>CM060928.1:588449689-598449689 GCA_030765085.1 Allium cepa
CTCATTTAAGCTAAGAATTGTTTGTATAATTCATTGTTAAATGAATAGCTGGTGTTTTATTTAATAAATCAAAACCAATATTTGTATATGTTTAAATATGATATATTTTTTATTGGATTTATGTCCTAAACATTCAATTTAAAGTCTATTTTTTAGATCAGAAATTTTGTATGTTCAATTTATCAATTGGGTTCTTATTTTGTTAAATTAAAATTAAAATTTGTATATGTTTGAATGCAATATTTTATTATAGATCCATATTGTAAACATTCAATTCAAAGTATAATCCTTTAGATTTAAAACTTTGTATGCTCATATTATTTTGATTGGATTTTACTTTGCATATTAAATTTAAATTTGTGTATGAATATTACAGTGTATTATTGAAGATTCATGTTGTAAATCGTATAAAATAAAATGTAATTTTAGATTTGAAAGTTTGCATGTATGTATTCTGTGTTTGTATTGTTTTAGAAATTTAAAAAAATAGGAGATGTTTTTGCAATAAATCTAAATTTTAGTTTTATTACTATAAGTCTATAATTTGCATTAATTAGAGATATTTCCTAGGTATAATTAATGTTTTAACGATAAACCTACTTCTAAATTGATTGCTACGAATCTCTAATTTTTATTAAGTAGAAAGACTTGATTTAGTCTTATACACGCACAATTAATTTTATATGTATGTTTACATATATAAAATTTATTACATGTATTTTATATTATCAAATTATGATTCGATTTCTTTTCGAAAGGAAGAAACAATTTAAATGAGGTAATAATTCATACATATATATATATTCAACTGTTAGTATCCTTACATTATGATGCCTATAATTTATCATTTATAACTGCATTGATTAAGTTTACAAAATCCGAAATTAATTCAATCATCATTTTTTCCCTTTATTTATTTCTCATTTTTCCTTTATGTGATTAGCTATCCATTTAATTATATTTATATGTCTACACCTTGCCATCAATTGATACACCTATCATATATTGCACTTTCAGAATTTACACTATAACATATTTGTTTATACGTATATTCATGCCATATACATGTTGCTAATTAACGACATTCATATGGTCAATCAATTCAATTAAGGAGAGGGAAATAAAAAGTTTCTCTCTCCATATAAATTTATGCCCCATCATTAATTGAATAAGTGAAGGGGAAGGAAATAAAAGGTTTCCTTCTCTAAATAAATTCATGCCCCCGTCATCAATTGAATAATTTAAGAGACATGAAATGAAAAGTTACAGTCTCTAAATAAATTTAATAAGTTCTTGTTACACACAAATATTTACATTAAAGTATATTGGGTATACTCTAATTTACATACATAGTAAATTAAAGCAAAACTTTATTTATAAAATAAAACATTGATTTTATTTAAAAGAAACTTAGAAAATTTCTAAGTATATTTAGACTTCATAGGCCCATTAAAGATCCAAAATAGCTAATATATTTTTTAATTCACCCATTTCTTCCACTACGGACTGGCCTAGTTTCTTCATTCTCGAAATTCCCCAAACATCATTAGTCAAGCCTTGGTTCTATCTTACCAATTGTCTGACAATTGCATATAAGTCTGGTGTCTGGATGGGTGGCGCTAAGTGGTGGTCACGCTCCACCTCACATGAATGGTCCAATCGATGCCTATGAGCCGTTTCACGCCTTCTTGGTTCACCACCTTCTTGATGTGCATTTTGAACATTTATCTCGTCATCATTCCGGAGGGGTACCTAGTCAGCTTTCAATCGAACTCCACCATTAAAGCCTTCAGGAATAATTCTAGCACAGTTTCCAAGGGGGAATCCTACCTCTAGAGGAAGGATCGGTACTGACCCCTAGGGAGGGATCGGCATTGATCGGTCATGGAAAACCATGCTGATCCCTATGAAGTTGCTTAGCTATGCCAATCCTTCCACTTGTCTAAGCTATATCCCATGCTTTTAGCATCTTGAGTTATTTATCTACCAATTCCATCCAATTTTGGCTTTATATAACCATATGTACTTTACTTTTGGGTTCCGCAACACTTACTCTGTGGTCATCGTTCTTGATAACAATCAAATCTATCTTGTAAAATCAGTTCAATATAGCAGGGTTAGCATACCGGGTAATAGTATATAATCCAATCATTACAACTCGGGCGTCTAAATGATATTTTCCTGTCATGACAAAATATCCTAGCATCATACTTACTTAATCAATTCATACACAATGTAATTTCAAAACCTATGAAATTAGACACATGCTTACTACAAGACCTAACAACTCAAACTCTAAGTCGTCACATCTCATCCCAAGAGTCACATACCCTTCTATCAGATTCGCAACTCTTAAGGACATAACTAGGTACAATGAAAGTTTAATGGATTGTATGTTATCTAACTTATGTATAATATGAAAATGTATGAGCTAATGCTATAGTAGACAATAAATAGTAAAGTATAAAAAGCATGCAAACCAGAGTTTTTATATTGGTTTGGACATTCCGTCCTACGTACAGTCCCGAAGCTCCCCTTAGTATTTACTAACCAAAAGACCCTCACTTTACCCGGAGGAACATACTTAATACAAAAGTATTTTGTTGACAATCGTGTGTTCTGAATAACACGGATATTAATTGTACAATACAATTCTTCCTATAATCTCCTTTGAGTGATATTGTTTATGTGCACTTTGATTTTTGGACAACAATATAACCAAAATATAAATTATGCTTATTTAAATGATAGAGAAAATTGAATTAATAAAAGTATGTAAGCAAGAATATAGAATAAGAGTATGGAAATCAAGGTAAGTTTCAGCTTCAATCATGTAGTGATATTTATAAGATTCAAGAGTTGTTTCTTGAAGAGAAGCAACCATTATCTTTCAAAAAGTTGCAATGTTTGAGTAAATTCAGTGTAATGAAAAATTCATAAGGAAACAACTTTTTATAAAAATAGTCGTTATGTTTCATAAATAAAGTCACAGATGTCCGTGGAAAATCACAGATGTCTGTCATTACAGGGATTAATTTTCCCATGTAATGTCATAGATATCTGTGGTTTTTCACAGAAGTCTAAAAATTCAGTTTTCTTAAGATAAGTTCTCTTTTAATTTGATAACGTGAGTTTGTGTTTTTGTGAATCACTGAAGGAGATTTTACTTATTTTATCTAAGACTAAATAAGACCTTACTAGTAAAAGTATCTCATTGATTGTCTTCTAGCCACAACCTTATTGCATGTACCTGCATATTGATGATGCTTATATTATATATGTTTGTTTGTATAGTTGTTGTCATTGAAACTAAGAATGGAGTTTCTAACATTCTCCCTTTTTTTGACGATGACAACTATAGAACCAATTAATAATGTACAATTATATTTTTACTCCCACTAAGTATGTGATCTCCTCCTGTATACATGCATATAATTTTTTCCCCTTTTGACATTATCAAAAAGAACAATATAGATATATGAAACAAACAAAGAGATCACATCAAAGTTACATAAACAATCTCAAAAAATATAACCACAAACACGATAACATTGACAAAAAAGATGAAGCAAATAAGAGTTTTAAAATAGAAAAAAATGGCTTACTGAGAAGAGTATGAAAAACCCCCATAGTTCTCATAGTATTCCCTATATGATGTTTGAAAATCTCTAGTCCTATGATTTTGATTGGTATACTCCACATTATCTTGAATAGTCAATCCTTGCATTGCTATATAATCCAGCTGAGATGTAGGCTGGTCGGCATTGGGGTTTGGCCGTGGAATCCCATCACTATCTTCTTCTTCATCATCCAAAACCATAATTGTTTTTCCAATATTTGTGTGCATTGGTTGAAGAGGGGAATGTTAGAATGATAGAGTGGTGTTCGCTGACATGGAGGATGTGTTGGAGATGGCGATGAAGATGCAGACCTACCTCGAACTTTTCTCATAATTTTTCCTAATCCATAAATTAATTTTTCTAAAGTCTTTTCAACCTTATTCATATGGGTCGAAAAATATCATTCTAGTCCAATCATTCTCTTCTCTAGTTTCTTTTGACTTCTGGTAATGATTCCCTGATTTTGTAAAATTACATTGCAACCCGATTCATTGTGACTAAGTGAAGTTTGGGCTTCTAAGATGTCCATATCCAAATGGTATTCCTAAGGAGAATGAGTGTAGAAGGCTGAGAAGAAGATACGGGTCTTTCTTCTTGTTGATGTTGGTTTCAGAGTTTCCATTGTTCAAATGGAATAATGGATGGAGGAACTGTTGGGAGTTGCATTAAGGACACAAATCCCTTACCACTATCCTTAACTGGTATTTCTTCGTATTGTGACATATATGAAGGCTTGTTTAAATCTATTAATATTCTCATTATGTACGATGCATAGAGAGTAGACCTTTTGTGTTGACTCTAAAAACTTTTTATTTGATAATGTATGAAATTTTCCCGATTGACAGGAAGTTGAGCATATATGGCATATAATGCTTTATGCTCATTTTCATGAATTTGCTCATGACTACCTAATCTAGAAATAATGGTATTAATTACCATTCTAGTTAGTAGACGAGCTCTTGGTTGAAGATAGATTAACCTCCATTAAGGCATTTCATCTTCCCAAAGTTGATGAGTTCTTCGTTTCTAGGTAGCATAGTCAAGAATTTCTTCCAATTCTATACCTTCGTACGAACATTCTAAGATTCTTCCTAAAAAATACATCACTTTTTATTGTTTTTCCATATACACTCGTCCATAATCATCCATCATCATTTTCAGGTTTCTAAATCTTTTCACTACAAATATTTGAGTAAAAGAGGTGAATTGCTAAAGGATCTGTTATTACCTTATTCGATTCAATGTCAATAAGATTTCTACAACCCGCATTGGTAGTCAAGCTATAGATATCATATCCTATATTGGCATATATATTTAGACCGGACCTATATGAAATACTTTGTTGGTTAAATCTTGGAATTTATTGATGGCAATTTCCTCATTCTTAGCCAATTTGTGATTTGAACTTCATTTGCAATTTGAGTAGCTCCGGAAGAAGATTGGGTGTGTTTTGATCTTTTGAAAAGTGTTTTTTGGGAGCCATTGAATTTTTTTTGGGATTTTGAAGTTTAGGGTTTTAGATTTGGAGTAGAATGAGTAGGGGTTGTAAGAAAAATGAAAGGATGTGGTAAAATCATTTATATAGAGGCAGGTTGAATAGTTGTTCCAGCATAACCATAGGCATCTGTGGATTTCCATAGACGTCTGTGGTTTTAGGATTCCGAGACTCGAATTCCTTCACAGACATCTTTGATTTTTCACAGACGTCTGTTGGCTCAGGAATAAAATAACTAAATATTGTCACAAACGTCTGTGGATTTCCATATTCAACTGTGGTTATAGGAAAAATATTTCCTAAACCTTGCCACAGACGTCTGTGGTTTTCCACAGACGTCTGAGCTCTGTCTTTATGTATTTGTGATTAATTTTTGAATATTTGTTATGATACAATCACTTGTTTTATATATAAATGACCATGATATAAAGTTCGAATTAAATAAAAATAAAAAATAATTTTTAAAATTAGTTAAATAATTATAATTGGAGAGGTAGGAGACTGCAGAAATGTTTCATTTGTCTTTGTCCGAGTTTGAATTTTTTGTTCTGGTAAATCCCAAAAGTTCGGTTCATATTTTGTTGGTATCATACATACTCTCTATCTTGGTACTTTCAACAAATGGGCGGACAGGAAACTAAAATGAGTGAGATGGAGCACGTGATGCTTGCTCTTGATTAGATGCACCTTCTCCCTATATATTTCGAGGAGTAGTATTGTACAGTCTGACTGGTGTTTCTATTAGTCGAGGTGATTTTATGTGGAGGCAATCCTTAGTTGGAGAGTGGCCACAAATAGCCAGTATGCATCTTTCCAAGAAATTTAGATGGCGTCCTTGTCGTTTTTATTCGCTGTACATTTCTCTTTGTACTCCTATTATCTCTTACTGATAGTAGAAGATTTCGTCAACTTTATTTTCCAAAGATGATGAATCAAGATCAATAGCTCTTTTACTTTCTTTCCTTTTGGTGAATATTCAGTGTGATAGACATTTTTAGACACAGATTTATTCGATGGAGGAGTCATAGGTTTTGGAGACACATGTACGCTTTTTGATGATGGTGAGCTGAAGTCTAAAGCAGAGTATGTTGAATCGTAATTCGAAGACAAGTTAAATTCATAATATAGATGGTGGAACTTAGAGAATATTTAAAAAATAAGTAGTTTGATATTTATGACTAGCAACCTTTGTTCCTTAAATATTCCTTTAAGTTTACTAAATTTAGGCATACAATATTTATGATGAAAATCATTATGACCACTAAAAACATTAAACATAATTTTGTTTTTTATAATTAGTGGTTAGAAAGTTTAAAGTTTATTTTTGTATTTGTATACTTAGTATATTAGGGGTTTTGCTATGAATTATATAGTCTTAATTTACTAATTCATTATATAAGCAAATTCCTAATTCTCTTCTTAGTTTGACAAATATTGTTTCGCATAATGGTTTGGAAAAAATATCGGCCATTTGATTTTCGGTATTTACAAATTCAAGAGTGATTATTTCTTTTTCAATACTATCTTTCAAAAAGGTGATGAATGTTCATATGTTTTGTTTGTGAGTGATTAATTGGATTTTTAGATAGGTTTACAACACTAGTATTATTGCAATATATTGGAGAGTTGTCTATTATTTTTTCATAGTCTTTATTTGTTTGCTGCATATATATTACTAGAGCACAAGCTAAGGCAGCATAAACATATTCAGCTTTGCATATCAAAAGAGAAAAGCAATTTTGCTTTTTACTAAACCGTGAAACTAAAGGTTGACCAATAAAGCGACATATGCTACTTATACTGTAACAACCCTGTTGTTAGTTACCAGATTAATTAAAACTAGTTAGGGATAATTAATTCTAAATTGTGATTTGGGAAATTCAATTGTGAAACTAAATCTAGTTTTGTGAATAATTGAATTGTTTATCTTAATTAATTGTAAGCTAACTTTGGAAAATGTTGTAAATTTAGTTAAGTGTCAGTATTGAGATTTATTGTTTTAAAATGAGAATTTGTAATTAATAATTTACTTGTTTAGTTAATAGTAATAAGAATGACTTGTATTTTAAAAGTTATAATTAATTGTACAAAATATTTCTATAATAATGGAAATGAAATTTTTAACTTGTTTTATTTTGGAGAATTTGAGATATTAAATTGGGATTTTTGTAAATAATTGTTTAGTGTAAATTGGAGGTTTAAACAAATGATTAACTCAAAAGGAAATTGGCAGCACTTCGGAAAATTGGGTAGTAACACTTGTTAATTGTTTTGGGCCTTAAGCAATGATAAGCCCATTTGTTAATTGTCCACTGCTCATTCAATTCTATAACCTAAGAAAGCTATGTACTTGCGTTTCATTGTTTTTTTCTCTCTCCGGTAAAGCCAAATAAAACACATTTATTCCTTCTCCTTTGGTTCTCAAATTCTTAACCAAATCCCTAATTCCCAAAAATCAAAATCACACTCTATCCCAAGCCCTAAACCAGTTGTACTCAAGAGGTAGTCGCATGTATCTCTCGTGGAGGCTGGTCAGAGCTTGCGTGGCTAGAGGTAGGTAGCGCAGATGAAGTCGTGGATGCTTGGGAGTGTGGACGCAAGTGTTCTAGGGCTTAGAGGTGACTGCATATCCAATAGCAATGATTTAAGGTGAGTTGACCCTCACACAATCTCTCTTTTAATCTATGTGCATATTACTATGTTGAATCCAACTATTATTGTTGGTTCACAGACACTCAACTGCTCAGTACAAATTAATCGGTGCCTTGGTTATTTTCTTTCACTATAAATTAACCGGTGTCTTGATTTTTCGGTCCCAGAGTTTGAAATATGAGATGTCCTGTTGTTTTGGAAAATTTGGTCAAGCAATTCCAGTTGCCTTTATCTTTGTTTCGTACGTCCCTGCCCTATGCAATTCCTTGATGCTTGAAACTTTTATCACGCAATGTCTGTAGTTTATTTTTTTTCGTCCTTGCTCTATTGCCTTAAGTGAGTCACATAATCATTACCATGTGCCTTGTTTTTTTCTTTTGTACACTCTAATACCCTGTTGCTACATGCGTTCTACCCTATAATAGAATAATGATCGTAATAACTTCCTTTCAATTGTACAATTGTACATTTTTAATTGGGTCTATATGCCAATCTTTCTTTTGTGAATAGTAGCATCAGCTACTTGATGTTGCCTGATTTTCGTGCATCTTTAATGTTGTTAGATTTTTAATTTGACATTTGCTTTAACAATTAGTCAAGCACTATGCCTATGCATTAACTTATTTCGTCCTTATGTGCTTTGTACCTTAAAATTGAACATGTATCCCAAAGCATGTTGCTTTGATTTGCACGTCCCTATAGTTTTGCTTGGTTGGCTGTCATCTTTTGTCTTTGCTTTAGATTTTGGCATGTCCTTGTTTTGCCTGTTGTTTTGATTTGAGCATGCTATTTCTTATCTTGATGAATTCTTTTGGCTTCATTTTTATGTGATATACGAGTATATCATTTGATGTTTTCTTGTTTTGTTTTGTGATTTGGAATAAATATTATATAAAACTATCTATTGTATAAACATAAATATGTGATTTGAATACAAGCAAATTTATAAAAGAGAATTTATATTAATATATCGGTTTCAAATTAAATTTTCCCTATCAATGCAATTCTTTTTTTATTATATATAATTGATTTTAACAGGTAATTATATATATGATTCAATAAAGTTGGTACAAATGATTATGGATTTAAAGTATGTTTTGAAATATAAACCTGTGTTGTGTCTTTTGCATTGCTACATTGTATGGTCAGTATTATTTGGTGTCATTTGCATGGTTGTGTGGTATGCTGCCTTATTCTACTTGCTTTTGTATGGATGAATGGATAAAGTTGAGTCTTGGTTTGTCAGGTTGTGTTGCTTACTTTCAGTTAATGTACTACTTCTTGAATTGCTTTGAGACCCTGGAAATTCATAGAAACTTGGTTTTAAAACTTCTGATGGTAAGTTTTGTTTAACAATATATATAAATTTTGAAAATTTCATGCTCTAGTTCAAAGCGTGACTTTTATATTGATAACCTGACGATTTTAAATGCACAAAGGAAGTGAGTTGTCCTTTTTTTTCGTATATATTAATAACCCGATATGTGACGACCGCCCATGACTCCTGCACGGAAACAAGAGAATGGTGCGCTGAAGGTGTGCCAGGCAGCCATGGGTGACCGTCAAGGTAGAATAAACATCGCAGAATCTATCGTACAACTCACAGCGCATGGATAAATACAATAGAGAAATATAATATAGTGAAGCTCTATAGAACATGACATCATCATATAAGCATCATAATAGTTTTATACAAACATATGAATCATCCATACATCAAAGCCTTACTACATAACACTCAAACAAATACAGCAGCGGAACACCCAGTACATATAATATGAAATAATATGCAAAAGCCTCCTGCTCGTCTTTGTCATCATCAGCGTAGATCTCCAAGAACAGCACCTGTCACCTGCTACCTAGTCTGCCCATCCCAACATGGATGAACAGCCCAAGGTAATAAGAGGAGACATAAAACCTTGAGTCAGACAAAGTCTTAGTGAGCAGTACATCAACTATCAAACATACTAAAAGAGCATAAGGGATAAAAGGAATAGGAACCAAACCATCCCACTCCACCTCTTTCTACAGTGATAGCCCCCAGACACACATTAAGGAGAAGCAAGCATAACATAGCAAGCAATTAAAGTAAAGCAATAATCACTCGAGTCAAGGTCGATGTTTTCCAAATACAAACCCCCAAGGCCTAAACCAAGGTCAGATAAGCACCCAGAAAACACCGCTCTTGAGACCGAATGATGATACAATCAAACGTCCAAACATCCATGACTCTGGCTATCACTGTTATCATTGCCTTGATTTCACCGTTAGTTGAACGACCATCTGTCAAGGGCTAATGGTAACCCCGGTTCTAGACATAACTCCGCACGTCGTCGCAGCCCGTGCCTAGGAATTTTCGCAACTACCCAGAGTACTAGCACGTCGTCGCAGCCCGTGCTTGGAACGTCGTCGCAGCCCGTTCCAACGTACTCTTGCTTTGAGCATGCTAGAACCTTCAACAACGATGAGATCTCAGCCTCCTAGTCATCCTCCTTGACGACTATTTCCATACTAGCTCAAGCGCCTCTCAAGCTAACCATTATCAACCAACTCGCATCGCATCATCGAGTTATCAACATGCTTGGGATGATCCCGTCTGGATTAAACCAAGGCTATCTCACATCATGCTTCGCTTTATCGCATCATAGCAAAGTCCCATCTCAACATCATCTAATCCATACATATGAGCTTCAACATCCGCTTCATATGCCACAAGCAGCTTTCACCATTCAAGAGCCTTTCCACTTAGCATTTGAATCATCTTCGACCATCTTGTCTAGATCTAACTATCGATCAACTAACATACATAGCAATCAATCAAATCAATCATTAGCTTAAGCAATCAAGTAATCAAATATGGTCTAAGTAGGCATTTATAACTACAATGGCAATTTCGTAAATAAATGAGCATAGATATAACATACATGAATCATGGGTTTCCAGCATAGATCTAACAAATATAAATCATGGGTTTTGTCTCTACAACTTGATGAATGAACTTGCATAAGTAAACATCTTCATAAATAATGGATCTACACTTGGATCTAAGGAAAATGTATGAAATCACCATCTACAACACTCCAACAAACCACCAATCCAATATACTCCTTTGGGTCCGCGTGAGAGATAACCACCACTCACCGAATCACCCAAACACTTCAAAAACTAATCACTTCAGATCTGGACAGCAAGGATTCAAGCTTGATTCGTCGAAATCTTGCTTGAAACGATGGAATCTAGCTTCGTTGGATGAAGATCTTCAACTTTGACTCTTGGATCTTCGATCTTGGATGGATGTTGGAACTAGATTAGAGTGGAGAAAAGAAGATGAAGAAATGTTGTAGTCGAGCTCTCAAAATGGCAGCACTTCGTCGCTTCAAAAACCGGTGCCAAAAAGTGAGCCAAACCCCTCTATTTATAGGCAGATCGCCCCCTTAGGTCGCCTGGCCCTTAACTCGTGTGCTCGGTTTTAGGTCGTTGCCGACCTAACATGCTACGACCTAACCCCATTACGACCTAAGACCACAGAATGCACGCGACTTAAAACACTGCCGCGACTTAACTAGGTCGTTTACGACCTAGCAACCTATGCCTCAACGACTCACGACTCGTCAGGTGCCCGACCTAACACTCAAGCCTTCGTACGACTTATCACTCATACGACCTAAAGACTTACCCAAGATACGACTCATCAGCTTACGACCTAACAACTTCACGAGTTAACAATGCCGCAACCTAACTACTCATAGCGGCCTACCTTAGGTCGTCTAACGACCTAACTAACCTACCGACCTAACAATCCAACGACCTAAAACAAACACAGGACTCAACGACCTAACTTAGATCGTCTAACCCCTTAGGTCGCTTACCACCACTAGGTCGCTTACTACCTCTAGGTCGCTTACTATCACTAGGTCGCTTATATCCATAGGTCGCTCCACTCGACCTAAACTCCCTCACGACTTAAACTGCACTAAGCCTTAACTCACCAACTCTTAGGTCGGTCATCTTCTATAGGTCGTAACTCATTAACTACCGACCTAACTTAAGCCGCCCCTACACGAGTTAACTTCCTTAACTCATCCACGACCTATCTCCTCAAGGTCGCTGCAACACTTTAGGTCGTAACCCAATAACTCGTAACTCATGCATCCTCCCTAAGTCGTCTACGACTTAACTATAGGTCGGTCACCACCTTAACTCGGTCACACAACCCAAGCTTCCCACGACTTAAACACTACACGAGCTAGCTACCACACGACTTAAGCTATGGATGCCATAAACAACACTAATGACCTGTAAATTCTACGATTTATCGATACGTAAAATACGGGTCGTTACATTCTCTCCCCCTTAGGAATTTCGCCCCCGAAATTCCAAACAAAGAAGAGCAACCAAAACTATTCTGCATGCCTACCATCCATAGCAATCAACAAACCATGCATCCAATTACTAGCCTAGCATGCAGAATTCTAAAACTTAGAACAAGCTACAAATTCATGAGATGTCACGACACCTTAGGGCCATACCTCGAAGAGTTCAGGATGAGCTGCCTTCATCCTCTCTTCCTCCTCCCACGTACAGTCGTTAACATCATCACTCCATTGTATCTTGAGTAACGTAATCGTCTTCCTCCTAAGCTGTTTCGTGTCGGTTTCCACAACACGAAGCGGCTTACGAGGTCTCGAAACAACTGGATCAACTTCTAAATCTACACAGCTATCAGCAGAAACCACCGTATTCAAGTCATGCACATACTTCCGTAGATAAGATACATGTAAAACATTGTGCACACCCGCCATCTTTTCCGGTAACTCCAATCTATAAGCGAGCTTTCCAATTCGCTCGATAATCGGGAATGGTCCAACAAATCTCAGAGTTAACTTTCCTTTCTTTCCAAATCGAATAACATTCTTCAGAGGAGAAATCTTCACAAAAACCATATCACCTACGTCGAATTCCAAATCCTTACGACGATTATCGGCATAACTTTTCTGACGATCTTGAGCTGCCTTCATTCGTTGCCGAATGATCCCTATACAATCCGAAGTCTGTCGAATCATCTCTGGCCCAAGTATCAGTTTTTCTCCAGTTTCCAACCAACATGTCGGAGAGTTACACGGTCTTCCATACAATGCCTCAAATGGTGCCATACCAATACTCGACTGATAACTGTTGTTATAAGCAAATTCCACCAAATGAAGATGATCTTCCCATGATCCTCCGAAGTCCAAAACATAAGCTCTGAGAAGATCTTCCAAAACTCGGTTGACTCTCTCAGTCTGACCATCTGTTTGAGGGTGATAAGCTGTACTCAAACACAACTCAGTTCCCAAAACCTCCTGGAAGCTCTTCCAAAATCCACTAGTGAACAAAGGATCTCGGTCACTCACTATACTCTTCGGAATACCATGGAATCGAACTATCCACTTAACATAAAGCTCAGCCAACTTCGATGCAGTCCTAGTTGATCGAACAGGAATGAACCTTGCACTCTTGGTCAACCGATCTACTATGACCCAAATCCCTTCATTCCCTGCTCTGGTTCTAGGTAGGCCATCGATAAAATCCATCGACACTTGCTCCCACTTCCATATAGGAACCTCTAATGGTTGAAGTAATCCACTGGGCTTTTTCTGCTCTACTTTAACCAACTGACAATTCATACACTTGGAAATAAAATTTCCAACATCCTTCTTCATACCTTCCCAATAATAGGTTCTCTTCATATCCCGATACATCTTATTTCCACCTGGATGAATTGTCAACTTCGAGTGATGACTTTCTCTAAGAACTTCATCTCTCAATCCATCTACATCGGGAACAACTAGTCGTCCTTGCTTCCGAAGCCAACCCTCTCGATCGACTTCGAATCCTTTATCCTTTTCTGGGTCCAATCCAGATTCCAAATCTCGAATAATCTTGACAAGCTTATCGTCTCGTTTTTGGCTCTCGCCAGTTCTCTCCACCAGAGTAGGCCTTATCGATAAGAAAGCCAACATCTCAGGTTCCAATTCACATCTGGGCCTGAAATCAAATCCAGCCAAATACTCGAGACTTTTCCATTCCGAAAACATGGCTCCCAATCCGGCATGTCTTCGACTCAACGCATCAGCTACTGCGTTACCTTTTCCCGGAGTATAAGCTATACCAAAATCATATGATGCCAAAAACTCTAGCCACCGTTGCTGCCGAAGATTCAAATCCTTTTGGGAGAAAAGATACTTCAACGACTTATGATCCGCAAACAACTCGAATCGAACTCCCAATAGATAATGTCTCCACATTTTCAGAGCAAACACAATCGCCGCCAACTCCAAATCATGAGTCGGGTAATTCCTTTCATGCGGCTTTAGTTGTCGACTTGCATACGCAACAACTCTATCCTTTTGCATTAGCACTGCTCCAAGTCCAGTACCACATGCATCGGTGTAAACCACCATCTCATCATTCCCACTTGGAATAGTCAAAACAGGAGCACTTGTTAGTCGCTCTTTTAGGATTACGAAAGCTTGCTCACACTTATCATCCCATCTGAACACTTGGTTCTTCTTCGTCAATCCTGTTAACGGTGCAGCTATCTTGGAAAAGTCTTTGATAAACCGACGATAATATCCTGCTAATCCAAGAAAGCTTCTTACATCGGATGCATTCTTAGGTCTAACCCAATCCTGGATTGCTGCCACCTTAGCGGGATCAACCGCTATTCCATTTCCAGAAATAACATGGCCTAAGAATCTCACTTCACTCTTCCAGAAGTGACACTTCGAAAACTTAGCCTTCAGCTGATGTTTCCGTAAGATTTCCAAAACAATACGCAAGTGCGTCTTGTGCTCTTCCTCAGTTCTGGAATAAATCAGAATATCATCCACGAATACAAGTACGAACTTGTTCAACTGATCTCTGAATACTCTATTCATAAGATCCACAAAATATGCTGGTGCGTTAGTCAATCCAAACGGCATTACCAGCCACTCATAAAAACCCGATGGTGTCCTGAAAGCAGTCTTCGGCACATTATCCTTAGCCACTCTCAACTGATGAAATCCCGTTGCCAAATCCATCTGAGAGAACACCTTAGCCTTGTGAAGCTGATCAAACAAGTCATCTATCCTCGGCAATGGATACTTGTTCTTCTTAGTCACCTTATTCAGCTCACGATAATCCACACACAACCTCAACGATCCATCCGCTTTGGTTGCGAACACAACTGGTGCACCCCATTCGGACACACTACGCCGAATGAATCCTTTCTGTAAAAGGTCATCAACTTGCACCTTCAACTCTTGCTGCTCCCTAGGCGCCATCCGCCTAAGAGGCATCACAACAGGTCTGGCTCCCTCAACTAGATCGATACAAAACTCGATCTCCCTATGCGGCGGTAACCCTTTGACCTCGTCAAAGACATCCTCAAATCCATTCACAATAGGCACCGATGACAATCCATCCCGTGGAACAACCAGCGAATACATAAAGCTCATGAAGACGCCTTCTTCATGCTTACATCGTATCACAACCTTTCGCCCTTCCACATTCCCGACTGTCACCTCCAGCCTCTCACAATCAATCCTTGCCGCATACTTCCTAAGCCAGTCCATACCCAAAATAATTCCGAACCCCGCAAAGTTCAGAACAAAGCAATCACAAACAAACGAGCAATCATGACTCGACACAACTAGACCATGGCATATCATACACAAACATGACGAACCCCCAACTGGATTTGTCACAACCAATGGCCTATCAACAATATCCGGTTTCAAACCTAACCGGCCTACCAAATCATCACAAACAAAAGAATGAGACGCTCCAGTATCAAACAACACTCTAATTGGAACACCACAAATGGAAAGAGTACCTTGAACCACCACACTCTTCCCCTTCTCTTTTGCAGTAGGAGCTTTCGAAGACGACGGCACAGCTCCCATAGCATAAGCTTGCACAATCTGCCTATCCCTCCTTGGTTCCGGACAATCCCTCCTGAAATGCCCTGGCTTATCACAATTGTGGCATTTCACCGGCGCCCTTGGATTCCTACAATCCTTGGAGAGATGACCCTTCTGCTGGCAATTGTAGAAAGTCACTTCGCCCCTTGGCTTCTTCTGGCTATCCTTACCCTTCTGTTGCTGCTGCTTCCTCTTCTTGTTTCCACTCTGCTGTGGCTTAGATCCTTCCTTGGTTACAACGACAACAGAACTTTCCCTAGGAAACAAACACTCATGCCTGAGGGCTTTTTCCACAATCTTCTCAAACGGATCGTCCAAATGATCCACCAACTGCCTTCCAAGATAAGTGTCCAAACCGGTCACAAACTTCTCATTCTTCTGATAGGGAGAATCAATATACGATCGAGCATACTTGGACAAAGCTTCAAACTCAGAAACATAGTCAAGAACTGGTCTCCCACCTTGCTTGAGCTCCACAAACTTCTTAAACAGAACAGATTTCTGAGCCGTAGAGATGAACTTAGCTTCAAATCTAACTTGGAATTGCTCCCAAGTAATCTCCTCCTCCGGAGTATCAATGGTGATAGAATTCCACCAATCCGAAGCTCTCCCTTGAAGTTGCCTTGATGCGAGCTTCCTCTTAGTTGCATCATCAATTCCCAAGTCACCAAAAATCCTTCTACAAGCATCTATCCATCTCTGCACTTCAATGGTCGATTCCATTCCCAAGAAAACCTTTCCTCCAAGAGAAGTATAGTCCTTGCAAAGCTTAGCAAAATCCACCGGTCTTGGGGCTTGAACTTGAACTCCCACACCTACTGACGGTCCTGAAGCTGGTATCCTCCTCATGATCGAAGTCATCATGGCCTCAAACATAGGAGCATAATCAACAGCTTCCCTAGCCGCACGGCTTTCCCTCGCAGCTTGTCTCTCACTTCGGCTCATCCTTAATATCTACAAAAAGGAAGGATTTAGAACACCTTGAAAAACAACTGCATGAGGAGATCAAATCCTTCTAAACTACTATATTATATATAGTAATCATCCATCAAAATACAATTACGTCTCTCATACGTAATTACGTCAGCGAGCGTTGGCTAAAATCGATTAACCAAAGCTCTGATACCAAATGTGACGACCGCCCATGACTCCTGCACGGAAACAAGAGAATGGTGCGCTGAAGGTGTGCCAGGCAGCCATGGGTGACCGTCAAGGTAGAATAAACATCGCAGAATCTATCGTACAACTCACAACGCATGGATAAATACAATAGAGAAATATAATATAGTGAAGCTCTATAGAACATGACATCATCATATAAGCATCATAATAGTTTTATACAAAGATATGAATCATCCATACATCAAAGCCTCACTACATAACACTCAAACAAATACAGCAGCGGAACACCCAGTACATATAATATGAAATAATATGCAAAAGCCTCCTGCTCGTCTTTGTCATCATCAGCGTAGATCTCCAAGAACAGCACCTGTCACCTGCTACCTAGTCTGCCCATCCCAACATGGATGAACAGCCCAAGGTAATAAGAGGAGACATAAAACCTTGAGTCAGACAAAGTCTTAGTGAGCAGTACATCAACTATCAAACATACCAAAAGAGCATAAGGGATAAAAGGAATAGGAACCAAACCATCCCACTCCACCTCTTTCTACAGTGATAGCCCCCAGACACACATTAAGGAGAAGCAAGCATAACATAGCAAGCAATTAAAGTAAAGCAATAATCACTCGAGTCAAGGTCGATGTTTTCCAAATACAAACCCCCAAGGCCTAAACCAAGATCAGATAAGCACCCAGAAAACACCGCTCTTGAGACCGAATGATGATACAATCAAACGTCCAAACATCCATGACTCTGGCTATCACTATTATCATTGCCTTGATTTCACCGTTAGTTGAACGACCATCTGTCAAGGGCTAATGGTAACCCCGGTTCTAGACATAACTCCGCACGTCGTCGCAGCCCGTGCCTAGGAATTTTCGCAACTACCCAGAGTACTAGCACGTCGTCGCAGCCCGTGCTTGGAACGTCGTCGCAGCCCGTTCCAACGTACTCTTGCTTTGAGCATGCTAGAACCTTCAACAACGATGAGATCTCAGCCTCCTAGTCATCCTCCTTGACGACTATTTCCATACTAGCTCAAGCGCCTCTCAAGCTAACCATTATCAACCAACTCGCATCGCATCATCGAGTTATCAACATGCTTGGGATGATCCCGTCTGGATTAAACCAAGGCTATCTCACATCATGCTTCGCTTTATCGCATCATAGCAAAGTCCCATCTCAACATCATCTAATCCGTACATATGAGCTTCAACATCCGCTTCATATGCCACAAGCAGCTTTCACCATTCAAGAGCCTTTCCACTTAGCTTTTGAATCATCTTCGACCATCTTGTCTAGATCTAACTATCGATCAACTAACATACATAGCAATCAATCAAATAATCATTAGCTTAAGCAATCAAGTAATCAAATATGGTCTAAGTAGGCATTTATAACTACAATGGCAATTTCGTAAATAAATGAGCATAGATATAACATACATGAATCATGGGTTTCTAGCATAGATCTAACAAATATAAATCATGGGTTCTGTCTCTACAACTTGATGAATGAACTTGCATAAGTAAACATCTTCATAAATAATGGATCTACATTTGGATCTAAGGAAAATGTATGAAATCACCATCTACAACACTCCAACAAACCACCAATCCAATATACTCCTTTGGGTCCGCGTGAGAGATAACCACCACTCACCGAATCACCCAAACACTTCAAAAACTAATCACTTCAGATCTGGACAGCAAGGATTCAAGCTTGATTCGTCGAAATCTTGCTTGAAACGATGTAATCTAGCTTCGTTGGATGAAGATCTTCAACTTTGACTCTTGGATCTTCGATCTTGATCTTCGATCTTGGATGGATGTTGGAACTAGATTAGAGTGGAGAAAGGAAGATGAAGAAATGTTGTAGTCGAGCTCTCAAAATGGCAGCACTTCGTCGCTTCAAAAACCGGTGCCAAAAAGTGAGCCAGACCCCTCTATTTATAGGCAGATCGCCCCCTTAGGTCGCCTGGCCCTTAACTCGTGTGCTCGGTTTTAGGTCGTTGCCGACCTAACATGCTACGACCTAACCCCATTACGACCTAAGACCACAGAATGCACGCGACTTAAAACACTGCCGCGTCTTAACTAGGTCGTTTACGACCTAGCAACCTATGCCTCAACGACTCACGACTCGTCAGGTGCCCGACTTAACACTCAAGCCTTCGTACAACTTATCACTCATACGACCTAAAGACTTACCCAAGATACGACTCATCAGCTTACGACCTAACAACTTCACGAGTTAACAATGCCGCAACCTAACTACTCATAGCGGCCTACCTTAGGTCGTCTAACGACCTAACTAACCTACCGACCTAACAATCCAACGACCTAAAACAAACACAGGACTCAACGACCTAACTTAGATCGTCTAACCCCTTAGGTCGCTCACCACCACTAGGTCGCTTACTACCTCTAGGTCGCTTACTATCACTAGGTCGCTTATATCCATAGGTCGCTCCACTCGACCTAAACTCCCTCACGACTTAAACTGCACTAAGCCTTAACTCACCAACTCTTAGGTCGGTCATCTTCTATAGGTCGTAACTCGTTAACTACCGACCTAACTTAAGCCGCCCCTACACGAGTTAACTTCCTTAACTCGTCCACGACCTATCTCCTCAAGGTCGCTGCAACACTTTAGGTCGTAACCCAATAACTCGTAACTCATGCACCCTCCCTAAGTCGTCTACGACTTAACTATAGGTCGGTCACCACCTTAACTCGGTCACACAACCCAAGCTTCCCACGACTTAAACACTACACGATCTAGCTACCACACGACTTAAGCTATGGATGCCATAAACAACACTAATGACCTGTAAATTCTACGATTTATCGACACGTAAAATACGGGTCGTTACACGGTACCTTGCTTTTGAAATAATAGTCTTGTCTTGTACTTATCGATAGCCTGACACTTTCTTTATTGGGGCATTTCACCAGAAGGACAAACTTTACAGTCTAATTAGTTTTTAGTACACACATTCAAAGAAATTAGTTCTAAGGCCAAAGTCAGCAGAATAATTACTTTCAAGGACAAAGTCGGCAGTTCAATTACTTTCAAGGACATAATTTCATAGGTTTTAGGCCCTATAAACTAATTATTTTGTATTTTGTCTTTAAAAGTAATTATTTCAGTTGTGTGTCCTAAAAACTAATTCCACGTGCTAAAGAGGCCCTTGTGGCTAATTTCCACTTCTCTTTCTTTTATTTGTATAGGCAACCTTGTACAAAATTTTTTGAGTGTGACTTTGTTTCATAGCATGAAGAAGTAAAATGTCATATTAAGAAACGTGTAGACCTATATGTATATAATTCATTACTCAATTAAACATTGTGTGCTGTCATGTTGGGTGTATTATATAGCTTAGTATCTAGTACTTGTACATGCTTATTGTAAGGACATGACACTTCTTTTTTCTTTCGGAAATGTAGCTTTGTATCCTTGCATGTTCATATTTTAGAACTTGCCTTATAAATCTTTTGGCTCTGGTCACTTGGTTATATTTAGTTTTTAAACTTGTTTTGGCAACAAATGAACTTAATGTAATATTTTCTTATAAACTTATTACAAAAATTTATGTATACAGATACGCTTGGTTACTAAGTTTGAACTAGAATCTTAGTTAATAATCAGAAAAAATGTATTATATATTAGTTACTAAATAATAGTGAGTGTTTTATGGGTTTTAGAACATAAAATTTGGAAAGTACAAACTTAAGTTATTTTAAACTAATGTATAAATACTAATTTGGGATTTTTGAATTAGATTGGTGAATCTTGGTTTTATAAAATAAATATTTTTGGAATAATTTGGATTAATGAAACATTTTAATAAGTGATTAAGTAAAATAAATGTTTTGAGACCTTAGTTCTATAATACGGGGAGTGCTAATAATCGACTTAGTGTCATCGATTGGTTTAAATGCTTTCGAATAACGCTTCGTAGAATATGACACATCTCATTGAATAGAATGTTTGAGTGGAATTTACTAACCCATTAACGAATACTCGAATTCCACCGGGTAGTATGGGATGCCTTGGTTAAATTATTGTGATCGTATTTGGGAAAGTATTTAACACTTTAGAGTTGTGTTCTCTTCTGGTGTGCGACAAGTGGTTGCTAGATCCTTAAGAGAATATGGTTCAGGTTTTCCAATGGTATCTGTAATACGTGATATTTTCTAGCTTTTAGTAAATACTTGAGTTTCACCATACGGTATGTCCGTTAAATTTTAGTAATTACTAAAGGTGACAGTATTTGGCACTTTAGAGTTTACTCTTTTTTGGTGTGCGGTAAGTGACTGCTAGATCCTTAAGAAGTTTATTCCTGGATTTCTTTTCAAACATAATAATTTAATAATATTAAATAAATGTGGAATTATCGAGTCATGGTTTTTACGATCATCTTGATCGGTATGGACTATCCTTGAGATCATTCTGTGATTCTGTGATTCTGTGTTCCCGGTCTGAGTACGATCCTTGGTATCGGATCGGTTCGAGTAATACAATTTGTTTGTTTGTTTGCCACGGGTTTTGAGTTCCATCATTGCGATTGTTTTGGACGATCATTACGATCGGTTTGGATTAAGATCTCTTAGATTCTGGATATTTGGATTCTGTGGCAGCTTTGTATTCGTGAAATAAGTATATATTCTTGTGTCTTGTGTTTGTGAAATAAACATATATTCTTGTGTCGTGTGTTTGTGAAATAAATATATGTTCTTGTGTCTTGTGATGGATGTTGAATTAATCCTGTGATTTTGTGTTTAGTGACTAGTTCATGTTTGTGACACCCTGTACCGAGTTAATCATTGATATTTGCGTGCCTTGAGATATTGTGTTTTGTTCTGTGAATTCAATCCTGAACATTTGTATTTACTTATATGTTGTTTGTTCATGTGCTTTATCTTGTTCTCACCCTTTTGAATATTTAGAGATAGTCTGATCCGGGTGTTATTTTGCTCGGGCCAGACCGAGACATTTCAGTTTACAGGATAGATTGACCTTTGAATGGTTGTGCTGGCAAGGAGATAAAAGTTTGGACTTTTAGTTTATCCCATTTAGGAATTTGGACCTTGTATATAAAATGTATAATTGAGATTAGAAAATTGTTAAATTTGTATAACAATCGAGTTTAGTATTTCATTTTGTAAACTAAATAATTTGTATATGTATATGTTGAGATTTATTCCACTGTGATCTGTGACTGTTATTTATATGATATATTGTTCTGATTCTGAGGAATCAGTGTGTCTATTACTTTGTATTAGTATTGTACACGTCAAATTCAGTTCAAATATTAAATGAAAAGGTATAAATGACGTGTTAGTATTAGTAAAATGATATACATATTCGATCATCTTTAACAAGCCGTATTTTTCGGATTAGCAAATGACATGACTTTTAATGTTCTTTGCTAAACTGGGCATCGCGGTGGCGTCGTTACATATACTCTTTCTATCCAATTTTCATCCACTAAATTCCGCATCACTGTAAGATATGAGTTCAAATGAACTTCATTTCGGACAAAATACGATGTAACCTTTAGTGTTTGTTAAATATCGTAAAATCCTTTTGACCGTCCGATGATGTGATTCCTTAGGTTATGTTTGAAATCTTGCACATAAACAAACGCCCATCATGATATCTGGTCTACTAGTAGTTAAATATAGTAAAGATCCTCTCATAATTCATTATAATTTTTGATCGAATTTTTTTCTATCTTCATCTTTATCTAGATAAATAGTAGTACTCATGGAGAAGGTTTACTTGATGTATTATCCATTCCAAAACGTTGTAGTAATTCTTTACGATATTTTTACTGATTTACGATGATTTTATTATCTAATTATTTTGTTTGTAATCCTAAAAGGAAATTTAATTTACCCATATGAGACATTTCAAATTCATTTTTCATTATTGTAGAAAATTTGTTACACAAATTTTCGTTAGCAGGTCCATATATAATATCATCAACTAAATTCGAACAATTAACATATTCTTTTATTCTCTTTTAATAAATAATGTTGTGTCTATTTTACCAATTTGAAAACTGAAATTTATTAAATGCGATTTTAGTCGATCATACCAAGCATGAGGCGCTTGTTTTAAACCGTATAACGTCTTTTTAAGTTTAGAAACATGATCTGAATATTTTTCATGAACAAATAGTGGTGGTTGTTCACATATTTTTTATAAAACCATTCAAGAGAGCACTTTTAACATCCATTTGAAATAGCTTAAGATTACGATGACACATAAAAACAAGTAATATTCTTATGGCTTCAAGACGTGCCACAGACGCAAAAGTTTTTTCATAATCAATTCCTTCTTCTTGATTATATCCCTGTGCCACTAATCTTGCTTTATCACGTACAATATTTCCATTTTCGTCTGCTTAGTTTTAAAGTACCCATTCTGTTTCTATAATTGATTGATCATTTGGCCTTGGTACTAGTTCTTAAACATTATTTCGTTTAAATTGATTAAGTTATTCTTGCATTGCTAAAATCCAGAAATTATCGTTTGATGCTTCCTTGTAATTTTTTGGTTCAAATTAGATATAAATGCTAAAATACTCACTTGATTTATTTTACTTCCAATCGAAACTTTGTTATCTAAATTTTCAATTATGTTATCAATAGAATGATCTTTTAAAATACAGGGTGGTGATTTCAAAACATTGTTATTTTGATTATCATTATTATTTCCAATTATAATATCAATAGCTTTATTTTGATTAGTGTCAAAAAAAATTCATTACCTTTATTCATTATATTTTAAGTCTTCATCAGACGATACATAAAGACTTTCCTCTATAACATCTCTATGTTTGTTAAAAATTGTATATGCTTTACTTTGATCGGAATAACCAACAAAAATTCCTTCATCGACTTTTGGACTGAATTTACAAAGAATATCTTTTGTATTTGAAATAAAACATTTTGATCCAAATATTAGAAAATATGGTACTTTCAGTTTCTTTTGTAAATGCATTTCATCACATGTATTTTTAGTCATAGGTCTAAGACTTACACGATTTAATACATAATACGTAGTAGCAACTGTTTCGGCTCAAAAATTCTTTGGTAAGCACTGCCATTTTGAAGTGTTCAAGCATATTCTTGCAAGTGCGATTTTTTCTTTCAACTACTCCGTTTTGTTATGATATTCGTGGAAATAAAAAATTACGGTTGATTCCCTTTTTATTGCAAATATTTGTAAATAGTTCATTTTCAAATTCTCCACCGTGATCACTTTTTATACATTTGATTTTTATATTCCTTAGAGTCTTAATTCTATTGGCAGAAACTTTTTAACGTTTCAAATGTATCACTTTTATGTTTTAAAAATAGTGCTCAAATATATCTTGAAAAATCATCTACAATTACAAAAACATATTTACTGCGATTTATCGAACGTACTTGAGCTAGACCAAATAAGTCCAAATGAAGAAATTCAAGAGGTTGTTTAGTCGAGATTTTTTCAGACTTAAAGAAGCCTTTCTTTAATTTTCCAACTCGACGTGCATCACAAAGATTTTTAACTTTGAAATTTATTTTGGGTAATCATCTTACCATATTTTTTTAGCTAATTTCTTTATATATTTTAAATTTATGTGACATAATCTTTTATGCCATATCCATGGATAATCATGATTTGCGGCTAAACAAATGTCATTATCATGATTAATATTCACGTTTAGAACATAAATATTTCGATTTCTTGTTGCTTCAAAAATTGAAGTTTTATTTTGATAAAAGATATTGCATTTATCTTTTTCAAAACTATTCTAAACCCCTTATCACATAACTGACTTACACTTAGCAAATTATGTTGTATGTTTTTAACTAATAAAACATTTGAAATAATAAGAGAAGTAGACATACCGATATTGATGACGTTTCCAATCCCAATAACATATCCTTTGGAATTATCTCCAAAAGTCGCCATGCCACCGTCCATGTAAGTGATTTTTGATAGCATGTATGCATTTCCCGCCATATATTTAGAGCATCCGTTATCAGTATCCATTTTTCCTTATTTCTGATTTTGTTTTTGGGTACCTTATCTGTGCTAGCCATGAAGCAAAATATGCTTGTTCTGAATCACTATCGCTATCAGATGAAGAGGAAGAGTCAGAGTCATCTCAAGTTACTTGGAATGCTCCTCTTTTTCATAAAATTTTCAAACTTTTTTCTTTTTATCATTGTTGAGTAGCAGACAGTCCTTCTTCATATGGCCAAATTTATCACACCAG
This sequence comes from Allium cepa, assembly GCA_030765085.1. Classification (NCBI taxonomy): domain Eukaryota; kingdom Viridiplantae; phylum Streptophyta; class Magnoliopsida; order Asparagales; family Amaryllidaceae; genus Allium; species Allium cepa. The sequence goes on from CM060928.1 coordinate 588,474,806, forward strand.
AAGCATTTTACCCAATTTAAGAATACAATATTGTAATGTTGGTTTATGGTTCTTTTTTTGTTGTTTAGTCATTCTACTTACCGTTACAAACAAAATAAACACTTACATTCCGTAAATCATTTCATTTTAAACGATTCAATAAAATTTCGACAGCACTTCTCCTTTGTTTCCTGCATTGTACACAAATGCGTGTACACAGGAAAAAAAGCCGATGCCGAAATTTTGTGAACTATTTAAAACAAAATAATGTACCAAATGTAATTGTTTACTGTGTTTATAACTTATTTGGTATATGGAAAACTAGCAAGTAATGTACCAGATGAATATAAATGTCTATTTTATGGAAAAAAATAAATATCTATATAACGTGCATGTACAACACTCGTCGGACGGGGTCATAAACTCTCTAAGGGATATTATAAAAAAGTAGTTTGTACAAAAATAGGAAGCTATATTGTTTATCTTCTTATTTATAATATAATATATTATTGTTTGTAAATGGTTGAAAATTTTCTAATTTTATATATTTCAAAAAATTATTAATTTGCCATATTATTCCATCTATTTTATAGAATAAGATTGCTTTAATATTCAACGTTCTTTATGGTTTCTTGACTTTTTAGCTCCTTTTCCCTGAGCATATTGTTTTCATTTTCCAATGCAGTCATTTTTTCTCTTTGAAACTCGTGCATTCATTTTTATACGTGTCAAGATGTTTAGAAGCAATGGACATGGATGGTTCTAACTCGGACTGAAGTAGAATGTATTTCTGTTTTTGATAAGTAACTTATTTTCAAGTTCTATGACTTTTAGTTTGAGTACAAAGGGAAATTATTCTAATTAACACAAGACAATGCTAGAAATAATACATATATAATTGTTTATACATTTACACAATTTCACAAATTATACATACTATTCACAATTTCAAGATGACAAATGAAATAAGTATTCCATGGGATATTATAAACCATCATTAAGCAATTAGAAACAATTAGAATCACTAATTAGCCCTAATTTATCAACTTATGCAAATCTAGATTTAGGGTAAAAATTAGATTTCTTGCAAAAATAAGAGATTATACCTGAGATTGGAAGCAATAGAGAATGATTAAGTAGCCATGCAAGATCCGCAAGCTTGAATTTGGGGGTTGGAAGCAAGAAATTGGCTTTTAGGGTTTTTTTTTCATTTGTTGAAATGGGGAAGGAAGTCTCGATTGAGACTTGTATAATGAGAATTTTCGACGGCTTCCGATGGCCCATCGAAAGCCATAGGAAATGAATCGTCGGAAGCTATCGCCAGCTGCTATTGGTATTTCAGCTTTTCTAGTAGTGCCTTCTTCCAAGTTGGAGTTATCGTTATTTGCTTGAAATGCGATGTTTTTCTTTTCTTGATTTTTTTCTTTTCTTGCCTGTAGATTAGCTTTATGCGACATCAGATTTCCTATTGACTCTTAAACTTTGAGTTGGGAAAGATCGTTAACTATTCAATGGCTAAAACTTTTCTTTCCCATTCGTTTGTCAACGAGTTCAAAATTCGTGTGACTATATCAAAATCAGTGAATTTAACTCCTAGAGCCATAAGATCATGTTGTATAGTTTGAAATCTAGCATATATGTCAATAATTGATTCATTTGTTTTCATTTTAAAAGATGAAAATTGATTTTGTAGAATAAATTTTTTGTTTGCTTAACTTTGTTTGTGCGTTCATGGGTGATTTGTAGTGTACGCCATATATCATAAGCAGTAGTACAAAACATGACTAGTGAAAATTAATTTTTATCAAGTGAACAAAATAGAACATTATAGCTTTTACATTATTGGTTGCTGAATTCTTTTGTGTGTCAGTCCAAGTATTTATATCAATAGTAAGTGCTTCATATCTAGTTTGTGTATTTTGCGAAATTTCTAAATCATTGGCTTCCATAAAAATTCTCATATGCGTTGACCAACAAGCATAGTTTGATCCAGTGAATAGTGGAGAATAGGTAGTTGATTGTCCTTCTTGAAATGTACTGCTATATTAACCAAAATTTAATAACTTGTTATGATAAAAGTGAAAAATCCTTGATCCAATACCAAATGAAAGTCTAGTGGATCGTATATTATCTAACTTGTGTATAATATGCAAGTGTATGAGCTAATGCTATAGTAGACAATAAATAGTAAAGTATAAAAAGCATGCAAACCAGAGTTTTTACACTGGTTCGGACCTCTAGTCCTACGTCCAGTCCCGAAGCACCATTTTGGTATTTACTAACCAAAAAACCCTCACTTTACCTCGAGGAACAGGCTTAATACAAACGTATTCTGTTGATAATTGTGTGTTATGAACAGCATAGATATTGACTGTACAATACAATTCTTCCTATAATCTCCTTTGAGTGATATTGTTCATGTGCAACTTGAATTTTAAAAGCAATATAACTAAAATATAAATTCTAGTTATTTAAATGATTGATAAAATTGAATTAGTGAAAGCATTGATGCAAGTATATAGAATAAGAGTATAGAAATCAACCTAAGTTTTAACCTCAATCATTTAGTGCTATTTATAAGATTCGAAGTTGTTTCTTAAAGAGAAATCTTTCAAAAAGTTGCAGTGTTTGAGTAAATCCAGTGTATTGAAAAATTTAGAAGGAAACAACATATCATAAAAATATCCGTTATGTTTTAGAAATAATGTCATAGACGTTTGTCATTACAGGGATTAATTTTCCCGTGTAATGTCACAGACGTTGTGGTTTTTCACGAATGTTTATGAGTTCAGTTTTCTTAAGATAAGTTCTCTTTTAATTTGAAAACATGAATTTTTGTTTTTATGAATCTCTCAAGGAGATTTTAAATATTTTATCTAAGTCTAAATACGATCCTACTAGCAAAAGTCTCTCCTTGCTTGTACCTGCATATTGATGATGTTTATATCATATATGTGTGTTTGTATAGCTGTTGTCATTGAAACTAAGAATGGAGGTTCTAACATAAGGGTTCCAGGTTAAGTTTATCTATAAAACTATGAGATATAAAAGAATGCGATGCACTAGTATTAAATAGAACTCTAATTGACATCCATGAATCAAAAGCGTACCTTCAACATAGTTTTTCTTTCTCCCCTGCTGTTGGTCCTGAGGCAGTTGGTTCCAATGCAAACATTTTGCCATTTCCATCCTTGGTTGGTTCATTGCACTGGTTCTTACAATGTCCAATCTGACCATAGTTGAAGCATTTGATATTCGTCTTCCCAATCCCTTTCTTTCCATCTCCTGAATGACATTCATTAGCGAAATGTCCTTTCTTATCACACTTTTAGAAGACATCTTCTGCTTTCCTTTCTTGGTAGCTCCAATCTTATGAGCTCCCTTCTTGTGGAAAAACTTTCTTTTTTATTTCATCCCACCTTGAGTTTTCACTGTTTTGTTACCATTAAAGAAAGAGCATCTCTCATTCCTCAAAGCCATTTTAACAACTATCGCATGAATCCCGAATATGTAGTAAAGTTGTTTTAGCAAGCTCGTGTCTCAATCCACAGACGAACTTCTAATTCCTTTTGATAATTGTATCATCCGTAGCATATCCGTATCTAGATAATTCCTCAAATCTAGTTGCATACTCAAGCACTGTCATGTCTCCCTGCACCAAATCAACAAATTTTCTAAGTAGAGTTGACTTTGCGATCTTCAACATGAATCTTTTCTTAAACCTTCTTCTGAGTTCCACCCAAGTCATTGCCTCTTCAGCTACCCCTGTGGTAACATCATTCCACCAGTATAGTGCTGGTTCTTGTAACTATTTGGACGCCGGCCCCTTTTTTTGCTCATCGGTAAGCCTTAAATCAGCAGAAACCCTTTCACAATGAAGCAACCTATTCTCGACATCAAATGCATCCTCAGTTTCGATAAACGACTTTTCTCCAAGCCTAGTATATTCTCTGCTCAATACTGCATAGTTATGACCACCAGAGCATCTGGATCTCCTTCTCCAGCATTTCCTCCAACTAATCCTATAGTAGCTCTAGCTTGCATTACGTCGATGAAGAACTGATACATAGCTCCCATATCAACTTGCGGTGCTCCAGCACCTATATTAGCAGTTAGTGCCCTACCTAGATTCCTTTGGGTATTCAGTGTGGCATTTTTATGTGTTTCATCCACCAAGTATATTCTTATATATAGCAAATACAAGTACGTTGCTATAACATTATGTCATACACCAATCTTTTCCTTAATTCTTTAGGATTATGTTTTCAAAAATCATTTTAAGCTCAAAATTTCTTTTAAGTTTTCATAAACCTATGCTCTAATACCAGGTTGGTAACATCCTCCACTTTTAGGCCCAAAATTAACTGCTACAGATGTTGCAGTCATCTATGGCATTAACTTTCGATTGCAAAATGCTTAATGTTATGGTATCCATAATATCGCCATATGGATATGAAATAAAATCAACATAGATTTCAAAGCAGTTTTTCTGAGTACATTTCAAATCAATGTTTCATATTCAATTACATAATCCCAAAATTGTTCCCAAATTCTGGTAAATACAATCATTACGAAATACGCCAAGAGCGATATATGAAGATGCCCTCTTGGATGATCAGAGTACTATATATATATATAATACTTCATAGCGGAAATAATAATAAATAACTCCTACATAGCTAGTTTGTGTAATGTACTAGATTTTAGACCCTTGAAAATCGACACTAATACGTTCACTGTATCACATGCCGAGCAATCGAATGCCGAAAAAACCGATTGTTAGGGGAAAGAAATAAGGAAGAAGATAAGAAGAAACTAAACACCATAGAATCTTACAGTAGAACGACTAATCTATAATATACAACAAATCTTTACACAAAAGTCAAACTGTAATATATGTATATACGGACATCTATCAGGGTATTCTAATCTATTTCAGCTTGGATAGTTATAGTAGCCTGTCCTCACAATTACTGATAAAATCAACAAAGAATACAATGGAAAAAAAATCATATACGTGAATGTCTTTGGGCCTACCGCTCGTCTTTTGAAGATGCAAAACATCCAAAATAATTTATAATATGCCCGGTCTAACCCGAGCATTATAATAAAATAATACCCTATGCAGTCTACAAAACCAGCGTGAGAAAAACACACCCACTAGATATTAAGTTCTAGAAAACCTTTGAAACTCAAGAGCATCTCGTAAGACCACGTTGCACTTAAACATAAACAGGTTTTCACCTTACGATAACCAAAACCATTTCATATGAAATTCTCTGATATTATAATAGTGTTTATATACAAATACTTATCTCTACTACTAATAAAGAAAATTCGTTGAACTAATTTACTCAGTGTATTTTTGAAATTTCAAAAATGTTCTTACTTTCCGTTCACATATTTGCGCTCAAACAAAATATCAACGTACACAATAACACAAACAGCCCGTGTGCGAAGCATGAGCCCATACTAGTTAATCCGAAATTGTTAAACTATTAAATTCCAGCATACTAGTTTCTGCAATCAAAACCGAAAGGCACATATTGGAGATCGGATTCCATACTATGATAAGGTATGGACTTATCTTCCGAAGGTACATGTCTAGATAAATGCACCGGGGTCTGACAAGAACATCTTGTACCCCTTCTGCACAGGACCGGCCTATCACTTGAATAGTAGTAACGAATATGATCACCCCTTCGTTAATGGGCCCCGAAGGATACAAGTGAGAGATAATAACCAGTCGAAATTTGGAAAGACCATACCCTACTTAGGAGCTACCTATTTGGCCCTGCTGCATGTCCGATTTTTTTCATTTCTCGATTGATAAGGCTATGATTACCTTTTAAAAACCTTTACACTTAGAATTCTCATTTCCCTCCAATGATAATGTGTTGATAGCATTCATCCATACAAGTCCATTCTGGGTCTGAACGAAACTGAAGGAACTATTCCTATTAACTTCGTTATGGAATCACCCTCTTGATTAGTAGTGATTAGCCCTGGCACTTCACATCTCCATCTTCCATTCCATGCTCTTCATGATGCTTTCATTTCAAAACGCATTCGTTGGATCGAAGTGGTTTTCGGACAATATATCCTATCTCGGTCTCTTTGAAACAATGTTCTATAATTTTCGGTAAACTCAACTTGGTTCTTCAGTAGTTAAATGGTCAAAGGTAAGACCGGAGATCACCTCCTAACCATTAGCAGAAAGATTCCCTTATCATTGCCCTAAGAGAACGAAATGAGATTTATACCACTGTACAGCATCATCGGAGATGACTGTTCCATATAACTCAACTGTTTCTTCTAGATATTTCTAAAGTTACGTTAGGTCTAATTTTGCTAGTCGGTTATTTGGCTATCGAATAACAAACATTCAGTTAGGAATTTATTTCATAAGAAAAAAACATTAGTTAAAGGCATATAAGCAATCACTAGACTCCTTTAATATGTCTTTGTCCATACAATTACTTTGTAAATTACTTGTATATAAACACCATTACAAAGATATACTCGCAAATCCCTATATTTCAATACTTAGAAATACCCATATACTTATCCCATGATATAAGTATATCCATAAAATTTAAAAAGATTTTCTTTTATTCAATTCTTAAATCAATTAAATTTTCCCTTACAATTCTTCAAATTTTTTTATAAACCATTTTATAAATCTTTGAACAACCATTTGTAATCTCTTAGAAAAATTCAATAACTTATAACTTCTTCTACATTTCAAAAATCATTTATAACCCATCACTACACCGTAAACGATGTTTTGATACGGCTAAAATTCGTATCTAATCTTATTAGATACGGCTTATAGCCGTATCAAAATATGGCGTGCTTATTTTTTTTGATATGCCTACTAGCCGTATCTAATATGACAATTAGATACGGCCTTAGGCCGTATCTAACTGACTCATTAGATACGGCTATTAGCCGTAACTAATAAATGAATTAGATACGGCCTTTGGCCGTATCTAATTGTCATATTAGATACGGCTATTAGCCGTATCTAATGTATCAATTAGGTACGCCATTTTAGCTGTATCTAATTGACACATTAGATACGGCCAGAAGCCGTATCTACGTAGTCAATTACACATACATATATAAAATTCCGCACTCAAATGATATTAGAATACAAATAATATTATAGGCAGTGCGCATACAAATGATTCAATAATCCGCATTGCAGTGCATAATAACTTAACAATATCATTACATAACACGAAAAATAGTACATACTAGCATTTAGTACAAATATGAAGTTAAGCTCAAAACAAGAGCTACACAAGTCACAATATCAATACAAGACAGTTCTTGCTAAACCAAATAAAAATAGTACATACTCCAAGTCTCTTGCTACACTTCTTTCTAAACCAAATAAATTCGCTAGCACCAAAGATTGCAATAAGATCATTCCTGATTCAACTTGCAAACATAAAAATGGGTATAAATTATAGTAGTACGAAAGACAGTTTGAGAAGTTTGTGTCGTACCAAAAAAATAAACGCTAATGACAATATGGAGAGATGTTGCAGCAGAGGTGCCGTGGTGTTGGGTTGTGTGCTAAGGCAGTGCAGTTGGTTGTGGTTTGTGTAACAGATAGATGATAGGGGAGGCAGTGGGAAGGGTAGTGGGTGCAACAGTTGAATTTGAGGTGAAGGGGATGTAGGCAGGGGCAGGGGCAGGGACAGTGGTGGTGATTGTCAGAGAGGGGTTGTGAATGAAGTATCAGTGTTTTACAGAGGAGCAAGGCAGCAATGAAGTGATCTTGTGATATTGAACTATGAGGCTGAACGTGGATAGTACAGTGATGATGGAACAGTTGTATGTCTTGAAGGTTGAAGGTGTGACAGGGGCAGGAAGCAGTGATTCACTGGGAATGAATGGTTGTTGCTGGAAGTATGTTATTGCAGAAGTGTTGAGATGACTGGTTTTGGTGATGTTTGAGGGTGATGTACAGGCAGGAGTGTTTTGAAGATGTTGAGATGGTTGTAAGGCATGGTGTGTGTGAGTTGTTGCTTCAAGTTGCTCTGGTGGGTGATGGTATGTTAGTAGTTTGGGTTGTTTGTGAGAGCTGCAGTAGTTTATGCAGTGGTATGGGTTGATGTTTGTGAAAAGGGGGATGGCAGCAGGGGACGATAAGGTGAAGGGGTGTGCACTTGTTAGTTATGTAACAGGAGAGTATGAAAGGTTGAGGAACATGTATGCTTAAACAGACCTTATATTAATCTTTCACCCGATGCTTATGTATTACAAGAACAGAAGGAAATTATAAACAAGTATGCTTAGACTGAAATATGATAAGGTGCTAAATAATATACTATGAAATGAGCATGATATTCTCAATCATAAGACGAGAATAAAACTATAAACATGATGTACTATTAAACTGAAACATGATATAATGTTAAAAGTATATATATCATTATATTATTATAAACATAATGGAACTGAAATATGATTAGGAGAACCAATTAGTGTTTACGTAAAATCCAACAAACTCTACATAACTCATATCTCGTATAAAAAATTTATCTAGAACATCTCAAATGAAGCATAACAAAATATCAATTCTATAATATAGATAAAATGCAAGCCTATGCAAGACTAGTCACTCGTGCTAATTAAAATATAAAATACTATTAAAGACTAAAGTTTAATGTTTAAACTTGCTGACTTGTTAAATTTGATTGTTAGTAATTTCTTATTAAACTAATTTGTTGAAACTTGTTGACTTGTTAAATTTTCTTAAGATGTGAATCATATCCCCAAATAAAATTCTGCTAAAAAATATGTAATAAAAAGAAATAACATAATGCTCACAACATCACATTGTATTAATAAAGAGATTAACCACACTATTAATATCCTAATAAATATGAAACACTAAATGTATCCCTAGTTTAATTATCCTAGGAGACTAAACTTAGTTTTATATTATTGTTTCTATTATTTTGAATATTTTTGTTCTTAAAATAGTCAATATGAGATTTTGTTTTTTAAGATACTCTTTAAAATCTAAATTGTTATTTAATTTATAACTAGTGTTTGAAAACTAATTAAAATTAATTAAAGAAATTGCATACTTAAAATTATTCAATCCTAAAATAATATTATTAAAATCTCGTTGGTTCCTTTCAAGCTAAATATACCAATATGTAATTATATAAATAGTATCTAGTAAATATCTATTTAGACCCTTATAGTAAAATCAAATATTATTCCACTATAGCTCACAATTATTATGTGTAAAATTTATATTAAAATCAACTAAATTATTCTTATTTTCTCTAATTTACTCCTACCATATGATTCATGAACCATTTTTTATTTCTCAAAATTACTCCTGCCAAATATACCTGCTCCATCATCTAGAGATATCGAATAAGACACTTCGGATGGCACACATATCCACCCACTCCAACATCAGCAAATGTCTCTGCAAATTGATGATTCATTTTGCTGGTTCTCTCATCTAGTAGCAGTATACTGTCCAACACCACTTTTTCATGTGTGGATGGTACAGTTTTCCCATGGATGTTGGACAATGTAGAATCTCGGCATATAGTACCTGTTGCAATAAAAGGGAATATTTATTATTATTTAAGTTTTCTACTTATTATGTCATAAATGTTTAAATGTTAAAAATACCTGTTCCTATTAATTCTAAATCAGAGTTGAGGATTTCACATTTTTGATTGTTCGTAACATTGGTCGAATCCTGTAACTGCGAAGCAATGAATTCAGGAGCATTGAATTGTGTGGTGCGTCCTCCATCAGAAGAATTGACCGGTGCACGAATTCCCTGTTCAATATTTCCCACCATGTTGATCAAAACCTCCATTTTCCCAGACAAATTTCCCACCGTACTCTCCAAACTTCCCACCCTCATTTTCAACTCATCCTGCTCGCCATGAACATGTCGGAGTCATTTCTGTGCAATGGCACAAGCCTTAACTTTAGTCTTTGGTATAACGGTCCCAACACCGCGGCTCCTACCCTTTGCATCCTTACCAAGCACTTGTGATAAGATGTCTTCATCCACTATCAATTTTTCTTCATCACTATCAGTGATCTTTTCCTTCGCTTTCACAATTTGATCCTATAATATGATAATACTTACATGAATAAGGAATTTTAAAGAATATGCAAGTTCATATTTGTTTAACTTACAAAGTATGGGGAAGTGGCATCTGATATGCTACCGTCTTTTTTTCTGTGTGTCTTCTCCCATACTTGACGACGACTGATATTTGTTGATGGACTAGCAACGATCTGCAATACAAGTTGATGCAACGACATGAATATCCAATCACAATGTGTAAATCATTTGAATGAAAATGAATATAAATTACCATTTCTTGTTCTATTTTAGCATGACTTTTACGTCCTGCATGATGAGCATAACCGAGCAATGCTCTGTTCTTTTTGCCTACCTCCCTTCTTCCGCTCGCTTCAGGCGTTGCTTCATTTTTGCGAACTCTGCCCAATCTTCTTGAGAACCTGTAGGTGGGCAATTTTTCAACCGTTCTTCATCATTGTTGAAAGGGTCATAATAAACTACTCTCAAGTTTTTCTTGTATCTCCTAAAAGCCTCGGCCATTCTCCTTAAAAACATTTCCTTTGAAAGCGGATCGAGCTCATAAATTTTTTGCAAAAAATATATTAAATTAAATGTTGTGCAAAGAGTTGAAACCATAAGGCTATTGAATGAAATAGATGTTGTCAAACAGATAAGGATACTTACCACCAATTCGTTCCACACATTGTCCTTGTATATTGCACGTACTTTATTCCAACTTATATATGATATCGGCACATGAGCTCTTACTAGTTTACCGAGCGTAGTAGCGATTTTCCAACGTTATCTGAGACCGGAATACCAAGTAAGTTTTGATCAACTTTCTTCACCTCTGAACATGACGAATGTGAAGATGGTGGATTTTGTGACATAGTTTTCTGCAAAATATAATAATACTAATTATAGATGTATCAATGTATCAATGTCAACACTCCATAATATAACACACTTGCACATACAAAATTATTAAGTGACAACACCTGGAATTGCATTGGAATGGATAAAATATTCAAAACATACATACACACAATAGTGCAATTAAAAATATACAAACACACAATCATGTGATGTACGAATACTAATAAGTTAACATATGGATTTGGTAAGGTCTTCTAATTTTTCATTGTCTTCAAAAGCTGATTGATAGATGGTAGGGAACTCAATGTCATCCACATTTATAGTCAACCGTTTTGGTGTATGCAAGACCAAAGACCATCCGTTATTTTTTAAATCTTTTGAGTAGAAAACTTGACTCGCTTCTGATGCAAGAATAAATGGCTCATCATTCACGTTATTTTTGTTCTTCAATTTCTCTAAATTTACCATGATGAGGTTTGAAATGGGATCTATTTTGTAACCATTGACCTTATCCTCGACTTTTACCCAATCACAATAAAAAACTATTTGTTTGAAGTCAGTGTAATCCAACTCAAGTATCTGTTGAATGACTCCGTAATACGTTGTTTCTGCTTCCTTATAATTTTTATCCTTGCCACTCGCTCTAAATTTTGTAATTGCTCTCATGCATACACCGCTATTTTGTGTTACCATATGGTCTTCGTACTTTTTCGTGGAAAATGGAAATCCATTCACTTGGTACTTCATATAACTACGCGTTATGAACTTCGGCCCGTGCACTAACTGCCACAGAGTTGGATCAACACCGATGGTCTTTAACAGCTCATTACGTAACCATAGATTAAAACTTTGAACCACTTCCACGGTGGTAGCCCTGCCTCTTGGTTGAAATCTAGTACTTTTCACATAGGAGTTATACCTCCTACGAAAAACACATATCAAAATGTATATATAAATTGAATTAAAAAATTTAAAATTCCAAACAAGTTCGTGAACTTACTTCTTCCATTCATCCAATCCATCGTACTTATTAAGGACCCATCTACGCACCTGTTCAAACTGCACTTGGGTTAACGTTATGTCTTTACCATTATCCAAAGGTATCTCACCAGCAAACTCATCGTCCTCGTCTAAAAACGCTTCGCTGGTATGTTTATGATTGCCATCACCTCCGTTTGGCATATATTTCATGCAGTAAAGACTAGCTTCTTGTACGATATATCCTTCTGCAATACGCCCTTTAATGTATCTTTTGTTGCGCATATATCCTTTATATGTTTTCATCAACCTATAAATGTGATCAATTATATACTGCAGACTGTAGCTATTTATATGAAATAATGATGTGCATAACTGCAATTAGAAATTTACCATTCAAATGGATACATCCATCTATATCTGACAGGGCCACAAATCTACGCTTCATCGGCTAAATGAACCATAAGGTGGACACTGATATCAAAAAATGCGGGTGGAAAATGTTTTTCAAATACACACATTGCTTCTACTAAGCTAGCCTTTGCTTTTAAAAGATGTTCCCTATTGATCACCTTTGAACACAAAATGTTAAAGAATAAACCAATACGATGAACAACATTTCGTAGATCCTTATGTTGTGGATAAGAATGTTGAAGCAATACCAGAAGCAAATGCTGCATTATGACATGGTAATCATGTGACTTCATATTTCTTAGTTTTGGAGGATTGATGCTCACATTGTTGTGAAAGTTAGAAGAAAATTTGTTTGGCACTTTCAGATTTTTCAAAACGGTGCAAAATCGTATCTTTTCTTCTTTGCTCAAAGCGAAAGTTGTCTTTGGTATGATTGTTTTATTTGTTTCTGGATCTTCCATCACCCACAACTTTTGTTTTATACCCATGATTTTCAAATCCTTGCGTGCATTGATGCCATCTTTTGACTTATCTTTATGGTCCATACTGGTGCTGATGAGATGCTCTGTGACATTCTTCTCCGTATGCATAACATCAATATTACGTCGGACCAAATTTGCTTCCCAATATGGTAAATCAAAAAAGATAAACCTCCTATACCATCCAGAAATATTGTCAACATCTTCATTGGTTGACTTTTTCCGTTTTCGACCAATTTCTTCTTTTTGTTTACCAACTTTCATTTTGATATTCGCTACTTTCTTTTCAACTTGAAAACCAGTCAATGGCCATTTAGGGCGACGAAGTTCTTGTTCGTTGTTGAAATTTGTCTTATCGTATCGAAACTTGTGTTCGTTAGGAAGAAACATTCGATGTCCCATGTAACACATCTTCTTACTTTCAGGAAGATAATAAGAACAAGTGTTTTCCCCACAAACAGGACATGCAAAGTAACCGTGAGTTGTACATCCCGATAAAGTCCCAAAAGCAGGGTGATCATGGATTGCCCACAGCACCCTAGCTCTCATTGTGAACTCAGATTTATTTAACAAGTCAAATGTAACTACTCCTTCCCATAACTGCTTTAACTCGTCTATCAACGGCTGTAAATAAACATCAATATCCTTTCCTGGTTGTTTTGGCCCAGAAATCAACAATGTTAACATTGAGAACTCCCTTTTCATGCACATAGACGGAGGAAGATTATATGGTACTACAATTACTGGCCAACAACTGTAAGGGTTAGAGAGAGAAGCATGTGGACAGAAACCATCTGTTGCTATTCCAAGTGTGACATTTCGTGGCTCGGCAGCAAAAGTTTGATCAAATGAATCTGCGACTTTCCATTGAGAAGTGTCACATGGATGACGCATTACGGTTGGATCAGACTTGGCACGACCATGCCAGGTCATCGCATCTGCCATCCATGGTACAGTATACAGTCTCTTCAATCTAGAAATTAAAGGAAAATGTCTTAATGTCTTTCGAGGTACTTTGGTGCATTTTCTCTCTTCGTTTAATGATGTCCTATATCTTGGTTCATTGCAATTTGTACAAGAAACTTTGTTCGCATCATCTTTCCAGTACAATATGCAATCATTGATGCATGCATCATAAGTTTTGTAATTCATCCCAACTTGCTTAATGATCTTCTTCACGTCGGAGTACTTTGTCGGCAGCGTGTTACCTTCGGGGAGTAACTCCTTTATTAGTTCGAGAAGTGCAGTCATACCATTATCTGAAAAGCTGTATTGGGTCTTCAAGCTATTCAGTTTCACAATGGCATACAGCTTCGTAATCCCTTTTGAACATGAAGGATACAACGGCTCTTTTACGCTACCAAAAAGCGATTTATACTTCTTACTTTCATTGGCCTGCCAATCTGGATAATCAGTAGACTGCTCTCCAACATTAGCATGATCAGGCAACGAATTTGTAGGTTGAAAATGATGAAATCTATCTGCATCATTGACCAGATCTTCCATCCTAATATGTTCAGACTCAGCAGTAGTTCTGCCATGACTAGCTGGTTATTGTTTTTCCATCTCCGCCCTTTTTTCCCCACGAAAATACCACGCTGTATACGATTGGATAATACCCCATCTAAGCAAATGAAAATGAATGTCATCTAATTTGATCGTCTTCATATTTTTGCACCGGGTGCAAGGGCATAAATACAATCCTCTCTTACCACCGTTTTCTTCAACAAAACTAATGAACTTCTGCACCCCGTGTATATAGTATGTAGATCTTAGATCTGATTCATTTATCCATTGTTTGTCTATGCTGAAAGACATACTGCCCTCCTATATCATATCTAAAAGAACATGGGGGCTAACTGGGCATTTGCATGAACTAACCATCTGAAGCCATTGCTTCTACAAATCCATGATTCCCTATTTGCTTTGGTGAGTTGCTTTCCCTTTTTTGCAGTCAATGGAATGCTCCATAAGTTTATGAATTTATATCATGACTTTTTTGGGGTTTTATCCATTCATACAAGTCATTAATTTTCTAATAGGGCCAAGATGAACAATTTTATAGTTAGTTGACAATACAATAAGTAATTAGAGTACTGATGATTTTATTATCATGGGAAATACATTTTTTTTCCTGTATTACATCTTGATAAACATAATCATAGATATTTTCCATTAATAATAGAACCGTGGTATCACTTTACTATAGCTAGCTTTGATTAGCAAAATGGTTAACTGTGATTATGGATGGTTAAAATGAAGATTTTGAATAACATAGCAAATTACGCCTAGCCAGTACTTAACATTTTTATATTGCCGTAGGCAATACAAATAAAGCCATCCCAAAAAATGTTTTTGAAAAAATTTAGAGCACCTGTTGATTTGGACACAAATAATGTAACTAATGTGCCTAGGTCTGTGTTTGATAATACATCTAGATACTAATTCCATTAACTATCCTACAGTCTCCCTGCAAAGAAATATCAGAAGTACAAGACATGTTTCTAATTATCAGACGTATTTTTTCTTTCTTTGATTAAAATTAACTATGCACTTACTAATATTGTTTCTCACTTCTCACAAGGCAAGTTTTACAAAATGCGTGGGATGTCAGTTAATCTCTACTTCTTTAATGTTTGTTAGTTCATTATTTGAATCATTAACATAACCCCAACCGTATTTTCACTCTTTCATTTAAAGAAAAAAACTCTTTCATTTCTCTACTCTAAAACTTATGCAATTAGTTGAGAATACTTTAGGAGTTGGAAACATTTCATTTCTCTTTTTTTAATTAAATTGATTAACTTACTAATTGTCATTACTGAGCAATTTATACACATTATAAATTATGAGTATATCCAAATATGCTCTAGATACATACGGACATTGCTAAAGTTAAAATTAAACTTAGTAACGAAGTGTTACCCCTCAATCTTGAAGATGAAATTGATCTGATCAAATTATGCGTCTTGCCTCGTCTTTATCGTCACCACTATATATTACATCTGGAAGAAAAGAAATAAACACATTTTTGAGCACAAGGAAACAAATAAAAATATCAAATTGAAGCTAATTCTAGATGAGAGAACTTATTCGATGAGGAATTCAAAGGAAAAATATATGGACTGTTTAAATTTCAATAAATGGAACTCAAAATATAGGGTTTATTTTAAACATTAGCACCAAACTGTTTCCAAAAAATTTGCCATTACAACGGCGCCATTTTGTAGCACCGGAGTAATGTCTATGCATTACCCCTCTCCTGATACTTGGCTTGCACCATTAACAACAATTTTATCCACTTATACAACAATGTCAGAACAATATACAACATTAGCAACATTATCCACTTATGCAACAATGTCAAAATCATCACACATTACTGCACATACCATCACAACCCCTGTTACCAAAACAACATTCACTGGCATACTTAAAACTGCCTTGCCATCATCTCCACAAACATTTGCCTCTGTGCATATCCTCAAACTTCATTACCCCTTCTCACTTC
This sequence comes from Allium cepa, assembly GCA_030765085.1. Classification (NCBI taxonomy): domain Eukaryota; kingdom Viridiplantae; phylum Streptophyta; class Magnoliopsida; order Asparagales; family Amaryllidaceae; genus Allium; species Allium cepa. The sequence goes on from CM060928.1 coordinate 588,491,127, forward strand.
ACTGAAATAATTCACACTTCTGAACTATGCAAACATTCATACCATTACACACTGTTTCATCTAACCTCCTTGCCACTTCACTGACTCTACTTGCCTCAACGTTACACACTGTCAATTAACAAACATTCAACAATCTTCCAACCATTCAACAATCATACAAACTTCACAGTTCAACATACTCCCCTCCTGCCAACAGTTCAACAATCACCAGTGCACAGTGCACAAGCCTTCACTTACAAACTACAACCACTTCAGTTTACCTGATCATCTACCATTATCCCCGTACACCACTTCCTTGCTTCGACAACCCCATCCCACTACATGACCACCCCAAGTACTGCCAGCAAACAATCCCTTCTCCAATTCAAACACTTCCTTTACCACCCAATAGATCACCAAACCACCTTGACCATCCACTACTTCATTTCTACAAACCCACAGCAATACAAACTTCTCTAACCATCAAATTACCCACCAGACCACTGCATTCACAATTCCATCACCCCCCTGCACCAACAATTACCCACTTCTATTCAGTTCTTCTTCCACCACAACCTCACCAGTAGTCACAACACTTCATCCCACTGTCCAAACCCGCCTGAAACGATCAAGTTATCTCCACTCTAACATCAACACTGGATTTACATTACCCCTATCCAGTATCACTGCAAATACACAGACCAACCTACTTTCTATCGTCCACAACTGCTACTTCCCCTACACTTTAATGACCAACCAACCTTTCCCTCAACTTCACTGTCACCATTTGCCAACTTCTATCTGCGCATTCAATCACCTCCCCCCTCAGCAAACACTGCCAATCGCAACTATACCCAATAAAATAAAAAATAAAATAAAAACCACAATTAACCCACTTCGTAACTCACCTCTCCCACTACAAAAAACAATTGCGAAACCAATCACCCAAATCAACAATCGAACCATCGCATACCATCAATCACATCTCCCTTTCAAACAATAATTTGGGAACGGAGGCAAAAAAAACGAAGAAGATAAATTCATGTACTCAATAACAAATTTTGATGTTGAAGCTATGATGCAATACACGGTGATGCTCGTAATAGTAGAAATAAATAAAAAATACTAATACATGGAAAGTAAAATAAACAACATCAGAATACCTGAAAGCACCGATTACGTGAAGGAAAAAGAAAGGCGGTTGATAAAAGTTTGAGCCGAAGAAACTTGTTATTTTAAAACGCGATTTAAGGAGAAAGAACGAGAGAATAGACGAAATTAGTCGCTGAGTTAGGGGAAGAATTTGGGGGAGAACGAAAAAAACGAGGGAAAAAGGAAATTTGGGGAAGACCGTGCTTAATTCCAAGGGTGGTTGATTCTCCAGCGAAAATAGGCACGAATTTGATACGGCTGGGAGCCGTATCAAAATTTAGATACGACTTTTACCCGTATCAAATTTAGATACGGCTTTGAGCCGTATCAAATAGGGTGCATAGGGGTGTGGCTAAAACAGCTTTGTGGTGTAGTGTTGGGATTTTACTTGGTATGGATTGGTTGACTAAGTATAAAGTTGTTCTCGATTGCGTTAGTAGGACGACATTCTTATGGACCAGTTTCTGGAAGTTTATAGAATATTTTGCGAAGATCCTAGTCTAGGGAGGGGAAGTTTTCTACATGCATTAGGATCATTTCAGGAAGGATTAGGAACCATAATTGTTGCTAAATATTTCCTAGAAATTTTTAAAGAAGTAAAAAGTTTACACCACATCGAGAAATCGAATTTCATATTGATTTGATTTCTGGAGCAATGCCAATTATACAATAAGACCGAAGGATGGTTCCGTAGGAGAGAGAGAGGAGTTAGATAACCAAACCCAAGAGTTGTTAAAGAAAGGGTTAAAAAGCCGAGTCGTTCAAGTTTGGGATCGACGGTAGTTTTTGTGGCTAAGTTAGATGGATCTCTAAGATTGTGCATGGACTACCGAGATTTGAATAAGAAAACTATTAAGAGCAAGTATCTTCTACCTCGAATAGATGATTTGTTCCATCAGTTACATGATGCTCGAGTATTCTTGAAAATAGATCTAGCTACAGGATTCCATCAACTGAGAATCGCAGAAGAATGCATCCATCTAACCAAATTCAAAGGTCCAAACACTTTCTTTGAGTGGTTAGTTATGCATTTTGGGCTAATCAACGAATCCGCTTATTTTGTAGACCTCTAGATGATATCCTCATCTATTCTAACACAGAAGAACATGAGAGACATCTAGAAATTGTATTGGAGACATTGAGAAATAATGTGCTTAAAGCTAAATTCTAAAAATTCCATTTCCGAGAGAAAGAGGTAAGTTTCCTTGGACATATATTGTCAAGGGACGCGTTTTCAGTAGATCTTGTAAAGATTGTAGATGTTATAAATTGGAAGCAGCCACAAACTCCTAAAAAAGTTCGTAGCTTCTTTGGTTTGGTGGTATATTACAGAAGATTCATTCAAGACTTTTCAAAGATTGCCTACCACTTAACAAAGTTGACCATGAAGGATGCTAAATTTATCTAGACTCCTAAGTGTGAAGCAGCATTCCAAGAACTTAAGAAGAGGCTAACCACCACTCTAGTCCTATCAGTCATAAATGTAAATAATGGATTAACTGTTTATACTGATGCTTGCTGAGAATGAGTTAGTGTAGTTCTGATGCAAGAACGGAAGATGTTTGCTTATGTGCGTAGATATCTAAAGGTTCATGAGAGCAATAATGCAATGCATGACTTAGAATTATTAGCTATGGTGTTCACATTAAAAATATGGAGGCATTATTTGCTAGATAAGAAGTTTTCATAGTTTCTTCCAATTAAAACTTTGAATTGAACTTAGTAAATAAAATTAGTCTTTTAACTAGGTGAAAATTTTGAGCTCTTTACGGATCATAAATCTTTAAAGTATCTTTTCATTCAAAAAGATTTAAACATGAGGCAGCAATGTTGGTTGGAATTTCTCACATCTTATAATCTAGATATTTTATACACATCTGGGAAAGCCAACATAGTAGCTAATGCATTGAGTAGGAAATATACCACTATTTCTTATCTGGTAGTAACTCCAACTCTTCTAGAAAGAATTTCCAGTAACCAAAAGGAAGATGATATTTTGAGAAAAATCTATAGGAATATATTCCAACGGTAGAATTCCAGCTTCGTGGTGGATAAAGATGGAGTGTTGCAGTTGAATGGGTGAATTTGTGTTCTAGATGTTGAAAATATTAGGCAGGAGGTGTTAGCTGAATGTCTTAGATCTGAACTCAGCATTTATCTAGGAGTTAACAAAACGTGTAGAGATATGATATGCACACTCTCGTTGAGAAGTATGAAATAGGACATGTCTATTTATGTTAGCTAATGCGTAAATTGTCAATGAGTCAAAAGCGACCACCAGAAAGTTGCACGGTTACTTAAGCCGCTAGAGATTCCAGTTTGGAAGTGGGATCAAGTATCTATGGATTTCACCGATGGCTTGCATTAAATGAGGAAAGTGAACGAAAGCATTTGGGTTACCATAGATTGATTAACTAAAAGTGCATACTTAATTCTAGTGAAGCCAAGAAGAATCGCTGCAAGACTTGAAGATATATGTATGTGTATATATATGTGTGTGTGTGTGTATGAAGGAGATTATATGATTACATGGAGTTCCAAGAAGTATAGTGAGTAATGTGGATCCGACTTTACTAGCAGTTTTGGGAAGCGTTACAGATAAGTTTGGGAATAAGGCTGAACATAAGCACTGCCATCACCTTCAAACTGATGGACGAATGGAAAGGGTCAGCCGCATTTTGGAAGATCTTCTTAGGGCATGTATTTTGGACTTTGGAGGCTCCTGGGAAAGTCATTTTCATTTAGTAGAGTTTTCTTATAACAACATTTATCAAGATAGTTATGACAATGTATGAAGCTCTATATGGTCTTCTGTGCAGGTCACCAGCATGTAGATCAAGACCGGAGATCGATTAGTACTTGGTCCTGGTATGATATAAGAAGCTTGATATGATCAGGAAGAAGCTAAAAGAAGCCCATAGTAGGCATAAAAGTTATGCAAACCAAAGGAATAAAAATATGGAATTCTCATTTGGAGATTTGGTCATTTTGAACGTCTCTTCGGTGAGACGAGTGGTGTGGTTTGGAAGAACAGAGAAGCTAGCACCTTGATATATTGGACCATTTCCATTCTTGAACAAACTGTCCCGCTATCTTATTGAGTGCAATTGCTAAAAAGGTTGGCAGAAGTGCACAGTGTTTTCCATGTATCTCATTTAAGGAAACATGTGCATGACCAAGAGCAGATCATAGAAATAGCTACTCAGGAATACTTGGTCGTGGAATCGAATTTAGTGATTATCAGACGACCTATTCGAATCGTTAATCGTGATGAGAAATGATTAAGGAGGAAGGTAGTGAGGCTAGTTAAAATAAATAGAGTGGCAATGCTGAGGATTGCATTTAGGAATAGAGGATAGAATGAAAAAGGCATATCCAGAGTGTAGAATTGAAGAATGAACTATATCAGTATAGTGCACTCACCGTCTGTGGTGTAGTCACTTGTTCATACTTTTGTATATGTTCTGTCATATCGAATATATTTCCTTTTGAACTATTCTCTTTTATCTTAATTTCGGGGACGAAATTCTTTTAAGGAGAGGAGTCTGTAAAGACTGGTAAATATATCGCTTTAAATAAATGATCGTTTTTCCTTATCGGTATAACAATAATTTTGTAAACAATTATTATTATTAATTTATATGATTCTATAAATAAAATGTGATCGTGTTTATTGGTTAAGAATAATAGGAAAATTTATGTTCAAATTTCTTTTTACAAAAATATGCATATAAATTTAAAAGAGAAAATATGACCAAAGAACGGAATCAGGATTTGTAACGATGCAACATGTGGAAGTGGTGCAATGTTGTAAGGGTATGTTACATACACATATACATGTACATGTACACAATAAGAACATGCACATAAACACACACATATATAAATAATTAAGTATAAAGATATGATATAAAATATATAAGATATTTTTAAACAAAATTACTCCTTAAGCCTTTATAAGTCAACATATGTACACATGAGAAGATGGATGTGATGGGCATATGGAGGGAGGCTTCCAGCCGTGCACATAGGGGAGGATGGTGTGTTGGAGAAGCTTGGAAAAAGTGATGTGTACATGTCTTCCTTTAAACTCTTCTTTTTTCCCATAAATACCCTACCCTCTTCTCTTGTTTTTCATTCATTTTCTTCTTCATATTCTCAAGCTTTTGCTTCCTCTTCAATAGCTTCCACGCCAAAAGAAATAATTTTAAAAAATTAATTCAGAAAGAAAGTAAAATCATAAAATATAGTTATATATAGTAAAACACTTCAAAACGATCCAAAAACTCCTTATTTTCCTTTGTTCTTCACAAACTCCACTTCATTTCATTATAGGCCAAGCCCATTCATTGCTACACCTTAGGCCATTGTAATATCCCGCTTTCTAAGGCCCAAAACTAACGGCTATTGATGTTGTAATCATCCGTAGTTGTTATTTCTTGGCGATCGAATGCGGCATAGTTAACATTGATATACTAGAACACATGAATATGAAAAAATTTGAACTTCTAATAAACAGAATTTCCTATTTCATGCAAATTAAAATTTAAGATTTAATTACATAATCCAAGATGTTGACCACATTCAGATCACATATACATGTAAGAAATATGAAGAGAGTGACATATGAAGATGTCCCCTTATGATGATCAGAGAATTAATAAATATAAACTTATAGTTCTTAGTACATCAGAGCGGAAAACACAAAATTTCTCCTATATAGTTAACAATGCCGCTTGCATTTCTTCAGAAGTTTATTCGTCCAAAAACCTAAATGTCTCCCACTCTCAGACTACTCTAATTTATTTTGAGTACCAGAGAGTTTGTGGAGAAACAAAAAATTCGAGTCAGACAATAAATCTGTTATGAATAATCCTCTATCATCTCTTATCATAAATAGATAGCTAGTGAGACCATGCCTCTTAACGGAATAGGTTTTCCCCTCACTAGTATTTAAAAAAACATGAAAATTATTTACTATGCCCCTGCACCCAAAATGATCAGTCTTAACATAATATGAAATAAAACCATAAATCATATATATTGGATATCGCATCCAACAATTCATTTGATATCTCATCTAAAAGCAATTTATTATAGTTCCCAACTAAAATCTTTAAAATGACCATCCATCAAAACTTTAATAGGACTATCCATCCAAAATTCATCAAAATAAATGCAGATTTTCCATCATACATTGATTTATAAAAGTTGTTATGGATATCCATCGCACAATGCATAGTTTTTCTAGGACGACTATGAATCCTTGGGTGCCAACTCCCAAGGCTAACCACCTATGGCAAAACATTCTTTACTTTAGTAATTTGATGTGGGCTATCTACTGCACGTTCCATGGTTTTTCTATATTAACCAAGAACATGACACTTGGCCAAATTAAACATCATAATCCCCATGATTATGTGCAATAATTCATGATCCCCATGATTATTTATTTTCTCCAGGTATACCACCTGTTTAACCTATTTCCATTGGTGGCCCTAATTAGGTTAAATTAAATAAAAACACAATGACAACCCCAATGTATATTTTCGAAAGCAAATTTCTATTTGCAACCCCAAACTATGTATCGAAAACATTAAACCTACCCCGGTGTCCCCAAGGTTTATTTACATCCAATTTATATAAGGATCCCCCTTACATATTCAAACAAGGATAAGTATTTTGTGCTATAATCCTTCGAAGTAACTCCTTCAAACTAGAAAAATTTTATTTAACGAAAAATGGCTAAAACTGCCCTTTAAACCCCATCGAATGACGCACTATTGGAAAGAAAATAAATATCCAAAGGTAGCCTCTTTGGAAGCCTGCCTTGTGAAAGCATCACAAAAATATACCTTTCGACCTTGTCCAAAGATTTCTTTTCGACCTAGTCGAAAGGTTCCACCTTTCGAATTTGTCGAAAGCTAGGGGTATCCCCTTTATTAAACCATTTATAAACTTTTCGAAAGCAATGAAACTCCAAGCCTTTCGAAATCATTGAAACTCAAAACCTTTTGAAATCATTGAAGGCAACCTCTTCAAAACCTTTCGAAATCAAACCTTTTAAAACCAAAACCTTTCAAAGTTAAAACCTTTCGAAATCAAAACCCTTCGAAACCATTTAAAAACAGTGAAATGCTGGCGGTTGAACCAACCCATCGAAATCATTGGAGAGAGGTGGTAAGTTTTATAAAATAAAAGATAAACTTTGACACTATCTGAGTTGAAAGTTTTGGAAGCAGCAACTATGCTTCCAACCCTGTCGAAAGCTAACCTTTCGACCTTGGTGAAAGGTCTCATTTAAAATAAAAACTAAACCAATCGAAATCCTTTTATTTTAACCATTCGACAATGCCAAAAGCTCTTTGTCGAATGCTAGCAGGCGTATTTTCTTTAAAACCAAAACAAAGTTTCATCTCTTTCAAAAGCTGTAACTTTTCGACTCCTTTCGATTCACTACATATCAGTCACTTGATACCATATGCATTGATTTTTCACCTAGTTGAAAGATTTGATACCTTTCGACCTTGTCGGGAGGTTTGGAATGAAGGCAGAAGCTCTTACCGAAAGAGTTGAAATAATGAAAATTGTACTTTAAAACAATTCATTTGTACCCATCTTCCATGTGTGTCTAAATCTGATTGGTTGCCAAAATTTTATATTCAAAATTGCTGTCGACTTTCCTTATTTGGAAATTTAAATAAATTCGAAAAAATCCCTTTTCATTTATAATTATATAAAACATTTAAGTCCCATACCTTTAATAATTTTATATAACTATAAAAAATTCATGAAAAATTCAAAAAAATCAATTAATACGTTTTCTTCAACATATTAAAATTTCAAAGCATATGAAGATTAAAACAACCCGAAATTTAACCAAAACCGAATAAAAACATGTTAATTAATCCATTGACATTTAAATCACCTATGTGGTATCCAAACAAAGGTTTAAATAGTTATATCCTAACAAGACACAAAAATAAATCTGGTATAACCCATAGCCGATCCAAATAGAGAAAAATAAGATGATAAACATGATTATTTACCTTGATTAGTTGATTGAAAAATGAGATAATTTCCTAACTTTAATTCCTTATCTTTTTCTTTACTTTATGCACTTCTTGGAGCTATTAATAGCCGACCGAAAGTAGGTGCGGAGTCAATGAATGAGAAAGTTAAAATTGATTAAGGCGGAGGAAGAGATTTATGCTAAGAAATGTAGGCCCATTTACAAGTTTACCCCTTAAGAAAATTCCTCCTTCTAAATTTAGTTAAGTCTTATTTTAGTTCATTCATTAAGACACGACCATTTCATTTATTAATCTCAACTCCTTAATTATGCACAATTTTCTATTTAATTTATCCAATTAAATATTCCAAATAACTTTAGTTAAAATTCAAGGGAATTGCAGACTCCCCCCTTAAAGAATTTTATCCTCGAAATTTCAGTAAGGACAAAATAACAGGCATATAGCCCATGCAAGCAAAGCTAGTATAACCTACCTGCCAAATTCTATATAAACCCTATATGGAACAACCATCTAAAACAGCGCAGGAAAAGTAGCCTTGATCGTGTCTTTTGTGTCCCAAGTATAGTCCTTCACGTATTCGCTCCGCTGAACTTTCACCAACCTGACTATCGTGTTCCTTAATTTCTTCTCATATTTTGCCACAGCACGAACATATTGCCTCTCAAAAGTCATATCCAATTCCACCACTAAGTCCTCCAATATCGTCGGAGTGATAGTAGTTTTGGATCATGAACATACTTCCTTAGATGAGAAACATGAAACACATTATGGACTCTGGCCAAACTGCTCAGTAAATCTACTCGGTACACGAGTCTTCCAATCCTCTCTAATATATGAAATAAGCCAACATATCTCAGTGCTAGCTTCTCGGTCTTCCCGAACCGAACCACACATTTCATCTGTGATATCTTGATGAAAACTCTATCACCAATTGAGAACTCTGGATCCTTATGCCTTTTGTTTGCGTGACTCTTCTGCATAGACTGAGCTTCCTTCATTCTTTCCCATATCAACTCAGTCTTTATCGTCGCTTCGTTCACCAAATCTAGACCAAGGACTAATCTATCTCCGATCTTCAACCAACATGATGGTGATTTTCATGGCCTTTCATACAAAGCTTTAAAATGCGCTATTCCTATTGTAGTTTGATAACTATTATTATAAGAAAACTCCACTAAGTGCAAGTGATCTTCCCAAGAACCACTAAAATCCAGCACGCAAGCTCTCAACGGATCTTCCAGTACCTTGTTGACTCTCTCTATTTGCCATCCGACTTAGGATGACATACGGTACTCATCTTGAGCTTGGTGCCTAACACACTCTGTAGGCTCTTCCAGAACTCGCTACTAAATAAAGCATCTCTATCACTGACGATACTAATAGGAATTCCATGCAGTCTAACGATGTTCTTCACGAACAACTTAGCCAAAATAGGTTACGTCCTGGTTGACCTTACCAGAATGAAATGGGCACTCTTGGTCAATCTTTTCACTATGACCCACATACTTTCTTTACCTCGGTTTGATGTTGGCAACCCATTAATAAAATTCATGGATATCGAGTCCCACCTCCAAACTGGAACATCCAAAGGCTGAAGCAAACCACTAGGTTTCTGATGTTCGGCTATTACTTACTGATAGTCCAAACACTTTTTGACCCATAAGCCAACATCCCTCTTCATTCTTTCCTATAAGAAACTTCTCTTCATATCCTGATACATTGGTTCCCTCAGGACGAATCATAAACTTCGATCGATAACATTCCTTAAGAACTTCCTTCCTAAGGTCTTCAACGTCCGGAAAACAAAACCATTCCTTCTTTCTCAACCAACCCCTGCGATCAAGAATAAAATCCTTTAAATCGTCAATCTCAGTTCCAGTTTCTAACCTTATAATCCTCTCGGCTAACACTGGATCCTCTTTCAGCTTAGAAGCAATCTGTTCGATTAGAACTAGTCGTACTTTCAAATAAGGCATCACGGTAATATTTTAACTAGATCCAGCAGTTGACCTCAACTGCACACTGCAAGCAGCCAGTGCTTCCAAGTCTTTCCATTCCGCTAACATAGCTAAAACAACATTCTGATGTTTCCTGCTAAGTGCATCTGCCACTTTATTTCCTTTCCTCAGTGTATACTCGATGCTAAAATCATAAACTTCAACAAACTCCAGCCATCTCTACTGTCTCATGTTCAGCTTCTTATGAGAGAATAAATACCCTAGAGACCTATGATGCTTAAATAGCTTAAACCTTTCTCCCAAAAGATAATGTCTCCTCACCATTAATGCGAAGATTACTGCTGCCAACTTGAAATTATGAGTAGGCTATCTCACTTCATGTGGTCTAAGTTGTCTTGAAACATAGGCAATAACCCTTCCATTCTGCGTTAGCACATCACCTACCCTAGTACCACATGCATCAGTGTAAACTACCAACCCTAAATTCCTATCCAGAACTACTAACATTGCTACATTGGTTAAAAAATGTTTCAATCTAAGGAATGCCTCCTCATATTTGTCAGATCAAAAAACTTCACGTCCTTCCTGGTTAGCATGTGCTTCTATCCGTGAGATATCCTTAATGAACCTTCAGTAGTATCCTACAAGTCCAAGAAAACTTCTAATCTCATTTACTATATTTGGTCTCTTCCAATTGTTAATATGTTCGATCTTATCCCGATCAACTGCTAAACCTTCCTCGAAGTTACATGACCATCGAACTTCACTTCTCTCTTCCAGAAATGACACTTTGAGAACATCGCTTTCAAATGATGTTGCCTTAGCGTCTTCAACACTATTCTAAGATGATTTGCATGATCCATCTCATTCTTAGAATATACAAAATGTCATCTATAAAAACCAGCATGAACCTATCCATGTACTCTCGGAAAATCCGGTTCATAAAATCCATAAAGAAAGCTGACACATAAGTAAGCTCGAATGGCATACCCAAACATTTTTATGACCTATATCTGGTCCTAAATGCCGGCAAAGGATACTATCCTCTACCACTCTTAACTTATGGAAATCTGTTGCCAAATCCAACTGGGAAAACACGCTTTCTCCACTTAACTGATCGAATAATTCATCGATTCTAGGGAAAGGATACCTATTCTTGATCATCCTCTCATTCAACATACGATAGTCGATACACATTCTTAATGACCCATCTGGCTTCTTCACGAACACTACTGCCGTTTCCCAAGGCAAACTGCTTGGCTGGATGAAATTCTTTCATCTCAATTGGAGACATCCTGCTACGTGGTCTACTTACGGGTTCAACACCTTGTACAAGATCTATCTAAAACACGATTGCTCTTTTCGGTGGCAAGCCAAAAACTGTTTCAAACACATCTGCAAACTCTCTTGCAACATAAACCTGCTTCAACTCTACTTCCATTTCCAAGGCGCCCAATAACACACAAGCATTTCCGTTCGAACTCTTTACTGAGTTAATAATTTGGTTATGGCTATTAGGGTGCTTCAATGATATTCCACCCTCTTGGCAAAATATCCTTGCATCATATCTATCTAACCAATCCATACCCAACATTGTCCCGAAACCCATGAAATCAAAAAATATAAACTGCATGCAAACATATCACCTAACAAATCAAGTTCTAACTGGTCATATCTCATTCCCAGAGTTGCATACCCTCCTATAGGATTCACAACCCTTAAAGGAGTAATGAGGTATAAAGTTCGAGACATAAGCAATCTACCAAATACCGAGATATAAATGAGTGTGATGCACGAGTATCAAATAGTATCCTAACTGGAGTGCTATGAATCATATGTATACCTTCCATCGTAGCTTTTCCATTATCAACAGCCGTTGGTCTAGAGGATGACGGTACCAACGCAAAGACCTTTCCCTTTCCAACCTTAGCAGCCTCGGGACACTTGTCCTTGTAATGCCCCATCTGGCCACATTTGTAGCACTTCACATTCGGCCTCACTACAACCGCTCTTCCATCATCCAAGAAACACTCATTAGCATAGTGCCCCATCATGTCACACTTGTAACAAACAATATCAGCCTTACTCTACTTAGCTGCTACCCCCAACTAGACACCTTTCTTCTTGAAGAACTTCCACTTCTTACCTTGGAAATTCTGAACCTTAGCTGGTTTCCCTTTTCCAAAAGCAAAAAGCATCTCTTCATTTCGAATAGCCATCTCGACAACAATATGACACGGATCTCAGAGGTTTGGCATGTTGCTCTGGCAATCTCAGGATTCAGCCCCCTGATAAACTTATCCCCCAAATGACTGTATCCCAGTAGCATATCCGTAACAGGATTGCTCATCAAATTGCATAGCATACTCAATCATCGATTTATCCCCTAGACTAAACCTGCATACTTCTTTAGCAATGCTAACTTGGCAACCTCAGATAGAAATTTTTCTTCGAACCTCCTTCAAAATTCAACCCAAGTCAGGTCTTCCTCTTGCTCTCTAATGGTAAATCTGTTACACTAAAACAATGTTGCTCCCTGTAATTTCCTTGAAGCAAGTCTTCTCTTCTTCATATCCATCAAGCCAAGATCTGCAAATATCCTTTCACAATGCAAAAACCAGTTCTCCACTCCTACTACATCCATGGTTCCTAGAAAAGGCTTCCCTCCAAGACTAGCGTAATCCCTTGTCAGCTTGGCATAGTTATTGCCAACCGAGGCCACAGGATTAGCTCCTCCAACTTTCTCTACAGCCACTCCCATAGTTGCTCCAGCTTGCATCATATTATGAAGAACTGATACATTATCCCCATATCAACCGGTAGAATCTTAGCACCAACATTAGCATTTGCATCCGGGTTTGCATTTGCCTGTCGACCCTGGTTGCTCCTAGTATTGGGTCGAACATTTCCACTTATTGTGGTACATCTTCCACCTTGATTAACTCTTTTGTTACTTGGCTCTATATCTTACTTCCCTACTACCTGAAATCCATTCTTTGTACGATACACAAGAACAGTCTAAGAGAGTGGGGAATACATACTTAGGTATTTATAGCAAAGTATACATATGTTAATATAACGCTTACCCAAACCCATCTATATTTTAGATTAGTTAGATTATGATTTAAAAATATTTTAAGGTTTAAATTCCTTTTAAGTACAAGAATGCAGTCATCCGTAGTTGTTATGTCATGGCGATCGAATGCGGCTTAGTTAATATTGATACGCTGGAACACATGAATACGAAAACTTTTAAACTTCTAATAAGCAGAATTTCCCACTTCTTGCAAATTACAATTTAAGATTTAATTGCATAAACCCAGATGTTAACCACATTCAGATCACATATACAAGTACAAAATATGATAAGAGCAACATACGAAGATGCCTTCTTATGATGATCAAAGAACTAATAAATATGAACTTTACAGTCCTTAGTGCATCACAACGAAAAACACAAAATAGCTCCTATATATCTAACACCGCCTATTGCACGTCTTTGGAAGCTTGTTCGTCCAAAAACATAAAAGTCTCCTACTCTGAGACTAATCAAATTAATTTTGAGTACCGAAGAGTTTATGGAGAAACACAAACTTTGAGTCAGACAATAAGTCTGGTATAAATAATCATCTATCATCTCTTATCATAAATAGATAGCTAGTTAGACCAAGCCACTTAGCGGAATAGGTTTTCCCCTCACTAGTGTCCAAAACAAAACATGCAAATCATTTACTATGCCCCTGCACCCAAAACGATCTGTCTTAACATAATATGAAATAAAACCATTAATCATATATATTGCATATCCTATCCACCCATTTATTAGATATCCCATCTAAAAGCGATTCATTAGAGTTCCCCTTTAAAATCTTCAAAGTGATTATCCTATCAGATCTTTAATAAGAATATCCGTCCAAAATTCATTAAAGTAAATGCAGATTATCCATCACACATTGTTTTATAAAAGTTAGTATGGGCTATCCACCGCACAGTCCATAGTTTTCCTAGGATGACTATGAACCCTTGGGTGCCAAATCCCGAGGCTAACTACCTCTGCCAAAACATTCTTTACTTTAGATTTTTGATGTGGGCTATCCACTGCACATTGCATGGTTTTACTAGGTTAACCAAGAAACCAACTCTTGTCCAATTAAAATATCATGATTCCTATGGTTACGTATAAAAATTCATAATCCCCATAATTATATATTTTCCGTAGGTGTACCACCTGTTTAACCTATTCTTATTGGTAGCCCCATTAAGGTTAAATTAAATAAAAACACACTGATAGCCCTAATGTATAATTTCGAAAGTATATTCCTGTTTGTAACCCCAAAGTATGTATAAAAAACATTAAACCCACCTCAATGTCTCCAAGGTTTATTTATATCCAATTTATATAAGGATACCTCTTATGTATTCAAACAAAGATAAGTATTATGCTATAACCCTTCGAAGTAACCCCTTCAAATTAACATAATTTTACTTAAGGAAAAATGGCTAAAACAACAATTTAAACCTCTTCTGATGAAGCCCCATTTGAAAGCAAATGAACATCTAAAGTTAGCCTTATCGGAAGCCTTCCTTCGAAAAGCATCACAAATTCATACCTTTTGACCTTGTCGGAAGGTTTCTTTTCGACCTAGTCGAAAGGTTCCACCCTTCGACTTTGTGGAAAACCTAGAGTATTCCCTATATAAAACCATTTATAAACTTTTCAAAAGTAATGAGACTCAAAACCTTTCAAAATCATTGAAACTCAAAAACTTTCAAAATCATCAGAGGTAACCCTTTCGATGTCAAAACCCTTTGAAACCATTTAAAAACTGCATTGGAACCAACCCTTCGAAACCGTTGGAGAGTGATGACAAATTTTTTAAAACAAAAGATAACCTTTGACTCCATCTGGATCGAAAGGTTTGAAAACAAAAACTATGCTTCCGACCCTGTCGAAAGCTAACCCTTCGACCTTGTCGAAAGGTTTCATTTAAAACAAGATATCAAACCAATCAAAAAAATTTCTTTTAAACCACTTGACAATGTCGAAAGCTTTTTGTTGAAAGCGAGCAGGCGTATTTTCCTTAAAACCAAAACAAAGTTTCATCTCCTTTGAAAGCTCTAACCTTTTGTCTCTAAACCTTTTGACCCCTTACAATTCACTATGTACCAGTCGCTTGATACCATATACATTGATTTTTGACCTAGTCAAAAGATTTGATACCTTTCGAACTTGTTGAAAGGTTTGTAATGAAGGCGGAAGCTCTTGCCAAAAGAGTTAAAATAGTGAAAATTGTACTTTAAAACAGTTCTTTTGCACCCCACTTGCCTTGTTTGTCTAAATCAGATTAGTTTCCAGAATTCTATATTTAATTTTGCTGCCACCTTTCCTTATTCAAAAATTTAAATAAATTTGAAAAAAGCCTCTTCCTCTTTTGTAATCATAAAAATATTTAAGTCCTATATCTTAAATAATTTTATATAACTATTAAAACATCATGAAAATTTTTGGAAAATTTTCAAAAGATCAACTAATACATTCCCTTCAACATATTAAAATTTCAAAGCATATGCAGATCAAAACTGCTCGGAATTTAACCAAAACCAAATAAATATGTATTAATTATTCCATTAACATTTAAAACATGACTTATCCAAACAAAGGTTTAAATGGTTATATCCTAACCAAGACACAAACATGAATCGGCTATAACCCATAACGAATCCAAATAGAGAAAAATGAGATGATAAACATGATTATTCACCTTAATTAGTTGATTGGAGAATGTGATAATTTCCTAGCTTTAATTCTTTAGCTTTCTCTTTAATTTGTGCTCTTCATGGTGCTTTTAATGATCGGCCTAAAGTAGGTGAGGAGTTAATGAGTGAGAAAGTAAAAATTTATCAGGGTGGAGGAAGAGATTTATACGAAGAAATGTAGCCCCATTTCTAAGTTTACCCCTTAGGAATATTCCTCCTTCTAAATTTAGTTAAGTCTTATTTTAGTTCATTCATTAAGACACGACCATTTGATTTATTAATCTCATCTCCCTAATTATGCACATTATTCTATTTAGTTTATCAAATTAAATATTCCAAATAATGTTAATAGAAATTAAAGGGAATTACAACCGTGCACCCCCAGCCTCCATAAGACTTGTTTGAGGCATTTAGGAGTTAAAATCCAAAGAATAGTTAGCTTCGGAACTCGAATAGCGGAGCTATAGCATTTTTTGTGAATCGTTTGAAATCTAAGGAAGGAACTCCTAAAATATTATAGTATATATTGGATGATGATATGATGTTGCAAATGGATGTTTAATATTCTTTGATCAATTTTGGTTGTTTTCATATGAATGTTGAATATATATATATGCAAGTCACGAATATACACGTCGATAAACAAAAAAAAATCACTTTTCTTATATTAAAGAAGTGGTGTATATGGAATGGTTAAACCTCTTATAAATGGTTTAAAATTTATTTGAAATGGTTTATAAGCATTTAAAAGTGTTTTGGTGAAGTCTGAAAACAAATAGAAAATTTGGTCAAAAATAAGCTCGTCGCGTAACGGTAGCTCGCGATTTCGTGCTATAAAAATCAAACTAGTGTAGAAGTTGGAATATAGCTTAGAATTCTTCAAGATAAGAATTTTCCAAACTACCATACCCATAGTTTTCCAAATAAGATTAAAATTGAGATTTCAATAAGTAGATATTGAAATATGAGTAAAACAAGTTTTGAAAAATCCTCATTTTGCAGTTCGAAATCCAAAACTAGATTTCTTTGGAAATGATTTTTTTAAATTGTTTAAAAATGTGGAATAAATCTTGTAAATCATTTAAAATGTTATAAAAGTGATTGGGTGATAAAAATAGATTTTCAAATAATAAAAAGTTGTTTTGATCAATATAGCTTAAAATGCACTTTCGATAACGCTTTTTTGCAGCACTTTTCTACAACTTTTGGAATATAGTTTTAAACTTAATTTTTTTTCAAATCTCTTATAAATGCTTACAAAAGGATAATTAATTATTTTAATGATTTTTGAAAGTTTTATAGTTTATTTAAAAGAAATTAAATGACGATTTAAAGAAAAGCTAATTTACAAATTAAGTGGTTTAATCTTGGCTCTAAAAGTCGACGAGTAGACTGAATTTTTACATTCGTGAGATCTAGATGTTCGGTGCTTAAACTAAGGAGATATTCAGGAGCAACTAGTGCCCTGGCTTACCTAGCCTCTTCCTTGGAAAAGGGATAGATATGGTCGAAATGTCGGCAATGAGTTTGGTGTAAAAAGGTTTTTAAGAAAATGAAAGAAGTAATAAGAGAGGTTTAATCATTCCGTATATGCCAGGAAGAATTTTTCATCAATTCATATCTCCAAAAGAGATTTCAATAAAAGGATTTAATTAATTAAAGAATGATTTCCTATTCACTTAACCTCTTTTTGGTTTGCAACCATTAGGGTATGATCATCCCCTTCTAGATAGATTTTTATCCGTTATGACGGTTGAGTTTAAATTATTATGGTGTGTGCTAAGAGATGTCTGGGATAGGTCGATAACGTGCGGGGTGATGACATATTCAGTACTATCTAAGGAAAGGTAGGCCAATCTTATGTTGGTAGAGGTGCAGATGTTCTATTGACTACGGTACATTCCTCTAGAGATGTTCTATCGGAAGGTAGTCCCTTCACTTGATCATCTGTATTGAATCTATTCTCTAATAAGAGCCTGCCATTTTGTTTGTAAAGCCTATTATGCTGGAATTTAATAATGGTAACAATTTAGGCTAAGCTAATAAGTTTGTTTGAAATTGTTTTCAAGGATATGTCATTAAAAATAATACCTAGTACTTTTATGTAAGAATATTTTGGTTATCATAAGGTAAATACCGATTCCATGTTTAGGTGCGGCATGGTCTTATGAGATACATTTTTGATTTCAAAGCACATATTTTGAGTTCTCACACCAGTCCCATGACTGACCTGGAGCTTATTTTGCTTTCCCTTTAAACTCCGGGTGCCCTATTTTGCCAAGCAGCCAAGTAGTCATGATTCTGTTTAGAGTATTTTGGGGAGGAGCATGCTGGAAGAGATTTTGACAGCATGAAGTTGGAGCACCCGATGGGGATATCTGTCTATCTAGTTTTGTTTTCTACTATGTCTAAGTTAGTTGATGCTAGTAAGTGTGGGAGCAGGCAGTTATAACAGTTCCTTGCTGGGTTAGTGCATACAAAAACTCCGATATACCTTAGTTATGGTGATTTTATGTAGTACTAACTTATTAATGTAAGATAATAATTTGTGTTTCCATCTTTTACTTTACTTTACTCTTGAAAATCTGTCTCTCCAGCACTTGGATTTACGACACGTGAATACGGTGGACGTAATTACGTCGATTTCTGAGAGTCGAGAAGATGGGTTTTCACACCGACCTACCCCTTGCTAGATAATACTAAGTAAGATAACCTCTTGGTTGGGATCAGCAATCGTACCGAAGCATACGTGAGTCGATAGCAGGGATGCTAGATAGGGATGACCTTACCCCACGGGAGTGACCTACATAGCTTACATCTCCACTATTTTAGTCATTCCTAGTTGATAAGGGCTGAGGCAACGTCTACCTTTATTATAGCATTACCACTTGGAATGCTAACATTGCCTTCCATACGTTGATACAATGTCAGCACTCATCCATACAAGTCATTCCGGAGATGAATGAATCAAAGGCACTATCTCAACTACACCCGATTTTGGAATCACCCTCAAGGCTAGTAGCCAACAGCTCTTACACTTCAAAGTCCTTTCCTTGGACCTTGCCTTTACTATTTCCAATTCTAACGTTTATGTTAGTTCAAATTGGTTTGCGGATAACAACTAATATCCGATCCCGACCTCTCCAAACAAACATTCGATAATTTTAAGGGGTCAAGTTGTTTATAGTGGACTATTCCACTATCAGGATGTAAAGTTACATATGAACATATGTTCCATAAGCTTAAATTATCATGACCTGCTTATAGAAATTAACCCTTTTGTATTCATCACGTTCTCGGAGTGCGGTATTAGTGATAAGTACAGTCGACTTACTTTCAATAAAAAGTGTCAATGTTTTATTACAACTACTTTAATTCATTAGCTATTTAAAAGCACTGGAAAGTGTTCCTTGGTTTTAAAATAATTTTCTTAAACAAGAAAAATAGTTAAAAATAATTAACCGATTGAGTTTTGAATGAAACTTTAAGTCAATGAACCTTTACTAAATCATAAGTTTAAAACGTAAATGAACTTTGATAATCTTAAATCAAAAATCATACTTCAAACTTTGATTAATTAAAAATTCATTAAAATTAAACTTTAATTAAATTTAAATTAAATAACATGCCTTTAGGAATTTAAACGCTGCTAAAGTGGATAATTAACCCTTAATTAAATAAAAATTAGTTAAACAACTAATTATAATTAAATAATTAATTTAAATAAATAGACTTGATTAATTAAAAATTAATTTTCCTCTATCTTAATTAATCAATATTTAAAACTTAATTAAAAATATGCAACTTAGTTAATAATTTTCTAAACTCTAATTACTTAATTAAATAATATTTACCCTAATCAATAAATTAAATAATTAAATTATTAAATTATTAAATAATTGAAACTTAAAATTTTGACTTACTTAATTAGTCTGGAATGAGGTTTCAAAAACACTTTAAAACTTGAAACTGTGAAATTTTTCGAACTACATCCATTGCGACTATCGCTATGAGCGCAATTCGTAAAATCGATTTTTAGGTGAAAACTTCATTTTAACTCTAGATATAACACTGTTGAAAACAAGGATGGAAAAGTTTTGAAAACTTAAAAACAAAGCTGAAAACTTGGAAAACATTTTCAAAATCCAAAACAAGAAATAGAGCTTGTCATTTTCAATCGGATCTCTACCTTAGCAACTTTTTATGGTGCTAACTTCACAATGTTTAGATCATGTATACTTGGTTTTTTTAATAACATTGCGACAACCCGGAATTTCTGGATATTTGAAATTGAAATATTTAATTGATTTTAAATATTTGAAAGTTAGTTTAACTTGAATTTCAAATATCACTGTTTATTTGAGTAATTAAACTGAATTTAATAAGTGAAAATTGGGTAAAATATTGAATCTTGATTTTTAAGCTGGTTAAAAATATTTCAAAGGCGTGGAAAATCTATGGTGATAGTACTGAAGTTAGCAAAAGTGCTAAACTTGAATTTAAAAATGTTTTGTTCAATTTTAAAAATATACCGTTAGAATTGATATTTAAATGTAGCCTTCAGAGGAACAGCCTCGAAATTCGACGAAACTAGTTCCATTAGATCCATAACAGTGTATTATTACCGAATTTCATTTTTTGTGGCTTTTGGAGTTGTCATGTGGCCGTACGATAGATAAACGTGCTGAAATCTATATCGAAAATTTAGTACAACAACTGGTCCAAAAGCTATCTTCTCATACGATTGAATTAGGCCTTGAAACCTTTTCCACTGCGTTCTAAATAAGGGTTTAATATTATTAACACCTAGCGGCACACCTCGATAGGAGATTGAGATTTTTAGCTCGATTTAAATACGTTTGAATTTCAAATTTAAATTTAAATTGTATATAGTGACCAGTCAAAACTCTAGCCTGTGATTCAAGATGTTGCTTGCCTCTTCAAGCACGTGTTCAACTGGGTTAACACGCGTTATTTTCTTTTTAAAATATAGAAACAACCGAGTTGTTTTTAAAAAGAGAAATATAAGCAAACGTAGAATAGTCTTCTCCCCTTAGAATCAAATTCGTTTGTTTGTTAAAAAAATTGCTTCCTCAATTCTTTAGATCGAATTCTCGACTTCAAATTCTTGCCTCCATTCTTCACTCGTGCTCGATTCACTCAAATGTTTACGGGAATCTTTCAGGTCGAGCTTGGAATTCCAATCGGCAATGGAGGCGATGTCGTGACGGTCCACGTGCATGCGCATGTGGATTAGGCTGATGGTCGATCGCAAGGCATTGGAAGTAAGGGCGTTGGCACCTAGGGCTTCGAACTTAGGGGAGGGGAAGATCGACGGGTCATGGACTTTGATCTTGGGGGCGACACGGCAATCGAGGCTTCGACGAGCAGCGCTTATGCCAGGACTGTCTTGAGTTAAGTTCGTTCACATCACGACTAGGCTGCAGTATAGAGCTCGAGTCGATGGCCATTGAGTCTAGGCTATCAATGGTGAAGGGTAGCGAAGTTCGGTCGAGCGTGGTGAGGGTGGAGTGGCCTAGGTTCATTTCCAGTAAGGTATATTGTTTTCAATTTAATTAGATAAATGTTTATATGCACAGAAGAAATAAAAAAATATAAACCAGAATTTTATATGGATAGATAAAGATTATATGCAGTAAAGTCAAGCTTTTATAGGTACGTGGAGTGACTAAAATTGTACATATATATGCAGATCTCTCTCTCTCTCTCTCTCTCTCTCTATATATATATATATATATTTACAGAAAAATAGATTTTTTTTATAGATAAGGTTTAAAGAAAAATATATAGAAATCGTAAATGGTGATAGAGACTATTTTATAGATATATATTTAATAGATTTTGGAATTTATATATATGTACATATATACACTATTTTCAAATGGATATGTATTTTCAGAATAATAAAGATAGGAATAAGTACATGTTTTTAATTTATTTGTTTAAGTTTTTTTAAATAATAGTTTATGGTGATTAATTTGTTTTATTAACTTCTTTAATCTATTTTAGTTACTAAAGGACTTTTAGAAGAAACTTTTTAGTTAGAATTAAATTAATAGTTAATCAAATTACTAAATGGCTATTGATGATTCGAATAATTTTAAATGATAATAAACCATAAAATGTTTATACAAGGTCAAAAAAATAATGGAGAGGCAAGCATGCTGGAGTGGATTGCAAACTAAAAGTCAAAGGTGAGTTAATCTCACTCATTTGGAATTCCATTTAAATAGTTAAATTTAAAGTATTGATCGAATGATTGAATTGATTGGGTGTGATATTATATATAAAATAGTAGTATATATATTGGAGTGGTTGACTTCCCGCATTATATAGCGAATGAGACCCTATGCGCCCCGCATAATAGAGGATGACCCTTTATACCGGGATGTCCCACCATGAAATGGGATTGGTATTTTAAATTATTGTGCTAACGTCTGTGGATGTAGGGAAATATGTTAGATTAATCCAACTGGATTCCTCAAAATATTTAGATTGTTTTAATATTCCGTGACATGATTTATTTGATAATTTGAGATAGACTATATTGGTAATTGAAATATTAGATGTTATGGTTTGATTAAATATATTTGGGTATGCTGAGTTATCAAAAATATATAAATTGCATTTTTGAAGGAAAATAAAAGAGAGAATTTTTAAGTAAAGTAATTATTGAGAATTTGGATAAATTAAAAAATGAATTAAAAAGGGATAAAAGTTGATTTTTTTAAATTCTAATAAATAAGTTCCAAGTATGGGAAAGGAAATTTTTGAATAAATGAATTTTTTAAACTTAAGTAATATTATTTAAAGGGATAAAAGATTTATCAGGATTTAAATGGTTTAGGAAGAAACAGAGAAATAATTTTGAAATAAATTTGAAATTTGTATTTTCAGTTAAATAAGATTTTAAAACATAATAAAGAAATTAAATTTGAAATTAATGGGTTTTGAAATAAAATCGAGTAAGTAAAGGAATTTATTTTTAAATGGAGTAAATTTTAGAAATGGATTTGGAAATCGATTTAGTGTTTGAAACTTTATATTAAAATAAGGAGGAGATCATGGGATTTATAAACTGGGTTTATAAAGTGAAATAAGATATCAGTGGATATTTAGAAGTATAAATTCATAATGGGAATTTATAAAGGAATGGGTAATTTTTTTTGTAAATAAATAGTGATTTATTTTTTAAAGGTGTGAAAGAAAAGTGTATTTCCCTGAAAAGCCAAGTACGTTTTCAAAGCAGATTTTTAAGCATAATTAAAAAGTTTTAAAGTTATTTTAAAAGAATGTTTATGAATGTTATTTGATAGTTAAATAACCGACTATAAATATTGACCAATGCACTGATTGTTTCGAAGAGACCTGGATTGGGATTAATTTTCCGAATACCACTTCGATCCAGTTTGAACGTTTTCGTGAGTAAGACAAGAGCAGGGAGTCGAACATGGAGTAGTGAATTGCAAGGGCTAATCGCTACTAATCCTGAGGGTGATTCCCAAATGGATGTAATAGGAGTAGTGCCTTTGATTCCGTTCGGACCCGAAACGGACTTGTATGGGTGAATGCTTTCAGAACATCGTCAGTAGGACGTGAACATTCTAAGTGAAAATGTTCTAAAAAGGTAATGCTGAGCATCGAACCTCATCAATCGAGAATGACTGAAAGTCAGGGGTTATACAGCAAGGCTAAGTGGGTAGCACCCAATTAGGGTAAGGCATCCCTGTCTAGAGGTCCCTTTATATTCGGCTGTGTGGGCGGTTGCTGATCCCAACCGCGGGGAGATCTTATTTGGACTATCCAGTAAGGGATAGCTCCGTTCTGCAGGGGATCAGGATGGATCCTCGGTATGCTGATCTAGAGCAGGTACCGTGACAGATGGTACCCCAATGCCTAGTCATTAGTTGGAAATCCAATCTCCCTACGTGCCTTTACGATTTTGTTTGTAGGGCCTAGTATTGCTGGAATTTGATAATATAACAATTTCGACTATTTGAATAAGTATTTGTATATAGAAACTACTATAATATCAGAGGATTTAATAAGAAATGTTTTGGTTATCGTAAGGTAAGAACCCGACATGTTTATTTGTGGCGTGGTCTTACGAGATACCTTGATTTCAAATGGTTTTGAAAACTTTAATAATCCAATTGAGTGTGTTTTCTCACACTGGTTTTCCAGACTGAGTCGGGTGTTATTTAACTATAATGCTCGAGTCAGACCGAGTATTATAAAATATAGGAAAGGATGCTATGGGGCTCAGGAGACGAGTTGGATGGCGAGACGTATCACACGTATTTGATGAATATTCTGCTGTGTTTGATTTATAGTCGGTTTTGTAAGGACAGATTATGATAACTGTCCAGTTGTGTGTTTTGAATTGTTTTTATGCTCTGATGATGTAATGTATAAACAGATATAATTCTTTTTGTTTTAAAGATTAGTCATTTATCTATTATTCCATTGCTATAGTAAGATTCTGACATTATTTTCTATTTCTTCTTCTACCTATTTTTTCTTTAACCCTAACGGACCGCCTTTCCGGCATTCGATTGTTCGGCAATTAATATAGTAGACGTATTAATGTCGATTTTCGGGCGTCAAAAAATCGGGTTGTTACAGATTGGTATCAAAGCTGAAGGTTAAGCGAGAACCTTGGCTTTGGTCGGGATTACTCATTAAAAATAGAGTCCGTAGTACTTAGAATAAGTTTGAGTGTATTAATAGATATGAGCGCGTATTTGTTAGTGAATATAAAAATTGTTTTTATATTGTGTTAATTTATCGGTTGAGTGTTTATAAATTCCGGTTGGTGCAGTCCGGCCAACAGTGATACGGATTTCTAAACTCTTAAACAAGATAAACAGGCACATTATTGCTTTAAAATAGGGTTAATGAAATAATTTTACCCAAATTAATTTTGTATATAAAAGAAATATTTTTTCGTAAATTATTATAGTTATATATGGTTGCTTGATTATTAGGAAGTGGTAATATTAAAACATTATCATTGTTGTATGGAAATTGAAAATAAGAAAATAATGTTATAACCAAAGTTAAGGAATAATTTATATAAGAAAATGAGATTTGTAAATGTGAATTATGAATATGATTGATAATTGAAATGAGATAAAATTCTAGAGTAATGATTGAATATAGATTGGAAGGATTTGAAATTTTGAAATTTTAGGAAAGGTGTAAATTCCTTTGGGTTTGAAAAGGTTTTCAAAGGGTTTCAAAGAAATAATGGTGATATTATTTTAGAAATTATTTTGAATTGGATTTGATATCTGGTGGGATTTGGATTTAAAAATATTGAAAATGTGTAAATGAGGAAAAAGCACTGAACTCTCTTTGGCCGCTGGAAAATAACTTCGGTGATGACTGCAGCATCATCGATGTTCATTTTCGAGTTTCGAAGAGAGGGATTACTACCCGGATGTTTTGGATTGGTGTTTGTTTTTGAAGATTGGGTTTGATTTTGGAAATGCAAAAGAATGGTTTGATTTAGATATATATGTTTTCAAAACTTATTTTGAAATGTCGAGGAATTGCTTAAACTTTGGAAGTTAATTTAAAATGTTTATGGAATTTAAACAAGCTGGAAACTTAAGGAAGTTTAAAAATTTAAATGGAAATTGTAGAATTTGTTCAAGGGAACTAAAGAAGTAAAAAGTTTAGGAATAAACCTTTTAATGAGATTTGAAATTAAATTTGAAAAGGAAGTGATAAACAAAAATAGTAAGTTAAATTTGATTGAAAACGAATTAAGCTAGTGAAGTAAACCAATTAGATGAAATAAATTAGAAAGATTAGCAAATGAATGAAATTAAGGTGGAAAACTTACATAAGTTTTAAAAAAAAGAATGGAAATGGAATTTAATTAAGTGAAGAAAATGAAATTCAAGCTGAACATTGGGAATTTAATTTGAATTGCGACAAACAAAGTGAAGTGGAAAAATTTGTCAAGTTAGACTAATAAAATGAAGGATTGAAAATAAATTTGTAAATAAACAAATTGATTTAAGTAGGTTCGAAAACGAATTGGAATGAGATTTGACTTGAATCATGTTGAATAAAGTGAAGTATTAAATTTGATTGGGAATAAATGGGTGGAAGGAAGAAAAATTTAATTCACGTGGAATTGAAAATGAAAATTTGAATAAAGGTATTGAGATTTGAAAATTTATTTGGTTGTAACTAAATGAAATTGGAAACTGAATATTGAAATTCAAAATTGAATTGAGTAAAGTGAGTTGTAGAATTAATCTGTAAGTGGAACTGATTTAAGAGATGGTTAAATAAAAATGGTTTGAGACAAATAATTGAAATTTGAAATAAATTAGTAAATGAAATTAATTTAATATAATAATAACGATAAACTTCAATTGTGAAGTGGAGAATAAATATAAGAAGTGAATGAAATATTTATATTGAACTTAAGAAGAAATGGTAAATTCTGAAGTAAAAATTTGGTACTGGAAAATATCTAAGTTAATGTTGAATGAAGGATAAGTAAAGTGTGAAATGGAATAAGTGTGGATAAGTAAATAGGAATCAAAATAAATGTGAATAAAAAAGGGATTGATATAGCTAATAATCAATTGGAAATAAATACGTAGGATGTACGTATATTATTTTATCTACATAGCGATTTGATCCAGAATTCGAGCACATAATTTCGAGATAATTATATCCATCCAAGTTGGAATTTTTCACTCGATGTTCGACGGCGAACCCTGGATATGGATTTTTGATGGATTCTGGAATTCTCTATCAAATTTTATGGCTATGCAAGAAGAATGACGGTTTCTGATCAAGAAACCAGATTTGAGTCCGCACTAGGGAAGCGGTGAACGATACTAGTTCAAAAATGAAATTGTGTGATCGAGTGAGCGATTGGATTCGATATTGCGTATGGATGATATATGTATATCATACGAGTTTGAATGAAATAAATATTGATAATTTTGGAAAGAAAGTGAATAAAATGATTTTGAATTCTATGACTGGATATTATTGCTAAGTAGGGTATGCAGGTGTTATAAAGGAAAAGGGAATTGGTGTTTTGATTTCAGAAGATAAATGAAATTTGCTCGACAAAGGTATGTACTTAAATTTCTATATGAAATTTGATGGTTTTCTGATCTAGCCACTTGGCCTTTTGTTTTCTCTTGAAATCGTGTGCCCGTAGAGGCATTTTGTAGTTGTACCGAGCTAGCCACACAAAGGAGATGCCGGCGAAATTTTTCAAAAATTTAAGGAGTTATAAAAAATTTTGAGAAAATTTTGATAATTTAAATTTGGATTCGAATTATAAATTGTATGGTTAAGGACTAATATGGTTTGGAACTTAAGGTTAAGTTTGGGAAGCTAGTAAGAATAATAGTGTGTCTTTAATAAAAAGATGGTTGGTAAGTTGTTGAACTGTTTGGTTTTGGGAGTTGCTAAAAACTTGTTTAGGAAAAATAGTCTATGGGTATTGGGCCATTCCTCTTAACTAGAAATTTGAAGGACGAAATTCTTTTAAAGTGGGAGGTATGTGACGACTTGGAATTTCTAATATTTGAAATTGAATTATTTAATTGATTTTAAATATTTGAAAGTTAGTTTAACATGAATTTCAAATATCGCTATTTATTTGGGTAATTAAATTATTGAATTTAATAAGCGGAAATTGGGTAAAATATTGAATCTTGATTTTTAACTGGTTAAAAATATTTCAAAAGCATGGAAAATTTATGTTGATAGTACTGAAGATAGTAAAAGTGTTAAACTTGAATTTAAAAGTGTTTTGTTCAATTTTAAAAATATATCGTTTAAATTGATATTTAAAAATAGCATTTTGAGGCACAGTCTCGGAATTCGACGGAACCAGTTCCACTGGATCCGTAATAGTGTATTATTATCGGATTTCAATTTTCGTAGCTTTTGGAGTTGTCGTGTGGCCGTATGATAGATAAACGCGCTGAAATCTATATCGAAAATTTAATATAATTACTGGTCCAAAAAGCTATCTTCTCCATACAATCGAAGTAGGCCTCGAAACCTTTACCATCGCGTTCGAAATGTGGTTTAACTTTATAAACGCCTAGCGGCATGCCTCGATAGGAGATCGATATTTTTAGCTCGATTTTAATACGTTTGAAATTAAAATTAAAATTAAAATTAAAATTGTGTATGGTGACCAATCAAACTGTAGCCTGTGATTCAACACATTGCTTGCCTCTTCAAGCACGTGTTCAACTGGGTTAACACGCATCATTTCCTTTTTCAAATATAGAAACAGCCGAGTTTTATTTAAACAAAAAGAGAAATATAAGCGGACAAAGAATAGTCTTCTCCACTTAAGATCAAATTCATCCGTCTATTAAAAAAATGGCTTCCTCAATTCTTCAGATCGAATTCTCGACTTTAAATTCTCGACTTCAAATTCTCGCCTCAATTCTTCGCTTGCACTCGATTCTCTCAAATGTATATGAGAATCTTTCAGGTCGACCTTGGCATTCCAATCGGCAATGGAGGCGAAGTCGCGACGGTCCATGTGCGCACGCGCGTGGATTAGGCTGAAGGTCGATCGCAAGGAATTGGAAGTAAGGGCGTTGGCACATAGGGCTTCGAACTTAGGGGAGGGGAATATTGAGGGGTTCTGGACTTCGATCTTAAGGGCGACACGACAAGCGAGACTTCGACGACCGGTGCTTATGCCAGGACTGTCTCGAGTCGAGTTCGTTCACATCACAGCTAGGCTGCAGTATAGAGCCCGAGTAGATGGCTATCGAGTCTGGGCTGTCAACGGTGAACGGTAGCGAAGTTTCGTCGAGCATGGTGAGGGTGGAGTAGCCTGGGTTCATTTCCAGTAAGGTATTTTTTTTAGTTTAATTAAATAAATGTTTATATGCATAGAAGAAATAAAAAAATTTAAATCGGAATTTTATATGTCTAGATAAAGAAATATACAGTAAATTCAAGCTTTTATAGGTATATAGAGTGACTAAAATTGTACACATATATGAAGATTTTTATATATATCTACTTACAGAAAAAAAGAATTTTTTTATAGATAAGGTTTATAGAAAAATATATAGAAATTTTAAATGGTGATAGAGATTATTTTATAGACATATATTTTTATAGATTTTGGAATATATATACACACACACTAGTTTCAAATGGATATTGCAACGACCGCAAATCTATACCTCTTGAGTCGACACTATGCTCCATCAAAAAACTCAAGTTGAACAGAAATACGAACCATTAGGGTTAAAGAAGAAGAGGTAGGAGATGAAAATAGAAAACAATATCAGAATCTAACCATCACAGCGGAATAAAATATAATATATATAATAACAGATCTTTACACAAAAACAAATATATCTGTTTTATACATACATCATCATCAGAGTTCTAAATCAACATCCATAACATACAACTGGATACACAGCCACTCAACACAACAGAATATATATATAAAACAAGTACGAAAGTACGTATCGTAATCCAACTCATCTCCTGAGCTCCACAACATCCTTTCCTGTATCCTATAATATTTGGTCTGACCCCAGCATTACAGTTAAATAACACCCGAGCCAGTCTGGAATACCAGTATAAGAAAATCACACACAAATTGATTATTAAAGTTTCAAAATCCTTTCGAAAACAAAAGCATCTCGTAAGACCACGCCACAAATAAACATGTCGGGTTTTTACCTTACGATAGCTAAAACACTTTTTATCAAAATCCTCTGATATTATAATAGGGTCTATATAAAATTACTTATTACAATAGCCGAAATTGTTACATTATGAAATTCCAGCTACTAGCCACAGAGTGGGTAATGCAAACAAAACTCGTACAAGGCTCGTTGGGAGAATGAATTTCCAACTAATGATTAGGCATTGGGGTACCACCTGTCACGGTACGTGGCCTAGATCACAGTACCGAAGAGTACGCCCGCTCCCCTGCAACACAAGGCCGGAACCATCCCTTACTGGATAATTCCGAATAAGATCACCCCGCGGCTGTGATCAGCAACAGCACCACTAAGCCAAAATAAAAAGGGACATCTAGACAGGGATGACCTTACTCTCAAGTGGGGGCTACCCACGAAGCCTTGCTGCATAACCCTTGATTTTCAGTCATTCCCGGTTGATGAGGCTCGAGGCTAAGCGCTACCATTTTAGACCAATATCCCTTAGAATGCCCATCGTCCACCTGACGATGTTTACGAACGCATTCATCCATACAAGTCCGTCCCGGGTTCGAACGGAACCGAAGGCACTATTCCTACTACATCCATTTTGGAAATATCCTCAAGATTAGTAGCGACTAGCCCTTGCACTTCACTGCTCCATCTTCGAATCCAAACTCGTTTTCCACGAAAATGTACAAACCGGATCGAAGTGGTTTTCGAGAAAAAATCTCGATCCCGGTCTCTTTGAAACGATCAACGTATTTGGCCAATATTGATAGTCGGGTATTTAACTATCAATTAATATTCACAACATCCATCACACAATAAATAATTTTCCAAATTATTTATTTATCTCAAAATATCTTTGCAAGATATATTTTCACTTTCAACCCTTTGAAAACAGTTTCAAACTATCTTCCTTTCTCAGGATAAATTTCCCAAATATTTTCTATTTCCACTGGAATCACAAAGCACAAAACTTTAGATTTAAAATAAATTTAAACTCTTTATTATAAAATATACTTTAAAACATTTAAATTAAAAACTACTTTAATATTTTATTAAAAATATATACTTTTAAAGCTACTTTATAGAATATAGAACTAAATTTCTCTTTTTAAACAAAATGCCAAGTTACCTTAAATAATTACTACGATAATAGATTTGAAAAATATTTACTTTAGAATTTAAACATTTAGAAATAATAAATTTTCTAAACATGCTTTCTAAAACAACATTAAACTTTTATCTTATGTTTAAAAATATACTTTGAAAACGTACTTGGCTATCCAGAGAAATATACTTCTCTTTACATTCTTCTTTAAATTTCCAATTCAAACACTTGAATCAATTTTTAAATTGATTTCCAATTTACTTCCTTTTTATTCCAAAATCCATTAACTTCAGATTTTATTCCCTTAATTATGATTTAAAATACTTTTAATTGAAAATACCAATTTTAGATTTCTCAAATTACTTCTTTATCCTTTTAAAATAAATTTAAACCTTAATCTTAAAATAATTCTTTATTCCATTAAAATAATATCACTTAATTTTACAATTCATTAATTACTGTTTATTCAAATCCTTTTCTTTTCATACTCGAAGTTATTTATTAATATTTAACATCACTTCCATTCCTTTTCAATTCATTCTTAATTTATTCAAATTTCTATAATTATTTCGCTTACAAATTTACTTCCTTTATTTTCTTCCCAAAATCTGATTTATATATTTTTAGTAATTCATTATACCCAAATATATCCAATCAAACCATAACATTCAATATTCCAATATAATTCATCATAGAATATCAAATAATCACAATAGAGAATATTAAATAATATAAATAAATGTTGAGGAATCTAGTTGGATCCCTCCAACCTGTTTTCCCTGCATCCACAGACATTATCACAACATAAATACCCATTCCACTTCGAGGTGGAATATCGCGGTATATGGGGTTAATATAAATCATCCGCTATTATGCGGCGCGTAGGGTCTCATCCGCTATATAATGCGAGAAATCAAACATTCCAAGATTTGCTATATACTACTATATATAATATAACACACCAATCCAATCAATCAATCAACCAATTATTTAAATTTAACCAATTAAATTTAAATTAATATTCAGCTGAGTGAGATTAACTCACCTTTGATTTTGATTTGCAATCCACTTCTATCTCGTCATGTTTTCTTCATGATTTTGACCTTGTATACACAATTCACGATTATTTACTATTTTATTTAAATCAAACAATTAATCACTATTTCCTTATTTAATTTTATCTTATAAATTTGATTTAAAGTAATTTTTTTTCCTTGAAATCTTTAGTAACTAAGATAATTAAATAAGTTCATTAAACAAATTAATCTCCATTAGTTTTGAAATTTAACTAGTAAGTTAAAATGTATATGTGTTTATTTTATTTTCATTTTCGAATTACCTATAAAAATAATCTATATAAGTCTAAAAATCAAATTCCCATATAAACCCTTATATAATTTCCCTTCCAAAAACTTATATAAATTTTCTGTCTCAAACCAACCTACTTTACTGAAACATACATATATATATATAAAAAAATTCTACGTATATACATAAACATATAGATTAAATAAATAAATTATAAAGAAATACCTCATTGTCAATCGTGAGCTCCAAGCAAACCCTAGAAACGTCGTGACCGTTCCAAGGCGCTGCCTGCTACTCAACTTGAAATCCTCGTTGCTCGCTTGCCGCCGCTTTCCTCCATGCCTGACATGGAAACGACGAAGCAGCCGCCCTCAAATTCGCGACCTCCGCTGCGTTGAAACCCTAGTTCGACGACTTCGACTCGATCCCCAACAGCTGCCGTGCCACCCAGCTTCATCTGCTCACACCACCACCAGCGAACGCCATGGCATCGCCAGCCGAAACCCTACCAAAACCTTAAGTCGGAAATCCCTTCCTTCCATGTTCGCGACTCGATGCAAGAAAACATCGTGCGCATGCGCTCCTCCCCATGATAACCTTAAAGCCGGCGAAAACCCATAGTAACGCGACCGCGATCGAGCTCGTTGCCAGACTCCAACCGCATCAAGCGTTTAGCGCCTTGCGCTCAAATTCCGCCTTCGGCCGCGACTTCAGAACCACCTCATTTGATTGTGATAATGATTTGAACAAATTTGAATTCCTTTTTTTTTTACTGATTTGATTTTGTGAATTCAAAAAAGAGAGGAGGAGATGTGAATTTGATTTTAAACGAGCAGATACGAAAAGGGAATAGCGTGTTCGGAAAGGTAAATGAAGCGTGCTGAGATATACTAGCTACTTTTGTTTAGAAAGAGGTCTAAAAGGTCTGATATGAAATTACGTTGACTAGTCAAACCACTCATATTTAAATTCAAATTTAGTTATCCAATAAATATTGATATTTGAAATTCAAGTTAAATTACCCTTTAAATATTTAAAATCGATTAAATATTTCAATTTGAAATATTAAAAAATTCCAGGTCGTCACATTCCTTCCCCCTTAAAAGAATTTCGTCCCCGAAATTACTAGTTAGGAAGAATGGTCCAATACCCGTTACCTTTCCCGAATCCAAATAGTTCAACATCCTACCCAACTATCTTTTATAAAGATCCATTATTATTCTTACTAACTTTCCAAACTTTTCCATAGTTCCCAGACAACTTTATTTATACAATCATTCAAATTATAACTCAAAACCAAATTTTGAATTATCAAAATTTTTCCAACTCTCTAAATTTTTGAATTTTTTTGCCAGCGTCTCCTTTGCGCGGTAGCTCGGTACAACTACAAAAGGCCTCTACGGGCTCCCAAATTCCAAAAGAAAACAAAAAGCCAAGTGGCTCGATCAAAAACCAAATCAAATTTAACAGAAATTTATACACATACCTTTTTGTCGAGAATTTCAAATTTATCTTCTAAAATCAAAACCAATTTTCCTTTCCTTTATAATACCTGTATATCCTACACAGCAATAATATCCAATCACAACATTCAAACATTTTTATCGATTTCCTTACCAATGTCAATATTTATTCATCCAAATATTTACTTAGAATATATTTGTAATATCAATTTCCCATTTAAGAATTCGCCATCCCTTTCTTAAGTTTAGTATAACCATTTATGTGCTTCTTATATTTATTTTTACCTTACCACTTTAGTTGATATCTATTTCTATTCAAATTGGTTCTCTCATTCAATATGAATTCAATTTATCTTCAACTTTGTATATTTAATAATTTTTTTTTATAACTGATTCATATCGTTATTTAAAATTAGTTTCATTCCCTAATTTATTTCAATTTCCAATTTGAAATCGTTTTGTCGTTAACATTTTTTTTTATTTAAAATTTTCAAAAAATTTTCTAACTCCCAAAATTTCTGAATTTTTTTGGCAGAGTCTCCTTTGTACGGAGGAGCTTTTGCAATTTGACAAAAGATATAAATATATATACATCGACCCACACGGTCGGAAAAACCAAAAACAGTTCATATTTACTATTTTTATTGCGTAGGCGTACCTTATTTAGCATTTATAAGCAAGCGGCTTATTAATTTAGCATTTAGCGCGATCCAATCCAGCCAAACGGCTTCCCGGTACCTGTACTTACTCAATTTAAATATGTAAGTACTAAATATATGCAATTTAATAACATTTCACTTATATGCAAATAGCTAACACTTAGATTTCATAAGTAATGCACGTGATATACATTCATAAGTACATATGCAAGGTTTCGACGCTAGTTTTAAATTGTTTGCATCCAAATTACATACATTCCATTTAACTCATTTTTAAATGAAACGAACTCATACTCATTCCAATTGATGCAAAAATCAATTTATTAAACTGCTATTGATTCATATAATTTTGTTTACTTCCGTTTACGTCAAACGACCAATTTACTAATGCAATTCGACAATATTAATGTGAATAAATAATTACTTAAGCTTATAACCATTTAAATTGATTCCAACTCGATTTACACTTAATCCCATCCCCTTTTAAATTTATTTACAAACTTCCATTGCATTTCTTTCATATCCAAAAAGATTTGATTCCGAACCATTTTATTATTCACGACATCATCCCATGCTTCTATTAATTTCAAACTTAAGTTAATTTACTTCAATTCACTACCATTTCATAACTTAAGTTCATTCCCATTTTTTAAATTTATTCATACTCGAATTGGATTTATTTTCATCTCAAATCATTTTTATTTTAATCCAATTCCATACAACTCAAGCTTTATTTCCAAACTCTATTACCTATTCACAATCTTTGATTTGATTTTCCTTTGATCAAATCCCAACCATTTCACTAATTTATTTGATTGGTTTATTCTTTTATCCATTTTAAATTTTAATTTATATTAACAAATCATTGTTGAATTTATTGATAATAAGGCCATTCAATTTATGCTTGAATTGGATTTGTTTATATTTCACACCATATCCATTTTAATCCAATTCAATTTTCATTCAACAACACTTCAAATTATAATCCCATACTTGATTTTCCTTTTTCATTTATCTTGAAAATCATTTTATTTGATTTCCTTGAGTTCAATCTTATTTTATATCCAAGTTTGGATTTTTATCTGAGAATACAATATTTTTATTCCAGCTTATATATTCTCTTTTTAAATTTTTATAAACTACTCACTTATTAATATTCACTCTTCCCCATCTATTTACAATCAATTATATTCACATTTTACTTTTAACTAGGGGTTATATATATATATATATATATATATATATATATATATATATTTCAATGCTTTTCAATTCTTCTATAAGCTTATTTACCCTAATTCAATACTTACTTAATTTACATTTATTTGTTTGAGTAGAATTTTATTCCATTCAATATTATCTATAATTCGACTGAATTCATTTAAATTCAGTTTTATTCCATCTCAACTTCAGTTAAATCTAGTTACATATCATTCTTTTAAGTTTTATTAAGCAAGGACTTAATTCCATGTAATATCATTCATGACACAACTGAATTTTGATTCAATTCAATCCAAATTTAACTAAATTTTATTTCTCAATATATGTGATTTCAAAACTTATTTATTTACTTAAAGGCTTATATTGATCAGTTGAGTCATTTCATCTTATAACAAAATTCAAATTATATATAACACTTACTAGTTTAGGGTATAAATTTTCATTTCACAATTATAATCATTTTACCTTTCAACTTTATATCAAATTTAATTCAATTTCAATTTCAATTTTATTTAACTTATCTCAAGTTAAATTCAAATATACTTTCTTCACTTTCATTCACTTAAGTTATATTTTAATTCCCGGATTAAAATTTTCAATTTCTTCTTATTAATATCAACTTTACTTTATAAGTTCAATAGTTGATCCATTTATTCATTCACAAATTCATTTTCAACTAATAAATTTTATTTTCAAACATTAATTATTGTTAGTCCATTTGAACTTATTCTGCACCTTATTTTACACATTTAAATCAAGCATAATCCAATATTGAATTTCATTTCATTTGCATACCATATAAATCCTTCAGTTATTTACAAATTTTAAATCTCAAAACCTTGCTTTATTTAGTCCAACCTGACTAATTTTTTTTTTCAAACTTAAGTTCAACATTCAATTTTGAAAACATATATATCTAACCAAAATATTCCCTTGCATTTTCAAAATCAACCAAATTTCTCCAACAAACTTTAATCCAAAACATCCTGGTAGCAATCCCTCTTTTGGAAACTCGAAAATGAACACCGATGATGTCGCGATCATCATATTTTCCAGCGACCGTAAAGAGTTGAATGCTTTTCTCTCTTTTAAAACCCTTCCAATATTTTTAAATTCCAAATCTCTCTAGATTTCACATCCGATTCAAAAATATTTCTCAAATATATTTTATTTTTCCGAACTTTTGAGAATTATTTTCAATTTCAAAGGAATTTAAATTCCGAAATTCCAAATCCCTATCCTTTAATTTTATATCCAAACATTATTTTGGAATTTTATCTTATTTTAATTATTAACCACGCTATAATTCATATTTATAGCTTACATTTACAAAATTTCATTCGTATACAAATTGGTTTCTTAGTTTTTAATTATGGTTTCAATATCTTATTCAATTATGAATCACATTTACAAATTCCATTAATTTATTAATTTCTTCCTTAATCTCTGGTTATTATTTCAATTTCTTATTCAATTCTCATACAATAATGATAATAATTAAATATTATCACTTTCTACCATCCAAGCATCCATATACAATGATAACAATTTACGAAAAATTATTTCCTTTATATACAAAATAACTTTGGGTAAAATTATTTCATTTCCCTATTTAAAACAATACCGTGTCGGTTTACCATGTTTAAGAGTTTAGAAATTCCTATCGATGGCATGGCGTTCCATATATCGACTAGAATCCATAAACACCCAACCGATAAATCAACGCAATATAAAAACAATTTTATATTCACTAACAAATACGTGCTCATATCTATCAATACATTCAAGCTCATTCTAGAGTACTTCGGACTCTATTTAATGAGTAATCCCCACCAGAGCCAAGGTAATCACCAACCTAAGCTCCGATACCAAGTGTAACGACCCGCAAATCTGTACCTCTTGAGTCGACACTATTCTCCATCAAATAACTCAAGTTGAACAGAAATACGAACCATTAGGGTTAAAGAAGAAGAGGTAGAAGAAGAAAATAGAAAACAATATCAGAATCTAACCATCGCAGCGGAATAAAATATAATATATATAATAACAGATCTTTCCACAAAAACAAATATATCTGTTTTATACATATATCATCATCAGAGTTCTACATCAACATCAATAACATACAACTGGATACACAGCTACTCAACACAGCGGAATATATATATATATATATATATATATAACAAGTACGAAAGTGCGTATTGTCATCCAACTCATCTCCTGAGCTCCACAGCATCCTTTCCTGTATCCTATAATACTCGGTCTGACCCGAGCATTACAATTAAATAACACCCGAGTCAGTCTGGAATACCAGCGTGAGAAAATCACACTCAAATTGATTATTAAAGTTTCAAAATCCATTTGAAAACAAAAGCATCTCGTAAGACGACGCCACAAATAAACATGTCGGGTTTTTACCTTACGATAGCTAAAACACTTTTTATCAAAATCCTCTGATATTATAATAGAGTCTATATACAAATACTTATTAAAATAGCCGAAATTGTTACATTATTAAATTCCAGCTACTAGCCATAGAGTGGGTAATACAGACAAAACTCGTACAAGGCTCGTAGGGAGAATGAATTTCCAACTAATGACTAGGCACTGGGGTACCACCTGTCATAGTACGTTGCCTAGATCATAGTACCGAGGAGTACGCCCGCTCCCATGCAACACAAGGCCGGAACCATCCCTTACTGGATAATGCCGAATAAGATCACCCAACGGTTGTGATCAACAACCGCACCACTAAGCCGAAATTAAAAGGGACATCTAGACAGGGATGACCTTACTCTCAAGTGGGGGCTACCCACGAAGCCTTGCTGCATAACCCCTGATTTTCAGTCATTCCCGGTAGATGAGGCTCGAGGCTAAGCGTTACCTTTTCAGACCAATATCCCTTAGAATGCCCATCGTCCACCTGACGATGTTTACAAAAGCATTCATCCATACAAGTCCGTCCCGGGTTCGAACGGAACCGAAGGCACTATTCCTACTACATCCATTTTGGAAATATCTTCAAGATTAGTAGCGACTAGCCCTTGCACTTCACTGCTCCATCTTCGAATCCAAACTCGTTTTCCAAGAAAACATACAAACCGGGTCGAAGTGGTTTTCGAGAAATAATTCTCGATCCCGGTCTCTTCGAAAGATCAACATATTTGGCCAATATTGATAGTCGGTTATTTAACTATCAATTAATATTCACAAAATCCATCACACAGTAAATAATTTTCCAAATTATTTATTTATCTCAAAATATCTTTGCAACACATATTTTCACTTTCAACCCTTTGAAAACAGTTTCAAACTATCTTCCTTTCTTAGGATAAATATCCCAAATATTTTCTATTTCCACTGGAATCACCAAGCACAAAACTTTAGATTTAAAATAAATTTAAAACTCTTTATTATAAAATATACTTTAAAATATTTAAATTAAAAATTACTTCAATATTTTATTAAAAATACATACTTTTAAAATAAAGCTACTTTATATAATGTAGAACTAAATTTCTCTTTTTAAACGAAATACCAAGTTACCTTAAATAATTACTACGATAATAGATTTGAAAAATATTTACTTTAGAATTTAAACATTTAGAAATAATAAATTTTCTAAACACTCTTTTTAAAACAACATTAAACTTTTATCTTATATTTAAAAATTTACTTTGAAAACGTACTTGGCTATCCAGAGAAATATACTTCTCTTCACATTCTTCTTTAAATTTTCAATTCAAACACTTGAATCAATTTTCAAATTGATTTCCAATTTACTTCCTTTTTATTCCAAAATCCATCAACTTCAGATTTTATTCCCTTAATTACGATTTTAAATACTTTTAATTGAAAATACCAATTTTAGATTTCTCAAATTACTTCTTTATCCTTTCAAAATAAATTTAAACCTTAATCTTAAAATAATTCTTTATTCCATTAAAATAATATCACCTAATTTTACAATTCATTAATTACTGTTTATTCAAATCCTTTTCTTTTCATACTCGAAGTTATTTGTTAGTATTTAACATCACTTCCATTCCTTTTCAATTCATTCTTAATTTATTCAAATTTTCTATAATTATTTTGCTTACAACTTTACTTCCTTTATTTTCTTCCCAAAATCTAATTTATATATTTTTGGTAATTCATTATACCCAAATATATCCAATCAAACCACAACATTCAATATTCCAATATAATTCATCATAGAATATCAAATAATCACAATAGAGAATATTAAATAATATAAATAAATGTTGAGGAATCCAGTTGGATCCCTCCATGTAACGACCCCAATTTTTAAATTTAATTTAAATTGATAGTTATTGTAAATTTTGAACAAATTTTGGGATAAAATTTGAATTCGGCTTTGGAATTTGACTTTGGATTCTTGAAATTTAAATTCGAAATGTAAATTAAAACAATTAGCATTAAAGTTAAAATAAATATTTAAGTTAGAAAATAAATTTGACAAATCAAATAGATATATGATAAGATAAATTATAAAATATAAAGTAACATATAGCTGCATTCAAACAACAAGTAATAAAACAAAGACAAAGACAAAACAAAATATTTATATATAACAGGTATGTTGCCTGTAAAAATAAAAATAGGAATGCAAGAAAATAAGTGAACATAATATCTACAAACAGTACAACTACATTCATATTTATAAACAAACAATAGGACTTCACTTATATTCCTAAGTATGCAGGAAAGAAAGAGTAAGTATAGAAACAGAATAAAATAAAATATCTATAACACAAAGAAAATAAAGACTTGAGAAAACAAACAAAAGAAATTTATGTAGCACACTAAATAGATCCTTAGCAATTAATGTTGGGATCTTGAGTACACAACATATAAAAATTTCTCAGCATAGTCAAATACAAAAGGAACAAATTAAATATATATTTGTACAAAGCTAATAAGTGCAGTCACCATTTTAAAAGCAAAAGTGAACAAAATACAAAACATGAACCACTTGCAAATCAAGACAAGCTCAATTAATACAAAATCTTAGCATACAAAATACATATCTATTAGCCGAAATTTAGCTTAGTCAATCAAAGAGAAAAATATCTCTGATTTATATTGTACAAACAAAAGAATTGTCACCCTGTTGTACAAACAAACATTTTAATCCCTGTGCATTTTTCCTATATATCAACTTTTCCTTATCTAAGTTTCGTTCCATCAAAACTGAATGGCATCTGAAGCAAACTTCATTTGAAAACTTAAACAAAAACCTTAATTACAACAACAAAAGCAAGTCTCAGATCAAAGAAGCAAGACCTGAAAAAGAAAGTTTTAAACCTGAAAGAAAAGAGAAGGAAAAAATAAAGGAAATCAAGCAACTCTGTTCTTCTCTGCCATTTTTCTAAGTGAGTAACTCCTACCTAAACATACTCTTTTTGTTTGTTTATCGATGCTATGAGTAACATCACTTTAAACAATTTATAATATGAATCTATTACAAGTTATATTAGTAATAAGCATGCCTGGATATAAACATGAATTCTCTGTGTATATTGGTCGATGGGTGTACAGGTTGTTGTTTATGTTACATCTATGACCTCTGTTTAAATGCTAAGCACAAGACTCTTGATTCAAATAAAAAAAATCTTTTCTTCTTGTTTTACTTATTGTCTGGCCATGATGTTAAAACAAAATTGTTTGTTATAGTATGTATTAAAGTTTTAAAGAAGGAAACTTATTTATTTCAATTAAACAACCTGTCATCTTCTCTGAAAAGCAAGAAAACCAAATACAACTTCAAATAAGTCCGAATTCAAGTTTCTTAATTCACAATTTCAGGTATATAACTTGGATTCGTATGCTTTAATATGATTTTTAAAGGAAAAATCATGATTTTTAGATGCGGGGGTCGAGAGAAATTCTAGGTCGAACGGAAATAGTTCTTCGACCAAATTCTGGTGATCTCATTGTTGAGGGAGGTCGTGGCTCTCTGGGATGGTAGAGAAGCGATCAGGGGCTCGGGGAAAATTAAGGGATGAAGGTGCAGATGACCGTGGCGTTGGCGGCGTGAGGGTCAAGTTCGTAAACCTAGTTTTGAGGGAAGAGGAAACTCGTCCATCACGGTCTTGTGAAAGCATCGAGTTGCTCGTGGTTTGGCGTACTGGTGGTTGGGGGGTTGACGAAGTCGAGGTTGGAAGCTCGAGGCGTCTGGTGGTCGTAGCGCCGAGAATGTGGCGTTGATAGGTTGTAGTGGGTGGTTCCTGTTTGTTGTTTCCAGGTTGGGAGTTTTACACTCGAATTCACTCGATTGTGATTTAGGCAAATTTATGTGTTTTGGGTCGTACGAATTGATTTGGGTGGTCACCGATGACGCTTAGGTGGCTGCGGCGATGCCGGAAGTAGGTCGCGAAGTTCGTGCATGTGCACGGTGATCTCGTGCACAGAGGCATTGTCCGGTGTTTGGGTTTTGTTCAGTTGTGTGCAGGGTTTGTTTTTGGGTAGACAGTTTATACTTAACAGAAAATAAATAAATAAAAAAGTGAAGAAGAAATGAAGTACGAGGGTGGTGCCGGGAAAATAAGCAAGGTAACTCGGGCTCGACTCGAGAAAATCGGGTTTTCACCTGGGTATGTTTTAATGCTAATTTTAACAGTATTAAATATAACCAGTTTTCATAAATACAAGATAAGGTTTTGACTTAAATCAATGGCACGGTAATTGAGGATATGTTAAGTAATTTTGATTTCAAATTTAAGACCTGATGGAAATTAAGAAATGTTACTGATAATTAAATATCAATGAGTTTTGTAATTTAAAGGTAAATTAACTAATCTAAGTTAGTTAAAGAAAAAGAGTTAACTAATTTAAATTCCTTTATAACAAATGTATTATTTAACATGTGAATTTAAAGGTTTAAAAAAAAATTAGTTGTAGACTTCATTAAAGATGAAACTGGTATTTATATATATATATATTATTAAATATATTCGTAAGTGAAAATTTAACTATTAACAGTTAATTAATTTGTAATTAGAAATTTATTAAAAGTAATTGAAGAAATGCTATTAGTAAATGAAGATAATTAACTAGGAATTATTAAGTAATTAAATTAATGTGATTAATTTTGATAATTAATTACATTAATTGATTAAGATAATCAATTGTAAGTTGTTAATTATTTAATGAAAGTAATTAAGGGGCTAATTACTAATTGTAATTGGATTTGAATATTTTGATTAATTTAATGATAAAGATAAATTGGTAATTAATGATTTATGGTTATGAGAGTATTGCTTAATGGTAAGTAATTAAAGGTTTAATTTCGTAAAATGATTAATTAAGGAGTTAATAAATTATGTAATTGGTTTAAAAGGTTAATTTAATTAATATGATTAATTAAGAATAAATTAATTAATTAAAGTATTTGATAAATAAATTTACATCAAATGATTTGTAATTAATAAAAACAAGGTTAGATAATTGATTCATAAGTAGTTAATTTACTTGGAAATAAATTGAATTGACTAGGATTAAACGATTAATTAATCCTACTTATAAATGACTATTGAATTCTTGACCTTACTTATGAATGTTTATATTATATGAAATGCCTTGAATTGATTGTCCTACCTGATCTGTGATATTTTGTTCTGTGATTGGTGTCGTGTATGATTTATTCATTTATTTGTGATGCATCTGTATATTATCGGTGAATTTGTGAATGGACGATAAGCGTTATAGTTTATGTCGCTTATCAACTATATTTCTGTGTTTTAATCTGTGATGATTGAATGATGTTGCACTATTGTGTTAAACCCCTGGACCACACTTATACACACACAAATATGGATTCATGGGGAAATTGATTAAGTCACAGATTTAAAATAGTTTAAAAGTTGAATATTTAAGGCCAAATGGTTTTGGAAATGTTTTGGGATTAAAATGAAAAGCTTTTGAAATGGAATTTCAAGGATGAAATTTATTTTGAATAACTTGATTGAGTTTTAAAATTTAAATATTCTGATTTAAATTTGAATTCAATATTCGAAATTGAATTCTATGGTCTGGAAACTAGGGACTAAAGATGTTATACTGGTTTAAATGGGTTAAACTATTTTAAAGGTATTAATTTGGGAATTTGAATTTAAATT
The DNA here is from genome assembly GCA_030765085.1 of Allium cepa. Classification (NCBI taxonomy): domain Eukaryota; kingdom Viridiplantae; phylum Streptophyta; class Magnoliopsida; order Asparagales; family Amaryllidaceae; genus Allium; species Allium cepa. Next base: position 588,534,637 of record CM060928.1, read on the forward strand.
CAAAGGCTTTAACTCGTGTAAATAAAACTGGATCTTTCTGGAACGAAAACTATTTGTTTTCAAATGATAAAAGCTTTCACTTAAGTAATGAACGTCCAATTTGTGTTAAAAGGGATTTCAAGTTTAATTGAAAATGATTTTCCAAGTTATGTGAACGGTTTGAAAGCTATAAGTTAAATCTTTAATTTAAAGATTTTAAACGAGTTAATCCAATTGAAATGGAAATTGATTTGAAATTCGTAAATGGATCTTTGTGAAAATGGGTGAACTTAGTAAAATAAATCTTTTGTTTAAAATATTTGAAATGGTAATTTGTTTAACCATTTGAAAGAAAGTTTTGAATTATTAAGTTGTGACTTAATTGAAATCCCAATATCCATATATTTTTAAATATTGCGCTCACTATTCGGTTTAGCCGGGAGAGGACCATTGTGTCGTATAACCCATTTCGAATATGTGACTCGACGTTATGGATAGCATTTGAAGACCGGTGGTGAAGAACGGGTATTTGCGAAAGCGATAGGATGACCTATCAATTGTCTCTGCACCGAGTCGCGCCGGTATAGAGATTTCCTAAGTGATGGGAAGTCCAATCGGGATTGTGAATACCCGGATTGCAAGGGCTTCTTTGGAAGTGCCTTCGGTTCTGTTCGAACCCGGAACAGACTTGTATGGATTGTATGTCTGACATTACACTTTGAGATATAAAGCAGATTTCTTTCAAATACATATCTGTTGGTGGCGGAGAATTTATTCTCTTAGCTTAACACCCTTCTCTGAGACGTACGAGCTCAGAGGTTATGTAGTTGAAGGTTATCAGCGATATACTCCCAATTTGGTAATGTGGCATGCTGAGTGCTGTTGTGTGTTAATGATCATTGTTTGATCATTTGTGATATGATCATTTGTTTGATCATTTATCTTTGTGATCATTACTTTGATCATTTGTTGACCCAAAGCATGGCTTTGTACCAAAGCGTAGCTTTGTGGACGAGACTGCATCAGGACCTCACACCCCGGAAATGGTCGAAACAGGAAAGATGAGGCAAGGTTATGAGGGTCGCGCCCTTTAGGGTGTGTCATTCCCTTCTGGTAAAGGGTGGTATCATGGTATGGAGCCCAGATATTTACCTATGTGGTGGCTCCAATCTCATTTACTGTGTGGTTGTTGCTTTAGAGGCGCCTCGGATAAAGGTCCCAAAGGACCGAGGAATGACTTGCTCGAGTAGTAGTTACCTAGTTACAGAGGTAACCTGGCCTTGTGTTGGCAGAGATCCGGTTAGGTTCTCGGGACGTCCCGCCAGAGGCGATCCCATGTTGCAGTAGGAAGTTCCTTAGCCTGACCATTTGTTGGAAATCCATTCATCCAATACGAAACCTGTACGGTTTTAGTTGTAGAACCTGCCATTCACTTATGGTGGTCACCACTGTTTGGATGGTAGCTATAGTAGGCATACGATAATGGTCGTATGTTGGCTAAGATTTATATTCTATTTTCGAAATGTTTTCTGCACTTTGCACTTATAATAATAATATCAAAGAAATTTTCTGCGTATTAAGCATGTTTGACTATCATAAGAAGAAATCTCCTCCAATTCTGCGTTTGCATTGTGTGTGTGGCGGGAGGTCTTATGGTAGTTTCATTTTCTAAAAAGCATATCGGATTTTCTTTATAAATCTTGTTTTATTTTAAAAGATAAACTATTTTTGTTACTCACACCAGTCCCATGACTGACTCGGAGTTTATTGTTCCTTTCCTAAACTCTGGGTGCTCACTAATTTCCACACGAGCAGTCTAGAGTTGGGTTTTTCAGATAGTTAGGTTCAATAGATTATCTGGAGCTAGTTTCAGTCTTTGGATGTGCACCAGTCTTGCTTGTTTTGGTGAAATGTGATGTTGGTTCGAGCTGCTGTTGGAGTTCTCTCTTGAAGATTTTATTGGAGTTATTGTTCCGCTGCTGGTGTTAGCTATTTTCTTTTCCGCTGCTATGTTATTGTATCATATCTCTGATGTATATCGATATCTATTGTATCATCTGTTGTATCAGGATGTTGTATCAGATGTTGTATATTGATATTCATTTTTTTCTTCCGCTGTGTTATTTACTTAATTGTGTTATAAGCTCCGGCGACTCGGATTTGAACGGTCGAACCTGCGGCATTCGAGTACGATGTAAAGTATGGATGTCAATTTTCGAACGGGCAAAATCCGCTTCGTTACACTCCAACCTATTTTTCCTGCATCCACAGACGTTATCACAACATAAATACCCATTCCACTTCGAGGTGGAATATCGCGGTATATGGGGTTAATATAAATCATCCGCTATTATGCAGGGCATATGGTCTCATCCGCTATATAATGCGGGAAATCAAACATTCAAAGATATACTATATACTACTGTATATAATATAACACATCATTCCAATCAATCAATCAACCAATTATTTAAATTTAACCAATTAAATTTAAATTAATATTCAGCTGAGTGAGATTAACTCACCTTTGATTTTGATTTGCAATCCACTTCCATCTCGTCTTGTTTTCTTCATGATTCTGACCTTGTATACACAATTCACGATTATTTACTATTTGATTTAAATTAAACAATTAATCACAATTTCCTTATTTAATTTGATCTTATAAATTTGATTTAAACTAATTTTTTTTCCTTGAAACCTTTAGTATCTAAGATAATTAAATAAGTTCATTAAACAAATTAATCTCCACTATTTTAAAATTTAACTAGTAAGTTAAAATGTATATGTGTTTATTTTATTTTCATTTTTGAATTACCTATAAAAATAATATATATAAGTCTAAAAATCAAATTCCCATATAAAACCACATATAATTTCCCTTCCAAAAACTTATATAAATTTTCTTTCTCACAACAGCCTACTTTACTGAAAAATACATATATATAAAAAAAAATCTATGTATATACACAAACATATAGATTAAATAAATATATTATAAAGAAATACCTCATTGTCGATCGCGAGCTCCAGGCAAACCCTAGAAACGTCGTGTCCGTTCCGAGGCGTTGCTTGCTACTCAACTCGAAATCCTCGTTGCTCGCTTGCCACTGCTTTCCTCCATGCCTAACATGGAAACGACGAAGCCGCCGCCCTTAAATTCGCGACCTCCACTGCGTCGAAACCCTAGTTCGACGACTTTGACTCGATCCCAAACAGCTGCCGCGCCACCCAGCTTCATCTGCTTACACCCCCACCAGCGAACGCCATGGCATCGCCAGCCGAAACCCTACCAAAACCTTAAGTCGGAAATCCCTTCCTTCCACATTCGCGACTCGATGCAAGAAAACATCGTGGGCATGCGCTCCTCCCCATGATAACCTTAAAGCCGGCGAAAACCCAGAGTAACGTGACCACGATCGAGCTCGTTCCCAGACTCCAACCGCATCAAGCGTTTAGCACCTCGTGCTCAAATTCCGCCTTCGACCGCGAATACAGAACCACCTCATTTGATTGTGATAATGATTTGCACAAATTTGAATTCCCCTTTTTTTTTTTACTGATTTGATTTTGTAAATTCACAAAAGAGAGGAGGAGATGTGATTTTGATTTTAAACGAGCAGATATGAAAAGAGAATAGCGTGTTCAGAAAGGTAAAAGAAGCATGCCGAGATATACTAGCTACTATTGTTTCGAAAGAGGTCTAAAAGGTCTGATATGAATTTACGTTGACCAGTCAAACCACTCATATTTAAATTTAAATTTATTTATCCAATAAATATTGATATTTGAAATTCAAGTTAAATTACCCTTCAAATATTTAAAATCGATTAAATATTTCAATTTCAAATAGTCAAAAATTCCGGGTCGTCACAGATATGTATTTTCACAATAATAATGATAAGAATAGATATACATATTTTTAATTTATTTGTTTAAGTTGTTTTTAAATAATAGTTTATGGTGATTAATTTGTTTTATTAACTTGTTTAATCTATTTTAGTTACTAAAGGACTTTTGAAAGAAATTTTTTAGTTAGAATTAAATTTATAGTTAATCAAATTACTAAATGGCAATTGATAGTTCGAATTATTTTGAATGATGTTAAACCATAAAATGTTTATACAAAGTCCAAAAAAATAATGGAGAGGCAAGCAGGATGGAGTGGATTACAAAACTAAAAGTCAAAGGTGAGTTGATCTCACTCATTTGTATTCCATATAAATTTAAATAGTTAAATTTAAATTATTGATTGAATTATTGAATTGACTGGATGTGATATTATATATAAAATAGTAGTATATATATTGGAGTGATTGATTTCCCACATTATATAGCGGATGAGACCCTATGCGTCCCACATAATAGCGGATGACCCTTTATACCGCAATATCCCACCTTGAAGCCGGATTAGTATTATAAATTATTGTGCTAACATCTGTGGATGCAGGGAAACATTTTGGTGGGATCCAACTGGATTCCTCAAAATATTTAGATTGTTTTAATATTCTATGATTTGATTTATTTGATAATCTGAGATAGACTATATTGGTAATTGAAATATTGGATACTATGGTTTGATTAAATATATTTGGGTATACTGAGTTATCAAAAATATATAGATTGAATTTTTAAAGGAAAATAAAAGAGAGAATTTTTAAGTAAAATAATTATAGAGAATTGGATAAATTAAAAAATGAATTTGAAAGGGCTGAAATTTGATTTTTTTTTAAATTCTAATAAATAAATTCCGAGTATGGGGAAGGAAATTTTTGAATAAATGATTTTTTTTAAACTTAAGTAATATTACTTAAACGAATGAAAGATTTATTTTAAAATTTAGGATTTAAATGGTTTAGGAAGAAATAAGGAAAGAATTTTGAAATAAATATGAAATTTGTATTTTCAGTTAAATAAGATTTTAAAACATAAAGAAGTTAAATCTGAAATTAATCGGTTTGGAAATATAATTTTGTAAGTAAAGGAATTTATTTTTAAGTGGAATATTTTGAAAATCGATTTGAAATTGATTTAGTGTTTGAAACTGTGTATTAAAGGAGGGGATTATGGGATTTATAAACTGGGCTTATAAAGTGAAATAAGATATCAGTGGATATTTAGAAGTATAAATTCACAGTAGGAATTTATAAAGGAATGGGTAATTTGTTTTGAAAATAAATAGTGATTTATTTTTTAAAGGTCTGAAAGAAAAGTGTATTTCCCTGAAAAGCCAAGTACGTTTTCAATGCATATTTTTAAGCATAAGTTAAAAAGTTTTAAAGTTATTTTAAAAGAATGTTTTGTGAAATTATTATTTAAGTTGTTTAAATTTTTATAGGTAAATATTTATTAAATTAGTTATAGTAGTAATTATTTCAAAAGGGTAATTGGTATTATGATTTAAAAAGATAATTATTAATATTTCTATTTTATAAAGTAATTTTATTTCAAAGGTAGTTTGGCTAAAAAATTATTTGAGAAATTGTATAAAATTTCACAACTTTTAATTTAAATTTAGCTTTGGTTTAAGTTTTACATAAGAAGTTATTATAAATTTCAAACTAGCGTTTTAAATAAAGTCTCTTAAGTAGTTTTTACTCTTAAGTTTTTTAAAGTATATTTTTTTGGATAAAGTGTTTAAAATTATTTTAAAATCTAAGTGTTAAGACTTGGTGAAATTCAATGGAAATAAACAATATCTGGAAATTTATTTTGCGAAAGGAATTGACTTGAAAACTAATGTCAAAGGGTTGTAGCTTGCGAAGATATTTTGGAATAAATAATTTGAAAATTTATTTAAATCTGATGGTTGTTTGTGGATGTTATTTGATAGTTAAATAACCGACTATCAATATTGACCAATGCGCTGATCGTTTCGGAGAGACCGAGATCAGGATTAATTTTCCAAAAACCACTTCGATCCGGTTTGAACGTTTTCATGAGGAAGACAAGAGCTAGGAGTGGAAGATGGAGCAGTGAAGTGCAAGGGATAATCGCTACTAATCCTGAGGGTGATTACAAAATGGATGTAGTAGGAGTAGTTCCTTCGACTCCGTTCGGTCCCGAAATGGACTTGTATGGATGAATGCTTTCAGAACATCATCAGGAGGACGGTGAGCATTCTAAGTGAAAATGTCCTAAAAAGGTAACGCTGAGTCTCGAACCTCATCGACCGGGAATGACTAAAAGTCAGAGGTTATGCAGCAAGGCTAAGTGGATAGCACCCAATTACGGTAAGGTCATCCCTATCTAGAGGTCCCTTTATATTCGGCCATGTGGACGGTTGCTGATCCCAACCATGGAGGGATCTTATTCGGACTATCCAGCAAAGGGTAGCTCCAGTCTTGTGTTGCAGGGGATCATGGTGGATCCTTAGTATGGTGATCAAGACCAGGTATCGTGACAGGTGGTACCCGGTGCCTAGTCATTAGTTGGAAATCCATTCTCCCTACGTGCCTTTACGGTTTTGTTTGTAGAGCCTAGTTGTGCTGGAATTTAATAATGTAACAATTTCGACTATTTGAATAAGTATTTGTATAATGACACGACTATATTATCAGAGGATTAATATGAAATGTTTTGGTTATCGTAAGGCAAAAACTCGACATGTTTATTTGTGGCGTGGTCTTACGAGATACCATGGCTTCAATAGTTTTGAAAACTTTAATAATCCAATTAAGTGTGTTTTCTCATGCTGGTTTTCCAGACCAACTCAGGTATTATTTAACTATAATGCTCGGGTCAGACCGAGTATTATAAAATATAGGAAAGGATGCTGTGGAGCTCAGGAGATGAGCTGGATGGCGAGACGTATCACACATATTTGATGAATATTCCGCTGTGTTAGATTTATAGTCAGTTTTTTGAGTACAGGTTATGATATGTCCAGTTGTGCGTTATGAATTTTGTTTTGCTCTAATGATGTAATGTATAAATAGATATAATTCCTTTTATTTTAAAGATTAGTCATTTATCTATTATATATTGTTCCGCTGCGATAGTAAGAATTTGATATTGTTTTCTATTTCTTCTTCTACCTCTTTTTTCTTTAACCCTAACGGACCGCCTTTTCGGCAATCGATTGTTCAACATTTAATATAGTGGACGTATTAATATCGATTTTCGAGCATCGAAAAATTGGGTCGTTACAAACATACTGCCATCATATCATAACCAACCAATCATATATCCATATCCAAACATATTATTTAACAACCAAATCACAAATCCAAGCTCAACCATAAACATATAATCATATACCATCATTGCAACATGGTAATTCAACATAAAAACCACTATATTTTCACAACATATAATTCATCAAAATATAGTATTCTTCTTTTCCAAAAACAAAAGTTTTACTCACTGAAACTTTTAAAATTCGACACGAATACTTGCCAAAACTTGAACACTTTAGAAACTTGCAAAAATTGATATTTTGGTTGCTCGTACACTCAAAATGGGCTTGACCAATTGGGCTTTGGGCTCAGCCTAGGCCTTGTTGAGAATGGCCATGGGGTTGTAGGGTGGATGGTTGCTTGTAGTTTGGAAGAGAAATGTTGTAAAAGATATAGATATGTTTTATGGATTAAAAAAGAGATTTTTGGCAAACTGAAGTGGATTTTCTCATTTTGAAAATTATGACGAGGAGGCCTTAGATGTTTGCTTAAGTTATTAGGAATTTAGAAGTAGAGAAAGGACTGTAAAATGAGAAAAATGAAAGTTTAGGGATACATATAGGCTTAGGAAATTAATTTAAAATTATATAAGTGTTTATATTAAAATATATGTATTCATGCACTACCATACTCCTCTTTCCTAATTCCATCCACACTTGTATGCCCTTCTCTTTCCACTATTCAAGCCATGCACTTGTACCATGTGTTGAAAAAGAGCCTTTGTATATACATTACACCGCATACATACATATATATATATATATTTATTAAATAAAATCTTATTTTAACTTATATGTTTATATTATTAAGTGAGCATGTGTGTACATACATATACATATGTACGCATCATGTTTAAAATGTTTTATAACTTGTGCATGTATGTTTACAATAGTGCTATAGCATTTTAATTAACTCTTACCAATGAAAAATCAATATTTCAGAAAATAATTTCTGGTCACATTTTCTATTTCTCTATGAACTATGTATATTAGTAATCAAATTTGGAAAATGGTTTTATCATCATTGGTTATTATTTAAAATAGTTTTATTTGTTAATAAAAATGCATTTATTAATTATGTAAAATATAATTAAATATTCATTTAAATATAGATTAAATTCTGGGTCGTTACATTATCTCTATTACGTCTTGTCTAGATGCGATCCGGATTAAAGTAATAGTGAAGAGGAGAAGAATGTCATAATGGGCTACTACTTTATGCCCAATTATGGAGAAACAATTGTCGCAATTAGACAATGTAGGTTTTGGATGGGATACATATAGGTCTTCGAAAACTGTTTCTGAAGTTAGATCTCCAATACCACACTATGCTAACCTTGAAAAAAGATTATATAGTTGTAACCAGTGGAAAATTATCGATTTTCCATGTGTAGACGTCATTAAGTGTATGAATAGATCAAGGCGATCAATATATGACTATTGTGGAATACTATCTTACAGATGATGCTTTTAGATCCAGTTATGTACATGCTATTAATCCAATTTCTAATGTCGGTAAGCTAATTTTTAGCAAAGATGAATTCATAATTTAACCGCCTAAAGAAATTCGAGGTGCTGGAAGATCATCTACTATAAGACATGGCGACTTTTCTCATTCTCAGAGTAAACGGAATAAATATACAAGTGCAATAAAGTTGGACATAAGAGGAGGAATTGTCAAGCTTCAATGAAGATTTAAATTTGAGTTTTATTTTTTCTATTATTTCTATCGTTTTATTCGCCATATATCTTTATTTTTTACCTGTTTGCTATTGTCATCCTTTTAATTTTGATACTGGGACATATACTATGATGATTGGTCGTTTTTGTAAGAAGTTACTTTTATTTATGGATTTTTCATGATTGTTATTTGTTCATGGAGTGTATTATTTTCATTTGTATTTATCCTTTTGTAAATGTACTATAATGTTTGTAAGAAAAGAATATTGATATATTATTATCAGATGTTTTATGTTAATTTAACAATTCATCAAAATAATGCTATTTGTATTTAGCATTTTTTATTTAGTATAAACTAAAGTGGCTAGAAAACTTAATTATTAGTTATATATTAATAAACTTTGTTACGCTACTTAAGGTGAAACTATTGTAATAAATTTCAATAAAATCTGGTTGCGAGCAATAACAGTCGGGAAAAATAATGGGTCTTCTCCTTTATCTATGTTGGAAATTAATGTGTTGATGGTGTTTATCAACTGACTTTCACCTTATATGTTTTTCCCTTCCTTATAATTCAGTATCCATAATTTGTACAGGTTCTTCCTTTTGAATTCAATATTAGGCAGCTAAATGAAAATAGTGTGCACTTAACCTTTATATATGTAATGACTCGACATTTTCAACCATTCACATCCGCACATGTCGGACTTGAATTGCTCAAAATACCGTGTTGTAAATATTTTTTTGGCAATACTCAGAATATACCGTAAATAAATAATCACAGATCACAGACACAGAGTAATATAATGCAGCGCAAGTAGAAGAGATAGTAGTTCATGAAGCTACTATATATATATGTAAGATACATCAGAGTTAAACAAGATACATAGAAGAGTAACATGGTAAAAATATGAATACATAACTGGAAGCAACTGGATAAATGAAATCAACTGAGTATCTTAAGAGCATAGATAGTTGGATCTTCAAGCAAAGCTCCAACTTCGTAGGTGAGTCTCAAATGCTGTATCACTCAGTCTAACCCGAGCGTAAAGCAAAACACAAAACACTCGAGTCAAGACATACATACTCATGAACTATAAATCGACTCAAGTGAAGAGTAACAAATGCATAAGTAACTTAAAGGATGCTTGAGTTCGCCCATCCTTTAAGGATCCGTCAAACTATTTACTATGTAGTAATATTTCGCTATTATGATAATGTCTATAATAAAATAAACTTACCTTTTTCATAGCATTACGGGGTTACCCATATAGCCCTTAACAAGTAATAGTCCCAGTAGTCCATCCAATATCATAGTCCCTCCTGATCGTGAAGCCACCAGAGGATACCACACGGGCTACGGGAAAAAACCAAACTCGTACAAGGCACGATAGGGTAGGTGACACGACATAGCTAGGCAATGCCAGGGTAGATATACCAATTATGCTTCCGGGCCGGTGGTAACGCGTAGCGCGTATCTACCGCCCATCTCGAGCCACACCCCTAAATAAAAAAAAATCAAAAGTGGCCATCGAATCAATCCAATAGTCAAAGTATAATATCGAAGGGATGTGTCCGATCAAAGGTGCTACCTCATTAGCCCATCAATCGCTCCTGTTTTAGCCACCTTATGCCAACTCACGGGAGACGAGTTCACGTATTTACCTCAAAGGAAACGCCGCCACCATCCTACTTCATTCTAGAATCTCCACCGCGTACATGGTTGTCAAAGTGGTTTTCGGTATCGACACAGGGTATGCCCATATCTGATCCCGGTCTCTTTGCCAACCAATCGTTATTATAACACCGTGGTCATTTCGAAATAGTATATACTTTCAAAAACCAACGATATCATTTTAAAACTATATTCCTTTCAAAATAGTTTATACTTCGAAACCAAAACCATTTTTATTTCAAAACTATATTCATTTCAAAACCATTTCAATAGTTTCCTATCAAATCCCTTATCAATTCATTATCATTCTTAAATTCAAATATTCAATTTAAATATCATTTTTAAAGATCAATTATGTCATTCATTTATTATTTCAAATATCATTTCAAAACGCATCTCAAAATTCCATTCAAAAATTCATTTATCTCATTACATTTCATTCAATTTAACACATAACAAAGTAAACCTTATTTAAATTCAAATTCAATTTAGATTACTTTGAAATTCAAATTTAAATATTAAATTATATTCAAAACTCCTTAAATTTCATAAATAATCAATTCCAAAAGTTAAACCATTTAACACTTTAAAATATAACTCCAAAACAGTGTTAAAATCTATAATATTTCAAAACATTGTCAAATTTCAGCAACGATGACACTTACAAAGTGTTATCGTAGATTATATTAAGTATTTCAGCATATAGTTTATTTTAGCAACCATAGCACTTACCAAGTACAATAGAAGAGATGTTTTTTTTATTTACAGCAACAGCGGCACTTACAAAGTGCTACAGTAGCCATTCTTATTAATTCAAAGCTTAGTTAACTTTAGCAACGGCAGCACTTACGAAGTGCTATAGCAACCTATTATTAAAATTTCCATAGTTAAGTAAACTTAAATTTTAGCTATTTTTAAACTTATAAATCATATTTAGGCCTTAAAATTTCACATTTGAATCATTTTTTAACATATGATTTATCACAACAATTTTTTTTATATAATTAAATATCCAATTTAAACACAATTCATTTGTTAAGTCAAAATTCCACTATTTTCTTAACTTATAAATTTAATAAAACTTAACATTTACTTCAAATATCCATTTAAAATTTAAAATTTAATTTCCATTATTTACTTGCATTTTTAAGTATAAATTAAAGTCAAAATCACATTTACTTCAAATTTACATACTCAAATTCACAATTCAAAACTTAATATTTAAATTTCTTAAAACCATAAAACATATATTTTGAAATAAAAATTCAAACTTTAAAAAAATAATATCTTAAGAAAAATCATTTAAAAATATACCACAGGGTCTGCATATAATTTTCTATCCTAGGTCAAGTGATACGGATGTGTATCATTTCAATCCACAATTTAAAAAGAAAACCCGGGTTCTATCATTTCAAACCCGCAAACCCAAGTCAAATAAAATACAATAAAAATCACTTGAGCCTATCATTTCAGCTCATAATGATTTTTCCCTATTCCAATGTCCGTTCGGGTATGTATCATGTCAACCCATAGTGATTTTATTCTAACAGGGAGCTTGCAGTGTGAGTATATGCATGAACAATATAAACAAATATACTAACATGTCAATGTCACAATATACTGTCATTTATCATAGGTCAAGTGATAATTAACAAAGTTAACATGGTAAATGCATAGAATAATATATCATAATATCATCATTAACTTGCATAATATTTTAATTACTAATCACTTGTCATCCATTTACTATTTCACAAGTAATAATGTCAGAGTGAGAAGGACTCACCTTTATCAAAGCTAGAGACCCAAAACAACACACAAGAATGATTCCCAAAAGCACGACAAGCACGATTAGATTTGAATGGATGGAGAGCCTTATATCAACCAAAAATAATACATACATAAGCAAATATATTTAATTTACATACAAATAAAATTAACAAATTTTGATTTGCAAAACAATTTCAAAACAAGGAAAGATAACCAAACGTTAGAAGCAAAAGGCTTGTACAAGACAATATAAGCTTGGCCAAAATGCAAATGGGCTTGATCTAACCAAACCTAGGCTCGGCCTAGGTCATGTATGCTTGGCCATGAGTCATGAGACATGGCTATGGGTATGAAAGTGGAAGGCAAAACATGAGGAAGGTGAAGGCAAGAAAGTGGATGGGTTTGGGTCAAGGAATGGAAGGTTTTGGTGTAGATAGGCTCGGCCTATGGTCCTATGGGATCGGCCTATGGTCTGCTACAGCTCAGGTCAGAGGTTATGTTGGTGGACAGAGGTCCGGTCATGATGGTCGTGGAGCTAGGGGTGGTGGCCGAGGCAAAGTATGGAGGTGGTGGTGGAGTTTTTGTCGATTAAGCATTGTTTTATGGAATTTTAGCAAGGTTTTGTGGTGATTTGGTCATGGCACTCACGGCTTGGCTTAGGGAGGAGATGATGGTGGTGTAGGCTATGGATGGGAAGGTGGAGGAGGAAGGTGGACATGACGGAGGTTGTGGCCGAACAAAACTAGTGATGAGCTAAGCAAAAACCAAAGAAAAAATGAAGAAGAAGGATAAAATGGAAGACATGGATCTAGACTTTTTCATTCCTCACGCAAATGATACAATGAGAAACCTTTTTTTTCACGTTAATGATAAGAGGCGGCTAGGTTTACAAAAAGATTTGAGCGGCTAAAGTTTAGGAATAGTTAGAAAATAAAAGGCAAGGAAATTTAAAAAAGCACAATTTAAGGAGGAAAAGATCTTGTATATATTTTTCTTAAAAAATGAAAAGAGGTGTTTGAGAACTTTGTACGTGATTGAAAAGTAGAAATCACGACTATGCATTTATGAATAGATATGGTAGAAGATTAAAAGGTGGGAAATATATAAAGGCAGGAAATAAATTAAGAAACGTATGCCTATATTTAAAACGTATCTTAATTGATTTGTTACTTATCCAATAAACATAGATGTATATACACAAAAGAAACCTTCACTAAATAAGTAAAGTTTATACACACCATAGAAGTAAATAAGAAGATGGATATAGAAATAAAAAAATGAAACGTAGATTTTTTTTTTTAAATGTTGTATGTTTTCCAACTTTACAAAGCAAAGATCAGAACTAATTGAAACAAAGCAGAATCGATGTTATAAATATCTACAATTTTAAAAATAAAATATATACAAAAGAAGCCTCTACTAAACAAAATAAATGCAAGAACATTAAACAAATAAATTTTAAAAGATATGCCTTTAAGGCAACATAACATATATTTATTTGAAATTTCATTCCAAGAAATAAATAAGGGATGTAAACACATAACCATTCAATTAATAAATGAATGTCTAAATAAATAAGATAGAAAGATATGGTAAAGATAGATATTATGAAAAATAAATAATAGTTTTAGGAAAATAGAAAATTAAAAGGCACAATATAAGGGGAAGAATCTTGTCTATTTCTTTCTTTTTTTACACGCAATGGAAAAGGCAACAAATACAAAAAGCAGGTAACCTATATCTCTTGAAATTCCTAAGTTATTATTAAAAGTAAAAATCAATCAAAATCAAATAAATATATATTCAAAGTTTATACGAAAAAAAATAGAAAATAAAATTAGAGAAACAAGCATGGGGAAATAAAAAAGGCAAAAGCAACCAAAAGACTCTTGATTTTCCAAACTTCATGTCATGTACAAGTTCAAATAAATAAAATATATACCCATGGCATGTCATGTTACCCATGTAAACAAAATTAGAACATGACATGACAAATAAACATATTATTTATATAAATTAAAATAAATAATTTTGTTAAATAATATAATTTACATACAATAGTTTTAAAAGCATAACTTGTGCAATATTAATCAGATTCCCATGAAAAAAATAGTAAACTTAAAATTTACTTTCATAAAATAAAGATAAATTTCAAAAGTTCAAATTTTTAAAATTTTAAATTAAAAGTCAAAGTTTGACCACATTGTTAAAATTCTTATTTCTGGAAAATTTTCTATTTATTCATGTTTAAAATTTATCATTCACATCAAAATTAAAATTATATTTAAAATAACAAAATTTATTCATTTTAATAAAATAAAATTTTCAAATCAGGAAATTCAAATTAAAAATAATTACAAAATACAAGTTTGTTACACTCTCCCTCACTCAAAACTTTTCGTCCTCGAAAAGGAATGAGGTACGAAAAAATACAGAATAAGATAGAATGAAATAGGATTAAGAAAAGATAACGAGAAGATTGAAATTATACCTGATAACTGTTGTTACAGGTAAGTTTAACCAGGTGGAGATGATCTTCCCAAGATCCTCCAAATCAAGAACATAAGCACGAAAAGATTCTCTATAATCTGATTCACCCTTTCCCCTGAACCGACGGTCTGTGGATGAAAAGCAGTGCTCAGATTCAAAAATGAGTACCAAAGATTATAGAATGGTTTCCAAACAGACCAGTGTAAGCAATAGCTTTCCCATTCTGTAGCAAGATAAGGAAAATAAGGACAACCAAAAGAAGGTTTGGAAAACAGAATAAGATAATAAATTTGAAACCATGAAAATTTCAACTTAAATTGATAAATAATTTTTTCATAAGTTAAATAATCTTAACTATCTCAAATTTCATTATCTTATCATCCAATTATCTTAAACTAACAATTTCTAAAATCATTTATTATACTCATAATGTTCTCAATAAATTTAAATACTCTCTATTACTAATTAAATTAAATTTATTCTTCTCAATATATTTTATCACCTATATTAAGTATATTTACACTTATTATAACTGCTTTAATTTACTCTTAGTTCCTTTAACATCATTTTATATTGTAAATTATTCCATTACCCTTTTTACTCTATTTACCTATGTTAATCTTTTTATAACTAAAATTTAAGTGTATAACATTTATTATAACCACTCAAATTTTATTTACAAAATCTTTTCATAATGTATATTACCCAATTACATTGTGAACTTTGTTTGCACCAAAATTGGGCACAACACTCTTCGGAAGTTTTTGAAGAGATAATAAATGAAGAAATCAAATTGAAAATGAGGATTATCTAACAAAAACTCCAAGTCATAGAAAAGTAAATTGCACGGAAGACAGTAATTTAGCGTGGTTCGGCGTATCGCCTACGTCCACTATGAAGTTTTATCACTTTATTGCTTGATACTTGAAGATTACAAGTTTTCTATAGCGAAGTACAGCAGATAATAAGCTTAAATTCGAGATCAATAACAGTGATGATGATATGGAGTGATTCTGGCAGCGTCCGGGCGTGCTTTTTCTCTCAAAATTCTCCGATCCCTTTTCTGAATGATCAGGGTTTCTATTTATAAGTGCTGGAAGCTGATATTTCGTTGAAAATTCGGGAGACCACTTCTGGCACGTGAGGGGGCTTGCATGCCCGGCCTTAGGAAATTGGGGTCCGTTCCGGGATCGATTCGAACTCAATTTCGAATCGATCAAGATTTGATCCGATTGAGTTGAAATTTGGCATGAACATTCCTCATGTTGCCAGTAAGATACTGTGAAAATGTCAGCATTTGGATTTGTGGATTGTGAGATATGATCGATGCAAATTGGTCCATGATCGATAGGAAGCAATTTCGAATCGGTCAAGATTTGATCCGATTGAGCTGAAATTTGTTATGAACATTCCTCATGTTGCCAGTAAGATACTGTGAAAGTTTCATAGCAATTGGACACGTGAATTGTGAGATATGATCGATGCAAATTGGTCCGTGATCGATACGAAGCAATTTCGAATCGATCAAGATTTGATCCGATTGAGCTGAAATTTGGCATGAACATTCCTTAGGTTGGCAGTAAGCTACTGTGAAAATATGGTGGCATTTGGACTTGTAGATCTTGAGTTATGATCGATGCAAGTTTGGATTTCTCAACCGTGATCGATCAATATCTTGAGCATACCAACTCCGATTGATTGAAATTTGGAATGCTGGATTTATTAGCTTTTCTTGTCATGTCATATCAATTGTAGCTCGATCTGAACTCAGAAAAAATTTACCGACATCCATAGCAGACCTATGCATTAACGATCTCTAGGACGAACCATCCTTGGTTTCTAGTCAAGTTCTTGGTGTCACGGCCTTGGCAAAAGGCAGGATAACATTTCCCCTCAAAGTACGTCTTGTGTGAACATGACGTGCATTGAAAAGCTGCCATCTTCATTCTGAAAAGTTCTATCCAATTCATTGAGTAGTTGCTATCTTTTCGTCAAAAGATGTTGCCTTTGGTTGATATTCAGTGACGTAGATGTCAAACTGTTGATTGTCAATGATTATGAAGTGTTTTGTTGTAACTGAGTGTTGAGCACTAGCGATTTGTTGTTCATCATTTTGATTGTCATCAGGTAAGCATTCAATTCCTGGTAACTTTGAAAATTGAGTGTTAGTTTGGCATACATGCACATATGTTAGGCTGACACCTATTCATGTTTACACATTTGCGGGTCGTCATCAAGTTCTTTAGTTTTTGTTTGGATTGAGTTTGTATCAATCCTCTCCTGGATCGAAGTGAAATTTGAGTTGTAACAACGTTCGATGTTTGTTTTAAGTCCTTCCTTTTGTATCGATCCTCTCCTGGATCGACTTGGGATGTTAGAATGTATGCTTCTTATTGATGGATACGTAATATTGGATCTTGGATTGATGGATACAAGTGTAATGCTTTGTGTCGATGGAGTCGAACGATCCAGACATAATCATACAGTGATTGTTCGTGGAGGATATGCCATCTTCCATTCGTCTATTCAAGAAGGATTCCCCATGGTAGATAGCCTTTGATAGGAGTCATCCATGACCCCTTTCTTGGATCCATCTCTAAAATCAAGTCGATCTTCATCTATCAGTGCTTGGAATAATAAGTATTTCTACTGGGATAAAGTCTATATGTTGCGCATCCCCAGAACTGGCTAGCTCAGCCAATGATCCGGCCTTTTCGTTTCGTTTTCTAAGGATTGGTATAGTGGTGTAATACTTGAAGTCGGCTAGTATCTCTAGGATCCAATTGAGATATGGAGCAAGACGTTGCCCCCTAGTCAGATAGTCCTCCCTGACTTGGCACATTAACCAGAAATCGTATAAGATATGTAAAGCTTCCATTCCTATTCTTTTTGCAAGTCTTAGCTGGCGACCAAGGCTTCATACTTAGCTTCATTATTCCATTTGAGTAACCTTTCATACATTTAAGGTTGCCATTGGACCTATCGTAATGGTTGGTCGGTGCAAACATTAACGGGGTAAGCTTGTCAATAGCTAGCTTTCATCGTATACTGGTCTTTGGATTAGTTTATCTTCACATAGCATTGCAATGCTTATGGCGTGTGTTGACATGACCTAATTGAGGTATAGATCTTCATGATCCAACGGCTTGGATAAAATGAGAGGTCTCTTTGAGCGATCTATCAGAGCTGCTTGGTTTCCTCGTTACATGGGTGACTTTGATCTTCAGCATTTTCTGACATTAGCCTCAATCCTACGAGAATTGATGACGAAACCAAATAATTCTTCCTATACAGTGCTCAAGGAGCATTTCAAAGGATCAAGTTTCATTCTGGAGTTGTTGGAGAGCACTGAATATCTTTGCCAAGTCATCTATATGGTCTTTTGATGGTCGTGATCTCACAAGCATGTTAACTACATATACTCTCATTGATCGGCCGATATGATTTTCGAATGATTTGTTAATCGTCCTTTGGTAAGTAGCATAAGCGTTCTCAAGTTTGAATCCAAGGAATGCATCATAGCACTATAGGCTCGCGTCAGTAATGAAACAGTTTATTCCTAGTCAGGGACATGTTTCAATATCTGATTGTATCTGGAGTTTGCGTCCATGGATGAGAGTAATTCATGTATGATGGTTGAGTCTATTAGTTGGTTGATCATTGGATGTGGAAAGCTATGCTTTGCCATGCCTCATGCAAATCTCAGTAGTCGGCATACATTCGCCACTCTCCTTTTGTTTCTCTCATAAGCAAAGGAATGAATACTCATTTTGGGTAGAGGACATCGCGGATAAACCTATTGGTTTTGAGTAGATTCGCCTCCTCCTTAAGTGCAGTAGATCTTTCTAGATCCACGTCACTTCGTTTTTATTCATCGAAACATGCAGCGGGTTGACACTTAATGCAGAGTTCTTAATGGTGGGTGAGAGTCCATATATACACATGAGATTGAATCCAAGCGAACATATCAAATTCACCTGGAGCAATGCAGTTGACTCTTGCACAATCATTGCGCAGAGTTGTGATCTGATCTACAATACTCGTGATGGGTTGTATACACTCCATGTGCTTATTTGCAATGGTAAATGATTAGCCTCATAGGTGTGTTAAATCAAATGCTTAGTAAAGTTTAGCCCTGTATTGTGTGCTGCTGCATAGCTGGCTCCAACTACGAGTTTGAATCTATATGTGTTTCCAAGCAATGCGTTTTCCATTCAATGTACTCACGATCCCTAGCTCATTGGAAGGGTCAGAATGATGATCAATTGCCCATAAGTCAAGGCATCGATCTGAGGATTCTATCTCTAAGCATCATTTCGGCCGTAACGTCAAGTTGTTATAAATACTAGGCACAAGCTATTGGGTTGAGTAATTGTATCCAGCTCTTGGATGATCACATTCATGTCCCCAGTCTTGGGTTGATGGGTGTATTGTGTGAATGATCGAGCCTAGCTTCTACTGTGTTTATACTGTAGTCCAAGTTGTAAGAGCTAGAGTTGTTTGATAAAAGATCAAACTATATTCATCTCATTTCTCGTGCATGCCCCCATGTCTAGGGAATATCTCGATAAGCAGCAAGGTAGATAATGTTCGCTTCAATTTCACACTCTATCCCATTGAACCGTGATATCGAGTTAACCGATGGAAGGCCGAGCCGTGACATATTCTGCATTCTGTCCTAGTTCTTTCCTCTAGGTAGAATACTTCGTTGCCTCATTAACATTCACTTTGTTGCTTATGTCGTCATACTCCAGGCAAAATTTGAAGAGTGAATCGTCCAGTAAGATCCAATGTAGGATTGATACTTCCCTTATCGGATCGAGGGTAAGAATCGGTGCGTGGACAGTTCTGTTGCACTCATTGTGAAAAGCTCGTTTAGTCGGATCATGGTAAGAGTCGAAGAATGAATGGTCGCATTGCATTCTTTCAGAGTTGGGTGATCAACCACGTCCATTTCGATTTACGTTCTCCCGTCAGATCTACGGACAAAATTAGCTCAAATGCAGTCAAGTCATGCTCATCCAGCCTCATGCTCTTCCTGGCGGATAAAAGGAAGGCGACGGAGGATGAATGGTCAAGTCACACTCATTCGTGGTTCTATCCATGCTCTGGTGGTCGAAGGTATTCGATGGGCGCTTGTGTCACATCGATTTGTAATTGAAGAGGATCGACATTGGCCGTCGATTTAGCGACACAATGTAGAATGTAAGGACCTCATTGCCTATCGATCCATTGGCATGATATGAAAGGTGCAGATCGAAATTGCCCGTCGATCTGGAGGTATGATTTAATTGGCTCCCCGTAACTTCGAGCATCATTCTAATTGGTTAGCATTAAGGCCTCCTTGCTGTCGTTGCCGTAAGTTGTAAAGGAATCTGAATAGCTAGCATTGTAGCGAGTCTCATTTCTCTTCTTTCAATGATTTTTTCTTCTGCCCCCAGTCTTGGGTTAGCAGAGTTAGTTTGTGAACGGTCCAATTGCATCTGTAGCGAGTTTATACTCCTCTCGTCAACTTTAGGTCGGAGTTGGTGAATGAATGGTCGAATCAAATTCTTCATCTGTCTATGGTCGCAGTCGCACTCTGGGGACGGGAGGCAGTTGAAGGGACATTAGTCATACCTATTTGATGTTTATACCCCTGTCCCCACTCTGGGGACTAAGAATTGTAGCAGAAAATGGTCAACCGCATTTTCCTCGATTAATTCCTCTGGCACTAGTCAATGGAGGAAGTCGAAGTGTAATCGATCACATTGCGGCAACTTTAATTTGATGTTTCTCCTACTGAATTGTAGGAAGGAGTTGATTGGCGGATGGTTGGGTCACATCCGTCCACGTTGCAAGCACAATTCGCCAGATCATTAGCTAGGGTTAGCGGATGAACGGTCGTGTCACGTTCATTTGCGGTAGGGTGGGTATCACATTCATTTCGAATAAGACGTTCAGCTAGGTACGTTTTGCGAATCTACATCTCCCTGTCTAATCAAGGAAGAAATCTTGTCTTGCTGGGTTGGAGTGCATCCTTATAAGATTATGTTATAAGTCCCGTGCCGGGGGTAAGTGTTGATGCATGAATGGTCATGTCGTGCCCGCTTATTGCTAGATAGACGGATCACATCCGATTTTTTATGATAAGTGTGCCCCCATGTCAGGGGAAGAGTTGGAAAGAAGAAAGTCAAACCACATCCACTTTTTGTACTATAGAACTTGCTGCGTAATTAGAGTTGATAGATGGACAATCAAATCGCATCCCTTCTGGTATTTATATTCCAATCCATGCTTCGAGGATTGGAGTTGGTTGATGGGTGGTATGTCACACCCATTAGGTCTTTATACTCTAGTCTGTGCTTTCGGGACCAGAGTTAGTTGATGCTTACAATCCAGTTCACACTCTGGGACTCTGGAATTGGTTGATGGGTGGTTAGTCACACCCATTTGACATTCGTGCTCCTGTCCGCGCTCTCAAGACTTGAGTGAGTCGGTGTTTTGTATTCCAATTCATGCTCTGGGAATCTGGAGTCTGTTGATGTTTATACTCCAGTTCGCACTCTGGGAATCTGGAGTTAATTGATGGATGGTCGATCACACCCATTTTAGTGTTTATACTCTAGTCCACTCTCTGGGGACTTAGAGTTGGTGTTTACATTATGGTTCGCACTCTACGAACCTAGAGTTGGTGTTTATACTCCAATTCGCACTCTGGGAGTTTGGAGTTAGCCGACAGATAGTCAGTCATATATGTTTAGGCTTTTTAGGAGGTCGTTCACACTCTGGGAATGATGGATTTATCGGGATCGTGGATGGTCGGATCACATCCACCCTGAGTTAGCAAGCGAGGTCGTTAGATGGATGGGTCCATCCTCCTCTGACTTGGTTAGGATACGGACGAAGTCGTTAGGAGGATGGGTCCACCCTCTCCGGAACCGCATTTATAAGTTTATACTCCAACTCGCACTCCGGGAGTTTGGAGTTGGCCGACAAACGGTCAATCACGTTTGTTTAGGCTTTTTTGGTATTCGTTCACACTCTGGGAACGATGGATTTATCGGGATCGTGGATGGTCGGATCACATCCACCCCGAGTTAACAAGCGAGGTCGTTAGATGGACGGGTCCATCCTCCTCGAACTTGTTTAGGATACGACGAAAGTCGTTAGGCGGACGGGTCTACCTTCTTCGAAGCCGTATTTATAAGTTTTATACTCCAACTCGCACTCTGGGAGTTTGGAGTCAGTGTTTATACTCTGGTTCGTACTCTGAGAACCAAGAGTCGATGTTTATACTCCAATTTGCACTTTAGGAATTAGGAGTTTGCGTTTATACTCCGGCTCGCACTCTGGGAACTTAGAGTTGATGTTTATACTCCACTTAACGTTCTGGGAACTTGGAGTTAGTATTGATATTTCGGTTTGCACTCCGGGAACTTTGACTTGGTACTTGTGCTCCAATTCACACTCCGGGAATTTGGAGATAGCATGTATGTTTGGGTTCGCACTCCGGGAACCTGTAATTTTATACTCCAATTCACGCTCTGAGAAGTTGGAGGTCGCATTGATGTATCGGTTCGCACTCTGGGAACCTTGAATTGATGTTTATGCTCTAATTCACACTCTGGGAAGTTAGAGTCCGTTCGCACTCTGGGAAAGATTCATTTGATGTTTATACTCCAATTCACACTCTGGGAATTTGGAGTTAGTTTTAGGACTGTCGTGTGTCGGTCCAGTTCAGCCTTTAATGTGACGGCTTGCCCCCGAGCTCAGGTTTCACTTAGTGAGTGGCTGGTCGAGATGAGGAAGAGAGTTGAAATGATGGCTTATGATGATTAGCGAGTAAGCTGTCGGTTGTTGATGTTTATAAATTGAGGGTTGGCCCCTGATGAAGTCGGTTTAAGGCACGATTGTTTTGCGAAATCACAGACGCAAACTGGGGAGTGAATGGTCAAATCATATCCACTTTAAACAAGTGTTATTAAGTAACCACAAGTGTCTAATGCAGGATTGGATGCATGGACGGTCACGTCCACCCTTGGTATGATTCTGATTCTACTGGGCATCAGAAGAAGCATAAGTATTTTGGCGAGCTTCAAGTACGAGATGAAGAGTGCATTGTTGGGACATATAACTACAAGTCTTTCTCAAATCTCCTAATTAAATTGCATAGGCAAATGGGTGGATGGTCGGTTGCATCCACTTTGTACTGGAGTCCCAACCTTGTCAGTCTCTTCTGCTTTAATGCCCTGCCCCCAAGTCAGGTGCATATAGCAGCCGACGAGTGGTTAAATCATGCTCGTCATGATGATACCTCAATGATTTGAGCATAGTACACGAAGGTTGTTTTGCACCCATCCTTAAGTACTTGGTTACCTGCATCATTTGCAAGTAGTTTAATTCAAGTCGGTCATATGCTTTCTACTGCACTTCAGTCCAGCCCTTCTCAGTTGGAAGTCTAATGCAAGTGGTTCAGTTTGATCAAAGTTCTTGATTGATAGGGATCGGCGGTTCCCGACCCTTCGTTTTATGGGGTTTGAACATATTGTCAGAGCAATCCTTTCCAGAGCAGCCTTATAGAGTTGACATCCACGTTAGCCATGTAAAGAAGAGGAGCTTCCTGATTTAGAGTATGGAGTAGGTTTTCTCCTTATCTTGCGACACCGATCCTTCATCTAGCTCATCAATTCAATATTAGATACATTATGTTTGTGTAGTTATTAGTGGCTATTTACCAGTTCTCTTATCAAACTCTGAAAATAAGCTTTTGTGCTGATTTCATTTATAAGTGTTGGCAGCAAGGGGCTGTGGATTTTGATCAATTCGTTGGCTGCCAGCTTCTTTATTCCCTTTAGCAACATGAGAAGTAGAAATGGTATGTCTAACCATGATTGACAGTCTTCTTTGATGAATAGGGGGAGATATCTGCATTAATGGCATTCATCACTCTTTGTGGAATCCATGCACCATTCTCACTTCATGAGGTAGTGTCGGAGGTTGTATTTGCATTGTACACTGACATAGTCGGCATGCTAAATTTTAGCTGGAAATTCAACATGTAGGATGGTCTTAATGAATAGGTCCTGACTGGGAAAGATACTCCAATCAACATTGCCAAGTCCATTTTATGGCTACATGCTCCTGTAATACTAGCGAATGACGTATGCACGATTTCCCAACGTTCGAGTGGTTGGTAATGCCGGTTGGATGGTGAGTAGATTAAGATGGGCTCATAGATTGGTGATTATTTCTGATTTTCACCAGGAAGGAGGCCCATATAACGTATTAAGGAAGTCCTCTTGAGATTGTATGCCATGCTTTTAGTCATATAGACGTGGAATGATTAAGATTGTGGACATTTGAAGATGGTTCAGTGGTGACCAGCTATGCTTTGAATTAGCAGAGTTGACAGCGTAGAGTAGTCGTCATACTAGCCATCGCACCATAATTGTCAGTTTAGGAGTTTTAAAAGCTGGTCAATTGGAGGAAGTTGCAGTCCACCTTAGAAGCATGATACATTAATCAACTCTAGTTCTTGGCATATTAGCTAGGTTCTCCAGCCTCTTGGAGCACCAGTTGAATAGTATTCCAATACCCATTCCTCGATTGCAATTCAACAATTCCAAACTTCATGTCATGTACAAGTTCAAATAAATAAAATATATACACATGGCATGTCATGTTACCCATGTAAACAAAATTAGAACATGACATGACAAATAAACATATTAATTATATAAATTAAAATAAATAATTTTGTTAAATAATATAATTTACATACAATAGTTTTAAAAGCATAACTTGTGCAATATTAATCAGATTCCCATGAAAAAAACAATATACTTAAAATTTACTTTCATAAAATAAAGATAAATTTCAAAAGCTCAAATTTTTAAAATTTTAAATTAAAAGTCAAAGTTTGACCACATTGTTAAAATTCTTATTTCTGGAAAATATTCTATTTATTCATATTTGAAATTTATCATTCACATCAAAATTAAAATTATATTTAAAATAACAAAATTTATTCATTTTAATAAAATAAAAATTTCAAATCAGGAAATTCAAATTAAAAATAATTACAAAATACAAGTTTGTTACACTCTCCCTCACTCAAAACTTTTCGTCCTCGAAAAGGAATGAGGTACGAAAAAATACAGAATAAGATAGAATGAAATAGGATTAAGAAAAGATAACGAGAAGATTGAAATTATACCTGATAACTGTTGTTACAGGTAAGTTTAACCAGGTGGAGATGATCTTCCCAAGATCCTCCAAATCAAGAACATAAGCACGAAAAGATTCTCTATAATCTGATTCACCCTTTCCCCTGAACCGACGGTCTGTGGATGAAAAGCAGTGCTCAGATTCAAAAATGAGTACCAAAGATTATAGAATGGTTTCCAAACAGACCAGTGTAAGCAATAGCTTTCCCATTCTGTAGCAAGATAAGGAAAATAAGGACAACCAAAAGAAGGTTTGGAAAACAGAATAAGATAATAAATTTGAAACCATGAAAATTTCAACTTAAATTGATAAATAATTTTTTCATAAGTTAAATAATCTTAACTATCTCAAATTTCATTATCTTATCATCCAATTATCTTAAACTAACAATTTCTAAAATCATTTATTATACTCATAATGTTCTCAATAAATTTAAATACTCTCTATTACTAATTAAATTAAATTTATTCTTCTCAATATATTTTATCACCTATATTAAGTATATTTACACTTATTATAACTGCTTTAATTTACTCTTAGTTCCTTTAACATCATTTTATATTGTAAATTATTCCATTACCCTTTTTACTCTATTTACCTATGTTAATCTTTTTATAACTAAAATTTAAGTGTATAACATTTATTATAACCACTCAAATTTTATTTACAAAATCTTTTCATAATGTATATTACCCAATTACATTGTGAACTTTGTTTGCACCAAAATTGGGCACAACACTCTTCGGAAGTTTTTGAAGAGATAATAAATGAAGAAATCAAATTGAAAATGAGGATTATCTAACAAAAACTCCAAGTCATAGAAAAGTAAATTGCACGGAAGACAGTAATTTAGCGTGGTTCGGCGTATCGCCTACGTCCACTATGAAGTTTTATCACTTTATTGCTTGATACTTGAAGATTACAAGTTTTCTATAGCGAAGTACAGCAGATAATAAGCTTAAATTCGAGATCAATAACAGTGATGATGATATGGAGTGATTCTGGCAGCGTCCGGGCGTGCTTTTTCTCTCAGAATTCTCCGATCCCTTTTCTGAATGACCAGTGGCTCTATTTATAAGTGCTGGAGGCTGATATTTCGCTGAAAATTCGGGAGACCACTTCTGGCACGTGAGGGGGTCCGCATGCCCGGCCTTAGGAAATTGGGGCCCGTTCCGGGATCGATTCGAACTCAATTTCGAATCGATCAAGATTTGATCCGATTGAGCTGAAATTTGGAATGAACATTCCTCATGTTGCCAGTAAGATACTGTGAAAATTTCATAGCATTTGGACATGTGGATTGTGAGATATGATCGATGCAAATTGATCCGTGATCGATACGAAGCAATTTCGAATCGATCAAGATTTGATCCGATTGAGCTGAAATTTGGCATGAACATTCCTCATGTTGCCAGTAAGATACTGTGAAAATTTCATAGCATTTGGACATGTGGATTGTGAGATATGATCGATGCAAATTGGTCCGTGATCGATACGAAGCAATTTCGAATCGATCAAGATTTGATTCGATTGAGCTGAAATTTGTCATGAACATTCCTTAGGTTGGCAGTAAGCTACTGTGAAAATTTCGTGGCATTTGGACTTGTAGATCTTGAGTTATGATCGATGCAAATTTGGATTTCTCAACCGCGATCGATCAATATCTTGAGCATACCAACTCCGATTGACTTGAAATTTGGAATGTTGGCTTTATTAGCTTTTCTTGTCATGTCATATCAATTGTAGCTCGATCTAGACTCGGAAATTTTTTACCGACATCCATAGCAGACCTATGCATTAACGATCTTCAGGACGAACCATCCTTGGTTTCTAGTCAAGTTCTTGGTGTCACGGCCTTGCCAAAAGGCGGGATAACAAACTTCAAAATTTAAGGTAAGTTATATTGGAATGCAATTGAGTATTACACAAATGAAACTTTCTAATTCAATTATCTCAAGTTTGAATCATTTATTCAAAAAATTTGATTTTCTTTTTACAATTGAAATTATTCTTTAAGATAAAATTTAAGAATTAAATTTCTGATTCCCTTCAAACCATTTAGAGATAAATAAATATATGTACATAATGTGTCACATCAAATTTAAATCATATATCTATATATATTATAAATCAAGTCATATTTTAGAAATTCTAATCAATTAAATTCCCCGAAGCAACACTGTAGCAACACTACAGAATGGTCTCTTCACTTCGAAACTCGAAAATGGATGTCGATGATGCCGCCATCATCACCGAGGTTATTTTCCAATGACAAAGAGAAGAGCATTAATTTTAAACTTTAATATTCTTTGGAAACAAATTTCTATTAGGAAATACTTTAAATAATATCCTTTAGAACTTTAAACATAGGGTTTGAAACCTTTGGAAATTAAATTCCCAAATTCTTGTTTTAAATTTCATTTCTATTTCCAAATTAATTCATAACCATTGTTTATAGTTCAATTATTTATATGAGACAAAACCAATGGTTTACAAAACCATAAATAAAATTAAATACTATTATATCTTGACAACTAGTTAAATTAACTATAAAATTCTGAAAATTACATTTATATATAATATTTGATTTTCAAATATAGGAATAAAATTTTCAAAATAAGGATAGAGATTCAAATTTTATGGACTCAAATCAAAGAGAATTTTGATTTGAAGATAAGTTGGAAACAGAAGAAATGATGATTAAATAACAGAATAAGGAAATGAATAAGCTTATATAAATCGCGGGCAAACTTAACCAGATCCACCATGACTAAAGAATAAGATCGATGTGGATTTCTGGGGTAAATCTACATTCGATCTCAAGAGATAGAGTTTGGAATAATAAGAGATACTAGCATCTAAACCGAGGATATAAAATCTCTGGTGAATTGATGCTATTGTAAAGGAGTTTCACCCCTTTTACAAATCAATTTGAGATTGGTGAGACCGCCGACTCATTACAAAGATCATTCGAAGTGGAGTTATGGGAGACTCCAGAATCAAAAGAGGATGAATAGTGAGGGACACGAACGGATTTTGGAACCACAGAGAAACATTCCAAAATTCAAAGGAAATTCGAATCGAAGAGGACGAGATTCAAACTCGAATGAAAGTGATTCTGTAAATAAATTTACCATACATACTAAGTTTTACCTAGAGCCAAAGCTCTGATACAAAATGTAACGACCCGACATTTTCAACCATTCGCATCCGCACATGTCGGACTTGAATTACTTAAAATACCGCGTTGTAAGTAATTTTTTTGGCAATACTCAGAATATACAGTAAATAAATAATCATAGATCACAGACACAGAGTAATATAATGCAGTGGAAGTAGAGTAGTAGTTCATGAAGCTACTATATATATGTGTAAGATACATCAAAGTTAAACAAGATACAATAGAAGAGTTACAAGGTAAAAATCTGAATAGATAACTGGAAGCAACTGGATAACTAAAATCAACTGAGCATCTGAAGAGCATAGATAGCTGGGTCTTCAAGCAAAGCTCCAACTTCGAAGGGGAGTCTCAAATTCTATATCACTCAGTCTGACCCGAGCGCAAATAAAAGTACAAAACACTCGAGTCAGGACATACATACTCACGAACTGTAAATCGACTCAAGTGAACAGTAACAAATGCATCAGTAACTTAAAGGATGCTTGGGATCGTCCATCCTTTAAGGATCCGTTAAACTATTTACTATGTAGTAATATTTCGCTATTATAATAATGTCTATTAATAAAATAAACTTACTTTTTTCATAGCATTAAGGGGTTAACCGTATAGCCCTTAACACGTAATAGTCCCAGTAGTCCATCCAATATCATAGTCCCTCCTGATCAGGAAGCCACCAGAGGATACCACACAAGCTACGGGAGAAAACCAAACTCGTACAAGGCGCAATAGGGTAGATGACACGGCACAACTAGGCAATGCCGGGGTAGGTATACCAATTACATTTCCGGGCCGGTGGTAACGCGTAGCGTGCAGCTGCCACCCACCTCGAGCCACACCCCCAAATAAAAAAAATCAAAAGTGGCCACCAAATCAATCCAAAAGTCAAAGTATAATATCGAAGGGATGTGTCCAATTAAAGGTGCTACCTCATTGGCCCATCAATCACTCCTGTTTTAGCCACCTTATGCCAACTCATGGGAGTCGACTCCACGTATTTACCTCAAAGGAAATGCCGCCACCATCCTACTTCATTCTGGAATCTCCACCGCGTACATGGTTGTCAAAGTGGTTTTGGGTATCGACAGAGAGTATGCCCATATCCAATCCCCGTCTCTTTCCCAACCAATCGTTATTATAACACCGCCGTCATTTCGAAATAGTATATACTTTCAAAAACCAAAGATATCATTTCAAAACTATATTCCTTTCAAAATAGTTTATACTTCGAAACCAAAACCATTTTTATTTCAAAACTATATTCATATCAAAACCATTTCAATCATTTCCTATCAAATCCCTTATCAATTCATTATCATTCTTAAATTCAAATATTCAATTTAAATATCATTTTCAAAAATCAATTATGTCATTCATTTATTATTTCAAATATCATTTCAAAACGCATCTTAAAATTCCGTTCAAAAATTCATTTATCTCATTACATTTCATTCCATTTAACACATATCAAAGTAAACCTTATTTAAATTCAAATTCAATTTAGATTCCTTTGAAATTCAAATTTGAATATTAAATTATATTCAAAAATCCTTAAACTTCATAAATAATCAATTCCAAAAGTTAAATCATTTAACACTTTAAAATATAACTCCAAAACAGTGTTAAAAACTATAATATTTCAAAACATTGTCAAATTTCAGCAACGACGGCACTTACAAAGTGTTATCGTAGCTTATATTATGTATTTCAGCATATAGTTTAGTTTAACAACCATAGCACTTTCCAAGTTCTATAGCAGAGATGTTTTGTTTATTTACAGCAACAGCGACACTTACAAAGTGCTACAGTAGTCATTCTTATTAATTCATAGCTTAGTTAACTTTAGCAACGACAACACTTACAAAGTACTACAACAGCCTATTATTAAAATTTCCAGAGTTAAATAAACTTAAATTTGAGCTATTTTTAAAGTTATAAATCATATTTAGGCTTCAAAATTTCACATTTGAATCATTTTTTAACATATGATTTATCACAACAATTTTTTTTTTTATAATTAAATATCCAATTTAAACACAATTCATTTGTTAAGTCAAAATTCCACTGTTTTTTTAACTTATTAATTTAATAAAACTTAACATTTTACTTCAAATATCCATTTAAAATTTAAAATTTAATTTCCATTATTTACTTGCATTTTTAAGTATAAATTAAAGCCAAAATCACATTTACTTCAAATTTACATATTCAAATTCACAATTCAAAACTTAATATTTAATTTCTTAAAACCATAAAATATATATTTTCAAATCAAAATTTCAAACTTTAGAAAAAAATATCTTAAGAAAAATCATTTAAAAATATACCACGGGGTCTATATATAATTTTCTATCGTAGGTCAAGTGATACGAATATGTATCATTTCAATCCGCAATTTAAAAAGAAAATCCGGGTTCTATCATTTCAAACCCGCAATCCCAAGTCAAATAAAATATAATAAAAATCACTTGAGCCTATCATTTCAGCTCATAAAATACAATAAAATACAATAAAAAACATGTATAGTCAATACTAAAACTTGTACCAAACAATTTTTTTGCATATCATGGCATGGAATGCAAATTCAAATTGCTAGAATATTGGAGTAATAATATATGGATGATTATCAACAATTGTAACATCCCTAGAAGAGAGGCGAGAAAAGAAAATAAATCATTCTGTTAAATAGGATAACCAATAGACCTGCATGTGGAAATGCTCAAGCCCTAAATCTTCTGGATTCTGCTTGGCTTTATTTATTCAAATTATAAATTAGCTGCCATTCCTTATACATTTGAAAGAATTAACCATGTTGCTTTCGTATATATATGGCATAATTTAAGTAAAAAAATTGAATGCTAATTCAATATAGCATTTTCTGATAATTCACATTTTGATTATAGTCATTTGTCAAGTCGATCTACAGTATTAAATTTCACAAAGATTTGAACAACTAATTGCAGTTCATTAAGAAAATCAAATGTGAAAATCAAATGCTTTTAGAAAGTGGTAGTTGAAAATGTTAATGTTAATTTGCTACACAGAAACAACAGTAACTAAACTTTCCAAGCAAAGTAATGATAATTAGTTACATTTTCTCAAGTAGCAATACATGACGACTTCAGTTAGCACAAGTAAGAAATTGTTAAAATAACATATGAATAATCAATTACAGTTTCCAAGTGTAATACAATTTAACTTCAATTAGCACAATAATAAAATATAAGTTCCAATTCAACTAAATTACCACTTCAACTTCAATTCAGCTAATTCATATTCAACTACAATTTGCACTTTAACTTCAATTCAGCTAATTCATATTCAACTACAATGCACTTCAATTTTAATTGAGCTAATTCAAATTTAACTACAATTAGCACTTCTTTAATTTTACAATATTTTAAATTTTCTTTTTACTTGAGTTCTTTTTTTCATTTCTTTTTCAGCTTCTTCAAGAGATGAGTTTATAAAGAAATTCACCACATTCCAACTTCTTTGCTGATCATTTAGTACATCAAACATTATTTCGGCTCATAATAGGTTGACATCTTTTTTTATGTATTCACTCGAAAGGTTCGAATCTTTTTCAATCTTTGTGATGAATTTCATCACAAATAGTGCACAGTCATTTCTGTTGATTAAAAAAACAACAAAGATTGTTTTTTGTCAAGCAATCAATTTATGCTGATAAATATAACATTACATACAGACTAAAAATATTTGTACATGATAAATAGTTAATATTTACGATCAGCTATGCTAAGAGAATTGTACATCAGCTTGAGGAACATAAGTTTGATACACAAGAACTTATATGGGTATTTATGAAGGAGCTTTCAGATTAACAGAGTAAAAAAGCAGTGGTATAATATAATGCTATGATCATTTAACATTTCTCTTAACATATAAAATTAGCCTTCATATAGAATTTAAGAAGAATCTTTCACATTAGCAGATTAAAATGACAATGGTATAATATTATAATGGTATGGTCATTTAACATTTACGAAAAAATATAAAGTATAACATATTATACATTTTTACTTCTATTACCATTTAACACTTTGTTAGCACTATATGCATATCAATAACCATACATGTTCTATTGTTGAATCATAATGC
Source organism: Allium cepa (assembly GCA_030765085.1). Taxonomy (NCBI): domain Eukaryota; kingdom Viridiplantae; phylum Streptophyta; class Magnoliopsida; order Asparagales; family Amaryllidaceae; genus Allium; species Allium cepa. The sequence goes on from CM060928.1 coordinate 588,566,917, forward strand.
AACCTGTCATATTTTTTGGTGTATTGACCATTGTACCATTGCAATGCTATGATCATTTAGCAGTTTCATGAAAATACTCATTACAACACATTATGCACTTTTACTACTATAACCACTTAGCACTTTATTAATATACATTGTAGCCTAGCACTTTATTAATATACAGTGTAACCTGTCCTTTTTTTGATGCATTGAACGTTATAACACAGCAATTGTTAATATAATCTGTGTGCAGTTTACTAGAAGAAAATAAACAGCTTAATAATGCTTACGAAGGAAATTCTTGCCATGGACATTGTGGTTACTTTACCTGCTTTCTCCCAATTTCCTTATTTAAGATTCTATTTTGCCACCATTTTTCATTTAATATCTTTTTCACCTTTTTCTTTATTAACAAAAAGAAAAAAAGAATTGGATTTTTTGCCCTTTTTGGGGTTATAAAAGATAATTTTAACAGTAGTGAGCTTGTTTATAGTGTTGATTTGATGCCGCAGTTGATCTTCTCAGCCTCAAACAATCATAATGGCACCATTACATTTGATTGTGATCCACGGTCAGTAAAGTCCAGTGGTTGATGTAACGTAAGGGGAAGAATATTAGCTCTGTAAATGCATAAGTGACTTTATTTTTCCCTATAAGGTAACTAACGATTGGATTACATTTCCATTGTCTTTTTGTAAAGCGTGCTACAAATGAAGATTGGATATTTGTTTGATTTTCCATTACATATGATTTCAAAGCAAAATAATGTCATTTACGATCATGATTGTACTGAAAATGTAGTGTTCATATGTTGTTTATTTTCAATGAACCAATCAATAATCTGCATTAGAAAAGGAATATCGGTTTGGCATATAGTAATAAAGGATTATGAATTTTTATAAACATTTTATAATAATTATTCGCTATGATATACACACACACATATACACACACAATGATAGATATATGCTACCATCTTCTAATAATTCTACATAATGCTAGGAGAAATTAATATTTTATAAAGTGTATATTGTATAATCAAAATATTTATATCCTACACTTTAAGGCTAATATTATAGAGTTGCTAATAATTTTTTTATTGATAGTGTTATTACTAACAAAAAAATCATATCAGTGTTGTGTTGTTATAATTCAAATATCATACTACTAGTGCTATTTAGCATTTTATAACAACTATATATATGTGTGTCTATATATATTGCTGTAATAAATAAGTTAGTTTTGTATTTGTTTATATGTAGCATTTTAGTACATTATTTTTATGTAAATATATTGTATTCAAAAAGATAATTTATAATAAATGCACATAACAAGAGTCAGATCATGAATCTACTATACATGCTATTCGTACTTACCTATCCGTCCGTAAATTCATCATATGGCAATGCTTCTAGCATGGATTCAACCATTGTTATCCCTCCTCTCTTACCATCATCTTTGTGCCATGCTACCATGCCATATAATTTGTTAGTTTTACATATTAAAAAGGTATAAACCTACTAAATTATTTAAGTTTTTACTGGGTACAAACTACTTCATTGTGTCCCTACATGCAAAGAAAGCTCTTATTACATCCTTCTTGTGTGTTTCTAACATTTGAAAAGTGTGTATAACGACCTAGAATTTTACCACCTTGAGTTGTGAGTATTTAATTTGAATATTCAGATAATAGTGTTCGTAATCAAAATAGAACTTTTCAGATAATAAGTAATGATAGTGTAATAGTTTTTTAAAATCTGTTTACAATGGAAAAAAAATTAGTCTAAAGATAAACTGAAAACGTGACAGAAACCCCATTTTCGGATCTTCGGTTTTTATCATACAGAAAAATTTTAAGATCAAAAATACCCTTGTATGCATTTCAAAAACCAATGCTTACATTTTTTTAATTGGAATATTTCATTTTGAAAATGAATGGGTAAAGTGAGAATAAAAATGGTAAATAGTAAAAACATGTATGTATATATGTATATGCATATATATGTATATTATATATATAAAGGTTGAAATGACCTATTAAATGTAGTAGACAAGAAAGTGGCTTAAGCACACAAAATTACTTCATCGGCCACCATTTTGTTGCAAGGAGGTACTTTGGTGGCTAAGGAAGCATGGATGTTGGAAATATACTATCCACTCTTGTTCTCTCTTTCTCCTTACCAATATATACATCCATCAGGTTACTCATGTTCAAAACTCATGTCAAGCAGTTATCTCCCCTCAAATATTAAAGAAAGAAGAGAAAATCACAAATTTAAAACCTTAGCTTGGGCTTTGCACTGGGAAGGACAAAATATGGAAGGTGAGATCTTTGCTTTTTGGTTATCGGTCATTATTTTATGCTGAAAATGATGAATGTAAATATACTTTTATGGGATTTTGTTTAAATATATGTATACCTTATGTTAAATAAGGAAACAAGGAAAAGAGAAACAATTTGGGTTTAAATTAGCTTCTGGAACATCTTTTAACCCTAGGTTCTTGTTAAATGGAAGAAAACATCTTTTCATGGTTTCAAAAATCAAATTATCTCATGTTAATGAGAAAACTTTTCAACACCCCAAAGTTGATTTTAAGGAAAATGATAGTTCTTTTTAATCACTCTTGGGTAAGTTGAGGAAGATAGGATGGGGTACTGCCTTTGATCAAGCCTTTCAAATAAGTTTCTTTTGTGAAAACTTTTCCTTATTGACCTTTTGACCTAGTCGAAACACTTAGATTCCCTTCTTTTTGGTTTATCGAGCCAATTAAAGTAGTTTGATTACCCCTACAAAACCTTCCTTTCGAAACAATTGCAGAACACTAAAGGATGGCTCTAAGGATTCAAGGGTAAGATTTGACTAAGTGGGTTTCGATCTTGTCGAAAGCTAGGTTAGTAATTGACCTATGTTTGGTTGTGAAATCTAAGGTAAACCGGCTTGCCTTATGGTTCTAACTCACTAAAAGGTGAGTGTATAGTGAAAGGTTGTTCATAGTTCAGGACTTGGATTGCTTGGAAAGGCAGGGGTTTCGATCACTCGAAAGATGCCTTTTGATAAGGTCGATACCTGTAAAATTACAGTTAAATCTAGTAAAAAGCCTTTAAATAACTATATAATTAGAAATATTGAAATCTTCCCTCTATTAATCCATTAATGACTGTGCTGAACAAGTTTCCCTAATTTGATCTACAAATTAGGGTTTTCAACTTTGCAAAATTAAGGAAATACAAGTTTGGAAGGAATGAATTCCAATACCCAAAAATAGACCTCTGGGGTCATATTTATAGACGTGGTCCGGCACCTTTTGATCCATTACTTTTGACCTGGTTGAATGGTTGCTTCAGATACCTTCCGACTTCTTTGAAACTTGCGCACCCCTCTATAATGCTTTCAAATGGCTTCGAATGCCTTCGTCTTCATCGGAAGGGAGATTGCGCCTTTGCTTCTTTATGTTGCTTCGTTGTCACGAGGAATAAGATAGGAGCTTTCAACTCTATCGATAGGAAGCTTCTAGGTGTTCCAAAGGTGTTTAAGTGTTGATGGTTTTGACCCTGTTAGTAACTTCCAAATGTATGCTTGCGAACCAATGCAGAACCTTCCCTAGATGTTAAAGGCATCGACCGATTCAAAGGCTCGCTTATGCTTTCGAAAGGTTCTTTTTAACCAAGGCATATTTTTAAGTGGTTTGAATGAATGCGAAACATTTGGTTTTAAAAGGTTTGACATGCATATAAAGGAATGTTATTCTTTGTCTTCGAGAAGTGTTTCTTTAACTCATTTGAAAGGCCTTCATGAATGCGGAAGCACTTGCTTCAAAAGGGAATTGCTGAAGCGGAAGGGTGCTTTTGACCCTTTCGAACCCTTCGAAAGATTGTGATAATTCTTGTTTTGGGCTGTAGCATCCCTTCAACTTCTTCGAGAGGTCTTGCTGGAGCTACTTTCTCTTGTCCTCCTTTGTCTTCTACTCAATTTGGTCTCGACAAGGTCGAAAGATTATGTGGCAGTAACATTTACCTCCCTGCAATGGAATGGCCTTGACTTTCCAAGTCAATCTTCTTGAAACCCTTAATGTTACCCGCCTTTTCATATTCCAGCGTCAATCTTGGCCATTCATTTAAATTTGATCGAGCGGTCTGCTATCTTTGTCAACTTTTCTTATAAACCACGCTATCCTCTTCCCCTCTTTCATTTATCTGAAACCAGAATTAACTTCAAACAAAATCAAAATTCTCAAACTCTAAAATAAGCTTTATCTCCAACAATCAAAAATTCAGATCTAAAGTAAGTTTATATCATCTCTTTATGAATTTTCTTCTCTCTTTTTTATTTTACAGTGAATTCAATTTCTCAAACTTTCATAGTTTAGGTTTTCAATTATTGTTTTGATTTATTTGAAATTGTTTAAGTTTTTATTTGCCTGAAAGCATCCTTTAATTCAGTTTCATGGTTTGATTTCCTGTTAATCTCCGTCTTAATCCAACCTGGTTCAGATTTTATTGTTATTGTTGTTTTTAGAGAATTCGAATTTTTCACCTTAATGGTTTTAAAATTTTATGTGGTTGATTCGTGTCTAAATCCATTTGTTTATTAGTTTTTGTATTTCTGGGTTGAAATCAAGTTTAGGGAAGAAGGAAGTTTTCGTTTACTTCGCCAAGAAGTTTTGACCTGTACGAATGAAAAATCTGGCGCTGCAATTTTTCACCTAGTCGAAGTCTAGTACGTTGATTCAAATTTTATTGTTTTTATGCCTTCAAAACCATATATCACTTTCGATCTGTCGAAAACCTCTGTATCTGATCTTGCTTTGATTATCACTATACACCAATGTCGTCGAAACGTTTCAAAGACTTCTCATTTTCACTAATATAATTCAAACTTAAACCTTTCGACTTGATTGGCTTATAGGGTTTCAATAACATTTATATTCTTTTATACAGATTAAGTTCAAGGGCTTCGATAGTGTGGAAAGGTTTTTGCCATGGTCGTTGAGTGTTGACAACGTATTTTTATTCAAATTTATTGTGTTGGTTTTAACTACTTTCTTTTAATGAAAAAACTTCTATTGAGATTTTGTCATTGTTGAAGTGTGTTTATTAAGCACATACTTTTATCCTCCCTTTCGACTTTGTCGATAGCTCAATAGATTATGTTATTGGGCTTTCGATATTGATGACCGGTGTTAACTTCTATTTTCCTTTTCGACTCTGCCGAAAGCTCAATGAATCTTATTTTCCTAAATTTTGCATTTTTTCAAGAATATGAAATTTCATGTTTTTCTTGTTGTTCAAATTGTTGTTATAAGTTTCCAATGTCTTTGAAAGAATGTTAATTTCATAACAAACTATAATTTCTAACTCAAATCATTTGATCTAGCATACTCATGAGTTCACCCAAGAAGATTGAAGTCATCTTCAAATATTCTCTTATATCCACTCAAGATGAAGTGGACGGGATCCTGCATGACTTCGGAATTACGGGGGTAGAAGCCCTCCCCCTTTTGAAAATGACACAATTCACAATCCTCTTGAACGATTCTTCGCCTACATAGCAGTTCATATCTGGCAGGGAGGATTCATTCCTTTTCTAGACTTGTTATCCAAGTTTACAACCTTCTTGGGGGTTGCTCACATTCAATTATCACCTAATGCATGCACTTATTTTCTATCCCTGGAGCTCATGGCCTTAGAGTCTGAGATTACTTCTATTAATATAAAAGTGATAAATTATCTCGTTCGGTTGGTCAAGCTTAAAAACTTAAACAATTAAATCTTCAGAGCCAACCCATTTAAAAAGCTGATTTTTGAGGAAGTGATAAGTTCATGGATTAGGAATAACAATTTTTCTATGTTAAATGTTTTCCCAACATTATCAGGGATTTTGCTTCTCCAGTAAGTGAAAATCATATTTTATCCTCCCATTTATTTATTTTCCTTTGCTGACCTATGCTTTTTGTCAGGTGCCTCTACTAATGAGATAAATAATGAAGATCAGAAGACAATAAATTTGTCGATCGCCGCTTCGACTAAAATTGGAAACAGATTGACCCTGCTAAATCCCATAAATTTACAAAAGCACTCTCTCTTGTTGCTAGTCAGAGGACACTTGGCCAACCTCCCCTGGCCCAACATACATCTTGAAGCAAGCGCTTCCTCTCTTTGGGAGACCCGTAAAACTTCTCTTCTATGTCACCAATCTGTCCCGATCACTCTGTAAGTTTAGGCGTTGTACTTGTAGTGCTACATTGTTTCTTAATTACTTTACCGACATATTTTTTTTTGAATTTTCTACATCCGCTCCTCAGGTTGAAAAACCCACAAGTGATCTAGCTCTTCCCTCTTCAACTTCTCGTGCGCTATCTTTTTCCCAGGCCACTGTTAGGTCAAAGATGGCCGCCAAAATAAAATTTGGTAAAACAACTATGGTGGAACCATCTCTAAAAAAGGTAGAATTGTCGAAGTTCCTTTTTCTCCACTACTGGTTGAAGGGTAATTCATTGATATTAATAGATCTCTAGAAAGTCCAACCATCAAAGCTTCTTGCGATCAACCTAAGGAGACTCGAATAAAGGTTGATCCACTTTCTCTCATTGTCATCTCCATCTCTCCAAGTATGATTGAGTAGATGCAAAATGATTTGTGGACTTCGACCCCTTCTTAAGGGCTAAATCTACATGGGCCTTTATCGCTAATGCCTCTGAGCGACTATGTAAAGATGGTCCAATCGATCTTAAACTTTTCATCTTTTGCCTCAATTCACCCGCCTCTTCTTTTTCTGATTTGGCGGGTCACTATCAGTCTCTTATTGAACAATAAATCTTAGTATTCTTTTCTTCACTTAACTTTATTATTACCATTTTCCTTAAATTTTGACTTATATTGTACTTTTCTTTTAGATTTCCAAGAGCAGCTTCTCTTTGCATGAAAATGCATTGATATCCTCTGTTGAATCGTCAAAGCTTCGAGAGTAACTTTCCTACTTAAACAATCAAATTTCTCCTTATCCACAGAGAAAGATGAGGCTATCATTGAAGTGGAGTGATTGAGAGCTTCACTCACCCGATCAGAATATATTATTTTGGAGGAGAATAAGTTTGCGAACTCCTTGCTGATGAAAACTTAGCATTGACGATGACTCTATAAGAGTCTGAAGAGGAAACGGCACGAATGGCAGTTAAACAATCCTCCTTAAAGGAAAAGATGGAAAAGAATAAAGATTCCTTAAAACTAGCTATCGACACAATTTCCAATGCAAAGCGGCGAGTGTCACAATTTCCTAATTATTCTCTTGAAGACGTTATCGTGAATTCTTTTGAGGATGCTATGATGCTCGCATATGCTAATAACGTCGGTAAATGATCAGATCTGAGCTTCCCCTCGCCAAACCCTGCTCTTGTCGATAGAGTCATGGATAAAATCAAAAGGATGGAGTAGAGGAATGAAGTTATCGATAGAGAGGAGATTGTCGCCTCCAAACTTCTTTCTTTTGAAGTTCCCTCCTTCAAAATTGAATTCGACTCCGAAGACGAAGGTGACGAAGATGAGTTTATCGAAGAAGAGGGCGACGACAATGATGATGATAATGACGATAATAATGACGATAATGATAATGATAACATCAACGGAGGTCAAGGTTTAGGTGGCAACAGAGGTGGTCGAACTGAAGCTTCTATAAAAGATAGGAATGACAATACGAGGACTTCTGAAAAGGTTAATCCTAATCCATCTATTCATGAAGCAAGCCCATTAAAATCTCCTCTACCTTCTGGCCCCCAAGGGATCCTGCTTTCATTAACGTGGAAGTGCCAAAAAAGAAAGAGAAGGTTCCCCAATCATCAATTCCCGTATCTCATGTATGGGATTCTCCATTTAAATATTTTTTGCTTCTAAGATAACAATAGTTTAAATCACTTATTTTAGATAACTAGGAAATTCGTGCACCCCTATAAAACAAGGCTTGAAAGGAAAAAAAGTAAATAAATAGTTTATATAGGGAGTTAGATAAATAATTGAAGGAGCACAACATTCTCTCCGATAAATATCATAGACTTAATAGAAGTGCGAAAGTGTTAGCATCTTTCAAACATCAAGAAATTATCCCATGACAGAGGAGAGCGCGCCTTTGATATGACGGTCTTCTAAAAAAGAATCGAGAATTAATCAAACTCTTTTGGATGATGATTGAGGAGTGAAATATCCAAGTGGATTTTCTGTATAAATCCAATTGTAGACATCTAACCATAGATTTCTCATTCTTAGATGATATTAGTGGGGGCCTGCTTAGGTGTCTGCATAAAAGATACTTGGATGAATTTTTATCTGAACCGCATCCTGGAGCATGTTAGAACTTGGCTTGAGTTAGACCAATTCCCCAAGACTTACCTCCTTTAAAATTAAATATTATAAGGATAAGTTTATTCCGGATTTTTTTGACAAAATCAATTTTGTATAAACCAGATGAATAGTTGTGATTATCTAATAATGTTAATTTGTGAATTTTATTTTAGTTTTTCTTCTGTACTTAGCTGCATTTTATTATGTGATCACAGAGTGAATCTTCCTCAGGCAATTTTGCCTCTAGTGATTGTCTAAACCAGTATGTTAAATTAAGAAAAGATTTCGTTGAAAAGGCATCAATTCTCAAATCTTCAAAACTAGTTAGATTGTTTTCTTAGAGAGTTGCAAAGATTTTATATGGAACATCCTCGTCTCCACTTCGATTTTCCCAATGAAGAAAAAGAAAAGCTAATTAATAAGATCCATATATATCATACCAAGCTAATATGTGGTCGTGATAGTCCTTCTGTTAGGGAATGGGACTATAGTGAATATCCTCCGGTTATTACTTTAAAAGGGCTTAATTTTCCTTTTAACTGAACAATTATTCTTTTTGCTAATCCAATAGTAAAGTTAGGAATCCCATTTTCTATCTATAAATGTAAAATAAATGTCTAATTGTACTTTTTAGTGCTGTAATAAAGAAATCAATTACTTCGTTCTTGACTTTATTTGCTTTTTCTTTTTGTCTAAATAGGAGCTACAATTATCCACAATGCTTCTCTCATTATATTCTATGTCATGCTTTATCAATATCAAAGACAGGTTATTAGCAGATCTTGAAAAGAAAAAGCTTCTTGATGATAATTTATCTACTTGTTTCCAAGATAACATGGAATCATTAAAGTGGCAAAGAAGGTTTTCTGATTTGGAAAAAAACTTTCAGAAATCTCAATGATCAAATTGCCAATTTAGAAGCAAATGTTAAGAGCCAAATTGAAGCAATTTTCATATTGAAGCGTCAAGTTAAGTCAAACCCATTAATTGACTTTGATCATAAAATATCGAAACTCTTCTAACAGATAAGCGATTTGGAGATGAAATTTGAAGATGGTCAAGCTCAATGCGAATCATTAGAGTTCATTATAGGGAATAATATCTCAAGCATTGGTTTACTAGTTTCTCCTGCTAATACATTTGTCGCAAAATCCACAAGGTCCACTTCCCTTGCTATCCAGAAGCTTCCCACTATGCAGATCCACCACCTGGCTTAGACGAAATATAGTGGAAGAGTGGTGCAGGAAAGTTAAATTTGAGATAATGAAGTATTTTGATGAACAACAAAAAGTAAGATTTTCGAGTCGCATAAATGAATATGCAGCTAGGATTCAAAAGCTACAACGCGATTAGGTATTTTCTTTTAAAGCAGATTGCTGATTTGGAGAGGGAAAATAAAACCCTTAATAGTGTGAAAAAATCCTTTAATTGTGCCTTGAATACCAACATTAAGGTTACTGATGATGAAGACATGATCATAACGAAAGAGAAGAAACTTAAAGAAGTTCTTCACATTGTTATACATTACATTGTTGATCCTTTAATCGCTGAGAATCTGAGTAAAGATGTCCAAGTCTTATGAACAATTTATATTTGTGAAATGTATATATTTACTCTGTACACTTGTAAATAATGTCATAAATTATGTAAATCATAAATTTTTTGTAAAGGTTACCCGATTTGCGATCCTTTCTTATAATGTCGTTGTTGAATTATCTTTTTGATAACTAGTTCCATAATTTCTGTATTTGCTAGATCTTTCAATCCTTTTTACTATTCTGCTTTCCCTGAAAAGCACGAAACAAATAATATTTCTCATTGTTAACTTGATATCTACATCATTTGTGGAGATTAATATATCACTCTATCAAAATATGGGAATAAGAAAAAAGTTATCACTTTTAATGAAACGTTTAGAAACTCATATTTGATAATGATAAGGGAACTGAGAATTCAACTTTAGACATATTGTTGGAATTTCTGAAATCTAATGGTCGAGAACCATTGTCTCAACCAAAGATATAAATGTTTTAGAAAGCCATCCTACGGAGATAGCTAAAAAAAGTTAATAAAGACCATGTAATAGAAGTCCAGAGATAAATATCCGAACACCTGTGATAGAAATCCAATGACCTATATTTGGGCATTAATAAATGAAATTCACAAGTTAGGAATTTTGGAACCTAGATTAGGGTATTAGAGAATAATAACCAGAAACCCATGATAATCTTCTTAATAGTAGTCTTAAGCCTAGATTTGGGCACTAAAGAATGAAGTTAAGTAATAATCTTAAAACCCAGATTCAAGTATTAGTGATGGATAAGCAGAAATCCATGATAATTATCTTCATAATAGAAATCTCAAGCCTAGATTAGGGTATTAATAAGTGAAGTCTGGTAATAGTTTTGAAACCCAGATTCAGATATTAACAGATGAAGTTTAGAAATGAGAAACTCGAAATCAAATTCGGGTATTAATAAGCGGAATTCTATTCCATCCCTTTTAGGTTTTGACTTCTTTGATATTTGTAAACCCCTTTGATTTAGTATGTAGTTGTGGTTTGATGTGCTGCTTCTTGAGCTTGGACATCTTAGTCCACTATCTGATATTCCGCTTCTCGAGCTTAGATGGTTCTATATTTGATGTGTCGCTTCTTGGGCTTGGATGTCTTAGTCCATTGTTGATATGCCCCTTCTTAGGATTGGACATCTTAGTCCATTGTTGAAATTCCACTTCTTGGGCTCGGATGTCTTAGTCCATTATTATCTGGTACTCTTGATTAGCTTATTCTCAATCTGGAACCAAGGACTTATCCAACCTCCCTCCGAAAGGCGCTTTGACCTGGCTATAGCATGGTGCAACCAATGGCTTGTCGATGCTTTAACCTGGCAACAACGTGGCGTTGATAAAGGCTTACACTCCTCCCTCTAGGAGGTGTCCTACCCTGGCTATTGCATGGCGCAAACAGAGGCTTGTCGATGCTTTATCCTTGCCTTAGCATGGGGTGGATAAAGGCTTACACTCCTTCCTCCAGGAAGTGCTATATCCTGGCTAACTCGACGCGGAAAGAGGCTTTAACTGTTTAAGGTAATGTCCAAATGAAAGGAGCATTTCACTGCCAACCATGTAGATTTTTCGTAGTAAAGTTTTCTTCATTGACTTCATTCATGATCTCTTTACAGACTAATTGATTTTGCCTTGATGGAAAAAGTTAATTATCATCCCTTCCATGGCTCTGTGGTGGTTAGTTTTATGACCATTCAACTTATGGTAATGGGAGTAGGGTCCTCCTAAATTCCTTTCGTATTTTATTTTCTTCTTTTGTGATGGCCAATAGTTGAGCTCATCTTGGTTATCAAGTAGACATTCTCAGTAGATGTAGTTAAGTTGCATTCTTTTGGAAGTCTTAACTTGAAACTTGTTTCTCGAAGATGATTTTGAGATCTTTCATTACTTAGCTCTAGAGTTACAAGTTTATCAACTGTCTTTCTCTTTAAAACCCTTTGTAACTCTGGTGTAGGTAGTGTTCTGCTTGTTACTTGATCCCATTTTTGTGCAAAGGCATTGTAATAACCCATTATTCCCTTGTCAAAGATTATGCCTTTAGTATAAGTTGAATTTTTTCCTCATTTGATCAAACAAGTTGTCACTCCTATTTTCTTTTTCTCCTAAGGAAGTTTGCGGTGGGACCAATGTGAAAAGGGTTTAAACTCCATTTAAGCGGATCATAACTTTCGACTTTCTTTTTCCTTATGATCCTTAAAGCCTTTATCCTTAATAGTTTTCTTCTCGTAGATTCCTATCATTAGTTGTCTCATGGGAGAATCCAATTAGCTGTGGCTCCTATGACCCTAGCTCAGATCTTTTGACTCTACTAGTCATGATGAATTAACGTCTTGCGTAGTCAAGCTTGAAATAGGATTGGTTTAGAGATAGGTGGCATTGGATGTTCAATAGAGTCGGAGGTTCAACCCTTCTTCTAGAGCCATAACAAGAAAACTTGTCAAGCCCCCAAAGATGACTTTAAGGAAAAGGTTAATTCTTTTTAATCTCTCTTGGGTAAGTTGAGGAAGATAGGTTGTGGTTATTCTCTTTGATCCAGCCATTCGAATAGGTTTCTTTTGTGAAAACTTTTGCTTATTGACCTTTGCCGAGTCAAAACACTTGAGTTCCATTCCTTTTGGTCTATCAAGCTGACTGAAGTAGTTTTATTGTCCCTTCGAAGCCTTCCTTATGAAATAATTGTGAAACACTAAAGGATGGCTCTAAGGATTCAAGGGTAAGGTTTAAATAGGAGGGTTTCGACTTTGTCTAAAGCAAAGTTAGTTAGTGACTTAGTTTTGGTTTTGGAATCTAAGGTAAACCAACTTGGATTAAGGTTCTAACTCATTAATAGCTGAGTGTTTAGTGAATGGTAGTTTGTAGTTAAGGAATTGGATTGCTTAGAAAGGAAGGGGTTTCGACTCACTAATAAGGTGCCTTTTGCTGAGGTCGATACTTGTAAAAATACAGTTAAATCCAGTAAAAAGCCTTCAAAGAACTACATAATCACAAAGATCAAAATCTCTTCTTTTTTAATCTAATAATGACCGTGCTGAACAATTTTCCTCGATTTGATTTACAAAGTAGGGTTTTCAACTTTGCAAAATTATGAAAATACAAATCTAGAATGGATGAATTCTAGTCCCTAAAAATAGATATCCCTTGGGTCTTATTTATGGATGCTGCCCAGCACCTTTCGACCTTGTGTTTTCGAACTGAATGAAAGATGGCTTCAGATACCTTCCGACTCCTTTGACACTTGCACAACCCTTTGTAATGCTTTCGAATGGGTTTGAATGCCTCCATCTTTGTCGGAAGGGGATATTGCACCTTTTCTTCTTTATGTTGCTTTGTTGTCACAAGGAATAAAGGTAGGAGCTTTCAACTCTGTCGATAGGCAGTTTCCAGGTGTTTCGAAGGTGTTGAAATGCTAATGGTTTCGACGCTGTTAGTAACTTCTAAATGTATGCTTCCAAACCTATGTGAAACCTTACTTGGATGTTAAAGGCTTTGACCTGTTCGAAAGGTTTGCTTATGCTTTTGAAAGGTTCATTCTGACTAAAGCATGTTTTTGAGTGGTTTGAATGAAGGCAAAACCTTTGGTTTGGAAAGGGTCGTTCTGACCAAGTCCCGTTTCTGAGTGGTTTGAATGAAGGCGAAACCCTTGGTTTTGAAAGGTTTGGCGCGCATATAAAGGATTGTCATTCTTTGTCTTCGAGAAGTGTTTCTTTAACTCATTCGAAAAGTCTTCATGAATTGAAAGCACTTGCTTCGAAAGGGGATTACGAAAGAAGAAGGGCGCTTTCACCCATTTGACCCCTTCGAAAGATTGTGTGACTTCTAGTCTTTGGCTGTAGCATCCGTTCAACTCCTACAGAAGGTCTTTCTGGAGCTACTTTCTTTTGTCCTCCTTTGTCTTTTACTCAATCTGGTCTCGAAAAGGTTGAAAGATTATTGGTAGTAACATCTCAAATCGTTGATTTTTGGCTTTAATGACCTAAATGAAAATCATTCATATCACCCTCTAGTATTTTTAGAAATCCGTTGCTCCGGATTTCGTCGAGTAACCACCAAGAAATCATCAAAATTTAGTAAATGGAAAATATTACATCAAACTTAAAAAAATTAATTCTCCCGATTCATTTCGAGTTGTTCGATGCCGCTAGAACCATTGAGTTTGTATCAAAGTGTAGCACTTTTGGTGTCAGTTTGGCGCGATTTCATGACGATGTTTGATGTTCGTTGAAAACTAGGGTTGTAGTTAATCAGTGATTTGTTCTGCGAAATGGAGGATGCCATGATCTTGAGCTTGGATATTGCTTTATTGGGGAAAGTTTTGGTGGAAATCGAAAGAGAAAAGTGTCGTGTCCTTTTTTTCCAGGGCGCATTTGGGGAGGGGAAAGATGGTTTTGTGTCATTTTTGATTCGAATGAGTGTCATGGTAGTCTTTGCGATGAGCAGGCGGGACTGAACTTGGTGGTAGCCTTCGTTCGTCGTACAACGACATGAATTTAGTGTGCATGTGCGTAGTGTGCATGCAAGTTTAGTTCCTAGTGATTGAATGAGGAGGAAGAAGAAGTCCTGTAGCAGTGGTTAGGGTAAGGAGATAGCGGGCTCAGTCCGTTAGGCATTTGGTGAGAAATTCTACTTGAAAATATAATTTTAATTACACTAATATGCTCAAATCTTTGAAATGCCATAACATGTTCGTTTTGAATTCGATTAACATGTGAATTTTTGCGTTGTATTCGTATGGAGAAGTACAACGTTTTAGTTTAACCTGTGGGTAGCTTCGAACATATAAAAATTTATAACATGTTTAAATAGACCGAGTTTAAATCAAGTTATTTAATTTAAATAACGTCGTTCAAATTTATATACCTTAAATATTGATGTTTAGTTAGCCAAATAAATTATTGTTGAGTTAAATTGGTCTGAATATGGTAATTAAACACCTTTAGGGGGATAGTTTCGCTAAATAAAATTAATTGGACATTTGATTAGCAGAATAAATCCCCATTCTTCTATCTTATAGTTTAGGACCTCTGATTATATGTCGTAAATCGATATGCCACTATGAACAAGTAATATGTTTACAAATGAAGGTTAAGTGTTTAAATTATGTATATAGTCATTGATTATGTGATTATCAATTATTAAATTGGAAAATTAACTTTGGATGAGATGGTAGCTTATATAAGTACCAGGGCGATCGTTAAGCATCCTTTAATTTTAAAAGTTAAAAATTGTTTTGCAAAATATTTTAAGAATAATTATTACCTAGTGCTAAGATTTAAAAAGTATTAATTATTTACAAATAATGTTTTAGAGATAATTAATTATTATTTTTAATAATGTTTTAAGTTAATTATTTGATTAGTAAGATTTTTAAAGGGAATTCCTTAATGAATGTCCAATTATTTTTTTTAAAGTTATTTAGTTATTGTTGTATAATGTTTTTGATTTTATTTAATTATTTATTTAAAGTGATTTAACAATGCTTTAAATTTTAATCTATGTTATTTAATTATATTGATTTAACTTATTTAACTGTATTTATATGTTAATTAATTATCATATTAATATTAGTTTAAAATTATTTAATTGTTGTTTGACAACGTTTTAAAGTTAATTAATTATTATGTTAATATTGTTTTGAAGTTTACTTACCGTTACAATAATAGTGTTTTAAATTTTTTTAATATATTATTTATGAGATTTTAAGTTATTATTTTTAGTGACATTTAATTTAAATGAAATAAAAGGATCTTTAAATAATAAATTATTATTTAAAGTTATTTAAGAATAATATATAGTTTATTAAGGGAACCTTACAAACTTAAAGAGTTTAATAAGTTTGTTTAAATATGAAAAGAGTTTTATAAATGGTTTTTGCTATTTATAAAAGGATTATAAATGAGTTTAAAGATCTAAAAAAAGGAGAAGTTTTTTAAATGGAGTTTTAAGATTTATAAAGAATGTTTATACATAGATTGGAGATTTATAAACATGCTTAGCAAATAGATTTTGATATATTTATAAGAGATAAAGTAATTTGAAAAGAAATGTTTGATTTCATGGCATAATTTGAGGGGCAGTGAATGCCTACATTTTATAATGGAATCCCTGGGATGGCGACCTAACTATTGAATATACTAAGATCCATGATTGATATTGAACGATACTTTCCAAAATCTATTTTTAAGAGTTTCAAGTATCTTTGGAAAAAATGGTTGGTGAATACACTTATTCCGGTGAGACAAATATATGAATATTTTAACAAATATTTGAAATGTTATTTCAAATTTATAAAAGATTAATTTATAAGGCTTAATAGTTTCCATGGAAATATAATCTCTATTGGATGTTTGTTTATTTTATACCAAATAATCGACTATCAAATCTTAACCAAAATATAACTTCAGAAACATCTATGAGAAACAGTGAGTTATAAGGCATAGTCATCTTCGATGATGCTGTATTGTACGTGTAAATCTTGTTTTGTTCTCCTAGGAAAAAAAACAGGGAGATCCATCCACTTAAATGGTTAAGGGATGATCCTTACTCCTATACATTGTATGATTATTTTCAAAAGAACCGAGGTGGGTTTACCGAAACTATTGAATGTTGTTTCGAAGAGATCGGGATTAGATAATGTAATTTATTCGGGAACCACTTCGATTCAACTCAAGCGTTTCGTACAAAAGACATCTTGAAGTTGATTGCAGACAAAGCTTTTGAAGTGTAAAGGTTACTTGGTACTAATCCTGAGGGTGATTCCAAAATAGATGTAGGGATAGTACTTCCGATTTTGTTTAGACCCGGAACGAACTTGTATGGATGAATGCTAGCACTGCATTGCTGCTAGAGGGTAGTGTTAGCATTCCAAGATAGTTTTTATATAAAAAGGTAATCGTTGCCTCAAGCCTTATCAACCGGGAAGATGACTAAAATAGGGATTTGCAAGAGGGCTATGTGGGTCGCTCCCATTAGGGTATGATCATTCCAAGATCTAATGTCGATATATCTATGTCTACTTTGGGACCCATTATGGGTGTTCGATCACAACCAAGGGGTGATCATATTTTGTAACGACCCGTAAAATTTCGATAATTAAAAATGTTAATTTAATACGATTTCATGGTTTAATGTTGGAAGAATTAAAAATTTGTAATTTATGTATGGTAATAATAACTAGAATAAAATGCAACAAATTTTATCTAAGTTAATTATTTATGAATTGAATGAAATCCCAAATCAATTGAAATAATATGTAGTCAACGGTAATTGAATGAATTTGTATTGTATAGGTAATTGTGACACTTGTTTGTAAACAATAAACTTATAAGTGTAATTAAAAGTTAACGGTGATTATTTAAGTTACATATTCATTTAATTAGTCGAATTGAATTTGTGAACAAATTGCAATTGAAATGAAAGTTTATATATTAGTTGAGTGCATTATCTCTAACTGTAGTTAAATAATAATGTGGAATTCATTTGATGTAATAAAGTAATCGACTGATAATGAAATTTTATTTAAAAATCCAATATAGAAATCTGTCAAATATTGAACAATTAAATTGTTTAAATTTAATATTTGGAATTTATTGAATAATTGAATAACGGGAATTGAATAACTGTTTTAATGGAAATGGTTGTTCTATAATTTGAAATTGTTAAATTTTATAAGTTCGTTTTTGAATATTTCAAAAGATAGTGATTTAAAAATAATCAAATTTGAAATTTAATATTACAAATGTTTGAATAATTAAATTCCGAATTTGATATGATTAATTTGATATTGAAATTTAATATATGAAAATAGAGTGAATAACTGAAATTCGATTTAATATGATTCAAATTGGTTTCCAAAGTGAATATATGTTATATTTGGTTTATAATAGAGTTAATAAGATTTTAAAATTTGAATTGTAAGCAATTCTGTAAATTTTGAAAAGTCGTCGATTTAATCGATGACTTAAAATAGCCTTCCGGGGCACAGTCTCGGAATTCGACGAAACCAGTTCCATTAGATCCGTAATAGTTTATTATTATCGGGTTTCAATTTCCATAGCAATCGGAGTCGCCGTTTGACCGTGGCAGCTCAAAACGCTTAGAAATTAATTTAATCGATTTAATTTAAAATTGATCGTTTATTTCTGTAACTCGCACATACGATCGAATTAGGGCTTGAAACCTTTTCCATTGCGTCCGGAATAGGGGTATAACATTATAAACGCCTAGCAGCACGCCTCGATAGGGGTTCAAGATTTTAAGTTGCATAAATTGGGATATTTTGAAATTTAAATTTATATATTGTCTAATCAACTTTTCACGTCAGCTTCTGTTCAAATCACTGTAGTAAGCATCCCACACGCAAGAATCAGGTCTGCTCCCTTTTAAATTCCCACGCAAGCTTCAGGCAGTAGGAAAATAATGAATCCAAACTTCAAAAATTGCTGTCTCTTCCAATACTCGATTAAAAATCACGAAACCAATTTTAAAAATCCTATTTTTGCTTTATCTTTGATTTGGTATGCTTCGTGCTTGGTGCGGCAACCATTGGGGTCGAAGCCATTCTTAGCCGTGAACTAGGGTTGGAAATCGTGGAGGATATAGGCTTCGATTCGTGAAACGGAGCTTTGATTCGAGTTCGTGACGTGGAATAGCAGCCCGGTGGTGAGTTTTGTGTTGTGCGGCTCTTGTTTGGAGCGTGCGACCTGATCGTGGTCGAGAGGAGTGCTTCCGGTCGCGTCTTCCTAGGTGTGGCCGAGCGTGTAGCTTTGTGGTTGAGATGGTGGAGACTTCAAAGAGAAGAAGTTTGGCGAAGACGGCATGTCGAACGGAGTATCGGAGCTCCGTATCATTGGAGATTGGTGCACGACAATGGTGGGTTTGTGCATTTTCGTGCGCAGGCATTGGCTAAGGATGGGAGAAGAAGCTTTGTAGTTGGGCTGGGTCTCTTTTGCTTTGGGTATGAATTTATTTTAAATACCAATATAAATTGTTTTATAAATTCAAATGTCGATAACTTATAAAATGTATAACTTCTACATACGAGGTCCGATTGGAACATAACTTTTTGCATTGTGATCGTAATGACGAGAGCTTCGAAATGAAACTGGTTTGGATGGATTTGGAGACGGTTGAAATTTGGGCTAAAATCGGGAGTCGTCCGGTTTTGTTCCAAACCGGAACGTCTCGGTGACAACGGAAAATCAAGGTGAGTGTTTTATAATGCTCACAACGTACCGAATATCTTTATGCTAGTTAAATTTGACATTATGAAGTGATATGAGTTTTGTTTGTCCTTGTTTGATAAAATTTAATTGTCATATAGATTGTCATTTGAATTCATAGTTGAAAAATTAAATTGACAGTCAATTTGAAATTAAAATTTAATTGCGATTAAATAACCTGATATCGCTAACTATGAAATTGCCGTGAATTGTATTGTCTATTGGATGATGTATTTCGATGGATGCTATTGGTTGATATTTAAAATGTTTGGATGTTTATTTGCTTATATATATCCTGTTATGCATACATATAACACTGTGATTTGTTTTAAGTGATATATATTCATCCCTGACATTTAATTGAAATAAATAATCACTTGGCCATAGGGTAGAAAATTATATACAGACACCGGATTGGTTAAATTAATAAAATTTTAAAATCGTTGATTTGAAATTTATATAAAATGTTTTGATTTAAAAGTGATAAATAAAATCAATTTATAAGAATCGAATTTATCGCAAAAAAAAATTAAGTTTGGAATGTTGAAATAAATTTTGGTTAAAAGAAATTGTTAAATAATTTAAGTTGAGACTTTGAAATTTAAAAATTGGGATATGATTGAATTTCGAAAATTTATTTGTTTTAAAGATTGAACATTATTTCGAGCTTTGAGTATTACTAAGTAAAAGTGACATAAAAAATGATATTTTGAAATTGAGCTTGAAATTGAATCATATTTGAAATTTGGATTTAAATTTTAATATTGAGGGAAAATTTTGTTAAGTGTTATAAATTGATATTTTGAAAGTCAAGCTCCAAATCGATATAAATTGAAATTGAAGTAATTGAAGGTGAATGTAGAATTGAATTAATTGAAGTCAAAGTTGACATTGGTTTGAATTGAAATCGAAATTGAATCGGTAGAATGGAAATTGAAATTGTTTTGAATTGGGAAGTTATAATTGAACGGTTTGGTTTTGAAGCTGTTTCATTTTGTTGTCCAAACTACTCGGTTATATAAACCATCTTCAAATACTTAAACTATTTAACCTATATTAATATATTAAATTATTTTAACCCATCTTAAACCATGTTAACTTATTTTAATTATATTTCATCTATTTTAACCTATATTAACTATATTAAATTAATTTATCTATTTGAAATCCATTTAAAGATTTTAAGTATCTTTAACTATTTTAATTATTTAAACTACTTTTAAGACTACTTAAAACTATTTTCTAAAATTTCAAGCTGGTCGATAAGGTGAAATGTTTATGTTTAAATCTTGAATTTAAATACGAATTGGGTTAAATGAAGTTGCAACCTAAATTGAAATTCGAAATGATTTTGAAATCGAAATGGGATATTGAGGCGAAAAATGGTTTTTGAAACGAAATCTTACTTTTGAATAGATATGATGATATTTGAAATGGATTTAATTTTTTGAAGCGAATATGATATTTTGATATCAATTATGAATTGATTTGAAATGTAAAAGAGCCATCGGTGTAATAATACGTAGTTATTAAAGAGACCGACATCGGATATGGACATACTCTCCATCAATACCGAAAACCACTTTAATAACTATTATACGCGGAATGTTGATCCAAAATGAAGTGGATGGTTTGGTGAATGCGTTGACCGAAGAAAGAGAACGATATTGGATGACCCCTGACATGACTAAAATAGGATCCGCGCCGGGCCATTGAGGTTCGCCATCTCTAGCGGGCACACTTCTTCGATACCATATCTATTACCTTTTGTGATTCGATTTAGGTGCACCCCTCGATTTGGGAGTGTTGTTTCGCGATGTTGAGGTAGCTGCTGGCTATGCTCAACATCAGTCCGGATCATGCAACTACTAGTATCCTAGTTGGTATCGCCTCATGTACCTTGTCATACTGATTATCCTATTCGCGACCACTACGTTTTGTTTTTTGTTATACCTATGGGGTACCCTCTGATAACCATCAGTTTACGGTGGGGTTTACGGTCCTGTATAGACTATGGAATTATAAAAATGTGTTAAGGGGAATTATGGTAACGCCTTAACGCTATTTTAATACTTTTACTTTACTGTAGTCATATTATAATAGCGTATTGTACTACATAGTATATAGTTTAACGGATCCTTGAGAGTTGGAAAATCCCGTAACATCTCTGAAGTTACTACATGCACGTTGACACTGGATATGAGATACAAACCCCGTAAACATCTCTGACGCCGTTACACTCATATTTATTTACGATTGATTTAACTTACATGAGGATATTTTAGTCCTCACTCGAGTGTTTTGTCTTTTCATTACGCTCAGGTCAGACCTGAGTTTTTCAGCTTATTGAAGATCTTTTCTGGACGACGAAGTCGAAGATTTGGTATACTATTCTATTATTATCTTTGCATCATGTTGTCTGCTGCATTATTTATTTGTTTTGTTGTATATGTATAACTCTGATAAATGTTGTATAAATAATGATCAAAGTATTGTAAATGGCTTCATGAACTGTTTATTTGACTATTATATTTTATCGTTTCGCTGCGAGATTCTGTGTTGTTTCATTTCCTTTATTTCTCTTTCTTTTCTTTTCTTATTTACCCCAATAACCATCTTCCCTTTTGAACGGTTTGGAACCGGCATGTGTAGTGGATCGTCGGTTTAAACTGTCCAAAAAGGTGGGTCGTTACATATTTGGTGTTATCCGTAAGGGATAGGTCGGTCTTGAGTTGTAGAAGTGCAATGCATTGTGACCTTCCATACATTTTGTCTAAAGTTGTACGGATTCGGTAGGTAGACCTTTACCCTTTCATAGTTGGAATCCATTTTCCAATATGCGCCCTCGGACTTGATTGTATACCTATCATGATGGAATTTAATGATGTAACAATTTCTTCTATGATTAATAAGTATTTGTATTCAAGATATTATTATAATATTAGAGGATTTCATATAAAATGTTTAGGTTATCTTAAGGTAAAAACTCATTCGTGATTACGTGCGGCATGGTCTTACGAGATACCTTTAATTTTAAAGAAATTTACAAGCTATAATAAGTAAAATTCCTTGTGATTTGAGTTTCTCACACTAGTTTTACCAGGCTAACTCGGGCATTGATTTTTTATAATGCTTGCGTCAGACCGAGCAAATTTCCTGGTAGTTGGATGTTTTGGAGCTTCAGTAGACGAGTTGGCGGCCCAAAGATGTATTCACATACATGGTTATTTTTCCGTTCCATTTATTATTGTATTTGTCAGCAATTATGAGGATAGATTGTTATAACTGTCTCGGCCGAAATACGTTAGCACACTCTTATTGATGTGTGTGTGTATATATCAGTTTGTTTTTATGTAAAGATTTGTTCTAAATTATAGATTATTCGTTCCGTTTTGAGATTCTATGTTGTCAGTTTCTTTTTGTTCACTTCCTTCTTTCTTTTCACTAACTATCCACATTTCCATTCAACTTGAGCGTGTCATGTGTGGTTTATTGGATGCTTAAAGTATATGGAAAAGTGGGTCATTACAACGTGATATCAAAGCTTAGGTTAAGAGAATACGTAGGCTTTGATGGGGTTGAATCATCTAGGATAACGTTGTAGGATCGATTTCACCCTGGAGGGAGGGTGAATAGGGTGATACCATTAATTATACAAATTAATTGCTGAAGTTTATATAAAATATTTTCAAAACAGATATATTAGAATAGTAGCACAGATAACATCAATAATAAATGCAGAAATAGAACAACACAGAATTTACACAGCTTCGGCAAAACCCTACCTACATGCTACCCCTAAGGTTTCTACTAGAAATCAAGCAGTCAAACACTTACACACGTAAAATTACGAAACCCGCTATCGACTAGCCTAACTCTACGCTTAAAACCCTGCCACAACTCAGCCACCGAGTTGCGAATTATCGAACTACACCACCGCAGTTCGTGCCCTAGTCACACGACTAGTAATTACAATGTTTAAAAGAGAAATTAAAAACACTTTAAAACAATACAATAAATAAACCCTAATTTTCAACACTGAAGCCCAAAAATAAAATTATATCCGGCCCAACTATTATGAAATAATAAAACAATGTCCCCTTTTCTTTTATTCGTTCAGCCGTATCTTTTCTCATGAAAAATGGCGTTCGTCCTCTTTTCGAAAACTAGGGTTTTGTGGGAATTGAGTCGTCGCTTCAATTTTTTGCTGGTGCTTCGATTTCTTTTCTTCGATCACTTAGATTGCTCGTGGTTCCTTCAATTCGGTCGAGTATGATTGCTAAAACTAGTATGTGCTTTTACCTTTCAATTTTCCTATGCTCGACTTGATTCGAGTTGAAAGATTTGTTCTTTGTTTCTTGAACTCGAATTACAATCTTTGCCGATGACGTTTAGGGTTTTTATATAGGGTTTGAAACCCTTGATTTTCATTCACATATATTTGTTTGAATTCGTCTGTAATTCTTCTCGGCCATTCGATATTGTATAGATGCTAGTGATGATTTCTGACTTTATCAATTTGTGTATATTTTGATTTTTTGGTACTCACGGCTTTGATTTTGAATCTGCTCGATTTCTTGATTTCCATGGCTCTGACTTTGTTGTGATGATTTGGCACCGACTTGTTCAGTATCGGCTCTGACTTGAATTTTGTCATTTACTGGACTTCGTCACTGATTGAGTTCGTCGTTGTAGCATACTTGACATGTTCTGTTCTTTGTGCTTGTTGACTTTGGCTTCTCTGTCTTGTTCAAAACTGATACTTGCATTTGACTTCGGTCGCTTGACATTACTGACTTCGACTTTGGTAAAAACTGTTCAGGTTGCATTTGATTTTGGTCTTTGTTTTTTGGTCTGGTTCACTTTCACCTGTTGGCCGAGTTTGCAAGCTTGCATTGTGTTTCAATATGCATTTTGTTCCATCCCTGATCATGTTGATTTAGTTGAACCACATATATTGCTTGCATATTTTATGGTTGCCTTGAGTTGCTTCACTCGTCTTTGTTTTTGATCAAAACTGCTACTTGATTCTTGACCCACGGCTTCTTCATGGTTTTGATTCGGGCCTCTGTGACTTCATATTCTCTGTCTTTAGTCCACGTTTGCATTGTTGTAAGTGGACCGGTCTTGTGGCATTGAAACTGTATTGGTGCAGGTTGACTTCATGTAGTCTTTGGTTTAGGTTGAAGTGTTATTTCATTTAGCCTTATAGTTTATTCATACTTGAATGTGTACTTATTTATTTGATTTTTCATTTGCTTGTATACTTCATGTAAAGGCTGCACTTGGTCTGACCACTATTTCTATCTTGAACTGTCCATTATTGCATTGTATGCACTTGCATTATCGTTGCTTTACTGTTTATTTTTCTTGGCTATTCACTTGTTAAGGCTATTGCTCCTTCGAGCCCCGTGTATTGAACTTGTATATTTTTGTATCCATATTTGTACCTTATTTTGATTGGACAATCCAGCCTTTCACTTGAGACTGTACGTAGCTTGCGTGGCTTATGTTTCACTTGAGAATTATTTGCATTTTGAATTGCACCTATGTTGAATCCAGCTTAAGCTCGGGTTTGACCTTGTGCAGATATTATGGCATTATTTTTATTGCACTTGAGTTGAACCCGGCTTTTTATTTGGGTTTGGCCTGTGCTCACCTATCCCTATAATTTTATTGAGTGCATATATCGGTGTGCACGACCTTGTGGCATGTACAGTGATACACTGTGCATGTCACAAGCTGTTCGTGTATGATGAATTCAAATTTTAATTATGACGAACAACCCAAATAACTGAGGCAAAAAATATTTTCAAAATTACATCTTATTTTATACTGCAAAATAATTTCCTTTTCAATTTTACTACGTCGGTATTTATTTTTGCAGATTGCTCAAATGTTGGATTCAATCTGGAATAAAGTTGAAGATAAATACAAATGAACGAGCAATATGTAGTGAGGAGTATTTGTAAATTAGAAATTATGGTGTAATCGAAATTGTATTGAATTTGTATATATATAGTGAGAGTTCAAATTTGTACTATTCAAAATCGTAATAAATATTTGTTTGAATAAAATATCTGTTTGAATTTTGTTATCTATTTTATTCAACGAATATTTATTTAATTATGTGAAATATAAAATAGTACATAAACAAATACATTTA
The DNA here is from genome assembly GCA_030765085.1 of Allium cepa. Lineage (NCBI taxonomy): Eukaryota > Viridiplantae > Streptophyta > Magnoliopsida > Asparagales > Amaryllidaceae > Allium > Allium cepa. Next base: position 588,592,181 of record CM060928.1, read on the forward strand.
AATGAATATATATATATATATATATATATGTTTATTATCATCAAACAAAAATCACATACTCGCATATTCAACAATCTCCCCCTTTTGATGAAACAAACATATATTAAAAATTTTGAATTTGTTAAATGTATTTGATCATTCAATTTGCTCCCCCTATTTGAATGCTACCTCTCTACACAAAGCACCCCTTTCATATATGCATGTAAATAAAAATATTCAAATGAGCCTAGATGCAATTAGATAATATTTGACTTTATCTGTCAAAATCTTAACTTTTCTCTCCCCCTTTTGTTATCAGCAAAAGAGTAATAGTGTAGGAAAATAAGGATAAAGCGATAGACATTAATACAACATTAAAACTCAATCGAATACAAATATTAAATTTCAATAAAAAATCAAACAAAAATCATAAATACTCTGTTAGGTGCATATTCCACTTTTAGAATGATGGGAATGATGTCATCATTTGAAATCGTATAGTTGTGTCTATTTGTGGTATATTTATATCAGGAATTTGAATATCTACCAACCATGCATAACCGTTAGGACTTTTAAATGGGATTAGAAGTATTCCAATTTTATTTTAAAAAATCAATTCAAGTATCTTCTAACCATGCATAACCGTGAGGACTTTTAAATGGGATTGGGACCAACTTATTTATTGAATAAATCAATTTTGATATGCCTTCCATACATGCATAACCGTGAGGACTTTTAAATGAGCATGGAAGCACATAGTCAAAAATTCCAATTAGCTCACCCATGCATAACCCTGAGGACTTTTAAATGAGAGTGAATACTTTGGTGTTTATTATTATTATTATTATTATTATTATTATTTATTTTAAATAAAATAAAATGAATGATTCCAGTTTAAATCACCACATATTGACATACTATGTTAGATTATGATGAGTGATGCTCGATAGAAAAAAGATAGAAATAGAAATGATCATGGAATTTTTACCAACAAAAAGTGTTTATAACTCTTGTTTAAATTTCTGAAGAAATTTACTAATTATTTTGTCTCAAATTATAATTTATGACTAATATCAACACTCATCACTATTTATCTGTTTGATAATTAGTAGGGAGTCAGATTAGTCCATGTAGTTATTTAAAATCAAATACAAAAATAATTATAAAATCAATTTTTCTAAAAATGACTAATATGAAAACAAGGTCAAAAATGATTTTCTAGAAGGGATTTTGTAAGAAAAATTTCTGCTATTTGAAAATTATTTGAAATGAAAAAATATGCAGATATTTTCTTTGAAAAAGAATGATGCAGTTACTGAATGTCTCAACATAAATCCCGTTTCACCGGTAATTTTTTTACCAACTAGATTACCAATGCAATATGCATCTGAATTTTTCTTTCACTCGAGATTATCGTTAGTTAAATTTCATAGACCAGATCGTGAAATTTTAAAAAATTTCTTGAAATCCTTTTTTCAACTCTTTAAATGAATATTCTTTTGAATTTTAATTGAAGCCGTGCCAATAAACAAAATCGTGAATATAGTGGCTGCCGTAAATAACCAAATGTATTATCATACATCATCATTAATTATTAAAACATTATCAATAATCCACACAAATTGTTTAAAGATGATTGGCTAACAATTTTGAATAAGTCAGAATCAAAATCATCATTCATTTCATCATCACATTATTGGCTAATTTAATTCAGATTATGGTGCAGATTATCACATTTAATAAGATGAATATACCATTACCTGTTTTACCTTTACAATAATATTTCGTTATTGTCCATTGTGATTCTGCCACCTTTGTACTAGGCTAAGGAACTTTTCTTTATCGCGCGTCGTGTTTCTGGAACAGCCAGAATCCAGATAACACTGTTGTTGTTCTTTAGCCTGCCACCACACCTACATGATAAAAGATTTTTGTGACCTATTTGTTTTTATAGGTCCATGGTTGTTAGTGACAAATTATTTTGAAAAATATGTTTGTGAATACCCAAGACTATTTACATATGTTCCTTTTGGCATCCAAATTTGTTTTAACTTTGAGGAATTTTATATTTGTGCCTTTTGGAACCCAAATTGGTACAGTTTTCACGTGTTTGGGTCTATTCCAACAATTATTTTGATTGTGTCCAAATTTTCTACAAATTGTGCACATTGAATTGACTTGATTAATTTCATTTCTAACATTTTTAGATTGATTATATCCAAGTCCTTGTCTAACTGTATCAACAGTTTGTTTCCCTAATAGCATATTCAACGATTTTTCTCCTTTTGAAAATTTTCCTAAAGTCGTTGACAATTGTTGGACTTGTGTTTTGAGAGATTCGTTTTCGTTTAATAATTGTGTGCACTTTTTAATAGAATTTTTTCTTCTTGTATTTTCACTTTCTTTCAAAATTAGAATTTCATTCTCAAGCGATTTAATTTTAATTTCTGATTTTTAATCTCTTCTTCGAATGTTGGACACTTATCACACTTAGGGATCCTAATTTGATAGTTTTTAACTAATTGGTCAAGTTGTCTTTTTAAATCTATCAAGTATCTTTTTGTGATTCAAGTTTGGCATACTTCTCCCTAAGTCGTTCAAAACAGTCATTTACTTCATGGAAATATATAAGTAATTCTGAATGAGTGGTTTTTGATACCTCGCTTGGCTCGTCATCATTGCTATCAGTTATATTACCTTGAAGGCACATATATGCTTTCTCACTCTCACTACTAGTACCTTTTTTTATCTTCATCACTTGTATTCCACGTGGCTGCAAAATTTCTCCTTTTTGATTTCTTTTCTAAGTCGTGTTGGTTTTGAGGACAATTAGGCTTGATGTGTCTAGGTTGGTTGCACTTATGACAGATGATTTCTCGCTGTTCTGGGTTATCTAGAACTTTGATTATTCTTCTTTTTAATTTTTGATTTAGAGCTGGATTTTCGTATTTGCGGTTCTGCTTTTTGAATCTCTTTATTACCATTGCCAGCTCTGCTTCTCCATCATCATCGTCTTCGTTTTCACTTTCAGTTGTTCCTTTGAGAGCTATTGATTTCTTTCAAGTGTCTCCTCCTTCACGCACTTCCTTGAATTCCATTTCTCATAAGTGGTGAGATTCCCGATGATTTCTTCAACTTTGATTTGTTTTAAATCTTTCGATTCTTGAATGGTAGTCACTTTTGCTTCAAAACTTCGTGGAAGGAGTCTGAGGATTTTTCAGACTATTTCCAATTTCGTGTATGATTTTCCGAGAGCTTGATTTGTATACGATGTTGGAAAGCCCTCCGTACATCTCTTTAACATTTTCTTCCTTGGCCTTCGTAAAATTCTCGTATTCGCTACTCAGCGCGGCAAGGCGAGATTCCTTGACTTGAGATGTTACTTCGTGAGTCACTTCTAGTGTGTGCCATATTTCCTGCGTAGTTAGACAATGTGAGACATGATTAAATTCAAATTGATCTAATGAACAAATAATCGAATTCATAGCTCTTGCATTAGCATTCTGTAACTTATTTTCTAGATCTGTCCATTGATCAAATGGTTTTTCAATTTCTTGATTATTTACAACTACAGTGGGTGCTCTATAACCTATCTCAACAATATTCCAAGCATAAATGGTTTTTAGAAAAAAATTCATTATATTTTTCCAGTAAGCATATTCACCATTGAACATTGGTGGTCTAACTATAGACCGACCCTTAGCAAAAGCAGTACTAAAAGAAATCATTTTAAAATTTCAAATTTTTAAAACAAAAATTGGTTTTTGAAAAAAAAAATCAATTTTTTAAAAACAAAAATAGCTTTTGTACCTAGCTCCGATACCACTTGTAGGATCGATTTCACCCAGAGGGTGGAGGATGAATAGGGTGATACTATTAATTATAAAAATTAATTACGGAAGTTTATATAAAATATATTCAATACAGATATATCAGAACAGCAGCACAGACAACAGCAGAATAATAAATGCAGAAACAGAACAACACAGAATTTACGCAGCTTTGGCAAAACCCTGCCTACATGACGCCCCCAAGGTTTCTACTAGAAATTAAGCAGTCAGACGCTTACACACGTAAAATCACGACATCCGCTATCGTCTAGCCTTAACTCTACGCTCAAAACCCTACCACAACTCAGCCACTGAAATGTGAATTCTTGAACTACACCACCGCAGTTCGTCCCACACGACTAGTAATTACAATGTTTAAAAGAGAAATTAAAAATACTTTAAAACAATAGAATAAATAAACCCTAATTTTCAACACGAAATCCCAATAATAAAATTATATCCGGTCCAACTATTATGAAATAATAAGACACTATCCCCTTTTCTTTTATTCGTTCGGCCGTATCTTTGCTCGTGAAAAATGGCGTTCGTCCTCTTTGTGAAAACTAGGGTTTTATGGGAATTGAGTCGCCGCTTCAATTTTTTTGCTGGTGCTTCGATTTCTTTTCTTCGATCACTTAGATTGCTCACGGCTTCTTCAATTCAGTCGAGTACAATTGTTAAAACTGGTATGTTCTTTTACCTTTCAATATTCCTATGCTTGACTTGATTCGAGTTGAAAGATTTGTTCTTTGTTTCTTGAACTCGAATTGCAATCTTTGCCGACGACGTTTAGGGTTTTTATATAGGGTTCGAAACCCTTGATTTTCATTCACATATATTTGTTTGAATTCGTCTGTAATTCTTCTTGGCCATTCGATATTGTATAGATGCTAGTGATGATTTCTGACTTTATCAATTCGTATATATTTTGATTTTTTGGTACTCACGGCTTTGATTTTGAATCTGCTTGATTTCTTGATTTCCATGGCTTTGACTTTGCTGTGATGATTTGGCACCAACTTGTTCAGTATCGGCTCTGACTTGAATTTTGTCATTTACTGGACTTCGTCACCGATTGAGTTCGTCGTTGTAGCATACTTGACCTGTTCTGTTCTTTGTGCTTGTTGACTTTGGCTTCTCTGTCTTGTTCAAAACTGATACTTGCATTTTACTTCGGTCGCTTGACATTACTGACTTCGACTTTGGTAAAAACTGTTCAGGTTGCATTTGATTTTGGTCTGGTTCACTTTGACCTGTTGGCCGAGTTTGCAAGCTTGCATTGTGTTTCAATGTGCATTTTGTTCCATCCCTGATCATGTTGATTTAGTTGAACCACATATATTGCTTGCATATTTTTTGGTTGCCTCGAGTTGCTTCACTGGTCTTTGTTTTTGATCAAAATTGCTACTTGATTTTTAACCCACGGCTTCTTCATGGTTTTGATTTGGGCCTCTGTGACTTCATATTCTCTGTCTTTGGTTCACGTTTGCATTGTTGTAATTGGACTGGTCTTGTAGCATTGAAACTATACTGGTGTAGGTTGACTTCATGTGGTCTTTGGTTCAGGTTGAAGTGTTATTTCATTTAGCCGTGTAGTTCATATGTACTTGAATATGTACTTGTTTATTTGATTTTTCATTTGCTTGTATACTTCATGTAGAGGCTGCACTTGGTCTGACCACTGTTTCTATCTTGAACTGTCCATTGTTGCATTGTATGCACATGCATTGTCATTGCTTTACTATTTATTTTTCTTGGTCATTCACTTTGTTAAGGCTGCTGCTCCTTCGAGCCCCGGTGTATTGAACTAGTATATTGTTATATCCACATTTGTACCTTATTTTTATTAGACTGCCCAGCCTTTCACTTGAGACTGTATGTAGCTTGCGTGGCCTATGTTTCACTTGAGAATTATTTGCATTTTGAATTGCACCTGTGTTGAATCCAGCTGAAGCTCGGGTTCGACCTTGTGCTGATATTGTGACATTATTTTTATTGCACTTGAGTTGAATTCAGCTTTTCATTTGGGTTCGACTAGTGCTCACCAGTCCCTATAATTTTATCAAGTGAATATATCGGTGTACACGACCTTGTGGCATGTGCAGTGATACACTGTGCATGTCACAAGCTGTTCGTGTATGATGAATTCAAATTTAAATGATGACGAACAACTCAAATAACTGAGGAAAATAATATTTTCAAAATTACATTCCATTTTATACTTCAAAAAATATTTCCTTTTCAATTTTACTGTGTCAGTATTAATTTTTCCAGATTGCATAGATGCTGGATTCAACTGGAATAAAGTTGAACATAAATAGAGTGAATGAGCGATATGTAGCGAGGTTTATTTGTAAATTAGAAATTATGATGTAATCGAAATTGTATTGAATTTGTATATATATAGTGACAGGTCAAATTTGTACTATTCAAAATTGTGATAAATATTAGTTTGAATAAAATATCCGTTTGAATTTAAATGCTGTGTTATTTATTTTATTCAGCAAATATTTATTTAATTATGTGAAAAATAAAAAAGTACATTAACAAATACATTTAAACAAATATATATATATATATATATATATATATATATATATATTATCATCAAACAAAAATCATGTACTCGCATATTCAACAATCGTACGTGAGACCATAGCTGAGTTTGAGAGTATGTATATAAGAGCGCGTATCTGTTAGTGATATAAAAATATTTTATATTGTGTTGTTAATATGTTGAGTGGCTTAAGAATTCTGGTCGATGCGTTTGGCTAATGTTATCGATAGGAATTTCCTAAACACTCGAACAAGACCAATTGGCACAGTATTGTTTTAAAATGGATAAATGAAATAATTTTACTTGAGATTATATTATATATAAGAATATTTTTTCAAAAAATAATATATCTATTTTTGGTTGTGCTTGTTTGATAAAATGATAATATTTCATCATTATCATCTAGGATTTGAATGGTCATGCTCACTTCTTTCTTAGCATTGACTATCGTCGATTAATCTGTCTAGGATCTTCCTTTTGAAACCTCGGTTAGATAGATAGGAATTTTAGGAACATTTAAACGAATACCTTGTGAATTATGTTTCACAATTTGATTATAAGGCGTTCGTTGATAACTTTGGGTTAAGATGAGTTTTAATAAATATTGTTTTATTAAAAAGAATTTGAAATAAATATTTTTAGAAATGACTAAATATAAAACTTTTCTGTATTTAATTAGGGGTTATAAAAGAAGTTTATTAAAAAAAATTAAAATTTTGATGAATGATTTATGTAAGGAAGCTTGAGTATTTTCGAAATAAATAATTAAGAAATGGTTTCCTTTAAAAGGACATATTTTATAAATTCGATTTATTAAACATGTCTTATAAATAAAAGGAATTTGATAATTTAAATTGAGGTATTTTGAAAATGGCTTTCAAGGTTTACAAGTTAATAACAGTACTTGAAAATATTATTGGAATAAAAATATTTCTAAGGTTTTTCAAGGGGTTATAAGCGCTAAACTTGCTTTGGTCATTAGAAAATAATTCCGACAATGATTGTAACATTATCAGGGTTCATTTTCGGGTTTTTAGGTGGGAGAATTTTATCATTAGGATCTCGCTATATAGTCATTTTGAAAAAATAAATTTTGATTTTATTCCAAAGTATGATTTGATTTACCATAGAGTGTGTATATATATTATCGGTTTAAATAATTTATGGAAAAAGAAATAATAGTTTATTTCAGATAGTTCTGGAGTATGAATGCTTTTGGAAATGATAAAATAGTTTACCCAAAAACATTTTCAAGTAATAAATACTTTTGGAAGGGAAAATTATAAAGAAAAGTGTGGTCTCTTTAGTTGGTTCAGAAAATAAGTCCTGGTTTTTTTTGTGATGATCAGAATAATGTTCTAAGTGACGAGGATGTTTGCGTAGGCTAACAGTATTGTGCACTTAGTTAATCATTCTCTTTGTCGTTATACAGTCGGGACAAGTTTGAATCTGGACGAATCTAAAGTAAGTTGTGATTCCATATTTGTTAAAAACTATTTACTTTGAAATATATATATATATATATATATATATATATATATATATATATGGTGCCATTTCAAAAGTTGGTTTTGAATAAAAAAATTTGGAATCTACTTTAGTATGGAATTAGATAAGTAGGATATAAAAATATGATGTTTTGTGTATATAATTAGGATATAGGAGTGCCCATATAATTTAGAAAATTAGAGTCATCTTTAAATGTTTTGTTTTATATTTAGACCTTAGTAGGACTAGGTATCTTATTCTAAGGATTTTTGTTTGATTTTAGGGGACTCTCATTATCACTAGAGGAGCACGTATGAAGGCAAGAAGGCTTTTCGAGCAGGGTACGGCTAGCTGGGTTCTAGAGGATATTGACCATCCGTCACCAGAGGAGAAGTTTGAGGTGGCAATCTAGGCGAGGACAAATTTGAGGAAGAGAAAGGAATCAAGGAGGAGGAGGGGTTAGAAGAAAAAGCGGGACCCATTCCGGAGGAGGAGCCGAAATCAGAGAATAATGATGTAATCATCTGGGAAATAGAGAAATTCATTGATAATCCGATTGAAGTGGAGTACTAGGACGTCCATTTAGATGATGCATGGTAGGGAGTAGAGATGCTGATTCCGAAGGATCCAGACCCAAAGATCACATGGATTCCCAATGATGACATCATGTAACGACACGCAAATCTGTACCCCTTGAGTCAACACTATTCTACATAAATCAACTCAAGTTGAACAGAAATACGAATCATTTGGGTTAAAGAAGAAGAGGTAAAAGAAGAGAAAACAGAAAACAACAATGGAATCTTACCATCGCAGCGGAATAAAATATAATAGATAATCGCATATCTTTATACAAAAAAACTATATCTGTTTTATACATATATCATCAGAGTACATCATCAGAGTTCAACAACATCAATAACATACAACTGAATACACAACGGAACAATAATCAAATACAGAAGTACATATCGCCATCCAACACGTCTCCTGAGATCCACAGCATCATATCCTGTATTCTATAATACTCGGTCTAACCCGAGCATTATAGTTAAATAACACCAGAGTCGGTCTGGAATACCAGCATGAGAAATCACACTCAAATTGATTATTAAGTTTCAAAAATTCTTTGGAAAACAAAAGCATCTTGTAAGACCACGCCACAAATAAACATGTCGGTTTTTTACCTTACGATAACTAAAACATTTTTATATTAAAATCCTCTGATATTATAATAGGGTCTATATACAAATACTTATTAAAATAGCCAAAATTGTTACATTTTTAAATTCCAGCTACTAGCCACAGAGTGGGTAATACAAACAAAACTCGTACAAGGCGCGTAGGGAGAAAGAATTTCCAACTAATGACTAGGCACTGGGGTACCACCTGTCACGGTACATGGCCTAGATCACTGTACCGAGGATCACTACCGACCCCCTACAACACAAGACCCGGACTATCCCATACTTGGTAATCTCGAGTAAGATCACCCCGCGGTTGGGATCAGCAACCGCACCACTAAGCCGAAATATAAGGGACATCTAGACAGGGATGACCTCACCCGAAAATGGGTGCTGCCTATCAAGCCTTGCCGCATAACCCCTGATTTTCGGTCATTCCCGGTTGATGAGGCTTGAGGCTAAGCGTTACCGTTACCTTTTAGATTGTTTCACTTAGAATGCTTATCGTCCACCTGACGATGTTCTGAAAGCATTCATCCATAAAAGTCAGTCCTGGGTTCGAACGGAACCGAAGGCATTTCTCCGACTACATCCATTTTGGAATAATCCTCAGGATTAGTAGCGACTAGCCCTTGCACTTCACTGCTCCATCTTCGAATCCAATATTGGTAGCACGTACAAATCGGATCGAAGTGGTTTTCGAGAAATTAATCCCGATCCCGGTCTCTTCGAAACGATCAGTGCATTGGCCAATATTGATAGCCGGTTATTTAATTATCAATTAACATTCACAACAACCATCAAACAATAAATAATTTCTCAAATTATTTATTTATCACAAAATATCTTCCCAAGATATATTTCCATTTCTACCCTTTTGAAAACAGTTTCAAACTACTTTCCTTTTACTGAATAAATTTCCCAAATATTTTCTATCTCCACTGAAGTCACCAAGCACAAACTTTAGATTTTTAAAATAATTAAAAAACACTTTATTGTAAAATATGCTTTAAAACATTTAAATTGAAATTTACTTTAATACTTAATTAAAAAAATACTTTAGGAATATTTAAAATAAGGTTACTTCATGAATATAAAACTAGATTTTTTTTCCTTTTAAAACAAAATACTAAGTTACCTTTAAATAATTACTATGATAATAGACTTGAAAAATATTTACTTTAGAATTTAAACATTTAGCAATATTAAATTTTCTAAAATATGCTAATTAAAACAAGTTAAAACTTTTATCTTATATTTAAAAATTTACTTTGAACGTACTTGGCTATCCAGGGAAATATACTTCTCTCCGCATTCTTTTAAAAATAAATCACTATTTATTTTAAGCAAAATTTTCCCATTCCTTTAATAAATTCTCATCTTGAATTTATTCTTCCAAATATCCACTGATATATTACTTTGCTTTGATAAACTCAGTTTATAAATTTCACAGCACATTCTCCTTTAAAAATCCCGGTTTTACACAATTAAATCAATTCTCAAATTGATTTCCAATTAACTCTATTTATTCCAAAATCCATTAACTTCAGATTTTATTCCTTAATTGTATTTAAAATACTTTAAACTGAAAATACCAATTTTAGGTTTCCCAAATTACATCTTTATCCTTTTAAATAAATTTAAACTTTAAATTTTAAACTAATTCTTTATTCCTTTAAAATAATATCACTAAATTTTACAGTTCATTAATTTCTGTTTATTCAAAAGCCTTTTTCCATACGCGAAATTATTTGTTAGTATTTTAATATCACTTTTATTCCTTTTCAATTCATTCTTAATTTATTCCAATTCGTTATAATTATTTTACTTAAAACTTCACTCTTTTATCGTATTCCAAAAATCCAATTTATAAATTTTGATAATTCAATGTACCGAAATATATTCAAGCAAACTATAGCATTCAATATTCAAATATAATTCATCATAGAATATCAAATAATCGCAATAGAGAATACTAAATATTTTAAATAAATTTTGAGGAATTCAGTTGGATCCCTCCAACCTGTTTCCCTGCATCCACAAACATTAGCACAACATAAAATACCAATTCCACTTCGAGGTGGAATATCGCGGTATATGGGATTAAATATAATATCATTCGCTATTATGCGGCGCATAGGGTCTCACCCGCTATATAATGCGGGAAATCAATCATTCCAAGATGTATTATATAATATAATATAGCACATCAAATCAATTCAACCATTCAATCAATTATTTAAATTTAACGATTTAAATTTAAACTATACCATATGAGTGAGATTAGCTCACCTTTGATTTTTGTTTGGCAATCCAATTCCATCTTGATCATTATCCCCCAATTTTGACCTTCTATAAATATTATACGTTTTATTAATATTCGAAATAATCCAACATAAATTTCCATTCAATAAATTAATTTAACTAATAATTTGATTTTAAACTAATTCCCTATAATAAATAAAATAATTAGTTAACCTAGTCAAACAAATTAATCGTCTTTAAAACTGTTTTAAAATAAATTAGTGAATTTAAAATGCGTATATTTTTACTTAATTTTATCTTTAAACTACATAAAAATAATCTATATAAGTCTAAAAACTTAAATTTTAACTATATATGCATATCTGTATGTTTCCAAAAAAATTCCTGTTTTAACTTTATATATAGATTTCAATTTGTATATATACTTATTAAAATTAAAAAACATGAACAGTCCATATACAGTTTACTGTAAATCAAAAATCTTTAACCTTTATATACATATACACCTAATTAAAAACAAATCCTATATCTTTGCTGTAAAAATTATCTATTTTATACATTTCATATCTTCCTAAACTAAAATTAGATTAAGCAGAAAAAGAAATCTAGGCAAAAAATAATACCAGAACTACCTCGACCTTGCCCTGACACGATAGACTCCATCTCAGTGCCTCGCGATCGAACTAGGCACAGGCAAATACGATTAAGGTCGTGATTCCTCTATCTTCACAGTCACCACCGCCGCGACTTCAACTTAACTTCCTCGACGCGATGCCGAAATCCCCCACGCGCGCGAGCCCTTTCGCGCTTCACCGTCGAAGCCTTAACATCGCCGCTCTTCGAACGAGCCTAAAATCATAGCGCCGCTATTCCGCGTCCCACGACCACTTCGACTTCTCCCCACTCGAGCGCGAGTACGCGCGCCCACGAGTCAGTTGCGACCCCTCCACGATTGTCGCTGCGCCGGCCCTCCACCATACTTAATTTTGATTTTTTTTATGCGGCTCGTGTTCGATTTGGGAAAGAAGGAAATAGTAGCAACGATTTGAGTACAAGAATGATCTGTTGCGTGCAAAAGAAGATGGGGAGACAAGAAACGATGGTTGCATGTGCACAGTTGTCTATGGTGATTAGAAAGGAAATTTGAAGGAAAAGCGACAGTGACGTGAAGGAAATACAGCTGAATGTTGGCTAAAGGTGATAAAGGAAGGACAGCTAATGTGAATTTATTTCGGCTAAAGTTGACCAGAAGAAATATATATTGTAAATTCAAATCGTCTCGATAAATGCAACTTAAAATTTGACATCCTATCGAGGCGTGCTGCTAGGTGGTCACAATATTATACGCCTACTCCGAACGCAATGGAAAAAATTTCGAGTCCTAATTCGATCGTATGGAGAAGATAGCTTTTGAACTAAGTTATTATATTAAATTTCGAAATAAATTTTTAGCGCGTTAATATATCGTATGCTCACCTGAAAACTCCAAATTCTACGAAAATTAACTAAATATTATGGATCCAATAGAACTGGTTTCGTCGAAATCCGAGGCTACGCCTCGGAAGGCTTTTTTTTTTAAATATCGATTTAAACGATATATTTTCAAAATTGAACAAATCACTGTTAGATTCAATTTTAACACTTCTATTATCTTCAGTATTATTACTATAAATTTTACAAGCCTTCAAATTATTTTTAACAGGCTTATAATCTCAGATTTCATATTTTACCCAATTTCAATTTATTTAATTTAATCATTAAATTACCCAATAAATGGTGATATTTCTATTCAAGTTAAAATTAACTTTTAAATATTTAAAAATCAATTAAATATTCCAATTTCAAATGCTTAAAAATTCCGGGTCGTCACACTCCTCCCCCATTAAAAGAATTTCGTCACCGAAATTACTAGTTAGGAAGAATGGTCCAATACCCGTTTACTTTTTCCAAAACCAAAAATTCAACATCCTACCAACTATCTCTTTTATAGAAGACCCATTACCATTCTTACTAACTTCCCAAACTCCCTCCATAATTTGCAAACAATACTATTTGCTCAATCATTTAAGTTTCAATTTAAAACCAAATTTTGAATTATCAAAATTTTCTAACTCCCTAAATTTCCAAATTTTTTTGCCAGCGTCTCCTTTGCGCGGCTAGCTCGGTACAACTACATAATGCCTCCACGGGCTACCAAATTTCAAAAGAAAACAAAAACCAAGTGGCTAGATAAAAACCCAATCAAATTTCATATAGAAATTTAAATACATACCTTTTTGTCAAGCAATTCAAACTTATCTTCTGAAATTAAAACCAATTTCCTTCTGCTTTTAAACACATGTATATCCTACTTAACAATAATGTCCAATTACAGATTTCACAATCACTTTGTTGACTTCCTTACAAAATGTCAATATTTATTCCTTCAAATATTAACTTAGAATATATTTGTAGTATCAATTTCCAATTAAGAATTCACCATTTTTTTAGTTTAGTATAAGCATTTAATATGCTTCTTTATTTATTTTCACTACACCACTTTAGTTTATTTCTACTTTTATTCAAACTGGTTCTCTCATTCTATCTGAATTCAATTTATTTTCAACTCTGAATATTGAATTTTTATGTTCGATTTATAACTGATTTATATCGTTATTTTAAATTGTTTCATTCCCAATTTATTTCAATTTCCAATTTGAAATCGTTTTATCGTTAACAAAAAATTTTCCCAATTTTTTTTCTAACTCCCAAAGTTTTCGAAATTTTTTGGCAGAGTCTCCTTTGTACGGAGGAGCTTTGCAATTTGACAAGAGATATAAATATATATATATACATCGACCCTCCCGGTTGGAAAAACAAAAGCAGTTCATATTTTCTATTTTTGTTGCGTAGGCGTACCTTTATTTAGCATTTCAAGCAAGCGGCTTGTTATTTTAGCATTTCGCACGATCAAATCCAGCCAAACGGCTTCTCGGAACCTAAACTTACTCAACTAAAACATGTAAGTGCCATATATATGAAGTTTAACAACATTTCACTTATTTGCAATAGTTAAACACATGAATTCTAAAAGCAATGCACACTTAACACTTTCTGTAAGCAATTTATAGTTTAATACTAATTCAACTGTTTTCAATTAATTCATATACCATTTTCATTCAATTTGAATGGTTTACAACCCACTTGCTTACATTCAGTTTATTTTTAAATTTAAACAAACCCATATTATTCCAATTGATTTAAAAAAAGATCATCCCATTTCACTTCTAATAACTCATAGGATTTTATCTAATCCCGTTTACATGAAACGATCCATTTTGTTATGCAATTCGACAATATTAATGTAAATAAATAATTACTTAAGCTTTATAACCATTTAAATTGATTCTAACTCAATTTACACATGATTCCATCCCATTTTAATTTATTTACAATCTTCATTGCATCTTCTTTCATTTCCAAAAAGTTTGATTCCAAACCATTTTATTAAACTTGACAACCAATATATATAATAACCATCTCACAGTTTACTTTCGTTATTTATTTTCTTCAAACTATTCCACCCAATAACTTAAGTTTATTTTATTCCACCAACTTCCATTTTAAATACTTGATTTGATTTTTCCTTTCATCAAATCCCAACCATTTTACTAATTTATTCGATTAGTTTATTCTTTTATCCATTTTTAAATTTTAATTTATATTAACAATTCATTATGAAATTTATTAGTATTAAGGTCATTCAAGTTATGCTTGAATTTGATTTGTTTACAACTCACACCAAATTTATTTTAATCCAATTCAATACTTACTTAGTTTACATTTATTTATTTAAGTAAGAAATTTTATTCCATTCAATATTGTTTATAACTCAACTGAATTCATTTCAATTCAATTTTATTTAGCTTAACTCCAGTTAAATCTTGCTACATACCATTCTTTTGAATTTTGTTAAACAAGGACTTAATTCATTTAATATCATTCCAATATCCTATTTCAATTCATTTACTTACAATTATAAATTCATTTATTCATTCACAAATTCATTTTCAACCAAGAACAAATTTTATTTCCAAACATTGATTATTTTTAATCCATTTGAACTAATCTTGCACTTTATTTTACACAATTTTAAATGAAAAATTATCCAATACTCAAATTTCATTTTAGTTGCATACCATATAAATCATTCACTTACTTACTAATTTTAATCTCAAACTTTTTTTTATTTAGTCCAACTTGACTAATTATTCATTCAAACTTAAGTTGTACATTCAGTTTCAATTCCCTTTTGCTTACACCTTTAAACCCATTACTAAAAGGTTCAAAATTCAATTTTAAAATAAATATGTCTAAACCAAACTATTCCTTTTCATTTTCAAAGTCAAACCAAATTTCACAAACAAACATTAATCCAAAACATCCAGATAGCAATCCCCTTCTTGGACACTCGAAATGAACACCGATGATGTCGCGATCATTATCGAAATTATTTTCCAGCGACCCAAAAGAGTTCATTGCTTTTTTCTTTTTAAAATCCCTTCAAATATTTTAAATTCCAATTCTCTCTAAATTACAAATCCGATTCAAAAATATTTATCAAATGTATATTATTTTTCCCAACTTTTTGAGAATCATTTTCAAATTCAAAGTAATTTGAATTTCCAAATTTTCAAATTCCAAATCCTTTAAATTTATATTCAAACATTACTTTGGAATTTTATCTTATTTTAATTATTAATCACACTATAATTCACATTTATAGTTCACATTTACAAATTTCATTTGTATATGAATTTGTTTCTTACTTTTTTTAATTATGATTTCAATTCCTTATTCAATTATAAATCACATTTACAAATCCCATTTGTTTTATTAATTTATTCCTTAATCTTTGGTTATTATTTCAATTTCATATTCAATTCTCATACAATGATAATAATTTAATATTATCACTTTCTAACAACCAGCATCCATATATAACTATAACAACTTACGAAAAATCATTTCTTTTATGTACAAAAATAATTTTGGGTAAATTATTTCATTTACCCTATTTAAAACAATACCGTGTCGGTTTATCTTGTTTAAGAGTTTAGAAATCCCTATCGATAACATGGCGTCCCACACATCGATCAGAACCCATAAACACTCAACCGACAAATCAACACAATATAAAACAATTTTATATACACTAACAAATACGCGCTCATATCTATTAATACGCTCAAGCTCATTCTAGAGTACTACGGACTCTATTCTATGAGTAATTCCCACCAGAGCCAAGGTTATCACCAACCTAAGCTTTGATCCCAACTGTAACGACCCGCAAATCCGTACCCCTTGAGTCAACACTATTCTACATAAATCAACTCAAGTTGAATAAAAATACGAACCATTTGGGTTAAAGAAGAAGAGGTAGAAGAAGAGAAAACAGAAAAACGGAATCTTACCATCGTAGCGGAATAAAATATAATAGATAATCACAGATCTTTATACAAAAGAAAACTATATCTGTTTTATACATACATCATTAGAGTTCAACAACATCAATAACGTACAACTGAATACACAACGGAACAATAATCAAATACGGAAGTACGTATCGCCATCCAGCACTTAGAATGCTCATCGTCCACTTGACGATAATCTGGAAGCATTCATCCATACAAGTCCATCCCGGGTTCGAACGGAACCGAAGGCACTTCTCCTACTACATCCATTTTGGAATAATCCTCAAGATTAGTAGCGACTAGCCCTTGCACTTCACTACTCCATCTTCGAATCCAAACTCGTTTTTCCACGAAAACGTACAAACCGGATCGAAGTGGTTTTTGAGAAATTAATCCGGATCCCGGTCTCTTAGAAACGATCAGTGCATTGGCCAATATTGATAGTCGGTTATTTAGCTATCAATTAATATTCACAATAACCATCAAACAATAAATAATTTCTCAAATTATTTATTTATCAATAAATAATTTCTCAAATAATTTATTTATCATAAAATATCTTCGCAAGATATATTTCCATTTCTACCCTTTTGAAAACAGTTTCAAACTACCTTCCTTTTACAGAATAAATTTCCCAAATATTTTCTATTTCCACTGAAGTCATCAAGAACAAACTTTAGTTTTTTAAAATAATTTAAAAACACTTTATTGTAAAATATGCTTTAAAACATTTAAATTGAAATTTACTTTAATACTTAATTTAAAATAAAACTCTAGGAATATTTAAAATAAGGTTACTTCATAAATATAAAACTATATTTTTTTCCTTTTAAAACAAAATACTAAGTTACCTTTAAATAATTACTATGATAATAGACTCGAAAAATACTTACTTTAGAATTTAAACATTTAGCAATATTAAATTTTATAAAATATGCTTTTTAAAACAAGTTAAAACTTTTATCTTATATTTAAAAATTTACTTTGAACGTACTTGGCTATCCAGGGAAATATACTTCTCTTTACATTCTTTTAAAAATAAATCACTATTTATTTTAAACAAAATTTTCTCATTCCTTTGATAAATTTCCATCGTGAATTTATTCTTCCAAATATCCACTGATATATTACTTTTCTTTTATAAACTCAGTTTATAAATTTCACAGCCACATTCTCCTTTAAAAATCCCGGTTTTACACACTTAAATCAATTCCCAAATTGTTTTCCAATTAACTCTATTTATTCCAAAATCCATTAACTTTAGATTTATTCCTTAATTGTGATTTAAAATACTTTTAACTAAAAATACCAATTTTAGATTTCCCAAATTACTTCTTTATCCTTTAAATAAATTTAAACTTTAAATTTTAAAATAATTCTTTATTCCTTTAAAATAATATCACAAAATTTTACAATTCATTAATTTCTGTTTATTCAAAATCCATTTTCCATACGCCAAATTATTTATTAGTATTTTAATATCACTTTTATTCCTTTTCAATTCATTCTTAATTTATTCTATAATTATTTTACTTAAAACTTCACTCTTTTATCGTCTTTCCAAAAATCCAATTTATATATCTTGATAATTCAATGTACCAAAATTTCTTCAAGCAAACTATAGCATTCAATATTCCAATATAATTCATCATAGAATATCAAATAATCACAAAAGAGAATATTAAATAATTTAAGTAAATGTTGAGGAATCCAGTTGGATCCGTCTAACCTGTTTCCCTACATCCATAGACGTTAGCACAACATAAAATACCAATTCCAATTCGAGGTGGAATATCGCGGAATATGGGATTAAATACAATATCATCCGCTATTATGCGGCGCATAGGGTCTCATCCGCTGTATAATGCAGGAAATCAATCATTGCAAGATATATTATATACTATAATATAGCACATCAAATCAATTCAACCATCCAATCAATTATTTAAATTTAACCTTTTAAATTTAAATTACACCAGATGAGTGAGATTAGCTCACCTTTGATTTTTGTTTGGCAATTCCATCTCGATCATTATCCCCCGATTTTGACCTTGTATAAAAATTACGTTTTATTAATAGTCGATGTAATCCAACATCAATTTCCATTCAATAAATTAATTTAACTAGTAATTTGATTTTAACTAATTCCCTATAATAAATAAAATAATTAATTAACCTAGTCAAACAAATTAATCGTCTTAATACATTGTTTTAAAATAAATTAGTGAATTTAAAATGCGTACATGTTTATTTAATTTTATCTTTAAACTACATAAAAATAATCTATATAAGTCTAAAAACCTAAATTTTAACTATATATGCATATCTGTATGTTTCCAAAAAGTTTCCTGATTTAACTTTATATATAGATTTCAATTTGTATATATACTTGTTAAATTTAAATTAAAAAAAATAAACAGTCCATATACACTTTACTGTAAATCTAAAATCTTTAACCTTTATATACATATACACCTAAGTAAAAACAAATCCTATATCTTTACTGCAAAATTTATCTATTTTATACTTTGCATATCTTCCTAAACTAAAATTAGATTAAGCAGAAAAAGAAATCTAGGCTAAAAATAATACCAAAACTACCTCGACCTTGCCCTGACACGATAGACTCCATCTTAGTGCCTCGCGGTCGAACTAGGCACAGGAATACGCGATTAGGGTCGCGATTCCTCTATCTTCACAGTCACCACCGACACGACTTCACCTTAACTTCCTCGGCGCGATGCCGAAATCTTCCACGCGCACGAGCCCGTTCGCGCTTCACCGTCGAATCCTCGACATCGTCTCTCTTCGAACGAGCCTAAAACCACAGCGTCGCTATTCCGCATCCCACGACTACTTCGACTTTTCCCCACTCGAGCGCGAGTACGCGCGCCCATGAGTCAGTCGCGACCCCTCCACGAATGTCGCTGCGTCGGCCCTCCACCATACTTGATTTTGATTTTTTTATGCGGCTCGTGCTCAATTTGGGAAAGAAGGAAATAGTAGCAACGATTTGAGTACAAGAATGATCTGTTGCGTGCAAAAGAAGATGTGGAGACAAGAAACGATGGTTTCGTGTACACAGTTGTCTACGATGACTTGAAAGGAAAGCTGAGGGAAAAGATATAGTGACGTGAAGGAAATACAGCTGAATATTGGCTAAAGGTGATAAAGGAAGGACAGCTAATGTGAATTTATTTCAGCTGAAGTTGACCAGAAGAAATATATATATATTGTAAATTCAAATCGTCTCGATAAATGCAACTTAAAATTTGACATCCTATCGAGGCGTGCCGCTAGGTGTTCATAATGTTATACGCCTACTCCGACGCAATGGAAAAAGTTTCAAGTCCTAATTCGATCGTATGGAGAATATAGCTTTTTGAACTCAGTTATTATATTAAATTTCGAAATAAATTTTTAGCGCGTTAATATATCGTATGCTCATACGACAACTCCAAATTCTATGAAAATTGAAATCCGATAATAATTCAATATTACGGATCCAATGGAACTAGTTTCGTCGAAATCCGAGACTACTCCTCGGAAGGCTATTTTTTTAAATACCGATTTAAACAATATATTTTTCAAAACTGAACAAATCACTGTTAGATTCAATTTTAATACTTCTATTATCTTCAGTATTATCAATATAAATTTTACAAGCCTTCAAATTATTTTTAACAGGCTTAAAATCTCAGATTTCATATTTTACCCAATTTCAAGTTATTTAATTTAATCATTAAATTACCCAATAAATGGTGATATTTAAATTCAAGTTAAAATTAACTTTTAAATATTTAAAAATCAATTAAATATTCCAATTTCAAATGCTTGAAAATTTCGGGTCGTCACACATCGGGCCCATAGTATTGGAGAAACCCGTGTGGAGGACTCCGATAGAGAGAGTTCAAATTGAGGAGTCATCTTGGATGCTTGGATTAGTTCTTTTGGTATAATTATGTGTACCCTACTATGTTTTGTTGATATTTTTTGGATGTTATGTTGTGATTATATTTGATGAAGCATCTTAGTAGAAGCTCTTGTATATAAGTGGTATTTCTATTATATTTTGGCATATTGGGATAATTAACCTTATCTGAAAAGTTTTTATATATAAATAGTTAGTAATTTATGGGTTGATGGTTTTTTTAGCCTTATTTTTACTAGATTTTGTACGATAAAATTTTGAGGTTGAAATTTCTTTAAGGTGAGAGAGTGTAACGACCCAAAATTTTACCGCCTTGAGTTGTGAATATTTAATTTGAATATTCAGATAATAAGGTCTATAATCAAAATAAAATTTTTATAGAAGATAAGTAATCATAGTGTAATAGTTTTTTAAAATCTGGTTACAGCGAGAGAAAATTTTAGTCCAAAGAAAAACTAAAGACGTGAGCTAAACCCTTTTTTCGGATCTTTAATTTTTACCGAATGGAAATTTTTTAGAAAGATCAAAATACCTTGTATGCATTTTAACAACCAATACATACATTTTTTTTAAGTGGAATATTTCATTTTCAAAATGAAGGGACAAAGTTAGAACAAAAATGGTAAAACGTAAAAACAAACACGCACGCACACACACATATAAAGGTTGAAATGACCGTAATTAAATGTTGTTAACCAGAAAGTGGCTTAAGCACAGAAAATTACTTCATCAACCACCATTGTGTTGCAAGTAGGTACCTTGGTGGCTAAGGAAGTAAGGGTGTTGGAAATATACTGTCTACTCTTGCTCTCTCTTTCTCCTTTCACATATATACATCCATCAGGTTAGCCACGTTCAAAACTCTTGCCAAGTAATTCATATTTTTATCTTCACTCAATTATTCAAGGAAGAAGAGAAAATCACAAATTAAAAACTTTAGCCTGGGCTTTGCACTAGGAAGGATAAAATGTTGAAGGTGAGATCTTTGTTTTTTGTTACCGATCATTGTCATATGTTGTAATGATGAATGTAAATACAGTTTTGTGGATTTTTTTTAAATATATGTATACCCTATGTAAAACAAGGAAACAAAGAAAAGAGAAACAATTTGGTTCAAGTTAGCTTCTGGAACATGTTTTAACCCTCTATTCTTGTTAAATGGAAGAAAATCATCTTTTCATGGTTGAAAAAAATCAAATTATCTCAAACAGGTGAGTTTTAGCCTTAGCAACATAAATGAAAATCGTTATTATCGGCCTATAGTATTTGTAGAAATTCGTTGCTCGAGATTTTGTCGGGTATTGACCAAGAAATCCTCAAAATTCGGTGGATGGGAAATATGTGCATTAAACTTCAAAAATTTAGTTCTCTCGATTCATTTCGAATCATTCGACGCGGCTAGCACCATCAAGTTCGTATCGAAATATAGCATTTTTGACGTAAGTTCAGTGCGATTCTACAACGATGTTCAACGCTTATTAAAAACTAGGGTTGTGGTTAATAGGTGATTTGTTCGTCACTTCATGAAATGGAAGGGGCTATGATGTCGAGCTTAGATAGTGCTTCCATGGAAGGTTTTGGTGGAAATCAAAAGAGAAAAGTGTCTCATCCTTTTTAACCTTGGCTTGTTTAGATGGAGAAGATGGGTTCAGGTCGTTTTTGATTCGATTGGTCGGAGTGAGTGTCATGGTGGTTTTGTGATGAACAAGCGAGGGGGAACTTGGCGGTGGCCTTCGTTGGTCGAACAACAGTATGTTTCGAGGGTGCACTTGCCATGTGCATGTAAGTTTTGTTCTAGAAATTTAATGAGGAGGAAGAAGAAGTCCCGTTGCAGGGTTTGGGTAAGGAAATTGTAGGCTTGGCCCATTTGGCATATGGTGAGAAATTCTCGTTGAAAATATAAATTTAATTATATTAATATGCTCAAGTCTTGGAAATGCCATCACTTGTTCATTTTAGATTCGATTAACACATAGATTTTTGTGTTGTACTCATATGGACAAGTACAACGATTTTGTGTAACCTGTGGGTGCTTTGGACATGTAAAAATTTATTACATATTTAAATGGACCGAGTTTAAATCACGTAATTTAATTTAATTAAGGTCATTTAAATTAATATACCGTAAATATTGATTTTTATTTGGCCAAATAAATTATTGTTAAGTAAAATCCTATTGAATATTGTAATTGAACATCCATTAGTGGAATAAAACACCATTCCAATAAATAAAATTAATCTGACATTTAATTAGTAGAATAAACCTCCGTTCTACTATCTTATAAACTTGAACCTCTAATTATACATCGTAAATCGATATGCCACCATGGAGATGTAATATGTTAACCAATGAAGGTTAAGTTTTAAATTATTTGTATTGTCGTTGATTATGTGATTATCAGTTATTAACTTGGAAAATTAGCTTTGAATGAGATGGTAGCTTGTATAAGTACCAGGGCTACCGTTAAGCTTTCTTCAATTTAAAAGTTAAAATTTGTTTTGAAAGTTACTTTAGGAATAATTATTATTTAATAATAAGATTTAAAAAATAATTATTATTTATTAAAATGTTTTAAAGATTATTAATAATTATTTTAAATAATGTTTTAAGTTATTTATTTTATTAATATGATTCATAAAAGGTTATTCCCTAATGAATGTTTAATTATTGTTTTAAAGTTATTTAGTTATAGTTTTAAAATGTTTTAATTTTATTTTAATTATTTATTCAAAGTGATTTACTATGCTAAAATTTTTAATTTAAGTTATTTAATTATATTGATTTAAGCTATTTAATTGTATTTATTGGTTAACTGATTATCATATTAATATTAGTTTAAAATTGTTTAATAACGTTTTAAAGTTAATAATTATTATATTAATATTGTTTTGAAGTTTACTTATCACTACAGTAATAGTGTTTAAAATTTATTTAATATATTATCTATGAGATTTTAAGTTATTATTTTTAATGCAACTTAATTTAAATGAAATAGAAGGATCTTTAAATAATAACTTATTATTTAAGTCATTTAAAGTTATTTGAATGAGTTTTTTTAATTATGGGAAGAGTTTTATAAATGGTTTTGGATATTTATAAAAGGATTATAAGTGAGTTTTTAAAGATCTGAAAAAGGAGAAGTTTTATAAATGAAGTTTTGAGATTTATAAAGAATGGTTATAAATAGATTGGAGATTTCTAAAGAAGCTTTACAAATAGATTTGGAGATGTTTATAAGATAAATTTTTTTGAAAGAAATGGTTGATTTTATGGCATAATTCGAGGGTAGTGATTGTCGACATTTTACTATAGAATTGCTGGTATAGCGATGTAAGCAATCAGTAAACTATGACCCATGATTGATATTGATCGATACTTTCCAAAATCTATTTTTAAGAGTTTCAAGTTTCTTTGGGAGAAATGGTTGGTGAATATACTTATTCCGGTGAGACAAGTATATGAATATTTTATTAAATATTTGAAATGTGATTTCAAATTTATGAAAGATTAATTCATGAGACTTAGTAGTTTCTATGGGAAATATAATCTTTGTTGGATGTTTGTTTTTGATAGTTAAATAAACGACTATCAAATCTGGACCAAAATATAACTTCGGAAATATTTAGAAGAAACACATGAGTTATATGGCATAATCATTTTCAATGATATTGTACTGTGTGCGTAAATCTCGTTTCGTTCTCCTATGACAGATGTTAGGGAGATCTACCCATTAAAGCAGTTAGGGGATGATCTTTGCTCCTATGCGTTGTTTGATTATTTCCTAAAGAACTGGGGTTTCGTTTATCAGAACTATCGAAATTTGTTTCGAAGAGACTAGGATCTGGTAAGTATAAATTATCTGAAAACCACTTTGAATCAACTCAAGCATTTCGTATTGTAGACATCTTGAAGATGATTGAATGCAAAGCTTTTGAAGTGCAATGGCTATTTGCTACTAATCCCTAGAGTGATTCCAAAATGGATGTAGTAAGGGTAGTGCATTCAGTTTTTCAGACCTAGAATGAACTTGTATGAATGAATGTTGCCACTACATTGCTGATAGAGGGAAGTATTAACATTCTAATATGGTTTTTATATAAATAGGTAATCGTAGTCTCAAGCCTCGTCAACCGAGAAAATGACTAAAGTAGGGACATACAACAGTGCTATGTGGGTTGCTCCCATTAGGGTTGATTTCCTGGCGTAATTTGAAGGCCAGTGGTTGCCTACATTTTACTATAGAATCGCTGGGATGACGACCTAACTATGAATAAACTAAGATCCTTGATTGATACTGAATGATACTTTCCAAAATCTATTTTCAAGAGTTTCAGTATCTTTGGAAGAAATGGTTGGTGAATATGCTTATTCTAGCGAGAAAGCATGTGAATATTTTAATAAATATCTGAAATGTGATTTCAAATTTAAAAGATTAATTTATGAGGCTTTATAGTTTACATGGAAAATATAATCTCTGTTGGATGTTATTTGATAACTAAATAATTGACTATTAAATCTGGACCGAAATATAAATCCGAAAATATCTAGGAGAAACAAGTGAGTTATATGGCACAGTCATCTTCGATGATGTTGTGTTGTGCATGTAAATCTTGTTTAATTCTCCTAGGACAAATGATAGGGAGATCTATCCACTTAAATGGTTAAGGGGTGATCCCTACTCCTATACATTATCTGATTATTTCCAAAAGAACCAGGGTTGAGTTTATTGGAACTATTGAATGTTGTTTCAAAGGGAACAGGATCAGATAAGTATAAATTATTTGAAAACCACTTCGATCCAACTCAAGCGTTTCATACAAAAGACAACTTGAAGTTGATTAAAGACAAAGCTTTTGAAGTGTAAAGGTATACTTGCTACTAATCCTAAGGGTGATTCCAAAATGGATGTAGTAAGGGTAGTGCCTTCGATTTTGTTTAGACCTAGAATGAACTTATATGGATGAATACTAGCACTGCATTACTGCTAGAGGGCAGTATTAGAATTCCAAGATAGTTTTTATGTAAAAAAGTAATCATAGCCTCATGCCTTATGTACTGGCAAAATGATTAATGTAGGGACGTGCAACATGGCTATGTGGGTTGCTCTTATTAAGGTATGATCATCCTAAGATCTGGTGTCGATATCTCTATGTCCTTGTAACATTCCCAGATTTTAGCCAGATTTAAATTTGATAATTAATGTAATTTTGGGACTAATTGTGGATCAGATTTCAAATAAATTTGATTTTTTTCCAAATAAAATAATATATTTGTTTGTTTATATATATATATATATATATATTGATTATAAATTGAAATTTGATTTGAAATTCAAGAATAAATATTTCGAAAATAAATTCTATTTGAAAATAAAATGTATAAAATTAATAAAATTTGTTTTCTAATTGTAATATAATTATTTGAAAGTTATATATTGAAATTAATATAATAATTTTATAAAAGTTAAATTTGAACATTTTTCAACACTAGTATTATTTATATAAATTTAAGTATAATACTTAAGATTAATTTTAAATTTATACATAACTAAATGTAATTTTTTGGTATATATGTACATTTAAAATTATAATAAACTAAGTTTAAAATAGTATTGGTTATAAAGATTAGAACATTTTTGAACAAATATAGTTTGTGTATTTATAAATTTAAAACATATACATTTATAAGAACATAATTCTTAATATATAAAAGTGTAAATATATGTAAATATAAAGTTAATACAAAATTAATAAATGAAATGAGGGTTAAATCATAAAATTCATTCATTTAAACATGTGTAAACATTTTAATAAAGAGATTAGCAAGTATTAAAACAGGTGTAAGTGTTTTATAATGCAATTTGACATTTGCGAGTAAAATACAACATACATTAAATAAGTGTCACATAATTTTATATTCTCTTTTCATTTTAAATAAAAAAAAAGGGATGAACAAGTTATATAAACACATATACTTCTACTTTCATTTTCTTTTATATTTTTCAAATCAAAAGCCTAAAACAAAACAAATTAAACTTCATGTTTAAAGATCATTTCGAACCTGAAACAAGTTAAAGCAAAGAAAAGAAAAATCAAACTCAAAACTCAGAAATCAAAGATCTGATCATCTCTGATAAACAAGCAACAAATCAAAATTCATAGTAGCAGAGCATTTCAAGCCAGGAAATCAAAACTAAATCTGATCAAAGCAAGAAATCAACTTGAGATAAAAGCTTCAAAACAAATGCAAGGATCATTTCAACAGCAAAGCACAAATTAAATTCAACAACAGTTACAGATCAATCGCCATCTCAAATCAAAGAATCCAGATCAAAGAAAAATTATGCAGGCTTCTTTGTTCTTCTCTGTTTCACATCATGACAGGTGAGCAAACTCCCCTTTTTAAACTTGATCTTCCTTATTATCTTAAGTCTATGATGATGACAACTTGGATATGGTTTGTATGAATGTGAAATGTGATTGCATTCCTGGGAATATGAAATGATTGTTGTGTGCATGTTTGGTTCCAAACATATAGCTTTTTGTTTAAACACTTACAGACTTAAACTCATGAAAAATTCAAACCCTCTAGCTCCAATCTATTTTAATTAATGATCTCTAAGTAAAAAGGGATTATAACAATGAAATATCAATTTTAAAATTTAATTCAAGTGTGTCTATCAAGCACTTATTTGTAAAAAGGTAAAATCACAGTGATAATTAGAAATAAGTTAAAATTCGAATATCTGGAATTTGTGATTTGAGTTTATAAATTGATTCGCATTACAAAATTATGAATTTAGATAATCAATTCATGATTTTTAAACTTGAAATTGTTGGGAATTCTGGAGTTGAACGGGAAGCATTTTTTGTCGAAATTTGGCGATCAAGTGGATTTTGGATCTTAGGATTCTAACCAGAGGAGGATAAAGTGATGGGGGACAAGGGAAAAATGGAGCTATATGGTTTTAATAATCATGGTGGCTTCACAATGTCGATATAGGGTTTAAGGTGTTGATTGGAACGTGGTGGCTGATGAGACATTTGCGTCATCAATGGATCATCGGACTAGATCGTAAGGGTTGGAGCCGTAGCATGGTGACGTGATGCAGATCTGGACGTGGTAGCATGAGCTCCAGTGGTCGAGTTCATCATCGACAAGGGGTTTTTGTCGAATTGGTTTGTTTCCACTTTTGGGTCGACTCGTTCGATTTTGATTGCGAAGTGGTTCGTGGGTTTTGGGTGACCGGATCGTCTGAGTTGAAGGTCGTTGACTTGTCGACAATGACGTGGTTGATCGGAGGTGGTCAGGTTTCTTATGCATGATCATGAGTACATTAGCATGTCTGTTGATTTAAGTTTGGGGAAGATGGGTTATTCACGGGTTCGAACTCGAAGTAATTTGTAAATTTTCTCAAAGTCATGAAGACTTATGAGTGCCTCGGGGCATGACGCAGGAAGGAGTCGGGTTGTACCCAAATATTTTAACAGTTTTTTTTTGAGTTTAAACAAAGACAAGTTTTAAATTTTTAAATAAATCTAGTTTAAATATTTTCTTAAATAAATTTCTTTCATAAAAAATAAATGTTTTGTTTAACATTTGAAGAAGAGAAAAGAAAATTTAAATTACATGATTTGTTTAACTTAAAGTTGTAAGTTGTTTCAAAAACATAATTTGATAATGTAATTAAGTATTGAATAAAAAGATTAAAAAAATTTAGTTGTAAATTAACTTAAGTTAATTTATGGAATAATAATTTTTTTTCAAAGATTAAAGGTTCAAATATTAAATGTTTTTAAAGATAACCGATGAATAATTACCTTGTGTAATTAAATTAAAGCTAATTACTTTGTGTAATTAAATTAAAGAATAATTAATGTGTTAAAGTATTTATTTATTAAGGGTAGTTAATTACTTAAAGATGATTACTTAAGAAAAGTAATTAATTAATGATTAAAGGTTAATAAATCAAGTGATTAAACAAAAATTAATTAAAAGATAATTAATTAATGTGATAAATTAATTAAGGTAATTAATTTGAGGATAATTGATTAATTAAAAGTTAATTAATTAATGAAATTAATTAGGGATAATCACTTATTATAATTAATTAAGGATAATTAATTAAATGGCAATTAATTAAGGGTTAATTAATAAATAAAATTAGTTAAGGATAATTAATTAAAGATTAATTATTTAATGATTAAAGGTTGATCGACTTATAAGTAAAGGTTGATTAATTAATAATTAAAGGTTAATTAATTTATTATTAAAGGTTAATTAATAAATGATTAAAGGATAATTAGTTAAAATGGTTTGTAATTAATTAATATTAATTAACCAGGATTAGTAATTTATTCATAAGTAATTTAGTCTGGTTTAAATTAATCAGATAATTAATTGATCTTACTTATGGATGTTTGGATTGTATGGAATGCTTTGAATTATTGAGATCCCTGATGTGTGATGCTTTGTGATATGAACTATTTTGATTTGAGCTGTGATGAATGTAATTTATTTATCTGTGATGAATTTATATTATTTATCTGTGAGTCTGTGAATGAAAGATAAGTGTTATAGGATTATACCGCTTATCGATATTGCTGTGCTTGGATTGTGATGATTAATGATGTTGCACTATTGTGTAAAACCCTTGGACTACACCACATACACACAAATATGGATTTCACGGGAAATCGGTTAAGTCACAGATATTTTGAGTCTAAATATTTTTTTGTTTAAAGGTTGAATTTTGAATCCAAATGATTTTGGAAATGGAATTGGACTGAATATGAATGACTTTTGAAAGGGAAGTTTTAAAATTAAAATTGAGTTTGAATATAATATATTTTATTTAAGATTTGAAATTATTTTGAATCGATGATTTGAAAGGGTTATATAGGTTATATAATATATATGTATTTAAAACTTTTTTTTAAATAAATTGTTTTGGGAAATTGAATTTAATTCAAATAGAACTTGCCGATAATGCGGAGTTCGTTGATTTTCTGGTTTATACTTTTAAAGGCTAAAACTTGTGTATAATTGATCATATTTTTCCAAAACAAAATGTATTTGTATTCAAAGGATAATAGCTTTCAAATAAAGAAAGGATTTCTAGTTTTTGTTGAAAGGGTTTCAAAATTTGAAATGGAATTATTTTGAAAGCTATGAATGAATCTTTGTGAAAGTTGGTGAATCTTGTTTTCAAAAGGAAGAGGATCTTAAAAATATATCTTTTGTATAAAAGATTTGGAATTGAAATAGTTTTGAAAGCTATGAATTAATCTTTGTGAAAGATTGTTGAACCTTGGTTTCAAATTGAAGTGGATTTCATAAGGGTGAATCTTTTGGTTTTAAAGATTAAAAGTGGAATTTTTTTAAAACATTTGAAAGGAAGGTTTTAGGCTAAAGGTTGTGACTTAAGTAAGATCCCACTATATCCATATGCTTTTTAAAATAAGCGCTCATTATTCGGTTTAGACGAGAGGACTTTGTGTCATATAACCCATTCGGAATAGTTATATGAAAAAATGGATAGCATTTGAAGACTGGTGGTGAAGACCGGGTATTTTCGAGAACGAAAGGATTACTCGTCGAATGTCTCTGAACTGAGTCGCACCGGTATAGAGATCTCCATATGTGATGGGGAGTCCGATCGGATTGTGAATAGCCGAATTTCAAGGGATTCTTTGAAGTGCCTTCGGTTCCATTGAACCCGGAACGGACTTGTATGGACGCGTGTCCGACATTGGACTTTGAGATGTAAAGGTGGTTTCTGTCAAATACATTTCTGTTTGGTGGCGGAGAACTTAGTCTCTTAGCTTAACACCATTCTCGGAGACGTACGAGCTCAGAGGTTATGTAGTTGATGTTACTAGTAATACATTCCCAATTTGGTAATATGGCATATGAAGTGTTGCTGATCATGTGTTGATCGAAGCATGGATTTTGTGAAAAGCGTAGCTTTGTGGACGAGACCTCATCAGACCTCATACCCTGGAAATGGTCGAAACAGGAAGAATGCAGCATGGTTATGAGGGTTGCGCCCTTGAGGGTATGTCCATTTCCTTCTATAAACGGGCGATATCATGGTATGGATCCCATATATTTAACCTATGTGGTTGTTGCATATCTATTGCTTTGTGGCTGTTGGTGTTGAGCACTCAGATAAAGGTCGGTAACGACCGGGGGATGGCATACTAATGTAGTAGTTACCTAGTTACAGAGGTAACCCGGCCTTGTGTTGACAAAGAGCCGGTTAAGTTCTCGGGGCGTCCCATGTGGCCCAAGAAGTTCCTTTGCCTGACCATTTGTTGGAAATCCAATCACCATTACGCGCCTTGTACGGATTTAGTTGTAGAACCTGCCATTTAACATGGTATCTATAGTTGGCATACTATAATGGTACGCATGCTGGCTAAGATTAATACTATACTTGCAAATGTTTTCCACTATGCACTAATAATCATATCAAAAGGATTTTGCGTATCAAGCATGTTTGACTATCATACAGAGAAATCTCCCCCAAGTGTGCGATTGCATTATTTGTGTGCTGGAAGGTCTTATGATAGTTTAATTTTCCAAAAAGCATTACGGATTTCAATTTTAAATTCTTTTTGTTTGTTTTGTGTAAATAAATCGTTTTCATTTGCTCACACCATTCCCATGACTGACCTTGCTTAATACAACGTGATGGGGGTTCTTGCTTCACGTTTGGTGGTGAACGGGAGACTCTTACCCCTACATGTCTCTGGGGAAGGGTTGGTTAACCAGGTAGGTGAAGAAGTCGAAAGGTTGGCCGTAAAAGCAAGTTCAAGGTACCAGTGTCTGCCTCAGCGGGGCTGGGATGGTTGAAAAGCCTACCAGTCGAAAGTGGCTGCTGTCAATGGTTGTAAAACCTAGACCATGACATTTTGGTATCAGAGCTGAAGGTTGAGCTATAGCTCAGGATTATAACACATTAGGTAACTCAATAGAGATAGGGATTAAAATGCCCTAGAATGAGTATCCATTAGATATCCGTCCGTATGCCTCAGTAAATTCTCTTACTATCCACTAATAGTGAGTATGAGTGCAAGAAAAGGATGAGATAGGGGACAGGGGAGTATCACTACTTTGGCCAATACCCTGCAACAAAAAATGAAACAACTCTTCTCAATCTCCTTTGATCCAATCTCAATTCTTTGATTGCTTTGTGGCAGCTCCGGAAAGAGGCTTTGGTGTGGTGTCCCGTCGAATCGTGTAGATAAGTTCATATTTCGTATTCTCTTCGTCAGTTTTCTATCAGTTTTTCATTTTCAACTTTAACAAATTTGAAATTTTATTTGAATTGGTTAACAAAAATATGAAACTGAATCAAGTTGTATCCATTATTTGTTCTTTTTGGATCCAGATATGTTCTACGAATGGTTGTTATCCCTTCGAACTAACCAATGCCCCTGCATATTTCGTAAACCGGATGACCCAAGTATCTTGTGAAGTGTTGAACAAGTTGTTCTCATATTTATTGATAATATTTTGATTTGGTAAGCCAAATGTAGAATAGATATTCAATTTGACCTGGTAAAACATTCTCCATCTATTCTTTGTTGTCTCCCTGCCTAGCAAATTTCGAGGATGAAATTTTCTTAAGGGTAGGAATCCGTAACATTCCCGGATTTCAGCCAGATTTAGATTTGATAATTAATGTAATTTTTGGGACTAATTATGGATTAGATTGCAAATCAATTTGAATTTTCCAAATAAAATAATATATTTGTTTGTTTATATATATATTGATTATAAACGATTATAAATTGAAATTTGGATTTGAAGTTCAAGAATAAATATTTGAAAATAAATTGGATTTGAAAATACTATGTTTAAAATTAATAAATTTTGTTTTCTAATTATAATATAATTATTTGAAAGTTATATTATGAAATTAATATAATAATTTTCTAAAAGTTAAATATGAAATTTTTCAACACTAGTATTATTTATATAAATTTAAGTATAATAACTTAAGGTTAATTTTAAATTTATACATAATTAAATGTAATTTGTATGTATATATATACATTGAAAAGTATATAAACTAAGTTTAAAATAGTATTGGTTATAAAGATTAGAACATTTTTGAACAAATATAGTTTGTGTATTTGTAAATTTAAAACATATACATTTATAAGAACATAATTCTTAATATATAAAAATGTAAACATATGTAAACATAAAGTTAATACAAAATTATAAATGAAATGAGGGTTAACATAAAATTCATGCATTTAAACATGTGTAAACATTTCAATAAAGAGATTAGTAAGTATTAAAACAAGTGTAAGTCTTTTATAATGCAATTTGACATTTGTGTAAAATATAACATACCTTAAACAAGTGTCACATAATTTTTTATTCTCTTTTCATTTTAAATTAAAAAAGGGGATGAACAAGTTATATAAACATATATACTTCTACTTTCATTTTCTTTTATATTTTTCAAATCAATAACCTAAAACAAAACTTAAGAAACAAAACAGATCAAAACATTTTTCAGTTTTAAAGATCATTTCGAACCTGAAACAAGTTAAAGCAAAGAAAAGAAAAATCAAACTCAAAACTCAGAAATCAAAGATCTGATCATCTTTAATAAACAAGCAACAAATCAAAATTCATGGTAGCAGAGCATTTCAAGCCAGGAAATCAAAAATAAAACCTGATCAAAGCAGGAAATCAACCTGAGATAAATGCTTCAAAACAAATGCAAGGATAATTTCAACAGCAAAGCACAATTAAATTCAACAACAGTTACAGATCAATTTCCATCTCAAATCAGAGAATCCAGATCAAAGAAAAATTATGGAGGCTTCATTGTTCTTCTCTGTTTTACATCATGACAGGTTAGCAAATTCCTCTTTTAAAACTTGATCTTTCATATTATCTAAAGTCTGTGATGATGATAACCTGGATATGGTTTGTATGAATGTGAAATGTGATAGCATGCCTTGGAATATGGAATGATTGTTGTGTGCATGTCTTCTTCCAGACATATAGCTTTGTATTTAAACACTTACAGGCCTAAACTCATGAAAAATTCAAACCCTCTAGCTCTAATCTATTTAAGTAATGATCTCTAAGTAAAAAGGGATTATAACAATGAAATATCAATTTTAAAATTTAATTCAAGTGTGTTTATTAAGCACTTATTTATAAAAAGATAAAACCACAGTGATAATTAGAAATAAGTTGAAATTCGAAAATCTGGAATTTGTGATTTGAGTTTATAAATTGATTCGTATTACAAATGATGAATTAAGATAATCAATTCATGATTTGTAAACTTGAAATTGTTGGGAATTCTGGAGTTGAACGGAAAGCGAGTTTTTGTCGAAATCTGGCGATCAAGTGGATTTTGGATCTTGGGGTTCTAACTAGAGGAGGATGAAGTGATGAGGGACAAGGGAAAAATAGAACTATATTTTTCTGATAACCGTGTGGCTTGACGATGTCGATATAGGGTTTAAGGTGTTGATTGGAACGTGGTAGTTGATGAGACTTTTGCGTCATCACTTGGTCATCGGACTAGATTGCGAGGGTTGGAAGCGTAGCGTGGTGACGTGATGCGACTCTAGACGTGGTAGCATGAGCTCCGATGGTCGAGTTCATCGTCAACAAGGGTTTTTGTCGAATTGGTTTGTTTCTAGTTTTGGGTCGACTCATTCGATTTTGATTGCGAAGTGGTTCGTGGGTTCTGGGTGACCGTATCATCAGAGGTGAAAGTCGTTGACTTGTCGACAATGATGTGGTTGATCGAAGATGGTCAGGTTGCTTATGCATGTGCACGAGTCCATTACCATGTCTGTTGATTTAAGTTTGGGGAAGATGGGTTATTCTCGGGTTCGAACTCGAAGTAGTTTGTAAATTTTCTCGAAGTCTTGAAGAGTTGTGTGTGTCTCGGGCGTGACACAGGAAGGAGTCGGGTTGTACCCAAAGCAAATACTTTAAACAATTTTTTTCAAGTTTAAATAAAGACAGGTATTAAAATTTTAAATTAATCTAGTTTAAATATTTTCTTAAATAAATTTCTTTTATACAAAATAAATGTTTTGTTTAACATTTGAAAAAGAGAAAATAAAATTTTAAATTATATGATTTGTTTAACTTAAAGTTGTAAGTTATTTCAAAAAAATTATTTGAGAATGTAATTAAGTGTTAAATAAAAAGGTAAAATGTTTTTAGTTGTAAATTAACTTAAGTTAACTTATGGAATAATAATTTTCTTTTCAAAGATTAAAGGTTCAAAGATTAAATGTTTCTAAAGATAATCGATGAATGATTACCTTGCGTAGTTAAATTAAAGCTAATTACTTTGTGTAATTTAATTAAGGTTAATTAATTATTGTGATTAAATTAAAGAATAATCAATGTAATAAAGCATTTATTTATTAAGGATAATCAATTACTTAAATATGATTACAGTAATTAAAAGTAATTAATTAATGATTAAAAGTTGATAAATCAAGTGATTAAAAAAAATTAATTAAAAGAAAATTAATTAATGTGATAAATTAATTAAGGTAATTAATTTGAGGGTAATTAATTAATTAAAGGTTAATTAATTAATGAAATTGATTAGGGATAATCATTTATTATTATTAATTAAGGATAATTGATTAAATGGTAATTAATTAAGGGTTGATTAATTAATAAAATTAATTGAAGATAATTAATTAAAGAATAATTAAATAATTAAAGATTAATTATTTAATGATTAAAGGTTATTCAATTTATTAATTAAGGTTGATTAATTAATAATTAAAGGTTAATTAATTTATTATTAAAGGTTAATTAATAAATGATTAAAAGATAATTAATTAAAATGGTTTTGATTAATTAATGTTAATTAACCATGATTAGTAATTTGTTCATAAGTAATTTAATCTGGTTTAAATTAATTAGATAATTAATTGATCTTACTTATGGATGTTTGGATTGTATGGAATGCTTTGAATCGTTGATATCCCTGATGTGTGATGCTTTGTGATATGAATTATTTTGATATGAGTTGTGATGAATGTAATTTATTTATCTATGATGAATTTATATTATTTATCTGTGAATCTGTAAATGAAAGATAAGCATTATAAGATTTGTAGGATCGATTTCACACTAGAGGGGGGTGAATAGGGTGATGCTATTAATTGTAAAAATTTATTGCGGAAGTTTATAAAATATTTTTCAATACAGATATATCAGAATTATAGCAACACAGATAACAGCAGAATAAATGCAGAAATAGAACGAAACAGAATTTACCCAGCTTCGGCAAAACCCTGCCTACGTGCTGCCCCCAAGGTTTCTTCTAGAAATTAAGCAGTCAGACGCTTGCACACGTAAATTCACGACACCCGCTATCGAATAGCCTTAATTCTTTGCTCAAAACCCTGCGACAACTCGTCCACTGAGTTGCAAATTCTAAAACTATGCCACATAGTTTATCCCCTAGTCACACGGCTAGATATTACACAAGTTTAAACAAAATACATTTTAAACACAATTTAAAAACAAAAAAAAACCCTAATTATAATTATAAGCCTTATATAATTATAAACCCAAAACTAATATAAAGGCCGGCCCAAAATTATTCTTTCTCATTTTCTTTTATCGGCCCGTTCCTTTGTGTTTGTGATAATGGCGACTCTCGTTCGTTCGTTCCTCTGAAATTAGGGTTCGGAAAAATTGAAGTGCGTCGGTTTCTGTCGATTCAATTGATGATGCTTCAATTTCTTCTTTCTCTCTATCGATCTCCTTCAGCTACTTCAAATCGATGTTTTCTTCTTTGCACTCGGCCCGTTCAATTATGATTGAATTCGGAGTTGCTTCAGTTTGTAATTTGTTACTTTTGCTTTAATGT
The DNA here is from genome assembly GCA_030765085.1 of Allium cepa. Lineage (NCBI taxonomy): Eukaryota > Viridiplantae > Streptophyta > Magnoliopsida > Asparagales > Amaryllidaceae > Allium > Allium cepa. The sequence continues at coordinate 588,628,764 of CM060928.1, forward strand.
TTTTGGTTCCTTGAACTCAATAATTTCGTAGCCGATGATGAATGGGTTTATATAGGGTTTGATTCCCTATAATTTCGTTCGAATTAATTTTCGAATTTGTCTGATAATTTTTGTGCTTGGCCGTTGATCTTCGTATGGATGCTTGTGATGATTTCTGATTTTTTTTCAATTCCTTATATTTGTTACCTGATTCCCCTGGTGTTGATTTATGACTTGGTTCACTTTGTATATTTCATTTACTCGGTTGTCATGTTGACTTTGTTTGCATATCTATGCACATTGTAGCCTTGATCGAGTATTAAGATTCATTGGTCTTTGCTGTACATTTGCATACATGTGTGATTATATATATAAGTGTTAGCTTTTGTTTCCAGTTATCATAAAAATGGGTTTAGTGTAGTTTCATTTTGTTTGGTTCTTCAAGTTAAATTTGCTGTTGCATTGAGTTGCATATTTTTTGTAGGTCTGTGCCTTTGTGCCTTTGTGATATTTGCTTATCATTTGTGAGTTTGATGTTGAGCCACTATCTTGCTTGATTTGAATTTCTGGTGACTTCACTTGTACATTTAGGTTGCTGTTCTTTTGGCACTGCTTACTGTTAGTCTTCATGTAGCTTGACTACATGTATATGAAGTAGTGTTGCATTCCTAGTTTGAACCATGACTGGGTTCACTATATATTGATTCTTATCAGTCTGCATTCAAGTGTACATCCGAATTTTTGATGAGGTTGTGTTGTATGGGCAGTATTTGAATCCTTGTGCTTGACAGTTTTGTGATATTTTGTAGTGCACCTGAGTTGATCCAGCTTAGTGCTCGGGTTTGACCTTGTACTGATATCATGACATTATTTTTTATTGCTCTTGAGTTGAACCCGGCTTTTGATTTGGGTTTGACCTTGAGCTCACCTGTCCCTGTAATTTTATCAAGTATATATCGGTGTGCAGGACCTTGTGGCATGTACAGTGATACACTGTGCATGTCACAAGTTATTTGTGTATGATGAATTCAAATTTAAATGATGACGAACAACCCAAATAACCGAGACAAATAAAATTTCCAGAATACATTTTATTCTACAAAGATATTTTATTTTCAATTTTACCGCGTTAGTGTGTATTTTTGCAGATTCCTCAGATGGTGGATTCAATCTGGAGTGAAGTCGAAGATAAAATACGAGTGAATGAGTGAATTTGTAGTGAGATGCATTTGTAAATAATAAATTATGACGTGATCAAATTTGTATTGTAATCAAAATTGTATATGTATAGTGAGAGCTTGAATTTGTACTATTCAAAATTGTAATAAATATTTGTTTGAATAAAATATCTGTTTGAATTTAAATTCCATGTTATTTATTTTATTCATCAAATTTTTATTTAATTATAAAATAGTACATTAACAAATACATTTAAATGAATATATATATATATATATGTTTATTATCATCAAACAAAAATCATATACTCACATATTCAACAATCTCCCCCTTTTGATGATAGCAAACATATATTCAAGATTTTGAATTTGTTAAATGTATTTGATCATTCACTTTGCTTCCCCTATTTGTGTGCTTCCTCTCTACCAAAGCTCCCCCTTCATATATGCATACACCAGCTCCCCCTTCATATATGCATACAATTAAAAATATGCAAATTGAGCCTATATGCAAATAGAAAATATTTGACCTTTACTTTCTTTTATTTGACAAATCTTAACTTTTCTCTCTCCCTTTTATAATCAGCAAAAGAGTAATAGTGTTAGAAAAATAGAGATAAAGTGATAGATATTAATACAACGATAAACTCAATCGAATATAAATATTAAATTTCAATAAAAATCAAACAAAAAATCATAAATAGTCTGTTAGGCGCATATTCCACTTTTAGAATGATGTGAATGATGTCATCATATAAAACCATACAGTTGTGTCTATTTGTGGTATATTTATATCAGGAATTTGAATATATACCAACCATGCATAACCGTTAGGACTTTTAAATGAGATTAGTAGTATTCCAGTTTTATTTTAAAAAAAATGAATTCAAGTATCTTCTAACCATGCATAACCGTGAGGACTTTTAAATGGGATTAGAATCAACTTGTTTATTTAATAAATCAATTTTGATATGCGTTCCGTACATGTATAACCATGAGGACTTTTAAATGAGCATGAAAGCACATAATCAAATATTCCAAGTAGTTCACCCATGCATAACCGTGAGGACTTTTAAATGAGATTGAATACTTTGGATTATTTATTATTATTATTATTATTATTTTATTTTTTAATTTAAAAAAATATAAAATGAAAAACGAATGATTCCTGTTTAAATCACCACATATTGACATACTATAATGGATTATGATGAATGATGGTCGATAGAAAATGATAGAAATAGAAACGATCATGGAATTTTTTACCAACAAAAAGTGTTTATAATTCTTGTTTTAGAAATTTACTAATTATACCGTCTCAAGTTATAAAATACGATTAATATCAACACTCATAACTTTTTCAATTACTATTAACTTTTTCGATAATTAATCGGGAGAAAGATCTGTTAAATAGGCAAAAATAAAGTCAAATTTCTAAGACACCTAAACTGAGATGTAGTTTACAGAAGCTATTTTCTGGTAGGGGTTTTGTAAAATGGTCTGCCAATTGGTAATCGGTTAAAATGAAATTTATGCAGATATTTTCTTTGGAAATATGATCTCTAATAAAATGATGTCTAACATCTATATGTTTTGTTCGTGAGTGATGTACAGGATTATTTGTGAGATCAATTGCGCTTTTACTATCACACATTAGTGGTACACGTTTAAAATTTAGACCATGGTCTTGTAAAGTTTGTATATCCACAAGATTTGGGAAGAGAAACCACTTAGAGCAATATACTCTACCTCTGTGGTGGGTAATGCAATACAATTTTGTTTTCTGCTAGACCATGCTACTAACGAATGTCCTAACATAAAGCATGCTCCACTAGTACTTTTTCTATCAACTAGACTTCCAGCATAATCTGCATCTGAAAATCCTTTTAATTCAAAGTTATCATTTGTTGGATACCAAAGATCAAAACGTGGGGTGTGCAACAAATATCTTACAATTCTTTTAACAGCTTTTAAATGAGATTCTTTTGGGTTAGACTGAAATCGTGCACACAAACATACAGAAAACATGATGTCAGGTCTAGAAGCGGTAAGATAAAGAAGTGATCCAATTATACCTCTATATTGCTTTTGATCAACTGCCTTACCTTTTTCATCCTTATCAAGTTTAATTGTTGTACTCATGGGGGTTCTTGCTGGTTTGGCATCTTTCAATCCAAATTTGTTGACAAGTTCCCTAATATATTTTATTTGAGAAATGAATGTACCATTATCGCTTTGTTTGATTTGAAATCCTAAAAAGAATTTTAACTCTCCAACCAAGCTCATTTCAAACTTTTCCTGCATAACTTTTTCAAATTTCTCATACAATAACTTATTAGTAGCTCCATAAATGATGTCATCAACATACATTTGAACAATTAAAAGATCAGCATTTTCATGCAACAGAAATAGTGTGGTGTCTACACAGCCCTTTTTGAAACCATTTTCTAGGAGATAAGTACTAAGACATTCATACCAAGCTCTAGGAGCTTGTTTTAATCCATATAGTGCCTTTTTAAGTTTATATACATGGTTAGGATATTTATGAATTTCAAAACCTTCTAGCTGTTCAACAAATACATTTTCTTTTAAAATTCCATTAAGAAAAGCACTGTTACTATCCATTTGTCTTAGTTTAAATCTTTTGTAGCAAGCAAAAGCTAATAATATCCTAATTGATTCTAGTCTAGCTACTGGTGCAAAAGTTTCATCAAAGTCAACTCCCTCAATTTGGTTATATCCTTTAGCTACTAATCTAGCTTTATTTCTAATCACATTTCCAGATTCATCAAATTTATTTTTAAAAATCCATTTTGTTCCTATGACTAGATAATCCTTAGGTCTAAGTGCTAGACTCCAAACATCGTTTCGTTCAAATTGATTTAGCTCTTCTTGCATGACCATAAACTAGATTCATCATTAAGAGCCGTATCAATGTTATTTGGTTCTATTTGTGAAATAAATCCACTATATAGACGCAGATCACACAGGTTTCTAAAGGAGGAACGAGTTTGCACACCTGTGAAAGGATTTCCTATTACCAATTCTGGAGGATGATCTGCTTTGAATTTCAGTTTCTCTGGATCTAGATTCCTTCGAACTTCTTTTTTTGTTGGAGTTTCTTTTGGTTTTTCATTTTCATCTTTTTCGTTCTCCTCTTCAACATTGCTTTTGATTGTTTCCTGATCATCAGTGCCTTCATCAAATTTCACATTGATTGATTCCACAATTGTTTTAGTGCTTTTGTTGTAGACTCTATAAGCTTTGCTTCTAGAAGAGTATCACATGAATATGCCCTCATCATCTTTTGCTTCAAATTTTCCTAATTGATCACCTGTATTGAGAATATAGCAAGGACATCCAAACACTTCGAAGTAAGCAATGTTTGGTTTATTTTTGAACCATAGCTCATAGGGTGTTTTGTTAAGAATCAGTCTAATCATAATTCTATTCATTACATAACATGATGTATTTACTGCTTCTGCCCAAAAGTGCAAAGGTAGTTCATACTTATTTATCATAGACCTAGCCAACTCTTGCAATGTTCGATTCTTTCTCTCAACTACCCCATTTTGTTGTGGACTTCGTGGTGCAGAGAATTCATGTTTGAATCCATTTTCATCACAATAAATTTCAAATTCATAATTTCCAAATTCTCCACCATGATCACTTCTTAACGAAATAATATAAACTCCTTTTTCATTTTGAACTAGTTTTGTGAATTTTTTGAAGTATGAAAAAGTTTCTGATTTTAACTAAGAAATATACCCATGTATATCTTGAGTAATCGTCAACTATCACAAAATAATATTTCTTATCACCTAAGCTAGCAATGTCGTTGGGTCCAAATAGATCCATATGAACTAGTTCAAGAACTCTAGAAGTGCTTACATTGTTTTTGGCATGAAACGATGATTTTTTACGTTCTCCCATAGTACATGCTTTACATAAAAATTTTGTTTCGAAATCATGTGATGGCAGTCCTCTTACTAAATCTTATCTTTTCAATTGGTTTAAGAGATTCATGCTATCCCTAATCGTCTATGCCATAAATTTACTTCTATATCCTTGACTACCAAACATTTTGAAAATGTGATATCATCAAAAGATAGAGAGTATATATTACCTTTCCTCATACCTGAAAATAAGATTTCTTTTGATGATTGGTCAATAATTTTGCATAAAGCAGAGTCAAAAATAACATTCATACATTTATCACATAGCTGGCTGATTGATATCAAATTATGGTGCAGATTTTCAACATATAGTATGTCATTTAAGGTAAATGTATTGTTACCTACTTTACCTTTTTCGACAATTCTACACTTTTCATTGTTACCCATTGTGACTCTGCCACCTCTGTACTTTTCTAGGCTAAGGAACTTTGATTTGTCTCCTATCATATGCTTGGAATAGCCAGAATCCAGGTACCATTGCTGTTGTTCCTTAGCCTTCTAGCATACCTACACAAGAGGGGAGTTTAGTGACCTATTTGTTTTTATAGGTTCATGATTGTTAGTGGTAATTGATTTTGAAAATAATTTTTTGGAGACCCAAAACTATTTATATATGCTCCTTTCGGCCCCCAAATTTGTTTAACTTTGAGAGATTTTATATTTGTGCCTTTTGGAACCCAAATTGGAATCGTTTTCACGTGTTTGGGTTTATTCCAACAATTATTTTGATTGTGTCCAAATTTTCTACAAATTATGCGCATTGAATTGACTTGATTAATTTCATTTTTAACATTTTCAGATTGATTATATTCAAGTCCTTGTCTAACTATATTAATAGTTTGTTTCCTTAATAGCATATTCAACGATCTTTCACTTTTGAAATTTTTTCCTAAAGTCATAGACAATTGTTGGACTTGTGTTTTGAGAGATTCATTTTCATTTAGTAATTGTGTGCACTTTTTAATAGAATTTTCTCGTCTAGTATTTTCACTTTTTTTCAAAATCAAAATTTTGTTTTCAAATGATTTAATTTTAATATCTGATATTTTAATTTCTTCTTCGAATGTTGGACACTTATCACACTTAGGGATCCTACTCTGATAGTTTTTAACAAATTGGTCAAGTTGTTTATTTAAATCTATCAAAGTATCTTTTTGCGATTCAAGTTTGGCATACTTCTTCTTAAGTCTTTCGAAGCACCCATTTACCTCGTGAAAATATATAAGTAGTTCTGAATGAGTAAGTTTTGATACCTCACTTGGCTCGTCATCATTACTGTCAGTTATTTCTCCATGAAGACACATATTTGCTCTTTCACTCTCACTACCGGTGCTATCACTTTTATCTTCATCGCTTTCATCCTATGTAGCTGTAAAACTTCTTCTTTTCAGTTTCTTTCCTCGGCTGAGTCGATTTTGGGGACAATTTGGCTTGATATGACCTGGTTTATTATAGTTGTGGTAGATGATTTCCTGTTTTTTTGAATTGCCTAGAACTTTGTTTATTCTGCTCTTTACTTGATGATTTTTGGCCGGATTTCCATATTTGTGATTCCACTTTTTGAGTCTTCTTATTAATAGTGCTAATTCTGCTTCACCATCATCATCATCATCATCAACATTATCTTCATTTTCAGTTGTTACTTTGAGAGCTATTGATTTCTTTCGTATGTCACCTCCTTTACACACTTCCTTGAATTTTATTTCTAGCTCATAAGTGGTGAGATTTCCGATGAGCTCTTCAACTTTGATTTGTTTTAAATCTTTCGATTCGTAAATGACAGTCACTTTTGCTTCAAAACTTCGTGGAAGGACTCTAAGAATTTTTTGAACTATTTCCAATTCCGTGTATGATTTTCCGAGAGCTTTTGATTTGTATACGATATTGGAAAGTCGTGCGTACATCTCTTTAACATTTTCTTCCTTGGCCATTGTGAAATTCTCGTATTCCTGCTTAGCATGGCAAGACAAGATTCTTTAACTTGAGATGTTCATTCGTGATGTGCCAAATTTCCTACGCAGTTAAACAATGTGAGACACAATTAAATTCAAATTGATCCAATGAACAGATAATAGAATTCATAGATTTAGCATTAGCATTTTGTAATTTATTTTCTAGCTCTGTCCATTGATCCATCGGTTTACCTATTTCCTGATTATCTACAATTATAGTTGGTGTTATATAACCTGTCTCAACAATATTCCAAGCGTCAATGGTTTCTAGAAAAAATTTCATTCTATTTTTCCAGTAGGCGTATTCACCATTGAACATTGGTGGTCTAACTATGGACTGACCCACAGCAAAAGCATTATTAAAAGAAGCCATTTTAAAAATTCAAATTTTTAAAAGCAAAAATTGGTTTTTATTTAAAAATCAAATTTTTTTTAAATAAAAATAGCTTTTGAACCTTGCTCTGATATCACTTGTAGGATTGATTTCACCCTAGAGGAGGGTTAATAGGGTGATGCTATAATTATAACAATTTATTGTGGAAGTTTATAAATTATTTTTAACACGGATATATCAGAATTATAACAGCACAGATAACAGCAGAATAAATGCAGAAATAGAACGACATAGAATTTACCGAGCTTCGACAAAACCCTGCCTACGTGCTGCCCGTAAGGTTTCTACTAAAAATTAAGCAGTCAGATGCTTACACACATAAACTCGCGACACCCGCTATCGACTAGCCTTAATTCTATGCTCAAAACCCTACGACAACTCAGCCACTGAGTTGCGAATTCTCAAACTACGCCACGTAGTTTGTCCCCTCACACGACTAGAAATTACACAAGTTTAAACAAAATACAATTTAAACACAATTTAAAAACAAAACAAAACCCTAATTATAATTATAAGCCTTACATAATTATAAACCCAAAACTAATAAAAAGGACGGACCAAAATTATACTTTCTCCTTTTCTTTTAATGGCCCGTTCCTTTGTGTTTGTGATAATGGCGGCTCTCGTTCGTTCGTTCCTCTGAAACTAGGGTATGGAAAAATTGAAGTGTGCCATTTTCTATCGATTCAATTGATGGTGCTTCGATTTCTTCTTTCTCTCTGTCGATCTCCTTTGGCTACTTCAAATCGATGTTTTCTTCTTTGCACTTGGCTCGTTCAATTATGATTGAGTTCGGAGTTGCTTCGATATGTAATTTGTTACTTTTGCATTACTATTTTTGTTTCCTTGAACTCAACAATTTGGTGGTCGATGATGAATGGGTTTATATAGGGTTTTGTAACGTAGCGGATTTTGCCCGCTCGAAAATCAACATCCATACTTTACATCGTACTCGAATGCCGTAGATTCGACCGTTCAAATTTGATTCGCCGGAGCTTATAACAACATTAAGTAAACAACACAGCGGAATAAAAGAATAATACATTGATATACAGCTTTGATACAATATCTGATACAACAGATGATCCAATAGATATCAATATACATCAGAGATATGATACAATAAATAGCATCGGAAAAGAAAATAGATGACATCTAGCAGCGGAACAATATAACTCTAAGATAGTCTTCAAAAGAGAACTCCGAGAACTGCAACTCCATCTCCAAGAACCAATCCAGCAATAGCCCGAACTCCCAATAACCATGCACCAAGCTATGCAAGACTGGTGTGGTCCAAATTCTGAACTAACTCTAGATAATCTACTAAACCTGACTATCTGAAAAACCCAAACTCTAGACTGCTCGTGTAGAAAATAATGAGCACCCAGAGTTCAGGAAAGAAACAACAAACTCTGGATCAGTCGTGGGACTGGTGTTGTAACATCCCGGAATTTTTGACAATATCAATTTAATAATCTGTAGTTAAAATTAAATTGATATTGATATTCTGCTGATAATTATTCAGATAAATTTAATAATGTTCTTCAATTAATATTTAAATTGGTTATTTTATCTTTTAAATAATAAATTGATTTCTATTTACAATATAGATATATGGTTTATATTTTAAATAAATTGGTTTTGTTTTAAATTTAGAATAAATTCAATAAAATGTTTTATGACTTAATAAAATGAATATTTTGTAAAATGATTTTAAATTTAATAAAAGAGATTTATAAAAATAATATTAATATTGTATTGACTTTATAAATAAATTTTGAATAAGATTTGTAATGTTTATTTCAAATTGAATTTATATTTATAACTTAATTTAAAAATATTTGGATTTTAAGTTTAGTTTGAATTTAAATTCTAAAGTATAAAATCTAAATTGTTTTAATCTATAATATGTATAAGTTTCATTTATTAACCTGATTGTTTTTATTTTCATTTATAAATTTATAATATAAACTAACAACTTAAGTTAAGCTAATATAACATTAATTTGTAATTAAAAAACTAATTATCTTTAAGAAAACAAGTGTTTGATTCTTATGCATTCATTTGACAAGTGTTAAAATAATAGACAAGTGTTAATTTTGTTTTTGTTTTCTTTTCTTACATTAAAATCTGAAATACATTTGTATAGTATGCATCTTCATTTCATATAACATTTTCATTCTTCTTTAATCAAAAGAAATTCTTCAAAACTTCTTGAATCAAAATCATGCAAATCTGCATATCTCATTTCTGTATTTCCTCAAACCCATCTTCATATTCATTTTAAAAATCTGCATATACAATTCACCAAAAATCTGCATTCACAATCAAATAAAAATCAAATCTGCATAATCATAAACATATTCAAATCTGCATTTCCTCTTCAAAACATCAATCTGCATATTCAAATTCAAGAAGAGCCTGCACTATTTCTTTTCTGCACTCTATTTAAAGCTTGGAAATGGAAGCATCTGCATGCATGTGGAAAGTGTAGCTACTGCATTCTTCCTGCATGCAAGTAATTAGGCTGTGAGCATGAGCTTTTCATCAAGATTTTAACAGAGGATCAGGCCTGCATATGTTTGTGTTCTGCAAATTCAAGTGATCAACAGGGGGGGTCTGCATTCATCAAATAGTGAGTAACAAATAAAATCTTAAAATATATTTAGGTTGCCTGATTTAAATGATTGAGATAAAATATGCTTGTGTGCTTATATAAGATCTGATGAAATTATGATTGAGTGTGCGTGTTGATTTTTGCTTTGCTGTGTTTCCAGATTCACCATCATATTTAAAAGAATTTCCTGTGATTGATCTAATTTGAAGTAGTATCTAGATTTTAGAATAAATAAATAAATAAATAAAGAGGTTTTGTTTAGCATAGATTAGAATGCAAATTTATAAAGTATTACAGTTTAAATTTCTTAAGTTCAGATTTAAATTTTAGGTGAAGTTAAATACAGGGTGATGATTCTGTTAAAACAGGTAATAACATTATATGTTAAATCTTGATCAAATTCAAACCTATTAATATAGAAATTCAGTGTTATAAATTAAAAACATTAACTGGAACTTGATTTTAAAATCAAGTATGAGAAATTTTAGAGTATTGTTTCCTTTACAGTTGTTTTTGAACAAAATATAAATTTAAACAAAATTCTTGAAATTTATGATTTAAGAAACTCAGGATCTTTCTGAGTTATAAAGGAAGGATCATAGATCCTTGTAAAAATCAGAGAAGTGAATATAAATTTCTAGATTGATTGCAGTTTGGTTTTTCTGAATTGAACCCTAGTTTTAATAAGGGTTAAAGGTTAGGCCAGTGAGGAGTGATGGATTGACCGAGTGATATGATACTTTGGGAATGTGTAGTTGATGAAGGGAGGAGTTCGAGGTTGGAATGGATGGACTACAGGTGGTCAGAGCGACTTGCAAACGCCGTTGACAGGTTTTGTGTAGAAACCTGTAAGCATTTTCAGATTTTGAATTTGGGTAATTTTGAACTATTTGATTTCTGATCAATCTGGGTTGATGTTTGAAGTTGTGGTGGGTTTCTGGTTGGTGTTGGATCATCTATGATGATGATAAGGGCGGGAATCGCCGTGCATATGCACGGCGACATGTTTCTGGTGAATCGTTTGGGTGTTGGATGTTTCAGGGGAGAGTGGGAATTGACCCGAAGCAGGTCAATGTAAAACTCGAATTAGGAAGGCTGCAAACCCGAAGTAAAATTTAGGTTCTCTCGGGTTGAACCTGTAAGTTAACAGGTTACAGAAAACCTGTTTTTCTTTTCAAAATTCTAGGTTTTAAACTTTTAAAATCTGTAGTTATAGGTTTTAAACAAGTTTTAGGTTTAAAATTTAATTTAAGTTTGAATTACTAATTTGAATTTAAATTCCAGGTTTTGAGTTGAAACCTGTTTTTCTGTTTTCTGTAAATCTGGGTTTTAAAGTTTTTTTTTGAATCTGTAGTTTTGTTTAAAAAGTAAAGTTTTAGTTTGAACTCAAATGCAAGTTTGAATTTCTAATTTGAATTGAAATTCCAGTTTATATAAAATTTAAGTTTCAGAAATTTAAATTTAATTAACTCTTGGTTTGATAAAAAGGTTTTAAACACTTTTAGAAATGAGATTTTAAAAATATGAATAGAATTGAAGTTGGTTTAAAATCTGGAAATTTAGAAGTTTAATTTGAATTTCAGTTTTAAATTTTAAATAAGGTTTAAAATTTGAAGTTTTCAAATTAAAATGGAAATTTTAATTATTGAAAGTTTTGAAATAACTTTAACTTTAAAAATTTCCATAGCATTTGTTTGATTTGCAACTTAAAAGGTTTTAAATTATTTAAAACTTTGATAAGTTTTAAACTTGAATTTAAAATTGAAATTTAAAAGTAATTTCATAAGTACTTTGTTTTGAATTAAATTGTTTTAAAACATAATTAAGTTATGTTTTATTTTGGAAAATTTGATTAAGATTTATGTTTTAAAATTAATTAACAGGTAATTAAGATTAATTAATTAATTTAATTAATTAATTGAATTTGGAATTAATAATTGATTAATGAATAATCAATTTGGAATTAAGATCATTAATTGAGTTATTAATTAATGATAAATGAATATTAATTGTGAGATTAAGTTTTAAATTAAGGTTAATTAATTCAATAATTAACTTTAATTAATGAATGGTTAAGGATAACTTAAACGGTAATTAATTTAGGTTAATTACTTATAAAATAATTTGAGGATGGTTAATGAAGGTCATTAACCATGATTATTTAACAACTAATTAATTTAGTTAATTTTTATAATTAGATTAATTAATTTAATAATAATCAATTGTAAATGGTTTGAGTATAATTACTTGATAAAGTAATTAAGGAATTAATTACTTAATGTAATTAATTTAATTTAATGTGACTGTTTATTTTAATTAATTAAGTTTAATTAATTTTAAACACTTGAGTTTTATAAATAATTACTTTATGTAATTAAAGTTTTGGAAATTACTAAAGTAATTGTTTAATAATTACAGATTGTAATTAAGGAGATGTCTAACTATGAGTTAATTTGGATTAATTATGTAGTAATTAATCAAATAATTAAATAAGAAATTAATTTAAGGATAATTAATTTGGTTTAATATAGCAATTAAGTTAGTTAATTACTTAGAGTAATTAATAATTAAGGATCGTTAATTATTTTAATTAATGATGTAATTAAAGATGATTAATTATGGTTAATTAATCAATAATAGGTAATTAATTAATGTAATTAATTAAGGATTAGGATAATTAATTATGATTAATTAATTAATTGAAGTAATTAAAGGTTAATTACTGTTTAGTTGAGAATAATTAATTTGTAAAATTAATTTAGGATAATTACATGAATGTACTTAAGGATGATTAGTCAGGAGTGATTAATTAAAGTAATTTATGATTGATTAATTGATTGTAATCAATGAAATGATTGAGTAAGCAAGATTTATATTTGATGAAGTAATTAATTTAATTTATTTTAAATTAATTAAAGATGGGTAATTAATTTAATTCATTTTAAATCAATTAGAGATAGTTAATTTAATTCATTTTAAATTAATTATAGGATGATGAGTAAATCATTGCTTATGGATGAATGGTTGAACTTGATTGTCTTAGATGCTTTGTGATCTCAGTAATGAGATAAATGATATTGTGTGATATGGATGCTTGGTTGTATTGTGATGATAACATAGGTTATCTATTGTGATATATGGTATATCTTTTTGATATTGATGATGTGAATTACCTGTTATGTGATAATGTTAATTATCAGTTATGATTTATAAGTTATCTATCTGTGTGTATATAGATACAGTAATTAAACTGTTTTAAGAACCTTTAAAACAACTTGGACCTTAAAAGACACGCTTTGGTTTTCGATAAGACCGGGATCGGGTTTCCATATTTGGATATCCGAAAACCACATCGATTCCAAATAACGTTAGGTCGTTTATCAAAGTGGAGCTTTGTGAAGACTCGAGGTGTAAGGACTATGAGTCATTATAACTCTATGGGTGATTCCGTAATGAGTTGACGGAATTAGTTCTTATAGATTCGAGATGGTGGTTTAAAGTGCAAGGGTTATTGTCGTTAACTCTGAGGGTGATTCCAAAATGAGTGTAACGAGATAATGCCTTCGGTTTCGTTCGAACCCGGAACGAACTTGTATGGATTGAATGCTTTCAGCACATCGTCAGGTGGACGATGAGCATTCTAAGTGATATGTCCTATAAAGGTAATCGTAGCCTCAAGCCTCATCAATCGGGAATGGCTAAAACAGGGGAGGTGCAGCAAAGCTTCGTGGGTCGCGCCCACTGGAGAACAAGATTGATCCCTGTCTAGAAGTCCCTTTATATTCGGCTGTGTGGGTGGTTGCTAGCTACAACCACGGGGTTGTCTTGTTCGAAACTATTCAGTAAGGAATGGGTCCGGCTTTGTGTTGCAGGGGTCGGGAGTGATCCTCGGTACGTTGATCTAGGCCACGTACTGTGACGGGCGGTACCCCAGAAGCCCTGCCATTGATGGAATCCAAAATCCAATAAGTGCCAACGGTTTTGATTGTATTACCCACTTTTGTGGCTAGTAGCTGGAATTTAATAGATGTAACAATTTCGGCTATTTCTTATTTATTTGAAAACCCTAGACACTATTATAATATCATCAGATTTCCTATCAAATGTTTTGGTTAGCGTAAGGTAAAAACTTTTCCATGTTTATGTGTGGGAAGTCTTACGTGATACCTTTCTTTTCAAAGGTTGTTTTTTTAAAGTTAAGCAACTTTAACCTGTTACTCACACCAGACCCATGTCTGACCTGGAGTTTATTTTTGTTTTTCATAAACTCTTGGGTACTCAAATTTTTATGAGTAGTCAAGGGAATTCAGGTTAGGATTCAGGATTAGCTTTGACGAATTGTGAAGGAGCAGTGGAGCAGGAGGCTTCCGTGTGTAGATATATATAGTTTTCCGTTGTGTGTTCTATGAGTTGTTGTATTGAGTTGTATAACTAGACAGGTGTTTATAACTATCTAGTATATGTGTTGTATATCTGTGTACTCTGATATTGCTTGTAAACTATGTAATATTTATGTTATTAATATAAATTTATTCGTTCCGCTGTGTAAGATTCTGATGTTGTTTCTTCCTTCTCTTCTTTCTATTCTCTTTTCTATCCCTTCCTTTCTTAATTCATGACGCGATTTTCCGGGAGTGGAAAGTCGGGTCGTGACAGTTGGTATCAGAGCATTAGGTTGAGTGAATACCTAGGCTCTGTAGTGGTGTCTTTCTTGAGAGAGCGTACTTGTAATTTTTAATGTATATTTATATATATATATATATATATATATCTACCTATCTGTTGGGTTACCTGTTCAGGTTTTCCAATATAAGTTATAAAGGTAGATTGGGGTAGTGGTGTGTATAACACAACTACCATTGGTTGGAGTTTGAATGTTTAAGGTTGGAGGTGTTCTGTCGAGACTGTAGACCTAATACCGTCTCGAGTAAGTTCTGTAGTGATGAAGGATTTCATCGATCTCTGAAGGAAACCAGTTAAGGTTCGGAGTTCATTTCTGAAGTTGATGAGTAGTGTTTTGATCTGTTGGTTGGCAGATGTGAGTGATGATATTTTGGATACCTCAGGGAATAGTAGCTGCGTGATGAGATGCAGTGACTATAGATGTTCCCGAAGATGTTTTCTTTGGAACAAGTTAAGGAAGTGAGTCTACTTCAGTGTTGTGGCTGTGGTCAGCTTAAGTTTCTGTTTGCTTTGAAGTCCGAGTTTCTCGAAGAGCTTGTTTTGGAATTCTTTGGCATCTGTGGCAGCAGTGTAGCTTGGAATGTTCTTGGTGTGGCTAGAGATCTTTTGGCTTAGTAGTTTTTCTGAAATGAAGCTCAGAAGCAGTTGAGTGGACCCGTTTCTTTGATGGGTTGACTAGTTAAGTGTAAGCTGTTCTGTTTGGCTAAGGAAGAACAGTTTTCTTTGGATTTGGTTTGGGCGGTTTGCAAAAGTGACTTGCGATTGTTTGAGTGTTCTCTTGGGTTATCTGAGTTTTCTGATGTCTTCAGGAAGTCAGAGCTTTGTTCCCATTTGGAGTTTGAAGTTTTCTTATTGTCTGGAATTCCAGGAGTGGTACCGGTGGTTCCGCCTTATAGAAGAATGGTTCTAAGAGTTGAGTTGGTGTAACAGCTCAGAGTTTTGGAGGAACTTCTGAATGATTCTTATGGATTTGTTGAACCATAGCTCTGGGATGTGTTGTCCTGTTTGTGCTTGTGTTCTTCTTCAGCATTTTCTTCCACTTCGGATCAGAGTTGAGCAGCGGAAGCAGTTGGGGAGTGTATCTGCCTATCTTTTTCTGGTCAGGAGAAGTGAGTTGTTGTTCTCTGATGTTGAGGAGTTGAGTTTGAGTTCTTGGTTTTGGTTGATCTTGAGGAGATCATTTTGTTGAAGTTGTTGGTCTAGTTGTTTCTAGAAGCATCAGCAAGGGTTGAGCTGATCAGTGAGGTTGTGTACAGCTCATGATCGTCTGAAGAGTTTTGTGGATAAGAGTCGAAGGGATTTGGACTCTGAAGTTGGAAATTTGATTTTGGATAAGTTTTCTCTGATCTTAAGTGAGCTATAATTTGGGTAAGTCTGAGGTGTTAGCTCTGAAGTGTTTGGATCTTTTCTGTGATCTTGGAGAATAAGTGATTGATCTACAGGATTGGATTGCCAGTTTGGATAACTGGAATTTGATGAGTTTCACGTATCTCTGAGGGAGTACGTGTATTATCTGTCTCTGGTTGTGGAACCAGCAGTTCTGAGTTTTGGTTGTTGAGTCAGACTCGTTTGTAGTCTGATATCTTGTCTAGTGTTATAGATATAGTTGTATAGGAGCTTTGCAGCTTCATAGTATTGTTGTTTGGATTCTCTAGAGCGAGTATCTCGGTGGATATATATATACACCTGGGGAAACTCGATAGAAATTTTATTCAGAATTTGTCTGAATAATTAGATTTGTTTGATTGGTTGAATTGGTTGTGTTTGGTTGTTAGCATAGGTTTGATATATGCTTGTGTTTCTAATTAAAATTTTATAAGATTATTAAATTACCTTTGTTTTAAATTTCGAGGACGAAATTCTTTTAAGTGGGAAGGATTGTAACATCCCAGAATTTTTGACAATATCAATTTAATAATCTGTAGTTGAAATTAAATTGATATTGATATTCTGATGATAATTATTCAGATAAATTTAATAATCTTCTTCAATTAATATTTAAATTGGTTATTTTATCTTTTAAATAATAAATTGATTTCTATTTACAATATAAATATATGGTTTATATTCTAAATAAATTGGTTTTGTTTTAAATTTAGAATAAATTCAATAAAATGTTTTATGACTTAA
Source organism: Allium cepa (assembly GCA_030765085.1). NCBI lineage: Eukaryota > Viridiplantae > Streptophyta > Magnoliopsida > Asparagales > Amaryllidaceae > Allium > Allium cepa. Next base: position 588,645,653 of record CM060928.1, read on the forward strand.
TAAAATGAATATTTTGTAAAATGATTTTAAATTTAATAAAAGAGATTTATAAAAATAATATTAATATTGTATTGACTTTATAAATAAATTTTGAATAAGATTTGTAATGTTTATTTCAAATTGAATTTATATTTATAACTTAATTTAAAAATATTTGTTTTTTAAGTTTATTTGAATTTAAATTCTAAAGTATAAAATCTAAATTGTTTTAATCTATAATATGTATAAGTTTCATTTATTAACATGATTGTTTTTATTTTCATTTATAAATTTATAATATAAACTAACAACTTAAGTTAAGCTAATATAACATTAATTTGTAATTAAAAAACTAATTATCTTTAAGAAAACAAGTGTTTGATTCTTATGCATTCATTTGACAAGTGTTAAAATAATAGACAAGTGTTAATTTTGTTTTTATTTTCTTTTCTTACATTAAAATCTGAAATACATTTGTATAGTATGCATCTTCATTTCATATAACATTTTCATTCTTCTTTAATCAAAAGAAATTCTTCAAAACTTCTTGAATCAAAATCATGCAAATCTGCATATCTCATTTCTGTATTTCCTCAAACCCATCTTCATATTCATTTTAAAAATCTGCATATACAATTCACCAAAAATCTGCATCACAATCAAATAAAAATAAAATCTGCATAATCATAAACATATTCAAATCTGCATTTCCTCTTCAAAACATCAATCTGCATATTCAAATTCAAGAAGCGCCTGCACTATTTCTTTTCTGCACTCTGTTTAAAGCTTGGAAATGGAAGCATCTGCATGCATGTGGAAAGTGTAGCTACTGCATTCTTCCTGCATGCAAGTAATTAGGCTGTGAGCATGAGCTTTTCATCAAGATTTTAACAAAGGATCAGGCCTGCATATGTTTGTGTTCTGCAAATTCAAGTGATCAACAGGGGGTCTGCATTCATCAAATAGTGAGTAACAAATAAAATCTTAAAATATATTTAGGTTGCCTGATTTAAATGATTGAGATAAAATATGCTTGTGTGCTTATATAAGATCTGATGAAATTATGATTGAGTGTGCATGTTGATTTTTTGTTTTGCTGTGTTTCCAGATTCACCATCATATTTAAAAGAATTTCCTATGATTGATCTAATTTGAAGTAGTATCTGGATTTTAGAATAAATAAATAAATAAAGAGGTTTTGTTTAGCATAGATTAGAATGCAAATTTATAAAGTATTGTTGTTTAAATTTCTTAAGTTCAGATTTAAATTTTAGGTGAAGTTAAATACAGGGTGATGATTCTGTTAAAACAGGTAATACATTATATGTTAAATCTTGATCAAATTCAAACCTATTAATATAGAAATTCAGTGTTATAAATTAAAAACATTAACTGGAACTTGATTTTAAAATCAAGTATGAGAAATTTTAGATTATTGTTTCCTTTACAGTTGTTTTTGAACAAAATATAAATTTAAACAAAATTCTTAAAATTTATGATTTAAGAAACTTAGGATCTTTCTGAGTTATAAAGGAAGGATCATAGAACCTTGTAAAAATCAGAGAAGTGAATATAAATTTCTAGATTGATTGCAGTTTGGTTTTTCTGAATTGAACCCTAGTTTTAATAAGGGTTAAAGGTTAGGCCAGTGAGGAGTGATGGATTGACCGAGTGATCTGATACTTTGGGAATGTGTAGTTGATGAAGGGAGGAGTTCGAGGTTGGAATGGATGGACTATAGGTGGTCGGAGCGACTTGCAATCGCTGTTGACAGGTTTTGTGTAGAAACCTGTAAGCATTTTCAGATTTTGAATTTGGGTAATTTTGAACTATTTGATTTCTGATCAATCTGGGTTGATGTTTGAAGTTGTGGTGGGTTTCTGGTTGGTGTTGGATCATCTATGATGATGATAAGGGCGGGAATCGCCGTGCATATGCACGGCAACATGTTTCTGGTGAATCGTTTGGGTGTTGGATATTTCAGGGGAGAGTGGGAATTGACCCGAAGCAGGTCAATGTATAACTCGAAGTTGGAAGGCTGTAAACCCGAAGTAAAATTTAGGTTCTCTCGGGTAGAACCTGTAAGTTAACAGGTTACAGAAAACCTGTTTTTCTTTCTAAAATTCTGGGTTTTAAACTTTTAAAATCTGTAGTTATAGGTTTTAAATAAGTTTTAGGTTTAAAATTTAATTTAAGTTTGAATTACTAATTTGAATTTGAATTACAGGTTTTGAGTTGAAACCTGTTTTTCTGTTTTCTGTAAATCTGGGTTTTAAAGTTTTTTTTTTTGAATCTGTAGTTTTGTTTAAAAAGTAAAGTTTTAGTTTGAACTCAAATGCAAGTTTGAATTTCTAATTTGAATTAAAATTCCAGTTTTTGTTAATAAAATTTAAGTTTCAGAAATTTAAATTTAATTAACTCTTGGTTTGATAAAAAGGTTTTAAACACTTTTAGAAATGAGATTTTAAAAATATGAATAGAATAGAAGTTGGTTTAAAATCTAGAAATTTAGAAGTTTAATTTGAATTTCAGTTTTAAATTTTAAATAAGGTTTAAAATTTGAAGTTTTCAAATTAAAATGGAAATTTGAATTATTGAAAGTTTTGAAATAACTTTAACTTTAAAAATTTCCATAGCATTTGTTTGATTTGCAACTTAAAAAGTTTTAAATTATTTAAAACTTTGATAAGTTTTAAACTTGAATTTAAAATTGAAATTTAAAAGTAATTTCATAAGTACTTTGTTTTGAATTAAATTGTTTTAAAACATAATTAAGTTATGTTTTATTTTGGAAAATTTGATTAAGATTTATGTTTTAAAATTAATTAACAGGTAATTAAGATTAATTAATTAATTTAATTAATTAATTGAATTTGGAATTAATAATTGATTAATGAATAATCAATTTGGAATTAAGATCATTAATTAATGATAAATGAATATTAATTATGAGATTAAGTTTTAAATTAAGGTTAATTAATCAATAATTAACTTTAATTAATGAATGGTTAAGGATAACTTAAATAGTAATTAATTTAGGTTAATTACTCTATAAAATAATTTGAGGATGGTTAATGAAGGTCATTAACCATGATTATTTAACAATTAATTAATTTAGTTAATTTTTATAATTAGATTAATTAATTTAATAATAATCAATTGTAAATGGTTTGAATATAATTGCTTGATAAAGTAATTAAGGAATTAATTACTTAATGTAATTAATTTAATTTAATGTGATTGTTATTTTAATTAATTAAGTCTAATTAATTTTAAACACTTGAGTTTTATAAATAATTACTTTATGTAATTAAAGTTTTGAAAATTACTAAAGTAATTGTTTAATAATTACAAATTGTAATTAAGGAGATGTTTAAGTATGAGTTAATTTGGATTAATTATTTAGTAATTAATCAAATAATTAAATAAGAAATTAATTTAAGGATAATTAATTTGGTTTAATATAGCAATTAAGTTAGTTAATTACTTAGAGTAATTAATAATTAAGGATCGTTAATTATTTTAATTAATGATGTAATTAAAGATGATTAATTACGGTTAATTAATCAATAATAGGTAATTAATTAATGTAATTAATTAAGGATTAGGATAATTAATTATGATTAATTAATTAATTGAAGTAATTAAAGGTTAATTACTGTTTAGTTGAGAATAATTAATTTGTAAAATTAATTTAGGATAAATACATGAATGTAATTAAGGATGATTAGTCAGGAGTGATTAATTAAAGTAATTTATGATTGATTAATTGATTGTAATCAATGAAATGATTGAGTAAGCAAGATTTATATTTGATAAAGTAATTAATTTAATTTATTTTAAATTAATTAAAGATGGGTAATTAATTTAATTCATTTTAAATTAATTAGAGATAGTTAATTTAATTCATTTTAAATTAATTATAGGATGATGAGTAAATCATTGCTTATGGATGAATGGTTGAACTTGATTGTCTTGGATGCTTTGTGATCTCAGTAATGAGATAAATGATATTGTGCGATATGGATGCTTGGTTGTATTGTGATGATAACATAGGTTATCTATTGTGATATATGGTATATCTTTTTGATATTGATGATGTGAATTACCTGTTATGTGATAATGTTAATTATCAGTTATGATTTATAAGTTATCTATCTGTGTGTATATAGATACTGTAATTAAACTGTTTTAAAAACCTTTAAAACAACTTGGACCTTAAAAGACACGCTTTGGTTTTCGATAAGACCGGGATCGGGTTTCCATATTTGGATATCCGAAAACCAAATCGATTCCAAATAACGTTAGGTCGTGTATCAAAGTGGAGCTTTGTGAAGACTCGAGGTGTAAGGACTATGAGTCATTATAACTCTGTGGGTGATTCCGTAATGAGTTGACGGAATTAGTTCTTATAGATTCGAGATGGTGGTTTAAAGTGCAAGGGTTATTGTCCTTAACTCTGAGGGTGATTCCAAAATGAGTGTAACGAGATAATGCCTTCGGTTTCGTTCGAACCCTGAACGAACTTGTATGGATTGAACGCTTTCAGCACATCGTCAGGTGGACGATGAGCATTCTAAGTGATATGTCCTATAAAGGAAATCGTAGCCTCAAGCCTCATCAACCGGGAATGGCTAAAACAGGGGAGGTGCAGCAAAGCTTCGTGGGTCGCGCCCACTGGAGAACAAGATTGATCCCTGTCTAGAAGTCCCTTTATATTCGGCTGTGTGGGTGGTTGCTAGCTACAACCACAGGGTTGTCTTGTTCGGAACTATTCAGTAAGGAATGGGTCCGGCATTGTGTTGCAGGGGGTCGGGAGTGATCCTCGGTACGTTGATCTAGGCCACGTACTGTGACGGGCGGTACCCCAGAAGCCCTGCCATTGATGGAATCCAAAATCCAATAAGTGCCAACGGTTTTGATTGTATTACCCACTTTTGTGGCTAGTAGCTGGAATTTAATAGATGTAACAATTTCGGCTATTTCTTATTTATTTGATAACCCTAGACACTATTATAATATCATCAGATTTCCTATCAAATGTTTTGGTTAGCGTAAGGTAAAAACTTTTCCATGTTTATGTGTGGGAAGTCTTACGTGATACCTTTCTTTTCAAAGGTTGTTTTTTTAAAGTTAAGCAACTTTAACCTGTTACTCACACCAGACCCATGTCTGACCTGGAGTTTATTTTTGTTTTTCATAAACTCTTGGGTACTCAAATTTTTATGAGTAGTCAAGGGAATTCAGGTTAGGATTCAGGATTATCTTTGACGAATTGTGAAGGAGCAGTGGAGCAGGAGGCTTCCGTGTGTAGATATATATAGTTTTCCGCTGTGTGTTCTCTGAGTTGTTGTATTGAGTTGTATAACTAGACAGGTGTTTATAACTGTCTAGTATATGTGTTGTATATCTGTGTACTCTGATATTGCTTGTAAACTATGTAATATTTATGTTATTAATATAAATTTATTCGTTCCGCTGTGTAAGATTCTGATGTTGTTTCTTCCTTCTCTTCTTTCCATTCTCTTTTCTATCCCTTCCTTTCTTAATTCATGACGCGATTTTCCAAGAGTGGAAAGTCGGGTCATGACAGTTGGTATCAGAGCATTAGGTTGAGTGAATACCTAGGCTCTGTAGTGGTGTCTTTCTTGAGACAGCGTACTTGTAATTTTTAATGTATATTTATATATATATATATATATTTATATCTACCTATCTGCTGGGTTACCTGTTCAGGTTTTCCAATATAAGTTATAAAGGTAGATTGGGGTAGTGGTGTGTATAACACAACTACCATTGGTTGGAGTTTGAATGTTTAAGGTTGGAGGTGTTCTGTCGAGACTGTAGACCTAATACCGTCTCGAGTAAGTTCTGTAGTGATGAAGGATTTCATTGATCTCTGAAGGAAACTTGTTAAGGTTCGGAGTTCATTTCTGAAGTTGATGAGTAGTGTTTTGATCTGTTGGTTGGCAGAAGTGAGTGATGATATTTTGGATACCTCAGGGAATAGTAGCTGCGTGATGAGATGCAGTGACTATAGATGTTCCCGAAGATGTTTTCTTTGGAACAAGTTAAAGAAGTGAGTCTACTTCAGTGTTGTGGCTGTGGTCAGCTTGAGTTTCTGTTTGCTTTGAAGTCCGAGTTTCTCGAAGAGCTTGTTTTGGAATTCTTTGGCATCTGTGGCAGCAGTGTAGCTTGGAATGTTCTCGGTGTGGCTAGAGATCTTTTGGCTTAGTAGTTTTTCTGAAATGAAGTTCAGAAGCAGTTGAGTGGACCCGTTTCTTTGATGGGTTGACTAGTTAAGTGTAAGCTGTTCTGTTTGGCTAAGGAAGAACAGTTTTCTTTGGATTTGGTTTGGGCGGTTTGCAAAAGTGACTTGCGATTGTTTGAGTGTTCTCTTGGGTTATCTGAGTTTTCTGATGTCTTCAGGAAGTCAGAGCTTTGTTCCCATTTGGAGTTTGAAGTTTTCTTATTGTCTGGAATTCCAGGAGTGGTACCGGTGGTTCAGCCTTATAGAAGAATGGTTCTAAGAGTTGAGTTGGTGTAACAGCTCAGAGTTTTGGAGGAACTTCTGAATGATTCTTATGGATTTGTTGAACCATAGCTCTGGGATGTGTTGTCATGTTTGTTCTTGTGTTCTTCTTCAGCATTTTCTTCCACTTCGGATCAGAGTTGAGCAGCGGAAGCAGTTGGGGAGTGTATCTGCCTATCTTTTTCTGGTCAGGAGAAGTGAGTTGTTGTTCTCTGATGTTGAGGTGTTGAGTTTGAGTTCTTGGTTTTGGTTGATCTTGAGGAGATCATTTTGTTGAAGTTGTTGGTCTAGTTGTTTCTAGAAGCATCAGCAAGGGTTGAGCTGATCAGTGAGGTTGTGTACAGCTCATGATTGTCTGAAGAGTTTTGTGGATAAGAGTCGGAGGGATTTGGACTCTGAAGTTGGAAATTTGATTTTGGATAAGTTTTCTCTGATCTTAAGTGAGCTATAATTTGGGTAAGTCTGAGGAGTTAGCTCTGAAGTGTTTGGATCTTTTCTGTGATCTTGGAGAATAAGTGATTGATCTACAGGATTGGATTGCCAGTTTGGATAACTGGAATTTGATGAGTTTCACGTATCTCTGAGGGAGTACGTGTATGATCTGTCTCTGGTTGTGGAACCAGCAGTTCTGAGTTTTGGTTATTGAGTCAGACTCGTTTGTAGTCTGATATCTTGTCTAGTGTTATAGACATAGTTGTATAGGAGCTTTGCAGCTTCATAGTATTGTTGTTTGGATTCTCTAGAGCGAGTATCCCGGTGGATATATATATATACACCTGGGGAAACTCGATAGAAATTTTATTCAGAATTTGTCTGAATAATTAGATTTGTTTGATTGGTTGAATTGGTTGTGTTTGGTTGTTAGCATAGGTTTGATATATGCTTGTGTTTCTAATTAAATTTTTATAAGATTATTAAATTACCTTTGTTTTAAATTTCGAGGACGAAATTCTTTTAAGTGGGAAGGATTGTAACATCCCAGAATTTTTGACAATATCAATTCAATAATCTGTAGTTAAAATTAAATTGATATTGATATTCTGATGATAATTATTAAGAAAAATTTAATAATCTTCTTCAATTAATATTTAAATTGGTTATTTTATCTTTTAAATAATAAATTGATTTCTATTTACAATATAAATATATGGTTTATATTCTAAATAAATTGGTTTTGTTTTAAATTTAGAATAAATTCAATAAAATGACTTAATAAAATGAATATTTTGTAAAATGATTTTAAATTTAATAAAAGAGATTTATAAAAATAATATTAATATTGTATTGACTTTATAAATAAATTTTGAATAGGATTTGTAATGTTTATTTCAAATTGAATTTATATTTATAACTTAATTTAAAAATATTTGTTTTTTAAGTTTATTTGAATTTAAATTCTAAAGTATAAAATCTAAATTGTTTTAATCTATAATATGTATAAGTTTCATTTATTAACATGATTGTTTTTATTTTCATTTATAAATTTATAATATAAACTAACAACTTAAGTTAAGCTAATATAACATTAATTTGTAATTAAAAAACTAATTATCTTTAAGAAAACAAGTGTTTGATTCTTATGCATTCATTTGACAAGTGTTAAAATAATAGACAAGTGTTAATTTTGTTTTTATTTTCTTTTCTTACATTAAAATCTGAAATACATTTGTATAGTATGCATCTTCATTTCATATAACATTTTCATTCTTCTTTAATCAAAAGAAATTCTTCAAAACTTCTTGAATCAAAATCATGCAAATCTGCATATCTCATTTCTGTATTTCCTCAAACCCATCTTCATATTCATTTTAAAAATCTGCATATACAATTCACCAAAAATCTGCATTCACAATCAAATAAAAATCAAATCTGCATAATCATAAACATATTCAAATCTGCATTTCCTCTTCAAAACATCAATCTGCATATTCAAATTCAAGAAGAGCCTGCACTATTTCTTTTCTGCGCTCTATTTAAAGCTTGGAAATGGAAGCATCTGCATGCATGTGGAAAGTGTAGCTACTGCATTCTTCCTGCATGCAAGTAATTAGGCTGTGAGCATGAGCTTTTCATCAAGATTTTAACAGAGGATCAGGCCTGCATATGTTTGTGTTCTGCAAATTCAAGTGATCAACAGGGGGGTCTGCATTCATCAAATAGTGAGTAACAAATAAAATCTTAAAATATATTTAGGTTGCCTGATTTAAATGATTGAGATAAAATATGCTTGTGTGCTTATATAAGATCTGATGAAATTATGATTGAGTGTGCGTGTTGATTTTTGCTTTGCTGTGTTTCCAGATTCACCATCATATTTAAAAGAATTTCCTATGATTGATCTAATTTGAAGTAGTATCTGGATTTTAGAATAAATAAATAAATAAAGAGGTTTTGTTTAGCATAGATTAGAATGAAAATTTATAAAGTATTGTTGTTTAAATTTCTTAAGTTCAGATTTAAATTTTAGGTGAAGTTAAATACAGGGTGATGATTCTGTTAAAACAGGTAATAACATTATATGTTAAATCTTGATCAAATTCAAACCTATTAATATAGAAATTCAGTGTTATAAATTAAAAACATTAACTGGAACTTGATTTTAAAATCAAGTATGAGAAATTTTAGAGTATTGTTTCCTTTACAGTTGTTTTTGAACAAAATATAAATTTAAACAAAATTCTTGAAATTTATGATTTAAGAAACTCAGGATCTTTCTGAGTTATAAAGGAAGGATCATAGATCCTTGTAAAAATCAGAGAAGTGAATATAAATTTCTAGATTGATTGCAGTTTGGTTTTTCTGAATTGAACCCTAGTTTTAATAAGGGTTAAAGGTTAGGCCAGTGAGGAGTGATGGATTGACCGAGTGATCTGATACTTTGGGAATGTGTAGTTGATGAAGGGAGGAGTTCGAGGTTGGAATGGATGGACTATAGGTGGTCAGAGCGACTCGCAATCGTCGTTGACAGGTTTTGTGTAGAAACCTGTAAGCATTTTCAGATTTTGAATTTGGGTAATTTTGAACTATTTGATTTCTGATCAATCTGGGTTGATGTTTGAAGTTGTGGTGGGTTTCTGGTTGGTGTTGGATCATCTATGATGATGATAAGGGCGGGAATCGCCGTGCATATGATTAAGGAAATGCTTAAGTATGAGTTAATTTGGATTAATTATTTAGTAATTAATCAAATAATTAAATAAGAAATTAATTTAAGGATAATTAATTTGGTTTAATATGGCAATTAAGTTAGTTAATTACTTTTAGTAATTAATAATTAAGGATCGTTAATTATTTTAATTAATGATGTAATTAAAGATGATTAATTATGGTTAATTAATCAATAATAGGTAATTAATTAATGTAATTAATTAAGGATTAGGATAATTAATTATGGTTAATTAATTAATTGAAGTAATTAAAGGTTAATTACTGTTTAGTTGAGAATAATTAATTAGTAAAATTAATTTAGGATAATTACATGAATGTAATTAAGGATGATTAGTCAGGAGTGATTAATTAAAGTAATTTATGATTGATTAATTGATTGTAATCAATGAAATGATTGAGTAAGCAAGATTTATATTTGATGAAGTAATTAATTTAATTTATTTTAAATTAATTAAAGATGGGTAATTAATTTAATTCATTTTAAATTAATTAGAGATAGTTAATTTAATTCATTTTAAATTAATTATAGGATGATGAGTAAATCATTGCTTATGGATGAATGGTTGAACTTGATTGTCTTGGATGCTTTATGATCTCAGTAATGAGATAAATGATATTGTGTGATATGGATGCTTGGTTGTATTGTGATGATAACATAGGTTATCTATTGTGATATATGGTATATCTTTTTAATATTGATGATGTGAATTACCTGTTATGTGATAATGTTAATTATCAGTTATGATTTATAAGTTATCTATCTGTGTGTATATAGATACTGTAATTAAACTGTTTTAAGAACCTTTAAAACAACTTGGACCTTAAAAGACACGCTTTGGTTTTCGATAAGACCGAGATCGGGTTTCCATATTTGGATATCCGAAAACCACATCGATTCCAAATAACGTTAGGTCGTGTATCAAAGTGGAGCTTTGTGAAGACTCGAGGTGTAAGGACTATGAGTCATTATAACTCTGTGGGTGATTCCGTAATGAGTTGACGGAATTAGTTCTTATAGATTCGAGATGGTGGTTTAAAGTGCAAGGGTTATTGTCGTTAACTCTGAGGGTGATTCCAAAATGAGTGTAACGAGATAATGCCTTCGGTTTCGTTCGAACCCGGAACGAACTTGTATGGATTGAATGCTTTTAGCACATCGTCAGGTGGACGATGAGCATTCTAAGTGATATGTCCTATAAAGGTAATCGTAGCCTCAAGCCTCATCAACCGGGAATGGCTAAAACAGGGGAGGTGCAGCAAAGCTTCGTGGGTCGCGCCCACTGGAGAACAAGATTGATCCCTGTCTAGAAGTCCCTTTATATTCGGCTGTGTGGGTGGTTGCTAGCTACAACCACGGGGTTGTCTTGTTCGGAACTATTCAGTAAGGAATGGGTCCGGCTTTGTGTTGCAGGGGGTCGGGAGTGATCCTCGGTACATTGATCTAGGCCACGTACTGTGATGGGCGGTACCCCAGTATCCCTTTCATTGATGGAATCCAAAATCTAATAAGTGCCAACGGTTTTGATTGTATTACCCACTTTTGTGGCTAGTAGCTGGAATTTAATAGATGTAACAATTTCGGCTATTTCTTATTTATTTGAAAACCCTAGACACTATTATAATATCATTAGATTTCCTATCAAATGTTTTGGTTAGCGCAAGGTAAAAACTTTTCCATGTTTATGTGTGGGAAGTCTTACGTGATACCTTTCTTTTCAATGGTTTTTTTTTAAAGTTAAGCAACTTTAACCTGTTACTCACACCAGACCCATGTCTAACCCGGAGTTTATTTTTGTTTTTCATAAACTCTTGGGTACTCAAATTTTTATGAGTAGTCAAGGGAATTCAGGTTAGGATTCAGGATTAGCTTTGAAGGAGCAGTGGAGCAGGAGGCTTCCGTGTGTAGATATATATAGTTTTCCGCTGTGTGTTCTCTAAGTTGTTGTATTGAGTTGTATAACTAGACAGGTGTTTATAACTGTCTAGTATATGTGTTGTATATCTGTGTACTCTGATATTGGTTGTAAACTATGTAATATTTATGTTATTAATATAAATTTATTCGTTCCGCTGTGTAAGATTCTGATGTTGTTTCTTCCTTCTCTTCTTTCTATTCTCTTTTCTATCGCTTCCTTTCTTAATTCATGACGCGATTTTCCGGGAGTGGAAAGTCAGGTCGTGACAGGTGTGATTAACACAAACAGTTTATCTTTTAAAACATTCAACAAAAGATTTTTCAAAGTCGATTCTCAATGCTTTTTAAAAACGAGACTACCATAGGGCCTCCTGCACACACGCACAATGCAAACGCAGAATCAGAGGAGATTTCTCCTTATGATAGTCAAAGATGCTTGATACGCATTAAAAAGAAACATTTGATATTATTACTAGTGCATAGTGTAGGGAAAATCATTTTGAAAGTAAAGATATAAATCTTAGCCAGCATAGGCATTCCGCACTTATGCCTACTATAGCTACCATGTTCAATAGCAGGTTACCGCCACATTCCATGGCAGGTTTTACAACTAAAACCATACAAGATCGTATTGTTTCTTTGGATTTCCAACAAATGGTCAGGCCAAGGAACTTCCCATTGCCACATGAGAACGCCTCTGGAAGGATGTCCCCGAGAATCAAACCGGATCTCTGCCAACACAAGGCCGGGTTACCCCTAACTGGGTAACTACTGACACGAGTATGCCATCTCCCGGTTGTAACAACCTTTAATCGGGGCCCCAGCAACGAATCACAAAATAATACATATACATATCTGCGATATCAACATAAGTTAAGTATCTGGGTTCCATACCATGATACCACTTCTATCCAGAAGGAAATGCACATACCCTAAGGGGTGCTACCCCCAATAACCTTGCTGCATATTTCCTGTTTTGACCATTCCGGGGTGTGAGGTCCGACAAAGTCTCGTCCACAAAGCCACGCTTTGGTACAAAGCCATGCTTTGGGTCAACAAATGATCAAAGTAATGATCACAAAGATAAATGATCAAATAAATGATCATATCACAAATGATCAAACAATGATCATTTCACAGCAACACTCAGCATGTCACATTACCAAGTTGGGAATATATCGCTGATAACCATCAACTACATAACCTCTGAGCTCGTACGTCTCAGAGAAGGGTGTTAAGCTAAGAGAATAAATTCTCCGCCACCAACAGAAATATATTTGAAAGAAATCAGCTTTATATCTCAATTTGTAATGTCAGACATACAATCCATACAAGTCTGTTCCGGGCTCGAACAGAACCGAAGGCACTTTAAAAGAAGTCCTTGCAATCCGGATATTCACTAATCGCGTTCGGACTTCCCGTCACATATGGAGTCTCTATACCAGGGACCAGTCGATGCAAAGACATTCGACGAGTTGTCCTTTCGTTTTCGAAAATATCCGGTTTTCAACACCGGTCTTCATATGCAATTCATAACGACATATCACATATTCGAAATGGGATATATGACACAAAGGTCCTTTCCCGGCTAAACCGAATAGTGAGCGCAGTATTTCAAAAACATATGGATATTGGGATTTCAATTAAGTCACAACTTAAAACCCAAAAACTTTCCTTTTCAAATGGTTTAAACCAATTACCATTTCAAATCTTTATATTACAAAAAGATTTATTTCACAAAGATCAATTCGTAGATTTCAAAACAATTTCCATTCCAATTGGATTAACTCATTAAATCTTTAAATCAAAGATTTAACTCATAGCTTTCAAAATTCGATTAACTTGTTGAATCTTTAAATCAAGATTCAACTTATAGCTTTCAAATCGTTTTCATAACTTGGAAATTATCTTCATTTTCAAACTTGAAATTCTTTTTAACACAAATTGGACGTTCATTTCTTATGTGAAAGCTTTTATTATTTGAAAACAAACAGTTTTCGTTTCAGAAAAATCCAATTATATTTACACGAGTTAAAGCCCTTGAATTCTATTCACATCCCCAAATCAATACTTTTAAAATAGTTTAACCCATATAACTGGTATAACATTTTTAATCCCTAGTTTTAAATCATAGAATTCAATTTCAAATCTTGAATTTAAGTTCAGATCAAATTATTCAACTTCATATTTTATCGAGTTATTCAAAATAAATTTCATCTATGAAATTCCATTTCAAAAGCTTTTCACTTTAAACCCAATCCATTTCCAAAACATTTGAATTCAAATATTCAAATTTAAAACTATTTCAAAAATCTGTGACTTAATCGATTTCCTCGTGAAATCCATATTGGTGTGTGTATAAGTGTGGTCCAGGGGTTTAACACAATAGTGCAACATCATTCAATCATAGATCAAAACACAGAATATAGTTGATAAGCGATATAAACTATAACGCTTATCGTCCATTCACAGATTCACAGATAATATAACAATGTAAATGAATGGATAAATTATACATAGTCACAAAACAAGATATCACTGATCAGATAGGACAATCAATTCAAGGCATTTCATACAATACTATCATTCATAAGCATTCAATAAACATTTGTAAGAAGGATTAATTAATTGTTTAATCCTAATTAATTCAATTCATTTCCAATTTAATTGATTACTTATGAATTTATTATTCAATTCAGATTTATTAATTCCAAATCATTTGATATAAATTAATTTATCAAACACTTTAATTAATTAAATTATTCTTAATTGATCGTATTAATTAAATTGACTCTTGAACCAATTATATAATTAATTAACTTCTTAATTAATTATTTCAAGAGATTTACTCTTTAATTACTTACCATTAAACAATCATCTCATAATAACAAACCATGAATTACCAATTTATCTTTATCATTAATTTAATCAAAATATTCAACAAGTAGTAATTAACCCCTTAATTGCTTTCATTAAGTAATTAACAATTTACAATTGATTTAATTAATTAATCTAATTTGTTATCAAAATTTATCACATTATCCTTACATAATTTTTTTTTCTTAATCACTTGATTAATCAATTTTAATCATTAATTTATATTTAAATAAAAATCCTTAATGTACAAATTAATTATTCCTCAATTAATTAATCTTTAAACCTTAATTAATGATTCTTTTGGAATCCCTTAATTCCTTATTTAATCTACCCAACTCATTAATAAATTAAATAAATAAATTATTCATTTTAATTAACTTAAGACAAATCTCATTCTTATTAGTGATTTATTATCACTTATAAATATGTTGACAATTCATATTCAATTTACTTTTAAATTCATTTCAAATTTAAAGATTTAAAACAAATAACCCTTTTTAGAATACACTTAAGTATTTAACACTTTCTAGTTATTAAACAAATTTAGAATTTTAAACTTTGTTTCCAAACTAAGTTTTCAGCTGGACTTGGATTTATATTTAACTTTGATTCAAAACTTATTTTAAACTTCGTCTGATCATTCAAATTCAGTTTTAAGTTTTCAAAACAATAAAACAGGTTTCTGTTTAAACCTGGGAAACACTCATACCCGAGCCACTCAAAAATTTGCTTCGAGTCTATACCACGTTCTCATGCACACGACCCTGAGACAATCAAACAAAACTTCGAGTTGTACCCGAGAATATCTCATCTTCTCCAACACCACAACAATGACCATATACAAAAGTGCACGCGTGCACTTGCACCCCTCATCGCCGCTGCTCTGGTCACCACTACCATCGCCGACAAGTCGATGTTGACTCCCTCCATCAATTCCGACCACCCAGACCTGGATTCGAGCTCGAATTCGAAATCGAGCGTGGTTGAGCAAACTAGAACCAAAACGATTGCCTGGAAACGCCCCGCTATGACGCCATCCATCGCTAGAACCACGCCTCCATGCCCAGAGTCACACCAGACACTAATCTTCCCATTCCTCTATGTCTAGTTCAACTCGATTCATTCCCAACACCGCATTGGCTTCGACTTCCTTGCCATCTCGGGCAGCCCTTAAACCCTAGTTTGTCAATTACTGACCACCACCGCGTACTAAAAATTCAATGAACATTTTTCCAAAGATCGACAGCCTTCACACCATCTTCGATGACAATCACGACCCTCGAATCATAACAGTTCGTCAGAATTTGATAAAAATGCATTTCCAGTTCATCTTGAAATTTTGAATCCAATATCAAACTAAAAATCCTGATTTGATTACCTAAATTCACAATTTTGAAATACGAACCCATTTACATGACCAAAATTTAAAAACAAAAACATTGAATTTCCCAGATCAAATGGATTTTTATTGTAAATTATATATTTTGAAATAATTATTTAGCTTAAGCTCTTGAAATTATTTTAACAATAATGCCATGTTGCTCCAATCATCTTTCCTTCAAAAAATTTAGTTTTGAATTCGCATAAATAGGGAGATATGATTTTTTTTCTTAAGTGTTCTTGCCTGTTAATATCAAATAGCCTGTATAAGGATATACCCAGACATGTACAAGTACATGTACAAATTATTCCACTATATTCAACAGAACTCAACCATGCAAACAATTTTCACCATTCCATTTCATAGAAATAAGGTATAACATAAATTCAAGTTGGTTAGTTTGCTCACAGATTTGTGTTAGGAGGAGAATAGAGTTGCACTATTTCTTTGACACAGACTGGAAGTTGCAAACTGAAGCTCCCACCTTTGATTCTCTGATTTATTGAGATGTTGGTTGTTTAAAGTAAAGCTTTGTTTAGGTTGGTTAATTATGGTTGGAACGGCTGAAGGAGTATGGTGTAAATATAGAAGAATAGTTTGCACAGGGTGAGTATAGGCAAGTACAGATTGATATTATAAAAAGAAGACTAAAACTATGCTTTCACTTGGCTGATGGGATCTTGTATTATGGGCTGGTTTGAAAGCATTAAATGCTTCGTGCTTCAATGTAACAGCCATCTTATTTTAATTCTTGCAAGTACATTATGCATAAACTTATATAGATATGCTGTTTGATTTGTGTTTGCTTTTAACATTGAATTCATCACATATTTATTTTATTGTCTCCTTGTTTTATAAAAGTTTCATATAAGTTTATATGTATTTCTAGGTCATTTTTATAACCATATGATTTTATTATAACATACATAAGTGAATGTATTTTATTTGTTATCATTTTATATTTTCTACTTATGCTTTTTAATATTTATATGGTTTATTCTATTTTAAACATTTACTTCTATTTTAACTTAAATATTTACTTCTAGAACTTTTTATATAACTATAAATTTACTTAAATATTTGTTTAACATCAACACAAACTTTATTTCCTTGTAAAGTTTAACTATCGACTATTTTATAATTTTCAAATATTCGATTTAAAATTTTACTAACATTTTGTATAAATTACCGATTATTACACAATTTTTATTCGAAAATAAATTTAATTATCCATTTAACATAAATTAAATTCAGGATCGTTACAGATTTCCCCCCTTAAAAAGAATTTCGTCCTCGAAATTCGCCAGAGAGAGATAACGAAGATAGATTAAAGATAGAGAAATATCTTTTCAGATCAAACTGGATATCAATTCTGCATTTGGCTCACCAAATCAGAATATCAACAATAGATACAGGAAATTATAATAGAATCTCAAATCTGGTTTTAAACGAAATCGTTTTATCAATACAATTCAAATTTAGCTTCATATTCCATTAATCAATTTAACTCCATATAAAATTCCAATTTATAATTCTAAATTTCCAATTTAATTTAAATTTTAAATTCATTAAAGTTTAAACCAAAAACTGAAAAGAAATTGATGAAATATGAAGTAAAAATTTTCTACAACGATTCGTAGGGCCATCATCGCACTGAAACTTCTTTCGGGAGCTGTCACGAAGCAATCAAAAGAATTTGGAAACGAATCAAAAAGAGATTGAGAAGAAAGTTGTTTCCACTGTTGTTACAGAGTATTGACCAATTATAGTCGTATTTTCCTGTCCCCTATCTCGTCCTCTTCTTGCACTCATACTCACTATCAGTGGATAGTAAGAGAATTTACTGAGGCGTTAAAACAGATATCTTAGGGATTACTCATTCTAGGGTATACTTCACCCTATCTCTAATGAGCTACTTAACGTGTTATACTCCTGAGCTAAAGTTTAACCTCAGCTCTGATACCAAATGTAACGGAGCGGATTTTGCCCGCTCGAAAATCGACATCCATACTTTACATCGTACTCGAATGTCGTAGATTCGACCGTTCAAATCCGATTCGCCGTAGCTTATAACAACATTAAGTAAACAACACAGCGGAATAAAAGAATAATACATTGATATACAGCTTTGATACAATATCTGATACAACAGATGATCCAATAGATATCAATATACATCAGAGATATGATACAATAAATAGCAGCGGAAAAGAAAATAGATGACATCTAGCAGCGGAACAATATAACTCTAAGATAGTCTTCAAAAGAGAACTCCGAGAACTGCAACTCCATCTCCAAGAACCAATCCAGCAATAGCCCGAACTCCCAATAACCATGCACCAAGCTAGGCAAGACTGGTGTGGTCCAAATTCTGAACTAACTCTAGATAATCTACTAAACCTGACTATCTGAAAAACCCAAACTCTAGACTTCTCGTGTAGAAAATAATGAGCACCCAGAGTTTAGGGAAGAAACAATAAACTCCGGATCAGTCGTGGGACTAGTGTGAGCAACACAAACAGTTTATCTTTTAAAACATTCAACAAAAGATTTTTCAAAGTCAATTTGCAATGCTTTTTAAAAATGAGACTACCATAAGGCCTCCCGCACACACACACAATGCAAACGCAGAATCGGAGGAGATTTCTCCTTATGATAGTCAAAGATGCTTGATACGCATTAAAAAGAAACATTTGATATTATTACTAGTGCATAGTGTAGGGAAAATCATTTTGAAAGTAAAGATATAAATCTTAGCCAGCATAGGCATTCCGCACTTATGCCTACTATAGCTACCATGTTCAATAGCAGGTTACCGTCACATTCCATGGCAGGTTATACAACTAAAACTGTACAAGATCGTATTGTTACTTTGGATTTCCAACAAATGGTCAGGCCAAGGAACTTCCCATTGCCACATGAGAACGCCTCTGGAAGGACGTCCCCGAGAACCAAATCGGATCTCTGCCAACACAAGGCCGGGTTACCCCTAACTAGGTAACTACTGACACGAGTATGCCATCTCCCGGTTGTAACAACCTTTAACCGGGGCCCCAACAACGAATCACAAAATAATACATATACATATCTGCGATATCAACATAAGTTAAGTATCTGGGCTCCATACCATGATACCACTTCTATCCAGAAGGAAATGCACATACGCTAAGGGGTGCTACCCCCAATAACCTTGCTGCATCTTTCCTGTTTTGACCATTCCGGGGTGTGAGGTTCGACGAAGTCTCGTCCACAAAGCCACGCTTTGGTACAAAGCCATGCTTTGGGTCAACAAATGATCAAAGTAATGATCACAAAGATAAATGATCAAACAAATGATCATATCACAAATGATCAAACAATGATCATTTCACAGCAACACTCAGCATGTCACATTACCAAGTTGGGAATATATCGCTGATAACCATCAACTACATAACCTCTGAGCTCGTACGTCTCAGAGAAGGGTGTTAAGCTAAGAGAATAAATTCTCCGCCACCAACAGAAATATATTTGAAAGAAATCAGCTTTATATCTCAATTTATAATGTCAGACATACAATCCATACAAGTCTGTTCCGGGCTCGAACAGAATCGAAGGCACTTTAAAGGAAGTCCTTGCAATCCGGATATTCACTAATCGCGTTCGGACTTCCCATCACATATGGAATCTCTATACCGGGGACCAGTCGATGCAAAAACATTCGACGAGTTGTCCTTTCATTTTCGAAAATATCCAGTCTTCAACACCGGTCTTCATATGCAATTCATAACGACATATCACATATTCGGAATGGGATATATGACACAAAGGTCCTTTCCCGGCTAAACCGAACAGTGAGCGCAGTATTTCAAAAACATATGGATATTGGAATTTCAATTAAGTCACAACTTAAAACCCAAAAACTTTCCTTTTCAAATGGTTTAAACCAATTACCATTTCAAATCTTTATATTACAAAAAGATTTATTTCACAAAGATCAATTCGTAGATTTCAAAACAATTTCCATTCCAATTGGATTAACTCATTAAATCTTTAAATCAAAGATTTAACTCATAGCTTTCAAAATTCGATTAACTTGTTGAATCTTTAAATCAAGATTCAACTTATAGCTTTCAAATCGTTTTCATAACTTGGAAATTATCTTCATTTTCAAACTTGAAATTCTTTTTAACACAAATTGGACGTTCATTTCTTATGTGAAAGCTTTTATTATTTGAAAACAAACAGTTTTCGTTTCAGAAAAATCCAATTATATTTACACGAGTTAAAGCCCTTGAATTCTATTCACATCCCCAAATCAATACTTTTAAAATAGTTTAACCCATATATAACTGGTATAACATTTTTAATCCCTAGTTTTAAATCATAGAATTCAATTTCAAATCTTGAATTTAAGTTCAAATCAAATTATTCAACTTCATATTTATCGAGTTATTCAAAATAAATTTCATCTATGAAATTCCATTTCAAAAGCTTTTCACTTTAAACCCAATCCATTTCCAAAACATTTGAATTCAAATATTCAAATTTAAAACTATTTCAAAAATCTATGACTTAATCGATTTCCTCGTGAAATCCATATTGGTGTGTGTATAAGTGTGGTCCAGGGGTTTAACACAATAGTGCAACATCATTCAATCATAGATCAAAACACAGAATATAGTTGATAAGAGATATAAACTATAACGCTTATCGTCCATTCACAGATTCACAGATAATATAACAATGTAAATGAATGGATAAATTATACATAGTCACAAAACAAGATATCACATATCAGATAGGATAATCAATTCAAGGCATTTCATACAATACTATCATTGATAAGCATTGAATAAACATTTGTAAGCAGGATTAATTAATTGTTTAGTCCTAATTAATTCATTTCCAATTTAATTAATTACTTATGAATTTATTATTCAATTCAGATTTATTAATTCCAAATCATTTGATATAAATTAATTTATCAAACACTTTAATTAATTAAATTATTCTTAATCGATCATATTAATTAAATTGACTCTTGAACCAATTATATAATTAATTAACTTCTTAATTAATTATTTCAAGAGATTTACTCTTTAATTACTTACCATTAAACAATCATCTCATAATAACAAATCATGAATTACCAATTTATCTTTATCATTAATTTAATCAAAATATTCAACAATTAGTAATTAACCCCTTAATTGCTTTCATTAAGTAATTAACAATTTACAATTCATTTAATTAATTAATCTAATTGGTATCAAAATTTATCACATTATCCTTACATAAATTTTTTTTCTTAATCACTTGATTAATCAATTTTAATCATTAATTTATATTTAATTAAAAATCCTTAATGTACAAATTAATTATTCCTCAATTAATTAATCTTTAAACCTTAATTAATGATTCTTTTTGAATCCCTTAATTCCTTATTTCATCTACCCAACTCATTAATAAATTAAATAAATAAATTATTCATTTTAATTAACTTAAGACAAATCTCATTCTTATTAGTGATTTATTATCACTTATAAATATGTTGACAATTCATATTCAATTTACTTTTAAATTCATTTCAAATTTAAAGATTTAAAACGAATAACCCTTTTTAGAATACACTTAAGTATTTAACACTTTCCAGTTATTAAACAAATTTAAATTTTTAAACTTTGTTTCCAAACTAAGTTTTCAACTGGACTTGGATTTATATTTAACTTTGATTCAAAACTTATTTTAAACTTCGTCTGATCATTCAAATTCAGTTTTAAGTTTTCAAAACAATAAAACGGGTTTCTGTTTAAACCTGGAAAACACTCATACCCGAGC
Organism: Allium cepa; assembly: GCA_030765085.1. Classification (NCBI taxonomy): domain Eukaryota; kingdom Viridiplantae; phylum Streptophyta; class Magnoliopsida; order Asparagales; family Amaryllidaceae; genus Allium; species Allium cepa. The sequence continues at coordinate 588,667,325 of CM060928.1, forward strand.
CACTCAAAAATTTGCTTCGAGTCTATACCACGTTCTCACGCACACGATCCCGAGACAATCAAACAAAACTTCGAGTTGTACTCGAGAATATCTCATCTTCTCCAACACCACAACAATGACCATATACAAAAGTGCACGCGTGCACTTGCACCCCTCATCACCGCTGCTCTGGTCACCACTACCATCGCCGACAAGTCGACGTTGACTCCCTCCATCAATTCCAACCACCCAGACCTGGATTCAAGCTCGAATTCGAAATCGAGCGTGGTTGAGCAAACTAGAACCAAAATGATTTCCTGGAAACGCCCCGCTACGATGCCATCCATCGCTAGAACCCACGCCTCCACGCCCAGAGTCACACCAGACACTAATCTTCCCATTCCCCTAAGTCTAGTTCAACTCGATTCATTCCCAACACCGCATTGGCCTCGACTTCCTTGCCATCTCGAGCAGCCCTTAAACCCTAGTTTGTCGATTACTGACCACCACCGCGTACTAAAAATTCAATGAACATTTTTCCAAAGATCGACAGCCTTCACACCATCTTCGATGACAATCACGACCCTCGAATCATAACAGTTCGTCAGAATTTGATAAAAATGCATTTCCAGTTCATCTTGAAATTTTGAATCCAATATCAAACTAAAAATCCTGATTCGATTACCTAAATTCATAATTTTGAAATACGAACCCATTTACATGACCAAAATTTAAAAACAAAAACATTGAGTTTCCCAGATCAAATGGATTTTTACTGTAAATTATATATTTTGAAATAATTATTTAGCTTAAGCTCTTGAAATTATTTTAGCAATAATGCCATGTTGCTCCAATCATCTTTCCTTCAAAAATTTTAGTTTTGAATTCGCATAAATTGGGAGATATGATTTTTTTCTTAAGTGTTCTTGCCTGTTAATATCAAATAGCCTGTATAAGGATATACCCAGACATGTACAGGTACATGTACAAATTATTCCACTATATTCAGCAGAATTCAACCATGCAAACAATTTTCACCATTCCATTTCATAGAAATAAGGTATAACATAAATTCAAGTTGGTTAGTTTGCTCACAGATTTGTGTTAGGAGGAGAACAGAGTTGCTCTATTTCTTTGACACAGACTGGAAGTTGCAAACTAAAGCTCCCTCCTTTGATTCTCTGATTTATTGAGATGTTTGTTGTTTAAAGTAAAGCTTTGTTTAGGTTTGTAAATTATGGTTGGAACGGCTGAAGGAGTATGGCGTAAATATAGAAGAATAGTTTGCACAGGGTGAGTATAGGCAAGTACAGATTGATATTATAGAAAGAAGACTAAAACCATGCTTTCACTTGGCTGATGGGATCTTGTATTACGGGCTGGTTTGAAAGCATTAAATGCTTCATGCTTCAATGTAACAGCCATCTTATTTTAATTCTTGCATGTACATTATGCATACACTTATGTAGATATGTTGTTTGATTTGTGTTTGCTTTTAACATTGAATTCATCACATATTTATTTTATTGTCTCCTTGTTTTATAAAAGTTTCATATAAGTTTATATGTATTTCTAGGTCATTTTTATAGCCATATGATTTTATTATAACAAACATAAGTGAATGTATTTTATTTGTTATCATTTTATATTTTCTACTTATGCTTTTTAATATTTATATGGTTTATTCTATTTTAAACATTTACTTCTATTTTAACTTAAATATTTACTTCTAGAACTTTTTATATAACTATAAATTTACTTAAATATTTGTTTAACATCAACACAAACTTTATTTCCTTGTAAAGTTTAACTATCGACTATTTTATAATTTTCAAATACTCGATTATTAAAATTTTACTAACATTTTGAATAAATTACAGATTATTACACAATTTTTATTCAAAAATAAATTTAATTATCCATTTAACATAAATTAAATTCAGGATCGTTACAGGTTTGATTCCCTATAATTTCGTTCGAATTAATTTTCGAATTCGTCTGATAATTTTTATGCTTGGCCATTGATCTTCGTATGGATGCATGTGATGATTTATGATTTTGTCAATTTCATATATTTGTTACTTGATTCCCACGGTGTTGATTTCTGACTTGGTTCACTTCGTATATTTCATCTACTTGGTTGTCATGGTTTTGTGAATTTGCTTATTTGTTCAACTTCGGCACTGACTTGATTTGACGATGTTGATTTCACTGTGACTTTGGCATTAACTTGTTCAACTTGAAATTTTTGATGCAAGCATTCTTTCTTTGGCTTGTACCTGGCTTTGACATGGATTTGTTCGAATTTGTTTATTTGAAATAATTCCTGGACTTTGGCATGTCTATTCTCTTCTCTTTTTGGCATCGGTTTCTGCTGTTCTATGATAAGTAGTTGTATCGATGAACTCTATATACACCATAGACTGTGACCGTGTTCACTTGATTACTGAACTGCCTTTGTATTACTTCAAGCCTCGGCTTTGATCATTTGTGTTAGACTGAAATTGTTTGAGTTTTACTTGTCTTTCTGTTTGACTTCGGGCTTATACACTGTGTGAATTCATATATGTGCATATCTACATTTGTATATGTGTATGCATGTATTGTTGGATCTATTCTTATGTTATCACTGCATACTTTGTTTACATATATGTGCACATTGTAGCCTTGACCGAGTCTTGAGATTCACTGGTCTTTTCTGTACATTGCATACATATGTGATCATATATGTATGTGTTAGCTTTTGTTTCCAGTTATCATAAAATTAGGTTTAGTGCAATTTCATTTTGTTTGGTTGGTCAAGTTAAATTTGCTACTGCACTGAGTTGCATATTTCTTGTTGGTCTGTGCCTTTGTGAGATTTTCATGTCATTTGTGACTTTCATGTTGAGCCACTGTCTTGCTTGATTTGAAATTCTGGTGGCTTCACTTGTACATTGAGGTTGTTGTTCTTTTGGCACCGCTTACTGTTAGTCTTCATGTAGCTTGACTAAACGTACATGAAGCAGTGTTGCATTCCTTGTTTGAACCGTGAATTGATTCACTGTATATTGAATCTTATCTGCCTGCATTCAAGTGTACATCCGAATTTTTGATCAAGGCTGTGTTGTATGGGCCGTATTTGAATCCTTGTGCTCGACAGTTTTGTGATATTTTATAGTGCACCTGAGTTAAATCCAGCTTAGTGCTCGGGTTTGACCTTGTGCTGATATTGTGACATTATTTTTTATTGCTCCTGAGTTGAACCCGGCTTTTGATTTGGGTTTGACCTTGAGCTCATCTGTCCCTGTAACTTTATCAAGTATATATCGGTATGCACGACCTTATGGCATATAAAGTGATACATTATGCATGTCACAAGTTGTTCGTGTCTGATGAATTAAAATTTAAATGATGATGAACAACCCAAATAACCGAGGAAAATAAAATTTCCAAAATCACATTTTATTTTATACTGCAAAAATATTTTATTTTCAATTTTACAGCGTTAGTGTGTATTTTTGCAGATTTCTCAGATGTTGGATTCAATCTGGAGTGAAGTTGAAGATAAAATTCAAATGAATGAGTGAATTTGTAGTGAGATGCATTTGTAAATAATAAATTGTAACGTAAGCGAATTTGTATTGTAATCAAAATTGTATATGTATAGTAAGAGCTTGAATTTGTACTATTCAAAATTGTAATAAATATTTGTTTGAATAAAATATCTGTTTGAATTTAAATTCCATGTTATTTATTTTATTCCCAAAATATTTATTTAATAATAAAATAGTACATTAACAAATACATTTAAATGAATATATATATATATATGTTTATTATCATCAAAAAAATTCATATACTCGCATATTCAACAGGATTATACCCCTTATTGATATTGCTATGCTTGGATTGTGATGATTGATGTTGTTGTTCTATTGTGTAAAACCCCTGGACTACACCATACACACACAAAAATATAGATTTCACGTGAAATCAGTTATGTCACAGATATTTTGAATCTAAATATTATTTCATTTAAAGGTTGAATTTTGAATCCAAATGGTTTTGGAAATGGAATTGGATTGAATATGAAAGGCTTTTGAAAAGGTAAGTTTTAAAATTAAAGTTGAGTTTGAATATAATGTATTTTATTTAAGTTTTGAAATTATTTTGAACTTATGATTTGAAAGGGTTATATAGGTTATACAATATATATGGATTTAAAACTTTTTTTTAAATAAATTATATTGGGAAATTGAATTTAATTCAAATAGAACTTGCCGATGATATGGAGTTCGTTGATTTTTTGGTTTATACTTTTAAAGGCTAAAACTTTTGTATATTTGATCAGATTTTTCCAAAACAAAATGTATTTTTTTCAAAGGATAATAGCTTTCAAATAAAGAAAGGATTTCTAGTTTTTGTTGAAAGGGTTTCAAAATTTGAAATGGAATTGTTTTAAAAGCTATGAATGAATCTTTGTGAAAGGTTGGTGAATCTTGTTTCCAAAAGGAAGAGGATCTTACAAATGTATCTTTTGTATAAAAGATTTAGAATTGAAATACTTTTGAAAGCTACGAATTAATCTTTGTGAAAGATTGTTGAACTTTGGTTTCAAATTGAAGTGGATTTTATAACGGTGAATCTTTTGGTTTAAAAGATTAAAAGTGGAAATTTGTTAAAACATTTGAAAGGAAGGTTTTAGGATAAAGGTTGTGACTTAACTAAGATCCCACTATATCCATATGCTTTTTAGAATAAGCGCTCATTATTCGGTTTAGCCGGGAGAGGACTTTGTGTCACATAACCCATTCAGAATAGTGATACGACGAAATGGATAGCATTTGAAGACCGGTGGTGTAGACCGGGTTTTTTTCGAGAATTAAAGGATTACTCATCGAATGTCCCTACACTGAGTCGCGCCGGCATAGAGATCTCCATATGTGATGGGGAGTCCAATCGGGATTGTGAATGCCCGGATTGCAAGGGCTTCTTTAAAGTGCCTTTGGTTCTGTTCGTACCTGGAACGGACTTGTATGGATGTGTGTTTGACATTACACTTTGAGATGTAAAACTGATTTCTATCAAATACATTTCAGTTTGGTGGCGGAGTATTTATTCTCTTAGCTTAACACCCTTCTCTGAGACGTATGAGCTCAGTGGTTATGTAGTTGATGTTACTAGCAGTACATTTTCAATTTGGTAATGTGGTATATGAAGTCCTGCTGATCATGTGTTGATCGAAGCATGGCTTTTGTGAAAATCGTAGCTTTGTGGATGAGACCTTATCGGACCTCACACGTCGAAAATGGTCGAAACATGAAGAATGCAACAAGTTATGAGGATTGCGCCCTTTAGGGCATGTCCATTCCTTTTGGAAAAGGGTTGTATCATGGTATGGAGCCTAGATATTTAACCTATGTGGTTGCTGCAAATCTATTGCTTTGTGGTTATTGGTGTTGAGCGCTCGGATAAAGGTCAGTAACGACCGGGGGATGGCATACTCGTGTAGTAGTTACCTAGTTGCAGAGGTGACCTGGCCTTGCTTTTGCAGAGAGCTGGTTAAGTTCATGGGGCATCCCTCTAGAGGCGTACCTATGTGGCCCAGGAAGTTCCTTTGCCTGACCGTTTGGTGGAAATCCAATCACCAATACGCGCCTTGTATGGTTTTAGTTGTAGAACCTGCCATTTAATATGGTAGTTATAGTAGGCATGCTATAATGGTACGTATGCTGGCTAAGATTAATATTATACTTGCAAATGTTTTCCACGATGCAATAATAATAATATCAAAAGGATTTCGCATATCAAGCATGTTTGACTATCACAAGGAAAAAACTCCCCCAAGTGTGCGATTGAATTGTGTTTATGTGCCGGGAGACATTATGGTAGTTTCATTTTCCAAAAAGAATTGCGGATTTCAATTTTAAATTCTTTTTGTTTGTTTTGTGTAAATAAACTGTTTTCGTTTGCTCACAGCAGTCCCATGACTGACCTGGAGTTTATTGTTCCCTTTCTAAACTCTGGGTGCCCATAATTTTCCACACGGGCAGCCTAGAGTTAGATTATTCAAACAATCAGCTAGTAGATCTAGATTCGATAGCCTTCAGCTTTCTATTTCGAATTCCTTGGAGTCTTTGGGTTTGGCAATCGCATTGTGCACCTAGTTTGCTACATTACAACTTGATGGTGGTTCGAGCTTCTTGGATTGGAGTTTTGGAGCTTGGCATTGAAGATGTTGTTCCTTTGTTGTCGCTTTGTTCTTCCGCCGTTATCTTGTATCTCTGATGTTGATATTCATTTGTATCACATGTTGTATCTGTTATGTATCAATAAAGTTATTCATTTCTTTTCTATTGTGTTGTATACTTAATGTGTTATCAGCTTCGGCGAACCAGAATCGACATTTGAATCTGTGGCATTTGAATATGGGTGATGTATTCAGGCGTCGATTTTCGAAGGTCCAGTCAGGGTCGTCATAGTCTACTTTGGCATCCATTATGTATGTTCGATCGCAACAATGGGGTGATCATATTCGGCGCTATCCAGTAAGGGGTAGGGCCAGTCCTGTGTAGCAAAAGTGCAATGCTTTGTGACCTCCCGTACATTTTGTCTAAAGATGCATGAATTATGTGGGTAGACCTTTACCCTTTCATATTTTTAATCCATTCTCCAATAAGCCCCTTCGTACTCGATTCTATACATATTATGCTGAAATTTAATGATGTAACAATTTATTCTATGATAAATAAGTATTTATGTTCTAGAAATTATTATAATATCAGAGGATTTCATATAAAATGTTTGGTTATCTTAAGGTAAAAAACCATCCATGTTGATGTGCAGCATTATCTTACGAAGTACCTTTGATTTTAAAGAATTTTACAAGCTTTAGTAAGTAAAATTCCTTGTGATTTGAGTTTCTCACATTGGTTTTACCAAACTAACCTGGATGTTGTTTTTCGACAATGCATGGGTCAGACCGAAAATATTTCCTGGTAGTTGGATGTTTTGGAGCTTCAGTAGATGAGATGGGGGCCTAAAGATGTATTCACGTACATGGTTATTTTTCTATTGCATTCATTGTTGTATTTACCAACAATTATGAGGACGGATGGTTATAACCGTCTGGGCTGTAATAAATTATTATACTCTTATTGATGTTTATATATGTGTATGTATTACAGTTTGTTTTTATGTAAAGATTTGTTCTACGTTATAGATTATTCGTTCCGCTGTGAGATTCTATGTTATTCAATTTCTTCTTGTCTTCTTCCTTCTTTCTTTCCACTAATTGTCTGCATTTTCATTCAATTTGAATATGTCATGTGTGGTTTATTGGATTCTTAAACTTTATGGAAAAGTAGGTCGTTACAATGTGATATCAAAGCATAGGTTGAGCGAATACGTAGGCTTTGGTGGGGTTGACTCATTTAGGATAGGGTAAGTGAGACCATGGGACGAGTTTGAGAGTATGTATATAAGAGCATGTATTTGTTAGTGACATAAAAATGTTTTATATTGTGTTGTTTTATATGTTGAGGGGCTTAAGAATTCTAGTCGATGCATTTGGTCAAAGTTATCGATAGGGATTTCCTAAACACTCGTACAAGACCAGTTGACACGGTATATTTTTAAAACGAATAAATGAAATAATTTTACTTGAGATTATATTATATATAAGAATAATTTAAAAAAAATATAATATAGCTATTCTTGGTTATGCTTGGTTAAAAATGATAACATTTCATCATTATCATCTAGGATTTGAGTGGTCATGCTCGCTTCTTTCTAAGCATATGACTATCATCAGTTAATCTATCTAGAATCTTTCTTTTGAAACCTAGGTTAGATAAATAATAATTTTTGAAACTTTTAAATGAATAACTTATGAATTAAGTTTCGCAATTTGGATATAAGGCATTCGTTGATAATGTTGGATTAAGATTGAGTTTTAATAAATATTGTTTTATTAAAAAGTTGATAATGTTGGATTAAGATTGAGTTTTAATAAATATTGTTTTATTAAAAAGGCTTTCCAATGTTTTGAAATAAATATTTTTAGAAATGGCCGAATATAAAAGTTTGTTGTATTTAATTGGGGGTTATAAAAGAAGTTTATTAAAAGAAACTTAAATATTCAAAGAATGAATTATATAAGGAAGCTAGAATATTTTCCAAATAAATAATTTAGAAATGATTTCCTTTAAAAGGACATATTTTATAACTTTGATTTATTAAAAGTGTCTTATAAATAAAAGGAATTTGAGAATTAAATTCAGGTATTTTGAAAATGGATTTCAAGGTTTACAAGTTAATAATAGTGTTTGAATATATTCTTGGAGTAAAAATATTTCTAACATTTTTTAAGGGGATATAAGCACTAAACTCGCTTTGGTCGCTGGAAAGTAATTCCGTCAATGATCGTAACATTATTGGGTTTCATTTTCGAGTTTCTAAGTAGGAGAACTTTATCATTACGATCTCACTATGTAATTGTTTCGGTAAAACAAATTTTGATTTTATTCCAAAAGTATGATTTGATTTACCATAGAGTAAATATATATATATATAATCATTTTAAATGTTTTGTGGAAAAAGAAATAATATTTTATTTCAGATAGTTTTGGAGTATGAGTGCTTTTGGAAATGATAAAATAGTTTGCTTAAAAACATTTTCAAGTAATAAATACTTTTGGAAGAAAAAATTATAAAGAAAAGTGTGGTTCCTTTGGTTGGTTCAGGAAATGAATACCGATTTGTTTTGTGATTATCAGAATAAAGTCCTAAGTGATGATCGGATGTTTGCATAGGCTAAAGGTATTGTGAACTTAGTTAATTATTCTCTTTGTCATTGTACAATTGGGACAAGTTTGAACCTCGACGAATCTAAAGTAAGTTGTGAATCGATAGTTTGTTAAAAACTATTTATTTAGAAATATATATGGTACCGTTTCAACGAGGTCTCTTTGAATAAAAAAAATTATGGATCTACTTTAAAATGGAATGTGATAAGAGGATTTAAAAATATGATGTTTTGTGTATAGAATTAGGATATTGGAGAGCCCATATAAGTTAGAAAATTAGAGTCATGTTTTAAATGTTTTGTTTTATATTCGGACCTTAGTAGGACTTGGTATCTTAATCTGAGTATTTTTGTTTGATTTATGGGACTCCGATTGTCACTAGAGAAGCGCGTATGAAGGCAAGAAGGATTTTCGAGCATGGAATGGCTAGGAGGGTTCTGGAGGATACTGACCATCCGTCACTGTAGGAGGAGTTCGAAGAGGCAACTGAGGATGGGTTCGAGGAGAAATTTGAGGAAGAGAAAGAATACAAGGGAAAGGAGCAGTTAGATGAAGAAGTGGAACCTATTCCAAAGGAGGAGCCAGAATGGGAGAATGATGATGAAATCATTTGGGAGATAGGGAAATTCATTGACAATCCAATTGAAGTGGATGACTAGGGACGTCCTTTTAGATGAATTATGGTGAGGAGCAAAGATGCTGATTCCCATGGATCCAGAGCTAGAGATCATATAGATTCCCGATAATGGCATCGTGTCCATAGTATAAGAGGGACCCGAGGTAGAGGAATCCTATGGAGAGATTTCAAATTGAGGAGTCGTCTTGGATGCTTGGAGCAGTTCTTTGGGTATAGTTATGAGTACCCTGTTATTTTTGTTGATAGTTTTTGGATGTTATGTTGTGATTATAGTTGATGAAGCATCTTAGTAGATGCTCTTGTATATATGTGGTATTTCTAGTATATTTTGGCATGTTGGAATAATTAACCTTATCTGAAAAGATTTTATTTATAAATAGTTAGTAACGGATGGGTTAATGGTTTTGTTTAACCTTGTTATTATTGGATTTTTTATGATAAAATTTCGGGGTCGAAATTCCTTTAAGGAGGAGAGTGTAACGACCTAAAATTTTACCACATTGAGTTATGAATATTTAATTTGAATATTTGGATAGTAGGGTTCGTAATCAAAATAAAACATTTTAAACGATAAATGATAATAGTGTAATAGTTTTTTAAAATCTATTTTACAACGGAAAAAAAATTAGTCCAAAGAAAAATTGAAAACGTGACCTAAACCCATTTTTCGGATCATTAGTTTTTATTGAACGGAAATTTTCTAGAAAGATCAAAAATACCCTTATATGCATTTTAAAAACCAATACTTAAATATTTTTTTTTAGTGGAATGTTTCATTCTCAGAATGAAGGGATAAAGTAAGAATAAAAATGGTAAAATGCAAAAACATACATACACACACAAAGAAAGGTTGAAATGACCTTAATTATATGTGGTAGATAAGAAAGTGGCGTAAGCACAGAAAATTACTTCATCAGCCACCATTGTGTTGCAAGGTGGTACTTTGGTGGCTTAGGAAGTAAGGATGTTGGAAATATACTGTCCACTCTTGCTCTCTCTTTCTCCTTACACATTTATACATCCATCAGGTTACTCATGTTCAAAACACTTACCAAGCTATTTATATTTTTATCTCCACTCCGTTATTAAAGGAAGAAAAGAAAATCACAAATTTTAAACTTTAGCCTGGGCTTTGCGTTGGAAGGATAAAGTGTGGATGGTGAGATCTTTGTTTTTGGTTATCGATCATTGTCTAATGTAGTAAATGATGAATGTAAATATTGTTTTATAGGATTTTTTAAATATATGTATACCTTAGGTTAAACGAGGAAACAAGGAAAAGAGAAACAATTTGGGTTCAAATTGGCTTTTGAAAAAAGTTTAAACCGTTTATTCTTATTAAATGGTAGAAAATCATCTTTTCATGGTTTCAAAATCAAATTATCTCAAACTGGTGAGTTTTAGCCTTAGCGACCAAAACAAAAGTCCTTATTATCGACCTTTAGCAATTTTATAAATTTTTGCTCAAGATTTCTTCGAGTAAGACCAAGAAATCATCAAAATTCGATGAATGGGAAATATGTGCATCAAACTTCTCTCGATTCATTTCGAATCGTTCGACGCCACAAGCACCATTGAGTTCATATCAAAGTATAGCTTTTTTATGTAAGTTCGGTGCGATTCCGCGATAATGTTCAATGCTCATCGAAAACTAAGGTTGTGGTTAATTGGTGGTTTGGTCCGATTGACGGAATGGAGGGTGTCATGATGTCGAGCTTGGAGAGTGCTTCGTCATGGCACGTTTTGGTGGAAATCAAAAGAGATAAGTATCGCATCCTTATGACCTAGGCCCATTTGGAGGAGATGGGTTCAGGTTGTTTCTGATTTGATTGGTCAGAGTGAGTGTCATGGTGGTCTTTGCAATGAGCAGGTGAGGGGGAACTTGGTGGTGACCTTCGTTGGTCAAACAACGACATGGATTGAGTGTGCACGTGCACCATGTGCATGCAAGTTTTGTTCTAGGAAATTGATGAGTAGGAAGAAGAAGTCCCGTAGCAGCGGTTTGGGTAAGGAGATAGCGAGCTTGGTCCATTTGGCATTTGGTGAGAAATTCTTGTTGAAAATATAAATTTAATTATATTAGTACGTGCAAATCTTTGAAATGCCATAATTTGTTTGCTTTATATATATTAACACATAGATTTTTGCATTGTACTCATATGGACAAGTACAACGTTTTAGTATAACCTGTGGGTAGCTTTGGGCATGTACAAATTTATTACATATCTAAATAGACCGTGTTTAAATCATATAATTTAATTCAGTTGACGTCATTTAAATTTATATACCTTAAACATTGATATTTATTTGGCCAAATAAATTACCGTTAAGTAAAATTGGACTGAATATGGTAATTGGACACCTATAAGTGGAATAAAACACCATTCCACTAAATAAAATTAATTTGACATTTAATTAGTAGAATAAATCCACACTCAGCTGTCTTATAAATTAGGAATTCTAATTATATATCGTAAATCGATATGCCACTTTGGATAAGTAATATGTTAACCAATGAAGGTTAAGTGTTAAGTTATTTATACAGTCATTGATTATGTGATTATCAGTTATTAACTTGGAAAATCAACTTTGAATGAGATTGTAGCTTGTATAAGTACCAGGGTGATCGTTAAGCTTCCTCCAATTTTAAAACTTAAAAATTGTTTTGAAAATTATTTTAAGAATAATTATTATTTAGTGATAAGATTTAAACATTAATAATTATTTATTAATAATGTTTTAAAGATAATTAATAAATGTTTAAATAATGTTTTATGTCCATTATTTTATTAATATGATTTTTAAAGGTTATTCCCTAATGAATGTTTAATTATTAATTTAAAGTTATTTAGTTATTATTTTAAAATGTTTTAATTTTATTTTATTATTTATTTGATGTTATTTACCTATGCATTTAATTAAGTTATTTAATTATATTGATTTAAGTTAAACTAATATTTGTTTAAATATTGTTGAATTACATTTTAAATTAAACTAATTATTATATTAATATTGTTTTGAAGTTTACTTATCATTACAATAATAGGGTTTAAATTTTATTTAATAATTATCTATGAGATTTTAAGTTATTATTTTTAATGAGATTTAATTTAAATGAAATAGAAGGATCTTTGAATAATAACTTATTATTTAAAGTCATTTAAAGTTATTTAAATAAGTTTTTTTCAAATATAGGAAGAGTTTTATAAATGGTTCTGAATATTTATAAAAGGGTTGTAAATGAGTTTTTAAAGATCTGAAAAAGCAGAAGTTTTACAAATGGAGTTTTTAGATTTATAAAGAATGATAATAAATAGATTGGAGATTTATAAAGAAGCTTTACAAATAGATTTAGAGATTTTTATAAGATAAAGAAATTTGAAAAGAAATGGTTGGTTTCATGGCATAATTTGGGGGCAATGATTGCCTATATTTTACTACGGAATCGCTGGGGTAAAAACGTAAACATTTAGTAAACTATGATCCATGATCGATATTTATCGATACTTTCCAAAATCTAATTTTAAGAGTTTCAAGTTTCTTTGGAAGAAATGGTTGGTAACTATACTTATTCTAGTGAGATAAGTATATGTATATTTTAATAAATATTTGGAATGTGATTTCAAATTTATGAAAGATTGATTCTTGATGCTTAGTAGTTTCAATAGGAAATATAATCTCTGTTAAATGTTTGTTTTTGATAGTTAAATAACCTACTATCAAATCTAGATCAAAATATAACCCGAAAATATCTAGGAGAAACACGTGAGTTATATGGCACAATCATCTTCAATGATATTGTATTATGCATGTAAATCTTGTTTTGTTCTCCTATGAAAAAACGTAGGGAGAACCGTACACTAAATGGTTAGAGGATGATCCTGCTCCTATGTATTGTTTGATTAGTTTTAAAAGAACTAGGGTTTATTTTACCTAATCTATCAAAATTTGTTTTGAAGAGACTGGGATCGGGTAAATATAAATTATCTGAAACCAATTAGATCCAATTCAAGCATTTCGTACTGAAGACATCTTGAAGATGATTGAATACAAAGATTATGACGTGTAAAGGCTACTTGCTACTAATCCTGAGGGTGATTCCAAAATTGATGTAGTAAGGGTAGTGCTTTCGGTTTATTCAAACCTAAAACAAACTTTTACGGATGAATGATGGCACTACATTGCTGCCAAAGGGCAATGTTAGCATTCCAAGATGGTTTCTATATAAAATCGTAATTGTAGCCTCATGCCTTGTCAATCGGGAAAATGACTAAAGAAGGGACGTGTAGTAGGGCTATGTGGGTCGCTCCTATTAGTGAATGATCATCCCAAGATCTAGTGTCAATATCTCTATGTATGCTTTGGGGCCCATTATGGTTGTTCGATCATAACCAAGAGGTGATCATATTCGACGCTGTCCAACAAGGGTTATAGCTTGTCCTGAGTAGCAGAGGTGCAATATGTTATGACCTCTCGTACATTTTATCTATGTGTGTAGGGATTCAGTGGGTAGACCCTTACCCTTTCATAGTTGGAATCCATTCTCCAATAAGCGCCTTTGGACTTGATTGTATACCTATTATGCTAGAATTTAATAATGTAACAATTTCGGCTATGATAAATAAGCATTGTATTTTAGACAATATTATAATATCAGAGGACTTCATATGGAATATATTTATCACCGTAAGGTAAAAACTCATCCGTGTTTATATGCGATATGGTTTTATGAGATATCTTTGATTTTAAAGGATTTTACAAGCTATAATAAATAAAATTCCTTGTGAATTGAGTTTCTCATGTTGGTTTTATGAAACCAACCTGGCGTTGTTTTCCTATAATGCTCGAGTCTGATCGAGCATATTTCTAGGTAGTTGGATATTTTAGAGCTTTAGGAGACAAGCTGGTGGACCAGAGATGTATTCATGTACGTGGTTTTCCATTGCATTCAATTTTGTATTTGTCAGCAATTTTAAGGATAGATAGTTATAACTGTCAGGACTGAAATAGATTACTATACTTTTATTGATGTCTATATATACGTATATTACAGTTTGTATTTATGTAAAGATTTGTCAATATTATTGATTATTCGTTCCACTATGAGATACTGTGTTGTTTACTTTCTTCTTGTCTTCTTCCTCCTTACTTTACCCTAACCATCTGCCTTTCCATTCAATTTGAGTGTGTCGTGTTTGGTTTATTGGTCGCTTAAACTGTATGGAAAAGTGGGTCATTACAATGTGGTTCTTCATTATGCTTCTTTAATAGTATTGCACTCTTTTAGGTGAGTAACTATCAACATCCACAAATTCTTCCTTTTCATTTTTGTAACAACCCTGAGCCAAACCCAAGCATCTTCCTTCTTCCTAACTCAAACAAAACCCAGACTCACAAAAATGCACATGTGCACATGCACACGCTACCAGATCACCTCTGACCATTGCTCTGACCGTCTCCCAATCACCTACGACCTCACTGATGGTTCTGTCCACCTAGTATCGTATTCTTGCTTGAAATCAAAAGTTGAGCAAATTGATCAACGTGGAACCAACCCAAAATGACAAACCACCTCGCCGACGATGAACCATGCCACCAAAACTCAAGCCGCTTCGTCCAGAGCATCGCCACGAACCCCCGTGACGTTTCCCCTCCTCGTGATCACCTCCGGCCACATCTCGACGACGCAATCACCTCGCAAAACAACGCCTACTCTGATCAACTGAAAACCCTACTTCGTCCTTCCCTGACCACCACGGCCATAGATAAAACCTACCACTATTTTTCCTACAACCACTAGACTACCCGCAACCTCCAGGACAAATCTCGACACACCCCTCGTCGTCGATCATCGGCAATTGACAAAAGTGTTAAATTCATCCTTCTCGAGATAACTCGATAATTCCTCATCTAAAATCTTGAAATATCTAAAATTATTTTTTCCTATTACCAATCAAGTCATGAAATTTAATCATGAATTCGTAATCATTGATTTTTGACTTGTGTAATTTTTTTACTTTGAAATAATTACTACATATAAATACTAGTTACTATTTTTAAAATTTATAACACATTGTAGTAGTCATTTTTCATTTATATATCTTAGCCTAAATTTGATTACAAAGGAAGATATAAATTTTTATATATGAAAGTGGAGCCTGTAAAATAATAGAACAGGTTCAATCCTTTACACAAACATGCACAACCCAATCATTTCATATTCATACATGCACATATGCATTCATGCATATAAACATCATTTATTATACTAATTCAACAATTATCATATGTATTAGGATAAAATCATATTATAAAAACTGTTTTTGAATAGAAGGTTTACTCACAGGAATTAAAGAAGCGGAGAACAGTTGATTTTTTTTGTTTCCTCGCACCCTATGTTTTGAAATGATCTGAAGCTTGTAAATGAAATGCTTGATTTACTTGTTGAATTGCTCTTTGAATTGAAGTTGTTTGATTCCTGTTTAGGTTGAAATGTTGAGTTGAATTCTTGAAACAGGTTATAATTGTTTTAATTTTTGGTTTTCAGTTTTTTTTTTAATTTAAGAGGAATAGAAAAAGATGTTCTTGAACTGGAAATGAAAAGAATAGGTTTCTTTTAAAAATACTTAGTTATATATAATTAAATTTTAAAAGAACATAAGTTGCCATTTGTTAATTGCATGTAAATAAAATCACACAAGTGTCATACATGTACTTAATTATTTACACATGTTAAATGCATGTTTTAATTACTTACAAATGTTAAAACCCATTATTGAATCAATTATTCATGTTTTAAATTAATATGTTTATATCTTAATTCCTTATTAAATATTTTCTTATGTTTATATTATTTTACCTATTAGGTTTATATTTTTATATTTTTTTATTAACTAGCTTTTAAATGTTTATATATATACAAATTACCTTTATATAGTTATAAACTATAATTAGTTTATGAGATATTAAAAAAAATATCTTAAATCTTTATATATATATATAAACCATTTAATTTTTACGTAATTTTAAAAGAAAGCATTTTAAAAGCAAAAGAATTAAATATTTTCCTTATGTATTATATGTTTTGTGAATTATGCTTTAACTTTTATATACATTTACAAATCATATTTAAATCTAGCAAATTTAAAAAGAAAGTAAAACAATCCTTTTATTAATCTTGTATAAAATTTAAACTTAAGCTAATATATTTTAAAATAAATAAATATTTACCCTAAGTGTTTTGAAAATATATAATTATCTTTTAAATATCTTTTGAAAGGTATTAGATTATATTCAAACATAATTTCCAAATTACAATACACATACATACATACATACATACATACATACATATATATATATATATATTAGTTAGACAATACATTTTTATTAGCTTTGAAAGATAAATTTTACCAATTAAATATTATTAACTTTGAAAAGAACAAAAATTTGCCAAATTAACTTATTATCATTAGTTTTGCAAAAGATAAATTCTGTTAAATTAAAAAAATTAGAAAATCAATATTGCACATTTAAAATAATTATTAATGAAGATTGTAAAGCAAATATTGCCCAAAATTCTAGGACATCACATTTCTTCCCCCTTATAAGAATTTCGTCCCCGAAATTTAATAGCAAAGATAATTTAATAATCCAACAAAGGTTTTATTTACAAACATCAAAGCAAACATCCACCATATATTAACAATCATAGTAACCAATTCATCTAAACAAACAAATCCAACTATCCAAACAAAATTTTGGATAGGATTTCCTAATACTATCTAGAGTTTTCCAGGTACAAATCATTAGGATACTCGCTCTACCAAGCCTTAACTATCGACACCCCTCTGATCCTGAGCTCTTCCTCAACACGATATGTAAACTGAACAGGATATCTGACCACAGATAAGACTGACTCAACTTCCAAATCTTCCCGAACTGTTGGTTCTACCACCAGAGATGCACACACTTCCTTAGATGAAGTGCATAAAATACATTGAATCCCATCCATCCGAACTGGCAATTCAATCCTGTAGATCAAAGAAATTATCCTTTCGAGAGCACAGAAAGATGCAATACACTTCTAAGTTAGCTTCCCAATCTTACCCAGTCCTGTTACTCCCTTGTTTGGAGAAAGCCTATCAAATACCAAATTCCAACTTCGAATTCTGAATTCCTTCGTCTCTTACCCACGACATTCTTCTGCCGATCCTGGCTGCCTTCGTCCTTCTTGAACAACCCAATCTTCGCAGATGCCTCTTGGATCAGATCTGGACCTATAATAAGATGATCTCTGGATTCTACTCAATAAGATGGTTTTCCCAAGATCCATTGAAATCCACCACACAAACTCTACTACACAAACATCCATAGACTTTGGACTTACTCTCCAATCCGTAGTAGCCAGAAAAGGTGTACCAGACAATCAAGCCTTCATATTTCGAGTGAAATTCCTGTAGAAATCCTCTAATCCAAAAAAATGCGAATTTCCGTTGGAATCTGTGGTTGCTTCCACTCTAGAATAGCTGCTACCATGCTTCCGCTACTCAACTCTGATCTGAAGTAAATGAGAATTTTGTTGATGAACACAAGCATAGACTTGATCAACCCATCCCAGAAACATTTGTCCATCAAATTTCATAAAATCTTAGTGAACTATCCGATTCGGTCACAAACACCACAACAAAAATCCAGCCAGAAAACTAGATCTGATCAATCCTGGGCTGCTTTACCAATCCTCTCTCTCTAGGAGCCCTCCTTCTGCTAGGCTGAACCACCGGTAATGCTCCAGGAACCTAGTCGATACCGAACTCAATCTCCCTATGCGGATGCAAACCTTTGACTACCTCGAAGATATCTGGATAACTCTGACAACTTCTACAGCTCCAACTTCTTGAGACGCGTGATCCCATGCAAAAGATTACCCAAGAGAACACTCAACTATCGCAAGTCACTTTTGCGATCCTACCCAAATCAATTTCCAAGGACACTGTTCTCTCTTCACCAATCAGAATAGCTTATGCTTGTCTAACCAATCCATCGAAGAAATGGGTCCACTCTGCTGCTACCGAATTCTACCTCTAGGACACTGCTTAGATAGAGAACCTTCCTGCTGACACACAAAAACACTTTCGAGCTGCACCGATGCCACAAATGCCAAAGATTTATAATCCATAAGCTCCTTGAACCTCAAACCAAGCACAATCATCCGCACTTCTAAAGGGATGACAATGAGACCATGTCCAAAGGGAGGCAACTCATTGACTGTAGTCTCATACTCCATTACAAACGAATCTCCCTTACTTGAGATCTAGAAAAATTCCTTACGCAGATGAGTCTTCCCTGCGGTAGGTATCAACTGCACCTCCAAAGCTTCCTAAACTTGCTCCAAGAGAAACACCTTCTGGAACATCCATGGATACTGCGTCTCTCACGCAGCAGCTCCCCCTGAAGTTGCCAAGATACCATTACTCGCTTCTGCTTAACTGGCTGATCCAAACTCTTGAAAATCTGCTCATCCAAGCTTGCACTTCAATGATCGACTCTGAACCTTTAAAAGGCTTTCCTTCCGAGATTGGTAAATCCTTACACCATGCTGCGAAGTTTACTCGAGGCGGTATTGGGTCTACAGCCACGGTAGATATTTTTCCAACCTCAATACTCAGACTTCTTTCATTCATGGTAGTCGTGCTACACACACCACTACCCCCTACTCTAGAACTCAAGCTACCAGCCTAACTCATGTGGGTAACCTGGACAGGTAACCCAGTAAAGCAGGTAGTTATATATATATATATATATATATATATATATATATATATATATATATATATATATATAGTACGCACTCTCAAGATAGATATCACTCCAAAGCCTAGGTATTCACTCAACCTAGTGCTCTGATACCAACTGTAACGACCTCGAGCCAGACCCGTGCATCTTCCTTCTTCCCAACTCAAACAAAACCCAGACTCATGAAAATGCACCCGTGCACGTGCACACGCCACCAGATCACCTCTGACCATTGCTCTGACCATCTCCCAGTCGCCTACGACCTCGCTGATGGTTCTATCTACCTAGTATCATCTATCTCGCTTGAAATCCAAAGTTGAGCAAATCGATCAACCTGGAACCAACCCAAAATGAAAAACCACCTCGCCGACGATGAACCACGCCACCAGAGATCAAGCCGCTTCGCCCAGAGCATCACCACGAACCCCGACAACGTTTCTCCTCCTTGTGATCACCTTCTGCCACACCTCGACGACGCAATCGCTTCGCAAAACAACGACTAACATGATCAACTGAAAACCCTACTTCGGACTTCCCTGACCACCATGGACATACATAAAACCTACCACTATTTTTCCTGCAACCACCAGACTACCCGCAACCTCCAGCATAAATCTCGACACACCCCTCGTCGCCGATCATTGGCAATTGAAAAAAGTGTAAAATTCGTCCCTCGAGATAACTCGATAATTCCTCACCTTAAATCTTGAAATATCTATCAAAAATCATTGTTTCCTATTACGAATCAATTCATGAAATTTATTCATGAATTCGTAATCACTAATTTTTGACTTATATAAATTTTTTACTAAAATTTCCAAATTTTGAAATAATTACTACATGTAAATACTAGTTAGTATTTTTAAAATTTATAAAACATTGTAATATTCATTTTTCATTTATATATCTTAGCGTAAATTTGATTGGAGAGGAAGATATAAATTTTTATATATGAAAGTCGAACCTGTAAAATAACAGAATAGGTTCAATCCTTTACACAGACATGCACAACCGAATCATTTCATATTCATACATGCACATATGAATTCATGCATATAAACATCATTTATTATACTACTTCAACAATTATCATATGTATTAGGATAAGATCAGATTATAAAAACTGTTTTTAAAAAGAAGGTTTACTCACAGGAATTAAAGAAGCAGAGAACAGTTGATTTTTTCGTTTCCTGGCACTATATGTTTTGAAATGATCTGAAGCTTGTAACTGATATGCTTGATTTACTTGTTGAATTTCTCTTTGAATTGAAGCTGTTTGATTCTTGTTCGGGTTGAAGTTGTTGAGTTGAATTCTTGTAACAAATTATTATTGTTTTGTTTTTTCGTTTTTAGTTTTTTTTTAAATTTAAGAAGAAGAGAAAAAGATGTTCTTGAACTGGAAATGAAAAAAACAGGTTTCTTTTAAAAATACTTAGTTATATGTAATTAAATTTTAAAAGAACGTAAGTTGCCATATGTTAATTGCATGTAAATAAAATCACACAAATGTCATACATGCACTTAATTATTTACACATGATAAATGCATGTTTTAATTACTTACAAATGTTAGAACCCATTATTGGATCAATTATTCATGTTTTAAATTAATATGTTTATATCTTAATTCCTTATTAAATATTTTCTTATGTTTATATAATTTTACCTATTATGTTTATATTTTTATATATTTTTATTAATTATCTTTTAAATGTTTATATATATACAAATTACCTTTATATATTTATAAACTATACTTAGTTTATGAGATATCAAAAAAATTTCTTAAAACCTTTATATGTATAAACCATTTAAGTTTTAGGTAATTTTAAAAGAAAGCATTTTAAAAGCAAAAGAATTAAATACTTTCCTTATGTCTTATACGTTTTGTGAATTATGCTTTAATTTTTATATACATTTACAGATCAAATTTAAATCCAGCAAATTTAAAAAGAAAGTAAAAAATCCTTGTAATAATCTTGTAAATTTTTTAACTTAAGCTAATATATGTTTAAATAAATAAATATTTACCATAAGTATTTTGAAAATATACGATTATCTTTTAAATAGCTTTGAAAGGTATTAGATTAGATTCAAACATAATTTCCAAATTACAATACATATACATACATATATTAATTAGACAATATATTTTTATTAGCTACGAAAGATGTATTTTACCAATTAAATATTATTAACTTTGAAAAGAATAAAATTTTCCAAATAAATTTTTTATTATTTGTTTTGAAAAGATAAATTCTGTTAAATTAAACAATTAGATTATTAAATCAATATTGCACATTTAAAATAATTATTAATGAAGATTATCAAATAAATATTGCCCAAAATTCTAGGACATCATAATTTTCATCAACTGCGCCAGTTTTTTTCTTTATTATTTTCATTCTCGTTTGCATATTATTCTTCAGAATGGTCATTTTCTTTACTATCTTCTTCAACTTGTTTATTTTCTTCACTGATTTCTTCCTCATTTTCTTTGTTGTCCTTTCACTCTCTTCATCATCTTCTATACTCTCTTCTCTTTCATCTTCTTTCCTGTTTTTCTTTTTCACTGTTCAGTTTCTTCATCGCCTTCTTCTGTCGTTTTTTCTTCATTATGGTCATCTTTTTCTTCTCCTTCTAAATTCTCATTTTCTATTTTATCATTAATTTTTATTTTTTCTTTTCATTGTCTTCTTCACTTTTCGCTCTTTTTTTGTGGCACACTACCTCAAATTGATAACGAGCACCTTCTTTTGGCTTTTTTTTTAAGTTTTAATCTTTGAATCATTGAAGGTGGTGAAATATTCTTCAATCGCCGGCTTATTCTTCTTATTTCATTCTTATCATTTTGTTTATCTTCTTCTTTGGTTTTTTCTTCATGTATTTCAAAATCATATGTGTTAAATAGCTTGAATGATGGTGGGATAATATTTTTAAATGCTTCCTTCATTTTTATTTTTTGTTCCTCTTTCTCATGTAATTGGAGTTTTGATTTCAACAATTTAATTTCTTTCTCCATTTCACTTAACTCCTTTTCCCTCTGTTTTGTTAGTTTCATTTCTCTTTTCATCCAATGCAGATCATTTTCCAACTACGTGACGTGGTGGCTCTATGTCTGAATTTTTTTTCGTCGTCATTCAATTTAGATTCTCCTTTAGCATCGGTTTGATTTTTGTTGTTGTTTTCTTTCCATATTTGTCATTTGCAATTTTGAGCCATCTAGTAGTAGCCTTTCTTTGGCGGTTATATTTTCAATTTCAATTGAGATCTGTACTCAATAAGCATCATAGATTTTACTAATGCTAAAATTATGTAGCATTTTCTAATAAGAATTCCATTTTAATAAGATATAAATCATTTTGAATCTCAAAAATATGAATACAAAATCAGTCAAGAGATCTTTGACTGCTTCCATGATTAACTTTGATAAACTAATTAACAATTTCCTAAATATTATACACAAAAATATTGTAAATGAAGATGTAAAAAAAATATTTTCTCTATTCTAACTTTGTAACTTATATTATTTTATAATGCTATCATCATCTAGCATTTTCTTTCTATTTATATGTGTGTTTGCACAATTTACTGCATCATTAAAATGCTACTACCATGTTGCATTTTTTGTTTATAGTGTCAAATGTAATATAAGCATAGTATATTATGTTATAACGCTATCATCATCTAGCATTTTTTTCTTCTATTCATGTGTATGTTTTCATAATCTAGTAAACCGTAAAAATGCTAGAATCATATAGCATTTTTTGTTTATAGTGTCAAATGTAATGTAAGCATGGTATATTATATTAATGCTAGTATCATCCAACATTTTTCTCTACTTATGTGAATGTTTGCATATTCTAATACATTATATAGCCAAGCATACAATGCTTCGCATATTGGTAGGTGGAGAGTATAATTGATTTGGGCTTGATGCATGGACAACAAACATGTGATACTGATACAAGCTATTTTGAGCCAATACAATGAGCTGCCTTATGTAGGCATTACAAAACTTAGGTTTTTATTTTTATATTTTATGCTTATGGGCTAGACACGGTATGTTCTTTAGAGGTCAGAGGGACATGATTGTAAGATGAGGCGTATTTGTATATATGTACTGAATATATATATATATATATATATATATATATATATATATATATATATATATATATATATATCATGTGTGTAATAAAAGAATAGTTTTAAAAAAAATCTAATACGCCATAAAATGCTAGTATCATATATAATTTATAGTTAATTTATAGTACAATGTATTAATCAGTAGCAAATGTTATAATCTATAGCATTTGCAATTAAATATGTATTATATAAAATCTAGAAGAAAAATAAGTAACAACCAATAGTAGGTGTATATACCTTCTTGCCTTTTGCATTTTTTAAATAGTCTTTTGAGACTATGTTCTCCATCCTATTGAGCGACCATTAAGAAAATCTGGCCAAGTCCCTAGACCATTCCTTCCTTGACTTCATTATATCAACATCTTCATATAGAATATACTAATATTAAAAAAAAAATGTTATTTTAGAATTTATTATAATATAATAGAATCTAAAATTATTTCCTTAACAATGGTAGTATCGAGCAACCAAGCATATTCCTTGGTTTTTGCTTGAAAAGTTTCAATCCCTTAATCAAAGAATAATTAATATTTAAAAGCCAGGAAATTTGACTCATTTTTTTTAAAATCAATTGCATATTGAAGATGCCCCCAACTTAACATTCTTTGATTGTTGGGGAAAAAATGTTATGAAAGAAAGAAGAATGATAAATTCTGGCAAATCATTTTTCTTTTCTTAAAATTCATTTTCTACTTCTTTCTTTACCATTTGAATGATACTGTCGCTTGCTATATGATCAATTGTACCAAAGTATCTTAAAATAAACTATTAGCAGTTTTTAGGGGTGCTTAGGAAAGAAACTTTAAGAAGTGGAAAAATGGTTTTCCCCATCAATTGGTGAACCAAAAATGAAAGAAATTTCTTTTATCTTTGTTTTTAATTTTTTCCACTATAATGAAATACTCCTCTTTAACACAGTAACATTCTATTAAATCATCTAATTTTTTTTGAACATTTTCTAATATTTTTGGTTCCTATATTACCCTCAAAAAAGCATTAATAAAGTTATAGAAAGATATATGTTTTAAAAAATTCATTTGATTTTGAGTAAACCCTTTTCTTTTCTTAACCTTTTCAAGAATTTTCACTAAGGCAGTAAGACTACATCTATATTGTACAGTTCCCTTGTCTTGATTGCCTTTGGATGCTCCATTTCTTTTACGCTTTTTGCCCTCCATTAGTTGTAGTAAATATTTTGTTGTATCCTGCAAAACACAAATAATGAAATAGTATTAAATATGTTTATGCCAAATGATTTTCTAGACTTGCACAGTAGATAATCATGATGCTACAATTACTTAATATTTTTTAGAAGTACACATGTTTACTCAATGCAATTCGAATGATAACTAAGCTTAACATTTCTACTAAGTGGTGTATTTTTAAATCTAATGCTAATATAGTATAACATTTATTACATATTTAACATTTTATTTACGAATAAAAGAGATAATAGTCATTCAATCCATGCGAGAAGCATTGGTATTTGATGAATTTACAGACGGATAGGTAAATACGAAATAACAATTCATACATACATATATAGTAGATTCATGATTTGACTCTTATCATGTTCATTTGTCATAAATTATATTTTTGAATACAATATATTTACATAAAAAATAATGTACTAAAATGATTCATATAAACAAATACAAAACAAACTTATTTATTACAGCAATATATATAGTTATTATAAAATGCTAAATAGTACTAGTATTATGATGTTTGAATTTTAACAACACACAACTGATATGATTTTTTTCTGTTAGTAATAACAGTATCAATAAACATTTTAATAACAAATCTATAGTATTATCCTTAAAGAGTAGAATGGATATAAATTATTTGATTGCACAATATCCTACTTATAAAATGCTAACTTCTCCTACATTATGCAAAATTATTAAAAGATGGTAGCATATTTCTATCATTGTATGCATATGTGTATGTGTATAATGTAGTGAATAATTATTATAAATGTTTATAAAAATTCAAAATCCTTTATTACCATATTCTAAACCAATATTCTTTTTCTATTGTAGATTATCGACTGGTTCATTAAAAATATAGCAACATATGAACACAACTACATTTTCAGTACAATCATGATGGTAAAAAATAATTTTTTGCTCTGAAATCATATGTTATGGAAAACAAACTAATAATCAATCTTCATTTGCAGCATGCTCTTTATTGCAATTGACGATTAAAATAATAATTTTTTAAGTATTGTTAATAATGATGTTGATTCATACGGTAACTAGGCCATAATAATATGATTATTTAGGGTAAGTGAAATATATTTACACCATGCAACTTGAGTAAAATAATCTAAAATATGCTGAAATATTGAATGGTAACATTCTAGCCAATGAAAACAAATCCACATTGAACTAATATACCGAAAGGAACAAATCTAGTCGATGAAAACAATCAGATTGACTACAACAAATTGATGAATGGCAATGATAAGGTGAACAAAAATAATTCAAGGAATGATATCTTCTCGATGAGATACTAAATAATACAACTCCAACGAATACTGAAAATAGATCATTCATTTTCAATCCTATGTATGTGCAAACTTAAGTCAAATCATCTTCAACTTTTAACAAACTCAAAATATAAACAAAAAAATATTAATTCAAATACCAAACGAAATACAAATTCAAAGCAAATGAACTACAAACAAAGTCACTTTGGTAATTACAAAAAAATTTGGGTAAGGCAATAAAGACTCATTGGAACGAATAATCCAGCCTTTAAATATCCGAATAGACGCTTATTTAGAACAAAATCTCATATGAAACATGCTTCTTCGTCACATAATTATCTTCTGCATATATATTAATTAATCCATTAAATTTAGTTAAGTGTCATGGTTTATGTATCTACTTCCATTAGCAAATTTTTTATCTCATAACTCCCCGCTTTAAATCTTTCATCGATCATCTTTAAATTAGCTCCTACATTTTCACATCCATATAAAACCAAAGATAATCAATCGAAGACACCTTGACCTATCATCTCTCAAGTTGTAGTCAGAACAATTACAATTCATAAAGTATCTAAACAAAAATGCTATAGCCATTTAGCATTATTTTAAAATAGTAGAATATGTTTAATTAATGAAATTATAATGATAGATAACCTGAGCATTTTCACTAAATTATCAAGTATTGGTAAATCTTATGCTAATGTAGACTAGCATTTCTTATCTATAAACTTAATTATAACAAACGGTAAAAATGATAATTATTATTAGCAATTCTACTAAGCTACTAAATACTAACGCTAATATACTCTAGCATTATTAATAGATTTCAACATATTTTTCCAAATGCATTTATATATGAAAACTATAACTACCATTCCATCTAAATGAACTATTAACAATGTATGCTAAAATAATTTAGCATTTGTTTTAGATTAAGCCTATCTCTATAATAAAAATAGATTAGTTTTGTATTTTAACTAAACTAGCTTTTTTTCATTTCCCTTGTCTTTTTGGTCTTAACTGCTGCAAAATATAACTTTAAAGAGATAATTTATTTTTCCTCTCTCTTGGCATATTAGCAAATGTTTAATATTGATGGAGAAGATTTCGACCAAGTTTTCATAAGAATATACCATTAATTTCATGATGAAGAAAAATTACAGTTGATATAAATGATTTGGTGGAGTGGGAAAGAATTGGAACGATTTGAAATGAAAACAAGAAAAACCCTAGTTGATTCAGAAGGAATTGAAACGATTTAAAAGGGAAACAAATCATAGAATGGAAATGATCTCAAAAAAGCGGGTTCTTCAGCCCAAATAATAGAACTTATGACCCGAAAACAAATTTTTTAATAAGTTTATCCTTTTGGCTAATTTACTGTAAATTATATGCATAAGCTATATAATAATTTGAGGCCTTATTAATAGATAAACTCAATTTAAATAGAAGAATTAAGTAAGAAATGATTTATAGAACAATTGATCGGCAAGGACATTATTTATAAAATAAGCGTGAGAATTCTACAAAATAATATGAAGAAGATATAATTGTTATATTTATGACTTAAGTAAGATGCATTTTTGTTGAATTGTGTATATGATTGTATGTGTGAATTGTTATTGACATTGAGATGATAGATTTGTTACTTTGATTATGTACTGCCTTTGTGTATGTAAATGTGCATGATATGTGTTTATTAATCCCATATTGTTGGACTAGTTTTATATACCAGCATACAGTTTGTATGGTTTATATATGTTTACGTGTATAAATATAGCTTCGGTATGTCCAACTTAAGGATACCGATTGGTGCAATAAATCCATTGTACCATTGAGATGCACGACCTATAGACGCAGTTCTGGTGCAGTAGCTGAGTGAGATTGGAAAGCTAATCTAGTGTAGATGATTGTTGCATTGTATGGACGTGTGATGTGACTAGACCTACAAGCCAATTTCTTTTGAGGAGTTAGTTTACATAGGAGTCCATAAGCTAGCCGAATATCTCGATATGCTCTTTTGCAGCAAACAGAAATTCGGGATCATTTATCAATCACTATTTAAGCATACGTATAGTTTGGTATGCCCGACTTGGAGTTATTGAATTGTGGATGAAATATACTATACAGATGCATAAATATGGGATTCAAGATATATATATATATATATATATATATATATATATATATATATATATGTATATGTATGTATGTATGTATGTATATTATAGGTGAGCAGTTTGGACGAGTTATATATATTGGTTTGATATGCCTGACTTGGGAAAATAGGATAGTACGAGGCACTTCAAGAATAAATCATAATTCACACGAAGACGACAATACTTCGATGTTGCTTGAATCTAGTTTGTCTATTCATACGAAGACGACAATAATTCATAAATATGGGATTCATGGGAAGGATGTATGTGGGGTTGCTTGAATCTAGTTTGTCTATCCATAGACAATCCAATGGTATCGACTTTGTAAAAGAGACCCATTGTACCACAAAGACGCAGAATCTATAGACACGGTTCCAAAGTAAGGGCGGAGAGAGATTGGGACGCTTATCTAGAATGGGTCATATATTGTTGCATTATATGGATAGATATTATGATAGGACCTAAATGTTAACTTCGTTTGAGGTATAGGATGTCATAAGAGTCCACAAGTTCTTTGTAGCTCTCGATAGACCTCTTTGTTAGCTAATGGCATCACTACAAGAAAATATGTTTCCAATGGCATGACTAGATGGCGTTTACATGCTTACTACTGTGGATTAACGAATAAAAAACAAAATCATTAATTCGAAAGTTGTAAATTATTTGCATATATCCAATTGTATATGAACGGCCAAATTTTACTTTAGCCCCTTATTTCATTTTCTTATTCATCCTTTTTTCATCAAAAGGACAAAAACCCTTATCCCATGTTCCACCTTCATTTCGTCCAAAATTCGCAAATCTCTCCTAATTTTCTTCCCAAAATCTTGTAACCATGTATCTTCTCTTCATTTCCACTTCCATATTCGTAGTGATCGATTGTTTTCAAAAAAATCCTATACCCTAAAACCTTCTTCGGTTCTATACATCCTTCCTTTTGATTAATTCGCAACCATTCTTTACTAATATTATTGAACCAGCATTTTGTTTCTTTGTATCAACTTGAATTCAAATACATTGGACTCTACACCGACCACCCTTCCCCATTTTGTTCTTCTATAGATCTCTCAAGAAAAGTGAATGTTAGAAATTTCTTTCCTCTTTATTTGGTTATTATACAAGTCTATTGTATTTTCATTCTTAGGTGTCCTAAATTTTGGTATTTTTTAATCAATGGGTTATTTTCTCGATCAATATATTTAAACCTAATTTTTTTTTAACTTCTATGTCATTGTCAATGTTTTCATTCGATTTTGTTAAATGTTGTTATTTATTTTTTCCTTTCCTTTTCACTTTTTCTGTTGGAATGCCTAGTAGTTATTATTTCTCCATATTTTTTCCTTGGTATTGTACAATTCAAACTCAGTAATTTTGTTATTATCTTCATGGATCTCTTATCTACAATTAGTTTGGAATTTAAGTATTGGATTATTTATACCCTCTAATTTTTGTTTTTTTAACTCTTTTTTATCTAACCAATTTTTAAACCATGCAATATTGTGGATTCAACAAGCATAGTTTTATGTTGTGTGGTACATATTATCCAAACAAAGTTTGTGCAATTTGTTAGTAGATCAAGTAGTAGTTGGACTTCGTTGACAAATTCTATTATGTATAAACCATGCTATTGTCACACTTATATGCTATTTTTCTTCTGTTTTGATTTTCCACGGCAAGATGTGCTTTCTATAATTTATATTCATTGTCATTTAATGTTCACTGGGATTGTAGAAGTTTTTTTGGTCCATTTTTTAAGTACAACACTCTAGGTTTGTATGTGTTCATTATCTATGTTTTATAGTGTAAAAGTTAACAGTGAAGTGCACTGAATTATCTCAGTGAGTGGTCACATAAGAGATAAGTTAGTGTCCATTATAACAAAGACTGATATTGTTAACAAGAAAACTTATCAACACCCCAAATAAAAGTTTAAAGTATAAGTGAACCCTTTGAAACCTCCTTTAGAACAGATAGATATAGTTTAAACCTTTCGAATCCCTTTATCGAACAATCTAGGTGATTTAGATCTCCCTTAAGTCCACCTTCCGAAAAGGTTGCGACAATTGAATCTCCTTTTAAATAACCTTTCGACACGGTCGAGAGAACTGATTCGAAAGGAGCAAACATGTTCCTATAAATAAAACCCTAATGTTATTGTTTGGGAAATCAAATTTGATTCACTTAATACTTGTTCTTTCTCGAATTTGTAAACCCTAGTTCTAAAATCAAACTGGGGTTTTTAATTCATTGTATTACTTAAGCTTCTTGTAATCAATAAAAAATATATTATCAAAGCATGTATATTGCATTTCTGGATATATTAGCTGATCTAATACTTCTATGTTATTCTGGTTAAGGTTTGTTTATATCAGTGCGGATTGAAAGGCTTTCTTTTGTAGGGGTCAAGACCTATTAATTCAATTGAAACCCTTAGATCATCAAGTCCTAACCTCAAATCACCTTGACCACTTTGAAAAGAGGTTTTGATAGGATCCTAAGTCAATTTAACTAGATCGAAAGGTATTTTAAAGGAATCCAAGCATCTCGACCATGTTAAAAGGCTGTTTAAAAGGATATTTAATTGATGCAACCTTTATGAAAGGTGGACTTAAGGGAGATCTAAATCACCTAGATTATTGGGTAAAGGGATTCGAAAGGTCTAAACTATCTCCATCTAGTCGAAAGGTGGTTTCAAATGGTTCTCTTACACTTTAAACTTTGCTTTGGGGCGTTGACAAGTTTTCATATTAATATTTTTGGCGTTAGAAGAAGGACTCGAACCTCTGGCCTAATTGAACTTCAAACTTTTTTTCCTCTAACTCTATGCAATTCCAAGCTTACCTACTTTAGACTTTACACCACCATGTTTGGAAAAATTAATTAGTCCAAATAAGGATCCTCAGAGCCATATTTAATTGGATATGCCTAAAATGATTAAAGATTCTAAACTATATGAAGAGCATATGTGAAGATTGGAAGCTTTAAGGATCATAAAGAAAAAAGAGTAGAATCTTATGACCCAGAAGTGGAGTTTAAACCCCTTTCACATTGACCCAACCTGTCTTTGCCTTAGAAGGAACAAAGATAAGAGTGATAACTTGTTTAACCAGATGAAGAAGGCAATTCAACTCTATACCAAAGGCGCTATTTTTGAAGAGGGGATAATGGTTGATTACAACATCTTTGCAAAAAAATGGCATCAAGCAACAAGTGGGACATTGCCCACACGTGAGCTTCAAAAGGTTTTGAAAAGGAAATTGGTCCTTCAGGGCGAAGCTTCAGGATCAATCGATAAAAAATATAGAAATCATCCCCAAAAGACAAGGTTCAAGTTGATACTCCCTAAGGAATGCAATTTGACTACATCGATTGAGAATATCTATTAACTAACCAAGGAGGAACTCAATTATTGGCCATCCTAAAAGAAAAGGTCTAAATACGAAAGGAATTGGGGCGGAACCTACTGCCACTATGTGACGACCCACATTTCGGAAGGTTTAAATAGACAATAGTCTACACATGTCCAACTTAAACAATCTGTAATGTAGAATATAAATGGGGTTAAAAAAGATAAGTAAAAAAAGAAGAAGAAAACAAACACATAATGTCACAGCAAAAACGATAAAATATAATAATCAAATAACTGTTCACGAAGCTGTTTAGTATACATTTGATTATAATCTATACACACTTATCAGAATTATATACATACACATCAAAGATAAGTGATCAATATGCAAGATAACATGAATAAGGGAATAATAATAGTAATATACGAAAAACGTTGTCTTTGTCCACCAGAGTATAGTCTTCAATATGCTGAAAACTCAAGACTGACCCAAGCGAAATGAAAGACAAAACACTCGAGTCAGGACTAAAATACTCTAATGAGAGTCAAATCAATATCACAAATATGAGTGCAATAACTTAAATGATGATACGGGATTTTCCATCTCCTAAGGATCTGTTAAACTATTTATATATAATAATATATGTTATAATACATAACGTCTATAAGTAAAATAAATATCAAAATAGCATCAAGGCTTTACATTATCTCTCTTAACACATTTTTATAAGTTCAAAACAAAAGCCATAATGGGCTCGTATAGGGATGAGTATGACAAGGCACGTGAGGCAATGCCCAAGGTAGGATTCTACCAGTTTATCCTTTCTAGCTTGTCCTACCCATCTGTGGCCACTACGACAATCAATCCTACCGACAAAAGGTGCTCCAATCGAATATGAAATCACAATGGTAATGCGAGGGACCAACGTCGCTAGAGGTAGCTAACCTCAATGGCCAGACATCAGCTCTTATTTAAGTCATTTTAATTATGACACGAGCGTTAAGGCTATCCATCATCGTTCTCTTACTTCATTCCAATAAACGTCGCCAATTCAACCAGTACATTCTAGATATTATCCACCGCATACATGGTTGTCAAAGTGGTTCCAATATTGAC
The DNA here is from genome assembly GCA_030765085.1 of Allium cepa. NCBI lineage: Eukaryota > Viridiplantae > Streptophyta > Magnoliopsida > Asparagales > Amaryllidaceae > Allium > Allium cepa. The sequence goes on from CM060928.1 coordinate 588,699,798, forward strand.
AAAGATTATGCCAACAAGAGGCCTCGATCTCTTTAACAACCGATCGTCATTTTACAAACAGGATGGTTCTATTATATTTCTAAAACAATTCGTATTTGATATCAAAATATCAAATTTATTTCAAAATCAAATCCATTTCGAAATCATCATATTCGCTTTGAAAATCATATTTTGCATCAAAATAATAATTTAATTCGATATATCAACTTCACTTCAAAATTTGATTCGAATTTCAATTTAGGTTACAACTTCACTTTAACCCAACTCGCATTTAAATCCAAGATTTAAATATAAAAATTTCACCCGTTAACTAGATTGAATTTAAGAAAATAATTTAAATAGTTTTAAAATAGTTAAAATAGTTTAATAGAAAATAATTTGAGTAATAAAAATAGTTTATATGGTAAAGTAGTTTGGGAAATTGAAATAATTAGAAAATTTAAGAATATAGATTTTAAAACGTTTATAGTAAAAAAAACTCATTTAAGAATAGTTTCAAAGTCAAACCGGTTCAATTCCAAATTACCCAATTCAAACCAGTTCTCATTTTCATTCCGATTTAATCGATTCCGATTTCAAGTCAAATTTTATTTCGATTTCAAATTAATTTCAATGCCAATTCCAAGTTAATTTGAACTCCAATTCTAAACTAATTTAAATTTCCAATTCCAAATTAATTTAAATCCTAATTTCAAACTAATTTCAACTCTGATTCGAATTTTAAACCGTTTTGATTTATATCAATCACGAGTTCAATTTCCAGAATATCGATTCAAAACACTTTAATCAACTATTCCGTAAATATTCAACTTAAAATCAAAATATTTAAATATGATTGAATTCGGAGCCCAATTTCGAAGTATCATTCTAAATCACCTTTTCTTAAAAATATTCAAAGTTTGAGTGAAATTTCAATCTTATAAAACAAACCAATTGTCTGAAATTCACATCCTACTTCGTTTTTAGCTTAAAAATCTCAACTTCGATTATTAAAATAATTTCGTTTTCTAAATTTAAATCTCAACATTTCGAGCTCTAGTTTGAAAATAATTTGATTTCCATAAATTCTATTTTTATTCCTTTAAATCAAATCATTTTAGATAATTTCAAAACAATTTTTTTAATCATCTAATTTAACCAATCCGGTGTCCGTATATCCTATGGCCAAGTGAATCAATTATTTCAATTTAAATTCCAGAGATGGATATATATCAATTCAATCCAAAAATAAATGCCATAGGCATATATCATCTCAACTCGTTTCTTAATTTATTCGAAACAATTCAATTTGCAGTTTTATATACTGTAAATAATAAACAGGGTGATAACATGATATATTAAACATAAATAAACAGCCAATTATCCAAAAACATCAATCAAATTTCATCCATAACCATCCATCATTCAAACGGTCAATAATCACAACAATCAACCAATAATCGATAAATTGGGGATTTTACTATCATTTAAATTCTAATTCAATTTTAACTATCAATTTAGATTCTATCAATAATGTTGGATGTCAACTAAATGTCAATTTAATTTATCAAGCAACAATCCATAAATTCCATTCACTTCACAATATAGCTCAACTACAAAAAAACAGTTCTTGTGAGCGTAAAAACACTCACCTCTGTTTAAAAAATTCAAACTAGCCAAAACAAAATGAAATCAGCTCGATCTCGTAGAACTTGTCGATATGGTTTCAAAGCAAAAAAAAATGCATGCCTATTGTTAACGCTAAAAATGTACGCTAACACCCCGGTGTAAGATGTAGTATAGTGAAAGCACCACCCGTTGATACGGGAACTGAAAATAAGCAGAAAATAGCCGAGAAATAGTAAAGAGACAACAGTTTTTATAGTGGTTCGGCTTAGAGTCAAGCCTATGTCCACTTAATCTCTTTTATTGCTGATTTGATTACAACTTTTTCAATGATTCTTCAATTACAACACGATTAAGACGAATAGCTAGAACTTCAATGTAGAAAAGCTCCTTGAGTTCATGTTGAATGAGTTAGTCCTTTTTCAAAGTTCGTTGAAGCGTCTTTGGTGTTTGAAGTGTTGAAGGAGTCGAGAAAACAGCAAAGTATTGGCGTTCCAAAAATGATCCAAAAGTCCCTTTCCTGGTGGAGTAGGCAGGGTATTTATAGTGAAAATCTAGAAGTAGGTCGTAGGTCGTGGGCGACATAAGGTTAGGTCAAAGGTCGTGAGCGACCTAAGGGACATAGGCTATGGCTTAAAATGGTTGTGCTTGATCAACTGCTTCTGCTGGTAGGTTGTAGCGACCTATGGGAGTAGAAGGCGACTTATATGGAACGACTTAGAAGAGGTGGCGACATAAGGTTGGGAGCGACCTATATGCAAGCGGCTTTACTCTGTTTTAGGTCGTTAGGTCGCTGATCCTTTTAGGTCGTTAGGTTGCTGATCCCTTTAGGTCGTTAGGTCTCTGAGTTGCTCTTATGCTAGGTCACTGAATGCTTAGATCATTAGGTCGTTAAGTCGCTGAGTTCCTCCTAGGCTAGGTCGCTGAATGCTTAGATCATTAGGTCGCTTGCTTCTTAACTCGTTAGGTCGCTGGACCTTTTAACTCGTTAGGTCAAAGGACCTTTTAACTCGTTAGGTCGCTGAGCCTCTTAGGTCGTTAGGTCGTGAAAAAGAGGAGTTAACACTTGCCCCTCGAAGTATACGCCTAGGGTCTAGGTCATGTGCTTCGATCTAACTCCGCTAGGTCATGAGCGACTCAAGTAGCTCGTTAACTCGCGTGCCTATTAGTCTTCTCCTCTTTCTCCTATGTAAGCTGTTATACTACTTCGTCCTCTTTACTTTATTGCTTACACTTTGCCGCCATTGTCTACTTAAGCTCAAGAACTTCAAAGCGAAATTTCCTTCCTCGTTGCTTTCGATCGTCATCCCAAACAGCAAATTTAGGTAAATCGATCATCTATCTGTCCTATCTCCCATCAATTCTCCAATGATTGGTTATACACAATTTTTGTTACCTTATTGTAAGATTACACTCCGATTTTCCCTCTGTTTACCGTCGAACCGGTGGCAATTGCCTTAGCAATGAATCAGCTTTGGATCTCATGGAGTTATTTGGCGAGTGTTTTGAATTTGTGGAGTTTAACGATGTTTTCTGGAAATTTGGAAGAGACGATGAGGCTTTAGGTGCTTGGATGAGACGAAGGGATATTTGGTTAACGGGTTAGTGGATTTTATGTTAAGCCTTGGCGCTACTGGTGATGCAAGGGCGGTGGACGCGTGGCAACGTGTGAGTGGAGAGCAGGCCTTAGGATTTTTTGATGGGCGAAAGTTTGGTATTTTCGAGCTACTTCAAGAGTGACCTAATGAATCGAACGACCTAAGAGCCTTGCGACTTAAAGGAAGCTGAACGACTTTCGAACTTGCGACTTAACTTGCATAGCATACTTCTTTGGATGGGATAACCCTCTTAACGACCTATTATTGGGTCGCACTGCGATCTGGGCGACTTAACTTCTTGCGTCATAACCTTTAGGTCACTGGTGTATTCGAACGAGCTAGCACTTAAACAAATATGCTTTGTCTTGACCTAAAGCCTTATGCCATAGCCCGTAGCATAACTTTAACTCGTAGGAGCATGAATAATAAACTCCATGACTCGCACGGAGCGACTTAAGGAAGCTTCGACCTATGCTAAGCCGTTTGAACTTGATCACTTGTAAAATTTGACAACACTTAATTGAATTTTCAATTTGAACTGCCCAGGATAAACTGCTTGAACATGTTGCATTTTCCCACAGATTGAATTAACTTTTAAGCTAACAACCTGTCAAACACAACATTTGTAGAAAAAATAGGATGGATATACTCATCATCGACTGCCCACATCGAGTGATGCATTAGATCAAAGAGACAACATTTTACTTAAGTAAAATAATATGAATTCGATTAAAGATGAAGTGATGTAAATCAACTGTCCAAGTGAAGTATTAAAGCAAAAGCTAAAACAATCAACTAAAGTTGATCTGTTTGCATCAACACTATACTTAGACTTCAAATAACAAGCCCAGAAACTTTATAATCGACAAATGCTAATTAATTTAGTTCCTCTCATATCTGCTTGTCATTTTATTAGTTTTGCACAACACTTCACACATTTAGGAAACGTGCACCTTCATATTTGAATATCCAGTTCCTTGTGTAGAATGACTTCTCAACGAACGCAAGAAGAGATAGTAGAGCGGGCCGAAGAGGTCTTTCTAATAGCCGATCCCTTAGAGAATCCTCCAGAAAGAGTTACAACTTCATTGAGCCAACGGGTTTTCAATCAGCTATGCACTCAATTCGGCATCGCTGAAGCGGATGCTTTGCTTCCAGGGGTAAACGACACTACCGATAGGCCACCTCCTGGCTTCGTTTCCGTCAACCGTCAAATGTGCTTGAACGGAGCTATCCCCCCATTCACTGATTTTCTTAGAGTGCTCCTCCTTCGATTGACTATCTCTCTAGTCCAGCTGCACCCCAACGGTTACGCCATTTTAATGGGATTGTGCGTACTGTTCAGGAGGACGCTCGACCATCTTCCGAGCATTGAAGAGATTTTCTATTTGTGCACATTTGCGAAGAACAAAGATCATCCTTCTATTACACTTGTAAGGGGCACAAGAAACCGTAAACTGATTACTGATCTTTCTGAAAGTGCCCACGGGTTTTTGAATCAGTTCTTCTTTGTTCACTGCCCCCGGGATTCTACAGCATCTGGAGAGTAGGAAGTAAGACTACTTATCTCCGTTAACTTGATTTCTGAGCCTTTCAAAACTCAAGTCACCAAGCGTTAATTTCATTCATTACTTTTGCAGCAATTCCTCCTCCATCAAGAGATTCTAGCCATAAACCGACTTTTGATAGATTGAGTGATGTAGCTCTTGAGGAGAGAAGTATTAAATTTCTGCTGAAGGACGAGTTTTTGCACCAATTCGGACTTTTGCACCCTTCTCGATCTATTCAACTCCGTGATGCCCTTAGTTCTCAGGCAGAAGTGTCAGATGCCCCAGCCTCCGTGAAGGAATCTGCACCGAAGGAATCTATTGTTGAGACTTCGTTAGTGAAGTGCTCCAGTTCCGTTGGCGTTGAGGGATTATCCGGCAAATCTGAACTTCTTCCAGTTATTGAAGAAGAGGAACTTCCTCATCGTTCTGGGAAAGCTACTGGAGAATCTGGTGAGGGAGCCGAGAAAGAAAGTCTTGTTATAAAGAGTGCAAAGTGTGTTGAAGAGGGAATGACTCATTCCATTGGACATGACGGTGATGAGGTCTTTGAGGAACTGAGTGACTTTATGGTGACTCCCCAAGAGCTTTTCAAAGTTGACACGACCACCTCTAAGCTCGTTTCTCCATCAATTGAAGCGACATCTGTTTTGCGGTCAACTCTATCAATCCAAGAATTGACTCCCATGCCGAAGAGTGGTTTGTAGCTTGACGCGCGTAGTTCACACGCCACACACACTTAGGACTTTGGCAATTATGTGCACTTAGCTTCTTTATTTCGAAGATTTCTAAATTTGTCTCTTCTTCATTTTCAGGTTCTCCAATGGGACGCAGTGGTTCATATTACGATGACTTTCAACGGTATGGGAGGCGCGATTCTTATGACCCCGGGCGTTATTTTCCTGGCCCCAGAGAAACCGATGAAGAAAGAGCAGTTAGAAAGGCTCATGAAAGGCAGGCCTATGAGGAGCGATATGGTAGGAGAGATGACCTCCATGACTCTCACCAAAGGGATTATGACTCTCATAAAGAAAGTCTCACGACGACAAAGGGAAGAGTTATGAAACTGAAGAGTCCAGCAAGCGGGACAAGCCTAGCGAAAGAACTTCAGCTGAAATCTCTAAAGTGCCCGCTAATTCTATTTCTTTGGACATCCCTTCTAGCTCCCCTGCCCTCAAAAGAGCTGAGATCCAGGTAATTATTAATAGGCCTCCGTATCAAGTTGAGAATGCTCTGCCTACACTCCAAAGTCGGTTTCCAAGCTGGTGTTTAAAAGGAGTACGCTTTGATTTGGACTTGGTCCCCATTGACAAACAGGCTATGCTACGAAATCTTGATGCTGTTAGGCTTGACATTGAAAGAATGTCCAGGTGGCAAAAGCTAGTCGATGAGCTTCAACGAGTGAACCATTTAAATCTCGAAGCTATGCTAACCATGGAAAGTGATAAATCTGAATGGCAAAAAGTTCTTGATCAGCATGACATAGAGATGAAGAACATCACTGCATATAATGAGAAACTCGAGGCTGAAGTCAAGCAACTTAAAGTTGACCTTGCTACCTCTTCCACTTCTTATACTCAAAAGGAAGAGGTGTTTCAAAAGCAAGTAAGAGATGCCCATGCTAGTCAACGAGATGTTGAGGCTAGACTTGAGGCACAGCAGAAAATTATGGAAAGCTACCGCACTGATGTTGCTCAGTTGCGGGAAAAGACTAGCTCCCAGGACATGGAGATTGAAATGTTAAAAGCTCAGCTTTCTAAAGTTGAAAAAGAGAGCAACGAGGCCATTGCTGGAAAAGCAGCAGCTGAACAGTCTCATGAGGAGACGAAGGCCAACGTCAATTCTACTTTATTTGAGTTTTACATTCACAGCGTCTTGGGGCATGGCAGTCTCTCATTTTTGGACCCGAAGTATGAAATTACTCTAGCTGAAGTGTAGGAGCCGGCAATTGAAATGCTTAAAGGTGTCGGATACACTGAGGAGGGTCTTGAGGCTCATTTTTTGGACAATGAAGGTCAAGCCACCCTTGTCAGAGGAAAAAGAACAACTCGTCAAAGAACGAGCCGAAGCGGTAGGAGGAGAGCATTTAGGGAAGGCACCTTTGACCGACCCGACTCATCCTCTGGCTTCGATTGACATCGATATTATTGGCTCTAGTTCTTACTCTCCACCTCCTGCCAAAGCCGAGGCCGAAATTACAACTGCCCACACCGAGGCCCAGGAAGACATCGAAGCCCACGATTTTGAAATCGACGTGATAAAGCCAACTTCTCTAGGTAACTTCAACACTGATCTAGCTCAAGTGGACTACTTGTTTGCTTCACATGAGTTTGATGAACTTCTTGATTATTACTTAAACCTTGACGTGCCACTATCTCCTCTTTTTGCGGGAAATACTGATGTTTAATTCTTCTTCTTCTGTAGTGAAAACAACAAGTACTGCACAAGCTTCGCCTCCACCAGCTGTTGCTCCTTCATCTCTTCAAGTTACTCCTTCTCTTGCTTCTCAACCAGGGTCTCAAGAAGAACAGATAGAAGCTCTTCAAGGCTTGGATGACCCGGCCGCTTCACAAGAAGAAAAGGCTGAAGAACTTGAAGAGGGTGAGAGGACCCCGAAAGAATTCACTGCTGACGATACAAAGTTGATTGATCTTATTGCTTTGGGCAGCGAATCTTCTTCAAAGAAGAGGGGCAAGGGTGGAGCTTCGAAGAAAAGGAAGGAGACTTCTGCTGGTGATGAGAAAGTAGTAGAGGACCCAATTGCGCCTCTTTCTCCTCTTTCCCCGACCTGTTCAAGCCGACTTAAGAAGTTAACCATTAGGCCGGGCGAAGGCTCCAATGGCGGAGGGAAGAAGAAGTGATGGGTCCGGCTTTATCCCTCTTGTTTTGCTTTTTTGCCTTTTGCTTGTATTGACCTGAGATTGTGCGGGTACTGGCCCCCGCTTTTTGAAACCTGCACATGTATACAGATTTTTATAGTATGGAATAAAATGATTCTTTTTTACTTGTACAAACTTTTGTCTATATTTATAAATGCATTTATTCCTTTTTATCACACAAGTTTCTTTATTTTCCTTGTATGGTATTGCAGTGAGCTCGTGGTATGTTACTTGATCGTCGGTTTATTAATGCGGATATATTATATTGCCCCCATACCAAGGCTTATTGCAATCTTCTCCATTTTGAGAAAACTTGTACTCTTACTTGGAAAATAATTCTTCCACTTTGAGTAGACTTGTACTCTTACTTTGGAGAACAATTTTTCCACTTTGAGAAGACTTGTACTCTTACTTTGGAGAATACTTCTTCCATTTTGTGGAAATATTATTCTACTCTAGTAGAGTGTGCTTTGTATTGGAGAAGTTTTCTTTCTCTTTTGTTTGAAAAAGTTTGTAAACTTCACTTTCGGAGATGGTTACTTTTACTTTTGAGAAGTGGATTCCCCTACGCGGTAAAGTGGGCCTCCGAAGAGGGCTTTGATTTGTTTGTGCCTCCAAAGAGGGCTTTTTGTTCGTGCCTCTGGAGAGGGCTTTTTGTTTGTGCCTCTGGAGAGGGCTTTTTTGTTTGTTTGAGCCTCTGAAGAGGGCTTTTTGTTTTTTCCCTGTACGCGGGGAAGCGTGCCTCCGAAGAGGGCTTTTGTTTGTGCCTCTGGAGAGGGCTTTTTGTTTTTTCCCTGTACGCGGGGAAGCGTGCCTCCAAAGAGGGCTTTTGTACTCCAACTTGGTGAAGTGTGCCTCCGAAGAGGGCTTTTACCTCCGAACAGGGCTTTGGCACTCCCCCCTTGTAAGGCGAAGTGGGCCTCCGAAGAGGGCTTTTTGGACCTTCCCCTCTTGAGCGGAGAAGAGGGCCTCCGAAGAGGGCTTTTTGGATCTTCCCCCTTGAGAGGAGAAGAGGGCCTCCGAAGAGGGCTTTTGGCTCTTCCCCTTGTGAGGAGAAGAGGGCCTCCGAAGAGGGCTTTTGGCTCTTCCCCCTTGTGAGGAGAAGAGGACCTCCGAAGAGGGCTTTTGGCTCTTCCCCTTGTGAGGAGAAGAGGGTCTCCGAAGAGGGCTTTGTTGTTCGCCTGGAGGGATGCATCTCACAGTTAAGTAGATCCACGGAGCAGACGCAAGCTACCTAACTGGATGTTTGTTTGCACAAACGATCGCAATTAACTAGCAAGGGCCTGGAACCTTCACTTTAGGAAGGTGCCCTTTCGGTGGTTCCACTAACCTTTTTGGTTGAGGTACAAGATTCCATTTTGTCTGTTCTTTGTCTGCTTGCCCATGTCTTTCCACCATCTGCCTCTCAGCGATTCCTCGTTATCGTTCCCAAGCACATATTCCTTTCCTCTGCAAGTTGTTTGCTTTTTTTCCAAAGAAGTGCATTTCATTGTTAAGTGAATCCACGGGGCAGACGCAAGCTACTTGACCGGATGTCCATTTGCACAAACGATCGCAATCAGTTAGCAAGGGCCTGGAACCTTCACGTCGGGAAGGTTACCCTCCGGTGGAATCACCAACTGTTTGTGAGAAGCACTCCTTATGTAGGAATTGAATCTAGAATTTTTGTGACTTGACATTTGCTTGTTGAGTGATTTGTAGGAATCGCTTGGCCTTGTGATGTGTTGAATAGGTAAGCTTTGCTTTGCCTGCATTATTAAATCGCCATTTTAGCAATATATTTAAGATATATGCACATCGAAATGAGACAGGTATTTTATAGTAATAAAGAACACAAGATTTATAGTAAAATCAGTGTGAATCAATACAGAAATGATACATGTATAATCATTTTACAAATTTAAGCATTGCTTTTAAGTAAACTATGGACGCAAGTGCTCGCTGTTTCAGGCTCTCAGAATTGTATCTCATCAGTACTTGGAGCTGACAAGACTTCCACAGGGACCAATCCCAATAATTGAGCTTTGCCAGAGCTTCAACACTTTGCGAGAGAATCCACCTTTATGTTCTCTTTCCGGGATATATGGCGCTCCCAGGCCTTTGACAAATAAGCAGGCAGATTTCCTCCTTTAGTCTGAAACTCTTTCTTGACTTGACATAGAACAATCCGGGGCATATCTCAAAGCGTGAGCATATCTTTCCATCCCACCCCAACTTCTGCCCGCTGGGTGAGGACCCCTTGTGATAACATTAATGATAGGCCTCTCGGATTCCTGCACTGCAGCTCTCTCACCTGAACCGGATTGATAAGCGGGAACATGTTGCCCCTGAGTAGATGAGGTTGGGTCGTTTCTGTTTCTCTTCACATATTGTTGAAGTTTATTACGTCTCAACAACTCCTCAATCAAACTCTTTAAATGGCGACATTCATTAGTGTCATGGCCGGGTTGATTGTGGAATCGACAGAATCTTCCATTATGCGCAACATTTTTCCTAAGCCTCAACTTAGGTGGTTTAGGGTATTCAACAACATCCTTGGTTGCAAAAATAATATTCTCTGGAGTATCAGTTAAGGGAGTAAAATCTAAAGGTCTAAAGTGGCGCGTTTTCTTCGCATCTTTTTTCTTTTCTCTACCGTCATTCTCCCTCTTCTGGCCACCAGATTCCTTTTTCTTAGGAGCAACGTTGTTATTTTCAACTTCAGTCATGGCTACTTTCGCCGGCACAGGAAGGCTTTCTAGGCGCATAAATTCATCGACCTTCTTGTAGAATTTCTCAAGTGAATTTGGATCTTTCATCTTTATCCATTTCCCAAATTCGTTTGATTTGTCAATAGCTCTCATCAAGTAGGTCAGAATCATTCGAGGCTCTGCATTATCAACTTCGGCCAATGCTATATTGAAGCGGTTTAAGAAAGATTTGAGAGGCTCTCCAGGGCCTTGTTCGAGGCTGGATAGTGACATTATATCCTTGGCCTTCGAAGCGTATAACCTGAACCGATCTTTGAATCTCCGAGTTAGGTCGGAGAACTGATCCGCAGATCGAACCGGCAGCTTTGTGAACCAAAGCAGTGCCACTCCCTTCAAGTACATCGGAAAGTATCTGCACTTGATCTCTTCTGATGCTCTGGCACCTGTCATATGCCGATCATATTTGTATAAGAATTGATTAGGATCGCTTGTCCCTTGATAAGCTGGAATAGTGGGGGGAACGAACTTCTTTGGAAATTCAGCCTTTAGAATTCTTTCAGTAAAAGGAGTCTTGCTTGGTGCAAACCCCCAGTCGCTTTCATCTTCTTCCCTTTGCATGCTTTCCTTCATGATTTGTCAAATCATTTCCGAGAGGTATTCCTCATCATTTAGAGTCCCCGTGGGACAGACGTCAGCTAATTTTTTGGAAGTTTGCCTGGACAAACATTCACGAAGAGTTGACTGTGGCCTTGAACCTCGGGCTTGGGGAGGTGACCCTTCGGTGGTGCCAGCTTCCCTTTGAGTAACACTTTTCCCTTGGGAATCATGAGCATCTTCCGCAAAGGTTTCTTCATTATTTCTTGGTTGTTGGTTACCTCCAAGTAAAGCATTTATCATGTCCAACATCAAAGTGTTCTGGGATTCCATCTGTTGATACAACCCGGACACTACAGCGTCCAATTCGGCCCTTGTATTCCAACACTAGGAGCCGTCTGATCTGACGCGGGGGAAGTGGCGATATTCTCAAAAGCATTTCCAGATCTAGCAGATCTACCTTTCCTTCCAGGAGCCATAATCTCAGATAGACTTCTGGTTCTTAATCTTTGCGGAGCAATGATGAGAGCACCCTGAGTTCAACTCTCTATGAAAGCACCAAAAACGTTAACGCTAAAAAATATACGCTAACATCCCGGTGTAAGATGTAGTTTAGTGAAAGCACCACCTGTTGGTACGGGAACTGAAAATAAGTAGAAAATAGCAGAGAAATAGTAAAGAGACAACAGTTTTTATAGTGGTTCGGCTTCGAGTCAAGCCTATGTCCACTTAATCCCTTTTATTGCTGATCTGATTACAACTTTTCAATGATTCTTCAATTACAACTCGACTAAGACGAATAGATAGAACTTCAATATAGAAAAGCTCCTTGAGTTCATGTTGAATGAGTTAGATCTTTCCCAAAGTTCATTGAAGCGTCTTTGGTGTTTGAAGTGTTGAAGGAGTCGAGAAAACAGCAAAGTATTGGCGTTCCAGAAATGATCCAAAAGTCCCTTTCCTGGTGGAGAAGGCAGGTTATTTATAGTGAAAATCTGGAAGTAGGTCGTAGGTCGTGGGCGACATAAGGTTAGGTCGTAGGTCGTGAGCGACCTAAGGGACACATGCTATGACTTAAAATGGTTGTGCTTGATCAACTGCTTCTGCTGGTAGGTTGTAGCGACCTATGGGAGTAGAAGGCGACTTATATGGAGCGACTTAGAAGAGGTAGCGACTTAAGGTTGAGAGTGACCTATATGCAAGTGGCTTTACTCTGTTTTAGGTCGTTAGGTCGCTGATCCTTTTTGATCATTAGGTCGCCGATCCCTTTAGGTCGTTAGGTCGCTGAGTCGCTGAGTTGCTCTTATGCTAGGTCGCTGAATGCATAGATCATTAGGTCGTTAAGTCGCTGAGTTGCTCTTAGGCTAGGTTGCTGAATGCTTAGATCATTAGGTCGCTTGCTTCTTAACTCGATAGGTTGCTGGACCTTTTAGCTCGTTTGGTCGCTAAGCCTCTTAGGTCGTTAGGTCGTGAAAAAGAGGAGTTAACACCTATCAGATATCGTACGAAGAGATAAGAATCATTAAACATTAACATTTATAATTTAATTTAATATATGCTTTAATAAGAAAAAATTAGTTATCTAATCAACGATCATCCATGCTTTGTCCTGCTATCACCTCATTCCAGATCGTGGCTTCCTGCAAATGATATTTTTTTTTGAAGCTCCCTCCTCTCACGCACCAGCATGCCCATCACCGCTCGACCTCTAGCACAACGTCGTCCTTCAGAATGTCGTCTACAGTGACTGATTCCAGAACCTCACGCGAGTGGGTGCATATGCCACTCTAGAGATCGCTACCTTAAATTGATTGCCTCTCTCGATCCATCTCCCAGGCCTAGCCTTCGCATGCCTCCACGAGCCCTCCATGTTGATCTCCTCGCGCACGCGATTCTATATATATATATATATATATATATATATATATATATATATATATATATATATATATATTATCAAACGGGAGTTTCTTTGATTTTTTTCTTTTGCAGTTTCTTTGATTTTTTTAATCTTTCAATTGGTAGGTATGAAAAGGGACAAAGAGGAGTGAGCATACGAGTAGGCATATAGGATGTGTGTTTGAACGAACGTTACCCTTTATTATATTATTTAAATAAATAAAATAATATCCGGCTCGATTGGTCTGCAAAGTACCGAACTCCAAACGAAGCGTGCCGTCTAGCATTTCTAATGTTTTACCCCTATTCCGAACACAATGGAACTAGTTCCGAAGTCTAATTTGATCGTATGTAGAAGATAGATTTTCAAAGTCTATTATTTTATTTAAATTCCGAAATTAAATTTCTATGCGTTTCAAGTTCATGCGGCCAATCGATAAGTTCAAACGCTCGAAACTTGAAATCCTACAATAATTCACTATTATGGATCCAATGTAACCGGTTTCTTCGAAATCCAAGACAGTGGCCAAAATGATTAGTTTTACTCGTCAATTTAAAATATAAAAATTTCACCATTTAATTATTCACATTTAAATCAAATTTTAAATGTTAACCTTCTTTACTTGTACTTAAATAAAATTAAAATCAACTTTCAAAAACATTTTCATTCATAATAAATTCAAAGTTCAATTATTCAAATAATTTTCAATATTAAATTTAAACAATTTAGTTATCCAATAACTTACAACATAAATTTAAACAATTTAATTACCCGGCATAACAATACTAATAATTCATTAAATTTTATTTTTAATGTAACAACCCGCATATTTTATGATTGTATATTTAAATGATTTATTTAAATATAGCATCACTGGTCGGATTAAAGTCTGAAGTGCTGCTTTTTATAAACAGTCGAATTAGGACTCGAGACCACTTCCATTGATTCCAAAACGTTGTTTGCGACCTTTTTGAGTATAAACGTTGATGTGCTTGGAGTTGAATTGAATTTTGCTATTTTTCTATTGGGCTTTGGGTTTGAACCCTTAATCCAACATAATACCCTAACTCCACCCCCTCTCCACTTCATTCATTCTATTATTTCCTAACACTCAAGCTAAAGAGAAAAATGGGGGAAGAAAAGGGAAATTAAAATTCCTAAGCCCTAGTTCTCTTAGGAAATTCAATTTCTTGCTCCAAAATCAAAGAGAAGCTTAGGTAAGCATCCTCCCCATCTTCTCAATCTCCCTTCAATTTTCAGAAATCCTAAACTCTAAATTAAGAAATATTTCCTTATGAGCTTAGATTTGAGCTTCTTAGGTTGGAGCGAAGAGTGGTTGATCTTTCCTTTGTTTTAAAGCTTCTCATTCGTTGTCTTTGAGTTTTAAAGGTGAGTTCTTGAACTCACATCTATGTCTATAGCTTTCATTGGTGTTAGGTATGCACTCCTAACATCTATTACATGTTCTATTGCTTTTGATTTTATTGATTTGATAATTTTTGAATTTTGGTATTTTGAAGTCAAAATCTTTAAAGATCCTATCTTGGATGTTTGAACATGTCATTTGTGGCATATCGAAGAGCATATAGGTCTGGGTTGTCGATTTGCATAAATCCCTAGCTTCCGTAGCTCGTTCGATCGCTTCTGAATCAATTTGGCTATCATTGGCCTTGGCAAACTGTTGCCCAGAATAGGAAATCAGACGTCTGGTTGGAAGGTCCAGATGTCTGGTCAGGGCGGCAGATAAAAAAAAGTATAACGGTAGAAAAGAAAATAATGGCAGAGACAAAGCCTAAACATCTGAGAAGTGGTTCAGACGTCTGGTAAGTGTTCAGATGTTTGGTTAGTTGTTCAGATGTCTGGAAGGTTTCTAAAATATTTCCAAAACCCAAATCCAGACGTCTTGTTGAACCCCCAAACGTCTGGAACTGTCCTTTTTGCTTTTTTTGGCTGTTTTTGAGTGGATTTCCAATTTTAATCTATTTTTATTGATCTGATTGGTTGTTGTCATTATTATCGACTTTGATGACTTCTTTTCAGGATTTGTGGGAATATCCATTTGATGGATTTGATATCGATTTCTATGGATTTGATTCACGTTTTCGAATGTGAACTTTTGGTGATCGATTGTTTTACGATCATTTTCTGTGATTTTTCACTTTAAAAAACAAAGGTTTCTATACTAGTAGTAAATATTCAAACTCTTCCACAAAAATGATTTCAACGTTACTTTTAATAAAAAGCTCGTTTTTAAAACCATTTTCCAATCTATTAGTATATACAAACATTTATCTCATTCGTATGAGAAATCTAACTAAACGACTTAGCAAAACAAGTGGTATGAAATGCTTTCGTTTTCTTCATCAGTTAATTCTTCGACTTTTTCGATTTACCTGTGACAATTTTCGAGTGAAATCTACAATTTGTTCGTAAATATTTTAATTAAGCCACTGGTTATGGGACATGAAGCTAAATTCATTTATTTACTAGCTTAGTGTAATTTACACTTTTTATTGATCAATGATGATCATTCTATAGTTTAGACTAGCGATATGCGATGTCTCTTGGTCCACATGGGGGAATGTACCTCGTTTTATTTTTCTTTGTCTCATTTTCTTTTATAGGCTAACGACCTATGGATTCTTTGGAGTTTCGACCCATGCTAGAGACCCATGTTCATTTGTGGAGTTCGGTTCATCGGGCGTAATGATGTACTACGTCATTGTTCCAGCTCATCAGCTTCATCGGGCATAACGCTGTACTACGTCATTGTTCCGGATTATTGGAGTTTCAGATTCATCGGGCGTAACGTTGTACTATGTCGTTGTTTCGGATTATTAGAGTTTCAGGTTCATCGGGCGTAATGATGTACTACGTTGTTGCACCGGCTCTATGGTTAGCGACCATGTGATAGCGACCCAATTGTGGTATACGTGTTGGTGAGTTTTCATGTTCTCATTTTTGATAGGCCTCCCCCTTTGTGACTTTCAGATTTCTAGTTGATGATTTCTAGAATTTGTTTTTCACCAATTATGATGATATTAAGCTCTATCAATATTTATGTTTGGGTGAATAATTTAAAGAATATGACATTCTTTTTGGTGTTTTGAGAATATTTGAGATATTGTATGATTTTGTTGTTATTTGATGTATACTTTTCACAATGTGGCATTATTGTTGTCATACGTTTTTGTCATATCTCTTACCCTATCTCATTTTATATGATAGTTATAGCTAGACTGATCCATTTATTATTTTCTTCTTAAATAATACTCGGGTTAGACTGAGGTATTTCAAGTGCTTCTACTTGACTTCTTATCAGGATCTGTCTCTGACTTTTGGCTAACTACTTAGATTAGTAGTTTTTGTTTTATACATTCGACATAGAGACTCCTTGAGGTATACACATTCTTTTTTCTATCACTTGTACCTATTCTTTTGTGATGTATTGGATCTTACATGACCACTACTTTGATGTACACTTTTATGTGTTATATTCATATCTGTTTCCGCCTTAGTGATATGAATATCTATGATTGATTTATGTTATGCTTATTTTATATTTGTTTTCGAAGACCACATGCCAATGTGTAGTAGCTTTGAGTTTGTACTTGATATGTCGGGTTTCCTCTTTAAATGAAATGTGTGACTTTTTATCTGGCATATCGGTACCCGCACAAAACAATTACATGGATGGTTTCTCCTCAATAGCCTTATTCTTCATGCTAGTCGACGATTACCCCATTGTGTCTTTAGCCAGTGTGAGTATAGAGGTGGGGCGTCATAGCTTGGTATCAAAGCCAAACATCGGAACAAAATAGAATATTATAGCAAGGATCATTGTCCCAAGTCTCTCTTAGGAATCGTGCCTTAGGATTTAATTCGAGTCATTAGACATGTTCTATCCTATTTTCTTTTATGATGCCTTGGTTTATCAATCATGATTTTCTGATATTCATTCTGAGAATAACCTTTTTCTTCTTCTTTCTTTCTTTCTTTCTTTCTTAAAGAAGAGAAATAGTTAACTAGGCTGTCCCAAAGCCGGTCAATCCATTGCTACTCCTTAGGATGGAGTATTTATGTTTGCCCTGTAGCTTTTATATCTTGTAAATAATGCTCAAGCTGCCGGACCCATTCTAGAGTTTACTCATCCTAAATCTGGGTTTGCACGCTTGTGCGGAGATTATACTGATTTAGGTGGAAGGCCATTCAAGGGATTCGAAAGCGTTATAGAAATCCAAGCTTGGCTGAGAACATGCGATCGCATCTTTCCTTGCATGAATCTTGTTGATCTACATCGAGTCCATGTGGCTTCTATTATGCTCCAAGAAAGAGCATTTGAATGGTATAAGCTTTTGATTTCGAAAATTATTAAAGCGGATCTTACTTGGGAGCAATTGCAGGAATGGTTTGTGCCGGAAGCTGAAAAGGTAACTTTATCTCGACGCTTTATTGACCTTATTCAAAGTGACTCATCAGTGATCGATTATGTCGCATTTTTTGAATCCCTCTCAAATTATAGGGTCGAATATATTAAAACCCCATTGAAGAAAAATCAAAGGTTTTTTATGGGTTGAATAAGAGCCCCAAAAAGCCTCTACTCCTGAAACTGGAAGTTTCTTTTGATCGGCTTATTGATATCGCTCTTCGAATTGAAGACGCCGATAAGGAAAGTGATGCTGAAGTTGTAGGTGCCAAACAGAACTTCAACAATAACACGAAGAGGCCTATTATGTTAAAAGGCCCTAATACCAACAAAAAGGGAAGCAAGAAACTACGGCAACAAAGACTCTGACCTGTAGTCGTGGACAATGCTACAATTGTGGTTCTATGGACCACTATGCAAATAGGTGTTTGAAACCCCTTTTTTGTCGTTATTGCAAAATTTCAGGTCATCGTATATCTAAATGTCTAATACTTCAAAGTAGGAGAGAGGGAGAGCTGAATGTTGTGCAAGCTCCTAGTAACACTTCTCTTGGTCAAGGTATTTCTCATTTTGTCCTTGATGCCATTTTTTTGTGATTTTCCTATTTGAATTCTTTTTGATTCGGGTGTATCTCATTCTTTCATATCAAAAGAATTTGTGGATAGCTTTCCTTTAAATATTTTGGGTTTGATGACTTTTTTGAGAATTACGAATCCGGATGGTGGATTCGCAACACTCAGTTTACTTTGTAAATATGTCGAGATTATTTTATGTGACTATACTTTCCGATCCGATTCGCATGTTATGTGCTACTTAGGTTTCAGATTGATTTTTGGGAAAGGATTGGCTTAATCATTATGAAGCCCATATCCTATATCCTGATAGGACTATCCATCTTCGACATTCTCAATCTGCTAAGAAGGTTTTTATTTTTCATATTGATTTCGATTTCAATTTGATGGCATCATTTTATTCTCTGAACCCACATGATGAGGAAAGTGTTACTTCCCTCATTCAAGTAGTTCATGAATTTCCCAGCATCTTTAAGCCTATCTTAGGATTATCACCTAAGTAATCTATTGGGTGGTGCTAAGTCTTTTCAGTTCGACTTAGTCACCAGTTTTCATTAGTTATGAGGTGTAGACAATAGTGTTCCACTAACCGCATTCTACATTCATTGTGATTCTTATGAATGGCTTGTTATGCCATTTGGTTTGACGAACCCTCCAGCTTATTTCATCCATCTAATGAATTGAGTATTCTATGAGTATCTCGACGACTCCGTCCTTGTATTCATGGATACGGGTGAACTTCTTACTTCAAATTCTCTTTTGTGTTGATATGCTTTTGTGGGTGTTACTCTTTGTTTTCTTCTTAAGTATTGCGAGGATGCAATTTCTTTAAGGAGGGGAGTCTATAACAACCCGCATAATTTACGATTGTATATTTAAATGATTTATTTAAATTTAGCATCGTTAGTCGAATTAAAATCCGAAGTGCTACTTTTTGTAAACAATCGAATTAGGACTTGAGACCACATCCATTGAGTCCAAAAAGGCGTTTGCGACCATTTTGAGTATAAACATCGATATCTTGGAGTTGAATTGAATTTTTCTATTTTTCTATTAGGCTTTGGGTTTGAGTTTCAGCTCGTTAACCCAACATAATACCCTAACTCCACCCTTCTCCTCTTCATTCATTCTATTGTTTCTTAACACTCAAGCTAAAGAGAAAAATGAGGGAATAGAAATTAAAATTCCTAAGCCCTTGTTCTCTTAGTAAATTCAAGTTCTTGCTCCAAAATCAAAGAGAAGCTTGGGTAAGCATCCTCTTCATCTTCTCAATCTCAATCTCTCTTCAATTTTCAGAAATTCCTATACCCTAACTTAGAAATATTTCCTTATGAGCTTAGATTTGAGCTTCTTGGGTTGGAGTGAAGAGTGGTTGATCTTTCCTTTGTTTTAAAGCTTCTCATTCATTGTCTTTGAATTTTAAAAGTGAGTTCTTGAGCTCACATCTATGTCTATAGCTTTCATTGTTATTAGATATGCAGTCCTAATATTTATTACATGTTCTATTGCTTTTGATTTGAATTGATTTGGTGAATTTTTCAATTTTGGTATTTTGAAGTCAAAATCTTTAAAGATCCTATCTTGGATGTTTGAACAAGTTATTTGTGGCGTATCGAAGAGCCTATAGGGCAGGGTCGTCGATTAGCATAAATTCCTAGCCTCCGTCGCTCGTTTGATTGCTTCCAAATCAATTTGGCCATCATTGGCCTAGGCAAACTGTTGCCCAGAATAGGCAACAAGATGTCTGGTTGGAAGGTCTAGACATCTGGTTAGGCAGCAGACAAAAAAAATATACACGAGAAAAGAAAATAATGGTAGAGACAAAACCTAGACATCTGAGTAGTGGTTCAGACGTCTGTTTAGTTGTTCAGATGTTTGGGAGGTTTCTAAAATATTTCCAGAACCCAAATCCAGACGTCGGTTTGAACCCCAGATGTATGGAACTGTCCATTTTGTGTATGTTTGCTATTTTTGAGTGGATTTCAAATTCTAATCAATTTTTGTTCATCCGATTGGTTGTTGTCATTTATTATCGACTTTGATGACTTCTTTTCAGGATTTTTATGAATATCCATTTGATAGATTTGATATCAATTTCTATGGATTTGGTTCACGTTTTCGAATGTGAATTTTAGGTGATCGATTGTTTTTACCATCGTTTTTTGTGATTTTGTCACTTTAAAATACAAAGGTTTCTGCACTAGTAGTAAATATTCAAATTCTTTCACAAAAATGATTTCAACGTTACTTTTAATACAAAGCTCATTTTTAAACCCGTTTTCCAATCATTGGTATATACAAACCTTCACCTCATTCGTATGAGAAATCTTATTAAACGACTTAGCAAAACAAGTGGTATGAAATGCTTGCGTTTTCTTTGTCGATTAATTCTTGGACTTGTTCGATTGAAATCTTGTGGCAATTTTTGGGTCGAAATCTACAATTTGTTCGTAAATATTTAAGTTAAGCCACTGGTTATGGGACATGAAGCTAAATTCATTTATTTACTAACTTAGTGTAATTCACACTTTTTATTGATGAATGATGATCATTTTATGGTTTAGACTAGCGATATGCGATGTCTCTTTGTCCACATGGGGGACTATACTTCATTTTATTGAGCTTCGTCTCATTTCTTTTATAGGCAAACAATCTATGGATTCTTTGAAGTTTCGACTCATTTTTATGGGCTAGTGACCCATGTTCTTTTTGGGAGTTCGGTTCATCGGGTGTAACAATGTACTACGTCGTTGTTTTGACTCATCAGGTTTATCGGGAGTAACGCTATACTATGTCGTTTTTTCGGATTATTGGAGTTTCAGGTTCATCGGGCGTAACGCTATACTAAGTCGTTGTTCTAGATTATTGGAGTTTCAGGTTCATCGGGCGTAATGTTGTACTACATCGTTGCACCGGCTCTATAGTTAGCGACCATGGGATAGCGACCCAATTATGATACACGTGTTGGTGAGTTGCTCCTATTTTTGATAGGCCTCCCCTTTTGTGATATGTGGATTTCTAGTTGATAATTTCTAGAATTTGTGTTTCACAAATTTTGATGATATTAAGCTCTATCAATATTTGTCTTTTGGTGAATAATTTAAAAAATATGACATTCTTTTTGGTGTTTTGAGAAGATTTGAGATATTGTATGATTTTGTTGTTATCTGATGTATACTTGTCACAGTATGGCATTATTGTTATCATACGTTTTTGTCATATCTCCTACCCTATCTCATTTTATATGATATTTATAGCTAGACTGACACGTTTATTATTTTCTTCTTAAATAATATTTCGGTCAGACCGAGGTATTTCAAGTGCTTCAACTTGACTCATTATCAAGGTCCATCATCTGACTTTTGGCTAACTACTTAGCTTAGTATTTTTTGTTTTATACATTCGAGATGAAGACTCCTTGATGTATACATGTTTTTTATCTATCACTTGTACCTATTCTTTTGTGATGTTGTGGATCTTACATGACCACTACTTTGATGTACACTTTCATGTATTATATTCATATCTGTTTCCGCCTTAGTGATATGAATATCTTTGACTGATTTATGTTATGCTCATTTTATATTTGTTTCCGAAGACCACATAGCCACTATGTAGTAGCTTTGAGTTTGTACTTGATATGTTGGATTTCCTCTTTAAATGACATGTGTGACCTTCTATTTGGCATATCAGTACTCGCACAAAGCAATTACACGGATGGTCGCTCCTCAATAGCCTTATTCTTTATGCTAGTCGATGACATTACCCCGTAGTGTCCTTGGCCAGTGTGAGTATAGAGGTGGGGCATCACATTTAACCATTTTTATTCAATAAGTATATCAGATCCTATAATTTAGAATAGTTAAAAACACGAGTCGTTACATACTCTCACACTTAAAACTTTTCGTCCTCGAAAAGGCATTACGTAAAGAATCCAACGCTTGGTATATTTTCTCGAAATAATTATCTTATATAACAGAACCATCTTATTTGCAAAACTATTACTACATTTCTACTACGTCATTCTGATATTGATTTTAAGGAAAATATAATCATACAAAAACAAGTTATAAAATTTGTAAGGTTTCAAAAATTTTCTAACTCCTGGATTTACGGAAAATTTTGATAGAGTCTCCTTTGCGCTGCTCGATCGGAAAAATTTACAATATCAATATATATCACAAATACACCAAATAGATATCGAATATAAATCTCATCTCAATGATGAGGCATCTCAAAGGGCAAAAATATAAAATCGCGGTATTAATTCAAGATATCTACCTTATTATCAATAATATTAGCGAGTTCGCTCGTATTAAGCAAGAAAAAGCATGTAAAAACCCGCATTTACGCCCAAACAGTCTTCATATATACCTATCTCAACTTAATTTAAGGTATTAGTTACATATAATGATATAGAAGCATGTATAAGTCCAATATAAGCGTAAAACATGTATTTTGAATCCAAACAATAAATACAAGAAGAAATACACAACATACAACAACCATATGCAATCAAAACGGTAATAACAACGGTTTGCAACAAAAAGTAACCATCCAACCATCAGTATTCGTCCAATTAATCTGGTTAATTCATAACCATGTGAATTTACGTTATCAAATGTCAATTTTTAGTTTATACCCTTCATTTCTTATTAGCATTCATTTCATCAACATTTTAATTGATTCATTTTAATTTTATTTTATTCAACCAACTTTTATTTAATTAGGTTCACGTTCAATTGATTTTTCATTTAATTTATTTACTTCCAATTGATTTTCATGCACTTATCAACATTAATAAATTTACATTCTATTAATTTATCCTCGTTTATAATTACATTCATTTTTTTTCTTTCTCTTTTGTTATTTCATTTCAATAATTCAAATAATTAATTACACCTAAGTAACTTAATTCCATACCATATTCGATATATTTTAAATTGATTCACAATCATAAATTAATGTTCATTTTAATAATATTTACAATGGATTTATATTCAATTCATTCGTCTTTAATTAATTTACATTCAACTTATTTGGTTCCAATCGATTTTTATTCAATCAACCAATATTCATTGCATTCACATTTGATTGATTACAATTCAATGTATTTACATTCAATTAATTTGTTTCAATTATTTACCATTGTTTCATCCACATTTAGTTAGTTTACATTCCATTGATTTCTTTCAATTATTAACATTCGTTACAAATTCATTATATCCAATTTTATTATATTCAATTTGTGAAATTCTGACTTGTTTCACTTTTTGTTTAACCTATTCAATATAAATTCATTTATGAATCATTCATAAAATTATTCCACTTGACCATGCTTGAGTTAAATTTGTTTTATTTCCACTTATTATATCTTTCCTTTTTTTATCAAAATATTAACATGATTTATAAACCATTTAAACTCATTATAAATAACTCGTACGACACAATCACGTTTATTATTATTACTTCATATCTTAAGTTATTTCTAACTCATCGATTCACTTTATTTATTCAAATTCAGTTATTAATTTACTAAAGTAAATTTTATTTTATACCTCACCATATTAATAATTATATATTTTCTTCCACGATCAATTCGTTTAACCTCTCCTAAGTTAACTACAATTTATAATTTTTTCCACTATATTCCATATTATATTAATTAACATTCAATTTTTATTTAAACAACTCCACTTGCAATTTTTTTATTTATATCTAATTTAAATTAAATTCAATTAACCATATTAATTTTACTTACACTCATTTATTTTTATTCAATTTCTTTCACACTTAAATTACATTTCATTTTAAGACTCAAGTTCGCGTTCATTTTTAATTCATTTTTGCTCAAGTCAAAATAATTCACTTTACTAATTTATCAAGTTTCATTTAATATTCAATTCGATTTACTTAATATTAAGTTAAACTTCATTTCATTTTAATCCATTACTCATTCTATTTAATCTTATTCAAGTTAAATTTTCTTACCATTCCTATTCAAAAAAATTGAATTTGTTTTTTTAGCTTACTAATTCTTAAATCTATAAGTTATAAAAATTAACTTCTTAATATTTCATTTCGTTATTTCATCTACTTCTTTTCAAATGCAATTTATTTTTATTTAAGCTTTCATGAGTTAAATATATATACTTCATTTCACTAACTCAATTAATTTAACATTTCTTAAGTTAACTAATTTATTTCATTTATCAAAGTCAAATTTCTTTTATCTGCTTAAGTAAAATGTTTGACTATTTTAAAAATTATTTTACTTCCCTGTTCAAATCTAAAAGTTATAACTTATTTTTCCTTTTCAAATTTATAATTTACAAACTTATTTCTTACATACTATTTTCAATTTTAAGTTCAAAACTATTTTCATATAATTATTAAATCACATTAGAATATATATAATTTCAATCAAAACTTGTTTTAATCAAAAATAAATTTCTTTTGGTAGCAATTCCCACTTAAAAACTCGAAATGTACACTAGCAATGCTGCAGTCATCCCTAGAATTATTTCTCAATGACCAAGCGAGTTCAATGCTTTTATTTCTTCAAAAATCCTTTCAAAATAATTTTTCTCGTTAAATTTTTTTCCTAATAACATTAATATTAATTTTAAAGTCCTGGAAAACAATTTTGGAATCAAAAAGGTTTTTTAATTCTAAAATTCTCAATTTTTAAAATCATTTCTATTTATAAGCTATATTACAAATATACCTATACAAATTTCCTTAACTTATTATCAAAATATTCCACTAATTTAAACTTGGTCATTTTAACCAATTCTTAATGCAATTATATTTCAATTCAATTTAATTATCTAATGCTTCATACAATAAAATTCATTAAATATTCATTTTATTTCAATTCAACGAATAATCGATAATAATTAAATATTATCATTTTCTAACAAAAATTTAATTAAAAATTATCATTTTATATATATAATATAATATAGGTAAAATTATTTCATTTACCCGATTTAACAATATTATATTGACTTGCCTGGTTTAAGTGTTTAGAAACTGCTATCGATAACACGGCATTCTGCACATCGACTAGAATTCATAAATAACTCAACGGATAAGCAAACACAATATTAAACATTTTATAACACTAACAAGTATGCTCTCTCATATATATACTCTCAAACAGACTCATTCTAGGGCGTTACTACCCTATCTCCAATGGGTCAAACCCCACAAAGCCAAGGTTATCGCTAAACTTTCACTCTGATACCAACTATGACGACCCACATTACAGATGGTTTAAATCGACAATAATCCACAATGTCCAACTTAAATAATCCGAAACGTAGATAATCAATGGGGTTAAAAAGAAAAATAGGAAAAGAAGAAGAAAACAAACACAGAATCTTATAGCGGAAATGATAAAATATAATAATCAAATAATAGTTCATGAAGCTTTTTACTATACATTTGATTATAATCTATACACATTTATCAGAGTTATATATGCACATATCAAAGACAAGTGATCAATATACAGGATAGCATGAATAAGAGAATAATAATAATACTAGTAATATACCAAAATCTTCATCTTCGTCCTCTGGAGAATAGTCTTCAATATGCTGGAAACTCAGGACTGACCCGAGCAAAATGAAAAGACAAAACACTGGAGTCGGGAATAAAATACTCTTATGAGAGTCAAATCAATATCACAAATATTAGTGCAATAACTTAAAAGATGTTACGGGATTTTTCATCTACTAAAGATCAGTTAAGCTATTTGTATATAATAGTATACGCTATAATAGATAATGTCTATAAGTAAAATAAATATCAAAATAGCGTTAAGGCTTTACATTATCCCCTTTAGCACATTTTTATAGGTTCAAAACCAAAGTCGTAATGGGCTCGCATAGGAATGAATATGACAAGGCACGTGAGGCATTGCTCAAGGTAGGATTCTACCAGTTTACCCTTTCTGGCTAGTCGTAACCAATCCGTGGCGGAGCGCGACAATCAATCCAACTGACAAAAGGTGCACCCATCGAAATAGTAATACGAGGGATCAACGTCGCTAGAGGTAGCTAACCTCAATGGCCAGACATAGGCTCTTATTTAGTCATTTTAATTATAACACAAGCATCAAGGCTATCTCTTACTTCATTCCGGTAATCATTTCCAATTCAACCACTACATTCTGGATATCATCCATCGCGTACATGGTTTCAAGGTGGTTCAAATATTAAAAGAGAGTACGCCAAAAAAAGGCCCCGGTCCCTTTACGTAACGACCCAATTTTTCGATGCCTGAAAGTCGACGTCAATACGTCCACTGTATCAAATGCCGCACAATCGAATGCCGGAAAACCGAATCGTTAGGATTAAAGAAGAAGAAGATAGAAGAAGAAACAGAAACAACAACAGAATCTCACATTTCGTAGCGGAACAAATAAAATAGGTAAATGAATAATCTTTAAAACAAAAGCACGATATCAGCTTATACATACAACAAACAACACAGTCAGTTGGTATAACTTGACTCACATGGAAAATTTACTTTGCACCAACCATACGCAGTGGACACTACATAGCATAAGTGATATGCTTCGCCATCCAGCTTGCTCCTGATCTCCACAGCATCTCTTTTCTTATTGCGCTCCAGAATAACCGATAAACTGACTCTAGGCTGCCCGTGTGGAAAATTGTGGGCACCCAGAGTTTACAAAGGGAATAATAAACTCCAGGTCAGTCATGAGACTGGTGTGAGATCTTAAAACAGTTATTTTCACAAAGAAAAAGGAATCCGCCATGCTTTTGGAAAATGAAACTACCATAAGCCCTCCCGCCACACACACAATGCAAACGCAAAATTGGAGGAAATTTCTCCTTATGATAGTCAAACATGCTTGGTACGCAAAATCTTTTTAATATTATCATTAGTGCATAGTATGGAAAACATTTCGAAAATATAACATAAATCTTAGCAAGCGTAGGTACCATTATATTAAGCCTGCTATAGCTACCTCTCGAGGAGGCAGGTTATACAATTGCAATCGTAAAGGAAACGTATTGTTTCTTTGGATTTTCAACAAATGGTCAGGCTAAGGAACTTCCTGGGCCACATGGGTGCGCCTCTGGAGGGACGCCTCGAGAACCTAACCGGATCTCTGCTAATACAAGGCCGGGTTACCTCTATAACTAGGTAACTACTGACACGAGTATGTCATCCCCTGGTCGTTATCGACCTTTATCCGAGGATCCTCAACACCAATAACCACAAAGTAACAAATTTGCAGAAACCACATAGGTTAAATATCTGGGCCCCATACCATGATACTACCCTATTCCAGAAGGAAATGACATACCCTCAGGGGGCACTACCCCCAAATAACCTTGTCGCATCCTTCCTGTTTCGGCCATTTTCGGGGTGTGAAGTCTGACGAAGTCTCACCCACAAAGCTACGCTTTTCATAAAGCCATGCTTCGATCAACAAATGATCAGCAGCACTTCGTATGCCATATTACCAAATTAGGAATGTATCACTAGTAACCATCAACTACATAACCTCTAAGCTCATACGTCTTAGAATAGGGTATTAAGCTAAGAGAATAAATTCTCCGCTACCAACAGAAATGTATTTGATAGAAACCAACTTTACATCTCAAAGTGTAACGTTAGACACACATCCATACAAGTCCGTTTTGGGATCGAACGGAACCGAAGGCATTTCAAAGAAGCCCTTGCAAATTTGGATAT
Organism: Allium cepa; assembly: GCA_030765085.1. Classification (NCBI taxonomy): domain Eukaryota; kingdom Viridiplantae; phylum Streptophyta; class Magnoliopsida; order Asparagales; family Amaryllidaceae; genus Allium; species Allium cepa. Next base: position 588,727,344 of record CM060928.1, read on the forward strand.
TCACTAATCACGTCCGGAATCCCCATCACAAAGGGTAATAAAATCACTATACCAGAGCAACCCGATGCAGAGAAATTCGACAGGTAATCCTTTCGTTTCTGAAAATACCCGATGTTCAACACCATCTTCAAATGCAATCCCATTTCGTCATATCATTATTCGGAATGGGTTTTATGACAAAAAGTCCTCTCTCGGCTAATCTGAATAACGAGCGCTTATTTTAAAAATAATTGTTCATTCAGATTTCAAATAAATCACAACAAATTTCTACTTTGATCTTTTGAACAAAAGATTCATCACAAAGATTCGGCGCGGTTTTCGAATATCCATTTGGAATCCGACCCCCGGTCGCATCGAAACTCAAATGCCATTTAAATAGCCAATATTGATAGTCGGTTATTTAACTATCAACAAATATTCACGGCAATCACTATCGAACAATATTCACAACAATCACCAAGATTTAAATAATTTTCCCAAATTATTTATTTTCAAAATATCGTCGCAATATATATTTTTTAACACTTCAACACTTTGAAAAAAAATTCAAATCACTTTTCACATTTCAATTCTTTAAAAACAAATTTCAAATTACTTCCACACGTGGAATAAATTTCCAAATATTATTTATTTCCACTGAAAAATTGCCTAGTCCGAATACTTTAAAAGGTATTTCGAATTACTTATCCAAATATATATATAAATATAAATATATATATATAAATATATATATATATATTTGGAAACATTTGAATAACTATTTTAAACACTTTATTCAAAATATTAGTTATGAAAATATTATACTATTATCTCAATAAAACTTCTAGTCCAAACGAAGTTAAAATAATATTACTAGAAAATATTTAAATATCCATTTTCTAAATCAAATATCAATTAAATCTTTAAAATAATCACTTCTATAATTAGCTAAATAAATCTTTATTTTAAAGATTTAAAAACAACAACTTAAGAGAACAATTTCTCCAAAATATCCTTTTTAAAAACAACTCTAGAACTTTTAATTTATATTGAAAACTACTTTGAAAACATACTCGGCTTTCTAGGGAAAATACACTTTGCATTTCAAAAATGGTCCATTTAAATCAATTAATAAATCCTTTTCGATTTATTTCAATTTACGTTCCAAATTTGTAAATTTATTTTTACGCTCTTTTAAAAATAAACCAATATTTATTTTTAAAACAATTTACCTTTCTTTTGTAAATTCCCATTGTGAATTTAAATTTCCAAATATCCACTTTCAACACCAAATCAAATTCCCAAATTGATTTCAAATTTATTACAATCACCAAATCAAATTCCTAATTTATTTCCTTTTAAAATAAATTCCTTTATCTCTTCAAAACTATTTAAAATCCATAGTTTAAATAAATTCTTTAGCTTTCGAATAATATCACTCGAAATCCATTTATTAAACCCTTTTTCCCATATTTTGGAATTTTATTAATAGGATTACAAAAATCAATCTTTATCCTTTTAAATTCCTTCTTTTTAATTCACCCAATTTTCAAAAATAAATTTTACTATAAACTTTCTACTTAATTTCAAAAATCAAACTTTATTTATTTTTGGTATTCTACGATACCAAAAATATATTTGGCTAAAATATAGCCTTCAACAATTTCAATCACAAATATAATCATGCACATATTATAAACAAATCCACACACAACATTGAAACAAATTCAAATATTTAAGGAATCCAGTTGGATCCCTCCAACCTGTTTCCCTACATCCATAGACGTTAGCACAACAATTAAATACCAATTCGACTTCGAGGTGGAATATTGCGGCGTATGGGATTAATATAATAGCATCCGCTATTATGCGGTGCATAGGGTCTCATCCGCTATACAATGCGGGAAATCAATCGCTCCAAATAAATATATAATACCAATTCCACTTCGAGGTGAAATATCGCGGTATATAGGGTTTATATAATATCCTCCGCTACTATGCGACGCATAGGGTCCAATCAATGCAACTGGTAATAATTTATCATCCACACACACAATCAACAATTTTAAATTTGACTATTTAAAATTAAATCGAAAAATTCGATTGAGTGAGAAGATCTCATCTTAGCTTTCGTTTTGCAATCCAATCAAATTCAGACTTGATTTCATGGTTTTGACCTTGCATACCAATTATATGATTTTATTAACAATCGAAATAAATTTGAACAATTCAATTCACCATTTTATAATTTTAGTTCAATTAATAATTTAATTTTTGAGCTAATGATTTAATTTTAAACAAAGAATTAAATTTTAAACAAATTCCTTTTAATAAATTAATTTAACTAAAATTTTAAATAAAAAACTAAATTTCCTTTAACAATTTATTTTCAGTATTTAAAATAATTAAGTAGGTTAAAAAATATAAATTAATCACCAAACTGTTAATATTTTTAAATTGTTTACCTATACTCTACATACATACATACACACACACACACTAAATCGAAATAGATAGCTTTCACCTTACTGCCTAGTTCGAGATTGAACAGAACACTAGCCTCGACCAGAAAATTTATCACCAAACCCTAATCAACTTCGGCCCCAAATAGCACTGCCATCCTTCTATCGCCTGCCTCGCATGAAACTCAATTCCCCTACAACCGTATGGTTCACAAACCCACGATTCGATCGTGCCATGCTGCCTTGAGCTTGCCTTTACCTCATCTCGCTTCACTTGGAACCTTCCTAACGTCGCGTGCGCGCCCGTAGCTAGATCTCGACCACGAACACGATCGCGATGTACGCTTCGATTTTCAGCCACTCCCCTTTCCGTGGCCTCAAGCTCGCTTTGATTAAATTGTTGCTGAATCGAATTCAGACGCGGAGGAAGAAGGAAGATACGATCTTTGGTGGCCAATTGAACTCGATAGGAACGACAGGGAAAACGAAAATTGGAGAAAACGGAGATGAAGGAGAGTGTATTGTATTTGAGAACCGAAAATGAAAATGATTTTTGGTCACTTTTAATTTTTGTTCGAGCGAACGCCATTTCTCTATCTTTTGAAATTGCAAATTTCTTTTTTTTATTCTTTTGAATATGAAGAGAACGAACGCGTGTTAATTAGGTAAGACACGTGTTACCAGAGATTGCCAAATGTTAGATGAAAGAATATGTAAACTTTATCTTTTTTTGAAACACTATTATTTTTTAAATTAATATTTCAATCACCAAATCAAATTCCTCATTGATTTCTAAATTTATTTCCTTTTAAAATAAATTCCTTTATCTATTCCAAAATATTTAAAATCCGTATTTAAAATAAATTCTTTAGCTTTTGAATAATATCACTCGAAATTCATTTATTATACCCTTTTTCCCATATTTTGGAATTTTATTAATAGGATTACAAAAATCAATCTTTATCCTTTTAATTCCTTCTTTTAAATTCACCCAATTTTAAAAAATAAATTTTCCTATAAACTTTCTACTTAATTTCCAAAATCAAACTTTATTTATTTCTGGTATCCTACGATACCAAAAATATATTCGGCTAAACTATAGCCTTCAGTGATTTCAATCACAAATATAATCATACACATATTATAAATAAATCGACACACAACATTGAAATAAATTCAAATATTTGAGGAATCCAGTTGGATTCCTCCAACCTGTATCCCTGCATTCGTAGACGTTAGCACAACAATTAAATATCAATTCCACTTCAAGATGGAACATCGCGGTATATGTGATTAATATAATATCATCCGCTATTATGCGGCGCATAGGGTCTCATCCGCTATATAATGCGGGAAATCAATCACTCCGAATACATATATAATACCAATTCCACTTCGAGGTGGAATATCGCGGTATTGGGTTTGTATAATATCTTTCGCTATTATGCGGCGCATAGGGTCCAATCCAATACAACTGATAATAATCTATCATCTAAGCCACAATCAACAATTTTAAATTTTACTATTTAAAATTAAGTTAGAAAATCCGATTGAGTGAGAAGATCTCACTTAGCTTTCGTTTTGCAATCCAATCCAATTCCGACTTGATTTCACGGCTTTGACCTTGCATAACAATTATACGATTTTATTAATATTCGAAATAAATTTGAACAATTCAATTCACCATTTTATAATTTTAATTCAACTAATAATTTAATTTTACGCAAATGATTTAATTTTAAACAAAGAATTAAATTTTAAACAAATTCCGTTTAATAAATTTATTTAACTAAAATTTTAAATTAAAAACTAAATTTCCTTTAATAATTTATTTTCAGTTTTTAAAATAATTAAGCAGGTTAATAAAAATAAATTAATCACCAAACTATAAATATTTTTAAATTGCTTACCAATACTCTACATGCACACACACACATGCACACACACACACACTAAATTGAAATAGATAGCTTTTAACTTACTGCCTAGTTCGAGATTGAAAAGAACCCTAGCCTCACCCAGAAAATTTGTCACCAAACCCTAATAAACTTTGGCCCAAACAGCACTGCCATCCTTCTCTCGCCTGCCTCGTGTGAAACTCAATTCCCATGCAGCCGTGTCGATCACAAACCTACGATTTCATTATGCCATGCCGCCTCGAGCTTGCCTTTGCCTCATCGTCGCTTCAACTGGAACCGTTCTAACATCACGTGCGCGCCCGTTGTCAGATTTCGACCACGAACACGATCACGATGTACGCATCGATTTTCGTCCACTCCCCCTTCCGTGGCCTCAAGCTCGCTTCGATTAAATTGTTGCTGAATCGATTTCAGACGTGGAGGAAGAAGGAAGATATGATCAATGGTGGCAAATTGAACTCGACAGGAACCACAAGGAAAATGAAAATTGAAGAAAACGGAGACGAAGGAGAGTGGTGTATTTGAGAACCGAAAATGAAAATGATTTCTGATCGATTTTAATTTTTGTTCGAGCGAACTCCATTTCTCTATCTTTTGAAATTGCGAATTTTATTCTTTTGAATATGAAGAGAACGAACGCGTGTTAAGTAGGTAAGGCATGTGTTACTAGAGATTACCAAATGTTAGATGAAAGAATATGTAAAATTTATCTTTGTGAAACATTATTATTTTTAAATTTAAATTCAAAACGCTTCTATAAACGCAACTTAAAATCTCGATCTCCAATCGAGATGTGCCACTAGGCGTTTATAAAGTTAAACCTGTAACAACCCAATTTTACGACGCCCGAAAGTCGGCATTGATAAGGCCACTGTATCAAATGCCGCACAGTCGAATGTCGGAAAACCGAACCATTAGAGTTAAAGAAGAAGAAGATAGTAGAAGAATAGAAATAATAATAGAATCTCACATATCGCAGCGGAACAAATATAATAGTTAAATGAATATCTTTAAAATAAAGAACTATATCAGTTGTTACATCACATCACATTACATTATCAGAGTGTTACAACAACAAACAGCAGAAAAGAATATAACATATACAAGTGATATACTTGCCATCCAGCTTGCTCCTGATCTCCACCGCATCTCTTTTTCGACTTCGCTTCAGAATAATGATAACCTGACTCTAGGCTGCCCGTGTGAAAAATTGTGGACACCTAGAGTTTAGAAAGGAAACAATAAACTCTAAGTCAGTCGTGGGACTAGTGTGAGTTCTTAAAAATTGTTATTTTTCACAAAGAATATAAAAAGAAATTCGCTATGCTTTTTGGAAAATGAAACTACCATAAGGCCTCCCGCCACACACACAATGCAAATGCAGAATTAGAGGAGATTTCCCCTTATGATAGTCAAACATGCTTGATACGCAAAATCCTTTTTTTTTAATTATTATTATTAGTGCATAGTGCAGAAAACATTTTGAAAGTATAATATTAATCTTAGCCAGCATACAACCATTATTGTATGCCTACTATAGCTACCATGTTCAATAGCAGGTTACCGCCACATTCCATGGCAGGTTATACAACTAAAACCGTACATGGCGCGTATTGTTTTTTTTGAATTTCCAACAAATGGTCAAGCTAAGGAACTTCCTACTGCCACATGGGTACGCCTCTGGAGGGACATCTCGAGAACCTACCCGGATCTCTACCAACACAAGGCCGGGTTACCTCTGTAACTAAGTAACTACTACTTGAGTATGCCATCCCCCGTTCGTTTGCGACCTTTATCCGAGGATCCTCAACCACAAAGCAACAACCACAAAGAGTAATAGATTTACAGCAACCACATAGGTTAAACATCTGGGATCCATACCATGATGCCTGTGATGACCCGGAATTTTAGGCAATATCAATTTAATAATCTGAATTAAAAATTAAATTGATTTGATAATCTTTGTTAATAAGATTGGAATTAATTTAATAATCCAATCAAATAAACATTTAATTGATAGATTTTATCTTTTAAAAGCTAATAAATTGTCTTCTATTTATAATGTATATAGGATATGTATATATTGTAAATAGATAAACCTAGTTTTAAATTTAATAAATAAATAAATCTTATTTTCTAAATATATATATTTTTGGTAAATTGGGAATTATGATTTTATTTAAAGTTAAACTTTTAAAAGCTATTGAATAAATAAAATATGATATTAAATTATTAAGATAAAAATTTAAATTTGTTTAAATCGATTTATTTGATATTAAGTTTTTTTAAAAGTATATAATAAATAACTATATGATTTTAAATACATAAGGTAAATATTTAAATGGTTTAAAATATGTTTTAACTTAAGTTTAAATTTAAATAAAATTTACAATAAGTTTTGTTTTGATTCCCTTTTTAAATATAGTGTGATAAAATAAGTAATTTATTAATAAAGAAACAATTTCTTTTATAAATTATTTAAAGTTATCAAATTTGTTATTTTCAAAATATAATAATGTATTGTTTTTAACAAATAGATTTTAATAAGAATAGTTGTTTTTCAAAATTGAATTGTGTAGTTATATATGTATATATATAACTTGATTTCAAAATTGAATTTTAGAATTTGATTTGAATTTGAATCAAAGCTTTGAGACTTGTAGTATAAATTTTTAATTGTTTTGGATTTAAAAATATTTGTATAAACTTTTATTTTATAAATATAATTGGATTTATCTATTTTAAAATTATCAACATATAAATAAGTACATATTAACTAATTAACTAAGCATAAATTTACATTTATCTTATATTAACATATTAACTAAATACAAATTAACATTTAATTATAACTAGTTAACCTTAAAAACAAGTGTAAACATCTTAGGCCTTATAATAACATGTGTTAGGTGATTAACAACTAATATGAAAAATGTTAAATTTGAAGACAAGTGGCATTTAAAAAAAATTAGCTTTTTCTTTTATTTTTATTAATAAGTATTTCAGTTTTTATAAACAAATCCTCTTTCATTTTTATTCTTTTCCTAAATCTAAAATGCAAAGAAAATCTGAAACACTTTCTTTGAAACCAAAATCAGAAATCAAAGCATGCAAACCATCCACATTTTCAAATCTATTGAAAGCAAAATTGAAATATGATCAAACCTGCACCTCTTTAAACATGCAAAATCATTTTCAAAAGTGAATCAAACATGCGAGCAAACCTGTCACCATCTTAAAATCTGAAGCCTGCATTTCTTTAGAATCTAGAAGTCAAAAGCATGCACGAAGTTTTAAATCAAAGCAGCAGACATTCCAGCATTTCTGTGCAAAGTTTTCAAAGCAATTCAAGATTTAAGCAAAGCAATTTTCCAGTTTTTAAGATTCAAAAGCTGTTTTCTAAATGAAGGCTCTGTCTTTCAATTCAAAACAGGTGAGTAACTTTTAAACTTAAAGTAAATTATGGTTGCACGTTACTGTTGTGGAAAATATTACAATTGTGTATATTGATAAGAATGTTTGTGTAGATATATTATTGAATTCCTGCTGTATGATGTATGTGACATTTGTTTCCAGATTTAAGTTCTGGTTTTGATTTAAATTCAAAACCTCTTAGTTTAGTTACTGTTAAAACTTAAGTTTCAAAAGAAACTTGTGTGTTCCATCAAAATTTAGTTAAAAAATTATTTAAAAATAAGTTTGGGAAATTCTCTGGAAGCCATAAGAACAGAAATGTGTAAGCATTGTCAAATTTTCAAACATCATAATTTGATGTTCCAGGCTTAGAACCTGGAATCTCATTCAAAATAAGGATTTTTAAAACTAAAATCCGCATTTTTAGACTAAGGTTGAAGGAGCAGTTCTGGAATGAACTTAAAAGGGAAAATTAGGACTTTTTGGTGATCCAAGTGGGTGTGGAGGTAGGGGTTCTTCCTGGAGGTGGAAGAGTGATCGGTGATGGTGGGAAAAATGGTTGGACAGTGATCGTAGCTCGGGGTTGAGTATGATTGAACTTTGAAGTTTAGAACCCTAAATTTTATCTGGATAGTGTTTTTGATTGGTTCGACCTCCTCAGTAGATCGAGTGTTACTTAACCCAGGGGATTGGAAGTAGATGAGATGACGATGGAGTGACCGGAGCTGTAGGCGTTCAGATGGTCGGAATTCCTTTGTCAAGGCGATGACAGGTTTGGGTTTGGTCTTGTTCTGTTGTTCCAGGTTTGAGTTAAATGCTCAAACTCGATTTCGTGACGGTGTAATTGATCTAATGATCGGATTTGGCTATGAGGGTGATCGCCGACCTGTGTGGATCATCATCGATGATCGGAGTTAGCTGCCGATGATGTGTATGTGCACGGTGCACTGTGTCGAGGTGATGTTGCTTGGTTCTGTGTTGTATTCGAGTTAATAGTGATTGACTCTAAGAAATTAGGTGGGTTGCTCGAAGTATTTAGTTGGTGGACTCGAAGTAACTGAAAGGTTAGCTCGGGTCAAGTTTGTAATACAGGTTTTAAAAAAAAAAACTGACAATTTAAAGTTTATAAAACTGAATTTTAATTTAATAAGAAGTGATTTAAACAAAGTTTAAACCTAAGATTTTAAATCAGAATTCAAATCTAAATTTGAATCCTGGTTTTGAAATAAAATATAATTTTTAAAATTTAAATTGTTTAAACAACCTTAAAGTGTTTAAGTAGTTTGAATTTTAAAAATAAAGTTTAAAAATGTAAGTAGAGTTTTAAAATCTAAAGATTAATTTGGATTCAAATTTAAATATGTATTCAAATTTTGAAATGAAGAAAAGTTTTTAAATTTAAAATGATTTAAACAATTTTGAAATGTTTAAAGTGTAATTCAAATTGATTTGTATTTAAATACGAATTTGGTTTTAAATTCTTTTTAAACTTCTTTATTAAATGAGTATTTCTTTAACTTATGAAATGAAAAGGTTTTAGAAATGTGTTTTAAGCTTTGATTAAAGATAATTTGTACCATTTTTAATCTTTAAATTTAAAATGAAATTTTGGAAGTAAATTTAAAGTAAATTGTTTTAAAAGTATTTTGTAAATGATAACTTGATTACTATTAAGAACAAAGTTTTATCTTAAAGTAAATTAGGATTTAATGATTTGTATTTCATTAAATTTTTATGGAAATTTAACGGATAATTAATTTATTTGATTAATTAATGATTTGGATTGATTAAATAGGTAATTAAAGGTTTAAATTAATTAACGGTTAAGATTAATTAATTAGGAATAATTAATTTGTAATTAAGGATTTTTAATTAGATTTTAATTAATAATTAATAATTGATTAATCAAGTAATTTAGAATTAATTAAGTTACAATTAACACTTAATTAATTAAATAATTAAAGGTTAATTAATTGGTTATTAAAGATTAATTAATTTGAAATTAATAATGATTAATGTAAGTTAATTACTTTAGGAAAGTTATTAAATAATAGTTAATGATGGTTATTAACTAAGGATTATTCAATAACTAATTTATGCAATTAATTTTTAATAATTAATTAGATTAATAATTAATGGTAATCATTTGTGAAATTGTTTTAAGATTAATTACTTAATGGAAGTAATTAAGGAATTAATTACTTAATGTAATTAATTAAGTTTAAATGTAATTTGTTTAAGTTAATTATTTAAGTTTAGTTAAGTTAAACATTGGATGCTTTGGTAAATAATTAATTAATGTAATTAGTGGAGTGTAATTACTTAGTGAAGTAATTAATGACAATTACTGGATGTAATTAATGAAAATGATTTAAGAATGAAAGTAATTTGGATTAAATTACTTTGTATAATTAATCAAGGGATTAATTAAAGAAATTAATTAAAGAGTAATTAATTTGATGAAGTAATTAAGGGTGGTTAATTATTGAATATGATTAATCAAGGGTGATTAATAATTGTGGTTAAATTGAGATTAATTAATAAATGTAATTAATTTAAATAAGATAATTAATAAAATGTATTAAGGATCATTAATTAATATAATTAATGATGTAATTAAGGGTTGACTTATTAAGATTAATCAATAATGATAAGTGATTAAAGGTAATTAATTAATGAAATTAATTAAGGAATAATGTAATTAATTATAGTTAATGTGACATCCCGGACATTGGGTAATATAAATTTAATAATCAGTTTTATAAATTTAATTTGATTTGATAATTTTTAATAATAAATTTGGAACCAATCTAATAATCAACTTTTAATAAATATTTAAATTAGAAGATTCTATCTTTTTAAAGCTAATAAATTGTTTTCTGTTTATTATATATATAATTGTATATATTGTAAATTAATAAACTTTAATTTTGAATTTAGTAAATGAATTAATTTTCTAACTCTAATTTATTTTTGGTAAATTGGAAATTTGATTTAAATTTGAAATTTAACTTTTCAAAGCAATTTAAATAAATAATTTTATGGTTTATACTTACGGAAAATCTTATTTGTTTAAATTTATATTTTAATTAGCTTAAAATATGAATTCAAATTAGATTAACATCAAGCTTTGTTTTACTTTAAATATTACTCAAAATTGCCTTGCCAAAAAAATATTACTCAAAATTTTATATAAGAGTTAAAATAAGAATTTCATATGATCTTAATTTATTAAGTGATAAAGGAAATTTGTAATCTCTTTTATAAATTAATTAAAATTGTTTAATTTGTATTTTTAGATAAAAATTATAATACTTAAGTTTTTTATGAACATAAATAGAGTTTTAGAAATAGGATTTGTTATTTTTAATTCTAACAAAAGTTATATATGCATCTATATATATAACTTGATTTTTAAATTTTGATTTGATAAATTAATTTAAAGTTTGGATTTAATATTTTGAAATTTAATGGAATAAATACTTCAATATTTTTGAATAAGCTATATTTTTTATTTGTTTTTTTTCATTTCTTTTCAATTTAAAAAGAGATAAACTTATTTATATATATACATAGGAATAGTAAATTAAGATTTAAAGGCTTATAAACAAGTTTAAATTAAAATTACAATATACTTAATACATGTGTCAATCTTTTAACATCTTATAGGACATGTGTTAAACTATAAAGTCATCTTTGTGACAAATGTTAAACTAAGTAACAAGTGTCCTTTTTCTTTTTTCTTTTTTTCTTTTTCTTTTAATTTAATGAAATCAAAAATATTTCTCATATAAAACATTTTCCCTCATTTTCATATTCTAATCTTATTCTTCAAAACAGAAAACCAAAAATCTGTTCAAAAGAAATCCGTTTCTCCTCAAAATCCATCTGCAAACTCATCTTCATACAAATCTGTAATCTCCCCTCAAATTCAAATCAAAAACTGTTTGTATCTTCTTCAAAACATCAACCATTTTCAAGCTGGATTGCATGAAAACCTGAAATCCATTCTACAAATCAGAAATCTGTAGCTCTTCAAAAGTATAAACCTGAAATCAATATCTGCATGCAACTTCATCAAAGCTAAATCAATATCTGCATGCATGTGGATTCACCTTGCAACTGAGTCCTGCATCATTTTCTGGAAAACATGGAAAATTGTTAACTCTGGAAGCCTGCATCTTTACACCTGGAAACAACAAGCATTACAAATACAAGATGCAGTTTTAATAAGCAACTGCAGTTTAAAAAAGGGCAAATGGAAGTTCAAATTTCATTAAAAAAAACAGAAGCAATCTGAAGCCTGACAAACATGGATGCTCTGCTTTTATAAATCTATGAGTAACATTTTATTTTTAATAAATTTAAGTATAAATAGTTATTTGTTTGCTTTGAAATAAGTGTGTGAATGAATATGATGAAATGCTTTGAATGTATGCATGGGTTTATATGAATGTATGCTTGTTGAAAAAAAAATGTGTGTTTGGGCCTGTTCTAGAATTTAAGTTTAAAATCCTGATCAAGTTCCGGATCTAATATTCAAATCATTGTTGTAGTTTAAGATTTAAACAGGTATGTATGTAATAAGTCAAAGTTTAATTTTAAAAAAAATGAAAATGAGGATAGAAACTGCGATGACTCTGGATAAACAAAATGCAACAGAGCAAATTTCTGTAATCAATATTTAAATGTTCCAGATTCATTGATTTAAGTTTATAAACCAATTACTTGATTAATGACTTGATTTTTAAATCTATAATTTGAATTTTTAGTTTGCATTCAACTGAGTATTTCTGGTTTAACCAGAAAACACAATTGGGGTTGGTTCTGTCAACCTAGGGGTTTGGAGTTGCCAGTGTTCTCAGGTTGATGGAGTGATGATCGTAGTTTATGGGAAAAATAATATTAGATGGATCTGAGCATAGGGGCAGTTATGATTTGGGTTTGAAATTTTAAACCCTAGTTTTTCTATGTTAAAAAAATTTGATCACCGCAATCAAAATAAGTGATCGAGCTCGACCAGATTCTAGTTAGGGATAGTTGATGTGTGGATAAAGAAGTGGCCGGAGTTGGTACCTCTCAAATGATCGGAGTTTGGAGATTTAGGCAATTACCTAATTTCGACATTGCTTCTGTTTGAAGCTTGAATGCTCGATTTTGAACAAAGGTTTCTGCATTCAAATTTAGTGTTGGAATGGCTTTAGGAGGTGACCGATGACTTGCTCGTGGGGTCGTCACAGGTGGTATCAGAGCATTAGGTTAAGTGAATACCTAGGCTCTGTAGAGGTGTCTATCTTGAGAGAGCATATTTGTAATTTTAAAATATATATTTATATAATTACTTCTACCTATTTGTTGGGTTACCTATTCGGGTTTTCCAATATAAGTTAAAAAGGTAGATAAGGTAGTGGGGTGTGTAACACAACTACAACTTTTGGTTGGAGTTTGAGTGTTGAGGTTGGAAGTGATTATATCGAGACTGTAGATCGAATACCATCTCGAGTGAGTTTTGCTTGGAGTAAGGATTTCATAGATCTCTGAAGGTAAGCTGTTAAGGTTCAGAGTCTATCTTTGAGTTGGATGAGTAGAGTTTGGATCTGTCGATTGGGCAGAGAGATTGATGGTATCTCAATACCTCAGGAATTAGTAGCTGTGTGAAGAGACACTGTGACTATGGATGTCTCCGAAGATTTTTCTTTGGAACAAGTTTTGGAAGTATATCTGCTTCGATGTTGTGGCTGGGTTCAGCAGTATGTTTCTGTCCGATTTGAGGCCCGATTTTCTAGAAGAGTTTTGGATTAGGAAGTCTTTGGCGTCGGTGTCGGAAATGCAGCTCGGAGTATCCTGTGTGCTGGCAAGAAGGTTTTCTGGTTAGCAGTTTTTCTGTAGGAGTTCGGTAGCAGTAGAGTGGATTCCATTTCTTCGATGGATAGGCTAGATAAGCGTAAGCTGTTCTGATTAGTAAAGAGAGAACAGTTTACTTTGGATAGTGGTCTGGATGGTCGCAAAAGTGACTTGCGATAATTTGAGTGTTCTCTTTAGCTATGAGAAGTTATTCTGTACCTGAAGGTTGAGTTTTCTTATCGATTGGATTCCAGGAGGGATACTGGGGATTCATTTTAGTAGAAGAATCAGATGGGATATCTGATTTTTCTTTTATGGATTTGTTGAACCATATTTCTGAGATGTGTTGTCCAATTTGAGTTCGAGTTTTTCTTCTACTTGAGATCAGAGTTGTGCAACAGAAGCAGTTTGGGAGTGCTTTTGTTTTGTCCTTTCCAGATAGGAGAAGTAAGTTAGTCTTCTGATGTTTGTGAAGTAGAGTTGGTGTTCTTGGTTTGGAATTGATCTTGAGGAGATCATTCTGTTTAGATGTTTTGGTTTTGTTTGTTTCTAGAGGAATCAGCAAGAGTTGAGCTGATCAGGAGAGTTGAAGGCAGCCCAGGATTGTCAGAAGTGTTCTATGGATAAGAGACGAAGGAATTTGGATTTCGGAGTCGGAGATTTGATTTTTAGTAAGTTTTCTCCGATCTAAAGAGTTTTAAGATTGTGTAAGGCTGGGTAAATCAGCTCTGAGATGTTTTGGATCTTTTCTGTATTTTTTATGAGGATTGGTGTTTGATTTTCAAGGTTGAATTGCCAGTTTGGATAACAGGGATTCAATATGTTTCACGTATCTCTGAGGGAGTACGTGTATGATTTATCTCTGGTTGTGAAACCAGCAGTTCAAGAGGATGTGATTATTGAGTCAGACTTGTTTGTAGTATGATATCCTGTTTAGTTTTGTAGATCTTGTTGGATAGGAGCTCTATAGCTTAATAGTATTAATTGTTTAGATTCTATAGGGCGAGTATCTCGATATTTATACCGGGGAAACTCGTGAAAATTTAATCCAGAATTTTTCTGGATTGTTAGATTTGTTGTTTGATTGAATTGGTTGCTATGGTTGTTAGCATATGGTTGATATATGCTTGTGTTTAAAAATAAAATCTTAAGATAGATTACTAAATTACCTTTGGTTTTTTAATTTCGGGGACGAAATTCTTTTAAGGCGGGAGGAATGTGATATCCCGGAAATTGGGCAATATAAATTTAATAATCTGTGCTATAAATTTAATTTGATTTGATAATTTTTAATAATAAATTTGGAACTGATTTAATAATCATCTTCTATTAAATATTTAAATTAGAAGATTTTATCTTTTTAAAGCTAATAAATTGTTTTCTGTTTATAATATATATAATTGTATATATTGTAAATTAATAAACTTTAATTTTGAAATTAGTAAATGAATTAATTTTCTAACTCTAATTTATTTTTGGTAAATTGGAAATTTGATTTAAATTTGAAATTTAACTTTTCATAGCAATTTAAATTAATAATTTTATGGTTTATACTTATGGAAAATCTTATTTGTTTAAATTTATATTTTAATTAGCTTAAAATATGAATTCAAATTAGATTAACATCAAAGCTTTGTTTTATTTTAAATATTACTTAAAATTTTATATAAGAGTTAAAATACAAATTTCATATGATCTTAATTTATTAAGTGATAAAGGAAATTTATAATCTCTTTTATAAATTAATTAATATTTTTTAATTCGTATTTTTAGATAAAAATTATAATACTTAAGTTCTTATGAACATAAATAGATTTTTAGAAATAGGATTTGTTATTTTTAATTTTAACAAAAGTTATATATGCATCTATATATATAACCTGATTTTTAAAATTTGATTTGATAAATTAATTTAAAGTTTGGATTTAATGTTTTGAAATTTAATAGAATAAATACTTCAATATTTTTGAATAAGCTATATTTTTAATTTGTTTGTTTTCATTTCTTTTCAATTTAAAAAGAGATAAACTTATTTATATATATACATAGGAATAGTAAATTAAGATTTAAAAGATTATAAACAATTTTAATTTTAAATTAAAATATACTTAATACATGTGTCAATCTTTTAACATCTTATAAGACATGTGTTAAACTATAAAGTCATCTTTGTGACAGATGATAAACTAAGTAACAAGTGTCTTTTCTTTTTTTCCTTTACTTTTAGTTTAATGAAATCAAAAATATTTCTTATATAAAACATTTTGCCTCATTTTCATATTCTAATCTTATTCTTCAAAACAGAAAACCAAAAATCTGTTCAAAAAAATCCGTTTCTCCTCAAAATCCATCTGCAAACTCATCTTCATACAAATCTGTAATCTCCCCTCAAATTCAAATCAAAAGCTGTTTGTATCTTCTTCAAAACATCAACCATTTTCAAGCTGGATTGCATGAAAACGTGAAATCCATTCTGCAAATCAGAAATCTGTAGCTCTTCAAAAGTATAAACCTAAAATCAATATCTGCATGCAACTTCATCAAAGCTAAATTAATATCTGCATGCATCTGGATTCACCTTGCAACTGAGTCCTGCATCATTTTCTAGAAAACATGGAAAATTGTTAACTCTGGAAGCCTGCATCTTTACACCTGGAAACAACAAGCATTACAAATACAAGATGAAGCTTTAATAAGAAACTGCATTTTAAAAAAGGGCAAATGGAAGTTCAAATTTCATTAAAAAAACAGAAGCAATCTGAAGCCTGTCAAACATGGATGCTCTGCTTTTATAAATCTGTGAGTAACATTTTATTTTTAATAAATTTAAGTATAAATAGTTGTTTGTTTTCTTTGAAATAAGTGTGTGAATGAATATGATGAAATGCTTTGAATGTATGCATGGGTTTATATGAATGTATGCTTGTTGAAAAAAAAATGTGTGTTTGGGCCTGTTCTAGAATTTAAGTTTAAAATCCTGATCAAGTTCAGGATCTAATATTCAAAACATTGTTGTAGTTTAAGATTTAAACAGGTATGTATGTAATAATTTAAAGTTTAATTTTAAAAAAAAATGAAAATGAGGATAGAAACTGTGATAACTCTGGATAAACAAAGTGCAACAGAGCAAATTTCTGTAATCAATATTTAAATGTTCCAGATTCATTGATTTAAGTTTATAAACCAATTACTTGATTAATGACTTGATTTTTAAATCTATAATTTGAATTTTTAGTTTGCATTCAACTGAGTATTTCTGGTTTAACCAGAAAACTCAATTGGGGTTGGTTCTGTCAACCTAGGGGTTTGGAGTTGCCAGTGTTCCCAGTTTGATGGAGTGATGATCGTAGTTTATGGGAAAAATAATAGTAGATGGATCTGAGCATAGGGGCAGTTATGATTTGGGTTTGAAATTTTAAACCCTAGTTTTTCTGTGTTCAAAAAATTTGATCACCGCGATCAAAATATGTGATCGAGCTTGACCAGATTCTAGTTAGGGATAGTTGATGTGTGGATAAAGAAGTGGCCGGAGTTGGTACCTCTCAAATGATCGGAGTTTGGAGATTTAGGCAATTACCTAATTTCGACATTGCTTCTGTTTGAAGCTTGAATGCTCGATTTTGAACGAAGGTTTCTGCATTCAAATTTAGGGTTGGAATGGCTTTAGGAGGTGACCGATGACATGCTCGTGGGGTCGTCACAGGTGGTATCAGAGCATTAGGTTAAGTGAATACCTAGGCTCTGTAGAGGTGTCTATCTTGAGAGAGCGTATTTGTAATTTTAAAATATATATTTATATAATTACTTCTACCTATTTGTTGGGTTACCTGTTCGCGTTTTCCAATATAAGTTATAAAGGTAGATAAGGTAGTGGGGTGTGTAACACAACTACTACTTTTGGTTGGAGTTTGAATGTTGAGGTTGGAAGTGATTGTATCGAGACTGTAGATCGAATACCATCTCGAGTGAGTTTTGCTTGGAGTAAGGATTTCATAGATCTCTGAAGGTAAGCTGTTAAGGTTCGGAGTCTATCTTTGAGTTGGATGAGTAGAGTTTGGATCTGTCGATTGGGCAGAGAGATTGATGGTATCTCGATACCTCAGGAATTAGTAGCTGTGTGAAGAGACACAGTGACTATGGATGTCTCCGAAGATTTTTCTTTGGAACAAGTTTTGGAAGTATATCTGCTTCGATGTTGTGGCTGGGTTCAGCAGTATGTTTCTGTCCGATTTGAGGCCCGATTTTCTCGAAGAGTTTTGGATTAGGAAGTCTTTGGCGTCGGTGTCGGAAATGCAGCTCGGAGTATTCTGTGTGTTGGCAAGAAGGTTTTTTGGTTAGCATTTTTTCAGTAGGAGTTCGAAAGCAGCTGAGTGGATTCCATTTCTTCGATGGATTGGCTAGATAAGCGTAAGCTGTTCTGATTAGTCAAGAGAGAATAGTTTACTTTTGATAGTGGTCTGGATGGTCGCAAAAGTGACTTGCGATAATTTGAGTGTTCTCTTTAGCTATGAGAAGTTAGTCCGTACCTGGAGGTTGAGTTTTCTTATCGATTGGATTCCAGGAGGGATACTGGGGGTTCAGTTTAGTAGAAGAATCAGATTGGATATCTGATTTTTCTTTTATGGATTTGTTGAACCATATTTCTGAGATGTGTTGTCCAGTTTGAGTTTGAGTTTTTCTTCTACTTGAGATCAGAGTTGTGCAGCAGAAGCAGTTGGGAGTGCTTTTGTTTTGTCCTTTCCGGATATGAGAAGTAAGTTAGTCTTCTGATGTTTGTGAAGTAGAGTTGGTGTTCTTGGTTTGGAATTGATCTTGAGGAGATCATTCTGTTGAGATGTTTTGGTTTTGTTTGTTTCTAGAGGAATGAGCAAGAGTTGAGCTGATCAGGAGAGTTGAAGGCAGCCCAGGATCGTCAGAAGTGTTCTGTGGATAAGAGACGAAGGAATTTGGATTCCGGAGTCGGAGATTTGATTTTTAGTAAGTTTTCTCCGATCTTAAGAGTTTTAAGATTGTGCAAGACTGGGTAAATCAGCTCTGAGATGTTTTGGATCTTTTCTGTATTTTTTATGAGGATTGGTGTTTGATTTTCAAGGTTGAATTGCCAGTTTGGATAACTGGGATTCGATGTGTTTCACGTATCTCTGACGGAGTACGTGTATGATTTATCTCTGGTTGTGAAACCAGCAGTTCAGGAGGATGTGATTGTTGAGTCAGACTTGTTTGTAGTCTGATATCCTGTTTAGTTTTGTAGATCTTGTTGGATAGGAGCTCTATAGATTAATAGTATTAATTGTTTAGATTCTATAGGGCGAGTATCTCGATATTTATATCGGGGAAACTCGTGAAAATTTTATCCAGAATTTTTCTAGATAGTTAGATTTGTTTGTTTGATTGAATTGGTTGTTATGGTTGTTAGCATATGGTTGATATATGCTTGTGTTTAAAAATAAAATCTTAAGATAGATTATTAAATTACCATTGGTTTTTAATTTCGGGGACGAAATTCTTTTAAGGTGGGAGGAATGTGATATCCCGGAAATTGGGCAATATAAATTTAATAATCTATGTTATAAATTTAATTTGATTTGATAATTTTTAATAATAAATTTGGAACTGATCTAATAATCATCTTTTAATAAATATTTAAATTAGAAGATTTTATCTTTTTAAAGCTAATAAATTGTTTTCTGTTTATAATATATATAATTGTATATATTGTAAATTAATAAACTTTAATTTTGAATTTAGTAAATGAATTAATTTTCTAACTCTAATTTATTTTTGGTAAATTGGAAATTTGATTTAAATTTGAAATTTAACTTTTCATGGCAATTTAAATTAATAATTTTATGGTTTATACTTATGGAAAATCTTATTTTTTTTAAATTTATATTTTAATTAGCTTAAAATATGAATTCAAATTAGATTAACATCAAAGCTTTGTTTTATTTTAAATATTACTTAAAATTTTATATAAGAGTTAAAATACAAATTTCATATGATCTTAATTTATTAAGTGATAAAGAAAATTTATAATCTCTTTCATAAATTAATTAATATTTTTTAATTTGTATTTTTAGATAAAAATTATAATACTTAAGTTCTTATGAACATAAATGGATTTTTAGAAATAGGATTTGTTATTTTTAATTTTAACAAAAGTTATATATGCATATATATATATAACTTGATTTTTAAAATTTGATTTGATAAATTAATTTAAAGTTTGGATTTAATGTTTTGAAATTTAATAGAATAAATACTTCAATATTTTTGAATAAGCTATATTTTTAATTTGTTTGTTTTCATTTCTTTTCAATTTAAAAAGAGATAAACTTATTTATATATATACATAGGAATAGTAAATTAAGATTTAAAAGATTATAAACAATTTTAATTTTAAATTAAAATATACTTAATACATGTGTCAATCTTTTAACATCTTATAAGACATGTGTTAAACTATAAAGTCATCTTTGTGACAAATGTTAAACTAAGTAACAAGTGTCCTTTTTCTTTTCTTTTTTTCCTTTTCTTTTAATTTAATGAAATCAAAAATATTTCTTATATAAAACATTTTGCCTCATTTTCATATTCTAATCTTATTGTTCAAAACAGAAAACCAAAAATCTGTTCAAAAAAAATCCGTTTCTCCTCAAAATCCATCTGCAAACTCATCTTCATACAAATCTGTAATCTCCCTCAAATTCAAATCAAAAACTATTTGTATCTTCTTCAAAACATCAACCATTTTCAAGCTGGATTGCATGAAAACCTGAAATCCATTCTGCAAATCAGAAATCTGTAGCTCTTCAAAAGTATAAACCTGAAATCAATATCTGCATGCAACTTCATCAAAGCTAAATCAATATCTGCATGCATCTGGATTCACCTTGCAACTGAGTCCTGCATCATTTTCTAGAAAACATGGAAAATTGTTAACTCTGGATGCCTGCATCTTTACACCTGGAAACAACAAGCATTACAAATACAAGATGAAGCTTTAATAAGCAAGTGCGGTTTAAAAAAGGGCAAATGGAAGTTCAAATTTCATTAAAAAAACAGAAGCAATCTGAAGCCTGTCAAACATGGATGCTTTACTTTTATAAATCTATGAGCAACATTTTATTTTTAATAAATTTAAGTATAAATAGTTTGTTTTCTCTGAAATAAGGGTGTGAATGAATATGATGAAATGCTTTGAATGTATGCATGGGTTTATATGAATGTATGCTTGCTGGAAAAAAAGTGTGTTTGGGCCTGTTCTAGAATTTAAGTTTAAAATCTTGATCAAATTCAGGATCTAATATTCAAAACATTGTTGTAGTTTAAGATTTAAACAGGTATGTATGTAATTAGTTAAAGTTTAATTTAAAAAAATGAAAATGACGATAGAAACTGTGATGACTCTGGATAAACAAAATGCAACAAAGCAAATTTATGTAATCAATATGTAAATGTTCCAGATCGATTGATTTAAGTTTATAAACCAATTACTTGATTAATGACTTGATTTTTAAAACTATAATTTGAATTTTTAGTTTTCATTCAACTGAGTATTTCTGGTTTAACCAGAAAACACAATTGGGGTTGGTTCTGTCAACTTAGGGGTTTGGAGTTGCCAATGTTTCTCAGGTTGATGGAGTGATGATCGTCGTTTATGGGAAAAATAATAGTAGATGGATCTGAGCGTAGGGGCAGTTATGATTTGGGTTTGAAATTTTAAACCCTAGTTTTTCTATGTTCAGGAAATTTGATCACCGCGATCAAAATAAGTGATCAAGCTCGACCGGATTCTAGTTAGGGATAGTTGATGTGTGGATAAAGAAGTGGCCGGAGTTGGTACCTCTCAGATGATCAGAGTTTGGAGATTTAGGCAATTACCTGATTTCGACATTGCTTCTGTTTGAAGCTTGAATGCTCGATTTTGAACGAAGGTTTCTGCATTCAAATTTAGGGTTGGAATGGGTTTTGGAGGTGACCGATGACTTGCTCGTGGGGTCGCGAGAGGGCTGAGGTGATGGCCGTGGTGGTGCAGGTGCACATCCTTCTGGTGTATCAGCCGTTGTTTGGGAAAGATCGCATTCTCGTGTTTGTATCAGGGAAGTTTTTGTTTGGCTCGAAGCTTTTGATTGTTTGACTCGGAGGAGTGGGATGGTGGACTCGAAGTAGATTGTTTGTGGGTTCAAGGGAGAATAGTGTTACAGGTTTAAACATTAAACCTGTCAGTGATGTAATTTGATGATTTTAAGATGAATTTAAAAGGAAATTGTTACTCGAGTTACTCGAGTTATTTTAGTGTTTAGCTCGAGTTGGTTTGTTGAAGTTTGAAAACTTGTCTTGTTTTCAAAATTTAAACTAAATTTTAAAAGTGAAAGCAAAGATTTAAATTAAGTTTTAAAATCTAAATTTTTATTATGGATGCAAATCAATTTTAGTCTCAAGATTGAAATGAATAAGTTTTCAAATTCAAATTTGTTTAAAATATTTTTAAAGGGATTTATTGTTTAAAAATGTTTTAAAGGAATTTGAATTTAAATTGGAAATTGAAATATAAGTAATGTTTAAACAAGGTTTAAATTTGATTCAAATTTGGATTTGAATCTTGGTTTCAAAATAGATTTAAGTTTTATAAATTTATGTATTTCAACAAATTTGAATGATAAAGGAAATGTTTGGATTTAAAATAAATTTGTTTTAGTTTTTGTAAAATTTCTTTTAGAATAAAAGTATTATTTATCAATTAAAGGTTTTAGATTGATTTTAAACTTGTTAAAGTTAAATAATAATTTAATGTTTTGTATTTCATTTAATTAATCAGGGATGATTAATCAAAATGAATAATTAATTTATTTAATAAATTAATAACATGAATAATTACTCAAAGTAATTAAGGGTTTAAATCTTAAAGGTTTAAGATTAATTATTCTTAGAATAATTAATTTGTACTTAAGAATAATTAATTAAATAACATTAGTTTTTAATTAATGATTAATAATTAATTAATCAAGTATTAAAGGATTAATTAAGTTACTATTAACACTAATTAATAATTAAGGGGATTAATTAATGAATTATTAATGATTAATTAATTTGTAATTAAATGATTAAAATAAGTTAATTATTTTTAATTAATGAATTGTTTAATAGTTAATGAAGGTCATTAACTAAGGATTATTTAATAATTAATTAATGTGATTAATTTTAATTATTAAATAGATTAATTAATTTAAAGATAATCATTTGTGTAAGTTATTAAGTATAATTACTTATGGAAGTAATTAAGGAATTAATTACTTATTGTAATTAATTGAGTTTAATTTGATTTGATTAAGTTAATTAATTCAGTTTAATTAATTTAAATTAATCATTTGATGATTGTGAAGTATAATTACTTAATGTGATTAAATGAAGAAATTACTTAGAGAAGTAATTAATGGGTAATTACTGTATGTAATTAATTGAAGGTGATAGGGTTATGGAAGTAATTTGAGTAAAATTACTTTGTAAATTAATCAAGGGACTAATTTGAGATAATTAATTACGAAGTAATTAATTTATTTTGGGAAAGTAGTTAAGGGTAGTTAATTACTAAATGAAGTAAATCAAGGGTGATTAACAATTATGGTTTAAATAAAGATTAATTACTTAATGTAATTAATTTTAAAAATAAAATGTAATTAGAAATCATTAATTATTATAATTTATGATGTAATTAAAAATGGATCTAATTAGAAATAATTAATTAATGAATTAATTAATTAATGTAATAAGTTAAGGATTAATGTAATTAATTCATGGTTAATTAAATAAGAAGTAATTAAAGATTAATTACTGTATTTGGTTAAGTATAATTAATTTGAGAAATTTAATAGTGAATAATTACTTGAATGTAATTAAAGGTTAATTAATCAGGGATGATTAATTAAGATAAATAATTAGTGGATGATTAATTAGTTGATTGATAATTAAATAATAATGATGTAAGCAAGTTTAGTGATGATGAAGTAATTAATTTAATTTACTTTAAATTAATTTGAATGATGTAATTAATTTAATTCATTTTAAATTAATTATATTTTGTGAGATTGTTAATCATTGCTTATATGGATGGATGTTGTTGCCTTGAATGGTTTGAATCTCAGATATGAGATAGATAATGTTGAGTGATTTGGATGCATTGGTTGCATTGTGATGTTGATATAGATTATCTTTTTGGATAATCATAATATGGTTTATCTGTTGTGAAAATGTTGATTATCTGTGTGAATCTGTGATTTATCTATTTGGATATATAGATAATTGAATTTTTCAAACCCTTAAAACAACTTGGCCTTAAAAGACACGCTTTGGATTTCGATGAGACCAGGATCGGGTTTCCATATTTGGATATCCGAAAACCACATCGATCCAAATTAACGATAGGTCGTGAATCTTATGTGAAGAGTGAAGACTCGAGGTGTAAGGACTATACGTCAGTATAACTCTGGGGGTGATTCCGTGATGAGTTTGGCAGAGCTAGTTCTTATAGGTTCGAGATGGTGATTTAGAGTGCAAGGGTTATCGTCGTTAACTTTGAGGGTGATTCCAAAATGAGTGTAACGAGATAATGCCTTCGTTTTCGTTCGAACCCGCAACGAACTTGTATGGATTGAATGCTTTCAGAACATCGTCAGGTGGACGATGAGCATTCTAAGAGATGTGTTCTCTAAAGGTAATCGTAGTCTCAAGCCTCATCAACCGGGAATGGCTAAAATAGGGGAGGTGCAACAAGGCTTCGTGGGTAGCTCCTACTGGAGAGCGAGATTTACCCCTGTCTAGAAGTCCCTTTTTATTTCGGCTGTGTGGGCGGTTGGATGTACACCAACTGCGGGGTTGTCTTGTTCGGGACTGTCTAGTAAGGGATGGATTTGGTCTTGTGTTGCAAGGGAGTTAGGGTGGCTCCTCGGTACGTTGATTTAGGCCACGTACTGTGTCGGGCGGTACCCCAGTAGCCCTGTCATTGTATGGAATCCACAATCCAATAAGAGCCCACGGTTTTGATTATATTACCCACTTTTGTGGCTAGTAGCTGGAATTTAATAGATGTAACAATTTCGGCTATTTCTTATTTACTTGAAAACCCTAGACCTATTATAATATCACTGGATTTCCTATCAAATGTTTTGGTTAGCGTAAGGTAAAAACTTTTCCATGTTTATGTGTGAGAAGTCTTACGTGATACCTTTCTTTTCAAAGGTTTTTTCAAAGTTAAGCAACTTTAACATGTTACTCACACCAGACCCATGTCTGACTCAGAGTTTATCTTTTGTTTTTCTTAAACTCCTGGATACTCAAATTTTTACGAGTAGCCAAGGGATTCAGGTTAGCATTGACGAATTATGGAGGAGCAAATGGAGCAAGAGGCTTCTGCGTGTAGATATATAGTTCCGCTGTGAGTTCTCTATGTTAGTATTGTTTTGTTGAGTTGTATTGAGTTGTATAGCTACATAGGTGTTTATAACTGTTTAGTATGTGATGTGTAATTCTGTGTAACTCTGATAGTGCTGTATATTTATGTAAAACTTTTGTTATTAATATAATTTATTCGTTCCGCTGTTAAGATTCTGATATTGTTTCTTCTTTCTTCTCTTTCTTTTCTCTTTTCTATCCCTTTCATTCTTCATGATGATACTACTTTTCTGTGGAGATAAAGTCGGGTCGTCACAGTTAATTAATTAATGAAGTAATTAAAGGTTATTTACTCTTTTTGGTTAAGGGTAATTGATTTGTGAAATTAATTAAAGGATAATTACTTGAATGTAGTTAAAGGAAAATTAATCAAGGGTGATTAATTAGAGGATAATTAATTAATTAATTGTAATTAATTAATGGATATGTAAGCAAGATTTATATTGATGTAAGTAATTAATTTAATTCACTTTAAATTAATTAATGATAGAAGCAATTAATTTAATTCATTTTAAATTAATTATAGATGGTGTGATTATAAATCATCACTTATATATAAATGGATGATATTGGTTACCTCGAATGGTTTTAAATCTCAACTATGAGATTAGCAACGTTGTGTGATATGGATGCATTGGTTTCATTATCATGGTAATATGGATTATCTTTTGATAATGATAATATGGATTATCTGTTGTGATGATAATGTTGATTATCTATTGTGATTTGTGAGTTATCTATCTGTGTGTATATAGATAATTGTATTGAATTATTTTAAACTCTAAAACAACTTGGCCTTAAAAGATATGCTTTGGATTTCGATGAGACCGGGATCGGGTTTCCAGATTTGGGCATCCGAAAACCACATCGATTCAAATTAACGATAGGTCGTGAAACTCAATTAAAGAGTGAAGACTCGAGGTGTAAGGACTATTCGTCGTTAAAACTCTGAGGGTGATTCCAATATGAGTTTAACGGGGTAGTACTTTTAGATTTGAGATGAAGATTTAGAGTGCAAGGGTTATCGTCGTCAAATCTAAGGGTGATTCCAAAATGAGTGTAACGAGATAATGCCTTCGGTTTCGTTCGAACCCGGAACGAACTTGTATGGATTGAATGCTTTTAGAACATCGTTAGGTGGATGATGAGCATTCTATGTGATGTGTTCTATAAAGGTAATCGTAGCCTCAAGCCTCATCAACCGGGAAAGGCTAAAACAGGGGAGGTCCAGCAAGGCTAAGTGGGTCATGCCCAAGTAGGGCGAGATATTCCCCTGTCTAGAGGTCCCTTTTTATTCGGCTTAGTGGGCAGTTGGATATGCGCACCAACTGCGGTGATCTAGGCCATGTATTGTGACGGGAGGTACCCCAGTAGCCCTGCCATTGTATGGAATCCAAAATCCAATAAGTGCCAACGGTTTTGATTGTATTACCCACTTTTGTGGCTAGTAGCTGGAATTTAATCATGTAACAATTTCTGCTATTTCATATTTATTTGAGAACCCTAGACCAATTATAATATCACTGGATTTCCTATCAAATGTTTTGGTTAGCGTAAGGTAAAAACTTTTCCATATTTACGTGTGGAAAGTCTTACATGATACCCTTTTCTTTTCAAAGGTTTTTCAAAGTTAAGCAACCTTAACCTGCTACTCACGCCAGACCCATGTCTGACCTGGAGTTTATCTTCTGTTTTTCTTAAACTCTTGGGTACTCAAATTTTACGAGTAGCCAAGGGGTTCAGGTTAGCTTGACAAATTATAGAGGAGCAATGGAGCAGGAGGCTCCTGCGTGTAGATATGTATAGTGTTCCGCTGTGTTTGGTATCTCTGTGTTTTCTCTGAGTTGTATTGAGTTGTATAAATAGACAGGTGTTTATAACTGTCTAGTATGTAATGTATAAGCTGTGTATCTCTGATATATGTTGTATATGATACTATGTAATATTTTATGTTATTAGTATAATTTATTCGTTCCACTATTTAGATTCTGATGTGTTGTTTTTTCTTTCTTCTCTTTCTTTCTCTTTTCTATCCCTTTCTTTCTTATTAATGATGCGTCATTCTGTAGAGATGAATGGCGGGTCGTTACAGTGGTATCAGAGCGCAAGGTTGAGTGAATACCTAGGCTTTAGAGTCATTTCTTTCTTGAGAGAGCGTATTTGTAATTTTAAGTATATTTATATATATTTATATATTTCTACCTATTTGTTGGGTTACCCGTACAGGTTTTCCAATATAAGTTATAAAGGTAGATGAGGTTGTGGTGTGTAACACAACTACCATTGGTTGGAGTTTGGGTGTTGAGGTTGGAAGTGTGTCTGTCGAGACTGTAGACCCAATACCGTCTCGAGTAAGTTGTGCAGAGTGCAGAGATTTCATCGATCTCTAAAGGAAACCTTTAAAAGGTTCGGAGTCATCTTTGAAGTGCAGAGTTTGGATGAGTTAAGTTTGGATTTGTCGGTTGGGCAGAAGTAAGTGATGGTATCTTGATACCTCAGGAAGAAGTGGCTGCGTGGTGAGATGCAGTGACTATGGATTGTCTCCGAAGGCGTTTTCTTTGGAACAAGTTTAGAGTAGTGTGTCTGCTTCGATGTCGTGGCTGAATTCAGCAGGGCATTTCTGTTTGGTTTAAGGTCCAAATTTCTCGAAAAGCTTTGGATTAGGAAGTCTTTGGCATCTGTGTCAGCGATGCAGCTCGGAGTGTTCTGTGTTGGCAGGAAGTTTTCTGACTGAGCAGTTTTTCTGGAGGTGGAGTTCAGAAGCAACAGAGTGGATCCGTTTCTTCAATGGATTGGCTAGGCCAGCGTAAGCTGTTCTGTTTGGTAAGGGGAGAACAGTTTTCTTTGGAATTTGGTCCGGATTGATCGCAAAAGTGACTTACGATAATTGAGTGTTCTCTTGGATTGTCAGAGATTTTCCGGATGTCTTCAGGGAAGTCAAAAGGTTTGTTCGTATCTGGAGATTGAGTTTTCCTTATCAACTAGGATTCCAGGAGTGGAACCGGTGGTTCAGTTTAGTCGAAGGACGATTCCTAGAGATAGAGATTGGTGTAGTAGCTCAGGGTTTTGGAGGAACTTCTGAGTTTTTCTTTATGGATCTATTGAACCATATTTCTGGGATGTGTTGTCCAGTTTGTGCTCGTGTTCACCATCAGCATTTTTATCTACTTCGGATCAGATTTGTGCAGCGGAAGCAGTTTGGGAGTGTTTCTATTTTGTCTTTTCCGGATAAGGAGAAGTAAGTTCGGTCTTCTGCTGTTTATGGAGTAGAGTTTGTTCTTGGTTTTGGTTGATCTTGAGGAGATCATTGGGTTGGGCTGATTGGTTTTATTTGTTTCTAGTGGAATCAGCAAGGGTTGAGCTGATCAGGAAGGATGTAGGCAGCCCAGGATCGTCCAAAGAGTTTTGTGGATAAGAGACTAAAGAATTTGAATTCTGGAGTCGGAGATTTTGTTTTGGTTAAGTTTTCTCCGATCTTAAGGAGCCATAAGTTTTGGTAAGACTGGAAAGATAGCTCCGAGATGTTTTGAATCTTTCTTTGTTCTTGTGAGGATAAGTGTTTGGTCTTCAGAGTTGAATTATCAGATTGGATAACTGGGATTCGATGTGTTTCGCGTATCTCTGAGGGAGTACGTGTATGATCTATCTCTGGTTTTGGAACCAGCAGTTTAGGAGATTTGATTGTTAAATAAGACTCGTCTGTAGTCTGATATGCTGTCTAGTTTTGTAGATCTAGATAAGTAGGAGCTCTTTAGCTTAGTAGTGTTGACTGTTTGGATTATGAAGAGCGAGTATCCCGGTATATATACTTGGAAAACCCAGGGAAACTCTATCCAGAGTTTTGTCTAGATAGTTAGATTTGTTTGATTGGATGAATTGATTGCTATGGTTGTTAGCATATGTTTGATATATGCTTGTGTTTTAAATTTTAATCTTTAAACAGATTATTAAATTACCTTTTTTTTAAATTTCGAGAACAAAATTCTTTTAAGGGGGAGGAATGTGATGACCCGGAATTTTAGGCAACATCAATTTAATAATCTGAATTAAAAATTAAATTGATTTGATAATCTTTGTTAATAAGATTGGAATTAATTTAATAATCCAATTAAATAAATATTTAACTGATAGATTTTATCTTTTAAAAGCTAATAAATTGTTTTCTATTTATAATGTATATAGGATATGTATATATTGTAAACAGATAAACCTTGTTTTAAATTTAATAATAAATAAATCATGTTTTCTAAATATATTATTTTTGGTAAATTGGGAATTATGATTTAGTTAAAGTTAAACTTTTAAAAGCCATTGAATAAATAAAATATGGTTTTAAATTGTTAAGATAAAATTTTAATTTTTTTAAATTGATTTATTTAATATTAATTTTTTTAAAAGTATATAATAAATAACTATATGATTTTAAATACATACGGTAAATATTTAAATGGTTTAAAATATGTTTTAACTTAAGTTTAAATTTGAATAAAATTTACAATAAGGTTTGTTTTGATTTCCTTTTTAAATGCAGTGTGATAAAATAAGTAATTTATTAATAAAGAAACAATTTCTTTTATAAATTATTTAAAGTTATCAAATTTGTTATTTTCAAAATATAATAATGTATTGTTTTTAACAAATAGATTTTAACAAGAATAGTTGTTTTTCAAAATTGAATTGTGTAGTTATATATGTATATATAACTTGATTTCAAAATTGAATTCTAGAATTTGATTTGAATTTGAATTCAAAGCTTTGAAATTTAAAGTATAAATTTTAAATTGTTTTGGATGTTAAAATATTTGTATAAACTTCTATTTTATAAATATGATTGGATTTATTTATTTCAAAATTATCTACATATAAATTAGTACATATTAACTAATTAATTAAACATAAATTTACATTTATCTTATATTAACATATTAACTAAATACAAATTAACGTTTAATGATAACTAATTAACCTTAAAGACAAGTGTAAACATCTTAGGCCTTATAATAACATGTGTTAGGTGATTAACAACTAATATGACAAATGTTAAATTTGAATACAAGTGGCATTTTAAAAGAATTAGCCTTTTATTTTATTTTTATTAATAAGTATTTCAGTTTTTATATAAACAAATCCTCTTTCATTTTTATTCTTTTTCCAAATCTAAAATGCAAAGAAAATCTGAAACACTTCCTTTGAAACCAAAATCAGAAATCAAAGCATGCAAACCATACACATTTTCAAATCTATTCAAAGCAAAATTGAAATATGATCAAACCTGCCCATCTTCAAACATGCAAAATCATTTTCAGAATTGAATCAAACATGCAAGCAAACCTGTCACCATCTTAAAATCCGAAGCCTGCATGTCTTTAGAATCTGGAAGTCAAAAGCCTGCAAGCAGTTTTAAATCAAAGTAGCAGACATTCCAGCATTTTTGTGCAAAGTTTTCAAAGCAATTCAAGATTTAAGCAAAGCAATTTTCCAGTTTTTAAGATTCAAAAGCTGTTTTCTAAATGAAGGCTCTGTCTTTCAATTCAAAACAGGTGAGTAACTTTTAAACTTAAAGTAAATTATGGTTGCACGTTATTGTTGTGGAAAATATTACAATTGTGTATATTTATAAGAATGTTTGTGTAGATATATTATTGAATTCCTGCTGTATGATGTATGTGACATCTTTGTTTCCAGATTTAAGTTCTGGTTTTGATTTAAATTCAAAACCTCTTAGTTTAGTCACTGTTAAAACTTAAGTTTCAAAAGAAACTTGTGTGTACCATCAAAATTTAGTTAAAAATTTATTTAAGTAAAAATAAGTTTGGGAAATTCTCTGGAAGCCATAAGAACAGAAATGTGTAAGCATTGTCAAATTTTCAAACATCATAATTTGATGTTCCAGGCTTCGAATCTGGAATCTCATTCAAAATAAGGATTTTTAAAACTAAAATCCGCATTTTTAGACAAAGGTTGAAGGAGCAGTTCTGGAATGAACTTAAAAGGGAAACTTAGGACTTTCTGGTGATCCACGTGGGTGTGGAGGTAGAGGTTCTTCGTGGAGGTGGAAGAGTGATCGTTGATGGTGGGAAAAATGGTTGGACAGTGATCGTAGCTCGGGTTTGAGTATGATTGAACTTTGAAGTTTAGAACCCTAGATTTTATCTGGGTAGTGTTTTTGACTGGTTCGACCTCCTCAGTGGATCGAGTGTTACTTAGCTTAGGGGATTGGAAGTGGATGAGACGACGATGGAGTGACCGAAGGTGTAGGCGTTCAGATGGTCAGAATTCCTTGGTCGAGGCGATGACAGGTTTGGGTTTGGTGTTGTTCCGTTGTTCCAGGTTTGAGTTAAATGCTCAAACTCAATTTCATGACGGTGTAATTGATCTGATGATCGGATGTGGTCATGAGGGTGATCGCCGACCTATGTCGATCATCATTGATGATCGGAGTTAGCTGCCGGTGATGTGTATGTGCACAGTGCACTGTGTCGAGGTGATGTTGCTTGATTCTGTGTTGTATTCGAGTTAATGGTGATTGACTCGAAGAAAGTAGATGGGATGCTCGAAGTATTTAGTTGGTGGACTCGGAGTAACTAAAAGGTTAGCTCGGGTCAAGTTTGTAATACAGGTTTTTTTTTCAAAAAAAACCTGACAATTTAAAGTTTGTAAAACTGAATTTTAATTTAATAAGAAGTGATTTACAATGTTTAGATCTAAGATTTTAAATCAGAATTCAAATCTAAATTTGAATCCTGGTTTTGAAATAAAATTTAAATTTTAAAATTTAAATTGGTTTTTTTGGCAAGGCCAGCCGGTTTTATAGTGGACCGTCCACTTTTTATTACGAACGTAATAAAAATTAAAGTATAGGAGAAAGGTAAAACCACCTTAACTACTAAATAAAATGGAAAATACAGAACAGGTATGTGACAGACATGTCACAGAACTATGATAATCACGAGAAATAGGACTCCTCCGAAGAGGAAGAGTCACCAACTACATGAGAGACCAAAGGGTCTTTGCCACATAGACTAGCATAGGGGCTGAAACGGATAGCAAGACTAGGGTTGTAACCCAAAACATCTGGAGTGTAAATGAAAGAGCGATCCCAAGAAGAGTCGGCAAGCATGGCAGAATTCTTGCTCGCAAGAACACCATCCAAATCAAGAACTAGTGCATCACCGGACGGAATGTAATATAGGCATCTGAGGTCCAACTGATCATCGGAAACAAATCTGAAAAAAGAATCATTCACTGGGTTATATCTCACATCAGAAATGTGGTCAATCCAACACCTTTCAGCCTCATCCCAAACAACCCGGGTAGATTCGGAAATAACTAAAGGATTATCTGGGGCAGCACAAGGAACCACAGTAATAGGAGGAAAGGCAGGCCGGACAACAGAAGGAGGAGGACAATGATCAGGCAAAGAGACCGCAATGTAGGGGGCAACCTGGGAGACCTTCGGAAGCCATTTCTGGAGCGGGGGACGAGGCAAAGGAATCTTAGAGGGGGCCGCGGCGGATTTGGAATGCAGGAAGGAAGCAGCAAGGTAGCCAAAGGAGTGACAGAAGGAGCATATATCAGGAACCCATCCATAGCGTACACGAACCTCAGCAACATGACCAACAGCAAGCTACACAGGGATAGAGGAAGGAAGAGGCTTAAACGTGGATATCTCAATAAGAGCCTTAGCATACATTAATTTTTCTCGGGCAACTGTATTAGTGTCAAAACATTTCAATTTTCCGACATTGCAGGCTAACCAATTTAATCCAAGCAAGGGATGAAGGGAAGAGGGGATTTGCGAAAAAAACACCCAGATGGGGATGGACAACACTTGCTCACGAGCACACGCCACAGTGGGGGACCAAGGCGTTATAATTAAGGGTCTACCAGCAAAAAAAGATGGCTCAGCACCAAGAACTAGCCGTCGATCCTCGGGAGAGGAGAACTTGAGATAATACAGAGTCGATGAGCTTAACATGCAAATTACCATGCAGCTTCCAAGTCTTGCGTAAAACCGAGGTCGGATCACAGAGACGGTGATTTGGTTCCGGAAAGAAACCAACCAAATACTCAGACCAAAAGTCTACTCCAGCTTGCATCACAATTGGAGGAGGAATCATCACTCCATTCTTTTCAACGATTTCAAATTCAATTGGATTGTAATCGCCCACATTTCAAGGAAGAGAACTGAAAAGGGACGACCAAGCTTTGGGGCAAGCCAAAGTAGAAGCAGGAGGCCCAGCATGAACCTCAACCTGGGGCAAGTCGGGAGGTGCAACAAATTCCAAAATTTTGTCACAGAATAAAGGGCCAGAGGTCATAGAGGCATTTAAACAAGCATTTGTAGTGCAAAGGCCAGAAACATCTGCCAAATCCAATCTCACGTTTCCACCAAACTTACCACTAATACTATCCTCACTAACCTCAGTATCAGATACATTCTTGCCATAAACACTAACACTGTTTGGATTCACGCGCATACTCCAACAACAACAGGAGGAGATGGAAACTGCATACCAGATGAGGACGAAGGCGGAACAGCTCCAGAAAGCACACGGTTAGCGACTATAGGAGGAACCCCAGCACACGAGATCGAGGTGGCCTGGTTTCCAGCAGGCAGAGGTGGAAAATCTGACGACGAAAATAGAGTTGGATCTGGAATCACTGCACCAGCAGTCATACTATTGAAAAGACGAACGGACCTTGTAACAACCCGCATATTTATCGATTTTTATATTTAAATATTTTATTTAAATATTTTATCGTTCGTCGGATTTTGGACCGAAAACCTACATTTTGCATATGGTCGAATTAGGACTCGAGACCACCTCCATTGAGTTCAAAATGCTGTTTAAGAGCTTTTTGAGTATAAGCTTCGATATGTTTGGAGAAAGTTGATTTTTGCTACTTTTTCCCGCTTAGGGCTTTGGTTGGGCTGAGCCAATTAGCCACTTAACTCAGTTCCAACACTCTCCTCTTCATTCACTTCTCTTCTATTTTCCTAACACTCAAGCTCAAGCAAAAATGGAGGAAGAGAATGGGAAATAGAAATTCCTAAGCCCTAGCTTGCTTTGCAAATCCATCTCCTTGCTCCAAAGTTCATGAGAACCCATTGGTAAGCTTCCTCTTCTTCTTCTCCAACTCATTCTCTCTTTGAATTTCAGAAATTTCCTAAACCTAACTTAGGAAATGTTCTTCTTTTTAGCTTAAATTCAAGCTTCTAGAGTTGGACTTGAAGAGTGGTTGATTCCTCTTTGCTTTCAAGCTTCATCTTCATAAATTTTAGTGCAAAGGTGAGATTTTTATCTCACATCTATGACAATAACTATCTTTGGTTGTTGGGTATGAATTCCTAACACTTCTTCATGTGCATTTGCTCTTGATTTGGATTGGTTTTGTGAATATTCCAATTTTTGGGTTTTTAAGTCAAATTTGTGTGAAAATCCTTTTATGGATGTTTGATCATGCTTTTAGTGATGCACCGAGGAGCATATAGGGCCTGGTTGCCGGTTGGCATAAATCCTTAGAGCCAATGTTCGTCCGGTTGCATTTTGGAAGAATTTGCTCTTCATTTGAATAGGCTGAAAAACAGCCCAGGCATGATTCAGTCGACTGAAAAGTCTGTTCAGTCGGCTGAACCTGGAACCCGAAAGTTTCCAGGCATGATTCAGTCGACTGAAAAACTCTGCACAATCGACTGAAACTGGAAACAGAAAGTTTCCTGAACCTGGAAAATTTCTAGGCACAGGGTCAGTCGACTGAAAACTCTGTTCAGTCGACTGAAACTGCTGTTTGAGTCCATTTTGCCTTTTTGGATTAAATTTCCAATTTAAATCGATTCGTGTTGTTTCCTATTTGTTGTTATCATCTATTATGACTTGATGACCTTTTCTTTGGGAATTTTAGATATATCCACTTTGATGGATTTGATATCGATTTCTTTGGATTTTATTCATGTCTTCGAATGTGAATTTTTATGATTGATTGTTTCTACAATCAATTCTATGAATTGTCACTTAAAAATATAAAGGTTTCAATACTAGTAGTAAATATCAAAACTCTTTCAACAAAATGATTTCAACTCTATTCTCAATAACAAAGCTCGTTTTCTTAAACCGTTTTCCAATCTATTAGTATATACAAGCCTTTACCTCACTCGTATGAGATATCTAATTAACGACTTAGTAAAACGAGTGGTATGAAACGCTTGCGTTTACTTCGTCGGTTAATTCTTGGACTTGTTCAATTGAATATCTTGTGACATTCTTCTAGTGGAGATTTACAGTTTGTTCGTAAATGTTTAAGTTAAGCAAGTGGTTATGGGACATGAAGCTAAACTTTTATATTTACTAGCTTAGTGTAATTGACACTTCCCTTTGATCATGACGATCATTTTATGTTTTAGACTAGCAATGTGCGATGTCTCTTTGTCTAGGTGGAGGACCGTACCTCATTAAATGGAGCTTCGTCTCATTTCTTCGTGGGCTAGCGACCCATGTACTTTCTAATGTGTTTCGATTCATCGGATGTACCGTTTGTACTACATCGATGTTTTGGCTTTTGGATTCATTGGATGTACCGTTTGTACTACATCAATGTCTTGACCATCCTTTTTATTTTGATTTCTGTATTTCGTGTGTTGATTTCTGGAATTTGTGTTTCACCAACCTTTACGATTGGCATGGATATATATATATATGTCATTTATTATGGCTGGGTGAATGAAATCAGGAGTATGACATCCCTTTTTATCTTGAGTAGATTATTGTGATATTGATTAATCTCTTGTTGATTTTCAATTACTTATTTATCACAGCTTGGCATTGTGATTATTATATGTTTATGTCATATCTCATATTCTATATCATTTCTTCTGATATTTATAGCTAGACTGATCCGTTTATTATTTTCTTCTTAAATAATACTCGGGTCAGACCGAGATTTTTCAGGTGCTTCTGCTTGACTTCTCTCTTGGGATTGATTTCTCTTGCTTTTGGTTAACTACTTAGATTAGTAGTTTTTTGTTGTATACATTTGAGATATAGACTCCATAATATATACTTATTCTTTTGTGTAGTTCATGTAACTATTTCTTTTGTGATATTGTGGATCTTTTTAGACCACTAGTCTGATATACACTTCTATGTGTAATATTCATATCTATTTCCGCCTTTGTGATATGAATTGTCTGTGACTGATTTATGTTATGTTTATTTCTATATTTGTTTCCGAAGATATTATAGCCACTGTGTAGTAGCTTTGAGTTTGTGTCGGTATGTCGGATTTCCTCTTGAGATGAAAAGTTATATTTTTATCCGGTATATCGGTACTCGCACAAAGCAATTATACAGATGGTCGCTCCTCAACAGCCTTATTCTCCGTGCTAGTTGACAGCATTCACAGTAATGTTCTTGTCTAGCGTGGGTATAGAGGTGGGGCGTCACAGCTTGGTATCAGAGCCAAACTTCGGAACAATATGGAATATTATAACAAGGATCATCGTCCTAAGTCCATCTTAGGAGTTGTGCTTTAGGATTTTATTCGGGTCTTCGTACCGTTCTATCCTATTTTCTTTATGATTACTTGTTTTATCAATCAAGTTTGATTGAAATTTATTTTGAGAATAACTCTCTCCTCTTCTTTCTTTCTTTCTTAAAGAAGAGAAATGGTTAGACCTGGCCGTCCCAGCGCCGGTCAATCTAGTGCTACTCCCTAGGATGGTGTTTTTATGTCTTCCCAGCAGCTTTTAGATCTTGTCAAGAACGCTCAAACAGCGGGTCCCAATCAGGAGCCTACTCATCCTAGATCTGGTTTTGCACGCTTGTGCAGAGACTACACTGATTTGGGTGGAAGGCCATTCACGGGATCCGAGAGTGTTATAGAAATTCAAGCTTGGCTCAAATCATGCGATCGCATCTTTTCTCGCATGAACCTTATTGACCTTCATCGAGTCCAAGTAGCTTCTAGCATGCTCCAAGAAAGAGCATTGGATTGGTATGAGCTTTTAATTTCTAAAATCGTTGAGGTGGATCTTACTTGGGAGCAATTCCGGGGAAGATTCGAATTGAAATTTATGCCGGAGGCTGAAAAAGTAACCTTAGCCCGGCGTTTCATAGACCTTGTTCAAGGTGAATCTTCTGTGACAGACTATGTCGCATCCTTCAAATCTCTTTCCAAATACGGGGTTGAGTACATTAATACCCCATTGAAGAAAAATCAGAGATTTGTCTACGGCTTGAATAAGAATCTTAAGAAGCCATTACTCCTGAAACTTGAGGTTTCATTTGATCATCTTATTGATATCGCTCTTCGTCTTGAAGAGGACGATAATGAAGGTGATGTTGAAGTTGTGCGTGCCCAACGGAACTTCGACAATAGCTTGAAGAGGCCTATCAAATTCAAAGGCCCCGATTCTAATATGAAAGGGAAGCAACAAACTCAGGTAGCAAAAGTTCCTACCTCTAGTCGTGGACGATGCTACAATTGTGGTTCCACAGACCACCAAGTAAAGGAGTGCCCGAAACCCCTCTTTTGCCGCTATTGCAAAGGTTCGGGTCATCTTTTATCTTCGTGTCCTAAGCTTCCAAGCAAGTGAGAAGGAAAGCTGCAACTTTTGGTCAAGGTATTTTCATTCAATCCTCGATGGCATTGTTTTAATTCGTGAATTTCTATTTGAGTTCTTTTTGATATGGGTTTCATCTCATTATTTTTATATCAAAAGAACTTGTCGATTCTTTTTCTTTGAATATTTTGGGCTTGATGACTTCTTTGAGGATTGTGAATCCGGATGGTAGATCCGCAACACTCAATTTGCTTTTGTTTAGATGTCGAGATTGTTTTATGTGACTTTTCTTTCTGAGCCGATATTTACTTTGGCTTCGGAATTGATTTTTTGAAAGGATCGGCTTAATCATTGTGAAGCCCATATCCTATTTTTCGAGTGGACTATTCATCTTCGACATTTTCAATCTGTTAAGTAGATTTCTATTTTTCCTTTATGATTTTGATTCCAACTTGATGGCATCATTTTATTCCTTAAGCCCACTTATGAGGAAAGTGTTATTTCTCTCATTCATGTAGTTTGAGAAATTTTCCGGTATTTTTGATTTTGTCTTAGGATTATCACCTAAGAAATCTTTTGTGTGGTGTTAAGGTCTTTTCAGTTTGACTTTACCACCGGTTTTCGTTTGCTACGAGTTGCGGAAATTAGCATTCCACTTACCGCATTTCGCACTCGTTATGATTCTTATGAATGACTTATTTTGTCATTCAATTTGTCCAGCTTATTTCATCCATTTTATAAATCGAATATTCTATGAATATTTCGATGAGACCATTCTTGTATTTATTGATTTTGGATGAAAATAGAAATTTAAAATTTTGCAAATCTTTTTCCTAAGATTTAATTATAAGTGCAATTTGATTTTGTTCTTGAAACGAACAAAGAATATTCTTAAAACTTTTTACGAGATTTATTTATCCTATAAAAGATGATTTTGTGATTGTATTGCCCGTCGAGTGCTTTAAGAATTTTGGTCGATGCGCTTGATCAACGTTATCGATAGGAATTTCCTAAACGCTTTGATGTGACAATCAGACACGATATATTGACTTGTAAAAATGTAATTTTGAAAGTTTTAACTTTTCGGAGAAGAGAATTATTTTGAAAGAAGTTCTTTCTTTTCGATACTCTTATTCCTTCTTGTGATTCCTGAAGGGGAACCAAGACTTTGCTATTTGTACCTATTGGTTTGGAATGCCATTCTCTTACAAAGGAGAACGTGCTATCACTTGTGCTTCTAAATCTTTATAGCTTATCGAGACTAGATATGCCACTCATGGTCTAGTGTTCGCGGCTATTGTTTTTACTATTGGAATTTGGCATCATCATTTTTGGATGAGAAATTTGTTCTCTACCTCGATCATAAATCTTTGGAATAATTATTTTCTCATAAGGAA
Source organism: Allium cepa (assembly GCA_030765085.1). NCBI lineage: Eukaryota > Viridiplantae > Streptophyta > Magnoliopsida > Asparagales > Amaryllidaceae > Allium > Allium cepa. The sequence goes on from CM060928.1 coordinate 588,766,372, forward strand.
CTTTATGTTGACTCGAGTTCCTAGCATCTTATGATCTTGATATTCTTTTATTCCCGAGAAGGGAAATCGTGTTGCCAATGCGCTTTGTCGTAAGCAACAAGTGGTTGATTCTTTGATGTTGTCTGAATGGAATTATTTTTCTATCAAGTTCATCGGACGTTTTGGTATACTTCGTTTTATTGAGCTTTATCTCATTCCTTTTAAGGACTAGCGTCCGATGTCCTTTTATTGTGTTCGGTTCATTGGACGTACCGTTTTTGTACTACGTCGGTGTTCCGAAAATCATTCGGGCTTTGATTCATCGGATGTACCGTTTGTACTACATCGATGTCTTTGCTTTTGATTCATCGGATGTACCGTTGTACTACATCGATGTCTTTGCTTTTGATTCATCGGATGTACCGTTGTACTACATCGATGTCTTTGCTTCTGATTCATCGGATGTACCGTTTGTACTACATCGATGTCTTTGCTTTTGATTCATCGGATGTACCGTTTGTACTACATCGATGTCTTTGCTTTTGATTCATCGGATGTACCGTTTGTACTACATCGATGTCTTTGCTTTTGATTCATCGGATGTACCGTTTGCACTACATCGATGTCTTTGCTATTTGATTCATCGGATGTACCGTTTGTACTACATCGATGTCTTTGCTTTTGATTCATCGGATGTACCGTTTGTACTACATCGATGTCTTTGCTTTTGATTCATCGGATGTACCGTTTGTACTACATCGATGTCTTTGCTTTTGATTCATCGGATGTACCGTTTGTACTACATCGATGTCTTTGCTTTTGATTCATCGGATGTACCGTTGTACTACATCGATGTCTTTGCTTTTGATTCATCGGATGTACCGTTTGTACTACATCGATGTCTTTGCTATTTGATTCATCGGATGTACCGTTTGTACTACATCGATGTCTTTGCTTTTGATTCATCGGATGTACCGTTTGTACTACATCGATGTCTTTGCTTTTGATTCATCGGATGTACCGTTTGTACTACATCGATGTCTTTGCTTTTGATTCATCGGATGTACCGTTTGTACTACATCGATGTCTTTGCTTTTGATTCATCGGATGTACCGTTGTACTACATCGATGTCTTTGCTTTTGATTCATCGGATGTACCGTTTGTACTACATCGATGTCTTTGCTTTTGATTCATCGGATGTACCGTTGTACTACATCGATGTCTTTGCTTTTGATTCATCGGATGTACCGTTGTACTACATCGATGTCTTTGCTTTTGATTCATCGGATGTACCGTTGTACTACATCGATGTCTTTGCTTTTGATTCATCGGATGTACCGTTTGTACTACATCGATGTCTTTGCTTGGGTTCATTGGGCGTACCGTTTTTGTACTACGCTGATGTCCCAAATTGTTTGAGTTTCTAGTTTTTCGGGCGTACCGTTTTTGTACTACGCCGTTGCACCGGCTCAATTTTTTGCTATTCTTGACGTTCCCCACGTCTTTTATCTACGGGAATGCCTTAGGGATTCCAGTTTTCATTCTTGAGCCCGGTGTTATTGTGGAAATTGAAGTTTCACCAGATTTCTTGCTAACTCTTTTGTGCACTTTATGGTGAACTTCCTATTTCAAATTTTCTTTTGTGTTAATATGCTTCTATGGTTGTTACTTCATATATTTCCTTCTTATATTGCGAGGACGCAATTTCTTTAAGGAGGGGAGTCTGTAACAACCCGCATATTTATCGACTTTTATATTTAAATATTTTATCGTTCGTCGGATTTTGGACCGAAAACCTACTTTTTGCATACGGTCGAATTAGGACTCGAGACCACCTCCATTGAGTTCAAAATGCCGTTTGCGACCTTTTTTAGTATAAGCTTCGATATGTTTGGAGAAAGTTGATTTTTGCTACTTTTTCCCGCTTAGGGCTGTTGGGCTGAGCCAATTAGCCACTTAACTCAGTTCCAACACTCTCCTCTTCATTCACTTCTCTTCTATTTTCCTAACACTCAAGCTCAAGCAAAAATGGAGGAAGAGAATGGGAAATAGAAATTCCTAAGCCCTAGCTTGCTTTGCAAATCCATCTCCTTGCTCCAAAGTTCATGAGAACCCATTGGTAAGCTTCCTCTTCTTCTTTTCCAACTCATTCTCTCTTTGAATTTCAGAAATTTCCTAAACCTAACTTAGGAAATGTTCTTCTTTTTAGCTTAGATTCAAGCTTCTAGAGTTGGACTTGAAGAGTGGTTGATTCCTCTTTGCTTTCAAGCTTCATCTTCATAAATTTTAGTGCAAAGGTGAGATTTTTATCTCACATCTATGACTATAACTATCTTTGGTTGTTGGGTATGAATTCCTAACACTTCTTTATGTGCATTTGCTCTTGATTTGGATTGGTTTTGTGAATATTCCAATTTTTGGGTTTTTAAGTCAAATTTGTGTGAAAATCCTTTTATGGATGTTTGATCATGCTTTTAGTGATGCACCGAGGAGCATATAGGGCCGGGTTGCCGGTTGGCATAAACCCTTAGAGCCAATGTTCGTCCGGTTGCATTTTGGGAGAATTTGCTCTTCATTTGAATAGGCTGAAAAACAGCCCAGGCATGATTCAGTCGACTGAAAAGTCTGTTCAGTCGACTGAACCTGGAACCCGAAAGTTTCCAAGCATGATTCAGTCGACTGAAAAACTCTGCACAGTCGACTGAAACTGGAAACAGAAAGTTTCCTGAACCTGGAAAATTTCCAGGCACAGGGTCAGTCGACTGAAAACTCTGTTCAGTCGACTGAACCTGCTGTTTGAGTCCATTTTGCCTTTTTGGATTAAATTTCCAATTTAAATCGATTCGTATTGATTCCTATTTGTTGTTATCATCTATTATGACTTGATGACCTTTCTTTGGGAATTTTAGATATATCCACTTTGATGGATTTGATATCGATTTCTTTGGATTTTATTCACGTCTTCGAATGTGAATTTTTATGATTGATTGTTTCTACAATCAATTCTATGAATTGTCACTTAAAAATATAAAGGTTTCAATACTAGTAGTAAATATCAAAACTCTTTCAACAAAATGATTTCAACTCTATTCTCAATAACAAAGCTCGTTTTCTTAAACCGTTTTCCAATCTATTAGTATATACAAGCCTTTACCTCACTCGTATGAGAAATCTAATTAAACGACTTAGTAAAACGAGTGGTATGAAACGCTTGCGTTTACTTCGTCGGTTAATTCTTGGACTTGTTCGATTGAATATCTTGTGACATTCTTCTAGTGGAGATTTACAGTTTGTTCGTAAATGTTTAAGTTAAGCAAGTGGTTATGGGACATGAAGCTAAACTTTTATATTTACTAGCTTAGTTTTAATTGACACTTCTCTTTGATCATGACGATCATTTTATGGTTTAGACTAGCAATGTGCGATGTCTCTTTGTCTAGGTGGAGGACCGTACCTCATTAAATGGAGCTTCGTCTCATTTCTTCGTGGGCTAGCGACCCATGTACTTTCTAATGTGTTTCGATTCGTCAGATGTACCGTTTGTACTACATCGATGTTTTGGCTTTTGGATTCATTGGATGTACCGTTTGTACTACATCAATGTCTTGACCATCCTTTTTATTTTGATTTTTGGATTTCGTGTGTTGATTTCTGGAATTTGTGTTTCACCAACTTTTACGATTGGCATGGATATATATATATATATATATATATATATATATATATATATATATGTCATTTATTGTGGCTGGGTGAATGAAATCAGGAGTATGACATTCCTTTTTATCTTGAGTAGATTATTGTGATATTGATTAATCTCTTGTTGATTTTCAATTACTTATTTATCACAGCTTGGCATTGTGATTATTATATGTTTATGTCATATCTCCTATTCTATATCATTTCTTCTGATATTTATAGCTAGACTGATCCGTTTATTATTTTCTTCTTAAATAATACTCGGGTCAGACCGAGATTTTTCAGGTGCTTCTGCTTGACTTCTCTCTTGGGATTGATTTCTCTTGCTTTTGGTTAACTACTTAGATTAGTAGTTTTTTGTTGTATACATTTGAGATATAGACTCCATAATGTATACTTATTCTTTTGTGTAGTTCATGTAACTATTTCTTTTGTGATATTGTGGATCATTTTAGACCACTACTCTGATATACACTTCTATGTGTAATATTCATATCTATTTGCGCCTTTGTGATATGAATTGTCTGTGACTGATTTATGTTATGTTTATTTCTATATTTGTTTCCGAAGATATTATAGCCACTGTGTAGCAGCTTTGAGTTTGTGTCGGTATGTCAGATTTCCTCTTGAGATGAAAAGTTATATTTTTATCCGGTATATCGGTACTCGCACAAAGCAATTATACAGATGGTCGCTCCTCAACAGCCTTATTCTCCGTGCTAGTTGACAGCATTCACAGTAATGTTCTTGTCTAGCGTGGGTATAGAGGTGGGGCGTCACAGACCTAGTCGATGATGGAGAGAGTGGGAGCGATGAAGAGGAAAGAGAAGGGGAAAAGGTCATGAGGCGGAGAAGGAGTTGGGGGTGTCACGGAGGAGAAGACTGAAATGCGAATTGGAAATCGCCAGGAGGTCACGACATTCGCTTGTTATAACCGAGATAAGCCTTACTTTAATTTTTTGTTAATTGCTAAAATTTAAATTGTTTAACAACCTTAAAGTGTTTAAGTAGTTTGAATTTTAAAAATAAAGTTTAAAAATGTAAGTAGAGTTTTAAAATCTAAAGATTAATTTGGATTCAAATTTAAATATGTATTCAAATTTTGAAATGAAGAAAAGTTTTTAAATTTAAAATGATTTAAACAATTTTGAAATGTTTAAAGTGTAATTCAAATTGATTTGAATTTAAATATGAATTTGGTTTTAAATTCTTTTAAAAACTTCTTTATTAAATGAGTATTTCTTTAACTTATGAAATGAAAAGGTTTTAGAAATGTGTTTTAAACTTCAATTAAAGATAATTTGTACCCATTTTTAATCTTTAAATTTAAAATGAAATTTTGGAAGTAAATTTAAAGTAAATTGTTTTAAAGTATTTTGTAAATGATAACTTGATTGTTAATAAGAACAAAGTTTTATCTTAAAGTAAATTAGGATTTAATGATTTGTAATTCATTAAATTTTTAAGGAAATTAAATGGATAATTTATTTATTTGATTAATTAATGATTTGGATTGATTAAATAGGTTATTAAAGGTTTAAATTAATTAATGGTTAAGATTAATTAATTAGGAATAATTAATTTGTAATTAAGGATTTTTAATTAGATTTTAATTAATAATTAAGAATTAATTGATCAAGTAATTTAGAATTAATTAAGTTACAATTAACACTTAATTAATTAAATAATTAAAGGTTAATTAATTGGTTATTAAAGATTAATTAATTTGAAATTAATAATGATTAATGTAGGTTAATTACTTTAGGAAAGTAATTAAATAATAGTTAATGATGGTCATTAACTAAGGATTTATTCAATAATTAATTTATGTAATTAATTATTTTATAATTAAATAAATTAATTAATTAATGGTAATCGTTTGTGAAATTGTTTTAAGATTAATTACTTAATGGAAGTAATTAAGGAATTAATGTAATTAATTAAGTTTAAATGTAATTTGTTTAAGTTTAATTAAGTTAAACATTGGATGCTTTGGTAAATAATTACTTAGTGTAATTAATGGAGTGTAATTACTTAGTGAAGTAATTAATGATAATTACTGGATGTAATTAATGAAAATGATTTAAGAATGAAAGTAACTTGGATTAAATTACTTTGTATAATTAATCAAGGGATTAATTAAAGAAATTAATTAAAGAGTAATTAATTTGATGAAGTAATTAAGGGTGGTTAATTATTGAATGCGATTAATCAAAGGTGGTTAATAATTGTGGTTAAATTGAGATTAATTACTTAATGTAATTAATTTAAATAAGATAATTAATTAAATGTAATTAAGGATCGTTAATTAATATAATTAATGATGTAGTTAAGGGTTGTCTAATTAAGATTAATCAATAATGATAAGTGATTAAAGGTAATTAATTAATGAAATTAATTAAGGAATAATGTAATTAATTATAGTTAATTAATTAATGAAGTAATTAAAGGTTAATTACTGTTTTTGGTTAAGGGTAATTAATTTTTGAAATTAATTAAAGGATAATTACTTGAATGTAACTAAAGGATAATTAATCAAGGGTGATTAATTAAGGTGATTAATTAGAGGATAATTAATTAATTAATTGTAATTAATTAATGGATATGTAAGCAAGATTTATATTGATTTAAGTAATTAATTTAATTCACTTTAAATTAATTAAAGATAGAAGTAATTAATTTAATTCATTTTAAATTAATTATAGATGGTGTGATTATAGATTATTGCTTATATATGAATGGATGATATTGGTTACCTTGAATGGTTTGAAATCTCAACTATGAGATTTGGAATGTTGTGTGATATAGATGCATTGGTTGCATTATGATGATAATATGGATTATCTTTTGATAATGATAATATGGATTATCTGTTGTGATGATAATGTTGATTATCTATTGTGATTTATGAATTATCTATTTGTGCATATATAGATAATTGTATTGAATTGTTTTGAACTCTAAAAAAACTTGGCCTCAAAAAATACGCTTTGGATTTCAATGAGACCGGGATCGGGTTTCCAGATTTGGATATCCGAAAACCACATCAATCCAAATTAACGATAGGTCGTGAATCTCAAGTAAAGAGTGAAGACTCGAGGTGTAAGGACTATTCATCGTTAAAACTCTAAGGGTGATTCCAATATGGTTTTAACGGGGTAGTACTTTCAGATTTGAGATGAAAATTCAGAGTGCAAGGTTTATCGTCGTTAACTCTAAGGGTGATTCCAAAATGAGTATGACGAGATAATGCCTTCGATTTCGTTCGAACCAGGAACGAACTTGTATGGATTGAATGCTTTCAAAACATCGTCCGGTGGACGATGAGCATTCTAAGTGATGTTTTCTATAAAGGTAATCGTAGCCTCAAGCCTAATCAACCGGGAAAGGCTAAAACAGGGGAGGTCCAGCAAGGCTAAGTGGGTCATGCCCATGTAGGACGAGATTTTCCCCTGTCTAGAGGTCCGTTTTTATTCGGCTTAGTGGGCAGTTGGATATGCGCACCAACTGCGGAGTTGTCTTGTTCGGAACTGTCCAGGATGGGATGGTTCCGGTTTTGTGTTGCAGGGGATTGGGAGTAATCCTCGGTACGGTGATCTAGGCCATGTACTGTGATGGGCGGTATACCCTAGTAGCCCTGCCATTGTATGGAATCCAAAATCCAATAAGTGCCAAAGGTTTTGATTGTATTACCCACTTTTGTGGCTAGTAGCTGGAATTTAATCATGTAACAATTTCGGCTATTTCATATTTACTTGAAAACCCTAGACCTATTATAATATCACTGGATTTCCTATCAAATGTTTTGGTTAGCGTAAGGTAAAAACTTTTCCATGTTTATGTGTGGGAAGTCTTACGTGATACCCTTTTCTTATCAAAGGTTTTTCAAAGTTAAGCAACCTTAACCTGTTACTCACACCAGACCCATGTCCGACCCGGAGTTTATCTTCTTTTTTTTCTTAAACTCTTGGTACTCAAATTTTTACGAGTAGCCAAGGGATTCTAGTTAGCTTGACGAATTGTGGAGGAGCAATGGAGCAAGAGGCTTCTGCGTGTAGATATGTATAGTGTTCCGCTCTGTTTGGTATCTCTGTGTTTTCTCTAAGTTGCATTGAGTTGTTAACTAGACAGGTGTTTATAACTGTCTAGTATGTAATGTATAAGATGTGTATCTCTGATATATGTTGTATATGATACTAGGTAATATTTTATGTTATTAATATAATTTATTCGTTCCGCTGTTTAGATTCTGATGTGTTGTTTCTTCATTCTTCTCTTTCTTTCTCTTTTCTACCCCTTTCGTTCTTATTGATGCATCATTCTGTGGAGATGAATGGCGGGTCGTTACAATACCACCCTTTTCCAAAAGGAAATGACGTACACTAAAGGGCGCGACCCTCATAACCCTGCCGCATCTTTCCTATTTCGACCATCTCCGGGGTATGACATCCGACGAAGTCTCGTCCACAAAGCTACACTTTTCAAAAAGTCATGCTTTGATCAACAAATGATCAGCAGCACTTCCTTTGCCACATTACCAGTTTGGGAATATATCACTAGTAACCATCAACTACATAACCTCTGAGCTCGTACGTCTCAGAGAAGGGTGTTAAGCTAAGAGAATAAATTCTCCGCCACCAACAGAAATGTATTTGATAGAAATCAGCTTTATATCTTAAAGTGTAATGTCATACACACATCCATACAAGTCCGTTCCGAGATCGAACGAAACCGAAGGCACTTCAAAGAAGCCCTTGCAAATTCGGATATTTATTAATCACGTCCGGAGTCCCCATCACAAAAGGTGATAAAATCTCTATACCGGAGCAACCCGGTGAAGAGACATTCGACAGGTAATCCTTTCGTTTACGAGAATACCCGGTCTTCAACACCATCTTCAAATGCAATCTCATTTCGTCGTATCATTATTCAAAATGGGTTTTATGACACAAGGTCCTCTCCCGGCTAATCCGAATAGGGAGTGCTTATTTTTAAAAATAAGTGTTCAATCAGATTTCAAACCAATCACAACAAATTTCCACTTTGATCTTTTAAATAAAAGATCCATCACAATCACAAAGGTTCGATGTGGCTTTCGGATATCCACTTGGAATCCGACCCCCGGTCGCATCGAAATTCAAATGACATTAAAAGGCAATATTGATAGTCAGTTATTTAACTATTAATCAACATTCACAACAATCACCAAGATTTAAATATATTTTTTCCTCAATTTTTTTTTCAATATATCTTCGCAAGATATAATTTTAATGCTCCAACCATTTGAAAACAAATTTCAAGTCACTTTTCACCTTTCAGACCTTTGAAAACAACTTTCAAATTACTTTTCACTTTTCATACCTTTGTAAAACAAATTTCAAGTCATTTTTCTCACGTGGAATAATTTTCCAAATATTCATTTAATTGAAAGAACATCATATAAAAACTTGTTTTATATGATGTTCTCTCCCACTGAAAGTCTGCCGAGTCCAAATATTTTAAAATACTTATTTTAAATATTAGCTATGAAATCTTTATACCAATATCTTATATAAAACTTCAAATCCAACTAATTTTTTAAATAAAATTAATAGATTGGGTATAACTACTTAAATATCCTTTTTCCAAATCAAATATCAATTTAGTCTTTAAAATAATCCCTTCGCATAGTTTCCTTGGCCCCAAAGTTTTCATCCAAATAAAAATACTCTCTCATGTCTGCTCATGGAGCTCCCCACCATACCCCCACTGTCAACTCTTTAGTACCATCCCCCAACACTGTCAATTCAGATGTACCTCCCCCGTCCTTCCCTATCACGCTTGTCTCTTCCCATAGCACCTCACCGTCCCCCCTAGCCATGACCCATCCAACTCCACCTCTGCCCGTATACCCCCCCTTGTACCCCCTGACCCCTCACCGTCACCACCTCCACCTTTAGATCCTCTTACCCACATCAAAGCTCCACCTTATCCCCCTCTCAGTGAACGGCCATGGACTTCATTGTTCAAGCATAAACCCAAAAATGCTGGGAAGTACATCCCCGTTCACCTGTCTCCACTGTATGAAGAAGACGGTTTAGTTCCTTCACCTGAAGTTATTGACGCTGGTGCGGTGGTATGGAAGGACACGCTTGTTGGTTTCTTCCTTGATAAACCGTTGTCTTACACAGCGGTTATAACTAAACTTAAGAAGATATGGAAGCTAAAAGGTTCTGTGACAGCTAAGTCAGATGGTGTAATATTCTTGTTTAACTTTACATGTGCTGAAGACAGAGAGAAGATTCTGCAGTATGATCCAATAATCATGAATAATAAGCTATTCATAGTTAAACCATACGATTCAGCCATCAGTAATGTTACAGGCTCAATAACAGCGGTTCCAGTTTGGGTTCAACTGTACAACTTACCAATATATGCATGGTCTCCACTTGGAATTAATTGGCTATGTAGCCATTTGGGGAAGATGCTGTGTATGGATGAAATGACTGAAAAGCAGGAAAGATTGAGCTATGCGAAATGTTTGGTGGAAATTAAACCAAACAAGGTACTTCCTGACGAGTTTACAGTGAAGTTGGTTGAAGGTGGGTATCAAAAAATCTATGTGCAGTACTTAAGGAAGCCTGATGTTTGCGTGACGTGCAAAAGATTTGGTCATAATGACGAGAGTTGTGAAAGTAAGGAAGAAAATCAGAATGTGAACAAAAAGGAAACCAGCAGCACCGCTAACAAAGACAACGTAGTGGCAAAAGTCAACTCAATGCAAGTAAAAAGAACTATGAAGCCAATTCAGAAACGTAATAAAAGGGTTTGGCAACGAGTAAGTAGGAAAAAAGTGGAGTTGGAGGTCAAAGGAAAAAAAGAAGAACAGAAAGAAGGTAGCAATAAGGGAAAGAACAACAGTGAGGGTGAAAAAAGGATAAGCCAAGAAGAAGATACAAATGAAGAAGTAATTAGCAGTGAAGCAAAAGAAGAAGACATAATAAAAACAATATTTAAGGGAGATACTGTAAGTACTGCCAGTGACATGGAAAAAGAAGCAGAGGCAAACAATGTTATTTCTGAAGATGTTTCTCTATCCTTCAACAAATTCGCTGTTCCGTTTAATTTGGATGAGGAGGTGAATGTAAATGACAAGTTAGAAGAATGTATAAATGTTAGCACTAAAAGTCAAAGTGCACATTGCAAAGCAGCTGAAGAACAAAAAGAAACACAGAATCAATCCACTCTAATGGATGGGGGCAGTAACAAAGTAAAGAAAGGGAATAACAATGGTAAGCAAGTGATGAACAAGAAACAAAGTCATGAATCAGTTGATAATGTAAACAATGTTGAAAGTCAGAGTAGTGACAGTGAAATAGGTGAAGATAAAAATGTGGGAGGTAGGAAAAACAGAAAGATTAAAATCAAAAACTCCAAAGCCAGTTCAAATACACTTGAAAAAGTGGATGTGCACATCAACACATGCACAGCGTATCTGAATATGCAAACTGATGAAAAATCTCCTCAAAACAATGCCACAACCCCAAACTCACCTCCACAACACTATTATTCCAAAATTAAACATCCAATGGCATTCAAAGCCCTCTCTACAGTTGAAAAGTCACCAACTCATTCCGCAACACAATCTTCTGCTCTGACAGGCAAGCACTTACTTGATGAATCACCAAATCACGAAGTAACACCTCTTTCAGCTGCTATCCCTAACTACTTGACCTCGAAGCAAGCTGTGACAAGGAGTATGAAGATAGAGTTACTTAATGCACGTATTGTCCAATGATGTTACGAGTTGGAGCTTGGAATATTCGTGGTGCCCACCGTGCAATTAAGCAGGACCAATGCAAACAACTAATCACAACTCATCAGCTATCAGTTATAGCTATACTTGAAACTAAGTTGAATCTTGACATGACTCTCAAGGCAGCTGATTACATTAATCCAAGGTGGAAGTATATACACAATCTGAATGAAGCCCCTTTTGGTAGAATTTTGATTCTCTTCAATCCCAGTCAGATCCAACTTTCTCCCATTCTATCCACACCACAACTAATTCATTGCCATGCCACTGACCTCACTGATAAAACTTCCTTCTACGTCTCCTTTGTGTATGCTTTTAACACTGCTATTACTAGGACATCATTACTTTCGGTTATTCCATCTCTCAGACAATCCACGCATCCATGGTTAATTTTAGGAGATTTCAACTGTTGTTGCTCTCTCTCTGACAGAATAGGTGGTAACCCCCTGTCTCTCAATGAAATCAAACCTCTTGTTGATTCTCTCTCTGATGCTGATCTTGTTAAAGTTAGGACAGTGGGAATGCAACATACGTGGAACAATAAAAGGAGACATGGTTGTAGGACCTTTTCTACTATTAACCATACTTTCTCCAACAAAAGTGCATTAACTAAATAGCCTCTCCTCTTCAATCATCTTCCTCCTCCTCTCCTATCAGACCACTCACCTCAAATCATCCACCTTCGTGAAGCGGACATGAGAGGAAACTCTAATTTTAAATTTTTTAATGCTTGGGTCACTGAACCAGACTTTAAACATACTGTGTTGGAAGCATGGAAAAAGACTAAAAATGGAAATTATTTGTTTGTTTTGCAGGAAAAAATCAAGGAGACGAAATTAGTCTTGAAACATTGGGCCTACAATAATTATGGTCAAGGCGACAAGATGAGCACATTGATTAAGGGCAAACTAATTGAAGTACACACAGCTATGTTGACTTCTGTAAATAATGCTAACCTTTCAGAATCTGAGAGCATACTGTCTCTGCATTACTACCAAGCTTTAAGTAAAGAAAATGACATGATTAAGCAGAAATCGAGAATCAACTGGAGAGAAAAGGGAGACAGAGACAGTGCTTACTTCCACGCAAGTCTTAAGAATAAGCAAATGAGAGAGAATTTTACTACTATCTATGAAACACTTGGCAATCTGCACACCACTCCTGATGATGTCAAGGGGGCTGTTGTTAATCACTTCTCTGACTTGTATGGCAATGTGACTAACTTCTTGCCTAGCATTGATCTAATACCCAGTGATAATCTACCTAGACTAAACCCTAACGACTATTCTTTTCTCTGCAATGAAGTCTCGCCGGATGAAATAAAGAATGCAATGTTTTCTTTAAACACTGAATCGTGTGGAGGTCCTGATGGGCTGAATGCCCTATTCTATACCACTTGTTGGTCCATTGTCTCCGCTGATGTTATAAATGCTATCCTTCTGTTCTTCAAAAAAAGCAAAATATTCAGATCATTTAACTATACAAACATAACTCTTATCCCAAAGACCAAGAATGCCCACTGTGTAAATGAATATCGTCCCATCTCCTGTTGTAACACCATCTATAAGTGTATCTCCAAAGTCATCGCTTCTAGATTAAAGCATCTTCTTCCTACGTTAGTCTCCACTAATCAGGCTGCATACTTACCTGGTAGGAACATATTGGATCATGTTCTGCTATCCCATGAACTTCTCAAGGGATATAAGCGCAAGAGTGCAACACCGAGAGCCATGTTGAAGCTTGACATTATGAAAGCTTTCGATACGCTGCAATGGAATAGTATTGTGAGGATCATGGGGTACATGAACTTCCCACCTCACATAATAGCTTGGATCTATGAATGTATCTCTTCCCCAACCTTTTCTATTAATATTAATGGCAAAAATGAGGGCTTCTTTGTCAGTAAGCAAGAGATCAGGCAGGGGGATCCCCTCTCTGCCTACATATTTATTTTAGTCATGGAGCTCCTTACGAGAATGTTTGACAGGCTCATAACGCAGAGTAAATTCGTGCTTCATCTTGCTTGCAATGAACCACGGATCTCTGCACTTATGTTTGCTGACGATCTGGTTGTATTTTGTACTCCTGAAATATCTACCCTCACAAACATAATGCATGCACTTGATGAATTCTACGCCATGACAGGCCTTAAAGTGAATCTGCAAAAATCTGACATCATCACTGCTGGTGTTAGTCTTGAACAAAGTAATCTCATTTCTCAAATCACTGGGTTGACTCAAAACCAAAACACAATCACTTACTTGGGTCTCCCTCTAACAACTTCGAAGATCACTGCTAACCAATGTCTTCCTCTTTTCGAGAAGATTACTGCCAGGCTAAGTTGCTGGACTTCCAAGAAGCTCAGTCAAGCTGGTAGATTAACTCTTATAAAATCTGTGATATTCTCTTTGCAAGTGTATTGGGCTAGAACCTTTATTCTCCCCTTCAAATTGATTAATATGATTAGAAGCGCATTCATGAGATATTTACGGAAGGGCAAAGTGACTGGCAGATATATTGCTCCTACCAAATTTGAGAATATTGAAAAGCCTTTGGATAAAGGGGGGTTAGGTATACACAACTTAACACACTGGAACAAAGCGACATTTGCCAAGCATATTGATACATTTTATAACAGCACTGAAAGCTTGTGGGCAAAATGGTCTGAAAAGAACGTTATCAAGGGAAGGAGTTTATGGAGCATGAACAAGCCTCAAAATTTAAGTTGGACGTGGCAGTGTATATTTAAATTAAAGGAGATATTCCTTCCACTCATTCAAATGAATACAAATCCGATGTACAGGGTGAACTTCTGGGATGAGTCGTGGTTAGATACTGGGTACATTATACGGCGGCAACTATCATATGGTGAAATGCAGCAGACCGGTGTTCACTCTGCAACTTTGGTCAGAGATATTCTGCATAACTTTCAGACTTCACGTAATTCAATATCCAATCAACGAGTTCAGCTGATCTGGAACAAGATTAGTTGTTTTTCTCCTGTTAACAATGATGCTATGAGGATGGTGTGGGGGGACAGGAAGGCATCATTCAAAATTGGTGAAGCGTACGAACTGCTGATGAAAAATAAATCTCGACCTAAATGGAAATGGTGGAAGCGTACATGGGGTAGGGATAGTAGTATGAGACACGACTTCACTCTTTGGAAGGTCCTTAACGGTGCGATATTAACTAGAGTGAAGCTTGCTAGCATGGGAATGAGCATTAACATCATCTGTAAGTTCTGTTGTACAATGCCAGAAACTGTTGATCATTTGTATTTTGAGTGTGCATTTATTAAACAAATATGGATCACTGTGATGGAGAAGCTACAAAGACGTGATGTCTATCACGATAACCTGGTGGAATGGAATAGGATATATGCTCGTTCTGGAATTAAAAAAGATGGTGAGAGAGCTTTTGGTGTGGTGATGAAAAGCTTTATTAGCTCTGTTTGGAGAAAGAGAAACTGTAGGCTATTTGATGCTTCAAATGCCAAAACAGATGTTAGCTTCAAATAGTGGATAATGGATGAGATTAGAGATTCTTTAGGACAGCTTACGTTCGCTATTGACCCTGGTATACGCGCTTCTTTTATTATGAACTAATCGGTGTTACTTATGTTTTATGTTGTTGTTCATTGTATTCCCTGTGCTTGCTGCGCCAAGTTCCCCCTGTTTTCTACCTTCCCTTTGTTGTATATGTCTTGTTCTGTCTGGAGTAGCAATATACGGTCGGGGTCCATTTAACCTCGTCGGCTTTGCCAAAAAAAATAAAATAATCCCTTCTATAATTAATTAAATAAATCTTGACTTTAGAGGTTTAAAACAATCCCAAAAATAATTTCTCCAACGATATTCTTCCAAATCAATTTCTAGAACTTTTAATTTATATTTAAAAAGCTACTTTAAATATACTCGGCTTTCCAGGGAAGAATTCTCTTTCCATTTATATCAATTAATAAATCTTCTCGATTTATTTTGGTTTACATTCCAAATCTGTAAATTTCTTTTCAAACCTTTAAAAATAAAACAATATTTATTTTTAAAACAAATTTCCCTTTCTTTATAAAATTCCCATTGTGAATTTTAAATTTTCAAACATCCACAGATATACGATTTTCAAATCGATTCCCAAATAGTTATTATTTTTAACAAATCAATATCAAATTAATTTTCTAATTTATTTTCAAAACACCAAATCAAATTTCAAATTAATTCTCAAATTTATTTAAACACCAAATTTATTATCTTTTGAAACAAATTCCTTCTTTTAAATTTATTCAATTTTATAAAATTAATTTACTATAAATTTTCTACTAAATTTCAAAAGTCTAATTTTATTTATTTCTGGTATCCTACGATACTAAAAATATATTCGGCTATATTATAGCCTACAAGGTTTTCAATCACAAATAATCGCACACAGATTATAATAATCAACACACAATATGTGAAACAAATTCAATATTTGTGGATCTAGTTGGATCCCTCCAACCTGTTTCCCTGCATCCACAGATGTTAGCACAACAACTAAATCCAATTCCACTTCGAGGTGGAATATCGCGGTATATGGGATTTATAAAATATTATCCGCTATTATGCGACGCATAGGGTCTCATCCGCTATATAATGTAGGAAATCAATCACTCCAATATACTATATACTACTATATATATAATATCATCCAGTGAATAAATTATTATAAATCAATCATCCAAGCACACAATCAATCAATTTTAAATCCAACTACTCAAAATTTAAATCAGAACAATATTTGATTGAATGAGAAGATCTCACCTTTGCCCTTTTTAATTTGCAATCCATTTCAATTTTGGCTTGATTTCATGATTTCTAGACCTTGTAACAAATATTATAGGATTTATTATTATTTAAACTATTGAACAATTAATTCCCTTTTAATAGATTGAATTAACTAATTATTAAATTTAAACTAAATTTCCATTTATAAATTATTTTTAGTGACAAAGATACCTTAGATTCAATTAAACAAATAATTAAATTTTAAACTGTCTTTACAATTCGAAACATTTAAAACTGCTGCATAAGTAAATCTTATATATAAATATTTCGTTTCTAAACATGATAAAAAAGTATAAAATCTTTTGCATGCATATAAATCTGTAATTAAATCTCAATGGAATTTTTTTAAACCTCACTGTAAAAAAATTCTGCATGCACATATATACTTATATTTTAAAACCAGACAGTAAGTTCCAGTTCACGTTTAAATTAAGTGTTGTTAAATTTAAAATATCTTTAAAAATTCAAATTACCTTACAGCAGAAATTTACGACCATCGAACGACCCAAATTCACGTGCGCTCAACCCCATCGAAGTCGCCATCTCCACCATTTCGACCTTGGCCTCGCTGTTATAGCCTGATACAACTCATATCAGTCACGACCACCCCCACTTCTCACGAGAAGCCATCCACGATGCTCGAAATCGGTCCACGAACCATCGCCGATCCTCCCTCGTGTGCTAACGCACTCCGTCGCCGAGCCCTCCTCGTGCTCGACAGCCCTAATCTCCTTGCTTCATCGCTTCGCTGACCTCGCGCAAGACGAGCACGCGACCATCTTACCTAATCGCTGAGCCACTTCGTCTTCAACACGCTATTCGCTCGCGATGTCTGGATTCGTGATTCCCTCCCTCTTTTTTTCGAATTCGATCTCGATTTGAGATACCGAGGGAAGCGCGGCCTTTTTTTTATTCCGATTTGATTTTGAGATTTATACGAGGCTTCAGCCATAATTTGATTTTTATTTGATTTGATTCTGAACAAAAAAAAAATTCGCTCGATTTGGAAGAGGAGTGGGGATTGAAAAATTGAGAGCTCGTTTGTATTTTTAAGGAGGATGGAGACGCGACTTTGAAAAGACGTTAGTGTGCGAAATTGCTTCTGCGTATCAGCTTGCTTAGAAATAAGACGGCTGAAATGAAAGAAATCTCACTGTTGACTAAAATATCTAAATATATATATTAGTTAAATTCAAATCGTCTCGATAAACGCAACTTACAATTTCGAATTCCTATCGAGGCGTACCGCTAGGCGTTTAGAATGTTAAACCCCTATTCCGAACACAATGGAAAAGGTTCCGAGTCCTAATTCAATCGTATGGAGAAGATAGCCTTTTGACCCCAGCTATTAATTTAAATTTCGATTGAATTTTCAACGCGTTTGCTTATTGTATGGCAAACCACAACTCCAAACATTACGAAAATTGAAATCCGATAATAATACAATATTATGGATCCAATGGAACTGGTTCCAGTGAAATCCGAGATGTGCCTCGGAAGGCTATTTTTAAATATCGATTTAAACGATATAAATTCAAAATCGAACAAACTGCTTTAAATTCACTTTTAAAAGTTTTATTACCTCCAGTATTATCAATACAAATTTCCTATGCCTTTATAATATTTCTAATCAGCTTATAACTAAAGATTCAAATTTTTTTATCCAACTTTAATAAATTAAATTCAATAATTCAAATTGCCAAATTCATAGTTAATTTTGAAATTCAAGTTAAACTAACTTCCAAATATTTAAAATCAATTAAATATTTCGATTTCAAATGTTCAAAATTCTAGGTCGTCGCATACTTCCCCCTTAAGAGAATTTCATCCGAAATTACTGGTTAAGAAGAATGATCCTCAACCCGTTTAATATTTTCCAAACCAAATAGTTTTATCAACTTTCCAAAACAAATTTTCTATTAGAGATCCATTGTCATTTCAACTAACTTTTCAAAATCAATCAAAGATTTCAAACAACATTGTTTTCTCAATAATTCAAATTTAAATTTAAATTTCATATTTTCAAAATTTCTCAAAATTTTTCTAGCTCTCAAAATTTTCGAAAACTTTCGCCAGCATCTCCTTAGCGCGGCTAGCTCAGTATGACCGCAAAAATGGCACCACGACCGCCAGATTCAAAAAGAAAACAAAAGGCCAAGTGGCTAGACAAGAAAATCATCGAATTTCATACTGAAAATTAAATGCATACCTTTTTTGTCGAGCAATTTCAAATTATCTTCCAAATCAAAATCCAATTTATCCTTTGTTTTAACAGATTTCAAACCAATCACAACAAATTTCCACTTTGACCTTTTAAATAAAAGATCCATCACAATCACAAAGGTTTGATGTGGCTTTCAGATATCCACTTGGAATCCGACCTCGGGTCGCATCGAAATTCAAATGACATTAAAAGGCCAATATTGATAGTCGGTTATCCAACTATTAACCAACATTCACAACACTCACCAAGATTTAAATTATTATTTTTTCCTCAATTATTATTTTTTCAATATATCTTCACAAGATATAATTTTAACGCTCCAACCATTTGAAAACAAATTTCAAGTCACTTTTCACCTTTCAAACCTTTGAAAACAATTTTCAAATTACTTTTCACTTTTCAAACCTTTGAAAAACAAATTTCAAGCCATTTCTCTCACGTGGAATAATTTTCCAAATATTCATTTAATTCCTCTAAAAGTCTGCCGAGTCCAAATTTTTTAAAATACTTATTTTAAATATTAGCTATGAAATCTTTATACCAATATCTTACATAAAACTTCAAATCCAAACTAATTTTTTAAATAAAATTAATAGATATGGTGTACTACTTAAATATCCATTTTCTAAACCAAATATCAATTTAGTCTTTAAATAATCCCTTCTATAATTAATTAAATAAATCTTTACTTTAGAGGTTTAAAACAATCCCAAAAATAATTTCTCCAACAATATTCTTCCAAATCAATTTCTAGAACTTTTAATTTATACTTCAAAAGCTACTATAAATATACTCGGCTTTCCAGGGAAGAATTCTCTTTCCATTTATATCAACTAATAAATCTTCTCGATTTATTTTAATTTACATTCCAAATTTGTAAATTTCTTTTCACACCTTTAAAAATAAATCAACATTTATTTTTAAAACAAATTTCCCTTTCTTTTATAAAATTCCCATTGTGAATTTTAAATTTTCAAATATCCACAGATATACGATTTTCAAATCGATTCCCAAATAGTTGTTTTTTTACCAAATCAATATCAAATTGATTTTCTAATTTATTTTCAAAACACCAAATCAAATTTCAAATTGATTCTCAAATTTATTTCAAACACCAAATTTATTATCTTTTGAAACAAATTCCTTCTTTTAAATTTATTCAATTTTCTAAAATTAATTTACCATAAATTTTCTACTAAATTTCAAAAATCCAATTTTATTTATTTCTGATTTCCTACGATACCAAAAATATATTCGGCTAAATTATAGCCTTCAAGGGTTTCAATTAAAAATAATTACACACAGATTATAATAATCAACACACAATATATGAAACAAATTCAATATTTAAGGAATCCAGTTGGACCCTCCAACGTGTTTCCCTGCATCCACAGATGTTAGCACAACAATTAAATACCAATTCCACTTCGAGGTGGAATATCACGGTATATGGGATTTATAAAATATCATCCGCTATTAGGAAGCGCATAAGGTCTCATCCGCTACATAATGCAGGAAATCAATCACTCCAATATACTATATACTACTATATATATAATATCATCCAGTGAATAAATTATTATAAATCAATCATCCACGCACATAGTCAATCAATTTTAAATCTAACTATTTAAAATTTAAATCAGAACAATATTCGATTGAGTGAGAAGATCTCACCTTTGCCCATTTTAATTTGCAATCCATTTCCATTTTGGCTTGATTCCATGATTTCTAGACCTTGTAACTAATACTATAGGATTTATTATTATTTGAAGTATCGAACATTTAATTCCTTTTTAATAGATTGAAT
This sequence comes from Allium cepa, assembly GCA_030765085.1. Lineage (NCBI taxonomy): Eukaryota > Viridiplantae > Streptophyta > Magnoliopsida > Asparagales > Amaryllidaceae > Allium > Allium cepa. The sequence goes on from CM060928.1 coordinate 588,786,703, forward strand.
TAACTAATTATTAAATTTAAACTAAATTTCCTTTTATAAATTATTTTTAGTGACAAAGATACCTTAGATTCAATTAAACAAATAATTAAATTTTAAACTATCTTTACAATTCAAAACATTTAAAACTGTTGCATGCGTAAATCTTATATATATATATATTGTTTTTAAACATGATAAAAAAGTATAAAATATTCTGCATGCATATAAATCTGTAATTAAATCTCACTGGAATATTTTTTTAAACCTCAGTGTAAAAACTTTCTGCATGCACATATGTACTTATATTTTAAAACCAGACAGTAAGTTCTAGTTCACATTTAAATTATGTGTCGTTAAATTTAAAATATCTTTAAAAATTCAAATTACCTTACTGCAGAAATTTGCGACCATCGAACGACCCAAATTCACGTGCGCTCAACCCCATCGAAGTCGCCATCTCCACCATTTCGACCATGGCCTTGCTGTTATCGCCTGACACCACTCATACCAGTCACGACCACCCCTATTTCTCGCGAACAGCCATCCACGATGCTCGAAATCGGCCGACGAACCATCGCTGATCCCCCCTCGAGTGCTTAAACACTCTGCCGCCGAGCCCTCCTCGTGCTCGACTGCCCTAACCTCCTCGCTTCGTCGCTTCGCTGACCTCGTGCAAGACGAGCACGCGACCATCTTGCCTAATCGTTGAGCCACTATGTCTTCAACACGCTGTTCGCTCACAAGCTCGTGATGCCTGGATTCGCGATGCCCTCCCTCTTTTTTTTCGAGTTTGATCTTGATTTGAGATACAGAGGGAAGCACGGCCATCTTTTTATTTCGATTTGATTTTGAGATTTAAACGAGGCTTCAGCCATAATTTGATTTTTATTTTATTTGATTCTGAACAACAACAAAAAATTCGCTAGATTTGGAAGAGGAGAGGGGATTGAAAAATTAAGAGCTCGATTGTACTTTTAAGGAGGATGGAGACGCGACTTTGAAAAGATGTTAGCGTGCGAAATTGCTTCTGCGCATCGGCTTGCTCAAAAATAAGATGTCTGAAATGAAAGAAATCTCACCGGCGACTAAAATATCTATATATATATATTAATTAAATTCAAATCGTCTCGATAAACGCAACTTAGAATTCCAAATTCCTATCGAGGCGTGCCGTTAGGTGTTCATAATGTTAATCCCCTATTTCGAACACAATGGAAAAGGTTCCGAGTCCTAATTCGATCGTATGGAGAAGATAACTTTTTGACCCCAACTATTAAATTAAATTTCGATTTAATTTTCAACGCGTTTGCTTATCGTACGGCCAAACGACAACTCCAAACATTACGAAAATTGAAATCCGATAATAATACAATATTACGGATCCAATGGAACTAGTTTCGTTGAAATCCGAGACTGTGTCTCGGAAGGCTATTTTTAAATATCGATTTAAACAATATAAATTCAAATCGAACAAACGGCTTTAAATTCACTTTTAAAAGTTTATTACCTCCAGTATTATCAATATAAATTCCCTAAGCCTTTAAAATATTTTTAATCGGCTTATAACTGAAGATTCAAATTTTTTTATCCAACTTTAATAAATTAAATTCAATAATTCAAATTGCCAAATTCATAATTAATTTTGAAATTCAAGTTAAACTAATTTCCAAATATTTAAAATCAATTAAATATTTCGATCTCAAATGTTCAAAATTCTGGGTCGTCACAAAACTCCTATTCCAAACGCATCGGAAAAGGTTTCGATTCCAAATTTGATCATATGGAGAAGATAGCTTTTTGAACCAGTATTTATATTGAATTTCTGATTTAAATTCAGTGCGTCTGCTTATTGTACGATCACATGACAAACTCGAATACTACAGAAATTGAAATTGATAATAATACAATATTACGGATCTAATGAAACTGGTTTCGTCGAATTCCGAGACGGTGCCTCGGATGGCTATTTTTAAATATTGATTTAAACGATATAAATTTCAAAACTGAACAAATTACTTTCAAATCAAATTCTGAAGCTTCTATTATCTTCAGTATTATCAATATAAATTTTTTAAGCCATCAAATTATTTTTAACAGGCTTACAACTCAAGATTCAATATTTTTCCCAACTTTCAATAAATTAAATTCAATAATTAAACCACCAAATAAACAGATATATTTTTGAATTTCAAGTTAAACCAACTTTCAAATATTTAAAATCAATTAAATATTTCTTTTTCAAATGTTTAAAATTTGCGGGTCGTCATACTTTAATAAACAATCGTCATTTTACACACCAGTTGGTTCTTTATATTTCGAAAAAAATTGGTATCTGATATCAAAATTATTTCAAAATAAAATCCATTTCGAAATCATCATATTTGCTTCAAAAATCATATTTTGCTTCAAAATGTTAATTCAATATAATATATCGATTTTACTTCAAAATTTGATTTGAATTTCAATTCAGTTTACAACTTTACTTTAACCCAATTAGCATTTAAATAAAAGATTAAAATATAAATATTTCACCTTTTGACCAGTTTGAATTTAAGAAAATAATTTAAATAGTTTTAAAATAATTAAAATAGTTTAATAGAAAATAATTTGAGTAATAAAAATAGTTTATATAGTAAACTAGTTTGGAAAATCAAAATAATTTTAATATTTAAGAATATAGATTTTGAACCGTTTATACTAAGAAAATTTGTTTAAAAATGGTTTTAAAGTCAAACCGGTTCAATTCCAAATTTCCCAATTCAAATAGTTCTCATTTTCATTTCGATTTAATCAATTCAATTCCGGTTTCAAATCGAATTTTATTCCGATTTCAAATTAATTTTAATGCCAATTCCAAATGAATTTCAACTCCAATTCTAAATTGATTTAAATTTTCAATTCCAAATTAATTTAAATCTCGATCCCAAATTTATTTCAACCCGATTCCAATTTTAAACCGTTTCAATTTATATCAATCATGAGTTTGATTTCCAAAATATCGATTCAAAACACTTAAATTAATTCTTCCACAAATATTCAATTTAAAATCCTAATATTTAAATATAATTAAATTCTGAGCTCAAGTTTGAAATATCATTCTAAATCATCTTTTCTTAGATACATTCAAAGTTCGAATAAAAGTTCAATTTTTTAAATAAATCAGTTTTCTGAAACTCACAACCTACTTTGATTTTAACCTAAAAATCTTAACTTCGATTATTAAAACAATTTCGTTTTCCAAATTTAAATCTCAACATTTTGAGCTCCAGTTCGAAAATAATTTGATATCCATAAATTCGATTTTTATTCCTTTAAATCAAATCATGTTAAATCATTTCAAAACAATTTTTTTAAAACCATTTAGTTTAACCAATCCGGTGTCCGTATATAATTTCTATTTTATTTGCAAGTGAATCAATTATTTCAATTTAAATTCCAGGGATGGATATATATCATTTCAATCCAAAAATAAATGCCATAGGTATATATCATCTCAACCCATTTCTTAATTTATTCGAAACAGTTCAGCTTATAGTTTTATATACTATAATAATAAACAGGGTGATAGCAGGATATATTAAACATAAATAAACATCCAAATACCTAAAATATCAATCAAATTTCATCTGTCACCATCCATTACAAATGGTCAATAATCACAACAATCAACCAATAGACGATAAATTGGGGATTTTACTAGCAGTTAAATTATAGTTCAATTTTAACTATCAATTTTAATTCTATCAATAAAATTAGGTGTTAATTAAATGTCAATTGAATTATCAAGCAGCAATCCATAAATTCAATTCACTTCACGATATAGTTCAACTAAAAAAAATTTAGTTCTTGTGAGCGTAAAAACACTCACCTTTGTTTGAATGAGAAAAATTAAAACTAGCCAAATCAAGATGGAATCAGCTCCATCTCATAGAGCTTGTCGATATGGTTTCAAAGCGAAAAAAGATGCATGGCTATCCAATATCGTATAAAGAGATAAGAATCATTAAACATTAACATTTATAATTTAATTTAATATATGCTCCAATAAGAAAATATTAATTACCTAATCATCGATTGGTTCATGCTTTGTTCTACTATCACCTCGTTCCAGATCGTGACTTCCTGCAAGCGATATATTTTTGTAGCTGCCTCCAATCACGTCACCAGCACGCCCATCACCGCTCGACCACCAGCACAACGTCGGCTTCCAGATCGTCGTCTACGGCGACTGCTTCCAGAACCTCGCACGAGCGCGCGTATGCGCCGTTCTAGAGATCGTTACCCAAAATCCAAAATTGATTACCGCTCTTGATCCATCTCCCAGGCCTGGCCTTCGCATGCCTCCACGAGCCATCCATGCCGATCTCCTCACGCGTGCGGTTCTATATTTTTTTTTCGAACAGCAGTTTCCTCGATTTTTTTAGTATGCCATCTATGGGTATGAAAAGGGAGATAGAGGAGTGAGCGTATGAGTAGGTATATAGGACACGTGTTTTGAACAAGTGTTACCCTTTATTATATTATTTAAATGAAAAAATATCTAACCAAATTAGTCTACAAAATACCGAACTCCAAATGAAGCATGCCGCCCGACGTTTCTAATATTTTACCCCTATTTCGAACACAATGGAACTAATTTCGAGGTCTAATTTGATCGTATATAGAAGACAGCTTGTCAAAGTCAATTATTTTAGTTGAATTTCGAAATTAAATTTCTATGCGTTTCAAGTTCACACCGCCAAACGATAAGTCCGAACGCTACGAAACTTGAAATCCTATAATAATTCACTATTGCGGATCCGATGTAAATGGTTTCATTGAAATCCAAGACAGTGGCCAAAATGGCTATTTTTACTCGTCAATTTAAAATATAAAAATTTCAACTTTTAATTATTCACATTTAAATCAAATTTTAAATGTTAACCATCTTTATTCATATTTAAATAAAATTTGAATCAACTTCCGAAATCATTTTCATTCTAATAAATTCAAAATTCAATTATTCAAATAATTTCCAATATTAAATTTAAGCAATTTTGTTATCCAATAACTTACAACATAAATTTAAACAATTTAATTACCTGGGACAACAATACTAATAATTCATTAAATTTTATTTTTAACCATTTTTATTCAATAATTGTATCAGATCCTATAATTTAGAATAGTTAAAAATACAGGTCGTTACACACTATCACATGATGAATGGACATGAGATAAATCAATATAGGGCACTTGAAGGAATGATAATCAACTTTTTAGACAAGGAAAAATAATTAGATTTGCATAGAGATTCTAGTTGATTTCAATAAAGCATCACTTTTCTAAGAAACATCTATATGGTGAGAGTTGAATTATCCTTAAATTTGGAAATTACCTTAAACGGTCAAAGCCTTTGTCCGCGTTGAGTTGGCCAGGTCAAAGCACCTCCTGGAGGTAGGTTAGATTAAGCCTTTATCCGCACCATGCTATAGCTAGGTTAAAGCATCAACAAATCCTTAATCACCCCATGCTAATACCAAATCAAGATGCCCCCTAAAGGGGCGATAGAGTAAGCCCTTTGTCACGCTACGCTATGGCTTGACCAAGGCACGAACAAGCCTTTAGTCCCACCATGCTACGTCCTGACTGAAGCACCTTATAAAGGGAGGACAGAGTAAGCCCTTGGTTGTACCACACTATTGCCTGGCCAAGGCACCGAACAAGCCTTTAGTGCCGCTTATAAGGTTTGGTTGGAAAACCTCTTGGAAGGAGGTTGGGTAAGTTCTTAGATCATGCTTGTGGATAAGCTAACCAAGCGCACCAGATAACAACAGGCTAAGATGTCCAAGCTCGAGAAGTGGCATATCAAACAACGATAATATACAAAGCCTAAAGGGAGGAATATGTTAAAAGAATCAAAACGTACCCAAAGAGTGGTGTAGAACAAATGGCTCAAATAAGAATCTATGGCCTTCGACTAATTTCCAAAAGAGGATTTCTAGACTAATTAACACTCAAATCCGGGTTTCGAGTCTCTTACTATTAGTTTTTTGAACTTTGCCCATTAATGCCAGAATTAAGGCTCTAGACCTCTATTTCTGAGCCTTTATCATGGAATTTTGGCTATCATTAGTTAATGCCTGAATCTAGGTTTTGGGCCTTTTAGTTTTTGAATTTCATTCGTTAATTCCCGAATTTGGGTTCTAGAGTAATTGAATTGAGATCTCTATGAATTTCCAGTCTTCAATTAAACTCAGGAACTATCTTACTAATACCTAAATAAAAATCACTGGACTTCTGCTGTTAACTTTCAAGCAACACTTGTTTACACCTAAATCTTGGTTTCTGATCTTCTATTATAAAGATTCCTAATCTTCTATGATTTATTTCTAGATGATGATTTTTGGACTTTTACTAACGATTATTCTTGGTCTTCTTTCAGTTGTTTCCAAGAGAGGAATTTCTAAACTCCTATAATAAATGTCTGAGCTAGATTTTTGGCCCTCTATTATTAATTCTATAATTAGCTTTTTGATCTTCTATTGACATATTTAGAGTCATATTCCTAACCTTCTCTTATCATTACCAAAGCTGAATTCTACGACATTCGGCCATATCCAATTATGAAATATTTCTCACTTATTATCATTATTTCACAAGATGATCTATTTACTTTCATTACTTAGATTTTTTTAATTCTTAATACTATCACTAATAATGTAAACAAATCACTGAACATGTTCTTGCATTAGTGGCAAATTAATGATAAGGAATGTTGTATACTTCGTAATTTTCGGGAAAACGAGATCAGTAAGGAAGACTGAATGGACCGGTAAATACAAAAACCATAGTCCAAGCTATCAAAAAGCAGATTTAGAAACAACACTGTAAGAAAAGACTACAAAATAGGTGATATTTAAATAATTTACATAATTTATAAAATTATTTACAAGTATATAACACCAGAGAATATTTCATAAATCTTGGATAACTTTATATAGATTACCAGCAATTAAAGGACCAACAATATGTCGAATTTCTATACAAAGAATCTCTTTAAGCTTCTTTTCCTTTTTCTTTATTTCATCAGCATCATGAACATATTCAAAATGAGTCTTTAATGCATGGTTGAAAGTTTTGTTGACACTTACGAAGGTCTTGTTTTGCCTTTCTAAATCAGCAATGTGCTTTCGAAGAAGATATTTACCATGCCCAAGTTCTTGAATTCTTGCTGCATACTCATTTATGTGCTGGGAATACCTCACTTTCTGTTGGTCGTAAAAATATTAATCATTTAAAAGTTGACCTTTCCACACTGTTCTTCTACTACCTTCTCATCAAAACTAGGAGGAGGTTAGTTATAGCTGAAAATTTTTGAATGGCTAAAGATGAGGACCTTGTCGATTTCACAACAGCGATCGGAGAAGTTGGTAAAAATGATATTTTTCATATTATCCCTCATGATAAATTCCAAGGCTCTGCACTGGGCTTGACTATCGGTTAACTTTATCTCTAAATCGCTTATCTATTGAAGAAGCATAGACATTAATCGAAGTCGAATAAAGGGTTTGATTTAACTTGATGTTTTAATTAAGAAATCGTTTCGTCTTTACCTTTGATCTCCATTTCGAGACTTGTAGCCTGATCGTAAAGGTTCCTAATAATTGAATTTTGAAGCAATAATCTCCTACGCCATTCTAACGCTTCATCTTTGCCTTGAAGCCGAGCAGATAGAGGATTTTTAAGAGGGGCTCCTATTTTCAATATCCGCTCTATTGTTGATAAAATACGATAATGAATCTAACGAGTGTTGCATGGTGGATAATTGTAACTCCTATTGACACTAATAAAAAACGAAATTAATACCCAAATCACTAGTTTCTTTTATTACAATAATGGAAGTTACCACTTAAGAGGAAATAAAACAAAAGGTACAATCTCATTATTATAATCAAATTCTTGTTTTATTACACTTAAAGTTGAGAAACATCATTTTTGACTTTTTTCAAAGAATTAGCTAAAAGACTAACCATCGAAACAAAATAAGAATTAAATCCTTCCAGGGTAATAAATGGAGGATATTTACTATAAAATTACTCCTTGCAGGAGGACTATCATAATTGCATATTAATTGGGTATGATATATTCAAATTTCCTTAAGAAGCCTTTCCATTTCTTCGCCAAAAAATTGAAACGAAGTCAAAGATGTTGTATATAAAGCCTCTGAAGATCTCTAAGCAAGTAATATATAGCAATTTTGAGGATTTCAAGGGCAAGGCCTTTTCTAAATAGTCTGACATATTTTCTTAAATAATCTATATTAATTGGACTGCTCTAGAGACATGTACCCTATAATAGTGTAACAAAATACAACTAAGTATAAAAGGAGACTAATATGGAAAATTCACATTACATAATTTACAAACATTCATCTGGTTCATACAAAACTGATTTGTTGAATAATTCAAAAATGATTTATCCTTATAATATTTGAGTTTTTCCAAAGGCAATTCACGAGGGACTGATTTGACTCACAATAAGCCCTCGGAATGGGTCAGGTCCAAATTCATCCAAAAATCTCTTATGTAAACGTCTAAGTAGACCCTTGCTAAAATCACCCAAGTATGAAAAATCTACAGTTGGGTGCCTATAATAAGCTTTGTATAATAAGTCCACTAGAATACCCCTATCTTCAATCAATATCTAAAAGAGTGTTATTAATTCTGATTCTCTACCAAGAGCTTGTCATATCAAAGGCGTGCCTTTTCAATTGGGGGGCAGCTTTGTGACCTTTAAAGGACGCTAATATTGCGGCGCTCTTATTAAGCTTATAATACTCATCCGAGAGTGCATTATGTTCTTTTAGTTGTTTATCTAACTCCCTATACAAACAATTTATTTCCGCTTGTTTGCTTTCAAGCTTGGTTTTATAAAGTTGAAAGATTTATTCTTTATCTAAAATAAAAAATATCATTGTTGTTACTTGGAAGTGAAAGCCGTTTAGACAAAGAATCCTATACCTGAGAAACAGGAATTGATGTTTATAAGGACTTCTTTTTTCTCTCATGTTCTCCAACGTCAATATTTGTTGCTTCTTCATGGAGATCAAAAGGCTCAGGAAGTTCGGTTTGGCTTGCTTCACAGCCACTAAGATCATGATTAACTTATTCTCAATCCCCGATAATATCATCATCATCCCCTCCATGAGAACTAGCATGATTACCTCTGTTGCCACCTGGAACCATGTTCTTTATCCCTATTTTCAACGTTATCATCATCATTGTCATTGTCATTTCCACCTTCCTCAACAATGAATTTATCATTATCGTCATCTTCTTCATCAAAATCAGAATTGTACTCTATAAGAGGAGCATTAAAAGGTAAGATTTTGGCGAGGTAAATTTCCTTTTTCTCTGGAACCTTGAACCCTTGCTCCATTTCTTTAATTTTATCCATGAAGTTTCTGGCCAAATCAGGATCGAGTGAGGGAAAGCTTAAGTCTGGACACTTTTTGATGTTTTCGGGATAAGCAAGCATAATAGCATCATCGTAAGAATTCATGATATTGTCATTAAGAGAAGTATTTAAAAATAGTGACACCTTTTGTTTGGCCTTAGAAATTTTTATTGTGGACTACAGTTAAATAAATTTTCTTCTCCAACTTCTTCTTGAGAAAAGTGTATTTCTTTTCGAGAGAAGATTGTTTAGCAACCATTCGATATTTCTCTTCCTCTAACTCTTTTAGAGTCATTTTTAAAGCCAAATTCTCATCGGCTAAGAGTTATCTTGCCTTCCTCTCCTCAAAGATAGTACATTCCCCTTGAGGAAGCGGAGCGCCCAATCTTTCTTATTCCTGCACTGAGCTATCTACGCAGAGAGAGAAGTAATCTGGTTATTTAGAGTTGAGACTTCTTCTTAAAGCTTAAACGTCTCAACGGAAGATTTTGAAGTGCTTTCCTAGAGGGAATACCAGCTTTTAGAAATCTGAAAGGAAAAGTACAACATGGGTCAAAATTCAGTAAGAAATCGTAGTAAGAATGTCAAATAATATGAGACGTATCAGAAGTTTTTGCTCGACTAGAGATCGATAACGTCTTACCGGGTCAGATACTGAGAAAGGTGGTTGAATGGAAGGTCAGATACTAAGAAAGGTGGTTGAATGGAAGTGAATGAAGAAGAATTGATGATGGACCCCACAATTTCCTCGAAAGCATTGGAAGAGACCAATGATGTAGGTTAAGAAGGATTCAACTCCTAATGAGGAGTTGAAGTGCCCAAATCCTTTTGCATTTTCTCAATGATGCTAGGAGAATCAGAAAAAATAATACGAGACATGAAATCAACCTTGGAAGGAACTGTTCTGGTGGATCGATAGCAGCATCAAGAGTAGAACCTGCAGAGCCTTGTCTACATTAATAGATCCACTCTCTTTTGAAGGAAGAGACTGGACATTACCAATTTTAACTTTCTTAAGAGAAGGAGCCACTGTAGTCATCTCGCTTAATTTTCTTTTGGCAATTATCCTCGACCCAGCGATGGCCTAGGTAAAAGCCAATGTGCTGTCTCAGAAGTTGGAAGGTCAAAGCTAATATTCATTATAAACCTTAATCACGTAATGAATTCCATAATTAACCTTAATCCTCCTCTTTCCCATAATCTCTATCTCATCTCGTGTATATGAACCCAAACCCAGTCAAACTTGAAACGCCTCTTCATGCCACCATGCTCATCCTTTACCGGCGCACCATGTCGGAACAATGCTCCGACCTCCCTCTTGCCGATGTCACTAGCTTCATCCATCTTCGTTGCCACTAGCTCTCAAGCGAACGGAGAAAGTAAATTCCGTTTATTTCAAGATTATTGATGCCATCAGCCACCATAGCAAAATTGCACCGTTTATTTGGTCGAGCTCCTCCCCACAATCATCTTTGCAGTTGAACTCGAGGAGAAATGCTCGAAATGCATAAAATGGTCCCAATCATCTTGGGACGTTGAATCGAAGGAGGATAAATTTGAAATAATGAATGAAATCTCTATCTGGTTGTGACACAATTATATAATGAAAGGGAGGGATGGGTTGAGACGTGGGTGAAGTGCTGAATAATGGAGAGTACGGTAAGGGTTATGGCCATGAAGTGATGGTTTATATATTATTATATTTAAAAAAATCTAGCTCTAGAAACTCAAAAATTTCAAACTTCAAACAAAGCGCGCTCACTGGCGTTCTATACCAAATATCCCTATTTTAAACCCATTGGAACTATTATCGAGAACTAATTTGATCATATGCATAAGTTATCTTTTAAAATCGAATTATATTATATTAATTCCTGTAATTAATTTCTATGCGTTTAGAGCTCGTGCGATCACATAGTACATCCGATCATCACAAAACTCGACGGCGTACAACAATTTATTATTATGGATCCATGGAACTAGTTTCGTCAGAATCCAAGACATTGTTCTGGGATGATATTTTCACACGTTATTAAAACGAGTTATTATAAAAAAAAAGTTTAATAACTTTAATTCCAATTTAAAAGTTTATTGTTATCATTCGTATTTAATAGAATTTAAATAAATTACCTTGATCATTTTTATCCAAATTAAATCCCTACATTTGAACTTTATGCTATTTGGCTTATAAAACTAATATTAAATATTTAAAATTCATTAAGTATTTCAAATCGAAATGATCAAACTTCTGGGTCGTTACAATAACATTATTTTAAATATTCCTTGTCCAAATGTTTTAAGATGGAATATCGATACATCTGTTGATACTATAGTGCATAATGCTCTTCAAATGTTGGGTATTGTATTACTCATGACTGTTGGGGACACTAAGATGTTGTATGCTGATAGTTATTGGAAAACTATGAAATGACTCACTCGAGGGTGTTCTTTTGGTTAATATAACTAAAATCAAATAGAGAATTTTGAAGTGACAATATTACATAGTTCTCTTAGTTTAAGAATAATGTTGAACTTCAATATGGGCACTCTACTTTGGTTATGGTTAAATTATGGCTAGCATCCATCGAATGACTATAGTTGGGCTAGGTTGAAGCATTGAAACTGAAACATTATTCGGTGGAGAATTCTTCTCCTTAGTTTATAAGGTTAGTATCATAGTCAATTATAGTTAACTTAAAGTCAAAGTCTTTGGTTAGTGCAGTATGGCTAATAATAAATGTTATTATTGAACCAAGGATTTTGTATTTAGACTAGTCAAGTTGAATGTGGACAATGTTGGAATTTTGACCTAAATCAAATTCTATGAGTCCTAAAGTATATAGTGTTGAGAAAGAGAATTGGTGCAAATAATCGTTATATGAAGCTACCACTTAAGAAAATATAAAATAAGATTTTATTATAAATGTAACGATTCGAATTTTTCGCGTTCGAAAATCGACATCCATACTTCACATTGTACTCGAATGCCGCAGATTCGACCGTTCAAATTCGAGTCGCCGGAGCTTATAACACATTAGGTAAATAACACAGCGGAAGAAATGAATAATATATATCAATGTACAACATTTGATACAATATCTGATACAACAAAATGATACAATGAACATCAATATACATCAGAGTTACAAAGAATAGCAGCGGAAATAAAAGATAACACTAGCAGCGGAACAAAATCTCCAATGTAGCTTCAAGAAAGAACTCTAGCTGTGACTCCATCTCCAAGGCATCAATCCAGAAATAGCGAGAACTCCCAAATCAAGATGAAGAGAAGCAACTCGATCCAATTGTAATTGCCAAATCCTAAGGCTGAAAGCTATCGAATCTACACCTACTACTGATTATCTGAAAACCCCAACTCTAGACTGCCCGTGTGGGAAAATAGTGGGCACCCAGAGTTTAGGAAAGGAACAATAAACTCCAGGTCAGTCATGGGACTGGTGTGAGCAAACAAAAGCAATTGGTCTTTAAAACAACAAAAGAATTTAAATTTGAAATCCGCAATGCTTTTTGGAAAATGAAACTACCATAAGGCCTCCCGCCACACACACAATGCAAACGCAGAATTGGAGGAGATTTCTCCTTATGATAGTCAAATATGCTTAATACGAGAAAATTTCTTTGATATTATTACTATAAGTGCAAAGTGTGGAAAACCATTTCGAAAATATAATATAAATCCTAGCCAGCATACGACATTTCGTCGTATGCCTACTATAGCTACCATGTTCAATAGCAGGTTACCGCCACATTCCATGGCAGGTTATACAACTAAAACCGTACAGGGCGCGTATTGTTTTGATTGGATTTCCAACAAATGGTCAGGCTAAGGAACTTCCTACTGTCTATGGGATCGCCTCTGGCGGGACGTCCCGAGAAAGGCGATCCCATAGACAGTAGGAAGTTCCTTAGCCTGACCATTTGTTGGAAATCCAATCAAAACAATACGCGCCCTGTACGGTTTTAGTTATATAACCTGCCATGGAATGTGGCGGTAACCTGCTATTGAACATGGTAGCTATAGTAGGCATACGACGAAATGTCGTATGCTGGCTAGGATTTATATTATATTTTCGAAATGGTTTTCCACACTTTGCACTTATAGTAATAATATCAAAGAAATTTCTCGTATTAAGCATATTTGACTATCATAAGGAGAAATCTCCTCCAATTCTGCGTTTGCATTGTGTGTGTGGCGGGAGGCCTTATGGTAGTTTCATTTTCCAAAAAGCATTGCGGATTCAAATTTAAATTCTTTTGTTTGTTTTCAAAGACCAATTGCTTTTGTTTGCTCATACCAGTCCCATGACTGACCTGGAGTTTATTGTTCCTTTCCTAAACTCTGGGTGCCCACTATTTTCCCACACGGGCAGTCTAGAGTTGGGGTTTTCAGATAATCTATAGTAGGTGTAGATCCGATAGCTTTCAGCCTTAGGATTTGGCAATCGCATTTTGGATCGAGTTGCTTCTCTTCATCTTGATTTGGGAGTTCGAGCTATTTTTGAATTGGTGCTTTGAAGATGGAGATTACTAATACTGGAGTTCTTTCTTGAAGGCCATTTTGGAGATTTGTTCCGCTGCTGTGTTATCTTTTCTTTCCGCTGCTATTTCTTGTATCTCTGATGTATATTCATTGTACCATTCATGTTGTATCAGTTATTGTATCAAATGCTGTATATGTAATATATTATTCATTTCTTCCGCTGTGTTATTTACTTAATGTGTTATAAGCTCCGGCGACTCGAATTTGAACGATCGAATCTGCGGCATTCGAGTACAATGTGAAGTATGGATGTCGATTTTCGAACGCGAAAAATTCGAATCGTCACACTTGGTATCAGAGCTGAAGGTTAAAACTTTAGCTCAGGAGTATAACACATTTAGTAACTCATTAGAGATAGGGTGAAGTAAACCTTAGAATGAGTATATCCCTGAGATATCCGTTCGAATGCCTCAGTAAATTCTCTTACTATCCACTGATAGTGAGTATGAGTGCGAGAAGAGAACGAGATAGGGGACAGGGGAGTACCACTACAAATGGTCAATACCCTGCAACAGTGGGAATATCTTTTCTCTATCAATCTCCTTTGATTCGATTTCGAATTCTTTTGATTGCTTCGTGACTGCTCCAGAAAGAAGTTTCGGTGTGATGATGGCCATACGTATCGTTGTAGGAAATTCTTACTTCGTATCATCATCGGTTTCTTATCAACTTTTCGATCTAAACTCTAATGAATTTGAAATTGAAAATATTAAATAAATTGGAAATTTTAAATTAGTAAATTGGTTAACTAATATGAAGATTTGATCCATCTATCTATTCTTTGGGATCCGATATATTCTACGAACGATTAGTTATCTCTTCGAACTAATGAATGCCTTTGCATATTCGTAGACCGATGGACCCAAATATCTTGTGTAATATCATATGAGATTTTTCTCATATCTATTGTTGATATTCTTATTTGGTAAGCCAAATACAAATTGATATCCAGTTTGATTTGGAAAGATATCTCTCTATCTTTCATCTTTTCTTTTCGTCTTCCTAGCAAATTTCGAGGACGAAATTTCTTAAGGAGGGGAACCTGCAACATTCCTGAAATATTAGCCGAAATAATTCAATAATTAAATTGATTTTGAATTTAAAATGTGAATTTAATTGTGAATTAATTTGCGATTTCCAAAATAAACTTAAAATTTTGGATTATAAATAGAAATTTGGTTGGAATTTAAGGATAAGTATTTTATAATAAAAATTGGATTTAAGGATAATTATATTAGAGATAAATATGCACTATAGTTTGAATAAATATATATATAGACTGAAAGCTAAAATTGTAAATAAGATTTTGATTTTGAAAATTCAAAATGTATATATTTATAAAATTGGATTTGAAAACCACATAATTTTATACTAGTAGAAATTGGTAATATTTATTTTGAAAATTTTATTTTGAATTAGATATAAATGATTTTCGAAACAATTGTTTAAAACTAAATACTATTTTATATGGGTTTATTTATTGAAAGCATAATTAGTTTAAAATTCATTTCCTTTCTTTAAATTAGAATAAGTAGGAATAATGGACAAAACGGTTATAAAATAAGAAATAAAAATTTGAAATAATATAAATATAGATAATTATTTATTTAAATGGTATACTAGTCTTAATTCAAAAATAAAATAAACTAAGCTTAAAAATAATATTGGTTCAAAAAGTAATATTATAAAATTGATATAAATAAATAAAAAATTACAAAAGCTATTTCAGAATTTTAATTCAACCATATTATGTACTTTTTTATTTGATTTGATAAATGATTTTCGAAACAATTGTTTAGAACTAAATACTATTATATATGTGTTTATCTACTAAAAATATAATTAGTCTAAAATCATTCTTTCTTCAAATTGATGTAAGTAGAAAATAATAAACAAAATGGATATAAAAACATAAGAATATTGTATATGTGTATATGCAAATGAATGTAAACACCCATTTACATCATACATATCTATATACATACAAATGGCACAATTACTTAAATAAAATAATCAAATTTAAAATTACAAGATAAATAAATAAATAAATGTATGAATGAAAATTGTAAAAATATATAAGTATATGAACATTATGAAAAAAAATTAAGTGTAAGCAATAATTGAAATAAAATTTTGTTTTGAAAATAAAAAAAAAAAAATCTTTTGTCTTTGAAAATTTTAAATGTGAATATATACATAAGGAAGTATACATGCACATGGGTTTGGAGTGAAGAGATTAACAAAACTTTATATCATGATGATTTCTAACAAGTGGCCTTCAATGCAATTAATTAAATAAAAAAATTACAAAAACCCTTCCATTTTCCCATATGCAATTATGCAACTTTCCAACAAATCTGAAAAAATAGTAGAAAAAGATTTGGCTTCACATCTTTCAAAGCCATAAAGCTGTTCAAAACATAAGATAAGAAGAAAAAAAAAACAATTCAGTTTGAACTCAAAACAAAAGAAAATGGCATCCTTTTCTCAAAAAACTCAAAAGCAAATTAACCTGAAAACAATTACCATTCACAAGTACGAGCCTGTAGTATAACCTGCAGTCAATGCAAGTGAGAGCTTCAGATTTAAAACTCAATTTCTACACCAAAAAGGAGAATCAAAGTTCAATGGAAAAAAAAGAAGAAAAAAAAAAGAAAACCTCTTTGTCATTCAACTGTAAGTAATTAGAAGTGTTTGTATTTAATAAATTATGTACAACAAAGAGTAAATAGAAATCTGTAATTACAATTTACAGATCTAAACTCTATGATCTAAAGAAGAAAAAGAAAAAATTCAGGCTTTCACTCTTTGAAGCTGTCAAAACACTTCTCTGCTTCTTCTTTGTTCTCTGTCAAAATACCCAGGTGAGCAATCTAGCCCTGAATTTGTTCTCTGTCTTGATGAATGCTTGAATGACTTGTCTTCTCTGATATGTGATGATTCTGAAATAGAAATATGTTTACATGTGTATGTATATATGTGATGCATGTTTGGGAAACACAACAAAGCTTGCTTTTGTTCATTCATTCCAGATCTCAAGAACCTTGTTGCAAATTAAAAAAAAAAAATAATGACTGAGACATTATCTGGTTATGTGAGTAACTCTTCTTTTATAAAACTGTTTTTATAGGTAAATTATGCGTGTTTATAAATTACAAATAAACATATATGAAAGTACTTGCAAGTTGTGACTGTAAACAAGTTAGTGGCTGTGCATGTGTGCTCTTCAAAATTTCAAAACCTATGTCTTGATTTCTGAAATTTCTTTTGACTTTGTTTACTGAATTTAACTTAATGCTTGAACAAATTATGTTTGTTTAGAATGTATGAGTTCTAATTGTATATGAACTAAATATGATATCTGGAATCTGAAAAATCAAATTATACAAAACTAATTTGACTAGGATGATAAATTTAAGCTATATGATGAAATGTTCCAGGTTTATTAATGGAATCAGTAATTAAACTCAAGAATTTTAGATCAAAAATTTAAGTTTATAGTGTCAAGAATAAAGTGCAGTTTCAAATTTACTACATTTTCATTTTGGCCAAGTTCTGTTGAACCTTGCAATGGATTTGGTTGAAATTGTTTATGAGGATAGTGAATCCATCAGGGATTATGGGAAAATTAGAAATCTGGATTAATTGTCATTATTGGGGTTGTAAATTGGATATTGCAGTATTGAACCCTAGTTGACTGGGTTTAGGTAAATTTTGGTGAGGCAGCTTCATTTGTGAATCGAGTTCACTGATACATTGGGAATTGGTAGATGGTGTAATATTGGAGTTGTCGCCGGAGTATGGATGTTGATGGTGGTCGGAGGCGCGTATGGTCGCCGTTGACAGGTTGAGGGGGAAACTGGGTTGCTTTGTTCCAGGTTTTGATGTTGTTTAGATTGTAGTGTTTTTAGTCTCGGGATTGACTCGGGATTTCTGTGAGAAAACTCGAAGTAAATGCTGTATTGACCCGAAGTAGAATTTTTGTTGCATGAGTTGCATTGTTTCAGGTTTATCAACAGAGCAGTTCTGTTTTAAGAATTTTTAAAAATAAAGTTTAAATGAAATCTGAAATTTTAAACTTAGAATCAAACTTGAAGCTAAGGATGAATTCAAATAGTTTGAATTTAAATTTCTTTGAAATAATTAAGGGAATTTTGTGTATTTTGTTTCAGGACTAAGAAACAGAATTATTTTCCAGGTTTTTAAAAGAATAAAGTTGTAGTAATAATAGGAATCTAAACTTGAAATTTGAATTCAGTTGGAACCTGAATTTAGTATAGATTCAAATAATTCAAACATGAAATTTGAAAACATTTTAAATTCAAGAATGTAAAGGGTTTTAAATTTGACAGAAACTGTTTACTGTTTTCTTTAGTAAAAAAAAATGTAAACTAAATTTGGACTTAGGCTTTAATAAACTGAATTCAAATATGAATTCAAATATGTGAATTCTGTGCCTTTTGAAATAATTTAAAATTTCAGTAAATTTTAAAGTTTGGTTTCCAAATTAAACAGAAACTGTTCTTCTGTTTTAAAATGTAATAGGGTAAGTTTAAGTTTTTAAGTGAGATTTAAACTGAGTTATATCTGAAATTTGAATATGAATTCAAATTTTGACTGTCTGAAATTTGAAATCAATTATGTTTTTAAATTTAAATTTGATTTTTAACTCTCAAGTATAAAATGCATTGTTGTTTTGCATTTGAAGTAAAAGGTTAAGTATTTAATTTAGGAATTCAAATGAATTCAAATCTGAAGTTTTAAAAATCTGGATTTTAAATTTAAATTTCAGTTTTAAAGTAAAGATTTAAATTTAAATTGCTTTCAAATGATTTTCATTTGAATTAAAGGTGTAAATTATAGAAAGAGTTTTAAAGAATTTAAAACTAAAATGAGAATGAAAGTTGTGTTTCAATTTTGAAGTTTTAAAGTAATTTTTAAAATTGATTTGAATTTGATTTGAATTGAAATTTAAATCCTTTTCAACTTATTAATTAAGTATATGTTTCTTGTAAACATATAAGATTAAGTTGTGTATTGTTTTAAACTCTTATTTAAGACAAATTTGAGTCTTGAGTTTAAAGAAAATGTTAAATGGAATTTAATGTAAATTTAAAAACATTCTGTTTTTAAATGCATAATTTAAATAAGGAATGTTTATTTAAAGATAAAGAAAAGTATAATGATTTGTAATTCATTTAATTATTAAGGTAGTACAAATGGATAATTAATATAATTAATTAATTAATGAAATGGATAATTAGTTAAAGTAATTAAGGGTTTTGATTTGATTAATTAAAGTTTAAGATTAATTTTTCTTAGAATAATTAATTTGTAATTAAGAAATCATTAATTGAATGATATTAGATTTCAAATTAATAATTGAAGATTTATTAATTGAATAAATATGGATAGTTAATTAATTAGGACTAATAAATGAAAGTAATCATGTAGGTAATAAATTTAAAACCACCCAGTTTATTCATCTTAATTGTAGATGCTGATTGTTATTGAATGTGGTGTGATGGATTGATATATTTGATATGTGATGTGATGCTATGTGATACTTTGTGCTGATCCGCTATATTTGTGATGAATATACTGTTGTATGAATATGAAACCCTTTGACCCGTAAAACGACATTTGAATTTCGATGCGACAGGGAGTCGGATTCTAGCTGGTTATCCGAAACCCACATCGAATCATATTAGTGAATTTTTTGATTGATAACTTACTTTATCTATGAATCTGTGAATATAAATAAGCGCTATGGGTTATACCGCTTAACTTATGATTGAATCTGTGATGATGATGTTGTGCACTATTGTGTTGAACCCCTAGACCACACTTATACACACACAAATATGGATTGCACGTGGTAATGGGTTAAGTTACAGATTTTGAAATTGTTTAAAAATTTGAATTTTTGAATCCAAAATAGTTTTGGAATTAGAATTGAAGCTTTTGAAAAAAATGAATTTCAAAAATAAAAGTTATTTTGAATAACTCGATTGAGTTTTGAAATTTAAATAATTTGAGTTAAATTTGAATTCAATATTTGAAGTTGAATTCTATGATTTGAAAACTATGTTTAAAAAGTTATCCAACTTATAAATGGATTTATATGGGGTTTTTAAACCATTTTAAAAGGTGATGTTTTGAAATTTAAAATTAACCCAAGATTCCAACTTGTATAAATCGGACTTTTCTGAAACGAAAACTGTCGTTTTCAAATAATAGAAGCTTTCATATAAGAAATGGATTTCCAATGTATGTTAAAAGGAATTCAAGTTTTGAAATGAAAATGGTATTCCAAGTTATAAATAAATCTTTGGAACGGGTTTTTGAAAGCTATAAATTAAATCTTTAATTTAAAGATTTATTGAGTTAATCCAATTGGAATGGAAGTTGTTTTGAATCTATGAATAGATCTTTGTGAAACTAGGTGAAACTTTGTGAAATAAATCTTTTTGTTTAAAGATTCAAAATGGTAATTTGTTTAACCATTGAAAGAAAAGTTTTGGATTTTATAAGTTGTGACTTAACTAAAATCCCATATCCATATGTTTTAAAATATGGCGCTCATTATTCGGTTTAGCCGGGGGAGGACCTTGTGTCATATAGCCCATTCCGAATAGTGATACGACGTTATGGATAGCAATTGAAGACCGGTGGTGAAGACCGGATATTTCCAAAAACAAAAGGATAACTCATCGATTGTCTCTGCACTGGCTGATCCCCGGTATAGAGATCTTCATATGTGATGGGAAGTCCGGACGTGATTAGGGATTATCCGAATTTGCAAGGGCTTCTTCGGAAGTGCCTTCGGTTCTGTTCGAACCCGGAACAGACTTGTATGGTTGTATGTCCGACATTACACTTTGAGATGTTAACTGATTTCTATCAAATACATTTCTGCCTGGTGGCGGAGAATTTATTCTCTCAGCTTAACACCCTTCTCTGAGACGTACGAGCTCAGAGGTTATGTAGTTGATATTTATCAGTGATATATTCCCAATTTGGTAATGTGGCATGCTGAGTGCTGCTGTGTGATGATCATTGGTTGATCATTTGTGATATGATCATTTGTTTGATCATTTATCTTTGTGATCATTGCTTTGGTCATCTGTTGACCCAAAGCATGGCTTTGTGCCAAAGCGTAGCTTTGTGGACGAGACTGCATCCGGACCTCACTCCCCGGAAATGGTCGAAACAGGAAAGATGCGGCAAGGTTATGAGGGTCGCTCCCTTTAGGGTGTGTCATTCCCTTCTGGTAAAGGGTGGTATCAGGTATGGAGCCCTGGTATTTAACCTATGTGGTTGCTCCAATCTCATTTACTGTGTGGTTGTTGCTTTGAGGCGCCTCGGATAAAGGTCCCAAAGGACCGGGGGATGGCATATTCGTGTAGTAGTTACCTAGTTACAGAGGTAACCCGGCCTTGTGTTGGCAGAGATCTAACCGTAACGTTAGTTTCTCGGGACGTCCCGCCAGAGGCGATCCCATAGACAGTAGGAAGTTCCTTAGCCTGACCATTTGTTGGAAATCCAATCAAAACAATACGCGCCCTGTACGGTTTTAGTTGTATAACCTGCCATGGAATGTGGCGGTAACCTGCTATTGAACATGGTAGCTATAGTAGGCATACGACGAAATGTCGTATGCTGGCTAGGATTTATATTATATTTTCGAAATGGTTTTCCACACTTTGCACTTATAGTAATAATATCAAAGAAATTTCTCGTATTAAGCATATTTGACTATCATAAGGAGAAATCTCCTCCAATTCTGCGTTTGCATTGTGTGTGTGGCGGGAGGCCTTATGGTAGTTTCATTTTCCAAAAAGCATTGCGGATTCAAATTTAAATTCTTTTGTTTGTTTTCAAAGACCAATTGCTTTTGTTTGCTCATACCAGTCCCATGACTGACCTGGAGTTTATTGTTCCTTTCCTAAACTCTGGGTGCCCACTATTTTCCCACACGGGCAGTCTAGAGTTGGGGTTTTCAGATAATCTATAGTAGGTGTAGATCCGATAGCTTTCAGCCTTAGGATTTGGCAATCGCATTTTGGATCGAGTTGCTTCTCTTCATCTTGATTTGGGAGTTCGAGCTATTTCTGAATTGGTGCTTTGAAGATGGAGATTACTAATACTGGAGTTCTTTCTTGAAGGCCATTTTGGAGATTTGTTCCGCTGCTGTGTTATCTTTTCTTTCCGCTGCTATTTCTTGTATCTCTGATGTATATTCATTGTACCATTCATGTTGTATCAGTTATTGTATCAAATGCTGTATATGTAATATATTATTCATTTCTTCCGCTGTGTTATTTACTTAATGTGTTATAAGCTCCGACGACTCGAATTTGAACGATCGAATCTGCGGCATTCGAGTACAATGTGAAGTATGGATGTCGATTTTCGAACGCGAAAAATTCGAATCGTCACAATAAAGGTCTACAAGTGATGAATTTAGCCAAAATATAATATAACAAGCTAAGGCAGTGTGTGAATGTTATTTTTGAATTGTTCAAAATTAATCGCTGAACAAATTCACCTCAGAGTCATATAGTCGTCTCTATGAACTCTCTGAAAAACCACAAGATTTAACTAAATTATAAAACATTGTAAAATAAATAAATTAATTAATAATTGAGAAATAAAAGTTATGATTTGGTTTATTTAATATTTTGAAGTTGTTGGTAATCATTTAAATGCATGTATAAAAGTTATATTTTCATATATTGATATACAATATCGATAAGTATATCGATATACCCATGAAACATAGTTTAAATAATAAATAGTCACTGGGATTATTTTTGCAATATTTTCTCCTTATAGAAGCATGATAAGGCCAGCTGCATTATAGTTGATGAGGGATGGATCAACTGATATATTTAAAAGGAATTAAGGAAGTTTAATGAGAATAATGGAAAAGGTTCCCCTTTCCCATTAAAAACTAATCTCTTCGTTTATTTCTTTTTGAATAGAAAATTTTACTTTCTCTTTTCCTTATTATCCATAGTGAAAATCCCTTTAACCCATTTCTAAAAATAAACTACTTCAAATTAGATAGAAATATCAAATAAAATAAAGAGCATTATGGTCCATTCATCTTCTGCAAAGATTGAGTGCTGATTTCAGAAATCTAAGGAGAATTCATAGATCGGGGTTTAATTTGTTGGCTAGATCCATAAGGTAAATTCTATTTTGTATTTATAAGTTTTTTTGTACCTTTTCCCCTTATAATGATTTTATATTAACATTCTTGCTTCACCCAGATTTGAAATTGACACCATGATTTAAATAACTAATTGTACATGGTTTAATTCAATTTATTTTTTCAAAACTGAAAATATTTATATATGTCAAAATAATAATTTTGTCTGCTATAAGTAAATTTTTTAAAGGTAATTTATATATTATTTAATCATAGAACATAAGATTGGAAATATGGGTCTGTAACCAAAACATACATCTCAAATCAAACTACAAATACATAATATTTATCCAAAACTTATGTATATTTTTGACATTAATATTTCTTTTCAATGTTTTGTTCTATATTGGATTAACCTTGAGAGATAAATTTAAATACTATATATATACCCATACATATATGCGTGTGTGTTATTTGTAGTTATAGTTGTGTAAATAAACAGCCTCTACAAATATATGAATCTCATGTTCATATCACAACAGCTTAATTAAAACTATTTAAATCATTTATTCATTTACAAATATAGTTAACCAAATTTGTTTGATTTAATATATATTTTTTTGAATAAATAAAACTATTTCCAATTTCCAAATTATATACATAGATATATATATATATATATATATTGTTAGTATTTAATACACTATGATTTTTATTATTAACTTATGTAATCTGGATCTTAATTCTAAATAAAACTTGTCAAACCAAACATAAATTCCCTTTTTTTAATTTCGACTTTGATGTTTGTACTTATCAATTTATGTTAAGTTTTGTCTAAGCGATCATTGTTATTAATATTTTGTTCCTATCGTATTTTGCAACCAATTAGACATCTGACAAAATAATACTAAATCGATGAAATTAATATATATGCATTTATTGACTTTATGGTTGCTTGTTATGTTATTTGTGATGTAGTTAATATCTATACATATATATCTTATTTTTCATGTTAACCATTTATTATCACATTTCTATTGAAAATGATTATGCATAATTATAGTATAATATTTACAAAAGGAAAAAGGTATAATCAATTGACGATACCACCTTTTTATCCTTCTCTTTTAAGATCTTAATGTGATTACATTCAGATATGATATTAATACCTTCATCCCCATTTTCACATCTGTTAGAAATATGAATATATTTGATATGTTCATACATTTAAAATTTACACCTAGTAGACATAAGTTTAATAAATTAAATCAAAAAGTTAAAAAATTGGATTATATTTAAATTAACAAGACTGGATCTGGTGAAAACCATTATACATTTTAGGCATAATAGATTTGAAATAGGAATTTTTTTTTGAAATCTACATATTTCACTCACTTATGACTTGCCTAATTCCTTTAATATCGTAGTTATATTATAGATCATTCCTTTTGATGCAAATTATATCAGTACGGTCTTTTGATCGACCTCTTATTGAGGCCCAAGCTAAGGGGTGGTTGCCTATCACCCATATATTTCATTTTTCAAACTTTGAAATAGGTCTACTCTAGATTTCTACATGCTTAGAGGTATAGAAAACGATGTTCTAAAACATACCCCTTTTCCTTCCAATTATGATACCCTAGTTCTACACCCTTCATTACTGAGAATTGATGCAGACTACATCAAGAGTAGTGTTATCCGACTTGTTTATCTATGGCATGCATCATAGATTTAGAGATAGATTACACATGGTCGATGCACTTACTTCTACTTTTCTACTATATCTATTTGGCTTGACCTTCTTCTTGAACCAAATGAGCAAATTTTGTCTTGATTATCTTGTTGGGACAACCAATCTGGAGCAGTTGCTCACAGTGAATTGGGGGAGTGCAATACTTTCATGGTTATTCCAAGTTTTGGGTCTCTATTCACATTCTTGTATTGAGAAGATGTTTGGGATTTGGTATATTCAACTACTGTGGTGCTATGATTACACAACGAACATGCATTCTAGACTTTAAATGACAGCCAGTCAGTCTCTTGAGTCATCCTTCCCTAGGATTAGGAGACGGGAGGCTATATAATAACCCCACCGAGCCCCATCAGGGTTATGGTACGACCTTCAGGAGTCCCAGTAGTAGTTAGACATGTGTCTTAGAAGTAACCTTTTGAGTCCATGGGCTTTCTAATGATCATCTGCTAGGGATCCAATTTCTCATTTCTAGGCATTGGGTTCCATTACAATCGACTACATTTATTCCAATTTGGTACTTAGGAGAAAGAAGTTGGTATTAGATTGTTAGGGAAGTTTGTATGCCTGTAAATCTGTTACCATATAAGGATATGTTGGGCCTTCGAGGTCTGTTGGTATATAGTATACATAGGCTCTTCGAGATATCAAATGGCTAGATGGTTTGAACTTTCTCTTAGTTGCTAGTGATTATGACGCATATTGGACCAATGTTGCTTCCCATTGTTACCTAGCTTCGATTTGTGCAAGGGTTAACTCTAATCGTATCGATCCTCGGTTGTCTGTTGGTAGAGTGCAGATACCCTAACGTGGTTTTAATCTTATGTCATCGTAGTTCTTTTATTCTTCGGTGCATCCTAAGATGATTATAAATTTAAGGTGTACAAAATTATAGGTACATTACAGGTATTATGTCCGAATTTCCGCTAGACTATCCACCAGATGGTGATATTGTTGGTGTTTCGTTAGTTGAGTTGTACCCCAATATAAGGTATGTTTAGACTTTTATATTATTCACTATTACAGTGGAGACATTATTTGACATCTAAATCATTCATAATTATAGTATGTATCTGAATTAGACGATATTAGACAAGGGTACACTGTGTGTTATCACATGATACTCCATCAAAGTCAGGCGTTGAAGAAATTGGGCCAGCCTGCAGTAGAAGAAATGGGTGAATTTCCAAAATTTTAGTCATTTTGGATCTTTAATGAGCCTATGAAGTTTTAATTAATTTAGAAATTTTCTAAGTTTCTTTTAGATAAAATTAATATTTTATTTAGTCTTATAAATAATGTTTTTCTTTAATTTAATGTGTACGTAAATTAGTAGTATATCAAATATACTCTAACGCACACATTTATGTGTAAC
Source organism: Allium cepa (assembly GCA_030765085.1). NCBI lineage: Eukaryota > Viridiplantae > Streptophyta > Magnoliopsida > Asparagales > Amaryllidaceae > Allium > Allium cepa. The sequence continues at coordinate 588,812,963 of CM060928.1, forward strand.
GATAACTTATCAAATTAATTTAGGGATGGAAATTTTTAATTTCCTATCTATTAAGTAATTGAACTAATGAGGGGGCATAAATTTATTTAATGAAGGAAACTTTTCATTTCCTTATCTTGACTTTTTCAATTAGTGAGGGGAATATTATTTATATGGAGAGAGAAACCTTTCGTTTCTCTCCCTCTCTCTTTAATTGAATTGATTAATTATATGAATGTCATTAATTTGCAACACATATATGACATGAATGTGAGTATAAACAAATATATATATTTTAGTGTAAATTCTGTAAGAGCAACATATGATAGGTGCTATCAATTAATGACAGGGTGTTGACATAGAACAAGAAATAAATGGATAGCTAAACTTATAAAGGAAATATGAGAAATAGATAAAGGGTAAAAAAGATGATTGATTTAATTCCTCATTTGGTAGACTTAATTAATGCAGCATATAAATGACAATCAATAAGCATCATGATAAAAGGGTATAAACAGTCAATGTAATGACTAGGATTTTCAGTCATTTGATTTTAACATTTAATTTATTTTAAATGTTGAATTTGAAATGTAAAGGGATTTTTAATACGAAGTTTATTGATCGAATAAGTGGAATAAGATTTAAATTTCAAGCATAGCGATTATCGTAATACAGATAGTGCAAATAATTGGAACTTGAGCTAAATATGAATCAAAATGAATTGTAAAGTGAATATAAGTTCCATATGAAATAGGAATTAGATGTAAGTTTTTAAAACTGAAATTTCAAGTGATTTCGTAAATTTTTGAAAATTGTCGTTTTTATCAATGCGTTAAAATAGCGATCCAGGGCATAGTCTCGGATTTCAATGAAACCAGTTTCATTGGATCTGTAATAGTGAGTTATTATAGCAACCCTACTTTTGGTGATTACCGATAATATTAAATTATAATGGTGGTTATAATTTAATAATAGAAAAATAAAATAAATTGGAGTTGGGAAATTTGTTAAAATTGTTTATTTTGAATAAACAATGAATTTTGAATAAAAAAATGGAATTAAGATGGTAATGTTGGTAATAAATGGGAAATAAAGGAAATATGTTGATTTGGGTATTAAATAAATTAATTAAATGAGTTAAGTACGATGACCTAGAATTTTTGGATATTTGAAATTCAAGTTAAACTAACTATATCCAGAAACTCTGGGTCATCACATTCCTTCCCCCTTAAAAGAATTTCGTCCTCGAAATTACTAGTTAAGAAGAATGGTCCAATACCCGTTCACTATTTTCCCAAACAACTAGTTTTTAACGACTCCCCAAAATAATCTTTTTATTAAAGACACACTACCCATTACTAACTTTCCAAACTCTTCCATAGTTTCTAAATAACATTATTTACTCAATAATTCAAATTATAGTTTAAACCAAATTTTAAACTATCAAAATTTTCTCAAAAATTTTCTAACTCCCTAAATGTTTGAATTTTTTTGCCAGCATCTCCATTGCACGGCTAGATCGGTACAACTACAAAATGCCTCCACAGGCCTCTAAATTTGAAAAGAAAACAAAAGGCCAAGTGGCTAGACCAGAAAATCATCAAATTTCATACAGAAATTTAATACTTACCTATTTTTCGAGCAATTCAATTTACCTTCTAAAATTAAGAATCCCAACTCCTTTTGCTTTTAAAACACCAGTATACTATTTAGCAATAATATCCAACCACAGCATTAAAAATCATTTTATACATTTCCTTTCAGAAATTCAATATTTGTTTAACTTAAGTCGTACGATGTACATATACCATCCGTATGCAACATCAAATCCAATCTCTCACTCGATCACATAATTTCATTTTCGAACTAGTATCGTTCACCCGACTCCCTAGTGCGGACTTAGATCTGGTTTCTTGATCAGAAACCGTCATTCACCATGCATAGCCATACTATGATAGAGAATTTTCAGAATCAACCAAAAATCCATATTCAGGGTTCGCCGTCGAAAATCGAGTGAAAAATCCCAACTTGGATCGTTATAACTATCTCAAAATTCTACGCTCCAATCTGGATCAAATTGCCATGCGAATAAATAATATACGTACGTTATCCCAATTGATTATTAGCTATGTCAATTCTCTTTTATTCACATTATTTTGATCTCTATTCACTTATTCACAATTATCTTTTCACACACCTTTATTAACCTTTAGTCACATTTTTACTTGTTATATTTTCGATTCCGAAATTACTTAAGAATGTGCCATCCATTTCTTAAGTTAATATAAATATTTTACACTTTAATATTTAATTTCACTTCCACACTGAAGTTATATATCCATTTCCATTTAACTTTGCATTTTCAATTCCATTTGAATTCAATTTACCTTCCAATTTTCAATATTGAATTCTATTCACTTAATCTCAACCCATATTCAATTAACCAATTCTTTCATTAGTTCTACTTACTTATTTATTTTAAATCTAAAACAATTTTAATTTTCAAACTCTTATTATTTTAGTTCACTTCGAACTAATTCTACAACTTCACTTTACTTATACAATTTTAAATTAAATATCATCCCCATATTCAATTTCAATTCATTTACTTACCATTTTAATCTATTAGTTTACTTACTAATTTTAATTTTAGTACTTTGTTTTATTTAGTCCAGCTTGACAAATTTTCATTTCACTTACTTACAAATGTAATTTAATTTGTTCCTCTATACATTTGTTTATATTTCAATAAACTTACTTTCAATAATTACTTCCTCAAAGCTCGTTCTTATTTAACTTAATTTCACTTACATTCCAATTCAAAATCTTCAAGCAGCAATTCCTCCCTTAGAAACTCGAAAACGAACATCAATGATGCTGCAGTCATCATTGAAGTTATTTTCCAGCGACCGAGTGAGTTCAATGCTTTTTTTCTTTCCAAAAACCGTTTTCAAATATTTTTAAAATCCAAATCTCACCAAATTTCAAATCCAATTCAAAAATATTTTCAAAATAATATCGTTATTATTTCTCCAAAACCTTTGAAAACCACTTTCAAATTCAATGGAATTTAAATTTCCCAAATTTTCAAATTTCAAATCCTTTCAAAAACATTTTCAAATTTTTCTCTAGAATTCTATTTAAAATTATAAATCACATCTACAATTTAAATTTACAAATCCCATTTGTATGTGAATTTATTTCTTAGCTTATAATTATGATTTCAGTTTCTTATTCAACTTTTACACACAATGATAATAATTTAATATTATCACTTCCTAACGACCAAGCAACCATATATAACTACAATAATTTATGAAAAATTATTTCTTTTTATATGCGAAAAATTTTTGAGTAAAATTATTTAATTTACCCTATTTTAAAACAATACTGTGTCGGTTTATCTTGTCTAAGAGTTTAGAAACCCCTATCGATGACATGGCGTCCCACCTGTCGACTAGAATCCATAAACACTCAGCCGATAAGTCAACACAATATAAAAACAAATTTTATATTCACTAACAAATACGTGCTCATATCTATTAATACACTCAAACTCTTTCTAGAGTACTTACGGACTCTATTCCTAATGAGTAATTCCCACTAAAGTCAAGGTTCTCGCTTAACCTTCAACTTTGATACCACGTGTAACGACCCGATTTTTCAGGCATCGAAAAATGGGGTCGTTACAATAAATAAATTAATTCAACATTAATTTGTTGAAATAAATTTGAATGCTGAAAATAAAGCTATAGAAACTTTATTACATTTGTTTGTAATAAAAATGAACATTTTGTGTTTTAATTTGATAAAAAGCAATAGTTTTGCAAATTATTGCCAAATGTTGAGTTTTTTAATTTTTAATAAAGTATTAAAATTTTATATGATATATTAATGTAAATAAAAGGTGGAATTTTCTTCGAAAATAAAATTTGGACGTAAAAATGATGTTAATAAGGTTTGCTTTATTTAATTGAACATGAAAATAATTTTAGCGTAAATTTTGGTTGTTAAAAATAGTATTTTATGTAATTAAAGGTGTAATTGAAACATTTAATTGAACATAAGAATTTTAATAAGGGAAAATAGTTTTAAATTGCAAAAATATCTTTTCTATGTTGTAAAACATTTTTTGTAAACATAAGCATTTGTTTAATAAAATTTATTTAGTTTAAAATTTGTGTAAATATGTGAAAATATGGTGAAATATCTTCTAACATGAGTTTAATTGGTTAAATCCTAATAAAATATTAATACATAGGCTAATGGGTTGGGGGTTCTAGTCCAAACCAAATTCTGAAAATATCAGGAGAGAAGCTATACATTCCCTTCTTTCACATTTTTACTACTTCCTCTAGAAACAACAACCAGTAAAAAGAAAACTATGGTTGCCATTTCACAAATTAAAACCTAGCTTAAAAATCTAAACAAAGTCAAGGAGAAATCAAAGAGAAAATTTGTAAATCAAGATTATAGCAGGTAATCAAAAAACCAAAATCATAAATCCTCTCATCAATTTTCTATTTGAGAAGACGTTGTCTATAATTCATTTCTCTTTTGTTGCATGTTTTTCTTTCTTGTTGGTAATAAGTTTTTAGAGCTCTCATAACCAAAAAGATTCAAGCTTGCAAGAATAATTCGTTGGAAAACATATAGGTAAGTAAAAAAACTCACATCTTTAGCAAGAATAAGTTGCTTGCAAAAATCTAGTTGCAATTTGCGTTCTTGTTTGATCTGCTGTAAACCATATATTTCAATCTGAAGTTTACATTGAAATTTATGTCTGGGTTCAACTTTTAGAACCCATAACTCTTTGATTTTATATCAGAACTGAGTGAAACCTTTTTTGGATCATTGTTTGTTTTTTTTTGTTTATTCACGTCAAATTTCATGTTTTAATTCTACCAGAAACTGCTTCAAACAATTGCTCAAAGATTGAATCGAGCAAGGCAGAACTTCCTATAAGTTTCACGACACAAAGGTCAGCCAACATGTTACAGGGGTCGATCGTATGGTCGACCCAAGCAGCTTAGAGGCCGACCTATAGGTCGACCAAGGCTGGTGCATTTTTCCAACCCGCTTCCTTTTGACTTGTGCACTGTTTTTGATCTATTTGCTTACTCTAATGACTTCTGTAACCACTTTTTAGTGATATTTTAAGATTTTTGAAGGGTTCTAACCTATCAATAGGTATGAAAATAGTCTTGGTTGGTCCGTACTCTGGATTGAGAGTTTTTGAGTTGGTTTTATATGCTGATTTTTCAGCATTTTCAATGATTTCTGTTGTTTTCAAGCACAGGTTTTCTAAATGATTTTTGAAATGATTTTTAAATTAAAATAGCTTTTGAAATAAATATTTTACAATATTTCAAATTATTTTTAAAGCTTTAAAAAAATTATATTCTTTATAATAAAGAGAATTTTTCAGAGATTTGTTTTCCAATTGATTTCAAAAATTGTTTTAAAACTAGTTTTCTCAAAACAAATTATTTTCTATATGAAATATACTATTTTTGCACTCTTCGAACGAGTGATAAAGAGAATTAGACGATTTGGTATGTAACAACCCGAAATTGAAGGCATAATAATTAATTAAGAATTAATTAAATAATAAAATAAATTTGTGAAATTATCAAAATTGAGCCATGGGAATTGCACCATTATGTCCATGGTTATTTTTCGATCAATTTCTATATATAGGTTGTCAAAATCCAAGCTAAACGAAGAAGTTACGAAATAAGCAAGAAATGAACAAGAAGAAAAGAATATATATATAAAGGGTCAGGTCGACCTTCCCCATGGCTGGGTCGACCTATAGGTCAACCCATACCATATAAAGGTCGACCTGGCGGTCAACCCGCCAAAGCATTTGGGCGAACTTTCGTCCAAGTAAAAAGATGACATGTTTTTTGATTTTATTCCATCATATGCATCTGTGCTTCCATCCGATGGTTCCCAGCAAGCCTATGACGTGGTTGCACCAGATTGAATCTTTAAATCCAATGGCCTGAGATCCTCAAATGACACTATAAATAAGACCCTAGGTATAGCAATTTTTCTCATTCAGATTTTCTCCATATGGGCTCATTGCCTGAGGCTGGACCCTAAAAGGAATATTTTTCCAAGGAAAAGATCTTTTTAATTAAAATATATTATACCTTAGAAGTGGATCTTGAAAGTCCAAGGAAAAGAGCTGAGGACCACAGATAAGTGTTTATGTAATTATTTAGATTTTTATGTAATTTAAAATAATAGAGTTTCCAATAGTTGTATTTTTTTCTACAATTTTGGGATAATCTTTATGCAAGTTTATTTACAGTTTATTTTTAAGTAAATTTTAGACTTGCTTCCAGTTTATTTTCTCTTAGCTATTTTATTTCAGTTATTCGTAATTATTTACTATTATTTATAGTTTTTCCAATTATTTATAGTCATTTATTGATGTTTACGTCTATTCCTTTTTAGCTGAAATTTAGTCTGTAAATGTTAGTTTATTTTTATTCCTTTTTATGCAAATAGAATAAATAAAAGTGAATAATTCGCTAATATGGACTAAAATATAAGACCACCAAATTTATAGAAATTTGATGTAAAGTAAGAAAAACTGCAATAAATTGGACATAGACAGATATATGCAAATTTGAGACATTTTCAAGCATTGTTATAACGTGTAATTATATATAAAAAGGGAAAATAGAAGAAATAGCCACAGAAGCTTATTTTTAAAACTTAGACCTTGGGTTAAGTTAATAAGTAAAATTATAACACATGGGTCATAAATAGAGACTATATAAAAGACTTATTTTAAAACTTTTTATTAAGTTAATAAGAAAGTATAGTAAAGATAACAGAAGAGGCTTATTTTAAGACATGTAGTTTACGACATGGTGATTACATGTTGTTTACTACATGGTGATTAATTTTTGGGATTTTGAACTCTTAATTGAGTTCCACGAGTTATTGGATTTCTGAATTTGGAACTCTTAATTGAGTTACCCGAGTTATGAGACTTTTGAATTATGAACTCTTAACTGAGTTCCACGAGTTAAGAGATTTTTGAGTTTTGAACTCTTAATTGAGTTCCACATTTCTGAGATTTGTTATTTAAATGATTTTGTTTTCTAGTGTGGCATTGGCTAACAGTTAATAAACCGTTAAGTGAGAACATGTGGTATAGGATGCACAGTTCCCACTTTTTAGGTTCCTATCTAAGAGTTTGTGACACATTTATGAGCTATTGCCAGTGCTAGACTTTTGGGTCACCACGAGATATATGTGTCTTCGGTCACCACGAGACTTATGTGACTTCGGCTACCACGAACATATGTGACTTCGGTCACCATGAGATATTATGACATTCGAGTCCACGAGATAGGTACCTAAAACATAGTACTAGACACGAGATTTGCACGTGCAGCATAGCTTTAGCTTGTAATTGGGGATTTGGATTCGATCCGGGAATTTTTTTTGAGTTGTGAGTATTTTTATGATTTCACCATTTCTAGATGATTGTTTTATATATTTTATAGCTTGGAGCTATATGAAAATTTATACATGTAAGGTGATTTCATTTTTGAGTTTTGAACTTTTAACTATCCATGAGTTATTTTTGATTGCATCTTTTGGCATATTTCTGAGATTTTCCTATTTTAGGAATTATTCGAGATTGTCATTCTTTAGCGGATTTTGAGACTTGTGATCTCCTATTTAAGAGTTATGGTTAATGAAAACCATCATATTGGATTTTGTACATGCCGATGATATGAGGCAAATATTTTTGATTATTTGATATTGTGGTTGAATTTGCCTCTTTCGAGAAACTTCTGTAAGAAGTATTTTATTGATATTATCTCATATGTGATAGTTGAAATATATTTATGTTACTTCTTCTCTTTCGAGAAGAAATATTACCCCTTATCCTTCATTTCATCTATCATATGTTAATCAGTTTATTTAAGCTAGACTGACCCATGTATTTTTATATACTCGGTCTGACCGAGTTATTTCAGGTTAGACATCTGTAATAGATTACCATGACGCTGCTTCCATTTTAGATTATTTGCTAGCTATCTTCTGCATAGTCTTGTAGTCATTTTGTAAACTTTGATTTGTACTAATTCATTTGACTCGATGTGTGTGTGTGTGTGTGTGTATTATGGTTTATGTACCACTGCTGTTGTATCACTTTGCATTGTCATATGATTTACCTGTGTGTATGTATATGTATGTTTGAATGATGTTATGTGATTTATTTACATTTGTTGTTTTGTTTTGTCATATAGATCCATTAGCCACCGTAGTTTTGTATTATGCATATATTGAGTATGTTGATCCACTTAAGAAAGATAAAATAATAAAAATTAGAGCAACCAATCGACGTATTCAATACATGTTTAAGACAAAGCTATGGATGGTCGCTCGTAAGCAGCCCTATTCCGCGCATTAGGAGACAGTATTACTCGGTAGTACTATTTGTTAATGTGGGTCTTGGGGTGGGGCGTCACAAATTGGTATCAGAGCTGAGTTCAGAGCAAAATATGATAAACATAAAGCATAACATATATTGCGGTACATCAAAGTACCGTATAAGTGTTACATATTCCTTACCGTGTCCTTAACCTTTTCGTGTCCTTTGTGGTAGATATAAGTTGGTAATACATTTAGGAATGCTTTTTAATTCCATAGTATTCCATAATTGAATTAATAATATCTAACCTTATGAATAATCCTTATCGTGATTGTTCTATTCGAGTTCTCTTCGATACAGGTGCTTGACACTCATTCGTATCAAAGGAGTTTGTTAACGTCGTTGAATGTTTCTTGTCTTATCACTTCTTTGAGGATTGCAAATCCTACTGAGTGATCCGGAACAGTTAGCATGTTGTTGATAATGTTGAGATTATTCTATGTAGTTTTCCTTTCCATGTAAATCTACATGTTATTCACTATCTTGGAATTGATGTGATTTTGGGGATGAATTGGCTTGCTTGTTATCAAGCCCAAATCCAATGTTAAAAAAGGATCCTATATATTAGGCATCCTAATTTAGTCGGCGAGTTATCACCAGTTCTTCGGAATGTTGATGGTGATTCCGAAGCATCTTTATTTGCACTTGAGTCTGGAGATGACGATGATAATGAATCTCAAATTCCAGTCGTATGTGATTTTGTTGATGTATGTGAGTCTATTTTCGGTTTGCCACCCAAGCGAGCAATTGAGTTCCGAATTGATTTCATTCCTGGTGCTCTGCCTGTTAGTCATCCTCCCATGACGATGTCCACTAAGGAAATGAGGAACTCAAAACAATTGTAGGGGATCGAAGCAGAGCATTCATTAAGTCTAGTTTTTTACTATGGGGTGATGCGGTCATCTTTTTTAAGAATCTGATGGTACTCTTATGCTTTGCATTGATTTCTGCAAGCTTAACGAGTTAACCATTTAAAACGAGTATCCATTGCCTAGGATGGATCACAGGTTCAATCAATTGAGTGGTGTTAGCGTCTTTCCTTGGCTTGACCATGCACCAGTTTTCATCAGCTACAATTTGCGAAGGATAGCGTTCCTCTTATCGCATTCGGCACTTGTTTTGGTTCCTAAGAGTGGCTTGTTATGCCGTTCGGGTTAACGAACACTCCAACTTATTTTATCGATCTTATGAATCGAGTATTTTAGGAAATCTCGATGGTTCGTCCTTGTATTCATTGATGATGTGAAAGCAATAATTTAAGTTACAATTCTTTCTTATTGAAGATATGCTTATAAGTATAATTGGATTCTGTTTATTGGGACAAGCGAAGAATATTTTGAAAATTTTACAAGAGGCATTTCTATCATATATAAAATTATTTTGTGTTGGATTGTCCACTAAGTACTTTAAGAATTCTGGTCGATGCGCCCGATCAACGTTATAGATAGGAATTTCATAAACCTTATGATAAAATGGTCAGAAATGATAAAATTGAGTTGTAATAAATAAAGGGTTGAAATTAGATTAAAATGAGTTTGAGTATTAATTTTTAGATGACCAGTCCAGCCATTGAACCATGGTGGTTATTAGATAAGTGGCGAGGCAGTTTTGATCATTGGTTAACACTGCAGCCAATTGGTGGAGTCATTCACTATAAATCAATGGCGAGGCAATGCCTTTATATTATTGGAAATTTATGGAAATTGAATATAGTCATGTTTTACTTGGTTATGTACGTATAACCTATAAGAATCTAAATAATGATAACATATGATAATTTGAGTAAGTAAAGTGAATATTTCTAATTAAGAAGATGTCTTAATTGGAAGAATTTTTTTGTAATGCATTAGTTAGAAAAACTAAAATATAAATTGGATATTTTTGCACAAAGTTATACATGATGACTATAAAATTTGTTTTGATAATTAGTTGTTTGAAAAATAATAGATAGTTAGATTTAAAAATATATCTTAAGGAAAATAAAGAAATGCTAATTTTAAAACTTTTAGCATAAATTTGTGAGCAAGCCTTTGTTTTAAATTTTGGTAGTAATAAAACTTGTTGGTATGAATTTGTAAAATTCTTTTAAAAATCAAGTTTAAGTTAATTATCAACCTTAGTTAATTTCATGTTGTTAATAAGATGGAAATTATTTTTGTGATAAGGGAAAATATGAGTTTAAATGGTTCATTTATTATAAAAGGTTATATTAATAAATGTAAGGTATAATAAATGAAAAAGTCATTAGATTCAATCATTTTAATTTGTGAGAACAATTTTAAAATTAAAATGTAAATCCAAAATTTATTTTGGATGGATAATTATTTTTTCATAATGGAATAAATTAACTATATATTTCAAAATGAGTCTTCAAAAATTAATTGTTTGAGAAACTTGTTTGAGTAAAGTAAAGAAAATGTTTCCAATTAGAGAATTGTATCTTTTAAAGATAATTGCATGAGGTTAATCATAAATTTGAATGTCTTAGCTTTCTGGTAAAAGGAAGATCTTGGAATAAATGATTTAGCATAAAAAGTTTGTTATGAAAATATAGTTTGAATTTTGAATGGTTTGGAAATTTCAAATTTTAAATTGAAAGCTGAAATTTAATTTGAAAAGTGCTGTACTAGAACAGCCATAACTTGAGATTTATAACTTCAAACGAGTTCAATCATTTTGTAATTGAAAGTATTTTCTGTAAGTATAAACATTGTTCTTAGCACTTTGAAATTTTTTGCTTTTATTCGGTTTAAAATGGGTTTAAAAGTGGATGGACACCTCCGTCCTATTTTAATTTTTCTAAGATTTAAGCTAAAAGTTAATTTAGCATAACATTCAAACCATGAGTCCGATTATGATGATCTTTATACTACTGGAAAGCTTAGGCTTAGTAGAACAACTTTAATTTTATAAAAGTTCTCAGATTTTGTTGTTTTCTATGTCAAAACTTGAGGTTTTAAGGAGATCTGTGGTAGAAAAATGATTTGTTTTCTCTTGTAGTTAAATAAAATACTTCCAATTTTACGAGAGTTACCTCATTAATTATTAGTGGGAAAAATATGTTAAAAATTGAGAATTTGATTTTGAAGATAATGGGTGTGGAAACTAAGATATTTGATTAGTAAAAGAGATTATAAAACCATTCCTTGTGTTTAACTTGCCTTTGTACAATTATTTAACGACTCGCATTTATGCAGTCGTATGAGCTTGGTGGTATTGGGAGAGACTACCTACCTCTTGTTGAGTTTTCTTTCCATAATTGTTGTCAGTATAATATCAGTATGGCTTCTTTAGTAACATTATATGAAAAGTAATGTCAATAACCATATTGTTGGTTGGAGTCCGGGATAAAGTTATGCTATGTCCCGACTCTATTCGAGAAGCTTCTAAGGAAACGATCTCACCGGATTTATCTTTTGTGTAACATCCTATCCGAGTTCTTGCTTCTAAGGTGAAATGTCTTCGAAATAGGGATGTATCGCTCATGAAGATTCAACGGTCCATTAATCCAAGTGACTACACTTGGGAAATAAACCAAGTGACTACACCTATAGGTCGACCTAGGCTAGTGCATTTTTCCATCATGTTTCCTTTTGACTTGTGCACTGTTTTTGATCTATCTTCTTGCTCTAATGACTTTTGTAACCACTTTTTGGTGATATTTTGAGATATTTTGAAGGGTTGTAACCTATCAATAGGCAGGCTAATATTCTTGGTTGATCCATACTTTGGATTGAGGAGTTTTTGAGTTGGTTTCATATGCCGATTTTCATTGTTTTCGATGATTTCTATTGTTTTCGAGCACGGGTTTTCTTAACAATTTTTGAAATGATTTTTAAATTGAAATAGCTTTTAGAATAAATATTTTACAATATTTAAAATTATTTTTAAAGCTATTAAAAATTTATATTCTCTATAATAAAGAGAAATTTTCAAAAATTTGTTGTCCAAACGATTTCAAAAATTGTTTTAAAACTAATTTACTTAAAACAAATTATTTTCTATATGAAATATACTACTTTTGCACTCTTTGAACGTATGAGAAAGAGAATTAAATGATTTAGTAAAACGAGTGGTATGGGACACATGTGTTACTTTTTCGATTAATTCCAGACTTGTGCGTTTGAAGCTATGGATCTTTGGATTATTATTTCCAGTACTTTTACTGTTGGGTCCTATTCTTTACATTGATTTCTAGAATTTAGATGATATGGGAATGTTTTCACCATGGTTTCCCCGGTGGGGATATTCATATAGCCTGAACATTATCATGTTGTTTACTACATGGTGATTACATTTTTGGATTTTGAATTCTTAATTAAGTTCCACGAGTTATGACATTTCATAGTTTTGAACTCTTAATTGAGTTCCATGAGTTATGAGATTTCTGAGTTATAAACTCTTAAATAAGTTCCACGAGTTATGAGATTTTTGAGTTTTGAACTCTTAATTGAGTTCCATGAGCTATTAGATTTCTAAGATTTGTGATTTAAATGATTTGGTTTTCTAATGTGGCATTGAGTAACAGTTAGTAAACCGTTAATTGATAACATATGGTATGGACGCACAATTACCACTTTTTGGGTTCCTATCTAAGAGCTTGTGACACATTCATGAGTTATTGCCCTTACTAGACCTTCAGGTCAACATGAGATATATGTGATTTCGATCATCACGAGACATATGTGACTTTGGTCACCACGAGATATTATGACCTTCAGGTCCATGAGATAGGTATCTAATGGATAGTATTTGACACGATATTTGCACATCCAGCATAGCTTCGGCTTGAAATCGGGGATTTGGATCTAATCCGGGCAATTTTTTTGAGTTATGAGTTTTATTTTGATTTCACCATTTCTAAATGATTATTTTATATATTTTATAGCTTGGAGCTATTATATATGCATAATGATGATATCATTTCTGAGTTTTGAATATTCAACCGAGTTCTATGAGTTATTTGTGATTGCCATCTTTTGGCGTATTTCCGAGACTTGTAATTTCTTATTTTAGGAATTATTTGAGATTGCCATTCTTTGGCGAATTTTGAGACTTGTGATCTCCCGTTTAGGAGTTATGTTTAACGAAAAACCATTATATTGGATTTTGTACATGCCGATGATATGAGGCAAATATTTGTGATTATTTGATATAGTGGTTGAATTTGCTCTTTCGAGAAACTTCTATAAAAAGTATTTTACTGATATTATCTCATATGTGATAGCTGAAATATATTTATGTTACTTCTTCTCTTTAGAGAAGAAATATTACCCCTTATCCTTACATTTCATCTCTCATATCCTAATTAGTTTATTTAAGCTAGACGACCCATGTATTTTTATATACTCGGGTCAGACCGAGTTATTTCAAGTTAGTCACCTGCCGTAGATTACCGCGATGCTGCTTCCACTTTAGATTATCTGCTAGTTATCATCTGCATAGTCTTGTGGACATTTTGTAAACTTCGATTTGTACTAATTCATTTGACTCGATGTATACATATATTGTGGTTTATGTACCACTACTGTTGTATCACTTTGTATTGTACTATGACGTGTCTGTGTATAAGTATATATGTGTTTGACTGTTGTTCTGTGATCTGTTTGCATTTATTGTTATATTTTGTTCAGATAGATCAATTAGCCACCGTAGTTTTGTAATATGCATATATTGAGTATGTCGATCCACTTGAGAAAGATAAAAGAAAAAAATTTAGAGCACCCAATCGATGTATTCAATACATGTTTAAGATAAAGCTATTGATGGTTGCTCCTAACCAGCCCTATTCTCCGCATTAGCAGGCAGTAATACTCTTAGTTAATGTAGGTCTCGGGGTAGGGAGTTACAGTTATTATAGGATTCTAAAGTTCATGTCAACCAGACTTACGGTTTTCTCGTGCAAATAAAAAACACATAGAAATATATCTAAGTAAATTTAATTAAATAATTTGATTCGAAAACCTATCTTTCAAATATGATGTAATTGGCTCTCGATATATTCCATTGTGTTCAGAGTAGGGGTAAAACTTTATGAACATCGAGCGACATGCTTTGTTTGGAGTTCGGAAACATTTCGGGTGAATAGTGTTTCGTAAATGGCTGTATAGGCAACCCATGTCTCAAAACCCTATGGCATAAGGTCACAACCGCCACTTATGATTTTAATGGCCTAGAATTTTCGAGTCTTCTTCTCTCGATCTTTCTTAATCCGTAAACTATTATCAAAAACTTCCAACTAGATAATTGAAGAGAACATCGAGATCTCCACATCCATATTGTCGTGATGGTCAAATTCATCGTGTAGGAGGCCAGATCTGGCAGCATTCTTTGCAAGTTCATGCATTAAATATGAGGCAACGGCAGCACGATGGGGGACCGGTCTTGGTTGGGTGGTCGAGCAAGCTACGGTGTGTCGTTTGGAGATGTTTGATCAATCTCCGGCCGCATGTAGGAGGTGCGGCGATGGACGAGGCATGCATGCTGTAATGATCCTAAATTTTGAACAATTTAAAAATGAAGATATTTAATTAATTTTAAATATTTGAAATAATTTTAAATTGAATTCCAATAAAAATATGAATTGACGATTAAATTTTTGAATTTAATCTATTTAAAGTTGAATAGAAATTTGAATTTAACTTTGAAGTTTGAAATTGAATATTGAAATTGTATTTTAAACTCAAACAAATGACTTAAAAAAAATAGTTTGGAGTTACGAATTATATTTATGTAAACTTATAAATTGATGTTGAACTGTAAAACGTTTATATGTTTATTTAAAGAAAAAGATTTATACAAAACAAAATTTAATTCAAAATAAAAATATAAATATAAATATATATATATATAATAAAATAAATAAAGAATACACTAGTTAAAATTTTAACAAGATTAATCAAGCAAAACATACAAAGCAAAAATTGCATTCAAAAAGAAAAGAAAAATATATATATATATATATATATATATATATATATAAATAAACATAATAAAATAAGAAGTATACGTTACCTTACTTTCATCATGCTGATACCCATTCCTCCATACCCAAATTCACGTCGCCTTCTCCCATAAAAACACGAAGCCCCCAATTCATTTCAAAACCCTAATCAGATAATCAAACGCGAAAAAAAAAATGGCGTCTTCGTCTTCGAGTCTCGTCTTCCTTCAGTAGCTAGGGCTTCGGCTTCAAATCTCTCGCGTGCTCCTCTACAAAGCTAAGGCGAGTACTTCGGTACTCACATCTAATTCAACGTTTTATTGATTGCTTGCTTGTTAAAATTCGCGACTTGGGATTGCTCGATTTATTGATCCTCACAATTTTGAAAGCTTGTGGACTTCGGTCCTTTGATTTGTTAAAAATTTGCTGCTGTGATGAATTTTTCTGGGTTCATAGTTCGAATTTCTGGAAATTAAATTTTGTGATTTTGTTTGCTTTGACTTCGGTCTTGATTCTTTTTACTTGGAATTTTTTTGTGAATCCATGTGCTTGCTCAATAGCCCACGGTTTTGCACTGCAGTTGCTTTCGACAGTAAAACTTGATTTTTGATGATATGCTTATTCCAGTTTGTGTAGTTCCTTTTGATGGACGAGGATCTTGTCATTGGCAAGTGAGTTGAATTGTTTTGATGGCTTTGGCCTTGTTTTCTCTGATGAACTGTGGGCACGTTTGTTTCGTATGGTTCGCATTGACTTCGGTCACTTGGAACTACAGTTGTAAATCTTTAAATTACTACTTTCACTTGTACATGTTCATTGAACTTGAATATATGGCATTGATCTGTGTCATTGAAGTAGTTGTCACTGTGTACACTTCTGTTGCCGTATTCATTCATATCTAAGTTTCACTGCAGTGTACACTTATGTCATTATTCTGTAGTGTTGCAGTGTACATCCACACCCTAGTTCACTGCACCATACACTTATATCATACTGAAATTTATGATATATTGTTTTGACCTTACACATTTGTTTCACGTAATATTGGGCATATATAAGGTTGCATTCATGTGTTTGTTAATCTGAAGCTTGTACGCCAATGTTTGCCATGCATTTGTAATTGACTAGCTGTAGCATGTTTGTTCTTGCCTACATTATCCACATGAGATCATTCGACTTTGCTATGCACTCTCATGTGTTGTCGTGTTCTAGTTTACATTGAGTGAATTTGGTCCAGTTTCATCTATTTGTTCAATTGTGCATTATGGTTTCACTGCATATGACTTTGAACCTTCTTTTATACTGCATCGAACACCTCACTGGATCTACTTGCATTGTATATTTGTAGGCATGCCACTGAGCACATATTGATAAGTCCACTTGAGTACAGTTTCATTTTATTGCATGACAATGTTATTTAGGAAAAGAAAAGTTCATACACCTACATGCCTGTACCCATTTCCAGTAGCCTAACCTTTCATGCATATATAAACAAGTACTTGCATGTATATGTTAGAAACTTTGTACCAACTTCTATTTGTGTTTTGGCTTTGAGTAAGAAGATAAAAAATTTCGAAATTTTTCCTCTGTACATGTTCTCATTAGTACATACTGATGGTAGCCTCGACTCAACTCTGTCCACCGTTTTATGTGTTTCCCCTCATGCTACTTTATTATCAAGTAACATTTGAGTCTGCTCATGGATTTGCCATTGAGCATTTCTGCACTTTGTTGGGTTTGTATTTTTCTTGAGTTCCCTGAGTACATGTTGCCCTGTATCATTTTTTTGTTTGTCTGCAGTCTATGTTACATTTTCATTTGTGCCTCACTGCTATGTGCAGTTCTATGTTGCATCTGTATCATGTTCTTGCAGTCCTATGCAGTTGCTATGCTTTGTGATCTTCACTTTAGCTCATTTTCATCTGAACAGCTGCCACTGTCTTCTTTGTAGTTACACTGCACTTCGATGGCTAATCATTTGTATACATACATTCTTGTATGTATGTATATATATATGTGTATGGCCACTGCACTTTGAAAATTTTGAATTGGATTTGTTTACAGCTTCGACTTGCATTTTGAGTTGCGGGTTCAGGTTGCATTGTTTGGGTGTTTGTTGTACATATGAAATTGATTCATATGTATACTAGACATTGTTTACACTGCATTTTGCTTGTCACTGAGTTCTTTTGGTTTGAGTACATATGCCTAGTTCGCTTTTGGTTGCTGTAGTGATGCATGTGCTTTATGTATCACTGCATATGCTATTTTCCATGATTATCGAGTGGCTTGGCAGTTGTGTTGAATCATGATAGTTGTGATTTGACCTCTGCATTTTGTAATTGCTGATAGCATGTTTATGTATACATGTTTATGCAACTTGCAATTGAGTAATAAGTTTGAGTTTACTTGCCTGTTTCATCTGCAGTGTCTTCATTGTGCACAGCTATGTATTGGTTCTTGATGTATTGATTTTTAGCTTGCTTCTGATTTTACTGAATTTTGATAGTCTCGACTAATTTGCTTCGAGACAGTTTGTTGCATTGTGATCTTGTGGTGACTGCATTCTCGTGGCAGTTTGCCCTTGTGTCCAAGTAATGGCCGCAGTTTCATTTTTATGAAAATTTTGCACTTGTTGAAATGTGCAGTAATAAGTTGTTTGGAAACTTGTTTTATTTCACAAGTTGTAGTGGCGAGGCAGTGCACGCAAGCGTGAACTGCAGCCACGGAGTTGACATTTTAATGTGGCGAGGCCGTACGCGCGTGTGTGTACTGCAGCCCTACCAAATTTAATGTTTAAATTGATGTTTTCTTTTTATGAAAATTATTTTAAGTTGCCAATTCAATATATTTTGAATCGATTTTGATGATTTTGTTGTTAATTGCCGTTTAGGCAAATTTTGATTGTTTTCTAAATGATCTTCATCAATAATCCCTTCATCTATCTCATTGATAATCTGAATCTGTTGAATTGTTGTTTAACACTGTTAAGTGTTATATTTACCGTTATCCGATTACTTGTTAAAGGATCGGATATGTAAATTTATATTGACTGTCGTCTAATTGTTGTTTGATTATTATTGCTTCTATGCACTAATAACTGAGTTTGAATTAGACTGACTTGTGTATTATTTTCTTTTGAATATAATACTCGGGTCAGACCGAGTATTTTTACAGCTTGAAGATTTTCAGGCCGCGAAGTTAGAGAGAGTTGGGGAAAGCACTTCACTAAAGTTTTTCGAGAAAAATTTTCTTTGTACTCTAAAAGATATATATATATATATATATAGATAACTGTTCCGCTGTATTAAAATCAGATTCATTGTATAAAACTCTGATATATGTATGTAAGAAAAATTCATTTATGAAAAATATTATGATTATTCTGTGATTCTGTGGCTGATTCTGTTTAAACTCTATAAACTGACTAACAATCCGTCATTTTGAACGTTTCTAGTTGGTTTAATTACCGACTAGAGGCGGTCAGAGCGGCGGGTTGTTAAAAAAGTGGTATCAGAGCTTTGGTTTACTCAAAGCTCAGTTTATGATGTTGAATATGAATAGTTACTAGAACCACTATAAAGAAAGTGCTTTTCAAATTTAAAGAAGTTTAAAATTGTTTTCTTTAAAATAAAAGGTATTTTGAAAGTTTGAATTATTTTGAAAATTCTCCTCTCTAAATTTAAGTGCGATAGTTTATATTCGGTGAGGTCTCATTAGATTTGAGTTTCAATCGTTCGGAAGCTCATTATCGAATTATTGAGATTTATGAAAAATGAAATATGAGTTAAGTGAATTAATGAATTAGTTTAAATTGGTTTAAATCGAATAACTTGAATATTTCAAGTAATAATTGGGAAATAAAAGGATATGTTAATTTGGTTATAACCAAGAGAATTATTGAATTATAACTTGAGAATTTGATTCTGAATTCTTTTGAAATTGATTTCAAATGTTGTTAAGAACGAATTAGTAAATAAATGAATTATAAGTATTTAACTTATAAATGGACTTTTGGTATATAACTGAGTTATATAAATTGAATTGAATTGAATTAATAAAAAGATTTATAAATCGAAGTTTTATAAATAGAAAAGGAATTTGTAAAGATTGTTTATAAATTCGAAACCAATTGAATTTGATAAATGAAAAATAGAAGTTATTAAAGGAGATATATTCGCGATTTTGGACAGCGAATTATCCTTTAAGTTAAATATTGTTATAGTAAATGTTGGTTGGGAATTTTATCCATGATTTTGGACAGTGGATAATCCTTTAAATAAAAAGTGTAGAAACACTGAATTGAATAGATAAGTATATTCACGATTTTGGACAGTGAATATATTATTGAATAAAACAGATATGTTTTAGGTAAAATGATTGAATAATCCAACCTCTGCTAATAAGAATTGAAAATATTGATAGGAAACTTCGAAAACACCTTGTTTATTATAATGGCGAAAACCGAAGCACAAAAAGCAGCACGCCGTGAACGAAGAGCAATTGCTCGTAGAGAAGCAGAAGCGAGACGTGCGGAAATTGAAAGGAGATTCAGTGAAAGGCAAGCACCTGGTCCATATGATGAGGTTATTTGCTATCGATGTCATAAAAAGGGACATTATGCCATTAAGTGCCGAGTAAGGAGAAAGAAAAGGAATGTGGATGACCGGTTCGCTCGTCCGGAGATTGTGTGTTTTAAATGACGGGAGAAAGGGCATTTTCTTAGTCATTGCCCTAAAGTGAAAAGGAAAAAGTGCGTACTCAATTTACCCGTCGATAGATTGACAATCTGCTACCATTGTCGTCAGACTGGACATATAGCCAGAAACTGCACCGAAAGACAACAGGGTGAGCAAGCTATAGCCCGACCAGCTAGAGCGAAAAGTGCTCAGGTGATAGATAAGGATGGAAACATCTCATATTTTTGCAATAACTGTAAGGAGTGAGGACATGTGGATTTTGAATGTGTTAATTCTCCTTTAACACAACATGAAATAGTGTCATCCGAAGATGAAAGTTTGGCAAAGATGCATACTATCGGACAAGAAGTCGTTAGTCCTTAATTATTCTGAATCTTAAACCAATCGATATATTTTGTAATACTATCCTTTGTAATCCACAATCTTTTGTGTACGTCTTTTAAAAGTATTAAGCTATGTAAAATTTTGTAAGGAAGAAATATTTTAATGAAATAGCATCTTGGGAAGTGATATTATGAAATGAAATTTAATTGTTGATTTAACTGTATGAATCAAACTAGTTTTGATGTGAAGTTTACATTTCAAGTTTAAAACTATTGCCTAAAATAGTTAATATGGAAATATGGATCTAATGGAACCAATTCGATGAATAATTTACTAAAGAACTAGTTGATTATTTTTGAAATAGAAAGCAAATGTAAAGTTCAAATGAAATTTAGATTTCAAATTTGAAGTTGTCAACACGATAATCCATTATAGGTTTAAATAGATTCAGTGATGAATTTGAATTTAAACGTGCGGAAAATTAAATTAAGTGAAAAACTTAATATTGAAAAGTTTGAAATCGGTTTAAAACTAATACTATGAAAAGTATGAAGGATTCAAACTATAAATTAAGTTGAAGTTGAAAAAAGTTAATAGTTTTAAAAGTGTTTTAAAATGCATTAACTATCGAATACATAGATTTCAACATTCAATTGTTGAAATAGACGTTTTCGAGAAGAATAAGGAAATGGTAGACTATAACACTATTGTTATAGTAAAGGGTTTCCGGAAGGAAATGTTGTTTATAGTATTGGGATTTATATATCTATCTTAAATCCGAATCCCTATGCTAGTGATTTTGAGTTGTCGTAACGATGTTTTATGCAACATTCGTTTTAACTCAAATAAATGTGTTTAAAAGAATGATTTCCTTAAAGAATGAAATATATACTTAATTTTGATTCAAGTATATCGAATATTTTCAAAGTGTTGAAAATGAAAGAATTTGTGAATTACTTATTATTGAATAAGTACGGAAATATTTTCCAATATGAAATGAAAGGTTTGAAATTTTATCTTTTAAAGATAAATTGAAAAATGAATATTTGAAATTTGTTTCAAATGGCTAAGTGTGAAAATTTTATATCTTGTAAAGATATTATTTTGAGAAATTTGAACGATTAGTTCAACTTGGAAATTTTTCAAAGAATTGAATTTTGAGTTAAATTGAGTTTAACTTTGACACCAAAAACAATATAAGTTCAACTTTGAATTTTGGATAGTCGATTGGGATTGTATGTCTAACATTGTGAATTGATGACATATCATTTGATCTCTATTAAATATATATCTGAGGTGGCGGAGAATTTATTCTTTTAGCTTAACACCCTTCTCTGAGACGTACGAGCTTAGAGGTTATATATCGATAGACATCAATTATGTGTTGAGAATTGACGATGTAACGTGAAATCCAAATCGAATGTGAAGTCGATAATGAATTGGATTATGAATGTGAATTAGGTTTGAGATAACCTTAAATTTTCAAATCGATTTAGAGGAAAATTTTAAACGTGATGGAAAATTTGGAATCCTCTATTTGTTGTGAATGTGAATTGAGTTTTCGTAACTTATATATGTGAATATAATCGAAAACCATCAGTTTAGAAAGTCATTATTATGAAAGTCCTGTGTAAGTTTACATAGGTATGATAAGTACGAAATGTGAAATGAAGTACTATATGTATATGACATATGTTTTCTAAAAAAACTGAGGATATGGAAATGTACCTTCCATTTATTATATGTGAAAGTGACTGGAACTCGGTGGAGTGTCCATTGAAAATCGTAGCTACGTAGAATTCCATTAGTGGAATGTCCAATGGGACTGATATGATATCCCCCACGATGGATCATCGTGTTTGGGATTATGTGATTGATGCTGGCGTAATTCGTGGGGACGTGATGCCTACAGTTACAAGCGATTCCACTGAGATAGTGGCGCAACCGCCGAGTAAACTGCAATCTGGAAACCGAAGCGAAATTCGAGGGGCGTAATGCCTAAGGCTACGAGCGATTCTACTGAGATAGTAGCATAACCTCCGTGTGGACCGCGATCTAAGGCGATAACCATGGCGAAATTCGAGAGTGATGAGAAATCTAAGATTACAAGTGATTCTACTGAGATAGTAGCGTAACCGCCGGGTAAACTGTGATCCATGGGGGAACGTGCTTTCCATATCCATTTTTAAAAGAATTTTTTAAAAAAAAATAAAAGTATTTTCACTGGGAGTTGAAGCAAGTATGTTTAGTACTTGGAGATTTTTAGTCTTGCGCCTGGCCAGCGTATGCCTAAAGTCTATGAGAACGACGATGGACTTGTTAAACTTCGAGTTATCAAGTATTTTCAAAACTTTGAATAGAAAATCAATAATCTGAAATTAGAATTACATAATTCTAACTTAATGAATTAAGGAAGAAGATCTTTTTGAATATTTTGAAAGCACACAGCTTTGGATAAGATATATTATGCAAATATTTAGCATGAAAGATTTAAAGTTTAAAAATCTGAGTTTTGTAAGTCTAAAATTTGGTAAAAGACTTTTGTGTCTTGATTATTAAAATTGATGAACAAAACTAGTGAGATAAAATAAATGGAATGAATTCTATATTTATTTACGAGTTTGAAACTTGGTAAAATTATGTAGGGTATAAATATCGGTGAGATTTTAGCAATCGTTTTTCCTAACTTATAATTTCGGGACGAAATTCTTTTAAGTAGGGGAGATTGTAACGATCCTGAATTTTGAACAATTTAAAAATGAAGATATTTAATTAATTTTAAATATTTGAAATAATTTTAAATTGAATTCCAATAAAACTATGAATTGACGATTAAATTTTTGAATTTAATCTATTTAAAGTTGAATAGAAATTTGAATTTAACTTTGAAGTTTGAAATTGAATATTGAAATTGTATTTTAAATTCAAACAAATGACTTAAAAAAAAATAGCTTGGAGTTACGAATTATATTTATGTAAACTTATAAATTGATGTTGAAATGTAAAACGTTTGTAAGTTTATTTAAAGAAAAAGATTTATACAAAACAAAATTTAATTTAAAATAAAAATAAAAATATAAATATATATATATAATAAAATAAATAAAGAATACACTAGTTAAAATTTTAACAAGATTAATCAAGCAAAACATACAAAGCAAAAATTGCATTCAAAAAGAAAAGAAAAAAAAAAATATATATATATATATATAAATAAACATAATAAAATAAGAAGTATACGTTACCTTACTTTCATCATGCTGATACCCATTCCTCCATACCCAAATTCACGTCGCCTTCTCCCATAAAAACATGAAGCCCCCAATTCATTTCAAAACCCTAATCAGATAATCAAACGCGAAAAAAAAAATGGCGTCTTCGTCTTCGAGTCTCGTCTTCCTTCAGTAGCTAGGGCTTCGGCTTCAAATCTCTCGCGTGCTCCTCTACAAAGCTAAGGCGAGTACTTCGGTACTCACATCTAATTCAACGTTTTATTGATTGCTTGCTTGTTAAAATTCGCGACTTGGGATTGCTCGATTTATTGATCCTCACAATTTTGAAAGCTTGTGGACTTCGGTCCTTTGATTTGTTAAAAATTTGCTGCTGTGATGAATTTTTCTGGGTTCATAGTTCGAATTTCTGGAAATTAAATTTTGTGATTTTGTTTGCTTTGACTTCGGTCTTGATTCTTTTTACTTGGAATTTTTTTGTGAATCCATGTGCTTGCTCAATAGCCCACGGTTTTGCACTGCAGTTGCTTTCGACAGTAAAACTTGATTTTTGATGATATGCTTATTCCAGTTTGTGTAGTTCCTTTTGATGGACGAGGATCTTGTCATTGGCAAGTGAGTTGAATTGTTTTGATGGCTTCGGCCTTGTTTTCTCTAATGAACTGTGGGCACGTTTGTTTCGTATGGTTCGCATTGACTTCGGTCACTTGGAATTGCAGTTGTAAATCTTTAAATTACTGCTTTCACTTGTACATGTTCATTGAACTTGAATATATGGCATTGATCTGTGTCATTGAAGTAGTTTTCACTGTGTACACTTCTGTTGCCGTATTCATTCATATCTAAGTTTCACTGCAGTGTACACTTATGTCATTATTCTGTAGTGTTGCAGTGTACATCCACACCCTAGTTCACTGCACCATACACTTATATCATACTGAAATTTATGATATATTGTTTTGACCTTACACATTTGTTTCACGTAATATTGGGCATATATAAGGTTGCATTCATGTGTTTGTTAATCTGAAGCTTGTACGCAAATGTTTGCCATGCATTTGTAATTGACTAGCTGTAGCATGTTTGTTCTTGCCTACATTATCCACATGATATCATTCGACTTTGCTATGCACTCTCATGTGTTGTCGTGTTCTAGTTTACATTGAGTGAATTTGGTCCAGTTTCATCTATTTGTTCAATTGTGCATTATGGTTTCACTGCATATGACTTTGAACCTTCTTTTATACTGCATCGAACACCTCACTGGATCTACTTGCATTGTATATTTGTAGGCATGCCACTGAGCACATATTGATAAGTCCACTTGAGTACAGTTTCATTTTATTGCATGACAATGTTATTTAGGAAAAGAAAAGTTCATACACCTACATGCCTGTACCCATTTCCAGTAGCCTAACCTTTCATGCATATATAAACAAGTACTTGCATGTATATGTTAGAAACTTTGTACCAACTTCTATTTGTGTTTTGGCTTTAAGTAAGAAGATAAAAATTTTCGAAATTTTTCCTCTGTACATGTTCTCATTAGTACATACCGATGGTAGCCTCGACTCAACTCTGTCCACCGTTTTATGTGTTTCCCCTCATGCTACTTTATTATCAAGTAACATTTGAGTCTGCTCATGGATTTGCCATTGAGCATTTCTGCACTTTGTTGGGTTTGTATTTTTCTTGAGTTCCCTGAGTACATGTTGCCCTGTATCATTTTTTTGTTTGTCTGCAGTCTATGTTACATTTTCATTTGTGCCTCACTGCTATGTGCAGTTCTATGTTGCATCTGTATCATGTTCTTGCAGTCCTATGCAGTTGCTATGCTTTGTGATCTTCACTTTAGCTCATTTTCATCTGAACAGCTGCCACTGTCTTCTTTGTAGTTACACTGCACTTCGATGGCTAATCATTTGTATACATACATTCTTGTATGTATATATATATATGTGTATGGCCACTGCACTTTGAAAATTTTGAATTGGATTTGTTTACAGCTTCGACTTGCATTTTGAGTTGCGGGTTCAGGTTGCATTGTTTGGGTGTTTGTTGTACATATGAAATTGATTCATATGTATACTAGACATTGTTTACACTGCATTTTGCTTGTCACTGAGTTCTTTTGGTTTGAGTACATATGCCTAGTTCGCTTTTGGTTGCTGTAGTGATGCATGTGCTTTATGTATCACTGCATATGCTATTTTCCATGATTATCGAGTGGCTTGGCAGTTGTGTTGAATCATGATAGTTGTGATTTGACCTCTGCATTTTGTAATTGCTGATAGCATGTTTATGTATACATGTTTATGCAACTTGCAATTGAGTAATAAGTTTGAGTTTACTTGCCTGTTTCATCTGCAGTGTCTTCATTGTGCACAGCTATGTATTGGTTCTTGATGTATTGATTTTTAGCTTGCTTCTGATTTTACTGAATTTTGATAGTCTCGACTAATTTGCTTCGAGACAGTTTGTTGCATTGTGATCTTGTGGTGACTGCATTCTCGTGGCAGTTTGCCCTTGTGTCCAAGTAACGGCCGCAGTTTCATTTTTATGAAAATTTTGCACTTGTTGAAATGTGCAGTAATAAGTTGTTTGGAAACTTGGTTTATTTCACAAGTTGTAGTGGCGAGGCAGTGCACGCAAGCGTGAACTGCAGCCACGGAGTTGACATTTTAATGTGGCGAGGCCGTACGCGCGTGTGTGTACTGCAGCCCTACCGAATTTAATGTTTAAATTGATGTTTTCTTTTTATGAAAATTATTTTAAGTTGCCAATTCAATATATTTTGAATCGATTTTGATGATTTTGTTGTTAATTGCCATTTAGGCAAATTTTGATTGTTTTCTAAATGATCTTCATCAATAATCCCTTCATCTATCTCATTGATAATCTGAATCTGTTGAATTGTTGTTTAACACTGTTAAGTGTTATATTTACCGTTATCCGATTACTTGTTAAAGGATCGGATATGTAAATTTATATTGACTGTCGTCTAATTGTTGTTTGATTATTATTGCTTCTATGCACTAATAACTGAGTTTGAATTAGACTGACCTGTGTATTATTTTCTTTTGAATATAATACTCGGGTCAGACCGAGTATTTTTACAGCTTGAAGATTTACAGGCCGCGAAGTTAGAGAGAGTTGGGGAAAGCACTTCACTAAAGTTTTTCGAGAAAAATTTTCTTTGTACTCTAAAAGATATATATATATATATATAGATAACTGTTCCGCTGTATTAAAATCAGATTCATTGTATAAAACTCTGATATATGTATGTAAGAAAAATTCATTTATGAAAAATATTATGATTATTCTGTGATTCTGTGGCTGATTCTGTTTAAACTCTATAAACTGACTAACAATCCGTCATTTTGAACGTTTCTAGTTGGTTTAATTACCGACTAGAGGCGGTCAGAGCGGCGGGTCGTTACACATGCATTTTGGGTTTCAAACCACGTGAGTTTGCCTAGGTAACGACATGATGAAGAGGAATGTTTTTTTAATTGTATTTATTAAAGTTAATTAAAAATTTTAATTATCGAATGTTTAAAAATCCATAACTTTCTCGTACAAGGTCCATTTTGCACGAAACATGTTGCATTGGGTTCATATAAGTAGATTTTACACATAGGAATTGGATTGGAGTCCATGGGGGCTAGCAGGAATTTGGATTAAAATTGAACGCTTGTTGATTTTAGTTTAGAACGGAACGTTTGGTAAATATAAAAATCAAAGTGGGTAAATCTCACTCATTTTGGATAAATTGTTTTAATTTATAATGTTAAATAATAATTATTGGTTAATTGAATGAAATTATAAATTATTATCAGATGGATGTTATATTATATATAGTAGTAGTTGGGTATATTCCCGCCAATTAGAGTGGATGAGACACTATGGACCACATATAATAGCGGATGACCCTTTTTATTGTGATATCCTATCTCGAAGCAGGATTGTTATTATTTTGTGTTATATAACATCTGTGGTTGCAGGGAGACAATTTTGAGAAATTCAACTGGATTCCTCAAAAACGTTGATTTTAATTTCACATATGTTGATATATAATGTGTGTGAGTAATCTATTGTAGATTATCCTTTGCTTTGATTTATTGGATGCTACAATAGCGCTGGCCTTAATCTTGATATTTATAATACCACAAATTATATTTTTGAATTTTAAAATGAAATTCAAAGGATATTATAAAATGGAAATATTTATATCGAGTTTTGGATTATTTTAAAGAAAATTGATTTGGGTAAAACAATGATTTGATTTTGGATTTGTACTCACCCTTTCATAAAATGTTTTAATTAGAGATTTAAAAATGATTTATATATGGGATTTTAAAGTGATATTTATGGATTCATGGAAATGAAATTGATATTTAAAAATAGATTTGAAAAATAAATAGAATTTATAAAGGAATGGATTCATAAATGAAATTTTATAAATGAGATTATTTTTATAAACAAGTGAAATCCAAATGAGTTTATAAACTTTTAAATGATGTTTATAAATAGAGGGAAATGATTATCAATTGATAAATTGGGAATATAAATTCACAGTGTGAATTTTTAACGAGATATGGAAATAGGTTCCGAGAAAAATAGTGGATTCTATTTTTGAAAAGTGAGAATGTTATGAAATTGAGACGTAATCGATGTGATACGAATCGAGAGGCATTTATAAATTGAAACTGGTAATATTGGATTTTAAAAGTAGATTTTTGTCAAGAAATTAAGTTTGTTTTACAAATGGGATTTTTATTTATTAAACTACATAGTTAAAGCTGTTTTAGTTGAAATATTTCGAGAAGTGGATATTTCAAATGCCTAATATTAATTGAAATAAAATCTAATTTTTATAATAAGCTTTGTAAATCGATTAGTTTTACCTAAAATGAATTGGAGATGTGTTATCAATGTTTATTTAAAGTGTTTTGATATTTTAAATAATTACTTTAAACGTTTTGGAAAAATAATTTTTATTCTTTAAAAAATACTTATTATTATATACATATGGAATTAAAAATAAGTGATTGCAATTTATTTACAAATACTCTCAAGATTTGTAAATCGTGTTTTAAATAATGAATGTGATTTATAAGGGAAAATATTATAATGGAATTCTATGAACTTAAGGAAATTTCCAAAGTGCTCAAGTACAGAAACTTCAAAAATGAATTAGAATTCATAAAAGAAGTCAGAAATGGGTAGTTGGAACTATAGACAAGTGTAATCGATTTTGGAAATTTTTAAAGGAAATTAATTATTGAATTCCAGAAACTTATAGAATTCGTCATAAATGAGTTAAGGAATTGAAATTGTAAAAGATTTTGAGAAGCATAAAATAAATGGAATATTTCCCTAAGTATTGGAAATTATATGATTTTGGAAAAATATACTTATAAATATTTCCTAAGTATTGGACTAGAAGAATTTAAAATATTTAACTACGAGATTTTTATCATAGAAATATTTTTCAAAGTATTGAATTATATATGGAATTGGGAAAAAATATTTCTAAGTACTAATATGGTTTGAAATATCCTGCTATGGATAAAGATTTTTCAGATATTGAAATATTAAAGAGATTGAAAATATATCTCCAAGAAAATATTTTGGAATAAAGATTCCGAAACGATTTAATATATCGAGAATAACAAATTGGGCCTAATGACTACTTATATGTGTATTTCGACAGTTAAATAACCGACTATCAAATCTAGCCAAAATACGTTGATCATTTCGAAGAGACTGGGATCGGATTTAATTATCTGAAAACAACTTCGATCCAATTTGAACGTTGCGAATTGTGAAATCTTAAGGATAATAAAGACATTGATCTGTGAAGTGATTGTTTTGTTTAGATCCAGAACAACTTGTATGGATGAATGTAATCATGGAATTGTTGCTTGGAAGGCAGTGTTAGCATTCCAAGTAGGATTGATATTCAGAAAGATAAACGTGGCCTCAAGCCTCATCAACCGTGAAACGACTAATACAGGGCATGCAGCAGGACTAAGTGGGTCACTCCCATTAGGGTATGTCATCATCTTTCTAGATTACCCTACATTTATGTATTTGGTTATACATGAAAGATCTCGATTAAGGTTGTAAGACTGGATGATGGCATATTCGGTACTCCTAGTCAAGTGGTGGGCCGATTCTGTATGGCAGGGTATATGACGTTCTTGTCCGACCTGGATGCATTGATCTAGAGATGCACCCATCAGAAGTAGTTCCTTACCTGGTCATAGTATGGAATCCATTATCCAATAAGAGCCGTACGGTTTTGATTGTGCCTAACTATGTTGAAATGTGAGATGCAAGCATTTCAGCTATTTTATAGTTTATTTTTCTATAGACACTATTATAATATCAGATGATTTTTGACATAAATTTTTTTGGTTATCGTAAGGTAAAAACCCATCATATTTCTATGTGGCGTGGCCTTACAAGTTACCTTTTTTATTTAAAAGATTTTCTTACAACCTTAAATCAAGTTGGGTGCATTTCTCACGCTAGTTTTCCAGACTGACTCGGATGTTATTTTATTATAATGCTCAAGTTAGACCGGGTATTACAGATTTAGGTTAGCATGCTATGGAGCTCAGGAGACGAGCTAGAGGGTTTCAAGTTTATTACAAATACTTGGTTATTTTCCACTGTTAAACAGTATATTCAGTACATGTGACGATTTAAGTATTTACAACTGTCCAAATTGCAATATTGACGATTTAAGTATTTTCCACTGTTAAACTGTGTTTATCTATTATATATTGTTCTGGTTTGATTTGTGAGATTCTACATGTTGTTTTCTCTTTCTCATTCTTTCTTTCTTCTTAACCTCTCTCTTGTTTTCCATGACCTTCCGTCATTCTGTACTTTTTGAGTCAGACATGTGTCGTTTATTGTCAGCTCAAAGGGTACAGATTTGCGAGTCACTACACTTGGTATCAGAGCGCATGGTTAAGCGAGGACCTTAGCTTTGGTGGGGATTACTCATTAGAGATAAGGAAAGTAGTATCCTAGAACGAGTCTGAGTATATTATGGATATGAGCGTGTATTTGTTAGAAAATATAAAAATATTTTGTATTGTGTTGATATATCTATTTGAGTGGCTTATAAATTCTGGTCGATATGTGGGATGCTACAATATCGATAGGGGTTTATAAACTCTTAAACCAGGTAAACCGACACATTAATTTTTTGAATCGGGTAAATGGAATAATTTTACCAAAACTATTTTTTGATATGAAAGAAATAATTTTTTAGAAATTATTATAGTATATTGGAACATTCAGTTGTTATTATTATAATCTAAAACAGATTATAAAATTTGAATGATTATATATAACCAAATATAAAGGTATAAATATGAATTATACAAATAAGTAAAACTAAAAGTTGATTCAAACCAAAATTTGGAAATTTAAATCCCGTAAATTTCGAAAATGTTTTCCAAGTGTTTTGAAATAAGTTATGGTAATACTATTGTGGAAATGTATTTGAAAAGAAAATGTTTTAAATGGATTTTGAAAGCGACAAAACACAAAACTCACTACAGTCGCCGAAAAATAATTCCGATGATGATCGCGACATCATCAATGTTTATTTTCGAGTTTCTAAGTGATAGATTGCTACAATAATGATTTGATATGGATATTTTTCTCTGGAAATAAGTGTTGTTTGGAAATTTTGAAGGAAATTTATTTTAGATAAAACCAAGTTGATTTTGAAAATTTCAAAGAAATGGTTTGTTAAACCAAAAAGAGCTATAAATATATTATGATTTAAAAATGATTTGAAATAAAACTAGGGTGGTTGAATTCTGGAATATTCATTTGAAGGTTTTATGAAACCAAAAAGAAAATAAGTTTTTGAACTTATAATTTGAAAATGATGTGAATAAAAAGGAAAATTTGAATTTCAAAAATAAAAAAGTTTACATACGCAAGTTAAATAATTTGAATTAGTAAAAGTGGATTGAATGAATTGAGATTTAACTTAAGCTAAGAAATAAAATTGGATTTGGATCTGATACAATACTAGGTTGAGTTGAATATAAAATTTGAGTTGTAAAATGGATATATAACTATAAGTTATAATTTTTAAATGTAATCAACTCAAGTAAAGAATTTATGAAAATGTGAAAAAAAAACAAGTTGCGTAACTTACAAATTGAAACAAATGGAATGGTAAAACCAAAATGGAAGTGGTTTGATATTTTTGTAAAGAAATGGAAATCTACTTGAAGTAGAAAATTAAGTTGAGCTCAAGTCATACCAAATGAGTGATTTTTGAAATAAAAATCATATTTTGAATTATAAGATGGAAGTGAACTAATTAGATAAATTAATTAGTTAATGGAATATAGAAATGGAACTTAACTTAGTTAAGTAAAATGGATTATGAGTTGAAATTGAAACTGAATGTGAGTTAATGGATCTTGACAAATTGTTTTGAAATCAATTTAAGTGGTTTATAACGTGAGTAGTTATTTTATTGATAATTATCACCAAATTTGGATAAAATAAATTGACATTCGATGTAAAAGGGAATAAACAAATTATGCAAGCAAAGGTAAAGGGAAAAATTGGTTCGAATCAATTTGGATTGGAAATGTATGTAAGGTGAGTAAATAAGATAAGAATGCTAATAAATTGTTATGAATCATCTGGAACTGAATATATGGAGTATAAGTTGAATTAGAAGTGAATAATGAAACGTTGGGACTTTGTATTTACATGTATCTACTAGATATACATGTCATAACATATTTTTGTTATGAAGTATGTGTTAACTTAGCTAAATTCAATAAAATGTTAATGAATTTCATGTTTTGGTGCTTATGGGTTTTATTTGAGTAAGTATAGGTGCATGGAGCTGTTTGGCTTGATTTTGGTCGCGCAATTGCATATAAACTGTGCGAGCTCACTTAATAACGCTAAAATAAGGTATGTTTACGAATTTAACACGCGGAAAATAAAAATATTGTTTTATATTGCTTTTTCCGGCCATGAGAGCCGATTTATATCTTTTTATCACATTTATCATGTTGCAAAAGGCTCTCCGTACAAGGGAGACTCTGCCAAAAAAATTTGAAAATTTAAGGAGTTATAAATTTTTTGAAATTAGTTGAAAAAATTTTGTTAACCAAAATTTGATTTTGAATTTTAATTGAAATAAGGGATTCTGGTTTGAAAATTAAAACTAAATGTCCTTTATGGAACTAGAGGATTTAGAAAAGTATAATATTGAGTTTTAACTAAGTGGGTTTTTAAAGTAGGCAAGTTTGGAGTATTTTTCCTACCTTGGCAATTTCGGGGACGGAATTCTTTTAAAGGGGGAGGAATAAAACGACCCAGATTTTTAGTCGTTTGATTTTAACATTTAATTTATTTTAAATGTTGATTTTGAAATGTAAATGGATTTTTAATATGAAGTTTATCAATCGAATAAGTGGAATAAGATTTAAATTTCAAATATAGCGATTATCATAATATAAATAGTGCAAATAATTGGAATTTGAGTTGAATATGAATCGAAATTAATTTTAAAGTAAAATAAGTTCCATTACAATTACGAATTAGATAGTACGTTTTTAAAACTGAAATTTCAAGGTGATTTCGTAAATTTTTGAAAATCGTCGTTTATATCGATGCGTTAAAATAGCAATCCAGGGCATAATCTCGGATTTTGATGAAATGAGTTTCATTTGATCTGTAATAGTGAGTTATTATAGGATTTCAAATTTCATGTCAGTAAGACTTACGGTTTGCACATGAGAACTAAAAACGAATAGAAATATATTTGTAACGACCCGTAAATTTAACCGGTTTTAATAACGTTATTAGTTGAAATTTTGTGGGATTTTAAACGATAAAATTTTAAAATATAAATTTGATATTTGGAATGCGTCTAGTTAAACATAGAAACTGGTAAATTTTCGTCCGAAGGTATGAAAGTTTATTTCGTGCATAAATTTACTTCAATTTAATCAGTTAAAAAGCGATGAAAATAAAATGTTTTTGAAACCGAAATAGTTTTATATAGAAAAATTCTAAATCATCTTCTGAGTAAGATGTCATTTTTCGTTTTTTCAAATTCGGACTTCTTTGGCTTCGTCGATCTTATTTTTCTACGTTTTTCTTGCATTTTTCATAGTAGAAAAATTCGAATTTTTATAATTCAATCATAACACTGATATCTGTATACCGTTTTAGTCGTCTCGTCGTGCTGATCTCCATAATATATTCATTTGTTTATTTTGAAATCCTAAAGACGGTTTGTGAAATTTTGCAAAACGGCTACTATATCGGTTCGGTAAATTTGACCTTTTACCTTCCCACACTCTTCCCTATTCCACGTATAATATCAGCAATCTTTTAAAATTCCTAGAATGTAACTTTCAACTTTTGAATTCTCTCTTTATTAACATTTCAACGGTTCCAATTATTCTTTTGTTCGTTTTGTGTGCCAAGTTGTGATTGAGAATATTTACAAATAATAAATAAAGTTTTGCATAAGACTTCGCAGGGGCATCTTCTCAACTCACAACACCATTTGCTTTGCTTTGCAAACTTGATGTTCGTCCCATTTCTAGCTTTCCCTTTTCATTTTGTTCAGCAAATCTTCTCCATCGAAAAAATAGAATAATATAGAACTAAAGTATTTATGAAAGCTTGAATATATATTTCTTTAGCTGTGAGGATGCATTTCTTCCTTCTACATTCCTGATGGCGTTCTTCCTTTCCCCTCCCACTCTCCAAACCCGTGCATTCCTCCCACCTACACCATTCGTCCTCTCATCTTTAGCCGACCAACCCACTTGCCCAAGCTTCCTATCCCTAACGCCGACCGTCTACCTCCTAACAGCAGCCGTTCCGCCCAAGACCACACCTAGCGAGCATCGCCACCTTCTTTGCCATTACCCACTTCCTTCTCTTCCCGACCTTGCTTAAACTCTCTGACTCAACAGCAGATCCTTTTCCTCGCCTACGCAAGCAGCTACTTCACCACCATTCTCTCAACTCGCATAGCCACATCATTTAGCAGCCAAGGCCATTTCAACCTTCATCGCCTGTCAACTTTCTCCGCCTCCAAACTTTCTTTTCCACCACCTGATGCAGCCTCGCCTGTTTGCATCACACCCGCCTATTCGGACTGCCGCACCTCCCTTCCGCCAAAAACTTCGCCTTCCCCTTCCTTGATCGTCCATCCGGCGTGCATCCAGTTGGACAAGGACAACCATGTTTGCACGCGCACATATTTATATTTGAAGTTATGATGGTATGTATAGATATTAGCTTAAGTGAGTTATGTTACTGCACGTTCAAAAAAAAACTAAACAAGAAATTTTGTTGCATGCTTCCCTGTAGCCGTGCTTTCATACCCACGTTATCCTCATTTATTTAAGGGGTAGGCATATCGATTTATACAAGTTATGTTCAGTTTCATAAATATTATAATGTTGTGAAAATTTTGATGTGAATACATATATTTTGGTTAAACTGATGCACGTATATATGTTATAACGTGTAAATTTTATATACATTATGATATAAGTGTATCTATGTGTTACTTAAACATACGAGCTTTATATAATTATATATATTAAACTGTAAAATTGGTTGTATTGACTCAAAAATTTATTATTATATATGTTGATTTTAATATTTGAGTTTTAGTTTAAAACAATGATTTTGAAATACATATGTTTAATTTAAATGTGTCTGAAATATAAAATATGATTTTATATAAAAGTTATGCATACAAGTTCATTCATATCATTTATCTTCATCGTGGCCTTTCTGATTTGACTTCGTTAATTCATATTTATCAGCTTTGTCCGTCATGCCAGTTCTTTATCGAACCATATACATCTACCTTTGCTTTGGAATTCGCGCTTGAATTCGTAACTCATCTCACTCTCGTGCTTTTCTCTAGCCTCGAAAGGTGAGCAATTACTCGCGATTAATATATTTTTTATTTATTAAATTCGATTTCAAATGAAACGACAAATTGGAATACCTGTTGTTACTTATTTACATTGTTATTTATGTTATTACCTGTAACAGTTCACCTGTGATATCTGACACCATTATCGGTTACTTATGCGATGATAATCCAGTTTGATTGATAATTGATTGACTGTTTGTTATTTATATTGGATGTTAAATTTTTAAGTATAAAGTGATAGAAATTGAAATTGACATAGGATAGTTAAAAATTAGAAACGATATATGTGTAAATTTGATTAAATGACATTTGTGTAATATGACTCTTTAAATGTTAAATGAATTGACACATAGGATTTGGTTAAGTACACCTTGAACCACTGAATGTATGTTGTTAAATTGATGATGTATGAAATTGTAAATAGATGACAAGTGAAGAACCGTAATGTAATAATCTTTAATCTACATGAAATGATAGTGTAGATTCTAGAAATAATTATATTAATTCGCACAAACAACAATGTAAATTAGTACGATTATTTCGGTATTATTTGAATTGATTATTGGATTGTTATTGATGGTTGCTATTGCTAGTTTATTTACTTTGACACCATCCCAGTTATCACACTACAAGTTTCCTTTGCTATGCTTTGATCTTTGAATTGAAGCGGGTTGAAATGATAAATACCCAAATGAATTTGACATAGGATAGAGAATTAAATAAAAACCTGATTGGTTAATAATTTGATATAAAAATAAAATGAAGATTTTATTTGAATAAATAATAAGTTTTGAAAAGAAGTTTGAATTTAATGGAAGAAAATGTTAATATTTAATATTTGAACAAAATATAAACAAGTAGTTGTTGAAAGAACGTTGTTTTATAATATATTATTTAACAATAAAAATTGGAATTATTCATTGTATTAAGTTTGAAATTATCTAATAATTAAGTTTGAAATTATTTAATTATTAAGTTTTGAAATTATTTAACGATCAAGTTTTGAAATACTTAATAATTAAGTTTCGAAATTAATCAATAATTGAATAAGATTGAATTATTTGATAATTAAATAAAAAATTGAATTCTTTGATAAGAGAAATTGAACTTTTGAATATGTGAATTTGAACTACGTTGATAAATGAAATTGGGTTTCTTATTTATTAAGTTTGGAAAATTATTTAAGTAAATTAATAAGTGAAATTTAACTTCTTGAATATGTGAAATTTAGTTTCTTTATTAATTGAGTATTGAAATTTGTAACTAAGTACAGAAGTAAGTGGAATTGAATTTCTTTAACAAGAAATAAAATGTTATTTATTGGAATAGATATAAGACTAATAATTTAAAGAATTTGATTGACGAATTTAATTGAATTCAATTTGTAAGCTGATACAATGAAGTTGAACTTAAGTAATTGATTTAATGAATTAGAAATTAAATGAAAATTGTTTTGAATGACAAATTTACTTAACGAATATTTGATGAAATCGATAAATGAATTCAAACTGATTTGAATGTTAAATTAATTTAATTGTTTCGGAATAAAATTTGTACATACATGAATCAATATTTGAATTGTTTAAAATAAATTTGAAATTGAATTGTAAGTCTTTGAAATGGTAATTTGGAAGTTTTGAAACGTAGATTTTAGAAATTGATATTGAAAGACAAATGAAATATTGATTTATAAATTGTAATTGAAATTGAAATTTTTTTGGTTTTGAAATTTATTAAACGACCAATCGGTGTAATAATTACGAAAGTTATTAAAGAAACCGGAATCGATTATGGATATACTCTCTATCAAAACCGAAAACCACTTTAATAACTATACGTGGAGTGTGATCTAGAATGAAGTGGTTGGAATGATGTACATGATGACTGAAGAAAGAGAACGATAATGGATAGCTTGGACACTTGTGTCAAAATGGAAATGACTAAAACAGGAGCCGTGCAGGGCCAAATGGGGTTAGCCACCTCGAGCGAACACACTTCTTCGAATACTACTCATTACTTGTTAATGATTGGTGCACCCTCGTACTTTTAGGAGTGTTGTTTCGCGGTGTTGTGATCGTTGCGGCGATGCATTTTCACCAGTCCGGATCAGGCAAACGGTAGTTTCACTACCTTGGGTATTGCCTCATGTGCCTTGTCATACTTGTATCCCTATATACGCGACGACTACGAATTTGTTTTGTGTTATACCTGTGGAGTACTCCCTGATATCCCACTAGTTTACGGTGGAGTTTACAGTGCTGTATAGACTATAACGCTTATATAAAATGTGCTAAGGGGAATAATGGTAATGCCTTAACACTATTTTGATATTTATATTACTGATAGACATTATCTATTCAGCGTACACTACTACATAGTAGATAGTTTAACAGATCCTTAGAGGAAGGTTATTCCAACGTCCTTTGAGTTATTTGTATTTCAATTGCTATTTCACTTTAGTTGGATTTATTGAGATAAGAATGTTAATCCTGACTTGAGTGTTTTGTGTTTTGCTTTACGCTTGGGTCAGACTGAGTGGCTCCGCTTTCGAGACTCGCCTTTGGAGTTGGAGCTTCGCTTGGAGATCCGGCTATCTATCCAGCGTTCAGATATTCAGTTGATTCCAGTGATGTATTCTGATTCTTGTATTTGACTATTGTATTAGAGACTTCTGTTGTAACTTGTTTAACTTTGTTATATATATAGTTGCTTCATGAACTACTATCTTTTGCTTCGGATGCATATTATTACTCTATGTCTGTGATTTTGTGATTATTTATTTACTATGTATCTGAGTTTTGCCAAATTTAAAATTAACAATTCGGTATTTTGAATTATTCAAGTCCGACATGTGCGGATGCGAATAGTCCAAAATAGCGGGTCGTTATAGTTGGTATCAGTGCTTTGGTAGCTCTAGGCAAAACTTAGCATATATGGTAAATGTATTTACAGAATCACTATCATTCGAGTTTTAAATCTCTTCCTTTTGACTCAATTCCTTTGAAGTTTGGAACGTTCCCTCGGTTTTGAAAATCATTCTTGTCCCTCACTATTCGTCTTCTTTCAATTCTGGAGCATCCCCTAACTCTACTTCGAATGACACTTATAATGAATCTGCAGTCTCGCCAATCTCGAATTGATTTATAAAAAGGGTGAAACTCCTTTACAATAGACATCGATTTACCAGAGATTTCTGTATCCTCGGTTTGCGATGCTATCTATCTCCTGTTATGCCTGACTCCTATTCCTTGATATCAAATGTTGATTTACCTCGGAATTCAGCATCGATCTTATTCTTGAAGTTACGGTCGACCCGGTTAAGGTTGTCCGTGAATTAAATAAGCTTATCCATCTCCCAATTCTGTTAATTGAATTATCTTATCTTCGGTTACGAACTTATTTTCGAATAAAAATTCTCTTTGATTTGAGTCCATCAAATTTGAATCTCTATCCTTGCTTTGGAATCCATTCTTGTATCGACGAGCGAGGAAGTGTATTTGTAAATCAATGTTAAATGTTTTATGTATATATATTGTGTTGTTGAGTTGTTGAGGTTGATTAGGATTTTCGATCGATTTGTCTGATCAACGCTATCGATAGGATTTCAAAACACTTGGACAGAGCAAACTGACACAATATTGTTTTCAAATTTGGTAAATAAAATAGTTTTGTATGATTATATTATATATAAGTATAAATTGCTCTGAAA
This sequence comes from Allium cepa, assembly GCA_030765085.1. Classification (NCBI taxonomy): domain Eukaryota; kingdom Viridiplantae; phylum Streptophyta; class Magnoliopsida; order Asparagales; family Amaryllidaceae; genus Allium; species Allium cepa. Next base: position 588,852,295 of record CM060928.1, read on the forward strand.
TGGAATTATTAATGAATTTGTTGTCAGAAAGGATAATATTTGATTTTTATTTTTTGTTTATAAACCATTGACTGTTGCATAATATAAATAGATTAAATTATAAAATTTAGTTATAATTTGATTTGGAATTTGAAGTGAATTTAAATTAGAATTTGAGAATTTAATTTTCCTTAATTTCGAACTATGGTTTTAAAGTTTTAAAATGTATATTATTTAAAATATTTTGAATAGAAATGGTTTTCAAAGAATTTTAAATGATTAAATTAGACTCTTTTGTCGCTGGAAAATAATTTCGGTGATGACGGCCGCATCATTGATATTCATTTTCGAGTTTCAAAGTGGAGGGACCATACTGTAGCATTGCTGCACTTATGTATTGACAATTTAATTGATTTGAATTTATAATCATCACTTGATTTATAATATATATATTGATGATTTTAAATTCGATTTGATATATTATGTATATATATTTATTTCATCTATAAAATGGTTTGAAGTTAATTGGAAATTAAATCTTCAAATTTTGATTTAAGGATGATTTTCAATGAAGCCAAAAGTTTTGACTAAACGCTTAATTTGAAATAAGTAAATTATAAAATTTTATTTGGATAATGCTCAGCTGCATTCTATATTACTTCATAAATTTTCAAAGGTTAACTATGTAATTGAATATTATACAATGTAAAATGATGTTAAGAGAATTTTTAAATAAATTTGAGTAGTTATAATAAATGTAAGTAACTTTATATAAATGTGATAAGATATATTAAGTAGAATAAATTTAATAATAATTTGGAATAAAGAAGAATTAAATTTGTCAAATAGAATATGATTATAATAAATGACTATTCAAATTTATGATCTTTGAAATTGTTAATTTAAGGTAACTAGATAATATACAATATAAAATGTCTTTATAAATAAAATTTGAGTGTTTATAATAAATGTATACACTTAAAGTTTAATTATAAAATGATTAATAGAGATAAAAGAACACAAGGTTAGTTGAATAATAAATGGATTAATAAAGTAAGCTGTTGTTTGAAATAAATTTTGAAACGAACAATGATAAATTGAAAATAAACCAATTTAATGAAATTCCTTAAGTTTAAAAAGTCAATTGTTGAATATAAATTAGTTTAAATTGAAATTTATATGTTTAAAATTAATTGTTTTATTTGTTTTTCAAATCTATCTTCTTCTGGTTGTTTCTATTCTCCTACCTCTTTTCTTTTCGGGGACGAAAAGTTTTGAGTGAAGGAGAATGTAACGACCCGTAAATTTAACCTGTTTTAATAACGTTATTAGTTGAAATTTTATGGGATTTTAAATGATAAAATTTTGAAATATAAACTTGATATTTGGAATGCGTCTAGTTAAACGTAGCAACCGATAAATTTTCATCCGAAGATACGAAAGTTTATTTCGTGCGTAAATTTACTTCAATTTAATAAGTTAAAAAGCGATGAAAATAAAACGTTTTCAAAACCGAAATATTTTTATATAGAAAAATTCTAAATCATCTTCGGAGCAAGAAGTCATTTTTCGTTTTTCCAAATTCGGACTTCTTTGGCTCCGTCAATCTAATTTTTCTACGTTTTTCTTGCATTTTTCATGGTAGAAAAATTCGAATTTTTACAATTCAACCATACCACTGATATCTGTATACCGTTTTGGTCTTCTCATCGTGTTGATCTCCATAATATATTCGTTTTTTTATTTTGAAATCCTAAAGACGGTGCGTGAAATTTGCAAAACGACTACTATATCGGTTCGATAAATTTGACCTTTTATCTTCCCACACTCTTCCCTATTCCACCGTATAATATCAGCAATCTATTAAAATTTCTAGAATGTAACTTTCGACTTTTGAATTCTCTCTTTATTAGCATTTTACCGGTTATTATTCTTTTGTTCGTTTTGGGTGCCAAGTTTTTGTTGAGAATATTTACAAGATAATAAATAAAGTTTTGCATAAGATTTCGCAGGAGCATCTCTCAACTCACAACACCATTTGCTTTGCTTTGCAAACTTGATGTTCGTCCCATTTCTAGCTTCCCCCTTTTCATTTTGTTCAGCGAATCTTCTCCATCGAAAAATAGAATAATATAGAACTAAAGTATTTATGAAAGCTTGAATATACATTTCTTTAGCTGTGAGGATGCATTTCTTCCTTCTACATGCCTGATGGCGTTCTTCCTTTCCCCTCCCACTCTCCAAACCCGTGCTTTCCTCCCACCTACACCATCCGTCCTCTCATCTTTAGCCGACCAACCCACTTGCCCAAGCTTCCTATCCCTAACGCCGACCGTCTACCTCCTAACAGCAGCCGCCGCACCCAAGACCACACCTAGCGAGCACTGCCACCTTCTTTGCCGTTACCCACTTCCTTCTCTTCCCGACCTTGCTTAAACTCTCTGACTCAACAGCATATCCTTTTCCTCGCCTACGCAAGCAGCTACTTCACCACTTTTCTCTCAACTCGCATAGCCACATCATTTAGCGGCCAAGGCCATTTCAACCTTCATCGCCTGTAAATTTTCTCCGCCTCCAAACTTTCTTTTCCACCACCTGATGCAGCCTCGCCTGTTTGCATCACACCCGCCTATTCAGACTGCCGCACCTCCCTTCCGCCAAAGACTTCGCCTTCCCCTTCCTTGATCGTCCATCCGGCGTGCATCCAGTTGGACAAGGACACCATGTTTGCATACACACATATTTATATTTGAAGTTATGAAGGTATGTATAGATATTAGCTTAAGTGAGTTATGTTACTGTACGTTCAAAAAAAAAACTAAACAAGAAATTTTGTTGCATGCTTCCCTGTAGCCGTGCTTTCTTACCCACATTATCCTCACTTATTTAAGGGGTAGGCATATCGATTTACAAGCTATGTTTAGTTTCATAAATATTATAATGTTGTGAAAATTTTGATGTGAATACATATATTTTGGTTAAACTGTTGCACGTATATATGTTATAACGTGTAAATTTTATATACATTATGATATAACCATATCTATGTGTTACTTAAATATATGAGCTTTATATAATTATATGTATTAAACTGTAAAATTAGTTGTATTGACTCAAAAATTTATTATTATATATGTTGATTTTAATATTTGAGTTTTAGTTTAAAACAATGATTTTGAAATACATATGTTTAATTTAAATGTGTCTGAAATATAAAATATGATTTTATATAAAAGTTATGTGTACAAGTTCATTCATATCATTTATCTTCATCGAGGCCGTTCTGATTTGACTTCGTTAATTCATATTTATCAGATTTGTCCGTCGTGCCTGTTCTTTATCAAACCGTATACATCTACCTTTGCTATGGAATTCGCGCTTGGATTCGTAACTCATCTCACTCTCGTGCTTTTCTTTAGCCTCGAAAGATGAGCAATTACTCACGATTTATGTTTTTTTATTTATTAAATTCGATTTCAATTGAAACGACAAATTGGAATACCTGTTGTTAGTTATTTACACTGTTATTTATGTTATTACCTGTAACAGTTCACCTGTGACATCTGACACCATTATCGGTTACCTATGCGATGATAATCCAGTTTGATTGATAATTGATTGACTATTTGTTGTTTATATTGGATGTTAAATTGTTAAGTATAAAGTGATAGACATTTTGAAATTGAAATTTACGTAGGATAGTTAAAAATTGGAAACGACATATGTGTAAATTTGATTAAATGACATTTGTGTAAAATGACCCCTTAAATGTTAAATAAATTGACACGTAGGATTTGGTTATGTACACCTTGAACCACTGAATATATGTTGTTAAATTGATGATGTATGAAATTGTAAATAGATGACAAGTGAAGAACTACAATGTAATAATCTTTAGTCTACATGAAATGATAGTGCAGATTCTAGAAATAATTGTATTAGTTTGCACAAACAACAATGTAAATTAATACGATTATTCGGGATTATTTGAATTAATTATTGGATTGTTATTGATGGTTGGTATTGCTTGTTTATTTACTTCGACACCATCCCAGTTATCATACTGCAAGTTCCCTTCGCTATGCTTTGATCTTTGAATTGAATTGGAATCGGGTTGAAATGATAAATACCCAAATGAATTTGACCTAGGATAGAGAATTAAATAAAAACCCGATTGGTCAATAATTTGATATAAAAATAAAATAAAGATTTTATTTGAATAAATAATAAGTTTTGAAATGAAGTTTGAATTTAATGGAAGAAAATGTTAATATTTAATATTTGAACAAAATATAAACAAGTAGTTGTTGAAAGAACATTGTTTTATTATAAATTATTTAACAATAAAAATTGGAATTATTCATTGTATTAAGTTTGAAATTATCAAATAATTAAGTTTGAAATTATTTAATTATTAAGTTTTGAAATTATTTAGCGATCAAGTTTTGAAATACTTAATAATTAAGTTTTGAAATTAATCAATAATTGAATAAGATTTAATTATTTGATAATTAAATAAAAATTTGAATTCTTTGATAAGAGAAATTGAACTTTTGAATATGTGAATTTGAACTACGTTAATAAATGAAATTGGGCTTCTTATTTATTAAGTTTGGAAAATTATTTAAGTAAATTAATAAGTGAAATTTAACTTCTTGAATATGTGAAATTTAGTTTCTTTATTAATTGAGTTTTGAAATTTGTAACTAAGTAAAGAAATAAGTGGAATTGAATTTCTTTAACAGGAAATAAAATGTTATTTATTGGAATAAATATAAGACTTATAATTTAAAGAATTTGATTGACGAATTTAATTGAATTAAATTTGTAAGATGATACAATGAAGTTGAACTTAAGTAATTGATTTAATGAATTAGAAATTAAATGAAAATTGTTTTGAATGACAAATTTACTTAACGAATATTGAATGAAATCGATAAATGAATTCAAACTGATTTGAATGTTAAATTAAATTATTTTAATTGTTTCGGAATAAAATTTATACGTACATGAATCAATATTTGAATTGTTTAAAATAAATTTGAAATTGAATTGTAAGTCTTTGAAATGGTAATTTGGAAGTTTTGAAACGTAGATTTTGAAAATTGATATTGAAAGACAAATGAAATATTGATTTATAAATTCTAATTGAAATTAAAATATTTTTGGTTTTGAAATTTATTAAATGACCAATCGGTGTAATAATTACGAAAGTTATTAAAGAAACCGGAATCGGTTATGGATATACTCTCTATCTGAGTCGAAAACCACTTTAATAACTATACGTGGAGTGTGATCCAGAATGAAGTGGTTGGAATGATGTACGTGATGACTGAAGAAAGAGAACGATAATGGATAGCCTTGACACTTGTGTCAAATTGGAAATGACTAAAACAGGAGTCGTGCTGGAACAAATGGGGTTAGCCACCTCGAGCGAACACACTTCTTCAAATACTACTCATTACTTGTTATTGATTGGTGCACCCTCGTACTTTTGGGAGTGTTGTTTCGCGGTGTTGCGATCGTTGCGGCGATGCATTTTCACCAGTCCGGGTCAGGCAAACGGTAGTTTCACTACCTTGGGTATTGCCTCATGTGCCTTGTCATATTTGTATCCCTATATACGCGACCACTACGAATTTGTTTTGTGTTATACCTATGAAGTATTCTCTGATATCCCACTAGTTTATAGTGGAGTTTACAGTGCTGTATAGACTATAATGCTTAAATAAAATGTGTTAAGGGGAATAATGGTAATGCCTTATCACTATTTTGATATTTATATTACTGATAGAAATTATCTATATAGCGTACACTACTACATAGTAGATAGTTTAACGGATCCTTAGAGGACGGTTATTCCAACGTCCTTTGAGTTATTTGTATTTCAATTGCTATTTCACTTGAGTTGGATTTATTGATATAAGAATGTTAGTCCTGACTCGAGTGTTTTGTGTTTTGCTTTACGCTCGGGTCAGACTGAGTGGTTCCGCTTTCGAGACTCACCTTTGGAGTTGGAGCTTCGCTTGGAGATCCGGCTATCTATTCAGCGTTCAAATATTCAGTTGATTCCAGTGATGTATTCTGAATCTTGTATTTGACTATTGTATTAGAGACTTCTGTTGTAACTTATTTAACTCTGTTATATATATATATATATATATATATAGTAGCTTCATGAACTACTATCTTTTGCTTCGGATGCATATTATTACTCTGTGTCTGTGATTCTGTGATTATTTATTTACTGTGTATCTGAGTTTTGCCAAATTTAAAATTAACAATTCGGTATTTTGAATTATTCAAGTCCGACATGTGCGGATGCGAATAGTCCAAAATACCGGGTCGTTATAGTTGGTATCAGGGCTTTGGTAGCTCTAGGAAAAACTTAGCATATATGGTAAATGTATTTACAGAATCACTCTCATTCGAGTTTTCAATCTCTTCCTTTTGACTCAATTCCTTTGAATTTTGGAACGTTCCCTCGGTTCCGAAAATCATTCTTGTCCCTCACTATTCGTCTTCTTTCAATTCTAGAGCATCCCCTAACTCCACTTCGAATGACCCTTATAATGAATCGGCGGTCTCGCCAATCTCGAATTGATTTATAAAAAGGGTGAAACTCCTTTACAATAGACATCGATTTACCGGAGATTTCTATATCCTCGGTTTGCGATGCTATCTATCTCCTGTTATGCCCGAATCCTATTCCTTGAGATCAAATGTTGATTTACCTCGGAATTCAGCATCGATCTTATTCTTGAAGTTACGGTCGACCCGGTTAAGGTTGTCCATGAATTAAATAAGCTTATCCATCTCCCAATTCTGTTAATTGAATTATCTTATCTTCGGTTACGAACTTATTTTCGAATAAAAATTCTCTTTGATTTGAGTCCATCAAATTTGAATCTCTATCCTTGCTTTGGAATCCATTCTTGTATCGACGAGCGAGGAAGTGTATTTGTAAATCAATGTTAAAATGTTTTATGTATATATATTGTGTTGTTGAGTTGTTGAGGTTGATTTGGATTTTCGATCGATTCGTCTGATCAACGCTATCGATAAGATTTTGAAAACACTTGAACAGAGCAAACTGACATAATATTGTTTTCAAATTTGGTATATAAAATAGTTTTGTATGGTTATATTATATATAAGTATAAATTGCTCTGAAATTGAATTATTAATGAATTTGTTGTCAAAAAGGATAATATTTGATTTTTATTTTTTGTTTGTAAACCATTGACTATTGCATAATATAAATAGATTAAATTATAAAAATTAGTTATAATTTGATTTGGAATTTGAAGTGAATTTAAATTAGAATTTGAGAATTTTCGAACTATGTTTTTAAAGTTTTGAAATGTATATTATTTAAAATATTTTGAATAGAAATGGTTTTCAAAGAATTTTAAATGATTAAATTAGAGCTCTTCTCTTTTGTCGCTGGAAAATAATTTCGGTGATGACGGCTGCATCATCGATATTCATTTTCGAGTTTCAAAATGGAGGGCCCATAATGTAGCATTGCTGCACTTATGTATTGACAGTTTAATTGATTTGAATTTATAGACATCACTTGATTTATAATATATATATTGAAGATTTTAAATTCGATTTGATATATTATGTATATATATTTATTTCATCTATAAAATGGTTTGAAGTTAACTGGAAATTAAATCTTAAAATTTTGATTTAAGGATGATTTTCAATGAAGCCAAAAGTTTTGACTAAACACTTAATTTGAAATAAGTAAATTATAAAATTTTATTTGGATAATACTCAACTGCATTCTATATTACTTACGTAAATTTTCAAAGGTTAACTATGTAATCGAATATTATATAGTGTAAAATGATGTTAAGAGAATTTTTAAATAAATTTGAGTAGTTATAATAAATGTAATTATACTTTATATAAATGTGATAAGATATATTAAGTAGAATAAATTTAATAATAATTTGGAATAAAGAAGAATTAAATTTGTCAAATAGAATATGATTATAATAAATGACTATTCAAATTTATGATCTTTGAAATTGTTGATTTTAGATAACTGGATAATATACGGTATAAAATGTCTTTATAAATAAAATTTGAGTGTTTATAATAAATGTATACACTTAAAGTTTAATTATAAAATGATTAATAGAGATAAAAGAATACAAGGTTAGTTGAATAATAAATGGATTAATAAAATAAATTGTTGTTTGAAATAAATTTTGAAACAAACAATGATAAATTGAAAATAAACCAATTTAATGAAATTCCTTAAGTTTAAAAAGTCAATTGTTGAATATAAATTAGTTTAAATTAAAATTTATATGTTTAAAATTAATTGTTTTATTTGTTTTTCAAATTAATTTTCTTCTGGTTGTTTCTATTCTCCTACTCTTTCCTTTTCGGGGATGAAAAGTTTTGAGTGGGGTAGAATGTAACGACCCGTAAATTTAACCGGTTTTAATAACGTTATTAGTTGAAATTTTGAGGGATTTTAAATGATAAAATTTTGAAATATAAATTTGATATTTGGAATGCGTCTAGTTAAACATAGCAACTGACAAATTTTCGTTCGAAGATACGAAAGTTTATTTCGTGCGTAAATTTGCTTCAATTTAATCAGTTAAAAAGTGATGAAAATAAAACGTTTTCGAAACCGAAATATTTTTATATAGAAAAATTCTAAATCATCTTCTGAGCAAGATGTCATTTTTCATTTTTTCAAATTCGGACTTTTTTGGCTCCGTCATTCTTATTTTTCTACGTTTTTCTTGCATTTTTTATAGTAGAAAAATTCGAATTTTTATAATTCAATCATACCGCTGATATCTGTATACCGTTTTGGTTGTCTCGTCGTGCTAATCTCCATAATATATTCGTTTGTTTATTTTGAAATCCTAAAGACGGTGCGTGAAATTTGCAAAACGACTACTATATCAGTTCGGTAAATTTGACCTTTTACCTTCCCACACTCTTCCCTATTCCACCGTACAATTTCAGCAATCTTTTAAAATTCCTAGAATGTAACTTTCGACTTTTGAATTCTCTCTTTATTAACATTTCACCGGTTCCAATTATTCTTTTGTTCGTTTTGTGTGCCAAGTTTTGGTTGAGAATATTTACAACTCACTACACCATTTGCTTTGCTTTGCAAACTTGATGTTCGTCCCATTTCTAGCTTCCCCTTTTTCATTTTGTTCAGCGAATCTTCTCCATGGAAAAATAGAATAATATAGAACTAAAGTATTTATGAAAGCTTGAATATATATTTCTTTAGCTGTGAGGATGCATTTCTTCCTTCTGCATGCCTGATGGCGTTCTTCCTTTCCCCTCCCACTCTCCAAACCCGTGCATTCCTCCCACCTACACCATCCATCCTCTCATCTTTAGCCGACCAACCCACTTGCCCAAGCTTCCTATCCCTAACGCCGACCGTCTACCTCCTAACAGCAGCCGCTCCGCCCAAGACCACACCTAGCGAGCACCGCCACCTTCTTTGTCGTTACCCACTTCCTTCTCTTCCCGACCATGCTTAAACTCTCTGATTTAATAGCAGATCCTTTTCCTTGCCTACGCAAGCAGCTACTTCACCACCTTTCTCTCAACTCGCATAGCCACATCATTTAGCGGCCAAGGCCATTTCAACCTTCATCGCCTGTCCACTTTCTCCACCTTCATACTTTCTTTTCCACCACCTGATGCAGCCTCGCCTGTTTGCATCACACCCGCCTATTCAGACTGCCGCACCTCCCTTCCGCCAATGACTTCGCCTTCCCCTTCCTTGATCGTCCATTCGGCGTGCATCCAGTTGGACAAGGACACCATGTTTGCATGCGCACATATTTATATTTGAAGTTATGAAGGTATGTATAGATATTAGCTTAATTGAGTTATGTTATTGTATGTTCAAAAAAAAACTAAACAAGAAATTTTGTTGCATGCTTCCCTGTAGCCGTGCTTTCAAACCCACGTTATCCACATTTATTTAAGGGGTAGGCATATCGATTTACAAGCTATGTGTAGTTTTATAAATATTATAATGTTGTGAAAAATTTGATGTGAATACTTATATTTTGGTTAAACTGATGCACGTATATATGTTATAACGTGTAAATTTTATATACATTATGATATAAGCATATCTATGTGTTACTTAAATATATGAGCTTTATATAATTATATATATTAAACTGTAAAATTAGTTGTATTGACTCAAAAATTTATTATTATATATGTTGATTTTAATATTTGAGTTTTAGTTTAAAACAATGATTTTGAAATACATATGTTTAATTTAAATGTGTCTGAAATATAAAATATGATTTTATATAAAAGTTATGCATACAAGTTCATTCATATCATTTATCTTCATCGAGGTCGTTCTGATTTGACTTCGTTAATTCATATTTATCAGATTTGTCCGTCGTGTTTGTTCTTTATCGAACCGTATACATCTACCTTTGCTTTGGAATTCTCGCTTGGATTCGTAACTCATCTCACTCTCGTGCTTTTCTCTAGCCTCGAAAGGTGACCAATTACTCGCGATTAATATTTTTTTATTTGTTAAATTCGATTTCAATTGAAACGTCAAATTGGAATACCTGTTGTTAGTTATTTACACTATTATTTATGTTATTACCTGTAACAGTTCACCTGTGACATCTGACACCATTATCGGTTACTTATGCGATGATAATCCAGTTTGATTCATAATTAATTAACTGTTTGTTGTTTATATTGGATGTTAAATTGTTAAGTATAAAGTGATATATAATGTGAAATTGAAATTGACGTAGGATAGTTAAAAATTGGAAACGACATATGTGTAAATTTGATTAAATGACATTTGTGTAATATGACCCTTTAAATGTTAAATAGATTGACACGTAGGATTTGGTTAAGTACACCTTGAACCACTGAATGTATGTTGTTAAATTGATGATGTATGAAATTGTAAATAGATGACAAGTGAAGAACCATAATGTAATAATCTTTAATCTACATGAAATGATAGTGTAGATTCTAGAAATAATTGTATTAATTTGCACAAACAACAATGTAAATTAATACGATTATTTGAATTAATTATTGGATTGTTATTGATGGTTGCTATTGCTTGTTTATTTACTTTGACACCATCCCAGTTATCACACTGCAAGTTTCCTTTGCTATGCTTTGATCTTTGAATTGAATTGGAATCGGGTTGAAATGATAAATACCCAAATGAATTTGATCTAGAATAGAGAATTAAATAAAAACCCGATTGGTCAATAATTTGATTTAAAAATAAAATGAAGATTCTATTTGAATAAATAATAAGTTTTGAAAAGAAGTTTGAATTTAATGGAAGAAAATGTTAATATTTAATATTTGAACAAAATATAAACAAGTAGTTGTTGAAAGAATGTTGTTTTATAATAAATTATTTAACAATAAAAATTGGAATTATTCATTGTATTAAGCTTGAAATTATCTAATAATTAAGTTTGAAATTATTTAATTATTAAGTTTTGAAATTATTTAACGATCAAGTTTTGAAATACTTAATAATTAAGTTTTGAAATCAATCAATAATTGAATAAAATTGAATTATTTGATAATTAAATAAAAATTTGAATTATTTGATAAGAGAAATTGGACTTTTGAATATGTGAATTTGAACTACGTTAATAAATGAAATTGGGTTTCTTATTTATTAAGTTTGGAAAATTATTTAAGTTAATTAATAAGTGAAATTTAACTTCTTGAATATGTGAAATTTAGTTTCTTTATTAATTGAGTTTTGAAATTTGTAACTAAGTAAAGAAATAAGTGGAATTGAATTTCTTTAACAAGAAATAAAATGTTATTTATTGGAATAAATATAAGACTTATATTTTAAAGAATTTGATTGACGATTTTAATTGAATTCAATTTGTAAGCTGATACAATGAAGTTGAACTTAAGTAAATGATTTAATGAATTAGAAATTAAATGAAAATTGTTTTGAATGACAAATTTACTTAACGAATATTGAATGAAATCGATAAATGAATTCAAACTGATTTGAATGTTAAATTAAATTAATTTAATTGTTTCAGAATAAAATTTATATGTACATGAATCAATATTTGAATTGTTTAAAATAAATTTGAAATTGAATTGTAAGTCTTTGAAATGGTAATTTGGAAGTTTTGAAACGTAGATTTTGGAAATTGATATTGAAAGACAAATGAAATATTGATTTATAAATTCTAATTGAAATTGAAATATATTTGGTTTTGAAATTTATTAAACGACCAATCGATGTAATAATTATGAAAGTTATTAAAGAAAACGAAATCAGTTATGGATATACTCTTTATCTAACCCGAAAACCACTTTAATAACTATACGCGAAGTGTGATCTAGAATGAAGTGGTTGGAATGATGTACATGATGACTGAAGAAAGAGAACGATAATGGATAGCCTTGACACTTGTGTCAAATTGGAAATGACTAAAACAGGAGCCGTGCTGGGCCAAATGGGGTTAGCCACCTCGAGCGAACACACTTCTTCGAATACTACTCATTACTTGTTATTGATTGGTGCACCCTCGTACTTTTAGGAGTGTTGTTTCGCGGTGTTGCGATCGTTGCAGCGATGCGTTTTCACCAGTCCGGATCAGGCAAACGGTAGTTTCACTACCTTGGGTATTGCCTCATGTGCCTTGTCATACTTGTATCCCTATATACGCGACCACTACGAATTTATTTTGTGTTATACCTATGGAGTACTCCCTGATATCCCACTAGTTTAAGGTGGAGTTTACAGTGCTGTATAGACTATAACGCTTATATAAAATGTGTTAAGGGGAATAATGGTAACGCCTTAACACTATTTTGATATTTATGTTACTGATAGACATTATCTATCAGCGTACACTACTACATAGTAGATAGTTTAACGGATCCTTAGAGGACGGTTATCCCAACGTCCTTTGAGTTGTTTGTATTTCAATTGTTATTTCACTTGAGTTGGATTTACTAATATAAGAATGTTAATCCTGACTCGAGTGTTTTGTGTTTTGCTTTACGCTCGGGTCAGACTGAGTGGTTCCGCTTTCGAGACTCACCTTTGGAGTTGGAGCTTCGCTTGGAGATCCGGCTATCTATCCAGCTTTCAGATATTCAGTTGATTGCAGCGATGTATTCTGATTCTTGCATTTGACTATTGTATTAGAGACTTCTGTTGTAACTTATTTAACTCTGTTATATATATAGTAGCTTCATGAACTACTATCTTTTGCTTCCGCTGCATATTATTACTCTGTGTCTATGATTCTGTGATTATTTATTTACTGTATATCTGAGTTTTGCCAAATTTAAAATTAACAATTCGGTATTTTGAATTATTCAAGTCCGACATGTGCTGATGCGAATATTCCAAAATATCGAGTCGTTATAATATTTAAGTAAATTTAACTAAAATAATTTAATTCGAAAACCTATCTTCCAAATACGATAGAATAAGCACCCGGTATATACTCCATTATGTTCAAAATAGGGGCAAAACATTATGAATACCTGGTGGCACGCTTCGTTTGGAATTCGAAAATATTTCAGGCGAATAGTGATTCGTAAATGGCTATATAAGCAATCCATGCCTCAAAACCCTAGAGCATAAGGTAACAACCCTCACTTATAATTTCAGTGGTCTTGAATTTTTGAATCTTCTTCCCCTCTCGATCCATAAGACATTATACAAAACTTCCAACTAGAGAATCGAAGTGCAAGTTGAGATCTCCACATCTGTATGGCTATGATCGTCAAATTCATCGCATAGAGGGCCAAATCAGGCCGCATTCATCATGTATTCGTGCACGAAATACGAGGCAACAACAGCATGATGTAACCAGTCTCAGTTGAGTGGTCGAGCAAGCTGCGATGTGTCGTTTGGCGGTGCCTGATCGATCTTCGGACACCACGTAGGAGGAGTAGCGATGGCCGAGGCATGCATTCTGGGTTTCGAACGTGTGTGTGAGTTTGCCAGGGTTATGAACATGACGAAGAGGAAGGTTATATTTTTTTAAATTATATTTATTAAAGTTAAATAAATTTTTTAATTATTGATTGTTTAAAAATTCAAAATTTTCTCGCACGAATTTCGTTTTGCACGAAACAAGTTGCATTAGGTTCGTGTCAGTAGATTCTACACATAAGAATTCGATTGGAATCGATTGGAGCTAGCCAGTTTTGGGATTAAAATTAAATGCTTATCAATTTAATTCAGAATAGAACGTTTGGCGAATCTAAAAATTAAGGTGAGTAAATCTCAACCATTTTGAGATAACTTGTCTTAATTTATAACGTTAACAATTAATTATTGGTTGATTGGATGAAATTATAAATTATTATCAGTTGAATGTTATATTATATATAGTAGTATATATATTAGTAGTTAGGTACATTCCCACTGATTGGAGCGGATGGGACACAATGCGCCCGCATAATAGCGGATGACCCTTTTTATTGCGATATCCCACTTCGTAGTAGGATTGTTATTATTTCATGTTATATAACATCTGTGGTTGCTGGGAGACTAGTTGGAGGGATCCAATTGGATTCCTCCAAAATGTTGATTTTGATTTCATATATGATGATATAGGATATATGTGAGTAATCTCTTAAAGATTATCTTATGCTTTGATTTATTGGATGCTAAGTAGCATTGGCCTTAATTTTGGTATTATAAATACCATAAATTATATTTTTTTAATTTTTAAAAAGAAATTCAAAGGATATTTAGGAAATGGAAATATTTATATCGAGTTTTGGACCATTTTAAAGAAAATTGATTTGGATAAAACAATGATTTAATTTTGGATTTGTACTCAACTGCTCGTAAAATGTTTTAATTAGAGATTTAAAAATAATTTATATAATGGATTTTTAATGGTGGATTTTTAAGTGATATTTCTAGATTTATGGAAAAGAAGTTGAAATCGATATTTAAAATAGATTTGATGAATAAATGGTATTTATAAAGGAATGGATTCATAAATGAAATTTTATAAAGGGGATTATCTTTATAAACAAGTGAAACCCAAAGGAGTTTATAAACTTATAACAATGTTTATAAATAAGGGGAAATTATTATCAGTTAACAAATTGGAAATATAAATTTATATTGAGATGTGGAAATCGGTTTTCGAAAGAAAAAAATTATGGATTCTATTTTTGAAAAGTGTGAATGGTTATGAAATTGAGACGTAATCGATGTGATACGAATTGAGAGGGATTTATTAATTGAAATTGGTAATATCAGGTTTTAAAAATAGAGTTTTGTCAAGAAATTAACTTTGTTTTACAAATGGGATTTTTATTTATTAAACTACAAAGTTAAAGCAGTTTTAGTATTGAAATATTTTGGGAAGTGGATTTCTCAAATATCTAATATTAACGGAAGCAGATTCTATTTTTATAGGATGTTTTGTAAGTTGATTAGTTTTATTTAAACTTAATTGGAAATGAGTTATTGATTTTTATTTAAATTGTTTTGATATTTTAAATAATTAAAACATTTGGAAAAATAATTTTTATTCTTTAAAAAAACACTTATTATATATATATATATATATATATATATATATATATGGAGTTAAAAATAAGTGATTGCAATTTGTTTATAAATACTCTCGATATTTGTAAACCGAGTTTTAATTAAAGAACGTGATTTATAAGGGAAAATCTTACAATGGAATTCTGGGAATTTATGGAAATTTCCAAAGTTTTTAAATACAAAAACTTCGAAAATGAATTAGAATTCATAAAAGAAAAGAAATGGGTAGTTGGAATTATAGACAAGTGTAATCGATTTTGGAAATTTTTAAAGGAAATTAATTAACGAGTTCTGAAAACTTATAGAATCAATATAATGAGTTAAGGAATTTGCAAATAAATTGTAAAGGATTTTGAGAAGTATGAAATAAATGGAATATTTCCTAAGTATTGGAAATAAAATGATTTTTGAAAAAAAAAATACTAATAAATATTTCCTTAGTATTGGACTAGAAAATTTTGAAATATTTAACTATGAGATTTTTATTATAGAAATATATTTTTCAGAGTATTTAATTATAAAAGTAATTGGGAAAAAATATTTCTAAGTACTGATATGGTTTGAAATATCCTGTAATGGATAAAGTTTTTTCAGACAATCAAATTGGGCCTGGTGACTGCTTATGTGTGAAATTTGATTGTTAAATAACCGACTATAAAATCTGGCCAAAATACTTTAATCGTTTCGAAGAGACCAGGATCGGATTAATTATCTGGAAAACACTTCTATCCGATTTGAGCGTTATGAATTATCAAATCTTGAGGATAATGAAGACGGTGATCTTTGAAGAGATTGGTTTGTTCAGACCCATAACAACTTGTACGGATGAATGTTATCATTGCATTGTTGCCTGGAAGGCAGTGTTGGCATTCCAAGTGGGATTGCTATTCAAAAAGGTAAACGTAGCCTCAAGCCTCATCAACCGTGAAATGACTAAAACAAGGCAAGTAGCAGGACTAAGTGGGTCGCTCCCATTAGGGTATGTCATCATCTTTCTAGATTACCCTATATTTATTGATTTAGTTGTGCATGAGAGATCTCAATTAGGGGTGGAAGACCGGATGATGACATATTCGGTACTACTTGTCAAGTGGTACCGCCGTTCTATGTGGCAGGGTACAAGATGTTCTTGTCAGGCCCATGTGCATTGATCTAAAGATGCACCCATCGGAAGTAGTTCCTTACCTGGTCATAGTATGGAATTCAACAAGCACCGTACGGCTTTGATTGTGTCCAACTATATTGAAATATGGGATGCAAGCATTTCAACTACTTTATAATTTATTTTTCTATAGACACTATTATAATATCAGATGATTTTGACATAAAATATTTTGGTTATCGTAAGGTAAAAACCCATTGTATTTATGCGTGACGTGGTCTTACGAGATACCTTTTTGATTTCCAAGATTTTCTTACACCTTAGATCAAGTTTGGTGTGTTTTCTCACATTGGTTTTCCAGACTGACTAGGGTGTTATTTTTTTGTAATGCTTAGGTCAGACCGAGCATTACAGATTCAGGTTAGGATGCTATGGAGCTCGGGAACGAGTTGGAGGGTTTTAGGCTTATTACACATACTTGGTTATTTTCCACTGTGTATGTTAAACTGTATATTCAGTACATGCGAGGACAAGTATTTATAACTGTCCAAATTGCTATATTGACTGTAGTTTTCCAATGATTGTATGTATACTAAAAGTTACAGTTTCTTTTTGTATAAAGTTTGTATTTATCTATTATATATTGTATCGCAGTGATTTGTGAGATTCTGTGCATTGTTTTCTATTTCTCCTTCTTTCTTTCTTCTCAATCTCTCTCTTCTTTTCCATGACCTTCCGTCATTCTGTACATTTTGGTTGGCATATGTGGTTTATTGTCGACTTAAAGGGTACAGATATGTGGGTCGTCACAGTCAACAACAAATGTATATATGTATTATTAACTAATTGTGTATGCATATATGTTTATATGTGTATATATATTTATTGTTTAATGAATCCTCTAAATATACTAAATTAATTCAGCCAAGTCAACGATTATCAATTCAAGATTTATTACCAAACATGGAATGATCCAATTTAGTAAGTCAATATGAAAATAGATCTTAATCGATAAATCTAAATGTAACCTATATGTATATGTTAATAATTTAAAGTTGAATGAAACATACATATTCAAAAAAATTGTCAAAATACTTTGTATAATAATAATATTATTTTGATTCATGTTTATTTATACAAAAATATAGTGTCATATATGTATGTGTGTGCATACATACACACACAAATATATATACATACATACATATATATATGTATATGTTTAAATATATTCATATATGTATTGTTAATGAATCCTTTAAAGTTAATAAACCAACTCAATCAAGTAAATTATAATTAATTATGTTTTATTATCAAACATGCAGTAATCTAATTTAGTAAAACAGTGTGATGATGGATCTTAATCAACGAATCTAAATATAATTTACATGTATGTGTTAATGAATTTTTTTGAAACCTTTTAAAATATTTCAAATGTATTTTATTATACGTACACATATATGTACACATACGCATTTATGTTTATGTATGAATATCAAAGTAGAAAAAAATTGGAATTAATGTAAACTATTGTTAACTATTAAATATAATAAAGTTAATTAGAATAAAAAATTAATTACTAGTTCTATATTTAGATCAAAATCAATAGACATGTAACGACCCGTATTTTACGTGTCGACAAAATCATAAAATAGTTGCTTTAAATCGTATTGTTGATAAGTTGTTCAGAGTAAGTTATTGGGTACTTAAGTCGTGTAGGAATTGGCTTGAGTAAAGCTTAGGTCGGTGGGTAAATGAGTCGTTCATACAACTTAGGGATGTTGCCGACTTAAGGAAGGTAAGTGTTGAATTAGGGAGTCAGAGTTTTGAGTCGTGACCGACTTATAGAGGGCCGACTCATAGGTGTTGCCAAGTTAGTGGGTTAGCGAGTCAAGAGAGGCAACGGTTTACAATTTTGGACGAGTCATGGAGTAGCCGACTCATAGTAGGACCGACTCAGAGATTTGTGGAAGTAACGACCTAAGGGTTGCCGAGTTATAGCTTAAGTTGTAGGCGAGTTAACAGTTTAAGGGGAAGTGACCGACTCAGATGATGACCGACTCAAGGGGAGAGCAACGACCTATAGAAGGACCGACTTAAAGCTTAGCAGTGTGTTTGTGTGTATAGTTGAGTCGTCATACGACTTAGGACTTGGGAGTGTTAGCAGCTGTGTGTTAAGTCGTTGGTCATAGGTCGGTTAGAGCTTAGGTCGGCCATAAGAGTGAGTGGTTGAGTCGGCAGGAAGGGATAAGTCGTTAGGCCGTATTGGTTGGATTGTTGAGTCGGCTATTGTTAGGTCGTTAGGGGTGTTGAGTCGTGTCTGGGGTGAGTCGCGTACAGGTTAGACGTGAGGCCCTGTGTTTTGTTGAGTCGGCATGATGATGAGTCGGGGACGACTCAAGGGGTGGGTCGGCAACGACCTAAGGGGCGACGACTCATAGTGGTTTCAGCCTATAAATAGAGGGGTTTGGCTAACTTTTTGGCACCGGTTTTTGAAGCGACGAAGTGCTGCCATTTTGGGAACTCGACTACAACATTTCTTCATATTCTTTTCTCCATTCCAATCTAATTCTAACATCCATCCAAGATCGAAGATTGAGATTGAAGATCCAAGAGACAAAGTTGAAGATCTTCATCCAACGAAGCTAGATTTCATCGTTTTAAGCGAGATTTCGCCGGATCAAGCCTTGATCTTCGCTGTCCAGATCTGAAGTGTTTAGTTTTTTGAGGTGTTTAGGTGATTTGGTGAGTGGTAGTTATCTCTCACGCGGACCCAAAGGAGTATATTGGATTGGTGGTTTGTTGGAGTGTTGTAGATAGTGATTTTGTGCATTTTCCTTAGATCCAAGTATAGATCCATTGTTGTGAAGATGTTTATCTATGCAAGTTCATTTATTAAGTTATAGAAACAAAACCCATGTTTTATATTTGATAGATCTATGCTTAAAACTATGATTTCATGTATGTTAGACTTATGCTCATTTATTTACGAAATTGCCACTATAGTTAATATTGCTTATTAGATCTTGTTTGAATGCTTGAATGTTTGGATGTATGATTGATTAGATTGTTTCAAGTTAGCAAATGGTTGATTTGGAACAAGATGGTTGGAGATGATTCAAAAGCTAAGTGGAAAGGCTCTTGAATGGTGAAAGCTGCCGGTGACATATGAAGCGGATGTGGAAGCTCATATGGATGGATTCGATGATGATGGTCTTTGTTATGATGTGATGAGACAAGGCATGAGATCGGGATGGAACTTTGCTATGATGCGATGAAGCAAAGTGTGATGTTGAGATGGGACGGGTCATGATGACGTTCCAAGCACGTGCTGCGACGACGTGCAAAGTTATGTTGATAACTCGGTGATGCGATCCGGGTTGGTGATAATGGTTAGCTTGAGAGGTGCTTGAGCTATTATGGAAATAGTCGTCGAGGAGGATGACTAGGAGGCTGAGATCTTATCGTTGTTGAAGGTTCTAGCATGCTCAAAGCAAGAGTACGTTGGAACGGGCTGCGACGACGTTCCAAGCACGGGCTGCGACGACGTGCTAGTACTCTGGGTAGTTGCGAAAATTCCTAGGCACGGGCTGCGACGACGTGCGGAGTTATGTCTAGAACCAGGGTTACCATTAGCCCTTGACAGGTGGTCATTCAATTAACGGTGAAATCATGGCAAAGATAACAGTGATAGCCAGAGTCATGGATGTTTGGTTGTATTATCATTCGGTCTCAAGAGCGGTATTTTCTGGGTGCTTGTCTGATCTTGGTTTAGGCCTTGGGGGTTTGTATTTGGAAAGCATCGCCCTTGACTCGAGTGATTATTGCTTTACTTTAATTATCTGCTATATTATGCTTGCTTTTCCTTAGTGTGTGTCTGGGGGCTATCACTGTAGAAAGAGGTGGAGTGGGATGGTTTGGTTCCTATTCCTTTTATTCCTTATTCTCTTTTGGTATGTTTGATAGTTGATTTACTACTCACTAAGACTTTGTCTGACTCAAGGTTTTATGTCTCCTCTTATTACCTTGGGCTGTTCATCCATGTGGGGATGGGCAGACTAGGTAGCAGGTGACAGGTCCTGTTCTTAGAGATCTACGCTGAGGATGACGAAGAGGAGCAGGAGGCTTTGCATATTAGTTTTCTTACTATATGTACTGGGTGTTCCGCTGTTGTATCTGATTGAGTGTTATGTAGTGAGGCTTGGATGTATGGATGATTCATACGTTTGTATAAAACTACTATGATGCTTATATGATGATTTTCTGCTATGGAGCTTCACTATATATTTCTCTATTGTATTTTATCCATGCGCTGTGAGATGTACGATAGAGGTTGCTGTTTTATTTTATCCTGACTACTGTCCATGGCTACCTGACACGCCCTTCAGCGCTCTTTTCTCTTGTTTTGGTGCGGGAGTCATGGGCGGTCGTCACATTTTGGTATCAGAGCTTTGGTTAATCGATTTTAGCCAACGCTCGCTGACGCAACTATGTATGAGAGACGTAATTGTATTTTGATGGATGATTACTATATATAATATAGTAGCTTAGAAGGATTTGAACTCCTTATGCAGTTGTTTCTTAAGGTGTTCTAATCATTCTTATTACAGATATTAAGGATGAGTCGAAGAGCGAGACCAACTGCAAGGGAAGGCCGTGCTACTGAAGGAGCAGTTGATTATGGAACTATGTTCGAAGCAATGATGACTTCGATCATGAGAAGGATACCAGCTCCAGGGCCATCAACAGATGTGGGAGTTCAAGTCCAAGCTCCAAGACCGGTGGATTTTGCCAAGCTTTGCAAGGATTATACTTCTCTTGGAGGAAAAGCTTTCTTGGGGACAGAGTCGACTATTGAGGTGCAGAGATGGATTGATGCATGTCGAAGAATCTTTGGTGACTTAGGGATTGAGGATGCAACTAAGAGGAAGCTTGCATCGAGACAGCTTCAGGGAAGAGCTGCTGATTGGTGGAATTCTATCACCATCGATACTCCAGAAGAAGAGATCACTTGGGAGCAATTCCAAGTTAGATTTGAAGCCAAGTTCATCTCTACGGCCCAGAAGTCTGTTTTGTTCAAGAGGTTTGTAGAGCTCAAGCAAGGTGGGAGACCAGTTCTTGAGTATATTTCTGAGTTTGAAGCTTTGTCCAATTATGCCAGATCGTACATTGATTCTCCCTATCAGAAGAACGAGAAGTTTGTGACCGGTTTGGATGCTTATCTTGGGAGGCAGTTGGTGGATCATCTGGACGATCCATTTGAGAAGCTTGTGGAGAAAGCCCTCAGGCATGAGAGTTTGTTTCCTAAGGAAAGTTCTGTTGTTGCTGTAACCAGGGAAGGATCTAAACCACACCAGAGTGGCAATAAGAGGAGGAGGCAGCAGCAGCAGAAGGGTAAGGATGGCCAGAAGAAGCCGAAAGGCGAAGTGACTTGTTATAACTGCCAACAGAAGGGCCATCTTTACAAAGATTGTAAGAATCCCAAGGTGCCGGGAAAGTGTTATAACTGTGATAAGCTGGGACACATCAAGAAGGATTGCCCAGAGCCGAGGAAAGATAGGCAGATTGTGCAAGCTTGTGCTTTGGGAGCTGTGCCGTCGTCTTCAAAAGCTCCTACAGCTGAAGAGAAGGGGAAGAGTGTGGTAGTTCAAGGTACTCTTTCTATTTGTGGTGTTCCAGTTAGAGTGTTGTTTGATACTGGAGCGTCGCATTCTTTTGTTTGTAATGATTTGGTAGGCCGGTTAGGTTTGAAACCGGATATTGTTGATAGGCCATTAGTTGTGACTAATCCGGTTGGGGGTTCGTCATGTTTGTGTATGATATGCCGTGGTCTGGTTGTGTCGAGTCATGATTGCTCGTTTGATTGTGATTGCTTTGTTCTGAACTTTGCGGGGTTCGGAATTATTTTGGGTATGGACTGGCTCAAGAAGTATGCGGCAAGGATTGATTGTGAGAGGCTTGAGGTGACAGTCGGGAATGTGGAAGGGCGAAAGGTTGTGATACGATGTAAGCATGAGGAAGGCGACTTCATGAGCTTCATGTATTCGCTGGTTGTTCCACGGGATGGACTGTCATCAGTGCCTATTGTGAATGGATTCGAGGATGTCTTTGACGAAGTCAAAGGGTTGCCGCCGCATAGGGAGATCGAGTTTCGTATCGATCTAGTTGAGGGAGCCAGACCTGTTGTGATGCCTCTTAGGTGGATGGCGCCTAGGGAGCAGCTAGAGTTGAGGGTGCAGGTTGAAGACCTTTTGCAGAAAGGATTCATTCGGAGAAGTGTGTCCGAATGGGGTGCACCAGTTGTGTTCGCAACCAAAGCGGATGGATCGTTGAGGTTGTGTGTGGATTATCGTGAGATGAATAAGTTGACTAGGAAGAACAAGTATCCATTGCCGAGAATAGATGACTTGTTTGATCAGCTTCACGAGGCTAAGGTGTTTTCTCAGATGGATTTGGCAACGGGATTTCACCAGTTGAGAGTGGCAAAGGATAGTGTGCCAAAGACTGCTTTCAGGACACCATCCGGTTTTTATGAGTGGCTGGTAATGCCGTTTGGATTGACTAACGCGCCAGCATATTTTGTGGATCTTATGAATAGGGTGTTCAGAGATCAGTTGAATAAGTTCGTGCTTGTGTTCGTGGATGATATTTTGGTTTACTCCAGAACTGAGGAAGAGCACAAGACGCACTTGAGAATTGTTTTGGAAATCTTGCGGAAACATCAGCTGAAGGCTAAGTTTTCGAAATGTCACTTCTGGAAGAGTGAAGTGAGATTCTTAGGCCATGTTATCTCTGGAAATGGAATAGCGGTTGATCCCGCTAAGGTGGCAGCAATCCAGGATTGGGTTAGACCTAAGAATGCATCTGATGTGAGAAGTTTTCTTGGATTAGCAGGATATTATCGTCGGTTTATCAAAGACTTTTCCAAGATAGCTGCACCGTTGACAGGATTGACGAAGAAGAACCAAGTGTTCAGATGGGATGACAAGTGTGAGCAAGCTTTCGTAATCCTGAAAGAGCGACTGACAAGTGCTCCTGTTTTGACTATTCCAAGTGGGAATGAAGAGATGGTGGTTTACACCGATGCATGTGGCACTGGACTTGGAGCAGTGCTAATGCAGAAGGATAAAGTTGTTGCGTATGCTAGTCGACAACTGAAGCCGCATGAAAGGAATTATCCGACTCATGATTTGGAGTTAGCGGCGATTGTGTTTGCTTTGAAGATATGGAGACACTACCTATTGGGAGTTCGATTTGAGTTGTTTACGGATCATAAGTCGTTGAAGTATCTGTTCTCCCAAAAGGATTTGAATCTTCGACAGCAAAGATGGCTAGAGTTCCTAGCATCATATGATTTTGGTATAGCCTATACTCCGGGAAAAGGAAACGCAGTGGCAGATGCGTTAAGTCGAAGACATGCAGGATTGGGAGCCATGTTTTCGGAGTGGAAGAGTCTCGAGTATTTGGCTGAGTTTGACTTCAGGCCAAGATGTGAATTGGAACCTGAGATGTTGGCAAACTTATCGATAAGACCTACTCTTGTGGAAAGGATTGGCGAGAGCCAAAAGCAAGACGATAAGCTTGTCAGGATTATCCATGGTTTGGAATCTGGATTGGAACCAGAGAAGGATAAAGGATTCGAGATCGATCGAGAGGGTCGGCTTCGAAAGCAAGGACGACTGGTTGTTCCCGATATAGATGGATTGAGAGATGAAGTTCTGAGGGAAGGTCATCACTCGAAGTTGACAATTCATCCAGGTGGAAATAAGATGTATCGGGATATGAAGAGAACTTACTACTGGGAAGGCATGAAGAAAGATGTTGGAAATTTTATTTCCAAGTGTATGAACTGTCAGTTAGTGAAAGCTGAGCAGAAGAAGCCCAGTGGATTACTTCAGCCATTAGAAGTTCCTACATGGAAGTGGGAGCAAGTGTCGATGGACTTTATCGATGGTCTACCTAGGACAAGAGCAGGAAATGAAGGAATTTGGGTCATAGTAGATCGTTTGACCAAGAGTGCAAGGTTCATTCCTGTTCGATCAACTAGGACTGCATCGAAGTTGGCTGAGTTGTATGTTAAGTGGATAGTTCGATTCCATGGTGTTCCGAAGTGTATAGTGAGCGATCGAGACCCATTGTTCACTAGTGGATTTTGGAAGAGCTTCCAGGAAGTTTTGGGAACCAAGTTGTGTTTGAGTACAGCTTATCACCCTCAAACAGATGGTCAAACTGAGAGAGTTAACCGAGTTTTGGAAGATCTTCTCAGAGCTTGTGTTTTGGACTTCGGAGGATCATGGGAAGATCATCTTCATTTGGTGGAGTTTGCATATAATAACAGTTATCAGTCGAGTATAGGTATGGCACCATATGAGGCATTATATGGAAGACCGTGTAACTCTCCGACATGTTGGTTGGAAACTGGAGAAAAGCTGATACTTGGGCCAGAGATGATTCGACAGACTTCGGATTGTATAGAGATCATTCGGCAACGAATGAAAGCAGCCCAAGATCGTCAGAAAAGTTATGCCGATAATCGTCGTAAGGATTTGAAATTCAACGTAGGTGAGATGGTTTTTGTGAAGATTTCTCCATTAAAGAGTGCTATTAGATTCGGAAAGAAAGGAAAGTTAACTCCGAGATTTGTTGGACCATTCCCGATTATAGAGCGAATTGGAAAGCTCGCTTATAGATTAAAGTTACCGGAAAAGATGGCGGGTGTGCACAATGTTTTTCATGTATCTTATCTACGGAAGTTTGTGCATGATCCAACTACAGTGGTTTCTGCTGATAGCTGTGAAGATTTGGAGGTTGATCCAGTAGTTACTAAACCTCGTAAGCCGCTTCGTATTGTTGAAACCGATACGAAACAGCTTAGGAGGAAGACGATTACGTTGCTCAAGGTACAATGGAGTGATGATGTTAACGACTGTACGTGGGAGGAGGAAGAGAGGATGAAGGCAGCTCATCCCGAACTCTTCGAGGTATGGCCCTAAAGTGTCGTGACATCTCATGAATTTGTAGCTTGTTCTAAGTCTTAGAATTCTGCATGCTAGGTTAGAAATTGGATGCATGGTTTGTTGATTGCTATGGATGGTAGGCATGGAGAATAATTTTGTTCGCTCTTGATTGTTTGGAATTTCGGGGGCGAAATTCCTTAGGGGGAGAGAATGTAACGACCCGTATTTTACGTGTCGACAAAATCATAAAATAGTTGCTTTAAATCGTATTGTTGATAAGTTGTTCAGAGTAAGTTATTGGGTACTTAAGTCGTGTAGGAATTGGCTTGAGTAAAGCTTAGGTCGGTGGGTAAATGAGTCGTTCATACAACTTAGGGATGTTGCCGACTTAAGGAAGGTAAGTGTTGAATTAGGGAGTCAGAGTTTTGAGTCGTGACCGACTTATAGAGGGCCGACTCATAGGTGTTGCCAAGTTAGTGGGTTAGCGAGTCAAGAGAGGCAACGGTTTACAATTTTGGACGAGTCATGGAGTAGCCGACTCATAGTAGGACCGACTTAGAGATTTGTGGAAGTAACGACCTAAGGGTTGCCGAGTTATAGCTTAAGTCGTAGGCGAGTTAACAGTTTAAGGGGAAGTGACCGACTCAGATGATGACCGACTCAAGGGGAGAGCAACGACCTATAGAAGGACCGACTTAAAGCTTAGCAGTGTGTTTGTGTGTATAGTTGAGTCGTCATACGACTTAGGACTTGGGAGTGTTAGCAGCTGTGTGTTAAGTCGTTGGTCATAGGTCGGTTAGAGCTTAGGTCGGCCATAAGAGTGAGTGGTTGAGTCGGCAGGAAGGGATAAGTCGTTAGGCCGTATTGGTTGGATTGTTGAGTCGGCTATTGTTAGGTCGTTAGGGGTGTTGAGTCGTGTCTGGGGTGAGTCGCGTACAGGTTAGACGTGAGGCCCTGTGTTTTGTTGAGTCGGCATGATGATGAGTCGGGGACGACTCAAGGGGTGGGTCGGCAACGACCTAAGGGGCGACGACTCATAGTGGTTTCAGCCTATAAATAGAGGGGTTTGGCTCACTTTTTGGCACCGGTTTTTGAAGCGACGAAGTGCTGCCATTTTGGGAACTCGACTACAACATTTCTTCATCTTCTTTTCTCCATTCCAATCTAATTCTAACATCCATCCAAGATCGAAGATTGAGATTGAAGATCCAAGAGACAAAGTTGAAGATCTTCATCCAACGAAGCTAGATTTCATCGTTTTAAGCGAGATTTCGTCGGATCAAGCCTTGATCTTCGCTGTCCAGATCTGAAGTGTTTAGTTTTTTGAGGTGTTTAGGTGATTTGGTGAGTGGTAGTTATCTCTCACGCGGACCCAAAGGAGTATATTGGATTGGTGGTTTGTTGGAGTGTTGTAGATAGTGATTTTGTGCATTTTCCTTAGATCCAAGTATAGATCCATTGTTGTGAAGATGTTTATCTATGCAAGTTCATTTATTAAGTTATAGAAACAAAACCCATGTTTTATATTTGATAGATCTATGCTTAAAACTATGATTTCATGTATGTTAGACTTATGCTCATTTATTTACGAAATTGCCACTATAGTTAATATTGCTTATTAGATCTTGTTTGAATGCTTGAATGTTTGGATGTATGATTGATTAGATCGTTTCAAGTTAGCAAATGGTTGATTTGGAACAAGATGGTTGGAGATGATTCAAAAGCTAAGTGGAAAGGCTCTTGAATGGTGAAAGCTGCCGGTGACATATGAAGCGGATGTGGAAGCTCATATGGATGGATTCGATGATGATGGTCTTTGTTATGATGTGATGAGACAAGGCATGAGATCGGGATGGAACTTTGCTATGATGCGATGAAGCAAAGTGTGATGTTGAGATGGGACGGGTCATGATGACGTTCCAAGCACGTGCTGCGACGACGTGCAAAGTTATGTTGATAACTCGGTGATGCGATCCGGGTTGGTGATAATGGTTAGCTTGAGAGGTGCTTGAGCTATTATGGAAATAGTCGTCGAGGAGGATGACTAGGAGGCTGAGATCTTATCGTTGTTGAAGGTTCTAGCATGCTCAAAGCAAGAGTACGTTGGAACGGGCTGCGACGACGTTCCAAGCACGGGCTGCGACGACGTGCTAGTACTCTGGGTAGTTGCGAAAATTCCTAGGCACGGGCTGCGACGACGTGCGGAGTTATGTCTAGAACCAGGGTTACCATTAGCCCTTGACAGGTGGTCATTCAATTAACGGTGAAATCATGGCAAAGATAACAGTGATAGCCAGAGTCATGGATGTTTGGTTGTATTATCATTCGGTCTCAAGAGCGGTATTTTCTGGGTGCTTGTCTGATCTTGGTTTAGGCCTTGGGGGTTTGTATTTGGAAAGCATCGCCCTTGACTCGAGTGATTATTGCTTTACTTTAATTATCTGCTATATTATGCTTGCTTTTCCTTAGTGTGTGTATGGGGGCTATCACTGTAGAAAGAGGTGGAGTGGGATGGTTTGGTTCCTATTCCTTTTATTCCTTATTCTCTTTTGGTATGTTTGATAGTTGATTTACTACTCACTAAGACTTTGTCTGACTCAAGGTTTTATGTCTCCTCTTATTACCTTGGGCTGTTCATCCATGTTGGGATGGGCAGACTAGGTAGCAGGTGACAGGTGCTGTTCTTAGAGATCTACGCTGAGGATGACGAAGACGAGCAGGAGGCTTTGCATATTAGTTTTCTTACTATATGTACTGGGTGTTCCGCTGTTGTATCTGATTGAGTGTTATGTAGTGAGGCTTGGATGTATGGATGATTCATACGTTTGTATAAAACTATTATGATGCTTATATGATGATTTTCTGCTATGGAGCTTCACTATATATTTCTCTATTGTATTTTATCCATGCGCTGTGAGATGTACGATAGAGGTTGCTGTTTTATTTTATCCTGACTACTGTCCATGGCTACCTGGAACGCCCTTCAGCGCTCTTTTCTCTTGTTTTGGTGCGGGAGTCATGGGCGGTCGTCACAAGACATTAACTAGAAAATCATTAATAGAAGTTATCAACATTAAATGAAAACTAATTCTAATGATAATAAGTAGTATTACTTTAAGATCTATAATTACAAAGGGTAACAAATATATATAAATAAATTTTATAAATAAATTAACTACTTGATCTATATTATTATGGAGTAAATAAATAACTAATGGAATTTACCTTATTTATGTTGCCTATGATTCGTACCTTGAATGATAAATGCTTCTAGATCTCATTGAATCACCTCCAGAAATTGCAACAATCTGATGCACCACTTTTGTATTTATTTTATTTGATTTGTTTCGATTTTATTTTGGGAATATTTTCATGTGGCTTGAAAGCTATGAGGTTTTGGCCAAAGAAGGTAGAAATATGAAGATGAGGCTAAGATTTAGAAGGAGAGTGTTAAGAGAGGCAACTGAATGGAAGGTAACATATTTGTAGAGAGATCCTTCCTTAACATGCTTCCTTTATTTTCTAGATTAAACTATTGGATTTTAAGCCTCTTTTTCTTATGGCCTTTCCTGAATGAGGTTATATGGACCTCAAAGTATTCCCAAACCCATTTAGTATTAATCTATTTAAATTTAAATTAAACCTTTTATCAATATCATATATCGATACGTACATACATAACTTTTACGTACGTATTTTGTCAATAAATACTAATGGCATTCGAACAAATCAAATAAATAAACAAACAAAAATTTAATAATTAATATTTTATAAATACTAATTAATTTAATTAATTTATAATGATTATAAATTAATTAAATCATGTTGTTTTTGAAGTACTCGTCATTACGGTTGTGTGACTTTAAGTTGTAAATTCAATCAGCACTAATATCGAACTATTCGAATATTAACATTCACACATCACTTAGCAGGTGGTGTGACATTTAGGTCGGATTTATCACTTATAAATCTTCTGATAAAATCTAATTTTACTTTTTATAATCGATACTTGATAGTGACGATTATTTACACAAATTCGCTTCGTCAAAACTACATCACTTTGGATTTATGGTATTTGGTAATGGTCAAAATTCCAATATCATCCAATTCAACTTTATGGTCCAAACACAAAGTCCTTGGTTCAATAATAATAATTATTATTTACTAAAATGCTTTGGCCATAGACTTTGACTTGGAGTGGACTTCAGTTGACTGTAATACTAATCTCATATGACTAAGGAGACGAATCCTCTATTGAATAGTGTTCACTTCTAATGCTTCCACTCTACCCAACAATAGTCATTTGATCGACGTCATTCCATGATTTTATTATAATCAAAACAGAACTTTCACATTGAAGATCAACAGTTTCTCAAGTCAAAAGAACTATATAAATTGATCACATTTATATTCTTTACTTGATCTTAGTTATATTAATCTACAGAAAACTATCGAGTGAGTCATTCCATAGTTATTCAACAACTATTGGTACGTAACCCCTTGGTACCTAGAGCGGTCAATAGTAATACACTGCCTAACACTTGAAGAGTGTTATGTACTCTAGTCTTAACAGATGTATCCTTATCCAGTCTTGATACATCTTGACTGGGAATGTTTAAAATGGTATATTTGTTTCCATTGTGATAAATTACTCATGGTTACAACACTTTGTAATTACAATCATAAAATATACCATTTATGAATATTCTATTACAATACTTTTAATTAAATTAGTTAATCAATATAACTACATTATATCAAGCATATAATAGAAAGAAAACACATTTATTTCGAACAAGATTGGCTAACGAGTTAGGTATATGTAATAAATTATATAATTGCTTCTAGGGCATACCCCTAACTCCATCAACCTCTCACCTGCACTTGGGGTTAGTCATGGAATCTTATTCCAACTTCTCTAATTGGTTTTCTCAAAGCAATTGGGTCGGTCCCTTTGTGAAAAGGTACGCAGGTATGTATAAACTATCTAGTCTGTCAATCAACTCGCTTCGAAGGTGATAAACTATTTTATCGTATAGAACAATTTAGAGTGTCTCTCAACTTCTAGTAAGCTCTAAGTTATTTTATGAACTATATCATGACATTATTATCGTTTAACAATGTTACGAGATTCTCAACATTTGGAATCGGCTCGGTTATAAATTTTTGCACTTATATTTTTATATACGTTGCTTTTAGTGTGGCACTATTCAAGGTGATAAACTTAGCCTTTTTCATTGAATCGGCCACGGTCTTTCATTTGAAACATTTCCAACCTAAAGATTCTTGACTTGAATTTATTATTGACATATTATACTCAATATCACTTATGAAGTTTGAGTCCGAGCACTCCTTCATAGGGATTTTTTGTTTCTATAAACAATTCTCTAAGATTTCATAAATACACAAGAACATTTTAAACAACCATTTAGTTATACCAATTTGTATTCGATATTTTTTTCATGTATCAAATGCATTCATTTGGTATAAGAAAATACATTAGTTTTATACCATAGTTTTGACCTTATGCTACATTTAACACAATTTGATCTTTCATGTAATCAATTAAATTGAATACTCGATCTCATAGTACTGTTTTTTGACTTATTTCGAATGAACTAATTTCATCAAAGTACCATACATTATGAACTATGATTGTTCCCTATATAACACTTATAGAAGTATATGGATCAAATATTCATAGTCTTGTGTTGTTTTTAAAGTTCGAAACTTATAAAATGCAATAAAGGGTCTTGACCAAATAAACAGGTAGGTGATCATATTACAAATGTATTAAGTAGTTGTAAAATTAGGTACTTGCATAGGTATATAAAACATTAACATGTAGTAGGCATTTAGTGGCGAGTATATGTTATATTTCCATTTGTCAATTTTCAATTCAGCTCATTTGTATATATTAATTGATAAATGTTTTATCAATCAAATGCTCAAATTTATCATTATAGATAATTATAACATTATTTAGCATTGTTGTTACAATATTAGAAAGGTTAAATGTTACCATTTTATTTTTCTAATATGGCTCCCACTAGTCTTTTCTATTTCTCCAAACCTTAAGATGAAACAAAGAAGTCATTCGACTTCACAAGTGGGTGGTAGGACTCATCTATCTTAGTATTTTGATCTTGAGTTTACTCCACAAATGATGGATAAATGCTTATCGATTGTATCACATGCAACTTTTAACCAATGTTTCCTTATCCAAACCTCATTTTGTCCTTGAGTTGGGTCAACAAATCGGAAGAGATTCTTCACTTACCTACTATATCACAGCAGCCTAATTATGTATATGTACCTTGAGTTAGCTCAATAAATATTATTTTACTATACATCAATATAATAAGTAATATTACAATATTATGTTTTCTAAAAATAAAAATATTTTTTGTCAAAAAATATACGAGCGCATGTATATGTTTTATATTATTATTTATTGATCAATTTAATTAAATTATACTTTATTAGTAAATAGATAATTTTGAAACGAACGAAAGTAATTTTTACCAAATTTGAATATTAGAATATTGTGAAATTTTACACGTTTAATTTTACATATACATACATGCGCATACATAGATACATACATATATATAAAATCGATTAAAACAATTTCAAATGGATATGGAATTATAATAATTAATTAAATCATTTTATAATATTAAAATCATCATTATGGCCAAAATAATTACTGGTTTATTGAGGAAATATTTAAAACTATGATACCGAAGTATATCGTTTAGACCAAGTCTAGTTTTGTACACATCAAATTTGCAGACTGACCATTAAAGTTCATTCTCTACTTTTTCTATAAGTTGCAACTCCAAGCCTAAGATTGTTTAATGCATTGGGTCAGGTGCGTTGAACAACGGGGTAAAAGAAGCAAATTTTAAAAAGAATCATTTTTAATTCATTATGCACTAGATCTTTTACAGTGTTATCATGAATAATGTTGTTGACTTAACATTATATTGGATAAACTTAATTTTAATTTTTATATTATATTATCATTATATTAATATTATTAATATGGTTTACAATTTTATTATTTGAAATATTTAATATGATAATTTATGATCAAATTGAGTAATATTTACTAAATGATAAATTTAGTAATAATGAAATATTATATATATGTGTGTGTATAATCATGTACATAAAAAATTAAGTTTTAACTATGTAATATTGGAATGATAATAACTAATAAAGCAATTTTAACATACATAAATACATACATATATCACATATTCAAATTAAATATTTATAAATTAGTTTATAAATTTAAATGATTATACTTTGTCTTAATTCAAATATTTCATGTTTGAACTAACTTTAATATATTACTTTTTAATTAGTGTTGTTAATGTGTAAATATTTAATGATACATTTAATATTATAATATTTAGTTCACATAACCTAAATGGGTATTTAATTTATTATCAGATAACGTCGACGTGTCCAAAATTAACTACAAACTCAATAATACAAGTTGCATGTCAAAGCGAGTTTGTATGTGAGAGTTACACTAGTTTGAATATTCTAGTATCCTTTTGTGATTTATAACTTAGTTAATGTATATAATACAAAATTACCTTTCTCCTTCTTAGTACCCTAGCTACTAAGTTCCCAATCTTCATGCACCAATCACCCTGCATCGCCATGCCGTATGCTCCATGACCTATGCGATTGAGTTCACCGTGTTAAGACGCATCGATTTATACTCATAGTTATAATTTAGAGATGATTTTACCTAAGCCTAATTTTTGATGCCGATCCTCATTGACAATGGGTTAGGTTATCCGGCCTTTTGGCCAAGCTATATCTAGACCAATCAGATGAGGCAGCCTCAATTTCCATAAGGATTGATGCATCGGATTAACGATCGTGAAGCCTAGAGATCAGGCTTAAATGATAATCTGAAGCGGTAGCAAAGCAAAAGCCAAAGGTGAACTCAATAGAACACTTAGAGCATGGACGTTCATTACTACTTAAAGTAGTTTAGATATGATCCACATTCGATACTATGGATCATATCATATCGATTACATAGCTCAATTCAACGGTGGTCGATTGATACTCAAAATCTAAAAGTCCAACACACTTGAAACTTTTAAAATGTCAATATATTAGAGGGACGTGTCCCCAAAAATGATCGCATGCCAAAATGAGCAAGTGTGAACAATCAATGGTAGAATTTTCAAAATGAGCAAGTGTGAACGATCGTATCATATGGATTTAAAGAGTCTTCTGTAGAATTTCAATGAGATTTTTCATCGTCTTCACCTATAAATACAGACTTCTTTCTTCATGTAAAGGATCTTTATGCTACTTGTTGCTTTGGACTCCATTACAATAAAGGGCTATTTTTATTACTTCATTGTAATTAGATTTACAAGTGACTAATAAGGTAAATTCTTCGAAGTAGACATAGGCACAAAGAACCACTATAAATCTTCGTGTCTTTGTTACTGCTTGATCCTGATTGCTTATTTACTTATCTCCTATATTTAGTTTTTATTATTCTTCATTCTCTACTATTCTATTCTTAAGTGTTTGCGCCCATTTTTAGTGTAAAAATTTTAGTGCTTCCATTGAGAAACAGTTGATTCAAACCTTATTCAGATCCCTTTGTTGCTACAAGATTGCATAGATACCCCGAACAAGATCCATAATTATCTTCAAAAAGCTTGCTTGTTCCATTTAGATTTGCAATAGTCTAAGTAAAGCTACTAACAATGGTTAGGAACATTGGATCTAATTCTAAGAACGTAAAAGGAAATGAGAATGCTAGCATTCAGCAAGGAGGCCCAAGCAATCATCCAGTGGATGTAAATGCTACCAATCCAGTTGATGTCCTGAATCTAGCGATTTCATTACAAATGCTAAAATCGAGAATCTGATAAGAGAGCTAATGGATAGCCATCAACAATTGAATCAGAAAATCAAAGCCAATATTAATCGAACGAATCAACTCAGCAAGCAACAACGTGGGAAAGCAAGGAGGGACACAACCCTAACTCTACATCGACGGGTTCTAATTCATCAGACAACTATCACAGTCGCGGATGCTGTAGAATGGATGGATACCATGTTGAAGGATCAACCCGCCTTCCAATGAACGTTTTAGACAGAGTGACAATGATCGGTGTCGATACATTTGGAGCGATCGGTACTGATCGTTCTCTGGATGAATGATACCAACTAGTGACAGTAGGGTTACATGCCAACGATGCTGCAATCAATTTAGGTGTTGTAGTTCAAGCTAATGCTAAAAAGTTACTGGCCCAGAATGACGATGAAGTGAATATATATGATATACATCGAAAGGATGCTAAACCAATAAATTGTGGATCGGTCCATAGACATCGGCTAGACCATCTATGTGAGGTAGAACAGGACTACCGCTTTGCTTCGACTATCTAAACGCCGGACTAGTCGCCTATGGTTAGCCAGTTAGTGAGAGAGAGCCCAGGCTTGACCAATAATGATTAGAGAATCTCGAAAAGCCATGCCCCTTTCACTGATAATATCCTATATGCTGAATATCCAAGGAGGTTTAATATTCCATCAATGCCTGCCTATGGGGGAAAAACTGACCCTAGGTAGCATATCATGAGATATGAATGGATGATGGATTCTGCATGAGCTGATGATGCCACAAATGCAGATGTTTTTCTATAAGTCTCTCTTACATTACAACGATGTGGTTTACAAGATTACCCACATGATCAATCTCTAGCTTTGACGATTTAGCTATGAAGCTTATAAATAGTTCCATATGCACGCAACACCCTAAAGATGTAATATCCCTATCTAGCATGATCAAGGCTCCGGGAGAATCACTAAAGGTTTACATGGAGAGAGTCCATACAGCAAACACATAAGATAGTAATCGAAATTACCATTCAATATTGATGGAGGTAATAAGAGGAATTTACCTCGGTTTCGATGTTGGTGACTAGTTAGCTAGCAACCACCCGCAGCATTGGAGCATTTCTATGCGAAGGCGGCTGTGACGACCTAGAATTTCTAACAATTTAAATTGGGATATTTAAATTTGATTGTAAATATTTAAAAGGTTAATTTTTAACTTGAATTCAAATATTTTTATTAATAGCAATTAAGCTATTAGATTTAATAAACGGAAATTGGGTAAACTATTGAATCTTCGGTTTTAAGCCTGTTAAAAATAATTTGAAGGCTTATAAAATTTATAATGATGATACTGAAGGTAGTAAAAGTGTTAAAATCGAATTTTGAAGTGTTTTGTTCCATTTTGAAAATAAATCATTTAAATTGAATTTTAAAATAGTCTTCCGAGGCACTGTCTTGGAATTTGACGAAACCAGTTCCATTGGATCCGTAATAGTTAATTATTATTGGATTTCAATTTTCGTAGCATTTGGATTTACCATTTGCTCGTGCGGGTGAGAAACGCGTTGAAATTAAAATCGATGATTTGATATTTTAAGTCGATTTATAAAGCTAACTTCCACATAAGATTAAATTAGCTTCCGAAACACGTTTCACTGTGTTCGGAACGCGGGTAAAACCATGTAATCGCCTAGCGGCATTCCTTAAGAGGAGTTCGAAATTTTATGGTAGCAATTACAAGGGCATTTTGGAAATTTTATAATATAATAAATTTTGAAGTACATTTAGTCAGAGATATTTTTTACAGCGTATGCAGGAAGCTATTTCCCCGAATTGATATTTTATTTTCGTCTTCCTCTCTAAGCTTAAAGGAGAAATGGAAACTAAAAAAATGGCCGCTTATTCATCTTCAAATCGAAGCCGAGCCTTCGTTTCTCCTTCTTCCCCTCTGATTCAACCTTCAGTTCGATACAAAGTACCCTTTTTCTTCTTCAATTTCAAATCGAACCTAGTTAAAAAAAAGGAAAATAAAATCGAAACCAGAGAGAAAAAAGGTGCCGAACGACCTCTCGTTCAAATCCCTAATCTCACGTAGTGAACTTGCTTTCTTCCTCTTCACTTCGAATTTCCAATTCGATTTCAACCTAGAGATGAGCCGATGCCTGAGATTTTGTAACAACCCGCATATTTATCGAGTTTGTATTTAAATATTTTATTTAAATATTAACTCGTTAATCGGATTTTGGTCCGAAAAGCTACTTTTTGCAAACGGTCAAATTAGGACTCGAGACCACTTCCATTGAGTTCGAAATGTCGTTTACAACTTTTTTAAGTATAAACATCGATAGGTTTGGAGTTAGTGAAATTTCACTAACTTTTCCCGCTTTGGACTTTGGGTTAGTTTAGCCTATTAAGCCCAAGCTCCAACCCTCTTCTCCTCACTCTTCATAAATTTCCTAACTAATCAAGCTTTGGCATTAATGGTGGAGGGAATGGGAAATTAAAATTCCAAAACTCAAATTCAATTGCAATCCATCTTTCTACTCCAAATTCAAGAAGAAGACATTGGATTCAAGCTTCTTGTGCTTAGATAGAAGAAGGATTGATTCTTGCTTGCTTAAAACTTCATTTTCATTGATATTTGGTGCAAAGGTGAGATTTTTATCTCACAATTCTAGCCTATAACTATATTGGACTGTTGGGAATGATTCCCTATCATTTTTGCATGCATGTTAGCATTTGGTTTGGATTGGATTGGCGAAAAACTCCAAATTTTAGCGTTTTGGTGAATTTTCTGCACTTAGGTCGTTCTGGCCATTTTTAGGTCGTTCTGGCCATTTTTAGGTCGTTCGGAGTTAAGTCGTTCGTCCATAGGTCGTGAGTCGTTCACGAGTTAACCCTAGGTCGTTTTTAGGTCGTTCGGAGTTAAGTCGTTCGCCCATAGGTCGTAAGTCGTTCACGAGTTAACCCTAGGTCGTTCTGGCCATTTTAACTTGTTCGGAGTTAAGTCGTTCGTCCATAGGTCATGAGTCGTTCACGAGTTAACCCTAGGTCGTTCTGGCCATTTTTAGCTCGTTCGGAGTTAAGTCGTTCATCCATAGGTCGTGAGTCGTTTACGAGTTAACCCTTTAGTCGTGCAGCCCTTCAGTCACGCAACCCTTAAGTCGGTTACGAGTTATCCCGATAGGTCGTTGGACCCTTAACTCGTAGGTCGTTGGACCTTATCTCGTTAGGTCGCTCCTTGCCTAACCCTTAAGTCGTGCAACTCTTAAGTCGTGCAGCCCTTCAGTCACGCAACCCTTAAGTCGGTTACGAGTTATCCCGATCGGTCGTTGGACCCTTAACTCGTAGGTCGTTGGACCTTATCTCGTTAGGTCGCTCCTGGCCTAACCCTTAAGTCGTGCAACTCTTAAGTCGTGCAACTCTTAAGTCGTGCAACTCTTAAGTCGTGCAACCCTTAAGTCGTGGAACCCTTCAGTCACGCAACTCTTAAGTCGGTCACGAGTTATCCTGTTAGGTCGCGACCTCTGTTAAGTCGGCCATGTTGGGTCGTGAGTCATCGTTAGGTCGCGAACACCTCTAGGTCGCAACCACTAAGTCGCTCGACCCCTTAGACCCCTAGGTCGCAACCGTTAGGTTGCTCGACCCTATCCCTCTTAAGTCGTTAGACCCCCTTTTTGTCTTCACTAGGTCAAACCCCGTAAGCGGTGGCGTTGCCCCCGCACCCCCACCTTGGGGGGTTTCCACCCCCCCTGAACCCCCCCTCCATAGGGGATCTTATCTGAAAAACATTGAGCTGATTTCCTTGGATTTTATTCACATCTCCGTATGCGATTTTTGTGACTGATTGTTTCTACAATTGCTTCTGTGTTTTGTCACTTTATAATATAAAGGTTTCAATACTAGTAGTAAATATCAAAACTCTTTTAACAAACAATTTCAACTCTATTTTTAATAACAAAGCTCTTTTCTTAAACCGTTTTCCAATCTATTAGTATATACAAACCTTTACCTCACTCGGATGAGAAATCTAATTAAACGACTTAGTAAAACAAGTGGTATGAAACGCTTGCGTTCACTTCGTCGGTTAATTCTTGGACTTGTTCGATTGAACCTCTTGTGACAATTTTATTAGTGAAGATTTACAGTTTGTTCGTAAATATTTAAGTTAAGCAAGTGGTTATGGGACATGAAGCTAAACTTCTATATTTACTAGCTTAGTGTAATTGACACTTCTCGTTGATCATGACGATCATTCTGATGATTTAGACTAGCAACTGTGCGATGTCTCTTGTTGCGAGGTTAGACTAGACACCACTTGTGTGATTCCACTCACACATACCTTTTTGCTTTTTGGTTAGTCTGGACCTTAATCTGTGTGATTCCATTCACACATGTGGGGTAGCTCCCCTTGGTCTTCGGACCGTCATGTGATAGGCCTTTTTCTCCTTTCTATGATTTCTGGACTTCTTGCATTGATTTCTAGAATTTATGTCATTGACTTGTTATGAGTACAAGTTTGGGGTATGATGCCCTTTCCGAATCTTTGAGAAGATTCTTGTGATATTGATTATCTCTTATTGATTGATCTTCTGTTGATCATTATTTACATACTTATAGTGGTATGTCATTATGGATGTTTATGTTTATGCCATATCTTTTATGTTATATCATGTCATCTGATATTTATAGCTAGACTGACCCGTTTATTATTTTCTTAAATAATACTCGGGTCAGACCGAGATGTTACAGGTGCTTCTGCTTGACTTGTTGGATTATTTGAATAACTGGGATTTGTTGCAAACAATGGGTTGTTTGAAATTGATTTGAATTTAAAACCAAAGGTGGTTTAAGCTTTAAAATATAGCTGGGAGGGCCAAGAAATAAATATGTATGGATATACATGATATCAAAGATAATTTGAAATAAACTCTAAGAGGTTGAGTTTTGATTTTTCTCTGAAGTGGTGTAAAAGCCCAAAGTGATATAAGTTTTTAAGTAGTTTAAGGATTGAAAGAGGTTGATTGGATTAAGTAAATTGGAATTTAACTTTGGGAAAGTTAAGTAAATGTTGAAAAAAAAGCAACCTGAATTGGAAATTTGAAGATGAAATTGGAATTTAACTTGGAAAGTTAAATGGTTGATTTGAATAGGGAATTTGTGTGATCTCAAAACGGGTTTGAGATTTAAAATTTGAAAATAGATGGACGTTTTAAAATAAATTGGATGATATCATCCTATTGTTAATAAAAATCTTTAAATTGAGAATGGTATTGTATAAATAAAATTAATTTGAATAATTGAGTTTGTGAATTAAAATTGTTTAAGAAATGGCTTCAAACTGGGAGATAAAATTTAATAATAAATTAAAATTTTAAAATAGAATTGTATTGAACTCTTATTTGAACCTTGAAATTCATAAGTTAAAAATAATTTAAATTGGAATTTTGAGAATTGGACTCAGAAATTAGAGAGATTAAAAACCTTAAAATAAAAGTTAATTTGGTTTAAAAAGCTAAACCAACCTTTGAGGATTTAACTCGAATTTATATAATTCGAGATGGGTTAAAGTTGAAATTTAAATTCCATTGGTACAAATTGAATTTAGTTTGAATTAATTAGAATTGAAGTTGCCTTGGGATTAAATAAATTTCAATGGAAATTGGAGTTATCCAAATTAGAATTGGATCAATTTAAATGGAAGTGTACATTGAATTGTTGGGGTAGTGAACAATATGACTCTTGACTATTTTAAATAAATTGTTTTCATGTAAACTTATTTTTCTAAGCTATTTAATATATACAACTTTTCTTTCTAGAAGCCAAATTATTTTATACTTGGTTTACAATTATTTTTGGACCTATTTAACAATTTTTCAACTATTTCCTAAACTAATTACTATTTTTCAACTATTTCACAAACTAATTTCTATTTTACAACTATTTTGCAATTATTTAAAATCTCTAAAACTATTCAACTATTTTTCGACTATTTTACAATTAGTTAACTATTTTATGACTATTTTGTAAACTAATAATTATTTTTCAACTACTTATCTATTTTTCATTTTTCAAGCTATTTTCTAAATATAAACTGGTCAGAGTTCAAACTGTTGTTGATTTAAATACCCAATTGAGATAAGAATTGAAATGATAATCCAAATGGGGATTAAGGGAAATTGGGAATAAGTGAGTATATCTCACTCTGATGGATTTTTGAAAGTGTTCGAAGTATAAAAGGGTTTTATACAAGTTTGAAATGATCCAAAATTTTAAAAATTATATATATATATATATAAAGGATCTTATGAGGATTTTGAAAAGGGTTTTGAGAACCTTTGGATTTGGAAAGACTTTTGATTTTTGAGTAAAATCAATATTGGAATTTGGAAAGCCTAA
This sequence comes from Allium cepa, assembly GCA_030765085.1. Taxonomy (NCBI): domain Eukaryota; kingdom Viridiplantae; phylum Streptophyta; class Magnoliopsida; order Asparagales; family Amaryllidaceae; genus Allium; species Allium cepa. The sequence goes on from CM060928.1 coordinate 588,893,207, forward strand.
TTTGGAAATTATTGATTTTGGGATAATCGATTTTGTGTAAAGGAGCTTTGTATGATATCATACTAGGTGTATGATTTGAAGATACTATATGTGTATAGTATAAAATGTTTTGATGATGGATCTGGGGAAAAAGGCGCTCCCTTGAAATGAACTTCTCAGGAGTGCCACTGGGTGGTGCTACGTTGAGCCCCAAGGGGGGGGTTCTAAAGTTGATCCTGTGAGGAGTCCAGACAAAACTAGTTTCTGAGGATTATTGGGTAGCGAAAGTCGAGGGCGCTGATGCCTACAAAGGCATTTGGGTTATGCTGTGACGACAGTGTAACTCGATGTCGCTGCGATCTACTGTGGGGACCATAGCGAAATCGTGTGGAGGATGAGTGCCAACAGTCTACACTTGATTTTGCCGGGAAGGCAATGCAACATCGGTAGACTGCGATCTATGGTCAAGTGGAGTGGAGAAGTTTCATTTTTGGCAGCGAAATTCGATGGCGCTAATGCCTACGGTTATATGGGTTTTTGCTATGATAACTACACCCCAGTTGTAGCTGCGATCTGTCGTGGGTTCCATGGTGTAATCGAGGGGCGCGGAGGCCTACAGTTATCTATGGATTTTGTTGGGATGACAACGTAACCATCGGGTTAACTGCGACCATGGATGGGGGTGATGATTTCCAGAGCATTCTCACCAAAGTTATTTCCTCTATTTTCAAAAACTGTTTTCTATATTTCAATAAAATTATTTTCCAAGTATTTTCACTGGGTGTTGAAAACGGGTTTACCAAGTACTTATACATTTTCAGTCCTACGCCTGATTAACGTATGACTGAATTTCTATGAGGACAAGGATGGACTGGTTGAAACATCGAGTTACAAAAAGTATTTTTATAAAGAGCTATTTTATTAAGTATGATGTGAATTTAATAGCATTTCTAAAACTTTTAAATAAAGATGTTAGAATTTTTGGGTAATAAAAGGAAATTCAAACTAGAATTTTAATGAAGTGAATTTGTAATTAAAATTGAATATTGATTTAGAGTTGGAAATAAGCTAATTGATTAAATAATTGTTTGATTGAGTATGTTAATAAAATTTAACTTTGGTAAATAAATGGATTGTAAATTAATAATGGAATTTGGAAATGAATTAGAATTGTAGATAGAATTCGACTTGGATTTGAGAATGAATTAAATAAGAGGAGATGTTGTAAGAATAAAAATAAAATAAAGTTGGACTGAAAATGTGATGGTTTGAATTACAAATAAAATTCGAGGGTGATTTGAATAATGTTTAATGAAATTTGCAAGTAAATTGGATATAAGAGAAGTGATGTTATATGAAATAGAAGTGACTATAATAGATATGGTTTGTGTTGCAAACCAAAACCCCTAAGTGAATAGAAATAAATTGAGAATGGCCTTGTATTAATAAAACAAATTCAAACATGAATTAAGTACGTAAATTAAAATTTTAAAATGGGTTAATTGAGTTAAATAATAAATGGATGAAGTCTGATTACATAAAAAAACTAAATCAAAGTTGTGATTGGAATTGGATTATCGGACTGAACTTAAATTTGGTGGTATCCTAATTTCAAGTATAAATGAGTTAAATATGTGCTTGGATATTATTTTGGAAATTGAGAAGGTGCATTTAAAATTAAAATTTAAAATGGATGGGTTAACTGAATTTAATGGAAATGGATTAAATGAGAATCAAATAGAAGTAAACTTAAGTTTGATGTTGAAATAAATTAAAGTAAATTTACTTAAGTTAAAATTTATGGAAGCTTGGCATTGAATAAGAGTGGAAGCCCATTAAATAAAAGCTTGGACTAAATTAATTTGAAAATGGTTATTAATTTATAAGTTTGAATGTGCCAAGCTTAGTAAATTGTTTTGAATGAATCCAATGTGGGGATGAGATATAATGCAATGTATGGTTGGTGAATAAATTAGAAATGAAATGGAAGTAGTTACAGAGTGAGTTGAAATTAATTTAAAGTAGTTATTAACTAAATAAACACTTCATTAAGCGAATATTGTCGAATTGTTATAGAATGAATTGTCGTATGACATAAACAAAAGGAATTAAAATCCTATGAGATGATAGAGATTAAATGAAATTGATTCTGAATCATTTGAAGAGAATATGAGCTTGTTTGGCTTAAAAATCAATTAAATGTAAGAAATTGAGTTGCAAACCATTAAAAATTGAATGAAATGGCTTATGAATTGGTTGAAAGCAATTGAGTTAGCTTTAAAGTTATATAAATCGCTTATGGGAAGCATTTGGTGTTTGTTGCTTTTGAAATGCTTGTGTTTAGCCATTAAAAGTAAGTGAAATGTTAATAAATTATCTATATATGGCACTTACATATTTAAATTGAGTAAGTACAGATACCTGAAGGCCGTTTGGCTGGATTTGGATTGCACTAATTGCTATAATAAATAAGCTGCATGCTTAAAATGCTAAATAAGGTATGCCTACGTAATAAAAATAGGAAATATGAACTGTTTTTGCTTTTTCGACCGGGTGGGTCGATGTATATTTATTTATATCTCTTGTCAAATTGCAAAAGCTCCTCCGTACAAGGGAGACTCTGCCAAAATTTTCCGAAAATTTTGGGAGTTAGAATTTTTTTAAAAGTTTCTGGGAAAAATTTGGTTAACGACAAATCGATTTCAAATTGGTAGATGAAACTTATGTGAATCAATTATAAATGAAAACTAAAATTTAATATTCAAAATTTAGGACGAATTGAATTCGCATAAACGGGGAAACTAATTTGCGTAGAAGTATATATGAAAACTTCTGTAAGAAAAAGGTGTAAATGATTTGAAAGATTACAATTGTATATTGTTGCTAAATAAGATATGAAGGTATTAAAGGGGGAAAAGAAAATTGGATTTGAGTCCAAAAGATAAAATGTGAATTGCCCGACAAAAGGTATGTATTTTAATGTCTGTATGAATTGGATTGGGTTTTTGATCTAGCCACTTGGCTTTCTGTTTTCTTTTTGGTATTTGGGAAGCCCGTAGAGGCCTTTTGTAGTTGTACCGAGCTAGCCATGCAAAGGAGACGCTGGCAAAAATTTTCGAAAATTTAGAGAGTTAGAAAAATTTTGAGAAAATTTTGATAATTCAAAATTCGGTTTAAATTTAAACTTTAATGATTGAGCGAAAGGGTAGTGTTTGAAAACGATAGAAGGTTTTGGGAAATTGGTTGAAGTGATAATAAGTCTTTAATTAAAGATAGTTGGTAGGATGTTGAATTGTGAGTTTTGGGAAAGGTAAACGGGTTTTGAACCATTCTTCCTAAATAGTAATTTCGGGGACGAAATTCTTTAAGGGGGGAGGAATGTGATGACCCGGAATTTTTAACAATTTAAAATGAAGTAATTAATCGATTATAAATATTTAAAAGTTAATTTTAACTTGAATTTCAAAATATCAATATTTACTTGAGAATTAAATCAATGAATTATATAGTTTAAATATTGAATCATATAATTTGAAATTGGGTAAAATGCTGAATCTGGAGTTTTAAGCCTGTTAATAATAATTTGTAGGCTTATAAAATTTATACTGATAGCATTGGAAGTAGTGAAAGTGTTGAAATTAAGTTTGGAAGTGTTTTGTTCAATTTTGATAATATATCGTTTAAATTGGAATTTGAAAATAGCCTTCCGAGGCACAGTCTCGGAATTCGACGAAACTAGTTCCATTGGATCCGTAATAGCTAGTTATTATCGGATTTCAATTTTCATAGCCATCGGAGTTGTCGTTTGACCCTGACAGCTCGAAACGCTTAGAATGATTTTTAATCGATTTAATTTAAAATTGATCGTTACTTCTGCAACTCGCGCATATTTTCGAATTAGCTTTCGAAACGCATTCTATTGTGTTCGGAATGCAGGTAAAACCTTATAAACGCCTGCCGGCATGTCTGATTCAGGGTTCGGAATTTCGCGTTATGCTTAACGAGACGTTTTGAAATTTTATAATATAATAAAGTTTGAAGTACATTAGTCAGAGATATTTTTTTCTCAGCAATCGTACTTACGAAGCTTCTTCCCAAATCTATATCTCATCTTCATCTCCCTCAAGTTCCAGACCAAAATGAAATGAACGAGAGAAAAAAAATAAAGAAAAGGGGGGCCGAACATCCTCCTGCACATCAATGTTTTCCAAATCTATCTTCAGATAAAAACCCCAAAACAATTTTTCCATCCTCTTTGTTACTCACGCTCCATCCTTAGCCCTAAATCACGAATTCCAGTTCCCGATTTTCTTTTTTAATAAAAAAACAAAAGGATCAACGACATCGTTCAAGGGGCGAGCAGCAACGAGGTAGAGGCGATGTCGATTAGGGATTTTCGAGCGTGCGAGGTGGCGACACAGTCGCGAACTCGAGCACGGTGACGTGAGGACTGGGGTGTTTACGTTTGCCATGCAAATAAGGGTTTCGCGTGACATTTTTGGAGGCTCGCGTGCGCAGTGGATGCGTGGAAGGCGACGGCCAGGAAAGCCTCGATCGAAACAGTGAGGAGGCGGTGTGCGCTCTCGTATGAAGGTGAGGTTCGTTTTATTTTATTTTATTTCTAATTTAGTAAACATATAATTGTAGATGGAAGTTAATTTGAGACGACTGAGGATTTTTTTATATTTACAGTAAAAAAAGAAGTATAATACATATGTTTATAGAAAACAGGAAATTGTTTCTACAGTTACGGTTTGAAAAATATATATGGCAAATTTGTTTAAAGTACAATTATTAGTCTAAAACCAAATTATTAGTTTAGATTTAAATTAATAAATGACAATTGATTATTCGATTTATTTCAAATATTAATAAAATCATATAATATTTGTACAAGGTCAAAATTTGAGAAGAAGCAAGCCGGATTTGGGAATGGATGCCAATAAAAAAAACCCAAGGTGAGTAAATCTCACTCTGTTGGGTTTCTATTTAAATTTATATGGTTGAATTTAAATAATTGGTTGGATGTTTAAGTTGATTGGTTGTACACCGATAATGATGTGACTTTGGTTTTGGTTGATTCTCGAGTTAATTGTTGTTTGACTCGAAGCATTTGGATTTTTAAATAGTTTTAAACTTAAATCGTAAATAAGGAAATAGTTCAGTTTAAAATAAATAAAGGTTTAATGATTGGTGATTCATTAAATAGGTAGGATAGTTTAAATGAATAATTACTTAAATTAATTAATGATTTGAGTTAATTAGTTTAAGTTTAAATTAATTAGAATGATCATTTGGTGGTGTAATAAGTAGTTATGTAATTCAATTAATAAAATATGATTGCCTTGAATTAAGATAATTAAATAAGGAGAATTAATTTATTTAATGAAGTAAATAAAAGAGTAGATCATTTTAGGTGGAGATAAATCAAGTATGATTAATAATGTGGTTTAATTAATATAATTAATTTAGATTTTGATAAATTGAAATATAAATGAAAATCAATAACTTATAAAATTGATGAAGTAATTAAGCATTTGATTAATTAAGGTTAAATAATCCATAATAAGTAACTTATGAGAAATTAATTAATTAAGGATTAATGTAATTAATATAGTTAGTTAATTTATGAAGAAATTAAGATTACTTGCTTATTTTGTGTTAAGAATAATTGATCTTGTGAAATTAACTGAAATTAATTTCTTTAATGTAATTGAAGATAATTAGTCTAGTGTGACTAATTAAGGTGAATAATGAAGGATTGATTTATTAATTGATTCAAAATTAATTAATACCTAATGAAGGAATCTAAGTGATTGAGGTTTGAAATTAAATTTAAATGAATCGAATTGATTTGTGTGATTAAGATTTGCTAGGGATGATTGAATGGTGTTGGATGTTTTGGATGAGTTAATATCTCTGATATGAAATGTTGTGTATTTTATTTGAATATCTTGGGTTAGGATAACATGAGTTTCGTAGAGGCCGGGATCGGGTATTGGGAAATACCCGGAACCACTTCGAATTCTTATAAATTGATATGTGGGATTAACAAGTTGGAATGAAACATTTTTAAGTGAATCGGACTATTTGATCGAAATGTTGGCACTTAGGAAACTTATGTGTGAAAGAAAGTATGTCTATGACATATTGTGGATTTGTAAAATTGGTTTGGGTTACCCGGGTTCTATACAAGTTGTATGCTTTGTATTCCATGTTAGTTGGGTTTACTCACGCTGGTTTCCAGCCTGACCCGGGTGTTACTTTGATGTAATGCTCGGGTCAGACCGAGTATTACAGATTTCCAGGTTAAGACGTTCTGGAGCTCAGAAAGCGAGCTGGATGGCAATATCGTATAGAGTATTCCGCTGTATTTATATTATTGTTAACCTGAGACATGATAATTGCATATATTCTGTGACTGTATATATGTGAAACTCTGATGTATATTAAATGTAATCGACAGATATAGTATTCTTTTGTAAACTGTTATTATTTATTATTATATTTTATCCGCTGCGAATGTGAGATGTTTGGTGTTTTTTGTTCTTCTTCTTCTATCTCTTTCTTCTTTTCATAACTATCTAGAATTTTCGGGTTAGAAAATTTCGGGTTGTTACATTTGGTATCAGAGCTCGGTTAAGCGAGAACCTTGGCTCTGGTGGGAATTACTCATTTAATAGAGTCTGCAGTACTCTAGAATGAGTTAAGAATAAATATATATGAGCGCGTACTTGTTATTTTCTAATAAAAAGATTTTAAATGATTTTATATAAAAATATATTTTGATATATATAAAGCAATATTTCCTTCTAATAAATATTAAGGTGATTGTTGTTAATTATTGAAATTAAAATTTAGAAGTAATATTATACAACCAAACTGAAGTCTAGAATTGGAATTAAATTAAGTAGGAACAAAAATACAACTAAATTAAAATTTAAGTGATTGAAAATGAAATTCTAAATCTGGTTCCAAAATTTGAAATTTTGTTTCAAAGTAATGAAAAATAATAATTAAGTATTATTTGAATAATTGGGATTTGTTGCAAACAATGGGTTGTTTGAAAATTGATTTGAATTTAAAACCAAAGGTGGTTTAAATTTTAAAATATGGCTGGGAGGGCCAAGAAATAAATATGTAAGGATATACGTGATATCAAAGATAATTTGAAATAAACTCTAAGAGGTTGAGTTTTGATTTTTCTCTGAAGTGGTGTAAAAGCCCAAAGTGATATAAGTTTTTAAGTAGTTTAAGGATTGAAAGAGGTTGATTGGATTAAGTAAATTGGAATTTAACTTTGGGAAAGTTAAGTAAATGTTGAAAAAAAAGCAACCTGAATTGGAAATTTGAAGATGAAATTGGAATTTAACTTGGAAAGTTAAATGGTTGATTTGAATTGGGAATTTGTGTGATCTCAAAACGGGTTTGAGATTTAAAATTTGAAAATAGATGGACGTTTTAAAATAAATTGGATGATATCATCCTATTGTTAATAAAAATCTTTAAATTGAGAATGGTATTGTATAAATAAAATTAATTTGAATAATTGAGTTTGTGAATTAAAATTGTTTAAGAAATGGCTTCAAACTGGGAGATAAAATTTAATAATAAATTAAAATTTTAAAATAGAATTGTATTGAACTCTTATTTGAACCTTGAAATTCATAAGTTAAAAATAATTTAAATTGGAATTTTAGGAATTGGAATCAGAAATTAAAGAGATTAAAAACCTTAAAATAAAAGTTAATTTGGTTTAAAAAGTTAAACCAACCTTTGAGGATTTAACTCAAATTTATATAATTCGAGATGGGTTAAAGTTGAAATTTAAATTCCATTGGTACAAATTGAATTTAGTTTGAATTAATTAGAATTGAAGTTGCCTTGGGATTAAATAAATTTCAATGGAAGTTGGAGTTATCCAAATTAGAATTGGATCAATTTAAATGGAAGTGTACAATGAATTCTTGGGGTAGTGAACAGTTTGACTCTTGACTATTTTAAATAAATTGTTTTCATGTAAACTTATTTTTCTAAGCTATTTAATATATACAACTTTTCTTTCTTGAAGCCAAATTATTTTATACTTGGTTCACAATTATTTTTGGACCTATTTAACAATTTTTCAACTATTTCCTAAACTAATTACTATTTTTCAACTATTTCACAAACTAATTTCTATTTTACAACTATTTTGCAATTATTTAAAATCTCTGAAACTATTCAACTATTTTTCGACTATTTTACAATTAGTTAACTATTTTATAACTATTTTGTAAACTAATAATTATTTTTCAACTACTTATCTATTTTTCAATTTTCAAGCTATTTTCTAAATATAAACTGGTCGGAGTTCAAACTGTTGTTGATTTAAATACCCAGTTGAGATAAGAATTGAAATGATAATCCAAATGGGGATGAAGGGAAATTGGGAATAAGTGAGCATATCTCACTCTGATGGATTTTTGAAAGTGTTCGAAGTATATAAAAGGGTTTTATACAAGTTTGAAATGATCCAAAATTTTAAAATATATGTATATATATATATAAAGGATCTTATGAGGATTTTGAAAAGGGTTTTGAGAATCTTTGGATTTGGAAAGGCTTTTGATTTTTGAGTAAAATCAATATTGGAATTTGGAAAGCCTAATTTGGGAATTATCGATTTTGGGATAATCGATTTTTTGTAAAGGTGCTTTGTATGATATCATACTAGGTGTATGATTTGAAGATACTATATGTGTATAGTATAAAATGTTTTGATGATGGATCTAGGGAAAAAGGCGCTCCCTTGAAACGAACTTTTCAGGAGTGCCACTGGGTGGTGCTGCCTTGAGCCCCAAGGGGGGTTCTAAAGTTGTTCCTGTGAGAAGTCCGGACAAAACTAGTTCCTGAGGATTATTGGGTAGCGAAAGTCGAGGGCGCTGATGCCTACAGAGGCATTTGGGTTATGCTGTGACGACAGTGTAACTCGATGTCGCTGCGATCTACTGTGGGGACCATAGCGAAATCGTGTGGAGGATGAGTGCCAACAGTCTACACTTGATTTTGCCGAGAAGGCAACGCAACATCGGTAGACTGCGATCTATGGTCAAGTGGAGTGGAGAAGTTTCATTTTTGGCAACGAAATTCGATGGTGCTGATGCCTACAGTTATATGGGTTTTTGCTGTGATAGCTACGTAACCCCAGTTGTAGCTGCGATCTGTCATGGGTTCCATGGTATAATCGAGGGGCGCGGAGGCCTACAGTTATCTATGGATTTTGTCGGGATGGCAACGTAACCATCGGGTTAACTGCGACCATGGATGGGGGTGATGATTTCCAGAGCATTCTTACCAAAGTTATTTCCTCTATTTTCAAAAACTGTTTTCTATATTTCAATAAAATTATTTTCCAAGTATTTTCACTAGGTGTTGAAAACGGGTTTAGAAGTATTTCCAAGTATTTATATAAATCATTTAAATTGAATTTTATAATAGTCTTCCGAGGCACTGTCTCGGAATTTGATGAAACCAGTTCCGTTAGATCCGTAATAGTTAATTATTATCGAATTTCAATTTTCGTAGCATTTGGATTTACTGTTTGCTCGTACGGGTTAGAAACGCGTTGAAATCAAAATCGATGATTTGATATTTTAAATCGATTTATAAAGCTTACTTCTATATACGATTAAATTAGCTTTTGAAACACGTTTCATTGTGTTCGGAATGTGGGTAAAACCATGTAATCACCTAGCGGCGTTCCTTAAGAGGAGCTCGAAATTTTATGGTAGCAATTACAAGGGCATTTTGGAAATTTTATAATATAATAAATTTTGAAGTACATTTAGTCAGAGATATTTTTTTATAGCGTATGCAGGAAGCTATTTCCCCGAACTGATATTTTATTTTCGTCTTCCTCTCTAAGCTTAAAGGAGAAATGGAAACTAAAAAAATGGCCGCTTATTCGTCTTCAAATCGAAGCCGAGCCTTCGTTTCTCCTTCTTCCCCTCTAATTCAACCTTCAGTTCGATACAAAGTACCCCTTTTCTTCTTCAATTTCAAATCGAACCCAGTTAAAAAAAAGGAAAATAAAATCGAAACCAGAGAGAAAAAAGGGGCCGAACGACCACTCGTTCAAATCCCTAATCGCACATAGTAAAGTTGCTTTCTTCCTCTTCACTTCGAATTTCCAATTCGATTTCGACCTAGAGATGAGCCGATGCCTGAGATTTCCTCATGTTCAGATCTAAAACCTAGAGATGTTCGAAGGAGTGGTCGCGAGGATGGGAGGCGACTTAAGGTCGAATGCGGCGGCTCGCTTATGCTCGAGCTGATGATGGCGGCAAGTTGGATTGCCGAGAGTTCTCGTTCAACGAACCCTGGGTCATGCGTGGACTTTGATGGCTGATAGATGTTGCATGCAACGACGATGCCGTGACGAAGGAGGCGATGTGGGTTTGGTCGCCGAAGCATTTTTTGGCAGTGGTGCTCGCGTGAATGGCTGATGCTTCGTGCGAAGCAATGTGTGAGGCAGAGAGATATTGAATTTCTTTTCTTTAGTAATAATAAAAAAAAATTGCTGTAAGTATACATAAGATTTGAAATGTTAAGTTAGATTTTTATTATACAAGCAGTTTGAGAGAAAAAAAATATATATATACACACCTACATAGTTAATTTAAATATAAGCAGGGAAACGTATATATGTTATTTTAAATTTACTAGTATATTAAAGAAAGAAATGAATGATGTATTATGGAAACAAATATTTAATTAATCTAGTTAAATATATTTGTTAGTAAAAATCTATTTATTTTAAGGAAACCTGTTTAAAAATCAATTTATTCGTTATAAGACTAAGTGATTGTTTAAACTAAAATATTGGTCAATTTAATTCATTGAATGATAAATTACTTAGAGATTATTTCAGATGTTAATAAAATCATCTAATTATTTATACAAGGTCAAAAATCGAGGAAACCAAGGCAATTTTGAAGAGGATTGCAAGTAAAAGCAAAGGTGAGTAAATCTCACTCTGTTGGATTTTTATTTAAATTTAAATGGTTAAATTTAAATATTTGGTTGAATGATTGAATTGATTTGTTGTGCACTGTGAATTGATGATCTGTTGATTTTGGTTTTGGTTGGTTCTCGAGTTAATTGTTGCTTAACTCGAAGAACTGAGGGTTTTAAGTTGTTTTAAACTTAAAACATAAATAAGAAAATGTTTCCATTTTAAAGTTACTAAGGGCTTAATGATTTGTGATTCACTAAAAGGGTAGGGTAATTAAAATGGATAATTAATTAATTAATTAAGTTTTAAGTTATTTAATTAAGCGTAAGTAATTCAGAATAGTCATTGGATGGTTTGATTAGTAATAACTTAATGTAATTAATAAAATATAATTGCATTGTGGAATTAATCAAGAGATTAATTAAAATAATTAATTAAGGAGTAATCAATTTATTTAATGAAGTAAATAAAAAGACATTAATTATAGGTTGAGATAAATCCAAAATGATTACTATTGTGGTTTAATTAATGATTAATTATTTAATGTAATTAAATTAGGATAAATTGAAATGCAAATGGGAAATCATTAATTTATATAATTAATGGTGTAAATAAAGATCAGTAAATTAAAACTGATTAATCCATAATAAGAGTCTTATGAGAAATTAATCAGTATAAGTAATTAAGGATTAATGTAATTAATATAGTTAATTAATTTATGAAGTAATTAAGATTTACTTATTGATTTTGGTTAAGAATAATTAATATCGTGTAATTAAACAAAGATAATTACATGAATGTAACTGGAAAATAATTAATCCAGGGTGATTAATAAAGATGAATAATGATGGGTTGACTAATTAATTGATTTGGAATTAATTAATGTTAGTAAAGGAATCTAAGTGATTGAGGATTGAAATTCAATTAGAATTAATTGAATTGATTTGTATGTGATTAAGCTTTGCTTATGGATGATTGAATGGTATTGAATTCTTTGAATGAGTTGATATCTCCGATATGACATGTTGTGTATTTCATTTTGGATAACTTAGGTTAGGATGACAAGACTCGAAGAGACTGGGATCGGGTATTAGGAAATACCCGAAACCACTTCGAATTTTTATAGATCGATATGTAAATCTATATACTGGAGTGAAGTGATTTGGAGGTATTGGGCTGTTTTAAAAAATAAATCTTTGGTATTTAGAAACTTATATGTGGGCTAAGTGTCGTTTATAATAATTTGAGCTTGTGAATTGATATAAGTTACCCGCGTTTATTTAAGTTGTTTGCTTGGTATTCCTTGTTAGTTGGGTTTACTCACGCTGGTTTCCAGCCTGACCTGAGTGTTACTTTTGTGTAATGCTCGGGTCAGACCGAGTATTATAGATTTCCAGGTAGGTACGTTCTGGAGCTCAGGAGACGAGCTGGATGGCAAGAGCGTATAGAGTATTTCCGCTGTGTTTATATTATTGTAAATCTGATTCATGATGATTGTATATGTTTAGTGACTGTATATATGTGAAACTCTGATGTATATTAAATATAATCGACAGATATAGTATTCTTTTGTAAACTGTTATTATTTATTATTATATTTTATCCGCTGCGAATGTGGGATGTTTGGTGTTTCTGTTCTTCTTCTTTTATCTCTTTCTTCTTTTTTTCATAACTATCTGAAATTTTTGGCTTCGAAAATTTCGGGTCGTTACAGCGGCTCGATATTTAAGGAAAGAGAAAACCTGATGTTCTACAAAGAAGAATGTTATGGAACCAAGTGGAGAGGGAGTACATAGTAACATTGCAGTGAAGCAGTTTGCTGAAGGTTTTGAAAAAATTCAAGTGAATGTCCAAAATAAACCGAATCAGCAAAAAAAGTGGAGAAAGGAGCTGAGAATGAAAGAGGGATTCTAGAAGAGAAAACCCAAGGATTTCGTTGTATGATACCTATGCGCCACTGAATACATCTCTAGAGAATGTCAGTTTGTCTACCTGCAATACCATGCAGTACAGGAAGCCGCTTCCAAAAGAATCAACGGAGAAATACAAACAAACTGGAAAATATTTTTTTTCACGAATGTTATGGTCATAACACAAATGAGTGTAGGCATCTCTAGAATATTATCGAGAAACTGATTCGAGAAAGAAAGCTACAGCAGTTTGTTAAAGCCCCATAGGATGGTATGGAAGGGACATCCAACCCCAACCAAGGACAAGCTCTTCACGAGGGTGAGGAGCCTGCATGGACTGGTGGAAGGTTAGTGATCAATACAATAGTTGGAGGACCGCATCCAATTGGTAAGAGTTGGCATGCAATGGAGTGCTATGCTAGCGTGATCAAGCATGTGGATTTTGAATGTTGTTTGAGTGCAGAAGATGGAGCTCTGACAAAATAGCAACGTATAATGACAGATGACATTGTGCTTAGAAACGGAAATGTATACAAGGTCGAGGCACTAAATATTGACTCAACGGTCATTTCGGCAATGTTTGGCCCCGCCTTAGTAAGGAGGATTTGGTTGATTGTGGAAGCTCTGTAAATATACTTTTCTAAAAAATCTTATAATCAAATGAGGATGGAAGCCAAGGGCTTGAAACCGTCTAAAGCCCGCATTCATGGCTTTAATAGTGTTGCAACCAAAGCAGTTGGTTATGTTGAATTGCCTATGGAGTTGGAAGAAGGTGAACGTAGGAGAGTGTGGATTTTTCCATTTGTTGTTTTGGATGTTGACTCTCCATACAATGCTTTTCTAGGACGACTAGCGCTAGCTATGTTTCGAGCAGCACTTTCCCCATGGTGTTTGACTTTGAAGTTTCTGATAGATAATGGCATTGGAGTTGTTCATGGTGATCATGTGACCGGATGTGGTTGCTATGTAGTTGCATTAAGGGATGCTCAACTTAAGGAGAAAGATAAGTGTGTGGGCAAGTTTCCCTGCATCCGAGCCATAGAAGATTGGAAATCAATGCAAAATCCTTGGCTCAGGCATCACAATTGGTTCTATAATGATATAGATCCGAAGGATGATGAGAAGAAGCCCAAAGAGACAAAGCCTACACCGAGTGAGCTGTCGATTGAGCTCACGGTCAGCCACGACAACGAATCATGAGTCCTAAAGAACGGATCACAGCTCAAGCCCCCATTGATGAAAGAACTTGCTAGTTTTATTCAAGCGAATCTCGACGTGTTCACTTTGACTCAATCCGACATGTGTGGGATCTCGTCTACCATTGCGATCCATGCATGGCATGGATCCGAAGAGATTTTTCACTCTTAAAGAGGAGGTGGATAGAAACAAAGGAAATGAGTTTATTCATGATTCCCTTTACCCTAGATGGGTATCTAATCCTATACTTATAAGAAAAGAAAATGGGAAATGGCAGACATGCATTGATTACTTGGACTTGAACAAGGCACGCCCGAATGACTGTTTTCCCTTCCAAGGACCAACCAATAAGTAGAGTCAACTATAGGGCACAAATTATAACGACCAGTATTCCTAGAGATTTGATACATAAATAGTTTATTAGATATTTAATCGTTAATTAAACGAAGGCCTGAAAATGTGATTTTCTACGTACGGTCGAATCAGGACTCGCGTCCACTTCCGTTAAGTTCAGATTGATGTTGCAAATTAAAATGAGTGTAAGGATCACCATATTTTGAGATTGGACGGTCCGATAGTCAAAACGGTCTCGAATTATGCGAAATTAGCCTTTCGAGGCACAGTCTCTGAGGGAGACATAGTTAGTGCCATTGGATCCAAAAAAATGAGATGATGTATGCAAACGAGTTTTATAGCGACCAGACGCATCGTGTGATCGTACGGACTCAAAATGTATAACTATTTATTTGAGAGTAAATTAAACAAGTATATAATAATCATATAAATAAAGCCTTCTCCATTTACTGTTCATAGCCTGGAAAGAAAATCCATGGCCGAACATTTAACTTAGCGTTCAAAAATTTCATATCTCCCTAAATACTCAACTAAAAATCACGAAACAAATTGCATTGGATTTGTATCAACGAGAGCTTAAATTTTGTATCATGGATCTAGGGTTTTGTGGTGGCCGGTAGAGATCGACCCATTTGGCCATGGGTTAGGGTTTGAATTCGTTGTAGAATGGAGCGTTGATATGCAAATCAGATATGATCAACATGTTTCTATTCCAGATGGGCAGCACTCCATGAAGTTTGGGCACATCCGATCCCCTAAAGCAAAATGCATTCATAGATGATGGGGGTAGGTCATACAAGTCATGTTTTGATAGGAGGAGGTGATCGAGCATTGGCTGGGTACAGGTCAAAGAGAGTTTGATGCTGAATCGTTTGGCAAAGGTAGATCTTGTTTTCATTGAGAGATCGAATAGAAATTGAGGAGGGAAGGGATTCACATGGATATGTAAATGTCCTATGCATGAGTATAGGCATATGAGGAAGAATGACTAAGTTAAATAGGTAATTAGTCTATTAATTAATTATTTTGATATGTAACGATTCTTATTTTGACTACATCTTCTGCATACGACGTCCGTTTTGGACACTGTTTCTTGGGTTACACTTGTGATGGCAAGATTTATCTTTTGGCACTTGTTTGGACAGATTTCACTGTGGTTAGTGATATTGTCTCCCACTTTACTATGGTTGATTGTTTATTGTTATATTAATGCTTAGAATTGACTTTTGGATTTTAAACATGATATTATTAAATATATAGAGTAGTTATATTTTTATAAAAGAATATATAATTATTTTTAAATGGTTTATAAAGAATATCACATATTTTCCATCATCGTGCTATAGTAAGGGAATTATTAGACTAGATTTATTATTGATATTATTTCCTACATTGATTGATATGGATAGATTATTATGTTGTATGTATGACATTTTGGATGGATGTATGGTTGTTTAGATGTATGGATGCATGCTTTACTGTTTGGCTTGTTTGTTATTTGGCTGTTTTAGTTGAAAACGCCGATTAGCGGTGATTTGATTTTTGGTAGCATCTTGTACGTTGGAGTACCACAGAGGTGGGAATCTAGTGAACGAGTTGAGCTATAGACGAGGGTTTGGGATACATGCCGATGGATTTGGATTTCTGAGTGGATGGCGCCGAATATTTCTGTTTGGTTTGTACTTAACTATTCGGTTAAGTACAAGACCAACGTGGATGGTATTGACCATAGTAGAGTGGTCAATGTCCATCACTGTTGTTGATTGGCGATTTGGCTGATTTGTGGCCCGGACATCGATGAGATATCATGGTGGAAGATGTGATGGTTTGTTTGTTCAATCAATTTGGAGATTCGATGTTATCCCCTTATGACGAGTGATATTAATGGTGAGAAAGGGATGTGGTGCTTCGACCTGGCAATATTGATGGTGTGGCAGGGATGTGGTTCTTCGATCTAATGATATTGAAGGTGATGCAGGCATGTGGTGCTTCGACTTGGTAGTTTAATACCCCAGATAGTAAGCTCCGAGATGATAGAATCAGAATTATATGGATCATGCTGGACCTTGGACTTCGGATGGCATGATAGAAGGGTTCTTCAATCAAGAGGTTAAGCGGTAAGTAGGATCGAGGATGGCAGCACAAATTGGAGTGATATTTTATATAATGAATTGGGGTGAGTGTTAGGGCTCACGTCAAGAAATTGTAGTGAACCAAGAGGGTTCAGATTCATATCAAGTGAGTAGGCTCGATGGATATGTTTGTTCCTAGGGATCGTTGATGACTTAGAGTGTTCTGGTTGTGTTCAAAGCAAGGGTACTATATGCAGGGGCACCCGAGGGCTGGTAGTGCCAATCTGTATCCTGGACTGGTAGGGTCTAGGTTAGGTGGTATAGAGTTATCACAAGAGAACCGTATGGGTACGGTAAGCAAAATCAAGTACCAAGATTTCCACTAGTCCTTGACAATCACTGAGGGTCATATGAGTCATCATATATCTGGCACATTGGACGACAGTTAGTATTGTTTGATGGATGCTATGTTAGTTATGGTTGCTCACTAGTCACTTGTCATCTTAGGGATGTCACACTAGGTATGTACTGGTAGGGATACCTAGACACCCTGACTTGACTTAGTTTGGAGTTGATACGGATGGAGATGCCTAAAGTTTACTTGGTATGGAATAGTACCGTAGGTGGAGATACCTAGGCACCCTGTTAGATACTGAGTATGGTATACCCTTTTTACGATGTTATAGAGTAGCATATTACCTATGTTTATATGCTTACTCTTTGGTTGTAGGGAGATGTTAGATATGTTTTGTATACCCTCTGTTCTACATGTTATCGAGTTCTATAGTATTTTGCGATTTGATATCGCTCACACCAAACAGTTGTCTGACCCGAGGTTTTATGCTTTTCTTTCTATTATCTCGGGTATTCTTAAATGAGTAGACTGAGAGCAGGTGTATTATTATGGAGTTCTACAGGTGGACCGACAAGAGGTGACAGTTATCTGTACATATATGTGCATTTGTTATTATATTTTCACCACGTGATACTATGGAGCCGTGATAGTGTTGATTTACTATTATGAGACAGTGTACCAATTGAGTTTACTTTTCCATTGTATATACTCATTTATGGTACTGTATAACTTTATGGATCTTTGTTCAGATGATTATTTCACAGGGTTGTTACTATCTCTCTTGTTTTAATACCTACGTTAATTATTATATACTCTGATGCGATGTGAAATATGTAATAGGTAATTTGGTTATTTGATATTTCCTTTTTCTTCTTTTCCATTCTTTTCTCTTCTATTCCTTCATCATATTTCTTTTTCTTTCCTTTTACTACCATTTTGCACCGTAAGTGTAGGGTGATCATTACACGAATTACTATCTTTCATGGCTACATACTCTGGGTATAACTAAATTTCGATGCACATTCACGATCAAGAGCAAACCAGCTTCATTAGCGATGTTGGATTACATTGTTATGTGGTTATGCCATTTGGATTAAAGAATCCTAGAGCGACTGATCAACGTCTAGTCAATAGAATGTTTAATGATCAGATTGAAAAGACTATGGAGATGTATGTGGATGATATGCTTACGAAGTCGCGACGATCTAGTGACCACATTAGAGACTTGGCAAAAATATTCGGTATCCTCTGACATTAAAAAATGAAGATCAATCCTTTAAAGTTTTCTTTTAGCATTGCATCTAAAATGTTTTGGGGTTTCGTCATTAATGCCTATGGAATCAAAGATAATCCCAAGAACATCCAAGCTATTCGTAATATCCAAGCACCAACGACCATTAAACAAGTACAGGGCCTGAATGGGAAGGTTACCGCCTTGATTCGACTTATTTTCAGAGCTACCGATAAATGCATTCATTTCTTTAACTTGATTAGAAGAGGTAAAAGGAATTTTGGATGGACAAGGGACTGTAAAGACGCATTCCAAATCTTGGTGGACCACTTAGAAGACCTCCTATCTTGTCAAAACCGGTAGATCATGAAGATTTATATATCTACTTAGCCATGTCGGTACATGCTACAAGTTTCACATTGCTTTGTAAAGAGCATCGAATCCAGAGACCGGTTTATTATGTTAGCACGAGATTAACAGGAGCTAAAAGGACTATCCGATGATAGAGAAATTGGCTTATTGTTTGTTTATTGCTTCACGAAAGCTTCGCCCCTATTTTCATGCTCATCCCATCAATGTTTACACCGACCAGTTACTAAGATATGTCTTACAGCGACCTGCAATGTTTGGAAGTTACTTAAGTGGAATATCAAACTGAGCCAATCTGACATCACTTATCTTCCATGGACGGCTATCGAGGGACAGGCACTGGCGGATTTTATGGTAGAATTCACTACACATGATTTCTAAGAGAGCGGTCAAACCCCTACCATAAGGTGGAAGTAGTATATAGACGAGACATCCAATGATCATTGTTTTGGAATTGTGCTAGTAACTCTAGAAGATCGGTCAATTTGCTATGCTTTAAATCTTGATTTTCCTACAACAAACAGCGAAGCTGAGTATGAAGCTCTTATTGCTAGACTTAAACTCACAAGAGAACTAGGGATAAAATCTCTCGAAATCTTTTGTGACTCACAGTTGGTAGTATACTAAGTCAGGGGAGAATACTAGGCTAAAGTACAACGAATTTCCCCATACCTTACCCAAGTCCAACAGCTATTGACTGTCTTTGCATACTATGATATTACACATATTTCTCGAGATCGAGACAAAGTGGCTGACTCAATTGAAAAGTTTGCTAGCACCAGGGATGCACAACAATTGGGTTGGTTCCATTCAACTAAATGCTCCAACCATAAACCTAATGAAAATTGACTGGGTACTAGAGCTGGAGCCTGAGAAGGAGTCATGGATGACTCCAATTAAAGACTATTTTCTACATGGTGTTCTTCCCAAACAGAAGAATGTAAAACAACAAGTCCTTTGTAAAGATTCATGGTTTATTATTCGGGAAGGAGATATGTATAAAAAAGGTTTTTTATCTCCCTGCTCCCATGTATCGCTCATGATGAAATAAAACAAGTCCTAAAGGAAGTTCATGAAGGGGATGTGGCGATCACACTAGAGGCAATCCATAGTAAAGAAGATATTCTATTATAGGTATTACTGGCAGACTGTCAATCGCGATGTTGCTGATTATGCAAGGCGATGGGACAAGTGCCAGATGTATGCAAAAGTTTTGTGAGTTTCATCGACAAAAATCACACAAATGGTTAGCTTGTTGTCGTTTGCCATATACAATAGATATTATTAGTTCCGTATCAATCTCCAAAGGTGGTGTGAATCATGCCATAGTCGAAGCCGATTACTTCACTAAATGGGCCAAAGTAGAACCTTTAGCCACGATCATAACTATGAAAGTAATCAACTTCATTATCCGGAACATTATCTACCATTTTGGCCTTCCATGAACTAGAGAATTGATAATGGAACATAATTCGGCAATGTTGAATTCAAAGACTTATGCCAATGGCATCATATTGAAAAGAGATTTGCAAGAATTGCTCACATTCAACCAATTTGAAAAGTTGAAGCTGTGAATAGAATCATAAAATCCATTTTGAAGAAGTGTTTGGAAAAGGCTAGAGACAAGTGGGTGAATGAACTCCCAACGGCATTTGGGGCCTACAGAACCACTCACAAGTCCACGACTGGCAATACACCATTCACCCTTGCTTACGACTCCGAAGCTGTTATCGCAATTGAATTCAAAGTCCCTTCTCATCTGGTGACCTACTGTGATCTAGAACGAATAGAGATCTCCTCTTGGAATTTCTAGACTTTGTCGATGAGAAGCGTGAAGAAGCTTATTTGAGGGCAACTGCGACAACGAGTCACCTGATACTACAACACTAAATTCTGACCTTGAACCTTTGAAATTGGCGATCTCGTTCTAAAATGGGTTTTCCTAACCCATTACATTTGAATCCTACTTGAGAAGGACCATATGTCATTGAACAGAGGCTTAGAGAAGAAACTTTCATGCCGGCGACTATTGATGGTGTCACACTCCTAAGGGGGTCGAATAGCGAGCATTTATGATGCTATTTCATTTAGTTTATTTCTTGTTTATTCAGTTGTATTTAGTTTTAGGATTTACTTCCACATTTGAATTTATAGATATGTAATAAGATAGATTACATCATTTCTTTCCATTTGCAGAAGCTTTGAATTTTGCTTTAAATCTATGTTCTTCAATTGCATTGCACATTAGTTGCGACATACGACCAGTTGAATCCCACCAAACAATGAAGTTAACACGACTTGATAGTGATCGTGGTTTGTCGATCACTTGTTAAATAGAACCCCATACTTGGGGGCAAGAAGACTAATTATGGGAAATTGAATTTGACGGTTTTCCAAACAACTCCAAACTCCCAGAGTGCAAGTTGGATTACAAACATTAATCGGTGCGAATGACCACCTATGGAATAACTCTTGTCCATGGAGTTTGGATATGAGTATAAGTGAATAAATAAGTGTCATTCAACCACTTACTACTTAACCAAATCAGGCCTGAATTCAACATGATGATAATGAAGTTAGTGAAGATGGAACTCGACCATCCACTTATTAATTCTGCTAACCCAAGACATGGAGGCAAAAACATAATTGCTTAAGCATTGAGTTCGACAGCATAACATTAAGGTTCGAGCCTAACATTTAAATATGACTTGAGGCCCCGACCTCAATATGCCCGTGAGATTGATCAATCGAGTCAATATCCAAGCTAACAAGCAACGAATTACAAGTACATTGAATGGAAAATGTAATAGCTCGTTCACTTTAGTAAATACACATAAGGGTTCTACGAAAGCAAGAGAACTTTTATTCACATTAAACTTGTAAGTTGTGGTACAAGTTTATCCAAAAAATGAGAATTATAAGCGGAGGCCATAGCTTCACAAACATGGCCAACAAAAGAGAATTAGTGCCAACATAAGCTATATACACATCAAGCCGACCCAACGGCTACTTCTTGGACTTCTTGTCCTTCTTCAATTTCTTAGGGGTGGATCCGCACGAGCTATCGACCGACCATCACTTCAATCCTATACCACCTATACCTTTTTTCGAAGAGACATCACTAAATACGAGGATTGAAGCAGCATTATCATTAGAAACAAGAGGCATCACATCCTTGGGAATCGACTCGCCTAGAGGAATGACTTGAAGCGGGATGGGATTTGAATCATTACGGTCAACATCAACTGGCTCAGCCTTAGCCTTTTTCTTTAATGGCTCTTCCTTCACAGTGCACTCCTTTAGACCGAGCTCGTTAGTAGGACCAGAGGTACCCATGATCATAACATTATCATTAATTGGTATTTCATGGTGCAAATCGCTTCTTTCTGTAACGATCGTGGTTTTTAAGCCAAACTAATTTAGTAATTAATTTGATTTTTAAGAATTAATATGAAATTGTTGGTAATTAATTTTGAATTTTTTATTTGGAATTCAATAATAAATATTTTATAAATAAATTGGATTTAAAATCTCTATATATTTGAAACTAATAAAATTTGTTTTCTCATTTTAGTAAATATGCATTTGATTTGAAAGTTATATTTTAAAATTTAATATGATACATTTTTAAATGCAAATAGAAAATTACATGAGAATATATTTAAAACATTAATATATGAATAAAAACATAAACAAGCATTTAAACAAGTGTAATAAGTAGTTGTATATTTATAAAAGATATGAAACTATAGATATATATCTCTTTTGAAATCAATAAGTTAAATATAGTTTGTATAAACATAAAATATGTTTTATAAATTAATATAAAATAAGGGTTTGACATAAAATAGTTGTTTATAAAATTAAGCAATATATTTAAACTAAGGGTTAAAACATAAATCTATATATTAATTAAAATTAAGGGTTTAAACACAATTTTATCATATATGACAAATGTAAGTTATACGAAATATGATATCAACAAGTGTAAAATGGATTTACAAGTGGAAAGAAAGATTTTTTTAATTTGAAATTTTTATTAACATGTATTAAAAGAAAAAAATATACTACTATTCTCAGTTCATAATTTTCAAACCTGAGAAATCAAGATCAAAACAAACCTGAAAACAATACTTCAGTTCAAAATCAAACTCTGTTTTCAATTCTTCAAAATCTAGAAAACCAAAAAGTTCAAAAGCAAACAACTGCAACAAAAATTTGTTTCAAAATCTTAAGCCTGGAAATCAAAGTCTAGAATCAAGCTAGGCAGATATTCAACTCATATACATCATGCAAGATCAACTCATACTCATCAGATCAGAACCAGGATCAAGCAACAAAAGATATAGAGTTCTATATTTGATAAACCTGTCCTCTGTTTAACATAAATCAGGTGAGCAAACCTTTTAGTTTAAAAACCTTAAAATATATATATATTGACGTGTGATTTGTTGTGAAATGAATTGTAGAAAAGTTAATATGCCTGCAAGTGGTATGTGTGCGTGTGTGTGTATATATATATGTGGCTGTGTATAGGAATATATATATGTCTGTTCTTATGTTACAGGCTTTCAATCCTGTTTCAAAAAAAAAATCCATATGACCCAAACCAGTCAATATTAAGCTTTAATTTCAAAATGAAAAGTAATTGTAGTGTTGTAATACCAATTTTAAGAATGATCACTAGTAAAATTATTGGATAAATATTTTGGAAATTAGGAATTGCAATATTGAGTCTTTTCAAATCAGGAAATCAAGTATTAAAATTTCAAGTTCTGTTGATATGTTCGGATTCGAATATAAAAACCTAAGATTTTTGAAATAAATATTATGATTTTTAACTATATAAATCACGAGATATGTTAAGTCTATTAGATTTTGGGTTTTGTTCAATTCCTGGCGATCGAAAAAACCGAGTTAGTCGAAATTTGTTGTAAAGATAGCTGGAAGAATGGAGATGTTGGGAAAAATGATCGGAATTTTTTTGTTCACCATGGAAGCCAATCGACGAGCATTTATGGTTTATAGCCATGATTGGGGTGCTATCATTCTCGAATTAATCGCGTCATCGTCAAAGAAATCTAGGTGATCAGACCTGTATAGATGGGAGCGTGGGTCGATGACGCAGCTATGGGTGTAATGGTGCGATTTCAGACGATTTGGATTGGTGGTGCGAGAAGGTTTTATGGTGATGGGGTGATTCCAGGTTTGATTTGAATGACTCGATTTCAAATTCGACGTTATTGTGGCGATCTGGGTATTCATGATGGATGAGGATTAGTTCGTCGACGTGATGGATGAAGATGAGTTCGTCGACGTGCTGGAGGTTGTCGCATTGGCCAGAACAACGACAAACGATGGTGCACGTGCACGAGCATTTAACTTGTGCCAGTAGGTTTTGAGTTTGGGGAAGAAGATGGGAACTTGAAGTCGCGCTTGTGAAAACATGACGATAGCTCAAAGAAATCTTCGGGTTAGTTGCTGAGTTGTTTGAGAGTGATTATAATATGTTTTAATTTTTTTAAAACATAATCGGTTTAAAAAGAAATGGCTTGGATTTTTGAGATTGTACTCGAAGGAGGTCTCAGGGAAACTGGGTCATAGCTCGGGGATATCTCGGGTTGGTATAGAGCAGTTTTCAAATTTTAAACATTAAACATGTTTAACTCAATTCATTTTAAATGAACTACATTATGTTTTAAATTTGGGATTGGTAAAGGGTTTTTAAAATAAATCATTTTAAAATTGTTAAGTTAAAATGTTTTAAAATGATTTAAAATGTATTTAACCTTTGTGTTTAAAAGTTTATTTTAAATAAACTTGATAATGAAAATAAAAAGTTAATAAAATGTTTTAAAAATGTTAACTTAAAAGTAAAGTTAAGTTATATTGTTAATAATGATTAAATACAAGGTTTATTAATTAAAGATTTAATGATAATAAATGATTAATGATTATAATTACTTGATAATTAAAAGGGAATAAATTAAGGTATAATTAATTTATGGGATTAATAATTAAGGTTGATTAATCAAGTGATTAAGGATAATCACTTATTATAATTAATTAAGGATAATTAATTAAATGGTGATTAATTAAGGGTTAATTAATCAATTAATTAAAGAATAATTAATTTAAGAAAAATTAATTAATGTGATCAATTAATTAATGTAATTAATTAAGGGTAATTAATTAATTAAAGGTTAATTAATTAATAAAGGTGATTGAGGAATAATATTTAACTGAGGAGTAATTAATTAATGGAATTAATTAAGAATAATTAATTAATGGATAATAAATTAATTAAAGGATAATCAATTAATGATTAAGGTTGATTAATTAATAATTAAAGGTTAATTAATTTATTATTAATGGTTAAATAATAAATGATTAAAGAATAACTAATCAAAATAATTTGTAGTTAATTAATGTTTAATTAACCAGGATTATTAATTTATTCAAAGTAATTATCTGATTTAAACTAATTAGATGATTAATTAATCTGATTTATGGGTGTTTGGATTCAATTGAGTATTGAATTGTTTGATATTGTTTGACATTTTTCTATGTGATGCTATGGGATTTGAATTATTTTTTTGAGCTGTGATGAGTGTAATTTACTTATCTGTTATAAATTTATATTAATTATCTGTGAATCTGTGAATGAAGATAAACGTTATAGATTATACTGCTCTGTGATGATTGGTGATGTTGCACTATTGTGTAAAGCCCTTGGACTACACTATACACACAAAAATATGGATTGCACGAGGAAATTGGTTAAGTCGTAGATTTTTGAATGGTTTTAAAATTGAATTTTGAATTCAAATGGTTTGGGAAATTGAATTGGGTTGAAGATGAAAAGTTTTTTGAAAAGGAGTTTTAAAAATAAAAGTTATTTTGAATAACTTCATAAAGCTTTGAAATTTAAATAATTTAATTTGAATTTGAATCCAAAATTTGAAATTGAATTCTATGTTTGGAAAATTATGGTTTAAAAAGGTTATACAGGTTATAAATGTGTTTACATGGGATTTTAAACCATTTTAAAAGTATATTTTTGAGAATTTGAATTTAACCCAAGATTTATGCTTGAAGGGCTTTAACTCGTGCAAATGTAATCAGATTTTTCCGAAATGAAAACTATTTGTTTTTAAACAATAATAGCTTTCATGTGAAGAAAGGATTCCCAATTTGAAATCATTTCAAATTTGAAAAGGAAAATAGTTTTGAAACCTATGAATGAATCCTTACGAAATATGGTTGAACCTTGTTTTAAAATTGAAGAGGATTTTAAATGGTGTATCTTTTATATAAAATATTTGAAATGGAAATTGTTTTGAAAGTTATGAATGAATCTTTGGAAAGGGTTTTGAAAGCTATAAATCGAATCTTTGATTTAATGATTGGATAAGTTAATCCAATTTGAAAGGGAAATTGTTTAAATATAGTGGATGAATCATTGTGAAAGATTGGTAAACTTTGTAAAGTAAATATTTTTGTTTAAAAGATTAAAATGGTAATTTGTTTAAAGCATTTGAAGAAAGATTTTGGGCTTTAAGTTGTAACTTAACTGAGATCCCGACAGCCATATGTTTTTAAAATGTTGCGCTAATTACTCGGTTTAGCCAGGAGAGGACTTTGTGTCATATAACCCATTCCGTATAATGATACGACGTTATGGATAGCATTTGAAGATCGGTGGTAAAGACCGGATATTTTCAAAAGCGAAAGAATAATCCATCGAATGTCTCTGCACCGACTAGCCCCCGTATAGAGATTTGATCACCCATTGTGATGGGGAGTCCGGACGAGATTAAGGATTATCCAGATTTACAAGGGCTTCCTTGTGAAGTGCCTTCGGTTCTGTTCGAACCCGGAACAGACTTGTATGGATGTATGTCTGACGTTACACTATGAGATGTAAAGCTGGTTTCTATCAAATACATTTCTATTTGGTGGCAAGATTTATTCTCCTAGCTTAACACCCTTCTCTGAGACGTACGAGCTCAGAGGTTATGCAGTTGATGGTTACTAGTGATACATTCCCAATTTGGTAGTGTGGCATACGAAGTGCTGCTGATCATTTGTTCATCTAAGCATGGCTTTGTGAAAAAGTGTAGCTTTATGGACGAGACTGCATCAAGACCTCACATCTTGGAAATGGTCAAAACAGGAAAGATGCGGCAAGGTTATGAGGGTCGCGCCTTTTAGGGTATGTCATTTCCTTCTGGAAAAGGGTGGTATCATGGTATGGAGATATGTAACCTATGTGGTTACTGCAAATACAATGCTTTGTGGTTGTTGGTGTTGAGGGCCCTCGGAAAAAGGTCGCAAACGACTTGGGGGTGGCATACTTAAGTAGTAGTTACCTAGTTATAGAAGTAGCCCGGCCTTGTGTTGGCAGAGAGCCTGGTAGGTTCTCGAGACGTCCCTCCAAAGGCGTACCCATGTGGCAATAGGAAGTTCCTTAGCCTGACCATTTGTTGGAAATCCAATCAAATAATATGATCCCTTTACGATTGCAATTGTATTACCCGCCACCTCAGGTGGTAGCTATAGCTGGCATAATAGAATGGTACTTATGCTGGTTAAGATTTATATTATACTTTCGAAAGGTTTTCAGTACTATACACTAATAATAATATTAAAATGGTTTTTGCATTGCAAGCATGTTTGGCTATCATAAGGAGAAGTCTCCTCCAACTGTGCGCTTGCATTGTGTGTGTGCGGGAAGGCCTTATAGTAGTTTCATTTTCTATAAAGCATTGCGGATTTCAATTCTAAATTCCTTTGTTCTTTGTTTTAAAAATAAACTATTTTCGTTTGCTCATACCAGTCGCATGACAGATCTGGAGTTTATTGTTCCCTTTCTAAACTCTGGGTGCCCACAATTTTCCACACGGGCAGTCTAGAGTTGGATTTTTCAGATAATCAAATAATAGGTGTAGAATTCGATAACATCCAGCCTTTGGATTTGACGATCGCATTTGCTTCTTTTCAGCATTTGGGCTGGCCTTACTTAATACAACGTGATGAGGGTTTCTCGTTTCATGTTTGGAAAGCATGTTAGTGGATTTTGCTTTTGGAGTTTTTAGAGCTTTAGCTATGGAGTTGCAGTTGCAGTTTGATGTTGGAGTTCTCTTTTGGAGTTTCTCCATTGATGCTTATCTTTCCGCTGTTGCATATTTTTGTCTCTGATATTGTTGAACATCTATTGTATCATATTGTATAATTGTTGTATTAATGATATTCATTTTTCTTCCACTGTGTTGTTATACTTGATGTGTTATAAGCTCCGGCGAACTGGATTCGACATTTGAATCTACGGCATTCGAATATGGGTGATGTATTCAGTGCCGATTTTCGAAGGTCGAGTCAAGGTCGTTTCACTTTCCCTCAACAATGCATCCACCATATGCTCAGCAAATATGAAAGTCTCCTCTTCTAGAATGTCTTGAGTCGTAGGCAAGATTGTAACTGTTACAAACTTCATTATGGGCACTTGAGGCCCGGTTTGAATTCTTAAGGAGGAGGAACTGTAGCTGGAGGACCTAAAGCTGAGGAAGAAAAGCTAAAAAGATTAGAAGCATCAACCCACGATGACACAACTTTTTGAAAGACGGGAGTTATCAATGAGATACCTTCTTTGGTTTGGCTCCCGAGATAAGCTAGAGTACCTTCAAAACTTCATTTTAGAATCTGAAAAGGCTCCCTGTAAATTTCATGTTGAGGTTTATCCAGGTTGTATTCTAGAATAGTGAAAGAACCCATGGCGTTGCTATGAATGCCCTGAGACATTAGGGCCTGATTAGATGCAACATCGAATGGCATAGACCCAGAACCTTCACCTGCTTCATGTTGAGAGGCCTTAGCAGGCTCTTGCTGAAATACAAGTTGGGAATCATGTAAAATTTGGTTTTCATCACCTTGTAAAATCTTGCCTCAAACCTTGTCAGATCAATCTCCTATGCGTTGAGCACCTTCTTTTCCTTAGCCCCAAGAAATTCCTAGGCACGCAAAAGTTGAGAAGAATAGTCATCTCGAAGCTATTCCAAGTTCTTTACTTAAGAACATTGGCATTGTAGAGAATAAGTAGTAGGTCAAGCTCATTCATCACTTATTCTCTAATTTTCTCCTTAGTGGCATCCACCTCACGCTGTACTAGGACATCAACATCTTTAGATTTCTCAACGACCGCATCCCTTTCGACCTTACATTGACTAGCTCCTCGCATGCATCCTGACCAATCTTTTGCGCCTTATCTTTGTCCTTAGTTTCAAGTTCAAGTTTAGCTATCCTCTTTTGGGTCATGTCTCTTTCAAGTGCAAGTTGATGGTTGCGATAATGCAGCACTTTAACTTCATCCAGATATCTGGACTTCTCATCCTCTAAAGCCTTGATGGTGGTTTCACTTTTTCTCTCGACCTCAGTCGGAGGGCTCCTTGAAGCTTCCAGCTCGTTTGTTAAAGTTTCGATGATCCTCTTATCTTGGGCATCTTGGCACATCGGTTTTTCAATCTTTATCGCTTGTTGGAAGGATACTTTAAACATTTTATCCACAGCTTTCATCCACTCATTATACTGCCTGTGGATATTAGTATCATTATTCATAGTCATTTTTTGGACTTTTCGGGTAACCATTTTTAGATTAGGAGGGAAGAAAACCTATCAAAGCATAAGTTAGAAAAATATTTCCTAAATTAGCCATGCGAGAGGCTGGATCAATTTCATGCTCCTCAATATTTGTTGAAATGTAAGCAGTTTCCTTGCCTAACTTATGGGAAGCAACATGTTTGCTATAACGATGGCGATCACTAAGTCGTTGAAAATGAGAAGGGACTAAAGGCTATGGAGGAATTAGAATAGAAGGACCGTGAGAAGAATCAATATGCAGGTCCCGGCAACCGTTTGCTTTTTAGAACCCTTCGAAAGAGGGGATCTAGATTTTGATCGATGCTTGTCATGGTCGGGCTTGTCTTTGTCACCTCTATCCTGACGATCTCGATCCCACCTGGAGCGATTGCTTGAATCATACTCACGACCACCGCTTTGATGATATGGACCTGAATGTTAGCCCGAAGTCTTGCAGGATAATTCATGGAGAGACTAGAACATATTCCTCTTCTTCACCATGGTTTCGACAAAGGAGAATAAGGGGTGAATTGACTTTATATACTGAAGGGCACAAGATTAACGCTGTGCAATGTCGTGAAATGCTAGTGTCCTTGTGGCCCCCTAAATGGAAAGATGTTTGAGCTTTTCATGTGGGAGTAACCTATCCTTTAATAGTAGGTGGGATTTCTACACCAGTTCTAGTAGGAGAGACTGACCCACCGATGCTTATATTAGTATAGTGTAAATTTTCAATGTTGTTTGAAATCGGCAAGTTAGATAATGAGTCAAGCGATTCATCTAAATGCTCAAACGGTTGAGAGGTGGATTCATCCGGAATAACTTGAGTAGTAGCATGCAACTTGGGTTGATTAGAGAGACGACTCTTAGAAAATTGATAGATGAGTTTCTTTTCCTTTCTTTTTTAAAGTGCCGAGGGCGGTGGAGTCTGTGAGGATTCACCGGCGACCCTAGGACTAGGCCCTTCATTATCACGACGGGCTCATCACTATTAGCTTTTCTAACGTCTAAATCTGGGACGTCTTGAGCTCCCTCGACTGGGGGCATAACAGGATCAACTTGGTTGTCCCTTTGACCAACTACTGCTCACTGTTTTTCCCCTGCAACTTGAGTAGTATACACTAGCTCTGTATTTCGATCTTCTTCCATCAAACAAAAGGTGATGAGACGTTCATCGGTAAGGAGGCACTCAATATCTATATCTTCGGGCGGCATATCCTTAGCAGATGAAACTACCTTCTTAAGATGTTTAACTTTAGGCCGTGCGATAATGCTTGTAATAAATTGAAAAAACTGCTTAGTCTAGGATACAACTTGGATATAAGCTTACGAATTAATGTGAAGAGTGATATTTACGTCTTTTCGACCACCATAAAGCGAAGCCAGGCGAACATCGCACAAAGAACCATTCACTTTTGAAAGCGCTTAATTTATTCCAAGTATCTGCTAAGATTTGGTACTTCTTATTTGACTTCAGAAATGTAAAGGAGAGTCTCCATATTCGTTGCTTGAAGGAGAATATGAATCAAATGTCTTCGATAGATGGAGGGCGATATAAAAACTCCATAAACACCATGGATATACAATTGAGCATGATGCATTGTGATATCGCTATCCTCAAGTAATGTAGAACCTCGTGGACATATGACTTAAATGGCAAAACGCATCCAGCCCAGCACATAAATTTGTTTCATATTATATACTCCTCTGGAAGCCTGTGAGCTCTATCGCCCCATGTCGGGACTAGTACGTCGTTAAATGAAATCCTATTCTCTTATAGATTCGGCGAAGAGCAGCTTTACTAATTTTTGAGGCCATGTAATCCAGAGGATCTTCCAAGAAGAGTACGTCCTCCAAGGTGTTAGGAGCATGATCGATGATTTCCACTAGAAGATTAGGAATGGTGGAGAATAAATCAAACGGTGGACCAGAGCTTTTTGGTTGCTCGAGCTGATGGCTAGTAGATGGAATGTTTGATTCAGCGGTAGAACTCGACTTGGAACCATAATTATTGTGCCGAGAAGATGGTCCAGCGGATGTAGCTGCAAGACATTCCAAACATCTAGAATCTATTGCTATTAAACTTGGAAAAAAAATATCATTATTAGGTGAAATAACCTGTACCCCCCAGTGCAGAGTTAGTGCTAGTGTTGTGTGGTAAAGTGCCATGCAATACGGTGATAAGTTACACATTAGAGATGTAAAAGACAATGAACTTTGGAGTTTGGCCGAAGTGACCATTATTGTTGACCATCTCAACTGGTTCTTTACATCGTTAGGGAAAGGTTCAGCCCACAACTTAAGATTTATTGTCAGCGGGTTACAGATTGATTTTTATGTTAATAAGTAGATGAGCTTTAAGATAGTTGTCCGAGGCATTTGTCCATGTCATGGTCGGAACATCATGAATGTCCAAGTATGCAATTCAAGTCATTTGCAAGTCATATATGTTCACTCAAGCGTTCAATCTATTCATCAATCAAGTATCAAATATTTGATGGATCCAAAACTATCCACCAATCTATTCAACAACAAAAATTGGGGATCAGGTATAAACATTACATAACAATTACATTCCAAGAATTTAGTTTCTTGAGATCAACAGGAATTGAATTTTCACCTGAAATCAATGAAGAGTCTTAGCCAAATTGCTAGAGCTTAGTAATCAGTACAAACAAAATAAGATAATCATCGACATGCTATAATCCAGTATTTATACTATTAGAAATCGACCAATAACTATGGTAACCAAAAGAAGATGCGACTTTCAATAAAAAGTAACTTCATGAAAGGATGGCGACTATTTAATAAATTGGATGGAATCCTTGTCGAAAATTCAAGTTTGCAACGATTCAAAGCATGTCATGTGTAAACAAGATGTATTTTGGGAGGGGATTTAATCCATCCTTTTGGCCTGGATATATCTAGACCAATCAGATGAGATAGATTCAGTTGTCATCAGGATCGATATATTGGATTAACGATCCGAAGCCTGAGGATCAAGCCTAAATGAAAATATGAAACAGAAGCAAAGTAGAAGCCAAAGGCAAAGTAAATAGAACACTTAGAGCATGGAAGTTCACCACTACCTAAAGCAAGTATAGATATGACCCATATTCGATACTATGGATCGTATCGATTACATAGCTAAATTCAATGTCGATCGATTGATATCTCAAAATTAACAAATCCAACATGCTTAAAACTTTCAAAATGTCAATATATTGGACAGAGGGGCCCCCACAAGCAATTGCGTGCCAAAATGAGTGAACGTGAATAATTGGTATACATCGTTCACAAAAGATCATATGAACTTAGCCAAATGATCCAACTCGATGAAGATTGGTCGATATCTCATCAACCACAACTCAGAATGACACCAAACATTGGGAGCGTGGACTACAGACATGGGAAGCTTACAGAATTGTATGCACATACATTAGAGCAAAAGTGAATGATCGGTATCGATCAAGTTACGACTTGTGATCGTTCTAGTGGGCCCCTATGGATCTAGAGGGTCTTCTGCTAAATTTCCAATGAGATATTTCGTCGTCTTTACCTATAAATACAGACTTCTTTCTTCATTTAAAGGATCTTTATGCTACTTATTGCTTTGGAATCAATTGTAAACAAGTGCTATTATCTTTAGTTCATTGTAATCAAATACACAAATGATCAATAAAGCAAATTCTTCAAAGTGGACGTAAGCACACAACGCCGAACCACTGTAAATCATCGTGTCTTTGTTACTGCTTAATTTTTTTGCTTATTTACTTGTCTTGTTAATTTAATTCTGATTACTCTTCATTTTATTTCTCTACTATTATATTCTTGAGTGTTTGTGCCTGTAACGACCCATAAAATTTTATTAATTTTTAATTGGTTTTATAACATATTTAATTTGGATTTTGAGAAATTTTAATAATAATATTTTGAAATAAAGTTTTAATATTTGGTTTACATATAATTAAATATAGCAAATGGTAAATTTTCAATTAAATATATGAAGGTTTTTTTGTTATATAATTCTATTAAATTCAAATCAATTAATAATTGGTGAAAATAAATTTATTTTCAAGACCTGAATACTTTTACATAGAAAAATTCTAAATCATCTTCTGATTGAGACATCATTTTCCGTTTTCCCAAATTCGGACTTCTATAGCTTCGTCGATCTTATTTTCTGCGTTTTTACTGCATTTTTTTTCTGCTAGTGAAAATTCGAATTTTTATAATTCAATCGTACCACCAATATCTATATACCATTTTGATCGTCTCGTTGTACTGATCACTATGATATATTTATTTCTGTATTTTGAAATTACGCGACGGAAACAATAAAAACGTGCGTCATCGGTGCTGAAATTTGTGACTTGGATTTATCTACTTTTCAAATTTGAAACCGTACAACTCGTACCATATTAAATTTCTTTTAAAGGTTTTAGCTAAATCTATGGGTGAGCATTGCCACACCTTTCCATCTTACATTTAATTTTCTGCCGTTTCAATTGGCATTCTATCCATTCACATTTCATTTTTTCCTTTTCTATCATATATTCCATTATCTCTTTCTGCTATTTGCTAATTGCTATTTGCTCATTCACGCGATCATTTAATTGAAATCAAAATTTCAACCCTTACTTCTCTTTTCTTTTCAAATTTGAAACACACTATTAAATCAAGCCATTAATTGCTTTTATTTTTTTCCTTAAATCAACGTACAACTCAAACAATTATAAATTGCATTAAATTTTTTGATGAACCACACCATGACCGTTTATAATACATTCATTTGTAATATATTCATTTGTTTGAAATCTTTCCCTTTCTCTCTCATCTCAGTTGGGAATAAAATAAATTTCAGCGGAAACCACGTTACAATGCTTTTAACTCTTTATAACTTTTGATAAAATTTTATGTCCTTTTTGAAACTAAAACATATAAGGATATACGTTTCTCATTTATTAATTTCTAAATCATCCTGTTGTCCTTTTCATGTATGTTATATTTATTTATATTTTAACATTTTCTATTTATTTCACTCATCTCCCTACACATTTCTATTTATTTGCTGATTTGTTGCGTACGTTTCGTTTTGGAAAAATGTGGTTCATTCCTATTATTTCATTTCTCACATTTATTTCATCTTTTACTGAAATTCGACCGTTGCCACGTCATACCATTTTGGAAGTATGAATGTACAAACATGCATACGTTTTATCTTTGCTTAAATTTCTCTGTCCATTCCTTTTTCCATTTTAATATCCTTGCCTTTCCAAACTCATTACGTACTGTCCAAACAAACAAAAATTCGTTGCTTTAATTATTCAGCTCAATCTGAGGGACCGTTACTATTCAAATCATTTTATATTTATGGTATACGTTTTTATCTTTATTTGGCAACGGTTCTTTTTTTTATTGCCTTAAACACTTTGCTGAATCAATGGACAACCGTTCCTATTAAAATTTTCTTTTGATCTGATCTGTGGCATACGTTACTTTGAAATAAATTTTTAGATGTCATAACGTCTGTCACTTCCATTTTCCACTTTGAATAATTTATTTACTTATTCCTTTTCTGTACTTACACGTTATCAAATAAATAAAGTATATATTTATAATCAAGCTTTCATCTTTCCAGATCCAATTCATGTTGTTGAAAACTTTTGCATCCTCTTCCCCTGTTTCAACCCGAAGGACGTGCAAACCATCCTTCTTCCCACATGCCATCTCCAACCTTTTGTTCCTCCTCCTCTTCTTTTAGTGCAGCAGGTGAGTAATATATAAGTTAGAACTATATATTTTCTTTTTTTTCTTTTTTTTTTCAACTGTTTACAATTAATACAAGGTATATCTATATGAAAGTATTATATAATTTTCTATGTTCAAAGATTTATTTTCTTTTTATGTTTTAAACTGATTTTTGTTTGTACATATATATTTCATATGGGACAGAGAATATATATGTACATGTTTTGTATTATAATAGTATATAAGTTGATATTATATGTTGTTTTAAGTATTATATAGATTACTGTATTTTATTTGCAGTAATATATATAGGGATAAAGTAATGTTTATTTGAGATCCAATTGTTTATATCCTACTTACTTACAAATTTTAATAGTATACGTATGGTTTTATATTATTCGTTTATGCATAAGTTTACAATTGTGTATATGTGTAATTATATACTTTAGCCATAAAATTTCTAAGTATATATACATTGGTTTGTAGTGATTTATAGTATTGATTCTTATAAAATATATACGTACGTGGTTTACAAAGTCTTGGGATTTAGCAGTTCTGTTACATATGTTATATTGTTTTATATAAAATAATAAAACAGTTATGTTAGCATTTGTAGCTTTCTTTGTTACAGTAATATATAAAGTTATTTTGAAAAGTGGTCTCATCATTTTTCTTTAAACTTGTATATGTTTATGTATATTTCTATATAAAAGTTACAGCATTTATTTCAAATTTTATTATATTTGATTTTAATACATTTGTTTAATACAAACCAATGATTTTTCTTACATACGTATTTTGTTTTGATATTTGACTTAAAAAGAAGTATTAATTTAATAAGAAAATAATAATGTTATATTTTCAATTTATGTCAATCCGATTTGGATTTGTTCTCGTAAAATTCTGTTGTCAGCTCTATCCATCAAATTCGTGCCAATCCTGCTTTGCTTTGAAACTTGTGCTTGGATTCGTAATTTATCCCACTTTCGTTTATCTCTAGCCTCGAAAGGTGAGCAATCACTCACGATTAACGTTCTTTTATTTATTAAATTTGATTTCGATTGAAACGACAATTGAAATATGAGGCTGTAGTTATTTAAATTGTTATATACGCTATTATCTATAACTATTCACTTATGAGATATGACACCATATCCTATTGTTTATATTTGATTTGATGATATAGGCCTAATGTTATTATTATTTTCATATCTGTTATCACTCTGCAAGTTCCCTGTTGGTATAGAAATCATTATGGGTTGAAATGATACATACCCGAACGGACTTTAGAATAGGAGAAAATCGTTATTGGTTGAAATGATAAACCCAAGCGATTTTCATAATATTGATTTTGGGATTACGGGTTGAAATGATATCCATCCGTATATATTTAGTGTATGGGTTGAAATGATAAATATTCGTAGCACTTGACTATATGATAGGAAATATATACAGACATCGTTGGTCCATATAAATATTTTGAAAATAAATTTCTATAGTTGAAAAGAAATATATGGGATTTAATAAATATTGGTTCTTAAAATATTATATATATAAATGGAAATTTTATATATAGATTTAATAATAATATTATTTAGATTGATTTCATCTATATAATATGTTTGAGTATTATTTAAGATTTATATTTCAAAATTTACTGTTGTAAAAAGATTAATAATGAAGATTGGGAGACAAATTTGGGTTTATTAAAAATGGTATTTTAAATAAGGATTTATTTAATTAAATCGATTTGAAATTATTGAATGGAAAATTTAAAGGTATGATTTTGTAACTGGATTTTTGATATAAGTGATTTAATGAATATTTCACGTTTAATAAAATTAAAGAAAATATTGAGTAAAATGTTATATAAGGTTACTTAAATGATATTGAATCTAATAAGGGAGTATTTCAAGACTAAATAATAATGAGGTTAAATCGAGATCTATATGAAACTGTTATATAGAACATACTATATTGGAATTTAAATGGTTTATGTTGAGATTCAGATCTGCATTTGAAATCAACGTAGTTGAATTTGTTATTTAGCAACTAAATTGAATTAAAGTGAAATTTAGGTTGAACCAAATTTGAATTTATTATTTAGAAAACTAAATTGAATAAAAATTTAGTTGAAACGTGAATACTTAAATTTTTGGAATATATTGAAATATAAAGTGGTATTTTTGTGATTACAAATCCGAATTTGAGATCAATAAATTGAAGTGTTTATTTTAGGAATTGAGTTGAATTTAAATTGATAAATTGAGATTGAATTTAATTTAAATGGGAAGGTCGAGTTGATGTTGAAACGATTTGTTAAGTTGAGGGAATTGAAAATACTTTATTGTATAAATTATTTAATATATATAAATAATATTTTGGGAAATATAGAGATATTCGAAGTGAAAATGATATTTGGTTTTGAAGTATAAATTAAGCTGAAATGACCACGGTGTTATAGTGTATATTTCTACCTTGTAGATAGTTCCGTGGACCCTTAGAGGATGGTTATCCCAAACATCCTTTAAGTTATTTGTATTTTAGTTGATATTTCACTTGAGTTCGATTTATTGATATAAGAATGTTAATCCTGACTTGAGTGTTTTGTGTTTTGCTTTACGCTCGGGTCGGACCGAGTGATACAGCATTAGAGACTCACCTTTGGAGTTCGGAGTTTCATTTGGAGATCCAACTATCGATTCAGATTCCAACCTTTCTAGTTGGTTGGTTCAGAGAAGTCATCTGTTGCATTGGAGACTTCACTGCATTTGAACTATTCGATTGTATTTTATTTCTAACTCTGATGTATATAGTAGCTTCATGAACTACTATTCTTTATCTATTCCGCTACATTATATTACTCTATGATCTGTGATTGATTTATTTATTGTATATTTTAAGTTTTGCCAAATTTTAATTAACAATTTGGTATTTTGAATTATTCAAGTCGGATATGTATGGTTTTATTGTCAATTTGAATGGTCCAAAATAGCGGGTCGTTGCAGTTGGTATCAGAGCTTTGGCTCTAGGCAAGACTTAGCATATATTGTAAATTTATTTACAGAATCACTTTCGTTCGAGTTGAATCTCTTTCTTTTGACTCGATTTCCTTTGAATTTTGGAATGTCCCTCGGTTCCGAAATTCATTCTTGTCTCTTTCTATTTATATTCGTTTGATTCTGGAGTATCCCATAACTCCACTGAATGTTTTGTAAAGGGGGTGAAAACTCCTTTACAATTAGCATTGATTCACTGAAGATATATGTATCCTCGGTTTACGATGCTGCTATATCTTGACATGACGAATTCTATCTCCGGCGATCGAATGTTGATTTGTTTTGGAATTCCGCGTCGATTATATTCCTGAAGTCATGGTTGAACCGGTTAAGGTCGCCTACGATTTATAGAAGTATATCCATCTTCTATTTTGTAATTTAATTATCTCATCTTCGATCGAGTCTATCTTCGAATCAGGATTCTATTGATTGGAGTTCCTCTAAATGAAATCTCTATCTTTGTTTAAAATCCATTCTTGAATCATCCTATGAAAATCGGGTTTTGTTTGTATTTTAAAATTGTTTTATATATCAAAATTATTATTTTGATAACTATGATTTTATTCTATATATAAAAGTGAAAATGTTACCCTATATATAAAAGTTTTGAAAGGATTTGAAATTTTGAAAATTTATAGAAATTGATTTATATAAAAATTATTTATAACTGAAGGGTTAAATTTGAAATTCGAGAATTAAATTCCGGTATTTTGAAATTGGTTTTAAGATTTTGGAAAATATATAAAAATAATACGATTTAAAATTATTTTTCGAATAAGAAATGTTTCACATGAATTTCAATACTTTTGAAGAAATTTAAAAGAAGTTTTCAAGAAAATAGAAGTCCAAAACTCACTTATCTCACGGGAAAATAATTTCCGTGATGAGTGCACGCATCATCGACATTGATTTTCGAGTTTCAGAGTTGGGGGAGAGGCCTCTTTAATAGCTTCGCAATGCGAGTGATTTTGTAAAACCGTTTTGATTACAAATTCCGAAGTATAATTTGATATTTTCGAAAGATATATGTATATATTTGAAACAATTTAAAGTGAGACCGGTGTTCAGTCCTCGAGTTTCAGTTTTGATTTAGTATAATCCTATCTATTGAAATTGATTTATTGATTTATGTTGATTTTCAACTCTTGAATTTGGAAATTTGATTTCCCTAACTATTTTGAATGTTCGAACACTTCCAAATCGAGATTAAATTTTCAAAGCTAAGAAATTTCGAAGAGTATAAAATGTTTGATAAAGAACATAAATTTAGTTTTGAAATGTTTTGAAAAAAAAATAGTTTTGAATAATGGTTTTCAGAAAGGTAAATTGGATATTTCAAATAGAAATAGATAGTTTAAAAGTTTTAAAGGGATAATTATAAATTTGGAAACCATTTTGAGTATAATTGATTTTGAGAAAATATTTGGTTTTAAAATTAAATTGAAATTAAAAACCAGTACTTATATGGTTATTTTGGAAATGAATTTGTTTGACTTGAATTATTTTAATTTGGAAACTTGGAAAATTTTCTAAACCTATTATTTTGGGAACTTTGAAATTTAGATATTTAATTTGGAAGAAAATTTGGTGAAATCATATATGATTTTGAAACTGAATTGATATTGAAATGATTTGAAATTGAGAACCTTATATTATTAAGCACTTGATTTGGGAGCGGTCGAACTCATATAAAATGGATTTGTATAAGTATGAAGTTGATTTGAAATCTATTGATTTGAAAGGTACTCAATTTGGAAAGAGAATTTTATATAATCGATGTCTATATATGTATGATTTGATATACTATTGATTTGGAAAGTATTCGATTTGAAAGAAAGAATCCTATATATAATGGACTTTATATAAGAATGATATTTGAAGGTATTTGAAAAGGTACTATATGATATATATTTTCGAAGCAATGATATGGAAAGTGCCTTCTGCTTGATATCCGCCTTGTGGCCACATTGTGGATTCATTCTATCGATATTATTCTCTCTGATTTTTGGTTTTCCGGATATTATACTCGAGTGTTCCCACCGTGGCGTAACCCATGGTTTTTTTCTCTCGCGATTGCATAGCGAAATTGCCTGGCTGAGTCTGGCCTAGGGGTACGGATTGTTTTCTGGGGGGTCCAGGCAAAACCATTGTGTATCCTACAATCTGTGTAGGTCGCGATTAGTAGCGAAACTTCCTGGTTGAGACGGCCTAGGGGTACGGATTGTTTCCTGAGGGACCCAGACGTAACCATTGTGTATCCTGCACTCTACTAGTCATCATGGCATAACTCGCAGGGCTGAGAAAGCTTATGGATACGGATTGTTTCCTAGGGGATCCAGGCGTAACCATTGTGTATCTGCGAACCATGGTTGGACAAAGGTTTTGGTTTGGTTGTTTTGTTTGGATTGTACTTTCCATATCTGTTTTAAAGGTTTTTCAAGTATTTTCACTGGGTGTTGAAACAAGTCTACTAAGTACTTGAAGAATTCTAGCTTTGAGCCTGATCAACGCATGGCCAGAGTCTGCAAGAACGAGGATAAACTTGTTGAAACATCGAGTTATAAAAATATTTCTGAAAGAAAATTTTATTTCGATATAAAGCTATTTTATTATAAAGGTATTTTTCAACAAAGAAATTTTGTGTTAATATTTGAAATTGAAACTCTTATGGTTTGAAATTTACGATTCGTGTCCGATTCTATTCTTTAAATTGACCTTATCTTCTCAGCTTTAGTTGTTCACCTTGATTCTGTTTTTCCGAATCTACCTTCTTTCCTTTTTGAATATAATCTTTTAAATATTGCTTATTTGTATACTACATTGTTTAATAGAAAATTTTAGTATTATAAATATTTTTGAAGTTATTAATTAAATAAAACATATTTAAAGTGAATGGTTTATTAATAATGTTTGAAAAGTATCTAAAGACAAATTTATTAATTTATGAATTATGGATTTAATGTTTTCAATAGCTTCTTTGTAAATATAACTAATGATGCAAATAATTGTTTTCAAATAGCTTTCATATATGTATAAAGGTGTTAGTTACACATATTAAATTCCAATGAGTTTTGAAAATTTTAAAGTATTAAAGATAACTAAATTGCAAATGAAGTTTTCAAATGAATATTTCAAGTAAGATTTATACAGTTTTAAATTAATTATTTACCCTTGACTTTCAATCTACCTTTACTTCTGGTTGTTCTATTCTCCTACCTCCTTCCTTTTCGGGGACGAAATTTTTTGAGTGGGTGAGAGTGTAACGACCCATAAAATTTGATTAATTTTTAATTGGTTTTATAACGTATTTAATTTGGATTTTGATAAATTTTAATAATAATATTTTGAAATAAAATTTTAATATTTGGTTTACGTATAATTAAATATAGCAAATGATAAATTTTCAATTAATTATATGAAAGTTTATTTTTTATATAATTCTATTAAACTCAAATCAGTTAATAATTGATGAAAATAAATTTATTTTCAAGACCTGAATATTTTTACATAGAAAAATTCTAAATCATCTTCTGATTGAGACGTCATTTTTCGTTTTCCAAATTTGGATTCTATAGCTCCGTCGATCTTATTTTCTGCGTTTTTACTGCATTTTTTTCTGCTAGTGAAAATTCGAATTTTTATAATTCAATCATACCACCAATATCTATATACCATTTTGATTGCCTCGTTGTACTGATCACTACGGTATATTTATTTCTGTATTTTGAGATCCGATACGCGACGGAAACAATAAAAACGTGTGTCATCGGTGCTGAAATTTGTGACTTAGATTTATTTACTTTTCAAATTTGAAACCGTACAACTCATACCATATTAAATTTCTTTTAAAGGTTTTAGCTAAATCTATCGGTGAGCGTTGCCACACCTTTCCATCTTGTATTCAATTCTCTGCCATTTCAATTTGCATTCTATCCGTTCACATTTCATTTATTCCTTTTCTATCATATATTCCATTATCTCTTTCTGCTATTTGCTAATTCCTATATGCTCATTCACGCGATCATTTAATTGAAATCAAAATTTCAACCCTTACTTCTCTTTTCTTTTCAAATTTGAAACATACTATTAAATCAAGCCATTAATTGCCTTTATTCTTTTCCTTAAATCAACGTACAACTCACACAATTATGAATTGCA
Source organism: Allium cepa (assembly GCA_030765085.1). Taxonomy (NCBI): domain Eukaryota; kingdom Viridiplantae; phylum Streptophyta; class Magnoliopsida; order Asparagales; family Amaryllidaceae; genus Allium; species Allium cepa. Next base: position 588,935,273 of record CM060928.1, read on the forward strand.
TTAAATTTTCTGATGAACCACACCATGACCGTTTATATTACATTCATTTGGAATATATTCATTTGTTTGAAATCTTTCCCTTTCTCTCTCATCTCAGTTGGGAATAAAATAAATTTCAGCAGAAACCACGTTTCAATTCTTTTAACTCTTTATAACTTTTGATAAAATTTTCTGTCCTTTTTGAAACTAAAACGTATAAGGATATACGTTTCTCATTTATTAATTTCTAAATCATCCTGTTGTCCTTTTCATGTATGTTATATTTATTTATATTTTAACATTTTCTATTTATTTCACTCATCTCCCTACACATTTCTATTTATTTGCTGATTTGTTGCATATGTTTCGTTTTGAAAAAATGTGGTTCGTTCCTATTTATTTCATTTCTCACATTTATTTCTTCTTTTACTGAAATTCGACCGTTGCCACGTCATACCATTTTGGAAGTATGATTGTACAAACATGCATACGTTTTATCTTTGCTTAAATTTCTCTGTCCATTCCTTTTTCCATTTTAATATCCTTGCCTTTCCAAACTCATTACGTACTGTCCAAACAAACAAAAATTTATTGCTTTAATTATTCAGCTCAATCTGAGGGACCTTTACTATTCAAATCACATTATATTTATGGTATACGTTTCTCATCTTTATTTGGCAATGGATCTTTTTTTTATTGCCTTAAACACTTTGCTGAATCAATGGACAACTGTTCCTATTAAAATTTTCTTTTGATTTGATCTGCGGCGTACGTTACTTTGAAATAAATTTTTAGATGTCATAGCGTCCGTCACTTCCATTTTCCACTTTGAACCATTTATTTGCCTATACCTTTTCTGTACTTACATGTTATCTAATAAATAAAGTATATATTTATAATCAAGCTTTCGTCTTCCCAGATCCAATTCATGTTGTTGAAAACTTTTGCATCCTCTTCCCCGGTTTCAACCCGAAGGACGTGCAAGCCATCCTTCTTCCCTAATGCCATCTCCAACCTTTTGTTCCTCCTCCTCTTCTTCTAGTGCAGCAGGTGAGTAATATATAAGTTAGAACTATATATTTTCTTTTTTTCTTTTCTTTTTCAACTGTTTACAATTAATACAAGGCATATCTATATGAAAGTATTATATAATTTTCTATGTTCAAAGATATATTTTCTTTATATGTTTTAAACTGATTTTTGTTTGTGTATATATATATATATATATATATATTTCATATGGGACAGAGAATATATATGTACATGTTTTGTATTATAATAGTATATAAGTTGATATTATATGTTGATTTAAGTATTATATAGATTACTGTATTTTATTTGCAGTAATATATATAGGGATAAAGTACTGTTTATTTGAGATCCAATTGTTTATATCCTACTTACTTACAAATTTTAATAGTATACGTATGGTTTTATATTATTCGTTTATGTATAAGTTTACAATTGTGTATACGTGTAATTATATACTTTAGCCATAAAATTTCTAAGTATATATACATTGGTTTGTAGTGATTTATAGTATTGATTCTTATAAAATATATACGTCCGTGGTTTACAAAGTCTTGGGATTTAACAGTTCTATTACATATGTTATATTGTTTTATATGAAATAACAAAACTGTTATGTTAGCGTTTGTAGCTTTCTTTGTTACAGTAATATATAAAGTTATTTTGAAAAGTGGTCTCATCATTTTTCTTTAAACTTGTATATGTTTATGTATATTTCTATATAAAAGTTACAACATTTATTTCAAATTTTATTATATTTGATTTTAATACATGTGTTTAATACAAACCAATGATTTTTCTTACATACGTATTTTTTTGATATTTGACTTAAAAAGAAGTATTAATTTAATAAGAAAATAATAATGTTATATTTTCAATTTATGTCAACCTGATTTGGATTTGTTCTCGTAAAATTCTATTGTCAGCTCTATCCATCGAATTCGTGCCAATCCTGCTTTGCTTTGAAACTTGTGCTTGGATTCGTAATTTATCCCACTTTTGTTCATCTCTACCCTCGAAAGGTGAGCAATCACTCATGATTAACGTTCTTTTATTTATTAAATTTGATTTCAATTGAAACGACAATTGAAATATGAGGCTGTAGTTATTTAAATTGTTATATATGCTATTATCTATAACTGTTCACTTATGGGATATGACACCATATCCTATTGTTTATATTTGTTTTGATGATATATGCCTGTTGTTATTATTATTTTCATATCTGTTATCACTCTGCAAGTTCCCTGTTAGTATAGAAATCATTATGGGTTGAAATGATACATACCCGAACGGACTTTAGAATAGGAGAAAATCATTATGGATTGAAATGATAAACCCAAGCGATTTTCATTTAATTGAATTTGGGATTACGGGTTGAAATGATATCCACCCGTATATGTTTAGTGTACGGGTTGAAATGATAAATATCCATAGCACTTGACTATATGATAGGAAATATATACAGACACCGTTGGTCCATATAAATATTTTGAAAATAAATTTCTACAGTTGAAAAGAAATATATGGGATTTAATAAATATTGGTTCTTAAATTATTATATATATAAATGGAAATTTTATATATAGATTTAATAATAATATTATTGAGATTGATTTCATCCATATAATATGTTTGAGTATAATTTAAGATTTATATTTCAAAATTTACCGTTGTAAAAGTTGAATAATGAAGATTGGAAGACAAATTTGGGTTTATTAAAAATGGTATTTTAAATAAGGATTTATTTAATTAAATCGATTTGAAATTATTGAATGGAAAATTTGAAGGTATGATTTTGTAACTGGATTTTTGATTTAAGCGATTTAATGAATATTTCACGTTTAATAAAATTAAAGAAAATATTGAGTAAAATGTTATTTAAGGTTACTTAAATGATATTGAATCTAATAAGGGAGTATTTCAAGACTAAACAATAATGAGGTTAAATCGAGATCTATATGAAACTGTTATATAGAACATACTATATTGGAATTTAAATGGTTTATGTTGAGGTTCAGATCTATATTTGAAATCAACGTAGTTGAATTTTTTATTTAGCAACAAAATTGAATTGAAGTAAAATTTAGGTTGAACCAAATTTGAATTTATTATTTAGAAAAATAATTGAATAAAAATTTAGTTGAAACGTGAATACTTAAAGTTTTGAAATATATTGAAATATAAAGTGGTATTTTTGTGATTTCAAATCCGAATTTGAGATCGATAAATTGAAATGTTTATTTTAGGAATTGAGTTGAATTTAAATTGGTAAATTGAGATTGAATTTAAACTGATAAATTGAGATTGAATTTAATTTAAATGGGAAGGTCGGGTTGATGTTGAAACGATTTGTTAAGTTGTGAGAATTGAAAATACTTTATTATATAAATTATTTAATATATATAAATACTATTTTGGGAAATATAGAGATATTTGAAGTGAAAATGATATTTGGTTTTGAAGTATAAATTAAGCTGAAATGACCATAGTGTTATAGTGTATATTTCTACCTTGTAGATAGTTCCATGGACCCTTAGAGGATGGTTATCCCAAACATCCTTTAAGTTATTTGTATTTCAGTTGATATTTCACTTGAGTTTGATTTATTGATATAAGAATGTTAATCCTGACTCGAGTGTTTTGTGTTTTGCTTTACGCTCGGGTCAGACCGAGTGATACAGCATTAGAGACTCACCTTTGGAGTTCGGAGTTTCATTTGGAGATCCAACTATCGATTCAGATTCCAGCCTTTCTAGTTGATTGGTTTAGAGAAGTCATCTATTGCGTTGGAGACTTCACTGCATTTGAACTATTCGGTTGTATTTTATTTCTAACTTTGATGTATATAGTAGCTTCATGAACTACTATTCTTTATCTATTCCGCTGCATTATATTACTTTGTGATCTGTGATTGATTTATTTATTGTATATTTTAAGTTTTGCCAAATTTTAATTAACAATTCGGTATTTTGAATTATTCAATTCGGATATGTATGGTTTTATTGTCGATTTGAATGGTCCAAAATAGCGGGTCGTTATAGTGCCCACTTTTGGTGCAAACATATTATTAACACATGAGGACAGCGAAGCTCAACAATAATCATTAATAGCAATGGCTTCAAAGTTCGACCACATATGTACCACGCAACCTTCGGTCGACTTCAGCTTGGTGTTGGTGATGTGTCAGAGGCGTTGTAATAACCCGCATATTTAACGATTTTATATTTAAATGTTTTATTTAAATATAATGTCGTTAGTCGGATTTTTGGGTCTGAAATGTTACTTTTTGCAAACAGCCGAATTGGAACTCGAAACTACCTCCATTGGTTCCAAAATGGAGTTTGCGATCTTTTTGAGTATAATCTTTGATATGTTTGGAGTTTGTGAATTTTGACCCTTTTTCTATTGGGTGTTGGGTTTGGGTTCAGCCCACTAACTTAACTAATACCCTAACTCAACCCCTTCTCTTCATTCATCTTCATTTCATTTTCATTTCTTAAGCTAAAACCGAAATGGTGGAAGGAAAAGAGAAATAGAAATTGCAAGCCCTAGTTTCTTCTTGTAAACTTGATTTCTTGCTCCAAAATCAAAGAGAAGCCATTGGTAAGCTCCTCTTCATCTTCTCCAACTCTTCTCCTCTTCAATTTTAGAAAATTTCCTAAACCTAACTTGGGAAAATGTGTTTTATTGTTAGATTGAAGCTTGTTGAGTTGAAGTAGTGTTTGGTTGGTCTTCTCCTTGTTATTGAACTCCATCTTCTTTGTTTTTGGGTAAAAGGTGAGTTTTGAACTCACATCTACTTCTCTTGATTTCGTTGATGTTGGGTATGAATTCCTAACACCTTGTTCATATGCACTTGCTTTTAGTTTGGATTGAATTGGAGAATATCCAAATTTTTAGTGTTTGGGTTCAATTCTTTAAAGATCCTAACTTTGATATTTGAATATGTTTTTGGTTGCGAATCCGAGAGCTAATGGAGCTAGGGTATCTATTGGTTAAAGCTCCTTAGGTCCATTGCTCGAACGGTCGCGGTTTGGAAGAATTTGCATTTCATTGAAATAGGGCAGGAAATGCAAAATCATCAGGTTCGGCCGACCGAGCCCTGTAGCCGGTCGACCGACCTGCTACCCCGAGCCATGTTCTAATTTCTGCATCTGGCCAGCCGGCCGAGCCCTGCAACCGGTCGACCGACCTGCTCCTATTTTGCTGTTTGCCTATTTTTGCATATTTTGATTGGTTATCCAAATTTTATCGATTCAAGTTGCTTTTTAGTAGTTGTTATTGCATCATTGACTTTGATAACTTATTCTTGACTTCATCCACGGGTTTTTATAAAATAATCTCTCGAATCTCATTTAAAAGCTCGTTTCCCCAATTTATAAATTCTATTTAAAACACTCACAATTTCGCACTTCGAGCGTAGTGGAAGGGTTATTAAATGGTTAGGTAAAACACGGACCATGAATCCATGCGTTTATCTTTCCGATTAGTCCCCGACCTATTCGATTGATTGTTTTGACCTTTGTGTCTGGTTTACCGATGAGATAAGGTGAACTTTGTACTGCTTTGAGTGTGAAATTAACTAACGGATAGTAAACCATTTAGTGCGAACGAGTGGTTATGGGACTCACGTTACTACTTTTTGGATTCCTTTTTGAGAGTTATGACACATTCCGCCAGTTGGTGGTGTCCAGTACTAGGACTCTGACCTTCACCACTACGGTTTGTTGCCTTCGGGTATGTGCCTTCGGGTTTGTTGCCCTTTAGTATCGCTTCCGATGTTGGTCGTTATGAGCTGCATGGGTGATATTGGGTTGCCCTTTAGTATCGCTTCCGATGTTGGTCGTTATGAGCCGCATGGGTGATATTGGATTTGGAGTCTTCGGGCTCATGGATCCTTGTTTGTACAGTATTGAGCTCGAGCAATTTTCTGATGTTTCATTCATATGTATATTCCTTAGGTAGCGCCCTTCGATGTTGGTCATTATGAGCCGCATGATGCGTAGCGTTTACCTTGCGGAACTTGTATACCTTATTGGTATTTGTTATTTGCCTTTTGGCTTGATTTGGGATATTCGTATCCTTTGTTTCTATATGTTGCCGATGATATGAGGCTTGTTCTATATGATTCATCTTTTGTTAGATGATTGTGTTATCTCCTTTAGAGATATCTATTATGCTTTGTAACCTTGCAGGTTTATTGTTGTTCAGTTTATCTAACTGATTTGTTTAGCTAGACTGACCCGTGTATTTTATACTCAGGTCAGACCGAGATGTTTCAGGTTAGGTGCTTTTGGACTTAGCCTATTTGGCTTCCGTATGGACTATTCAGCTTGTTCCTTTTTGTTAAAGCTTTTGTGTAGTCCTATTTTGTTGTAACTCTGATATGTATTCTATTGACTCGTCTGTATACTGTGGTTTGCTATACCACTCGACATGTATTATTTTGTAAACTCTGTTATGTATCAGTATATGTGTATATGATGATCTACTGTTCTGTGATGTATATTACATTTGAGTTGTTATATTCTGTTCTGATAGATCCAACCACCTATGGTTTTGTTTTGAGTATTCATTGGGTATGTCGACCTTATTGTTATGTCCATGTCGATGTATTCAATAGATAGTTGGAGCAAGGCTATAGATGGTCGCTCCCAACCAGCCTTATTCTCCGTGTTAGTTGACGGCATTACCCTGTAGTGTCCTTGGCTAGCGTGGGTATAGAGGTGGGGCGTCACAGCATGGTATCAGAGCTGAGTTCAGAACGAAATATGATAAACACAGAATAGATGCACATATTACGGTACATCAAAGTGTACTAGTGATACAAATCTTTGAATCATCGTGTCTCTTTATTCCATCAAGGTTAGATAGATATTGGGAATACGTCTAGGAATGCATTTTATTCCGTAGTATTCCGTAATGAAGTATCTACCTTGTGAATAATCTTGTTCTTATCTTACTTTCAGCGTATGGCTAGAAGAGGCAGGGGACGACGTTCGGATGCTGGGCAATCCAGTGGCACACATCCGGATGGTGTTTATATGTCTGCTGATCAGTTTTTGGAGTTGTTTAGGAGCACTTAGCCTCCAGTTCCTCCTCGAGTGTCTCCACCTCGTAAGTCTGCCTTTGCACGTTAGTGCAGTGATTTTGCTCATCTTGGAGGAAAGCCGTTTAAGGGCTCTGAATCCGTTCTTGAAGTCCAAGCTTGGTTTCGCACATGCGAGCGTATCTTCTCTTGTATGGATCTTTCTGACCATGATAGATTTCTTGTAACTTCTAGCTTATTACAAGAGCGTGCTCTTGATTGGTATGAGCTTCTTGTAGCCGAGATTGATGAGTCTACTCTTTCTTGGACTCAGTTTCGGGAGCGATTTGAACTCAAGTTCGTTCCTTAATCTGAAAAAGTTTTATTGACCCGTCGCTTCCTTGAGTTGAAGCAAGGGAAATCTTCTGTTTCTGAGTATGTTGCATCATTCGAGGCTTTATCTAAGTATGGTCTTGAATTCATCAGCACTTCTTATAAGAAGAATTTGAAGTTTGTTTCTGGCCTTAAGAAATATCTTAAGAAATCTTTGTTGCTCCAACTTAAACTTTCTTTTGAGGAGTTGGTTGATTCGGCACTTCACCTCGAGACCGTCGAGAAGGAGTGTGATAGTGATGTTGATGTTGAGGTTTCCAAGAACCCCAACAAGAGGCCGTTTCCAATTCAGAAGTCCAGGTCTTTTCCTTCTAAGAAGAAGAAGACTGGTGGTCCTAGTTCTCAGCCTCAGTCTTCCGGAACACCTTTCGTTCGAAAGTTTTTCAATTGTGGTTCTACGGATCATGTTATTCGAGCTTGTCCTAAGCCTCTCTTCTGCCGTTATTGCAAGAAGGAAGGTCACCATGTTTCAGCTTGCCCTACTGTTCCGGCTGGTGCCAAGTCTAGCAGGCTTTATGCTGCTAAGGCTTATGAAGGTCCCTCTCAGCCCAAAGGTATATCTCCATCCATTTTGGAAGGTTCTATTTTATTTCAGGATCATAGTATACGAGTTCTTTTCGATACAGGTGCTTAACATTCTTTCGTATCGAAGAAGCTCGTCGATGATTTATCTTTGGATGTTTCTTGTTTGGTTACTTCTTTGAGGATTGTGAATCCTATTGGGGGATCCGCGACCCTTAGCTTGCTTTGTGATGATATTGAAATTGTTTTATGTGGCTTTTCTTTTCGTGCAAATCTGCATGTTATTTATTGTCTGGGATTTGATATGATTTTGGGTATGGACTGGCTAGTGGGATATGATGCCAGGATTATTTGTTCGGAGAGAATTTTGTATCTTCGACATCCGAATTCGCCTACTCAGTTAGCTCTTATTCTTCGAGATGTGGATAATTCCGAAATGGCTTTATATTCTCTTGATTCGCGAGATTATGATGATATATCTCGTATTCCTATTGCTTGTGACTTTTCTGATGTTTTTGAGCCTATCTCGGGTTTACCACCTAAGAGGGCAATTGAGTTCCGCATTGATCTCATTCCAGGCACGCAACCAGTTAGTCATCCTCCCACGAGGATGTTTACAAAGGAAAATAAGGAACTCAAGAAGCAGCTTTTAGAGCTTGAGTCCAAGTAGTTGATTCAGTCCAGTTTTTCTCCGTGGGGATCCGCGGTCGTCTTTGTGAGGAAGTCCGATGGAACTCTTAGGCTTTGCATTGACTATCGCAAACTTAACGATTTGACCATCAGGAATAGATATCCATTGCCTAGGATCGATGATATGTTCGATCTATTGAGTGGTGCTAAGGTCTTTTCTCAGCTTGACCTTGCCACAGGTTTTCATCAATTATGAGTCGCGGAGGATAACATTCCTCTTACAGCTTTCCGCACTCGTTATGGTTCTTTTGAGTGGCTCGTTATGCCTTTCGGTTTGACGAACGCTCCTGCTTTTTTTATTGATCTCATGAATCGAGTATTCCGGGAATATCTCGACAAGTTCGTCCTTGTGTTCAATGATGATATCCTTATTTATTCTAAGTCTGAAGCCGAGCATGCTAATCACTTGAGAATTGTCTTGAGTACCCTTCGTCATCATAAGCTTAGAGCCAAATTCTCCAAGTGCCACTTTTGGGAGAATAAGGTTAAGTTCTTAGGCCATGTTGTATCTTCCGATGGCATTTCTGTCGATCCCTCAAAGATCGAAGCCATCCAGAATTGGAAGAGGCCTGAGAATGTGCATGAGATTCATAGTTTCCTTGGATTGGCGGGTTATTACCGTCGGTTCATTAAGGATTTTTCCCGTGTTGTGCTTCCTCTCACTTGCCTTATTCGGAAAGGCATTCGTTTTGATTGGTCCGACAAGTGTGAAGCTTCCTTTCTGACATTGAAGGAACTTCTCACTAATGCTCCTATTCTTGTGGTTCCCGAGGGGAATCATGATCTTGTTGTCTACACCGATGCTTGTGGTAGTGGTCTCGGTGCTGTTCTTATGCAGAAGGATCGGGTAGTTTCTTATGCTTCTAGGCAACTGCGTCCGAATGAAGTCCGCTATGCCACTCATGATCTTGAGTTAGCCGTCATTGTCTTTGCCTTGAAGATTTGGCGACACTATTTGTTAGGCGAGCACTTCATTCTCTACACCGATCATAAATCCTTGAAGTATTTGTTCACTCAGAAGGAACTCAATATGAGACAACAGCGTTGGCTCGAGTTTCTTGCCTCCTATGACTTTGATATCCAGTATACCCTTGGTAAGGGTAATCGTGTTGCAGATGCGCTTAGTCGCAAACATTCGGCTGTTATTTCTATGATGCTTGCCGAATGGGATGTTCTTGAGACTCTATCTTTTTGTGAAATTCGGGATCGAGGTTCATCTTCTGATTCTCCTATTCTATTATTCAGTTTGGGAGCTCAACCTATTTTATTGGATCGTATTGCCGATGCCCAATGGCGTGATCCTGATTTGTTGCATCTTATTCAGCTTTGTGAGTCTGGATCCTGTGATGAGGCATTGCGGGATTTCAGCATTGATTCTCATGGGTGTCTTCGTAAGAAGAACCATCTTTTTGTGCCTTCTGATCTTGCACTTAGGCATGACATTCTTGATGACTGTCACCGTTCTAAGTATACTATTCATCCCGGTAGTAGCAAGATGTATGCCGATATGCATCGTATTTATTATTGGGAAGGCATGAAACGCGATGTGGCGAGTTATGTGAGTAATTGCATAACTTGTCAGCGTTTTAAGGTCGAGCATCAGCGTCCTTCGGGTCTTCTTCAGCCTCTTGAAATTCCATTGTGGAAATGGGATCAGATTTCTATGGATTTCATTGACGGACTACCTCGTTCGAGATCAGGCCATTCTAGTATTTGGGTTATTGTTGATCGCCTCACTAAGTCTACTCATTTTGTCCCTATTAAGTCTAATAGAACTGCTTCGCATTTGGCTGAGTTGTATGTCAAGGAAATCGTGAGACTTTACGGTATTCCTAGTTCTATTGTGAGTGATCGTGATCCTTTATTCACGAGTCATTTTTGGAAGAGTCTTCAGCAAGCTTTGGGAACAAAGCTTAATTTTTCTACAGCTTATCATCCGCAGTCTGATGGACAGACTGAACGGGTGAATCGTATCTTGGAAGATCTTCTCCATATTTGTATTTTTGATTTTGGTGGTAGTTGGGAGGATCACCTACCTCTTGTAGAGTTCTTCTACAACAATAGTTTTCAATCTAGTATCGGTATGGCTCCTTTCGAAGCCTTATACGAAAGGCCATGCCAATCACCTTTTTGTTGGTTGGAATCTGGAGAGAAGCTTATTCTTGGTTCATATTTTGTTCGTGATTCTTCTGAGAAGATTGATCTTATCCGGTTGAGAATGAAAGAGGCACAGAGTCGCTAGAAATCCTACGCGGACAACCGTTGGAAGCCTCTCGAGTTCTCGATTGGCGATCTTGTTTTTATTCGTGTTTCTCCTTTGAAGGGGGTTATGCGTTTCAGTACGACTGGGAAATTGGCTCCTCGCTTTATAGGACCATTTTCTATTACTGAACGCATTGGCCCTATGGCTTATAGAGTTTTACTTCCAACTCATTTATCTGGTATTCATGACATGTTTCACGTCTCGCAACTTCGGAAGTGTCTTCGGGAGTCGGATTCTGTTATTACTTCTCCTGATTTGTTAGAGCTTGAGGTCTCACCGGACTTATCTATTGTACAGCAACATATTCGCGTGCTTGACACGGAGGTGCGACACCTTCGGAACAAGGACGTGCCGCTCGTTAAAGTTTAATGGTCCGCTAATCCCAATGACTGTACTTGGGAAACCAGAGAGTTTATTGAGCGATCTTATCCGGGTTTTCTATCTTAGCGTGTGAACGGTGAGTATGTCTTTTCATCTCAAGCTTATTTCCTTTTTCTTTTGAATGTTGTATGTATGTAGTTGTTACAAATATCGTCTCTAGGACTTGCGGGGACGCAATTTTGTAAGGAGGGGAGATCTGTAACAACCCGCATATTTAACGATTTTATATTTAAATATAACGTCGTTAGTCGGATTTTTGAGTCCGAAATGTTATTTTTTGCAAGCGGCCGAATTAGAACTCGAAACTACCACCATTGGTTCCAAAATGGCGTTTGTGATCTTTTTGAGTACAATCTTTGATATGTTTGGAGTTTGTGAATTTTGACCCTTTTTCTATTGGGTTTTGGGTTTGGGTTCAGCCCACTAGCTTAACTAATACCCTAACTCAACCCCTACTCTTCATTCATCTTCATTTCATTTTCATTTCTTAAGCTAAAACTGAAATGGTGGAAGGGAAAGAGAAATAGAAATTGCAAGCCCTAGTTCCTTCTTGTAAACTTGATTTCTTGCTCCAAAATCAAAGAGAAGCCATTGGTAAGCTCCTCTTCATCTTCTCCAACTCTTCTCCTCTTCGATTTCAGAAAATTTCCTAAACCTAACTTGGGAAATATGTGTTTTATTCTTAGACTGAAGCTTGTTGAGTTGAAGTAGTGTTTGGTTGGTCTTCTCCTTGTTATTGAACTCCATCTTCTTTGTTTTTGGGTAAAAGGTGAGTTTTGAACTCACATCTACTTCTCTTGATTTCATTGATGTTGGGTATGAATTCCTAACACCTTGTTCATATGTACTTGCTTTTAGTTTGGATTGAATTAGAGAATATTCAAATTTTTAGTGTTTGGGTTCAATTCTTTAAAGATCCTAACTTTGATATTTGAGTATATTTTTGGTTGCGAATCGGAGAGCTAATGGAGCTGGGGTATCTATTGGTTAAAGCCCCTTAGGTCCATTGCTCGAACGGTCGCGGTTTGGAAGAATTTGCATTTCATTGAAATAGGGCAGGAAGTGCAAAATCATCAGGTTCGGCCGACCGAGCCCTGTAGCCGGTCGACCGACCTGCTACCCCGAGCCATGTTCTAATTTCTGCATCTGGCCAGCCGACCGAGCCCTGCAACCGGTCGACCGACCTGCTCCTATTTTGATGTTTTGCCCATTTTTGTATATTTTGATTGGTTATCCAAATTTTATCGATTCAAGTTGCTTTTTAGTAGTTGTTATTGCATCTTTGACTTTGATAACTTATTCTTGACTTCATTCACGGGTTTTTATAAAATAATCTCTCGAATCTCATTTAAAAGCTCGTTTCCCCAATTTATAAATTCTATTTAAAACATGCACAATTTCGCACTTCGAGCGAAGTGGAAGGGTGATTAAATGGTTAGGTAAAACACGGACCATGAATCCATGCGTTTATCTTTCCGATTAGTCCCCGACCTATTCGATTGATTGTTTTGACCTTTGTGTCTGGTTTACCGATGAGATGAGGTGAATTTTGTACTGCTTTGAGTGTGAAATTAACTAACGGATAGTAAACCGTTTAGTGCGAACGAGTGGTTATGGGACTCACGTTACCACTTTTCGGATTCCTTTTTGAGAGTTATGACACATTCCGCCAGTTAGTGGTGTCCAGTACTGGGTCTTTGAACTTCACCACTACGGTTTGTTGCCTTCGGGTATGTGCCTTCGGGTATGTGCCTTCGGGTTTGTGCCTTCGGTTTTGTTGCCCTTTAGTATCGCTTCCGATGTTGATCGTTATGAGCCGCATGGGTGATATTGGGTTGCCTTTTAGTATCGCTTCCGATGTTGGTCGTTATGAGCCGCATGGGTGATATTGGGTTTGGAGTCTTCGGGCTCATGGATCCTTGTTTGTACAGTACTGAGCTCGAGCAATTTTCTGATGTTTCATTCATATGTATATTCCCTAGGTACCGCCCTTCGATGTTGGTGATTATGAGCCGCATGATGCGTAGCGTTTACCTTGCGGAACTTGTATACCTTATTGGTATTTGTTATTTTCCTTTTGGCTTGATTTGGGATATTCGTATCCTTTGTTTCTATATGTTGCCGATGATATGAGGCTTGTTCTATATGATTCATCTTTTGTTAGATGATTGTGTTATCTCCTTTAGAGATATCTATTATGCTTTGTAACCTTGCAGGTTTATTGTTGTTCAGTTTATCTAACTGATTTGTTTAGCTAGACTGACCCGTGTATTTTATACTCGGGTCAGACCGAGATGTTTCAGGTTAGGTGCTTTTGGACTTAGCCCATTTTGCTTCCGCATGGACTATTCAGCTTGTTCCTTTTTGTTAAAGATTTTGTGTAGTCCTATTTTGTTGTAACTCTGATATGTATTCTATTGACTCGTCTGTATATTGTGGTTTGCTATACCACTCGACATGTATTATTTTGTAAACTCTGTTATGTATTAGTATATGTGTATATGATGATCTACTGTTCTGTGATGTATATTACATTTGAGTTGTTATATTCTGTTCTGATAGATCCAACCACCTATGGTTTTGTTTTGAGTATTCATTGGGTATGTCGACCTTATTGTTATGTCTATTTCGATGTATTCAATAGATAGTTAGAGCAAGGCTATAGATGGTCGCTCCCAACCAGCCTTATTCTTCGTGGTAGTTGACGGCATTACCCTGTAGTGTCCTTGGCTAGCGTGGGTATAGAGGTTGGGCGTCACAGGCGTGCACACACAATGCACAAAAAATATGTTAAAATATTTGAGAAAAATATATTGAACAACTTAAATCTATTTTAGCTTAAAAACAATTTAAAATTTTCTTCTAGATAACTCTCACAGTTGAACACGCCTTAACCATTGGTTTTGCCATTAAGAGAACTTATCTCTAACAAAGCATAGGATTTGCATGGTCCAATATTAAGATGTAATTTACTCTAATGGAGAGATAATTAATTTCTATATATGTAAAATGAGGCATCTAGGTATAATTATAGTAGCATAAATTGGCTATTTAAATATCTTATCTAGATCCACTATTCAAGATATGGTCCATTTTAAATGAGATCTTATCTCACATAATTTATCAAACCCGATTAATTAATTCATATGTATGTATATTTTGGCCTTCCTATAATAAATACTATAAAAAAAGTTGGCTTCCAAAATTGTATACTCATACACACATACGTGTATATATATGTGTATGTGTGTTATTTATTATTTAAACTATTATATCTGCCCTAAAATATAATTTTTGGCTCTCTGATGATAATTAAATGATAATAATAAATTAACTATTATAAGAATTATATTAATTTCTTCATATAATAGTTCATAACTTTTATAAGTTATTTCGGTAAATTATTTTCGATTGAAAACTAAGAGTTGTGGTTGTATGACTCCCTGATGTGAACTCAACCTTAGTAATATTTAAATAATTTAAAAATAAAGTCCTGTATGGAATTTTCTAATGACAGAAGTGGACAAAAGTTTGGTTACCTGCTATCTAGATGAAATCCAATTTCTTATATTTTAAAGCGACTCCCTTAAGCAACAATATATTATGCATATTTTCTCTTCGTCATCAGTATATCTGTTATATATCTAGAGATGTACAAATGGTCAAACTCTGTTAATATTCGTAGTTGTTATGGATTTAATACTAAAGTCCATGGTTCAGTCTAATACGATTATCGATTAACCGATTTTCTTTGGACAAAGACATTGACTTTACATTTACTACAAGTTATGGTGATATTAACATCTTATTCGAATGAGACAAATCATCTCATGAATAGTGTTTCACTTCAAGTCATTCAACTTATACCCATCTTGGCCTTAACATAACTATGTTGCCTTGTGAATGAAAATAATCAAAGTATAGTTTAAACACTTAAGATACATGATATTCTCAAATCAGACGACTATTACACATCGTCATGTGAGATATTCTATTTGACTATTAACCTATAAAAGACTCGTGGTGGGTCATTTTGTAATTGTTCCAAACAACTATATGTATATAACCTCTTAGCTCCCTTAATGTCATGCTTAATTCATCATCTTCATACATAGAACGTTATGTGCTTTAATGTCAACAAATGCATCAATATCTTATTAAAACTTAACTATGAACATTAAGGATAAGTATTTATTTTATTAAATTCAATACTCATGGTTCTGAACACATTCACGACTACAATCGATTTAACATTTTCCTAAGGATTTTTTTTCTTGTTTATATTTAATACATTTAAAATTAACATTTATATAATAATATAACAATTTATATAATAGAAATCAAAACTAAAAGCTTACTTTACTTTAAACAAGATTTGTTATAAGGGTTAAGTTATATAATAAAAATGTATAATTTTTCCTAGGACACATCATTAACTCTATCAATCTCCCATTTGCACTCGGCTTCAATTTGGTGATTCATTGTAACAACCCGGTATTTCGTACCGATTATTTATCGTCTTTGGACGGTTTCTTTTCCTAGCAAATTGCTGGTTGGAAATTTTGCTTAATCAGTTGAAACTCTTTTGAAAAATCTGTTAAAGGCCGACGGGCTTTAAAATAAATTCTCGGCCAACATTTTCAAATGTTTGAAGCCGTGAAAAGTTTGCAAAGCAAATGTACACGTCCCCTTTATCTCAATGCCGACCCATTCTTCAAGAAACTCGACCCGCCCCTTTACCATTTTTCCTTTTATTTCGTTCGTAACCCTAAAACCCTCAAAAGAAAATAAATGGCAGCATCTCATCTTCGTTCGTCTGAAGCTGGGGCGCGTTCAAAATTTATGATGTTGGCTTCTTCAATTCGACGTGCTCGTGCTCGATTGGGCTTCGGTTGATAGCTTCAATTCGTCGACAAGGTGAGTGATCCCCTTCACTCACATCTAATTCCTATCTCGTGTTTATTAGTGTTCGAATTCGATGATTTTCGTTCGTATTTGATTGTTGAATCTGTCACTTGATTATTTCGGCCTCTGGACTTTGTTGAACTTCGATTTCTTGACTAAAACTGGTACCTAGCTCGATTTGCTTCAATGTGTTATGTATCCAGCTGCATACAGGTTTGATTGCTACTGAGTTGTATTTTTGATGCAGTCTCCCTACACTTGGTTTTACTTTGAGCTACAGTTTGTAATCTCCTCTGTTTTGATTTTTTTTTGCACCGCACCAATTATGTCGACTTGAACATCTCGTTGATATGTGCATTAACCCTGAGTATTATTCATGTATATTGGATTTCTGTGCATTGCTGAGTTCGACCCTTTTTAATGTTGCATTTGTTCGAATATGCATTTGCACTTTTGCAGTTTCTTTTACCAAACCCTATGATACATGTGTGTTCATCCATGTAAATGCAATTCTTGGTCATGTTATGTTGTCTGCTGTCTTCTTGTACATGTATACACTTGTTGTATATTTGAGCACTTGGGATGCATCGAGCTCGTGGGGTCTTCATTTATGTGCAGTTGCATTTATATTACCTCTGACATTTTTGACACACAGACTTCATTTCGTTGTGTGTTGTGGTGCCATGTTTTGGTGCTCCCACCTTCATTTTTGATGACCTCATGTACTTCCTACCTATGCACACACCTGTGCCATTTATCTGCATACATCTGCACATCATTCCATGTTTGCATTGTTGCATTGCCTTACTGAACTTGATTCAGTAGTATGCTTCATTTTGCATCACTGTATGTAACTCTCTGAAGTGCCTGCATTGTCATGATGTATACTCTCTGTATACATACTTGAGGCTTGTTCCATGCATCACTGTATATCCATACTGTTGGCATTCATATGTTTACAAGTACATTTCATATACTTGTAGCCATTCATGCAAAATTCAGTTGCCTTCTTCTGGTTCATTTCATTTCGGAACCATTGCTTTGTGCCCCTTTTCACTAGTGTTTTTTTTTCACTGTTGCATTGTTTGGGTGTTTGTTGTAGATATGAAATTGATTCATATGTATGCTAGGCAATGTTTACATTGCATTGCCTTATTTTTGTGCTTTCTTCTTTAGCCTGTACCTATACATTGCGTGCTCTTATGCAGTACTTGATGTCGCTTGAAATTAACTTCAAGTTCAGTGCATCCCCTCTCCAAGTATTACATTGAACTTGGTGGCCTTTGTTACACTGCTTCATGTCATACTTGTTGATGTCTTTGAGTCTGATGTGCTTTGCAGTGCATTGACTTATACACTTCTAGTTAGGGTGTGCTTGTCTTTGAATTGCTAAACTATGGCATACACGTTGCTATCCCCTTGCGGCTGATTCATTTGTGCAGTCTTTGTTCTATGTTGGTCGATTTATTTTAGTATCGGCCATTTCATTTGAATACACCTGTGTTGAATCCAGCTAGTAGCTTGGATTTGATCTTGTGCCGATTCCTATTTCATCACTGTAGTGGCAAGGCAGTGCACGCAAGCGTGAACTGCAGCCACACGGTACTGCTTTTATTGTTATTTCTTTTGCTTTTGATTTATGGATCTATTTCGTATTCCTTATGTTGTAGTGGCGAGGCAGTATACGCGTGCGTATAATGCAGCCCTACTCGTGTTGACGTTTTAATTGATGTTTCCAATTACTTGATTCCTTTGTCCAATTCATCCTTATTAGTGATTGGATAGACGAGATTTATTGTGACCGTCGTCTATTCGTTATTTGATTATTATTGCTTCTGTGCACTAATAGCTGAGTTTGAATTAGACTGACCCGAGTATTATCTTCTTTTGAATTTAATACTCGGGTCAGACCGAATATTTTCAGGTTGTAGATATTCTGCTTTGGGATGCTGCTTGAGCTATGAAGACTTTTCATATCTTTTGGAGTTGTCGTGTCATAGTATAGGTGTAACGATCCTCAATTTTAAACAATTTAATTTGTGAATATTTAAATTATTTTAAATATTTAAATGATGATTTGACTTGAATTTCAAATTATCAGAATAAATTGGCGATTAAATTTGAAAAATTTAATCTATTTAAAGTTGAATAGAATTTGAATTTAACTTTGAAGTTGAAATTGAATATTGAATTTGTATTGAAATTCAAACTAACGACTTAGAAGAAAATAAATTTGGACATAAGAATTGTTGCTTATTTAAATTTATAAATTGATAGTTAGTTTAATAACATTTTCTTTAACTTAAATAAAAGGAATAAAATTTTAATCAATATAAAATAAATTGAGAAACACGTTAATATAAATTTATGTTTGATAAATGAACTGCAAAACGTTTATATGTTTATTTAAGAAAATAATTTACAAAACAAATTGAATTTAAAATGGAAAAAAAATATAATGTAACTACACTTAGTTGAAGTTTTAACAACAAAAAAAAAATATACAAAACAATTGGATTTAAAATAAGAAAGAAAATATAATATAAAAATAAACATAAAAGTAAATAAAATAAAAAATAAATAAAATATAATAATAAGTATACATTACCTTACCCCTGTCAGCCAAAAACATGCCTTAACCCACGCCTTCAACTCTGCAAAATTCACGTCCCCCTTTCTCTTTTATACCCTACCTTTTACCTTTCTTGTTCAAACCCTAAATAAATTAAACAGAAAAAAAATAATGGCGGCTTCGTTGTTTCTCGTTGGATCTCAGCTAGGGCTTGCGATCTGATGTGGGGCTTCAATCTTCGCTTCAATCTTCGTTCAACTTGGCTCATTACTCTTCGGCTGTTTCGATTTTGTTATGGTGAGTTCTTTGCTCACGATTAATTTAGATTCAAGTTTTTAAATTTGGTTGAATTGAATGTTTGGTTGCATGCTATGTTTTGGGCGATATTTGCTATCAATTGCTCTGATAATTCGATTTTAACTGATGAAAACAGATGCTATTTGAAATTGTTTTTAAACTGTTGAAAACAGATACTATAATTTTGATTTTAAATTAAGAAGAACAGATGCTATTTGTGATTGTTTTAAACTGTTGAGAACAGATACTATATAAATTGTTTTAAACTGTTGAGAACAGATACTATATAAATTGTTTTAAACTGATATGAGCAGATTTGTCACTGCATGTTGGTTGTTGGTTGTTTGCTATCATTTGCTCTTTGCTCTCGGTCAATTTAATTTAAACCGTTGAGAACAAATGCTATTTGATATTTGATATAAACTGTTAAGAACAGATGCTGTTGATTTTAATTTTAAATTGGTGAGAACAGACACTATTTGGAATTTAATTTAAATTGTTAAGAACAGATGCTACTTGAATTTGTTTTTAAACTAATAAGAACAGAGACTATTTGTGATTGTTTTTTTTTACTGCTGAAAACTGATACTATGAATTTTGTTTTTAAAACTGATAAGAACAGATGCTTAAAGTAAAGTTTTGGGGTTTGCTTGAAAGTGTGTTGTTTTGGCTTGTGGGTTGATTGTTGTGCTTGAACCTCTGCATGTATGCCATGGCTTCGAATTTAATGGATAGTGTGCTTGTGTTTGATTTTCCTTGGGAAAACACTGTTTTCCTTGTTCTTTTTTTTTTCTTTTCCTGTAACATTTAGTTACAGTGAAAGCTTTTAAGTTACCCTGCCATCTTCTGTTGAAAAGGAAAAATTGAATTGCAAAGCAAGAAAAAAAAAGAGAAAGGTGTTTAAAAACTTGCACTAGTGAGCCAGAAATAAAATTAAAAGTAAGTTTTGAAGTTTTTCTTTCTTCAACTAGAAAATGAGTATCAGGCTCAACAAGTAAACCCTATCAAAATCTTAAATATATCTGTGATGTGTGTTTCAGTAATGGATTAGTAAAGTACTGATCTGTATGCATTTGGTTTTATAATAAATGATCGTGAATTGAGATAATAATTTTGTGTTTCCATGGTTGCAAATTTATAGTTCATCCTCTGTAACAGGGCTCACTGTAAATTAACTGCAACTTTGAAATTGGTTACGCACCTATATTGGTAGTTATCTTGACTGTGCTTCATCCCTTACCTGTTGAATTTTCCATAATTTGTTGCCTTGAATCTGTTCATCCTTCACTGCCTGTTGCTGTGAAAATGAGTCACAATTGCCTTGAAAACCTGTTCGCATAATACCCTATAGCCATGGGGACTTTTACATATTTCACTGTTAGTTTCATTTGCTTTGGAAATTTCAAGTACACACCCCTCAATTGCCTGATACGTCCCATGTTTCTTTTGGAATTGGCATGCCTTACATTGCCCTGTTGCATTTAATTGCTATGTCCTACATCAGCATGTTGCCTGGTTTAGTCTTCATGTTCATATATACCTTCCTATTCACTGTTGCCTGGTTTTAGAATTGAATGCATTCTGTAGCCCCATCTTGACTTGGGCTTGTGGTTTAATGTCTTACTGTTACCATTTTCTTTGCATCACTGGTGCACTTTGAATACATTCATGTTGATTTTCATGGAGTAGTCATCTTGACACTATCTTGACACTGTTGTTCACTTGCCTGAGTGCATGTCAAGTGCAGGCTATAGCATTTACTTTGCCGTGGTATTTACTTTAAAAGAGTGTATTGGTTCAAGTATTTGTTTTCAGGAAAAATATGAATGGCAATACTAGAAGAAGACAAATCATTAAGTATCATGACAGTAGATGATATAAAAGACTCAACATGAGTTTCATATAAGCAATGATCTTGGTCAAATTTTAAGTATCAGCATTCATACTCCTCTGCTATATTCAATAGATTTGGCATGAAGCTTGGTATTTTGTTTTATATTAACACAGCTAGATTTGGATCCAGATTAGAAGCACAATCATTATATTAGAAAAACACGAAATTGTCTCAGCCTTGTGTAAAGACCCGTAAGTCCGTACTCCTTGAATAGACACTAATCTCCTTTGTTTAATTCAAGATGAACGAAAATACGAACCCTTAGGGGTTTTAAGAAAAATTTAAGAAAAGAAAAGGTAGAAGAAGAAGGTAGATAGATAATAGAGAGAAAAGAAGATAGACAATTTTTAGAAAACAGAGAATTAGAAAAACAGAAGATAGAAGAATTTTAAAAATAGAAAAAGAGAATTTGAAAATAGAACGGACAGAAAGGAAACAAAAAGAACAGAAAGAACAACATCAGAATCTCACAATTCGCAGCGGAACAACATATAATAATAAATGAATAATCTTTAAACAAAGAACTACAGTTATTACATTTCATCATATTTCATTACATCATATCATCAGAGTGTACAACAACATACAACATCAAACAGTGCAGCGGAAAAAGAAATACTATATAAGTAATATGCCATGCCATCCAGCTTGCCTCCAGCAACTCCAGAATATCCAGGATATCCTGATAAACCTAACTCTTAACTGCCCGTGTGGAAATTTGTGGGCACCCAGAGTTTAGGAAGGAAAACAATAAACTCCGAGTCAGTCATGTGACTGGTGTGAGAACTCAAAACAGTTTATTTAACTTTAAAATCAAAATAGAGGAATATTTTTAATTCAATTCGCAATGCTTTTTAAAAATGAGACTACCATAAGGCCTCCCGCACACACACACAATGCAAACGCAGAATCGGAGGAGATTTCTCCTTATGATAGTCAAAGATGCTTGATACGCATTTAAAAGAACATTTCATATTATTATTAGTGCATAGTGTAGGAAAAATATTTCGAAAGTAGAATATAAATCTTAGCCAGCATAGACATTTCGAACTATGCCTACTATAGCTACCATCCAAACAGTGGTGACCACCATAAGTGAATAGCAGGTTCTACAACTAATACCGTACAAGTTTCGTATTGGGAATTGGATTTCCAACAAATGGTCAGGCCAAGGAACTTCCCATTGCCACTGAGAATGCCTCTGGAAAGACACCCCCGAGAACCAAACCGGAACTCTGCCAACACAAGGCCGGGTTACCCCTAACTGGGTAACTACTGACACGAGCACGCCATTCCCCGGTCCTTTAGGACCTTTTCAACCGAGCGCTCGATATCCAACATCACACCATAATAAATAGAGTGTTTTCAACATGAGTAAGTATCTGGGCTCCATACCATGATACCACCCCTTTCCAGAAGGAAATGCACATACCCTAAGGGGAGCTACAGCAACCCCTAATAACCTTGCCGCATCTTTCCTGTTTTGACCATTTCCGGGATGTGAGGCTCGACGAAGTCACGTCCACAAAACACACTTTGTACAAAAAGCCGTGCTTTGGGTCAACAAATGATCAACACAATGATCACTTAGATAGACGATCAAATAAATGATCCTATCACAAATAATCAACACAATGATCATTTCAGCATCACTCAGCATGTCACATTACCAAAATGGGATATATCGCTGATAACTTCAACTATATAACCTTTGAGCTCGTACGTCTCAAAGAAGGGTGTTAAGCAAAGAATAAATTCTCCGCCACCAACAGAAATATATTTGAAAGAAATCGGCTTTATATCTCAAATTGTAATGTCAGGCATACAATCCATACAAGTCTGTTCCGGGCTCGAACAAAACCGAAGGCACTTACAAAGAAGTCCTTGCAATCCGGATATTCACAATCCTGATCGGATTTCCCATCACTTATGGAATCTCTATACCAGGTGCGACCCAGTGCAGAGACAATCGATAGGTCATCCTATCGCTCTCGCAAATACTCGGTCTTCAACACCGATCTTCAAATGCAATTCATAACGACGTATCACATATTCGGAATGGGTTATACGACCCCATGGTCCTTTCCCGGTTAACCCGAATAGTGAGCGCTTATTCAAAAATAAGTGTGCATTCAATTTCAAACAATTCACATCAAATACCCATTCAAAGGGAAATATTGATAGTCGGTTATTGAACTATCAATTGATATGCATACATCACCAGATTCCAAATAATTTTCCAAATTATTTATTTTCCAAAATATCTTTACTAGATATATAGTTTCAACACTTCAAAAATAAATCAATATTTATTTTCATACAAATTCCACTTTTCATTCATAAATTCCATAATGAATTTATATTTCAAAATATCCATGCATATATGATTTCAATCATTCATTTCAATTTATCTTCAAAAAGATAAATTCTAATTATTCACTTTATACTGGAAAACAATTCCCATACTTATTAAAAATAAGTAATTCACAAATCTTTTTATTTTCAACCCTTAGAAAATATTCAATATACTTAAATCGAATTAAGTATATATTTCATTCTATTAAGGAAATCATTCACTTAAACATATTTATTTGGGCCAAAACGAATGTTACGTAAAACATCGTTACGACAACCCAAAATCACTAGTATAGGGATTCGAAATTAAAATAGATATATAAATCCCAATACTATACAAAAACATTTCCTTTCGGAAATCATTTACTATAACAACAGTGTTATAGTCCACTATTTCCTTTTATTTCTCGAAAACATCTATTTCAACAATAAATGTTGAAATCTATGGTTTCGAATCTCAACACATTTTAAAACATCGTTAGATCGTTTTAATTCAATTTAAACATCTCATTCAAAACAATTTCTTTAACATATCCTTCACTATTCAAAAACGTGAATATACTTCTTTAACAAATTCCATCCTTTTATTCATTTTAATTCAAAGAATTATTCACTGTCTAAAAACGTGAATATAACTCTATTTCTAAGTTATAACAATTAACTTATCAAAATAAGTCGTTTGTGAATTTATAAAACAACGTTTATAAATTCCATTTCGATTTATTTAAAAAAACTTCCATTTTATAAATTCCTTTATTAACATATTCCAGTTTATAACTAAATTATAAACTAAACGTTCATATTATAAGTTAACTACTTATAAACGATTATTTCACAAAATCGTTCCTTAGAATTTCCTAATTATAAATCTTATAACTTATAAGATTCATTTATTTAATAAATCTATTCTTCAAATAATTTCACCAAATTTATAAATCTTACTATTTATAAATTTCGTTTATAACTTCACAGTTTATAATTCTATAAATTTCATTCTATTATGAAATTCATTTTCACTACATTCAAACACTTATAAAAACTCGTTTTATAATGTCTATATTTCAATTTATAAATATCCATTTATAAATCTCTTAATATAAATCAGTTTATATTATTATTCTAAAACGTCTTAAATTTCCTTTATAATCTCATCATCTCGATTTATAAAATAATCAAATTTTATAAATCCTATATTTAAACTTTTATCATATATTCAAAAATCCAATCTAAATTATTTTATAAAATCATTAGTTCATATTTCTCAAAAATCGACTTTTAATCGTATTTCTAAAAATCAGCTTTTTGACTATATTTCACAAAAACCATAATTTTTATAACTTTAAAAATTATAACGTTTATTTATTTATAATGGATCAATTCAAAAAATATAGCATATCTTCAAAAATCACTTTAAAACCATTTTAAAATCCCAAAATCTGGGTCCAATGATGCTACACACCAAATAGTCAATCACGACTAACAACGATATCATATATCGATATGATAATCAATCAAATATCAAAATATCTGAAATAAAATAAATACTGTTGAGGAATCCAGTTGGATCCCTCCAACCTGTTTCCTGCATCCAAAAACATTAGCACAATACCAATTTCGCTCCAGTACGAAATTATCGCGGTATATGTTCTTATTAAATATTATCCGCTTAATAACGGCGTAATAGGGTCTCATCCGCAAAAAAATACGGGAAATCAATCAACTGCAATATATACATATGCCAATATATATATATTGATATTATATATAATACCAATTTCACTGTTTATGAAATATTCGCGGTATATGTTTATAATAAATAACATCCGCTTACTAACGGCGCATAATGTCTATTTTAACAATCAATAATTTACAGTCATCATTCAAACATGCATTCAAATATTTTAAATCTAACTATTTAAAATAAAATCGAAATCTATTCGATTGAGTGAGAAATTCTCACCTTGATTTTAAATCCCGTTTTAGCTTTTATTTCGAATAAAATTAAACGCGCGTTTAATTTTACCCGAAATTCTCACTAACTCCAAACGACTCCAAACCAACTCCATCGCGTAGTGCTCGTCCATACGATTCCAACGCAACCGAGTTTGCATTTTTTCGACCTCGTATGAAAAAGTTATGAATTTTACAAGTTACACGTATTTTATATTAACTAATTTCAATATAAACTTTAACTATTTTAACCCACATCAAATCCTAGCCATCAGATCCTTCATCCTTGCATCCTGGCCCTTGAACGCAACTCCCCCATCTCCTCTCTTCTTCACGCACACGGCTACAGGCCAAGCACGCAACAAAGTAACCCATTAGCCTAAATTAGGTTTTCATATTCCGATCACCCCGTTCCACTAAACTCCATCACAACCCCACCATTCGAACCGCCTCGACTAGAGCTACACTCGGCCCAAGGCACAATGAACTCGGCCCCCATCTGCGCATGAAATTGCGTGCGCAACCGTAGAGCTTCTAGCTCGATTTGCCGCCAATCCGAAGCTCCGTTTCAAATCATAGCCGTTGATCTTGTAGATCACAACGTGCTCTTCAATCTTCTAGTTGGAAGATTCTTGAATCAATGTGTGGATCAAGAGATAAGTGAGGAGAAGAGATAGTGTTTTCTGACCGTTCAAAATGGGGGTGGCGGCTGCAAATTTAGGTTTAGGGTTTTGAATGTTATTTTTTTTTTTAGTTTGTGAATGGTGCTATTTATAAGAACGAGCAAGCGTAAACACTATTCATCCCGGGAATTCCGAACTCCGATTTAGACGCCGTAACCAGCGTACCTAGGGTTTATCCCGCGTTCCGGACACAAAGGAACAGGTTTCGGAAGCTAATTCGGAAGTATGTGCGAGTTATGGCAGAAAACGTTCAATTTAAATTAAACCGATTTAAATCGATTTCTAGGCGTTTTAATTTGTACCGGACAAACGGTAAATCCAATTGACTTGAAATTTGAAACCTTACAATAATATCACATTACGGATCCGATGAAACTGGTTTCGTCGAATTCCGAGACTTTTTGAAAAATGGCTATTTTGACTCGCCAAATTTAAATTAAAAATAAATCGATGCGTTTCGAGCTGCCACGATCAAACGATAACTCCGATTGACACGAAATTTGAAATCCGGTAATAACTAACTATTACGGATCCAATGAAACTGGTTTCGTTCAATTCTGAGACTGTTCAAAAATTGGCTATTTTACAGTCGATTATTAAATATTAAAATATTCAATTTTCACAAATTAACTTTTAATTCGATTTTAAAAGTTCTAAAATATTTCTATAACTCCAGTATGATTAAATAAAATTTTCCAAATTATTTTCAATCATTTTTAACTCAATTTTTAATTATTTTCATAATTTAACATATTAAATTATTGATTTAATTATCTAATTAAATCCAAAAATTCAAATAAAAATTTATTTGACTTATAAATTCACTTATAAATATTTAAAATTAATTAAATATTCAATTTTAAATAATTAAAAATTCTGGGTCGTTACAATCTTCCCCCCTTAAAAGAATTTCGTCCTCGAAATTACAAGTAAGAAAAGCTACAGAATCCATTAATTTTTCTAAAATTCATAATTAAACTTCTTAAAATAACTTACTAAGTTTCCAAATCATACTTAGTTATCTTTTCAAAAACAACTACTATTATTTAACTTTCAACTCTAAAATCAAAGTTAAAGTTTTCAAAATTTTCCAATTTTCTCAAATTTTTTCTAACGCCTTAAATTTTCGGAAAAATTCGCCATAGTCTCCTTTGCGCGGCTCGATCCGAAAAAAAAAATGACAGTATATATATCACAAATATACATCTCATCAAGTAATGAGGCATCCCGAAGGGAAAAAAGTGTAAAAGTACGATATTTAATCCGAGATATGTACCTTATATTTTATTAGCAAGCATATACGGCTAATATAGCGCTAAAGCGAACTCCAAATGCGAAGCAACGCGATCCGCACCTACTAAACTCAACAAACAACATGAGAACCATGCATATAAACCATAGTATCAATATACAACATATAGCAACATAATAACTTATATGTCACATAGAAATGCAACTAACAACAAATGAAACCATCAACCAACTATCATCCATATCCAAATAAACATTTATTTATATTCTCATTCATATTTAATGAATTGGTTTTCACTTTAAATCACATTTGATTTATTTACATTGGATTTTATCAACATTCATTCTCAATTCTAATTAGTTTCAATTTGTTAACATTCACTAATTAAATCCCATTCACATTCAATTCTATTCAAATTTATTTACTTCTAATTTGAATTCAATTTCATAGTTTTCAATTTCATTAACTCTTAATGACTTTTATACAATCATATAACAATCATATAACAACCAATGTTTATTTATTACAACCAAATTCCTTTGTTTATATTCATTCTCTTTCAATTTATTCAACTTCTAATAACATTAGATTTCAATGAATTTACACTTTCATTCATTATTTCATATCAATTAAATTTACATTCAATTGATTAACATTTAAGTCATTCATTCAATTCAATTACAAAGTTGAATTTCATTTATATAACTCAAGTTCATATCCATCACTTAACTTAATTAATTTACTTTGATACCCAAAATCAATTCCATTTACATTACTTAAGTTATATTTCATTTAATCTTGAAATTCACCTTTATTTACAACTCATATTCATATAATTTCATATAGTTTCGCTTCTTATATATATAAGTTTATTTCACAATTGTAAACACTTTAATTAAAATTCAATTCTTATAATTTTTTTACTTATGCAATTACTCTTTATTTAGATTATTCAAACAACCTAACAATCAACTTATATACTTTCATAATTCTGAAAAATTATTCCTTTACATATAAAAATATAATCAAGGCAAAATTATTTCATTTACCCAATTTAAAATCAATATTGTGTTGAATTGTTCTATTCAAGTGTTTAGAAACCCCTTCGGCATAGTTTGACTGACCGTGCTGACGAAGGTTCATATGCCACTCAATAAACCAATCATCACAATATAAAACAATTTTATATTCACTAACAAATACGCTCTCATAGCTATTATTACACTCAAACTCATTCTAGAGTACTACTGACTCTATCTCTAATGAGTAATACCCAACAGAACCATGGTTCTCGCTTAACCATCAGCTCTGATACCAAATGTAAAGACCCGTAAGTCCGTACTCCTTGAATAGACACTAATCTCCTTTGTTTAATTCAAGATGAACGAAAATACGAACCCTTAGGGGTTTTAAGAAAAATTTAAGAAAAGAAAAGGTAGAAGAAGAAGGTAGATAGATAATAGAGAGAAAAGAAGATAGACAATTTTTAGAAAACAGAGAATTAGAAAAACAGAAGATAGAAGAATTTTAAAAATAGAAAAAGAGAATTTGAAAATAGAAAGGACAGAAAGGAAACAAAAAGAACAGAAAGAACAACATCAGAATCTCACAATTCGCAGCGGAACAACATATAATAATAAATGAATAATCTTTAAACAAAGAACTACAGTTATTACATTTCATCATATTTCATTACATCATATCATCAGAGTGTACAACAACATACAACATCAAACAGTGCAGCGGAAAAAGAAATACTATATAAGTAATATGCCATGCCATCCAGCTTGCCTCCAGCAACTCCAGAATATCCAGGATATCCTGATAAACCTAACTCTTAACTGCCCGTGTGGAAATTTGTGGGCACCCAGAGTTTAGGAAGGAAAACAATAAACTCCGAGTCAGTCATGTGACTGGTGTGAGAACTCAAAACAGTTTATTTAACTTTAAAATCAAAATAGAGGAATATTTTTAATTCAATTCGCAATGCTTTTTAAAAATGAGACTACCATAAGGCCTCCCGCACACACACACAATGCAAACGCAGAATCGGAGGAGATTTCTCCTTATGATAGTCAAAGATGCTTGATACGCATTTAAAAGAACATTTCATATTATTATTAGTGCATAGTGTAGGAAAAATATTTCGAAAGTAGAATATAAATCTTAGCCAGCATAGACATTTCGAACTATGCCTACTATAGCTACCATCCAAACAGTGGTGACCACCATAAGTGAATAGCAGGTTCTACAACTAATACCGTACAAGTTTCGTATTGGGAATTGGATTTCCAACAAATGGTCAGGCCAAGGAACTTCCCATTGCCACTGAGAATGCCTCTGGAAAGACACCCCCGAGAACCAAACCGGAACTCTGCCAACACAAGGCCGGGTTACCCCTAACTGGGTAACTACTGACACGAGCACGCCATTCCCCGGTCCTTTAGGACCTTTTCAACCGAGCGCTCGATATCCAACATCACACCATAATAAATAGAGTGTTTTCAACATGAGTAAGTATCTGGGCTCCATACCATGATACCACCCCTTTCCAGAAGGAAATGCACATACCCTAAGGGGAGCTACAGCAACCCCTAATAACCTTGCCGCATCTTTCCTGTTTTGACCATTTCCGGGATGTGAGGCTCGACGAAGTCACGTCCACAAAACACACTTTGTACAAAAAGCCGTGCTTTGGGTCAACAAATGATCAACACAATGATCACTTAGATAGACGATCAAATAAATGATCCTATCACAAATAATCAACACAATGATCATTTCAGCATCACTCAGCATGTCACATTACCAAAATGGGATATATCGCTGATAACTTCAACTATATAACCTTTGAGCTCGTACGTCTCAAAGAAGGGTGTTAAGCAAAGAATAAATTCTCCGCCACCAACAGAAATATATTTGAAAGAAATCGGCTTTATATCTCAAATTGTAATGTCAGGCATACAATCCATACAAGTCTGTTCCGGGCTCGAACAAAACCGAAGGCACTTACAAAGAAGTCCTTGCAATCCGGATATTCACAATCCTGATCGGATTTCCCATCACTTATGGAATCTCTATACCAGGTGCGACCCAGTGCAGAGACAATCGATAGGTCATCCTATCGCTCTCGCAAATACTCGGTCTTCAACACCGATCTTCAAATGCAATTCATAACGACGTATCACATATTCGGAATGGGTTATACGACCCCATGGTCCTTTCCCGGTTAACCCGAATAGTGAGCGCTTATTCAAAAATAAGTGTGCATTCAATTTCAAACAATTCACATCAAATACCCATTCAAAGGGAAATATTGATAGTCGGTTATTGAACTATCAATTGATATGCATACATCACCAGATTCCAAATAATTTTCCAAATTATTTATTTTCCAAAATATCTTTACTAGATATATAGTTTCAACACTTCAAAAATAAATCAATATTTATTTTCATACAAATTCCACTTTTCATTCATAAATTCCATAATGAATTTATATTTCAAAATATCCATGCATATATGATTTCAATCATTCATTTCAATTTATCTTCAAAAAGATAAATTCTAATTATTCACTTTATACTGGAAAACAATTCCCATACTTATTAAAAATAAGTAATTCACAAATCTTTTTATTTTCAACCCTTAGAAAATATTCAATATACTTAAATCGAATTAAGTATATATTTCATTCTATTAAGGAAATCATTCACTTAAACATATTTATTTGGGCCAAAACGAATGTTACGTAAAACATCGTTACGACAACCCAAAATCACTAGTATAGGGATTCGAAATTAAAATAGATATATAAATCCCAATACTATACAAAAACATTTCCTTTCGGAAATCATTTACTATAACAACAGTGTTATAGTCCACTATTTCCTTTTATTTCTCGAAAACATCTATTTCAACAATAAATGTTGAAATCTATGGTTTCGAATCTCAACACATTTTAAAACATCGTTAGATCGTTTTAATTCAATTTAAACATCTCATTCAAAACAATTTCTTTAACATATCCTTCACTATTCAAAAACGTGAATATACTTCTTTAACAAATTCCATCCTTTTATTCATTTTAATTCAAAGAATTATTCACTGTCTAAAAACGTGAATATAACTCTATTTCTAAGTTATAACAATTAACTTATCAAAATAAGTCGTTTGTGAATTTATAAAACAACGTTTATAAATTCCATTTCGATTTATTTAAAAAAACTTCCTTTTTATAAATTCCTTTATTAACATATTCCAGTTTATAACTAAATTATAAACTAAACGTTCATATTATAAGTTAACTACTTATAAACGATTATTTCACAAAATCGTTCCTTAGAATTTCCTAATTATAAATCTTATAACTTATAAGATTCATTTATTTAATAAATCTATTCTTCAAATAATTTCACCAAATTTATAAATCTTACTATTTATAAATTTCGTTTATAACTTCACAGTTTATAATTCTATAAATTTCATTCTATTATGAAATTCATTTTCACTACATTCAAACACTTATAAAAACTCGTTTTATAATGTCTATATTTCAATTTATAAATATCCATTTATAAATCTCTTAATATAAATCAGTTTATATTATTATTCTAAAACGTCTTAAATTTCCTTTATAATCTCATCATCTCGATTTATAAAATAATCAAATTTTATAAATCCTATATTTAAACTTTTATCATATATTCAAAAATCCAATCTAAATTATTTTATAAAATCATTAGTTCATATTTCTCAAAAATCGACTTTTAATCGTATTTCTAAAAATCAGCTTTTTGACTATATTTCACAAAAACCATAATTTTTATAACTTTAAAAATTATAACGTTTATTTATTTATAATGGATCAATTCAAAAAATATAGCATATCTTCAAAAATCACTTTAAAACCATTTTAAAATCCCAAAATCTGGGTCCAATGATGCTACACACCAAATAGTCAATCACGACTAACAACGATATCATATATCGATATGATAATCAATCAAATATCAAAATATCTGAAATAAAATAAATACTGTTGAGGAATCCAGTTGGATCCCTCCAACCTGTTTCCTGCATCCAAAAACATTAGCACAATACCAATTTCGCTCCAGTACGAAATTATCGCGGTATATGTTCTTATTAAATATTATCCGCTTAATAACGGCGTAATAGGGTCTCATCCGCAAAAAAATACGGGAAATCAATCAACTGCAATATATACATATGCCAATATATATATATTGATATTATATATAATACCAATTTCACTGTTTATGAAATATTCGCGGTATATGTTTATAATAAATAACATCCGCTTACTAACGGCGCATAATGTCTATTTTAACAATCAATAATTTACAGTCATCATTCAAACATGCATTCAAATATTTTAAATCTAACTATTTAAAATAAAATCGAAATCTATTCGATTGAGTGAGAAATTCTCACCTTGATTTTAAATCCCGTTTTAGCTTTTATTTCGAATAAAATTAAACGCGCGTTTAATTTTACCCGCAATTCTCACTAACTCCAAACGACTCCAAACCAACTCCATCGCGTAGTGCTCGTCCATACGATTCCAACGCAACTGAGTTTGCATTTTTTCGACCTCGTATGAAAAAGTTATGAATTTTACAAGTTACACGTATTTTATATTAACTAATTTCAATATAAACTTTAACTATTTTAACCCACATCAAATCCTAGCCATCAGATCCTTCATCCTTGCATCCTGGCCCTTGAACGCAACTCCCCCATCTCCTCTCTTCTTCACGCACACGGCTACAGGCCAAGCACGCAACAAAGTAACCCATTAGCCTAAATTAGGTTTTCATATTCCGATCACCCCGTTCCACTAAACTCCATCACAACCCCACCATTCGAACCGCCTCGACTAGAGCTACACTCGGCCCAAGGCACAATGAACTCGGCCCCCATCTGCGCATGAAATTGCGTGCGCAGCCGTAGAGCTTCTAGCTCGATTTGCCGCCAATCCGAAGCTCCGTTTCAAATCATAGCCGTTGATCTTGTAGATCACAACGTGCTCTTCAATCTTCTAGTTGGAAGATTCTTGAATCAATGTGTGGATCAAGAGATAAGTGAGGAGAAGAGATAGTGTTTTCTGACCGTTCAAAATGGGGGTGGCGGCTGCAAATTTAGGTTTAGGGTTTTGAATGTTATTTTTTTTTTTAGTTTGTGAATGGTGCTATTTATAAGAACGAGCAAGCGTAAACACTATTCATCCCGGGAATTCCGAACTCCGATTTAGACGCCGTAACCAGCGTACCTAGGGTTTATCCCGCGTTCCGGACACAATGGAACAGGTTTCGGAAGCTAATTCGGAAGTATGTGCGAGTTATGGCAGAAAACGTTCAATTTAAATTAAACCGATTTAAATCGATTTCTAGGCGTTTTAATTTGTACCGGACAAACGGTAAATCCAATTGACTTGAAATTTGAAACCTTACAATAATATCACATTACGGATCCGATGAAACTGGTTTCGTCGAATTCCGAGACTTTTTGAAAAATGGCTATTTTGACTCGCCAAATTTAAATTAAAAATAAATCGATGCGTTTCGAGCTGCCACGATCAAACGATAACTCCGATTGACACGAAATTTGAAATCCGGTAATAACTAACTATTACGGATCCAATGAAACTGGTTTCGTTCAATTCTGAGACTGTTCAAAAATTGGCTATTTTACAGTCGATTATTAAATATTAAAATATTCAATTTTCACAAATTAACTTTTAATTCGATTTTAAAAGTTCTAAAATATTTCTATAACTCCAGTATGATTAAATAAAATTTTCCAAATTATTTTCAATCATTTTTAACTCAATTTTTAATTATTTTCATAATTTAACATATTAAATTATTGATTTAATTATCTAATTAAATCCAAAAATTCAAATAAAAATTTATTTGACTTATAAATTCACTTATAAATATTTAAAATTAATTAAATATTCAATTTTAAATAATTAAAAATTCTGGGTCGTTACACCTTGTATCTTTGTGAAGTTGTAGTTGGTAGTCTCTCGTGATTGTCTTTACTGCTGTTACCATTTTATTTCAGTTCATTACAAATTTAATTACTTGAATAAAGATTAATCCTGACTCGAGTGTTTTTGTGTTTTGCAATAAACGCTCGGGTCAGACCGAGTATTTTTACAGCTTTAAGATTTTCAGGCAGCGAAGTTAGAGAGAGGGGAAAGCACTCCACTAAAGTTTTTCTAGAAAATTTTTCTTGTACTTAATAAAATAAATTGTTTCCGCTGTATAAAAATTTAATGCATTGTACAAACTCTGATATATGTATGTAAGAAAAATTCATTTATGAATAATATTATGATTATTCTGTGATTCTGTGGCTGTTTCTGTTTAAACTCTATAAACTGACTAACAATCCGTCATTTTGAACGTTTCTAGCTGGTTTAATTACCGACTAGAGGTGGTCAGAGCGGCGGGTCGTTATAATAGGTTGATATGTATTCATGTATATTAGTCGATAATGTACTTGTATATATAACTTCTTGAGTCGACTGTTGTAGTTGTATCACATGTACCGTGTCAAATGCATTGTAACTGATATCAGTTATTATATATATGAGACTTTCTGTTTTATCTATGTTCCGCATTCATATTATCTGTGTTATTATTTTATATTTTTGTCCTAGACTATTATAGCCACTGTGTAGTAGCTTTGAGTTTGCATCGGCATGTCGGATTCCCTCCTGAAATAAAATGCACGTTTTTACTATCTGACATATCGGTGCTTGCACAAAGCAATTACACGGATGGTCGCTCCTCAACAGCCTTATTCTCCGTGCTAGTTGACAGCACTACACCGTAGTGTTCTTGGCTAGCGTGGGTATAGAGGTGGGGCATCACATTCATAACCATACTCTCAATCAGTTTTCCCAAACAGAAATGAGAAACGGTCTTAGTGAGTGGACTTATAATATTATCATTTCATATTTACTATTCGATTACAATTCTTTATTATTTTATCATGCAGAAATTACAGGGAACATATCTCAGTCTCTTATAAAGTTATCGGTTCCGATTGCAATCTTTAATGCATCGTTGCTACCACAATACGCTATTTGATTCTCGATGGTACGAACCATCCATAGCTTTCTTATAAATGTGCATACATACTCTTCTTTTATTGCAGCACTATTTTAGGTGGTGCATATAGCCTTTATAGTTGAATCCCCAGCAATCTCTTATTGGAACATTTGTAACATAAATCCACTTTATGAGTGTAAACAACAATTTAACATTGACTTATGATTATCGATGTTACTTATGAAGTTCAGTTTGAATACTCCTTCAAAATGAGTTCTTTTCTTCCATAAATAATTCTCCAATGTTTCATAAATACTCGAGAATACTCTAAACCACCATTCAATGATTTCAACTGGGATTTGATATTCGCTTAGTGCACTAAGTGCATAAGCGAATTTTGATAAAATACATAACAAAGCATATACGATGATTCCTATTGCTATTACATAAGAATCTATCTCATATGCTCCATATTAAACAATTTAGGGTGGTCTTTATGTATATTGATTAAGACACCCAACATTGTCTTATACTAGGTACGAAGGATGCCTCTTCCAAATCATTCACTGAACATTAAACAGCAAAGCTTTAACAGATTTTAACATGGGTGCATCATTATTAGTCAGTAGCATATTGTTTACTTATTATGGTGGAATTGTTTAGTACCTTCGATTCATTCTTATGGACATACGATTCCTTGGTATTTTGATTGGAATCAAAACTATTTGTTTTATGTATTAAAATACTTGCCCAACCTCAAAATGATTATTTAGGATCATATCATAAAATTTCCACAAGCTTTGTTATCGGCCCTTTAACTTTGAGACACTTTTACTACTATGTGCAAATAGTCTCCTATAAATAATTATTTATAAGTTTTGTTTTGACTTAGTGTACCAAAACCCACATTTAAACTATTAGATAATTTGTGAGTAAAATTGGAATGGATATATGCACATTGACTGAGGAACTATTCCACTAATTTCAAATCAATGTGATCATTTCCCATAGACAATGTTTTATGCAATTCCAACTACATTGATCTTCTTCTAGAGGACTCACTTATAGTTAATGGATTATGTCCTTTGGGGTATAATTTGCAAAATTAAGTTTTTCAATGTTCTTTATGACAACCCACATTTTGGACGGCTTAAATTGACAATAATACACACATGTCTAACTTAAACAATCTGAAACATAGATAATCAATGGTGTTAATTAAGAAAAATAAGAAAAGAAGAAGAACAAACACATAATCTCGTAGTGGAATGACAAAATATAATAATCAGATAAACGGTTCATAAAGCTAATTATTGTACATTTGATTATGATTTATACAACATTTAGCAGAGTTGTATATACAACATAAACGAAATATAATGCAGCAGAACAACATGGATGCAAGGAATAATAATAGTAACATATACCAAACCTTCGTATTCATCCTCCAGAAAATAATCTTCAATGCGCTAAAAAACTCAGGGCTGACCCGAGTGTATTGAAAAGACAAAACACTTGAGCCAGGACTAAAATATCCTTATGCGAGTAAAATCGATATCACATATAACATGAGTGTAATGGCATTAGAGATGTTTACGGGATTTCATATCGCCTATCCATTGTGTAACGTACGTGCAATAACTCAAGAGATGTTACGAATTTTCCATCTCTTAACGATCCGTTAAAATATTTATATATAGTAGAATTGTGATATCCTGGAAATTTCAAGCAAAATTAAATGTAATAAACCCATTTATAAATTATTTTAAATTGATAAAAATTGTAATTTTCAAACAATAATGATAATGGGTTGTTTTTAAATATAGATAAATAAATTTTTAAATAGAATTATTAATTACAATTTGAATTTGGGTTTGTTTAAAATATATATGTATAATTAAATTGATTTTAAATTGGATTTTTAGATTTAAACTTGAATTTAGATTTAAAATGGAAACTCAAAAGATAGACAAAAAATGTGTAAGATTATTAATTGTCAATAATTTGTTTTGTTTTATTTTCTCTAAGAAAATTCATATATATATATATATAAGCATTTATAAAATAATAAAGTAAATATAAAATCTTGTATAACATATAAAATTAATAAAAATAAGTATTAATTACTTAAAGGGCAAGTGTAAATCTATGGAAGCTTGTTTAAACAAGTGTTAAGTAATAAATGATATCTTATGACAATTGTTGGAATTTACTTACATGTGTCATTTTAGTTTTATTTTTAAGAAAAATTAAAAAAAAAGGATTTAAATTTTTATAGATATTTCATCCCCTTTTTCTCTCACTCTTTGTTCTTCATTCTCAAAACTACAAGCCTGAGAAAAACCAAGCTACAGCTTATAAGCCTCAAATCAGTAAAATTTTAAAAAATCAGAAACAAAATTAACAAATGAATTCCAGGAAAAAAAAGAGGAGAGGAAGCCAGGATTCAAACCAACCTGTAAACTAACCAGAGGAAAATGGGATCAAACAAGCAATATCCTTTAAGTTGTCAACCTGAGCTAATTCAAAGATCAACATAAATCAAGAGGAATTCAATTTAAACGTCAAGTAGCAGATCAACTCAAACAGAATTCAGGAGCAGTTCCAGATTCTCTTAAAGCTCCTCTCTGTTCAAACATCAATAAGGTGAGTAAACTGAAGTTTTCTTTTCAATTTTAAATCCTGGTGCTTGTTGTTAATTCTTGAAGAAATTAGTGATAAATGTTTGTATAAATGTTTGCACGTTTAAGTTGAATGCATGTGAATATGTATAAAGAAATTGTGTGTATGCCTGGAAAATGAGTATGTATATATGTACTCTGTTTAAACTACAGGCTTTAATTCACTAAGTAAAACCAAACTTGCCCTTCATAAAACTAAAATTAGGATTTGATTAGGTTTATAGAAAGAAAAAAAAGAAAAGGAAAAAAAGAAAAAAAAATCAAGTTCCAGAACTTTTTTTAACTAAGACCTTATCAAACAAAAATAATGAGAAATTTTCATTCAAACCCAAAATCTGTTATATCTGAATTGTTTGCGATTGGTATCTAAAGTTTGTTACGGAAGATATTTGTGTAGATGTTAAAAAAATTGCCTGTTTGTTCATATATAAATATATATAAGCCTGTGCATGTCTATATGCATATATCTCTATTATATACTGGAACAAAACCAAAATTTTAAATCCAACTGCTTCTTCTGTGTTTGATTATAGGTTATGATTCCTAAATGAAAGGTGATTAGAAGGATATAACCTCATTTTTAAAAGTGGTTTCAAAGTTTTATATAAAGTAATCAATGCAAAAAATTAAATTTTACAGTGGTAATCCAAATATGTTAATAATCATATATCCTGATTTCAACTTCTGATTTCTTGATCTTGTTCGTCTTCATGAAACATGAATTTTAATGATAGAATCATAATTTTTAAGTTTGGGAATCACGTGGAATTGTGAGTTGATCAGAAACTGTAATTCCATCGATTTTTGGTGATCGTGGAAACTTTGTATGCCGTGATCAAGGTGGAAGGAGGCGGGGATTAGATGAGCATCAGAAAAATACTCACTTGAATTCTGGATGACCATGGTGGCAAAGCGACGATGATCTAGGGTTTGTGTACATATTTGGGTTGTCGTGGTTCCAGAGGACATTACGTCAACGTGAAAGCATCGGGTTGGATATGAGGTATGGGGATGGAAGCAAGGAACTCTGGCAAGGACGTGGGTTCGATGACGTGGTGTCAAATGATCGGAGTTAGGCGTTAAAATGGAAGTTTTGGTGACTGGTTCGTCCAGGTTGGGTTTGCTCGAGTAAGATTTTAATTTTGAGCTCAATTCAGGCTTTGGGTGATCGAGGTCAGAGAAGAAGGTCAACATCGATTTGTTGACAATGGTGATGGTGGTCGGAGCCGCCGCATTTGGCTGTGCATATGCATGGAGAGATTTGGGTGGATTCTGTTTTGTTTAGGAACGAAGGATGGATGGACTCGGGTTTATACTCGAAGGAGGGCGGTGATGGCTCGATTAATGCTCTGATGTGTTCGCATGACAAATTGATTAAATGGTTTTATAGTTGTTAAACAAACAGAGTTAAGGAAATTTTGTTCGGAATAAACTCGGGAAAAATAGTAGTTCAACACGGGTAATTTAGATTCGGTCTCAAGTTTTGTTATAATTGACATCAGGTTTCTAAAGTTTTTTTTATATAATCAGTTTTAAATAAAGCCTGAACAAGATAAGGGTTTTATAAAAATAAGTTGTAAATAAAAATGAAGCTAGTTTAAATTATTACATGATAATGTTTTAACCATTTGGTTTACGGAAGTTATAACTTGTTTAACCAGATTTTGATAAGTTAATGTTGTGTTAAAATTGAAATTGCATGATTATTTTAAGTAAATGTGAGGTGGAAGCCAAAATGAGGAGTTAATAAATTTATTAAGATAATCAATCAATGGGTTAATTAAATTGTGTAATCAATTTTAAGGATTTATTTATTAAAAGTGGTAGATTGTTTAGGTAATTAAAGGATGATTAATTTATTTAAAAGTTGAATTACTTAATGAAATTAATTAATGATAATTACTTAAAATTTAAGTATAATTGCTTAATGTCATTAATTAAGGTAGGTAATTAATGATATGTAATTACTTAGTGAAGTAATTAGTGAATAATCACTGGATGTAATTTATTAAAAGGAAATTACTTGATGGGAAGTAATTAAAAGATAATTACTTGGTGGAAGAAATTTAATGATAATTCTCAGTGTAATTAAAGGATTGATTGATATAATTAATCAAGGAGTTGGTTTAATTGATAGAGTAATCCAGGAAAGTTAATTTTTGATTGGGGCTAATCAAGATTGATTAATGAATATAATTAAGTTAAAGGTTAATTATTAAATGAAATTTAAGAATAATTAACTGATGAAAGTAATTAGAGGACCATTAAGTAATGTAAAATATGGGAGTGATCAATCTTGCTGATGAATAATTGAATGATGATAAGTGCTTTAGATTGGTTGTTATCTCTGATATGGATTGCTTTGTGATATGAGATATTGGATGGATAGTGATAGTCACTATACCAATTATGAATTGCTGTGTAAAAGTGTTATCCGGTAATTAAAGTTGAGTTGTATTTAATTAAATAACTTGGTTTTAGAATGACAATGGATTCGATGATCCCGGAGTCGGGTATTAGTAAATACCCGAAACCATTTCGATTCTCTATAAATTGATATGTGAAATCAATAAGCTAGAATGGAATGATTTAAGTGAATTAGACCAATTAATCAAAGTTTCGGTACTTAGAAATTGATGTATGAAATAAGTGATGCTTATAACAACTTGTGAATTTGTAAATTGATACGAGTTACCCCGGGTTTTATATTGTTCTATGCATTGGAATTTCATATTTTGTGGGTTTACTCATGCTGCTTTCCAGCCTGACTCGGGTGTTACTTTGATGTAATGCTCGGGTCAGACCGAGTATTACAGATTTCTTGGTAAGGACGTTCTGGAGCTCAAGAGACGAGCTGGATGGCAGGAACGTTTGGAGTATTCCGCTGTGATATATTGTTGCATATCTGGGACATGTTGATTGTATATGTCCACTATTTTTGTATATGTTGTAACTCTGATGTATTTAAAATGTATTGTCTGATACAGTTTCCTTTGTGAAAAGCATATTATTTGATATTTTGATCTGATGTGAATGTGAGGTCTCTATGACTTGTTTTCTGTTTCTTCTTCTTTCTCTTTCTTTCTTTTCCTTAACTATCTGGAATTTTCTGGATCGAAAAATTCGTGTCGTTACATTTAGTATCAGAGTGGAAGGTTAAGCGAGAACCTTGACTCTGGTAGGATTACTCATTAAGGATAGGGTCAATGGTATCCTAGAATGAGTTGAGTGAATATATATATATATATATATATATATATATATATATATATGAGAGCGTACTTGTTATTTTCTTATATAAAGATTTTAAATAATTTTATATAAGAATATATTTTGATATATATAAAGCAATATTTCTTTCTAATAAAAATTAAGGTAATTGGTTGTTAAATTATTGGGACTAAAATTAAGTGGTAATAGAAATACAACCAAATTAAAATTAAATAAAGATAAGTTTGATATGGAATCAAACTGAAATTGAAATCTTG
Source organism: Allium cepa (assembly GCA_030765085.1). Classification (NCBI taxonomy): domain Eukaryota; kingdom Viridiplantae; phylum Streptophyta; class Magnoliopsida; order Asparagales; family Amaryllidaceae; genus Allium; species Allium cepa. The sequence continues at coordinate 588,976,722 of CM060928.1, forward strand.
AATTTGGGAAGGAGTTTTAGAATAAGATAATAATGAATTGGTTTCCAGATATGATAATCTTGGTTATTATCATAAATGATTGTTGTGTTTAATAATAAAATGTGTATTAATCAGTAAGCAAAATGAAATGTTTTAGGAAAGTAAAACATTTAGGCAAGTATGACTTATGAATTGAAAATGAAGATGATCTAAATTGTGAAGTTTGAATCATAAGATTTAAAAACATTTGAAGTTTGTTTCCAAATTATTAAAACGAATAATAAATAATATTATTTGAATGATAGAGCTTGATTCAAACAAGAATTGTTTGAAGATTTAAAGGAATTTGTTCTGGATAAAAAAACAAGAGTGGATTAAAATTTAAGGACAACTTGGTGTGTAAAAGAAATAATATGTATATCTGAGGAATATACATAATATCAAGATGGTTTGAGATAAACTCTAAATGTTGAGTTTTAAATTTGGAATGAGATGTGAAGTTTAAAAATTCAAATGGAAAATTTGAATTGGATTCATTTAAAATGAAATTGAAGTTGAATAAGTTCAAATTCAAATGGGAATGGGGATTAATTCAAACATAAATTGATATGAATTGAAATTGGTTCAGTTTGGAATTTATTTGAATTAATTGAAATTGTGATTAAAGTTGAATGGATTTAAAATTAAATGGAATCCAATTTGAATTTGGTAGGAAATTTAGGTTGATTCAACTTGAATTAGGGTTAAATCAATTTAAATGGAAATTGAAGTTATTTAATTTGGAATTGATTCAATTTGAATGGAAGTGGAAATTTAAATTGAATTGATTGGAAATGGAGGTTGGGAATTGAACAGTTTGACTCTGGACTATTTTTACAATAAATTGTTTTAGTACAAATCTATTTTTCGGAGCTATTATTATATATACAACTTTTCTATTAAAACCCGAAACTATCTTATACTTATTTTATAACTACTTATGGAATTATTTAACTATTTTCAACTGTTTTATATACTAATTACTGTTTTTTAACTACTTATAACCAATTACTATTTTACAACTATTTTGCAATTATTTAAAATTTCTATAACTATTTGACTATTTTCCAACTATTTTACAATTACTTAATTATTTTACAGATATTTTACAAACTAATAATTATTTTCAACTTTTTAAACTTTTTAAGCTATTTTCTAAATCTAAGCAGAACAGAGTTCAAACTATTTATGATTGAATACCCAATTAGAATTGAAGTGATAATCCAAATGGGGATTTAAGAAATTATGAGTAAGTGAATGTGAATAGAAAGGGAATTGATTTGATAATAAATCAATAAAGATAAATACGTAGGATGTACATATATTATTCTATTCGCATAGTAATTTGATTCAGATTCGAGCATAGAATTTCGAGATAGTTATATCGATCCGAGTTGGGATTTTTCACTCGATTTTCGACGGCGAACCTGGATATGGATTATTGGTTGGTTCTGGATATTCTCTATCATAGCTAGGCTATGCAAGGAGAATGACGGTTTCTGATCAAGAAACTAGATCTGAGTCTGCACTAGAGAGTCGTGTGGACGATACTAGTTTGGAATTGAAATTGTGTGATCGAGTGAGCGACCAGATTGGTATAGCGTATGAATGATATGTGTACATCGTACAGATTGGAATGAAATTGATATTGAATTTTGTGGATAAGAAATGTGAAATGGTTTTTGAAGTGAAAATATATTTTGTGAAATATATGAGAAAATAAAATAGAAATTGGGTATTTCTATGGTAGAAATTTACTTTATGGAAGTAAGTAATATGGTTAATGACTTTATAGAGTAATCAAATTTGAATATTTGATTTGGAGTAAATAAAGTTATATATCTTTGTTATATAAGATAAATCTCCCCTTGTTGAATCTATTGCTAGAAAAAAGGATTTTGAAGGTGTTTTCAAGTGTAAAAGGAGTTTTATACAAGTTGAAATGATCCAAAGTTTTAAAAATTATATATATATATATATATATATATATATATATAAAGGATCTTATGAGGATTTTGGAAAAGGTTTTGGGAACCTTTGGATTTGGAAAGGCTTTTGATTTTTGGATAAAATCAATATTTGAATTTGGAAAGCCTAATTTGAGAATTATCGATTTTTGGATAATCGATTTTGAGAAAGGAGATTTATTTGAGATTCATGCTAGGTATATGATTTGGAAGATACTATATGTCTATAGTATAAAGTGTTTTGAAAATGGCCCTGGAGAAAAGGCGCTCCCTTGGGATGAACTTATCAAGAGTACCATAGGTTGGTACTGCCTTGAGCCTCTAAGGGGGAGGTTCTAAAGTTGATCCTGTGAGGACTCCGAACAAAACTAGTTCCTAAGGATAATTGGGTAGCGGAAGTCGAGGGCGCTGATGCCTACAGAGGCATTTGGGTTGTGCTGTGACGACAGTGTAACTCGATGTCGCTACGATCTACTGTGTGGACCATAGCAGAAATCGTATGGAGGTGAGTATCAACGGTCTATGCTTGATTTTGCCAGGAAGGCGACGTAACATCGGTAGACCGCGGTCTATGGTCAATTGGAGTGGAGAAGTTTCATTCTTTTGGCAGCGAAATTCGAGGGCGCTGAGGCCCTACAGTTATATGGGTTTTTTCTGTGATAGCAACGTAACCTCAGCTGTAGCTGCGATCTGTAGTGGGTTCCATGGTGTAATCGAGGGGTGCGGAGGCCTACAGTTATCTATGGATTTTGTCGGGATGGCAAAGTAACCATCGGGTTAACTGCGACCAAGGATGGGGGTGATGATTTCCAGAGCATTCTCACTAAAGATTTCCTCTATTTTCAAAAAAAAATTCTATATTTTCAATAAAATTATTTTCCAAGTATTTTCAATGGGTGTTGAAAACGGGTCTGCTAAGCACTTATAGATTTTCAGTCTTACGCCTGATCAACGTATGACCAAATTTCTGTGAGAACGAAGATGGACTTGTGGAAACATCGAGTTATAAAAGTATTTTTATAAAACTATTTTGATAATGTTATATAGATTTTTAAGAGTTTTAATAAACACCAAAAATTTATTTTTCTAATATTAAGCATTTTAATAAATTCTGGTTTCGTTCCTTTTCGAGGATGAAAAGATTCAAAAGGGGGAGGAATGTGATATCCTAGAAATTTCAAGCAAAATTAAATGTAATGAACCTCTTTATAAATTATTTTAAATTAATAAAAATTGTAATTTTCAAACAATAATTATAACGATATTTTTAAATATAGATAAATAAATTTTTAAATAGAATTATTAATTACAAATTGAATTTGGGTTTATTAAAAAATATATTGTATTGTTAAATTGATTTTAAATTGGATTTTTAGATTTAAACTTGAATTTAGATTTAAAATGGACACTCAAAAGATAGACAAAAAATGTGTAGGATTATTAATTGTCAATAATTTGTTTTGTTTTATTTTCTCTAAGAAAATTCATATATATATACATATATAGATAAGCCTTTATAAAATAATAAAGTAAATATAAAAGCTTTTATTAACATATAAAATTAATAAAAATAAGTATTAATTACTTAAAGGGCAAGTGTAAATCTATGTAAGATTGTTTAAACAAGTGTTAAGTAATAAATGATACCTTATGACAAATGTTGGAATTTATTTACATGTGTCATTAATATTTTAGTTTTATTTTTAAGAAAATATAAAAAAATGGGATTTAAATTTTTATAATATTTCATCCCCTTTTTCTCTCACTCTTTGTTCTTCATTCTCAAAACTACAAGCCTGAGAAAAACCAAGCTACATCTTATAAGCCTCAAATCAGTAAAAATTTAAAAAATCAGAAACAAAATTAACAAATGAATTCCAGAAAAAAAAGAGGAGAGGAAACCAGGATTCAAACCAACTGTAAACTAACCAGAGGAAAAGGGGATCAAACAAGCAATATCCTTTAAATTGTCAACCTGAGCTAATTCAAAGATCAACATAAATCAAGAGAAATTCAATTTAAACGTCAAGTAGCAGATCAACTCAAACAGAATTCAGGAGCAGTTCCAGATCCTCTAAAAGCTCCTCTCTGTTCAAACGTCAATAAGGTGAGTAAACTGAAGTTTTCTTTTCAATTTGAAATCCTGGTGCACGTTGTTAATTCTTGAAGAAATTTGTGATAAATGTTTGTATAAATGTTTGCGTGTTTAAGGTGAATGTATGTGAATATGTATAAAGAAATTGTGTGTATGACTGGAAAATGAGTATGTATATATGTACTCTGTTTAAACTACAGGCTTTAATTCACTAAGTAAAACCAAACTTGCCCTTCATAAAACTAAAATTAGGATTTGATTGGGTTTACAGAAAGAAAGAAAAAAAGAAAAGGAAAAAAAGAAAAAAAAAATCAATTTCTAGAACTTTTTTTAACTAAGACCCTATCCCTTTGTTAGACAAAAATAATGAGAAATTTTCATTCAAACCCAAAATCTGTTATATCTGAATTGTTTGTGATTGGTATCTAAAGTTTGTTATGGAATATATTTGTGTAGATGTTAAAAAAATGGCATGTTTGTTCATATATAAATTTATATAAGCCTGTCCATGTCTATATCATATATCTCTATTATATATAGTAACAAAACCAAAATTTTAAATCCAATTGCTTCTTCTGTGTTTGATTATTGGTTATGATTCCTAAATGAAAGGTGATTAGAAGGACATAACCTCATTTTTAAAAGTGGTTTCATAATTTTAAATAAAGTATTCATTGCAAAAATTTAAATTTTACAGTGGTAATCCAAATATGTTCATAATCATATATCCTGATTTCAAGTTATGATTCCATGATATTGATCGTCTTCATGAAACATGAATTTTATGATAGAATCATAATTTTTAAGTTTGGGAATCACATGGAATTGTGAGTTGATCAGAAACTGTAATTCCATCGACTTTTGACAATCGGAGAAACTTTGGATGCCGTGATCAAGGTGGAAGGAGGCTGGGGGTTAGATGAGCATCAGAAAAATACTCATTTGAATTCTGGATGACCATGGTGGTAGAACGACGATGATCTTGGGTTTGTGTATAGATTTGGGTTGTCGTGGTTCTAGAGGCAATTACATCAACTGAAAGCATCGGGTTGGATATAAGGTATGGGGATGGAAGCAAGGAACTCTGGCAAGGATGTGGGTTCGATGACGTGGTGTCAAATAATCGGAGTTAGGCATCAGCATGGAAGTTTTGGTGACAGGTTCGTCCAGGTTGGGTATGCTCGAGTAAGATTTTAATTTCGAGCTCAATTCAGGCTCTTGGGTGATCGAGGTCAAAGAAGAAGGTCAACGTCGACTTGTTGACAATGGTGATGGTGGTCGGAGCCATCGCATTTGGTTGTGCATGTGCACGGAGAGATTTTGGTGGATTCTGTTTTATTTGGGAATGAAGAATGGATGGACTCGGGTTTGTACTCGAGGGAGGGCGGTAATGGCTCGAGTAATGCTCTGATGTGTTCGCATGACAAATTGATCAATTGGTTTTATAGTTGTTAAAAAAACAGAGTTAAGGAAATTTTGTTCGGAATAAACTCGGGAAATATAGTAGTTTAACACGGGTAATTTAGATTTGGTGTTAAGTTTTGTTATAATTGACATCAAGTTTTTTGAAGTTTTTTCTTTCATATAATCAGTTTTAAATAAAGCATGAACAAGATAAGGGTTTTATAAAAACAAGTTGTAAAAAAAATGAAGCTAGTTTAAATTATTACATGATAATGTTTTAACCATTTGATTTAAGGAAGTTATAACTTGTTTAACCAGATTTTGATAAGTTAATGTTATGTTAAAATTGAAATTGCATGATTATTTTAAGTAAATGTGAGGTGGAAGCCAAAATGTGGAGTTAATAAATTTATTAAGATAATTAATCAATTGGTTAATTAAATTGTGTAATCAATTTTGAGGATTTATTTATTAAAAGTGGTAGATTGTTTAGGTAATTAAAAGATGATTAATTTATTTAAAATTTGAATTACTTAATGTAATTAATTAACGATAATTACTTAAAATTTAAGTATAATGGCTCAATGTCATTAATTAAGGTAGGTAATTAATGATGTGTAATCACTTAGTGAAGTAATAGTGAATAATCACTGGATGTAATTTTTTAAAAGGAAATTACTTAATGGGAAGTAGTTAAAAGATAATTACTTGGTGGAAGAAATTTAATGATAATTACTCAGTGTAATTAAAGGATTGATTGATATAATTAATCAATGAGTTGGTTTAATTGATAGAGTAATCCAGAAAGTTAATTTCTGATTGGGGCTAATCAAGGTTGATTAATGAATATAATTAAGTTAAAGGTTAATTATTAAGTGAAATTTAAGAATAATTAACTAATGAAAGTAATTAGAGGACCAATAAGTAATGTAAAATATGGGAGTGATCAATCTTGCTGATGAATGATTGAATGATGATAAGTGCTTTAGATTGGTTGTTATCTCTGATATGGATTGCTTTGTGATACGAGATATTGGATGGATAGTGATAGTGAATATATCAATTATGAATTGCTGTGTAAAAGTGTTATCCGGTAATTAAAGTTGAGTTGTATTTAATTAAATAACTTGGGTTTAGGATGACATTGGATTCGAAGATACTGGTGTCGGGTATTAGTAAATACCCGAAACCATTTCGATTCTCTATAAATTGATACATGAAATCGATAAGCTGGAATGGAATGATTTAAGTGAATTGGACCAATTAGTAAAAGTTTCGGTAGTTAAAAATTGATGTATGAAATAAGTGATGTTTAAAACAACTTGTGAATTTGTAAATTGATATGAGTTACCTGGGTTTTATATAGTTCTATGCATTGGAATTTCATATTTTATGGGTTTACTCACACTGGTTTCCGGGCTGACCCGGGTATTACTTTGATGTAATGCTCGGGTCAGACCGAGTATTACAGATTCCCAAGTAAGGACGTTTTGGAGCTCAGGATATGAGCTGGATGGCAGGAACGTTTGGAGTATTTCCACTGTGATATATTGTTGCATATCTGGGACATGTTGATTGTATATGTCCACTATTTGTGTATATGTTGTAATTCTGATGTATTTAAAATGTAATTGTCTGATATAGTTTCCTTTGTGAAAAGTATATTATTTGATATTTTGATTCGCTGTGAATGTGAGGTTTCTATGACTTGTTTTCTGTTTCTTCTTTTTCTCTTTCTTTCTTTTCCTAAACTATTCGGAATTTTCTGGATTGAAAATTTCGGGTCGTTAAAAGAATATGCTATATATATAATGTCTAATTGGTAAAATAAATATCTTTCTTAGTTTACGGCTTTACATTAATCCCACTTAATGTGCTTTTAAGCATTATCATATAGTTTGCATTTAGCACAACTAGTAATATGTCAGTAGCCAGTGAAACGCCATGATGTGACAACACTAAACCAAAATCGTAGGGGTCTCGTATAAGGATAAGAGTATGACAAGGCATGTGAGGCAATGCCCAAGGAAGGTTACAACTAGTTCGGGTTGTGGGGCTGGTGGTAACGCATCGTAGCCACGACTCCCCGCCACGTCCATTCATTCCATATCAAATCAACCTAGGTGCACCAATTGAAACCAATAATAAGAGTAATATTATGGACCAAGTCTAAGAAAATCGAAGAACGGATGTACACTTGGGATAGCTTTCCCGCTTGGCTCTATCAAGACATCCTGTCTTAGTCATTTCAAATTTGCGCAAGTGCTGGGGTCTATCCATCATCGTTCTTTTTTTCAAATCCAGTAAACGATGCCAAATCCAACCACTTCATTCTGGAGTCTCCTCCGCGTACACAGTTTTTAAAATGGTTCCAATATTGACGGAGAATATGCCAATAAGAGGCATTGGTCTCATTAACAACCAAATGTCGTTTTACACACCGGGTGGTTCTTTACATTTCGAAAAATAATATTCATACTTGATATAAAAATATCATGTTCTCTTCAAAATCAATTTCATTTCAAAATCTTTATATTTACTCAAAATATACTATTTCACTTCAAAATCTTTTTTGCCTCAATATCTAGATTTTGCTTTCGAAATTATTTCAGATTTCAATTTAGGTTATAACTTCATTTTTACCCAATTTGTATTTTAAATCAACGATTTAATATAAACATTCCAGCCTTTGACCAGTTTGAATTTTTAAAAATAGCTTGGAAATTTTTTAAATTGTTTAAAAATAGCTTAAATAGTTGAAGTAGTTTGATATAAAGTGATTTTAGTATTTAAAATGTTTCAAAAAATTAAATAGGTTAAAAAATCAAAATAATTTGAATATTTAAAAAGATAGATTTAATAGTTTATATTAAAATAATTTATTTGAAAATAGCTTAAAGTCAAACTGATTCAATTCCAAATATTCCAATTCTAATCAGGTTCATTTTCCACTTCAATTTAGATTCAATTCCGATTTCATTTTGAATTTAACTTCGATTCCAATTTCAATCCAAAAAAAATCGATTTAGATTGAAAATTAACTCAATTTTTATTTAAATTCCAACTAATTTCAGTTTAATTCCAATTTGAATTAATTTCAATTCAGTCCTCAATTTTAAACCATTTCTATTTATATAAATTTGAGTTAGATTTCAAAATGTCGATTTAAATCACTTAAATCAAACTAAACTTCAATATTCAATTTAAGGTTCAAATCTTTTAGAATAATTCAACTTTGAGTTCACTTTGAAATATCCATTTAAATTACTTTTGCTTGGATTTATTTCACATTTCGAATAGAAGTTCAAATCTGTTAAACAAATCAATTTCCATAATTCAAATCATATTTCAATTATAAATTTTACTTTCAAATTCAATTCTTTAAACCATTTCACTTAACTAATTTTAATTTCAACATTTCAAAAACTCAAATTCGAGATTAATTCAATTTCCATATTTCAATTCAAATTTATTTTATTAAACGAAATCATTTGAATAAATTTAAATCCAATAATTTAAAACCATTTCATTTAACCAATCCGGCATCCATAAAAAATTCTACCCTATGGCCAGGTGACCATTTATTTCGATTTCAAGTTCAGGTTTGGATATATATCGTTTCATTCCAAATAAATGTCATAGTATATATCACTTCAACCTATTTCTTAATTTATTCGAAATAATTCATTTTACAGTTTTATATATAGTAAATAATATACATGATGATAACACGATATATATAAAACAAATAAACACCAAAATCATTCAAAATATCAACCAATAGCGTCCATCACAATCAATCATCCAAATAGTCAACTTAACACAATAGCTAAATAGTTATCAATATCGAGCATCTAACAGGCAATTTAATTTCAAATTCAATTGTCCATTTAAAACCTTATCAATTCAATTCATATATCAATCTAATGTCAATTGATTTACCAAACATCATCCACTGAAATTAAATTACTTCATGATATTAATTTAACTAACATAAAAATTAATTTAATCAATCGTGAGCGTATAAAACACTCACCTTTGTATTTGAAATTGAAAAAAATTCCAGCTTCAAATAAATTCCTACTCGACTTCAAGTCCTAGCCTTCGTCGATACGAAACCAATTGTAACGACCAGCTAATTTGGACTATTCAAATCGACAATAAAACCATACATATCCGACTTGAATAATTCAAAATATCGAATTGTTAATGAAAATTCGGCAAAACTTAAAATATACAATAAATAAATCAATCACAGATCACAGAGTAATATAATGCAGCGGAATAGATAAAGAATAGTAGTTCATGAAGCTACTATATACATCAGAGTTAGAAATAAAATACAACTGAATAGTTCAAATGCAGTGAAGTCTCCAATGCAGCAGATGACTTCTTTGAACCAATCAACTGGAAAGGCTGGAATCTGAATTGATAGTTGGATCTCCAAATGAAACTCCGAATTCCAAAGGTGAGTCTCTAATGCTGTATCACTCAGTCTGACCCGAGCGTAAAGCAAAACACAAAACACTCGGGTCAGGAGTAACATTCGTATATCAATAAATCCAACTCAAGTGAAATATCCATTGAAATACAAATAACTTAAAGGATGTTAGGGATAACCATCCTCTAAGGGTCCATGGAACTATCTACAAGGTAGAAATATACACATAACACCGTGGTCATTTCAGCTTAATCTATACTTCAAAACCAAATATAATTTCACTTCAAATATCTCTATATTTCCCAAAATAGTATTTATATATATTAAATAATTTATACAATAAAGTACTTTCAATTCCCTCAACTTAACAAATCGTTTCAACATCAACCCGACCTTCCCATTTAAATTAAATTCAATCTCAATTTATCAATTTAAATTCAACTCAATTCCTAAAATAAACACTTCAATTTATCAATCTCAAATTTGGATTTGTAATCACAAAAATACCCCTTTATATTTCAATATATTTCAAAACTTTAAGTATTCAATGTTTTAACCAAATTTTTATTCAATTTAGTTTTCTAAATAATAAATTCAAATTTGGTTCAACCTAAATTTCACTTTAATTCAATTTAGTTGCTAAATAAGAAATTCAACTATGTTGATTTCATATACAGATCCGAATCTCAACATAAATTATTTAAATTCCAATATAGTTCAAGGCTTTAATATTTAAATGTTCTATATAACAGTTTCATATAGATCTTGATTTAACCTCATTATTCTTTAGTCTTGAAATACTCCCTTATTAGATTCAATATCATTTAAGTAACCTTAAATTACATTTTACTCAATATTTTCATTAACTTTATTAAACATGAAATATTCATTAAATCACTTAATCCACTTACAAAATCATACCTTTAAATTTTCCATTCAATAATTTCAAATCAATTTAATTAAATAAATCCTTATTTAAATACCATTTTTAATAAACCCAAATTTATCTCCTAATCTTAATTATTCAACTTTTTACAACGGTAAATTTTGAAATATAAATCTTAAATAATACTCAAACGTATTATATGGATTAAATCAATCTCAATAATATTATTATTAAATCTATATATAAAATTTCCATTTATATATATATATATATAATATTTTAAGAACCAATATTTATTAAATCCCATATATTTCTTTTCAACTGTAGAAATTTATTTTCAAAATATTAATATGGACCAACGGTGTCTGTATATATTTCCTATCATATAGTCAAGTGCTACGGATATTTATCATTTCAACCCGTACACTAAATATATACGGGTGGATATCATTTCAACCTGTAATCCCAAATTCAATTAAATGAAAATCGCTTGGGTTTATCATTTCAACCCATAACGATTTTCTCCAATTCTAAAGTCCGTTCGGGTATGTATCATTTCAACCCATAATGATTTCTATACTAACAGGGAACTTGCAGAGTGATAACAGATATGAAAATAATAATAACAACTGGCATATATCACCAAAATAAATATAAATAATAGGATAGGTGTCATATCCCATAAGTGAACAGTTATAGATAATAGCATATATAACAATTTAAATAACTACAGCATCATATTTCAATTGTCATTGCAATTGAAATCAAATTTAATAAATAAAAGAACGTTAATCGTGAGTGATTGCTCACCTTTCGAGGTTAGAGAGATAGACAATGAAGTTGAGTTACGAAACCCAAGCATGAATCTCAAACCAAAGCAAGATCGGCACGAATCGACAATCAAAGCTAGTAAAAGAAATTAATGGGAATGGGTCAAATTAGCTCGATAAAAATTTAGGCGAGATGTATTTTTATATTATTATCCTCCTTAAACCCAAAATTCAAATTAAAGTATATATACATTTTATATAAGTCTTAAATTAAATATATTTATTGAAATCAAACATATAAAAAAATCAAAACCAAATTCACTCTTCTTATAGTATATACGTTATATTTGAACATCATTATCTGAAACTAAATGTACATAACCAAATTAACATCCAAAGATATACATAACAGTAAATAATGTAAGTTTAAAGAAATCTAATAGTTTAACCAAATGCAGCAAATAATATACTGTAATCATCATCATCATCATCATCATCATCATTATTATTTTATCAAAAATAAAAATATGCTAACACAATGCTAGTAGAAAAATGGAGAAAGGATGCTTATGCTTACCAATATTTACATGCAAACCTACATATTATATGTACAATAAAGTGTGTACAAACAAACCTTTATATGGGTTGTTATATACATGTTTAAAAAATGTTATACATATATTGTTACACATATTCACAGCAGCCGTTATACCTAACTTGTATACATATTATATTTTAAACAACACCTGACAATAGATGAAGGTAAAATAAAAATAATATATGTGTATATATATTATATCTAATACAAACCTATAAAGCTCTGAAATGTATACTAGTGTATCTATACAACCAACCCAATATGAAAATATGTACCCATGCTAATATCTAAAGTTTTTAGAAATAATACTTAGACTTATATATATATACATATAATAAAATAAAATATAACTTACGCATACAAAAAAAACACAATACTTAATGAGACAAACGCACAAGTTTTATTACCTTTCAAGATATCATACATATATATATGTTAAAAGTTTTCTGCAAGGCAAAATGGGTGACAAGGTGAGATACGGCTACGTGTAAGAGTGTGAAAGAAGAGAGAGGGCGGAGAAAGAAAAAACGAGGAGAAGAAAGTGACAATAGATCCTTGCTTTAACAAAAAAAAAAGCTTATAAAGTTGAAATAAAATGAGCCGTAAAAGAATTAATGAATACAAAAAAAAGTATAATTCAAAACGGTGTGGGCCTCAGGTAAATATCCATTGACATCTTTTTTTGACATATATAAAACGTATGAAAAGCTTTAAAATGAAACGGCTATATATTAATTATTGTTATAAAACGTTTTAAAGTGACTAGGGAAATAAATATACGGAAGTTGATAAAGGAGAATGAAGAGACCCAAAAATGGAATGAAAAATAATAATTTTGAATTGATGGAAAAAAAGTAACAGTTGGCATAACCCAAAGTTATAAAGGCACAGGAAAACGCTTTGCACAGTTTAAGGTGAGCTTTCAAATTTTTTTGAATGTTTTATAACTTTCCAGCTGTAGTGAAGAAAATGGAATTTTAAAGGAAAAAATTAAAGTGACCATTCCAATTAAATGAATAATAAAACGTATGCATGTTTTGTACATTCATACTTCCAAAATGGTATGACGTGGCAACAGTCGAATTTCAGTAAAAGATGAAATAAATATGAGAAAGGAAATAAATAGGAATGAACCGCATTTTTCCAAAACGAAACGTTTGCAACAAATCAGCAAATAAATAGAAACATGTAGGGAGATGAGTGAAATAAATAGAAAATGTTAAAATATAAATAAATATAACATACATTGTGACGCCCAACCTCTATACCCACGCTAGCCAAGAACACTACGGTGTAGTGCTGTCAACTAGCACGGAGAATAAGGCTGTTGAGAAGCGACCATCCATGTGATTGCTTATCACACGGTGGCTATAAATAATCTTCGGAAACAAACATAGAAATAAGCATAACACAAATCAGTCACAGACATCCATATCACAAAGGCGGAAGAAGATATGAATATATAACTAACACATGAAAGTGTACATCAGAGTAGTGGTAAAAAAGATCCACAATAATACAAAAGAATAGCAACACGTGCTATACAAAAGAATACAACTATGAGTCTATATCTCAAGTGTATACAATAAAAACTGCTAATCTAAATAGTTAGCCAAAAGTCAGAGTAGCAAATCCCGGGAAGAAGTCAAGCAGAAGCACCTATAACATCTCGGTCTGACCCGAGTATTATTTAAGAAAATAATAAACGGATCAGTCTAGCTATACATATCAGATGACATGGTATAAAATAAAAGATATGGCATAAACATAAAATATCCATACTGACATACTACTATAAGTATGCAGATGATGATCAACAGAAGATCAATCAATAAGAGATAAATCAATATCACAAGAATCTTCTCAAAGATCCAAAGAGGGCATCATACCCTAAACTTGTACTCATAACAAGTCAATGACATAAATTCCAGAAATCAACACAAGAAATCCAGAAATCACAGAAAAAGGGAAAGAGGTCTATCACATGACGGTCCGAAGACCATGGGGTGCTACCCCATATGGGTGAGTCGGAATCACCCAGATGAGGTATAGGCTAACCAAAAAGCAAAAAGGTATGTGTGAGTGGAATCACACAAATGGTGTCTAGCCTAACCTCGCAACAAAAAGGTATGTGTGAGTGGAATCACACAAATGGTGTCTAGACTAACCTTGCGGACAAAGAGATATGTGTGAGTCGGAATCACACCCATGAGGTCTAGTCTAACCTTGCAAACAAAAAGACATCGCATAATTGCTAGTCTAAATCATAAAATGATCGTCATGATCAACGAGAAGTGTCAATTACACTAAGCTAGTAAATATAAAAGTTTATCTTCGTGCCCCATAACCACTTGCTTAACTTAAATATCTACGAACAAACTGTAAATCTTCACTAGGAAATTGTCACAAGAGGTTCAATCGAACAAGTCCAAGAATTAACCGACGAAGTGAACGCAAGCGTTTCATACCACTTGTTTTCCTAAGCCGTTTAATTAGATTTCTCATCCGAGTGAGGTAAAGGTTTGTATATACTAGTAGATTGGAAAACGGTTTAAGAAAAGAGCTTTGTTATTGAAAATAGAGTTGAAATCATTTTGTTGAAAGAGTTTTGATATTTACTACTAGTATTGAAACCTTCATATTTCTAAAGTTGTTATCCCGCCTTTTTAGCAAGGCCGTGATACCATAATATCGACCGAGAAGCCAAAGATAGTTTGTCTCGAAGAATGGTCAACTCAGCATCTCAACAAAGCAAGTTCTGTTGAATGTTTTTCATATAAGATCCCCTATGGAGGGAGGGTCCAGGGGGTGGAAACCCCCCAAGGCGGGGGTGTGGAGGCAACATCCCCGCTACGGGGTTCGACCTGCCCGATCAGGTCGCGGGGGTCCGCGGGCAGCGCCCCCGGCGGGGTACGGGGCGGCGCGCCGTCCAAAACGGTACGACCTAGTGAAGATCCAAGGGAGGATAGGATCGAGCGACCTAATGGTTGCGACCTAGAGGTGTTTGCGAGTTAGCAGAAGCGAGCGACCTAACAGAGGCGAGCGACTTAAGGGGTCATGCGACCTAACGGGCTCACGACCTAACGTGGGAACGACCCAAAGAGGCACGCGACCTAGTGGTTGAACGACCTAAAGTTGCAAAGGCCAAAATGGAACGACTGTCGCGACCTAGCGACCTAATGTGTCACCCGACCTAACGACCTAACTAGGTCGAGCGAGTTAAGGCCTTAACGACCTAAAGGAATTAAGGCGTCATGACCTAAGGGATAAAGGTCCTGCGACCTAGAGAAGAAATAAGGTCTAACGACCTAGGGTGTATAGGTCAAGCGACCTAACAGTTTATAAGGTCATGCGACCTAACTGGGTGAAGGTCATGCGACCTAACAAGGAAGCCACCAAGCAACCAAATGAAGAACAGGGCATGTGACCTACGACCTAGCGGCACACGACCTACGACCTAGCGGCACACGACCTACGACCTAGCGGCACACGACCTATGACCTAGCGACCTAACTCCGAACAACCATTTGTGCCGGTGCGACCTAAGTGTAGAAAATCACCAAAAATGCTAAAAATTGGAGTTTTTCGCCAATCCAATCCAAACCAAATGCAAATGTACATGCTAAAGTGATAGGAAATCATTACCAAACATCCATGATAGATATAGGCAAGAACGTGAGATAAAAATCTCACCTTTGCACCAAAAATCAATGAAAATGAAGACCAAAGCAAAGAAAGAATCAATCCACTTCAATCTCAACACAAGAAGCTTGAATCCAATGTCTTCACTTTGATTTTGGAGTTGGATGTTGAATTTGCTAATGAACTTGGGCTTGGAATTCTAATTTCCCTTTACACTCACCGTTAATGCTAAAACTAGAGTTAGGTAGGAATTTATGAAGAGATGAGGAGAAGGGCTTGAAACTTAGGTTTAATAGGCTAAACCAACCCAAAGTCCAAAGCGGGAAAAGTTAGTGAAATTCGACTAACCCCAAACATATCAAAGTTTATACTTAAAAAGATTGCAAACGGCATTTCAAACTCAATGGAAGTGGTCTCAAGTCCTAATTTGACCGTTTGCAAAAAGTAGCTTTTCGGACCAATATCCGATTAACGACAAAATGTTTAAATATAAAATCGACAAATATGTGGGTTGTTACATACATGAAAAGGAAAACAGGACGATTTATAAATTAATAAATGAGAAACGTATATCCCTATACGTTTTAGTTTCAAAAAGGATAAAAATTTTTATCAAAAGTTATAAAGAGTTAAAAGCATTGAAACGTGGTTTCCGCTGAAATTTATTTTATTCCCAACTAAGATGAGAGAGAAAGGGAAAGATTTCAAACAAATGAATATATTCCAAATGAATGTAATATAAACGGTCATGGTGTGGTTCATCAGAAAATTTAATGCAATTTATAATTGTGTGAGCTGTACGTTGATTTAAGGAAAAAAAGTAAAAGCAATTAATGACTTGATTTAATAGTACGTTTTAAATTTGAAAAGAAAAGAGAAGTAAGGGTTGAAATTTTGATCTCAATTAAATGATCGCGTGAATGAGCAAATAGCAATTAGCAAATAACAGAAAGAGATAATGGAATATATGGTAGAAAATGAATAAATGAAATGTGAACGGATAGAATGCAAATTGAAACGGCGGAGAATTAAATATAAGGTGGAAAGGTGTGGCAACGCTCACCCATAAATTTAGCTAAAACCTTTAAAAGAAATTTAATATGGTACGAGTTGTACGGTTTCAAATTTGAAAAGTAGATAAATCCAAGTCACAAATTTCAGCGCCGATGACGCACGTTTTTATTGTTTCCGTCGCGTATCGGATCTCAAAATACAGAAATAAATATACCTAGTGATTAGTACAACAAGACGATCAAAATGGTATATAGATATTGGTGGTACGATTGAATTATAAAAATTCAAATTTTCACTAGCAGAAAAAATGCAGTAAAAATGCAGAAAATAAGATCAACGGAGCTATAGAAGTCCAAATTTGAGAAAACGAAAAATGACGTCTCAGTCAGAAGATGATTTAGAATTTTTCTATGTAAAAATATTCAGGTCTTGAAAATAAAATTTATTTTCACCAATTATTAACTGATTTGAATCTAATAGAATTACATAATAAATAAACCTTCATATAATTAATTGGAAATTTGTCATTTGCTATATTTAATTATACGTAAACCAAATATTAAAACTTTATTTAAAAATATTATTATTAAAATTTCTCAAAATCCAAATTAAATACGTTATAAAACCAGTTAAAATTAATAAAATTTTATGGGTCGTTACACCCTTCCCTACTCAAAACTTTTCGTCCCCGAAAAGGAAGGAGGTAGGAGAATAGAAAAACCAAAAATAAAGGTAGATTGAAAGTCAAGGGTAAATAATTAATTCAAAACTATATAAATTTTACTTGAAATATTCATTTGAAAACTTCATTTGCGATTCAGTTATCTTTAATACTTTAAAATTTTCAAAACTCATTGGAATTTAATATGTTTAACTAACACCTTTATACATATATGAAAGCCATTTGAAAACAATTATTTACATCATTAGTTATATTTACAAAGAAGCTATTGAAAACATTAAATCCATAATTCATAAATTTATAAATTTGTCTTTAGATACTTTTCAAACATTATTAATAAATCATTCACTTTAAATATGTTTTATTTAATTAATAACTTCAAAAATATTTATAACACCAAAATTTTCTATTAAATAATGTAGTATACAAATAAGCAATATTTAAAAGATTATATTCAAAAAGGAAAGAAGGTAGATTCGGAAAAACAGAATCAAGATGAACAACTAAAGCTGAGAAGATAAGGTAGATTTAAAGAATAGAATTGGGCACGAATCGTAAATTTCAAACCATAAGAGTTTCAATTTCAAATATTAACACAAAATTTCTTTGTTGAAAAATACCTTTATATCGAAATAAATCTTTCTTTCATAAATATTTTTATAAGATGTTTCAACAAGTTTATCCTCGTTCTTGCAGACTCTGGCCATGCGTTGATCAGGCGCAAAGCTAGAATTCTTCAAGTACTTAGTAGACTTGTTTCAACACCCAGTGAAAATACTTGAAAAACCTTTAAAACAGATATGGAAAGTACAATCCAAACAAAACAACCAAACCAAAACCTTTGTCCAACCATGGTTCGCAGATACACAGTGGTTACGCCTGAATCCCCTAGGAAACAATCTGTATCTGTAGGCTTTCTCAGCCCTGCGAGTTACACCATGATGACTAGTAGAGTGCAGGATACACAATGGTTACGCCTGGGTCCCCCAGGAAACAATCTGTACCCCTATGCCATCTTAGCCAGGCAGTTTCGCTACTAATCGCGACCTACACAGTTTGTAGGATACACATTGGTTACGCCTGGATCCCCCAGGAAACAATCTGTACCCCTAGGCCAGACTCAGCTAGGCAATATAGCTATGCAGTCGCGAGAGAAAAAAACCATGGGTTACGCCACGGTGGGAACACTCGAGTATCATATCCGGAAAACCAAAAATCAGAGAGAATAATATCGATAGAATGAATCCACAATGTGGCCACAAAGCGGATATCAAGCAGAAGGCACTTTCCATATCATTGCTTCGAACATATATATCATATAGTACCTTTTCAAATACCTTCAAATATCATACTTATATAAAGTCCATTATATATAGGATTCTTTTTTTCAAATCGAATACTTTCCAAATCAATAGTATATCAAATCATACTTATATTGACTTCGATTATATAAAATTCTCTTTCCAAATTCAGTACCTTTCAAATCAATAGATTTCAAATCAACTTCATACTTATACAAATCCATTTTATATATGTTCGACCACTCCCAAATCAAGTGCTTAATAATATAAGGTTGTCAATTTCAAATCATTTCAATATCAATTCAGTTTCAAAATCATATATGATTTCACCAAATTTTCTTCCAAATTAAATATCTAAATTTCAAAGTTCCCAAAATAATAGGTTTAGAAAATTATTCCAGTTTTCAAATTAAAATAATTCAAGTCAAACAAATTCATTTTCAAAATCACCATATAAGTACTAGTTTTTAATTTCAATTTAATTTCAAAACCAAATATTTTCTCAAAATCAATTATACTCAAAATGGTTTCCAAATTTATAATTATCTCTTTAAAACTTTTAAACTATCTATTTCTATTTGAAATATCAAATTTACCTTTCTGAAAACCATTATTCAAAACTATTTTTTCCAAAACATTTCAAAACTAAATTTATATTCTTTATCAAACATTTTATACTCTTCGAAATTTCTTAGATTTGAAAATTTAATCTCGATTTGGAAGTGTTCGAACATTCAAAATAGTTAGGGAAATCAAATTTCCAAATTCAAGAGTTGAAAATCAACATAAATCAATAAATCAATTTCAATAGATAGGATTATACTAAATCAAATCCGAAACTCGAGGACTGAACACCGGTCTCACTTTAAATTATTTCAAATATATACATATATGTTTCGAAAATATCAAATTATACTTCGGAATTTGAAATCAAAACGGTTTGACAAAATCACTCGCATAACAAAGCTATTAAAGAGGCCTCTCCCCCTCTCTGAAACTCGAAAATCAATGTCGATGATGCGTGCACTCATCACCGAAATTATTTTCTAGCTACATAAGTGAGTTCTGGACTTCTATTTTCTTGAAAACTTCTTTGAAATTTCTTCAAAATTGTTGGAATTCATTTGAACTCATTTGAAACATTTCTTATTCGAAAAATACTTTTAAATCGTATTATTTTTATATATTTTCCAAAATCTTAAAACCAATTTCAAAATACCGGAATTCAATTCTCGAATTCCAAATTTAACACTCAGTTATAAATCGGTTTTATATAAATCAATTTCATATAAATTTCCAAAATTTTAAATCCTTTCAAAACTTTTATATATAGAATAACATTTCTTATTTGTTTTATATATAGGTATATAATCCTTATCGAAAACATTTTTACTTTTATATATAGAATAAAATCATAGTTATCAAAATAATAATTTCGGTATAAACAATTTCAAAAATACAACATACCCGATTTTTCAAAGGGTGATTCAAGAATGGATTTCAAAACAAAGATAGAGATCTAAATTAGAGGAACTCCAATCAATAGAATCCTGATTCGAAGATAGAGTCGATCGAAGATGAGATAATTAAATTCCAAAATAGAAGATGGATATACTTCTACAAATCGCGGCAACCTTAATCAGGTTAACCGTGACCTTAGGAATATAATCGATGTGGAATTCCAAAACAAATCGACATTCGATTGCCAGAGATAGAATTCAGCATATCAAGATATAACAGCATCGTAAACCGAGGATACAGAAATCTTTGGTGAATCAATGCCGATTGTAAAGGAGTTTTCACCCCTTTACAAAACATTCAGTGGAGTTATGGGATACTTCAGAATCAAACGAATATAAAAAGAAAGAGCCAAGAATGAATTTCGGAACCGAGGGACATTCCAATATTCAAAGGAAAATCGAGTCAGAAAGGAAGAGATTCAACTCGAACGAAAGTGACTCTGTAAATAAATTTACCATGTATGCTAAGTTTTGCCTAGAGCCAAAGCTCTGATACCAACTGTAACGACCCGCTATTTTGGACCATTCAAATCGACAACAAAACCATACATATCCGACTTGAATAATTCAAAATACCGAATTGTTAATTAAAATGTGGCAAAACTTAAAATATACAATAAATAAATCAATCACAGAGTAATATAATGCAGCGGAATAGATAAAGAATAGTAGTTCATGGAGCTACTATATACATCAGAGTTAGAAATAAAATACAACCGAATAGTTCAAATGCAGTGAAGTCTCCAATGCAATAGATGACTTCTCTGAACCAATCAACTGGAAAGGCTGGAATCTGAATCGATAGTTGGATCTCCAAATGAAACTACGAATTCCAAAGGTGAGTCTCTAATGCTGTATCACTCAGTCTGACCCGAGCGTAAAGCAAAACACAAAACACTCGAGTCAGGATTAACATTCTTATATCAATAAATCCAACTCAAGTGAAATATCAACTGAAATACAAATAACTTAAAGGATGTTTGGGATAACCATCCTCTAAGGGTCCATGGAACTATCTACAAGGTAGAAATATACACTATAACACCATGGTCATTTCAGCTTAATTTATACTTCAAAACCAAATATCATTTCACTTCAAATATCTCTATATTTCCCAAAATAGTATTTATATATATTAAATAATTTATACAATAAAGTATTTTCAATTCCCTCAACTTAACAAATCGTTTCAACATCAACCAGACCTTCCCATTTAAATTAAATTCAATCTCAATTTATCAATTGAAATTCAACTCAATTCCTAAAATAAACACTTCAATTTATCAATCTCAAATTCGGATTTGTAATCACAAAAATACCCCTTTATATTTCAATATATTTCAAAATATTAAGTATTCAATGTTTCAACTAAATTTTTATTCAATTTAGTTTTATAAATAATAAATTCAAATTTGGTTCAACCTAAATTTCACTTTAATTCAATTTAGTTGCTAAATAACAAATTCAACTACGTTGATTTCAAATACAGATTCGTATCTCAACATAAACCATTTAAATTCCAATATAGTTCAAGGCTTTAATATTTAAATGTTTTATATAATAGTTTCATATAGATCTTGATTTAACCTCGTTGTTATTTAGTCTTGAAATACTCCCTTATTAGATTCAATATCATTTAAGTAACCTTAAATTACATTTTACTCAATATTTTCTTTGATTTTATTAAACGTGAAATATTCATTAAATCACTTAAGTCAAAAATCCAGTTACAAAATCATACCTTTAAATTTTCCATTCGATAATTTCAAATCGATTTAATTAAATAAATCCTTATTTAAATACCATTTTTAATAAACCCAAATTTATCTCCCAATCTTAATTATTTAACTTTTTACAACGGTAAATTCTGAAATATAAATCTTAAATAATACTCAAACATATTATATGGATTAAATCAATCTCAATGTTATTATTATTAAATCTATACATAAAATTTCCATTTATATATATAATATTTTAAGAACCAATATTTATTAAATCCCATATATTTCTTTTCAACTGTAGAAATTTATTTTCAAAATATTTATATGGACCAACGGTGTCTGTATATATTTCCTATCATATAGTCAAATGCTATGGATATTTATCATTTTAACCCGTACACTAAATATATACGGGTGGATATCATTTCAACCTGTAATCCTAAATTCAATTAAATGAAAATCGCTTGGGTTTATCATTTCAACCCATAACGATTTTCTCCTATTCTAAAGTCCGTTCGGGTATGTATCATTTCAACCCATAATGATTTCTATACTAACAGGGAACTTGCAGAGTGATAACAGATATGAAAATAATAATAACAACTGGCATATATCATCAAAATAAATATAAACAATAGGATATGGTGTCATATCCCATAAGTGAACAATTATAGATAATAGCATATATAACAATTTAAATAACTACAGCCTCATATTTCAATTGTCGTTTCAATTGAAATCAAATTTAATAAATAAAAGAACGTTAATCGTGAGTGATTGTTCACCTTTCGAGGTTAGAGAGATAGACAATGAAGTTGAGTTACGAAACCCAAGCATGAATCTCAAAGCAAAGCAAGATCGGCACGAATCGACGATCAAAGCTAGTAAAAGAAATCGATGGGAACGGGTCAAATTAGCTCGATAAAAATTTAGGCGAGATGTATTTTTATATTATTATCCTCCTTAAACCCAAAATTTAAATTAAAGTATATATACATTTTATATAAGTATTAAATTAAATATATTTATTGGAATCAAACATATAAAAAAAACCAAAACCAAATTCACTCTTCTTATAGTATATACGTTTTATTTGAAACATCATTATCTGAAACTAAATGTACATAACCAAATTAACATCCAAAGATATACATAACAGTAAATAATGTAAGTTTAAAGAAATCTAATAGTTTAACCAAATGCAGACTTCCTTTACAAATAATATACTGTAATCATCATCATCATCATCATTATTATTATTATTTTACCAAAAATAAAAATATGCTAACACAATGCTAGTAGAAAAATGGAGAAAGGATGCTTAGGCTTACCAACATTGACATGCAAACCTACATTTTATATGTACAGTAAAGTGTGTACAAACAAACCTTTATATGGGCTGCTATATACATGTTTAAAAAATGTTATACATATATTGTTACACATATTCACAACAGCCGTTATACCTAACTTGTATACATATTATATTTTAAACAACACCTGACAATAGATGAAGGTAAAATAAAAATAATATATATATATATATATATATATATTATAACTAATACAAACATATAAAGCTCTGAATTGTATACTAGTATACCTATACAACCATCCCAATATGAAAATATGTACCCATGCAAATATCTAAAGTTTTTAGAAACAATACTTAGGCTTATATATATAAAATAAAACAAAACAATAACTTACGCACACAAAAAAAAACACAATACTTAATGAGACAAACGCATAAGTTGTATTACCTTTCAAGATATCATATATATGTGTGTGTGTGTGTGTGTGTTAAAAGTTTTCTGCAAGGCAAAATGGGTGACAAGGTGAGATACGGCTGCGTGTAAGAGTGCGAAAGAAGAGAGAGGGTGGAGAAAGAAAAATTGAGGAGAAGAAAGTGACAGTAGATCCTTACTTTATCAAAAAAAAACTTATAAAGGTGAAATAAAATGAGCCGTAAAAGAATTAATGAATACAAAAAAAAACGTATAATTCAAAACGGTGTGGGCCTTAGGTAAATATCCATTCACATCTTTTTTTGACATATATAAAACGTATGAAAAGCTTTAAAATGAAACGGCTATATATTAATTATTATTATAAAACATTTTAAAGTGACTAGGGAAATAAATATATGGAAGCTTATAAAGGAGAATGAAGAGACCCAAAAATGGAATGACAAATAATAATTTTGAATTGATGGATAAAAAAGTAACAGCTGGCATAACCCAAAGTTATAAAAGCAGAGGAAAACGCTTTGCACAATTTAAGGTGAGCTTTCAAATTTTTTTGAATGTTTTATAACTTTCCAGCTATAGTGAAGAAAATGGAATTTTAAAGGAAAAAATTAAAGCGACCGTTTCAATTAAATGAATAATAAAACGTATGCATGTTTTGTACATTCATACTTCCAAAATGGTATGACGTGGCAACAGTCGAATTTCAGTAAAAGATGAAATAAATGTGAGAAAGGAAATAAATAGGAATGAATCGCATTTTTTCAAAATTAAACGTATGCAACAAATCAGCAAATAAATAGAAACATGTAGGGAGATGAGTGAAATAAATAGAAAATGTTAAAATATAAATAAATATAACATACATGAAAAGGACAACAAGACGATTTAGAAATTAATAAATGAGAAACGTATATCCCTATACGTTGTTGGTTCAAAAAGGATAGAAAATTTTATCAAAAGTTATAAAGAGTTAAAAGCATTGAAACGTGGTTTCCGCTGAAATTTATTTTATTCCCAACTAAGATGAGAAAGAAAGGGAAAGATTTCAAACAAATGAATATATTCCAAATGAATGTAATATAAACGGTCATGGTGTGGTTCATCAAAAAATTTAATGCAATTTATAATTGTGTGAGTTGTACGTTGATTTAAGGAAAAAAAGTAAAAGCAATTAATGACTTGATTTAATAGTACGTTTCAAATTTGAAAAGAAAAGAGAAGTAAGGGTTGAAATTTTGATTTCAATTAAATGATCGCGTGAATGAGCAAATAGTAATTAGCAAATAGCAGAAAGAGATAATGGAATATATGGTAGAAAAGGAATAAATGAAATGTGAATGGATAGAATACAAATTGAAACAACGGAGAATTAAATATAAGGTGGAAAGGTGTGACAATGCTCACCCATAAATTTAGATAAAACCTTTAAAAGAAATTTAATATGGTATGAGTTGTACGGTTTCAAATTTGAAAAGTAGATAAATCCAAGTCACAAATTTCAGCGCCGATGACGCACGTTTTTATTGTTTCCGTTGCGTTCGGATCTCAAAATACAGAAATAAATATACCTAGTGATCAATACAACGAGACGATCAAAATGGTATATAGATATTGGTGGTACGATTGAATTATAAAAATTCAAATTTTCACTAGCAGAAAAAATGCAGTAAAAACGCAGAAAATAAGATCGACGGAGCTATAGAAGTCCAAATTTGGGAAAACGAAAAATGACGTCTCAGTCAGAAGATGATTTAGAAATTTTCTATGTAAAAATATTCAGGTCTTGAAAATAAAATTTATTTTCACCAATTATTAACTGATTTGAATCTAATAGAATTACATAATAAATAAACCTTCATATAATTAATTGGAAATTTACCATTTGCTATATTTAATTATACGTAAACCAAATGTTAAAACTTTATTTCAAAATATTATTATTAAAATTTCTCAAAATCCAAATTAAATACGTTATAAAACTAGTTAAAAATTAATAAAATTTTATGGGTCGTTACACCAGTGCCACTCGTTTTACATGAATTGGATCTCTTATGAAAAGGATATACAATATATTAATATACGATAAATAAAAACCTAATTAACAAAAAAAAAGAAAATAAATAAACAGAAAAAATGCAACCTTCTTCTGAATGAGTATAGGCCGCTTCTCTTCCTTACAACTCATGCTCAAACCCATCATCGTGGTCTCGCATTTCGAGACACACGCCAACGCTTACAGCCATCAATGCCGATCGCCTCCACCAAGCTCTACCACACCCTCTACCTTGCCGTGCGCACAAGCATCAAAGCACAAAGCCTTAACCATCACTGCGAATCCAGAATCGCACCAAGCTTCGCCCTTGCCACTGAGTCGCCACCGCCGCCCTCGTTTCCCAGCTACGTTGCCTCCCTCATGCACAAGACTCTCCTCCAGCATCGTGACTTTGACCGTTTCTTCTTTAATTTCTTTTCATTTGTTTAATCTGCTCATTTGAAATGAGAGAAAAGAAAGGGGTACGGGCAGACATAAAGGTGGTTGGGTGTACGAATGGTCGAGATAAGGAAAGTAAATATATTATTATAATAAGGAAAATATCTAACTCAATTGGCCCGCGAAATTCCGAACTCCAAATGGACCATGCCACCAGGCATTCTATATGTTTTACCCCTATTTCAAACACAATGGAACTACTCTCGAGGCCTAATTCTATAATATTCAGAAGATAACATTTCAAAATCAAATTATTTTAATTATATTTTGAAATTAAACTCTACACGTTTCAAGCTCGCAGGCCAATAAGTCTGATCGCTACAAATCTTTAACTCCTATGATAATTCACTATTACAGATCCGATGAAACTGTTTTCTTCAAAATATGAAACAGTGCCCAAAATGGCTATTTTTAGTTGTTAATTAAGATGTAAAATTTCCAATTTCAATCTATCCACTATTAAATTCAGTTTTAAAATTTAATAATCTTCATTCGTAATTAAATAAAATTTAAATAAACTTTCGACATCATTTTCATCCATATTAAATTACATATTCAATTATTTAAATAATTTCCAATATTAAATTTAAACAATTTAATTAACCAATAAATTATATTAATAATCAATGAACTGTAAATGAATTTTAACTATCAACGATTAATTTATTTCCATCTAAATAATTCAATATTTATTATTTAACTTCAGTTATTAATTATAAACATAGCCAATACATAGAATTTCATTTCAATACATGTTATTCCTAAAATCTTCGAAATTGGTTAATTCAATATTTTATTCAAGTTCATATTAAATAAACCACATAAATAAATCATTGATTTTTATTTCTAACCTGTTTGCACAAAAAATGGACAAACACCTCAAAGTCGTATGATGTAGTTGATTTTATGTTGTTCTTAGTAATTTGGGTGTGTTATGCAAATAAGTAAAAAAAACAGGGGCTAAATTGTAAAAAGACACGCAGATTTATAGTGGTTCGGCCAGAACATGCCTACGTCCACTTTATATGTTATTCTCTCTTTTCTTTCAGATTACAAGTACAAAGCTTTGTATACAAGTATATGAAAGTTGTTTGAAAGTTCCTTCCGTGCTTGAGCTCTCAAACTTGTCCGCCATTGTTGTACCCCTGCCCCTCTATTTATAGAGTGAGGCTGGGGGCAAGGGTCCTGGATGTATATAGCTGCTGGTGGGCCTGGGCTGAAGCAATCTGGCCTGGCACATCTGGTTCGGCGGAGCTTGGTTCGGCCGTGGTTGGAGTGGCTTTGGTCTGGTAGGACGTTGGTCCGATGGTGAGATGAAGGTGAGGTTGGTTCGGCATTATTGGACTTGGGGTTTGGTCCGGCAATTGGTTGATCCGGTGGTCAGATGGAGGTGAGGTTGGTTCGGCCATGCATGGGAATGGAGATGGAACGAATCATAGTTAATTGCCGAACCAGGTGAGCTTGCTCTTGCCGAATGTACTTTGAGTTTGGGCTACCGACTGTCATTGAGAACGTAAGTGCCGAATGGCCCTTAGCCTAGATCTGCCGAATGACTCTGGTGATGATTACCGAATGAACCTTATGTTGTAGATGCCGATTGGGCTTGAGTGTTGGAGTGCCGAATGGACTCTCGCATTGTTTTACCGAATGAACTTTTATATTTGAACCTTGAGTGAAATCCTAGACTTATATACGCTTGCTGGCCGCTTCTTTTTGGTTCGGTCGCGGTGGAAATGCACACAACATTGATATTCCAGTTTTGACCAAAAATGGGATAACACTTTGCCCCCCAAAACATGCCTTGCGATAGGAAGGCGTGTTTTGTAATGCCATGAGCTGGATGTTCATATCCTGTTGACAACCTGTAAAGAGCTTGATATTTTATATGGCCCCAAATGACGACCGTTCGGGATCGAGCTATTTGGGATGAAGCGCGACCGTTCATGGTCAAGCGCCTAACTTCAAATGACGACCGTTCGCGATCGAGTCGTTTGAGGTGAAGTGCGACCGTTCGCGGTCAAGCGTCTAAATCCATGCGACGATCGTTCGAGATCGAGTCATTTACGGTGGAATGTGGTCGTTCACGGTCAAGCGCTTTACTTCAAATGACGACCGTTCGGGATCGAGCCATTCGAGGTAAAGTGCGACCGAGCCCGGTCAGAGGGCGGACCTCAAATGGCGACCGTTCGCGATCAAGCCACTTGGGGTGTGACCGTTCACGGCCGGTGCCGTTCGCGGCAAAAGATGAAATGGGACCGTTCGCGGTCAAGCGCCTTACTTCGGATGACGATCGTTCGAGATCGAGCCATATGTGGTAAGGTGCGACTGTTGGCGGTCAGAGGGTGGACCTCAAATGGCGACCTTTTGTGATCGAGCCATTTGTGGCGAGATGAGTTGTGCCGTTCGAGGCGAGTTTGTGACTGTTCGAAGTCGGGTGCCGTTCGAGGCGAATTGTGACCGTTCGAGGTCGGGTGCCGTTCGAGGCGAGTTTGTGACTGTTCGTAGTCGGGTGCCGTTCGGGGCGAGTTGTAACTGTTCGAAGTCGGGTGCCGTTCGAGGCGAATTGTGACTGTTCGTAGTCGGGTGCCGTTCGAGGCGAGTTGTGACCGTTCGAGGTCGGGTGCCGTTTGAGGCAATTTGTGTGTGCCCGAGGGGGACTTAATATTATCAGTGTCGGAGTTATTGTTTGGGGGAGTTTCTGAATCAAAGACTTCGGCAGTTCACTGCCATGCAAGAGGTGCTCATGGACCGTTAGCGATCCACGGGCATACAAGTAATTTTTCCATAGAATTGTAAATGTTAAAGCAATAATCATATGAACCTTACAGCATGCATGTCCAAACAGGAAGAATTTAAATGTTCAAATCAAAATCAAAGCAAAGAGCAGAATGAAGATGTCAAAGCGTAAACTCTTACTATAACGCGGCTGGTAGTCATTCAGAGCATGCCTATGGATCGTGCGCGATCGCTCACATGTGTAAATGATTTAACCGTGTCAGCGAGAGATTTACAACTTGTTCATCGTTATTTTAATCAAGCAATCAATGGATAATCAAACGGTGCCCCCATCCAGGGTCACCTCTAGCCGATGTAGACGGTGGTCGCTCTGGCTCCACAGCTGGAGTTCGCCTCCTCACATACTGAAGGAGCATACCGTTCCTGATATGCCATTCCACCTCGTCCTTCAAATGCCTACAATCATTAGTGTTATGACCGTTTAATTCATGGAATACACAAAACTTATCCGATTTTCTTTCATCAGAGGTTGGATCCCTTCGTATTGGTCTACGATACAGAACATGCTCCTTGGTATCCTGATAAATTCGTTCCAGACTCTCATTCAGCTCAGTGTGAGTGGTGAATCGCGGCTCCCTCTATTGCCGCTTTGTCCTGTCATCATTATCCTCAGCCTTTCTCTTTCCTTTGCTAGTCTCCGCACCCTTTCCAGGTGGGTTTCCGCTCTTGATTGCGTAAACGTCATCTTCTTCCTCTCTTTCTGCACTAGCATCTTCCAAACGCAGAAACTTTTCAGCCTCATGATAGAACTCTCCCAGATTCATAGGCGGGTCCTCGGTTAATGAATTTTTGAACTCTGTACTATCAGCTATTCCAGATACAGCCGCCATCATGACCATAGATGGATCTTCGATCCACTGATGCCGTCGCCGCATTAAATCGCGTTAGAAAGCTCCTGAAAGTCTCTCCAGTTTTCTGCTTAAAGGTTGCCAAAGTCATCACATTCTTGGGTCTCGCAATATGAATCCTGAATTGCCTCATGAATCTCTCAGTTAAATCTGCCCACGTTCCTATGGAGCCGTACTCCAGTTGCCTAAACCATAACGCTGCAATGTCCGTCAAATACAGTGGAAAGCACCGGGCCATGATCTCCTGTGATGCCCCCAGCACTTCCATGTATGCCTCATATACTTAGTAAGGTGGACCGCAGGGTCTATCCTCCCATCGTACATCTCTATTGATGGTAGCTTGAACTCTGGTGGGTTCCTAGCCATCCTAATCGCAGAAGAAAAAGGACTCCTGTTTACATCTTCCAAGTCTCTATTTACTATACCGCCTCTCATAGCTCTTCTAACCATTTCTGCTAATCTGTCATTGTCTCCAAGCTGTAGTCCTCGTTCACTGCCTTCGACCTGCCCCCCGAGTCCGCGGGAGTTTTCATGTGTATGCCTCCCTGGCTGAACGTTCATTACTCTATTGCTACCAGGTGGCTCGGATGCCCCCATCTCTCTTCCCGGGGTCGGATCAACATGCTCTGCGTGAGTGCCCCCTAGCTCTGGTGCTACGCCAGATGGTCCTGCTCCGTTCTGAACTCCAGTTGCTCCTTGGATTTGTGCTCCAAGTTGCCCAATTTGTTGAAGCAAGTTCTGGATCATCTCTTCTTGTCTTCTCATCATAGCCTCTATCTCATCCCTGGTGATGAAGGCTGAAGCTTGGTTTGCTCCTGAGGAAGCCTCTTGACTCCCTTCCTGTTGACTCTGCTCTGGCCTTGGCCTTCTGCTTGATTGTCTCGCCATGACTCTTCCAATCTGAATCTCTAAACCCTCAAATTCAACTTCCAAGCGGTAGGTCCTGAGTTCAATTCTCAGTGAAAGCACCAAAAATGTTTGCACAAAAAATGGACAAACACCTCAAAGTCGTATGATGTAGTTGATTTTATGTTTTTCTTAGTAATTTGGGTGAGTTATGCAAATAAGTAAAAAACAGGGGCTAAATTGTAAAAAGACACGCAGATTTATAGTGGTTCGGCCAGAACGTGCCTACGTCCACTTTATATGTTATTCTCTCTTTTCTTTCAGATTACAAGTACAAAGCTTTGTATACAAGTATATGAAAGTTGTTTGAAAGTTCCTTCCGTGCTTGAGCTCTCAAACTTGTCCGCCATTGTTGTACCCCTGCTCCTCTATTTATAGAGTGAGGCTGGGGGCAGGGGTCCTAGATGTATATAGCTGCTGGTGGGCTTGGGCTGAAGCAATCTGGCCTCGCACATCTGGTTCGGCGGAGCTTGGTTCGGCCGTGGTTGGAGTGGCTTTGGTCCGGTAGGACATTGGTCCAGTGGTGGGATGAAGGTGAGGTTGGTTCGGCATTATTGGACTTGGGGGTTTGGTCCGGCAATTGGTTGATCCGGTGGTGAGATGGAGGTGAGGTTGGTTCGGCCATGCATGGGAATGGAGATGGACCGAATCATAGTTAATTGCCGAACCAGGTGAGCTTGCTCTTGCCGAATGTACTTTGAGTTTGGGCTGCCGACTGTCATTGAGAACGTAAGTGCCGAATGGCCCTTAGCCTAGATCTGCCGAATGACTCTGGTGATGATTACCGAATGAACCTTAAGTTGTAGATGCCGAATGGGCTTGAGTATTGGAGTGCCGAATGGACTCTCGCATTGTTTTACCGAATGAACTTTTATATTTGAACCTTGAGTGAAATCCTAGACTTGTATACGCTTGCTGGCCGCTTCTTTTTGGTTCGGTCGCGGTGGAAATGCACACAACATTGATATTCCAGTTTTGACCAAAAATGGGATAACATAACCATTTTTATTCAATAATTACATTAAATTTAAGAGTTTAAAATAGTTTAAAAATATGGGTCGTTACATTCTCCCTCACTCAAAACTTTCCGTCCTCGAAAAGGTGTTAAGTAGGGAATTTAACATTTGATTTGTTTTGTTCAAAATTATCAACTTATAAACATAAACATCTTATATACAAAACCTTTACTACTCTTTCGCTTCGACAATCCAATTGGCTTACGGAAATTACAATTTGGTTGTAAAAAGAGTCATAATATTTTAAACCCTTGAAATTTTTTGGACATCCTGATTTACGGAAAATTTCTGCCCGGTCACCTTTGCGTGGCTCGATCGGAAAAAGTTTCCAATAAAATATATAACATAAACATATACCAAATATATCAAATACACATCCTATCTCAATGACGAGGCATCCAAAGGGAAAAATATAAAAGTGAGGTATGTAATCCAAGATACGTATCTAATTATTAATACGAGTGAGTTTGCTCGTATTAAGCAAGCAAAAGAAAAATAAATCCGCATATGCATCCAAACGTTCTTCATATGTACCTATCTTAACTCAAATTATAAAATTAGTCACTTATAATAACATATAGAACATGTATGAGATTAATAAACTATAAAACATGCATTTCGAATCCAAATCATAAACCCGAGCATAAATATACAACGTACAACAATCATATGCAATCAAAACAGTTATAACAATGATTTACAACAAAATAAACCATTCAATTATTAATATTCATCCACTTAATCCAACTAACTCATAGCTATGTTAATGTACATCTTCCAATGTCCATAGCTAATTTGTGCACTTCGTTTTTATTAACATTAAATTGATTTACTTCCAATTTATTTACATCTATTTCATTCACATTCAATTTATTCAATTCAATTTGTTAAATTCCAATTATTTCACTATTTTTTACATACTTATACAAATTCATTTATGAATCATTTTATAAAATTAATCCATTTAACCTTGTGTAGTTAAATTATATTTTGTTACCACTTAGTATATTTTCTTTAATATTAATATCATTTATAAACCATTACATATACCATTTAAGTTTATTGTAAACATTTTACAAAATGTAACTCATGTTTATTTATTTATTTGCTTTATAACTTAAGTTCAGTATTAATTCATTGATTCACGTTATTAATTTATTTCATTTATTTAAATTCATATCAATAATTTTACTTAACTAAATTTTATTTTATAAAATGATTCACTTCATTGGTTTATTATTAACTTTACCTAAGTAAATTTTTATTTTATAACTCAAATTCATATTAGTAATTTTCCTTTTGTCACAATAAATTTTGTTCAGCTTCTCATAAGTTAACTCCCACTTTTTTTTAGTTTATCGCATTAATACCTTTTCATATTCAATTAATTACCATTTAATTTATTACAGCTCA
The DNA here is from genome assembly GCA_030765085.1 of Allium cepa. NCBI lineage: Eukaryota > Viridiplantae > Streptophyta > Magnoliopsida > Asparagales > Amaryllidaceae > Allium > Allium cepa. Next base: position 589,010,005 of record CM060928.1, read on the forward strand.
TGCCCTTTGCATTTAACTTATTTACATCCAATTTTAAATTAAATTCAATTAGCCATATTAATTTTACTTACACCCATTTATTTTATATAATTTCTTCCATACCCAATTTGCATTTTATTTTACAATTCAAGTTCGTATTCATCCTATTAATTCATTTTATAGCTTAAGCGGAATTAATTCACTTTACTAATTTATCCTATTCAATTCAAATCCAATTCAATTCATTTAATCTTTATTAAGTTAAAATAAATCACTTAACCCATTACTCAGTTTATTTAGCTCTATTTTAATTTTTTCCTCTTCTTATCATTCACACTGAACAAATTTAAAAAAAAAATAGCTTAATATTTCTCAAATCTATAAGTTACACAATTTAATTCACTTAAAATTTCATTTCACTATTTTTAGCTAATTCATTTCAAGCACAATTCACTTTTATTTAAGCTTTCTTGAGCTAAACTTCATTTTATTTACTTCATTTCACTAAATCAATCTATTTTACATTTCTTAGGTTAATTCTTTTATTTCATATCTCAAATTCGAACCTTCTTTTGTTTGCTTAACCAAAATATTCAGCAGTTTTCAAATTTAATTTTACTTTCCTGTTCAGATCTGTAAGTGATGAACTTATTTTTATCTATATTATTTTATTATAAGTCAAAACTATTTCATATATTTATCAAATCATACTTGAAATATTTATCCATAATCAAAACTTTTTTAACTGAAATTAAATTTCTTTTGGTAGTTATTCTCACTTAGAAACTCGAAAATGAATACTAGCGATGCTGCAGTCATCACCAGGATTACTTCCCAGCAACTAAAGCAAGTCCAATGCTTTTATTTCTTTCAAAATAGTTTCAAAATATATTTCTTGTCAAAACTCTTTCAAATTATATTATTATTAACTTTGAAGGCTTTGAAAACAATTTTGAAAATCAACGGGATTTTTAGTTCAAAAATTCTCAGCTTCGAAATTCTTTCTATTTATAAGCTATATTATAAATATACTTAATACAAAAAAATTACCTTATTACTAAACATTTCATTAATTTACAACTTTATTGTTGTAAACAATTCCTATTATAACTAAATTTTAATTCAATTTAATTACCAAACGCTTCGTGAAATAGAGTTCACAAAGTATTCGTTTTTAGTTTAATTTAAACAATAATCGATAATAACTAAATATTATCGTCTCCTAACAATAACTTCAGTAATAATCATTATATATATAATATAATTTAGGTAAAATTATTTCACTTGCCTTATTTTAAAATAATATTATGTCGACTTTCCTCGTTTAAGTGTTTAGAAAACCCTGTCGATATCACGGTGTCTCACGCATCAAGTAGAATGCATAAACAACTCAACACATAAGTAAACACAATATAAAACGTTTTATAACACTAAAAAGCATGCTCTCTCATATATATACACTCGAACAGTCTCATTCTAGGGTATTACAACCCTATCTCTAATGAATCAAACTCCATAAAGCTAAGGTTATCGCGAAACCAAAGCTCTAATACCAACTGTGATGACCCACATTACGGACGGTTTATGTCAACAAAAATCCACACATATCTAACTTAAACAATCCGGAACATAGATAATCAATGGGAGTAATTAAGAAAAATAAGAAAAGAATAAGAACAAACAAAGAATTTTGCAACACAATGACAAAATATAATAATCAAATAAACAGTTCATAAAGTTATTTACTATACATTTGATTATAATTTATACAACATTTAACAAAGTTATATATACAACAGAAACGAAATATAATGCAGTAGAACAATATTGATGCAGCGAATAATAATAGTAACAATGTACCAAATCTTCGTCTTCGCCGTCCAAAAAATAATCTTCGATGCGTTGAAAAACTAATGCTTACTCGAGCGTAATGAAAAGATAAAACACTCGAGTCGGGACTAAAAATCCTTATGTGAGTCAAATCGATATCACATATAACATGAATGTAATGGCATCAGAGATGTTTATGGGTTTTCACATCTTCTATCTATGTATAACATGTGTGCAATAACTCAAGAGATGTTACGGGATTTTCCATCTCTTAAGGATCTATTAAAATATTTATATATAGTAGATTACACTACATATATAATTCTAATCAGTAAAATAAATATTTTTCTTAGCGTGAAGGCTTTACATTAATCCCTTTTAAAGCATTTTTAAGCATATCTTACAGTTTGCATTTAGCACAATCAGTAACATGTCAATAGCTAGTGGTGCGCCGTGATATGACAACACTAGACCAATATCGTGAGGGTCTCGTATAGGGACAAAAGTATGACAAGGCACATGAGGCAATGCCCAATCTAGGATACTACCAGTTCGGGTCGCAGGGCTGGTGGTAACGCGTCGTAGCCACGACTTCCCATCGCATCCATCCATCCTATATCAAATCAAATAAGGTGCACCAATCGAAACCAACAACAAGAGTAATAATATGGATCAAGTTGACGAAAATCGAACAACGGATGTCCGCTAGGGGTAGGTAGCCCGCTTAGCCCTGTCAAGCCGTCCTATTTTAGTCATTTCAAACTGGCACAAGTGTCGAGGTCTATCCATCATTGCTATCTTTCTTCAAATAAACAAGCCACACCGAATCCAACAACTTAGTTCTAGAGTCTCCTCTGCGTACACAGTTGTTAAAGTTGCTCCAATATTGACGGAGAGGGTGCTAATAAGAGGCCCCGGTCTCTTTAACAACCAAAAACGTCGTTTTTGCACATATGTTGGTTCTTTTACATGTCGAAAAAAACATTCATACTTGATATCAAAATATCATGTTCTCTTCAAAATCATTATATTTATTCAAAATATACTATTTCACTTTAAAATCATTTTAGCCTCAATATCTCAATTTCGCTTCCGAAATCGTTTCGGATTTCAATATAGGTTATAACTTCATTTTAACCCAGTTTCATTTTAAATCAACGATTTAAATATAAAACATTCCAGCCTTTGACTAGTTTGAATTTTTGAAAATATTTTGGAAAAAAAATAAATTGTTTAAATAGTTTAAATAGTTAAAATAGTTTGATATAAAATGATTTAAGTATTTAAAATGTTTTATGAAATAGAATAGTTTGGAAAATCAAAATAATTTGAACATTTAAAAAGATAGATTTTAATAGCTTATATTAGAATAATTTATTTGAAAATAGTTTCATAGTTAAACTGATTCAATTCTAAATTTTCAAATTCAAATCACTTTCAATTTCCATTTCAATTTAGTTGATTCAATTCCAATTTCACTTTGAATTAAACTTCGATTCCAATTACGATTTCAAATTAATTCAATTTCAATTCCAATTAATTTCAATTCAATTCTCAATTTTAAACCATTTCGATTTGTATAAAATCGAGTTCAATTTCAGAATATCGATTTAAATCGTTTAAATTAAACTTCAATGTTCAATTTAAGGTTCAAAACTTTTAGAATAGTTCTATTTCGAGTTCAGTTTGAAATATGCATTTAAATTACATTTGCTTGGATTTATTTCATAGTTCGAATAAAAGTTCAAATCTTTTAAACAAATCAGTTTCCATAATTTAAATAAGAGAAAGGAAAGGGGGTACAGGTAGACATAAAGGAGGCTGGGCCTATGAATGGTTGAGATAAGGAAAGTAAATATATTATTATAATAAGGAAAATATCTAACTCGATTGGCCCGCAAAATTTCAAATTCCAAGTAAAGCATGCTGTCTAGCGTCCCATATGTTTTACCTCATTTCGAACACAATGGAACTAGTCTCAATGCCTAATTTTATCATACTAAGAATATAGCATTTCAAAATCAAATTATTTTAATTAAACTTTGAAATTAAATTCTACGCGTTACAAGCTTGCATGGCCAAATGACAAGTCTGATCGCTACAAAACTTGAAATCCTATAATAATTTGCTATTACTAATTCGATGAAACTAGTTTCATCGAAATTCGAGATAGTGCCCAAAATGGCTATTTTTACCCGTTCATTAAGATATAAAATTTCCAATTTCTATTTATTCACCATTAAATTCAATTTTAAAATTTAACAATCTTCATTTATATTTAAATAAAATTAAAATCAACTTTTGTCATCATTTTCATCCACCTTAAATTCCAGATTCAATTATTTAAATAAATTCCAATATTAAATTTAAACAATACAATTATCCAACAAATTATATTAATAATCATTGAATTGCAAATGAATTTTAATTATCAATAATTAATTATTTCTATCTAAATAATTCAATATTTATTATTCAATTTCAGTTATTGATTACAAACACAATTAGCACATAGAATTTCATTTCAATACCTGTTATTTCTAAAATCTTCAAAGTTGATTATTATATTTTATTCAAGTTCATATTAAATGAACCACAAAAACAAATCATTAATTTTTTATTTCTAACCATTTTCATTCAATAATTACATTAAATTTAATAATTTAAAATAGTTAAAAATACGGGTTGTTACATTCTTGGAATCAATTTCATATTTAAGATATCACACAATGTGGCAGAGTCTATACTTTTCATGCTTTTTTAATAACCGAGGGGATTGTTGTTACAAACAATTCATATATTTTACGTTGATGAGAAATTCAGTTTCTCTTCAATGTATGATATTTCCTATTAAATGTTCTATGAGATATGTCCTTTTGGGCTTGGTTAAATTGGTATCATCTAAGCAATTTGTTTCTTTGTTAGAATCTTGGATTATATCCAAGTCCGTCGCTTTACCAGTAAAATCCCCAGAAAGGAATTCCTTTGGTAAGAAGGTGGTGGGGTCTTGCTAAAAAGTTAGTTTCTGAGTGCGGTGGAATGTATTCAAAATAGTTTATAATCTGCCTATAGACTTACACAAAATAACTTTAGTCCCGAGTTCAATAATCTTACGTCCACAACATAGTCAGAATAATCACATACATCAAACTATTTAAGATAGGCTTTCTTCCTAGTTCATATATTATATGGAGTGATAACTTTATCTTTAGATAAAATAAATCCATTGTATGTGCTTACTCTAAAGTACATATCCTTATAGATAGAATTAATCCAACTTCACTACTTATCAATCATACTTCATCTATAGAGTTTGATTACTCCTTAAGGAGAGTGATTTTGAAATTAAATCGTATTCTTTTTTTGATGTTCTTGGAATTATTATCCTTGGATACTCTCCTATCTAATCAAATTGAATTATTTTAAATGCTTTGCATGTTATATTTTCTACTTCTATTTTATATTCTATGAACTATTCATAGTTATCTAACTTGTGCATCAAATACACATGTTCATATCTAGGAAAATTCCTCAACGAATTTAACAATGTAAGTGGATCCACTTCTAATCTCATTAAACCTTGGACTGCATATATCCATATGTATCAATCCAAAGAGTTTGCTAACTCTTTTATCGCTCCTACTGAATATTTTCTTTGCCGTTAGAAATTTGAGATACAATTCAAAAGTACCATATAATTCACAATCATATGTTAATGAATTTTCCTCAAAGAAATGGATTGGTCCATGATTGCAAAAATTATTGCTAAATATATTTAGATGCTTCTGTATTTTCAATGTACCTAACATCTTATTATTGTCATTAAATGAATGCAGCCATCAAAATACAAAAAATAGACTTATTTTATGATGATATTCATATTAGAACAAAGTTGCATCTATTTTTTGTCAAACTCGAAAACATTTTTTATACAAAAATTATATTTGGTATACATGTTGGTAATTTTTCAAGAATTGAGACATCCATTAACAATTGTTATATGGTATACTTCCACTTTTTCCACTGCTACAATAACAACATTTGAAATATGAAGCTCCATCAATCACATACTATCGAATATATACTTCTTCTATTGTAACTAATTTGTAGTCAAGAGTTTCAGATTAAGTATCCCAAGCTCAAGTAATAAATCTAACAAAGAATAATTTTCTATAAGAAAAATACATTTCGAATAGAAATCATATCTCTTATTTCTTATTAAGAATCGGCAAATATTTTACATAGTTTTCTTTCCAATGTCTCTTCATGAAGTAGAGGTAACTATTAACCACCTCTTTATCCTAACTGCGTAAATATTACTTCCACTCTCAAACTTTTGCATTCTCATTTAAGTGGTTATTTCTAGCAAATTTACCACAATCTTAGAATTAATTTAAACTAGAGAAACCTGACTACAAAATGATGATGGAATGAGTTAATAAGCTTGGAAGATGTCATGGTTAAAGAAAATAAAGATTTGGCTAAGTTTCGAAAATGTTAAATAGGTTGTTACTAACCTGGTTGGTATTGAAATATTTGATACCGACATTTTTAGACGATTGAAGTGACAAAAGAGGGAACCAAAGTTCGCCCCTTATGCTGACTTGACTTTGACCTCGAAGATGATCTATCTTAATATTAGAGGTCGAATTCCCTATAGGAAACTCATTAAGAGAGAGTCCATTGATTGGGAAAGAAAGTTTACGAAGTCTTGGCTATTCCACGAGCTGGATGGATATGAGATGAATGGGTGCAAAAATTTGAGAGATTCGATTGAAGAGTAGGTTTAGAGCAACTGACGGCAATAGTGCATGAGGAATAAGATAATAGTGCCACAAACCATAGTGGTGCATAAGGAGTGACCACCACCTATGGCAGATATACTCGATCGCAAGCCGGTTATTTGGGCCAGGCATGGTTAACTCATGATCGGGATAAATTGGAAAAAGGTATATTTTCTATATTTTAATTGTGCATGGAATAAACTATAAAGGTTTGCCTTCGAGCCACTTATGCATGTGTGCAATCTCGATCAATCCAATAAGCATGCTTCGAGTTTGAGCTCGAAGTTATTCCCTGATTGAACTATATGTTTTGATTTTCATTTGATGTATTTTGATTTTAATAAGTATACTTGAATAATTTGATGATTGATGTTGAATCGACATGATATTTGACTTTGATACTGATATAGGACACCGATCAAGCTTGGTTGTCCCTTATGTTTGATATATGAATATATAGGATGTGGTTCCCTTGACTAAGGAAATAGGGTAATAAATCTTGAAATACAAGTATCCTCACTATAGAGTGAGTGGATGGACTTGTGTAGAATGATGAGTCCTCTTATCAAAAAGTAAGCTGATGGACTTACCAAGGATTTGAGCCCCTTCATCAAACAGCGAGTGGATGGACTCCATATAGATTTACGATTCCATAACTCAAAAAGATTAAATTTGACTTCAAGTTTTAAAAAAAATTAGATTTAAAATGATTTGATAATGATTGATAAACATGATTGCCTTAGTCTGTTTAGAATTATTTATAATGCAACGTTAGGATATAGTTAACGATTTATAGTAATACTCCAATCGTTGGCAATGCATCACCATACTTACATTACATGATAGCACGATATATGATATATTTATGATACATCAGTCCTAAGAGAATGACAATGGCTTATGATTGACATTTTGGTAAGGATCTGAGTCCATAGACATGATGACTCCAAAAGGACCTTTGATTTGCAAGTGAATTTAAGGGAACATGATGATTCATCAAGATAGGCCCAATAGATAGCAAAGATCGGAATGACAATTTCCTTCATCAATGCATATTCTTAATCAAAGCACACTTTGTTTCCGTAAAAGCATGCTTTTGTGGGCAACTATTTTGGAAAATTTACCGCAGTCTTGGAATCGACTTAAATCAAAGAAACAGGACTACAAAATGATAAAGAAACGAGTCAAGAAACTTAGAAGATGTCAATATTGAAGAAATCAAAGATTTGGCTAAGTTTCGAAAACACAAAATAGCTTGGTATCGGCATATTGGGTAACCAAGTGTTTGGTATTAAATTGTTTGGCGGGCATGTCTGGCATTGTTTGTTTGGTATCGGTATATTTGGTACCGAAATGTTTGACATTTTAGGAGTAGGGCATAGTGACTATTTATAACACCCCACATTTTAAATAATTAAATAACCAAAATAATTATTTAACAGTGAAAATGAGTACTTTTGGAATTATTAGAATTCAGCTACAGGAGTTGCACCATTGGGTCCATGGTAATTTCTGATCAATTTCCATATATAACTTGTCGAAAACCGAGCTAGTATGAATAAGTTACGAGAGTAATAAGAAATCGGAATATATATATGTATGTACGTACATATGTATGTATCCATAAGTCGACCCACATCGGGGTCAGGTCGATCTTTAGGTCGACCCGTCTTTGTTATCGGACGAAGAATCATCCATTACAAGCCAAAAATTCTAGAGTCCATTTTTCATGAAATCCCGTGGGTTCGTGGTTGCATCCGAGGGTCCCTAGTGAGCCTATGATGTAGTTGCACCAGGTTCAGTCTACAAATCCAACGGCTCAAGGTCCTTAAGCCACACTACAAACGATTCCCTAGGCCTAGCAATTTTTCTCATTCAGATTTTCTTCTAATTAGGTTCATTGCCTGAGGCTGAACCCTAAATAGAAATTTTTTTGGGAAAGAAATCTTTTCAATAAAAATATTTTATGCCCTAGATGTGGATCCGAGAAGGCCAAGGATTACAGTTAAGGACCATAAGTGAGTGCTTTGTAATTATTTTAGATTTGTAGGCAATTTAAAATAATAAGGTTCTCAATAGTTGTAGTTTTTCTACAATTTTGAGATAGTTCTTATGTAAATTTATTTACAGTCAATTTTAAATAAATTTCAGAAGTACTTTTCAGTCTATTATTGTTTAGCTATTTTATTCAGTTAATAGTTATTTATAGTTATTTAAATCTGTTTTAAGTTGGAATTTAGCATGTAAATGTTAGTTTCTTTTTATAGAAATTTAGTCCTTTTTTACGCGAATAAAATATTAAAAGAGAAGAGTTCGGAAATATGGTTTAAAATTGAAAAACATTAAATTTGCAGAAATCAGATGAAAAATGGAAAAACTGAAATAAAATAGAGATGGAGTGAAATAGGAAAATTTGAGACATTCACAAGCATAATTATAACAAGTGCTTATAAGTAAAAGGAGAAAATAGAAAATTAACAATTGCAAGAACAATTATAACACGTGTGTTATAATTAAAAAGAAAGAAATAAAATGTGACGACCGTCTATGACTCCTGCACCTAAACAAGGGACTAGTGCGCTGTAAAGATTGCCAGGCAGCCATGGACGATCGTCAAGGCAAGGTAAACACATAATAGTCTATCATATTACTCACAGTGCATGGATAAAATACAATAGAAAAGTATACATAGTGAAGCTCCATAGAACAGAATCTCATCATATAAACTCATAATAGTTTGGTACAACAATCTGAAAAGTCAATACAGCAAGCCTCACTACATATCACTCAGAGTAGATACAAACAGCGGAACATCCAGTACATATAGTAAGAAAAAAACAATATGCAAAAGCCTCCAGCTCGTCTTCGTCATCAACAGCGTTGGTCACTAAGAACAGCACCTGTCACCTGCTACCTAGTCTGCCCATCCCAACATGGATGAACAACCCTAGGTAATAAGAGTTGAACATAAAACCTTGAGTCAGACAAAAGTCCTAGTGAGCAGTAAATCAACTATCAAACATACCAAAAGATCATAAAGGGTAAAAGGAATAGGAACCCAACCATCCCACTCCACATCTTTCTACAGTGATAGCCCCCAGACCCACTAAGCAGAAATAAACATAGCAAAGCAGAAATTTAAAGTAAAACAATTATCACTCGAGTCAAGGTCGATGTTTTCCAAGCACAAACCCCCAAGGCCTAAACCAAGATCAGATAAGCACCCACAAAACATCGCTCTTGAGACCGAGTGACGACACAACCAAAGCATCCAAACATCCATGACTCTGGCTATCACTGTTATCATTGCCTCGATATCACCGTTAATTGAATGACCGGCTCATTCTTTCATCCGTCCGTCAAGGGCTAATGGTAACCCCGGTTCTAGACATAACTCCGCACGTCATCGTGACCCGTGCCTAGGACTATCGAATCTGCCCAGAGTACAAGACCATCAACTATTCGTCTTGGGACTATCGAATCTGCCCAACGTACTCTTGCTTTGAGCATGCTAGAACCTTCAACAACGGTGAAATCTCAGCCTTCTAGTCATCCTCCTCGACGACTATTCTCATACTAGCTCAAGCGCCTCTCGAGCCAACCATTATCAACAAACTCGAACCATATCACCGAGTTATCAACATGCTTGGGATGATCCCGTCTAGATTAAACCAAGTCTATCCCACATCATGCTTTGCTTTATCGCATCATAGCAAAGTCCCATCTCAACATCATGCTTTGCCTCATCGCATCAGAGCAAAGTCCCATCTCAACATCATGCTTTGCCACATCGCATCACAGCAAAGTCCCATCTCAACATCATCATCAAATCTATCCATATGAGCTTTCTCATCCGCTTCATATGCTACGAGCAGCTTTCCTTATTCATGAGCCTTTCCACTTAGCTTTTGAATCATCTTCGATCAACTTGTCCAAATCAAGTCATCAATCAACCAATTTCTAACAATCAATCAAATCAATCATTAATCCAAGTAATCAATCATTCAAACAAGATCTAAACAAACAGTTATAACAATAATGGCAATTACATAAATAAAGAGTCCAAATCTAACAAGCATGAATTCTAAGTAATAGCTTGATGAATGAACAAGCATAGGTTAACATGTAGTAAGATGGATATCAAAACTTTATGAATGATGGATCTACATGCAGACTTAAGGAAAATGCATGAAATCACTATCTTTAACACACAAGCAAGCCACCGATCCAATATACTCCTTTGGGTCCGTGTGAGAGATAACCACCACTCACCGAATCACCTAAACACCTCAAAAGCAACAAACTCCAGATCTGGACAGCAAAGGATCTAGCTTGATCCGACAAGATTTCCCTTCAAACGATGAAATCTCTCTTTGATGGATGGAGATCTTCAACTTTGGCTCTTGGATCTTCGATTTAGATGGATGGAAGCACAAGATTAAAGTAGAGAAAAGAAGTGAAGAAGTGTTGTGGTCGAGCTCTCAAAACAGCAGCACTTCGTCGCTTCAAAATCCGGTGCCAAAAAGTGAGATAAGCACTTCTATTTATAGGCCAGATCTATGAGTCGTTCGCCCCCCTTAAGTCGGTCACGACTTAACAAAGCAAGACCTACGACTCATCAATCCCACGGCTCAAGCCTCTACGCGACCTATCTACATACACGGCTTAGCAAATGCCGACTTAACACAAAAGACGACCTAGCCTTAACTCGTTCATGACCTAACTCATCACAGCGCTAACCACTAGGTCGCTACCCTCCTTAAGCCGCTTACTGCTATAGGTCGGTCCATCTTCTAAGTCGTTAACCCTTAAGTCGGCAAACACCTATAGGTCGTTCACTTTTTAAACCAGACAATTCTTAAGTCGTTAAACATTAAGCCGTTCACTTCGTTAGGTCACTCCATCCCCTAAGTCGCTCCACCGACTCATGCTACAACTCGACCCAAGCTTCCACACGACTTAACTTCCGGAGAACTTAAATTCTAAACGACTTAACAACACTAACGACCTAATAACAACAATTCTACGATCCTTCGATCCGTAAAAATACGGGTCGTTGCATTCTCTCCCCCTTTGGAATTTCGCCCCCGAAATTCCAAATAAACAAGAGCAACCAAAACTTTTCTGCATGCCTACCATCCATAGCAATCAACAAACCATGCATCCAATTACTAGCCTAGCATGCAGAATTCTAAGACTAGAACAAGTTACAAATTCATGAGATGTCACGACACCTTAGGGCCATACCTCGAAGAGTTCAGGATGAGCTGCCTTCATCCTCTCTTCCTCCTCCCATGTACAGTCGTTAACATCATCACTCCATTGTACCTCGAGCAACCTGACTACCTTCCTCCTAAGCTGTTTCGTGTCAGTTTCCACAACACGAAGCGGCTTACGAGGTCTCTCAACGACTGGATCAACTTCTAAATCTTCATAGCTATCAGCAGAAACCACTGTACTTGGGTTGTGCACATACTTCCGTAGATATGATACATGAAAAACATTGTGCACACCCGACATCTTTTCTGGTAATTCCAACTTATAAGCGAGCTTTTCAATTCGCTCGTCGATCGGGAATGGTCCAACAAATCTCAGAGTCAATTTTCCTTTCTTCCCGAATCGAATAACATTCTTCAGTGGAGAAATCTTCACAAAAACCATATCTCCTACGTCGAATTCCAAATCCTTGCGACGCTTATCGGCATAACTTTTCTGACGATCTTGGGCTGCCTTCATTCGTTGCCGAATGATCTTTATGCAATCTGTAGTTTGTTGAATCATTTCTGGCCCAAGTATCAATTTTTCTCCTGTTTCCAGCCAACATGTCGGAGAGTGACACGGTCTTCCTTATAATGCCTCATATGGTGCCATACCAATACTTGACTGGTAACTGTTATTATATGAACATTCCACCAAATGAAGATGATCTTCCCATGATCCTCCAAAGTCCAAAACACATGCTCTGAGGAGATATTCCAAAACTCTGTTGACTCTCTCGGTCTGACCATCTGTTTGGGGGTGATAAGCTGTACTCAAACACAACTCGGTTCCCAAAACTTCCTGCAAGCTCTTCCAAAATCCACTAGTGAACAATGGGTCTCGATCGCTCACTATATTCTTCGGAATACCATGGAATCGAACTATCCACTTAACATACAACTCAGCCAATTTTGATGTTGTCCTGGTTGATCGAACAGGAATGAATCTTGCACTCTTAGTCACACGATCTACGATGATCCAAATCCCTTCATTTCCTGCTCTGGTTCTAGGTAATCCATCGATAAAATCCATCGATATCTGCTCCCACTTTCATGTAGGAACTTCTAACGGCTGAAGTAATCCACTGGGCTTCTTCTGTTCGGCTTTTACCGATTGGCAGTTCATACATTTGGAAATAAAATTTCCAACATCCTTCTTCATACCTTCCTTGTAATAGGTTCTCTTCATATCCTGATACATCTTATTTCCACCTGGATGAATTGTCAACTTTGAGTGATGACTTTCCTTCAGAACTTCATTTCTCAATTCATCTATATCGGGAACAACTAGTCGTCCTTATTTCTGAAGCCAACCCTCTTGATCGACCTCGAATCCTTTATCCTTCTCTGGATCCAATCCAGATTCCAAATCACGGATAACCTTGACAAGCTTATCGTCTCGCTTTTGGCTTTCGCCAATTCTTTCCACCAGAGTAGGTCTTATCGATAAGTTTGCCAACATCTCAGGTTCTAATTCACATCTGGGCCTGAAGTCAAACTCAGCCAAATACTCGAGACTCTTCCATTCTGAAAACATGGCTCCCAATCCTGCATGTCTTCGACTTAACGCATCTGCCACTGCGTTACCTTTTCCCGGAGTATAGGCTATACCAAAATCATATGATGCTAAAAACTCTAGCCATCGTTGCTGTCGGAGATTCAAATCCTTTTGGGAGAAAAGATACTTCAATGACTTATGATCTGTAAACAACTCGAATCGAACCCCCAATAGGTAATGTCTCCACATCTTTAAAGCAAAAACAATCGCCGCTAACTCCAAATCATGAATCGGATAATTCCTTTCATGTGGATTCTGTTGTCGACTTGCATATGCAACAACTTTATCCTTCTGCATTAGCACTGCTCCAAGTCCAGTACCACATGCATCGGTGTAAACCACCATCTCATCATTTCCACTTGGAATAGTCAAAACAGGAGCACTTGTCAATCGCTCTTTCAGGATTCCGAAAGCTTACTCACACTTAGCATCCCATCTAAACACTTGGTTCTTCTTCGTCAATCCTGTTAATGGTGCAGCTATCTTGGAAAATTCTTTGATAAACCGACGATAGTATCCTGCTAATCCAAGAAAACTTCTCACATCAGATGCATTCTTAGGTCTAACCCAATCCTGGATCGCTGCCACCTTGGCGGGATCAACCGCTATTCCATTTCCAGAGATAATATGACCTAAGAACCTCACTTCACTCTTCCAGAAGTGACACTTTGAAAACTTAGCCCTCAGCTGATGTTTCCGCAAGATTTCTAAAACAATCCGCAAGTGCGTCTTGTGCTATTCTTCAGTTCTGGAATAAATCAAAATATCATCCACGAACAAAAGTACGAACTTGTTCAACTGATCTCTGAACACTCTATTCATAAGATCCACAAAATATGCTGGTGCGCTGGCCAATCCAAATGGCATTACCAGCCACTCATAGAAACCGGATGGTGTCCTGAAAGCAGTCTTCGGCACACTATCCTTTGCCACTCTCAACTGGTGAAATCCCGTTGCCAAATCCATCTGAGAAAACACCTTAGCTTCGTGAAGCTGACCAAACAAGTCATCTATTCTCGGCAATGGATACTTGTTCTTCTTAGTCACCTTATTCAGCTCACGATAATCCACACACAACCTCAACGATCCATCCGCTTTGGTTGCAAACACAACTGGTGCACCCCATTCGGACACACTACGCCGAATGAATTCTTTCTGTAAAAGGTCATCAACTTGTACCTTCAACTCTTGCTATTCCCTAGGCGCCATTCCCCTAAGAGGCATCACAACAGGTCTGGGTCCTTCAACTAGATCGATACGAAACTCAATCTCTCTATGCGGCGGTAACCCTTTGACCTCATCAAAGACATCCTCAAATCCATTCAAAATAGGCACCGATGACAGTCCATCCCATGGAACAACTAGTGAATACATGAAGCTCATGAAGACGCCTTCTTCATGCTTACATCTTATCACAACCTTTCGCCCCTCCACATTCTCGACTGTCACCTCCAGCCTCTTACAATCAACCCTTGCCGCATACTTCCTAAGCCAGTCCATACCCAAAATAATTCCGAACCCCACAAAGTTCAGAACAAAACAATCACAAACAAAAGAGCAATCATGACTCGATACAACCAGACCACGGCATACCATACACAAACAAGACGAACCCCCAACTGGATTAGTCACAACCAATGGTCTTTCAACAATATCCGGTTCAAAATCCAACCGGCCTACGAGTTCATTACAAACAAAAGAATGCGACGCCCCAGTATCAAATAACACTCTAACTGGAACACCACAAATGGAAAGAATACCTTGAACCACCACACTCTTTCCTTTCTCTTCCGCCATAGGAGCTTTCGAAGACGATGGCACAGCCCCCAAAGCGTAAGCTTGCACAATCCGCTTGTCCTTCCTCGGTTCTGGAAAATTCTTCTTAATATGCCCCAGCTTGTCACAGTTATGGCACTTCACTGGCACCTTTGGATTCTTACAATCCCTAGACATATGGCCCTTCTGCTGACAATTGTAGCAGGTCACTTCGCCCTTCGGCTTCTTCTGGCCATCCTTACCCTTTTGTTGCTGCTGCTTCCTCTTCTTGTTTCCACCCTGCTGTGGTTTAGACCCTTCCTTGGTTACAGCAACAATAGATCCTTCCTTAGGAAACAAATTCTCATGCCTGAGAGCTTTCTCCACAAGCTTCTCAAATGGGTCATCCAAATGATCCACCAACTGCCTCCCAAGATAACTGTCCAAGCCTGTCACAAACTTCTCATTCTTCTGATAGGGAGATTCAATATACGACCGAGCATACTTGGACAAGGCTTCAAACTCCGAAACATACTCAAGAACTGGTCTTCTACCTTGCTTGAGATCCACAAACTTCTTGAATAGAACAGATTTTTGAGCTGTAGAAATGAACTTAGCCTCAAATCTAGCTCGGAATTGCTCCCAAGTGATTTCTTCCTCTGGAGTATCAATGGTGATAGAATTCCACCAATCAGAAGCTCTTCCCTGAAGCTGTCTTGATGCAAGCTTCCTCTTAGTTGCATCCTCAATTCCCAAATCACCAAAAATCCTTCTATAAGCATCAATCCATCTCTGAACTTCAATAGTTGACTCTGTTCCCAAGAAAACCTTTCCTCCAAGAGCAGTATAGTCCTTACACAACTTAGCAAAATCCACCGGTCTTAGAGCTTGAACCTGAACTCCAACATCTACTGATGGCCCCGGAGCTGTCATACTTCTCATGATCGAAGTCAACATAGCCTCGAACATAGAAGCATAATCAGCAGCCCCCTCAACAGCACGGCCTTCTTTAGCAGCTGGTCTCCCTCTTCGACTCATTCCTAATATCTAAAAGAAATGATTAATATACCTTGAGAAACAACTGCATAAGGAGTTCAAATCCTTCTAAGTTATTATATTATATATAGTAATTATCCATAAAAATACAATAGCGTCTCTCATACGTAGTTACGTCAGCGAGCGTTGGCTAAAATCGATTAACCAAAGCTCTGATACCAAATGTGACGACCGCCCACGACTCCTGCACCTAAACAAGGGAATAGTGTGCTGTAAAGATTGCCAGGCAGCCATGGACAATCGTCAAGGCAAGGTAAACACAGAATAGTCTATCGTATTACTCACAGTGCATGGATAAAATACAATAGAAAAGTATACATAGTGAAGCTCCATAGAACAGAATCTCATCATATAAACTCATAATAGTTTGGTACAACAATCTGAAAAGTCAATACAGCAAGCCTCACTACATATCACTCAGAGTAGATACAAATAGCGGAACATCCAGTACATATAGTAAGAAAAAAACAATATGCAAAAGCCTCCAGCTCGTCTTCGTCATCAACAGCGTTGGTCGCTAAGAACAACACCTGTCACCTGCTACCTAGTCTGCCCATCCCAACATGGATGAACAGCCCAAGGTAATAAGAGTTGAACATAAAACCTTGAGTCAGACAAAAGTCCTAGTGAGCAGTAAATCAACTATCAAACATACCAAAAGAGCATAAAGGGTAAAAGGAATAGGAACCCAACCATCCCACTCCACCTCTTTCTACAGTGATAGCCCCCAGACCCACTAAGCAGAAATAAACATAGCAAAGAAGACATTTAAAGTAAAACAATTATCACTCGAGTCAAGGTCGATGTTTTCCAAGCACAAACCCCCAAGGCCTAAACCAAGATCAGATAAGCACCCACAAAACATCGCTCTTGAGACCGAGTGACGATACAACCAAAGCATCCAAACATCCATGACTCTGGCTATCACTGTTATCATTGCCTCGATATCACCGTTAATTGAATGACCGACTCATTCTTTCATCCGTCCGTCAAGGGCTAATGATAACCCCGGTTCTAGACATAACTCTGCAAGTCATCGTGACCCGTGCCTAGGACTATCGAATCTGCCTAGAGTACTAGGCCATCAACTATTCATCTTGGGACTATCGAATCTGCCCAACGTACTCTTGCTTTGAGCATGCTAGAACCTTCAACAACGGTGAAATCTCAGCCTTCTAGTCATCCTCCTCGACGACTATTCTCATACTAGCTCAAGCGCCTCTCGAGCCAACCATTATCAACAAACTCGAACCATATCACCGAGTTATCAACATGCTTGGGATGATCCCGTCTGGATTAAACCAAGGCTATCTCACATCATGCTTTGCTTTATCGCATCATAGCAAAGTCCCATCTCAACATCATGCTTTGCCTCATCGCATCATAGCAAAGTCCCATCTCAACATCATGCTTTGCCTCATCGCATCACAGCAAAGTCCCATCTCAACATCATCATCAAATCAATCCATAAGAGCTTTCTCATCCGCTTCATATGCCATGGGCAGCTTTCCTTATTCAAGAGCCTTTCCACTTAGCTTTTGAATCATCTTCGATTAACTTGTCCAAATCAAGTCATCAATCAACGAATTTCTAACAATCAATCAAATCAATCATTAATCCAAGTAATCAATCATTCAAACAAGATCTAAATAAACAGTTATAACAATAATGGCAATTACATAAATAAAGAGTCCAAATCTAACAAGCATGAATTCTAAGTAATAGCTTGATGAATGAACTAGCATAGGTTAACATGTAGTAAGATGGATATCAAAACTTTATGAATGATGGATCTACATGCAGACTTAAGGAAAATGCATGAAATCACTGTCTTTAACACACAAACAAGCCACCGATCCAATATACTCCTTTGGGTCCGTGTGAG
Organism: Allium cepa; assembly: GCA_030765085.1. Classification (NCBI taxonomy): domain Eukaryota; kingdom Viridiplantae; phylum Streptophyta; class Magnoliopsida; order Asparagales; family Amaryllidaceae; genus Allium; species Allium cepa. The sequence continues at coordinate 589,028,110 of CM060928.1, forward strand.
AGATAACCACCACTCACTGGATCACCTAAACACCTCAAAAGCAACAAACTCCAGATCTGGACAGCAAAGGATCTAGCTTGATCCGACAAGATTTCCCTTCAAACGATGAAATCTCTCTTTGATGGATGGAGATCTTCAACTTTGGCTCTTGGATCTTCGATTTAGATGGATGGAAGCACAAGATTAAAGTAGAGAAAAGAAGTGAAGAAGTGTTGTGGTCGAGCTCTCAAAACAGCAGCACTTCGTCGCTTCAAAATCCGGTGCCAAAAAGTGAGATAAGCACTTCTATTTATAGGCTAGATCTATGAGTCGTTCGCCCCCCCATAAGTCGGTCACGACTTAACAAGGCATGACCTACGACTCATCAATCCCACGGCTCAAGCCTCTACGCGACCTATCTACACACACGGCTTAGCAAATGCCGACTTAACACAAAAGACGACCTAGCCTTAACTCGTTCACGACCTAACTCATCATAGCGCTAACCACTAGGTCGCTACCCTCCTTAAGCCGCTTACTCCTATAGGTCGGTCCATCTCCTAAGTCATTAACCCTTAAGTCGGCAAACACCTATAGGTCGTTCACTTTTTAAACCGGCCAATTCTTAAGTCGTTAAACATTAAGCCGTTCACTTCCTTAGGTCGCTCCATCCCCTAAGTCGCTCCACCGACTCATGCTACAACTCGACCCAAGCTTCCACATGACTTAACTTCCGGACGACTTAAATTCTAAACGACTTAACAACACTAACGACCTAATAACAACAATTCTAGGATCCTTCGATCCGTAAAAATACGGGTTGTTACATAAAAGAAGGGGCTAATTTTAAAACTTAGATCTTGGATTATGTTAATAAGCAAATATAGCAGCCGTGGCCTGTATCGGCAGCATTCCCTTTCAGGTCTAGGACCGATGGTCTCACACGTAGGTAAGGTCGGGCAATCTTATGTTGATTAAGGTAAATAAGTGGCCAATAGATAGAGGCTCAAATTTGGGAATTTGAGCAAGGGTGCAAAATTAGAGGATTTGTTTGTTAGGACCAGTACTGACAGCATTCCCTTTCAGGTCGAGGACTGATGGTCTCACATGTGGGTGAAGCTGGGCACACTTATGCTGATTAGGGTATAAAAAAGTGTCAAATAAGAGGCAATAGTTAGTTTGTACCGACGACGACCTAGCGTGCTGCAGCGATTAGGGTATATAATTCGCTACTATGTCCTAAGCGCTAAGAGGTGTCTTTTGCTGTGGGACCAACAGGATTGGCTCATAGTGGCACAACAAAGATAGGAAAGGCCGATCAATAGGTAGGATTAGGATTTTAGCATAATCAAGATTAGTAGTTGAGATAGGATTAGGGTTTCAGCCTAATCGCAGCAGTTTAAGACAAGTGCAAACAATTAAAGCAAACTGTCAAACAGAATCAAAAATAGTATTTTATGCATGTTTTTATCTTTTTTATATTTTACTTTCATGTTAGAACTATTTCTTAGTCTATTATCTTTACATTATAAATGCTAGTGATTACTCTCACTCACCGTACTTATTGTCTAACCCACTCCTTTATCATTCCTTTTCCCCTCATAGGCCAGCAGAGTTGAGGATCGTTAATTCAGATTGCTTGGAGATTCATTTTCAGAGTTTTCTCATTTCAGATGTATTTTTCTGCTTTTTATCATTTTCATTTGGCTTATGGCACTTTTGAGAGAGATTATGATTATTATTACTGTTAGTTTTATACTATGATATTGTGAGACTAAGATGTATTTTCATGAAACATAAGAGATTTTTGGGACATGTTATGACTTATTTTGAAATGAATTTTAATTTTGAATGATAAGTTATTATTTAAATATTTTCCACTTCTTTTACATATTTGTCTTGTGAATCTTATTCTATGTGATGCTCTAGTTATACCTATAATGCACCACATCCCTTGATGTGCCCTTTTTATAGATACTAAGGAGTGTGGGGTATTTCATTTGGTATCAGAGCCTAAGGTTACATGATTCCTAAAAGCTTGTTTTAAAAGTAAAATATTTTTCAAAGGTAGCATATCTTCAAACTAAAAGTATTTTTTATAAAAACTCTTATTATAGAAATAGTTTTCAAGTATAAGAGAGTTTTTATAAAAATACCCTCAAACTCTAGTTCAATCTTCTTTCGATTCTTTTGAGCCTAAATATTCTTTTCTTTGCATAGAATGGCGGATGCCCAAATCTTCCAAAGGGTGTCCAAGTCCCTGGCTGGTTCCGTAGATACCTCTAAACTACGGCACCAGCAGTGCAAGGGCAAGCGCCCAATGTAGCACTGTCAGGTAAAGATCCTGTTAATCCACCTGCAACATCCAATTTTTTTAAGATATGCAAGGACTTCGCCAATCTAGGAGGCAAGATGTTTTCTGACACAGAGGATTTCGTAAAGGCACGAACTTGGTTGAGGAATACGGAACAGATATTTGGGTTGTTAGGATTGGAGGACTGATAGAGAGCTCAGCTTGCATCTTAGCAGCTGAAGGGAGAGGCTTTTTACTAGTGGGAGTTTGTAGAGATGGATGGTAGAGACAATGGTTGGGTTAGATTTTGGGAAAGGTTTGAGAGAAAGTTCTTGTCGCAAGCTAAGGAAAGAATGCAGATGGAGAAGTTTATTAGTCAAAAGCGGGGGATTTTTTCAGTGAAAGAGTATATAAATTAGTTTAATGAGTTATCAAGGTTTGTGATGGAGCTTGTTAATATACTGCATAAGAAGGCCACCAAGTTTGCTAAGGGTTCAAACCAGCCCCTTCAATGGTTGGCATAGCTATAGGAACGACGTATGAGTCACTTGTGGAAATAGCTCTCATTTCAGATGTTGCTAAGAAAGAAGAGGTTAAGGAGGTTCCTAAATCAGAAAACTCTAAGAAGCAGTAGTGAAGAATAAGAAGGATAAGGACAAGAAGAAAGGAAAAAGACCTCAAAAGGGACAGATCAAGAAGGACGAGAAATGTCATAATTGTGGATTGGTTAGGCATTACTCAAAGGACTGTAAGAATGACATAATGAATGGGAGATGTTACAGCTGTTGGCAGCCTGGATGCCTTAGTAGAGCTTTTCCTCAGAGGACAGGGCATAAAGCACACGCACCTACGACTCAAGTACAAGCTTTAGATGCAGCACTTTCTAGTAGTGGAACGGATCGAGGTAGGAAAGCCTCTATAGAAGGTTTGATCTCTATTTTAGATTTTCCTATTTGGACTCTTTTTGACTCTTTCTAGTTCCTTGGTTGATTGTTTGCACTTAGATATTTCTCTAGTTGTAGACCCTACAGTTGTTTCAAACCTTATAAGAGGATCGGCATATTTATCCATGATTTGTAGGAGTTTGAAAATTTTCATACTAGGCGTAGAGTTTGATTGTGGCGTCTTTGTACTGGGATTTTCGGGTTATGGGATGAATTTGGGAATGGACTGGCTATCCACTTGTGAGGCGATATTGGACTACGAGAGGACAGACGTTAAGCTAGGGACATGTAGCGGACGGACTCTCGAGGTTTCTTGCGACCCATAGGGATCAGTCATGTTGAGCTTCCTTTATTCCCTTGATTCATCACTAGGAGAGTTAGATTCAGTTCCAGCTGTTAGAGATTTCCCATACGTTTTTTAGGAGGTTGGGGGGCTACCCCTAAGGGAGAGATCGACTTTAGGATCTACCTGAATGACAATGCTAAGCCAGTGGCATCGCCCATGAGACATATGGCTCCTAGAGAAAGGGAGTTAAGTAACTAGATTGGTGAGCTATTAGAGAAAGGCTTCATAAGATGGTGCATATCTAAGTGGGGGGAGCCAGTCGTCTTTGCTAAAAAGGAGGATGGTTCCCTTCGCCTTTGTGTAAACTGTAGACTATAGAGAGCTAAATAAGCTCACAAAGAAGACATGTACCCACTTGCTAGGATAGATGATCTTTTCGATCAGTTGGTTGGCTCTTCAGTATTTTCTTAGCTTGACTTAGCCACTGGATTTCATCACCTTAGGGTCAGTGACGATAGCATCGATAAGACAACATTTAAGACATCCGAGGGATTCTTTAAGTGGTTGGTTATGCGATTTAGGCTGACCAATGCTCCAGCCTATTTTGTAGATCTAATGATTCGTATTTTTCAAGATGTCCTAAATAAGTTCATTGTAGTGTTTGTGGACGACATTCTTGTGTTTTCCAAGTGTATGGAAGAGCATGCTATTCATCTTGATTAGGTTCTTTGTACACTTCGTGTTCATCAGTTGAAAAAAATTTCTCGAAGTGTCACTTTTGGCGAGAGGAGGTGCGTTTCTTTAGGCATGTAGTCACAAGAAAGGGCCTAGCGGTGGATCCCGCTAAGGTAGTAGCAGTACCGGATTGGAAGCCCTCCAAGAACATTACCGAAGTTAGAAGCTTCTTAGTTTGGCTGGTTATTATAGGAAGTTTATTAGAGTTTTTGCTAAGATTTCAGCACCGCTAACTCACCTCAGTAAGAAGAATGCAGAATTCGTATGGGACGTTGATTGTGAGGATTCCTTCATGATGCTAAAGAGGGCCCTAACTAGTGCACCAGTGTTAGCTTTACTCGACGAAGCTAAGCCTTTTGCAGTATACACCGATGAATGTGGGACTAGCCTTAGGGCATTATTGATGTAGGAAGGGAGGGTAGTATGCCATGGGAGTAGACAGTTGAGAACTCATGAGAAGAACTACCCTACCTATGATTTAGAGCTGGCTGCTATTATTTTCGCGCTCAAGTATTGGAGACATTACTTGCTAGGAGTTTCACTGACCATAAATCATTGAAGTACCTGCTCTTAGAAAAGGATTTAAACTTGAGGCAGCAGCGTTGGATGGAGATTTTGGCATCACGTGGCTTTGAGATAGCTTACACCCCTGGCAAGGGGAATGTGGTTGCGGATTCGTTAAGTGGGAAGAGAAAAACCCTTAGGCCAATGTTTTTGGAGTTGAAAAGCCTAGAGTTTATTTCCACCTTTGATTTTAAGCCCTTTATGGACATTACTCCTGGATTATTAGTAGCACATGAGGTTAAGCCTACCCTCACAGATCATATTAGATCAAGGCAACGAGAGGATTCAGAGCTTGTGGATATTCTGGATTGGATTAGCAGAGGAGAGGTCTATGGACATCTCCAGTGCTATTCCATCGATAGTAAAGGGTGGCTACGGAGAGATGGAAGGCTCCCGCACTAGCGATTTGAAATGTCCACTTCTAGCAGAGGCACATCATTCTCGGATGACTACTCATTTAGGTGGTGATAAGATGTATAGGGACATAAAAAGGGTGTTTTATTGGAGTGGAATGAAGAAGGATGTAGTAGAGTTCTTGGCTAAGTGTCCTGTGTGCCAAAGGGTAAAGCCGGAGCAACATAGCTTGGCGGCTTGCTTCAATCATTGGGTGTACCCAAGTGGAAGTGGGATAGGGTTTCAATGGACTTCATAGATGGTTTACCCTAATCTAGGAAGGGGAATGCCGGTATAGATCGTTTGACTAAGAGCGCCCACTTCATTTCGGTCAAGAGTAAAAGGACAACACCTTATTTGGTACCCATATGCGTTTGTGACATAGTCCGACTTCATGGAGTTCCCTTTAGCATAGTGAGCGACAGAGACCCTATCTTTATTAGCGATTTTTGAAGGAGCTTGCAAGAGGCTTTAGGGATACAACTTAGATTAAGTACAGCCTATCACCCTCAAATAGATGGCCAAAAAGAGAGAGTTAATAAAGTTCTTGAGGATTTGTTGAGGATGTGCTTTTTTGATTTTGGAGGGACTTAAGAGGAGCACCTTCCTTTAGTGGAATTCACATATAACAATTTTTTTCAGACTAGCATTGGGATAGCTCGTTTTGAAGCACTTTATGGAAGACCTTGTAAGTCGCATTTGTGTTAGTTAGAGTCTACGAAAAGATTGCTACTTGGTCTGACATGGTTAGAGAGACTTCAAAAAAGATTGATTTGATTAGAAGAAGAATGAAGATGGCCCAAGGTAGATAGAAATCCTATGCAAATAAGTGGAGGAAGGATATTTAGTTTGAGTTAGGAGATTTGGTTTCCATTAAGATGTCTCCGCTAAGAAAGGTAGTGAGAATTGGATCAAGTGGGATACTTGCTCCCAGATTCGTAGGACAGTTCCCATTGTTGAAAGGGTAAGGAAGATTTTGAGAAATGCAGATTACGGATCTTAAGGCTGGAATAACACTAGAGGGGGTGAATAGTGTTTTGTGGATTTTCTAAATCTTTTTGAAACTTATGTAATTTAATCATCAACAAATGCAATTCACAGACACGAATATAATCACAGAATCAACCATAGATGCAAATACTAAATAAAAGCAGTAAAGGAAAGAACACGCCAGGATTTTATACTGGTTTGGAGTTACCCTACATCCAGTCTCGTACAATCGTATGGATTTCTTATCAAAATAATCTCCCAAATTATACCCTCGGTTTCAAGGCGACGAGGTTCGCCCTCCAGTATTTGAGTCCAGGTCAAACTCTTTTGATTTAACCAGGCTACAAAATCACCTAATTGATTTTCAAGGCTACAATAACACCCAATTGATTTCAAGGCTCAACCGCAATTTTTACTCAACAATTTGATTTTAAAAGATTCTATAACTCCGAATAGCATTGAGATCTTATGGAGGGAGTGGCAGAGAATCAAACAAGATATCATCAAGTTTGATTCACTTGGTATTTCGGTAGAGTCTAGTTTAGTATTCATTAGAATAAATGTGGAAAATGAAGAGGAGAGAAAATAATTAAAATCTGGTAAAAAATTCATTTAGAACTTACTGGTATTTATAGTAGAACAATAGTCATATCTATTTATGAAAGGATACGACAAACATACACTTCTTTTGAAAATTGAAATTTGAAAATAACGGACACCATATCGACATGTGGGTTTAAGGGACGTCGACATGCTTAAGGCAAAATTGATGTTTTGATTTTCTTATTAAAATTGGATTCTATAATTTGTCAAAATAATTTCTAAGCTTTGTAAATATATTTAAATATAGTTTTAAACATAAAGAGTTTAGAAAGTAATTTTTAATATATATAATCTTAATCTATAAAGTGATTTAAAGTCTGAGTATATAAATATTTTAAAGCTAAATATTTAAAACAAGAGATGGTTTAAAAACAAGGATAATTTTGAAATCAAAATATTAAAAATGATAAAAATAGTTAGTGGCTAAAATATTTAAAACCAAGAGAGATGTTTTTTGAAAAGAAAGTTTTGAAAACATTTTTTAAAAACAAGAGATATATTTTTGAAAAGCATTTTTATAAAATTAGTGGATATCAAAATAGGACCACTATATGTTCCACTAGATATTGTCGTGGGTTCCATCCCATTAGGGTTCCATCCCTTTAACAGGCTCGAAGTGGATTCCATTCCACGAATAAGTTTCGAATATGTTTTTAAGTGCTTTTAATAAATTTTAACATAATTCTAGACTCAACACTTATCTTGTACTATTGAAATCTTGAACTCTTGATATCTTGATACTCATGAGTCTTTAATCTTGATATCTTCAGTCTTGAATCTATATATTGTACTGTCTTCATCGTTAGTACTTGCATATTTATATCTTGCATATATATAATATATATATATATATATATCTAAACTATAATGTTAATATTTATATTTTATGAAAAGTCCTAAGGTTGTTGTCATCAAAACCATCATCTCAAGGACTAACAATCTCCCCTTTTTTGATGATTACAACCTACGTTTATAAAATATACTTCACCTTCACTATAACTCCCCCTAAAACTAATAACTTCTCCTTAATCTAAGCCTAAATACTCTAACTACTCTATTTTATATTTCTCCCCCTTTGTCATCAACAAAAAACTTATCCTAAACTAATATAACTATAAAACTCCCCCTAAAACCAATATTAGAACAAAGTATAGTAAACGGAATGTGAAAGACATTAACATTATTATATTATAATTATTCAATACATAAATATGTATAAGTATATTTCAGACAATCCAATCAACGCACATATCAAATCCAATCATGTCGGACAAGTCAAACAAATCAACCAAGTCAAACAAGTTAATCAAGTCAATTAAGTAAAACAAGTCAATCCAAACATACCAAACAAATAAAAAACTAATAACCTATATTATAAGAAAATAATATAAACTCCTCCTAAATAAGATGCACTGGTTATGTGTACATGTACGCAATATGTAGTTTGTAATGTGGTATGAAATGTATGACATATGCAATGTAGCATGAGATGATATGCAGAATGAAGTGCAACTTGTGATGCAAATTATTATGATATTTCATGCATTGTAATTTATGTTGCAATATGCAATGAAATGTGTTATGAAATAGGATACACAATGAAATGAAATAAGATGATAATGAAGTAAAAAAATAATAATATGCAGAGTGATATGATACACACACACACACACTGCAGTAAGAGATATTCAGATTATAAGATAAACATGAGTGATAAGTAATATCTAATTGACAGGCATATATATACATATATCAAACTATTTATTATAAATCACTTTAACCAAACAAATGTAATACACAACAAATTACTAGACTTATGTTAGAAAACTAATGAATGGGACTGAAAGAGTAGTAAAGACAAGAGTTTAAAGGCAATAAATGGTATTAAAACTATAACATAATCATGAAAGGTAGTAATCAAACTTAATATCTGTTATCCCGCTTTTTGGCAAAGCCATGATACCAAAAGATCGATCGAAAACGGAGGACAGTTCGTCTCGGAGACTGGTCATACTTCGTTTCGCCATGGATATCGCTGAATTTTGCCCGAGTCCAGATTGAGCTACAATTGATAGGACATGACAAGAAAGATCATAGAAGTCAGCATCTCAAATTTCAAGTCAATCCGAATTCATACGCTCGAGTTATGATCGATTCAATTTGAAGGGAAAAACCAAGATCTCGGACCCATCGCCGAACACTGGTTCGAACCAATCACCTTCGCATCGATCAACTTCGAATCCATCGAAGTGCCTCGGATTCGACTCCATCAACTTCGAATCCATCGAGTTCGTATCGATGGACCTCATATCCATCAGCCAGTGTTTGCTTCGTATCCATGGAGAAGTTACAAAGCTCGTATCCATCAGTGAAGCCTTGTTCGAACCCATCAGTGAAGCCTTGTTCGAACCCATCAGTGAAGCTTCGTTCGAATCCACCAAGTCAACTAGCCACGGTGACGTGTCATTCATCGGTGCGAACGTGCCGAGATAAATGGAATCGAAAATCCGGATCGAGGCAATGTGTGCGCTCCACGTCAACACGAAGGCGCGTGCCGCCATCGGTTCGAAACGATCGATTCGAACGCATCTTTTCGAACCAAACAGCTGCACGAAGAACGTCATCTCGTATCCATCATATCTCTCAATCCACTGATTTAAATGCCATGAAATTTTCACAGAAGCTTGCATACATGTTGAAGGATGCCCACACCAAATTTCATCTCGATTGGATGACTTTCTGATCGATTCGAATTGATTTTGAATCGATACCAAAGTGGTCCCAAATTTCCTGAGGCCGGGGGCGTGGGCCCCCTCACGTGCCACAAGTGGTCTCCCGAGTTTTCAGTGAAATATCAGCATCCTACGCCTATAAATAGAGCCCCAGGGCCAGCAGAAAAAGGATCTTTCGACTCTCAAGCGCCCAGACTCTGCCGGATCGAGATCTCCATCATCCTACATCGTAACTTTGCTGTTGATTTCGAATTTCCAGTTGTAACTTGTTGTTGATTGCTGTAACAACTTGCAATCATTGAAATAGAATCAATAACACTGCAAAAAACTTCACAGTGGACGTAGGCAACACGCCGAACCACTATAAATTGCTTGTCTACGCATTTACTTTACTGTTGATTGGAGTTTTTGTTAGATAATACTTGCTTTGAATTTACATTCTTCGTTATTATCTCTTCAACGACTCCCGAAGAGTGTTGTGACCAATTTTGGTGCAAACACTTTGGTGCTTTCACCGAGAGAACCCAGATTTCCTCCTGCTCTTTGGATCTGTCATCGATACCGGATTGAATAAATCTAAGAGAGAGATCCAGATCATCAAATCCAAGTTCCTTCCCTTCTATTCAGATTTGCATAAAGTCTAGGAAATGAATTCAACTTTCAATATGGTTAGCACAAGAACCACCTCAAACGCTGTCAATCAGGAAGAACAAGATAGACAGAACCCTGCCCTACTACCTCCACCTAATCAAGATGCTACAGGACCCTTGGAACCATCAGGTCCAATTAGCCGACAGGATTTGCAGTTGCTGCTCCAAGAGCTGACCCAAAGTCGGAAACAACTAGCAGAACAGCTACGTGCTAGTGCCGAGCTGATCAACAAGCTGGATCGCCAGAAGCAAAAGAGATCCACGAGAGATCATGCTTCTCGCTCCTCCAGCGAAAGTTCTTCATCTTCTGATTATCATAATCGATCTCCACAACCTCGGCTACATGGGAGTCACATGCCAGCCGCTGGAGATCAACCGACACTGATCGTTGGACAACTGAGAGTTGGTCCATCAGCCAGTTTCCAAACCGGACCCTCCTCCCGAGGAGATGCCGTCCCTCACCACACCACAGAATACCGCACTACTAATGTTGCGGCTGAACCAGGGGTCGACGCCCAAGATCAGTCGGACCTGCACCGTCGTCATAGCAGACGTACTCCTGAACCATACATCCCAGAAGACTATGAGCTAAGCAGGCAAGACTTGGACCGTCGACAACTCCGGTCCATCCCCAAAGTATGGAACGTAATCATACTCCGACGCAAGCCGCACAAAACGCACAAATGCCGGATCTTTCAACTATGATACGTCAGATGATCCGTGAGAGCCAGGGATACACAAATGACGATTGGGGAGTTTCCCTAAGTCACACTCCTTTTACGGACGATATCCTTACTGCTGAACCCCCACGGCGATTCAGGATGCCAACTCTACCCATGTACAAGGGAACTCCGACCCCAACCAACATATTCTGAAATATGAATGGTCAATGACCGCTGCCAGAGCCGACGATGCAGTGAAGTGTCGCAGTTTCCCCATATCGTTGGGGGGCATCATTACCATGTGGTTCACTCGACTTCCACCTCGATCCATCTCTTCATTCGACCAGTTGGCCACAAAATTCGTTGAACAATTCTGCATGCACATTGCAAGGCCAAAGGATGTTAACACACTGTCCAGCATCACCCAAGCTCCTGGAGAAACGCTCAGACACTACTTAGAGAGATTCCATACTGCATGTGCGGCGATCAGCAATTCGAACGATAACTCCATCCTTATGGCATTGACTAAGGGGGTCGACCCCGATTCTGAGTTTGGCAACTGGTTAGCTGGAAAACCACCTGCATCGTTGGACCGTTTCCATGCCAAGACAGCTCAATTACTGAGAAGGGAAGACGCAAAACAGTCTAGGAAGCAAACTGATGCAGGACCAAGTACGGAAGGAATCCAGAGCAATGTCGTAATCAAGCAGTCCGGTGAGAGTTCCGAAAAAGTTCAGTTGAACGTTGAAAACAAACAAGCTCGGCAAAGAGAGAGCGTGAATCAAATTAGAAAACGGGATCAAACTCGTGGCCCGCAGCGCAAGAATCCAATGTTTGACAGTTACGCTCCTCTGAATACATCACTAGAGGACTTGTACTTACAAACCTGTAATACAATTCAGTACCAAAAACCTGCACCAAAGCCGTCGTCAGAGAGGCGAATCCAAACGGGAAAGTTTTGAAGGTTCCATGAAAGCTACGGGCACAATACGAACGAGTGTCGTCACTTACAAGATCTCGTTGAAAAACTGATCAGAGAAAGGAAGCTGGAACAGTTTGTGCGGACACCGTAGCCCAGAGAAGCGGGCCCATCAAATCAAAACAATGAACCCAATCGGCCGAGACATGAGGACTCAACTTGTCCCCGCGGAAGATTGGTGATAAATGTCATCAGTGGCGGACCAACTTTCTTAGGAGCCTGGAACGACGAAGATTCTCGCCACTGTCTCACATGACAAGCTCTGTTCAATTTATGAATAATATGCAATTTCCTTTACATTCTGAAATTTGAACTTGTAATAAGGCACTGACTTTGCCATATTTTCTTATTTCAGCAATAAATTACTATCTCTTCATGCTAGAGCTGTGATTCACCGAATGCAACGTTCAACAATCACGACACACGAAGAGCTAAATTCCATCAAACAATGGAATTTATTCAAATAGCGAGTGAATGTGATACGACCGGCCACTCACTAAGTGAAACCCCAGCTCGGGGGCAAGCCATCACATCAAAGGCTGAACTGGACCAACACACGACAGTCCTACAACTAACTCCAAATTCCAAGAGTGCGAATTGGAGTATAAACATTCAATAACTCATTCGAAGAGCGCGAACGGACTCCAACTTCCTAGAGTGTGAATTGGAGTATAAACATTCAGCAACTCGTTCCCAGAGCGCGAACGGACTCCAACTTTCTAGAGTATGAATTGGAGTATAAACATCAAACAACTCGTTCCCGGAGTGCGAACGGACTCCAACTTCATAGAGCGCGAATTGGAGTATAAACATTCAATAACTCGTTCCCAGAGCGCGAACGGACTCCAACTTCCCAGAGTGTGAATTGGAGTATAAACATCAAACAACTCGTTCCAGGAGTGCGAACGGACTCCAACTTCCCAGAGCATGAATTGGAGTATAAACATTCAATAACTTGTTCCCAGAGCGCGAACGAACTCCAACTTCACAAAGTGCGAATTGGAGTATAAACATTCAATAACTCGTTCCCAGAGCGCGAACGGACTCCAACTTCCCAGATTGTGAATTGGAGTATAAACATTCAGCAACTCGTTTCCGGAGTGCGAACGAACTCCAAATTCCCAAAGTGTGAATTGGAGTATAAACATTCAGCAACTCGTTCCCAGAGTGCGAACGGACTCCAAATTCCCAGAGTGCGAATTGGAGTATAAACATCCAATAACTCGTTCCCGGAGTGCGAACGGACTTCAAATTCCCAGAGTGTGAATTGGAGTATAAACATCCAATAACTCGTTCCCGGAGTGCGAACGGACTCCAAATTCCTAGAGTGCGAATTAGAGTATAAACATCCAATGAATCGTTCCCAGAGTGTGAACGGACTCCAAATTCCCAAAATGCGAATTGGAGTGTAAACATCAAATCCATCGTTCCCAGAGTGTGAACGAATTCCTAAAGAGCCCAAATAGGTGTGACTGACCATCTATCGGCCAACTCCAACTTCCCAGAGCGTAAATGGAGTACAAACATAAATTACAGGTTCCCGGAGCGCGAACCCAAACATACATGCTGTCTCCAAGTTCCCACAGTGCGAATTGGAGCACAAATACCAAGTCAAAGTTCCCGGAGCGCAAACCGAAATATCAATACTAACTCCAAGTTCCCAGAGCGTGAAGTGGAGTATAAACATCAATTCCAGATTCCCGGAGCACGAACCGTGTTACAGACATCGATAACTCTCAAATTTCTGGAGTGCGAACCGGGTTATCGATCTCAAATTATCCTAAGTCCCCAGAGCGTGGACATGTGCTTAAGATTTGCAATAAGTGCGATCAACCATCAAGATGCAAATGTTGTTCCCCGAGACTAGGGGCAAAAAAGCTAAGTGTTAATCACTAGCCAAAGTGATACAATGTCCGAAGTTCAACTTATTCATCGATAACAACATATGACCGTGATTTTCAGACTTAGCAAATAAAACGAACTCTACTTGACGGTAAAAACACCACAAGCACATCAGACTAAAAGCTAAACACTGCAAATACTTAAGCACAAATGAAATGAGAATTGAAACAAAGAAATTGAATTTTATTTCAACTAACTAGAGACAAGGACTTACATGCAAATAAGTTCTTCCAAAAAAGAATTCCTACTAGCAGGGGCCGAACCTGCATCTATACACGGCCTACTAACGAAAAACAAACACAAGTTCATATCTATCAAAAAATCCACTTAAACGGCCTATCTATTTCTTCTTTTTAAATCTCCTTATCAACGGTTCATCCTCAGACTCGCTAGAAACAGAGATCCTTTGCTTGGAGTGCTTCCTCTCTGGTGGTTCCTCTTCGGCTGGGGGCATAATGTCAACGTCCTCCTCAGAGCTTGAATCTACATGAAGGCTTCCCACCGGAGGAGTAGGAGGGACTGGATCCGCGACGGAAGATGGGATGGTGCCACCTGATGATATTGTCCTTAAAGGTGCTGGGCTACGCACCGCCGTACTGCCACCGATACTGCCACCTTGCCCCGCAGCCTCTAACTCTGCATTAATCTCGGCCAGGATTTCTTCGTCACGAATCGCTTGGGCCTGGCTGGGGGAATCTACAGTATGCATTGAAGAACTAAAGGTTGGCGGGAGGTCACTAACGATGAACGACAAGTCTGTGGAGAAGCCACCCTGCTCGCCGAGCAGCTCGCTCACCATTTTCTCGTCAAGAGACAGTGCGCTCCCCTGCGTTGCCTCAGTTGACACTGCTGTCACGAAGGTCGTCTCGGTGGTGATGGCATTCTCTCCTTTACTTAATTCTAGAGTCACGGCAATCGGCGCAACTTCAGTCACTAAGCAAAGATAAGAAGAAGTTATTAGTAACCGCTTCAAAACAAACTCCCTATTGGAAATACACTTGAGATAAGTTCAGAATACCTTCCTTAACGTGGCCTGCTGATGACTGAGCAGCTTTAGAAATATGCTCCTGAATAGGAGATAGCCGCGGCTGTTCTGGGTCATAAGCTGGAACGGATTGTGAGTCAACCACAGATACAGGCTCTAACGAAGGTGGAGCAGTAATTTCAAGATTAGCAGCGTGATGCTCGACACCCGATCCTTCCCCAATCTCCCGGTGCTGGCCACCAATCATCTCCTTCTCATGAGAAATTATGGCATCATGAAGGATCTTCTTTTCATCTTCGGTCAGCAACCGGTTCTCAAGCTCGAACTGGTCGATTGATGCATCCGGATGCACTTCTCCTTCCTCCTCAACCAATCGGACCCAAGCGTTATGAAGATGTATCGGATAATCCTGAAGCCAGGCTAAATTTCTGTGCCTCAACACATTGGCATTATAAGTAACGAGGAGATCTTCGATGTCGGCCTCCAGCCTAGCCTCTGCCCTTTGAACTTTCTCCTCGACCTCAGCCTCAACTGCCTGAACTTTAGCCACCGTCGCATCTCTCTCAGTCCGAAGCACTATGGCTTGTTCGCATGCTTCTTGGGCCGCGTTATGTGCGTCATCTCTGTCTTTAGTGATTTTGGCAAATTTGGCTTTGAGTGCACTAAGTTCCTTCAGGGCCGCATCCCGTTCGGCGGTCACGATGGTGTTTCGGTGGCCCATGTTCTCCACCGTAGCGTAATGCTCACGCTTCATCCTGTCCATCGCTGCCTGGACCTCGTCCGCTTTCTTTGTAGCATCCATTTCTAACTTCCGAGATGACTCGGATTCATCGGCTAACACTTGTATGATGCGGTCCCGGTGAGCTAGATCAGTTTGGAGTTTCTCGATGATGGCCGCTCGCTCAAAGGCCAATGCCAATGCTTTATCAGCCGCTTTTGCCCACGCATTGTACTGGGCATAAAAATCATGCACATAGTTATGTACTAACTGCTCGGCTTCCTCTGGGATCCTTTTTAAATATAGAGGAAAGATGTAGTTGTCAAAGCAGATGTTCGGAAAATCTTTATTTAGATGAGCAATCTTAATTGCTCCTTCCCCTAAGATTTCAACGGGAGGCTGTTATGTAACAACGGCAGTTACTGTTTCGCTTCTAGAGTGGCGGGATTCATGCCTAGAAGATTGAGAAGCCGACTTGTAGTGAGAAGATTCAGAGGGACGAGAGACATAAGCAGGAGGCTGTATGGGATCCCTGGGAGGAGGAGGAGGAGTATGCGATCGAGATCAACGATTATAGCCTCTATCTTTATCATATCTTTCTTGACCAGAATACCCAGAGCGTCCCTGGTCGTAATCTCTGTCCCCCTCTCGTCTGCATGACTCATGATATGAAGACTTGCGGGCATGTCGGAGACTCCCTAACATTGAACCTCGCCCAGACATAGTATCTGCAGAGAAAAATAAAGTAGGATTAATCATGTTTCGAAATAGGTAGTTTACAGTCAAAGGTTATGCAGTGTTGTGAAATATGTATGAATGTGCAACCCCCCGACCAACCGGATGTGTCTGCCACACCAATGGGAAAAGACTCGCTCAAAACTAAAGTTTCTGAAAGTTCTTCCAATCCGGCATCATGCTGCAGGGACACATCGTCCGGAATTGGAATATCAGCGAGCCCTTCATAAAGATTTTCAGTTCTTGGAAGAGACATCTCCGAAATTCTAACTCCGGGAGCGGATCGGGCCGTGACAACCGATTTCCATCTCCCCTTCTTAGTTGGCTTAACAACGGCTGCCTTGCCTTTTCTCTGCTCCGCGACATCCTAAACTACATCTGTAGGCTCGGTCAACGGCTCATCATCAGTATGGGTTCTTTCAGAATCGGCTTCCTCGGCTTTAATAACTTTGGGCTTCTTGTGCTTCACTCGTTTTTTCAAGACAGTCCTTGGTGCCCTGTCAAACTTTATACTCTGCCCTCGTTTAATCAACCCATAAGTCCGAAGATTCCTATCCGTCAAAAGCAATTCGATATCCCTGTCTTCGCTCGGGACTCCCCGGAGTACTCGTATTATCTCCTTAAAGTGTTCACCTTTGGGTCGCTGAATCGTTGCTGTAAAAAGAAAAAAAATAAGTTTCACTTCAACTGCAATTGCCGTAGTAATTATTTGAGAACTCAGCTATACTCACGTCTGAATAACCATCGTCGGGCAAACCCCGGAAGGCTTCTGACGTAAAACCATTCCGTCCTGTAATAACTCAGCCTGGTCCAGGACCTGGTGACCACTTGACAATTCCTCACCGCTTCCAAAAATGTGAAGGAGGGGTAATCACCTTGGGTTTTGAAATTGAATAGATATCTGATCTCGGTCGGGATCGGCGGTCTATGAAGGTACTCCATGAAGACGATGAACAAGCTGTTCACGGAAGCATATCTGTTCGGGTGTAGTTGAGATGGGGCGATCCTCAAAAAAGACAGTACTTCCCTTATGTACTCATTGAACAGAGGAAGCGTCCCGGTCGCGCACGCATGGCGATTGAATGATGTATATCCTTCCGGCGGATTGTGTGGTCTATCATTCGGTCCCGGTAATAACACGTCGTCCGGTGACAGGCCATTCCTTAAACATATCCTCCCCAACATATCTTCAGAAATATTGGATTGAACGGAGTCCGATGGGTTGGCAATAAAAGACGCATTGGGAAATTCGTCTGGGGATAGACCGATGATCTCAAGTTCAATATCCGGAACCTCTAGTCTCGAAGTAACTGTACTTTGAATCCCCTGCTGCTGCGAACTTGAAGGTTCCATGACTAGCTAACTCATGACAAACCATCGTTAGACGACAAAGGACCTGTGCATTCCCAGTGTAAAGTGTATGAATGTGTGTTGTGAAGTGTTGTGCATTACTTGAATAAATGTCGCAGAATTAAAGAAAATATGCAAACGACGAAGCTACGGAGTCCGGTTGTAATGACCGTCATCGCTGACCATCGTCACTAAACTATTTATATGATGGAAATTGATTCGGATAGAAGTTTTTATGGTTCCATCGACGAGCTTCGGAAGGTGGTCGAGTATGCAGTTTAATATTCAAGTCCAAATATGCAAGAATGAAGCTCGTTAGGATTATGCTAACAAAATGTCAAACTTTGGTATCCATCATAGAAGGTTTCGAACCGATCACAGGGAGCTCGTTCGAACCCATTATAATACCACTTCGAATCGATACAAAGGGGCGCACTTCGAATCGATGATCAAGTACCGAGTTCGAATCGATCAATGAAGGACGACTTCGAATCGATCCATGGTTAACTGGTTCGTACCGATCAGCAAAAAACCTCAACTTAACATCGATCACGTTCGGATCGATACCTTTCGTATCGGTCATAAAGATGCAATTCGTATCGATGTAAAGTTAAGGACTTCGAATCGACCAATGGCTATTTTTCGTATCAATCATTTCGTATCGATGCGACCCATCACGATAGTCAATCGGTGAGAACTGCGTCACCTCCATGAGGGCATGCCAGGGATCGATGTGAAATCCAAAGAAAAATGATGCCGCTCTCATCGATTCGAACACGAGTCCACCGATCGATTTGAAGCTCCTCCAAACCAGATCTGGTTTTATCAATCACCAGAGTGGCCAATCGATAAAGAAGGGGTAGGTCTAAAGTAGCTTTTCCATTTGGATCCGAGGTTAATTACCTAATTTGAGTATGGAGTTCGAGGAATTAAAAGGTTTGGATCTTGAGTGGTTCGAAGACGTGACACGGTGCTTTCCTCTCTGAAGCATCGAGACGATGCAAAACGCAGTAAACACAAGGCAACAGTGAAAAGTGAAAAGGTGAAAAAATGGCAAAGCCCCTGCTATTTATATGGAACCTAGAGAGTAACCGAGGCGATTCGCCTTCCAGTAAACTTGACCGGTCGCAACCAGTCAAAACACGGATCGGTTCGAAATCTCCATTCGAACCCATTGGCCTAAGGCCTTATCGATTCGAAGTTAACCTCACACTTCATCGATACGAAGTATACGACCAAGGCTGTACAATGTGCATTGAGTCTCATCGATGCGAAACAAACAGTGGACCCATCAATTCGAATCCCCTGTTCACGTCAACAATTTCACAAACTCCATTCACTGCCTGTTGATACGAATAGAAACTTCGTAACCACCAAACCTGTCGATACGAATAGTAATTTCGTATCCATCAAAGCGTAACAATACGAACTACTATTCCATATCCATCCTTTCTCATCGGTACGAATGAACTTTTCGTACTCATCCAAGCTATCGATTCGAATGTCGGTTTCGTACCCATCATGGCATAAGCATACCTCATCAATACGAATGTTTATCTCGTATCCATCGATGCCCATACCCATCGATTCAAAATATTACATTCGCGCAACACAATCCTTCAACCTTCTATATCAGTTCAGGAGAGGATCGATATGAAGGGACTTTCCAAAACAACCATCAAGCGTTGTCTCAACTCAAATTTCCGAATCGGTTCAGGAGAGAATCGATACGAAATTCAATAGCAAACAAAACTGACAACGACTCGTGGACGCACGACGTTAACAAGGGTCAAACTAACATATGTGCATATATGTCGGACTACCATTCGATTTTAAACATTTACAGGGATCGGATACTCATCTTGTTACAAATGCAACAGCCAATGGCTAAGCACTATTATACAGCAATCAATCATATCAACGCAAGGTTACAACAATACAGGGTACGAATCTCAACAAAAGAAAACAATGATTGCTCAAAGAGAAATTGCAGCTCTTTAAAGCACGTCATGTTTCCACAAGATGTACTTTGGGGGGCAAATGTTATCCCGCTTTTTGGCAAAGCCGTGATACCAAAAGATCGATCGAAAACGGAGGACAGTTCGTCTCGGAGATTGGTCATACTTCGTTTCTCCATGGATATCGCTGAATTTTGCCCGAGTCCAGATTGAGCTACAATTGATACAACATGACAAGAAAGATCATAGAAGTCAGCATCTCAAATTTCAAGTCAATCCGAATTCATACGCTCGAGTTATGAACGATTCAATTTGAAGGGAAAAACCTAGATCTCGAACCCATCACCGAACACTGGTTCGAACCAATCACCTTCGCATCGATCAACTTCGAATCCATCGAAGTGCCTCGGATTCGACTCCATCAACTTTGAATCCATCGAGTTCGTATCGATGGACCTCATATCCATCAGCCAGTGTTTGCTTCGTATCCATGGAGAAGTTATAAAGCTCGTATCCATCAGTGAAGCCTTGTTCGAACCCATCAGTGAAGCCTTGTTCGAACCATCAGTGAAGCCTAATTCGAACCCATCAGTGAAGCATTGTTCGAACACATCAGTGAAGTTTCGTTCGAATCCACCAAGTCAACTAGCCACGGTGACGTGTCATTCAGCGGTGCGAACGTGCCGAGATAAATGGAATCGAAGCGGTCAACTCGGAGCCAAATCTGGATCGAGGCGAAGTGTGCGCTCCACGTCAACATGAAGGCGCGTGCCGCCATTGGTTCGAAACGATCGATTCGAACACATCGTTTCGAACCAAACAGCTGCACGAAGAACGTCATCTCGTATCCATCATATCTCTCAATCCACTGATTTAAATGATACAAAATTTTCACAGAAGCTTGCATACATGTTGAAGGATGCCCACACCAAATTTCACCTCGATTGGATGACTTTCTGATCGATTCGAATGGATTTCGAATCGATACCAAAGTGCACCCAAATTTCCTCAGGCCGAGGTCGTGGGCCCCCTCACGTGCCAAAAGTGGTCTATCGAGTTTTCAGCGAAATATCAGCATCCTACGCCTATAAATAGAGCCCCAGGCCAGCAGAAAAAGGATCTTTCGACTCTCAAGCGCCCAGACTCTGCCGGATCGAGATCTCCATCATCCTACATCGTAACTTTGCTGTTGATTTCGAATTTCCAGTTGTAACTTGCTGTTGATTGCTGTAACAACTTGTAATCATTGAAAGAGAATCAATAAAACTGCAAAAAACTTCACAGTGGACGTAGGCAACACACTGAACCACTATAAATCGCTTGTCTACGCATTTACTTTACTGCTGATTGGAGTTTTTGTTAGATAATACTTGCTTTGAATTTACATTCTTCGTTATTATCTCTTCAACGACTCCCGAAGAGTGTTGTGACCAATTTTGGCGCAAAAAATATCAAAATCAAATGTTAAGAAATATGGATTTAAACTATATATGATCAAATATGATTTTTATAAAATTAATACCCTCCTTATTTAATTCTTTTAAAATAATTTTTTTAACTTAAATGTTTTTTAAGAATCCAAACTTCCATGTTTATAAAATACTTAACTTACTAATTAAAACCTATATACTAACTATTATTGATTAAAATATTTAGAAACATGTTTAAACACCTTTTAGTTAAAAAAATATCATAATGAAATATGATATAACAAAGATTGAAAAACTAAAATAAACATGTGTTGTATTAAGGCCTCTTACATTAAAAAATTTAATTAATTATTAACAAATATTTAAACATGAAATTAATTTTAAAATATTCTAACAAGTTAGAAAATAACTCTAAGAAGAATAGAGAAAAATACTTAGTTTAAATATATTTTTTCATAATTTTAAGTTTCAAATAGAAAAGACAACATTTACAAAATGCTATAAAAAGTTTTTGTAATAAAATACATTCAAAACATTATAAAACAGAATCTGCGGCATCTACCAAATGCTGTAAAATGTTTATGAAACACTAAAGCGTTTTGAAACACAGAAATGCTAGAATAATGAATCTGTAGCGCTTCAAAAAGGTTGCGGAAGAATAGATAGCATTTCGGAAATGCTCTAAAGCTTTGGGCTTGTTTTTAACATGATTTTGCACTAATTTTATGACTAAATTTTGACATGTAATTGATTTTTGATCCAATTATTTTATAGTACTTAATATAATTAAAATACTTGAAAAAAAAATGAAAAGACATGTGTAAAGATACTTGGAATTATGCATGTAAAAATGCTTTTACAAAAGAATAAGTGTAATGACACGTGTAATTTTGCATGTATATCACTATCTATTTATATGACAAGTGTCATGTAATGTGGTGCAATCTTATTAAATGAAGAAATCCATAAATAGGGCCTTATTCTAACATTATAAATTCATTATATTAATTTCTTAAAGACATAAAATTACTATCTTAAAATAAATAGAGTACGAGAAGTAAAAAAATGATTAGAAATGTTGAAATCACGAATGAAGGTTTGCTTTTCTACTTAGTATTGTTATAATAAATTAGTAGTAAGATTTCGTTTGAAAGGAAACAAATTTTAAAATACTTTTAAAAAAATTAGGTTGGTATATCGATATGTATACTATGGTATGCCGATATATGGACCAAAATATCAAAACTTATAAAAGAGATAAATTTCTATACCTAACTAAATGCATAAATATATATTCCCAAATGCAATAATAAAGATAAAATAATAGTAAAGCTTACCACCTTTTGCACTCCTCCATCTTTCTAATTTTGTTTTTCTTCCATTGTCGTGAACCACACATTTATATCTCTCGGAATTTAACGACGTGATCTATTCTATTGCGACGGACTTATTTTTTTGATCATCGTAGTATATTCATTTGCTAATCCTGAAGACCGTATGAAAAAGACACAGATTATTTAGTTGATTTACCAATTTGGCACCAAAACATTGAATTCAAATTTTGAATGAATGGACACTTCAACCAATATAAGTAGGCTCAGCAATCACCACTTTTCATAAAAGTTTTTCTTCTTATACTTCCCGTTTTTCTGTTTACTATCAAACTTATATTAGGCATATCTCCTACATTTATTTATGGAATTGGATGAAACTAGCGGCAAATCGAAGAGTAAGGAAAATGTTATGATCAAGTAATAGTTTGGTGATGAATTTGGATGGTATTGTGGTGCAATAGGCCGAACGGTAAAAGAATGCAGAATATCCCGTACATAGTTTTCAGTTTTGGATAGCCAACTTCAAACTGTCATTTCTCACTCAATTTTGATCGGAATTTGATGATCCACCCATCAAAACGACCGTGAGAACAAGAACTACAATATAGATATGAATTTGGCACAAAATACTCAAATCTCTGTATGAAATTTGAAGAATACCATAGACAGATTTGCTTTCTTTTTCTCTTTGTTCACCAGAACTTCATTTGACCATAACTTGATCATTTATTGATGGATTCACATGAAACTAGTGGCATTGCGAAGTAGATGGAGAGAAGTACAGTATCAAATCAAGTTGTAGATGAGAATCGAAGGTTTTTTATTAAGCAAAAACCCATTTCATTAACGATTTCCATTATATATCCATTTGTTTTTCTTGATCGATTAATGATTATCTAGTATAGTTAACCAACAGTCATTAGACATAACTCTTCTCTTGCAAAACAACATAACTTTTTAAAGAATTAAGTGGCTCTTCAAAATAACTAAATGTAGTTTTAAACAAAAATATCATGATGATTCGGTGACATATTCTTATGAAAATAGGGTTAATAATTTTATCAAAAAGAATTGCCATTTTAAAAAATTTAAAAATTCAGATTATGAAAATTTTGAAAACTAGTGCTCTGATACTAAATGAGAGAAATGCGGATTGGGAATCTTAAGGCTGGAATGACACTAAAGGGGGGTGAATAGTCTTTTGTGGATTTTTTAAATCTTTTTGAAACTTATGTAATTTAATCACCAATAAATGCAATTCACTGACACAAATATAATCACAAAATCAGACACAGATACAAATACTAAATAAAAGCAGTAAAGGAAAGAACACATCAGGATTTTATACTGATTCGGAGTTACCCTACATCCAGTCCCGTATAACCATACGGATTTCTTATCAAAATAATCTCCAAGATTACATCCTCGGTTTCAAGGTTACGAGGTACACCCTCCTGTATTCGAATCTAGGGTAAACTTTCTTGATTTAACCAGGCTAAAAGATCGTCTAATTGATTTCCAGGGCTACAATCGTACCCAAATTATTTCAATGCTCAACCACACCTTTTGCTCAATAGTTTGATTTACAACAGATTCTATAACTCTGAATAGCAATGAGATCTTATGGAGAGAGTGGAAGAGAGTCATACAAGAGAAAATCAAGTTTTATTCACTTGATATTTCGACAGAGTATAGTTTAGGATTCTTTAAAATAAATGTGGAAGATGAAGAGGAGAGAAAATAACTGAAATTTGGTAAAAATTTAGTTTATAACTTACTAGTATTCATAGTAGAGCAACAACTATATTTATTCATGAAAGGTTATGATGAATAGACACTTCTTTTGAAAATTGAAATTTGAAAATAATGGACACCATGTCAACATGAGGGGTTGAGGGATGACGACACGGGGGGTTGAGGGATGTCGACATGCTCGAGGCGAAATTGATGTTTGGATTTTCTTATTAAAATTGGTTTCTATAATTTGTCAAAATAATTTCTAAACTTTGAAATATACTTGAATATAGTTTAAACATATAAAAGAGTTTAGAAAGTAATTTTTAATATATATAATCTTAATCTATAAAGTGATTTAAAATTTGAGTATACAAATATTTTAAAGCTAAAAATTTAAAACAAGAGATGGTTTAAAAACAAGGACAATTTTGAAATCAAAATATTACAAACGAAAAAAATAGTTTTGAGACTAAAATATTTAAAACCAAGAGAGATGTCTTTTTGAAAAGAAAGTTTTGCAAACATTTTTTAAAAACAAGAGATATATTTTTGAAAAACATTTTTATAAAATTAGTGGATACCAGAATAGGATCACTATATGTTCCACTAGATATTGTCGTGGGTTCCATCCCTTTATCAGGCTTGAAGTGGATTCCATTCCACGAATAAATTTAGAATAAAGATGTAATTTCTTTGAAGAAGTTTTAACATAATTCTAGACTCCACATTTATCTTGTACTATTGAAATCTTGAACTCTTGATATCTCGATACTCATGAGTCTTCAATCTTGATACCTTCAGTCTTGAATCTCTATACCGTACAGTCTCCATTCTTGGTACCTGCATGTTTATATTCTTCATATACATATATATCTAAACTATAATGTTAGTATTTATATTTTGTAGAAAGTCCTAAGGTTGTTGTCATCAAAACCTTCATCTCAAGGACTAACAAAGATGGCATATCAGATAAAGCTACCGGAAAGGCTCGTAGGAGTTCATGATGTTTTTCATGTTTCGCACTTGAGAAAATGCTTACATGATTCGACAAAGGTAGTGGAACCTTGCAAACTTGAGGAAGTTAAAGTGGAGAAAGAAGCATTAGTTCATCGCATTCCTACAAAGATTGTTGGGCATGATATCAAGAATCTTAGGAATAAGGAAGTCCCTTTGGTTAAGGTGCAGTGGGAAGATAGTATTTAGGACGCTACGTAGGAGGCTGAGGAGAAAATATGTACTCTTATCCGCATCTCTTCGATGGCACGTCTTGAATTTCCTATTTTTGTCTTTAGTTTTGAGTTGGTTCTTTACTTTAGTATCCAATGGAAGGGTATATCTTAGGACTTAACCTATGGATGGTAGAACTGAGTGTAAACATGTTACTAGAACATGCTATGTATGTTGGACGCAAGTGGTTGCAAGTGTTTGTTAATGGATGCTAATGGACACATGTACACACACTAGGCACTATTATCTCTTAGAGATCGACCTTACTAGGTCACTAAAGCATAGGCATATGGATGTGTGTGCACTTGCATTTTTATTTCATGGTTGCTATGAATAGGTGATTATCATATGATTATTGCATTTGGATGATGATTGCAGCACGCATATAAAACTGTCAGTCGTCATTAGGGAATTTGCATTCATTTAGATACATGGCACAGACATGAACGCATAAAAAGGAGGTCGACTGAATCAGTAGACCGCCTAATCTTTTGCATTAGTTAAGGACATTGACACTATACTATTGCATATGTCATAAATTTCATTAAAAAGCTTAAGGACAATGGATGTAATGGATGATGGTTGAATATGTTGTTGTGGAATTTAGATGAAAATATTTATTTCATTCTTCTGTCCTTGGAGATTTTGGGGGAGAAACCTTTAAGGTGGTGAGAATGTAACACCAACACCTCGCAATTTTAGATAATTAAATAACCAAAATAATTAATAAAGGTGAAAATGAGAATTTTTGAATATATCATAATTTAGCTACGGGAGTTGCACCATTGGGTCTATGGCAAAATCTGATCAATTTCTATGTATAACTTGTCGAAATTCGAGCTAGTATGAAGAAGTTACGAGAGAAATAATGAATCAGAAAATATAAATATATATACATACACACATATCCATAGGTCGACCCGCATTAGGGTCAGGTCTATCGGCCGACCCTCCTTTGTTATTGGATGAAAAATTGGCCTGTACGAGCCGAAAGTTCTAGAGTTCGTTTTTTCATGAAATCCTGCGCATTCTCGGTTGCATCCGAGGGTCCTTAGTGAGCTTATGACGTGGTTGCACTAGATTCAATCTTCAAATCCTATGGCCTAAGATCCCTAAGCCACACTATAAATAGAACCCTTGGCCTAGCTATTTTTCTCATTCAAATTTTCTCTCAATTGGATTCATTGCCTGAGGTTGAATTCTAAATAGAAAAAAATTTGGGGAGGAAATCTTTTCAATAAAAATATTTTACGCCTTAGAAGTGGATCCAGGAAGGCCAAGGATTAGAGCTAAGGACCACAGGTGATTGTTTTGTAATTATTTTGGATTTGTAAGCGATTTAAAATAATAGGGTTCTCAATAGTTGTAGTTTCTCTACAATTTTGAGATAGTTTTTATGTAAGTTTATATATAGTCGGTTTTTAAGTAAATTTTAGAAGATCTATTCAGTCTATTTTCATTTAGCTATTTTATTCAGTTATTTGTAGCTATTTACATTTTTTAAATTTGAATTTAGCCTATAAATGTTGGTCTCTTTTTATAGAAATTTAATCCTTTTTGATGTGAATAAAATATTAAAAAGAGAAGAGTTCGTATATATGGATTAAAATAGAAAAACACTAAATTTACAGAAATCAGATGAAAAATGAGAAAAACTAAAATAAAATAGAGATGGATAAATAGACAAATTTGAGATACCTGCAAGCATAATGGCAACAAGTGGTTCTAACTAAAAATAGAAAATAGAAGAGTAATAGTTGCAAGAACAATTATAAACGTAAGTTATAATAAGAAAATATAACAACAAAAGGGGCTTATTTTAAAACTTAGATCTTGGATTAAGTTAATAAGCAAATATAACAGTAGTGGCGCGTACTGGCAACATTCCCTTTCAGGTCTAGGACTGATGGTCTCACACTTAGGTGAGGCTGGGCACGGTTATGCTGATTAGGGTAAATAAGTGTCCACTAGATAGAGGCTCAAATTTGGAGATTTGGGCAAGGGGCGCAATGGTAGAAGATTTGTTTGTTAGGACCAGTACCAGCATCTTTCTTTTTCAGGTCGAGGACCGATGGTCTCACATGTGGGTGAGGCTGGGCACGCTTATGATGATTAAGGTAAATAAAGGGTCAAAAAGGGGGTGAAAGTTAGTATGTACCGACGATGACCTAGCGTGCGTCATCGATTAGGCTATATAATTCGTTACTGTGTCCTAAGCGCTAAGAGTTGTCTTTTGCTGTGGGACTAACATGATTGGCTCACAGTGGCACAACAGAGATAGGAAAGGCCGATCAATGGGTAGGATTAGGGTTTCAGCTTAATCAAGATTATCAGTTGAGATAGTATTAGGGTTTCATACTAATCATAGAAGTTGAAGACAAGTGCAAAAAATCAAAGCAAACAATCAAAGCAAAAAGTCAAACAGAATCAGAAACGGTATTTTATGCGAGTTCTATTTTTGCTAGTATTTTCCTTTCATGCTAGAACTATTGCTTAGTCTATTATCTTTATCTTCCTTAGAAATGCTAGTAATTATTTCACTCACCAGACTTATTGTCTGACCCACTACTCCTTTCCTTTCCCCCCATAGGCCAGCAGAGTTGAGGATAGTTGATTAACGTTGCTTGGAGATTCATTTCTGGAGTTTTCTCATTTCAGATATATTCTTCTTCTTTTCATCTTTTTCATTTGGCTTATGGCACTTGTGAGAGGGATCATGATTATTATTATTGTTATTTTTGTACTCTGATTTTGTGAGACTGAGATGTTTTTTCATGAGGTATAAAAATTTTAAGACATGTTATGACTTATTTTGAAATGAAGTTTAATTGCGAATGATAAGTTATTATTTAAATATTTTCCACTACTTTTACTTATTTGACTTGTAAATTTTAGTCTCTGTGATGCTTTAGTTATACCTATGATGCACCACACCCGTTGGTATGCCCTTTTTAGGGATACTAAGAAGTGTGGGGGTGTTTCACTATTCTTTATGGTTGGAACTTCAGATTTGAAGAATTTTGCTCATTTAAACCTGATATGGCAATTTTCGTGCTTGATTCACCAAGAAATAGCAAGCATTCTTCGACCAGGGGGACATTTGCGAGCTCTTTAGGGAAAACGGAGATTTACTTGATTATAACTCTAAATTTGTTACAAATTGTACATTCTAGATCGAATTCATCAATAAAAACAACTAAGTGAACGTAGCAGAAGATTTTACTGAACCACTATAAAAAGATTGTGTTTTGTTCTTTCTATGCTCGATTTCTATCATTTTCCATTTGTTTAATTTATTTTTAATCGATACCGGGGAGTCATAAAAATCATTTGGGCAATAATAGTCAAACCATTCAAAAGAGAAATCCTTTACTACATGACTGCACTGAATTTCTTTACAAAAACGCATTAGTTACACCTAACACGTGAGGAGATTGAATAAATTTCGCTTCAACAAATATAAAAAAACTGACTTTTCACTGATTGAACTCCTAGATTTTTTCGTAGTCCTTGGTATAGTGTTATTCCAATGAGAGAGTCGGTGGTATGCTATCGGGTCAAGTATGAAATTTGTTATATATGTCTAACTTTGTAGTTAATTTTGTTTATTTAGAATTAAATCTTTGTTTACTTATGTGAACTTTGTTACATTATGACATAAGTAATTAAGTAATTATTTTAAAGTACATTAATAAGAAAATTATTAAATAAAATGAATGTAGTCTCAAATAGTTTGAATCCTATGTAATTTATCATGATATAAAATTACATTTTGTTTCTAAATATTCATGGTCAAGATGTTTTAAAACAGGATATAGATTCATTCGTTGAGACCAGAGTCAATCTATTTAATCATGTTTGCTAGAGAAACTAAGAGGTTATGTACTTATAGTTATTGGATAACTATGGAGTGACTCATTTATGAATTTCCTACTAGTTGATAACAACTTGGTCAAACAAGAAATCTCAATGTGACGATGTTACATAGTTCCCTTGACTTGGGAATATTGTGTATCTTCAATATACTTGTAACATCCCCTTATTTAAAGGTCCAAAACTAACGGCTATAGATGTTGCATTCATCCTAGTTATTAATCCTCGACGATCAAATATGGCAAAGTTAGATTCATTGATGCACAGAAACACATGAATATGGCAAAATATTTATACTTCAAACAAAATCACATTTCATTCCACAATATTCCCAATTCATTACACAGTCCCAAATTCGCAAATCACGTTCAAAGAAAATACATTTATTACAACATACGCCCAAGAGCGACATATGAAGATGTCCGCATAGATGATCAGAGTATATACAGGCAATATAGCAACTTTGCCATTATGAACAACACAACCGAATAAAAAGAAAAGAGAACTCTAAATAGCTATCATGCCTCTTGCACGTCTTCGGAAGCTTATTCGTCTTAAGAGGTACTTAAAGACCTCAACTCTCAAACTACTCAAAATCATTTGAGTACCCGAGAGTTTAAGAGGAAAACGTTAACTTCTAGTAAGACATAAAGCCTAGCATGAATAATAATTTACCATAACATTTAGATATCTAGTGGCACCACACCGCTTAGCGGAACGGGTTTTCCTCTTATTAGTATCTCAAAAACTTTATAAGACTATATACTGTGCTCCTCCATCCATAATGGTTGAAATAATTCAAAACAGTATAATATGATGAAATACAAAACAAATGAATAAATTTTGGATTACCAATCCTCATTCATTTTAGACTATCTGTCTTAATTATAATTTCTAGGATTAATATTAATCCATTAGTTTTCATGGGCTGACTAATAACCGGTCAAATATTTAAGGACACTCTGTCCAATTACACAGTTTTCATGGGATCACTAAGAACCTATTGGTAACTCCAATATCTTATTCTTATACAAGTTTTCATGAGTTGACGAGGAATCTATTGGTGACCCCAATATCCTTCCTTCTTACACTATTTTTTATAGGCTGACTAAGAACCTATTGGCATTTGTCAATATCTTAATCTGGATGTAGTTTTCATGGGCTAACTACTAACCTACCGGCCCTTAACTATATTAAATAATAGCTTTCATGGGATTACTATGAACATGTCTTTCCGACATCGTCCTTTATACAAAGTTTTCATTGACTAACTATGAACCTATTGGCCCCCGCTAATTTCTTTTCGTATACATTGTTTTCATGGGCTTATTGAGAACCTATTGGCCCCTGCAAATATCTTTCTTTTATATTTTAGTATCCAATATTATGGTCTTCCATACCTCCTATATGAAATTATACTCATATGAGTTTAATCAATTTATATTCACTATTGGGTTAACCTAACTGGTTCCTCTACCCTTTATCCCCAAAATTGTAGTTATGGGTCCAATATAAAGTGAAAATATTTATATTCGAAGAAGCAAACATAAGAACATAACAATACCACTCTTGTGAGTTTAATATAAAACATGGTTAATCCCTTTATCCTATTATTTTATCAAAGAAAGCTTATTCTCAAAACCATTATAAAAACTCCATTAATTTAGCCATGGGTTTTTCTTTTAAAAAAAGAGTTTGGGTTATACAACCTTTCGAAACCTAACTATCGACTTCATAGGATGACTACCTTCACAAGTCTTAAAATCTATCTTCAAAACATTAGGCTCCTGCCTTTATAATACTTTAAAACCTTCCTTTCGAAACCTTTCGATTGTAGTAAAGTATTAATATTTAACTTTAAAAGCTTAGCTTCAGAACTAGTTGAAAGGTTCCCATTCGACATCGTTGGAAGTAACCTTTCCAAAACCATTGAAAGTCCCCCTTTCAAAAGCATTGGGTTTATACTTAAAACATTATTTGGGTCAAAGTGAATATAGGTAAAAGAATCTCCTTCGAAACCATCCTTTATCGTTTATAAAAATAGTGGGGAAAATATGATAGCGTCGATAACATCTCTTTCGAACTCATAAAACATCTGGATAAAAGAACAGAAGGTTGGCATCGAAACCCCTTTCGAAACCATTGCCTTCGAAATCCCTAACCCCTTTCGAAAGCTATAGGAAATAGCTTAAACTTATAAACCAAAGTACCCATTTGAAAGCATTGATTTCTTCAATACATCGAAAGGATATAGAACGACATCAGGGTTTTGACAAGGTTGGAACCTCTTCTTTCAAAACATTCATTCATAAGTAAAGGAACCCAGTCAAAAGCAAACTTAATTTAATGGGAACCCTTTCGAAACCTTTTAAAACCTTTTTCGAAACCATATTCTTCGACTTTGTCGAATGCTAAATGAAACAAAGGCGGGAGCTTTTCTTTTAAAAACAAACCAAGATTTCAACTCCTTCGAAAGCTATGCATTCGAAACCTTACCTTTCCCCTCCTCCAATCCACTACATACCATCTCTGTGATACCTTGTGTATTGGTTTTGGCTTTGTAGGTTTCAACTATTTTAAAGACGAAAGCTTCTGCGTCGAAAGGTGTAATGATCTGTAAAATTTAGTGGTTTTATTTATTTAATTACCAAAAATTTTGTGAAATTTTAAAATAAAATTTTGAATTAAAAATCTAATATTTGGAATATGTCTATTTAAACATAGCAAATGTTAAATTTTCATCTGGAAATATGGAAGTTTATTTCTTGTGTAATATTGTTTCAATTCAGATCAGTTAAAAATTGATGATAATAAAATGTTTTTCAAACCTATATATTTTTATACAATAAATTTGTAAATCATCTTCTAAGTGAGACGTCATATTTCATTTCTCCAAATTTGAACTGCCATTGCTCCGTTTATCTTATTTTCGACAGATTTTAGCATTTTTCGTTACCGACATCGACTTTTAATAGGATATTCGTACCACTGATATTTGTATACCGTTCTGATCGTCTCGTTGTGCTGATATGTACAGTATATTCACTTAGGTATTTCGGTGTCCTGACTGCATGCGAAAACTACGAAACGGATAATCATATCGGTACCCGTTTTGAGTATTTTGATGTTTGCATCCTTTCAATTGTATAGCTGCGGAAATGAATAGCTACTAGTTTATAATTCCCAATACAACTATTGGCTTTTTTCATTCCATCGGTTCAAATTTCTATTTTGGTTCGTTTCTTTCTATTGGAGTCTTTTCGTTTCTATACATTTATGCAAATCTTTTCTTTTTTCTTTTTTCGTTCCTTTATTTTTGGTCCGTTCTTGTTCTTTGTCCCTCCACTCTCTATCCACTCTTCTTTTGGAATACAAGATGGTTTACATAAATTATATAATTTCCACTATACGCATGCTTTTGAACAAGACATGTATATATTGTACAGAGATTCTTTTCCCATGAGTCACCCCCTTCCTCAAACTATATATATTGTTGTAAATTATGCACAGATCCAAGAAAGGGCCCCTTACTTTGCTCTTTCCCTCCTTATGGCGATGCCGTCCACCTTCAGCCGCCATAACATCATCAGTCGAGCCATCTGATCCTCCTCTCTCTCCTCATGCTTAGCTTCTCCTTCTGCTCCCTATTGTTTATAAGGTATATATGATTTAAAATATATTTTTATATTTGAAATATGGTGTACAGTTATATATATTACAAAGCATATAGTTACGGCAGTGGTACATATTAGTTTCCACTTGTAAACTTTGTATGATTTGAAAACAGGGTATGTGTATGTACTGCTACCCATATATATTTTTATACAAGTTTATTGTATATATCAAGCTGTTGACATTTATTATAAAGTATATATATATACTAGTTTTCCTATGACTTGTTGTTACTGGAATAAGAAAAGCCTGTTTGAATTATATATATATATATATATATATATATATATATATATATATGCTTATATACATTTTTTTTTATTTTTTGTTATGCATATACATTAGTATTATATAAATATATTATGTACATATTTATTTTTTTAGCGGTTGAGTTTGTCAACTGTTATATATATGTTATTGTGAGCTTTTATACAAAACGATATATATACATCAAAGCTTGTATATAGATGGATTTTGGTTTTATGTTTTCCAGTGTTAGAAACAGCAATTTTATTACCTTCATTACGTATATATTGTTTAGTTGGGCATATTTGCGTATAAACAGTTTTGTATGGGTTTAATATAACGTGTGTGTGTATATATTTGTCTGTTCTTATTATATATATATATATATATATATATATATATATATATATATATATATATATATAGTAAACATTTTATAAAGTATGTTTTATAGCATACTTATGATTACAGAATTATGGTTATAAGGTGTATTACAGGTCATGCATATATTATATATTAGCTTTTGCAAATATTTACGTAAGTTTTGCCTGTCATCGTTTTATGTCATATATATTTGTATATATATTTTCTTATACAAGTTACGTGAGTTGTTTCCAGAAATATATGGATATTTTAATATTGGAAAGTATATAGTTCTAAACTATAGTTTTTTTTATCTACGTGAGTTTATGTACAGTGTGTATTATATTATTTTAATTATTTGTTTGATTGTTAATATATATGTTTTAATTTAAAATAATGATTTTGAAATACATATATTTAATTTAATATATGTTTAAATTTGGAATATGACTTGATGTGTGTGTGTGTATATAGATATATATAGTTATATATATACAAGTTCACTTATACCGATTTTCTTCATCGATTCAGATTCTGATTTATTTCATCAATTCTATCTACCGACCGTGATCGTCAAATTTGTGCCCATCTCACCTTGCTTTGGATTCGTAACTCATCGTCTTTTTTTTCGTCTCTAGCCTCGAAAGGTGAGCAATTACTCACGATTAATGTTCTTATATTTATAAATTTGATTTCAATTGAAGCGTCAATTGAAATATGCTGCTGTTAGTTATTTACATTGTTGTATATATGCTATTATCCGTATCTGTTCACCCGTGACATCTGACACCATTATCTGTTATTTATCTTGATGATATATGCATGTTATATTGTTATTATATCTGTTATCGCTCTGCATGTTCCCTGTTAATATATAATCACTATGGGTTGAAATGATACATACCCGAACGATCTTTAGAATAGGAGAAAGTCGTTATGGATTGAAATGATAAACCCAAGCGATTTTCATTTGAATTAAATTTGGGATTGCGGGTTGAAATGATATATACCCGTATATATTTAAATGTGGAAATTAGAGAGGTATCCCTATCATACTTTCATATTGCAAAGCGGGTCCCTTTCAAAGTTTCATTGTAAAGTGGGTCCCTGTTTTATGGAAACGAAGAAAAATTATTGCTGAAATGTCAGCAACATTTATAAATAAGTGCTGATATTTCAGAAACTTTCCCTGTCAAAGTTTCATTGTAAATCCGGTCCTTATATTCTAGAAACAAAGAATACTTATTCCTGAAATGTCAGCAACTTTTATAAATAAGTGTTGATATTTCAGTAACTTTCATAAACTGTGTTTATAGTGTATATAAATGTTGCTGAAATATCAGCAACTTTTATAAATAAGTGATGATATTTCAGCAACTTTCATACACTATGTTTACAGTGTACAGAAAAGTTGCGGAAATGTCAGCAACTTTTATGAAAAGTTGCATCATGCTCTGCAATAATCGTGAATAAAAAAATAGGGACCTAATTTACCTTGAAATTTAGTGAGGGGCTTTTCGTGAATTTTGAAACTTAATAAGGACCAGTGCCCAAAGTACCCTATTTAAATTGTGGATTGAAATGATAAATATATGTATCACTTGACCACAGGATGGAAAATTAAATGCAAACACCGTTGGTCTATATATAAATATTTTGGAAATGATTTCTATGGATTTTGGAAAAAATATATGCTTTTATAAAATATTTATCTTAGATATTTTATATAATTAAATTCTTGATTTTAAGCTATATATAAATTTGTTTTATTATAGATTAATTTTAATAATAAATTTTGATTTTTATTAAAATATAAGATGGTTAAGTATTTATTTAAATTATATTTTAATATATAGTTTGCAATAATTTTAATAAATTAAGGTTGGGAAGATAGGTTTGAATTTGATTTGAAATGATATTTAATTAAGAATTTATTTAATTAAATAAATTTGAAACTTATGGAATTTGGAATTTTAAAAGGATATGATTTTATAACTTGATTTTGGAAAGCAATTTAAATGAATATATTAAGTTTAAATAAATTGAAAGAATATTCAGTTATTTGGAGTTTAAAAGTTTTACTTTAAAGATATTGATTTATTAGGTAAACATTTCAAGTCAAAATAATAGTAATCGAATTTAATATATATGGAATTATCAAAATTTAGTTTGAAATTATGGAATTTTTAATGCTTTGAAATATATGGAATTTGAAATGGTTTATTTGAGGTTCAAATCCGTATTTGGAATTGATATAAATTGAAATGGATTATTGAAAACTGAATTGAGTTGAAATTTATGAATTGAGATTTGATTTAAATTGAATTTTGGATTCAATTTGATTTTAATCAATTTGTGAAGTTGAGGAAATTATTTTATTTTATAAATTAATTTTAAATTTAAAACTATTTTATTATATGTACTATTTAAATATCGAAACAGTTTAAGGGGTGGAAGTTATGATTTCGAAGTTATAAATTTCAAAGTATTATGTTTCGAAAACGTACATTTTCAAGTGTTTGGTTTCGAAAGTATTATAACTTTGAAAATGCTATAGTTCTGAAAATGGATATATTTGAAATGGAAATGATATCTTATTTGGTGTTGAAATGGAAATGATATCGTATTGATATGGTTTTGAAATGGCAATGTGTGATGACCCGAATTTTGGCGCTTGAAAATCGACATCCATACTTCACCCGTATTCGAATGCCGCAGATTCAAACGTCGAAATCCGAATTGTCAGGGCTTATAACACATTAAGTTCAACAACACAGCGGAAGAAAATGAATATACCATTGATACACAATAGTTGATTACAACAATGATACGACAATAATTTATCTATATTATCAGAGACACAAGATACAGTGGAAAGAATATCTTCAATAGAATTCCCAAGTGACAAAGCAAGAATCCAACATATTGTGACTCCATTGCCAAAGCTCTTTAAACCATAAGCTCAAACCACCGTCTCGATGTATCAAGCAAACTATGTAACAGAATGAAACACAATGCAATCGACAAATCCAAACAGCTTCAAAGATTTCCAAACAGAAGGCTGAAGGCTACTGAATCTACATCTACTAGCTGATTACCTGAAAATCTAACTCTAGGCCGCCTGTGTGGAGAATTGTGGGTACCCAGAGCTTAGAAAGGGAACAATAAACTCCAGGTCAGTCATGGGACTGGTATGAGCAAACAAAAATGGTTTATCTTAAACAAAACAAACAAAAGAATTTAAAAGAAATTTGCAACGCTTTTTAGAAAATGAAACTACCATAAGGCCTCCCGGCACACACACAATGTAATCGCACACTTGGGGAGATTTCTCCTTATGATAGTCAAACATGCTTGATACGCGAGAAAACCTTTTGATATTATTATTAGTGCATAGTGGAAAACATTTCAAATGTATAATATCAATCTTAGCCAGCATAGGTGCCATTATATTATGCCCACTATAGCTACCATTTAAGAATGGCAGATTATAAAACTGCAATCGTAAAGGGATCGTATTGGATGATTATATTTCCAACAATGGTCAGGCAAAAGAACTTCCTACACTGAATGGGACGCCTCTGGAGGGACGCCTCCAAGAACCAAACCAGTTCTCTACCAACATAAGGCCGAGTTACCTCTGTAACTAGGTAACACCTACAAGTAAGCCATCCTCGGTCGTTACCGACCTTTATCCCTGGATTCACCAACAAATAGAAACAACCACACAGTTAAATATCTGGGCTTCGTACCATGATACCACTTTTTATCCAAAAGGAAATGGGCATAACCTCGGGGCGTGACCCCTAGTAATCTTGCCGCAATTTTCCCGTTTCGACCATTTTCGAGTTGTGAGGCTCGACGAAGTCTCGTCCACAAAGCTACGCTTTTCACAAAAGCCATGCTTCGATCAACACATGATCAGCAACACTTTGTATGCCACATTACCAAATTGGGAATGTATCACTAGTAAATATTAAGTACATAACCTCTGAGCTCATACATCTCAAAGAAGGGTGTTAAGCTAAGAGAATAAATTCTCCGCCACCAAACAGAAATGTATTTGATAGAAACCAGCTTTACATCTCAAAGTGTAATGTTAGACGCACATCCATACAAGTCCGTTCCGGGTTAGAACAGAACCGAAGGCACTTCCAAATATGCCCTTGCAAATTCGGATAATCCCTAATCACGTCCGATCTTCCCATCACAAAGGATAATATGAATCTCTATATCGAGGATCAGCTGGTGCAGAGACATTCGACAGGTTATCGTTTCGCTTTTGAAAATACCAGATCTTCACCATCGGTCGTCAAATGCTATCCATATCGTCGTATCATTATTCGGAATGGGTTTTAAGACACAAGGTCATCTTCCGGCTAAATCGAATAATGAGCGCAATATTTAAAAACATATGGATATTGGGATCTCAGATAAGTCACAACACAAAACCCAAAACCTTTTCTTCAAACAGTTTAAACAAATTACCCATTTTCAAATCTTTAAAGTAAAAGATTCACTTCACAAAGTTCACTAGTCTTTCACAAAGATTCATTCATAGCCTTTCAAAATTATTTTCATTCCAGATCCTTTATACAAAAGATATACCTTTAAGATCCTCTTCAATCTGAAAACAAAGTTTCACTAATCTTTAACAAAGATTCATTCATAATATTTTCATAGAAATCCGTATTTAGAATTCACTTTAATTCAAAACAAGATTTATAAAATCTTTAAGAAAGATTTATTCATAGCTTCAAACCAAATTCCTTTCCAAAATTTGATTTACTAATCCAATCTTTAACAAAGATCCATTCATAACTTTCAAAATTATTTTCATTTCAAACTTGAAAACCTTTCAACACAAATTGGAAATCCTTTCTTTATATGAAAGCTATTACTACTTGGAAAAACAAGGGTTTTCGTTTCGAAAAAATTTGATCAAATATGCACAAGTTATATCCTTTAAAGTATACACTTGGGTTAAATTTGAATTCCCAAATTTTTTTTTTAAAATACTTTAAAGGTGGTTCCAAAATCCATACATACATACACATATATATATATATATATATATATATATTATATAACTTGTATAAATCTTTCAAATAATTTCCAAAACAATTTCAAATAATATTTTCATACTAAACTTTAATTTCAAAACTTCCCTTTCAAAATCTTTTCTTTTTCAACCCAATTGCATTTCCAAAATCATTCGAATTCAAAATTCAACTTTTAAACAAAAAATATTTAATTTCAAAATATCTATGACTTAACCGATTTCCTCATGAAATCTATATTTGCGTGTGTATGGTGTAGTCTAGGGGTTTTACACAATAGTGCAACATCATCAATCATCGCAATCCAAACACAGCAATATTGATAAGTGGTATAATCCTATAACGCTTATCTTCATTCATAGATTCACAGATAAATAATATACATTCATCACAGATAAATAAATTACATTCATCACAGCTCGAATCAAAATAAATTCATATCATAAAGCATCACACATCAGAGATATCAAACAATTCAAACATTCAACAGAATCCAAACATCCATAAGTAAGATCAATTAATTATCTGATTAATTTAAATCAGATTAGTTACTTGTGAATAAACTACTAATCCTGGTTAATCAATATGAATTAACTACAAACCATTTTAATTAATTAATCTTTAATCATTAAATTATTAACCTTTAATAATTAATTAATTAACCATAATTAATAGATTAATCTTTAAATCATTAACCTCTAATTATTTAATTACTCTAAATTAATTATATTAACTAATTAACCCTTAATTAATAATCATTAATTAATAAATCACCTTGATTAATTATCCTTTAATTAATCACTTTAATTAATTAACCTTTAATTAATTATCCTCAAATTAAATTACCTTAATTAATTACCATTTAATTAATTATCCTTAATTAATTACGACAAGTGATTATCCCTAATTAATTCCATTAATTAATAAATCTCAAATTAAATTTAATCACTTGATTAATGAACTTTTAATCATTAATGAGTAAATCTTGATTATTAGTTAATTAACCCTTAAGTAATTAACCTTTCAATTAATTACATTAAGTAATTACTATTAAGAAATCAACGCTTTAACTGTTCCTATAAAGTAATTAAATATATTGATTAACCTTAAATTAATTACAATGGTTAATTTTCCTTAATTACTTTCATTAACTGGTTAACTTTAAATTATCAATAAATTAATTTTTAATTACCAAAATCCTAAAGATAAACCTCTTATCTTAATTACTTATCAAATCACATCCTCAAATTCTTTTCAAACACTAAAGAATATTTAAATAAAACTATCCAATAAAATTACTCAAACCAAAAACAATTTTAAACATATTTTTTTGACTTAAACCACAATCCTTGAAAACTTATTTAAATTTTTTTCATTTAAATTTCGAAAACTTGGATTATTATTTTATTTTTAACATACTTCTAAATTTTCTTTAGCTTTAAAACTTGGATTAATTTTGTTTTCTCATTGTGTTGGAAAACTTAGTTATCATTCATTTGAAAATTTATACCTTCCAATATACATTAACACATGTTTAAATAAAACTATTTAAAACTTAATCATTTACTTTATTTTAAAAGCAGATTATATCATCAAATTAAGAACCCCGAGCCATACGAAACTTTCCCCGATTCCAGCTTCGAGAAAAATTTACAAACCCAACTACTTCAAGAATTTCCTTCCACTGCTTCATGCCGAACTCGAAGACGAAACCTTCTTCCCCAAGCAAATAGATACAAGCCCATATGCATGCACGTGTACAGGTGGTCGGACCGTCTCCGACCAATCTCGCTACCCTCGGCAAGTCGACGACGATTCCCTCAAGCCTCGCGACCACCATGAACCTCCAATCTCGACGTAAATTAAAATCGAGCTATTCGATTTAAACTGGAACCAAAACCGACCACCTAAAAACACCTCCTTCTGATCATCTCGACTTCATGATGCCACACGACCACGTCCTTAGCTTCATCATCATCCCACGTGACTTTTCGCCCATGTCCGATCGCCTGAATCACCTTGACGGCGACGCAGTTCCACTTCAAACACAGACGAGCAAAACTAGCTTTAAAACCCTAAATTTATGCCTTGTCGTCACTATAATGATCGAGAAGTTTTCGATCATTTTTCCTGCAATCTACATCACATCATCCTCCTCCAGATTCAAACTCGAAGCTCGATTATTCTTTGATCGACCGAAATTGATGTTTTTCACAATTCCATTCAACTCGAAAATCCAAACGATTTTCCAATATAAAAATCTTGATATTATCATTAAAATTCATCATTTTATAACTTGAATCAGGTTATGAATTCAAAACAAAAATTTGTGAACATGGATTTTTAAGTCTTTGATTTATTTAACTGTAGTTTCTATTTTCCAAATGAATTACTCAATATTTCTACTTGTTTTATTTTTAAAAATAATATTACACCATTACAATCCTTTTCATTCAAGAATCATAACCTAATCATGTTTATTTAGGAAGATATAGATTTTTTTATGCTGTTCTTTAGCCTATGAATGTTTAACAGAGATATAGATGCCTGTAAACAGATATGTATACAACAATATATATATATATATATATGTGTGTGTGTGTGTGTGTGTGTGTGTGTGTATTTAAACACATAGACATGCAAGCATTTTAACATTCATACAAACAATAACTTTAAGAATATAGCATCAAGATATCATAGCAGGTGCAAGGTTAGTTTGCTCACCTGTCCTTACAAAGACCAAGTTTTGAAAGCCTGAAGCCAAATTTTTGATCTGAGAAATTTGCTCTTGATTTGTTTAATATGGTAGTTGATCTGTGCAACATGATTTTTGAACTTAAAGTCGTTTGAATTTGCTTTGCCCTTGATCTTTGCTTAGATTAAAAGTTTGAACAGGTTATCATTTTGAACAGGTTTGAGATGTTGTTTGATTTAATTTTGAACTGAGTTGAATCTTATACTTGATTTGGTTGAGTTGAATTTTTATCTTTGCTTTGATTTGTTTTCAGATTTTAGTTTCTGGTTTTGATTTCCAAATTTTTAAATTTTTTCTTTGAAATGAAAAAAAAATGAGAGGGAGGAGAAAAATATACATATAACCTGATTTTATCTTTTATTTAAAATGAAAAGAAATTGAAAACTTGACACTTGTTTATCAATGTAGTTACTTATCTTACATTTGTTAATTCATATAATCTCAAGCTTATAAATGTTCATATGTAACATTTTGTGTTTAATCCCTACTTAATTAATTTATAAATTTTTTGTTTAAACCCCTTTAGTTTTAGTATTTACGTTTATATATATATATAATTCCAATTCAGCCTTACATACCTATGTTTTATATTTTTAGATGTTTATCTCTTTTTTATTAAACATTTGTCAAAAACCATTAAATTTCTGTTTTAAGTCCTTATATCTTAATTAATTTAAAATTTGTATTTTAAACCCTTGTTTAGTATTATATTTACAAATGTATTTGTTTTCAAATTTATACTTATTATGGTATATATATAAACTA
Organism: Allium cepa; assembly: GCA_030765085.1. Lineage (NCBI taxonomy): Eukaryota > Viridiplantae > Streptophyta > Magnoliopsida > Asparagales > Amaryllidaceae > Allium > Allium cepa. The sequence continues at coordinate 589,070,030 of CM060928.1, forward strand.
AATTTATACCATATGAAATTTGAAAAAGAATATTAACCTTTTTAAATAACCTTTAAGTAAAATGATTTGAAATCAAATTATACTTTCAATAAGTAATCATGTATTATATTTTTGAATTTCAAACTCAATTTTTTTTTTGCAAACGCACATTTTTATTTTTTCTGGAATTTTCCTAATTAATTCATCAATAAATCCACAATTTTATTCCAAAAATTAATTACTTATCAAATTTAACTTGGCTAAAATCCAGGAACGTTACACAATGATATTTTGGTTTTGAAGTATATACTATTTTGAAAATGACTGCGGTGTTACAATAACATTTGGTTGTTAAAGAGACTGGGATCGGAAGTTGTCATACTCTCTGCCAACTTCAAAACCACTTTAACAACCATGTACGTGGTGGAGATTCCAAAATGAAGTGGGATGGTGGCGACGTTCTATTAAGGTATATACATGGACCTGACTCCCGTGAGTTGGCATAAAGTGGCTAAAACAGGAGCAATCCACGGGCTAATGAGGTTACTCCTCTGATTGGACACACTTCTTTGTTTTCCATTCTATTACTTTGTGATTGATTGGTGCGCACCTTTGATCTTGGAAGCGTGGCTTGGGTGGGTTGTAGCTGCGGCTATGCGTTACCATCGGTTCGGAAGTGCAATTGGTATATCTACCCCGGCATTGCCTAGTTGTGTCGTGTCACCTACCCTAGCGTGCTTTATACGATTTTGTTTTGTACCATACCTATGGAGTGCCCTCGGAAGGCGCCCAATACGGGGGAGATTACAGTGCTGTATAGAATATGCGAATATATAAGATGTGTTAAGGTGGAAAATGTAAAGCCTTAACACTATTTTTAAATATATCATAATTTACTTTAGACATTATTATAATAGTGTATATCACTACAAAGTAGATAGTTTAATGGATCCTTAGAGGATAGTTATCCCAAACATCCTTTGAGTTACTTGTATTTCAATTTTTATTTCACTTGAGTTGGATTTATTATTATAAGAATGTTAATCCTGACTCGAGTGTTTCATATTTTGCTTTACGCTCCGGTCAGACTAGGTGATACAGTATTTGAGACTCACCTTTGGAGTTGGAGCTTCGCTTGGAGATCCAGCTATCTATTCAGTTGCAGTTATCCAATTGACTCCTATGATATTCTTATTTTGTTATCTGACTATTGTATTCGAGACTTCGGTTGTATCTTATTTAACTCTGTTATATATATAGTAGCCTCATGAACTACTATTCCTTTGTTTCCACTGCATTATTTTTATATTTCTTTGTATCTGTGATTCTGTGATTTATTTATTTACTGTACATACTGACTTTTGCCAAATATAAATTAAAAACTTGATATTTTGAGAAATTCAATTCCGGCATGTGCAGATGCAAATGGTTGAAAATATCAGGTGTTACATGTGGTATCAGAACTTTGGTTTTAGGCAAACTCAGCATACGGAGTAGATTTTATTACAGAATCACTTTCGTTCGAGCTTGAATTCCTTCTTCTTCAATTCGTTTCCTTTGAATTTTGAAATGTTCCCTTCGGTTCCAAAATCAGTTCTTGTCTCTCCCTTTTCATATTCTTCTTGATACTGGAGTATTCCTTAACTCCACTTCGAATTATCTTTATTAAATATCGACGGTCTCGTCAATCTTTAAATAATTTGTAAAAGGGTGAAACTCCTTTACAACAGCATTGATTCACCGAAGATTTATGTTTCCTTGGTTTATGATGCTGCTATTTCTTGCTATGCTCGAATTCTATCCCTTGAGCTCAAATGTCGATTTACCTCTGGATTCTGCATCGATCTTATTCTTAAGTCATGGTTGACCTGGTTAAGGTCGCACGTAGTTTATATAATTTTATATATCTTTTCTCTTTTTCTATTTAATCATCTTACCTCCCTATCGAGCCTATCTTCTAGCTTGAATTCCTTTGGAATTGGATTCCTCCAATTTGAATCTCTATCCTTGCTTTGTAACCTATTCTGTATAATCAAGTGAGGGAGTGTATTTATATTTATATTAAAATGTTTTACGTTGTGTTGTTTAAGATATTGATGTTGATTTGGATTTTAGATCGATTCGACTGATCAACGCTATCGATAGGATTTTCAAAACACTTAAACAGAGCAAACCGACACAATTTTGTTTTCAAATTTAGTAAATGGAATAATTTTGTATGATTATATTATATATATATATAAGTTAATTTTGGAATTAAGTAGTTAAATGAAATGGTTCTCATAAATGATAATATTTGATTTTCATTTATCGTTTTGTAAACCATTGATTTTACCATCATATAAATAAATGAATTGATATAACATGGTTTATAAATTAATTTGAAATTGAAATGAATTTAAATCAAGAATTTGAGAATTTAATTTCCGATGATTCAAAACTTTGGTTTTAAAGTTTTATAATATTATTATTTGAAGTATTTTCAAATAGAAATCATTTTAAAGAATTTTTGAAAGTTTTAAATTGGTGCTCTCTTCTGTCGTTGCTGGAAAATAATTTTGGTGCCTGTAGTATCATCGGCATTCATTTTCGAGTTTCGAAGTGGAGAGTCCATTCGATAGCTTTGCTACGATTTTGTTTTGGAAAAATATTTGATTTGAATTTCTTAAACATGACTTGATTTAATATATATATGTGTGTGTGTGTGTGTGTGTGTGTGTGTGTTTATATATTTGATTTGATATATATAGCATATATATATATATATATATATCTAAATTGTTTGAAGTGAATCGGAAATTTAATTCTTAATAATGGATGTTATCAATTATTAAAATGAAGTCAAAAAATTTGAACAAATATTTAAACTTGAAATAATTGAATTAAGAAAATTTTACTTGTATAATACTCAATTGCATTCCAATATAACTTACCTAAATCATTCAGAAGTTGAATATGTAACTGAATAATTTACAATGTAAAATGATGTTAATAGAATTTATAAATAAAATTTGAGTGGTCATAATAAATGTTATACACTTGAATTTTAATTATAAAATGTTAATAGACGTAAATAGAAAAATAAGTTGATTGAATAGTAAATGAGACAAATTAAATAAAATTTTGTTTTGAAAAAATCTTTTAGTATCAAATATTAATAAATTTAAATTAATTCAACTTATTGAAATACATTGAATTTAAAATAAATTATTGAATATTAATTAATTTTCATTTATATCATTTCAAATTAATGGTTTTATTTTGTTTGTCAATCTATTTTCTTTCTGGTTGTTTCCATTCTCCTACCTCGTTCTTTTTCAGGGACGAAAAGTTTTTAGTGTGGGAGAGTGTAACAACCCGTAAATTTTAGTGGTTTTATTTATTTAATTAACTTAATTTTTGTGAAATTTTAAAAATAAAATTTTGAACTAAAAAATTGATATTAGGAATACGTCTATTTAAACATAGCAAACGTTAAATTTTCATCTGAAAATATGGAAATTTATTTTCTTGTGTAATACTATTTCAATTCAAATCAGTTAAAAATTGATGATAATAAAATGTTTTCGAAACCGGAATACTTTTATACAACAAATTTGTAAATCATCTTCTAAGTGAGACTCATATTTCGTTTCTTCAAATTTGGATTGCTATTGCTTCGTTTATCTTCTGTTAGACAGATTCGCAGCATTTTTCGTTGCCGACATCGACTTTTGATAGGATGTTCGTACCATTGATATTTGTATACCGTTTTGATCATCTCATCCTATTGATCTACACAGTATATTCATTTCTATATTTCGATGTCCGCTATGCGACGTAAACAGCTAAATGGATAACCGTATCGGTACCCATTTGAACATTTTGATGTTTGTATCCTTTCAATTGTACAGCTGTGGAAATGAATAGCCACTAGTTTATAATTCCAAATACAACTACTGGCTTTTGTCATTTCATCAGTTCAAATTTCTATTTTGGCTCATTTCTTTCAATTAGAGTCTTTTCGTTTCTATACATTTATACAAATCTTTTTTTTTCTTTCCTCGTTTCCGTATTTTTGGTCTGTTCTAATTCTCTGTCCCTCCACTCTCTATCCACTCTTCTTTTGGAATACAAGATGGTTTACATAAATTATATAATTTCCACTGTACACATGCTTTTGAACAAGACATATATATTGTACATAGATTCTTTTCCTATGAGTCATCCCCTTCCTCAAACTATATATATTATTGTAAATTTTGCACAGATCCAAGAAAGTGCCCCTAACTTTGCTCTTCCCCTCCTTATGCTGATGCCGTCCATCTTCAGCCGCCATAACATCATCAGCCGAGCCATCTGATCCTCCTCTCTCTCCTCGTGCTTAGCTTCTCCTTCCGCTCCCTCTTGTTCATAAGTTATATATGATTTAAAATATATTTTAATATTTTAAATATAGCGTATAGTTATATATATTACAAAACATATAGTTACGGCAGTGGTATATATTAGTTTCCACTTGTAAACTTTGTATGTTTTGAAAACTGGGTATGTTTATGTACTGCTGCCCATATATATTTTATATATAAGTATATTGTATAGATCATGTTGTTGACATTTATTATAAAGTATAAATATAAGTGTTTTCCTATGACTTGTTTTTATTGGAATAAGAAAATCCTGTTTGAATTATATATATATATATGCTTATATATTTTTTTGTATTTTTTTGTTTTGCATATACGTTAGTATTATATAAATATATTATGTACATATTTATTTTTTCAGTGGTTCAGTTTGTCAACTGTTATATATATGTTGTTGTGTGCTTTTATACAAACCGATATATATACATCGAAGCTTGTACATATGTGGATTTTGGTTTTATGTTTTCCAGTGTTAGAAACAACAAGTCTATTACCTTCATTACGTATATATTGTTTAGCTGGGCACATTTGCATATAGGCAGTTTGGTATGGGTTTAATATAACGTGTATATATATTTGTCTATGCATATTATATATATTTACAGTAATCATTTTACAAAGTATGTTTTACAACACACTTATGATTACAGAAATATGGTTACAAGGTGTATTACAGGTCATGCATATATTGTATATTAGCTTTTGCTCATATTTATGTAAGTTTTGCCTCTTATTGTTATATGTTATATATATTTGTTTATATAAGTTACGCGAGTTGTTTCCATACAAATATGGATATTTTAATATTGGAAAATATATATATTTTAAACTATAGTTTTTTTATCTATGTGAGTTTATGTACAGTCTGTATTATATTATTTTAATTATATGTTTGATTATTAATATATATGTTCTAATTTAAAACAATGATTTTGAAATTCACAAATTTTTAATTTAATATATGTTTAAATTTAGAATATGACTTGATGTATACATATAGATATTTATATATATATATATATATATATATATATATATATATATATATATATATATATACAAGTTCACTTATACCGATTTTCTTCATCGATTCAGATTCAGATTTATTTCATCGACTCTATCTACCAGCCGTGATCATCAAATTCATGCCTATCTCACCTTGCCTTTGGATTTGTAACTCATCGTCTTTTTGTTCATCTCTAGCCTTGAAAGGTGAGCAATCACTCATGATTAAGGTTCTTATATTTATTAAATTTGATCTCAATTGAAGCAATAATTGAAATATGTTGCCGTTAGTTATTTACATTGCTATATATATGCTATTATCTGTATTCTTTCACCTGTGACATCTGACACCATTGTCTATTATTTATGTTGATGATATATGCATGTTATATTATTATCATATCTACTATCACTCTGCAAGTTCCCTGTTAATATATAATCACTATGGATTGAAATGATACATACCCGAACAATCTTTAGAATAGGAGAAAATCGTCATGGGTTGAAATGATAAACCCAAGCGATGTTCATTTGAATTGAATTTAGGATTGTGGATTGAAATGATATATACTCGTATATATTTAAATTACAGGTTGAAATGATAAATATACGTATCACCTGACCATACGATAGAAAATCATATACAGACACTGTCGGTCTATATATAAATATTTTGGAAATGATTTCTATGGATTTTGGAAAAAATATATGGTTTTATAAAATATTGTCTTAGATATTATATAGATGTTATTTTATATAGTTAAATTCTTGATTTTAAGCTATATATAAATTTGTTTTATTATAGATTAAGTTTAATAAAAAAAATTATTTTTATTAAAATATAAGATGGTTAAGTATTTATTTAAATTATATTTTAATATAGAGTTTATAATAATCGTAGTAAATTAAGGTTGGGAAGATAGGTTTGATTTGATTTGAAATGACATTTAATTAAGAATATATTTAATTAAATAGATTTGAAACTTATGGAATTTGGAATTTTAAAAGGATATGATTTTATAACTTGATTTTGGAAAGTGATTTAAATGAATATATCAAGTTTAAATAAATTGAAAGAGTATTTAGTTATTTGAAGTTTAAAAGTTTTACTTAAAAGATATTGGATTTATTAAGTAAACATTTCAAATCAAAATAATAGTATGAATTTGATATATATGGAATTATCAAATTTTGGTTTGAAATTATGGAATATTTAATGCTTTGAAATATATGGAATTTGAAATGGTTTATCTGAGGTTCAAATTTGTATTTGGAATTGATATAAATTGAAATGGATTATTGAAAACTAATTTGAGTCGAAATTTATGAATTGAGATTTGATTTAAATTGAATTTTGGATTCAAGTTGATTTGAATCAATTTGTGAAGTTGAGGAAATTATTTTATTTTATAAAGTAATTTTAAATTTAAAACTATTATATTATATATAATATTTGAATATCTAAACTGTTTAAGGGGTAGAAGTTATAGTTTCGAAGCTATGAATTTCAAAGTATTATGTTTTGAAAATGTATATTTTCAAGTGTTTTGGTTTCGAAAGTGTTATAACTTTGAAAATGCTATGATTTTGAAAATGGATATGCTTAAAATTGAAATGATATCTTATTTGGTTTTGAAATGGAAATGATATCGTATTGATATGGTTTTGAAATGGCAATGATATTTGGTTTTGAAGTATATATTATTTAGAAAATGACCACGGTAATATAATAACGTTTGGTTGATAAAGAGACCGGGATCGGAAGTTGTCATACTCTCCGCCAACTTCGAAAACCACTTTAACAACCGTGTACGCGGTGGAGATTCTAGAATGAAGTAGGATGGTGGCGACGTTTTATTAAGGTATATACATGGATCCGACTCCCATGAGTTGGCATAAGATGGCTAAAACAGGAGCAATCGACGGGCTAATGAGGTAGCTCCTCTGATCGGAGACACTTCTTCGTATGACATTCTATTACGTTGTGATGGATTGGTGCGAACCTTTTAATTTTGGGAGCGTGGCTCGAGGTGGGCAATAGCTACGGCTATGCGTTACCACGGTCCGTAAGTGCAATTGGTATATCTACCCTGGCATTGCCTAGTTGTGTTGTGTCACCTACCCTAGCGTGCTTTATATGATTTTGTTTTGTACCATACCTATGGAGTGCCCTTGGACAACGCCCAGTACGGGGGAAATTACGGAACTGTATATACTATGGTAATATATAAAATGTGTTAAGGTGGAAAATTTAAAGCCTTAATGCTATTTTAAAATGTATTATACTTTAATTTAGACATTATTATAATAGCATATATTACTACATAATAGATAGTTTAACAGATCCTTAAAGGATGGTTATCCCAAACATCCTTTGAGTTACTTGTATTTCAGTTGTTATTTCACTTGAGTTGGATTTATTGATATAAGAATGTAAATCCTGACTCGAGTGTTTTGTGTTTTTCTTTACGCTTGGGTCAGACTGAGTGGTACAGTATTTGAGAATCACCTTTGGAGTTGGAACTTCACTTGAAGATCCAACTATCTATTCAGCTGTAGTTATCCAGCTGACTCCTGTGATATTCTTATTTTGTTATCTGACTATTGTATTCGAGACTTTTGTTGTATCTTATTTAACTCTGTTATATATAATAGCTTCATGAACTACTATTCCTTTGTTTCCACTGCATTATTGTTATATTACTCTGTGTTTTTCATTCTGTGATTTATTTATTTATTGTATATATAGAGTTTTTCCAAATATAAATTAACAAATTGATATTTTGAGAAATTCAATTCCGGCATGTGTGGATGCAAATGATTGAAATATCAGGATGTTACAAAAGGTACTTTCCAAAACAGGTGGAACCCACTTTTCTGAGTAAATCAGGGTTAATACTACTTAAAGAAAGTCTTTTTCTAACTAACTTGTCATGTGTCAACACCAGATTGGTTGTCTTAACTTTTTCAAATTCCTTACCAAAATAACTACCGGTAATTTCATATCTAAACCATAGTTAAGTTAATCAAATAAGCTCTTCCATTAGCAAAACCAATTTTGCTAAGAAGTCCTTCTTCTAAAATAATTTATTTTGCATAGAAAATCGCTTTGGAAAATTCCTAAAAATTCCAAAAATTCACTTTAATTAGGTTATCTAACATATCAAAATTCAAGATCCAAATCCTCAATTTATTCTCCAAAATAAATTTATAAACCCAAATAACCATATTTTCCTTTGAAAATTCATAATAATCTTTCCATAGATTGGAAATTTATCAAAACTGAAACCTAACTCCAAAATCATGTTTCTCGTAACATAAAATTTTCCTATGCATTTAAACATCACTGCATCTTTGTTTTGCCCTAAAACGTTGCATAACCTCTTTTAAAACAATTTTGTTTATAAATTATTAATCAAGCATTCATCATCCAACATATCATAAAAATGAATTTACCCTTCAATCCAAAAATATACAATTCAAAATAAAATAGAGATGGAGTTGTTATTCACCTTGATTTATATAAGGAGATTGGATTGAGATTGATTTCCCTTAAGCTTGATTCTCTAGCTTTTAATTTGAATTCTTCTTGTCAATGGTCGGCCTCTCCTTTGCATTTAGTTTTCAAAATGACATGAATGAGAAGTAAAATGACATGAACGAAAATATATAAGGGTAAGGGTTAGGGGCAGCGAAGTACCTAATATACCCTTATATAATTTGATTAACCCAAAATCATTCTTTAGCCCATTAATTATTATATTAGGCCCAACCTTAATTAAATTAATTCAAGTCACAATCCCCTTATCACTTAAAATTTTCATTATTATATTTAATTTATCTAATTAAATCTCCTGAATAATATTAAAAAAATTAGGGGTGTTACATGCTCCCATTCCTTAAAGACTTTCATCTTCGAAATTCAATAAGGACTAAATACTATACATAGCAATCATCTGTAACGACTCCTAACAACCATTCTTGTCTACCTAGCTAGGAATTATCTACATAATCTAATATAGACATACCCTCAATGCAGACTAGGATAAGTATATCGAATCTTGTCCTCTGTCTCCCAAGTACAGTCCCTCTCGATGTCGCTCCACTGAACTTTCACCAACTTGATTGTCTTATTCCTCAATCTCTTTACATCTCTCATTACAATCCATATTGGTTGTCTAATAAAATCCAAATTAGGCTCTACTACTAGATCTTCCAATCCTGATGGAGGAATAGTAGCCTTTGGATCATGCACATACTTCGAAAATGAGACACATGAACTACATTGTGGACACCTGCCATAGTTCTCGACAACTCTAATCGGTATGCGAGCTTTCCAATCCTTTCTATAATCTGGAATGGACCAACATATCTCGGTGCCAGTTTCCCTGGCTTCCCGAATCATACCACGCCCTTCATCGGTGATACCTCTATAGAAACCCTATCACCAAATGAGAACTCTAGGTCCTTACGTCTTTTATGTGCGTAACTCTTCTGTCTAGATTAAGCTTCCTTCATCCATTCTCGGATCAACTTTACTTTTCCGATGCCTCCCAAACCAAATCTAAACCTGAGACCAATATGCCTCGAGTCTCCATCCAAAGGAACCATTCTTATACTAGTATGATAACTATTGTTATTGGAAAACTCAACCAAGTGTCGATGATCCTTCCAAGATACACCAACTCCAACCCACAAGCTCTCAACAAATCCCTAAGTACCATGTTGACTCTCTCTATCTGCCCATCTGTCTGAGGGTGATATACGGTACTCATCTTGATCTTAGTGCCTAACACATCCTATAGACTCTTCTAGAATTCACTAATGAATAAAGAATCTATGTCGCTGACATACTACTAGGAAATCCATGAAGTCTAATTATTTTTTTCATGAACAACTTCGCAAAAATAGGTGCCTTCCTAGTCAACTTTACTGGAATGAAATGGGCACTCTTGGTCAACCTATCCACAATAACCCATATACTCCTATATCCTCTCCTTGACCTTGGCAACCCTTTGATAAAATCCATGGATATCGAATCCCATTTCCATAGTGGAACCTAAAGGCTGAAGCAACCCACTCGGCTTTTGATGTTCGGCTTTCACTTGTTGATAGTTTACACACTACCTAACCCACAAGCCAACATCCCTTTTCATGTCTTCCCAATAGAAACTCTTTTTCATATCTTGATACATCTTGGCCCCTCCAGGATGAATTGTAACTTGGACCAATGACATTCCTCAAGAACGTTTTCCTCAAGTTCTCAACATTTGGAACACATAACCATCCCTTCTTTCTCAAACATCGTCTCTAGTCAAGAAAAAAATCATTTAAATCATCGATTTTAGTTCCAACCTTAAGCCTTCTGATTCTCTCGGCCAATAATGGATCCTCCTTCTGTTTAGAAGCAATTCTCTCGATCAATACTGGTCGAACTTCTAAACAGGACAACATGGTGGTACTCTGACTTATACTAGTAGTCAACCTTAACTGCACATCACAACTGGCCAAAGCTTTTGGATCCTTCCGTTCTGCCAACATAGCCAACTCCACATTATGATGTCTTCTGCTGAGAGAATCTGCTACGTTATTTTCTTTCTCAGGAGTATACGCTATACCAAAATAATAAGCAGCCAAAAATTCCAACTACCTCTGCTGTCTCATATTCATCTCTTTTTGAGAGAATAAGTATATTAAAGATTTACGGTCGATATACAATTCAAATCTCTATCCCAAGATATAATGCCTCCAAATCTTCAAGGCAAAAGTCACCGTAGCCAATTCCAAGTCATGAGTAGGATATGTTACTTCATGCAGTCTAAGCTGCCTAGATGCGTAAGCAATAACTTTGCCGCTCTACATCAACACTGCTCCTAATCCAGTCCCACATGCATCAGTGTATACTACCAACCCTTGGTTTCCATCTAGAACTACTAACACTGTGCATTGGTCAATAATTGCTTTAACTTAAGGAATGCTTCCTCACATTTGTCGTACCAAACAAACTTCACTTCCTTCCTTGTAAGCTTAGTCAAAGGTGCGCTATCCGTGAGAAATCCTTAATAAATCTCCGGTAAGAGCCAACAAGTCCAAGAAAACTTCTAATCTCGGTCACTGTCTTTGGTCTTTTTCAATTATTCACAGCTTCAATCTTATCTGGATTGAATAATAATCTTTTCTCTGAAACCACATGACCAAGAAACTTAACCTCTTTCTTCCAAAAATGATAGTTGAAAAACTTGCCTTTAGCTGACTCTGCCTCAGCATCTCAAGCATCACTCTACGGTGATCTTCATCCTCTCTTTCATTCTTAGACTATACCAAAATATCATCTATAAACACCAACGCAAATCTATCCAAATACTCTCTAAGGACTCTATTCATAAAATCCACAAAGAAATCCGATGCATTAGCCAATCCAAATGGCATTACTAACAATTCATAAGAACCATATCTAGTCTGAAATGTTGTCAAAGGAATGTTGTCCTCTGCTACTCTTAACTGATGAAACCCTATCACTAAGTCCAACTGGGAAAACACTCTGGCTCCACTCAACTGATCAAATAGATCATCAATTCTTGGCAAAGGATATTGATTCTTTATTGTCCTTTTATTCAACTTAAGATAGTCAATACACATTCTTATCGATCGTCTGGTTTCTTGATGAGCACGACGGTCACTCCCCAAGACGGACTGCTTAGTCTAGTAAATTTCCTTCCTTCTAGATCCACTAGTTTCACCTTCAATTTCTTCATCTCAGTTAGTGTCATCATGCCACGTGGTTTACTCATAGGTTCAGCTCCTGGCACAAGATCTATCCAAAACTCAACAGCTCGTTTCGGTGATAGTCCTATGATTGGCTCAAAGACGTCAGCAAACTCTCTTAGTATTCAAACATGGCTTAGCTCTTCTTCCACTTCCATTGCACTTAAAAAACACAGCTACTCTGGTCAAAATCCTCTACTGAGAATATAATTCGGTTATGACTATCAGGGTGTCTCAAAGATATCTCTCCATTCGGACAGAATATCCTGGCCTCATACCTTCTCCACCAATCCATACCCAAAATGATTCTGCAATCTACGAAATCATAAACTTACAAACTACGAGCAAACTTATGACCTAACAAATCCAGTTCTAACTCGTTACCTTTCATCCCCAAAGTTGCATACCCTCCTATTGGATTCGCAACCCTTCAGGAAGTAACAAGGTATGTAGGTTCTAAGCATAATCTATCAACCAAATACTGAGATATAAATGAATGCGATGCACTACTATCAAATATTATGCTAACTAGTATACTCTGAGTCAAAAATGTACCTTCCATCACAGTCGTTCCTTTATCAACTGTAGTTGTCCTAGCTGATGATCCAACAGCAAAAACTTTCCCCTTGTCCGCCCTGACTGGCTCTAGACACTGGTTCCTATAATTCCCAATTTGTTCACAGTTAAAGCATTTCATGCTCTTCTTGCCTGCAGCCTTCTTTCCCTTTCCTGGTCAGCACTCTCTTGCATAACGACACTTCTTGTCACATTTGTAGCATACAAAATCAGTCTTTGCCTTCTTGGCAGCATCTCCTTTCTAGTCTCCCTTCTTCTTAAAAAACTTCCTCTTCCTTCCCTAAGGACATTGGGATTCAACTGACTTCTCTCTAGCATAAACAGCAAGCATCTCTTAATGGCAAATAGCCATCTCCACCTCCACATTACAAGGTTCTCGGATATAGGCCATGGTCATTCTGGCAAGCTCAGGTCTCAGTGCTCGAATGAACCTCTCATTCCTTCTGACATCTCTCATTGAACTAGATCTATGAACTTCCTCATCAACGCCGACTTAGCAACCTCTGCTAAAACCTCCTTCTGAAACCAGCCCATGACAACTCTTCCTTCGGAACAGCGATGGTCACACTATTTCCACCGGTGAAGTGCTGCCCCTTGCAAATTCCTAGAGGCTAGCCTTTTATTTTACCCATCATCCAAGCCTAGATCAGTAAAGATCCTTTCAAAGTGCAATAGCGAATTCTTAACTTCAATAGCATCCTCAATTACAGAAAATGGCTTTCCACCCAGACTGGTGTAGTCCATGCTTAGCTTAGCATAGTTAATCCCAACTAGAGCCACAGGATTAGCTCCTCCAACATTACCACCAACTCCTGCTTGCAAAAGATTAGCTAATAAATGATAGACCAACCCCGGAACTACTGATAGATTTCCAGCACCTACATTGGCTTCAACATTTGGATTAGCATTAGTATGTCAACCTTGATTCTCTTAGTATTAGGTCGAGCATTTTTTTTAGTTGTGGTGCTTCCTCCACCTAGATTTCCTCTTTCGATTCCTACTTTCATATCTTCTTTCTCCTGAATCTACATACAAGCCTTTGTAAGATATAGAAGAACGGTCTAAGAAAGAGGGGAACACGGACTTATATATATCTACTTATATAATACAAGTACGTAACTATAGCTTTGACCTAAACCCTGATCATATTTTCAAATTCGTTGGATTATGTTTCAAAAACTTTTAGGTTTAACTTTCTTTTAAAGTTTCATAAACCTATGCTCTGACACCAACTTGTAACATCCCCATACTTGGGCCCAAAACTAACTGCTACGAATGCTGCAGTCATCCATAGTTATTAATCCTCGACAATAAAATATGACGAAGTTAGATTCATTGATACACAGAAACACATGAATATGGAAAAAATTTAAAATTCAAACAAAATCACATTTCATTCCACATTTTCCAATTCATTACATAATCCCGAATTCACGAATCACGTTAAGAGAAAATACATTTATTACAACATACGCCCAAGAGCGACATGTTAAGATACCCTCTTGGATGGTCAGAGTATATACAAGCTATATATCAACTTTGCCATTACAAATAACATAGTGGAATCAAAATAAAAGAGAACTTGAAATAGCTATAATGTCTCCGACATGTCTCCGGAAGCTTATTCATCTTAAGAGATACTTGAAAACCTCAACTCCCAAACTACTCAAAATCATTTGTGTACCCGAGAGTTTAAGGGGAAAACATAAACTTTGAGTCAATCATAAAGCTTGGTACGAATAATAGTCTACCATCTCAAATCATTTAGATATCTAGTGAGACCATACCGCTTAGTGGAACGGGTTTCCCCCTCATTAGTATCTCAAAACCTTTATAAAACCATATATTGTGCTCCTGCATCCACAATGGTTAAAATAATTCAAAATAGTGTAATATGATGCTATACGAAACAAATGAATTGATTCTGGATTACCCATCTCCATTCAATTTAGACTATCTGTCTCAATTATAGTTTCTAGGATTACTATTCACCTATTAGATTTCATAGGTTGGCTAATAACTGGTAAAATACTTAAGGACTCCCTGTATAATTACATAGTTTTCATGGGATCACTAAGAACCTATTATTAACTCTAATCTCCTACTCTTATCCTAGTTTTCATGGGTTGACAAGGAAACTATTGATGACTCCCATATCCTATCTTCTTACCCTAATTTTCATGGGCTGACTAAGAACCATTTACATTTGTCAATATATTAATCCAGATATAGTTTTCATGGGCTAACTACTAACATACTGGTCCTTGCCAATATCAAATCATAGTTTTCATGGGCTTTCTATTAACCGGTCTTTCTGATATTTTCCTTTATACATAATTTTCATGGGCTAACTATGAACCTATAGGCACTTGCCAATATCTTTCTTTTATATTTTAGCATCCATCTTATGGTCATCGTGACCTCTGGATACAATTCTACTCATTCAGAAGTTTAATCAGTTTATATTCACTACTGTGTTAACCTATCTGGTTCTTCTACCCTTTATCCCTAAAATTCCAGTTATGAGTCTAATATAAAGTGAATATATTTATATTTGAAGAAGAAAACATAACAACATAGCAATACCACTCTTGTGGGTTTAATATAAAACATGATTAATCCTTTTAACCTATTAATTTATTAGAGAAAGCTTCTTCTCAAAAGCGCTATAAAAATTCCTTAATTTAGCCATGGTTTTTCCTTTTTTTTTAAAAAGAGTTTGGGCAATACAACCTTTCGGAACCATCGAAACCTGGCTTTTGACTTAATAGGATGACCTCCTTCGAAAGCCTTAAAGTCTATCTTCAAAACATTACGCTCTTGCCTTTATAATAATTTACAACCTTCCTTTTGAAACCTTTTGTAGTAAATTATTAATATTTAACTTTAGAAGCTTAGCTTCGGAACTAGTTGAAAGTATCCCGTTCGACACCGTTGGAAGTAACCTTTCTGAAACCATTGAAAGTCCCCCTTTCGAAAGCATTGGATTTATACTTAAAAAACATTATTTGGGTCAAAGTGAATATAGACAAAATCATCTCTTTTGAAACCATCCTTTATCATTTATAAAAATAGTGCGGAAAACATGATGAAATCAGCACCATCTCTTTCGAAAGCATAAAACATATAGGTAAAATAATGGAAGGTTGGCGTCGAAACCCCATTCGAAACCATTGAAAGTCCCCCTTTCGAAAGCATTGGGTTTATACTTAAAACATTATTTGGGTCAAAGTGAATATAGGCAAAAGAATCTCTTTTGAAACCATCCTTTATCATTTATAAAAATAGTATGGAAAACATGATGACGTCGGCACCATCTCTTTCGAAAGCATAAAACATCTGGTAAAATAATGGAAGGTTGGCGTCGAAACCCTTTTCGAAACCATTGGTTTTGAAACCCTTAACCCCTTTTGAAAGCTATAGGAAGTGGCTTAAACTTATAAAACAAAGTACCCTTTCGAAAGCATTGATATCTTCGATACCATCGAAAGGCTATAGAACGGTAGTAGGTTTCGGCTAAGCCCGAACACCTTCTTTCAAAACATTCGTTCGTAAGTAAAGGAACCCAGTCGAAAGCAAACTTAAGCTAATGGCAACCTTTTGAAACCTTTTAAAACCTTTTTTGAAACATATGCTTCGACTCTATCAATAACTGCAATATATACATATGCCAATATATATATATTGCTATTATATATAATACCAATTTCACTGTTTATGAAATATTCGCTGTATATGTTTTTAATAAATAACATCCGCTTACTAACGGCGCATAATGTCTATTTTAACAATCAATAGATAACGATCATCATTCAAACATGCATTCAATAATTTTAAATCTAACTATTTAAAATTAAAATCGAAACCGATTCGATTGAGTGAGAAGTTCTCACCTTGATTTCAATTTCGTTTTAGCGATTTATTTCGAATAAAATTAAACGCGCATTTAATTTTACCCAAAATTCTCACTAACTCCAAACGATTCCAATCTGATTCCATCGCGTAGTGCTCGTCCATACGATTCCAACGTAACTGGTTTCGCACGTTTTCGACCTCGTATGAAAAAGATATATATTTTTAAAGTTTACACGATTTTATATAAACAATTTACAACATAATATAATTTTCTAAACCTACAGCCAACATCAGCCGTTAGATTCTGCATCAACAAATCCAAGCCGCTCCCTCTTTATCTTCTTCTTTTGCACGCACATATTCTACAGGTAAGAAAACAAAACCGAACCCATTTTGCACAACTAGGGTTTCCAAATTGCCACCTAAACGCTCGACTACCTATTGATCGAGCACCACCACCCCGAAGCTCCCCACGGCCACCACCATCGGCCGCGATTGGGTCGAACTCGGTCGTCCCCTTCTCCATAAAAACGTGCGCGTTCGTAGCACCTTCCAGCTCCGATTGACGACGATCCATGCAACAAAACCCAAACATCACCGTATAGATCTAAAGCCCTTCCAATGCTCTTCGATTTGCTAGTTGAAAGTTTTTGATAATATTGAGTGGATTGAAAGAAATTAAGGGGAGAAGATTGAAAGTTTTCGGCCATAGGTTTGAGGGGTGGCGGCTTTGAATAGAATTAGGGTTTTGAAATATATTTGGAAAAACAGAAAATAATAAGGGGCTATTTATAGAAATTTCTCGAGTTACTATTCATTCCGGAATTTCCAAACTCCGATTTACGCGCGGTGACTAGCGTTTCTAGGGTTTACCCCGCGTTCCGGACACAATGGAACAGGTTTCGAAAGCTAATTCGGTCATCTGTGCGAGATATGGCAATAAACGTTCAATTTAAATTAAACCGATTTAAACGATTTTCTAGGCGTTTTAGCTTGCACCGGACAAACGGTAAATCCGATTGACACGAAATTTGAAACCATACAATAATATCACATTACGGATCCGATGAAACTGGTTTCATTGAAATCCGAGACTTTTTGAAAAATGACTATTTTAACTCGCCAAATTAATATTAAAACAATTTCGATGCGTTTCGAGCTGTCACGATCAAACGATAACTCCAATTGCACGAAAATTGAAATCCGGTAATAACAAACTATTACGGATCCAATGGAACTAGTTTCGTCCAATTCTGAGACTGTTCGAAAATTGGCTAATTTCATTAGTCGATTAAATATTAAAATATTCAATTTTTACAAATAAACTCTTGATTCGATTTTAAAAGTTCTATAACATCATTCTAACTTCAATATGATAAAATAAAATTTTACAAATCATTTTCAATCATATTTAACCCAAATTTCAATTATTTTTGTATTTTCACATATTAAATTTTCGATTTAATTATTCAATCAAATCCAATTATTCGATAAATAAATTATTCGACTTAAAAATTTCACTTATTATTATTTAAAATTAATTAAATATTCAATTTTTATTAATAAAAATTCTGGGTTGTTACATACTTCCCCCCTTAAAAGAATTTCGTCCTCGAAATTAACAAGTAAGAAAAGTTACAGAATCTATTAACTTTCCCAAAATCCATTGTTAAATTTCTTACAATACTTTACTAAGTTTTCAAATCATACTTAGTTATCTTTTCAAAAACAAAGACTATTGTTTAACTTTCAATTCCAAATCAAAGTTAAAGTTTTCAAAATTTTCCAATTTCCTCAAAAAATATTCTAACGCCTTAAATTTTCGAAAAAATTCGCTAGAGTCTCCTTTGCGCGGCTCGATCCGAAAAAAAATGACAGTATATATATCACAAATATACATCTCATCAAGTAATGAGGCATCCCGTAGGAAAAAAGTGTAAAAGTACGATATGTAATCCGAGATATGTACCTTATATTTTATTAGCGAGCATATACGGCTAATATAGCGCGAAAGCGAGCTCCAAATGCGAAGCGAACGCGATCCGCACCTACTAAACACTCAACAAACAGATGAGAAACATGTATATAGACAATAGTACCGATATACAACATATAGCAACATAATAACTATATATGCCAACATAGAAAATGTAGTAAAGGCAATATATATTCAACCATCAACCAACTATCATCCAACTAGCATTCATAACCAATAAATATTTATTCATATTCTCATTAATGTTCAATGAATTGGGTTTTTCAATTTAATCACATTTGATTCATTAACGGTGGATGTTTTTACTAACATTTATTCTCAATTAGTTTATATTTACTAATTCATATTCAAGTTGGTTCACTTCCAAATCAAATTCAATTCTATTTAAGATTCACTTAACTTGCAATTGAATTTCAATTACTTTATCTTTCAATTTCATTAACACTTAATGAATTATATACAATCAACTAACAACCATATAATAACCAATGTATATTAATTACAACCAAATCCCTTTGCATATATTCATTCAATTTGGTTTAATACCTTTACTTTCAATTGGTTTAATTAAATTGATTTTCATTCAATTATTCAATTTCCAATAACATTAGATTTTAATGAATTACACTTATATTCATTATTCCATATCAATTATTCACATTAATTGATTAATATTCAATCCATTCATTCAATTCAATCACTAAAGTTGAGTTTCATTATATAACTCAAGTTCATATTCACCACTTAACTTTATTAATTTACTTTGATACTAATATCAACTTCATTCAATATTTCTTAAGTTATACTTCCATTTTATAAACATCACTTGTTTTTACTTAACTTACAATTCCCACTTATAAATCCAATTTAGATTCCCATTCTAAAGTAAATTTTTATTTACAACTCATATTCATAAATATATATTCACATAGTTTCACTTCTTATATATATAAGTTTATTTCACAATTGTAAATCACTTTAATTATAGTTCAATTCTTATAATTCATTTGCTTATACAATTATTCTCTTATTTAGATTATTCAAACAACTAAACAATCCACTTATATATACTTTAATAATTCTGAAAAATTATTTCTTTATATATAAAAATATACTCAAGGTAAAATTATTTCATTTACCCAATTTAAAACAATACCGTGTCGAATTGTTCTATTCAAGTGTTTATAAACCCCTTCGACATAGTTGTCGAGACCGTGCTGACGAAGGTTTATATGCCACTCAATAAACCAATCATCACAATATAAAACAATTTTATATATTCACTAACAAATACGCTCTCATAGCTATTATTACACTCAAACTCATTCTAGAGTACTGCTGACTCTATCTCTAATGAGTAATACCCAACAGAGCCATGGTTGTCGCTTAACCATATGCTCTGATACCACCTGTGAGGACCCGCAAATCCGTACTCCTTGAATATACACTAATCTCCATAGATTAACTCAAGATGAACAGAAATACGAATTCTCATTGTTTAAGAAAAAGAAAAAGACAGAAGAAGAGAGAAAAAGATAGAACATAGAGAGAAAAGAAAATAGAACGGAACAAAACACAACACAACAATACCAGAATCTCACAATTCGCAGCAGAACAACATATAATAAATAAATGAATAATCTTTAGACAAAGAACTATATCAGTTATTACATTTTATACATTACATTACATCATCATTTCATTTCATCATCAGAGTGTACAACAACAAACAACATCAAACAGTGGAAAAAGAAATACTATATACTAATAATACGCCATGCCATCCAGCTTGCCTCCAGCAACTCCTGAATTCCAGAATATCCTGATAAACCTTAACTCTTGACTGCCCGTGTGGAAATTGGTGGGCACCCAGAGTTTAGGAAGGAAAACAATAAACTCCGAGTCAGTCATGTGACTGGTGTGAGAACTCAAAACAGTTTATTTATCTATAAAATCAAAATAGAGGAATATTTTTAAAGTCAATTCGCAATGCTTTTAAAAATGAGACTACCATAAGGCCTTCCGCACACACACACAATGCAAACGCAGAATCGGAGGAGATTTCTCCTTATGATAGTCAAAGATGCTTGATACATATTAAAAAGAACATTTGATATTATTACTGTGCATAGTGTAGGAAAAATTCATTTCGAAAATAAAGATATAAATCTTAGTCAGCATAGACATTTCGAACTATGCCTACTATAGCTACCATCCAAACAGTGGGGCGCCACCATAAGTGAATGATAGGTTCTACAACTAATACCGTACAAGATCATATTGTTTCTTTGGATTTCCAACGAATGGTCAGGCCAAGGAACTTCCCATTTCCACATGAGAACGCCTCTGGAAGGACGTCCCCGAGAACCAAACCGGATCTCTGCCAACACAAGGCCGGGTTACCCCTAACTGGGTAACAACTGACACGAGTATGCCATCCCCCGGTCCTTTGGGACCTTTAACCGAGCGCTCGTCATCAACATCACACAATCATAAATAAAGTGTTTCAACATGAGTAAGTATCTGGGCTCCATACCATGATACCACCCTTTTCCAGAAGGAAATGCACATACCCTAACGGGAGCTACCCCTCATAACCTTGCCGCATCTTTCCTGTTTTGACCATTCCGGGGTGTGAGGCTCGACGAAGTTTCGTCCACAAAGCCACGCTTTATACAAAAGCTGTGCTTTGGGTCAACAAATGATCATAGAAATGATCACAAAGATAAACGATCAAACAAATGATCTTATCACAAATGATCAACACAATGATCATTTCACAGCAACACTCAGCGTGCCACATTACCAAATTGGGAATATATCGCTGATAACCTTCAACTACATAACCTCTGAGCTCGTACGTCTCAGAGAAGGGTGTTAAGCTAAAAGAATAAATTCTCCGCCACCAACAGAAATATATTTGAAAGAAATCGACTTTATATCTCGATTTGTAATGTCAGACATACAATCCATACAAGTCTGTTCTGGGCTCGAACAGAACCGAAGGCACTTACAAAGAAGTCCTTGCAATCCGGATATCCACAATCCTGATCGGATTCCCCATCACATATGGAGAACTCTATACCGGACTAACTCGGTGCAGAGTCAATCGACAGGTCATCCTATCGCTCTCGCAAATACCCGGTCTTTAACACCGGTCATCAATGCTATCCATTACGTCGTATCACTATTCGGAATGGGTAATCCGAATAACGAGCGCAATAATTTAAAAATAAGTGTGGCATTCAAATCCAAGCAAATCACAACAAATACCTTTCAAATTAAATATTGATAGTCGGTTATTGAACTACAAATGGATATGCACAACATCACCAGGTTCCAAATAGTTTTCCAAATTATTTATTTCGCAAAAATATCTTTACAAGATATATAATTTCAATATGTCAAAAATAAATCAATATTTATTTTTAAACAAATTCCCCTGTCTTTTATAAATTCCATAGTGAATTTATATTCCAAAATATTTATGAATATACGATTTCAATTATTCATTTTCAATTTATCTTCAAAACGATAAATTCTCAAAACGTTTCATTTCACATTGGAAAACATTTCCATACTTACTTATTAAGTAATTCTCAAATCCATTTATTTTCAACACTTGGAAAATATTCAATATACTTAAATCGAGATTAAGTATATATTTCATTATTTAAGGAAATCATTCTCTTAAACATATTTATTTGGGCCAAAACGAATGGTACGTAAAACATCGTTACAACGTCCCAAAATCACTAGTATAGGGATTCGAATTTAAGATAGATATATGAATCCCAATACTAGATCAAACATTTCCTTTCGGAAATCATTTACTATAACAACAGTGTTATAGTCCACCATTCCCTTCTATTTCTCGAAAACATCTATTTCAACAATAAATGTTGAAATCTATGGTTTCGAATCTTAACCCAATTAAAACATCGTTAGATCGTTTTAATTCTATTTAAAATATCACATCCAAAACATTTTCTTTAACATATTATTCACTTTTCAAAAACGTGAATATACTACGTTAACCAATTTCATCACTTCTATGCATTTTGTTTCAAAGGATTATTCACTATCTAAAATGTGAATATAACTCCATAAATAAGTTATAAAATTTAACTTATCAAAATAAGTCGTTGCGAATTTATAAAACAACGTTTATAAATTCCTTTATTAACCTATTCAATTCATAACTCAATTATAAACCAAAAGTTCATATTATAAGTTAAATATTTACAATTTATTTGTTTGCAAAATCGTTCCTTTAAACTTCATAATTATAAATCTTATAACTTATAAGATTCAATTATTTATCCAAAACCATTCTTTTAATAACTTTGCAAATTTTATAAACCTACTACTTATAAAATTCCATTTATAACTTCACCGTTTATAATTCTATAAATTTCATTCATTCATGAAATTTATTCACAATTCATTCTAACACTTATAAAAACTCGTTTTACAATTCCAATACTTTAATTTATAAATATCAATTTATAAATTTCTTATATAAATCAATTTATACTATTATTCTTTTAAAACATCTTTAATCCCCTTTATAATTTCACCATTTTGATTTATAAAATAATCAAATTTTATAAATCCTACATTTTCAACTTTTTATAATAAATTCAAAAATCTCGATTAAACTATTTTATAAAATCATTAGCCTCATATTTTCAAAAATCAACCCTTAACTATATTTCTCAAAAACCATAATTTTTATAACATTAAAATTATATCGTTTATTTATTTAAAATAAATCAATTCCAAAAATATAGTATATTTTCAAAAATCACTTTAAAAATCATTTTAAAATTCCAAAATTGGTCCAATGATGCTACACACCAAATAGTCAATCACGGCTACAACGACATCATATATCGTATATGATAATCAACGAATATCAAAATATCCATAATCAAATAAATATTGTAGAGGAATCCAGTTGGATCCCTCCAACCTGTTTTCCTGCATCCACAAACGTTAGCACAATACCAATTCCGTTCCAGTACGAAATTATCGCGGTATATGGGATTTAAAATATTATCCGCTTAATAGACGGCGCAATAGGGTCTCATCCGCTATACAATGCGGGAAATCAATAACTGCAATATATACATATGCCAATATATATATATATATATATATATATATTGCTATTATATATAATACCAATTTCACTGTTTATGAAATATTCGCGGTATATGTTTTTAATAAATAACACCCGCTTACTAACGGCGCATAATGTCTATTTTAACAATCAATAGATAACAATCATCATTCAAACATGCATTCCATAATTTTAAATCTAACTATTTAAAATTAAAATCGAAATCGATTCGATTGAGTGAGAAGTTCTCACCTTGATTTCAATTTCGTTTTAGCGATTTATTTTGAATAAAATTAAACGCGCGTTTAATTTTACCCAAAATTCTCACTAACTCCAAATGACTCCAATCCAATTCCATCGCGTAGTGCTCGTCCATACGATTCCAACGCAACTGGTTTCGCGCGTTTTCGACCTCGTATGAAAAAGATATATATTTTTAAAGTTCGCACGATTTTATATAAACAATTTACAACATAATATAATTTTCTAAACCTACAGCCAACATCAGCCGTTAGATTCTGCATCAACAAATCCAAGCCGCTCCCTCTTCATCTTCTTCTTTTGCACGCACATATTCTACAGGTAAGAAAACAAAACCGAACCCATTTTGCACAACCAGGGTTTCGAAATTGCCACCTAAACGCTCGACTTCCTGTTGATCGAGCACCACCGCCCCGAAGCTCCCCACGCCACCAGCATCGGCGGCGATTGGGTCGAACTCGGTCATCCCCTTCTCCATAAAAACGTGCGCGTTCGTAGCACCTTCCAGCTCCGATTGACGACGATCCATGCAACAAAACCCAAACATCACCGTATAGATCTAAAGCCCTTCCAATGCTCTTCGATTTGCTAGTTGAAAGTTTTCGATAATATTGAGTGGATTGAAAGAAATTAAGGGGAGAAGATTGAAAATTTTCGGCCATAGGTTTGAGGGGTGGCGGCTCTGAATAGAATTAGGGTTTTGAAATATATTTGGAAAAAAAAGAAAATAATAAGGGGCTATTTATAGAAATTTCCAAACTCCGACTCACGCGCGGTGACCAGCATTTCTAGGGTTTACCCCACGTTCTGGACACAATGGAACAGGTTTCGGAAGCTAATTCGGTCATCTGTGCGAGATATGGCAATAAACGTTCAATTTAAATTAAACCGATTTAAACGATTTTCTAGGCGTTTTAGCTTGCACCGGACAAACGGTATATCCGATTGACACGAAATTTGGAACCATACAATAATATCACATTACGGATCCGATGAAACTGGTTTCGTCGAAATCCGAGACTTTTTGAAAAATGACTATTTTAACTCGCCAAATTAATATTAAAACAATTTCGATGCGTTTCGAGCTGTCACGATCAAACAATAACTCCGATTGCTACGAAAATTGAAATCCGATAATAACAAACTATTACGGATCCAATGGAACTAGTTTCGTTCAATTCTGAGACTGTTCGAAAATTGGCTAATTTCACTAGTCGATTAAATATTAAAATATTCAATTTTCACAAATAAACTCTTAATTCGATTTTAAAAGTTCTATAACATCATTCTAACTTCAATATGATAAAATAAAATTTTACAAATCATTTTCAATCATATTTAACCCAAATTTCAATTATTTCTGTATTTTCACATATTTAATTATCGATTTAATTATTCAATCAAATCCAATTATTCGATAAATAAATTATTCGACTTAAAAATTTCACTTATTAATATTTAAAATTAATTAAATATTCAATTTTTAATTAATAAAAATTCTGGGTCGTTACAATGTTCATAGACTAATCGAGCTGAATGTGGATAATATTGGAGTTTTGACCATTACCATATTCCGTTACATCCTAATGTGATATAGTTTTTGCGAAGAGTACATTTGTTAATTACTTTCAACATTGGTGCCGCTTAGTAATGTAAAATTTGATTTTACTAAAAAGATCTATGACCCATAAATTTTTCCAAATTATCACATTATCAGCAAAGATGGCATGTGAATGTTAATATTTGAATTGTTTAATATTAATCGATCCCAAATTCATACATTTGAGTCATACAATAATATTTGCTTATTCTCTGAAAAATCCACACGATTAAATTTGTTTATAAGGTGTAATGTTTGGGGTATTATTAGTAAGTGGGGAAACATCTAGAAATGTTCTGGTACTATTAGTAGTCATTTGGATATGTATAAAAAAGTTTTATGTGCATGATCGATATGTATTTTTTTGGCAAAGCCAATGGGGTTAAATAGCCCTACCATATATTTATATCAATAAGCAAGTACTTACATTATAAATAGGATACAAGAAAGCGTAATACTGAGATTATGTAGGGAAGGGTGGAGAAAAGAAAATTAAGAAAAAAACAAGAACAAAGAAGAAAATACAACAAACAACTTACGCCCATTTAGCCAAGGTGGCTGCACCAAAGGGGAAAGGAGACGGGTAAATCATTGAACGAATATTGCAGCAAATATTATAGTATAGCAGCATTCGATTCAAGCTGTTACGTAGGAAAATATGCTTGTTCCTTTTATTCCAAAGAGCAGATACAAATACCTTCAAGATAATTAATAATTCATAGGTTGATGTAGACTTTCATCTTGTAGATTTGTAGAGGTTCATCCATTTAATATTACTATCTATCTTAGGAGATCCATATCCATCTCGATTTTTAATCTTGGACCATAAGAACCGAGAGAGTGGACATCTGAAGTATAAGTGATAAGTGTCTTCACTCACAATAGAACAAAAAGAGCACACAATCGAACTAACTATACCTTCACTGCTAGATTATTTATAGTTCTAAAGCATTTCTAAGTACCTTCCATAGAATGAAGTTGAGCTTCTCATTAAGATGATGGTTCCATATTACTTTGTACTATGGGAAGGAGGTAGATTATTTTCTTCCATTATGGCAGTATATACAACATGTGTTGAGTGGTCCTGATTGTAGTCTGACCATTTGTATTCTTTAGTTGAGCTGTATACATAAGGTTTATCATTGAAATGTACCCATACTGCATTTATGGAGGAGATACTATTATGAGGAAGGGAGATTCTATCATTAGAGATACAGGAAGAGGATCTTGCATGAAATGGTATGCTTGTCTATATGATATTGTCATATGTAAGCTTCCTATACAGTGTCAGACCTTTGTTAAGCCATGGAGTAGTCTAGAATTTGGAACTGCTGTCTTCAAATAAGAGAAGCTTTGTATAGGGAAGTAAAACATCTCTTAATTTTAGCATGGTTTTCCAAACCCAGCTTTGGGCCTGTTTAGGGGAGGTTATCCATATATCATCTTGTTCTAAGTTATTTTTTATGCTTCATTGAACCGACAGTGACTTCGTTTGAGATACAAGGTTATGGAAATGCTTAGATAAGGCAGCAATATTCCACTTCTTCAAAAAAATTATGCCCAGTCCTCCAAGATTATGATCAATATGTATCAAACATACCTTAAATATATTTAATTACTTAAATAGGCATTGGATTTTTGGTCCATGTTAACTAGCTTTTTGACCAAATAAATTCTCAGCTAGAATTACATAGGCAAGATGAAAACAAAATGATTCACAACTTAGGAATATGTTTGGAAAATCAAGAAGATCATATTCAACAAAGTTTCAGGGGAAAAGGTGCAAACTGAACCACTTAATACCATAATGTTTTTACTCCTCTTTAGACCTCCTAAACCACCTATACATGGAGCACTACCTCAAGTGATTGCCATGGAGTGCTTTTCTCAAAGAATATACGCGAAACTCTAAGAATTTTGGAAAGAAAGCTAAGAAAGTGGGAAAAGACAAGCAAAATCAAGGAAGTTATAAGAAACAACTCTATCTTCATGGAAAATGATTTGGAACGCCACATTTCAAAGCAAGAAGTGGAGTGGAAGAGAGAGAGGTTTCTACCAACACAAACCTCTCGGCACCGAGTGGTTTTGATTGATTGTTGGGTCGACTTTTTACTCTTCTACACCCTTAGGCTTGGATCTAGACCATTTGTTTTATGGGCCTTGGTTCCACTAAGCACTTCCCATATAGATACAGACCTATGGAAACTAGGAAAGGACTTTTGGCAGTTCCTCTTCTTCATCTTCTATCTCTCCTGCATTAGAGTCACTTAGAAAGCTATTGTTTGCTATACTAGGCTTTAGATCAGTAAATCCCTTATGCTAGTGATTCTCAAACCTCTAGTAAACAAAATATAAAATGGATGTAAGCCATAGATTATCGAACCACTATAAAATTTTGGTGTTCTTTTTATTTTCTGATATTTCTAGCCTTAGGTTTTTTAGGTGTTGTACAATTTTTGCATCAACATTTCAGTGCTTTCATTGAGACACAGAGAGAGTTAGGTTTCACAACCTTAGCTTAGATATAAAGTTTAGAGAAGACGAAGAGGCCTAACACTAGATCTATGATTGGAGGGAATCAACTAGAGCATGGGGACAGCAAGAAGGTATCTTCAAATTCTAATTAATCCATCTATGTGACTAGAGAGGAAATGGAGAGAATGATGAAGGAGATGCAAATTGGAATAACAGCTCGACAATAGGAAACGTTGGAGGGGTTTTTCCATTGGATGGGACAGCAAGAAACAATTGGAGTTATTGGAATGTAGAACCAAAGGTCGGAAGCTAATGCAGAAACATCTAGAATTAGGGTAGAGCAAACTAGAACAATGCCTCCACGTCTAGAACCAGTCGCTACCAATCTCAATCCTCTTGATACTAAGAGGAATTTAATCGACAGTAATATTGGTTCGGGCTTGGGGTGGGTTGGGATGTCGAGAATAGATGATGATGATAGGGCCAAAAATGTGAGTCGAAACGCTAATGCACATCAACTAGATGAATATGTTCTAGAGCTTCCCTATAGGAATGGAGGGCAGAATGAAGCTAGAGGCGTGGATCAGAATGTAAACATGCATCTTGAGAGGTATGTATTAGAGTTCCTCGATAAGAGCAAGGGGTAGAATGCAGCCATTAATCAAAGACCTCCATTGGATGACAAATATTGAACAATTGAGCTATTTAAAAGGATAGTAAGGCACCGGACCAGGGTTTGAAGGATGTAAATAGGAATCTGTTTACCCCTAACGTCTAGTATGTGAAGAACCCTTCCGATTTTAGGCTTTCAACGTTGAAAATGTATGATAGGAACACAGATCCAATAGTTCGTCTATGAGATATATCCAACATATGGAGGTGTTGGTTTCTTCTAAGGAGGTGATAGGATAGCGTTTCCCATTATATCTAACAGATTTCGCAGCGATGTAGTTCAGATAGCTGGAGAATGGGTCTATAAGAATGTGGATCGAGTTAGTGAATACGTTCATGAGATAGTTCAGGGTTCACATTTCACGACCAGAGAACGTGTGACATCCCGGAATTTTGACCCATTATTATCATAAGTTTTTGATCAAATTTAAATAAATATAATATTTTCATTTATAAATAGATAAGTTGTTGGATATTATTAGTTGTATATGGATTATAAAAGAATTTATAATTTCAAAATATAACTAGACTCTTTAACAATATTCAAAAGTAAAATCTGTTTTATTTAATTGAATTAAAAATTATGTATGAATGGCATTTAATATCAGATATAAGAATGTAGATAATAAAATAAGTACAATAATACGATTGTATTCATAATTAAATATAAATATAAAATACATAGGTGCAAATATATTACAAATTCAATTTTGGGAAAAAGTTAATTTTTAAATAAAAATAAGATTTAAGTACTGTTTCTACACAATGACTTTTATAACTAAAATAAAATAAACTTATAACTATTTAACATGAGTCTTTATATAAATATGACTACTTATAAATATGGTTTTAAACATAAGTTTCTTTATATCTTATATTAAATATAACATAACGGTAGGACGATAAATATAAGTACAACTACAATAGAAATGTAAACATCTTCAATAAAGAAAATTTGAGAGCTGCAAACATTAGTAATATGATAGCATAAATAATAAAAGCAATATTATTATATGTTAATATAAGAATGTTCAGCTCAAACCTACATGTATCTTTGCAACATAAACAAGTGTGTCAAGCATTAATGGTGTAAACCTATATGAAGCATCTTTATGAATACACCTTAATATAAATACACTGCAGATTTGTTTTTTTTGTATAAATGTTGTGTCAGGAAAGCATTAATATGGTGTTAGAATAAATGAATACATTTAGTACAAAAGTTAAGCCTGCAAACATCTCTATCCAAATATGTGTGTTAGTAAATACTAATTTTGCTAACATAAGTAAAGACACATATATTAATTAGCACACTTGATATCTGAAATACTATCTTTCAGCCGAAATGGTTGAAAAATCTTAAGCTTTAGTACAAATAAAATAAACAAGATACTTTATTAAGCCTAAGCTTGTGTAAGAAGACAGTAGTATTCACTGTAATAAATATATGTATATAGCTTCTTATTAATTCATTTTGTAACTGCAAAGGCATAAAGTCTGAAAAAAAAATATAAACAAACTTCTCAAATCCGAAGAACAGCTAAAGAAAGAAAAAATATTATAACTAGACAAAAGTCAGGAGCAATTAGGTTACAGGAATTTCAAAACTGCAAATTTATCAAGCCTATTCAAGTTCAAGTTCCAGATTTTCTTGCATCATCCTCGGTTCAACAGCAATTCTTTGTGAGTAAACCAATTTTTTTTTGAAATATAATTTGAGTAATTTACTTATGAACTGGATTATGATGTATAACAATGTTCTGTATTGTTTGTAAACTTTAGAAACCTGTTTTTAATAGTAGCATGAATACTGTAAGTGAATTTACAGTATAAAGTATAATCATAGTACAAATTCAAATAACTTAAATTGAAAATTCGAGTTTACATATGGATTGAACATACAGTAATATTAATTTTAAGATAATAATCAAAAAATTTGGCTACCTATTTACAGAACAGTTCATGAATGAACTGTGGAAGGTTTTTATGAATTTCATGAGATTCACTTAATGATTAATGATGAAATTTGGTATGAAGCTTGTGTACAGAATATAGATTACGAGAAAAATGCTAAAAGAATTTTTAAATGCAAGACTATTGAGAATTGAAGGAAGGTAGGGTTTAAGGTCTGTATACTTTGGGTTCTGCATTTTTGGTGATCGCGACAGCATAGCATCACCGAGTGACTTGAGATTTAGGTAGAGGCTCGAGAGGGGTGTTGGCAAGGATCGGCCGAAGCCACGTCGCCTTAGATGGTCGCGGCGGTGAGTACGAGGGTTTTTGTCAATTGTTATTCTGGTTACTGTTCGACCCTTTTAGGCATATTTCGATTTTGTGATTATCGTGTTCTTCTGGGAGTTGATTTCGAGTGAGGGAGTAGTTTACGACTTGTTGGCGATTACGCATGGTGGTGGTGCGGCGGTGGACCGCCGTGCACGTGCACGGCGGTGAGGAAGGGCCTGAGTTTTTTTCTCGTGTGAACGCGAGAGAATTCGCGTGTTTGCTTCGAGTTTTTAGCTGGGTCATGTTTGTATAGGCGCGTGTGAGTTTATTCGTTGTATCAGTTTAAAACTTAAGCTTTAAAAAAAAAGAGAGAAGAAGATAAAAACTGGAGAGAACAGGGAGAAGAAAGGGAGAGTAGGAGTTTGACGCGAGAGATAACTAGTTTGACTCGAGTACAACACGAGTTGAGCACGGGGTTATGCTCCGGGTTTTTCCATGCCAGGAATTTTTTTAACTGTAACTTAAGTTTAAGTTTTATAAATTAGTATTAATCAGATTAGTAATGTTTGTAAACAGTATAAGCCAAGCAGGACTTTAAAGATTTATAGAAACAAGAATGAGTTAATTATTCAAAATCAAAGTTAATTAGGTATGTAATACATTTTATAATGGCTATAAAATAAATAATCAAAGTATAATCAAAATTTGTAATTAAAGATTTTAGTACTCTTGTTTGTAAGTAAGAATTTAATTAATCATTGGTAGTTAATAATTTAACAAATCATAGTTAGTGGATTAATTTACTAATTAAGGATAAAACGATTAAGTGATTAATAATTAACGATTAATTAGTAATAATTAATTGTGTAACTGAGTTTTATATTCAATAATTAAGGTTATTGATTAATAATCAAGTAAATAATTAATAAGTAATTAACGGATTGAAATAAGTTAATTAATTAATAATTAATTAAGCAAGTATAAATCATAATTCACTCTTAATATGCAATTGAGTGTAAACAAAGCCAACTTGTTGATATGAATCGATGGTTCTATTTGATTGAACTGATGTTTATTATTTCCTGTGATGTTCTGTGAGATATCTGTGATAATTATATATGCTTATCTATGTGAAATTGCTATATGTTATCTGATGTTATTTATCTGTATTTAATTGCTGTATGAATTCAATTATTAAATTTAAACCGTTAAGTTAATTAGACAACTTGGACTTTAAAATGGCGTTTGGATTTCGATGAGACCGGGATCGGATATCAATTGATATTCCGAAAACCACATCGATCCAAAATTAAACGTTAGGTCGTGTAATCTCAAGTGAAGATCGAGATGGTGTTTTCAGAATGCAAGGGTTATCATCATTAACTCTGAGGGTGATTCCAAAACGAGTGTAACGAGATAATGCCTTCGGTTTCGTTCGAACCCGGAACGAACTTGTATGGATTGAATGCTTTCAACACATCGTCAGGCGGACGATGAGTATTCTAAGAAATATGTTCTATAAAGGTAATCGTAACCTCAAGCCTCATTAACCGAGAATGGCTAAAACAGGGGAGGTGCAGCAAGGTTAGGTGGGTCATGCCCAAGCAGGACAAGGATATTCCCCTGTCTAGATGCCCCTTTTTATTCGGCTTAGTGGGCGGTTGGTCTGCAGCCAACTGCGGGGTTTATCTTGTTCGGGACTGTTCAGTAAGGAATGGTTCCGGCCTTGTGTTGCAGGGGATGAAGGGAGTAATCCTCGGTACGTTGATCTAGGCCACGTACTGTGACGGGCGGTACCCCAGTAGCCCTGCCATTGTATGGAATCCAAAATCCAATAAGTGCCAACAGTTTTGATTGTATTACCCACTTTTGTGGCTAGTAGCTGGAATTTAATCATGTAACAATTTCGGCTATTTTCTATTTACTTAAAAACCCTAGACCTATTATAATATCACTGGATTTCCTATCAAATGTTTTGGTTAGCGTAAGGTAAAAACTTTTCCATGTTTATGTGTGGGAAGTCCTACGTGATACCTTTTGTTTTCAAAGAATTTTTCAAAATTAAGCAACTTTAACCTGTTACTCATACCAGACCCATGTCTGACCCGAAGTTTATTTTTGTTTTCATAAACTCTCGGGTATCCAAATTTTTACGGGTAGCCAAGGGATTCAGGTTTAGCTTTGACGAATTTTGGAGGAGCAATGGAGCAGGAGGCTTCAGCGTTTTAGATATATAGTTCCGCTGTGTGGTATCTCTGTGATGTATTGTGTATTGTGTTGTATTAACTAGACAGGTGTTTATAACTGTCTAGTATGTGATGTACTATATGTATCACTCTGATTGATGTTATATATTATGTAAATACTTATGTGATTAATATAATTTATTCGTTCCGCTGTGAGATTCTGATGTTGTTGTTCTTTCTTCTCTATCTTTTCTATTTTCTCACCTCTTTCTTTCTTATTAACGATGCTACTTCCTGGGAGTAGGAAGTGGGGTCGTTACAGAACGTCTTGACGCTATCAGGCATGAAGCAAAGAGTCGGAGAGATTTATAGGAATTACTTGACTAAGTTTAATGCAGTAGCTACTCCAGTTCATAAGCCAGATCCATCGATGATTTTGATGGTGGTGGTTTATGGAGTTGCAAACTTTAAAATTGCCTTGGAAAAGGATAAAACAATGGATCTTATGGAGTTCTGTCATAAGGCAGAGAGGTATTCGTACTAGGAAAATGTTAAAGCTAAGAACATCGAAGAAAATGCTGTAAATGATGGAGGACCATCCGAAGCTGGATATAGTGAAGATAAAGGAAAGAAGCAAGCTAAAGATTACTTCAAAGGACCGAAGCGACCAAGGAGGTAATCAAAATTCTCTTCTTACACCTACCAAACCGAAACCCTGGAGAGGATATACATAGATACTAGAGGGTATATCTCCTATCAAAGGCCAACTAAGAGGGAACCCCAAGATCAAGAGAAACGGTCTAGAAAGTTTTGCCTATTCCATGAGCTAGATGGACATGAAACAAACGGGTTCAGACATCATCACAATTTGATAGATGAATTGATTTAAAGTAACCAGCACAATAGTATGTAAGAAATCAAACTGCGATGGCATAGTCGAAGCAGCCACCATCTATAGTGATGCATCAAGACACGACCAGGGATCTGGGTCGAGACTGGTAATCCCATGATCGAGATTGAGAGGTGTTGGTTTGTTTCCCATGCTTTGCTCTACTTTGAATAGTTAAGACAATAATAACCTCAGAACACTTACAGGTGATTAGATTTCAATTGGTCTCTAGACACGCTTTTGATTCGGATGTCTGAGATGAATATTTAGGATGTTTGCTTGCTTGCTTTGATTTAAATATTTATTTTAACAACCAATTGAATGTGATGACTAATATTGATTGTGGCCGTTCCATCTGGAGGGATGGGGAATTGACCACAAGAAGTAAGTCCCCTTACCAAAGAGTAAGCGAATGGACTTGTTTGGACTTTGGACCCCTTTGTCGGAGAGCGAGCGGATTGGGATCAGCAAGGATTCAAAGAGATCAAAAGTCAGTCCCCTCATCGAAGAGTGAGCAGATGGAACTGCTTAGCCATTGAATCCCTTTGTCGAAGAGCAAGCGGATTGGACTCAACAAGGATTCAGAGAGATCAAACCCTAGATTACAGGATAAATGTTCCATAGAGATCAAACCCTAGATTTGATAACAATTCGAGAGATCGAACCCTAGATTGGATGATAAACGATTTGAATAGATCGAACCCTAGATTGGATGATAAATGATCCAAAGAGATCGAACACAATATTGGATGATAAATGATACAGAGAGATCAAACCCCAGATTGGATGTTAAGCGATCTAGAGAGATCGAACCCTAGATTGGACGATAAATTATTTAGTGAGACCAAACCCTAGAATGGATATTTACCCGACATTAGGATTTGAATGCCTTGTAATTAGAGTAAAATAGATAAATCCTAGGGAAACACATGATGACTTTGATATATGAGATGATAACTTTGGATGAAAATGTACCTATTATGATTTATGACTGACACTTAAGCAAGGAATAAAGTCCATAGCTATGATGGTCTAGAATGACCATGGATTTGTAGGAGAATTCAAAGGAGCCTAACGATTTACCACGGAACCAGGGTCAACTATGAAAGATTGACTACTGTTGAAACTTGTTTTTAAGTAAAACACACCTTAACTTCATAAGGCATACTTTGGAGAGTAAGTGTTAACCTACTTTTTGACCAAACAGATTTTTAACTGGAATTAGAACGTCAATATGAAGACAAAATGATTCATGAACATAGGAACATGTTTGGAAAAGCATGAAGATTATACTCAACAAGTTTCAAGGGAAAAGGAGCAAACTGGACCGCTCAGTATCGAGAGGTTTTTTTACTCCACATTGGACTACCTAAACCACTTGTACTCGGAGCACTACCTCAAGTGAATGCCATCGAGTTCTTTTTTAGAGAATAAGCAAGCAACTCTAAGGATTTTTTGGAAGAAAGCAAAGAAAGCAAGAGAAGACAAACAAAATCAAGGAAATTATCAAAAACAACTCGGTCTTCATAGAAAAGTATTGGCAAAGCAAAGGATCAAAGGTACAAAGCGAAGTGAAAGAGAAAGGGGACGTTTTCACCAACACAAACCTCTCAGTCCTGAGAGGAATCTCTCGGTAACGAGCGATTTTAACCGATGGTTGGGTTGAGATTTTGCTCTTCTACACCTTTGAACTTCGATTTGAACCTTATGTTTCGTGAACCCCATGTTCCGCTAAACACTTCCCCTATAGATACAAACCCTATAGCAACTAGGAAAAGTCTTTAGCATTTCTTCTTCATCTCCTTTCTCTCCTCCGTTAGAATCACTTAGGAGGCTACTATTTGTTGTTCTAGGCTTTAGATTGGTAAATCCCTCGCACTAGTGACTCTCAAACCTCTAATAAACAAAATATAGTGTGGACAAAGGCTATAGATTGCTGAACCGTTATAAAAATTTTGGTGTTCTTTTTTATTTTTTTGATACTTCTTGCTAGATCTTAATAGTTTCATAGGTTTTTTGGGTGTTGCGCCACTTTTGGCATCAATAGTCTATGTATGATGCAAGCATAGTTGGCTATAGGGAGAAACCAAATGGTCTTTTGGTTTAGATTTAATAAAGAATTAAAGGAAGTTTTTAAAGAGAGTAATGAGAAATATTTTCGTTCTCTCTATAAAACAAATCCTCCTCATTAATTCAATTTTAATTTGTTTCCTTCTTTCTCTCCACTCATTCATGTACATTGTAATATCTCAAAATTTTATCGTTTATTTTCGAAAATTTAATTAATTTTAAATATTTATATAATTGGTTTTAAAATATAAATAACTTATATTTAAATATATGGATTATTTAAATATTTAAACTGTGAATTAAATACTAACTGAATGAATTTAATAGCTTTATTTAACTCCTTTGAATTAATAAATAATGATGCTGAATTCATTTTGAAAAATTATTTATAGTAATAAATAGTTTGAATAAATAACAAGAAAATCAATTGTTAATAAAAAATTGGTTTTTATAGACTTATTTTTATTTATTGGATTTTTCATAATTTTTAATTTGAAAAATATTTAAATTTTCGTTTGACGTTTATTTCGGCAAACAATGGTATTTTTGAAATTTCAGTAAATAAGATAACCAGTGTACTTTCTAATGTTTTTGAATCATGTCACATTTTTTAGCATGACAGTATTTTTGTTTTGTCGTTCGCGGCTCGAACGCAAATGAAATGTTGTGTAGCGAGACGTCGAATACTGTAGAATAAATCACAAACCAACTTAAGACTATTCTTTACTTTTCTCTCTTACTTCTCTTCCCTTTCTTTCTAATTTCTTTTCTTGTAAGCTAAGAAAAAGTTAACTTCCACCTTGTTAAATCAAAATCAATTCATACGCTCAATGAAAAAAATGGTTATGTTGGGTCTGTTTTGAATATATCTTTGAATCTATATGCTCAAATTGGTCATGGCATCACTTGGATGAGTTTGACCTATCCAGGTCGAACTAAGGTTTCATTTGGAGGGATTTTTAGGTGGAGAGGATTCGTCGTCAGTGTTGTTGAGTTCCTCTTTGAAAAACGCACCTCCTCACCAATTTTTAGCACGTCTGATCACTTCTTGAGAGACGTGGTTTTTTGGAGCCAAATTTGGCCGAGCATGTCATGATTTACAACGATTGACCATAGGTTAAGGTGATAGTGTAACCGAACTAGGCTCGAGCAGAGGATCAAGTTGGAGGTGACCGAAGGCGCTCCAATGGTCATGGTGGCGGTGACGAGATAAGGTGGTTAGCTACTTTGGTGAAGTGTGAATATTTTCGGTACAGGAGGAACAATTTGGGAATGGAGAAGTAACTAAGGGAAATTGTTTAATAAATCAAGTGTAAAAAGTGAATTAATTGATTGATTTAATTCAACTTCTTATGAAATCAATATCTCACTCGTACGAGGTCGGATTTGGACGCGATCTTTGCGTTGGACTCAAATCGATGTTATCTATGTTTTAGAATTAATTTTGTTGAATTTTGAGCTAGTAGAATTTTGAGTTAAAATCACACGCCATTCGATTTTAGATCAAACCTGAACAAAAAAAGTCAACTAGAGTTTTGGTGAGTTAACTCGCCTTTAGATAAACAATATGATACCTGTATTGCTATTGGTTATAATTGAAAGCCTAGATGATAGCTTATATTTTTTGTTTGGATTTGATTACCAGTAAAAAGCATATGGCATAAATAACTAATATGTTGCATGGAACAAAGCAAGAGCAAGTCGAAGTGTATACTTTACGAATAGGTTGCTGCGAAACACTTCGAAATACATGCACATATATATGGTTTGCAGGGGACTTCTATAGAGAGACCCTAAGGGGTTTAATGCCAATACTGATTTATTTACATTTGAATGTTACTTATAGTGATGTTTGGTTGAAATATTTATGACATATGGTTTGATTTGTGTGACACCCCAACTCGAGAACCACATTAACAAAGAGAATTACTTAGTAACTCTGTCTACTAATATGGAGATTAGGGCTGGTTAAGGACGACCATCATAGTCCTATATTAGATAAGAGCTAAGTATGTCGATTTGGTACTCTTTTTTTCATTTCGTATCAAGTATTCAACACACTTAATTCCTATCTAATATGCTTCTACAGTGGCTGCGGGCTCGATTCAAAAACAAAATATAATAACTACAATAATCTCAAGTCACAGAACAGCAACACAGATAATATACATATACACATACACCAAATGTAATACAACATGCGACAAGTGGTATTCAACCACAATATATATATACATACATCCCAACAAAAGAATATGTACATCATAAGGTTCCCAAACAAAAGACTACTACATAAAAACTACGCCGTATCCAAAGTCGATGAAGAATCCCAAAAGGTAAAGCTAGCATAGATCCAAAAGCTAACCTGCAACTCGGTCTGACCCGAGTAATGAATACATGGGTCAGGTTAACTAGAACTTGATATTAGCAAGAGATAAAGAAACATAAGCATATAAGTGAAGCATTCCTTTGAATATAAAGGAATGATATGAGTAAAGTTTAACTTATACTTCCAAGGGTGGAAGTGTCTCAAAGGTCCATAATTAACTTAGGAATGGATTTAACATAGCACTGATGTTTCACACTCAAAGGTTCGACAATAAGAGTGAACATAAGCAATCACACAAGCCATAAGTGAAATCATTGATATCTCCAGAATCAAATCTCATGAAACTCAAATAAGAGCTCATAATCCCAATATCGAAATCACCATAAACATTTATATAAGCCTTTCTCTACTCAAGGCTATAAATAAAATCATCATCATAAATTGGTGAAATCAAAATCTCATAAAAATCCCCGGATTGGCCAAATCCCAAATGCATGCCAAAGCGATGCTGCATGTGCCAAACTTAGGCCAATATTATATATATGAATTAGGCACCTATCCCAAACGACTGAAGTCGTAAATCCCAGACGGCCGAAGTCGTAATTCCAGACGATCGAAGTTGTAAATCCCAAATGGCCAAAGACATAAATCCCAGACAACCGAAGTCTGAAATCCTAAATGACCCGAAGGTCTATAGTACTGGTAATTCTCGAATATGTCACAAACTCCCAAATAGGAACCCAAAAAGTGTTAACGTGCATTCCATATCACACATTCACACTTAACGGTTTACTAACCGCTAGTCAATGCCACATTAGAAACAGAAATCATCATAAAATCTCAGAACTCGAAAAACTCAGACTCGCCTCATTTCATCGGCAAGTAAAACACTATAATGGGTTCTCATAGATCATACTCCTAGAATAGGATATCTCAAGGCACAAATCGCCAAATATTGGCCTTACCAGATAATTCCTAAAGATAGGGATTATAATCTCAAAAACTCGCCATAAGTTGGCTAAATAACTGGGAAATCAACAACCTTGAATAGTTTCGATCGTACATGTTCGAAATTAACCGATAAAGTAAACTCACGTGTCCCATACTACGTGTTTTACCAAATCATTTAATTCTCTTCTTCATATGTTCGGAAAGTGTATAACAGTGTATATTATTTATAAAATAATTTACTTGAGAAAATCAGATTTTAAAATAATTTCCCGAAACCATTTTGAAATCAATTCATTGAAAATTCTTCTTATAATAGGAAATAAATATATTTAAATACTTGGAAATAATTTAATATTAATTCAAAAATAATTTGAAAACATTTTATACCAATTTGTTTAGAAATTTTCTAAAATTTATTTTGAAAGAAATAGTGCCTGAAATCGAAGACATACGATGAAAATACTCTAGATCGATATTCAAATTCAAATAAAATTCGAATTGAAAATTTTAAATTCCAAATTCCTCCAAAACTTGGCTAATCCATTGATGGATATCATAGCCCATAGTCATCATTAAAATCATCACAAAATCTACAGCAAAACAAGTGACAAATCCATAGCAATTTGAAGTCTAAAGGCTACGAAACAAAGCTGGGAAAACAAAAGTATAAAGACCAACATCAGGTCGACCATAAGGTCGACCACACTTTTCCTTAGGTCGACCTGGAGGAGGCTTCGGTCGACCTAGAGGAGGCTCTGGTCGACTGTATGGTTGGCCTGGGGAAGAGTAGGTCAACGTCATGGTCGACCTAGTATACGACATTTCACTTCTCTCTGTTCTAGTTCGTTTCTCATGTGCGATTCAAACTTTGATCAAGAATTTGACCTAGCTACGATTGAATTATGTAGTGAAAATTGACATGCATAGAGTTTAACAACTAAACTTCAACCTGAAAAAGATCCGACAACAATTCGAGTGAAAATCAAAGAGTTACTGGTGCTCAAAGTAGCAACCAGAAAGAAGAAGTTTATATAATAAAGAACGGAGACTTTTACATTTACAATAAGCAATTCTATGAACGATTTACACATCATTCAACCTTTCTAGCTAGCGTTTGTGAGTATTAAACTCACCTGATGATTTAGCAAAGGTTTTGATATCAAGCAGCATGCTTTTGAGGAGAAA
This sequence comes from Allium cepa, assembly GCA_030765085.1. Classification (NCBI taxonomy): domain Eukaryota; kingdom Viridiplantae; phylum Streptophyta; class Magnoliopsida; order Asparagales; family Amaryllidaceae; genus Allium; species Allium cepa. The sequence goes on from CM060928.1 coordinate 589,110,578, forward strand.
TGGATCTCTAATAACCTGTAGAAGCTTGAAAACATGCATGAAGAACAAAAAAAAGCAAATTATAGACAATTCAAATCTAACTAAAAGATTTTTGATGAAATAATTCTAATATTGGTTTAGATTGCCTTGTATAATCTTATTTTGGTTGATTCTCTTCTCGAATTAGCAGCAATTTGTTGGGAATTTAATTTTTGATGAAGGAGACCGTTGTCTTCTTTTGTTTTCATTTACTGTACTTTTGTAATAGCCCGATTTTCAACCATTTGCATCTACACATGCCAGACATGAATTATTCAAAATATCAGATTGTTAATTTAAATTTGGCAAAAATCAGCATATACGGTAAATAAATCAGTCACAGAATTAAAGACACGGAGTACACAGCAATATAATGCAGCGAAATATACGGATTGTAGTTCATGAAGCTACTACATAAACATCAGAGTTAGAAATGAAATACAACGGAATATCCTAAATATAATGAAGTCTCCAGTACAACTGATGACCTCTTTAAACAAATCAACTGGAAGAGCTGAAGGCTGGATCGATAGTTGGATCTCCAAACGAAGCTCCAAACTCCAAAGGCGAGTCACAAATGCTGTATCATTCAGTCTGACCCGAGCGTAAAGCAAAACACAAAACACTCGGGTAAGGATTAACATCTTATATCAATAAATCCAACTCAAGTGAAATATCAACTGAAATGCCAATAACTTGAAGGATGTTTGGGATAACCATCCTCTAAAGGTCCGTGGAACTGTCGGCAAGGTAGAAATACACAATATAACAGCGTGGTCATTTAAAATTAATTTATACTTCAAAACCAAAGTATCATTTTCATTTCAAATATATCTATTTCCAAAATAGTGTGTGTGTGTATATATATATATATATATATTTAATAGTTTATAAAGTAAAGTATTGCGATTTCCTCAAATTTCACAAATCGCTTCAAAATCAACTCGGCTTTTCTACTCAAATTAAATTGAATCTCGATTTACCAATATCCATTCAATTTAGTTTTCTAAATAACAAATTCAAAATTTATAGATTTCAAATACAGATATGAATTACAAATTAACCATTTACATCCCAGTATATTTCAAAGCCTTAATATTTAACTTTTCAAAGTTCAGTTCAACAGTTTCCTATAGATCTCGATTTAATCTCATTATTATTTAGTTTTGAGATATTCACTTAACAAATTCAGTATTATTTAAATAACCTTAATTTACCTTTAAACTAAATATTCCTTTCGATTTGTTTAAACTTGAAATATCCATTAAATCACTTTAAATCAAAATCAAATTATAAAATCAAATCTTAAACATCAACTTCAATAGTTCAAATCGATTAAATTTAGTAGAATTCTTAATTAAATACAATTTCAATTAATTTAACTTTATCTTCTCAACCTTAACTTATTCAAATTATTACACAATCGATTTTGAAACATAGATTTACATAACTATGTAAACATATTATATGAATTAAATCAATCTCAATAATATTATTATTAAATATATATATATATATATATAATTACCATTATATAAAATATTTTAAGAACTAATATTTATTAAAAACCATATATTTCTTTCCAAAACCATGGGATTTATTTCCAAAATGTTTATATATATGGTCCAACGGTGTTCGTATATAATTTCCTATCGTATGGTAAGTGATCCAGATATTTATCATTTCAATCTGTAAATTTAAATACATACGGGTAGATATCATTTCGACCCGCAATCCCAAATTCAATTCAAATGAAAATCGCTTGGATTTATCATTTCAACCCATAACGATTTTCTCCTAGTCTAAAGTCCGTTCGGGTATGTATCATTTCAATCCACAGTGAATTCTATACTAACAAGGAACTTGCAGAGTGATAACAGATAATATAAAATATAACAACAGGCATATATCATCAATAACTATATAATATAAACAACAGGATATGGTATCATATTCCACAGGTGAACAGTTACAGATAATAGCATATATAATAATTTAAATAACTGCAGCAGCATATTTCAATTGTTGTTTCAATTGAAATCAAATTTAATAGATATAAGAACATTAATCGTCAGTGATTGCTCACCTTTCGAAGCTAGATAGATTTGAAAAAGAATTGAGCTACAAACTGGATCACGATCTACATAATCGAACACATCCAACAACAATCTCAAGGCCAAGTAAGCTGAAAGTGGATTTGACGAGCAACGAGGCTATGGGTGAAATACGGAAGCGGTTGTAGGTAGGTTTGAGTGGCAGTCCAAAGCTGGATGAAGAGGTGGGTGCACGAGCTGCTGTTGAGGTCGGGAAGGGCGCGATTGTGAGGAGGAGAGCGGGGCGGAGGTTTCGGGTGTTGCAGTCGGGTGGCTCGCGCGGATTTGGTCAAGGCTGGGTTGTGGAGGTCGAAGTCAGGGAGAGGGGACGAAAATGGATTTTAGTTTGGGTTAGAAGAAAATGGAGAGAAAAAGGAAAATCCAGAGAGGAAAAAAATGAACCGGCCAAAAGAAGAAAAAGGTGATAATCAATATATAATAGGATCTGTATAATGTACAATGTGGTAGAGAAGGAACCCAGAGAACGTGGAAACGAACCAACCAAAAGAAATAAAAGCAATGGCTAGTAGCACCGATTCCGGAAAAATTATCAAAGCAATAAATTTGATTGGATAGCATGCTTCGCATTTGAAAAGGCACGAAAAGTAACGGCTGAACTTGGTGGTACTGATACGCGCCGTTTTATCGTTGCCGTTGCATAACGAACCTCAAGATACAGAAATAAATATACTGCAAAATCAGCATGACGAGACGATCAAAAAGGTATACCGATACAAGCAATACGATTGAATTATAAAATTCGAATTTTTGCTAGCGGAAAATGCAAGAAAAACATAGAAAATAAGATTGACGGAGCTATAGAAGTCCAAATTTGATGAAACGAAATTCGACGTCTCACCCAAAAGATGATTTACAAATTTTCTGTATAAAAATATTCAGGTTTGAAAAACATTTTATTATCATCAAATATTAACTGATTTTAATTGAAATAAAATTACACCATAAAATAAACATTCATATTATCTGATGAAAATTTACCAGTCACTATGTTTAAATAGACGTATTCCAAACAATAAATTTTTATCTTCAAATTTTGTTGTTTAAAATTTCATAAAATTTCAATTAATTTAATAAATAAAATCACTCATATTTTGGGTCGTTATACTCTCCACCACTCAAAACTTTTCGTCCTCGAAAAGGAAGGAGGTAGGAGAGTAGAACAACCAGATAGAAAAATAGATTGAAAGACAAGGATGGACAATAATTTTTAAACTATATAAATTTTAATTTAAGTTAACTAATATTTAATAATTTGGTTAAACCCATTTATTATATGTATAAATAGTCATTTATAAACTTTGCAAATAGAAATATTTCTATTTATATGTTTAAATGACACCTTTATCAATATATGAAAACTCTTTGAAAATAATTATTTACCTCAATAGTTATATTTACAAAGAGGTTATTGCAACATTAAAGCCATAATTCATAAGTTTATTAGTTTTATCTAGAAATACTCTTCAGATATTATTAATAAATCAATAATCATTTTTCTTTATATATGTTTCATTTAATTAATAACTTCTAAAATATTTATTACACTAAATTTTTTCCATTAAACCATGTAGTATCTAAATAAACAATATTTTAAAAGGATATATTCAAAAAGGAAAAGAAGGTAGATTCGGAAAAACAGAATATAGGTGAATAAATAAAGCTGAGCGGATAAGGTGGATTCAAAGAATAGGATCGGGTACAAATAGTTAATTCAAACCGTAAAATTTCAACTTCAAATATTAATACAAAATTTCTTTGTTGAAAATACTTTTATAATAAAATACTTTTATGATAAAATACTTTTATAACTCGATGTTTCAACAAGTTTATCCTCGTTCTTGCAGACTCTGGCTATGCGTTGATCGGGCACAAAGCTAGAATTCTTCAAGTACTTAGTAGACCAGTTTCAACACCCAGTTAAAATACTTGAAAAACCTTCAAAACCGATATGTAAAGTACAACCCAAACAATTCACCTGAATCGCAGATACACAATGGTTACGCTTGGATCCCCCAGGAAACATCTGTATCTTTAAGCAATCGCTGCCTTGCGAATTACGCCATGATAACCAAAACTGTGGATCGTAGGTTACATAACAATGGTTACACCTGGATCCCCCAAGAAACATCCACACCTTTTAAGCAATATCTGCCTTGCGGATTACGCCACGACAACAAAACCGGTAGACCGTCGGATACATAAAAATGGTTACGCCTGGATCCCCCAAGAAACATCCATACCCTTCAAGCAATCTCTGCCGTGCGGATTACGCTACCCATAAAAAAGACCATGGGTTACGCCATGGTAGGACACTCGAGTATCACATCCGGAAAACCAAAATCATAGAGAATAAAATCCATTGAATGAATCCACAATGTGAACACAAAGCGGATATCAAGCAGAAGGCACTTCCCATATCTTTACTTCGAAAATATGTATCATATAGTACCTTTTCAAATCAATTTCAAATATTATACTTATATAAAGCCCATTTTATATAAGATTTCATTTTCAATTCGAACACTTTCCAAAATCAATAGTATATCAAATTACACTTATGGACTCCGATTATATAAGATTTCACCTTTCAATTCGAGCAACCTTCCAAACCAATAGTTTTCAAATCACTTCACACTTATACCAACCAATTTTATATAAGTTCGATAACTTCCAAATCAAGTATTTTAATAAAATAAGGGTCTCAATTTCAATTCTTTTCAATATCGTTTCAGTTTCAAAATCATATATGATTTTTCCAAATTATTTCTTCCAAATTTAATATCTTCAGTTTCAAAGTTTCCAAATAATGGGCTTAGAAAATAATTTTAGCTTCCAAATCACATAATTTGCATTAAACAAATTCATTTCCAAAATCCTTATACAAATACTGGGTTTTAAATTCCAATCTATTTTCAAAACCAAATATTTTCTCAAAATCAATTATACCCGAAATTTATAACCATCCCTTTAAAACCTTTAAACTATTTATGTCTATATAGAAGATCCAATTTACTTTTTAAAAATTACTTAGCTTTAAAAATTGAACCTTGATTTGGAAGTGTTCAAACATTCAAAATAGTTGGAGAAATCAAATTTCAAATCCAAGAGTTGGAAATCATTAATTTTAATAAATAGGGTTATTATAAAATCTGAAACTCGAGGACTGAACACCGGGTTCACTTCAAAACATTTCAATATATATACATATATCTTTCAAACTTCAAATCATACTTCGGTACTTGAAATCAAAATTTGGTTTCGCAATATCACTCGCATAGCAAAGCTACTAGAGTAGCCTCTTCACTAATCTGAAACTTGAAAATCAATGTCGATGATGCGTGCATGTCACCGATATTATTTTCCAGCGAAACAAGTGAGTTCTGTACTTCTATTTCTTGGAATCTTTTTTTTCTTTTCTTTTCTTCGAAATCATTGGAATTCATTTGAAATAATTCTTATTTGGAAATACATTCAAATTGTATTATTATATATTTTCTAAAATATTAAAACCAATTTCAAAACATCGAAGTTCCATTCCTCGAAATTCAAATTCTAAACCCTACAATTATAAGTAATTTTTAAATAAATCAACTTCTAATAAAATTTCCAAAATTTCAAATCCTTTCGAAATTTCAAATTCTTGCTTTAAAAGGTATACAATCCTTATCTAAAACATTTTCACTTTTATATATTGAATAAAATCATACTTATCAAAATAGTAATTTCGATATATAAAACAATTTCTAAAATAAAAACAAACCAATTTACGAAGGATGATTTAAGAATGTATTTAAAAACAAAGATAGAGATTCAAATTAGAGGGCTAGAATCAAATAGAATTCTGATTCGAAGATATGCTCGAACGAAGATGAGATAATTAAATTACAAAATACATGATAGATATATTGATGACCTTAACTGGGTCGATCGTGACGTCAAAATAAGATCGGTGCAGAATTCTCAGGAAAATCGACCTTCGATCACCAGAGATAGAATTCGGCATAACAAGAGATAGCAGCATCTAAACTGAGGGATACATAAATCTTCGGTGAATCAATGCCATTGTAAAGGAGTTTCACCCCTTTACAAATCATTCAAGATTAGCGGGATCGCCCATTCTTATAGAGATCATTCGAAGTTGAGTTATGGGATGCTCCAGAGTCAACAAACACAAATAGAGAGAGAAGATAATGGAATTTTGAACCACAGGGAACTTTCCAAAGTCCAAAGGAAAAACCAAATCAAAGAGGGAGAAATTCAAGTTCAAACGAAAGTGATTCAGCAAATAAATTTACTATATATGCTAAGTTTTCCTAGAGCCAAAGCTCTGATACCAACTGTAACAGCCCGATATTTTCAACCGTTCAGATCCACACATACCAAACTTGAATTGTTCAAAATATCAGATTGTTAATTTAAATTTGGCAAAACTCAGCATATATAGTAAATAAATCAATCACCGAATCACAGACACAGAGTACAAAGTAATATAATGCAGTGGAATATACTAATAGTAGCTCATGAAGCTATTATATGAACATTAGAGTTAGAAATGAAATACAACGGAATATCCCAAATACAGTGAAAGCCTCCAGTACAACTGATGACCTCTCTGAATAAATCAACTAGAAGAGCTGAAGGCTGGATCGATAGTTGGATCTCCAAACGAAGCTTCAAACTCCAAAGACGAGTCTCAATTGCTGTGTCACTCAGTCTGACCCGAGTGTAAAGCAAAACACAAAACACTCAAGTTGGGATTAACATTCTTATATCAATAAATCCAACTCAAGTGAAATATCAACTGAAATACCAATAATTAAAAGATGTTTGGGATAACCATCCTTTAAGGGTCCGTGGAACTATCAGCAAGGTAGAAATATGCACTTTAACATCGTGGTCATTTCAAATTAATTTATACTTCAAAACCAAAGTATCATTTTCATTTCAAATATATCTATTTCTAAAATTGTGTGTGAGTGTATATATATATATATATATATATATATATATATATATATATATATATAGTTTATAAAGTAAAGTATTGCGATTTCCTCAAATTTCACAAATCGCTTCAAAATCAACTCGACTTTTCTACTCAAATTAAATTCAATCTCAATTTACCAATTTCCATTCAATTCAGTTTTCTAAATAAAAATTCAAATCTTATAGATTTCAAATGCAGATCTGAATCACAAATTGACCATTTACATCCTAGTATATTTCAAAGCTTTAATATTCAACATTTCAAAGTTCAGTTCAACAGTTTCCTATAAATCTCGATTTAACCTCATTATTATCTAATCTTGAGATATTCACTTAATAAATTCAGTATTATTTAAATAACCTTAATTTACCTTCAAACTAAATGTTCCTTTCGATTTGTTTAAACTTGAAATATCTATTTAATCATTTTAAATCAAAATCAAGTTATAAAATCAAATCTTAAACTTCAAATTCAATAGTTCAAATCGATTAAATTTAGTAGAATTCTTAATTAAATACAATTTCAATTAATTCAACTTTATCTTCTCACCCTTAACTTATTCAAATTATTACACAATCGATTTTGAAATATAGATTTACATAACTACTTAAACATATTATAAGAATTAAATCAATCTTAATAATATTATTGTTAAATCTCTATATATAAAATTACCATTATATATAATATTTTAAGAATCAATATTTATTAAAAACCATATATTTCTTTCCAAAAGCATGGGATTTATTTTCAAAACATTTATATATATGGACCAGCGGTGTCTGTATATAATTTCCTATCATATGATCAAGTGATACGGATATTTATCATTTCAATCCGTAAATTTGAATATATACAGGTAGATATCATTACGACCGCAATCCTAAAGTCAATTCAAATGAAAATCGCTTGGGTTTATCATTTCAACCCATAAAGATTTTCTTCTAGTCCAAAGTCCGTTGGGGTATGTATCATTTCAACCCATAGTGAATTCTATACTAATAGGGAACTTGTAGAGTGATAAAAGATAATATAAAATATAACAACGAACATATATCATCAATAACAATATAATATAAATAACAGGATATAGTGTCATATCCCACAGGTGAACAGTTACAGATAATAGCATATATAACAATTTAAATAACTACCGCAGCATATTTCAATTGTCTTTTCAATTGAAACCAAATTTAATAAATATAAGAACATTAATCATGAGTGATTGCTCACCTTTCGAGGCTAGATAGATTTGACAAAGAATTGAGCTACGAACTGGATTATGATCTAGACAATCGAACAAATCCAACAATCATCTCAAGCAGAGTAAGATGAAAGTGGATTTGACGGGCAAAGAGGCTATGGGTGAAATACGACAACGGTTGTAGGTAGGTTCGAGCGGCAGTCCAAAGTTGGGTGAAGAGGTGGGTGCGCGAGCTGCTGTTGAGGTCGAGAAGGGCGCGATTGTGAGGAGGAGAGCGGGGCGGAGGCTTCGGGTGTTGTAGTGGGGTGGCTCGCGCGAATCAGATCGAGGCTGGGTTATGGGAAAAGGCGAGCTCGGTTGTGGAGGCCGAAGTCAGGGAGAGGGGATGAAAATGGGTTTTAGTTTGGGTTTGAAGAAAATGGAGAGAAAAAGGAAAATCTGGAGAGGAAAAAAATGGATCGGCCAAAGAAGAAAAAGGTGGTAATCCATATATAACCAGATCTGTATAATGTACAACATGGTAGAGAAGGAACCTAGAGAACGTGGAAACGAACCGACCAAAATAAATAAAAGCAATGGCTAGTAGCACCGATTCCTGAAAAATTATCAAAGCAATAATTTTGATTGGAGAGTATGCTTCGAATTTGAAAAGACGTGAAAAGTAACGGTTGAAATTTGTGGTACCGATACACACCGCTTTATCGTTGCCTTTGCATGCCAAACCTCAAAATACAGAAATAAATATACTGCAAAGATCAGCACGACGAGACGATCAAAACGGTATACCGATATAAGTGATACGATTGAATTATAAAATTCGAATTTTCGCTAGCGGAAAATGCAGAAAAAACGTAGAAAACAAGATCAACGAAGCTATAGAAGTCCGAATTTGATGAAACAAAATTTGATGTCTCACCCAGAAGATGATTTACAAATTTTTTGTATAAAAATATTCAGGTTTGGAAAACATTTTATTATCATCAAATATTAACCGATTTTAATTGAAATAAAATTACACCATAAAATAAACATTCATATTATCCGACGAAAATTTACCAGTCGCTATGTTTAAATAGACGTATTCCAAATAATAAATTTTTATCTTCAAATTTTATTGTTTGAAATTTCACAAAATTTCAATAAATTTAATAAATAAAATCACTAACATTTTGGGTCGTAACAATATTTGTTTGGGGAGGAAGAAGAAACTAAGTACAATACTTATTTCTCTCCAGAAACTCCAAATAATGGAGTTTGGGTTTTAAACCTAACCCAAAAAGCCCAAAACCATTTCTACTTAGATAAAATTAAGTTACGTTCATCTTTTAACCTTATATAACACTAAATGCACATATTTCGTTATTTTAGGGTCAAATAAAATGTATACTTCTATTTGTGAATGAAAGAAAATTGTTAATATAACAAAATAAAATTCATTTCAACAATCAAAATTTATTTTTATAAAAAAACACTATTTTTGACAATATTTCATAATTTACACTATTTTAGTGTAAAAACATTTATTTTTAACATAACAAGCTCAATAAAAATTATTTCCTTGTTAACTGAATTACAATAAAACATTCTAACTCTTTTTAGTCATCAAAATATTATTTTCAAACAATATTTCATCTTTTATTTTAATTAAGCACATATTTACTTCAAAATTTTCACTTTAAATTCGATAAAAAATTAATATTGGCAATAGTTACCAATAGTACAATATCACTCAAACAAAAATTACAAATTGATTATTTCCTACTCAAGTTCGCAAAATAAAGTTTATAAAACTTTATTTCCATTAGTTTAAATTTATTTCAACTATTAAATGTTTAAATAAATCACTTGATTAATTTATTAACTCAAATCTAATAAAATCCTAATATTTTCAATTTATTTACTATATCTCCATACAATATATTTTTAATACAAGATTTATACTCAAACACATTATATACTTGAAATAAACAAGTTTTTATCCAATTTAACTCCTCCTTTTTATTTTATTAAACAACCTCCTTTTAATGATCACATATTTCTTTCAAAAATTATTAAAAGAAGAGATTGGCAATAATTAAATCAATTATTGCTTTTTCTCTAAATAAAACCCATTTTCCAATCATTTTTAACCCAAACAAATAAAATAAAGTTCCAATCTTTATTTTCCTCATTTTATTTTAAAAATTCATTATTTATTCCAACTAAACAATTTAAAATTTTCAATTTCATTTTAATTCTCAAGATTAAATTATAACTACTGTTATAATTTAACATATGCAGGTAATCTCCAAACCAGGGTTGTTAAAATTTGTGTAAGTATCGTTACAGAAATTATCATTACACCAACATTTATGAGATATCGTCTCCTTAAATTATTGTGTGTGTTGGACTTGTGCTTGTATTTTTACAAAATAAATGTTTGGTCGTGTTTTAGCACTTTGAAAGTTGTTTAAACTATATTTTCAAGTTTTTTTAGAATTTTGAAATAAAGGATAAGTGTTGTTTATAATTTATAAAAGAAGTTATAAATTTGATTAAATATCTATTGGGATAATTAGTGTTGTTTTAAATTTATGAAAACATTATAAATTTTATTAATTATCTTTCAAGATATTTAATGTTGTTAAAAATTTATAAAAAGATTCTAAATTTGACTAATTAGTTTTTGGAAAAATTAATGTTGTTTTAAATTTATAAAGCATATTACAAATTTATCTTTCGGGATAATTAATGTGTTTTAAAATTATAAAAAGATTATAAACTTGATTAATTTTCTTTTGGATAACTAATGTGGTTTTAAATTATATAAGAGTTATATCAATTATGTTTTATGATGATTAACATTGTTTTAAATTTATAAAAGATTTTTAAATTGATTTATTATCTTCTGGGCAAATAATATTTTATAAAGTTATAAAATATAGTTTATAAATGAGAAAATCTTTCATAAGGAATGTTTAAAAAATAAAGCTAAGTATAACTAATTTAGGGTTTATAATAAACAATATTTTAATGACATTTGTTTTTTACCCTTCTTTTTAATACAGTTAGAAATTAGTTAGCTCTTTAAAAAGAATGTTTTAGAAAGTGTTCTTAAAGTGTTTTACAAATATTTGTGATGTGAAAATCAAGCACAAGTGTGAGTCAAATGTTTTAAAGTATTATTCGTTTATTAAAAATATTGAGTCTTACACTTAGCACTAAACATTAAAGGAATTCTTGGTATTCTTAAAATTAAGAATGTTGTCATGACAAGATAGGAAGCAACATTGTCCTTACTTGTCCGACTTCATTGTTCTCCCCGGGGTAGTACTAGATCGAGATCGATGAGTTATAATAAGAGATGAGTTATAATAAGAGTAAGAGATTTAGTTTTCATATACGATCATTTTGTTATTCTCGATAGTTGATTTATTGTCTATCGATTCTACTATCTTTTTTGAGTTTCGTCAATTTAAGATGATTTGTTGCGCATTTGATTATTGATATCCTTTGCCAAAAAATACTCAAATCGAAAAGCGGGTGGATATAAAACTATGTTGAGATGCTTCCAATAGGGTACTTTCACATCTACTTCAGATTATATTCGGTTATACGCATGCAATGATGTGAAATACCCGGATTCTCGGCAAGGCAGGTGGGGTTCGGTTTGTATATTTCCGAGAGAGTCCTACAGTAAATGACCCTCTTAATTATGTTGTCTATAGGTATACATTTAGTAAGGGGGCACATCCTCCTAGTCATTGTTGAAAAAACTCCTTTTTTTATTTGATTCAAATCTTTGTATCATTTTCTTAATTGCATCGAGAAGTGTCCAGAGCTCTTCTCGATGTTTAGTTATTTATGTCCATTCTTTCAAGCCTGATTTTGTTTCGACTTGTTTATATCCTTTCATCTATGGATGTTCTTCTTATGAGCTAAAACCCATTCCATGTTTAGTGGCATGCTTTCATAGAATTATATATGTTCATCATCTTTCTTGAGTTTCTCACGCTAGTTTTCCAGATAGATATGGGTGTTATTTTATTATAATACTTGGGCCAGACCATGTTTTACTAAGTTGTCATTGGTGGGGCATGGATCTTATGGAGTAGAGCTGGTTGTACAACTATCATAGTAATTTACTTTCTACTGTATTATCCTATATACCCATCAGCAATTGTAAGGTCAGGAAGGTATAACTATCTAAGCAGATGAGGTTTATTTTTAACTCTGATATACCTTGTATTTAGAGTGACAGTTTTTGCTATCTTTGTTATATTATATGTGATCATTCTACTGTGAGATTTTGTTTTCCTGTTCTTTTTCATTTTATTTTACCAAATTATCTGTCTTTTCGGCACTTGGATTCTCAACATTTGAACACTGTATATGCATTAAGTGTCGATTTTTGAGGGTCGAAAAGGCGGGTCCTTACAGCCGCCCACTCCTTTATCCCTTCCAATGGATGAAATTAACTTTTTACCCAAACAAAATAAAAACGTAAGTGGTTCATTTTATAATTGCAATTTCGAGTGGTGATTTAACGAATATTGGAGGCAATTCGCAGATCATAGTGTTAAATTTGGTTGAATCTAAGGTAATTTCCTTTTCTATTTTCATATATGTCACCTCATCCCTAAAATATATTTGTATTTCCAAATACATGTTTGTATTATTTTCATTCAATGATTGAATTTTTAATGCAATTGTTTATTTTGTTTCAAATCACAAACCATATAAATTACGAATGATCAAATATCTTTATATAATAAATGTTTAAATTAGGCCATACTTTTATGCAAGTTTAGATTTAAATATTATTTCCTTTAATTTAGTTTAAAAAACATATTATATATATAGGATTGTCGGACAAATTAGCGTTCTATGAATTAATTGAAATAGGAAATTTTATTATGTTTGACATAAACATATAAATTAGTTTCAAGTCCCTGAATTGTTGGATAAAAGGAAATTTAATAATTAATATGTGTGTGTGTGTATACTCAAATCTAAAATACTTATACATATACACCTCAATGTATGTATTTGCTAAATCTTCCATTAATCCATAATTGATATTAATTGTATATGTATAAATGTTATAAAACCAATCTAGATGAAAATTAACTACGAGATTGTAAAAGAGGTGGGCAATAACTAAGGAATGAAATTCTTATTTTTATCTAGAGATTAGATCAAGATTTAACTAGGAATCTGTAAAAGAGAAGGGTGGAACAAACATATTTCCATTTCCTCTTAGACACCAAATCTTCCATACATATTCAAAGATATCTAATTTAATTATATAAAATAATTTTGAAATTTTATATGTGTGGAAACACATACACTCACATATACATGTATATGTATATGTATATAAATATATGTATATGTACGTACGCATGTATGTGTGTGTCTATATAAATATGTATGTGTGTGTCTGTATCTATATCCCTGTGTATGCGTACACGCGAATGCATGCTTGCATGTCTAAACTATATACTTTTGGTATTATTAACATGTGTGTACAAACCATATGTATTTTAGTATATTCGAACATATGTATATACTTAGGCATTTATATTCCCGATATGCGTATGAATTTTTCATATGTATATGTAAGCATAATATACACACATACACACACACAAAATATAGATCCCAGAATTTATATGTATATAAATGGTTATATACGTGCTCATTTATTATTATGCTATCATGTTAGTGCATGAATATATTATATATGTTTAAGATAAATATTGAATAAAATTTAATTAATATGATTAATTAAAAAAATTCAGAATACTTCAAAAATAAAACATAATTCTGTTTAAACAAATAAATTAGATTTAATGCTAGTTAAAATATTACATAGGCCAACTAAGATCCAAATAAGGTTTTTTTTTAAAAAATTCACCATTTTCACCTGCTACCAAAAGGATAGTTCCAATAATGGTATCGGAGCCCGTATGGTTGATGAAGTCTAATTAGTCAACATTTAGGGCCAAATAATACATTTTCTATATGATTGATGACTAGAATAGTAGTGTCTAGGCTTGGGATTGGATAAAAAGTGTTCTACCCTCCCAAGCTACTGGCCTGGCCCATTGGGTTGAGTAAGTCCAAAAGGTTACCCTGATTTAAGACCTAAATTTACTTTTGGGCCTTGCGGTACTTTTAAAATTAAGATTAGAAAGTTTAAAATATATTTTAAATTTTAACGTTAAGTTTAAAATATAAAAAGGAAATTTAACAAATGTGTTAAAACAAATTTAAAATTTTCCAAAATTGTTTTGGGGAATTAATTTAATATGTTTTGAAATTTTTATAAATATGTATATATTGACATATACATATAACTATAAGGTTGTCGCTGAAAATTATCTTAAAGTTTTAAGGTAAACTAAACAAAATTTTCAAAAATCATTAAAATATCTTTTGTAGAAACACCCTGATACAAAGGACCTACGGGTGGGATGACGAATAGACCAATTTTAATGAGATATTTAGTCGTTTAATCAAAAACTAATTTATTTGATAAAATAATTAGTTGGATGTTAATTAATTAATATATATATATATATATACATGTTGATTTGTGTTAAATAAATCATATATGTTACAATTAGATAATTGAAAATGTTTTAATTTTCTTAAATTTGTTTTGAGAAAGTAACCTAAATTTTTTCGTAATATATTAAATATTTAATCATAAAATTTAATTGAATAATTAGTTAAATAAATAGTTAATTAAAGTCTATATATACTTTATATATATATATATATATATATACATATAGATAAAGGTTATAGTTGAATATTCTTCTTAAAAAGTTTAAGATGAACAGAAAAATTCAAAATATTAAATTTAATTAAATTAAAGAATTAAACTTAATTAAATATGATTTAATTAATAAGATACATATGAATACTATATAAGTTAATTAATTATAATAGTTATAAATTAATTAAACTTATATGATTAAATACATATAAAAATAAAATATAAGTGGAACTATATGAAATCCAAATAGATTTTTTGGAATGAGTACATACATATGGTACATATGTTGTGTTTTCTGATGTGTCCAACACTTCTTATATTATTCCATAAATCAATATCACTTAAAATATATTAAAGATTACAAATCTTTAATATATTTAACCCCTGCCATTGATATATTTATAGATTAATTGCTTATGCATTAGTTGTTGAGCAAACTAAAGATAGAGTTATTATGTGTAGTACTATTTATATATTGCATGGACGAGTTGTTATCCCGCCTTTAAGCAAGGCCATGACACCAAGAAATTAAAAACAAACTAAAGATATTTTGTCCCGAAGATCGGTAATACACAGGTTAACTATTGATACTAGTAGCGCAAATCCAGATCGAGCTACAATTGATATGACACGACAAACAAAGCTATGAAAGCCAATATTCCAAATTTCAAGTCAATTGGAGTTCGTATGCTCAAGATATCGATTGATCAAAATCAAGAAGACCAACCTCATTCATATCCATGGGATTTCGTATCCATTAACTCACAAGCATCGATTTCGTATCCATCATGTCTGCAATATTTCGTATCAATCATGTCTACCCCATTTCATATCCATCGCACCAGTTCCACTTTGTATCCACCATGCCTGCTCTGTTTCGTATCCATCATCTGAAGATATTTCGTATCGCTTCCACCTATACACAATTTGTATCGATCATTTACACAGTTCGTATCGATCAACCAACGATCGGTATGAAATGTGCCACAAACGATCAATATGAAACAACACCTAAAAACATTGATATGAAACCAACTACTCGATGATCGATACGAAAGGAGTCAGGCTACATCAATACGAAACGGCTCTAACTATCGATACAAAATGAAGCCAATAACATTGATAAGAAGTAACTACACATCATCAATACGAAGTAGAGCACGAAAGATCGATACGAAATGAAGTGCAAAAGAGCGATACGAAAGGAGTTGCGCTAGATCGATATGAAGAAAACATGCTCAAGTGGAAGACTCGATCACTCGGCATGAAAAGTGGATCGATCCTATAATATAGCGCCACATCACATAATCGATACGAGTTAGCATCGATACGAAGCCATTGATACAAATTGCACCGATACGAACTCGATAGTGTTTTGCAAATACAAACTTGGGTCTATCAGAACTCAAAATCTACAAGTCCAAATGCCACCAAATTTTCGCAGATGCTTGCGTACCACCTCAAGAATGTCCTTGATTGATCTCAGGTCAAATGGAGGTGCTTTTGAGCGATACAAAATGTACGCTTATCGATCAAGATCGATCCCAGCCTACCTCAGATCGGTCACGTAGGCCTGCCCACGTTTGAGAAGGTGTATGCCGAGATCTAAGTCATATTTTTCCAGCTTATGCCTATAAATAGCGACCTAATGCCTCTAGAAAATGGACTTTTGGCTTCTCTACGTTGATACTCTGCCGAAATCACTATTGTACTTCAGTTGAACTGTTGTAGTCTCTTGTAATCAACAAGTCAAATTCAATAAACATCAATCATTTCATAGTGGACGTAGACAATACCCCGAACCAATTTAAATTTGTGTGTTTCTGCATTTTTTTCTTATCTGTTGATTGGTGTGTTTGTTAGATTTGCCTCATTTTACATTTACTTTCTTCATTTTCTCTCTTCAAGCGCATCCGAAGAGTGTTGTGCCCAATTTTAGTACAAACACTTTGGTTGCTTTCATTGAGATAACCTGGCTTTTGTCCTACTCATTAGATCTACTGCCAATATTGGATTGCAAGAATCTAAGGAGAAGATCCAAATCTTAAGCCTAGAAGCTCTTCCATCCTATTCAGATTTATGCCAAATCTAAGAGGGAACTTCGCTGTTCACCATAGCCGCTACTAGGACTACCTCAACTGCTGCAGATCTTGAAGGACGGGATAGGCAGAACCGCGCATAACTTCCCTCTGAAGACCAGAACACTGTTGGACCCTCGGATCCACAAGGCCCTATCACTAGGGAGGAGTTCCAGCTACTGATGAAAGAGATGATTCAAAGCCGCCAATAGCTTACCCAGTAGCTTTGTGCCAACACGGAGTTAACCAATCAACTGAACCATGAAAGGCGAAGAAGACCAAAAGGGATCGGGCTTCCTACTCACTAACTAAAAATTCAGTTTCTTCTGATTACAATCACAGATCCACATGCCCATGGCTAGATGAAATCTAAACACAGGCTACCAAATATCAACACACTTTAATCTTGGACAAGCGAGAGTTGGTCCTTCAACCAGCCACCAGACAAGACCCTCCTCCCAAGGAGGAATGGTTCCTTATCACACTATTAACAACTACGCTATTACCGCTGCCATCGAGTTGGGAGCTGACACTCGAAACCAAATGGATCCGAACCATCACCAATGTGATTATACTCCTGAGCCTTATGATCCTGAAGACCTAGAGCCAAGGGGGCGAGGTATGGACCATCAAATGCGCCCGAACCATCCTTACATGGTGGAACCCCACCACACGTTGGCCCAACATGCCCAGAATGTCCAGATGCCAGACATACCGGCAATGATCCGTCAGATGATCCGTAAAAGCCAAGGCCTCACCAATGATGACTAGGGAATCATCCAGAGTCATACCACTTTCACCAATGACATCCTCTACGCTAAACCACCTCGGCGATTTAGAATTCCAAATCTACCTATTTATGAAGGGAGCTCTGACCCTAACCAGCACGTTTTAAAGTATGAATGGTTGATGAATTCCATGGGCTGATGATGCGGTCAAATGCCGATGTTTCCTAATCTCCTTAGTGGGCATCATGACTATGTGGATTACTCGCCTACCACCTCGATCTATTTCATGTTTCGACCAGTTGGCTATGAATTTTGTTGAGCAGTTTTTCATGCATGTCACAAGGCTCAAAGATGTTAATACCTTGTCCAGTGTCACTCAAGCTCTCGGAGGGACACTCAGATGTTACCTGAAGAGCTTCCACGCTGCATGCGCTGAGATTATAACCCTAATAACAATTCCATTCCAATAGCACTGTCTAAGGGAATCGATCCTGATCCCAAATTTGGCATCTGGTTGGCCAAAAAAAACCCTGCATCATTGGACCGTTTCCATCCCAAGACGGCTCAATTCTTGAGAAGAGAGGATGCAAAACAGTCTAGGAAAAAGGAAGCTGTAGGGCCTAATGTAGAAGGAATCCGAAGCAATGTCGTTGTCCAACAAACCAGGGAGAGTTCCGGAAAGGTGCAGTTAAATGTAAAGAATAAGTATAATCAACAGAAAGGCAATGGAAATCAGGGCATGAAGCGGGATCTGAATCGCGGACCGCGACATAGATCTTCCATGTTTGACACCTATACTCTTTTAAATACACACTGGAAAATGTATGCTTGCAAACTTGTAATACTATCTAATATAAGATACCTGCTCCAAAGCAATCATCAGAGAAACATATTCAAACTAGGAAGTTTTGTAGATTTCACGATAGTTATGGCCACAACACGAACGAGTATCGTCCTCCACAGGATATTATCGAGAAATTGATTCGAGAGAGAAAGTTGGACCAGTTCGTTCGAACGCCGCAAGCTGAAGGTGCGAGCTCTTCAAATCAATATCAAATACCAAATCAGGTTAGACCGGAGGAACCCGCACGTACTAGTGGAAGGTTAATGATTAACATTGTTAGCGGTTGTCCTCGTCCAGCGGATCGGAGCTAGAGGGAAATTGAGTCATATGCCAGCTCTATTAGGCATGCGAGCTTCGAATGTCGTAGTAACTTGGAAGACGGGGTTTCGGCCAAACAACAGAAAACGATGACAGACGACATTGGTTTCCGAGACAGGGATATCAATAGAGTTGAAGCCCCTACCATTGATCCACTAGCCATTTCATCTCAGATAGGTCCTGCTTGGATGAAGAGCATCTTAGTGGATAGTGGAAGTTCAGTGAACATACTCTTTAAGCAAGCCTATGATCAAATGAAGATGGAAGTGAAAGATTTGAAGCCTTATCAGTTTTGTAATCATGGCTTCAATGGAAGTGCGACTATACCCACTAGATGGTGGAGCTATCAGTGGAGTTAGGAATTGAGAAATGTCGAAGAGTCCGGATATTGCAATTATCGTATTGGATATTGACTCGCCGTATAATGCTTTTTTCGGCCAACCGGCCCTAATTGAGTTCCAGGCCACTATCGCCCCTTGGTATTTGAATTTGAAATTCTTTATCGACGATGGAGTCAGAGTTATTCAAAGAGACCAGGTTTCAGACAAGCCTGTTATGTTACTGAGCCACGGGAGGCGTAGTGAAAAGAGAAGGGAAAGGGCATAAAGGAATCTTCCTGCATCCACTTTGCAGATAATTGATAGTTAATGCCTAGGCCAAGGCTAGGGAGCCACAGCCAATTCCTAAAAGATCTTGACCTAAGAGGTAATGAAAAAGTGGACGAAGTCAAAGACATTCGGGATTCTCCAATAGAAATAATGATTGATGTTTCGGTTGATAACAATGAAGATTCTAGAATGATAAAGATTGGCTCTCAACTGAGCCAACAGATGAAGGAGGAATTGGTTGAATTTGTTTGGGAAAATCTCTACGTGTTTGCCTAGACGCACTTTGACATGTATGGGATCTTACCGGTCATCGCGAGCCACACATTGAATACCAACCCACGGCATGTCTCGATCAAGAAAAAAGGCGTGGTATGGATCTAGAGAGATCTACCGCCCTAAAAGAAATGATAGATAAACTCAAGTCAAACGGGTTTATCCGAGATGCGTTATATCCAAAATGGGTGTCCAACCTTATACTTATCAGGAAACCTAATAGAAAATGGAGGACTTGCATTAACTACTCAGATTTGAATAAATCTTGACCTAAAGATAGTTTTCCACCTCCCCAAATTGATCAACTTGTAGACTCAATAGCCGGACACGAGCTCTTATCTTTCATAGATGCATATCCAAGCTACAATCAGATTCCCATTCACCTATGTGATCAGGAGCACACCAACTTCGTCACCGATCTAGGACTTTACTGTTACAAATTCATATAGTTTGGATTCAAAAATGCCAGAGCAACTTACCAACGGCTAGTCAATCGAATGTTTGCTAATTAGATCGAAAAAACTATGGAGGTATATATGGACGACATGCTTGTGAAATCTCGGTTCTCCACCACTCATATCAAAGACCGGGAAACGATGTTTAACATCCTCCGAGAGTACAGAATGAAACTCAACACATTGAAGTGTCACTTTAGGGTCGCGTCTGGAAATTTCCTTGGATTCACCGTTAATGCTTGGGAATCGAAGCCAATCCCAAGGAAATATGGGCAACTAGAAGTCTTGAGACTCCAAGAACTATAAAGCAAATTTAGAGCCTCAACGGGAAGGTTGCAGCACTGAGCAGGTTCATTTCATAGTCCATCGACAAATGCATTTCCTTCTTCGATCTGATCAGAAAAGGGAAACAGGACTTTGAATGTACTAAATATTGTGAAGGCACATTCCGAGCACTGGTTCAACATCTACCCACTCCACCCATTCTATCAAAGCCTATTGATCACGAGAGATTGTATGTCTACCTAGCGGTGTCAGAAAATGCAATCAGGCTGCTTCAGTTCGAGAGGAGGACCGGGTACAACGTCCAGTCCATTACATCAACAAACGACTGATCGGACAGAGAGAAATTATCCGAAGTTAAAGAAGCTAGCTTACTATCTTGTCATTTCCTCAAGGAAGCTTCACCCTTATTTCTAGGCTCATCCTATCACTGTCAACACCGTCCAGCCGTTACAATAGGTCCTTACGCGGCCTGAGATGTCTGGTAGGTTACTCAAGTGGAATTATCGAGTTGATTCAGTTCGACATCGCTTACACACCAAGGCGAGCTATTCAAGGACAAGTCCTAGCATACTTCATCGCCGAATTCACTGTCCCAGAGGACTTTCTTGCAACCAGTGAATCCCCAAATATGTCTGGAAGCTGCATACTGATAGAGCATCAAATGACTGTTGAATATGCGATTATATAATTTTTGTTTAATGATAAACACACACACACACACACACACACATATATATATATTCGTTTAAATGTATTTGTTAATGTACTATTTTAGATTAAATAAATATTTGCTGAATAAAAATAAATAACACAGTATTTGAATTCAAACAGAAATTTTATTCAAACAAATATTTATTACAATCTTTGAATAATACAAAGTTCAAGCTCTCATTATATATATATATATATATATATATAATTTCAATTACAGTACAACTTTGATTACATCACGATTCATATTTACATTTGACCTCACTACATATCACTCATTCACTCAACTCGTATTTTATCTTCAACTTCGCTCCAAATTGAATCCAGCATCTGAGCAATCTGCAAAAATAAATATTGACGCAGTAAAACTGAAAAGGAAATATTTTTGCAGTATAAAACAAAATGTGGATTTTGAAAATATTATTTGCCTCAGTTATTTGGGTTATTCGTCATCATTTAATTTTCAATTCATCATACACGAATAGCTTATGACATACACAGTGTATCACTGTATATGCCACAAGGCCGTGCACACCGATATATACACTTGATAGATTTACAGGGACAGGTGAGCACAGGTCAAACCCCAAAACGTCGGGTTCAACTCAAGTGCAATAAAATAATGTCACAATTTTCAACACAAGGTCAAATCCGAGCTACGAGCTAGATTCAACTCAGGTGCGCTACAAAACATCATAAAACTATCGGGCATAAAATTCAAATACAACCAAGCAGTGAACAGTGAAAGCAACTATACTTGAAGCCAATACACTAATACATATGAAACACCAAGTACAAGGCACAGTAAACAGTAAGATGACCAAGTGACAGCAGTGTGAAACTAAACCACAAAGAAAATGCAAAGTTCAAGTCGACCAAAACAACTCAGTGCCATCACAAAGAACAACATATACAGGAATAAACACTTAAAACATAAATGAACCAACTATGTATACATGAAGGCCACAGTGAAGAATGTATGCAAACCAAGTGCACAAATACTAAATAGAAGAATGGGATCAGAGATCAAACAAACAAGTACTTGAACCAATGGCCAGATCCAAACAACACAGTGCACAAGGGCAGTTGTACCAAAAACAAGTGCACCGACAACATGAAGGAACCAGACCACAAAGTCAAGCAGTGGTGACAGAAAAGACAAGCACATGTATGCAACAGTGAAAAGCAACAAACTCGGTGAAGCTCAAAGCCACACAACAATGAAGACTACAAGTACAAGTCCAGTTACAACAAAGATATGGAAACACGGCACCAAGGCACAAAGGCTACAGGTCTGAAACTCCAAGGTAAGCATAACATGAAGTATATAAATGACCAAATTCAATACAACAACACAATACAACATGGGAGTATAGCAGTAGACAGTGCAAAGTGGTGTGCATGTAACCAGAGCCAAAACATGTACATAAAGGCAACAAATTCAACTGACTCGAAGCAATGCTCAGTGCACAGCAACTACAAACTACAGATACAAACCAATACGGTGAACTACATGATGAACATGTATGCAGTGACCATACGGAACAATCATGCCAAAGTTTAGCATCAAGTCAGAGCCAAAGTGGTCAAGGCTAAAATTGAACAACGAAAGCAAACAAGAACAAGACTACATCATGTAACCAAGTCAAGTAGTTGGTACATATATGCATGAATTTCGAAGTAGTAAAACTCCAATGCAGACCTGTGAACATCCGCGACAAAAATTCAAGTTAAAGCCAAACTTGTCACAGCATAGTCAGAGCCGTGGAATACAAGAAATCGAACCAAGTCAAAAATCAATACCGTGAGTGTCAAGTATTAAATTATACGAAATTGATAAAGTCAGAGAAATCATCAACATTCAAACATAATCGAATGGCCGAAGCATAGTATTGACAAAATCAAACAACTATCAGACGAACGAAAAATAAGGAGATCGAACTATATATAAACCCATAATCATGATCGGCTAAAAGCATTCGAGTTCGAGAATAACTGACAACAATAAACCAATAACTCGAATCATCGATTGAGTTCAAGTATTCAAACCAGAGAGAAAAGGAATAAATTACATACCCGAATCAAAGATGAACTCAATTAAATTGAAGTAAGCCGAAAGCGATCGACGGAGAGAAACAAGAATGAAGCTTCAGAAATTAAAGTCGGCTTCTTCAATTTTTAAACAAATCCCTAATTTGCAAGCAAAGGAAAACAAGCCGCCATTATACAGAGCAAAAGAATAAAGGAGGCCGTTGTTTTGTTTAAATTGAATTGGGCCGACCATGGTTATTTTTAATTGAGAATTAATTAGGGTGTTAGGGTTTTTATTTTTAAAATTGTTTTTTAATTTGTAATTTCTTTTTAAACGATTGTAATTACTAGTCGTTTGACTAGGGAATAAACTACGTGGCGTAGTTTGAGAATTCGCAACTCAGTGGCTGAGTTGTGGCGAGGTTTTGAGCGTAGAGTTAGGTTAGTCTGTAGCGGGTGTTGCGAGTTTACGTGTGTAAGCGTGTGACTACTTAATTTCTTGTTGAAACCTTGGGGGCAGCACGTAGGCAGGGTTTTGCCGAAGCTGGGTAAATTATGTGTCGTTCCATTTCTGCATTTATTACTCTGCTATTACCTGTGCTGCTATAATTTTGATTTATCTGTGTTGAAATAATTTTATAAGCTTCCGCAATTAATTTTTATAATTAACAGTATCACCCTATTCACCACCCCCTCTAGGGTGAATTCAATCCTACAATGACCGCTGCTCAGGCACTGGGATTATGCTTGAGACTACCGATGGTCGATCTATATGCTATGTTTTGAAGTTCAATTTCCGTGCGAACAAAAAAGAGGCCGAATACGAAGCCCTGCTCGTCGAACTAAGGCTAGGCAGATATTGAATAATTATTACTATGGAGATTTACTGCGATTCATAATTAGTCGTGTGTCAAGTTCGAGGGGAATACCAGGCCAGAGACCGAAGATTGGCGGCTTATCTTTCTCGTGTCCAAGAAGTATTAAATCAGTTCGATTATTATGTCATCTATTGCATACCCCTAGAACACAACCCGAAGGCCGGTTCCTTGGCAAAGTTAGCCAACACTGGTGAGGCACAACACATGGGACTCTTTCCCGTTGAGACACTATCTTCCTCGAATATTTATCAAATGGAGACGACTGGGTACATGAAGTCATACCCGATAAGGAATCATGGATGACTCCATTCAGAAACTATCTTGAGTGTGGGACCCTGCTAGAGTGTTGGAGTGAGAAAAGACAAGTTCTCTAGAAGGCTACGCGATTTGCTATCAGAATGGAGTCATGTGTAGAAGTGGATACTCTGTTCCTTTACTCCGGTGTATCACCCACGATCAAATCAAACGAGTATTACATAATGTGCACGAAGGAGAATATGGCAACCACACCAGGGGACAAGCTCTTGCTAAGAAAGAACTCCAATATGATTATTATTGGTCGACTGTAAATCGTGATGCATCAAATTATGCTGGGAAATGTAACAGATGCCAGAAGCATACTCGGATCCTAAGAGCCCCGCCTACCGAAATAACTCAAATGATCAGCCCATGGCCATTTGCAATATGGGGCATTGACATTATTAGGTCTCTACCTCTAGCTAAAGGTGGTGCGAAGTACACCATTGTTGCAGTTCATTACTTTACCAAATGGGTGGAAGCCGAGCCCTTGTTACTATCAAAACGAAGAAAGTGATTGACTTTGTGGTATGCAACATTATCTATTGATTTAGTCTTCCATATACCATCATCATTGACAACGAAGCCCAATTCGATAGTATCGAGTTCAAGAATTTTTTTCAGCAATTCCATCTCCGAAAGAAGTTCTCTACAGTTACACACCCTCAAGTAAATGGACAGGTCGAATCTGTTAATAAAGTTATAAAGTCTATACTGAAGAAACAATTGGAAAAAACCGAGGAAAAATGGGTCGATGAACTTCCTATGGCCTTATGGACATATCGAATAACCCTCAAGTCAATGACCGTCCATACTCCATTTTCACTTTCCTATGGTTTAGAAGCCGTTATTCCAGTCGAGTTGGAAGTACCTTTTTCATCTTGTGACATATTATGATCCAAAGACAAATGCCATATTGCTTGACAATTCTCTGTACTTACTAGATGAGAAGCGTGAAGTGGCTGAAATGGGGCAGCCGTGCACCAAAGTCGAGTCGCCCAATTGTACAATTCTAAGGTCTAACCCTGAACCTTTGAACTTGGCGATCTCGTGCTCAAGAGGATTTACCCGGTCCTTTCGCGTATGAAACCTATGTGGGAAGGACCGTATATTATTGATTGAAGACTCGATGATGACACATTAAAAGTGTCAACCATTGATGGTCTCACTTTGCCGAGAGCCTGGAACAGCAAGCGTCTTCGTCGCTACTACACATAGTATGCTTTATTTATTCATTCGATCTGCTTTTCATTTGCAATTTGTTTATGCATTTCGAAATTTGAACTTGTAATAACACAATTGACTTTGCCATACTTTCTTATTTGAGCCATAAAATGCAATTCTTTGAGCCAGGGCAGCAATTCTTAAAATGCGTCATACGACTTTTACAATGCACGGAGAGCTAAGTTCCCTCCTATGGTGGGACTTATTCAAATAGGAAGTGACTGTAATACGACTAGTCACTCGTAAAGGGAAACCCGAGCTTGGGGGCAAGCCATCACACTAAAGCCAAAAAGGATTGGTACATGATAGTTCTCTAATTCTAGCTCCCAAAGTGTGAGATGGAGTATAAACTTACAAATGTGGGCTCGAAGAAGGTGGATCCATCCACCTAATCACTTGCCTGTGTTAGTCCAAGTTTGTGGCGGATGGATCCATCCGTCTAACGACCTCACTTGTAAACTCAGAGTGCAAAAGAAATCCTAAAACTCAAAAAGGATGTGACCGATCGTCTTTTGACCAACTCCAGATTCCCAAAGTGCGAACTAGAGTATAAAAATCAAAATGGGTGTGATTGACCATCCATCAACTAACTCTAAGTCCCCAATGCACGAGCTGGAGTATAAACACAAACGAGGTGTGAACCAACTGCCCGTGAGACAACTCCAAGTCCTCGGAGTGTGGACTGGAGTATAAACATAAATTGGGTGTGACTGATCACACACAAATCAATCAAAGTACCCAAAGTGCGAACAAATTCTAAGTATCAAACGGGTGTGACCGACCGCCTGTAAAATAACTTAACTCCCTATAGCACGGACATATCTTTAAACATTAAACGAGCGTGACCTACCGTCGACACAAAAGTGCAATCCTCAAAGTGTGGATGCAATTACCAATAGATGAGTGAGTGTGATCCTACCACTCGAACTCGCCTCGTTTCGACTTTGCTCCGACTAAGTTAAGCTTGATTTATCGAAGGCGGAAAGCGGCTGTCGACCAACCACTTCAATTTATCCCCGAGACCTTGGGAAAAACTCAAATACCAGCTACTAATCGAGACAATGCAATATTGGAACTTAACTTAATGTTCAGTTATGACCCGAAGCCATAACTTCGAGACTTAACAACCGAACTCAAGTCTAATTCAGAGACCAAAGCCTTACAAGTACATTGAATGGAAACTCGAGCGCTAAAACACTTAAACAAATAAAAAATTATACTAGAAACAAAATGGAATTTCATTTCAACTATTCTTTGAAAGAGAAGGATAAGGACAAAAATTATTCCAAGAATTCCTTGAAGCAGGGGTCGAACCCGCATCTATACACGGCCTATAGGAAGCAAAAAGAAATTCCTATCTATCTACCAAAAAAGGAAGCAAGAAGACATGTCTACTCCCTTGGTTTCTTCTTCTTTCTCTATGTTGACCCACTAGAGCTACCGCTCGGATAACTCTTCATGTCTTTGCCTTTTGGTGGTTGGTCTCCAACAGGAGGAATTATGGAAATCTCTTCCTCTAAACTCATAGGAACTGGAATACTTTCAAGATACAAAGTCGGAGGAATAGGAACACTCTCGATGTGGGAAGATGAGAGAGGCATGCTGTGACGCCCCACCTCTATAACCACGCTAGCCAAGGACACTACGGTGTAATGCCGTCAACTAGGACGGAGAATAAGGCAGTTGAGGAGCGACCATCTGTATAATTTCTTTGTGCGAGTACCAATATGCCAGATAAAATATAACTTGCATTCTTTTCAAGAGGAAATCCGACATACCGACACAAACTCAAAGCTACTACACAGTGGCTATAATGTCTTTGGAAACAAATATAGAAATAAACATAACACAAATCAGTCACAGATAATTCATATCACAAAGGCGGAAATAGACATGAATATATATAACACATAAAAGTGTTCATCAGAGTAGTGGTCTAAAAGATCCACAATGACACAAAAGAATAGCAACATGTTCTATACAAAACAATAAGTACACAACTATGAGTCTATATCTCAAATATATACAACCAAAAACTACTAATCTAAGTAGTTAGCCAAAAGTTAGGATGATAACCCTAGGAGTGAAGTCAAGCAGAAGCACCTGTAACATCTCGGTCTGACCCGAGTATTATTTAATAAGAAAATAATAAACGGATCAGTCTAGCTATAAATATCAGATGAAATGATATAGAATAAGAGATATGACTAAACGTATAATAATCACATTGCCAAGCTGTGATAATTAAGTAATTGATAATCAACAAGAGATTTATCAATATCACAAAAATCTTCTCAAAGATCAAAAGGAATGTCATACTCCGTATTTCATTCACCAAGCCACAAATATTGACAACATATAAATGCCAATCATAAAATTGGTGAAATTCAAATTCTAGAAATCATCAATAGAAATCCAGGAATCACAAAAATGATCGTAGAAACGATCAATCACAAAAAGGGGAGGGCCTATCACAAAATGGGAGCATGAAAACTCACCAACACGTGTATCACAAAATGGGACGCTATCCCATGGTCACTAACCATAGAGCCAGTGCAACGACGTAGTACAACGGTACGCCCGAGGAACCAGAAACTCGAATAGTTCGAAACAACAACGTAGTACAACGGTACGCCCGAAGAACCAGAAACTCGTAAAATTCGGAACAACGACGTAGTACAACGGTACGCCCAAAGATCCGAACTCCATAAAAACGTGGGTCGCTAGCCCACAAAAATTGGGTCAAAACTCGAAGAAATAAATAGGTCGTTAGCCTATAATAAAAATGAGACGAAACTCTATAAAACGAGGTACTGTCCCCTACGTGGACAAAGAAACATAGCATGACGCTAGTCTAAATCACAAAAATGATCCTCAATGATCATCAAGAAAGTGTCAATTACTCTAAGCTAGTAAATATATGAGCTTAGCTTCATGTCCCATAACCACTAGCTTAACTTAAATATTTACGAACAAATTGTAGATCTCCACTAGAAAATTGTCACCAGAGATTCAATCGAACAAGTCCAAGAATTAACCAACGAAGTAAACGCAAGTGTTTCATACCACTCGTTTTACTAAGCCATTTAATTAGATTTCTCATACGAGTGAGGAAAAGGTTTGTATATACTAATAGATTGGAAAACGGTTTTAATAAATGAGCTTTGTATTGAAATAGTGTTGAAATCGTTTTGATGAAAGAGTTTTGATATTTACAACTAGTATAGAAACCTTTATATTTTTAAAGTGACAAATCAGTCGATCACTAAAATTCACATTCGAAGACGTGAATAAAAAAATCCAAAGAAATCGATACCGAATCCATCAAAATGGATATTCCTAAAATTCCCGAAGGAAAGAAGTCATCAAAGTAAATAACAAATGATAACAAAAAAGAAGGAAAGAACACGAATCGATTAAATTTGGAAACCACGCAGAATAGGGGAAACGGGCAAAATAGCAACAGGTCGGTCGGCCGGCTATAGAGCTCGGTCGACCGGACCCTGTTCTGAAAAATTCTCGGGAAGCAGGTCGGTCGACGGAGCTCTATAGCTGGTCGACCGGACCAGAGACAGAAAAATGCTTATGCACTTTGGTAGCAGGTCGGTCGGCCGGCCACAGAGCTCGGTCGACTGGAGCCTGTTTCCAGCTCCTCCCAGGCTATCTGAGTGAGGGCCAAATCTCCACCAAATTTAAATCGGACGAGCAATGGACGCTAGGGGTTTATGCCAATCGACTACTCGGCCCTATAAGCTCTTTGATGCATCAAAAAAATCATGATCAAAAATCATGATCAAAAATCAAAGCTATGATTTTTAAGGATTTGGCTTTCAAAACACTAAAATTGGAATATTCACAAAACCAACCCAAATCAAAATCAAATGCACCATGAGTAAGTGTTAGGAATTCATACCCAACATTCAAAGATTGATATAAGCATAGATGTGAGATAAAAATCTCACCTTTTCACAAAAACAAAGAAGATGAAGAAGCTATAGAGCAATGGCAAGAACAATCACTCTTCAATTCCAACCCAACAAGATTGAATCTAAGCTTAAAGGAGAAACATTTCCTAAAGTTAGGTTTAGGAATTCTGAAATTGATAAGAGAATGAGTTGGAGAAGAAGAAGAAGAAGAAGAAGAGGCTTACCAAAGTTTCTTCTATTAGTTTGGAGCTAGAGCTTTATTTGCAAAAGAAAACTAGGGTTTGGAGTTTTAATTTCCCATCCACTCACCATTATCTCTTTAGAACTGAAAAGTAGAGGAAGAGGGAGTGAATGAAGAGGAGTTGTTCAGTTTGGGGTATTAAATTGGCTAGTGGGCTGAACCCAACCCAAAGCCCTAAGTGAAAAGGTAGCAAAATTCAACTTACTCCAAACATATCGAAGCTTATACTCAAAAAGGTTGCAAACGGCATTTTGAACTCAATGGAAGGGGTCTCCAGTCCCAATTCGACTGTTTGCAAAAAGTAGGTTTTCGGACTAAATTCCAAGTATCGATAACATATTTTAAAAAAAATTAAATATAAAATCGATAAATATGCGGGTTGTTACAGACTTCCCTCCTTAAAGAAATTGCGTCCTCGCAATATTTAAGAAGAAGATATATAGTAACAACCATGAGAGCATATTCATCATAAAGAAATTTGAAATAAAAAGTTCACCTCAAAGAGCACGAGAAAGTAAGTCCAGATGTGCTCGCTCGATGAATTCTCTAGATTCCCAAGAGCAATCCTTAGGATTTGAGGACCATTGAACTTTCACAAGCGGAACATCTTTATTTCGAAGTCGTTTGACTACCAAAGCAATATTACGAGTAGGATGTCGCTCATAAGTTAGATTAGGCGAAACTTCAATTTCTTTCACAACACCGGGCTCAAGAATAGAATCGGAATCTTGAAGGCATTTTCGCAATTGAGAAACGTGAAACACGTCATGAATAGCAGAAAATTGAGCCGGTAACAAAAGACGATAAGCCACGGAACCAATACGTTTGGTGATGGAAAATGGACCAATATATCGAGGTGCTAACTTTTCCGATCGACTGAAACGTACAACACCCTTCATAGGTGAAACACGGATAAACACAAGATCTCCCACCGAAAATTCTATTTTCCTTCTCCGGTTATCGGCATAGGATTTTTGTCTACTCTGGGCTTCTTTCATCCTATGACGAATACGATCAATCTTTTCTGTGGAATCACGAATAAAATCTGGACCTAAAACTAGCTTCTCACCGGCCTCTAGACAACAAGAAGGAGAACGGCATGGCCTTCCATAGAGTGCCTCAAAAGGAGCCATACCAATACTAGATTGGAAGCTATTATTATAGGAAAACTCAACAAGAGAAATGTGATCTTCCCAACTTCCACCAAAATCAAAAACACATACACGAAGAAAGTCTTCAAGAGTTTGATTCACACGCTCGGTTTGTCCATCGGACTGCGGATGATAAGCGATGCTAAAATTAAGCTTCGTTCCCAAAGCTTTTTGAAGACTCTTCCAAAATCCACTAGTGAACAATGGATCACGATCACTAACAATAGAAGTAGGAACTCTGTAACGTCCCGCCTTTTCGCACGATTTAAATCAACACACGTGCCAATTCAAACCATACGGAAGGGCGGATTGTTAAGGGGTAAATAAGAAAAACGAGAAAGAAATAAAACTAAACAGAATCTCACAGCGGAAGGATAAAATATAATAATCAGAATATACAGTTCATGAAGCTGTTTTACAAAACCTTTGATTTTATCTATACAATATATATCAGAGTACACATACCATATAACAATGCAGCGGAACAATATGAGTGCAGTGGAATATAATTAATAATAATAATAGAAATCTTCGTCTTCGTCCTCCAGAGCTAAAGTCTTCGATCCTGAAACGCTCGGACTGACCCGAGCGAATTTGAAAAGACAAAAACACTCGAGTCAGAACTAAAAGATCTTATGTGAGTTAAATTAACAGAAATAAATATGAGTGCAGTAACTCAAGAGATGCTCGGGATTTACATCTCCTAAGGATCCGTTAAACTATTTACTATATAGTATATTTCGCTATTATAATAGTGTCTAATTGTAAAATAAACTTACTTTTAAATAGCGTTAAGGGTTTACCCATATAGCCCTTAACACAACTAATGCCAATAGTCTATACGGTGCCTGCATATCTCCTGATCGGGAGACTACGAGAAGACACTCCATAGGTACGACACAAATAGAAACTCGTACAAGGCGCGATAGGGTAGGTGACACGGCACAACTAGGCAATGTCAGGGTAGATATACCAATTACGCTTCCGGGTCGGTGGTAACGCGTAGGGCGCAGCTACCGCCCACCTCGAGCCACACCCCAAATAAAATCAAAAGTGGCCACTGAATCAATCCAAGAGTCAAAGTATAATATCGAAGGGATGTGTCCGATCAAAGGTGCTACCTTAATAACCCGTCAATCGCTCCTGTTTTAGCCACCTTATGCCAACTCACGGGAGTTGGGTCCACGTATTTACCTTACAGGAAACGTCGCCACCAACCTACTTCATTCTGGAATCTCCACCACGTACACGGTTGTTAAAGTGGTTTTCGGAGTTAGCAGGGAGTATGACAACTTCCGATCCCGGTCTCTTTAACAACCATAACACCGCGGTCTTTAAAATAGTTTATACTTTAAAACCAGAAAATAATTATCCATTTCAAAACCCATAAATACGATATCATTTCCTTTTCAAAACAAACTCATTTGATATTATTTTTATAAAAACCCAAATTAATATAATATCATTTTATTTCAAATATATATTTCTTTTCCAAAATCATATTGTTTTCATACTTATAATAATCGGAAACCAAACATAGAATTATAACTTTCAAACTATAATACTTCGAAAATTCATAGCTTTGAACCATAATTTCTAAAACTTAAATGGTTTGGATATTCAAACAGTATATAGCATAAATAGTTTGGATTCAAATTTTTTTTATAAAATAAAATAATTTCCGCGACTTACAATTTATTTCATTAAAGATTAAGTCAAAATCCATAAATTTAAAATCGCTTTCAGTTTAAATAAACCACTTCAGTTTCAATATATTTCAAACTTTGAATATTAAACAATTGGAACTAAGGTTGGAAATTTCTATTTCACCAATTTAAAGTCCTATTGTTTAGTTTGAAATAATAGTTGCATAATAAACCCGTAATCATTTAAGTGAAACTCAAATTTCTTATAAAAGAAAATTTCCTTAAAATTTTATACTAGAAATATTCATTTATTTCACCTTGAATAGAATTCAGTTATAAATATCATACCCTTTTTAAAATTTCAAGTTAATAAATTTTACATCAACTTATGAAGTTAACTTCTTAATTAAGCTCAATTCCAAATAAATTTTCCAATTTAACTCCAAATCTTAATTAATTTAAATCCTTTAAAATTATATGTAATTTCAATATCTTAACATGTACTTAACCATATATTATAAAATAATCAAACCCCGTCATTCAACTTTTTTATTTTATTTAACAAATCCATACATAGTTTATCTTCAATACTTTAACTATAGATGTATATATATATAAAATAAGATTTTATTAATATCAAAATCTATATTTATTAACCGTATCCTATCCAAACCATAGAAAAATCATTTCAAAAATAATTTTTATATATATACCGCGGTGCCTGTATATAATTTTCTATCCTATGGTCAAGTGATAGGGATATTTATCATTTTAATCCATAATTTAAAAATAAAAAAAATGCGGTTGTATATCATTTCCAACCGCAATCCGAATGAATGAAATACATGATAACTTGCAGATTTTAAAATATAGTACACATCATCCATTCACCAAACATCAATCATCAATCATTAATTATAATCCTCATCAATTTATTTCAATCATCATCAATTTAAACAAACATCAATCTATAGCATATGCAATATAACAGGAAATAAATGACAGTTATTAACTAACAGTTTATATTCAAAATAAATTTATTAACTGTTAACTATCAGTTTATATGCAAAATAAATAAATTTAACTGTCAATTTATATGCAATAATAAAATTATTTAACAGTTATATTAAATAAATGCGATTTAACAGAGATGATGAATAAAACATGCCAAACAGTCATAAATAAATTTCTACACATATTTAAAATCAATTTAAAAGACATAGGAAATTTTAGAAATCGTGAGTGGGTTAAAACACCACCTTTGGGATCTAAATCGAATTTAAATCCGATTTAAACCCAAAATTCGACGGTCTCAGAATTCGTTCAAACTAGCGTCTAAATGTCTGGAATTCCAATACGAACCTAGCGGAGAAAACCGCGTGTGAAACTGAGTTCGTCGGAGAAAGTTATACGCATAAGTGGTGATTAAAATTTTAAAAAAAGAAAAAAGAAATTATATATCACATCATATATTTTATTTAACTTGCAATGGAATTTTTAGTATTGCGTACCCTTTTGCTTAGCCAGATTTGGATCTGCAACTACTTTCTCATTTTGTTTTATTTCCTTACTATCTTAATATATTTTTTGATAGAAAGTTTTGAAGAGAAGATTATATAAATCTGGATTTGAAGAAAAAGACATGGAAAGAAGAGAAGGTTTAAAAGGGAAAAAAAATAAAGAAGAAGAAGAAGAACAAAAAAAAGGAAACTTTGAAAAAGAAGAAGATTTGAAGAATAAGAAGAAGAAAGAGGAAAAAAAAGAGAGAAAGGAGATTTGAAGAAGAAACATGAAAAAAGGAAGGAGGAAGGTGAAGAGTGACAAAAAATGAAGCTATAGAAGATGAAATTTTATAAAAATGAAATGAAGCTACAAGAATGAGGAATGAAACTAGTGAAAAGCTAATAAAGCTAAATATAAACAAAGTAGGAATTGAAATAAAGTAAAAATATGAACAACCCAATAAAAATGGTAGATATTAAAAGAGGTGAAAGAAAGAATTAAAAATATGAAAAGTATGTAACGTTCATGAAATGAAAAGGCTTTAGACCATGTAAATGGAAATGAGTAATGGAACAAATGAGGAAACAATGAAAAAAAAGTGTGACAATTATTAATTAGAAAGGGAATGAATGGACCAACTCTACTCTATAAACAAACTTTTAGAATTCAATTTTCAAAACATTTGTTCACCCAATTAATTTTTTTTTAACCCCAAACATACCGAATTTGACATTCTTAAAGATATAATTACCACAACATAACTAAATTTAAAAAGACCAATTTACATAATGGGGACAGCGGATACATAAATAAAATATGAACCATGATTTAAAAATTCAAATTTAAAAATAACATTTTTCTCGACACGTAATTATGAGCTCAATTATTTAATTATTTTAAATTTCAAGGTTAGTAATAAAATCACTTCCGTGCAACCCATGCCTGCTATTTAACTACCGTAAAATGTTGTTTTAAAAGTTCAATTTTCTCTTTTTACAACATTATATTTATATTCATAATGGAAACTTTCACTTTATTTCCTCAACATTCTTTTCTTTTCCTTAAAATGCTTATTCGTTACTTGCAATTCATAAATGTAAACATTCTTATATTCTAAAATGATCAACTTATACAATATTAAATCCATTCTTATATTTCCAAATATAGTACATTCATAATGAAAACATTCTTACATTAATTTTATTAATTGCACTTTGTTTCTTTTCCTTTTTCAATTGAAAGATTTTAATAAATTTATTTCCAATTAATTTTAATCTTCCACTTCAAAACTAACCCTAATTGATGAAATCCATTAAATAAATACATGAACATTGTAATCCTTATTTATAGTCAAGCAAACATGTTTATAAAATTACAGTTTCCAACAAGCATTAAATTACGTACTAAATAAATATTTTTCTCTATCAATCAATATTCATTTAACTCATCATTAAAACTGAAATTTAGTATTCCAATTCTTGTTATTAAATTATATTCTAATACGCGTTAGAACCTTCCAGTTCATTGCTTCATTGTAGTTTTGTTGTTTTTTTAGAATTTTATTTATGGTCCAAACTTATGATCTAATAACATAGTTGACATTTGTTCTATATTTCATTAAGTTAATATACCCCAATTTCCATCCTTTATTTGCATTAACTACTATATTTCCATTTTATTGGACTTTGGTCAATTTCACACATTAATTATAATTAAAGTCTCAATTAATTAATTTACCTTGGTTTCATTCTCTTATTAAATCAATTATTACCTTATATGCATAGTCAACATTGTTATATCTTCCATTACATCAATATTTTACCATTTCATCTTACCATTCATTTACGTAACCTTTTATTTCATTGATTGTAATAAATTCACTTATTAAAATTTCCAATTCCAATAAATTTGAGTAAACTGATTTCCATCCTTTTATTCAAATCAAAGGTCATACTATGATAAAAATTTACGTTGGTTACACTGTATAAAATCAACCTTTTTACCATTATCAATTAAACATACATTTATTGCACTAACTAAAGGAATTAATTGACATTTATATCCAATTAAATTTAATAGACCAAATAAATAGGTAATATATATAATAGTTGCACCATTTAGCCTTTAATTACATTTATAAGTTTACTACTTACAAATAAATGTTACCATTTCTTTCATAACACGAATTTTATTCAATTTCCATTAACAGTGTATCATTTCATTAATGAATTCAATATTTACATTCTTTTTCCCTATGTTCACTTAATAACCAAATATAATCTTACTCTATTTCAATTAATTGGAATTCCATCCAAATTGTTAATAATTTGCTTTAATTAATATTTTTGCATTTCATTTTAGTATTATTCCAGTTATAAATCTTAAATTTTAATTTCTTCCACATTTAACTACAAAATCTTATTAAATTTACTATTTTTAATTTTCAAAATTACGGGTCGTTACACTCTCCCCTACTCAAAACTTTCGTCCCCGAAAAGAGGAAAAGAAGGGAAAAGAAAATTAAGAAATTAAATAGACAATATATCATATTCAAAATCTTAAATTTATAAAACAATAATTTACAAAATTAATTAATTAAAATAACGTATACCAATTTATAACAATTAAATCTTTTTTTTATATACTCAAATTACTAAAGTTTGGAAAACACTTTTCAAAAAATTTCTAAGTCCAAAATTTACGGAAAATTTTGGCAGTCTCCTTTGTACAGAGAGGCTCGGGAGAAAATAAAATATCAAAATATAACAATTATATCACATATAATATCCAAAATAGTATATCCCAGCACGGGAAAATATATAAAACAGCGCTATAATCGTAATCCGAAACGTACCTATTTGTCGGGCAATTTATGCTTAATTTATGGAACCAAAAGCAGTAGCAATTGCTTCCATAACCTGCATTTCACTTATAAAATCTAAAGGGTTAACAATTAATATAAAGTGAAATATTTAAGTGGTTTTAATCACTAGCTACAAATCAATGCAACAACCATCAATTTCACAACAGCATACACCACAAATACAAAGCAATCATTCAATCAAACAACGAATAGTTGTTCGGGTTCAAAACTTTTAAATTGTACGGAATGAAGAATAAACTGCTAGAGCATCATTTGCTCAACAGTCTTAGATAAAACTAAATAAATTATTCATTCATTCTTACAAATTTAAAGTATCCTTACCCAAACGACTAAAACCCAAAACAAACAACAAATTTTTGTTTTATCCTTATTAGTTTCGTTCATACATTTGTTGTTTGATTCTTTTCATTCATATAACAGTTTATCTTTTTATTTTCATTTATTTCTTTCAATTTTATTTAGAAATAACTTCAACCCTTTTTCTTAAGTTTACAATTTCTCTTATTTATATTACATTCATTTATTTTCACTTGCTACTTACTATTTTTCATTTCCATTAACTCAGGTCGTGCCAGTTCTTTTTATTTCATTATAATTATTCATTCATTTATTGCATGCCCTCATTTATTTACATTTGTTTATCAATAGTATTCATGTCCCATTTAATTTCCTAGCATTTCCATTTTATTTACTTAAGTTGATAATCATCTATTTGAATTACTTACCTTTAATTATATCCACTTATAGTAAAATTTCAATTATAACTTTAGTTTATAACATTAAATACTCATTTATAATAGCAAATGCATTGAATACTTCATTACCTACTTTTACTTGTACAATTTTCATTACATTTCTTATTAAACATTTCAACTTTTTTATATTTGGTAAGTTATATATGTTAAAGAAAATGCAAATGAACTTATACAAGTTTTATCTCATCCTTTAATTAAATTTAATGTTAAACAATATTACTCTTTGTTTCATATGTTAAAAATTTCAAATTTCCCTTAATTTCCATTTATAACTTAGTATTAAATCTCTTACCTAAACTAGAGGTTTCAATTTATTAATCACTTACCTTTCATTTCACTACAATAATTGAAACAATCAATTAACGGAAATTTGAGAATTTAATACCGGGTTAAAAATAATGGCGGAATCAAATTTTAATTTTCTTCGTCTTCCCAGCATCTCCATAATTTCTCGTCTCCATCCTCTAGTTCTTTCAACTTCTCCCAATTCTTTCCTCCTCCGGCTTCTTACGCTCAAGTGGTCAAGAGCAATCTTTATCCTCGACAACAAGTTGTGTCGCGAGATTCTAAATCAAGGTGGGTGGATTCTTTAAAGGGAAAATCTTTCTGTTTCAGATGTGGGGATCTCAAACACATCGAAAAAAACTACCGCGGCCCAATTAGATGTTTCGAATGTGGTTGTTTTGGGCATAAGAGGTTTGATTGCATCAAGTATCGGGCTTCTGTTTCTTCACCGATTTCGAATTCCAAACCTTATTTGAATTCGATTAATCATGGTTTTCTTTTCGCTTTATCTTTTTTGAAGCTGAAAAGTATTTTGTGTGAAGCTTCTTGGGTTGACAGTGTTGCAGGGATTAATTATCTGGAAGATCTATTATTTCATTTTAATATCATCAACGAACCTAATATTGGTAAAGGTTATTTTAGGAGATTTGGCAATCCTGAAGATTACTTTGCTAAGGCCGAAGTCGCGTTTGATTCCAGTTCTTCTTCTTCTGATATTGTTGATCATGGGTTCCAGTTTACATTAAAATTCTTGTTGCTGAGGGGTTTGATGATTACTCACCTCTGGTATAGGCAAAGAGAGGGTCTCTGTTATTTGGATGATATGTTCTTTCACTTTGAGATTATTAACAAACCGAACATTGGTAAAAGTGGTCTCGTTAAGGAAATAGCTTCTGTTTCTGATATTTTGTACCTAGATAATGATCCACTGGTGATTGTTATGGCTTGTTCTCCTATCCGTTTTGATGATAGTGAGAATTATCAGGGATTTGATCCCATTCTTCTAGATCCTGACGTTTCAGTTAGCATTGGTTCTTCTGGTTTGTTGGATAGTTCTTGTGCTGATGATCAGGATTACTTTATTCTTGTTAAGTCTAAGAAATTCAAGAATAGACATAGTAAAATGGATAGTTTTGTGATTTCTACAGCAAACCATTTTGAGCTTTTAGAAATGGCTTCTTCCAGTGAATCTGTTGATGGAGTTATGGACTGTGACAAGTTTGCTATTCCCTTCCCTGACAGTTCGTTGGATATTCAACTGTCTGAATCACTTGGTGATGGGTTCAATGATGTTAATGTTTGTGCTAATCAAGGTGATAGGCTTAAGGATTGTTTTTTTCTTAGTGAGTTCTTAATTGACACTGATCTGGATCACCATAACTTCTTGGTTGATAATATTCTCGATTCACTTTTGGAGGGGAATCATTCATCTTATCTAGATTATGGCTTGAGTTCACTAGTTTTTTCTGTCAACTTGCCTTTAGGCTTCGATGGTCCCGATCAGTACTCGTTTCTTTATTACCCTAATAGTGATAAGATGGATCCAGTTGTATCAGTTGGTTCAGATTCCCCTTTTTGCCTTGACTTTGTTGCTTTTCGAGATTGGTTACTTCTTGATGTTAATCTTTTCGAGGATGAATTTCTTGTTGAATCGGAGAGTGTTGTGGATGATTCTTTTCTGTACTCGCTTAATCCTGTTTCAGAAGATATGCACGCTGTATCAATTGGTCTTGATGCACAGGCTCTTTCCACTTCTTGTTCTTCGCATATCCATTTTAGGGATATTGTTCTTAGTGATTTTGTTGCTCCTGTTTCATCAGTTGCTTATGATGATGGGGATGGTATAGTTGATTCAAATAGATTGGTTGGGAATGTTTTGCAATCTCTTGCTCCTTTGGGTACAGTGGGTTCTGTTGGAGCTGGTGGCATTTGTGATGATGGAGTTGTTGGTTTGGTCTGTGATAATGTTGCTGTTGTGTTGGATGAGAGGGTGTTTGGTGGTGTTTCTTTACCGTCCTGTTCTTCTTCGAAGAGAGGTAGAAGGAGAAAGTTTTCAGCTTCTAGCGGGACGGTTCGTCGTAGTGTCAGGATTAGAGGCATTCGTTCTCAGTCGTTAGGTGAGTTTCCTGGTTCGAACACCGTAGCGGTGCTTCGAAATCAGGCTCAGGTGCGCATCTTGATTTGGGTAGTTCTTATTCGTCTTATGCTCTTGTTGATTTATCTGCTTCCGCTTTTAGCCAGTTAGCTAGTAGGTCTGCTTTTATTTTCTCTGATATTGAGTTAGATCGTGAGTTTATTAGAAGTAAGGAACTTGATAGGGCTAGATCTATAGGCTTATGAGAGTCATTAGTTGGAATATTAGAGGTTTGAACGACCTCAATAAATGTGATAAAGTCAGATTATTTTTTAAAGATTTTTCTATTGATATTGCTCTTCTTCAAGAGACCAAAATTGAATGTCCGGATTCTCGTTTTTTTAGAAGATTAGGTGGTTTTCGTTTTAGGAATTGGGTTTTTCTTCCTTCTGTGGGTTCTTCTGGGGGCTTAATGATTGGTTGGAGAGATAATCTCTTTAATTTACTTCAGTGTATTAAGAAGAAACACTCTTTACACGTCATTTTAATCAATCTTTCTGACAATTCTTTTTTAAATATTTCTAATGTTTATGGGCCTAACTCCAAAATTGATAGGCGGATTCTCTGGAATGAATGCCTTGAGTTTAGGTCTTTCGCCCCTGGTCCTTGGATTTTGGGGGGTGATTTTAATGTGACTCGCTTTATCGGAGAGCGTTCTCCCCGAGAAAGTGATTATTTGGCTATGGAGGAATTCGATCAATTTATTATTCATTGTAATTTGATCGAAATTCCTCTATCCAATAGAGCATTTACCTGGAGCAATAATCGAGAATCTCCCTCTTTTGCTCTTTTAGATAGGTTTTTTGTTAGTGATGAAATTGAGGACAAATTTCCTATCTGTAAAGTGTCTGGGTTACCTTATACCCTCTCAGATCACTGTCCCTTAATTTTTTCTTGTGATTGTCATAGATTTTTAAGTAAAGCTTTTAAATTTGAAAAAATGTGGTTTCTTGAACCAGGTTTTTCAAATTTAGTCATTAATAAATGGTCCGCTATGAGTTTTCTTAGTCTTAAATATTGTGGCAATTCTGCCAAAGATTTTGTGCTTAAGCTTAGAAATCTAAGGATTTTTCTTAAAAACTGGAATAAAAACGTTTTGTTAATATTAAAATTAAAAAAGATAATATTTTTAATGAATTGCTTAAACTAAATAAGATTGAAGAAACTAGACATTTAAATTTAGGTGAGAGAAATGTTCTTAATAACTTAAAAGATGAACTTTACTCTATTCTTGAAAAAGAGGAAGTTATGTGGAAACAGAGATCTAATTTTCAATGGATCAATGAAGGTGATAATAATACCAAATTTTTTCACAATTTAGCTAATAGTAGAAAGCGTAGTAATACAATTAATTCCATTTTAGTTAATAATGTGGAATTAGTTGATCAACGCGATCTTAACAATGCTTTTACTGATTATTACAAAGATATTTTTAGCATCAAAATCAAGCATAGAGTTAGTGTTAGATGGAATGATCTTTATCCATCAGCCTCTAACACTAATCTTTCTGATTTAGATATTCCTTTTACTGAAGAGGAAATCCGTAAAGCCATTTTTGATTTACCTGGGGATAAATCTCCGGGCCCGGATGGTTTTCCTATTTCCTTTTATCAATCTTTTTGGGAGGTTTTAAAAATAGACTTAATTAGTATGTTTAATGAATTTTATAATGGTAAGCTCCAATTAGGTCGTTTTAATTTTGCTAACGTTATTTTATTGCATAAAAAAGTTGGTGCTAATACCTTAAAAGATTTTAGACCCATTTCTCTGATTAATTGCTCTGTTAAAATTATTTCTAAAGTATTAGCCAATAGACTTAGTTTAAAAATGAATGATCTTATTGACTGTTCTCAATCAGCCTTCATTAAAGGAAGGAATATTACTGATGGTGTAGCAGTTGTTCAAGAATACATTAATTTTTGTTGTAAGAATAATATAACCTGTGCTATATTAAAATTAGATTTTGCTAAAGCCTTGACTAGGTTGATTGGAATTTTCTTATTGATAATTTCCTTGCCAGAGGCTTTAGTAATAGGTGGATTAATTGGATTAATATCTTGCTTAAAACGGGCAACTCGAGTATTATGGTCAATGGTGTCCTAGGTAATAAAATTCAATCTAAGAGAGGATTAAGGCAAGGGGATCCTTTATCGCCCCTTCTGTTCAATTTAGCGGCTGATGTCTTTTCTAAGATTATTAAGAATGCTGTTAACAATAACCTTTTGGGTGTTATTGGTAATGATATTTCTAGTCTTAGTCTTTCTGTTCTTCAATTTGCTGATGATACTTTGCTTTTTTCCTCTCATCTTCCTAGTCACATTATTGCTCTCAAGTTTATTCTTTATAGTTTTGAACATTTATCTCGATTAAAAATTAACTTTGACAAAAGTTCTGTTTTAATTGTAAATGATTTTGATAATGTAGAAAATTTAGTTGCTAAAACTTTGAACTGTAAAACAATGAGTTTTCCATTTGACTATCTTGGTTTTGTAATCAGACCTTCGAAACTTAAGCATGATGATTGGTTAATTGTTATTGATAAAATTAAAAATAGGTTTAATAATTGGAATGTGAGATTCTTATCTAGAGCTGGTAGACTGGTTTTGATCAATTCTGTCTTATCAGCTCTTCCTATCTATTGGATGTCTATGCACCTTTTCCCTGATTGGGTGATAGATAAAATAGATAAAATTAGAAGGGATTTCCTTTGTAGTGGAGTTAATCCTAACAGTAGCATTAAATGTTTAGTTAATTGGGATATGGTCTGTAAATCTAAAAAAGAGGGTGGTCTTGGAGTCATTAATTTACATAATATGAATTTGTCACTTCTTGGTAAATGGTTATGGAAATTTAGAAATTCTAGTGATAATGCCATTTGGAAGGAGATCATATCTAAATATTATTACAGTGGTAGTTATAATCTCTATCATATTAGGCCTTCTATTGTTAGTAATCTTTCTTATTTTTGGAAATCAATCTTAAAATGTAGTGATATTTTCAAATTAGGTATTAATATTATTGTTCATTCTGGTAATAATACTTCTTTTTGGCATGATAGTTGGATTTCTTCTACTCCTCTTAAGTATGAGTTCAAAGATTTATATGATATTTGTAACTTTAAATTTGCATTAATTTCTGATGTTTTCAACCCTGAGAGTGACCCTCCTTGGATTTTCAATTTTAATTGTATTTTAGTTGGCCCTACCCTTAGACAACTTTTCTTGCTTTATGCTAAACTTAATCTTTATAATTTTGACAATGATAATGACATCATTAGTTGGGAGTGGGATAAGAGCAAGAAATATTCTTCTAATTCCTTTTACAAATTTATCAACTTCTCGGGGGTTTCTGTTAATTGATTT
This sequence comes from Allium cepa, assembly GCA_030765085.1. Classification (NCBI taxonomy): domain Eukaryota; kingdom Viridiplantae; phylum Streptophyta; class Magnoliopsida; order Asparagales; family Amaryllidaceae; genus Allium; species Allium cepa. The sequence goes on from CM060928.1 coordinate 589,154,284, forward strand.
GAATTTATTTGGAAGTCTAATGCCCCTCCTAAATCTAAGATTCATATGTGGCTCATCATTCATGGTAAGTTAAACACTATTGAATTTTTAAAAAAAGAAAATTTTTAATATTGATAATAAATGTTTATTTTGCAACTCATTCTCTGAAGATATTAATCATATTTATTTCGAATGCATGGTTACTCATTTTATTCTTATTAGGACCCTTAATATTTTTGAGTTTTACATTAGTTCTAGAGTTACTGATTGTTTCTTCTATTGGAACTCTTTTAGATTTATGTTCAATAAGGATTTTAGATTCTTGCTTGATTCTTTATTCACTATATCTTGTTGGTACATTTGGTTTGAAAGAAATCAAAGAATTTTTAATAATAAATATCATCATAATAATAATTTGATTATTTTAATTTCAAATTTTTGCTTAAATTGGATATCTAATCCCAAATATAAATTAGCCAAAAATAAGTGCTTTAAGGATTATCTTAACAAGGTTAGAAATAATATTTTCATTTTCACTCTTAGTATCAATAATTCTGTTTCTAATAATTCTTTTATTATTCCATATTCTGATTTTAATCATGTTCATATGATGAATCATAATTCTCTTTCTACATTAGATTCATAATTTTGTTGCTTGTTTATTTTCTCTCTCACATATATGTATATAAATTCTATTTATATACATATATGTGATTCATTCTAACTAGACTTCCTAGTTTTGTTCCAGGTTTGGTTTAGGTTGGTTGCTGGTTTTTTTCTTATCTGGTTTGCAGGAGAGCATTCAGCTTTATTCGGCTTTTCAGGATAGCTCTTCTCTGGGATTTGGATTGCATTTGGCTTTTCTCTTCGGTTCTCTAGATCTTCTTTGTGGAGCTCTTCATTTTGGTCCTCCTGTTGGAGTTCCTCTCTATGGATCTTATCTCATGAGAGTTTTTTTTGGATACCTCTAACACTCTAGTATTGGGCGGTGGCCTTGCCGGAGCTCGGTATTAGGGTGTAATGGGCGGTGGCTTTGCCGGAGCTCATTTGAGGGGTGTCTTTTTATTTTCTAATTCTTTTTTTTATAGTCAGGCCACCTGTCAGGCATGTTGGCAGCTCCTTATTTTTTGCTATATATATAGTGTTCCATGTGTGCTCTCCTCTTCAGTTAGAGGATCACACATTTCTCTCAAAAAAGAGAATTTAATACCGGGTTAAATTTCAAATTATTTTTAAATAATAGATAAATATATTCTTACAACTTATGTATCCCTAATTATATTTAAAACAATTCAAAATTTATATATTTTTCAAAATGAATCTGCAGTAAAACTACTACAGTGGCATTTCCCCTTCGAAACTCGAAAATGAAAGTCAATGATGCGGCCGCCATCACCGAAATTATTTTCAAGCGAAAGAGAGGGGAGTACAACTTATTTATTTCCAGAATTTCTTTAAAACCATACTTTCAAATTATATTTTATATCAGAAATTATTCCTAAATACTATTATTATATTTAAAAACCATTTGAAAGCAATTTTTTTCAAAATCCCGGACTTAAGTTCTAAAATTTCCAAATTTCATTGCTTTTATTTCAATCTTATTTTACCTATTATTTCTAAATTTTACTCCTAACAGTCAATATATTGCAGCCAAATATATATATCATTTATAAAAATTTCCTTTATATATATAGAAAATATAATAGGAAAAATTATTTCATTCACCTATATTAAAAACAAATATTATGTCGATCTGTCCTATTAAGTGTTTAGAAATCCCTATTGATGCCATAGCGTCCCATGTACTAACCAGAATTTATAAATACAAAACGGAACAGATTAACACAATATGAAAACTTTTTTATAACACTAACAAATACGCTCTCTCATATATATACTCTCGGCGACTCCCATTGAGTATTACTACCCTATTAATAAAGAGTCAAACCCCACAAAGCTAAGGTTTATCGCTAAACCAAAGCTCTGATACCAGATGTAACGTCCCGCCTTTTCGCACGATTTAAATCGACACATGTGCCAATTCAAACCATACGGAAGGGCGGATTGTTATGGGGTAAATAAGAAAAACGAGAAAGAAATAAACTAAACAGAATCTCACAGCGGAAGGATAAAATATAATAATCAGAATATACAGTTCATGAAGCTGTTTTACAAAACCTTTGATTTTATCTATACAATACATATCAGAGTGCACATACCATATAACAATGCAGCGGAACAATATGAGTGTAGTGGAATATAATTAATAATAATAAAAGAAATCTTCGTCTTCGTCCTCCAGAGCTAAAGTCTTCGATCCTGAAACGCTCGGACTGACCCGAGCGAATTTGAAAAGACAAAAACACTCGAGTCAGAACTTAAAGATCTTATGTGAGTTAAATTAACATAAATAAATATGAGTGCAGTAACTCAAGAGATGATCGGGATTTACATCTCCTAAGGATCCGTTAAACTATTTACTATATAGTATATTTCGCTATTATAATAGTGTCTAATTGTAAAATAAACTTACTTTTAAATAGCGTTAAGGGGTTACCCATATAGCCCTTAACACAACTAAAGCCAATAGTCTATACGGTGCCTGCATATCTCCTGATCGGGAGACTACGAGAAGACACTCCATAGGTACGACACAAATAGAAACTCGTACAAGGCGCGATAGGGTAGGTGACACGGCACAACTAGGCAATGTCAGGGTAGATATACCAATTACGCTTCCAGGTCGGTGGTAACGCGTAGGGCGCAGCTACCGCCCACCTCGAGCCACACCCCAAATAAAATCAAAAGTGGCCACTGAATCAATCCAAGAGTCAAAGTATAATATCGAAGGGATGTGTCCGATCAAAGGTGCTACCTTAATAACCCGTCAATCGCTCCTGTTTTAGCCACCTTATGCCAACTCATGGGAGTTGGGTCCCCGTATTTACCTTGCAGGAAACGTCGCCACCAACCTACTTCATTCTGGAATCTCCACCGCGTACACGGTTGTTAAAGTGGTTTTCGGAGTTGGCAGAGAGTATGACAACTTCTAATCCCGGTCTCTTTAACAACCAAACATTATTATAACACCGTTGTCTTTAAAATAGTTTATACTTTAAAACCAGAAAATAATTATCCATTTCAAAACCCATAAATACGATATCATTTCCTTTCCAAAACAAACTCATTTGATATTATTTTTATAAAAACCCAAATTAATATAATATCATTTTATTTCAAATATATATTTCATTTCCAAAACCATATTTTTTTCAAACTTATAATAATCAGAAACCAAACATAGAATTATAACTTTCAAACTATAATACTTCGAAAATTCATAGCTTCAAACCATAATTTCTAAAACTTAAATGGTTTGGATATTCAAACAGTATATAGCATCAATAGTTTGGATTCAAAATTTCTTTATAAAATAAAATAATTTCCGCGACTTACAATTTATTTCATTAAAGATTAAGTCAAAATCCATAAATTTAAAATCGCTTTCAGTTTAAATAAACCACTTCAGTTTCAATATATTTCAAACTTTGAATATTAAACAATTGGAACTAAGGTTGGAAATTTCTATTTCACCAATTTAAAGTCCTATTATTTAGTTTGAAATAATAAATGCATAATAAACCCGTAATCATTAAGTGAAACTCAAATTTCTTATAAAATAAAATTTCCTTAAAATTTTATACTAGAAATATTCATTTATTTCACCTTGAATAGAATTCAGTTATAAATATCATACCCTTTTTGAAATTTCAAGTTAATAAATTTTACATCAACTTATGAAGTTAACTTCTTAATTAAGCTCAATTCCAAATAAATTTTCCAATTTAACTCCAAATCTTAATTAATTTAAATCCTTTAAAACTATATGTAATTTCAATATCTTAACATGTACTTAACCATATAATATAAAATAATCAAACCCCGTCATTCAACTTATTTATTTTATTTAACAAATCCATACATAGTTTATCTTCAATACTTTAACTATAGATGTATATATAAAATAAGATTTTATTAATATCAAAATCTATATTTATTAACCGTATCCTATCCAAACCATAGAAAAATCATTTCAAAAATAATTTTTATATATATACCGCGGTGCCTGTATATAATTTTCTATCCTATGGTCAAGTGATACGGATATTTATCATTTCAATCCATAATTTAAAAATAAAAAAAAAGGTTGTATATCATTTCAAACCGCAATCCCGAATGAATGAAATACATGATAACTTCCCGATTTTAAAATATAGTACACATCATCCATTCACCAAACATCAATCATCAATCATTAATTATAATCCTCATAATCATCATCAATTTAAACAAACATTAATCTATAGCATATGCAATATAACAGGAAATAAATGACAGTTATTAACTAACGGTTTATATTCAAAATAAATTTATTAACTGTTAACTATCAGTTTATATGCAAAATAAATAAATTTAACTGTCAATTTATATGCAATAATAAAATTAATTAACAGTTATATTAAATAAATGCGATTTAATAGAGATGATGAATAAAACATGCCAAACAGTCATAAATAAATTTCTACTCATATCTAAAATCAATTTAAAGGACATAGAAAATTTTATAAATTGTGAGTGGGTTAAAACACTCACCTTTGGGATCTAAATCGAATTTAAATCCGATTTAAACCCAAAATTCGACGGTCTCAGAATTCGTTCAAACCAGCGTCTAAATGTCTGGAATTCCAATACGAACCTAGCGGAGAAAACCGCGTGTGAAACTGAGTTCGTAGGAGAAAGTTATACGCATAAATGGTGATTGAAATTTCAAAAAAGGAAAAAAGAAATTATATATCACATTATATATTTTATTTAACTTGCAATGGAATTTTTAGTATTGCGTACCCTTTTGCTTAGCCAGATTTGGATCTGCAACTACTTTCTCATTTTGTTTTGTGTCCTTGCTATCTTAATATTTTTTTTATAGAAAGTTTTGAAGAGAAGATTATATAAATCTGGATTTGAAGAAAAAGACATGGAAAGAAGAGAAGGTTTAAAAGAGAGAAAAATTAAAGAAGAAGAAGAACAAAAAAAAGGAAACTTTGAAAAAGAAAAAGATTTGAAGAATAAGAAGAAGAAAGAGGAAAAAAAGAGAAAAAGGAGATTTGAAGAAGAAACATGAAAAAAGGAAGGAGGAAGGTGAAGAGTGACAAAAAATGAAGCTATAGAAGATGAAATTTTAAAAAAATGAAATGAAGCTACAAGAATGAGGAATGAAACTAGTGAAAAGCTAATAAAGCTAAATATAAACAAAGTAGTAATTGAAATAAAGTAAAAATATGAACAACCCAATAAAAATGGTAGATATTAAAAGAGGTGAAAGAAAAATTAAAAATATGAAAAGTATGTAACGTTCATGAAATGAAAAGGCTTTAGACCATGTAAATGGAAATGAGTAATGGAACAAATGAGGAAACAATGAAAAAAAAAAGTGTGACAATTATTAATTAGAAAGGGAATGAATGGACCAACTCTACTCTATAAACAAACTTTTAGAATTCAAATTTCAAAACATTTGTTCACCCAATTAATTTTTTTTAACCCCTAACATACCGAATTTGACATTCTTAAAGATTTAATTACCACAACATAACTAAATTTAAAAAGACCAATTTACATAACGGGGACAGCGGATACATAAATAAAATATGAACCATGATTTAAAACAGGTAAATAGGCACAAGGAAGAAGTTGCAAAAAAAATTAGTCTCAGGGACAACAAGTTTCTTTTTTAGTCTGAATGACACTTTTTAGTGTAAATTGAAAATGATAGTTACAACTATCATTCTGTGATTTACACTAAAAAGTGTCATTCAGCCTAAAAAAAACTTCTTGTCCTTGAGACTAAATTTTTCTCTAACTTTTTCCATGAGCCTAAAAACCCCGATTTAAAAATTCAAATTTAAAAATAACATTTTTCTCGACACGTAATTATGAGCTCAATTATTTAATTTATTTTAAATTTCAAGGTTAGTAATAAAATCACTTCCGTGCAACCCATGCCTGCTATTTAACTACCGTAAAATGTTGTTTTAAAAATTCAATTTTCTCTTTTTACAACGTTATATTTATATTCAGAATGGAAACGTTCACTTTATTTCCTCAACATTCTTTTCTTTTCCTTAAAATGCTTATTCGTTACTTGCAATTCATAAATGTAAACATTCTTATATTCTAAAATGATAAACTTATACAATATTAAATCCATTCTTATATTTCCAAATAATGTACATTCATAATGAAAACATTCTTACATTAATTTTATTAATTGCACTTTGTTTCTTTTCCTTTTTCAATTGAAAGATTTTAATAAATTTATTTCCAATTAATTTTAATCTTCCACTTCAAAACAGACCCTAATTGATGAAATCAATTAAATAAATACGTGAACATTGTAATCCTTATTTATAGTCAAGCAAACATGTTTATAAAATTACAGTTTCCAACAAGCATTAAATTACATACTAAATAAATCTTTTTCTCTATCAATCAATATTCATTTAACTCATCATTAAAACTGACATTTAGTATTCCAATTCCTGTTATTAAATTATATTCTAATACGCGTTAGAACCTTCTAGTTCATTGCTTCATTGTAGTTTTGTTGTTTTTTTAGAATTTTATTTATGGTCCAAACTTATGATCTAATAACATAATTGACATTTGTTCTATATTTCATTAAGTTAATATACCCCAATTTCCATCCTTTATTTGCATTAACTACTATATTTCCATTTTATTGGACTTTGGTCAATTTCACACATTAATTATAATTAAAGTCTCAATTAATTAATTTACCTTGGTTTCATTCTCTTATTAAATCAATTATTACCTTATATGCATAGTCAACATTGTTATATCTTCCATGACATCAATATTTTACCATTTCATCTTACCATTTATTTACATAACCTTTTAGTTCATTGATTGTAATAAATTCACTTATTAAAATTTCCAATTCCAATAAATTTGAGTAAACTGATTTCCATCCTTTTATTCAAATCAAAGGTCATACTATGATAAAAATTTACGTTGGTTACACTGTATAAAATCAACCTTTTTACCATTATCAATTAAACATACATTAATTGCACTAATTAAAGGAATTAATTGACATTTATATCCAATTAAATTTAATAGACCAAATAAATAGGTAATATATATAATAGTTGCACCATTTAGCCTTTAATTACATTTATAATTTTATTACTTACAAACAAATGTTACCATTTCTTTCATAACACGAATTTTATTGAATTTCCATTAACAGTGCATCATTTCATTAATGAATTTGATATTTACATTCTTTTTCCCTATGTTCACTTAATAACCAAATATAACCTTACTCTATTTCAATTAATTGGAATTCCATCCAAATTGTTAATAATTTGCTTTAATTAATATTGTTGCATTTCATTTTAGTATTATTCCAGTTATAAATCTTAAATTTTAATTTCTTCCACATTTAACTACAAAATCTTATTAAATTTACAATTTTTGATTGTCAAAATTACGGGTCGTTACAAACTCCATGCAATTTAACAATTTCTTTAATAAAGAGTTTGGCCAAAAGAGGTACGATCCGATTGGACCGAACGGGAATAAAATGGGCGGATTTAGTAAGTATACCAACTATCGCCCATAAGCTATCATGACCGGACGAGAACGGGGAAGGCCGTCTATAAAATCCATGGAAATTCGATCCCACTTCCAAATTGGAATTTCTAAAGGTTGCAATAACCCGCCAGACCTTTGATGTTCGGCTTTGACAAGTTGGCAAGTCATGCAATACTTAACAAAGTTAGCAATATCAGATTTCATTCCCTCCCAATAATAAAGTCACTTCATATCCGCGTACATTTTACTACTATCGGGATGAATGGTAAATTTAGAACGATGCGAATCTTCTAAAATATCTTTACGAAGATCACTAATATTTGGCACGATAAGTCTCCCAAATTTATGAATGCCGCCACGAGAATCAATATCAAAGTCTTTCAAAACTTCAGTATCATGTTTATCCCTAAAATTTTGGCCAAGAAGAGCCAATTCGGGATCCAGCTTTTGAGCTTCAAGAATGCGGTCAAAAAGAGAAGGATGAGCCTCAAGGCTACTTAAAACAAGAGATGAACATAAATCGCAAATACGATCTCGAATCTCACAAGTGGATAAAATTCCGAGATCATTCCACTCGGATATCATCATAGAAACAACCGCTTGTTGCTTGCGACTAAGTGCATCGGCAACACGATTTCCCTTTCCGGGAGTATAAAGAATATCAAGATCATAAGATGCAAGGAATTCGAGCCAACGCTGTTGACGCATATTAAGTTCCTTTTGAGAGAATAAATATTTCAAAGATTTATGATCGGTGTAAAGAATAAATTTTTCTCCCAAAAGATAATGACGCCAAATACAAAGGGCGAAAATAATAGTCGCGAGCTCTAAATCATGAGTGGCATATCTAGTCTCAGCAGGCTTCAAATGCCTAGAAGCATAAGCAATAACACGTTCTTTTTGCATAAGAACGGCACCCAAACCAACGCGACTAGCATCAGTATAAACAATAAAATCTTGATTCCCCTCGGGAATAACAAGAATAGGAGCATCAGAAAGGAGTTCTTTTAATTTCTGAAAAGAAGTTTCACATTTGTCCGACCAAATGTATTTAGCACCTTTCTTAGTTAAGCTAGTGAGAGGCACGGCAATTTTTGAAAAGTCTTGGTAAAACGACGGTAATAACCCGCCAATCCAAGGAAGCTACGGATTTCCGTCACACTCTCCAATCTCTTCCAATCTTGAATCGCTTCAATCTTTGAAGGATCTACGGAAATTTCGGATTCGGGAATAATATGCCTGAGAAACTTCACACTCGATTGCCAAAAATGGCATTTAGAAAATTTTGCTTTTAATTGATTACTCCTAAGAGTTTCCAACACAATCTGAAGATGTTTTTCATGCTCCTCCTTGGTTTTTGAATACACAAGAATATCATCAATAAAGATGAGAACAAATCGATCAAGAAAATCTTTGAAAACTCGATTCATAAGGTCAACGAAATAAGCCGGAGCATTTGTTAGACCAAATGGCATAACAAGCCATTCATAAGATCCATATCGAGTACGGAACGAAGTCATAGGAATGCTATCCTCTGCAATACGAAACTGATGGAAACCGGTAGCTAAGTCTAATTGTGAAAAGACTCTAGCACCACTAAGTTGATCGAATAGATCATTAATCCGAGGTAAAGGATATTTATTCTTGATAGTAAAATCACTAAGCTTGCGGTAGTCAACGCAAAGCCTAAGTGTACCATCGGATTTCATCACAAAAATAGTCGAAGCTCCCCAAGGCGAGGAACTAAAGCGAATAAATTGCTTCGTTTCCAAATCGGATAATTGTATGTGCATCTCCTCATTTTCTTTATTATACAACCGATAAGGAGGACGAGTGATAGGTTGAGCCCCAGGGGTAAGATTAATTCTGAACTCAATTGCTCGCTTAGGTGATAATCCTAAAACGGGCTCAAATATGTCGAAAAATTCACGAACAACGTAAATAAGAGAAATGACGTCTTCCTCATCATCATTATCATCATCACGAGGATTTAAAGAATATAAAGATGTAGATAAAGTGGAATCCAAATCTTTGAGAATAATAGAAATCTGCTTAACAGATTGAGGATGTCGAAGATGAATAGTCCGCTCAGAGCATAGGATATGAGCTTCATAACGGTTAAGCCAATCCATTCCCAAAATCATTCCAAAGCCTAAGTAACGCATGACATGCAAATCGGCTTGGAAAGAAAAATTGCACAAAATAATCTCCACATCTTTACAAAGAAAACTAATCGTTGCGGATCCACCAACCGGATTCGCAATTCTCAAAGAAGTCATTAAAGCAACAACACTTAAAGAAAAAGTATCAACGAGTTCTTTTGAAATAAAAGAATGGGATGCACCCGTGTCAAAAAGAACTCAAATAGGTTGATCACGAAATATAATAATGCCATCAAGGATAGAATGAGACATACCTTGATTACGAGATGTGTTGCTAGGGGCTTGAGCCACATTCAGCTTTCCCTCCTTCCTGTTTTGAAGTTTGGGACAAGAAGATAAATACTGATCTGAACTTTTGCAATAGCGACAAAAGAGATGTTTCAGACACTTGTTCGCATAATGGTCCTTAGAACCACAATTGTAGCATTGCCCACCACTTGGGGCAGAAGATTTTGCTACTGGAATTGCTTGCTTCCCTTTCTTGTTGGGATAAGACCCTTTGAACTTAATAGGCCTTTTCTTGTTGTTGTTGAATTTTGGTTTGGCACCCACAACATCGGCATCACTTTCTTTATCTGCCTCTTCAAGGCGAAGAGCGATATCAATCAGTTGATCGAAAGAAACTTCTAAATTTAGAAGTAATGGCTTCTTGAGATTTTTGTTCAAGCCATAAACAAATCTCTGATTTTTCTTCAATGGGGTGTTAATGTATTCAACCCCGTATTTGAAAAGAGATTCGAAAGAGGCGACATAGTCTGTCACAGAAGATTCACCATGAACAAGGTCAATAAAGCGGCGAGCTAATGTCACCTTCTCTTCTTCTGGTACGAATTTTAACTCGAAGCGCTCTCGGAATTTCTCCCAGGTAAGATCCGCTTCATTGATTTTAAAAGTAAGAAGTTCATACCAGTCCAATGCTCTTTCTTGGAGCATACTAGAAGCCACCTGAACTCGGTGAAGATCAATGAGGTTCATGCGAGAAAAGATTCGATCGCATGATCTCAGCCAAGCCTGGACTTCAATAATAGTTTCAGAACCCTTGAATGGCCTCCCACCCAAGTTGGTATAATCTTTGCAAAAGCGTGCAAATCCAGACTTAGGATGAGTTGGTTCCGAATTAGAACCGCCTGCTTGAGTATTCTTTACTAGATCAAGAAGCTGTTGGGCAGACATAAAAACTCCATCCTGAGGAGTGGCACTAGATTGACCGGCGCTGGGACGGCCAGGTCTAACCATTTCTCTTCCTTTAGAAAGAAAGAAAGAAGAAGAAAAAGGTTATTCACCAAATGAATATCAAGCAATCTTGATAGATAAAACAAGGAATCATAAAGAAAATAGGATGAATCGGTACGAAGACTCGAATTAAACCCTAAGGCACGACTCCTAAGAAGGACTTAGGACGATGATCCTTGTTAAATTATTCTACATTGTTTCGAAGTTTGGCTCTGATACCAAGCTGTGGCGCCCCACCTCTATACCTACGCTATCCAAGGACACTACGGTGTAATGTCGTCAACTAGTACGGAGAATAAGGCTGTTGAGGAGCGACCATCTGTATGATTGCTTTGTGCGAGTACCGATATGCCAGATAAAATATAGCTTGCATTCTTTTCAAGAGGAAATCCGACATACCAAAACAAACTCAAAGCTACTACACAGTGGCTATAATGTCTTCGGAAACAAATATAGAAATAAACATAACACAAATCAGTCACAGATAATTCATATCACAAAGGCGGAAATAGACATGAATATATATATAACACATAAAAGTGTTCATCAGAGTAGTGGTCTAAAAGATCCACAATGAAACAAAAGAATAGCAACATGTGCTATACAAAAGAATAAGTACACAACTATGAGTCTATATCTCAAATATATACAACCAAAAACTACTAATCTAAGTAGTTAGCCAAAAGTCAGGATGATAATCCTAGGAGTGAAGTCAAGCAGAAGCACCTGTAACATCTCGGTCTTACCCAAGTATTATTTAATAAGAAAATAATAAACGGATCAGTCTAGCTATAAATATCAGATGAAATGATATAGAATAAGAGATATGACTAAACGTATAATAATCACAATGCCAAGTTGTGATAATTAAGTAATTGAAAATCAACAAGAGATTTATCAATATCACAAAAATCTTCTCAAAGATCAAAAGGAATGTCATACTCCTTATTTCATTCACCAAGCCACAAATATTGACAACATATAAATGCCAATCATAAAATTGGTGAAATTCAAATTCTAGAAATCATCAATAGAAATCCAGAAATCACAAAAATGATCGTAGAAACGATCAATCGCAAAACGGGGGAGGCCTATCACAAAACGGGAGCATGAAAACTCACCAACACATGTATCACAAAACGGGACGCTATCCCATGGTCGCTAACCATAGAGTCGGTGCAACGACGTAGTACAACGGTACGCCCGAGGAACCCGAAACTCGAATAGTTCAGAACAACGACGTAGTACAACGGTACTCCCGAAGAAACAGAAACTCGTAAAATTCGGAACAACGACGTAGTGCAACGGTACGCCCGAAGATCCGAACTCCAAAAAAACGTGGGTCGCTAGCCCACAAAAATTGGGTCGAAACCCCAAGAAATAAATAGGTCGTTAGCCTATAATAAAAATGAGATGAAACTCTATAAAACGAGGTACTGTCCCCTACGTGGACAAAGAAACATAGCATGACGCTAGTCTAAATCACAAAAATGATCCTCAATGATCATCAAGAAAGTGTCAATTACTCTAAGCTAGTAAATATATGAGCTTAGCTTCATGTCCTATAACCACTAGCTTAACTTAAATATTTACGAACAAATTGTAGATCTCCACTAGAAAATTATCACCAGATGTTCAATCGAACAAGTCCAAGAATTAACCAACGAAATAAACGCAAGCGTTTCACACCACTCGTTTTACTAAGCCGTTTAATTAGATTTCTCATACGAGTGAGGAAAAGGTTTGTATATACTAATAGATTGGAAAACGGTTTTAATAAATGAGCTTTGTATTGAAATAGTGTTGAAATCGTTTTGATGAAAGAGTTTTGATATTTACTACTAGTATAGAACCTTTATATTTTTAAAGTAACAAACCACAAAAATGATTGTAAAACAATCAATCACTAAAATTCACATTCGAAGACGTGAATAAAAAATCCAAAGAAATCGATACCGAATCCATCAAAATGGATATTCCTAAAATTCCCGAAGGAAAGAAGTCATCAAAGTCAATAACAAATGATAACAACAAAGAAAGAAAGAACACGAATCGATTAAATTTGGAAACCACGCAAAATAGGGGAAACAGGCAAAATAGCAACAGGTCGGTCGGCCGGCTACAGAGCTCGGTCGACCGGACCCTGTTCTAAAAAATTCTGGGGAAGCAGGTCGGTCGACTGAGCTCTATAGCTGGTCGACCGGAACAGAGATAGAAAAGTGCTTATGCGCTTTGGTAGCATGTCGGTCGGCCGGCCACAGAGCTCGGTCGACCGGAGCCTGTTTCCAGCTCCTCCCAGCTTATCTGAGTGAGGGCCTAATCTCCACCAAATTTAAATCGGACGAGTAATGGACGCTAGAGGTTTATGCCAATCGACTACCCAGCCCTATAAGCTCTTTGATGCATCACAAAAATCATGATCAAAGATCATAGCTATGATATTTAAGGATTTGGCTTTCAAAACACTAAAATTGGAATATTCACAAAACCAACCTAAATCAAAATCAAATGCACATGAGTAAGTGTTAGGAATTCATACCCAACATTCAAAGATAGATATAAGCATAGATGTGAGATAAAAATCTCACCTTTTTACAAAAACAAAGAAGAAGAAGCTATAGAGCAATGGCAAGAACAATCACTCTTCAATTCCAACCCAACAAGCTTGAATCTAAGCTTAAAGGAGAAACATTTCCTAAAGTTAGGTTTAGAAATTTCTGAAATTGATAAGAGAATGAGTTGGAGAAGAAGAAGAAGAAGAGGCTTACCAAAGTTTCTTCTATTAGTTTGGAGCTAGAGCTTGATTTGCAAAAGAAAACTAGGGTTTGGAGTTTTAATTTCCCATTCCACTCACCATTAATCTCTTTAGAACTGAAAAGTAGAGGAAGAGGGAGTGAATGAAGAGGAGTGGTTCAGTTTGGGGTATTAAGTTGGCTAGTGGGCTGAACCCAACCCAAAGCCCTAAGTGAAAATGTAGCAAAATTTAACTTACTCCAAACATATCAAAGCTTATACTCAAAAAGGTTGCAAACGGCATTTTGAACTCAATGGAAGGGGTCTCCAGTCCCAATTCGACTGTTTGCAAAAAGTAGGTTTTCGGACTAAATTACAAGTATCGATAACATATTTAAACAAAATATTTAAATATAAAATCGATAAATATGCGGGTTGTTACACATGCCAGTGTCAACAACTGTACCATCGGGAGAAATTATTTGCAGAGCAGCCGGGCCAGGACCCACCATATCACCTCCAATACTGCTGGCATGTGCGGCTGCTTCCATTTCGGCGTTAATCTCCGCCAGTATCTCTTCCTCGTGAATTGATCGAGTTCCCACGGGAATATAGTTAGTTAGACCCAAAGTACTAGCTATGAATGCGCCTTCGCCCATGACGAATGGCAGGTCGGTAAGTGGGTTACGTTGATGACTAAGGAGTTCTTCCATTATCTATTCGTTAAAAATAAAAGCGCTCCCCTTGTGACGCCCCACCTCTATACCCACGCTAGCCAAGAACACTACGGAGTAATGCTGTCAACTAGCACGGAGAATAAGGCTGTTGAGGAGCGACCATCCGTGTAATTGCTTTGTGCGAGCACCGATATGCCAGATAAAATATAACATGCGTTTCATCTCAAGAGGAAATCCGACATACCGACGCAAACTCAAAGCTACTACACAGTGGCTATAATATCTTCGAAAACAAATATAGAAATATACATAACATAAATCAGTCATGGATAATTCATATCACAAAGGCGGAAATAGATATGAATATATATAACACATAAAAGTGTTAATCAGAGTAGTGGTCTAACAAGATCCACAATATCACAAAAGAATAGATACAAGTGCTAGACAAAAGAATATGTATACATCAAGGAGTCTATCTCTCAAATGCATACAACAAAAACCACTAGACTAAAGTAGTTAAGCCAAAGTCATAAGATGGTTCCAGATAGGAAGTCATGAGGAAGCACCTGCAATATCTCAGTCTGACCCGAGTATTATTTAAGAAGAAAATAATAAACGGATCAGTCTAGCTATAATTATCAGATAAAATGAGATATAAGAAGGGATGTAGTAAAAACGTATGATAACCAAAAATGTCATACTGCGACAAGTATACATAGTAAAACCAACAAAGAAAAATCATACAAATATCTCAAGAATCTCATAGCATCAAAAAGAATATCATCTTCTTTATTTGTTTCACCAAGGCACAATAAATGACATACATATCAATGCCAATCGAAAAAGGTGGTGAAACATAAATTCTAGAAATCAATAATTAGAAATCCAGAAATCACAAGAAAAGGATGGCCAATCCCAGAAAAATGAGCCGGAGCTCCTCCAGACAGGGTATAGTCCCCCATTGCAGACTTTGAGCCGAAGCTCCTCCTGGTGAGCCGAAGCTCCTCCTGACAGGGTATAGTCCCCCATTGCGGACTTTGAGCCGAAGCTCCTCTTGGTGAGCCGAAGCTCCTCCTGACAGGGTATAGTCCCCCATTGTGGACTTTGAGCCGAAGCTCCCCTAATGAGTCAAAACTCCTCCTGAAAGGGTATAGTCCCCCATTGCGGACTTTGAGTCGAAGCTCGTCCTGGTGAGCCGAAGCTCCTCATGACAGGGTATAGTCCCCCATTGCGGACTTTGAGCCGAAAATCCTCCTGGTGAGCTGAAGCTCCTCATGACAGGGTATAGTCCCCCATTGCGGACTTTGAGCCAAAGCTCCTCCTGGTGAGCCGAAGCTCCTCATGACAGGGTATAGTCCCCCATTGCGGACTTTGAGCCGAAGCTCCTCCTGGTGAGCCGAAGCTCAATAAAAATGAGGTACGGTCCTCCACGTGGACAAAGAGACATGTGTGAGTCGAAATCACACAGATGAGGTCTAGACTAACCTTGCAAACAAAGAGGTATGTGTGAGTCGGAATCACACAGATGATGTCTAGTCTAGCCTCACAGACAAAGAGACATCGCACAATTGCTAGTCTAAATCATAAAAATGACCGTCATGATCATCAAGAAGTGTCAATTACAGTAAGCTAGTAAATATATGAGCTTAGCTTCATGTCCCATAACCACTAGCTTAACTTAAATATTTACGAACAAATTGTAGATTTCCACTAGAAAATTGTCACAAGAGATTCAATCGAACAAGTCCAAGAATTAACCGACGAAGTAGACGCAAGCGTTTCATACCACTTGTTGTACTAAGTCGTTTAATTAGATTTCTCATACGAGTGAGGTAAAGGTTTGTATATACCAATAGATTGGAAATCGGTTTGAGAAAACAAGTTTTGTTATAAAATAGTGTTGAAATCATTTGAAGAAAGAGTTTTGATATTTACTACTAGTATAGAAGACCTTTATATTTTAAAGTGACAAATCATAGAAGTGATTGTAGAAACAATCAGTCATAAAAATTCACATTCGAAGACGTGAATAAAATCCAAAGAAATCGATTACGGAATCAATCGAAATGGATATTTCCAAAAATCCCGATATAAAAGTCATCAAAGTCGATAATAAATGATAATCAACAAATCGGATAATTACGAATCGATAAAATTGGAAATTCAAGCTAAATAGGCAAATAGGCAAAAATTGGCATATTCAGACGTCTGAAAGGTATGATTCAGATGTCTGAATCTGGAAAATAAAATACTTTCCAGGACAGAATTCAGACGTCTGAATCAATAAATTCAGACGTCTGGAAATGCTAAATTTTAGCCTATTTCCTTTCTGGTTCAATTCGAACCAATTCAGACGTCTGGAATATAGATTCAGACGTCTGAATACTGGGGAATAAAAATTCCCAGTATATTATTCAGAAGTCTGAAATCAACATTTCAGACGTCTGAAACCTAGGTTCAGGGCATTCCCTGAACCTAGGCCAAAAATGGCCAAAGGAATATCGGAAGCGATTCGGACGAGCAAACGACGACTAAGGATTTACGTCGAGCGACAACCCAGCCTTAACGGCTCTTCGATACGCCTCAAATATCAATGTCCAAATATCCATAAAAGGATTTTCATAGATTATGATTTCAAAACATCTAAAATTGGAATATACACCAAATCGATCCAAACCAAAATCAATTGCACAAGAATAAGTGTTAGGAATTCATACTTAACAATCGAAGATAATTATAGACTAAGATGTGAGATAAAAATCTCACCTTTAAACCCAAAAGCACAAGATTGAGAAGCTTGAAAACAAAGGAAGATCAACCACCTTCAATCCTAACTCAAGAAGCTTGATTCTAAGCTTAAAAGAGAAATATTTTCCAAATTAGGTTTAGGAAATTCTGAAATTGGAAGGAGAATGAGTTGGAGAAGAAGAAGGAGATGCTTACCAATGGGTTCTCTTGAATTTGGAGCTAGAAGTTGGATTTGCTAATGAAGACTAGGGCTTGGAGTTTTAATTTCCTCTTACTTCCCCCATTTTTGCTTTAGCTTGAAGTGTTAGGAAATGAGGAATGAAGTAATGAAGAGGAGAGGGGGTTGGGACTGAGTTAGTAAGAGGGTTCAGCCCAAACCAAAGCCCTAAGTGAAAAAGTAGCAAAAATCAACCTACTCCAAACATATCGAAGCATATACTCAAAAAGGTTGCAAACGGCATTTTGAAATCAATGGAAGGGGTCTCGAGTCCCAATTCGACTGTGCAAAAAGTAGGTTTTCAGACTAAAATCCGACGAACGATGGAATATTTAAATAAAATATTTAAATATAGAATTGATAAATATACGGGTTGTTACAGACTCCCCTTCTTAAAAAAATTGCGTCCTCGCAATTCTTAAGAAGAAAATAAGAAGTAACAACCATAGAAGCATATCAACACAAAAGAAATTTGAAATAGGAAGTTCACCATAAAGAGCATGAAAGAGTAAGCCTGAACGGGTTCACTCGATGAATTCCCAGGATTCCAAAAAAGCAATCCTTAGGATCTAAGAACCATTGAACTTTCACAAGAAGAACATCTTTATTCCGAAGGCGCTCAACCTCCGAATTAATGATGCGAATGGAATGTTGCTCATAAGTCAAATCTGGTGAAATTCAATTTCATCAATAACACCGGGCTCAAGAATAAAAATAGGAAACCCAAAAGCATTTCCATGGTTAAAAGACGCAGAAAACGTCAAGAATAGCAGAAAATTGAGCCAGTGCAACGGCGTAGTACAGAAACGGTACGCCCGAGAAACTAGAAACTCGAATAACTTGGAACACCGACGTAGTACAAAAACAGTACGTCCAATGAACCGATAAACCGGAACAACGATGTAGTATAATAATGGTACGTCAATTGATCTAGATAAGACGGAACATCGATGTAGTATAATAACAGTACATCCGATGAACCTGTTGGGCGAATTTTCACCCAGAAGACCTCAAGACCAAGAAGCCGCAGTTTCACTCGGGCTCGCAAGCAACCTCTACTTCGTTCGATAGCCAATACCAACATAGAAGACCATCCAATATTCTCCATGAAGAAGTTCGGTCGGCCCGAGCCTCCATTCGGTCCCTTCATTCGGCAAACCCAGCCTATAACCTCATTCGGCATAAGTTCCTGCCGAGCCAGATGATACCGGACCAGCCTCTCCAATACACTACCGAACTAGATGATGCCGGACCAGCCTCTCCAATACAATACCGAACGAGGATGATACCGGACCAATCGCCACCGATCCAAGCCACAACCGAACCACCTCCACAACCGAACCACCATGACCAAACCAATCTCCAAGCACGGCCGAATGAAGCCTCGCCGAACCAGGTGACTGCCAGTCCAGATTGTCTCAGCCCGGGCCCACCAGCAGCTATATACCTCCAAGGCCCCTGCTCCCTACCTCATTCTATAAATAGAGGGGCAGGGGTACAACAATGGCAGACAAGTTTGAGAGCTCAAGTAAGGAAGGAACTTTCAAACTACTTTCATATACTCATATACGAAGCATTGTACTTGTAATCTGAAGGAAAGAAGATAATAACATATAAAGTGGACGTAGGCACATTCTGGCCGAACCACTATAAATCCGCGTGTCATTTACATTTCAGCCCCTACTTCTTTTATATTTATATACTCATCTAAAATCATTGAAAATCACATATAATCAACTAAATAATACGACTTGGAGGTGTTTGTCCATTTTTTGTGCAAACATTTTTGGTGCTTTCACTGAGAATTGAACTCAGGCTTCAGCTTCTCCCACTCAACCTCCTTCTTAACAACATCGTTCGTTACTTAGAAATCATGCCTTCCAAACAGAGAAAGGATGTTAACAAAGGAAAGAACATCGCAACTAGCAGCCTTCCAGATCCAGCAATCACAGATCAGCCCACTTCAACAGCAGTACCAGATGAAAATCAGGAAAATCCAACTGGTCCCGCAACGGAACAACCAATCACTAGGGCAGATCTGGACAGGGTTGTGGCTGAAGTAACTAACCGCTTCACATCCCAACAAGAAACTTTGGTGGACCAACTCATGACACGCTTAAGGGATGCTGAAGAGTCCAACCGCAACACTGAATCATGGGGTGAGTCCCAATCCGGAGGATCCCGGAGGCAACAAAGGTCTTCACTCTTCGAACAAGCTATCAACAGGAAAAACGATGATAGGGGCCGCGCCCGGACTCAGCCGGAATTCCGACTCGAGGAAGCCCTTGGAACCGAACCTAGCGGGGGAGGCACCAGGCGAGGGTCGGATGTAGCTGAGCCAGTCATGCCACCTAATCATAGAAACCCCGCTGAACGGAGCCGAGCTAGAACCCAGCCCGAAGTTGACCCCATGGATGTGCTCGAAACAGAACCCCACAGGGGAAGATCAAGGCAGGGGGCAACTGTAGCTGGTCCTAGCGTGCATCCAAGCAGCCAAAGACAACCACTGGATAATGCTAGAGGTGATAGACTGTACCATCCCTACAGGTCATCTGGACGAGATAGATCCCGCAGGGAAGAACCGAGCTCATTTTTGTCCGCTCCAAGTTCTGACGAGCGGATGGCACGATTATTCAGAGAATGTGTCCAACGGGAGCAAAGGGACCGGGGAATAGGCGCTAGGGTCACCAGTCCCTTTACCCGAAATATCGAAACTGCCATCACTCCCCGGGAATGGAAAATGCCAACCATGGAACCTTACAAAGGAACTTCCGACCCCATCGTACACCTGCAGAGATACACCCAGCATATGCTCATGAGTGGAGCAACAGAAGGAGTACTATGTAAATGCTTTCCGCTATTCCTATCAGATCTAGCTACCTCCTGGTTCTGCCATCTACCCCAAGGATCCATCAGCTCATGGGAGATGTTAAAAGAAAGGTTTATTAGCCAGTTCCGCATCCATGTGGAACAACCCAAGGATGCTTATTCTCTATCCAATGTCAAACAGAAATCCGGAGAGACGCTGCAACAATATCTAACACGGTTCAACGCCGCAGCGGCAGCAGTTCAAGATGCCGATGAAAAACTCACTCTAATGGCCCTCTGTAGTGGTGTACATCCAGACACCAAGTTTGCCAGAAGATTAACTAAGGAAAAACCAGCTACCTTGCCTGATTTCTTCCATGAAGCTGGAAAGTATATGAGACTTGAAGACGCTGCTACGGAGAGGCAGTCAGGGCAACAAGGCAAGATAGTTCAGGACAAGGTTCCCACTGCAGCTAAGGACGCTCGAAGAAATGAATCTAGAGACAATGCTGGGGGCAGAAAGGTTGAGAAGCGCCAATATCGACCAGGGCCAAGATTTGACTCCTACACTCCTTTGAATGAAACAATCGAAAACATCTACCTAGCCACTCAGGGCGAACTCGGATACAAGCGCCCCCCGCACAAGAAAGAATCAGATAACGCACTCAAGTCCGGAAAGTTCTGTCGCTTCCACGAATCCCACGGACATGACACCAATGAATGCCACCATCTTCGGGACTTGATCGAAGAACACATTAGAAGAAGAAGACTGGAACGTTATGTGAAAGGTCAGAACAGGACTCCAACTCCTGCCAATGAGAACTCAAAGCAACCCCTCCCAGAAGTAGGCGGAGGGAATCGCAACAATCACAACACCAGTGGCTCTAGTCAAGAGAAGATAGTAGTCCTTACCATCTCAGGAGGACCACACATTGCCGACAGAAGTTGGGCAGAGATGGAAAGGTACGGCAAGTCGCTTAGAAATGCCGAAGGATATGTTAACTCCATTACGGAGGAACGCCACCCGAAACGAAAAGAAAACAATGACATTGTATTCAGTAGGCATGATTTGGAAGGAAGACAGTACCCACATATGGATCCCATGGTCATCTCTGCCTGGTTTGGTCCAGCTAAAGTTTTTCGGATTCTAATAGACACGGGAAGCTCCGTAAATATCCTGTTCAAACATGCTTTCGACAAAATGAAATTATCAATGAAGGATGTATCCCCCTGTGACAAACCACTGCACGGTTTCACTGGAGATGCAAAAATGCCCCTCGGGCAACTTGACCTCTTCGTCGAAATAGGAAGTCATCCCCGCTCCGTTGTGCGAAAACAAACGTTCGTACTAATAGAAAACCACTCGGCTTACAACGCTTTCTTGGGAAGACCAGCCTTGTCTGACTTTCAGATTGTATTAGCCCCTTGGTGCCTGAAAATGAAATTTCCAACAGACAACGGAGTAGGAGAAGTAGAAGGAGATCAAGATGCCGCCCGAGACTGCTACGTAACTGAACTTCGCAATAACCGCAGAAAGAATAAAGGAAAAGATGCAGAGACTATTCTCTGCATGAAAAGCTTGGAGGCATAGCAACTAAAGAAAGCCCCTCCTCTTCGATACACAAGCGATCCCTTCAATGAACTAGACCCCAGGGATAAAGAGGAGGAGGCTACCGCCGAGCCTGCAGAGGCTATGGAATTCGTATCGGTAGATAAGCATGATTCAAGTAGACTATTAAAAATCGGATCTCAGCTGAAAACGGAATTGAAGGATCAACTCATTGACTTCCTCCGCCACAACTTAGATGTATTTGCGTGGACCCATGCCGATATGACAGGAATCTCCCCAGACATAGCATGCCACATGTTGAACATCGATCCCACCAAGGTACCAGTAAAGCAGAAAAAGAGGAGCATGGGGGCAGAGCGATCAGCAGCCCTTGATGAGGAAGTAAAAAATCTACTTGCTAATGGCTTCATACGGGAAGCCATCTACCCAGAATGGATCGCTAACCCGGTGCTAGTAAAAAAGGCCAATGGAAAGTGGCGAACATGTATTGACTTCTCCAATCTGAATGACGCTTGCCCGAAAGACTGCTTCCCACTTCCCCGAATTGACCAACTCGTAGACAGCACAGCTGGGCACGAACTCCTATCTTTTATGGATGCATACTCCGGATATAACCAGATCCCCATGCACGCTCCCGATCAGGACCACACTAGCTTCATCACCGACCGCGGATTATATTGTTACAAAGTCATGCCTTTTGGACTCAAAAATGCTGGAGCTACCTATCAACGCCTCGTCAACAAAATGTTCGCAGGACTGATAGGACGAACTATGGAAGTATATGTGGATGACATGTTGGTAAAGTCCAGGAAAGCCAACGACCATGTAAGCCATCTGGACGATATGTTTCAGGTACTTCGCCGGTATGGAATGAAGCTGAATCCTCTAAAGTGCTCCTTCGGAGTTTCATCGGGAAAATCCTTAGGATTCATCGTCCACGCCAGAGGAATCGAAGCAAACCCTGAACAAATCCGGGCTTTAAAAGAAATAAGGATACCTTCCACTCGAAAAGAAATGCAGAGCCTAAACGGAAAGGTGGCCGCCCTAAGCAGATTCATTTCCAAGGCAACTGACAAGTGTGTCCCTTTCTTCGAAGCACTCAAGAAAGACAAAGGGAGGTTCGAGTGGACCGACGAATGCTTAAAAGCCTTCCTCAACCTAATCGAACACCTTCAGAGACCACCAGTACTTTCAACTCCAAATGAAGGTGAAGTGTTATACCTATACCTCGCTGTATCATCTCATGCTCTAAGCGCCGCCTTGGTAAGAGAAGAAGACCGCACACAACGCCCGGTTTACTTTGTAAGCAAGAGATTTACAGGGGCAGAAGCCAGATATCCTAAACTTGAGAAGTTAGCATATTGTTTATTGATCGCGTCACGGAAACTGCGACACTACTTCCAGTCTCACTCCATCAGGGTTCTAACCGATCAACCACTAAGACAAGTGCTCCATCGTCCTGACACTTCTGGGCGACTCCTCAAATGGTGCATCGAACTAAGTCAGTATGATATCACCTACCATCCCCGCACCGCTATCAAAGGACAAGCCATGGCTGATTTCATTGCCGAATTTACTATCAACGAAGGCAAGGAACAATCCGAAGTAGCAAAAAACATCAAATGGAACCTCTTTGTAGACGGAGCATCAAACGAACAAGGCTCGGGGGCAGGTATTGTGATCGTCACCCCCAGGGGAAGAAAGTTGTACTATGCATTAAGATTGGAGTTCACGGCCACTAACAACGATGCTGAATATGAAGCAGTAATAGCGGGATTGGAACTGGCCCTAGAAATTGGAATCAATTCCTTATGTATTCATAGTGATTCTCAGCTTATCGTAAACCAGGTACTAGGAGAATTCCAGACTCGAGGAGAACGACTCACAGCATACCTAAAGAAAACCAGACTGCTGCTCGATCGATTGGACCATTATCTAATCAAACACATTCCTCGAGAAGAAAACCAAGAGGCAGATGAACTTGCAAAGCAAGCTAGTATGAAGGACAGCACCATTTCCGGAGCACTAGCAATCTCAAGGCAGCTTGCCCCGAGTTTCGAACAAGCGAATCTGATAACTGCAATCGAAGAAGGAACCTGGATGACTCCTATCCGGAAATATTTGCAAGATGGCATACTACCCGACAGGCGTGACGAAGCTAAGAAGATCTTGAGGAAAGTTCCCCACTACACAATACAAGAAGGCATCCTCTACCGGCGTGGCTTCTCTAGCCCCCTATTAAGATGCGTCGCCGGAAGGGAAGCCAAGGAGATATTAACAAACATCCATCAGGGAGGATGCGGAGATCACACTGGAGGACAGACTTTGGCAAGAAAGATACTCCGATATGGATATTACTGGCCCACACTAAACAAAGATGCCCTAGACTTCGTTAAGAAATGCGACAGATGTCAGAAGTTCGCCAAGATCCCTCGACTGCCCACAAACGAAATTACTCAAATGACCAGCCCTTGGCCCTTTGCTGTATGGGGAATTGACTTAATTGGCGAACTGCCAACGGGCCGAGGCGGAGCCAAATATGCTATAGTGGCAGTCGATTATTTCACCAAATGGGTGGAAGCGGAACCTTTAAATAAAATATCTTCAGCAAAAGTTATCAACTTCTTGATCAAAAACATTCTGTGCAGGTATGGAGTCCCCCTCAAGATCGTATCAGACAACGGACTCCAATTTGACAGCGAAGAATTTGCCGACTGGTGCCAAGAGCATGGAATTCATAAAAGCTTCTCATCAGTAGCTTACCCTCAGGCAAACGGACAAGTTGAAGCTGTCAACAAAATTCTCAAAACCCTAATCAAGAAGAAACTTGAAAAGTCAAAAGGCGCTTGGGTGGACGAACTTCCTACGGCACTATGGGCATACCGCACATCTTTCAGAACATCAACGGGACATACTCCTTTCTCTTTGGCATATGGATCGGAGGCAATGCTCCCAGTTGAGACTATTGTGCCTTCCCACCGTAGGATCCACTACAACCCAGAAGAAAACGAAGAACTCCTCCTCATGTCTTTGGAACTGATTGAGGAAAGGAGAAACGATGCAGCACTCAAAGCAGCAGCTCACAAACAAAAAGTGGCAGCACTATACAATTCCAAAGTCAAGCATCGCAGCTTACAAGAAGGAGATCTTGTCCTCAGGCGGATCTTTCCGCGCCCCGGGGCACTGGACCCCATCTGGGACGGACCATATGTAATTCACAAAGATCTCCACAACGGAGCTTACATTTTGTCAACAGTGGACGGAGAGGTGTTCCAGAGGGCATGGAACATCCGACACCTCCGTCGATACTTTTCTTAACTTGTACTGCCCATATGAAGTGAATTAACAAAGAGAATCAGTGGACGTAGGCATTTTCGTGCCGAACCACTTTAAAAAATCTTGTCTCTTTTTAACTTGTTCCTTTATGTCTTGGCTACTTGTTAAGTTTCATCCCTTTCTGTTGAACAAAATCCTATGGCATCTCCACTCAAGACGCACCGCGGCCTCATCTGGACTAGGCCTAACAGGTACGCTACGATTCTATGCACTCGCCAATGAGACTCTTTTGCTCCAGCATCCCTCTGCTGCGGGTTAACTCATTGCGCGCCTGCCCTCAAAGCCAACTGTAATGAGCCGATTATAAGTCATCATAAAGGCCGACTATAGCCGATGGCAGCTCATTACGGCGTTCGGCTCGTCGGTAACTGTGAACCTACTTTAAGCCCCAACATAAGGTGTGGCCAGCCAGGGGTAGTTCACGGCCAACGGCACCCACGCTAGCCGGCCACGGTAAATCGAATAATACCCACGATTACGGACCATAATGGTTCGGGTAGTTACCGTGCGCGATCTCGGCTTCGATGTGTCTTAAGTGCGGCTGTGGTAAAAAAGAAAACTCCCCGCGGAGGCGTAAGATGGGTGACAAATGTCTCCAAGACCCACAGCTAGGGAAAGTGACTACAAAACCCGTTTGCCACGAACTTAAGCACATCGACGGCCTTCCGTGACTGGAAGTTTTACTTTTACTATATTTCCATTTCATTTAAATATTTTTCTCCTATCCTGTATAACAAACTCTAAAGTACAGGAAACCAAATAGGAAGCATTCACTCATGAGGCTCTAAGCCTACATACTGGGTGGCAGGGCGCTCAGCTATACCCGTAAACAGTTACACAAGACACTCAAAGCTACCGCCTGCGAATAAAACATAAAGGGCGGTACTCTCTTCTCTTGTACATAAATGCGTAACTATAGCTTATTCATACACTGACATTGCAAAACGTGAAGTTATATTTCAAGCAAAAACTTAACATCAAACACAACTAGAATCACAGACATATACATAATTATACTTCTCACACGGCACATAAAGATAGCAACAACATTTAAACATGACAAAATCAGCTTATATTATGAGATCACACGAAGTTATTCTTTGCAAATAATTTTATTACAGTTGCATGTCAAAGACTAACATAAACAGTGATAAAAAAGAAACAAAAAGATGGCAGATGCATCCACACTCCATCACCAACTCCCCCAGCCTACTTAGCCGCAGGATCAGAGCCCCCAGCATGTGGATCTGAAGTCCCACCTGTCCAGATCAGAAGAGGAATTCATTAAACGAACGATCAAGTTATGAAAACACGGAAAGAAAAGAAAGGGAAAAGAATAACTCACCAGCATCCGCCGCTTGATCCTCATCATCCAACTGCACGCCCGCTTCCTCTACAGCGAGCAGCCGCATCCCCTCTTTCACCGCCGCTTGCTCCTCCTTAGAGAACTGAGCAGTAACCGCACTCAAGTTGAAAGCCTCTCCGCCTTCCTTACCCGCGTTCACCCTGGCCTCCTCTAAAGCCTGGAGATACACCTTGGCCATGACCCGAGGGTAATCGTCCATCCAAGACAAGCCGCCCTCCTTCCAAGTGTGGAAGTACATATCCTGCAGCATTTCATCCATCATCCCCTCGTTTTCCTCAAACTCCCTCACCCGGGCCTCGGAAGCTTGCAACTTGGCGACGGCGACGTCCCTCTCCAACTGGTATCTCAAGCAGTCAGCCTGGAGTGACCTCCTCATTTCCTCTTCCTTCAACCTGAGGGATCTCCTCATCTCCTCCATCTCCTCCTTCAACTCGGCCTGAGCCATCTCCGCAGCCTCGAGCCTCCCTGACAACTCCTCTACCCGCTCGAGATCCGCATTTCGAACCTCATCCACCGTTGCGGTAGCTATGTTAATCCGCTCCCTGCAAGCGACCTCCATCTTCCGTAATTCCGCCCTACTGGCCTTCTCCATGGTCTCTTTCAGACGCTTGGAGGCTTCCTCATGCTGGGAAATCTGGATGGCTTGGTCGGCGAGCTGCTTGGCCTGATCGGCAACCTTTAACCTCAACCGAATGTTAGCACTCCCGATCTCTTCCCCGGCCTTGACCAACTTAGCATGATGCTCCATTAACTTCTTGGTCTCTGCGGCCACCCGGTCGATATTAGCCTTGGCCTCATTCCCCATGGTGACTACCCGTGTAGTAAGTAAATCAAGATCTAAAGATTTGGCCTCGTCCAGCACCCTTACCATGGGGTTGCGGGGAAGGAGGTGTTCGCCCGTGGTCTCATCGAATGAAATGTCCCGAAAGCTTGGGTCTAAATCAGGATGGCCAGCAAAAGGGTCACGAGGCACGGGGCGAGGCGCATCGGGACGCCTTATATGAATGACAGTAGGACTCTTGGAAGGAGGAGGAGGGGGGCCGGGCTCCGTGCTCTCCTCCGTAGTATCACGAGGAGGCTGAGTAGGAGGCTGCGAACCAGGGGACGACTCAAATAAGGAACGGCTCCGCTTCCTTTTCTGAATGCCCTCTTCGATGACCCCAAGAAGAGGGCGGTACTTGACTACGTCCCCAGTGCGATCAATAGAAGATTTCGCAGAAGCTCTCCTCGACTTAAATTGTTCAAGGCGATGTCGGACATCCGACGTTTTAACTGTCTGGCCTGCCCCTGGAATAAAGAACAAGTGTTACGAACATACAATAATCCGCAATTCAAAAAATGTGCTAAGTTAAAAAGAAAGAAAAGTGAGGAGACACATCTATTATACAAACCCGGCGGAGGAGTGGGAAACTGCAATAAGTCCTGGATCTCATTCCAGGACGGAAGTGAACCGTAAAAAATTTCTAAGTCCCTATCGAAAATGGAATCGGCAGAAGACAAAAGTTCACCTTGCGTCGCCGGAGTCACCCTAGCTGAAGCCACAGCTTTGCCGGTTTCCTTTGCCTTCTCCGTTTCTTTCTCCTTTTCCTTCTCCGTTTCCGACTCTCCCTCCGACTCCCCAAAGGCCCGACGGAGAGCCTCATCCAGTTCGAGGTCTTGCTCAGAGGTTAGAGCGGCAACACCACTACCACCTTGACCGTCGCCATCTCCTCCACCCTCCGACCCTTCTCCAACTTCGCCTCCTTCCTCCTCTTCCACACCTTCCTCCTCCGGGACAGTCGGGCAAGTACTTGGAGAAGGGCCATCGGACTTCTTCAGTTTCTTCCCCCCGACCACGGGACGCTCTGCGAAAGGCTCCCTCTTACCGCTCTTTACCTTATCCCCCTCCTTAGCTTTAGCAGCCTTCTCCTCAGCCGTGTCTCTTTGCTTAACCACGGACTGGTGCGGTAAGATCAAATTATACTCCAAGAGGGTTGCGTTCCTGATCAAGAAGGAGGCCGACCGGTCCCGTGCCGGAATAGCCTTTAGTTCAGCAGCCATTCGCACCAAGGAATCATCCTCCACAACTGCAATACCACCTGTCGCTAGCCAGAAATAGAAGCATGTCAGAAAAAACACTACAGTCAAAACATGGAAAATATAAATGAAATCCATCTTACAGCCGGAAGTGAAAAGGCGGAAAGAAACAGCATCGTCCTTGATGAAGAACCACTCTTTCTTGAACATGGTAAACTTGGAATATAGGTCCAGGACTGGTTTGAAGGGCACGGCCGCTTCCAGACTAATATACGGAGACCCCTTCTTATAGCCTCTCAGGTTGTACAAGTATCGAATTTCCCAGTTAGAAGGAGGACGCCCGTACCTCCTCTGGAAGATAACAAAGAGGCTCACCAGGATGGCATAAGAATTAGGCTGAAGCTGGAAGGGAGCCACCTTCAAATATGTGGTGAAGCTAATTATCCAAGCGTTGATAGGGGGGATAGCGCCGCACATGCAATGGTATCTGCTAAAAGCGAAGTAGCCCTCGGGAGGATTATATGGCATCACTCCATCTCCCGGCAGCAGCATAAGAGACCTATCTATCCCGAAGGAACGGGATATGACGTCAAGTTGCTCCTCCTTTAGGGAGCTAGGAAAGCAATCCGGGGGAGAGACCAAAAGTTCCTGTGGGCCATATCCGTCCACTAGAGACCTCGGAATAGGTCGGTGTTGCCCGGATCCTGGTTGGACTGGGGGCAAGGAAGAAGAAGGCTCTCCCGTGCCTCTAGACTTCTTTCTATCCGATCGTGTTTCCGCTTTGCGAGACATTTTCTGCAACACAGGGAAAGCAAGGCATTAGAACAGGGAACATAGAAAAGTAAACAAACAAGTGCGTGCAAGTGTGGGATTTCATTCGCAAACTAAAGTTTTCAAGGTCATCATGTTCATTCGGTTTCCATCCCATTCGGTCATCATGTTCATTCGGTTTCCATCTCATTCGGTCATCAAGTTCATTCGGTCATCATGTTCATTCGGTGGTACTGTATCAAGGGCATTCGGTACGCAAGGCATTCGGCCCTAAGGCCTAAGTCTCATTCGGTAAAGCAAAGCTCCTCGTATGTATTCGGCAAGTCAGAATCATCCGGTAATAAAAGTCATTCGGCACATGAGTACATACCTGGTTCGGAAATAGCTTGATTCGGCAGAGTCTTTGATTCGGTATAGTATTGGTTCGGCGCCTGTTGATTCGGTGAAGAAAAACAAGGGGGGTACGGCCTCTATATATAGGCGAACTCACAACCACCGAACCAAACAATTCGCCCAACCGGACCAATAATACCGGACCACCAGAAGCCGAATGGGAATAGCCGGACCAACCAAGAACCGAATGAAACTCTCTCTCTACAGACCAAGACTAGGAACTAGTGGCGTGCAAAGCGCCTCCCTCAGATAAGTACCGAACTCCAGAACTAACTAACAAAATAAGATTATGATAGCGATGAATAAGTCGTAAAATCCTCACCGACGTGGATTAAGTCGTTTACACGTGTACGCGACCTCGAATGGTCCATAGGCACGCTCTGAATGGTTATTAACCCTACCATCGTGGAAATTTACACTTTGACACGCATTTTTAAGCCCATCGGTCATATGGATATTTGATAATTATGAAATGGCTAAGCTACTTACACATGTACGGGGTTGCGAACGATCCCTAGGCATGCTCTGAGCTGGCAATAAACCATCTTCACAAACATAAACCGGGCATCGACGATGCCGAGCCCCTTCGGGGCTCACTCTCTCGTCCTGAACGGCACAGTTCACTTCATCTCGAATATTTCGATCATGAACGGCCGTTATTCGAAATCACACTAAAACTGTAAATTCCTTTGCAGGACATTAACAGAATACGAACGTCCAATCGCTGGCGTTACAAAGCCAATCTTCCTGCCACAAGAAAAACAAAGCGCGACACATGCAAGCACGTGCCCCACTTTGGGGGGCAAATGTTGGGCGAATTTTCACCCAGAAGACCTCAAGACCAAGAAGCCGCAGTTTCACTCGGGCTCGCAAGCAACCTCTACTTCGTTCGATAGCCAATACCAACCTAGAAGACCATCCAATATTCTCCATGAAGAAGTTCGGTCGGCCCGAGCCTCCATTCGGTCCCTTCATTCGGCAAACCCAGCCTATAACCTCATTCGGCATAAGTTCCTGCCGAGCCAGATGATACCGGACCAGCCTCTCCAATACACTACCGAACTAGATGATGCCGGACCAGCCTCTCCAATACAATACCGAACGAGGATGATACCGGACCAATCGCCACCGATCCAAGCCACAACCGAACCACCTCCACAACCGAACCACCATGACCAAACCAATCTCCAAGCACGGCCGAATGAAGCCTCGCCGAACCAGGTGACTGCCAGTCCAGATTGTCTCAGCCCGGGCCCACCAGCAGCTATATACCTCCAAGGCCCCTGCTCCCTACCTCATTCTATAAATAGAGGGGCAGGGGTACAACAATGGCAGACAAGTTTGAGAGCTCAAGCAAGGAAGGAACTTTCAAACTACTTTCATATACTCATATACGAAGCATTGTACTTGTAATCTGAAGGAAAGAAGATAATAACATATAAAGTGGACGTAGGCACATTCTGGCCGAACCACTATAAATCCGCGTGTCATTTACATTTCAGCCCCTACTTCTTTTATATTTATATACTCATCTAAAATCATTGAAAATCACATATAATCAACTAAATAATACGACTTGGAGGTGTTTGTCCATTTTTTGTGCAAACAGAACCGAACACCATAAAAGAACATCGGACGCTAGTCCATAAAAGAAATGAGATGAAACTCAATAAAATGAAGTATATCAAAACTTCCGGTGAACTTGATAAAAATATAATTCCATTCAGACAACCTCAAAGAATCAACAACTTGTTGCCTACGACAAAGCGCGTTGGCAACACGATTTCCAGAATATCAAGATCATAAGATGCCAGGAACTCGAGTCGACATGAAGTTCCTTATGAGAAAATAAATATTCCAAAGATTTATGATCGAGGTGGAGAAAAAATTTCTCCCCCAAAAATGATGATACCAAACTCTAAAAGCGAAAACAATAGCCGCGAGCACTAGATCATGAGTGGCATACCTAGTCTCAATCGGCTTTTAATGATTTAGAAGCACAAGTGATAGCACGTCATCTTTGGAAAGAGAACGGCATCCAAACCAATACGATTAGCATTGGTACAAAAGATAAAGTCCTGGTTCCCAACGGGAATCACAAGAATAAGAGTATCGAAAAGAAAGAATTTCTTTTAAACAATCTTCTTTCCTGATAAGTTAAAACTTTCAAAATTACATTTATCTTTATGTAATAATCTTTCTAGAAAAATTTACATTTTTACAAGTCAATGTATTGTGTCTGACTGTCTCATTAAAGCATTTAGGAAATTCCCATCGATAACTTTGATCAAGCGCATCGATCAGAATTCTTAAAACACTAAATGGGCAATACAATCACAAAATCATCTTTTATAGGATAAACATGTTTCTAAAAACTTTTGAAAATTCTCTTTGTTCGTTCTAAAAACAGAAATCCTATATATACTTATAAATAAATCTTATGAAAAAGATTTGCAAAAATTTTAAATTGTTAATTTCATCCAAAATCAATAAACACAAGAATGGTCTCATCGAAATACTCATAGAATACTCGGCTTATAAAATGGATGAAATAAACTGGACAACTGAATGATATAATAAGTCATTCATTAGAATCGTATCGAGTGCGGAATGCGGTAAGTGGAATGCTAACTCCCGCAACTCGTAGCCAAATGAAAATCGGTGGCAAGGTCGAACTAGAAAGACCTTAACACCACACAAAGATTTCTTAGATGATAATCCTAAGACAAACTCAAAAATACCAGAAAAGTTTCACAAATTATTTAGATAAGAAAAATAACACTTTTCTCATCTTGAGGGCTTAAAGAATAAAATGATTCCTTCAAAAATTTGAAATCAGAATCTCAAGAAAAAATAGAAGTCTGCTTAACAGATAGAAAATGTCGAAGATGAATAGTCCGCACGGAATATAGGATATTGGCTTCACAACGATTAAGCCAATCCTTTTCAAAAATCAATTCCGAAGTCTAAGTAAAAATCGGCTCGGAAAGAAAAATCACATAAGATAATTTCGACATCTATAGAAAGCAAATTGAGTGTTGCGGATCTACCATCCGAATTCGCAACACTCAAAGAAGTCATCAAGCCCAAAATATTTTCAAAGAAAAAAATCAACAAGTTCTTTTGATAAAATAGTGAGATGGAACCCATATCAAAAAGAACTCAAATAAGAAGATCACGAAATAAAACAATGCCATCAAGGATTGAGTGGAAAGTACCTTGACCAAGAGAAGAGTTGCTAGGGGCTTGCACAATATTTAGCTTTCTCATGTCCTTGTTCAAAAGTTTGGGACATGTAGATAAAAGATGACCCTTTTTTTGCAATAGCGACAGGAATGAGGTTTCGAACACATATTTGCATAGTGTTCCTTAGAATTACAATTGTAGCATCCTCCATGATTAGGGATTGGAGTCTTTGCTATAAAAGTAGTTTGCTTCATTCTCTTATTGGGATTAAGGCTCTTGAACTTAATATGCCTCTTCTTGGAAGTCCCAATATCACAAACACTTCCTTTACCAACCTCTCCATGAAGAAGAGTAACATCCACAAGCTGATTGAAAGAAACTTCAAGTTTCAAAGGTAGAACCATTTCGGGGTTCTTACTCAAAGCGCAGATAAACTCTTGATCCTTTACAAGATCCAAAAGTTGTTGGGCAGACATGAATGCGCCACCCAGAGAAGGGCTACTGGATTGACCAGCGCTAGGACTGCTAGAACTAACCATTTCTCTTCCTTTAGAAAAGAAAGAAGGAGAAAAGTTATTCTCAAAATAAATATCAAGAAATCTTGATAGATAAAATAAGGAATCATAAATGAAAATAGGATAAGACGGTACGAAACCCAAAAAAAAAATCCTAAAGAACGACTCCTAAGATGGACTTAGGACGATGATCCTTGTTAAATTATTCTACATTGTTCCGAATTTTGGCTCTGATACCAAGCTGTGACACCCCACCTCTATACCCACGCTAGCCAAGAACACTACGGAGTAATGCTGTCAACTAGCACGGAGAATAAGGCTATTGAGGAGCGACCATCCGTGTAATTGCTTTGTGCGAGCACCGATATGCCAGATAAAATATAACATGCATTTCATCTCAAAAGGAAATCCGACATACCGACGCAAACTCAAAGCTACTACACAGTGGCTATAATATCTTCGGAAACAAATATAAAAATATACATAACATAAATCAGTCATGGATAATTCATATCACAAAGGCGGAAATAGATATGAATATATATAACACACGAAAGTGTTCATCAGAGTAGTGGTCTAACAAGATCCACAATATCACAAAAGAATAGATACAAGTGCTAGACAAAATAATATGTATACATCAAGGAGT
The DNA here is from genome assembly GCA_030765085.1 of Allium cepa. Taxonomy (NCBI): domain Eukaryota; kingdom Viridiplantae; phylum Streptophyta; class Magnoliopsida; order Asparagales; family Amaryllidaceae; genus Allium; species Allium cepa. Next base: position 589,188,326 of record CM060928.1, read on the forward strand.
CTATCTCTCAAATGCATACAACAAAAACCACTAGACTAAAGTAGTTAAGCTAAAGTCAGAAGATGGTTCCAGATAGGAAGTCATGAGGAAGCACCTGCAATATCTCAGTCTGACCCGAGTATTATTTAAGAAGAAAATAATAAACGGATCAGTCTAGCTATAATTATCAGATAAAATGAGATATAAGAAGAGATGTAGTAAAAACGTATGATAACCAAAAATGTCATACTGCGACAAGTATACATAGAAAAATCAACAAAGGAAAATCATACAAATATCTCAAGAATCTCATAGCATCAAAAAGAATATCATATTCTTTATTTGCTTCACCAAGCCACAATAAATGACATACATATCAATGCCAATCGAAAAAGATGGTGAAACATAAATTCCAGAAATCAATAATTAGAAATCCAGAAATCACAAGAAAAGGATGGCCAATCCCAGAAAAATGAGCCGGAGCTCCTCCAGACAGGGTATAGTCCCCCATTGCGGACTTTGAGCCGAAGCTCCTCCTGGTGAGTCAAAACTCCTCCTGACAGGGTATAGTCCCTCATTGCGGACTTTGAGCCCAAGCTCCTCTTGACAGGATATAGTCCCCCATTGCGGACTTTGAGCCGAAGCTCCTCCTGGTGAGCCGAAGCTCCTCCTGACAGGGTATAGTCCCCCATTGCGGACTTTGAGCCGAAATCCTCCAGGTGAGTCCAAACTCCTCCTGATAGGGTATAGTCCCCCATTGTGGACTTTGAGCCGAAGCTCCTCCTGGTGAGCCGAAGCTCCTCATGACAGGGTATATTCCCCCATTACGGACTTTGAGCCGAAGCTCCTCATGACAGGGTATAGTCCCCCATTGCGGACTTTGAGCCGAAGCACCTCCTGGTGAGTCAAAACTCCTCCTGACAGGGTATAGTCCCCCATTGCGGACTTTGAGCCGAAGCTCCTCCTGGTGAGCCGAAGCTCCTCATGACAGTGTATAGTCCCCCATTGCGGACTTTGAGCCGAAGCTCCTCCTGGTGAGCCGAAGCTCAATAAAAATGAGGTACGGTCCTCCACGTGGACAAAGAGACATGTATGAGTCGAAATCACACAGATGAGGTCTAGACTAACCTTGCAAACAAAGAGGTATGTGTGAGTCGGAATCACACAGATGGTGTCTAGTCTAGCCTCACAGACAAAGAGACATCGCACAATTGCTAGTCTAAATCATAAAAATGACCGTCATGATCCTCAAGAAGTGTCAATTACAGTAAGCTAGTAAATATATGAGCTTAGCTTCATGTCCCATAACCACTAGCTTAACTTAAATATTTACGAACAAATTGTAGATTTCCACTAGAAAATTATCACAAGAGATTCGATCGAACAAGTCCAAGAATTAACCGACAAAGTAAACGCAAGCGTTTCATACCACTTGTTTTACTAAGTCGTTTAATTAGATTTCTCATACGAGTGAGGTAAAGGTTTGTATATACTAATAGATTGAAAATTGGTTTGAGAAAACAAGCTTTGTTTTAAAATAGTGTTGAAATCATTTGAAGAAAGAGTTTTGATATTTACTACTAGTATAGAAGACCTTTATATTTTAAAGTGACAAATCATAGAAGTGATTGTAGAAACAATCAGTCATAAAAATTCACATTCGAAGACGTGAATAAAATCCAAAGAAATCGATTACGGAATCCATCGAAACGGATATTTCCAAATATCCCGATATAAAAGTCATCAAAGTCGATAATAAATGATAATCAACAAATCGGATAATCACGAATCAATAAAATTGGAAATTCAAGCTAAATAGGCAAATAGGGAAAAATTGGCATATTCAAACGTCTGAAAGGTATGATTCAGACGTCTGAATCTGGAAAATAAAATACTTTCCAGGACAGAATTCAGACGTCTGAATCAATAAATTCAGACGTCTGGAAATGCTAAATTTTAGCCTATTTCCTTTCTGGTTCAATTCGAACCAATTCAGACGTCTGAAATATAGATTCAGACGTTTGAATACTGGGGAATAAAAATTCCCAGTATAATATTCAGAAGTCTGAAATCAACGTTTCAGACATCTGAAACCTGGGTTCAGGGCATTCCTTGAACCTAGGCCAAAAATGGCCAAAGGAATATCGGAAGCGATTCGGACGAGCAAACGACGACTAAGGATTTACGTCGAGCGACAACCCAGCCTTAACGGCTCTTCGATAAGCCTCAAATATCAATGTCCAAATATCCATAAAAGGATATTCATAGATTTTGATTTCAAAACATCTAAAATTGGAATATACACCAAATCGATCCAAACCTAAATCAATTGCATAAGAATAAGTGTTAGGAATTCATACCTAACAATCGAAGATAATTATAGACTAAGATGTGAGATAAAAATCTCACCTTTAAACCCAAAAGCACAAGATTGAGAAGCTTGAAAACAAAGGAAGATCAACCACCTTCAATCCCAACTCAAGAAGCTTGATTCTAAGCTTAAAAGAGAAATATTTCCCAAATTAGGTTTAGGAAATTCTGGAATTGGAAGGAGAATGAGTTGGAGAAGAAGAAGGAGATGCTTACCAATGGGTTCTCTTGAATTTGGAGCTAGAAGTTGGATTTGCTAATGAAGACTAGGGCTTGGAGTTTTAATTTCCTCTTCCTTCCCCCATTTTTTCTTTAGCTTGAAGTGTTAGGAAATAAGGAATGAAGTAATGAACTGGAGAGGGAGTTGGGACTGAGTTAGTAAGAGGGTTCAGCCCAAACCAAAGCCCTAAGTGAAAAAGTAACAAAAATCAACCTACTCCAAACATATCGAAGCTTATACTCAAAAAGGTTGCAAACGGCATTTTGAACTCAATGGAAGGGGTCTCGAGTCCCAATTCGACTGTTTGCTAAAAGTAGGTTTTCGGACTAAAATCCGACGAACGATGGAATATTTAAATAAAATATTTAAATATAGAGTTGATAAATATGCGGGTTGTTACACCCCTACACTCCCTCAGTTGATGCGGTATCCATTGTTATGGTTGCCTCCATCATAAGGTCCTCCTGCTCATGATGCCACATTTGGGTTGCGGGGGGCATGGCCGTTGTAGCTCCTATTGCTGGACGAAGATAAGAAAAATGTTAGTGACTTCTTCTGATAATACTCTAAACTTGGAATGAATTCAAAATGTGTTCGGAATACCTTCCTCGGTTGGCTTGTAGGTAGAACTGTGCTTTTTCGAAGATGTGCTTGCGAGTTGGAAACAATTGTAGTTATCAGGATTGTAAGTAGGCACAGATAGAGGATCAACTGCAGGAGTAGATTCAGGCTGGGTTGACAAAGGAATTTCAGAGCACGTATCATGATGCTCTATGCCAGAACCCTCTCCAGCCTTCGGATTTTGAGTGGTGAGTCTCTCTTTTTCAAATATGATCGTGGAATCATGGAGAACTCCTCTCTCATCCTCAGTCAGCACCCGGTTCTCCAATTCGAACTCACCAACGGATAAAGTATGATGCTTTGCTTTTTCATCTTCAACCAAGCGGCACCAAGCAATATACAAATGTAATGGGAAATCTTCAAGCCATCTCAAATTTCGATGCTTCAGAAATTTGACATTATATGTAACGAGGAGATCCTTAATGTTGCCCTCCAGCCTGGCCTCTACTGCTCTGGCCTCAATCTCAACCCTAGCCTCGGCTTCCTACACCTTTAGTATAGCCGCATCCCGCTAACTCCTAAGTTCCATAGTTTGATCACATGCCTCTTGGGCAGCCTTATTAGCATCATCCTTTTCTTTGATGATCTCAGCATACTTTGCCTTAAGCTCATTGGGCTCCTTTGAACGCATTGTCTCTCTCGGCTGTGACAGTGGCATTTCTGTGACCCATATCATCGACCAAAGTTAGGTGCTCTTGCCTCATCTACTCCATCTTCTTGTTCGCCTCATTAAATTTCTTCAAGGATACTGTTTCTGAGTTCCTCAAAGTTTCATTCTGAACAATGAGCACTTGCACTATGTGGTCCCTCTGAGCTAGATCGATTTCTAGTTTCTCGATTGTCTTCGCCTGCTCAAAGGCCACCGCTGATACTTTATCTGCATTCTTCATCCATTCCCGATATTGGCCATAAACATCATATATATAGTCATGTGTCGTATGTTCTTCCTCATTGGGAATTCTCTTTTAGTGTGGAGGAAATACGAATCCGTCGAAGCAGGCATTCGAGAAGTCCTTTTTCAACTTAGCGATTCCAATCGCCTCTTCCCTAGTGGGTTTTGTAACTGCTTGTTCAGTGGTAATGAGGGGTTTCAGTTTCGATCCTCTGACGTTGTTCGTCGACTCTTGAAGTTTGAGAAGGTGGTACTTGATGCGAATATTCTGAGGGTTGTTTGCCAGAGCCAGAAGGCTGTCTTAGACCTTTAGGTGGTGGAGGGTGTGATCGAAAAGGCGCCTATACTGCCTCTCCTTCTCCCTATCCCTTCCCTCTCATAGAACTCCCTCTCTTGACTGGAGTAGCCACGATCATGTTCTCTATCAGCCTCACATCTGCGAGACTCAGAATATGAGCTAGATGAATGGCGCATAGAAAGGAGACTACCAAGCATAGATCCCTGCCTTGACGTTGTATCTGTAAAAGTGAAAAGAGAAACAAAGATGTAATCTCCAAAGATGAATAGCTTCTGATTAGAAATTGTGTAGTGTCGTGGAGTGTGTGTATGCATGTTCAAACCCTCCCAACCAACGGGTTGTAATAGCCATTCTTGGAGGAGTTGGCTCTCATATGTCTAAGGCGCTTTGAAGCCCCTCTAACTCGGTATCTTGGTGCAAAGGCAGGTCATCCGGAATGGCAATGTCCGCCGGTCCCGCAAAGAAGTTCTCCATCTACGAAGGAGGATTCTCTCGACTAGTAGCAAGCAAAGAGACTATGATGGTTTTGCGCCTTACATATTTTCGAGTAGTAGACTTGCCTCTTCTCTTCCGCTCTAAAGATTGAGGACTTTGCAAAGTCCTAGGTGCTGGCTCATCTCCAGCAGACATATTCTCTTTGCCGCCCTGTTCGGTAATTACTATCACTAGAGCTCTCATTCAAGCTTGACTCACTGGGGCCATCCTAAGAACTCCTACGAGTCCAATAATTTAATCTCTGTCAATTAGCCCTACGTCAACCAGGTTTTCGTTCGTAAGGACTTCATCGATCTCTCTGTACTTGACGGGTACCTCTTGAAGAACTCTTACTATATCCTTAAACTGAGCACCTTCAGGTCGCGGAATTGAAGCTATAAAAGAAAGAAAATATTAGACTCGACGTCAACTGCTATTATCCGGTTAATCGGTAAGGAAGCTCGGGCACTTACGTCTTTCTAGTCGCCGTTTAGCGAACCCCGGTGAACATCGAACGTTGAACCATTCGGTCTTGAAATAGCTCAGCTTGCTCTAAGCCCAGACCATGATCTGACAGTTCCTAACTACCTTTATGAAAGGGAAGGAAGGGTTGTCCCCGTGACTCTTTACATTGAATAAGAATCTGATCTCTTCTACCGTTGGAGGGCGAAAGAGGTGCTCCATGAAGATGACAAAAAGACTGTTGAGCATGGCATATCCATTCGGGTGCAGTTGAGATGGAGCAATCCTCAACAAAAGTAGAACTTCTCGGATTAATTGGTTAAAAGGAGGAAGCGTCCCAGCTACACACATAAATCTATTACAGGCTGTGTACCCTTCTGGAGGAGTGCGAGCTCTATCCTCTGTCCCTAGTAATAAGACCTCATTTATTGGCAGCCCAAGCCTTAGGAAAATCCTGCCCAGCATATCTTTAGAAATATTAGAAGGAACAGAATCTTGTGAGTGTGCAATAAAGAATGTTCTTGGCAATTCATCCAGAGCAAGGCTAATAGCATCAGTTGCAATAATCGGCATTTAAATTGCGAGAAGGGGTGGACTTTAGACGTCTTGCGATTGCGGACTTTCGGCTTCTATGGCTATTAAACTCAGTAAAAATCATCGTTAGACGGCAATAAATCCGTGTTTCCTCCAGTGTGAAGTGTGTGAATGTGTTGTGCAGTGCAATGCTACATAATACTTAGAAATTTTATGGGATTTGTGAAATTTGAAAAGATAAGACATTGAGATTCAATTGGAGTGACCATCATCGTTGACCGACACAATTGTGCCATCTAGACTTCTGAAATTGATCCAAGTTAAAATTCATCAAATTAGTCAAGTTACAATTTCATCGACGAGCTTCGAAGGGCATTCAAAAATGCAGCGAAATGGTTAAGTCCCATTATGCAAGACAGAAGCTCGTCAGAGTCAATAGTTTCAATGTGCATAAAATTTCATATCCATCAAAGTTTGAACTTGGATCAATCGACAAATGAATAATTCATATCGATCTAGAAACAAATGTTCGTATCGATCAATAAATCTTCAAATCGTATCGATCGACAATAATAATTTCGTATCGTTTTCCAATTCCACAATTCATATCGATCACTGCATATTGTTGTGAATGCCATCGTTGGTCAACCGATATGAATGTCCGCCCTCCATCGATATGAAGCTGCATTATATCCGGATTGATACGAACTCGTCCTTCAACCATCATCTATACGAATAATTCCTTCGTATCCCTCCATACTTCTCCAAACAACACAAATGCCATTCCAACCTTCCTCGACCTTGCTCCGTCCCATGTCTGACCTCTTCATTACCAAAATCAACCACGAATATGAGTGGGATGGCATGGGAATTCGATTCTCATCATTTTAAGTTAGATTTGGTCGATTAATTACCTAATTTGAACAATTAATTTGAGGGACTATAGTTTGGTTCGATTTGGAAGCAACAGCAGTTTCCATTTCTCGAGTTTGGATTGATACAGAAGGCTGGAAGTAAAAACATCTGACAAGTAAAAAATTCTAAGTCCTAAACCATATTTGTATGGATCGTACCCAGCAGCAGTCGATTCGTCTGCTAGTTTTGTTAACCGGTAGGAGCGGTCTCTCCTCCAATCGATCTGAAGTTTCCTGTTCGTATCCATTTATCATCGATCTAAAGCACAAGTAGTTCATATCCATAGATAACACATTGATACGGAAGATACATAGAGAATAGTTTGGATTTTTCGTATCCATCACTGATCCATCGATACGAAGTGACAACTTCGTATCCATCACTTTGAAGACCCAAGGATTCGTAACCATCAATACAAGATATTTTAAAAGGCCAACTAATTCATATCAATCACCATTGATACAAAGATGATTTTCCAATTTCTCAAATCGATCTAAGAGAGGATCGATACAAAGAGATGCTCTATAACGACCATCAAGCATTGTTATAACTCGAATTTCACATCGATCCAGGAGAGGAACGATATCAAGCTCAGTTCAAAGAAACTAGAATGACTCGTAAACGTCCAAAGGTTAACGAGAGTCAGGTTAACATGTCTTCATATATGACAAACTAATGTTCAATTTTCAAAATTTCCAGGAATTGAATTCTCACCTAGTGACAATTACAATGGTAAACATCATATTGTTAGCACTCAACACTTAGTTGCAACAATGCACTGTGAAAGGAACGACGGATTAAGGATCTTAAGGCTAATTTTACACTAGAGGGGGGGTGAATAGCGTCTAATGAATTCTAAGACTTATATAGACTAAATTGAAATTATGACACAAACAAATGCAGAACTTAAACACAGAATAATCACAGAATCAAACACAAATTCAGAATGTAAATAGAAAGCGGTAAAGGGAAAGAACATATCGAATTTTATACTGGTTCGGAGTTACCCTACATCCAGTCCTGTACCAAGGCAAACCACCTCATACAGAATTTTATTAAACCAGTGCCGAGATTACACTCCTTAATTTATAAAGTCCTTGAGGTACCCTCCTATCTCACGAGTCCAGGGTAAACTCTCTTGATTTACAGGCCACAAGATTACCCAATTGATTTTCAGTAAGAATCACACCTTATAGAGAGACTCGATAAACTTTTGATTACAAATTGATCCTATAACTCTGAATAGCACTTTGATCTTCGAGAGAGAACAGAGAATCAAACAAGAATGAAAGTCTAATTAGATTCACTTGAGAATTTGGCTGAATTTCGAGACGATCTTAAAAATATGATAATTATAGAACATGAATTTGTGGAGGAGAAGAAGAAGTGAAGAAAATATAAGAATTTTATATAAAAAAATTCATTTAAGAAGGCTATTTATAGAGTACCAACTGCCATAACCATTCGTGAAGAGATTTAAACGAATAGACACTTCTTTTGTGTAACGTCCCACCTTTTCGCACGCTTTAAATCGACACACGTGCCAATTCAAACCATACGGAAGGGCGGATTGTTATGGGGTAAATGAAAAAAACAAGAAAGAAATAAAATAAATGGAATCTCACAGCGGAAGGATAAAATATGATAATCAAATATACAGTTTATAAATCTGTTTACAAAACATTTGATTATATTTATATAATACATATCAGAGTTACATATACCAATAATAGTGTAGCGGAATTAAATAGTGTAGTGGAATATAATTATAATAATAGTAGAAATCTTCATCTTCATCCTCCAGAGCTAAATTCTTCAAATCCTGAAACGCTCGGACTGACCCGAGCGAATTTGAAAAGACTACACTCGAGTAAGAACTAAAAGATCTTATGTGAGTTAAATTAACAGAAATAAATATGAGTGCAGTAACTCAAGAGATGCTCGGGATTTACATCTCCTAAGGATCCGTTAAACTGTTTACTATATAGTATATTGCGCTATTACAATAGTGTCTATTTGTAAAATAAACTTACTTTTTAATAGTGTTAAAGGGTTACCCATATAGCCCTTAACACAAATAATGCCAATAGTCTATACAATACCGTAATACCTCCTGATCGAGAGGCTACCAGAGGATACTCCATAGGTACGACACAAATAGAAACTCGTACAAGGCGCGATAGGGTAGGTGACACGGCACAGCTAGGCAATGCCAGGGTAGATATACCAATTACGCTTCCGGGTCGGTGGTAACGCGTAGCGCGCAGCTACCGCCCACCTCGAGCCACACCCCCAAATAAAATCAAAAGTGGCCACCGAATCAATCCAAAGTCAAAGTATAATATCAAAGGGATGTGTCCGATCAAAGGTGCTACCTTATTAACCCGTCGATCGGTCCTGTTTTAGCCACCTTATGCCAACTCACGGGAGTCGGGTCCACGTATTTACCTTAAAGGAAACACCACCACCATCCTACTTCATTCTGGAATCTCCACCGCATACACGGTTGTTAAAGTGGTTTACGGGGTTGGCAGAGAGTTTGACAACTTCCGATCCGGGTCTCTTCAACAACCAAACGTTATTATAACACCGCGGTCTTTAAAATAGTTTATACTTTAAAACTAGAAAATAATTATCCATTTCAAAACCCGTAAATACGATATCATTCCCGATTCAAAAACAACTCATTTCGATATTATTTTTATAAAATCCAAATCAATAATATCATTTTTATTTCAAATATATTTCTTTTCCAAAATCATACTGTTTAAAATTTATAATATCTGGAAACCAAACATTTGGATTTTAACTTTCAAAACATAATACTTCGAAATTCATAGCTTTAAAACCATAACTTCTAAAACTTGAATGGTTTTGGATATTCAACAGTATATAGAATAAAATAGTTGATTTTATATTACTTTATAAAATAAAATAATTTCCGCGAATTACAATTTGTTTCATTTAAGATTAGGTCAAAATCCATAAATTTAAAATCGCTTTCAGTTTCAATATATTTCAAACTTTGAATATTAAACAATTGGAACTAAGGTTGGAAATTTCTATTCAACAATTTAAAGTCCTGTTATTTAGTCTGAAATATTTGCATAATAAATCCGAAATCATTTAAATAAAACTCAAATTACTTTTAACTAACAAAATTTCCTCCAATTTATTTATACTAGAAATATTCATTTAATTCATCCTGAATAAAATTTCAGTTATAAATATCATACCTTATCTAAAATTTCAAATTAATAAATTCTACATCCACCTATGAAGTTAAATTCTTAATTTAGCTCGATTCCAAATAAATTTAAATTTAACTCCCAATATTAATTGATTTAAATCATTTAAAACTCTATATATTCTCAATATCTTAACGTGTACTTAACCATATAATATAAAATAATCAAACTCCATTTTTCATCTTATTTAATTTATTTAACAAATTTATACACAGCTTAAATTCAAAAATTTAACTATATATGTACATGTAAAATATATTTATATAATATCCAAATCTAACCGTATCATATCCAAGCCATAAAAAAAATCATTTCGAATTTTTTTTATATATATACCGCGGTGCCTGTATATAATTTTCTATCCTATGGACAATGATACGGATATTTATCATTTCAATCCACAATTTTAAAATAAAAATTTGCGGTTGTATATCATTTCAAACCACAATCCCGAATGAAATGAAAATGCATAATAACTTGCAGTTTACACAATATAAAATATAGCATCCATTCATCCAAATATCAATCATCAACCATTTATTTCAATCATCATCCAATTTAAACAAAAATCAATATAGAGCATATAAAATATAACAGATAATAAATAACATATATTAACTAACAGTTTATATTCAATAATCAATTTAATAACTGTTTAACTAGCAGTTTATATGCAAATAAATAAATTTTAACTGTCAAATTATATGCAATGATAAAATGAATTTAACAGTTAAATTAAATAAATGCGATTTAAATGAGACGATGAATAAAACATGCCAAACAGTCGTAAATAAACTTCTACTCATATTTTAAGTAAATTTAACAAACATAAGAAATTTTAGAAGTTGTGAGTGGGTTAAAACACTCACCTTTTGAATTTAAATTGAATTCAAATCCAATTTAAACCCAAAAATTGGACAGTCTCCAAATCCAACCAAACTAGCGTCACCAAGTACGGAATTTTATTACGATCCTAACAAAAAAAATCGCGTGTGAAACAGAGTCCTATGTAAAAATTATACGCTTTAGAATGATTGAATTTTATTTTAAATAAAAACAAAATAAAACAATTGAAGCTACTCACCATGCCACGTCACACGTCATTCCCCTTGCGTACAGTACCCACGCGACATTTTCTTCTACAGGTTTTCGAAACCCTAGCTCCCTGACCGCCACCGATCGAGATAAACTGCTGCACGCTTCCTGACACCGGCCCTTTGCTCGACGAACTCGCCCAAGCCATCACGACCCACGCCAATGGTCCACGTCACCGAAAAATCACCCCCACAGCCAGCCGTCGCCCATAAACAAGAACCCTAATCGAATTAATCTCGTAAATCTAGCCGTTGAATCTCGACATAACCCATATAGATGAACTCCTTTGGTCAATCTCTACCAAACCCAGAAACTGTTTCCCGATCCGACGAATTTGATCGTCGCGAGATGAACGGCCACGAATTCTTTGATTTTTACTGATCAGGCTATGAACCAAATTGAAAAGCGAATTTCAAATTTAGGTTGCGCTCATCGAGAGCTCCAACATATTTTTTTTCTGAGGACTTTGAATTTTGACTTTTGATTTGATTTGCAATCGTGTTTGGATCTAAGGTTTGCAGCCATAGGAAAGAGGAGGAGCTGTGGAAATGAAAGCACAAGCAAAGGAAAATAGATGGAGGCTAGGGTTTATAATTGAGTTTATATAGGTAGGTTAGAAATAGAATAGATGGATCGGGTTGGGTATACGTGCTACCGCTAACGTGGCCCAAAAAGCCCGTTCTGACCCCGAAACGAAATTGGGTAAACCCATATATCGAAATAGGTGTTTTACAATATTCTAAACGCGATGGAAAAAGTTTCACGTCCAAATTCCATCGTACGAAGAAGTTATGCTGAAATCAATGTTTTCAAATTAATTTCAAATTGATTTCAATTAAATCTATTTCAAGGCGTTTCGCGTTCGTACGATCAAATGACAAGTCCGATCGCTACGAAACTTGAAACCCTACAATAATTTACTGTTACGGATCCGATGAGACTGATTTTGTCAAAATCCGAGTCCGTGACCAAAATAGCTATTTTTATATTAATTAAATAAATTGATTAAATCCAATTTTATACTTTAAATACTAAAATTGACAATTTTATCATCTTTATATCATTCAAACATTTAGAATGATTTACGATTTTTTTAAAAGTCAATTTATTAAAGATTAATCAATAGAAATCTTCAATTTCATAAAATTCAAAACTATAGATGAATTTCCAAAATTTCCATTAATTGAATTAACTTATATTTATTCCATTCATAAATTTCAAATATAAGGGTTTACCATTGGATTTAAAATTATCACATAAATATTTTCAGTTTTCAACTTAATTTTTAAATTAACGTAATAATTACATATTTGATTTTTATTCATTTTCAATAAATCCACCTATTATAAATTAAATAAATTAACTCACGATAAAAATTCAAATTCTATAATTCATAAATTTTATCACCTTGATTTACTTATAAATTTATACTTCCTTAAACAATTTCTCATCTCGAATTTTAAATGTAAATTATTTCACCAATTATAGTATTTATTTCAATTTATTAAAATAATCCCTTAATTACACTTTGAATCCAATTTATTTTAATAAGTTTCCAATTAAACGGATTAGATTCAATTCCAACCTTACACATAAGTTTAGGTTATAATTAATTTATAACGTATTTCTTTCTTAGTTATTACTTCTCGCATAAATTTCACAATTAAACATAAATTTTAAAGTAACGCTTATAATAATTACGACCCTATAATTATTCCACCTTTAAACGAACGTTATTTCATTTTCAATTAGTGTAACATTCATTTATTTTATTATCACTCATTACAATTTCTAATTCCATTAACAAATAAGTAGGTAATTTATAATATATGTTACAAGCCATATGTTACAAATTTTGAATTCATCCCAATTCCTTATTATTGACTTAAATTAGCATTACTTACATTGCATTAACATTGTTACTTAAAATCTCTATCCAATTGTAATTAATACTCTAAATAAATACATTTACTCCTTTCGTTATTTTATTAATTACAATTAAGGCACATCTAATTATCTTTATTGGTAAATGAGTGAATTTACTAGTAACCCAACTATTATATCCTTAAATATACTTGTATAATTATTCTTCACAACAACTACTACCTATCAGAATTTAATTCGCCCATAAAAACAAAATTTGTAATTGTTCTTATTATCATATTCCATTTACTAAGTCATGACATTTGAAATAAATTTATTAAATTGAAATGTTCATTCAATTTATAAATCATAAACTTGAAATAACGTATCCTAAAATAAAAATCAATTATTGTAAGAATTGTCCTTACACTTCTAATTTAATGCCTACCCTATATTTTCCATATTCACATTATATCCAGGTACAATACTTACACCATTTTATTTATTGAAAATTTATTCATATTACAAATAAATGGGCTTTAATTACCATTCATATGTTTTATTTTAGCCTTCATTTCAATATTAATTTACCCCTTTTATTATTCCTACTAAATTAAAGTTCAAAACTCAATTAATTTAACCAAATTAAATCCACGAAATTTACGGGTCGTTACACTCTCCCCCACTCAAAACTTTTCGTCCCCGAAAAGGAAAAGAAGGGAAACGAAGAACTAAGAAATCAATATACCTTATTCAAACATTAACTTTATAAACAATTTAATTTGTAGAATTAATTAATTTAGATAAAATATCTCAATTTATAACCATTAAATCTTTTTATACTTAAATTACTAAAGTTTCGAAAACATTTTCAAAATATTTATAAGTTCAAAATTTACGGAAAATTTTGGCAAAGTCTCCTTTATACGGAGAGGCTCGGAAGAAAATATAATATTAAATATAACCATTATATTACAAATATTATCCGAAATATTATATCCCAACCCGGGAAAATATATTAAATAGCGCTATAAACCGTAATCCGAAACGTACCTATTTGTCGGGCAATTTACGCTTAATTTATGAAACCAAAAGCAGTAGCAATTGCTTCCATAACCTGCATTTCACTTATAAAATCTAAAAGGGTTACAATTTATATAAAGTGAAATATTTAAGTGGTTTCAATCATTAACAACAAGTCAATACAACAACCATCAATTTCAACAAACAGCATACACAACAAATACAAAACAACCATTCAATCAACAAACGAATAGTTGTTCAGGTTCGAAACTTTTAAATTGTACGGAATCAAGAATAAACTACTAGCGCATCATTACTCAATAGTCTTAGATAAACTAAATAGATTATTCATTCACCCAAATCTAAATTTAAAGTATTCTTGCCCAAACAACCATTAACTAAACAACAACAAATCCAACAACTAAAAACCCAAAACAAACAACAACCAATTCGAACAACACATTTTGTTTATCCTTATTAACTTCATTCAAACATTTGTTGTTTAATTTTTCTTTTTATTCATACCGCATAAATTTTCCTTTTTATAATTTACATTTATTTCTAACAAACTTTTAATTTCCTTTACTCATTCAATGTTTGTTTCATTTATTTCCACTTATTACTTACAATTATTCATTTCCATTTACTCAGGTCGTGCCAGTTCTTTTTATTTTATTATAATTATTCATTCAATTAGTGCATGCGCTCATTTATTTACACTTTAATTACTTAAGTTTATAATCATCTATTTGTCATACTTACCTTTAATTATATTTACTTGATAAAATTTCAATTATAACTTAAGTTCATAACATTAAATTCTCATTTAACAGCAATTTCATTGAATACTTTTACTATTTCAAATTTCTACTTGTATAATATTCTATTACAATCTCTTATTAACATTTCAATTTTTAATATTTGGTAAGTTATATATATGTTATTTAAGGGTGTAATTGAAAGTTATACAAGTTTGTTCTATTTCCTTAAATTAAATTACAGTTCAATAATACTATCATTTGCTTATATAAGTTACAATTTCAAATTTCTTTAAATCCATTAATAACTTAGCATTAAATCTCTTACCTAAATTAGAGGTTTCAATTGTTAATTACGTACCTTTCATTTCACTACAATAATTGAAACAATTAATCAAAGGAAATTTAAGAATTTAATACCGGGTTAAATTTCAAATTATTTTAAGATAATAGATAAATATATTCTTACAACTTATATATCTCTAATTATATTTAAAACAATTCAAAATTTGTATATTTTCAAAAACGAATCTGCAGTGGAACTACTATGGTGGCCTTCCCCCTTCGAAACTCGAAAATGAAAGTCGATGATGCGGCCGCCATCACCGAAATTATTTTCCAGCGATAGGGAGGAAAGTGCAAAACTTATTTTCTCCAAAATCCTCTTTAAAACAATTCTTCCAAATTATATTAAAATATTTATATCAGAAAATACTTATAAACAATATTATTATATTCCAAAATTTATTCGAAAAATTTCAAAACCCCGGATCTTATGTTTTAAATTTCCAAATTTCATTTATTTTATTTTTCAATCTTATTTCTATTATTATTTATACACTTTATTACCTAACAAAAAATCTATTGCAGCCAAATATAGATACCATTTGAAAAAATTTATTTTATATAGAAAATATAGTAGGCAAAATTATTTCATTCACCTATATAAAACAAATATTATGTCGGTCTGTCCTATTAAGTGTTTAGAAATCCCTATTGATGTCATAGCGTCCCATGCATCAACCAGAATTTATAAATTCAAAACGGAATAGATTAACACAATATAAAAACCCTTTCATAACACTAACAAATACGCTCTCTCATATATATACACTCAGCGACTCCCATAGGGTATTTCTACCCTATTAATAAATAGTCAAACCCCACAAAGCTAAGGTTTGTCGCTAAACCAAAGCTCTGATACCAAGTGTAACGTCCCACCTTTTCGCACGCTTTAAATCGACACACGTGCCAATTCAAACCATACGGATGGGCGGATTGTAATTGGGTAAATAAAAAAACAAGAAAGAAATAAAATAAACAGAATCTTACAGCGGAAGGATAAAATATGATAATCAAATATACAGTTTATAAATCTGTTTACAAAACATTTGATTATATTTATATAATACATATCATAGTTACACATACCAATAATAGTGCAGCGGAATTAAATAGTGTAGTGGAATATAATTCATAATAATAGTAGAAATCTTCGTCTTCGTCCTCCAGAGCTAAATTATTCAAATCCTGAAACGCTCGGACTGACCTGAGCGAATTAGAAAAGACAAAAACACTCGAGACACTCGAGTCAGAACTAAAAGATCTTATGTGAGTTAAATTAACAGAAATAAATATGAGTGCGGTAACTCAAGAGATGCTCGGGATTTACATCTCCTAAGGATCCGTTAAACTATTTACTATATAGTATATTGCGCTATTACAATAGTGTCTATTTGTAAAATAAACTTACTTTTTAATAGCGTTAAGGGGTTACCCATATAGCCCTTAACACAAATAATACCAATAGTCTATACAGTACCGTAATACCTCCTGATCGGGAGGCTACCAGAGGATACTCCATAGGTACGACACAAATAGAAACTCGTACAAGGCGCGATAGGGTAGGTGACACGACACAACTAGGTAATGCCAGGGTAGATATACCAATTACGCTTCCGGGTCGGTGGTAACGCGTAGCGCGCAGCTACCGCCCACCTCGAGCCACACCCCCAAATAAAATCAAAAGTGGCCACCCAATCAATCCAAAGTCAAAGTATAATATCGAAGGGATGTATCTGATCAAAGGTGCTCCCTTATTAACCCGTCGATCTCTCCTGTTTTAGCCACCTTATGCCAACTCACGGGAGTCGGGTCCACGTATTTACCTTAAAGGAAACGCCGCCACCATCCTACTTCATTCTGGAATCTCCACCGCGTACATGGTTGTTAAAGTGGTTTTCGGGGTTGGCAGAGAGTATGACAACTTCCGATCCTGGTCTCTTCAACAAGCAAACGTTATTATAACACCGCGGTCTTTAAAATAGTTTATACTTTAAAACTAGAAAATAATTATCCATTTCAAAACCCATAAATACGATATCATTCCCATTTCAAAAACAACTCATTTCGATATTATTTTTATAAAACCCAAATCAATAATATCATTTTTCTTTCAAATATATTTACTTTCCAAAATCATACTGTTTAAAATTTATAATATCTGGAAACCAAACATTTGGATTTTAACTTTCAAAACATAATACTTCGAAATTCATAGCTTAAAAACCATAACTTCTAAAACTTGAATGGTTTTGGATATTCAAAAGTATATAGAATAAAATAGTTGATTTTATATTACTTTATAAAATAAAATAATTTCCGCGACTTACAATTTATTTCATTTAAGATTTAGTCATAATCCATAAATTTAAAATCGCTTTCAGTTTCAATAAACCACTTCAGTTTCAATATATTTCAAACTTTGAATATTAAACAATTGGAACTAAGGTTGGAAATTTTTATTCAACAATTTAAAGTCCTATTATTTAGTTTGAAATATTTGCATAATAAATCCGAAATCATTTAAATAAAACTCAAATTACTTTTAACTAACAAAATTTCCTCCAATTTATTTATACTAGAAATATTCATTTAATTCATCCTGAATAAAATTTCAGTTATAAATATCATACCTTTCCTAAAATTTCAAGTTAATAAATTCTACATCCACCTATGAAGTTAAATTCTTAATTTAGCTCGATTTCAAATAAATTTAAATTTAACTCCCAATATTAATTGATTTAAATCATTTAAACTCTATATATTCTCAATATCTTAACATGTACTTAACCATATAATATAAAATAATCAAACTCCATTTTTCATCTTATTTAATTTATTTAACAAATTTATACACAGCTTAAATTCAAAAATTTAACTATATATGTACATGTAAAATATATTTACATAATATCCAAATCTAACCGTACCATATCCAAGCCATAGAAAAATCATTTCAAATTTATATATATATATATACCGCGGTGCCTATATATAATTTTCTACCCTATGGACAAGTGATACGGATATTTATCATTTCAATTCGCAATTTTAAAATAAAAATTTGCGGTTGTATATCATTTCAAACCGCAATCCCAAATGAAATGAAAATGCATACTAACTTGCAGTTTACACAATATAAAATATAGCATCCATTCATCCGAATATCAATCATCAACCATTTATTTCAATCATCATCCAATTTAAACCAAAATCAATATAGAGCATATAAAATATAACATGTAATAAATAACAGGTATTAACTAACAGTTTATATTCAATAATCAATTTAATAACTGTTTAACTAGCAGTTTATATGCAAATAAATAAATTTTAACTGTCAAATTATGTGCAATAACAAACTTAATTTAACAGTTAAATTAAATAAATGCGATTTAACCGAGATGATAAATAAAACATGCTAAACAGTCGTAAATAAATTTCTACTCATATCTTAAGTCAATTTAAAAAACATAAGAAATTTTAGAAGTTGTGAGTGGGTTAAAACACTCACCTTTTGAATTTAAATTGAATTCAAATCCAATTTAAACCCAAAAATTGGACAGTCTCCAAATCTAACCAAACCAGCGTCATTAAGTCCGGAATTTTATTATGATCCTAACAAAAAAAATCGCGCGTGAAACGGAGTTCGTATGTAAAAATTATGTGCTTTAGAATGATTGAATTTTAATTTAAATAAAAACAAAATAAAACAATTGAAGGTACTCACCATGCCACGTCACACGTCGTTCCCCTTGCGTACAGTACCCACGCGACATTTTCTTCTACAGGGTTTCGAAACCCTAGCTCCCTGAGCCGCCACCGATCGAGATAAACTGCCGCACGCTTCCTGACGCCGGCCCTTTGCTCGACGAACTCGCCCAAGCCATCACGACCCACGCCGATGGTCCACGTCGCCGAAACATCACCCCCACAGCCAGCCGCCACCCATAAACAAGAACCCTAATCGAATTAATCTTGTAAATCTAGCCGTTGAATCTCGACATAACCCATATAGATGAACTCCTCTGGTCAATCACTACCAAACCCAGAAACCTTTTCCCGATCCGACGAATTTGATCGTCGTGAGATGAACGGCCATGAATTCTTTGATTTTTACTGATCAGACGATGAACCAAAATGAAAAACAAATTTCAGACTTAGGTTGCGCTCATCGAGAGCTCCAACATATATTTATTTCGAATTTTTCTGAGGACTTTGAATTTTGACTTTTGATTTGATTTGCAATCGTGTTTGGATCTAAGGTTTGCAGCCATAGGAAAGAGGAGGAGCTGAGGAAATGAACGCACAAGCAAAGGAAAATAGATGGAGGCTAGGGTTTATAACTGGGTTTATATAGGTAGGTTAGAAATAGAGTAGATGGATCGGGTTGGGTGTACGTGCCACCGCTAACGTGGCCCAAAAAACCCGTTCTGACCCCGGAACGAAATTGGGTAAACCCATATATCGAAATAGGTGTTTTACAATATTCTGAACGCGATGGAAAAAGTTTCACGTCCAAATTCCATCGTATGAAGAAGTTATGCTGAAATCAATGTTTTCAAATTGATTTCAAATTGATTTCAATTAAATCAATTTCAAGGCGTTTCGCGTTCGTACGATCAAATGACAAGTCCGATCGCTACGAAACTTGAAACCCTACAATAATTCACTGTTACGGATCCGATGAAACTGGTTTCATCGAAATCCAAGTCCGTGACCAAAATGGCTATTTTTATATTAATTAAATAAATTGATTAAATCCAATTTTATACTTTAAATTCTAAAATTGACAATTTTATCATCTTTATATTACTCAAACATTTAGAATGATATACAATTTTTTTAAAAGTCAATTTATCAAAGATTAATCAATAGAAATATTCAATTTCATAAAATTCAAAACTATAGATAAATTTCCAAAATTTCCATTAAATTGAATTAACTTATATTTATTCCATTCATAAATTTCAAATACAAGGGTTTACCATTGGATTTAAAATTATCACATAAATATTTCCAGTTTTCAACTTAATTTTTAAATTAACGTAATAATTACATATTTTATTTTTATTCATTTGCAATAAATCCACCTATTATAAATTAAATAAATTAACTCACGATAAAAATCCAAATTCTACAATTCATAAATTTTATCACCTTGATTTACTTATAAATTTATACTTCCTTAAACAATTTCTCATCTCAAATTTTAAATCTAAATATTTCACCAATTATAATTTTTATTTCAATTTCTTAAAATAATCCCTTAATTACACTTTGAATCCAATTTATTTTAATAAGTTTCCAATTAAACGGATTAGATTCAATTCCAACCTTACACATAAGTTTAGGTTATAATCAATTTATAACGTATTTCTTTCTTAGTTATTACTTCTCGCATAAATTTCACAACTAAACATAAATTTTAAAGTAACGCTTATAATAATTACGACCCTATAATTACTCCACTTTTAAACGAATGTTATTTCATTTTCAATTAGTGTAACATTCATTTATTTTATTATCACTCATTACAATTTCTAATTCCATTAACAAATAAGTAGGTAATTTATAATATATGTTACAAGCCATATGTTACAAATTTTGAATTCATCCCAATTCCTTATTATTGACTTAAATTAGCATTACTTACATTGCATTAACATTGTTACTTAAAATCTCTATCCAATTGTAATTAATACTCTAAATAAATACATTTACTCCTTTCGTTATTTTATTAATTACAATTAAGGACAATCTAATTATCTTTATTGGTAAATGAATGAATTTACTAGTAACCCAACTATTATATCCTTAAATATACTTGTATATTTATTCTTCACAATAACTACTACCTATCAGAATTTAATTTGCCCCTAAATACAAAATTTGCAATTGTTCTTATTAACATATTCCATTTACTAAGTCATAACATTTGAAATAAATTTATTAAATTGAAATGTTCATTCAAAATTATAAATTATTAACTTGAAATAACGTATCCTTAAATAAAAATCAATTATTGTAAGAATGTGTCCTTACACTTCTAATTTAATGCCTACCCTATATTTTGCATATTCACATTATATCCAGGTACAATACTTACACCATTTTATTTATTGAAAATTTATTCATATTATAAATAAATAGGCTTTAGTTACCATTCATATATTTTATTTTAGTCTTCATTTCAATATTAATTTACCCCTTTTATTATTCCTACTAAATTAAATTTCAAAACTCAATTAATTTAACCAAATTAAATCCATGAAATTTATGGGTCGTTACATTTTGAAAATTGAAACTTTTGAAATCAACGGCCACCATGTCGACATGGGGTATCCCATGATGTCGACATCCCTTTGTTAAAAATAATGTAAAATTTGTTTTGAAATGGTATTGAAATGAAAACAAGATGAAATGATTCTAGAGTAAGATAAACTAATTTTACTATGTTTTGAAACACAAAAACGAAGAATATTTTAAGGCTAAAATATTTTGAAAAACAGTTTTGAAAATCGTTTTGAAAAACCATTTTGAAATAGTTTTGCAAGCTTCTTCCTGCCAAATATCTCATCACATCAGGACTCGAGAACTCGTACAAAACCAAGATGTTTGTGGGTTTGTATGCCACTTGTTGTAGGTTTGTAAGCTACTTGTCGTGGGTTTGTAAGCCACTAAGAAGGTAGAAATGGGTTCCATTCCAATGAAATTCGAAATGAATATTTCCATGCTATTATGAAGTTTTAACAAAAAATTGACAAATATCTTGAAATCTTGATCTTGATACTCTAGATCTTCAATCTTGAGTCTTGAGTTTTTATACTGATCAGTCTTCAGCAATCAATACCTACATATCTATATATCCTGCATATACATATCTATCTAGATTATAGTGTTAGTATATATTTTATAATAAGATAGTTAAAAAGGTTGTTGTCATCAAAACCAACATCTCAGCTCCTAACAATCTCCCCCTTTTTGATGATGACAGCCTGTATTTATAAAATATACTTACTGTACCATAACTCCTATCATAACTCCCCCTTACTCCAAACCATCATAATCCCCCCTTACTCCAGGCCAACTACTATTTTATAACTTCTCCCCCTTTGTCATTAACAAAAACTTCTAACTAATAAAATTCCTGAACTTGTTATAAGATAATCAAATAAATCAATCATCAGCCAATCATATTTACAGTAATTATTCAATCCAAACATATGTACGAACCATACCAAATAAGTAATGTCAATTAAGTTTTAACACAATCCAATCAAATCAAACAAATAACAAACAGAATGACTAGACAATCCTTGGTACTTCCACCCATCCATCTTCTCCAAAGATAGGGTCTGCTTTAATGGCATCCCATTCTTCTTTATCTTTGTTGAGAGTGACTGGTAGAATTCCTTCGAGGTCGTCTTTGTTAAGGCTGAGATCATCCAATAAAGGCATCGAAATGTCTCTATTGCTCCTTGATCATCTGTATTTAACTTAATTCTAAGTGACGCTGACTACGAAGTATGAATATAAGAATATTCTTAAACAAAGTGAGAGTTTCTTCAAGATTATCACTTAGATTCTTAATCAAAGGATGTATAATTCAAGAAATATAAAGAACTATGAAAGAAAATGACTAGAAATGAAGTTTGACAATTTATTCTGCAAGAAACAGATATAAATAGGAATAGAAAGTCGTTTGAAATGAATGGACATAAGTTAGTTACTTAAAATTAAAATTTGAAAGTGTAACTAGTTTCTTGCCGTTGGATGTCGACATAGGGGGATGGTATATGTCGACATGACTCTGCCTAAAGTGACATTTTGCTTTGTTTTGAATAATATTAACCAATCTATTAAACTGAAATTTGTCTAATATAAAAACAAGCAATTACAGAGATAAGTGAACAAGAATAACAAGAAATGAAAGATTCCATTAATAATTCTAGTCAACATTACATAAGATAATATAATATTAACTAAAATAAAGGAAACACAAAGATAGAACTTAAGATAACATGAACTAAAACTAGTTAGATGAAGATAAAGAAGATGATAGTCCAAGCTTTCTACTAATTTTCCCAAAGAACTTGTCGATTTTAGTGGAAATCTTATCCATTTTCTTACTCATTGAACTTTTAAGTCTCTTTTATTTTCCACTATAATTCTTTGATTATTGAAAATGGTCTTGCAGGATGGATTAGCGGGATTAGTATGATATTCTATACTTTCTAAGGAGGTTTCTTGATCTTCCTCTTCCTCCTCCTCAATTTCCATTCCTTCCTCTTTCTCTTCTTCTTCCTCCATTTCTTCATGAGCAAGCCTTTCTTCCTTTTCCGTAAGTGTTTCATATGGTTAAAACACTAATGAAATTTTCATAAGGGAAATGTTTCCATGGTTGAACACTTTTCTAGTTATAAATCCTTTCCTTTTAAAATCAACACCAAATTAATTGAAAATCCGAGTAAGATAATTCCGTGGTATAATGGGTTTTCAACCATGGTAAAATTCTTGGACCTTAGCTCATCCAAAATAACTTAAGCCAAATTGATATCATAATTTCCAAAGATTGCAAAAGGAGTTTTTCAAACTTTCAAAGTCGGATTGTTGTAGTTTCCCAGTCTTAGTATAAGAGTGTGCTGGATAAGAAGATTAACAATTCTTACTTTTGGATGAAAATACCCATTTTTGAATTCAAAATTGTCATCCCCTTCAAAAATGTGATGAAATGTCTCTCGATCATTTTCATTTATTTGAAATTTCGAGAGATTCATTCAGGTATACTTACATCCTAAAATATTTCTCAAAATTTCACAATCCAAAACAATTTATGTTCCTTTAACACTATTCCAATTTGTCCTCCTTCCCAATCATAAAAACCATGATCCAAATTCGCATAAAACATCTTAACAAGGTTTGGATAACATACAAAACCATTTTGTTTGTTATCAACTAAATTAAGAATAGAATAATGTCGAAAAAGATTTTCGATTTCATAAGAAGGAAAATCTTGAAAAATAGCAAATTTTCCCGTATGAATTTTACCAAAGTTTACATAGTTGATGTAAGCTTTGATATCTTTTGGGTCATTAAAAGGAAAGTTTTTGACAGATTTTGGAAGCCTAATGGTGTTAGGAGTGCTTGAAGAGGCCATTGAAGAAGTTTGAGAGGAGTTGAAGATAATGAAGATAAGTTTGAAATTTGAAATGAAAGTGAAAAGTGATGATAAAGAGAGTGAGATAAATAGAGATTCTATGTTCATGTTCTCTGGTCAAGAGGCATCTTTTCAAAGCATTGAAGTTGATGAAAAGATGGAGGGATATTCATTAGTTTCAATTCAAATTTTGAAATCATATTCTGATGGGCATGTCGACATGGGATATCCCGTTATGTCGACATGTGCCTATTGATTTAAAGGACAAGTATCTAATCCTAATTTCTAATAACTATATATATTTATATCCTATATTCTAATTTTATAATTCCTATGATAACATTAAATATAATAATACTTAAATATTAATAATTTAATATTTAAGTATTATTAAAATAATATTATTTTTGAATTTAATATTCAAATTTCAAGGGATAAATTCGAATTTAAAATTCAAGGAATTTAATAAAATCAAGCAAACAAACAAGCATCCATTCAACCAAGAAAAAATATAACTGCGTACCTATTTTTAGATCCATACTCCCATCGTCGTCTGATTCATGTATAGTAGTAAAACACAAATTTGAATTTTTCGTCTTCTTTTCATCATCACTGGATGATGAGTCTGAGTCATCAAGAGTTGATGTGTATGCTCTCTTTCTTTTCCTAGACGAATCATTATTTGGAGGGAATAACTGTTTATCTGGATACGGACAGTCTTTTCTATTGCTCGACTTTATTGCAATTGTAGCATCTATCGTTGTTGACATTCTCTGCATTACTTCTTGAATTCCTTTGATCATTTATTTTGTAATTATTCATTTTTCTACATTTTAGGAATTTGCGTAAGTTTCTTGTCATAAAAGCAATCTCCTCATCACTGTTTGGTTCTAAATCTTCAGTTGTTGCATTGAATGCTAATGAATTCTTTTCTGTAGCCTTGTTTTCTCATTTTCCTTATAGTTGAACTTCGTAAGACATCAGATTCACAATCAATTCTTCTATTTTCATTAGGCTAATATCATTTTCTTCTTCGATTGCAAGTGTCTTTTGATCCCATTCTGGAATGAGTGAATTTAGAATTTTTCTAACTTAGTCTTCCTCCGAAAAGCTTTTTTCCAGTGTAATTTATGAATGAACAATATCTTGAAATCGACAGTACATGTAGGAAATGGACTCATTTGCATGCATTTTAAACAATTGAAATTGATTAGTTAATATGGAAATTTTAGTCTGTTTAACTTGGCTTCTTACTTCATAAGTAACTTGCAAAGTTTTTCAGATTTCAAATGCAGACTTACAAATAGACACTCTATTAAACTCATTCCTATCTAATGAACAAAATAATATATTAATGGCCTTTGAGTTATTTTGTGCAATACCTTTTGCTCAGTAGTCCATTGGGCAAAATTAGCAGTTGGTTCAACATACACAGTTTGTGTGATATTCCAAGTGTCTAATCTTATGGACTGTAAATAAATTTTCATTCTACAGGCTCAATGTGCATAATTACTGCCATTGAAAAATGGTGGTTTGACAGTAAACTGACCTTCTACAAATGAACTAGTGTTAGGGATAACAGAACTAGTTCCAGAGTTGACATTACCAGTGTTGGTAGCCATTAAAACAATTTTCAAGTTTCAGATTATGAAAACCAATGCTCTGATACCAATTGAAATGAACGGCGGTTTAAGGATCTTAAGGCTAATTTTACACTAGATAGTGGGTGAATAGTTTTTAATGAATTCTAAGACTTATATGAACTAAATTGAAATTATGACACAAACAAATGGAGAACTTAATCACAAAACAATCACTGAAATCAAACACAGATGAAGAAAGTAAACAAAAAGCAGTAAAGGGAAAGAACACACCGGATTTTATTTTGGTTCGGAGTTACCCTACTACCAGTCCTGTACCAAGGCAAACCAGCTCATACAGATTTTTATTAAACCAGTGTCGAGATTACACTCCTCAATTTATAAAGGCCTTGAGGTACCCTCATGTCTCACGAGTCTGGGGAAAACCCTTTTGATTTACGGGGCCAAAAGATTACCCAATTGATTTCCAAGCACAACCACACCTTATAAAGAGACTCGATAAACTTTTGATTACAAGTTGATCCTATAACTCTGAATAGCACTTTGATCTTCGAGAGAGAATAGAGAATCAAACAAGAATGAAATTCTAATTTGATTCACTTGATAATTTGGCATATTTTTGGTACGATCTTAAAAATATGATAATTATAGAACATGGATTTGTGGAGAAGAAGTGAAGAAAATATGAGAATTGTATATAAAAAAATTCATTTGAGAAGGCTATTTATATAGTACCAACTATCATAAACATTCATGAAGAGATCTAAACGAAAAAACATTTCTTTTGAAAATTGAAACTTTTGAAATCAACGGCCACCACGTCGACATGCGTTATCCCATGATGTCGACATCCCATTGTCAAAAATAATGTAAAATTTGTTTTGAAAATGGTATTGAAATGAAAACAAGATGAAATGATTGTGGAGTAAAATAAACTAATTTTACTATGTTTTAAAGCACAAAAACAAAGAATATTTTAAGGCTAAAATATTTTGAAAAGAAGTTTTGAAAATCGTTTTGAAAAACCATTTCGAAGTAGTCTTGCAAGCTTCATCCTGCAGAATATCTCATCACCTCAAGACTTGAGAACTTGTACAAAACCAGGATGTTCGTGGGTTTGTAAGCCACTCGTCGTAGGTTTGTAAGCTACTTGTCGTGGGTTTTTAAGCCACTAAGAAGGTAGAAATGGGTTCCATCCCAAATGAAATTCATAATGAAGATTTCCATGCTATTATGAAGTTTTAACAAAAACTAGAC
Source organism: Allium cepa (assembly GCA_030765085.1). NCBI lineage: Eukaryota > Viridiplantae > Streptophyta > Magnoliopsida > Asparagales > Amaryllidaceae > Allium > Allium cepa. Next base: position 589,215,438 of record CM060928.1, read on the forward strand.
ACATATCTTGAAATCATGATGTGATATCCCGGAATTTTTGGCAATATCAATTTAATAATCAGTATTTAAAATTAAATTGATTTGATAATTTTTATAAATAAAATTTGAATTGATTTAATAATCTTCTTTTGTTAAATATTTAATTAGTGAAATTATCTTTTAATCAGCTAATAAACTGTTTTCTATTTATAATGTGTGTATATATATATTCATATATATTTTAAATAGATGAGTTTGATTTTAATTTTAATTAATATAGCATATTTTCTAATTCCAATATTTTGGTAATTGGGAAATTTTGATTTATTTAATGTTAAGCTTTTCAAAGCTATTTAATAAAGAACTATATGATTCTAAATTCATAAAATAAATGTTTAATTGTTTAAAAAGGATTTTAGCTTAAAGTTTAAATTTAAATAAATTTAATAATAAGATTTGTTTAACATTATTTTTAAAATATTGATTATAAACGTAATTTGTAAATTAGATATGAAGTTTAAAATACAACTAATAAATGAAAAATTAATTCATGTAAATAACAAGTAATTTATAACCTCTTTTATAAATTTATTTAAAATGATCATAAATGTTATTTTCAAATAATTGATATGTGTATTGTTTTTATTATAAATAAAAATGGTTTTATTCTTCAAAAATTATCTATATATATAACTGTATTAAAAACTAATTAATTTAGTAAAAGCTTTTATTAACACTTTATTATAAATACAAATTACTTAAAAGACAAGTGTAAGCATGTTAGAACCTAATATAACATGTGTTAAGTGAATAAATAAAGAAATTAACAAGTGTTTATATTTAAGACAAGTGTCAAATTTTATTTTTATTATTCTTTGATTTTTAAATAAATCATAAATTTAGATATATAAACACATACATCTTCCATTCTTTTTCTTTTCTCATTTTCAATTCTGAAACTAAGAAATCATTCAGCTGAAAAACATTCCATGTCTAAAAACAATCCTCATTTCAAAACAAAAAAATTCGTAATCTTCCCTCAAAACCAAATCTGAGGAATCAAAACCATTTTCTCCTTCAAAAATCTATAATCATCCTCATATCAAAATGCAAATTTTCATTTCCTCTAAAACCTGTTTTCTCATCAACCTGTAACCAAATACAAATCACTCTTCAAAATCATTTCCTGTAAACACTCAAATCAAAATCTGATGCCACCTCAGTTCAAACACAAAGAACTTTCAAAACAAATCATGCAAGTTTGCATTTTATTTTCTACGACCTGGAATGGTTACTGCATGCAACAATCTATTTTAAAAGCCTGCATTCTTCAAAATCTGGAAATCGAGCTACCTGAGTGCATGTAATTTTCAAATCTGAAGCATGCATGTAAGTTGTAAATCAAGGAGCAAAAGCATTTTTGAAGCAAGTTAAAAGCATCACAGCAACATTCAAGTTTGTCTGTCAAAAGCTTTTCAAAATATGCCCTGTTCTTCATCTTCAAATTAGTGAGTAACTTTATTTTAAAAAATTTAGTATAAAATCTGGTCGCATGCAAGTTGTTTGAAATAAATATGTTTGTGTATGTATATTGTTGAATTTCTTATGTATGTTGTATTCATGCTTGTGATATCTGTAAGTCCTCTCTGCTTCCAGTTTTTAGTTTCTTGTTTTGATTTAAATTCAAAACTTCCTGATTTGACTCTGTTAAAAACTTAAGATTCAAAGCATACTTGTTTGTTTCATCACATACTTTAGATTAAAATTTTACTTAAGTTAAAAACTAGTGAAATGTCTCAGGAAATTTAAAATAACCAAGCAAGTTTGAAAATAAGTGTAAATTTAAATATATTGATTCAATGTTTCAGGATTATAATCTGAAACATCATACAAGATCATGAATTTTAAACCTAAAACTACAATTTTTAATGCTAGAATCAAAGAGCAGTTCTCTTTTGACTGTATTATGTATTTTGGGGCATCTCTCTTGCCACAAATGGTTAGAGATGCCGAGTTTGCTCTTGGAGGGTAGAGGAGTTATCATGGACGATAGGAAAATTATCATATTTTGGTGCATTTCATTTTGGTGACGATGGTTGTGATTTGAAGTTTAGAACCCTAGTTTTACTGGGTTAGATAAAATCGATCACTTCGGCATTTGTAGATGATCGAGTTGCTTGGGGTTTTAGGATACAGAAGATGGTGGGTTGACGAGGACTTCGCCGGAGTTTTAGAGGCAACGGTGGTCGGAGCTTCAATGGCGAGGCATTGACAGGTTTTGATGGGGAGTTTCTGTTTTCTGGTTCTAGGTTTGGGGTAAAGCTTGATTTCGATTTCAGGGTTGGATGGATGTTATGGTGAGCGGATTCTGGTGATAGGAGGATCGCCATTCTGCTCGAGGGTGTGGTGTCGACAGGAGTTGGTCGGCGGCACCGTGCATGTGCACGGTGCATTGGTTTCTGATGATTAGTGTGGTTTTGTTAGGGTATTGCAGAATTTTGTTGCCACACGATTGTCTCGGGTGATTTGAGTTTTAACTCGAAGTAGATTAGGTTTTTACTCGAAGTAAAATTTTAGTTGCTCGGGTAAACATTTGTTACAGGTTTTATCAACTAAAATCTGTTCTGTTTGTAATTTTAACAAAATTTTAAACTAAGTTTAAAACCTGAGTGGAATTTGAATTCAAGTAGTTTGAACCCTAGATTTGAAATGATTTAAATTTTGAAATTCAAATTTGGTTTTAACAACTTTTAAGTGTAAAAGTACTTTAGCTTTGAATTTAAACTGAAAGTTTAAATTGTAAAATAGAAAATTTAAAATAAGTTTAAATCTGAGATTTAAAAGTCTAGAATTTGAGTTGAATTTCAGTTTCTTTTAAAATAAAATAAAGTTTAAATTAAATGTTTTAATTACTTTAAAAATGGTTAAATGATTTTAATTTAAGATGAAATTTAAAATGTAAGTAAGTTCTGAACCCAAGTAATCTGGAATCAAATTTAATATGTATTCCAGTTTGAAATAAATGGAATTTTTAAAATTTAAAATGATTTAAACAAATCTTGTTTGTTAAAGTGTATTTTTAAACTGATTTGAATTTAAAAATGAATTGGGTTTTAAATTCTTTTAAAACTTCTTTATAAACGGATGTTTCTTTAACACATGAGATAAAAAGGTTTTTAATTTTTTTAAACTTTGTTTAGATAAATTTGTATTCATTTTAAAATCTTAAATTTAAAATAAAATTTAAAATGAATTTAAAGTAAATTTGAAAACAAATTGTTTTTTTAAATACTTTGATTAAGTAAGAAATGTTTATCTTAAAGATAAATAGAATTTTAATGATTCGGGTTCATTAAATTATTAAATAATTAAAATGGATAATTAATTATTTAATTAATTAATGATAGGATGGTTAATTAAGTAATTAAGAGTTTTTAAATTGATTAATTAAGACTTAAGATTAATTAATTAAGGTTAATTAATTTGTAATTAAGGATTATTAATTAGATTTTAATTAATGATTAAAGATTTATTAATCAAGTAATTAAGGATTAATTAAGTTGAAGTTAACACTTAATTAATTAAATAATTAGATATTAATTAATTGATAATTAAATATTAATTAATTTGTAATTAATAATGATTAATCTAAGTTAATTACTTAAGAAAAGTAATTAAAGAATTATTAATGAAGGTCAGTAACTTGAGATTATTTAACAATTAATTAATGTGATTAATTTTAATAATTAATTAGATTAATTAATTAATGATAATCATTTATGAAATTGTTTAAGTTAAGTACTTAATAGAAGTAATTAATGAATTAATTACTTAATGTAATTAATTGGGTTAATCTTATTAGTTTAGATTAATTAATTAAGTTTAATTAATCTAAACACTTGATGATTTGATAATTAATTACTTAATGTAATTAATGGAATTGTAATTACTTAGGGAAGTAATTAATTGATAATTACTGGATGTAATTAAAGATGTTTTAATAATGGAAGTGATTTAGATTTAATTACTTTGTAATTAATCAAGGGATTAATTGGAGAATAAATTAAGGAGTAATTTATTTAATGAAGTAACTAAGGGTAGTTAATTATTGGATGTTATTAATCAAGGGTGATTAATATATGTGGTTTAATTGAAGATTAATTACTTAATGTAATTAATTTAAATAGAGAGATTAATTAAAAATGTAATTAGAAATCATTAATTAATAAAATTAATGATGTAAATTTAGAATTGATTAATTAAGGAATAATTAATAAATGAAGTAATTAATTAATAAAGGATTAATGTAATTAATTTTAGTTAATTAATTGATTAAGTAATTAAAAGTTAATTATTGTAAAGGGTTAAGTATAATTACCTTGTGTAATTAATTTAAAGGTTAATTACTTATTGTAATTAGAAAAATTTAATCAGGAATGATTAATTGAAATAAATTATGAGATGGTGATTAATTAATTGATTTGTAATTAATTAATTAATGAAGTAATTAAAGGGTAATAACTGTAATTGTTTTGAGAATAATTAATTTGAGAAATTAATTAAAGGGTAATTACTTGAATGTAATTAAACGATAATTAATCAAGAGTGATTAATTAGAGGATGTTTAATCAATTGATTTGTAATCAATTAATGGTTAGGTAAGCAAGATTTAAAATGATGAAGTAATTAATTTAATTTATTTTAAATTAATTAAAGATGAAGTAATTAATTTAGTTCATTTTAAATTAATTAGAGATGAAGTAATTAATTTAATTCACTTTAAATTAATTATAGATGGTGTGATCATTAAATCATTGCTTATGTATGAATGGTTGATATTGGTTGCCTTGAATGGTTTGTAATCTAAGCTATGAGATAAGTAATGTTGTGTGATATGGATGCTTTGGTTGCATTGGGATGATAATATGGATTATCTGTTTATAATGATGATATGGATTATCTGTTTATAATGATGATATGGATTATCTGTTTATGATGATAATGTTGATTATCTATTGTGATGTTGAGAATTATCTATTTGTATGTTTATAGATAATGAATTGAAATTGTTTTAAACTTTAAAACAACTTGGCCTTAAAAGATATGTTTTGGATTTGATGAGACCGAGATCGGGTTTCCATATTTGGATATCCAAAAATCACATCGATCCAAATTAACGATAGGTCATGAATCTCAAGTGAAGATGAAGATTCAGAGTGCAAGGGTTATCGTCGTTAACTTGAGGGTGATTCCAAAATGAGTGTAACGAAATAATGCCTTCGGTTTCGTTCGAACCCGGAACGAACTTGTATGGATTGAATGCTTTAGAACATCGTCGGGTGGATGATGAGCATTCTAAGTGATGTGTTCTATAAAGGTAATCATAGCCTCAGGTGTAAGGACCCGATTCTTCGACTTTCGAAAATTCAACATCGATACTCACTTTATCGACTGCCGAGCAATCGAACGACGGAAAACCGAACACTTAGGGTTTTAAAGAAAAGGAAAGAGGGAGAAGAAGAGGGAAAAATACAGAAAATAGAGGGAAAAGAAAATAGGAAATAGAACGGAACAGAAAACAACAGAACAACATCAGAATCTCACAATTCGCAGCGGAACAACATATAATAAATAAATGAATAATCTTTAAACAAAGAACTATATCAGTTATTACATTTTATACATTACATTACATCATCATCAGAGTGTACAACAACATACAACAACAAACAGTGCAGCGGAAAAAGAAATACTATATACTAGTAATACGCCATGCCATCCAGCTTGCCTCCAGCAACTCCAGAATATCCTGATAAACCTTAACTCTTGACTGCCCGTGTGGAAATTGGTGGGCACCCAGAGTTTAAGAAGGAAAACAATAAACTCCGAGTCAGTCATGTGACTGGTGTGAGAACTCAAAACAGTTTATTTATCTTTAAAAAATCAAAATAGAGGAATATTTTTAAAGTCAATTCGCAATGCTTTTAAAAATGAGACTACCATAAGGCCTCCCGCACACACACACAATGCAAACGCAGAATCGGAGGAGATTTCTCCTTATGATAGTCAAAGATGCTTGATACGCATTAAAAAGAACATTTGATATTATTACTAGTGCATAGTGTAGAAAAAATTCATTTCGAAAGTAGAATATAAATCTTAGCCAACATACGACCATTATCGTATGCCTACTATAGCTACCATCCAAACAGTGGTGACCACCATAAGTGAATGGCAGGTTCTACAACTAAAACCGTACAAGTTTCGTATTGGGAATTGGATTTCCAACGAATGATCAGGCCAAGGAACTTCCCATTGCCACATGAGAATGCCTCTGGATGGACATCCCCGAGAACCAAACCTGATCTCTACCAACACAAGGCCGGGTTACCCCTAACTGAGTAACAACTGACCGAATATGCCATCCCCCGGTCCTTTGGGACCTTTCAACCGAGCGCTCGCAATCAATTCACACAATCATAAAGTGTTTTCAACATGAGTAAGTATCTGGGCTCCATACCATGATACCACCCTTTTCCAGAAGGAAATGCACATATCCTAAAGGGCGCTACCCCTCATAACCTTGCTGCATCTTTCCTGTTTTGACCATTCCCGAGGTGTGAGGCTCGACGAAGTCACGTCCACAAAAACATACTTTATACAAAAGCCATGCTTTGGGTCAACAAATGATCATAGAAATGATCACCAGGATAGACGATCAAATAAATGATCCTATCACAAATAATCAACACAATGATCATTTTCAGCAACACTCAGCATGTCACATTACCAAATTGGGAATATATCGCTGATAACCTTCAACTACATAACCTCTGAGCTCGTACGTCTCAGAGAAGGGTGTTAAGCTAAAAGAATAAATTCTCCGCCACCAACAGAAATATATTTGAAAGCAATCTGCTTTATATCTCAATTTGTAACGTCAGACATACAATCCATACAAGTCTGTTCCGGGCTCGAACAAAACCGAAGGCACTTACAATGAAGTCCTTGCAATCGGGATAATCTCTAATCACGTCCGGACTTCCCATCACATAGGGAGTCTCTATACCGTACCTACTCGGTGCAAAGACAATCGATGAGTTGTCCTTTCGCTTTCCAAAAGATCCGGTCTTCAACACCGGTCTTCAAATGCAATTCATAACGACGTATCACATATTCGGAATGGGTTATACGACCCCATGGTCCTTTCCCGGTTAACCCGAATAGTGAGCGCTTATTCAAAAATAAGTGTGGCATTCAAATTCAAACAAATCACATCAATTACCCATTCAAAGGTAAATATTGATAGTCGGTTATTGAAATATCAATGGATATGCACAACATCACCAGATTCCAAATAATTTTCCAAATTATTTATTTCCCAAAAATATCTTTACAAGATATATAATTTTCAATATCTCAAAAATAAATCAATATTTATTTTTAACAAATTCCACTTTCTTTTATAAGTTCCTTAGTGAATTTATATTTCAAAATATTTATGAATAAACAATTTCAATTATTCACTTCAATTTATCTTCAAAACGATAAATTCTCAAAATATTCACTTTATTGGAAAACATTTCCATACTTATTTATTAAGTAATTCTCAATCCATTTATTTTCAACCCTTGGAAAATATTCAAATATACTTAAATCGAGATTAAGTATATATTTCATTCTTTAAGGAAATCATTCACTTAAACGTATTTATTTGGGCCAAAACGAATGTTACGTAAAACATCGTTACGACAACCCAAAATCACTAGTATAAGGATTCGAAATTAAAATAGATATGTAAATCCCAATACTATACAAAACATTTCCTTTCGGAAACCATTTACTATAACAACAGTGTTATAGTCCACTATTTCCTTTTATTTCTCGAAAACGTCTATTTCAACAATCAATGTTGAAATCTATGGTTTCGAATCTCAACCCAATTAAAACATCGTTAACTTGTTTTAATTCTATTTAAAACATCAAATCTAAACATTTTCTTTAACATATTATTCACTATTCAAAAACGTGAATATACTTGTTAACAAATTTCCTCACTTCTATTCATTTTATTTTAAAGGATTATTCACTATCTAAAATGTGAATATATCTCCATCAATAGGTTTCAACAATTTACTTATCAAAATAAGTCTTTGCGAATTTATAGAACAACGTTTATAAATTCCTTTATTTTCCTATATTCAATTCATAACTCAATTATATACCAAAGGTTCATATTATAAGTTAAATACTTATAATTTATTTGTTTGCAAAAATCGTTCCTTTGAACCTCATAATTATAAATCTTATAACTTATAAGATTCAATTATTTATCCAAAACCATTCTTTTAATAACTTTATAAATTTTATAAACCTACTGCTTATAAAATCCCATTTATAACTTCACCGTTTATAATTCTATAAATTTCATTCATTTATGAAATTCATTCGCAATTCATTCTAACACTTATAAAAACTCGTTTTATAACTCAAATATTTTTATTTATAAATTATCAACTTATAAATCCTTTATAATTTCAATTTATACTATTATTTTAAATCGTCTTTAAACTCCTTTATAATTTCATCCTTTTGATTTATAAAATAATCAAATTTTATAAATCCTATATTTTAAACATTTTATAATAAATTCAGAAATCCCAATTTAAACTATTTTATAAAATCATTAACCTATATTTCCAAAAATCAGCTTTTAACTATATTTCTCAAAATCATAATTTTTATAACTTTAAAAATTATATCGTTTATTTATAATGGATCAATTCCAAACATATAGTATATTTTCAAAAATCACTTTAAAAATCATTTTAAAGTTCCAAATTTGGTCCAATGATGCTACACACCAAATAGTCAATCACGACAACAACGACATCATATATCGATATGATAGTCCATCAAATATCAAAATATCTGAAATCAAATAAAAACTGTTGAGGAATCCAGTTGGATCCCTCCAACCTGTTTTCCTGCATCCACAAACATTAGCACAATACCAATTCCGCTCCAGTACGGAATTATCGCAGTATATGGGATTTAAAATATTATCCGCTTAATAGACGGCGCAATAGGGTCTCATCCGCTATACAAATGCGGGAAATCAATAACTCCAATATATACATATGCCAATATATATATATTGCTATTATATATAATACCAATTTCACTGTTTATGAAATATTCGCGGTATATGTTTTTAATAAATAACATCCGCTTACTAACGACGTATAATGTCTATTTTAACAATCAATAGATACCAATCATCATTCAAACATGCATTCAAATATTTTAAATATAACTATTTAAATAAAATCGAAACTGATTCGATTGAGTGAGAAGTTCTCACCTTGATTTTAATTTCCGATTTCAGCGATTATTTCGAATATAATTAAACACGCGTTTAATTATACCCGAAATTTTCACTATCTCCAATCGCTTCCATTCCAGCTCCATCGCGAAGTGCTCGTCAAGACGAAGCCAACGCAGAAAGTTTCGTTCGATTTCGACCTCGTATGACCAAGATACAACAGTTTAAAGATTATACGATTTACAATAGAATTAAATTACAACTTAATTTTTATTTTCTTAACCAAATTCACATCAGGACCGTTCATCTCAACAAGAAAGAAATCCTGGCCGCTACTAGCTTCCATCTTCACACGTATGCTTCCCAGGTGAGTTCGAACGCACGAACCCATGAAGCTCGCCCCTTAGGGTTTGAAACTGCCGCTTCCTCGATCGTCTCTAGGTCGATCAACGACCACCATATCGCGCGCCTACCACCACCACACCCCTACGCCAAGTGCGGTCCAACCCGGTGCTACCATTTCCTCACGAAATCCATTCGAACGCAGCAACTTCACGTGCTAATTCCAGCGAATCCAAGCCACTTCAACGCAAATCCACCGTTGGATTTAAAGATCATGTGATGCTCTACAAGTTTGCTTTAGAAAGTTTTTGATAATGGTCGATGGATTTAGAGATAAACGAGAGGAAAGACGAGAGCTTTCTGGCCTTTGAATTCGAAACTGGCGGCCACTGAAAGAAGATGAAACCCTACTCCTTTTTTTCTTTTATTTTTGTGATTTTAAGGTGTATTTATAGGAAATTTTTCAATCACTATTCATCCGGAAATTCCGAACTCCGATTCACGCGACGTAACTAGCGTTTCTAGGGTTTACCCCGCGTTCCGGACACAATGGAATAGGTTTCGAAAGCTAATTCGGTCATCTTTGCGAGTTATGGCTATAAACGTTCAATTTAAATTAAACCGATTTAAACGATTTTCTAGGCGTTTTAATTTGTATCGGACAAACGGTAAATCCAATTGACACGAAATTTGAAACCTTACAATAATATCACATTATGGATCCGATGAAACTGGTTTCGTCGAAATCCGAGACTTTTTGAAAAATGGCTATTTTAACTCGCCAAATTAAAATTAAAAATAATTCGATGCGTTTCGAGCTGCCACGATCAAACGATAACTCCGTTTGCTACGAAATTTGAAATCCGGTAATAACTAACTATTGCGGATCCAATGGAACTGGTTTCGTCCAATTCTGAGACTGTTCAAAAATTGACAATTTTCACTAGTCGATTTTAATATTAAAATATTCAATTTTCACAAATAAACTTTTAATTTGATTTTAAAAGTTCTAAAATATCATTCTAACTTCAATATGATAAAATAAAATTTTACAAATCATTTTCAATCATATTTAACTCAATTTTCAATTAATTCCATAATTTAACATATTAAATTATCGATTTAATTATTCAATTAAATCCAATTATTCAAAATAAAATTTATTCGACTTATAAATTTCACTTATTAATATTTAAAATTAATTAAATATTCAAATTTTAATTAATAAAAATCCTGGGTCGTTACATCAAGCCTCATCAACCGAGAATGGCTAAAACAGGGGAGGTGCAACAAGGTTAAGTTGGTCATGCCCAAGTAGGACGAGATTTACCTCTGTCTAGATGTCCCTTTTATTTCGGCTGTGTGGTGCGATTGCTGATCACAAGTGTGGGGTGGTCTTGTTCGGAACTGTTCAATAAGGAATGGTTCCGGCTTTGTGTTGCAGGGGATTGGGAGTGATCCTTGGTACGGTGATCTAGGCCCCGTACTATGACGGGCGGTACCCCAGTAGCCTTGCCATTGTATGGAATCCAAAAATCCAATAAGTGCCCTCGGTTTTGATTGTATTACCCACTTTTGTGGCTAGTAGCTGGAATTTAATGAATGTAACAATTTCGGCTATTTCTTATTTACTTGAAAACCCTAGACCTATTATAATATCACTGGATTTCCTATCAAATATTTTGGTTAGCGTAAGGTAAATTTTTTTCCATGTTTATGTGTGGGAAGTCTTACGTGATACCTTTTCTTGCAAAAGGTTTTCAAAAGTTAAGCAACTTTAACCTATTACTCACACCAGACCCATGTCTGACCCGGAGTTTATTTCTGTTTTTCTTAAACTCTTGGGTAGTCAAATTTTTACGAGTAGCAAAGGGATTCACCTTAGCTTTGACGAATTATGAAGGAGCAATGGAGCAGGAGGCTTCTGCATGTAGATATATAGTGTTCCGCTGTGTTGGTATCTCTGAGTGGTTTATCTGTATTGTGTTTTCAGTTGTAATAACTAGACAGGTGTTTATAACTGTCTAGTATGTGATGTATTGTCTGTGTAACTCTGGTAGTTGTTGTATATTATGTAATACTTATGTTATTAATATAATTTATCCATTCCGCTGTTAAGATTCTGATGTTGTTCTTCTTTCTCTTTTTTTCTTTTCTCTTTTCTATCCATTTCTTTCTTCAAGATGATGCGACTTTCTGGTCGTTGAAAGTTGGGTCATCTCACATGATCTTGATACTCTAGTGTCTTCAATCTTGAGTCTTTATACTGCTCAGTCTTCAGTAATCAATACCTGCATATCTATATATCCTGTAGATACTTATCTAACTAGATTATAGTGTTAGAATATATTTTATAATAAGATAGTAAAAAAGGTTGTTGTCATCAAAACCAACATCTCAGTTCCTAACACACTGTACAATCATTGGCAGTCAACAATCTAGGACTTATATTGTCGGGAATCAATAAAAGGTTACATCTTTTGACGAAAAGACAATGACAACTCAACGAATCGGACATAACTTTTCAGACTAAAGATTGTAGCTTTTCAAAGCATGCCATGTTCATAGTACTTTGGGGGCAAATGTTAGCCCGCCTTTTGGCAAGGCCGTAGCACTAAGAAATTAACTAGAAACAAAAGATAGTTCGTCCTGGAGATCGGTTATACACAGGTTCACTATGGATACAAGTTTCCCAAGTCCGAATCGCTACAATTGATAAAACATGACAAGCAAAGCTATGAAAGTGAACGTTCCAAATTTCAAGTCAATTGGAGTTCATATGCTCAAGATATCGATCGATCAAAGTCAAGAAGACCAACCTCATTCGTATCCATGGGATTTCGTATCCATCAACTAAGAAGCATCCATTTCGTATCCATTATGTTTGCAACATTTCGTATCCATCTTGTCTGTCCCATTTCGTATTCATCGTACCGGTTCCACTTCGTATCCACCACGCCTTTTCGTATCCATCATCTGAAGATGTTTCGCGTCACTTCCACCTATACACAATTTTATCGATCATTTACACAGTTCGTATCAATCAATCAATGATCGATACGAAATGTGCCACCAACGATCGACATAAAACAACACATAAAAACATCGATATGAAACCAACTACTCGATGATCGATGCGAAAGTAGTCAGGCTACATCGATAGGTAACAGCTCCAACTATCGATACGAAATGAAACCAATAACATCGATATGATGTAACTACACATCATCGATATGAAGTAGAGCACGGAACATTGATACGATATGAAGTGCAAAAGAGCGATACGAAAGGAGTTGCACTAGATCGATACGAAGAAAACACGTTCAAGTGGAAGACTAGATCACTCGGCATGAAAAGTGGATCGATCCTAGAATATAGCGCCATGTCACCTGATCGATACGAGCTAGCATCGATACGAAGCCATCGATACTAAGTATATCGATATGAACTCGGTAGTGTTGTGCAAATACAAACTTGGATCAATCATAACTCGAAATCTACAAGTCCAAATGCCACCAAATTTTCACAGGAGCTTGCCTACCACCTCAAGAATGTCCTTGATCAATCTCAGGTTAAATAGAGGTGTTTTTAAACGATATGAAATGTATAATATCGATCAAGGATCGATCCCAATCTACCTCGGATCAATCACATGGGCCTGCCCCTATATGAGAAGGAGTATTCCGAGATCTAAGTCGTATTTTTCCACCCTATGCTATAAATAGCGACACAATGCCTCCAGAAAATGGACTTATGGCTTCTCTATGCCGATACTCTGCTGAAATCACTATTGTACTTCAGTTGTACTGTTGTAATCGCCTGTAGTCAGCAACTCAAATTTAATAAACATCAATCATTTCATAGTGGACGTAGGCAATACGCCGAACCACTATAAATTTGAGTGATTCTGCATTTTTTTCGTCTGTTGATTGGTGTGTTTGTTAGATTTTGTAACAACCCTGAATTTTGGGCAATATTAATTTAATAATCTGTATAAATAATTTAACTGGTTTGATAATTTTTCTTTATAATTTTAATTTAAACTGATAAATTTATTCTTTTTAAAGGTTAATAAATATTTAATCTGGTAAGTGTGATCAATATCCTTTTAACAATTTAAAATATTGATAAGATTTATTTTTTTAAAGCTAATGAAATTTTATTCTGTTTATAATATATATATTTGATATATATTGTGAAGAGAAGATCTTGTGTTTTAAATAAAAGATGAATTTTCAAATTGTAATATAAATGTATGTATATGTTATAATTTGAGTTGTTTTGAAATTTAATTTAAATTCATTTAATAATCTATATATGTATGAATATTGTAAATTGAAGCTTTATTTTAACTAATATTTTTCAAAAGGTAAATTTAAGATTTATTCATTTGTTTTCAAATATAAGATTGTTATTTATTTTAAATAAGATAGTTTAAAAAAGGAATATAAACAAAGTTGTTTTGCTTTCTTTTTAAATGCTTCAATTTAAAATGTTATCAGTGTATAAATATAAATGTTAGAATTTAAATACATGTATAAGATGTATATTTATATTATAATTAGTTTCAGAATAATTTCTTTTAAAAGTGAATTTATTTGTACATATGTGAACATTTATTAATTAAGAAATTAAAATAAGTAAGTTATATTTACATTTAAATTAAATAAAAATTCAATTAAAAATACATAAAAACATGTGTTAATACATTAGGACATTTTAATAACACTTGTAAACTCTTTAAAATATGTTTGAGACACTTGTTCAAATTATCAACATGTGGCAAAATACTCATTTTTATTTTTAATAAAGTTTTAAGAAGAAAATTTGTTTTCTCAAACATTTTTATTTCTTTCATTTTTCTTTGTTTTCTTTCTTTCAAATTTTAATGGCAAAAACAGAAACTTTTCTCAAAAACCTGAAATTAAAACCAGAAAAGTTTTTCAAATTTGAAATTTAAAACCAAAAAGTAAAATCTGTAAATTCAAATGAAGTTCTTCTCAAAAGTAAAACCTGCATTTCAAAAAGAAGATCTGTTTCAGCAAATTTAAAACCTGCAATTTCAAAGGGATCAAGATCTATTAATGGAATGAAGTTCTACTGCAATTCAAATCAGATCAACAGCAAGTAACTTGCAGTTCAGCATCAAATTAGAAGCATGCATGGATTCAAGTTTCTTCAGATTATTTGTTCTAGCTTGGAAGATAAAATAAAAATGAAGCTGCTCTGCAATTAAAAATTTGTGAGTAAATGTTTTTAAAAATAATTGATCTGAATTCTTACTACCACGCATGTGTTAATCTATATTGATGTTATATGAAAAATTCGTTTTAAATTGGAATGCATGTTGAATTAAATTATTGAATTGCCTGTAAAATTTAAAATGGATACTGTGTTTATTTAAAATAGTTCAAATCCTTCAAAATCTCAATAACTTGATTTTGAACACGAATTGGACTGTGATTTGTTAATGGAAGTTGTTTGTAATCAAGTGGTTTATCATCTAAAAATAGTTATAGGGTTTAAATGAATCAGTTATTCATATTTTTCAAATTTACAGTGAAAATCAAAATTTGGGCAAAAAGTTATGATTTCAAATTCTAGTTTTGAATGTATAATTGAATTACAATAGGAAAGTTACGATTTTTAGAGTTTGTATCATAATTTTTAATTGAGTAATTAAGTTGAATTTTTGGTTTGAATGCTTTGGGGATTTTTATGAACTGCGGATTGTATACATAATAATTTGGGTTGAAACTTGGATTGTAGATTATTCTTAAGTTGTAGATTTTAGGAAAAATGCAAAATAATTTTTCAAATGAGTGAATCAAGAGAATTTTGATGGAATAGGGTTTTAGAGTTATGTTGCTTCGGTCGAACTGTAATGGCTTTTGCGACTTGGTTTAGGGGTCGAGTTCGATCACGTTTGGGGACGAGGAAGCTCGTGACATTGCGTTTCGATGGTGGGGTTGGCGATGGTCAATGGTGAGGAAGTGACCGGCGTTGAGGGGTTTTGGTGGTCATTCTTCCTGCAGTTTTCGTGCTCGGGAGTGAAATTTCGATTCGATTTATTTTTCTTCGATCTGGGTTTATGGTGGTGCTCGCATGTGATTTTGTGACCGTAGTTGGTCGTCGCGGTGAACGTTGGTGGCCGGTGGTGGAGGTGCATGTGCACCGTGTTAGTGGTGTGCACAGTTTTGGGTTTGGGAAGTTTGGATTTGGGGATGACGAATTTGCTCGGGTATGTTCTCGTGTGTGTTTCGGGGGCGACTCGATGGTGATGGGGTTTGGGTTGCTTCGGTGTTGTCTCGGGTGGAATCATTGATTGCTTCGGGTTTTTAGTTGCTGTTCTGGTAGTTAGGTATAATACTAAGTTGCAATATAAACTTGAGTTGAATAATTTAGGAATCAAGCATTATTGAATAAACAAGTTTATAAAGTTAAACTTGTCGTTTAAAAGTGAAGGTAAACCAAACGTTTAAAAGTGAAAATTTAATTTATATTTCAAATTTAAAAATGTTTTAAGATGTTTGACTTAAAAATAATTATCTTAATTAAGTTTTAAAATTCAAATTTAAAAGAGAAATTTGAATTTAATTATTAAATCAAAGTTTTAAGTTAAAGTTTGAAGTAGTGTTTTAATAACAAATTTTCAATTTATATTGAAATTAAATTAGTTTAAAACTTGATAATTTAAAGTGTTTTAAATTTGTAAATAATTTATAAATGCTTTATCTCCAAGTAAGGTTAATATTATGATTGTTTGAACCAAGTTTAATAATTTGTCTTTGAATTAATAAGATTTAAATTATTCAAATAATTTATTTATGGAAATAAATAAGGTTAAATTATTTGGATAATTAACTTAAGAATACTTATTTAATATGATTTGCTAATAAGTTAAGTTTGATTAAGATTTATGGTTTTCTTAATTTATTAAGATTTTTCTTTCATATTAGAAGTTAATTAATTAATTGTTTAATTAATTTTAAATAATTAGCTAATTGTTTATTTAATTTTAATATCACTTAATTATGGATTAATTAAGTGTGATTACTTAATGAAGTAATCAATGGTTAATGTTGAATATAATTAAGAATGGAAGTAATTAGTTATGGAAGTAATTATTGGTAATTACTCGTAGGAGTAATTAGTTGAAGTGATTATTGGGTAATCACTTGTTGTTATCAATTAAGGAATTGATTGATATAATTGTTTGAAGTTAATTAATTATGAAGTAATTAATTAATTAAAGGGTTAAGGATTATTTAATAATGGAATTAATTACTTGTTAAGTAATTAGTTAAGAGAGTAATTAAGAGTTATTAATAAAGTAATTAGAGATAATTACTTGTTAAATAATTAAGAGTTAACTACTTAATTATTTTAGTTAATTAATTAATGTGATTAATTAGTTAATAAATGTGATTTATTTAAGATTAATTACTAAGGGTAATTAATTAAAATGTAATTAATTAATAAGGTAATTAATTAAGGATTTATTTATTAATTTAATTGTTTAATAATTACTTAATAAAGTAATTAAAGATTAATTAATTAGATTAATTAATCAAGGGTTAACTTAATTAAATAAGAATTTAATTAATTAAGATAAGTAATTACAAATTGTTAATTACTGTTTATGAATTAATGAGATTATTAATTACAATTAATTATTTAATTAATTAAGGAATTATTAATTAATAAGGTTCATTAGTTAATAAATAATATTAATCAAGGTTGATTAATATAAGTGATTTAATTTAAGTGTGATTAATTAAATATAATTAATTAAGGTTTAATGTAATTAATTATAATTAATTAATTAACGTAATTAAATAAAGGATAATTAATTATTGTAATTAATGATAGTAATTAAAGGTTAATTACTGAATATGGTTAAGGATGATTTCTTGAATGTTATAAAAGATAATTAATCAAGGAAGATTAATTTGGGAAGATCATTAGAGATGATTAATTTATTTGAAATAGGATTATGCCATCCAATTGATTAAGAGTTAATCAATTCTACTTTGGATGATTTATCAATATTGGTTGATTGATAATTGGATGGTTGATTAATATTGAATGATTGATATTGGGTATTTGGTTGATACTGGATAATTTGGATATCTATGTTATGAGATATGCTGCTTTGTGAAGATGAATGTTGATATGATTTATCTATTGTGATAATATGATTCATCTATCTGTTTATATATCATCCTGAATATAAGTTAAACTGTTTAAACCCTTAAGTACAACTTGGACATTAAAATGGCGTTTGGTTTCGGTGAGACCGGGATCGGGTTTCCATACTTGGATATCCGAAACCACATCGATTCCAATTAAACGATAGGTCGTGAATCCAAGTGGAGCAAGTGAAGACTTGAGGTGTAAGAACTATACGTCAGTATAACTCTATGGGTGATTCCGTAATGAGTTTGACGGAATAGTATTTATAGGTTCGAGATGATGATTTAGAGTGCAAGGGCTATGGTCGTCGACTCTGAGGGTGATTCCAAAATGAGTGCAACTAGATAGTGCCTTCGGTTTCGTTCCCTTCGGTTTCGTTCGAACCCGGAACGAACTTGTATGAATTGAATGCTTTCAGAACATCGTCAGGTGGACGATGAGCATTCTAAGATGGATGTGTTCTATAAAGGTAATCGCAGCCTCAAGCCTCATCAACCGGGAATGGCTAAAACAGGGGAGGTGCAGCAAGGCTTCGTGGGTAGCCCCCACTTGAGAGTGAGATTTACCCCTGTCTAGAGGTCCCTTTCTATTTAGGCTTAGTGTGTGGTTGGTCACGCCAACAACGAGGTGGTCTTGTTCGGGACTGTCAAGTAAGGGATGGTCCCGGCCTTGTGTTGCAGGGGAGCGGGCGTACTCCTCGGTTCGTTGATCTAGGCCACGTACTGTGACGAGCGGTACCCCAGTAGTCCTGCCATTGATGGAAACCCATTCTTCCTATGAGACCCTACGGTTTTGTTTGTATTACCCACTTTTGTGGCTAGTAGCTGGAATTTAATAATGTAACAATTTCGTCTATTTCTTCTTTACTTTAAAACCCTAGACACTATTATAATATCACTAGATTTCTTATCAAATGTTTTGGTTAGCGTAAGGTAAAAACTTTTCCATGTTTATGTATGGGAAGTCTCACGTGATACTTTTTCTTTTCAAAGGTTTTCTAAAGTTAAGCAATTTAACCCGTTTACTAACACCAAACCCCTGTCTAACCCGAGTGTTTATTTTCTATTTTATTAAACTCATGGGTACTCGTATTATGTATGAGTAGTCAAGTGATTCTGGTTAGCTTGACGAATTCTGGAGGAGATATGGAGCAAGAGGCTTCCACGCGTAGATATATTGTTGTTCCGCTGTGTTTGTTTGGTATCTGTTTCTTGTGTATTGTGAGTTGTATAGTTAGACAGATGTTTATAGCTGTCTAATACGTGTTGTTTTTAAGTTGTGTACTTTGATGTAATAAGATACTATGTAATATTTTATGTGATATATTATATTTCATTTGTTCCATTGTGAGTTATCTGTTGTTGTGTTCTTCTTTCTCTTTCTTTTCTTCTTCTATCCCTTTCTTTCTTCAATGTTGATGCGATTTCCTAGAGATAGGAAGTCGGGTCGTCACAGATCTGCCTCATTTTACATTTTCTATCTTCATTTTATCTCTTCAAACACATTCAAAGTGTATTGTGCCTAATTTTTGTAAAAAAACGAGTCAAGGTACATGAATTATACTTAGGGCATCGAGAAATGATAGGTTAGAGGGAATAGTCTCTCTTAATTTATTAGGAAAACTCAAAGTCCAGGTCAAGATTAGGGCAAAGACCATAATTAGGTGTTTTATATGATACGGTTGATAAAAAGTTATCGATCATTTACGAGCTTATGATTTGTTAAGTTAACCCAAGGTTAGATTCCCAAGGGAAGCGAGCCCTAAGACGGATTAGAGAAATTGAATGATTTATATATTCCTTTTGTCGACTTGAGAAATATAAATATATAATGGGAGCCTTATTAGAAAAACAAAATGATTATATTTAACCATTCTGATACTATAAGAACAGATGCTAGACAAAATTAAAATTATCTACTTCAATACATTTGTACAACTGGTCTAATTGATAAAATTATTTATTGATTGAAAATGTACCGATGAACCGAATTAAGATTGATAAAGAAATATAAGTTATGCTTACCAATAGATCTTTTGCCTTGGTTCTACTTCAAGACCCATGCAAGGGCTGAATTATGCAATTAGTAAATAGATTCATACCTTTTCACTTAACTTTTATTTGCTCAAAATTGTGTATTGTGTTTAAATTTTAAATTCTAAAGTAATACAAGAATATGGATTCCAATCCATAATCAAGCACATACAAAAGTTGAATGTTGAATAGTCATGATTGTGTTATATGAAATCTTGCTAAAAAAAATTCAGTTAAAATGAGCAAGTAAACCATAATGCGAATCATGTGTTCAATACACTTGAATACAATGAGAATCCTATTGTGTGAAAAGCAACAATAGACAAGAACTAAAGACTGACCTAGGAGTTTGATCATTGAAATGTTAGATTTGATTAATTTACATAAGTGCAATCTATTCGATAACCTTAGAATGTTAAGAATGTACGAATGCACTTTTGTAAAATTTCAGTGTAACCTTGTAGTAAAAGTTTCCTATTAAATGGTTTAACCATTTGGAAAGGAAAGAAATGTCAAAGAGTGGACGTAACATAGGCACGGTTAGGATGGAAAGAGTGAATGGTCATTTATGTTTCATAAAGAGGGATTGAGATTAAAAATTGTATCAAGTATTTGTAGATATTTAATATGGAATTGGAAATGTGATTTCTCTTCCAAATGTATTTTAATATAGAATTTTTTTCTTTCACTGAGAGTTTTTCTTTAAGTACAAGATATTTCATCTGAAACACTCGATTGTAAACTAGTTATAATGGATGAAATAGAATCCCATATTAAGTAATTGAATGTAGCTTTGTATTTCATGTGTTATTATTGTAATCGAAAAGATAGTAGAAGATACCATATAACAATTATTACTGGATGCATCAAGTTATGAAAGATTGCTTTCGCATATATACCAAATATTATTTATGAAATAATAAATATTTTGAGTATTGATTGAAAATAGAAATATTTTTATCTTAAAATGAATATTATGAATATTCGTTATAAGATAAATATGTTAAAATAACTGTACTCATTTTTATTACAATGGTGATACATTAGCTTTACAAAATATAAGAATAACTAAAAAATTCTACAATTATTTTGGAATTATAGACTAAGCCATATGCTTGAAAAATAATTCTTTAACATACGTATGTTAATAATATGGTAAATGTGAGTTGTATCTCAAACTATTAAGGGCAAAGCACCCATTCTGTAGTGACCCGGAAATTCAAACATTTCGTCTTCGAATATCGAAATGTTTTGAAATATAATTAAGAATTATAAATATGATTTTATAACATTGTTAAACCTTATTTAATTAATGAATAATGATATGAAACTTGTTTTTGAAATTTTGTTACAAAAATATATTCTTCGAAGAAAAATCGAAAATGCGACCGAAAATCGTTTCATTGGTAAATAGCTTTCTGATCGATATAAGTTGTTCGAACTCTTATGCACTTATATAATGATCAAATGAAGACATTAGCAACAAATCAACATGCACGCCTATTCATAAATCTTGGAATGTTATAGAAGCTTCCATATGGATAAGAGATATTACATTAAGAGGGATCAAATGGTAATTGGCATAAAGGAGAAGTGATGCAAATGAGAAGTGATGGTAGGTGAAGCCTCCATGGCATGGTGGAGGGATGAATGCAAGCTTAAAGAGCACAATTCCTGTGCATATATAAGGAGAGGCATTCTATAGACTTAGAATCACAAATTCACAAAGCTTAAGTGATAAACTCAATGGCTTCTTTGTCCTTTCTTATGTTCTGAAGAAATTATTTGCAAATCATATCCAAATCAACACAAAATTGAAGTGGAGCCATAAGACAGCATTACAAGACCATCTATCTAGTTTTTTTTAGGTCATATGCATTAAGAAGGGGAGGAGGACAAAAGCAAGGTAGAAAGTAAGCAAAAGTGAAAGCAAGGATGGTTGCATGGTTAAGTCTAGGCTTGGGTGCTTAGATCTTGGTTGTTTTTGAGGTAAAGGGTGATTTAATGCCTCACTTTGAATGAAAAATATAATATAATATATATATATGTATGTATGTATATGTATATGTATATGTATATGTATATAGTATTTGATTGTGTTTATGTTGTTTGAATTGTTGTTGACATATGTTAAAATATTGGTTTGGGTTCTTACTTTCAAAGTAAATGACATATGTGATCCATGTATATGGACTAAAACGAGCCTGGAATGGACTTGAATGGACTAGGATGACTTGTGACAAGATGCTAAACAAAGAATATAGTTATAGATGGACTTTGGGTTAGATTAGACTCGGATTTGAAAGTGTACTTGTAGCGATAGTCACTATAAATGCAATTGTGAATTGCCTTGTTTTTTTTCCATTGCTATGGAACTTTGTAAAGAGATCCTTAAGGGTTTCTCACCATATTTATATGTATGTTTGTTGCTATTAAAATGTTGGACAGTAAAATTTAAGTAACATCTTGAAAAACGACCAAAACTACACTTGTGCAAAACTGCCCCATTTAAACTTGACTTTGGACTTTAAAAGATTTGAAACGATATTTAAATTTAAATATTTTATTTCATTCTTTTTACAATTATTTACTAACTCATATTATAGTTTTCGAAAGTGGTTTGAGATATTTATGAAATTTTAAGAATTAATTATGAAATTTTAAGAATTAATTATGAATTTTTAAAGTAGAATTATTTTGTTTAAAACATGTTCCTTTCAAGTTTTCATTAAAACCGTGAAGTTGTTATTTTCATGTAATATTTTGGATAAATGTTTTAAAACCTATTGTAGGTATTTTCAAGTATTTTAAAAGATATACAAATGTTTTCGAAAAGGGGTTAGAATTGCTTGCTGGCCAAATGGCTAATTGTTTAATTACTTGTTTGAAAAGTAATTAACTATGCCTAACACTAAAAACCAATGAAGTAAGGCTTATCTAATTGTTAGAGCTAAGATTGGCATCTAGTATGGATGGAGCAATATAGCACTAACCTATTGGGCTTCCCTTATTACCGAGGAAGTCGGAAAATGTAGGAAACATGTTAATTGTGTTGATTTAATACTTTTTTTTATGGAAATCGTTAATGCTATACTTGATACTAAAAGCCGATAAGGTAGACTTATCTATCTGTGAGCTTCAAGAATGAAGTTTCTAGGCAAGGTTTTGATGCAACCAGTGCTCTAAATTACCTGGCTTCACTCTTGGGAAAGGAATAAATAAGTTGGAATGTCAGAACGAGTTAAGCGTAAGAATTGCAATTTGTAGATAATCGATTACCGAACTTCACCAAATATTGACTTAGGAAGTATTCAAAAGACATCATGATTTCATACCAATAAGAACCCCTAGAAGGAGTATTGATATGAAACGCTACTGGCTTTTGCTTACTTATGAAAGAATTAGAATTGAGTTAATCAGAAATTTATCGATTAGGTGAATTCGATGAGCGGTAAGAGTGCACTTATATGTGATGACTCAAAACGCGTAACCACCTAAAAACCATATATACGATTTATATTCTGAAAGCGGGTGTGAAATGGAAGGTTATAGAGCTAAACTGATTATCCTAAGGTTAAGTCCAAGGGATTAGCATTTCAAAGGATGGTATCATATGGGACAGTCTATCTTGAAGAGTATTCCAAGAGAGAGGATAACATTAACATTCATCAAAGGACTTATGCGAGGAACCGATATGGAGGTTCGAGATGCTCGAATCCATGCATAGATTCATGATCTATCGATATATCGAACCCATTTAGGGATTCATGTTTTGTTCGAGTATAGCCTTGACTCGTGTGAGAGATGCCGAACATAGCCTTGACACTGGGAAAATGATAGAAAATAAAGAAGAGGCATGGCTAGAGGGTTTAGCTGACCTTAAGGGTACATCAACTCCATATTTACATATGCTTGTTTATTGTTGCTAGCGGGAATTGATATGGCTCAGATCACATATCGTGGGTAGCCCAGTTGTGTTTAGTTTAGACATATCCTATCTAGAGATATACGATGCTTGAAAGGAAGTTTTTGATCCTTGTCATGGAGTTCGGATGCGTTCAGACAGAGGTGATCTCCATGGAAAATTCATTATGTTAATGCGTCTTAGCGGAATTGATCATATACCTATTTCTGTTGTAGCGTTCACACAGCCACTATTTGATATGATTTATGACCTAGTACCTTAGGTTTTGCTTTTAGTGATAACAACTATGGAATAGTATATAAAATATGGATACTTATGTTTTATCAAGATATATATAGTATATAGTGCAAGATATTAGATATGTGTTGATTAAGAAGGATGTACATTATCTAGAGTAGATTCAAGATAATGATAATTAAAGACTCATGAGTATTGAAAAGTTCAAGATTTTAAGATATTCCAAATAAGTTTTAGAGTCATAGAATTAAGATTAAAACCTAGATAGCACTTTCTTAATCTCTCGCACATTCTCTAATTTTGTTTTAATTTTTTTCGAATATCCTGGTTTTAAAATAATATTTTTCAAAATATTTCCCAAAATGATTTTCAATCTCTTATACTTACAAAGATATTACTTTAGTGTTTTTAAGTTTATACACACACATACATGTATATATATATATGTCGAATTTTCATTTATACTTTAATAACTTATGATTATATTGATTTTATATATAATATTTACATTATATTGAATACTCTTATTAAATCTATCAAAAATTATTCTATAAAGTTTTATTAAGTTATATTTTGATTAAAATGTGTATAAACTATATTTAAATGATTCTACAAAAAATATCAAATTATTTTACAAAGCAACAGATTTTCAAAATAAAATTTTCAAAGTGCTTTTCAATTTTGTGAAGGATATGTAGACATAGTGAATGTAATTTTCAAATTTCAAATTTGAATGGAAGTGTCTTTTCGTCGTACTTCTTTATGAATGGACATGACCATTGTTTAGCTATATATACCAAACTTCCAAGTAAGTTTTCATTACCTACTTCTTATCTTTCTCTCCTCTTTCTACTCTCTTATTATATAAATCAAAATATACCCAAACTTTACTGAAATTCAACTAGAATCAGATTCAATCATGAGTGGTTTGATTCTCCTTCAACTGCTCTCTAATTTCTCTCATTTTTCTCGCTCAAACCAAGGTCAAAGTGCTATCCAAGAGTTATAGGATCAATTGTTATCAAGATCGAAGATCTGAGTCTATAAAACTCTATCAAATCATACAGCTATACCTGTGGGTGTGATTGTAGCATGTATAATCAACTGGATGTGCTTAGTAGCCAATAAATCTAGTACGTGTGCTTTTATCCGAGAAATCAAGTGACTGTATGCAGAGGTTGGGATTCTAGAATGTGTGTCTCATAGCCTTGAAATCAAGATTGTATTTGCATTTATTAGTCGAAAAGAAATATATATAAGGAATTATGTGGGACTGGATGTAGAGTAACTACGAATAAGTATAAATCTTGGTATGTTCTTTCCTTTTTTCTTTTACTACATTTTCTTTTATCTACACTTTGAATCTGTGATTATTTCTATGATCGTTAATTTCATCATTCCAAGTAATATCTTGAATAATTTGAAAAATATTCATATAATCCATTAACACTATTCACCCTCTCTAATGTTAATTTAGCCTTAAGATCCCCATTCCGCTAACTCACATTTGGTATGAGGGCACTGGTTTTCAAAGTATTCATCATCTGATGTTTGAACCAGTTTAAGTGGCTACCTAAACCTGTAATAGTACTGTTAGCAACACACTTAATACACTTATTGGTAACTCATTTGTCAAAGGACAATTTACTGCTATATGTTCATTTTTAATGGTAGTAGTTACACATATTCGTCATGTAGAATGAAATTTATTTACAGTCAATTGGTTTAGACACTTGGAATATCACACAAACTGAATACACTGAGTCTGAGACAAATTTTGCACAGTGGACTGTTGACCAAAAAGCAGTTGCGCAAAGTAATCCTAATGCTATGAATTATTATTTTGTTCACTAGATAGAAATAAATTTAATAGAGTATTTATATGTAAGTTTGCATTTGAAATTTGGAGAACTTTGCAAGTTGCACATGAAGGCACAAGTATGGTTAAACGGACTAAAATTTCCTTGCTAACAAACCAATTTCAATTATTCAAAATGAGTCCAAATAAGTCCATATCTAGTATGTATAGTAGATTCCAAGATATAGTACACTCTCTTATTACACTGGGTAAAACTTTTTATAAGGAGGATCAAGTTCGAAAAATCCTCAATTCACTTACTCCTAAATAGGATCAAAAGAGACTTACAATTGAAGAGGCTAATGACATTAGTACTCTAAAAATTGAAGAGCTAATTGGCAATTTAATGTCTTTTGAAGCACAAATGCAGGACAGGAGAGAAAGAAAAGAAATAGAGAAGAAATCTGTAGCTTTTAATGCAATGACATATAATCTGGATTCAGACAACAATGACGATGAAGAAATTGCTTTCATGAGAAGGAATTTCAAAAAACTTCTAAAATATAGAAAGATAAACAATAAAAGAAATGATGACAAAAATCCAAGAAGCGGAAGCATGAATGGCATTAGATGTTATAACTGCGATGAACCTGGCCATTTAAAACCAGACTGTTTACATCCCAATGAACAGAAAACACCGATTCATCCAGAAAACGGAGAAAGTCCTATACTACAACAATAGAAAATTCAAACACATCCCCAAGCAACAACGAATTAGATATGAAAATTGCTAACACATTCTTCATAGTAATACATAATTCAGAATAAAATGGTGAAATGGATCGGAAAAAGGTATGCTTTAATATGTCAAAAGTTTTAATTTCTTGGTTATACTTTTTTTGGTTTCTTTATTGGTTGCTAGGAATATCCTATAGATTAATAATAATATTAATTGAATATTTGTGATCATATTTTAAATTTAAATATTTTAATAATATAAAACATAAAATATATATAATTTTTAAAATTATTTTTATGTTGGTAAAATAATTATAAATATATATAATAAAATAATTATAAATATATATAATAAAATAGGATATAGTTAAAAAAATAATTTTTGAATCGACATGTATGTCGACATACACCCCTAGCGTATGTTGACATAAGTAGACAGATTTTGAATTCCAATTTCAATTTCAAAATTTGAATTTCCATCCATCTTTTCACCAACTTTTATGTTCTGAAAAGATGTCTCTTGACCAGATAATGTGTTCTTTGATTCTCTATCTATTTGCTCTATCACCGTCCATTCATTTTTCACTTTCATTATCAAATTAAAAAATCATAAACTTTCTTATCTCTTCAGACTACTCTTTAATGGCATCCTCAAGCAATACTAAGGCAACCATTATGCTTTCTAAGAAATAAAAGAATATTATTTTAACGATCAAGAAGCCATGCAAGCCTATTTTCAGTATATATCTTTCAGAAAAGTCTTTCTGGAAGATTTGCTATTTTCGAAGATTTTCCTACTTATGATCTTTTTAATCTTTGTTCGCAAAATGAAATTCCTCGCTTAATGGTGAATTTCAACGTAATTTCATTTGTTATCCAAATTAGCAAAGATTTTTTATGAAAATTAAAGGAGACGAAATAATTCCTCGTAACATATTTGACAAGGCCAACATTTCATTTATGCATATTTCACACTTTTCAAGCCTTATGAAACAACAAAGGTTGGCTTGGGAAGAGGAGCAAGAAATAACAGAATGGGAGGAAGAGGAAGAGGAAGGAAAGGAAATGGAGTCTAGGAGGAAGAACAAGAGAAGGAGGAGGATTCTTCCTTGGAAAGTATCAACATGCCTCCCAATTCATCCAACAAAGAACTTTTCAAAAAACAAGAGAAGATCACTTACAACCAAAGAAAGCTTAAGAAACCATTCTGAATGAGATTTACCTCAATTTCCTTGGAAATACCAACCATAAGCTTGGTGATTCTTCTTCATCTTCATCCACATCTTTCTAGTTGTTTGTCTAAGTTATCTTTTTATTTGGATTTTCTAGTTTTAAGTTTATGTTGAATCTCATGTATCTTTCATTTATTCCTTGTACTCATCCTTATTATCAATGAATATTCTATTTCTTGCTATTATACATTTTCAATTATCTCTGGAAAGTCATACAAATATAATGGTATAGGCTAAAGCAATAGAATTGAAAATATAAAGCAGTTTTGAAAAATATTTTGCATATGTCGACATATAACGGCCAGTTTTCAAAAAAAATTAAAAAAATAATAACAATCAAACATTACATTTCGAACAACGTCTTCCCCCCATATATACATATTCACTCCAAAAAAATAATTATTTTTAGTCTTTATCCTCACTCTTTTTCATATGTGCACTTATCTCTTCAATAATGGCTTCCCCGTATCAAAATTTTTGCAAAAATCTCGAAGAAACTCTTAAATCATTTAAGAGTATTCTTTCTTTCATCCTATGAAACTAGAGGCCCTTAGAATTCAGTTAAATACAAATGATCAAGGAGCAAGAAAGACATTTTGACCTGATTCGGTGGATGATTTCTGCTACAAAGAAGAACCAACCACCAATCCAGAATGTACCATCAACAAAGATGATGAAGATTGGGATGCTATCAAAGTAGATCCAATATTCGACGCTGATGGATTGGTTGAAGTTCCTCCAAATGTCTAGTTTAAGTAGATTTGGTTGTATATAAATAATAATACTTGATTTGGTTTGGATTTGATTGGTTTGATTTCCATTGACTTGTTTGAATGGTGTGCAACATTAACTTTTTTGGATTGGATGAATATTTAGGTGATTATTATTATTTCATGATTATCTAATTTTACATATCACTTATTATTTTTGTACCATCATTCTCATCATCATTATATATAATTCCTATATATCAATTAGTATATTATTTACGGGGAGTTAGAGTCAGAATTAGAGTAAGGGTAAGTGTTAGAGTTATAGTTTTAGGTGGTTATTTTTGTTGATGACAAGGAGGAGAAATATATCAAATCTAGGCATAGATTAAGGGGGAGTTTTATAAACCAGGAAGAGTTATATTATATTTTATATGCAGAGTTTTCATCATCATAAAGTAATAGATTGTTAGTACCTTAGGTTTTGCTTTGATGATAGCGACTATAGGACATTATATAAAATACAGATACTAATCTTTTATCAAGATATATGTATAGTAAATAGTGTAGGATATTAGGCAGGTGTTGATTAAGAAGACTGCACAATATCAAGAGTAGATTCAAGATTATGATAATTGAAGACTCATGAAAATTGAAGAGTTCAAGATTTCAAGATATTCCGGATAATTTATAGAGTCGTAGAATTAATGTTAAAACCTTTACAACACTTTCCTGATCTCACTCCTCTTCTCTACTTTTGTTTTAAATTGTTTTTCAAATATCATAGTTTTAAAATAATCTTTTTGAATAAAATTTTTCAAAATATTTCTCAAAATGATTTTCAATCTCTTATACTTACTTAGGTATTACTTTAATGTTTTTAAGTTTATATATGTATTTAATTTCTATTTATACTTTGATAAGTTATAATTATATATATTATTTACGTTATTTTGAATAATCTTATTAAATCTTCCAAAATTATTTTACTAAGTTATATTTTAATTAAAATGTGTATAAACTATGTTTAAATGATTATATAAAGTATCAAATTATTTAACAAAGCAATGGATTTTCAAAACAATATTTTTAAAATATTTTTCAATTTTGTGAAGGATAAATCGACATATCCAATCCTTATATGTCGACATAGTGACCATGATTTCCAAAATTCAAATTTGAATGGAAGTGTATTATCATTATATCTGTTCGCGAATGGACATGACCGTTGTTTCCCTATATATACCAAACTTCCAAAATAATTTTCATCATCTACTTTCTTATTTTTCTCTCCTCTTTCCACTTTCATTTTCTAGATCAAAATATACCCAAACTTTGTTGAATTCAACCAGAATCAAATTCAATCATCACTGGTTTGATTATCCTTCATCTACTATCTGATTTCTCTCATCTCTCTCGCTCAAATCAAGATAAAATTGCTATTACAGAGTTATAGGATCAATTGTAAACAAGATCGAGGATTTGCGTTTGTAAAACTCTATCATATCATATTGCTATACTTGTGGGTATGATTATAACCCATAAAATCAATTGGGTGCTCTTAGTATCCCATAAATCTAGTGTGTATGCTTGCAGTCTGGAAATCTAGTGACTCTACACAAAGGTTGGGATTCTGAAGGGTGTGTATCATATTCTTGAAATTGAGATTGTATTTGCATATACTAGTTGAAAAGAAATCTGTACAAGGAATTATGTGGGGCTGGATGTAGGGCAACTCCAAACCACTATAAAATTATGATGTGTTCTTTCCATTTTACTTTTATCTACACTGTGATTCTGTGACTGTTAATTACATCATTTCAATTAGTTTCTTGAAGAATTTGAAAAATATTCATATAATCCATTAACCACTATTCTCACCCTTCCAATATTAATTTAGCCTTACGATCCTCATTCTTCTGACTTGCATTATATGTTATACACTTGATATTATTTATTATATCACTATATGTTAAATTTAATAAAGACTTTTAGACAAGGATCCAGTTGTAATTTTACCCAACTTTTTCATTTATCTTGATACAATTGAGTTCATTATATGATTCCCGTATTAGAAAATTATGTATGCCTATTTTATTTTATTTTGGCTATCCCCTCTCGTTCCACCTCTATTGTGTGAATCATCTTTGTTTCAATCAGAAATGATTCTATCATTGATGTATCCACAAGGTAACAGACGTGATTTTAATATAAGAGGAAGATCTAATGATTTTGATATAAACAAAAAATGCAAAAAATTTATGGGTTCAGTGCGAAAATTGTTATGGATTAAATTATAAATAAAATTAGATCAAAAATGAATATTTGTGAGCAGTGTGGATATCATTTGAAAATGATCTCATTGGTTTTGTTTAAAGGGAAAACCATTACGATAATCTGTATGGTCTCAGTCATTACTGTTACTTATCTCACATTTCTTCAGTTTCTCACATTGGGTTATTAAACTAATCCGAGCATTATTTTCTTACAATGCTAGGGTCTGTCCCGTGTATGCTTCCAAATTTAGACGCTTTGGAATTTATGGAGAAGAGCTAGATGATTACCTTTAGTAGTTTCTCATTCCCACTATATTTCTATATTGTATATATCAACATTGTAAGGACGGGCAGTTATATCTCTCAAGGCTGATGATAGCACTTAGGTTTTAGTGATTCTAATATTTCTGTGTTTAGAATAACCTTTTGTACTATTCCTTTAATAATATATTATCGTTCTATTCGTAGATTATAATATTGTGTTCTTTCTTTCTTGTTCTATTTCTTTTTATTTTACGCTGACTTTCTATTTTTTCCGCATTTAGTTGCTTGACACACGAATATCGTGGATGAATTTTTTGTCGATATTCGTAGGTACAAAAAGTTGGGTCGTTACACATTCAAAGGGAGAAAGAAGTTAGTGAACTCTTTATATATATATACATATATATAATCCCGAGAGTGTTAAAGGTATGTCCTAAGGGAAATTCTATCATTTACTCTAATGTATTAAATCTACAATAAAATCTCATTTGAAATAAAAGTGTTTGTTTTCATTTATACTTGTTATATCATGATATATTAATTAATTTAAGTATGTTGAAAGAGAAAATCCTGAAATGATATGTTTAATAACTACGAGGAGTCCTAATCTTGAGAAAATTATCACAATATAAAATAACGGGTTATTTTAAATTTTCGTGGTTAATATGTTTCAAGAAAATATATCGATGCATCCGCTGATACCAAAGTGTGTAACGCTATCCCAATTTTTTGTGATATAATAGCAACATAAACCAGTCATACAAAAGAGGCTAATTGGGAGGATTTATTTAAAATCAAGAATGGATTAAGTATGGATATTTTAATTAAAAGAATTGAAAAGGTTCCATACGTCGGTTAAAACAAACACACTAATTGTATTTCCTTCATTCATTTTTCTTTTTCTTCTTTCATCCAAGCCATGGCCAAAAATATTTTCATCGTTTTAAATTACAAATCCAAAACAAATCATAACGTTAAATAAAATATCGAGCGACATGGTTCATCCGTCTCATGCAAAGATTGGTTGTTAATTTTAGAAAATTAAGCATGGATCAAGGTGTCACTTATTGGCTAGATCCATGTAAAACTTCTTTTTCATATTTATATTTAGCTGTATAAATGTGTAAAAAATTTATATGTCCATATATATATGCACACTATATAATTAATTTGGTGATTTCATTTAATTGAATTCATTTTTTCAAAATTAAAAATGTATATATGTGTAAACTTATAATTTCATCTGTAAATATGATTCAATATTATTGTAATCATTTTCTAAGTTAATATATAACTTTATCGAGTAATATTATTTGAATCATTTTGAGACATGAAATACATTAATATTAGTTTAAACTTTATGTGTATATTTTGATTTAAAAATTCCTTTTGATTTTATATTTTAAATTGCATTAACTTTGTGTAATAAAATTAAATATTATATGTACATAAATATTTTATTGTATATTTATACATAAAAGCATTTATAAATTTGTGAATCTCATGTTTATATTAAAACTGTATGTGTATGTGCGTGTTTACACACACACACACACACAGATATATATATACACACATACACATACACAGACACACATATACACATGTATATATGATTTTAGTATCAATGCTAAATTCATTAAGGTTCTTTTTACATTGATCAAATGTAATCTAGATTTGAATTT
Source organism: Allium cepa (assembly GCA_030765085.1). Taxonomy (NCBI): domain Eukaryota; kingdom Viridiplantae; phylum Streptophyta; class Magnoliopsida; order Asparagales; family Amaryllidaceae; genus Allium; species Allium cepa. The sequence goes on from CM060928.1 coordinate 589,248,178, forward strand.
TGAATAAAACTTTCCAAATCAATTTATATTTTGAACTTCAAGTTTGAATTGTGAAATTTCTGTTAGTTAATTTATGTTAAATTTTGTCTAACCAATCTTTGCTATTAATATTCAGATTTCATAATATTTTGTAATCAAACATACCCTTTATATTAATCAAGTCAAATTGAGCCAATAAATATATATATGGTGAATATACACACACACACACACACATACATATGGTAGGTATAAATCCTAGTATCTACATGTGTATATAATAACTTTATTGTTTTGTTATTTGTCATGTTAAATATTTCATTTTGACATGCCATTTTGTTTAATGGTTAGGTATAGTTTTAGTAGAATTTCTGCAAAAAGGGAAGGTACGATCAACTGTTGATATCACCTTGTTATCTTTTTCCTCTTAGATCTCGTGTGGTTACGTTCAGATTTAATAATATGTTCATTCCTTTTTTAACACCTTTTAGAAATATGAATATATTAAATATGTCCGTACTTCTCAAACTTTATACTTAATAAACATAGATTTAATAAATTAAATAAGAAAGTTAAATAAAATTAGATTTGATTAAAATTAACTAGATTAGATCTAGTAAAACTCATTAGACTTCATAAGCCCACTGTAATCCAAATATGGATTTTTTTTGAAATCCACCCATCTCACCCATTACAGATTTAGCCGGTTCCTTCAAATATAACATCTAATGAACCAAAATGGATCCATTTACTTCATTAAATTCACCAATGAATTATCACAGTTTGAAATATGTATATTTAATACAAAACTAGTTTGTGTATGATAAGTACATAGAATAAAAAATGGAAGTAGAAAACATAATGTGCAAAGAAAATAAAACAATTTGATTTGTTATAATAGGTAAGTATGTTGAAAAGAGTTTTAAAAGTACCTAAAACTGAAAAAGACTCGATCTCAAAAGTCACCAGTCTTTATGATACATAATGATGTATCGATAAGGAGTAATTGAACATTGTTGGACAAAGAACCATTGATGATAGTGAGGTTGAGTTAACATGTTTCTATAAGGATATGTACTGAGGAGTAAATACATATGTTAAATTTAGTTTCATATAAATCTCAGTTTACTAGATTATATAAGATATGAGTTGATAAGAAGCCCCAATCTTAAATAGTTTAAGATGCGTGATTATTTAGTTTATGTTATGAACATAAGATTCATAAGAATAAAACTAATTCAGATTTTTGTAAGTATAAACGCATTTCATAAATGTTTTGAATGCCTATCCATCATACTGAGAAACAATTGTTGTTTCAAGAAATAAAATATTGTGTGAGTTGAAAGGCTTCACATAAGATTCGCACATGAGGGATCTTGTATGGATTATCCCAGAGGAGTTTGGGACCAACAAGTAATAAAAATTAGTGGTGACTTGGATATGATGTAAAGAATCTAACATGGAAACTTATTATGTAAGATGAAATAAAACTAATTAAGCTTGAAATGTGGACAACACAGTAGAATGTCTAAAAGAATTTTCAAAAGTGAAACCTTGAATTTCTTATCAAAGCCGAGAAAAAGAATTGTTGGTAATTACAATTTCCTTAATGTCAATAAAACATGAAGACCATAAACTATATGTCAGATGCCATGACTCTTTAGATCCAAAATAGATTCCAAATACATAATCAAAATACGATTTCGATAGTTGTACCTAAACTGGCATGATCTATCAGCCATATGCGTGTTCTAAAAGGAAGATGTGTAGTTAGAATGTAATAAACGACATTAAGGAAAATAGCCTCATAAATTTAAATTGTTGAGATTTGTGCAATAGATTCATCAGTCAAACTGCTTGAGTTAATTAGGATTCTACTCACAAAACCATCGCCAATTATTACTTTGAATTTTTCTGATACATCTATGTCAAAATGAAAATTCTAAATAATGATTTATAATAAACTATTTGCATATGATAACCAAAATATCACAAAGTTAGTGGAAGAGATAATTTGGTTTATAAGTAGTGAATGGAATCTAAAAAATGATACGTCGATATCGTTACACAAGCATCAGAATTGAGTAAATATTTCGATAGAAATCTAATACTTTGGTTTCAGTCAAAATAAAGAGGAAGCATGTGTCTATAAGGAAGAATATAAATAAGGTACTAAAGTATTTCTAAAACTATACGTAAACAACATTTTACTGATTATTAGCAATGTATCCATGATAATTCATTTCTAATTGGGTTTCCAACCCTCGATATTGGATTTGAAAATAAGATCTTATATAATAAGTATATAAGGATATTGGATTATCCATAATAAAGTACACGGACACCATATTGAAATGTTTAATGTGGAGCATATGGGACAGATTTTTTATGCATTGGCAATAAGAATTATCATACATGTTATGTTGTTTATTATAACATCACTTATATAATTAGTGCATTGAGCGAATGTCAAATATAAATTAAGACCACTAAATGGTAGTTTTAGGAATTCTTAAGTATTCATAAAATACTAGAGGATTGTTTAGAAATAAGAGAATTGTTTAGAAATAATGAACTCCTTATGAAGGATTATTCAGACTCGAACCCCATATGTATCAAATATATTATGTTAATCCTAAATTCATATTCAACCTTAGCTAAGACGCTTTAAGTTGGAACTATTCAAAACGAGAGGTTGTGGCTAATTCAACTCAAAAGCTAAGTGCATCACCTTGGATAGAGCCACAAAAAAGGAGTATATTTATGCATAAACATATAACCAAACAAGGATGACTCAAAATTTTGAGAAACCTAAGACATAATTTTGAGAAAACAATTATGCGATATAGATCATAAAGAATCCACGGCTCACAAGATGCCAAAACACATCCTCCAAAAGTTCCATGTGATAAAGGTGGTTTATCAACAATAAAGCGATGTTGGCTGAAAGGGTAGGTAATAAAATAGTATACCAAATCCGTTCACAAAGGGGCAACATGAATAGGTTTTGTGAAAATTGATTGGAGAAATGGGATTGAGATTCCATAATTAACTCCAAGTACAAGTTGAAAATTAATTAAGAAATAAATATGTTTTTTTTCATACACAAACACTTTTTTATATTATGATATGAATAGTTAAGTAATTAATTTAAAGTATATTAATGAGAAATTATTAAATAAAATGTTATGTGATTGCAGTTGCATATAGTTGCAATCATGTGTAATTAATCAAATATAAAATAACATTTTATTTTAAATATTTCCAATCAAGATGTTTTGAGAAAGGATATCGATTCATCTATTGAGACCAAAGTACATACAACTCTCTAAACATTGGGCAATGTGTTACTCATGAAAGTTGAGGGAACCAAGGGGTTATGTGCTCGTATTTACCAGATAACCATGGAATGTGTAACGACCCAGAATTTATGTCATTTGAAATTCGTATATTTGATTGATCTTAAATATTAACAAGTAAGATTTGTAAGTCGAATAAATTTATTTTGAATATGTGGATTTAATTGGATAATTAAATAGATAATTTAATATTTGAAATTACTGAAATAATTGGAAATTGGGTTTAAAATGATTAAAATTGATTTGTAAAGTTTTATTAAATCATATTGGAGTTAGAATGATGTTATAGAACTTTTAAAATTGAATTAAAAGTTAATTTGTAGAAATTGAATATTTTAATATTTAATTGACGAGTAAAAATAGCCATTTTTCAAACAGTCTTGGATTTCGATGAAACTAGTTTCATCGGATCTGTGATGTTACGTTATTGTACGGTTTCAAATTTCATGTGAATCGGATTTACGGTTTGTCCGGGACAAGCTAAAACGCACTGAAATCTGTTTGAGTGAATTTTAAATTTAAATTATCGATTCGAAGATATATCTTCCAAATACAATCGAATTGGCTCCCGATATATATTCCACTGTGTTCAGAATGGGGTAAAACGTTATAAACGCCAGGCGGCACGCTTCGTTTGGAGTTCGGAAAAATTTTGGGTGAATAGTGTCGCGTAATTTTCTATATAAAGCCAACTAAATTCACTTTTTACACTCAAAACCCTAACCAAGTCACAGCCGCCACTAAACAATCAATGGCCGAAAAATATTCATTTCTTTCTCCTCCAATGTCTTCTAATCCATGCATCAATTCAAGAATTTTTCAACTACAAAGTTGTAGATCTCGTCGAGACGAGTAAATTCAACGGTGATTGCAGCGATCCTGACTTGACCTTCGAAAATCGACACCGAATACATTACCTATATTCGAATGCCGCAAATTCAAATGTCGAATCCGGCCCGCCGGAGCTTATAACAACATTAAGTAAATAACACAGCGGAATAAAAGAATAATACATTGATATACAGCTTTGATACAATATCTGATACAACAAATGATCCAATAGATATCAATATACATCAGAGATATGATACAATAAAATAGCAGCGGAAAAGAAAACGATAGATAACATCTAGCATACGGAACAATATAACTCTGAGATAGTCTTCAAGCAAGAACTCCAAGAACTGCAACTCCATCTCCAAGAATCAATCCAGCAATAGTTCGAACTCCCAATAACGATGCACAAAGATAAGCAAGACTGGTGTGATCCACAGACTGAACTAACTCCAGATAATCTACTGAACCTAGCTATCTGAAAAACCCAACTCTAGACTGCTCGTGTAGAAAAAAATGAGCACCCAGAGTTTAGGAAAGAAAACAATAAACTCCGGATCAGTCGTGGGACTGGTGTGAGCAACAAAAACAGTTTATCTTTTAAAACATTCAACAAAAGATTTTCAAAGTCAATTCGCAATGTTTTTTAAAAATGAGACTACCATAAGACCTCCCGCCACACACACAATGCAAACGCAGACTTGGAGGAGATTTCTTCTTATGTTAGTCAAAGATGCTTGATACGCATTAAAAAGAAACATTTGATATTATTACTAGTGCATAGTGTAGAACAAATCATTTCGAAAGTAGAATATAAATCTTAGCCAGCATAGGTACCATTATATTATGCCTGCTATAGCTACCTCCTGAGGAAGCAGGTTCTACAACTAAAACCGTACAAGATCGTATTGTTTCTTTGGATTTCCAACGAATGGTCAGGCCAAGGAACTTCCCATTGCCACATGAGAACGCCTCTGGAAGGACGTCCCCGAGAACCAAACCGGATCTCTACCAACACAAGGCCGGGTTACCCCTAACTGGGTAACAACTGACACGAGTATGCCATCCCCCGGTCCTTTGGGACCTTTCACCGAGCGCTCGTAATCAATTCACACAATCATAAAGTGTTTTCAACATGAGTAAGTATCTGGGCTCCATACCATGATACAACCCTTTTCCAGAAGGAAATGCACATACCCTAAAGGGAGCTACCCCACATAACCTTGCTGCATCTTTCCTGTTTTGACCAATCTGGGGTGTGAGGCTCGACGAAGTCTCGTCCACAAAAACATACTTTATACAAAAGCCATGCTTTGGGTCAACAAATGATCATAGAAATGATCACCAGGATAGACGATCAAATAAATGATCCTATCACAAATAATCAACACAATGATCATTTCACAGCAACACTCAGCATGTCACATTACCAAATTGGGAATATATTGCTGATAACCTTCAACTACATAACCTCTGAGCTCGTACGTCTCAGAGAAGGGCGTTAAGCTAAGAGAATAAATTCTCCGCCACCAACAAAAATATATTTGAAAGAAATCAGCTTTATATCTCAATTTGTAATGTCAGACATACTATCCATACAAGTCTGTTCCGGGCTCGAACAGAACCGAAGGCACTTACAAAGAAGAACTTGCAATCCGGATATTCACTAATCACGTTCGGACTTCCCATCACATATGGAGTCTCTATACCGGGGACCAGTCGATGCAAAGACATTTGACGAGTTGTCCTTTCGCTTTCAAAAATATCCGGTCTTCAACACCGGTCTTCAAATGCTATCCATAACGACATATCACTTATTCGGAATGGGATATATGACACAAAGGTCCTCTCCTGGCTAAACCGAACAGTGAGCGCAATATTTACAAGAAATATATGGATATTGGGATTTCAATTAAGTCACAACTTAAAAGCCAAAACTTTCTTTCAAACGGTTTAAATCAATTACCATTTCTAATCTTTTAAACAAAAGATTTATTTCACAAAGTTCCATTTACGGATTTCAAAACAATTTCTATTCCATTTGGATTAACTCGTTAAATCTTTATATCAAAGATTTAACTCATAGCTTTCAAAATTCGATTAACTTGTTGAATTTTTTAAATCCAGATTCAACTTATAGCTTTCAAATCGTTTTCATAACTTGGAAATTATCTTCATTCTCAAACTTGAAATTCTTTTTAACACAAATTGGACATTCATTTCTTATGTGAAAGCTTTTATTATTTGAAAACAAACAGTTTTCGTTTCAAAAAAATCCAATTATATGTACACGAGTTAAAGCCCTTGAATTCTATTCACATCCCCAAATCAATACTTTTAAAATAGTTTAACCCATATATAACTGGTATAACATTTTTTTATCCTAGTTTTAAATCATAGAATTCAATTTCAAATCTTGAATTTAAGTTCAAATCAAATTATTCAACTTCATATTTTATCGAGTTATTCAAAATAAATTTCATCTATGAAATCCCATTTCAAAAGCTTTTCACTTTAAACCCAATCCATTTCCAAAACATTTGAATTCAAATATTCAAATTCAAAACTATTTCAAAAATCTGTGACTCAATCGATTTCCTCGTGAAATCCATATTTGTGTGTGTATGGTGTAGTCCAGGGTTTAACACTATTGTGCAACATCATCATCATCACAGATTCTAATATAACAATATATTTGATAAGCGGTATAAACCATAACGCTTATCTGTCATTCACAGATCACAGATAGTATACAAATGTAAATAAATATACACAGTTCAATCTACAGAACAAAATATCACAAATCAGATAGGATAATCAATTCAAGGCATTTCATACAATACAATCATTCATAAGCATTAATAAACATTTGTAAGCAGGATTAATTAATTGTTTAATCCTAATTAATTCAATTCATTTCCAAATTAATTACTTATGAATTTATTATTCATTTCAGATATATTAATTCCAAATCATTTGATATAAATTAATTTATCAAACACTTTAATTAATTAAATTATTCTTAATCAATCATATTAATTAAATTGACTCTTGAACCAATTATATAATTAATTAACTTCTCGATTAATTATTTCAAGAAATTTACTCTTTAATTACTTACCATTAAGCAATCATCTCATAATAACAGATCATTAATTACCATTTTATCTTTATCATTAATTTAATCAAAATATCCAATTTTAATTACTTATTAGTAATTAACCCCTTAATTGCATTCATTAAGTAATTAATAATTTACAATTGATTCAATTAATTAATCTAATTTGTTAACAAAATTTACCACATTAATTTTGTTACTTAATAATTCATAATTAATTATCCTCATTAACTAATAGCATTTCTTAATTTACTTTCTTAAGAAAAGTTTCTTAGATTAAATCTTTATTAATCATTTCTAATTAATTAATCTAAATTACTTGTTTCTAAATTAAATAAATCATTCTTTAATTACCTTATTAATTAAATCATTTTAATTACCTTAATTATCTCTAAGATAATTAATTTCCTTATTAATGACTTAATTATCATTAACATATATATTTTAAACATTTTACTTTTGAACTTACAATTTAATTCCATTTTGAATTTAAGTTTAAATCAAATTATTTACATTCCAGCTTTAAAGATAAATTGATTTATTTAACTAATAAATTTAAGTTAAACTAATTTATTAACATTTCATCCAATATTACTTTTAAATTTCATTTTTATGAACTTATTTATTTAAAAAAAACTAGAATTTAAACTCGTTTTGAATTTAGATTTTAAACTTGCTTCAAAACCTTTGATTAAAACTTTTCTTTCAATTTTGAATTCAGTTTAAATTTTAAAAAGCAAAAAACTTAAACACTCTCTGGTTTTTAACTAAAACCTGTAGCTATTAAAACTAGGTACACAACTAAACAAACCCGAGACATCATCGTTCCCTTCTCGAGTACAACTTCGAGTAAACACGCGAGAGTAAGCTCTATTCTTCCCAGGCAAAAGCAAAACAAATTTCCCAGATGCACAACATTTCTCGCGTGCATGTGCACCGCTCCACCGCCTCCCTCCGGCCATCGCCACTAGGTCGAGCAAGTCACCGACCCACCTCAGACTATCCTCCGATCATCTGAACCTTCCCCGACATTCGAAAGACAAAAATGAGAGTCAGGTTGAAACCTGGAAAACACGAACAGGGAAACCACCCCAAACCTGGAACGGCGTCGTTCGCAACGCCCCGACCACCAGAATTCATGCGACACCGGCTACGACCTCGTCGACATCTCCCCCACCATCTCCCAGAGCCGCATAACACTCGATCATCCCTAGACGATGAACAAAGCGAAAACCCAACCTTTGACAAAACTAGGTTTAGAAATTTCAGAAGCTCGCCGACGCCACCACGTTGAACTATCCACTATTCCAATATTTTTCATAGCTTCACCTATCACTCCTCCACCTCCAGGAGGAAACTCCTCCCCTCCAATCAATGGGATCACCCACGGCGACCCAAAATGCCCAAAATGATCGAACCCAAACTGCTACTTCAATGCTTAACTAAAAATAATAATTTTTGTTTCAAAAATCAAGTTTTAGTGTTAGCTTTTGATTCATATACCTAAATTTATAAACTAAGACAATTTATTTTTGACTTAATTAAGTTTATTCTGTATTTCATATTTCCAGATACAATTTTAAGTTATTTTGATTTGAACAAGTTTTTAAACTAAAATCTATGATCTGGAAAGCCTACTTGGTGCAAGACGTATGACTCAATAAGGTTTGGACCAAGAGTAATTGAGTTTTGACAAAAAAAATTGAGTCTGGAACTGAAGTCAGAGGGAAACACAGAGATGCTCATCACTATATTTATACATAACACAGAGAAATACTAAAATCACACAAACAAAGTGAATTCCAGAGGGAACATGCAACAGAACAATGTACTCAAACTATTTTAATTGTAATGTTACTCACCTTTGATTTGCAGCAGAGACAAAGAACTTGATCTTCCTTAACATTTTTTTTTCAGAAATTTCTGCATTGCTTCCTTGATTTTTTTCACTCTGGTTTGTTGATTGTGTTGATGTTTTTAAGTTGAGTTTTTGTTTAAGATTTAGAAAATGATATCACTTCAGTTTATATGAACGAACTAAGTTGTGGAAGTTGATGTATAAGAAAATGAAGCTTACAGGATATAATATGGTTTTGTACAAGGTGATGTATTTATCTTTTACAAGGCATGGCTGAAGATAGTGTTTGGATGTACTAAAGAATATGGCAAGTACATGAATCATTTCACTTGATTTGTTTATTACGGTAAAGATTATTTTTTTTTCTTTCTTTTCTTCTTGCAGGCTAAGGAGGCTGAGATGAAGGCATTACATGCTTGTTTTACTGCAGATTGGATGGTGGTTGCAGCTTTGTCTTACTTTTGCATGCTACTTACAGGCTACACATTTATTATTTAGTTACTTTGTATTGTATTTCTTTACTTTGAATGTTTATTTGCTTGAGTACTTTATTTTACTACTTTGCTGCATACTTACTCATACAAGCCTTTATATATATATAATTTATTTTATTGTCTCCTTGTTTTATAAAAGTTTCATATAAGTTTATATGTATTTCTAGGTCATTTTTATAACCATATGATCTTATTATAACATACATAAGTGAATGTATTTTATTTGTTATCATTTTATACTTTTGTTTTGTTTATTTTGCATATTTATTTTCAACTTTATTTCATATTTAAATGTCATTTCTTTTCTTTTCTTATGACTTACATATTAATTTTCAACTTAAATACTTATTGTTATCAATTATTATTAAACCATTCATTTACAATTCATATCTAATGTATATACATGTATATTTCTATATTTATTTTTAAAACCATTTATTTAAGATTTTATTTCAAATCCAATTTAAATATATGTTCGCATATATACTAATTGTCAAATCCATATGACTTAATAAAATTTCTATTTGAATCGGGGAAACTCGTTGCCATTTAAATCAATTTATCTTACAATTTTATTCAAAAATTCATTTAATTATCAATTTAAAATTGATTAAAATTCGGGATCGTTACAGACTTCCCCCCTTAAAAGAATTTCGTCCTCGAAATTCGCAGGCACGAAAACAACAAGGATAGATGAAAGATAGACAAATATCCTTTCAGATCAAACTGGATACCAATTCTGCATTTGGCTCACCAAATCAGAATATCAACAATAGATACAAGAAATTATAATAGAATTTCAAATTTAGTTTTAAACGAAATCATTTTATCGATACTATTTAAATTATCCTTCATATTCTATTAATCAATTTTAACTCAATTCAAAATTTCTAATTTATTTAAAATTTTCAATCTCAAATTTTAAATTCATATTCATTAAAGTTTAAATCAGAAACTGATAAGAAATCGATAAAGATAAGGATTTTCTATAACGAATCGTAGAGACACCATCATATCGAAACTTCTTCTGGAGCTGTCACGAAGCAATCAAAAGAATTTGAAAAGATGAATCAAAAGAGATTGATATAGAAAGTTTGTTTCCACTGTTGCAGGGCATCGACCATTTATAGTCGTATTCCCTTGTCCCCTATCTCGTCATCTTCTTGCACTCATACTTACTATCAGTAAGATAATTTACTGAGGCATTCAAACGGATATCTTAGGAATTACTCATTCTAGGGATATTTCACCCTATCTCTAATGAGCTACTTAACGTGTTATACTCCTGAGCTAAAGTTTTAACCCTTAGCTCTGATACCAATTGTAGCGATCCTGACTTGACCTTCGAAAATCGACACCGAATACATTACCTATATTCGAATGCCGCAAATTCAAATGTCGAATCCGGCCCGCCGGAGCTTATAACAACATTAAGTAAATAACACAGCGGAATAAAAGAATAATACATTGATATACAGCTTTGATACAATATCTGATACAACAGATGATCCAATATATATCAATATACATCAGAGATATGATACAATAAAATAGCAGCGGAAAAGAAAACGATAGATAACATCTAGCATACGGAACAATATAACTCTGAGATAGTCTTCAAGCAAGAACTCCAAGAACTGCAACTCCATCTCCAAGAATCAATCCAGCAATAGTTCGAACTCCCAATAACGATGCACAAAGATAAGCAAGACTGGTGTGATCCACAGACTGAACTAACTCCAGATAATCTACTGAACCTAGCTATCTGAAAAACCCAACTCTAGACTGCTCGTGTAGAAAATAATGAGCACCCAGAGTTTAGGAAAGAAAACAATAAACTCCGGATCAGTCGTGGGACTGGTGTGAGCAACAAAAACAGTTTATCTTTTAAAACATTCAACAAAAGATTTTCAAAGTCAATTCGCAATGTTTTTTAAAAATGAGACTACCATAAGACCTCCCGCCACACACACAATGCAAATGCAGACTTGGAGGAGATTTCTTCTTATGTTAGTCAAAGATGCTTGATACGCATTAAAAAGAAACATTTGATATTATTACTAGTGCATAGTGTAGAACAAATCATTTCGAAAGTAGAATATAAATCTTAGCCAGCATAGGTACCATTATATTATGCCTGCTATAGCTACCTCCTGAGGAAGCAGGTTCTACAACTAAAACCGTACAAGATCGTATTGTTTCTTTGGATTTCCAACGAATGGTCAGGCCAAGGAACTTCCCATTGCCACATGAGAACGCCTCTGGAAGGACGTCCCCGAGAACCAAACCGGATCTCTACCAACACAAGGCCGGGTTACCCCTAACTGGGTAACAACTGACACGAGTATGCCATCCCCCGGTCCTTTGGGACCTTTCACCGAGCGCTCGTAATCAATTCACACAATCATAAAGTGTTTTCAACATGAGTAAGTATCTGGGCTCCATACCATGTACAACCCTTTTGCAGAAGGAAATGCACATATCCTAAAGGGAGCTACCCCTCATAACCTTGCTGCATATTTCCTGTTTTGACCATTCCGGGGTGTGAGGCTCGACGAAGTCTCGTCCACAAAAACATACTTTATACTAAAGCCATGCTTTGGGTCAACAAATGATCATAGAAATGATCACCAGGATAGACGATCAAATAAATGATCCTATCACAAATAATCAACACAATGATCATTTCACAGCAACACTCAGCATGTCACATTACCAAATTGGGAATATATCGCTGATAACCTTCAACTACATAACCTTTGAGCTCGTACGTCTCAGAGAAGGGTGTTAAGCTAAGAGAATAAATTCTCCGCCACCAACAGAAATATATTTGAAAGAAATCAGCTTTATATCTCAATTTGTAATGTCAGACATACTATCCATACAAGTCTGTTCCGGGCTCGAACAGAACCGAAGGCACTTACAAAGAAGTCCTTGCAATCCGGATATTCACTAATCACGTTCGGACTTCCCATCACATATGGAGTCTCTATACCGGGGACCAGTCGATGCAAAGACATTCGACGAGTTATCCTTTCGCTTTCAAAAATATCCGGTTTTCAACACCGGTCTTCAAATGCTATCCATAACGACATATCACATATTCGGAATGGGATATATGACACAAAGGTCCTCTCCCGGCTAAACCGAACAGTGAGCGCAATATTTACAAGAAATATATGGATATTGGGATTTCAATTAAGTCACAACTTAAAACCCAAAACTTTCTTTCAAAAGGTTTAAATCAATTACCATTTCTAATCTTTTAAACAAAAGATTTATTTCACAAAGTTCCATTTATGGATTTCAAAACAATTTCTATTCCATTTGGATTAACTCGTTAAATCTTTATATCAAAGATTTAACTCATAACTTTCAAAATTCGATTAACTTGTTGAATTTTTTAAATCCAGATTCAACTTATAGCTTTCAAATCGTTTTCATAACTTGGAAATTATCTTCATTCTCAAACTTGAAATTCTTTTTAACACAAATTGGACATTCATTTCTTATGTGAAAGCTTTTATTATTTGAAAACAAACAGTTTTCGTTTCAGAAAAATCCAATCATATTTACACGAGTTAAAGCCCTTGAATTCTATTCACATCCCCAAATCAATACTTTTAAAATAGTTTAACCCATATATAACTGGTATAACATTTTTTTTATCCCTAGTTTTAAATTATAGAATTCAATTTCAAATCTTGAATTTAAGTTCAAATCAAATTATTCAACTTCATACTTTATCGAGTTATTCAAAATAAATGTCATCTATGAAATCCCATTTCAAAAGCTTTTCACTTTAAACCCGATCCATTTCCAAAACATTTGAATTCAAATATTCAAATTCAAAACTATTTCAAAAATCTGTGACTCAATCGATTTCCTCGTGAAATCCATATTTGTGTGTGTATGGTGTAGTCCAGGGTTTAACACTATTGTGCAACATCATCATCATCACAGATTCTAATATAACAATATATTTGATAAGCGGTATAAACCATAACGCTTATCTGTCATTCACAGATCACAGATAGTATACAAATGTAAATAAATATACACAGTTCAATCTACAGAACAAAATATCACAAATCAGATAGGATAATCAATTCAAGGCATTTCATACAATACAATCATTCATAAGCATTAAATAAACATTTGTAAGCAGGATTAATTAATTGTTTAATCCTAATTAATTCAATTCATTTCCAAATTAATTACTTATGAATTTATTATTCATTTCAGATATATTAATTCCAAATCATTTGATATAAATTAATTTATCAAACACTTTAATTAATTAAATTATTCTTAATCAATCATATTAATTAAATTGACTCTTGAACCAATTATATAATTAATTAACTTCTCAATTAATTATTTCAAGAAATTTACTCTTTAATTACTTGCCATTAAGCAATCATCTCATAATAACAGATCATTAATTACCATTTTATCTTTATCATTAATTTAATCAAAATATCCAATTTTAATTACTTATTAGTAATTAACCCCTTAATTGCTTTCATTAAGTAATTAATAATTTACAATTGATTCAATTAATTAATCTAATTTGTTAACAAAATTTATCACATTAATTTTGTTACTTAATAATTCATAATTAATTATCCTCATTAACTAATAGCATTTCTTAATTTACTTTCTTAAGAAAAGTTTCTTAGATTAAATCTTTATTAATCATTTCTAATTAATTAATCTAAATTACTTGTTTCTAAATTAAATAAATCATTCTTTAATTACCTTATTAATTAAATCATTTTAATTACCTTAATTATCTCTAAGATAATTAATTTCCTTATTAATGACTTAATTATCATTAACATATATATTTTAAACATTTTACTTTTGAACTTACAATTTAATTCCATTTTGAATTTAAGTTTAAATCAAATTATTTACATTCCAGCTTTAAAGATAAATTGATTTATTTAACTAATAAATTTAAGTTAAACTAATTTATTAACTTTTCATCCAATTTTACTTTTAAATTTCATTTTTATGAACTTATTTATTTAAAAAAAACTAGAATTTAAACTCGTTTTGAATTTAGATTTTAAACTTGCTTCAAAACCTTTGATTAAAACTTGTCTTTCAATTTTGAATTCAGTTTAAATTTTAAAAAGAAAAAAACTTAAACACTCTCTGGTTTTTAACTAAAACCTGTAGCTATTAAAACTAGGTACACAACTAAACAAACCCGAGACATCATCGTTCCCTTCTCGAGTACAACTTTGAGTAAACACGCGAGAGTAAGCTCTATTCTTCCCAGGCAAAAGCAAAACAAATTTCCCAGATGCACAACATTTCTCGCGTGCATGTGCACCGCTCCACCGCCTCCCTCCGGCCATCGCCACTAGGTCGAGCAAGTCACCGACCCACCTCAGACTATCCTCCGATCATCTGAACCTTCCCCGACATTCGAAAGACAAAAATGAGAGTCAGGTTGAAACCTGGAAAACACGAACAGGGAAACCACCCCAAACCTGGAACGGCGTCGTTCGCAACGCCCCGACCACCAGAATTCATACGACACCGGCTACGACCTCGTCGATATCTCCCCCACCATCTCCCAGAGCCGCATAACACTCGATCATCCCTAGACGATGAACAAAGCGAAAACCCAACCTTTGACAAAACTAGGTTTAGAAATTTCAGAAGCTCGCCGACGCCACCACGTTGAACTATCCACTATTCCAATATTTTTCATAGCTTCACCTATCACTCCTCCACCTCCAGGAGGAAACTCCTCCCCTCCAATCAATGGGATCACCCACAGCGACCCAAAATGCCCAAAATGATCGAACCCAAACTGCTACTTCAATGCTTAACTAAAAATAATAATTTTTGTTTCAAAAATCAAGTTTTAGTGTTAGCTTTTGATTCATATACCTAAATTTATAAACTAAGACAATTTATTTTTGACTTAATTAAGTTTATTCTGTATTTCATATTTCCAGATACAATTTTAAGTTATTTTAATTTGAACAAGTTTTTAAACTAAAATCTATGATCTGGCAAGCCTACTTGGTGCAAGACTTATGACTCAATAAGGTTTGGACCAAGAGTAACTGAGTTTTGATAAAAAAAATTGAGTCTAGAACTGAAGTCAGAGGGAAACACAGGGATGCTCATCACTATATTTAAACATAACACAGAGAAATACTAAAATCACACAAACAAAGTGAATTCCAGAGGGAACATGCAACAGAACAATGTACTCGAACTATTTTAATTGTAATGTTACTCACCTTTGATTTGCAGCAGAGACAAAGAACTTGATCTTCCTTAACATTTTTTTTTTCAGAAATTTCTGCATTGCTTCCTTGATTTTTTTCACTCTGGTTTGTTGATTGTGTTGATGTTTTTAAGTTGAGTTTTTGTTTAAGATTTAGAAAATGATATCACTTCAGTTTAAATGAACGAACTAAGTTGTGGAAGTTGATGTATAAGAAAATGAAGCTTACAGGATATAATATGGCTTTGTACAAGGTGATGTATTTATCTTTTACAAGGCATGGATGAAGATAGTGTTTGGATGTACTAAAGAATATGGCAAGTACATGAATCATTTCACTTGATTTGTTTATTACGGTAAAGATTATTTTTTTTCTTTCTTTTCTTCTTGCAGGCTAAGGAGGCTGAGATGAAGGCATTACATGCTTGTTTTACTGCAGATTGGATGGTGGTTGCAGCTTTGTCTTACTTTTGCATGCTACTTACAGGCTACACATTTATTATTTAGTTACTTTGTATTGTATTTCTTTACTTTGAATGTTTAT
This sequence comes from Allium cepa, assembly GCA_030765085.1. NCBI lineage: Eukaryota > Viridiplantae > Streptophyta > Magnoliopsida > Asparagales > Amaryllidaceae > Allium > Allium cepa. The sequence goes on from CM060928.1 coordinate 589,264,620, forward strand.
TTGCTTGAGTACTTTATTTTACTACTTTGCTGCATACTTACTCATACAAGCCTTTATATATATATAATTTATTTTATTGTCTCCTTGTTTTATAAAAGTTTCATATAAGTTTATATGTATTTCTAGGTCATTTTTATAACCATATGATCTTATTATAACATACATAAGTGAATGTATTTTATTTGTTATCATTTTATACTTTTGTTTCGTTTATTTTGCATATTTATTTTCAACTTTGTTTCATATTTAAATGTCATTTCTTTTCTTTTCTTATGACTTACATATTAATTTTCAACTTAAATACTTATTGTTATCAATTATTATTAAACCATTCATTTACAATTCATATCTAATGTATATACATATATATTTCTATATTTATTTTTAAAACCATTTATTTAAGATTTTATTTCAAATCCAATTTAAATATATGTTCACATATATACTAATTGTCAAATCCATATGACTTAATAAAATTTCTATTTGAATCGGGGAAACTCGTTGCCATTTAAATCAATTTATCTTACAATTTTATTCAAAAATTCATTTAATTATCAATTTAAAATTGATTAAAATTCGGGATCGTTACAGTGACGATCAGATATAGGCGAGTAAATCGTCGGCGATTTGCATATGAATGCGCGCCGTTCGTTCTCATTTTGCATTTAGGAGGGGTGACCGAACATGGCCGGCCTTTGGGCGATGGAGGCATTCGCGAAGCTCTTCGAGATGGCGGCCTTTGATCGTCGTGGAGTGGCTCATATTGGTCGCGTTAATTGAAGCATGGACGGTGACTGTGGGTTTTGTCACGCGTGAAGTTAACTGGAGAGGAAGAAGGAAGAAGGGCACGGCCAGGATCTAGGGCAAACAAAATCGAACGGCCCATATTGGAATAAGGTTTAAAAATAAAATGAATTTGTAAATTTATATATATTAAAATTCATGTAATCTTTGTAACATCATAACTTGTTCATACGAGGTCCGTTTCGCACGAAACGAATTGCGACGGGTTCGTATTGACGAATACTATGCGATGGAGCTGGATTGGAGTTGATTGGAGATAGTTTGAATTTTGATTAAAATTAAACGTGCATTTGATTTTATTCGAAATAGAACACTGGAACTGTATTTGAAAACAAGGTGAGAACTTCTCACTCAATCGAATTTGTTTCGATTTAAGTTTTAAATATTTAGATTTAAAATTGCTTGATTGTGTGATTGAATGATAAATTACTATCTGTTGTATTGAAATAGACCCTATACGTCGTATATTAAGCGGATGTTATTTATTAAACACATATACCGCGATATTCCACTGTGAATGGAATTGGTATTATATATGTACTTGGAGTTGATTTTCCCGCATTATATAGCGGATAAGACCCTATTGCGCCACATAATAGTGGATAATATTTTATATAAACCCATGTACCGCGATATACCGTTTTGAAACGGGATTGGTATTATGCTAACATCTGTGGATGCAGGGAAACAGGTTGGAGGGATCCAACTTGATTCCTCAATAGTATTGATTTATTTACAGATATTTTGAGATATATTATGTTATCATATTGATATATGATGTTTGGATGCCGTGATTGTTATATTTAGTGCTGTTGCAACAGTTGGCCTATTTTTGGAGTTTTAAAAATGTTAAGGTAACGATTTCGAATTTAAAAGGATCTTCAAGTGATTTTTGAAAGTATACATTTTATTGAATTTTGGAACTGATTCAATTTAAATAAATAAACGTTACAATTTTTATGTTATAAAAATTATGATTTTTGAGAAATATAGTTGAAAATTGATTTTTGAAATATGGAGTTAATGACTTTTTAAAATAGTTTAAAATTGAGATTTTGAATTTATTATAAAAACTTTATATATAAGATTTATAAAATTTGACTTTTATAAATCAAAGTGATGAAATTATAAAGGAGTTTTGAAAATGTTTTAAAATGATGTTAAAATGGGTTTTATAAAAGAATAGAATCTATGATTTTGAAGTTATAAAAAGAATGAATTTGTAAATAGAGAATTATAAGTAATTTGCTTATAATTTGGATTTTGGCGTGTAAATGGGATATGGATAGAATCTGTTAATAAAGTGCTTTTATAAGTTGAAGTTGTTATAAAATATAAATGGAATTTACAAACGTTGTTTTATAAATCCGAAATCGACTTATTTTGATAAGTCAATTATTATAGATTATTAAAGAAGATTATCCATGATTTGGACAGTGGATAATCTTTTAAAATAAAATGTGTAGAAAGTGTTGAATTTGGTAAAGGATTTATATTCACGATTTTGGACAATGAATAATATATTAAAAGAAATGTTTTAGGAAGTGGTCTTTTAAATAGAATTAAAACGATTTGAAGTTGTTTTAAAATGTGTTAAGGATCGAAACCATAGATTTCAACATTCATTGTTGAAATAGACGTTTTCGAGAAATAAGGAAATGGTGGACTATAACACTATTGTTATAGTAAATGATTTTCGAAAAGAAATGTTTTATATAGTATTGGGATATATATATCTATTTTAATTTCGAACCCTATACTAGTGATTTTGGGTTGTCGTAACGATGTTTTACGCAACATTCGTTTTGACTCAAATGAATGTGTAACGAAGCGGATTTTGCCCGTTCGAAAATCGACATCCATACTTTACATCGTACTCGAATGCCGTAGACTCGACCGTTCAAATTCGATTCGCCGGGGCTTATAACACCATTAAGTAAACAACACAGCGGGAAAAAAATGAATATCAATATACAACATCTGATACAACATCCTGATACAACAGATGATACAATTGATATCGATATACATCAGAGATATGATACTATAAAATAGCAGCGGAAAGACAATAGATAACAACAGCAACGGAACAAATAACTCTAAGATAGTCTCCAAGGAAGAATTCCAGCAGCAGCTTGAACCATCATCACAATACACTAAGACAAGCAAGTCTCGTCCATATCCAAAGATTGAACTAGCTCCAGATAATCTACCAAACCTAACTATCTGAAAAACCCAACTCTAGACTGCTCGTGTGGAAAATAGTGAGCACCCAGAATTTTGGAAAGGAACAATAAACTCCGGGTCAGTCATGGGACTGGTGTGAGTAACAAAAACAATTTATCTTTTAAAGAAAACAAGATTTATAAAAGAAAATCCGATATGCTTTTTTTAGAAAATGAAACTACCATAAGACCTCCCGCCACACACATAATGCAAACGCAGAATTGGAGGAGATTTCTTCTTATGATAGTCAAACATGCTTAATGCGCAGAAAATTTCTTTGATATTATTATTATAAGTGCACAGTGCAGAAAAGCATTTCGAAAGTAGAATATAAATCTTAGCCAGCATACGACCATTATCGTATGCCTACTATAGCTACCATGTTCAATAGCAGGTTACCGCCACATTCCATGGCAGGTTATACAACTAAAACCGTACAAGGCGCGTATTGTTTCTTTGGATTTTTCCAACAAATGGTCAGGCTAAGGAACTTCCTATTGCCACATGGGAACGCCTCTGGCGGGACGCCCCGAGAACCAAACCGTTCTCTGCCAAACAAGGTCGGGAACCCCTTTTCCCAAGGGATATTATAAACCCTCAGATATGCCACCCTCGGTCCTTTGGGACCTTTAAACGAGGTACCTCTAATCCAACAACCACACACAAATAAATATAGTGTGTGTCCACATGAGTAAGTATCTGTGCTCCATACCATGATACTACCCTTTTCCAGAAGGAATGGTCATACCCTAGGGGAGCTACCCCTGAAACCTTGCCGCACAATTCCTTTTTCGACCATTACCGATTTGTGAGGCTCGACGAAGTCTCGTCCACAAAGCTACGCTTTGGTACAAAGCCATGCTTTGGGTCAACAAATGATCAAAGTAATGATCACAAAGATAAATGATCAAACAAATGATCCTATCACAAATGATCAAACAATGATCATTACACAGCAACACTTAGCATGTCACATTACCAAATTGGGAATATATCGCTGATAACCTTCAACTACATAACCTCTGAGCTCGTACGTCTCAGAGAAGGGTGTTAAGCTAAAAGAATAAATTCTCCGCCACCACAGAAATGTATTTGAAAGAAATCTGTTTTATATCTCAATTTGTAATGTCAGACACACAATCTATACAAGTCTGTTCCGGGCTCGAACAGATCCGAAGGCACTTCCAAAGAAGTCCTTGCAATCCGAATAATCCCTAATCACGTCCGGATTTCCCATCACATATGGAGATCTCCATACCGGGGCCATTCGGTGCAGAGACATTCGACGGTAATCCTTCCGTTTTCAAAAATATCTGGTCTTCAACACCGGTCTTCAAATGCAATCCATAACGACGTATCACATATTCGGAATGGGATATATGACACAAAGGTCCTCTCCCGGCTAAACCGAATAGTGAGCGCAATATTTCAAAAACATATGGATATGGGATTTCAATTAAGTCACAACTTATTACCCAAAAACTCTTTCAAATGGTTTTAAACAAATTACCATTTTTAATCTTTTAAACAAAAAGATTTATCTCTCAAAGTTCACCCGTTTCATAAAGATCCATTCATAGATCTCAAAACAATTTTCATTTCAATTGGATTAACTCGTTAAATCTTTAAATTAAAGATTCAACTTATAACTTTCAAACCTTTTCTATAACTTGGATGTTTTCTTCATTTCAAACTAGAAATCATTTTAACCAAATTGGAAGTTCATTTCTTATGTGAAAGCTTTCGTTATTTGAAAACAAACAGGTTTTGTTTCAGAAAAATCCAATTTTATTTACACGAGTTAAAGCTTAATTTATATTCATATTCCCAAATTAATACATTTTAAATAGTTTAACCCATATATAACTGGTATAACATTTTTAATCCCTAGTTTCAAATTATAGAATTCAGTTTCACATTTTGAATTTAAATTTAAATCAAATTATTTAAATTTCAAACTTTATCAAGTTATTCAAAATAAATTTCATCTTTGAAATTTCATTTTCAAAAGCTTTTCACATTTAAACCCAATCCCATTTTCAAACCATTTGAATTTTAAAAATTCAAATTCAAAACCATTTTCAAAAAAAATCTGTGACTTAATCGATTTCCTCGTGAAATCCATATTTGTGTGTGTATAAGTGTGGTCCAGGGGTTTAACACACAATAGTGCAACAACATTCAATCATCACAGATTAACAGATAATATACAGAGGTATCATTAATAAATGAATAAATTTTACATACCACAATCTACAGAATAAAATATCACAGATCAGATAGGACAATCAATTCAAGGCATTTCATACAATACAATCATTCATAAGTATTAAGGTCAAGCAGTTAATAAACATTTATAAGAAGGATTAATTAATCTTTTAAACCTAATTAATTCAATTCATTTCCAATTTAATAAATTACTTATGAATTTATTATCCAATTCTGATTTATTAATTCCAAATCATTGATATAAATTAATTTACCAAACACTTTAATTAATTAAATTATTCTTAATCAATCATATTAATTAAATTGACTTTTGAACCAATTATATAATTAATTAACTTCTTAATTAATTATTTCAAGAAATTTACTCTTTATGTCGTTAAGCAATCATCTCATAATAACAAATCATTAATTACCAATTTATCTTTATCATTGATTTAATCAGAATATCCAAATTTTATTATAATTAGTAATTAACTCCTTAATTTCTTTCATTAAGTAATTTACGATTTACAATTGATTAAATTAATTAATCTAATTTGTTATCAAAATTTATCACATTACTTTTGTTATAAAGAAATTTAAAAGAGTTTGAAATCAAATTCCTCCTAAGTTCATATATCAAAGTATACTTACATATTCTAAACTTATTAACATTTAAATTTATAAAACCCATTTTATTTCCAAAATCTTAACTTCAGATTTAAACTAAAATCCAGGTTTAAAAATGTTGATTTTAAACTTTGTTTAGAACTTCGTTTACAATTTCAAATACCATTTTCTAAATTCAATTTCCCTTTGAATACACTTCATTGTTTAACCACTTTTAATTTAATACTACAATTTGAAAATAAAGAAAGTTTCCAAACTAATCCGAGTTTATATTTAAACTTCTGTTTTTAAACTTGTTTAAGCTTGTTTTAAAATTTGATTTTTAAAATCCAGAAAACAGAGCAGGTCTGTTATAAAACCTGGACTAACATTGACCCGAGCCCCTTATCATTTTTCTTCGAGTCGCGCCCCTTCCCGCTTCGAGCAAAACAACCAAATCCCCGTGCGTTTCTTCGAGCCTCCCTGTACGCTCTCCTTCTTCTTCTCTTTCTACTTAAGTTTAAACTTATATTTTTTTTCTTTCTTCACTTTCAATTAAAACATTTCCTGATGCACGAACCTCAACGTATGCACGTGCACCATGCCGCCGCTCGCCTTCGGCCACTCACCAGCGTCGCTTCCCATCGTCAATCACCCCACGACCACATCACAAACCCCAAAAACCACTGCAGCACTTCGAAACAAAATTGCGTAGCCTAACCCAAACCTGGAACATTCGAACCCATCGCGGCCCCAACCTGTCAACGCGCCATGCCATCAACTCCAACCACCAGACCGCCAACGCCACCGGCCACGAACGCGACTAACTCTCCTCTATCACCTCCCAGAGCCATATTGCACTCGATCATCTACAAATGCCGAGGTGACCAATTTTTGCCAAACCCAGAAAACAAGGGTTCCAAAAGGAAACCCACTGCCGCGACCTCCATGGTGAATTGCATCACCACCTACCATTTTTCCCAGCATCCCCGATCACCCCTCCATCAACACGAAGAACCCCGAGCATCCCGAGATTAATACGTCGCCGGAAATTGGTCGAAGTATACCTTTTGTTTACTTTCGAACAACCCTTAAACCCCACCTCTAAAAATTATAAATTTTGCATTGAAAATCATATTAAAGTGCGATTATTTCACTCATATACCTGAATTGTAAAATTAACAGGTTTGAATTTTTACAGGGACTTGAGTTTCCTGCTTTAAATTTTATTTCCAGAGCCATACACAAACGGTTTTAACTTAAATAAATTTTTAAATCCTAGTTCATGATCAAACAAACATCTTTTGTTTATATTTCATGATCTAACAGTGAGTAGATAAAGAGATGGAGATTTATTTTATAAATCTAGGTTTTGGAAAAAAATAAAAATGAAAATAAAACAGAGGCAATACAACAATCACAAGCATACATACATCAACATACATCAACATATATATATATATACAGGAGATTGCAACACATACTTTCTAGATAAACTCTTGCAACCCTCTCAAATGCTTTAAAAAGGAAGTTACTCACCTCAAAATTATAAAGCAGAAATAGTGAAGATTCATGCCTAGAAATGATTGCATTTGAATCTTTACTTTGGGTTTGAACTTTAAAACTCTTAAATCTGAAGCTTGTTGATTTACTGATCAAGTCAGGTTGAAGATTGTTGCAAAAATTATTTCTTTGATGTTTATTTAAGTTTTTTTTTCTTTAAATGGCATGCTTCAGTGTTTTCGAACTATGATGATGAAGATATATAAAAGAATGAATTTACAGGTTGATGTTATGTTATGTTTGTACAACTGGGTGAGGTATTATTTGGTTTGTACAAAATAAAATCAGAGTTTTCTTTCTTTGTAGGCTGAATCGATTTTAAAAATAGGTCGAATTGATTTTGTTGACTTTGCAAACGTTTGGTGGCTGAAACATCATATGGTGGCTGATGTATATATTTGCATTAATTGCCTTGTACCATTCTACTTGCTTTGTTTATGTTCATGCAGATTGTACTTTGCTTTAGCCTTATTTGTTTTCTCAGCCTACATATCTATTTGCTTGCCTTACATTACTCGGCTGAGATGATTTTGTACTTATATTTATTTCAGCTAATATCTTGCATGTTGCATTGGTCTTATTTCTATTCAAATATAAATGTATTTCTATAGTTAATAGGTTGTTATGATTGTAGCTAATATATTTCATTTGCCTAGTTTACTTATGTATTTGTTTACTTTACATTGTATACTTCCTTACTTATCCAGGTTTACTACATATACTTTATTATTCTTTCTTGCTTTGACTATGCTGAGATAATCTCAGCTGATATAAGCTTGCATTGTGGCTACAACTTTGTATTTTGGCTTTGTTTATTTATATTTTTTTATTCCCAGGCTCCTGTATTGCTTTGGGTACTTGTCTTTTGTTCGTTTCATTCCATGCTTATTTGCCTGCATGCTTGCATACTTATTTTTTTTAGTTTTGTTTTATACTTATTGTTTTTGTTTTATATATCAATGTTCTTATTTTTATTCATAGCTTAAGTATAAATTATTTTACTTTACAAAATAAGTGAACTTCTATTTTTATTTTACTCTTATTACTTTTGCAGCCTACTCCATTTGTATTATCTTGTATTGATTTATTAATGTAACGACCCGCCTTTTTGGACAGTTTAAACCGACGATCAAATACCCATGTCGATTCCAAACCATTAAAAGGGCAGATAGTTATTGGGGTAATTAAGAAAAGAAAAGGAAGGGAAATAAAGGAAATGAAACAACACAGAATCTCACAGCGGAAGGCTAAAGTATAATAATAAAATAACAGTTCATGAAGCTGTTAATTAAATGAATACATTTGAAATGAATACATTTGATTATTATTATACAACATTTATCAGAGTTACATACACAGCAAATATCATACAACAATGCAGCGGAATGGAATGAATATAATAGTAGTACATAATATACCAAATCTTCGTCTTCATCCTCCAGAAATAGATCCTCAAAAATCTGAAAACTCAGGACTGACCCGAGCGTAATGAAAAGACAAACACTCGAGTCAGGACTAAATATCCTCATGTAAGTTAAGTCAATCGTAAATAAATATGAGTGTAACGGCGTCAGAGATGTTTACGGGGTTTGACATCTCCTATCCAGTGTCAACGTGCGTGCAATAACTCAAGAGATGTTACGGGATTTTCCATCTCTCAAGGATCCGTGAAACTATATACTATGTAGTAATATACGCTAAGTAGATAATGCCTATCAGTAATATAAAGTATCAAAATAGCGTTAAGGCGTTACCATAATCCCCCTTAACACATTTTATATTCCCAAAAGCATATACAAGACCGTAGTTTCCCCAAAACCGGAAGTCACCAGAGGGCAATCCATATACTCAAGGTACAAATCAAAACGTAGTGGTCGCGAATAGGATAATCAGTATGACAAGGTACATGAGGCAATACCAACTAGGATACTAGTAGTTGCGTGATCCGGACTGATGTTGGGCATAGCCAGCAGCTACCCCAACACCGCGAAACAACACTCCCAAATCAAGGGGTGCACCCAAATCGCATCACAAATGTAATAGAAATGGTAACGAAGAAGTGTGTCCGCTAGAGGTGGCGAACCTCAATGGCCCGGCGCGGCTCCTGTTTTAGTCATGTCAGGGGTCATCCAATAATCGTTCTCTTTCTTCAGTCAACGCGTTCACCAAACCATCCACTTCATTCTGGATCAACACTCCGCGTATAATAGTTATTAAAGTGGTTTTCGGTATCGACAGAGAGTATGTCCATATCCGATCCCGGTCTCTTTAATAACTACGTATTATTACACCGTTGGCTCTTTTACATTTCAAATCGATTCATAATTGATATCAAAATATCATGTTCGCTTTAAAAATCAAATCCATTTCAAATATCATTTTATATCGCTTTTACATAGTAATATTCAAAGCCCGAATTAAGGTTAAATCTTTAAACAAATCAATTTTCGAATTTAAATCAAATCCTAATTTTTAAATTTCAAAGTCTCGACTTATATTATTTAACAATTTCTTCTAACCAAATTTATTTCAACATTCCAAACCCAAATTTCGATAAATTCGATTTCTATAAATTTATGTCTATTTATAACTTTTAAACAAAACATATAAATAAATTTCAAATCGACGATTTTAAAATTATTATTTTAGCCAATTCGGTGTCCGTATATAATTTTCTATCCTATGGCCAAGTAATTATTTATTTCAATTAAATGTCAGGGATGAGCATATATTACTTAAATTAAATCACAGTATCATATGTATGCATAACAGGATATATATAAGCAAATAATCATCCAAACATTCAAACATCAACCAATAACATCCATCGAAATACATCGTCCAATAGGCAATACAATTCAAGGAAATTTCATAGTTATCGATGTCGGGTGATTAAATTGCAATTCAATTTCAATTTCAATTTAACTGTCAAATTTAAACTTCAACGATTAATTCGAATGACAATCTATATGGCCATTAAATTTTTATCAAACAACGACAAATAAAATCATAACACTACATAATGACAAATTTAACTAGCATAAAGATATTTAGTACGTTGTGAGCGTTATAAAACACTCACCTTGATTTTACGATTTCAAATCAAATCGAACGACGTTCGATTTAACCCAAAATTTTCTCAAGCTCCAAATGATTCCAATCTAGTTGCATTGCGTAGTGCTCGACAAAACGATTGCAATGCAATTCGTTTCGTTGAATTCCGACCTCGTATGCAAAAGTTAGAGCATTTTAAAGATAAGTGAATCTTAAATATAAACAATTTACAAATCTCTTTTTTTTTTTTTTTTACCAAACAGATCTGGACCGCTCATCTTGCTTCCTCCACATCAGGCCGTGAATCTCCTTTCTTCCCATTCACGTTCGCTCCAAGACAGGAAACCACGCACGCAAATAAACCCAAAGGCCGCCTCCTTCCATCAATTTTCACGACCAAACCGAGCAACTTGAAGACGATCAGGTTACACCACTTCGAAGCCACCGCCTTACTCCACCTTCACCCCAAATAGCTCCAAGCTCGGCCTCATCCTCTGCCTCGAATTGCGTGAAAAACGCAGCAGGTTTGAACGTGATTTCCCGTCGATCCGTGGCTTCGTTTTCGATCATCTCCGTATGGATTTGAAGCTTTCATCGTCCTCTACAACTTTGTAGTTGAGAGTTTTTGCTAATTGTTGATGGATTGAGAGGAAAATGAGAAAGAAGTTTCGAATTTCGTGGCCATTGATTCAGGAAATGGCGGCTAGGGCTGAAGTCAATTAGGGTTTCTGGATTAAAATAATAATAAAACTGCCTCGGTTTGCGTGCGTATTTATATAGGTAGGTCCAAAATCATCCGAACTCCAATCGAGACGTGCCGCCAGGCGTTTATAAGGTTTTACCCCCATTCCGGACGCAATGGAACTAGTTTCAAGGCCTAATTCGATCATATGTGAGAGTTACGGAAATAAACGATCAATTTTACATTAAACCGATTAAACGAATTTCTATGCGTTTTGGCTTGCCCCGGACAAACGGTAAATCCGTTTGACTTGAAATTTGAAAACTTACAATAATATCACATTACGGATCCAATGAAACTAGTTTCATCGAAATCCGAGACCGTTTGAAAAATGACTATTTTAACTCGCCAAATTAATATTAAAACAATTTCAACGCGTTTCGAGCTGCCACGGTCAAACGACAACTCCGATTGCTACGAAAATTGAAATCCGATAATAACTAACTATTACGGATCCAATGGGACTAGTTTCGTCCAATTCTGAAACTGTTCAAAAATTGGCTATTTTTCAGTCGAAATTAAATATTAAAATATTCAATTTTCACAAATTTACTTTTAATTCGATTTTAAAAGTTCTACAACATCATTCTAACTGTAATATGATAAAATAAAATTTTACAAATCATTTTTAATCATATTAAACCCGTTATTTAATTTATCCAATAAATTCCAAATATTTAATTTAGACAATTTCGCTTATCCAATAATTCATTATCTTTTGAAATATTGAAATTGAACTTATAAGATTCAACTTTTAAAACCATTTCAAAATTTAGAACACTATTTTCATTTTACAGTTATTCAATTATTCAATAAGTTTTAAATATTTAATTTAAACAATTATGTGTTCAATATTCAATATTTGATTTCAAATAGATTTTACTTATCAATCAATTACTCTATCATACCCAATGAATTCAACATTTAATATCCTATTCAACTATTGATTGCAAAGGCATTCACTAAGTAGCTTTTTTTTTTCATTACTTGGATAATTATTGCAATTCATTCCAGTTATTATTATTCCAAATGAATTACAAATTTTTTTCTACCATTAAATCACGAAATCTCATTAAATTAGCTATTTTAATTATCGAAAATTTACGGGTCGTTACACTCTCCCCCACTCAAAACTTTTCGTCCCCGAAAAGGAAAAAGAAGGGAAAAAGAACTAAGTATAGAATTCAACATTTGATATATTTTTATTCAAAATTATCCACTTATAAAATAATGAAATTCCATTCATAAAGTCATAACTACGCTTCCACTAAGTTACTCCAAACGGCTTCCTAACATTAAAAGTTAGTAATCAAAACAAGTTATAAAAAAATTTTAAAACTTGAAAAATTTTCTAACACCCGGATTTTTCGGAAAATTTCGGCAGAGTCTCCTTTGCGCGGCTCGATCGGAAAAATATAATAGCATATATATCACAAATATACATCTCATCTCAATGATGAGGCATCCCATATGTGGGGAAACAACATATAAATATCACCAATATCATATAAAACCGTAAGCGTACCTTTTATTTAGCATTTATTAGCATTTTACTTACATTATGCGATTAGCGTAGAAGCGAGCTCCAAAACGAAGCGCAACCCCTTTGCTACCTACTAAAATGCTCAACAACTAAGTTAGAACCATGCATATAAAGATAGATAGATATACTTAGCCTACACAACATATACATAACATATTTAGCTTCAAAACTGAGATTTCAATTTCAGGACAGCAAACAAATCTTAGTTTTAGGTCATCTAAACGATAAAATTTGACAACATAATCTAAACAAAATTTGTTTTATTCATTTCAGGCTTTCCGAAATGTCCAAAATCATCGAATTCGGACCATCCGTTCAAAAGTTATGGCCGTTTTACTTAGAGGATACGCCTCAGCCTGGGCAATGAATTGCGCAGGTCAGCAACGTACACCCACGTTTTTGACCTTATAAACGACATCAAAACACAAAACACTTAAAACAAAAGTTTTAGCTTAAGTTCTTAGCTTTCCAGAAAGTGCAAGATCATCAAAATCTGATAAACCAGTCAAAAGATATGGCGAAAATACTAAGGGTGTATACTACTGATTTTACTTATTTTTACACAGGACAGCGAGTAACATTCAAGTTTTTAACCAAGCAGACGAAGCAATTTTCTCAAGTTATCTAAACAAAAGTTGTGCTATAGTTTCTAAGCTTTCCGAAAAGTCCAAGATCGTTGAATTTCGTTCAGCCATTTAAAAGTTATGGTTGTTTTCGTTTCAGCATATATTGGCTTTTATTATTTCAAAGTACAAACCATCAAAACTTCAAATTTTATAAAGAACAATCATAAACACAAAGTCATTTATTTCCTTATTCATCCATGCAATAGGTTTACATTTAATTTGTTTCCGATTTATTCAAGTTTGTCTCATTCACATTTTAAATTCAAGTCAATTTGCTTCAATTTAAATTGAATCCAATTATATTTAATTTCACTTTGCTTCAAATTTGAATTTAATTATTTTAAAATTTATTCCGTTTATTCAACTCCATTAACACTAATGAATTTTACTTAATCAATTTTCATCCATCTAACAGCCAATGCATATCAAACATTAACAGCCATTCAAAATTTACACTAAATCAATTATACATTTCCAAGTCAATTTTTTTCATACACTTCCAAGTTTATTGACATTTAGTTATATTCAAATTTAATTAGTTTCCATTTATCCATTTTATATTTCATTAAATTTAAATTTTATTCATTCACTTGTATATATCATTCATTTTACCGCTTAAATTACTTTTATATTTACAACTATCAATTAGATCTTCACATTTTATTTTTCACTCTCTCACGGATATATTATTTCTCTACTTATCCTTATTAGCATTTTAAACCTTTTAAGTATTTAGTAAGTTGTAGTTATGCAAATAGAATGTAGTTAAACAACATACAACTTCTTTCCATTTAAAGTTGAATTTTCAATTTATTAATTCTTAAGTCATTACTTAAATTTCACTATAATCTTTTTCACATTTACATTCACATATAGTATTTCCATTTTATATTAACATAATCGTGAATCACCTTTAAATGTTAATTTAAATTCCAATTATTTACTAACAATTTCATTTATATTTGCAAACCATTAATTAAATGCATATTTCATTATTCAAACCTATACTTGTATATTATCCAATTAACAATTCATATAACATTTTTTTGAACTTCTTAAATATTTTGGTAAGTTATATCCATGCTATAGAATGAAATTAATACTATGCGAGTTTTACAGTTTCAATTTTATTTTAAGTTCATAATTTCCTAATTCTAAGGATTTCTACTTCAATTGATATTTTCACTTAGCTCTTAGGTTCATTTCTCATTTCAGAATTCAGAAGTTCCTTAATGATTCAGGTCTAAATTCATTTCAATCATTAAAAAAAAATCATTAATTATTAAAGGACTTAAGAATTCCAATCCCGGTTTCATTTCAAATCAAGTTTTGAAATAATATATACTTATATAATTTATATAACAAATCATACTATAGAGAGTACAAAATAAAATAAAATTTGAATCAAAACAAAGTTTAGACAAGCTATTAAGTGGTCTCCCCCACTCGGACTCTCGAAAATAAACGCCGATGATGCGTGCACTCATCACCGAAATCATTTTCTAGCGTCAAGAGAAGGGAATATAACACTTATCATAAAAAAAAATCCTTCGAAAACAATTTCAACTCAATTATACTATCATATAATACTCATATTATGTTTTTCAAATTCTTGTAAGCCAATTTCAAACACCGGAATTTAAATTCCCAAATCCAAGTTAAAATTCATTTATATTCATTATCAATTGTGTTTACAAGATTTCATTTTCCTAAATCCATTGTTATTTAATCAATTGTTGTAAATATTGACTGATCAAACAATAACGATAATAATCTAATATTATCATCTCCTAACAATCAATTCAATCAAAATGAATAAATATTCAAATAATTCTTTTATATAAAATATATTCCAAAACGATATTGTGTTGGTTTGTCCTATTCGAGTGTTTAGAAATTCCTATCGACACCTTGGCGTCCCAAGTATCGACCAGAATTCATAAATACTCAACGGAACAAATTAACACAATATAAAACCATTTTATATCAAATAACAAGTACGCTCTCTCATATACACTCAACTCATTCATATAGTTTACCTCTATTTCAATGAGTTATTCCCCACTAGAGCCAAGGTTTATCGCTAAACCAAAGCTCTGATACCAACTGTAACGACCCGCCTTTTTGGACAGTTTAAACCGACGATCAAATACCCATGTCGATTCCAAACCATTAAAAGGGCAGATAGTTATTGGGGTAATTAAGAAAAGAAAAGGAAGGGAAATAAAGGAAATGAAACAACACAGAATCTCACAGCGGAAGGCTAAAGTATAATAATAAAATAACAGTTCATGAAGCTGTTAATTAAATGAATACATTTGAAATGAATACATTTGATTATTATTATACAACATTTATCAGAGTTACATACACAGCAAATATCATACAACAATGCAGCGGAATGGAATGAATATAATAGTAGTACATAATATACCAAATCTTCGTCTTCATCCTCCAGAAATAGATCCTCAAAAATCTGAAAACTCAGGACTGACCCGAGCGTAATGAAAAGACAAACACTCGAGTCAGGACTAAATATCCTCATGTAAGTTAAGTCAATCGTAAATAAATATGAGTGTAACGGCGTCAGAGATGTTTACGGGGTTTGACATCTCCTATCCAGTGTCAACGTGCGTGCAATAACTCAAGAGATGTTACGGGATTTTCCATCTCTCAAGGATCCGTGAAACTATATACTATGTAGTAATATACGCTAAGTAGATAATGCCTATCAGTAATATAAAGTATCAAAATAGCGTTAAGGCGTTACCATAATCCCCCTTAACACATTTTATATTCCCAAAAGCATATACAAGACCGTAGTTTCCCCAAAACCGGAAGTCACCAGAGGGCAATCCATATACTCAAGGTACAAATCAAAACGTAGTGGTCGCGAATAGGATAATCAGTATGACAAGGTACATGAGGCAATACCAACTAGGATACTAGTAGTTGCGTGATCCGGACTGATGTTGGGCATAGCCAGCAGCTACCCCAACACCGCGAAACAACACTCCCAAATCAAGGGGTGCACCCAAATCGCATCACAAATGTAATAGAAATGGTAACGAAGAAGTGTGTCCGCTAGAGGTGGCGAACCTCAATGGCCCGGCGCGGCTCCTGTTTTAGTCATGTCAGGGGTCATCCAATAATCGTTCTCTTTCTTCAGTCAACGCGTTCACCAAACCATCCACTTCATTCTGGATCAACACTCCGCGTATAATAGTTATTAAAGTGGTTTTCGGTATCGACAGAGAGTATGTCCATATCCGATCCCGGTCTCTTTAATAACTACGTATTATTACACCGTTGGCTCTTTTACATTTCAAATCGATTCATAATTGATATCAAAATATCATGTTCGCTTTAAAAATCAAATCCATTTCAAATATCATTTTATATCGCTTTTACATAGTAATATTCAAAGCCCGAATTAAGGTTAAATCTTTAAACAAATCAATTTTCGAATTTAAATCAAATCCCAATTTTTAAATTTCAAAGTCTCGACTTATATTATTTAACAATTTCTTTTAACCAAATTTATTTCAACATTCCAAACCCAAATTTCGATAAATTCGATTTCTATAAATTTATGTCTATTTATAACTTTTAAACAAAACATATAAATAAATTTCAAATCGACGATTTTAAAATTATTAATTTAGCCAATTCGGTGTCCGTATATAATTTTCTATCCTATGGCCAAGTAATTATTTATTTCAATTAAATGTCAGGGATGAGCATATATTACTTAAATTAAATCACAGTATCATATGTATGCATAACAGGATATATATAAGCAAATAATCATCCAAACATTCAAACATCAACCAATAACATCCATCGAAATACATCGTCCAATAGGCAATACAATTCAAGGAAATTTCATAGTTATCGATGTCGGGTGATTAAATTGCAATTCAATTTCAATTTCAATTTAACTGTCAAATTTAAACTTCAACGATTAATTCGAATGACAATCTATATGGCCATTAAATTTTTATCAAACAACGACAAATAAAATCATAACACTACATAATGACAAATTTAACTAGCATAAAGATATTTAGTACGTTGTGAGCGTTATAAAACACTCACCTTGATTTTACGATTTCAAATCAAATCGAACGACGTTCGATTTAACCCAAAATTTTCTCAAGCTCCAAATGATTCCAATCCAGTTGCATTGCGTAGTGCTCGACAAAACGATTGCAACGCAATTCGTTTCGTTGAATTCCGACCTCGTATGCAAAAGTTAGAGCATTTTAAAGATAAGTGAATCTTAAATATAAACAATTTACAAATCTCTTTTTTTTTTTTTTTTTTTTTACCAAACAGATCTGGACCGCTCATCTTGCTTCCTCCACATCAGGCCGTGAATCTCCTTTCTTCCCATTCACGTTCGCTCCAAGACAGGAAACCACGCACGCAAATAAACCCAAAGGCCGCCTCCTTCCATCAATTTTCACGACCAAACCGAGCAACTTGAAGACGATCAGGTTACACCACTTCGAAGCCACCGCCTTACTCCACCTTCACCCCAAATAGCTCCAAGCTCGGCCTCATCCTCTGCCTCGAATTGCGTGAAAAACGCAGCAGGTTTGAACGTGATTTCCCGTCGATCCGTGGCTCCGTTTTCGATCATCTCCGTATGGATTTGAAGCTTTCATCGTCCTCTACAACTTTGTAGTTGAGAGTTTTTGCTAATTGTTGATGGATTGAGAGGAAAATGAGAAAGAAGTTTCGAAATTCGTGGCCATTGATTCAGGAAATGGCGGCTAGGGCTGAAGTCAATTAGGGTTTCTGGATTAAAATAATAATAAAACTGCCTCGGTTTGCGTGCGTATTTATATAGGTAGGTCCAAAATCATCCGAACTCCAATCGAGACGTGCCGCCAGGCGTTTATAAGGTTTTACCCCCATTCCGGACACAATGGAACTAGTTTCAAGGCCTAATTCGATCATATGTGAGAGTTACGGAAATAAACGATCAATTTTACATTAAACCGATTAAACGAATTTCTATGCGTTTTGGCTTGCCCCGGACAAACAGTAAATCCGTTTGACTTGAAATTTGAAAACTTACAATAATATCACATTACGGATCCAATGAAACTAGTTTCATCGAAATCCGAGACCGTTTGAAAAATGACTATTTTAACTCGCCAAATTAATATTAAAACAATTTCAACGCGTTTCGAGCTGCCACGGTCAAACGACAACTCCGATTGCTACGAAAATTGAAATCCGATAATAACTAACTATTACGGATCCAATGGGACTAGTTTCGTCCAATTCTGAGACTGTTCAAAAATTGGCTATTTTTCAGTCGAAATTAAATATTAAAATATTCAATTTTCACAAATTTATTTTTAATTCGATTTTAAAAGTTCTACAACATCATTCTAACTGTAATATGATAAAATAAAATTTTACAAATCATTTTTAATCATATTAAACACGTTATTTAATTTATCCAATAAATTCCAAATATTTAATTTAGACAATTTCGCTTATCCAATAATTCATTATCTTTTGAAATATTGAAATTGAACTTATAAGATTCAACTTTTAAAACCATTTCAAAATTTAGAACACTATTTTCATTTTACAGTTATTCAATTATTCAATAAGTTTTAAATATTTAATTTAAACAATTACGTGTTCAATATTCAATATTTGATTTCAAATAGATTTTACTTATCAATCAATTACTCTATCATACCCAATGAATTCAACATTTAATATCCTATTCAACTATTGATTGCAAAGGCATTCACTAAGTAGCTTTTTTTTTCATTACTTGGATAATTATTGCAATTCATTCCAGTTATTATTATTCCAAATGAATTACAAATTTTTTTCTACCATTAAATCACGAAATCTTATTAAATTAGCTATTTTAATTATCGAAAATTTACGGGTCGTTACAATTAATATGAGATTAAGATATATATATATATTTACTTTATATTGTTATATCTTATATTTTATTTACTTCTTATTTATTGTCTTGTATTTATTATATATATTTTAACCATCAATAATAAATTAATAATTCACTTATTTATTCATTTCATACTTGTGTCAATGTATATACTTTAATATTTATTTTTCAAACCATTAATATAAGATTTAAATTCAAATAATTTAACACATTTTTATTTGAGATCGGGGAAACTCGCATCAATCCATCTATACATTTCACAATTTTAATTCAAAAATTCGATAAATTATCAATTTAAATTTAATTAAAATCCGGGGTCGTTACAGAATGTATTTAAGGGAATGTTTTCCTTAAAGAATGAAATATACACTTAATTGTGATTTAAGTATAATGAATATTTTCCAAATGTTGAAAATAAATATATTTATGAATTATTGTTATTAAATAAGTATGGAAATGATTTCCAATATGAAGTGAAATGTTTTGAGATTATATCTTTTAAAGATAAATTGAAAGCGAATATTTGAAATCGATTTGAGAATCGTATATTAATAGATATTTTGGAAATGTGAATTCACCATGGAATCTACAAAGGAAAGGGAAAATTGTTTTAAAAATAAACATTGATTTATTTATGAAGTGTGGAAATAAATTACGAATTTGGAACGTAAATTTGAAGTAAATCAGTAAGGATTTATTTAATAGGTTTAAATGAACCATTTTGAAATGAAAATGAATAAATATTTGGAAGTGTTTCCGCACAAGGAAAATGATTTGAAATTTTGTTTTCAAAAGTTGGAAAGGTGAAAAGTGATTTGAAATTTGTTTTCAAATGGTTGAAGTGTGGAAAATTATATACCTTGTAAAGATATTTTTGGAAAATAAATAATTTGGGAAATTATTTGGAATCTGGTGATGTTGTGCATATCTATTGATAGTTAAATAATCGACTATCAATATTTACCTTTAAATGGGTATTTGTTGTGATTTGCTTGAATTTGAATGCTACACTTATTTTAAAAATAAGCGCTCGTTATTCGGTTTAGCCGGAAGAGGACCTTTGGGTCTTAAATCCCATTCCTAATAGCGATATGTCGTAATGGATAGCATTTGAAGACCGGTGTTGAAGACCGGATATTTTTGAAAATGGAAGGATTACCGTCGAATGACTCTGCATCGGCTGATCCCCGATATAGAGATTTTATCACCCTTTGTGATGGGAATTCCGAACGTGATTAGTGAATATCCGAATTTGCAAGGGCTTCTTTGGAATTGCCTTCGGTTCCGTTCGATCCCAGAACGGACTTGTATGGATGTGTGTCTAACGTTACAATTTGAGATGTAAAGCTGATTTCTATCAAATACATTTCTATTGGTGGTGGAGAATTTATTCTTTTAGCTTAACACCATTCTCTGAGACGTACGAGCTCAGAGGTTATGTAGTTGATGGTTACTAGTGATATACTACCAATTTGGTAATATGGCATGCTAAGTGCTGCTGATCATTTGTTGATCAAAGCGTGGCTTTTATGAAAAGCATAGCTTAGTGGACGAGACTTCGTCGAACCTCACACCCCGGAAATGGTCAAAACAGGAAGAATGCAGCAAGGTTATTTGGGATCGCGCCCCATAGTGTATGTACATTTCCTTCTGGATAGAGGTGGTATTATGGTATTGTGACGCCCCACCTCTATACCCACGCTAGCCAAGGACACTACAGTGTAATGCCGTCAGCTAGCACGGAGAATAAGGCTGTTGAGGAGCGACCATCCATGTAATGGCTTTGTGCGAGCACCGATATGCCAGATAAAATATAACTTGGATTCTTTTCAAGTGGAAATCCGACATACCGACACAAACTCAAAGCTACTACACAGTGGCTATAATATCTTCAGAAAAAAATATAGAAATAAACATAACACAAATCAGTCACGGATAATTCATGTCACAGAGGCGGAAATAGATATGAATATTACACATAATGTATATCAGAGTAGTGGTCAAATAAGATCCACAACATCACAAAGGAATAGATACAAGTGCTAGACAAAAATATGTATACATCAAGGAGTCTATATCTCAATTGTATACAACAAAAACTACTAAACTAAAGTAATTGACCAAAAGATCAGATGATAGTCCGATAAGGAGTCAAGCAGAAGCACCTGTAAAATCTCAGTCTGACCCGGGTATTATTTAATAAGAAAATAATAACCAGATCAGTCTAGCTATAATTATCAGATAAAATGAGATATAAGAAGAGATATAATAAAAACGTATGATAACTAAAAATGTCATACCTCGACAAGTATACATTAGAAAATCAACAAAGGAAAATCATACAAATACCTCACGCATCTCATAGCATAAAAGGAATGTCATATTCTTTATTTAACTCACCAAGCCACAATAAATGACATACATATCAATGCCAATTGTAAAAGTTGGTGAAACATAAATTCCAGAAATCATCAATTAGAAATCTAGAAATTAAATAATTCAGAGCAACGACGTCGTACAGCGTAACGTCCAATGATCCAGAAACACAATAAATAGGAACAAAGACGTCGTACAGCGTAACGTCCGATGAACCAAATCACAACAACGACGTCGTACAGCGTAACATCCGATGAACCCAAGCAAAATAAAACGGAACAACGACGTCGTACAGCGTAACGTCCGATGAACCCAAGCACAATAGAACGGAACAACGACGTCGTACAGCGTAACGTCCGATGAACCAAATCACAATAAAACGGAACAACGACGTCGTACAGCGTAACGTCCGATGAACCCAAGCACAATAAAACGGAACAACGACGTCGTACAGCGTAACGTCCGATGAACCAAATCACAATAAAACGGAACAACAACGTCGTACAGCATAACGTCCGATGAACCAAATCACAATAAAACGGAACAACGACGTCGTACAGCGTAACGTCCGATGAATCGAATCAAAGAGACATCGCACATTGCTAGTCTAAACCATAAAATGACCATCATCGATCATCAAGAAGTGTCAATTACAGTAAGCTAGTAAATATATGAGCTTAGCTTCATGTCCCATAACCACTAGCTTAACTTAAATATTTACGAACAAATTGTAGATCTCCACTAGAAAATTGTCACAAGAGATTCAATCGAACAAGTCCAAGAATTAACCGACGAAGTAAACGCAAGCGTTTCATACCACATGTTTTACTAAGTCGTTTAATTAGATTTCTCATATGAGTGAGGTAAAGGCTTGTATATACTAATAGGTTGGAAAACGGTTTTATAAACGAGTTCGATATTGAAAATAGAGTTTAAATAATCTTTGATAAAGAGTTTGAATATTTACTACTAGTATAGAAACCTTTGTATTTTAAAGTGACAAACCATAAAAATGATTGTAGAAACAATCAATCATTAAAAACCACATACGAAGACGTGAATCAAATCCAAAGAAACCGATAAAGAATATATCGAAATGGATATTCAAAAATCCCAAAATAGGAGTCATCAAAGTCGTAATAAATGATAACAACAAATAGGATCATCACGAATCGATTCAAATTGGAAATTCAACCCCAAAAGGCAAAGTGGGCTGAAATAGCAAATTCAGTTGACTAAACAGAGATTTTCAGTTGACTAAACAGCAAATTCAGTTGACTAAACAGAGATTTTCAGTTGACTGAATTCTGCCTGGAAACTTTCTGTTTCCAGTTCAGTCGACTAAACAGAGAATTCAGTCGACTGAATCATGCCTGAAAACATTCTGTTTCCAGGTTCAGTCGACTAAACAGAGATTTCAGTCGACTAAACCATGCCTGTGCTGTTTTTCTGCCTATCCAAATGAAGAGCAAACTCTTCCAAAATGCAACCGGACGAACATTGGCTCTAAGGGTTTATGCCAATAGGCAACCCGGCCCTATATGCTCCTCGATGCATCCCCAAAACATGATCAAAACATCAAAGTTAGGATTTTGAAGATTTGAACCCAAAACACTAAAAATTGGAATATTCACAAAACTAATCCAAATCAAGAGAAAATTCACATGAAGAGGTGTTAGGAATTCATACCTAACAACAACGATAAGTATAGACAAAGATGTGAGATAAAAATCTCAACTTTTTACAAAATCAATGAAGAAGAAGCTATAGAGCAATGGCAAGAACAATCACTCTTCAATTCCATCCCAACAATCTTGAATCTAAGCTTAAAGGAGAAGCATTTCCTAAATTAGCTTTAGGAAATTTCTGAAATTGAATGGAGAAAGAGTTGGAGAAGATGAAGAGAAGGCTTACCAATGGGTTCTCTAGAATTTGGAGCTAGAAGTTGGATTTGCTAATGAAGACTAGGGCTTGGAGTTTTAATTTACTCTTCCACTCACCATTAATCTCTTTAGAACTGAAAAGTAGAGGAAGAGGGAGTGAATGAAGAGGAGTGGTTCAGTTTGGGGTATTAAGTTGGCTAGTGGGCCGAACCCAACCCAAAGCCCTAAGTGAAAAAATAGCGAAATTCAACTTACTCCAAACATATCGAAGCTTATACTCAAAAAGGTTGTAAACGGCATTTTGAACTCAATGGAAGGGGTCTCGAGTCCCAATTCGACTGTTTGCAAAAAGTAGGTTTTCGAACTAAAATCCGACGAACGATGAAATATTTAAATAAAATATTTAAATATACAATCTATAAATATGCGGGTTGTTACAGGTATGGAGCCCAGATACTTAACCTATGTGGTTGCTGCAAACTTATTTATTTGTGGTTGTTGGTGAATCCCGGGATTTAGGTTGGTTACGACCATGGGATGGCATACTCCTGTCAATTGTTACCCAGCTAGGGGTAACCCGGCCTTGTATTGGCAGAGATCCGGTTAGGTTCTCGGGGCATCTTTCCAAAGGCGTATCCATGTGGCAATGGAAAGTTCCTTGGCCTGACCATTTGTTGGAAAATCCAAAGAAACAATACGAGCCATGTACGGTTTTAGTTGTATAACCTGCCATGGAATGTGGCGGTAACCTACTATTGAACATGGTAGCTATAGTAGGCATACGATAATGGTCGTATGTTGGCTAAGATTTATATTTTACTTTCGAAATGTTTTACCTACACTTTGCACTTATAGTAATAATATTAAAGAAAATTTCTCGCATCAAGCATATTTAACTATCATAAGGAGAAATCTCCTCCGATTCTGCGTTTGCATTGTGTGTGTGTGCGGGAGGCCTTATGGTAGTCACATTTTCCAAAAGCATTGCGAATCTATTTTAAAATATTTCTTTGTTTGTTTTTTTTAAGATAAACTGTTTTGAGTTCTCACACCAGTCCCATGACTGACCTGGAGTTTATTGTTCCCTTCCTAAACTCTGGGTGCCCATCATTTTCTACACAGGCAGTCAAGATTCTGGTTATCAGGTTATTCTGGAACTCAGGAGTTGCTGTAAAGATCTGGAGGCAAGCTGGATGGCATGGCGTATCAACTAGTATATAGTATTTCTTTTCCGTTGTTTGTTGTTGTAAACTATGATAATGTAATGTAATGTGATGTAATGTAATAACTGATATAGTTCTTTGTTTTAAAGATTATTCATTTATCTATTATATGTTGACCGTTGCGATTGTGAGATTCTAATATTGTTTTTTCTTACTTACTTCTTCTATCTTTTTCTTCTTCTTAAACCCTAAAGGTTCGGTTTTTCGGCCTTCGATTGCTCGGCAGTTGATTCGGTGGACGTATTAATGTCGACTTTTGTGAGTCGAAGAATCGGGGCTTTACAGAATGACTCATTTGGGAGTTTCCTATTAGTTGATAACAACTATGTCAAACTAGAAATGTTAGTGTGAAGATGTCACATAGCCTCCGACTTGAGAATACTACGGAATTTTAATGTGGATACTCCACTTGATTATAGTTAAATCATGGCTTGGTGTCCATCGAATGACTATAGTTAGGTTTTCGAAGCATTGGGATAGAAGCACTATGTAGTTAAGAATTCTTCTGCTTATTTGCATGACGTTAGTATCATGGTCAACTATAGTCAACTCAAAGCCAAAATCACTAACCAAAGTAGAATGGTTAATATAAAAATTATTATTAAATTGAGGACTATTTTTATGAACGAATCAAGTTGAATGTGGATAATATTAGAGTTTTAACTAATACCAAATTCTATACATCCTAAAGTGGCATGGTGTTGGTGAAGAGTACAAGCGTAAATTATTAGTACGATTGATACCGCAATGTAAAATATGATTTTTCCAAAAAGATTTTTAAGCAATGAAATCATCTAAACTGTCATACCATCAAAAAAGGTGATGTGTAAACATTAATATCTAAAAAAAATTCAATATTAATCACTAACTGAACTTATACATCTAAGTCTCATAACCGTATTTTGAATTCTTCGAAAAAACCACACGATTTAATTGGTTTAAATTTTAATAATTAATTAATATCTAAAGAAATATTAATTATTAATGTGTTTGACATTTGGGGTGTTCTTAATAAGCGGGGAAGCTTCTAGAAATGTGGATTTATTGGTATAGAATGAGGCTAGAATTTATTGTGATGAGAGGATCATTTCCCTATGGAATCCAAAAGGAAGAGATGGGATCCCAGTATCCTTGAACGAGATGAAAGCAGATTCAAGGGTTCATTATATGCAGTGGAGAGTTTTGGGAGGAGACAAATAGAGTTTTTGTAGTTTAAGAATTTTCTGATTTTTTGAGTCGGTGATGGGTTCACCTCCAAAAGAGTGATTGCGTTTCTAGCTGATTTGGTGCTCGAGGAACAGCCTGTGTAACGACCCGAAATTTTCGACTCTGGAAATTCCAGATTGTTAGAGAAAATAAGAAAGAAGGAAGAAGAAGAACAGAACAACAACAACTCACATTCGCAGTGGATCAATATATAATGTCAAAATAATAGCATTTTTACAAAGGAAAACTATAATTGTTACTTTACATACAATTCATCAGAGTTACAATCATTTACACATAAACTGGACAGTTATATCAACCTATCCCAGACTACAATCAATACAACTCTCAAATATACAACGGTAAACTCCATACGTTCTTGTCATTCAGCTTGCCTCCTGAGCTCCAGAACGTCCCTACCCGAAAAGCTGTAATACTCGGTCTGACCCGAGCGTTACAACAAAGTAACACCCGGGTCAGGTTGGAAACCAGCGTGAGTAAACCCATCTAACATGAAATACCAAAGCATAAAACTTACTTAATATCCGGGGTAACTCGTACCTTACTATGAGTTCTTGACTTGCTATAGTCAACACTTATTTTCACAGATCAAATCCTAAGTATCCTTACTTATTTTCAAAGGTCCATATTATTCCATTCCAGCCTATTAATTTCACGTATCAAATCTATATAGAATTATTGTAGATTACTAATCGAAGTGGTTTCAAGTATTACTGATACCCGACTCCGGTCTCTTTGAATCCCATATCACCTTAATCTAAGTTATTCAAGTGAATACAATTCAATTTTTAAATACAGGATGCCAACTTTTACACGGTAATTAATTATCGATAAATAACCATATTGTCACTGTTCAAACCAATCATATCATATCACAAAACATTTCATATCAGAAATATCAACCAATCATTCATAAGCAAGATTAATTAGTCACACCATTTCTAATTAGTTTATTTAAATTAATTACTTTAATTACCTTTAAATCCTGCTTACTTAACATTAATTAGTTACAAATAAATTAATTAATCATCCTTTAGTTATCATCTTTAATTACATAAAGTAATTAGCCTTTAATTAATTACACAAATTAATTCATCTTTACCCATTCACATTAATTACATTTATCCTTAATAATACTCAAATTAATTATCCTATAATGACTTACATTGATTAATTATCCTTTAATTAATCACACACACTAATTAACCAACCCTTAATTAATTTCTTAAATTAATCAATCCTTTAATTAATTACAGTAAGTAATTAAACTCCATTAAGTAATTACCTTTAAATAACTTTCATCAAGTATTTATCCTGTTGATTAATTATCCTCAATTAATTAACCTCCGATCATTAATTAATTTAACCTTTAACTAATAATTAAATTAATTAACCCCTAACAAATTTATCCTTTAATTACTTACATTAAGTAATTAATCATTTAAGTAATTAATCTCTAATTACTTATATTAATTGATCACTAATTACCAATTAATTAATCTCCAATTAAATAATTTATAACCCTTAATTACTAATTTATTTATCCTTAATCAATAATTAATTAATTTTACTTTAATTCCTTAATTTAATTAATCTTTAATCACCAAAGTCCTTGATTAACTTAAAGATAATCCATTTATCTTTGTTAATCACTTAATCTTTGTCAACGTATAAATTCAAAGCATTATATCTTTTAAATTAACTTCTTAATTACATACTATAATTAAGTTAGATCAACTTAATTTAAGTAAAACCTATCATACAACCACTTAAACCAATACAAAAACTGTTAAACCCTTACTTCGGGTTCAACCTGGAACCATCCCAAGTCGCCACCGAGGAAAAAACTTACCCTTTTTTTCTTTTTTTTATAAAACTTAGTTATAGTTTAAGTATAAAACTATCAACAAAACACGCATGCGAAGACCCGAAACCCAACTCGAGCCACCACGCTACTACCCCAAAATCCACTTAGAGATGAAGACCTTTTTCCCAAACCAAACTCTAACACCCCTAATCCATCGTGCTCATGCACACGACATCAGTGCCGCTCCGACCAACTCCGATGTCGTTCCCAAGTTACCGTTGATCTCCCCAATCCATTCAACTACCCAGATCCCTCACGAACCACTCTGATTTGAAATTGAACAATTTCGAACCCATCAGTGCTAAAACCCAATCACCTAAATCCACCACACGCCACCGACACCGACTGTCAGATCCCAAATCCTTCAACCAACAGCTTCGTCTCCCTTCTCTCCAACTTATCCCATATACCGCATCCCCCAGTCACCACCACGATGCCACAAATGATTGAAAACCCACCTTAACCAGAAACGGGCCTGAAACCGTACTCCGACATCGCTTGACCATCACGACGCTCCAGAAATTCGCCAACTATTTTTCCTACCATCCCTGACCCACAAGCTCCCTTCGACGAGAATTCCGACCTCACCGAGTCCTTCGCTCGCCTGAATTTGACTAAAACATGTTTTTCATTCAACATAGAATTCCTCTCGAATTAAAAGCCTAAAAATCTTGATTTTGTTTTTAAAAATCATCATTTTCGATAACAAAAAAGGATATATATACTTGAATCATCCAATTATTAAGATCGAAATTTTTATATGGTTTCAATCTTACTGTTCTTCTTCTTTTGTTTTGAAACCAGCTTCAGAAATTAAATTAGAAATATTTTTAGCATTTACATCATGTGGTAACAAACAAAATTTGTTTATACAACAATGTTTAAAATGAATCGGGGAAAAAGATATTTAAATTTGATCAGGTTTGGAAACCTGGATAACCAGAACAGAGTATTCTTTTGTATTCTGACATGCACATCATGAAGTCATATACATACATCTTCATGCAATTCATATAAATAAACATGCAAATACTTATCACACTTTGTTCCAAGAATTACTGCATGCAATAGGATTTTAAACAGATTAAAACTTGGTTTACTCAACTATTAAATGATTATAAAAGAGGGTTTAAAACAGAAATACTAGATTTTGAACAGAGGCCCTGAAATAGTTTTTGTATTTTGAAAAAGACTGGAATTTGTCTTGCCACTTGATTTTAAAACTGAGCTGCTTTTGTTTAAATTTGAAACTGATTTGTTGAGAAGATTTAGCTTTGAAACAAAGATGATCAAGGCTTTTGATTGTTTGATTAAAAAAACTGAAACTGATTTTGATCTAGAACTAAATATCGATTTTGAACTTGAATTGTTTGCTTAAGCTCAGATGGAAAGAACTTGGAAGAAATTGTTTTGATTCTCACTTCAGTTTAAATTTTGTTTGAAAGAAGAATTTAGAAAAGAGTATATGAATATGCACAACCAAGTTAATTTTAACACTAATTATATATTTAAAATTTTTAAAAAGAAAACATATATGCCACTTGTATTTTGTACGGCATGCCTAAGCTATAAATATTTAAATGCTATTTAAATACTTACATTTGTTAAATTCTTTGTTTAAAATGGTTACACATGAATGTTTTTAATATGTTTATTAAATTATAAAATTCAATTAGTTCTATATATATATATATATATATATATATGTTTTATACTTTAAAACCAATTTTATTTTAAGATAACCATCTTTATATATATATGCATTATTTTGGCATATGTTCTATGTTTATATAAATTATGTAATTTAGAAAAGGGGAATATCAACTCTTTTACTAAATCTTGTTTAAATTTTATACTTAAGTTATCATTACACTTAAATTGATAACAATACACAAATACTAGTGTTAAAAATGTCCAACTTACTTTAATCAACTATTTTTATAAAAAAAAAAATTATATTCAAATCAATGTTTTCGGAATATTTTACATATATAACTCACCTATATACTTATGTAAGTATATACTTAAAATTTCAACATTATAAAGTTTACACATATAAATTAATATATTTATTAATTTACTATAAGATTCATCATGTTAATTCAACAATTATTATAGTTTCAAATCCACTTATAAATATTCAGAAATTTTTAATTATCAGAATGTATTTATTCAAATAAAATTAGTTAATTATGCGATTAACAGATGTCCAAAATCTGGGTTATCACATTCCTCCCCCCTTTGAATCTTTTCGTCCTCGAAAAGGAATGAAACCACAATTTTTTCTATACCCAAAATTATATAAATTATTCTTTGATCAAATTTAAAACACTTTCAAAAATCCATATTACATTATAAAATTGTTTTATAAAAATATTTTCTATAACTCGATGTTTCAACAAGTCCATCCTTGTTCTCATAGAAATTCGGTCATATGTTTATCAGGCGTAGGACTGAATATCTACAAGTACTTAGTAAACCTGTTTTCAACGCCCCATGAAAATACTTGAAAATTTATTTTATTGATAATATAGAAACCATTTTTGAAAATAGAGGGAACGTCTTTGGTGAGATTGCTCTGAAAATCATCACCCCCTCCATGGTTGCAGTTAACCCTATGGTTACATTGCCATCTCGACGAAATCCATAGATAACTGTAAGCCTCCACGCCCCTCAATTACACCATGGAACCCGCTACAGATCGCAGTTACCTCCTGGGTTACGTTGCTATCACAGCAAAAGTCCATGTAACTGTTGACATCAACGCCCTCGAATTTTGCTGCCACAAATGAAACTTCTCCCCTCAACCATAGATCGCAGTCTACCGATGTTACGTTGCCATCCTGGCAAAATCAAGCGTAGATCGTTGACACTCACCTCGACACGATTTCCACTATGGTCCACAGTAGATCGCAGCAACATCGAGTCACACTGTCGTCGCAGCATAACCCAAATGCCTTTATAGCCATCAGCGCCCTCGACATTCGCTACCCAATAATCCTCATGAACTTTAGTTTTTCCAGACTTCCTCACAGGATCCACTTTAGAGCCTCCCCCCCGTAGGGCTCAAGGCAGTACCAACCTATGGTACTCATAAGAAGTTCATTTCAAGGGAGCGACTTTTTCACCATAGCCATTTTCAAAACACTTTATACTATACACATATAGTATCTTCCAAATCATACCCTTGTATGAATCTCATATAAATCTCCTTTACACAAATAGATTATCCCAAAATTGATAATTCTCAAACTAGGCTTTCCAAATCTCCAAAATTGATTTTTCCTAAAAATCAAAAGCCTCTCAACATCCATAGGTTCCAAAAACCTTTCCTAAAATCATTCTCATAAGATCCTTTATATATATATATATATATATATATATATACTTTGAAAATCTTTGGATCACATCATACTTGTATATATTCCCTTTTTATACTTCAAATATTTTCGAAAACCATTTTTATTAAGGCTGTAGATTCAACAAGGGGAGTTTATCAATTATATATATATATAACTTTGTTTATGCCAAATCAATATTCAAGCTTGATTATTCTATAAAGTCACTTACCATATTACTAACTTCCATAAAGTATATTTCTACCATAGAAATATCCAATTTCCACTTTATTTCATCATATATTTCATAAAATATACTTTTCATTTCAAAAACCATTTTACAGTTCTTATCCACAAATTTTAAATATTAATTTCATTCAAACCCGTATGATGTACACATATCACCCATACGCTACATCAATCTGATCGCTCACTCGATCACACAATTTCACTTCCGAACTAATATCATCCACCCGACTTCTAGTGCGGACTCAGGTCTGGTTTCTTGACCAAAAACCGTCATTCTCCTTGCATAGTCATAACTATGATAGTGAATATCCAGAATCAACTAAAAATCCATATTCAGGTTCGCCGTCGAAAATCGAGTGAAAAATCTCAACTCGGATCGATATACTATCTCGAAATTTTGTGCTCGAATACGGATCAAATCACTATGCGAAAAGAATAATATACGTACATCCTACATATTTATCTTAAGTGATCATTAGCTAAATCAATTCTCTTTTCTATTTAACTTTATTTTGATTCCATTCACTTATCCACAATTTCCCCCATTTCTATTTGGGTTATCACTTAAATTATAAACAGTTTGCACTCTGACCAACTAGAATGTAGAAAATAGCTTGAAAAGTTAAAAATAGATAAGTAGTTGAAAAATAGTTATTAGTTTGTAAAATAGCTGTAAAATAGTTAAGTTGTTATAAAATAATTATAAAGTAGTTAGATAATTGTAAAATAGTTGTAAAATAGTAATTAGTTATAAAACAATTGAAAATTTGTTGTAAAATAGTTAAATAGTTCCAAAAGTAGTTGTAAAACAAGTATAAGATAGTTTTGGGTTTAAAAAGAAAAGTTGTATAGTAAGAAAAAAAATATTTAAAGACAGTTTATATTAAAACACTTAATTTGGAAGAAAAAAATAGTTTAGAGCCAAACTTGTTCAATTCCTAATCTCTCATTCCTATCAATTCAATTTAAATTTCCACTTCTATTTAAATTGATTCAATTTCAACTCAAATTAAGTTAACTTCCATTCCCATCCCAAATTCATTCGACTTCTCATTTGAATTTGAACTCATTCAACTTCAATTTCACTTCAAATTAATTCAAATCAATTTTTCCATTTGAATCTTAAACTTATCCATCTTTACTCATGATTCTAATTAATTCAAATCAAATTCAATTTAAACTAATTCAATTCAAATCTCAACTTTAAACCATCTCGAATTATATAAATTAAAGTTAAATTTAAATGTTGATTTAATTCTTTAAATCAAATTAACCTTTACTTTTAAATTAACAACATAAAAACTTTAAACCATTTAATTCTGAGTCCAAATTTCAAAATTTCCATTTTAAATTATCTTTACTTAACTTATTTCAAAATTAAAATAAAAATTCAAAAAACAATTTAATCTTCAGATTCTAATTTATTATCCATTTTTAACTTCAAAACCAATTCTCGGTTTCATAGGTTATTAATAACAATAAAATGATATCAGGATAAATAAACATCCAAATTTATCCAAACACCAATTAACATCATCCATTTTAAATTTCCAGATCTCAAACCCATTTTGAGATCACTCATAACTCCCATTTTGAATCAACCATTTAACTTCCCAAGTTAAATTTCAATTTCATCTTGAAATTTCCAATTTAATTTGTTTGTTCTAAACTTATTTAACTTTCTTAAGCAAAATTCACTTCAATTTTGTCCAGTCAACTTTACCCAATTTGAATTTCCATTCCAAGTTTTAAACTTCATATTAATATCCAATCCCATTTATAAGTTAAAAACTTATCACTTTGGGTTTTCACATCACGTTCCAAGTAAAAATTTAAAACTCGGCACTTAGAGTTTATTTCAAATCATCTTTGATATTATGTATATCCCTCATATATACATATGTATTTCCTTTGCATACCAAGTTATCCATAAATGTTAAACCACTTTTGGTTTTAATTCAAAACAAATTCCTTTAAATTTTTAAACAAATCTTGTTTGAAACAGGACCCTTTCATTCAAATACATTAAAAAAATTACTTATTTTTCTTTATCACTTTGAAACAATTTTCAAATTCCAGACTTAGATTTTAAAACATCATAATTTAGATCATCTTCATTTCCAATTTTTAAGTCATACTCCCCTAAATGTTTACTTCCTTAAAACATTTCCTTATTAAATACAACAACCATTTATGATAATAACCAAGATTATCATATCTGGATACCCATTTCATTATTATCTTATTCTGAAAACACTTCTACAAATTTGGGATTTTAGTTTCAGTTTCGATCCATTTCAAACTTGTCTTCATTCAATTTCAATTCGGTTGTGCTACCACTTCCACTTAATTCTCATTATTTTATTTAATTCCAATAATCAGCAACCAATTTCTTTAATATATTAAAAGATAAACTTGTATAAAAATCATCTTATAGGAAAATAACAAATACGCCCTCATATATACTACACTCAACTCATTTTAGGGTACCATCGACCCTATCCTTAATGAGTAAACCCACCAGATCCAAGGTTCTCGCTTAACCTTCTGCTCTGATACCAAAATGTAATGACCCGAAATTTTCGACTCTAAAAATTCCAGATTGTTAGAGAAAAGAAGAAAGAAGGAAGAAGAAAAACAGAACAACAACAGCTCATATTCGCAGCGGATCAAAATATAATATCAAAATAATAGCATTTTTATAAAGGAAAGTTGTTACTGTTACTTTACATACAATTCATCAGAGTTACAATCATTTACACATAAAGTGGACAGTTATATCAACCTGTCCTAGACTAAAATCAATACAACTCTAAAATATACAGTGGTAAGCTCCATACGTTCCTGCCATCCAGCTCGCTTCTTGAGCTCCAGAACGTCCCTATCTGAAAAGTTGTAATACTCGGTCTAACCCGAGCATTACAACAAAGTAACACCCGGGTCAGGTTGGAAACCAGCGTGAGTAAACCCATCTAACATGAAATACCAAAGCATAAAACTTACTTAATATCCGGGGTAACTCGTACCTTACTATGAGTTCTTGACTTGTTATAGTCAACACTTATTTTCACAGATCAAATCCTAAGTATCCTTACTTAGTTTCAAAGGTCCATATTATTCCATTCCAGCCTATTAATTTCACATATCGAATCTATATTGAATTATTGTAGATTACTAATCGATGTGGTTTCGGGTATTACTGATACCAGAATCCGGTCTCTTCGAATCCCATATCACCTTAACCCAAGTTATTCAAGTGAATACAATTCAATTTTTAAATACAGAATGCCAACTTTTACACAGTAATTCATCATCGACAGATAACCACATTGTCACTGTTCAAACCAATCATTCATAAGCAAAATTAATTAGTCACACCGTTTCCAATTAATTTATTTAAATTACTTACTTTAATTACCTTTAAATCCTGCTTACTTAACATTAATTAATTACAAATAAATTAATTAATCATCCTTTAATTATCTTCTGTAATGACATAAAGTAATTAGCCTTTAATTAATTACACAAATTAATTAATCTTTACCCATTCACATTAGTTACATCTATCCTTAATTAATTACTCAAATTAATTATCCTATAATCACTTACATTGATTAATTATCCTTTAATTAATCACACACATTAATCCCCTAACCCTTAATTAATTTCCTAAATTAATCAATCCTTTAATTAATTACACTAAGTAATTAATCCTTAATTACTTCCATTAAATAATTACCCTTAAATTACTTTCATCGAATATTTATCCTATTCGTTAATTATTCTCAATTAATTAACCTCTGAGCATTAATTAATTTAACCTTTAATCAATAACTAAATTAATTAACCCCTAACAAATTTATCCTTTAATTACTTACATTAAGTAATTAATCATTTAAGTAATTAATCTCTAATTACTTACATTAATTGATCACTAATTGCCAAATAATTAATCTCCAACTAATTATTTATAACCATTAATTATTTATTTATCCTTAATCAATAATTAATTAATTTTTCATTTATTCCTTAATTTAATTAATCTTTAATCACCAAAGTCCTTGATTAACTTAAAGATAACCAATTTATCTTCAATAATCACTTAATCTTAGTTAACATATAAATTAAAAGCATTTTATCTTTTAAATTAACTTCTTAATTACATACTTTAATTAAGTTTTAAATAAACTTAAGGATCAACTAAATTTAAGTAAAACCTATCACACAACCTCTTAAACCAATATTAATAACATTATAAATTAATTAATTAATGTTCCTTTATTTACATTTATAAAAATT
The DNA here is from genome assembly GCA_030765085.1 of Allium cepa. Lineage (NCBI taxonomy): Eukaryota > Viridiplantae > Streptophyta > Magnoliopsida > Asparagales > Amaryllidaceae > Allium > Allium cepa. The sequence continues at coordinate 589,300,404 of CM060928.1, forward strand.
GTGAAACCCTTACTTCATGTTCAACCCGGAACCATCCCGAGTTGCCACCGAGGAAAAAACTTCCCCTTCTTTTTTTTACAAAACTTCGTTATAGTTTAAGTATAAAATTGCCAATAAAGCACACATGCGAAGACCCAAAACCCAACTCAAGCCATCATGCTACTACCCCAAAATTGACTTCGAGATAAAGACCTTCTCCCCAAACCAAACTCTGACACCCCCAATCCATCGTGCACGATCACACGACATCGGTGCGCTGCGACCAACTCCGACGTCATTACCAAGTTGTAATTTATCACCCTGATCCACTCAACTACCCAGATCCCTCACGAACCACCCTGATTTGAAATTGAACAATTTCGAACCCATCACTGCTAAAACCCGATCACCTAAATTAACCACGTGCCACCGATGCCGACTGTCATATCCCAAATGCTTCAGCCAACAGCTTCGTCTCCCTTCTCTCCAACTTATCCCCCTATACCGCATCCCCTAGTCGCCACCACGATGCCACAAATGCTTGAAAACCCAACTCAACCAGAAACGGGCCAGAAACCCTATTCCGACACCGCTTGACCACCACAACGCTCCAGAAATTCGCCAACTATTTTTCCTGCCATCCCTGACCCACAAGCTCCCTCCGACAAGAATTCCGACCTCACCGAGTCCCTCGCTCGTCAGAATTTGACTAAAACATGTTTTCCATTCGACATAGAATTCATCTCGAATTAAAAGCCTAAAAATCTTGATTTTATTTTTAAAATTCATCATTTCTGATAACAAAACAGAATATATACTTGAATCATCCAATTATAGCGATTGAAATTTTTATATGGTTTCAATCTTACTACTCTTCTTCTTTTGTTTTGGAACCAGCTTCAAAAATTAAATTGGAAATATTTTTAAAATTTACACCATGTGGTAACAAACAAAATTTGTTTATACATCAATGTTTAAAATGAATCAGGGAGAAAGATATTTAAATTTGATCAGGTTTTGAAACCTGGATAACCAGAACAGAGTATTCTTTTGTATTCTGACATGTACACCATGAAGTCATATATATACATCTTCATGCAACTCATACAAATAAACATGCAGATACTTATCATACTTTGTTCCAAGAATTACTACATGCAATAGAATTTTAAACAGATTAAAGCTTGGTTTACTCACCTGTTAAATGATGATCAAAGAGGGTTTGAAACAATAATAGATTTTGAACAAAGGCCCTGAAACAGTTTTTGTATTTTGAAAAAGACTGGAATTTATCTTGCCACTTGATTTTGAAACTGAGCTGCTTTTGTTTAAATTTGAAACGGAGTTGTTGAGAAGATTTAGCTTTGAAACAGAGATGATCAAGGCTTTTGATTGCTTGATTAAAAAAACAGAAACTGATTTTGATCTGGAACCAAAATATCAATTTTGAACTTGAATTGTTTGCTTAAGCTCAGATGGAAATAACTTGGAAGAAATTGTTTTGATTCTCTCTTTAGTTTAAAATATAGTTTGAAAGAAGAATTTAGAAAAGAGTATATGAATATGAAAAATCTAATTTATTTTAACACCAATTATATATTTTAAAATTTAAAAAAAAAACCATATGCCACTTGTATTTTATATGGCATGCCTAAGCTACAAATGCTTGAATGCTGTTTAAATACTTAAACTTGTTAAATTCTTTGTTTAAAATGGTTACACATGAATTTAAATGTTTTTAAAATGTTTATAAAATTATAAAATTCAATTGATTCTATATATATATGAGTGTGTTTTATATTTTAAACCAAATTTACTTTATATATATGCATTATTTTTACATATGTTCTATATTTATATAAATTATGTAATTTAGAAAAGGAGTATATCAACTCTTTTATTAAATCTTGTTCAAATTTTATACTTAAGTTATCATTATACTTAAATTTATAACAATACACAAATACTAGTGTTAAAAATGTCCAATTTACTTTAATCAACTTTTTTTAGGAATTTTTTATATTCAAATCAATGTTTTCAGATTATTTTACATATATACACACACCTATAAACTTATTTTTGTATATAATTAAAATTTCAACATTATAAAGTTTACGCATATAAATTAATATATTTATTAATTTACTATAAGATTCATCATGTTAATTCAACAATTATTATAGTTTCAAATCCACTTATATATATTCATATATTTTTAATTATCAGAATGTATTTATCCAAATAAAATTAGTTAATTATCCGATTAACAGATGTCTAAAATCCAGGTTATCACAGCCTATTAGTGGACCACCTAACAAAATGATGCCCAATGAGATATAGGAAGTGAAGAAGCAATTAGTGGAACTTGAGCATCAAAGTTCCATAAGGCCAAACAGTTCTCCATGAGGAGCTCGGGCAGCATTTGTTAAGAAGTCGAATGGATCAGTTTTAATGTGTATCGATTATAGAAAGTTAAATGAGCTACGATGAAGAACCATTACCCTCTGCCAAGAATAGATGGTCTATTTTATCAATTGAATGGAACCAAGTATTCTTAGAATTAGATTGGTTATTGGGTCCCATCAACTAAGAGTTGCTAAGAAGAGTACTTCTTGGATAGCGTTTAAGACAAGGTATGGCTCATATGAGTGGTTTGTTATGCCTTTTGGTGTAACTAGGATAAGCTAGTGAAGTTAAAGAGGATGGAAGAATTTGGTAGAGAATGGCTTCGAAGCTCCGCCATTTCTATTCCTTTTTCTCTAGGTTTAAAGAAGTGAAGAAGAAGTCAACGCGTTACCCTTGTTAGGGTTTTAGTTTGCGTAGTATTAGATCGGGTGCGAGTATTTCCAACCATATCTATTAGTCTGTAAATATTTGGGATCTACCCATTTACCCTTCATTCAAAAAAAAAACCTCGGCTTTCTTTGTAGATCTAATGAATCGAGCCTTTCACGATCAATTGGACAGATTTGTATTAGTCTTCACAGATGATATTTTGGTGTATTCTGAGGATGAATGGAACCATGAAGTTCATCTTAGATTGATATTAGAGACCTTGAGACAACATAAGTTAAAGATGAAGTTTTCCAAGTGTTACTTTTGAAAACCAGAAGTGAAGATCCTAGGCTATACGGTCTCAAAAGAGGGATCAGCAGTAGTTTCGAGTGATCTAAAAAGACCGAAAGCGGTCACTAAGATGATGATTTTTTTGGGGTTGGCCCAATACTACAAGAGATTTATTAATCCCTAAAATAGCAGCGTCATTGACTAGTCTTACCAGGAAGAATGAAAGGTATGTTTAGACAAGAGAATGTGAGGCAGCCTTCCAAGAATTGAAGCCTCGGCTAATAAAGGCTCTGGTATTAGTTATGTCGGAAGGAAATGTGGATATGGAGGTGTACACGAATGCCTTCTTTGTTTACGTAAGACTTTATATTATAACTGATCCCATCTTTGTCACCGAAAGATAATTCCAAAGTCATTGTAGCATATTGGTTTCCATCTTTGGGTTTCAGGACGACGGATATTACATTTGGCATTAAGCTTAGGTTTAGGGACATTTAAGTAGCATAGAGCTTAGAATAAATAGAAAATACTTTAGAAAGGGTATACGCTAGTATATGATGTACTTATATTTTCTATACAGAAATATAGATAAGTTTAGTTGAAGATCTTGTATTGCTAAATCAAATTCTTTCGTTTTAGACGAAGGGTTTCTTAGCATAAAATGGATTTGAGAAGTGGAAGAATTACATTAGAAGGATCTAATTCTAAGAGGGAGAACGATATCACACAAACTGTCGAAGGCAATGGTGGATAAGTGCCTCCATAATGGTGCATGAAGCAGTCCCACCTATGGTAGGATGGATGTGAATTTCTTATTTTGACAATTCATGAATTGGTTGAAAAGATAAATTTTATATGTTTGACATATACATATAAATTAGTTCCAAGTCGATGGAATGTTAGGTAAAAGAAAATTTTACAAATAAATAATCATATTATATATACAATGTATAGATTTACAATACTACACACACACACATATATGTATTTGCCAAATCATTCACCGAACCAAAATTGATATTATGTGTATGTCGATTCAAAATCAATTTTTATGAAGATTAATTAGGAGTTAGTAAAAGAGATAGGTAATAGCTAAGGAATTTTATTTTCAATTTTTATCTGGATATTAAATCAAGATTTAGTTAGGAATTTGTAAAAGAGGAAGGTGGAAATTTCAAACATATTTCCATTTCCTCTTGGACGCCAAATCTTCTACATATATTCAAAGATATCTAATTTAGTTATATAGATTTATTTTGAAATTATATTCCTACATAAATAAATAAATGGAAATACATATGAGCAGCATCTAAACTATATATATAGTACCACTAATATGTGTGTACAAAGCATACATATATATTTTATTATATTCAAAAAAATGTGTGTACTTATTTGTATTCCTGATACGCATATGAATTTGTCATTTGTATATGTAAGTATAATATATATATATATATACAACAGATATAAATCAAAATATCTATATATATAGTTATCCACGTGCCCATTTGTAACGACCCAAAATTTTGGACCCTTCGTACTTAAATATCTAAACTATTTGAATATTTGATTTAAATGTTATTAAAATGATTTAATGAGCTTTTTAACCCCCTTTAAAATCACAAGTAATGATGGTAAGCTTATTTTGGAAAAATGTTTACAAAAGTAAATGCTTTGAAAAAATATCGATAATGTGACCGAAAATCATTTTATCGATAATCAGCTTTTTAACCGTTAGATGGTGTTCAAACTTCTTTTACATACACTTATTTACTTAATTAAATAAAATGAATTAATTTTTTTCATTTATGGAAATAAAATTTATGAATGATGTCACAGGCGATTTCATCAAATATATTTATGAAATATGAATAAATGGAAAGTCTTAAAAGTTAAGTAAATGATAAAGGACAGGTGAGGTTTGTAATTAATTTTAGGTCCTTTATGAGGGGTTTTTGGTCATTCATCATCTCGTTTCCTAGCATATAAATGGAAGGGAGGGGTTCACTTCATAACTCACTAATTCACTTGAACTTTAGATGAAGTATGAGAATTAAAAATTACGGAAATGCTTAAGCACTAATTCACTAATTGCTCTCTAGCCATTTCAAGTCTTAACCAAATCATCTTGAATCTATTTTAAACTTTGGGTTTAGGCCTAAAACATCATTGGAAGGGTAACGACCTGAAATTTCACCATTTCGACTTGCAAATATTTAGTTAGTTTCTAATATTCAAATAATAGGTTTTATAGTTAAAAAAATCTTTTAAATAATAATTAATGATGTTGAAATAGTTTTCAAAATTTATTTGCAAAATTGTTTAGTTTGAAGGAAAATCGAAAATATAGTCGAAATTTGTTTTTCGAATTTTCAACTTTTCATCAACTAAAAGTTGTCGAAAACATTATGAGCACTTTAGTATAAATACACACGTTCATTATAAATAAGTTAAGAGTAAAATATATATAATCTATTATTTATATTGGAAAGGAGAATCCATACACTACTTATTCGACACTTGTCCTTTCTTAGCATCTGACAGATGGCAAAATTAGCTGCCACATTGATTTCCTTGCTTTTTTGCATACTCCATTTAGTAGTTATTATTTCCTAAAACGCCCTTCAAGAATAAAACCAAACATTATGACAAATACCAAATTGACGTTCTCAGTTAGCCCGACGAACCATATCTCTCCGCGAACAACACCGTGATGTCCGTAGTATCGCCTAAATCTCAATGTCTCCAGTGATGACGATTTCATCGACATCCACCCTTCTGATTCTGACGTTGAGGCTTCTCATGAGGTAATTAAATCCAAAAGCTATAAATTTCATGCGATTAAATTTTAACAATGGACCTGTCTTCATTTGCTTTTGCGAATGTTTATCCTTTCAGATTAGGACATGAGAATATGTTGTCTATGAAGTAATAGAAGAAACATTTCATTCTTAAATGATGCTTTAAGAAAGCTTAAATAAAACGATAATAATACATAATTTATTGTGTACAGTTGTGGTCATATGGAAAATTATAAGTAATTAAAGCTTTAATATTGGCACTATTGAGCGTATTTTACATTTTTAGAACCGACTTCTTATATTGATGGTACTTTTGATTTAACAGATTAGCAATTTGAATTTAATAAATAAACCATCACAAATATATTTTTAATGTATTTCAAACAAAGGAATCAATGTCTCATGGTGGTGGCTGCAAGTTCATTAGGACACTTCTACTTGGATCATTTACTGAAGGTCGGAAATTATTATTGATAAGTAGTTTATTTTTTATGATTCACGATATAAAATTGTGAGAAGACTTAATGAATGTATTATTTGGAGCTTTCTTTTCAGTAAGTAAAAAACTTAAAATGCTACCTTTTATTTTAGCATTAGTGCGATGACCCGGAATTTTCGAGCATTTAAAATTAGAATATTTAATCGATTTTGAATATTTAAAGGTTAATTTCTAACTTGAATTTCAAATGTCATGGTTTATTTGATATTTAAATTATTAAATAATTTGGAATTGGGTAAAATATGCAATCTGAAGTTTTAAGCCGGTCAAAAATAATTTGAAGGCTTATAAAATTTATGTTGATATTACTGAAGAGAATAGAAGTGTTGAAATCAAATTTAAGAATGTTTTGTTAAGTTTTGAAATTTAATATCGTTTAAATTGAATTTAAAAATAGCCTTCCGAGGCACAGTCTCGGAAGTCGACGAAACCAGCTCCATTGGATCCGTAATATTGTATTATTGTCGGATTTCAAATTTCGTATTGAACAGGGTTGTTGTGGGAGCATACGGCATATAAATGCGCTGGAATTTTATATCAAAAATTCAAATCGATTTCGTTCTCTCTTAATGGGAAAAATAAAATAAAATAATAGCGTCGCCTGCCTCTGTCCCTTCCTTTTTAAATCACGAAATTTCTTTTTCCAGGCTTCCTAATCGAATAGAATAAAACTATATCTTCATTCCTTCCTTTGCAAGCCAAAAATTAAATAAAAAAAATATTACTCGCGTCTTCTTCTGGAAGCCAAGCCGAACCCTTCTTATTAAAATCGTATTCTTCTTCTACTGATTGGGACGAGCATCAAAAAAAAATATAGACAGTGAAATCAAAATCGTATAAACTTCCTTCCTTCTCCAATTTATCCAAACTTTTTTTCCAGACGAATCGAAAAAAAAAAATGGTGGAACGAAGGTAAATCGCCCCTCTCAAACAAAGTTCGCGCAACTATTTGAGATGCGCGAGTGAGCGGGGCACGCTAGTAGGTTGATGGTTCGTGAGGGATTGGGGATGCACGCGCGCCGTCTAGGGTCTTCGAAGATTCGGAGAGGGCTGTGACAAATTGGCCTGAGGGACGCGTTTCTGGAAGACTCACGATCAGGGGTTCTTCATCGTCGCCGTTCTCGGTCGAGCATTGAGCTATGGTCGCGGCTAATGTTCGTTACTGGGAAGAAGAGGGGTTGGAGTCGCGATGTTGAGGTGATGGTGCTGCGATCATCTCTGGTTTAGGATTGAACTTCAAGGTATAATTTCTAATTTCAATTTACATATATTAAATTTGTGTAAAAATAAAATTAAAAATAAAAACAGTATTTAATTTTTGATGCAAACATATATATATACCTAAATTAGATGCTCATATTACAGTAAGAAACTTTTCATTTTTTTTATTTTTGTTTGTATACTAAAATATATACATATACAGTGTAAATTATAATAAGTATATAGATTTAGGAAAAAATTATACTGTAACGGAATTTTACTGCAAACTGGAAGAAAGGTAGGATTTCAAATTTCTGAAAGAGATATGTATAAAAAAAATGTATATACATATATAAATTTATTTACAGTAAATTAAATGTAAAGGCAGTTTTAATATTTATACATTTATTTGGTAAACAGAAAATAATCTATATATGGATATGATTTAGAAAGTAGAAATTTAAATGGCAATAGATTATTTTATTAGTTTATGCGTAGGTGGTTTAAAAAAATGAAATAGATAAATATATACACAGATATTTTAATTCACAAGTTATTTTAAAATAAATTATTAAGGCGGTTTATTTGTAAGTTAACCTATTTAATTATTTTTGTAACTTAAATTGTTTTTGTCCAGAAAATTAGTTAAGTAAAATAATTGGTTAACTAAACTTATTACTGGGATTTAAATTGATCAACTCTTCCAACTATTAATAAATTATAAAATTATTATTCAAGGTCCAAATATCATGAAGGAAATAGTCAAGATGGAAGTAGATTGCAAACAGCAAAATAATCAAAGGTGAGTTAATCTCACTCAGTTAATTTAAATTTAAATTTAAATGATTAAACTTAAATAATAGTTTGAATGGTTGAGATTGGTTGATGTGCTATAGTATGGAAATTTTGGAATTGGCATATTATATTGTGCTAACATCTGTGGATGCAGGGAAAACAGGTTGGAGGGATCCAACTGGACCCCTCAACATTTATTATTTAATATTCTCTGTTATGATTACTTGATATTCAATTTTGAATATATTGGAATATTGAATGATATGATTTGGTTGGATATATTGGGTATAATGAATTACCAAAAATATATAAATTGGATTTTAGGACGAAAATAAAGGAAGTAAATTTGTAAACGAAATAATCTTAGAGAATTTAATAAATTCAGAATGAACTGAAAAAGAAATGGAAGTATGTTAAATACTACTAAATAACTTCGAATATGAAAAGAAAAGAATTTGAATAAACAGTAACTAATGAATTGTAAAATTATGTGATATTAATTTAAAGGAATAAAAATTATTTTTAAACTTAAAGTTTTAAATTTAATTAAAGGAATAAGAAGTAAATTGTGAAATCTAAATTGGTATTTCAATTTAAAAGTATTTAAATCATAATTAAGGAATAAAATCTGAAATTAAAGGATTTTTGAATAAATGAAGTAAATTGGAAATCAATTTGGAATTGATTTAAGTGTCGAAATTGGTTATTTGGAAGAATAAATTCAGGTGGGAATTTATTAAAGGAATGAGAAAAAAAATTAAAAATAAATAGTGATTTGTTTTTAAAGGTTGTGAAGAGAAGTATATTTCTCTGGATAGCCAAGTACGTTTTAAGTAAATTTTTAAATATAAGATAAAGGTTTAAGGTTGTTTTAAAAGCATGTTTTAGAAAATTTATTATTTCTGAATGTTTAAAATTCTTAAGTGAATATTTTTTTTCAAATCTATTATAATAATTATTTAAAGGTGACTTAGTATTTTGTTTTAAAAAGTGAAAACTAGTTTTATATTTATAAAGTAACATTATTTTCAGATATTCATATAGTATGTATTTTTAACAAATTTTTGAAATAGTTTTTAACTTAAAGGTTTTAAAGCATATTTTAATAAAGTGTTTTTAAATTATTTTAAGAATCTAAAGTTTTATGCTTGGTGATTCCAGTGGAAATAGAAATACTTGGAATTTATTCTGAGAAAGACAGATAGTTTTGAAAACTGTTTTCAAGGAGTTTGAAAAGTGAAACTATATCTTGTGAAGATATTTTTGAGATAAATAAATAATTTAGAAAATTATTTATTGTTTGATGGATGTTTGTGAATATAAATTGATAGTTAAATAACCGACTATCAATATTGGACAAATGCGTTGATCGTTTCGAAGAGACCGGGGTCGAGATTTATTTCTCGAAAACCACTTCGATCCGGTTTGTACGTTTCGTGGAAACGAGTTTGGATTCGAAGATGGAACAGTGAAGTGCAAGGGCTAGTCGCTACTAATCCTGAGGATATTTCCAAAATGGATGTAGTAGGAGTGGTGCATTCGGTTCCGTTCAAACCCGGGACGGACTTGTATGGATGAATGCTTGCGAAACATCGTCAGGTGGACGATGGGCATTCTAAAGGATATATTCTAAAAAGTAACGCTTAGCCTCAAGCCTCATAAAATGGGAATGACTGAAAATCAGGGGATATGCAGCAAGGCTAGGTGGGTAGCACCCAAGCAGGGTGAGGTCATTCCAGTCTAGATGTCCCTTTTTATTTCGGCTTAGTGGGTGGTTGCTGATCCCAACCGCGGAGTGATCTCACTCGGGATTATCCAGTAAGGGGTAGTCTCGGTCTTGTGTTGTAGGGGAGCGGGCGTACTCCTCGGTATGGTGATCTAGGCCCCGTACTGTGACAGGTGGTACCCCAGTGCCTAGTCATTAGTTGGAAATCCATTCTCCCTACGAGCCTTGTACGAGTTTTGTTTGTATTACCCACTCTGCGGCTAGTAGCTGGAATTTAATAGATGTAACAATTTCGGCTATTTTATAAGTATTTGTATATAGACCCTATTATAATATCAGAGGATTTCTACAAAAATTGTTTTATCTATCGTAAGGTAAAAACCCGACATGTTTATTTGTGGCGTGGTCTTACGAGATGCTTTTGTTTTCAAAGGATTTTTGAAACTTAAATAATCAATTGGGTGTCATTTTCTCACGCTGGTATTCCAGACTGACTCGGGTGTTATTAACTGTAATGCTCGGGTCAGACCGAGTATTATAGGATACAGGATATGATGCTGTGGAGCTCAGGAGACGAGCTGGATGACGATACATACTCTCATACTTGTTTATATATATATTTCCGCTGCGTTGAGTTGTTGTGTATCCATTTGTATGATATTGTTGTTGAGATGTGATTGACGTACTCTGATGATGTAATATATAAACAGAGATATTTGATTTTGAGTAAAGATTATTTATTACCTATTATATTTTGTTCCGCTGCGATGGTTAGATTCTGATGTTGTTTTCTATTTTCTTATTCTACATCTTCTTCTTTAACCAAAATGGTTCGTATTTCTGTGCAACTTGAGTTGATTTAGGTAGAATAGTATTGACTCAAGGGGTAAGGATTTGCGGGCTGTTACAATTAGTCTGCTTCAGGCTTTGATGTGCGTATAACAAGTTTGGATGGAATGCAGGTTTGTGCTTCAGCGATGAACTAAATCCAACTTTTTGATACAGGAAACCAAAATTTGCACTATGCTTATGTCTATAATATACAAAAATTTATTATTATTATAATCTTAGAGTTGAAATTGTTTGGGAAAGAAGACAAACTACTATAAGGATCAACTCCAAGTGATATTTGCTCGCATCTCTTCGATAATCACTATTTTTAAACCATATTTTTTTAATGATAAAAAGCTACCTAATCTCATGAATTCACTTTGTGACGCCCCACCTCTATACCCACGCTAGCCAAGGAAACTACGGGGTAATGCCGTCAACAAACGTGGAGAATAAGGCTGGTTAGGAGCGACCATCTATAGCCTTGCTCTAACTATCTATTGAATACATCGACAATAGTCACACAAAGCAGATCGACATATCCAACGAATACTTAAAACAAAACCATAGGTGGTTGGAGGATCTATCAGAACAGAATATAACAACTCACATGTAATATACATCACAGAACAGTAGATCATCATATACACATATACAGATCCATAACGGAGTATACAAACTGATACATGACAAGTGGTATAGCAAACCATAATATACAAACGAATCCAAAAGAATATATATCAGAGTTACAATAAAAAGGGACTACACAAAAGCTATAACAAAAAGGAGCAAGCTGAATAGTCCATGCGGAAGCAAAATAGGCTAAGTCCAAAAGCACCTAACATGAAACATCTCGGTCTGACCCAAGTATAAATACATGGGTCAGTCTAGCTAAACAAATCAGTTAGATAAACTGAACAACAATAAACCTGCAAGGTCATAAAGTATAACAAATATCTCTAACAGAGATAACACAATCATCTAACAAAAGATGAATTATAACAAGACAAGCCTCATATCATCGGCAACACAATAAACAAAGGATACGAATATCCCAAAACAAGCCAAAAAGGCAAATAACAAATACCAATGAAGGTAACACAAGTTCCGCAAGGTAAACGCTACATATCGTGCGGCTCAAAAAGACCAACACCGAAGGGCGATACCTAGGGAACATACATATCAATGAAACATTAGAAAATTTTGCACGTGCTCAGTACTGTATAAACAAGGATCCATGAGCCAGAAGACTCCAAACCCAATATCACTCGAGCGGTGATGAATGACCATCTCCAAAAGCGATACAATAGGGCAACAAACCCAAAGGCACAAACCCGAAGGTACAAACCCGAAGGCAACAAACCTGAAGGAGACAGTCCGAAGACACTATCCCAAAGGCAACAAACCATAGTGGTGAAGGTCCGGAGGCCCAGTACCGGACACCACTAACTGGCAGAATGTGTCACAACTCTCCAAAAGGAATCCGAAAAGTGGTAATGTGAGTCCCATAACCACTCGTATGCACTAAACAGTTTACTATCCATTAGTCAATTTCACACTCAAAGCAGTACAAAGTTTACCTCATCTCATTGGTAAACCAGACACAAAGGTCAAAACGTTCAAACGAATAGATTGGGAATTAACTGAGAAGATGAACGCACGTGTTCATTGCACGTGTTTTATCTAATCATTTAATTCTCCTCTCATTTCGCTCGGAGTGCGAAATTGTGTATGTTTTAAATAGAATTTATAAATTGGAGAAACGAGCTTTTAATGCAATTTAGAAGATTATTTTATAAAAACCCGTGGATGAAGTCAAAAAGGAATCATCAAGGTCAAATATGCATAAACAACTAATTGGAATCAACATGAATCAATAAAAGTTGGAATCACAAACAAATAGGCAAAATAGACCAACACAAGTGGGTCAGTCGACTGGCCGTCTGTAGTCAGTCGACTGAACCATAACCCAGGGGTTTTCAGACCCTGCAGTCAGTCGACTGACTGCAGTGGGCCAGTCGACTGGCAGTAGCTGGAACTATTTTCCAGCCCATCAAATGGAGAAGCAAACTCTCACCATTTGCAACCGGTCGAGCAATGGACCTAAGGGGCTTTTGCCAATCGATAACCCAGCACATTGGCACTCCAATTCACCACCAAAACATGTTCAACATCAAAGTTATGATTTTCAAAGATTTGACACCAAAACACCAAAAATTGGAATATTCACCAATTCAATCCAAGCCAAAAGCAATTGCATAAGAATAAGTATTAGGAATTCATACCTAACAATCAAAGATAGTTTGGACATAGATGTGAGATAAAAATCGCACCTTTTAACTCACAAACAAAGATGAGAAGCTCAAACGCAAAGAAAAGACTAACCACTCTCCACTTCAACTCTACTAGCTTCAATGTAAGATCAGAACAAGTATTTTCCTAAGTTAGGTTTAGGAAACTTTCTGAAATTGAAGGAAGAAAGAGTTGGAGAAGATGAAGAGAGGATTACCAATAGCTTCACCTTGATTTTGGAGAAAGAATTCAAGTTTGCAAAGTAAACTAGGGCTTGGAATTTCTATTTCCCATTCTCTTCCCCCATTTTCAGTTGTACTTAAACTTTATGAAATAAAATAAGTGAGTGGAGAGGAGAGGGGGCTGAGTTGAGGTATAGGATGAGTTGGTTGAACCCAAACCCAAAAGCCCGCTTAGCAAATAGCAAAATTCGACTTACTCCAAACATATCGAAGCTTATACTCAAAAAGATCGCAAACGCCATTTTGGACTTAATGGAAGTGGTTTCGAGTCCTAATTTGGCCGTTTGCAAAAAAGTAACATTTTGGACCTAAATCCGACTAACGGCGCTATATTTAAATAAAACATTTAAATATATAATCGTTAAATATGTGGGTTGTTACACACCTGTATTGAAAACATGTGGAAATGATATAGATAACCTATATGCTAAAGGATGTGAAATATTTACATATAAAGGATTCATAATGATGAAAGAAATTAATATATGAGGGTAGTTATTATTGAAATTGTGCTTTTTTATCACCGGCTAATCTCATAGTTAAATGGGAAAGTTGAAACCGCAATAGTTGAATGGGAAATTTGAAACCGCAATTTTCTTGCTGACTTGACAGGTGTCTCCATATGATGTGGCATAAGTATGATAAATGCTAATATAAGGCAGTCCATGTTATTTCATTTTGTTTGACTGCATTATATCTAAATTGAGGAGCGAATAATTTGTAAGGTTTTAGCTCTTGCAAAATAGGATTCAAACCTCTTTGTTTAGTTTTGTACATCAAATCAAACATGAGTAACAGGACAAAATATTATCTCTTCATATTCAGTTAGCTTCTTTCATAAGCCCTAATTCTGAAATGTGTAACTTGAATGGTTTATTCTTATCTTATTCAATCAACATGACTATCTCAAAAAGGTATAAACATATAAGAGAATATAGCTTTAGTCACACAATGATTTCTCAATGTTATGACCCTAAAATTCACTTATATCTTATGTATAGTCAGGATTGGCGTTAAAAAATAGTTTCTATAGAGAAATGGGATAGGGATGATGATAAAATGCAATGCATCATTATCACTTTTATTAGGACTACAGTAGAACCTAAAGGCCGTCTTCCTGAATTTTACTTGATTCCCTGCCTTAGATACATGATTCAAAGTCAAGATGTATTTCATATCCATTATGTCCTTTCACATTCATTCATAATAGATGAGAAACATGTACCAAGGACGTTCCAAATTAAAAAGGGTGATGTTTTTTCACTTCCATGTCAGTAAATCATGCTAGACAAATGGCATATTTGTGTTGAATAGATTGAAACCACATAAAGCAATTTTCAAGGTTACATGGAGGAAGGTAAATAAGTTTTCTAGTGTATTTATAGACAAATTGTATTAAAGGCTAAAGGGTAGAGTGTTTGCGGACAAATTGTTTTATTAGAGTTTGGGTAAGATGTAAAAAATTTAGTTTCAGAAAAACTAATATAACAATCTTAAAGCCCAACGTATTAGAGACAAGTCGTATTTAAAAGTTATGTTTTTGAAAAACTTTGGAAATTGAACCATTAAATTGCTTCTTTTCCCACCGTTGACTTAATTTCTAAGTCTGACGTAGAAAACCGCTGCCGCTTTTCATCCCAATCGTTTTTCCGTGAACGCACCCTATGAATTGACGTATACAAAGGTTATAGAGAATTTATAGAATTGATTTATATAATCATATAACTTTTTTAATGAAATAATCCTATAATTTTTTTTCCTATTGCATGTGAAAGGTCTTTAACTGTATGTTGACAGTGCTCTGTGCTACTAAACAAACAACGACATCTCAATTTCTAAGATTGGATTCATGTACTTTGATGCTATGTTTGGTGATAGTTGTTTCAATAACCGTAGCTATACTAATTTTAGTTTTCACATTTCTTTTCCATATAATATAACTTTTTCTTAATTAATAAGAAACTGGATAGATTGTAGGTTGAGACTTGAGATCTCTCACAAACTGTATGGTCCTAACTTTGTTGACTCCTTCATGATGTGGAGGCTTAAAATAGATGAGAATAATCATTAACATTTATATGAGTCCCACATGAAGAATTTACTTCCTGAACGGTGTATTTTGTTTGGAATAAGAGGTGTAATTTTTGAATTTTGATTAATGTTAAATACCTTATTTAAAAATAGATTCTTATGATTATCAATTCCGTTGATAATGTAATGAATATCAAATTTGGAATGGACAAGATACTGTTTAATTCATAATAAATAGAAATAATATCAAAATTGCAATTATTCTAACAACTAAATGATATCCGCACTTTTTTTTCATATTATTGGCTAAGTTTATGCCTTTTATTAAGGCATATTTTAGTAATTGTTTTCTCAATGATATTGAAGCTAATTATTTTCCTGGCAAAATAATGATGAACCATACGTTGACTCTGCATGTGTCAATACTTTTATGTCTTAATATGTAATGATAGTCTAAACCTCTCACGATGAAAACAAGTTTAATTTGCAAATGCGCATAAGACGACATAACAAGTTCATACCTTTTTTAGTTGTGTAGAAAATTCCATGACTGATCATTTTTTATGTGTGCTACCTTATCCACTTTTCTTTCCTACCTCAAGTAGTAAAATATTCCTCTCATCTTTATCCACCTACCACTTTTCCCCTTGATGGGCTGTTAATTTTCAAACCTTAATAGGTAATCATTTCAGAAGGTAATTATTTTCCATAAATATCTATTAATTTCCACAATTATTTTTTTGAGAAATAAAAATTAAGGAAAATTGAGAACGAAAGGTATGACGACCCGGAAATTTTGACAAATTAAATTGGAATAATTAATTGATTTTTAAATATTTAAAGGTTAATTTTAACTTGAATTCAAGATATCAATATTTACTTGATAATTAAATCATTGAATTATATAGTTTAAATATTGAATTTAATAATTGAAAATTGGGTAAATTGTTGAATCTGAGATTCTAAGCCAGTTTAAAAATAATTTGAAGGCTTATAAAATTTATAATGACGATACTGAAGATAATAGAATGGTTGAAATTTAATTTAAAGATGATTTGTTCAGTTTTAATAATATATCGTTTAAATGGGAACTTGAAAATAGCATAACGAGGCACAGTCTTGGAATTCGACGAAACCAGTTACATTGGATCCATAATAGTTAGTTATTATCGTATTTCAATTTTCGTAGTAATCGGAGTTGTCGTTTGACCGTGGCAGCTCAAAACGCTTAGAACTATTTTAATCGATTTAATTTAAAATTGATCGTTTACTTCCGTAACTCGCGTATACGATAAAATTAGCCTCTGAATCATGTTCCATCGTGTTCGAAACGCGGGTAAAACCTTGTAATCACCTAACGACGTTGCTTAAGAGGAGTTCGAAATTTTATTTGGCAATTAATGAGACGTCTTGGGAGTTTTATAATATAACATAATAAATAGTCAAAGATATTTTGCTCACAATCATTCCCAGTAAGCTTCTCAACCCCTTTACATTATCCTCAACATCTCTCTAACCTGGAACAGAATGGAGCGCATGAAGAAAAGATTAAATTTTGTTAATGGAGTCATGGCCGAAGCCTTCATTTCTAAAACTCAATAGAAAAAAAAATCAAATGGCCGAGTTCAGATCTTCTTCAAAAACCCCCTCTCTTCAATTCGAATTCATGGCCGTGACTCAGTCTTGTATCGCAATCGATTCGAGCTCATTCAATTCGACAAAGGGAAAGTTGCGCGCTTGCCGCATTGGGTTTAAGGATCACGACTCGGGAGGTTGGACTTTGCTTTTGGCTTTCGTGCTTCAGCTAGGGCTCGCGGTTGTTGGATGTGGACGCGGCGTGTGTGCGCGGCGTTGAAGAGACCAGGTATATAAAAAAAAGGGAGAATCGCGTGCGCGATCGAACGCGAGGAGAAGGGTGCGAGGCGGCGCTGGTTACGAGCTTGATCTCTTATGAAGGAAGGGGGGAAATAATCTCGACTTGAGGTCTAGGCAGGCGAGAAGAGGGTGATGTTAGGTTCGTTCGCGTGGAGCAGAGACTAGGAGGCCGTAGTTTCTATCGAGATCTGTGGAAGTGAAGGGCTTTGGAATTCGTAAGGCAGCGACGACAAGCATATACTCGTACTTGAGCGTGGTAGCGGCGTTTCGAAGGGGGAGTTGCGAGCAGCGTGAGCTTTGTCGAGATGATCCAGACGAGTGCAGAAAATAGTGAGGTATATTCAATTTATTCATTTCAATTTAATATATCTGCATGAATATGAATAATGAAACAGAAAATAAAATAAAATAAAATAAAATATATACATAAATATATACATCTCAATTTCAATCATGTTCAACTTAGTTAAATTAAATCCGTATTTGAAAGTAAATCATCGGTTAAAATTTAATTGTTAATTAATTAAACTTATGAAACGAAAATTTAATTATTTGATTTGATTCAAATATTAACAAAATCATATAATTATTTATTCAAGGTCAAATCGAAGAAACCGAGGCCAATTTGATGTGGATTGCAACTAAAAGCAAAAGGTGAGTAAATCTCACTCAGCTGTGTTTTATTTAAATTTTAATGGTTAATCTAGATAATGGATGAAATGATTGAATTGATTTGATACGCACGGTGAACTGATTTTCGGGTGACCTTGGTTTTGGATGATTCGTGGATTGATTGTTGTTTGACCCGAAATATTCGGGTTTGAATAGTTTTAAACTCTAATAATTGAATTTAGAAATCAAAGGGTTGAATTAATTAAATTATGAAGTGTAGGTAATTCAGAATAATTATTGAATAGTTTGTTAAGTTAAGTAATTACTAAATGTAATTAATAAAAATATAATCATTTTGCGAAACGGATCAAGAGATTGATTAAGAGGAATAATTAAGGAATAATTGATTTATTTAATGGAATAAATAAAAGATAGTTAATTGTAGTTTGGGATTAATCGAAATGGTAAATACGGTGGTTTAAATTAAAGTAATTTAATCTGATTGGGATAAGTTAAAATATAATTGGAATCCTCAGTTTATATAATTAATGATGAGATCAATGATCGATTAATTCAGATTGATAAATCCATAATAAGTGACTTAGGTGAAATGAATTAATAAGCAATTAAGGATAAATGAAATTAATGTTGTTAATTCAATTTATGAAGTAATTAAGATTACTTATTGATTTTGGATTAAGAATAATTAATATCGTGTAATTAATTGGAGATAATTACTTGAATGCAATTGAAAGATAATTAATCCAGTGTGATTAATTAAAATGAATAATGAAGAGTTGATTAATTAATTGATTTGGAATTAATTAACGTTAAATGAAGGAATCTAAGTGATTGAGGTTTGAAATTTCAATTAAATCAATTGAATTGATTTGTAGGTGATTAAGCTGCTTATGGATGATTGAGTGGTATTGGATGTTTTGAATGAGTTGATATCTCTAATATGAAATGTTGTGAATTTCATTTGAATAACTTGGATTAGGATAACATGAGTTTCGAAGAGACCGGGGTCGGGTATTTGGGAAATACCCGAAACCACTTCGAATATTTGTATATTGATTTGTGAAATCAATAGGCTGGGTTGAAATGATTTAAGTAGACTGGAATATTTATCTAAGTTTGGTACTTAGAAATTGATAGTTGAAATAAGTGTTGTCTATAGCGAAATGTGAATTTGTTAAATTGATATAAGTTACCCCGGGTTTTATACAAGTTGTTTGCTTTAGTATTCCATGTTAGACGGGTTTACTCACGTTGGTTTCTAGCCTGACCAGGGTGTTACTTTGGTGTAATGCTCGGGTCAGACCGAGTATTACAGATTTTCAGGTAGGTACGATCTGGAGCTCAGGAGGCGAGTTGGATGGCAGGATCGTATAGAATATTTCAGTTGTATTTATATTATTGTTCATTTGAGACATGATAATTGTAAATATTCAGTGACTGTATATAATGTGAAACTCTGATGTATTAGATTGTAATCGACAGATATAGTATTCTTTGTCAACTGTTATTATTTATTATTATATTTATCCGCTGCGATGTGAGTGAGGGGGATCACTCACCTTAGCTTGAATCGAAGTAGCCGCGGCGAAGAGGAGAGTCGAGCAAGCCCTAATTTGGATCGAAGGATGAAGACCGAGAGAGACGCCATTTTTCTTTCGTATGATTCCTTTTTTTTCTGATGATTTAAAGAGGAATGGGTTTCGAATATAAAAGGGAAAGGAGACGTGTTTTTAGCGTGGGTTACGGCGTGTGTAACGGCGTAAGTTAGGGCGTGTTTACAGCTGATAAGAGTAAGGCAATTGTACTCTTCTTATTTTATTGTACTATTATTTTTTTATAATTTTTTTTCTTATTTTTTATTTTAAATCAAATTTGTTTTGTATAATCATTTTCTTTTACTTCGTTTTGTAAATTTTGTTGTTTGAATTTTTAACTATGTGTATTTCTTTATTTATTTTGTATTGATTAAAATTTTATTCCTTTTTATTTTAAAGAAAAGAAAAATGTTATTTAAAACTAACCATCCATTTATTAATTTAAATAAATAATAATTCTTGTATCTAAATTATTTTTCTAAGTCAGTAGTTTGAATTTAAAATACAAATTCAATATTCAATTCAACTCCAAAGTCAAATTTAAATTTTATTCAACTTTAAATAAATTAAATTCTAAAATTTAATCGTCAAATTTATAGTTATATTGGGAATTCAAACTAAACCATCATTCAAATATTTAAAATTAATTAAATATTTTCAATTTAAATTGTTCAAAATTCAGGGTTGTTACATCTTTCTTCCTTTTCATAACTATCTGGAATTTTCGGGTTAGAAAATTTCGGGTCGTTACTTTTGGTATCAGAGCTGAAAGGTTAAGCGAGAACCTTGGCTCTAGTGGTGATTACTCATTTTATAGAGTCTGTAGTACTCTAGAATGAGTTGAGTGTATATATATATGAGCGCGTACTTGTTATTTTCTTATATAAAGATTTTAAATGATTTTATATATAAAGTATATTTTGATATATAAAGCGATATTTCCTTCTAATAAATATTAAGGTGAATGGTTGTTAATTATTGAAATTAAAATTTAGAAGTAATATAATACAACCATGTTAAAATTTAAATCACTTGAAAATTAAATTTTAAATCTAATCCTAGAAGTTGAAGAAAAAAATTCAAAGTAATGAAAAATAATAAATAAGTATTATTTGGATAATTGGGATTTGTTGCAAACAAAGGGTTGTTTGAAAATTGATTTGAATTTAAACCAAAGGTGGTTTAAAATTTTAAAATATGGCTGGGAGGGCCAAGAAATAAATATGTATATATGTATGGATATACATGATATCAAAGATAATTTGAAATAAACTCTAAATGTTGAGTTTTGATTTTCCCTGAAGCGTGATGGGAAACCCAAAGTGATATAAGTCTTGAACTTATAAGAGGGAAAGAATTTTGAAATTTGAAGTGAGAATTCAAATTGAGTAAGATTGATTGGATTAAGTAAATCGTATTTAACTTGGGAGAAGTTAAATAAGTTTGCATGAACAACTTGAATTGAAAATTTTAAGATGAAATTGGAATTTAACTTGAGAAGTTAAATGGTTGATTTGAATTGAGAATTTGTGTGATCTCAAAACGGGTTTGAGATTCAAAAATTGAAAATGGATGGACGTTTTAAAATAAATTGGATGATATCATCCTATTGTTAATAAAATAAATTTGAATAATTGAATTGTAAAATAAACTTGTTTAAGAACTGGCTTCAAACTGGAGGATAAAATTGAATAATAAATTAAAATTTTTAAAATAAAATTGTATTGAATTATTATTTGAACCTTGAAATACATAAGTAAAGATAACTTAAATGGAATTTTGAGAATTGAACTCAGAAATTAAATTGATTAAAAACTTTTAATAAAGGTTAATTTGGTTTAAATGGTTAAACCAACCTTTGAGAATTTAACTCGAATTTACATAATTCGAGGTAGTTTAAATTCAAGATTGAAATTGAATTAGTTCAAAATTGAATTTGGTTTGAATTAATTGGATTGGAATAATATGAAATTAAAACTAAAATCGAACAGGATTAAAATCAACTAGAATTTGATTTAAATTGGGGAAGGAATCAAGATTGATTCAACTTGAATTGGAATTAAATTTCAACAGAAATTGAAGTTATTCAAGTAAGAATTGAGTCAATTAAGGGAAGTGTACATTGAATTATTAGGGTAGTGAACAGTTTGACTCTTGACTATTCTAAATAAATTGTTTTAATACAAACTTATTTTTTTTAGCTATTAAATATATACATCCTTTCTTTTTAAGAAGCTAACTTATTATATATTTGTTTTACCATTATTTTTGGAGCTATTTAAACATTTTTCAACTATTTCCTGAACTAATTACTATTTTTCAACTATTTCACAAGTTAATTTCTATTTTACAATTATTTTGCAATTATCTAAAATTTCTGAAACTATTTAGCTATTTTTCAACTATTTTACAATTAGTTACCTATTTTATAGCCATTTTGTAAACTAATGATTGTTAACCCGCCTTTTGTCAAAGCCATAAGTAGGCGAATTCAACCTAACTAACTTACGACTATCGAGTTCGGAGTATGATGGATTTGGTTTCGAAGGATGAAGTTTACTTGGATATGTCATTTGGTCAAGAAATGAAGGGTATACATGGCACAGGTACTTCGTTCAGCCTACGAGTACGTTCGGCATAGTTGCCTCGTTCGCCTACAAGTATGTTCGGCTTAGTTGCCTCGTTCGGCATACGAGTATGCTCGGCATAAGGGATGGCTCGGCATTGGTTGTCGCTCGGCATAAGGGATGACTCGGCACGTTGGATCGTTCGACATTGGTAGGTCGCTCGGCATAAGGGATCGTTCGGCATGGTAGGTCGTTCGGTAGGATGAATCGTTCGGCATCAGGGATCGATCGGCATTAGATGTATCGCTCAGCATCCTAGCAGCATTCGGCATGGAAGTAGCGTTCGGCATTAGACTAGCGTTCGGCATGATGGCATCGTTCGGCATTGGATGAGTGTTCAGCATGGAAGCATCATTCAACATCCAACCTCGTTCGGCATCAGACATCGTTCGGCATCGGGGTAGTTCGGCACTCATTAGTGGCTCGGCCTTTGGATGGTTCGGCATCCGATGGTGGCTCGGCATAAGGAGGAGGACGGCAGATGCCGCTCGGCATAAGGTCCTAGTTCGGTATTAGGAGGTTGGCTCGGCATTAGGAGGTAGGTCGGCCTGAGGGTTTAGCAAAGGATGGTACGGCCATGGCTGTTGTTCGGCACGAGTAGTTCGGTTACAATGGGAAGCACGGTTCGGCATATGGCCTTGGTGGGCCGGAATCATTCAGAGAGCCCAACATCTACCTGGACGTGTCTATAAATAGAGCACGTAGAGCTTCAGAAAAGGGGGACTTCATTTTGATCTTTCTACTTCTTCTCCTTTGCTCTCTGACCTTCTATTTCCTAAGGCTAAGGATAGCCTACTACTTTGTAATTGTAACTGATTCTCATATCAATAGAAAGAAATTACTGGAGTGGACGTAGGCCAGAGTTAGCCGAACCACTATAAAATCTGCTGTTCTTTACTGCTTTCGTTTTAATTTTAACTGTTCTTCATATTATTACTCCCTACACACACTCTATCTGTTATCAGTGACTGTTAATTGGTGCTTTCGTCTACATTTGGGTGTTAGTGACCAATTTTGGCGCTAACATTTTGGTGCTTTCACTGAGAAGGACTAGCACCCGCTGCATCGGGTAGAAATTTGGATTTGGAAGATAATGACTAGGCAAAACAGTAGAAGGCTAAGGGCTGAGAGAAGCCAACAGGAAGGAAGTCAACAAGCATCCTCCGGAGGTGATGAAGTACCAGCTTCGATCTACATAACCCGGGATGAAATGGAAGCCATAACAAATTCACTGCAAGAAAGGTTGTTGAAGAGTCAACAGGAGATGATGCAGACTTTCTTGGAGCAAATGAGAGCTGCAAGGACCCAGAACTTAGGAACGGCTACAGCAGCCGTGGATGCAGGACAAGGAGCTAGGGTTATGGAACCCAATGGAGGACAGGATGCAGAGCCAGAGGGCAATCGACAAGGACTTGGGGGCAGGCCCGCAGGATCCAACACAGGAGGACCTTTGGAAGGAGTTCAACAGGCTAGAACTAACGTTGCTGCTAGCGAGCCACATGAAGAGTATGTACCGGAATTCCCTCGGGGGCAACCCCCGACAGACAACGCTGGATTGGTGGATATAATCAGGAAGACTGTGCGAGGTGGTTTGACCAATAGAGACTTGGAGGATGTAAATAGGAGTCCCTTCACTCCTACTATCAGGCAAGCTAGGAACCCACCCGAATTTAAGCTACCAAATTTGGAAATGTATAATGGGAAGGCGGATCCAACGGTTCATCTGACGAAATACATAAGGCATATGGAGGTACTGGGGGCATCGGATGAGGTCATGGCTCGATGCTTCCCATTGTATTTGACAGATATCGCAGCTATGTGGTTTAGACAGCTGGAGAATGGTTCTATCGGCACATGGACGGAGCTAATTGAGAGGTTTATGAGACAGTTTCGGGTCCACATAGTCAGACCCAAGAACGTGATGACTCTGACGTCTATGAAACAATGGAAAGGGGAATCGCTCAGGTACTTCTTAACCAGATTCAACGCAGCGGTAGCCTCAGTGGATCGACCCGATCCGTCAATGGTTTTGATGGCAGCCGTCTCGGGAATCGCGGATAACTCGGATTTCAAAATATCATTGGAACGGGACCCACCGAGGGATCTCGGGGAGTTCTATCATGAGGCGGAAAGGTTCTTGAGACAGGAGGATGCGCAGGCTGAGAGAGTAGGGAGAGAGGCTGAAGCTTATGCAGTGAGGGGTGGAGGTCCATCCAGGGAGGATCTAAGTAAAGATGATAAAGGAAAAAGGAAAATGAATGGAAATGGTGGCACTTCGAAGAAACCTCGGAGGGAGTCAAAGTTTTCTTCTTACACAGATTTAACTGAGACTCTAGAAAGGATTTACTTGGACACTCGAGGGCGGCTCCAATACCGAAGGCCAGCAAAGAGAGAGCCTTCAGAATACGAACGGACATCGGGAAAGCATTGCCTATTCCATAAGCTGGATGGGCACAACACAAACGACTGTAGGCATTTGAGGGATATCATTGAGGAGCATGTAAGGAATGGTCACCTACAGCAATATGTCAGGAATCGAACTACGGCAGGGGAGCAAGAGCAGCCACCACCTACCTCTAGCAATGGCGGCATTGGGTCTGGTCAACGCCGGTTTACTATCAACTAAACAGGTTCATGGTTTTGAATAAGTAATAGAACTCAAAGTAATACGGCGAGGTCACTTACACACGTACGGGATTGAGGACGGTCCCTAGGCGTGCTCTGAGATAACTGAAAACCGTACTGCTTGAGTCTATGAAATCCTGCTTTCTTTCTATTTTTCTGCAAACTTTGGTTTCCTCTTTCGTGTTTTGGACATTTACTTTTCTTTGGTATGATTTTTGGAGTTTGGATTGAACTCCCAGTTTGGTTGGTTTTTTGGTTTGCCATTCTGGTTTTGATGTTTGATTTGGATTTTGATTGGGACTTTTGATATGGATTTCTGGTTTTCTGATTGGATTCGGATCAATGTAATAAACAGTCCAGGTTCTATGATTACTGTCCCGACCGGAGAGACAGGGCAATGATCACGAATTACGAGTCCCTTCGCCGGAGAGCGATGGGATGGACTCGGACAGAATATCAAAGTCCTTGACCCGAGAGTCGAGGCCGGAGAACATGAAAAGCCCTTGACCGGAGAGTCGAGGCCGGTGAATATAAAAAGTCCTTGACCGGAGAGTCGAGGCCGGTGAATATAAAAAGTCCTTGACCGGAGAGTTGAGGCGGGAGAATATAAAAAGTCCTTGACCGGAGAGTCGAGGCCGGTGAATATAAAAGGTCCTTGACCGGAGAGTCGAGGCCGGAGAATATAAAAAGTCCTTGAACGGAGAGTCGAGGCCGGTGAATATAAAAAGTCCTTGACCGGAGAGTCGAGGCCGGTGAATATAAAAAGTTCTTGACCGGAGAGTCGAGGCCGGAGAATATAAAAAGTCCTTGACCGGAGAGTCGAGGCCGGTGAATATAAAAAGTGCTTGACCGGAGAGTCGAGGCCGGAGAATATAAAAAGTCCTTGACCGGAGAGTCGAGGCCGGTGAATATAAAAGGTCCTTGACCGGAGAGTCGTGGCCGAAGAATATAAAAAGCCCTTGACCGGAGATTCGAGGCCGGAGAATATAAAAAGTCCTTGACCGGGGAGTCAAGGCCGGTGAATATCAAAGTCTTTGACTAGAGAGCCGAGGCCGGAGAACATACAAGCCCGTGATGGAAAAGTCAAGGCTGGAACAGGATAACGCGACCCAGCGAGGTCTATAGATTCAAGGTTAAGCCCAGAGAGGTCATGGATTTGATAGTACGGTTACAAAAAGGATATGGACTTTGGATGTTGGATTTGAGGCTATTCAAAACACACCTTCCAATAGCAAGGCATGTTTTGGGGGGCAAGTGTTAACCCGCCTTTTGTCAAAGTCATAAGTAGGCGGATTCAACCTAACTAACTTACGACTATCGAGTTCGGAGTATGATGGATTTGGTTTCGAAGGATGAAGTTTACTTGGATATGTCATTTGGTCAAGAAATGAAGGGTATACATGGCACAGGTACTTCGTTCAGCCTACGAGTACGTTCGGCATAGTTGCCTCGTTCGCCTACAAGTATGTTCGGCTTAGTTGCCTCGTTCGGCATACGAGTATGCTCGGCATAAGGGATGGCTCGGCATTGGTTGTCGCTCGGCATAAGGGATGACTCGGCACGTTGGATCGTTCGGCATTGGTAGGTCGCTCGGCATCAGGGATCGTTCGGCATGGTAGGTCGTTCGACAGGATGAATCGTTCGGCATCAGGGATCGATCGGCATTAGATGTATCGCTCGGCATCCTAGCAGCATTCGGCATGGAAGTAGCGTTCGGCATTAGACTAGCGTTCGGCATGATGGCATCGTTCGGCGTTGGACGAGTGTTCAGCATGGAAGCATCATTCAACATCCAACCTCGTTCGGCATCAGACATTGTTCGGCATCGGGGTAGTTCGACACTCATTAGTGGCTCGGCCTTTGGATGGTTCGGCATCCGATGGTGGCTCGGCATAAGGAGGAGGACGGCAGATGCCGCTCGGCATAAGGTCCTGGTTCGGTATTAGGAGGTTGGCTCGGCATTAGGAGGTAGGTCGGCCTGAGGGTTTAGCAAAGGATGGTACGGCCATGGCTGTTGTTCGGCACGAGTAGTTCGGTTACAATGGGAAGCACGGTTCGGCATATGGCCTTGGTGGGCCGGAATCATTCAGAGAGCCCAACATCTACCTGGACGTGTCTATAAATAGAGCACGTAGAGCTTCAGAAAAGGGGGACTTCATTTTGATCTTTCTTCTTCTTCTCCTTTGCTCTCTGACCTTCTATTTCCTAAGGCTAAGGATAGCCTACTACTTTGTAATTGTAACTGATTCTCATATCAATAGAAAGAAATTACTGGAGTGGACGTAGGCCAGAGTTAGCCGAACCACTATAAACTCTGCTGTTCTTTACTGCTTTCATTTTAATTTTAACTGTTCTTCATATTATTACTCTCTACACACACTCTATCTGTTATCAGTGACTGTTAATTGGTGCTTTCGTCTACATTTGGGTGTTAGTGACTAATTTTGGCGCTAACAATGACTATTTTTCAACTACTTACCTATTTTTCAATTTTCAAGCTATTTTCTAAATATAAACTGGTCGGAGTACAAACTGTTAATTGGTTTAAATACCCAATTGAGATAAGAATTGAAGTGATAATTCAATGGAATTGAGACAATTGTAACTAAGTGAATGAAAATTTAAGTGAATGTGAATGGAAGATTTAGCTAATAATCAATGGAAATAAATACGTAGGATGTACGTATATTATTCTATTCGCATAGTGATTTCATCCGGATTCGAGCACAGAATTTTGAGATAGTTTATCGATCCGAGTGGGATTTTTCACTCGATATTCGACGGCGAACCTGGATATGGATTGTTGGTTGATTCTGGATATTCTCTATCATAGTTATGGCTATGGAAGGAGAATGGCGGTTTCTAATCAAGAAAACAGATCTGAATCCGCACTAGGAAGTCGGGTGGGCGTGACTAGTTCGGAAGTGAAATTATGTGATCGAGTGAGCGATCAGGTTGGAGTCGTACGGATGATTTGTGTGCATCGTACGGATTTGAATGAAATTGATATTGAGAAAAGTAATCAAATTCGAATATTTGATTTTGAATAAACAAGTTATATATCTTTGTTATATGTAAGATGAAAACTCCCCTTGTTAAATTTATTGCTGGAAGAAAATATTTTTGGAAGTGTTTGAAGTATAAAAGGAGTTTTATACAAGTTTGAAAAGATCCAAAGTTTTAAAAATGATATATATCTGGATATATATATATATATAAAGGATCTTATGAGGATTTTGGAAAAGGTTTTGAGAACCTTTGGATTTGGAAAGGCTTTTGATTTTTGGGTAAAATCAACATTGAATTTGGAAAGCCTAGTTTGAGAATTATCGATTTTGGAATAATCGATTTTGTGTAAATGAGCTTTATATGAGATCATACTAGGTGTATGATTTGAATATACTATATGTGTATAGTATAAAATGTTTGATGATGGATCTGGGGAAAAAGGCGCTCCCTTGAAATGAACTTCTCAAGAGTGCCACCGGGTGGTGCTGCCTTGAGCCCCAAAAGGGGGGTTCTAAAGTTGATCCTGTGAGGAGTCCGGACAAAACTAGTTCCCGGGGATTATGAGTAGTGTATATCATAGTGGAAGTCGTGTGTGCCGCTGAGAGCCAACAGTCTGTGTTTGATTTTATATCGATAGATTGCGACCTATGGTATAACATAGTGAAAGTCGTGTGTGCCGCTGAGAGCCAACAGTCTGCGTTTGATTTTATATCGGCAGACTGCGACCTATGTAGGAGTGGAGAGGTTTCATTTTGATAGCGAAAATCAGAGGCCGTGGAGAGCCTGCAGTTACATGGACTTTTGCTGCGATGGCAACGTAACCTTTGATGTAACTGTGATCTGTTGTGTGGGATCCATGGCGTAATCGAGAGGCCACGGAGAGCCTGCAGTTACATGGACTTTTGCTGCGACGGCAACGTAACCCTGGGATGTAACTGTGACCATGGATAGGGGTGATGATTTCCAGAGCATTCTCACCAAAGATATTTCCTCTATTTCAAAATGCTTTCAATATTTTTAATAAAATTATTTTTCAAGTATTTTCACTGGGTGTTGAAAACGGGTTTACCATGTACTTATAGATTTTCAGTCCTACGCCTGATCAACGTATGACTGAATTTCTGTGAGAACAAGGATGGACTGGTTGAGACATCGAGTTATAAAAAGTATTTTTTTTATAAAGAGTTATTTTAATAGTATGATGTGAACTTAAAAGCAATTCTAAAATTTTTAAATAAAGATGTTGGAATTTTGGAAAATTGAGGGAAACCCAAACTGAAATTTAAAATAAAATTGAAACTCGGGAATTTTGATGAAGTGATTTTGTAATTAAAATCAAATATTGATTTAGAAGTTGGAAATAAGCTAATTGGTTAAATAATTATTTGATTGAGTATATTAATAAAATTTAACTTGGGGAAATAAAATAAATGGTAAGTTAATAATGGAATTTGACAATGAATTCAAATTGTAAATGGAATTCGACTTGGATTTAATAATGAAATAAATAAGAAGAGATATTGTAAAATAAAAATAAAATAGAGTTGGATTGAAATGTGATGGTTTGAGTTGCAAATAAATCCAGATGAGTAGAAATAGTTCGAGAATGGCTTTGTATTAATAAAATAAACTCGATAATGAATTAAGTAAATAAATGAAAATTTTAAAATGGGTTAATTGAGCTAAATAATAAATGGATGAAGTCTGATAGAATAAGAAATTTAACCAAAGTTGTGATTGGAATTGGATTATCAGACTGAACTTAAATTCGGTGGCATATTAATTTGAAGTGTAAATGAGTTAAGTTGTGCTTGAATATTATTTTGATAAATTGAGAAGGTGAATTTAAAATTAAAATTTAAAATTGATGGGCTAACTAAATTTAAGGGAAGTTGATTAAAGTAAATTAACTTAAGTGTAAAATTTATGGAAGCTTGGCTTCGAATAAGAGTGAAAGCCCATTAAATA
Organism: Allium cepa; assembly: GCA_030765085.1. Lineage (NCBI taxonomy): Eukaryota > Viridiplantae > Streptophyta > Magnoliopsida > Asparagales > Amaryllidaceae > Allium > Allium cepa. The sequence goes on from CM060928.1 coordinate 589,330,201, forward strand.
AAAGCTTGGATTGAATTAATTTGGGAATGGCTAGTAGTGTACTAGAATGAAATGTTTCGAGCTAATGAATGGTGGGTGAATAAATTAGAAATGAAATGGAATTAAATACAGAATGAGTAGAAAATTAATTTAAAATAATTATAAACTAAAATGGATACTCTGTTAAGCAAATATCGTCGAAATTGCATAAGATGAATTATCGTTTAGCGTAAACAAAGGTAACTAAAATGCTATGAGTCAATAGAGATTAAATAAAATTGATTCTGAATCATTTGAGGTGAATATGAGCTTGTTTGGATTAAAAATAAATTGAATGTAAGCATTTGAATTGTAAACCATTAAAATTGAATGAAATGACATATAAATTTGGTTGGAAGCAATTGGATTGGCTTTAAGTCATATAAATCGCTTATGGTAAGCGTTGGGTGTTTGATGCTTTTGTAATGCTTGTGTTTTGCCATTAAAGTAAGTGAAATGATAATAAATACTCTATATATGGCACTTACATATTTAAGTTGAGTAAGTACAGGTACCTGAAGGCCGTTTGGCTGGATTTGGATTGCACTAAATGCTAAAATAAATAAGCTGCTTGCTTAAAATGCTAAATAAGGTACGCCTACGCAATAAAAATAGGAAATATGAACTGTTTTTGCTTTTTCCGACCGGGTGGGTCGATGTATATATATTTATATCTCTTGTCAAATTGCAAAAGCTCCTCCGTACAAAGGAGACTCTGCCAAAAAAATTCGAAAATTTTGGAAGTTAGAAAATTTTTCGAAATTTTTGGGAAAATTTTTGTTAACGACAAAATGATTTCAAATTGGGAATTAAAGTAAATTAGCATATGAATCAGATGTACTTGAAAGATAAAAGTCAACATTCAAGATTTAAAGTAAATTGAATTCGTATGAAGTGGGGAAAACTAGTTTGAATAGGAAAGGATATGAAAACTTCTGTAAGGATAAGTATGTAAAGATTTGAAAGGGCTATGATTTGATATTATTGTTAAATAAGATATGCAGGGATTATAAGGAAAAGGAAATTGGATTTGATATCAGAAGATAAATTTGAATTGCCCGATAAAAAGGTATGTATTTAAAATTTCTGAATGAAATTGGATTGGGTTTTTGATGTAGCCACTTGGCTTTTGTTTTCTTTTTGGTATTTGGGAGCCCGTAGAGGCCTTTTGTAGTTGTACCGAGCTAGCCGCGCAAAGGAGATGCTGGCAAAAAATTTCGGGAATTTAGAGAGTTAGAAAAATTTTGAGAAAATTTTGATAATTCAAAATTTGGTTTTAAATGCAAATTTAGATGATTGAGCAAAGGGGTGTTGTGTGAAACTATAGAGATTTTAGGAAATTGGTTAAGGTGACAGTGGGTCTTTAATAAAGATAGTGGGTAGAACGTTGAATTGTGAGTTTGAGGAAAAGATAAACGGGTATTGGACCATTCTTCCTAACTAGTAATTTCGGGGACGAAATTCTTTTAAGGGGGGAGGAATGTGGCGACCCGGAAATTTTGACAAATTAAATTGGAATAATTAATTGATTTTAAAATATTTAAAGGTTAATTTTAACTTGAATTCAAGATATCAATATTTACTTGATAATTAAGTCACTGAATTATATAGTTTAAATATTGAATTTAATAATTGAAAATTGGGTAAATTGTTGAATCTGAGATTCTAAGCCAGTTTAAAAATAATTTGAAGGCTTATAAAATTTATAATGACGATACTGAAGATAATAGAATGGTTGAAATTTAATTTAAAGATGATTTGTTCAGTTTTAATAATATATCGTTTAAATGGGAACTTGAAAATAGCCTTCCGAGGCACAGTCTCGAAATTCGACGAAACTAGTTACATTGGATATGTAATAGTTAGTTATTATTGGATTTCAATTTTTGTAGTAATCGGAGTTGTCGTTTGACCGTGGCAACTCAAAACGCTTAGAACTATTTTAATCGATTTAATTTAAAATTGATCGTTTACTTCCGTAACTCGCGCATACGATAAAATTAGCATCCGAATCACGTTCCATCGTGTTCGAAACGCGGGTAAAACCTTGTAATCACCTAACGACATTGCTTAAGAGGAGTTCGAAATTTTATTAGGCAATTAATGAGACATCTTGGGAGTTTTATAATATAACATAATAAATAGTCAAAGATATTTTACTCACAATCATTCTCAGGAAGCTTCTCGACCCCTTTACATTATCCTCGACATCTCTCTAACCTGGAACAGAATGTAGCGCATGAAGAAAAGATTAAATTTTGTTAATGGAGTCATGGCCGAAGCCTTCATTTCTAAAACTCAATAGAAAAAAAAAATCAAATGGCCGAGTTCAGATCTTCTTCAAAAACCCTCTCTCTTCAATTCGAATTCATGGCCGTGACTCAGTCTTGTATCGCAATCGATTCGAGCTCATTCAATTCGACAAAGGGAAAGTCGCGCACGTGCCACGTTTGGTTTAAGGATCGCGACTCGGGAGGTTGGACTTTGCTTTTGGCTTTCGCGCTTCAGCTAGGGCTCGCGGTTGTTGGATGTGGACGCGGCGTGTGTGCGCGGCGTTGAAGAGACCGAGTATATAAAAAAAAGGGAGAATCGCGTGCGCGATCGAACGCGAGGAGAAGGGTGCGAGGCGGCGCCGGTTACGAGCTTGATCTCTCACGAAGGAAGGGGGAATCGAATCTCGACTTGATGTCTAGGCAGGCGAGAAGAGGGTGATGTAAGGTTCGTTCGCGTGGAGAAGAGACTAGGAGGTCGTAGTTTCTATCGAGATCTGTGGAAGGGAAGGGCTTTGGAATTCGTAAGGCAGCGACGACAAGCATATACTCGTACTTGAGCGTGATAGCGGCGTTTCGAAGGGGGAGTTGCGAGCAGCGTGAGCTTTGTCGACATGATCCAGACGAGTGCAGAAAATAGTGAGGTATATTCAATTTATTCATTTCAATTTAATATATCTGCATAAATATGTATAATGAAACAGAAAATAAAATAAAATAAAATAAAATATATACAAAAATATATACATCTCAATTTCAATCATGTTCAACTTAGTTAAATTAAATCCGTATTTGAAAGTAAATCATCGGTTAAAATTTAATTGTTAATTAATTAAACTTATGAAACGAAAATTTAATTATTTGATTTGATTCAAATATTAACAAAATCATATAATTATTTATTCAAGGTCAAATCGAAGAAACCGAGGCCAATTTGATGTGGATTGCAACTAAAAGCAAAAGGTGAGTAAATCTCACTCAGCTGTGTTTTATTTAAATTTTAATGGTTAATCTAGATAATGGATGAAATGATTGAATTGATTTGATACGCACGGTGAACTGATTTTCGGGTGACCTTGGTTTTGGATGATTCGTGGATTGATTGTTGTTTGACCCGAAATATTCGGGTTTGAATAGTTTTAAACTCTAATAATTGAATTTAGAAATCAAAGGGTTGAATTAATTAAATTATGAAGTGTAGGTAATTCAGAATAATTATTGAATAGTTTGTTAAGTTAAGTAATTACTAAATGTAATTAATAAAAATATAATCATTTTGCGAAACGGATCAAGAGATTGATTAAGAGGAATAATTAAGGAATAATTGATTTATTTAATGGAATAAATAAAAGATAGTTAATTGTAGTTTGGGATTAATCGAAATGGTAAATACGGTGGTTTAAATTAAAGTAATTTAATCTGATTGGGATAAGTTAAAATATAATTGGAATCCTCAGTTTATATAATTAATGATGAGATCAATGATCGATTAATTCAGATTGATAAATCCATAATAAGTGACTTAGGTGAAATGAATTAATAAGCAATTAAGGATAAATGAAATTAATGTTGTTAATTCAATTTATGAAGTAATTAAGATTACTTATTGATTTTGGGTTAAGAATAATTAATATCGTGTAATTAATTGGAGATAATTACTTGAATGCAATTGAAAGATAATTAATCAAGTGTGATTAATTAAAATGAATAATGAAGAGTTGATTAATTAATTGATTTGGAATTAATTAACGTTAAATGAAGGAATCTAAGTGATTGAGGTTTGAAATTTCAATTAAATCAATTGAATTGATTTGTAGGTGATTAAGCTGCTTATGGATGATTGAGTGGTATTGGATGTTTTGAATGAGTTGATATCTCTAATATGAAATGTTGTGAATTTCATTTGAATAACTTGGATTAGGATAACATGAGTTTCGAAGAGACCGGGGTCGGGTATTTGGGAAATACCCGAAACCACTTCGAATATTTGTATATTGATTTGTGAAATCAATAGGCTGGGTTGAAATGATTTAAGTAGACTGGAATATTTATCTAAGTTTGGTACTTAGAAATTGATAGTTGAAATAAGTGTTGTCTATAGCGAAATGTGAATTTGTTAAATTGATATAAGTTACCCCGGGTTTTATACAAGTTGTTTGCTTTAGTATTCCATGTTAGACGGGTTTACTCACGTTGGTTTCTAGCCTGACCCGGGTGTTACTTTGGTGTAATGCTCGGGTCAGACCGAGTATTACAGATTTTCAGGTAGGTACGATCTGGAGCTCAGGAGGCGAGTTGGATGGCAGGATCGTATAAAATATTTCTGCTGTATTTATATTATTGTTCATCTGAGACATGATAATTGTAAATATTCAGTGACTGTATATAATGTGAAACTCTGATGTATTAGATTGTAATCGACAGATATAGTATTCTTTGTCAACTGTTATTATTTATTATTATATTTATCCGCTGCGATGTGAGATGTTATTGTTTCCGTTCTTCTTCTTCTATCTCTTTCTTCTTTTTCATAACTATCTGGAATTTTCGGGTTAGAAAATTTCGGGTCGTTACAAAAGGCAAATAAACAATTGTTCATGCGGGCGAAGAAATTCGAAGTTTTTTAATGTATGTTCCTGTTGACACCTGTTTTTTCTTCTTCTGGCCATCAAAACTAAAGATCACCTCAAATATTTTATTTTTCTCCTTCTAACACCAATCACTCATTTTTTTACATGAACAGACATTCAAAATTCAAAATGCTTATCTTCCTTTTCCTTTCAGAACGAACGTCGCCATCGAAGGAAAAATAAAAAAAATCAAGTGGTTTGTCAGCATGTCAAAAGTTCAACACCTCACAATAACCTACATAGTCATCCAGTAAGCATTCCTTCTTTAGTGTTTTTTCTTACCTTGAATTTTCAAATCAAGATTGAATTGGTTGCAATTGATTAATTTATTGAAAAATCAGAAAACTCTGAATAATGTATATATCATTGATTTGTTGAAGAACAATAGACTTTAAGACATTAAAAAGAAACTAATCTCTTTGTGGTCATAAAAATTGCGATTGTCCACTAAATTTTCACCTTCCATCATTTATTAGGCAAAAGGAGAATTTTTTTTGAGGTTTAGGTTTTGAGATTTTTGAGAATATGTAAATTTTGTTGAGAAGAGCTGAAAGTTACAGCTATGTGGGGTTAAATGAAAGAACAAAATATGATAGACAGAAGTACATAAAAAATATTAACGTCTTCTAAATTTATTATGGTGGTCCGAAGAAATAAACAAGGCGCTAATAGTAATACACTTTTTAAATAATATTGTAGATATACAAATGTTTTGCGTAAGCGATGGTAGCAAGTTCTTAAAGTGAGTTTTGTTTATTTTAATAAGTTTTAAATGTTAGTCTAAAGTGTTTTAGTGAGTGTGTGTTGTAACGCTATTTTCTATAGTTATTGCTCAATTTTATTTCGTACAAAGTTGTATACATTCCTTTTTTCATACTTAATACACAAAATGTATTAAAAATATGTATTAGATTAAACCCGATATTATTTTAGATAATCTATTTTTTTTCATAAATCAAATCAGAACAATCGCATGTTTCCGTGAACAGACTGTCTTTTTTTCATTCAAAGGTGCTCTTTTGTTATTACACTATATTCATCCAATGGTGTAATTCATAGAACTAAATATTTTGAAGTAACATTGTATATAATAAATTATAGTTTTGTGATGCTTTTATTATGTGTTCTTTCCGAAGTATGTACTGTCCACCGTTTGGTGAGATAAATATGATTTCAAATATTTAATGACCATGCGTAATTTTTTGATTTCCGGTAACTTGATAAAATCATTTCTCCAGGGTTAACAGTATATGATGGGAAAATAACCCACTTTCAGACTTATTTTTCAAACTTAAAATGTAGATTTAAAGAAAATAAACATGAACTTAAACTCGAACAGAGATGCTCTCTACCCTTCTTTCTACGAACCACTAGGTAAATGATGTAAATATGACCAGCCATGTTGTCACTTCTTCTGTTTTGGATTATAAAATGGGGTTGGATATTGATGTCAGTTGGAATGTATGACGAATATATTATAAATATGGATGGATATATACTAGCTCATTATGTGTAGAAATGTAACAGCGTACACAATCATGGTTTTTATATTAAAGGTTAATTTTTTGTTTAATTAGTATTCACATAATGGTTGGACATAATTCCATAGTCCCTTATTTTTAGATATACATAAAATGCATAGAGAGTGATTAATATGTTAATTTCCCTGTACTTTTCTTTCAAATCTTAACTTTGTTTCAACGATGGATGTGTTTTGTATATTATGATACATTAGTTTTATAACTCGAATGAGATATTGGTTTTCAATGGTGAATTAAAGCACAGATAGCGACATCAGTTTTCTACTGTTAACTTTTTCATAGTATATCTAATTAGGAAATTCAACATGCCCATATGTATATATTATATAATTTAGGAGTAGTTATATAGTTTATATTACTTCATTGTCACATATTTCAGAAATTATTGTATAATTATTTGTAGTACTGGTTTTATTTTCATTGGTTTAACAATTTCGAAGGTAATCTTGAGTCAGAAAAATTAATCATGGTAGCGAACTTTCTATTATATATAAAATGCTTTACACGTGGCAACTAATCCATATAAGACAAAAAATGCATGACAGATATAATGTTGAAGACAAACCGCGATAGTCACAGAAGTTAATAAGTTGAAACATCGATTCATATCAATAAACACTGTTATATAGTGTTTCCCAAATTCCTACTACACAGTATTTCATCATTTTTTTTTGTGCACAATGAATGCCAAATTAAGCAACACCTTAGACAAGATCATTTTATCCGAAGTTGGCTAAATGGTACATCACCGCCTGCTCTTCAAGAGAAACAATCGAAACTGTATGCTTCACGTACAGTTTCACATCACCACTATTTTTCTACAAGATTTTTATAAAAGAAAAATGATACAATGTTCAGTTTGAAATTCTCATTTTTCGAACACACACATGTGTGTATAGTATCGTAATTTAGCATTAGATATTGGAAAATGTTGCTAAAAGTACAATAGTTGCAGAGAATGATATTTTTGCCATTGAAATTTCAATGCTTGTGTAGATTCATTTTGTTAAAATATATTTGACAGCCCATAATGAAAATAGAAATGATAGTTGCAATATGTTGGATTCTCTTAAGCAGTGTTCATGATATGGTCTTATGTTCAGTGTTACTAACGGACACGCTGTATTTTCATATTTAAAATACATATTACTAAAATTATTTGTAAATGTCAGGCTTAAAAAAAATACTTAAAATACATATATTACTAAAATTATTTGTAAATGTCAGGCTAAAAAAATGCTTTAGTTCCCTGCTGGTTTCGAAAGAGGAGTGCTCACATCATAATGAGTATGCAACTTGACAAAGGCAAACAAATAGAATATATAGTAATAGACTTAGCAAAGCAAGAGTGAGCCATGCATTATACAGTAATATGAGAAGCTCATCCAAATATGGCACAGAGAAGAACAAATGATAAGTAAAGAGAGACAAAGTTATGAAGACAAAGTAGTATAATGACGTACTGCTTATTTCGACCCCCTTCCCAACCCTTGCTATCTGTTTTGTATTTTTATTATAGCATGTTAATTTTTATTCCAGTAAGTGCGGTTTTTTATTCTTTTTACTGTCTTTCGTGTCTGTACTTTGTCAATGGTTTGTAAATTTATTTTAGTTTGGTTGTCATTGTTGTAAAAAATAGCTGCTACGGTATACTTTCCTATTTTCTTTTTTGACTTTTAGTTTGGTCAATGTACATCTGTACCATGGTTTATCAGTGCTAATGCATTTCCCCAAAATGCTACTTTGACCGAACTACATATTCTTCTGTCTTTATAACACACGGAACTGATGTTACTATCATACTTAGTTAGGTTGTTTCCTAACGAATATCTACTACCTTGCAAGTATGTGGTAACCAACAACTTTGGTTGATTAATTCAATTGGGCAGGCTGATAAATATGTGCAAATGTGTGATCTGCTTACTCCTTTCTTTCTGAAATCAAATTTTACCCTCCATCATGCTTTTTTAAAAGTTAGATCCATTCATGAACATCTATTTGAACTGATTACTATACAATCTTAATAACTGCGTTCAAATTATTTACTTTTCTATTGTTATCCAATACATACCCAGTCCAAATAAAACTTTAACCAAGACAAATTTACAAGATTGCTTTAATTACGCAAAATGAAAAATCCTACAATACTTTGAGCAAATATAACATTACAAAAATAATAGTAACAACATTTGCAGATAAATTTTACTAATGGAAGAATGAGGTAAATTAATCATACAATGGACACAAATTTCGAACTTCCGCATTTACCCGTGTGCGTAGCACGGGCTGCACACTAGTATATGTGTGTGTGTGTCTATATATATATACACACACACACGCACACACACACTTAAGGAGTTTTTATGAATGTTTAAAATAAACTTATTAAGATGTTAAGGAAAGATACCTTATGGAACATGTTTAAAAATAAAGTACAGATGCATTTACTATATGTTGGCTTAAGAGATGGGGGAATAATACGGTGGCATGAAGTACATGAAGAGGTGGATACATGGTGAGGTGGCATGGTTTAAGTGAAGGGAAAATTACAAATGGATTTTGGTAATTTGATAAATGCACCTTGTATATATATAAAATTCCTAAGATTTTCTTTCATTTTTATTTCATTTCTACTTTGCGAAAATTTATACCAAGCTTTCAAAAACTCTTCCATGGCTTCCATTTAGTTTTAAAAAGATTAGAAACAATTTCTTTCTATTTTAAATGCATGGAAAACTTTGTTTTCTTGCTTATAAATAGCCCTTTCACTTCTTTAATTTTGCCTCATCTTCCTTCAAACTTATATTTCTCATAACTTGTCCAAATGGAGGATTTTTTTCAAACCGTATCAAATTCCAATGGCTGCAACTTTCATGTCCACTGCTTCTTCAACTTTTGAGCTTAGCCGTATAAAAATCTCTTTTTTTTGCTGAGTATTTTCGGACCCAGATTTTTAAGTTCGAAAAAGCCTCTTCTTCTTTTGACCATATCTCCCTCAAAACGGATCCAAATTATGTGATTCTTCTTTTGAAATTATAGAGAAGAGAATTTTCAATAACTTTCCCTTTTAAAAAATTTCAAATTTCTTGAGTAACTTATCTAAAAATCAGTTGAAAGATGACCTATTTTCGGGTTTGATTTTTGTGAATTTGATGACAATCCAAAGTTCCACTACCTTTCTAGGTGGAGCACCACACATCATGGCCAATCTCTTAAACCATCTTAGGCGAACCCATTTCCCCCTTTAAGCCACCAAAAGCTCATTTCTTCCAAGCTAAAACATGGACTTGGGCTAGGTCCAAAGTTAGAGAAGTTCAAGTCATTTTGGATAGCTTACGGCGAGTTAAAGCTCACTACTTTAATAAAGTTTTTTAAACTTTATTATATTGTTATCTTTGTTATTAATATGTTGTATATTGGTTGAAATCAATAGTTTTGTGTATGGCTTATGTAAGTGTATGTGTTGTGTTGATTCTTAGCTTGGAAAATGAAAATGAAAATGAAAGTTAGTAGCGTTTGAAAGTTATGACCCTTCTTATTGTATGTTTTGATGACATGTATAAAAGTTGATTTCATGCATATGTTGTCATATGTTAAAGGAAAGTTAGTATTTAGTGATTAGTTGCGATTTCGAAATCCTATAGTCAAAAACTAGTTTTCTAACTTTACTTTCTTGAATTTTTTTAATAAAGCTTCAAAACCTTACCTTTGTTTTCAAAACTTTATTCTAAGTTATAAAGTATGTTAACATAGAAAGATAAAGTTTTTGAAAGCGATTTAGAACATAAATCAAGTTGTGAAATTACGGGCCATATAGTGATAGGCGTTAAAAGTGCGGTTCATTAGGCGAACTCATTTTGCAAATTAAAAGTGTATTTCATTTAAGTATATTTTTAAAAAATTATTTTCAAAATTTTAATTAACTAAAAAGTAATTAATCAAATATTTATTTATTGTAATGATTGATTAATTAATCAATTAATTTAGATAATTAGTACTTAATCATTAGTTTATAAAGATAATTATTGCTTAAGTGTCAATCAATTAAGTTAATTATAATTAGTTCACTAATTTAGGTTAACTATTATTTAATTAATAATCAGGGATTAATTATTATTATTAAATTAGTTATTTAAGATTAATTATCATTTATTTATAAAAGGGTTTAAATATTTAATTAATAACAAATTAAGCAAGATTACTTAAGACTTGATTAAGACTAATTTAATTACCAATGAAGATTTAAATTATTATTTAATAATTAATTAAAGATTAATTATGGTTTAGATATTTATTTAAAGATTAAATATAATTAAATTATTTATATAAAGGATACTATTATTTAATTATTAATTTAATGGTTAATTCTCGTTTAATTATTAATTAGAGGTTTTATTATTTTTTAATAAAAAAGTTAAATGTTATTTAATTACTAAATAAAGTTTTAGAAATTATACTACATTATTTTTCAAGATCAGTTTCATTTTCAAGAAGCAACTTTCTTCAAAGGATGATTTTAAATCCAAGGAATTTCTTTATCTACTATCCTTAAGTAACCTCAATTGAATATGAAACTTAATGACATATGTTTAGTGGAATAAATCACCATTTTATTAATTATTGTAACGACCCTGGATTTTTGGCCCCGTTTATTTTAATAAATGTTTAATCTAATTAAATAAAAGTGAACTGATCATATTAAAATGAATATATTTTGGAAATAACTTTCATTTGTTCATATGGATTGGTATTTTAAAAGGGGAACTGATTTGAAAATTTGAAATTAAATCTCTTAATAAAATTTATAATAAAATTTGTCTTATATAATTAAATTAAAATACTTTACTTTGTTTACATCTGATAAATATATATATGAATAATAATGTTTAAAATTTAAAATAAATCCCTTTATAATATTTATCTTATGCCATTAAATTAAAATACTTTCTTTTGTTAACATTTGATAGAAATATATATAGATAATACTGTTTTAAATAAAATCAATTTCTACAAATTTAAAATATAAATATTAAATATAAGTCAGACACATGAATATAACTTAACAATTGATAGTTAAAATACAAATGGAAATGAATATAAAAATAAGTATAAAATGTAACTAAATCATATTGTACATAATTTAAATATTGATAGTCAAAGTTAAAATAAAAATAAAAATCAGAATTAAGTGTTAGTGTATGTTCGCAACCTAAAATTGGAAAATTGTAAACATAGTATGACATACCAGATAAACATTTTCTGTTTGAATAAAGCAAGAATTAATTAGTTAAAATATGCATACAACATAAATTGAAATTTGAAAGCACAAATGTATAAAGCTAAAAATAAGCACAAAGTATAAAATAAAATTAGTCAAATAATAAAATGTAAACCAGACAAACACAATCATATGAGTTATTTAAGCAAACAAATAATAAGACAAACATTTATATATATACAATCTTCATATGCAAGATAAATATCTAACTGCATAAGTACATGTCTGCATATAATATCTTCACATAGCAAAACAATGATAATTATGTAAACTAAGTTAGAAACCTGGAAACTACATGTTTATAAAATAAAAAGATAAAAACAAAATAGAGCTTCATTTGCAAGCCAAGTTTGTTTGCAAAGAGTAAAATATATATAATATCTTCATACAGTAAACATTTTAATAATTATGTAAACAAATTAAGCAACAAAAAATTTAATGCCTATCTGTTCAAGCCTACATTTTTTCCACTAAAAATATTTAGCAAATCCTTTGCTCTACAGTAATAATATCTATTCATATAAAACAAAAGGAAGAAAGTGCTTGACTAGTTAATACCTTCCTTAAGCTTCCAGTTCTTTTCTTATATATATGAATACAACTGGCCATTCTCGTTCGTTCAGCAGAAATATAACAAAACCTGAGAAGAAAAAAAATAAGAGAAGTAAAATCAAAATTTAAATTCAAAGCAAGAACATGGCATCTTCAAAAGCAAAACCTCAAGACAGTTTCAAGCTTCAGATGTTCCACATCAAATTTATTCTTTGTTCATAAATTGGTCAGGTGAGTAAACAAATATTTTTTTAAAGTTTAAGTTAATTAACTAGTTCATGATTCTTTAACCAGTATAGTTTGTACATGGTTTTATATTTGGATATGAATATGTGTATGTATATATGTCATACTGCGTAGTATCTTCTCCGTTATAGATCAAGGTTGGGTATTATTTAAATTCAAGTGTTTTCATCTAAATCATTGTAAAGTTTTAAATCAAACAAGATGCTAAAACATAAAACAAGATTTTCGAAGTAGATTAAATATGATTAGTGGATAATTCTGTTGGAGGATTGGTTTACAGGTAATCAAGAAATCTATTGATAAATTCAATTATTATAGAAGGCTAATTCAAGTTGATAGCATGAATGCCTATTGAAATTTATGATTTTTAACACAAAAATGAATATTTTTAAATTGGTAATTCACGAGCAGTTCGAGTTTGAAATAAAACTACATTTTCACCAATGCCATAAAATTTAATCAATGGAAAAGGTTGAAATTTGGATTGAAGCGAGTTTAAGTACTTGTGAGTTCGTAAAAATTTTCAGAATTTTTTTCTATTGAGTGAAATTTGAGTACGAGACCTTATTAGGGTTTTACTGGAAGTTTTGTTCTTCTCTGTAGACAAGACGCGTACGGCCCCCATGCGTGATCGAGCTCTACGCAATTCAAGGAAGTGGAAGAGGGTCGTGTTGTCGGGGTGTGGCCAAGGGTTGAGGGGCTCAGGTGGTCTCAGAGGTGATGGCGAAGTCGTTTTGTCGACAGAGGTGAGCTTCTGTTTTTCGAGCAAAGGGCATTTTTCGATTCGAGTTTCCTTGAGGTGATTCGAGGATGATTTTCGTGTCTACTTATAATTCACGACTTGTCGACGTTGTTAGTGGTCGCCGGAGTTGGGTCGCACCGCCGTGCACGTGCACGGCAGCGGTGTGTTGGTGTCAGCGTCGTGAAGGGGGTCTGTCTCAAGTCAAGCACGAGTAAAAATGAAGGAAGCATCGGGTTGTATGTTGAGTTCGAATGCAAGTTCCTGATGCTAATTATACTTAGTTTATAACTTTAACTTACTGTAAAAAAAAGAGAAAGAGGAGAAGAAGACGCAGTGTACAGGGGAATGTCGCGGGAAAAATAGAAGAAGGACCGAAGCATCACTCGAAGTGGACACAGGGTAATACTCGGGTTTTAATTGGGAAGGTTTCGGGTCTGTGGTATTTGAACTGCTGTTTATAAATATAAATAAGTGAAACGTTTAACACAATTAAGTTAAAATTTAATACTAGTTTAATTATGAAATTAATGTTTCACAATGTTTCTAATTCTTAGTTGCTATTTTAATTAAGGAATTAATTTAAATTAAGTATTAAGTTAACTAATAATTAAAGTTTGTAGTTAATACTATAATTTATTATCAAAATTAAAAGAAGACTTTTAAAGGTTTAATTAAGTTGAACATTTAATATAAATAAATTATTTTAGAAAGAAATTAAGAACAATTACTTTTAAATTGTAATTAGTGATAGATTATAAATAATGGATAAAATTGTAATTAACTACTTAAGTTAATTTATGAATTATAAATAGTTAATTAATCGAGTAATTTAATTAAGAATAAATAAATGGTTAAGTAAGTAATTAGCAGTTAATAAATGGGTAATTAAGTTTGATTAATAATTAAGATTATTAATTAAATGGTTAATTAAAGTTAAATAACTGGGTCAAGAAGTAATTAAGTTAGTAGCGTGAAATAAAATAGTTAAGTAATTATATAATTAAGACTTAATAACTAATTAAGAAATGATTAATTAAATAATTTGAAAGAAATAAGTAATTAAATGTTAATTAATGATTAATTAAACAGGGTTAAGTGATTAATTCTCAAGTAATTGATTTTAAATTAAATTAATTACAAATGAGAATTTAAGATGATTGCTTATGGATTGTGTATGTAGAATATCTGATTGTGATATTTATTTGATGATAATTCTGTGATATTCTGTGATATGTTGTGATATATCTATGATGATTGTGTATGATTCATCTGTGATAAATGCTATGTTAATTCAATATGTTGAATTAAACTGTTTAAGTTAATTAGACAAGTTGGCCTTTAAAATGGCGTTTGGATTTCGATGAGACCGGGCTCGGGTGTCATTTATGATTATCCAAAAACCACATCGATCCAAATTAAACGATAGGTCGTGAATTCTGAAATGAAGTTCAAGATGGTGTTTTCAGAATGCATGGGTTGTCGTCGTTGACTCTGAGGGTGATTCCAAAATGAGTGTGACGAGATAATGCCTTCGATTTCATTCGAACCTGGAATGAACTTGTATGAATTGAATGCTTTCAGCACATCGTCAGGCGGACGATGAGCATTCTAAGTGATATGTCATGTAAAGGTAATCGCAGCCTAAAGCCTCATCAACCGGGAATGGCTAAAACATGTGAGATGCAGCAAGGTTAGGTGGGTCATGCCCAAGCAGGACAAGATATTCCCCTGTCTAGATGTCCCTTTATTTCGGCTGTGTGGCGGTTGCTAGCTACAACCGCGGGGTTATCTTGTTCGGGACTGTTCAGTAAGGAATGGTTCCGGTCTTGTGTTGTAGTGGGTCGGGAGTGATCTTCGGTACGGTGATCTAGGCCCCGTACTGTGACGGGCGGTACCCCAATAGCCCTGCCATTGTTGGAAATCCATTTTCCCTACGTGACCCTACGGTTTTGATTTGTATCACTCACTTTTGTGGCTAGTAGCTGGAATTTAATAGATGTAACAATTTCGGCTATTTTCTATTTACTTGAAAACCCTAGACACTATTATAATATCACAGGATTTCCTATGAAATGTTTTGGTTAAGGTAAAAACTTACCCGTATTTATTTGTGGGGAGTCTTACGTGATACCTTTATTTTCAAGTGTTTTTCAAAGTTAAACAACTTTAACCCGTTTACTCATACCAGACCCATGTCTGACCTGGAGTTTATATTTTGTATTTCATAAACTCTTGGGTACTCAAATTTTTATGAGTAGCTAAGTGATAGGTTTTGGACTTTGATATGTGGAGGAGCTTGGAGCAGGAGTTCCAGACGTATGTAGATATCTATCTAGTTCCGCTGTGTCAGCAGTTGATGTATGCTGAATCTCTGATGTATATAGTGACAGATGTATGTATGACTATCATATGTATTGATATTGTATAACTCTGAAATATGTAAAACTATGTAATGGTTATGTGATCTATTATATTTTGTTCCATTCCGCTGTGAGATTCTGATGTTCTTGTTCTTTCTTCTCTTTTCTTTTCTATTTCTATCCCTTTCTTTCTTAATGATGATATGTCTTTCTGGTAGTAGAAGGGCGGGTCGTCACAGTTGGTATCAGAGCCAGGTTGGTAATAACCTTGGCTCTGGGGGAATTACTCATAGAATAGAGTCTGTAGTACTCTAAAATGAGTTTGAGTGTATTAATAGATATGAGCGCGTATTTGTTAGTGAATATAAAATTGTTTTTATATTGTGTTGACTTATCTGTTGAGTGTTTATGGATTCTGGTCGATGTGTAGGACGCCACTTCATCGATAGGGATTTCTAAACTCTTAAACAAGGTAAATCGACACAGTATTATTTTTAAAGTAGGGTAAATGAAATAATTTTACCCAAAATTATATTTTGACATAAAAGAAATATTTTTCTGAAATTATTATTATATATATATGGATGTTTGGTTGTTAATACTACAATAGACTAAAAAAAAGTTTTTTTAAAATTTGAGTGGTTTATAACCAAATAAAATTGTCTAAGTATGATTTAAATCAAAAGGAATATAATTAACAGAATTTAAGTCCCGGAAATTTAAAAGGTGTTTAAATGAATTTAAACAAAAGGATTTGGGAATTTGAAATCTTGGGAATGTTTGAAATGTTTTTCCAAAGATTTGAAGGCAATAATGGAGTATTTTTTGGAAAATATTGTTGAATGGAAATTGTTTTGGGAAGAATTTGTGGGAGTAAGGAAGCACTAAACTCACTTCAGTCGCTGGAAAATAATCCTGATGATGATGGCCACATCATCAGTATTCATTTTCGAGTTTCTAAAGTGATGGATTGCTATCAGGATAATTGGTCATGATATTGTTTGGGGTTGTTGGGTATACAAGTTGTTTTAGAAATTTCAAAAGGAAAATTTGTTTTGGTAAAAACAAGTATTTGGAATTTGGAGATTTGATTTGTTATACCGAGTGGGTATGTGTAGTTATCATTTCAAAATGGTTTTGGAAATGAAAACCGGGCAATTGTATTCTAAGAAATTTTATTTAAATAATGTGAAAGTTTAAATGAATCAACTATTGAACTTATAAAGTAAAGTTGATATTAATAAGAAGAAATTGGGAATTTTAATCCGGGAATTAAAATTTAACTTAAGTAAATGAAAGTGAAGAAAATATATATGAATTTAACTTGAGATAAGTTAAATAAATTTGAAATTGAATTCGAATTAAGTTCGATATAAAATTGGAAGATAAAATGGTTGTAATTGTGAAATGGAAATTTATACCTTAAGATAGTTAGTGTTATATATATAATCTGAAATTGTGGATATAAGATGAAATGACTCAAATGAGCAATATAAGCTTTTAAGTGGATGAATAAGTTTTGAGCTTATATATTAAGTATTAAAATTTAAAAGAATGGAAAGTACCTAGATTTAACTGAAGTTGAGTTGAAATAAAACTGAATTTAAATGAATGCAATCGAGTTATAGATAATATTGAATGAAATAAAATTCTTACGTAACAAATAAATGTAAACCAAGGTAAGTATTGATTTGAATTAAAATAGAATTGGTGAGAGTTGGAAACAAATCTAATTCAAGCATAAATTGAATGACCTTATTATAAATAAATACAATAATGAATTGTTAATGTAAATTAAAATTTAAGAATGGATAAAAGAATAAACTAATCGAATAAATTAGTACATAGCTGGGATTTGATTAAAGGAAAATCAAATCAAAGATTTAAAAGGAAGTTGGTGGAATAGGATAAACTTAAGTTATTGGGTGGCACAGTTTGAAGAAAATAAATAACTTAAGTAAATTATGGGATGGTTATTTAAAATATTGATTGTCAAGTTTAATAAAGTGGTTTGGAATCAAATTATTTGAAATGAAAGAAAATGCAATGAAAAGATTGTGAATAAATTAAGATGGGATGGAATCAAGTGTAAATTGAGTTGGAATCAATTTAAAATTTGTTATGAAGCTTAAGTAATTATTTATTCACAATAGTATTGTCGAATTGTATAAGAAAATGGGTCGTTCGAAGTAAACGAGATTAGATAAAATTCTATGAATTATTAGAAGAAAAATAGGATGATTTTGAAATCATTTGGAATGAATATGAATTTGTTTTGCTTAAATGGATTATATATATAAGCAAGTAAGTTGTAAATCACTTAAACTAAAGAGAATGATTTGAGAATTGGTTGGAAGTAATTGTAATAAGTGTCGAAACCTTACATATGTGCTTATAAAAAAATTTAGCAACAAAACGATTTCAAATTGAAAATTGAAATAAATTAGTGGATGAAAATAATGATAGAATCGGTTATAAATGGAAGATAGTCAATAAAATTCAATATTCAGGGTTGAAGATAAATTGAATTCACATGGAATTGGAAATTCAGATTTAAAATAAGAGGACATAAAGGCTAAAGTGGTAGAATAATAATATAAGAGTATATATAATGCTTATATTAAACTTAAGAAATGAATTGAGAAAATTATTCCAAGTGGATAGAAATCAAAATAATGTGAATAAAAGAAAATTGATATAGTTTATAATCAATGGATATAAATACGTAGGATGTACGTATATTATTTTATTCGCATAGCAATTTGATCCAGATTCGAGCACAGAATTTCGAGATAGTTATATCGATCCGAGTTAGGATTTTTCACTCGATTTCCGACGACGAACCATGGATATGGATTTTGATTGATTCTGGAAATTCTCTATCATAGTTGTGGCTATGCAAGAAAAATGACAAGTTTCTGATCAAGAAACCAGATCTGAGTCCGCACTAGGAAGTCGGGTGGACGATACTAGTTCGGAAGTGAAATTGTGTGATCGAGCGAGCGATCGAAATTGATATTGCATACGAATGGTATATGTACATCATATGGGCTTGAATGAATAGATATTGAAATTCTGTAAAGGAGTCAACAAAATTGGGAAAAAGTTGGTACTGTAACTTTCTGAATTGAACTGTCGGGACGAATGTCTGGAATTCATTGTATATTCCATATATCCCATCTAAGGAAATTTGTTCATGATCCATCATTTGTTGTAGAACCAATAGTTCAGGAATTTGGAAGTCGAATCAAATTTGACTGTGGTCAGGAATCCAGTTTGAATTATTGATCATCGAGAGACAACTCTGGATAGTTTTGAGAAAGCTTATCCGGATTCGTGTTCGGATAGCTAGTGATGTTTGTTAGGATAGATTGTTTGATAGTTTGCTGATGTATGAATGATATGTATGTTTGAATGGTTGATATAACAGCTTTTAAATTATGTTTGTTCTAAATTTCGGGGACGAAATTCTTTTAAGGGGGGAGGAATGTAACGACCCTGGAATTTTGGCCCCGTTTATTTTAATAAATGTTTAATCTAATTAAATAAAAGTGAACTGATCATATTAAAATGCATATGATTTTGGAAATAACTGTCATTTGTTCTAATGGATTGGTATTTTAAAAGGGGAATTGATTTGAAAATTTGAAATTAAATCTCTTAATAATATTTATAATAAAATTTTGTCTTATATAATTAAATTAAAATACTTTACTTTGTTTACATCTGATAAATATATATATATATATGAATAATCATGTTTAAAATTTGAAATAAATCCCTTTATAATATTTATCTTATACTATTAAATTAAAATACTTTCTTTTGTTAACATTTGATAGAAATATATATAGATGATACTGTTTTAAATAAAATCAATTTCTATAAATTTAAAATATAAATAGTAAATATAAGTCAGACACATGAATATAACTTAATAATTGATAGTTAAAATACAAATGGAAATGAATATAAAAATAAGTATAAAATGTAACTAAATCATAGTGTACATAATTTAAATATTGATAGTCAAAGTTAAAATAAAAATAAGAATTAAGTGTTAGTGTATGTTCGCAACCTAAAATTGGAAAATTGTAAACATAGTATGACATACCAGATAAACATTTTCTGTTTGAATAAAGCAATAATTAATTAGTTAATATATGCATACAACATAAATGGAAATTTGAGAGCACAAATGTATCAAGCTAAAAATAAGCACAAAGTATAAAATAAAATTAGTCAAAATATAAAATGTAAACCAGGCAAACACAATCATATATGAGTTATTTAAGCAAACAAATAATTAAACAAACATTTATATATATACAATCTTCACATGCAAGATAAATATCTAACTGCATAAGTACATGTCTGCATATAATATCTTCACACAGCAAAACAATGATAATTATGTAAACTAAGTTAGAAACCTGGAAACTATATGTTTATAAAATAAAGAGATAAAAACAAAATAGAGCTTCATTTGCAAGCCAAGTTTGTTTGCAAAGAGTAAACTGTATATAATATCTTCATACAGTAAACATTTTAATAAGTATGTAAACAAATAAAGCAACAAAACATTTAATGCCTATCTCTTCAAGCCCACATTTTGTCCACTAAAAATATTTAGCAAATCCTTTGCTCTGCAGTAATAATATCTGTTCATATAAAAAAAAGGAAGAAAGTGCTTGGCTAGTTAACACCTTCCTTAAGCTTCCAGTTCTTTTCTTATATATATGAATACAACTGGACATTCTAGTTCGTTCAGCAGAAATATAACAAAACCTGAGAAAACAAAAATAAGAGAAGAAGTAAAATCAAAATTTAAATTCAAAGCAAGAACAGGGCAGCTTCAAAAGCAAAACATCAAGACGGTTTCAAGCTTCAGATGTTCCACATCAAATTTATTCTTTGTCCAGAAATTGGTCAGGTGAGTAAACAAAGATTTTTTTTAAAGTTTAAGTTAATTAAGTAGTTCATGATTCTTTAACCAGTATAGTTTGTACATGGTTTTATATTTGGATATGAATAGTGTATGTATATATGTCATATTGCATAGTATCTTCTCTGTTATAGATCAAGGTTGGGTATTATTTAAATTCAAGTGTTTTCATCTAAATCATTGTAAAGTTTTAAATCAAACAAGATGCTAAAACATCAAACAAGATTTTCGAAGTAGATTAAATATGATTAGTGGATAATTCTGCTGGAGGATTGGTTTACAGGTAATCAAGAAATCTATTGATAAATTCAATTGTTATAGAAAGCTAATTCAAGTTGATAACATGAATGCCTACTGAAATTTATGATTTTTAATACAAAAATGAAGATTTTTAAATTGGTAATTCATGAGCAGTTTGAATTTGAAATAAAACTACATTTTCACCAATTCCATAAAATTTAATCAATGGAAAAGGTTGAAATTTGGATTGAAGCGAGTTTAAGTACTTGTGAGTTCGTGAAAAATTTCAGAATTTTTTTCTATTGAGTGAAATTTGAGTACGAGACCTTATTAGGGTTTTACTGGAAGTTTTGTTCTTCTCTGTAAATAAGACGCATACGGCCCCTATGCATGATCGAGCTCCACGCAATTCAAGGAAGTGGAAGAGGGTCGTGTTGTCAGGGTGTGGCCAAGGGTTGAGGGGCTCAGGTGGTCTCAAAGGTGATGGCGAAGTTGTTTTGTCGACAGAGGTGAGCTTCTGTTTTTCGAGCAAAGGGCATTTTTCGATTCGAGTTTTCTTGAGGTGATTCGAGATTGATTTTCGTGTCTACGTATAATTCGCGGCTTGTCGACGTTGTTAGTGGTCACCAGAGTTGGGTCGCGCCGCCGTGCACGTGCACGGCAGTGGTGTGTTGGTGTCAGCGCCGTGAAGGGGGTCTGTCTTGAGTCAAGCACGAGTAAAAATGAAGGAAGCTTCGGGTTGTATGTTGAGTTCGAATGCAAGTTCCTGATGCTAATTATACTTAGTTTATAACTTTAACTTACTGTAAAAAAAAGAGAAAGAGGAGAAGAAGACGCAGTGTACAGGGGAGTGTCACGGGAAAAATTGAAGAAGGACCGAAGCATCACTCGAAGTGGACATAGGGTAATACTCGGGTTTTAATTGGGAAGGTTTCGGGTCTGTGGTATTTGAACTGCTATTTATAAATATAAATAAGTGAAACGTTTAACACAATTAAGTTAAAATTTAATAGTAGTTTAATTATGAAATTAATGTTTCATAATGTTTCTAATTCTTAGTTGCTATTTTAATTAAGGAATTAATTTAAATTAAGTATTAAGTTAACTAATAATTAAAGTTTGTAGTTAACACTATAATTTATTATCAAAATTAAAAGAAGACTTTTAAAGGTTTAATTAAGTTGAACATTTAATATAAATAAATTATTTTAGAAAGAAATTAAGAACAGTTACTTTTAAATTGTAATTAGTGATAGATTATAAATAATGGATAAAACTGTAATTAACTACTTAAGTTAATTTATGAATTATTAATAGTTAATCAATCGAGTAATTTAATTAAGAATAAATAAATGGTTAAGTAAGTAATTAGCAGTTAATAAATGGGTAATTAAGTTTGATTAATAATTAAGATTATTAATTAAATGGTTAATTAAAGTTAAATAACTGGGTTAAGAAGTAGTTAAGTTAATAGTGTGAAATAAAATAATTAAGTAATTATATAATTAAGACTTAATAATTAATTAAGAAATGATTAATTAAAAAATTTGAAAGAAATAAGTAATTAACTGTTAATTAATGATTAATTAAACAGGGTTAAGTGGTTAATTCTCAAGTAATTGATTTTAAATTAAATTAATTACAAATGAGAATTTAAGACGATTGCTTTTGGATTGTGTATGTATAATATCTGATTGTGACATTTATTTGATGATAATTCTGTGATATTCTGTGATATGTTGTGATATATCTATGATGATTGTGTATGATTCATCTGTGATAAATGCTATGTTAATTCAATATGTTGAATTAAACTATTTAAGTTAATTAGACAACTTGGCCTTTAAAATGGCATTTGGATTTCGATGAGACCAGGCTCGGGTGTCATTTATGATTATCTGAAAACCACATCGATCCAAATTAAACGATAGGTCGTGAATTCTGAAATGAAGATCAAGATGGTGTTTTCAGAATGCAAGGGTTATCGTTGTTGACTCTGAGGGTGATTCCAAAATGAGTGTGACGAGATAATGCCTTTGGTTTCGTTCGAACCCGAAACGAACTTACGGATTGAATGCTTTCAGCACATCGTCAGGCGGACGATGAGCATTCTATGTTATATGTCCTGTAAAGGTAATCGCAGCCTCAAGCCTCATCAACCGGGAGTGGATAAAACAGAGGAGATGCAGCAAGGTTAGGTGGGTCATGCCCAAGCAGGACAAGATATTCCCCTGTCTAGATGTCCCTTTATTTCGGCTGTGTGGCGGTTGCTAGCTACTACCGCGGGGTTATCTTGTTCGGGGCTGTTCAGTAAGGAATGGTTCCGGCCTTGTGTTGTAGGGGGTCGGGAGTGATCCTCGGTACGGTGATCTAGGCCCCGTACTGTGAAGGGCGGTACCCCAGTAGCCCTGCCATTGTTGAAAATCAATTTTCCCTATGTGACCCTACGGTTTTGATTTGTATTACCCACTTTTGTGGCTAGTAGCTGGAATTTAATAGATGTAACAATTTCGGCTATTTTCTATTTACTTGAAAACCCTAGACACTATTATAATATCACAGGATTTCCTATGAAATGTTTTGGTTAGCGTAAGGTAAAAACTTACCCGTATTTATTTGTGGGGAGTCTTACGTGATACTTTTATTTTCAAGTGTTTTTCAAAGTTAAACAACTTTAACCCGTTCACTCATACCAGACCCATGTCTGACCCGGAGTTTTTATTTTGTATTTCATAAACTCTTGGGTACTCAAATTTTTATGAGTAGCCAAGTGATAGGTTTTGGACTTTGATATCTGGAGGAGCTTTGAGCAGGAGTTCCAGACGTATGTAGATATCTATCTAGTTCCGATGTGTCAGTAGTTGATGTATGCTAAATCTCTGATGTATATAGTGACAGATGTATGTATGACTGTCATATGTATTGATATTGTATAACTCTGATATATGTAAAACTATGTAATGGTTATGTGATCTATTATATTTTGTTCCATTCCACTGTGAGATTCTAATGTTGTTGTTCTTTCATTTCTTTTCTTTTCTATTTCTATCCCTTTCTTTCTTAATGATGATACGTCTTTCTGGTAGTAGAAGGGCGGGTCATCACAATTATCTTGTATTTGACATCTTCTTTTGACTTGTATTTGACATTTGTATAGCAGAATAAATCACCATTCTGCTAATTAATTCGTATTTGACATATGTTTAGCAGAATAAATCACCCTTCTGCTAACTAACTTGTATCTAACATCTATTTGGTAGAATAAGTCACTATTCCACCATAGTTTACCAAGTAGATTATGTTGACATCTATTAAGTAGAATAAAAACCAATTCTGCTATTATATTAACTTGACATGTGTTTAGTAGAACAAATCCCCGTTTGCTATCATAATAACTTGGACATTTACCTATATGTTGATTGATTGTTGATTCTTGATCCCCTTTACATATCTTCTTGTTATGAAAATACCTATGTTATAACTTAAAAAGTAAACTCAGTTAAATGAGAACTGTTGTGGTCACTAAGCTTCTTTCTGATTTTTAAGGTCAATCATTCTTTTAATAATGGTTTCAGGTTAAGTAATGATTTTAGTAAAGGTATTTTACATAATCATTTTGTTTATCAAAAGGAATTGATTAAAGTAGTTTTTTTAAAATAAGGAATAATTAAAAGAAAGTTTTATAAATTTCGGATATCTATAAAGGAAGTTTTATAAATAATTTTGGAGATTCATAAGGAGATATATAAATTGTTTTGTTTTTATGAAAGAGTTTTGTAAATTTAACTTGGTGATTTATAAAGAATTTTGTAAACGGGTTTGGAATTTTAGTAAAGAAGATTCATAAGTAAAAGAGATTTATGAAGAAGATTTATAGAAGAAAAATTATAAAGGGATTTGAGACTGGATTTCCTTTAACCGACCTTCTTAATTCTGGTGGTATGGACATTCGTTCCACACTTAACACCGAAGCAATATTGTTTGAGTTTATCTTTATCTCTAATTTAAATAACATTTTGTTTTTATCCTTTGATATGATTTAGAAATGAGAAATCTTTCACACATGTTTTGTGAATATACTTATGTCAGTGAGGTAAGTATATGATTGTTTTTGAAAAATACTTATAAAAGGAGTTTTAATAAATGAAAGCTTTAGTTTGAGGCTTAATGGTTGCTATAAGTAATTAAATTTTTGAATTTGTTTTTTTTTGTTTATTTGATAGTTAAATAACGGACTATCAAATCTGGAGCAAAATATAATTCTGAAAATATCTAGGAGAAACACATGATTTATATGACACAGTCATCTTTGATAATGTTGTATTGTGCATATAAATCTCCTTTTCTTCCCCTAGGATAAATGATAGGCGACCAATGATAGGGAGATTCATCCACTTAAACGGCTAGGGGGCGATCCCTGCTTCTATGTATTTTTTGGTTATTTCCAGAAGAACCGAGATTGAGCTTATCGGAACTATCAAATGTGGTTTCGAAGATATTGGGATCGGATAAGTATAAATTATCCAAAAAACACTTCGATTAACTTAACTCAAATGTTTCAAAATGAATACATCTTGAAGATAACTAAAGATGGAGCTTTTGAGATGCAAGGGCTACTTGCTACTTGTAACAACTCTAGTACTGGATTACCAATAATATTAAATTATAATGGTGGTTAAAATTTAATATTGGAATAAAATAAATTGGAGAAGAGAGAATTTGTTAGAATTGCTTATTTTAAATAAACAATGTGATTTGAGAACAAATGTTGGTTTTAAAATTTATTTGGGAGAGAATTTGGTTGAATCTATTGTGAATAATGGGAATAAGTTAATTTTGAGATTATAAATTAACTAATAGATCCTTTTCAACATTAATTTGTTAAAATGAATATTAATTGTTGAAAAATAAAGTTTTAAAACCTTTATTTTGATAGTTTGAAAAGAAAATGATCATTTTATGGATTTTATTTGAGTAAATGCAATAATTTTGTAAATTATTACCAATATTAAACTTTTATTGATATTAAAGGAGAAATTAAAAGTATTTATGTGTTTTATAAATATAAAAGATGAAATATTGTTTAAAAGTAATATTTTGATGTAAAAATAAAGCTTGAATGGTTTGTTGTATTTTATTTGCTAAGAAAATCATTTTTATATAATTTCTCATGTTAGAAACAGTGTTTAATGGGATAAAAGTGTAAATTGTGTTATTTAAGTAAAAATATTATTGATAAAAATATATTTTCAGAGTTAAAATAAATTTTAGTTTGTTGTGAAAATAATTTTTGGTTACATACACTTTTGTTGTATAAGTTTTATTTGGGTTTTAGAATAAGAAAATGTGTGTATATGTTGATAAAATAAGTGAAAATATGTGTTTTACTTAGTGAGATTTTCACTTAGTGTTGGGCTAATTGGGTATAGGATTAGATCCATTAACCTAATCTAGAAGCCTTAGGAGTAGAAAAAGGAAAAAAACTGTACGTTGTTTTCATGCTCATTATCTCCTTCTCCTGAAAATTACAGTAAAGAAAATTAATGGTCATCTACTTTTAAAAATTAAACTTTGCTTCTAAATTGTTGAAATAAAAGAGAAAATCTTCAAAAAAAAGAAAATAAAAGGTAATCAAATCCAATACTAAGGCTTGTTTCATCAAAATCTTGAATTTGTATATGAATTGTCTTAACTCTTCTTTCCTTCTTCTACATGTTCTCTTTTTAGCTACTACAGGTTCTTGAAGGCACCTATGCACCGAAAAGCTTCCATTTTTCTTCGGGTTGTTCAAGCTAAATCCGCTTTTTACTAAGGTGTACAAAAATCACAAATTGCTGGCTGAAACAAGATGTTGCCTATGAAAAATCGCTCAAAATGCTTAATGTATATCAATTATCTTCTATTCAAAGTTTCAGTTTTTATCTGATTTTTGGTTGCCTCTTTGAGTAGCTATTTCTCTTTGTTCTTGCCATGAAATGCTCCTGGATCTTTTTCGGCTTATAGTTTGAATGTTTTTCTAAGTGCATGCCAAATTTCATTGCTGAAATCATCTCCTAGTGCATTGAAATTGCATTGCGAAAATCAGTTGGAGCAAGAAAATATTGCCTATAAAATTCCCGTAGCCTGGGTCTGCTTATAGGTCGACCCATGCCTGTCTCATCTCGACCTGGGCTTTCTTACGGTCGACCATAGGGTAGACCTATGTGGGGCAAAGGTCAATTTTAAGGTCGGCCTGAATATGTGCTTTTTGGTTGTTTTTCTTTTATACTTTCTGCAGTTTTTGCTCCTTGATGCTATGGTTTTTACCACTAGTTCTTATGAAATTTTGAGGTGATTGCCAACAGCTCTAATTATCTATGGGTGAGAAAAAGTTGTGGCCAATCCGAATCTCGGATTGACGAGTTCTTAAGACATTTCCATCTGTTGAATTTCGATGATTTCCATCGATTTCTTTTGTTTCAAACACAAGTTTTTCCCAAATGATTTTTGAAATAATTTAAAATTTTAAATGGATTTTGAAATAAATATTTTTCAATATTTATAAATTATTTTTAAATTAATTTTAAGTTATTAAAATATATTTATTTCCTATAATAAGGATAATTTTCAAAGAATTGTTTTCCAAATGATTTCAAAAAATTATTTTAAAATCCGGTTTTCTCAAGTAGATTAATTTATATATAAAACATACTATTTTACACTCTTGGAACGTATGAGGAAGAGAATTAAATAATTCAGTAAAACATGTGGTATGGGACACATATGTTACTTTTTCGGTTAATTCCAGACTTATTCGTATGACGTTATGAATTTTTAAGTTGTTTAATGTGATTGTCATTCTTTGGCGAGTTTTGAGATTTGTAATTCCTATTTTCAGGAATCATCTGTGGTGGCCAATATTTGGCGAGCTTTGTGGTTTAAGATCTCCTGTTTTAGGAGTTATGATCTATGAGAACCGTATACTGTTTTGTGCACTTACCGATGAGATGAGACGAGTCATGAGTTTTCTAAGATTTGAGATTTTAAATGATTTTTTTATGATGTGGCATTGGCTAACAGTTAGTAAACCGTTAAGTGAGATCATGTGGTATATGATGCACCGTTAACACTTTTTGGGTTTCTATCTGAGAGTTTTGACACGTCCATGAGTTATGCCATACTATATACCTTCGAGTCATCAATAGGATTATGTGACTTTTGTCACCATGAGTTATGTGACTTCGATCACCATGAGTTATGTGATTTCGGTCAACACAAGTTATGTGACTTCGTTCACCATGAGTATGACCTTCCGGTCCATGAGATGGGTACCTAATATGTATAGTATGGACACGTGGCACGCGTAGCATCGCTTCGGCATGCAATCAGGGATTTGTATCCAATCCAGGATTTCTGAAATTTTGAGATTATTTATGATTTCAGCATTTTTGAGATGATGGTTTTATTTATTTATAGCCTTGAGCTATATGATGATTTATATATGTGTGGTGATTTCATTTACGAGATTTTGAACTCTTACTAGAGTTCCACGAGATATGAGTTTCGAAGATTCCTGTGAATTTGTGTGATTGTTTATTTACATCTATGTCATAAGAGAAATTTTAAGTAGTAAACATTCACATTCAGTTGATATTATTCATGAGATAACCTTAAGTCATTCTAGTAATCCCAACACTTGGATTGTGAGAAGAAAACCCTACTTATATCATCCCTTTTCGAAATAAGGAATGTTTCCCCTATGAGACTTTTACTCTTTATCTATTGCTAATTATCTTGTTCTAGTTAGCCTGACCCGTGTATCTATTACTCAGGTCAGACTGAGTTATAGGTTAGGTCTCTTGGTTTTGCTTAGATGTTAGCTTGGACCCATCTATCGACTTTTGGACTTGATGCTTAGTCTTGTGTAGTGTCTTTTGTTGTGTGCTAGGCTATGTATATTCTTTTGTGGTGGATATGATGTATGTATATATTGTGGTTGTAATACCACTTATGATGTAATGTATTATATTTGATGTATATGTGTATTCTTTGACTGTGTTTGTTGTTATGTGATCTATGATTATTGTTGTTATTGCATTTTATTCTAAATCGGTCCTATAGCTAACATAGTATTATATTCGATAAGAATTAAGTACGTCGAACCACTCAAAAAAGAAATGAAATATGAAAAAAAAATAAGCACCTTATCGACATACTTAGTACTTATCTAATACAAGACTATGATGGTCGCTCCTAGACAGCTCTATTCTCTGCACTAGCAGATAGTATTAACTAGTAATATTCTTTGTTAGTGTGGGTCTCGGGGTAGGGCGTCACAACTTGGTATCAGAGCTGAATTCAAAACAAAATGTGATAAACATAGAAGTATACGCAATTACTATACATCAAGTATAATACAAGTGAAAACATCGTCCCCAATCGAAGTTGAACCTAGTCTTGCCCTTAACATATTCGGGTCTTTTGGGGTAGCTAAGTAGGAACACGTCTAGGAATGTAAATTATAAATTCTGTAGTATTCCTATTTTATGAAATTGAATTGATAATATCTACCCCTGTGTATAATTCTATCTCATCCTAACTTTCATCTCATGGCTGGAAAAGGAAGAGGTCGCACATCAGATGATGAGCCGTCCAGTGGCTCACGTCTTGAAAGTGTGTATATGTCGACAGATCAGATTCTTGAGCTTATCGGGAGCACACAGCCTCTAGCTCCACGTCGTTCTTCTCCTTCGTGCAAATCCATATTTGCATGTATGTGCAGCGACTTCACCCATTGTGGAGGCAAGCCATTCAGAGGCTCGGAGTCAGTCTTAGAGGTTCAGGCATGGGTTGTACATGTGAGCGTATATTAACTTGCATGGAGATTTCTAGGCATCATCGCATTCTTGTCGCATCTAGTTAGTTGCAAGAACGTGCTTTGGATTGGTACGAATTGCTCGTAGCAGAGATTGATGGGTCTGCTTTAGAGTGGAAGCAATTCGAAGAGAGATTTGAGCTCAAGTTCATCCCGGAGTCTGAGAAGGCTATCTTGGCTCAACGTTTCCTTGATCTTAAGCAAGGGAAGTCGACCATTTTTGAGTATGTGGTATCTTTCGAGGCCTCGTCCAAATATGGCCTCGAGTATATTAGCACTCTATGCAAGAATAATCTTAAGTTTGTTTCTAGAGTTAAGAAGTACTTGAAAAAAATCCCTTATGCTTCAGCTTAAATTGTCTTTTGAAGAGCTTGTGGATGCGGCTCTTCATCTCAAAGCGATCGAGAATGAGAGGGATAGTGATGCTGAGGCAGAGATTCAAAGAAATCCGAACAAGAAGCGATTTCCTTTCCAAAAATCCAAGCCATTCCATTATAGTAAGAAGAAGAAGCAAGGCAATTATATTTCTCACTCTCAAGTAGCACCTCCTTCGGCCAAGGTTTTGGCATGCTTCAACTACAACTCTCGTGACCACCTTGCCAGGGATTGTCCTCAACCCCACAAGTGCCTCTATTGCAAGCAAGAAGGACATTTGATCTCTTCATGCCTTGAGAAGAAAAATAATTCTCATTCTGGTAATCTGAATGGGGGCGAAGACTTCTGGTGGTCCATCTCAGCCTCGAGGTACATCTTATATCCTTGAAGGCTCCATACTACTCCATGATCATTCTATTCGAGTTATTTTCAATACAGGTGTATCGTAATCATTCATATCGAAAGAACATGTGGATGTTATTCCTTTGGATGTTTCTTATTTGGTTACTTCTTTAAGGATTGCGAATCCTATCGGAGGATCCGCGACCCTTAGCATGCTATGTGAAGATGTTGAGATATTTTTATATGGTTTTCTTTCCATGCGAATCTGCACGTGATACATTTTCTTTGGTTCGACATGATTTTGTATATGGACTAGCTAGTTCGATACGAGGCCAGGATCCTTTGTTCTGAGCAGATTATATATCTTCAACATCCCGACTTGCCTGCTCAGTTATCTCTTATACTTCGAGATGTCGATGGCGATTCCAAAGCTTCTTTATTTTCTCGAATCTCGAGACGATGATCAAGTTGTGTCTTAGATTCCATTCGTTCATGATTTCCCTGATATATTTAAGCCAATTTCAGGTTTTCCACCCAAGCGGGCCATCGTGTTTCACATCGATCTCATTCCCGACGCACAGCCAGTTAGTCGTCCTCCCACAAGGATGTCTACAAAAGAAAATGAGGAACTGAAGAAGCAACTTTTAGAGCCTGACACAAAGTATTTTATTCGATCCACTTCTTCACTGTGGGGAGCCGTGGTGGTATTTGTGAAGAAGTCCGATGGGACTCTTAGGCTATGCGTTGATTATCGCAAGCTTAATGAGTTAACCATCAAGAGCCATTATGCATTTCCTAGGATCAATGATATGTTCGATCAGTTGAGTGATGCTAAGGTCTTTTTCCAGCTTGACCTCGCCACAGGATTTCATCAGCTCTAAGTTGTGGAAGATAGCATTCCCTTCATTGCATTCCACACTCGATATGGATCTTATGAGTGGCTCGCCATGCCATTCAGTTTGACAAATGCTCCTGCTTACTTCGTCAACCTTATGAATCGAGTATTCCAAGATTATCTCAATAAGTTTGTTCTTGTGTTCATCGACGACATTCTCGTATATTCTAAGTCTGAGTCTGATCATGCCTATCATATCAGAATTGTTTTGAGTACACTTCGAAAGCATCAACTCAAAGAAAATTTTTCTATGTGCCACTTTTGGGAAAGCAAGTCAAGTTCTTAGGCCATGTTGTATCTTCTGAGGGCATTTTGGTCGATCCATCCAAGATCGAAGCCATCCAAAACTGTAAAAGGCCTTAGAATGTCACTGTGATTCATAGCTTCCTTGGATCGGCAGGTTATTACTGTTGATTCGTTAAAGACTTTTCCGCATTGTGCTTCCTTTAACTAGCCTTAAAGGCGTTCGCTTCATTTAATCTGGTAAGTGTGAAGCTTCCTTCCAGAAATTAAAAGAGCTTCTCACTAGCGCTCCTGTTCTTGTGGTTTGCTAAAGGGAACCTAGATCTTATTGTTTATACTTGTTAACCCTCCTTTTGACAAAGCCTGGGATAGATGGATTAACTAAATCGACTGCTCGTTTGTTGAGACTGGAATATGATGAGTTTGAGCCGGCTGGATGGATAGACAGTCGGTTCTGGGTGGCTCGGTGTATATGGCTCAACCAAGGTGGTTCGGCAGGTGCTGCTCGACCAAGGATGGAAGGTTATGCATGGCTCTGCTTAGGTGGATCGACCAAGATAGGACGTTAAAGCCTGGTTTGGCTTTTGGAGTGGATCGTCATTACGGTTCTGCCCAGAAGGGATCGGCCTTGGTGTACTAGTTATATGGGATCAGCATAGGTGGTCTGGCACGCTATGGATCGGTGTTGATGGCGTGGATCGATCTGGATGGTATGGTTCGGTGTGGTGGTGGTTTGGATCGGTCTTGATGGTGCGGATCGATCTGGATGGTATGGTTCAGCATGCTTGAGAGGATTAGAGTTGGAAGTGGCTTGGTGTTGGAGTATGGATATGGTTCGGTCAAGGTGGATTGGCATAGGTGTGTAGGCATGGCAGTGTGGGTCGGTACATATGGATCGGTATGTATGGATTGGTACGTATGGATCGGCCATATCTGGATCAGTCATGATAATTAGGTTGAGGTGGTTCGGCATGTTGGGTCAGACTTAGTG
Organism: Allium cepa; assembly: GCA_030765085.1. Classification (NCBI taxonomy): domain Eukaryota; kingdom Viridiplantae; phylum Streptophyta; class Magnoliopsida; order Asparagales; family Amaryllidaceae; genus Allium; species Allium cepa. The sequence continues at coordinate 589,362,723 of CM060928.1, forward strand.
GGTCGGTTACAAAAGGTTGGTAAGGGAAGATGAGACGAAGTGGCTCGGTATGGATGGGTTCAGCCTCAACGGAAATGGGACATGTGGGTCGGCCCTAAGTGTTCGACCGCCATGGTTCGGTTGGCATCAGGTTCGGCCGTAGTGGATTGGTCGTGATGAAGGTGTTGGCTCGGCTATGATCTTGATGGGCCCGGTTGCGTAGGAAGCCCAATAACTTGAAATTTGCCTATAAATACAGCATGTGGGGCTTCAGAAAAAGGGATCTTCATTCGGCTTCCCTTCTTCTTCTCTATTAAGGCTACTCTACCGTTGTTGCTTTAATAACTCTTGATTGTAACTGTAATTGATTCTCATATCAGTACAAAGGAAATTTCTAGAGTGGACGTAGGATGGAGTTAGCTGAACCACTATAAATCCCGTGTTATTACTGCTTTCTTTTTAATTTTTACTATTCTTCACATTCATACTCTCTACGTACATACTATCTATGATCTATGACTGTGAATTAGTGCTTTCATCTGGATTTAGGAGTTAGTGACCAATTTTGGCGCTAACATTCTAGTGCTTTCATTGAAAAAGCTAGCACTCGGGGATTCTGAAGCTTAGATTTTGGATTTAAAGGCTTGGGAACTTGGATTCTAGAGATTATGGAAAAGCAATCAAGTACGAGACAAAGGACGGAAAGAAGTCGGGAAGAGGGAAGTTAGGAGGCTTCCTTTGAAGCTAATCAAGCCCAAGTCTACATCACTATGGACGAGATGCAGGTCATGATGAATTCAATGCAAGAACGGTTGAAAAGGCAAGTGGAAATGATGCAGGCACTTTTCAGACAATTTGGAGAAGCAGGAAATGCAGGAACTCAGATCCATGGAGCTGGATCAGAAGGACTCAACCGGCAAGAAGATGGAGTGGCTCAGCAGGGAGCGACCACCAATTAGCAAACAACTATCAATCCGAGTGGACCTAAACTCGAGGGCATGCCGCCAAGTAATGCTGCACCAACCCATGAAGGGATACCAAATGACGCTGCACAGCCGACGCCAACAGGAATGCAGGAGTGCATGACGAGGAGTATGTACAAAAATTCCCTTAAGGACTTGGAGGGCGCGTAGGAAATGTAGATGGGGGGCAACACTTGGCGGGTAACACCGGATTGTCTGACATCATCAGGTGAACTATTCATGGAAGTCTGACAAACAGGGATTTGGAGGGAGTGAACAAAATTCCATTTACCCGTAACATTAGGATGGCTAAAAATCCACCCAATTTCAAGCGACTCACTCTGGAAGTATAAAATGATAAGACGGACCCCACTGACCACTTGATGAGGTACACGAGGTATATGAAAGTGCTGGGGGCATTAGAGGAGGTTATGGCTCGCTGTTTTACCATGTACTTGACCGATATAGTTGCTATGTAGTTTAGACAACTAGAGGATGGATCTATTGGAACATGGACAGAATTGGTGGATAAGTTCTTTAGATAGTTTCAAGTTCACATAAAAAGAATGTGATGACACTGACATCAATTAAGCAGAGGGTAGACGAAACACTCAGAACTTTTCTAACTCGGTTTAATGCAGCAGTGGCCTTGATGGATCGGTCGGATCCATCAATGGTTCTAATGGCGGCGGTGTCAGGAGTAAGGGATAATTCAGATTTCAAAGTATCGTTGATACAGGACCGACCGATGGATCTCGAAGAATTCTTTCATGAAGCTGAGAGATTTCTTTGACAAAAGGACACATGTTTTGATTATAAAATCAAAGGAAGTAAACATGGTTAAGGATGGAGGATCGTCCGGTGAAAGCTCGGGTAAAGATAAGGATAAGCGGAAAAGGAAGCGTTGGGGAGAAAAAAAATTCTCTACTTACATAGGGTTGAATGCAACATTGGAACAGATATTCTTGGATACTCGGAATCGCCTTCCTTATCGAAGGCCGGCAAGGAAGGAACCCTCAGAATGCAAAGTGCATCAGGAAGGTACTGTCTCTTTCATCACCTGGACTGGCATGATATTAATAGTTGCCGACATCTAAAGGATATAATCGAGGAGCATGTAAGGAATGGTCAGTTGCGGCAATATGTCAAAACTCGGAGTGCGGCGGTGGAACAGGAGCATCCATTGCCAACCTTAAGCGATGATGACACGAGGCACAGGAATGGTGGTCGTTTGGTTATCAACTAACCATGATGTTTTGGAATAAGTAACAAACTCTGGGCAAACGGCTAAATAACTTACTCATGTACGGGGTTGGAGATAACCCTTAGGCATGCTCTGAGATGATGGTTTACCGAGATGCTCTGGTTTGTGAAATTTGTTTTTTCCTTTTGGCTTGGGCATTTTCTTTTTCTTCTTTGGTTTTGGATTTCAGTTTGAACTCTGGTTTTGTTGGTTTCTTGGTTTGGATTTTGGTTTGGATGCTTGGTTTTTGATTTGGATTTTGATTTGGACTTTTGATATGGATTTCTGGTTTTTTGGTTTGAATCTATGTTTCAGATTCAATTTTGATTGACTTTTATCTGGTTTTTGGCTAAAAGGTCGTCGAATATGGACTATGCTCGGCAAGGGTCCAGAGAGACCAGGAATCGACCTAGGACATAGGCCCTATAATATCCATCGGTTACTATTACAGGTCGTCGATTATGGACTATGCTCGACAAGGGTCTGGAGTGATCAGGATTCAGCTTAGGACTTAAGCTACGACATTACTCAATGTTCAGGGACACTGAATTAAGAACACTAGGGCATTACTTGACATTGATCGTCGGGTGCATGTTGCGCTTGGTAAGAACCCGAAGAGGTTACAGATTTGGATATTGGTAATGAACAGCTAAGGATTTGGGCATAGAACCGAAGCGGTTCCGGATTTGGATATCAAGCCGGAGAGGTCATGGATGTGGTTATTGGTTATTGGATTTGGATGGATTAGGACTTGATTGTCAGGTTCGGATGGATGTGGAATTGGATAAGGATTTGGTTGCTGGATAGGAATCAAATATCGACTCGTAGTAGTCGTAGATTTGGATAAGGATACGACAATGGCACTTGGATAAAATGGATTGGATTATGAGTCAGAAGACATGGCTATGGATAACATGTGGACTTGGGATATCATATCAAAAGCTATTAAAGGCACACCCTCATACCGCAAGGCATGTTTTAGGGGGAAAAATTAACCCGCCTTTTTGCTTGTCCACGTCGACGGGAGAATTTAACTAAATCGAATGCCTGTTTGTTGAGACTACAATACGATGGGTTTCAGCCAGCTGGATAGATAGAAGGTCATTCATGGGTGGCTCGGTGTATATGGCTCAGCCTAGGTGGTTCGGCAGGTGTAGCTCAGGCAAGGACGGAAGGTCATGCATGGCTCGGCCTAGGTGGATCGGCCAAGATAGGACGGTCGGGCCTAGTTCGGCTTTGGAGTGGACCGGCACTAGCGGTTCGGCGTCGAAGGGATCAGCCTTGGTGGAGTGGTTATATGGGAACGAATCAGGTGGTTCGACATGCTATGGATTGTCTTGATGGCCTGGATCGGTCTGGATGGTGTGGTCGTCTGGATCAATCTTAATGGTGTGGAACGGTCCGGATGGTGTGGTTCGACATGCTTAAGAGGATTAGAGTTGGGAGTGTCTTGGTGTTGGAGTATGGATATGGTTCGGTCAAGGTGGATCGGCATAAGTCGGTCCGCATGGCAGTGTAGGTCGGTACATATGGATTGGTATGTATGGATCGACCATGTGTAGATCGGTTAAGATAAATAGGCTGAGGTGGTTCAGCAATGTTAGGTTAGACTTAGTGGGTTGGTCACATAAGGTTGGCTAGGGAAGATGTGACGAAGTGGCTCGGATGGGTTCGACCTCAACAGAATTGGGACGTGTGGGTCAGCCCTAAGCGGTTCGGCCGCCATGGTTCGGTCTGCATCAGGTTCGGGCGTCGTGATGAAGGATGTTGGCTCAGCTATGTCCTGATGAGCCAGGACTACTCAGGAAGTCCAGTAACTTGGGATTTGCCTATAAATAAGCGTGTGGGGATTTAGAAATGGGGATCTTCATTCAGCTTCCCTTCTTCTTCCCTATTAAGGTACTCTACCATTGTTGTTTTAAAAATCTGTATTGTAATTGTTATTGATTCTCATATCAAATCAAAGGAAATTTCTAGAGTGGACGTAGGCCGGAGTTAGCTGAACAACTATAAATCCTGTGTTATTACTGCTTTCTTTTAAATTTTTATTGTTCTTCACATTCATACTCTCTACATACATACTATCTGCGATCTGTGGCTGTGATTTGGTGCTTTCATCTAGATTTGGGTGTTAGTGACCAATTTTGACACTAATGATACTAGTGCCAGTCACTGTGGCCTCGGTGCTATTTTTATAAGAGGGTTCGGGTAGTTGCCTACGCTTCAAGGCAATTACGTCCGAATGAGGTTCGCTACGCTACCCATGATTCAAAGCTAGCTACCATCATATTTGTTTTAAAGATAAGGCGCCATTATCTATTGGGTGAACATTTTATTCTCTATACCGACCACAAGTCACTCAAGTATCTGTTCACCCAAAAATAGCTCAACATGCGACATCAGCGATTGCTCGAGTTTCTTGCTTCATATGACTTTGATATTCATTATACCCCGGGCAAGGGGAATCAAGTTACTGATGCTTTGAGTCGAAAGCAACCATTTTTTGTTTCCATGATGCTTGCAAAATGGAAAGCTTTAGAGACTTTATCTTTGTGTGATATTCGAGTTTGTGCCTCTACTCCAGACTCTCCTACTGTATTATGTAGCTTGGACGCTCTACCTAGCTTATTAGATCGGATATTAAGATATTTCCTCTCTTATTCAAAAGTGTAAGTCTGAATCCTACGATGATATTAAGATAAGGGATTTCAGCTTCGATGGCCATGGATGTCTTCATAAGAAGAACAGATTAGTCATGCCTTCTATACTTGAGCTTAGGCGGGACATTCTAGCTGAGTGTCACCATTCTATGTACATTATCCATCCAAGCAGTAGAAAGATGTATGCTAATATGTGCCGCATGTATTACCGGGAAGGTATGAAGCGAGATGTGGCAAGTTATGAACAATTGCATGACTTGTCAGCTTATTAAGGCCAAGAATCTGCAACCCAGTGGTCTTCTTCAGCCTTTGGAGGTCCCGTCATGGAAGTGGGACCAAATCTCTATGGTTTCATCGATGGCTTACCTCGTTCGAGATCGGGCCATAACAACATCTGGGTTATTGTGGACCATCTTACCAAGTCCGCACATTTTATTCCTATTAAGTCTAATACGACAGCCTCTCATCTATTGAAGCTCTATATTAAGGAGATCGTGCGATTGCATGGTATCCCTAGTTCTATTGTGTGTGATCGTGATCCTCTCTTAAAGAGTCACTTCTGGCAGAGTCTTCAGCAAACCTTGGGCACAAAGCTTAATCTTAGCACTGCTTACCATCCATAGTCTGATGGACAGACTGAACGGGTGAATCATATATTGGAAGTTTTGCTTTGAGCTTGTATTCTTGATTTTGGTGGTAGCTGGGAAGATCATATTCCTCTAGTCGAGTTCACTTATAACAATAGCTACCAATCTTCTATCGACATGGCTACTTTTGAAGCCTTATATTGAAGGCCGTGTCGTTCTCCATCTTGTTGGCTTGAGTTCGAGGAAATAATGTTTTTAGGCCCAGAATCTATTTGAGAAGCATCCAAGAAGATTGTTCTTATTCGAGAGAGGACGAACGAGGCACAGAGTTGCCAAAAATCCAACATGGACAATCGTAGGAAGCTTCTCGAGTTCTCACTGGGTGATCTAGTCTACATTCGAGCTTCTCCTTTGAAAGTAGTGGTACGCTTTAGCCAGGCCGTGAAATTGGCACCAAGCTATATTGGGTCATTTCCTATTACAGAGCGTATCAGTCCTATTGCTTACAGAGTAGCACTTCCTGATCAGTTTTTTGAAGTTCGTGACGTATTTCACGTCTCTCAGTTGAGGAAATGTCTATGAGATCTTGATTCCATTCTAGATACTTATGCATTAGAGAAGCTTGAAGTCTCGCTTGATCTATTATTTATGCAGCATCCAGTGAGAGTCCTTGTTTCGAAGGTTAAGCACCATTGAAACAAGAATGTACCACTTGTGAAGATTCAATGGTTCGATAATCCTAATGACTGCACTTGGGAGACCAGAGAATTCGTCGAGCGATCTTATCCTGAGTTTCTCTTTTCTCACACCAAAGGTGAGACTTTTTAATCTTAAGCTATCTAATTTCCCTGTTTGATGAAATAAATTGTGCTGAATACAGCAATTCTCTAGAAACTGCGAGGACACAATTTTAAAAGGTGGGAGTCTATAACAGCCTGGTATTGGTGATTACCTATAAAGTAATAATATAATATCTGGAATAAAATAAATTGGAGAAGAGATAATTTGTTAAAATTGTTTATTTTAAATAAATAATGTGTTTTGAGTATAATGATTGGTTTTAAAATTAATTTGGGAGAGAATTTAGTTGAAATTATTATGAATAAAGGGAATAGGTTAGTTTTGAGATTATAAATTAATTAAGAGATTCTTTTCGACATTATTTTGTTAAAATAAATATAAATGGTTCAAAATAAAGATTTAAAAACTTCATTTTTATAGTTTTAAAAGAAAATGATCATTTTATGGATTTTATTTGAGTAAGTGCAATAATTTTGTAAATTATTGCCAATATTAAACTTTTATTGATTTTAAAGGGGAAATTAAAAGTATTTATGTATTTTATAAATATAAAAGATGAAATATTTTATAAATATAAAAGATGAAATATTTTATAAATATATCACTTCATAAATTTGAGAATAGATTTAATAAAAGTAATGGCGGCCAGATCTGGAGATTAGGGTTTCCCCTTTTCTCCTTTTTCTTCTTCTATTTTCTTCAATTTTCTTCTGTTTTCGCTTCTTTTCTTCCTCCTTTTGTCTTCAATCCTTATTCCTCAAAACTTAGACGCCATTGCTATATCATGGGTACACTGCGGGATGAAGAAGGATGGGAAGAGGTGAGAAGGAAAAGGGGCAAGGCTCCAGTTCCTTCAGGACCTGATGCTAGGCTTAATCTGGGTGGTCCCAGATCTAACAAGTTAGATCGGAGTAAGGGAAAAAGTATTCAGGTAGCTAATGAGGGACGAACAGCAACCAGATTTTCGAAATCATCAAAGCGGATCGCCAATCAATCAGGAAACAATTCAAAAATCAAATTCACGGTATCTGAGAACGCAAAAAAAATTCTCTTACAGTGAGGCAGTAAAAATAGGAGCGGTTGGAGATCTAGGGAACCTAGATCTTGAATATATTGAGCCTAGAATTGCAGATGGTATAAGGATAGGTTCCCTCTCATCTGAAGCGATCCAGGAAGCGGAGGGTGGATGGGACCTATGTATATTATTGTACGTGGTTGGTTATAAACCTTGGCTTAAAACTTTTGAAGGTTATGCCAACAGAGTATGGTCAACGCAGAAGCCATTTTCTGTTCATTCAAGGAACAATGGCTTCTTTGTGGTGAGATTTAGCTCTGAGGAGGATTGTAATAAGATTTTGAAATCAGGACCATGGTTTATGGACCGGAACCTGATTATCATGAAACGTTTATCTCCAGACATGAACACAGATAGGGATTTACTTACATCTTTTCCTATGTGGGTTAGACTTCCTGGTTTAAGCTTTAAATTGTGGGGCAATAAGGCAATCAGTGCATTAACAAGCACTATAGGAATCCCTATTAAGATGGACGAGGCCACGAAAACAAAATCTAGGTTAGCATACGCTAGAGTCCTGATAGAGGTCAATGCTTCCTATGGAATGCCTAACTCCGTCGAAGGCATGGACGAAAAAGGAAGGAGCTTCATTTAGGCAGTGGAATACGAAAACCCTCCTCCCATATGCGGCAAGTGCGTGTGTTTTGGGCATATTATGGACGAATGCCCAATGACTAAGACATGGGTTCCTAAACAGACCCAAGCAGTTGACTCTGAGAAAGAAAACCCAACAGATCCAACTTATGATGGCTGTGTGGAAATAGCATGGGAGAAAGGTGGAATTGACATTATTCATGTTACGGGCAATCAGGAGATCCATGGAAACCCCACTGAATTACCAGACTCTGAGACAATGAATGAAGAACATTTATCTGCTGGAAATTATAGTAATAAAGAGGGGGAAGTTTCTAGCGGAGTACAAGAAAAAGCAATTTGCCCCCCTAAGGACGGGACACAGGTTAGAAATCCCTCAGCATCTAACTTATCGGAGACAGAAGACCTCTCTAATATGGGAAATAGAGAGTCGATCATCCCTAGAGATCGCCTACCCCCGGAGACAGAGAATTGAGCTCATCTCCTCTGAAGTCTCCCATAACTCACAAAACAATTCTCAAACGCCTTTCAACAGCATCGGCTTCTTATCCAATTTCTAATACTTTACTTTCTAATGATATTTGTATTGAAGACTATACTATTAATAATGTTAATTTTAGGAGAGGTACTGAACCATGTACTGATATGCAGGTACAGGAAAACCAGAGTCACGACACAGGAACAGCAGTAGCAGTAGAGGTACAGAATACATATGATAAAGCCGATCAAGCCCAGGAGGACCAGGACATTCCCAAATCCCAGGATATAGAATTCAATAACATTCAGAAGGATAAGCTTGTTCGTAAGAATCCCAAATGGGTCAAGATGTTAGGCATCTCCGCGGAAGATAAAGGGGAGTCCTCTAGTAGTAGGTTGCAGAGGACTCGAAATAACAAGTCTTCTTAATGTCGTTTGCATGTTGGAATGTTAGAGGGTTTCATAACCCCAATAGAATGAAAGAAATAAGAAGACTCATTGATAAGTATAAAATAAGCTGTTTTGGTGTTCTGGAAAATAAGCTGTTATTTTCGGAAATAACAGGTTTGGAAAAAGGTTTAGAGGACGGATGGAAAATAATAAGCAATGTCTCCTGTTATTATAAATGTAGAATATTCGTCCTCATTGACGGAAATTCTTGGGATTTCAATTATATTAGCATGAGCGACCAACACATCTCTATAGAATTGATCAACAAACTGAAATTCAAGTGCAATATAACTTTTGTCTACGCTCAAAACTTTGTTAATCTCAGGAAAAGACTGTGGTCGAATTTACAGGAAGATGCGATTAATATTTACAGACCATGGTTGGTGTTAGGAGACTTCAACTGTATTCGAAGTCCTTCAGAAAGAAAGGGAGGTAACCCAGTGCCATTTGGAAGCTTATTTGAGCTAGATGTTATGACCAATGACACAGGCCTAGAAGAGATCGACATTAAAGGTTTCGAATTTTCTTGGTGGTCCGGTCCCAGTCGAAACATATTTTCTAAAATAGACAGGGTTTTCGCTAACCTAGATTGGATCAATTTATATCAAGATTTAACGGCAGAATACTTGCCTCCATCGGTGAGCGATCACAATGCTATTCTTGTCTCTCTTTTTCTTAAGCCTAGAGTCAAAAACAGTCCATACAGGTTTATGAATCACTGGCCTCTTTGTGATCAATACTTCCCTCTGGTTGAGAAATTATGGATTCCTAGGCAGGATGACCGCCCCCTGTTTCAAATCTTACTCAAGAACATTAAGAAAGAGCTTAAGACTTGGAGCGCTAAAATACGGAATACCAAACAAGAGGTTAATGTCCAGAGGGAGAATTGTTCAAGACTTCGGAAATTACTGGAAAAATCAAAGGATCATAATCTAGTAACGGAATTCCATAATGGCAAGATTAAATTGGAAATGGCACTAAGAAAAGAATTTCTAGACACCAAAAAAAAGGCTAAATGTGATTGGTTAATGATGGGAGATGAGGCTTCTGCTTTCTTTTATGCCAAAATGTCTAGCAGAAGAAGTACTAAGTGCTTGACTAACATTACAGTAGATGACAAGGAGGTTTCGGTAGATCAATTTGTTGAATCAGCCATTGATTTCTATAAACAAGCATTTAACCTTCCCTTATGCGACCAATTCCCAGAAGTTATCTGTAAATCAATAATTTCTGAATATGGAGCGAACTTCTTGAATGATGGCATATCTTTGGAAGAAATTAAATTTGCTCTGTGGGATATCAAAGATACTACCTCACCAGGCCTAGACGGTTTCAACTCAAAGTTTTTTAAAATTCATTGGAACCTTTTGAAAGACTTAATTTTCAAAGCTTTGAATGATATTTTTCAAAAGGGATTAATTATAAAAGAGTGGAACCATACATTCTTGCATTTGATTCCTAAAATGGCTCACTCTATCAGAATTTAAGATTATAGACCCATTGTTATCCCATTTTTTGGTCAAAACTGGAATATCAACAAATTGGCAAGGAATTATGGATATCAGGACTGGAGATAAGGCTACGATTGATATCGTCAAAATTTTGTTGAACTCCGATCGGGACGAAATTGATTGGAAATGATGATAAGGACTATGAAAGGCTATGTTTCAAATTTCAGGTTAATCGGAGTTCGTATGAAGGAAATATGATGGATTCAAGGTAGGAATAGTACGTAGTTCGAATCCATCAAAAAGGGGATAAAGTGACGCTCGGTTCGAACCGATCAGGTTCGAACCCATCAGGATTCGAACCCATGAGGTTCGCATCGATGACGCTTCGAATCGATGGGAACTAGATGGGTTCGAAAGGAGTAGCTTCAATGCAATGGACATGGATTCGAACGATGGACATGGACTCGAAGATGGTGGATTCGAACGATAGGTATGGATTCGAAGATCATGGATTCGAAGATGAAGATGGACTCGAAGAAGGTAATGGATTCGAAGTATACATGGATTCGAAGATGAAGATGGACTCGAAGAAGGAGATGGATTCGAAGTGGACATGGATTCGAAGAAGGAGATGGAGTCGAAGTGGACATGGATTCGAAGAAGGAGATGGAGTCGAAGTAGACATGGATTCGAAGAAGGAGATGGAGTCGAAGTAGACATGGATTCGAAGAAGGAGATGGATTCGAAGTGGACATGGATTCGAAGAAGGGGATGGATTCGAAGAGGACATGGATTCGAAGATGATGGATACGAAGCAAGGGACATGGATTCGAAGGACGAGGATTCGAAAGGGATGGATTCGAAGTGGATGGACTCGTAGGATATGGACTCGAAGGAGGCGGCTTTAGAAAGCATGGATTCGAAGAGCATGGGTTCGAAGGGTATGGATTCGAAGGAGTCGGCCCTATGGATTCGAAGGGGATGGTTTCGAAGTAGATGGTTTCGAAGCATGGGTTCGAACCATTCAGGACGCACGGATTCTTGAACTTGGATCGATCATATCTTCCAAACCATTGATCCAAATGCAATGAAATTTTACAGGAGCTTACATACATGTTGAAGAATGTTCACACCAAATTTCAGCTCAATTGGATGGATTCTTGATCGATTCGAACGTCACTTCGAATTGATCCCAAACTGGGCACGGATTCCGAGAACACGGGCCTGTGGGCCCCCCTCACGTGCCAAGCAGCCTCCCCAGGTTTTAGGCGGGATTTCAGCCTTCCACGCCTATAAATAGAGCCCCTGGTCATTCAGAAAAGGGGTCGGAAAATTTGGAGAGGAAAGGCAAGCCCAGACGCTGCTAAAATTATACCATAGCATCATTACTGCAATTTTCTTCAGATTTGGTCACTACAACGGTGGTAATCACTTGTAATCTTCAAGGATAATCAATAAAAAAAAAAATTGGAGTGGACGTAGGCCGGAGATAGCCGAACCACTATAAAACTTGTGTCTCTGTTCTTTATTTTTGGATTGCTGTCTATTATTTGTTGAGATTTGTTGTTTGTGTTTGAATATCACTAATCTATATTCATACACTGGTGCTTTCACGGTATTGGGTGTTTGTGACCAATTTTGGCGCAAACACCCATTGCTTGCTGTAACACTTTATATAAGGTTTTCACTAAGATTCTGTGCAATAGGCTGGCCCCTTTTTTGAATAAGTTGGTGTCCCCTAATCAGACGGCTTTTATAAAAGGTAGATCCATAGGGAACGGCATTTTGTTTGCTCATGAAATTATTAGGGGTCTTGGAAGAAAGGATAATAAATACATGTGTATTAAAGTAGATTTGAAGAAAGCTTATGACTCGGTCAATCGGGCTTTCGTTATACACATGCTAATAAGTTTGGGCTTCCCAGACAAATGGGTAAAAATTATTGAAAATATCATAACCACTCTTGTGTTCTCCATCGCTGCAAACGGGGAATCGCATGGTTATTTCAAAAGTACAAATGGCCTTAGACAAGGCGACCCACTTTCCCCTATTTTATTTACATTGGTTATGGAATATTTTACATTACTGATGGACGGTAAAGTTAGGGAAGGCCTTATGTCCCCTATCAAAGACTTTGACAATAAGTTAACTCACCTCATTTATGTTGACGATATTATTGTTTTTACTAAAGCTAGCGTTCAAAATGCAACTGCCATTCGCGATGTTTTTCAAATTATGAAGAGACATACTGGATTGGAACTAAGTTGTGAGAAATCTAATGTTTTCTTTGGTAAAGGGGTAGTCAATTGTACTGATATTAGTAATATTCTTAATATTCAGCAAATGGATCTCCCAATAAGGTATTTGGGCATACCCCTGTCTAGCATTAATTTGAGAGATAAGGATTGTTCTCCTCTGATAGAGAAGATCAAGCTAAGGTTTACAGGATGGGAAACTAGAATGCTTAGCTTAGCTGGGAGACTTGAACTCATCAAGTCTACCATTTACCCCATCATTCAATTCTGGATGCAATGTTTCTGTCTCCCAAAAACTACGCTACTCAAAATAAAGCATTTAATTCTTAATTTTCTTTGGAAAAGCCGCGGTAGTAAAATCCCCTGGGATGTTGAGACACAGCTTCTATGAAGATTTTGATTGCTGACAACAATATAAAGGCAATCGACAAATCAAGACCTTCATATGGTTCTCTAGATTATAGATTGATTATTTGATGTTATAATAGTAATAAACTTGTTAAAATCTATCCTCAAATAAGTCATGCACAAAATATAATCAATATATATATACATTTATAGTAATGTGCACATTTATTGTGCAACTTAACAGAGACCGGTCGACAGGTCCAAAAATGAACGGTCGACCGTTCCTGTTAAATGTGCACAATAAACGTGCACACATGCACATAACGACTATATATTTAAAATCCTGTCTACCGGTCATTTTTTGACCTGTCGACCGTTTTTAAACAGAAAGCAAGTTTTCCAAAAGACACTTCTCTTCTCCAAGAGTTGCATCTCCTACCTTTCACCAATAGTCACAACTCTTAATGGCAACTGTTTCACCAAGAGTTACAACTATTTCTTCTTATATATACTCATCTAAATCGTTGATTCAAATATGAATTCATATGATCATTATATGCTTTCTCTGATCTTACTTTCTAACATTCTTGCATTCTAAAAGCACTCATTTAATTAATAGCTTATTGAATCATTGAAACTATTTTATACCTTTTGATTCAATAAGCAATATACCTTCTTTAATCTTCACAAAACATCAGTCATATACTTTGAGGATAAGATTATAGGAAGGGTGTACTACTAGTGACAAATCCGTGTTTTGAAGAACACAAGTTGTCAACAACAATTGTATTTGTTTGTGTTGAAGTCCTCGTGTTGTAAGAGGCAAGTGTTGAAGTCCTCGGTGTTGTAAGAGGCAAGTGTTGAAGTCCTCAGTGTATTAGAGGCGTGAAATCCCGTTCGGCTGTTCGGGTATTGTAAACCTGTTCCTCCGGGTGAAGCGAGGTAGTTAATAGTGAAAATCCAGATAGAAGTCTGGGACTGGACGTAGGACGGTGCTCCGAACCAGTATAAAAATCTCTGGTGTGATTTTTCTATTTTTATTTTTACTTTGCTACTATCATCTATTTTCCGCATTTATATTATTGTCCATATTACACGATCCGTGTGTACTATATTAGCACATATAATTGTATACACACCGCACTTTCAATTGGTATCAGAGCACGGTCATCATATAACCGTAACATAGTTATTTGATATATTCTTGTAATATGGCAAATAACGCAAGTACTAGCACTCAAAACACCATTTACACAGAAGGGCAATCGACACAAAGACCTCCATTTTTCAATGGTCTTAACTATAGTTATTGGGCAACACGTATGTCATTTTTTATGCAATCAAGTAGCTATGATGCTTGGAATGCTACTCAAAGAGAAATAGTGAATCCAACAACTGATTATTCAGAATGGACTATGGCTGAGAAAACGGCAGCAGCCGTAAATGCAAGAGCAATAAATATGTTGTTCTGTGCATTAGACCAAAATGAATATAACCGTGTTAGTATCTGCACTACTGCATATCAAATTTGGCAAACGCTAAAAATCACTCATGAAGGTACTAACAAGGTTAAACAAGCCAAAATAGCCATGCTGAAAAGTCAATTTCAAAATTTCAAAATGAAACCAAATGAAACAATCAATGACATGTATTCACGGTTTCAAACTATTCACCATGCACTTATTGGGTTAGGACAAAAGTATTCTGATTTTGATGTTGTTTCAACAGTCCTACATTCTCTGACTAATGAATGGGAAGGAAAAGTATTAGCAATTGAAGAAGCTAATGACCTTTCCGTCATGAAGCCAGATGAATTGATAGGAAATTTAATGTCCTATGAAGCAAATTTGCAGGCTAGAAAAGAACAGAAAGAAGAAAAGAAAAATGTAGCATTCATGTTGAGAAAGACGAAAATGAATCTGACTCTGAAGATGACGATTTGGCATTCATTGCAAAAGGATTCAAAAAATTCCTAAAATATCGAAAAGCCAGTCGCTACAATAAAAGGAAACCTGGATCAAATAAACCATCTTCATCTGCTATAGAATGTTTCAACTGCCATAAAAAGGGACACATGCAGAAGGATTGTCCAGAACAAAAGAAAAAGTCAGAAAATGACAAATTCAAATATAAGAAGGACAAATCAAAGAAACGAGCCTTCTCAGTAACATGGGATGATTCAGAGTCATCTTCATCAGAAAGTGAAAGTGATTCGGAGAATGAACAAGCTAATGTTTGTTTTATGGCAACAGAAGATGAGGTACAAATTCCTACATTTGATGAATTATTTGATATTAATGCTGAATTGATAGTCAAATATAAAGACATAAAACGTCAATTAAAAGTAGTCAAAGCAGATTTAAGTAGAGCAGAGTTTGAACGAGATATGTTAAAAGATGAGAAGAAAATATTAGAAGAAGAACTTGAAAATATTCAAGAATCATCATCTAATGTTGACTCTCAAATATCTCTTTTGAGTCAAGAAATAGAAGCTCAAAAAAGAGAAAAATAATGCTCTCACTACTGAAAATCATGAACTTAAAGCAAAAGTCAAAATTCTAGACCTAGAAAAAGCTAGTTTACAAACAAAGTTTGATGACATTACTCAAAATGTTTCTAACTTTAACAAAGGTCGAGAAAATTTGACTAAAATCATTGAAAGTTCACAATCTATTTCAGATAAACAAGGTTTGGGATATAACAAACATGAAACTAAGAAACATCTTAGAAATAAAAGGAAGAAAAAAGTACAAAAAACTGAAGCTAAGAAAAATTTTAGTTTATTATATTTCAAACCAAAACCAGTTGTGAAATTTCAAAAGAGAAATGTCAAGACTATCAAAATATGGGTTCCTAAAACAAATAATAATTTGATTAGGAACAAATACATTCAGCAATTCATGAATAATGTACATTTTAATAACAATTATATATATAAAGGGGATACCGGACCCAAATGGGTTTGGACTCCTAAGACCTAACTCTTAGGACCCTATAAAAAGTGGGTACCATGAACTTAATTCTATTTTTTGCAGGTCCCACTGAAGAAAAGAGGAAAGTGGATATTGGACAGTGGTTGCTCAAAACATATGACGGGAGACAAAAGCTTATTAACAAATATTAAATACTCAGATGGTGGCTCAGTCACTTTTGGAGACAATTCAAAAGGTTATATCATCGGCAAAGGCGATGTGAGCAATTGCGGTACATCTAACTTACCTCTTATTACTAATGTCATGCTAGTTAGAAATTTAAAACACAATTTACTTAGTATTAGTCAGTTATGTGACAAGGGTTTTATAATTTCCTTTTCAAATAATAAGTGTAGTATTTTAGATAAAGACCATAATTTGGTTTTTGAAGGTTATAGAGACAGAAATATATATATTCTAAATATGAATATTAATCATAATTCAGATATGTGTCTTGTGGCTAATGACAATGATCCATGGCTATGGCACAAACGTTTCTGTCATATAAACTTCAGAACTATTGACAAGCTAGCCAAAAACAATCTAGTTAGAGGACTACCCAAAATGAGTTTTAAAGTTAACAACATTTGTGATGCATGTCAATTAGGAAAATTGACCAAATCATCATTTAAATCCAAGAAAGTCATATCAACATTACAACCACTTGAGTTACTGCACATGGATTTATTTGGACCTACTAGAGTTCAATCAATAAATCACAGTCAATATGTGCTTGTAATTGTTGATGATTTCTCTCGTTATACATGGACAATTTTCTTAAAAAATAAAAGTGATACTTTCGATCATTTCAAATCTTTCGTCAAAAGAATTCAAAAATCAAAAGGGATTAAAGTTAAAAATATAAGAAGTGATCATGGCGGAGAGTTTGAAAATAATGAATTTGAACATTTTTGTACAAAGAAAGGTATATATCATAATTTTTCGTTTTCCAGAACTCCACAACAGAACGGAGTAGTAGAACGAAAGAACCGAACTTTACAAGAATGTGCAAGAACATTATTGAATGGAACTACCTTACCAAAACATTTCTGGGCAGAAGCTGTCGCAACCGCCTGTTATGTTTTAAATCGTGTGTCCATAAGACCTCTTACCAAGAATACTCCTTATGAATTGTTTAACAAAAGAAAGCCCAAAATCTCATACTTCAAAGTTTTTGGTTCCAAGTGCTTTATTTTAAATACGAAAGACCAGCTTGGAAAATTCGATCCAAAAGCCGATGAAGGAATATTTGTCGGTTATTCGGAACGAAGTAAGGCCTATCGGATATTTAATAAACGAACCAAAACTATTGAAGAATCACTTCATGTCTCTTTTGATGAAATTTATCAGCATCCTCACACAATATCAGATGATGACGAATCAATAGTCATTAATAATCCAATCATCTCAAATACTGATTCTGACTCAGAAGTAATTATTGAGAATGCTCCTCAAATATGTGAATTACAAACACCACCAAGAATATTAAGAGACCATCCGGCCCAAAATATAATAGGTGAAATAACATCACATGTCAGAACAAGGAGTCAACTCAATCAAATGGGTCATGTCGCTTTTCTCTCAAATATCGAACCCAAGAATCCAAAAGAAGCTGCTACAGATGATTACTGGATCATTGCCATGCAGGAAGAACT
Source organism: Allium cepa (assembly GCA_030765085.1). Taxonomy (NCBI): domain Eukaryota; kingdom Viridiplantae; phylum Streptophyta; class Magnoliopsida; order Asparagales; family Amaryllidaceae; genus Allium; species Allium cepa. The sequence goes on from CM060928.1 coordinate 589,380,232, forward strand.
AAATCAGTTTGAGCGCAATGACGTTTGGGAACTTGTTCCAAGACCAACTGATCAGTCAGTAATTGGTACTAAATGGGTCTATAAAAATAAGGCTGACGAACAAGGAAATATCACCAAAAATAAAGCAAGATTAGTAGCACAAGGATACAATCAAGAAGAAGGTATCGATTATGAAGAAACTTTTGCACCAGTTGCTCGACTAGAAGCTATTAGAATTCTATTATCTTTTGCTTGTCATCATAATTTCAAACTTTATCAGATGGATGTCAAAAGTGCTTTTCTCAATGGATTTATCAAAGAGAATGTCTATGTCGAACAACCTCCGTTGTTCGTACATGAAAAATATCCTGACCATGTGTTCAAACTTAAGAAAGCTCTGTATGGTTTAAAACAAGCACCTCGTGCTTGGTATGAACGATTACGTAGCTATCTTATTAATTCAGGTTTTGAAATAGGCAAAGTCGATCAAACTTTGTTTATTAAACATTCTCGAAAAGATATTCTGGTTATCCAAATATATGTAGACGATATAATCTTTGGTTCAACAAACGATAAACTTTGCAAGGAATTTGCAAGTATTATGACCAAAGAATTTGAAATGTCACATATGGGAGAACTATCTTATTTTCTTGGACTTCAAATCAAACAACTTTCAAACGGTATTTTTATCAATCAAGAAAAATACTGTGAAAATCTTATCAAACGCTTCGGATTACAAAATACATCTGGTAAACCAACTCCTATGAGTACAACTACACATCTTGAAAAAGATGAAAGTGGTAAGAATGTTGACCAGAAATTATATCGAAGCATGATTGGTTCTCTTCTTTATCTTACAGCTAGTCGTCCAGATATATTAATGAGTGTTTGTTTATGTGCTCGTTTTCAAGCCGATCCAAAGGAATCACATTTACGAGCAGTGAAACGTATAATTCGTTATCTTAATAATACCAAAGATTTTGGTCTTTTCTATCCAAAAGAATGTCCATTTGAATTAGTATCATATAGTGATGCTGATTTTGGTGTCTCACGAACGGATAGAAAAAGTACAAGTGGTACGTGCCATTTTATTGGAAAATCACTTGTCTCTTGGTTTAGTAAGAAACAGAATTGTGTTTCACTATCAACATGTGAAGCTGAATATATATCAGCGGCTCTTGCTTGTACTCAAGTACTATATATGCAACAAACACTTCAAGATTTTGATATTCATTTATCAAATTCTATTATATACTGTGATAACACAAGTGCTATAAATCTTTCTAAAAATCCAGTGAATCACTCTCGAACTAAACACATTGATATCCGTCATCATTTCCTTAGAGATAATATTGAAAAAGGAAATATATGTCTTAAGTATGTTCATACTGACAATCAATTAGCCGATATTTTCACTAAGCCTTTACTTGAATCTAGTTTTATTAAACTACGAAGAGAGCTTGGCTTAGTATCTCGAAAAGATCTAGAATAGAACAAATTATTTACATTCTTAAGCTATATTTTTTTCATAACAATCTTAAAAATCAGAACTATAACCATCTCTACCTATTTTTAAACAAATATTTTAAAAACTTTGGTTATGTTTACGGCCAATTCTTTTTATCAAATTCAAACCACAAGCTCTTAACAAACCTTTTTTTATATAAACTTTTGAAACTCCCTCTTTAATCATTCATTTCTTTTCTGAAAATTATATTCATCATACACAAGCTATCATGGCTCATATTTGTGACAAATGCGCACAAGAACCTCATATTTCAATCACAAGCTCGGATTCGGAGGAGAATTACTCTCCGATTACACCGAAACAGAAACCGGAGTGCTATCACCATTGTTCTCGCACTCCTGGTCATACGCCATCATCTAAACGTGTAAAGAAAGCACTATTTTGCTCTCCGCGCACGAAGGCACAAATCGATGAGATACATCACTACCAAAAGCATCAAATCGACCTACAGAGACAATTGCATTATGGACAAAACCAACTCTATCATGAACAACAACGTACGTCGGCACGTTTATCCGTCTTAGAAAGAATGGCATCGTTCTTCTGCGGATCAAACAAGCACGATGTTCATGAACCAATGCCATACAAGCCATCAACTTCAACAACTCCAAACTCTTGGGATAGAAATTATAATGAGAACGAAGGAGCTCGAAATAACTGGAGTCCATGGGCTAAACGCATTGAAGACAACAAAAATTCTAATGACAACTCTACTTCTCATTAGAATTCCATAATGTATATTGTTTTGTTTTCATATATTGTTTGTAATAACATATATTCTGTAATAATAATATGATATATAATATATACAATCGATTTTTTCAAAAATTTTGCGAAAACAATCAGTTTTCAACACACAGCAAAACCGGTCGACCACCGTAATTTCTACCGGTCGACCAAAAAGGCTCTCGGTTGAAAACGGTCGACCGGTAAAAATTAGGCGGTCGACCGGTCGAGCATTTTACAGTTTTTTTTTATACACTCCACGTATATATTTTTACCCCACACTCATTTTTTTCTACTTCCTAACTGAAAGCTTTCCCAATTCCCAAACCCTAGTTCATATTTCTCAAGCTCCAAAACTCTCAAATCCTCATCAATGGCTCCACCACAAAAGAAATCAAAGAAAAGAGCATCTTCAGAATCTTCATCTCTAACTCTCTCTGCCAGAAAGTGGCTTGAAACTCCAGTTGCCGTAACTCGATGGAATCAAATGACAAATTATAAGTTCCATCCGGGCTCATTCATCAAATTCGAAGACTTCACTTCATACGGTATTCGTCGTTTAGCAAACAATTCCAATATTTCTCCTCTAATAGATTTTTCAGATAATAGCGTAGAAATTAATCACTTAATGATTAAATTATTCTATGCAAATATGAATTTAGAAGAATATACACCGGATAATCCAAATGGAGTTATTTGGTCGTTAGTTTGCGGCAAACGAATTTATCATACTCATGATAGAATAGCTTCTATTCTTGGAATACCAAATCGAGGTGAAGAATTTTCATCGACATTTTGTGAAGTATTCACCCGAAATAGCACTAGCCATAAGTTTATAGAAGATAATAGTGACGACACCAAATCGATTGGGCTACGACCGACAGCAAGGCTATTACATCGTGTCTTGATGCACTCTCTATTTCCTCGATTAGGAAATTATGATGCCGTCTACAAGGAAAATTTCAAGGCTCTTTATGCTATATACGGGGAAATCGAAATCAACTGGGCTCACATGATTTTCGATGAAATTTTAAAAGTGAATAACTCCACTCGACCTCATTTCTTCTATAATGAGTATATTATGCGCATATTGCTAGCATGTGGAGTAACAGCCCCTGATTCAGCAACATCTACACCAAAATGCATTGACTCCACTACCATCAAGCGCATGAAACTTCCTCCTCCCTATGTTCAGATTATGCCATTCGAACAATGGCAACAACGAGGTACACAAGCACAACAAGCTCCATCTTCGCGACCTCGTTCCGGAGAAGTTAGGATGTTGAAATCTAAGTCGTCTACAAGAGAATCTCTTGAAACCATCGCTCGTAATCAATTTTTACTTGAAGCGAGACTCAAACGTATGGATTCAAAAATTGACAAACGATTCAACAAGGTCAAGTCTTTCTTCAGTGCTATATGGGATGCTATATCATGTAGCACATCTGTCTCTACCCAACATCAAGACCCCGGAAAGCGTCCGGCTCCTCCCACTTTCACTTGGTCAACATCCGAGGAATCTGCTGGTACAAGCGGACAAGGTCATGGAGAGACGTCTAGAGGTGATGACGATGACGATGATGACGATGACGATGATGACGACGATGATGATGATGAAGATGATGAGGAGGAGATTCAGTCGGACTAAAGCTAGTTTGTTTATTTTTTTTTAGTCCTTTAAAAACATTTGTGACACTTGTACTAATTAGTGTCCATCTTTTTTAGTGAACTTTGGCATGTATGGTAGTTTCAAAACATCTTGTGTTTGAATGTGTGTTATGCATTGTTCTTTTTTGTTCATATTCTTTTTTGTTTACTCCTTTTTGTCGATGACAAAGGGGGAGAAAGGTGCTAATAATTGTTTGCAGGGAGAAAGGTGCTAATAATTGTTTGCAGGGAGAAAGGTGCTAATAATTGTCTGCAGGAAATCACATATTCAGGGGGAGACTCAATACTTTAATTATATATTGTCATCAATCAAAAAGGGGGAGAATGTTGAGACACAGCTTCTATGAAGATTTTGATTGCTGACAACAATATAAAGGCAATCGACAAATCAAGACCTTCATATGGTTCTCTAGATTATAGATTGATTATTTGATGTTATAATAGTAATAAACTTGTTAAAATCTATCCTCAAATAAGTCATGCACAAAATATAATCAATATATATATACATTTATAGTAATGTGCACATTTATTGTGCAACTTAACAGAGACCGGTCGACCGGTCCAAAAATGAACGGTCGACCGTTCCTGTTAAATGTGCACAATAAACGTGCACACATGCACATAACGACTATATATTTAAAATCCTGTCTACCGGTCATTTTTTGACCTGTCGACCGTTTTTAAACAGAAAGCAAGTTTTCCAAAAGACACTTCTCTTCTCCAAGAGTTGCATCTCCTACCTTTCACCAATAGTCACAACTCTTAATGGCAACTGTTTCACCAAGAGTTACAACTATTTCTTCTTATATATACTCATCTAAATCGTTGATTCAAATATGAATTCATATGATCATTATATGCTTTCTCTGATCTTACTTTCTAACATTCTTGCATTCTAAAAGCACTCATTTAATTAATAGCTTATTGAATCATTGAAACTATTTTATACCTTTTGATTCAATAAGCAATATACCTTCTTTAATCTTCACAAAACATCAGTCATATACTTTGAGGATAAGATTATAGGAAGGGTGTACTACTAGTGACAAATCCGTGTTTTGAAGAACACAAGTTGTCAACAACAATTGTATTTGTTTGTGTTGAAGTCCTCGTGTTGTAAGAGGCAAGTGTTGAAGTCCTCGGTGTTGTAAGAGGCAAGTGTTGAAGTCCTCAGTGTATTAGAGGCGTGAAATCCCGTTCGGCTGTTCGGGTATTGTAAACCTGTTCCTCCGGGTGAAGCGAGGTAGTTAATAGTGAAAATCCAGATAGAAGTCTGGGACTGGACGTAGGACGGTGCTCCGAACCAGTATAAAAATCTCTGGTGTGATTTTTCTATTTTTATTTTTACTTTGCTACTATCATCTATTTTCCGCATTTATATTATTGTCCATATTACACGATCCGTGTGTACTATATTAGCACATATAATTGTATACACACCGCACTTTCATGGGAAACCTTGTGCAAGCAAAAAGAAGGAGGAGGAATGGTTCTGAGATACTTAGAAGAGATGAATCGAGCGTTATACATTAAATTGATATGGAAAATCATAAACGCAGAAGGAATTTGGGCGGATTTCATGCAAAGTAAGTATATTGGAAAAAAAAGCTTTTGGGAAATCAATCTGAGAACAAACGACTCGGGAGTGTGGAAATACATTTTGAAGAACAGGAAAGAAGCTTTGAAATGCCTTTCTCTTAATATCAGTGACGGTAAAACTACGTCTCTCTGGTATGACCCATGGTTAAATGGAAGTTCCATTATGGATCATATTGGCAGAGACACAGCTTTTAGAACGGGTACGGAAAATTTGTCCCTTAATAGGATTGTTAAAAATGGTGAGTGGAAGTGGGACACTTTTAGTTTCTTATTTCAAATCCATGAGGAAATCGAAGGTGTCAAGATTCACAGGGACAGAGAGCGTGATTACTGGTCATGGAAATGTTCTAAAGACGGTCAATACCAGTTTAAAAAAGTTTGGAACTCGGTCAGAACTAGTTATGAAATAAAAAACTGGTCGTCATTAGTCTGGAATAAAATCCACGTTCCAAAAATGGCGGTATGCCTCTTTAAAGCCATTAACGACTATCTATTAACCAAAGAGAGATTAACTTAGAAACAAATATATGTGGATCCCTTATGTATTTTTTGTAATAATCACATTGAAAATATAGATCATCTATTTTTTCAATGTAATTTTACAGAAAAAGTCTGGTATTGGAGCTGTAAAAAAAATTTAATTCGCCGAAAGATATGTTCTCCTTTATTCTAGCGGTAGATTTACAGAAAATTGTCTCCATCTCTAGAACAAACAATCTTAACTCAGATTTGTTTCAATTATCTCTTTCTGTCTGTATTTGGCACATATGGAAAGAAAGAAACGATAGAATTTTTCAAAACAGATTCTCTGATACTACACAGCTATGCTCAAAAAAATTTCAGACAATGCAAATCAGAATGGTAAAATCTAAACATTTCAAGAGCATCAATGGCATGAACGATATTATAGCAAAGAAATGGGGCTATACCTCCCAATGCTGAATTGGGGAATCATCGGCTATCATATGTAACGTTCCTCTCTCTGCTATCCTCTTGTTTCCCTGGTACTCGTCTCAGGTTATTCCTGTACCTGTTTTATTTTTACATTTCCCTCACTTCCTCTCAATTAAATTACATTGTAATTTACAATTAACAATATACATTGATTTAGTAGTAAGATATAAGATTGCATATATGTTTTGCTGTCCGCTGCTCCCCTGTTTTACAAGTTTTGACCTGCATCATTACAAATTGAGTTTAGCTTTTTCATTCACAAAGCTAAAAGAATTTATTTGGGAGTCAGAGACTTAGCTTATGTAACTCTGCTTCATCTCTCTCTGAGGAGAACCTGGTTCCCTGAACCTCGTCAAACAAAGCACCATGTGATAGCAAATGTATCTTCTTCTGGAGCCAAGCTTTACCGATGAGAGCAATCGTCTTCGGTCTTCAGTTTCTCAGATCTGGTTGTAGAAGATGATAACTTTGATCGCCTCTTTCTTTAATACTTACTGGTGAAGCTATGAGCACTGCAAAAGAAAATAAAGGGATTAGTCACTAATTTAAGAATAAAGATTCCATTTTTAAGGAAGTCAGAGACTTATCTGGTTCAGATCTATTAGATCTAAGGGTAGAGACTTCTGAATCTTGCTGATTTTGAGAAAATGATGTCCCTCGTCTCCCTGTTACATTCTAGAGTTCGTTGAAGGAAGAGAAGATCTCCGGTTGCAGCTTGCATTGTTTTGGATCAGCAGTAGAAGCCGACGGGATCTTCGTTTTTCATTCCTTTCCTACCGCCATTAACGAGTTTTTCATTATTTTCTTTCGAGAGGAATAAATGAAGTGAGTTACAAGCGTCGGTTTGCCTTTTTTGGTGTCATTTAGAGTTGTCTTGATGCTTCTAGATAATGGGCTGTTGAATGCATCAGATTGAATTAAACCGGGCCTTAACGTTGTCAGGCCTGTTTTATGTATGGTATAGGCTTAAGTATGTTATAAGCCTTGTACATTCTTGTGGTTCTTGTACATACTTTTGTTTTTTGGTTTCTAATAGAAAGTTTGAACCCGTATTCAAAAAAAAGATGAAATATTGTTTAAAAATAATATTTTAATGTAAAAATAAAGATAGAATGGTTTTTTGCATTTTATTTGTTAATAAAGTAATTTTTGTATAAATTCTTATGTTAAAAATGGTGTTTTATGAAATAAAAGTGTAAATTGTGTTATTTAAGTAAAAATAAGATTTTTATTGACAAAAATAGATTTTATGGTTAAAATAAATTTTAGTTTGGTGTAATACATATACTTTTCTTGTATAAATTTTATTTGGGTTTTAAAATAAGAAAATGTGTGTATATGTTGATAAAATAAGTGAAAATATGTGTTTTACATAGTGAGATTTTCATTATGTATAGTGTTGGGCTAATTGGGTATAGGATTAGATCCATTAACCTATTCTAGAAGCCTCAGGGGTAGGAAAAGGAAAAAAATTCTATACGTTTTTTCATTATCCTTATCTCCTTCTTTTGAAAATTACAGTAAAGAAAACTATTGACCACTCTCTTTTAAAAATTAAAACTTTACTTCTAAATTGTTGAGATAAAAGAGAAAATCATCAAAACAAAGAAATAAAAGGTAATCTAATCCAATACTAAGGCTTATTTCATCAAAATCTTAAATTTGTATATGAATTGTCTGTAACTCTTCTTTCCTTCTTCTACATCTTCTCATTTTAGCTACTACAGGTTCTTGAAGGCTTCTGTGCACTGGACAGCTTCCATTTTTCTTCAGTTCTTCAAGCTAAATCCACTTTTTGCTAAGGTGAGTACCAAACTCACAAACTGCTAGCTGAAACAAGATGTTGCCTATGAAAAATTGTTCAAAAAGCTTATTGTATATCAATTATCTTCTGTTCATAGTTTCTGTAACAACCAGGTATTTTCAACCATTCGCATCCATTATAAGTGTATAGGTAGACACTCATGCCGGAATTGAATTGCCTAAAATACCGCGTTGTAAATAAAAATTTGGCAAATCTCAGAATATGCAGTAAATAAAAATCACAGATCACAGACACAGAGTAATAATAATGCAGCGGAAGTAAAAGAGATAATAGTTCATGAAGCTACTATATAAATATAACAGAGTTACATAAGATACAATAGATGAAATAAAGTACAACAGAAGTTTAAATATGATGACCAAGTACAAGCTGAATAGAACAACCGAACTGAAAAGATGAAACTTGACAAGTAGATAATCTCCAGCGATTCCAATCTCCAGAAATTGGAAATCCAAATCTGTGAATAACTCAGGCTGACCCGAGCGTAAATAAAAATACAAACACTTGAGTCAGGACATACATACTTATACAATGTAAACCAACTCAAGTGAACTGTAGCAAAGGTACAAGTAACTTAGAAGATGCTTGGGACCGCCCATCCTCTAAGGATCCGTTAAACTATTTACTATGTAGTAATATACGCTATATACAGTAGTGTCTAATCAGTAAAGTATAATCATATACAAAAAAGTGTTAAGGGGATGGTGAACCTTAACGCGGTCGGATCTTTAAAACCAAAATCGTAGTGGGCTCGCTATAAGGAGATGACACGGCACGCGAGGCAATGCCAGGGTGGATACACCGTTTGCACTCCCGGACCGGTGGTGACGGCAAGCCAGCAGCTTCCGCCCACCTCGAACAATACCCCCGAATCAAAGTGGCGCCACATATCGAATCGCAAAAGTAATAGAATGGTTTCCGATGGAGCATGCACGATGAAAGGGTGCGACCCTTTGTGTAGCCCGGTATAGCTCCTGTTTTAGTCATTTATGCCAACTCACGGGAGTTGGGTCCACGTAATATACCTCGAGAACGTCGCCACCATCCTACTTCATTCTGGAATCTCCACCGCGTACACAGTTGTTAAAGTGGTTTTCGGTATTGGCCGACTATAAGACAATATCTGATCCCGATCTCTTTAACAACCAATCTTTATTATAACCCGTAGTTATAACTTTAAAAAAATATTTTATACTTCAAAAATAAAATGTCATTTCAATCCAAATCTTTATCAAAATAAAGATTAAATTATTTCCAAACCATTTCAATATATCATCATACCATATCTTTCGATTCAAATATTTATCAAAATAAATATCAAGTCATTTCTAACCATTTCAATATATTAAATTATCATATCCTTTCAAAACTTCCTTTCAAATTATTTTAATATATCAAAATATCATAACCTTTCAAAACTTCGTTCAAAATATCTTATCTTTCAGCACTTCCTTTCAAATTATTTTGATATCAAAATATCATATCTTTCAAAACTCCATTTTCAAATCATTTTAATATATCAAAATATCATATCGTTTCAAACCACATTTCAATCATTTAATATATCAAAATATCAAAACCACATTCATTTCAAATCATTATTCATTTTATTCAATTTAAAATACCATTTCAATTCACATTTCAAAACAGTTTATATTCAAAAAAAAATCATTTTTAATCATTAAAATGAAGTTATTATGTTCAATAATTAAATTATTAAATTTTCAAAATTTTCAACTTCCAAAGTTCATTTATTCACTTAAGTTTATCAAAACAATGAAATTCACTTTTCGTGGCATTCAAAAAGTTACATTCAAAACAGTTTATATTCCAAAAAAAATCATTTTTAATCATAAAAATGAAGTAATTATGTTAAAAATTAAATTACTAAATTTTCAAAATTTTCAACTTCCAAAGTTCATTTATTCGCTTACGTTTATCAAAACAGTGAAATTCCATTTTTCATAGTATTTAGAAAACGCTACGGAAAGTTACATTCAAAACAGTTCAATTTAACAAAAGACAACATTTTAAATGTTGTAATAGGGTTTACTTAAATTTCAAATAAACGTAGTTAAATTCAAAAATTATAGCACTTACAAAATTACTATAATAGCTTTTAATTCAATTTAGCTTTTTAGTTCATTATCATCAACTACAGCATTTACAAATGTTGTAATATCATTTACATTGTAATTAATAGCATTTCAAAAATGCAGTCAATTAACTTCAAATATTCAATATAATTTCTCAACCAATTATATTTTTTTATTTAAAACATTTTTAACTCATTAAATCATACATTTTCACATTTATAAACATCATTTAATTTTCCTCAAGTTCATGATTTTATAAAGTTAAATTTCCATTCAAAAATCAAGATTTAATAATAATTCACATTATTAAATTGCAATGTTCAATTTTAAATTCCTTGCATTAAATTTCAACTTAACACTTAAGTTCAAATTCTCAAATATAACTTAGTTTTATTTTTATTTGCTTAACTAAAAGTTCACTTTTAAGTCAATTTCATAAATTTCCAATTTTAGTTATATTTCAAAATTTCAACTTAAATATTCATTCATTTCACATTCAACTTTATCAAAAATCATTAATATGATATAAAATCACTTTAAATTAATTTAAATTCAAAATATCATAAATTTATCATATTTTCAAAGTTAATTTAAATTCTATTAAAAATTAAATCAAAATTTCCAAAATAACTTACATTCATATTTTCTAACTTTTCCATAATTTATTTAACTTATAGATTTCCAGAAAATAAATAATACTTTACAAAAGTTATATTTTTATTAAATTTCAAATCAAATATTATAATAATTAAATTTCTAAAATATTTTAAAATTTTTAGAAAAACATATTTTAACTACGGGCCTTTATATATAATTTTCTACGCTAGGTAAAGTGATACGGGTAATATATCATTTCAACCCGTAATTTACAAAGAAAATCCGGGTACTATCATTTCAAACCCGCAATCCCAAGTAAATGAAATAAATTGAAAATCATTCAGGCCTATCATTTCAGCCCATAATAATTTTCCCTTATTCTAAAGTCCGTTCGGGTATGTATCATTTCAACCCATAGTGATTTCTAATTTACAGGGAACTTGCAGTGTGATAAACTGATAAAATATACAGAATAGCATGAAATAACAGTAACATATGATATAACAGGTGTTTAAGCATGGGTGAACATCATATGATAATAATATAAGCATATATAACATGATAATATAGTTCTACAGATTCACAGGGTGTCAATTCACATTTGTATAAGTATAAACATCTGGTGAGAAATACTCACATTTTTATGCTGGAAATATTGATTTGAATGACACAACAGATCCAAAAGGCACGATGACACAACAATAGGCTCAAGTGGGAAGAGATCCAAGCTTGTAACTTGTGTTACAACCCAAAACAAAACAAAATAAAATTACAATTCAATACAACATTGAATAGGAAAAACTTTGAAATAAAAAGAGATACGAATACACAGTCTTTTGTCTTGCCTTCTACACTTGCTAGCACGGCTTAGGGAATGTTTTTGCTCAGGTTTGGACATAATTTGGTTCAGGTTTGGGTCCTATAAGGCATGGCTACAAGGTATTGAAGTGGTGGAGGAGTTACTATGCATGAATATGAAGAGGCTTATGCAAATAGTGGGTTTTTGGTTCATTTTGGGCTAGGCTACATGGATCTATGGCTCGGCTATGACATGTTTCAGATCTGGAAAGAGGATGAAGGTGATGGTTAGGGGTGTGTCAAGGTGGTGGTGTATCAATAGGAGGTGGCCAAAGTCATCTAAGGTGATGGTGATGAAGACTAGGTGGCTAGACATGCTTTTTAAGGAGTTTTAACATAGTTTTTGTGGATTTCGCATCATGGGATGGTCATGGCACTTGCTGGTCAGAGGAGGAAGGGTTTTGGTCATGTATGATGTGGGGAAGGAAGTGGTGGTGGTCGGTGGAGGAGATGGTGGAGGTGTTAGGCCAAACAAAGCAATGAGAGGTCATGGCAAAAATCAAGCAAAACAAAGAAGAAGAAGTAGAAAAATGAGAGGAGGAAGAGAGGCCATTGCTTATTTTTCTTTGCTCAGATCTGAAATAGATGTGTATTATTGATGGAATGAGAAACATTCACGTGAATAAGCAAAAGAAAAGGAACGGCTACAATAAATTGATGCATTGATTGGAAAAAGAAACGGTGAAACGACTTTACGTTTCTTAGCTTTTAAAACCTTCCATACTTCCTTTTCTTTTAAATCAAGTAAAACAAAATAAACTTCAGCAAGTACATCTAAAAACCAAAACAGAGTGAAAAAAATAAAAATATATAATTAAATTTAAAGAAAATATAAAAAGAATTAAGGAAATTGCTTAAAAATTGAAAACAGGGTTCAAAAATTACAATTAAACATCAATGGCTTTGGAAAAATATCTACTTCATTTTAAAAATATTCTAAAGCAAAATTTTGAAATAAAATAATTTATTTATCATTTCTAAAATAAAATAAATAATTAAATTGGAGAAAAATAGAAAAGAACTAAAGAAAATGTTTAAAAATTGAAAACAGGGCATGGAAATTACAAGAAAAATACTACTAGCTCTAGAAAAATTCCTACCTCACTTCAAAAATATTAAAAGACAAAAACATACATAAAATAGCATATCAATACATATTACAATAAAATATGACAAAGAAAAATAAAATTTATACTATTTAAAATAACAAAATTGCAGAATAAACGAATTGCACTCAATATTAAAATATACATAACTTCCACAATTTAAATCCGTTTCCAACGAAACAAAAGGCAGTGTTCTTAAAATTTTAAGTACTTTAATAATAAAAGATCAAATTTAAATTTTCAAACTTTTAAAAATTTAAATTAGAAGTCAAAGTTTGACTATTTTGACCAAAAATTCACTTTTTGGAAAATATTCTTTTTAGTCATGCTTTGGAATGATAATTCATATCAAAACTAAAGTTTATCATTCAAAATAAATAAAATAAGTTTTTAAATCAAAATTCAACTAAAATAATTAAAATATACAAAAAAAATAAATCACAAAATACAGGGTTGTTACAGTTTCAGTTTTATCTGATTTTTGATTGTCTCTTTGAGTGGCTATCTCTCTTTATTATTGCCATGAAATGCCGCCGGATCTTTTTCAATTTATAGTATGAATGTTTTTCTAAGTGCATGCCAAATTGCATTGTTGAAATCATCTCCTAGTACATTGAAATTGCATTGCAAAAATTAGTTTGAGCAAGAAAATATTGCTTGTAAAATTCCCGTAGCCTGGGTCGACCTACAGGTCGACCCATGCATCTCTCAGTTCGACCTTAGGGTCAATATGGGATTTCTTAAGGTCGACCATAGGGTCGACATGTGTGCGGCAAAGGTCGACCTTAAGGTTGAACTGAATATGTGCTTTTCTGGTTGTTTTTCTTTTATACTTTCTGCAGCTTTTGCTCCTTGATGCTATGGTTTTTACCACTATTTCTTGTCAAATTTTGAGGTGATTTTCAAGAGCTCTAAGCTATCTATGGGTGAGAAAAAGTAGTGGTCTATTCGAATCTCGGATTGATGAGTTTTCGAGACATTTCCGTATGTTGAATTTCGGCGATTTCCATCGATTTCCTATGTTTCAAACACAAGTTTTTCCAAAATGATTTTCGAAACAATTTTGTAATTTAAATGGCTTATAAAACAAAATATTTTTTAATATTTATAAATAATTTTTATATTATTTTAAAGTAATTAAAATATATTTATTTTCTATAATAAGGAGAATTTTCAAAGAATTGTTTTCCAAATGATTTCAAAAAATTGTTTTAAAATCTGGTTTTTCTCAAGCAAATTATTTTATATCTAAAACACACTATTTTACGCCCTTCGAACGTATGAGGTAGAGAATTAAATGATTTAGTAAAACATGTGGTATGGGACACATTTGTTACCTTTTCAGTTAATTTCGGACTTGTTCGTTTGAAGTTTGAATTTTTGAGTTGTTTTATGTGATTTCCATCTTTTGGCGAGTTTTGAGATTCGTAATTCCTATTTTTTGGAATTATCTGACATGGCCAATATTTGGCGAGCTTTGTGGTTTGAGATCTCCTATTTTAGGAGTTATGATCTATGAGAACCATATATTGTTTTGTGTACTTGTCAATGAGATGGGGCAAGTCATGAGTTTTCTAAGATTTGAGATTTTAAATGACTTTGTTTTATGATGTGGCATTGGCTAACAGTTAGTAAACCATTAAGTGAGAACGTGTGACATGGGACGCACTTTTAACACTTTTTGGGTTTCTATCTGAGAGTTTGTGAAACATTAACAAGTTATGCCAGTACTATAGACCTTCGGGTCATCATGAGGATTATGTGACTTCGGTCGCCACGAGTTATGTGACTTCGGTCACCATGAGTTATTTGACTTCGGTCACCATGAGTATGACCTTTGGGTCCAAGAGATAGGTACATAATATATATAGCGCTGGACATGAGTTTGGCATGTGCAGCATCGCTTCGACATGCAATCGAGGATTTTGATCCAATCCGGAATTTTCTGAGTTTTGATATTATTTATGATTTCACCATTTTTGAGATGTTGGTTTTGTTTATTTATAGCCTTGAGCTATATAAGGATATATATATATGTAGTGATTTCATTTATGAGATTTTGAACTATTATTAGAGTTCCACGAAATATGTGTTTCAAAGATTTCGATGAATTTATGTGATTGTTTATTTACGTCTATATCATAAGAAACTTTTAAGTAGTAAACATTCACTTGTTCATGAGATAACCTTGAGTCATTAAAAGTAATCCTAACACTTGGATTGTGAGAAGAAAACCCTACTTATATCATTCCTTTCCGAAATAAGGAATGTTTCCCTTATGAGACTTTTACCCTTCATCTATTGCTAATTATCTTATTCTAGTTAGCCTAACCCGTATATTTATTACTCGGGTCATACCGAGTTGCAGGTTAGGTCTCTTGGTTTTGCTTAGCTGTTAGCTTGGACCCATCTATCCATTTTTGGACTTGACGCTTAGTCTTGTGCAGTGTCTTTTGTTGTGTACTTGGTTATATATATTCTTTTGTGGAGGATATGATGTATGTATATATTGTGGTTGTAAAACCACTTATGACACGATGTATTATATTTAATGTATATGTGTATATGTCTGTGTAACGACCCAGACTCGACCTTCGAAAATCGACACCGAATACGACACTCGTATTCAAATGCCGCAGATCCAAACGTCGAACCTGGTTCGCCGGAGCTTATAACACATTAAGTAAATAACACAGCGGAAGAAATGAATAGCATATATCAATATATAACATTTGATACAATAACTGATACAACATGAATGATACAACAGAATGGTACAATAGATATCAACATTATCAGAGATACAAAGAATAGTAGCGGAAAATATAATAATAACACCAGCAGCGGAACAAATCTCCAAAATAGTCTTCAAGAAAGAACTCCAATATCAGTAATCTCCATCTCCAAAGCACCAATCCAGAAATAGCTCGAACTCCAAATCAAGATGAAGAGAAGCAACTCGATCCAAAATGCGATTGATAAATCCTAAGGCTGAAAGCTATCGAATCTACACCTACTATAGATTATCTGAAAATCCCAACTCTAGACTGCCCGTGTGGGAAAATAGTGGGCACCCAGAGTTTAGGAAAGGAACAATAAACTCCAGGTCAGTCATGGGACTGGTATGAGCAAACAAAAGCATTTGGTCTTTTAAAACAAGCAAAGGAATTTAAATTTGAAATCCGCAATGCTTTTTAGAAAATGAAACTACCATAAGGCCTCCCGCCACACACACAATGCAAACGCAGACTTGGAGGAGATTTCTCCTTATGATAGTCAAATATGCTTAATACGAGAAAATTTTCTTTGATATTATTACTAGTGCATAGTGGAAAATCTTTCGAAAGTATAATATAAATCCTAGCCAGCATAGGTACCATGATGCTATGCCTACTATAGCTGCCATGCTAAATGGCAGGTTCTACAACTAAAACCGTACAAGGCACGTATTGGATGAATGGATTTCCAACAAATGGTCAGGCTAAGGAACTTCCTATTGCCACATGGGTACGCCTCTGGCGGGACGTCCCGAGAACTAACGTTACGGTTAGATCTCTGCCAACACAAGGCCGGGTTACCTCTGTAACTAGGTAACTACTACACGAATATGTCATCCCCCGGTCCTTTGGGACCTTTATCCGAGCGCGCGCACAACAACACCACACAGTAATAGATATAGTGTATCAACATGAGTAAGTATCTGGGCTCCATACCATGATACCACCCTTTTCCAGAAGGAAATGACATACCCTAAAGGGCGCGACCCTCATAACCTTGCCGCATCTTTCCTGTTTCGACCATTTCCGGGGTATGAGGTCCTGATGCGGTCTCGTCCACAAAGCTACGCTTTGGTACAAAGCCATGCTTTGGGTCAACAGATGACCAAAGCAATGATCACAAAGATAAATGATCAAACAAATGATCATATCACAAATGATCAACCAATGATCATCACACAGCAGCACTCAGCATGCCACATTACCAAATTGGGAATATATCACTGATAAATATCAACTACATAACCTTTGAGCTCGTACGTCTCAGAGAAGGGTGTTAAGCTAAGAGAATAAATTCTCCGCCACCAAGCAGAAATGTATTTGATAGAGATCAGTTTAATATCTCAAAGTGTAATGTTGGACATACAACCATACAAGTCTGTTCCGGGTTCGAACAGAATCGAAGGCACTTCCGAAGAAGCCCTTGCAAATCCGGGTATCCACAATCCCGATCGGACTTCCCATCACTTAGGGAGAACTCTATACCGGAGCAACTCGGTGCAGAGTCAATCGATAGGTTATCCTATCGTTCTCACAAATACCCGGTCTTCACCACCGGTCTTCAAATGCTATCCATAACGTCGTATCACTATTCGGAATAGGCTATATGACACAAGGTCCTCTCCCGGCTAAACCGAATAATGAGCGCAATATTTAAAAACATATGGATATGGGATTTCAGTTAAGTCACAACTTAAAAATCCAAAGCCTTTCTTTCAAATGGTTATCAAATTACCATTTTAAATCTTTAAACAAAAAGATTTATTTCACAAAGTTTCACCCAATTTCACAAAGATCTATCCATAGATTTCAAAACAATCCTCATTCAATTTGGGTTAACCCAATTAAATCTTTAAATTAAAGATTTATAACTTTCAAAACACGTTTCCAAAAATTTATCTAAAACTTGGAATACTATTTTCATTTTTAGACTCGAAGCCCTATAACACAAATTGAAAGTTCATTTCTTATGTGAAAGCTTTATTATTTGAAAACAAATAGTTTTCGTTTTAGAAAAATCCAATTTATACAAGTTGAAATCTTGGCTTGAATTTAAATTCCAAAACATCACCTTTAAAATGGTTTAAAACCCCATATAAACCCATTTATAAGTTGAATACCCTTTTTAAACCCTAGTTCCCAAATCATGGAATTCAATTTCAAATATTGAATTCAAATTTAAATCCAATTATTTAAATTTCAAAACTCAATCAAGTTATTTAAAATAACTTATATTTTGAAATACATTTTTTCAAAAGCTTTTCAATTCTAATTCCAAAACTATTTTGGGTTCAAAAATTCAATTTTAAGATTATTTCAAAAATCTGTGACTTAACCCATTTCCACGTGCAATCCATATTTGTGTGTGTATAAGTGTGGCCAGGGGTTCAACACAATAGTGCACAACATCATCATCACAGATTCAATCATATCGATAAGCGATATAACCCATAACGCTTATCTCTATTCACAAATCCATAGATAAAGTAGGTCATCAATCACAAAGATTCACTAATATGGTTCGATGTGGGTTTCGGATAACCAATTGGAATCCGACTCCCTGTCGCATCGAAATTCAAATGTCGTTTTACGGGTCAAAGGGTTTGCATAACAATATATATATCATAGATATAACAGCCTAGCACAAAACATCACATAGCATCACATCACATATCAAATATATCAATCCATCACAGAACATCCAATAACAATCAAACATCTTTAATTAAGATAAATAAACCGTGTGGTTATGAATTTATTATTCATATAATTACTTCTATTAATAATCTTTTAAATCAATGATTAATTATTATTAAATGCAATTGATTTAATCTTAATTATCTTCATTAATTAATCATTTCTAAA
This sequence comes from Allium cepa, assembly GCA_030765085.1. NCBI lineage: Eukaryota > Viridiplantae > Streptophyta > Magnoliopsida > Asparagales > Amaryllidaceae > Allium > Allium cepa. The sequence goes on from CM060928.1 coordinate 589,398,813, forward strand.
TTAATTACCAAAATTAATTAATCCTTAATTGTAATTAATTAAATTTTAATTACTTTTATTAATCAACCTCTAATTAATTACTTTAATTAATAAATCCTTAATTATCTATTAATTAATCTCTAATTATCTAATAAATCAAGTGTTAACTATCACTTACTTAATCCTTAACAACTTGATTAATTAATCCTTAATCATTGATTAAAATCTAATTAATAATTCTTAATTACAGATTAATTAACCTAAATTAATTAATCTCAATCATTAATTAATTTAAAAACTCTTAATTATTTAATTAATCATCCATATTATTGATTTATTAAATAATTAATTATCCAACTTAATAATTTAATGAACCCAAATGATTTATCTTTAAGATAACATTTCTTACTTGATTAAGCATTTAAAATCAATTTGTTTTTAAATTTACTTTAAGTTCCATTTAAACTCATCTTAAATTTAAGATACAAATTTAACTTAAACAAGGTTTTTAAGACAATTCAAAACCTCTTATCTCATATGTCAAAAGAATAACAATTTTATAAAATAAGTCTAAAAGAATATAAAGTTCAAATCAGTTTAAACCTGCACTTTAAACATTCTAAGTTATTTAAAAATAAATTCAAATTCAAAAATTTCCTTAATTTCAAAACTGAAATACAGATTGAATCTTTTGTTCCAGATTTAAACTTAAAACTTTAAAGCTTTACTTACATTTTTCATCTTTATTTTAAAATTCAAATTATCTAACCATTTCTAAAATAGTTAAAACAAATTAAATTCAAAAACTTATTTTATTTAAAAACTGAAATTCAAATCAAATTTTAGATTTTTAAATCTCAGATTCAAACTTATTTTAAAGCTTATATTTTACAATTTAAACTTCTAGTTTAAATTATACTTTTATACTTAAAAGTTTTTAAAACTAAATTTAAATTTCAAAATTTAAATTATTTCAAAAACCATGATTCAAACTATTGAATTTAGATTCAATTCAAGTTTAAACCCTAATTTAAATTCCAGTTTATATTCAAACTTTGCTTTTAATTTTAAAAACAGAAACAGGTTTCTGTTTTGTTTAAAAACCTGAAACAAAGTGATATACCCGAGACCTTAATATTACTTCGAGTAAAATCATCACCCACTTCGAGTTTTGTGCCAGAACGACCCGAGTTATTACTGAATTCCCTCCGAGACCAATTTCGTGTAACTCACCTTTTCAACTGCTTCGAGCCATTACTGCAATTCTTCGAGCCATCCCCGAGAATACTTTATCTTCTTCCTCGAACAAACCACACCCCAAAAATACTGATACCCAGATATCACCGTGCATATGCACCACCACCTGAAGCAACGCCGAACATCGCCACACCTTCCGGCACATCACCTATGACCATCTCAACTCCATTAATTACCCACATCAACGATTCGAGCCAAAAACAATGATCGAGCTACTCGACTTGGCCTTGAACAAAACAGTTCATCAGGAACTCCCTTCAACCCATCGCCTCAGGTCACCGGAGACCTCGCAACTCCGTCCCTAGCCCCGCCACATCACCACGCTCCAATTCCCCACCTTGCGATCCAGTCCGGCCTACCCACGTTGACGCAGTTTCCCCAATTCCGACATCGCCCAAAGTAACACCTTGAACCCTAATTTGCCCACGCCAGGAAACTCCGGTCATCGGAATTTTTTGTACTATTTGTTTCAAGTGACCCATCCCACCATCCTCCTTTAGGCCTGATCACGAGTCCCAACTTTCCACTGATCATCGGAATTCGACAAGAAACCAAATCCAGTTCAACTTCAAGTACCAATTGAAATACTGACTTACAAATTATGATATCAGTTTCAAAAATCAACATTTTCAAGCTCGAACTAGGTTATAAGGTTAAAACGTGTAATTATGACAATTGATTTCCTGACTTAATATGATTATTCCCTGTAAAATTTTATTTTAAACCACTTACTCTATATTTTCACTTGGATTGATTATTAAAAATGAAGTTGTACTCACATAAATATTTTTCATTCAGCAATCAAACCTAAAATTTGCTTGGGTTGAGGAAATTTAAAATTTTCTAACAGGTTTTTAAAACTGGAATGTATTCACAGGAAAATTCTACTTATCTCCAGACAGGCATTACATATATGTACACACAAATTTACATTCCATCATACCATCTATCAGAGAAGAAAATCCATTCAAGCATTCATCTCAAATATTAAAACGTATAAATGGGTTCGAGTGTGTTGCTCACATTGATGGAACAGAGGCCTGTATATAGATATATACAGACATGCAACTTCAACACACACTTATTTATAAACATATACACACCAATTTGCATCCATTCAAACATTTCCCATCACACAATCAAACATTCACCACAACATCACAACTGATCAACTAAATTAGGCTTAAAGAAACAGTTTGCTCACCTTAGTTAATGAAGAACAGAGACAGTTTCTTTTTCTTCAAAACTGGAACTTGTTTTGATATCTTGCTTTCAAGTTGAATCTGAATTTATAATTTCCAGATTGAAGATTTCTTAGCTATATTTGTTTACTTAACTCATCAATAACAAAAAATATTCCATTCGCTTACAGTTTTTTTTTTTAAGATGAGGCAAACTGTTGTTTTCCAATTTCTTTGATCCTTGCTTTTGCTCTGGTTTGGGAATTACTTTATCTCTGGTTGCAGATTTTCATTTACCCTTTGTTATTCTTAATTTATTCAATACAAAAGAAAAATAAATAAATTACTTACAGCTTTAAATTTGTTTAAAGCTTTAACTATTTTTTTTCCTTTCCAGGCTGCAAACTTCACTTTGCATCTTCTTTCTAGATGAATCTGCATATTTGATTTTTGTTTCAACTGTTTTAAACTTATGCTTTATCACTGATTTACAATATGAAATTCAAAGCTTTAAGAAAATTTACTTATCTTTTTTTTTCCAGAGAGAACTGAAAACTGGAACTTGGATTTGATTTTCTTCTCCTCTGATTTTAAACTCCAGGTTAAAGACATTGAATTACTTTGTTTGCTTTGATCTTGTTGCTTCATATTTAAAAACTTCATGCATGCAGATAACTTGATTTCCAGATTTTTGATCTTGAATTCCTAGTTTCTGTTTTGATGATTTTTTCCTTGCCCTGAATTTTACTGCATGCCTCAATTCCGGTTGATCTTATTTTGTTTGAAATGAATTCAAGTTTGTTTTAATTTACTTGTTTGAAGCTTTGTTTTGCAGTTTTGTCTCAGGTTTGAGAAAACAGGAAATAGACTGAGTATATTTTCTTTTCATATAAGTTAAAAAGAAAATTAAAATCAAAAGATAATTCAAATGCCACTTGTCTTAATGTTTGCATTTGTTAAAACATGTTTTGATTTTCTTACAAATGTCTCTTGCAACCTAAATTTTGTTTAAGTCCTCACTTTAATTAAATTTGGAAATTATGGTTTAAACCCTTGTTAAGTTTATATTTATAACTTATACACTTTAAAAACAAATGTATATCTTTATCCTTTTTTATACATATACATACATGTTCAATGTTGAAAGTATTTAACCAATATATTTAAGCTTACTTCATTATATATATATATATATATATATATATATATATTCTTTTGAATTAAGACTATTATATCTTTTAAATAAACAACTTATCTATATATATTATTTTAAACTTTTATTGCTCATTTTATACACATTTTGTTTTATTAATTTTAAAGAAAGAAATGATTTTTAATGCTACCTAATTTTTTAAAATATTTATTTTAAATTTAAATTCAATTTTCCATTTCAAACTTGAAATATAAACTTTCATATCCATTTATACATTCACACTTTATTTTGAACAAATTTAAATTAATTTTAAATATGTATTCAATTTACTCATATTTGTAATATACACATATATATAAGATTTTAAATCTATATGACTTTTTACAATATTTATTATTTCAATATTTTAATCTCAAAATAAAATTGGGATTTAATTATATATTACTATCACTCATTTTTTTTATTTGTTTAGATTTTGAATTAAATACTCAAATAAACAAAATCCTATTTAATTTGAAATTTTCAAGTTAATTTACAATTTTATTCAAAAATTTATTTACATTATCAATTTAAATTTAATTAAAAATGGGGATCGTTACAGTCTGACTGTGTTTGCTGTTTTGTTATTCACGATTATTATTATTATTGTGTTTTGTTTTGAATCGCTCACGTAGCTACCATAGTATTGTATTCGATAAGAATTAAGTATGTCGAACCAACCAAAAATGATGAAATATGAAAAAAAATGAGCACCTTATCAACATACTTAGTTCTTATCAAATACAAGACCATGATGGTCACTCCTAAACGACCCTATTCTCCGCACTAGCAGACAGTATTACCTAGTAATACTCTTTGTTAGTGTGGGTCTCAGGGTGGAGCGTCACACTGCTAATCCTAAGGATGATTCTAAAATGGATGTCATACTTCGGTCTCGTTCGGATCTAGAACGAACTTGTATGGATGAATGTTGGCACTGCATTGCTGCTTAAAGAGCATTACTAGCATTCCAAGATGGTTGCTATATAAAAAGCTAATCGTAGTCACAAGCCTCATCAATCGAAAAAATTAGTAAAGCAGGAACATGCGGTATGGCTATATGAGTCGCTGCCATTAGCGTATGATCATCCCAAGATCTAGTGTCAATATCTCTATGTATGCTTCGGGGACCATTATGGTTGTTCGATTGCAACCAAGGGGTGATCATATTCGGTGCTATCTAGTAAGTGGTAAGGCCGGTCTTAAGTAGCAGAGGTGCAATGTGTTATAGCCTTCTGTGCATTTTATCTAAAGGTGTACAAATTCGATGGGTGGACCCTTACCCTTTCATAGTTGGAATATAATCTCCAGTAAGTGCCTTTGGACTTGATTGTATACCTATTTTGCTAAAATTTAATTAAGGTAACAATTTCGGCTACAAGTAATATGTATCTATATCCTAAACATTATTATAATATCATGGGATTTTCTACAGAAAGTGTTTTGGTTATCGTTCGGTAAAATCTCATCTGTGTTTATATGCAACATGGTCTTACGAGATTCCTTTGATTTTAAAGGATTTTACAAGTTATAATAAATAAAATTTCTTATGATTTGAGTTTCTCACACTAGTTTTATCGAACTGATCCGAGCGTTATTTTTCTTATAATACTCGGATCAACCCAAGCATATTTTCCAAATTTAGTTGGATCCCTTAGAGCTTTCAGGTGATGAGCTGAATTCCCGAAGGCGTAACCATGTATCTTATATTCTTCCACTGTTCTAATTTTTTTGTTCTTATCTGTATTTATCAACAATTATAAGGACATGATGTTATAACTATCCAGGCTAGTAATAAGTTAATTTACCCTGATGTTGTGTATAATAAAGGTGATTTCTTTTTATAAAGACTTATTCATATTATATATTACTTCTCATGTTTTGTGAGATTCTATTCTATCTTCTTTTCTCTTCACCCCGAATGACATGTCTCCCGAACACTTAAACGATCGACACACGAATATAGTAGATGTATTAAGTGTTGACTTTAGGTATAAGAAAGGAAAATTGTTATAACAAGCATGGTTAACATGTAAGGTGAGAGGAAGAGTAGATCAAGGAGGGGATATCAGCATTGAGGAGGAGGGGTGGTTGCTTTGGTTTGGAAGTGCTAAAGGTTGGATCTTTAAGCTTATGGTGGTGGAAGGAGGTGGTTCTTTAATTCTTGTGTCTTTGTGCTTAGGTTTGACATGGATCTAAGTGAGTAATATCACTATTGTAAGTATATATTGTGTGTGTATATATGTTGTGTGTGTATATATGTTGTGTGAAAATTATAAAGTTAAAGTGACATTAACTAAGAAAAGTTATAAACTTTAGACCCATCTTGCTTTTGAAAGCAAATTACAAGTTTATATTGTATAGCATCACCTCTATTACCCTCTTACACATGTGGCATGGCCTTAAATTGATGTTTAACTGGATTTTTAACTTATGTGTTAAACAGAAGTATGTTTGAAAGTATCAGAAGCAAGAATAGTCGTTATAAGTGCACTTTTGGATTCCTTGTTTTTTGGGAAATTTTATAAATAAATGAAAGATGTTCTTAGGGGTTTATTTTCATGTTTTTTAAGTACCCTTAATACTTATTATAAAAATTTCAAGTCTCAAATCATATGTAAAAGTAGTGAAAATTAGTCATAAAATCATGCTTTTCAATGTTGTTTTAACAAGCACTTTTAACAGCATTTATAAATGCAGTAGTAACTCGCTTATGATTTTAAGTGTTTGAAAATGATATTTAAATTTTTGTATTGTTCTCTAATCTATTTAGCAATGCCTTCTAACATATTTTGAAGTATCCTAAAGTTGTTTTGAAGTTTAAATATATTTTTAATAATTGTATATAAATTTCGAAGAAGTAAAGAAGAGAATTATCACTAAAAGTCGACGAGGTAGACTTCTCTAAATTTCGAGAGTTAAGATTGACGTCGAGCAGGGACAGAGCAATAGAGCTCTAACCTACCGGGCTTCGCTCTTAAATGGGGAATGGTTAAGTTAGAATGTTGGAAATATGTTAATCTTATTGTTTGCTTACATGTTTAAAAGATAATTAGCGTTGCTTAATGTAAAAGTCGACGAAGTATGCTTATCTATTTTTGGAAGGAGATTGATGTCAAATAGGGATGGAGCAATAGAGATCTAACCTACCAAGCTTCCCTCCTGAACGAGAAATAGTTTAAGTCGAGAATGTCGGAAATGGGTTAATCATGTTGTTTATTACTTTTTTGTGGAAATCATTAACATTGTACTTAACACTAAAAGGCGACGAATATGCTTGTCTATTTATGAGATTCAAGAATGAAGTGTCTACACAAGATTTTGATAAAACAAGTGCTCTAAAATTACTTGGCTTCACTTTTGAACGAGGAATAGTTAAGTTGAAATGTCAAAATCAAGTTAAGTATACAAACATTGATTTGTATAAGTAATGTTTTGACTAGATAATTGATTAGTCGACAATCGAACTTAACTAGATATTATCTTGGATCTTTAAAAAGAATGTTTTAAAGATTATACAAGTACGAAAATTCTTTAGGTTTCTTGTGACAATGGGTTAATGACATTAGTCTTTTACCCTTTTGATTATACTTGTAAAGGTAAATAGTTCTTTAAAAGAATATTTAAAGATAAGTATACGTATGAAATGGTTTTGGATTTGTAGTGACAATTTTTAAGTACCATTAGTCTTAAACCTTTTGAATAATTTTTGAAAGGACTTATATCCTATTGTTATTTATTGGCCGCATCTTTTAAATAATTTAGGAAATTCAAGAAATATATTATTCAAAATTATTGTTATATATTGGTCACATATTTCTTGAATTTCTCATTCCAGACTTATATTTGGCGCTTGATTTTTTTTCCCAAATTCCTTGGTACTCTTTCGAGTAGTCTGAGAAAGGCATATTTTCGCTAGTATATTTTAGAGCTCGAGAAGACGAGTTGGATGTTTCATCTACCATGGTATTCTTATTTTCACTTCATTACTATAATGTACATATCAGTGTTTATAAGGATATGCAATTATATTTGTCCAGGTTGATGATAGTACGTATGTTTTGCAACTCCGGGATTTCCGTATCGAAGTAACCCTTTAACTGTTCTTTTGATATTATATCTATGTGTGTGTATTACCGTTATGCTAGTGAGATTCTGATGTTGTGTTCTCTTTTTTCTTGCTTTGCTTCTTTTCCCTTTTATTTTATCTTAACTTTTTGTCTTTCAAGCACTTGGGTGCTCGGCACGTCAATACCATGGATGTATCGGTGCACACATTTGAAAGTCGAAGAGGCTAATCATTACATCATTAATTGCTATATTGATAGGTTATTATATAAATATATTAGATATATTCATGATAAATATTAAATAAATCGAATTACAATAATTAATTGTATATACAAAAATACAAAATATAATATGATTTTACGTAAACAAATAGATTAGATCTAGTGCTAGTTGGTAGCATACATATACCTATTTAGATCCACATAAGGAATTTTTTTGAAATTGATCTATTTCACCTGCTATAAAAATGAGATAGTTCCAACACCCAACATAACAAGATCTTCGTTATATTCAATCTAACGAACACATGATCTTGCACTATGGTATACTTACTCATTTTGGATGAAACAATTCCATTGTTATCTCTTAATTACAAAGTACGATTGTTCACCATATAATTTTGGTATCCAGTCAAATGTCCATATTCTTGCTTTGTGTAAGAGTTCAAAAACTCACAAAAGAAAAAAATGAACTAGGGAAAATTCACATTTAAGTGACCAAGACACGAAAGTTTTAATAAGTGTACTATTCGGGTCTTGCATGGGTGTTGAAGCGACAACATGCCAAAAAATAATTTATTGGTAAGCAAAAGTTTACATTTCTTCATTAGTTTTTAATTCAGTTCGATTAGTAAATTTTAATTGATAAACAATTTAATCAATTAAATTTCCTATATAGATTTATTGAAGTAGATTTTTAAATATGTATATATTCTTGTGCTTATTAGAATTTTTTTTTCTATAAGGATCTCACTATATTTTACATCTCTTTAAAATCCTAGATGAGATGTAGGAATTTCATGAATACCTCTAGTTAGTGTTACGAACCATTTATCATGTTACTACAATATTAAGGGTAACCAACAAATTATAGTCCCTATAAATGATAAATAACACGTTATTAGTTATATCTCATGTATAACTCCTAATAATATATTTTTTGCTCCTAATCATCTCTATAATCTTGAAGTGCTTAACAAATCATCAAGTGCATTAGACACTCATGACCCATCATTTCGTAATTGCCTGAGGAAAATTCTGCAATCCTTGAAGTTGCTCGACTAAGTTATGAAATGCTTTTGCTAATTTATGGACAATTTAAACATTACCATAAATATATTATGGCTTTAAGGTGCTCGATAACCATAAATATGTACAATACTCTATTTATATTTTAAATTATAAAGGGCAGCATTATTTTATATTCATAATCTCAAAACAATTATAATGACGAGTATTATCGTCTTTAAGGAACAGTAGTACTCATAACACTCAATGACATCATTTGTCAATATACACACACCCACACACTATTATATGCATATGTATTATTCCTTTTAACTATTATTGGTTTTATTTCGATTTTAACTTTTAAAATCATAATTTTATTTTAATTTGTATACATTATATAAGATTCTCTTATTTAAATATAAGATCTATAATACAATAACAAATCTTATATTCATGTATATATTATTATTAATTAACAATTGATTAATATACAACTTATTTTAACATTATATGGACTTTAACATTTATAGTTCATACTATAATTTGAAATTATTTTGAATTTAATTGTCATAATATATATAGTATTAAATCTAAAACAATTTCAAATTGTTAATTATAAATCCTATAAATTCAAATTTAATAATTTGAAATTTTTTTATTTACAGCCTTTATAAATTCAAATTTAAACAATTTTAAATTCGTTCATTTATAAGTGTTAAAAATATAAATTTAAATAATTTTATATTTTATCCATAACTCTTATAAATTTTGATTTTGATTTAAATCAATTTAAATTAATTTATGTATAACTTTTGTGAATGCAAATTTAAAAGCAATTTTTAAATTTATTCATATATTATATAAAATAAATTTAAATTTAAATCGTATTTAAATTCAAATTTCATATGTTAATCATAATAACACAATATGGGCTCAATACACTTATTGGATGAATTGCAGCGGACAGTGGGGTAAAAGGGGTGAACTTTAAAAACATCTTTTTAATTCAATATGCATTGGACCTTTTATAGTGTTATCGTAAATAATGTTGTTGGCGTTAAATCATATTTAATGTTTTATGGGATAAACTTGACCTAAATTTTAGGTTATATTTCAATATTATTATTGTGATTTACAATGCTATTATTTATTAAAATATTTAATTAGGTTATTTATGATCAAATTAACTATTATTTACTCAATGATTTAATAATGATGAAATAATTTTATTATATAATCATATATATAAAAAATTAAATTTTGACAAAGTCATATCTAAACAATAAAAGTTAATGAAGCAGTTTTAATGTATATATTGAACATATTCACATTTGAAATTTTATAAATCAATGTTATAAATTCAAATGAATGTAATTTGTCTTAATTCAAATACCATATGTTTGAATTAATCAAATTATGTCTTAATATATTAATTTTTTATTAATGGTGTTGGTATGTAAATATTTAATGATAGTGTTATTATTATAATATTTAATATACACAACCAACAATATGTATGTAATTTACTGTCAAATAATGTCGGTACGTTGAGAATTAATTACGAATTCAAGATCGCAAGGTATGTGTAAAAATGAGTTCATATGTGAGGCCTAAACTAGTTTGAATATTAAGAGGTCCTTTTGTAATTTATAATTGTTGAATATGCAAGTACATGAATTTTGTTTGATGATAATAAACATATATATATTCATTTAAATGTATTTGTTAATGTACTATTTTATTTTTCACATAATTAATTAAATATTTGCTGAATAAAATAAATAGCACAGAATTTAAATTCAAACAGATATTTTATTCAAATAAATATTTTATTACAATTTTGAATAGTACAAATTTGAGCTCTCACTATATATACAATTTCAATTACAATAAAATTTTGATCACAACATAATTTTCCATTTACATTTGCACCTCACTACATTTCACTCATTCACTCGTATTTATCTTCAACTTCATTCCAGATTGAATCCATCATCTGAGCAATCTGCAAAATAAACACTAATGCAGTAAAATTGAAAATAAAATATTTTGCAGTATAAAATAAAATATGTATTTTTGAAAATATTATTTGCCTCAGTTATTTGGGTTGCTCATCATCATTTAAATTTGAATACACGAACAGCTTGTGACATGCACAGTGTATCACTATACATGCAACAATATCGTGCACACCGATATACACTTGGTAAGACTGCAGGGACAGGTAAGCACAAGGTCAAACACAATCGAAAGCCGGGTTCAACTCGTGAAATACAAATAAAGTCACGATATTAGCACAAGATCAAACCCGAGCTATAAGCTGGATTCAACATAGGTGCAATCCGAATGTACACAAGAAGTTCAAAGTAAAGCCACAATGAAACTGCACCAGACCAGAAAACAAAGACCAGACAACTATGTACATGAAGTCAACATGAAACAAGAACAAGCAGATCCATATGTGACAACAGTAAAATGCAAAGCAGGATGAACCAATGTGTACTACAATAGTTCTGACCAAATAAAAGATTCAACTCAGGTGTGATTTCAAAAATCAGCGTGAAGTTCAAAGTGATCCAAACAAGGCAAAGCCAACATAAAGACATATTCAAGTACATCGAATTACATAGCAGTGACAATCTGACTCAAGATCACAAGAACTAAGTGCACATGAACTACACGACTCGAGAACAAAATTATGTTCAAATTTCAAACACAACAGACCATGCTGACAGTTACCACCAGATGAAGCAGTTAAATATCAAACCAAACAAACTCCAGTAAGTCCAGCTACTATATAAATGCAGGCATATGGAATCGTTTACAGTACCATAACATTCAAGCATGCAAATACAACATGAATGTACAGACTCAATTAAACAATACTGCAACACTACAGATGCAAGCAAAGACCATTCAACAACAGCCTCAACAAAGAATATACAGTGAATAGTGAAGTGAGACAAGACCAGACAACATGAAGTACAGGGATGCAGTAAACAACATGTAGTGATGTACAATGATATGTATGAAACAAGTTAAAGACGGCAACACTACAGGCATGAACACACAAAGCCGAAACAATGACATAGTAGTTTTGAATAAAGACAAAGAAGCTGGAAAAAGGTAGCGGTTTCAAATCGAGTCAATGCATCAGGAATTTTAAATTGATCAAGTCGGTGCCAAAGTTAAACATTATCACGTAAACAAAGTCAAGGCCGAAGTCAAAAAGGAACCAAATCAAAGAAACCGTGGTGGCCAAGAAATCAATCGAAGCCGTGGGAATCAGTAACATAAAATATACGAATTTGAACAAGTCATCAAAATTACAGTCATTCAAACATAATCAAGTGGCCGAACAAAATATCATACAAACGAGAAAATAGGAATTCGAATCCTATATAGACGTTTAGCATCATCGGCTACGAAAGCATGGAGTTCAAGGAAATTAACCAGTAAAGTAAAGAGCTTAAAATCACATACTAGTTTATCCCGAACTCGATCAAATTGAAGGAGCCGTGAGCGAATTGAAGAAGTGGTTAGTTGCCGAAGAAAATCAAAGGAATAGTCATTGTAATCGACCAACAAACAATCAGCTAATTCAATTATCAAATGCCCTAACTTTCTTGAAGACAAATAAGCAGTCATTTTCAAAGATTGAAGTACAAGGAGTCGGCCGATAAAAGAATAAAGGGGACAAATTTGTTTGTTACTTAATTTACTTATTGATCCGGTTCCTTTATCACATTGGGCTGTTATAATTTCCAATTAGGGTTTTTATTTTTAGTTGTCTTTTAATTGTAATTTTTCCTTTTAAACTTTTTATAGCTCCTCAAAAGATCATCTGACCCCAAGGTGGTAATTTCTAGTCGTGTGACTAGGGGACGAGCTACGATGGTGTAGTTCGAGAATTTGCAACTCAGTGGCTGAATTGTGGCAGGGTTTTGAGCGTAGAATTAGGTTAGCCGATAACGGGTGTCGCGAGTTTACGTGCGTAAGCGTCTGACTACTTAATTTCTAGTAGAAATCTTGGGGGCAGTAGGTAGGCAGGGTTTTGCCAAAGCTGGGTAAATCTGTGTGTTCTATTTTTTGCTTTTAATATTCTGCTATTATCTGTGCTGCTATATCTGTATTGGAAATATTTTATATTAACTTTCGCAATAATTTTTTTATAATTAATAGTATCACCCTATTCACCTCCCCCCTCTGGGGTGAAATCGATCCTACAATAATTTAACAAGGATTTATATTATAAAATTACCTTTCTCCTTCTCAAAACCCTAGCCGCTATGTTTACCATCTTCGTGCACCAATCATCGCCGATTCGACACGTTTTTCGTTCCATGACTTATGTTGTTGAGTTCTCCATGTTCAAACAAGTCAATTTATACACATGGTTTCCATTTCCAACTGTTAGCATATGAATCCTAGTTTTGACATGGGTACTCTTAGATAACGTGTTGCTGACACATGAGGACACCAAAGATTCAGGAATGATCAATAGCGGTCATGGCTACAACGTTCGACCATGTCTACACCTTGCAACCATTGGCCGACTTCAGCTTAATGACGATGATGTGCAGATCAGAGGCATGTGCAAGTCTTGCGCAAGCCACACGTATAAAATTTGTTTTTAAAAAATAAAATTCAAAAACAAATTATATTTAACCAATTTATATTAATTTTTGTTTTAAAAACAATTTGAATATTTTTTCTCTCGATAACACTACTGGTCAAACACACTTTGAACCGTTAGCTCCGCCTTTAAAAGATCTTATGTCTAGCTCAATGGTAAAAGTGCAAAGCTCGGCATTAGGATATAATTTATTCTATGGATGGAGAATGAACTTTTGTATGTGTAGAATGAGGTATATGGTATTTTTATAGCAACACTAACAGATTATGTAAAATATCCCATCTAGATCCATTGTTCAATGTATGACACTTTATAAGTGAGCTCCTACCTCGCTAAATTAATTAAACCGATTTAATTAAATCATAACGACGTTTATTTTGGTATGCCTTCTAAAATATATTAAAAAAAATTCTAGATACCAAATTAATATGTATGTATATATATTTGTGTGTGTATTAAAAAATTAAATAAATATATAAACGATTATATATTTATAAATTAATTTTAGGCCCTCTAATAATAATTATCAAATTAATTAAATAATTAATATAATCATGGTATTAATTTCTCCATAGAATAATTTATAACTTTATAAATTATTTCAATAAATCATTTTTGATCGAGAACTAAGAGTTGCTATTGTGTCTCCAGTGTATGAACTCAGCACTTGGTAATATTTGAACAAATTAAATATTAATGTTTGTATGGACTTTGCTGAAGCAAAATAAAGTGCATGAGTTCAATTGCTTATAGATTACTTAGTGGATATCTAATTTATTTTCTTTTAAAGCGACGTCCTTAAGCAATGATATACTGTAAATATTTGCATTTTATCATCACTATATCATTTAGATATCTAAAGCTTGGTCAATGGTCAAAAATCTGTTAAAGTCCAATACTAAAGTCCATGGTCTAATTCGATAACAATTATCGTTAAGCCAATTTTCTTTGACCAAAGACTTTGAATTCACAATGACTACCAATTATGTTGATACTACATGTATTCAAAAGAAATGAATCCTCTCTTGAACGGTGTTTCATTTCAAATGATTCAACTTATACCCAATCATGACCTTAACACCACAATGTTACGTGATTGACCATAGTTAAAGTATATTTTAGATACTTAAGATTCACATTATTCTAAAGCCAAAAGATTACTACACATTATCACATGAGATCTTCTATTTGATTTTTAACCTATAGAAAATTTTCGAAGGAACATTCTGTAAGTTTTCCAAACAATTACATATATTAAGACATTGGTGCCACCATCGGTAATGAGTAATTCATCATTCATCATATAGAGAACGTTATGTACACTAGTCTCAATAAATATATCGATGTTCCATTTTTGATACATCTAGAGTAGGAACATTAATTTAAAAATAAAATTTATTTTATTCGGTTCAATACTCATGGCTACATACATATGCACAGCTGCAATCGATTAAATATATTTTTTAAGGAGTTTCTAATGTATTTAAAAACGTTATCTATATCTCAATATAATGATATACGGTAGAAAATAAAATAAAATTAAAAACTTGCTTTATTTCAGATAAGATTTGGTATAAGAGTTAACTTATATAATCAAATTATGTAATTGCCCATTGGATACACACTTAACTTTATCATATTGGAGGAGACGATTCACTTGTTAAAATTAATGGATTCAACTAAACTCTATGTTCATATTTATAGTAGAGAGGTGGAAATGATGCACCATTCTATCCACTTTTTCCTTGATCCATCGGAAAAAATTTACCAAATCATCCAAGTGCAAGACTTGAATTTACTCTCATCATTCTTGTCTATATAGGTTTGACCTCGTATAATTAGATAAATAAAAATTATTTATCTAATTTTGACTGCATTTAAATATATAAATTTGGGCTCATTAAATTTATTAAAAGCTTATTTAAACTAAATAAATGTACATAACATTTACATGCATTTTACTAAATAATTTTGGCACTTCAAAGATTGAATTAAGATTATCTCCACGACAATATGTAACATTTGTAAATTATTTCATTAAATTTATTTGGTCTTGAGTCCCAAGTTCTATAACTCATAGGTTCGAATATAACCCTCAGTAGTATTTAAACAATGTAAATAGTAAAGATTGGACTTTGTAAATAGTAAAGCATGTTTGGACTTTGTTGAAGTTCAGTGGTGGGCATGAATTCAGACGCTTATTGTTACGACCGCCCATGACTCCTGCACTAAACAAGGAAATAGTGCGCTGAATGGTGTGCCAGGCAGCCATGGATGATCGTCAGGGTAAGGTAAAAAAAATAAACTCAATCGTATTACTCACAGCGCAGGGATAAAATACAATGGAGAAATATACATAGTGAAGCTTCACAAAATAGAATCTCATCTATATACTTCAAAACAGTTGATACAAACATCTGAATAGTCAATACATCAAGCCTCACTACATATCACTCAGAGAATCATACAAGCAGCGGAACATCCAGTACATATAGTAAGAAAACAATATGCAAGCCTCCAGCTCGTCTTCGTTATCAGCATCGTTGGTCACTAAGAGCAGCACCTGTCACCTTCTATCTAGTCTGCCCATCCCAAAATGGATGAACAGCCCAAGGTAATAAGAGTTGAACATAAAACCTTGAGTCAGACAACAGTCTTAGTGAGCAGTAAACTAACTAACAACATACCAAAAGAGCATAAAGGTAAAAGGAATAGGAATAGGAATAGGAATAGGAACCCAACCCTCCCACTCCACCTCTTTCTACAGTGATAACCCCCAGACACACTAAGCAGAAGTAAACATAGCAAATCAGACATTTAAAGTAAAGCAATTATCACTCGAGTCAAGGTCGGTGTTTTCCAGGTACAAACCCCCAAGGCCTAAACCAAGATCAGATAAGCACCCAGAAAACATCGCTCTTGAGACCGAATGACGATACAACCAAAACATCCAAACATCCATGACTCTGGCTATCACTGTTATCATTGCTTCGATACCACCGTTAATTGAATGACCGGCACATTCTTTCAGCCGTCCGTCAAGGGCTAATGGTAACCCCGGTTCTAGACAGAACTCCGCACGTCGTCGCAGCCCGTGCCTAGGACTATCGAATCTGCCCAGAGTACTCGACCATCAACTATTAGTCTTTTGGGACTATCGAATCTGCCCAGCGTGCTCTTGCTTTGAGTCTGCTAGAACCTTAAATAATGATGAAATCTCGGCCTTCTAGTCATCCTCCTTGACGACTATTCCCATACTAGCTCAAACGCCTCTCGAGCCAACCATTATCCACAAACTCGAACCATCCCTTGAGTTATCAACGTGCTTGGAATGACCCCGTATGGATTATACCAAGACTTCCTCATATCATGCCTTGCTTCATCTCAATCATAGCAAAGTCCATCTCGACATCATCATCAAATCCGTCCATATGAGCTTTATCATCCACTACATATGCCACGTGCAGCTTTTCTATTCAAGAGCTTTCCCCTTAGCCTTTGAATCATCTTCGACAAAACTTGTCCAAATTCAACCATAAATCAACTAATTCATAATAATCAATCAAGACAATCATTAATCCAAGTAATTAAGCATTCAAACATGATCTAAAAGCAATTATAACTAAAATGGCAATCTTGTAAATAAAGAGTCCAAATCTAACAAGCATGAATTATAAGTATTATCTCTACAACTTAATGGATGAACTTGCACAGGTTAACATATACAAAAATGGATGTCAAATCTTCATAAATAATGGATCTATACTTAGGTTTACAAAAAAAAATGCATGGAAATCACTATTTAACACAAAATCAAACCACCATTCCAATATACTCCTTTGGGTCCGTGTGAGAGATAACCACCACTCACCGAATCACCAAAACACCTTAAAAGCAACACACTCCAAATCTGGACAGCGAAGGATCTAGCTTGATCTGCCAAAATTCCGCTTCAAACGATGAAATTCTCCTACAATGGATGGAGATCTTCAATCTAAGCTCTTGGATCTTCGATTTGGATGGAAGGAAACACAAGATTAAAGAGTAGAAAAGAAGTGAAGAAGTGCATCACTCGAGCTCTGAAAATGGCAAAACTTTGTCGCTTCAAAATCCGGATCCCAAAAAGTGAGGCAAGCCCGTGTATTTATAGGCCAGAATACCTTAAGTCGCTCGCCCTTAAGTCGCTCGCGACTTAACAAAATCCCACGGCCTAAAAACCCAACGACTTACCACTTCAAGTCCTCACGCGACCTAACTCACGTGCGTCCTAAGACTCAACGACCTAACATACAACGACCTAACAACTCAGGCCTTCACGCGACCTACGACTTAACTCTAAGTCGCTTGCACGCCGCATGCCTTAACCACCTTAGGTCGTGTCACGACCTAACTAAACATAGCGTCTCAACGACCCAACACAAACGACTTAACGAATCATCCAAAGTCGCTCACTACCTTAGGTCGCCTAAACCCTTAAGCCGCTAACCTCCTTAGGTCGTTATTCCTAAGCCGCCAATTTTCTTAAGTCGCCTAACTGCCTAAGTCGCTCACCCATGCCGCTAACTTCCTTAAGTCGCCAACTTCCTTAGGTCGCTCTCATATCCCCTAAGTCGCTCCACCGACCTAAGCTTCTACACGACCTAACCCTGGATGACTTAAAATATGGACGGCTTTATCAACACTAACGACCTAATGACAATAATTTTACGATCTTTCGATACGTAAAATACGGGTCGTTACATTCTCTCCCCCTTAGGAATTTCTCCCCCGAAATTCCAAACAAACAAGAGCAATCAAAGGCTATTCTGCATGCCTACCATCCATAACAATCAACAAACCATGCATCCAATTCCTAGCCTACCATGCAGAATTCTAAGACTAGAACAAGTTACAATGTCATGAGATGTCACGACACCTCACGGTCATACCTCGAAGAGTTCAGGATGAGCTGCCTTCATCCTCTCTTCCACTTTCCATATAAAGTCGTTAACATCATCACTCCATTATATCTTGAGCAACCTAACATCCTTTCTCCTAAGCTGTTTCGTGTCAGTTCCCACAACACGAAGCGACTTACGAGGTCTCTTAACAACTGGATTAACCTCAAAATCTTCATAGCTATCAGCAGAAACCACTGTATTCGAATCGTGCACATACTTCCGTAGATAATATATATGAAAAATATTATGCACACCCGACATCTTTTCTGGTAACTCCAATCTATAGGCGAGCTTTCCAATTCGCTCGATGATCGGGAATGGTCCAACAAATCTCGGAGTCAATTTTCCTTTCTTCCCGAATCGAATAACATTCTTCAGTGGAGAAATCTTCATAAAAACCATATCACCTACGTCGAATTCCAAATCCTTACGACGCTTATCGGCATAACTTTCCTGACGGTCTTGGGCTGCCTTCATTCGTTGCCGAATGATCTCTATACAATCTGTAGTCTGTTGAATCATTTCTGGCCCAAGTATCAACTTTTCTCCCGTTTTCAACCAACATGTCGGAGAGTTACACGGTCTTCCATACAATGTTTCATACGGCGCCATACCAATGCTGGACTGGTAACTGTTATTATACGAAAATTCCACCAAATGAAGATGATCTTCCCATGATCCTCCGAAGTCCAAAACACATGCTTTGAGGAGATCTTCCAAAACTCGGCTGACTCTCTCGGTCTGACCATCTGTTTGGGGGTGATAAGCTGTACTCAAAAACAACTCGGTTTCCAAAACTTCCTGAAAGCTCCTCCAAAATCCACTAGTGAACAATGGGTCTCGATCGCTCACTATACTTTTCGGAATGCCATGGAATCGAACTATCCACTTAACATACAGCTCAGCCAATTTTGATGCAGTCCTGGTTGATCGAACAGGAATGATTCTTGCACTCTTAGTCAAACGATCTACGATGACCCAAATCCCTTCATTTCCTGCTCTGGTTCTAGGTAGCCCATCGATAAAATCCATCGATATTTGCTCCCACTTCCATGTAGGAACTTCTAATGGCTGAAGTAATCCACTGGGCTTCTTCTGCTCCGCTTTTACCAACTGGCAGTTCATGCATCTGGAAATAAAATTTCCAACATCCCTCTTCATACCTTCCCAGTAATATGTTCTTTTCATATCTCGATACATCTTATTTCCACCTGGATGAATTGTCAGCTTCGAGTGATGACTTTCCTTCAGAACTTCATCTCTCAGTTCATCTATATCGGGAACAACTAGTCGTCCTTGTTTCCAAAGCCAACCCTCTCGATGGACCTCGAATCCTTTATCATTCTCTGGGTCCAACCCCGATTCCAAATCACGAATAATCTTGACAAGCTTATTATCTCGCTTTTGGCCCTCACCAATTCTTTCCACAAGAGTAGGTCTTATCGATAAGTTTGCCAACATTTCAGGCTCCAATTCACATCTAGGCCTGAAGTCAAATCCAGCCAAATACTCAAGATTCTTCCATTCTGAAAACATGGCTCCCAATCCTGCATGTCTTCGACTTAACGCATCTGCCACTGCGTTACCCTTTCCCGGAGTATAGGCTATACCAAAACCATATGATGCTAAAAACTCTAGCCATCGTTGCTGTCGAAGATTCAAATCTTTTTGGGAGAAAAGATACTTCAACGACTTATGATCCGTAAACAACTCAAATCGAACTCCCAATAGGTAATGTCTCCACATCTTCAAAGCAAATACAATCGCCGCTAACTCCAAATCATGAGTCGCATAATTCCTTTCATGCGGCTTCAGTTGTCGACTTGCATACGCAACAACTTTATCCTTCTGCATTAGCACTGCTCCAAGTCCAGTACCACATGCATCGGTGTAAACCACCATCTCATCATTTTCACTTGGAATAGTCAAAACAGGAGCACTTGTTAATCGCTCTTTCAAGATTCCGAAAGCTTGCTCACACTTAGCATCCCATCTGAATACTTGATTCTTCTTCGTCAATCCTGTTAATGGTGCAACTACCTTGGAAAAGTCTTTGATAAACCGACGATAGTATCCTGCTAATCCAAGAAAACTTCTCACATCATACGCATTCTTAGGTCTAACCCAATCCTGGATTGCTGCCACCTTGGCGGGATCAACTGCTATTCCACTTCCAGAGATAATATGGCCTAAGAACCTCACTTCACTCTTCCAGAAGTGACACTTCGAAAACTTAGCCTTCAGCTGATGTTTCCGCAAGGTCTCCAAAACAATACGCAAGTGTGTCTTGTGCTCTTCTTCAGTTCTGGAATAAATCAAAATGT
Source organism: Allium cepa (assembly GCA_030765085.1). NCBI lineage: Eukaryota > Viridiplantae > Streptophyta > Magnoliopsida > Asparagales > Amaryllidaceae > Allium > Allium cepa. The sequence continues at coordinate 589,419,622 of CM060928.1, forward strand.
CATCCACGAATACTAGTACGAACTTGTTCAACTGATCCCTGAACACTCTATTCATAAGATCCACAAAATATGCTGGTGCATTGGTCAATCCAAACGGCATTACCAGCCACTCAAAGAAACCAAACGGTGTCCTAAAAGCAGTCTTCGGCACACTATCCTTTGCCACTCTTAATTGGTGAAATCCCCTTGCCAAATCCATCTGAGAAAACACCTTGGCTTCGTGAAGCTGATCAAACAAGTCATCTATTCTCGGCAATGGATACTTGTTCTTCTTAGTTACTTTATTTAGTTCACGATAATCCACACACAACCTCAATGATCCATCTGCTTTGGTCGCAAACACAACCGGTGCACCCCATTCGGACACACTACGTCGAATGAATCCTTTCTGTAGAAGATCATCAACTTGCACCTTCAACTCTTGCTGTTCCCTAGGCGCCATCCGCCTAAGAGGCATCACAACAGGTCTGGCTCCTTCAGCTAGATCGATGCGAAACTCGATCTCTCTATGCGGCGGTAACCCTTTGACCTCATCAAAGACATCCTCAAATCTATTTGCGACCGGCACCGATGACAGTCCATCCCGTGGAACAACCAACGAATACATGAAGCTCATGAAGACGCCTTCCTCATGCTTACATCGTATCACAACCTTTCGCCCTTCCACATTCTCGACTGTCACCTCAAGCCTTTCACAATCAACCTTTGCCGCATACTTCCTAAGCCAGTCCATGCCCAAAGTAATTCCAAACCCCTCAAACTTCAGAACAAAACAATCGCAAACAAAAGAGCAATCATGACTCGATACAACCAGACCACGGCATATCATACACAAACAAGACGAGCCCCCAACTGGATTAGTCACAACCAATGGTCCATCAACAATATCCGGTTCCAAACCCAACCGGCCTACAAGTCCATTACAAACAAAAGAATGCGACGCCCCAGTATCGAACAACACTCTAACTGGAACGCCACAAATGGAAAGGGTACCTTGTACCACCACACTCTTTCCTTTCTCTTCTGCAGTAGGAGCTTTTGAAGATGATGGCACAGCTCCCAAAGCATAAGCTTGTACAACCTGCCTGTCCTTCCGCGGTTCTGGACAATTCTTCCTGATATGCCCCAGCTTGTCACAGTTGTGGCACTTCACCGGAACCTTTGGATTCTTACAATCTCTAGAGAAATGGCCCTTCTGCTGACAATTGTAGCAGGTCACTTCACCCTTCGGCTTCTTTTGGCCATCCTTACCCTTCTGCTGCTGCTTCCTCTTCTTGTTCCCACCTTGATGTGGTTTAGACTCCTCCTTTGTCACAGCTACAACAGATCCTTATTTAGGAAACAGATTCTCGTGCCTGAGAGCCTTCTCCACAAGCTTCTCAAATGGATCGTCCAGATGATCCACCAACTGCCTCCCAAGATAAATGTCCAAGCCTGTCACAAACTTCTCGTTCTTCTGATATGGGGATTCAATATATGACCGAGCATACTTGGACAAGGCTTCAAACTCAGAAACATACTCAAGAACTGGTCTTCCTCCTTGCTTGAGTTTCACAAACTTCTTGAACAGAACAGATTTCTGAGCTGTAGAAATGAACTTAGCTTCAAATCTGACTTGGAATTGCTCCCAAGTAATTTCTTCCTCCGGAGTATCAATGGTGATAGAGTTCCACCAGTCAGAAGCTCTTCCCTGAAGCTGTCTTGATGCGAGCTTCCTTTTGGTTGCATCCTCAATTTCCAAATCACCAAAAATCCTTCTACAAGCATCAATCCATCTCTGGACTTCAATGGTTGACTCTGTTCCCAAGAAAACCTTCCCTCCAAGAGCAGTATAGTCTTTACACAGCTTACCAAAATCCACCGGTTTTGGAGCTTGAACTTGAACTCCAACATCTACCGATGGCCCCGGAGCTGGCATCCTTCTCATGATCGAAGTCATCATAGCCTCGAACATAGCAGCATAATCAACAGCCCCCTCAGCAGCACAGCCTTCCCTAGCAGTTGGTCTCCCTCTTCGACTCATTCTTAATATCTATAAAAAAATGATTAGTGCACTTTGAGAAACAACTGCATAAGGAGTTCAAATCCCTCTAAGCTACTATATTATATATAGTAATCATCCATCAAAATACAATTCCGTCTCTCATACGTAGTTACGTCAGCGAGCGTTGACTAAAATCGATTAACCAAAGCTCTGATACCAAATGTGACGACCGCCCATGACTCCTGCACTAAACAAGGAAATAGTGCGCTGAATGGTGTGCCAGGCAGCCATGGATGATCGTCAGGGTAAGGTAAAAAAAAATAAACTCAATCGTATTACTCACAGCGCAGGGATAAAATACAATAGAGAAATATACATAGTGAAGCTTCACAAAATAGAATCTCATCTATATACTTCAAAACAGTTGATACAAACATCTGAATAGTCAATACATCAATCCTCACTACATATCACTCAGAGAATCATACAAGCAGCGGAACATCCAGTACATATAGTAAGAAAACAATATGCAAGCCTCCAGCTCGTCTTCGTTATCAGCATCGTTGGTCACTAAGAGCAGCACCTGTCATCTTCTACCTAGTCTGCCCATCCCAAAATGGATGAACAGCCCAAGGTAATAAGAGTTGAACATAAAACCTTGAGTCAGACAACAGTCTTAGTGAGCAATAAACTAACTAACAACATACCAAAAGAGCATAAAGGTAAAAGGAATAGGAATAGGAACCCAACCCTCCCACTCCACCTCTTTCTACAGTGATAGCCCCCAGACACACTAAGCAGAAGTAAACATAGAAAATCAGACATTTAAAGTAAAGCAATTATCACTCGAGTCAAGGTCGATGTTTTCCAGGTACAAACCCCCAAGGCCTAAACCAAGATCAGATAAGCACCCAGAAAACATCGCTCTTGAGACCGAATGACGATACAACCAAAACATCCAAACATCCATGTCTGGCTATCACTGTTATCATTGCTTCGATACCACCGTTAATTGAATGACCGGCACATTCTTTCAGCCGTCCGTCGAGGGCTAATGGTAACCCCGGTTCTAGACAGAACTCCGCACGTCGTCGCAGCCCGTGCCTAGGACTATCGAATCTGCCCAGAGTACTCGACCATCAACTATTAGTCTTTTGGGACTATCGAATCTGCTCAGCGTACTCTTGCTTTGAGTCTGCTAGAACCTTCAATAATAATGAAATCTCAGCCTTCTAGTCATCCTCCTTGATGACTATTCCCATACTAGCTCAAACGCCTCTCGAGCCAACCATTATCCACAAACTCGAACCATCCCTCGAGTTATCAACGTGCTTGGAATGACCCCGTCTGGATTATACCAAGACTTCCTCATATCATGCCTTGCTTCATCTCAATCATAGCAAAGTCCATCTCGACATCATCATCAAATCCGTCCATATGAGCTTTATCATCCACTACATATGCCACGTGCAGCTTTTCTATTCAAGAGCTTTCCCCTTAGCCTTTGAATCATCTTCGACAAAACTTGTCCAAATTCAACCATAAATCAACTAATTCATAATAATCAATCAAGACAATCATTAATCCAAGTAATTAAGCATTCAAACATGATCTAAAAGCAATTATAACTAAAATGGCAATCTTGTAAATAAAGAGTCCAAATATAACGAGCATGAATCATAAGTATTATCTCTACAACTTAATGGATGAACTTGCACAGGTTAACATATACAAAAATGGATGTCAAATCTTCATAAATAATGGATATATACTTAGGTTTACAAAAAAAAATGCATGGCAATCACTATTTAACACAAAATCAAACCACCATTCCAATATACTCCTTTGGGTCCGTGTGAGAGATAACCACCACTCACCGAATCACCTAACCACCTTAAAAGCAACACACTCCAAATCTGGACAGCGAAGGATCTAGCTTGATCTGCCAAAATTCCGCTTCAAACGATGAAGTTCTCCTACGATGGATGGAGATCTTCAATCTAAGCTCTTGGATCTTCGATTTGGATGGAAGGAAACACAAGATTAAAGAGTAGAAAAGAAGTGAAGAAGTGCAGCACTCCAGCTCTCAAAATGGCAGAACTTTGTCGCTTCAAAATCCGGATCCCAAAAAGTGAGGCAAGCCCGTGTATTTATAGGCCGAAATACCTTAAGTCGCTCGCCCTTAAGTCGCTCGCGACTTAACAAAATCCCACGGCCTAAAAACCCAACGACTTACCGCTTCAAGTCCTCACGCGACCTAACTCATGCGCGTCCTAAGACTCAACGACCTAACATACAACGACCTAACAACTCAGGCCTTCATGCGACCTACGACTTAACTCTAAGTCGCTTGCGCGCCCCATGCCTTAACCATCTTAGGTCGTCTCACGATCTAACTAAACATAGGGTCTCAACGACCCAACACAAACGACTTAACGACTCATCCAAAGTCGCTCACTACCTTAGGTCGCCTAAACCCTTAAGCCGCTAACCTCCTTAGGTCGTTAATTCCTAAGCCGCCAATTTTCTTAAGTCGCCTAACTGCCTAAGTCGCTCACCCATGCCGCTAACTTCCTTAAGTCGCCAACTTCCTTAGGTCGCTCTCATATCCCCTAAGTCGCTCCACCGACCTAAGCCTCTACACGACCTAACCATGGACGACTTAAAATATGGACGGCTTTATCAACACTAACGACCTAATGACAATAATTTTACGATCTTTCGATACGTAAAATACGGGTCGTTACACTTGTCGATCATTTAGATGAAATCCTTCTTCATAAGAATTTTAAAGCGGTACCCTTAAGTAATGATATGTTGTGCCTCTTCATTTACACTATGTCACTTAGACGCCTAGAGCTCGATCAAAGGTCAAACTCAATTAATTAACTAAATTGTTATGATCATGAACTTTGATTTTACGTTGATTTTTAATCATGGTGATACTAACCATCTATATCAAAAGAGACGAATCATCTTCGGGGTGATGTTTTCAGTTGAACGTGCCTCAACATATGCCCAATTATGATTGTATTATAAATCCATATCCTGCAACAGACCATAGTCTAAGTAAGGTTTCAACATAATATCCACCGTACACTTAAATCGAAGACCATTGCACATCCTCAAATAAAATCTTCCATTTGACTTTGATACGTTAATCATTCTATAATTATTTCAAACAACTACATATACGTAAACTATTGAGCTCCAACAGCCACGAGTAATTCACTATCCATTATATGGATACTGTTACATATACCAATCTTATTAGTTTATCGATATCCCGTTCTTTAAATACCCAATAACTAGGAATTTACAAGACAACTACATCCAATATTCATGGTTACCATTTTTCTGTAACTGTAGTCATTTTGATACTTAATCCTAGGGATTTCTACTTATATGTTAAAATATACTTTTAACATTATGTACATTTACATATAATATGAATAAAACCAAAAATATACACTTCTACTTCGAAAGAGATATCTCATATGAGTTAAATTACGCAATCAAATTACATAACCGTCTTTAAAGCATATCCGTAACTCTATTAGCTTAACTAGGAGTGTGTGAAGGGGTGAAAATTGAGTATGAGGAATGCAACATGGATGTCAGAAGAAGTGGTGGAGAAAAGATTAACATTTGGCATGAAAAGAAATCTGTTGCTAAAGGAAGTGGTTTCCGATGGTTTTCATGAGTCTCTTACACAGCCATTGCCGCTACTTGATGATTGTGTTATGCTTTGTCTTTGGGCAAGCAAGCTGAGGCATAGAAGGCGAATGGCAAACCTAGATGAGTAAGGTGGATATGGTGCACTAAATTCTAAGGTTCTAAGTCGCTCCAAAGATTTTTCAGATTAACACATTAGCATACACAGAAATGTTCTAAGTCGCTCAGAGGGTTTTACAAATTGTATAAACTTTCCAATGTGACAAGACACCCCATTTATAACAATTTGGTCCAAGCAAGCACGATAGGAAATATTTGACCGCTATAAGAATGATAAACACACTTCCATTTTCTCAATTTTTCCCACTAACACCCCTATTTGATATAACAAAAATGATATAAGCAGATCTTCATTTTATGTTGACTACGATGCAAACTCTGACATGTATAACCAGCATAGCTACAAACTAAAGGCCGTAAGAATCAGACTGTTCAAAATTGAAAAAAACATACACGACGAAACAAACTGAAAACGAGATTGATCAATTTCTACATAAAATCCATGTGTTTTCAAAACACATTTACAAGTATACAGTTCAATCAATCATTTCTGGGTAAACGATTATAAGTCAAACACCTGACCTCACAAATTTAATTCAACATTTAACTAGTTATACTCATCCAGTATGATGATTAAGATATTTGAACTAATATATATATGATTACATATACATTCCAGGAGTGAGCTACTACAAGACTACAACAACAAAATTTGGAGAAACAAATGAACATTAAATGAGATATGTAGGAAATTTCTTTCGATCCCTAAATGACTACAAAAGTGTCCTTTAATAACTGCATTAGTTGCATTGTGTATGTAAACTATAGTTCTGCTCATTCATACGTTCGCTTTCTTTTTAGTATAGTTGGGACAATGGCTATCATTCCAATCATAAAGAGGACTACTAATGTCTTGAAATCATATAGATCTCTGACTGATTTTAAATCCCCGAGTGCAAGACCAGCCTGTGTATGAAAAGAAAATTTCAGATGAGATATAGTCCCTGTAGAATCATTATTTTGCAAGGCAACTGATATTTATGTCTAAACGACCAAATATTCTGGTTTAACGCCTTAGCCTTTCAGAGTCGGAAACTCTACTTTATGAAGCGGAACTGAAAACAAACTAAAATCAATGCATGGTATCTTCTAAAGAGGCTTAACATTGTTAGCATTTTTATTTCTCCTCGAAGTAAAAGATATAATTTGCTCGGTGTAATCTACAGTATTCACTGTTGAAATGATCGCCGCCGCTTAAGATTGATCATTGAAATGAAAAACATGAAAAAACTACATATCCAAATCAAGAAACTGTTCTCTAACTGTTGATAGATAAGGTGCAACTGTAATAAATCTTGTACAGCTAAATAAAATGCACTCACAGGTTACCAAGAGGGGAACCAAGCTATTAACAAAGGTGTTCTATGCATAATTCGAAGACCAAACCATGAGCCAAACCGTATTGGTGCAAGACCAAAGGTTCTAGTGGTTCAACCGGTCAGACCGTGAGAACCGCATTGATCGTTAATTTTTACGAGCGTTACGGCACACGTGATAAAGAAGACTGAATTGTTTTTCTACAAATTGTATTTATTTAACACGTTCAAAAGAAAATGATTTCCACGTATATTTAGTCATATTTTTGTGTTGAATCATACATAGGTAATTTGGTATTTTATTTCTAAGTTTAATATCTTATGAGTTTAAATTTTTATTTATATTATTAATTAATAAAAAAACAAATTTGTAAAGTAGCTTGTTTACTAGATCCTATTTTTAAGTGATATTAAGGCTAGTAAATATTTGCAGAGGAAATTTTGTATTTGTAAAAGAAGCTTAAGTGTTAGATTCTAATTTTAAACAAATACTAAATTTTAATAAAATATGTAGAGAGACATTTTTGGCATTTCATGCTGACACAAAAAATGTGGAACAACGAATATATTATAGGGACAGTTTGGCACAGGTCTTTAATAAGTTTCAAAATACACAAAAACCCAGTAAAAAAAGAGACAGTTTGGCACGGGTCCCTAATAAGTTTCAAAATACAAAAAAACCCAGTAAAAAAAGTTTGTAAATTAAATCCCTAGAATTAATTTATTGAATAATGGCATCCACTTATGCAATTATTCAGTGAATAATTGCAGACATTTATGCAATTATATCAAAAAATTGCAAGCATTTCCGTAATTATTTACTGAAATTAAAAAATTGCAGAAAATTCTGCGATTATTCACCAAAAAAATTACAGAAATTTCCGCAATTTTTTCAAAAAGTTACGGAAAATTCCGCAATTATCCACAAAAAAATTGCGAAAATTTTCGCAATTATTCATCAAAAAATTGTATAAATTTATGCAACTTTTGCATATAATTGTATAAACATCTGCAATTATTCAATGAATAATTGCATAATTGGATGCAATTACTTAGTAACTTGGTTCTAGTGACCTAATTTACATACAATTTTTTAATGGGATTTTTGTGTATTTTAAAACTTATTAGGGACCTGAGCCTAATATTCACTAAAAAAAATTGTAAATTAGATCCCTAGAATTAAGTTACTGAATAATGATATACACTTATACAATTATTCGGTGAATAATTGCGGATATTTATGCAACTATATCAAAAATCGCATACAGTTCCGCAATTATTTACTGAAAAATTACGGAAATTTACGCAATTTTTTCAAAAAAAATGCAGAAATTCTACAATTATTCACTAAAACAATGCTGTAGTCTTTGCAATTTTTTCAAAAATTGCAGAAAATTACGCAATTTTTCACCAAAAAAATTACGAAAATATGTGCAATTATTTACCAAAAAAATTGTAGAAATTTCCGCAATTACTCGTCAAAAATTTGTATTTTATGCAACTTTTAGATATAACTGCATAAATGTCTGCAATTATTCAGTGAATAATTGCATAGCTGTATGCAATTACTTAGTAACTTAATTCTAGAGACCTAATTTACATACTTTTTTTTACTTGGTTTTTGTGCATTTTGAAACTTATTAGAGACCTGAGCCTAATATTCACTATATTATAACTATTAATAAAGAATTACATACAAAGGGCGATTCTGAAAGTTCAGGTCGGACCAAAGTTTGCGCTTCCAAACCAACTATTAATAAAGATTTTATCGATTTAAATGTAAATTATTTCCATTAATGTTAAAACTTAACCAATTATAATTAATAGATCGAAATCTAAACAATTATTTTTAAACATTTCATGATAAATATTAATTTGAATAATTCTTTAACACCTTTTTAGCGTAAAATTGTAAATTTTCTTATTTTTTAAGATGAAAAAGGTTCAATTCAATGATACTTCGTAAAAATGTACACTAATGATGTATTATGTCATTCAAAAGATAAGATAATCCAATAATTTTGTGACTAAGGTTATGAAATTATTTGTTAAATTAATTATGTGAAAATAAGAAGAATGAGACGATGAATTTTCTCAAATGTAAAGAACAGTGGGGTTAAGAGAGGTCGGTTATGAGATTTTTTAAGGGTTTTGAGGTTAAACCGTGGGTTCACGCACGCACAAAGTTATTTCATTTTCACAGCCATAGCATCTCAAAGTCGAAGGTTAACCGCGGTTGAACCAAGGTTGGGTTGGATCTTTAAAACCTCGGTTCTATGTATCACCTTACCCTTGTACCCTTAAATTATACAAAAAATGCTCTCTCCCAGTTGCACATAAAAAAAATGATGATGATGACATGCCTCTGACAATGAAACCATGGCACAAACATAAAAAGCATTAGTGTAACTAGGCCCGTCAAAATATGACACAACCCATTAACCCAACTCATTTACTTTAATTATAAATGGGTTGGATCAACCTATTTATCAATCTTTATTAAATGTGTCATAGACGGATTGATCCGTTTTTAAAAGAGTTATAACGGATAATCCATTTACCCATTTATTAAAAACGTAAAATTCAAAAACATAAATTTGAAAATTTGAAATTTTTTAATTGAATACTTCGTCTTGTGAACGCATGTTGTAGTTCTTCAAGATAACTAGCAGTTGTACATATCAAATGACAGACTACATCTTATTTGAACTCCGACTAGGTAAAAGCCGTTATTTTTATATTCAAACCGCGATAACTCTTTCATACTAACCTAAAATCAAACGAGACTTCGACCGATAAACTCGCATCTAAATTATGGAAAATGCAGAACACTCACATACTTCGTCTTGTGAACGTATGCTATAGTTCTCTATGATGACTAACAGTTGTACTTAGAAAATAACATACTACAACATCATATTTGAACTCCGCCTTTGCAAATGCCTCTTTTTTTTGGTCAGACGGCGGTATCTTTTTCATACTAACTTAGAATCAGACGAGACTTCAACCGATGAACTCTTACCTTAATAACGGACAATATGAAACACTCGGATGCTTCATCTTGTGAACATATACTGCAATTCTTCATGGTAACTAACATTGTACTTTGAAATAACATGCTACATCCCCCTATTCGAACTCCACCTTGGCAGGAACCGCTATTTTTTTATTCGAACTGCAACTTCTTCATGCAACCTCGAAATCAGACGAGACTTCGACCGACAAACTCTCACCTAAATTACGGATAATATCGAACACTCAGATATTTCATCTTGTGAATGCACGGTTCTCCATGATGACTAATAGTACTTAGAAAATAATGGGCTACTTCTCCATATTTGAACTCCGCTTAGGCAAAAACCACTAATTTTTATTTAGACTGCAATGACTTCTTCATACTAACTCGAAATCGAAAGAGATTTCAACCGATGGACTCCCACCTAAATTACGGTCAATATGAAACACTCAGATACTTTATCTTGTGAACGCATATTGTAGTTCTCCATGATGACTACCGGTTGCACTTAGCAAATAACCAACCACATCCCTATATTTAAATTCTGATGAAAATTAGAATTAAAATTTTAGATTTTCAATCTTGAAATTTTGATTTTTATCGAAATTCAAAACGTAAAATTTAGAAGTAAAATTATTTTATATATTTTTTTGTTATTAGTCAAATGAAATTTAAATCTTTAAATGGGTAATTCACTTATTAAATGAGTTGGGTCAGACTAACCTCTGCATTAAATGGGTCAAAAAGTATGAGTCGTAAATGGGTTGGATCAAAATCGACCCAACCCATTTTGACTCAATCCAACTCATTTGACGTATCTAAGTGTAGGCCATTTCAAGTTGGCTATTGCAGTATAAATCACGATTTTAATATGTTAGTGTGATTTTGATATAAGTGTAAGTCGTTTAAGGCAGTATGAAAACAAAACATGGTTCTAATTCAATGATGTATTTCATATTACATTTACAATCCTCCTCCATCACCATTTTTTTAAATTGTACGCTAATGTTAATAAAAACCAATCCAAATAGCCAATTAAATGAATGATGCAGGAGGGAAACGAACAAAAACAAAATAATAACCGCTAGCAATAGTTAAAGTATCTATTTTAAATTAAAAGCATGGAACTAGAAGCCTAGAATAAGTAAAGAACCCAGAATAATTACAACCTGCAACAATACCAGTACACTGGGGAGAAAATAACAAAAACAGAAGGAACTTACTCTGACAGTGATATACGAAGCTGGAACGAGACCAACCGTGGTCGCAAGAAAGAAAACATGAAATGGAATGTCAACAATTGGAGAAGCTACATTAATAAATGTGTTTGGCAGTGTTGGAGTAATCCTCAAGAAAAGCATATAATTCAACAGCTTATCTTTGCGTTTAGCTACCTGAATTTGGTTTCATTACACGTCATTAATTAAGTGATAATACTGAGCAAGACCTAAAAATAATTGCAGCGAGCAATTACCTCTGACTGAAAAAATCTCAATTTGTCAGGCCATAGCCAATTAATCAATGGTCTCCCAATCAACTTAGACAGAAAATAACAGGATGATGCTCCAGACGTGGCAGTGAAAACAACCAACATAACACCTTTTACTACCCCAAAAAGAGCACCAGCAAGCAACGACAAAAAAATTGTCCCAGGAATCATAAATGTCTGCATGAAGATGTATACTGCACAGTATCCCAGAATAAATTGTGCTTGGTGATCGCTTGCATAAACTGCAAGATTATCTCTACAACAAAAATGGAAGGTGCTTGTTTAGCAAGTAATATAGATGGCTAATTAAACATGTATCATTTACGCTTCAATGTATAAAAAACAAAGTATATCTTAGAGTTCAGGTTCTCTAAGACATTGAAAAATAAAATAAAATACATCTTGCTTTCTTTCTGGCACGTGAAAATAACAAGTAGGATACTACACAGGCTAGACAAGTGCAGTACATAAAGTAATCTGAGCACACTCATAACTTTATTGTATTAGGCAGCAAGAAAGGCAACATGACAAAAAAATTGTCATGCTTAATGGTGTGCTTAGGCACGGTTTAAATTTTTGGAAGGACTAAAATTGTGTTTTTTTAATATTAAGCTGAAACCCTGAAGCTATGATTTAAGCAATGATAGTCCTGAGACCATAATTTAGCTCTATAGTGCAATTCAAACTTTAATGCCTATATGATGGAGCTAATTTTCATTCTTATGATTTTTTACAGGCCAAATTTGTTACTAAAGATTATCGTTCCACAACTGTATCGCTTAATATTCACTTTACAATGGAACAAGGCAGAAAAGCATTGCCTACACGCACTTGAACGCTTTCATTTGTACAAGACTTTGAATAAACTAAGCATCATGTGTTAACCACCGCTTATGCATATTTTTCATAACCCAGACCCAGACCTCACAAATATTGTTTTATTTCACCACCGTTTTGGGGCACGAAGTTATATTCTCGTCACACCACAAAAATAAAATGTGTCAGCAACTACATTGTCTATACTTAAGTTAACTGTAATCTAAATGGCCTATATTGTGTATATTATATTATTCCGGAAGCACAATTAGAGTCATATGACTTACAAGATGAATAACTTTTAGTATTTAACTCTAGTTTCCCTTAAACTTCCAGTGGATAAGGCTCATTGGGATAGAGCGGCCAATGGCCTTGCATTTCTATGTATATCCAAAAACTTACTACAGTTCACCCATATTTCTATGTACTCAGTTGCAAAATATATCGAGGAGTGCAGTGCAAATTTTCAATCAGAAAAGTAATACTGAGCAAAAATAAGGGTATTTTCATTCAGCAATACCTTGTCAAGTGGATAAAGAAAAGCTAAATTGCAGTAAAGTTTGGGTTCTATAGCGATGCACGTTTTCATATTTCACACATGTTTATGTACAATAATATCTACATTATTCACTTCAAGGACCACCATCTCACTTGTGGATTTAGATGTCCTGAGATCGATTTCCTTAAGATCAATCACCAATTTCCACTTTCTCCCCAAAATCTACATTATTTATAAAAAAACCACGAGGTTGGCGTCTGACCTCTATGGAGTTAAGCTCTACATGCCTTTGATTATAACACAGAAGGCCCATTTTGAAGTTTTACTTTGTTTTGGCTGCATTTACGAAAAATCACTCAAATGATTTTTGTTATCTGTCATTGTCCATTTTACTTCAATTCAAATATGTAAAAAAAACTATTTCATGCAAGCCTGCCAGCCAATATTGAGATTGGCAAAATTCATCAAGTGGTTTGCATCTCAAAATCTGTTCTGGACCATTTAGATTATCAACCAGGTACTTAATGAATTGCTTAAAACAGCTTCAATTGCCATATTTACAAGAAAAATACAAAATAAAATTCTGTTTTCAACTACCAAATGAAACATTTACCAAATTGCCAAAGCTATACTCATACGACTGCATCTATTCAAACTCAAAAATCTAACAGGATCATAAATAATAGCTAAATCAATTTCATACAATTTATATACTCACTTAAGAATTCGCAGATCTGTGAGATTCCTCGGCAATTTCAACATCCGATCGTCATCAGCTTTCGGCATAGTGAACAATACACAAACTAGACCAATGGAGAACAAAATGAAAATCGAAATAGCAGCTGCCATTTCCGTTCGAGATAAGGGAAACCTAGCGTCAGTCTTCGACTTCTTGCCCGTCGGAGATTCCTCGCCGGAGGCGTTTTCTGCGACGGCTGCGGGTTCTTCATCGCGGCCAATCACCGTAATTCGCACCGACGCCATCGGATTGTTTTCGATGAACGAAGTTTAGCTGATTAGCATTAATTTGAACGTAGATTCTTCTCTATTAAGACGGGGTGTAGATGTAAATTTTATAAATAGGGGGGTGGAGTAAAAATACAAGCGATTGAGCTGTGGCTGGTGACTGAAGATTTAGGTATGCATAAAATATATGCTTTTCACAAGAGTTTGGATCTGAATCGGATGTGGAATTATATTATTTGCCGGTTCCACGAGTTCAACAAAAACATATAAATGAGTTTCCTCCTCTGCTATTCAACTTTTTTTTTCCACTGAAATATATGTTAAAGCCGGTGCTAATTCGTGCTTCGCACACGAATATTGAAAAGATACCTAGATCATATAATATGATGGTAATGAAAAAACATTGTTGAACGGTAGTGTTACATCATGAATAACAATTTGGTAGGGTAAAGAATACATAAATATATTTGGTTATGATAATCACAATTAAAATCGAACAAAACAATTACAGTGAATATGTTAAAGTTCACAGACTATTTAGAGGATAATGTGTTAAAAATTTATCCCCTAATGCATAGATATATTCATTGTGGCATATAACGTCAATGTTGTTACTTTTGCAATTACACAGCTCCTTCAGTGTGCATAGATGTAGTTGAAGTGTTCGTTGTGAACTGCAAACGTAAAGACACAGTGCAGTTCGATTCAATTAAATAAGAGTAACAAAAGCTTTTTGCAATGGAAAAAAATATAGTAATAGGACGGAATTTGTAAACAATCAGGAAAAGTCTTTGTCAACGGCTGAAGAAAAAAAAGGGAAAAAAAGAAAAAAGCAACAGATGTAGTACAGGAGACAAGTAGTAAAACAGAAGATTCAATTGAAATAGAAATGATGATGTAATAAGAAAATAACACGGGTTCCAATATAAATTACTATTGTTCACTGAATCTGATCTATGTCGATGCAGGGTACAAAACACGGCATACAGCTGGTCGCAGTAACCAATATTTGAAAATATCCAAAACATACAGAAGAGAACAATTGTGAGAAGTCTATTTATTTTTCAGCCTTGGAAATAACTGACAGCAACGCATGTATGATATTGGGCTTGAGCGTAAATATGTGATGTTTTCTTGCTCCTAATAGATGCATTACATCAGTCAATTATTTTAACTATTGAAATACCTACAGCCAAAAAGGCAAAAGTGTCACTGATGCGGTATTATTACTAAATTCTCTCACTGCTCGTCCGACATAGTTAACTATATCTAATAATCAAACTATGACTACATGATCATCTATACAAAGATACATTCATCAATTGTTTTCTAGAAGTTTTCCGACAGTGGTGGTGCAAGTGATTTTAGAATTTACTGCAAAAAATAAAAAATAAACTCATTTAGGTGGTTATCAACATTATTCTCACTATAGCACATGTTTTGATCCAACACTTAAACTGTGCATCTACCTTAAGCCCGAATACAACAACTTATATGCTTATCGTATTACTGATCATCGTAATTGTAAACGAAATTGAGTAAACTTAGCCAAATTATGTCATCAAACCTGGAAGCAATGTATTAAACGTTGAACAACACGGTTGAATTAAGCATTAATTATGTGAAGTCGCCATTTAATCATCTCAAGCTATTAAAAAGCAAAATTCATTTTTCAATTGTATTTTCATAATACGGTTAAATCTTTATCGTTAACATCAAACAAAATCATTACTACAACTAAATTAGTATTGCATCACACAAATGCAGTTAAAATATTCAATATGCAACAATAATTGCTTAACTCCGAAAATACTGCAAAATAATAACAGTTTTTGCTTAATGCATTTAAATTTTAACGATAGTAAGCGCGAATAAATCATTGTGTAGAACCAAAATTATTACTGCATCACATAAATATAGTTGAAATATTCAATTTCTACCATGCATAATTCAAAATTGTCATTAAATTATAACTGCATTTTATTAATGTAGTTAAATTTAGTTGTATTAAGATTAAATAAATTCCTGAAATGTAGCCTAATTTATTACTACATCACATAAATGTGGTTAAAAATCTTCAAATATAGTTAAATTTACCCAAAACTTGATGGTAAATTATAATTGCATTTTCTTAATTTTATTAATTTATAACTGTTTTAAAATTGAATAAAATCATCAAATATAATCAAGATCATCAATAGTAAATGCAATAAAAAATGCTAATGTAGTTAAATTAATTCAAAAAATGCCTATAAATTATTACATCATTTTTTGATGGGGTTAAATTGTAACTGCACTAAGTTTGAATAAACTATCAAACACAATCAAAATTATTACTTTATTACATAATGCATTTACAATATACAAAGGCAATCATAATTGTATAATTCAAAAAAAAAAAAATATTCCTTTCAAATATGTTAAAAGATAATAATACATTATAATAATCTAGGTAAAACTACTATGTAATGTTTATGATCATCATAATAATAACGTAACGACCCGCTATTTTGGACTATTCGTATCCGCACATGTCGGACTTGAATAATTCCAAATACCGAATTGTTAATTTAAATTTGGAAAAACTGAGATATACGGTAAATAAATAGTCACTGAATCACAGACACTGAGTAAAAATATGCAGCGGAAGTGAAAGAGATAGTAGTGCATGAAGCTACTATATAAATATATATAAGATACATCAGAGTTTACAACAGAAGAGTAGTACGATACATCAGGTACAATCAGAATACGTCACTGGAATCATCGAATACTGAAAGCAGAATATATGGCTGGATCTTCAAGCAAAGCTCCAACTCCAAAAGCGAGTCTCGAATACTGGTACACTCAGTCTGACCCGAGCGTAAAGCAAAACACAAGACACTCGAGTCAGGATTAATGTTCTTATATCAATAAATCCAACTTAAGTGAAATAGCAATCGAAATACAAGTAACTCAAAGGACGTTGGAATAACCATCCTCTAAGGATCCGTTAAACTATCTACTAGGTAGTAATGTACGCTAAGTAGATAATGTCTATCAGTAATATAAAGTATTAAAATAGCGTTAAGGCGTTACCATAATCCCCCTTAACACATTTTTATAATGGCATAGTCTATACAGCACCGTAAACCCCACCGTAAAATAGTGGTTATCAGAGGGTACCCCATAGGTATAACACAAAACAAAACGTAGTGGTCGCGAATAGGATAATCAGTATGACAAGGTACATGAGGTGATACCAACTAGGATACTAGTAGTTGCGTGATCCGGACTGATGTTGAGCATAGCCAGCAGCTACCTCAACACCGCGAAACAACACTCCCAAACCGAGGGGTGCACCCAAATCGAATCACAAAAGTAATAGATATGGTATCGAAGAAGTGTGTCCGCTAGAGGTGGCGAACCTCAATGGCCCGACGCGGCTCCTGTTTTAGTCATGTCAGGGGTCATCCAATATCGTTCTCTTTCTTCAGTCAACGCGTTCACCAAATCATCCACTTCATTCTGGATCAACACTCCGCGTATAATAGTTATTGAAGTGGTTTTCGGTATCGACAGAGAGTATGTCCATATCCAATCCCGGTCTCTTGAATAACTACGTATTTTTTACACCGATTGATCGTTTATATATTTCAAAATAATCAATTTCAATTTCAATTAGAATTCGTAATAGCATTCCATACGTCTTTCTATATCAATTTCCATAATTTACATTTCAAAACTTCCAAATTACCATTTCAAAAGCTTATAATTCAATTTCAAATTATTTTTAAACAATCCAAATACCGATTCAAGTTCGTACAAAAGTTTCATTCCGAAATTATTTAAATTAATTAAATTTTACATTCAAATCAATTTTAAATTTATTTATCGATTTTATTCAATATTCGTTAAGTTAATTTAACATCCAAAACAATTATTTTTAATTTCCAAGTCATTAAATCGATCACTTAAGTTAACTTCATTATATCAAAACTTACAAATTTAATTTAAATTAAATTTGTCAAGTCAAATTCCTTAAATTACAATTCTTACATTAATTTCAATAAAACACATTTATTTCTTGTTAAGAAATTCAATTTCACTTATTCTTTACATAGTTACAAACTTCAAAACTCAATTAATAAAGAAACTAAATTTCATATATTCGAGAAATTTAAATTACACTTTTAACTTACTTAAATAGTTTTTCCAAAACTTAATAAATAAAGAAACCCAATTTCATTTATTAACGAAGTTCAAATTCACTTAATCAAAAGTTCAATTTCTCTTATCAAAGAATTCAATTTTTATTCAATTATCAAATAATTCAATCTTATTCAATTATTAATTAATTTCAACTTAATTCATACTAATTTCAAACTTAATAATTTCAACTTAATTATAAATTCCAACTCAATATTAAATCATTTCATCTTAATTCAATGAATAATTCCAAATTTAATTGTTAAATAATTCATTTCAAACAACGTTCTTTCATCAGTTATTACATTAATATTTTGCTTCAGATTCCAATATTAACATTTTCCTTTCATCAAAATTTACGTTCCAATTTTATTTCAAAACCTTATTCTTTACTCAAATAAAATCATTATTTTATTTTAAATCAAATTATTGACCAATCGGGTTTTATTTAATTTTCTATCCTAAGTCAAGTTCATTTGGGTATATATCATTTCAACCCGATTCCATTTCAATTCAAAAATCAAAGAATAGCAAAGGGAACTTGCAGTGTGATAACACGGATGGTGTCAAAGTAAATAAACAAGCAATAACAACAATCAATAACAATTCAATAATCAATTCAAATAATCTCGAAATAATCGTATTAATTCACATTGTTATTTGTGCAAATTAATATAATTATTTCTAGAATCTACACTATCGTTTCATGTAGATTAAAGATTATTGCACTATTATTTTATAAGGTTTTCACTTGTCATTAAATTTCAATTTTATACTACACAATTAATCCAATATACGTTCAATGGTTCAAAGTGTAATTTATCAAATTCTACGTATCAATTAACTTAACAATTAAAAGGGGTCATATTATACAAGTTCGTCTAATTAAATTCAACGTATATATCAATTTCAAGTCGCTTCAATCCTACGTCAAATTCAATTTCATATTTATCACTCTATTCATAACAATTTAACATCCAATATAAACCACAACCAACCACTCAATTGTCAACCAAACTGGGTTATTATTGCATACATAACAGATAATGGTGTCAGATGTCACAGGTGAACTGATACAGGTAATAACCTATTTTTAACAGTGTAAATAACTAACAGCATCAATATTTCAATTGTCGTTTCAATCGAAATCAAATTTAATAAATAAAAGAACATTAATCGTCAGTGATTTGCTCACCTTCCGATGTGAAAGAGAGGTTCGACAATAGAGCGAGTTACGCTTCCAAGCACGGATTTCAAAGCGAAGCAAGATTGAACGCGAATATCACGAACAAGGCTGATAATCAAAAATTTGATAAAACGAATCAGAACAGGGTTGATGAATCATTTGATATAAATGGACTTATTTAACTAAATGCATATCCTATATTTAACACATATTAAATTTTTAAAGATATATTTATTTTCAAAATAAATCGTTTCAAAATTAAAAGACACCTAGAAAAATCAAATATTCACATTACATATATGTAATTTTCAATACTTATATAAGCATATAAATATAACATAGTAAAACTACAACTACTAACATATAATATGTTTTAAACCGAAATGTACAACTTACGTACATTTCATATTTCTATAAAACAATATATATAACAGCAGGAAACAAACTGTTTATTTATAAACAAAACTTATATACATTTAAACAAGGTAATATAATACTGTTATAAAATAATGTATATCCCTTCACTTCACACTAAATAAAATGGTACAAAAATAAACATCAACAGCTTGACATAAATACAAACTGTACAACCTAAATAATTGTAAGTACATAAACAAGCCTCATACTATAACTTATATATGCACCCACTTATTATCTACCACTTGCATAACTTCATATAATATGTATACAAAATATAATATACAAAACTATACACTCTTTATAAACCAAATGAAAATGTTATATAAACTTATATATAAACAAGGCATAAAACCCTTTTTTTCTTCTTTTTTTCCCCTTTAAAACACCTAACATGTTATTGTATTCAAATGCAACCTGCGACACATCATAAATACAAAACTGCTAAACTGTAAGTAAGTAAAATATAAAACGAATGAACTACAATATAACAGTTTACACTAGTATAATACTCATTGACATTAACCATCAACAATACTTTAAACTTTATAAACTAACATGTTATAGTTTTGTGATTTAAACAAAAATTTCTGTAACAAAAACAGCAGTAAAGTTTATAAATAACTTACTTGAAATATTACAATTTTAAAACCTTGTATATATATTTTCACACAACTTATATAAACTAATATAGGCAAAGTTTGACAAAAATCTAACATATATATAGATATAGCTTAGAATAAAACAAACTGTACTAAAATATAAACAACTCTAATTCATTTCATAATCATACGTTCTGCTATCAACTTAGAATAAGCTAACTGACATATATGAACACTTGTTTTTAACTTAAATAAACTTTATAAATATAATAGTTTAAACATCCAACCCATATATACTCACACATACATGAAGAGATGGAAGATCGACGGTCGGCGACAGGAAGTGCGACAGAGGAGACTAGGAAAGGTGATGAGTTGTTGTTGTTTGGCGGAGGAGAAAAAGGCAGAGGCTCAAGCCGGGTGGTGAGGTGTGGAGGGAATGAAGGCCTAGGGCGGAGGGGATGGAAGGAAGGCCGTCGGGAAGTTACGCTCAGGGCGCGGTCGGAGGTGGACACGCTGTTGTCTTGGCCGAGAGTGGCTGTTGCGGCCATTGCAGAGGGCGGAGGGAGAGGTAGCTGCTAGTGGTGCTCGACGCTGGAGCAAGCTGCTGCCACAGCCAGGAGGAGCGGAAGGTGATGTCAATGAGGCGTGCGTGCGTTTGTGAAAATTGGGAAGGTGCTTGCTATGGTGGCCGATGCTCGGCAGGAGTGGTGGCTTGGTCGGAGCCTGGTGGAGGGTGGTTCGGTGGGCCGTGGGTTGTTTGGTGGAAGCCGTGGCAGTGAGAGGCGGATGCGGTGACAGCTTGGTCGAGCTTGGTAATTGGTGCGGTGGAGGAATGTTTGTTTTGAGGGATGGGTTTTGAATATGAGAAGGGAATGATCTGTAGAGAAGAACTAAAATAGAAAGGAGAAAGGAAGTTTGCTGTTTAATATATATATTGTTATCTTTTGATAGTAATAGGGAAGAGAACAACGCAAGGAGCCAGGGAAATGAAAGGACAACTGATGTACGTTGGAACCAGTGGAAAAGCAAACGTCTCAATCTAACAGCTGGCTGAACTCATCAGCCTTTCAGTTCACGTGGGTAACTGAAAAGACAAAAGAAACCAAAGAGTACAAAACCGGTACCGATACGAAATCGTTTTTCACGGATTACGCTGCGTATCGGACTTCAAAATATAAAATTGAATATACCACAGAGATCAGCACGATGAGATGGTCAAAACGGTATACATATATTAGTGATACGATCGAATTATAAAAATTCGAAATTTTCTACTGAAGGAAAATGCAGTAAAACGTCGAAAAATAAGAGCGACGGAGCTAAAGAAGTCCGAATTTGGAAAAACAAAGAATGACGTCTTGCTCAGAAGACGATTTAGAATTTTCCTATGTAAAAATATTTAGGTTTCGAAAATGGTTTATTTTCATCGATTACTAACTGATTTAGATTGAAGTAAATTTACGCACGAAATGAACTTTCATATTTTCGAACGAAAGTTTACCCGTTGCTATGTTTAATTAGACGCATTCCGAATATGAAGTTTGAATAGCATCGGAATTTGTTTGTGAAAATTCGAAATTCTGCACTAAATAAGCAATTTTTAAAATTTTAAACTGGGTCTGAATTTCCGGATCGCTGCAAATAATGTTACAGAAACGCGGTACACAGCGGTGACACTTAATAATTGGATTATATAAATGCAGTTAAAACTGCTATATAAAATTACGATTTTTTTAAAAAAAATTAGCTATCAACAATGGATATCATTGGAAAGCATATTAAATTTGAGATTTTACAGTGAAAACGATTCTTAAATCCAATTAATGTAGAAAAGGTTATCACACTTCAAAGTTTGCAATAGAAAGAAATTAAATGTGACTGTTCATTTCTTAAAATATGAAGGAGACTTGTGTGCTCTTGAAATCTAACTCAATAATAATAGTATAGTATAGATATCGTCCCAAAAGCTGGTTCAATGCACGTTTCATCAACTCTAGAGATGACGATTTACGATTTATAGATGGTCAACAAGCTACCTGAGCAATGCGTTCATAGATCAACTAGTGCTTTTGATAGTATGAAGATATATTGTTATAACTTTTTACAACGCTATACAGTTCAAATAGAAATAAAGATAACGATCTATATAAAAATTTAAATATTTATGATCAGTACTTCGCAGTAATTAGGCTAAATGTTGTATCCACGTTTATGCCGCTTCCCCACACATATCTACCTAGACTACAGATCGGTCAATTTGGGTCATTTTTACATATCAGGCATGTAGGGCTAGGGTCATTTGACCAGCCTCTTACTGAGGTCCTAGCTGAGAGTTGATGCTACACAGCCTACAGATTTCACTTTCTAGAATATAAGTTGGGAATCAATCCTTTGGGTTTTTACATACTTGCCGGCATAGAGATCGAAGTTCCAAGACTTAAATCTTTTCCTTTTGATTGTGCGAACAAAACACTTTAATTTTTATATCGTTTTTCTACCGAGGATTGACCTTGACCACATCAAAAGTGTGCTCTTCGGCTAACATATCTGCAGGCCTACATTATGGAGTACAGAGATAGATTAGACACGACTGATGTTATTATTCGTGCTTTCCTTTTATATCTATTTGGTTCCACCTTCTTCTTGAACCAAAAGATCATGGTTCCTCTGGACTATCTTGTAGAGATATCCAACCTGCAGTAGTTGCACCTAATGGACTAGGGCAGTGCCATCTTGTATGTTTGTACACTTCTCTAGATATCTGTTCTCTTTCGTGGGTTGAATAGATATTTGGTTTTTGTATTTACTGTCGTTGTGGTTGTAACAACCCGCACCTCCGGACACACCAAAACCAAAGCCTAAGGTGATTTTCTTGCATCATGCCAATAAGTATGAGCTATTGGTTTTTGAAACATTATAGAGACTAAAATAATATTTGAAACATTCTACACTTTCAGATCTCACAACGGAAGGAATTATAATATAAGTACTGAAAATAGACATTTCTTAAAAATAGTCTCTAAAAATACATACATATTTCGTATATAATGTTTCCAAAGTAGAATATAAAGTCTCATAGATATTTAATACAGTAAATTGCTAAATGAGGAATTACGAAGAAAAATGGAACTCCAGTGCTTATCCCCTATAACAACCTGTACCTTAATGGACTTGAAATTTCGTGTTTATCGAAACCCAAGTCTATTAGGATACGGATCGTTGGTTTTGGCACCAAAAGAAAAGTTGATTTTATAATGCCAATAGATAACACTTTATTCCATTATGTTATCATTTGTTTTAGTTTGTTTTATTAAGATAAAGGCTTCACTACATAACACACTAAAAAAGCGGGCTACCCAGGTCGCATATTCGTCAAATTATTTCTGTCTACCCTCATTCTCAAATATTTTCCCTTTTCCATATTCCTAAGATTATTTCCTCAAATCCTCGATCACAAAATCTCCCCCTTGTCGTCGCCTCCACCTTTAACTCCTCCTACACACCTCATGCTGCCGACCACGACTTTTTTCAAGCACTTTGCTTATCGACAAAAACAACCATCTTCACCTTTCACTGAAAAAATAATAATTTCTCTTGTTAAAATTCCGTTTTAGAATTCCAAATTACAGTTGTAACGTCCCGCTTTTTTGTTCGTTTTAAATCGACGATAAACCACACGCGTCAGACTCAAACCATACAGAAGAGCGGATTGTTATTGGGGTGAATAAGAAAAAGGAAGAAAGAAATAAAACAAAACGGAATCTTGCAGCGGAACAATAAAATATAATAATCAAATATACAGTTCATGAAGCTGTTTTACAAAATATTTGATTATACTTATACAATACATATCAGGGTTACACATACCAGAGAATGATAAATAATGCAGCGGAATAATGTGATGCAGGGGAACAATCTAATAAATAATAGTAAAAATCTGTGTCTTCGTCTTCCAGAAATAAAGTCTTCAAATCCTGAAATGCTCAAGCTGACCCGAGCGAATTGAAAAACAAGACACTCGAGTCAGAACTAAAAGATCTTATGTGAGTTAAATCAATAGTAAATATATGAGTGGAACAACATCAGAGATGTTTACGGGGTTTGACATCTCCTATCCAGTGTCTAACGTGAGTGCAGTAACTTAAGAGATGTTTGGGATTCACATCTTCTAAGGATCCGTTAAACTATTTACTATGTAGTAATATTTCGCTATTATAATAGTGTCTATAGTAAAATAAACTTACTTTTAAATAACGTTAAGGAGTTACCCAATCTCCCCCGTAACACAATAATAGTCCCAGTAGTCCATCCAGTATCAACGCATCGCTAGATCGGGAGACTACCCTAAATACTCCACGAGCTACGGAAGAAAACCAAACTCATACAAGGCGCGCTAGGGTAGGTGACACGACACAACTAGGCAATGCTAGGGTAGATATACAAATTACGCTTCTAGGCCGGTGGTAACGCATAGCGCGCAGCTACCGCCCACCTCGAGCTACACCCCCAAATCAAAATCAAAGTGGCCACTGAATCAATCCATAAGTCAGAGTATAATATCGAAGGAATGTGTCCGATAAAAGGTGCTACCTTCTTAGCCTGTCGATCGCTCCTGTTTTAGCCACCTTAGGCCCACTCATGGGAGTCAGGTCCAAGTATATACCTCAAAGGAACGCCGCCACCATCCTACTTCATTCTGGAATCTCCACCGCATACACGGTTGTTAAAGTGGTTTTCGGAGTTGGTAGAGAGTACGACAACTTTCGATCCCGGTCTCTTCAATAACCAACCTTTATTATAACACCGCAGTCATTTCAAAATAGTTTATACTTCAAAACCAGAATACAATATCCTTTTCAAAACCATATAAATACGATATCATTTTCATTTCAAAAACCAAATTAATATGATATCATTTTTATTAAAACCCAATCAATATAATATCATTTAATTTCAAATATATCTTTTCTAAAATCATAGCACTTCCAAAATAAAAATATTTCGAAACCAAACGCTTGAAATATAACCTTTCAAACGTAATATTTCAAATTTCATAGCTTCTAAACCATAACTTCCAAAACTTAAATGGTTTGGATATTCAAACAATATATAAAATAAAATAGTTTGAATTTAAAATCACTTTATAAAGTAAAATAATTTCCTCGACTTCACAATTTTGTTCCCTTTAAATTAAATCTCAATTCATAATTTTCAACTCACTTTCAGTTTCACTAAACCATTTCAATTTCAATATATTTCAAACTTTGAGTATTAAATAATTTCAAAACTAAGGATGATAATTACGATTCATCAATTAAATGTTCTATTATTTAATTTTGAAATATTTGCATAATAAATCCATTATCCTTAAAAACTCAAATTACAAATAACTAAATACTTACTTCAATTTAGTTATATTTGAAATACTCATTTAATTTACCTCGACCCCAAAATCCAGTTATAATAATTATACCTTTTGAAATTCCTAATTAAATAAATTTCACATCAAACCTTTAGAGTTTTATTCTTAAATAAATTTATCTCCCATCCACGACCCAAGCTTCCTACGACTTAAACACCACAACACGAACTAACTCAGGTTGACTCAAACAATACTAACGACCTAATATAACCATTTTACGATTTATCGACACGTAAAATGCGGGTCGTTACATTCTCTCCCCCTTAGGAATTTCGCCCCCGAAATTCCAAACAAACAAGAGCAATCAAAATTATTCCGCATGCCTACCATCCATAGCAATCAACAAACCATGCATCCAATTACTAACCTAGCATGCAGAATTCTAAGACTAGAACAAGCTACAAATTCATGAGATGTCACGACACCTTAGGGCCATACCTCGAAGAGTTCAGGATGAGCTGCCTTCATCCTCTCTTCCTCCTCCCACGTACAGTCGTTAACATCATCACTCCATTGTATCTTGAGCAACGTAATCGTCTTCCTCCTAAGCTGTTTCGTATCGGTTTCAACAATACGAAGCGGCTTACGAGGTCTTCTAACAACTGGATCAACCTCCAAATCTTCACAGCTATCAGCAGAAGCCACCGTATTTGAGTCGTGCACATACTTCCGTAGATAAGATACATGAAAAACATTGTGCACACCCGCCATCTTTTCCGGTAACTCCAATCTATAAGCGAGCTTTCCAATTCGCTCGATAATCGGGAATGGTCCAACAAATCTCGGAGTCAACTTTCCTTTCTTTCCAAATCGAATAACATTCTTCAATGGAGAAATCTTCACAAAAACCATATCACCCACGTCGAATTCCAAATCCTTACGACGATTATCGGCATAACTTTTCTGACGATCTTGGGCTGCCTTCATTCGTTGCCGAATGATTTCTATACAATCCGAAGTCTGTCGAATCATCTCTGGCCCAAGTATCAGCTTTTCTCCAGTTTCCAACCAACATGTCGGGGAGTTACACGGTCTTCCATACAATGCCTCAAATGGTGCCATACCAATACTCGACTGATAACTGTTGTTATACGCAAACTCCACCAAATGAAGATGATCCTCCCATGATCCTCCGAAATCCAAAACGCATGCCCTCAAGAGATCTTCCAAAACTCGGTTGACTCTCTCAGTCTGACCATCTGTTTGGGGACGATAAGCTGTACTCAAACACAACTCGGTTCCCAAAACTTCCTGGAAGCTCTTCCAAAATCCACTAGTGAACAAAGGGTCTCGATCGCTCACTATACTCTTCGGAATACCATGGAATCGAACTATCCACTTAACATACAACTCAGCCAACTTCGATGGAGTCCTAGTCGATCGAACAGGAATGAATCTTGCACTCTTGGTCAAACGATCTATAATGACCCAAATCCCTTCATTTCCCGCTCTTGTCCTAGGTAGACCATCGATAAAATCCATCGATATTTGCTCCCACTTCCATGTAGGAACTTCTAACGGCTGAAGCAATCCACTGGGCTTCTTCTGTTCAGCTTTTACCAGCTGACAGTTCATGCACTTGGAAATAAAATTTCCAACATCCTTCTTCATACCTTTCCAGTAATAGGTTCTCTTCATGTCCCGATACATCTTATTTCCTCCTGGATGAATTGTCAACTTCGAGTGATGATTTTCCTTCAAAACTTCATCTCTCAACTCATCGATATCGGGAACAACCAGTCGTCCTTGCTTACGAAGCCAACCCTCTCGATCGACTTCGAATCTTTTATCCTTCTCTGGGTCCAATCCAGATTCCAAATCTCGGATAATCTTGACAAGCTTATCGTCTCGCTTTTGGCTCTCGCCAATTCTCTCCACCAGAGTAGGCCTTATCGATAAGTTTGCCAACATCTCAGGTTCCAATTTATATCTGGGCCTGAAATCAAATCCAGCCAAATACTCGAGACTCTTCCATTCCGAAAACATGGCTCCCAATCCGGCATGTCTTCGACTCAACGCATCAGCTACTGCGTTACCTTTTCCCGGAGTATAAGCTATACCAAAATCATATGATGCCAAAAACTCCAACCATCGTTGCTGCCGAAGATTCAAATCCTTTTGGGAGAAAAGATACTTCAACGACTTGTGATCTGTAAACAACTCGAATCGAACTCCCAATAGATAGTGTCTCCACATCTTCAGAGCAAAAACAATCGCCGCTAACTCCAAATCATGAGTCGGATAATTCCTCTCGTGTGGCTTCAGTTGTCGACTTGCATATGCAACAACTCTATCCTTCTGCATCAGCACTGCCCCAAGTCCAGTACCACATGCATCGGTGTAAACCACCATCTCTTCATTCCCACTTGGAATAACCAAAACAGGAGCACTCGTCAGTCGCTCTTTCAGGATTCCAAAGGCTTGCTCACACTTAGCATCCCAACTGAATACCTGATTCTTCTTCGTCAATCCTGTTAACGGTGCAGCTATCTTGGAAAAGTCCTTGATAAACCGACGATAATATCCTGCTAATCCAAGAAAACTTCTCACATCAGATGCATTCTTAGGTCTAACCCAATCCTGGATCGCTGCCACCTTAGCGGGATCAACCGCTATTCCATTTCCAGAAATAACATGGCCTAAGAATCTCACTTCACTCTTCCAAAAGTGACACTTCGAAAACTTAGCCTTCAGCTGATGTTTCCGTAAGATTTCCAAAACAATACGCAAGTGCGTCTTGTGCTCTTCCTCAGTTCTGGAGTAAATCAGAATATCATCCACGAACACAAGTACAAACTTGTTCAACTGATCTCTGAACACTCTATTCATAAGATCCACAAAATATGCTCGTGCGTTAGTCAATCCAAACGGCATTACCAGCCACTCATAAAAACCGGATGGTGTCCTAAAAGCAGTCTTCGGCACACTATCCTTAGCCACTCTCAACTGGTGAAATCCCGTTGCCAAATCCATCTGAGAGAACACCTTAGCCTCGTGAAGCTGATCAAACAAGTCATCTATTCTCGGCAATGGATACTTGTTCTTCTTAGTCACCTTATTCAGCTCACGATAATCAACACACAACCTCAACGATCCATCCGCTTTGGTTGCGAACACCACTGGTGCACCCCATTCGGACACACTACGCCGAATGAATCCTTTCCGCAAAAGGTCATCAACCTGCACCTTCAACTCTTGTTGCTCCCTAGGCGCCATCCGCCTAAGAGGCATTACAACAGGTCTGGCTCCCTCAACTAGATCGATACGAAACTCGATCTCCCTATGCGGCGGTAATCCTTTGATTTCGTCAAAGACATCCTCAAATCCATTCACAATAGGCACCGATGACAGTCCATCCCGTGGAACAACCAGCGAATACATGAAGCTCATGAAGACGCCTTCCTCATGCTTACATCGTATCACAACCTTTCTCCCTTCCACACTCCCGACTATCACCTCTAGCCTCTCACAATCAATCCTTGCCGCATACTTCCTAAGCCAGTCCATACCCAAAATAATTCCGAACGCCGCAAAGTTCAGAACAAAACAATCACAAACAAAAGAGCAATCATGACTCATCACAACTAGACCACGGCATATCATACACAAACATGACGAACCCCCAACTGGATTAGTCACAACCAATGGCCTATCAACAATATCCGGTTCCAAACCTAACCGGCCTACAAGATCATCACAAACCAAAGAATGCGACGCTCCAGTATCAAACAACACTCTAACTGGAACACCACAAATGGAAAGAGTACCTTGAACCACCACACTCTTCCCTTTCTCTTCAGCAGTAAGAGCTTTTGAAAACGACGGCACAGCTCCCAAAGCATAAGCTTGCACAATCTGCCTGTCCTTCCTCGGTTCTGGACAATCTTTCCTGAAATGCCCTGGTTTGTCACAGTTGTGGCATTTCGCCGGCGCTTTTGGATTCCTACAATCCTTGGAGAGATGGCCCTTCTGCTGGCAATTATAGCAAGTCATTTCGCCCTTCGGCTTCTTCTGGCCATCCTTACCCTTCTGTTGTTGTTGCTTCCTCTTTTTGTTTCCACCCTTCTGTGGCTTAAACCCTTCCTTGGTTGCAGCAACAACAGAACTCTCCCTAGGAAACAAACTCTCATGCCTGAGAGCTTTCTCCACAAGCTTCTCAAACGGATCGTCCAGATGATCCACCAACTGTCTTCCAAGATAAGCATCCAAACCGGTCACAAACTTCTCATTCTTCTGATAGGGAGAATTAATATACGATCTGGCATACTTGGACAAAGCTTCAAACTCAGAAACATACTCAAGAACGGGTCTTCCACCTTGCTTGAGCTCCACAAAATTTTTAAGCAAGACAGATTTCTGAGCCGTAGAGATGAACTTAGCTTCAAATCTGACTTGGAATTGCTCCCAAGTAATCTCTTCCTCTGGAGTATCAATGGTGATAGAATTCCACCAATCCGAAGCTCTCCCTTGAAGTTGCCTTGATGCGAGCTTCCTCTTAGTTGCATCCTCAATTCCCAAGTCACCAAAAATCCTTCTACAAGCATCTATCCATCTCTGCACTTCAATGGTCGATTCCGTTCCCAAGAAAACCTTTCCTCCAAGAGAAGTATAGTCCTTACAAAGCTTAGCAAAATCCACTGGCTTTGGAGCTTGAACTTGAATTCCAACATCTACCGCTGACCCTGGAGTTGGTATCCTTCTCATGATCGAAGTCATCATCGCTTCGAACATAGCTCCGTAATCAGCAACTCCATCAGCAGCACGACCTTCCCCGGCAGCTGGTCTCCCTCTTCGACTCATCCTTAGTATCTACAAAAAGGACTGATTAGAACACCTTGAGGAACAACTACATAAGGAGTTCAAATCCATCTAAACCACTATATTATATATAGTAATCATCCATCAAAATACAATTACGTCTCTCTTACGTAGTTACGTCAGCGAGCGTTGGCTAAAATCGATTAACCAAAGCTCTGATACCAAATGTGACGACCGCCCATGACTCCTGCACGGAAACAAGAGAATGGTGCGCTGAAGGTGTGCCAGGCAGCCATGGGTGACCGTCAAGGTAGAATAAACATCGCAGAATCTATCGAACAACTCACAGCGCATGGATAAATACAATAGAGAAATATGATATAGTGAAGCTCTATAGAACAGGACATCATCATATAAGCATCATAATAGTTTTGTACAAACATATGAATCATCCATACATCAAAGCCTCACTACATAACACTCAAACAAATACAGCAGCGGAACACCCAGTACATATAATATGAAATAATATGCAAAAGCCTCCTGCTCGTCTTTGTCATCATCAGCGTAGATCTCCAAGAACAACACCTGTCACCTGCTACCTAGTCTGCCCATCCCAACATGGATGAACAGCCCAAGGTAATAAGAGGAGACATAAAACCTTGAGTCAGACAACAGTCTTAGTGAGCAGTAAATCAACTATCAAACATACCAAAAGAACATAAAGGATAAAAGGAATAGGAACCAAACCATCCCACTCCACCTCTTTCTACAGTGATAGCCCCCAGACACACATTAAGGAGAAGCAAGCATAACATAGCAAGCAATTAAAGTAAAGCAATAATCACTCGAGTCAAGGTCGATGTTTTCCAAATACAAACCCCCAAGGCCTAAACCAAGATCAGATAAGCACCCAAAAAACACCGCTCTTGAGACCGAATGATGATACAATCAAACGTCCAAACATCCATGACTCTGGCTATCACTGTTATCATTGCCTTGATTTCACCGTTAGTTGAACGACCATCTGTCAAGGGCTAATGGTAACCCCGGTTCTAGACATAACTCCGCACGTCGTCGCAGTCCGTGCCTAGGAATTTTCGCAACTACCCAGAGTACTAGCACGTCGTCGCAGCCCGTGCTTGGAACGTCGTCGCAGCCCGTTCCAACGTACTCTTGCTTTGAGCATGCTAGAGCCTTCAACAACGATGAGATCTCAGCCTCCTAGTCATCCTCCTTGACGACTGTTTTCATACTAGCTCAAGCGCCTCTCAAGCTAACCATTATCATCAAACCGGATCACATCACCGAGTTATCAACATAGCTTCGCACGTCGTCGCAGCCCGTACTTGGAACGTCATCATGACCCGTCCCATCTCATCATCATACTTTGCCTCCTCGCATCATGGCAAAGTCCATCTCAATACCATACTTTGCCTCCTCGCATTATGGTAAAGTCCATCTTAACATCCTCTAATCCATACATATGAGCTTCAACATCCGCTTCATATGCCACAAGCAGCTTTCCTTATTCAAGAGCCTTTCCACTTAGCTTTTGAACCATCATCAACCAACTTGATCAAATCAAGCTATATATCAACTAATCAATCAAATCAAACATTAATCCAAGCAATCAATCATTCAAACAAGATCTAAATAAACAATTATAATGATAATGGCAATTTCGTAAATAAATGAGCATAGATCTAACATACATGAATCATGGATTTTAGCATAGATCTATCAAATATAAAACATGGGTTTTGTCTCTATAACTTGGTAAATGAACTTGCATAAGTAAACATCTTCATAAGTAATGGATCTACACTTGGATCTAAGGAAAAATGCACAAAATCACTATCTACAACACTCCAACAAACCACCAATCCAATATACTCCTTTGGGTCCGCGTGAGAGATAACCACCACTCACCAAATCACCCAAACACTTCAAAAACTATCAACTTCAGATCTGGACATCAAGGATTCAAGCTTGATTCGTTGAAATCTCGCTTGAAACGATGGAATCTAGCTTTGTTGGATGAAGATCTTCAACTTTGGCTCTTGGATCTTCGATCTTGATCTTCGATCTTGGATGGGTGTTAGAACTAGATTAGAGTGGAGAAAAGAAGATGAAGAAATGTTGTAGTCGAGCTCTCAAAATGGCAGCACTTCGTCGCTTCAAAAACCGGTGCCAAAAAGTGAGCCAAACCCCTCTATTTATAGGCTGAAATCACCCTTAGGTCGCCCAGATCTTATCTCGTAGGCTCGCTATTAGGTCGTTGCCGACCTAAAAAGTCTCGACCTAACTATACTACGACCTAAGACCCACAGTATGCATGCTACCTAAAAACATAAGCGCGCGACCTAACAATCTATGCAACCTACCTTAGGTCGTCTAATCGACCTAACTGCACCACATAACTACCCAGCGACCTAACTATTGCCGACCTACCATTCCCAACGACCTATGACTCAATGGAAACTCGACCTAACGGTCTAGCCACCTCCCCGACCTAACAGCAACACGAGCTACGACTCATCACTAAGTCGCTAACGACTTAACATGTGCAGACCTAAACTCACGCGACCTAAAAACCCTGCCGTCCTAACTTAGGTCGTCTACGACCTAACTAACATGACCAACTTCCTTAGGTCGTAAACACCCTTAAGTCAGTCCATTCTTATAGGTCGTTTAACTCTTAGGTCGGCTAACTACTGGGTCGCTTCTCCTTAACTCGGTCGATACTTAGGTCGGTCAAAAACCATAACTCGTATACGACCTATCACTTATCTTGTTAACTCGGCTAACTGTTAGGTCGGTAACCCTAAGTCACTCATTCCTATAGGTCGGATATCTGCCTTAGGTCGCTCTCATCCTATAGGTCGCTAATCCTATAAGTCGCTCCCCTCGACCTAAACATCATACGAGCCAAAATCTGCACGAGCTAACACTCACTACACTACTAGGTCGCTAACCTGTCCCAACTTAAGTCGCTCCATATCTTAAGCCGCTTGCCTAAGCCAACATACGACCTAAGCTACACCACGACCTAAGCCTCTACACAAGTTAACTTCCATAACTCGGCAACTTCCTTAAGTCGGTCAGGCACTATAGGTCGGTCACTACCTTAACTCGGCCACACGACCCAAGCTTCCTACGACTTAAACACCACAACACGAACTAACTCAAGTTGACTCAAACAATACTAACGACCTAATATAACCATTTTACGATTTATCGACACGTAAAATGCGGGTCGTTACATTCTCTCCCCCTTAGGAATTTCGCCCCCGAAATTCCAAACAAACAAGAGCAATCAAAATTATTCCGCATGCCTACCATCCATAGCAATCAACAAACCATGCATCCAATTACTAACCTAGCATGCAGAATTCTAAGACTGGAACAAGCTACAAATTCATGAGATGTCACGACACCTTAGGGCCATACCTCGAAGAGTTCAGGATGAGCTGCCTTCATCATCTCTTCCTCCTCCCACGTACAGTCGTTAACATCATCACTCCATTGTATCTTGAGCAACGTAATCGTCTTCCTCCTAAGCTGTTTCGTATCGGTTTCAACAATACGAAGCGGCTTACGAGGTCTTCTAACAACTGGATCAACCTCCAAATCTTCACAGCTATCAGCAGAAGCCACCGTATTTGAGTCGTGCACATACTTCCGTAGATAAGATACATGAAAAACATTGTGCACACCCGCCATCTTTTCCGGTAACTCCAATCTATAAGCGAGCTTTCCAATTCGCTCGATAATCGGGAATGGTCCAACAAATCTCGGAGTCAACTTTCCTTTCTTTCCAAATCGAATAACATTCTTCAATGGAGAAATCTTCACAAAAACCATATCACCCACGTCGAATTCCAAATCCTTACGACGATTATCGGCATAACTTTTTTGACGATCTTGGGCTGCCTTCATTCGTTGCCGAATGATTTCTATACAATCCGAAGTCTGTCGAATCATCTCTGGCCCAAGTATCAGCTTTTCTCCAGTTTCCAACCAACATGTCGGGGAGTTACACGGTCTTCCATACAATGCCTCAAATGGTGCCATACCAATACTCGACTGATAACTGTTGTTATACGCAAACTCCACCAAATGAAGATGATCCTCCCATGATCCTCCGAAATCCAAAACGCATGCCCTCAAGAGATCTTCCAAAACTCGGTTGACTCTCTCAGTCTGACCATCTGTTTGGGGACGATAAGCTGTACTCAAACACAACTCGGTTCCCAAAACTTCCTGGAAGCTCTTCCAAAATCCACTAGTGAACAAAGGGTCTCGATCGCTCACTATACTCTTCGGAATACCATGGAATCGAACTATCCACTTAACATACAACTCAGCCAACTTCGATGCAGTCCTAGTCGATCGAACAGGAATGAATCTTGCACTCTTGGTCAAACGATCTATAATGACCCAAATCCCTTCATTTCCCGCTCTTGTCCTAGGTAGACCATCGATAAAATCCATCGATATTTGCTCCCACTTCCATGTAGGAACTTCTAACGGCTGAAGCAATCCACTGGGCTTCTTCTGTTCAGCTTTTACCAGCTGACAGTTCATGCACTTGGAAATAAAATTTCCAACATCCTTCTTCATACCTTCCCAGTAATAGGTTCTCTTCATGTCTCGATACATCTTATTTCCTCCTGGATGAATTGTCAACTTCGAGTGATGACTTTCCTTCAAAACTTCATCTCTCAACTCATCGATATCGGGAACAACCAGTCGTCCTTGCTTACGAAGCCAACCCTCTCGATCGACTTCGAATCTTTTATCCTTCTCTGGGTCCAATCCAGATTCCAGATCTCGGATAATCTTGACAAGCTTATCGTCTCGCTTTTGGCTCTCGCCAATTCTCTCCACCAGAGTAGGCCTTATCGATAAGTTTGCCAACATCTCAGGTTCCAATTTATATCTGGGCCTGAAATCAAATCCAGCCAAATACTCGAGACTCTTCCATTCCGAAAACATGGCTCCCAATCCGGCATGTCTTCGACTCAACGCATCAGCTACTGCGTTACCTTTTCCCGGAGTATAAGCTATACCAAAATCATATGATGCCAAAAACTCCAACCATCGTTGCTGCCGAAGATTCAAATCCTTTTGGGAGAAAAGATACTTCAACGACTTGTGATCTGTAAACAACTCGAATCGAACTCCCAATAGATAGTGTCTCCACATCTTCAGAGCAAAAACAATCGCCGCTAACTCCAAATCATGAGTCGGATAATTCCTCTCGTGTGGCTTCAGTTGTCGACTTGCATATGCAACAACTCTATCCTTCTGCATCAGCACTGCCCCAAGTCCAGTACCACATGCATCGGTGTAAACCACCATCTCATCATTCCCACTTGGAATAACCAAAACAGGAGCACTCGTCAGTCGCTCTTTCAGGATTCCAAAGGCTTGCTCACACTTAGCATCCCAACTGAATACCTGATTCTTCTTCGTCAATCCTGTTAACGGTGCAGCTATCTTGGAAAAGTCCTTGATAAACCGACGATAATATCCTGCTAATCCAAGAAAACTTCTCACATCAGATGCATTCTTAGGTCTAACCCAATCCTGGATCGCTGCCACCTTAGCGGGATCAACCGCTATTCCATTTCCAGAAATAACATGGCCTAAGAATCTCACTTCACTCTTCCAAAAGTGACACTTCGAAAACTTAGCCTTCAGCTGATGTTTCCGTAAGATTTCCAAAACAATACGCAAGTGCGTCTTGTGCTCTTCCTCAGTTCTGGAGTAAATCAGAATATCATCCACGAACACAAGTACAAACTTGTTCAACTGATCTCTGAACACTCTATTCATAAGATCCACAAAATATGCTGGTGCGTTAGTCAATCCAAACGGCATTACCAGCCACTCATAAAAACCGGATGGTGTCCTAAAAGCAGTCTTCGGCACACTATCCTTAGCCACTCTCAACTGGTGAAATCCCGTTGCCAAATCCATCTGAGAGAACACCTTAGCCTCGTGAAGCTGATCAAACAAGTCATCTATTCTCGGCAATGGATACTTGTTCTTCTTAGTCACCTTATTCAGCTCACGATAATCAACACACAACCTCAACGATCCATCCGCTTTGGTTGCGAACACCACTGGTGCACCCCATTCGGACACACTACGCCGAATGAATCCTTTCCGCAAAAGGTCATCAACCTGCACCTTCAACTCTTGTTGCTCCCTAGGCGCCATCCGCCTAAGAGGCATTACAACAGGTCTGGCTCCCTCAACTAGATCGATACGAAACTCGATCTCCCTATGCGGCAGTAATCCTTTGACTTCGTCAAAGACATCCTCAAATCCATTCACAATAGGCACCGATGACAGTCCATCCCGTGGAACAACCAGCGAATACATGAAGCTCATGAAGACGCCTTCCTCATGCTTACATCGTATCACAACCTTTCTCCCTTCCACACTCCCGACTGTCACCTCTAGCCTCTCACAATCAATCCTTGCTGCATACTTCCTAAGCCAGTCCATACCCAAAATAATTCCGAACCCCGCAAAGTTCAGAACAAAACAATCACAAACAAAAGAGCAATCATGACTCATCACAACTAGACCACGGCATATCATACACAAACATGACGAACCCCCAACTGGATTAGTCACAACCAATGGCCTATCAATAATATCCGGTTCCAAACCTAACCGGCCTACAAGATCATCACAAACCAAAGAATGCGA
Source organism: Allium cepa (assembly GCA_030765085.1). Taxonomy (NCBI): domain Eukaryota; kingdom Viridiplantae; phylum Streptophyta; class Magnoliopsida; order Asparagales; family Amaryllidaceae; genus Allium; species Allium cepa. The sequence goes on from CM060928.1 coordinate 589,456,808, forward strand.
CGCTCCAGTATCAAACAACACTCTAACTGGAACACCACAAATGGAAAGAGTACCTTGAACCACCACACTCTTCCCTTTCTCTTCAGCAGTAAGAGCTTTTGAAAACGACGACACAGCTCCCAAAGCATAAGCTTGCACAATCTGCCTGTCCTTCCTCGGTTCTGGACAATCTTTCCTGAAATGCCCTGGTTTGTCACAGTTGTGGCATTTCGCCGGCGCTTTTGGATTCCTACAATCCTTGGAGAGATGGCCCTTCTGCTGGCAATTATAGCAAGTCATTTCGCCCTTCGGCTTCTTCTGGCCATCCTTACCCTTCTGTTGTTGTTGCTTCCTCTTTTTGTTTCCACCCTTCTGTGGCTTAAACCCTTCCTTGGTTGCAGCAACAACAGAACTCTCCCTAGGAAACAAACTCTCATGCCTGAGAGCTTTCTCCACAAGCTTCTCAAACGGATCGTCCAGATGATCCACCAACTGTCTTCCAAGATAAGCATCCAAACCGGTCACAAACTTCTCATTCTTCTGATAGGGAGAATTAATATACGATCTGGCATACTTGGACAAAGCTTCAAACTCAGAAACATACTCAAGAACGGGTCTTCCACCTTGCTTGAGCTCCACAAACTTTTTAAACAAGACAGATTTCTGAGCCGTAGAGATGAACTTAGCTTCAAATCTAACTTGGAATTGCTCCCAAGTAATCTCTTCCTCTGGAGTATCAATGGTGATAGAATTCCACCAATCCGAAGCTCTCCCTTGAAGTTGCCTTGATGCGAGCTTCCTCTTAGTTGCATCCTCAATTCCCAAGTCACCAAAAATCCTTCTACAAGCACTATCCATCTCTACACTTCAATGGTCGATTCCGTTCCCAAGAAAACCTTTCCTCCAAGAGAAGTATAGTCCTTACAAAGCTTAGCAAAATCCACTGGCTTTGGAGCTTGAACTTGAATTCCAACATCTACCGCTGACCCTGGAGTTGGTATCCTTCTCATGATCGAAGTCATCATCGCTTCGAACATAGCTCCGTAATCAGCAACTCCATCAGCAGCACGACCTTCCCCGGCAGCTGGTCTCCCTCTTCGACTCATCCTTAGTATCTACAAAAAGGACTGATTAGAACACCTTGAGGAACAACTACATAAGGAGTTCAAATCCATCTAAACCACTATATTATATATAGTAATCATCCATCAAAATACAATTACGTCTCTCTTACGTAGTTACGTCAGCGAGCGTTGGCTAAAATCGATTAACCAAAGCTCTGATACCAAATGTGACGACCGCCCATGACTCCTGCACGGAAACAAGAGAATGGTGCGCTGAAGGTGTGCCAGGCAGCCATGGGTGACCGTCAAGGTAGAATAAACATCGCAGAATCTATCGAACAACTCACAGCGCATGGATAAATACAATAGAGAAATATGATATAGTGAAGCTCTATAGAACAGGACATCATCATATAAGCATCATAATAGTTTTGTACAAACATATGAATCATCCATACATCAAAGCCTCACTACATAACACTCAAACAAATACAGCAGCGGAACACCCAGTACATATAATATGAAATAATATGCAAAAGCCTCCTGCTCGTCTTTGTCATCATCAGCGTAGATCTCCATGAACAGCACCTGTCACCTGCTACCTAGTCTGCCCATCCCAACATGGATGAACAGCCCAAGGTAATAAGAGGAGACATAAAACCTTGAGTCAGACAACAGTCTTAGTGAGCAGTAAATCAACTATCAAACATACCAAAAGAACATAAAGGATAAAAGGAATAGGAACCAAACCATCCCACTCCACCTCTTTCTACAGTGATAGCCCCCAGACACACATTAAGGAGAAGCAAACATAACATAGCAAGCAATTAAAGTAAAGCAATAATCACTCGAGTCAAGGTCGATGTTTTCCAAATACAAACCCCCAAGGCCTAAACCAAGATCAGATAAGCACCCAAAAAACACCGCTCTTGAGACCGAATGATGATACAATCAAACGTCCAAACATCCATGACTCTGGCTATCACTGTTATCATTGCCTTGATTTCACCGTTAGTTGAACGACCATCTGTCAAGGGCTAATGGTAACCCCGGTTCTAGACATAACTCCGCACGTCGTCGCAGCCCGTGCCTAGGAATTTTCGCAACTACCCAGAGTACTAGCACGTCGTCGCAGCCCGTGCTTGGAACGTCGTCGCAGCCCGTTCCAACGTACTCTTGCTTTGAGCATGCTAGAACCTTCAACAACGATGAGATCTCAGCCTCCTAGTCATCCTCCTTGACGACTGTTTTCATACTAGCTCAATCGCCTCTCAAGCTAACCATTATCATCAAACCGGATCACATCACCGAGTTATCAACATAGCTTCGCACGTCGTCGCAGCCCGTGCTTGGAACGTCATCATGACCCGTCCCATCTCATCATCATACTTTTCCACCTCGCATCATGGCAAAGTCCATCTCAATACCATACTTTGCCTCCTCGCATTATGGTAAAGTCCATCTCAACATCCTCTAATCCATACATATGAGCTTCAACATCCGCTTCATATGCCACAAGCAGCTTTCCTTATTCAAGAGCCTTTCCACTTAGCTTTTGAACCATCATCAACCAACTTGATCAAATCAAGCTATATATCAACTAATCAATCAAATCAAACATTAATCCAAGCAATCAATCATTCAAACAAGATCTAAATAAACAATTATAATGATAATGGAAATTTCGTAAATAAATGAGCATAGATCTAACATACATGAATCATGGATTTTAGCATAGATCTATCAAATATAAAACATGGGTTTTGTCTCTATAACTTGGTAAATGAACTTGCATAAGTAAACATCTTCATAAGTAATGGATCTACACTTGGATCTAAGGAAAAATGCACAAAATCACTATCTACAACACTCCAACAAACCACCAATCCAATATACTCCTTTGGGTCCGCGTGAGAGATAACCACCACTCACCAAATCACCCAAACACTTCAAAAACTATCAACTTCAGATCTGGACAGCAAGGATTCAAGCTTGATTCGTCGAAATCTCGCTTGAAACGATGGAAACTAGCTTTGTTGGATGAAGATCTTCAACTTTGGCTCTTGGATCTTCGATCTTGTTCTTCGATCTTGGATGGGTGTTAGAACTAGATTAGAGTGGAGAAAAGAAGATGAAGAAATGTTGTAGTCGAGCTCTCAAAATGGCAGCACTTCGTCGCTTCAAAAACCGGTGCCAAAAAGTGAGCCAAACCCCTTTATTTATAGGCTGAAATCACCCTTAGGTCGTCCAGATCTTATCTCGTAGGCTCGCTATTAGGTCGTTGCCGACCTAAAAAGTCTCAACCTAACTATACTACGACCTAAGACCCACAGTATGCATGCTACCTAAAAACATAAGCGCGCGACCTAACAATCTATGCAACCTACCTTAGGTCGTCTAATCGACCTAACTGCACCACATAACTACCCAGCGACCTAACTATTGCCGACCTACCATTCCCAACGACCTATGACTCAATGGAAACTCGACCTAACGGTCTAGCCACCTCCCCGACCTAACAGCAACACGAGCTACGACTCATCACTAAGTCGCTAACGACTTAACATGTGCAGACCTAAACTCACGCGACCTAAAAACCCTGCCGTCCTAACTTAGGTCGTCTACGACCTAACTAACATGACCAACTTCCTTAGGTCGTAAACACCCTTAAGTCAGTCCATTCTTATAGGTCGTTTAACTCTTAGGTCGGCTAACTACTGGGTCGCTTCTCCTTAACTCGGTCGATACTTAGGTCGGTCAGAAACCATAACTCGTATACGACCTATCACTTATCTTGTTAACTCGGCTAACTGTTAGGTCGGTAACCCTAAGTCACTCATTCCTATAGGTCGGATATCTGCCTTAGGTCGCTCCCATCCTATAGGCCGCTAATCCTATAAGTCGCTCCCCTCGACCTAAACATCATACGAGCCAAAATCTGCACGAGCTAACACTCACTACACTACTAGGTCGCTAACCTGTCCCAACTTAAGTCGCTCCATATCTTAAGCCGCTTGCCTAAGCCACCATACGACCTAAGCTACACCACGACCTAAGCCTCTACACAAGTTAACTTCCATAACTCGGCAACTTCCTTAAGTCGGTCAGGCACTATAGGTCGGTCACTACCTTAACTCGGCCACACGACCCAAGCTTCCTACGACTTAAACACCACAACACGAACTAACTCAGGTTGACTTAAACAATACTAACGACCTAATATAACCATTTTACGATTTATCGACACGTAAAATGCGGGTCGTTACACTTCAATAACCAACCTTTATTATAACACCGCAGTCATTTCAAAATAGTTTATACTTCAAAACCAGAATACAATATCCTTTTCAAAACCATATAAATACGATATCATTTTCATTTCAAAAACCAAATTAATATGATATCATTTTTATTAAAACCCAATCAATATAATATCATTTAATTTCAAATATATCTTTTCTAAAATCATAGCACTTCCAAAATAAAAATATTTTGAAACCAAACGCTTGAAATATAACCTTTCAAACGTAATACTTCGAATTTCATAGCTTCTAAACCATAACTTCCAAAACTTAAATGGTTTGGATATTCAAACAATATATAAAATAAAATAGTTTGAATTTAAAATCACTTTATAAAGTAAAATAATTTCCTCGACTTCACAATTTTGTTCCCTTTAAATTAAATCTCAATTCATAATTTTCAACTCACTTTCAGTTTCAATAAACCATTTCAATTTCAATATATTTCAAACTTTGAGTATTAAATAATTTCAAAACTAAGGATGATAATTACGATTCAACAATTAAATGTTCTATTATTTAATTTTGAAATATTTGCATAATAAATCCATTATCCTTAAAAACTCAAATTACAAATAACTAAATACTTACTTCAATTTAGTTATATTTGAAATACTCATTTAATTTACCTCGACCCCAAAATCCAGTTATAATAATTATACCTTTTGAAATTCCCAATTAAATAAATTTCACATCAAACCTTTAGAGTTTTATTCTTAAATAAATTTAATTTCAACTCCAATTTATCTCCCATCCTTAATTTATTTAAATCATTATACACTCTATATTAAAATATGTAACGACCCGTAAATTTTCGATGTTTAAATTTTGTTAATTTAATAGTATTTTATGAGTTAATATTTAAAGAAATAAGACTTTGCAATTTAATAATGGAATAATAACTAAATTAAAATGAAACAGTGGTAATACAAGTTAATTGTCAATAATTTTAATAAAACTCCAATCCATTGTATTTAAACCTGCTATGCTTGGTTATTGTATGCACTGATTATAGTGGGATATAAAAGGTAATAAAGTAATGTGAAATAATTGGTTATAAAGAATAAACTTACAAATGTATTTAATCAATAGCAATTAAATGTGATTAAACATTACCTTATGTAAGTTAAGATAATAACTGAAAATTTTGAATGTAAAATCAGTAGAAATGTTAATTATATGCATAAGATGGCAATTGATTTAATATAAAAATTTGAAACCGATATAAATAAATGAAATGGAATATTAAGTATGTATAAGTGACTAAATCTCAACATAATGGAAATAAAATAGTTAACACAAATAAAAGATGAAGTTAGAATTATATAGCTGATTTGAACATTTGCTGTAATTAATGAACTTTTAAATGTAATTAAAAGTTAAGGGTAATAATGGTTATAGGTTACCTATTTATTTAGTTCGTAAAATTTAGTTGAAATAAATTGCAGTTAATTTACTTAATTAGTGCAAATTAATGCAGATTGTTTTGGAAATCGGAGAATGTTAATTCAATTGAATGTGACCAATGAAAATTTTAATCTAATACTACTTAAGGTTAATTTAGGTAATTTAATAAAAGCATAAGTATTTAAGGACTGTAACGGTTGCTTGATAATAGGGAATTCATGAGTGAAGTTAAAGGCATAGTAACACTAGTATAAGTTACCTGTTTATTTCGTTTAATAATAAAATTGGAAATCAATTAGAGTAAAGGAACCTTAATGTTACATTAATAAGAATGAATGCAATAACTAAATTAGTGCACACCCTATTAATTGAAACAAATTGTAAAGTAGGATTGATCGAAATTAGTAGATTGGGAAATGAATTTAGAGTTATGTTAACTGATGAAGAATACGTAATCAATTGTAAAATTATACAATCAATGTCCGTTAAGTAAAATTTTAATATTTATGGTTGATAATAAACGTTACATCTGATATCAGAGCTTTGGTTTATCGATAAATCTTAGCTTTGTGGGGTTTAACTCTTTACTAATAGGGTAATAATACCCTATGGGAGTCGCTGAGCGTATATATGAGAGAGCGTATTTGTTAGTGTTATAAAAAGGGTTTTAATATTGTATTAATTTGTTCCGTTTTGTATTTATAAATTCTGGTTGGTGCATGGGACGTTGTGACATCAATAGGGGTTTCTAAACACTTAATATGACAGACTGACGTAATATTTGTTTTAATGTAGGCGAATGAAATAATTTTGCCTATTATATTTTCTATATATAAAATAAAATTTTATAAATGATATATATATATATATATATTTGGTTGCAATATATTGGTTGTTAGGTAATGAAACTTATATTTAATAGTCGAAGTAAGATTTAAAATAAAATAAAATAAATGAAAATTAGAAATTTTAGAACTAAATTTCCAAGGTTTTGAAAATTTCTTTCCAATGATTTTTGGAATATAATAATAATATTTTTAGAAGTATTTTGGGATATAAATATTTCAATATAATTTGGAAGAATTGTATTAAAGAAGAAATTTTGGGAAGATAAAGTTGTACTCCTCCCCTCTCTGTCGCTGGAAAATAATTTCGGTGATGAGTGCATGCATCATCGACATTCATTTTCGAGTTTCGAAGTGGGAAGGCCACTGTAGTAGCTTACTGCAGATTTGTTTTGATAAATAAATAAAAATTTTAAAATTTTTTTATATATAATTGGATATAAAAACTGTAAGTGTATACATTTATCTATTATTTTAAAACGATTTTTGAATAAAACCCGGTATTTAAATTCTTAAGTTTCTGATTAATTAATAGTTTCAATTATTTTAGTGAAATGGAATGGAACCAATTAATAATTGGAGCCTTTAATTAAAATAAGAAATTTGATGCTAGGTTATGAATGAAATTAAAGGTAATTTGAAACTGTAACCTATAAAAACAAAGAATAATACTATTGAACATCTAGTTAAAAAGGAAAAGGGGATAAACTTGTATGATTTTCAATTACATCATTAAAAGCATATATATATATATATATATATAACTTACCAAATATTTAAAAAGTTGAAATGTTTATTAAGAAAATGTAATGGAAATTGTACAAGTAAAAGTATTCAATAAATTGCATTTATTTATAAGAATTGATGTCATAGAGTTGTGAACTTAAGTCATAATTGAAATGTTACTGTAATAAAGGAATTAGAGGTAAGTATTGTAAGTATAAGATAATAGACTTAAGAAAATAAATTATAATGCATTTAAAAGAAACTGGCAGGACCTGAATAAACGAAAATGAATAATTGTAGATAATAAATGAAAATAAATGAAACAAACACTGAATAAGTAAATGAAATTAATGGTTTGTAAGAAGTAAATGAAAATAAAGAGAAAAAAAATCATTTTATGAATAAAAAGGAAATCAAACAACTAATATATGAAATGAAATTAATATAAATTTGATTTGTTGTTTGGAATTGTTGTTTGTTTTGGTTTATGATTGTTTGGGCAGAGACGCTTTGAATTTGTTTGGATGATGAATAATCTATTTAGTTTCACCTAAGACTGTTGAGTGAAGGGTACACTTAGTAGTTTATTTTTCATTCCGTATAATATAAAGTTTTGAACCCGAACAACTATTTGTTTGTTTGATATGAATGAATGTTTGATTTGTGTTGACTTTTATGTGATGGTTGTATGTTTTGTTGCAAGTGTTTGATGTTGTATTGATTTGTTTGTTGAGGGTTGATACCACTTTAAATATTTCATCTTATATAATTTTTAACCTTTTTGGATTATATAAGTGAAATGCAGTGTAGGGAAGCAATTGCTATTGCTTTTGGTTCCATAAAATAAGCGTTAATTGCCCGACAAATAGGTGCATTTTTGGATTTCGGTTTTTTGCGTTATTATTTTGCTATCTCGAGTTGGGATTTATATTATTTTGTGAAATATATGTATATTTGATATTATATTTTCTCCCGAGCCTCCCCGTACAAAGGAGACTCTGCCAAAATTTTCTGCAAATTTTAGACTTAGAAAATTTTGAAAAAGTTTTCCCAAACTTTAGTTACGTGAATATAAAAGGATTTAATTGCAAATTGATATATTTTGTTTAAATTAATTGATTTTGTAAATTTATTTTTATAGATATAATATTTTAAATAGGATATATTAACTCCTAAATTCTTTCTTTTCCCTTCTTTTTCCTTTTAGGGGACGAAAAGTTTTGAGTGGGGTAAAGTGTAACGACCCGTAAATTTTCGATGCTTAAATTTTGTTAATTTAATAATATTTTATGAGTTAATATTTAAAGAAATAAGAATTTGCAATTTAATAATGAAATAATAACTAAATTAAAATGAAACAATGGTAATACAAGTTAATTGTCAATAATTTTAATAAAACTCCAATCCATTGTATTTAAACCTGCTATGCTTGGTTATTGTGTGCACTGATTATAGTAGGATGTAAAAGGTAATAAAGTAAGGTGAAATAATTGGTTATAAAGAATAAACTTACAAATGTATTTAATCAATAGCAATTAAATGTAATTAAACATTACCTTATGTAAGTTAAGATAATAACTGAAAATTTTGAATGTAAAATCAATAGAAATGTTAATTATATGCATGAGATGGCAATTGATTTAATATAAAAATTTGAAACCGATATAAATAAATGAAATGGAATATTAAGTATGTATAAGTGACTAAATCTCAGCATAATGGAAATAAAATAGTTAACACAAATAAAAGATGAAGTTGGAATTATATAGCTGATTTGAACATTTGCTCTAATTAATGAACTTTTAAATGTAATTAAAAGTTAAGGGTAATAATGGTTATAGGTTACCTATTTATTTAGTTCGTAAAATTTAGTTGAAATAAATTGCAGTTAATTTACTTAATTAGTGCAAATTAATGCAGATTAATTTGGAAATCGGAGAATGTAAATTCAATTGAATGTGACCAATGAAAATTTTAATCTAATACTACGTTAAGGTTAATTTTGGTAATTTAATAAAAGCATAAGTATTTAAGGACTGTAACGGTTGCTTGATAGTAGGGAATTCATGAGTGAAGTTAAAGGCATGGTAACACTAGTATAAGTTACCTGTTTATTTCGTTTAATAACAAAATTGAAAATCAATTAGAGTAAAGGAATCTTAATGTTACATTAATAAGAATGAATGCAATAACTAAATTAGTGCACACCCTATTGATTGAAACAAACTGTAAAGTAGCATTGATTGAAATTAATAGATTGGGAAATGAATTTAAAGTTATGTTAACTGATGAAGAATACGTAAGAAATTGTAAAATTATACAATTAATGTCCGTTAAGTAAAATTTTAATATTTATGGTTGATAATAAATGTTACATCTGGTATCAGAGCTTTGGTTTATCGATAAACCTTAGCTTTGTGGGGTTTGACTCTTTACTAATAGGGTAGTAACACCCTATGGGAGTCGCTGAGCGTATATATGAGAGAGCGTATTTGTTAGTGTTATAAGAAGGGTTTTAATATTGTGTTAATTTGTTCTGTTTTGTATTTATAAACTCTAGTTGGTGCATGGGACGCTGTGACATCAATAGGGGTTTCTAAACACTTAATAGAATAGACTGACATAATATTTGTTTTAATATAGGCGAATGAAATAATTTTACCCATTATATTTTCTATATATAAAATAAAAATTTATAAATGATATATATATTTGGCTGCAATATATTAGTTGTTGGGTAATGAAACTTATATTTAATAGTCGAAGTAAGATTTAAAATAAAATAAAATAAAATAAATGAAAATTGGAAATTTTAGAATTAAATTTCCGGGGTTTTGAAAAAAAAATTCCAATGATTTTTGGAATATAATAATAATATTTTTAGAAGTATTTTGGGATATAAATATTTCAATATAATTTGGAAGAATTGTTTTAAAGAAGAAATTTTGGGAAGATAAAGTTGTACTCCTCCCCTATCTGTCGCTGGAAAATAATTTCGGTGATGAGTGCATGCATCATCGACATTTATTTCCGAGTTTCGAAGTGGGAAGGCCATTGTAGTAGCTTACTGCAGATTTGTTTTGATAAATAAATAAAAATTTTAAAATTGTTTTATATATAATTGGATATAAAAAATGTAAGTGTATACATTTATCTATTATTTTAAAACGATTTTTGAATAAAACCCGGTATTTAAATTCTTAAGTTTCTGATTAATTAATAGTTTCAATTATTTTAGTGAAATGGAATGGAACCAATTAATAATTGGAGCCTTTAATTAAAATAAGAAATTTAATGCTAAGTTATGAATGAAATTAAAGGTAATTTGAAACTGTAACCTATAAAAACAAAGAATAGTATTATTGAACATCTAGTTAAAAAAAAGGGATAAACTTGTATGATTTTCAATTACATCCTTAAATGCATATATATATATAACTTACCAAATATTTAAAAAGTTGAAATGTTTATTAAGAAAATGTAATGAAAATTATACAAGTAAAAGTATTTAATAAATTGCTTTTATTTATAAGAATTGATGTCATAGAGTTGTGAACTTAAGTCATAATTGAAATGTTACTGTAATAAAGGAATTAGAGGTAAGTATTGTAAGTATAAGATAATAGACTTAAGTAAATAAATTATAATGCATTTAAAAGAAACTGGCAGGACCTGAATAAATGAAAATGAATAATTGTAAATAATAAATGAAAATAAATGAAACAAACACTGAATGAGTAAATGAAATTAATGGTTTGTAAGAAGTAAATGAAAATAGAGAGTGAAAAATCATTTTTTGAATAAAAAGGAAATCAAACAACTAATATATGAAATGAAATTAATAATAAGTAAATTTGATTTGTTGTTTGTTTTGGTTTATGGTTGTTTGGGCAGGGACGCTTTGAATTTGTTTGGATGATGAATAATATATTTAGTTTCACCTAAGACTGTTGAGTGAAGGGTACACTTAGTAGTTTATTTTTAATTCCGTACAATATAAAGTTTTGAACACGAACAACTATTTGTTTGTTTGATATGAATGAATGTTTGATTTGCGTTGATTTTTATCTGACGGTTGTATGTTTTGTTGCAAGTGTTTGATGTTGTATTTATTTGTTTGTTGAGGGTTGAAACCACTTTAAATATTTCATCTTATATAATTGTTAACCTTTTTGGATTATATAAGTGAAATGCAGGGTAGGGAAGCAATTGCTACTGCTTTTGGTTTCATAAAATAAGCGTTAATTGCCCGACAAATAGGTGCGTTTTTGGATTTCGGTTTTTAGCGTTATTATTTTGCTTTCCCGGTTTGGGATTTATATTATTTTGGAAAATATATGTATATTTGATATTATATTTTCTCCCGAGCCTCCCCGTACAAAGGAGACCCTGCCAAAATTTTTCGAAAATTTTAGACTTAGAAAATTTTGAAAAAGTTTTCCCAATCTTTAGTTACGTGAATATAAAAGGATTTAATTACAATTGATATATTTTGTTTGAATTAATTGATTTTGTAAATTCATTTTTATAGATTTAATATTTTAAATAGGATATATTAACTCCTAAATTCTTTCTTTTCCCTTCTTTTTCCTTTTCGGGGATGAAAAGTTTTGAGTGGGGGAGAGTTAACGACCCGTAAATTTTCGATGTTTAAATTTTGTTAATTTAATAATATTTTATGAGTTAATATTTAGAGAAATAATAATTTGCAATTTAATAATGGAATAATAACTAAATTAAAATGAAATAATGGTAATACAAGTTAGTTGTCAATAATTTTAATAAAACTCCAATCCATTGTATTTAAACCTGCTATGCTTGGTTATTGTGTGCACTGATTATAGTGGGATGTAAAAGGTAATAAAGTAATGTGAAATAATTGGTTATAAAGAATAAACTTACAAATGTATTTAATCGATAGCAACTAAATGTAATTAAACATTACCTTATGTAAGTTAAGATAGTAACTGAAAATTTTGAATGCAAAATCAATAGAAATGTTAATTATATGCATAAGATGGAAATTGATTTAATATAAAAATTTGAAACCAATATAAATAAATGAAATGGAATATTAAGTATGTATAAGTGACTAAATCTCAGCATAATGGAAATAAAATAGTTAACACAAATAAAAGATGAAGTTGGAATTATATAGCTGATTTGAACATTTTCTCTAATTAATGAACTTTTAAATGTAATTAAAAGTTAAGGGTAATAATGGTTATAGGTTACCTATTTATTTAGTTCGTAAAATTTAGTTGAAATAAATTGCAGTTAATTTACTTAATTAGTGCAAATTAATGCAGATTAATTTGGACATCAGAGAATATAAATTCGATTGAATGTGACTAATGAAAATTTTAATCTAATACCACGTTAAGGTTAATTTTGGTAATTTAATAAAAGCTTAAGTATTTAAGGACTGTAACGGTTGCTTGATAATAGGGAATTCATGAGTGAAGTTAAAGGCATAGTAACACTAGTATAAGTTACCTGTTTATTTCGTTTAATAATAAAATTGGAAATCAATTAGAGTAAAGGAACCTTAATGTTACATTAATAAGAATGAATGCAATAACTAAATTAGTGCACACCCTATTAATTGAAACAGATTGTAAAGTAGGATTGATTGAAATTAGTAGATTGGGAAATGAATTTTGAGTTATGTTAACTGTTGAAGAATACGTAATAAATTGTAAAATTATACAATCGATGTCCGTTAAGTAAAATCTTAATATTTATGGTTGATAATAAATGTTACAAAATAAAATTTAAATACTTACTCGCATTTATTTTAATAAATCTAACTCTATTATTAAACTTAAATTTTTATTTAACAACTTATACATAGCTTAAATTCAAGCATTTAACTATATGTAAGATAATATTTATATAATATCAAAAAAACCAATATTCATTAAACTACATATTTCTTTCCAAAACCATAGGAATCATTTTCAAAATATTTTATATATAGATCACGGTGTCTATATATAATTTTGTACCCTATGGTCAAATGATACGGATATTTATCATTTCAATTCGTAATTTAGAATAAAAATGCGTTTATATATCATTTCAAACCACAATCCCGAATGAAATAAAAATGCATAACAACTTGCAGGTTATAACAATATAATTACAACATCCATTCATCCAATATCAATCGTTAACCATTTATCACAAACATCATCCAATTCAAATAATAACGTCAATATAGAACAGATATAAAAACAGGCATTGACTGGCAGTTTCTATTCAATAATAAATTTAATAACTATTTAACTGTCGGTTTATGTGCAATAATAAATTAAAATAAATTTTAACCGGTAGTTATATGCAATAATAAATTAAATAACAATTTAATCCAATAAATCCAATTTAACTGAGATGATGATTTAAAATATGCCAAACAGTCATAAATAAATTTCTAATCACATCAAAATTAATTTAACAAACATAAGAAATTTTAGAAGTTGTGAGTGAGTTAAAACACTCACCTTTTGAATTTAAATTCAATTTAAACCCAAAATTTGCGTAGTCTCAGAATCCATCCAAACTGGCGCCAAAATGTCCGGAATTTCAATACGAACCCATAGGAACAAACCACGCGTGAAACGGATCTCGCATGTGAGAGTTATGCGTGTTAGAACGATTTGAAAATTAAATCTAAATAAAACAAAAACAAAAAGGTCAAACGTACATGTCACTTACCGCTACCCTCTACTCGGCTACAAGAACCCTAAAACAAATGAAGGACGAGCAACCGCCATCTATACCTCGTCGCTGTCGTCACCATGAGAACCTAGGCCAGATTTGACAACGCCTTCGACCTTGCCACACCAAGACGCCCCACTTGCCACCACGTCGACGCTCCACGATGAAGATGCAACGTCAAAAACCACTGGCTGCCACCAATAAACTAAACCCTATTCAAAGTTTTCATGTCGATCGAACCGTTAACTCGCCACTAAAACCACATGGATGAAATCCCCTCGGCTTTCTCTATAATACTGCATCTTCGAATCGACGATCAATCGAAGTTGATTGCGACTCAATGAATGGCCACAGATTGCTCAGTAATTTCAGGAAAAACAGTGACACCAATTGAAAAACGTATCACATTTATGAGATGCGCTCGTCGAGAGCTTTTCGACGATATAAAACATGATATAGTTTATGGAGTTTGAAATTTTGATTTGATTTTGAATTGCAATTGGATCTAGAATTTGATTGTCTGCCATTGAGGAGGAGAGACAGCTGAATTATACATACAGAAAAATGAACATAAGGAATGTGCTAGGGTTTATAACGAGGTATATATAGGCAAGCTGAAATTAGAATAGATGGACAAGATTGATATATGCGTTGAATGATAAAATGACTCGAAAAGCCCGTTCTGACTCCGGAAAGAAATTGAGTCAACTCATATATCAAAATATATGTTTTAAAATATTTTAAAATCGATGGAACAGGTTTCAAGTCCAAATTCCATCGTATGATGAAGCTATGCTAAAATCAAGTTATTTCAAATTGATTTCAGTTGATTTCAATTTAATTGATTTCTAGACGTTTCGAGCCCGTACGATCAAATGACAAGTCCGATCGCTACGAAACTTGAAATCCTACAATAATTCACCGTTATGGATCCGATGAAACTGGTTTCGTCGAAATCCGAGTCAGCGGCCAAAATGGCTATTTTCCACTTAATTAAATAAATTAATAATTGATTATTTCAATCCAAATTCTATAATTTATAAATTTTATCACTTTATTTCTTAGAGAATTATAATAACTTAAAACAAATTTCTATGTTAATTCAACGTTAATTATTTCGCTAGTTACCATATTTATTTTTAAATTCCAATATTGCAGAAATTACAAATTTAATTTTCCATAATTCCATTTAATTGACCTTTTACTCTATTGTTTAATCCATTTTTATCAAAAGGATGAAGTTACTATTGGTTCATGATTGTTTGCATTAATATTCTCAAATTTCATCTAAATTTCCATTTATGTAATATTCAAATATTTAATTTCATATAATGGTAATTAATCCTATTATCATAAATTAAATTCCAATATATAGGTAAACTTTATTACCATTCCTTTTATTCAACCAATTGTCCAATTATGAATAACATTAACGTTATTTCCAAATATTTCCATAATTTACACTAACATAACATCGAATTGAGATTCATTGCAATTGATTACAAATTTTAATTTAATATACTAAATAAATGGTTAACTTATAATAATTGTTATCGTTAACGTTTAATTTCATTATAAGCTATTATTAACAAACAAATGTTGCCATTGATTTAGATCTAATTCAATAAATTAAATGAATGGGTAAACAATTAATAATTATCATTATTGCCAAATTTACTCACATTCATACTTAATTATCAACTAACAATTATTATAATTACTTATCTAGCATTGATTCTATCAAATTGCAATTTATTATGTATTATTTCATCAATTAATATAACTTTTGAATTTATTTCCCAATTCACTAATTTTAATCAATTACAACCTTACAATTGTTTCAATTAATAGGTATTACACTAAATTAGTTATTATTTAACTTGCATAAACCTTATTACATAAATTTTCATTTAGTTACTATTAATCAATATATTATTCCATTGGTTGGTTCAATACTCTTACTCTTATTTACTTATTTTCTGTTTTATAACCAAGTGCAACAATTTACATTATTTCATTTAATTGCAACTTCATTTTAAATTATTACTTTTAATTACAATTGCAACATTTAATTTCTAACATTCGCTCCAATATAAATTATAAGATTTTTATTTCTTTCTAAATTTAATTACAAAATCTTATTAATTTAACCAATTTTAGTTATTGAAATTTACGGGTCGTTACACTCTCCCGCACTTAATACTTTTCGTCCTCAAAAAGGAAAAAGAAGGGAAAAGAAAGAATTAAATAAACAATACATCTTATCAAAATATTAACTTTATAAACAATTAAATTTATGAAATTAATTACTTTAAATAAAATATACCAATTTATAACCATTAAATCTTTTTATACTCAAATTAATTAAGTTTGGAAAATATTTTTAAAAATTCTCTAAGTCCAAAATTTACGGAAAATTTTGGCAGTCTCCCCTTTGTACGGAGAGGCTCGGAAGAAAATATAATATCAATTATAACAATATATAACATATATCTTCCAAAATAATATATCCCAACACGGGAAAAATAATATAATAGCGGTATAAACCGTAATCCGAAAACATACCTATTAGTCGGGCAATTAACGCTTAATTATGAAACCAAAAGCCGTAGCAATTGCTTCCATAACATGTATTTCACTTATATAATCTAAAAAGAGTTAATAATTATATAGAATGAAATATTTAAAGTTGTTTCAACTACTAAAAAACAATCAATGTCAAACAACAACAATCACCTGCAACCACAGCATACACATCAAATACAAATCAACCAAACAGGCGAGGCAAGCAATTGATTTGTTCGGGTTAAGACACTTTAAATCGTATAGAATGACAAATAACTATGAAGTATTCCACTTACTCAACAGTCTTAGATAAACTCAATAGATTATTCATACATCTAAGCAATTAAAAGTATCTTTTACCCAAACAACTCATTAACCAAACAATCAACAATTTCAAACAATAAATTAAGTTCATTCTTATTAATTTCATCTCATAACGTTTATTATTTCATTCCCTTTTATTTATATAATGATTCATCCTTTATATTCTCATTTATTTACCTTTAGTTATACATAGCTTCAAACATTAACTTAAGTTTATAGTCTTTCACTTACCGTATTCATCTTCCTACTTATTTTTAAAATAAATAGCTTCAACATTTACTTAAGTCTATAATTACTTACTTACAACATTTACCTTCTATCATATTTTATTATAGTAAGATTTCCATTATAACGTAAGTTTATAACAATTACAACATCAAATTCTTATTTATAAAAGAATTTCATTGAATACTTTCATTACCTCAAGTTTATTACTTGTATAATATCCATTACTTTTTCTTATTAAACATTAGAACTTTTAATATTTGGCAAGCTATATATATATATATATATGTTTTTAAGGGTGTAATTGAAAGTTATACAAGTCTTTCTCATTTCTTTAAATTAATTTAATGTTTAAGTGATCACATCCTTTGCTTTATAGGTTACAAATTCAAAATTTCTTTTAATTTCATTTAGAGGTTCCAGTATTTAATTACTTACATTCCATTCAATAATTGAAGCTATTAATTAGCGGAAGTTAAGAACTAAATATCGGGTTTGATTTCAAATTATTTTAAGATAATAGATAAATATATACTTACAACTTATATATCCAATTATATTTAAAACAATTTAAAATTTATATTTGTTTATCAAAATAAATCTACAGTAAAACTACTACCGTGGCCTTCCCACTTCGAAACTCGAAAAGGAATATCGATGATGCGTGCACTCATCACCGAAATTATTTTCCAGCGACAAAGAGGGGAGTACAGAATTTATTTCTTTTCGAAATTTCTTTAAAACAATTCTTTCAAATTATATTGAAATATTTATATTAGAAAATACTTCTAAATAATATTGTTGTTATATTCCAAAATCATTCAAAAGAAATTTTCAAAACCCCAGAACTTAAGTTCTAAATTCCTGATTTTCATTTATTTTATTTTCAATCTCATTTCAACTATTATTTATAAATTTCATTACCTAACAACCAATATATTGCAACCAAATATATATGTCGTTTACAAAAAAATTATTTTATATATAGAAAATATAATAGGCAAAATTATTTCATTCACCTATATTCAAAACAATATTGTGTCGGTCTGTCCTATTGAGTGTTTAGAAATCCATATTGATGTCATAGCGTCCTATACACAAATCAGAATTTATAAATACAAAACGGAACAAATTAACACAATATTAATGTTGATTCAAGAGTTTTGATTCATAACACAAGCTTCATATATCATACGATGAAAGCGACAAAAAGAGAATAAGTGTATATTATGCACTACAAAGGAGACAAGATTCCAGAGTTTATTATGAATATTTTAATGTATTTAGTCTTAGAATATTGTTAAAATCATTCCTCAAATAGTCACATGCACACACGAATTAATTTATACACAAATAAGTGTACACTGTGCATATAACTACAGGTCGGCTGACCGACCAGAAACTTCGGTCGACCGACCCTGTAGTCAGTGCACAGGTACTCTCTGTTTTTGTACACGATTTCAAACTCAGCTGACCGGCCAGTTTTTCCGGTCGACCGACCTGCATATAACGGTTAGTTTTCTGAAGAGTTGCGATTATTTCATGAAGAGATACGTCCCTCAATTCAAGAGATACGGACACAACTTTTGATTGAAACTCTTCATGAAAGATTGTAACTATTCTACAACTATATAAACATGTTCAAATCACTTCTACAATCAACGATTCTTGTTTATAATTCTGAAATCTATTTTCTATTTATTTCTGCAAATAAAAGCATTCATTCTTATTTAATATCACTAGAATCCTTGATTTAAATCATAAACTTCGATTCTACGTGATTATCTTCCTTCTAAATCTTCACACACATATATACTCTTGAGGATTTGATTATAGGAAAGTTGTACTATCAAAAGACAATCAGTGTTATTCAAAACACATTCGTCAACAAACTATTTGTATTGAAGTTAAAGTCCTCTTCGGCTGTTGAGGCAGAAAAATTCCCATTCGGCTGCTCAGGTGTCGTATACCTATTCCTCCGGGTGAAGTGAGGGGTTTAGTTTAAATCCAGAGGGTATTCTGGGACTGGACGTAGAACGGGAAGTTCGAACCAGTATAAAAATTCCTGGTGTGCTTACTTTAATTTTTATTTTACTGCTATTATCAGTTTCCGCATTTATATACCATATTACACGATCCTTAGTACTACACGTACACTTTCATTTGGTATCAGAGCGAGGTCATCCTATAACCGTCACAAAGTTATTTGATATTTATTTCTAGTAATATGGGAACGACACAAACTAACGATTTTGGCACTAACACTAATACTAATTTCACAGAGGGTCAATCAACTTCACGACCTCCATTTTTTAATGGTATAAATTATAATTATTGGTCAACTAGAATGAGAATCTATATACAATCTAGTGGATTTGATATCTGGAATATTATACAAAGAGAGTACATAACTCCTATTGGAGAATACTCAACTTGGAGTAACACACAAAAACTAGATGCTACATCAAATGCAAAGGCTATGAATATTTTATTTTGTGCATTAGATAGAAATGAATTCAATAGAGTTAGCATGTGCACTTCAGGTTATGAAATTTGGAGAACACTTAAGATAACACATGAAGGTACAAACAAAGTTAAATTAAGCAAAATCTCTATGTTGAAAAATCAATTTGAAAATTTCAAAATGAGGCCAAATGAATCTATAAATGACATGTACTCTAGATTTCAGGATATTTATCATGCTTTATTATCACCAGAACAAAAGTTTACTGATTTTGATGTTGTTACAAAAATCTTGAATTCTTTAACGGACGAATGGGAAAGAAAAGTCTTAGCCATTGAAGAAGCAAGTGATTTGTCAACATTAAAACCAGAAGAATTGATAGGTAATCTAATGTCCTACGAAGTAAATTTATAGGCAAAAAGAAATGGAGCACAAGAAAAGAAAATTGTGGCTTTTCAAGCAGAAAAAGACGATTCCGACTCAGATAATGAAGATATGGCGATGATCGCTAAAAATTTCAATTTGTTTTTGAAATTCAACAGAAACAAATTCATGGGAAACAAAAATAACTCCAACAACAATTCTAATAGCAGCAAACCATCATCTTCAGCAATGGAATGTTATGAATGTCACAAGAAAGGTCATATGAAGAAAGATTGTCCAGAAAGCAAAAGGGCAATTTTAAGAAGGACAAAACCAAACGAAGAGCTTTTTCTGTCACTTGGGACGACACTGACTCATCATCCTCTTCAGAGAGTGAAAGTGATAATGAACAAGCAAATGTGTGCTTCATGGCTTCATCAGACGATGTAAGTGATTTTACTTTTGAAGATTTAATTGAAATAAATTTTGAATTAATAAATGTAATGAAGCAGCTTAAAAAGAAAAATAAGGAGTTGCAAAGAAAATTAGATAGAACAGTCTTAGAAGTAGATATGCTGAAAGACGAGAAGAAAATATTAGAAGAAGAACTTGAAAGTTCTCAACAATCAAATTCTAACTTATCCTCTCAAATTTCGTCAATATCTGAAGAACTAGAAATTCAAAAGTATAAAAATGATGATTTACTTTTCAAAAATAATAGTTTAAACACTAAGATTAAGGATTTAGAGTTAGAAAAATCTAGTCTTAAAATAAAATTTGATGATATGTCTAAAAATGTATCTAATTTCAATAAAGGAAGAGAAAATCTTTCTAATATACTAGAAAATTCTCAATCCTCTAACAATAAATCTGGAATAGGATTTAAGAAACAAAATAATTTTACTAAAAGTAGGATTAATAATGATATTAAGAAAACAGTTTACCCAAATACTAAAACCATAAAAATATGGATTCCAAAAACAAATAGTGTTTTGATAAGGAAAAAACATATCAAAATGTTCATGGAAACTGTTCATAATAACAAAAACTATATTTATAAAGGGAATTCTGAACCCGTATGGGTTTGGCTTCCTAAGATCTAACTCTTAGGACCCTAAAAAGAAACGGGTACCAACTTTTTATAAATATTTTTGCAGGTACCACATAAGAAGAGAGGAAAATGGATTTTGGATAGCAGTTGCTCAAAACACATGACTGGAAACAAAGAAATGTTGTCAAACATTATATACTCAAATGGAGGAGCAGTCACCTTCGGAGATAACTCAAAAGGATATATCATCGGCAAAGGCGATGTCAGTAGCAACGGTATCTCTAATTTACCTCTCATTACTGATGTTTTATTAGTTAAAAATTTAAAACACAATTTATTAAGTATTAGTCAGCTATGTGATAAAGGTTTTAATATAATTTTCTCTGAAAATAAATGTAATATTCTCGATAAAAATCATACCACTGTCTTTGAAGGAATAAGAGATAAAAATATTTATATTTTAAATATGAATTTTAACAATGATTCAAATTTATGTCTAATAGCTAAGGAAAATGATTCATGTCTTTGGCACAAAAGATTTTGTCACATCAATTTTAAAACCATTAATAAGATAGCTAAAAATAAATTAGTTAAAGGATTAGCTGACATAAAATTTAAAACTAATATATTTTGTGATGCATGTAAATTAGGAAAATTAACAAAATCGTCCTTTAAGTCAAAGAAAGTAATATCTACAGAACAACCACTTGAACTTTTACACATGGATCTTTTTGGTCCAACTCAAGTGCAATCTATTAGTCATAATAGATATGTATTTGTTATTGTAGATGATTTTTCTAGATATACTTGGATTTTCTTTTTGAAAAATAAAAGTGATACGTTTGATAATTTTAAAATCTTTGTTAAAAGAATTCAAAATATTAAAAGTTTGAAAATTAAAAATATAAGAAGTGATCATGGAGGAGAATTTGAAAATGAAGCTTTTGAACAATTTTGCAACAAGAAAGGTATTAACCATAATTTTTCGTTTCCTAGAACACCACAACAAAGTGGAGTTGTAGAAAGAAAAAATAGAACGTTACAAGAATGTGCAAGAACTTTATTAAACGGAACCACTTTATTAAAACATTTTTGGGCAGAAGCTGTAGGTACTGCTTGTTATGTGTTAAATCGTGTTTCTATTTGACCATTAACTAAGAATACTCCATATGAATTACTAAATGGAAGAAAACCAAATATTTCATATCTTAAAGTTTTTGGCTCTAAATGTTTTATTTTAAATAATAAAGATCAACTAGGTAAATTCGATCCAAAATCCGATTAAGGAATATTCATTGGATATTCGGAACGAAGCAAGGCTTATCGAATTTACAATAAAAGAACTAAAATTATTGAAGAAAGTTTACATGTTTCTTTTGACGAAAATTTTAAAAATATAAATCCAAATGTTACTATTGACTCTGATGATGAAACTACTCAGAATGAAAATATTAATACTGAACAAACCTTCGATAATGATCATGATATTACTGAAAATGAGAATATTACTACTAATATAATAAAATCTCCACCTAAAATTTTACGATATCATCATGTGCAAAATATAATTGGAGAAGTAAATACGAACGTTAAAACTAGACATCAATTAAATCAAGTTGGTCATGTAGCGTTTCTCTCTAACATAGAACCTAAAAATTATAAAAGAAGCTTCAACTGATGACTACTGGATTCTTGCCATGCATGAAGAACTAAATCAATTCGAACGAAACGAAGTTTGGGAACTCGTTCCTAGACCTAGTGATCAAACAGTCATTGGTACTAAATGGGTTTTTAAAAATAAAGCAGATGAACTAGGAAATATAACTAGGAATAAAGCTAGGTTAGTTGCACAAGGATATAATCAAGAAGAGGGAATAGACTATGAAGAAACATTTGCTCCAGTCGCCCGACTTGAAGCAATACGAATCTTATTAGCTTTCGCGTGTTTTCATAATTTTAAACTTTATCAAATGGATGTTAAAAGTGCCTTTTTAAATGGTTTTATAAAAGAAAATGTTTATGTTGAACAACCTCCATTATTTATACATGAACAATTTCCTGATCATGTCTATAAACTTAAAAAGGCTTTATACGGTTTAAAACAAGCACCTCGTGCTTGGTATGATCGTCTTAAAAATTACTTACTAAATTCTGGTTTTGAAATTGGAAAGGTTGATCAAACTCTTTTTATTAAAAGAGACAAGCATGATATTTTAATTATCCAAATTTATGTTGATGATATAATTTTTGGATCTACAAATGAAAAACTATGTCAAGAATTTTCTAAAATAATGACAAATGAATTTGAAATGTCTCATATGGGTGAGTTAAATTATTTTCTTGGTTTACAAATAAAACAAATAGAAAATGGAATTTTTATTAATCAAGAAAAATATTGTTATAATTTAATTAAATGATTTGGTCTAGAAAACACTTCTACCAAACCTACTCCGATGAGCACAACGATGTATCTCGACAAAGACGAAGAAGGCAAAAGTGTTGATCAAAAACTATATCGTAGTATGATTGGATCGTTATTATATTTAACAGCAAGTCGACCCGACATTATGATGAGCGTTTGTTTATGTGCTCGATTTCAAGCAAATCCCAAAGAATCACATATGCGAGCAGTTAAACGTATTATTCGTTATCTAACTAAAACCAAAGATTTTGGACTATTCTATCCAAAAGAATGTCCTTTCGAATTAGTCTCATATAGCGATGCTGATTTTGGAGGAAGTCGGACGGATCGAAAAAGTACAAGTGGAACATGTCATTTCATTGGACGTTCATTAGTCTCTTGGTTTAGTAAGAAACAAAACTGTGTGTTCTCTATCAACATGTGAAGCAGAATATATATCTGCTGCTTTGGCATGTGCACAAGTCGTATATATGCAACAGACACTACAAGATTTCAACTGTTATCTTGAAAAATCTATTATTTATTGTGATAATACTAGTGCAATAAATCTTTCTAAAAATCCAGTAAATCACTCACGGACAAAACACATTGATATTCGTCATCACTTTCTTCGTGATTGTTTGGAAAAAGGTTTAATAAATTTAGAATTTATTAATACTGAAAATCAAATTGCAGACATTTTTACTAAACCGTTAAATGAAAATAATTTTATAAAATTAAGACGTGACATAGGTATAAATGTCTTTAAAAGATTTATAAATAGAAAATATGCAACAATATTGAAAAACAAAAATTTATTTTATTTCTGACCAAAGCAGGATTCGAACTCATGATTTCTGACTAGTTTGATAGATGTCATATTATAGCCACTTGAGCTATAGGTATTTCTTGCCTTAGCTTACCTTAAATTTTATTATACTACTGTTGTCTTCAGAAACACTATTCTTAGACCTATAAATTATGAATCAAACATTAACAACTGTTTTTTTCTTAAAATCTCTGTGATAATATTTGAAAACAATCCTTATCCACATATTTTTCAGAAAATATACGATTATAAATACAATGCTTATTTTTTTACTAATGATATTCTAAAAACAAAACCTTAAAAAAATTATGATGTCTTCAAACAATGAAGTTTACAATTCCAACAATTCCCATCTATCATTCTCATCTCCAGATGATGATTGTTCCGATCGTATTTCGGAGAATGGTCCTTATCCTACTTTTCCATTGCCTAATCGTGTCCTTAATTTTTCCTCTCCGGATAAAGATCCAGACACGGATGGAAACCATGGGAAGATTCCCATACAGGCTATACACCTAACAATAAAAAGGGGAAGCATACAATGGTTATATCTCCATCAACAAAGCAAAAGATTGATGAAATACACCATTACCAACAGCAGCAAATGAATATGCAACGAGAGCTCTACTATGAACAGAAAGTAACGGCAAGACGTCTAAGCTTTCTAGAAAAAATTGCCATGAAAGTTTGTTCATCAAAAAAGGATGAAGTTGCTGAACCTTCCTATAGAACTCCATCCCCTTCAAAACCTGTTCAAACTCCAATAGCTCCAAAATGGTCACCTTAGAAGATGTTCCATCTCCAAACTCATGGGAGCGTAAGTTTTAAAGAATGGTGGCTAAAATTATATATATATATATATATATATGTATACTGCTTTAAGCAAAATGTATAAATATAATATAATAATAAAATTTATATGACTCTACATATATATATAAAATTTATATTTTAAATAAAATGTGCATTTCTAACAATTCGGCCGACCGAATAACCTGAGTCGGTCAGCCGACACCAGGCCGCAGGCATCAAATATGCACATTTAATAGGGTCGGTCGACCGAAACTCTGAGTCGGTCAGCCGAGCCCTTTCTCGAAACTTTCAGCTAACCTCTGTTTCCTATGTCGGTCAGCCGACCCAGAGAGTTCGGTCGACCGAACGTGTTTCCAGCTGTTGACTTTTTCTGTTTACTTCATATTATTAACCCACCCCTTCACCTTTTCAACCTACCTCTTCACTTCTACTTTCCCAATTTCGGTTTTTACCCTAGCCCCCATTAAAATTCTCTCAAATTATTATTTTTTCTTCAACAAAAATCAAATGGCTCCAAAGAAGAAATCAAAGACTGCCGGAGGTTCATCTTCGACACCTCCCGTTGATACTCAAATTGCTTCATGGCTAGTCAACGACGTAGCACTTCAAAGATGGATACGACTTCAAGATGCCAAAATATTTGAAGAATCATTCGTAAGTTATCCTGATTTCATTACCTATCGAATTGAAGATGCCGCAATTAGAAGTGGGTTAGATGCTTTTCTAGACTACCACAAAAATAATTTGAAAATTAACCACATTATGGTTAAATTGTTTTTGGCTAACCTAAATCTTGTCAATCCACCTAGAAACACTGAAAATTGTGTTTGGACATCGGTTTGTGGCACCTCAATCTTTCTCTCCATTGATCGAATTAACCATATATTAGATGCTAGACCAGGTGGAATTTCATTACACGACGTAGACTGTAATATATCAAGTCGTGACCACATAAGTCATTTATTTTTCGAAGATGATGCTATGGATTTTAGACAGACGTCATCACTTAGACCCAAAGCTAGACTCTTTCATCGTTTCATGATGAAATCAATTATACCAAGAGGTGGCTCCTACCACTTAGTGTATCCTGAGAATTTTAAAGCTTTATATGTTTTGTGTTCAAATACACAAGTGAATTGGGCACAATTACTCATGGATGAGTTTCTTACATTCAATCAAGGAAAGATGCTTCATATCTATTATGGAGAATACATAATGAGATTGATTAATAGCTTCATCCAACATGCTCCGGAATCCAAAACTTCCAAAGTTCATTCTTTTGATTCAAGGACCATAAAACTAATGAAGTTGCCCGATGCACCACCTAGATTTTTAACCGTTAACCAATAGCAGAGTACTCCTCGAGAACAACTACGCCGTAGTCAATCTACACCTCATCCATCAACTCATGCTCCGGAGCGTCTAACACGTCAACACTCTCTTCAAAGACCAACTCCGGGAATGAGTACAGAGGCGGCTATTGATATTTTGGCTCAAAATAAAATAGCCTTAGATGCCCGCCTTCGAAAAATTGACGGTCGTTTTAAGAAAATCAAGGGCTTCTTCGTCAATCTATGGGATGCATTATCATGTACTACCGAAGCCGGTGCCTCTTATGTTGCTCCCGAAAAAAGGCCAGCACCAAACTTCTCGTTTTCCACTTCAGAGAATACAAGCTCCGGTACATCAGGAACTCACACTTCTAACACTCAAAGACGTGGTAAGGAACATGCTCCTCCGGAAGAAAGTATCCGTCCAGAATTTGGGGATTCCGATGATGATGAGGAGTGATCATATTGCTTTACAATTTGCTATCTCATAATTTTTAGTATTTTGTTTTTAGATGTTGTGTACTACAGTAAAACATCAATATTCCTATTTGCTTTGAGTATGTATTATTTAAAACTAGATGTTTTTTCTTATGTTGTGTCACATATTCCATATTGTTTAAACATCCACTAAGTATTCCTTTTTGTCGATGACAAAGGGGGAGAAATATATGCAAGCTAACAATTTTTTGCAGAAATGTCGCCATATATTCAGGGGGAGAATTACAATATATACTACTTCCTCACATACGTATTGTGGTATTGTCATCAATCAAAAAGGAGGAGAATGTTGATTCAAGAGTTTTGATTCATGACACAAGCTTCATATATCATACGACGAAAGCGACAAAAAGAGAATAAGTGTATATTATGCACTACAAAGGAGACAAGACTACAATCCAGAGTTTATTATGAATATTTTAATGTATTTAGTCTTAGAATATTGTTAAAATCATTTCTCAAATAGTCACATGCACACACGAATTAATTTATACACAAATAAGTGTACACTGTGCATATAACTACAGGTCGGCTGACCGACCAGAAACTTCGGTCGACCGACCCTGTAGTCAGTGCACAGGTACTCTCTGTTTTTGTACACGATTTCAAACTCAGCTGACCGACCAGTTTTTCCGGTCGACCGACCTGCATATAACGGCTAGTTTTCTGAAGAGTTGTGATTGTTTCATGAAGAGATACGTCCCTCAATTCAAGAGATACGGACACAACTTTTGATTGAAACTCTTCATGAAAGATTGTAACTATTCTACAACTATATAAACATGTTCAAATCACTTCTACAATCACCGATTCTTGTTTATAATTCTGAAATCTATTTTCTATTTATTTCTGCAAATAAAAGCATTCATTCTTATTTAATATCACTAGAATCCTTGATTTAAATCATAAACTTCGATTCTACGTGATTATCGTCCTTCTAAATCTTCACACACATATATACTCTTGAGGATTTGATTATAGGAAAGTTGTACTATCAAAAGACAATCAGTGTTATTCAGAACACATTCGTCAACAAACTATTTGTATTGAAGTTAAAGTCCTCTTCGGCTGTTGAGGCGGAAAAATTCCCGTTCGGCTGCTCAGGTGTCGTATACCTATTCCTCCGGGTGAAGTGATGTGACGCCCCACCTCTATACCCACGCTAGCCAAGAACACTCCGGAGTAGTGCTGTCAACTAGCACGGAGAATAAGGCTGTTGAGGAGCGACCATCCATGTAATTGCTTATCACACGGTGGCTATAAATAATCTTCGGAAACAAACATAGAAATAATCATATCACAAATCAGTCACAGATATTCATATCACAAATGCGGAAGAAGATATGAATATATAACTAACACATGAAAGTGTACATCGAGTAGTGGTCAGTAAGATCCACGATAATACAAAAGAATAGCAACACATGCTATACAAAAGAATACAACTATGAGTCTATATCTCAAGTGTATACAACAAAAACTGCTAATCTAAACAGTTAGCCAAAAGTCAGAATGATGAATCCCTGGGAAGAAGTCAAGCAGAAGCACCTGTAACATCTCGGTCTGACCCGAGTATTATTTAAGAAAATAATAAACGGGTCAGTCTAGCTATAAATATCAGATGACATGATATAACATAAAAGATATGGCATAAACATAAACATCCATAATGACATACCACTATAAGTATGTAAATAACGATCAACAGAAGATCAATCAATAAGAGATAATCAATATCACAAGAATCTTCTCAAAGATTCGGAAAGGGCATCATACCCCAAACTTGTACTCATAACAAGTCAATGACATAAATTCTAGAAATTAATGCAAGAAGTCCAGAAATCATAGAAAAGAGAAAGAGGCCTATCACATGACGGTCCGAAGACCAAGGGGAGCTACCCCACATGTGTGAATGGAATCACACATATTAAGGTCCAGACTAACCAAAAAGCAAAAAGTTATGTGTGAGTGGAATCACACAAGTGGTGTCTAGTCTAACCTCGCAACAAGAGACATCGCACAGTTGCTAGTCTAAATCATCAGAATGATCGTCATGATCAACGAGAAGTGTCAATTACACTAAGCTAGTAAATATAGAAGTTTAGCTTCATGTCCCATAACCACTTGCTTAACTTAAATATTTACGAACAAACTGTAAATCTTCACTAATAAAATTGTCACAAGAGGTTCAATCGAACAAGTCCAGGAATTAACCGACGAAGTGAACGCAAGCGTTTCATACCACTTGTTTTACTAAGTCGTTTAATTAGATTTCTCATCCGAGTGAGGTAAAGGTTTGTATATACTAATAGATTGGAAAACGGTTTAAGAAAAGAGCTTTGTTACTAAAAATAGAGTTGAAATTGTTTGTTAAAAGAGTTTTGATATTTGCTACTAGTATTGAAACCTTTATATTTTTAAAATGACAAATCACAGAAGAGATTGTAGAAACAATCATCACAAAGATCACATTCGGAGATGTGAATAAAATCCAAGGAAATCAGCTCAAAAGCATCAAAGTGGAAGTTCCCTAACGACCAAACGTGGCCGAGATAACCAGAGATGGTTTGTCTCAAAGAATGGTCAACTCAGCATCTCAACAAAACAAGTTCTGTTGAATGTTTTTCAGATAAGATCGCCTACGGAGGGGGGGTCTGGGGGGGTGGCAACCCCCCAAGGTGGGGGTGCGGGGGCAACGCCACCGCTTACGGGGTTCGACCTGCCCGGTCAGGTCGCGGGGGTCCAGGAGGCAGCGCCCCCGGCGGGGTGTGGGGCAGCGCCCCGACCAAAACGGTACGACCTAGTGAAGATAAAATGAGGTCTAACGACCTAACGACTCAAGGGTCTAACGACCTAACGACTCAAGGGTCATACGACCTAACGACTCAAGGGTCTAACGACCTAACGACTCAAGGGTCATACGACCTAACGACTCAAGGGTCATACGACCTAACGAGCTATGGCCAAACGACCTAACGACTCAAGGGTCATACGACCTAACGACTCAAGGGTCATACGACCTAACGAGCTATGGCCAAACGACCTAATGACTCAAGGGTCATACGACCTAACGAGCTATGGCCAAACGACCTAACGACTCAAGGGTCATACGACCTAACGACTCAAGGGTCATACGACCTAACGACTCAAGGGTCTAACGACCCAACGACTCAAGGGTCCAACGACTTAAGGGTTGCACGACTTAAGGGTTAGGCCAGGAGCGACCTAACGAGATAAGGTCCAACGACCTACGAGTTAAGGGTCCAGCGACCTATCGGGATAACTCGTAACCGACTTAAGGGTTGCGTGACTGAAGGGCTGCACGACTTAAGGGTTAACTCGTAAACGACTCACGACCTATGGATGAACGACTTAACTCCAAACGAGCTAAAAATGGCCAGAACGACCTAGGGTTAACTCGTGAACGACTCACGACCTATGGACGAACGACTTAACTCCGAACGACCTAAAAATGGCCAGAACGACCTAGGGTTAACTCGTGAACGACTCACGACCTATGGACGAACGACTTAACTCCGAACGACCTAAAAATGGCCAGAACGACCTAGGGTTAACTCGTGAACGACTCACGACCTATGGACGAACGACTTAACTCCGAACGACCTAAAAATGGCCAGAACGACCTAGGGTTAACTCGTGAACGACTCACGACCTATGGACGAACGACTTAACTCCGAACGACCTAAAAATGGCCAGAACGACTCAAGTGCAGAAAATTCAACAAAACGCTAAAAATTGGAGTTTTTCGCCAATCCAATCCAAACCAAATGCTAACATGCATGCAAAAATGATAGGGAATCATTCCCAACAGTCCAATATAGTTATAGGCAAGAATTTTGAGATAAAAATCTCACCTTTGCACCAAATATCAATGAAAATGAAGTTTTAAGCAAGCAAGAATCAATCTTCTTCTATCTAAGCACAAGAAGCTTGAATCCAATGTCTTCTTCTTGAATTTGGAGTAGAAAGATGGATTGCAATTGAATTTGAGTTTTGGAATTTTAATTTCCCATTCCCTCCACCATTAATGCCAAAGCTTGATTAGTTAGGAAATTTATGAAGAGTGAGGAGAAGAGGGTTGGAACTTGGGCTTAATAGGCTAAACTAACCCAAAGTCCAAAGCGGGAAAAGTTAGTGAAATTTCACTAACTCCAAACCTATCGATGTTTATACTTAAAAAAGTTGTAAACGACATTTCGAACTCAGTGGAAGTGGTCTCGAGTCCTAATTTGACCGTTTGCAAAATGTAGATTTTTGGACCAAATCCGATTAACGAGTTAATATTTAAATAAAATATTTAAATACAAACTCGATAAATATGCGGGTTGTTACAAGTGGGGGGTTTAGTTTAAATCCAGAGGGTATTCTGGGAATGGACGTAGAACGGAAAGTTCGAACCAGTATAAAAATTCCTGGTGTGCTTACTTTAATTTTTATTTTACTGCTATTATCAGTTTCCGCATTTATATACCATATTACACGATCCTTAGTACTACACGTACACTTTCAATTAAAACCTTTTATAACACTAACAAATACGCTCTCTCATATATACACCCAGCGACTCATCGTAGGGTATTACTACCTTACAAATAAAGAATCAGACCCCACAAATCTAAGGTTTATTGCTAAACTAAAGCTCTGATATGAAATGTAACGTCCTGCCTTTTGTACTTTTTAAATTGACGACAAACCACACACGTCAGACTCAAACCATACAGAAGGGTAGATTGTTAGTGGGGTGAATAAGAAAAAGGAAGATAGAAACAAAACAAAACGGAATCTTGCAGCGGAACGGTAAAATATAATAATCAAATATACAGTTCATGAAGCTGTTTTACAAAATATTCGATTATACTTATAAAATACATATCAAAGTTACACATACCAGAAAATAATAAATAATGCAGCGGAATAATGTGATGCAGGGGAACAATATAATAAATAATAGTAAAAATCTTCGTCTTCGTCTTTCAGAAATAAAGTCTTCAAATCCTGAAATGCTCAGGCTGACCCGAGCGAATTGAAAAACAAAACACTCGAGTCAGAACTAAAAGATCTTATTTGAGTTAAATCAACAGTAAATATATGAGTGAAACAGCTTCAGAGATGTTTATGGGGTTTGACATCTTCTATCCAGTGTCTAGTGAGTGCGGTAACCTAAGATATGTTCGGGATTCACATCTCCTAAGGATCCGTTAAACTATTTAATATGTAGTAATATTTCGCTATTATAATAATGTCTGTAGTAAAATAACTTACTTTTAAATAATGTTAAGGAGTTACCCAATCTCCCTCTTAACACAATAATACTCCCAGTAGTCCATCCAGTATCAGCGCATATCCAGATCGGGATACTACCCTAAATACTCCACGGGATAGGGTGAAAATCAAACTCGTACAAGGCATGCTAGGGTAGGTGACATGGCACAACTAGGCAATGCCAGGGTAGATATACCAATTACGCTTCTAGGCCGGTGGTAACGCGTAGCGCGCAGCTACCACCCACCTCGAGCCACACCCCCAAATCAAAATCAAAATGGCCACTGAATCGATCCAAAAGTCAGAGTATAATATCGAAGGGATGTGTCCGATAAAAGGTGCTACCTTATTAGCCCGTCGATCGCTCCTATTTTAGCCAATGGCTAACTCACGGGAGTCGGGTCTACGTATATACTTTAAAGGAACGCCGCCACCATCCTGCTTCATTCTGGAATCTCTACCGTGTACACGGTTGTTAAAGAGGTTTTCGGAGTTGGCAGAGAGTATGACAACTTCCGATCTCGGTCTCTTCAACAACCAACCGTTATTATAACATCGCCGTCATTCCAAAATAGTTCATACTTCAAAACCAAAATACAATACCCTTTTCAAAACCATATAAATATGATATCATTTCCATTTCAAAAACCAAATCAATATGATATCATTCTTATTAAAACCCAAATCAATATAATATCATTTAATTTCAAATATAGCTTTTCTAAAATCATAGCACTTCCAAAATAAAAATATTTCGAAATCAAACGCTTGAAATATAACCATTCAAACATAATACTTCGAATTTCATAGCTTCTAAACCATAACTTCCAAAACTTAAATGGTTTGGATATTCAAACAATATATAAAATAAAATTGTTTGAATTTAAAATCACTTTATAAAGTAAAATAATTTCCTCGACTTCACAATTTTGTTCCCTTTAAATTAAATCTCAATTCATAACTTTCAACTCACTTTCAGTTTCAATAAACCATTTCAATTTCAATATATTTCAAACTTTGAGTATTGAATAATTTCAAAACTAAGGTTGATAATTACAATTCAATAATTAAATGTTCTATTACTTAGTTTTGAAATATTTGCACAATAAATCCATTATCCTTAAAAAATCAAACTACTAATAACTAAATGTTTCCTTCAATTTAGTTATATTTGAAATACTAATTTAATTTACCTCGACCCCAAAATTAAGTTATAACAATTATACCTTTTAAAATTCCCAATTAAATAAATTTCACATCAACCCTTTAGAGTTTAATTCTTAAATAAATTTAATTTCAAATAAATCTCCAATTTATATCTCATCCTTAATTTATTTAAACCATTATACACTCTATATTAAAATAAAATTTAAATACTTATTCAAATTTATTTTAATAAAATCAAGCTCTATTATTAAACTTAAATTTTTATTTAACAACTTATACATAGATTAAATTCAAGCATTTAACTATATATAAGATAATATTTATATAATATCGGGAAGAACCAATATTCATTAAACCATATATTTATTTCCAAAACCATAGGAATCATTTTCAAAATATTTTATATATAGACCACGGTGTCTGTATACAATTTTCTACCCTATGGTCAAGTGATACAGATATTTATCATTTCAATCAGTAATTTAGAATAAAAATACGGTTATATATCATTTCAAACCGCAATCCCGATTGAAATAAAAATGCATAACAACTTGCAGTTTATAACAATCTAAATACAACATCCATTCATCCAATATCAATCGTCAACCATTTATGACAAACGTCATCCAATTCAAATAATAACATCAATATAGAACAGATATAAATAACAGGCATTGACTGGCAGTTTCTATTCAACAATAAATTTAATAACTATTTAACTGTCATTTATATGCAATAATAAATTAAAATAAATTTTAACCGGTAGTTATATGCAATGATAAATTAAATAATAATTTAATCTAATAAATACAATTTAACTAAGATGATGATTTAAAATATGCCAAATAGACATAAATAAATTTCTAATCACATCAAAATTAATTTAACAAACATAAGAAATTTTAGAAGTTGTGAGTGGGTTAAAACACTCACCTTTTGAATTTAAATTCAATTTAAACCCAAAATTTGCACAGTCTTAGAATTCATTCAAAGCAGCGCTAAAATGATTGGAATTTCAATACGAACCCATAGGAACAAACCGCACGTGAAACAGACCTCGTATGTGAGAGTTATGTGTGTTAGAACGATTTGAAAATTAAATTTAAATAAAACAAAAACAAAAAGGTCAAACGTACACGTCACTTACCCCTACCCTCTACTCGGCTACAAGAACCCTAAAGCATGCGAAGAACGAGCAACCGCCATCTATACCTCATCGCCGTCGTCACCACGAGCACCTAGGGCCAGATCTGACAACGCCTTCAACCTTGCCACACCAAGACGCCCCACTGGCCACCATGCCGACGCTACACGACGAAGATGCGACGTCAAAAACCACCGGCCACCACCAATAAACTAAACCCTATTCGAATTTTTCATGTCGATCCAACTGTTAACTTGCCACGAAACCAGCATGGATGAAATCCCCTCGGCTTTCTCCATAATACTGCATCTTCGAATCGACGATCAATCGAAGTTGATCGCGACTCAATGAATGGCCGCAGATTGTTCAGAAATTTCAAGACAAACAGTGACTCCAATTGAAAAATGAATCACATCTCTGAGATGTTCTTGTCGACAGCTTTCAGACGGCATAAAATATGATATAGTTTGTGGATTTTGAAATTTTATTTAATTTTGAATTGCAATTGGATCTAGAATTTGATTGTCTGCCATTGAGGAAGAGAGACAGCTGAATTATACGTATAGAACAATGAACATAAGGAATAGGCTAGGGTTTATAATGAGGTATATATAGGCAAGATGAAATTAGAATAGATGGACAAGATTAATATACGCGTTGAACGATAAAATGGCCCGAAAAGCCTGTTCTGACTCCGAAACGAAATTGGGTCAACCCATATATCAAAATAGATGTTTTAAAATATTTTAAAATCGATGGAATAGGTTTCAAGTCCAAATTCCATCGTATGAAGAAGTTATGCTAAAATCAAATTATTTCAAATTGATTTCAATTTAATTGATTTCTAGGCGTTTCGAGCCCGTACGATCAAACGGCAAGTCCGATCGCTACGAAACTTGAAATCCTATAATAATTCACCGTTACGTATCCGGCGAAACTGGTTTCATCAAAATCTGAGTCAACGGCCAAAATGGCTATTTTCCACTTAATTAAATAAATTAATAATTGATTATTTCAATCCAAATTCTATAGTTTATAAATTTTATCATTTTTGATTTATTAGAAAATTATAATAACTTAAAACAAATTTCTATGTTAATTCAACGTTAATTATTTCGCTAGTTACCATATTTATTTTTAAATTCCAATATTATAGAAACTACAAATTTAATTTTCCATAATTCCATTTAGTTGACCTTTTACTCTATTGTTCAATCCATTTTTATCAAAAGGATGAAGTTACTATTGGTTTGTGATTGTTTGCATTAATATTCTCAAATTTCATCTAAATTTCCATTTATGTAATATTTAAATATTTA
The DNA here is from genome assembly GCA_030765085.1 of Allium cepa. Taxonomy (NCBI): domain Eukaryota; kingdom Viridiplantae; phylum Streptophyta; class Magnoliopsida; order Asparagales; family Amaryllidaceae; genus Allium; species Allium cepa. Next base: position 589,492,628 of record CM060928.1, read on the forward strand.
ATTTCATTTAATGGTAATTAATCCTATTATCATAAATTATATCCCAATATATAGGTAAAACTTTATTACCATTCCTTTTATTCAACCAATTGCCCAATTATGAATAACATTAACGTTATTTCCAAATATTTCCATAATTTACACTAACATAACATCGAATTGAGATTCATTACAATTATTACAAATTTTAATTTAATATACTAAATAAATGGTTAACTTATAATAATTGTTACCATTAACGTTTAATTTCACTTATAAGCTATTATTAGCAAACAAATGTTGCCATTGATTTAGATCTAATTCAATAAATTAAATGAATGGGTAAATAATTAATAATTATCACTATTGCCAAATTTACTCACATTCATACTTAATTATCAACTAACAATTATTATAATTACTTATCTAGCATTGATTCTATCAAATTACAATTTATTACATATTATTTCATCAATTAATATAACTTTTGAATTTATATCCCAATTCACTAATTTCAATCAATTACAACCTTACAATTGTTTCAATTAATAGGTATTGCACTAAATTAGTTATTATTTAAATTGCATAAACCTTATTACATAAATTTTCATTCAGTTACTGTTAATCAATATATTATTCCATTGGTTGATTCAATACTCTTACTTTTATTTACTTATTTTCTATTTTATAACCAAGTGCAACAATTTACATTATTTCATTTAATTGCAACTTCATTTTAAATTGTTAATTTTAATTACAATTGCTATATTTGATTTCTAACGTTCGCTCCAATATAAATTATAAGATTTTTATTTCTTTTAAATTTAATTACAAAATCTTATTAATTTAACCAATTTTAATTATTGAAATTTACGGGTCATTACATTACACTCCTATAAAAAAATTGAATCTAGTACCTATGTGGACTTACTATCGATTTGAAGATGCCATCAAATGCTGAGAAGTTTTTACTAAACTTGTCAACTAGGGTTTTACGAACGCATGATGTTGAATTGTCTTTATGTCACGATCTACTCATAATCAAAGTCAGGACATCATCGCATTACATATTGGATTTGCTCCTTAACCAGATGATGAACTCGATGTGCTCATATATTATGTCATTAAGATTAGGGTTTCTCTTGGAATATGAAACTATGTGCCTAAAAGTTGAAATGCCATTATGTTGTTTCTTTCACCTGGACTGGATGCGCCTACTACTCTATGCTCAAATTCATGGGGATAGCAGCATCGAAGACTGAGTCCTTGATTATAGAGATGTTTTGTTTGCTCTAGTTTGGTCTGTTCATTTTTGTGATATTGGTTATATGGATGAGGAAATGAAAGTGTTGTCGGAGAAAGAGAGGTTCATATTGTCCGTTGCTCTCACTATAACAATAAGTACCAATTTGTTTTCACAAGTTACTAGATGCAAATCATCTAATCAAATCTAGACAATCATTGAAAGAGTTTTCAACACACAATCTGTTGCCAAAGTCACGCGTTATAAGATATAAATACAGAATTTCTTTAGCAAAGTTCAAATAATTTGTGATTTATTAGAAGCAGTAGGACACAATGTGTCTAGTATAGAGCAAGTTTTAACTATATTAAATGAACTCGGTGAGGAATATAAGGCACTTGTAGCCGTTATATCATCCAAGGAGACATTACCATCAATATATTATGTTCACGCAACACTTCTTGGTTACGAAGGTCGAATTGATCAAAAGAAATCAGTGGATTCAAATTTATCAATTAACTATGCAGCCAATTATAAAAACAAGAATCAGACTGATCACAAAAATGAGCAGACAAATCAAAAGGTGGATATTCAAATAGAGCAAGAGGCGAAGGAAGGTGGTATAACAATAATATGCCATAATGTCAAATATGTGAAAAATTGGTCATACTGCAATGAAATTTTGTTTCGGATTTAATGCAAATTGTATGCCAAACTAGAATTCAAACGATCAGAGAAATGCTACTCCTAGTGCTAACATGGCTCAAGTCCAACAAGATTCAAATATCCACCTGATATTAACAGAGTTCATAATCAGAATGATATCACAAAATCTGAACGTATTCAAGATGAAAGCTGGTACTTTGATTTAAGAGCAACCAATCACATAACAAATAATCTTGACAATTTAAATCTCTGCAATAAGGAGTACAGAGGTAAATAATCAATTTGCATAGGCAATGGTGAGTTTATTAGAATCACTCATACTAGAAATGCATATATCAAAGGTGCAAGGCAATTATTTCTAAATAATTTATTAAGAGTACCAAAAATAAAGAAAAAAACTCATGAGTGTATCACATTTGCAAACGATAATAATGTTTGTTTTGAATTCTATCCCAAGTATTGCTTGGTTAGAGACATGATAACTAAAGAAATTCTTTTGTAGGGTGATGCAATCAGTGGATTATATAGATTCAATCCAGTTAACTATAACAATTATGTAAGAGAAGGAAATATGTGTAATCTGTATGAGATTACTCAAACAAAAATAAAATAAAAGTATATTTGATCTATGGCATTGTAAGCTTGGTCACCCAAATGCAAATGTAGTAAAGCAAGTACTTAGTGAAAATAAAATTGTTTTGATAATATTTCATTACCGTATATTTGTACTTATTGTAAGATGGGTAAAAGCCATAATTTAGCATTCAATGATTCTTAAACTAAGTATACAAAACCATTGGAACTTGTTGCTACAGATCTTTAGGGTCCAGCCCCAATATGTTTAGACTATGGTTATAGATATTACATATCATTCATTGATTCATATTCTAGACATACTTGGATTTATTTTCTAAGAGAAAAATCAAAAACATATAATGTAGTAGTGCATTTCATAGCACTTGTTGAAAAGAAAAGTGGTTTTCAAGTTACGATCATGCAAACAGATGGTGAAACTGAATACAAAATACTCAGTAATCTTTTCAATAAAAGGGAATAGTTCATAAATTTACATGTCCATATACAACTAAACAAAATGGTTTAATTGAGAGAAAGCATAGACACATTGTTGAATCAAGTCTTACTTTACAAACTCAGGCATCACAACCCTTATAGTTTTGGCCTGATTCCTTTAGTATAACAGTATACTTGATTAATAGATTACCAATAAAAGTCCTTAAAGGAATAAGTCCAATTGAAAAGTTATATGAAATTAAACCCGATTATCGAAGTTTAAGGACCTTTGGATGTCTATATTTTCCTTATTTAAGACCATATAATAGCAATAAATTGAATTTTAGGTCAAGGCCATGTACTTATCTAGGATATGTTAAAGTGATATGAACATCTTGATGATAGTGGAAAAAATTTTGTAAGCAAGTATGTTGTATTTAATGAACATGTATTCCCTTTTAGTAGTGCAGATATGAAAACAATCAAAAAGATATACAATCCAAAAGTGTCAATACCTCATCTAACTATATATTCCGATATATGGCAACAAAAGGAGGCTGAAAGGACTGTAGGAGTTCTTGATTTACAACTCAAATTGTTTGATCAACCAGGTTATGAATCACTAGAACTACCCAACTATCTCATTCAATCTCCTACACATTCAGTTGATCAAACTCAAAAAGTTAATCAAGAAAATTCACATATTCAGCAAAGTCAATCAGGAAACAACACTGATCAAGTAAATATAGAAAATAATCACATAATAAACCACGAGTGAGATTAGGCCATCCCACGATCATAAGAGCAAAGAGTGGGATTTTCAAACCAAAACTATACAATGCAATCATGATGTCTTAAGAGCCTAAAACATATGAACAAGCTATAAAAGACAAAAAAATGAAAGGCAAATATGAGTGAGGAATATAATGCATTAATAAGAAATAAACATGGAATCTGGTGTATCTACTAGATAATAAAATACAATTGGATGCAAATGGACTCATAGATTTAAGAGGAATCCATATGGGACTGTGGCCGGATATAAAGCAAGGCTTGTAACTAAAGGATATCCTCAATAATATGGGTTTGACTTCAATGGGACATTTTTCCAGTGGTCAAACCAACAATTATTAGAATCGTTCTTACTATTGCTTTATGAAACATTAGAATATTAGACAACTTGATGGTAATAATGCTTTTATGAATGACATTTTAAAAGAAGAAATCTATATGGAGCAGCCATGGGGATAAAAACAAAATATGAATTATGCGTGCAGATTAAACAAGACAATATATGGCCTTAAATAAGCACCAAGAGTTCGGTTTGATAGACTGAAAACCACTCTAGTTAATTTAGGTTATCTGTTAGTCCTTGAGATGATGGTTTTGATGACAACAACCTTAGAATAGAATTATAAAATATAAATACTAACATTATAGTTTAGAAATGTATGTATATGCAGGATTTAACCATGTAGGTACCAAGAATGAAGACTGTACAGTATAGAGATTCAAGATATCAAGATTGAAGACTCATGACTACCAAGAATATCAAGAGTTTAAGGTTTCAAGAATAAGTAATTTAATTAGGAATTTTGTTAAAACTCCTAGAAAAGCACTGGCATCTTAAAATCCAATTTATTCGTGCAATGGAATCCACTTTGAGTCTGTTAAAGGGATGGAAGCCTAAGTAGGATGGAACCTACGAAAAATCTAGTGGCACATTGTTTTGTATACGTTAACTTTTATTCAAAATGATTTTACAAAATTATATCTTGTTTTCAAAATGTTTTCAAAACCTTCCTTTTAAAAGAATCAAAAACATCTATCCTGGTTTTAAATATTTTTAGCCTCAAAATAATCTTTATCTTCAAAATCAAACTATTCTTCGTTTTAAATTTTCTTTAATAATAATATATTAACTTTTAATATTTATACTTAGATTTTAATATAAAATTATAGTAAAATTTTATATATACCAAAGTATTATTCTCTATAATTATTTATGTATTTTAACTATAGTTAAGTATATTTATAAAAGTTTTGAATAGTTTTAATATAAGATAAAAGTTATTTTCAGAGAAAAACAAAACACCAAAATTTCCTTTGGGATGTCGACATACCCAAGTTACCCATGTCGACATAGTGTCAGTTGATTTTAAAATTTTGAATTTCAAAAGAAGTGTCTATTCGTCATATCCCTTCAGAATGGACATGGCTGTTGTTCTTCTATAAATATGGGATGTTTTCAACGAATTTCTATTCATATTTTTCTGGTTTTCACTCCTCTTCTTCTTCCACATTTCTTTATACATATTCTTACCACTACGCTGTCGAAATCAACATTGAATCTAACTAGATCATTTCTAGTTTGATTCTCTATCACCATCTCAATAACATCCTCATTGCTATTCAGAGTTATAGGCTTCTTTGTAATCATTTCTGTGAGAAAAGATGTGATTGTAGCCTTGGAAATCAATCAAGTGAGAAAAGATGTGATTGTAGCCTAGGAAATCAATTGGGTGAACTTGTTGCCCGTGAAATCAAGTATCTCTACCTAGAGGATTTAAATCTGGAGGGTGTACCTCGTAGCCTTGAAATCGAGGGTGTAATTGTACAATTGCTTTAGAAAGGAAATCCGTACTTGTGTGCGGGACTAGATGTAGGATAACCCCGAACCAATATAAAATTCGGCGTGTTCTTTCCTTTACTGCTTTTATTTTACTTCTGCATCTGTGTTTGTTTTTGTGATCATATATGTGTCTGAATTTGCATACATTTGTGTTCAAATTAACATAAACTCAAAAAGATTTAGTAATTCCTTGAAACACAATTCACCCCTCCCTCCCTCTAGTGTTTATCCTAGCCTTAAGATCCGTAGTCCGCATTTCTAACATTTGGTATCATAGCAAAGTTTTCAAAGTTTCATAATCTGTTTTTCGAAAAAGTTTTTTTAAATGGCTATGTTTGTTAATACTAGTTTAGAAATATTCAGATCATCATTATCTCTTGAGTCTGCATATAATCAATGTTCAAATTCAAGTTGTCTACCAAAATTGTTTGATGTGCAGGAAACATGCTTTATGGGGGTTAAGAAATCAATCCACAATAGACAAATTGTGTAGATCAAAAAGAATAAATGGATACTCGATAGTGGATGCTGTAGAGACATGACTGGCAATCCATATATGTTGAATGATATAATATACAAAGACGGAGGACTGGTAAACTTTGGAGACAATTCAAAAGGATATGTGATTGACATCGGCAAAGTCGGTAACTCTAAAACTCCTATTATTACTAATGTTTTGCTAATAAAGAATCTGAAACATAACCTGCTAAGTATAAATCAACTTTGCGATAAAGGATATAAAATTAAATTTGAAAAAGATAAATGTCACATTGAAGATAATAATTCAACCATAATATTTGAGGGAATTAGGAAAAAGAATATTTATATTCTTAGTATGAAAGTCCCAAATGATAACTTATGTCTTTTGGCAAATACAAGTGACCCTTGGATTTGGCATAAGAGATTTGGACATTTGGATTTCAAACTCTTATCTAGACTGTCTAAACATGATCTAATAAGAGGTCTCCCTAAAATAAATTTTAAAGTAGATAATCTATGTGATGCATGTCAATTAGGAAAACATAGAAAAAGTTCCTTTAAATTAAAAGATATGATTTCAACCTCAAAACCTCTTGAAATACTTCGCCTTGATTTATTTGGTCCATCTCAAATTCTGTCAATAAATCATAATAAATATTTTTTGTAATTTAGATGATTATTCTAGATTTACATGGAAAATATTTTTAAAACATAAAAGTGATACTTTTGAATGTTTTAAGAACTTTACAAAAAGGATTCAAAATCAACTTTATCTAAAAATTATAACCATCCGTAGTGATCACGGCGGTGAATTTGAAAATGAAAAGTTTGAGGAATTCTACAATAAAAAGGTAATAACTCTCAATTTTTCATTTCCAAGAACTCCACAGCAAAACGGAGTATTAGAAAGTAAAAATAGGACGATTCAACAGTGTGCGAGAACTATGCTTTCATATAGTAAATTACCAAAGTATTTTTAGGCAGAAGAGTTGCTACTGCCTGTTATATTTTAAATAAAATTTTAATTAGACCTTTAACTGATAAGACATCTTATGAGCTTCTTCACTTAAAGAAACCTAAGGTATCTTATTTTAGAATTTTTGGAAGTAAATGTTTCATTTTAAATACAAAAGATAATTTAGATATATTTGATCCTAAATCCGACAAAGGTATCTTTATCGGATATTCTAATAGAAGTAAAGCATACATAGTGTTTAATTTAAAAACTAACACCATCGAAGAAACAATGCATGTTTCATTTGATGAAAATCTAAATTTTTTTGAAGATACAAATGATGAAGAGGATTTAATCACTCAAAATTAAGAGACAACTGAAACTAATAATGAAATTAATCATCCTAATAAAAGGATTAAACTTTTAAAAGATTACCCTATTGAAAATGTACTTGGAGATATGCAATATGTTGTTAAAACTAGAAATCAACTAAGTCAAATGAGCAATGTAGCTTTTATATCAACTATTGAACCCAAAAATCCAAAAGAAGCATCAACTGATGATTCATGGATTTTTGGCAAGAAGAATTAAATCAATTCGCTAGAAATGATGTTTGGGAACTTGTTCCCAGACTTTAAAATAAAGCTATAATTGAAACTAAATGGGTTTATAAAAATAAAATGAATGAACAAGGAGAGGTTGTTAGAAATAAAGCCCGGTTAGTTGCTCAAGGTTATTGTCAAGAAGAAGGAATAGATTTTGATGAAACCTTTGCTCCCGTAGCAAGATTAGAAGCCATTAGGATTCTACTTGCTTTCGCAAATCAGAATAATTTCAAACTATTTCAAATGGATGTTAAAATGCCTTTTTAAATGGATTTGTGAAAGAGGAAGTATGTGTTGAACAACCACCACTTTTTGAAAATGAAAAATTACCAAATCATGTTTACAAACTTAAGAAAGCTCTACATGGTCTAAAACAAGCTCCTAGAGCATGGTATGATAGACTAAGATCTTACTTATTATAATCAAAATTTGAAATTGGTAAAGTAGACAATACTCTTTTTATTAAAAGAAATAAAAATGATATTCAACTAGTACAAGCCTACGTATATGATATCATTTTTGGATCAACTAATTTTGAAATGAATAAAGAATTTTTTGATATAATGAGAAAGGAGTTTGAGATGAGTCATATGGGTGAATTAAATTTCTTTTTAGGATTACAAATAAAACAATTAGATAATGGTGTCTTTATTAGTCAAGAAAAATATGCTAAAGACCTAATTAGTAAATTTGGTTTTACTACTGCGAGTGGAAAACCCACTCCTATGGCAACCAATGTGTACCTTAGTAAAGAAAATCTCTCAAAAGATGTAGATCAAAAATTATATAGAAGAATGATTGGATCACTACTCTATATCACTGCTAGTAGACCTGATATCATACATAGTGCTTGTCTTTGTGCAAGATATCAATCCCAACCTAAAGAGATCACTTAAAAACCCGTAAAACGTATCATAACATACGTTAAATGCACCTCTGATTTTGGCTTATTTTATCCTAAAAATTATTCTTTTGACTTAATATCTTACTGTGATGCTAATTATGCTGGTTGTAAATCAGATTGGAAAAGTACAAGTGAAACTTGTCACTTTTTGGGGCATTCTCTAATTTCCTGGTTTAGTAAAAAGCAAAATATAGTTTCTTTATCAACAACTGAAGCAGAATATTTTTTTTCTGCTTTGGCTTGTTCTCAAGTAATATATATGAAACAAACTTTAAAAGATTATGGTTTAAATATCTCAAAATCACCAATTTATTTTGATAATACTAGTGCGATAAATTTATCCAAAAATACTACTCAACATGCTCGAACTAAACATATTGATATAAGACATCATTTTCTCAGAGATAATATAAATAAGGAAGTAATTACTCTAGATTATATTAATTCCGAGAACCAAATTGCTGATATATTAACAAAACCCTTAAATGAATCATATTTACTAAATTAAGAAGAGAATTAGGAATTTGTTCAATAACTGAAATATAAAAATATAAATAACAAAGTATAATTAAAAATTAAATCAAAATAAATCAAATAGTAAAAATTTCAAAGACCATGTCGACATGCCCCCTCAACCTATGTCGTCATACAATGATTTTTTATTTTTGAAAATTTTCCCACCAAAATTCAAATAATTGGTTATATATTCTTCTTATTTTCGAAATTTTGATCATTCTCTATGTTCTCTCTCTATTCTAACTTCTGAAATAAATTAAACCATCGCCTCCTCTTCCAAATCAAACGTAAATTCAACCTTTTTATTACCTTCTCCTTCTTCTAGACCGTTACAATGAACTACGCTCGCTCGAGCGACAAAAATGGAGGATTATCTGAAGGATACAATGCAATTATTGACTGAAATTCAAGGGGTACAACTGAGAATGGCCAAAGAACAAGTGAGGCGAGGAAAAATCCTTAAGAATTTGCAAAAAAAATTCTACTAGACAATCATGCTAATCCAATCTTGATTGACGAAGATTCTTCAAAAGATCAAATGCAAGAGGGCAGCGAAGAAGAAGAAGCCTTCATGGAAGATGAGCACGTTGACGAAGACGACAAAGTCGTTTGTGTTGGCCAAGTGTGTTTTGACAAAGACAGAAATCTTGTCGAACAACGTGGAAATATCTATTTACACTATCCAAATTGTTCGGTTCATAGATCTCCTATTTTCAAAGACACTCGTTAGTTTCTTTTCTCTTTATATGTTCTTACGTTCTCAACTAAAATGTAAATATAACTATATAATTAATAAATAATTTGTGTTCTTATACATGTTCTATTGAAAGTATTATTATACTTAGTTAGGATAGTTAGTAGTTTAGGATTAAGTTTTTAGTTTTAGAGTTAAGTGTTGATTATTTATGATAACACTGTCATTATAATCACATAGAGTATTAGATTAAGGGGGAGTTATATAGTTTGGAGATTATATAGTTTGGAGTTAGTTTTTGTTGATGACAAAGGGGAGAAGTATAAAATAGGATAAATAGGCATAGATTAAGGGGGAGTTATTAGGATAGATGTAATAATTTATGAACAAAGGTTGTCATCATCAAAAAGGGGGAGATTATTAGTCCTCGAGATGATGGTTTTGATGACAACAACCTTAGAATAAGATTATAAAATATAAATACTAACATTATAGTTTAGAAATATATGTATATGCAAGACTTAACCATGCAGGTACCAAGAATGAAGACTGTACAGTATAGAGATTCAAGATATCAAAATTGAAGACTCATGAGTATCAAGAACATCAAGATTATCAATGGTTCAAGATTTCAACAATAAGTAATTTAATTAGGAATTTTGTTAAAACTTCCAGAAAAGCACCGGCATCTTAAAATCCAATTTATTCGTGGAATGGAATCCACTTCGAGCCTGTTAAAGGGATGGAACCCTAAGTAGGATGGAACCTACGAAAAATCTAGTGGAACATTGTTTTGTACCCGCTAACTTTTATTCAAAATGATTTTACAAAATTATATCTTATTTTCAAAATGTTTTCAAAACCTTCATTTTAAAAGAATCAAAAACATCTATCCTGATTTTAAATATTTTTAGCTTCAAAATAACCTTTATCTTCACAATCAAATTATTCTTAGTTTTAAATTATCTTTAATAATAATATATTAACTTTTAATATTTATACTTAGATTTAAATATAAAATTAAAGTAAAATTTTATATATACCAAAATATTATTCTCTATATTTATTTATATATTTTAACTATATTTAAGTATATTGAAATAGTTTTAATATAAGATAAAAGTTATTTTCAAAGAAAAATAAAACACCAAAATTTCCTTTGGGATGTTGACATACCTAAGTTACCCATGTCGACGTAGTGTCAGTTGATTTGAAAATTTTGAATTTCAAAAGAAGTGTCTGTTCGTCATATCCCTTCACGAATAGACATGGCCGTTGTTCTTCTATAAATAGAGGCTGTTTCCAACGAATTTCTATTCTATTTTTCTGGTTTTCACTCCTTTTCTTCTTCCACATTACTTTATACATAATCTTACCATTATTCTGTCGAAATCAACATTGAATCTATCTAGATCATTTCTGGTTTGATTCTCTATCACTATCTCAACAAGATTCTCAGTGCTATTCAGAGTTATAGACGTCTTTGCAATCATTCCTATGAGAAAAGGTGTGATTGTAGCCTTGGAAATCAATCAAGTGATAAAAGGTGTGATTGTAGCCTAGGAAATCAATTGGGTGAATTTGTTGCCTATGAAATAAAGTATTTCTACCCAGAGGATTGTAAATCTGGAGGGTGTACCTCGTAGCCTTGAAATCGAGGGCGTAATTGTACAATTGCTTTTGAAAGGAAATCCGTACCTGTGTGCGGGACTAGATGTAGTCTAACTCCGAACAAGTATAAAATTCGATGTGTTCTTTCCTTTACTGCTTTTATTTTATTTCCGCATCTGTGTTTGTTTCTGTGATCATATCTGTGTCTGAATATTGCATTGTGTTCAAATTAACACAAACTCAAAAAGATTTAGTAATTCCTTAAAACACAATTCACCCCCTCTAGTGTTTATCCAAGCCTTAAGATCCGTAATCCGCATTTCTAACATTTGGTATCAGAGCAAGATTTTCAAAGTTTCATAATCTGCTTTTTGAAAAAGCTTTTTAAAATGGCTATGTTTGTTAATACTAGTTTAGAAATATTAATATCATCATTGTCTCTTGAGTCTGCTATTCAAATTCAAGTTGTCTACCAAAATTGTTTGATGTGCAGGACACATGCTTTATGGGGGGTTAAGGAATCAATCCACAATGGACAAATTGTGCAGATCAAAAAGAATAAATGGATACTCGATGGTGGATGCTCTAGACATATGGCTGGCAATCCAGATATACTGAATGATATAATATACATGACGGAGGACTGGTTAACTTTGGAGACAATTCAAAAGGATATGTGATTGGCATTGGCAAAGTCGGTAACTCTAAAACTCCTATTATTACTAATGTTTTGCTAATAAAGAATCTGAAACATAATCTGCTAAGTATAAATCAACTTTGCGATAAAGGATATAAAATTAAATTTGAAAAAGATAAATGTCACATTGAAGATAATAATTCAACCATAATATTTGAGGAAATTAGGAAAAAGAATATTTATATTCTTAGTATGAAAGTCCCAAATGATAACTTATGTCTTTTGGCAAATACAAGTGACCCTTGGATTTGACATAAGAGATTTGGACATTTGGATTTCAAACTCTTATCTAGACTGTCTAAACATGATCTAATAAGAGGTCTCCCTAAAATAAATTTTAAAGTAGATAATCTATGTGATGCATGTCAATTTAGGAAAACTTAGAAAAAGTTCCTTTAAATTAAAAGATATGATTTCAACCTCAAAACCTCTTGAAATACTTCGCCTTGATTTATTTGGTCCATCTCAAGTTCTGTCAACAAATCATAATAAATATTTTTTGTAATTTAGATGATTATTCTAGATTTACATGGACAATATTTTTAAAACATAAAAGTGATACTTTTGAATGTTTTAAGAACTTTACAAAAAGGATTCAAAATCAACTTTATCTAAAAATTATAACCATCCGTAGTGATCACGGTGGTGAATTTGAAAATGAAAAGTTTGAGGAATTCTACAATAAAAAGGGAATAACTCACAATTTTTCATTTCCAAGAACTCCACAACAAAACGGAGTAGTAGTAAGTAAAAATAAGACGATTCAACAGTGTGCGAGAACTATGCTCTCAGATAGTAAATTACCAAAGTGTTTTTGGGCAGAAGAGTTGCTACTGCCTGTTATATTTTAAATAAAATTTTAATTAGACCTTTAACTGATAAGACATCTTATGAGCTTCTTCACTTAAAGAAACCTAAGGTATCTTATTTTAGAATTTTTGGAAGTAAATGTTTCATTTTAAATACAAAAGATAATTTAGATAAATTTGATCCTAAATCCGACAAAGGTATCTTTATCGGATATTCTAATAGAAGTAAAGCATACATAGTGTTTAATTTAAGAACTAACACCATCGAAGAAACAATGCATGTTTCATTTGATGAAAATCTGAAATTTTTTGAAGATACAAATGATGAAGAGGATTTAATCACTCAAAATTAAGAGACAACTGAAACTAATAATGAAATTAATCATCCTAATAAAAGGATTAAACTTTTAAAAGATTACCCTACTGAAAATGTACTTGGAGATATGCAATATGTTGTTAAAAGAAATAAAAATGATATTCAACTAGTACAAGTCTACGTAGATGATATCTTTTTTGGATCAACTAATTTTGAAATGAATAAATAATTTTATGATATAATGACAAAAGAGTTTGAGATGAGTCATATGGGTGAATTAAATTTCATTTTAGGAATACAAATAAAACAATTAGATAATGGTGTCTTTATTAGTCAAGAAAAATATGCTAAAGACCTAATTAGTAAATTTGGTTTGACTACTGCGAGTGGAAAATCCACTTCCATGGCAACCAATGAGTACCTTAGTTGAAGATCTCTCAAAAGATGTAGATCAAAAATTATATAGAGGAATGATTGGATCACTACTCTATATCACTGCTAGTAGACCTGATATCATGCATGGTGTTTGTCTTTGTGCAAGGTATCAATCCCAACCTAAAGAGGCCCACTTAAAAGCCGTAAAACGTATCATAAGATATGTTAAACACACCTCTGATTTTGGCTATTATATCCTAAAAATGATTCTTTTGGCTTAATATTTTACCGTGATGCTGATTATGTTGGTTATAAATCAGACCAGAAAGTACAAGTGGAACTTGTCGCTTTTTGGGGTATTCTCTGATTTCTTGATTTAGTAAAAAGCAAAACACAGTTTCTTTATCAACAACTAAAGTAGAATATATTTCTGCTACTTTGGCTTGTTCTCAAGTAATACATATGCAACCAACTTTAAAAGATTATGGTTTATATATCTCAAAATCACCAATTTATTGTGATAATACTAGTGCGATAAATTTATCCAAAAATACTACTCAACATGCTCGAACTAAACATATTGTTATAAGACATCATTTTCTCAGAGGTAATATATTTAGGAAGTAATTACTCTAGATTATATTAATTCTGAGAATCAAATTGCTAATATATTAACAAAACCCTTAAATGAATCTATATTTTCTAAATTAAGAAGAGAATTAGGAATTTGTTCAATAACTAAAATATAAAAATATAAATAACAAAGTATAACTAAAAACTAAATCAAAATAAATCAATTAGTAAAAACTTCGAAGACCATGTCGACATGGCCCCTCAACCCATGTCGTCATACAACGGTTTTTTATTTTTGAAATTTTTCCCACCAAAATTCATAAAATTGGTTATATATTCTTTTTATTTTTGAAATTTTGATCATTCTCACTATTCTCTCTCTGTTCTAACTTTTGAAATAAATTAAACCATGGCCTCCTCTTCCAAATCAAACATAAATTCAACCTTTTCATTCCTTTCTCCTTCTTCTAGACCGTTTCAACGAACTACGCTCGCTCGAGTGACAAAAATGGAGGATTCTCTGAAGGATACACTGCAATTATTGACCAAAATTCAACTAGTACAATTTAGAATGGCCAAAGAACAAGAGAGGCATAGCAAACTCCTTAGGAATTTGCAAAAAAAATTCTAATGGACAATCATGCTAATCAAATCTTGATTGATGAAGATTCTTCAAAAGATCAAGTGCAAGAGGGCAGCGAAGAAGAAGAAGAAGCCTTCATGGAAGATGAGCACGTTGAAGAAGACGACAAATTCATTTGTGTTGGCGAAGTGTGCTTTGAAAAAGATGGAAATCTTGTCGAACAATATGGAAATTTCTGTTTCCACTATCCAAATTGTTCGGTTCATAAATCTCCTATTTTCAAAGACACTCATTAGTTTCTTTTCTCTTTATATGTTCTTACATTCTCTACGAAAATGTAAATATAACTATATAATTAATAAATAATTTGTATCCTTATACATGTTCTATTGAAAGTATTATTATACTTAGTTAGGATAGCTAGTAGTTTAGGACTAAGTTTGAAGTTTTAGAATTAAGTGTTGATTATTTATGATAACACTATCATTATAATCACATAGAGTATTAGATTAAGGGGGAGTTGTATAGTTTGGAGATTATATAGTTTGGAGTTAGTTTTTGTTGATGACAAAGGGAGAGAAGTATAAAATAGGATAAATAGGCATAGATTAAGGGGGGGTTATTTGGATAGAAGAAATATTTTATAAACAGAGGTTGTCTTCATCAAAAAGGGGAAGATTGTTAGTCCTTGAGATGATGGTTTTGATGGAAACAACCTTAGAATAGGATTATAAAATATAAATACTAACATTATAGTTTAGAAATATATGTATATGCAGGATTTAACCATGCAGGTACCAAGAATGAAGACTGTACAGTATAGAGATTCAAGATATCAAGATTGAAGACTCATGAGTATCAAGAATAGCAAGATTATCAAGGTTTCAAGATTTCAAGAATAAGTAATTTAATTAGGAATTTTGTTAAACTCCTAGAAAAGCACTGGCATCTTAAAATCCAATTTATTCGTGGAATGAAATCCATTTCGAGCCTGTTAAAGGGATGAAACCCTAAGTAGGATGGAACCTACGAAAAATCTAGTGAAACATTATTTTGTATCCGCTAACTTTTATTCAAAATGATTTTACAACATTATATCTTGTTTTCAAAATGTTTTCAAAACCTTCCTTTTAAAAGAATCAAAAACATCTATCTTGATTTTAAATATTTTTAGCCTTAAAATAATCTTAATCTTCAAAATCAAATTATTCTTAGTTTTAAATTATCTTTAATAATAATATATTAACTTTTAATATTTATACTTAGATTTAAATATAAAATTATAGTAAAATTTTATATATATACCAAAATATTATTCTCTATATTTATTTATGTATTTTAACTATAGTTAAGTATATTTGTAAAAGTTTAAAATAGTTTTAATATAAGATAAAAGTTATTTTCAAAGAAAAACAAAATACCAAAATTTCCTTTGGGATGTCGACATACCCAAGTTACCCATGTCGATATAGTGTCAGTTGATTTAAAGATTTTGAATTTCAAAAGAAGTGTCTATACGTCATATCGCTTCACGAATGGACATGGCTATTGTTCTTCTATAAATAGGGGCTGTTTTCAACGAATTTCTATTCATATTTTTCTGTTTTTCACTTCTCTTCTTCTTCCACATTTCTTTATACATATTCTTACCACTACTCTACCGAAATCAACATTGAATCTAACTAGATCATTTTTTGTTTGATTCTCTATCACTATCTCAACAAGATCCTCAGTGCTATTCAGAGGTATAGGCTTCTTTGGAATCATTTCTGTGAGAAAAGGTGTGATTGTAGCCTTGGAAACCAATCAAGTGAGAAAAGGTGTGATTGTAGACTAGGAAATCAATTGGGTGAACTTGTTGCCCGTGCAATCATGTATCTCTACCCAGAGGATTGTGAATCTGGAAGGAAGGTGTACCTCGTAGCCTTGAAATCGAGGGTGTAATTGTACAATTGCTTTTGAAGGAAATCCGTACTTATGTGTGGAACTGGATGTAGGGTAACTCTGAACCAGTATAAAATCCGGTGTGTTCTTTCCATTACTGCTTTTATTTTATTTTTGCATCTATGTTTGTTTCTGTGATCATATCTGTGTCTGAATATTGCATACATTTGTGTTCAAACTAACATAAACTCAAAAAGATTTAGTAATTCCTTAAAACACTATTCTCCCCCTTCTAGTGTTTATCAGCCTTAAGATCCGTAATCCGCATTTCTAACATTATCAATCTACCAAATCAAACAATTCAATCTGAAATCAACAAAGGATCAGTTCTACACATTTTAATATATGTTGATGGTCTAATTTTTATAGGTGATGATGAAGCAGAAATTAATAATCTCATCCAATATTTAGACAAGTAATTCTCGGTTAAAGATCGTGGGAGCTTAAATTATTTTCTAGGCATAGAAGTTAATAGGAAGTCAGATTTAAAAATAATTCTAAGCCTGAAAAAGTATATTACTTAGTTGCTACACAAATCCAAAATGAATGAAGAAAATTCCCAACCAAAACTTATGATAAGCAGCAAACAACTCTCCAAAAACATAGGAGAACCAATATTTAACATTATACAATATAGAAGTATTGTTGGAGCTTTACAATATGCAACTATAACTAGACTAGATACATTATTTAGCATTAATAAAGTGTCTAAATTCATGCAAAAACCATTGAAAGAGCACTGGAAAACAGTGAAGAGGATACTACGATATCTAATAGGGACAAGTAGTTAAGATTTATCATTAAAAGCATGTAAAGATCTCAATATAATTAGACACACTAATGCAGATTGGGCAACAAATCCAGATGATATGAAATCTGTTCAGGATATTGCATTTATATTATAGATAAACCAATGTCATGATGTTCAAAGAAACAATCAACTATTTTCAGATCCCATACCGATGTTGAATACCAGAGTGTAGCAAGTGCAATAGCAGAGACAATGTGGATACAATCTTTGTTCAGTGAACTAAACATCAAATCTCAAACCAAACAGATATTATGGTGTGATAATCAAAGTACGGTGCGCATGTCTGCGAACCCTATTCTACACTCCAGAGCAAAGAATATCGAGATAGATCTATGTTTTCTCGAAAACAAATACTTAAAAGAGAATTACAGGTAAATCGTATATCTGCAACCTACCAAATCACAGATGTTCATACCAAAGCTCTGTCAGCAAGAAATTTTGTGAGATTCAGGAATGATTTGAAAGTAAAATCTGGTGTAAGCTGATCCAGTTAAATCAATCAATTTCCAAAAGAATCATATGAATTTTTTTCATAAATTTAAGAAGATATGTTGTCGACTTGCCCAACTTGTCAAAAGTGAAATTAAGGCAACTAAAAAATCAACTGAATTTGATCAAATTGGAAGAGTATTTGCGCTCCTTATAACTCTCAAGCAAAAGATTTCATTAGTTTGAAGAAAAATTGAAGAGCAGGTAAAGTCGATGAATCTAAGAATTCATTTTGCCCTAACCCTAATATCGGTTTGAGGGAGGAGATAGAAATGAAGAAATGAAGACCGCATGCTGAAAGGTTAACATATATCAATTTATTACTTAAGCTGGTCAAATGTCATGCAAGCAGATATAGGCTTGGCTCAAGCCCAAATGCATATGTTCATTCCATTATAAATACCATGATGTATAGAAATGCATTGTAACGAATGACTATAATCAAACATCAATACAATTCTTCCTTTGTTTTTCATTTCACAAATATCAATCTGAATCAAAACTTATATGCAGAATCATAAACATCACAAATCTTAACAAGTGCTTTGTTCATTACATTATTATACAACAATATGTTTTCACCGAGTTGCTGAAATTTTAGCTTTAAATTTTTGCTTCATTTTTGATTAATTTCAAACAATATCAATTTCGTGTATAATGAAACAAAATGAAATTTGACCCAAACTTATAAAAAGAATTATCATATTTTCAGCAAAATTTGATATTTCACTCAGCCAACTATATTACTAAGTCCTTTATTCTACGTTTTCTTTTTTCTTTTTATAACCTGTACTTTAACCCACAATACATAATGATATAAAGCACATGTGTGTTTGTGTATTTGTGCATATTCAAAATACATAAAATTGTCTCTATACTTTTTAATGATATTATTTTTCCCCAAAGTAGACAATTAACTTGGTGTGTCCGCTTTTAGTATATGAATACCCATCAAAATTAAAATATGATATCCTATAACATATCTAATGTAATTCACATAATACATACGTCAGATTAGATACATACTCATCTGTTCAATTGAGAATTTTGTTGTTTTTTGTATACATGCATATTTTTATTTAATCGCTGTAGTTTTTTTGTTTTAATATTCATACACACACATTTGCATATACAAATGTTATATTCACCGTTTTGAACATTTAAGTGTGTGTGTGTCATAATATAGTATACATATGCTTACATCTTCACATTTTTGCAGAACTTTTTAATGACATTTTTTTTGAAGTAAACAAATGGTTTACTGGTTTTTCAATAAGACTATTTGATACTCTTGAATCAATGTAGTCACAGATCCGGTAGCCTATAACAAATTTAATGTGATTTACATATACAAATATGTGGTTAGATACATATTTACTTGTTTAATAGAGTATTTTATGGTATTTTATAAAAATATACCTATTTTATTCGATGATTGTGTGTATCAGTACACACACATATCTTTATGTGTGTCTGAACATATTGCTATTACAAATACATAAATTTTCAGCACACATAGTACTATTATTTATGTTTTTACGAAGCAGGCATTAAAATTGGGGTGTACAATATATGTATTTGTTTTCCAAATTTATTAACAAAATTTATATTTATTGAAAATGGTACTTTATATACAACATGTTACTGCGATAATATATCACATGTCAGTAAACGTTCGAATCCCGCTACACAACTTTCTAACATGTGACCTCTCGCACCAAAGTCGAATCACTTAATCACTTGGACAATGGTAACAAAATTTATATTTATAAACTTATTCAATTATATAGTTGGCATTGGCTGTACTTTAAATTAATGTACATATAGCTATTATATCAATGGTAAGAAGTTTACCACATGTGGCAAGGAAGTTTGGATGTAATGGTCATTCTACGTTGACAAAAAAACTGAACCGAAGGCACAATACTTCCGTAGAATATGATTATGTCCCTAAACCTGGCATCGTAGCTTACAAATTATACTGGTTTCCAATGTTAATTAATCATAGTCTGTGATATGGTGTGTTTTCCAAAGGTAAATTACTATATATAATTAGATGTGTTTGCCCAAGTTGATACTCGATGCCAATTGGTGGAATATGCAGCAAAGTTATAAGTGAAGCATGGTGAGTTCCTTTTGCACTTAATTATTAGGATTTTAATATACTTTAGGATGGATTAATCATGAAATCCTAGATCTGAATAGGTAACCCATATTGATGTAATTGAAAAGAAATAGAGAAAAGTAAAAAGATTAGCGAAGAAATACCTGAATTCATAGTTGCTGTTGGAAAAGTAAATTTGATATGGTTTTCCATATTGACACAAACTCTAGATCTTATATTAGATCTGAATTCGTGGTTGCTGCTTTCATAAACTGATTGAGAGAAAGAGATAGACCTAAAAGGTAAGAGTTGGATCTGATCTTCCAAATTGACATAAACCATATATCTGAATTATTTCCATAGAAGAGATTATGAGAATAACTAGAGCTTATGTAATTTGGGGACCATAACCCTTATTTATAATGTTGTCATTTTCTAATTTGGCCCTTCAACAAAATAAAATTGCCCTGGTATCTACTCATTAATACCATGACAATTATACGTGTAAGCCTTTTAACTTTAATTCATAATTTGATCATGTTAATTAGGTTTTACACCAAAAAAGCACAACACATTTATTTTACATATGTGGCCCACATATTGAAATTTTCCAATAATCTCCCCTTGGGGCATATATATAATAATCTTATAAACGTGTTTAACTTAATAAGCTCCATAATTGGCTATTTATAACATAAGGTGCTTCTGAAACAATCTCATCCATTAACTATGTTGACAAATGATCAAAGTGGCTTTCGTTACCTTCAGTGTAACTAAACCAATCAATGGTCACATATACCAACACAATCCAACGACATAGATCAATCATGGATGCGTAACATGGAAATTACATGTGATGTGATCTATACATGTGTGTTTCCAACTGATCCTACTTAGTGAGATCAAAACATTCAATATTTGAAAAACCTAAAGTGCAAACGAAACTTTATTACATTATTTCTGATCGGAAAAAAGAACTTGATATATATCTGTAACCAATATGTAGAGCAATGTGTCATATGACAGTACCAAATGCAAACTCCCTCAAACAAAAATATTCTTATATAAAAGTTATACCAATTAAGCAAGATGCTCATGAAAGACTTCGGGTGATAATCTTTTTGTAAGCGGATCTGCCATAGTGGAATTTGTCATAATATGCTCTATCAATTACAATCTATTTTGCACTATCCCTTTACTGGAAAATAGTATGTTGTTTATCATTATAATTTTACTTTAATGATCTTTCAATTTCTTTATTCAATAGCCCATTACTTTATGACGAAATTATACAATTATTTTCCATCATTGGATGCCCCATAACGGAAAATAGCAAAGAAAGCCATAAGTATTTGTATGACAACTTTCCTTATATAGCTTCATCCAAAAAAACAACAACACCACCAATATTATTGTTATCTGATGTGGATCTTTTGTATTCTTGGCATCCAAAATATTCAGATTTGTAATGCCTTATGGTATCCAAACAATCTGCCTTGAGCATATAATCCTTTATTTCTTAAAGATATCTCGTAACCATTTTGGTTGTTAACAGTTGATCCACTTTTAATATCAGTAAGATATCGGTCAAATAATACACGCAATATCCATATGTGTATATGCTTTAGCATGCATTAAACTGCATGCCACAAATGCATAAGGAATCTTTTGCATTTCTTTAGCTTCAAGGATGTTCTAATATTACTATATAAGACAACATTTTCTATTTTGGCAAAAGAGAATTGATTTGTAGTTTGCATACCAAACCCTTTTTTTATTTTTTAAAGCCTTATCCGTCTAGCCCTTTTGTGATAATCCAAATAGCACCCCATGAATAGTAATGGTGTATTTGAATCCCTAATACAAAAGGGTAACCCATAAGTGGTTTTCTTAAGTTGTTTCATCAATGTCTCCATTGAGAAATACGACTTTAATATCCTTCTGATATTGCTTAAAATCATAATCTGCAATAAATTACAAAATAATTCAAAAGAGTCTTTTAGTAAAACCAAAGAGAAAGTCTCTTTAAAAAATAAAACATCGTTTTCCTTTTGAGTACAATATTTTCTATAATAAGCCTTGTACATTTTCACATTACCCACTTAATCCTTCTTTGTTTTGAATAGTTATTCATAACCAATGACCTTATTATCATAAGGTGATGCGAAAGATCTCAAACTTTGTTATCCTTATAGATTTACATTATATGTTCATACCTTAAATCCACATTTCAAATTTGTACCTTGTATGGATTGATGTAAGTTCAAAGAATCATCTTCACCAATCCAATATTTATCTTTATGAAAAAATACCATATAGTCATCGAAATAGTATTTCATTTTTTTCAAGTGGATTTCTTTAGTGACATTGCACTTTGAGGTTATTGAGTTTGTTTTCTTAAAACAATAACCTTAATTTGAAGAAAATTTAGTTTGACATTGTCTTATTATGGTTCTTAATCTACTTCTTATTAATGAAGGAAACAAGTCCTATAAGAAGTAACTGTAGTTGAATCAAAGATAATGATTCTCCTTAAATACAATGATACATACCTTAAAATTTTGTTTAACATTGTCTTATTATGGTTCTTAATTTACTTCTTATTAATGAAAGGAAACAAATCCTATATTATCCGAAGAAGTAACTGTAGTTGAATCGAAGGTAATGATTCTCCTTAAAGACAATGATCCGTACTTTATTTTTCTCCCCAAACTCAACATCCTCAAAAAATTGTACCATTTTCCATCTTATAATTTTTTCTTAGTGTGGGTTTGTAAAACTTGTAGTTTTTAAGTCGCTTAGAATACTAATAAAGTATTTATTATCTTTAGTGTCTCAATCTACAATTATTTAGTAAGTTGAAATAAATAAACATATTAATCACCGAATCAAAATTTGAGACTTTATTATAAAAGGTATTCAGCATAAGTAGATATATATAAGCTATATGTTAAACATTACACTACAACAAAATTTGCTATTTATTACGCCAATAGATAGCTCGATATTGCAAAGCGTTATTATAGATTTCAACTCTTTACTATTTTAGTTAACTTGCATGTAGTACACACATAACCCTCTGTTTTCGAGGAAAAAATAAACCCTGCCTAAATATTTCTTTTCCCTCCTTTTAGGCAATTACGCTCACAAGCTAACAACGCCTTAAATATTCACTTCCCTCAGGAATTTTCATTCGATACCCAAAAAAATAAGCAGCCACTCATAACGCACTGCTGCGGTACTTCAATCGACGTCGCACTCTACTGTTTTAATCATTGCATTGCTATTGGCATTCGATTTTTCCTGTAAATCGATAGTTATTCAAAGAGGTGCTGGGTAATTGAATTTGAGGCGATGTCAATTTTAGTTTTTATTTTGTTCTTATTTTGATACGAAGTTGTTGATTTGTTGACTTTTTAAATCGATAGTTATTCCTGTATATCGATGGTTATTGATTTTGTTCATTTGGATAAAGTATGAATGAAATGGCTCAAGATATAGAAAAAGGTGATAATAAATTTGGTTTAAAAATTTGGTTTAATACCATATTTTTTTTAGAAATACAACTGTAGATGTATTTATATTGTTTTTAGATGCTTCAAAAGAAAATTCAAATGTGTATCGCATCAACATTTTAGCATATGGCAGCTAAAGGCATCATTTATGTACTGTGTTTGCCCATGAAAGAAAATCAGTTGTCTTTTCCCTGTTGTAAAATATACCACATTTCAGCGTATGTTGGTAACTTATTTTTTTTTACTTAAGTGAAGTTGGAACGCCAAAATTATAAAAAGGAAAATATGAATATTAAATCGCAAAATTTTGTAGCAGAAGTTAGAAACCGCAGCTTGCAATTACAGTTCAAAGCTGCAGTTTGCAACTGCAATTTCAGTTTGAAACTTTATTTCAAAAATACACTAGTAATAATATATACTTTTTGAGAAAGCAAAGATTATAAAAGAAATGGTATATTTTAGAAGTTTGTGAATATTTCCCAAAAGCTAGTATTTTTATCGAACTGTTTTTTTACTTGGATATATTTAAATTTTCTTAAGCATACTTAGGAACATTTTGAATAAAGTGCATATATTAAATAAAATCGCCTTTTTATTGAAAGTTTAATGAATACAAAAATTTAATTTCTATTTCAAATTCTTTGTCGAATACCATGAAATTTTTTAGTTTGTTAGTTTTCTATGGGTAAAGTCGAAAATGGATTAATATTTGATTTCATTTATAAAAAATAATTTCTTGGACATAACCTTAATGAATAGTAATTTTCTTTTAATTTTTTAAATTATAAATCATATAATATTAATTTACTTTTATCTATGCTTAAACCATTTTAATTTTGAATGGTATTTTCTTAATAAGTCAAAGGGGTAAAACTCTTAAGTAACGACGTTAATTTCAAATGAGCATGAATTTAAGGTTTTAGGAGACTTTTAAATTACATTAACAGTCGTTGGTTTTGAATGTCTTACTTAGTTTATAATATTTTGCATTAAGGTTGTGGTGGTATATTTTCCAAATATTCTAAAGAAATTATTATGGATTTGCAGTTTAATGGGAAAAATGATTAACGGATATGCATAACCGTAAAAGATTGATTTTCTTTTGTTAAATTGGGTTTTGTGATGCCATCGATTATGTTTTCTCTATTCAAAGTATTTTTAACAGATTAGCATAGATGATAGCGATCTATAAAGTAAAATATATACGTTAAATTAGGTTTTGAAACTAAAGTATGAGTGATTGCTTATTTGTAAATGTTTTTAGAGTATATTAAATGTAGTGTTATATTTCGCATTTTCTTTTTTATGAGTTTGATTTTGTTTGAATCACTTGATCATATGTTAATAACCAAATCACTTGAATCACTTAAGTATGAGTCATTGAGCCACTGTGAGCCTAAAACTTATGAAAATTGCCATAGTTATATTTTTCTTTTTCTTTTTATGAGACTAGTTTGATTCGCCTGATCATGTTGATATGATAATTTTGCTTTTACCGTTGAGTTTATTGGATTATTTGTTTCCTAGTTACATTGTTTGTTAATTATATGCAGTATATATGTTCATTTCAATTTTGGCTGAATCTTTCTTTACTTTTTTATTTTTCTATAACCAGACTGTTTTATTTTTGGTTTTATATACACCGTACCCAATGATAATTTCATATATATAATAAATATATATTATCTTCTTCAATCTACTTAACTTATCATTTTGTTGATCGATAAACTAAACACATAATTCATAATTGTATATTTGGTTTAAATCCAAAATTATTCCATGTACTATATGATTTTGTATATTCAACGAATGTGTAGATATATTCTTCTACAATAATATAAACTTTAACGAAGTTTGTTTACCTTTACTCAATCAATAATTTATAAAATATTGTTAAGATATTTCCAATCCATGCACGATTCTTATCTAAAATGAATTAGACATAATCAGTCTACAATTTGTTTCAAAATTTAGTTTACAAGTAGTAATGTAAAAAGAAACTGTTTAAATCATCATGGCGAGATGGGTATTGATAGTTTTTGCTAAATACTATTGATAGTAGCATTGAAACTTTTCATTGCTTGAAAGCTGTAGAGGTAACAAAAAATTCTCTTGTTGCTAATTTATTTTCTTAAAAAAATAATCTATTATTACATCAATAAGTATATAAATCTATTGTATGTTTTTAAACAGCAATGTGCTTATGGATGGTAATGTCAATCTTATTCATTTATTATGTGATGAATTTTACCTAAGTTGCATTAGCAACATATTCGTTGTTATAGGATTGCAGGAAATGCAAATTTTAATATTCAATATATAAAGACCAACAGTGTTGGATAACAGGACATGCAAATTTGATGTAAAAAATGATTTAGAAAATCATTTTATGTCTAATGTAAGTAAATGAATTTCATTTTACCTTTTAAAATATACGTCAAGATGGTTATACGTATGAATCATTGTTGATGACAAATTCCTATCAAGTAATTCCTTGATCTGCTTTGTCAAGGTGTGTTATTTTGAATGTTTTATTTTAAATTTGTATTTAATTATTAATGCATATGCTTTGCGTTCTAGAAATTTGCTTCTTTCCATATTATATATGCCGATGGAAAAAGATTGAGTTCATTTATACAGGTAAATAGATAATAAAATATTTTAAATCATGTTTAATTTCGAAAATAAAAAATATTTGGTAGTAAATATTAATATTTATGCAGTTTTTATATTTTTTCATTAAAGAGCAACTAAGGAGTACGAGCAACGGGCTAGATGTTTTGTTTGCTGCAAAGAGAAAGTTAAGAAATGTAGAGGAACTTTTATGCCCTTGTGTAGATTGTCGAAATCTTAGTCGATATCATGATGGCATTATCGTTGCACATTTGATTATAAGAGGGATGGATCTTAAGTACAAGGGCGGTAGATGGTATAATCATGGCGAACAAATCAATGTAGGCAACGAAATCAAGTTGGACAATACATATGACTTAAAGCCATTCAATATGAAGATGAAGATTTTTTGAATATTACTTTTTTTTCGATGATAAAGAAAAGGAGGATGTGAAAAAGCAGGAGGTGGATTTAGTTAAAAATTTGGAAGATGCAGAAACCCCCTTATATCCTGATTGTATAGATCAAACAAAGCTATCTGCCCTAAATGCTTTGTACAATTTAAAATGTGAGACTGGATTATCCGATAATGGTTTTGATAAGCTTTTGGCCTTGCTACAATTGTTGTTGCCAAAGAATAATATACTTCCTAAGACTTTATATGATGTAAAGAAAATCCTTTATGTATTCGACATGAGATTCAAAAAGATTCTTGCTTGTAAGAATGATTGTTGTCTGTACCAAGATTTAAATGGTTGTCCAAAATGTAACTCTTCAAGATGGAAGATAAATGAAGACTCAAAGGACATTATGCAAGAAGTTCCAGCTAAAGTGTTGAGATACTTTCCAATCATCATAAGATTTAGGAGAATGTACAGATCTCAAAAATGGCAGAAGGCCTAAGGTGACATTTCAATAGTAAAAGTAGTGACAAAAAATGCATCACCGTGTAGATTCTATAACATAGAATGTAATGGATGAGAGGTGGAAATTATTTTCATCCGATCCACGCAATCTCTGACTTGGTCTTGCTACAGATGGTGTCAATCCATTTGGTTTGATGAGCTCCAAATATAGTTGTTGGCCCATCATGCCAGTGACATATAATCTCTCACCTACGTTGTATATGAAGAAGGAAAATATTATGCTAACATTACTGTCCAAAGCAACCCGGAAACGATACTGATGTATATATGGCGCCATTGATAAAAGACTTATATCATTTGTGGGATAACGGAATTGATATTTATGATGCGTTTAGTAGAACCATTTTCAATTTAAGAGCAATTTTAATATGGGTAATAAATGATTTTTCGGCCTATGGAAATCTTGCAGGATGTTGTGTGAAAGGCAAAAAAGTTTGTCTGTTATGTGGTGTCAAAACGCATCATCGATGGCTAAAAACATAGTCGAAAGATTTTTTATATGGGACATAGGAGATTTCTAGATCCTTCTCATCCATGGAGGAAACGGAAAACTTGGTCTGGTAACACCGTAGAGAAAGGTAACAACCTAGAATCTTAACGGGAAGAAACATTTCTATAATTTTTAAAGGCTTTCCAAATGTTTTTGGAAAAAATAAGAATAAAGAAACCAAATAGTGGGAGATCAAGAAGCTAAATATGAAGTTGAGCATGAAGATAACAAGTAAAAAGAGGAAAAGTAAACACAACAAAAAAATATGAAGATGATGAGCAAAATGAGTTTTTAAGGTGGAAAAAAAGATCATTCTTCTTTGATTTTCCATACTTGGAGGTTAGTATTTAAATTATACTTTTTTCTCGTTGACTTAACAATAATAAAATTATCTCATTGAATCGTTATATTATTGATATTTGTAGGAACTTCCCTTGCGGCATAATTCAGATGTAATGCATGTGGAGAAAAATGTTGTTGAAAGCCTATTAGCACAACGTTGCATGATAATAAATCGAAAAATGGAACTAATTCCAGAAAGAATTTGGAGGATACGACAAAGTCTTTATGTGAAATCTCATAGATATAGAACATATCTTCCACCGGCTCTGTATACATTGTCTTTGTTTGAATAAAAATTATTTTGTAAAAAATTATATGATTTTAAGGGTTCTGATGGTTATTGCTCAAATTTCAAAAGATTTGTATCTTTAGAAGACTGCAAAGTTAGTGGTTTGAAGTCTCAAATTATCATGTTCTAATGCAGCAATTGTTATCCGTTACAATTAGAGGATTTCTGCCACAGAAGGTCAAAACAAGAATAATTCGTCTATGTTCCTTTTTCAATAAAATATGTCCACGTGTTCTTGAACGATAGAAGTTGTGGCAACTTAATGATGAGAATATTGGAATTTTGTGCGAGCTTGAAAGATATTTTCAGTATCTTTTTTTATAATGATACATTTGACAATTCATCTTTGAAGAGAAGCGCAATTGTGTGCTCTGGTTCATTTTCATTGGATGTACCCATTTGAAAGATACATGAAAACACTTAAAGACTACGTGAGGAATTATGCACGACCTGAAGAGTGTATTGCAGAATCTTATCTTCTAAAAGAGTCAATGAGATTTTTTAGTGAATTTCTAAAAAAGAAAGTAAAAATGGAGGAGATACAAGTTCGAAACGAAGATTATGAGAGCAATGTGATACTCAAAGGACGTCTAATTTTGAAGCCGAAGACAATTCAATTGTCATCTAATGAAAAAGATATTGCTCATTTGGTCGTGTTAATGAATATTGCTGTGGTGGAACCATATTTAGAGTAAGTACATATTATAGATTTTATTTTTTTGGTGAAATTGCATCATTAAATATTACTTAACAAATTTTTAAAAAAACCAGTATGCATTTGGGGGTGTTAGCGCCAAAATTGGTCACTAACATCCAAATGTAAATGAAAGCACCAACTAACAGTTACAAATAACAGATGGAGTGTAAATACGAAGAATAGTCAAAATTAAAAAGAAAGTAGCAAAAACACAGAATTTATAGTGGTATGGCTGACTCCGGCCTACGTCTACTCTAGAAATTTCCTTTTTATTGATGTTAGAATCGATTACAGTCACAAAATGGTAGATTAACCTTAGCCTTAGGAAATAGAAAGCAAGAGAGCAGAAAGAAGAAGATCCCTTTTTTGAACCCCCACATGCTGTATTTATAGGTAAATCCTGAGTTGCTGGGCTTTCTGAGTAGCCCGGGCACATCAGGTCCATAGCCACACCATCTTGCCAAGCCATATTATCATGCCGAGCCACACTGTCCTGCCGAGCCACACCGTCCCGTCGAGCCGCAATCCCGTCGAGCCGTAGTCCTGCATTTCTGCAATCCTGCACTCCTGCTATCCTACCGAGCCGCATTCCTGCCGAGCTGCAATCCTGCCGAGCCGTAATTCTACCGAGCCGCATTCCTGCCGAGCTGCATTCCTTCCGAGCCGCATTCCTGCCGAGCCACATTCCTGCCGAGTCGTAATCCTACCAAGCTGCAATCCTGCTGAGCCGTAATCCTGCCTAGCGGCATTCCTGCCGAGCCGCATTCCTGTCGAGCCGTAATCCTGTCAAGCTGCAATCCGACCGAGCCGTAATCCTGTCGAGCCGCATTCCTACCGAGCCGCATTGTTACCGAGCCGTAATACTGCCGAGCCGTAATCCTGCCGAGCCGATCCTGTCGAGCTGCATTCCTGCCAAGCCGAAATCCTGCCGAGCCGTATTCCTGCCGAGCCGTATTCCTGCCGAGCCACATTCCTGCCGAGCCGCATTCCTTCCGAGCCGTAATCCTGCGGAGCCACATTCCTGCCGAGCCGCAATCCTGCACTCCTGCATCCCTACAATCCTGCACTCCTGCATTCCTGCAGTCCTGTAATCCTGCTGAACGACCCTCATCTTTCAGACCGAACCATCCATGTCGTACGATCCTCATCTTCCAGGCTGAGCTATCCATGCCGAACAACCCTTATCTTCCAGGTCGAGCCGTCTATGCCGAACGACCCTTACCTTAACACAATGCCGAGCGACCTTGCCGAGTGAAGTATGCCGAGCGGCATATGCTAAGTGAAGTATGTTGAGCGGCATATGCTAAGTGACGTATGACGATCGACATATGCTAAGTGAAGTATGCCGATCGTCCTTGACCAACCGACATATCCAAGTGGATTTCATCCTTTTAAACTGAATCCATCTTATTCCAGCCTCGATAATCGTAAAGTTGTTTAGGTTAAATCCGCCTGTTTATGGCATTGAGAAAAGGCAGGTTAAGACTTGCCCCCCAAAACATGCCGTGCTATTGAAAGGTGTGTTTTGAGTTGCCTCAAATCCGATATCCGAAATCCAGATCCCGTTCATGACCATATTATTAAATTCATGACCTCTCCGGGTTGCGTTACCCCGTTCCAGCCTCAGCTCTTCGGTCAAGGGCTTGTAAGTTCTCCGGCCTCAGCTCTCCGGCCAAGAACTTTGATATTCACCGGCCTCGGCTTTCCGGGGAAGGACTTACCAATGTTAGCCTCTTTGGTCTCTTACTGGATCTTGTCCTATCACTCCCCGATGAAGGGGAAACGGGGTTTAGTGAGCCATTCCTATCGCTCTCCGGCGAAGCAGCGTCACTCCCTACACTCCGACCTAGTGTCCATGAACATTAAGCGATGTCCTGATCCTCCTGGACCGATGTCAGCCTCTCCGGGCTCTTACTGGATCCCATCCTGTCACTCTTCGGTGAAGGGAAACAACGTTGAGTGAGCCGATCTTGTCGCTCACCGGCGAAGCGGCTTCACTCCCTGCACTCCGATTCAATGTCCCTGAACATTAAGCGATGCCATGATCCTCTTGGACCAATGTCAGCCTCTCCAGGCTCTTACTGGATCCCATCCTGTCACTCTCCGGTGAAGGGAAAACAGCGTTGAGTGAGCCGATCCTGTCACTCTCCGGCGAAGCAGCTTCACTCCCTGCACTCCGGTTCAGTGTCCTTGAACATTAAGCAATGTCCTGATCCTCCTGAACCGATATTAGCCTCTCCGGACTCTTACTAGGTCCCATCCTGTCACTCTCTGGTTAAGGGGAAACAACATTGAGTGAGCCGATCTTGTCGCTCTCCGGCGAAGCAGCTTCACTACTTGCACTCCGGACCCCGTGTCGGTAGGGTCATAAAGCGGTTAATTTCAAATTTACTTCTAGTATTCATCCTTTAACTCTCCAGTCAAAGGTTTATCTTATGAAATTCAAGTTCACTTATTAATTTAAAATTCTAAATGTGCAATCACAAACAAAGGAAAAACCTAGATACTGCCTCTCCGGGCAGAGCGGTCTGTTACCATCTCAGAGCATGCCTGGGGATCTCTCTGGTTCCCGTACATGTGTAAGTGGAATAGCAATTTTACTTTAAAATCAAATCTAAAGGGTTTATGTAATCGACCAAAGTTCAAGTCCTGAACTTGGCCCTCACCATCATGATCAATTGATGACAAGTCGTGATCCTGATCCAGGATTAGTCCTACTAGGTGGAGGCGGTAGTTGCTCAGGTCCTATGGCCGTTGTTCGATCTCTGGTTTATTGTGGAAATCTACCACTTCTGACATGCTCTTCCACCTCATCCTTCAGATGGCGACATTCATTGAGCTCATGGAATAGGCAGTACTTTCCACTTCTACGTTCCCGTTCCGTGGGATCTCTCCTGGGTGGTTTTCGATAAGGGAGCTTCCCCTGAGTCTCCGTGTAAATCCGTTCCAGGTTTGCCGTCAAGTCCGTGTATTGTCTGAATCTGGGTTCTTGGAATTTATTCCGTATGTCAGGACCATCGTATCTGTCGTCCTGGTTTCGCTTACCTTTGTTTGCTCTAGGTAGTTCTTTGGAGGTTCCTTCGCTTTGCACATCGTTTGTTTCTCGCCTTTCGGCACGTGAATCCTCTAGCCGAATGAACCTTTCAGCTTCATGATAGAATTCTCCGAGGTCTTGAGGTGGATCTCTTGCTAGAGAATCCTTAAACTCTGTGCCTTTTGCAACCCCTGCTACTACCGCCATCAAAATCATCGATGGATCCGGGCGATCTACTGAAGCCACCGTTGCATTGAATCGCAATAGAAAATCTCTTATGCTCCCTCTGGTCCTCTGCTTCATTAAAGCTAAGGTCATAACACTCTTGGGTCGCGTCACGTGGACCCTAAAATGTCTCTTGAAGTGTTCCACTAGCTCACCCCGTGTTCAGATCGATCAATTCTCAAGCTGCGTGAACAAGGCGCAGCCAAGTCTGTTAGGTATAGAGGGAAGCATCATGCCATCACTTCCTCGGATGCCCCTGGCACTTCCATATGCCTGATATATCTGGTAATATGTATGGTTGGGTCTGATTTTCCATCATAAGGATCCAGCGCGGGAAACTTGAACTTTGGAGGATTCCTTGCATTTCTGATATTCGGAGTGAACGGACTCCGACTAACTTCCTCTAAGCCTCCATTTGACAATCCTCCTCTCATAATCCTTTTTATTAATCCAGCCATACGCTCGTCTCCATCCGAGGGTAGTCCCTTGTTTGCATCTCTACCTTACCCCCCATGTCCTAGGGGATACTCCGGGTAGTACTCTTCATGTTGGTCATTTACGTTCACGTTGGTCCCTGCTTTCCGAGCTTCATTCACTGCTCTAGATGGAAGCTTGACCTGCTCCAGCTCTAGAGGAGGCCTCTTGACTTCGCTCCTGATTGCTTCTTTCTGTCACTTGCTTCCTTATTGACGGCCTAGCCATTACTTTCCAGAATCCAAGTTCCTAGCTCCAAAATCCTCGAGTGCTTGCCTTCTCAGTGAAAGCACCAAAATGTTAGCGCTAAAATTAGTCATCAGGACCCAAATGTAAATGAAAGCACCAACTAACAGTTACAGACAACAGATAGAGTGTATGTAGAGAGTGTAAATACGAAAAATAGTCAAAATTAAAAGGAAGCATTAAAAACATAGAATTTATAGTGGTTCGGCTGACTCCGGCCTACGTCCACTATAGAAAATTTCTTTTTATTGAAGTTAGAATCGATTACAGTTACAAAATGGTAGAGTAACTTTAGCCTTAGAAAATAAAAAGCAAGAGAACAGAAAGAAGATGATCCCTTTTCTGAACCCCCACATGTTGTATTTATAGGTAAATCTTGAGTTGCTGGGCTTTTTGAGTAGCCTGGGCCCATCAGGTCCATAGCCACACCATCCTGTCGAGCCATATTATCATGCCAAGCCACACCGTCCTACCGAGTCACACCGTCCTGCCGAACCGCAATCCTGCCGAGCCATAGTCCTGCATTTCTGCAATCTTGCAGTCCTACACTCCTGCAATCCTGCCGAGCCGCATTCCTACCGAGTTGCAATCCTCCCGAGCCGCATTCCTGCCGAGCCGCATTCCTGCTGAGCTGCATTCTTGCTGAGCCATAATCCTGCCGAGCCGCATTCCTGCCGAGCCACATTCCTGCCGAGTCGTAATCCTGCTAAGCTGTAATCCTACCGAGCGGTATTCCTGCCGAGCTGCATTCCTTCCGAGCCACATTCTTGCCGAGCTGCAATCGGCTGAGCCGTAATCCTACCGAGCCGCATTCCCGCCGAGCCGTATTCCCGCCGAGCCGTAATCCCGCCGAGCTGCAATCCGGCCGAGCCGTAATCCTGCCGAGCCGTAATCCTATCGAGCTGCATTCCTGCCGAGCTGTAATCCTGCCAAGCCACATTCCTGTCGAGCCGTATTCCTACCGAGCGGCAATCCTGTCGAGACGTAATCCTGCCGAGCCGCATTCCTGCCGAGCCGCATTCCTGCGAGCCATAATCCTACCGAGCCACATTCCTGCCGAGCCGCAATCCTACAATCCTGGACTCCTGCATTCCTACAATCCTGCACTCCTGCATTCCTACAATCCTGCACTCCTGTATTCCTGTAGTCCTACAATCCTGCCGAACGACCCTCATCTTTCTGGCTGAACCATTCATGTCGTACAACTCTCATCTTCCAGGCTGAGCGGTCCATGCTGAACGACCCTTATCTTATAGGCCGAGCCGTCTATGCCGAATGACCCTGACCTTAACAAAATGCCGAGCGACCTTGCCAAGTGAAGTATGTCAAGCGACATATGCTAAGTGAAGTATGCCGTGCGGCATATGCTAAGTGAAGTATACCGATCGACATATGCTAAGTGAAGTATGCCGATCGCCCTTGACCGAACGACATAACCAAGTGGATTTCATCCTTTTAAACTGAATCCATCATATTCCAGCCTCGATAATCGTGAAGTTCGTTAGGTTGAATCCACCTGTTTATGGCCTTGAGAAAAGGCAGGTTAACAAGGGGGTTACAAAATTTAGATAAGCGCTTGGAAAAAATGCAACGTTAGTTTAATTTTAATTTATCCTTTCATCGGCAAGAATTCATTTTTTCAAAATTTACATATAATGAATTTTTCGTAGATACCTATCCACTCAACGAATGATGAAATGTTAAAATGGATTACCTTTGGTCCGAGTTGTAGCGCATTTCCCTATAAAGGGTATGTAATTAACGGACAACGTTTTCACATAAAAGATGCTGAACTCAAAATTATGGGGTGACTTATGATGCGACTACCATGTGTAGGGCAAGTGCAAAAGATATTTCTCAAAGAGTTAATGTGGTCACTTATTATGGGATAGTGACTGACATAATCATGTTGAACTATCGTGTTTTTTATAATCCTGTATTTATGTGTCATTGGGAAAATATAGGAAATGGAGTGAAGGCCGTACACTCTTGTCAATTTACATCAAAATCAAGCTTCAATTTTAAAAGATCCATATATTCTTGCGTCTCAAGCGAAATAATTTTTTTATTCAAGAGAGAATGATCATTCTAACTGGTCTTTTGTAATGAAGGCATCGAGGTTTTCATGAATTAGAGACGGATGATCGTGTTATGGAAGTTAGCTTTATTGGTATAGATTATGAAGAAACGGTTATGTTAGAAGATTGTGAAGGCATATTTAAGTAGATTATCAACCTTATTTTCTTATGAGGCTTGTTATGAGTGTTTGGCTTGTTTATTCTTGTTATGAGTAGATTTTCAACTTCTCTAACTTCTTTATTAATTTGATTGTCTGCATCATTTTGAATTTGCTGACCTGACATTTGTTTTGTTTATGCTTTTTGTTAAGTATATGCATCATGATACACTATGCAGACAGATAAAGCTAGGTAAAATACAAGTTTACTTTTATTTTTTGTAAGTGCAGTTATTCTTATTCAATTGTAATGGATGTTGATGTTTCTTTGATCTTGCAAAGTGTTTTCAAGATCAATTCATTTGGAAAAATATCAACTTTTCCCCTTTTGTTTTATCATGTTTTTGGTAATTGCAGCTGTTTCTTGATTAGCTACAATGGATGCTTAGTTTGTTTGATCATGCTAAGTGTTTCTAAGTTTGATCATGCTAGGTGTTTCTAAGAACAATATATTTCACTGAACGTAAACTTTTTCCCTTTAGTTTTGTCTTTTTCTATGTTAGACGATTTATTCATAGTATGGTGTTAATCTTTGTAAATGTAGAGGTACTTTTCTTATAGTGATAGTGTATCCATTGGAATGATGTTTATGTTTTTCATATTGAAGTTATATTTTTGATAAGAGCTTATTATGGTAAGATCTTGCTTTATTTAGTTTGTTACTTAACTACTTCATTTTTTGAAATTGATATTAAAATATTTATGGATGTTTAGTTTTCATATTGTCAACCGGAATCAAAATTGTAGAGTATAATCCCATGTGACTGATTATAATTGTGGTTATAAATGTCGACTGTGAAGTATGAACAAAAAAAGGGGGTAATTTATTTGATAAATGCCTTCTTTTGTTTTAATTTAGTGACGGTCATTTTTTTTCCTTTTCTTTTCTAAAAATACATAAAACAGAACTTTACTCCAAATTCACCAAAATTTATATGAAATTATATTAATGTGCATGATTATTCTTTCAAACTTTGTATGTATCCATCTAAACATATGCATCTAAAATCCTGAAATTGGACTTGCACTCTGAAATGTGTACTCATTTGTGCTTTTTTTTCTCTTCAACAGTCGAAGGCAAGGAAAGAAGAATAATACTAGAAAATTGCAAATTAGCCGTCTTTATAGGAAATCCATCCATCAATAATATATTATACTATTATTTAATTTTTATACGTAAACAATAACGAACAAACCAACATTTATTTTAATGATTCGATGGTAGACAAATATGGAGATTTTTTCATAAGATATTTTTGTAGCATACGGTTATATCATTCTGCAATGACTTAAAGAATTAATGTTATTTTTGAAAGTGCGGTGTGTATACAATTATATGTGCTAATATAGTATATACGGATCATGTAATATGGATTACAATACAAATGCGGAAATAGATGATAATAGCATTGTAAATAGAAAAATCACACCAGAGATTTTTATACTGGTTCGGAGCACTGTCCTACGTCCAGTCCCAGACTTCTATCTGGATTTTCACTATTAACTACCTCGCTTCACCCGGAGGAACAGGTTTACAACACCCGAACAACCGAACGGGATTTCACGCCTCTAATACACTGAGGACTTCAACACTTGCCTCTTACAACACAGAGGACTTCAACAAAAGAACAAATACAATTGTTGTTGACAACTTGTGTTCTTGAAAACACGGATTTGTCACTAGCAGTACACCCTTCCTATAATCTTATCCTCAAAGTATGCGATATGATGTTTTGAAAAGATTAAGGAAAGTATATTATTGAATCAAAGGATATGAAATAGTTTCAAAGATTCAATAAATAATTTAGAGCTTTTATAATACAGAATTGAGATCAGAGATTAGATTAAAAGAATATATGAAATCGTTGTTATTTAATCAACGAATTGGATGAGTTTATATAGATAAGAATGGTTGCAACTCTTTGCCATTAAGAGATATGATCTTTGGTGAAAGGTTAAGAGATGCAACCGTTGGAGAAGAGAAGTGTCTTTTGGAAAAATTGTTTTCTGTTCAAAAACGGTCGACAGGTTAAAAAGTGACCAGTAGACAGGAATTTAAAATATATATACTTATGTGCATGTGTGCACGTTCATTGTGCATTTTACACAGAAACGGTCGACCGTATGATTATTAACCGGTCGACCGGTTCCTGTTAATTTGCACAATGAATGTGCAATGCTATAAAATGTATATATATCGATTATATTGAGGTGCATGATTATTTGAGGATAGATTTTAACAAGTTTTTAACTATTACAATATCAAATAATCAACCTATAATCTATAGTAACATAACCTTGTTTTGTCGATCGCCTTATTTGTCAGAAATCAAAACTTTCATAAAACTTGTGACTCAACATTCTCCCCCTTTTTGATTGATGACAATATATATCTGCAAAATCTTAATCTCCCCCTGTGTACGTGATCTCTTTCTCTTTGAATTCTTATAAATGTATGTTCCTGCAAGCAATTGTTAGCCCTTTCTCCCCCTTTGTCATCGACAAAAAGGAGTAACAGATACTAGAATATGATATGCATAGAATGAATATGATATGAATAGAAAGATAAATTACTAACACATCAAAAGCATAACAGAGTTTACTACAGAACATAATGTCAATTGAAAATCATAAATAACGACACTATTTAGTACAAGTGTCGATGAATGTTTTTAAAGAGCTAAAACATAATAGAATCTAGGATGAAGCAGATCGTATCTCCTCTTCATCATCATCATCGTCGTCATCATCATCATCTTCTTCTTCCTCATCATTGTGCCCTCTAGATGATTCACCATGTCCATGACCACTCATTCCTGTAGATTCGTCAGATGATGTCCAGGTGAAAACTGGAGCAGCAGGACGTTTTCCTGGGTCTTGTGCTTGAACAGAGGTGGATGTGGAACAAGATATAGCATCCCATAGCATACCAAAGAATGACTTGACCTTATTGAAGCGCTTATCGATTTTTGAGTCCATGCGCTTGAGACGTGATTCAAGCAAAAATTGGTTACGCGCGATTGTTTCAAGTGATTCTTTTGTTGATGACTTTGATTTTAAAAGTTTTACTTCATCGGAACGAGGACGAGATGAAGTTGCTCGTTGTTTCCATGGTCCTCTTTGTTGCCATTCTTCGAAAGGCATAATTTCAAGATAAGGTGGAGGAAGCTTCATTCGCTTGATGGTGATGGAATCAATGCATTTTGGTTTTGAGGTTGCAGAATCAGGAGGATTGACCCCACAAGCTAACAAAAGTCTCATGATATATTCATTGTAAAAGAAATGAGGCCGGGTTGAGTTATTTACCTTGAGAATTTCATCAAAAAGCATGTGAACCCAATTGATTTCGATTTCACCATAGATAGCATAGAGTGCCTTGAAGTTTTCTTTGTACACTGCATCATAATTTCCAAGTCTAGGAAAAAGAGAATGCATCAAGACCCGATGAAGTAAACTGGCTGTCGGGCGAAGTCCAATAGACTTAGTGCCATCGCTATTGTCTTCTATAAACTGATGACTGGTACTATTTCGAGTGAAAACTTCGCAGAAGGTAGATGAAAACTCTTCGCCTCGATTTGGTATACCAAGTATAGAGGCAATTCTAGCATGAGTAAGAAAAATTTGCTTTCCACAGACCATAGACCAGATGACGCCGTTTGGATTATCAGGTTGATATTCATCAAGATTCATGTTGGCGTAAAATAATTTAATCATTAAATGATTTATCTCCACACTATTTGCCGAAAAATCTATCAATGGAGTAATGTTGGCATTATCGGCTAACCTCCGAACTCCGTAAGCCGTGAAATCATCAAATTTGATGAAAGAGCCTGGATGAAACTTGTAATTTGTCATTTGATTCCATCTTGTTACAGCAATTGGGGTTTGAAGCCATTTTTTGACGGAGATGGTAAGAGATGAAGTTTCAGAGGTTGCTCCTTTCTTTGATTTCTTTTGAGGAGGAGCCATTGTTGGAGGTTTTGTGATTTGGGAATTGAAGAATGGGAACTAGGGTTTGTGATTTGGGGTAAGAGAATAGTTTGAGTAGAGAGTGAATGAGGGTAGAGGGAAAAGTAACGTATAGGGTTATATAAAAAAACTGAAAATACGACAACCGGTCGACCTAATGTTTTTGGCCGGTCGACCGTTTTCAACCAGAGAGCAAACGGTCGACCGGCTATAAAAGGGGCGGTCGACCGGTCGTGGTCTGTTGTGATATTTCAGTTTATATTTAGAGTTTTTATCATATATCAACCTATATTATTTATATTTTATACGAAATACAAAATATAACCTTCATTACACAAGAGATAGATAAAGATAAAAACTATATATATATAAGTCTAATGAGAAAGTTCGTCATTAGAATTATCGTTGTTTCCTTCAATACGTTTCGACCATGGACTCCATTGTTTCTGAGCTCCTTCATTCTTCTCATAGTTCTGATCCCATGAGTTAGGACTTTTGGATGTTGATGGCCTAGACGGCATTGGTTCATGCACGTCATGTTTGTTGGAACCGCAGAAAAATGTTGCCAACTTTTCTAAAACAGACAATCGGCCCGACGTCCGTTGTTGCTCGTGATAAAGTTGACTTTGCCCGTAATGGAGTTGTCTCTGAAGGTCTATCTGATGTTTCTGGTAGTGGTGTATCTCATCGATTTGAGCTTTGGTACGAGGAGAATAGAATAGTGTCCGCTTCACTCGTTTTGAATTTGGAGTTTTATCAGACATACAAGAGCATTGATGATGACAACTTGATTTTTGTTTTGGAGTTGTAGGAGAATAAAACTCCTCCGATTCAGAACTCGTAATTGAAATGTATGTTTCTTGAGCACATTTGTCACAAATGTGAGCCATAGTGTACGTTGTATAGAATATTATGGTTTGATAAAAAGAAAGGATGAACAAAATATAAAATGTTTGCAAATTTATATATAAGTTTGTTATGTATAACCTATGGATGTGAGTTACTGAGAAATTTTAACCAAGAAAATATAAGCAGAAATTTTTTTTGTAAGTCTAAAAATAGCTTTCTTTTTAAAACTGAATTTATAAGATAAGAAAGTAAAGAATGATCACAAAAAAATAAGTAAAGTGAATTTAACCATTAAATAAAGCAGTGGCTTATATTTAATGTAAAAAAATATAGTTTATGTAATAGTTGTAGTTAAAGGATAACTAAAGAGAATAACTAAAGAATAACTAACAAGAAGATGTTCTTTTAGAAATTTCTTAGTCAAGATTTTTTCTTGAAATTAAACCAAGCTCTCTTCGTAATCTAATAAAATTAGATTCGAGCAGAGGCTTAGTAAAAATGTCTGCTAATTGATTGTCAGTATGAACATATTCAAGACATATATTTCCTTTGTCAATATTATCTCGAAGGAAATGATGACGGATATCAATGTGTTTGGTTCTGGAGTGATTTACTGGATTTTTAGAGAGATTTATAGCACTAGTGTTATCACAGTATATAATAGAATTTGATAAATGAATATCAAAATCTTGAAGTGTTTGTTGCATATATAGTACTTGAGTACAAGCAAGAGCTGCTGATATATATTCAGCTTCACATGTTGATAGTGAAACACAATTCTGTTTCTTACTGAACCAAGAGACAAGTGATTTTCCAATAAAATGGCACGTACCACTTGTACTTTTTCTATCCGTTCGTGAGCCACCGAAATCAGCATCACTATATGATACTAATTCAAATGGACATTCTTTTGGATAAAAAAGACCGAAATCCTTGGTATTATTAAGATAACGAATTATACGTTTTACTGCTCGTAGATGTGATTCCTTTGGATCGGCTTGAAAACGAGCACATAAACAAACACTCATTATTATATCTGGACGACTAGCTGTAAGATAAAGAAGAGAACCAATCATGCTTCGATACAATTTCTGGTCAACATTCTTACCACTTTCATCTTTGTCAAGATGTGTAGTTGTACTCATAGGAGTTGGTTTACCAGATGTATTTTCTAATCCGAAGCGTTTGATAAGGTTTTCACAGTATTTTTCTTGATTAATAAAAATGCCGTTTGAAAGTTGCTTTATTTGAAGTCCAAGAAAATAAGATAGTTCTCCCATATGAGACATTTCGAATTCTTTGGTCATAATATTTGCAAATTCTTTGCAAAGTTTATCGTTTGTTGAACCAAAGATGATATCGTCTACATATATGTGGATAACTAGAATATCTTTTCGAGAATGTTTAATAAACAAAGTTTGATCGACTTTGCCTATT
This sequence comes from Allium cepa, assembly GCA_030765085.1. Lineage (NCBI taxonomy): Eukaryota > Viridiplantae > Streptophyta > Magnoliopsida > Asparagales > Amaryllidaceae > Allium > Allium cepa. The sequence continues at coordinate 589,533,967 of CM060928.1, forward strand.
TGAAATCCTGAGTTAATAAGATAGCTACGTAGTCGTTCATACCAAGCACGAGGTGCTTGTTTTAACCCATACAGAGCTTTCTTAAGTTTGAACACATGGTCAGGATATTTTTCATGTACGAACAGAGGAGGTTGTTCGACATAGACATTCTCTTTGATAAATCCATTGAGAAAAGCACTTTTGACATCCATCTGATAAAGTTTGAAATTATGGTGACAAGCAAAAGATAATAGAATTCTAATAGCTTCTAGTCGAGCAACTGGTGCAAAAGTTTCTTCATAATCGATACCTTCTTCCTGATTATATCCTTGTGCTACTAATCTTGCTTTATTTTTGGTGATATTGCCTTGTTCGTCAGCCTTATTTTTATAGACCCATTTAGTACCAATTACTGACTGATTAGTTGGTCTTGGAACAAGTTCCCAAACGTTATTGCGCTCAAACTGATTTAGTTCTTCCTGCATGGCAATGATCCAGTAATCATCTGTAGCAGCTTCTTTTGGATTCTTAGGTTCGATATTTGAGAGAAAAGCGACATGACCCATTTGATTGAGTTGACTCCTTGTTCTGACATGTGATGTTATTTCACCGATTATATTTTGAGGCGGATGGTCTCTTAATATTCTTAGTGGTGATTGTAACTCACATATTTGAGGACTATTCTCAATAACTATTTCTGAGTCAGAATCAATATTTGTGATGATTTGATTGTCAGTGACTATTGATTCGTCATCATCTGATATAGTGTGAGGGTGCTGATAGATTTCATCAAAAGAGACATGAAGTGATTCTTCAATAGTTTTGGTTCGTTTATTAAATATTCGATAGGCCTTACTTCGTTCCGAATAACCGACAAATATTCCTTCATCGGCCTTTGGATCAAATTTGCCAAGCTGGTCTTTTGTATTTAAAATAAAGCACTTCGATCCAAAAACTTTGAAGTATGAGATTTTAGGCTTTCTTTTGTTAAATAACTCATAAGGAGTATTCTTGGTAAGAGGTCTTATGGATACACGATTTAAAACATAACAGGCAGTTGCCACAGCTTCTGCCCAAAAATGTTTTGGTAAGGTGGTTCCATTCAATAATGTTCTTGCATATTCTTGTAAAGTTCGGTTTTTCCGTTCTACAACTCCGTTCTGTTGTGGAGTTCTGGGAAACGAAAAATTATGATATATACCTTTCTTTGTACAAAATTGTTCAAATTCATTATTTTCAAACTCTCCGCCATGATCACTTCTTATATTTTTAACTTTAATCCCTTTTGATTTTTGAATTCTTTTGACGAAAGATTTGAAATGATCGAAAGTGTCACTTTTATTTTTTAAGAAAATTGTCCATGTATGACGAGAGAAATCATCAACAATTACAAGCACATATTGATTGTGATTTATTGATTGAACTCTAGTAGGTCCAAATAAATCCATGTGTAGTAACTCAAGTGGTTGTAATGTTGATATGACTTTCTTGGATTTAAAAGATGATTTGGTCAATTTTCCTACTTGACATGCGTCACAAATGTTGTTAACTTTAAAACTCATTTTGGGTAGTCCTCTAACTAGATTGTTTTTGGCTAGCTTGTCAATAGTTCTGAAGTTTATATGACATAAGCGTTTGTGCCATAGCCTTGGATCATTGTCATTAGCCACAAGACACATATCTGAATTATGATTAATGTTCATATTCAAAATATATATATTTCTGTCTCTATAACCTTCGAAAACCAAATTATGGTCTTTATCTAGAATACTACACTTTTTATTTGAAAATGAAATAATAAAACCCTTGTCACATAACTGACTAATACTTAGCAAATTGTGTTTCAAATTTCTAACTAGCATGACATTAGTAATAAGAGGTAAGTTAGATGTACCGCAATTGCTCACATCGCCTTTCCCGATGATATAGCCTTTTGAATTGTCTCCAAAAGTGACGGAGCCACCATCTGAATATGTAATATTTGTTAATAAACTCTTGTCTCCTGTCATGTGCTTTGAGCAACCACTGTCCAATATCCACTTTCCTCTTTTCTTAAGTGGGACCTGCAAAAAATAGAATTAAGTCCATGGTACCCACTTTTTATAGGGTCCTAAGAGTTAGGTCTTAGGAGTCCAAACCCATATGGGTCCGGTATCCCCTTTATATATATAATTATTATTAAAATGCACAGTATTCATGAATTGCTGAATGTATTTGTTCCTAATCAAATTGTTATTTGTTTTAGGAACCCATATTTTGATAGTCTTGACATTTTTCTTTTGAAATTTCACAACTGGTTTTGGTTTGGAATATAATAAACTAAGATTTTTCTTAGCTTCAGTTTTTTGTACTTTCTTCTTCCTTTTATTTCCAATATGTTTCTTGGTTTCTTGTTTGTTATATCCCAATCCTTGTTTGTCTGAAATAGATTGTGAACTTTCAATGATTTTTGTCAAATTTTCTCGACCTTTGTTAAAGTTAGAAACATTTTGAGTAATGTCATCAAACTTTGTTTGTAAGCTAACTTTTTCTAGGTCTAGAATTTTGACTTTTGCTTTAAGCTCATGATTTTCAGTAGTTAGAGCATTATTTTTCTCTTTTTGAGCTTCTATTTCTTGACTCAAAAGAGATATTTGAGAGTCAACATTAGATGATGATTCTTGAATATTTTCAAGTTCCTCTTCTAATATTTTCTTCTCATCTTTTAACATATCTCGTTCAAACTCTGCTCTACTTAAATCCGCTTTGACTATTTTTAATTGACGTTTTAAGTCTTTATATTTGACTATCAATTCAGCATTAATATCAAGTAATTCATCAAATGTAGGAATTTGTACCTCATCTTCTGTTGCCATAAAACAAACATTAGCTTGTTCATTCTCTGAATCACTTTCACTTTCTGATGAAGATGACTCTGAATCATCCCATGTTACTTAGAAAGCTCGTTTCTTAGATTTGTCCTTTTTATATTTGAATTTGTCATTTTCTGACTTCTTCTTTTCTTCTGGACAATCCTTCTGCATGTGTCCCTTTTTATGGCAATTGAAACATTCTATAGCAGATGAAGATGGTTTGTTTGATCCATGTTTCCTTTTATTGTAACGACTGGCTTTTCAATATTTTAGGAATTTTTTGAATCCTTTCGCAATGAATGCCAAATCTTCATCTTCAGAATCTGATTCATTTTTATCTTTCTCAACATGAAATGCTACATTTTTCTTTTCTTCTTTCTGTTCTTTTCTAGCCTGCAAATTTGCTTCATAGGACATTAAATTTCCTATCAATTCATCTGGCTTCATGACGGAAAGATCATTAGCTTCTTCGATTGCTAATACTTTTCCTTCCCATTCACTAGTCAGAGAATGTAGGACTGTTGAAACAACATCGAAATCAGAATACTTTTGTCCTAAGCCAATAAGTGCATGGTGAATAGTTTGAAACCGTGAATACATGTCATTGATTGTCTCATTTGGTTTCATTTTGAAATTTTGAAATTGACTTTTTAGCATGGCTATTTTGGCTTGTTTAACCTTGTTAGTACCTTCATGAGTGATTTTTAGTGTTTGCCAAATTTGATATGCAGTAGTGCAGATACTAACACGGTTATATTCATTTTGGTCTAATGCACAGAACAACATATTTATTGCTCTTGCATTTACGGCTGCTGCCGTTTTCTCAGCTGTAGTCCATTCTGAATAATCAGTTGTTGGATTTACTATTTCTCTTTGAGTGGCATTCCAAGCATCATAGCTATTTGATTGCATAAAGAATGACATACGTGTTGCCCAATAACTATAGTTAAGACCACTGAAAAATGGAGGTCTTTGTGTCGATTGACCCTCCGTGTAAGTGGTGTTTTGAGTGCTAGTACTTACGTTATTTGCCATATTACTATAATATATCAAATAACTGTGTTACGGTTATATGATGACCGTGCTCTGATACCAAATGAAAGTGCGGTGTGTATACAATTATATGTGCTAATATAGTATATACGGATCGTGTAATATGGATTACAATACAAATGCGGAAATAGATGATAATAGCATTGTAAATAGAAAAATCACACCAGAGATTTTTATACTGGTTCGGAGCACTGTCCTACGTCCAGTCCCAGACTTCTATCTGGATTTTCACTATTAACTACCTCGCTTCACCCGGAGGAACAGGTTTACAACACCCGAACAACCGAACGGGATTTCACGCCTCTAATACACTGAGGACTTCAACACTTGCCTCTTACAACACAGAGGACTTCAACAAAAGAACAAATACAATTGTTGTTGACAACTTGTGTTCTTGAAAACACGAATTTGTCACTAGCAGTACACCCTTCCTATAATCTTATCCTCAAAGTATGCGATATGATGTTTTGAAAAGATTAAGGAAAGTATATTATTGAATCAAAGGATATGAAATAGTTTCAAAGATTCAATAAACAATTTAGAGCTTTTATAATACAGAATTGAGATCAGAGATTAGATTAAAAGAATATATGAAATCGTTGTTATTTAATCAACGAATTGGATGAGTTTATATAGATAAGAATGGTTGCAACTCTTTGCCATTAAGAGATATGATCTTTGGTGAAAGGCTAAGAGATGCAACCGTTGGAGAAGAGAAGTGTCTTTTGGAAAAATTGTTTTCTGTTCAAAAACGGTCGACAGGTTAAAAAGTGACCAGTAGACAGGAATTTAAAATATATATACTTATGTGCATGTGTGCACGTTCATTGTGCATTTTACACAGAAACGGTCGACCGTATGATTATTAACCGGTCGACCGGTTCCTGTTAATTTGCACAATGAATGTGCAATGCTATAAAATGTATATATATCGATTATATTGAGGTGCATGATTATTTGAGGATAGATTTTAACAAGTTTTTAACTATTACAATATCAAATAATCAACCTATAATCTATAGTAACATAACCTTGTTTTGTCGATCGCCTTATTTGTCAGAAATCAAAACTTTCATAAAACTTGTGACTCAACAATTTTGACGTGCATCTTCTTTGGAACATGTGGTTTTTTATTGCAAAAGAGTGTTAAAGCATTTCTATTCTTTGGCTAATGAATTGGTACAGTCGATTAAGAAACTAATTGTACATGTGTACTATTAAATTATTTTGTTGTTTCACATTGGTGGATTATATAAAAGCCAATATAATATTTACCAGAACAATCATGTGCTGACGGTTTCACAGGTATGCTCCGAAAACTGCACTCACCAAAAATAACATTTATATAATTAAATGCAAACTTTTGATGTGTATTTTAATTAAGTCGATGAACCGCTTCTTCGTTTTTTATGCGAATGACTTTATACATTAACTATAGAATTAGAAAGTAGCATCCATGAGTTTCTCTCATTGCTATATGCTCACCTATTCTTGCTTCATGTAATCTCATACATTTTTGTAACATGATCAATTTTTGTAACAGAAAATGGCAGAACTGTGAAAAAGAGAAAGCACACTGACATGCAAAAAGAAGTCAAAGAGCCCAAATCTACACCTAATAAACACATTACAAGAGATGAGCAGTTTGAAGTAGACAATGAGATTCATAAAGAACACAACCCACAATAATTAGAAAAATATCAGTTACAAAATGAACAAAACAACAATGCTCAACTACAAGACAACTCACAAATAGACGAAGACAATGCAATTCAATTGGAAGAAAATTCTAAAGGTGAAGTGAATGGCGAAAGACATATGCATGGTGGTAGTGCATGTATAAATGTGGGAAAAAAAGTAGAAGACCAAGTAAAGATGGAAGGCTTCCATTCAACTGGAGATAATCGAAGTTGAATTTAATAGTGCTGGTGAACCCATAAGAGATGGGTCGATCAAGTTATCTTCCTTTTTAGGGCCGCTTGTATAAGAAGTGGTTTCAGTCGCATTAAATGATTGGAGGCACCTTAGTGATGATTTAAGAGATGTTTTATGGGAAAGCATTCAGGTGACTTATCTTTGTTTAGCATTTTGTGTTATATGCTCTTATGTTTTTTTATACATTTCACCTAATTTATCAAGATTATTTTAAATAGTCATATATTTTTGAATTAAATAGTCAATAACAAGGTGATCGGTTTGGAATTTGGTAGTGACAAGAGATATTCCAGATTTTTCTTTTATACAGAGTTGACCCAAAAAAATTCAGTTGAAGGGATACTCCATTTTATTTAATGTAATTCTTTGCTTTTTATATATGCTGTAAGTTGATAGAGGTCTAGATTTCTATGTAGATTGCCTAAATTATTTGGAAATATTATAGATTGTCCCTAAAAATATGCTCCACTCCCCACGTTTCTTCTCTTTTTTGATGTTTGCTTGTTTCAGTTGGAGATAACAGTCTTGAATGAGTAAAGTATTTTGAACACTCTTGGGTAGTTGAATACCATTGAACTCTCTTAAGTTACATTCACACCATGTATGTCATACTAGATTAGTAATAGCAATTTTGATAAGGTGATTCATGGATGTAGATTGGAATTAGGCCCAAAAAAAAGTTGTTCAAAGGTAACTTCTAGGTTATTGCCTGATATAATAGTTAGATGACGCTTGTTTTTGATTATTTTCCACAAATTATTTGAGTAAGCATAGTTGAAAAAGATGTGGTCTATGTCCTCATTTTGTTGTTAGCATTGATTAGAAGTAGGATTTATTGCTTGTTTCAATGTATGATTTTGTCTTTTGTGTTCAATTTCTTTACTCTAGTTTGAAGAGAATATAGAGACATTTCTGTAGCACACTTGTTATTCCATATGTTTGCACCACTCCCATTCACTATGATCAGTCCTCGTATTCTCCCAAGTCGATTTGAAGGAAAACACCCCCTTCGAATTTAGAATCCAGAACCACTAATCTGCTTTTGCACTTTTAACAATTTAAATATCATTAATTTGGTCATGATCTGGGTAGGCAAATAAGAACTAGAAATTACTTGAAGTTTATGCTTAGGAGGCAATCTAAATTTGAATATCACTATTATCATTTGATATCATTAATATCATTAATATCTGCTTAGGAGGCCATTAATATCATCTGAATTTGAATATCATTAATATCATTAATATCTACTTAGGAGGCAATCTAAATTTGTAGTTTATGCATTTCTAGTTGAGGATCTTGTCCTAATTACTTGCGAACTAAAAATTATTCCATGATTAAAATTAAAAAAATTTCATTGCACCATCTAAATTTTTCATTACCATTACGTTTTCATAAAGATATCAACAAAAACTATAATATTGTGTTCTTATGTCTAAGAATATTGACACCTATTATGAAAAATGTTGCAGACGAGGTTTAAAATGGATGCAGATTGGCCAAAAACACTAATATTTAAGCACATGGGAGGTATTTGGCGGGTGCCATCATGTAGACTAGTTCGCCAAATAGTTAAATCAAAGTCCATGGAGGAAAAGCTTCAGTTGAAGCCAAGTAACATCAAAAGTATAAATGAGTGGAAGAAATTTATAAAGTCAAAAACAAGTTCGAAATTTCAGGTAATTATTTATTATTGTTGTTTATTTCTTTGTATGAAATATAATAACATAAAGGATGTAAATAGTGCATTTAAATCTCTTATTTTAGGTATTAAGCATGAAGAACAAGCTATTAGGGACAAACACTTGCCACATACATGCAGTCGTAAAGGAATGGCTCGACTGGCTGAAGAAAAAGTAAGAAAAAGAGTGATTTATCTACTCTAATATTTATGAACTTATTATTTAATACAAATTTGTCATTTGATGTTCTTTTGAATGTAGAAAAAGCAAAATGGTGATTGCTCTTACGTCACTAGAAGTCAAGTTTGGATCAAATCTCGCACATGGAAAAATGGTGAACCAATAAATATGACAGTTGCAGATACCGTAGTAAGTTAATCAAAATCTGTTTTTCCTTCTAAAATTACAGTAAATTATTTTGACCAACATGCAGTAAGGTAGTTCACAAGTTCAATTAGGAAATAACACATCCTAATCGTCCATGTATTTTGAAAACAAGTGGTAAGATGGTTCATAACTTAAATTTTAAGGCAGTGCTATTCACATATCTTAATCCTTTTGAAAAAAAAGAAAAAACTCAAGTAAAAGGAAAAAAAATTGGCATCATAGCAAGTAGGCTGCTGCTACTATGCGCATTAGAAAAAGGACCCTCTTGATTAATTTGGTGATGGATAGCTGATATGTTTGCATTGTCCAATGCGAGGTACGTTCTCAAAATACTAATGTTGTTTTAACAGATTTTCATTTGCAGTTGCATATTGTTATAAAAAACAAATAACACCATAGATACAATGTTGTACACTATTTAAGAACTAGGGAAAATATAAGCTATGAATGCTCTATGTCTAACATGTTACAGTTTTCATCTCTGTTCAACTGTCACGGCATTCACTAGAGCAAATAATTTTTCAAACTCAAAATTATCTTACTTACATTAGTTTGTAAAATAAATGTTAATATAAACTTTGACCATTAAAATATTTATCAAGTTGATAAAAACTTTTTGACTTTAATACCCGTTGTATTTATTTAATTATCCTTTAACATTTATTGATTTTTACTAACGTCCACTTAAAATGTAAAGAACTATGCTTCAAAGTTCTATTCTTTATGTTTAGATCTCAACTTATTTTATATGTATGCATGCGCATGGCCATACGCCTTGTTTTCCTATTCTACAAACATGCATTTTAAATTATGTCTTTGAGTAGACATTTGATATGTACATTTGCAATTTGAATGTGTGTTCATATAAATGCATACTGGTATATAATTAGATTTTAATGCATCTCAAAAAGGATCCCTTAAAATGAAATGAACGGGAAAATATATTTTTTGACTTGAAATGATATCATAAAATAATAAACCTGTTATAAGACTCAAAATTATAGTATGGATACTGTGTGAAAATGATCTTGCAGCTAGGTTAAACCAATGTTTTAAATTAGTTCTCTCCCTGAATTGAAATGAAGTGAAACTTGTTTAGCTTTTCTTCTATGGTCTATAAATTTGTGTCATTTTCTCACTCCTCTAGCTATACTTGGCTCCTTGTTGATTTTCTATTGAGCTTGCTCGCTTTGACTTTTTCAAAAGTATCTACTAGCTGAAAAGGAATGATCCCTTCACAGTTACAACTGCATTTCGGTATCAGCTTTTTAATTATCACCCAATTTATCAGAAAAGCTAATGCATATCTATATCTTAGTATAATTATCAACTGCTTTTCAGTATCAGCTTAGCTTCTCTAGCTGTAGTTGCCAACTGTTCCTTGTATCAAACGATGTAATTTATTTATGGGGCTTGCTTTCTAAAATTCACAATATATACAAAATTAATTTTAAAACTAGTCTGCTCTAATTTAAAATTTTATCCTCATTTTATACTAGTTACCATAATGCACTTTAAATTCATTCAAAGCATAATTTAGCTAGCAAAATAAAAGATGTTAATAGGTGCTAATAAAGAAATTGACTTTATAATTACATTGATTCTTACCTTGACATATTTTGAAACATTGTAGGCTTTTTATTATTGTTTTTTATACACCTAACTTTAATAACTATAGAGAAAAAAATTCAGACTAAAATATTAAGACTGATTTGCAATTTGATGTTAGCCTTAGATTGGTCAATTACACTAATTTTCTAAATAAGCAAGATGACCTAACATGTTCTATATTTTTCAACCTCATCTCTCTGTTTATGGTTTAAATTGCTTTAGCTATAACTAAATAAACAGCCATGTAATGTGATACAGTTAGGTATTTCATATTAAAAAGCTTGTGTACTATTTTAGACCATTTCTTTGATTTTGTTGATTCAGTGGTTAAACATGACATAATTATCAACTGATTTTGACTTCGAATTCAGCATATTCGTTTTAACTTGTGCAATGTATCAACTGCATTTCAGTACACTGCATTTCCCACAAGTGTTGCATTTTACTTCTTTCAATTTAGATATATCACTTTCTTAGTATATAAATGTATCATTATACATTTATGTGCATTAACATTTGTAGATAAAGATAAAACAAGTTGAAAGTGTTCCACAATCAAGCTCGGCAATCAATTACAATGTATTAAGCATATATTTTTCAAGATCTGAATAACATAGCTGGGCTAGAATTAAACAATAGAAAATCCACTCTATTTTTTAGTGAAGGTGCTACAAACAAACATCAAATAGTCGTCATTCTAAATATTAGCATTGGAACTGCCAATTATTTATTTGGGCATTCCTTTATCTAATAATAAATTAAGAACATGGGATTTTGTTTGGTTGGTAGACAAAATTAATAAAAAAATTCAGCATTGGCATAGTAAGATGCTAAATATCAGTGGAAGGGCTGAATTAATAAAAACTGTCATATATCCTATGCTATAATTTTGGCTTCAGTTCACACAATTCCCATTAGCAGCTATTCAAAGAATCAATTCTTTGTTTGCCAACTTCCTGTGCAAATCTAAAGCTCATAAAATGAGTTGGGAAGATGTGTGTAAAATAAAAAGTGAAGGTGGCTTTGGAATAAAAAAAATTAAAGACATTTCTAAAGCAGTGGCAGCAAATCTGCTGTGGAAATATATTCAGGGTGACTCTCTTTGGGTTATATGGTTACAAAATAAGTACTGCAAAAAAGTTAACTTCTAGACTGCTACCATGGGCACTAGTGCTTCTTATACTTGGGAAACATTGCTTAGAGCAAGACAATGGTACAAAGGGTTCATAAGTGGGAATATTGTTAATGGGGACAACACCAATTTATGGTTTAATCAATGGCATAATGGATCATGTTCAATAGATAATGCTGGTTGGAATGCTATGTCTATTATAGATGGATCTAACAAAAAAGTGTCTATGCTAATCTCTAATAATAATTAGAAACAAAACACAGAATATATGCCTATACAGTATCAATAATATATTCACAATATAACCATTCATTCTCAAATGGAAAAATATTATTAGAATTGGACTCCTAGTACCAACGGGAAATTCACAATGAAATGAGCATGGAATCATTTCAAAAACAAGCATGATGATCATACTTGGACAAAGATTATTTGGAACAAAGGGTGTGCTCCTAAGATGTCTATTTGTGCACTCATGGCCAAATTAAACAAATTGAATACAAAGGATCGAGTTAATAGATAGAACTCAAATATAGACCAAAAGTGTGTGCTGTGTTTAAATTAGTCTGAATACAGAGATCATCTCTTTTTTAAATGTCCCTATTTGAGAAATTTACCGGACAGTATAATGTAGAAAGTCAAAATCAATCTCAATACTAATTGCAATATAAATCAGTTTTGGATAGCCTATGTTAAAGATAGAAAAATCACTCTTTAATCAATAAGATTACCCATGTAACTTTCACTTCCCTGATTTGGAATATCTGATGCATGGGGAATGACACGGTCTTCAAAGGAATTGAAATTCCTGCTCCCGTGCGACTCAACCTAATCATTCAAGATGTTAAGATCCTTATGCAGTACAGGTTAAGTAATCAAACGATAAATACAAAGATAAAACTTATATTTTCAAATTTTAATATCGCCATGGATCCACAATATCATCATCGACCTTCCTAATCTTCTGCCTATCTGATCTTTTTTAATTAGCAACAGTTCCCTTGTCCTAGTCTATTTGTGTTGTCTTCAGATTTAGACTCTGAGTTTCTTTGACATTTGAGGTTTAGGTCTACTTTTTGAGAGAAATGCATTACCTTCTTACTCCTTTCTATGATATTTTCTCATCCTTGTTCGGTGTGTCATTGTTTTGCTGGAATCTTCTTCGGTTACCACGTATCGCTTTGTCTTTGGGTTTTATTTTTCTCGGCTTGCGAATTGTATCTTTGGTTTTTTGTTTTCTTTGCTATTCCAAGTTGTTATTACGGATGGTTTTGAGTGCGTTTTAATGTTTGTTTACTCCCCCATCTATTTAATAACTTGGTTTAGGTGTTGTGGTCTTGTATTGTTAATATATGAAAATGATATGTACTCCTTTTCCTCGGAAGATACCCATTTAGGTTAGGGGGTTATGAGGTTTTAATGAGGCATATCATGGAAGTATATGTTTCCCTTTTAGTAAATAAAGTACTTGTTTCCAAAAAATTCAATTACAAAGAAGGTGCACTTTCTTAAGTATCGGGACAAGATAGACCGGGTCGATTAAGAGTAATGGGAAGGAATATGAACATCACTAGCAAGTTAAGGATAAGCAAACAATGCAACTTGAAAGAAAAGTTTTAGAGTTAAAGCAAAAATTTCCCATGATGATGAAAAATCGGGTAAAATATCTCTTATCCATTGAGGATCGATGCTAATATTTGCTAGTTGTTTTCTTAATTATATTCATGTTATTATAACTGAGCGTTGAAGGGTAAACTACTGTTATAACAATTTATTTTGCTGGCTTTGTAGGGTAGAGACAGTTGGACAGAAGTAAACACGCCTTATGTACACTTATTATTGGTTTCATATCATTTTTATTTTACTTTTTCTAGCAATTAATATATTATTCCTTTGATTCATTGTAGTACAAGTATGATAAAAACCTCCAAAAATGTGATTTATTGGATTGGCGAGGGAATGAAGAAATTGTTACCGAAGGAAGAGTTGTGTCGAAGGATCTAAACAAGCTTGTCAATAATATTCCTTTAGGACCGAATGCGATGGTAATTCTAATAGACTTACCAATAAAGGTATATTTTTTATAGAGGCCTACATCTAGTTTCGCACTTATTGTTGGAAGCAAAGGATGATCTAGTAGTATGGCTAGCGAATAGAGTTGTTTTACATCCAAATGATCACCTTGAAGAAGAAGAGGACGTAGTAAACATTTATCTTTTGCAATTGACATACTATTTTAAAATATTTAAATTTTACCTAATAATTATTTTTTTCTCAAATAGAGTAAAAGTGGAAACTTAGAATGCAAATGCAAAATTTATTATTGGGGAGGGAGCAAAGAATTAGTGGCGGAAGGGCAATTATACTCGAGTGACTCAAATGAAATTATTAATGATATTCCTCTTGGACCATGCACCATGATTGTTTGGATAGATAATCCAATAAAAAAAGATGCTTTTTTGTGGAGGCCGGCCCTTGCTATGATACATGTTGAAGAAGTTGTCTGTAGGAAGGTAGCATAGCCTGAGTCCCATGCAGTTGTTGATATGGTTAATGTTCCAGTATCTCCTACGCCTCAGACCATAGTGCAAAACATTTATGGTACTTGATTTTTATTCGCTGGCGTATCTTTGAAATTATGATTTTACAATGCTTAATCTATATATTTTGTCAACATAAACCAACTACAGCATATTCTTTTTGTTAATTTACAGATAGCAAATTCAAGAATGAACAACAGATGCAACCTGATGGATTTATCAAAAAAGGAAAAAATAGTTGCTGTAGGACGTGTAGAGTCAGCTGATCCTAAAGCACTGGTCCATTTTAATCCACTAGGACCAAACGCAGTGTATGTTTGGATAGAGGTTGTCAAAGAGCCAACTGCGGTGCTATGGAGACAAACATCTGAATTACAATACATGGAAGACGCCATTGGTTTATAATAGCCTGGCCTGCTACGCACGTTGTAATGACATGAATTTTCAATAAGTATAATCTACATTGTTTTTAAACATATATATCTATCTTAAATAAGTATAACCCTTTAGTTAATATACACACATGGGATCCTAATTATCAGGTGATTAAAAATATACAGTAAATATCACTTATTAAATTACATAATAAAGTTGTGGTTATGATGGAGAGTTGTGGGTTAGAGCTTGGAATTTGGGTTTCGATGATTGAAGATGGTTTGGTGACGTAGGAGATGGTTGGTGTGCGTGGTAATTGAAGTTCGGCATTGTGGTGTAGATGGTTCGTTGAGGATGAAAGGCTTTGGATTGAGGCGATTTGCGTGTTAAGGTGGGTTTGAGGAATATGATTCCAATTGGGTAGTGAAGGTTGATTCTGTTCGGATTTGAAGTTTGGTGATTGATGGGTGTGTCGCGGTGAGGTTGTTTAAAAGTCGAGTGATGACGAATTGGAGTTCGGGTTTGGTTGAAGTTGAGGGAAGAGGCTGATGGAGGTTGGGTGATGGATTAGTTTGTTCAAGTGTTGAGTGGTTGGGTTTGCCATTTGATAGCTTGATGGTTAGTTGTTGGGTGCAGATTCGTAGTAGTTTGAGGATTTGAAGGAGAAGGGTTGAATTGTAGTTTTGTCACATTTAGTGAAATTGATGTGGGGAGAGTTGCAGAGTGATGCAGTTTTCTGGAAATGTGTTTTTTTGGAGAATAATGAGTTAAAGGAAGTTGAAATTGCCTTTTGGTTTGCTATGATGAGGAATTCTTATGAGGATGTGACATGGGGAGTATGCAGCTTTTAGGTATTTGCATTTCTACTAAGGTTGAGGGTGTCAGGTGTTTGATTAATGTGTTGTAGGTTGGCGATGGAGTTTGCATGATGGTTGTCATAAGGGAACCGAGGAAGCAGGTTTGGGATTGTATCTTAACCAAAGCAACAGGTTTGAAACTATTATGGGTGGAAGGTCTGGTGACGTCGGAAGTTGCGAACGAGTGGAGGAGACTGGATGGTTGGTGGAGCAGTGATGATAATTTGAAGGAAGAGTATGCAGTGTTTTGGATATGGATGGTGCTTGGTGGTTGCGTATGGTTGTGTTATTGTGGTAAGGTAGAAGGGGGAGGTGATGTTTGTGTACAGGGAGTTGTTGTAGTTGGTGAATTAAGGTGAATTAATGGGGTTTGGTTGTATAAGAGATTCTAGAGATGGAACAGACTATGAAGGTGATTATGGTTTTAGGTTATTGACGGTTTTGAAGACAATGAACCTACTTCAAGTGCTGGTGAGGATGTTGTTTATTTAGGGTTAGTGATTGATATTGCTGAGGTTAATGATGAAGATTTTGAAAGTTCAGATGTGATGGCAGGTACCTTGGATGATAGGGATGATATATTGGTAGATGAGGCAAATCAGGTAGTTGGATTTGCTGATATGCATAGTGCTATTGAAAATGTTCTTAGGATACTAACAAGCACAAATAAGCATGTGAAGAATATTATGAGCTATTGGATTAGGATACCGATTTGTGACAGTCTTTGGTGAAATATTTAGGAACATCCGCATCTTCAAATGTCAAACCGGTTGCAACTATTGGCTGAATATCAATCTCTGCTTCCCCTGTTAAGTAACATAATTTCAAATAAAAAGAAAATAAAACTTATTAAATCACACAAATCAATGAGTGCAAATATGATATTTCCTTGTATTTTAGGAACAAAACCTAACTGTTATAACATTTTTAACTTGTTCTTGTTCATGTGCACAACTGTGCACATGGACATGCAAATCACTCTTCTAACTGCGTGTCCGAGTGATGCTTCTTGTACATTTCTCCTCCCATATCATTTCAATGCCAATAGTCCGCATTTACGGTGGTTGGTTGATATATTGTGATCATTTTTCTACAGCATGCTTGCAAATTGTTTGCTGAATTGCTTGAGAACCTAAGAAAAAATGGATAAATCCAATTTATTTTTTAGTTATTTTAAATAATCCATAAAAGCACTATTTATTATTATTTATAAATAATCCAATTGGCTTGAATGCTTCGAATGAAGTGTCAACTTTTGAATTTTCAGAAGAAGAAAAATGTAGATTAATAAAAGGGAGTGTAGTTATAGAAATGGTGAATATATTCATAGCATAACGCTTCGTATGAAATTTTCAACTAGTCAGTAAAGAATGCATAGGAGGAAATCTCAGTTGCAATGGGTCATTTGTCTCTTATTGTTATTTGATTCATCAAAACCACAAAGGGTCGACTAAAAACATACAAGAAGTTTAATATGGCAATGAGAAATAGAAGCTGGAGCAAAATTACCCTTTGTTCTTGGTAAACTACTAGACTTACAAACAAGCTAGAACAACATTTATTTTGTGGCTTGGATGTATTTTGTAGTCAAGTTAAAAAAGGCCTTAGTTTCAACTTATCAACTCTTTATGCACACATACTGCACTATGCTATCTAAAAATCAAATTTCATCAGTGTTTTATTCATATTCTTTCCCAATATAAATATTTATCTTATTTGCAAGTGTTTGAAAGAAGAAGGATGCGAAAGTTGTGGCCTTTTTTTAATGCAAACAACCAAATATGTACTTGTCTTTTGTCAAACTTTGCTACTATTTTTTGGGATGTGCTTAAAACATTTGCCACTATATTTTGATTTATGTGGTTTAAGCTATAAGATATTATGTATATGAGTATTTGATATGTTTAATGTAATGGTTACATCTTTATATTTGTTATCTTTTATGATTCTTGCGTTATTTAAATGATTTTATGTTTATAATGATTATTATTGTGTATTTTGATATTGGTATTTAATACTGTAGTTTATGAATAGGATGCAGAAATTTTTTGAATTGTGAAACTAAATCAGAACATTCGAAAACCGCTATAAATATTTAATAGCGCTGAATGACCGTTATTAAAACTATTAGTATTACAAATGCGTAACAGAAAATACGCTATGGTATTATAAAAAGCGCTATAAAGAATGATGAATAATATACGAGTAAGTGCTATAAAAGAACATATCAACTGAGTATAAGCGCTGTTGTAGCTGAATCTTTATAGCGGCATATTGGTGTTGTGACAAGTCAACATCTACAATAATGTATCCATATATAGCGCTCATAATATGATATTAATACTTTTTATAGCGAATTATTAGTGCCGTCTTAAAAAGACCAAAAGTATTTTGTGGCTAATAACGAATTTCATAGCGGACAAATAGCGTTACTGTATTAATACTTTTAGTAGCCCTTATTATACGCTATAAATTGTTCACTGTTTTTAATAACATGTCGTTATACAACATTTATTGCACCGCTATTATAGGCTTTAATAGCTTTTTTTACACTATCGTAGGGTCTTTTTGCCATAGTGTTAAGAGCTTTAATTCCAACAATGTTTGAATTTATTCATAAATCAATCTTATTATTTCTAAACGAACAATATTAACCTAATTTGTTCATATTAGAAATAGAAAACTAAAATCTATCAAAATGACAACATATCAAAAATATCAAATAAATCCAAATAATATTACTGAAATCTCAATAATATCCTAAAAATATCTAGTAAATTTTACTTTATATATTTGTATATCTTATTAAAGAAACAACAAATATATTTATATGTTATTTCTTTTCTTCTAGATCCTTAGCGATTTCTTTATCCTTATTTATACATTTATGTACAGTGTACAATAATAGGTACTTCCTATCTTTCCATGCTTCAATCTCTCTTCTTCTTACCACAATGCGAAATGAGCTCAATAAAGGTCATTTTATTCTTAGAAAATTAATAATAATCTTGAAATGGTTATACTGTGAATAAAGAGAGTACAAGAAAGAATAAAAATAAATTGAGTGCCTTTAACATTTGAAGCAATATTTTCCATATTATACTTATTTATGTTTTCTTTATTTTGACTTTATGAAATCAAGCAATATAAAGAATGCTTGTTTCTCCTTACCATTTTAACAAAATGCTTTTCATTCTCAATAAAGAACTCCTTAAAATTGCTTATCCCAAGGATACCACATCCTTGAAAGCTTCTGAAATATTTTACTTTATAATCTTTTGACTCTTTCTTTTTGAATTATCTCACCTTTGAATCTCTTTACTTTATAATATTTTACTATGCTAGTATTATTGAGTTAGATTTCAAGAGCACACATGCCCCTTCATATTTTGAAAAATGAACAGTCATATTTTTAATTTCTTTCTATTCCAAACTTTGAAATGTGATAACTTTTTCTACATTAATTGGATTTAAGAATCGTTTTCACTGTAAAATATGAAATTTAATATGCTTTCCAATGGTATCCATTGTTGATAGCTAAAAATAAAAATTTTAAAATTGTAATTTTATATAGCAGTTTTGACTGCATTTATATAATCCAATTATTTGTGTCACCGCTGTGTACCGCGTATCAGTAACAGCATTATTATGATGATCATAAACATTACATAGTAGTTTTACCTAGATTATTATAATGTATTTATTATCTTTTAACATATTTGAAAGGAATTTTTTTTTTGGATTATACAATTATGGTTGCCTTTGAATATTGTAACTACATTATGTAATAAAGTAGTAATTTTGATTGTGTTTGACAGTTTATTCAAACTTTATGCAGTTACAATTTAACCCCATCAGAAAATGGTGTAATAATTTATAGGCATTTTTTGAATTAATTTAACTACATTAGCATTTTTTATTGCATTTAGTACCGATGTTTTTGACTATATTTGATAATTTTATTCAATTTTAAAACAGTTATGAATTAATGAAATTAAGAAAATGCAATTATAATTTACCAGCAAGTTTTGGGTAAATTTAACTATATTTGAAGATTTTTAACCACATTTATGTGATGTAGTAATAATTTTGGCTACATTTCAGGAATTTATTCAATCTTAATACAATTAAAATTTAACTACATTAATAAAATGCAGTTATAATTTAATGACAATTTTGAATTATGCATGGTAGAAATTGAATATTTCAACTATATTTATGTGATGCGGTGATAATTTTGGTTGTACACGATGATTTATTCGAGCTTACTGTAGTTAAAATTTAAATGCATTAAGAAAAAGTGGTTATTACTTTGCAGTATTTTCGGAATTAAGCACTTATTGTTGCATTTGAATATTTTAACTGCATTTGTGTGATGCAATACTAATTTATCAGTAGTAATGATTTTGTTTGATGTTAACGACAATAATTTAACCGCATTATGAAAATATAATTGAAAAATGAATTTTGCTTTTTGATAGCTTGAGATGATTAAATGGTGTCTTCACATAATTAATGCTTGATTCAACCGTGCTGCTCAGCGTTTAATGCATTGCTTCTAGGTTTGATGACATAATTTGGCTAAGTTTACTCAATTTCGTTTACAACTACGATGATAAATTATACGACAAGCATATAAGTTGTATTCGGGGTTAAGGTAGATGCACAGTTTAAGTGTTGGGTCAAAACATGTGCTGTAGTGAGAATAATGTTGATAACCACCTAAATGAGTTTATTTCTTATTTTTTGCAGTAAATTCTAAAATCACTTGCACCAACACCGTCGAAAAACTTCTAGAAAACAATTGATGAATGTATCTTTGTATAGATGATCATGTAGTCATAGTTTGATTACTAGATATAGTAAACTAGGTCAGACGAGCAGCGAGAAAATTTAGTGATAATACTGCATCAATGACGCTTTTGCCTTTTTTGGCTGTAGGTACAAATACCTTCAATGGTTAAAATAATTGACTGGTGTAATGCATCTATTAGGGCCAACAAAACTTCACCTATTTGCGCTCAAGCCCAATATTATACATGCATTGCTAGCAGTTATTTCTAAGGATGAAAAATGAATAGACTTCTAACAATTGTTCTCTTCTGTATGTTTTGGATATTTCCAAATATTGGTTACTGCGACCAACCGTGTGCCGTGTTTTGTACCCTGCATCGACATAGATCAGATTCAGTGAACAATAGTAATTTATATTGGAACCCTTGTTATTTTCTTATTGCATCATCATTTCTATTTCAATTGAATCTTCTATTTTACTACTTTTCTTCTATATTACATCTGTTGCTTTTTCCTTTTTTTCCCTCCCTTTTTTCAGCTGTTGACAAATACTTTTCCTAACTATTTACAAATTTCGTCCTATTACTATATTTCTCCCCATTGCAAAAAGCTTTTGTTACTCTTATTTAATTCAATCGAACTACACTGTGTCTTTGTGTCTGCAGTTCACAATGAATACTTCAACTATATCTATGCACATTGAAGCAGCTGTGTAATTGTAAAAGCAACAACATTGGCATTATATGCCACAGTGAATATATCTATGCATTAGCGAATAAATTTTTAACACATTATCCTCTAAATAGTCTGTGAACTTTAACATATTCACTGTAATTGTTTTGTTCGATTTTAATTGTGATTATCATAACCAAATATATCTATGTATTCTTTACCCTATCAAATTATTATCCATGATGTAGCACTATGGTTCAACAATGTTTTTTCATTACCACCATATTAAATTTCTTATACATTTGGATATGACCTATGCAATAATAATATTTTTTTCAGCATCCGTGTACGAAGCATGGGTTCGCCCTAGTGATATTATAAGAGCATTCAACTATAATATGAGTGGGTGTGACCCTCCTAATTGCAAGAGCTAGATCCATGAAGTTAAGAACAAACAACATGTTCTCTTAATAATCCTTAGAGTTAGTCCCAAACAAGATAAGAACATTAAAATTGGCAGACACTTTAGTCAAATAAGTTGAAAATTGAAAAAAAAATTAGGATTGACCGTATATGCTCATGCCCAATATCATTCATAGTAAATTCAAATAATTGGTAAGTCTCTTCTCAAGATATCTAACATAACATTAATATCCAGACTTTGGATAGTAATATTAACTGCAAGTGGTACCGTTATTGTAATGATCAAATACTGACAATAAATTCAAGTTAAATAACAATCTTCCTTTGGGTAGATTGGTTATTCACTTGTGAAACCTTATAATTGTTGCATATTTATCATCACACATGTGTAAGTTATTCTGTAATGACCCGCTATTTTGGACCATTCAAATCGACACTAAAACCGTACATGTACGACTTGAATAATTCAAAATACCGAATTGTTAATTTAATTTGGCAAAACCTAAAATATACAGTAAATAAACCAATCACAGATCACAGACACAGAGTAATATAATGCAGCGGAATAGAAAAATAGTAGTTCATGAAGCTACTATATGCATCAGAGTTTAAAATAAAATACATCAGAATCTCTGGAATACAGAAAAGTCTTCAGTACGAGCCGATGACTTCTCTGAACCAGTCAATCTAGAAAACTGAAAGCTGAAACGATAGTTGGATCTCCAAATGAAGCTCCAATCTCCAAAGGTGAGTTTCTAAAGCTGTATTACTCGGTCTGACCCGAGCGTAAAGCAAAACACAAAACACTCGAGTCAGGATTAACATTCGTATATCAATAAATCCAACTCAAGTGAAATATCAACTGAAATACAAATAACTTAAAGGATGTTTGGGATGACCATCCTCTAAGGGTCCATAGAACTATCTACAGGGTAGAAATATACACTATTACACCGTGGTCATTCACTTAATTTATACTTCAAACCCAAATGTCAAATTCACTTCGAATAATTATATTTCCCAAATAGTATTTATATATATTAAATGCTGTATATGGTAAAGCACTTGCAATTTCCTTAACTTAACAAATCGTTCACATCAACCTGACCTTTCCATTTAAATTAAATTCAATCTCAATTATAAATCTCAAATCTGGATTTGATATCCTAATTACCCTTTCCATTTCAATATGTTTCCATACTTTAAGTATTTAATATTTCCCCTAAATTTCCCAATCTAGTTCTCTAAATACAAATTTCCAGACTTCGTTCAACCTCAATTTCCATTAAATTCAATTAGTTATCTACATAACAAATTCAACTATCTTGGTCCCAAATACATACCAAATTTCTAAACCATTTAATTTCAATACAGTTCATGGCTTAAATACTTAGATGTTAAATTTAACAGTTTCATATAGATTCTTGGTTTTTACATCATTATTATTTAGTTTGAACCTTCCCTTATTCAATACCATTTTAGTGACTTTAAATTACATCTTTCTCAAGATTTCTCAAATTTTATTAAACGTGAAATATCTCATTCGATAAATTTCAAATTGATTTAAATAAATAAATCCTTATCTAAACATCATTTTACAATAACCCAAATTTATTTCTCAACCTTAATTTTTCAATATTATTGCAACATTTATCCGAATAAAATTTACATAAATTATTTATCATAATTTATGTATTTAATCAAATCTTGATTAACTAGATATAATTAACTCTATATTTATCATTACCCTTTATAGATGTATTTAAGAATTTACATTTAATAAGACCATAGATTTTTTTTTTCATATGGTCAAAGTGTTATGGCTATTATCATTTCAATACGTACACTAAATGTATACGGGTGGATAGCATTTCAACCCGTAATCCCAAATTTAATTAAACGAAACCCGCTTGGGCCTATTTTTCAACCCATTTTAATTCAAAAATCAAACATAACAAAGGGAACTTGCAGTGTGATGACAGGGATAGTGTCAAAGTAAGTAAACAAGCAATAACAACAATCAATAACAATTCAATAGATTAAATCAAATAGCTCCGAAATGATCTTATTAATTCGCATTGTTATTTTTATAATTATTTCTAAAATCTACACTATCATTTCATGTAGATTACAGATTATTACATTTCAGTTTTTCAATTGTCGTTCCATTTCAATTTCAGTTTAGTATTACAACAGTTAATCCAAACTATGTTCAAAGCTTTAAAGTATAACTTATCAATTCCTACGACAATTAATGGGTCAAATTAAACTAATCAAATTTACATATGGCGGGGTCAGGTTTAATCAATCAAGGTCCATCGTATATAATCCGTTTTCTTTGTAAACTATACCACCTCAAATCTTACTAGCAAACTAGTTATCATTTAACAATAGTAATTAACATCCAATTTAAACGACAATCAATCAATCAGTAAATTTCAACCAATCTGTATTATTATCACATAAATAATTAACCGATAATGGTGTCAGGTGTCATAGGTGAACAGATACAGATGATAGCAGTCGTAACAGTAAACAACTAACAGCAGCATATTTCAATTGACGTTTCAATTGAATCAAATTTAATAAATAAAAGAACGTTAATCGTGAGTGATTGCTCACCTTTCAAGGCTAGAGATGAACGAGAATACAGAAGGTGATACGGATATGCACACTGCTACGGATACTGAAATTAAATTTCAAATCCAAGCAAAACAAAATCGGCACGAATTCGATCAAAGCTAATTGAAACGGATCAGATCAGAACTGAAACGATGAAGATAAATGGTATAAGCGAACTTTTATAATTCATGTACTGAACAAATCTGATATGCAGACACGACCTAAATACTTAATAACTTAAGGACATATTCTATAAAATGTAACTCAATGTATATACACAAATACACTTACAGTAACCTAACTTATTATAACATCAACCATATTATATTACTTATTGTTATACCATATATGAACTAACAGCCGATACTCACACATATAAACTAATGTAAACTTAGTTTATAAAATATGTATTTATACAAAATACTTACAATTTTAAAAATACTTACATTTTTTAAAAAAAATACTTACATACGTAAATAACATATTTATAAAACAAAACTATATAACAACTTATAAAATAATCCATAAAAATTTTGTTATTATAATGCACTGCAAGTCTGTACTCCACCTATATGAACATACTTAAATTATATGCGTACTAACAAAATAGACACAGACTTCTTCAAATGAACACATGTACTGTCCTTTCCTCCATTTTTAAAAACTGTGACATATATAAACGGCAAAACAATATATTATAAATAAATAAATCACCTTTACTAACCATGCGTATAAACAGACCATACCACTTTTAAAATTTTATATGCGTAAATAAAGTCATATATATATAACTTAACTTATACATCTTAAAACCTATAAATTACGTGAACATCAACATGTATAAAATTTAATCAGAACGAAAATTTACTAAAAAAAAAAATCTATATAAAATACCACTTTAAAATATAACAGCTGTGCGTATATGTATAATGTATACTTTAAAACTTACGTAGACGTACATCTCATAAAGCTCATATACATATACTTTTGTCTATAACTAACCTATATATATATATATCTTTGAAGGAAAAACAATTTGATACTTTAAAATTATTTAAGTAAAATATGCAAACAATTTACTACACAAATATATGCAGACATTCTATACTCATATATATAAGACTAACGTGACCTAAACCCAAACTAATCATATGTTATCCTAACTAAGCACGCATACGTTCAAATAATTGCATTTAAAAAAATTGTGCATACAAATAAAGGTGGCTACTCACCAGTTGAAGTGGGAGATGCAGTGGTACCCGAGGCGGAGGTGAGAGTGCGGAGGTGATGAACGAGAGAGGATAGAGGGATGGAAGGCGGCTGCTGCCTGTTATTTTATGCGTTTCTTATGTGTGTGTGTTTTTTTTTTTTTTTTTGTAGGAGAAGAACAGATCTGAGAGGCTTCAGGTAAGGGAAAAATATGTTTATAGAATGAAGAAAGAAAGTAGGAATGTAGAGATGCTGTGATATATATATATATATATATATATATATATATATATATATATTTTTTTGCAGAAGTCTTTAGAATCATGATGGAAGAAAGAAATTAAGGAGAGAAAAGTGCAGCTTATCAAATTATATAAGAAACATAGTGAAACGTACATAAATAAATGTCCTGTAGTGGTGTAAAGTAACGCACTAAAATTAAGGGAATAACAAAGGAAAGGACATTTTGAAAGCAAGAAAATGAACAGAGAAAGGAATAAATAAATTATATAGACACATACGTTTCTGACAAAGTTATAAATAGAAATAAAGAAGAGAGAGAAAAAGAAATGAAGAGTTATATTAAAACAGAGAAGGAAAGGTGCGTGAATCCATAGAGTTATATATATATAGGTCGAGTAATAAATGGATTTGTTTGCATGGGAGAGTTTTGGAAAGAAGATGGTGGAAATTTGAGAGCAAAATAAAAGGAGGCGGAAGGAAAAAATATATGAACAGATCTAGAAAGATGATGGTAGATTTTTACACATGCAAAAGAAACGGTTTCTCCCGAAATAAATGGTCACTCGTTTGAAACCAGATAAACAAATAAAGTAATCTATTGTTTCTTGCAAGTTATACGTTTTCTTAATTTTATTTATTTCCTAGGTCCCAATACGTAGGCAATTATACTATGGAGAGTAATTATTATCAAACGTTATAAAATTCAAAAGCAAAAGAAACGTTTCGATTTCTAAATGATAAAAGCAAAAGATTAGAACGTATGCCATAAATTAAGCAACAAACGTTGATTCTAAATTTACTAATAATTAGGAGTAGAAACGTTTGATGATGAAATCAGGAAACAAATACTAATAGCAAAACGGCAATGAGTTGAATGAACAGAGAATTCAAAAGTTCAATTGAGCTGTTTGAAATAAAGCACATAACGTTAGCATTGAATTGGGAGTTATAAAACAATGTATTATAAATAGGAAATTATAAAAGTAACGTATGCTATTGGAATAGAAGCCAAAAGAGAAATGAACTTAGAGCTACCGGAAACGTATCTCTTAAGTGAAATGAATGTAAGAGAAACGGTCAAATAATGTTTATAGCTGTAAATTTAAAGTAATAAATTTATATTGGGTAGCACGGTTTAAATCGAAACGAAATAAGGAGAAGCTAAGGAGGCACAATTTATGGTGTCATTAAAACGAACAAATTTATTGCTTCCGTTGTACACCGGGTTCCGAAATACAGAAATAAATATACTTTTGAGATCAGCACGACGAGGCGCTCACAATGGTATACAGTTATCAGTGGTATGATTGAGTTATAAAAATTCGAATTTTTCACTAGTAGAAAAAAAAATGCGGTAGAATGCAGAAAATAAGAACGACGAAGCTATAGAAGTCCGGATTTTGAAAAACTAAAGATGACGCCTTTCTCAGATGAGGATTTAGAATTTTTCTATGTAAAATATTCTGCATTAGAAATTTTTTTTTTATTATCAACAATTATTAGCTAGCTTGAATTTAATAGAATTACATAATAAATAAATTTTCATAAAATAAATTGAAATTTTGCCATCTGCTATGTTTAATTGGACGTAATCCATATATTAACTTTTTATTTGCAAATTAATTTATTTAAAAATTTCACCATAATCCAATTAAATACGTTAATAAAACGATAAAGTTTATTAAAATCTTACAGGTCGTTACACTCTCCCCCACTCAAAACTTTTCGTCCCCGAAAAGGAAGGAGGTAGGAGAATAAAACAGCCGGAAATTTATAGATTGAAAGATAAGATAAACAACACATTTTTAAAACTACCCAAATTTATTTGAAATCTTTATTTGAAACTTCATTTGAAATTCAAATTTTCTATAATACTATAATACTTTCAACTCTTATGAAAACAATTACCTGCACTATCCCTTATTTTTACAAAGTTTATTGAAAATATTAAATCTGAAATTAATAACTTCAAACTATTCATAACACTTAAAATTTTATATTAAACAATGTAGTATATAATTAGACAAAATTTTCAAAGGATAAATCCAACAAGGAAGGAAGGTAGATTTTGAAAACAAAATCAAGATGAACAAATAAGCTGAGCAGATAAGGTAGATTCAAAAGAAAGAATCGGGTCCGAATAATTTATTTCAAACCATAAGAATTTAAATTTCAAATATTAATACAAAATTTCTTTGTTGGCAATACCTTTATAATAAAATTCTTTTATATCAAAACCAATTTTTCTTTCGAAAATACTTTTATAACTCAATGTTTTAACAAGTTTATCCTCGTTCTTGCAGACTCTGGCCATGCGTTGATCAGGCGCAAAGCTAGAATTCTTCAAGTACTTAGTAGACTTGTTTCAACACCCAGTGAAAATACTTGAAAAACCTTTTAAAATAGATATGGAAAGTACGATCCAAACAAAACAATCAAACCAAAACCTTTGTCCGATCATGGTTCGCAGATACACAATGGTTACGCCTGGTTCCCCCAGGAAACAATCCATATCCGTAAGCTTTCACAGCCCTGCGAGTTACGCCATGATGACTAGTAGAGTGCAGGATACACAATGGTTACGCCTGGATCCCCCAGGAAACAATCCGTACCCCCAGGCAAGACTCAGCCAGGCACTTGCGCTACTATTCGCGACCTACACAGATTGCAGGATACACAATGGTTACGCCTGGTTCCCCCAGGAAACAATCCGTACCCCTAGGCAAGACTCAGCCAGGCAATTTCGCTGTGCATTCACGAGAGAAAAAGAAACCGTGGGACACGTCACGGTGGGAACACTCGAGTATTACATCCGGAAAACCAAAATCAGAGAGAATAATAACGATAGAATGAATCCACGCTGTGGCCACAAAGCGGATATCAAGCAGAAGGCACTTTCCATATCTTTATTTGGAAAATATATATCATATAGTACCTTTTTCAAATCACTTTCAAATATTGTACTTATATAAAGTCCATATATATAGGATTCCATTTTCAAACGAATACTTTCCAAATCAATAGTATATCAAATCATACTTATATAGACTTCGATTATATAAAATCTCTTTCCAAATTGAGTAACTTTCAAATCAATAGATACTTATACAAATCCATTTTATATAAGTTCGACCACTCCCAAATCAAGTACTTAATAATCTAAGATTCTCAATTTCAAATTATTTCACTATCAATTCAGTTTCAAAATCATATATGATTTCACCAATTTTCTTCCAAATTAAATATCTAAAGTCAAACAAATACATTTCCAAAATCACCATATAAGTACTGGTTTTTAATTCCAATTTAATTTCAAAACCAAATATTTTCCTCAAAATCAATTACTCAAAATGGTTTCCAAATTTATAATTTATCCCTTTAAACTTTTAAACTATCTATTTCTATTTGAAATATTCAATTTACCTTTCTGAAAACCATTATTCAAAACTATTTTTTTTTTTCAAAACATTTCAAACTAAATTTATATTCTTTATCAAACATTTTATACTCTTCGAAATTTCTTAGTTTTTAAAACTTTAGACCTTGACTTGGAAGTGTTCGAACCTTCAAAATAATTAGGGAAATCAAATTTTCAATTCAAGAGTTGAAAATCAACAATAAATCAATAAACCAATTATTAAATCCGAAACTCGAGGACTGAATACCGGTCTCATTTTAAATTGTTTCAAATATATACTTATATCTTTCTAAAATATCAAATTATACTTCGGAATTTGAAATCAAAATCGGTTTTACAAAACACTTGCATAGCGAAGCTATTAAAGTGGCCTCTCCCTCACTCTGAAACTCGAAAATCAATGTCGATGATGCGTGCACTCATCACCGAAATTATTTTCAAGCGACATAAGTGAGTTCTGGACTTCTATTTTCTTGGAAACTTCTTTGAAATTTCTTTGGAATTCATTTGAGCTTATTTGAAACATTTCTTATTCAAAAAAAATAATTTTAAATCGTATTATTTATATATATTTTCCAAAATCTTAAAACCAATTTCAAAATACCGGAATTCAATTCTCGAATTTCAAATTTAACACTTCAGTTATAAATCATTTTTATATAAATCAATTTCTTATAATTTTTCAAAATTTCAAATCCTTTCAAAACCTTTTTTTTTTATATATAGAATAACATTTCTTATTTGTTTTGTATATAGGTATATAATCCTTATGGAAAACATTTTCACTTTTATATATAGAATAAAATCATAGTTATCAAAATAATAATTTCGATATTTAAAACAAATTTCAAAATGCAAACATACCCGATTTTCAAAGGATAATTTTAAGAATGGATTTCAAAACAAAGATAGAGATTTGAATTAGAGGAACTCCAATCCATAGAATTCTGATTCGAAGATAGACTCGATCGAAGATGAGATAATTAAATTACAAAATAGAAGATGGATATACTTCTATAAATCGCGGGCGACCTTAACCGGGTCAATCGTGATTTCAGGAATATGATTGATGCGGAATTCTAAGGCAAATCGACATTCGATCGCCTGATATAGAATTCGGCATAACTAGATATAGCAGCATTGTAAACCGAGGATACATGAATCTTCGGTGAATCAATGCCAACTGAAAAGGAGATTCACCCCTTTTACAAATCATTCAGTGAAGTTATGGAATACTCCAGAATCGAACGAATATAAATAGGGAGAGACAAGAATGAATTTCGAAACTGAGGGACATTCCAAAATTCAAAGGAAATCGAGTCAAAAAGGAAGAGATTCAACTCGAATGAAAGTGATTCTGTAATAAATTTACCATATATGCTAAGTTTTGACTTGAGCCAAAGCTCTGATACCAACTGTAATGACCCGCTATTTTGGACCATTCAAATCGACACTAAAACCGTACATGTACGACTTGAATAATTCAAAATACCGAATTGTTAATTTAATTTGGCAAAACCTAAAATATACAGTAAATAAACCAATCACAGATCACAGACACAGAGTAATATAATGCAGCGGAATAGAAAAATAGTAGTTCATGAAGCTACTATATGCATCAGAGTTTAAAATAAAATACATCAGAATCTCTGGAATACAGAAAAGTCTTCAGTACGAGCCGATGACTTCTCTGAACCAGTCAATCTAGAAAACTGAAAGCTGAAACGATAGTTGGATCTCCAAATGAAGCTCCAATCTCCAAAGGTGAGTTTCTAAAGCTGTATTACTCGGTCTGACCCGAGCGTAAAGCAAAACACAAAACACTCGAGTCAGGATTAACATTCGTATATCAATAAATCCAACTCAAGTGAAATATCAACTGAAATACAAATAACTTAAAGGATGTTTGGGATGACCATCCTCTAAGGGTCCATAGAACTATCTACAGGGTAGAAATATACACTATTACACCGTGGTCATTCACTTAATTTATACTTCAAACCCAAATGTCAAATTCACTTCGAATAATTATATTTCCCAAATAGTATTTATATATATTAAATGCTGTATATGGTAAAGCACTTGCAATTTCCTTAACTTAACAAATCGTTCACATCAACCTGACCTTTCCATTTAAATTAAATTCAATCTCAATTATAAATCTCAAATCTGGATTTGATATCCTAATTACCCTTTCCATTTCAATATGTTTCCATACTTTAAGTATTTAATATTTCCCCTAAATTTCCCAATCTAGTTCTCTAAATACAAATTTCCAGACTTCGTTCAACCTCAATTTCCATTAAATTCAATTAGTTATCTACATAACAAATTCAACTATCTTGGTCCCAAATACATACCAAATTTCTAAACCATTTAATTTCAATACAGTTCATGGCTTAAATACTTAGATGTTAAATTTAACAGTTTCATATAGATTCTTGGTTTTTACATCATTATTATTTAGTTTGAACCTTCCCTTATTCAATACCATTTTAGTGACTTTAAATTACATCTTTCTCAAGATTTCTCAAATTTTATTAAACGTGAAATATCTCATTCGATAAATTTCAAATTGATTTAAATAAATAAATCCTTATCTAAACATCATTTTACAATAACCCAAATTTATTTCTCAACCTTAATTTTTCAATATTATTGCAACATTTATCCGAATAAAATTTACATAAATTATTTATCATAATTTATGTATTTAATCAAATCTTGATTAACTAGATATAATTAACTCTATATTTATCATTACCCTTTATAGATGTATTTAAGAATTTACATTTAATAAGACCATAGATTTTTTTTTTCATATGGTCAAAGTGTTATGGCTATTATCATTTCAATACGTACACTAAATGTATACGGGTGGATAGCATTTCAACCCGTAATCCCAAATTTAATTAAACGAAACCCGCTTGGGCCTATTTTTCAACCCATTTTAATTCAAAAATCAAACATAACAAAGGGAACTTGCAGTGTGATGACAGGGATAGTGTCAAAGTAAGTAAACAAGCAATAACAACAATCAATAACAATTCAATAGATTAAATCAAATAGCTCCGAAATGATCTTATTAATTCGCATTGTTATTTTTATAATTATTTCTAAAATCTACACTATCATTTCATGTAGATTACAGATTATTACATTTCAGTTTTTCAATTGTCGTTCCATTTCAATTTCAGTTTAGTATTACAACAGTTAATCCAAACTATGTTCAAAGCTTTAAAGTATAACTTATCAATTCCTACGACAATTAATGGGTCAAATTAAACTAATCAAATTTACATATGGCGGGGTCAGGTTTAATCAATCAAGGTCCATCGTATATAATCCGTTTTCTTTGTAAACTATACCACCTCAAATCTTACTAGCAAACTAGTTATCATTTAACAATAGTAATTAACATCCAATTTAAACGACAATCAATCAATCAGTAAATTTCAACCAATCTGTATTATTATCACATAAATAATTAACCGATAATGGTGTCAGGTGTCATAGGTGAACAGATACAGATGATAGCAGTCGTAACAGTAAACAACTAACAGCAGCATATTTCAATTGACGTTTCAATTGAATCAAATTTAATAAATAAAAGAACGTTAATCGTGAGTGATTGCTCACCTTTCAAGGCTAGAGATGAACGAGAATACAGAAGGTGATACGGATATGCACACTGCTACGGATACTGAAATTAAATTTCAAATCCAAGCAAAACAAAATCGGCACGAATTCGATCAAAGCTAATTGAAACGGATCAGATCAGAACTGAAACGATGAAGATAAATGGTATAAGCGAACTTTTATAATTCATGTACTGAACAAATCTGATATGCAGACACGACCTAAATACTTAATAACTTAAGGACATATTCTATAAAATGTAACTCAATGTATATACACAAATACACTTACAGTAACCTAACTTATTATAACATCAACCATATTATATTACTTATTGTTATACCATATATGAACTAACAGCCGATACTCACACATATAAACTAATGTAAACTTAGTTTATAAAATATGTATTTATACAAAATACTTACAATTTTAAAAATACTTACATTTTTTAAAAAAAATACTTACATACGTAAATAACATATTTATAAAACAAAACTATATAACAACTTATAAAATAATCCATAAAAATTTTGTTATTATAATGCACTGCAAGTCTGTACTCCACCTATATGAACATACTTAAATTATATGCGTACTAACAAAATAGACACAGACTTCTTCAAATGAACACATGTACTGTCCTTTCCTCCATTTTTAAAAACTGTGACATATATAAACGGCAAAACAATATATTATAAATAAATAAATCACCTTTACTAACCATGCGTATAAACAGACCATACCACTTTTAAAATTTTATATGCGTAAATAAAGTCATATATATATAACTTAACTTATACATCTTAAAACCTATAAATTACGTGAACATCAACATGTATAAAATTTAATCAGAACGAAAATTTACTAAAAAAAAAAATCTATATAAAATACCACTTTAAAATATAACAGCTGTGCGTATATGTATAATGTATACTTTAAAACTTACGTAGACGTACATCTCATAAAGCTCATATACATATACTTTTGTCTATAACTAACCTATATATATATATATCTTTGAAGGAAAAACAATTTGATACTTTAAAATTATTTAAGTAAAATATGCAAACAATTTACTACACAAATATATGCAGACATTCTATACTCATATATATAAGACTAACGTGACCTAAACCCAAACTAATCATATGTTATCCTAACTAAGCACGCATACGTTCAAATAATTGCATTTAAAAAAATTGTGCATACAAATAAAGGTGGCTACTCACCAGTTGAAGTGGGAGATGCAGTGGTACCCGAGGCGGAGGTGAGAGTGCGGAGGTGATGAACGAGAGAGGATAGAGGGATGGAAGGCGGCTGCTGCCTGTTATTTTATGCGTTTCTTATGTGTGTGTGTTTTTTTTTTTTTTTTTGTAGGAGAAGAACAGATCTGAGAGGCTTCAGGTAAGGGAAAAATATGTTTATAGAATGAAGAAAGAAAGTAGGAATGTAGAGATGCTGTGATATATATATATATATATATATATATATATATATATATATTTTTTGCAGAAGTCTTTAGAATCATGATGGAAGAAAGAAATTAAGGAGAGAAAAGTGCAGCTTATCAAATTATATAAGAAACATAGTGAAACGTACATAAATAAATGTCCTGTAGTGGTGTAAAGTAACGCACTAAAATTAAGGGAATAACAAAGGAAAGGACATTTTGAAAGCAAGAAAATGAACAGAGAAAGGAATAAATAAATTATATAGACACATACGTTTCTGACAAAGTTATAAATAGAAATAAAGAAGAGAGAGAAAAAGAAATGAAGAGTTATATTAAAACAGAGAAGGAAAGGTGCGTGAATCCATAGAGTTATATATATATAGGTCGAGTAATAAATGGATTTGTTTGCATGGGAGAGTTTTGGAAAGAAGATGGTGGAAATTTGAGAGCAAAATAAAAGGAGGCGGAAGGAAAAAATATATGAACAGATCTAGAAAGATGATGGTAGATTTTTACACATGCAAAAGAAACGGTTTCTCCCGAAATAAATGGTCACTCGTTTGAAACCAGATAAACAAATAAAGTAATCTATTGTTTCTTGCAAGTTATACGTTTTCTTAATTTTATTTATTTCCTAGGTCCCAATACGTAGGCAATTATACTATGGAGAGTAATTATTATCAAACGTTATAAAATTCAAAAGCAAAAGAAACGTTTCGATTTCTAAATGATAAAAGCAAAAGATTAGAACGTATGCCATAAATTAAGCAACAAACGTTGATTCTAAATTTACTAATAATTAGGAGTAGAAACGTTTGATGATGAAATCAGGAAACAAATACTAATAGCAAAACGGCAATGAGTTGAATGAACAGAGAATTCAAAAGTTCAATTGAGCTGTTTGAAATAAAGCACATAACGTTAGCATTGAATTGGGAGTTATAAAACAATGTATTATAAATAGGAAATTATAAAAGTAACGTATGCTATTGGAATAGAAGCCAAAAGAGAAATGAACTTAGAGCTACCGGAAACGTATCTCTTAAGTGAAATGAATGTAAGAGAAACGGTCAAATAATGTTTATAGCTGTAAATTTAAAGTAATAAATTTATATTGGGTAGCACGGTTTAAATCGAAACGAAATAAGGAGAAGCTAAGGAGGCACAATTTATGGTGTCATTAAAACGAACAAATTTATTGCTTCCGTTGTACACCGGGTTCCGAAATACAGAAATAAATATACTTTTGAGATCAGCACGACGAGGCGCTCACAATGGTATACAGTTATCAGTGGTATGATTGAGTTATAAAAATTCGAATTTTTCACTAGTAGAAAAAAAAATGCGGTAGAATGCAGAAAATAAGAACGACGAAGCTATAGAAGTCCGGATTTTGAAAAACTAAAGATGACGCCTTTCTCAGATGAGGATTTAGAATTTTTCTATGTAAAATATTCTGCATTAGAAATTTTTTTTTTATTATCAACAATTATTAGCTAGCTTGAATTTAATAGAATTACATAATAAATAAATTTTCATAAAATAAATTGAAATTTTGCCATCTGCTATGTTTAATTGGACGTAATCCATATATTAACTTTTTATTTGCAAATTAATTTATTTAAAAATTTCACCATAATCCAATTAAATACGTTAATAAAACGATAAAGTTTATTAAAATCTTACAGGTCGTTACATATTCAGTCAGATATTAGTCTTCCTTTGGGCCGGCTAACATCCGCATGAATAAATACACATGAACAACTAAAATAAGAGAGGTCACTTTGGTGACATGTTACTTCAATTAGCTCACTTGGAATATAGGATATTTACAATTAGTTCGCAAAGAGACACCAAAAATATATTTGAATTTATTTCTTAGTGTATGTACAATATTTCAAGTGCTATAAAATACCCCCAAGAGCATTTTAAGTCTATACGACACTTGAAAATCGCCAAATTATAACTGTGGTACGGTATGTTTTAATCATAGCTGTTATTACTTTAAGTATGTGGTTACATTCACGAAAGTTTCTAAAAAATAGTGGAAATTTTCCATAAGGGTCTCTTTAGCAAGTGGAATTAGTTTCTAAGACACACAACTGAAATAATTACTTTCAAGGACAAAACACAAAATAATTAGTTTATAGGGCCTGAAAACCTATGAAATTATGTCCTTAAAAGTAATTGAACTGCTAGCTTTGTCCTTGAAAGTAATTATTCTGCTGACTTTAGCCTTGAAAGTAATTTCTTTGAATGTGTGTCCTACATACAAATTGGACTACAAAGTTTGTCCTTTTGGTGAAATGCCCCTTCTAAATAAGTATGATACAAGATATCATAAATAAATCACATAACAAATGTCATGGATGAACACCAGAATTAAATCACATAAAAAATTATACATAAATTATGCAGTAAATGTCATACTAAATAATATAAATGAATGTAGTAGCTATGATGTATATCTGAACCACAATATAGCTATACAGAATGTTACTATCTCACTTTATCTTTATTTATTATTTGGATACTTAATTAAGGTCAATAACTATGTATTTTGTTAAAATATGAAACCAACCGCTCCTTTTTTTTCATGATAACCAAGGCATGAAAGTGAAACTTATTTTTAATGAGCGGGCCATGCATATAAAATATCTGTATCTACCAAATATAAATGCATCAAATAATAAACAATATGGCTTTTCTTATTCCAAATACAAACATGCTGCATCATTAAATTTATTACAACTGACACATTTACTGCATTTATGATAATAAATTTATTTATTTATTACTATAACAACCACATTTAATGCAATTATGACATAGATAAATGCAATTGACCGTTATGTAGTCCAAAAATTAAACTAGTGTCATGTTAAAATTTATTTCAATAAAAAAATAAACATAAACACATTAAATGAGCATACTTTATTTTCAACAACCAAAATTAATGAAATTACCCAAATATCTTATATAAACATCCAAATTATTTCATCGAAAGTTAAGTAAGGAAAATAACCATAGAAATGGATTTATATTTCTTGCATAAATGGTTTTACATTATATATATTTGTTTATACGATTTATAAACATTAAAAATGGCTATACATATCAGATCCAAAACATTACTCACCTTATAATTCACTACTTATTTATAAAACATACAATAATAAACATGTGAATGCTTTAACCGATAAATTATTTTTCAAATTTTAGAGGATGTTAGATTATTTCTCATAATTTAATGATTTCAAAATTCTATCCTATTTCATAAATAACATAAAGATCATTTAGATCTATCTATCTTTCTACACCAAAATAATTTCATAAATTAGCCTTGCAATTTACAACAAAAAATTGATATAGATCAAATCCAATGTAATCAATGATGGATGGCTCAATACCACTTGTTAGGATTTCAATATACTTTAGGATAGATTAATCATGAAACTCTAGGCAAGAATAGGTGACCTATATTGATTTAACTGAGAGGAAAGTAAACGGGGTAGTGGAAGTCATACCCGAATTCATGGTTACTATTGGAAAAGTAATTTTGGTTTGGTTTTTCATATTGACACAAACTCTAGCTCTTATATCAGATCTAAATTCATAGTTGCTTCTTTCATAAACTGATTAAGAGAAAGAGATAGATCTAAAAGGTAAGAGTTGGATCTTATCTTCCATATTGACCTAAACCCTAGATCTGAATTATTTCCATGGAAGGGATTAGGATAATAATTGGAGCTTATGTAATTTTGCGACCATAACACCTTATTTATAATGTTGGAATTTTCTAATTTGGCCCTTCAACAAAATAGAATTGCCCCAGTATCTCCACATTAATACCATGACAATTATACTTGTAAGCCTTTTAACTTTAATTCATAATTCGATCAATTTAATTAGGTTTTACATCAAAATAGCACAACACGTTTATTTTACACATGTGGCCTACATATTGAAAATTTCCAACATTAACGATGTGAACTCAATAGACCCAATGTGGAAACACGAAAGGAAACACTATGAAAAATTACATAATGTTATTAATGAAATTGAAATATGATAATGCGACTTCAAAGAGGAACTTAAAGGACTTTGAGACGACCTTGATCTCAATCATGGTTTAAGAATGAAGATGATAATCTAAATAATAGATGACCCTTATTGCTAAATGGTTGAATAAAATATGAGTAATAATAAATATGTAACTTATAGGATTGTCATGCTAACGGTAAACTTATCATTACCATATCATTATTAAACTGTTGATAATCAATATTGAACTACATTAGTAAATCATTGCTACCTGTATGGTTATGGTAAATTTACTACTGTTAGCTATACATTTAGTGGTAAAGAAATATCAAAACTAGTGGTATTGGTAAATTAATCAGTTATATTAATTTTGATTTTCCACTATTTTTTTAATCACAACCATGGACAGTTCTGAAGATATATCAGACTTTAAGAAGATGATTATAGTTTTATTTATGAGGGTGTTTCGTTTTTATTTTTTCGAACTTCGAAATTTAAGATTAAAAAAATTATTCTTTTATATTGTTGTAAATAATTAATGATGAATCCAAAAAAAAATTCTATATGAACTAACCTGTGTAGTTAAAGCGCCCGACGGGTTCAATGCAGCGGAGGTGCAAAAAGTCAAGGTGGGGATACAACGAGAATATAGCAGGATATAGCGGATGACTCTAATATAGCATATTAAACTCGTACTTAATGTTTTTATAAATATATAAATGGTAATTAAAAGAAAATTTAATATTTAATTCAATTATAATTAGTACATAAATAATTTTAAATAAAAAAATGT
Source organism: Allium cepa (assembly GCA_030765085.1). Classification (NCBI taxonomy): domain Eukaryota; kingdom Viridiplantae; phylum Streptophyta; class Magnoliopsida; order Asparagales; family Amaryllidaceae; genus Allium; species Allium cepa. The sequence goes on from CM060928.1 coordinate 589,571,683, forward strand.
GCGAATATACTGTAAATAGATGTAAAACTGTTATATAACATAACTAAATTTAGTAGAATATTAGAGTATTTTCATTTCTAAAAATATATTAAAAATTTAATTAATAAATTAATTCCGGTATTTTTATTATATATAAATGTAATTTTTCAATTCATATTGATTAAAGAAGATTAGCGGAATATAACGGGAATAACAGAATATGACGGAAATAGCAAGGCTTAAAGCGGAAAGGCTATATTCGGAGCTATATGGAAAAATTGTAATGGTAGAAATCCGCTGTGAGATATAACAGGGTTATAACGGGATAATAGCGAAGCATTAACCACACAGAAACTAACATAAATCAAAATGTTGATATGTGCATTAGCATACTTAGTATCAACAATAAAGTATTTACATTTTTTGTCATTATCAAAGTCTTAATGTAACAAACTTGTAATGTCTTCTTACATTGGTAAAGTTATCATTACCAATCAACGGTTACCGATATATTAATATATCAACGATCGTTTTACCAATGGAGAAGTTATTATCTTATGTTTTCTTGTATTTGAAGTTAACCATTATGGATGCAAAACTCGGGGTAGTGGTGAAACCGAACTCATAAACAAAAAATGAAAACAAAGTCTACATACAAATAAACAAAATGGTATTTAACAAATGTACACATATATGATGTAATACTGTTAATAACAACCAGATCGATCTTACACAAAGTCGAGTGGTCATTGTTTATGAAACTATACTCAACATGAAAAATTAGGTTACGTCTAGATCCAAATCTAGATAGCCAAATATAAACCTACATCTGTATTAATAGGGATGGTTTTGGTTAGAGTACGATCAAAATGTGTACCATCGATAGGTTTACTTACAAGTGAAATTCAAGAAAACACAAGTAGCCTAATATATGATGAAAATTGTTTTGTAGAAATCTTAAATAAGTAAATTTGATATGAAATATCTACTTAACCAAAAAAACACCATAACACAAATTAGCGCGGATCCATTCCAAATTGTCAACCTATATCAACTAATAACAAGTCCAAATACTAAAAAGTACCATAAAAAAAAAACTCTGAATAACATAAAAGAAAATCACTACAAACTACAAAAAAAATACTAATTGATCATTCAACCATACTACCTTACTCACATATAAACTAAAGATCTTTAAATTTTTAACTGTTTAATAGTTTTTGACTTTGTATTAATTTTTAATATACTTAATTACTTTACTTGGATTCTTATTTTTAGGAACATATCAAGAGACTTTTTCTCCTCCTTTATAAGATCATGAATACTATTATTTCACCGGCATCTCTCTTTCCTTTGGTTAAACCAAGTTATGGTCCAACATCCAAAATTTGTTAAAAAGATACACTAATCACTAAAAGTTTCCAAGCATGTCCAAAATGTGTGAAATCCATGTCATTCTACGTCAAATGATATAAAATTCGAGTATATATGCAATATTCATCTTCCGGTTGTCAATATGTCAAAAATGCAAGTCATCTCCTTCGTTATAGTTCAAAATATAAAAAATATGGTCTATGTGCAGTTTAGTATTTTTGTAGGTCCTTATGTCCAAAAGTTCAAGTCATCTTCTTTTTTGTCGGCTATTAAAATAGTTCTCAAGCTCTGAAGTGAGCTCAGAAATGTCAAGCCAAAAGAATGGTCCGTGCTAAGAGAGAGAAAAAACAAAGAAGCTCCTTTTCATGTAGGGGTAGGTCCTTATTTATAATTGTTGAAAAGTGGCATAGCTTTCTTGTATTGATTTATTGAAGTTGATCTAGATTTATACTTAGCAAAATGAATGGTCTTGATAGCGCCATATGTCATGATATCTGGATTTGAATAGTTCATGTGGATAGCTATCCTGGTCATGGAGTTGGTAAAGGTGGCATGGTTACAAAGGTATGCTTTGAAACATTTATCACTAGTTAGACATAAACCTCTTACTATATTAATGCACTAACTCTTTATATAATTGAATCATCTCCATCCTTTTGTGTTGAATGTCTTCCATATCTCCATCCATTATATATTCTTGAACTAATTTTCTTGATGAGAAATTATTAGCACATTTTAGTAAAATGTTATTTTACTGTTCCATTGTCTCTATTTCTCTAGTAGCATCTTTTTATATTTTTAACGGCTCCTTTTAATCATCGAAAGCTTTTTGTATTGTTGATGGCCTTTGTATCAATGGTAACTTTTAATATTGTTGATAGCTTTCAACTTAAACATGCGGTGGCTTCTTTTTCTTGACATGCGATAACTTCCTGGTTCAATATGCAATAACTTATTCTTATTGACATGTGATAACTTCTTAGTTCAACATGAGATAGCTGTATTATTGAACATTTAATAACTTTATTCTTCAACATGTAACAGCTTTGTTCCTTAACAGGCGATAGCATTGTTCCTCAACAAGCGATAAATTTGATATTTGGTAGCTTCAAGATATTATAGCACTCTTATCACAACATGCGACAACCTTGTTCCTCAATATGCAATGGCCTTTTTCTCAACATATGATAGCTTAGTCCTACTACAACAAAACACCCATTTCACAATTAACAATGCCAGTTGTAGTAGGTCTTTAATAATGGTTATGCAACCATTGTAATATATGTAGGTGTAATAGAGTGGGTGTATTTTGCAACTTTTTTCAACCATTGGAAACAACCATCGTAGTAGATGTTTATTACAATGGTTTATAGTAATTTCAATGGAGTCTTTTATAACTGTAAAAGCCATTTGTAAATTTACAACATTTCTTTGAAAGCTTGATAATGCAACTTTTAAAGACAACTGTAGCGAGCTACGTTACAACGAGATAAAACATTGGAATATCAACGGATAAAAACAGTTGATCATATGAGATTTGCAATTGTTTTTAGCCATTGCAAAAGAAATGCAAAAAAAATAAAAAAAAGTCCGGCGTAGCTTATTTATTCTAATGCACATGTAACTCCATTTAATAATTTAATAACCGAAACAAATATTATCATAAAACATCCAAAATCACACATTCCAAAAAGCCAAATAGACTTACATTCATAAAATCCTGATGTAAAACAACACATAATCCATAAATACATATCCAAGTGATAATTCCAAAAGGCCAAACAGTTGCAAAGTACATACCCACCAAAACGGTTCCATAATAGAGCACAATATCCAGTTTCCAAATAGAGCACAACATCCAGTTCCAAAATACAGTACGACACATAACCCATACAGCCAAAATGCACACACTTACTAATCGAAAGAAATGAAGTTTTGGGCCAAGTGTTACAACAACCTCTTTAATAATGCACATCTTCGAATTTATCTCTATAATAAAGCTTCAGGGTCCACTACAACATTAACCCAGACCTTCCAAGCTTCTGGTCCAACTTCTACAAAGTGCACTAAAGCATTAGGATCAGTGTTTGCTATCGTCTCTTCTGCAACTATGTTCTTCTACTTGCTCGATAGTTTGCAGTTTCTTTTTACCAAAGCTTCAGGGGTTTTCTGATTTAGTTGTTGTTGAATTTACATATTATTACTATCATGGTGTGACTATAAGCAAATAAAAGTAGTTGTTTATAAACTGAGAAAATCTTTAATGATCATCCAAGTGGTGATGAAGTCTTATTAGCAGCAACCAGTAATATTTACTCCTACCAAATCAATTCATCCTTTTCATTATATTTTGTAGCCATAAGAAGTAATGATAAAACACCTTTAACGATCTCGTTTCCACTACTTAGGTATATTCATTAACCAGAGAATCAAATTCTTAAAAAAGTGTGTAAATGATTTTAAGGCGCCACGTAGGGTCAATTAGTGAACATTAACTTGCTAATTTTTTAAAATTTGCATAATTGAAACTAATTGCTACTTCTGTTAGGTAGTATATACTATGAATACTGCCATGTAGGAAATGTATTGAGCTTTCTACCCATTTGTTAGGATGCTTTAAGTAGGCATGACAGCAAGGGGAAAAGATACATTTATTTGTTTTTTTCCTAAAACATTTACCAAAAAAATCAATTTCTTGACTATGATTTTTTCTTTAAAGCTAAAACGTCGATGCTCCAGGAACTACCATAATACTTTCATTTCTCGATCCAAATTCTAGCCTTAGGAAATCAAGTTTATTAATAAATTCAATAAAATAGTGTAATTTTTTCTTAAAAACATTTGCCTTTAATATCTAATTTCACATTTGTTGTGATACTATTTTGATTCTTCCTTTTCTCATGATAAGTACTTTGATTATCAACAAATAATAGGAAAAGATGCTACTAATGACTTAGAAGACGTTAGTCATAGTGACTAGACTAGCCTGCTTATAATCCTGAAAAATCTTCTGAATTCATCACTAAAATAATGACAAAAATTCAAAACGTGAATATTGTTACTATCATTATATGTTATGGCTACTGCAGTTTTAAAACTGAGCTAAGCTACTGTAGTTTTAAAACAGTTTTAAAATGCTTACACTGCAAGTCAAACAAATATGGTGAAATTTATATTAGAAGAGAGTGGATATACCTACTATAAGAAAGGTTGCCAAGATCGATTAATATACAGTGATATGCAAGTTTTGAACTTGTGACCTCTCGTGCCAAAGTCGAATCATTCAACCATTATGACCTCTCGCATGTCACTGGGACAACATATCACAACACTATGATTTTGATCATAAGAGTTCTCTTTCAAATTTTAAATAGGCATGTTAACAAATGTGCAGATTTATGGGTTATAACAAATAATTAAACTAACAATGACAATTAAGATCTATAACATTTTACATGGATATAACTGTGCTAAATATAGTTAATGTCATTGGATATCTTCCAATAAACAGATTGCTTATAGTACAATAGTCGTAATAAAATTTGGAATCACAAGTATAATCAGTTTCCAATAATTGTTCAGAGTAATAATGTATCTTTATAAACAAATTTGATTACATAAAATAAATATTGTTCATAATGGTCAAAAGACGGATTTGAATTCTTTTTTATTCGTTTGGAATTTGGGTTTGTAAACTTCAAAAAAAAGGAAATAAAATGCAATTTAGAATTGTTGTTTAGATATGGTATGCAAGGTTTATGAGCATGAGTTTATCCATAATCTACCACATTATCATTTTTCTTTCCATTCATGCTATGTAAAAAGTACAATGTTAGAAATGCACCAAGTAATTCGTAAGCACATATTAAGTATTTATTAACATAACTAATTAAGTATAACTTACTATCATGAACAAATTAGTCAACTCTTATACTCTAGCGTCAAGCAGTAACTTGGTTTTCCAACGCACACACTTTTCTTTGAACTGCATAAATGAATACCCATTTGAGATGGTACAACACCAAAACTAATCCTCTCACTCTTCCCCTATATTCATTGCCAAAAACCTTCAACAGACCATCTTCATTTAAGGATGTCATTGCTTAAGAGCTCTAAATGCTGCTACTATGCTAATTAATCTTAGCCTTCAAATTTAAAAATCAAATATTAAGAAACCAAAAAACTATATTAAGAACTCACTACTATCAGTTACATTCATGAACAAGTAGATCAAAATTAGAGTAATGAAAAGCCATGTTTAAGATACTATTATCAATTTTAATTTCTATTATGCTGTGAGGAAAAATAATAATAATAATATTTAAAAAATCTCTTACAATGCAGTCAACAACAATAGTATTCGATGGATCACTGTTTTTCTTGGTACGGGCTTTGCACCAAAAATCGTCTTCATTGATATTCGATCTTTCACTTTTCATTTTTTACAAAATAGAGCTTAAGAACATATCAAAAAACATAATCGATCTAAATACCACCCGGACATGCATTTCCTACCATATCTTCCACCAATCTTGCATACCCCTTTTTACTCATATAGTTTTGAATTTTATTCTCTTCCCTCATGGCTCGAGATTTATTATTCATTGACTACATCGGAGAAATTCATAAAAATAAGTGTACTAAAATGTAATTTACATTTTAGTTTATAATCAATATAATAGAGCTTTCTACCTCAAATTTCCCCGACAATTTTTCCTTTACAAAGGCATTCCACTCTTGAATGCTCTTTATATTATCTAGTTTTAGTATGGTAATCTAGAAGAAGAGTCGGGACAAGTAGATGCTACTTTAATAGCTGGAACCAATCTTGACTTTGACTCTTTTCATCATTGGCCTAACATCTCAAAAAACATATCTTTATATACTGCATTAACCTTAAATCTTGTCTACACAACAGAAATCCAATAATTACATAGTTCAAAAGGATTTCTTCTAAGCAAAGGGATGATCCAGTCTTAGCTAAACAGATCAGAGGACTAAAAAATGGAAATGAGATCAATGTCTGAAGGATTTTAGTCTTGACTATAAGGGATGGTTGAGGAAGAATGGATGATTATGCATTACAGTTGTTGGAAACCTAAGGAGGGAAGTTCTTAAGGAGTATCATCGATCAAAGTTTAAAATTCATCTCAGGAGAAACAAGATGTATCAGGATATGAGACATATGGGAAGGTAAGAAGAGGGATGTAGGCTTATGGGTGAAGCAATGTGAAAATTTCGAACAAGTGAAAGTCGTACATCAGAAGCCAAGTGGATTGCTTCAGCTTTTGGGCATACCTGATTGGAAATGTGATTTGATATCCATGAATTTTATTGGCAGGTTGCCAAAGTCGAATAAGGGAAATGAAAGTATATGAGTTATGGTGGATAGGTTGACCAAGAGTACCCATTTCATTCTTTTTAAGCTATCGGGACGGTGCCTGTATTGGCTAAGTTGTTTATAAAAAACATATTTAGATTGCATGGGATTCCTAGTAGTATAGCCAGTAACAGAGATGCCTTGTTCACTAGTGAATTCTAGAAGAGTCTACAACAAGTACTAGGTACCAAGCTTTAGATGAGTATTTCTTATCAGCCATAGATGGATAGGTAGACAGAGAGAGTCAATAATGTATTTGAAGATTTGTTGAGGGCTTGTGTATTAGATTTTGTTGGGTCATGGGAAAACCACTGCACTTGGCTGGGGTTCCCTATAATAATAATTATCATGCTAGTATATGAATGGCATATTTCGAAGCTTTGTATTGGTTTTCGTGCAAATCACCAGCATGTTGGTTAGAGATAGGAGAAAAATTGGTCCTTACTCCAGGTGTGATAAGAGAAGCCATAGAGAAGATTAAGTTAATCCGAGATAGGATGAGACTAGCTCTATCTGGGCTGAAAAGTTAAGCAGATAAGAGGCATAAGGATTTTGTGTTATCAGTTGGAGAGTAATTTTTTTTATTAAGATATCATTGATGAAGGATGTGGCATGATTTGAAAAGTCAGGGAAACTGGCACTAAGATATGTTAGACTATTCCCTATTATAGAGAGGATTGGAAAGGTTTCATATCGAGTAGAGTTATAGAATAGTTTGGCAGAAGTCCATAATGTGTTTTATATTTCTCATCTTCGAAAGTATGTGCACGATCCAAAGACTACTATTGCTTCGATGACATTGGAAGATTTAGTAGCAAAACTGGATTTGACTTTTTTTAGACAGCCAGTTCGTTAGTAGGAGATGAGAAGAACTTAAGGAACAAGACGGTCAGATTAGTGAAAGTTCAATGGAGTGACAACAAGAAAGACTGTAACGACCCTGACTCGACCATCGAAAATCGGCACCGAATACATCGCTCGTATTCAGATGCCGCAGATCCAAACGTTGAATCTGGTTTGCCGGAGCTTATAACACATTAAGTATGACAACACAGCGGAAGAAAAGAATGAATATTATATACAACTCCAATGATACAATATCCAAATATACAATAATGATCAATACCAAAGATACAATGAAATGCTATAGCAGAAACACCAATGAACTAGCAGCGGAAACAACTAGAACTTGAAACTCTAGAAGAAACACCAATATCAGTAGTCTCCATAGATAGCTCGAACCACCATCAAGTTGTACCAAGCTAAGCAAGGTCAGTCATCCTAACCAAAGACTTCAATATCCAAAGTTTCCATAGAATTCCAAAAAGAAAGCTGAAAGCTACTGAATCGATATCTACTATCTGAAAAACCCAACTCTGGACTACCGGTGTGGAAAATTGTAGGCACCCAGAGTTTAGAAAGGGAACAATAAACTCCGGGTCGGTCATGGGACTGGTATGAGCAAAAAAAACATTTTATCTTTTAAACAAACAAAAGATTTTAAAATTTGAAATCCGCAATGCTTTTTGAAAAATGAAACTACCATAAGGCCTCCCGCCACACACACCATGCAAACGCAGAATTGGGGGAGATTTCTCCTTATGATAGTAAAAAATGCTTGATAACCGATGTAACGCCCCGAAAATTTTCGACTTTCGAAAATTCAACATCGATACTCACTTTATCGACTGCCGAGAAATCGAAGGCCGGAAACCCGAAATGTTATGGTTTAAGAAGAAGAAAGAGAGAGAAGAAGAGAGAAAAGACAGAAAATAGAGAGAAAAGAAAATAGAAAATAGAACGGAAAGAAATAACAGAACAACATCAGAATCTCACAATTCGCAGCAGAACAACATATAATACATAAATGAATAATCTTTAAACAAAGAACTATATCAGTTATTACATTACATCACATTACATTTCATTACATCAGAGTGTACAACAACAAACAACAAATAGTGCAGCGGAAAAAGAAATACTATATACTAGAAATACGCCATGCCATCCAGCTTGCCTCCAGCAACTCCTGAATATCCTGATAAACCTAACTCTTGACTGCCCGTGTGGAAATTGGTGGGCACCCAGAGTTTAGGAAGGAAAACAATAAACTCCGAGTCAGTCATGTGACTTGTGTGGGAACTCAAAACAGTTTATTTATCTTTAAAATCAAAATAGAGGAATATTTTTAAAGTCAATTCGCAATGCTTTTAAAAATGAGACTACCATAAGGCCTCCCGCACACACACACAATGCAAACGCAGAATCAGAGGAGATTTCTCCTTATGATAGTCAAAGATGCTTGATACGCATTTAAAAAGAATATTTGATATTATTATTAGTGCATAGTGTAGGAAAAATTCATTTCGAAAGTAGAATATAAATCTTAGCCAGCATAGACATTTTGAACTATGCCTACTATAGCTAACTATGTTCAATAGCAGGTTACCGCCACATCCCATAGCAGGTTATACAACTAAAACCGTACAAGTCTCGTATTGTTTCTTTGGATTTCCAACGAATGATCAGGCCAAGGAACTTCCCATTGCCACATGAGAATGCCTCTGGATGGACATCCCCGAGAACCAAACCGGATCTCTACCAACATAAGGCCGGGTTACCCCTAACTGAGTAACAACTGACCGAATATGCCATCCCCCGGTCCTTTGGGACCTTTTCAACCGAGCGCTCACAATCAATTCACACAATCATAAAGTGTTTTCAACATGAGTAAGTATCTGGGCTCCATACCATGATACCACCCTTTTCCAGAAGGAAATGCACATATCCTAAAGGGCGCTACCCCTCATAACCTTGCTGCATCTTTCCTGTTTTGACCATTCCCGAGGTGTGAGGCTCGCCGAAGTCACGTCCACAAAAACATACTTTATACAAAAGCCATGCTTTGGGTCAACAAATGATCATAGAAATGATCACCAGATAGACGATCAAATAAATGATCCTATCACAAATAATCAACACAATGATCATTTCACAGCAACTCTCAGCATGTCACATTACCAAATTGGGAATATATCGCTGATAACATTCAACTACATAACCTCTGAGCTCGTACGTCTCAGAGAAGGGTGTTAAGCTAAAAGAATAAATTCTTCGCCACCAACAGAAATATATTTGAAAGAAATCGGCTTTATATCTCAATTTATAATGTCAGACATACAATCCATGCAAGTCTGTTCCGGGCTCGAACAGAACCGAAGGCACTTCTCACGAAGCCCTTGCAATCCGGGTATTCACAATCCCGATCGAATTTCCCGTCACTTAGGGGATCTCTATACCAGGAGCTACCCAGTGCAGAGACAATCGATAGGTCATCCTATCGCTTTCGCAAATACCCGGTCTTCAACACCGGTCATCAAATGCAATTCATAACGACGTATCACATATTCGGAATGGGTTATACGACCCCATGGTCCTTTCCCGGTTAACCCGAATAGTGAGCGCTTATTCAAAAATAAGTGTGGCATTCAAATTCAAACAAATCACATCAATTACCCATTCAAAGGGAAATATTGATAGTCGGTTATTGAACTATCAATGGATATGCACACACCACCAGTTTCCAAATAATTTTCCAAATTATTTATTTTCCAAAATATCTTTACAAGATATATAATTTTCACACTTCAAAAATAAATCAATATTTATTTTTAAACAAGTTCCCCTTTCTATTCATAAATTCCATAATGAATTTATATTTCAAAATATTTATGAATAAACGATTTCAATTATTCATTTCAATTTATCTTCAAAAAGATAAATTCTCAAAATATTCGCTTTATATTGGAAAAACATTTCCATACTTACTTATTAAGTAATTCTCAAATTTTATTTATTTTCAACACTTAGAAAATATTCAATATACTTAAATCGAAATTAAGTATATATTTCATTCTTTAAGGAAATCATGCTCTTAAACATATTTATTTGGGCCAAAACGAATGTTACGTAAAACATCGTTACGACAACCCAAAATCACTAGTATAGGGATTCGAAATTAAAATAGATATATAAATCCCAATACTATACAAAACATTTCCTTTCGGAAATCATTTACTATAACAACAGTGTTATAGTCCACCATTTCCTTCTATTTCTCGAAAACGTCTATTTCAACAATCAATGTTGAAATCTATGGTTTCGAATCTCAACCTAATTAAAACATCGTTAACTTGTTTTAATTCTATTTAAAACATCATATTCAAAACAATTTCTTTAACATATTATTCACTATTCAAAAACGTGAATATACTTGTTAACAAATTTCATCACTTCTATTCATTTTATTTTAAAGGATTATTCACAGTCAAAAATGTGAATATAACTCCATTAATAGGTTTCAACAATTTACTTATCAAAATAAGTCGTTTGCGAATTTATAAAACAACGTTTATAAATTCCTTTATTTTCCTATATTCAATTCATACCCCAATTATATACCAAAGGTTCATATTATAAGTTAAATACTTATAATTTATTTTTTTGCAAATATCGTTCCTTTGAACTTCATAATTATAAATCTTATAACTTATAAGATTCATTTATTTATCCAAATATATTCCTTAATAACTTCACAAAATTTATAAATCTTACTATTTATAAATTTCATTTATAACTTCACCATTTATAATTTTATAAATTCCATTCATTTACAAAATTCATTTCCACTTCATTCAGACACTTATAAAAACTCGTTTTATAATCCAAAATATTCTAATTTATAAATATCCATTTATAAATCTTATATAAATCAATTTGTATTATTATTCTAAAACGTCTTTAAACTTCTTTATAATTTCATCCTTTTGATTTATAAAATAATTAAATTTTATAAATCCTACATTTAAACTTTTCACAATAGATTCAAAAATCTCGATTAAACTATTTTATAAAATCATTAGCATCATATTCTCAAAAATCAGTTTTTTTACTATATTTCTCAAAAACCGTAATTTTTATAACATTAAAATTATAACGTTATTCATTTATAATGGATCAATTCCAAACATATAGTATATTTTCAAAAATCACTTTAAAAATCATTTTAAAATTCCAAAGTTTGGTCCAATGATGCTACACACCAAATAGTCAATCACGACAACAACGATATCATATATCGATATGATAATCCATCAAATATCAAAATATCTGAATTCAAATAAAAAAACTGTTGAGGAATCCAGTTGGATCCCTCCAACCTGTTTTCCTGCATCCAAAAACATTAGCACAATACCAATTCCGTTCCAGTACGGAATTATCGCGGTATAAGGGATTTAAAATATTATCCGCTTAATAGACGGCGCAATAGGGTCTCATCCGCTAAACAAATGTGGGAAATCAATAACTCCAATATATACATATGCCATTATATACATATATTGCTATTATATATAATACCAATTTCACTGTTTATGAAATATTCGCGGTATATGTTTTTAATAAATAACCTTCGCTTACTAACGGCGCATAATGTCTATTTTAACAATCAATAGATAACAATCATCATTCAAACATGCATTTAAATATTTTAAATCTAACTATTTAAAATAAAATCGAAACTGATTCGATTGAGTGAGAAGTTCTCACCTTGATTCCAATTTCGTTTTAGCGATTTATTCCGAATAAAATTAAACGGACGTTTAATTTTACCCAAAATTCTCACTAACTCCAAACGACTCCAATCCAATTCCATAGCATAGTGCTCGTCCATACGATTCCAACGCTTCCTGTTTCGCGCGTTTTCGACCTCGTATGAAAAAGTTATGCATTTTTGAAGTTTGCACGAATTATATATATATAAATTACAACTTAGTTTAAAATTTTAAACCTAAGCTAATATTGGCCGTTAGATCCCTGTTGCTTGCATCAAGACCGTCCATCAGCTTCTCCCCCAACTCACGTTCACGCGCTTCAACATCAGACAATGGCCGAACCCAATTCATATATTAGGGTTAGTTTTCTCGACCACCACACCACGCTACTACACGATCAACTACTACCATCTTGCTCGCCTCCATCCCCTCAAGGTTCGGCTGCAATACCATAAAGCTCGGCCCCCCTTTCCATCGAAATGCGTGCGCAACGACCTGACTTCAAGGCGATTTTGCCGACGATCCACTCAAGCAAACCCGATCATCACCGTTGATATTATAGAGCTCTTCATGCTCTACGATTCTCTAGTTGAGAGATTGTTGTAATTGTTAGTGGATTGGAAGAAATCAAGGGGGAAAGGAGAGTGATTTTCGGCCGTTGGTGGAAGGGGGTGGCGGCCTGAATAGAATTAGGGTTTTGATATATATATATATTTTTTTGTGAGAATTTAGGTGTATTTATAGGGAATTTTTCAATCACTATTCATCCGGAAATTCCGAACTCCGATTCACATGCCGTAACCAGCGTTTCTAGGGTTTACCCCGCGTTCCGGACACAATGGAATAGGTTTTGGAAGCTAATTCGAACATCTGTACGAGTTATGGCAATAAACGTTCAATTTGAATTAAACCGATTTAAAAGATTTTCTAGGCGTTTTAATTTGTACCGGACAAACGGTAAATCCAATTGACACGAAATTTGAAACCTTACAATAATATCACATTACGGATCCGATGAAACTGGTTTCGTCGAAATCCGAGAATTTTTTGAAAAATGGCTATTTTATCTCGCCAAATTAATATTAAAAATAATTCGATGCGTTTCGAGCTGCCATGATCAAACGATAGCTCTGATTGACACGAAAATTGAAATCCAGTAATAACTAACTATTACGGATCCAATGGAACTGGTCTCGTTCAATTCTGAGACTGTTCAAAAATTGACTATTTTCACTAGTCGATTTTATATTAAAATATTCAATTTTCACAAATTAACTTTTAATTCGATTTTAAAAGTTCTAAAACATCATTCTAACTTCAATATGATAAAATAAAATTTTACAAATCATTTTCAATCATATTTAACTCAATTTTCCATTATTTCTATAATTTAACGTATTAAATTATCGATTTAATTATCCAATTAAATCCAATTATTCGAAATAAAATTTATTCGACTTATAAATTCTCTTATTAATATTTTAAATTAATTAAATATTCAAATTTCAATTAAATAAAATTCTGGGTCGTTACAATCTTCCCCCCTTAAAAGAATTTCGTCCTTGAAATTATTAAGTAAGAAAAGTTATAGAATTTATTAACTTTCCACAAATCCATAGTTAAACTTCTTACAATACTTTACTAAGTTTCAAATCATACTTAGTTATCTTTTCAAAAACAACTACTATTGTTTAACTTTCAATTCCAAATCAAAGTTAAAGTTTTCAAAACTTTTCAATTTTCTCAAAATTTTTTCTAACGCCTTAAATTTTCGGAAAAATTCTCCATAGTCTCCTTTGCGCGGCTCGATCCGAAAAAAAAATGACAGTATATATATCACAAATATACATCTCATCAAGTAATGAGGCATCCCGAAGGGAAAAAAGTATAAAAGTACGGTATTGAATCCGAGATATGTACCTTATATTTTATTAGCGAGCATATACGGCTAATATAGCGCGAAAGCGAGCTCCAAATGCGAAGCAAACGCAATCCGTACCTACTAAACACTCAACAAACAACATGAGAACCATGTATATAGAGAATAGTATCGATATACAACATATAGCAACATAATAACTATATATGTCAACATAGCAAATGAAACTAAAGCAATATATTCAACCATCAACCAATTATCATTCATAACCAATAAATATTCATTCATATTCTCATTAATATTCAATGAATTGGTTTTTTTCAATTTAATCACATATGATTTATTAATAGTGGATGTTTTTGCTAACATTCATTTTCAATTAGTTCATATTCACTAATTCATATTCAAGTTGGTTCACTTCCAATCAAATTCAATTTCATTCAAATTTATTTACTTCTAATTTGAATTCAATTACATAGCTTCCAATTTCATTAACCCTTAATGAATTATATACAATCAATCAACTAACAACCAAATAACAACCAATGTATATCAATTGCAACCAAATTCCTTTGCTTATATCCATTCAATTTGGTTTCAACACCATCACTTTCAATTGGTTTAATTAAATTGATTTTTATTCAACTATTCAACTTTCAATAACGTAAGATTTTAATGAATTAACACTTATATTCATTATTTCATATCAACTATTCACATTCAATTGATTATTATTCAATCCATTCATTTAATTCAATTACAAAAGTTGAATTTCATTTATAAAACTCAAGTTCATATTTATCACTTAACTTTATTAATTTGGTTTGATACCAAAATCAACTACATTCAACATCTTCTAAGTTATATTCCATTTAACTTTAAATTTATTTTTATTTACAACTCATATTCATAAATATATCCATACAATTTCACTTCTTATATATATAAGTTTATTTCACAATTGTAAATCACTTTAATTATAATTCAATTCTTATAATTCATTTTACTTATACAATTTTCTTTTATTTACATTATTCAAACATCTAAACAATCAACTTATATACTTTAATAATTCTGAAAAATTATCCCTTTATATATAAAATATACTCAAGGTAAAATTATTTCCTTTACCCATTCTAAAACAATATTGTGTCGAATTCTTCTATTCAAGTGTTTAGAAACCCCTTCGGCATAGTTGTCCAGACCGTGCTGACGAAGGTTCATATACCACTCAATAAACCAATCATCACAATATAAAACAATTTTATATACACTAACAATTACGCACTCGTATCTATTATTACACTCAAACTCATTCTAGAGTAATACTGACTCTATCTCTAATGAGTAATACCCAACAGAACCATGGTTGTCGCTTAACCATAAGCTCCGATACCAAATGTAACGCCCCGAAAATTTTCGACTTTCGAAAATTCAACATCGATACTCACTTTATCGACTGCCGAGAAATCGAAGGCCGGAAACCCGAAATGTTATGGTTTAAGAAGAAGAAAGAGAGAGAAGAAGAGAGAAAAGACAAAAAATAGAGAGAAAAGAAAATAGAAAATAGAACGGAAAGAAATAACAGAACAACATCAGAATCTCACAATTCGCAGCGGAACAACATATAATACATAAATGAATAATCTTTAAACAAAGAACTATATCAGTTATTACATTACATCACATTACATTTCATTACATCAGAGTGTACAACAACAAACAACAAATAGTGCAGCGGAAAAAGAAATACTATATACTAGAAATACGCCATGCCATCCAGCTTGCCACCAGCAACTCCTGAATATCCTGATAAACCTAACTCTTGACTGCCCGTGTGGAAATTGGTGGGCACCCAGAGTTTAGGAAGGAAACAATAAACTCCGAGTCAGTCATGTGACTGGTGTGGGAACTCAAAACAGTTTATTTATCTTTAAAATCAAAATAGAGGAATATTTTTAAAGTCAATTCGCAATGCTTTTAAAAATGAGACTACTATAAGGCCTCCCGCACACACACACAATGCAAACGCAGAATCGGAGGAGATTTCTCCTTATGATAGTCAAAGATGCTTGATACGCATTTAAAAAGAATATTTGATATTATTATTAGTGCATAGTGTAGGAAAAATTCATTTCGAAAGTAGAATATAAATCTTAGCCAGCATAGACATTTCGAACTATGCCTACTATAGCTAACTATGTTCAATAGCAGGTTACCGCCACATTCCATAGCAGGTTATACAACTAAAACCGTACAAGTCTCGTATTGTTTCTTTGGATTTCCAACGAATGATCAGGCCAAGGAACTTCCCATTGCCACATGAGAATGCCTCTGGATGGACATCCCCGAGAACCAAACCAGATCTCTACCAACACAAGGCCGGGTTACCCCTAACTGAGTAACAACTGACCGAATATGCCATCCCCCGGTCCTTTGGGACCTTCTCAACCGAGCGCTCGCAATCAATTCACACAATCATAAAGTGTTTTCAACATGAGTAAGTATCTGGGCTCCATACCATGATACCACCCTTTTCCAGAAGGAAATGCACATATCCTAAAGGGCGCTACCCCTCATAACCTTGCTGCATCTTTCCTGTTTTGACCATTCCCGAGGTGTGAGGCTCGCCGAAGTCACGTCCACAAAAACATACTTTATACAAAAGCCATGCTTTGGGTCAACAAATGATCATAGAAATGATCACCAGATAGACGATCAAATAAATGATCCTATCACAAATAATCAACACAATGATCATTTCACAGCAACTCTCAGCATGTCACATTACCAAATTGGGAATATATCGCTGATAACATTCAACTACATAACCTCTGAGCTCGTACGTCTCAGAGAAGGGTGTTAAGCTAAAAGAATAAATTCTTCGCCACCAACAGAAATATATTTGAAAGAAATCGGCTTTATATCTCAATTTATAATGTCAGACATACAATCCATGCAAGTCTGTTCCGGGCTCGAACAGAACTGAAGGCACTTCTCACGAAGCCCTTGCAATCCGGGTATTCACAATCCCGATCGAATTTCCCATCCCTTAGGGGATCTCTATACCAGGAGCTACCCAGTGCAGAGACAATCGATAGGTCATCCTATCGCTTTCGCAAATACCCGGTCTTCAACACCGGTCATCAAATGCAATTCATAACGACGTATCACATATTCGGAATGGGTTATACGACCCCATGGTCCTTTCCCGGTTAACCCGAATAGTGAGCGCTTATTCAAAAATAAGTGTGGCATTCAAATTCAAACAAATCACATCAATTACCCATTCAAAGGGAAATATTGATAGTCGGTTATTGAACTATCAATGGATATGCACACACCACCAGTTTCCAAATAATTTTCCAAATTATTTATTTTCCAAAATATCTTTACAAGATATATAATTTTCACACTTCAAAAATAAATCAATATTTATCTTTAAACAAGTTCCCCTTTCTATTCATAAATTCCATAATGAATTTATATTTCAAAATATTTATGAATAAACGATTTCAATTATTCATTTCAATTTATCTTCAAAAAGATAAATTCTCAAAATATTCGCTTTATATTGGAAAAACATTTCCATACTTACTTATTAAGTAATTCTCAAATTTTATTTATTTTCAACACTTAGAAAATATTCAATATACTTAAATCGAAATTAAGTATATATTTCATTCTTTAAGGAAATCATGCTCTTAAACATATTTATTTGGGCCAAAACGAATGTTACGTAAAACATCATTACGACAACCCAAAATCACTAGTATAGGGATTCGAAATTAAAATAGATATATAAATCCCAATACTATACAAAACATTTCCTTTCGGAAATCATTTACTATAACAACAGTGTTATAGTCCACCATTTCCTTCTATTTCTCGAAAACGTCTATTTCAACAATCAATGTTGAAATCTATGGTTTCGAATCTCAACCTAATTAAAACATCGTTAACTTGTTTTAATTCTATTTAAAACATCATATTCAAAACAATTTCTTTAACATATTATTCACTATTCAAAAACGTGAATATACTTGTTAACAAATTTCATCACTTCTATTCATTTTATTTTAAAGGATTATTCACAGTCAAAAATGTGAATATAACTCCATTAATAGGTTTCAACAATTTACTTATCAAAATAAGTCGTTTGCGAATTTATAAAACAACGTTTATAAATTCCTTTATTTTCCTATATTCAATTCATACCCCAATTATATACCAAAGGTTCATATTATAAGTTAAATACTTATAATTTATTTGTTTGCAAAAATCGTTCCTTTGAACTTCATAATTATAAATCTTATAGCTTATAAGATTCAATTATTTATCCAAATATATTCCTTAATAACTTCACAAATTTATAAATCTTACTATTTATAAATTTCATTTATAACTTCACCATTTATAATTTTATAAATTCCATTCATTTACAAAATTCATTTCCACTTCATTCAAACACTTATAAAAACTCGTTTTATAATCCAAAATATTCTAATTTATAAATATCCATTTATAAATCTTATATAAATCAATTTGTATTATTATTCCAAAACGTCTTTAAACTTCTTTATAATTTCATCCTTTTGATTTATAAAATAATTAAATTTTATAAATCCTACATTTAATCTTTTCACAATAGATTCAAAAATCTCGATTAAACTATTTTATAAAATCATTAGCATTATATTCTCAAAAATCAGTTTTTTTACTATATTTCTCAAAAACCGTAATTTTTATAACATTAAAATTATAACGTTATTCATTTATAATGGATCAATTCCAAACATATAGTATATTTTCAAAAATCACTTTAAAAATCATTTTAAAATTCCAAAGTTTGGTCCAATGATGCTACACACCAAATAGTCAATCACGACAACAACGATATCATATATCGATATGATAATCCATCAAATATCAAAATATCTGAATTCAAATAAAAAAACTGTTGAGGAATCCAGTTGGATCCCTCCAACCTGTTTTCCTGCATCCAAAAACATTAGCACAATACCAATTCCGTTTCAGTACGGAATTATCGCGGTATATGGGATTTAAAATATTATCCGCTTAATAGACGGCGCAATAGGGTCTCATCCGCTAAACAAATGCGGGAAATCAATAACTCCAATATATACATATGCCAATATATATATATATTGCTATTATATATAATACCAATTTCACTGTTTATGAAATATTCGCGGTATATGTTTTTAATAAATAACCTCCGCTTACTAACGGCGCATAATGTCTATTTTAACAATCAATAGATAAAAATCATCATTCAAACATGCATTCAAATATTTTAAATCTAACTATTTAAAATAAAATCGAAACTGATTCGATTGAGTGAGAAGTTCTCACCTTGATTCCAATTTCGTTTTAGCGATTTATTCCGAATAAAATTAAACGGACGTTTAATTTTACCCAAAATTCTCACTAACTCCAAACGACTCCAATCCAATTCCATAGCGTAGTGCTCGTCCATACGATTCCAACGCTTCCTGTTTCGCGCGTTTTCGACCTCGTATGAAAAAGTTATGCATTTTTGAAGTTTGCACGAATTATATATATATAAATTACAACTTAATTTAAAATTTTAAACCTAAGCTAATATTGGCCGTTAGATCCCTGTTGCTTGCATCAAGACCGTCCATCAGCTTCTCCCCCAACTCACGTTCACGCGCTTCAACATCAGACAATGGCCGAACCCAATTCATATATTAGGGTTAGTTTTCTCGACCACCACACCACGCTACTACACGATCAACTACTACCATCTTGCTCGACTCCATCCCCTCAAGGTTCGGCTGCAATACCATAAAGCTCGGCCCCCCCTTTCCATCGAAATGCGTGCGCAACGGCCTGACTTCAAGGCGATTTTGCCGACGATCCACTCAAGCAAACTCGATCATCACCGTTGATATTATAGAGCTCTTCATGCTCTACGATTCTCTAGTTGAGAGATTCTTGTAATTGTTAGTGGATTGGAAGAAATCGAGGGGGAAAGGAGAGTGATTTTCGGCCGTTGGTGGAAGGGGGTGGCGGCCTGAATAGAATTAGGGTTTTGATATTTTTTTTATTTTTGTGAGAATTTAGGTGTATTTATAGGGAATTTTTCAATCACTATTCATCCGGAAATTCCGAACTCCGATTCACGCGCCGTAACCAGTGTTTCTAGGGTTTACCCCGCGTTCCAGACACAATGGAACAGGTTTCGGAAGCTAATTCGGACATCTGTGCGAGTTATGGCAATAAACGTTCAATTTGAATTAAACCGATTTAAACGATTTTCTAGGCGTTTTAATTTGTACCGGACAAACGGTAAATCCAATTGACACGAAATTTGAAACCTTACAATAATATCACATTACGGATCCGATGAAACTGGTTTCGTCGAAATCCGAGACTTTTTTGAAAAATGGCTATTTTAACTCGCCAAATTAATATTAAAAATAATTCGATGCGTTTCGAGCTGCCACGATCAAACGATAGCTCCGATTGACACGAAAATTGAAATCCGGTAATAACTAACTATTACGGATCCAATGGAACTGGTCTCGTTCAATTCTGAGACTGTTCAAAAATTGACTATTTTCACTAGTCGATTTTAATATTAAAATATTCAATTTTCACAAATTAACTTTTAATTCGATTTTAAAAGTTCTAAAACATCATTCTAACTTCAATATGATAAAATAAAATTTTACAAATCATTTTCAATCATATTTAACTCAATTTTCCATTATTTCTATAATTTAACGTATTAAATTATCGATTTAATTATCCAATTAAATCCAATTATTCGAAATAAAATTTATTCGACTTATAAATTCTCTTATTAATATTTAAAATTAATTAAATATTCAAATTTCAATTAAATAAAATTCTGGGTCGTTGCAACCGAAAATCATTTGATATTATTATTAGTGCACAGTGGAAAACATTTCGAAAGTATAATATTAATCTTAGCCAGCATACAACATTTCGTCGTATGCCTACTATAGCTACCATGTTCAATAGCAGGTTACCGTCACATTCCATGGTAGGTTATACAACTAAAACCATACATAGCGCGTATTGTTTCTTTGGATTTTCCAACAAATGGTTAGGCCAAAGAATATCCCATTGCCACATGGGAACGCCTCTAGAGGGACGCCCCGAGAACTTACCCAGCTCTCTGCCAACACAAGGCCAGTGCACTCCCTTCCCAGAATTAACACCTAAGATATGCCACCCCGGTCGTTTGGGACCTATATCCGAGGTACCTCAATCACAAAGCAACATCACACAGTAATAAATATACAGTGTCCACATGAGTAAGTATCTGTGCTCCATACCATGATACCACCATTTTCCAGAAGGAATGGACATACCCTAGGGGTGCGACCCCTAAAACCTTGCCGCATCTTTCCTGTTTTGACCTTTATCGGGTTGTGAGGCTCGATGAGGTTTTGTCCAGAAAGCTACACTTTTTCACAAAGTCATGCTTTGATCAACAAATGATCAACAACACTGCGTATGCCACATTACCAAATTGGGAATGTATCACTAGTAACTATCAACTACATAACCTCTGAGCTCGTACGTCTCAGAGAAGAGTGTTAAGCTAAGAGAATAAATCTCCACCACCAAACAGAAATGTATTTGATAGTAACCAGCTTTACATCTCAAAGTGTAATATCAAACACACATCCATACAAGTCTGTTTCGAGTTCGAACAGAACCGAAGGAACTTCCGAAGAAGCCCTTGCGAATCCGGATAATCCCTAATCACGTCCGGACTTCCCATAACATATGGAGTCTCTATAACGGGGACCAGTCAGTGCAGAGACATTCGACGAGTTATCCTTTCGCGTTCGAAAATATCCGGTCTTCACCACGGGTCTTCAAATGCAATCCATAACGTCGTATCATTATTCAGAATGGGTTATATGACCCAAGGTCCTCTCCCGGCTAAACCGAATAACAAGCGCAATATTTAAAAGCATATGGATATTGGGATCTCAGTTAAGTCACAACTTATTATCCAAAACCTTTCTTTCAATGGTTTACACAAATTACCATTTCCAAATCTTTAAACAAAAAGATTCATTTCACAAAGTTCACAAATCTTCCACAAAGGTTAATTCATAGTTTCAAACCAATTTCCATTTCAACTCTTTCATAGAAAGGATACAATTTTAAGATCCCCTTTCAATTTGAAAACAAAGTATACCAATCTTTAACAAAGATTCATTCATATATTTTCAAAACAATTTCTCTTTCAAATTGGATTAACTCATCCAATATTTAAATCAAAGATTCATTTTATAGCTTTCAAAACTATTTCCAAAGATCCATTCATAACTCTCAACACAATTCCCATTTCAAATATTTTATATATAAAAGATACACCATTTAGAATCCTCTTCGATTCCAAAAACAAAGCTTAACAATCTTTCATAAAGATATTCATAGTTTCCCATACTATTTACGATTCAAATCTTTTTTAAGTAAAAGATCCATTTCAGTTCAATAACAAGATTTACCAAAATTTTAAGATATCTTTCAAATTTGAAATCCTCTCAACGCAAATTAGAAATCCTTTCCTTAAATGAAAGCCTTTATTATTTGAAAACAAATAGTTTTCGTTTCGAGAAAATCCGGTTACATTTATACAAGTTAAAGCCCTTCAAGTATAAGACTTGTTTTAAATTCAAATTCCCAAACAATACTTTTTAAATAGTTTAAAACAGATATAAACACCTTTATAACTTATATACCCTTTTCAAATCATGATTTCCAAACATAGGATTCAATTTCAAATTTTGAATTCAAATCCAAACCAAATTATTTAAGTTCCCAAAACTTTATCAAGTTATACAAAATAACTTTTTACCTCTTTAAAACTCTTTTTCAAAATCTTACATATTTAATCCAATAACATTTCCAAAACAATTTTGGATTCAATATTCAATTTTAAAATCTTTTCAAAAATCTGTGACTTAACTAATTTCCTCGTGCAATCCATATTTGTGTGTGTATAGTGTGGTCCAGGGGTTTTGCACACAATAGTGCAACAATCATCAATCGGCACAGATTTAAACACATCAAGATATTTGATAAGCGGTATAAACTATAATGCTTATCTTTATTTACAGATCACAGATAAGTAATTATAAGTTCATTGCAGATTATATTACATCACAGAAAATTAAATTACATCACCATTCACAGCTCAAATCAGAAATCAGAATATCACAAATCAGATAGGATAATCAATTCAAGGCATCTCATATAATATAATCATTCATAAGTAATTCAAGCATCCAACACTCATTTTTAAACAGGATTAATTAATTGTTTAATCCTTAATTAATTCAATTAATTTAAATTAAACTAATTACTTATGAATTAACTACCCCAAATTAAACATTTAATATTAATAAATAAAATTAATTAATTAATCCTCCCTAATTATCCTTCAAATTAATCATCCTTGATTAATTAATTGTTCCTTAATTAATCTCATTACTTAAATTAACCTTTAAGTTAATTACATAATTAATTATCCCTCAATCACCCTTAAGTAATTAGAAAGGGGCATTTCACTAGAAGGACAAACTTTACGGTCCAATTAGTTTCTAGGACACACATCCACAAAAATAATTTCAAGGCCAAAGTCATCATAATAATTAATTTTAAGGATAAAGTCAGCATTCCAATTACTTTCAAGGACATAATTTCATAGGTTTTTTGGCCTTATAAACTAATTATTTTGCATTTTGTCCTTAAAAGTAATTATTTCAGTTGTGTGTCCTAGAAACTAATTGCACTTGCTAAAGAGGCCCTTATGGCTAATTTCCACAATTTAGAAATTTATCCACCTTTAATTTTTAATTAATTAATTTACCTTTAATTAATTACTTAAATTAATTATCCTTTAATTGTTAAGTAATTTTCTCTTAATTACTTATTTTAATTAATCAACCTTTAATTAAATTAAGGCAATTAATCTTTAAGTAATCACATTAAGTAATGATCCTTTATGAATCAAAAATAAATCATTACATATCTTAATTATCATTCAAAACTTTTATTACTTAAACCTTTATAATAAATCACCATTTACAAATAAAACAACTTATGTTCCTTAAGTTAATTTAAAATTTAAAAGCATTTCATTTTAACTTCTAAAACATAGTTAATGTGTTTTGAAAACTTGATTAAATTAATATATGCTTTTTAAAACTTTGTTAAAATTAGTTTAAAACTTGCTGTTCCAAAATTACCCGAGCCCGCCACCAAAATGCTCGACCTATACCCCGAGACCCATCATTCATTTTTCCCCCTTCTTTAAACTTTGTTTTGATTCAAATTTTTAAAACTGTTGTAAAACCCACTCGATTTCCCCGAAAAAAACTCAAGCCAGGACCCAACTTCCCCGAGTATAACTTCGAGTCACAATCCTTCTTCCCCAAATTCGCAACTTCACCCGATACAAATGACAACCAGTGCACGAGCACCAACCATTTGGTCGACTCCGACCAAAACTCTGATCGTCAACAAGTCGCCTACCATCCCCTCTAGCGCCACAACCCCCAAAATTGATGATCGACTCGATCAATCGAATTCGAACAATTTCGAGCATCGGGAACCAAACTCGATCCATTAAAGAACGCCTCGCGCCACCGCCCACGTTCACCAGACACCCGTGATCACACCTGAACCACGACCGCAGACCCCTGCTTTGATTCCCCTCGGACCGATCAACTCCGATCAACCATCGATATTCCAATAACCTTGAAAAACCCCACGACCAAAACTAGTGATCGAACCCCATATTGACATCGCCCAACCTCCACGATGATTTGAAACCTATGCCACTATTTTTCCAGTAACCACCGAACCTTGAGCTATCTCCACCTTCAAGCCCAAACAAAATATCTTCGCCGATCATCGATAATTGACAAAAATACGAATATTGATCAACTCAAAATTTCTCTTCGTTCCCAAGCCTAAAAATCATGAAATTGCTACCTAAAATCATCATTTCTTGCTACGAATCAAATTATAAATTCCAAACTTGATTTTATGATTATTGATTTTTCTGTTTTCAAACATACTTTACTGTAATTCCTATTTTCCAAATGAATTACTTAATATTTCTACTTGTTTCTATTTTTAAAAATAAATTTACATTGTTGTAATCATTTTCTTTTTTAAGATGTCAGTTTAATATTGATGATATAGGGAGAAATTAAATTTCAATCAAGTTTAAAACCTATAAACCTAGCACATAGCATATTTGCTTGTACACTGATCTACACACAAATATATAGACATTGCAGGCATCTATACAAACATTTTTCAAGTCATCATCATCATCACAGGCATGCAAAAGCATATAAGTATATTTGGGGTTTGAAAGTCTGCTCACCTTATTTTGGAAGCAGAGGACAAAGAATAGAGGCCTGGAATTGATTTTAAAACTGAACTTTTGATCCTGAAGCTTGCATGTTGAGTTGAAGCTTCAACCTTTGCTTCAGGTTGCAGTTGTTGTTGTGGTTTGATTGCTTTAACTTCAAGTTGCTTCAGATTTGAATTTCTAGTTTTTGAAATCTAAAGTTGAAACCTTGAACTTCTTCTTGAGTTTGATTATTAACTTGCTTCTTGCTGTTTGATTTGGTTGCCAGGTTTTAACTTGAATTGATTTTCCTTTTCAAGGTTTTGAAAACTTGTTTTGCAATTTTAAACTGAGCTTTGATTTCTAGATTTGAGAAATGAAAAGAGAATAGCCTGGTTTGTATTTCTTTCCCATGCATATTTTCTAATTTCAAATTAAAAAAAAGTTTTTCTTTTGCCACTTGTTCAAATTAAACCATACACTTGAACATTTATATTAACACTTGTCAAATTCAAACAAATTTATGTTAAGACCTTTCCTTGAGTTTATTCACAAATTATAATTTAAACCTTACTTTATTTTAAATTTATAAATTTTGCTTAAATCCTTCATCAATTTGTGAATTTTTTTATCTTATGTGTATTTTAATTCTTATGCTCATATTTAAAAAGATATATACACAGAATCATAGATAGATAATATAAATGCATTATAGATAAATAAATTACATTCCACAGCTCAAACATATCACAGAACATTACACATAAGGGATATCACATAATTCACAGCATTTCATATCATCCATACATTCATAAGTATTTTCATCAAATCATCTGATTAACCTAAACCAGATCGTTACCTATGAATAAATTTCTAACCATGGTTAATTAATAATTAATTAATAACAAAACAGTATTATTAATTATCCTTTAATTAATCATTAATTTACCTTTAATTAATAGTTAATAATTAATCGTTTGATTAATTTTCCTTAATTAATTACAAAAATTAATTAATCCTTAATTAATAATCATCCCTTAATTACTTCCATTAGTTAATTAACCTTTAATTAGTTAATTATTCTCAAATTAATTACCTTAATTAATTAACCTCGTTAATCAATTATTATTAACTAACCTTTAAACATTTGATTTATCAATTTTTTTATCCTTAATTATCCATTCTTAATTACTTTCAATTAAGTAATTATTTTTAATTAATTATTCATTGATTACTTGATTAATTAAACCTAAATTATTTATTAATTTATCTTTAATTTATTACAATAAGCGATTATCCCTAATCTATTACTTAAATAGGAAAGGAGAAACCAAACCATCTTCACAGCGACACCTGTCCTTCTTTATTGCTAATCCCTTTCCATCGTGCTATTAACTAACAAGTTGCGGTTCTGAAGAAGCAGTTTTCAACTCTCTATGTTCAACTCCCCAAACTTCAATTCCCCTAATACCGACTGGACGAACCGACTTCACCTCCCATCCTTCCCAAATTCCTTCTTACTCTCCTCCATTAACTCCACCCACTTCTTGCATGCCCCCTTCGGTTTTCGATCCGTTCATTTCATCAACGTTGTTGGTCATACTGCTTGCCCCACCGAAGTTTCGACAAAGCTTTTCGCCATTACGGTTTCCAAGGTTAGTGTTATGCACTTCCTGATTTGAACTATTAGCACTCATCGTTCTTGATTACTGTCCCTTTCTCGAGCTTTCCGTCTGCTCTTCACCACATGTACTTCACCAGATTTGTTGTTCTGAGCAAGGTAAGCACTAAAAAATATGATATAACTGTGCTAATCTTAATTTTGTCACAGTATTCATGATTTTCGGGTATCTAATTCAGTTTGATTTAATAGTCCCCCAGTTGGAACTGCGGTGAAATTGCTAGCAGTTCTACTGATAAATAAAACAAATTTGGTCCTAATTACATGCAGTTTCATTTGGAAGCCTTATATGACATAAAATTTCATGCTAGGTTCACACAAAGTGGCTGAAAATTTATGCTTTGCTTTGCATTTACCTGTAAGCTACCATCACTTCATTGTTTACCTGCGCTGTCTGATTTGTTTTTGTACACATAACTCACTGTTACTAATTTCATACATGGTTTAGTACCCAAGTTCACTGTGCAGTTGGTTACCATTTGAAATCCAATACGTCTGCGGATGTTTATATCTGTCGATGCATACGTATACAAAGTGATATATGTGTGTGTGTTTATATTTATATGTATATGTATGTATGCATAGATATCTAATTTTCTTCCTCTGGTAGGAATGTTTATTTTTTTACAATTAGTAAAGGACATTTACAAATTGCAAAAGGAGATGATTCCAGTATTTAAGTTGTCAAAGTGCCGTGTTTTGTAACATCCTGCTCTGTTTGGAACATAGATCTTACCATTTAACATGATACTGAAATGTGGTTGAATTGTATGCAACAGGTGCATTTGTGTTTGGAAGGCTCTTCAAACTGGGTAGATTTGGTGTACTATTGGTCAACTATTCCGCACAAGGTAATTTCATCATTTTACTTACTGTGCGTGGGTAACATTAGTACACACAGGTAATATACACACACACACACACACTGTCCGTGTGCATGTACAGTATATGTATAAAGAGAGTGAGCGTGCGTATGTCAACGTTCCTTTGTATATAATTTGATGTTCAAATGGTGTGTTGCTTAGTGCATTATCAGTATATGCGTTGCTGACATTGGTGACCCGTAGTTGAATTCCTCCCATGTAATTCCTCTATTTGAAGAATTTCCACGAATGCACGACCATACATTTTCAATGCCCTGTACAAATCTTTTGCCAGAAACAAAACTCCTTAAATTATCAACAGTGGCAAATTTATTATGATATATCATTTGAGTTTGAAATTGGCCCTTAATAAGTTAGTACTCAAGTTAGTACTTCTACTCTAAAAACGAGTACATGTCTTTATAAATATAACTTGCTATTTATCTGTTCAACGATTATCGTTCACATTGTTATCTATATGTATCTATTTAGGTAGAACAAGCCAGTTCAGGACTCTAATAATATAGATCTTTAATTAGACTGAGCAATATTTACAGCTTCCTAAAATGTCAGCTTTTTAAAGATGACAATATTATACTAATTCTAAATCATGGGCAGAAATAAATACTCATCAGCAAAACATGCGATATAACATTTACTGTTGGACTATTTTGTTCTTACAGTTGGTGAAAGCTATACAACTTAATTTAATAGAGGTCTGTAGTTATTCTAGAGTAAAAGTAATCTCATTATGTTAACGTTGTTTGGTTTCTGACCTACACAGTCGCAACAATTATTATGTTTTCATTTTGCATATAAGATACTTCTTGAACTGGAATTTCCAATAATAGGATATCTAAGTTCCATCTATAAGATGATGATAGACGACTGTAAGCTAGAATTTGCAGTGGCAATTTCAGCCTCATTTCTTTCCGCTGCATACATGTCACTATGTTTTGTATGTACTAATCAGGAATACATTTTCACAAGTTCAGATTGCGTGTAGTATGCTGCATTTACTTCTCCACCATCAACTATTTGGACTGTAAAATTTTACTTATTTGCAGAACTTTGAAACTCATATAGAACTCTGTACATATTCTGTCATAGGATGATGGTTATTTTTGCTACTTTAACGCGAACCTGAATTTATACTTCTACCATATTGGTATGCAAAAGCTGAGTATGCTTTCGTGCCTTCCTATTTTCCATAACTTCATTAGTAAACATAGTTCCACATCCATATTGACAGGCTAATTCCATCTTACAAATAGGGAATATACTGATTTAAGGTAAATAGATTGTTATTTTACATGCTGCATCTTAGAACTGCGAGGGGGAGGTAGTTTTATTGTCATCTCATGATATGACAACTGCAATCATATCTAAGTCTAAATTCATATGTCAAACATTCAGTCCGACTTCTGATATGCATGCTTTCATATTACTTATGTCATGGTTTGTTATGAAAGGGTGCTTTACAGTTTGGAAAATGAAAACAGTGCAGTTCAATCTGTTTGTCACAATTTTGCTGCCAACAAGCTTGGGGCAAATACGACGTATAAGTAGTAAGGTACAGTAGGATAACGTCCGCTGGTATACATATTGACCTATAAATCAGTATCCATTTGCATACTGTTTTGTTTGCTGTTATATCGGAATAATATAACGGCTTACTGTACTAACTATAAATTTTTCGCTATCACTATAGACTTATATGCTTTACAAAAATGTAATTGACAGCTGTTACCAGTTGCAGGTCTTTTTATTCTCTAAAATTATGGGCAACATTGAAGTACGTAGGTATAATCAGGGAGCGAAAAAGAGATAGATCTGGAGTGTACCTAGATGAGGGAAGGCAGATGGAAGATACACGAAATTAACTACAGCAGTGGCATATATGCGAAACATAAATTTGGGATTGCGTGCAAAACAGGGTTAGTGAAATCAACACAAAAAGTTGTAACCGATTCACATTTTCAGTTTAAGTCAACTGATGCATTTTGCTGTAACAGCAACAGGTATGAAGAGAACTTTACAGCATGCAGCAAACAGTTCACGTAGAAATCTGTTTGACACAGTTCGCTCAGGTAATGTGTAAACAGTGTTCTCTTTTATTTACTTATGGAACAACTAGAAAAACCAGGTTCGCCCCAATGTAATGCTACATTTTTACTGCATCTACTACTTATATAGGAAAATAATAACCGCTTCTTTGCTTGGATGACACGTGTCCAATAAGATGTGGCAATCGGAGATGGCATCCCAAATACTTTCGTTTCTCACATTTCTAATTCTCTAGCATTTCCCAAATCGCATTCACTAACCCTTTCTTTTTCTTAAAAAACAAATCTACTTCGATCTCATCCCTCGTCTAAACTTTCATACTCCATAATGGAGTCGGATCCTGATGGGTTACGGTATAAATACAATTGGATTGTGGGTTACACTTACACGACGCTAATAGTAAGGATTGTAAAACTAGGGAAGGTGAGGGATCGGTAGCATAAAAACAAGAAGAACTAATGGTACTAATTTTTTACCTTCAACAATTCACTAATCATTCATAATTTATAAGTTTTATTTCCATTTGTTTATCATATTTTTTAACAGGTTTTCTATAATTATTTATGTAGTTTAAAACTTATGCTAAAAATTGGATCTCAATTTTAATTTTATTTCGAAGTAATGGTAAATCCATTGTGTCAATGCTGCTTTTTTCTGTATAATATATTATAACATTCCTAAGTTTCCCCATTCACACATGTTGGACTAGGACCTTCGAAAACATCATTAGCACTGGTTCCTTCAATTCAAATAGTCATTAGAGTTTATTATTTTTATATTCATTATCTTCATCCGATAAAATTGAAATCTTTTATGGATTACTTTAATGAAAATTATACGTTTTTCTACGGTTAGTACTGCAAGTTACATAAAAATTTAGTTATTGAAAACGGGTATTGTTAGGTTAATTTAAATAGTGGATTCCTGATTTCTTTCTCTTTTATATTAGTTCCAATAGTGGATGTAAACTCCCTAGCGGCCTCACATCTTATATTAGTTTACTAGATTGAATTTGTGATATTAATATGGAGATGGAAGATAGACGATTTTGGAGTTATAAAAAGAACAATATATTTATACTTAACAACAAAATTTATCCTCATTCCTAACTTTGAGAAATGATATTTTTTTTCCAGTGTGCTGTCATTGTCACCCAAAAAGTTCCTTTTGGGTACCATAAAATTTGTAATACATATCAATGTTTTTTTATGATCCTTCAGATCAAATTCGATTTTTCCATTCGGCCATAAACAACTATGTGTCTTTGATTTTCAACGGCTGTTCATTGTCGTACGGTGATAACTAATCATGTATCATTGATTTTCAATGATCGTTCATTTTCGTATGGTGATAAACAACTGAATAGTATTTTGTACTGGAAGCATAAACAACAATAATGTATGGTTTTATTCACTAATTCAATCTAACAACATCAATTACTATTTGCAATTTACTCCTTGTTGTTGTACTTAATTACTATTTGGTGAATTATTTACTAATTCTGAAAGGACCAGGACCATCTTCTATTTATATAACTATTTTAGTTATTGTTATTTCTAAATTAAAAAAATCTAAGCTTGCAAATTATAGGTATTAATCCACATTGTTGGATCCATTGAGGGTGAGGCCTCTGAGCTCTTATACAAAAGAACTACCATTTTAATCCTTGGCTGAGACTCATGATTTGCTCAAGGGTAGGGTAAGAAGCCTGCTTACATAATCTTTGGACATGGATTATTGTTATCATATTAAATTTTTGTGCCTAAACAGTAATGCAACAGTTTTGACTTTTGTTAAAATGCCATAAACTATGTGTGCACTGTGATTGAATCCTATCCTTTAAATGATCGGCATTTGGGAGGTTTTAATTGTACTATTTTTAGTTACGTTTATTTTCTATAGTACACGCAAATTTTGTCAGGTTTTGTCTTGATAAAGATAATCAAATGCTTAGAAATATACGTGTTTTGTTTTTTGATAGTGGCTGATGTGACAAATATTTATTTTTTGACATTTACGGATTTTAGGTGGATACAAATTATAACTCTATTTTATCATAAACCTCACAGAACACTGATAACTGAATTTTAAGTCAACAAATAGTAATAAAGCTTCACTACTATAGTATGATGTATTTATATATTCTTTCTAGAGGGGCTTGGAACCCAATCTCATCAGTGTCAATTCATCATTAAAAAAATAACTGTTATATTAGGACATTAACATACAAAATTAAATGGTATAACCTTCACATAACATGAGCTTGGTGACATACTGTACTGTTAGTCTTTATTTAATGTTCACTTATCAAACAAATATATAATATAGACCTAAAAAATAATACATTGAATAAAATAAACAATATTTAAAAATAAATAAAGAAGTAAAATTTAAGATTAAATTTTAACATAAACTACATTAGCCAAGTTAGCTATTCAATGGGCAATACTGCCAACATGTTTTGGGCTATGCATGACTTCCGACCAATACATGATGTTGCTCGAACTTTTTCTACTCTACTGTAGCTGATGAATTCTCCTTTTCTATAATTCTCCTCATTTATCGTTAAAAAAATTCTAATACATGTTTGTATCGCTGAAACACGCATGCACGGTTTGGTTGTATAAATCATATAAAAGAATTTAAACCTTAAACTTCAGGTAATATGCTCCAATTTGATGGTTTTAAGGATTGACATTAAACTGATCCGACTGTTTATTACTGAATACTTTTAAGAATGTTTTTTACGAGTAAAACTTAAATGCGGTAAATCTGTATAAAACCATAACTGTTAAGAAGTTCAATAAATCTGTATAAAAAACTTAAATGCAGTATGTGCTTAATTATTTTATGTGATATTCCCCTTCCACCACACGCTTCTCCATTTTTTTTAATAAAAGGGAATACGTTTTGCATTTTTGTTAAGCATTAAGCAAGTTTTGAACTTATAAACATCTAACATCACACATTGCTCTTTTACCCAGGTGAACAATGGAGATGTTACCCTTGAAAAAGTACCTCAAAGTAAAGAGCTAATGTGCTATACATCTAGAAATCCATTTAGGGTCAAACTTCCCACCCAAACAGAAAAAAGAAATGAAATGAAAATGCCATCAGTAAGGAAAATAGCCGGTCTCCATTGATGAACAACATAGTTGTTGTTAAGGGATGACCAAGACATATTGAGCTAAGCATGACTTTCACAGATGTTGTTAAGGGCCGACCAAAACATACTTTTGCTTTCACATATATACACCCTCATATATATATGTATATGTATATATATATATATATATTCATCTTTGTGTATTTTTATAAATATATCTCCAGATAAATCTCATAAGAGAAAAATACTTGACCTTTCATAGTAGATGATTATCACCAATAAGTATATATTTGCTAGACTTTCATATATTGCATACAAATCACCTTATCACTTTAAATTCATCACAACTATAACCATATTATTCTTATATGTGTGCCATATAGCCCTTGTAAGTATTGCTCTGTGTACACATGTATGCACAACATTTTTTTCTCCACAGGCATGCAGGCTCGCATGTCAGAGTTCCACCATCTCACTCGCTCATCTAGTTCTCACAAGCTGATCCCATGGATGCGACAATATATATAAACCCACCCTCATCTGGTCACTCAACCTGCCTTATCATCCTGCTCTCTCTATCACTTCACTTCACCCTGCATCCGATCTATTAGATGCGTATACAGCAAGTCACTCAAATATCACACAAGCTCATAATCCTGCATCTCTGAGCAACTCGAGCATACACACTACAGTACTTCGTCCCATCTCTTGCAGGCTTGCAACTCGCAGTATCATCGACGTCTTTCAGTCCAAACTTCCCAGCATTTTTCAGGACCATCATATGCACACAGCACATCTTTCAGACCGACTTGTTACAACATCTTGTAGTATCATCCCTTTAGACCTATCATTGCAGCAACCTGGTAGAACATAATCATTCAGTACATATTTGCAACTATAGGTTTGTTACAGTGCATGCAACATCAGCACTTTCGACCCTTGCAACTCCTTGCCTGACCTCTCACATCAGCATCTTATACATACCTGGCATGCATCAGTAGTTCCTCATTCACTGTCATGCAGCAACAGCAGTTTATAAGGCTCTCTCATCACCTTGGCTTCACAAACTCATGCCTATCCTTTTCAACCAGGCTGCGCAATCCATGTTATATTTGTTCACAAAGATAGTGCAGTATTATCAATGTCAATATGTATATAGTGCAGTATTATCGGTGTCAGTACATATAATTGTAAACTTATTTATTTGTTTTACTTTTACGTATCATATTCTGTTGATCATCATGGTGATGATCCTTAATATTTGTAATAGTTATTTCCCAACAAAATATTGTGCGGATTTTGATTTTTTTGCTTAATAAATAATGAATGCTCTATATAAGGGCCACTTTTTCATCAAAAAATAAAATAAACAATAAAACTTTGCTATTTATGCTACACGGATATAGCGATTATATTTTTAAAACTAATATGTCTTAGTGATAACTGTCAATCGTAACACACATTTTTCTTTCAATAAAAGCAAAGAAGAAACATTTTTAATATTAATTTATAATTGAAAATATTTCAATGATATATAGAACTATGGATGAATTTGTAAACAATTTACAATCATATTATACCCTATCGTAACATTACTAACCATTCATCTTCATGACATACAAACCTCAACGCAATCCTCTGAAACTGAAGTTGTAATATACAGAAATAATATATGTAGTTGTACTTCATGCAAATAGTCGATATAAGGAAGAAAGAAAAAATAATCACAACACTACACATGCTATTGCTCATAAACTCATAACTTCCCGTGTGCGTAGCACGGGCCACTCACTAGTTACTTATATAATTACATTACAAATTAATTACTTTAGGTAATTATCTATTTAATCACATGATTAATTAACTTAAATCATAAATTAATTACTTTTAATTTAGTAATTATCCTTAAGTAATAATTTATTCTTAATTACTTATTGTTAATTAATCAACCTTTAATTTAATTAATAAGTCAACCTTACAAATTTGCCTTTAATCACTTTCATCAAATAATTAAGCTTTTAAAAAAAATTAATTATCTTCAATTAAGTTACACAAGCCATTAGCTTTTAAATCAATTACACAAAGTAATTGTACATACTTAATCACTCAATTTCATCTTTTAAGACTTATTAAATAAAAAAATTACCCTTAACAATAATTAAATTTTAAACCCTTAATCTTTAAAACAAAATCATTATCAATCCATAAATCAACTTATATCATTGGGTTAATTAAATAAACCATTTAGTCTTCACGATTAACTCCTTAATCTCAATATTAAGCTTATTTTAAAATAAACCTGTTTCAGGATTTTAATTTTAAAATGTTTTAAAATCTTATTGTAACGTCCACCCTTTTCGCACGCTTCAAATCGACACCTGTGCCAATTTAAACCATACGGAAGGGTAGATTGTTACGGGGTAAATAAGAAAAACAGAGAAGAAATAAAATAAAACATAATCTTACAGCGGAAGGATAAAATATAATAAAAATATACAGTTCATAAAACTGTTTACAAAACAATTGATTCTTCTTTATACAATAAATATCAAAGTTCAAATACCAATAAATATCAATGCAGCGGAATTAAATAGTGTAGTGGAATAATAGTAGATAATAGTAATACAAATCTTCGTCTTCGTCCTCCAGAGCTAAAACTTCATATCCTGAAACGCTCGGACTGACCCGAGCAAATTGAAAAGACAAAACACTCGAGTCAGAACTAAAAGATCTTATGTAAGTTAAATCAACAGAGATAAATATGAGTGCAGTAACTTAAAAGATGCTCGGGATTCACATCTCTTAAGGATCCGTTAAACTATTTACTATGTAGTATATTTCGCTATTATAATAGTGTCTAATTGTAAAATAAACTTACTTTTAAATAGCGTTAAGGAGTTACCCAATCTCCCCCTTAACACAATAATAGTCCCAGTAGTCCATCCAATATCATAGTCCCTCTTGATCGGGAAGCCACCAGAGGATACCACACGGGGTACGGGAGAAATCCAAACTCGCAAGGCACGATAGGGTAGGTGACACGGCACAACTAGGCAATGCCAGGGTAGATATACCAATTACGCATCCGGACTGGTGGTAATGCATAACTGCTGCTACCGCCCACCTCGGACAAACTCCCCCAAATCAAAGAAATCAAAAGTGAAGGTGGCCACCGAATCAATCCAAAGTCAGAGTATAGTATCGAAGAGGAGTATCCGATCAGAGGAATGACCTCATTGGCCCGAGAATCACTCCTGTTTTAGCCACCTTATGACAACTCACGGGAGTCGAGTCCACGTAATTACCTCAAAGGAAAACGCCGCCGCCATCCTACTTCATTCTGAAATCTCCACCACGTACACAGTTGTTAAAGTGGTTTTCGGAGTTGGCAGAGAGTATGACAACTTCCGATCCTGGTCTCTTTAACAACCAAACGTTATTATAACACCGCGGTCTTTTAAAAATAATTTATACTTAAAAACCAGAATATAATATCCCTTTTTTAAAACCATATAAATACGATATCATTTTCCTCTTTAAAAATCAAATCAATATTGATATCATTTCAAATATATCTTTTTCTAAAACCATACCCCTTTAAAATTTATAATATCTCGAAACCATCCATTTAAATTATAACTCTTCAAAACATAATACTTCGAATCCATAGCTTTAAAACCATAACTTCAACTTAAATGGTTTGGATATTCAACAGTATATAAATAAAATGGTTTGAATTTAAAATTACTTTATAAAGTAAATAATTTCCATGACTTTAGAATTTTATTTTCTTTAAATTAAGTCTAAATCCATAAATTTTAAATTCACTTCCAGTTTCAATAAACCACTTCAGTTTCAATATATTTCATACTTTGAATATTAAACAATTGGAACTAAGGTTGAAAATTTCTATTCAACAATTTAATGTCCTATTATTTATTTTTGAAATATTTACATAATAAATCCATAATCATTTAAAATAAATTCCAATTACTAACTATTAAACATTTCCTTCAATTTATTTATACTAGAAATGTTCATTAAATTTACTTGAAAAAAATCCAGTTATAAATATCATTCTTTAAAATTTCCAAGTTTAATAAGTTTTACATCAACTTATGGAGTTTGATTTTTAAATAAGCCCAATTCCAAATAAATTTCCAATTTACCTTCCAATCTTAATTGATTTAAATCATTAAACTTTATATATATATATATATATATATATCCACACACACACACCATCTCTTAAACCTGTACTTAACCATATAATATAAATTAAAAGACTCCATTATTCCACTTATTTATTTTTATTTAACATTTTCATACATAGCTTAAATTCAAAAATTTAACTATATATATAAAATAATATTTATATAATATCAAAATTTAATATTTATTAAACCGTATCCTATCCAAACCATAGAAATCACTTTAAAATATTTTATATATAGACCGCGGTGCCTGTATAAAATTTTCTATCCTATGGTCAAGTGATACGGATATTTATCATTTCAATCCGCAATTTAAAAATAAAATTGCGGTTATATATCATTTCAAACTGCAATCCCGAACATAATAAAATGCATACTAACTTGCAGTTTATACAGTATAAAATATATCATCCATCCATCCAAATATCAGTCATCAACCATTTATTACGATCATCATCCAATTTAAACAAACATCCATATAGAGCATATAAAATATAACAAGTATCAGCGAACAGTTTATATTCAAAATATAAATAAATAAATAACTGTTTAACAAGCAGTTTATATGCACAATAAATAAATCTTAACTGTCAATTTTTATGCAGTAATAACATTAATTACAGTTAAATTAAATAAATGCGATTTAACCGAGACGATGAATAAAATATGCAAAATAGTCATAAATAAATTTCTACTCATATCTTAAATCAATTTAACAAACATAAGAAAACTTAGAAGTTGTGAGTGGGTTAAAACACTCACCTTTTGAATTTAAATTGAATTTAAATTCAATTTTAATCCAAAATTTTGACAGTTCCAGAATCCGTCCAACCCAGCGCCAACAGGTCTGGAATTTTAATACGAACCTAACGCAAGAAACCGCGCCAAAAAACGAGCTCGTATGCAAAAAAGTTATAGCAATTAGAGATTTGTAGTTTAGATTTGAAATTAAATAAAATATTAAATAAAGCTTACACGTCACACTTCTTCCTCAAAATCCTTCTCACGCGTCCTCAAACTGAAACACGCACCCAGTATTTGAAACCCTAACCTCGGCCGTCGCCACGTTTGTCGTCCATCCTCCCCAATCGAGGCTGCGCCCATGCTAGAAGACTCCCCTTTGCATGGCGACGAGCATCGACGCTCGAACCCGCGTCAAAAACCCAACCGCTGCCGCATGAAACGTGCCTAAATCGAATTACCACCGTCGATCTAGCCGTTGAATCGACCAACCACCTGCGCTGATGAACTCCGCATGCCTCTCTCCATAACTTGGTACTATTGTTTTGACGATCCGATGAAGATGATTTACGCGAGATGAACGGCCGTGGGTAATTCATCGTTTTCTGGACAAACGATAACTTGAATCGAGAAACAAATTGCAGATATGAGTTGCGCTCTTCGAGATCCTCATTGTATATTTTTCTTGAATTTTTTTGAGGACTTGAATTTTTGAAGTTGAAATTTGAATTGGAATTGTATTTGGATCAAGGTGTTTGTCTGCCATTGGAAAGGAGGAGAGAGTTGAGGTGTACTTACAAACAAATGAGAATAGATGGAGCCTAGGGTTTATAACTGGGTTTATATAGGTAGGTCAGAAATTTGAACAGATAGACACGATTGGTTTACACGTTACGCGATAAAAAGGCCCAAAAAGCCCGTTTTGACTCCGGAACGAAATTGGGTCAACCCATATATCGAAATAGGTATTTTAAAATATTCTAAACACAATGGAAAAGGTTTCACGTCCAAATTCCATTGTATGAAGAAGTTATGCTACATTCAAATTTTCCAAATTGATTTCAAATTGATTTCAATTAATCGATTTCAAGGCGTTTCAAGCCCATACAATTAAACAACAAGTCCGATCGATACGAAACTTGAAATCCTACAATAATTCACTGTTACGGATCCAATGAAACTTGTTTCGTCAAAATTCGAGTCAGTGGCCAAAATGGCTATTTTTATATTAATTAAATAACTTCAAAATAAATTAATTAAGTCAAATTTCGCGTTAAAATTCTGAAATTTACAATCTTTATCACTTTAAAATTTTCAAACATTTAGAATGATTTAACAATTTTTAAAGGTCAATTTTATTAAAGATTAATCGATAAAATCTTCAATTTCATAATATTCAAAATTATAGATAAATTTCCAGAATTCCCATTAAACTGGATTAACCCATAATTATTCTATTCATAAATTTCAAATAGAAGGGTTCACCATTGGATTTCAAATAGAAGAGTAGACAGATATGTGGATATAAATCCAAAACTTTTTAATTTAGAAACCAAAGTATATCTATCAACCATAGCAACCAAAGCAAACAATTCATTCAAACAAACAATTCTGACCCATCTAGAGTTTGTGTCCATTGCAAATATATCAAAGCTTCTTCCTAGAGCTACCAGGAAACCATCAAACAATTGAAATTGGATGAAGAACAAAAGAGATTGGGAAGAGAATACGAGATAGAAACTTATATACACGATTTGTAGGGCCGCCATCACACCAAAACTTCTCCTTGTAGCTGCCACGAAGCAATCAAAGAATCGAAACTGAACGGATGATCAAAAGAGATTTGATAGGAAAAGATTGTTTCCGTTGTTGTTACAGGGCATTGACCATATGAAGCGGTACTTCCCTGTCCCCTATCTCGTCCTCTTCTTGCACTCATACTTACTATCAGTGGATAGTAAGTGAATTTACTAAGGCACACGGACGGATATCTTTAGGATATACTCATTCTAGGGTATACTTCACCCTATGTCTAATGAGTTACCTAATGTGTTATACTCCTGAGCTAAAGTTTCAACCATCAGCTTTGATACCAATTTGTCACGATCCAAATTTCAACATTCGAAAATCGACACCCGTACTTCACTTGTAATTATAAAAAAAATTGAGCTTACACTTGTCTTATCTCTTTATTTAAATTGCTTACAAATGTTAATTTGTAAAATAAAATGTTTACACATGTATCTTGCATGTGTTTAAATGTTTTTAAATTTATTTCCTATTCATTTGTATACATTTTCTCTTATGAATATTTAAATAACTTTTTTAAAGAAAATAATTTAAAAATCAAATTATACCTGATATACAACACATGTATATTATACTAATTCAAAATTTTAACTTTAGATATCTTTTGGAAATTATTACATTAAATTCAAATCATAACTTCCAAAATACTTATATTAAAATTAGGAAACAATTTCTTATTATCTTTAAAATATAGTTTAAGCGCAATTTATTTTCTAAGATATTTGATTCCAAAATTAAATAAATTATCAAATTAAACTTGGTTAAAATTTGGGAATGTTACAAAGATTGTACATGATAGAAAGGGGATAAGATTAGGGATAATTATCCTGAGCTGTTATGATAGTATGTTCTATATTTGTTTTATGTAGACTAGATTGCTGACAGGATATACTGGCATTGGTTGAATATTTAATATGTTTGTTTTGTCATCCTTAATGAATTTCGAGCACAAAATTCTATAAGGAGGGGAGCTTGCAACCCCCTGTTTTTAGTTGAACATATTCAGGATATTTAATTAGATAGATTAAATAGAATAATGAAAAGGTTAAGAAGAATGAGATTTGAAACTTAATTAGGTCGTGCCATAGTTAATTAATTATGTAAGATTTCTTAAACTTAACATATAAGTATATATGAGAGGGGCAATTTAGGAAATAGATTTCTCCTTTGCCTTAAAACCTCTCCCTCTCATTTTGCACCAACTAAAAACAACTAAAAGCGAAAATATCAAGGCCGGTTATAACTTAAGCAAAGGAGGATGAAATCTAAGGATTTAAGAGAGAGAAGAAGATTAGGGATATGAAAACAACAACAAATCTCAACTCCAACAATTAATCAAAGGTGAATAATAAGTGTTCCATCTCTATATTTTTTGCTTTTGAATTAGTTTATCATAAATACCAGAATGATTGATGTTTGTTTTACCAAGATACGGTTGTTTAGTCAATGTATGAATAGTATAATGGTTATTGGAATTTTTATGAAATTGTTTTAATGGGTTTTAAGGATAAAACCTAAGATTTTTATGAAATGGTTTTTATGAAATTATTTTTATGAAATGGTTTTTTAATTTCGTAATTTTTGAATAGACTATTTTATGAATATCCTGTGGAGAAAATAACTTAATTTTAGGTTTTAATTATTTAAAATAATTAAATATGGTTTTTGGCTCCATGATTATTATATAGTTAAGTGAAAATTATTATCAAATTTCTATGAATTTTTAGGATTTTTCACAAGTGATTTCGATTTACTATGAAATTATCATGCTAGCATCTAAAAGAATAATTAATTAAGGATATTAATTAATTAATTTGAAGTGTATTTGGGACTACAAAATCTAAGTGTGGTAGTAATCGCTGAAAAGGATTTTTAAAAAGATTGTTTTAACTAATAGAAATTGGACAAATACTAAGATTTGGTGAAAAGTCTATTCCTTTAATACCAATAAAACAGTTTTTGCATGAATTACGATAATACCATGCCATCTTAATGTCGCCACACCCAATACAGCATCACACCTACGAGTGTGAACGACGACGAGAAGAAGCGCGCGTGCACGCACATACACACACATATATAAACGTTCATATTCTGCAAATGTTATATAATATTATTTATAAAACTATATATATATATATATATATATATATGTGTGTGTGCACGTGTGTGTGCGCATATGTATATGTACATATATATTAGACAACACATATGTGTATGGAGGGGCTAATATGAACGTTATAATGTAAATCTCAATAAATACACACGAACATGTTAAACCATGCATACAATTTATGTTGCATGTGCACGTACACACATATATGTGTATGCTACATAGATTATACTATATAGTACATAAACAAAATAATAATTATAACCTTATTTTTAAATTAAATTAAATTAAATATTAATTTATTTAAAATAAATTTAGACTTCATAGATCTAATAAGATCTAAATGAAATTATTATTTTTGAAATTTACTCATTTACCCCACTCCATCTTGGCCCAGTTCCAACAATTTGTACTTTGAAAATTTTGGGTGTAACACTTGCCCCTTCCTCATAAGAAGTCACCTTATGCTTTAGCTTAAGTATCTTCTATTTTAGCTTTGCTTCTTCTTTTTTTTTGAATTGCCATTCCTTGTTTCCATGTCTTTTATAATGACAACTTATGCATCAAGACATATGATAGTTTCTAAACTTAAAATTTTTATGGTATAACATGATTTTACTGCCGTTGATCTTATTGAAAATGTTTTTCAGACACAGGGATTTTCTATTTTTAAATATATATATATATATATATATATATATATAATACACACATAATTACTTTTTTGAAAATATTCTTTTTAACACACCTTTATTCAGAACCTTTTGGAAAGATGAAAATTTCCTACGAAATTATTTGGAGATATCTTCGAAATATGAAATATGCCTATGGCTTCATTTGGAAATCATTTCAAACAAAAATTGATCATATAACTATTAAGAGTTCATTTTTCAAGATTGATATTTGAAAGTAAGGAAGTTCTTTTAAAGCTTTTTGAAAATTATTTTTCTTATTCCATCGAAATTGACTGATTTTATCGCAAGATTGAGACTTCTCGTAGTCCTATTGTGTGACGACCCGCCCTTCTACTCACAGAAAGACGTATCATCTATTAAGAAAGAAAGGGATAGAAATAGAAATGAATAGAAAGAAAGAAATAACAATATCAGAATCTCATAGCGGAACGGAATAAAATATAATACATCACATAACTATTACACAGTTTTACATATATCAGAGTTATACAATATCATACACATGACAGTCATACATACATTTGTCACTATACACATCTCAAAATACAGCATACGCTAACTAACACAACGGAACTAGATAGATATCTACATATGTCTGGAACTCCTGCTCCAAGGTCCTCCAGAAATCAAAATCCAAAACCTATCACTTGGCTACTCATAAAAATTTGAGTACCCAAGAGTTTATGAAAAACAAAATATAAACTCCGGGTCAGACATGGGTCAGGTATGAGTAAACGGTTTAAATTGTTTAACTTTGTAAAACATTTGAAAATAAAGGTATCACGTAAGACTTCCCACACATAAATATGGGCAAGTTTTTACCTTACGCTAACCAAAACATTTTATAGAAAATCCAGTGATATTATAATAGTGGCTAGGGTTTTCAAGTAAATAGAAAATAGCCAAAATTGTTACATGACTAAATTCCAGCTATTAGCCACAAAAGTGGGTATTACAAATCAAAGCTGTAGGGTCTCATAGGGAAAATGAGTTTCCATCAATGGCAGGGCTACTGGGGTACCGCCCATCACAGTACGGGGCCTAGATCACCGTACCGAGGAGCCACCCTAACTCCCCTGCAACACAAGGCCGGAACCATTCCTTACTGAACAGTCCCGAACAAGATAACCCCACGGTTGTAGCTAGCAACCGCCCACACAGCCGAAATAAAAAGGGACATCTAGACAGGGGTATATCTCATCCTGCTTGGGCATGACCCACCTAACCTTGCTGCACATCCCCTGTTTTAGCCATTCCTGGTTGATGAGGCTTGAGGCTGCGATTACCTTTACAGAACATATCTCTTAGAATGCTCATCGTCCGCCCGACGATGTGCTGAAAGCATTCAATCCATACAAGTTCGTTTCGGGTTCGAACGAAACCAAAGGCATTATCTCGTTACACTCATTTTAGAATCACCCTCAGAGTCAACGACGATAACCCTTGCATTCTGAAAACACCATCTCATCTTCACTTGAGAATTCACAACCGAACGTTTAATTTGGATCGATGTGGTTTTCGGAATATCAAATTAACACCCGATCTCGGTCTCATCGAAATCCAAACCCCATTTTAAAGGCCAAGTTGTTTATTTAATTTAAACAGTTTAATTCAACAATTGAATTCATATAACATTTATCATAGATAAATCATATACAATCATCATAGATATATCAAAGCATATCACGAATATCAAAGAATATCATCAAATAAATATCACAGATCAGATATTCTACGTATACAACATTCATAAGCAAACATCTTTGGTTCTTATTGTAATCTAATTCAATTAAAACCAATTACTTGAGAATTAATCACTTAACCCTGTTTAATTATTCATTAATTATCAATCAATTAATTATTCCATTTCAAATTATTTAGTTAATAAATCATTTCTTAATCAATTATTAAGTCCTAATTACTTAATTA
Organism: Allium cepa; assembly: GCA_030765085.1. Classification (NCBI taxonomy): domain Eukaryota; kingdom Viridiplantae; phylum Streptophyta; class Magnoliopsida; order Asparagales; family Amaryllidaceae; genus Allium; species Allium cepa. Next base: position 589,616,526 of record CM060928.1, read on the forward strand.
CTTGCCCTTAATCATTAATTAATAACTTTAATTATAAATTAAAACTTGATTATCCATTTATTAACTGTTAATTACTTAATTAATCATTTATTAATTCTTAATTAAATTACTTAATTAATTAACTGCTAATCATACATTAGTTAATTTCAAATTTATTAATCACTTAAGCATTGATTAACCAATCTCTAATTACAATTATAATTTAATTTTCTTAATTACTTTATAATATAATTAATCAATTACTATTCATTTTAATTTTCATTTTAAAACTCTTCTTTAAACTTTGAAAGTCAAATTACTACTAACTACTAACTTAAATGTTGATAAAATTTATACTTAACTTAAAGTAATTACTTAATTAAGATAATAGTTAAATGTTAAAAACATTGTTAAAGTATTAACTAAAATAATTAAGACTCGTATTAAAATTTTGACTTAAATAGTTAAACCTTTATTAAGTAGAAGTATTTAAAACTTGTAGAAAACAAGTTGTCTAACTTTACTCTTTTACAACATAATATTGCAGTTGAAAGGAAACAACCCGAGACTCCCATGCCTTAACTCGAGTAGTACTTCGAGTTATACACCATTTCACCCGAGTCTTCCCTGTACACAACTTCTTCTTCTCCCTCTTTTTTTTTCATTTATTTGTTCCAGTAAGTATTAAATTTAAACTAAGTATAGAATCAGGAACAAACTAACGCACACGCTTTAAACCCGAAGAAATCACCTAACTTTCTCGAGCATGACTCGAGACACACACCACATCGACACTGACACCATCTCCTCCACGCCGTACACGTGCACGGCGGCACGACTCAACTCCGACGAACACTAATGCCATCGGCAAGTCGTAAATTTCCAGCAAGCTCGAAAATCAAACTTGAACCGCTTTCAAAATTTCCAAATCGAAATTTGCCATACAGTTCAAAACCTGTAGCTCAAACCATAACGACATAACGACTTCGCCACTGCCGCAGAGGCCACCGGAGACCCTCAACCTTCGGCCACACCACGACAACATGTTAATCTTCCATCCCCCAAATTCTCGTGACACTCAATCATGCATAGGCGACGAACACCCCTCGATTATAGTCACGTTCAAAAGCTCGAGTCTAAACCCTAAAATGATCTTGTTTCTTAAATTTACTCAATGGAAAAATCATTGCATATTTTTCTCGAGATCACTGATGTCCATACTATCTTCATACCAAATTTCAACTTTTAAATTGATTAAAGTGTCTGAAATTTGTAAAAATGCAATTTTTATTCAAATTCAAACTGCTCATAAAATACCAATCTAAAAATCTTAAATTTTGTTTTAAAAATCATGACTTACAGTATGAATTCAAGATATAATCTTGAATTAATATTTTACAGCAATCCATTTTATCAAATTATCATTTGATATCTGTAAAACAAGATTACAGTGATTATATTTCACAACATGGTTTAATCAGCTTCTAAAAATCTAAATTTAAGTTTAAACATCTTATTTCAGTTGACAACTTTAAGCATAATAATGATTTGATGAGAAAAGTTTGAGTTTTGAACAAAATATGTAACCTGGAACAAATAACAGAGAAGAACAACATAAACAATAAAACAATCTATATGTAAACATAGATCCATATCAAAAATAAAACACATACAACACTATATAGTCAATGAATCATCTTTACTATTTTAATTAAACTTAAACTTGAAAATTATATGTTTACTCACCTGCATAATTCCTGAACAAAGAACATTTATGTTTTCTTGAAAACTGCAGTTGAAACTGTATTGAGTTTTGTTCTGTTTTTGGTTTGAATTGAAATTTGAGCTTGCTTCCTTTTTTTCTTCTTTTTTTCTTGTTTTTCTCAGGTACTGCTGAACGAACTAAAAAGCAGATGCATACATATATAAATAGAAGAAAGTGGATTGTAAGGGAAGGTGTTATCTGGTCAAGTTTTCTTCCTTGACTGATCAGATTTTATTACTGAAATGTTAAGATTTGTGAAATATTTTGAAATGACAAATGTTGGCTAAGATGATAGAAATTAAATGCTTTGGTTTTTGAAGATGTTTACATACTATTATTATGTCTTTACTGTATGAAGATATTTGTATGTAAATATATAATTTCAGGTAGTCATGGTCTTGTAGATGAAGATATTTTGTTTTAAAAATGTTTGGCTTGCAAACGAAGATATTGTGTATAAAAATATTTGTCTTCTTCCTTGAATCAAATACAAATGTTTGACATTTTACTTCTAACTTGTACTTCAATATACAAGTGTTTGTGTCAGGTTTTACTTTATACATTTGGCTTTGTTTATGAAGATATTTTTGTATATAAATATTTGTTTTGTTAACTTCTAGTTTTCCAATGTACAGCATATGTTTGTGTTTCACTTAATTCTTGTTTGTATTTACATTTGTATTTTATATTTTGGCTATCAATATTCATATGGTTTACTTATACTTATATTTATTTTTATTTGTATTTCAACTATCAATATTTACATTATATTCGTATGTTTGACTTATATTTTACATTCATATTTTATATTGATTGACTTTGATTTTATTTTAAACATTATCATCCATATATATTTTTATATCAAATGTTAACAAGATAAAGTATTTTAATTTAATTATACAAGATAGATTTTATTTCTAATATTTTTAAGAGATTTTATTTTAAATTTTCAAATCAAATTTTCCTTTTCAAAATACAAATCCATACAGATAAATGGCAATTATTCCCAAAAGTTATATTCATTTTAAAATGATCAGTTTACTTTTCATTTAATTAGATTAAATATTTATTAAAATAATAGGGCCAAAATCCAGAGTCGTTACATATTGAAAGATTTTATTCTTGCTTGTCCCTTGACTAGGAGTTTAGTTTGAAGAATGTCTAGGCTCTTAGTTATTTTCATGATTATTGAATGAATCGTCCTCCTAATAGTGGGTAATGTGGTAAACTTTCTACGATTGTTGTACCAGTAACTTGGTGTTCATATTTCTTTGTTCTGAAGTTAATGACAGAGTTTAGGGTATGTCCTAAGCGCAATTTTGTAATTTGTTACATATATCTAACTTTGTAGCAGTTGAATTGAGTGCAAGCATTGGAAATGAAACACTATTCAAGAAAGAATTCAACTCCACAATTATATAAGGTTAGTATAATGGTCAACTGAAGTCAACTCAAAGTCAAATTCTCTAGCCAGAGTAGTTCGGTGAATAATAATTTTCACTATCGGGTAATACTTACTAAAGTAAAATTAATTTCTTACCGAAACAAAATAAGTGATATGTTTGGCCATAATGTCACACCATCTACTAAGTGAAGTGTGAACAACAATATTCGAACTATTCGATATCAATTGTTGACCAAATTTACACCTAAGAGTCACACAATTGAAACATTGAACACATCTTTTTCACTCGCTTTAATTAAGTGTAATTGTTATAAATTAATTAAATTATTTGATGTGTATAAAACAATATTAAATAGTGTGGGTATAATAATTTATATAAACACAGATATATTTATTGCGTTTAAATTGAATTTAAATGCAATAATTATTATTCGGGCTTGAAATGGATTTGAGGCCATTATGAGGCTTGATATTTTTGGCCATAATAGGAGAAATATAGTGCAACGATCCGTATTTTCGACCATCGAAAGATGACAACGAATACACCCATGGCATTCGAATGCTAAACATCCTATCACCAGAAATGCAGACTGTTAGGGTAATATAAAAAAATAACAGATAATATGGAAATCAGAATCTCATATAGTAGAATCGACAATGTATAATATAACAAAGACAGTAAAAATTGTTACTCCAAAATATAGAGTACATCAAGGTTAAAAAAACCTTAAAAGCTGGACAGTTATAAAATTCTGACCTTACAAATTGTTGATAGGTATACAATATAATACAGCGGAAATAAAATACTATGATAGTCGAACCTCCAGCCCTTCTCCAATAACTCCATATCACCAAACCCAATCTAGGAAAAACTTGATCCGAGCATTACAATAACATAACACCTGGGCCAGTCTGCAGTATGAGTGTGAGAAAACTCAAGTAATGTGATGAACATATAAATATTCTATCTATCACGCCACGAATGTGGAATGGGGTTTTACCACACAAGAACAACATCCATAAATGAAGTAATGGTAAATAAATTAGAATGACCAACCAATCGAGAAAGAATGGAAATAAACAACAAAAACAATTCAAATAAAAGGGTGTGTACTAGTAAGTACAAATTTTGTAATAAATGAATGGAATAAATATTATCAAATTCCAGACTTAAAAGAATGGTCACAAATAATTGAATATAGAGAAGAGCAGAAGACAGTTCTTCATGCAATAAGGAAACAATTCAAAGATTTGAATTAACAACTATGGAAAATAGAAGTTTTTTCAATAATAATTAGGAGGGTGCGCCTCCTTACCAAAAGTATACTTCTAGAAATATACTTGAGAACTCTAATAGCTCACGAAAACCTCCAAGTTGGACCCTACTAACTGTTATCAAGAATTCGAATATTTCACATCTCATTGTGCAACATCAAATCTAATCTAGGGTGGATGTGAAATTCCCTAACGAGTACAACCTTACATAGCTTGGCCCTGCTTGCTCTTTGGGTTTATTCATTTCTGAGAAAAGATAGCAGGGCTCAAATGAGAAACACATTGTATCAGAGTGATGAAACAAAGAAGAAAGCATAATCAAAGTCAATAAATCAGCTATTGGGAATAATAAGATGTTTGTTTTCACTTGCACTTAACTTTCACATCACAATACTTTTTAAAAAAATGTAGAACACTTTTTAAAATATTCTTCTGATAGGGGAAAATTGTATTTTCTTAGTGTATTAAAACCAAGGTCAAAACAAGTGTCAAAGCATCGTTTATTATAAGCCTAAAACAATTTACACTTAGCTTTATTTGAAACATATTTTTGTTTATAAATTATTATTTATAAACTTTACAACAATACTTATTATCCCAAAAGATAATAAATCAAATTTAAATTATTTTACACATGAAAACAAATATTAATTTATCGTGAAAAAAATAAATCAAATTTAAAATCCTTTTTATAAATTTAACCTAACATTAATTATCTTAAACGATAATCAATCACATTATTAATATTTATGATTTTAAAAATAATATTAATTATCCCAAAAGATATTTTATCAAATTTATAATTCTTTTTAATAAACCAATCACATATCTTTAATTAAAAAATGATTAATTATCTTAATAACACCTTATTAAATCAATAAATTAACCATTAAACATATTAAATCAATTAATTTACTTTAAACTCTTTTAGTAAATCAATTAATTAACTTTTAAAACATAATTAATTAAAAATATTAATTAAATTCAAATATCATTAATTAAAATGATAAATTAATTTCAAACATCATTAAATTAAACGATTAACTAAATTTAAACATTGTTAATTAAAATAATTAATTAAACTCAAATATCATTATTAAAATGGTTAATTACATTTAAGCATCATTAACTAAAATGATTTCAAATATCATTAATTAAAACGATTAATTCATTTAAGTATCATTAATAAAAATGATTAGTTAATTTAAGCATCTTTAACTAAAAAAATAAGATATAATTAAATTCGAACATCATTATCTAAAATGATTAATTAATTTAAATATCATTAATTAAAATGATTAATGAATTTAAGTATTTATTTTGAAAAAATACAAGCTGAAGACAACACACACAAAGGATTTAGGAGATGATATTCAATAGATGATGGTATATCGAAAAATTGCTATAACGACACTTAAACAATTTAAATAGAACGTCAAAATTAATTTCAACTAAATATCCATTTAAGCAGCATAAAGAAATAAATAATTATTATTAGCGAGAAAACCCTCAGGGTCTTTGATGCAGCGCACCATGTTAAGTCGCTCAATTTTAAGTCGCCTGCGAGTTATGTCCCAACTGCCTTAAGTCACTCAATCCATAAGTCGCTGAACGTCCTTAAGTCGCCGCCTACCTTAAGTCATAAGTCATCTGTCTTGGTAAGCGACTCAATAAACAATCCCACATCTCTTAAGCCATATCCTGAAGCCGCATTTCCTTAAGTCGCTCATTTCCTTAAGTCGCTCACTTCCTTAAGTCGCATGCTTAAGTCGCTCAACGACCTACCTTAAACCGTTTACTTATGCCGCATTTCCTTAAACCGTTCCTGAACCCGTGCTTTCTCTTATGTCGTTATGTCGCTAGGTCGCATGGTTTCTTATGTCGCATGAAGCCGTGTATCTTCTTAAGCCGTTCCTGAAGCCGTGCTTTCTTCTTATGTCGCTAGGTTGTGAGTCGTATGTTGTTATGTCATGTATGTTGTATTGTTAAGTCGCAAATGTGTTGTATGTTGTTAAGTCGTGTAATGTTATCTCATATGTCATATGTCGTGTATTGTGTTGTACTGAGTCGCGTGTGATGTTGAGTCGCAAGTTTGAGTCGTGTGTGTTGTAATTCCTATAAATAGGGGTGTGTTGTCATTTGTAAAAATGAGTTGATTTTTGAATAAAATTTGTGTGTGATCGTTTGCCATCATTGTTGAAGTTGAGTGTGATCTCCTTCTTCTTTCCATCTTCGGGTTATTCATGCGCGAATCAACGAAGTTGAAGCCAATTCTCGGTATCACTTTCGAGTGATCGACGATCGAATTGTAGATCTTTCAACACAGTATCTTGCGAGATCAACGGGTTGGAGATAGCTAGATTCCGGCATCATCATGATCAACGAAATTGGGCATTTATCGTTCTATCATTTTATTGACACGAAATCATCATTTCATGAAGAAGATCCTGGATAGGTTGCGACAGTTTGACATCTAACTGTTCGAGCCTAGAAGAATCCGCGTCCATTGCTTTTAGATCTGCGTCAATTGCTTTCCGAGCTGCGTCAATTGGTACCCAAAGCTAGATTAGAGAAGGAAACGAGATTGTTTGATGATCATGCCTCCGAGACGTGCTAATCGCCATCATAATGTTGAAGATTTGTATAGAAGACAAGAAGCTGAGCAGATGGAGCAACGTATCAATGAAAAGTTCAATGAGGGTATTGACAAATTGGAGAAATTGATGAAGGACATGAGTCAAAATCAAAGGAGAACATCCCCATTTTCGAACCAGAGTGAAAACAGGGTTTCACCATCAGTTTCGGGAAAAGGAGGATGTCACCACAGTCTTATCGAGATAGGAGAGATTCATCAGTTTCAATGATGCGAGACCACCATGTTTATCGAAATGAAGAGAGAAGAACTCAACGTGGGTTTGAAAATGAATCATATCGTGATGCTGAAAGATAGGGTAGAAGGGACATGCATGGTCATAGGGACGTATATGGTTAGGATCGATATCGAAATACATCTGATTTTGAGGAAGATGGTAATGGAGGTAGTATTCATTATCGAAATCGAGGCCAAGAGAAAAATCAATATCTCGATGCAGAAAATGATCGTAAATGGGAGTCGGGTATGAGGATGGAAATTCCAGAATTCAAACATGGTATGCAAGCAGAAGAATTTATTGATTGTCGAGTGTTGAAGAAATTTTGAAATTCAAGGAGGTGCCTGAGAATCACAAAGTCCAATTAGTTTCTACAAGACTAAGGGGAAGAGCCATGGCTTGGTGGCAACAAACTAAACTAACTCGGAAGAGAATGGGAAAATCAAAAGTTGTCACTTGGGAGAAGATGAGAAAGATGATGAAAGAGACTTTCTTGCCGTACAATTATCAATCCCTTATGTATCAACGTTTGCAGAATTTGAGACAAGGGACGAAGACAGTGAATGATTATGCAGATGAATTCTATTAATTAATTGCAAGGAATGATATTATGAAAACCGAGGAACAACTAACGGCTAGATATGTTGGAGGGTTACGAACTCAAATTCAACACATGGTTAATATGTTTAATCCAATATCTGTTGCTGAAGCACATCAGAAAGCTCTAGCTTGGGAGAAACAAGGGAGACGAGGAATTGGTGTGTTTGCGGGTTCTAACAACCAGAGTAAGGGAGTTAGTAGCAACGCTAATGTTTCCAAGGCAGTCAATAAACCAATTGTCAATGAAGCCGCTAAAGCAAAGGTCAATAACAGTATCAAGTGCTATAATTGTCAGGAGTTTGGCCATAAAAGTAATGAATGTACAAAGCCAAAGAAGAGAGTATTAGTTGCAGAGGAATGTGAGTATGAGGATGTGGAAGCTGAAATTGATTATTCTCAACCATCGAAGTTTGATGAAGATGAAGAAGTTGTGTCAGGATACGAAGGGTGTAACTTGATGATAAGGAGGTCTTGTTTAGTGCCAAAGCATGAGAATGATTCTAGTTAGCTGAGAAGCAATATTTTTCAGTCTACATGTACTATCTTGGAAAAGGTTTGTCGATTTGTTATTGATGCGGGAAGCTGCGATAACATTATTTCTGAAGAAGCCATCACGAAGTTAGGGTTGAAGACTGAAAAACACCATAGACCTTATAAACTGGCATGGCTGAAGAAAGGTGGAGAAGTGACGGTGGGAAGACGAGCATTTGTTACATTTTCTATTGGGAAGAAGTACAAAGATGATATATGGTGTGATGTTGTCGACATGGATGTGTGTCATCTACTTTTGGGAAGGCCATGGCAATATGATAGAGCTGTACAACATAATGGTCACACCAACAGCTACAGTTTCATGTTTGAAGGTACTCAAATTACCTTAGTTCCTAAGAAGCGTGAACAAAGTGAGAGCAAGTCAGAGAAGAAAGTGGAATCAACTAGTCTATTATCTACGAGAGAATTTGTTGAAGAAGTGAAAGATAGTGCTGAAATGTTTATGTTGATTGGGTATGAAACAATTGAAGATCTTGAAGTTCCTGCGGAGGTTAGACCGGTGTTAAATGAATTTGAAGATGTCTTTCCTGCGGAATTACCCAAGGAATTACCGCCACTGAGGGATATACAACATCAAATTAATCTAGTGTCAGGTGTTGTTTTACCGCATAGGCCACATTATCGTATGAGTCCAAAAGAGCATGAAGGGTTGAGGAGACAGGTTGAGGAGTTGCTTAAGAAAGGGCGTGTTCGAGAGAGTCTCAGTCCTTGTGCTGTACCAGCTCTGTTGGTACCGAAGAAAGATGGTTCACGGAGAATGTGTACCGATAGCAGGGCACTCAACAAAATAACTGTCAGATATAGATTTCCTATGCCAAGACTTGATGATTTATTGGATCAATTTAGTGGGTCTGTAATTTTTTCGAAGATCGATCTTAAGTGTGGTTATCATCAGATTCGCATAAGACCAGGTGATGAATGGAAGACAGCATTCAAGACTCGGGAAGGATTGTATGAATGGCAGGTCATGCCATTTGGTCTATCTAATGCACCAAGTATATTTATGAGGGTGATGAATCAAATTTTCAGACCTTACATCGGGAAGTTTATGGTAGTCTACTTTGATGATATTTTGATATAAAGTGCTAGCGCAGAGGAGCACATTCAACACTTGCGAAAGGTGTTAACTATTCTTTGTTAAGAACAGTTCTATGCAGCGACAAAGAAATGCTTGTTCATGATGCCAAGTGTTTTATTTTTGGGTTATGTCATGTCAAAGGAAGGGATACAAGTGAACCAGAGTAAAGTAGCCGCAATCAGAAATTGGCCACAGCCCAAAACTATAACAGAAGTCGGAAGTTTCCATGGGTTAGCTTCATTTTATCGAAGATTCATACCGCACTTTAGTAGTGTATTGGCCCCTATTACTAATTGTATGAAAGGAAAGCAGTTTTCATGGACGAAAGAGGAAGGATATGCTTTTGAACAAATCAAGGAACTTTTATCCTCAGTACCGATTCTAGTGTTGCCAGATTTTCAGTTACTATTTGAGTTACATACAGATGCATCCAAAGTTGGAATTGGAGGAGTGTTGAGTCAGAAGGGACGTCCAATTGCCTATTTCAGTGAAAAACTTTCTGAAGCAAAGATGAGATACAATACTCATGATGTGGAGTTTTATGCTATTGTGCAGGCTGTGAAGCATTGGAGACATTACTTGTTCCACAAAGAATTTGTTTTGTATACGGATCATGAAGCGTTGAAACATTTACAAGGGCAGAATAAAATTGAAGCTAGGCATGCATCGAGGATAGCTTATTTGCAACAATTTAGATTCGTCGTAAAGTACAAGTCTGGAGTAACTAATCGCACTACCGATGCATTGAGTCGGAGGGAGAATTTACTAACAACCATGCGAGTAGAGGTGATGGGTTTTGACTTACTTCCAGATTTTCTTACTTCAGATTCATATTTTTCTGAAATCCTAGACAAAGTCAAGCAGGGAAGTATGGATGGTTATATGCTGGTTGAAGGTTTTCTATTCAAAGAAAATCAGTTGTGTATTCCAGATTGCAGTCTACGAATGAAGATCATTAAAGAATTACATGAAGAAGGACATGTGGGCCGCGACCGTACAATGCAATTGATTTCAATATCTTATTTTTGGCCGTCAATGAGGATGGAAGTTGAAAAGTTCATTCAGAGGTGCCATATTTGTCAAGTTTCAAAAGGGACCGCGACAAATGCAGGTTTATATTTGCCGTTGCCTATACCTACTAAACCATGGGTGGATGTTAGTATGGACTTTGTATTGGGTTTGCCGAGGACGCAACGTGGCAATGATTCTATCTACGTAGTGGTTGACCGGTTTTCAAAAATGGTACATTTTATTGCATGCAAGAAGACGCCAGATGCAGTTAATGTCGCACAGTTATACTTCAGAGAGATCTATCGACTTCACGGGTTGCCTGAATCTATTGTATCGGATAGAGACACTCGTTTTCTGAGTCATTTTTAGATGAGTCTATGGAGAATGGTCGGGACAAAGCTGAAATTTAGTAGTGTTTATCATCCACAGACGGATGGACAGACAGAAGTTGTGAATGGATCCCTAGGTAATCTATTGAGATGCCTCGTGAATGACAATTTGAAGAGTTGGGATTCCATGCCGTGTCGAGCTGTGTTTGCACACAACCATGCAGTTAATCGTAGCACTGGGTTCAGTCCATTCCAGATTGTTTACTCAACAATTCCTAAGGTACCATTGGATTTATCGATAGTACCACAGCAGAAGGAGTGATCAAACGAGCTAGTGATTTTGTGAATGTGTTGCAAGAGTGCCACAAAGTTGTGCAGGAACGATTGCTTAAGGCGAATGTGAAATATAAGCAATCCGCAGATATTAAACGACGAAATGTTGAATTCAAAGAAGGAGATTTGGTATATGCAGTATTAACTAAAGATCGATTTCCTATTGGTACTTACGACAAACTAGCTGCTAGAAAGATTGGTCCTTTGGAAATTGTGAAAAAGATTAATGAGAATGCTTATCAGTTAAGATTGCCGGATCATATTCATACTGCTGATGTTTTCCACGTTAAACACTTGATTCCATATCATGAGAATAAGTGTATCGAAGAAGAAGAAGAAAGTGTAAATTCGGGGTCGAATTTTTTTCAACCAGGGGAGGATGTTGCAGCGCACCATGTTAAGTCGCTCAATTTTAAGTCGCCTACGAGTTATGTCCCAACTGCCTTAAGTCGCTCAACGTCCTTAAGTCGCCGCCTACCTTAAGTCGTAAGTCGTCTGTCTTGGCAAGAGACTCAATAAACAAGCCCGCATCTCTTAACTCGTATCCTGAAGCCGCATTCCTTAAGTCGCTCATTTCCTTAAGTCGCTCACTTCCTTAAGTCGCATGCTTAAGTCGCTCAACGACCTACCTTAAAACATTTACTTATGCTGCATTTCCTTAAACCGTTCCTGAACCCATGCTTTCTCTTATGTCGCTATGTCGCTAGGTCGCATGGTTTCTTATGTCGCATGAAGCTGTGTATCTTCTTAAGCCTTTTCTGAAGCCGTGCTTTCTTCTTATGTCGCTAGGTTGTGAGTCGTATGTTGTTATGTCATGTATGTTGTATTGTTAAGTCGCAAATGTGTTGTATGTTATTAAGTCGTGTAATGTTATCTCGTATGTCGTATGTCGTGTGTTGTGTTGTACTGAGTCGCGTGTGATGTTGAGTCGCAAGTTTGAGTCGTGTGTGTTGTAATTCCTATAAATAGGGGTGTGTTGTCATTTGTAAAAAGGAGTTGATTTTTGAATAAAATTTGTGTGTGAGCTTTTGCCACCATTGTTGAAGTTGAGTGTGATCACCTTCTTCTTTCCATCTTCGGGTTATTCGTGCGCGAATCAACGAAGTTGAAGCCAATTCTCGGTATCACTTTCGAGTGATCAACGATCGAATTGTAGATCTTTCAACACGATATCTTGCGAGATCAACGGGTTGGAGATAGCTAGATTCCGGCATCATCACGATCAACGGAATTGGGCATTTATCGTTCTATCGGTTTATTGACACGAAATCATCATTTCGTGAAGAAGATCTTGGATAGTTTGCGACATTTTGACATCTAACTATTCGAGCCTAGAAGAATCCGCGTCCATAGCTTTCAGATCTGCGTCAATTGCTTTTCGAGCTGCATCAGTCTCTCTACAAATGTTGCATGCAAAATAATGGTTACAGACAATATATTTAATAATATGGGTTCACAACAATCAAGTAGTAATTCATCCGTTGTCCAAAATGGAATTTCAACCAAACAATCAATCAAACAACAATTTAACTAACATCTAAGCAATCAACAATACTCTGTAGCATCATAGACGTTATATAGTAAATTTAAAGCGAGTAAACTCATAAGAATTCCAGTTATTACCGAAGCATTCCGGTTTAAGCTAAAATCGAATGATCGTACAATTTTGGCTTGAATTTCTATAAGCTCCAATCTCCTTAAGTCCAACTCTAAAATGCAGATATCGATCCCACGAATATAATGTAACTCACTAAGCTCGAATCCGACTTTGTATAAATAAGTTACGAGTTAAATATGGTCTACAAATTAAAAAAATATAATTTAATTTCTTAATTGTAACGTTAATTAGTCTAAATCACATGGTTAACCCTTATCTCGTTAACAACCAAACCCTGCTCACCAACTTCACAAACCCAACGCCCTCGCTATTTCGCCAACCACTGCCGCCTCATCGCCTTTGCCACTGCCGCTCTACTACTAGAGCATGCCTTGACCATGAACCACCCAACACCTCCCACCTCACCTCCTATTAACCGTCGTAGCATGCTAAATCCTAAAAAAAGATGCCGATGTTGAACCAGAAATGCCACCGCTAAAGATTCCCTTACGCCAATCGGCCGATGGAGATGGGTTTATTAGGAGGAGACACACAGTTTTCCTATTATGACCCTCGAATAACTCAGCCCCTAACTCTCCGAACAACCTTGGTCGTTGGATGGAAAATATAAAAAAGAATGGCAGCTAGGTTATAATTTTTTGGGTTTAAGCAAAAATGAAAGGGTATAGGTCCTTGTATAGGATTTCTAACTAGCACTATCCATGTCTAGAGATCATGAACTCTAATCAAGGCGCACTCTCTAGCGTTCCTAGCTAAATATCCCAATTTTGAACTTAACGGAACTATTTTCGAGAGCTAATTCTATTGCATACAGAAGTTAGCTTTTTCTAAAATCAAATTATATTATTTTAATTCTCTAAAGTTAATCACTACACGTTTTGGGTTTACACGACCACTCAGTATGTCCGATCGCTGTGAAACTCGTCCATGTAGAAGAAGTTATTTTTCTGGATCTAATGGCACTAGTTTTTCAAAATTCGAGATAGTGCCTCGAAATGATAATTTCACATATTTAAATACCATTTTTTTACTTTTGATCCAATTATCTATATTTATCCAATGTACTTATTTTTATAATTAAATTTACAAATTGAATTCACCAATATTGTTTATTAATTAAAAAGAGTTAAAATGATTATTAAATCCAATTAAATTAATATTTAATTCGCAAAATCAAATATTTAAGTGACTCCCATATTTGAATATAAGTTATTAAATTCCAAAATATAATTATTTAAATATTTAAAATTAATTAAATATTTAAATTCATTGACTAAAATTTTGGGTTGTTAAAGATAGGCTGGTCATTTGATTTCTTATAGTCGTGGTTTTAGATGTTTAAAAATAAGAGAATGGGTAAGAGAAAATTAAGGATCTTGATCCTACTTTTGCTCTGTACTCTCTTCTATATACATACATCATAACCCTTATTTTATTTTGATCTTTTTGCCGCCTCCATCGTCCCTTTGTTGGTCAAAATATACCCCACCCCTCTTCTTAAATATTTAGGCAACTAAATACAAATTAAAATCAAATAATCATCAATGAAAAGGAAATTCGAGAACAAGCAACTTTGAGATTGGAATTGGATTCAAGGAGCTATTCTTCATTTCAACATGTGAGCTTCAGGCTGTAGTGAAAGGTACTCTTCTAATTTAATATTATATATAAATATTTATATGATCATTGCTCCATATATTGTTTTGTTAAAAATATCATGAACTAGTATATAGATGGATTGTCACATGTTGATGGTTGTAAATATGTATGCGTGTACATACATAAATTAAAAAAATTATGTATATTTATTTGCATATGATTTTTAACTAAAAACAAAAAAATATTTTTTTTTTAAATTTAAGCAATAATATATTATATGATTTTTAAATATTAAATCTAGATTAAAAGATTAACACAACATTATAGGTTTTAAGTATTACAAAATTTAATGTTGTTAGAAAAGCTTTCGATAATAATCATAAAGAAAAATAATTAATTTTTAGATATTTATTATATATAATACTATTATTTAATTCAAAATTGTTTAAATAAATTAAATGTTTGTATATACATGTTTATTGGTAATACAAAATTCTAAAAAAAATTATAATATGAATACACATTGTAATTTTGAAACTGATTTAATTTTTTAATCCCATATGGTTTTAATTATTTTTGAGTTTTTAATTATTAAATTATTTAAAATCAAAAATGTACCAACCCGCACTTCCTAACACAAATCATACCGAGAAATACGAGCTATTGGGATTTCTAAAAACTATACAGAGCATAATTATAAAGATAGAGTTCTAAGACATTCTACATTTTCAGATATCACAGTGGAAGATATTAAAACGTAATATATAAAAATAGACATTATCAAAAAATAGTCTCCAAAATACTTGATTTACAATTATATTACATCAAGATTATAATACAAGTTTGCCAGCACTATATACAAGTGGAAATTACATGAACAAAAATAAGTGATATGCAGAACTCTAACATGAAGCTCCTTCCTCCATATAATATGCGTCTCAACCTCTAACATATCATCCTATGGTGGTTGAAAATGGAAAGAAGAGAGTGTGTCAAACAAATGTCTGGTTAATGAGAACAAAACTGCGAAGATAATCAAATGCAGTTAATTCTAAATCTTCTCTAAGTGATATAGAGTGTGTAGTGTGTCCATGAATACCTAAGGTCACATACCTAAGGGTATCTGTCTAACACAATGGGTCCATCTACAAATCAAACCTCACCCGCACGATCGACATGCTAGGGATATGATATCCCATTCTAACTCACATTATTCCTAAAGAAGAAGAACACGAAATAAAACTCACAATATGACTCATTGAATGCACATGCAATCCCCCTTCGATCATAGCAGCAAAATACCTCTAACATACCACTTCGGAGACCGCACGCTTGCAATCCTACTAGTACTGGACCCAACTGGCTTTGCATCGAGTTGCAGCCTCTTACCATCCAAGCCAGCATCCACCCATGCCATGCTTGCACCATAAAAACATGAAGCACTTGGATCACCTATTAGAACCGAACTCTTAGAGATGACCTTGGCCAGTGGTGCGCCCACCCAATCGTAACACCCTGAGTTTAATGCAAAATAAATTTCCTATCTTTCAACAACTCTCTTCATCCTACCTTATGACATGGAAAGGAGAACTAAATTCGCACCACCCGTAATAGGAAACTCGTTTCCGTATCATCTCTCTAGCACATAACTGGGTTTGCAAACAATTCAGCGTAGTATAGAAATTGCAAGATTTAATTCATTTATTAGGCTCAAGGCCCAAAACAATCAAATAGCCCATTTCAGCCCATGGATGGTCGACCCGGGCTTTTGCTAAGTTGGGCGCCTATGGTCGACAAATGGGAAGCATGGTCGATTGTCCCCTTTTTTAGGGTTTCGGTTCGTTAGATTTTAATTATTGTCCATTTGATTTTTGTTTTATTTGTTAGTACGAATCAGATCGATTTCATTAACTATGCTAGTTAACCCTAATACATATTTAGATTCTCAATTCCAATTCAATTTAAGGTGTGATTTAGGATTCCACAACTTCTAATAACTAATCTCAATTTAAAACAAAGTATTTTTAATTCCTAATTTCAATTTGTTTGATTAACAGTTTAGATTTAGGTGATTACAATCTAACCCACATAAAATAGAAATAAAATTAATTGGTTTAATTACCTTGTTAGATTTGTATCTACTCACCTCTGTGCTCAGGTCTAGATCTGGTTCCAACTCTTCTTATTTCCCCTAGATTTTCTTAGCCTTCCTTCTTGCTTGATCTCTCTTTTAAATTAGGTTAAGATTAGAATTTGGGTTTGATTTGGAGATTAGAAATTGATTTGGAATTAGGGTTTTAGTTTTCAGTTGGGTAGAGCTTCATTATAATGGAGAAAACTAAGGATTTAGGTTAATCTTATGTGTTTATTTATAAAGGAACTAAACTAATATTAGCCATCAGATTAATACAAGATCAGATCTTATCTCTTCACTAGTTTCTTGGCCCATACGCACTCAACCTCATCCCTTGAAATGAATCGATAAAGGATTGCACCCACATCGATGCACATTCGGGTCGATTGGCCATGGTCGACCTGGGCCTAGTGAGGGCCGTCTTGGCCCCATTTGCGTTATATATTTTCATTTTTTTATTTTAATTTCTTACATACATTTCCGACACTCGTAATTCTAATTTTAGCTTGGATTTTAACAAGTTATAATTGATAATCATATAGAAAATTGCTATGGACACTTCCCGTAGCCAAATTCGAAAGCTATGAAACTTTTACTTTTAAGTTTACTCTTAACTTTTAATTATATTTTCTTATTTATTCTAGAAAAAGTCTGGGATGTTACATTCTTCCTCCTTAAAGGATTTCATCCTCAACATCTAAGGACAGAAAAATGCAACTAATAACTAGCAAATAAAATCTACATATGTCTACTCATCCATGATCCACATCAACCATAATCCTTAACATTTCTAATGCAATTATGTATTAATGCAATATGGGATGCATATGAATGTATATAGTGCAAAATAGTAGTCGGTCTACAATATGGGATGCATATGAATGTATATATGGGATGCATATGGATATCGATGAATTTTGTCCGAGCCCGGATCAGGCTACAATTGATAGGATATGACAAGCAAAGCCATGAAAGCCAGCGTTCCAAATTTCAGGTTAATCGGAGATCGTATGAACGAGATATGATCGATGCAAGCTAGCCAAAGAATGTCGTTCGAACCCATCAAAAAGTGGAGGAGATGCTCATTTAGAACCCATAGGATTCGTATCCATCTTGTTCGCATCCATCGGTTTGCATACGCTTCGAGTCGATCGAGTTCGAACCGATCAGGCATGATATTGATCACTTCGAATCGATCGGTTCGAAGCCATCAGATGGGCATCCCCTCAGCACGTTCGCATCCATCCAGCTAAGCTACTTTGTATCCATCAAGTTGTAGTGCTTCGAATCCATAGAGTCATTCCTCTTCGTATCCATCGGCTTGGAGTACTTCGAATCCATGAGGTTCGTACCCATCCTCATGTCTCAGATCGACTCCGTATAGTTCGCATCTATTAACGCCTCGCTCCATTCGAATCCACCAGGTTCGAATCCATCAGGAGTTAGTCACTTCGAACCAATCTTGTTCGTATCGATCGAGTTCGAACCCATTGGGATGCCTCAGTTCGAATCGGTCACGTTCGAATCCACGAAAAATCACTTGTTCGCATCCACCAAGTCAACTAGCTTGGATGACGTGTCACTCCACGATACGAAGTCGGCAAGATCCAAGGAGACGAAGCGTTCAACCGGAGACAAGACCGGATTGACTCGAAGGACGCATGCCACCTCATCACAAGACTACGTGAGCTAATGGAGTCGAAGGGAGTGGATTCGAAGCAATGGATTCGAACGCAACAGCCCTCACGAAAAACCACAACTTGAATCGATCATATCTCCTAAACAACTGATCCAAATGCAACGAAATTTTCACAGTAGCTTCCATACAAGGTAAAGATTGTTCTTGCCAAGTTTCAGCTCAATTGGATCATTTTTTGATGGATTCGAAATCACTTCGAATCGATCTCAGATCAAGTCGAAACTTGGCGGGGTCGATCGCATGGGCCCACTCATGTGCCAGAAAAAGTCTCCCGAAGTTTGAGCGAGATCTGGGCCTCCAACGCCTATAAATAGCACCCTGAAGCCTTCAGAAAGGGAGAGCTTCCGCCATTGAACATCCAGACTCTGCCGAATCAAATTCCATACTTCATTATCGCTGTTGTAATCAGATTTGAGAGCTATCATCAGTTGTAATCTGTTGTAATCGATTGAAATCATCAAGTGAATCAATAAAGACATAAGCTTCAGAGTGGACGTAGGCAAGATCGCCGAACCACTATAAATCATGTGTTTGTGATTGTTATTTGTGAATTATTGTGATTGTTATTGTTTAGATATGAGTTCTATATTGATTGTTACTGATTTGTGTTCATAAACGGGTACTTTCACGATATTTGGTGTTTGTGGTCAATTTTGACGCGAACATTTTGGTGCTTTCACCGAGAAAAGGTGATACAGGATAATTTGAACTTGAAGACTTAAGAATTTAGATCTAAGAACCATGACGAGACAAACAAGTAAGAAACAATGGCCAGAGAGAAGTGAACACCAAGGAAGTCAAGAGGCTTCTTCAGGAGCGAATCAAGCATCGGTCTTCATCACTAGGGACGAGATGGAGACAATGATGAAGAAACAAGAGGAGATGATCCAGAGTTTATTTCAGCAGATAGGACAACTTGGAGTACAGAATAGAGAAGCTGATGGAGTTCAAAACGGAGTAGGACCATCCGGCGTAGCACCTGAACTAGGGGGCACGCACATGGAGAATGTCGATCCAATCTCGGAGAGAGAGAGGGGTACATCTGCACAACCTGGGAGTAGCAAAGGAATGAACGCTCAGTCAAGAGGGCAGATCCTGGAGTTCCCTCGTGAACTCGGGGGGCAAGTCAAAAGTAATGAACGAAGATTGCATCTCGGAGACAATGACAGGTTGGCGGAGATGGTTAGAAGAGCTATGAGAGGCGGTTTGGTAAACAAAGATTTGGAGGATGTTAATAGGAGTCCTTTTACTCCAGCAATCAGACGAGCTAGGAACCCACCGGATTTCAAGTTACCATCGTTGGACATGTATGATAGGAGAACGGACCCCACGGTTCATCTAACAAAGTATATGAGGCATATGGAAGTGCTGGGGGGCATCAGAGGAGGTTATGGCCCGGTGCTTTCCATTGTACTTGGCGGATATTGCGGCATTGTGGTTTAGACAATTGGAGAATGGATCCATCGGAACATGGAATGATTTAATTGAGAGATTTATGAGGCAATTTAGGGTTCACATTACAAGACCCAAGAATGTGATGACTTTGGCAACTTTAAAGCACAAAGCCGGAGAGACTTTGAGGAGTTATCTAACGCGATTCAATGCAGCAGCAGCTTTAGTGGATCGAGCAGATCCATCTATGGTGGTAATGGAAGCTGTGTCCGGAGTAGCCGACGGTATAGAGTTCAAAAATTCATTGACCAAAGATCCGCCTGTGGATCTAGCGGAATTCTACGACGAGGCAGAAAAGTTTTTGCGATTAGAGGATGCGAATGCAGAAAGAGAAGAAGGAGAGGGAATAGAAGTTTATGTGCTTAAAGACAAAAAGCCTTTCGAAAAGGACTCAGGCAAGGATAAAGGAAAACGAAAGGCTGAGGATTATAATGACAGGTCAAAGCGGCAACGGAGGGAGCCGCGATTCACCACTTACACCGAGCTGAATGAGAATCTGGAACGGATTTATCATGATACCAAGGAGCAGGTTCCGTATCGTAGACCAATGCGAAGGGATCCAACTTCCGACGAAAGAAGATCAGATAAGTTTTGTGTATTTCATGAATTAAACGGTCATAACACTAATGATTGTAGGCATCTGAAGGACGAGGTAGAAGGACATATCAGGAACGGTATGCTCCTTCAATATGTGAGGAGACGAACTCCAGTGGTGGAACCAGAGCGACCACCGTCTACATCAGCTAGAGGCGACCCTGAATCAAGGCACCGTTTGATTATCAATTGATTGAAATAATGATGAACAAGTCGTAAGCTTCCCACTAACACAATTAACTCATTTACACATGTACGAGATCGCGAACGATCCCCAGGCATGCTCTGAAAGATCATTGACCGTTTAGTTGTGGGAACTTACACTTTGACATCCTTGCTTTGCTTTTGTTTCATTTTGATTTGGACATTTGGACTTTGTTTGTTTGGACATTTCTATTTTAAAAACTCATCTGTTGAATAGATATTTGATTCTGATAATTCTGAAATGGCTAAGCTACTTACACATGTACGGGGTCGCGAACGGTCCTTAGGCATGCTTTGAGATGGCGATAAACCGCCCTGACAAATGATCCAGGGAACCACTCGAACGTGAACCTGGTATCAACAATACCAAGCCCTCCCGGGCACACTTTCTCGCCTCGAACGGCACCAGACCACGAACGGTCACAATTCGCCACGAACGGCACCCGACCTTGAACGGTCATAATTCTCCACGAACGGCACCCGACCTCGAACGGTCACAAAATCGCCTCGAACGGCACACGATCACGAACGATCACAACTTGCCTCGAACGGCACCCGACCGCGAATGGTCACAACTCGCCCTGAACGGCACAACTCACCTCACCTCAAATGGTTCGATCACGAACGGTCGTCATTTGAGGTCCGCCACTTGACCGCGCACGGTCGCACTTCACTCAAATGGCTCGATCCCGAATGATCGTCATTTGAAGTTAGGCGCTTGACCATGAATGGTCTCACTTCATCTCAAATATCTCGATCCCGAACGGTCGTTATTTGAGGTCGCATAAAACTATAAATTCCTTTGCAGGACATCAACAGGATATGAACATCCAGCTCATGGCATTACAAAACACGCCTTCCTACCGCAAGGCATATTTTGGGGGGCAAATGTTATCCCGCTTTTTGGCAAAGCCGTGATACCAAAAGATCGGTCAAAAACAAAAGACGGTTCATCTCAGAGATTGGTTGTACTTCACTTCGCTGTGGATATCGATGAATTTTGTCCGAGCCCGGATCAGGCTACAATTGATAGGACATGACAAGCAAAGCCATGAAAGCCAGCGTTCCAAATTTCAGGTTAATCGGAGATTGTATGAATGAGATATGATTGATGCAAGTTAGCCAAAGAATGTCATTCGAACCCATCAAAAAGTGGAAGAGATGCTCATTTCGAACCCATAGGATTTGTATCCATCTTGTTCGAATCCATCGGTTTGCATACGCTTCGAGTCGATCGAGTTTGAACCGATCAGGCATGATATTGATCACTTCGAATCGATCGGTTCGAAGCCATCAGATGGGCATCCCCTCAGCACGTTCGTATCCATCCAGCTAAGCTACTTCGTATCCATCAAGTTGTAGTGCTTCGAATCCATGGAGTCATTCCTCTTCGTATCCATCAGCTTGGAGTACTTCGAATCCATAAGGTTCGTACCCATCCTCATGTCTCAGCTCGACTCCATATAGTTCGCATCCATCAACGCCTCGCTCCATTCAAATCCACCAGGTTCGAATCCATCAGGAGTTAGTCACTTCGAACCAATCTTGTTCGTATCGATCGAGTTTGAACCCATTGGGATGCCTCAGTTCGAATCGGTCACGTTCGAATCCACGAACAATCACTTGTTCGTATCCACCAAGTCAACTAGCTTGGACGACATGTCACTCCACGAAACGAAGTCGGCAAGATCCAAGGAGACGAAGCTTTCAACCCAGAGAGAAGACCGGATCGACTCGAAGGACGCATGCCACCTCATCATAAGACCACGTGAGCTGATGGTGTCGAAGGGAGTGGATTCGAAGCAATGGATTCGAACGCAACAGCCCTCACGAAAAACCACAACTTGAATCGATCATATCTCCTAAACCACTGATCCAAATGCAACGAAATTTTCACAGTAGCTTCCATACAAGGTAAAGATTGTTCATGCCAAGTTTCAGCTCGATTGGATCATTTTTTGATGGATTCGAAATCACTTCGAATCGATCTCAGATCAAGTCGAAACTTGGCGGGGTCGGTCGCGTGGGCCCACTCACGTGCCAGAAAAAGTCTCCCGAAGTTTGAGCGAGATCTGGGCCTCCAACGCCTATAAATAGCACCCTGAAGCCTTCAGAAAGGGAGAGCTTCCGCCAATGAACATCCAGACTCTGCCGAATCAAATTCCATCCTTCATTATCGCTGTTGTAATCAGATTTGAGAGCTATCATCAGTTGTAATCTGTTGTAATCGATTGAAATCATCAAGTGAATCAATAAAGACATAAGCTTCAGAGTGGACGTAGGCAAGATCGCCGAACCACTATAAATCCTGTGTTTGTGATTGTTATTTGTGAATTATTGTGATTGTTATTGTTTAGATCTGAGTTCTATATTGATTGTTGCTGATTTGTGTTCATAAACGGGTGCTTTCACGATATTGGGTGTTTGTGGTCAATTTTGACGCGAACATTGAGCAATATCAATTTAATAATCTTTGATAATAATTAAATTGATTTGATCATTTTACATTATAAATTGATAAGTTAAATTTTTTTAAAGGGTAATAATAATAATTTGATAATGTCTATTAACATTTTTCTCAACAACATGAATTGGCAAGTTTAATTCTTTTGAAAATTAGTAACATTTTAATTTGGAAATATTTATTTTAGTAATTTAAAATTAGTAAGAGTTATTTTTCAAAAGCTAATCAAAATATTTTCTATTTATAATGTATGTATATAGGTATATATTATAAATAGGAAGTCTTTAATGTAATAAAAGCTAATATATGCAATTGTAATATATATGAATGTATATATTGTGATTTGGATTGTGTTTTAAAATTTAATACAGTAATTTTCAAATATAATATTAAAATGTTTTCCATTTGAAATGTATATATATATTTGTATATATATTAGAAATGGGAAAATTATATTTTTTTTGAATTTAATTAAAGTGTTTTCAAACTTTAATATATGTAATTTGTAATTTGAAATTTTAATTTGACTTAGTACTTTTAAAAATGATATTTGAGATTTAAATTTTAATAACAAGATTAATTTCTTATTTATTTTAAACATATATTTTAACTTGAGTTTTAAATAAGATTTAAATTTAAGGGTTCATTTGTTTTTAATATTCTTTCGTTTTAATTTTAACATAAGATTAGCTTGTTTGTAAAAGATAAGTATACACATTTTATAATCATATAAATATTAGATAATTACATACATACATACATACATATATATATATATATATATATATATCTATATATATTACATGCAAGGCTTAAATTAATTATAAAAATAAAAATAAAATAAAATAACACTTGTAAGTGTATTTGGCTTATTAAAAGACATTTGTAAATATGGGTGCATATATGTAAGATAATTAGAACTTAAGGGGACAAGTGTCATTCTCTTGATAAAATGTAATTTAAAATTAAATTGTAAAACAAGAACATGAGTTTTAATCATTCAACTAAAATATTTTTTCTTTCCAAACAAAATTGAATACAAATCAAAGATTTAAAAAAAATAAGAAAGAAGGAAATCTAAAAATAAACCTAGAATTCAGTCAGTAAAATCTGAAACAAAAAGAAGATAAGCTGGAAAATTTAAATCAGAGGCAAGATTTTCAAATTCAATCAACATGCAAAACTGGAATCGACAAGCAATTTAGAAGTTCAGCAGTAGGATTAAATTCAACATGCAAAAAGGAAAGTTCAAGAGCTAAAGAAATTTCGAGCCTAGAAACATATGGTGTTCTCTGACTTCTGCTCTGTTCTTTGCTTGGAAGGTGAGTAAATGAAATCATTTAAAAAACAGCTTAAATCTTGATTTCAACTTGTTATTGTGATGAATATCATAATGTTTATGGAATATTTGAATTTAATTGAATGCATGTATGAATATATGGCTTGAATGCCTGTTTTGTATTAATATAGTTTCTGTGTGAAGATAATAAGATTCATTTTCATAATAAAATCAATAACTTCCTGTTGAATTTGAATTTGCTTATGATTTGTAAACAAAATTTGTTTGATATCATGCAATCTTTCATCTAAAAATAGTTATAGATTTTTTAAAATGAATGATTAGCTCAAAATTTGAATTTACAGTAAAAAAAGAAATTTGGGTCAAAAATTTATCGAAACAATTTTAAGTTTGAATTACCTAACTGAATTTGTGATGCTAACTCATGATTTTTGAGGCTAGTATCATGATTTTTAGATCAGTGGTTGAAGAGAATTTTCGAATTTAATGTTTTGGACAATTCGACCAATTGGTGGCGAACGACAGTGAACTAGAGGTCGGGGTTGAGCATGAAGGTCAAGGGGATGTTGTAGATCATCAGAAAAATGCTCTGTGATTTTATTGATGATCGGGATGACCGATAATAGAGGAAGTAGGGTTTGATACTCTGTTATTGCCGTCGTTGTTCATTGTGTTTTCACGGCATCGAGAGGCTACCGGAGACGATCGCACGTGGTGCCGGAGGTGCTGGAGGTTGCGGCGTGGCTTCTGGGAGGATGGCGCGGCGTCCCGTGTGATGGGTCATCGATGATTTTCCTGATGATCCGGTTCAGGGAGTTTGGGTTGAAGGGTGAATTTTTGATTCTCGATCGAATCGAGATTTCTGGGTTACGCGAGAGGTTGCCATGGTCGAGGGTGAGGTGTTGGAGGTTCGTCAACGTTCAGCATGGTGGTGCACGTTGATGTGCACGGTATCATGCATCAGTATTTTGGGTTTTGAGAAGATGGTGGGAGCTCGAGTTTTCCTTCGGGTATGTGATGATTTGGTTCGAAGTAGGGAATAAGGTTTGGGGTAACTCGGGGTAGACGCGGGATTTTGCAGTGGGTTGCTCGAGTTTTTGTTGAGCAGGTTTTTGTTTTGGTTCAGGAAGTTTTAAAAGTTTTAAAATTTTAACAGTAATGTTTTTAAAAGTTTTGAAACAAAGGAAATATGATTTTGTAAATCATTCAAGTTTTAAAACCAAAGTAAACAATTTTTATTTATAAAACTAATTTGTTCAAAGTTAAGTTTTAAACAAGTTCTTATATTTTGAAATAAGTTTTAAAAATAAATAAGTGGATTTAATAATAAGGGTTGTATTAAATTTTATTAAATAACTTTGGAAAGTTTTAAAGATTTAAAAGTTTATTTTGAATTTTTAAATTGTTTTAATTAAAATTGATTTCTAAAGTGTTTTATTTTAAATAAGTTAAATAATAAAGATTTAGAGATCAATTATAATAAAGATTATCTTAAGTAATTTAGAATTTTGATTTAATTAAAGATAAATAAATTTGTGAAAATAACTAAGATAATTCAATTTTTATTTATAATTAAAGTGTTATTGGATAATAGAAATGATTTAATTAAGACAATGGTTTTCTTAATTAAGAATCTTTTTAATATAAGAAGTTAAAGAATCATTTAATTAATTTAAATGATTAGGTAAATAATTAATTAAGCAATTAATTAGTGATTAATTACTGATAATCACTTTGGAGTTAATTAAGTATAATTGGTTGGTGAAGTAATTAAGTAATAAATTACTGGAGGTAATTAAGTAAAAGAATAATTATTTAACAAAGTAATTAGGGGTTAATTACTTTATGAAAGTAATTAAGTGGAAGTGATTAAGGGTTAATCACTTGTGTTATTAATTAAAGAATTAATTAATATAATTAATTAAAGGTTTAAATTTAGTTATTAATTGAAGACTAGTTAATTAATGAAAGAATTTAGAGTAATTAATTAAGTGATTAATTACTTGATAAAGTAATTAGTTAAAAAAAGGAATTTAATTAATGAAGTAATCATTAATTAATAGAAATAAATAATAATTAATTAATTAATAATTAAAGAATAATTAATTTATAATTAAGTTTTGATTACCAAATGTAATTAAAGAGTAGTTAATTAAATGTGATTAATTAAAGAGTAATTAATCAAGAGTATTAAAAGCATTTAATCAAGTGTGATTAATTAAAAGGTGATTAATCAGGTGTGATTAATTAAAAGAGATAATTAAGAAATGATTATCAGGGTAATTAGATAATAATTAATCAAGTGTGATTAATTTAAAAGGGTAATTAAGAGATAATTACTTGGTATAATTAGGAAGTGATTAATCAAGATGATTAATTAAAATTATAAGTAAGGAAAAATTACTTAAAGCAATTAAGAGATAATTAATCAAGGATGATTAATTCAAAGTGGATAATTAAGTGATGTTTAGTTAACTAATTTGTAATTAATTAATGAATTAGTAAGTTGGATTGATGATAATCTAAGTGATTAAGTAAGGGATTAATTTAATTAAGGATCGATTAAATTAGTTAAGTTTGGATCAAACTTTGTTATGGATGATTAACGATTGGATGATAAATATCATTGGATGAGTTAATGATATTGGATGATATTGAATGTCATTGGTTGATATGTAATGATATGATTGTGATATATCTGAGATGTGATATATATATATATATATATATATATATATATATATGCTGCTTTGTGATATGTGTGGTTGAATTTGATAATAATGGATTATTTATCTGTGTGTTATGAATCATCCATTTATGTTAAGTGATATTCTGAATATCTACTGTTTAAAACCCTTAAGTACAACTTGGACATTAAAAGGGCGTTTGGATTCGGTGAGACCGGGATCGGGTTTTATATCCGAAAACCACATTGATCCAAAATAAACGTTAGGTCATGAATCCAAGTGGAGTGCAAGTGAAGACTCGAAGTGTAAGAACTATTCGTCAGTATAACTCTGGGGGTGATTCCAAGATGAGTTTGACAAAATAGTACTTACAGGTTCGAGATGGTGATTCAGAGTGTAAGGGCTATGATCGTTGACTTTGAGGATGATTCCAAAATGAGTGCAACGAGATAGTGCCTTAGGTTTCGTTCGAACCGGAACGGACTTGTATGGATTGAACGCTCTCAGAACATCGTCAAGAGGAAGATGAGCATTCAAAGATAAATGTGTCTTATAAAGGTAATTGCAGCCTCAATCCTCATCAATCAGGAATGGCTAAAACAGGGAAGGTGCAGCAAGGTTAAGTGGGTCATGCCCAAGTAGGACGAGATTCACCCCTGTCTAGATGTCCCTTTTTATTCGCCTGTGTGGGCGATTGGATCTATAGCCAACTGTGGGGTGGTCTTGTTCGGGACTGTTCAGTAAGGAATGGTTTCGGCCTTGTGTTGCAGGGGATTGGGAGTAATCCTCGGTACGGTGATCTTGGCCACGTACTGCGACGGGCGGTACCCCAGTAGCCCTGTCATTGTATGGAATCCAATCTCCAATAAGTGCCGTACATTTTGATTGTGCCCAACTATCGTGAGATGTAAGCATTCCAGTTATTTCTGTATTTTACTTGAAATACCCTAGACACTATTATAATATCACTGGATTTCCTATCAAATGTTTTAGTTATCGTAAGGTAAAAACTTTTCTATGTTTATGTGTGGGAAGTCTTACGTGATACCTTTCTTCTCGAAGGATTTTCTAAAGTTAAGCAACTTTAAACCGTTTACTCACACTAGACCCCTGTCTGACCCAAGTGTTTATTTTCTGTTGTATTAAACTCTTGGGAAATCATATTTTGTATGAGTAGTCAAGTGATTCAGGTATCCTTGATGAATTCTAGAGAAGCTTTGGCGCAGGAGGCTTCAGCGTGTAGATATATAGATAGAGTTTCCACTGTGTGTTATTCTGAATAGTTGTTTTTGTATTGTATATTAGACAGAAATGCTATAACTATCTAAATTGAGATGTATAGTTGTATACTCTAATATATATGATACTATGTATATGTTATATATTATATTTCATTCGTTCCACTGTGATATTCTGATGTATTGTTGTTCTTTCTTCTCTTTCTTTTCTTCTTCTATCCCTTTCTTTCTTAAATAGTGATGCGTCTTTCTGGTGATAGAAAGTCGGGTCGCTACAGGTGGTATCAGAGCGCTAGGTTGAGCGAATACCTAGGCTCTGGAGTGGTGTCTATCTTGAGAGAGCGTACTTGTAATTTATATATACATATATATATGTGTGTATTTATATATCTACCTAATCTGTTGGGTTATATGTTTGGATTTTCCAACATAGGTTATAGAGGTAGATAAGGTAGGAGTGTGTGGAACACGACTACCACTAATGGAAGAGGCTCATATGTTGTGGTTGGAAGTGTATCTGTCAAGATTGTAGACCTAATACTGTCTCGAATAAGCTTTGTAGATTGGTGAAAGGATTTGATTGATCCCAGAGGAAGTCTTTTCAAGAATTGGAGTATATTCTTGAAGGCTCTCAAGTGAGCGGGATTTCCAAGAGTTGAGTCTGTTAGCTGAGTAGAAGCAGGTGATGGTATCTTTGCGACTTTAGGAAGGAATAGCTGTGTCGTTAGATGCAGTATCCATAGAAGCGTCTGAAGATGTTCTTTTAGAGCAAGATTTAGATGGTGCTGGAGGAACAGTTGATGCCTACTACAGGGAAGATTTAGATGTTTTGGGATCTTTTGGATTTCAAGTAGGGGAGTCTTATCTATATTGAAGTACGAGGCTAAGGTCGACGAGTTACCTCATTTCGAGCATGGTCTCATTGTTTCCCTTAAGAATAAGTGGTTGGTGTTTGGTTTAGAGCCAAGTTTCTTGAGAAAATGTCTACCCGTCTCAAAGATCTTTTAGTGGAATTGGGTGATAATTTTGTGTTTCAAGGAGCTTGGGTTAAGGATGATCTTTTGGCTTAGCAGTATCATTGAAGTGAAGGTTGGAAGCGACAGTGTGGAACGTTTCCTCGATGGTTCAAAAATCTTTGGGATTCTACTATCGGCAGACCAGGCAGATAGTGAAGGCTTATCCATTTCTATGGGAGGCTTAGCAGAGCAGGATATTTGATGGGAGTGATCTATCAGTTTTTCTGATAAATATGCCATTCTGGAAAGATTAATCTCGATTAGGGAAGCTGTTCTAGATGGTGAAGATAGTTCTTTGGAATCTGAAATGAGTAAGATCGTAAAAGTGACTTGCAATTAGTTTGGGAATTCATGGAGTATTCTTTGGTTTGGGAATTGAGGCATCTCAAGTTGAGGTAAAAGCTATTAAAGTAGTCAGAGATTATCCTGATGTTTTTGAGGAATTCAGAAGTCTACCAGAATCGGAGATTGAGTTTTCTTATCGACTTGGATTCCAGGAGTAATATTGATGGTTCAACCATGTAGAAGGATGACTCTTAGAGCGAGAAGAGGTTGGTGAAGCAGCTCAAGATTCTTGAGGAAGGATTGATCATCTAGTTTTAGTTAAGATTATGTTGGGATGTTTTGACCAAGTGGAATGGTCACTAAGATTTTATGAGTCGGATAAACTGTGTATGGAGGAAGTTTGTGCTTGAGTTCTTCAATAGCATTCTCATCTACTCCAGATCAGAGTTGTGCAGCGGAAGCGAGATAGCAGTTATTCTAGAGTGGGAGCAAACGGGAGTTGTAATTTCCTTGGATTAGAGGATTTCTGCAGGAAATTCAAGTATGAATAATTTTTTTGGATTTGGAAGGCAAGGTTGTCAAGTGCAACTGTGTGGCTATTCCAGATAAGAGATGTAGGTTTGAAATCCGCTAATGGTTGTGGAGTAGAGTTGTGTTTTGGATTTTGGCAAATTTTTGAGAGTCATTTTGTTGAGTAGGATCAGGAAATTGGTTTGATTTTGGTCCAGGTTGTTTCATGAAGTAATTAGTAAGGGTTAAACTGATCAGGAAGGATGAAGGTGACTGAGGAGCATCAGAAGAGTTATACAGTTAAGAATTGAGGAGATTTGGAATGTGAAGTTGGAATTTGGATATTGTTTTAGATTTGTCTGATCAAAGGAGATATAAGATTTGGTAAAACTGGAAGGCTAACTCCGGAAGTATTTTGAGATTTTCCTGTGTTACCTAGAGATTAGATTTTGATCTACAGGATTGAATTGCTAGTTTGGATAGCTAGAATTCATTGTATTTCACATATCTTTGAGGAATACATATATGATTCATCGAGTAATCGAATCAGCGGTTCAGAAGGATCTGGTGGTTGAGCTAATCTTGAGTTTAGTCTAATATCTTGTTCAGATTTGTACGATCAGATGAGGGAGTTCTTGGTTATAGTAGTATAGTTACCTAAGATTCTATAGAGCGAGTATTCCAGTATAGATACCTTTGGGAAACTCTAGATAATATTAGGAAGATCTATCCAGAATTTTGTCTGGATAATTAAAATTGTTTGTTTGAATTGGTTGCTATGATTAATAGTG
Organism: Allium cepa; assembly: GCA_030765085.1. Lineage (NCBI taxonomy): Eukaryota > Viridiplantae > Streptophyta > Magnoliopsida > Asparagales > Amaryllidaceae > Allium > Allium cepa. The sequence continues at coordinate 589,647,314 of CM060928.1, forward strand.
TATGATTGATTGTGTGATTGCTGATTGAAGTTAAAAACTTTTGCTGGGTTATTAAATTATCTTTGCTTTTAAATTTCGGGGACGAAACTCTTTTAAGGGGGGAGGAATGTGACGACCCGGAATTTTGAGCAATATCAATTTAATAATCTTTGATAATAACTAAACTAATTTGATCATTTTACATTATAAATTGATAAGTTAAAATTCTTTTAAAGGGTAATAATAATAATTTGATAATATCTATTAACATTTTTTTAACAACATGAATTGGGAAGTTTAATTCTTTTGAAAATTATTAATATTTTAATTTGGAAATATTTATTTTAGCAATTTAAAATTGGTAAGAGTTATTTTTCAAAAGTTAATCAAAATATTTTCTATTTATAATGTATGTATATAGGTATATATTATAAATAGGAAGTCTTTAATGTAATAAAAGCTAATATATTCAATTGTAATATATATGAATGTATATATTGTGATTTGGATTGTGTTTTAAAATTTAATACAGTAATTTTCAAATATAATGTTAAAATGTTTTCCATTTGAAATGTGTGTGTATATATATTTATGTATATATATTAGAAATGGGAAAAATTATATTGTTTTGAATTTAATAAAGTGTTTTCAAACTTTAATATATGTAATTTGAAATTTGAAATTTTAATTTGACTTAGTACATTTAAAAATGATATTTGAGATTCAAAATTTAATAACAAGAATAATTTCTTATTTATTTTAAACATATATTTTAACTTGAGTTTTAAATAAGATTTAAATTTAAAGGTTTATTTGTTTTAAATATTCTTTCGTTTTAATTTTAACATAAGATTAGCTTGTTTATAAAAGATAAGTATACACATTTTACAACCATATAAACATTACATAATTACATACATATATATATTACATGCAAGGCTTAAATTAATTATAAAAATAAAAATAAAATAAAATTACACTTGTAAGTGTATTGGCTTATTAAAAGACATTTGTATATATCAGTGCATATGTGTAAGATAATTAGAACTTAAGGGGACAAGTGTCATTCTCTTGATAAAATTTAATTTAAAATTTAATTGTAAAACAAGAACATGAGTTTTAATCATTCAGCTAAAATCTTTTTTCTTTCCAAACAAAATTGAATACAAATCAAAGATTTAAAAAATAAGAAAGAAGAAAATCTGAAAATAAACCTGGAATTTCAATCAGTAAAATCTGAAACAAAAAGAAGACAAGCTGGAAAATTTAAATCCAAGGTAAGATTTTCAAATTCAATCAACATGCAAAACTGGAATCAACAAGCAATTTAGAAGTTCAGCGGTAGGATTAAATTCAACATGCAAAAAGGAAAGTTGAAGAGCTAAAGAAATTTCAAGCCTGGAAACATATTGTGTTCTCTGACTTCTGCTCTGTTCTTTGCTTGCAAGGTGAGTAAACGAATCTTTTAAAAAGCAGTTTAAATCCTGATTTCAACTTGTTATTGTGATGAATATCATGATATTTATGGAATATTTGAATGTAATTGAATGCACGTCTGAATATATGGTTTGAATGCCTGTTTTGTGTTAATACAGTTTCTGTGTGAAGATAACAGGATTCATTTTCATAATAAAATCAATAACTTCCCGTTGAATTCGAATTTGCTTATGATTTGTAAACAAAACTTGTTTGATATCATGTAATCTTTCATCTAAAAATAGTTATAGTTTTTTTTTAAAATGAATGATTAGCTTAAAATTTGAATTTACAGTAAAAGACGAAATTTGGGTCAAAAATTTATCAAAACAATTTTAAGTTTGAATTACCTAATTGAATTCGTGATGTTAAATCATTATTTTTGAGGCTTGTATCATGATTTTTAGATCAGTGGTTGAAGAGAATTTTCGAATTTAATGTTTTGGACAATTTGACCAATTGGTGGCGAACAACGGTGAACTGGAGGTCGGGGTTAAGCATGAAGGTCAAGGGGATGTTGTAGATCATCAGAAAAATGCTCTGGGATTTTATTGATGATCGAGATGACCGGAAATCGAGGAAGTTTGATACTCTGTGAATGCCGACGTTGTTCATTGTGTTTTCGCGACGTCGAGAGGCTACCAGAGACGATCGCACGTGGTGCTGGAGGTTGCGACGTGGCTTCGAAGAGGATGGCGCAGCGTCCCGTGTGATGGGTTGTCGGCAGCATTTGATTTTCCTGATGATGTGGTTCAGGGAGTTTGGGTTGAAGGGTGAATTTTTGATTCTCGATCGAATCGAGATTTCTGGGTTGCACGAGAGGTTGCATGGTCGAGAGTGAGGTGTCGGAGACCGGCGTGGAGTTCGTCAACGTTCGGCGTGGTGGTGCATGTTGATGTGCACGATATCGTGCATCAGTATTTTGGGTTTTGAGAAGATGGTGGGAGCTCGAGTTTTCCTTCGGGTATGTGATGATTTGGCTCAAAACAGGGAGTAAGGTTTGGGGTAACTCGGGGTAGACGCGAGATTTTGCAGTGGGTTGCTTTGTTGAGCAGGTTTTTGTTTTGGTTCAAGAAGTTTTAAAAGTTTTAAAATTTTAACAGTAATGTTTCTAAAAGTTTTGAAACAAAGGAAATATGATTTTGTAAATCATTCAAGTTTTAAAACCAAAGTAAATAAGTTTTATTTATAAAACTAATTTGTTCAAAGTTAAGTTTTAAACAAGTTCTTATATTCTGAAGTATAAAAGTTTAAAAAAAAATAAGTGGATTTAATAATAAGGGTTGTATTAAATTTTATTAAATAACTTTGGAAAGTTTTAAAGATTTAAAAGTTTATTTTGAATGTTTAAATTGTTTTAATTAAAATTGATTTCTAAAGTGTTTTATTTTAAATAAGTTAAATAATAAAGATTTAGAGATCAATTATAATAAAGATTATCTTAAGTAATTTAGAATTTTGATTTAATTAAAGATAAATAAATTTGTGAAAATAATTAAGATAATTCAATTTTTATTTATAATTAAAGTGTTATTGAATAATAGAAATGATTTAATTAAGACAATGGTTTTGTTAATTAAGAATCTTTTTAATATAAGAAGTTAAAGAATCATTTAATTAATTTAAATGATTAGTTAAATAATTAATTAAGTAATTAATTAGTGATTGATTAAAGATAATCATTTTGGAGTTAATTAAGTATAACTGTTTGGTGAAGTAATTAAGTAATAAATTACTGGAGGTAATTAAGTAATAAATTACTGGAGGTAATTAAGCAAAAGAGTAATTATTTAACAAAGTAATTAGAGGTAATTTCTTTATGAAAGTAATTAAGTGGAAGTGATTAAGGGTTAATCACTTGTGTTATTAATTAAAGAATTAATTAATATAATTATTTAAAGGTTTAAATTTAGTTATTAATTGAAGACTAATTAATCAATGAAGAATTAAGAGTAATTAATTAAGTGATTAATTACTTGATAAAGTAATTAGTTAAAAAAGGAATTTAATTAATGAAGTAATCATTAATTAATTGAAATAATTAATTGTTAATTAATAATTAAATAATAATTAATCGATAATTAAGTTTTGATTACCAAATGTAATTAAATAGTAGTTAATTAAATGTGACTAATTAAAGAGTAATTAATCAAGAGTATTAAAAGCAATTAATCAAATGTGATTAATTAAAAGGTGATTAATCAAGTGTGATTAATTAAAAATGATAATTAAGAAATAATTATCAGGGTAATTAGATAATAATTAATCAAGTGTGATTAATTTAAAAGGGTATTTAGGAGATAATTACTTGGTATAATTAGAAAGTAATTAATCAAGATGATTAATTAAAATTATAACTAAGGAATAATTACTTAAAGCAATTAAGAGATAATTAATAAAGGATGATTAATTCAAAGTGGATAATTAAGTGATGTTTAGTTAATTAGTTTGTGATTAATTAATAAATAAGTAAGTTGGATTGATGATAATCCAAGTGATTAAGTAAGGGATTAATTTAATTAAGGATCGATTAAATTAGTTAAGTTTGGATCAAACTTTGTTATGGATGATTAACGATTGGATGATAAATATCATTGGATGAGTTAATGATATTGGATGATATTGAATGTCATTGGTTGATATGTAATGATATGATTGTGATATATCTGAGATGTGATATATATGCTGCTTTGTGATATGCGTGGTTGAATTTGATAATAATGGACTATTTATCTGTGTGTTATGAATCATCCATTTATGTTAAGTGATATTCTGAATATCTACTGTTTAAAACCCTTAAGTACAACTTGGACATTAAAATGGCATTTGGGTTCGGTGAGATCGGGATCGGGTTTTATATCCGAAAACCACATCTATCCAAAATAAACGTTAGGTCGTGAATCCAAGTGGAGTGCAAGTGAAGACTCGAAGTGTAAGAACTATTCGTCAGTATAACTCTGGGGGTGATTCCGAGATGAGTTTGACGGAAATAGTACTTATAGGTTCGAGATAGTGATTCAGAGTGCAAGGGCTATGGTCGTTGACTCTGAGGGTGATTCCAAAATGAGTGCAACGAGATAGTGCCTTCGGTTTCGTTCGAACCCGGAACGGACTTGTATGGATTGAATGCTCTTAGAGCATCGTCAGGTGGACGATGAGCATTCCAAGATAAATGTGTCTTATAAAGGTAATCACAGCCTCAAGCCTCATCAACCAGGAATGGTTAAAACAGGGGAGGTGCAGCAAGGTTAAGTGGGTCAACCCCAAGTAGGATGAGATTTACCCCCGTCTAGATGTCCCTTTATATTCGGCTGTGTGGGCGGTTGGATCTGCAGCCAACTGCGGGGTGGTCTTGTTCGGGACTGTTCAGTAAGGAATGGTTCCGGCCTTGTGTTGCAGGAGATTGGGAGTAATCCTCGGTACGGTGATCTAGGCCACGTACTGTGACAGGGGGTACCGCAGTAGCCCTGCCATTGTATGTAATCCAATCTCCAATAAGTGCCGTACGTTTTGATTGTACCCAACTATGTTGGAATGTGAGATGTAAGCATTCCAACTATTTCTGTATTTTACTTGAAAACCCTAGACACTATTATAATATCACTGGATGTCTTATCAAATGTTTTGGTTAGCGTAAGGTAAAAGCTTTTCCATGTTTATGTGTGGAAAGTCTTACGTGATACCTTTCTTTCCAAAGGATTTTCTAAAGTTAAGCAACTTTAAACCGTTCACTTACACCAGACCCCTGTCTGACCCAAGTGTTTATTTTATGTTTTATTAAACTCTTGGGTACTCATATTTTGTATGAGTAGTCAAGTGATTCAGGTATCCTTGACGAATTCTGGAGAAGCTTTGGAGCAGGAGGCTTCAACGTGTAGATATATAGATAGAGTTTCTGCTGTGCGTTATTCTGAATAGTTGTTCTTGTATTGTATATTAGACAGAAATGCTATAACTGTCTAAATTGAGATGTATAGTTGTGTACTCTGATGTATATTATACTATGTATATGTTATATATTATATTTCATTCGTTCCGCTGTGAGATTATGATGTATTGTTGTTGTTTCTTCTCTTTCTTTTCCTATTCTATCCCTTTCTTTCTTAAATACTGATGCGTCTTTCTGGTGATAGAAAGTCAGGTCGCTACAACTGGTATCAGAGCGCTAGGTTGAGCGAATACCTAGGCTCTGGAGTGGTGTCTATCTTGAGAGAGCGTACTTGTAATTTATATATATATATATATATATATATATATGTAGTTATATATCTACCTAATCTGTTGGGTTATCTGTTCTGATTTTCCAACATAGGTTATAGAGGTAGATAAGGTAGGAGTGTGTGGAACACGACTACCACTAATGAAAGAGGCTCATATGCTGTGGTTGGAAGTGTATCTATCGAGATTTTAGACCTAATACCATCTCAAATAAGCTTTGTAGATTGGTGAAAGGATTTCATTGATCCCAGAGGAAGTCTTTTCAAGAATTGGAGTATATTCTTGAAGTGTGAGGTTTATTTGCTCTTAAGTGAGCGGGATTTCCAAGAGTTGAGTCTGTTAGCTGAGTAGAAGCATATGATGGTATCTTTGTGACTTCAGGTAGGAATAGCTGTGTCGTGAGATGCAGTATCCATAGAAGGGTCTGAAGACACTACGCCATAAATGGCCTTTTGCAACACAAAAAAATGTTGGCTCAGGCCCGAAAAATGTTGCCATAGGTCTATGGCAACACTTTTAGGGTGATGCAATTTTTGCCGTTGCCTTAGACCTCAAAGGCAACATTTTGACTATCTAAGGCAACATAAGTAATATTGTTGCAATAGAACCCTGTTTGGGTCTATGGCAACACCCATAGGTATCTGTAGCAACATTCCAAAAATGTTGTCATAGATATTAACTTTCTGAAGTTGTGGGGCCCACAATGTGGGGCCCACGAACCAACTGGGTCCATCCCTATGGCAACACCTTGAATGCCTATTGCAACATTATTTTAAGCAACATTTATAACCCGGTGGCAATACTATTATGAAGCTACTGCAACGCTATTCTGAAGCTACTACAGCACTATTCTGAAGCTACTTCAATACTATACTGAAGAGACACTAAGAGCACATAGAACAATACAATATCACATAGAACACTTGCATAATACACAGTACAATATCACATAAAACACTTGCATAATACACAGTACATAAAACAATTCATACAGCAGTACACATCACAATTCATGTCAGTTACCCCAAAGTCAGACTATCAGTCTCACTGGACATGATTGTGGAAGTTAGATCCTCTACATTGATGTAATCTAAAATTTACCCTTAGGAGCTTCTTTATGACATAACAGCACCGCTCCTGATGTTCCTCTTCTTAATAAGCTTTTGCGTTCTGTCGCTCATCCACTCCGATAAGTCCAGCCAACCAAACAATAATGCAACTCAATCAAACAATGTCACCTGCAGTTACAAATAATAATGAAATTCTTTAACGAACAATAATTCTAGTGGAAAATCTTGACTAAATTTATCACCAAGTGTGTCAATTAAGCAAATATGCAATCAAGACACTCTTATTCCAACATTTATTGAGACAACATATAGCAAAAGAAGTTTTAGAAATGTACTGGAGTAGAAGCATTTATAAATTATAGATGTTATTTCTAATTCTGTATTTAAAACCCAAGTTGAAGCATTTATTAATTAAAAAAAATTCTATGAAGTATAATACTTCAAAGACCAAATTGGATTGCTCAATGAAATAATCATGTATATAACATAAAGGAAATTACTTGCTGAAAATAACTAAATAATTTTATTAGTTACCTTTGCGTGATGAGAATTTAGGTTTCCGTTTGCGCCATCACAACATGAGCCGGAGTCCCACACATAGGGTGAAGCAACACATCCAGCCCAGTAAAGACGCTTAACCAAAGTCCACAATCTTCAGATTACCTATGATATTGATAAGGCAAGAGCTAAATAGCATAAAATTTAGGAATCTTCCCAATTTTTATGCTATTCAACTATGCCTCATCAGTATCATTTAGACCTTATACCATAGTAACAACATCTATGATTGATGTAAACGCACCTGTGTTAAAACTTATAATTCAGATTTTACCAAATTGGGATTATTTGTCGTAAACTCACCTGTGTTAACATCTATATTCATTTACCAAAAATATCATAGGTTCAGTCTCCACAGTCCAAGCCACTTGAGCACAGCAAACACACAATAGAAAAAAACATATTTTTTATTACTCAACTGTATGGTGAACTGAATAGCAATGTAAAGATTTTTGATGTTAGTATACATATTTTTTAACAATAGCGCAATTGTACAGTAGTGATATAATAAAAAACAAGATGGGTTTTATAACAAGTTTTCAAACAAAATGGTGTGTTAGAACTATTTTTTATCATCTTAACAAGTGTTTTGAGAAATAAATCAAATAGCAGTAGATAAAACTTTATCATTCAATTCATCAGTTATCTTTACTTTTAGTGGAAATATTTGACAGAAAACAACAGAGTATTCATACTTGTAAACTAGTCCTTCATTTTTGACAATGTTACACATGCAACCTTCTTTTGTTACTGTATCAGCTGCAGTGGACAAATGATTCATGGCCAAAGATATGGGTTTCAAAAACACAGCCGGCCTACAAAAGCACCAAGCAGTAGCACATGGTAATCCCAGATTTAAAACCATGATAGTAATCAACAAATTTGATTTTCATAAACATTAAAATAAGCTTACATCAAATCCTCGTAGGACATAGCTGCTGTAATACCATGATAGTAATCACAATGAAATCATTAAATAACATTTAAATTCTTTCTTTTGAAATAATATCCGAATTACTTAATCATTAACTCACAATTCAGCACCTTATAGCAAATAAAGTTAAAAGGAGAAATAGGAACAGCAAAAGTAGGGAATGAAAATACCTTAGAGAAGTTAGTACGATTTCTAGGCAAAATCGAATCGCGATTCTTCGTTCCCAGTTCGAGCTTCCAGACATCACGTTTCTGTTCGAAATTCCTTCCAGGCAAAATCGATTTCGTGCTTTGAATTCGTGAAACCCAGCTTGCAATCGAATCTGTTGAGGAGGAGACTACATCGAGCGGTGGAGGGTGATTTGCGAAGGAGGATGACTTGCGATGGAGCACTGGAGCGAGCCGGAGCCTGGATCGAAGCGAAATCGGGAACCCCTAAATCGAAGCCCTAATCAAAATCGACAGAGAAGAAAGAAAATAAAAAGTTACTTGCGGAGACTTTTTTCTTCGCGGCTCTAAAAGATCAAGGAGTGGTGTTCGGATTGATGAGGTGTCACGTTCTCCAACGTAGGATTTGCCTTGGTAGATTGACGCGGATCGGTGCGAAAGATATGCAAAGGTCTGCTATAGCAACACTATAATTTTTTTTTGCATCAATTACACTTGTTTAGCTAGAGCAACACATTTTTATGGCTAAAGCAACATCAAAAATTCAACGTTGTAGTAGGACCAAAATTGTATAGCTATCGCAACATTTTACCTGGCAACACCTTGCAAAAATGTTGCAGAAGGCCATCTATGGCGTAGTGAGATGTTCTTTTGGAGCAAGATTTAGATGGTGTTGGAGGAACAGTTGATGCCTACTGTAGGGAAGATTCAGATGTTTAGGGATCTTTTGGATTTCAAGTAAGAGAGTCTTATCTATATTGAAGTACGAGGCTAAGGTCGATGAGTTACCTCATTTCGAGCATGGTCTCATTGAATTCGAATTTGCTTATGATTTGTAAACAAAAGTTGTTTGATATCATGTAATCTTTCGTCTAAAAATAGTTATAGTTTTTTTTTAAAATGAATGATTAGCTTAAAATTTGAATTTACAGTAAAAAACGAAATTTGGGTCAAAAATTTATCAAAACAATTTTAAGTTTGAATTACCTAATTGAATTCGTGATGCTAAATCATGATTTTTGAGGCTTGTATCATGATTTTTAGATCAGTGGTTGAAGAGAATTTTAGAATTTAATGTTTTGGACAATTCGACCAATTGGTGGCGAACAACGGTGAACTGGAGGTCGGGGTTGACCATGAAGGTCAAGGGGATGTTGTAGATCATCAGAAAAAGGCTCTGGGATTTTATTGATGATCGAGATGACCGGAAATCGAGGAAGTAGGGTTTGATACTCTGTGAATGCCGACATTGTTCGTTGTGTTTTCGAGGCGTCGAGAGGCTACCGGAGACGATCGCACGTGGTGCTGGAGGTTGCGACGTGGCCTCGAAGAGGATGGCGCGGCGTCCCGTGTGATGGGTCGCCGGCAGCGTTTGATTTTCCTGACGATGTGGTTCAGGGAGTTTGGGTTGAAGGGTGAATTTTTGATTCTCGATCGAATCGAGATTTTTGGGTTGCGTGAGAGGTTGCCGTGGTCGAGAGTGAGGTGTCGGAGACCGACGTGGAGTTCGTCAACGTTCGGCGTGGTGGTGCATGTTGATGTGCACGGTATCGTGCATCGGTATTTTGGGTTTTGAGAAGATGGTGGGAGCTCGAGTTTTCCTTCGGGTATGTGATGATTTGGTTCGAAGCGGGGAGTAAGGTTTGGGGTAACTCGGAATAGACGCGGGATTTTGCAGTGGGTTGCTTTATTGAGTAAGTTTTTGTTTTGGTTCAAGAAGTTTTAAAAGTTTTAAAATTTTAACAGTAATGTTTCTAAAAGTTTTGAAACAAAGGAAATATGATTTTGTAAATCATTCAAGTTTTAAAACCAAAGTAAATAAGTTTTATTTTATAAAACTTATTTGTTCAAAGTTAAGTTTTAAACAAGTTCTTATATTTTGAAATATAAAAGTTTTAAAAATAAATGAGTGGATTCAATAATAAGGGTTGTATTAAATTTTATTAAATAACTTTGGAAAGTTTTAAAGATTTAAAAGTTTATTATGAATGTTTAAATTGTTTTAATTAAAATTGATTTCTAAAGTGTTTTATTTTAAATAAGTTAAACAATAATGATTTAGAGATCAATTATTATAAAGATTATCTTAGGTAATTTAGAATTTGATTTAACTAAAGATAAATAAATTTGTGAAAATAATTAAGATAATTCAATTTTTATTTTTAATTAAAGTGTTATTGGATAATAGAAATGATTTAATTAAGATAATGATTTTGTTAATTAAGAATCTTTTTAATATAAGAAGTTAAAGAATCATTTAATTAATTTAAATGATTAGTTAAATAATTAATCAAGTAATTAATTAGTGATTAATTAAAGATAATCACTTTGGAGTTAATTAAGTATAACTGTTTGGTGAAGTAATTAAGTAATAAATTACTGGAGGTAATTAAGCAAAAGAGTAATTATTTAACAAAGTACTTAGAGGTAATTTATTTATGAAAGTAATTAAGTGGAAGAGATTAAGGGCTAATCACTTGTGTTATTAATTAAAGAATTAATTAATATAATTATTTAAAGGTTTAAATTTATTTATTAATTGAAGACTAATTAATCAATGAAAGTATTAAGAGTAATTAATTAAGTGATTAATTACTTGATAAAGTAATTAGTTAAAAAAGGAATTTAATTAATGAAGTAATCATTAATTAATGGAAATAATTAATTAATTGTTAATTAATAATTAAAGAATAATTAATCTATAATTAAGTTTTGATTACCAAATGTAATTAAAGAGTAGTTAATTAAATGTGATTAATTAAAGAGTAATTAATCTAGAGTATTAAAAGCAATTAATCAAATGTGATTAATTAAAAGGCGATTAATCAGGTGTGATTAATTAAAAAAGATAATTAAGAAATAATTATCAGGGCAATTAGATAATAATTAATCAAGTTTGATTAATTTAAAAGGGTATTTAAGAGATAATTACTTGGTATAATTAGGAAGTAGTTAATCAAGATGATTAATTAAAATTATAACTAAGGAATAATTACTTAAAGCAATTAAGAGATAATTAATCACGGATGATTAATTCAAAGTGGATAATTAAGTGATGTTTAGTTAATTAGTTTGTAATTAATTAATTAATAAATAAGTAAGTTGGATTGATGATAATCCAAGTGATTAAGTTAGGGATTAATTTAATTAAGGATCGATTAAATTAATTAAGTTTTGATCAAACTTTATTATGGATGATTATGATTGTTTGATAAATATCATTGGATGAGTTAATGATATTGGATGATATTGAATGTCATTGGTTGATATGTAATCATATGAATGTGATACATCTGAGATGTGATATATATGCTGCTTGATGATATGCGTGGTTGAATTTGATAATAATGGACTATTTATCTGTGTGTTATGAATCATCCATTTATGTTAAGTGATATTCTAAATATCTACTGTTTAAAACCCTTAAGTACAACTTGGACATTAAAATGGCATTTGGATTCGGTGAGACCGGGATCGGGTTTTATATCCGAAAACCACATCGATCCAAAATAAACGTTAGGTTGTGAATCCAAGTGGAGTGCAAGTGAAGACTCGAAGTGTAAGAACTATTCGTCAGTATAACGCTGGGGGTGATTCCGAGATGAGTTTGATGGAAATAGTACTTATAGGTTCGAGATGGTGATTCAGAGTGCAAGGGCTATGGTCGTTGACTCTGAGGGTGATTCCAAAATGAGTGCAACGAGATAGTGCCTTCAGTTTCGTTCGAACCCGGAACGGACTTGTATGGATTGAATGCTCTTAGAGCATCGTCAGGTGGACGATGATCATTCCAAGATAAATGTGTCTTATAAAGGTAATCGCAGCCTCAAGCCTCATCAACCAGGAATGGATAAAACAGGGGAGGTGCAGCAAGGTTAAGTGGGTCATGCCCAAGTAGGATGAGATTTACCCCTGTCTAGATGTCCCTTTTTATTCGGCTGTGTGGACGGTTGGATCTACAGCCAACTACGGGGTGGTCTTGTTCGGGACTGTTCAGTGAGGAATGGTTTCGGCCTTGTGTTGCAGGCGATTGGGAGTAATCCTCTGTACGGTGATCTAGGCCACGTACTGTGACGAGTGGTACCGCAGTAGCCCTACCATTGTATGGAATCCAATCTCCAATAAGTGTCGTACGTTTTGATTGTGCCCAACTATGTTGGAACGTGAGATGTAAGCATTCCATCTATTTCTGCATTTTACTAGAAAACCCTAGACATCATTATAATATCACTGGATTTCCTATCAATGTTTTGGTTAGCGTAAGGTAAAAACTTTTCCATGTTTATGTGTGGGAAGTCTTACGTGATACCTTTCTTTCCAAAGGATTTTCTAAAGTTAAGCAACTTTAAACCGTTTACTCACAACAGACCCCTGTCTGACCCAAGTGTTTATTTTCTGTTTTATTAAACTCTTGGGTACTCATATTTTGTATGAGTAGTCCATTGATTCAGGTATCCTTGACGAATTCTGGAGATGCTTTGGAACAGGAGGCTTCAGCGTGTAGATATATAGATAGAGTTTCCGCTGTATGTTATTCTGAATAGTTGTTCTTGTATTGTAGACAGAAATGCTATAACTGTCTAAATTGAGATGTATAGTTGTGTACTCTGATGTATATTATACTATGTATATGTTATATATTATATTTCATTCATTCCGCTGTGAGATTCTGATGTATTGTTGTTCTTTCTTCTCTTTCTTTTCTTCTTCTATCCCTTTCTTTCTTAAATAGTGATGCATCTTTCTGGTGATAGAAAGTCGGGTCGCTACAAAATATTTTCATATACATACTCATTACTTAAACACAAAGGAGTTCAAAAGTAGCACCTTATGGGTTTTCAAAATTTTCCACAAGTTCTTTTATTAAAAGCAAATTACATATTGGGGTTAAGTGTAACAATGTGTATAAAGATAAAGTAAAAGCTCTAAAACAATTATTGGAAAAATAACTTTCCACTCATTTCTCTACTTTGACTTCTTAACAAATTTCATAAAATTTATCCGACCATTTTATGTAAAATCATAAACTTGTTTCTTTCTTTATCTTTTTTCAAAATTTTTGTTTAAAAACATAGTGCACATTGAAGGTAAGGATAATAATGTGCCTAGGAGACATAACAAAGCTTTGTAACAATTATTAAAAAATTATGTTTTTTTTCAAATTCTTTTAATCTCACTTTTCAAACAAATTTTTACGTAGTTTGTTTGTATGTTTTATAGAAAACCACAAACTAACTTATTTCTCCTTTCAAAATACCAAATGCCTATTGTTTGACATTTTCTAGAAAGAATTTCCACTATTTACTACTTAAATTGAAGTAGACAATAGCAATCTAATTATAGCAGCCCACATGTTTCTTACAAAGCTTTAAATTTAAGGTTATGTTCTTCTTTCCAAAGATGGTCAAAGCAAGTTTACTTCCAAATACAATACCTTTATTAAATATGGAAATAATCTAGTCATACCCTTGAGTAAATATGAGTTCTTGCTACTATTATCAATATAGCTTCGATTTTAACGGGGAGTTCACCTTAAGTTTGTAAAGTGTTCTTCTATGTTCCATTTTTTCGCTTTGTTGGCATCTCATTCTTCTTGTATGGGTCCCTTGATACTATAATCTTCTTCCTTCATCCTTAATTCCATAATTTACTCACTCTTCTTTATGAGGTAAACCAAAATAATCGTAGAAACATATGTTCCACTTTAACTGCTATAACCTTATCCTTCACCAGAACCCAAAATCGTTTGCTTATATAAGGGATATGCCAAAAACTACCTCATGTGCCCACATGAATAGGGTGTTTTATATGAATACACATATCAGAAGATCATAATTAGCTCCCTTTGTCAGACTTGGATCCTCCTACATCCTAAAACTTGTTTTCATTCTCACTATCTACATTTGGGAATTACTTTTAACCTCCCCGTAGATAGCATAGGCATGAATAGAAGAAAATTAATAAATAGATAAAATCTTTAATAATCTCTTTGAAAATGTTTATCTATATGTACACATATATATTTCCAAAACCCTGTTTTGAAAACTTTTTAGAAACATTTTGATAAACCTCTTGAAAAACCATTTTCTTTTCAAAAAACACTTTCAAGTACATTCTCTCAATACGTGCCTAAATCCTTGAGAGTCCTAAACCTAAATTCTAATACCAAATGTAACAACTTGCACTTTCCGACATGAATCACATTGAGAAATGCGAGCTATTGGGATTTTTAAAAAGGTTACAGAGCTTAATTATAGAGATAGAGTTATAAGACATTCTACACTTTCAAATCTCACAATGGAAGGAATTAAAATATTAATATAAAAAATAGACATTTTAGGGAAACAGACTCCAAAATACTTGATTTACAATTGTATTGCTACCAAATTACAATAAAAGTTTGACAACACTACATACAATAGAAAATTACATGAAGAAAAGTAAGTGATATGGTGAACTCTAATGCGAAGCTTGTTCTTCCATATATTATGTGACTCAACTGCTAACCTAACATCCTATGGTGGTGGAAAATGGAAAGAATTGAGTGGGCCAGACAAAAGCCTAGTGAATAAGAACAGAAACAATAAATCAAACGTTCTAAATTCTAAATCTACTCTAAGTTATATAAAGTGTGTGTCGTGTCCTTATATACCTAAGGTCACATACCTAAAGGTATCAGTCTAACACAATGGGTCCATTTACAAATCTATCCTCACACGAACGATTGGCAATTTAGGGATCCATTATCTCATTCTAACTCATACTATGCTTGGAGAGGAAGAACATGAAATACAAACCCATAATGCGACTTATCAAATGCACCTATGATCCTCCACAATCATAGCAGCAAAATACCTCTTACCTACCCTTCGGAGTCACCATGCTTGCACTCCTAGTAGTATTGGGCCCCGTTTAACTTTGTTGTGATCTGTAACCTCTTATCACCCTAGCCAGCATCTACCCATGATATGCTTGCGCTAGAAAAGCACACTGCACCTGGATCTCCTATTAGGACCGAACTCTTAGAGATGCCCTGTAACGACCCAAAATTTTACCTCTTTGAAAATGGAATATTTATTTAATTTTAAATATAGCTTTATAAGTTAAATGAACTTGTTTTAATTAGTTAAAGATGATAAGAAATTTATTTTCAAGTTTTGTTTACATAAATAAATAGTTTGAATTAAAAACTAAAAAACATGACTAGAAATTGGATCCCGAAATCTCAATGATTTGACAAATGAATTGTCTTAAGTTGTCCCAACATTGTTTGTACATGCACACACATACACATGTACACACATATGTGTATCACAATTAGTCAAATCAAAGCTAAATAAAATATCTAAGATATTATTACAAAAAGTAAGTGAAAAGGTAACGTCTAATCACCATTAAAACATGGAAAGCAAACACCAAATCTACCATTAATGCATGTCATTCCATCTTAAGATATTTTTGAAATATGTCTTGTCACATTACATCTATTTAATGCATGAATTTGAGTATTGGGATGATGATTTAATGTTGAAGTGATGTGGTGTAAGAGATACTTTGATAATATCAAATTTAGTAACTTGCCACATTTCCCTAGGGCTATAAATAAGACCCTAAGGCTTCACAAATTCACAAATCTCATTCCATTTTCTTCTTCATCACCTCTACTTTAATGGCTTCCATAACCTTCATCCTCTCATACATAGGCTGAGCCATCTAGAAGCAATAATCCAAGTGTTCGTGAGCTAAAAGTTTGAGTTAGCAAAGTTATAGTCAATTTTCAGTTAGTAGTTTAAACCCGAGGTGAATAAACTCCTAGACTATCATATTATATGCTATTGGATGTTATATATGTTTGATTATGATTATTGATGATGGTTGTTTAATATGAATGTTGAATACATATGCAAGTCATAGAAATACATGTCGATAAGCACAAAGGAATTCACTTTCCTTTATTTAATGAATTAGTGTATATGGAATGTTAAACCTATTTAAAATTGTTTAAATATATGAAATAAATTATAAAAATATTTAAAATGTTTTAAAATTTATCTGAGTTATAAAAATAAGTTTCCAAATGATAAAAAAATTCATTTTGATCAATATAGCTTCAAAAGCACTTCCCGTAGCACTTTTCCGCAGCATTTTTGTATAACTTTTGAAATGTGGCTTTAAATGCAACCGTTCACTTTCAAATATTTTGTAAATATTTTCAAATGATTAATAAATTATTTTAAATATGATTTGAAGGATTTATGGAATGGTTAAATATTAAATGATTTAGAGCCGATCAAATTACTTGACCGCCTTATGGGTGTCAGAGAGATAATATCTAGGCTTGAGTTTGGAAAACGAGTTTCCTGCTCTCCCTGGCTGTCCTAACTGGCCCGACGGATCGGATTGTAAATTTTATTTATCGGATCAAAAAATTTCAAAGTTAAAGGTTACAATTCTACAAATATAAATAACTTGAATTTTATAGAGATAATCTTCTTGTGCTTAGTGTTAAATCCCAAGGAGGGAACTCATACTATTCATGGAATTTAAAGGGTGCTTTCACTATTATTCCACCCATATTATTTGTTAAATACGGGAATTGATATTGAGTAGAATTACATGATTTCTATAGATTCTGCTCACTTAAGATTTACTGGTTTTGGATTAACATCCTAGATAACATGCCTTTTATCGAATTGAAATTATGTGTTTTGAATTAGGAAATATTTGTTAAGATTTAAATGAAGCGAATTGGAAATATTTTTCTAAGTAAAATATGAAAGAGTTTGGAAATATTCCATGATTTCAAAAGGTTTAATTTAACCAAAAGGATTTGATAACTAAGGCTTGATGATTCCATATACTCTGAAAAAAATAAAGAAATATTTCAATGAATATATCTCTAAGGTATATCTATGAATGAATAAAAATATGAATCAAACTGAATTATGATTGATAATCACATATGAACTTAACATCTTTTTAGTCGAAGATTGGTTCGAAGGTACTGGGGTCGGATTTGGGTAATTTTTATCCGAAGACCACTTCGAACCAATTTACATATTCGAAGTGAAGACATAGATGTGATATTAAGGATTTTTATAATAAAGGACTGCTTGTTGATCATTGGGGGATAAACTCCCAATATACATATAGTAGCAGTAGTCTATTCATTGTGAAATATCCAATGTAAGGACTTTACTAATCCTAGGAGTAACTCCCCACAGGATGTGGTAGGAGAGCGCCTTCGGTTTGTCCTGTTCCTAGACAACTCGCATGGATGGATATTTAACATTGCAATTGTAAATACATTGGTTAATTTCTATAAACATATCATCTGATTAGTGGTGGAGAAGGCAACTTCTCTTAGCTTAACACCCTTTCCTAAGACATACGAGCTCAGGAGCTACACGTTTGTAGAAATCAGTTGTGTGATTATGGATTAGAAATGTGGGATTCAAAGAGGAATGTGCTACGAGTAAGCTAATCGTTACCTCGAGCCTTGTCACTCAAAAATGAAAAAAGGGTAGATGTGGAAGAGCTAAGTGGGTCACTCCCATTAAGGTATAGTCATTACCTTTCAAGATATATTTATTCCCGCCATGTCATCGGGTTTTAAATTAACATGGTGTGTGCAAAGAGAGCTCTCGGGTAGGTCGGGAATGACTGGGGTGATGACATATTCGGTACTTTCTATGGTAAAGGTAGACCGGTTCTGTGTTGGTAGAGGTTGGAGCCTCAGGTGCAACTTTTATAGAGATGTACTGTCGGAACGTGGTCCCTTACCTTGTCATTTATGAAAATCCATTGTCCAATAAGTGCCTAAGGATTTGATTGTTGAGCCTAGTATGCTAGAATTTAATAATGTAACAATTTTGGCTAAGATTATGTATACTTACTTGAAAAGTTTTTTCGAAAGAATGTCATTAAAAATAATATCCACATACTCTGCGTAGCAAATGTTTTTGTTATCATAAGGTAAAAACCTTTTCTGTGTTTATGTGCGGTGTGGTCTTATGAGATACCTTTTATTTTGAACGTATTTTGAGTTTCTCACACCAGTCCCACGACTGACCTGGAGTTTATTTTCTTTTCCCCTTAAACTCTGGGTGCCCTATTTTCCTAGGCAACCAACTAGTTAGGTAAGCTTGGAGCATTTTGGAATGGAGCATGGAGCATTTTAAGTCTTTTGTTGAAGTCATCTACCACTTTATATTATATCTGTATTATGTATTAGTATCTACCAACACTATAAGGATAGGTCATTATAAGTATCCTTGTTGGGGTAGTACCCGTCGTAACTTTGATGGAATAATTTGGAGTAATTGCATGCACTACCCATATGTATAATTATGTGTTGAATACGATGTGAGATTCTATTATTATCTATCTTCTATCTTTATTTCTTTACCCCATGATAACCAACCTCTTCGGCACTTGGATTTACAGCACGTGAATACTAAGAATGCATTAATGTAAATTTCTGAGAGTCGAGAAGGTGGGTCATCACATGCTCTTGACTAGTGATGCGCCCACCCGATCGGTAACATCTGGAGTCTAAGGTGAAATAAATATCCTATCTTTCAACAACTCTCCACGTCCTACCTTATGACATGGAACCGAGAAATAAATTCACACCAATGACCATAATATGAAACTTGTTTCCCTAACATCTCTCTAACACTTAACCGAGTTCGCAAATAATTTGGCATAATATAGAAATTAAAAGGTTTCATTTATTGGGCTCAAGGCCCAAAACAATCAAATAGCCCATTTTATCCTACAAACATCGACCTGGGCTTTCGCTAGGTCGGTCGCCTATGGTCGACCAATGGGAAGCACAGTCGATTGTCCCTTTTTTTAGGGTTTGGGTTCGTTAAATTTTTAATCACTATCATTTAATTTTAATTTTTTCCATTAGTGCTAATTTGATCGATTGCATTAATTATGCTAATTAATCTTACTTCATATTTAGATTCTCAATTCCAAGTCAATTTAAGGTGTGATTTAGGGTTCCACAACTTATAATAATCAAATTCAATTTAAAACAAAGGATTTGTAAATCCTAATTTCAATTTATATTATAAACAGTTTAGATTTAGGTAGTTACAATCTAACCAACAAAAAATAGAATTAACATTAACCGGTTTAATTATCCTGCTACATCTGTGCCCGTTCAGCTCTGTACATAGCTCTAGATCTGGTTTCAACTCCATTTGTTTCCCCTTGATCTGCTTAGCCTCCCTTCCAATTGCTTGATCCCCTTTTACTTTTGGTTCAGGTTAGAATTTGGTTTGATGTGGGGATTAGAAATTGATTTGGGAATTAGGGTTTTAGTTCTAATTTGGCACTGCTTCGTTGTAGTAGAGAAAATAAAGGATTTAGGTAATCCTAGATGTTTATTTATAGGGGAACTCAACTAATACTACCCATCAGATCAACAATATAGCAGATCCTACCCCTTCACCATTTACTTGGCTCACACACACTCGATCTCATCCCTTGAAATGAATCGACAAAGGATCGTACCCATAGATCGACACAAGATCGGGTCGACCTCTTAAAAGGCTAGGTCGATCGCTCATGGTCAACCTAGGCCTAGTGAGGGTCGACCTAGCCCTTATTCATTTTATATATTTTCATTTTCTTATTTTTATTCCTAACATATATTTTCAAAAATCATGGCTCTCTATTTTTAGCTTGAATTTCAACAAGTTATATATGAATATCATCCATAAAATTGCTACAAACACAATGGTGCAAGCCGCATAGCCAAATTTGAAAGTTTGTGATAATTTGACTTTTAAGCTCATTCTCAACTTTTAATTATATTTTCTTATTTATTTCAAAAAAAATCCAAGGTGTTACAAAAAATTAAACAATAAAAAATTAAATTCTTTGTCCTTTGGCCGAAACTAGTAGCAATATGTATGTATATGTATATATAATTATAAATTTCTATATATATTTATATGATTATAAATAGTTTTATGTTTACATGTAGAATAGATTTAAATTAATTTAAAGCATGTTAAAAAATATTTTAGTTTGGATTTCACGTTATAAAGATTCTAAATTATTTACAAAATAATATTTAAAATAATTTATAATTTAATTATATTTATATATATTTATCTTAATAAATGCTTTATATGAATATTTACAACAAATAATGTATAATATTATATAATTATTATCTTATAGCTTTACATACATACATACATACATACATACATATATATATATATATATTATTTTGATGTACATATAAATATATACATTTAGATAATCCATTTGTATATACGAAGAGCTAACAGATCTGTTGCAGTGTAAATCCCAACATCTACACATGGGCATATCAAACCATGTACACATTATCCTATTGCATGTGCATGTACACATATATAAGTATATGATGCATATATATGTATGTATGTATGTATGTATGTATTACAAATTATATAAAATAAAAGATTATTAATAAATTTAATTAAAATATTGATTTTATTTAAAATAAATATATAAAAGTTCTAATTGGATTTAGAATGCATAGGCCCACTAAAGATACAATAATGAATATTTTTTAAATCCATCCAGTTACTCTATCGTGGGCTGGTCCGGCTCCAACAATGGTATCAGAGTTAGATAAGCTGTATGGCCTAATTTAGTTGTTTTAAGGCTAACTTACTAAAGTCTATGTATATAGTATGGTGCCTAGAAATGTATTGTCTAAGGTTGGGTTGGGTAACTATGTACTCTTCACTTTTCAAGGTAAACAAAGAAATTTATTAACATTTTAGCGCTAGAAGGAGGGCTCAAACCACTATCTCCACTTATCATATAAGTGGAACCGCCCTCGACCTGCATACTTAGGGTAAAGAGGATCTAATCCACCCCATGTATTCCATATTTGACTTTTCTTTCCTTACCTTACATTTAAAGGACTTCACTTAACTTATGTATAATGGATAAAAAGTACTTATTGAATATAGCATAACCTGTTGGACCACAAGATGACTATTTCTAAATAAGGATCTTCTAAATCTCAAGCAAGTAGGCCAATTACCAAGTTACTTCTGACTTTTGTTGTAATAATCCTTTTAGGCTCCCACCTAGGCGCTTGGCTAGCCTTATCGCCCAGGTACTTGCCTAAACCATCTAGATGATATCTACTGCACTATCTAAGCATATAAACAGTATTATATGCACAAAATATGCACTAATTTAGAACTAATGCCTCTTATAAGCATCAAAATGCTTGTTTCAAGCGATTGTGTCTCAATGGTTGGTCCAAAACCCATCCAAATCCAGAATATCCCATTGTGGATCAGTTAACACTAAAATTTTATCCCAAATGCACGAGTTTATCAAAAACGCCGAGCTCGGATTAAATCTTGATTAATCCCCGCCTAGGCGATCAATCGACAATCCATGCTTACCTCCTAGCTTCTACCTAGCATTTTTTACAACCTTGCTTCTGACCCATAGTTTCATGAGGAACAAGTGCTAAGGATGTTAGCATTGCAAATCATAGAAGAAGAAAAACAAGTAGCACCCTATGATCTTAATAAATAGAGCATGAACCCATCCCATGCAAGACCAGCTCCAATATCTTCTTTAGGAAAAGAGATCCTGAAGAAAGATAGTTGTTTCTTAATGATAAGGACGGTCATACAATGCTGGACGAAGGGGATTATCTTCGAAAAGGAAATAATGAACAATTTTGATAAGTCTTCCTAGACATGGAAAAGAGTAATAGACCATCCTCTCACACCAATCAGAGCTCAGAAGGGAAGGATTATGGATGATCATATTATGCCAATCCAGTGCCGCATGAAAGCCAAATGGGAACAAAAGGAGCTATATCCTAAGAATTCTTGGATCTATTCTCTCATTGCTTCCTAGAAGCATATCTATATTTTAACCAAGAGAAAGCTGAGTTATTGGCCTTTAAAGAATAAGCAGCCTAAAAATGAAAGGAACCTTAGAGGTGCTTATTGCCAGTATCACCAAGTAAATGGATATGATAACAATCAATGTTGGACCTTAAGGGTAATGATTGGAGATTTCTTAAGAAAGGGAAAACTCAATGAGTTTGTAAGACAAGATTAGGAAAGTCTTCAGTAAGGTGAAATTATTTGATGGAAAGGACTCATAAATAAATGGAAAAGCCCTAATCATTACCTACCATGTAATAAGAGATGAAGAATGCCTTTAGTCCCGCCTAAGATGGCCTTGCCAGAGCATTGACCGACCTTCGGTTTTACCTATAAGGCCTAACTAGAGAGCCTCTTAGAGGGAGGATGGAGTAAGCCTTTGGTCCCACCTAAGATGGCCTTGCCAGAGCAGCGTCCAGTCTTCATTCATGCCTATAAGGCCTAACTGGAGCACCTCCTAGAGGAAGGATGGAGTATGTGTTTGGTCCCACCTAAGATAGCCTGACCAGAGCACCGAACAAGCCTTCAATCTCATCTGTAAGGCCCGGCTAAAGTGCTTCCTAGAGGGAGGTCGGGTAAGACTTTGGTTCTTCTTAAGATGGCTAAGTAAATGCATCAGACAAAATACCTAAATCATTACCTAAGCGAGTGATAAGGGGTTCAATACAAGTTGAGATCATTACCTAATGATTGTAACAAAGAAATCATTCAAAGCCTAAATCACTACCTTAAGTGTAGTAAAGGGAAATCTTCTAAAGGAAGATCAATCAAATTAAAAAGCAAGTCAAACTCTATCCTAAAGAAGGATTGGTGCAATCTTCTACGGGAAGATCAATTGAATGTAGAAGCAAATCTGATTTTATCCTAAAGAATGGATCAAAAGCCTTATTCTAGAGGATGAACAATCTAACACCTTCAGTTATGCATCAAGCTCTGCTCTTCAAAACATGGAATTATTTCTCAATCCTTGATTCCTAGATTGGAATTCGAATTATCGAATAACAGGAATCTCCGTTAATAAGCAAATGTATTTCTGGTCTTCTTATAGTTGGGTTTCTTATTATTACCAGAATTGGTTTTCTGGTCTTCTATTTAAAAGATTTGTTAACGCCAGAATGGTTCTCTGGTCTTCTATTACTGCTAGATCTATTTTTTGATCTTTTATTCAGGGAATTATGATATTATTACCAAATGGGTTTCTGGCCTTCTATTTAAATATTATCACCTTATAGGGTTCTGGTTTTCTATTTATATATTATTACCAGATTGGTTTTCTAGTCTCCTATTAACAACAGATTTGTCTTCTTATCTTCGATTAATGACAGATGATTTTATGGTCTTCAATCCGGAATATTGTCATGGATTTCTAGTCTTTTATTCATATTATTATAACCAGACGATTTCTAGCCCCTTATCCAAATTATTGCCAAATGGATTCTAAACAAACGATCTTATTATCGTTAAATGATTTCTAGTCTTCAGTACCGGCAATTATTGAATGGACTTCCTGATATATACTCTGTTGAGACTAAAGCTTTAAATTCCAAAATTTAAGAGCTTTAAATGTTGAAGTTAGAAGATGAAATTATTAAAAGCTTAATTCCTTAAAGCGATAAATTAAGTTCTCCTAATGTTCCAGTAACAAGAATCTTCCTTATTGCATGAGTCTCTAATTTACTGAAAGGAAGAGTACTTCTGAATTTTTAATTAGATAAGTTATAAATTTTTATCAAAATAATATTCAAACTTTTTAGTGATAGGAATCATGTAGATCCAGAACGGCAAACTACACTTTATAAACAATTCAATAAATTCAAAAGGTAGAATACAAAGGTCATTCGAGATAATATCATTTAGATACAAATTTTATTATTTTACATATTATATTCAACAATTACAGGTAGCCAAAAGAAGAATCTGCCCAAAGTATCATAAATGATTTTCCATTAATTGACAAGTTTTAACATTTCCTATTTCAAAACTGAAGAAGATTATGAATTTCTAGTTATTCAGCAAGATAAAATTGGAAAAAGAAAATACAGGTTCAAAATATCAATTGATCAGGTATAAATTTATCTACCATATTTAGTTACAATATATAAAAATTATAAAACTAAGATCTCCCTAAGTAGGAAGGGGAGCTTGAGTGAGTGGATGGTGTTGATACACTTTCTCCTTTCCTTTTCCCTCAACTTCAAGAAGGCGCGAGAGGCATTCGCTTGAAGACGCCCTATCTCTAAGCAAGGCAGAGGTTCTCCAATATCTTTAAGAAAATTAGAACATCCTTAAAGAAATAAATGCTGATATCGTCTATACCTAGCTTCGACCACTCTTCTTAATATTGAATTCATATCTAGACCTAGGAAAGAGTAGTCAATTTCTAAACCAAAAGTGGCTATTACTTCAAGTAAATAATCAATAAGAAACAAGTAGTCTCAAGAGACATCACTTTAGTTGTCTTTAACTAAAATTCATGATCTTAACTTTGTTAAAATTTTAATAGCAGAAGAAGGTTCAACAACAGGGCCAGTCACCATGTATAAAAGTTCTTTAAGCCTCTTTTCTCACTTTTGGAATAATATTGGCATTATTGATAGAATTGACCTAAGTCTCCAACGCAGATTTGAGCATTTCATTCGCTCCCAGAAGAGTTTTGATCTCTTGCTCCCTGATTCCTTGTTCACCTGATTAAGAGCATATTTTTCATGCTCCAACTCTTTAAATCAAGTACGATAATTGTTTAGATGTTTTAAAACCCAATTATCCTATTTACCCTTCAAATACTAGAAGAACTCTAATTCGACCTTTTGGCACCGTTAATTGATTTCTTCATGATTCAAACCCGAAGGTGGGTTTAACCAAGAAGGGAATTTTTCTTTGACAGTAGCAGACTAGGATATACTCTTTCTTATAGTAGAAGGAATGTGAAGAATGGACTCTCCTCAAATTACAATAAGCTACAAAGAGTGTCAAGATACTTGACATTTTAGCAAATATACTTCTAGGTCTTCTATTCTTTGGTATAGTCGAGCAATCTCCATGCCATCTTTGGTTATTTGGCTCGAAATATCAAATCGGCTTATGGCATCTAGGCACTTCTACATCCTTTGAATACCTTCGTTCATCTTTTTAATTTTCACTTCCACCTCTAACATCCTATTTTACACCACTTAGTATTGATTTTAGTCTATGTTACTTGGTTTACTATTCTGGAGCGTCTAAGTTATCCAGAAACAGACAGGTTGAAGCTTCTTGAGAAGAATGTTCCTTCTTAATATCTAATATCAATTCAGTCTCAATATTGTCTAACCAAGAAAGTGACTTGGGCTGCAAGACACAAGAATCAACTGACTTCTCTTTTAATAAAAGAGAGAATTATTATCACTACATGGGAAAGTGCAGTCTCTAATACCAACAAAATTTACAAATATATAAAGGGTCAAATTAATTACACGAATTTACATGTTAAAAAACCCTTTCTTAACTAAAATAGTGGGCTTCTCAATTAGTAGTTAGTAGATAAATTTAAACGAATAATATTCCATACCTGTGAAGATGAAACTTGAGTTTTTCCTTTACCGACGGGAAGAAGGAGGATACATTGAGGAATGTCTTCTTACGAAAACACCTGAGCAACTGCAAGATCGGGAAAGCCTACATTGTGGGCAAATGAGTTAAAGCCGTGACAACATGATATATTGCCCCTATATTTTGTCCCTCTAAGTTCCTAATCACAACCATCACCATCTTGATCATTACCATTATCGCCGCCATTATTATCGTCATTATCATCATTATTATTCTCATCATCCTCATTATCATTCTCTCCTTTTGCTCGAACCTTCACCTCTTATAAGGAGGAGGCCATCAAAAGTTAACAACTTCTCCGGATCAATAATTTCTTCTATAGGGAATTCATCATGGAGTGATCCTTCGACTCTCCCAAATATACCATCGAACTTCCTTTTAATTATCATTTAGGTTTGGAAGGGAAGGAAAATCCAAATCTGGACATTTGCTATATTATCACCATATGCTACAAGGAGAGCGTCTTTGTAGCACTTTTTAGTAATTGAAGGGAGAGCTTAGTTAAGAAAGAATGAGAATTTATCCTTAGCATCTTTTATGATGTTGTTTAAAGAGACCAAGAAGGCGTCCCTGCCTTCGACTTTGTTTTTAAGGGACTTCACTTCACTGACCATTTTTGCTTTGTCTTTATTGGCCTTTTTGAAATCTGCTTTTAGGGTTTTCGCCTTTTCTTCCAATATCAGTTTATATTTCATTTCCTCATCAAGGTAAAAGGCAAGTTTTCCCTTACCAAGAATGGCATTATGATTTTCCATAGTAAGCAAAGAAATTTTATCCTTAAATTTAGCAATTTGATTAAAAGGCTTTTGAGAAGCTTGTTGAAGGAAAAACATATGTTTTGCCACTTGAAACATATAACAAACATAAGTTAAATAAGAATATACAAGATTAAAAGTCTAAATTAGCCAAACAAAAGAGAAGTCATACCAACAATAGCCATGGAAAAATGATGCAAAAATGATCATTTGTGAAGGTTAAAGGCCATAATAGCATAAGTGAAGCCAAAGTCGGAGACTGGCTAACCAAATGGAGAAGATCCTTGAAACTCATTGTGGAGGTCTGAGCAGGGACCTCCGAAGGAAGGGATACATTAGGAAGTAGGGTTAAACCAAGCTCCTCGAAAAGGTAGTAGAAACCAAATGGAGAAGTAGGAAAGGAGAAGTTTAGTGAAGGGTTCGGGGAACGAACCTCCTCTACATGTTCTTGCACACCTCGATCTAAAGTGTCTAAATTATTCATGCTAAGGCCACAAGCAGTCAAGGAACCATCCACATTTGAATTCCTAGCAACAATATTGGAAGTCTGGTTATCACCAAGCTTAGGCTTTTTTCTTAGGGGAAGAGTTGCAGAGTCAACTGGAGTGTCGGTGCTCACTTTTCTTTTTAGTTGATCAACAATTTTAGCAATAGATTTCCTGACAGAAGTAGGTTTAGCTAAGGCAGGAACATGATCTCTAGCCTTTCCTTCATTGGAAGTAGCAATGAGTTCAAACTAGTCTAAATCAAAAAGGGAAGTTTATAAGATACCAATGCAAGAAATTCCATTTAAATTATAGTAAAAACTTACCAGAGGGTTTAAGTTGAACTGGAGAGGAAATAGAGAAAGCATTCCAATTATTGACGACCAACAATCATTTTCCTTGGGCATTCTCCTTCATCATCGGAGGTTCCCTAAGTATTATATGGTTATCTAAAACTAGAGAGTGTTGTAGAGATTTAATTCTATCAAGAGGTTTAACCTGTCGCCTATACTCTTGGAAGCTTGAGTCAAAGACTTGATGGTATTAGCGATGGAAGAACTAAGTTGCTTGGGAGAAGGATCTAAAGAAATACACTTATCATAAGAAATGGCAGATATAATTTGGGACACAGGAAACAAAAACTTATTGAATGCTAAGAAGGTCCCCTAACTTTAGAGGAGTAACACCTGACATCGAAAAATTGATTCTCTCAATCCTTCATATTGTTAATGGGATGAGTGATAAAGCTTTTTGGGAAAGGAAGAAGATGGTACGTAGGACTATCCAATTGTTCGTTTAAACTTACATGATTTATTATGGCCCAAAGGGTCTCGGTGCTTAAAGAAGGAAGTTTAGTCTCCCTGGTGAGGATTTCTAGATAGCCAAGTAGGTTTATAAATTAGGGGTTAGCTAGATTGGAGCAAAGTTTAGATGTTCCAAAAACAACAGAAGGAAGTTTGGGAAAGGTAAGTACCCTGAGTGCTAGCTTTGAATAGGTTTAAAGGAAAAGAACCCTTCTGGGGGATTGTTTATGATCCTGAATTGTTAAAGGATGGTGTCCACTTCTCTTCGAGTGATAATGTAAGATTGGGTAAGATGATAATCTCCTTTCTTTATAGAAGGAGATGGCCTAGAACTCTTATTTTCTTTCTTAGTTTCCATTTTTCTGCCAAGTAATATAACACAAATCAAGAAAGTACTATTCATTTTTCCAAATTAGGAGTGGGGGTAGTCATAAGTGCAAATAGCTAATTAAATGTCTAAGCAAAAGATAGTCAACTGATTGGAGATTATCTAAGTCATGACATTAGGATATTAAAATTCATAATTAACTATGTGATAAGCTAATAACCCATTAAGTAGTTCATGACAAACTTGTAAAACATTAGAGAAATTCATAATCAATTGAGACTACATAAACAATTGATAAATCTATGATGATAAGTTTATAACTGGTTAAAGAAAGTCTAACCTAAACATCATCTTGAATGAAATATCGAATCCATATATTGATGTCAAATTTATGACATGTTGCATTGATAATTATTATTAGAAACCAAGATGGAATTTCATAACAATGACCAAATATCAGATTGAGAGATGGTTGAAGTTAATAAATGATGTCGAAGCGGTTTACATACTCTAATCAATCGTTAAACTTATAAAAATATCAAATATACAATCAATTTATAAGTCCGCTATACAATAACTACATAACAAATTAATAATGTCGTATAAGACTAAAACAGGAATATTGAATTGTCAACATCTGAAAAAGTTGCCAAAAAAAGGCAACCCATTATAGGGTTATTGAATCTATGTGACAACCTATTAAAATGCATTATGGTTTCACACTTCAAATTAGATGCCCATATCATAAGCATCTCGCATGGCAATAAGTTTTAAACTAGTTGTTGAACTAATGGTTAAGGAAAAGAGTCTTTTTGATGTTGACTATCAGGTTAAATATTTAATTTTGTAAGGCAATAAATTCAAAATCAAACGAGATAGTGAATCCTACAGTGGGTTTCGGGTCCGCCATAAATAACATATTCTTGACCAAATTAGGAGTTTCCATTTTTTTGTAAATTGATGCCGACAATCATTAGTTAATTTGATTAGGCTCTAAATGATATAATAATTCAATAACTAAATTCACCCGTAAGCATAACAAATCTATGATTTAGCTTATAATTCAAAAATCAATAACCAAAGCTTAGTTACTAAACCCTAATATCAATTCAAAACAGAAAATGCCCGAACAGATAATTTGAATTTCTTAATCAAAATTGACAACTTAGTTAATTCAAATGGAAATCGAACCTTTACATAAGCTTTGATGCTGAGGGATAAAAGGTCCTTGAGTAAAATTTGAGAATTTATTTTTTTTCTCTAAAGCATTGAGTTGTTGGTAAAAGAGAAAATGTTGAAGAAGGAGGAGTATTTGTAGAATGAAAAGGCACTTTTGTTTAGATTCAAATGAAAGGCTGGATTGAGAAAGAATACCAATGGGTGGCAAGTACAAATATCAAGGAATTGACTTGAAAAATCAATATTTTCTCTATACCGGGGAGGAAAATGATAGTACAAACCCTGATTCTGAAGATATAAAATCATGTCGACAATAAGAATGCTAAGAAGAAGGCAAGAAAATATACAAGAGGAGATAGCTGATCTCGAAAGCATGAATACAGCATGTCGAAGTCCAAGATGACCGAGATAAAGCAAAGGATCATCCAACAAGTGATAACACATCTCAGGGCACCTTGGAAAGATCTCGAAAGCTTAGAGCTAGTGACAATGCCACATATCATTGGTTCCGCACTTCGCTAACGTAATAAAAGATGTCGTGTCCCATCAAAATAAGGAATGGAAGCATATCTCTCGACAGGAGGGGTCATTTTTCATTAATGTTGTATATTATCAATGCCGCGTCTTATCAATGTCGCCTCTCATCAATGTCACACCTCATCAATAAGGAAAGGCGGATGTCGTAAGTTATCACCGAAAAGTCGACGCCACATGCCGATAAGATGATAAAGGGATAAATAGAAGTACTATAATTCTAATATCGTAGATCAGTGACATTATGGAAGGACTGTCGTCTGTTAAACAATATGTGAAGAAATCGCAGATCATCTGCCATTACAAGTTTGCCACAAATCATCAATACTTAAAGGAATGCCGAAAGCCATTGGAGCAAATAATAAAGCAGAATGTCAAGCATCTCGGAGATGACACATGGCAGCCATACCCCCCATTTTCTTCCATATAAATACGGATCCAAGGGCATTCAGAAGGGGACATTTCATTCTTTTACCTCTCTCTCTTACGTTTTTAAAGTTTTAATCCTAAATCAATTTGGGGATTTTTAGTGCCAATTGTAATTTTACAAACTTATTGAAATAAGGGCTTGTACAATTGCAATTGCATAATATATTCAATAAAGAGACTTGGCTTGTGACTTATGTTGAACTCTTACATATGCGGCATGATTTTTCATATTATTCTCATGCACAATGATCACGACATGACTTTGATTTTCGACATGGCTTTAAGTTCACCATTGAACATGTTGACAAGGACTTCCTTGTTCAAGTTCTAACCATGTTTTGCCTAATCTTCAAATTTCAAGGTTAATAAAGAAATTTTATTAATAAATAACATATATACTTATATATGTAACAATATCTTAAGATGTTAAGGTAATATGTACAATTAATTATAATTAATTAAAATTATTGTAATTAGAATATTAATTAAATGTTCATTAATAAATAATATGATACATATGTATACGATATATGTGTGTTACTATAAATGTTATAGTGTACTTATTCAATTTAAAATGTTTAAAATGAATAAGATATAATTAATTTAATTAATTAAATAAGAGTTAACTTATTTAATGTTATATAAAAGATTATTATACAAATTAAATTATAAAAGTTATACAATAATTAAACTTAAATAATATAAATGTAAAAATAAAAGGTGGAATGGTAAGAAATCCAAAATAGACTTAAGGAATAAATACATACGCGTAGTATGTATCTATGATTTCTTATGTATCTAACATTAGAATCACAAGGTATTTCGTAAAAATACATATTCAATAAATCGAGTCAATTGAATATATTAAAGATTATGAATCTTTAATATAAGTGTTATCATTTACCATTTATACATTAATAAATTACTTGCATACTCTCTGCTTTTTAAGCAAACTCAAGCTAGAGATATTATATGCAGTAGTATTAATATATTGGCTTGAGGAGGTAAGATAAGTATATTCATTTTTTGAGAAAATTCAAGGTACAAATACTACACTTAGGCCATCATGAAATGGTACATACCTAAAAATGAATAAAGATTCAATCTCAAAAGTCACTCTTCCCTAGGATGCATGCCGATGCGTCGATAAGAAGTAATCAAACTCAGCTAAACAAAGTACGATTAATTGCGAGTGAATTTAAGTTAACCTCTTTCTGTAAGGTTGTGCACTCAAGAGATGTACACATGGTTGAAATTAATTTCATCTATAGAAAGGTTTGTAATGTCATAAAAGTAAGATTTTATAAGAAAACTCAACATATCCTAGACCAAGGAGTTGTGTAACGCCCCACCCCGAGACCCACATTAACAAAGAGAATTACTAGATAATTTTGTCTGCTAATGTGGAGAATAGGGTTGGTAAGGAGCGACCATCTATAATCTTGTCTTAAACATCTGTTGCATACGTCATATATATATATATATATATATTTATTTCTCAAGTGGATCGACATATCCAATAAATGCTTAATACAAAACTATAGGTGGCTAATGGATCTATCAGAACATAATACAATAACAGAATGCATATCACATCACAGAACAATAATCATCGTATATATAAATACATATACACAGATACATTCCAGTATGATACAAACTGATACACAAAAGTGGAACAAAGACAACACTATATACATCTAGTCAAATACATATCAGAGTCAAGCGGAAAGAAATATAAACTACGCAAAAGTGCTAGGCTGATATCGAAGAAGATGCATCAAAGCTAAGTCCCGTAACTGATAGCTAACCTGAAACAACCCGGTCTGACCCGAGTACAAAATACACGGGTCAGTCTAGCTAAAACAATTAGTTAATGAGGATAGACGATAATATGAACCATATGACACAAGGTGATAATTCTTTTCGAATGAGAAAAGGTAATAGAAAGAATACAACCCATGACTTAAGTGAACTAATGTCACTTAAGTATACAAAGACCTCAAAAGAGGTAAATTCAATAATAATACTCAAATAATATAAACATTCACCTCATATCATCAGCGACATCCCAAAATGTCTACATGGTTTCCACGAACCATATCTCCTAAAAAGAAGAAACATCAATGCAAACTCTCGCCAAAATGGCAAAACCCAGAATATCTATAAAATCATGAAATCATCCGAACTCATGACTCAAGGAACTCAATAAGAGTTCAAGACATCATAAATGAAATCACCACATATATAGCACCTTATATAGCACTAGGCTATCGACGTAATAAACATCTTAAAATGGTGAAATCACAATAAAACAGAAAACCTAGAAAACACGGGTTGGCCAAATCCCCGATTGTAATGCCGAAGCAATGCTGCACGTGCTAAACTCAGATGGCCGAAGCCTCAGACAAGGTCGCTAACACCTCGCAAAGCAGTTTGTTCTCATGACAAGGTCTCTGATACCTCTCCAAAACGTTTTGTCTTCCCTAACAAGGTCGCTAACACCTCCCAAAGCAGTTCGTCCTCATGACAAGGTCGCTAACACCTCTCAAAGCAGTTCTGTTTGGTAAACATCGTGAATGTGTCACAAACTCATGGATAGGAACCCAAAAAGTTTTAACGTGCGTCCCATACCATACGTTTGCACTTAACGGTTTACTAACAGCTAGTCGATGCCACACTAGGAAATCATAAAACTCAAAAAAATCATATCTCGCCTCATCTCATTGGCGAGTGATAAAGAGACACCATACTTGTCTCATCTCATCGACAAGTATTAAATGGCATCCTAACTCGTCTCATCTCATCGAAAAGTGAAAACATCACGATGGTTCTCCATAAACCATAAATCTCAAAGTAGAAATCTTAAACCATAAAACTCGCCAAATATTGGCCTTCCTAGATAATTCCTAAATATAGGAATTATAAATCTCAAAAACTCGCCATAAATTGGCTAAGTAACTAAGAAATCATAACCCAGATAGTTTCGATCGTACAAGTCCGGAATTAACCGAAATAGTAAACGCACATGTCCCATACCACGTGTTTTACTAAATCGTTTAATTCTCTTTCTCATACGTTCGAATAGTGCAAAAGTGTTTGTTTTATATTTAAAATAGTTTATTAGAGAAAACAAGCTTTTAAAACTTTTCCCCGAAAAGATTAATAAATCCAGTATTTGAAATTCCTTTATTATAGAAAATAAATAGATTTTATGTTAGAAAAATAATTTTAAAATACTACATAATAATAATTTTAAATTTCTATTTATTTCAAAAAAATCACTTCAAAATTGTTTAGTGAAAACTGTGCTCGAAAAAAATGAAAAACAAGAAAGATAACTCAAGACCGATAACTTGAATTCAATACGAATTCAATTCAAATTTAACCCAAAATCAATTCAAATTCTATTTAAATTTGAATTTCAAATTCTCTAGATATAGCTAGCTTATTGATAGGCATCATAGCTCTCAAAACCTCTCAAAAACAACATCAAAATCGAACATGAATGAGAGCAAAATAAGCTAATAAAATTCTCAGGTCAATCATTTTTATTGCTGTCGTTTTGCACTCGGGACAGCAGCATATAAACATAATTTCGACTAAGCAAACTTCAATATTTTAGAAAACTAAAAACATAAAACTTGTAGTATATAATATAAGCTTTTCAGAACATCTAATATTATTGAAATTGGTTTAGAAACGTAGGAGTTATGGTTAATTCCGTTTTAGATTCAAACACATAAAAAATGTTAGTTTTGCTCTCGGGATAGCAATAAAAACACTCAATTTTGACCAAGATAACTTTAAAATTATGGAGAACTCAAAACACCAAACTTATAGCACTATGTCCTGGCTTTCCAGAACATCCAAAATTATTAAATTTGGATAAGCAATGTGTAACTTATGGCCAAAATAAATTTCAGGCCTGTGAACGTTGTTGCTGTTGATTTGCTCTCGGGACAGCAACAAGCAAGCATGATTTTGATCAAGTAAACATCAAATTTTTAGAAAACTCAAAAGGTAAAACTTGTAGAATTATGTCTAAGCTTTCAGGAACATCAAGAATCGTCAAATTCGGACATCAAAAGAAAAAGATATACTTAAATTACCAATAACACTAAGCAAAGAAAGTCACGGTTTTACAGTGACAGGGCAGCAAAATTTGATTAGGTTTTTCGGCAGTCCATGCTCAAAATTTTCAAAAGTGCTTAACATGAAAGTTGTCACATTCTTTTCAAGCTTTCCAGAACATCAAAGAAAATGAAATTCTGATTTAAAACGAATGAGATATACGCAATTTACTGAAAGTAATTCACAAATAAATATGCAATAAACGAAATTGAGATTTCTACCTTGACATCTCAATCAAAGCTAGAAAATTGTGAGTTTTGATACTCACATTGCTGTAGAGAAAATATAACCCGAATTTATGTTGAAATAGACAAGCTTTGAGAAGGAAGAAGCTTCAATTAACCTGTATAAACTTGAAACAAGGACATGCAAGAAGAACAAGTACTGTTAACAGAGAAACACTTTCAAAACTTGATTTTTGATGAATAAATGGTTTTAGATTTTGATTACCTGTTGATTTAGCTCCAATTTGATTTCAAAAACACAAGATTTGAGTTTGGTTTGATGACTTTTGGCTAGGGTTTACAAGAGAAGTTGGGTTTCTCATTGAACTGTACGTAGAAGGAAGATGATATATTTATCATTTCTTTCTACAGACTAGTGACTAGATGGGCTTAAGACCCATTAATAAAAGAAATAGCCTAAATTTATTTATTTTTCACTTAATACACTAGTGAACACTTATGTTTTTAAACAAACATCAAATGTTTCAAAGTTTTCACATGATAAATTTATGAAACCTTGTTTACAAGTTAATTAAAGTATTTTGTACTTAATAAAAGGATAAATTTGGTTATAAAAATATTTCTATTAGTAAAAATCCTTATTTTTAAATAAGTAGCCAATTATACTTATAATTGCATAAATCGCTATTTTTTTAACCCCAAAAATTAAAAAAATAATCTTATTGTGTAATAAAATGTAACCAATCATTTTAACTCAATTTTATGACCAAATCATATTTTTAAACCCAATTTCACCTTTTTATTTAATATAACACTCTTTAAAAATTAAATACTCTTTTTAAAAAATTTATTAAAAGGAGCAAATCACAATAATTAATAAAATTATTGCACTTTCACCAAATAAAAACCATCTTCCACTTATTATTAACTCAAATCACTATAATAAAGTTCCAGAACGTTATTTCCTCTTTTTATTCCCAAAAGTCATTGTTCATTCCAAATAAACAATTTAAATTCTCAAAATTATTATTGGTTCTCAATATTAAATTATAACTACCATTATAATTTAATACTTACAAGTAATCACTAAAACCAGGGTTGTTACAAGTTGACAGGTTATGTCAGGCAAAAGACTGCAAGTAATAATTGTTCATGAGGGATCTTGTATGGATCGCCCCAAAAGGAGTCTGGGAAAGACAATCACTAAATGACCAATTTACATTTTGAACACAAGTATTGTAACTAAAACCATGTGATAACTCGTATTTTTGGACATCTGTAAATGATAAATTAGCTGGATTTAATTAGTAGAAATACTGATTTATAAGTTAAATAAATAATTCTGGTAATAAAAAAAAATATCTGGATAAGTATTGGTTTGATAATCCTCCTAGTATAATTATTTAAAATCGGCAAAATTATTGCTTTCAAATGAATTTAATGTGCGTTTGTTTATATATATATATATATATATATATATATATATATATATGAGTAATTTAATTTAAATGTGAATTTGAGAATGAAACCCAAAAGATAAATATCTTAAAGTAAAATTGGATTAAAAATAATGTATATTTGATTTTTATTAGTATACAAGTAGTTCTATATTATTTTATTTAAAGGATTTTAGGAATATAAATTGAGAACATGTATTTACCAAATAGAAATTAAATATAAAACTTTATAAAAACATTTAAAAATAATAAAAACATGCATAATATAAGTATTGTGATACTAGCATGTAGTTTTAACAAATGTAAGCCATTCTAATAAGTGTCACAATAATTTATTTTATTTTCATTTTTTTAGGAAAATCATAATTTAAGGTTAAATGTACTTATACTTTTTTCTCCTTAAATTCTTTCCTATCTTCATTTTCAAACAAAAAAAAACCAAAAGCCTGTTAACAACTTTAAAACCAGAAAATTCAAAAAATAACAATCAACTTTTTTTCAACCATTACAAACCTGTAGCAAAATCATCTCAAGATTTAGGCAAGATCATTTCAACGACTTTCCAGTTTTCAAAAGATTATCAAGCATCATCCAGCTTTCAAAAGATCATAGCATATCCAGTTTCAAACTTCTCTGCTCATCAATTAACTATGAGTAAACCATTTTATTTAAAAGGGTTTTAAATCTTTTTAAATATAGATGCATGCATAAATTACTTAAAGTAAATTATGAAAAGTGTTGCATGATTGTTAAACAGGAATGTACGTATATATGTATGAGAATGTTGTGTGAATATCTGTATTTCAGAACTTTTGCGCTGTTCTTTATTTACAAGCTTCAAACTTGATAGGATTTAGATTCCTCTTCCCTTGGATCTCTTTAGTCTTCAACATATAAACAAAATTTGATTATTATAACATGATGTCAATTTTAAAAATAATTTCAAGCTAAATCTGAAGTTTGTTTTAATAAAAAGGAAGAAGAACATTAGGATTTTAATCATATCAAATATTCAACATAAATGATTTCTGGATTCAAGTATATAATCGATTTGGTTTTCGAAATCTTGGATTTTTAAAAATATAATCATGATTTTTAAGGTAGTAAATCTAGAGAAATTGAGAGATGAACGTTAATTGGGTTTCGAGCATTTTCTGGTGATCGATGGAACTTGGGTGGTCTGGGTTTCCACTGAAGCTAGCCTGGAGGTAGGCGATTTCAGCAAAAATGATCGGAGATATTCTCGTTCCCCGTGGTGGCCAGACGAGGAGGAGTAGGATTTAACCCTGGTTTTTGATCAAGGCTGGTAAATCAGGTGACCGCGCCGTTGATAGTGCATCGGAGGAGACCGGTCGTAGGGGAAACGGAGGGTGGGGTCGTGGCAAACCTATGGTCAGAGTGTCGTGACTTTAGGTGATCAGAATCATCATAGTCGAGGCGTTTTTGGATGATGGTTGGGTTCCAGTAGGAGCTGTCATGTTCGATTTTGATAGGGTGATGTTTTCAGGTTTATGGGTTGTGGGAACTGACGACCATGATGTCGTCGATGTGATGGTGGTAGCGACAATGACCCGAGGGTCGCCGTCGATCTGTGCACGTGCACGTGCACGTGCACGTAACTTTGTTGTGCGTTGATCCGACGACGATGAATTGCTATGTAAATATTTAATTTTAGATAAAAATGGAATTGTTTAAAACTTAAATAGCTTTGTTTTTAAGAAGATATTGAATTCGAAGAGACCGGGATCGGGTATCAGCAAATACCCAAAACCACTTCGATTAGTAATTTTCAGTAATTCATTAGATTTGAGTTTAGAACCAAATAGGCTGGATTGGAATAATATGACCATTGAAACTAAGTAAGGTTACTTAGGGATTGATTTGTGGATAAGTGTTGACTATAACAAGTTATGGACTCGTAGTAAGGTATGAGTTACCCGAGGTTTTCAAATATGTTTACAACTTAGTATTTCAAATTTTATGGGTTTAATCACGCCGGTTTCCAGCCTGACCCAGGTGTTACTTTGATGTAATGCTCGGGTCAGACCGAGTATTATAGATTTTCAGGTTTGGACGTTCTGGAGCACAGGAGACGAACGGGATGGCAAGAACGTACGAAGTTTAGCACTGTGTATTAGAGTTGTATTATTGTATTATGGGACAAGTTATTTATAAATGTCCAGTTATGGTTGTGCTCTGATGTATTGAATGTAAATTGACAAGTTACAACTTTCTTTGTATAAATGCTATTATTTGATATTATATTTAATCCACTGCGAATGTGAGATTATGTGTTTTGTTTTCTATTCTTCTTCTACCATTTTCTTCTTAACCTAACAATCTTGGATTTCCGGTGTTCGATTGCTCGGCAATTCTATAGTTGAATGTATTAGTGTCGAATTTTCGAGGTCGAAAATTTTGGGTCATTACATTTGGTATCAGAGCCAAATTTTAATCGAGAATTGGTGGCTTTACTCATTAAGGATAGGGTCAGTAGTACCCTATAATGAGTTGAGCGTGTATATATATATATATATGAGAGCGTACTTGTTATTTTCTTATATAAAGATTTTAAAAATGGTTGATTCTTATATAAGTTTATATTTTAATATATAAAGAAATAATTTTTTTTAATTATTATAATACTTAGGTAATTAGTTGAAAATAATAAGAATTAAGTGGTAATAGAAATAGAACCAAGAAAGAATTGGATAATATGAACAATACAAATAAGATAAGCTAGAAATAGATTCAAACTAGAGAATAAAATTCTGAAATTTGTAAGAGTGTTTCCAGAATGCTGAATTAAGTTACCTTGATTTCATTATCCATTAAATTATGAGATAATATATAGTGAATTGGTTTCCAAAAATGATAATCTTGGTTATTATCATAAATTCTTGTTGTATTATAATAAAGGGATGTTTATTTTTAAAATAAACAATGATAAAAAAGAATGAAATATTCTGAGGAGGTAAACATTTTAGATAAATATGACTTGTGAATTGGTATGGATTTAAATTATGAGTTTAAAATCTAAGTCCAGAAATTTGAAATTATTTCATAATGTTAAAAGAAATAATAAATAATATTATTCAGAATATTTTTGAACGTAATCTTATTTTAAAACAAGAATTGTTTGAAAATTTTAAAGAATTTTATTTGAATTAGAACCAAAGGTGGTTTTAAATTTAAGGTATGACTTGGTGTGCAAAGGAAATAAGTATGTATATATGTGGGATATACATAATATCAAAGATGATTTGAAAGAAACTCTAAGTGTTGAAGTTTTGAATTTTTTTTATTGGAAGGTGATGTGAAAATCGGAAGTAAAATAAGTTTTTGAACTTATAAGTGGGAAGATTTTTAGTAAGAAGTTTAAAATTTGAAATAGAGAACTCAAATTGAATAAGTTGACTGGATTAAAAGAATTTAATTCAGCTTAAGGGGAGTTAAATGGGTTTAGAATGAACAATCTGAATTAGAAATTTCAAAATGAAATTGAGATTTAATTTAGGAAGTTAAATGGGTTGGTTGGAAATGAGAATAATGTGTGATCTCAACGGGTTTGAGTTCTAAAAATTGATAATAGATGCTATTAATGGATGTTTTGAATAATTTGGATGTTTATTTACCTTGGCTTAACCTGATATCATCCTGTTGTTATTAATAATCTATGAAATGGTAAAATTTGATTGTAGTAAATAAATTAAGAAGTTAAGTAAGGTAATTTAAAATGGAATTTTGAAATTTGGATTCAGAATTAAATTATTTAAAGATTTAAGTTGTTAATTTAAAGTGTAACGACCCATTAAATTAATAATATTTAATAAATTAAATTAATATAATTTCTAGTTTGTTTAAGAATAAATGTAGAAATTTGGTATAGTAGTTGTAACCTAGTATAACAATAAAATTTTATGACAATAGATTTGGATAATGTAATTTGTCACTTTTTGTTAAAAGTAAATTTTAAGAAATCAATAAATGTTGAATTGAGAATATTAATAAAAAATATTAACTAAAATGAGATTCATTAATATAAAATCAGTAGTGAAGATGTCACCTTTGGTTGTAATAAAGGTGAATGCTATTAGTGGATGTCAACACTTAATAAAATTTATTTAGAATAAAAAGAATTTAAATGCATGTTTGAATAGAGTATTAAATTGATAGATTAAGCGTAAGTAATTAGAATTTAACCCTATAAGATAGGGAACTGAATGTATGAATATAATTTTGTAGAAATAGTTAATTAACAACTTATTTGTGAATACCCAATTTAATATAAATAACAAAAGGGCTAGCACTTGATGTGCCTAAGTATTAATATATTGGAACTATAATAATATAGAGAGTTTGGTAGTAAATAGAAATAAAAAGACCGTTATTAACTAGTAAATTAATAAATGGATTCTAACAATAGGTAGTAATTAATGCGTGTATATTGGGCATTTGCGGATTACCAATTTTTCTACCTATTCATATAATTTATTTATGTAAATCTAAACCTATGGAAACATTTTGTTAATAAATGTTAGAAGTGAATTTGAATATATCAAAGGATAGCAAGTGTTTAGGTTAACCATTTATTTTACTTAGTTAAGAAGGGAAATAGATTGAAATAAAGCTAATTTAATTTTTTTGGTTGTTAATGGGTATAGTTAAATAAGGAGAAGTTATAGGAAATAAAACGCGCACTAATGAGATGTAATATAATTCCAAAGTTATTTATACCCACAAATAGGTTAATTACTGTATAGAAAGAGTCTAAATCAATAAATGAATTTATTAAGATTACATTTATAATTTTATAACCTTTATGCTGATTTAAGTTCAATTAATTTATTTGATTAAATAGAGCAGTAGCGTAGTTTTGTGCGGTAGTTGAAATAGCTAATTCTTTTAGGTGAAGTTAAGGCTAATTCTATGTATATATTTGACCTATTGTTGATATAGATTCTAGGAAGCAGGATCTGTTAATTAAATGGAGTATTAGATTCAATAATTGCATTTATCGCATAAATAAAGAGAATATAACGGTTAAATTTGGCGTTATTGAAATTAAAAAGGAATGGGGGAATAATAATCTGAAATCATTGCAATAGATATTAATTTAAGGTTACCTTAAATAAATTAAGGTAATAAATGGAGGATAGTGTAAATATCTTTATAATACGATGATTTGTGTAGTTAGGGTAGTTTTGATTTGTCACTTAAGATGGAGGATTTTTATAAAATGTAATAAATGCAGTTTAAATTAAGGCATTGACGTTTGGGTATTTAAGAAGTGATAAACTAAAATTTATTTATGTATTTGAAAATTTGAAATCCAATTTGTGGATTTATTGCAAATAAGTGAAATTTGTGTTTAACCATTACATCGATAGGAATAAATTTAATTTAAGGTTATATTAATAAAATTTGGACTAGAGAAATGATATGAATCGGTTTTAGAAGCCTTAGATATAAAATGGGAAGTAGACGAGATTTCACGTTACAACCATTTTTAAAAATCCTGATGTATGTAGAAATATTTATGAAATATAACGTAAACCAATGTTGAATCAAAAGAATAGAGTCAACACTTATTTATTCATTTAATGCGATATAACTACGAGTATGATTTATTGCAAATTACATGGAAATCTAATATATAGGACATTACCTAAAAAGGAAGAGTAGATAAAATTTATGATAAACATATTTGTATATGAAGGTTATTGATTTAAGGAGAAATTGGGCAAGTTTTATGTATTTGGGTTAAGTGCAACCTTTAATAGATAAATTTAGTGCACTTAAAAGAAACTGACATTTAATATTTCGATAACTTAAAATTTGATGGGATAAGAACATTTGGGTAATGAAGGGATGACAAATATTAGCTGTGATTCTAGAAGGAATTAAATAGATAATGGGAAGATTAAAATCAGGTTCTAAGCAATAATTATTAAATAACAGAAGTTTAGGAGTAAAGTGAGATAATTGAAAATTTTAATCATTCATATAAGTCATTTGTTTATTAATATGAGTTAGCTAATAAATTTAACTTGGGAAATACCTATATATTGGAAACACATTTGTAAAGTGTAATTAATTGAATTTGGTGAATTGGGAATGAATCCAAGGTTATAGGAATTGATGTAATACTACGCAAATAAAAGGTAACTGCATAAAATCAATGTTTCGTAATAAATTGTAATTGATAATTAAGTAGGAATGGGTTTGAATTTGACAAAAAGGAAAATTTATTATTTGCTTACCCATCTATTCAATCTATTAAATTTGATCAGATCCATTTGCAATTAAACGAATTTATTTACAAGTTAGTATGTATTTAGCTGATAACTATAAACCAATTAGGGCAATTGGGTATATATATTACCAATTAAGTTATATAAGATAATGGTTGACTTAATTAAGGGAGTTTATGTAATAATTTCATTTATTTTGTAAGTGGAAATAAAACGTTAATGATAACAAGTATTCAAAATTTACCATCTATTTAGTATATTAAGTATAATTGATAATCAACTGCAGCAAGTAATAAATAATAAATACGTAACGTTAAATGAAGTAATATTTGAAATTTAATATTTAGAAACTATGTAAATATAAGTGCAGATGAAATTGGGGATATTTACATATTGAAATATGAATCCAATGATAAATCAATCTAATTGACAATAAATAATGGAAAGTAAATTTAATTAAATTTTGGAAATTTAATATATATATATACAGTTATAAACCCTAGCTCCATCCTATTGTCATTTGCTGTATATTCATTTCTTCATCTCCTTCTCCTCCTCAAATGGTTGCAAAACCCAGATCTACTTCAATCCAAATTTCAATGAAAATGCAAACACTTCAGAAAAATTCCATAAAAAATATATGTTAATGTTCTCGAGGCACGTAATCTACTGGTGCAATTCGTTTTCTGTTTTGAACATTCGTTTGACCAGAATTAATTCAAACAGTC
Organism: Allium cepa; assembly: GCA_030765085.1. NCBI lineage: Eukaryota > Viridiplantae > Streptophyta > Magnoliopsida > Asparagales > Amaryllidaceae > Allium > Allium cepa. The sequence goes on from CM060928.1 coordinate 589,690,509, forward strand.
CGTGACCATTCATCATCGTCGTCGCAAACTTCGTCGGATCGTCAAACCTTTTCTGGGTTTTGTAGAGTGGACGATGGGGATCGGATCTATATGGTTTTTGTGTCGATTCAACGGTTAGATCGTCGTAGATCTTCGATTAGGGTTTCTGGAAGGGGGCCGCGTGCGTTTCTGGGAATAGAAGGAGTGACGTGGCACATATATTTGTAAGTGATGAATGTGTGTCGTTTTATTTATTTTCAATTTTGAATTCAATCATCATTTTTCGCCATAACTTTCTCATACGAAGTCGGATTCACACGAAATTTCTTTTGTTAGGATCGTAATTTAATTCCGGATTTGATGACGCTGGTTTGGACGAATTCCGAGAAGGGAAAATTTTTGGGTTTAAATCGAATTTAAATTCGATTTAAATTCAAAAGGTGAGTGTTTTAACCCACTCACAACTACTAGAAGCTTTTATGTTTGTTTAAATTAATTTTAGAAATGAATAGAAATTTATTTATGAGTATTTGGCATGTTTATTTTATTCATATCTGTTGAATTGCATTTATTTAATTTAACTGTTAATTTAATAAATTTATTGCGTATAAATTTACAGTTAAAATTTTTTTGTTTGTATATGAAATGCTAGTTAACAGTTATATAATTTATTACTGAATATAGACTGTAGATTAATAGCTGTTAAATTTAATTTGAATAAAATTGCCAGTATTACCTGTTATGTAGTACCAAAAATAATATTGTTATTGGTTGATATTGATTGATGATTGCGATTTGGATGATGGATGATGTTGATGAATGGATGTTTATTGTATATCATTAAATTGCAAATTATCATGCATATTTCATTTCATTCGGGATTGTGGTTTGAAATGATATATAACCGCAAAATTTTATATCTTTTAAATTGCGGATTGAAATGATAAATATCCGTATCACTTGACCATAGGATAGAAAATTATATACACGCACCGCGGTATATATATAACTATTTAAATGTGATTTCTATGGTTTGGATGGAATACGGTTTATAATAATCTTAAATTTTATATTGTATAAATATTTTTCTTCCATATATATATACATATGAAGTTGAAAATTTTGAAATTAAAAGGTGTATAAAAATCTTTATTAAAAATGGAAGAAAATTAAGAAAATGGAGTTTAATAATTTATATCATATGTTTAAATGTTAAGTTTGGAAATTTTAAGATATGATATTTATAATTGGATTTTTCCCAAAATAAATTGAAATGAATATTCTAGTATAATTTGAATTGGGAAAAATATATATATTTTATTACTAGAAATTGAAGTCTTATTATTTATGGATTTTATATGAATATTCAAGACTAGTTAATAGAACAATTGATTTGTTGAAAGAATAAAATCCAACTTTAGTTTGAAATATTGATACTCAAAATGGATATACGTATATATAAATAAATTGAAGTGGTTTTGGAACTTGAGAGAGATAATATAAATTTTGGTTTAGACTTTAATAAAGAAATGTATTTGTAAAGCCATGAGAACTATTTTCTTTACAAAGTAACATTTAAGTTAAACCATTTAATTCATATACCGTTGAATGTCCAAACCATTCAAGTTTTTTTAAAAGTTATGGTTCTAAATTATGATTTTCAAAATACTATGCTTTGAAAATATTTGATTTTCAGACGTTATGAAGTTAAAGCATTTTGATTTTGGAAAAGAATTATATTTGGGATAAGTGATAAAATATGGTTTTGGGTTTGAAATGATATCGTATTCATGGTTATGAAATGGAATGTTTATTCTGATTTTTAAAGTATAACCTATTTTTAAATGACCGCGGTGTTATAATAACGATGGGTTGGCAAAGAGACCGGGATTGAATATCTGACATACTCTCTGTCGATACCGAAAACCACTTTGACTAACCGTGTACGCGGTGGAGATTCCAGAATGAAGTAGGTGGTGGCGACGTTTCCTGTAAGGTAAATACGTGGATCCGACTCCCGTGAGTTGGCATAAGGTGGCTAAAACAGGAGCGATTCTCAGGCCAATGAGGTCATTCCTCTGATCGGACCCTCCTCTTCGATATTATACTTTGATTTTGGATTGATTCAGTGGCCACTTCTATATTTTGATTTTGGGGAGTTAGTCCGAGGTGGGCGGTAACTGCGGCTACGCGTTTCCACCAGCCTGGATAGCAATTGGTATATCTACCCTGGCATTGCCTAGTTGTGCCGTGTCACCTACCATACCGAGCCTTTACTACGAGTTTCTATTTGTGTCGTACCTATGGAGTATCCTCTGGTAGCCTCCCGATCAGGAGGTATTACGGTACTGTATAGACTATTGGCATTATTTGTGTTAAGGGCTATATGGGTAACCCCTTAACGCTATTAAAAAGTAAGTTTATTTTATAAATAGACACTATTATAATATCGCAATATACTACATAGTAAATAGTTTAACGGATCCTTAGGAGATGTAAATCCCGAACATCTCTTGAGTTACTGTACTCATATTTATTTCTGTTAATTTAACTCACATAAGATCTTTTAGTCTGACTCGAGTGTTTTTGTCTTTTCAAATTCGCTCGGGTCAGTCCGAGCGTTTCAGGATCGAAGATTTTAGCTATGGAGGACGAAGACGAAGAATCCGTATTATATTATTTATAGTATTGCACCACACTCTAAATTTCCGCTGCATTGATTGTATTGGTATGTGTAACTCTGATATTCATTGTATAAGTAAAATAATTATTTTGTAAACAGTTATCATGAACTGTATATTGATTATTATATTTTATCCTTCCGCTGTGAGATTCTATTTTGTTTTATTTCTTCTCTGTTTTTTTTCTTATTTACCCCATAACAATCCGCCCTTGCGTATGCTTTGAATTGGCACGTGTGTCGGTTTAAAGTGTGCGAAATGGCGGGATGTTACAGTTGGTATCAGAGCTTTGGTTTAGCGATAAACCTTGGCTTTGTGGGGTTTGACTCTTTGTTAATAGGGTAGAAATATCCTATGGGAGTCGCTGAGAGTATATATATGAGAGAGCGTATTTGTTAGTTTTATAAAAAGATTTTGATATTGTGTTAATTTGTTCCACTTTGTATTTATAAATTCTAGTTGATGCATGGGACGCTATGTCATCAATAGGGATTTCTAAACACTTAATAGGACAGACCGACATAATATTTGTTTTTAATATAGGTAAATGAAATAATTTTGCCTATTATATTTTCTATATATAAAATTTTTTATAAAGATATATATATATATTTGGTTGCTATAGATTGGGTGTTAGGTAATAAAATATTTATAATAATTGAAGCTAAGCTGAAATTATAATAAATCAAATTGGAGATTTTAGAACTTAAGTCCGGGATTTTTGAAAATCTTCTTTCAAAGGATTTGTGAAATATAATGATTTGGTTTATAGGTAATTTCTTATATAAATATTTAGTATAATTCGGAAGAATTATTTTAAATGAGGATTTTGGAGAAAATAAATTTTGTACTTTCCCCTCTGTCGCTGGAAAATAATTTCGGTGATGACGGCCGCATCATCGACTTTCATTTTCGAGTTTCGAAGGGAAAGGCCACTGTAGAAAATTCTACTGCAGATTTGTTTTGAAATTATTTAAAATTTTAATTGTTTAAAGGTAATTAGAGATATAAAAGTTGTAAGAAATTAATTATCTATTATTTTAAAGAAATTTTGGAATTTGACCCGGTATTAATTCTTGAATTTCCATTAATTAGTTGTAAAAATTTAGGTTAGTGAAATAAAAGAAGCAATCAATGAATTAAAAGGGTTACTGTAATTAAATATTATAGAAAGTGGGTAATTAAACTGTTACTACTATTAAATATAATGGAAACTTCCACATTAAATAAATAAATGAGATTAAAGGTAAGTTGAAATTGTAGGTTATAAAACAAATATAAATTAATTAAAGGAAGGAAAAGAAACTTGTAAATTTTCACTTACATTCTTAAAATATATATAACTTACCATAAAATAAAAGTTGCAATTGCTAGTAGGAAAATGTAAGGGGAAATCTTACTAGTGAAGAGTAAGGTAATAAAGGTATTCTATTAATTTGCTATTATTAATGAGAATTAATTGTGTAGACTTAAGTTAAATTGGAAATTTTACTATAAGTAATGGTAAGTAGTATAAATAGATGATAGAAACTTTAGTAAATAAATTGGAATACAAATATAACGAATTTTGTGATAAATGGAAAATGAAAATTTGTAAGAAATAAAGAAATCACTCCATAAATGAAAGAAAGAAAATCAAACCACTGAAGCATGAAAAAAATGTATGATAAGTAATTTGGTTGTTGGGTTGAATTGTTATTGTTTGATTTATGTTGTTGGGTAAGGAATTTGAATTTGTCGGATGAATAAATAATCTATCTATGTTCCATCTAAGACTGTTGAGTAAAGGATGCACTTGATAGTTAATTTCATTTCATACAAATTTCAAGTTTGAACCCAAACAACTATTTGTTTGATGGATTAAATGGTTGCTTTGTTTGTGTATGTATGTCGTTTGTAAGGTTGATGGTTGTTGAATTGTTTGGTTGATTAATGATTGAATCCACCTGAATAGTTCACTTTAAAATAAATATTTAACCTTTTAGATTATATAAGTGAATACAGGTGATGGAAGCAACTGCTACTGCTTTTGGTTCCATAATAATAAGCGTATTTTGCCTGACAAATAGGTACGTTTTCGGATTACGTTTAAAGCGCTATTTTTCCCGTGTTGGGATATAATATTTTGATAATATATGTAATATATTTGTATATTTGATATTATATTTTCTCCCGAGCCTCACCGTACAAAGGAGACTCTGTCAAAATTTTTCGTAAATTTTGGACTTAGAATTTTGTGAAAATATTTTCCCAACTTTAATAATTAAGTATAGAATAATATAATGATTATAAACAGGTATATTTTATTTAATAAAATAAATTTAGTAAATTATTGTTATAAGTTAATATTTGGAATAAGATGTACTGTTTTATTCTTCCTTCTCCCTTCTTTTTCCTTTTCGGGGACGAAAAGTTTTGAGTGGGGGAGATTGTAACGACCCGTTAAATTAATAATATTTAATAAATTAAATTAATATAATTTCTAATTTGTTTAAGAATAAATGTAGAAATTTGGTATAGTAGTTGTAACCTAGTGTAACAATAAAATTTTATGACAATAGATTTGGATAATGTAATTTGTCACTTTTTATTAAAAGTAAATTTTAAGAAATCAATAAATGTTGAATTGAGAATATTAATAAAAAATATTAACTAAAATGGGATTCATTAATATAAAATCAGTAGTGAAGATGTCACCTTTGGTTGTAATAAAGGTGAATGCTATTAGTGGATGTCAACACTTAATAAAATTTATTTAGAATAAAAAGAATTTAAATGCATGTTTGAATAGAGTATTAAATTGATAGATTAAGCGTAAGTAATTAGAATTTAACCCTATAAGATAGGGAACTGAATGTATGAATATAATTTTGTAGAAATAGTTAATTAACAACTTATTTGTGAATACCCAATTTAATATAAATAACAAAAGGGCTAGCACTTGATGTGCCTAAGTATTAATATATTGGAACTATAATAAAATAGAGAGTTTGGTAGTAAATAGAAATAAAAAGACCGTTATTAACTAGTAAATTAATAAATGGGTTCTAACAATAGGTAGTAATTAATGCGTGTATATTGGGCATTTGCGGATTACCAATTTTTCTACCTATTCATATAATTTATTTATGTAAATCTAAACCTATGGCAACATTTTGTTAATAAATGTTGGAAGTGAATTTGAATATATCAAAGGATAGCAAGTGTTTAGGTTAACCATTTATTTTACTTAGTTAAGAAGGGAAATAGATTGAAATAAAGCTAATTTAATTTTTTTGGTTGTTAATGGGTATAGTTAAATAAGGAGAAGTTATAGGAAATAAAACGCGCACTAATGAGATGTAATATAATTCCAAAGTTATTTATACCCACAAATAGGTTAATTACTGTATAGAAAGAGTCTAAATCAATAAATGAATTTATTAAGATTACATTTATAATTTTATAACCTTTATGCTGATTTAAGTTCAATTAATTTATTTGATTAAATAGAGCAGTAGCGTAGTTTTGTGCGGTAGTTGAAATAGCTAATTCTTTTAGGTGAAGTTAAGGCTAATTCTATGTATATATTTGACCTATTGTTGATATAGATTCTAGGAAGCAGGATCTATTAATTAAATGGAGTATTAGATTCAATAATTGCATTTATCGCATAAATAAAGAGAATATAACGGTTAAATTTGGCGTTATTGAAATTAAAAAGGAATGGGGGAATAATAATTTGAAATCATTGCAATAGATATTAATTTAAGGTTACCTTAAATAAATTAAGGTAATAAATGGAGGATAGTGTAAATATCTTTATAATACGATGATTTGTGTAGTTAGGGTAGTTTTGATTTGTCACTTAAGATGGAGGATTTTTATAAAATGTAATAAATGCAGTTTAAATTAAGGCATTGACGTTTGGGTATTTAAGAAGTGATAAACTAAAATTTATTTATTTATTTGAAAATTTGTAATCCAATTTGTGGATTTATTGCAAATAAGTGAAATTTGTGTTTAACCATTACATCGATAGGAATAAATTTAATTTAAGGTTATATTAATAAAATTTGGACTTGAGAAATGATATGAATCGGTTTTAGAAGCCTTAGATATAAAATGGGAAGTAGACGAGATTTCACGTTACAACCATTTTTAAAAATCCTGATGTATGTAGAAATATTTATGAAATATAACGTAAACCAACGTTGAATCAAAAGAATAGAGTCAACACTTATTTATTCATTTAATGTGATATAACTACGAGTATGATTTATTGCAAATTACATGGAAATCTAATATATAGGACATTACCTAAAAAGGAAGAGTAGATAAAATTTATGATAAACATATTTGTATATGAAGGTTATTGATTTAAGGAGAAATTGGGCAAGTTTTATGTATTTGGGTTAAGTGCAACCTTTAATAGATAAATTTAGTGCACTTAAAAGAAATTGACATTTAATATTTCGATAACTTAAAATTTGATGGGATAAGAACATTTGGGTAATGAAGGGATGACAAATATTAGCTGTGATTCTAGAAGGAATTAAATAGATAATGGGAAGATTAAAATCAGGTTCTAAGCAATAATTATTAAATAACAGAAGTTTAGGAGTAAAGTGAGATAATTGAAAATTTTAATCATTCATATAAGTCATTTGTTTATTAATATGAGTTGGCTAATAAATTTAACTTGGGAAATACCTATATATTGGAAACACATTTGTAAAGTGTAATTAATTGAATTTGGTGAATTGGGAATGAATCCAAGGTTATAGGAATTGATGTAATACTACGCAAATAAAAGGTAACTGCATAAAATCAATGTTTCGTAATAAATTGTAATTGATAATTAAGTAGGAATGGGTTTGAATTTGACAAAAAGGAAAATTTATTATTTGCTTACCCATCTATTCAATCTATTAAATTTGATCAGATCCATTTGCAATTAAACGAATTTATTTACAAGTTAGTATGTATTTAGCTGATAACTATAAACCAATTAGGGCAATTGGGTATATATATTACCAATTAAGTTATATAAGATAATGGTTGACTTAATTAAGGGAGTTTATGTAATAATTTCATTTATTTTGTAAGTGGAAATAAAACGTTAATGATAACAAGTATTCAAAATTTACCATCTATTTAGTATATTAAGTATAATTGATAATCAACTGCAGCAAGTAATAAATAATAAATACGTAACGTTAAATGAAGTAATATTTGAAATTTAATATTTAGAAACTATGTAAATATAAGTGCAGATGAAATTGGGGATATTTACATATTGAAATATGAATCCAATGATAAATCAATCTAATTGACAATAAATAATGGAAAGTAAATTTAATTAAATTTTGGAAATTTAATATATATATACAGTTATAAACCCTAGCTCCATCCTATTGTCATTTGCTGTATATTCATTTCTTCATCTCCTTCTCCTCCTCAAATGGTTGCAAAACCCAGATCTACTTCAATCCAAATTTCAATGAAAATGCAAACACTTCAGAAAAATTCCACAAAAAATATATGTTAATGTTCTCGAGGCACGTAATCTACTGGTGCAATTCGTTTTCTGTTTTAAACATTCGTTTGACCAGAATTAATTCAAACAGTCCGTGACCATTCATCATCGTCGTCGCAAACTTCGTCGGATCGTCAAACCTTTTCTGGGTTTTGTAGAGTGGACGATGGGGATCGGATCTATATGGTTTTTGTGTCGATTCAACGGTTAGATCGTCGTAGATCTTCGATTAGGGTTTCTGGAAGGGGGCCGCGTGCGTTTCTGGGAATAGAAGGAGTGACGTGGCACATATATTTGTAAGTGATGAATGTGTGTCGTTTTATTTATTTTCAATTTTGAATTCAATCATCATTTTTCGCCATAACTTTCTCATACGAAGTCGGATTCACACGAAATTTCTTTTGTTAGGATCGTAATTTAATTCCGGATTTGATGACGCTGGTTTGGACGAATTCCGAGAAGGGCAAATTTTTGGGTTTAAATCGAATTTAAATTCAATTTAAATTCAAAAGGTGAGTGTTTTAACCCACTCACAACTACTAGAAGCTTTTATGTTTGTTTAAATTAATTTTAAAAATGAATAGAAATTTATTTATGAGTATTTGGCATGTTTATTTTATTCATATCTGTTGAATTGCATTTATTTAATTTAACTGTTAATTTAATAAATTTATTGCGTATAAATTTACAGTTAAATTTTTTTTGTTTGTATATGAAATGCTAGTTAACAGTTATATAATTTATTACTGAACATAGACTGTAGATTAATAGCTGTTAAATTTAATTTGAATAAAATTGCCAGTATTACCTGTTATGTAGTACCAAAAATAATATTGTTATTGGTTGATATTGATTGATGATTGCGATTTGGATGATGGATGATGTTGATGAATGGATGTTTATTGTATATCATTAAATTGCAAATTATCATGCATATTTCATTTCATTCGGGATTGTGGTTTGAAATGATATATAACCGCAAAATTTTATATCTTTTAAATTGCGGATTGAAATGATAAATATCCGTATCACTTGACCATAGGATAGAAAATTATATACACGCACCGCGGTATATATATAACTATTTAAATGTGATTTCTATGGTTTGGATGGAATACGGTTTATAATAATCTTAAATTTTATATTGTATAAATATTTTTCTTCCATATATATATACATATGAAGTTGAAAATTTTGAAATTAAAAGGTGTATAAAAATCTTTATTAAAAATGGAAGAAAATTAAGAAAATGGAGTTTAATAATTTATATCATATGTTTAAATGTTAAGTTTGGAAATTTTAAGATATGATATTTATAATTGGATTTTTCCCAAAATAAATTGAAATGAATATTCTAGTATAATTTGAATTGGGAAAAATATATATATTTTATTACTAGAAATTGAAGTTTTATTATTTATGGATTTTATATGAATATTCAAGACTAGTTAATAGAACAATTGATTTGTTGAAAGAATAAAATCCAACTTTAGTTTGAAATATTGATACTCAAAATGGATATACGTATATATAAATAAATTGAAGTGGTTTTGGAACTTGAGAGAGATAATATAAATTTTGGTTTAGACTTTAATAAAGAAATGTATTTGTAAAGCCATGAGAACTATTTTCTTTACAAAGTAACATTTAAGTTAAACCATTTAATTCATATACCGTTGAATGTCCAAACCATTCAAGTTTTTTTAAAAGTTATGGTTCTAAATTATGATTTTCAAAATACTATGCTTTGAAAATATTTGATTTTCAGACGTTATGAAGTTAAAGCATTTTGATTTTGGAAAAGAATTATATTTGGGATAAGTGATAAAATATGGTTTTGGGTTTGAAATGATATCGTATTCATGGTTATGAAATGGAATGTTTATTCTGATTTTTAAAGTATAACCTATTTTTAAATGACCGCGGTGTTATAATAACGATGGGTTGGCAAAGAGACCGGGATTGAATATCTGACATACTCTCTGTCGATACCGAAAACCACTTTGACTAACCATGTACGCGGTGGAGATTCCAGAATGAAGTAGGTGGTGGCGACGTTTCCTGTAAGGTAAATACGTGGATCCGACTCCCGTGAGTTGGCATAAGGTGGCTAAAACAGGAGCGATTCTCAAGCCAATGAGGTCATTCCTCTGATCGGACCCTCCTCTTCGATATTATACTTTGATTTTGGATTGATTCAGTGGCCACTTCTATATTTTGATTTTGGGGAGTTAGTCCGAGGTGGGCGGTAACTGCGGCTACGCGTTTCCACCAGCCTGGATAGCAATTGGTATATCTACCCTGGCATTGCCTAGTTGTGCCGTGTCACCTACCATACCGAGCCTTTACTACGAGTTTCTATTTGTGTCGTACCTATGGAGTATCCTCTGGTAGCCTCCCGATCAGGAGGTATTACGGTACTGTATAGACTATTGGCATTATTTGTGTTAAGGGCTATATGGGTAACCCCTTAACGCTATTAAAAAGTAAGTTTATTTTATAAATAGACACTATTATAATATCGCAATATACTACATAGTAAATAGTTTAACGGATCCTTAGGAGATGTAAATCCCGAACATCTCTTGAGTTACTGTACTCATATTTATTTCTGTTAATTTAACTCACATAAGATCTTTTAGTCTGACTCGAGTGTTTTTGTCTTTTCAAATTCGCTCGGGTCAGTCCGAGCGTTTCAGGATCGAAGCTTTTAGCTATGGAGGACGAAGACGAAGAATCCGTATTATATTATTTATAGTATTGCACCACACTCTAAATTTCCGCTGCATTGATTGTATTGGTATGTGTAACTCTGATATTCATTGTATAAGTAAAATAATTATTTTGTAAACAGTTATCATGAACTGTATATTGATTATTATATTTTATCCTTCCGCTGTGAGATTCTATTTTGTTTTATTTCTTCTCTGTTTTTTTTCTTATTTACCCCATAACAATCCGCCCTTGCGTATGCTTTGAATTGGCACGTGTGTCGGTTTAAAGTGTGCGAAATGGCGGGATGTTACAGTTGGTATCAGAGCTTTGGTTTAGCGATAAACCTTGGCTTTGTGGGGTTTGACTCTTTGTTAATAGGGTAGAAATATCCTATGGGAGTCGCTGAGAGTATATATATGAGAGAGCGTATTTGTTAGTTTTATAAAAAGATTTTGATATTGTGTTAATTTGTTCCACTTTGTATTTATAAATTCTAGTTGATGCATGGGACGCTATGTCATCAATAGGGATTTCTAAACACTTAATAGGACAGACCGACATAATATTTGTTTTTAATATAGGTAAATGAAATAATTTTGCCTATTATATTTTCTATATATAAAATTTTTTATAAAGATATATATATATATTTGGTTGCTATAGATTGGGTGTTAGGTAATAAAATATTTATAATAATTGAAGCTAAGCTGAAATTATAATAAATCAAATTGGAGATTTTAGAACTTAAGTCCGGGATTTTTGAAAATCTTCTTTCAAAGGATTTGTGAAATATAATGATTTGGTTTATAGGTAATTTCTTATATAAATATTTAGTATAATTCGGAAGAATTATTTTAAATGAGGATTTTGGAGAAAATAAATTTTGTACTTTCCCCTCTGTCGCTGGAAAATAATTTCGGTGATGACGGCCGCATCATCGACTTTCATTTTCGAGTTTCGAAGGGAAAGGCCACTGTAGAAAATTCTACTGCAGATTTGTTTTGAAATTATTTAAAATTTTAATTGTTTAAAGGTAATTAGAGATATAAAAGTTGTAAGAAATTAATTATCTATTATTTTAAAGAAATTTTGGAATTTGACCCGGTATTAATTCTTGAATTTCCATTAATTAGTTGTAAAAATTTAGGTTAGTGAAATAAAAGAAGCAATCAATGAATTAAAAGGGTTACTGTAATTAAATATTATAGAAAGTGGGTAATTAAACTGTTACTACTATTAAATATAATGGAAACTTCCACATTAAATAAATAAATGAGATTAAAGGTAAGTTGAAATTGTAGGTTATAAAACAAATATAAATTAATTAAAGGAAGGAAAAGAAACTTGTAAATTTTCACTTACATTCTTAAAATATATATAACTTACCATAAAATAAAAGTTGCAATTGCTAGTAGGAAAATGTAAGGGGAAATCTTACTAGTGAAGAGTAAGGTAATAAAGGTATTCTATTAATTTGCTATTATTAATGAGAATTAATTGTGTAGACTTAAGTTAAATTGGAAATTTTACTATAAGTAATGGTAAGTAGTATAAATAGATGATAGAAACTTTAGTAAATAAATTGGAATACAAATATAACGAATTTTGTGATAAATGGAAAATGAAAATTTGTAAGAAATAAAGAAATCACTCCATAAATGAAAGAAAGAAAATCAAACCACTGAAGCATGAAAAAAATGTATGATAAGTAATTTGGTTGTTGGGTTGAATTGTTATTGTTTGATTTATGTTGTTGGGTAAGGAATTTGAATTTGTCGGATGAATAAATAATCTATCTATGTTCCATCTAAGACTGTTGAGTAAAGGATGCACTTGATAGTTAATTTCATTTCATACAAATTTCAAGTTTGAACCCAAACAACTATTTGTTTGATGGATTAAATGGTTGCTTTGTTTGTGTATGTATGTCGTTTGTAAGGTTGATGGTTGTTGAATTGTTTGGTTGATTAATGATTGAATCCACCTGAATAGTTCACTTTAAAATAAATATTTAACCTTTTAGATTATATAAGTGAATACAGGTGATGGAAGCAACTGCTACTGCTTTTGGTTCCATAATAATAAGCGTATTTTGCCTGACAAATAGGTACGTTTTCGGATTACGTTTAAAGCGCTATTTTTCCCGTGTTGGGATATAATATTTTGATAATATATGTAATATATTTGTATATTTGATATTATATTTTCTCCCGAGCCTCACCGTACAAAGGAGACTCTGTCAAAATTTTTCGTAAATTTTGGACTTAGAATTTTGTGAAAATATTTTCCCAACTTTAATAATTAAGTATAGAATAATATAATGATTATAAACAGGTATATTTTATTTAATAAAATAAATTTAGTAAATTATTGTTATAAGTTAATATTTGGAATAAGATGTACTGTTTTATTCTTCCTTCTCCCTTCTTTTTCCTTTTCGGGGACGAAAAGTTTTGAGTGGGGGAGATTGTAACGACCCGTTAAATTAATAATATTTAATAAATTAAATTAATATAATTTCTAATTTGTTTAAGAATAAATGTAGAAATTTGGTATAGTAGTTGTAACCTAGTGTAACAATAAAATTTTATGACAATAGATTTGGATAATGTAATTTGTCACTTTTTGTTAAAAGTAAATTTTAAGAAATCAATAAATGTTGAATTGAGAATATTAATAAAAAATATTAACTAAAATGGGATTCATTAATATAAAATCAGTAGTGAAGATGTCACCTTTGGTTGTAATAAAGGTGAATGCTATTAGTGGATGTCAACACTTAATAAAATTTATTTAGAATAAAAAGAATTTAAATGCATGTTTGAATAGAGTATTAAATTGATAGATTAAGCGTAAGTAATTAGAATTTAACCCTATAAGATAGGGAACTGAATGTATGAATATAATTTTGTAGAAATAGTTAATTAACAACTTATTTGTGAATACCCAATTTAATATAAATAACAAAAGGGCTAGCACTTGATGTGCCTAAGTATTAATATATTGGAACTATAATAAAATAGAGAGTTTGGTAGTAAATAGAAATAAAAAGACCGTTATTAACTAGTAAATTAATAAATGGGTTCTAACAATAGGTAGTAATTAATGCGTGTATATTGGGCATTTGCGGATTACCAATTTTTCTACCTATTCATATAATTTATTTATGTAAATCTAAACCTATGGCAACATTTTGTTAATAAATGTTGGAAGTGAATTTGAATATATCAAAGGATAGAAAGTGTTTAGGTTAACCATTTATTTTACTTAGTTAAGAAGGGAAATAGATTGAAATAAAGCTAATTTAATTTTTTTGGTTGTTAATGGGTATAGTTAAATAAGGAGAAGTTATAGGAAATAAAACGCGCACTAATGAGATGTAATATAATTCCAAAGTTATTTATACCCACAAATAGGTTAATTACTGTATAGAAAGAGTCTAAATCAATAAATGAATTTATTAAGATTACATTTATAATTTTATAACCTTTATGCTGATTTAAGTTCAATTAATTTATTTGATTAAATAGAGCAGTAGCGTAGTTTTGTGCGGTAGTTGAAATAGCTAATTCTTTTAGGTGAAGTTAAGGCTAATTCTATGTATATATTTGACCTATTGTTGATATAGATTCTAGGAAGCAGGATCTATTAATTAAATGGAGTATTAGATTCAATAATTGCATTTATCGCATAAATAAAGAGAATATAACGGTTAAATTTGGCGTTATTGAAATTAAAAAGGAATGGGGGAATAATAATTTGAAATCATTGCAATAGATATTAATTTAAGGTTACCTTAAATAAATTAAGGTAATAAATGGAGGATAGTGTAAATATCTTTATAATACGATGATTTGTGTAGTTAGGGTAGTTTTGATTTGTCACTTAAGATGGAGGATTTTTATAAAATGTAATAAATGCAGTTTAAATTAAGGCATTGACGTTTGGGTATTTAAGAAGTGATAAACTAAAATTTATTTATTTATTTGAAAATTTGTAATCCAATTTGTGGATTTATTGCAAATAAGTGAAATTTGTGTTTAACCATTACATCGATAGGAATAAATTTAATTTAAGGTTATATTAATAAAATTTGGACTTGAGAAATGATATGAATCGGTTTTAGAAGCCTTAGATATAAAATGGGAAGTAGACGAGATTTCACGTTACAACCATTTTTAAAAATCCTGATGTATGTAGAAATATTTATGAAATATAACGTAAACCAACGTTGAATCAAAAGAATAGAGTCAACACTTATTTATTCATTTAATGTGATATAACTACGAGTATGATTTATTGCAAATTACATGGAAATCTAATATATAGGACATTACCTAAAAAGGAAGAGTAGATAAAATTTATGATAAACATATTTGTATATGAAGGTTATTGATTTAAGGAGAAATTGGGCAAGTTTTATGTATTTGGGTTAAGTGCAACCTTTAATAGATAAATTTAGTGCACTTAAAAGAAATTGACATTTAATATTTCGATAACTTAAAATTTGATGGGATAAGAACATTTGGGTAATGAAGGGATGACAAATATTAGCTGTGATTCTAGAAGGAATTAAATAGATAATGGGAAGATTAAAATCAGGTTCTAAGCAATAATTATTAAATAACAGAAGTTTAGGAGTAAAGTGAGATAATTGAAAATTTTAATCATTCATATAAGTCATTTGTTTATTAATATGAGTTGGCTAATAAATTTAACTTGGGAAATACCTATATATTGGAAACACATTTGTAAAGTGTAATTAATTGAATTTGGTGAATTGGGAATGAATCCAAGGTTATAGGAATTGATGTAATACTACGCAAATAAAAGGTAACTGCATAAAATCAATGTTTCGTAATAAATTGTAATTGATAATTAAGTAGGAATGGGTTTGAATTTGACAAAAAGGAAAATTTATTATTTGCTTACCCATCTATTCAATCTATTAAATTTGATCAGATCCATTTGCAATTAAACGAATTTATTTACAAGTTAGTATGTATTTAGCTGATAACTATAAACCAATTAGGGCAATTGGGTATATATATTACCAATTAAGTTATATAAGATAATGGTTGACTTAATTAAGGGAGTTTATGTAATAATTTCATTTATTTTGTAAGTGGAAATAAAACGTTAATGATAACAAGTATTCAAAATTTACCATCTATTTAGTATATTAAGTATAATTGATAATCAACTGCAGCAAGTAATAAATAATAAATACGTAACGTTAAATGAAGTAATATTTGAAATTTAATATTTAGAAACTATGTAAATATAAGTGCAGATGAAATTGGGGATATTTACATATTGAAATATGAATCCAATGATAAATCAATCTAATTGACAATAAATAATGGAAAGTAAATTTAATTAAATTTTGGAAATTTAATATATATATACAGTTATAAACCCTAGCTCCATCCTATTGTCATTTGCTGTATATTCATTTCTTCATCTCCTTCTCCTCCTCAAATGGTTGCAAAACCCAGATCTACTTCAATCCAAATTTCAATGAAAATGCAAACACTTCAGAAAAATTCCACAAAAAATATATGTTAATGTTCTCGAGGCACGTAATCTACTGGTGCAATTCGTTTTCTGTTTTAAACATTCGTTTGACCAGAATTAATTCAAACAGTCCGTGACCATTCATCATCGTCGTCGCAAACTTCGTCGGATCGTCAAACCTTTTCTGGGTTTTGTAGAGTGGACGATGGGGATCGGATCTATATGGTTTTTGTGTCGATTCAACGGTTAGATCGTCGTAGATCTTCGATTAGGGTTTCTGGAAGGGGGCCGCGTGCGTTTCTGGGAATAGAAGGAGTGACGTGGCACATATATTTGTAAGTGATGAATGTGTGTCGTTTTATTTATTTTCAATTTTGAATTCAATCATCATTTTTCGCCATAACTTTCTCATACGAAGTCGGATTCACACGAAATTTCTTTTGTTAGGATCGTAATTTAATTCCGGATTTGATGACGCTGGTTTGGACGAATTCCGAGAAGGGCAAATTTTTGGGTTTAAATCGAATTTAAATTCAATTTAAATTCAAAAGGTGAGTGTTTTAACCCACTCACAACTACTAGAAGCTTTTATGTTTGTTTAAATTAATTTTAAAAATGAATAGAAATTTATTTATGAGTATTTGGCATGTTTATTTTATTCATATCTGTTGAATTGCATTTATTTAATTTAACTGTTAATTTAATAAATTTATTGCGTATAAATTTACAGTTAAATTTTTTTTGTTTGTATATGAAATGCTAGTTAACAGTTATATAATTTATTACTGAACATAGACTGTAGATTAATAGCTGTTAAATTTAATTTGAATAAAATTGCCAGTATTACCTGTTATGTAGTACCAAAAATAATATTGTTATTGGTTGATATTGATTGATGATTGCGATTTGGATGATGGATGATGTTGATGAATGGATGTTTATTGTATATCATTAAATTGCAAATTATCATGCATATTTCATTTCATTCGGGATTGTGGTTTGAAATGATATATAACCGCAAAATTTTATATCTTTTAAATTGCGGATTGAAATGATAAATATCCGTATCACTTGACCATAGGATAGAAAATTATATACACGCACCGCGGTATATATATAACTATTTAAATGTGATTTCTATGGTTTGGATGGAATACGGTTTATAATAATCTTAAATTTTATATTGTATAAATATTTTTCTTCCATATATATATACATATGAAGTTGAAAATTTTGAAATTAAAAGGTGTATAAAAATCTTTATTAAAAATGGAAGAAAATTAAGAAAATGGAGTTTAATAATTTATATCATATGTTTAAATGTTAAGTTTGGAAATTTTAAGATATGATATTTATAATTGGATTTTTCCCAAAATAAATTGAAATGAATATTCTAGTATAATTTGAATTGGGAAAAATATATATATTTTATTACTAGAAATTGAAGTCTTATTATTTATGGATTTTATATGAATATTCAAGACTAATTAATAGAACAATTGATTTGTTGAAAGAATAAAATCCAACTTTAGTTTGAAATATTGATACTCAAAATGGATATACGTATATATAAATAAATTGAAGTGGTTTTGGAACTTGAGAGAGATAATATAAATTTTGGTTTAGACTTTAATAAAGAAATGTATTTGTAAAGCCATGAGAACTATTTTCTTTACAAAGTAACATTTAAGTTAAACCATTTAATTCATATACCGTTGAATGTCCAAACCATTCAAGTTTTTTTAGAAGTTATGGTTTTAAATTATGATTTTCAAAATACTATGCTTTGAAAATATTTGATTTTCAGACGTTATGAAGTTAAAGCATTTTGATTTTGGAAAAGAATTATATTTGGGATAAGTGATAAAATATGGTTTTGGGTTTGAAATGATATCGTATTCATGGTTATGAAATGGAATGTTTATTCTGATTTTTAAAGTATAACCTATTTTTAAATGACCGCGGTGTTATAATAACGATGGGTTGGCAAAGAGATCGGGATCGGATATCTGACATACTCTCTGTCGATACCAAAAACCACTTTGACTAACCGTGTACGCGGTGGAGATTCCAGAATTAAGTAGGTGGTGGCGACGTTTCCTGTAAGGTAAATACGTGGACCCGACTCCCGTGAGTTGGCATAAGGTGGCTAAAACAGGAGCGATTCTCAGGCCAATGAGGTCATTCCTCTGATCGGACCCTCCTCTTCGATATTATACTTTGATTTTGGATTGATTCAGTGGCCACTTCTATATTTTGATTTTGGGGAGTTAGTCCGAGGTGGGCGGTAACTGCGGCTAAGCGTTTCCACCAGCCTGGATAGCAATTGGTATATCTACCCTGGCATTGCCTAGTTGTGCCGTGTCACCTACCATACCGAGCCTTTACTACGAGTTTCTATTTGTGTCGTACCTATGGAGTATCCTCTGGTAGCCTCCCGATCAAGAGGTATTACGGTACTGTATAGACTATTGGCATTATTTGTGTTAAGGGCTATATGGGTAACCCCTTAATGCTATTAAAAAGTAAGTTTATTTTATAAATAGACACTATTATAATAGCGCAATATACTACATAGTAAATAGTTTAACGGATCCTTAGGAGATGTAAATCCCGAACATCTCTTGAGTTACTGTACTCATATTTATTTCTGTTAATTTAACTCACATAAGATCTTTTAGTCTGACTCGAGTGTTTTTGTCTTTTCAAATTCGCTCGGGTCAGTCCGAGCGTTTCAGGATCGAAGGTTTTAGCTTTGGAGGACGAAGACGAAGAATCCGTATTATATTATTTATAGTATTGCACCACACTCTAAATTTCCGCTGCATTGATTGTATTGGTATGTGTAACTCTGATATTCATTGTATAAGTAAAATAAATATTTTGTAAACAGTTATCATGAACTGTATATTGATTATTATATTTTATCCTTCCGCTATGAGATTCTATTTTGTTTTATTTCTTCTCTGTTTTTTTTCTTATTTACCCCATAACAATCCGCCCTTGCGTATGCTTTGAATTGGCACGTGTGTCGGTTTAAAGTGTGCGAAAAGGCGGGATGTTACATAAAGTAAAGGTTAATTTGATTTAAGGGACTAAATCAACATTTAAAATTTAACTCAAATTTATATACAATTCGAGATGGTTTAAAGTTGAGCTTGAAATTGAATCTAAATGGAAAATTGAATTGGGATTAATTCAAAGGTGGAATTGGAATTGAAATTAGTTCAAATTCAATTTGATTTGAATTAATTGAAAGTGAGATTGAATTTGAATAAGTTTAAATTCAAATGTAAATTGATTTGAATTTGGGAAGGGAGCTGAAGTTAATTTAAATTGAATTGAAATTGAATCAATTTAATGAGATTGGAAATTGAAAGTTAATTGGAAATGGAGATTGAGAAATTGAACAGTTAAATCTGAAACTATTTTCAAAAAAAATTGTTTTAATATAACTGTTTTAAATCTATTTTCCTAGCTATTTACTATACAACCTTTCCTTTTGAAACCCAAACCATCTTATACTTATTTTACAACTGCTTATCTTTTTTAAAATTTTCGAGTTATTTTTTAAATTCAAGTGGTCAAAGTGCAAACTTTTGATAATTGAAGTAATAGCCTAAATGGAAATTAAAGCAATTGTGAATAAGTGAATAGAATCAAAATAAAGGTGAATAGAAAGAATATTGATTTAGCTTCTAATTAATGAAGACAAATATGTAGGATGCACGTATATTATACTATTTGCAGAATGATTTGATCCAGATTCGAGCACAGAATTTCGAGATAGTATATTGATCTGAGTTGGGATTTTTCACTCTATTTTCGACGGCGAACCCTGGATATGGATTTTTGATTGAAACTGGAAATTCTCTATCATATTAGGCTGTGCAAGGAGAATGAAGGTTTCTGATCAAGAAACCAGATCTGAGTCCACACTAGGATATCGGGTGGACGACACTAGTTCGGAAGTGAAATTGTGCGATCGAGTGAGCGATGGGAATTGATATTGCGTAGGGATGATATATGTGCATCGTACTTACTTGAATGAAATTGATATTGAAATTTTGAAAGAAATGAGAAATGATTTTTGAAAAGAAAAGTATATTTTGAGAAATATATATGAATAAAGGTGGAAGTTGGATATATTTTTTAAATTCACTTTATGAAAAGTAAGTGATATGGTAAGTAACTTTATAAAAGAAAATCAAATTTGAATGTTGATTTGGCGTATTAAAGTTATAAATATATATATTTGTTATATATGATAAGCTCCCTCTATGTTGAATCTAAAACCAGAAGAAAGGGTTTTTGAAAATATTAAAGTATAAAAGGGGAATCTATATAAGTGATCTAAAGATTATTTTCAAGTTGGAAAGGATAAGATATATATATATATGTGTGTGTGTGTGTGTGTGTATCTATATATATAAATGATTTTATGAGATGATTTTGGAAAAGGTTTTGGAACCTATGAATTTTGGAAAGGCTTTTGATTTTTGAGAAAAATCTATTTTGGGAATTTGGAAAGCTAACTTGGAACTATCGATTTGAGACATCGATTTGAGATATCGATTTTGAGTAAAGGAGATTTATGTGAATCATGAAGAGTATGATTTGAAAGATACTATAAGTGTATAGTATAAATGTTTGAGATTGGCTCTGCGAAAAAAGGTGCTCCCATTGAAATGAACTTCATAGGAGATCCACGGGGTGGCTCTGCCTTGAGCCCTAAGGAGGAGGCTCTAAATTAAATCCTAGAAGGAAGTTCGGACAAACTGAAGTCCCTGAGGATTGTGTGTTGTGGGTAGCGAAAGTCAAGGGCGCTGATGCCTACAGAGACATTTGGGTTATGCTGTGACGACAGTGTAACTCAATGTCACTGCGATCTACTATGGACCATAGCAGAAGTCATGTGGCCGTGAGAGTCAACGGTCTATGTTTGATTTTGCCGTGATGGAAACGTAACATTGGTAGGCTACGATCTATGAAGACATAGCGAAAGTCGAGAGGTCGTGAGAGCCTAAGGATACATTGGGACTCGACTGATGTAGTCTGCGACCTACGTAGGAGTGGTGAAGTTTCATTTGGCAGGGAAATTCGAGGGCGCTGATGCCTACAGTTACATGGATTTTTGTCGTCATGGCGACGTAAATATGAATGTAGCTGCGATCTATGGCGGGTTCCATGGCGTAATGAAGGGGCGCGCAGTGCCTACAGTTATCTATGGGTTTTGCCGGGATGGCAACGTAACCATCGGGTTAACTGCGACCATGGAGGGGGTGATGATTTCCAAAGCTTTCTCGTCATACCTCTATTTTCAAAAATGTTTTCTACATTTTCAATAAAATGTTTTCCCAAGTATTTTCACTGGGTGTTGAAAACGGGTTTACCAGGTACTTATAGATTTTCAGCCCTACGCCTTATCAACGTATGACCGAATTTCTGTGAAAACGAGGATGAACTTGTGGAAACATTGAGTTATAAAAGTATTTTTGTAAAAAATATTTTGGTAATGTTGTTTAGATTTTAGAGCATTTTAAAAAAAAATTAGTAAAAAGGACTTTTAGTTAAAATGTTCAAAGAGTAATTTATTTGATAACACGTACTGAATAAATTCTGGTTTCATTCCTTTTCGGGGACGAAAAGATTCTAAGGAGGCGAATGTGATAACCCAGATTTTTGGACATCTGTAAATGACAAATTAGCTAGATTTAATTGGTTTAATGATCCTCCTAGTATAATTATTTAAAATTAGCAAGTGTTTTCTTATATATATATATGAGTTAATTTAAATTAAATTTGAATTCGAGATTGAAATCCAAGAGATAAATATCTTAAAGTAAAATTGGATTTAAAAATAATGTATATTTGATTTTCTTAGTACATAAATAGTTCTATATTATTTTATTTAATGTATTTTATAAATATAAATTGAGAAAATGTATTTACAAAATAGAAATTAAATATTAAGGTTTTATAAAAACATTTAAAAATAATAAACACATGCATAATACAAGTGTTGCGATACTAGCATGCAGTTTTAACAAATGTAAGCCATTCTAACAAGTGTCACAATAATTTATTTTTCTTTTCATTCTTTTATAAAAATCATAAATTAAGGTTAAATGAACTTATACTTTTCTCTCCTCAAATTCTTTCCTATCTTCATTTCCAAACAAGAAAAACCAAAAGCCTGTTAATAACTTTAAAACTAGAAAATTCAAAAAAACAGCAATCAACTTTTTTTCAACTATTACAAACCTATAGCAAAATCATCTCAAGATTTAGCCATGATCATTTCAACAACTTTCCAGTTTTCAAAAGATTATCAAGCATCATCCAGCTTTCAAAAGATCACAACATACCCAGTTCAATCTTCTCTACTCATCAATTAACTGTGAGTAAACCATTTTATTTAAAAGGATTTTAAATCTCTTTAAATATAGATGCATGCATAAATTACTTAAAGTAAATTATGATAAATGTTGCATGATTGTAAACAGGAATGTATGTATATATGTATGATAATGTTGTATGCATGTCTGTGTTTTCGAATTTTTTCTCTGTTCTTCATTTACAGGCTTCAAACTTGATAGGATTTAGATTCCCCTTCCCCTTGATCTCTTTAGTCTTCAACATATAAACAAAAGATGATGATTATAACATGATGTAAATTTTAAAAATAATTTCAAGCTAAATCTGAAGTTTATTTTAATAAAAAGGAAGAAGAACAGTAGGATTTTAATCATATTAAATATTCAACTTAAATGAATTTTGGATTCAAGTATATAATAAATTTTGTTTTCGAAATCTAGGATTTTTAAAAATAAAATCATGATTTTTAAGGTAGTAAATCGAGGGAAATCGAGAGATGAACGTTAATTGGGTTTCGAGCATTTTTTGGTGATCGACGGAACTTGGGTGGTCGGGGTCTCTGTTGAAGCTAGCCTAGAGGTAGGCGATGTCGGCAAAAATGATCGGAGATATTCTCGTTCGCCGTGGTGGCCAGATGAGGAGGAAGTAGGGTTTAACCCTGGTTTTGGTCGAGGCTAGAAAATCAGGTGACCGCGCCGTCGATAGTGCATCGGAGGAGACCGGTCGTTGGGAAAACAGTGCTTGGGGTCGTGACGTACCTATGGTCGGAGTGTCGTGACTTCAGGTGATCAGAATCGTCGTAGTGGAGGCATTTTTGAACGATGGTAGGGTTCCAGTGGGAGTTGTCATGTTTGATTTCGATAGATGATGTTTTCAGGTTTCTAGGTTGTAACAACCCTGAGATTGCAATTACCGAATGATAAGTTAAAAATTATGATTTTAAGTTAAAAAGGGGGCTAAACAAATTTTTGGGAATTTAAATTTGCAATTGGTTTGCAAATTAAAATATTTTGGGTTGAAATGGGGAATTTTTAAATAAAAAGTGATTATGGGTTAATGGGCCAAATGAGATAATTACATGGTTTTAATTAAAAGTAGGATGCTTATTAGGATTTTTGTTCACATGATAACTTAGAAAATAAACTATGTCCTAATGGGTTTCTAAACCCTCTTACCATAACCCATTAGCCTAACCCCCTCCTATATAATATCTTAAACTCATAACCCTAACCCTGCTCCTCTTCATAAATTCCTAAAACCTAGATCTAAACAAAATTAATGGCCTCCATTTAGAAGCTCCATCTCCTTCTCTTCATAAATTAGTTTAATCCTAGAAAAAAAAGAAAAAAAAGAAAGGTAATGCAATCTCTCCTATTCTCTAATCCTCCTTCTTAATCCCTATTTATCTCTACCATCTTGTTGTAATCATTATTTTGTTTTTTGTTGATTTTGGGTCCTTGAAGCCTCTTGATCTTTGCTTTGGGGTTGAGAAGTTTGGCTTGCTTGATATTGTGCACTCAAACCATTTGATACTTTGCTTCATTAAGGTAATTACTATGTATTAGTAATTATTGCTAGTATAATTTTGGTGAAAATTTTGATGCTAAAAATTGAAAAAAAACACCCCTAGATCACCAAAAACTGGATAATTAGTTGGCTGGAAATTGCTTCAGCCTGAAACAGGCTGGAATAGTGCACTGGGTCCACCAGAACAGGCCTGGGCTGCACCCAGGCACGGTAGGCTAGCCCAGCTGGGCTAGCCAGAGGCTGGCCAGCCCATGGTGGGCTGGCCGCACCCCAACCCCCCAGCCCGGGCAGGCCGGGGGTTGCACCCCCTCCCCAGCCCGTTTGGGCTGGGGAATACGGGACGCGGGCCTTGGCCCGCGTCCCATACCCCCAGCCCAGGCGGGCTGGGGCAGTATGATGTCCCCAGCCCGCTTGGGCTGGGGCATACTGGCGTGGGCCTTGGCCCGCGTCTCATACCCCCAGCCCAGGCGGGCTGGGGCAGTATCATGTCCCCAGCCCGCCTGGGCTGGGGCATACGGGCGCAGGCCTTGGCCCGCGTCCCATATCCCCAGCCTAGGCGGGCTGGGGCAGGCCGACGTGGGCCGGGCCCGCGTCCAAAAAAAAAAAAAATCACCTCTGTTTCCAGCTTTTGAGCGCCACTTCGCGATGCCGCCACGTTCGCATCGAAAGTCGGAATTCGACATTTTTGGTCTCGTTGGAAAGGTGGAGTTGCGAACTCCATCTCTGGAAAATTTGGACAACATTGGAGTTCGTTTGGTACTTCGATTTTCGTGCCAAAGTTAGACTCTGGTCGCTGTTGGAAAACAGTATGAATCTTTCTCTGGGTTCAACTTTGAGACGTCGCTGCCACTTCGTATCAACTCGGAATCCAGAAATTCTTTTTGCATCTTAAAGTAGGGATGTTGGACTATATGTCTACCAGTTTTCATGCCATTTGGACACATTTTGCTGGTCCAAATAAATTGCCGAACTTGGGTTCGCAGCAGTTTTTGAATGGTTTCAAACACTTGGAATATTTTTGATGATTTTCTGGTTTTCGTCGATTTCTTTGAGATTTGTCTCTGGATTTCGTACACGGGCTTTATAAAAAGGATTTAAAAGGATTTTTCACTCCAAAATGGCTTTTGAAAATTATTATATAATATTATTTTTAATTATTAAATTAATTACTCCATAATAGGAGACTTTTCAAAAGACCGCTTTAAAAGTGATTTCGAAATCAATTACAAATCCGTTTTACACCATTATTTTCTATAATAAAAATTTCACACTCACTTTTAGCACGTCAAGCGAAGTGGAAAGGTGCTTAAACGGTTAGGAAATCTCCGGCCTATGGAAACCGTGTGTATTTTCTTTCCGGTTAATCCCAGACCTATTCGATTGATCGTTTTGACCTTTGGGTCTAGTTTACCGATGATATGAGGTGGACTTTTTATTGTTTGGAGTGTGAGCTTGCTATTGGTTAGGAAACCATTTAGTGCGAATGTGGGGTATGGGACTCATTGTTAACACTTTACGGGTTCCTGTCCAAGAAGTTAGTGACACATTAGCCTCTGGGCGGCCAGTACTGGACCTCTGGGTCACCACGCCTCTGGGAAACCGTCTCTGGACACCTGCTCTATGGAGCAGTTTTTACGGCATGTGCCTCTGGGCCTTTTATCCTTCTGGGAAGGATCTTGTCGTTTCGCGCGTTCCGCATCTGTGCGAGTGATCGATCACAACTCAACAGTACTTGGATACAACGACTCTGGTCGGTGCACGTGCAATATTTGTATTATCTGATATTTTATATCCATTCGAGTATCGCCATTCGGTGTTGGTTCTATGGAACCATACGATGTGAGTGCGATTACCTTGTGGATTCACAGTATCTCTGGACACTGCTTTTCAGTATTCGATTTCATTGATTTTTCATTATATCCCTATTGCTCTTTGGAGCATCGATCTTTGCTTGGGCATTGATTATTGACTCTGGTCACTCTTGGGATTATTGTCTATGGGCAACTTTATATAGCTTTGGCTACGCCGATGATATGAGGCGATTTTATTTATTCCACACTTTGGTGTTGATATTCTCTTTGGAGATTTTTACTGTTTATTGATGATTAGGGATCGTCATTATATTCATGTAGTCCATATTACTCTTCTCTTTGGAGAAGTACTGTTTTATTTATGTACTGCATTATTATATATATATATCTTAGTTATTACTGATTGTTTAGCTAGCCTGACTCGAGTGTTTTCGCTGGGGTCAGACCGAGTTGTTTCAGGTTAGGTCTCTGGACTTAGCTTTCTTTGCTTCCGCTTGGACATTATCTGCTATGCTGATAGATAGCTCTTTTATTTGTCCACTATTCCGCTACTCTATTTTATTCGGAATCTTATGTACATATTTTTGACTCACATGTGTGAGCGGTGGCTTTTTTACCCACCTTTTGATACTTGGATCTGTATTGACGATATATTGTACCTATGTTCTGTGACTGTTATGTGACTGTTCTGTTATGATGATGTTATCATTTGGTATTATGTTTGTTCTGAACCTATTTTCCTTAGCCATTGTAGTTTCATTATAAATATCTATTGGATATGTCGAACCACTTGAGAAAAGAAAACCACCTATTCGACGTATTCAGTAGATAGTTATAGCTTGATTACATATGGTCGCTTCCATTATACTCTATTCTCCATTCTAGTAGACGGTATTACTCCGTAATACTCTTTACTAGAGTGGGTCTCGCAGTGGGGCGTTACATCTTGGTATCGGAGCCAGGTTCAGAATTAAGCATAACAAACACAGAGTAGATACATCTAGTACAATACATTTTAATTAGATCCGAATTAAATCAAATCCTTTCCTTATGCTTATTGATAGATAAGTTAGGAATATGTGTAGGAATTTATTATATTCCGTAGTATTCCTTAATTAAGTATCTATCATTGAATCATGTTCAACTCTAATTCCCGTTTGACTTTCAGTATGTCTGGAAGGGGAAGAAGGAGAACCACACGTCAGACTAGTGCTGCTGGGCAGCCAGCAACACTCATCCAGAGGGCGTGTTCATGACTACCGACCAGATCATGGAGCTGGTTCGGAATTCTCAGTCTCATTCTCAGTCTCCAGCCCCATTTGCTGATGCTCCGCGCATGTCTGTTTTTGCACGTCTCTGCAGTGATTTTACCCATCTCGGAGGGAAGCCGTTCAGTGGCTCCGAGAATGTCTTAGAGGTCCAGGCTTGGATTCGGATATGCAAGCGCATTTTTACTCGTATGGATATCTCGGATCATGATCGTGTTCTTATTGCTTCTAGTCAGCTTCGGAGTCGTGCCCTGGATTGGTACGAACTCCTTATTGCCGAGGTCGATGAGACCACACTTACTTGGGCTCAGTTTCGTCAGAGATTTGAGCTCAAATTCATCCCAGAGTCAGAGAAGAACTCCCTTGCTCGCCGCTTTCTTGATCTCAAGCAGGGGAAGTCCTCCGTATCCGACTATGTCTCTTCCTTCGAGGCCCTGTCCAAGTACGGCCTTGAGTTTATTGCTACTCCTTATAAGAGGAACCTCAAATTTTTTGAGGGCTTGAAGAAATATCTGAAGAGGCATCTTATGCTACAGCTTGAGCTCTCATTCGAGAAGCTAGTCGATGCAGCTCTACATCTTGAGTCAGTCGAAATGGAGCATAGTGATGATGATGGTGGGGGTTCCAAAAACCCCAATCAGAAGCGGGGTCCATTGCAGAAGACCAAGCCTTGGAACAAGAAGAAGAAGACTGGCAGTTCTGCTGTCCAGGCTCAGCCTCAGACTCAGCCTCAGATTCAGTCACAGCCTAGTGGAACCCGTCCTCCGAGGAAATGCTTCAACTGTGGTTCTCCAGATCAATTTATTCGAGAGTGTCCCAAACCTCTCTATTGTACCTTTTGCAAGAAGGAGGGACACATGATCTCCACTTGTCCTATTGCTCCAGCTAGTGCCAAGCCTGGCAAGCTTAATGCTGCCAAGGCTCCTGCATCTTCAGCTCAGCCTCGAGGTACGCATCCTTCCGTTCTCGAAGGTTCTATTTTATTTCATGGTAGATCTTGTAGAGTTCTCTTTGATACGGGTGCCTCTCACTCATTCGTATCAAAGGAGCTAGTAGATGCTTTATCCTTGGATGTTATTTGTCTGGTTTCTTCACTAAGGATTATGAATCCCATTGGCGGATCCACGACCCTTAGCTTGCTTTGTGAGAATATAGATATTGATCTTTGCGGATTTTCTTTCCCTGCGAATCTGCACGTTATGGAGTATTTGGGATTTGATATGATTCTTGGCATGGATTGGCTCGTTCAGCACGACGCCAAAATTATTTGTTCGGAGCGGATATTATTCATTCATCACCCTGACTCGTCCTCTCCGTTAGCTATTGTTCTTCAAGATGTTGGGCTTTCTGATGTTACTCTATTTTCTCTTGATTCACGAGATGAGAATTTGGACTTATCTCGTATTCCTGTTGTTCGGGATTTCCCTGACGTATTCGAGCCAGTATCTGGCCTGCCGCCAAAGCGGGCCATTGAGTTCCGCATCGATCTCATTCCAGGCTCCCACCCAGTTGGGCGTCCTCCCACGAGGATGTCTATTAAGGAGAATGAGGAACTCAGGAAACAGTTAGTTGAGCTTGAGGCGAAGTAGTTCATTCGATCCAGTTCTTCGCCATGGGGTGCTGCTGTCGTCTTCGTTAAGAAGCCCGATGGCTCTCTTAGGCTTTGCATTGACTATCGCAAGCTTAATGAGTTGACCATCAGAAATCGTTATCCATTGCCACGGATAGACGATATGTTTGATCAGTTGAGCGGTGCGAAGGTCTTTTCACAGCTCGACCTTGCCACCGGATTTCATCAGCTCCGAGTTGCGGAAGATAGCATCCCTTTTACCGCTTTCCGCACTCGTTATGGTTCTTTTGAGTGGTTGGTCATGCCATTCGGCTTGACGAACGCACCAGCTTTCTTCGTCGATCTTATGAATCGAGTATTCCGGGAATACATCGATAGATTCGTTCTAGTTTTCATCGACGATATTCTTATTTATTCTAGATCCGAGGCAGAGCATGCTCATCATTTGCGGATCGTCTTGGATACTCTTCGTCAGCATCAGCTTAAGGCCAAGCTCTCCAAGTGCCATTTTTGGGAGAGCAAGGTCAAGTTCTTCGGCCATATTGTTTCATCTGAGGGTGTTTCTGTCGATCCTGCCAAGATCGAAGCTATTCAGAATTGAAAGCAGCCCGAGAACGTTCATGATATTCGCAGCTTCCTTGGTCTGGCGGGTGATTACCGTCGGTTTGTCAAGGATTTCTCTCGAGTTGCACTTCCCCTTACGACGCTGACTCGTAAGGGTGTTCGCTTTATTTGGTCTGATAAGTGTGAAGCTTCCTTTCAGCGACTGGAGGAACTTCTCACTCATGCTCCTATTCTTATGGTTCCTGAGAGTAATCAGGATCTGGTTGTTTACACCGATGCTTGTGGTAGCGGGCTCGGTGCCGTGCTTATGCAGAAGGATCGGGTAGTTGCTTATGCTTCCAGGCAACTGCGTCCGAATGAGGTTCGCTATCCGACTCATGATCTTGAGTTTGCAGCTATCGTCTTTGCCCTGAAGACGTGGCGTCACTTTCTATTAGGCGAACGCTTCACTCTTTACACCGATCACAAGTCGCTGAAGTATCTATTCAGTCAGAGGGATCTCAATATGAGGCAGCAGCGATGGCTTGAGTTTCACGCCTCATATGATTTAGATATTCAGTATACCCCTGGCAAGGGTAATCGTGTTGCAGATGCGCTCAGTCGCAAGCACTCGGCGGTAGTTTCTATGATGATTGCCGAGTGGGATGTTCTTGAGACTCTATCTTTATGTGATATTAGAGATCGAGCTCCATCTTCTGATGCTCCTGTCTTATTATTTAGCTTGGAAGCTCGTCCTATCTTATTGGATCGCATTGCCCATGCTCAGCGGCAGGATCCAGAATTATTGCATCTTATTCATCTTCTCGAGTCGGGATCTAGTGATGAGACATTGCTAGATTGTTCTCTTGATTTTCATTGGTGTCTTCGTAGGAAGAACCGTATTGTTGTAACATCTGATTTACCACTTAGGCGTGACATTCTGGACGAGTGCCATCGCACTAAGTACGCTATACATCCTGGTTCGAGTAAGATGTATGCCGATATGTGCCGGCTATATTATTGGGAAGGTTTGAAGAGAGATGTGGCAAGTTATGTGAGTAGTTGCATGACTTGTCAACAGATCAAGGCCGAGCATCAGCGTCCATCTGGTCTTCTTCAGCCTCTAGAGATTCCATTATGGAAATGGGATCAGATATCCATGGATTTCATTGACGGTCTGCCTCGATCGAGGTCGGGCCATACTTCTATCTGGGTTATTGTTGATCGCTTGACCAAATCGGCTCATTTCATTCCGATTAAGTCCACTCGGACTGCACCTCAGTTGGCCAAGCTCTATGTGAAGGAAGTCGTTCGACTTCATGGCATTCCTAGCTCTATCGTCTGCGATCGAGACACTATCTTTACTAGTCACTTCTGGAAGTGCCTACAGTCAGCTTTGGGCACAAAGCTGAATCACTCGACTGCTTATCACCCTCAGACCGACGGTCAGACCGAGAGGGTGAATCGTGTTTTGGAGGATCTTTTGCGCTGTTGTATTTTGGATTTCGGAGGTAGTTGGGAGGATCACTTACCGCTCGTAGAGTTCTCCTACAACAACAGCTACCAGTCTAGTATCGGCATGGCACCTTTCGAGGCTCTCTACGGAAGGCCATGTCGCTCTCCTGCTTGTTGGTTAGAGTCTGGCGAGAAGCTCATTCTTTGTCCAGATTCAGTTCGGGAATCTTCTGAGAAGATCGTGCTTATCCGTCAGAGAATGAAAGAGGCACAGGACCGCCAGAAATCCTACGCGGACAACCGTAGGAAACCTCTTGAGTTCTCCATTGGCGATTCTGTCTTTATTCGTGTTTCTCCCATGAAAGGGGTTGTGCGTTTCAGTTCTACAGGGAAACTGGCCCCTCGCTATATTGGACTATTTCCTATCACGGAACGCATCGGCCTTGTCGCCTATAGAGTGACTCTACCTGCTCATTTCTCTGGAATACATGATGTGTTCCATGTTTCTTAGCTTCGCAAGTGTGTGTGCAATCCTGATTCTATTATCGAGCCTCATATCGTACCTGATTTGGAGATCTCACCCGATCTATCTATAGGGCAGCAACCTCTTCGTGTGCTTGATTCGGAGATCAGACGTCTTCGAAACAAAGAGGTTCCGCTTGTGAAGATTCAATGGTCGTCTAATCCTAAGGACTGCACTTGGGAGACCAGAGAATTTATCGAGCGTACTTATCCTGGTTTTCTTTCATCTTCCGGCACGGGTGAGCATCTATATTTTATCTTCTGTATTCCTTTTGTGGATTAGATGTTATAGACGACTTATATATTTAAGGAATTGCGGGGACGCAATTTTCATAAGGGGGGAGTCTGTAACAACCCTGAGATTGCAATTACCGAATGATAAGTTAAAAATTATGATTTTAAGTTAATAAGGGGGCTAAACAAATTTTTGGGAATTTAAATTTGCAATTGGTTTGCAAATTAAAATATTTTGGGTTGAAATGGGGAATTTTTAAATAAAATGTGATTATGGGTTAATGGGCCAAATGAGATAATTACATGGTTTTAATTAAAAGTAGGATGCTTATTAGGATTTTTGTTCACATGATAACTTAGAAAATAAACTAAGTCCTAATGGGTTTCTAAACCCTCTTACCATAACCCATTAGCCTAACCCCCTCCTATATAATATCTTAAACTCATAACCCTAACCCTCCTCCTCTTCATAAATTCCTAAAACCTAGATCTAAACAAAATTAATGGCCTCCATTTAGAAGCTCCATCTCCTTCTCTTCATAAATTAGTTTAATCCTAGAAGAAAAAAAGAAGAAGAAAGGTAATGCAATCTCTCCTATTCTCTAATCCTCCTTCTTAATCCCTATTTATCTCTACCATCTTGTTGTAATCATTATTTTGTTTTTTGTTGATTTTGGGTCCTTGAAGCCTCTTGATCTTTGCTTTGGGGTTGAGGAGTTTGGCTTGCTTGATATTGTGCACTCAAACCATTTGATACTTTGCTTCATTAAGGTAATTACTATGTATTAGTAATTATTGCTAGTATAATTTTGGTGAAAATTTTGATGCTAAAACTTGAAAAAAACACCCCTATATCACCAAAAACTAGATAATTAGTTGGCTGGAAATTGCTTCAGCCTGAAACAGGCTGGAATAGTGCACTGGGTGCACCAGAACAGGCCTGGGCTGCACCCAGGCACGGTAGGCTAGCCCAGCTGGGCTAGCCAGAGGCTGGCCAGCCCATGGTGGGCTGGCCGCGCCCCAAGCCCCAGCCCGGGCGGGCTGGGGGTTGCACCCCCTCCCCAGCCCGGGCGGGATGGTGAATAGGGGACGCGAGCCTTGGCCCGCGTCCAATACCCCCAGCCCAGGCGGGCTGGGGTAGTATAATGTCCCCAGCCCGCCTGGGCTGGGGCATACTGGGGTGGGCCTTGGCCCGCGTCCTATACCCCCAGCCCAGGCGGGCTGGGGCAGTATGATGTCCCCAGCCCGCCTGGGCTGGGGCATACGGGCGCGGGCCTTGGCCCGCGCCCCATATCCTCAGCCTAGGCGGGCTGGGGCAGGCCGACGTGGGCCGGGCCCGCGTCCAATCAAAAAAAAAATCACCTCTGTTTCCAGCTTTTGAGCGCCACTTTGCGATGCCGCCACGTTCGCATCGGAAGTCGGAATTCGACGTTTTTTGTCTCCTTGGAAAGGTGGAGTTGCGAAATCCATCTCTGGAAAATTTGGACAACATTGGAGTTCGTTTGCTACTTCGATTTTCGTGCCAAAGTTAGACTCTGGTCGCTGTTGGAGAACAGTATGAATCTTTCTTTGGGTTCAACTTTGAGACGTCTCTGCCACTTCGTTTCAACTCGGAATCCAGAAATTCATTTTGCATCTTAAAGTAGGGATGTTGGACTATATGCCTACCAGTTTTCATGCCATTTGGACACAGTTTGCTGGTCCAAATAAATTGCCGAACTTGGGTTCGCAGCAGTTTTTGAATGGTTTCAAACACTTAGAATATTTTTGATGATTTTCTGGTTTTCGTCGATTTCTTTGAGATTTGTCTCTGGATTTCGTACACGGGCTTTATAAAAAGGATTTAAAAGGATTTTTCACTCCAAAATGACTTTTGAAAATTATTATATAATATTATTTTTAATTATTAAATTAATTACTCCATAATAGGAGACTTTTCAAAAGACCGTTTTAAAAGTGATTTCGAAATCAATTACAAATCCGTTTTACACCATTATTTTCTATAATAAAAATCTCACACTCACTTTTAGCACGTCAAGCGAAGTGGAAAGGTGCTTAAACGGTTAGGAAATCTCCGGCCTATGGAAACCGTGTGTATTTTCTTTCCGGTTAATCCCAGACCTATTCGATTGATCGTTTTGACCTTTGGGTCTAGTTTACCGATGATATGAGGTGGACTTTTTATTGTTTGGAGTGTGAGCTTGATATTGGTTAGGAAACCGTTTAGTGCGAATGTGGGGTATGGGACTCATTGTTAACACTTTACGGGTTCCTCTCCAAGAAGTTAGTGACACATTAGCCTCTGGGCGGCCAGTACTGGACCTCTGGGTCACCACGCCTCTGGGCAACCATCTCTGGACACCTGCTCTATGGAGCAGTTTTTACGGCATGTGCCTCTGGGCCTTTTATCCTTCTGGGAAGGATCTTGTCGTTTCGCGCGTTCCGCATCTGTGCGAGTGATCGATCACAACTCAACAGTACTTGGCAACAACGACTTTGGTCGGTGCACGTGCAATATTTGTATTATCTGATGATTTTATATCCATTCGAGTATCGCCATTCGGTGTTGGTTCTATGGAACCATACGATGTGAGTGCGATTACCTTGTGGATTCACAGTATCTCTGGACACTGCTTTTCAGTATTCGATTTCATTGATTTTTCATTATATCCCTATTGCTCTTTGGAGCATCGATCTTTGCTTGGGCATTGATTATTGACTCTGGTCACTCTTGGGATTATTGCCTATGGGCAACTTTATATAGCTTTGGCTACGCCGATGATATGAGGCGATTTTATTTATTCCACACTTTGGTGTTGATATTCTCTTTGGAGATTTTTACTGTTTATTGATGATTAGGGATCGTCATTATATTCATGTAGTCCATATTACTCTTCTCTTTGGAGAAGTACTGTTTTATTTATGTACTTCATTATTATATATATATATATATATATCTCAGTTATTACTGATTGTTTAGCTAGCCTGACCCGAGTGTTTTTGCTCGGGTCAGACCGAGTTGTTTCAGGTTAGGTCTCTGGCCTTAGCTTTCTGTGCTTCCGCTTGGACATTATCTGCTATGCTGATAGATAGCTCTTTTATTTGTCCACTATTCCGCTACTCTGTTTTATTCGGACTCTTATGTACATATTTTTGACTCACATGTGTGAGCGGCGGCTTTGTACCCACCTTTTGATACTTGGATCTGTATTGACGATATATTGTACCTATGTTCTGTGACTGTTATGTGACTGTTCTGTGATGATGATGTTATCATTTAGTATTATGTTTGTTCTGAACCTATTTTCCTTAGCCATTGTAGTTTCGTTATAAATATCTATTGGATATGTCGAACCACTTGAGAAAAGAAAACCACATATTCGACGTATTCAGTAGATAGTTATAGCTTGATTACATATGGTCGCTTCCATTATACTCTATTCTCCGTTCTAGTAGACGGTATTACTCCGTAATACTCCTTACTAGAGTGGGTCTCGGAGTGGGGTGTTACATAGATTGTGGGAACTGATGACGATGATGTCATCGATGTGATGGTGGCAGCGACGATGACCAGAGGGTCGTCATCGATCTGTGCACATGCACGTAACTTTGTTGTGCATCGGTGATTGTTGGGGAGGAGAAGAAGAGCATCCTCAGGATGGACTCGGGGAAATATAGGGTTTGTCTCGAGTTTGATTTTGTGTACGTGAGAGATAACACTAGTAATAGTGTAATGATCCGGAATTTTGGATATTTAAAATAGGGATATTTAATTGGTTTTAAATATTCAAAGGAGTTATTTTAAATTGAATTCCAAATATCACTATTTAATTGATAATTAAATTATTGAATTAAATAATTTGAAGTTGGGTAAAATATTTAATCTAGAGTTTCGAGCCTGTTAAAGATAATTTGAAGGCTTATAAAATTTATAATTATGATACTGAAGGTAATAGAAGGTTAAAATTGAATTTAATGGTGATTTGTTCAGTTTTGAAAATATATCGTTTAAATCGATATTTAAAAATAGCCTTCCGGGGTACAGTCTCGGAATTCGACGAAACTAGTTCCATTGGATCCGTAATAGTTAGTTATTATCGGATTTCAATTTTTGTTGCAATTTGAGTTGTCATTTGACCCTGGCAGCTCAAAACGCATAGAAACTATTTTAATCGATTTGAATTTAAATTTAAAAATAAATGTTGGCCAGTCAAAAAAAATTTCACATCAAAACTTTTAGCCTTCATTTCAATTGTCACCGTAGCTAGGAAATGCCAGAACGCAAAATGATTCAAACACGTTTCCATTTTCCTTAAATCATGCTGCTTTCTCGTTCTAGAATAAAAATAATAATAATAATATAGCACCTCGTCCTTTCCTTCTGAAGGAAGCCTCTAGCCTTCGTCCTTTTAATCAAGACCTACCTCCTTTTTCGATTCATTCTGAATTCCATCTCAAAACAAAAAAAAGGACGAAGCCCTTCGTCAAATAAAAAAAATGAAATCGACAGTGATGTCACGCTCCAATTCTTTTACCTAGCATCGAGCACGCGAGAGTGAAGAGGGAGGAGTCTCGATTTGGGCTCGCGATCGTGCGAAGAGGGCGACACGAGGAGGGAGGCGTTCGATTGGGAACTAGAGTTTCGATGATCCGAGGTCAATCGCGACCTGATGACAGTCGTCATGACTATCCATGCGCGCGCATGCTGAAGGTATTGCGAGGCGATGATCGAAAGCGAATTCGATGTAGGCTCTTGGTGTACTCACGATGAACGAAAGTGGGAGACTCGCGACTATGGGGTGTCGCGCGATGGAGGCAATTCGACCTGAGGAATCATCGATCTGATTCTGGTCGAGCAGCCTCGTGGATGTCGTTAGCATATTGGTGAGTTCTCGCACGATTTATGGTTGCATGTTGTTGGCTATTTCAATTTTAGTTATACTGTTATCTTCGGGTCGAACAATTTGGAATTTATCTATGTAGTCAAGCAGAAACTTTTAGTCAGGAATATACATGCAAAGTTTAGAGAAATATTTATATAAAATTTAAAACAGAAAACTTGAAAATTTAATTTAAAACTTATGAAGGCAGAAATTTTAAATTTAAATCTACTAGTTTTTTAAAAAAATAAAAAATATAATAATAAGATTTAATTTACTAGGCTTGATAAAATAATTTATTGATAGCGTTTAATTTATTTAATTAACTTATTTAAAAAAATTATTGATAAGGAAGATTAGCTAAAACTAAAATAGTTAGTTAATTAAATCTATCTAATGGGGATTTAATTGTTCGATGTATTCGAATATTAACAAAATCATCTAATATTATACAAGGTCTAAAATTTGAAGAAACAAGTCGAGAAGGATAGGATGGCAAATTAAAAAGCAAAGGTGAGTTAATCTCACTTAACTGAGTTTTTATTTAAATTCAAATGGTTAAATTGAAATGATGGGTTGAATAGTTGAATTGTTTTGATGTGCTATATTATATATAGTAGTATATATTATATACTGGAGTGATTGATATTCTATGATGACTATTATTGGTAATTGGAATATTGAATGCTGTGGTTTGCTTGAATATTTCAGTACCCTGAGTTATCAAAATATATAAAATTGGATTTTTGAAAGAAAATATAAGGATGAATTTTGGAAGTGAAATAATTATAGAATAAAAAAATAAGAATGAATTGCAAAGAAATAAAAGTGATATTTAAAAACTGAAGTTAAATTATAAAGTAGAGAGTTTAAACAAGTTTTAAGTCAAAGTTAAATTTGGAATTCAAGTTAGTGAATTTCAGTTTTTAAATAAATAAAGTTTTTAAATTTAAATTTGTTTTAACAACTTGAATGTTGAAGTACATTTTAAAATTGATTTGAATTTAAAAATGAATTTGGTTTTAACTTCCTTTAAACTTCTTTTACAAAATGAGAAATTAATTTATTAAATGAAGTAAATAAAAAGATAGTTAATTACAGGTTGAGATTAATCAAATGTGATTAAAAAAATATCTAAATTAATGTAATTAATTTAGATTTTGAAGTGATAAGTGATGTATAAGAAAATAATTAATATAAGTAATTAAGGATTAATATAATTAATTATAGATAATTAAATGGTGAAGTAATTAAAGATTAATTACTGTTTTGGTTAAGAATAATTAATTTGTAAAATTAATTAAAGATTATTACTTGAATGTAATTGAAGAATAATTCATCCCGTGTGATTAATTAAGATGGAGAATGAAGGGATGATTGATTAATTAATTTGGAATTAATTAATGTTAAGTAAAGGAATCTAATTGATTGAGGTTGGTAATTCAATTAGAATTAATTAAATTAATTTGGAAGTGATCAAGTTGCTTATGGATGATTGAATGGTATTGGATGCCTTGAATGAGACTCGAAGAGACCGGGGTCGGGTATTGGGAACTACCTGAAACCACTTTGAATTTTATAGATTGATATGTGAAATCAATATGCTGGAATGAAATGATTTAAGTGAATTGGATTATTTAATCTAAATTTCAGTACTTAGAAAATTGATGTGTGAAATAAGTGATGTCTATTTCAAATTGTGAATTTGTAAATTAATACGAGTTACGCCGAGTTTTATTTAAGTTGTATGCTTTGTATTCCATGTTAGATGGGTTTACTCATGCTGGTTTCCAGCCCGACCCGAGTATTACTCTGATGTAATGCTCGGGTCAGATCGAGTATTACAGTTTTTCAAGTAAGGATGTTTTGGAGCTTAGGAGGCGAGCTGGATCGCAAGAACGTATGGAGTGTTTCCGCTGTATTATAATATTGTATATCTGAGACATGATGACTGTGTATATCCAGTGTCTGTATATATGTGTAACTCTGATGTACTACAAATGTAATCGACAGAACAGAATTCTATGTAAACTATTGTTATTTATTATTATATTTTATCCGCTGGGAATGTGAGATGTTGATATTTCTTATCTTCTTCTTCTTCCATCTCTTTCTTCTTTTCATAACTATTTGGAATTTTCGGGATTGGGTTTGCTACATTACAGTATGATAGGGGGTTCTCGCTTCGCGTTTGGTGGCGAACGGGAGACTCTTACCCATACAAGTCCCCGAGGGTAGTATAAGGCCTTTTAAGGTTGGTTGTGAGTCGAGAGGCTGGCTGTAAAAGTAAACCCGAGGTATCACTATAAGCCATGGTAGGGCTGGGATGGTTGAAAAGCCTACCAGTTATGGCCGCTGTCGATGGTTAAGCCTACCAGTTACAGTTGGTATCAAAACTGAAAGGTTAAGCGAGAACTTTGGCTCTGGTAGGGATTACTCCTTAAATAGAGTCCGTGGTACTCTAGGATGAGTTGAGTGTGTGTGTATGTCTATATATATATATATATATATATATATATATATATATATATATATGAGAGCGTACTTGTTATTTTATTATATAAAGGTTTTTAATGATTTTATATAAGAATATATTTGAATATATAAAGAAATATTTCCTTCTAATAAATATTAAGGTGATCGGTTGTTAAATCATTGGAATTAAATTAAGAAGTAATATAATACAACCAAACTGAAATCTTGAATTAGGATTAAATTAAGTGGTAACAGAAATACAACCAAATTAAAATTAATTTGATTGAAAATGAAATTCTAGAATTTAAGCTCAGAAATTAAATTGTTTAAAAACTTTAAATAAAGGTTAATTTGGTTTAAAAAGTTAAACCAACGTTTGAGAAATTAACTTGAATTTATATAATTCGAGATGGTTTAAAACTGAGATTGAAATTGAATTAATTCAAAACTGAATTTGATTTGAATTAATTGGATTTGTGATTGAAAATGTATAAGTTTAAAAATTTTAATGGAAAATTTTGATTGGATTAAATTGAAATGATTTGAAATTGAAGTGGGTTCAATTGATATTAGTCCAAATTGATTGGAATAATTTGAAATTGTAATTAAAGTTGAATAGGTTTAAAATCAAATGGAGATTTGGAAATTGAACAGTTTGGCTCTGGACTGTTTTCAGAATAAATTATTTTAGTACAAACTTATTTTTCCAAGCTATTTAATATATACAACCTTTCTTATTAAACCTAAAACTATCTTATACTTATTTTATAACTACTTTTGGAATTATTTAACTATTTTGTAATAGTCTTATAAACTAATTACTGTTTTCCAACTGTTTTATAAACTAATTACTATTTTTCAACTATTTTACAAATTAGTTATTATTTTACAACTATTTTGCAATTATTTACAATTATTATAACTATTTAACTATTTTCCAACTATTTTACAATTTCTTAACTATTTGACTGATATTTTGCAAACTAATAATTATTTTCCAACTACTTATCTACTTTTAAAATTTTCAAGCTGTTTTCTAAATATAAACTGGTCGGAGTTCAAACTGTTATTGATTAAATTCCCAAACCGAGATAAGAATTGAAGTGAATAAAATCAAAGTGAGGATGAATAGAAAGGAAATTGATTTGGCTAATAATTAATGAATTTAAATACGTAGGATGTACGTATATTATTCTGTTCACATAGTGATTTGATCCAGATTCGAGCACAGAATTTCGAGATAGTTTATTGATCCGAGTTGGGATTTTTCCACTCGAATTTTGACGGCGAACCTGGATATGGATTGTTGATTGGTTCTGGATATTCTCTATCATAGTTATGGTTATGCAAAGAGAATGATAGTTTCTGATCAAGGAACCAGATCTGTGTCCGCACTAGGAAGTCAGGTGGACGATATTAGTTCGAAAGTGAAATTATGTGATCGAGTGAGCGATCAGATTAATATAGCGTATGGATGATATGTGTACATCGTACGGGTTTGAATGAAACTGATATTGAAAATTTCTATGATAAAAGTGACTTTGTAGAGTAATCAAATTTGAATATTTGATTTGGAATAAA
The DNA here is from genome assembly GCA_030765085.1 of Allium cepa. Lineage (NCBI taxonomy): Eukaryota > Viridiplantae > Streptophyta > Magnoliopsida > Asparagales > Amaryllidaceae > Allium > Allium cepa. The sequence goes on from CM060928.1 coordinate 589,731,163, forward strand.
CAAAGTTATATATCTTTGTTACACAAGATAAATCTCCCCTTGTTGTCTCTAGTGACGGAAGAAAAGGATTTTGAAAGTGTTTGAAGTATAAAAAGAAGTTTTATACAAGAATGAAATAATCCAAAGTTTTTAAAGAAAAAAAATTATATATATATATAAAGGATCTTATGAGGATTTTGGAAAAAGGTTTTGGGAACCTTTGGATTTGGAAAGGCTTTTGATTTTTGGGTAAAATCAAAGTTGGAATTTGGAAAGCTTAGTTTGAGAATTATCGATTTTGGGATAATCGATTTTGAGAAAAGGAGATTTATATGAAATTCACAGTAGGTGTATGATTTGGAAAATACTATATGTATATAGTATAAAATGTTTTGATAATGGCTCTGGGGAAAAAGGCGCTCCCTTGAAATGAACTTCTCAGGAGTGCCACCGGGTGGTGCTGCCTTGAACCCTAAGGGAGGGTTCTAAAGTTAATCATGTGAGGAGTCCGGACAAAACTAGTTCCTGAGAATTATGAGTAGTGTGTAGCGAAAATCGAGGAGCCCTGATGCCTACAGAGGCATTTGGGTTATGCTGTGACGACAATGTAACTCGATGTCACTGCGATCTACTGCAGACCATAGCAAAAGTCGTGTGTGCTGCTAAGAGCCAACAGTCAACGTTTCATTTTATATCGGTAGACTGCGACCTATGGTAACATAGCGAAAGTCATGTGTGCCATTGAGAGCCAGCGGTCTACGTTTGATTTTACAGCGGTAGACTGCGACTTATGTAGGAGTGGAGAAGTTTCATTTCGATAGCGAAAATCGAGGGCGCTGATGCCTACAGTTACATGGACTTTTGCTGCGATGACAACGCAACCCTGGAATGTAACTGCGATCTGTTGTGGGTTCCAAGGCTAATCGAGGGGCGTGGAGTGCTTACAGTTACATGGACTTTTGCTGCGATGGAAACGTAACCCAGGATGTAACAGCGACCATGGATGGGGGTGATGATTTCCAAAGCATTTTCACCAAAGATATTTCCTCTATTTTAAAAAACTGTTTTTGATATTTTTAATAAAATTATTTTTCAAGTATTTTCAGTGGATGTTGAAAATTGGTCTGCTAAGTACTTATAGATTTTCAGTCCTACGCCTGATCAATGTATGACCGAATTTCTGTGAGAACAAGGATGGACTGGTTGAGACATCGAATTATAAGAAGTATTTTAAAAAAAACTATTTTAATAGTATAATGTGACTTTAAAAGTATTTCTAAATTTAATAAAAGTGTTGGAATTTTGAAGATGAAAGAAAATCCAAACTGGAATTATGAAAAAAAATTAAACTCAGGAAAATTTAATAAAGTAATTTTTATAATAAACTGAATATTGATTTAAAGGTTGGAAGTAAGCTAATTAGCTAAATAATTATTTGATAGAGTATGTTAATAAAATTTAACTCGGTTAAACAAAATGGATTGTAAGTTAATTATGAAGTTTGGAAATAAATTCAAATTCTAAATAGAATTCAATTTGGATATATGGTGAATTAAAAATGAGTGGAGATGTTAAAAAAATAAAATAAAATGAAAGTAAATTATAATAGACATGGTTTGAGTTGCAAACAAAACCCAGGTAAGTAGAAATAAATTGAGAATGGCTTTGTATTAATAAAATAAATTCAAAAATGAATTAAGTAGATAAATTAAAATTTTAAAATGGGGTAAATAAATGGATTAATTGAATTAAATAATAAATGGAATTGAATTATAATAGAAATTATATGAATTAATAGAAGCGAATAAAATTGATTTTTGAATCATTTAAAGTGAATATGAGCTTGTTTGGATTAAAAATAAATTAAATGTAAGAAATTGAGTTATAAACCATTAAAATTGAATAAATTGGCATATGAATTGGTTGGAAGCAATTGATATAAATCACTTATGGAAAGTGTTTGGTGCTTGTTGCTTATGAAATGCATGTGTTTAGCTATTGAAAGTAAGTGAAATGCTAATAAATTTTCTATATATGGCACTTACATATTGAAATTGAGTAACTACAGGTACCGGGAAGCCATTTGGCTGAATTTGGACGCGCTAATTGCTAAATTAATAAGCCCCTTGCTTAAAATGCTAAATAAAGGTACGCCTATGCAATAAAAATAGGAAATATGAACTGTTTTTGTTTTTCCGACCGTGTGTGTCGATGTATATATATTTATATCTCTTGTCAAGTTGCAAAAGCTCCTCCGTACAAAGGAGACTCTGCCAAAATTTTCTGAAAATTTGGGAGTTAGAAAATTTTTGGGAAAAATTTCATTAACAGCAAAACGATTTCAAATTGGAAATTGAAAATTGAAAATAAATTAGTGGATGAAACTAATTTAAAATAATGATATGAGTCAGTTACAAATGAAAGATAAAATTCAATATTCAAAATTGAAAATAAATTGAATTCATATGGAAATGGGAAAACTAATTTGAATAGAAGTAGATATGAAACCTATGGAGGAAATGTATAAAATGATTTGAAAAGTTACGATTGGATATTATTGCTAAGTAGGATTTGCAGGTATTAAAGGGAAAAGGAAATTAATTTTGATCTCAGAAGATAAATTTGAATTTCTCGACAAAAATGTATGGTTTAAATTTATGTATGAAATTTGATTGGGTGTTTGATCTAGCCACTTGGCATTTTGTTTTATTTTGGAATTTGTAAGCCCGTAGAGGCATTTTGTAGTTGTACCGAGCTAGCCGCGCAAAGGAGACGTTGGAAAAAAATTTCGAAAATTTAGAGAGTTAGAATTTTTTTGAGAAAGTTGTGATAATTTAAATGTGAATTTTAAATTAGATTTGAATAAATGAAATAAATAATGTTGTGGGAAACTATGGAAGGTTTTGGAAGTTGATTGAAGTAATAGTGGGTCTTTAATAAAAGATAGGTTATGGCAAGTTGATAACAGCTGTTTAGTTTTGGGAAATAGTAATGATATTGAATCATTCTTCTTAACTAGTAATTTCGGGGAAGAAATTCTTTTAATGGGAGAGGAATGTGACGACCCAGAATTTTGGATATTTAAAATAGGGATATTTAATTTTTTTTTTAAATATTCAAAGGTGTAATTTTAACTTGAATTCCAAATATCACTATTTAATTGATAATTAAATTATTGAATTAAATAATTTGAAATTGGGTAAAATATTCAATCTCGAGTTTCGAGCCTGTTAAAGATAATTTGAAGGCATATAAAATTTATAATGATGATACTGAAGATAATAGAATGGTTAAAATTGAATTTAATGGTGATTTGTTCAGTTTTGAAAATATATCGTTTAAATCGATATTTAAAAATAGCCTTCCAAGGCACAGTCTCGGAATTCGACGAAACTAGTTCCATTAGATCCGTAATAGTTAGTTATTATCGAATTTCAATTTTCGTTGCAATTGGAGTTGTCGTTTGACCTTGGCAGCTCAAAATGCATAGAAACTATTTTAATCAATTTGAATTTAAATTTAAAAATAAATGTTGGCCAGTCAAAAACAATTTCACATCAAAACTTTTAGCCTTCATTTCAATTGTCACTCTAGCTAGGAAATGTCAGAACGTAAAACGATTCAAACACGTTTCCATTTTCCTTAAATCATGCTGCTTTCTCGTTCTAGAATATAAAAAAAAAAATCACCTCGTCCTTTCCTTCTGAAGGAAGCCTCTAGCCTTCGTCCTTTTAATCGAGATCTACCTCCTTTTATGAATCATTCTGAATTTCATCTCAAAACAAAAAAATGGCCGAAGCCCTTCATCAAATAAAAAAATACCAAAATCGACAGTGATGTCGCGCTCCAATTATTTTACCTAGCATCAAGCATGCGTGAGTGAAGAGGGAGGAGTCTCGATTTGGGCTCGCGATTTGGGTCGCAACCGTGCGAAGAGGGCGACACGAGGATGGGAGGCGTTCGATTAGGAACTAGGGTTTCGGTGATCTGAGGTCGATCGCGACCTGATGACGGTCGTCACGACTGTTCACGCGCGTGCGCGTGCTGAAGGTATTGCGAGGCGATGGTCGAAAGCGAATTCGACTTCGATGGAGGTTCGAGGTGTACTCACGATGGTCGACAGTGGGTGACTCGCGGCTATGGGGTGTCGTGCGATGGAGGCAATTCGGCCTGAGGAATCATCGATCTGATTTTGGTCGAGCAGCCTCATGGATATCATCAGCATATTGGTGAGTTCTCGCACGATTTATGATTGCATGTTGTTAGCTATTTCAATTTTAGTTATACTATTAGCTTCGGGTCGAACAATTTGGAATTTATCTATGTAGTCAAGCAGAAATTTTTAGTCAGGAATATACAGGCAATGTTTAGAGAAATATTTATATAAAATTTAAAACAGAAAACTAGAAAATTTAATTTAAAACTTATGAAGGTAGAAATTTTAAATTTAAATCTACTAGTTATGTAAAAAAATAAAATATATATATAATAATATGGTTTAATTTACTAGGCTTGATAAAATAATTTAATCAGAGCATTTAATTTATTTAATCAACTTATTTTTTTTAATTGTTAAGGAAGATTAGCTAAAACTAAAATAGTTAGTTAATTAAATCTATCTAATGGGGATTTAATTATTCGATGTATTCGAATATTAACAAAATCATCTAATATTATACAAGGTCTAAAATTTGAAGAAACAAGTCGAGATGGATAGGATGGTAAATTAAAAAGCAAAGGTGAGTTAATCTCACTCAACTGAGTTTTTATTTAAATTCAAATGGTTAAATTGAAATGATGGGTTGAATGGTTGAATTGTTTTGATGTGCTATATTATATATAGCAGTATATAGTATATATTGGAGTGATTGATATTCTATGATGAATATTATTGGTAATTGGAATATTGAATGCTGTGCTTTGCTTGAATATTTCAGTACTTGAGTTATCAAAATATATAAAATTGGATTTTTGAAAGAAAATAGAAGGATGAATTTTGTAAGTGAAATAACTATAGAATAAAAAAATAAGAATGAATTGGAAAGAAATAAAAGTGATATCTAAAAACTGAAGCTAAATTGTAAAGTAGAGAGTTTAAACAAGTTTTAAATCGAAGTTAAATTTGGAATTCAAGTTAGTGAATTTCAGTTTTTAAATACATAAATTTTTTAAATTTAAATTTGTTTTAACAACTTGAATGTTCTAGTACATTTTTAAATTGATTTGAATTTAAAAATGAATTTGGTTTTAACTTCCTTTAAACTTCTTTTACAAAATGAGAAATTAATTTATTAAATGAAGTAAATAAAAAGATAGTTAATTACAGGTTGAGATTAATCAAGAGTGATTAATATTGGTTTAATTAATGTAATTAATTTAGATTAGTATAAATTGAAATGATAAGCGATATATAAGAAAATAATCAATATAAGTAATTGAGGATTAATATAATTAATTATAGATAATTAAATGGTGAAGTAATTAAAGATTAATTACTGTTTTGGTTAAGAATAATTAATTTGTGAAATTAATTAAAGATTATTACCTGAATGTAATTGAAGAATAATTAATTTTGGAATTGATTAATTGATTTGGAATTAATTAATGTTAAGTAAAGGAATCTAAGTTATTGAGGTTAGTAATTCAATTAGAATTAATTAAATTAATTTGGAAGCGATCAAGTTGCTTATGGATGATTGAATGGTATTGGATGCCTTGAATGAGACTCGAAGACACCAGGGTCGGGTATTGGGAAATACCCGAAACCACTTTGAATTTTTATAGATTGATATGTGAAATCAATAGGCTGGAATGAAATGATTTAAGTGAATTGGATTATTTAATCTAAATTTCAGTACTTTGAAAATTGATATGTGAAATAAGTGATGTCTATTACAAATTGTGAATTTGTAAATTAATACGAGTTACCCTGGGTTTTATTTAAGTTGTATGCTTTGTATTCCATGTTAGATGGGTTTACTCACGCTGGTTTCCAGCCTGACCCGGGTGTTACTCTAATGTAATGCTCGAGTCAGACCAAGTATTACAGTTTTTCGAGTAAGGACGTTTTGGACCTCAGGAGGCGAGCTGGATGGCAAGAACGTATGGAGTATTTCCGCTGTATTATAATATTGTATATCTGAGACATGATGATTGTGTATATCCAGTGTCTGTATATATGTGTAACTCTGATGTACTATAAATGTAATCGACAAAACAGAATTATGTGTAAACTGTTATTATTTATTATTTTATTTTATTCGCTGCGAATGTGAGATGTTGATGTTTCTGATCTTCTTCTTCTTCTATCTCTTTCTTCTTTTCATAACTATCTGGAATTTTCGGTATCGAAAATTCCGAGTCATTACAAATAGTTTTTAAAAAGAAAAGAAGAAAAGAGAGATGATGACTCAGGTTTGGGTGCGGGAATACTCGGGTTTTAGCTCGGGTAATTTTATTTTTGGCTCAGGTTACGTTAAGTGATTACCACGTTTTAAAATTTAAAATAAAACTACTTTTGCAAATTTGAGTTAAATCAAGTTTTAAATTATTTCCTTGAACAAATTCTTTTAAATTATAAATGTTATACAAATGTTTAGATAAATGGAAGTTGTATAATATATTTTTAATTTGAATAAAATTAAGTTAACACTTAATTCTATATGAAAGAATTTAAATGGTGTATTTAAGGTATTAATTTTGTAAGATGTTTTTAAATTATTAATCTAAGGATCTTAAGTTAATCTATAAGTAAATGAATTTCAAGGTTATTTAAATAAGGTCTTAAAGATAAATAGTTTATCTTAAATAATGTTTTGATTAACTTAAAGGTTTTAAGTTAAATTTTATGTTAATGATAATTAAGTAGTTAATAAAGATTAATGGGTTATCTTGAATTTAATTAAGATTTTGGGTAATTGTAGATTAATTAAATTAATGAATAAATTAAAGAGAAGATTAATTAACTAATGATTAAGGATTAATTAATTTATAATTGAGGGTTATAAATTAATTAATTAGAAACTAATTAATTGGTAATTAGAGATTAATTGATTGGAAACTAGAGATTAAATACTTATATGATAATTACTTACTGGAAGAAATTAAAGGATTAATTTGTTAAGGGTTAATTAATTTAATTAGTAATTAAAGGCTAAATTAATTAATAATTAAGGTTAATTAATTGAGGATAATTAACCAATGGGATAATTACTTAATGAAAGTAATTATGGATAATTAATGGGTTATTAATGGATGATTAATTAATGGTTTGTAATTAATTAATGTTAAGTAAGCAAGATTTAAAAGTAATTAAATTAATTAGAAATGGTACAAATTAGTTTATCTTGCTTATAGATGATTAAGATATATTGAATGACTTAGATTATTTGATATCTCTGATATGTGATTTGTGATGCTTTGTGATATGATATGTTTGGATTGAACTGGGATAATACGGATTGTCTATCTGTGATATGTTATGTAAATATTTAATTCTGGATATAAATGGAATTGTTTAAAACTTAAACAGCTTTGTTTTTAAGAAGATATTGAATTCGAAGAGACCGGGGTCGGGTATCAGCAAATACCCAAAACCACTTCGATTGGTAATTTTCAGTAATTCATTAGATTTGAGTTTAGAATCAAATAGGATGAAATGGAATAATATGACCATTGAAACTAAGTAAGGGTACTTAAGGATTGATTTGTGGATAAGTGTTGACTATAACAAGTTATGGACTCTAGTAAGGTACGAGTTACCCCGGGTTTTCAAATATGTTTATAACTTAGTATTTCAAATTTTATAGGTTTACTCACGCTGGTTTCCAGCCTGAGTCGGGTCTTACTTTGATGTAATGCTCCGGTCAGACCGTGTATTACAGATTCAGGTTTGGGACGTTCTGGAGCTCAGAGGCGAGCTGGATGGCAAGAAAGTATGGAGTTTACTGTTGTATATTGGAGTTGTAATATTGTATTATGGGACAAGTTATTTATAACTGTCCAGTTATGGTTGTGTTCTGATGTATTGAACGTAAATTGATAAGTTACAACTTTCTTTGTATAAATGCTAATATTTGATATTATATTTAGTCCGCTGCGAATGTGAGATTCTGTTTTTTGTTTTATTTTCTTCTTCTACCTCTTTTCTTCTTAACCTAACAATCTAGGGATTTCGGCGTACGATTGCTCGGCACTTCTAAAGTTGAACGTATTAGTGTCGAATTTTCAAGGTCGAAAATTTCATGTCGTTACAAACAAATAAGTTTTATATATAATGCAATTCATGAAATGTATATGAATACATGTTCCATTTTACTGAAAACAATTATTGTTCTAACAAATTTCGTAGAGAAGAATTTTTTTATAGAAATTATTGGTAGTACAATTGATTTGGATATGATCCAAAGATTAGCCTAATTACTAAGGAAGAAATGAAATGAACCAAACTTAAATGAACATAAGGCATTGGAATGTCCAATAAACATTCTTGCATATCGAAGAGAAACTATAAGTTTTTTTACTAATTTGAGAAGGACAATCCTTAGATATTAATTAAGTCATTAATTGTATTGACTCTACGATATTTTATGATGTGAAAGTCTGAAGTGGATTCCAGGTACTTTATCGAAATATGGTGGTTATACCAAAATGGATATGACCCATCGTCCATGAATGTGTATTCAAGAGCAAGTATAATGTAGTCAGAATATAATGAATGACGTTTATAAGTATAAGACCATAAATTTCAATTGTTTAAAATGGCTTAATAGATTTATTATTAAAAGTGCTCAAGTTGGATCAGATTTACACGCAAAATTATTGCTTGGTATGACTTTGTGTTTGGTACATATGTGTTGAAATGGAAAATTCTGAATAATGATTTTAAATAGACCGTTTGCACATTACAGCCAAATGTCTCAAAATCAGTGGAAGTGATATTGATTTTATGGGTTTTTCAAATATGATCTAAAAAATGATATGAAAGTCTCATTCTATAAGCGTTAGAATTGAATACGTTTTTGACAAAAAATATCGAATAGTTTTATTTTCAACCAAAATGTAGAGGAAGTGTGTGTCCACAAGAAAAAACCTTAAAAGGTACAGGTATTTCTAAAACTATGAATAATATATCGATTGTTAAGCATGTACTTATGTTAAAATTAGTAATAATTTCATTGTTCAATGCTCCATATTGGATTTGTAAATTATTTATGTTATACTGAGTATGAATGATGTTGGGAATGTCCTAGTTAAAGATACCTTATTAAAATGTTTAATATTGAACCTGTAAGATGGATTCCTTATGTAGCGATGGTAGGAATTATCATACATGTTGTATTGTTTACAATATCATATTTTTCTTATGTATTTGATAAATGAAGAAATATCAAATCCAAAATAAGATAACCAAATGGTAGTTTAGAATGTTCTTAGTATTCACAAAATACCAGAGAATTGTTTCTAGAAGCAGCAAACTCTTTACGAAGGAGTGTTCAGACAGAAACTTCATAAGTGCTATCGAGTATAATATGTCAATATTAAATTCATTTCCATACCTTAACTTAAAAACTTTTAGTTGGAAATGTTCAAAATGAAAGGTTGTGGCTGATTCAATGAAAGGCTAAGTACGTCGCGTAGAACAGTGCCGCAACAAAAGCAATGTATAATATAAGTACATAAATTTATAGCTAAGCTATGGGCGATTCTAAATATTAAAAATAATGCATCATTATTATATGATAATAATATGATAATAACAGCTCAATAGAAGTCAATAAACATACTTTGAGTAGTTTCAAATGATAAAGGTGGTTTATCAACATCGAAGAGAGTTGATTAAAAGATTAGATGATTAAAACAACATAGTAAATCAATTCATGAAGGGTATGATTCGATTAGTCCTAATCAAAATGATTGAAGAGATTGGATAGAGATTCCATAAATTGGCCTTAAGTGCAAGTGGAAGATTAATAGAGTTTGGGGTATGCCCTAGATGCAATTATGTTATTTGTTACATATGTCTAACTCGATAACAAATCTTGTTCAAAATAAAGGTGTTTTCTTTCTGTTATACATTTGATATAATGTGTTATATTAATTAACTAATTTAATTAAGTATACTAAATGGAAAATCCGTAAATGGTATGTTTTGTGATAGTAGTTACAAAGTGTTGTAACATGACTAATTTGTCATAATGAAATTTAAAATACCTTTTTAAATACTCTTAGTCAAGATGTATCGAGACTGGATAACAATGCATCTATTAAGACAATAACACATAATGCTATCCAAATATTGAGCATTACTCATGACCAGTGGGGGCATCAAGAGGTGATGCATTGATTGTGATTGGATAACTATGGAATGACTCACATGTTAGATTACTATTTCTTAATATAACTAAAGTCAAATAGAAAATATTGATGTGACAAAATTACATAGTTCTCTTAACTTAATAACACTGTTGATCTTTAATGTGGAAGCTCCACTTTCATTATAGTTAAATCATGGCAAGACATCAATCAAATAACTATAGTTGGATCGAGTGGAAGCATTGGAAGTGAAACACTATTCATGAAAGAATTTGTCTCCTCGATCATATAAGGTTATTATCACGGTCAACTGAAGTTAACTCAAAGCCAAAATCCCTAGCTAGAGTAGTCGGTTAATATAATTTTTATTATTGAACCAACGACTTTGTATTTGAACTATTGACTTGAATATGGATGTTATTAAAAAATTTACCATTGCCAAATTCCACAAGAGAAAAATGATATTGTTTTGACGAAGAGAAGTGGTGTAAATAATTGTCACTACTGGGTAATGCTTAATAAAATAAAATAGGATTTTGCTAAAGCCAAGTGAGCAAATTTGGTCATAATGTTTGTAGTAACCTGCCTTTTCAATTCCTAAAAGTTGACGGTGAAGGAACTAGGCCAGCCCGAGTGGAAGGAAAGGGTGAATTACAGAAATTTTACCATTTTGGATAATTAATGGGCCTATGAAGTCTAAATTCATTTAGAACTTTTCTAAGTTTCTTCTGAATAAAATCAATATTTTATTAAATTTATAAATAAAATTTTACTTTAATTTAATGTGTATGTAAATTAGAGTATATCAAACATACTCTTATGTACATATTTATGTGTGATGGAATGAATGTATCAAATGCATTCATGTTTTGAAATAAAAGTGTAACATATAGGAAGTGTATATTTGTGTAACTAAGCATGAGAAATCTCTGAGACGGAAAACTTTTGGTTTTCTTTCTCTTGACATGTGTAATAAATTGAGATAAGATAAGGCTATAAATATGAAGAGAGAAACCCTTACATTTCTCTCTTTTTAATTACACCAAATGACATATTAAATGGCATTTACAATATAATTTACATATGCCTTTATTATCCAAGTTTTTTTAAGTAATAATATATATATCTATGATGATTTATAAGTTTACACATACATATGTTAAAATAATTTTTTCTGTATACATGAGTTTGTCAAAACAAAAGTTAACAATTGTAACAAAAGTTTCAATTAAGAAAGAGCTTGAAATTAAATTCTACATTTTCACAAAAAGGTCCATATTGATTTAGATTAAAATAAAATAAACACATGTATATCTATATGAATAAATAATTGCAAGTTATTATTTCATTTTAAAATATCACATATATTTGTATATATCTATGAAGGTTGCAAATTAAGTAACATATATGTTTAAATTTAATGCTAACAAAATGATTAAATCTTTTAATCTTAGGTATGAAATAAAAGTCTATAACTTTACATAAATGACCACTTATGAAATCTAAAACAAAAGGAAAATTTTACTTCTATGACTAGAACAAGTAAAATTAAATCATTTTGGAAATTAACTATGCAACATTAGAAATTAATTTTACTGTATTAAACCACTAACAAATATAGTTTATTGATGTTTATGTATACAGATGTTACAAATTTTATATACAATATAACAAAATATTTTCACATTTCTTTTTTTACAATTCCAAAACAATGACAGAAAAAATATTGGACAATTTGGGAATATACAAATTAATTTGCGTGTGTGTGGCGACGCAAAAACTAAAAAAGTAGTTACTTTATGGCATTGCGACGGCAGAAATATAAATATAAGCACAAATATTATTGCCATCACAAAGAAATAGATAATTTCGCCGCACTTGTGACATCCGTCTTAAGCCATAGAAATATTCATTATGTCACTATGACGTAGTTAATTAGCAATGTCTTTGTAATGCATTTGTGATGATTTATTGACGGTGTAAAATTTAGCAACGTCGTGCCATCGTAAGGTTGCTATGACGTCACTTAATGACGCTAAAAATCATCCCCCCTCTAGTGGTGTAAAGGGCCAAATAGGTTCGGCCATGGGTAGTGGGGGCTTGGCCATGTGTGTATGAAGGAGTGTAGGTTTGCTTTTTGAAGAAAAGGTAGTGTAACGTAAAAGGAGTATTTTGAAAAGTGCTTTAAAAATGTTTTAAAGCAGAAAAAATAGCCTTTATTTATTTTATTCTATTTTTTGAAAATTATATGGAAGTAATTAAAGAGTTGAGAAAGAAGGAGATGGAGTTATAAAAATAAGAAATGAAATAATAAATGAGAGAGAAAAATGGAAATTGTTTTTATATAAAGTGGATTAAGAAAATTACTAAAATGCCCTTTAAGTACATATCTTCCACTTACATTTTGGCGCATCACCACACCTCCTCCCTGCCTTCTTCCATACACATGGTATCACCACCCCTCTTTTATCCAACACGTTGTAACGACCTGAAATTTCGGACACTTCGAATTTAAATATTTGAATTTTTTAATATTTGAATCTTGGATAAAATGTTATTAAAATGATTTAATGATCTTTTAACCCCAATTTAAATTATAAGAAATGATGATAAACATGTTTTGAAAAATGTTTACAAAAATATATTCAACAAGAGAAATCGATAATGTGGCTGAAAATTGGTTTCTCGATAAATAGCTTTTCGATCAATATAAGTTATTCGAACTCTTGTGCACTTGACTAATAATCAAATGAGCGCATTAGTAACTAATTAACACACTCTCCTCTTCATAAAGCATAGAACATTCCAGAATGTTTTAATGGATAAGAGATATTAGCATGGTGAGGATCTAATGATAAATGGCATAAAAGTGAAGTGACATAAAGTTATCATGTGAAAAGCAGGCTCTTTTGTGACCTTCCATGAGAGGTAGAAGTGGTAATGACCTCCTTCCTCAACTTATAAAAGAAAAGGCATACACTTAGAAAATAATCACAAAATGTACAAAGCTAGAGTTCCAAAAATCAATGGCTTCTCTTCTTCTTCTTCTCTTATGTTCTAAAAAGAAATAGTTGCAAATGAACTACAAATCACTTCATACATTTCCACAAGGCTTATTATAACATTAGAACACTTTCCACCTAGCCAAAAGTTGAAGAAGCAAAGCCAAACTGTAACGCCTTACCCCGAGACCCACCTTAGTAAAGAGAATTAACAAGTAATTCCGTCTTCTAAAGCAGAGAATAGGGCAGGTTAAGGGCGACTATCCATAATTTTGTCTTAAACATCTACTGAATACGTCGATGAATGCAATATAATTTTTTTCCTACTCAAGTAGATCGATATACCTAGTAACTTTTTAATCCAAAACTATAGGTAGTTAACGGATCTATTAGAACAAAATACAATAACTAAATGTAAAGCACATCACAGAACAGTAATCAACATCATATATACGTATAAACTGATACACGTTTAGTACAATACAATATGAATACAATAATGGTGGTACTCGACCAAACCATACACATTGAATGAACAAATATCACGAAAGAGAAGAATGAATTGATAAAATCATAAGCTCAACACTTAAGTAACAAACACTACTTAACAAATATCTCGAAGCAGGTAACTCAAACTCAATACTCAATCAAACAAAAGTGCCTCATATCATCGGCGACATCCCAAAATGTCTACATTGTTTCCATGAACCATATCTCCTCAAAAGGAGAAACATCAATACAAACTCTTACGAAAATGGAAAACATAAAACCTTCTCAAATAGGATAATCCAAAACTCAACAATAGATGAATCTTCAAATTCAATTATACCTCATCTCATCGGTATAAATGTATATAAATCTCAATCTCAACCCGTAAAAATGGAAAAACCCAGAATATCCTATAAAATCCTGAAATTATCAGAACTCATAACTCAAGGAATTCGATAAAAGTTCAAAACATCATAATTGAAATCACAATATATATAACATCTCATACAGCACTAGGCTATCGATGTAATAAAGCATCTTAAAAAGGTGAAATCACAATAAAACAGAAAACTTAGAAAATCCGGATTGGCCAAATCCCCGATTGTAATGCCGAAGCAATGCTGCACGTGCAAAACTTAGACGGTCGAAGCCTCAGACAAGGTGGCTAACACCTCCCAAAGTAGTTAGTCCTCATGACAAGGTCGCTAACACCTCTCCAAGCCATTTTGTCAGCCTAACAAGGTCGCTAACACCTCCCAAAGCAGTTCGTCCTCATGACAAGGTCGCTAACACCTCTTTAAGCCATTTTGTCAGCTCTAACAAGGTCGCTAACACCTCCCGAAGCAGTTCGTTCTCATGACAAGGTTGCTAACACCTCTCCAAGCATTTCTGTTAGGTAAACATTGTGAATGTGTCATAAATTAATGGATAGGAACCCGAAAAGTGTTAACGTGTGTCCTATACCACACATTCGCACTTAGCGGTTTACTAGTCGTTAGTCGATGCCACACTAGAAACGTCATAAAACTCAGAAAATTATATCTCACCTCGTCTCATTGGCGAGTGATAAAGAGACACCATACTTGTCTCATCTCATCGACTAGTATTAAATGGAATCGCAACTTGTCTCATCTCATCGACAAGTTAAAACATCATGATGGTTCCTCATAAACCATAAATCTTAAAATATGAAATCATAAACTCAAGACTTGCCTTATGTCTTTGGCAAGTAAATAAAACATCGTGATGGATCTCATCGACCATACTCCTATATAGGTGATCTCAAATCATAGTATTTGCCAAATATTGGCGATCTTAATAACTCCAATAAATAGGAATTATAAAAATCAAAATGTGCCATAAAATGGAAAAACATCCAGAATCAATAATCTCAGATAGCTTCGATCATACAAGTCTGGAATTTACCGAAATAGTAAGTGCACATGTCCCATACTACGTGTTTTACTAAATCATTTAATTCTCTTTCTCATACGTTCGAATAGTGTAAAAGTATATGTTTTATATCTAAAATAGTGTACTAGAGAAAACAAGCTTCTAAAATATTTTCCCGAAACGGTTAATAAAACCAATACTTGAAATTCCTTTATTATAGGGAATAAATAGGTTTTTTTTATTAGAAAAATAATTTTAAAATAATATATAATAATTTGAAATGTACATTTATTTCAAAAATCACTTCAAAAATGGTTTAGTGAAAACCGTACTCGAAAACAATGAAACACAAGAAAGGTAACTCAAGACCGATAACTTGAGTTCAATATGAATTCAATTCAAATTTTACCCAAAATCAATTTAAATTCTATTTAAATTTGAATTTCAAATTCCTCAAATATATCTAACCTATTGACAGGTATCATAACTCTCAAGAATCTCAAAAACATCATCAAAACCAAAAGAGAATAAGAGAAAAACGGGCTAATACAATTCCAAGGTCAACGTTTGTTGTTGCTATCATCTTGCTCTCAGGATAGCAACATATAACCATAGTTTCAACCAAACAAACTTCAAAATTTCAGAAAACACATTGAACAAAACTTGCAGGACATGATCTAAGCTTTTCAAAACATCCAAAATTATCAAATTTGGTTAAGAAATGAAGAAGTTATGGCCAATTTCGTTTCAGCTTCAAGCACAGAGAAAATATTGGTTTTGCTCTTGGATTAGCAGTAGAAAAATTAGATTTTCACATAGCTAACCTCAAAATTGTAGAAAACTCAAAACATTAAACTTGTAGTAAATTATTTTTCGTTTCTGGAGCATCTAAAATTATCAAAATCGGTTAAGAAACGAAGAAGTTATTTCCAATTTCGTTTCAGCTTCAAGCACAGAGCAAATATTATTTTTGCTCTCGGGTTAGCAGTAGAAAAATTAGATTTTGACACAGATAACCTCAAAATAAAAACATGAAACTTGTATTAAGTGATTTATTCTTTTTGGAACATCTAAAATTATCAAAATCGGTTAAAAATGAAGAAGTTATGGCCAATTTCGTTTCAGCTTCAAACATAGAGCAAATATTGCTTTTGCTCTCGAGATAACAGTACAAAAATTGGATTTTAACTAACCTTAAAATTACAGAAAACTAAAAACATGAAAATTGTATTACATGACTTGGGCTTTCCGGAACATCAAAAATGATCAAATTACGATCAAAGATGAAAAAGATATAGCCAAAATAATTCTATGTTTCAAAGTTGAAATTAAAAACATAGGACAGAGAGGTTAACAACTCTTCAAACACATATTACGATTAGCGAAATTTTGATTTACAGAAAATGATAAACATAAAAGTTATTTCTTATAAATATACCTTCCAATTGCAAAAAGTCTTATTCAATTCCGATTTATCATTAAAAGTTATGGTGATTTTAACATCAGGTTTCAACAAAAAAAAAAATTGCACAGAGCAGAGCTGTGTGCATCAGTTTCAAACTAAATTTCGACCCTATAAGCTATAGAATTTCAGAAAGTAATTAAAAGAGAAGTTACAGCTAACAGAATGGTCTTTCAACTGCAAAAATATTGAGCTAATTCAGGTAAATTTGCACTAAGATATTGTTATTTTGCTGCAGCAAATTTCACAAACAATTTTCAGCAAACCACAACCAACTTGAAAGCAATTCAATCAACATCTCATCCAATTAATTCAAATAAAAACTAACAATTATTCTCATAGATTAAAGCCAGTGGTATGAGTGATTAATTCGCCTTGTTGTAGGAATGTAAAAACTCGAATTAATGTAGAAAGGTTGGAGCTTTTGCTTGAATTTTAGCTTCCAGAACCTATAAACAACATTACAACAATATGCAAGCAAAGAAACCCTATTACTAACAATCTACCTATTGTAAAAATCCAAATTTGATGAAATAGAATAAGTTTTAGAGTTGATTACCTTAGAAATATAGCTTTAGATTGATTAAAATTAGCAAATTAATGTAGGAATTGAAGATTAGAGCTCTAGGGTTTAGAAAGAGGAATGGTTTCTTTTTTTTTTGTTTTACTGTGAAAGAGATGAATGTACTAATGTTTGAGGAAGAGAAAGATGTTCCTCCTTTCTTTGCTAACAGGCTAAGTGAAGTATGTTAATGGGCTAGAGTCCAATTGTTTAGGAAAATTAGCTTAGGTTATAAATTAACACTTAGTTACATGTTAACAAGGCACGCCTTCAAATTCAATCATCTATTCAACTTTATTTCATATCAAAAATTTATAAAACTTCATATTCATGATGATAAAATGTTAGATACTCAAAATAAAAGATTATTTATATTTTTAAAACATTTTATCATCATATTTCTCTTTTTTTAACAGATAACAAATTTACATCTTTAATTACAAATCCTATTGTAATTAACATTATAAATTACACAAAAATAATATTTTTGTGTAATAAAATTTTATACCCCATTTCAAATATAATTTTACACCGAAATTATATTTTTAGACTCTATTCAATCATTATTTTAAATATATCTCATCTTAAAATTAATTACTTCTTTTTAAAAATCATTAAAAGAAGTAAATAGCAATAATTAACAAAATTATTGCATTAACTCAAAATAAAACACATTTTCCTCATTTTATTATCTCAAACCATCTTAATAAAGTTTCCAAAATTCCATTTTCTTATTTTTCCTCAAATATATTATTTATTCCAAATAAACAATTTAAATTCCTCATTAATTATTAATTTACACTATTAAATTTTAATTGTCGCTATAATTTAATATTCTCAGGTAATCGCTAAAATCAAGGTTGTTACAGACTCCCCCTGTTATAAAAATTGCATCCCCACAATTTTCTAGAAGAAGAGCTGTAAACGACATAAAAGATACAATCATCGAAGGATAAAGATAAGCTTGAATTCCAAACCATTCATGCTCTCAATGCAGAATGGTAGAAAGAAATAAGGAAAAACTCACTTGGTTAATTTAATGGCCCATCATATGCTAATATTATGATTAGCAAACCATCGAATTTTCCAAGTATCTCAGAAAAATTTCGAAGATATCCTGTCTTCGAATCGAAACTCAATAAGATGCTTAACAATTAATCAATCGAAAGTGATTGATTTCAAACAAACTCTATGAATAGAGTCGGGATCATACTCACTTAAACTCGAACTCTAAGCAATAAAGAAGATTATCAAGAAGATTTTCCGCATAAATATACGGAAAGAACATCCTCACAACAGGATAGACACAATAGACAAGATAGATAAATCACAAGGTGGCTTCTCACAAGGCCACTAAACTCGAACGACGATGAAAAATGCACGTCGTTGATAATAGCTCAAAGATAGAACATACTCAAGAACAAGGATACAAGCTCGAATTATCTTTTAATCCAAGATATTTAGAGTTTTAAATCTCAACATCTTTTAACTTTTTAAATCTCAATTTTCAATATTTGAAATTTTCTCAAACTCTTTACTATATTACTTAGTAAGTAATTTAAAACTCAAAGTTAAAATTCAAATTTCTTCTCTTACTTCAAAATTAATTTCCAAAGAATTTTGTAAATCCATAATAATATCCCTCAAAACAAATTAAGGGTTTAAATTCTCTTATTATACTCTTCCCTTAAAACATCCAATGTATATAATATAGATTCTAAAATCTCAAAATATACTTCGAATAAAGCACTGCTCAAAAATAATCTCATTTGTATTCTCATTTTTATAATTTAAAAATAAATAAATGGCATTGCCTTACCATTGACTCTCTAATAAATAAATATATATGTTGGCTGCAGAGTTAACCGAACGATCGAAACTGCCTCGCCGCTCTATTGCTCATCTCTAAAATCAATGGCTGCAATTACCATTCAAAAATAAATTAAATATTTAATCTCAAAGTGCTACTTTCAAAATCTCAATCCTTAAAACACAAATTATCTTGTCTGATTGCCTCATCATAGCATTTATGAGATTCATATCGATAACATTGATCAGGCATATCGACCAGAACTCTTAACTACTCGATGGATAACCCAACACTCTTAAATTATTTCTATAAAAGAATACTACTCATATAAATATATTCTCAAAACATTCTTTGATTTTTAAAATATCTCAAAACTCCAATTTCTCTTTTTAAAACACATATACATGGCTTCAAATACTCAAACCAAAGAACATTAAGAGAATGCATCAAGATATTCCTAAAGTACGTGATTCACAAAATCAACAGAAGGAGATGGAGTGTTCATCAACTCCTACAAGACGACGAGCCACTCTTGGAAATCATCAAGACAAAAGATAAGCAAGATATTCTTATCGAAGGAGAAGATGCATTCAAACAAAAAATCATTACTTCAAACAAAGTAATGCTACAAAGGATAACACCGATTGAGTATTCGAAAAGGATAACTCAAAGAAACTGAATGATAAACACAATCAAACTCGAACAATATAGAAACTCACCTCATTCCTTAGTGGATGTCCTCATGGAAGGATAGCCGAAGGCTAAAAGCCAGGAATTAGGTTACCTCAACACTCGATTGCCCGATTGGATGTTAAATCCAAACGGACTCACAAAACTCAAAAAAGTCACCTTGACTGGAATTCAAGTTATATCATCAACATCTCGATACTCAATAGTGAATTCAAAAACTTCGGAATCATTATTAATATTCTAAAGTGATAGAAATAATAAAACAATCAAAATAGGAAACCTAAATATGCAATAGGATCCTATAAAATAAAGGATTGGACTTAATATCAAATAAGACAATTCTTCTCAAATCAAATGCATCTTAAGATTGTGAATAACAAACAAATACTCACAAAAGCATCATCAAATAGAAATCTTAGAATACTCAAAACGAGCTAATCGTTGTGGATCCCCTCAATACGACTCACAATTCTAAAAGGAACACAACAAGAATATTCTAAGGAATCAATAAGCTTCATCGATACGAACTCAATCACATTAACAAAAGTAGGAATAGAATAATCCCAAATAAGATTATTCATAAGATAAGATAACATTAAACTCAATTATGGAATACTATGGAATACAATATATATTCCTAGACATATTCCATCTCAACATATCTCAATACTCGAAAAAAGAATTAAAGCACGATTCAAAAACAAGCTCGAATAAAGGTAAATGATTCACTCGTATTGTACTTCGACATATCATAATATACGTACTGTTCTTTGTTTATTCTACTTTGTTTTGACCACATCTCTAATACCACGCTGTAACGCCCCACCCTAAGACCCACCTTAGTCAAGAAAATTAACAAGTAATTCCGTCTACTAAAGTGGAGAATAGGGCTGGTTAAGGACGACTATCTATAATTTGTCTTAAACATCTACTGAATATGTCGATAAATGCAATATAATTTTTTCCTACTCAAGTGGATCGACATACCCGGTAAATTCTTAATCCAAAACTATAGGTAGTTAATGGATCTATCAGAACAAAATATAATAACTAAATATAAAGCACATCACAGAACAGTAATCAACATCATATATATACATATACATTGATACATGTTTAGTACAATGCAATATGAATACAATAAAGGTGGTACTCGACCACACCATATACATTGAATCAAATATAAATTCATCTGAGTATGCGGAAGAACAGAAATTGCTCAAGATAAAGGAGAGTTGATATCCAACATCAACTACAGGCTAAGTCCAATAGTTGATACATGAAATAACTCGGTCTAGCTCGAGTATAAATACACGGGTCAGTCTAGCTACACGAATCAGTCAATATCGGTAATATAAAGCAGAATAGACATGAAGATACTTCTTCTCTAAAGAGAAGAACGAATTGATAAAATCATAAGCTCGACACTTAAGTAACAAACACTACTTAAGTGAACAAATATCTCGAAGGAGGTAACTCAAACTCAATACTCAAATCAAACACAAGTGCCTCATATCATCGGCGACATCTCAAAATGTCTACATTGTTTCCATGAACCATATCTCCTCAAAAGGAGAAACATCAATACAAACTCTCGCCAAAATGGCAAACATAAAACATTCTCAAATAAGATGATCAAAAACTCAACTATAGATGAATCTCCAAATCAATTATACCTCATCTCATCGGTATAAATTTATATAAATCTCAATCTCAACTCGCCAAAATGGCAAAACCCAAAATATCCTATAAAATCCTAACATTATCAAAACTCATAACTCAAGGAACTCGATAAGAGTTCAAAACATCATAATTGAAATCACCATATATATAACATCTCATATAGCACTAGACTATCGATATAATAAAGCATATTAAAAAGGTGAAATCACAATAAAACAGAAAATTTAGAAAATCCGGATTGGCCAAATCCCCGATTGTAATGCCGAAGCAATGATGCACGTGCAAAACTCAGACGGACGAAGCCTCAGACAAGGTGGCTAACGCCTCCCAAAGCAGTTCATCCTCATGACAAGGTCGCTGACACCTCTCGAAGCCATTTTGTTAGCTCTAACAAGGTTGCTAACACCTCCCAAAGCAGCTCATCCTCATGACAAGGTCGATAACACCTCTCCAAGCCATTTTGTCGGCTCTAACAAGGTCGCTAACACCTCCCAAAGCAGTTTTTCCTCATGACAAGGTCGCTACACCTCTCCAAGTAGTTCTATTAGGTAAACATCGTGAATGTGTCACAAATTAACGGATAGGAACCCGAAAAGTGTTAACATGTGTCTCATACCACACATTCACACTTAGCGGTTCACTAGCCGTTAGTCGATGCCACACTAGAAACGTCATAAAACACAGAAAATTATATCTCGCATCGTCTCATTGTCGAGTGGTAAAGAGACACCATACTTGTCTTATCTCATCGACAAGTATTAAATGGTATCGTAACTTTTCTCATCTCATCGACAAGTGAAAACATCATGATGGTTCCTCATAAACCATAAATCTAAAAATATGAAATCATAAACTCAAGACTTGCCTTATATCAATGGCAAGTAAATAAAACATCGTGACGGATCTCATCGACCATACTCCTATATAGGAGATCTCAAGCCATAGTATTTGTCAAATATTGGCCATCTTAAATAACTCCAATAAATAGGAACTATAAAAATTAAAATATGCCATAAAATGGCAAAACATCTCAGAATCAATAATCTCAAATAGCTTCGATCATACAAGTCCGGAATTAACCGAAATAGTTAGCGCACATGTCTCATACCACGTGTTTTACTGAGTCGTATAATTCTCTTTCTCATACATTCGAATAGTGTAAAAGTGTATGTTTTATATCTGAAATAGTATACTAGAGAAAACAAGCTTCTAAAACAATTTCCCAAAAAGATTAATAAAACCAATATTTGAAATTCCTTTATTATAGGGAATAAATAGGATTTTTTATTAGAAAAATAATTTTAAAATAATATATAATAATAATTTGAAACGTACATTTATTTAAAAATCACTTCAAAAATGGTTTCTTGAAAACCGTACACGAAAACAATGAAATAAAAGAAAGATAATTCAAGACCGGTAACTTGAGTTTAATATGAATTCAATTCAAATTTAACCCAAAATCAATTCCAATTCTATTTAAATTTGAATTTCAAATTCTCCAAATATATCTAGCCTATTGATAGGCATAATAGCTCTCAAAAATCTCAAAAACATCATCAAAACCAAACGAGAATAAGAGTAAAAACGGGCTAATACAATTCCAACGTCAATGTTTGTTGTTGTTATCATCTTGCCCTCTGGACAGCAACATATAACCATAATTTCGACCAAACAAACTTCAAAATTTCAAAAACCACAATGAATAAAACTTGTAGCACATGATCTAAGCTTTCCAAAATATCCAAAATTATCAAATTTTGGTTAAGAAACGAAGAAGCTATGGCCAATTTTGTTTCAGCTTCCAGCAAAGAGCAAATATTGGTTTTGCTCTTAGGTTAGCAGTAGAAAAATTAGATTTTGACATAGCTAACCTCAAATTTATAGAAAACTCAAAACAAGAAACTTGTATTAAATGATTTTTCTTTTCGAAACATCAAAAATTATCAAAATCGGTTAAGAAACGAAGAAGTTATGGCCAATTTTGTTTCAGCTTTAAGCACAAAGCAAATATTGGTTTTGCTCTCAGGTTAGCAGTAGAAAAATTAGATTTTGATATAGATAACCTCAAAATTATAGAAAAATAAAAACGCGAAACTTGTAGTAAATGATTTGTTCTTTCCGGGACATCAAAAATTATTAAAATCGGTTAAAAAAGAAGAAGTTGTGGCCAATTTCGTTTCAGCTTCAAATACAGAGCAGATATTGCTTTTACTCTCGAGATAACAGTATAAAAATTGGATTTTATGACATATCTAACCTTAAAATTACAGAAAACTCAAAACATGATAATTGTAGTACATGACTTGTGCTTTCCGGAACATCCAAAATATCAAATTCTGATCAAAGATGAAAAAGATATGGTCAAAATAATTCTGGGTTTCAAAGTTGAAATTAAAAACACAGGACAGAGAGGTTACTAGCTCTTCAAACACATATTACGATTAGCCAAATTTTGATTTACAGAAAATGATAAACATAAAAGTTATTCCCTATAAATATACCTTCCAACTGCGAAATGTCACACTCAATTCTGATTTGTCATTAAAAAGTTATGGTGATTTTAAGATCAGGTTTTAACAAAAAAAAATTGCACAGAGCAAATCTGTGTGCATCAGTTTCAAACTAAATTTCGACCCTATAAACAATAGAATTTCAAAAAGTGATTAAAACAGAAGTTGTAGCTAACAGAACATCCTTTCAACTGCAAAAAGATTGAGCTAATTTGGGTAAATTTTCACTAAGATATTACTGTTTTACTGCAGAAATTTTTCATAAATAATTTTCAGCAAACCACAACCAACTTGAAAGAAATTCAATTCGAGGTCTCATAGTAGGTTGCTTTTGCACACACATGGCTGCCACTGCTAATGCTTGAAATAGGCCTCTCATTGGGAAACTTCTATTTAGCTTTGGATTAGCCATTTGTGGGAATTTCTTTCTGTCTTTAAATAGAGGCCGAGCCTGCATTCAGTATACGAAATAAAATAGTTCGATGTTATTCTTGGATGCTTGATACGTGTGGCTTGTATGCATCATCTTTACGAGCACAATTATGATTTAAGGCTACAAATTTGGTTCCCCTATTACTTCATATGACATGGTTCAGTATAAGGAGCCTGACATACTTATATTGCATATACTAGTACTATGAACTTCCATACTGCATGTTATATGAAAGAAAGAAAACATGTTCGTTCTTCTTCCAAAATTTAAGTGATGTCCTTGGGATAAGTCCAGAAAATATTTCTTAAAATTATAAATGTGTGCCAGTTTAAATTTAGAATTTCAAGGTCACACATGCATCCACCCAACCAAGCATGGGCACAAACATTAATTCAAATAGAAACTAACAATTATTCTTGTAGATTAAAGCTAGAGGTGTGAGTGATTAACTCACCTTGTTGTAGGAATGTAAAAACTCGAATTAATGTAAAAAGGTTGGATATTTTGCTTGAATTTTAGCTTCTAGAACCTATGAACAACATTACAACAACATGCAAGCAAGGAAACCCTATTACTAACAATCTACCAATTGCAAAAATCCAAATTTGATGAAATAGAATAAGTTTTGGAGTTGATTACCTGATAAATATACCTTTAGATTGATTAAAACTAGCAAATTAATATAGGAATTGAAGATTTAGAACTCTAGGGTTTAGAAGGAGGAATGGTTTCTTTTTTTTGTTTTACTGTGAAAGAGATAAACGTACTGATGTTTAAGGAAGAGAAAGATGTTTCTCCTTTCTTTGCTAATAGGCTAAGTGAAGTATGTTAATGGGCTAGAGTCCAATTGTTTAGGAAATTTTGCTTAGGTTATAAATTAATCACTTAGTTCCATGTTAAAAAGGCACACCTTCAAATTCAATCATCTATTCAAATTTATTTCATATCAAAAATTTATAAAACTTCATATTCATGATGACAAAAATGTTAGATACTCAAAATAAAAGATATTTTTAAAACATTTTATCATCATATTCTTTTTTTTATAATAAATTACAAATTTACATCTTTAATTGCAAATCCCATTGTAATTTACATTATAATACAAAAATAATACTTTTGTGTAATAAAATTTTATAACCCATTTCAAATATAATTTTACACCTAAATTATATTTTTAAACTCAATTTCATTATTATTTTAAATATATCCCATCTTAAAATTAATTACTTCTTTTTAAAAATCATTAAAAGAAGTAAATAGCAATAATTAACAAAATCATTTCATTAACTCTAAATAAAACACATTTTCCTCATTTTATTATCTCAAACCATCTTAATAAAGTATCCAAAATTCCATTTTCTCTTTTTTTCCTCGAATATATTGTTTATTCCCAATAAACAATTTAAATTCCTCATTAATTATTAATTTACACTATTAAATTATAATTTTCGTTATAATTTAATATTCTCAGGTAATCGCTAAAATCAGGATTGTTACATAAACTCCCACACCAAGGAGAGGGCGTGAGTTATACAGGGGGATATGGAGGAAATTAAGCAAGTGCAAGGCAAGGAGGAGGAGAAAAGTGGTGGTTGCAAGGAAGGTATTTGATTTACGTTTTTGGATCTTAGTTTTTTGTAAGGTTAAAGATAAGTTAACATTCTACTTTGAATGAAAACTATAACGATATGTTAGTATTTTGTTTTATTTATGTTGATTTAATTATTGTTAACTTATTGGTTTGAATTCTTATTTTGAAAGTAAGTGACATATGTGATCCATGTATATGAACTTGAACGAAGTTGGAATGGACTTGGATGGACTTGTATGACTTATTAAATGACCTTGAACAAAGCACATAGGTTGTAGATGGAATTTGATTTAGATCGGACTTGAATTTCAAAGTGCGCCAATTGTGAATTGCCTTGTTTTTGGCGATTGCTATAAAACTTTTTAGAGAGATCCCTTGGGGGTTTCTTTCCATATTTATAATGTGTTACATTATATATATATATATATATATATATATATATATATTTGTTTCTACCAAAAGCTTGAATATTAAAATGTTAAGTAACATCTCGAAAAGTGGCCAAAAATATCACTGCAAAACTACCATGTTTAGACTTGATTTTTGGACTTAAGAGGTTTGAATAGATATTTAGATTTAAGTATTTTATTTCATTCTTTTTACAAGGGTTTGCTAACTCCTATTAGAGTGTTTCAAAAGTGATTTGAAATATTTATGAATTTTAGGAATTAGTTGTGAATTTTTAAAGAACATATATTTTGTTCAAATATATAGAAAACACGTCATTTTCAAGTTTTTGAGGATTTTATAAATTTGTTATTTTCAAGTATTATTTTGAGTAAATAGTTTAAAACCTATTTGTAACGACCTGGAATTTACATTCCAAAAATTCCAGATAGTTCGAAAAAGAAGCGAAGAGAAAGAAGAAGAAACAGAAATGAAAAACAGAATCTTACATTCGCAGAGGATAAAATATAATATCAAATAATATTATTTACACAAAGAAAGCTGTATTAGCCAGTTACATTTTAATACATCATAGTTACAACATTTCTCAATCACTGGACAGTTAAAATAACCTGTCCCAGATATAAAACAATATATATATACATACATACATATATATATATATATGTATATATATGTATATATATATATATATATATCACGGCGGAATACACTCCATACGTTCCTGTCATCCAGCTCACCTCCTGAGCACCAGAACGTCCTTACCTGAAAATCTATGATACTCGATCTGACCCGAGCATTACATTAAAGTAACACCCGGGTCAGGCTAGAAACCAGCGTGAGTAAACTCATCCAACATGAAATTTCAATACGTAGAGCTTATTAAAAACCCGGGGAAACTTGTATCAATTTTACAAATTCACAATTTGCTATAGACAATACTTATTTCACACATCAATTTCTAAGTACCAAAACTTAGATTAAATGGTCAAATTCATTTAAATCATTCCATTCCAGCCTATTGATTTCACATACCAAATTTATATAGAATTATTATAGATTACGAATCGAGTTGGTTTTGGATATGTACAAATACCCAACCCCGGTCTCTTCGAATCCAATGTCATCTTATTTCTAGTTTAAGTGGACACAAATCAGCTATATACAAAATATCATAGTCACACAACAAATTCATTATTGATAGACAACTCACAATATCACAGTTCAGCCTTTATAACGTATCATGATTCATTATAAGCTATCAGATTAGATATAAACCAAATCATCCAACACCATTCAATCATCCATAACAAGTTAAATCGGATGTTCAAATCTTTAATTTTATTACCAACTTTAATTACTTAGATTACCTTTAATCTTGCTTAATTAATAATTAGTTAATTACAACCAATAATTAACAACCTTTAATCATCCATCTTAATTAATCGTCCTTGATTAATTATTACATTAAGTAATTAACTTTTAATTACCACATAGATTAATTAACCTTAACTGTTCCCATTAATTAAACTTTAATTAATTAAGGACATTCATAAATGATCCTCTGATCACTTCCAGTAATTAACCAACCTGTAATTACTTACCTTAGTTAATTAACTCCTTAACTAATTATATTAATCCTCTGATTTATTACGTGAAGTAATTAACCCTTAATTACTTCCATTAAGTAATTTTCTTAATTACTTTCCATCAACTAATTACTCTCTTCATATTACATTCAGCAATTAACCCCCAATTAATTACATTTAGTAATTATCCATTAATTACTTCACTAGGTAATTATACTTAATTAATTTATAAGTGATTATCTTAAATTAATTAAACTAATTAATTAACTTAAAATTAATTACATTAATTAATTAGTCAATTAATCATCACTTAATCACTAGTTAATGATTAAACCCTTAATTACCTTCATTAACTACCCCGATAAATTTAATTACTTTAGGTTTTAAGTATTTAATTACTTCATTCTTTTATCTTTAATTACTTATTAATTAATTTATAAACTTAATTATTCAAGTCCTTTATTAACTAAAGGAGTAACCATTATCTTAAATTAATTTCCTAATTAACATTAAAATCTTATTCAATAACTTTCGGAAATAAATACCTTTGTTTAAAAGAATGATAAAGCGAGTTATTATAAACCTACATATGTTGACCTTAAACACTTGTTAACATAAACATCAACCGAGTCAACCCAGCACTTACCCGTATTTCTCGCGAGCACGACTACAATTACTTCTCGAGTCACACACGAATCGCCCACACATTCGAAGCAAGCATGAGAAGAACTCGTAAAAACCCAAGCCACAATCATCTTACGCAAAGCTATCACGATCCAGAGCATATAGGTGCACGTGCACCTGCACGTATGATCGGAGATGATCAAACCTCTACTGCCAGCATTCCCAAGTCACTAACGATCCTCTCACCCTCCACGGCGACCCAGAATATCTTCAACAACTCCAAATAAGAAAAATTGTATTCAGATGACAAACATAAACAATCTGACCTCCTTCAATCGCCTCGACCAACACCCTCTGACACCGGAGCAACCCAAATTCCATCGACGAACTTGCCAACAACTCAACTTCCTCTCTCCCAAGGCCCACCCATTCTGATGCCGTCTCGAGTTCGTAACTACCACGCAAACAACCACATCCCAACCATGACCTAAAACCCTAAATTCCTACTGCCACATCTCCACGGCGTCAACAAAAATGAGCTACCATTTTTACCGACATCCCTTACCTCCAAGCTTTCCGCATCCAAGAACTCACGATACCAAACTTTCCTAATCATCAGAAACTGCTCAAAAACTGAAATACGATCATTGCTCGATTTCTCATGATTTACCAGTCTAATAATCTTGATTTTAGTTTTAAAAATCCTTATTTTTAACGACAAAACAAATTATAGATTTGAAATAAACAATTATTTTGGTCGATATTTTGACATAACTTCAAACTTACAGTTCTTCTTCCCTTTTATTCAAACCAGCTTCATTTTTGAACTTTTAAACATTTTTAAAATTTATAATTTTGATATAACAAACAAATTTTGTTTATATATGGAAGTCTGAAGAGATTTAGGAAGAAGATCTTAACTTTTTCCAAAATTTGAAGCCTGAACAATCAAGAACAGAGACAAAAATATTTATATACAAGCATGCACATTCAAAAACAGACATGCATACAATTTTACACCTATACATGCAAAGTACATTCATATATTTATGAACATTTCACACATAACTTCAGGCATCAACCTCGTGTATCAAAATATAACAGTTTAGTTTACTCACCATATTAAAACGACAGAGAGCTTGGGAAAAATGGATTGAAAACTTGACTGCTTTGATTTTCTTTAAAACTGGAGTGCATTGAAAAATTGAAAACCATGGCCTCTTTGAAACTGGAAAGTTGTAAGCTTTGATTTACTTCAGGCTGCACTTGAAAATAAATCTTGTTATAGGTTTGTTGTTTTGAGAAGATTTGAAACAGAGTTGAAATGATTATATGGTTTTGCTTTTGATTTTTGAAAATGTTAACAGGCTTTGGCTTTGAATTGGTGAAAAGTTTTACTGGGTTTTGATTTGGAAAAATGTTTACAAGGTTTTCAGTTCTGATCTGAGAAATGTTTCAGGTTTTATTTGTTTAGAGGAGATGTGTTTAGGTTTTGATTCTTGAGTTTGGAAATGAATTTCAGTGTTTTCGGTTTTGGTTTGAAGAAATTTACAAGTTTTGATCTGGTGGATTGATTATAGGTTTTGGTTTTTGCTTTTGAAATTGTGAAAATATGAAAAGAAATAGAAGAGAGGGGATGTAAATTTATATAGATTCATTAGGATTTGTCTTAAAATTAAAGAAAATAGCAATAGATTATGACATTTGTCATTACAATCTTTAATTATCTTACACATATTATAACAAGCATTTACAATTAAACACATGTAATTATTTACTTTTATTTTATATATTTTTTAAATGATTTAAAAGCTTTTGAATTAAATCTCGTAATTAATAAATATTTTTTTCCTAAATTAATAAATGCTTTTCTAAATTTATACAAGTAAAACTTTTTAAAAGAAAATGAAATAAAAACCAATCATATTTTAAATAAAATCATATATAGTATATTTAATCCATTTATAAATGTAAATATAAAACTTCTGTATTTATTTACTATTAAATAAATACTTTCTAAATTTATATCAATAAATTTCATTAAAGAGAATAACATAAGACAAATCTTATTTTTAAATAAAAACTTTATTCATATATTTTATATCCAAAATATTTTTAAGATATATATCCTTTAAATTCAAATTTAAATCCAAATTCAAATTCAAATTCAAATTCAATTTAAAAGAATCCATTTTAAAATCAACTAAAATATATGTATATATTAAAACAACACGAATTAAATTTGTAAATAATAGTTCTATTTTAAAGTCTATTTATATCTATATCTAAATAATTTATAAAGGAGATTATCACATTTATTTGTTCGATCTATAAATCAGTATTTTCAATAGTTAAATTAGATAATTATCCAATTATCTAATGCCCGAAAATCCGGGTTATCACATTATTATAAATATTATAAAGGATTTTAAATGCATTTTTAAGCATATTTAGTTTTTAGAAAATATGTTGACTATTTTATATCTTATGGAATAAGATATCTTTTCAAATGGTTTATTTAATATCAAGTTTTGGTAAAAAAATTACTATACGGATATATCATTTTGTAAAGGGTTTTAAAAGTATAAACAAAAGGTTTAGAAATGGTTAGTAACTGCTTAATGTCCAAATGGTTAAATTGTTTAATTACCACTACAAGAAATTTTATTTTTGGTGGCGTACAAAAAACGCTACCAAAACTTATGGTAGCATTTTGATAAATGCCGTGATAAAGCCCGCAACTAAAAATCCATGGTTTTTAGTTGCATTTATTTCAACGCCATTATAAATCCTTTTATTGTAGCGTTTCTTAAACACCACCAAAAATCTTTCTGTAACATTTTAAAAACGCCACCAAAAGGTTTTTTGGCGCTACCAATAGAGTTTCCAACTTTACCTCTACTTTACGGTTGCGTTTACTTAACGCCACAATATATATTTCGGTAGTGTTTTTGAAACGCTGCTAAAAGTTGTTGATCATTTTGCACCATTTTTTCATGCTATTATTTCATGGCCTATTTTGTTTCAACTATTTCAATCAACAATCACTCACATAATCATCATATTCAAACAATTAAAAAAAATATTAATCATATAATCAAATAAGATATCCATAACCATTCTAATACAATAGTTTTTTGATAAAATGACCAAACTCACATACAATAACCATTCATATACAAATTTGCACACCTAGTATAAATAAAATGTTATACCAAACTAGTGCTAACAAAACACTTGATTACCCATAATTCTTTATCGCATGCATAAGAGCTAGCACCATAAAAGTTCAACTTTGCTCTCTTCGGAAATCCAATGCCTGCACAATTGAAAGCACAACATATAGTCAAACAAGTATGTTAATTCGTAGGACTTCAAATCTAATAACAAACATCTACAATATTGTACGAGTATATCATATTATAAATAATGTCATATAAATAATCAATGTTATAAATGAAATGAAATAAATAAAGTCCAATCTTATAGTTATACATAAAATGTTGTTAAATTAGTTATATTGTTATTTATAAAATTTAGTTAACTTAAACTTAGTTAATTTTATAAAACTTGTTTAATTTTAACAAAGCCTAGTTCATTTTTATTAACTTGCTTAACTTAATTTATTATTATTATTATTATTCAAACTCGGTTAACTTAATTATATTATTATTATTATAAACTTAGTCAAATTTTATAAACTAAGTTAATATATCATCACCATCATTATTTATAAATCTTTGTTAAATTAGTTATATTATTATTATTTATAAAATTTAGTTAACTTAAACTTAGTTAATATTAACAAAACTTAGTTAATTTTATTAACTTGGCTAAGTTAGTTAATTTATTATTACTATTATTACAAAAACTGAGTTAGTTTAATTATATTATTATTATTATTATTATAAAATTAGTTAATTTTTATAAACATAGTTAATTCATCATCATAATCATTGTTATTATTTATAAAACTTTGTCAAATATGAAATTTAGTTAGCTTAAACTTTACTAACTTTATAAAACTTTTTAATTTTAACAAAATTTAGTTAATTTTAATTAACTTGGTTAACTTAGTTAATTTATTATAATTAATATAAAACAAGGTTAAATTAATTTGGTATTATTATTATTATTAATATAAACTTGGTTAATTTTATAAACTTAGTTAATTCATCATCATTGCCATCCTTATTATTTATAAAACTTTATTAAATTAGTTATAGTATTATTATTTATAAAATTTAGTTAACATAAACTTAGTTATATTATTATTATTATAAACTTAGTTGATCTTTATAAACTAATTTGGTTAATCATCATCATCATTTATAGAACTATGTTAAATTAGTTATGTTATTGTTATTTATAAATTTTAGTTAACTTAAACTTAGTTAATTTTACAAAAGTTATTTAATTTTAACAATACTTAGTTAATTTTTATTGGTTTGGTTAATTTATTATTATTAATAATTTATTATTTTTTCTCACTTACATATGATAAAAATTGAAACTATCATGTTCAAGGTACAAACTTATATTGTGAACAACTTGTGCACTAGTTGTTGAGCACGTGATATTATTAAATAAGAACGTAAAATTGCCTTAAGCATATCCAAGGATCCAAAGCCATTGCAACCAGACTTAGAAATTATGAATACATCGTTGATCATATGACTTAAAAGGGAAACATTATAGCTAAAAAACTAAAGATATAAGATAAGTGGATAACTACCCATCTCCCTATACCCAATATGCGTCAACGGATGTTTTAGCATATTAACTATAAACCAAGTTTTTGCCTCTTCCGCAACCAAATTCATCTCCTTCTACAGTAAAAGCATTAAAAACTAACATGAACTGCACCGGATGTCTCTATAAGCTAATAAAAACAATCCTAAATCAATCAACTCTACTCTCATAATCAATCAATTATAACTTATACTGACTATACCGTTCTAGAATTTTTTTAATTATATCTATAAAAAAGAAGTACCTGAGAGTGCAACCAAGTCGACAATGATGAGACCGTGTTCTTCCATTGATCGATACTAGTCCTACTACTAGTATTATGGACCACAATCTGCATTGGCTGCTGTAGCAATGGGTTGAAGACTACCGCCATGATCTGACCCATCTCCATTTCAAGTTCATATCATCCAACCAACTCCAATTGTCGACCTAGCAGTAGCACCCAGATTGGTACCAAATTGTTGATTGACCACAAAAATATACCACAAACTACAAAGCATCAAATGTGAATCCGTTACTAAGTTATGCATTTGTAATACATAATCAATGTTACAAGTGAAAAGGCAAATATAGTGAACTTATGCCATTTTTCTTCAAGAACAGCATCATCCACTATTATATCATTTATTGGACTTAGTTCATTGCAAAAGCAGACAGTTGCACCGCAAATAGCAAATGAACTAAAAATAATGTGGAGGTCATCAAAATATTAACATAAAAAACTATCATTAAAGTCGATTATGTTATATAATGGTACCTTTTGCTTCTATCGGTTTGCAGTACTACCCAAACTTTAGAACTCTTCCTCTTGTATGCTGAAAAAGAAAATGAAAGGCTTCATATGTTGTAAAACTATTATGTATATACATGCTAAATACATTAAAGTGAGTCTGAATGCAATTAATATTTGATATATGAAGCAATACTAATGTGACTTAATGATTAAAATATGCAACTGCAAAAAATATAACCATGGTATATAAAACACTATCAGCATGAAATAAACAAATGCAATACTAATAATAGCAAACATTGGCTTTAAACACTTCCAGAAGAGACAAATCCAATCATCCTCTACAACTGAAATTCATTCCTCCAACCACCATCCCCTATATCAGCCTTCCCTAACATCCAACCCTTCAATCTATTGCATACATCAGCAACAACCTCGATCTCTAAACCATCTTCGGCATCACATTTGGAAACTATCACTATCCCTTGCCTCTGCACCATCAAAAACGGCTACCTGATTCATTCGCAACTATCAATACATGATCTGCATATCACCACTGCAGCCTCCACAGATCAGAACAACCACATTATTTCAACACTTTCTTCACAACTCACTTCCACACTACATCATTTCAGCACACCATCATTGCCCTTCACATTCTCCTACTCCTCATCACAGAAGCCAATCCCTATCATCTCTGCTTTCAATATCACAGCCATTTCATTTCAAAACTGCCTGACATTCTCTGCCTACCAGCCCCCGTCATCTCAACAAACAAACATCCTCTTCATCATTTGAACAACATCTCCATCAACAAACCCCCCTGTCCAAAGTCATCGCAACCACCTGAACTACTTAAGCTTCAACAACCCACGATCACCACTTCGATCCCACCAGCAATCGGCAGCAGCTCTAACCTCACCTGAAACTCGAACAATCCACCCCCAAACATCACCGAACCACCCTCCTCCAACTCTTGAATCACCAAACCGAACGCAATTTCACTTCGATTTTCAATCGCGACAAACACACCCTCAACAACGAACAACCTGAGCATCCATAGCAATCACCCAATCTGGGACAATCCATATCAAACATCACCTCTGCAAATTGCCTCATCGATTCACCCAAATCATGAATCGCCAAAATTGAAGACCTAATTGATTGTCAGTGATTGCATTTTGAACGCTAATAAGAAATGAGTTTTAAAGATCAGATATCAGCTAGAACGGTTAATGTTCCAGTATCAAACACTGATTTAACCATACCATGTAAACCCATGTTGTATTGCAAAGTAAAATCATCGCACTCGATTGGCGTCTGTGACGAGCCACATCGTCAAACGCCACATCAGGATCCCCATGCCACTGTACGTCATGGCTCTCTCTGTCCTGGACATCGATGATTATTGACATGCTTCTAGATCGTAATGTTTATTTTAGTAATTCGGTAGCGATTTTTGAATTGGGAAAATTAGGGCTTATGGGAGTAATTTTGAAGATGAAGATTTTTTTGTTCTCATCATACTTTTGAGAGGAGGGAAAACAGATAAAAGGAAATTTGAGCGGTCATGGAAAATTTTAGTAGAAGTTTTCATGAATTATTGGGCGGAGCGATTAGCGGCGTTTCTTCAACTATTTTTATGTTTTAAAATTACCAACAGTTGCATATAGCTTGAAATGCTACAAATTAATGCGACTAAAAGCAAGTTTTGTTGTAGTGTACTTATCTGAAAACTAATTAACTTTGCTTAACACTAAAAGCCGGATCTATTTATGAGAGTTAAGATTGATGTCGACTAGGAATGGAGTAATGGAGCTCTAACATACCAAACTTCTCTCTTAACCGAGAAATAGTAAGTTGGAAAATGTTGAAAACATGTTAATCGTGTTGATTTCTTACTATTTATTGAAATCGTTAATACTGTTTTTTAGTACTTAATATTAAAAACTGACAAGGTAGGCTTATCTATTTGTGAGATTTAAGAATGAAGTGTCTAGGTAAGGGTTTGAGACAACTACTGTTCTAACCTACCCACCTTCACTCTTGAATGACAATGTGTTATGGATTTATCTTTAGCCCATTTTTATTATGCTTATGAATGTAAATAGATCTTTAGAAGAATGATTTAAAGATAAGCATAAGCAAAATGGTCTTGGGTTTGTAGTGACAATGTTTAAGTAACATTAGTCTTAAGCATTTGAATAGATTTGTAAAAGTACTTAGATCCTTAAAATGGATAATTTTGAAGGAAATATAAATATGGAATCTTTTAATAAAGTTAGAAGTTTATTAGGTAAAAGAAGTTTAATAATAAAGGAGCTTTTGATTAATAATGGATTAAATAAATAAAAGTGTCAGCAGTTGCTTAAATAGCTTAACCAAACTTTGTGTGGCTTGATCTCACTTTATATGACTTTATAGTGTTTTGTATGTTCATTTGTTTATGGAAAGTATACTAGACTTGGTTTCCATTTACATACAAACATTTGTACCCTATGCAGTTAGTGCCTCGCTATTACCCTGCTATAATCTTGCTATATTTCATTGTGGATTTCTAACCCTACGATTTTTCCATATAGCCCCAAATATAGCATTTTCATTTTAAGCCCCGCTGTTTCCGCTATATCTCGTCATTTCTGCTATATTCCGCTATTTTTGCTATATCTTCTTTAAAAGAAATGAATTGAAAAATGGCATTTATACATTATAAAAATTATGAACTTAACTTATCTAATTGAATTTTTGATATATTTTCAAAAATGAAAATACACTAATATTCTACTAGATTTGATTATGTTATATAACAGTATTACGTTTACTTGCAGTATATTCACACAGATTTTATTTAAAATTATGTATGTATTAAATATAATTCAACTGAATGTTAATTTTTCATTTAGCTGCCATTTATATATTTGTAAAAACATTATGTACGAGTTTTATATGATATTTTAGAGTCATCCGCTATATCCCGTTATATTCTCGCTATATCCCCGCTATGACTTTGTGCATCTCCACCGCACTGAATCTGTCATGTTCTTTAACAGCGCATCTTACACCAGATGGTCGATTAGTCGACTATCGAAATTGTTCAAATATTATTTTGGAAATATCTAGAAGAAACGCGAGTGATTTATGGTATAGTTATCTTCATCGAATCTATACTATACATATACACTTGTCTTGCTATTCTAGGACAAATGATAAGGAAATCCATCCGCATATACGGTTAGGTGGAAATATATGCTCTTACGCATGGTTTTTTATCTTCAAAAAATCGGGGTTGAGTTTATGAGAATTCATCGATTGGTTTTGGAGAGTCTGTAAGTGTAAAGAGTGTACTTAAACGATATGATTCAAACCCGAAACCACTTCAAAACCATTTATGAAATGTATGCTCTGGAAGTAGTTGTGAAGCAGAATGTTATGGAGTTAAACTGTCTATCCTAAGGTTAAGTTCAAGGGAAAGGACAATGTTAACATTTCGAACGATAATATCAAAAGGGACTGTCTATCTTGAGAAGTATCCTAAGAAAGGGTAGCATCTGCATTCATCGGAGGACCTATGTAGGGAACTTATGTGGAGGTTCAAGATCTATTCAAGATGCACAAATTCATGTAATGATTCTTGATCTGTTTAAGACAAAGGAATCCATTTGGGGATTCATGTTATGTATGAGTGATGAAGACTCATGTAAGAGATGCCGAATGTAGCCTTGGGATTGGGAAATGATATAAAACAAAGAAGGGGCATGGCTAGGGGGATTTAGCAAACTTAAGGGTATATCAAATCCATTTTATAGAGGCTCATCAATTATTTCTAGTGAGAGTGGGTATGGCTCGGATCGCATACCGAGGGTGGTCCATTTATGTTTACCTTTGAGTATATCCCATCTAGAGATACACATTGCTCGAAAGGTAGTTTCTGACCCTTATCATGGAGATTGGATTTGGCTTCCCCGTAGAGATCTTCATGGAAAATCAATTATGCGAACGTGTCTTAGTGGTATTGATTGTATACCTATTATTGTTGCACAACAACTATTTGATATGATTCATGTGCTAATCTATCATATCACTATATGTTAAACTTAATGAATGGTTAGTTTCTTTGAGGGGAAATCATTTTAGGAATTCGTATGGTCTCAATAGTTATTGTTAGATGTCACTCGTATTTCTTGAGTTTTCTCATGCTGGTTTACCAAATAGATCTAGGTGTTATTTTTTTTATAATGCTCGAGTCATCCCCGTGTATACTTCCAGATTTAGTCGTGGATTCTTTGAAGCTTTTGGAAATGAGCTGGATGATTTCCTGCCGAAGTATTTATTTCCTCAGCATTACTATTATATCAATAGCACTTTTGAGGACAGATTGTTATAACTATCTAGAATGATTATTGTAACTTTGAAACTTTGTATCTTAGAATAAAAGTTTATATTGTCATTTGATATTATATATGATCGTTTTTTTGTGAGATTTTGATATTTTATTCCTTCTTGCCTTTTCTCTTTCTTTTTCTTTTATTTCATCCAAATAACTTTTCTTTTCAACACTTGAATGTTTGGCACATGAATACCGTGGATGTATTAGTGTTAACATTTGGGGTTCAAAAAGGCTAGTCATTATAGTTAGTGTCATAGTTGAAGGTTAAGCGAGAACCTTGGCTTTGGTTGGGTATGACTCGCTAAGAGATGGGGTAATGGAATTCCCTAGCATGATTTGAGTGTATTATACATATGAGGGCATTTTATTAGTGCTATGAAAATGTTTTATATTGTGTTTATTAGTCTGTTGAGCAGTTTAGGAACTCTAATCGATACATAGGATGCCATGATATCAATAGGGATTTCTAACACTTTAATAGAGTAAACCAACACAATATAATTTTCTAAATTGGTAAATGAAATAATTTTACCTAGGACTATATTTTAGATATAAAAGGAAAAAAATTTAAAGAAAAATTGATATATATTTTATAGTGTGTTTGTTTGTTTAGAAATGATAATATTTAATTATTATCATTTATTATTTGATTACTATACATGGCAAATTTATGAGCATTTACCATAGTTTTTTGATTTATAATAAATTTACCTTTTACAACATGGGTTCGGTAGATAGCAATTTATAGGAACATTGGTTACGAATATCTTCGTAATTTGACTTTTAGGCGTTCAATGATAATGTTGTGTTAAAATTGAATTTTAATAAAAGTTGTTTATTATAATTTAAACATGGGTACACATTTGTGAAATGATTTAGATAAGGAAGCAACTTCATGCAAACATGGTTTATAAACGAAGGGATTTAAATAGAGAATTTGAGGATTTAAATCCTGATATCTTTGAAAATGATTTTCAAGATTTTGGTGAAAATAATAGTAATATTATTTGAAAGTAAGTATTTAGGAAATTGGTTTATGAAATTGAGATCATGATACTTAGTAAAATTTACAAATTATTTGATATCGTTTTAAAATGATTTTGATTAAGACTGAAAGGCATGAACTGGACGTATTAAACTCACTTATGTCGTTGATGTAACGGCCCGGATTTTTCATTATTCGATTTTGAATAATTAAATGGTTTTAAATATTTAATTTGAATTATAGATTGATTTTGAATGTGAAAATTGGGCTTATTTATAAAATAAATTCAGAATTTAAATATATCAATTTATTGTATAATTTAATTATTGAGGTTTATTGGTAAAATTATTGTATCTTGAGTTTTAAGTCCGATAAAAATTATTTAAAGGCTTGGAAAATTTATATTAATAATAATGAAGATAATAAAAGTTTTAAAATTGAATTTAAAAGCGAATTGTTCAGTTTTAAAAACATATCGTTTAAATTGACATTTAAAAATAGCTTTCCGAGACACAATCTTGGGATTCGACAAAACTAGTTCCATTGGATCCATAATAATGTATTATTATCGAATTTCATACTTTGTAGCGTTTGAAATTATCGTCTGGACGTACGATATATGAACATGTTGAAATTAATATCGAAAATTCAATATAATAAATAGGTCCAAAAAGTTATCTTCTCCATACGATCGAGTTAGGACTCGAAACCTTTTCCATTGCATCCAGAATAGACGTATAATATTATAAATGCCCAGCGGCACATCTCATAGGGGTTCGAAATTTTGAGCTGGGTAAACGGGGACAATTTGAAATTTAAATAATATATATTGACTTGACCATATTACCATCAGCTACTTTCATTCATTTCAACTCACTGTACAT
This sequence comes from Allium cepa, assembly GCA_030765085.1. Classification (NCBI taxonomy): domain Eukaryota; kingdom Viridiplantae; phylum Streptophyta; class Magnoliopsida; order Asparagales; family Amaryllidaceae; genus Allium; species Allium cepa. The sequence continues at coordinate 589,771,448 of CM060928.1, forward strand.
ATTCTACTACACGCCTCCCTTTTTTCTATCACTTCCCTCTCTTGGTTTTAAAATATAGCCGACCTCATCCAAAAAGAACACCAGAACAAATTGAGAAATAAAAAAGGTGAGCCTTATTCGTTTAATATCACGTAATCCCCTCTTTTCCACCTTCTAATGAATTCGTCCTTCTTTAAAAAAAGACTCAAATGAATCGCACGATCGAAAGCGGCTGGCGTTTGATGAAGTTGCAATTGGTAGGAGGGGTAGTGGCATTAATTTGTGTAGCGCAATTGTGTGTGCATGAGCATGTGAGGCGGGAAGGGGGCGTTGTTCTTGGTTTCAACTCGTGGGCGAGGGTCGGCGGCAATGTCAGTAACGAGGCATGGGTCACAGGTTTTGGAAGGTGCTACAGCGTGATGTTATGTCGATGGCAGCGTCGATCGAGCTTGTTTGACAGAGGCATAGTGGAGCATGAGGCAGACGTTGATGAGGAAGCAATCACGTTTTTTTGGGCAGTGAGCTAGAACATATGCACGTAGAGGACGTCGCACACGGCGTTGGGGGTGTAGGCAGTCCAGGCAGTGCTCGCATTGAGAGAGGCCAACTTAAAAATTAAGTCTAAGTTAATTATCAACTAATTTACTTCATAGTGCATTTATCCATATTAAATTACATATGAGGTCCGAAAATCATTAAATAAAATCGAGTGTGGTTCGCAGCCGTGAAATCGTTGCAATAGGATTGGTTGGAATTTTCCGAAGTAAGCTGGGATTTTAGATAATTCAAAATCGGAATGTTCAGAAGATTTAAAAATAAAGATGAGAATTTTTCACTCATTTGAATTACCACATTTAAATTTAAATATTTAAAATTTAAATTATTAGATGCTTGATTGATTGATAAATTTATAATTATCTGTTGGATGACTATATATATATAGTAGAATATACACTAGTATTGAAGTGAAATTCCTGCACATTATCACGGATGAAACAATATGCGTCCCGCATATTAGAGGATGACCATGTATATAGCGATATCCCCCTCGAAGTAGAATGGGTATTTTTATTGTTGTCTAACATCTATGGATGCAGGGAAAAACAAGGTGGAGGGATCCAACTGGATTCCTCAAACATATATGTATTTTTCATATATATAAAATGCTGGATTATTGTGGGTTGTAAATTTTTAAATATTATAATGGCATGGAAATTAATTTTATCTACATCAAATATCATAAATATTATTTTAAATTTTTAAGGAATAAAAGGAGATTTTAATATAAATATACATATGGAAAATTTGGATTATTTAGAAGAGAATGGTTTGGATAAGAAATGGTGGAATTTTGATCGTATTAAATATTGCAAGAAAATATTTAAATTGAGATATTAAAATAAATTATGTAAAAGATTTTTTAAATATTGGATTTTAAAGTAATTTTCGGGAAAATATAGAAAGAAGTTGAAATCGATATAAAAAGTAGATTGGAAAAAATAAATGGAATTCATAAGGAAATGAATTTATAAAAATGGAATTTATAAATGAGATTATTCTAGTGGAACTCAAGGAGTTATAAAAGTTATAAATGAAGCTATAAATGATGGAAGTCGATAACAGGATAAATTGGAAATATAAATTTACAAGAAGAATTTATATTGAATATGGAAATAGGGTGAGATGAAAAATAGTGGATACTATTTTTAAAGTGAAAATGGTTAAGGAGACCGTAATGAAAGCGATGTGGTAGAATTCGAGAGGGGTTATAGATTGAAATTTTAGTTATTGAGATTTAAAAATATATTTTTATTAATAAATTAGGTTTTTATTTTAAAAAGGACAATTTTATTTATTAAACTATGTAATTTAAGTTAGTTGGTACTGAAATACTTCAGAAGTGAGATTTCTCAAATACGTAATATTTGTCTTAATAAATCCTAGATTTTTAAAACCTGCTTTGAAAAGTAATGTTATAAAGGTATTTCAATATTAGATAATTATTTAAACATGTTTTAAAAATAAATAATTATTAATTTTCTTTAAATAATTGTTTTTATTTACATATGTATATATAAATAAAGTTTTGAAAATGGTTTAAATGTATTTATAAACTTTCTCGAGAGTTGAAAAATGATTATTTGGTAGATGGACTTATAAGAGAATTCTCAAAATGGAAATTTGGGAAAAGTAAGGAAATTTTCGAAGAAGCTAGATAAAAGTGAACCTACAAAATAAATAGAATTTATAAAGAAGTATAAAGGGAAATAGGAATTAGCAATAAGTATATTCGACTTGGGAAATATTAAAGGAATTAATTTAGGAATTTCGAAAATTTATAGAATTTGTTACAAACTAGTCAAGGAATTTACAAAATAAATTACGAATGATTTTGAGAGAATTAGGAAGTAGGAAATAGATGGAATACTTCCTAAGTATGAATTTAAAATGAAATGGAGAAAAATATTCTAAGTGTTGAAAAAGAGTGGAAATGTTCTATTGGAGATATAAGGATTTGAAACTGTTTTCAAACATTAAAGAACTGAAAGTAATATCTTATAAAGATATTTTTGAAACAATTGTGGGAAATTTTTCAATAAGTCCAGATGATTGCTTTGGATATGCATTGATAGTTAAATAATCGACTATCAGTTTTTCAAATTTTCGTTAATCGTTTCTAAGAGACCAAGATCGGATTTAATTATCTGAAAACCACTTCAATCCGGTTGAAACTTTACGAATGAATACCGTGAAGATGATTAAGACGGTGATTCGGTTTGTCCAGACCCAGGACAACTTGTATGGACGAATGCTATCAGAACAATCGTCATTGGAGGACGATGAACATTCTAAGAAAAATCGTTCCATGAAAGGTAAAGCTTAGCCTCGAGCCTCATCAACCAAAAAATGACTAAAACAATAGAGATGTAGCAAGGCTAAGTGGGTCGCACCCAAGTAGGGTATGTTATCACCTTTCTTGATGTCCACAAAAACCATATTTATCTTAGATATGGGTATATATGAAAGAAGAAGCGTTCGATAGTAAAGGTGGAAAGACCCGGGTGAAAACATATTCGGTCTATCCAGGTTAGAGGTTGGCCAGTCTTGTGCAGCTGGGATCCCAGCATGGTCCTCGATACATTGTTCTAGAGGTGTACTATGAAGGGTGGTACCCCAGCGGCCAAATCATTCAATGGAATCCGTTCTCCAATACGAGCTTACGTTTTTGTTTATAGAGCCCAGTATGCTGGAATTTAATTAATGTAAAAATTATAGCTATTTCAATTAGTACTTGTATTTAGACACTATTATAATATCACTGGATTTTCTATAAAGTGTTTTGGTTATCGTAAGGGAAAAACCCGTCCTGTTTATTTGTGACATGGTCTTATGATTTGGAAAGTTAATAATTCAAATTGTGTGTGTTTTCTCATGCTAGTTTTCCAAACTAACTCGGATGTTATTTTATCATAATGCCCGGGTCAGATCGAGTATTACAAATTCAAGTTAAAATGCTATGGAGCTCAACAAACGAGTTGGAGGAGTTCAAACTTATATCACGCTTGGTTTTTTCCGCTGTGTGGGTTATGTATATCAGGACGAGTTATTAAACTGTCCAGATTGAAGTATTGAATTGTTGTACTTTGATAATGGTATGTATATTAACAGTACAGTTCTTGTATTTAAAATCTGTTATTATATATTATATTTCGTTCTGCCGTAATTGTGAGATTCTGTGCTGTTCAGTTTCTTTTCTTATACCTTCTTCTTCTTCACCCCTAATGAACTACTATTTTCGGCACTCGACTGCTCTGGATTTCATGCAGTGGACGTATTGATGTCGATTTTTGAGGGTCGAAAATCTTCGGTTCGTTACAGTAGAAAATAATTCTAGTGATGATTTCAACATCATTGACATTCATTTTTGGTTTCTAAGTGTGGAATGATACAAAATTGTTTTGGTAAAATGGATTTTAATTTAATCCTAAAGTATGTTTGATATACGAAAGTTCTCTGTATATATTATTTCAAAATGATTTGAAATGAAAACCGGTGTTTAGTTCTGAAGTTTTCTTATCAATTTATTTCATGGACACATGTAGCCTACGCATTAGGAAAGTATGGTTGTGCATCATGATATAATATGTCGTTTGGTAATTTCATTTGTTAAAATAAAATGGTATTTCGATGGTTTTGGATAGTCGGAAACTACCAAATTGTTATGGAACTTGTGTTTAACTGTTTGGAAAATATAAAGTTGAGTTTATATAATACTTGAATTGAGAAGATAACAATTCAAAACAAGTTCTAAATCTGTTAAACATACTTAATAAATAAAATGCTTTTGTATATACTCTTAGGACGCAATGGAGTATTATTCAAATGTGGAACTTAAGTTATGGAATATGGATAAACTTGAAGTTTTGTTTTGTGAAATTATTCATAAATGATTTTAGTATTGAATGACATACTATTTGGATGAATGAATGTGATTAAAAAAATATTGGTATAGTTAAGAAACCGATAGGATGAATGTGTAGGTTGTATAATACTTAAAGTTTTAGTATTGTACGTAGATCGTTTTATTTGCATGACTGTTCTTGGTCCAGTATTCGAGTATGTGATTTCAAGGTGGTATACACCGGTCCGGACAAGGATTTTTCACTAGATTCTTGATGGCGAACACTTAATACATATTCTTTATATGAACTTGAAGTTTTATATCATAGTATATGGATATGTAAGGAGAACGAAGGTTTCTAATTAAGGAATTGGATCGAAGACCGCACTAAATAGGTCAAATGATCCATACTAGTTGGAAATTGAAATTTATGTGATCAAATAAGTGATCTGATCAAATATTTCATACAGATGATCCACATGCATTGTATGGGGTTTGGTATATATGTGTACAATGTTTTGTTGACTATAGAGGGTTTAGGTTATGACACTTTGATCTATTATGATGTAGCATGAATAATCTTTGAGTAATAACCTGAAGCTGTTGAGCGTAGGGTACGCTTAGTAGGTTATTTATTATCCTTGTGCTATGAGACAGTTTTTGAAATTGAGAAAATTGTGAGCTTTGTTTGCTAATGATTATGATATATTAAGTATCAGTATGTGATTTTCTCTTTGGTTGCTCAAGTTGTAATTTTTAGGATGAAATATTTTAAGTAGAGGAGAGTGTAACGACCTGGAATTTCAAACACATATTTTAGCATTTGAATTAATTAAATATTTGAATATTTGATTAAATAATACTAAAATGATTTAATAAGCTTTTAACCCCTTTTTGAATCATAAGTATTGATGGTAACTTGTTTTGGAAAAATGTTATAAAAATATATTCTTTGAAGGCAAATCAATAATGTGACCGAAAATGGGTTTATCAGTAAGTAGCTTTTTGATTGATATAAGTTGTTCGAAGTGTTGTCCACTTGACTAATAATCAAACAAACACAACAGAAACTAATTAACACACTCACCTCTTCATAATGTAGAGAATATTCTAGAATGCTCTAATGGATAAGAGATATTATCATGGTGAGGGTATAATGGTAAATATCGTAGAGGAGAAGTGACATAAAGTTATCATGTGAGAAGGAGGCTTCTTTGTGACCTTACGTGAGAGGTAGAAGGTGGTAATATTCTCTTTCCTAATCTTATAAAAAAAAGAGTATACCCTTAGGAAATGATCACAAAAGTTACAAAGCATGAGTTCTAAAAATCATTGGTTTTTATCCTTCTTCCTCTCTTACGTTCTAAAAAGAAATAATTGCAAATGAATTTCAAATCACTTCAAACTTTTCCACATGGAATACTATAATGTTAGAACACCTTTAACCTAGCAAAAAATCTAAGAAGTAAAGCTGGAATCCCGCACCAAGGAGAGGCCATGAGCTATATGGGAGAAATGGAGGAAATTAAGAAATTGCAAGGCAAGGAAGATGAGAGATGAGGTGGTTGCAAGGATGGGGATTAGTTTGGGTTCCTGTATCTTGTTTCTTGTGTGGTTAAAGGTGAGTTAACACCACACTTTGAAAGAAAGATATAACAAATATATGTTAGCATTTGATTTCGTTTATGTTGATTGAATTGTTGTTAACTTATTGGTTTGAATTCTTACTTTCAAAGTTAGTGACATATGTGATCCATGTATATGGACATGAATGAAATTGGAATGGAATTAGATGGACTTGTATGGCCTGTGACAAGACTTTAAACAAAGCACATAGGTTACAGATGGACTTTGGTTTAGATTGGACTCGGATTTGAAAGTGCACTTATAGTGATATCGTTATAGATGTAGTCCTGAATTTCCTTATTTTTGGCAATTGCTGTGGAATTTTGTAGAGAGATCCAAAGGGATTTCTCAACAAATTTATAATATCTTACTTATATATTTATCGCTATCAAAACCTTGAATTGTTAAAAAGTTAATAACATCTCGAAAAATGGCCGAAAACATCGCTAGTGCACAACTGCCCCGTTTAAACTTGACTTTTGAACTTAAGAGGTTTGTAAGGATATTTGGATTTGAGTAATTTGTTTCATTATCTTTACAAGGGTTTACTAACTCATATTAGAGTATTTCAAAAATGGTTTGAGATATTTATGAATTTTTAAGAATTAGTTGTGGTTTTTAAAGAATAGATATTTTGTCGAAATATACAAAAAGCATGTTGTTTTTCATGCGTTTTAGGATTTTATAAACTTGTTATTTTCAAGTAGTATTTTGAGATACCATTTTAAAACCTATTCTATGTATTTATAAAGGATTTTAAGTGGATTTTTAAGTGTGTGTAGTTTTAGAAAATATGTTGATTATTTTATATCATATGGAATAAAATGTCTTTTGAAATGGTTTATTTAATATCATATTTTGGTAAACAAATTTAGGTACATATATATCATTTTTAAAAGAGTTTCAAAAGTATAAAAAAAGGTTTAGAAAGTAGTTAGTTATTTCTTAAGGGCTTAAATGGTTAAATTATTTAATTACTAAAGTAATTAACTTTGCATAACACTAAAAGATGATAAAGTAAGGCTTATCTATTGTGAGAGTTAAGATTGATGTCGAGTAGGGACGGAGCAATAGAGCTCTAACCTACGTGGCTTCCCTCTTGATCGAGGAATAGTAAGTTGGAAAATGTCAAAAATGTGTTGATCGTGTTGATTTCTTATTGTCTATTGAAATCATTAATACTAAACTTAATGCTAAAAGCCGATGAGGTAGACTTATCCATTTATGAAATTTAAGAATGAATTACCTAGACAAGAACTTGACGCAACCAGTGCTCTAACTTACTTGGCTTCACCATTGAATGAGTAATGGTTAAGTTGGAATTTCGAAAACGAGTTAACCGTGTGAATCATAATTTCAATAAGTAACCATTTTTAGAACTGATAGTTAACTAGTCAAATACTGAAAATTTTCGAATATGAACTTAGATCTTTAAAGGATGTTTTAAAGATAATAGAAGTATGGAATGGTTCTAGGTTTTGTTGTGACAATGTGTTAATAACATTCGTCTTTAACCAATTTTTTTTATGCTTACCAGTATGCATGGCACGTCCGTTGGACATGTGCAAAGAAAAACATGCATTAACTTCTATTTTGTGCAAAATTGTACATACAAACATGCAAAAAACTCAATGCATTAACTACAGATTATGTCAAAATATCCCCCAAAACACATTTTCAACTCCACCATCTATATCTTTTTGGTTACTTATGTTAGCCGTAAGACATTGTAAATGAGAGAGAAAACAACTAACAAAAAAATGGTACACTGCTTGCAAACATGTGATCAAAAGTTGTAAATGAACCAAACTAACCGTTCAATTTTCTAGGCAACAATCTTGTTATTTGTATTACTCTACTGACACTAAACAATCATTTATGCAAATCTCAGATATATGGTCACCGTTATGAAATTCTTCGTATCATACATTTTAAAATTTGCTACTATAAGACATAAACTATCCTACTGCAAGAACAAATGAAAAATAAAATATTCTTAATTAATAAAAATTTACTATCGTCAAGTACTAATTTAATTCAAGCTAAAACATTAAACACATAATTCATGGTCAGAAATAGAAATAACAAAAGAAAAGCAAGTATGGAAGCATGCTTTTGTGCCTTTGAAAATGAAACATGTTAGGTAAATTTTAAAATGAGACATACATACATATTCAGATATATTGCATAGAAAATATGTTACACTGCAAGTGCATCTACATAATCTTATTTTTAGCACAAATTTGGAATGAAATTTATCTCTGATTACGACTACATATGCATACTTCATATAATGACATTTATACTCCAAGTGTTTTCACACGCATCATACGAATGCACGTATGTCTGCATACATCAAAATACTTAATATGATTTAACTAAATGTTGTATCCTTATATGCATATGGAAGTACATGCCATACCAAAGAACTTGCATATATTCTTCATATAGATGCATGTATACTACGAATAAAATTTTGATAACTTGCAAGTACCTGTCATACCACAAGTACCATTAAGATACACCTATGAGATAAATTTCATTCTAAACTAGATAACTTACTGCATTGACAAAGTGCAATCCTAATGCTAAATTGTCCAACTGCAAGTATTTCATATATATGCACATGGATATATTGCATAGAAAGACATTCAGACAACTTGTCAAACCTAAGAATACCTATATGCAGATAGACCAATGCTATATCTAAGCTTTTGATTTCATCATACATCCTTGAGTTCTACTAAAAATGCACATAAAAATAATATAAAGATGATACATTGCTCAGACATATATAGCTATGCACAAACTGAAATGCAAATGAAAATGTGAAGGGTTGAATTCCTTGTGTATTTACCGTATATCTCCTAAAAAGTATGTAAAAATACAAAGTTTGATATATTTAAAATCGAAAACTCAATATCAAAAGATCTACGATCCATACTTTTAATAATCAACAACATGCATACCACAACTCTATACAGTTTATAGCCATTGGATAAATTAAAGGAGAACCTGATTTGAGGTTATGACTTGATTTATGCACATGTACTTCTCAAAATATGCACTATGTGGTAAACAGAAGAAACACAAAGCTGTTATTTTTCAATATCAAATTAAATACCCAAAATCCATACTTTAATAACCTCAAGATCATAATGCTATACAACTTATGGACACTAAATAAATTAAGTGAGAACATAGTACACAACTTTTTAGTCAATATCGACCAACTTGCTCTACCTAGTTCAAACCAATTTAATAGTAAGGATAAGAAACTTACCTATTAAAGCTATTAAAGGAAAGAGCGCCACTCGAGAATCTTTTTACGTATTTAAGCCATTAAAAAGTGGAATTGTGCATAGACGATGAATGTGGAAAAATAATGGGTCAAAGAACTGTTAATACATTCAACCACGTGTGAGTACACTACCTCATAAAACGAAACATGAGAAAGTAGTTGTCAAAAGCATCCAATATGTTTTTGGTTTGTGTAAGTAACTTATATAAGCTAATAAATAACAATTAAGGCAATATATATGTGGTTTCACAAATGTAAATTCTGATAATGAAGTTCAACTTTAATCTAGAAACCTGCCAAAAATATTTAGGAAGTTCAGCATGATGTAATCAATATGTTTATGGTTCATATAATTGGATTAGGACTTTACTCTTAACATGTCATAATGAAGAAAATTATTTTTAAGTAAAAGTTCTTCAAATGTGATTATAATCTTGTTACTCCTATGTAAATTGTAGTTCCCGCTATATATTCATTAAATAAAAAATTTCTAGTTAAATTCATGTAGAGCAACAACAATTGAGTGCAGATGTCCATATACATTATTAACAATAAAGAGAACAAAACAAAAAAAGGTACCTGATAATTGTAGCACATGACATACATTATTATCGTTATTTTAATGTTTCAAATCGGAATAATAAAAACTGGGTACACATCCATGACCAAGTAAAGTAAATGCTTATTTTTGTTCTTGGTCGACAGAAAGTAATCATAAACTTTGATGTCAACTTTTTTATAGATCTATAGACGATGTCAGAATTAGAGTTGATGTTCAAATTGACTACTTTACTTTATCATAATCTCATAAATTCTTTGCTTGGATCCATCTTTGATGATTTACTGCCATCGAACATATGAGATGAGAAGCCCCACTATGTCATTGTTAAATGAGTTTGCTTTGTTTAATTTTTTTTAGTTTGAATATTGTCTTATTTTTCTGCAAATCAAATTAGGCAATGGGAGGAGGGGATTGAAAAGTGTCTGTTATGGTTAAGAAAGTGCACAAAAAGTGGGGTTGAAATGATAGAAATAACCATATCATAAATCACAATTCTAAATGGGTATTTTAGACATTTCAAAAGCTTCAAATAAAGGTATTCTCATTATATATCGATGAATATAAATAGATCTTTAAAAAATGATTTAAAAATGAGCATAAGCAAAATGATCTTGGGTTTTTAGTGGCATTGTATAAGTAACATTAGTCTTAAACCTTTTGAATGGATTTGCGGAAGAACTTAGATCCTTAAAATGGATATTTTGAAGAAAATTATAAGTATGAAATCTTTTGAAAAAAGATAGAAGTTTATTAGGTAAAAGAAGTTCATCAATAAATAAGTTTTTAATTAATAAAAGGATTAATTAAATAAAAGGGGTTAGGAGTTGCTTAAGTAGCTTAACCAAACTTTATGTGGCTGATCGTACTTTACGTGACTTCATGTGTTTTGTATGTTTATTTATTTGTGGAAAGCGTATTAGTCTTGACTTCCATTTACAAATAAGCATCTTGTACCAGATAGTCGATTAGTCAACTATCGAAATTGTTCTAATATAACTTTGGGAACATCTAGAAGAAACATGAGTGCTATATAGTATAGATATCTTTAACGATGCCATATTGCACATACAAACTCATCTTGCTCTTCTAGGACAAATGAAAAGGAAATTTGTCCACTTAAATGGTTAGGAGGCGATCTCCACTCTTATGCACTATCTATTTTTTTCCAAAGCAACCCAGGTTGAGTTTATCGAGAATTCATCAATTGGTATTGGAAAGTCCGGTAAGCGAGAGGAATGAACTGATATGAGATGACTCAAACCCGTAACCACTTCAAAGCTATATATGCGAAGCAGTTATGTAGTGGAATGTTATGGAGTTGAACTATTTATCCTGAGGTTAAGTGCATGGGAAAAGTCAATGTTAATATTTCGAATGACACTATCGTGAGGGACAATCTATCTTGAGGAGTATCCCAAGAGAGATGGCAGTGTAAGCATTTGTCGAAGGACTTATGTGGAGAAGTTATGTGGAGGTTCAAGGTTTGTTAAAGATGCTCGAATCCATGTAGTGATTCATGGTCTCTTCAAGATAGAGGAATCCATTTGGGTATTCGTGACCTGTTCGAGATGGAGGAATCCATTTAGAGATTCATTTCTATTTGCGTAATGAAGACTCATGTGAGAGATGCTGAATGTAGCCTCGACATCAGGAAAATGATTGAAAACTGAGAAGGGGAATAGCCATGGGGATTTAGTAACCTTAAGGGTATATCAACTCCATTCTAGAGATGCTTATCGATTGCTGCTAGCGGGAGTTGATATGGCCTGCATCACACACCAAGGGTGGTCCACTTGTGTTTACCTTAGAGTATATACCATCTAGAGATATACGTTGCTCAAAAGGTAGTTTTAGATCCTTGTCATGGAGTTCCGATTCGGCTTCCCCATAGAGATCTCCATTGAAAATCCATTATGTAAATGTGTCTTAGCGGTATTGATTGTATACCTATTATTGTTGTGGCATTCGTACAATAACTATTTGATATGATTTACATGCAACACTCTAGACATTATCTATCATACCACCGTATATTAAACTTAATGAATGGTTGATTTCTTTGAGGGGTCATTTCGGGAATCCGTATGGTCTCATGGCTACTATTACATGTCACTCATATTTCTTAAGTTTCTTATGCTAGTTTACCAGACTGATCTAAGAGTTATTTTCTTATAATGCTCGGGTCAGCCCCATGTATATTTCTAAATTTAGCCGTGGATGTTTTAGAGCTTCTGGAGATGAGCTAGATTATTTCTTAACGTAACATTATTTCCACTGCATTAATATTATATCCTAAGAATTTGTGAAGACGAGTTGTTATAACTGTTTAAGCTGATTACTGTAACTCTAAAAAACTTTGTATCTTAAAATGATAGTTTATACCATCGTTTGTTATTATATATGATCACTACATTATGAGATTCTGATATTATGTTCCTTCTTCCTTATTCTATTTCGTTTTCTTTTATTTTACCCTAAAAATTCATCTTTTCAGCACTTGAATGTTCGACACATGAACATCGTGTATTTGTGTCGACATTTGAGGGTCGAAAAAGCTAGTCATTACACATGTAAACCCCTTCCCTATACCATGATGTGTAATACTACGCGACCTTTCATTCTTTTACTTTATTTTTAATTTTTTGGAAAAGAAAAGTAACATCTCCTTTTTCTTATTTACTTAGGTAAATATATGTTTACCATATAATATTATTAATCATGTATATGTTATTTGTATATGTGTGTGTGCAGAATTGTTCACAACATTTCTGGCAACTTTTAGACGATGAAAAGTCAAAATTCCAAAAAACGATTTCCAGTCACATTTTTTATTTTTCTTCGAACTAATTATATTTGTAAACAAACTTTCAAAACAACTTCAGCACCAATAGTTATTATCAAAAAGGGGATTAACTGAGTTATAAAATCCGAAAATTAATTATTAAAAATATATCAAATACTCATATTTAAAGTGATTAAATTCTAGGTTGTTACAATGTCACACCATCTGCTGAGTGAAATGTCAACGTTGATAATCGAGTTGTTTGATATTAATCGCTGACCAAATTTAAACCTAAGTGCCACACGATCGAAACATTGAATGCTCCTTTTACACTCAATTTAATTAATTTGTAATTGTTATAGATTAATTATATAAATTAATATTTATAAATTATTTTATAAAATTTCATTTGATATGTATTGAACAATATTAAATAGTGTGCATATAATAGTTATATAAATACTAATAGATATACAATATTGATACACGTTTAAAATGGAATTAAATGTAATAAATATTTTTCAGGCTTGAAGTGGATTTGAGGCCTATATGGGGCCTAAAATTTTTGGCCATAATGGGAGCAATATAGGCTAGCCATTTGATGGCTTATGGGTGTGGTTTTAAATGTTTAAAAATGAGAAAATGGTTAAGAGAAAATTAAGGATCCTAATCCTACTTTTTCTCTCTACTCTCATCTATATATAAACATCTTAACCCTTATTTTCTTTTGATCCTTTTGCTGCCTCCATCATCCTTTTGCTGGTCGAAATAGCATCCTTCCCTTTCCTCAAATATTCAAGAAACTAAGTACAAATTAAAATCAAATAATGGCCGATGAAAGGAAATTTTGGAGGTAGTAACTTTTGGATTAGAATTGGGTTCAAAGAGTTCACTTCTCCATTTTAACGTGCAAGCTTTAGGCTTTCATGAAAGGTACTCTTCAAAATTTAATATTATATACAAATATTTATATGATTATTGCTCCATATATTGCTATGTTAAAAATATCACGAACTGGTATATTAATAGATTATCACAAGTTGATGGTTGTATTTATAAATGTGTAAAAAAATCTAAAAAATTAAGTATATTTACTTGCACATGCTTCCGACCTGAAAATAAAAATGTATGTATATGTGTGTGTGTGTGTGTGTGTGTGTGTGTGTTTATTAATAATATAAAATTATAAAAAATTATATAATATAAAATGCACATTATAGTTTCAAAATTTATTTTAATTAATTTATTTATTTCATATAGTTTTAATTAATTATAAATTTTAAATTAAATAATAATGATAAATTTATTTTTTCCTCTGGTAGAAAGCAACAGTGATATTTATATTTAACTTTAAATTTATATATATATATATATATATATATATATAAATGGTTTTATGTTTATCTGTAGTATACATTTAAACTAATTTAAAACATACTAAAAAATATTTTTATTTAAATTCCGCATTATAAATATTCTAAATTATTTACAAAATTATTGTTAAAATATTTTATAATTTAATTATATTTATGTCTATGTATTTATCTAGATATATTTTAATAAATGTTTTATGTGAATAACATACAATCACTAATGTATAATGTTCTATAATTATTATTTTATAATTTTGCATACACACACACACATAGAGATATATATAATATTTTGTTGTGTTTATAAATATATACATTTAAACAATTCATTTGTATACAAGAGGGGCATACATGTCCGTTGTGGTGTAAATCCTAAAATCTACACATGAGCTTATCAAACCATGTACACATTATCCTATTGCATGTGCATGCATGCACATATATGTCATGGTACAAATATATAAAATATAATACTAATTATATAAAATAGAATTTTTTTTTAATAATTCAATAAAATAATGATTTTAGTTAAAAGATTTTTAGAAAAAGTTCTAAATGAATTTAGACCACATAAGCTCATTAAAGATCCAACAATGGAAAAAAATTGAAATTCACCCAATTACACTGCTGCGGAACGACCCACATCCAACAATTAAATGACCTAGCCATATCGTTGGTTAATTTATTAAGTGGATGATTGTCGATGGATGAATCCACCAGTTTCTGCATATTGATTTCATTCTTTGGCTCTTTACTTAGTTATGATGAACTTCTTGCCATAGTTAAATTGGTCATCTATTTTCATAATCTTTTTGCGGAATGGGCTTGATGACTCTTTAATTCTTCCAAATAGTCGGCCATCTAAACTCTTTCTTTTGGATGGTTGTCTATTAGTCCATCTAAATTTTTCTACATGTTTGATCTTAGCTAGACTATTCATCGAGTCAAGAGCTTATTGGTCATCCTTCCTTAGATGGTTGCTTTTGCCAGACATAGTAGTTGAAACAAAGGGTTTATTTAACCATCCTCTTTAGATAGGTGCTTTGGCTAGGCACCGAAGCGAGACCAAAGACTTAATTTGAACATCACTCTTTGGATGAGTGTTTTAGCTTGATGTAGAAGTGGGACCAAATGCTTAATTTAACCATTACTCTTTGCATGGGTTCTCTGGATATTTGTAGATGCAGACCAAATGCTTAATTTGACCATTACTCTTTCGATAACTGTTTTGGTCACGTGCAGAAGTGGGACCAACAACTTAATTTGACCACCACTCTTTAGGAGGTTGCTTTGGTCGGGCTTTGAGGTAGAACCAAATGCTTGATTAACAACCATTCCTTGGATGGTTGCTTTGACAAGGCATGAAATTAGCACCAAAGGCTTACTTTTATCATCTACTGAGGGTAATGAGTTCCTCTACTCAACGAATCCCGCTTAAATCGTTAGGTAAAGAATAAGTTAAGCAAAATTTATCTCAATCTAGGGACTATTTGTTAGAATAAATCTTTAAAAATCCTTTATCTTTTTATTCATTGAAAGTGGTAAAATAAGGTCCTAAATACACGTCAATCCAAGTTTTTTATTATGTTTCCTACACGCCGACTTCACCAATAAGCTCCTGGTATAATATCTTCATGGATTACTCAAGGTCCTTATCAACTTGGTCTTAATGAACCATTTATTAGATTTTTGGTATTCTCCATTATTTTCTTGAGTTCAAAATCACCTTTTTTCTAGAAGACTTTTTCTTTTACTTATGAGTTATAATATATGATAATTCTTCTTTGATATTCCTGTCATTCTTGATGCAGCTTGGTTTCTTAACTCAAGATCTAAGGACTTCCTTTCATTCTTTGTTTGGTTCGTAGATATACGTAATCGGTATAATGGGACTTCAATTTCTACTAATAATAATACTTTGATCCATATGTTAAAGAATAGCGGGTGCACCTAGTGGTCGTTTTTTAGAAAGTCGTAACTAAAAAATAAAGGGTTTTCCTTCAATCGATTTCCTACTCGAATCACTTTTTCAAGGTTTTCTGACTGTTTTTTAGTAGCTTCTTCCTTCCAGTTGACCTTTATATGGATTTTTGATGGGGGAAACTCTTTACTAACCCATTTATCCTACCGAAATGAGTGAACTTTTCAATCTCAAATTGAATTCCTTTCTAAAAAATGATTTTATCCAAAAGTTTGAATTGAGTAACAACACTTAAACTTCAAGACTTTTCCTTTTGTTATGCTGAATAACGGTTTAATCTCTATTCATTTAGTAAGATAGTCAATTATTATTGCAAACTTCGCTCTTTGTTTTAAGGCAAATAAGCGTCTTATTAAAATAATTCCTCATCCATCAAAAGGCTAAGGGCTAGTGACAAGGGTTGATGCCCTCAAGGATATTCAGTGAATTATTGAGAATTTTTAACACTTGTCGAATGTTTTTGATATAAACTAGGGCATCTTCACTCATTGGTAGCCAATAATACTCTTTCCTATTTACTTTCTGTGCTAGTATCATATTATTGAAAAATTCTCTGTAAAATACTTTTTGAGTTCTAATTAATAGTTAGATCCAACTCTTTGGACCAACTCATTTTAGGTATGTGATTAAATACAACCTTCTCGTATAGTATTTTGTTGATTATAGTATAGGAAGGCACTTAGCATCCTAACTTTTTTGATTTATTTCTATCTCATAACAGCGTTCCTTTTCCAAATATTCGATTATCAATGTTTATCCAACAATCCATATAAAGATATTTGTGGCTACCCATTCCTAATTCTTCACCGGCTACTTTATGACCGTTCTTCTTTCAAAAATTTCCTTCAACGAAATTTCATTATGCCAAAATTTCTATGAAATGTACCTAAAGATTGAGACCAAATTAACATCTCATCTCAATCATTTTGAAAGAAAGAAATAGAAATAGTAAGAGTCTATGATCGAGATGATAACAAGGAAGTCCAAAAACCAACATAATGGAGAAATTCATAGTCGGCTAATAGGAATTTTTCATTTAAATTCCAAGATTGAGGAGTAGGATTGATTAGATTATACTCTACTTCAAACAAATAAAATCAAATTTCATAGATTTATGCCTTTGATTGATGAAATCTATAGCATTAAATAGCTCACCGTCTTTGCCTACTAACTTTTTGGAAACTTGTTTGGAGGATAAATCCAAAATGACATTCTATCTAATAAATCCTATTAATCATTGTTCTATGAGTGACATGCTTTAATAAAAAGAGTTTATCACCGAGATAATAATCCATTCAAAAGGATCCATTATGACACAATAAATAATTCGATCTAGGCCTCAAAATAAACAATTGGAATTGTAATAAGGCTTTCTTCCAATAATTAATTCTCTAAGTGAACTTCATTACTGGATAATAACCCATGTTTGATAAGGAAATCTGGATGGTAATTAAAATGGTTTGAACCTAATATAATAAAGTCCATTGTCATATAATAGGAATTTTAATTCGAGTCCTAAATAAAAGAGAGAAACTTCATTCTTTATCATCATATTAATAATGCAAAAAAAACTAAAGAAGAAATGATTTGAACGTTATCATTGGATGACAATTTATTTCCGAAAAAGGAATTTAGGAGTTTTTGCAATCTTTTATCACATAAATAAAGTATGCAAATCTTATAGACAGTTCCAAATATACACATTTAACCAGAAATCTCGGTATACATTAATAAAAGATGAGCAGCTGCATTATGGTGATGGAATTTATAAGTTTGAATAGTACCTAATCCATGCTCTTTTCTTGTAAAGAAAATTTGAATCCCATATTAGTGAATAAAAAAAATACAAATAACTTTTTATATATTCTTAGGAATTAAAATCAAATACTGATAAAAAAAATTCGCTTGATATATTCACAATACACATATGTAATTTATAACCTAGAAGATTTTGTAGATCTGATAAGCCTATTACCTTTTATCCAAATTATTCGATTTTATACACTTCGTTTGAAGTCATTTCATAATGATATATTTTGTGTTTATTCCTCAATAAGACAAATTAGCTAAATCATAATATATTCAATTTTGAAGTCTATTTGTTCACCTCACTTTATTTTATATTACATTTCACATTTAATTAAACTTTTAGACCTTCAAATTTTTGAGTTTTGAAACTGGAAGTTAGTTGATTTTTCGAACATCAATTAGCAATTTCCTCATATATGGATAGATGGAAGCGAACTTTCTTCAAGATTGCTCATAATTTTCTAAGAGCTTTCCAATGATAATAATTTCATCAAAAGCTATCCCTACTTAGATTTTCATGAACAAATATGGTCAATCGTAGTTGTCCATTTACAACATTTGATTTGTAGCACTATTCCTTATATTTATTATATAGGCTTATGCACCTTGATGAGCATGATAGATCAATGGTGGTCTATTGTCGAAAAACCTCACTGCATGGCCAAAATTTGGCTCGAAAAAACAAAAAATGGTCTCCTTTTGATTTTTCTCAATGTTGTCGCTATCTACTAAATTAGTGCATTGCTTACACTTGGGAGAGGGGTGGTTAGGCTTCAATTTGGTGGTGGCCGTTGATTTTTTGAAGGCTATAGTTGTGTGAATTTAGCCTCCGAGATGAGAAACATAGTGAATTAAGGCCTTTTATAGTGGTCGTATGCTACAATAAAGGGGTGGACTTTGGGGCTTTTTCTCACCATTAGCTTCTATTCTTTCTAACAATTTTACGATGATCCAGATCATTACAAATCATCGGCAATCAATGTTGTCGGAAAGTTCATCTATGGTGAAATTTGCTTTTGCTTATTTTGATATTCCTTAGAATCTACAACATCCTTACTTCAAGCTGGTGCATAGATTGAAAAAATAGTTGTCAAGTTATTGTCGTTCTGAATTAATGGCGTAAAGCTACCGCATTGTAACATCCACCTACTTGGAGGCCCAAAACGAACGGCTATAGATGTTGCAGTCATCTATAGTTATTAATCCTTAGCGACCAAATACACGATGCTAGATACATTGATACATAGAAATACAAGAAGTGGAAAAAATTTAAATAGAAAATCAATTTCACATTCCATTTAAAAATTCTAAATTGGTTACATAATCCCAATTCGCAGGCCCAGTTCAAATAACATATAGTTGTTATAAAATACGCCAAGAGCGACATATGAAGTTGCCCCTTGGTAGATCAGAGTATATAGATAGGCAAGAAAAAAATTTACCTTTATAAACAAACACACAACAGAAATAGAAGAACTCTAATAACAAGCTTGCCTCCTACATGTCCTTGGAAGCTTTGTTCGTCTAAAAGAACACCTAGAAATCATAACTCTCAACCTACTCAAAATCAGTTGAGTACTCAAGAGTTTAAGAGGAAAACAAAAACTTTGTGTTAGACATAAAGCCTAGTATGGATAATAATTTACCATCTCAAACCATTTAGATATCTAGCGAGACCATGCAGTTTAGGGAAACAGGTTCCCCCCCCACTAGTATCCTAAAACATTTATAAAATCATATACTGTGCTCCTGCATTCACAATGGTGAAAACATAGTATTTCAAAACATTATGATGGTATAAAATACAAATAAATCAATTCTGGATTACCCATCCCCATTCATTTTGACTATCTGTCTCACTTACAGTTTCTATGGTTACAATTGACCTGTTAAATGTTAAGGACTATCTGTTCAATTACTTAGTTTTCATGAGATCACTAAGAACCTATTGGTAACTCCAATATCTTATTTCTTATCCTAGTTTTCATGGGGTAAGTAGGAAACTATTGGGTGACTGCCAATATCTTAATTCGGGTATTGTTTTCATGGGTTAACTACAAACCTACTTGCCCCTGCTAGTATCAAATTATAGTTTTCATGGGCTGACTATGAACCTATTGGCACCTGTCAATATCATACAATTTTCATGGGCTTATTGTATACCAGTTGGCCCATACAATTATTTAATTAAGATATTAACATCTGTTAAATTATGTTCACTACTAGTCAACTTAATTGGTTATTCTGCCCTTTCCCCAAAATACAGTTATGGATTAATAAATATGTGACTATTATTTTCAAAATCTTTATTTATGCTATGGTTTTTCCTTAAAAATGAGAATGGGTTATTTGTTTTAAAACTTTTAAACCTCACTTTTGAAGCTATTGGATGACCTCCTTCGAAAGCATAGAAAACCTCTTATCAAAACTCTAAGTATATACCTTTTGAAACTAATGATGCCTTTCGAAGGTATCAAGAAACATTCTTTAAAACATAGCTTCGAAGCAAATGAAATACTCTTTCGAAATCATCAGGCTTACTCTCTAAAATCATTTGGGTCAAAATGGTTATATACAAAAGTATATTTTTTAAAACCAATAAAATTAAATTTGGGGAAAAGTTGATGGTGTCGAGACCATCTCGTCAAAAGGAAGAATCTTTAAAAACAAAACCTTCGAAGGATAGAGTTGAAACCCTCCTTTCGACTCGATCACTGTAACGACCCAGAATTTTGAACAATTTAAATTGAAAATATTTAATTAATTTTAAATATTTAAATGATGGTTTAATTTGAAATTTCAATATAACTTTGATTTGGCAATTTAAATTATAAAAATTTAATCTGTTGAAAGTAAATAAAAATTTGAATCTTCAATTGTAAGCTGATTTAAAATATTTCAAAGGCTTGTAAAATTCATATTGATAATATTGAAGATAATAGAAGCTTCAGATTTGAAATTAATAGTGAATTGATCAGTTTTGAAAATATATCGTTTAAATCGATAGTTAAAAATAGTCATTTTTCATACAGTCTCGGAATTCGACGAAACCAGTTCCATTGGGTCCGTAACGTTGAATTATTACCGGATTTCAAATTTCGTATTTTTCGGAGCTGTTATGTGAGCATACGTTAAGCAAACGCGTTGAGAATTAAATTGAATTTTAATTTAAAAATTTTGTACAAATCAAATCACAACCACCCTATATTTTCGTACGTCAGCCACCCTACTCTCTGCTAAACCACGTTCTCTTGTCTCCCCTTCGTTTCATTTATCACGCAATAGTTTCAAACCGGAAAGAAAAAAAAGAGATCGAAACAAAATCTCGAAGGAAATAAAAAAATGGCCTCAGCCTTCATGTAAAAAAAAAAAAAAACAAAAAAAAAAAAACAGACCCAGATCATTCAAAATCGGAGCCGCGCACGCAAGGGGGATCGAACCAAGTTTGTTCGACCGATGGGTGGCTGTCGCGATGTGGAGCGATTGGGGTTCTCGAGGCGACCCCGATGGAGGAGCACGCGAGTGGGCTCGAGTGGGATCTAGGTGGCTAGGGTTTTGGTGGCGTCGAAGTCGCGGTGGAGGATGGCAATGGCGGCCGCGCGAGGTGGCTAGGGCAAGGGGGGGTCGCGAGCTCGTTCGTGGTTGATGGATCTTGGTGGCTGCGGCTTCGTGTAGCGAAGGCAGTGGAGGTAGGGGTTGCGGCGACGTGTTGTCGCGAGTATGGTGGGGGGTGGTTTCGGCTGTTAGCAGTTAGGTAAATTCTGATTTTTTTTTTTTTTTTTTTTTTTTGAATATAAATATACAGTGAGAAAAATAAATGCAGAACAGTTTGGGAAAAAAAAATGAATGAATTTGAAAATTTATATAAGTTAAAACTGGAAATGAAAAATGGACAGTAAAGTTATTTTCAGAAAATAATATATAGTGAGGGTGATTTATTTATTGACAAACCCATTGAATTATTTTAATTACCAAGAATGATTTACTTACAAGGAAGAATAGTTTAAATTAAATAATTTGTTAGTTAAATAAATTATCAATGAAAATTTAGTTAAAATTGAATTTTTAGTTAAATCAAACTATTTAAAAGGAATTTGTTTAAAATTAAACGAATTGGTTTTAAAATAAAATCACTAGTTAATTTAAAATTATTATACAAGAAAAATTTGTAAAAGGAAAATTTGTTAAGTGAAAAGATTTATTTAAAGGGAATCAATTCGGATTTTAAATTTCTAGTTGAAAAGAAAAAAAATCATTGATTAAAATTAAATGGTTAGTTAATTAAATTTATCCATTTAAAAGAAATTTGTTAATATAAAATTATTATTCGATTGTTCGAATATTAATGGATTGTGTAAATAATTTAAAAATAGGTATAAAACAAGGAAATCGAGTCAAGATGGGAATGGATTGCAAAATAATAGCTAAGGTGAGAACTCCTCACTCAATCGAAAGGTTTTGTTTAAAATTTTAAATAGTTAATATTGATTGATAATTGTTGATTGATTGTGGTAGTAGATATAATAGGATATATATTATATATAGCAATATATATATATTGGCATATGTATATATTGGATTTGATTTCCCGCCTCGTATAGCGGATGAGACCCTATTGCGCCGCCTATTAAGCGGATATTTATAAAATCCCATATACCGCGATATTCCACCTCGAAGTGGAATTGGTATTGTGCTAACGTCTGTGGATGCAGGGTAACAGGTTGGAGGGATCCAACTGGATTCCTCACATATTTATTTGTTTATAAATATTATGTTGATTGTTGATAATCATATTGATATATGACACTTATTCCCGTGATTGACCATCTGATGTTGTTGCATCATCGGATTCAAATTTTTAAAAAATTAAAATAACGGTTTTGAATTTAAAGGGGTTTTAAATCGATTTTTCAAAGAATATGGTTTATTAAAAATTTTGAATTGATTAAATTTTAAATTAAATAGATGGATAAAATTTTATGTTTTAAAAATTTATATTTTTATAAAATATAACTTAAAAGAAATTTTTAACAATAATAGGTTTTTATAAAATAGTTAAATTTGGTTTTTGGGAAGTTATTATTATTAATGGTTTATATAAAGGATTTTATAAATGGATGTTTTTAAATAAAAATTATTGAAGTTATAGGATAAATTTATAAAGTGTTAAGTTGATGTATAACATGAATTTCACTAGGATTTATAGATTAATAAATGTGAAATTTATAAAACGAACGGTTATTGGAAAAATTTAAGTTTATAAGTTATTAATTTATAGAAATGGATTTGGGCATTAAAAAGGGGAATTTTATAGAAATTGTTAATAAATGAAGATTTCATTAGTTGAAATTATTATAAGCCATAAAGAAATCTTGTAAGTGATAAGATTTTAAATTGGTGAAGTTCAAAAGAACGATTTGGGTAAATAGATAATATTATAAGTATTTAACTTATAATATTGATTTTAGTATATAATCGAGTTATGTAAATCGAATTGGACTAATAAAAGGAGATTTCTAAAACGAAGTTTCATAAATAGAAATGGGATGTATGGACATTGTTATAAATCCGAAAAATCAATTTAATTTGATAAATTGAATATGGAATTTGTTAAAGGGGTTGTATTCACTATTTTTGAACGGTGAATGTATTATTTTATTAAATGAACGTGTTTTTGGAAAAGAACGTTCTAAATGGAATTTAAAACTAATTAAAGACGTTTTAAGATATGTTAAGTATCGAAATCATAGATTTCAACATTGATTGTTGAAATAGACGATTTCGAGAAATAGAAGGGAATATTTTGAATAGTAGTGGATTTATGTATCCATTTTTTTTATTTCAAATCCATATACTAGTGTTTTTGGGTTGTCGTAACGATGTTTTACGCAACATTCGTTTTTAACCCAAATAAATGTGAATAAAGGAATGTTTTCTTAAAGAGAATGGAATAAATACTTAACTGTGATTTAAGTATATGGAATATTTTCAAATCGTTGAAAATAAATAAATTTGTGAATTACTTATTTTTAAAATAAGCATGGGAATGGTTTTCTAATATGAAATGGAACGGTTTTTGTGAATTCACCTTTAAGGTAATTGAAAGCAAATAACTTGAAATCGATTTGGGAATCGTATGCTAGTAGATGCTTGGAATTTAAATCCACCTTGGAATTTATATATATATGAAGGGAAATTTGTTTAAAAATAAATATTGATTTATTTTGAAGTATGAAAATGAATTTACGGATTTGGGACGTAAATTTAAATTAAATCGGTAAAGATTTATTTGATGATTTGAAATTTGTTTTCAAAGGGTATAAAGGATGAAAAGTAATTTGAAATTAGTTTTCAAATGGTTAAGGTGATTTGAAATTAGTTTTCAAATGGTTAAGGTTATTTGAAATTGGTTTGCAAATGGTTAATGTAATTTGAAATTTGATTTCAAATGGTTGAGGTGTTTAATTTGAAATGGGTTTTCAAATGGTTAAGTGTGGAAATTATATCGTGAAGGTGTTTTGGTAAAGCAAATAAATTGGGCAATTATTTGGAAATTGTGTATATATATCTTGTAAAGATATTTTGGGACTTAATAATTTTGGAAAAATTATTTGGAATCTGATGATGTGGCGCATCTTTATTGATAGTTAAATAACCGACTATCAGTATTTACCCTTGGATGGTAATTGTTGTGATTGTTGAAATTGAATGCTACACTTATTTTTAAAAATAAGCGCTCGCTATTCGGTTTAGCCGGGAGAGGACCTTTGTGTCATATATCCCATTCCGAATATGCGATACGTCGTTTGGATTGCATTTGAAGACCGGTGTTGAAGACCGGGTATTTGTGAAAACGATAGGATGACCTATCGATTGTCTCCGCATTGTTAGCTACGATATGGAGATTTCCTTTGTGATGGGAAATTTTATCGGGATTGTGAATACCCGGATTGCAAGGGCTTCCTTGGAAGTGCCTTCGGTTCTGTTCGAACCCGGAACAGACTTGTATGGTTACATGTCTGACATTACATTTTGAGAGATAGAGCAGATTTCTTTCAAATACATTTCTGTTGGTGGCGGAGAATTTATTCTCTTAGCTTAACACCCTTCTCTGAGACGTACGAGCTCAGAGGTTATGTAGTTGAAGGTTATCAGCGATATATTCCCAATCTGGTAATGTGACATGCTGAGTGCTGCTGTGTGATGATCATTGGTTGGTCATTTGTGATATGATCATTTGTTTGATCATTTATCTTTGTGATCATTGCTTTGGTCATCTGTTGACCCAAAGCATGGCTTTGTTGCACAAAGCGTAGCTTTGTGGACGAGACTTCGTCAGGACCTCACTCCCCGGAAATGGTCGAAACAGGAATATGCGGCAAGGTTATGAGGGTCGCGCCCTTTAGGGTATGTCATTTCCTTCTGGAAAAGGGTGGTATCATGGTATGGAGCCCAGATGCTTACTCATGTTGATACACTATATATATTTCTGTGTGTGGTGTTGTTGCGAGCGCTCGGATAAAGGTCCCAAAGGACCGGGGGATGACATATTCGTGTAGTAGTTACCTAGTTACAGAGGTAACCCGGCCTTGTGTTGGCAGAGATCTAACCGTAACGTTAGTTTCTCGGGACGTCCCGCCAGAGGCGATCCCATGTGGCAGTAGGAAGTTCCTTAGCCTGACCATTTGTTGGAAATCCAATCAAAACAATACGCGCCTTGTACGGTTTTAGTTGTATTACCTGCCATTCACTTATGGTGGTCACCACTGTTTGGATGGTAGCTATAGTAGGCATAGTTCGGAATGTCTATGCTGGCTAGGATTTATATTCTACTTTCGAATTGTTTTCTACACTATGCACTAGTAATAATATCAAAAATGATTTGATTTTCGCGTAGTAAGCATCTTTGACTATCATAAGGAGAAATCTCCTCCAATTCTGCGTTTGCATTGTGTGTGTGGCGGGAGGCCTTATGGTAGTTTCATTTTCCAAAAAGCATTGCGGATTTAAAAATTTAAATTTTCTTGTTGCTTGTTTAAAGATAAACTGTTTTGAGTTCTCACACCAGTCCCATGACTGACCTGGAGTTTATTGTTCCTTTCCTAAACTCTGGGTGCCCACTATTTTCCACACGGGCAGTCTAGAGTTAGGTTATCAGGTTATTCTGGATTCGGGAGTTGCTGTGCAGATGTTGGAGGCGAGCTTGGATAGCGTAGTCTATTATCTATTGTATATAGTATTCTTTCCGCTGTTTTATTGTTGTACACTCTGATGATATGATGTATTGTGATGTATGTATAAAATGTATAGTTCTTTTGTTTTAATGATATTCATTTATCTATTATATGTTGTTCCGCTGCGATTGTGAGATTCTGATATTGTTTCTCGTTCTGTTACTTGTTTTCTGTTTTCTCCTCTCTTTCTTTTCTTTCTTCTTCTACCTCTTTCTTCTTCTAAAACCCTAACGGTTCGATTTTTCGGCAACGAAAAATCGCGATCGTTACATTTGGTATCAGAGCATATGGTTAAGCGACAACCTGCTCTGTTGGGTATTACTCATTAGAGATAGAGTCAGTAGTACTCTAGAATGAGTGTGAGTGTAATAATAGATATGAGCGCGTATTTGTTAGTGAATATAAAATTGTTTTATATTGTGATGATTGGTTTATTGAGTGGCATATGAACCTTCGTCGGCACAGTCTGTACAACTGGATCGAAGGGGTTTCTAAACACTTGAATAGAACAATTCGACATGATATTGTTTTAAATTGGGTAAATGAAATAATTTTACCTTGATTATATTTTCTATATAAGAAAATAATTTTTTCAAGAATTATTGAAGTGTGTGTATAATTGATTGTTTGATTGTTTGAAATATATATATATATATAAGTTAATTAAAAGTTGTTTGAATAAGTTATATAAAAACAACTATCGTAAAAAGAATAATTGTATAAGCTAATGAATTATAAGTATGGAATTATAATTAAAATGATTTACAATTGTAAAATAATCTTATGTATATAAGAAGTGAAATTTTATAAGTAAGATTTATAAATGTAATTTATAAATAAAGGGAAATTTTGAAAGAATATTTAGCATTGATTTCACTATGGTTACTGGGAAATAATAAGGATGATGACTGCAGCATCATCAGTATCATTTTCGAGTTTCTATGTGATGGATTTGCTACAATAATGAATTTAAAATTGAAGCTTTGTTGTAGTAAACAAATTTGAAATTAAAATTCAACTTGAAATTGTCAAATATAAGTGAAAAAAAGGGGTTTTGAACTTATAATATGAGTTGGAAGTTGAATAATAAGTTGTATAACTTATAGAATGAGAAGATGTAAGTGAAACCAATTATTGAAGTGGTTAAACAATTAAGTTAAGTAAAATGAAATACGAATTTGATTGTTGATATGAATTTGACTTAAGTAAAAGTTAAATAGAATTTACTTTAGAATTGGAAACCGAATTGGATTGATAAGTGGAAACTTAAGTTTATTTGAACAAATTATGTTAAATGGAATAGAGTTTGAAATGAATTAGGAGAATACTTAAGTTGAATAGTGGAAGTAAATGTAAATGAAGTTGAATGGAATATAACTTGAGTAATGTTGAAAGAATTGATGTTGATATCAAAATAAAATGAATAAAGTGAATTAATGAAATCGTTAAATGATGTGAACTTGAGTTATATAAATGAAATTCAATTTTTATATGTAAAAAGAATTGGCAACTGAATTAAAGTATGGATTGAATGTTAATTAATCGAATGTGAATAAGTTGATATGAAATGATGTATGTAAGTGTAAATTCATTTCGAGCTAGTTGAATAATTGAATGAAAATCAGTTGAATGTTAAATCAATTGGAATTAAAACTGTTGAACCAAATTGAATGTAGTGAGAGAAAAACTAATAATTTGGTTTTATTGGATATACATTGGTTGTTATTCGCTTGTTGGTTGATTGTATGTAAATTCATTAAGTGTTAATGAAATTGAATTAGCGCATTTGAAAACTATGTAATTGAATTCAAATTGAAAGTGAAGTAAATAAATTTGAATAGAATTGAATTCGAGTTGATTTGAAAGTGAACCAATGTGAATTTAATTAGTGAATGTAAACTAATGGGAAATGAATGAGAAAGAATATGCAACTTCAATAGTAAACTAAAAATGTATAAGAAGCATATGTTGAAAGGTTTTGTAATTGAATTGGCAAAATGATTTGAATGTTGAAGTTGGAATTGTGTACTACTATTAGCAGGATATACAGGTGTATAATGGAATTGGGATTTGATTTTGAAGTTAAAAAATTGAATTGCTCGACAAAAAGGTACGTATTTCAATTTTAGTATGAGATTTGATGATTTCCTTCTCCAGCCACTTGGCTTTCTCTTTTCTTTTTGATTCTGAGGGGCCGTGGTGCCATTTTGTAGTCGTACCGATCGAGCCGCGCAAAGGAGACGCTGGCGAAATTTTTCGAAAATTAAGGGAGTTAGAAAATTTTTGAGAAAATTTTGAAAGTTTGAAATTTGAATTTAAATTTAAATTTGAATTGTTGAGTAAACAATGTTGTTTGAAACCTATAATTGAAGTTGGAAAGCTAATTGAAATGATAGTAAATCTTTAATAAAAAGATTGGTGTTAGAAGGTTGATAAAACTATTAGTTTTGGAAAAATAATAAACGGATTATGAATTATTCTCCTTAACTTGCAATTTCGAGGACGAAATTCTTTTAAGGGGGGAAGGTTGTAACGACCCAGAATTTTGAACAATTTAAATTGAAAATATTTAATTAATTTTAAATATTTAAATGATGGTTTAATTTGAAATTTCAATATAACTTTGATTTGGCAATTTAAATTATAAAAATTTAATCTGTTGAAAGTAAATAAAAATTTGAATCTTCAATTGTAAGCTGATTTAAAATATTTCAAAGGCTTGTAAAATTCATATTGATAATATTGAAGATAATAGAAGCTTCAGATTTGAAATTAATAGTGAATTGATCAGTTTTGAAAATATATCGTTTAAATCGATAGTTAAAAATAGTCATTTTTCATACAGTCTCGGAATTCGACGAAACCAGTTCCATTGGGTCCGTAACGTTGAATTATTACCGGATTTCAAATTTCGTATTTTTCGGAGCTGTTATGTGAGCATACGTTAAGCAAACGCGTTGAGAATTAAATTGAATTTTAATTTAAAAATTTTGTACAAATCAAATCACAACCACCCTATATTTTCGTACGTCAGCCACCCTACTCTCTGCTAAACCACGTTCTCTTGTCTCCCCTTCGTTTCATTTATCACGCAATAGTTTCAAACCGGAAAGAAAAAAAAGAGATCGAAACAAAATCTCGAAGGAAATAAAAAAATGGCCTCAGCCTTCATGTAAAAAAAAAAAAAAACAAAAAAAAAAAAACAGACCCAGATCATTCAAAATCGGAGCCGCGCACGCAAGGGGGATCGAACCAAGTTTGTTCGACCGATGGGTGGCTGTCGCGATGTGGAGCGATTGGGGTTCTCGAGGCGACCCCGATGGAGGAGCACGCGAGTGGGCTCGAGTGGGATCTAGGTGGCTAGGGTTTTGGTGGCGTCGAAGTCGCGGTGGAGGATGGCAATGGCGGCCGCGCGAGGTGGCTAGGGCAAGGGGGGGTCGCGAGCTCGTTCGTGGTTGATGGATCTTGGTGGCTGCGGCTTCGTGTAGCGAAGGCAGTGGAGGTAGGGGTTGCGGCGACGTGTTGTCGCGAGTATGGTGGGGGGTGGTTTCGGCTGTTAGCAGTTAGGTAAATTCTGATTTTTTTTTTTTTTTTTTTTTTTTTTGAATATAAATATACAGTGAGAAAAATAAATGCAGAACAGTTTGGGAAAAAAAAATGAATGAATTTGAAAATTTATATAAGTTAAAACTGGAAATGAAAAATGGACAGTAAAGTTATTTTCAGAAAATAATATATAGTGAGGGTGATTTATTTATTGACAAACCCATTGAATTATTTTAATTACCAAGAATGATTTACTTACAAGGAAGAATAGTTTAAATTAAATAATTTGTTAGTTAAATAAATTATCAATGAAAATTTAGTTAAAATTGAATTTTTAGTTAAATCAAACTATTTAAAAGGAATTTGTTTAAAATTAAACGAATTGGTTTTAAAATAAAATCACTAGTTAATTTAAAATTATTATACAAGAAAAATTTGTAAAAGGAAAATTTGTTAAGTGAAAAGATTTATTTAAAGGGAATCAATTCGGATTTTAAATTTCTAGTTGAAAAGAAAAAAAATCATTGATTAAAATTAAATGGTTAGTTAATTAAATTTATCCATTTAAAAGAAATTTGTTAATATAAAATTATTATTCGATTGTTCGAATATTAATGGATTGTGTAAATAATTTAAAAATAGGTATAAAACAAGGAAATCGAGTCAAGATGGGAATGGATTGCAAAATAATAGCTAAGGTGAGAACTCCTCACTCAATCGAAAGGTTTTGTTTAAAATTTTAAATAGTTAATATTGATTGATAATTGTTGATTGATTGTGGTAGTAGATATAATAGGATATATATTATATATAGCAATATATATATATTGGCATATGTATATATTGGATTTGATTTCCCGCCTCGTATAGCGGATGAGACCCTATTGCGCCGCCTATTAAGCGGATATTTATAAAATCCCATATACCGCGATATTCCACCTCGAAGTGGAATTGGTATTGTGCTAACGTCTGTGGATGCAGGGTAACAGGTTGGAGGGATCCAACTGGATTCCTCACATATTTATTTGTTTATAAATATTATGTTGATTGTTGATAATCATATTGATATATGACACTTATTCCCGTGATTGACCATCTGATGTTGTTGCATCATCGGATTCAAATTTTTAAAAAATTAAAATAACGGTTTTGAATTTAAAGGGGTTTTAAATCGATTTTTCAAAGAATATGGTTTATTAAAAATTTTGAATTGATTAAATTTTAAATTAAATAGATGGATAAAATTTTATGTTTTAAAAATTTATATTTTTATAAAATATAACTTAAAAGAAATTTTTAACAATAATAGGTTTTTATAAAATAGTTAAATTTGGTTTTTGGGAAGTTATTATTATTAATGGTTTATATAAAGGATTTTATAAATGGATGTTTTTAAATAAAAATTATTGAAGTTATAGGATAAATTTATAAAGTGTTAAGTTGATGTATAACATGAATTTCACTAGGATTTATAGATTAATAAATGTGAAATTTATAAAACGAACGGTTATTGGAAAAATTTAAGTTTATAAGTTATTAATTTATAGAAATGGATTTGGGCATTAAAAAGGGGAATTTTATAGAAATTGTTAATAAATGAAGATTTCATTAGTTGAAATTATTATAAGCCATAAAGAAATCTTGTAAGTGATAAGATTTTAAATTGGTGAAGTTCAAAAGAACGATTTGGGTAAATAGATAATATTATAAGTATTTAACTTATAATATTGATTTTAGTATATAATCGAGTTATGTAAATCGAATTGGACTAATAAAAGGAGATTTCTAAAACGAAGTTTCATAAATAGAAATGGGATGTATGGACATTGTTATAAATCCGAAAAATCAATTTAATTTGATAAATTGAATATGGAATTTGTTAAAGGGGTTGTATTCACTATTTTTGAACGGTGAATGTATTATTTTATTAAATGAACGTGTTTTTGGAAAAGAACGTTCTAAATGGAATTTAAAACTAATTAAAGACGTTTTAAGATATGTTAAGTATCGAAATCATAGATTTCAACATTGATTGTTGAAATAGACGATTTCGAGAAATAGAAGGGAATATTTTGAATAGTAGTGGATTTATGTATCCATTTTTTTTATTTCAAATCCATATACTAGTGTTTTTGGGTTGTCGTAACGATGTTTTACGCAACATTCGTTTTTAACCCAAATAAATGTGAATAAAGGAATGTTTTCTTAAAGAGAATGGAATAAATACTTAACTGTGATTTAAGTATATGGAATATTTTCAAATCGTTGAAAATAAATAAATTTGTGAATTACTTATTTTTAAAATAAGCATGGGAATGGTTTTCTAATATGAAATGGAACGGTTTTTGTGAATTCACCTTTAAGGTAATTGAAAGCAAATAACTTGAAATCGATTTGGGAATCGTATGCTAGTAGATGCTTGGAATTTAAATCCACCTTGGAATTTATATATATATGAAGGGAAATTTGTTTAAAAATAAATATTGATTTATTTTGAAGTATGAAAATGAATTTACGGATTTGGGACGTAAATTTAAATTAAATCGGTAAAGATTTATTTGATGATTTGAAATTTGTTTTCAAAGGGTATAAAGGATGAAAAGTAATTTGAAATTAGTTTTCAAATGGTTAAGGTGATTTGAAATTAGTTTTCAAATGGTTAAGGTTATTTGAAATTGGTTTGCAAATGGTTAATGTAATTTGAAATTTGATTTCAAATGGTTGAGGTGTTTAATTTGAAATGGGTTTTCAAATGGTTAAGTGTGGAAATTATATCGTGAAGGTGTTTTGGTAAAGCAAATAAATTGGGCAATTATTTGGAAATTGTGTATATATATCTTGTAAAGATATTTTGGGACTTAATAATTTTGGAAAAATTATTTGGAATCTGATGATGTGGCGCATCTTTATTGATAGTTAAATAACCGACTATCAGTATTTACCCTTGGATGGTAATTGTTGTGATTGTTGAAATTGAATGCTACACTTATTTTTAAAAATAAGCGCTCGCTATTCGGTTTAGCCGGGAGAGGACCTTTGTGTCATATATCCCATTCCGAATATGCGATACGTCGTTTGGATTGCATTTGAAGACCGGTGTTGAAGACCGGGTATTTGTGAAAACGATAGGATGACCTATCGATTGTCTCCGCATTGTTAGCTACGATATGGAGATTTCCTTTGTGATGGGAAATTTTATCGGGATTGTGAATACCCGGATTGCAAGGGCTTCCTTGGAAGTGCCTTCGGTTCTGTTCGAACCCGGAACAGACTTGTATGGTTACATGTCTGACATTACATTTTGAGAGATAGAGCAGATTTCTTTCAAATACATTTCTGTTGGTGGCGGAGAATTTATTCTCTTAGCTTAACACCCTTCTCTGAGACGTACGAGCTCAGAGGTTATGTAGTTGAAGGTTATCAGCGATATATTCCCAATCTGGTAATGTGACATGCTGAGTGCTGCTGTGTGATGATCATTGGTTGGTCATTTGTGATATGATCATTTGTTTGATCATTTATCTTTGTGATCATTGCTTTGGTCATCTGTTGACCCAAAGCATGGCTTTGTTGCACAAAGCGTAGCTTTGTGGACGAGACTTCGTCAGGACCTCACTCCCCGGAAATGGTCGAAACAGGAATATGCGGCAAGGTTATGAGGGTCGCGCCCTTTAGGGTATGTCATTTCCTTCTGGAAAAGGGTGGTATCATGGTATGGAGCCCAGATGCTTACTCATGTTGATACACTATATATATTTCTGTGTGTGGTGTTGTTGCGAGCGCTCGGATAAAGGTCCCAAAGGACCGGGGGATGACATATTCGTGTAGTAGTTACCTAGTTACAGAGGTAACCCGGCCTTGTGTTGGCAGAGATCTAACCGTAACGTTAGTTTCTCGGGACGTCCCGCCAGAGGCGATCCCATGTGGCAGTAGGAAGTTCCTTAGCCTGACCCTTTGTTGGAAATCCAATCAAAACAATACGCGCCTTGTACGGTTTTAGTTGTATTACCTGCCATTCACTTATGGTGGTCACCACTGTTTGGATGGTAGCTATAGTAGGCATAGTTCGGAATGTCTATGCTGGCTAGGATTTATATTCTACTTTCGAATTGTTTTCTACACTATGCACTAGTAATAATATCAAAAATGATTTGATTTTCGCGTAGTAAGCATCTTTGACTATCATAAGGAGAAATCTCCTCCAATTCTGCGTTTGCATTGTGTGTGTGGCGGGAGGCCTTATGGTAGTTTCATTTTCCAAAAAGCATTGCGGATTTAAAAATTTAAATTTTCTTGTTGCTTGTTTAAAGATAAACTGTTTTGAGTTCTCACACCAGTCCCATGACTGACCTGGAGTTTATTGTTCCTTTCCTAAACTCTGGGTGCCCACTATTTTCCACACGGGCAGTCTAGAGTTAGGTTATCAGGTTATTCTGGATTCGGGAGTTGCTGTGCAGATGTTGGAGGCGAGCTTGGATAGCGTAGTCTATTATCTATTGTATATAGTATTCTTTCCGCTGTTTTATTGTTGTACACTCTGATGATATGATGTATTGTGATGTATGTATAAAATGTATAGTTCTTTTGTTTTAATGATATTCATTTATCTATTATATGTTGTTCCGCTGCGATTGTGAGATTCTGATATTGTTTCTCGTTCTGTTACTTGTTTTCTGTTTTCTCCTCTCTTTCTTTTCTTTCTTCTTCTACCTCTTTCTTCTTCTAAAACCCTAACGGTTCGATTTTTCGGCAACGAAAAATCGCGATCGTTACAATCACCTTCGAAACCCTCAACTCTTTCGAAAGCAATTAGAAAAGAGGTTAGTTTAAGGTAAAAATAATTCAAAAGCACTACTAGTCAATATAGCCAAAAGGTTGACTAGCGACTGGGTTTCAACTAGATCAGAACCTACCCTTTCGGAAGCAATTATTTAAAGGAAAAAGGTACTCCTTCGAAAGAAAATACTTTAACACAACATGACAACCTTCTTTGAAAGCTATTTATAAAACCTTTTCGAAAGCATATGTTTCGACTGCGCCGAAAGCTTTAGGTGAAATGGGGCAAGAAATTTAACCTATGAAAACAAAGCAAGGGTTTCGATCCCATCGGAAACTACCCTTTCGACAGCAAGGCTTCCGCCTTCCTTCCAATCCACTGCATACCATCTAAGTGATATCCTATGTATTAATTTCGACTACATGGGTTTCGAGTGTGTTGGTTTCGACTGGCATAAGGCGGAATCAATGGAGTCCAAATGTGCTTAGTAAAAAAGGCAGAATACCTTTTTCTAATTTTAAAGCTGAAATATAGTAACTTTAGTAATTTCTTTTTAACAACTTGCCTATTTGCAAAACACCGATTGGCTGCCATAAATTTTTTCAAATACTTTACATTTAAAAGTGCAGCGTTTATTCATATCCAAATCAAAGAATTTCAATATTAAAACCATTCCATATAACAGAACCGACTTTTGCTCAAAAGCCCTTCTTATAAAATAATTTATTTCCCCTAGTAAAATCAATTGGGAGAAATCCCCAAAAATCACAGGAATGTGATTTCCTCATGTAGTCAAACATATTAAAATTTATACCCAATTTCTTCCTAATATATTCAAAACAAATTTTAAACACCATTATATCATATTTTCCATTAAAAATTCATAACAAAATTTCAATAGCTTTGAAAATTCTGAAAATTAATACCCATCTCCAATATCATGTTTTACTTAACATAAAAAAAAATCATGGCAACCGAAAATCTTAGATTCTCGGCTTTATATTATAACCATACAAATTCTTATGCATATGAATTAAAATAAATCATCACAATATAAGTCAAGCATATCAACATCCATTTTATCACAAAAACGAATTTAAATCATAAATCTGAAACCATATAATCATGGAATAAGAATAGAGATGGTATGAGATTATTATTCACCTTAGATTTGATAAGGAACTTGAGATTTGTTGTTGCTTAATCCTTCCTAGATTTGATCTTATCTTTTGATTAAAATTTCCTCTTTTCCTTCCTTTTTAATGGCTGGCTCTAATTTTTATTTTTGATTCACTTTTGTTTTGATTTGAGAAATAAAAATGAACGTGAATGGATAAAGGAAAAAGTATAGCCTTGAATAGAAAATGCGGCTATTTACTAATAAAGCTTATGTAAGTTAATTACCTTATAAACCAGTTTTAAGCCCATTTATTTTATGGTTAAACACGGCCCTATATATGTATATAATTTACCCAACTCTCAATCTTCTTATCATCATTATTCTATTTAATTTATTTAATTAAATTTCCTGAATAATGTTATCAAAAAATTAAGGATGTTACAGGCTCCCCCTTTAAAGAATTTCGACCTCGAAATTTTGTAAGGACTAAATACTAAACATAACAATCATCTGTAACTACTCCTAACAGCCATACTTGCCTAATGGACTAGCAACTGTCTATATAAATCTAATATAGACATTCCCTCAAGGAAAATGGGGATATGTATCTCTAGTCCCGTCCTTTGTCTCCCAAGTACAATCCTTTTCGTTGTCGCTCCAGTGAACTTTTACTAATCTAATTATCTTGTTCCTTAATCTTTTCTCATCTCTAGCTACAACCCGAACTGGTTGTCTAACAAAATTCAAATTAGGCTCTACCACTAAGTCATTAACCTTGTTGGAGGAATAGTAGTCTTTGGATCGTGCACATAGTTGCGAAGATGAGACACATGAAATACATTGTGGGAACTTGCCAAACTGCTTGGCAACTCTATTCTATATGCGAGCTTACCAATCATCTCTATAATCTAGGATGGATCTACATACCTTAGGGATAACTTCCCAAGCTTTCCAAATCATATCCACCTTCATAGATGATACCTTAATGAAAAACCTTATCTCCATATGAGAATTCTACGTCCTTTCGCCTCTTATCTGTGTAACTCTTATGTTCGGACCGAGCTTCCTTCATCCTTCCCAGGATTAACTCAATCTTCTTTGACACCTCTCTAACAAAATCTGGACCTAAGACCAATCTGTCTCTAGTCTCCGACCAACATGCCAGGGATTTGCATGCTCTTCCATACAGTGCTTCAAACGACGCCACTCCTATACAGTCTGAAAAATATTGTTATAGGAAAACTCAACCAAATGTAGTGATCATCACAATACCCACCAAAGTCCAATATACAAGCTCTCAATAGATCCTCGAGTACTATGTTGACTCTCTCTGTCTGCCCATCTAAGGGTGATATGCAATACTCAAATTAAGCTTAGTACCCATCACATCCTGTAGACTTTTCCAGAATTCACTAGCAAATAATTCATCTCTGTCACTGACTATACTACTAGTGTAACGACCTAGGATTTTTGACGCCTCGAGTATTGAATATTAATTTTTAACATTCAATAATATGGTATTTTAACAAATAAAAATCCTCGTTAAACTATAGTTGATAATAATATACAGTTTTCAAACCAAGATTTTATTTCGAAATTTCTAGGTTTCTATTTATCAAACAGGAAATTAATTTTATTGGAAATTTCTTATAACATATTCTAAACAATAGAATATATATATATATATATAATTTAGAAACCAATTCATAGCAAATAAATGTAAATGGATAAGAGGAATATATTAAAATAGAAATGATTTTGGTTTATGTATAATATAGTGTATTATAAATAGAAGAGTTCAAAATTTTATTTTCCTCTATACCTATATACATATTAGTTAAGAAGAATGTGTGTATGTATGTATGTATATATTCAAAAAGGAAATATATAGTACTTATAAAACAAATAATATTGCATCATGAGAATATAACAAGGTAAGTAAAATACATATATATGGATTAGATAAAAATAGTTTATTAAAAAGTAATATTTTTATATATGGGAAAAATGAAAGAAGAGATATACATATGGAAATACATGATATATAATCGTTTTTTTAAAATCATTTGATAAGAATTCTTTTATAAAATGATGTTTTAGTAAAAATGTTATTTTATAAAGACAGTACAACAACATCTTCTTTTTGTTTTAATTTACTTATTTTAAACATTTAAAAAGAAGTATAAAATTAAATGTTGTTTAAGATAGAAAGGGTTGTAAATACCTTGACTATATATATATATATCAATAGAAATATATACATATATATATAGGAATAAGGACTTGAAGCTGTTTTAAAACCACTTTATACCTTTGTTTCCAAAACACACACACACACACACACATATATATATATATATATGAAGGCATGTAAAAATCAAGTAATATAAAGTAAATAACAAAAAGTAAACAAGTCAAAAGTAAATGTATGGTCAAGCTAAACTAGGAAAGGAGGTATATTGATACATAAGCAAATGTCTGGTCTAAAGGAGGAAAGTTAAAAAAACATTTTTCTTCACTTCTTTTCAACTCAAAATAGATCACTTCATCTCCTTTTCAATCTATCAACCCATCAAGATTTTGTACAGCATATCAAATCTTTTGAGCCATAGCCTGTACACGCATACATCATCTTTTTGATAAGAACATGAATATATATTGGCATGTATGAGTGTTAGCTTCAGTGTTAGAAACCTGTCAAACAAAAGCAAAATAAAACAGCTTTGTAAAACAAATAAATTAACACAAAAAAAATGAAGAAAGCATCCCATGTTCTTATAAAATCCAAGGAGAAACAAGATTATCGAAGTCTCATATTCTAAGCTAAAGATCCACGTGGAAGATTTCATGAATCAAATAATGTTTAAGGTGAGATTTGTTATTTGAGATGCCTGTAAGTTTAAATGTCCTCTGTAAAATGATAACAGGGTTTAGATTCATATACATACCCTGTTTTAAATAATCAATATCTCACACTCTAATTCGAATTTGAAGGTGATTAAAAAAACGAAACTTTTTTGTTTTTTAGGGTAAAATACACTAAAAATAGTTTTAGTTCGATTCATGTTATATATTGTGCACAATGTTGAAATACGGTAAGAAAGCAAAACTTTGGCAAAATTTAATCTTCTTAAATCTTTGATTCTTATATACAGTCATGATCGTTAGGTGAAATCATTAATTTTAGTGGAGAAATCAAGACTTTTAAGTTGTTCGTTTTAGAGGAATTTTGTTTCGATGGTTTTGCATTTAAAAATTAAATCACGGCGAGGTAGTCGACAAGGGGAGGCGGGCTTGGCCGAGGAGCGTCGCACCATGGGGAAGAGGTTGGCCATGACGAAATTTTGGATTAGGCATTGGTTTGGATTAGAAAGGATTTCTAGGGTTTAAAGGTTTTTCCTGTGGGGTTCGGGTTCTTCGATGCTGGCGAAGGGTGACTGCGTCGATTAGCACCGCACTTGGAAGGTAGGTAGTGGACACCTTGGGGGTTGCGAGGGTGGTGGCGGCATGAGTTCCGGCGGTTGGAGTAGGTGAGGTGAGATGGCTTGTCGACGATAGGTTAATTTTGGTCACGGTTCATACGTCAATTTTGGCCAAGGGTGATGGGTGGTGGAACCAAAGAATGTAAAAGGTCTAGCGGGTGAAGGTGAGTATGTGGATGCTTTCATTTTCGTGGAATGGTGGATTGGCCATTGGTGCACGTGCACGCATGCACAAGGTAAGTTGTTTAAAGCTAGAAGGCATGGGAAAGGCGGTCGAATTTTGGACGATGGTTGCCGAAATGGGGTTGGGTTTCAGTGACGCGTGAGTTGATGGTTCATCAGAGAAGGTGGTAGGGTCGATCGAAGTAGGGATGTGGTTTTGGGTTTTGATTTTGTTTCCTTTATTTCGTTTTACCGAAGAAAAAAAAGAGGGAAGGAAGGGGAAAGGGAAGAGGAACTATTGTTTTTTTTTTCTTTCCTTAATTTTGATCTGGGCTTCGACCATGTTAAAATAAAAAAGAAAAAGAAAAAAAAGAGTGGGCTTCGACCCAGGTAACAAGAGAAAAAAATAAAATAAATGTTTATTTTCAAAAGGATTATCTTTGAAAACTTTAAAATTTAATTTCTCAAAACCATTAATGAAAGTAACTACTGTGGCTAGCTATTACTTAGGATCGTGTAATATGGAATATAATTAAATCCTAATGCGAAAATAGATGATAATAGCAAAGTAAATAAAAATAAAACAAGCACACCGGGAATTTTTACATTGGTTCGAACTTCCCGTTCTACGTCCAGTCCCAGACTCCTTCTAGAATTTTAACTACAACAACCATCACTTAACCTTGAGGAATAGGTTTACACTGCCTGAGCAACCGAACAGGACTTCACCCGCCTAAGCAACCGAATAGGACTTCAATACAAAAGATATATGACTGTAGTGTGTTCTTAAATAACATTGGTAAGTCAATTGAGTACAATCTTCCTATAATCTTCTCCTTTATGATATATAGTGTGATATGCTTTGAGAACAGTGGAAGATAAAGTGATGAATGATCAAAATATGTAAGAGTTTAAGTGCAGTTTGAAAACTTTGAGAATAGATAAGAATTCAAGAATGCTAAAAGTAAATTCGGTAATTTTTTTGTTGAATTCTATAATCTATATATAGCATATGAAGAGTTGCATCTTTAAATGAAAAGTTATATAGAAAAGAACGGATGCAACTGTTGATTTAAAAGGATGTTTCTCTTGGTGAAGAGAAGTGACTTTTGAAGAAAATAGCAGTTGGGGATATTCAGACGTCTGAATAAAAAAATTCAGACTTATGAATTAGATTGAAAACATAAACAGCAAGGAAATAGTTCATTTTTGACCTCATTCGGACGTCTGAATATTTTAGTTCAGAAGTCTGAATATTGTGAAACAAATATTCTCATTTCAGTAGTCAGACGTCTGAATGAATGGATTTAGACGT
Organism: Allium cepa; assembly: GCA_030765085.1. Lineage (NCBI taxonomy): Eukaryota > Viridiplantae > Streptophyta > Magnoliopsida > Asparagales > Amaryllidaceae > Allium > Allium cepa. The sequence goes on from CM060928.1 coordinate 589,811,899, forward strand.
CTGATTTTGCTGTTTTGTGCATGTATGAGCATGTATGTGCATGTATGTGCATGTGTATGTATATGTTTATATATATATAGATATATATATATATATATTATTTAAGGAGAGATTTTAACAATTTTCTAAGTAATATACAGACTCTAGACACATAATATACAGCTATAAACATCTGTAGATGAATCTGTAATAAATCTCCTACAAAGATGGTTTAAAATATACATAACATTTTATATAGGCTGTTATAATCAAAATCTAGAGTCTAACATTCTCCCCCTTTTTGATGATGACAACTATATAAAATTAATAGACTAGATACTCCTCCTGTTGATATGCACAATTTAAATTTCTCCCCCTTTGTCATTAACAAAAAGGAAGAACATGAATGATAATAGATAATATATTTCATTAGGAAAATAGAGAAATAGTACATAAAGAAATAATGTTATAGATAGTTCTCATACAACTAACATAAAGAAATGAAAGTGACAAATAAACATAAAAAATAAAGCAAGATAATTTAAAATTGACTTGAAAGAGATGGATCATTGTGATTAGAGCTAGAGCTTGAGGAAGACCATTCAAAAGGAGATGGATTGTAAGATTGAGTAGATGTAGAGCCGGAACAAGAAATTCGATCCCATATCTTATTGAGAAAGCCTTTGATAGAGTTGAATTTTATTTCCTTCTTTTTCTCAAGTGCTTTTATGTCCCGATGAATATGTGATTGATTTCAGGAGAGAGTGATGATGGCTTGTCTTGAAGAAGTATCCAGGCCAATTTCTTGGATGGTGTCAATATCCTACTCTTCTTCTTCATGATGGGTATAGGAAGAAGAAGCAATACTAGTGTCTCGAGGTTGAGGAACACCTTGTTGAATATTTTGTGACCATTGTTGGAAGGAAATGATTTGTTGAGAAGGAGGCCGTAGAGGAAGACCCATCAACCCTAAAGTTTTAGCGCCTAACTCACTAATACTTGTAAAATCGGAATCAAGCATTGGTACTCCAATATTTAGGAGAATGCGCATAATATAGGCACCATAATGAATAGTTATATATTTTCTTCAGATTGTGATATCTTGGAATTCATCCAAAATAATCTTCCCCCAATTTACTTGTTGATTAGAATAGATAGAATAAAGTGCTTGAAAGTTTTCTTTATACACTTTTTTATAGCTACCCGTTTTTGGTTGGAGAGATCGAATAAGAGTGCGGTGAATTAGCCTAGCTTGTGGTCGTAAGTAGGTAGATTTTAAATTGCCCATATTTATAAGTTCATCGGAGAAAAATTGATGTGAAACTTCATCACGATGTTCCATATCAACTTCAATTTCATTAATATCAATCCCTGATAAGGACAATTTAAAATATGACCTAGTCTTTGTAAAGGTAAGAAAATTCTTACACCACAAACTAACGACCAAACACCATCTTGACGGTTTTAAGGATTTTGATGATCCAAATTTAAGTTTGCAAGAAAAAGCTTAATCATAAGATGATTAATCTTAACATTATTAGGAGTATACCCAATCAAGCTATCAAAGTGAAATTGCTCCGCTAATTCTCTAATTCGATATGCTGCGAAGTCCACGAATTTCATGAATGCTCCTTCAAAGATGTGACGACCCAAACTCGATGTTCGATAAACAACACCAAATTTGCATCGTCGGAGCTTATAACAACAATTAGATGAATATAAAACAGCGGAACAGAATCAATATCATAAATATCATCACAGTTACAACATCAACATAATATCCGAACTACAACAGAGTACATAATACATACACTACAACTCCAAATACAACATCATGATAATACCACAGTGAACATATATCCAAAAGTTCTCAAATGAGAGAGATGATAACGAACTCCCAAAAGCTAACACCTGAAATCTCCAATAGCTCCTAAGATATCTCCAAGATAAGAGCTCCAAAATACTGCTACTCCAAAATACAGAAACCTGCTACTAGGCTGCCCGTGTGGAAATAATGGGCACCCAGAGTTTAGGAAAGAAAACAATAAACTCCGGATCAGTCATGGGACTGGTATGAGTAAACAAAAACAGTTGCATTTAAATAAAAACAAGATTTCTAAAAGAATTTTCGAAATGCTTTTAAAAATGGAACTACCATAAGACCTCCCGCCACACACACAATGCAAACGCAGAATTGGAGGAGATTTCTTCTTATGATAGTTAAATATGCTTGGTACGAGAAAAGAATTCTTTGATATTATTGCTAGTGCATAGTGAAGTAAATCATTTCGAAAATAGAATATTAATCTTAGCGAGCATAGACATTCCAAACTATGCCTACTATAGCTACCATGTTTTGTGGCAGGTTAACGCCATGCTGCATGATAGGTTCTACAACTAAAATCGTACAGGGTATCGTATTGTTTCTTTGGATTTCCAACAAATGGTCAGGCCAAGGAACTTCCCATTGCCACATGAGAACGCCTCTGGAAGGACGTCCCCGAGAACCAAACCGGATCTCTACCAACACAAGGCCGGGTTACCCCTAACTGGGTAACTACTGACACGAGTATGCCATCTCCCGGTCGTAACCAACCTTTAACCGGGGCCCCAGCAACAAATCACAAAATCATATATATATATATATATATATATATATATATATCTGCGATATCAACATAAGTTAAATATCTGGGCTCCATACCATGATACCACTTCTATCCAGAAGGAAATGCACATACCCTAAGGGGTGCTACCCCCAATAACCTTGCCGCATCTTTCCTGTTTCGACCATTTCGGGGTGTGAGGTCCGACGAAGTCACGTCAACAAAAACATACTTTATACAAAAGCCATGCTTTGGATCAACAAATGATCATAGAAATGATCACCAAGATAGACGATCAAATAAATGATCCTATCACAAATGATCAACACAATGATCATTTCACAGCAACACTCAGCATGTCACATTACCAAATTGGGAATATATTGCTGATAACCTTCAACTATATAACCTCTGAGCTCGTACGTCTCAGAGAAGGGTGTTAAGCTAAAAGAATAAATTCTCCGCCACCAACAGAAATATATTTGAAAGAAATCAGCTTTATATCTCAATTCGTAATGTCAGACATACAATCCATACAAGTCTGTTCCGGGCTCGAATAGAACCGAAGGCACTTCCAAAGAAGTCCTTGCAATCCGGATATCCACAATCCTGATCGGATTCCCCATCACATATGGAGAACTCTATACCGGAGCAACTCGGTGCAGAGTCAATCGACAGGTCATCCTATCGCTCTCGCAAATACCGGGTCTTCAACACCGATCTTTAATGCTATCCATTACGTCGTATCACTATTCGGAATGGGTTATATGACCGAAAGGTCCTTTCCCAGCTAATTCGAATAGTGAGTGTCAAATTTTAAAACATGTGCATGTCATTCACAAATATTCACAGGTTCGATGTGGGTTTCGGATAACCAACTGAAATCCGATTCCCTGTCGCATCGAAGTTTAAATGCCGTTTTACGGACAACAGGGTTTTCACATCAATACAGAACGAATCACAATCACAATGCAGTACATGGCAATTTATATAACACAGCATCACAATCAAAACAGAAATATTAATATAGTACACAGCGATAGTTAATCGTTTTCCAATCAAAGTGAATGGGATTTAATAAATTAACCATATAAATATTATTATTTTCCTTGATTACTTTAAAATGATGATTTATGATTTATAATTACAATTTAATTAAATCTCAATTGACCATATTAATTTATTTTTCCTTGATAAATTATTTTAATGTAACTATCAATTTTTTTTTCAATCAACTTAAATTATCAAATTAACGATTCTTAATTTACAACTTAAATTTTAATTTCTTTTATTTATTTATTATTATTAATTACAAAGTAATTATAAATCATAAATTATTTAATCATTGTTTGATTTAACTTCACATTCCATTAATAATCATCATTTTATAAAGAATACTTAAAAAAAAAATTAAACTTAAGTTTTCGACGAATTTCAAACTGAATATATTGTTTCAGGTGGCCAATCCGAGGCTCCCCCGAGTCACGCCCGAGCTCGAATGCTTCCTGCTTCGAGTTTCACCCCATAGCTACCCGTGTAATTAAAATTTTCAAAATTTGTTTAAGTTCAAATTTCATCCCGATACAACCCTGAAGCCACTCGATTCCCCCTTCGAGTTTCTGCCCTATTTCCCCGATCAAAACTTCGAGTCAACCCACACGAGTGCAAACCTGAAATGCTTCAGGTAATCAAATTTTCCCAAGCCATCAATTCGTGCACGTGTACGTGCACGACGCCGTGGATGATCTTCAGGCGTCGCTGCATCGATGAGTAAGTCAAAAATCCTCCCTAGTTCAATCCCCTATCACCTAAATTCCTTTATCATCTCGAACTCAAAATTGAGTTCGAGCACGCAACCTGTAACACAAATTGGAACCGCCACTCGTCCCTGTCAACGCCTCGCCACGACGCCTGACGCCGCCAGAAACCCAGCAACTTCGTCCATAGTTCGACAACACCCCAAGCTATCATCACCCACAAAATCTCGAACTCGATGCGTCCAAGGTAGCGTACGCATCAAGTTTACAGACCATATCAATTTCGAAAACTAAACCCTAATTCGAGCTCGTACTCCCAATTCACGCAATAGAAAAATTAATTTATATTTTTCCCAACATCATGAATGGTTAGGCTTGCTTCAACTCAAATTTCAGCAATTTAAATTGATTCACTTACAAGAAATTGGTAAAAATTCAATTTTTATTCAAAATGCAAATTTCCCTTTAAATACTAAACTAAAATTCTTCACTTTTGTTTTAAAAATCATGATTTGCAGTAAGGATCTAGGCTATGAATTTGAATTAGCTTTTCATAATACTTGGGTTCATCACATTTTCTTTTGATTTCCTGTAGACAACTTTAGTGATGATATCTTACAGCTTTGGGTTTTAAATCTGTTTTTAATAAACCATATTTGAGTTCCATTATCTTGTTTGATTTTAAAACTGAAGTTTTACTATGATTCAGATGAAAACTACTGGAGTTTGAATGGAAATCTACCCTGTAACCCATAACGGAGAAGGACAAATTGCAGAGTAACCTGTATATCTATATATATTTACCAAACTATATTCAAAGATAACATATACAATGCCATGAAACACAGAATCATCTTTACAGTTAACTTAAAGCCTTTAAGTTGATGTTCACTCACCTGACAATGGTTTGAAATAAAGACTATATGGGTTTCCTTTGAACTGCAGATTTGAATCTCCGCTCTAGTTTGGTTTTTAACTTCTTTTTATTTTTTGTTTTGCTCACTTGAATGCTTTTGAATTTATGAAATATTATGTTTTCTTTTGTTTACTATCTTTGTTTTGAACGAGATGAAATAAATATGAATGTGTGTATGTATATAAGAAGGATGGTGTGCAGGTGAAAGATAAGCTGAGTCTACCAAAGCAAGTACAAGTTGAAGTATATTAAAAAAAACTGAACCATGCTCTTAGATCTGCTATGCAGTAAAACCATTAAATGAAAGTATGTTGCTTGTATTTAATGCAGTTATGCTTCTTTGCTAAAGGTGATGGCATTTAATGAAAGTATGAAAAGGGAATGTTCAGGTTTTCCTCTTTTTCCTATTTGCAGCATGTTCTTGTCTAGTTATATTTCATAAGTACATTTTTTTTCTATATCTTTGTTTGTTGACCTACAAACCAAATCTCAGCTGAAATGCTTTTGTACATGCAAAGGAGTAAATAGCATTTAATACTAGCATTAAATGAAGCATGTTACTTTGCATAATTTCAGCATGTTATGTTTTGTTTTAGTTTCTTACACTTACCCGTTTTGATTTAGTAACATACTCATTTGATTCATTTGTTTATATGTTTAATTATTTGTTTATTTGTTCATATGTTTAATTATTTGTTTATTTGTTCATATGTTTAATTATTTGTTAGATTATAATTATGTGATTTAAATCTTTATAATTTATCATAACTTATTTTAACAATTTTATTTCTATTAAAAGTTTTAACTAAAAACACTAAAATTTGTTCATATTTTATTTCTTTATAACTTATCAATTTAAATTTCAAAAAGTTTCAAATATATTACTGAATTTTAAATTCAAAATTTCCGGGATGTTACAATATCCCCTACTTAAGAAAATTTTGTCCTCGAAATTGAAAGAGAGAGAAACGTATACAAAGAATAGACGAATTTATAAATAAGGAATTGACTTACAGTTTTAAGTCGAGATGTCAATTCTGCATTTGGGATATGATTTCTTCATATTATCTTCAGTCTCCCAAGTACAGTCCTTTGGATCGCCACTCCATTTAACTTTGACCAATTTCACAATTTTGTTCCTCAATCGCTTCTTATCACGATCAATAATTTTTATCGGTTCCCTTCTAACTGCCAAGTTGGGAGTGATTTCAAGATCCTGCTGAGCAGCTTCTTCAATTATATCATCTGGATCGTGCACATATTTCCGAAGATTAGAAATATGGAACACATCATGTACGCCAGACAACCAGCTGGGTAACTGCACTCTATATGCTAGAGAACCAATCCTTTCCAGAATAGGAAAAGGACCAATATAACGCGGTGCCAACTTTCCAGTTTTCCCGAATCTCAATACACCCCGCATCGGAGATACTTTCAGAAATACAGAATCTCCAACTTGAAATTCCAAATTTCTCCTTCGTTGGTCATAATAGCTCTTCTGACGGCTTTGGGCAGTTAATAACTTCTTTCGAATAAAGTTTACCTTCTCAGTGGCTTCTTTTATCATATCCGGTCCAAGCACGAGTCTATCACCTGATTCGATCCAGCATGTAGGTGATCGACACGGACGACCATATAAAGCTTCGAAAGGAGCCATTTCAATACTGGCCTGATAATTGTTGTTATATGAGAATTCATCCAGATGCAAATGGTCTTCCCAAGAACCACCATAATCATGAACACAAGCACGCAGTAGGTCTTCTAGAATTCGGTTAACTCTCTCAGTCTGCCCATCAAATTGCGGGTGATAAGCAGTACTGAAATTTAATTTCGTTCCCAAAGCGTCTTGGAAAGCCTCCCAAAATCTACTAGTGAAGATCGGATCACGATCACTCACTATACTACTGGGAATACCATGGAGGCGAACAATTTCCTTTATATATATACCTGCCAAGCTTGCTGCAGTCCGAGTAGATTTAACTGGAATGAGATGAGCATTTTTGGTTAGACGATCCACAATAACCCAAATCGCTTCATTGCCTTTCTTGGTTCGTGGCAATCCGTCGATGAAATCCATCGATACCTGATCCCACTTCCATTTCGGTACTTCTAAAGGTTGAAGTAAACCGGCCACTTTCTTTTGGTCGCTCTTGATTTGCTGACAAGTAGCACAGCGACTCACATAAATAGATATGTCTCTCTTCATCGTCTTCCACCAGAATGTTCTTTTAACATCACGATACATTTTGTTGACTCCTGGATGGATGTTGAATTTTGACTTGTGGCATTCATCCAATACTTCACGTTTCAGATCAGGGAAGTCCGGAACACAAATCCTGACTTTTAATCTTATTACTCCTCTATTATCCATCTCAAAACTAGTGTCTTCTCCTTTGCAAATTCTTTTATAAATTCCCCGAAGAAATTCGTCTTCATATTGCTGTCTTGCGATCTTCTCAAAGAGAGTAGGAGTGATAACAAGATATGCAAGAACAGCATGTCTCCTGCTTAAAGCATCGGCTACTACATTGGCTTTTCCCGGCGTATATTGGATATCTAAGTCATAAGATGCCAGAAATTCCAACCAACGTTGTTGTCGCAAATTCAGATCCTTCTGGGTGAAAAGATATTTCAAGGATTTATGATCGGTGAATAATTCGAATTTTTCACCTAAAACAAAGAGAGTTTATTAGGTATATTTCTTTAGTCAAATTTGTTTCATAAATTGTTAGGAAAGCTGAAAAGATTCTTACCCAGAAGATAGTGTCGCCGTATTTTCAAAGCGAAAACAACAGCCAAAAGTTCCAAATCGTGCGTCGGGTAGTTTTTCTCATGCGGACGTAATTGTCTACTCGCGTAGGCAACCACCTTTCCATTTTGCATTAATACTGCACCTACCCCTTCACCACATGCATCAGTATAGACAGATAAGCCTTGGTTCCCATTAACAATAGTGAGAACAGGAGCAGTGGACAATCTCTCTTTCAACTCTTGAAAAACTTCTTTACATTCTGGAGTCCAAATGAACTTTGCATTTTTCATTGTTAACTTAGTCAGCGGACTAGCCAACTTAGAAAAATCTTGAACGAATTTCCGGTAATAGCCTGCTAAACCCAAAAAGCTTCGAACTTCTCTTGGAGTGGTGGGTTGTTTCCAATCAAGAATAGCGGAAATTTTGCTAGGATCTACCGAAATTCCTTCTTCATTAACAATATGGCCAAGGAATTTGACTTCATTGACCCAGAAGTGGCATTTGGAAAATTTTGCAAATAGAACATTTCTCCTCAAAATTTCCAATACAATTTTAAGATGTTCGGCATGTTCTTCTTTAGTCTTAGAATAGATCAAAATATCATCAATGAATACTAGCACAAATTTATTCAAAACTTCCCGAAACACACGAGTCATAAGATCTACGAAGTATGCTGGAGCATTGGTTAGCCCGAAAGGCATAACTAACCATTCATAGAACATATCCGGACCTCTGAAAGCTGTCAAATGGACACAATCTTCGGCGATTCGTAATTGATGGAATCTCTGAGCTAGATCCATTTTTGAAAAGAAACGAGCGCCATGAAGTTGGTTGAATAGATTATCAATTCTTGGTAGAGGGAATTTATTCTTGAGAGTTTGTTTATTTAGATCGCGGTAATCTACACACAATCTCAAAGATCCGTCTGATTTAGCAACAAATACGACGGTTGAGCCCCATTCAGAAACACTGGGTCGAATTAATCCTTTTGCTAGTAGCTCATTAGTTTGATGAACCAATTCAATCTTTTCCCTGGGTGCCATCCTGCGACTTGCATGAACAACAGGACGAGTATAAGGTACAAGATCGATTCGGAATTCTATTTCTCGATGAGGAGGTAAAGATTTCACTTCTTCAAATACGTCGGAAAAATCCCGAACAATAGGTATAGACTGCAAAGTGGGTTCAAGATTTCCCAAAGTATACATCAATCTGTCACTCCTTGGACTTGGATTCTCACAGGAGATTTCAATAAAATTTCCAAAACTTGTTTTGATTAAAACTGTCCGATTACTACACTCCAATATAGCTTCGTATCTCGATAACTAGTTCATACCGAGTAAGATTTCAAATTCATCAAATTCAAGGACATAAAGGTTGATAGGAAATCGATAGCTAGCATATGAAATAGGAACTCTCTTACAATATGAACAAAGATTTGCGGGACCTCCAACCGGATTTTTCACGCAAATAAGATCGTTAGCAAATTTAGTTTCAAGTCCTAATTCATTTACGGTTTGTTGGGAGATAAAGCTATGTGAAGCTCCTGTATCAAATAAAACTCTAACAGTTCTATTATTAATAGTAAGATTACCTTCCAAAACACTTTTCCCTTTATCGGCTTTTGAAGATGAGGGGTCCTTCTTAATTGCATAGACTTTTGCCACCTGCGCTGGCTTCATCACTGGGCAATCTTTAACTAAATGTCCCGGTTTATGACAATTGTAGCATTCTTTAGCTGGCTTCTTCGGTTTTGGGCAGTCATTTGAATAGTGGTCCTTCTCTTTGCAGTTGTAACAAGTGACATTTTCTGTTGCGCTTCCTTGAATGCTCCTCTTCTTCTCATTGCCTTGCCAAGGTTTCTTGCCTCCGAATTTTCGCTTTTTATAATTCTGACTACCTGAATTACCTTTCTCCACAGTTGCTTCTTGTATATCAAGGGTAGCGTATCTGTAACCCATATCTACTAAATCCGAAAAAGATTCTTTAACATGACCCGTCATTCTTCCATGATATTTCTGGTTCATTCCCCGGATAAACCTTTCGTTTTTCTTAAGAGGTTTATTTAGCAATTCTGGGTCAAACTGAGATAGTTCGCTGAATTTATTCAAGTATTCTTCAAACGAAAAACTTCCTTGTTTTAAATCCAGAAATTCCTAATACATTCTGGAAACTCCTGCCGATGGCATGTAACGTTTCTCAAACACTTCTTTAAAACGATCCCAAGTAAATTCTTCCTCGGGTTCCTCTACAATGATGGTTTCCCACCAAGCTGAAGCTTCTCCTTGGAGTTGCCAAGAAGCTATAAGTCTTTTCTGCTCATCCTGCAGTTTTAGCCCTTTAAAAATCTTTTCACACGATCTTACCCAAGCTTGAGCGTCAATAATTGACTCCTTTCCAATGAACGGTTTGCCACCAAGCCTTTCGAACTTCTTATACAATTCAGCCAAGTCTGGCTGCTGCTGAATTTCTATTACTGCTTCTACGGCTGGGGGAATTTGATTAGGTGCTGCAGCATTGCCTTGACCCCTAGCTCTTCCTCTGCGTCCACTCATTTTCACTATCTGAGATTAGTAAGAAAATTGATTTAGATATGCAGACGAAATATCTTAAGGAATATCAGCAGTAAAAAGAAATAGACTAAGAAAATTTTAAAGTTTCAGTCTTGGTTATACGCATTCTAGGGTATACTTCACCCTATCTCTAATGAGCCATCTAATGTGTTATACTCCGTAGCTAAAGTTCTTACTCAACCAATGGCTCTGATACCACTTGTGACGACCCAAACTCGATGTTCGATAAACAACACCAAATTTGCATCGCCGGAGCTTATAACAACAATTAGATGAATATAAAACAGCGGAACAGAATCAATATCATAAATATCATCATAGTTACAACATCAACATAATATCCGAACTACAACAGAGTACATAATACATACACTACAACTCCAAATACAACATCATGATAATACCACAGTGAACATATATCCAAAAGTTCTCAAATGAGAGAGATGATAACGAACTCCCAAAAGCTAACACCTGAAATCTCCAATAGCTCCTAAGATATCTCCAAGATAAGAGCTCCAAAATACTGCTACTCCAAAATACAGAAACCTGCTACTAGGCTGCCCGTGTGGAAATAATGGGCACCCAGAGTTTAGGAAAGAAAACAATAAACTCCGGATCAGTCATGGGACTGGTATGAGTAAACAAAAACAGTTGCATTTAAATAAAAACAAGATTTCTAAAAGAATTTTCGGAATGCTTTTAAAAATGGAACTACCATAAGACCTCCCGCCACACACACAATGCAAACGCAGAATTGGAGGAGATTTCTTCTTATGATAGTTAAATATGCTTGGTACGAGAAAAGAATTCTTTGATATTATTGCTAGTGCATAGTGAAGTAAATCATTTCGAAAATAGAATATTAATCTTAGCGAGCATAGACATTCCGAACTATGCCTACTATAGCTACCATGTTTTGTGGCAGGTTACCGCCACGCTGCATGACAGGTTCTACAACTAAAATCGTACAGGGTTTCGTATTGTTTCTTTGGATTTCCAACAAATGGTCAGGCCAAGGAACTTCCCATTGCCACATGAGAACGCCTCTGGAAGAACGTCCCCGAGAACCAAACCGGATCTCTGCCAACACAAGGCCGGGTTACCCCTAACTGAGTAACTACTGACACGAGTATGCCATCTCCCGGTCGTAACCAACCTTTAACCGGGGCCCCAGCAACAAATCACAAAATCATATATATATATCTGCGATATCAACATAAGTTAAATATCTGGGCTCCATACCATGATACCACTTCTATCCAGAAGGAAATGCACATACCCTAAGGGGTGCTACCTCCAATAACCTTGCCGCATCTTTCCTGTTTCGACCATTTCGGGGTGTGAGGTCCGACGAAGTCACGTCAACAAAAACATACTTTATACAAAAGCCATGCTTTGGGTCAACAAATGATCATAGAAATGATCACCAAGATAGACGATCAAATAAATGATCCTATCACAAATGATCAACACAATGATCATTTCACAGCAACACTCAGCATGTCACATTACCAAATTGGGAATATATTGCTGATAACCTTCAACTATATAACCTCTGAGCTCGTACGTCTCAGAGAAGGGTGTTAAGCTAAAAGAATAAATTCTCCGCCACCAACAGAAATATATTTGAAAGAAATCAGCTTTATATCTCAATTCGTAATGTCAGACATACAATCCATACAAGTCTGTTCCGGGCTCGAATAGAACCGAAGGCACTTCCAAAGAAGTCCTTGCAATCCGGATATCCACAATCCTGATCGGATTCCCCATCACATATGGAGAACTCTATACCGGAGCAACTCGGTGCAGAGTCAATCGACAGGTCATCCTATCGCTCTCGCAAATACCGGGTCTTCAACACCGATCTTTAATGCTATCCATTACGTCGTATCACTATTCGGAATGGGTTATATGACCCAAAGGTCCTTTCCCAGCTAATTCGAATAGTGAGTGTCAAATTTTAAAACATGTGCATGTCATTCACAAATATTCACAGGTTCGATGTGGGTTTCGGATAACCAACTGAAATCCGATTCCCTGTCGCATCGAAGTTTAAATGCCGTTTTACGGACAACAGGGTTTTCACATCAATACAGAACGAATCACAATCACAATGCAGTACATGGCAATTTATATAACACAGCATCACAATCAAAACAGAAATATTAATATAGTACACAGCGATAGTTAATCGTTTTCCAATCAAAGTGAATGGGATTTAATAAATTAACCATATAAATATTATTATTTTCCTTGATTTAAAACGATGATTTATGATTTATAATTACAATTTAATTAAATCTCAATTGACCATATTAATTTATTTTTCCTTAATAAATTATTTTAATGTAACTATCAATTTTTTTTTTCAATCAACTTAAATTATCAAATTAACGATTCTTAATTTACAACTTAAATTTTAATTGCTTTTATTTATTTATCATTATTAATTACAAAGTAATTATAAATCATAAATTATTTAATCATTGTTTGATTTAACTTCACATTCCATTAATAATCATCATTTTATAAAGAATACTTATAAAAAAAATTAAACTTAAGTTTTCGACAAATTTCAAACTGAATATATTGTTTCAGGTGGCCAACCCGAGGCTCCCCCGAGTCACGCCCGAGTTCGAATGCTTCCTTCTTCGAGTTTCACCCCAAAGCTACCCGTGTAATAAAAATTTTCAAAATTTGTTTAAGTTCAAATTTCATCCCGATACAACCCTGAAGCCACTCGATTCCCCCTTCGAGTTTCTGCCCTATTTCCCCGATCAAAACTTCGAGTCAACCCACACGAGTGCAAACCTGAAATGCTTCAGGTAATCAAATTTTCCCAAGCCATCAATTCGTGCACGTGTACGTGCACGACGCCGTGGATGATCTTCAGGCGTCGCTGCATCGATGAGTAAGTCAAAAATCCTCCCTAGTTCAATCCCCTATCACCTAAATTCCTTTATCATCTCGAACTCAAAATTGAGTTCGAGCACGCAACCTGTAACACAAATTAGAACCGCCACTCGTCCCTGTCAACGCCTCGCCACGACGCCTGACGCCGCCAGAAACCCAGCAACTTCGTCCATAGTTCGACAACACCCCAAGCTATCATCACCCACAAAATCTTTGAACTCGATGCGTCCAAGGTAGTGTACGCATCAAGTTTACAGACCATATCAATTTCGAAAACTAAACCCTAATTCGAGCTCGTACTCCCAATTCACGCAATAGAAAAATTAATTTGTATTTTTCCCAACATCATGAATGGTTAGGCTTGCTTCAACTCAAATTTCAGCAATTTAAATTGATTCACTTACAAGAAATTGGTAAAAATTCAATTTTTATTCAAATGCAAATTTCCCTTTAAATACTAAACTAAAATTCTTCACTTTTGTTTTAAAAATCATGATTTGCAGTAAGGATATAGGCTACGAATTTGAATTAGCTTTTCATAATACTTGGGTTCGTCACATTTTCTTTTGATTTCCTATAGACAACTTTAGTGATGATATCTTACAGCTTTGGGTTTTAAATCTGTTTTTAATAAACCATATTTGAGTTCCATTATCTTGTTTGATTTTAAAACTGAAGTTTTACTATGATTCAGATGAAAACTACTGGAGTTTGAATGGAAATCTACCCTGTAACCCATAACAGAGAAGGACAAATTGCAGAGTAACCTGTATATCTATATATATTTACCAAACTATATTCAAAGATAACATATACAATGCCACGAAACACAGAATCATCTTTACAGTTAACTTAAAGCCTTTAAGTTGATGTTCACTCACCGGACAAAGGTTTGAAATAAAGACTATATGGGTTTCCTTTGAACTGCAGATTTGAATCTCCTCTCTGGTTTGGTTTTTAACTTCTTTTTATTTTCTGTTTTGCTCACTTGAATGCTTTTGAATTTATGAAATATTATGTTTTCTTTTGTTTATTATCTTTGTTTTGAACGAGATGAAATAAATATGAATGTGTGTATGTATATAAGAAGGATGGTGTGCAGGTGAAAGGATAAGCTGAGTCTACCAAAGCAAGTACAAGTTGAAGTATATTAAAAAAAACTAAACCATGCTCTTAGATCTGCTATGCAGTAAAACCATTAAATGAAAGTATGTTGCTTGTATTTAATGCAGTTATGCTTCTTTGCTAAAGGTGATGGCATTTAATGAAAGTATGAAAAGGGAATGTTCAGGTTTTCCTCTTTTTCCTATTTGCAGCATGTTCTTGTCTAGTTATATTTCATAAGTGCATTTTTTTCTATATCTTTGTTTGTTGACCTACAAACCAAATCTCAGCTGAAATGCTTTTGTACATGCAAAGGAGTAAATAGCATTTAATACTAGCATTAAATGAAGCATGTTACTTTGCATAATTTCAGCATGTTATGTTTTGTTTTAGTTTCTTACACTTACCCGTTTTGATTTAGTAACATACTCATTTGATTCATTTGTTTATATGTTTAATTATTTGTTTATTTGTTCATATGTTTAATTATTTGTTTATTTGTTCATATGTTTAATTATTTGTTAGATTATAATTATGTGATTTAAATCTTTATAATTTATCATAACTTATTTTAACAATTTTATTTCTATTAAAAGTTTTAACTAAAAACACTAAATTTTGTTCATATTTTATTTCTTTATAACTTTTCAATTTAAATTTCAAAAAGTTTCAAATATATTACTGAATTTTAAATTCAAAATTTCCCGGATGTTACAAAAGATGTTTGAGTTCTTCATGGAATTGAACCGAGGAACAACAACATTGTTCCATAGCCATTGCCGGATTTGGTCTTCGGATGGTTCGGAAGTTGATTCTCTTGTTCTCTTTGATCTTGGTGCCATTGGTATTTAGAGGAAGAGTAAAAGCTTTGAGTGAGATAAAAATGGGGGCTAGGGTTCTGAAGTAAGAGGTAAAGAAGTGAAAAAGTTGTTATATAGATGATGAAAAGGTAGGGGTAAAAAGGTAATAAATATAGAATAAGAAAGGTAGACAAAAATCCTTAGGAGGGATTCAGACGTCTGAATAATTCAATTCAGACGTCTGAATTTGGTTGGTTTGCAACCCACAAGGATTTAGTTCAAAATTGGGCTAATTCAGACATCTGTTTTTCTTGATTCAGACGTCTGAATCTGGGGTAAAAAGTTTTGTCAATGAATATTCAGACGTCTGAATTGTGCACAAAAGCATATATTTGGCAATGGTGAGAGAAAAAAAATATTATTGAATAATTTTCAATATTACAAATAGAACAACATAATGAAATAACAAAATAACAAATTATATATATTAAAAAAACGACTAAATAGATTTTGAAGAAGATGATGGAGTATGATAAGATTCTTCTTCAACTTTGGTGTTCTCCACATTGGTCGAAGCGGAGACCATCTATTACCACGTTCCCAAGAATTGGAGTTGTTGGTGGTCGTTGTGGTGATGGTTCCCAAGGATTGCGACGACTTGGAGAACGAGCTGTAGATGGTTGATGAACAAAATCCTTTGATGAAGAACCACAGAACTTTAATGCTACTTGTTGCAAAAAGCTAAGCCGTTTGGCATTAACTTTTTGCTCATAGTATAATTCACGTTGTAAGTATAATGTTTCTTTTTGATAATGATGAATATCATCGATTTTCTCTTTTGTAGACGGTGATCCAAAAAAGAGAGACCGTCTTGTTTTTTTTTGCTAGTGGAGTATATCCAGTATGAATAGAGGGTGGAACGATCGGAACCGGTTCATATATAGGAGTAGGAGTTGGTAGATTCTCCGATTTCGACGAAGGAGAGGTGTAAGATAGGTTAGATGAAACGGAGTTATTTTGAGATGACATGATTGAACAGAAAAAGATAGTAAAAAAGAATTATTGATGAAAAGAATTGTAAGAATTCAGCAATATATAGGAAGAGGTTTGTTTAAAAATAGAACAATGTATAGTTTTAACGTTAGAGAAATAATATCCATAGGAAAAGAAGGAGAGAATGGAAGTTATATATATGAAGTGAATGACAACCTCATATTTTAGAAAACAATAGAGAGTGAAGTGGTAGTGTAGAGGACTATCGAGTATGAGGTCGTAAGTTCGAGTGCTAGAAGACACTTTTTATTTCTTTTGATATAAACTATGAATTCTCTATTATTATTATTTTATTTTATTTTTATAAAAGAATATATATATATATATATATATATATATTAACTTAAAAAAATTTAAGAGAGACGATACCAAGTTCTCGACTTAAATTAATGAAAGTATTTTCATTTAACGGTTTTGTAAAGATATCTGCCAATTGCTTGTCAGAGGATACATATTCTAGATTTATTAAATCTTTTTCAATATTATCACGAAGAAAGTGATGATGAATGTCAATATGTTTTATTCGTGAATGATTTACAGGATTTTTAGATAAGTTTATAGCACTAGAATTATCACAATAAATAGTTGATTTACGTAAATTAAAACCAAAATCTTGTAGTGTTTGCTGCATATAGATAACTTGAGCACATGCCAAAGCTGCAGAAATATATTCTGCTTCACATGTCGACAATGAAACACAGTTTTGTTTTTTACTAAACCAAGATACAAGAGACCGTCCAATGAAGTGACAAGTCCCACTTGTACTTTTTCTATCTGTCCGGCTTCCTCCAAAATCAACATCACTATAGGACACTAATTCAAAAGGACATTCCTTTGGATCGAATAGTCCAAAGTCCTTGGTTTTATTTAGATATCGTAGTATGCATTCCACTGCTTGTAAATGTGATTCTTTGAGATCTGCTTGAAATCGTGCACACAAACAATCACTCATCATTATGTCAGGTCTACTAACTGTTAAATACAGTAACGATCCAATCATACTTCGATATAATTTTTGATCAATACTTTTACCATTTTCATCTTTATCAAGATGTATGGTTGTCCTCATAGGAGTTGGTTTGGTAGAAGTATTTTCCATACCAAAGCGTTTAATTAGATTGTTACAATACTTTTCTTGATTAATAAAAATACCATTTTCTAGTTGTTTTATTTGTAAGCCAAGAAAATAATTTAACTCACCCATATGTGACATTTCGAATTCTTTAGTCATTATTTTAGAAAAATCTTGACAAAGTCTTTCATTTGTAGATCCAAAAATAATATCATCAACATATATTTGAACAATTAAATATCTTGTTTATTTCTTTTAATAAAAAGAGTTTGATAAACCTTTCCAAATTCAAAACCAGAATCTATTAAATATCTTTTAAGACGATCGTACCAAGCACGGGGTGCTTGTTTCAAACCATATAAAGCCTTTTGAAGCTTATAGACATGGTTAGGAAATTGTTCGTGTATGAATAATGGAGGTTGTTCAACATATACATTTTCCTTTATGAAACCATTTAAAAAAGCACTTTTGACATCCATTTGGTATAATTTAAAATTATAAAAACATGCAAATGCTAGTAAGATTCGTATTGCTTCTAGTCTAGCGACTGGAGCAAACGTTTCTTCATAGTCACTTCCTTCTCCCTGGTTATATCCTTGAGCAACTAATCTAGCTTTATTTCTAGTAATATTTCCTTGTTCATCTGCTTTATTTTTAAAAACCCATTTAGTACCAATAACTGATTGATCACTAGGCCGTGGAACTAAATTCCAAACATCATTTCTTTCAAATTGGTTTAGTTCTTCTTGCATAGCGATTAACCAATTTTCATCGGTAGATGCTTCTTTAATATTTTTAGGTTCAATATTAGATAAAAAAGCTACCTGACCCATTTGATTTAATTGGCTTCTTATTCTAACAGATGAGTTTAGTTCTCCAATAACATTATCATAAGGATGATCTCTTAATCCTAGGTGGAGATCTTAATTCATTGTTATTATGATTAATGTTTTCGTTATTTTCAATATTTGAAATTTCTGTGTTTGTGATATTATTAGTAAATTCTTCATCATCTTTTATACTTGGCATTTGTTTAAAACTTTCATCAAAAGATACATGAAGTGTTTCTTCGATGATATTTTTTCTTTTATTATAAATTCGATAAGCTTTGCTTCGATCCGAGTATCCTAAAAAGATTCCTTCATCGGATTTTGGATCGAATTTACCAAGCTGATCTTTTTTTTTTAAAACAAAACATTTTGAACCGAAAATTTTAAGATAAGAAATATTTGGTTTTCGTCCATTAAGAAGTTCATATAGAGTATTCTTAGTTAGAGGTCGAATAGAAACACGATTTAAAACATAACAAGCTGTTGCAACTGCTTCAGCCCAGAAATGTTTTGGTAACGTACTTCCATTTAACAAAGTTCTTGCACATTCTTGTAAGGTTCTATTTCTACGTTCTACAACTCCATTTTATTGTGGAGTTCTAGGAAACGAAAAATTATGGAATATTCCCTTTTTCTAACAAAAATGTTCAAAGGCTTCGTTTTCGAATTCTCCTCCATGATCACTTCTTATGTTTTTGATTTTCAAACCTTTAAAATTTTAAATTCTTTTAACAAAAGTTTTGAAGTTATCAAAGGTATTACTTTTATTTTTCATAAAAATAGTCAAAGTATATCTAGAAAAATCATCAACAATAACAAACACATATCTACTATTATTGATAGATTTTACTTGTGTTGGTCCAAATAAATCCATATGTAGTAATTCAAGTGGTTGTAAAATTGAAATGACCTTTTTAGATTTGAAAGATGACTTTGTTAACTTTCCTAACTGACATGCATTACAAATATGATCAAATGTAAAATTCATTTTTGGTAGACCTTTCACTAAATCATTTTTAGAGAGTTTGTTTATAGTTTTGAAGTTAATATGACAGAATCGTTTGTGCCATAACCAAGGATCATTTTCTTTGGCTATTAAACACAAATCTGAATTATATTTTATTTTCATATACAGAACATAGATGTTTCTGTCTCTATTACCTTCAAAGATAAGATTTTGATTTTGATCAAAAATATTACATTTGTTTTCATAAAAAGTGATTTTGAATCCTTTGTCACACAATTGGCTGATACTAAGTAAATTATGTTTTAAATTTTTGACAAGCAACACATTTGAAATAAGAGGTAAATTTGATATACCGTTATTGCTCACATTGCCGTTGCCGACGATATAACCTTTGGAGTTGTCTCCAAATGTGATTGTTCCTCCATCTGAGTAAATAATATTTGTTAGCATATCTTTGTCTCCTGTCATATGTTTTGAGCAACCACTGTCGAGTATCCATTTTCCTCTTTTCTTGAGTGGGACCTACAAAAAATAAGAGATAATATTGGTATCCATCTTTTTTAATAGGGTTCTAAGAGTTAAATCTTAGGAAACTAAACCCAAGAGGGCTCGGTATCCCATTTAGTAATATAATTTTTATTTTTATGAACCATTTCAAAAAAGGTGTTTATATATTTCTTCCTAATCAAACTATTGTTTGTTTTACGAACCCAGATGTTTATACTTTCCGGGTTAGAATTCCTTTTTGTCTGTTCAATTGTAGACTTAATATTTTTCTTAATTTTCTTTTTAGGTGAATTTGTTGTTTTCTTAACATATCATAATCCTTTTCTACTTGAAACAGATTGAGAGCTATTAATAATTTTAGATAAAGTTTCTCTTCCTTTATTAAAATTTGAAACATTTTTGGTAATGCTTTCTAAACTAGCTTTACGACCACAATTATCCAACTCTATCAATTTTATCTTAGTTTTTAGTTCATGATTTTCAAAAAACAAGATCATCATTCTTTTCTTTTCGAGTTTCAATTTCATGACTCAAAAGTGTAAGTTGAGAATTTATATTAGAGAATGATTCTTGTAATTTTTCAAGTTCTTCCTCTGGTATTTTCTTCTCATCTTTAAGCATATCTCTTTCGAATTCTACTTTGTTCTGTTGTTCACAAGTTTCCTTAAATTTTCTTTTGAGATTTTTCAAAGTATCAACTAGTTCTGAATTTATCTCAATCATGTCATCAAAAGTAAAATTACTAACCTCATTTTCTGTATCCATGAAGCAGACATTTCCTTGCTCATTTTCACTTTCACTATTGTTATCTAATGAAGAAGTATCTGAATCATCCCATGTTACAGAGAATGCTTTCTTTTTCTTATCTTTTCTGCTCCTGTTGAAATATTTCTTCTTTAATTCTGGACATTCTTTCTGGATATGACCTTTCTTATGGCAGTTAAAGCATTCTAGAACTAAAGATGATAGTTTGTTTGGGAAATTATTTTTTCCATTATTTCTGTTGTTTTTCCTATATTTCAAGAATTTTTTGAAATTTTTGGCAATAAATGCTAGACCTTCTTCATCCGAATCTTCACCTTTTTCTTCTTCAGCATGGAAAGCTATATTCTTTTTGTCTTGTGTTTCTACTCGTTTTGCCTGCAAATTCACTTCATAGGACATTAGATTTCCTATTAACTCTTCAGGTTTTATGGTAGAAAGATCATTAGGTTCTTCAATGGCCAAGACTTCTCTTTCCCATTCATCTGTTAAAGAGTTTAGGATTTTTGATACAATATCAAAATCAGTGTACTTTTCTCCAAATTCTAATAGTGAATGATAGATATCCTGAAATCTAGAGTACATATCATTTATGGATTCATCTTGTTTCATTCTAAAGTTTTGAAACTGATTTTTGAGCATGGAGATTTTGCTTTATTTAACTTTGTTGGCTCCTTCATAAGTGATTTTAAGTGTTCTCCAAATTTCATAAGCAGTTTGACACATGCTAACATGGTTAAATTCATTTCTATCTAGTGCGCAAAATAACATGTTCATAGCTTTAGCATTGGCAGTAGCATCTAATTTTTGAGTGTTTGACCAAGTAGAATACTCTCCAGTAGGAAGAGTGTATTCATTCTATGTGATATTCCATGATTCAAAACTATTAGATTGCATATAAATTCTCATATGAATAGACCAATAATTATAATTTAAACCATTGAAAAATGGAGGTCGTGTAGTGGATTGACCTTCAATAAAACTAGTGACAGTGTTGGTAGTGCTGGTGTTGTTTTCCATATTAGCAAAAATATCAGATAACTGTGTAACGTTATAAGATGCCTTGCCCAGATACCAATTGAAAGTAACTACTATGGCTAGCTATTACTTAGGATCGTGTAATATGGAATATAATTAAATCTAAATGCGGAAATAGATGATAATAGCAAAGTAAATAAAAATAAAACAAGCACATCAGGAATTTTTATACTGGTTCAAACTTCCCGTTCTACGCCCAGTCCCAGACTCCTTTTGGAATTTTAACTACAAAAATCCTCACTTAATCCGGAGGAATAGGTTTACACTGCCTGAACAACCGAAAAGGACTTCACCCGCCTAAGCAACCGAATAAGACTTCAATACAAAAGATATCTGACTGTAGTGTGTTCTTAAATAACACTGATAAGTCAATTGAGTACAATCTTCCTATAATCTTCTCCTTTATGATATATATAGTGTGATATGCTTTGAGAACTGTGGAAGATAAAGTGATCAATGATCAAAATATGTAAGAGTTTGAGTGCAGTTTGAAAACTTTGAGAATAGATAAGAATTCAAGAATGCTAAAAGTAAATTCGGTAATTTGTTTGTTGAATTCTATAATCTATATATAGTATATGAAGAGTTGCATCTTTAAATGAAAAGTTATATAGAAAAGAACGGATGCAACTGTTGATTTAAAAGGATGTTTCCCTTGGTGAAGAGAAGTGACTTTTCAAGAAAATAGCAGTTGGGGATATTCAGACGTCTGAATAAAAAAATCAGACTTCTGAATTAGATTGAAAACGTAAACAGCAAGGAAATAGTTCATTTTTGACATCATTCAGATGTCTGAATATTTTAATTCAGACGTCTGAATATTGTGAAACAAATATTCTTATTTCAGTAGTCAGACGTCTGAATGAATGGATTCCGACGTCTGATTTTGCTGTTTTGTGCATGTATGAGCATGTGTGTGCATGTGTATGTATGTGTATATATATATATATATCATTTAAGGAGAGATTTTAACAAATTTTCTAAGTAATATACAGACTTTCGACATATAATATATAGCTATAAACATCTGTAGATGAATCTGCAATAAATCTCCTGCAAAGATGGTTTAAAATATACATAACATTTTATATAGGTTGTTATAATCAAAATCAAGAGTCTAACAATTAAGTCCTTTAACGCGAAATAACTTGCAATGGGTTTGTATCGACGAGTATTTCGATGTCGTACAAACTGTTGCCCAGTTTGCATAAGTGAAATTTTATAGCGATTTGGAACGGACATAAATTTAAGTGGTCAATCTAAAGCTAATATCGACGTTCGAATTTATATGGTCGTATATTAAAGTGTTTTGCCTGATAAAAGTAACAACAAGTTAATTTAATTTAATTACGATGTTTTCTAACATCTGTTTAGCGAAAAAAAATATCATTATGCTAATATCTTAATTTGGACTCCTGTTGGCGGAATAAATCATCGTTTTGCCACCATTACTGAATACGTATGTTTTGTGAACATTTACTAACAGAGATAAAACCTTGTTCTGCTATTTCATTTGTACTGAGATCAAATTATTTTACTGATAATTATACTAGGCAATACGATGTTGAATTGATTGTAAAAAACTGATTGGCATGAATATCTGGATCTGTTATGCTAGATTGTTATGGAATTGGATGGTAACTTTATTAAGTACAATTGAAATTATTAGGCCTACTTTTCCGACTTGGAAGTTGACTTTTGAACCAAAATGGTTTAGAAGATGATTATTGTTTATGAATGATATTTTAAAGTAAATCAGTAAATATTTTGATAATTATTTAAAGTAGTTAATTTATTATTCTCAATAATTATTTAAAAAGTATTAATTTTTATTTAAGGCTATTAGTTACTTAGTTGTTCAAAGTATATTAATTATTAATCAAAGTTCATTTATAGCGATCGTTTTAAAGTTAATTTATACTAAAGGGTTAATTAGTATTGAAATATATTTATTCCAAAGATAAATTTACTAAAAATTAATAATGTTTTAAAAATATATTTTGCAGTAAACTTTTATAAAAGAGTATTTTACTTAATTAGAACTTGAAAATTTAATATTGAAGCTTTATAGGTATTATTTTGGAAAATTATTAAACAAAGTTTTCAAAAGGTAAATGGTATACTCGCGTGGCGAAAATCGGAAGCATTGAGTGCCTGCAGTTAAGTTTTGGATTTCTTTGGGAAAGAGACGTAACCACTGAGCTGTGACCCATGGTTTGATACTGCAGTGGTACTTTCCACATTATTTCACATTATTTTCAAAGGGTTTTCAAATATTTTTGAAAGATAGTTTTATTTTTAATTTTTTATAAATTCGATAAGATAAGTATGTATAATTTGGATATAGAGATTAATGTATTTAAATTTAAAATTTGAAAGAGATTTAATATTTATAAGTGGAAAATGAAGTGTTTGGCTGGATTGATTTTTGATAGTTAAATAACCGACTATCGAACCTGGACCTAAATGTAACTTTGGAAATATCTCAAAGAAGTACGAGATATTATGGTACAGTTACCGTTCGAAGATGCTATACTGTACATGTAAACTCGTTTTGTCCTTCCAAGACGTTTATAAGCAAATCTGTCCACTAACGGTTAGGAGGTGATCTCCGACCTTATCTTCGTCTGTTTAATTCCTAGAGAACCGGGATTGAGTTTACTGGAAATATCGAACGTTGTTTCAAAGAGAACTTGATCGGGTAAGTTATCCAAAAACCACTTTGATGAACGAGCACATTTTTGGAATAAAGACAGGATCATGGAGTCGAAGATGGAGCAGTGAAGTACAAGGGCTTATCGCTACTAATCCATAAGGTGATTCCAAAATGGATGTAGTAGGAATAGTATCTTTGGTTCCGTTCAGACTATGAACGGACTTGTATGAATGAATGCTGTCAGTACATTATCATTGGAGGACAATGAGCATTCTAAGTGAATATTTCTAAAAAGGTAATCGTAGCCTCTAGCCTCATTAACCGGGAATGACTAAAAAGCATGGGAG
The DNA here is from genome assembly GCA_030765085.1 of Allium cepa. Taxonomy (NCBI): domain Eukaryota; kingdom Viridiplantae; phylum Streptophyta; class Magnoliopsida; order Asparagales; family Amaryllidaceae; genus Allium; species Allium cepa. The sequence goes on from CM060928.1 coordinate 589,836,531, forward strand.
GTGCAACAATGCTAAGTAGGTAGCACCCAGTTAGGGTATGTTTATCACCTTTCTAGATAACCTCAGATATTATTACTACGTATGGAAGGAGCTCAGAAAGGGTGGAAACACCCGAGGTGATAGCATATTTTGTCTATCCAGGTCAGGGATAGTCCGGTCTTGTGTAGTAGGTGATCCGAGGGTAGTCCTCGGTACGTTGTTCTAGATGTGTACAATGACAGGTGGTACCACAATGCCTAGTCATTTGTATGGAATCCATTCTCCAATAAGCACCATATGGTTTTGACTATGCCCAACTATGTTGAAACGTGAGATGCAAGCATTTCAGCTATTTAAATAAGTACTTGTACATAGACACTATTATAATATCATTGGATTTTCTATAAAAGTGTTTTTGATTACCATAAGGGAAAAATCCGTCAAGTTTATATGTGACGTGGTCTTACGGGATACCTTTGATTTAAAAGGATTTCGAAAGTCATACCAAATAAAATTCCTTGTGATTTAAATTCTCACGCTGATTTTACCAGATTGACTCGGACGTGATTTTTCCTATATGCTCAGGTCAGACCAAGCATATTTCCTGGTTTGTATGGATAATGGAAGATTCAGAAGAGGAGCTGGAGACCAGAGACGTATTCACGTAGATAATTATATTCTGTTGCATTTAGTTGTGTTTATCAGTAATTGTAAGGATAGGGTTTATAACTGTCCGTGCTGAATGGGTTAGTTTACTCTGATAAGTGTTTGTTCTATAAACATTTCAGTTTAGGTTTTATTTAAAGATTTGTTCTATATTATAATAATGTGAAATTCTATGTTGTTGGTTTTCTTTCTACCTTCTTTCTTCTTCTACCAACTTTCTTCCTTTTACTATCCGCCTTTCTGTGCAAATTGGTTGACAAGTGTAGTTTAAAGTCTGTTTAAATCTGTTTGGAAAAGCGGGTCATGACAACTAGGAACTCCATGCAGTCTGATTATTTTATTTAAGAACAACTTAGCTAAAACAGATGTTGCTCTGGCTGACTTAACTGAATTGAAATGGGCACTCCTGGTCAATCTTCCCACTATAACTCATATACTTTCATTACCTCTATTTGACCTTGGCGACCCATCTATAAAATACATGGATATTAAATTTCATTTTCAAACTGGAATCTCTAAAGGTTGAAGTAATCCACTAGGCTTATGATGTTCAACTTTCACTTGTTGACAGTTTGCGCATTTCTAACCTACTAGCCAACATTCCTCTTTATGTCATTCCAATAGAAGCTCCTCTTCATATCCTGATACATCTTGGTTCCTCTAGGATGAATCATAAAATTAGGCCGATGATATTCTCCAATAATTTCTTTCCTCATGTCCTCCATATTTGGAACTTACAACTGTCCCTTCTTTCTTAGCCACCCTCTCTAGTCAAGGCTAAAATCCTTTAAATCATTGACCTCTATTCCAACCTTAAGTCTTCTTATCCTTTTAGCTAATACTGTATCGTTCTCCTGCTTAAAAGCAATTTTCTCGATCTGTACTAGTCCAACTTCTAAACAAGACAATCTGGTGGAACTTTGACTACAACCAGCAGTTGATCTTAACTGCACACCGCAACTTGGTCAAAGCTTTTGAATCTTTCCACTCCGCACACATAGCTAACACCACATTCTGATGTTTCCTACTAAGAGCATTAGCCACTTTATTACCTTTCCTGGTGTATATTCTATACCAAAATCATATGTAGCCAAAAGCTCCAGCCACCTCTGCTGTCTCATATTCCACTTCTTCTGAGAGAATAAATACCGTAAAGACTTATGATCAGTATATAACTCAAATCTCTTCCCTAAGAGATAATGTCTCCAAATCTTCAATGTGAAGATCATAGCTTCCAGTTCCAAATCATGAGTAGGATATCTAACTTCATCCAGTCTAAGCTGCCTAGATGCGTAGGCAATGACTTTACCATTATGCATTAACACCGCTCCTAATCCAGTTCCATATGCATTGGTATACAACAACAATCTTTGGTTTCCATCTAGTACTACTAACACGGGTGCATTGGTCAAAAAATGCTTTAACTTAAGGAATGCCTCCACACATTTGTTGGACCAAACAAATCTCACTTTCTTCCTGGTTAGCTTAATGAAGGGTGCTGCTATCCGCGAGAAATCTTTAATGAATCTCTGGTGGTAGCCTGCAATTCCAAGGAAACTCCTGATTTCAGTCACCGCCTCTCATCTCTTCCAACTGTTCACAGCTTCGATCTTAACTGAATCGACTGAAAGTCGTTTATTTGAAACCATGTGACCAAGAAATTTTACATCTTTCTTCTAGAAATGACACTTGTTAAACTTCATCTTTAACTGATTCTTATCAACATCTCAAGTACTACTCTAAGATGAACTCCACACTCTCTCTCATCCTTAGAGTATGTTAGAATGTCATCTATAAACACTAGTACAAATCTATCCAAGTACTCTCAGAAAGCAGGGTTCGTGAAATCTATAAAGAAAGCAAGTGCATTGGTCAATCCAAATGGCATCGCCAACCACTCATATGAACCATATCTAGTCTGTAATGCTGTTAAAGGAATTTTATCCTCCGCCATTCTCAACTGATGGAAACTTATCACCAAATCCAACTGGGAGAACACTCTGGCTCCACTTAACTAATCAAACAGGTTATCAATTGTTGGAAAAGGATACCTATTACTAATTTTCTTTCGTTTATGTAACGACCCTAGATTTTAATTTAATTTAAATTAATAATTAAATGAAATTTTGAATAAAAATTTATAAAATTAATTATAAATAGTGATGTGAGTTTCCCCGAGTTCAAATATATTCTATATAAATCATTTAAATTTTTGAATATTGTATATATATGTATATATGTGAATATATATATATATATATATATATATATGTATATTTGGGTATATATGAGTCAATTTGAAATTATAAAATCTTGTGTGTATATATATATATTTTGATTTGAATTTAAATCTCAAATAAATGGTTTAATAATAATAAATACAAGACAATAAATAAGAAGTAAATAAAATATAAGATATAATAATATAAAGTAAATATATATATATATATATCTTAATCTCATATTAATAAATCAATACAAAATAATACCAATGGAGTAGTCTACAAAAGTAATAAGAGTAAAATAAAAATAGAAGTTCACTTATTTTGTAAAGTAAAATAATTCATACTTAAGCTATGAATAAAAAAATAAGAACATTGATATATAAAATATAATCAATAAGGATTCAAAACAAATAAATAAGCAAAGTATGAATCAAAACAAAGTAGAACATAGAAACAAATTTATTAAATCTAACAACATGTTATTCATTAAAATGACAAAGCAATATATATACTCAGCTGAAAATAAGAAGTAAGTAAAAACATTAACTAATAACTTAACAACATAATTAAAATAGAAACTTATTTACACTATAAAGTGCTAATTTATAACCAATATATGAAGTGTGGTATTAACAATTGTATACAACAAAGACAAGTATGCAGGCAAGCAAAATAGGCCTGTAAAGTTTAATAAGCAAGACAAGTATGTAGCTTGCAAAAGAAAGAAATCAAATAGAATACAAAGCTGCAGCTCACCATACTGCTATCATCATAGCCGAGACAAGCAAGAACAAAGCAAGCAAATAAAAGTATCTAAGTACAAAGCAACAAGTACATAATGTTATATCTCTAGCCCATAACTAATGCACCTCAGCCATACAGTTGCATCCTGTACTTGCAAAGGACTTCAAAACTGTATACTTTAACTTCATATACACATCAAAGTATCATTACAGTTTCATTCTTCAAAAAAACTGAAGAAAAAAAATGTAAAAGCAAATAGCAAAACCAAAAGAAAAAGAAAACATCACCATTTACAAAATCAAACATCATTCAAATTCAAAGCAAAACAGGATTCAAAAAGAAAATTCAAACTGCTGTTTCAACTTGAAGTTCTGAGCTTGCTTTACTGGAAAACAGGTGAGTAACTTCAATTTAAAATGCTTCAATATATTTATATATGATTGATTTATTCATGCCTGAATTAAATATGAGAATGTGTTTATATACTGTTGAGTGTTTGTGTGTATGAAATGATGCCTGCATGTTTATAGCCTGTTTCTATAAAAAGCTCTGCCACTTTGCTAAAACACTGTGAGTACACATCTGTTTTTTTCAAAAATTTAAACTTGTGTATAGCTTTGAAATGATATAAGCTTGTTGAATAGTTTTAAATAAAACAACTCAGTGAATTTTTGTTGCTCTGGAAAAATCTTCTAAGCCCTGTTCTTTTAATATGTTGTGTACAGAGCCAAGGAAAAAAAAATGGAAACTTCAATGTTTCTTCTTGTATACACTTTAACTTAGAAAATTCAAGTTAAATAAACTTGTTTAAAACTAAAAAAAAAAAAATCATGACTTGGAAGTAAATTTGCAGGTGACAGTGTAGCTTAAACACTGTATGTTCAAGTTACAGTAGAAACTTCATACATATCAAAATCTCGACCTTGACAAATTAATGTTGCAGGAATATAATTTAATCTTTTATCAAAAACTAGGAATTTTAAAAGTGAAATCAAGATTTTTTTGATTTATATTTAAAGAGCAGTTTGTATATAAAGTAAGATTGCATTTTTGTAAAATTCAGGTTATTGATCCAATTTAAAATGATGGAATTTGAAGTGAAGCTAGTGTGATCATCACTGATCTTAGGAAAATTATCAAATAATTTTTCAATTGTGTATATCGTTGTCTCGAAGCAACTTTAGGGTTCGAACTTGCTTTTGGGTCACTGAGTTTTGTGGAGCTGCCGCGATCTCTCTAGGAGATCGAGTGGTATGAAACTCGGGGAAAGGAAGCATCAATAGCCAGGGAACGCGTGCTCGAAGTCGCGTGACTTCAGATGATCGAGGCGCCGCACACGAGGCGATGTTGACAGGTTGGGGGCAGCAGAATTTCGGTGTTGCCAGGTTTTGGGTTGAGCATCTCAAAATTGATTTCGAGATAACTGGGTGGTCCAGATGATTGGAATGGGTTGTGAGTTGGGTTTGTGACTTGTGGAGATGGCCGTTGGTGGTTGGCGTCGGCGAACGTGGGTGTGCAGGTGCACGGTGGGGAAAATGATGGTGAGGCTATGTTTTTCTTTTTTTTGGGGGTTCGAATTTGTGTAGGGGGAAGACTCGAAGCAGATCATGTTTTCCTGAGAGGGGAGACTCGCGTTTACTCGAAGTAAACTAGGGGGAAGGATGCAGTAGATGTTTGGGGACAGGTACAAACCTGTTGCCAGTTACATTTTCAAACTGTTTTGTTTTCAGAGTAGAAATTTTGAAACCTAAGTTTGATATAATTTCCAGTTTTAAGTTTAGTCTAGAAATAAAAATTCGAATTGTCTAATGATTTTAAAAGTAATAATTGAATTTTAATTTAAATTAAAACTGTTAAGAAGTATGTTTTGAAAAATAATGATGAGGTATAAAACTTTAACAAATCAATGTTCTTATGTAGAAATGTTTTCAAGTGTTTAAATTAATAGGTTCAATAAATTAAAATTAAGTAATCAATTGAGATAACATGGTTATCTGAAAATAATTTTTGATTTCTAATTAACTTAAAGATTTTAAAATGATTTTCAAAGTTGAAAATTTAAAAGTAAATTTGAAATGGAAATTGTTTTAAACCCCTTTTTATAATAATAATGTAATCATTTCTAAGAATGAGGTTTATCTTAAAAGTCAAGGAAGATTTAATGATTTGAAATTCATTAAATTATGTTAATCAGGATGGATAATTTATTATTTAATTAATTGATGAATTGGATTAATTAAATAAGTAATTAAAGGTTAAATTTATTTAACTAATTAATTAGAGTTAATTAATTAGGAAATTGGTTTAAAGATTGATTTAATTAATATGATGAATTAAAAATAATTTAATTAATTAAAAATGTTTGATAAATTAATTGATATTAAATGATTTGAAATTAGTTAATCGAAATTTGATAATTAATTCATAAGAAATTAATTTGACTGGAAATTAATTGAATTAATCCGAATAAAATGATTAATTAAACCTTACTTATATATGATTATTGAATGCTAGACGTTACTTATGAATGATTATATTGTATGAGATACCTTAAATTGATTATCCTATCTGATTTGTGATATTTTGTTCTGTAGATTGAGCAGTGTATATTTATTTGCATTTGTATATTATCTGTGAATCTGTGAATAGACGATGAGCGTTATAAGTTTTATATCGTTTATCAACTATATTTCTGTATTCTGATCTGTGATAATTGTATGATGTTGCACTATTGTGTTAAAACCCTGGACCACACCATACACACACAAATATGGATTTCACGAGGAAATCGATTAAGTCACAGATTTTGAAATGAATTATATAAAAAAAAAATTGAATATTTAAATTCAAATGTTTTGGAAATGGAATGGGACTAAAATGTGAAAAGCAATTGAAAAGGGAATTTCAAAGATGGAAATTTATTTTGAATAACTGGATTAAGTGTTGGAATTTAAATACTTTAAATTAAATTTGAATTCAATATTCAAATTGAATTCTGTAATTTGAAACTAGGGATTAATGATATTATACTAGTCATTATGAGTTAAACCATTTTTAAAGTATTATTTTTGGGAATTTGAATTTAACTCAAGGATTTCAACTCGTATAAATGAATCAGATTTCCAAAATGAAAATTGTTGTTTTCAAATGATAAACACTTTTAGATAAGAACTGAGATTTCAATTAATTAGGGGAATTTCAAGATTGAATAGAGAAACGATTTTCCTAAGTTATGAATGAATTCTTTTTGAAAGCTATGAATTAAATCTGTTTATTTTTAACCGATTTAAATTGATGATTTGTTTAAATCAAATTGAAATGAAATTGTTTCGAAGGCTATAAGTTAAATCTTTGATTTAAAGATTTAACGAGTTAATCAAATTGAAATGAAAATTGATTTGGAAAATCTGTGAATGAATCTTTTGTTTAAAAGATTAAAATGTGAAAATTGTTTAAACCGTTAAAGGTTGTGAAAATGAATCTTTTTGTTAAAGATTGAGAATGGTAATTTGTTAAGCCATTTGAAGAAAAGTTTTGGGTAATAAGTTGTGACTTAATTGAAATCCCATTATCCATTGTTTTTGAAATATTTTCGCTCACTATTCGGTTTAGCCGGGAAAGGACCTTTGTGTCGTATAACCCATTCCGAATATGTGATACGTCGTTATGGATAGCATTTGAAGACCGGTGATGAAGACCGGGTATTTGTGAAAGCGATAGGATAACCTATCGATTGTTTCTGCACCGAGTCGCGCCGGTATAGAAACTCCCTATGTGATGGGAAAATCCGATCGGGATTGTGAATATCCAGGTTGCAAGGACTTCTTTGTAAGTGCCTTCGGTTCTGTTCGAACCCAGAACAGACTTGTATGGATTGTATGTCTGACATTACAAATTGAGATATAAAGCCGATTTCTTTCAAATATATTTCTGTTGGTGGCGAAGAATTTATTCTTTTAGCTTAACACCCTTCTCTGAGACGTACGAGCTCAGAGGTTATATAGTTGAAGGTTATCAGCGATATGTTCCCAATTTGGTAATGTGACATGCTGAGTGTTGCTGAAATGATCATTGTGTTGATTATTTGTGATAGGATCATTTATTTGATCGTCTATCTTGGTGATCATTGTGATGATCATTTGTTGACCCAAAGCACGGCTTTTTGTATAAAGTGTGTTTTTGTGGACGTGACTTCGTCGAGCCTCACACCCCGGAAATGGTCAAAACAGGAAAGATGCGGCAAGGTTATGAGGGGTAGCTCCCTTTAGGGTATGTGCATTTCCTTCTGGATAGAGGTGGTATCATGGTATGGAGCCCAGATATTTAACCTATGTGGTTACTACAAATTTATTACTTTGTGGTTGTTGGTTTTCGGGATCCCGTGAGAAAGGTCGTTTACGATCGGGGAATGGCGTGCTCGTGTCAGTAGTTACCCAGTTAGGGGTAACCCGGCCTTGTGTTGGCAGAGTTCCGGTTTGGTTCTCGGGGATGTCTTTCCAGAGGCATTCTCATGTGGCAATGGGAAGTTCCTTGGCCTGACCATTTGTTGGAAATCCAAAGAAACAATACGAAACTTGTACGGTATTAGTTGTAGAACCTATCATTCACTTATGGTGTCGCAACACTGTTTGGATGGTAGCTATAGTAGGCATAGTTCGAAATGTCTATGTTGGCTAAGATTTATATTCTACTTTCGAAATGAATTTTTTCTCTACACTATGCACTAGTAATAATATCAAATGTCTTTTTAATGCGTATCAAGCATCTTTGACTATCATAAGGAGAAATCTCCTCCGATTCTGCGTTTGCATTGTGTGTGTGTGCGGGAGGCCTTATGGTAGTCTCATTTTCAAAAGCATTGCGAATTGACTTTAGAATTCTTTCTTTGATTGTTTTTAAAAGATAAACTGTTTTTGTTGCTCACACCAGTCCCACGACTGATCCGGAGTTTATTGTTTTCTTTCCTAAACTCTGGGTGCTCATTATTTTCTACACGAGCAGTCTTGAGTTGGGTTTTTCAGATAGTTAGATATAGTGTATTATCTGGAGTTAGTTCAGTCTTTGGATCGCACCAGTCATGCTTAGCTTGGTGCATTGTTATGGGGAGTTCGAGCTATTGCTGGATTAGTTCTTGGAGATGGAGTTCAGATTTGGAGTTCTTCGTTGAAGATTATCTCAGAGTTATTTGTTCCGTATGCTAGATGTTATCTATTTTCTTTTCCGCTGCTATTTTATTGCATCATGCCTCTGATGTATATTGATATCTATTGGATCATCTGTTGTATCAGATATTGTATCAAAGCTGTATATCAATGTATTATTCTTTTATTCCGCTGTATTGTTTACTTAATGTTTGTTATAAGCTCCGGCGAATCGGATTTGAACGGTCGAATCTATGACATTCGAATACGATTTGAAGTATGGATGTCGATTTTCGAGCGGGCAAAATCCGAGTCGTTACAGTTTAACTTGTGATAATCTATACATATCCTTAACAACTCATCTGGTTTCTTAACGAACACCATGGTTGCTCCCTAAGGTGAACTATTTGGTTTAATAAAATTCCTTCCTTCTAAATCCATCAGCTGCACCTTCAATTCCTTCATCTCAGTAGGTGTCATCCGGCTAGGTGGTCTACTTATAGGTTCAGCTCCTGGCACAAGATCTATTCTAAACTCAACTTCTCTTTTTGGGGGTAATCCAGTGACTGGCTCAAAGACATCTGCAAATTCTCTCACTATCTGAACGAACTTAACTTATTTCCTACCTCCATAGCATTAAGCACAGCACTACCACTTAGGTCAGTATTATCCACTGAGAATATCATTCGGTTATGACTATCTGGGTGTCTCGGTGATATTTCTTTATCCTTGCAAAATATTCTAGCCTCATACCTACTTAACCAATCCATACCAAAAATGATCCCGAAATCTACAAAATCAACAACATACAAACCGCATGCAAACTTATGGCCTAACAAGTCTAGTTCTAACTGGTCACATCTTAACCCTAGAGTTGCATAATCTCCTATTGGATTCACAACCCTTAAGGAAGTAACACAGTAGGTAGGTTCTAAACATAATCTATCAAACAAACACTGAGATATGAATGAATGTGATGCACCGATATCAAAAAGTACTCTAACTGAAATACACTGAAAAGCGTACCTTCCACCACAATCTTTCCTTAATCAGCCACATTAGGTCTAGCTGATCAAATAGTAAAGATCTTTCCTTTGTCCTCCCTAATTGGCTCTGGACACTGATCTTGTAATGCCCAACTTGATCACAGTTGAACCATTTCACATTCTTCTTACTTGCATCTTTCTTCCCATTTCGTAACCAGCATTCATTAGGAAAGTGACTCCTTGTCACACTTATAGCAACTACCTCAGCCTTTGACCTCTTAGCAATATCTCCCTTATGGGTTTACTTCTTCTTAAAGAACTTCCTTTTCTTCCCTTGAGAACCCTGGGTTTCCACTGACTTCTCTGTAGCTAAATCAGCAAGTAACTCCTCATGGTGAATAGCCATCTCTACCACTATATTACAAGAATCTCGAACATGTGTCATGGTCATTCTAGCAAGCTCGGGCTTCAGTCCCCAAATAAACTTCTCATTCCTTTTGATGTTAATAATTATAATAGCATATCCATATCGAGACAGCTCTTAAAACTTAGTAGCATACTCGACTTTTGACATCTCTCCTTGCACTAAATTTATAAAATTCCTCATCAGCTCAGACTTAGCAAACTCAGATACAAACATCTGCTCAAATATCATTTTAAAATCAGCCCAAGTTAACTGGTCCTACAGAACTTCGACGGTGACACTATTCCACCAATTTAGTGCTGACCCCTGCAACTGTCTAGAGGCCAACCTTCTCTTTTGCCCATCATTCAGACCCAAATCAGTAAATATACGCTCATAATGCAACAACCAATTCTGAACTTCTATGGCTCTTTCCGTACCTAAGAATGGATTCCCAACCAAATTGGTATAGTCTAAACTCAGCAAAGCAATATTCCCAACTAGAGCCATAGGATTAGCTCCTCCTACATTTCCAACAACCCTAGCAGTAACTCCAGCTTGCATTAAACCAGCAAAGAAATGATACATCACACCCATATCTACGGGTGGATTTCCAGCATCCACATTGGCTTTAGCATTTTGGTTACTAGCATTTATCGGTCGATTCGGGTTTCTGGGTCAAGAATTCCATTAGTTGTGATGCTTCTTCCACCAAGATTTCCTCTTCTGTTTCTTGCTTCCATATCTCCTTTCTCATAAATCTACATACGACCCCTAGTGTGATACAGAGGAACGGTCTAAGAGAGCGAGGAATGCATACATATACATATATATATATAGTAAATACAAGTACGTTACTATAACATTAACCCAAACCCGAATCTTATCATCTAATTCATTGGATTACGTTTAAAAAATCTTTTAGGTTTAACTTTATTTTATAGTTTCATAATTCTATGCTCTGATAACAACTTGTAACATCCTCCTATTTGGAGGCCTAAAACTAACGGCTACAGATGCTGTAGTCATCCATAGTTATTAATCCTCAGCGACCCAATATGGCGATATTAGATACATTGACACACAGAAACACATAAATATGGAAAAAAATGTAAGCAACAAAAAAATTCCACGTTCCATTTCAAAATATTAAAAATTTATTACATAATCCCAATTCATAGACCCCGTTCAGATAACATATAATTATTACAAAATATGCCAAGAGCGACATATGAAGATGCCTCCTTGGTAGATCAGCGTATACAGATAGGCAAGAAAACAATTTGCCTTCACAAACAAACACACGACTGAAATAAAAGAGCTCCAATAACAATCTAGCCTCCTGCATGTGCTTAGAAGCTTTGTTCGTCAAAAAGAATACCAAGAAAACTTAACTCTCAACCTACTCAAAATCAATTGAGTACCCAAGAGTTTAATGGGAAAACAAAACTTTAAGTCAGACATAAAGACTAACATGGATAATAATTTACTATCTCAAACTATTGAGATATCTAGTAAGAACACGCAGCTTAAGGGAACAGGTTTTCCCATTACTAGTATCTTAAAACATTTATAAAACCATATATTGTGCTCCTGCATCCACAATGGTAAAAACATAGTATTTCAAAACATTATGATGATATGAAAAACAAATAAATCAATTCTGTATTATCCATCCTCATTTATTCTGACTATATGTCTCACTTATAGTTTCTAGGGTTACTATTAACCTGTTAAATGTTAAGGGCTATCTATCCAATTACTTAGATTTCATGGGATCACTAAGAACCTATTGGTAACTCTAATATCTTATTTATTATCCCAGCATTCATGGGCTAACTAGAAACCTATTGGCTGACTGCCAATAACTTAATCTGGATATAATTTTCATGGGCTAACTACAAACCTATTGGCCTCTACCAATACCAAATCAGAGTTTTCATGGGCAGACTATGAACCTATTGGCCCCTTCTAATATCATAACGTTTTCATGGGCTTCTTGTAAACCTATTGGCCCATGCCAATATTAAATTAAGATTTTAATATCTTTTAAATTATGTTCACTACTGGGTCAACGTAACTAGTTACTCCACCCTTTCTCCAAAATATAGTAATGGGTTAATAACAATGTGATTATTATTTTCGAAATCTTTATTTATGCTATGGTTTTTCCTTAAAAATGAGAATGTGTTATTTGTTTTGAAACTTTTAACCTCACTTTCGAAACCACTGGATGACCTCCTTCGTAAGCATAGAAAACCAATTTTCAAAACTTTAAGTATATACCTTTTGAAACCAATGATACCTTTCGATGGTATCAAGAAACATTTTTTAAAATATATCTTCGAAAAAAATGAAGTGCAATTTTGGAAGCATTGGGTTTACTCTTTAAAATCATTTGGGTCAAAACAGTTATATACGAAAGTATCTTTTTTGACACCAACAGAAATAAATTTGGGGAAAAGTTGTTGGTGTCGAGACCGTCAAGTCAAAACCAAAAACCTTTAAAAATAAAAACATTAAAGGACAGAGTCGAAACCCTCCTTTGACTCCATCACCTTTGAAACCCTCAACCCTTTCGAAAGCAATTAGGAATTAGGCTCAGTTTAAGGTGAAAATAAGGATAACCATTTGAAAGCATTACTGGTCAATAGTCAAAAGGTAGGATAGCGGCTAGGTTTCAACTAGGTCGGAACCTACCCTTTCAAAAGCAATTATTTAAAGGAAAAGATACTCTTTCGAAAGCAAATACTTTAACACAACATGACAACTTTCTTCGAAAGCTAATTATAAAACTTTTCGAAAGCATATGTTGCAATTGCGTCGAAAGCTCTAGGTGAATGAAGGCAAGAATTTTAACTTATGAAAACAAAGTAGGTTTAGACCCCATTGGAAGCTACCCTTTCGACGGCAAGGCTTCCACCTTCCTTCCACTCCACTCCATACCATCTAAGTTATATCTTGTGTATTTGTTTCGACTACATTGGTTTCGACTATGTTGTTTTCGACTGGTGTGAGGCGGAATCAATGGAGTCGAACGGCGCTTACTAATAATGGCCAAACAACTTTTTATAATTTAAAGGCTGAAATGTAATAACTTCAATAATTTCTTATTAGCAACTTGCCTATTTGTAAAACACTGATTGACTGGCATAAAACTTTTCAAATACTTTACATTTGAAACTGCTGCATTTACTTAAATGCAAATCAAAGGATTTTAAAGTTAAAGCCTTTCCATATGACAAAGCCGACTTTTGCAGAAATACCCTTCTTTTAAAATAATGTATTTCCCCTAGTAAATCAATTAGGAAAAATCCACAAAAATCACAGAAATTTGATTTCTCATGTAATCAAACATATTAAAAATTTACACCCAATTTCTTCTTGAAATATTCAAAACAAATTTTAAGCCCAATTATATCATATTTTCCATTAAAAATTCATAATAAAATTTCCATAGCTTGAAAAATTCTGAAAATTAAAACCCATTTCCAAAATCATGTTTCACATAACATAAAAATTTTCCATGGCAACCTGAAATCTTAGTTTCTCGGGTTTACACTAATACACAAATTTATATGCGTACGAATTAAAATAAATCATCATAATATAACTCAAGCATATCATCACCCATTTCATCAAAAAATGAATTTAAAACATAGGTCTAAAACCGTATAATCATAGAATAAAAATAAATATGGTATGAGATTATTATTCACCTTAGATTTGATAACGAACTTGAGATTTGTTGTTGCTTAATCCTTCCTAGCTTTGATATTATCTTTCAATTGAAATTTCCTCTTTTCCTTCCTTGTTAATGTCCAACTCTAATTTTTAATTTACGTTTGTTTTGATTTAAAAAATAAAAATGAATGTGAATAGATAAAGGAAAAAATATAGCCATGAATAGAAAGTGCAGCTATTTATTAATAAGGCTTTATGTAAGTTAATTATCTTATAAACCAATTTTAGCTTGTTTATTTCATGGTTATGCATGGCCCAATATATATAATTTATCAAAATCTCAATTTCCTTATCATTATTATTTTATTTTATTTATCTACTTAAATTTCCTAAATAATGTTATCAAAAATTAGGGATGTCACACGCATCTTCCATGATCAATGGTTTACAAGCTATTATGGGTTGACTGCTATCGTAGGTTGTGAATTTGGATGGGCAAACCATTATAGGCTGAGATGGGATCCCTTGCAAATTAACATGGGAGCCATCGCAAGTTGATATGGGAGTCAATATGGGTTGACGCTAAATCCATCATAAGTTGTTATCGCATATTGGTGATTGGCATCGAACATCGACATGAACTATCGCATGCTAATTAGTCGTCGAACACCAAAATTTGCTATTGCTAGTTGACAAGATGATGAAGAAATAACTATCGAAGAATGAGGGAAGAAGTTGTTGCCTGTTGAGGGAAGGAGAAAATTGGCGATAACTAATTTTATACATTTAAAACAGAATGGTTTTAAACGAAGAGAAATTTATATCTTTTCCAAAAATACTCGGATTTGAAATTCTTTTTGACCAGTGTACTTACAAAAATATTTTCTGCATTTAAAAGACAATCAATTTTTTTAAATTAATGGCATTTTGGTCATTTTTCAAAGGCCTGAGTTCAACTCCAAATGAAATTACCAAGGTGTTAAACCAATTTTTGGTTCAAACATCCCCAAATATTTAAAAAGATACATAAACTAATAAAAATTTAAAATATGCCCACGGTCAAAATATAAATTGTCCAAAATGTCTAAAATCCTTATTACCCTTCTTTTATAAGAAATGGTATAAAATTCAAGTACATATGCGATATTCATCATTCAGTTGTCAATATGTCAAAAGTACAAGTCATCGCTTTCTTCATAGTTCAAAATGTCAAAAATATGGTCAACATACTATTTCCTATTTATATAGGTCCTTTTGTTCAAATGTTCAAGTCATCATCCTCTTTGCTGACCATAGCAATAGCCATCAAACTCTCGAACGAACTTAGAAATATCAACTATCATATTAGAATTAGAATGACTTGTTATGTAAAATTTATTATATTTAATGTTAGTTTAGTTTTTCCCAAACTTCAAGTTATCATGAGCATATAAATTAGTAAGTGATAAATTTTGAATAACTTCGATTATTCTCTTTTTAGTTGATTTATTTCAATGGTTTTGAACTTTGGAACATCATGTATCATTAAAGTATTATTGAAATCATGATCAATTAAAATCATGATACTTTTCGGTATCATTATTGTCCCCGTGGTAATATTAGGAATGGTAAGACATTCAGGTGGAGCAGTTGGTAGAGGTCTTTGGCTTAATCCCTTAGGCAAACATATTTACCAAATTTCAAAAAAAAATACCACTAACATTGTGATACATTAGCAAATAATTTAAATAGTGATATATTAAAGAACCATTACAATCATGATATACTAAACTACCACTTCAATCATGATATATTAATGTAGTAAAATCATGATTCATCAAATTATTATTTACATTTATACACCATAAAGGTATTATGATATGGTTGTTCATTGTTCATATTTTATTTGTATTTATCATCTTTTGTGTAGCTCTTCTTGGAATACTAATACCATTCTCACTGTAATAGTAGTATTTCTTACAAGAAAAAGGCGTCATAACTCATAAATTACTAGTAGATTTATCGATCGATGAGGTAAAACAAAATATATATTAATTAAATGAAACATATTATTTTGTTATTACATTAGAAGCAAAGTGTTGTCATTGATATGGAGATGAAGGCTTATCATATTACTTGGCAACCAAGAGGAACATAACTTTCTAGTTTTACAAGTGAAAAGAAGATGTCATCCATATTCAGTTAATCATATGAGGATAGTAGTTCTTAATTCTATGGTAGTTCAACTATTATTGCCAAACACAGATATGGACTAAATGGGCTTTTAAGGAAAGAATCAAAACTAAAATTATTCCTAGTGCTAAATGTTTTCATATGCAAAAAGATTCAAGGAATATTTCAAAATTGATTCTTGCAAACATGTAGATTCAACATTCTTTTTGAATGGTAATAATTTTTTTCTTTTGTTTTACTAGTAGGGGTAAATGTATCAATTATTTTGGTATATAATAATTGGATTTCATCATTATTATTCATACAATGTTCCGTTTATTAATTTATGTTGAATATAGATTATAAGTAATTTCTTAAAGTACTTTAATAATTTTGATTGGCTAACTTTTAATAGAATAATGATACTTTAATGTATCATAATTTTAATGATATATATATATATATATATCACCTTTTGAATCCTCTTATTTTCAAAAATAAATGTATTCTTGATAGGAATATAGTAATGATACTATAGTTAAGTTATTCATAAAATATCACTAAATTTGTTTATTTGTACCAGTTTCATCTATCGCTCTTCTCGCTACTGATACAAACTTTATTTTATGGTTTCATTTCTTTGAAGAGAATGTAGCATCAATCATTTCAAATTTTGTTTAATTGAAAAGATGGATATAAAGAAGAAAAACCGATCAGATAAATAAGAAAAAAGAAATAGACAGAAAACATGTGAAGGAAAAGTCTAAAGATCAAAATGAATCAAACAAGATATAAAAATGATAATAGGAACAAAAAAATTAGAGTTTTCTATGGTAACTTCCCTTTTTCCTCATGCCACCTCGGATCTGAATCAAAAAAGGTCTTGGACTTTGGCCAACCATCGAATGGAGGAGGGAAACATGATGGCTCCTAGCGGTTGGAAATGTATGATTAATAAAGAAAAAAGGAGAATTTTAAGATGTTTGGCTACCAGAAGAAGGAGGGGAGGAATCATCCTCGATGCAAGGATTTAGGAGATGATTCCAAATTTCTAAATCTATATTCTAACAAGGATCCGGGGCGGTTAAAGTAGGTAATGCATATTGGAGTTTTGCAGGAAGAGGAGAAAATTCTAAGGCATGGAGTAAGTGAGACGACCCGACTTTCACTCCACTGAAAGTCACATCATCTTGAAGAAAGAAAGGGATAAAAAGAGAAAAGAAAGAGAAGAAAGAAAGAACAACATCAGAATCTCAACAGCGGAACAAATAAATTATATTAATTACATAAGTATTACATAATATACAACAATTATCAGAGTCACACAGATAATACATCACATACTAGACAGTTATAAACACATGTCCTGTTATTACAACTCAATACAATACAAAGAAACCACTCGGAGATACCAACACAGCGGAACACATATACATCTACAACGCTGAAGCCTCCTGCTTAATTGCTCCTCCATAATTCGTCAAAGCTAACCTGAATCCCTTGGCTACTCGTAAAAAATTTGAGTACCAAGAGTAACAGGTTAAGGTTGCTTAACATTGAAAACCTTTTGAAAGAAAAGGGATCACGTAAGACTTCTCACACATAAACATGGGTAAGTTTTTACCTTACGCTAACCAAAACATTTGATAGGAAATCCAATGATATTATAATTGGGTCTAGGGTTTTCAAGTAAAATACAGAAATAGCTGGAATGCTTACATCTCACGTTCCAACATAGTTGGGCACATCAATACGTACGGCACTTATTGGAGATTGGATTCCATACAATGGCAGGGCTACTGGGGTACCGCCCATCACAGTACGTGGCCTAGACCAACGTATCGAGGATCCACCCTAAATCCCCTACAACACAAGGCCGGAACTATTCCTTACTGAACAGTTCCGAACATGACAACCATGCAGTTGTGATCAGCAGCCGTACCACACAGCCGAAATAAAAAGGGACATCTAGACAGGGGTAAATCTCGTTCTACTTGGGCATGACAAACTTAGCCTTGCTGCACCTTCCATGTTTTAGCCATTCCCGGTTGATGAGGCTTGAGGCTACGATTACCTTATCAGAACACATCACTTAGAACGCTCATTCTCCGCCTACAATGTTCTGAAAGCATTCAATCCATACAAGTTCGTTCCGGGTTCGAACGAAACCGAAGGCATTATCTCGTTACACTCATTTTGGAATCACCCTCAGAGTTAACGACAATAATCCTTACACTCTGAATCTTCATCTTCACTTGAGATTCACGACCTATCGTTAATTTGGATCGATGTTGTTTTCGGATATCCAAATCTGGAAACCCGATCCCGGTCTCATCAAAATCCAAAACGCCATCTTTTAGGTCCAAGTTGTTTTACAGTTTAAAACAATTCAATTCTATTATCTATATACACACAGATAGATAATTCACAATATCACAATAGATAATCTACATTATCATCACAAATAGATAATTCATATTATCACCACAATGCAACCAAAGCATCCATATCACACAGCATTACTTATCTCGTATATGAGATCACAAACTATTCAAGGAAATCAATTATCATCCATCCATACACAAGCAATGATTTACTTAATCACATCATCTATAATTAATTTAAAATGAATTAAATTAATTACTTCCATCTCTAATTAATTTAAAGTGAATTAAATTAATTACTTCATTCATTAAATCCTGCTTACTTAACCATTAATTAATTACAAATTAATTAATTGATTATTCTCTAATTATTCACCTTTATTAATCATTCTTGATTAATTATCCTTTAATTACATTCAAGTAATTATCTTTAATTAATTTCACAAATTAATTATACCTAACCAAATACAGTAAATAACCTTTAATTACTTGAAATGACCCTGACTCGACCTTCGAAAATCGGCACCGAATACGATACTCATATTCAAATGCCGTAGATCCAAACGTCGAATCTGGTTCGCCGGAGCTTATAACACATCAAATATAACGACACAGCGGAAGAAAAGAATGAATATCATATACAACTCCAATGATACAATATCCAAATATACAACAATGATATCAATATGATGCTAGAATTTCAGAGACAATAAACAACAGCGAAAATGAATAGCAAAAGAGATAACTCCAATATCAAACTGCAACTCCAATCCAATGCTCCAAAGCCAAAACTCCAAACCACTAGCTTGAACCACCATCATGTTACACCAAGCTAAGCAAGTATGGTCCGTCTTCCTAATCAAATGCTTCAATATCCAAAGTCTTCAAAGAATACCAAAGAGAAAGCCGAAAGCTACCGAATCGATATCTATATCTACTATCGGAAAAACCCAACTCTAGACTGCCCGTGTGGAAAATTGTGGGCACCCAGAGCTTAGGAAGGAAACAATAAACTCCGGGTCAGTCATGGGACTAGTATGAGCAAACTAAAACAGTTATTTTTTAAAAACAAAGAAAAGAATTTAGATTGAAATCCGCAATGCTTTTTGGCAAGTGAAACTACCATAAGGCCTCCCGCCTCACACGCCATGCAAATGCAGAATTGGAGGAGATTTCTTCTTATGATAGTCAAACATGCTTGATACGTGAAAACCATTTGATATTATTATTAGTGCATAGTGGAAAACATTTTCGAAAGTATAATATTAATCTTAGCCAGCATACAACATTTCGTTGTATGCCTACTATAGCTACCATATTCAATAGCAGGTTACCGCCACATTCCATGGCAGGTTATACAACTAAAACCGTACAGGGCGCGTATTGTTTCTTTGGGTTTTCCAACAAATGGTCAAGCCAAGGAACTTTCCATTGCCACATGGGTACGCCTCTGGAGGGACGCCTCGAGAACCTAACCGGATCTCTGCCAACACAAGGCCAGGTTACCTCTGCAAAAATAGGTAACTACTGACACGAGTATGTCATACCCCGGTTGTAAACAACCTTTATCCGAGGATCCTCAACAACAACAATCACAAAGTAATATATATTTGCGATATCCACATAAGTTAAGTATCTGGGCTCCATACCATGATACCACTTCTATCCAAAAGGAAATGCACATACCCTAAGGGGCGTTACCCCCTATAACCTTGTTGCATTCTTCCTGTTTCGACCATTCCGGGGTGTGAGGTCCGACGAAGTCTCGTCCACAAAGCTACGCTTTTCACAAAAGCCATGCTTTGATCAACAAATGATCAGCAGCACTTCGTATGCCACATTACCAAATTGGGAATGTATCACTAGTAACCATCAACTACATAACCTTTGAGCTCGTACGTCTCAAAGAAGGGTGTTAAGCTAACAGAATAAATCTCCGCCACCAAACAGAAATATATTTGATAGAAACCGGTTTTACATCTCAAAGTGTAATGTCAGACACACATCTATACAAGTCTGTTCCGGGTTCGAACAGAACCGAAGGCACTTCCAAAGAAGCCCTTGCAATCCAGATAATTTCTAATCATGTCCGGACTTCCCATCACAATGGGTGCTCAAATATCTATACCTTAATCAATAATCATCCCTTAATCACCTTCATTAATTAATTAACCTTTAATTAATTCATCACATTATTTAATTACCCTTAATTAATTATAATAAGTGATTATTCTCAATCACATAGTGAACGTTAACCATAAATTAACTAGCAATTTATTTACCTTAATTAATTATCTTAAAAAATTAAAAACTAGTCTACCTTTAATTATTAATTTATTAATTAGACTTTAGTAAAATTCTTTAATTAATTAACCTTTGATTAATTAATTATTCTCAAATTAATTACCATAATTAACTAATCACATAAACTAATTATTCTTTAATTAATTATTATTTTTATCACTTGATTAATCAACCCTTAGTAATTTATTTAATTATCATCAATTACTTTCATCAAGTAATTATCTTTAAGTAATTAATTTCCCCTTTAATCACTTAAATTAATTAATTCACTTTTATTTACTTAAGATTTTAATTATTAATTAATTCCTTAATCAATCTTTAATTTAAAAAAATTAATCTTTAAGTAATCAACCCTTTAATTATTTTCATTAAGTAATTAATTACATTAATCTATTTAATTAACCTGAAATCAATCGCGATGATACATTTTCTTCAATTTCTTTCGTCAATTTCTATTTGAAAATACTTAAGAAAATAATTATTCAAAACTCAAAAACAATTTTAAACATGTTTTTAATTAAAAATCAAATTTTTGAAAAACCTGACTCAAACTTGTTTATAATTGAAATTTGAAAAACTTGGTTTATTTTACTTTAAAAATTATTTACTTTTATATGCTTAAAAGTTTAATTTTTTAAAAACTTACTTTACCTTTAAAACTTCAATACTTTATTTTGTTTTTGAAACCTTAAAGAAACCCGAGCCCATCACCAATTCACTCGAGCCATACTTCGTGTAACGGTCCCAATTTTGAATTCAATTTAAATTAATAATTAATGTAAAATTTTGGAATAAATTTTTGAATTAATTTGAAATTTACTTTGGAATTTGAACATTTTATATGAATTTAAAATTTAAATAAATGACTTAGAAAAATTATTTGGGTTTAAGAATTATTACTTATGAAAATTTGTAAATTGGTAGTTAGTTTTAGTAGCGTTTTCTTTTAAATAATGTGTATATAATAATAATGATTATGGATATGTATTTATAAAATAAGGAAAATGCCATATAAAATTTTATTTAAAAGTTTTAATTCATGAGAAATACAAGTGTAAAATACAATTATAAAACATGTTAATATGATTAATGTTTGAATAGTTAAACTTTAAAACAAAGAAATAAAATGGAAATATAGGTAGGACTTGGAAAACAAATTGGATAAGCACAAAAAAAATGAAGCAAGAAAATACTAAAACAACATATCTTCATACAAATAAAAATCTAAGTATATATAAATAGGGTAGGCTGTAGGCAAAATGAAGAAAAGGAAATATCTATGTAAGCTTATAAAATGAAAACAAATATATCTAGGAAGGCTTGCAAAAGAAGATATAATAACCAAGTGTGTTTGCTGTGTAATGCATGAATAAAACAAAAACAGAGAAAAAGTATGCAAGAACAAAATAAGAAACAAAGGTACTTGCTAATATCATGTCCGCCAAAATAGGTTAATAATCATTTAAATTTTCGGTAAACAAAATCTTGCTTGGTCAAAAATGTAGGCAGCAAGAAGAAAATCTGCATAATCAAAGAACATGAAAAAGAAAATATCTCTGGTATTGTACTAATCAAGTTTTATCACCTGTAAACATTTTTTTCTATATATACATACTCTATTTCATTTTCGTTCATTCAAAGCTGAGAAGATATAAATTAAGCATCATCAAAAATTTAAACAAAATTCAACTTAAACAATAATTCATACAAACCAGAGAAATCAAGAAATTCCAGCTAGCAAAGTTCAAGCCTGGTTCAAAAAAAAAACTCTGTTCTTTTTCCTGAAACCAGGTGAGCAAACCCATCCCTTTTTGAATTTGAATCTGTGATGCTTTGTGAAGTAAGTGCTCTGAAAAATTCGCTTGAATTTGTACTTAAGTAAGACTGAAAATCTTGTTTGAATATATATAAAAATGTGTGTGCATCCTCTGTGCCTGTTGATAAACAGGGATTATCATCCCTGTTCTAGTTCCAGGTTCTTAGAAACTGTCCAAAGAAAAAAATTCCCAAATCTTTGCTTCTAATCATTATAAGAGTAGGATGCTAAAATAAAATATGTTCAAATTCATTAGAACTTAATTTCAAAATATTTTTTTGTGAAGAATAAAATATAGTTTATCTGGAGTTTGAACATACAGGAAAAATTTCATAAACATAATGTTTTCGAATCTCATAATTAATTAATTCATTCACATCATCGAGTTCGTCTTGGGAAATCATGATTTCTAAAATAAAATTCAGGATTTTTAGTTCACTTAATCATGAGAAAATGTTGAATGAACGGAATTGACATTTTTGTCAATTCCTGGTGATCGACGGCGATCATGGGGACGAGATCACCACTGAGGGTAGCCTGGATATATAGATTTAAGGAAAAATAGTAAAAAATAATTCTCAATGTTGGAAGCAGTGTAATTTTGTCAAACTAGGGTTCGATTTGCTGTTTGGGTCCTTGGTGTTCGCGAGGCATTCGCGATGGCCATGGGTGATCAGAGTCGATCATGTGTTGAGGGGTAGAAGCCCGGCGACGTGATGAAGTTCTGGTGTGGTCAGCGATGGAGGACGTGGTCATGATAGTCGTCACGGTGAAGTTTTTGTTGATCTGTGGGGTTCCAGTTTTTGACCAAATAACTCGTTTTTGTTTCATCGTCGAATTCATCAATTTGTATGTTTGTGCTAGTCGAAAAGATCGTCAAGGGCTTGTCGACGTCGGTGGAGCTGATCGGAGGCGATTCGATCACCTGTGCACATGTACAGGTGATGGTAGTGTCAGTGGACTTGGGTTTCAGGGAGGAGAACATTGCCTTGGGTTTGGTCTCGGGTAGGAAGAGATTGGGCTCGAGTTTATTCTCGTGCATGTGAATGTATGCAGTATAACAATTTTTTTTTCTAAATAAGAGGAACTGAAGCTCGGGAAAATTTTGAGTTTGGCTCGAGTATTATCTCGGGAATGAAGTGTTCTGGCTCGCGTAATTTAAGTATGGGTTTAGAGTTTTCCTGTGCAAGTTAATAAATTTTTCAAAAGCAAAAGAAGCTAGGTTCTAAAGCACAAGCAATATAAGTTTTAAAAGTAAAATTTTAATAACTTTTCTAAAAAAATTTAAAACTTGAATTTAAAATTCAAATATGATATGAAAATAATTGATGTAGTTTTGAAATAAATTTCGTATTTAATTAACTATTAAACCTTTGAAAGTTTCCAAATGTAATTGATTGAAGTAATTAAATGGATGATTAAGAATGATTACTTAAAAATAGAAATTAGAGATTGGTTAATGAATAATTAAGTGATAAATAAATTTGTAATTAACTACTAAAAGTTAATTAATGTATGATTAGTAGTTGACTAATTAAGTAAGTTAATTAAATATAATTAATTAAATAGTAATTAATTATGGGCTGATCAATTTATTAATGAATTAATTATAGGATAATTGAATAATTAAAGGTCAATTATTCAATAATTAAAGGTTGGTTTATTTAATAAATGATTAAAGGACCATTTATCAAATGATTTGAAATCGATTAAAGTTAATTAATTATGATTGATGGCCATCTGATCTAAATCAATCAGATAATTAATTGAGTTCACTTACAGATGTTTGAATTCTATTGATTGTCGAACTGTTTGATATTCTGATATGCTATGCTTTGTGCTATGAGTTGTTTCATTGTGATCTGTGATGAATGTAATTTATTTATTTATAATGCATTCATATTTTCTAACTGTGAAACTGTGTATGCAGATAAGCGTTATTGGAATATACCGCTTATCGATATTGTTGTGATTGCAATCTGTGATGAATGAATGATATTGCACTATTGTGCAAAACCCGTGGACTACACCATACACACACAAATATGGATTGCACAAGGAAATCGGTTAAGTCACATATTTTTAACAATTTTAAAGATTGAATTCTTGAATTCAAAATAGTTTTGGAATTGGAATAGAAAGCTTTGAAAATAAAAAGCTTTGAAAATATTCAAATTTATTTTAAATAACTTGATAAACTCGAAATTTAAATAATTTGATTTAAATTTGAATTCAATATTTGAGATTAAATTCAATAATTTGGAAATTATGGTCTAAAAGATTATACAACTTATAAAGATGTTTATACGGGTTTTTAGCCATTTAAAAAGTATGGTTTGGGAAATTTAAATCCAAGTTTAATACTTGAATGGTTTTAACTGATGTAATTGTAATCAGCTTTTCCCAGAACGAAACCTATTTGTGTTCAAATAATAATAGCTTTCATTTAAAGAAAGGATTTCCAAATTGTGTTGAAAGGTTTCAAGTTTGAAATGGAATAGAATGTTTTGAAAGCTACGAAATGAGTCTTTGATTCAAAGACTGGATGAGTTAATCCAACTTAAAATGGAATTGTTTTGAAAGGCTATGAATGAATCTTTGGAAACGAGTTTTGAAAGCTATAAGTTAAATCTTGATTTAAAGATTTAACGAGTTAATCCAATTGAAATGGAAATTGTTTTGAAATCCGAGAATGGATCTTTGTGAAACTGGGTGAACTTTGTGAAAATAAATCTTTTTATTTAAAAGATTTGAAATGGTAAATTGTTTAAACTATTTGAAAGGAAAGTTTGGATAATAAGTTGTGACTTATCTGAAATCCCATTATCCATATGTTTTTAAATATTGCGCTCATTATTCGGTTTAGCCGGGAGAGGACCTTTGTGTCATATAACCCATTTCGAATAATGATACGTCGATATGGATAGCATTTGAAGACCGGTGGTGAAGACCGGGTATTTGCGAGAGCGATAGGATGACCTATCGATTGTCTCTGCACTGAGTCGCGCCGGTATAGAGATTCCCCAAGTGATGGGAAGTCCGATCGGGATTGTCAATACCCGGATTTGCAAGGGATTCTTCGAAAGTGCCTTCGGTTCTGTTCGAACCCGGAACAGACTTATATGGACGTGTGTCTGACACTACACTTTGAGATATAAAGCAGATTTCTTTCAAATACATATCTGCTAGTGGCAGAGAATTTATTCTCTTAGCATAACACCCTTCTCTGAGACGTACGAGCTCAGAGGTTATGTAGTTGAAAGTTATCAGCGATATACTCCCAATTTGGTAGTGTGGCATGTCGAGTGCTGCTGTGTGTTGATGATCATTTGTTGATCATTTGTGATTGAAGCATGGCTTTCGTGTAAAGCGTAGCTTTGTGGACGTGACCTCGTCGAGCCTCACAACCCGGTAATGGTCGAAAAAGGAATCGTGGCAGCAAGGTTTCAGGGGTAGCCCCCCCAGGGTATGACCATTCCTTCTGGAAAAGGGTAGTATCATGGTATGGAGCCCAGGTACTTACTTATGTGGACACTGTAGTATATTTATTACTGTGTGATGTTGTTGGAGGGCCCTCGGATAAAGGTCCCAAAGGATCAGGGGTGGCATATCTTAGGTTTTATTTCCCGAGAAGGGGGTTGCCGGCCTTGTGTAGCAGAGAGCTGGGTAAGTTCTCGAGGGCGTCCCTCCAGAGGCGTTCCATTTTATTTGGGAAGTTCCTTTGCCCAACCATTTGTTGGAAATCCAAACAAAACAGTACGTGCCCTGTACGGTTTTAGTTGTAGAACCTTCCATTTAAAATGGTAGCTATAGCTGGCATAATATAATGGTACATATGCTGGCTAAGATTAGTATTATACTTTCGAAATGTTTTCCACTATGCACTAATAATAATATCAAAAAAAAAGGATTCCGCGTATTAAGTATTTTTGACTATCATAAGGAGAAATCTCCTCCAATTCTGCGTTTACATGGTGTGTGCGGAGGGAGGACTTATGGTAGTTTCATTTTCCAAAGAGCATTGCGGTTTTCAATGTTTTAAATTCCTTTGTGCTTGTTTTAAAAGATAAAAACTGTTTTCGTTGCTCACACCAGCCCCATGACTGACCCGGAGTTTATTGTTCATTTCCTAAACCATGGGTGCCCATAATTTTCCACACGGGCAGTCTAGAGTTGGATTTTTCAGATAGTCAGGTTAGTAGATTATCTGGAGTGAGTCTATTCTTTGGATATGGACGACACTTGCTTATCGTGGTGCCACATGATGATTGTTCGAGCTAGTTTTGGATTGGAGATGGATTATTTGGAGTTTGGCATTAAAGATATTCTTTTCCGCTGCTATTTCTTGTATCTATGATGTATGTAGATATTCAGTTGTATCATTCTAGTATCATCATTGTATCATATGTTGTATTTAATATTATTCAATTTCTTCCGCTGTGTTGTACTTAATGGTGTTATAAGCTCCGGCGAACCAGATTCGACGTTTGAATCTGCGGCATTTGAATATGAGTGTCGTATTCGGTGCTGATTTTCGAAGGTCGAGTCAGGATCATTTCATTTGGTATCAGAGCTGAAGGTTGAAAATTTAGCTCAGGAGCATAACACATTAAGTAACACAGTAGAGATAGGGTGGCGTACACCCTAGAACGAGCAATCCCTAAGATATCCATTCGAATGACTCAGTAAATTCTCTTACTATTCACTGATAGTAAGTATGAGTGCAAGAAGGATGAGATAGGGGACAGGGAAGTACTACTATAATGGTCAATACACTGTAATAGCGGAAATAATCTTTCTCTATCAAATTTCCTTTGATTCGATTACAATTCTTTGATTGGCTTTGTGGCAGTTCGAGGGAGAAGCTTTGGTATGATGGTGGCCCTTTCGAATCGTGTAGATAAGTTTCTATTTCGTATTGTTTCCGTTAAATTCCTTCCATCTTTTCGTTTTAACTTCAATGAATTTGAAATTCTATTGGAAATAAATTGGTAAATTAAATATAAAGATGAATATGAAGATTTGTATCAATAAAACGATTTCGTTTAAAACCAAATTTGAAATCCTATTGTAATTTCTTGTGAATATCGAAGTCTTAAGAGGGACAAGATATATATACTTTAGGGTATTCTGACTTGAGTTTGGAATCCATATCTAGTATTTGAAAATTGTGAAATATTTAAATCCATTTATCTATTGTTTGGGTCTCGATATATTCTACGAACGGCTAGTTATCCTTCGGACTAATCAGTGCCTTGCATATTTCGTAGATTTGATGACCCGAGTATCCTGTGTAGTATTGGATGGGTTTGTTCTCATATTGGTAATATTTTGATTTGGTGAGCCAAATACAGAATAGAAACTGTTTCTCTATCTTTGTATATTTATCTTTGTTGTTTCCGTGCCTACAAATTTCGGGGACGAAATTTTTTTAAGAGGGGAATCTGTAACGATCCCAATTTTGAATTGAATTTAAATTAATAATTAATGTAAAATTTTGGAATAAATTTTTGAATTAATTTGAAATTGACTTTGGAATTTGAACATTATATTTGAATTTAAAATTTAAATAAATGACTTAGAAAAATGATTTGGGTTTAAGAATTATTACTTACGAAAATTTATAAACTGATAGTTAGTTTTAATAGCATTTTCTTTTAAATAATGTGTATATAATAATAAT
Source organism: Allium cepa (assembly GCA_030765085.1). NCBI lineage: Eukaryota > Viridiplantae > Streptophyta > Magnoliopsida > Asparagales > Amaryllidaceae > Allium > Allium cepa. The sequence continues at coordinate 589,864,697 of CM060928.1, forward strand.
GATTAAGGATGTGTATTTATAAAATAAGGAAAATGCCATATAAAATTTTATTTAAAAGTTTTAATTCATCGGAAATACAAGTATAAAATATAATTATAAAACATGTTAATATAGATTATTGCTGGAGTAGTAAAACATTAAAACAAAGAAATAAAATGCAAATATAGGTAGGACTTGGAAAACAAATTGGATAAGCACAAAAGAAAATATAAAGCAAGAAAATACTAAAACAACATATCTTCATATAAATAAAAATCTAAGTATATATAAATAAGGTAGGCTGTAGGAAAAATGAAGAAAAGGAAATATCTATGTAAGCTTATAAAATAAAAACAAAAATATTTAGGAAGGCTTGCAAAAGAAGATATAATAACCAAGTGTGTTTGCTGTGTAATGCAAGAACAAAACAAAAACAGAGAAAAAGTATGCAAGAACAAAATAAGAAACAAAGGTACTTGCTAATATCATGTCAGCCGAAATAGGTTAATAATCATCTCAATTTTCAGTAAACAAAATCTTGCTTGGTCAAAAATGTAGGCAGCAAGAAGAAAATCTGCATAATCAAAGAATAGGAAAAAGAAAATATCACTGGTATTGTACTAAACAAGTTTTATCACCTGTAAACATTTTTTTTCTATACATACATACTCTATTTCATTTTCGTTCATTCAAAGCTGAGAAGATATAAAGTAAGCATCATCAAAAACTTAAACAAAAATTCAACTTAAATAACAATTCATACAAACCAAAGAATTCAAGAAATTCCAGCTAGCAAAGTTCAAGCCTGGTTCAAAAAGAAATACTCTGTTCTTTTTCCTGAAACCAAGTGAGCAAACCCATCCCTTTTTGAATTTGAATTGTGATGCTTTGTGAAGCAAGTGCTGTGAAAAATTCGCTTGAATTTGTACTTAAGTAAGACTGAAAATCTTGTTTGAATATATACAAAAATGTATGTACATCCTCTGTGCCTGTCGATAAACAGGGATTACCATCCCTGTTCTAGTTCCAGGTTCTAAGAACTGTCCAAAAAAATTCCCAAATCTTTGCTTCTAATCATTGTTAGAGAGGGATGTTAAGATAAAATATGTTCAAATTCATTAGAACTTAATTTCAAAATATTTTTTGTGAAGAATAAAATATAGTTTATCTGGAGTTTGAACATACAGGAAAAATTTCATAAACATGACGTTTTCGAATCTCATAATTAATTCATTCATTCACATCATCGAGTTCGTCTTGGGAAATCATGATTTCTAAAATAAAATTCAGGATTTTTAGTTCACTTAATCATGAGAAAATGTTGAATGAACGGAATTGACATTTTTGTCAATTCTTGGTGATTGACGGCGATCATGGGGACGAGATCACCGCTGAGGGTAGCCTGGAGTATATAGATTTAGGGAAAAAATAGTAAAAAAAAATTCTCGATGTTGGAAGCAGTGTAATTTTGTCGAACTAGGGTTCAATTTGCTGTTTGGGTCCTTGGTGTTCGCGAGGCATTCGCGATGGCCATGGGTGATCAGAGTCGATCACGTGTTGAGGGGTAGAAGTGCGACGATGTGATGAAGTCCTGGTGTGGTCAGCGATGGAGGACGTGGTCGTGATCATCATCATGGTGAAGTTTTTGTTGATCTGTGGGTTCCAGTTTTTGACCAAATAACTCGTTTTCGTTTCGTCGTCGAATTCATCAATTTGTGAGTTTGTGCTAGTCGAAAAGATCAACGAGGACTTTTCGACGTCGGTGGAGCTGATCGGAGGCGATTTGATCACCTGTGAACGTGTACAGGTGATGGTAGTGTTAGTGGATTTGGGTTTCAGGGAGGAGAACTTTGCCTTAGGTTTGGTCTCGGGTAGGAAGAGATTGGGCTCGAGTTTATTCTCGTGTATGTGAATGTATGCAGTATAACAATTTTTTTTTATTTTTTATTTTTTTCTAAACAAGAGGAACTTAAGCTCGGGAAAATTTTGAGTTTGGCTCGAGTATTATCTCGGGAATGAAGTGTTCTGGCTCGGGTAATTTAAGTATGGGTTTGGGGTTTTCCTGTGCAGGTTAATAAATTTTTCAGAAGCAAAAGAAGCTAAGTTCTAAAGCAGAAGCAATATAAGTTTTAGAAGTAAAATTTTTAGTAAGTTTTCTAAAACAAATCATACTTGAATTTAAAATTCAAATATGATATGAAAATAATTGATGTGGTATTGAAATAAATTTCATATTAAATTAACTGTCAAACCTTTGAAAGTTTCCAAATGTAACTGATTGAAGTAATTAAATGGATGATTAAGAATGATTACTTAAAATAGAAATTAGAGATTGGCTAATGAATAATTAAGTGGTAAATAAATTTGTAATTAACTACTAAATGTTAATTAATGTATGATTAGTAGTTGACTAATTAAGTAAGTTAATTAAGAATAATTAATTAAATAGTAATTAATTAAGGGCTGATCAATTTATTAATGAATTAATTAAAGGATAATTGAATAATTAAAGGTCAATTATTCAATAAATTAAAGGTTGGTTAATTTAATAAATGATTAAAGGACCATTTATCAAATGATTTGAAATCGATTAAAGTTAATTAATTATGATTCATGACCATCTGATCTAAATCAATCAGATAATTAATTGAGTTCACTTATAGATGTTTGAATTCTATTGATTGTCGAACTGTGTGATATTCTGATATGCTATCCTTTGTGCTATGAGTTTTTTCAGTGTGATCTGTGATGAATGTAATTTATTTATTTATAATGCATTCATATTTTCTAACTGTGAATTTATGTATATAGATAAGCGTTATTGGAATATACCGCTTATCGATATTGTTGTCATTGCAATCTGTGATCACTGAATGATATTGCACTATTGTGTAAAATCCATGGACTACACCATACACACACAAATATGGATTGCACGAGGAAATCTGTTAAGTAACAGATTTTTAACAATTTTAAAGATTGAATCCTTGAATTCAAAATAGTTTTGGAATTGGAATTGAAAGCTTTGAAAATAAAATTTATTTTAAATAACTTGATAAACTCGAAATTTAAATAATTTGATTTAAATTTGAATTCAATATTTGAGATTGAATTCAATAGTTTGGAATTATGGTCTAAAAGATTATACAACTTATAAAGATGTTTATATGGGTTTTTAGCCATTTAAAAAGTATGGTTTGGGAAATTTAAATTTAAATCCAAGTTTAATACTTGAATGGTTTTAACTGATGTAATTGTAATCATCTTTTCCCAGAACGAAACCTACTTGTGTTCAAATAATAATAGCTTTCATTTAAAGAAAGTATTTCCAAATTGTGTTGAAAGGTTTCAAGTTTGAAATGGAATAGAATGTTTTGAAAGCTATGAAATGAGTCTTTGATTCAAAGACCGGACGAGTTAATCCAACTTAAATTGGAATTGTTTTGAAAGGCTATGAATGAATCTTTGGAAACGAGTTTTGAAAGCTATAAGTTAAATCTTGATTCAAAGATTTAACGAGTAAATCCAATTGAAATGTAAATTATTTTGAAATCCGAGAATGGATCTTTGTGAAACTGGGTGAACTTTGTGAAAATAAATCTTTTTATTTAAAAGATTTGAAATGGTAAATTGTTTAAACCATTTTTAAGGAAAGTTTGGATAATAAGTTGTGACTTATCTGAAATTCCATTATCTATATGTTTTTAAATATTACGCTCATTATTCGGTTTAGCCAGGAGAGGACCTTTATGTCATATAACCCATTCTGAATAATGATACGTCGATATGGATAGCATTTGAAGATCGGTGGTGAAGACCGGGTATTTGCGAGACCAATAGGATGACCTATCGATTGTCTCTGCACTGAGTCGCGTAGGTATAGAGATTCCCTAAGTGATGGGAAGTCCGATCGGGATTATGAATTCCCGGATTTTCAAGGGCTTCTTCGGAAGTGCGTTCGGTTCTGTTCGAACCTGGAACAGACTTGTATGGATGTGTGTCTGACACTACACTTTTACATATAAAGCAGATTTCTTTCAAATACATATCTGCTGGTGGTGGAGAATTTATTCTCTTAGCTTAACACCCTTCTCTGAGACATACGAGCTCAGAGGTTATGTAGTTGAAGGTTATTAGCGATATACTCCCACTTTGGTAGTGTGGCATGCCGAGTGCTGCTGTGTGTTGATGATCATTTGTTGATCATTTGTGATCGAAACATGGCTTTCGTGTAAAGCGTAGCTTTGTGGACGAGACCTCATCGAGCCTCACAACCCGGTAATGGTCGAAACAGGAATCGTGGCAGCAAGGTTTCAGGGGTAGCTCCCCTAGGGTATGACCATTCCTTCTGGAAAAGGGTAGTATCATGGTATAGAGCCCAGGTACTTACCCATGTGGACACTGTAGTATATTTATTACTGTGTGATGTTGTTGGAGGACCCTCGGATAAAGGTCCCAAACGATCGAGGGTGGCATATCTTAGGTTTTATTTCCCGGGAAGGGGCTAGCCGGCATTGTGTAGCAGAGAGCTGGGTAGGTTCTCGAGGGCGTCCCTCCAGAGGCGTTCCATTTTATTTGGGAAGTTCCTTCGCCCAACCATTTGTTGGAAATCCAAACAAAACAATACGCGCCCTGTACGGTTTTAGTTGTAGAACCTGCCATTTAAAATGGAAGCTATAGCTGGCATAATATAATGGTACCTATGCTGGTTAAGATTAGTATTATACTTTCAAAATGTTTTCCACTATGCACTAATAATAATATTAAAAAAAGGATTTCGCGTATTAAGCATTTTTGACTATCATAAGGAGAAATCTCCTCCAATTCTACGTTTACATGGTGTATGCGGTGGGAGGCCTTATGGTAGTTTCATTTTCCAAAAAGCATTGCGGTTTTCAATGTTTTAAATTCCTTTGTTGCTTGTTTTAAAAGATAAAAACTATTTTTGTTGCTCACACCAGTCCCATGACTGACCTGGAGTTTATTGTTCCTTTCCTAAACTCTCGGTGCCCACAATTTTCCACACGGGCAGTCTAGAGTTGGATTTTTCAGATAGTAAGGTTAGTAGATTATCTGGAGTGAGTCTAGTCTTTGGATTTGGACGAGACTTTCTTACCGTGGTGCAACTTGATGATTGTTCGAGCTAGTTTTGGATTGGAGATGGATTATTTGGACTTTGGCATTAAAGATATTCTTTTCCACTGCTATTTCTTGTATCTCTGATGTATATTGATATTCAGTTGTATCATTCTGGTATCATTATTGTATCAGATGTTGTATTTAATATTATTCAATTTCTTTCGCTATGTTGTACTTAATGGTGTTATAAGCTCCGACGAACCAGATTCGACGTTTGAATCTACGACATTTGAATATGAGTGTTGTATTCGGTGCCGATTTTCGAAGGTCGAGTCAGGATCGTTTCACTTCGAGTTCCCCACTCTCTCACTTGCTTCGAGCAAATTTACGATTTCCCCGAGTCACCCCCATAAATTCCACTTCGTCTTCATCTTCCCCAATACTGCTTCAAACCCAGGTGCACAAATACGAACCGTGCACATGCACAAGGCGATGGCGACGATCCAGCTATCGCTATGATCACCACCACATCGCCGCTAACCCATATAAACAACGTGACCACCCAGCTTCCTCAATCTATCACGAAATCAAATTTCCATACCATCGATCCCATCGGAACAAAATGCTCTGACCAATTGTTGCTTCGCCCTGATGACCACGACCACCAGCGACCTCGAAATTTTGGTCAAAGCTCCGTTTACCTCCCATGGTTCGATTTCCATTGGCGCGATTGACCAAATCTTCTAGATGACGCCGCACGAACTAATTTTTAAACATTGCTTTCGAACCAAGCTAAAACCCTAGTTTGCGATGGCCCTGACGACTCGATCACCAGAAAATTCACCATCTATTTTTCCCCGAACGCCTGTCTTCCAAGCTACCACCAGCCCAAACCCCGACCATCATCAACACTTGGGTTGCCAGAATTCGATTGATACGTATTTCCTGTTCAACGTAATTTTTCTCACCAATCCACTCATTAAAAATCAAGAATTTTGTAATAAAATTCATGGCTTATAAAGATGAACATGATCTTGCAATCAAATCTCAAATTTTAATAAATCACATTTTGAAAAATAAATTTAAGTTACTGTCTTCTTTTTACTTCCGGTTGTTATTTTTAATACTTGAAAATATTTTTAAAACTTAAATACTGATTAAAAGATCATATTTCGTTTAGATCCTAAGGCTTAACAAAGATCAGAGGAAGATAATTTAATTTTTGCTTCCTTTTTACGTTTTAAATTTTAAAACCTGTACAAAGAACAGGGTTTACTTCCCTGTTTCAAACATGAACAACATATTTTATACAGAGGCATATTCACACTCATGCTACCCTATTTCACAAACAACATCAATATTGATTATATGCAGATCAAAATGTGTGGGTTTAATAGTTGCTCACCTTGTATTGATGAAGACAGAGGAACAGATTTTGATTTTTGAAACTGGAAACTAGTTTTGTTTGTGAATCTGATCTGTAGCTTTGATCAGCACTTGAATCTGTCCCTCATTTGTTTTAAATTTGAGAAGATGATGAAGTTGCAGTCTTTGCTTTTCTCTTTGCTTTGTATTTGGTTGCTTTTGATTTTTTTATACTCAAGTTTTAGTGTTAAGAAGAAATGAAAACCTGGTTTTGTTTTCTTATTCTATATTGATTTCCAAGTTTACTAAAACTTCCAAGTATTTGCTTCAAGAAGATCCGGCCTTGGGTTGAAAATTTGAAAAACAGGAAGTTGTTTGTTTGTTTTTTTTCTTTTTGTTTTCCAGATCTTTGAATTGAATTTTCTTGATCTTTTGAATGTTTGTTTCAGGTTTTCATTTGATCTGAAGCATTTTGATTCATTTTTTCACATGAAAGAAAATAGGCCTGTTTTCTTTTTCTTTTTTTTCAATATTTATTTACATTATTAAAACTTTAAAGAATAAGATTGCCACTTGATGTTTTGTATTAACACTTGTAAACACTCATTTTCAAAGATTACAAATGTCATTTTGTGTAAATTTATGTTTAGACCTTTTTTCTAATATATTTACAAGTTATGCTTTAAACCTTAATTTATTTTATATTTACAAACTTAAATTAGGAACCATATTTGAAAATGGTTTAATTCCAATTTATACTAATTATGGGTTTAAATGTTATGTACTTATAAATTTATATATATATATATATATATATATATATATATATATATATGTATACAACCCATTACATATATATGGTTTCTTATTAATTTCCAAATATATGTACATTAGGACTTATTCTTTAAATGGCTTTTAGAAATTTAAATTATACTGAATTTAGATCATAACTTCCAAAATACATATTATATATTAAAATTAGAAAACAATTTCTTATTATCTTTAAAATATAGTTTTAAGTCCAATTTATTTTCTAAGATATTTATTCTTGAATTTTCAATCTCACAATTCAATTTAAAATTAATTCTATATACAAATATCTGATTAAATTTGGAAAAAATCACATTTATTCACAATTTGATTCCAAAAATTAAATTAATTGTCAAATTAAACTTGTTCAAAATTCAGGAATGTTACTTTTTCCCCCCTTAGAAAATTTCGTCCTCGAAATTTGTAAGGGAGACAACAAAGGATGGATAAACAAAGATAGAGAATCGACTGATTATCTATTCTGTATTTGGCTTATTGAATCAGAATATCATTAATAATTATGAGAACGAGTTCATTCAATACAAGACACTCTGGTCACCAGATCTACTAATATACAGGGGTATTGATTAGTTCAAAGGATAACTAACCCCTCGTAGAATATATCGAGACCCAAAAGAACTAACAAATGAATTTAATCTTCCATAATTCTCAAACACTGGGTATGGATTCCAAGATCAAGTCGGAATAACCCAAAGAATAGATAGATATATAGATACAATCCCAAGACTTTTAGTTTAAACAACCAAAATATACCTATCAACCAAAGCAAACAATTTATCCAAACAGACAATTCTGACCCATCTAGAGATTATGTCCCATGCAGATATATCAAAGCTTCTTCCTGGAGCTGCTAGGAATCATCAAAGAATTGAGTAGAGATTATGAACAAAAGAGATTGATAGGAAAAGATTGTTTCCATTGTTGTTACAGGGTATCGACCATTTGTAGTGGTACTCCCCTGTCCCTTATCTCGTCCTCTTCTTGCACTCATACTCACTATCAGTGGATAGTAAGAGAATTTATTGAGGCATACAGACAGATATCTTAGGGATATACTCATTCTAGGGTATACTTCACCCTATCTCTAATGAGTTACCTAATGTGTTATACTCCTGAGATAAAGTTCCAACCTTCAGCTCTGATACCAAATGAAACGACCCTAAGTCGACCTTCGAAAATCAGCATCGAATACGATACTCATATTCAAATGTCGTAGATCCAAACATCGAATCTGGTTCGCCGGAGCTTATAACACATTAAGTATAACAATACAGCGGAAGAAAAGAATGAATATCATATACAACTCCAATGATACAATATCCAAATATACAACAATGATATCAATATGATAAAAGAATTTCAGAGACAATAAACAATGGTGGAAAACGAATAGCAAAAGAGATAACTCTAATATCAAACTGCAACTCCAATCCAATGCTCCAAAGCCAAAACTCCAAACCACTAGCTCGAACCACCATCATATTGCACCAAGCTAAGCAAGTCTGGTCCGTCGTCCTAATCAAATGCTTCAATATCCAAAGTATTCAAAGGATACCAAAGAGAAAGCCGAATGCTACCGAACCGATATCTATATCTACTATCTGAAAAACCCAACTCTAGACTGCCCGTGTGGAAAATTGTGGGCACCCGGAGTTTAGGAAGGAAACAATAAACTCAGGGTCAGTCAAGGGACTGGTATGAGAAAACTAAAACAGGTACTTTTTTAAAACAAAGAAAAGAATTTAGATTGAAATCCGCAATGCTTTTTGGAAAATGAAACTACAATAAGGCCTCCCGCCACACACACCATGCAAACGCAGAATTGGAGGAGATTTCTCCTTATGATAGTCAAACATGCTTGATACGCGAAAACCATTTGATATTATTATTAGTGCATAGTGGAAAATATTTTCGAAAGTATAATATTAATCTTAGCCAGCATACAACATTTCGTCGTATGCCTACTATAGCTACCATGTTCAATAGCAGGTTACCGCCACATTCCATGGCAGGTTATACAACTAAAACTGTACTGGGCGCGTATTGTTTCTTTGGATTTTCCAACAAATAGTTAGGCCAAGGAACTTCCCATTGCCACATGGGTACGCCTCTGGAGGGACGCCCCGAGAACCTAATCGGATCTCTGCCAACACAAGGACGGGTTACCTTTGCAAAAATAGATAAATACTGACACGAGTATGCCATCCCCCGGTTGTAAACGACCTTTATCCGAGGATCCTCAACGACAACAATCACAAAGTAATATATATTTGCGATATCCACATAAGTTAAGTATTTGGGCTCCATACTATGATACCACTTCTATCCAGAAGGAAATGCACATACCCAAAGGGGCGCTACCCCCTATAAGCTTGCTGCATTCTTCCTGTTTCGACCATTCCGGGGAGTGAGGTCCGACGAAGTCTCGTCCACAAAGCTACGCTTTTCACAAAAGTCATGCTTTGATCAACAAATGATCAGCAGCACTTCGTATGCCACATTACCAAATTAGGAATGTATCACTAGTAACCATCAACTACATAACCGCTGAGCTCATACGTCTCAGAGAAGGGTGTTAAGCTAAGAAAATAAATCTCCGCCACCAAACAGAAATGTATTTGATAGAAACTGGTTTTACATCCCAAAGTGTAATGTCAGACACACATCCATACAAGTCTGTTCCGGGTTCAAACAGAACTGAAGGCACTTCTAGAGAAGCCCTTGCAATTCGGATAATTTCTAATCACGTTTCGACTTCCCATCATAATGGGTGCTCAAATCTCTATACCGGGGCCATTCGGTGCAGAGACATTCGACAGGTCATCCTTTCGCTTTTGAAAGTATCCGATCTTCACTACCGGTCTTCAAATGCTATCCATATCGTCGTATCATTATTTGGAATGGGTTATATGACATAAGGTCCTCTCCTGGCTAAATCGAATAATGAGCGCAATATTTAAAAACATATGGATAATGGGATTTCAGTTAAGTCACAACTTAAAATCCAAGCTTTTCTTTCAAATGGTTTAAACAAATTACCATTTCCAATCTTTTAAACAAAAAGATTCATTTCAAAAATCTTCAGTGGCTTAAACAATTTCCATACTTAAATCTTTTAAACAAAAGATTTATCTTTTAAGACCCTTTTCAATTTTAAGGTTCACCAATCTTTCACAAAGATTCATTAATATCTTTCGAATTCAAATCCTTTATACAAACGATACGCTTTTAAGATCCCTTTTTAATTTGAAAACAAACTTCACCAATCTTTAAAACGAAGATTCAATTTATAGCTTTCAAAACCATTCATTTCAAACTTGAAATCTTTTCATCATAATTTGGAAAATCTTTCCATATATAAAAGCTATTATTATTTGAAACCACTCGTTTCCATTTCGAAAAACCCGATTATATTTGCACGAGTTAAGGCTTTTCAAATATACACTTGGGTTAAATTCAAATTCTCAAAACCATACTTTTTAAAATGTTTTTAAAAACCCATAAAACACATTTATAGTTTGTATAACCTTTTTACATCATAAATTCTCAACGTAGAATTCAATTTAAAAAATTTAATTCAAAGTTTAATCAAATTTCAAAACTAAATCAAGTTATTCAAAAATAACTTTTATCTTTGAAATTCCTTTCCAAAAGCTTTTCACTTTAAACCCAATCCATATCCAAAACCATTTGGATTTAAAAATTCAATTTTTTTAAAATTATTTCAAAAATATTAAATTCAAATATCTGTGACTTAGCTGATTTCCTCGTGAAATCCATATTTATGTGTGTACAGTGTGGTCCAGGGGTTTACACGCAATAGTCCGACAACATCAACCATTAAACATAGAAATATCGATAAGCGGTATAATCTATAATGCTTATCTTCATTCACAAATTCATGGATGAATAATATAAGTTCATCGTAGATAATAAATTACATCACAGATCACAGCACAAATCAGGATAATTCATAAAGCAAAGCATCATATATCAGGGATATCAAACAATTAAATCATCCAATCCAAACATCCATAAGTATTATCAATTAATTATCTGACTAATTTAAATCAGATTAGTCACTAATCTTGGTTAATTAATGTTACTTAATTGTAAACTATTTAATTGATTATTCTTAATTAATTACAATAATTAGTTAACCCTTAACCAATAATCATCCCTTAATCAGCTTCATTAATTAATTAACCTTTAATAATTTATCACATTATCTAATTACCTTTAATTAATTATAATAAGTGACTATTCTTAATCACTTAGTCATTGTTACCCATAAATTAACTAGCAATTTATTTACCTTAATTAATTATCTTAATAAATTAAAAACTAATCCACCTTTAATTATTAATTTATTAATTAGCCTTTAATAAAATTCTTTAATTAATTAACCTTTAATTAATTAATTATTCTCAAATTAATTACCTTAATTAACTAATCAAAAAAACTAATTATTCTTTAATTAATTATTATTTTTATCACTTGATTAATCATCCCTTAGTCATTTATTTAATTATCATCAATTACTTTCATCAAGTAATTATCTTTAAGTAATTAATTTCCCCTTTAATCACTTACTTAAGATTTTAATTATTAATTAATTCCTTAATTAATCTTTAATTTAAAAAAAAATCTTTAGGTAATCAACCCTTTAATTATTTTCGTTAAGTAATTAATTACATTAATCTATTTAATTAACCTGAAATCAATCACGATGATAAATTTTCTTTAATTTCTTTCATCAATTTCTATTTGAAAATACTTAAGAAAATAATTATTCAAAACTCAAAAACAATTTTTAACATGTTTTTAATTAAAAATCAAATCTTTGAAAAACTTGACTCAAACTTGTTTATAATTTAAATTCAAAAAACTTGGTTAATTTTACTTTAAAACTTATGTATTTTTATATACTTAAAAGTCAAATTTTTTAAAAACTTACTTTACCTTTAAAACTTCAACACTTTATTTTGTTTTTGAAACCTTAAAGAAACCCAAGCCCATCACTATTTCACTCGAGCCATACTTCGAGTTCCCCCACTCTCTCACTTGCTTCGAGCAAATATACAATTTCCTCGAGTCGTCCACCCCCCCTCCGAATTCCACTTCATCTTCATCTTCCCCAATACTGCTTCAAAACTAGGTACACAAATACGAACTGTGCACATGCACAAGGCGACGGCGACGATCCAGTTATCGCCGTGATCACCACCACATCGCCGCTAACCCATATAAACTATGTGACCACCTAGCTTCCTCAATCTATCACGAAATCGAATTACGATACCATCGATCCCATCGAAACAAAATGCACTGACCAATTGTTGCTTCGCCCAAACGACCACGACCACCAACGACCTTGAAATTTTGGTCAAAGCTCCGTTTGCCTCCCAAGGTTCGATTTCCATTGGTGCGATTGACCAAATCTTCTAGACGACGCCGCACGAACTAATTTTTCAACATTGCTTTCGAACCAAGCTAAAACCCTAGTTTGCCATGACCCTGACGACTCGATCACCAGAAAATTCACCATCTATTTTTCCCCAAATGCCTGTCTTCCAAGCTACCACCAGCCCAAACCCCGACCATCATCAACACTTGGGTTTCCAGAATTCGATCGAAACGTATTTCCCATTCAACTTAATTTTTCTCATCAATCCAATCATTAAAAATCAAGATATTTGTAATAAAATTCATGGCTTATAAAGATGAACACGATCTTGCAATCAAATATCAAATTTTAATAAATCAAATTTTGAAAAAGAAATTTAAGTTACTGTCTTTTTTTTACTTCCATTTGTCTCATTTATTTTTAATACTTGAAAATATTTTTAAAACTTAAATATTGATTAAGCGATCATATTTCGTTTAGATCCTAAGGCTTAACAAAGATCAGAGGAAGATAATTTAATTTTTTCTTCCTTTTTAAGTTTTAAATTTTAAAACCTGTACAAAGAACAGGGATTTACTTCCCTGTTTCAAACATGCACAGCATATTTTATACAGAGGCATATTCACGCTCATGCTACCCTATTTCACAAACAACATCAATATTGATTAAATGCAGATCAAAATGTGTGTGGGTTTAATAGTTGCTCACCTTGTATTGATGAAGACAGAGGAACAAATTTTGATTTTTGAAACTGGAAACTAGTTTTGTTTGTGAATCTGATCTGTAGCTTTGATCAGCTCTTGAATCTGCGCCTCATTTGTTTTGAATTTGAGAAGATGATGAAGTTGCAGTCTTTGCTTTGTATTTGGTTGCTTTTGATTTTTTTATACTCAGGTTTTAGTGTTAAGAAGAAATGAAAACCTGGTTTTGTTTTTTGTTTCTATATTGATTTCCAGGTTTGCTAAAACTTCCAAATATTTACTTCAAGAAGATTTGATCTTGGGTTGAAAATTTGAAAAACAGGAAGCTATTTTTTTTTTCTTTTTGTTTTTCAGATCTTTGAATTGAATTTGCTTGATCTTTTGAATGTGTGTTTCAGGTTTTCATTTGATCTGAGGCATTTTGATTCAGTTTTTCACATGAAAGAAAATAGGCCTTTTTTTTTCTTTTTTTTTCAATATTCATTTATATTATTAAAATTTTAAAGAATAAGATTGCCACTTGTTGTTTTGTATTAACACTTGTAAACACTCATTTTCAAAGATTACAAATGTCATTTTGTGATAAATTTATGTTTATACCTTGTTTCTAATATATTTACAAGTTATGCTTTAAACCTTAATTTATTTTATATTTACAAACTTGTATTAGGAATCATATTTTAAAATGGTTTAATTCCAATTTATACTAATTATGGGTTTAAATGTTATGTACTTATAAATTCATATATATATATATATATGAATACAACCCATTTACATATATATGGTTTCTTATTAATTTCCAAAGATACGTACATTAGGACTTATTTTTTAAATGGCTTTTAGAAATTAAATTATATTGAATTTAAATCATAACGTCCAAAATACATATTATATATATTAAAATTAGAAAACAATTTCTTATTATCTTTAAAATATAGTTTTAAGTCCAATTTATTTTCTAAGATATTTATTCTTGAATTTTCAATCTCACAATTCAATTTAAAATTAATTCTATATACAAATATCTGATTAGATTTGGAAATTTTCACATTTATTCACAATTTGATTCCAAAAATTAAATTAATTGTCAAATTAAACTTGTTCAAAATTCAGGAATGTTACATTACTTCACAAATTAATTAATTATAATTAATTACATTAATCCTTAATTAATTATATTAATTAATTACTCTTTAATCACTTATCATTGATTAGTTAATCTTGATTAATCAGCACTTAATCACATCATTAATTGTATAAATTAATGATCCCTAATTACATTTTAATTAATTATTCTATTAAATTAATTACATTAAGTAATTAATCTTTAGTTAAACCACAATTATTAATCACTCTTGATTAATCACCTCCAGTAATTAACTACCCTTAGTTACTTCATTAAATTAATTACTCCTTAATTAATCATCCTCAATTAATCCCTTGACTTATTACACAAAGTAATTAAATCCAAAATTACTTCCAATCTTAAATCATCTTCCATTAATTACATCCAGTAATTATCAACTTATTACTTCACTAAGTAATTACAGTCCATTAATTATATTTAGTAATTATTATCAAATTATCCAGTGATGATCTAAAATTAATTAAACTTGATTACTTAACTTAAATAAATCACATTAAACTTAATTAATTACAATGAGTAATTAATTCCTTAATTACTCTCATTAAGTGACTTTATTTAAACAATTTCACAAATGATTACCATTAATTAGTTAATCTAATTAATTTTTAAAATTAATCACATTATTTAATTGTTAAATAATCTCTAGTTAATGACCTTCATTAAGTACTAATCATTATTTAGTTACTTTTCTTAAGTAATTAAACTTAGATTAATCATTATTAATTACAAATTAATTAGTCTTTAATTACCCATTAGTTAATCTCTAATTATATAATTAATTAAAAGTGTTAACTGTAACTTAATTAATTCTTAATTACTTGATTAATTAACCCTAATCATTAATTAAAATCTAATTAATAATCTTAACTACAAATTAATTATCCTTAATTAATTAATCATAAACTTTAATTAATTAATTTAAACCTTTAATTACTTATTTAATTAGTCCAAATCATTAAATGATTAAATAAATTAACTTTCCATTTTAATTAACTTAATAATTTAATGAACTACAAAACATTAGATCTTCATTTATTTAAAGATAAAAACATTTTCTTATCAATGATCAAATTATCATTAACAAAGCATTTAAAAACAATTTACTTTAAATTTTCTTTCAAATTTCATTTTAAATTTAAGATTTAAAATGAATACAAATTTAACTTAAACCAAGTTAAAAAAACAAATTTAAAAACCTTTAAAATCATATGTTTAAAGAATTACTTGTCTTACAAAGAAATTTAAAAGAATTTAAATCAAATTCATTCCAAATTCAAATCAATTTAAAATATACTTTAACCATTCAAAGTTGTTTAAAACAATTCAAATTTAAAAACTTCCTTTAATTTCAAAATTGGAATATAGATTAAATTTTATTCCAGGTTAAACTTTGATTAAAATTTTTACTTTACAATTTAAAATTTCATTTTTAAATTCAAACCAAATACACTTTAAGCACTTAAAAGTTGTTAAAACCATTTAAATTCCAAAACTTAAATTATTTCAAAACTAAGATTCAAACTAACTTAAATCCAGATTTAAACTTAGGTTTAAAACTTAGTTTAAGACTTTTCTTTCCATTTTAAACTTTATTTTAAAATTTTAAAAATAGATCAAGTTTTCTTTTAAAACCTGCAACAAATATTTACTCGAGCCAACCCTTAATTGTATCGAGCCAAAACCTAAAGTGCTTCGAGTCAAAACTCGAATTACCCGAGAACAAGCCCACTGCAAGGAAAAACCCAACTTCATTAGAATCGAAGAGGTGCACCGTGCACATGCATGGTGACCCCGTTCAAATTCCTATCACCATTGATGATCTCCTCAAGTCATCGGTCACCCTTGCATCCTAACACGATCATCATATCGTTCTCCAAATCTCGAAATCACATTCGACCTCTCAACCCTTCACCACAAACCTGAAAAACAGCTCGTCCACGATCCTCCGACCATCAGAAATCCTATAACTTCAGCCAAGCCTTCGTCAATCCGCCTACCTTCATTCTGCAGAATTTCGAAGCACTCAATCAATCCTATAAGCCATGGTGCTCAAATCACTCAACCTAGTTAAAACTTGGGTTCCAGACTTCAAAAACAACCACCACCTCCATAATGAAATGCACCATCATCAAACAATTTTCCCATCAACTACGATCACTCCTCGACCTCCAGGAAGAAACTCGACCCTTTCGATCATTTAGAACAACAGAGACAACCCAAAATGCACAATTCAGACAACCCTGAACTGCTCTTCGATTCTAATACTAGAAATTGTGATTTTGCTTTTAAAAAATCATGATTTTGTATGATGATTCGGATCCTAACTCTGAAACATCGAATCATGGTATTTGAATTTTCACTAATTTAATGTTTGATCATCAGTGTATAATTTCCAGAGACATTTACATATTATTTCAACTTTAGTACAATTTAAAACTAAAGTTTATGATTAAGCAAACAAGTTTCAATTGAAACTTAAATTTAAACAGAGTCAAGATCAAAAGTTTTGAATTTTTAAATTAAACTGGAATACTGGAAGGTAAAAGTAGAGAGTATTCTGAAGAAACAACATGCATACTATACATGAATATATATACAGCAGATATCATACAATTCACATTCATTTCAAATTAAATAGCATGCTACCAAATTTACCTACTTAAAATTTTAAAAGTGAAGTTACTCACCTGAATGAAGAATGAAGACAGAGCATCATTGTGAAAAGCTTTTGAAAATAGATTGAAAACCGAAATCCCTTAGCTTTAAAACTTTTGACTTGAACGCTTTTGTTCTTAAAATTGAGTTGCTGAAATGTTGTTTTGATTTATAAACTTGCATGCAAACTTGATCTTGCTTTAATTTGAAAATGCAGGCTTCAGATTTGCTTTGTATGTGAACAGGTTTGCTTCAGATTTTAAAATGTTACAGGGAATAGATTTGAGATGTTTAATTACTGATTTTGGTTTTGATTCTCAGATTTGTTTTGATTTGAGGATTTGTTTTGATTTGAGGATTTAGAGTGAATGAGTTTCAGCTGAGAACATTTTTCTTTAGTTAAGAAATGAAAATGAGAAAAAGAAAAAGAAAGGAAGATGTATGTGTTTATATAACTAAATTTATGATTTATTAAAAATCAAAGAAAAATAAAAATAAAGTATGACACTTGTCAACTTCCCTAATTAATATGTTAACATATGCGCTTACATTTTTTTATTATCTTACATTTGTAATTTTACATGCAAAATGAATTTATAAATGAAAATAAGGCTTTTATTAATTAATTTCCTAATAACTAAATACTTATTCTAATTTATGTAAATAAGAATTTTTTTTTAAGAAGTAGAATAAAACAAATTATATTTATACAAAATCATTTTTGTCATACCTTTAAATCCAATATCTATATTAAGATATATATATATATATATATATATATCATCTCTTTTGAAATCCAAATATACATTTAACTAAATTTTTAAATACTATTTAAAATCAATTTAAAAATCAATTTGATATATATATATATATATATATATATATTTAAACAACCACCATTTCAATTTGAAAATAATATTCTACTCAAAATCTAGATTTACATATATATATAACATCATTATTATAGTTTGAAAATAACTCATTTATCAAGTTAAAATAATTTATAAAAGAAATTATCTCTTTATTAATAAATTACTTATATTATCAAGCTATATTTTAAAAACAAACTATTTTGTTAATCTTATTTAAATTTAAACTTATGCTAAAATCAATTTAAACAATTGAAACTTAACAATTTATAACTATACTGTTATTTATTAAATAGCTTTTGAAAAGCTTAATATTAAATAAAAAATCAAATTTCCAAATTACCAAAAATATTATAATTAGAAAAGATGTTTTATTTGTTAAATTTAAAACAAAGCTATCTATTTACAAAATATACCATATATTTACATTATAATAAAAACCAATTCATTAGCTTTAAAAGATGAAATCTACTAATTAAATATTTATTTAAGTGGATTATTCAATCAATTCAATTCTTATTAACAATAATTATCAAATCAATTTAATTTTTAAATACATATTATTAAATTGATATTGCCCAAAATTCCGGGTCATCACAGTAAGGTGGTAGTGGAGGAAGGAGCATTAACTTTTACTCCTATTCCTTTCTATCCGCCTAACATTCATAAAAAATTATTTTGGGCTAAGATGGTTACCCAAATAGTAAATGATTCTAGGAATAGTGGAAACATGTTATCGTATAGTATATTATAGGTCTTAAACCTTATTGCTATTATTCTAAAGCTCATATCAATAAGATTTGGAAACTGTCATGTTAATTTTATATTTATTCTAAAGATAATGGTTTTATATGGTTAGATTGAAAAACAATTAGATTGTGATAGCATATTAATTGATGCTCCATACTTCTATAATAAGAAATTAACGATGATTAAGGAATGGAGTCCCTACATGAAGCTTACAAGAGACTTTCTATAATATATCCCTCTATGGGTACGATTTTATAATTTAGATCTAGAGTATTAGATGGAAGTAAATATTAGTAGAATTGCTTCAGTCATTGCTAGGAAACTAGATCAAGTCACCAAAGGTATGTGAGAATCTACTTTACTAGAGTTCTAACTGAAATAGATGCCTCCATTTTCTTTCCCAAATAAGGTTTCAATTTTGGATGATAATGAAAATCTAAACTGATACGAGGTAAAATAAGCACGGAGACCTCCAGTGTATGAAAAATGTAAAAGCTTTTGTATAATGGAAAATTATGTAAATTTTCATAGCAATGGATTCTTGAAAAATAGCAAAGTTCAAATGGCGATAGCAGTAGTATGCAAGTCAACTGGATTATTGTAACACTATCAGTTACAAAGATGACACAAAATAAATAAGGGAAAATGACTCATCTATTAACAAATGTGTAGAACAATCCCAGCTTATTTACAAGGATAAAAGTCCTTAAAATTCAATGAATATAGAAATTCAATTACATGCGGAAACTTCACCAAAAAAGTTTGAAACCCAAAATGCGAGATTTATATCTGGTAAAGCTACCGATGAGAGGAAAGATGATGCATCAAGCCAGTTAGAAGAGGATAGCATGTTGACAGACTTGGAACATACTGATGCACAAGCACATATTGGCTTGAACAAAGCATTGTATATGCCAGCAACTAAAAATACTCCAATAGGAAGTGGTAATAGTATGTGTAACTTGCAAAGGGTGGCCCAAAACCTTCATCTACTACGTCAGATGGTCCTACTCAAAGGTAAGTTAGAAGATTCAAAGCAGAAGATGCTCCTTTTGAATTCAAGGCTAGTGCTCCAAGGATTTACTAGCCCTACATGGATTAAGATGGTTAATCGACATAAATTGAAGGGTAGGAGAAGTAAAATAAAATTAAAGTGAGGGCTTTCCCCATTTCTCAAAAAATGAGGGAACTAATGCTAATATTAATTAATGATGTTCCATATTTGGAATGTTCAGGGGTCAAATTCCCCAACAAGGAAATACGATGTAATTGATTATGCTATCAAACTTAAACCGTCAATTATTGTGTTGGTAGAATATAAACTTAGTGTTAATAACATAAGTGGTTTTGTTAAAAATAAAAAACTTGATTGGTCCTTCTATCAAAATGAAGCACAGTTAAATAAAAGCAGAATACTTCTCTTATAGAACCCATCAACATATATTGATCTAATTTTATAACCGATGATTAGATTCTATTGCTTGTTATTTGCAAATAAATAGAGGACTATTTCTTACCCTGACTTGTATGTATGAATTATATCCTACTCAACAAGGAGCTTACTTGTAGAACTGCAATAAGCAGTTAGTTAATAATATAGACCATCCATGGTTAACTGTCTGCGATTTTAACCGTATGACGTATACTTTTGAAATAGTTGAACCAAACAATAATGCCCAAAATGCTGATGAAGAATGTTATAACACGATTGTTTGTTTGGGTTTACAAGAAATGCAATATGAGGGTCGTGATTTTACTTCGAGGGGAGGGAAGCACTTATCCACCCATAACAAAATTGATAGGTTTTTTTCACAATGTTCATTTCCGTATAAGTTTACCTAACTCATATGCTTCTATTCTTTATCATTCTATTGATGATCATTGCCCTATTCTAATTACGCTAATTAACAAAATTATCGAAGTTAAAACATTCCATTTAGATACAATAATGCTTGACATCATTGTAATGGGTATTTGAATGTGGTTAACAATGTAAGGAATATAAGAACCGAAGGCAACTATTTGTATCAATTCCTATGTAGGCTAAAAAAATTGAAAAAGTAACTCAAAGTTGGAACAAAGGTAGACTAAAACATTCATGACTTGGTGGAAAATTTAATAATAAGGGAGGAAAATAACGCGCTATATCAACAAACAATTACAAATCCTAATGATTGTTCAATAATTGGTTAGTACTAGGAGAATTTATTCACACTTGAGAGGACCATGCATAGCCATGCAATATAAATCAAAAAAATCTAAAATTTGTTAGTTGGGATATGGCGACAAATGTACAAAAAAAAAATTCATGCTCATATGACATCCACAAAAGATAAAAAGGAGTTGAAGCATTTGCTGAGCAATCAAAGGCACTCAGTAATAGAGGAAACACTGCTCTAAAAAACAACAGCAGAAAATTTTAACTCGTTATATAATGCTAATATATCAAATATTCAATTTCCAGAATTACATGCAAAAAAAATCATGTCAGGGCAGGGCAAGGAAAAAGTAGGAATATAAATTAACGAGGAAAAGGTCAAGAAAGCTACATTTCATATTAACAACTATAGCAGTCTTGGACCGGATGGCTTTGGTGCAAACTTCTTTAAACCATATTAGGATATGTTAAAGAAGGAGCTCGTTTCTGCTATTAAAGGGGAATCTAATAGTGGACATATAATTAAAGAAATTAATCACACTTTTATTACTTTGGGGCCCAAAAATAGTTACCTTATCTCCATATTAGATTATATATTCATATCATGCTGCAACATTTTTTACAAAATTATATCGAATACTCTTTGAAATAGAATTAAGGGTATTTTTAGATAAACTGGTCTGTTGCAACCGAAATGCTTTTATTTTAAGGAGGAACATAAGTGAAAACTTTCTACTATCCTTTGAAATGGTTAGAACCTTTAATAGGAAGGGCTCTAACACTTTATGTATTAAGATGGATCTTCAAAAGGCCTATGATAAAATTAATAGGGAGTTTGATTGTCATGTCTTAACCTCTAAGAGGTTTCTATATAAATCACTTCCATAATTAGGGAATATATTATCATGCATATCTTTTCAATATTGATCGACGAGTCGCCATGTGGGTTTATAGCAAGTAATCGAGGGTTGTGACAAGGAGATCCATTATCTCTATATTTATTTGCTTTAGTCATGGAGTTCTTACTATTCTATTAGATATAGAACACTTTAAAAGTGCAATAACTCCTATTTATATAAACGATCCCATTATCAAACACTTACTATATGCAAATGATCTACCTATTTTTCCCGAATGCTACTAATGATGTTGCATCTTTGTTTGTGCTAAAAAAGGTCACAAACGCCCTGTTGTATGTGAAAACACTAATATCCAATATTGAGATTTAAAAAAAGAAATATAAATTAACAGAATAGATTATAGAAAAGTAAATGAACATGCAAGTTTTATGGTGGTTCGGCAAACTCCGTCCTTCATTTACTCCAATAATCTTTTATTTACACTTTAAGATTACAAGTAAAGTTGTTTTTGTCTTAGAAAAATAATGGAGGAAGAGATAAGAAGTGATGAAGGAGAGCCAGCCGAACAGTCCTTTGCAATGAGCCAAGTCTGTTGTTTTTATAGGTGCTGACGTGCATGGATCGAGTTAAAATTTCGCCAGAAGAACCTCTTGATCCATATGACTTGATCCACTAATTTTTAGATTGATTGCACACCATATGAACGATCGATGCAGATCATTCATACTAGCTTCAATGGGCGTGCGATTGTTCATTTAGGATCGCATATACCTCTTGTCCATGCCCTCAAAGTTTCTCACCGTTTTGACTTACCATTTGTGAGATATCGATCGACCTTCATAGTTTTGAGAAGAAAATGGATCATTGGATATCATTCCATACTTGATCCTTTTGTGGTGTGATGGTTTTGATGAGTTCCTGAGCATGTTAGCCACATGCTCTCCAAATTTTGTGCCATTCTGGCTTACCATTTGTAAGATATCACATTTTCCGTGAAGTTGCATTGAATTGTAATAAATCATTGGCAATTATTCCATACATGTCCCTTTTGAGGTGCGAACATTCTGGGGAGTTTCCTAAGAGTTAGCTACTTGTAATCCAAATTTTATGCCGTTTGTGAAATATCGCGTTTTCCGTGAAATTGGGAGCATTCTGTCTAAGTTCAAGAATGATGCAGGCCGTTCATTCCAATTTCTCCAAATGATGTGCGATTGATAAGGTCGGTTCCTTTACATAATATTTAACTATTTCCAAAGTTTCATGTCATTCTGACTTTGCGTTTGTGAGATATTGATCGATCATCATTGATTTGAATTGTTTTATGGATCGATCCATATGGATCATGACCTATCAATCTAACATTTTTTATAGGACTCAACAATCAACGATGTGGGTCTTTCATGGTGTAATATAATTGTCCTCCAAATTTCCTATCGATTGCCTTTGTAGATTTTGAGTTACAGATCGAGCATCATCGAAAATCGCCAAAAAGGTCGTTGAAAAACTTACTTCAGGGTTGACCCGAAGCAAAGCAGATGCTGAAAATTCTAGTCTAGAGTTAGGCTTGAGTAAAATCAAAATTTTCTCCAAGCAAACATGATTCTGACTCCAAGCATGAAAAACGGTTGGTGCTGACCGTTTTGATCCAAAAAAATCGACGTCGATCACTCTTCTCCAAGCAAATATGCATCCGTCTCCAAGCACGATCTAGCACTTCAAATTTCTACCACTCCAACAGAACCATGCGACGACTCCAAGAAAATAGAAAATTTTCCTCGGTCTGACTCCAAGTAAATAACCACTGATCCTTCAACACCGATCCATCTTCTTTTGCCTAGAAATCGAGCATACAAACTCCAATCAACTTGAAATTTGAAATGTAGCCTTATGGTGCCTTTCTTGTCACTACATATAAATTGTACATTGATTGGGCCATAAATTGGAGATTCGATTTGATCCATTGCCTAGGTGAAGTGCTAATTCCATACTTAGCCATTTTTTAAGAGTTGTTCATCGAATCCATTCAATTATCGTCCATAGTTCCAACTGTAACCGATTTCCAATTCGTTAGCCAAATCTGAGGTATCCCAGTCTGACCAAAAGGCGGGATAACAATCTTCTATTAAAGAAGTGTTTGACAAATTAGAAAAATATGTCGATCTTGCTATGAATGACAACAAACTTAAAGTATTTTTTAGCAAAGGAGTTGTTGTGGTCAATTTCGCCCATAGGATTGCGGTGTGGTTAAAGGTAGGGTAGGCAAGGTAGAGACTAAGGTTGGAAAGAAAACTCGACAAACTAAGAAGAGAAGTGAGACTCATAACTGATCCTTGTTCCATGGTCCAAGCATCGAACCAATTCCTTTCTTCCATACCCTAAAAGGACCGAATAGAGGATCGTGTTCAGTACCCTAAGCCCCAAAAAAGTCCTTATGTTCGTTGGTTGGGAACTCATCAAATAAGATCTTCTATTCGGTGGTTGGCACCCACCGAACAAGATCTTTTGTTCATTGGTTAAGCACCCGCCGAACCAAGTATCTAAACAGCCCACTGAAACAAGCATGCCAAGCCAAATAGAGAAGCATACAAACTTGGCCAAGTACTTGTCCACATCCATCCTAGCCAAACCAACACCTTTTGGACTGACTTCTCAGCTGGGCTCGGCAGCATAAGTACAGAATGAGATCAGCGTATATTTGAAAAAATATCAAGCATATTCCAGATTCTCGAGAATATTCCCTTTGGGTGATATATACATATAAATATCATAATTTTCTACATTAACCATACCTTTAATCAACTCTACAAATACCCACACATTTTTCATTTAAAAGGATGACATTTTGAGATATAAAAGATTCAAGCAATATCATTAGTCTAACGGAGCACTCGAATCACCTTCCTATATTATAAATCATTGTATTTGGCATCAGTCTCTTGCTAAGGCAGAATATATAAGAAAAATAATAAAAAAAAACAGTGAATGTAAGCATATTATGGTTGAACCGCAATAAATCCTGGCATTCTTTACTTTCACAACTTTTTAATCTTTAACAGTTTACTACAACTAATTGATTGGAGGATTTGTCCGTTTATTATGCAAACATTATTTGTGCTTTTACTAAGAAGGTAAAAATTTCTTAGCATGCCTCCTAAGTCCATGAGAAAGATTGGCGGTGCCAGTAGGAACGTTAACCTAGTTATAGATAATCAAGATAACCAATCTTCCAGCGCAGAGGGAAAGGACGGTATCACTAGGAATGATTTGGATAGAGTTATGGGGATCTTGATACCCGATTCACGGCCCAACAGTAGGCTATTATGGATCAAATCATGACACACTTGGGGCAGGCGCAACCAAATGCACATAACACTAAAACCAAAGGGAGAGCCCTATCTCAGAAGGACAGGAGACTAAGAAGATAACATTTTAGTGAGATGAGTCAGGAGGATCAAGGAGCTAGATGAACAAAAGCTAAGGATATAAGTTAGCCTAAAGATCGACCAAGCGCCACATGCCAAGAATGGTTTGGTGTCGAGTTAAATAAAGGAGGCATCGAATCAAGGGTGGTTATATCTATACCTCCCTAACCAAGATAGCGTTCCCCCATCATAGCGGAATTAGAGACCGATGGAAGGCAAAACCATCACCTAAAATGTTCTTGGTGCAGGGATCAAATTCAAGACCATAGATCCAGTCATTATAGAAGGAATGAAAGAAGCCTCTTACCCTGATAGGGGAAATCGACTCTGCTCTACTCATCACCCGAGCGAGAAGAAGATCGCCTGATAAAGGAGTATGTTCGTCATGAACAAATCGAATGCAGAATCATTGCGAGATTTGGTAGTCCTTTTTCATAGAAACATAAACTGTTTAGAATCTCAAGAACTTTAAAATGCCTGTTATGGATCATTACCATTGCTCGAAAGATCCTATAGTGCACCTCTAGCTACACAACATATGTGACGACCCGACTTCCTATCTCCAGGAAATCGCATCATCTTGAAGAAAGAAAGTGATAGAAGAAGAAAAGAAAGAGAAATAAGAAATACAACAACATCAGATAACTCACAGCGGAACAAATGAAATATAATATATCACGTAAAATATTACATAGTATCATATTACATCAGAGTACACAACTTAAACAACACATATTAGACAGTTATAAACATCTGTCTAACTATACAACTCAAGAACACAAGGTACAGATACCAAACAAACACAGCGGAACCATAATATATCTACACGTGGAAGCCTCCTGCTCCATATCTCCTCCAGAATTCGTCAAGCAAACCTGAATCACTTGACTACTCATACATAATATGAGTACCCAAGAGTTTGATAAAACAGAAAATAAACACTCGGGTTAGACAGGGGTCTAGTGTGAGTAAACGTGTTATAATTGCTTAACTTTAGGAAAACCTTTGAAAAGAAAAGGTATCACGTAAGACTTCCCACACATAAACATGGAAAAGTTTTTACCTTACGCTAACCAAAACATTTGATAGGAAATCCAGTGATATTATAATAGTGTCTAGGGTTTTCAAGTAAATATGAAATAGCCGAAATTGTTACATGGTTAAATTCCAGCTACTAGCCACAAAAGTGGGTAATACAATCAAAACTGTAGGGTCTCGTAGGAAGAATGGGTTTCCATCAATGGCAGGGCCACTAGGGTACCGCCCGTCACAGTACGTGGCCTAGATCAACGTACCGAGGAGTACACCCGCTCCCCTGCAACATAAGGCCGGAAGCATTCCTTACTGAACAGTCCCGAACAAGACAACCCCGCAGTTGGCCATGACCCATCTGCCCACACAGCCGAATAAAAAGGGACTTCTAGACAGGGGTAAATCTCGCTCTCCAGTGTGAGCTACCCACGAAGCCTTGCTGCACCTCCCCTGTTTTAGCCATTCCCGGTTGATGAGGCTTGAGACTGCGATTACTTTTATAGAACACATCTATCTTAGAATGTTCATCGTCCACCTGACGATGTTCTGAAAGCATTCAATCCATACAAGTTCGTTCCGGGTTCGAACGAAACCGAAGGCACTATCTCTTTGCACTCATTTTGGAATCACCCTCAAAGTCAACGACCATAGCCCTTGCACTCTAAATCACCATCTCGAATCTATAAGTACTATTTCGTCAAACTCATTACGGAATCACCCACAGAGTTATAATGACGTATAGTTCTTACACCTCGAGTCTTCACTAGCTCCTCTTGGATATACGACCTAACGTTTCATTAGAACCGATGTGGTTTTCGAATCCTAAATATGGAAACCCGATCCTGGTCTCACCGAAACCAAACGCCATTTTAATGTCCAAGTTGTTCTTAAGGGTTTAAACAGTTAAACTTATATTCAGGATGATATAAATAGATAGATGAATCACATTATCACAATAGATAATTCATAACAAATATTCATCTCATAAAGCAGCATATCACATGTCATAGATATCCAAATCATCCAGTATCAACCAATCATCCAATATCAATCATCCAAAATCAACCAATCACCCAGTATCAGTCAATTAATAATCAATATTAACCAATCATCCAAAAGCAGAATTGACTAACTCTTAATCAATTGGATTTACTTAAATCCTTCTTCAATAATTTGTTCCAGATAAATTAATCATCTTTTAATGATCTCCTTAATTAATCTTCCTTGATAAATTATATTTTAATTACATCCAAGTAATTATCCTTAACCATATACAGTAATTAACCTTTAATTACTATCATTAATTACAATAATTAATGATCCTTCATTTGATTCATTTATTAGTCAATTATAATTAATTGCACTAAACCTCAATTAATTATAATTAATCAATCACACTCAAATTAATTACTTTTATTAATCAACCTTGATTAATTCATTAATTAACAAATGATCCTTATTAATTAATAATTCCTTTAATTAATTAAATAATTAATTTATAATTAATCATCTTATTAATCATAACAGTAATTAATAACTTATAATTACTTATCTAAATTAATTAACTTCTTAATTAATTATATTAACCTTTGATTAATTAATCCAATTAATTAATCTTTAATTACTTCATTAAGTAATTATTAATAAATTAATTAAATAAATAATCCTTAATTAATTACTTTATAAATTAATTACATTTTTTATTATCTCATTCATTAATTAATTAATCACATTAATTAATTATCTAAAAAAATTAAGTAATTAACTCTTAATTACTTACATAAGTAATTATCTCTAGTTACTTCATTAACATCAATATAGATTAACACATGCATAGTAATAAAAATCCAGAACAACTTAAAAAAACATTTACTCCCCTGTAAAACAATAGAGCAGATTTTGATTACTTCCAGGATTTTGAACATTTGTTTGAAAAGCTTTGGTTTGCTGAAGAAAAGAATCCATGCATGTTGAAATTTGCAGGTTAAATTTGATGATTTAAAAGTTGCTGTTGAACTTGATATTGATTGCAGATGAACATCACTTAATTGCAGGTTGAAAGAGAAATGAAGAACTTCAATTTGTTTTTGAAGGTTGCAGATTTTCAATTTGATTTTTAGTTTCCATTTCAGATTTGAGAAATATTTCAGGTTGCCATTAATTTAGTTAAGAAGTGAAATCAAAGAAAAGAAAATGTTTGAGAAAGAAAACTAATCTTCTTCTTTATTCATTAAAATTTAAACGAATATGCCACTTGTTATAAAATTTACATTTGTCATCTTAATTGTTTTAATTACTTACAAGTGTTATTTAGAGGTGTTTATATGGTTACCTTTGTACTTAAGCATTTTTAATTAATTTTTAGTTAATTTAAAAGTTAATAGAACTTACTTATTTTAATTTCTTAATTAATAAATGTACACATATGTATAAATAAATTCACTTTTAAAAGAAATTATTCTAAACTAATTATAATATAAATATACATCTTATACATGTATTTAAAATCTAACATTTACATTTATACACTTATAACCATTTTATAATAAGCATTTTAAAAGAAAACAAAACAAAGCTTGTTTAAATTCTTTTCAAACTATCATATTTTAAAAACAAACAATTATCTTATATTTTTAAAACAAATTGAATTAAACTAAATTATCTTTTGAAAAATATAAATTTTGAAACAAAGTTATAAATTACAATTATAAATTATCAATAGATTAAAGAAATTTCAAAATAACTCAAATTATAACATATACACACACATATATATATGTATTACAATTTGAGAATACAATCTTTATTTAAAACCAAAGATATTTCTATTCACAATATATATCAATTATATATTATAAATAGAATAACATTTCATTAGCTTTGAAAAATAAATCTTATCCATTTTAAATTGTTAGAAAGATATTGATCACAATTATCATATAAAAATTTATTAACCTTCAAAAGATTAAATTTATCAGTTTAAATTAAAATTATAAAGAAAAATTATCAAACCAATTTAATTATTAATACAGATTATTAAATTGTTATTGCCTAAAATTTCGGGTCGTTACAATCCTCCCCCCTTAAAAGAATTTCATCCTCGAAATTTAAAAGCAAAGGTAATTTAATAATCCAGCAAAGATTTCAATTTCAAACAGTAAAGCATTCCTAACAACCAGTTACTAACAACCAAAGCAATCAATCAAACAAACAAACCTAACTAATTGTTCTGACACAAATCAGAATAAATCTCCTAATACTATCTCAAGTTTCCCAAGTATAAATCATCGGGAGACTCGCTCTACAGAAACTAAACAAACTACACCACCAAAATCCAGAGCTCTTCTCATCTCTAGACCTATTAATCTGAACATAACGTCAGACTATACTCAAGTCTTGCTCAACTTCCAAATCCAACTGAACTACAGATTCAACAACCAACAATGAATCATACACGTACTCCCTCAAAGATACATGAAATACAATGAATTCCTGTTATCCAAACTGACAATTCAATCTTATCCTATCAAAATACAGATAGGAAATTCCAACTGCCTCAGAACTAGCCATCCAATCTTTTCCAATTACTGCTCTCTTAACCAGAGAAATCTATCAACAATGAAGTCTCCAACTTTGAATTCCAATCTCCTTATCTCATATCTGCATAACTCAATAGATAATCCTGGGCTGCCAATCTTCTCCTGATCAGCTCAACCTATGCTGATACTTCCAGAAACACCTAGACCAAAGCAAACAGTTCCTGGATTCTATTTAACAGAAAAATCTTTCAAAATCCATCGAAATCCAGAACACAAGCTCTACTTCTCAAGCAATAGCAAACTGAACTTACTTCCTTCCTCGCACAGCTGCTACCTCGCTTCCGCTGCATAACTCCGATTCTGAAATAGATGAGAATACTGTTGATGAACACGAGTACAAACTTACCCAATATATCCGGAATACTTTGTTCATCAAATCCATAAAAATCTGAGTGACTCATCTGGCTCAGTCATACAGTCTTATAGCAGAATCCAAATCAAAAACTAGATCTGACCAATCCAAATTCCAAAAATTCTGAGCTGCTACACCAACTCTACTACTAGGTTGACTACCAAAATCACTTCTGGAATCAAAACAATATGGAACTCAACTCCATATGCAGACAAACTTCCGATTACCTCAGTAGTTCCTACTACCACATGAGAATCCTTAGTCTCAAACAAAAGATTGCCCAAGAAAATTCCCAAATTAATCGCAAGTCACTTTTGTGATCCAACCTAGTTCGGATTCCAAAGAAACTGTCCTCTCTTAACCAAATAGAACAGCCTTATGCTTTTCCAAACAAGGTTAACCGTTCAAGAAAACATCCACCAACTGCCCGGCTGCTGATAGATGAACCACAAAAATTCCTGAACCATCGGAGAAACGAGCACACTGCTGCTTCCAAACTCTACTTCGAAGATACTACGAGCTAAAAGGCCTTCTCGTCAGCACACCGAACACTTCGATTTGAACTGCTAACACAGCTAACCAAAACTTCTAATCCAAAGGCTCTCCGGAGAAAAAAACCAAAACCATCAACAGTCCTCCGAGATGGCAGACAACTAGTCAAGAAATTCGGGCTCCAAACCAAGCATCTACATCTTGCTTTTCTTAAGGAATGACAAATGAGACCATGCCGAAGCAAAACAATTTATAGACCTTAGTCTCATATTCCAAAATAGCCAACCTCCTTGCAAAAGATCCAGACAACTCCTACACAGACGAATCTTCCCTGTGGCAGGTAAAGACTGCTCCTCAACTACTACTAAAACTACTTCAAAAGAAAAACATCTTCTGAAAATATCCATGGATATTGCATCTCATCATCCAGTTATCAAGATACCATCACTTACATCTGCACTTCCGACAGATCCAAACACAAGAAAAATTCGCTCCCCCGAGCGAAATCCAAACTTACACTTCAAAGATAAACTCTGAATCTTTAAAAAGATTTCCTTCGGATATCAGAGAAATCCTTACTCCAAACTACAAATCTCACTCGAGACGGTATTAGGTCTACAGCCCCAACAAAACTTCCAACCTCAAACATAAGAACCCCATCCATCAGTGGTAGTCGTGTTACACACACTCACCACTACTCCACCAACCTCTAAAAATTATGTTGGAAAATTCGAACATATAACCCAACAGATTTAGGCAGATATATATATATATATATATATATATATATATATATATATATATATATATATATAATTATACATAAAAATTACAAGTACGCTCTCTCAAGAAAGACACCACTCCAGAGCCTAGGTATTCACTCAACCTAATGCTCTGATACCAAATGTGACGACCCAACTTCTTATCTCCAGGATATCACATCACCTTGAAGAAAGAAAGGGATAGAAGAAGAAAAGAAAGAGAAAGAAGAAACACAACAACATCGGATAACTCATAGCGGAACGAATGAAATATAATATATCACATAAAATATTACATAGTATCATATTACATCAGAGTACACAACTTAAACAACACATATTAGACAGTTATAAACATCTGTCTAACTATACAACTCAAGAACACAAGGTATAGATACAAAACAAACACAGCGGAACCATAATATATCTACACGTGGAAGCCTCCTGCTCCATATCTCCTCCAGAATTCGTCAAGAAAACCTGAATCACTTGACTACTCATACATAATATGAGTACCCAAGAGTTTAATAAAACAGAAAATAAACACTCGGGTCAGACAGGGGTCTGGTATGAGTAAACGGGTTATAATTGCTTAACTTTAGGAAAACCTTTGAAAAGAAAAGGTATCACGTAAGACTTCCCACACATAAACATGGAAAAGTTTTTACCTTACACTAACCAAAACATTTGATAGGAAATCCAATGATATTATAATAGTTTCTAGGGTTTTCAAGTAAATATGAAATAACCGAAATTGTTACATGATTAAATTCCAGCTACTAGCCACAAAAGTGGGTAGTACAATCAAAACCATAGGGTCTCGTAGGAAGAATGAGTTTCCATCAATGACAGGGCTACTGGGGTACCGTCCGTCACAGTACGTGGCCTAGATCAACGTACCGAGGAGTAGCCCGCTCCCCTGCAACACAAGGCCGGAACCATTCCTTACTGAACAGTCCCGAACAAGACAACCCTGCAGTTGGCCGCGACCCAACTGCCCACACAGCCGAATAAAAAGGGACTTCTAGACAGGGGTAAATCTCGCTCTCCAGTGGGAGCTACCCACGAAGCCTTGCTGTATCTCCCCTGTTTTAGCCATTCCCGGTTGATGAGGCTTGAGGCCGCGATTACCTTTATAGAACACATCTATCTTAGAATGCTTATTGTCCACCTGACGATGTTCTGAAAGCATTCAATCCACACAAGTTCGTTCCAGGTTCAAACGAAACCGAAGGCACTATCTCGTTGCACTCATTTTGGAATCACCCTCAGAGTCAACGACCATAGCCCTTGCACTCTAAATCACCATCTCGAACATATAAGTACTATTCCGTCAAACTCGTTACGGAATCACCCACAGAGTTATACTGACGTATAGTTCTTACACCTCGAGTCTTCACTAGCTCCTTTGGAATATACGACCTAGCGTTTAATTGGAATCGATGTGGTTTTTGGATCCCAAATATGGAAACCCGATCCCGGTCTCACCGAAACCAAACGCCATTTTAATGTCCAAGTTGTTCTTAAGGGTTTAAACAGTTAAACTTATGTTCAGGATGATATAAATAGATAGATCAATCACATTATCACAATAGATAATTCATAACAAATATTCATCTCACAAAGGAGCATATCACATATCATAGATATCCAAATCATCCAGTATCAACCAATCATCCAATACCAATCATCCAATACCAATCGTCCAAAATCAACCAATCACCCAGTATCAGTCAATTAATAATCAATATTAACCAATCATCCAAAAGAAGAATTGATTAACTCTTAATCAATTGGATTTACTTAAATCCTTCTTCAATAATTTGTTCCAGATAAATTAATCATCTTTTAATGATCTCCTTAATTAATCTTCCTTGGTTAATTATACTTTAATTACATCCAAGTAATTATCCTTAACCATATACAGTAATTAACCTTTAATTACTATCATTAATTACAATAATTAATGATCCTTCATTTGCTTCATTTATTAATCAATTATAATTAATTACATTAAACCTCAATTAATTATAATAAATTAATCACACTCAATTACTTTTATTAATCAACCTTGATTAATATCATTAATTAACTAATGATCCTTCTTAATTAATAATTCCTTTAATTAATTAAATAATTAATTTATAATTAATCATCTTATTAACCATAACAGTAATTAATAACTTATAATAACTTATCTAAATTAATTAACTTCTTAATTAATTATATTAACATTTGATTAATTAATCCAATTAATTAATCCAATTAATTATTCTTTAATTACTTCATTAAGTAATTATTAATAAATTAAATAAATAAATAATCCTTAATTAATTACATTTTTAATTAATCTCATTCATTAATTAATTAATCACATTAATTAATTATCTAAAATAATTAAGTAATTAACTCTTAATTACTTACAGAAGTAATTATCTCTAATTACTTCATTAATAAATCTTGATTACTTTCTTAATTAATTACTTAACAAGTAATTAATTCCATCATTAAATAATTCTTAATTCATTAATTCATTAATTACTCCATAATTAATTAACTTTAAAACAATAATGTTAATCAATTCCTTAATTGATAACAACAAGTGATTATCCATTAATCACTTCAACTAATTACTCCATGAGTAATTACCATTAATTACTTTCATAATTAATTACTTCCATTCTTAATTATATTCAAATATTAACCATTGATTACTTCATTAAGTACTCACACTTAATTAATCCATAATTAAGTGATTAATTAATATTAAATAAACAATCAACTAATTATTTAAAATTAATTAAATAATTAATTAATTAATCTTCTAATAATTAAAGAAAATCTTTAATTAATTAAGAAAAGCATAAATCTTAATTAATTTCTTGCTTATTAACAATTATACTTAATTAAGTATTCTTAAGTCATATCCAAATAATTTATCCTTAATTATCTTCATAATTAAATTTATTTGAATAATTTAAACCTTATCAACTTAAAGACAAATTATTAAACTTGGTTTACAAAATCATAATAATAGCCTTACTTGGAGATAAAGCATTTATAAATCATTTCCAAATTTAAAACACTTTAAATTATCAAGTTTAAACTTATTTATTTAAATATAAATTGAAAATTTTGTTATTAAAACATTACTTCAATATTTAACTTAAAACTTTGATTTAATAATTAAATTCAAACACTCTTTTTTTTAAAATTTAAATCTTAAAATTTAATTAAGATAACTATTTCAAAAATAAACATCTTAAAACATTTTAAATTTGAAATATAAATTCAATTTTCACTTTAACATGTTTGATTTACTTTCACTATAAAATAACAAGTTTAACTTTATATTTCACTTCCTTTATAAACTTGTTTTATAACTTTTAACTTATTTTAAACAATGAGTATAATCTGCATTTTATCATTACACAGCTAAACTAAAACAAACTCGAGTTAACAAAGTAACTACTATACACAGTACTAACCAAAGTACACAACCCAGAAAACTCGAGTAAAACACCCAGTTGCCCCGAGCCTGCCTCGAGCAAAACCCCCAGCACCATCTTCTTCGAGTCCTACGCGAAAAACACGTGAGCATACTAGAGTCTTCATCTCGTCTTCCCAGAACTACAAACCCAGTGCACACACCCATTCTCGTGCACGTGCCCAAGCAACTCCGGCCGCCGACGATCAACGTGACCCTCCACTATCATCACACGATCGTGTCCGAACCCAACAATAAACCCATATTCGACCATTAGGACACGAATCAAAATACGACCAGAACGAACCAAAACAGCAGCAGCTCGAACCCAAAAATCCCATCGCCGCCGACCATCTCGTCACCATTGAACTCCGCCCACTTCACCGTCGAACACCATGATCACAAGCTTCATTCTTCCCCAAATGCGATCGAACTCGATCCGCTAACCAAGCTGAAATTTGCCTTCACAGCCAAGCCGAAAACAAAAGCAACTAAAACCCTAGTTTCATCAATTCCCAACAATTCACTCAATTGAAAAAATATTTTGCATTTTTCCTATAATCTACAACCCATACACAAGCTTCGATACAAGTTTCAAACCAAATTAATGTATAGATAATCGGCAATTCACAAAATTCCCAATTTTGAATAAACCCCAAATTCACCATAATTACACAATTAAAATTCACAAATTGTATATCCAAATTCATGATTTATCCTCACTGTTACATGCATGTAATCCAAATTAAATTTTAGGATAATTGATTTTTGTCATGAACCAAGATCTCACTGTAATATTCATTTTTAAAATCATTTGTAAATTTAAATTTGCGGAAACAAATTTTAATATTACCAACAACAATAACAAACAACTTTTATTAAATTATCAATGTCAAATGATGATTATCAGTGGAAAATTTAAATTATTCAATGATGATCGAGGTCAGGGAAGTAACAGGTAAATAAAGTGACTTTATATATATATATATACAGATCACTACACATATACATATAAATCTATCAAATCCCATAATGTAAAAACTGAAAATGTTCCATGCAACATCAATATAGATTAACACATGCATAGTAATAAAAATCCAGAACAACTGTTTTTAAAAAAACAGTTACTCACCTGTAAAATAACAGAGCAGATTTTGATTACTTCCAGGATTTTGAACATCTATTTGAAAAGCTTTGGTCTGCTGAAGAAAAGAATCCATGCATGTTGAAATTTGCAGGTTGAATTTGATGATTTAAAAGTTGCTGTTGAACTTGGTGTTGATTGCAGATGAACATTACTTAATTGCAGGTTGAAAGAGATATGAAGAACTTCAATTTGTTTTTGTAGATTGCAGATTTTCAATTCGCTTTTTAGTTTCCATTTCAGATTTGAGAAATATTTCAGGTTGCCATTAATTTAGTTAAGAAGTGGAAACAAAGAAAAGAAAATGTTTGAGAAAGAAAACTAATCTTCTTCTTTATTCATTAAAATTTAA
The DNA here is from genome assembly GCA_030765085.1 of Allium cepa. Lineage (NCBI taxonomy): Eukaryota > Viridiplantae > Streptophyta > Magnoliopsida > Asparagales > Amaryllidaceae > Allium > Allium cepa. Next base: position 589,901,142 of record CM060928.1, read on the forward strand.
ATGAATATGCCACTTGTTATAAAATTTACATTTGTCATCTTAATTGTTTTAATTACTTACAAGTGTTATTTAGAGGTGTTTATATGGTTACATTTGTACTTAAGCATTTTTAATTAATTTTTACTTAATTTAATAGTTAATAGAACTTACTTATTTTAATTTCTTAATTAATAAATGTTCACATATGTATAAATAAATTCACTTTTAAAAGAAATTATTCTAAAACTAATTATAATATAAATATACATCTTATACATGTATTTAAAATCTAACATTTATATTTATTCACTTATAACCATTTTATAATAAGCATTTTAAAAGAAAACAAAACAAAGCTTGTTTATATTCTTTCCAAACTATCATATTTTAAAAACAAAAAATATCTTATATTTATAAAAAAAATTGAATTAAACTAAATTATCTTTTGAAAAATATAAATTTTGAAACAAAGCTATAATTACAATTATAAATTATCAATAGATTAAAGAAATTTCAAAATAACTCAAATTATAACATACACACACACACACACACACACACACACACACATATATATATATATATATATATATATATATATATTACAATTTGAGAATACAATCTTTATTTAAAACCAAAGATATTTCTATTCACAATATATATCAATTATATATATAAACAGAATAACATTTCATTAGCTTTGAAAAATAAATCTTATCCATTTTAATTTGTTAGAAAGATATTGATCACAATTATCAGATTAAAATTTATGCTTCAAAAGACTAAATTTATCATTTTAAATTAAAATTATAAAGAAAAATTATCAAACCAATTTAATTATTAATACAGATTATTAAATTGTTATTGCCTAAAATTTCGGGTCGTTACAACATATGCTGATAAGCGGGGCAATGAAGGAAGTGTAAAATTTTCACGCATTTCTTATTAGATTCAACAACTATGTGGTTCTACCACCTTCCCTACTGCACGAACCACTCATGCAAAATGTTAAAGGAAAAGTTCATCAGCCAGTTTCCATTTTATATAGAGCCATCCAACATGCTCCTTATCGGACGATAAACAAAGGTAGGATGAGAATTAGTAGCAATATCAAACCTGTTTTAATGCCGCTAACACCAGCGTTCAAAATGCTGATGAACGCCTCACTCTTATGGCCCTGTCCAGTGATATTCACCCGAACATGAAAATGACTTAAAGATTGACAAAGGAAAAGCCAGTTACTCTTCAAGACTTCTTTTATGAAGCTGTAAAGTATATGCATTTGGAGGAGGTCGCAGCGAGGCGACAGACCGAGGCAACTGCCAAATCATTGGAGACTTCTAACAGTGTAAATGACATGATAAATAACAATGAAGGTGGCGATGATAAGAAAAGAAACTAATAACCCTGGCAATTCTGGCGGTAGGAAAATGGATCGAAGAAGATTGAAACCTAGCATGAGGTTCGACACCTACATGGGCCTAAATGAAACTATAAAGAACATTTACCTGGCTACCCAAGCAGAGCTTAAGCACATAAGAGGTGCTTTAAAGAAAGAAATAGAAGCTGAAAGAAACTTTAGGAGATACTGCAGGTTCCATAATTCGTATGGACATAACACCAACGAATGTCGCCATTTGCGGGACCTGACTGAGGATCACATCAGGAAGAGGAAGCTGGAACGGTGCATCGAGAGCCTAAAGGTGCTTCTTTCACCTAAGAAGTAGGCTCCGGGACAGACCCGGCTAGGGAATGGACGTGAGGGTCTAGTGTTAATCATGGAATAGATAGGAGACTAATCATCAACACCATAACATGAGGATCTCACGTGGTGGACAAGAGTTTAGGTGAGACAGAGAGATATGCAAGTCTTTGAAAAATAGAGATGCCTACGTATGCATGATGGGTGGGAAATAGAGAGCTAAGGCTCATTGATAGGAGCAGAAAGTGATAGATTTTATTGACAATGATTTACAAGGAAAGAAATACCCTCATGTGAATCCATGGTGATTACAGCCTTGCTTGTCCTAGCAACAATACATAGAAATTTGGTAGATAATAGAAGTTCAGTGAACTTTTGTTCAAGATGCATTTGATAAAATGGGATTGTCCATGGAAGATGTTACGCCCTACAATCAATGGCTACATGATTTCACTAGAGAAGGAACCATGCTCTTAGGGAAGTTAGATTTGTTTATTGAGATAGGAACCCATCCTCGATCAACCATACGAAAGCAAACTTTCACGCTGGTGGATGAATTCTCAGCTTACAATGCCTTCCTAGGACAACCAGTCTTATCTACTTCTGTGTAGTAATGTCTCCATAGTGTTTGATGATGAAATTCCTGATAGTAGATGAGATAGGAGTGGTGGAAGGGAACCAGGACACGGCCAGGGAATGTAAATTGCAGAACTACGAGAGAGTAAATAAGGAGAGAAGGGGAAGGGCGTAGAAGTTGCCTTCTGTGCCAACAACTCCCTCACATAGAAACTAAAGGATGGGTCCCTCTAAAGTTTACAAGTGATCCTTATAATGAGATTGAGCCGAGAAATGGAAGAGATGGCAATGTAGCCGAGCATGGAGAGGCTTTAGATTTTGTGGAAATTAATGATATATATCCTATGGAACATATGAAAATCGGATCTAGCTTAGGGTAGGGTCTAAAGATACAACTGATTGGTTTTCTATGGAACAACCAGGATGTGTTCACCTGGTCCGATGCAGACATATGCGGGATTTCTCCATTTCTCCCTCAGCTGCCTGTCACGCCTTGAATGTTAACCCAAGCAAGCCTCTTGTGAAGCAAAAGAGGAGTATGGTCCTTGAGCGATCGGTAGTACAGAATGAAGAGGTAAAAGCATTACTGGCAAATGACTTCATTCGAGAATTATTGTATTAGAATGGGTATCAAACCCGATTCATGTTAAGAAGTCAAATGGAAAATGGAGGACTTGTATAGACTTTTCTAACCTGAACGATGCATGTTTTAAAGATTGTTTTCTGCTCCCGAGAATTGATCTATTGGTAGATGGAATTGTTGGGCATAAGCTTTTGTCCTTTATATATGCTTACTCTAGGTACAGCCAAATCGCGGAGCACGTCACGGACCAAGAGCACACTAACTTTATCACTACCTAAGGCTCTACTACTACAAAACTATGTCATTTGGACTCAAAAATGCAGGGGAAACATACCGATGTCTGATAAGCAAGATGTTGGTCGAATAGGCTGGCAAAACCGTGGAGGTATATGTTAATGACATGTTAGTGAAGTCAAGAAAGATTAAAGACCATATCTTGCTCTTGGATGAAATGTTTCAAATTCTATGGAAATAAGAGATGAAGTTAAACCCGCTAAAGTGTTCTCTCGGATTGGCTTCTGGAAAATTCTTGGGCTTTATCATGCATGCGAGGGGGATAGAGGCTAACCCAGATTAAGTCTGAGCATTACAAGACATTAAAATTCCCAAAGCTCTAAAGGAAATACAAAGTTTAAACGGAAAAGTAGTACCTTAAGCAGGTTCATATCCAAAGCCACTAACAAGTTTGTCCCGTTCTTTGAGGCACTCATGAAAAAGAAAGGCAAGTTTGTGTAAACAAATGAATGTTCAGCTGTATTTTTAAATTTATTCTAATACCTATAGAAGCCAGCGTTCTTTTCTACACTAGTTAAAGGGGAAGTTCTTTACATCCATTTAGTTGTATCACATCATGCTTTAAGCATTGCTTTGGTCGGGTAGGAGGACCGAGTAAAATGTCGTGTGTATTATATAAGCAAGCGCTTCATCGGGCCAAAGTCCAGGTGTCCTAAGATAAAAAGCTGGCATACTATCTATTTATTGCATCCAGCAAACTGAGGCACAACTTCCAGTCACATTCTATATGGGTACTCATAGACCATCTACTATAGTAGGTCCTGCATTGGCCAGACACTTCAAGAAGACTAACCAAATGGAATATTGAGTTGATTCAATGTAAGATAACATATTACCCATGGACTACAATCAAGGGGCAAGCACTAATGGACTTCCTTGTTGAATTTACTATTCAAGATGTTGAAGTGAAGCTGCTGGAGGAGGAAGCACTCTAGTGGGTGGTGTTGTTGATGGAGCATCTAATGATTACATCTCTGGTGCAAGGGTGGTATTCAGCACCCCCGAAGAAAGAAAGTTGATTTATGCGATCAAATCAGGATTCCAAGCAATGAATAACGAGGCGGAATATTAAGCTTTAATAGCTAGATTAGAATTAGTGAGGGCGCTAGGGATCAAGAGGCTGTGCGTTCATAATGACTCTCGAATGGTGGTGAATCAGGTACTCAAGTAATTCTAGGCCAAAGGAGAATGCTTAAAATCTTACGTAGAAAAGGTGAAGGATCTAGGTACTGGGATGGAGCACTATGTAGTGAAACATATTCCTTAAGATGAGAATTGAGATGAGGAAGGGTGGGCAAAGTTGGCAACTTCGAAAGATGAGTCCCTGCTGGGATTGGTACTTATTATGACCCTACATCGACCCAGTTTCGAGGAAGTAAATGTGGTTGCAGTTGTGGGGGATGGGGTGACCTAGATGACCTTTTTGATAAATTATTTGAGTGATGGAACACTGCCTAACAGTCGGAATAAGGTTAGGATGACCCTACAGAAGGCGCCCCCCTTCGTTATCCAGGATGGACTGCTATATCCAAGAGGATATTCGAACCTACTACTGAGATGCGCCATTGTATAGGAAACTGAATTGGTACTGAGTGACATACATCAAGGAAGCTACGGAGACCATACTAGAGGGAAGATCCTAGGAAAGAAAGTCTTGTAGTATGGATACTTCTGACCAACAGTGAACCATGACGCAATGGAGTACGTGAGGAAGTATGACAAGTGACAGCAGTTTGCGAAGATTCCTAGGTTGCCCCCAAATGAGTTGACTCATAGGTCACCCCCTTAGACCCTTGGGGCCTGGGAAATAGACTAAATCCGAGAACTTCCAATTACATGGGGTGGCACTAAGTATGCGATAGTGGCAATTGACTACTTTACTAAATGGATGGAAGCTGAGCCCATTACTAGGGTGTCAACAGGCAAGGTCATAAATTTTTTTAATCAAGATTGTAATATGAAAGCACAAAGTTCCTCTCCAGATCATCTCAAACAATGGATTGCAGTTTGACAGAGCGGAGTTTGTCGATTTCTGCCAGCAGCACGGAATAAAAAAACATCTCTATGGTGGAGAACCTGTAGGCTAACGTATAGGTAGAAGAAGTCAACAAGGTTCTAAAGACACTCATAAAGAAGCACCAAGAAAGAGAAAAAGGAGCATGGGTAGACGAATTTCTTCTGGCATTATGGGCCTACCGACTTCTTTCAAGATGGCAACATGACATATTCCTTTATCATTGGCTTATGGGTCATTGGTGATGCTGCGGTAGAGATGGTAGTTCCATCCTATAGAAGACTTCATTATGACCCGAATGAGAATAAAGAGCAGCTGAACATGTCACTTAACTTGGTGGATGAGATAGTTAAGGAAGCCGCCTCGAAAGTCTAAGCACACAAACGAAGGGTAGTTGCATAGTGCAACTCTAAGGTCAAACATCACCCACTCAAGGAAGGGGACTTGGTATTGAAGCAAATCTTTCCTAGACCGTGGGAACTTGATCTAGGCTGGGAACGACCGTACGTCATCCACAAGGACCTCGAAAATGGAGCCTTCATTTTCGATGCAGTCGATAGAGCTATGTACAAAAAATCTTGGAATGCACACCATCTCTGTCATTACTTTACTTGAATTCTTTCAATTTTTATAATTGTATTGAAACTATGTAATTGAAATAAATATGAGACCGATTCTAATTAAGTATGCTTTTTTCCTAAAAATCTTGACATTATAAGTAATGGTTAGGAAACATAACATTACTTTGTCACTTAAAAACGCATGGGAATAACATTAGCACCATGAGGAAGCATCGCGTTAGTCTTGGGAGTTGACTACTTAACTTGGGAATAGGACTGTATTGTCGTACAATCTCCCTTCAGACTTCTTAGCTAACAGTGATGGACTGAAGTATTCCTATTCGAGTGTCCACAGACGATGATTAGCTCAAAATTATCTACCTTCAATGGCGACCAATATCAACCCATGGTCCGAACATGACTGCCAAATGGGTGCTCGCCATTGATGATCTGCTCAAACTTATCTACCGGTAGTAGCAATCCCAATCAGCCCATGGTCAGGACAACCATCAAATGGGTGCTCACCATGGACGATCTGCTCAAACTTACCTACCGATAATTGAAAGCCAATCAGCCAGTGGTCAAGATATGGGTGTTTTCCATTGACAATCAGCTCAAACTTATCTGCTTGCAATGGCAAGCCCAATCACCCCATGGTTAGGACATGATCGCCAAATGGATGCTCACCGTTGACGATTAGCTCAAACTTATCTACCGATAATGGCACACCCGATTAACCCATGGTCAAGACATGACTGCCAAATGGATGCTCACCATTGATGATCGACCCAAATTTTCCAACCGATGGTGATTTATCAGAGAGATCCTTATTTGGGTGTCCACAGCTAACGGTCGGTCTATTTTTTCCCTTTGGCATTGGTAAGTCGAAATGACATTGCTCAGGCATTCACCATTGTCAAATGACTTCAAACACAAAGGAAGACAGGGAGAACCTGACTTACCGTCTGTCAGGATGCAACAACCACCTAGATGGTCCCCTAGTTTTCATAAAAACTAGTTAAATAACAACAAATGACCACAAAAGGCATGCGTCTATCTAAGGCATGGTGGATATTCCATCATAAATGCACAGAAAAACATTCACATTAACACTGGGCCTACAGTCCAAACATATTAATTGTATTTGTTAAACACATACATGTTTATAAAGCAAAAATCACAAAAAAGCCAACCTATGCGCTTGACCTAAATACACATCAAAATTGGTCAAGCATAAGCCGGAATGTTTAATACAATAGTCAACTTTGTATACACAGCATGTTTGACATAAATAGAAAAAGGAAATGAAGATAACAAGCAGGAATGATCGCCATTTTGATCCGGGCTTAGAAGCAGACAACTTAGAATGATGTCTCAAGCTCTTATGGTCATGTGAGCCCTTATGCTCACCCGCCTTCTTCTCTTCTTCCTTCTCTTCTTTCCTTTTAGCAGCGGCAGCGACGTCAAGCTCGGCTTATTTTATTTTTATACGCTTTGATTTCTCCATGGCCTCGTGCTTCACCCTCTCTAGGTCTACAAGGGAATCAACTAGGACTTGTTGTTTCAAAGCTTCCTCTCTATCAAACTTGTTGGTAGGATTAGAAGCGCCTATGATATCAGCATCAGTATTCTCCGTGAGGGCGGTAATTATCTCACTGTAAGCTCTTCTAGTTGGAGGATCAGAAGGGCCCAAGGGCATGGCACCTGGCGGTGGAATGTCGGAGATGACCATTGCCTTTGTAAGATCCATCATGTGCACAATACTTGTGAAAAGGCAAGAAAGACTAGCAGGCATGGTCCCGCTCAAGCAATCCTGGATATACTAAATGGTCATTCATAAACTGTAAGGGAAAATCCTACCGCCTTTTAGAGACATGGAGGCATCGCCTGGAATCTGAGTCTGACTGGAGGGGAGCTACCAAGGGTTGCTTTTCAATAGGCAAATTTAGATAAATGTGGGAAACTATTACTGAAACATTGTGTGTTGGAGCGTATATCATTGTTTTTGAAGTCTAACCTTGTATAGTTTCTCCGGAAGTCATGCCACCATTTTTCTATTTTTCAGCTTCTTTCTTGTGAGCCCTCTTAGCTTCGGTAAGCTTAATATAACCTAGCTAAATGGCCTCCTTCTCATCCATTAGGAAATGGGAATAAAAAACTTTTAAGGTTGAAGGGAGGGTCTCCATTTCACTAGCAACTTTTGCTTCTTGGATCAACCGCTTGTGAATAGAAGCCATGACCTCCTGGTAATCGTCCATCCAGGCTAGGCTTTTCTTTGTAAACATCCTATGATAAATTTTATCCAAGAGCCTTTCCCCTGATCCAGTTGGCTTTGCTTCATCATATTCTGAGCTTATCTGCCCTGAAAGTCTCAATGGCTTTACCGGCAAATAGGGCTTTGATGTCTACCTGGAGGGAGACCCTATCAGCTTTCCACTCTAATACTTCTTCTTTAAGTTGGCAATCCCGAGTCCCACATTCTCTACCATTGCCCGCGGCTCTTCTGTCTGTTGGAACTGGACCATCTCATGACAGATGAAATATGTCAATTTCAAAAAAATTACCATTTTTGGATCATTAAAGGGACTATGAAGTCTAAATGCATTTAGATCTTATCTAAATTTTCTTTTAAACAAAATCAATATTTTATTTAATTTGGTAAAAAAGATTCAAAAGGGTGTGAATATTATATAAATTTATACGAATGAGTGTATCAAATACACCCATATATGTAGCAGTTACTTATTAAAATATATATAATAAAATAACCTTTAGTTTTTTTCCCTAATAGTTATGCAATTAATTAAGAAAGTGAACAACATTAATAGGAGATAGAGAAACATTATATTTCTCTATTTGTGATAAGATTGATAATATGTTGAATAAACGTGTTAACATTTCAATTGAATGTTTTATTAGGAAAGAATTAATTTAATTTAATATGATTAATTGCAAATGATTATGAGCACATCACATGTACCTATGTGTATAGTGTAAATGCAACATATAAAAGTGTACAAAGCTAATGTAAACATTGCACAGGTGTTGGGATTTACATCACAATGGACATATTTCCCGTCTATGTATGCCTTTGTCGTCCTAAACGTGAACAATTTTATTTATTTATTAATATATAAATACATACATAAATATATTTACATATATACTATAAATACACACATATACATATACAATTATTGTTTAGCATAATAGTTCAAATAAAATAGATTTCAATTACAAGCAGTAAGTCAAAGAATATTTAGATTAATGAAAATGTTTTGAAACGGTTCTGAAAAGGTTCCTTCCTTTTTAAGCAGAAATAAAAACTTTAATTAGATAAAATTGCAAATCATGGAATATCATTGATTTAATGTTTTATTTCTTTTCAATTACAAGTAGTAAGTCAAAGAATATTCAGATTACTTAAAATAGCTTGAAATAGTTATGAAAAATTCCTTCCTTTTTAGCAGAGATATAATTTATAATTAAATGGAATCGCAAATCATGAAATATATCATTAATTTAATGTTTCCCTTTTTCTTTTAAGAGGAAGAGTTTATATTAAAATGATTTGAAACAAGACAATTAAAACATCATATTAATTGAATGGTAGAGATTAATTAGTGTGATTAGCACCAAGTTTTAATTACACAGAAACCCATGTCTAAATATTCAAGTGTAAACCTTTTGATATGAAAAAATAAATTGTGAAAAAAATTCAAAGTTCAATTATGTTCATTTTTTAAACAACAAAATCAAACGATATAGGCATATATAGATTTGGGATAAGAAGATCTAGATTAAACAAACTTTGTAAACAATCACATAGAGTACAAAAAATGAAATTATGAAGGCCTACATCTATGTTAAATTAATTAATCAAACAATCATACATGAGATAGAAAATGAGATATTATAATTCATAAAAATAATAGTGAATAAAAGTAAACATTCTATATTTTAACATGATTGAATAACCGATTCAAGAAAGGGAATGGAGACATTCAAATCAAGATTAAAAATCATAGGTATGAACAGAAAGGAAAGATAGAAATTAAGGGGATAAGATCAAATTATAAGATATGTAAATATAGAATTATAGGCACATATAATAACCGTAGGGTGAAGCATGTAGAAACATCTTGAAAGACAGAACAATACCTTGATCTGATTGATCACTCTCTAGATCCGATAAACCTTGCCCTTCATCATACCTTGATTCGTGGATTCTCCTCAGATTTCAAGCAAATCGCCATCTCACTTTTCAAGAGAAGAATGAACCACCTTTTTAATTTAGTTTGATGTTGATTTGAATATGTTTTGATGGTCTTTTTTTGATAAAGTTTCAGCCATGAATGAATGATAGAGAAGAGGAAGAAAAGAGAATAAAAATGAAAGTCACGTTTTGTTCTATGCACTTTCAAAAATGAGGAGATTTTGTTTTTAATTGAATTAAAGGAACCTTTTCCGATTCTCCCATTAAAACTTCCTCCTTTATTTCCTTTTTATAAATTTCAATTAATCTCATTAATTGATTTCCTCCTCTTACCATTATATAGCTGATCCAAGTACATACCAAGTATGCAACTTTTCCAAATAAAAGAAAAAAACTTTATATAATTATTTATTATCTAAAAGATGTTTAAAATTATACCAATATCACATATCGATATATGTAAATATAACTTTTATATATGCATTAAAATAATTACCAGCAACATTCAAAACATCAAATAAATTAACAATAATTAATATTTCATAAATATTAATTAATTTAATTAGTTTGCAAAATCTTATAGACTAATTAAATTTTGTGGTTTTTAGAGAAATCACAAATGAGGTTATGTGACTCAAAGGTGTGAATTCAGTCAGTGATTAATATAGAACAATTCAAATATTAGTGTTCACATGTCACTTAGCATGTGGTATGACAGTTTGGTTGAATTAATCACTTACAGGTCTTTTCAGTGAAATTAAATTTTACTTATTATAAGCGGTACCTAATAATGACAATTATTTACACCAATTCTCTTCGTCAAAACTGTATCGCATTAGAACTTTTGGAACTTAGTAATGGTCAAAATTCCAATATCATCCACATTCAACTTTATAGTCCGAATACAAAGTCCTTGGATCAATAAAAACAATTATTATTAACCAAATTGCTCTAGTCTGAGACTTCGGCTCTGAGTTTACTTTATTTGACCATGATACTAACCCCATATAACCGACGAGACGAATCCTCTCTTAAATAGTGCTTCACTTCCAATACTTCCACTCGACCCAGCTATAGTCACTCGATGGAATATCATGCCATGATTTGACTATAAACAAAGCAGAGCTTTCATATTAAAGATCCACGGTATTCTCAAGTCAAGAGAACTAAGTAAATCAGTCACATCGATATTTTCTATTTGACCTTGGTTATATTCACAAACAGAAAACTATCAAGTGGGTTGTTCCATAGTTATCCAATAACTATCAATACGTAACCCTAGGTGCCCCCTATAGTCATGAGTAATATACTGCCCAACATTTGAAGAGCGTTACATACTTTAGTCTCAAAAGACACATCGATATCCATCCTCGATGCATCTTGACTAGGAACATTTAAAATGGTATATTTTTTTCATTGTGACAAATTACACACCGTTACAACACTTTATAACTACTATCATAAAATATACCATTGTGGATTTTCTATTAAATATACTTTTAATTAAATCAATTAATTAATACAACCACATTATATCAAGTATATAATAGAAAGAAACACTTTCCTCTTGGAGTATTCATTCTTGACATTTTTATAATCATCAAAGAGTAGTCCGGCCTTATTGTTGTACTCTTTCGCGGCAGCCTTGACACTTGCTACACAATCTTGCTTCAACTGCTCCAATTCTTCAGTACGGGCAGCCTTGACCCTCTCTATCTCGTTGGCATGTTTCTTCATCTCCTTGAATGTAGATCTCTCAAGGGCGTCAACCACTTTCTTATAGTCAAAGTCTTTCTCATGCATCCGCTTCCTTAACTAAACAATCTTTAACCTTTGTTCTACATTTTTTTTGCCAACCTCTTCCCCGGCTATGGTGACCTTAGAGTGGTAATCTACTAAGGCCTTAACTCCACCCAACCTCTCCTCCAATAAATCGATCACCCTTATAAAGGAAAAAGGCAGCGCTTCGTAAGTAAGCGAGCCAGATGATCTCTCGGCCGGTAGGGATATTGATACTCGTCGAACTTTGGGTCTAAGGGGTTAGGAATGATGGTTCCCATTTCCTTTTGCTTCTCTTTGTTTTTGCTTCTAGGGAGGAGGACTATCATGCTCTCCTACTTGTTTTCTCCTACAGCTTGGAGGCTTTCAAGTTGGATAGAGGAAAAAGGGAGTGGTATGGAGATTTTGAAAGATGAAATAGAGAATGGAACCCATATTTGCGGCTAGAAGAGTGCATGTAGAAGAGTGCATGTAGATGAAATAGAGAATGTGAGTGCAAAAGTTTAGAACGGCCGTACGAACACTTAGGGTCCTCATGGATCTCCAGTTGTTGCTGGATCTTCGCTACAGATGTATAATCCCATAGATAATTCTAAGCACCAGGACCAGAAGATAATCAAAAATAGAGGTGTTACCAAGGATGAAAGCTTCCTCCCCCTCGAAACTAAAAACATGACATAGAGCCTTGTCCACCTCTGCATCAGGTGGAGTAGCCAAACCAATGTACCCAGAGTAGTCAACTTCATCATGGTCTGAAGCAGGGTGCTTACTATAATGAGAATGGGTTTTTCCCATCCTTATAGTCCTTGTTTGGATGCTATCATCCTCTTATTTTGCATAATCGACAGTCAACACTTTTTTCGAGGCTTAACCTTGAAGGTGTCCAACTATGGCTTTTTCGAGTTTGCTAGGATAGTTTCTCATTTGTTGGATATCTCGGTTGTCAGAGCGGCACCAGAAACGAAAGCCTGCGAGGAGTGAACACCTCTTGTTTCATCAGTCGTTGAGCCTTTTTCTTTTCTTTTCTTAGTAGACTCCTGGGTGGAGGGTTGTCTACCTTTCGTAATCGAGCATCCAACCAAAGCAGACTAAGCTGTCTAAAGTTATCATCGGTCACAAGACAGGAAACCTCCTGAAGTCCTTTTGGAATTCGTTGGAGCTTCTTCGACATATCATCTAAGTCCTGCCCAGCAGCAGCTCTCACAACTTTTGAAAGGGAATCCGAGAGGAGAAAGTTTAGCTCCCAACACGAACTAAGAAATAAGACCGAAGAAGGAGGGAAACTTACATCCTGAATGCCAATGGTGGAAGCATGAGGAGTTATCTTGAACAAAGAAGTACTCCCTCTTGAACATGCTATATTTAGAATACAGGTTCTCTGCTGGCTTGAACTTACTCCCTGCGTCGAGATAAATGAATGATGAACCCTTTTGTTTGCTCTTTATAGTATATAAGAATCTTATCTGACGATGAGTCGAGGGCTTTATGAAATTCCTCATGATGATGGAGTACATGGTGGTGAGGATGGCGTAACCGTTCAAATGCAGGTGGAATGGAGCAATCCTTAAGTAAACGAAAAACCCTGTAATCCATGGAGGAAGAGGAGGCGAAGCTCCAACCATGCAATGATAGTGGGAAAGGCCATACATCCCTCGAGTGGATCGTGCGCTCGCTGCTATGGTGTAGGTAAGAGGAGATCCTCATAAGGAATTCCATAAGTGGTAACAATGAGATCAAGCTTCTTGGCCATTAACTTTGAGCCCTCATACTCCGTGGGGTTTACTAAAGTTTAGACTGTCTGTATCCGCATACAAGAGAATGGGCAAATCTAGGTTGATTAGAGCGACGTCTCAAATGAACAAGAGCCGGAGGCACAGAAGAAGAGGGACCCATATATCCTGAAGCAGTCCGCGAACGAGTCTGGCGATGATATAACATACATGTCTGGTATGCCAACTTATCTTAGGTATTAGTGCAAAGGATGGAGATACTCATGCATATACGTATGTGCATGCCCAAAAAAATTCAACTCTCCTTTTCGGTAGACCACCGAAGAGTAGGCCATTGAACAGGTAACAACTGAAACGCATCAAGTCTTGGACCAAGCCAATTCAAATGGCATGCAAATCATAGGTACGGATGTTAAAATGGAAGAAAAATGCTTACCAAATCGTGAATTAACTTTGAGCTAATGGTTGGAGTTGAACTGGAAGCTTGGGAAGCAGCGCACAACAATGGTAGCTCGGTGAAATGAAGAGTCGCATGTTTTAGAGAAAGTGGAAAATGAATAACCGTGTCTAGTAAAGTAAGGCACTATAGCTTATATAGGAATGTCTCCTATACCGACACTACACCAAATTGATGATTTTGCAACATTTTGTATTTGTAAATTTCTAACACTTATAAATGTTACAAACTACTAACAGTTAATAAGTGTTAGAATAGCTGAAAAAGCGTTGGTAAAAATAAATAATTTTCTATATAAACTTTACAACACATTACTTATGATATATAACACAAATAAGTGTTACAATGATTGGTAAATTTGTAAATAATTCATGACTAAGTGCACTTGTTTGTAATTTAGCGTAAGTTTCGTTTCCCATACTTATCCATTCCCATTCTCATTTTTGGCCGCACTGTTTTTTTTTTCAATTTAAGTTTCTCCTTCTCAGCAACTCTTTACAAATCATCGTCGCTCTTCGCCATGAATCACAGATGCAACAATTGCTGCTCCAGAAAATCATCTCCACTAATCATGAATTGTTGCTCCAGAAAATCCAATGCCAACCTCGAATGTGACAATTGCTGCTCGAATCAAAGTTGAGCCTAAACCCTAGTTATCCTCATTTCAACCATGGCCATGCCGTTCTACCAAATCAAGTCCGAACAACCATGGCCATGACTCATTCTCGTTTAAAGGAGGCGGTGGATTCGGTTTTGAGCAAATTCGTGGATTGAAGGTGGCCGATCAGTGGTAAGGAGGCGATTCCAGAGGTTGTGGGTTCGTTGATTATTGGTTTTTTCCACTCTCTAGAGCTACTGGGAGATTTAGTAATGGTTACAATGGCATCGATTTTCTGGGTGAGCTTTTTTTGTTCACATTTTGCTTATTATTTGCGTTTCATATGAGTCTTTTTGCTTCATGGGTCTCTCATAATTGAAATGCAAATTTAATTTTGATAAGTATAAACTCAAAGATGCCAGAGGAGATGTATATTTGAAATGGTTTCAATTTCATTTGTTACAGCAAGTATATGATGGTCTTGAATTAAACTAACTAGAATTTGTCTTGAAATCAATATACTGTTAGGGAGTCATAATTCAAATTCAATTCTAGATTTCAGTGGTCTAAATTCTTTACTCAGTTTACATTTGCATATACAAAGTGAAGAAGGTACCCACAATTGATTCGGTTTACCACTATATTCTACAATAACTAATATGTGAACTTCAACTTGCACATTATACTCAGCTAAGTATATGAACTGCTTTGTATGGGTATGAGCCTCCATTCAAGAATAAGCATCAGAAGGGTGGATTATTGTCATTACTTTATGGTGGATCAAAAAAGAAAAACTCCAAATCAAACAAGAAAGATTCAGACGAGAAAAAATCAAGCAAGCATGTTGATAGCACTTTTCCAATATCCAATATACAAGACATAGAAGAAGGGGTTGAAGGTAGGGTCAGGTCTTCTTCCAATTTTCTCTTCAAAGAACAAGACATTAAAATAATACTTAGGGTGAGGCAACAGTATCTAATTGGAAAATAGAAAAGGAAGTATTATCTAATAATATACGATAAACCATATGACTTTGTAATGATTCCATTTGGGAGTTGTCTCATGCTTCTAAGATAGTGTGAGGAAAGCATTGCTCTTAAACCATAATTTTGATCAATTGTGATAATATATCAGGGAATGGTTTTGATGATGAGAAGTCACTGCTAATGTCGCAAAAGTGTTTGGAGCAAAGGTTTGGGCAATCTCAAGTGTTTGTTTCCTCTACTTTAATGGAGCATGGCAGGGTTCCTCAATCAGCAGCACCCGAGTCACTTTTGAAGGAAGCTATTCACGTTATCAGCTGTGGTTATGAAGATAAAACTGACTGGGGTAATGAGGTAAGTTGTTGAATGTTTCCTCCGAAAATTATAGTTAGTGAAACGGAGCAATGTTTCCCTGAATCAGACGAGGCTCTATATTTTTGTGATGAATAGAACTGACAATTGTTTTCATATTCTGAAAATTGTACATGTATGTAAAGTTTAACAAAGCTAGTGTTGGGGATTAGACAATTGTTCAGTAATGAAGTAAATTTACGATGATTAAAGCTTTGAGTTACTCATTAGAATACTGAAAGTACATATTTCTCATACATCATAAGAATCTCGCTGCAAAATATTTCTACTTAGTTTTTTTTTCAATTTAAATATTGTATTTTGGTTATAAAGCTTTATACTGGTTGACTACTACAGATTGGATGGATTTATGGTTCAGTGACAGAGGACATTCTTAATGGATTCAAAATGCATGCACGGGGTTGGGGTTCCATTTACTACATGCCTAATCCTAAAGGATCTGCTCCAATTAATTTATCAGATCGTCTGAATCAAGTACTCCGATGGGCACTTGGATCAGTTGAAATTCTTCTCAGTCGACATTTTCCCATATGGTATGGCTATGGTGGAAGGCTCAAGTTCTTAGAGAGATTTTCTTACATCAACACAACCATTAACCCACTTACTTCTCTTCCTCTCATTTTGTACTGCACCCTACCTGCAATCTGTCTTCTTACTGGGAAGTTCATTATTTCTCAGATACATCTTCATATCTTTTTCACACTCTGATAGAAAACACACCAAAATTGGAAGTATAAGTGTTTTTTTCTTCTGAACTTTGACGTGTCATTCTCTGATACTTCAGTAAATCGTTATGCAGGCCATATTAACAAGGTCTCTTAATTTCTGACCTATATTTTAAGGTATACAATGCAATGTTGACTTCTTTACAACACAAACAACCTGCCAATGTTTCTTCCATCGGATTATTATAACGCAACTTACATAAATGTTTTACGTTTGTTTTTGATAAAATAACTTGGATTATATTTATAAAAACTATATATTTAATGCATTTAAGTGATATATACATAATTGATGTTCAAAATAGTAATATTGTGTGTTCTTTTTGTTTCTTATTTTGGATTACTGATTTCTCGTTGTCTTAAGTTCGTATGTGATTTTATTATTTCAGATATGAGCTTTACTCATCTTGCTAATGAAAAATGCTTGAATTTTGATGCCTGTAATGTAAATTATCAGTTAGATTTAATATGCTGATAAAACAAAACAGAAAGAAGAATCATGGATCTACAGATCTCAAAAAGGTATGCATGCATGCCTAATTGATAGTAAAGACCTTGATTAAAAGTGTATTGAGTAAGATTCGGTTTACTCTTGTAAGGCAATATTTTCCAGTTTCCATGAACCCAAAATTAAATTAAATTTTCTATCCTTTTGTAAACTTTCCTAACACAGTTGCAAAACTGCAGCGGTAAAACTCAAAGCCATTAGATTTTTTAAATATAAGTTAATAACATTATCTTGGGTTGTTGATTTTATAAGTTAGTTGGTTTTAAAATAAGTGACCATACCTGTAGGTTTAATTAAGGGATACTCGTTTGTATCTGCATCATTCTTTACCATGTAAGCATTATGGTGCCCGTCATGTCTTTAGTTAGGATAACAAAATTTTAGCAAAATATATTCATACGACTCATGATTGAAATTGGATTAAGGAAGCAAGATATAATAATTATTATTATTCTTATAAAGCATTTTTCTTTTTCAGTTCCCAGAAAATTCACGAAATAATTTTTCTGTCCATCTGTAGCTTTCATAGCATTCTGGCTAATATATGAACAAAATACATATTCATGTTTTTGATTATGAAAATTTTAAGCACAAGTTTATAAAACATGTCTGATTGTTGCTTTTTGAAGTTAGTGGATTTCTAAATAAGTGGTTCTTTAATTAAAACCCTGTAGTTTGAATTAACTGATACTTGGTTATGTTTCCATCTTTCGTTACTATTAATGATCCACCTTTTACCAAAAACAAAGTTTGAGCGAAATAAATACATGTAACATGTAAAGCCACACTTTCTGTCCTTGATTGTAGGTAAACATATCCTATATAATTATCGCTGCTTTTTTTCACCATAGATTGATGCTCGAGCCTTGAAGCTGGATTCTTGGAGACAACTTTCATCTGAGATGGGTATGCATTCATCCATTGTTGTGTTGTGCTGACTTTTATATGGACATTTTACCTATTATGACAGCTGAAAATTGTGTTATAAAACAACTTATCATCATAATAGTAATTTTATATAAAAAACTAAATTTGATTTAATCCATAGTACTTATGTGTATTCAATATTTGCACAGTTTAATTTAATGTGACGCTATGCACATTTTTTAATATTATTTCCATCCACTTGGTAGTGCAATTATCCTCATGGATTTTGTCAACGTAGATTTGAGTTTCTATGTTGACTTTATTACTGTGTTCTTTTAATTTTTCAAAATTTGCTCTTGCTGAGTGTCATCGCCCCATGGGTGTTATTTGTGTAATTACTCTAGTAAGTAATTTAGACAATTATTTTTAAAAAAGAAGACAATTACATAGGGAGTTATGTTTTTGGATTGGAAAAATTAAAGTCAAGACTTCTACAATTGTATTATGAGGACTTCAAAAGGTCTGTTCTTTAAGCAACCAATACATCTATACTTATTCATAGTTATTTATTATTTGAAACTTAAAATACCAGTTTCTTACTTTAGGTTGATACACCTGTGGATAAGCTTAAAGAATGGTTAGATGCACTATACACTGCAGGTGTTCCTTGCGCTATTGTTTCATGTCTAGACCAGAATAACATGGTTGATCTTCTTGAAAGGATGGGTCTCAATAAATATTTTAAGGTGCATATCTCTAACTAAGAAAATAAATATTTTTTTGCTTGATTTGCTTTGTCATAACTGTTTCATGTATTAAGGATCTGGTTTTCGAGGAGGCTGGAATGGAATCCACAGCTCATAGATTTCTTTCAGCTGCTCTAAAGGTGCGATGTATGTTTATTTTCTACCTTTTTATGCAATCTAAGCTGTATTTTAGTGTTCCTACCTTCACATATCATTCCTGAAACAACCGTCGTCATTCATTAGCTGGAAAATTTTGAATTAGTGCGTTCTGTATTTTTCTGATAAGAACTTATACCTTAACCTTGTCATAGGCTACTCCGATATACGTCTTAGACATGACAGTATGTTCTTTAAGACAAAGTGCTATTTTTGTGAAATCAAACCTACACAAATACAGCACAATTTTCATGTACGTTGACCCTTTATTATAGTTCAGACGTGTTTAGTACAGCTTGTTAGTATTTGAAATTATTTTATTGGCTTCATTGTTGGTTGCAGTTGGATCGAAAGCCTTCAAAGTGTTGTATTCGAAGACGACCCAAAAGGTATCATGGTCGCCCACAATTGCACCATAATGGCAGTAGCTGTAATTGGAGCACATAGAGCGTAAGATTTTGCTTGTTTCTCTCATTATTTACACATTTCGTAACATTCTGAATCAAGTTCAACCCAACAACGTACATAGCACGCTTTTCCGTCTATTCATTGTACGCTTAAGAATAGTTCTGTCAAGTTTCAAATTTTGGTATTTTGTTTCTTACACCTTTTATAAGAGAAAAGTATATCTATAATAATAGAAAAATATTGTAATATGCTACAAAGAAAATGAAATGCATTTATATTTCATAAAAAATTTCCAGTCCCAGTTGGAATTGGCAAACACAAAGGCTGATATTAAGTTATGAGAATGAAGTATAAATGACATAATTGCAACATAAGTACAAATAGTTTTAATGCAACTAAACCAAATAATAGGTGGAAAAATATTGGTTTTGTCAATAAAAAGGTTTAGCGTAAAGCTATGAATTTCGTTTGCTTCAAAGAAAATTAGTGTGGACTTTGATTCTTTTCATGCTCAAAAAAAATGAATTAGATACACTCTTGTAAAAATTGACTTTTGGTATCATATATGGATAAAAATTAGCTTGAAAAGAAAGTAATTAAAAGGTTTAGCATAGATTCAGTGGCAAAAGGTATGTATTAAACGAATTTACATAAACTTTCAATTTTTCATTTGAAAACTCAATGAAAGTTTTCGAGCTACAAAGTGATAAATTATTCCATTTTTGAGAGATTACAAATAATCACCACTTTCAAGTGAACACACAACTTATGCAAAATTGCTACTTTGTTTGGGTTATGAGATTGGATTTTTGCAATGCAGTTTGTAGTGGTAGGATTATTCGCAGGTAGAGGATTGCCCTGGTGGGCATGTAATTGAATTTGTGCAGGGGATATTGATGAAATGTTGTTAATGCAAGAGTGCCAGAAGAAAGCAGGAGGATGGAGGGTGTGTGACTGATGTGGCTGATGCTTTTATGACAGGAATAAATTGATTAGTGTGCAAGGAATATATGCGGCATGCTGATGAGTTGTAGAAGTGTTGAGTTTGTAGTGGATAAGGGTATGAACAGAGGAAGTAGAGGTTAGTCGTAGAGGCTGCTGGCACAAGATTATTGAAGTGTAGGAAGTAAATGTTGTTGAAGTAAAGGGAAATGGAGGTGATGTTGACAGTGAACTGCAGTGTGTAGTTTGAAGATTAAGAATTGGGTGATTGTTGAGAAGAGACAAAACTATGGAATGTAATGTGGTTTGCAGAAATTTCTTGTATGATTGACGATGTAGGGGAATGTTGATCTAACAGTGAAGACTCGATGAGTAGGTAGTGGTAATGAAGTGTTAGAGGAGTAGATGTTTGTGAACTATCGCGTATAACAGTTGAAGTGGTTTTGTATTGAGAGAGGAAGAGGTGAACAAAATATGGAGTATAGAGGGAAGGATGATATGTGTAAACAGGGGGAAGGATGATATGTGGAGTACCAGGGGCTTTGTGATATGGCCTGTGTTTCGTCTTTGCAATATCTAAAATTCTATTTAGTAGTAGCTCGTATTACATTGGATATTTAAAATTAGATATGAAATTGCTTTTTTGTAATTTGGATATGATATTGTGGTATTTTGAAATTGGAAAGTTTGTAGCTCCTATTATAGTATTATCTAAATATGATATTGTTGCATTTGAGATATGGAAGCATTTTAGACTTCATATTGAATTGATATGATGAATTATAGATGGTATGGACATCATCATTTATGAGATATTATATTCATTTGTTTTAAGAATTTAATATTAATTGTGTATAAAATAGTGTAAAAACATAATTTCAATTAGTAACGCATACAAGTGTTACCAATATTTTGGATAACAACACTTATCTACGTTACAAACCTAAATGATAAGCAAAGCATTTTATGTGTAACAACACATATATGTGTTACTAAATAATCATTTTCCAACACTTATAAGCGTTACCGTATATTTCTGTACCAACACTTATAAGCGTTACCGTATATTTCTATACCAACACTTATAAGCGTTACCGTATATTTCTGTACCAACACTTATAAGTGTTACCGTATATTTAGGTACCAACACTTATAAGTGTTAGTAATACCTATGTTCGTAACACTTATAAGTGTTACAAATTTGGCCGCTTCATTCCTCACAGTCCATTAGTAACACTTAAAAAAATGTTACTGAAATTATTTGTAACACTTATAAATGTTAGGATTTGCCTGTTTTGGTGTGTGCGAACTGAACCATGCCGAACCAATGGCATAATGAATAAACTCCTTATGCAAATCCAAACCAACTATAACACCCAACAAGTAGCACTCTAAACCTACCTTTGCCACCAAGTCACGAGACCAATCGACCCAAACTAGAAGAGGAGATGGTTCTGATGAATTTTTATGGAGAGATTCAACAAAGCGTGCCTCGTTATCGATGAGCTAGGCTTTTTGGGTCAAGTGTTATGGGAAATTTCACCTATAAGATTAGGTTTTGGTTGAAAGCAGGGTAAGCAAGGCAGAGACCAAGGCAGGGAAGAAATCTCAAGAAATAAGAAGAGAAGCAAGACTTACGATCGATCTCTATTCGATAGCATAAGTGTCGAACTGATTCCTCTATTTGGTGCCCAACGAGGACCGAGTAAATGATCCTTTTCGATACCCTAAGGGTACAGAGCAGAGGATCCTGCTTGGAAGCCTAAGCTCCCAACAAGACCTTCTATTCAATGGTTGGGCTCCCATCGAATATGATCTTATGTTCGGTGGTTGGGAACCTACCGAACATGATCTTTTGTTTGGTGGTTAGGCACCCACCGAACCAGGCATCCAAGCCGCCCACCGAACCAGGCATCTAAGCTACCCACCGAACCAAACATGCCAAGCAAAATAGAGAAGCATATGAACTTGGACAAATACTTGTCCACATCCATCCTAGCAGACCAATATATCTGGACCGACTTCTCAGCCCGGCCCCATAGCATAAATATGGAACGAAATCAGCATATATTTGGAAAAATATCAAGCATATACTAGATTCCCAAAAAAATCCCATCTGGGAAAGATATACATCGAAATATCATAATTTTCCACATAAAACACACCTCGAATCTACCTCTATAAATACCTAAGCGTTTTTCATTTATATGGATGACTCTTGGAGATCTGAAAGCTCCAAGCAACATCATTAATCAAACGGAGCACTTGGATCGTCTTTCTTTATTACAAAACATTGTATTTGGCATCAATATGTTGTAAAGGCTGAATATATAAGAAAAGTAATAAAAATAAATAGTGGATGTAAGTCTATTATGGTCGAACCACTATAAATCCTGGTGTTCTTTACCTTTACATATTTTTATTCTTTAAAGATCTTCCACAACTAAAGATTGGAGGTGTTTGCCCATTTTTTTATGCAAACAAGAGTGAACAATAAAGTAACTTTGGCAAGCATACTGAAAATGGAATATCACCCTCTTCCATTTACTTATTTGGCTACACCTCTTAGCAGTTCCTCTTTAAAGAAGGTGGATTATAATATGTTAATTAAAAAAATTAAAATCAGACTGATTGGTTGGATTGGTAGATTATTAAACATAAGTAGCAGGCTAGAATTAATAAAAACAATGATTCAATCTATAGTATTATTTGGGTTGGAAAATTCATAAATGCCTAAAAATGCGATAAATCAAATAGAAAGCATATGTCCAAACATTCCATGACAGGGTAGAAAACATTTGGTTAAACGAAACATGTTTCACAAGCCTAAACAAGAAGGGGAGGTATGGGACTATGGAATCTGCATGAGATTGCAGACTCTCTTATTATTAAATTAGCTTGGAAATATTTGGAATAAAAAGTCCCTACGCTAAATGGATGAAACAATGGTATGGTGGCAAACAAATTTTTTGGATTATTCATGAGGACATTAACTCTTCGTATATATGGAAAGTGCTACTAAAATCCAAAGATAAATATAGGTGATTTATTGAAAGGAAAATCGCTAATGGAACAACTACAAGTATCTAGTTTGACCCCTTAATTGATGGTGTTTCTCTGATCAACATTTTAGGCTGGTAATCATTAAGTTTCATAAGAGATTCTAACAGTGAAGTGTCTGTACTAATCTCAAATAGAGAATGGTGCCTCAACAACTTCAAGTTCCCCCTAATGTATGTAATCAAATATAGTATATAAGCATTTTCAACTCTCTAAAAATTGATTTATGGTGGTGGAAGCCTACTCACAACGGTCAGTTGAATGTTAAGTCTGTATGGAACTACATTCGAATGCAAGAGCCATTTCAATATAAGTTTCATCGCATATGGAGTAAGGTTAATTGCCCAAAAATGTTTGTGTATATATTTGGTAGCATTAAATAGACTAAACACTCTAGACAGTGTAAGACAATGGACAAATATTAAACTATCGACTGTAAACTGTGCTATAAGGGGGATGAATCCATTAATCATCTAATTTTTCAATGTCCTTTCAACTTAAATCTGGAATGGTACTGTAACACCCATATTTTTAGTAACATTATTTAGGATATTTAATTAGCTGAATTAAATAAAATAATGTAAGATAATTAATGGATTGGGATTTGATTTAACCAAGGGTAGTCATGCCTATATGTACAATGAACTAAAGAAATAAGATGAGAATAAATATTAGTAAATAAAGGACAAAATAAGAAATAGGATAAACTTATACCCTAAACCCTTATGAAATCAAACACACGTTCATTTCATTCTCAAGTAAAATATTTTGATGTCGGCTACCATTTTCAATCTCAAGAGAAGATGAAGTTAGGATTTCAAGATAAGAAGTAGATCAACTTATTCAACATCAAATCTCACATCTTTACTCATAAAGCTAAAGGTGAATGATTTTTAGATCCCATTTTTCTTATAGTTTTCAGATATAAGGGCATCCCAAAATGATTATGCATGATAATGCCATGTTTTGGATGATTGAAAGTTTATATATACTTGTTGATGATTTATACATGTTCACATTAGTTTTTTATGATATGTTTAATATGAAAACCTTATTAAATGACATCTAAATTCCTTGGAAATTCTAATGTAGATCAGAAATGATATTTTAGAGATGGGTTTCAGTTTTCATAATTTTTTGAATTAATGTGGATTTTATATTAATTTTCTAGTGAAGAAAATGATTTATTGGGTTACAACTTATTTATGCATAATAAAGAATTATTTGGGTCTAAAATTTATACATGTCAGAAAACATATTGAAAATGATTTTTTGGAATTTTTATAGGATTTTTCAAAATGTTTTAGTGAATATATAAAATTATTTAAGGTATGGGACATAAATGTTGTATATATTTAATTAAGGTGAAGGGGTATTTTGCAAATGATTTAAATTAATTTTGGCAGTACTTTTAGAAAATAAAAATTAGCAACTAACAAGAGTTTAACGAACAAGATAGGTTGATTAAAAAGTTCGCTTAAAAAGGATTAAAATCAGAAATTCATGCTAAAAGCATGTTTCGCCTATTTTGGTTTCGCTCAGGTAGCTTTCGACTAAGACCCTCCGCCTCCTTCCACAAACTAATGCACCTAGTATCAATACCTTACGTAGGATTGATTTCACCCTAGAGGGGGGTGAATAGGGTGATACTATTAATTACAAAAATTAATTGCGAAGCTTATAAAATTATTTCAACACAGATCATAGAATAATAGCAGCACAGATAATAGCAGAATAATAAATGCAGAAATAGAACGACACAGAATTTACCCAGCTTCGACAAAACCCTGCCTACGTGTTGCCCCCAAGATTTCTACTAAAAATTAAGTAGTCACACGCTTACACACGTAAACTCGCGACACCCGCTACTGACTAACCTAACTCTACGCTCAAAATCCTGCCACAACTCAGCCACTGAGTTGCGAATTCTCAAATTACGCCACGTAGTTTGTCCTCTAGTCACACGGATAGAAATTTCAATGGTTTAAAAATGGAAATACAATTAAAAACAATTTAAAATAAAATAACCCTAAATTAAAAATTAAAATCCCTTATTAAAAAAGAAAGCCGGCCCCTTTTATATTCTTTAGCCCGTTCCTTTTTGTTAGTGGCGGCTTAGTTCTTTCTTTGAAATTTAGGGCTTCGTTCCCTTTGTTCCAAATTAGGGTTATCCTATAATTCGAAGTAGTCGACTTTGAGTTGATTGATCATGGATAATCATGAGTAGCTTCGATCGTTTCCTCGTTGCTCACTTTGGCTGCTTCGTTGATCGAGTTCTATCTTTGCTTCGGTATGTAATTTATGCTTTGCTGGTTTTAATGCTTGAACTAGATTTTGATTCGAGTGAATGATTATTCTTTGTTGCTTTTACTCGATAATTTGCCGATGATGATTTTGGGGTCTATATATGAATTCGATCTCCTAGAATTTCGTTCCTCTGATTTTTTCAGTATTATGCTTTCGGCCGTTTGATCATTGCTTGGATGCTTGAGATTTCACTGACTGATTCAAATTCGTATATTTTCGTATATTTTGATACTTGTTTCTCATGGCTTTGAATCTGAACTATTCGTTTCCTTACCACCACGTCTCTGACCTGTTCAACTTTGATTTCGATCACTAGATTTGGTTTCTTGACAACCATGGCTTTTGAAACTGCTGTTGACATTATTTGGTTCTTATTTGTAATCCCTGCGACCTTATTTTTGGTTCGAATTTTATGCTTTGGCTTCAGAACTGACTGCTTCCATGACATGTGCACTGCTCATTGCTAAATTGAACTTGTTACACTTAAGTTGTTGCTTTACTAGTCTATTATTGTCATTTCTTGTCTGGTTCATCTTTGTAGCATTGACTTGATTTGAAATTACTACAGCTCATTCACTTGACACTTAAACTTGATATGTTTATTCGAGTTTCCTGCATCATTATTGTTGTGTTTGGTTTTGCACTTGGGCTTGTTTGTTCATTGAAACTGTACTGGTGCAATTTTGATGTTCATCTTCGTTGTATATATGCTGCAGTTGAAATGTTGGGTCATTTTTGCATGTTGTCACTGTATGTCCCTATGTGGTTTCAAATCTGTAGCCATTCATGTTTGATAGTTCATCCATGTTGTCCAGACCTGAATGAACAGTCTTGTATATGCTTTGAGTCATGGTTGCATGTATGTGAGTTGTTCTGTGCACATTGTGATCTTGAGATGTTTGCATGTCAATTGTGTATTTAATGCACTGCCCTGGTTTGAACCATGATTTGATTCACTGTATATTGATTGTGATCTTGATTCACTGTGTCTTCGATGCGTTGCCATATTTCTGGTGCACTTGGTCATTCGAGCCTTTGCGCTTTGGTGCTGCAGTTGAGTTGAGTCAGTGACTTGACCTTTTGCATTTTGTTTGTGGTTTGGTGCCTTCTTGAATTTTTGCAGTCTTTCATGAGCATGTTGACTTTATAGTTGGACTGTGCATTACACTTGAGTTGAATTCAGCTTGTCGCTCGGATTTGACCTTGTGCTGAAGTTTGTGGCATTATTTTATCGCATCTGAGTTGAATCCGATAATTTGGGTTTGACCTGTGCTCACTTGTCCCTGTAAATTTATCAAGTGTATATATATCGGTGTGCATGGCCTTGTGGCTATACAATGATACACTGTGTATGTCATAAGCTGTTCGTGCATGGTGAATTGAAAATTAAATGATGACGAACAACCCAAATAACAGAGGCAAATATTATTTTCAAAATACATTTTATTTTGTACTGTAAAAATATTTCCTTTTCAATTTTACTGCGTCAATATTTATTTTTGCAGATTGCTCAGATGCTGGATTCAATTTGAAGTGAAGTTGAAGATAAAATACGAGTGTGAGTGACATGCAGTGAGGTCAACTGTAAATATAAAATTGTGATGTAATTGAATTTGTATCAAAGTTGTATAGTGTATAGTGAGAGCTTGAATTTGTACTATTCACAATTGTAATAAATATTTGTTTGAATAAAAATTCTGTTTAAATTCAAACTCTGTGTTATATATTTTTATTCAACAAATATTTATTTAATCTATGAAAAAATAAAATAGTACATTAACAAATACATTTACACTAATATATATATATATATATATATATATGTTTATTATCATCAAACAAAAATCATATAATCGCATATTCAACAATCTCCCCCTTTTGATGATAACAAACATATATTTAAGATTTTGAATATGTTAAATGCATTTGATCATAGATATATCCTAATTGCTCCCCCTATTTAAATGCTTCCTCTCTACACAAAGCTCCCCCTACATATATGCATACAATTAAATAATATGCAAATGAGCCTAGATGCAAATGGAAAATATTTGACCTTGGCTTGATTTTATTTGACAAAATCTTAACTTTTCTCTCCCCCTTTTGTTATCAGCAAAAGTATAATAGTGTTAGAGAAAATAGAGATAAAGTGATCGATATTAATCCAACATTAAAACTCGATTGAATATAAATATTAAATTTCAATAAAAAATCAAACAAAGATCATAAATACTTTGTCAGGCGTATATTCCACTTTTAGAATGATGGGAATGATGTCATCATATAAAACCATACAATTTTGTCTATTTGTGGTATATTTATATCAGGAATTTGAATATCTACTAACCATGCATAACCGTTAGGACTTTTAAATGAGATTAGTAGTATTCCGATTTTATTTTAAAAAAATGATTTCAAGTATCTTCTAACCATGCATAATCGTGAGGACTTTTAAATGGGATTAGAATCAACCTGTTTATTTTAAAAATCAACTTTTGACATGCGTTCCATACATGCATAACCGTGAGGACTTTTAAATGAGCATGGAAGCACATAACAAATTCCAAGTAATTCACACATGCATAACCGTGAGGACTTTTAAATGAGTGTGAATACTTTGGTATTTTTTTTACTATATAAAATTTTCTATTATATTAAAAAATGTAAAATGAAAAACGAACGATTCCTGTTTAAAGTACCACATATCGACAAACTATATAAAGTTTTGACGAGTGATGGTCGTTAGAAATATGATAGATGCAGAGATGATCATGGAATTTTTACCAATAAATTTTTTTATAACTCTTGTTTAAATTTCTAAAGAAATTTACTATTTATACCGTCTCGAGCCATAATATATGATAAATATCAACACTCGTCACTTTCTCAATCACTATTCATCTTTTCAATAATCATTAGGGAGTTGGATTAGTCAATGTAATCATTTAAAATCAAATTCAAAAATAATTATAAATCAATTTTTCTAAAAATGACCAATCTGAAAACAAGGTCAAAAATGATGTTCCAGAAGGGTTTTATAGGAAAATTTTCTTCTATTTGAAAATTATTTGAAATGAAAAATATATGCAGATATTTTCTTTGAAAGAACGATGCAGTTACTAAATGTCTCAACAAAAATCACGTTCCTCTAGTAATTTTTCTATCAACTAGATTACCAGTGTAATCTGCATCTGAATTTCTCTTTCACTCAAAAATTATCATTAATTTGAATTTGATAGACCAGACCATAAAGTATGCAACAAAGTATCTCAAAATCAATTTTAACAGCTTTTCAAATGACATTCTCTTGAATTTGAAATGAAACCGTGTAAATAATCAAAAACCATGAATATAGAGTTAACCAAATGTATAATCATCCAACAAAACACTATTTTTAATCCAAACTAATATATATGAAGTAACTCAAATGCTCTAGAGATGTTTATAGTGTTTTTGGCATAAGAATATAATTGGCCAACTATTTTGAATAAGTCAGAATCAAAATCATCATTTTTTCATCATCTCATTATTGGTTGGTTGTACTTAGATTACGGTGCAGATTATCACATTTAATATATCGTTCAAATAAATATACCATTACCTGTTTTATCTTTACGATATTTTTCGTTGTTGTCCATTATGATTCTGTCACCTTTATACTAGGCTAAGGAACTTTGCTATGTCGCCCGTTGTGTTTCTGGAACAGCCAAAATCCAAAGAACACTATTGTTGTTCCTTAGCCTGCCACCACACCTACACGGTGAAAGATTTTTATGACCTATTTGTTTTTATAGGTCCATGATTGTTAGTGGAAGAATATTTTGAAAAATAATTTTGTGGAGACCCAAAACTATTTATATATGTTCCTTTCGGCACCCAAATTTGTTTAACTTTGAGAGATTTTATATTTGTGCCTTTTGGAACCCAAATTGGTATAGTTTTTACGTGTTTGGCTCTATACCAACAACTATTGTGATTGTGTCCAAATTTTCTACAAATTGTGCACATAGAATTTTCTTGATTAATATCGCTTTCAACATTTTTAGATTGATTATATCCAAGTCCTTGTCTAACCGCATTAACAGTTTGCTTTCCTAATAGCATATTCAACGATTTTTCACTTTTTGAAAATTTATCTAAAGTCGTTGACAATTGTTGGACTTGTGTTTTGAGAGATTCATTTTCTTTCAACAATTATGTGCACGTTTTAATAGAATTCTCTCTTCTAGTATTTTCACTTGCTTTCAAAATCAGAATTTCATTTTGAAGTGATTTTATATTGATTTCTGATTTTTTTAATTTCTTCTTGGAATGTTGGACACTTATTAAGCTTAGGGATCCTACTTTGATTGTTTTTAACTAATTGGTCAAGTTGTTCATTTAATTCTATCAAAGTGTCTTTTTGTGATTCAAGTTTAGCGTATTTTTTCCTAAGTCGTTCAAAACAGCCATTTACTTCGTGGAAATAAATAAGTAATTCAGTGTGAGTAAGTTTTGATACCTCGCTTGGCTCGTCATCGTCGCTATCAGTTATATTCCCTTGAAGGCACATATCTTCTTTCTCACTCTCACTGCTAGAACTTTGATTATCTTTATCACTTGTATTCCACGTGGCAGCAAAACTTTTCCTTTTTGATTTCCTTTTAAAGTCGTGTTGATTTTGAGGACAATTGGGCTTGATGTGTCCGGGTTGGTTGCACTTGTGACAGATGATCTTCTGTTCTTCGGAGTAGTCTAGTGCTTTGGCTATTCTGCTTTTCACTTTTTGAATTCGAGCTGAATTTCCATATTTGTAATTCCACCTTTTGAATTTCTTTATTAATAGCTCTAATTCTGCTGCTACATCATCATCATCATCACCATCACTTTCTGTTGTTCCTTTAAGAGCTATTGATTTCTTTCGAGTGTCACTTCCTTCACGCTTTTCCTTGAATTTCATTTCTAGCTCAAACGTGGTGAGATTTTCGATGAGTTCTTCAACTTTCATCTGTTTAAAATCTTTTGATTCTTGAATGGAAGTCACTTTTGATTCAAATCTACGTGGAAGGACTTTGAGGATTTTTCGGACTATTTCTAGTTCCGTGTATGATTTTCCAAAAGCTTTTGATTTGTATACGATATTGGAAAGTCGTTCATACATCTCTTTGACATTATCTTCCTTTGCCATTGTGAAGTTCTCGTATTCGCTGCTTAGCATGGCAAGGCGAGATTCTTTGACTAGAGATGTTCCTTCGTGAGTCGCTTCTAGTGTGTGCCATATTTCCTACGCAGTTAGACAACGTGAGACACGATTAAATTCAAATTGATCCAATGAACAGATAATAGAATTCATAGCTTTTGCATTAGTATTTTGTAATTTATTTTCTAGTTCTGTCCATTGTTCCTTTGATTTATCTATTTCCTGATTATCTACAGTTATAGTCGATGCTCTATAACCTGTCTCAACAATATTCCAAGCATCAATGGTTTTCAGAAAAATTTCCATCCTATTTTTCCAGTAAGCATATTCACCATTGAACATTGGTGGCCTAACTATAGGATGACCCTCAGCAAAAGCATTATAGAAAGAAGCCATTTTAAAAATTCAAATTTTTAAAACAAAAATTGGTTTTTGTAAAATCAAATTTTTTAAAACAAAAACGGCTTTTGTTCCTAGCTCCGATACCACTTGTAGGATCGATTTCACCCTAGAGGGGGGGTGAATAGGGTGATACTATTAATTATAAAAATTAATTGCGAAAGCTTATAGAATTATTTCAACACAGATCACAGAATAATAGCAGCACAGATAATAGCAGAATAATAAATGCAGAAATAGAACGACACAGAATTTACCCAGCTTCAGCAAAACCCTGCCCACGTGCTGCCCCAAGGTTTCTACTAGAAATTAAGTAGTCACACGCTTACACACGTAAACTCGCGACACCCGCTACTGACTAACCTAACTCTACGTTCAAAACCCTTCCACAACTCAGCCACTGAGTTGCGAATTCTCAAACTACGCCATGTAGTTTGTCCCCTAGTCACACGATTAGAAATTTCAACGGTTTAAAAATGAAAATACAATTAAAAACAATTTAAAATAAAATAACCCTAATTAAAAAATTAAAAGCCCTTATTAAAAAAGAAAGCCGGTCCCTTTTATATTCTTTAGCCCGTTCCTTTTTGTTAGTGGCGGCTTTGTTCTTTCTTTGCAATTTAGGGCTTCGTTCCCTTTGTTCCAAATTAGGGTTATTCTGTAATTCGAAGTAGCCGACTTTGAGTTGATTGATCGTGGATAATCACGAGTAGCTTCGATCGTTCCTCGTTGCTCACTTTGGCTGCTTCGTTAATCGAGTTCTATCTTTTCTTCAGTATGTAATTTATGCTTTGCTGGTTTTAATGCTTGAACTCGATTTTGATTCGAGTGAATGATTATTCTTTGTTTCTTTTACTCGATAATTTGCCGATGATGATTTTGGGGTCTATATACGAATTCGATCTCCTAGAATTTCGTTCCTCTGATTTTTACAATATTATATTTCCGCTGTTTGATCATTGCTTGGATGCTTGAGATTTCACTGACTAATTCAAATTCGTATATTTTCGTATATTTTGATACTTGTTTCCCACGGCTTTGAATCTGAACTGTTCATTTCCTTACCACCACGTCTCTGACCTGTTCAACTTTGATTTCGATCACTAGATTTGGTTATTTGACAACCACGGCTTTTGAAACTGCTGTTGACATTATTTGGTTCTTGTTTGTAATCCCTGCGGCCTTAATTTTGGTTCGAATTTTATGCTTTGGCTTTAGAACTGACTGCTTCCATGACATGTGCACTGCTCATTGCTAGATTGAACTTGTTACACTTAAGTCGTTGCTTTACTAGTCTATTATTGTCATTTCTTGTCTGGTTCATCTTTGTAGCATTGACTTGATTTGAAACTGCTACAGCTCATTCACTTGACACTTAAACTTGATATGTTTATTCGAGTTTCCTGCATCATTATTGTTGTGTTTGGTTTTGCACTTGGGCTTGTTTGTTTATTGACACTGTACTGGTGCAATTTTGATGTTCATCTTCGTTGTATATATGCTGCAGTTGAAATGTTGGGTCATTTTTGCATGTTGTCACTGTATGTCCCTTTGTGGTTTCAAACCTGTAGCCATTCATGTTTGATTGTTCATCCATGTTGTCCAGACCTGAATGAACAGTCTTGTATATGCTTTGAGTCATGGTTGCATGTATGTGAGTTGTTCTGTGCACATTGTGATCTTGAGATGTTTGCATGTCAATTGTGTATTTGATGCACTGCCCTGGTTTGAACCATGATTTGATTCACTGTATATTGATTGTGATCTTGATTCACTGTGTCTTTGATGCGTTGCCATATTTCTGGTGCACTTGGTCATTCGAGCCTTTGCGCTTTAGTGCTGCAGTTGAGTTGAGTCAGTGACTTGACCTTTTGCATTTTGTTTGTGGTTTGGTGCCTTCTTGAATTTGTGCAGTCTTTCGTGAGCATGTTGACTTTATAGTTGGACTATGAATTACACTTGAGTTGAATCCAGCTTGTCGCTTGGATTTGACCTTGTGCTGAAGTTTGTGACATTATTTTATCGCACCTGAGTTGAATCCGATAATTTGGGTTTGACATGTGCGCACCTGTCCCTGTAAATTTATCAAGTGTATATATATCGGTGTGCACAGCCTTGCGGCATGTACAGTGATACATTGTGTATGTCACAAGCTGTTCGTATATGGTGAATTAAAAATTTAATGATGAAGAACAACCCAAATAACTGAGGCAAATATTATTTTCAAAATCACATTTTATTTTGTACTGCAAAAAATTTTCTTTTCAATTTTACTGCGTCAATATTTATTTTTGCAGATTGCTCAGATGCGGGATTCAATTTGAAGTGAAGTTGAAGATAAAATACGAGTGTGAGTGACATGTAGTGAGGTCAACTGTAAATTTAAAATTGTGATGTAATTGAATTTGTATCGAATTTGTATAGTGTATAGTGAGAGCTTGAATTTGTACTATTCAGAATTGTAATAAATATTTTTTTGAATAAAAATTCTGTTTAAATTCAAATTCTATGTTATTTATTTTTATTCAGCAAATATTTATTTAATCTATGAAAAAATAAAATAGTACATTAACAAATACATTTACACGAATATATATATATATATATGTTTATTATCATCAAATAAAAATCATATAATCGCACATTCAACACCATATTACACAGTGAATCGAATAAAGGTGGAAGGTAAGAGTCGAAACCAAGGGGTTTCGAAGGGGTAGAAGCACTTTGGTTTAAAACTAGAAAAGAGCGGTTTCTTGCTTTCTCTTATGTAGCTTTAACCTATCTGGCTTTCGACTAAGTTGATTGATTTAAAGAAATGTTCAAAGGTTGCGCCTTTGTTTTAAATAATAGCTTCCTACTATGTCGAAACCTTTATTACTGCCTTTTTACCTCTGAAATAGAGCTTTCGAAGGGGTTGTTTTGTTTAATAACAAAACCCTACCGCATCTCCAATAATTTCGGAAGTGGTGTTTCGACACCATCACTCTCCACTTTAATTGTGGCTTTCGAAATGGTAAGCTTTCGACCGTGCTGCTTGTGACCCTTAGTGATTTTTAAAGAATAACCCGATGGTTTCGAAAGTAAAAGGTTTCGACTAGTTAGAAAAGAATGATTACAAAAGGTGTTTTTCACATGTTTTAAAATTGAACCCAAATGCTTTCGAAGTGTTTGAGGTTTTAATACCTTTGAAAGGTTTTAAAGAAGGTTTTGAAGGGGAGGTTCACTAATGGTTCGAAAGGTCTAAAGGAAAGGTCTTCTAGTGGTTTTAAATGGTTTAAAGGAAATGTTTTTCCAATGGTTTCGAAAGGCAACGTTTATCGGTTCTAAAGAAGGACGCCTAAGGTTTTAGCTTTCGAAGGAAAAGGAATATCGATGGTTTCGAAAGGTTTATATGAATGGTTTCGAAAGGGGTAATTTCAATAGGATTAAAAAGGGCACTTTCAAATGTTTAAATCATCAACAAGGATTTGAGTAAAGTATATATAACATGGCAAGGTGATTTTGAGTAAAACTAAAGTATAAATGTTTTCCTTGTTTAATTTTGGTTTAAAAGGTTTTAAATCAATTTCAGATGAAAATGTTTTCAAGGCAAATCATGGGAAGGTATCCCTAAGTGAAAATGACTAGGATATTGGAATACCAGATGAGACTGGTATAGGGTCATGCCCTATACATTAGCCATTGGCCCTAGCTAATTTAGTCCAGAATTCCAGTGTGTAGGGCTTTGCCACAGTTAAGACTAAAATTATTATTATACACAGAAGGGAATATGTCTGTATATGGTTAGGTTATTGGTGAGCTCGCAAAATCATGGGGATCAAAGGACCCTGGAGATGTTAAGTTAGGGATAGACCGTCTAGAAGAGAAGCGTTTAATAATAGTTAAGGACAGACCATCCAGAAGAGGCATGTCTAATAGATGTTAGATAAATTTTGTTATTTTTTCAAGTAAGCCCGAGTCAGTCAAAGGTTAATAGTAAGCCAAACAAAACTATAATGTTCAGATAGACGGTCCATTTGTTACTTGATATGTATGTTTACATAATTATGCTTTACAATATTAACCAGTTTCAGTTGCCAAATAAAGGTTTACAAAAGATATGCTTTAAAAGTATGTTAGTAAGGGGAAACCCGTTCCGCTAAGGAGCGTGGCTCACCTAACATTAATAACCAGGATTTATAATATTATTCACACCAAGTTTTACGTCTGACTCGGAGTTTATGTTTTCCCCTTAAACTCTCGGCTGCTCAAAATTGATAAGAGTAGGCTGAGGGTTGAGGTTCTTTTAGGCTTTAGTAGGATGCCTAATAAAGCTGTTGAAGGAAAGCAAGAGGCCAACGGATAGTGTTCGTCGACGGAAATTCTGTCGGTTTAGAAAACCGTCGAACGAATTTAGAGATAAAAATAACCGCAAGCGCACAGTATACGAATGTAGCACGTGGCGAATACGGGTCGATCCACAAGGAATTGTTGATTTAAATTTCCTACTCAATCAAAGTAACCCAAAGTTGAGAAATTGTTAACTAGAAATAAAATGAGGCTAACACTAGGAAAATGTAATTCGAAATCTATTAGACTAAAGAACAATTTAGAGGCAAATCCACTCTCAAATTTTTGTAACTCAACAAACACATAATTTATGATCTCTAACTTTGATATTAAGTGGAATAATCATTGTATTTATCATAAGTATGGTTATGTTATTATATAACTCAAACCATCAAACTATAATACAACAATTATACCACTTATAATTCTC
Organism: Allium cepa; assembly: GCA_030765085.1. Taxonomy (NCBI): domain Eukaryota; kingdom Viridiplantae; phylum Streptophyta; class Magnoliopsida; order Asparagales; family Amaryllidaceae; genus Allium; species Allium cepa. The sequence continues at coordinate 589,937,044 of CM060928.1, forward strand.
ATGAAAATGAAGCCAAAGTAAAAGCTATTTTAAGTATGATCTATTTACTACTATAACTAGTAATATAGATCATCAAATTTCATTTTTACTTTCATTTCATAATCAAAAATTACTTAGCAAATGATGATGTAAATTGTGTTTATGTTGAATAAGAATAGCTCATTTGCATAAGCAATATAAGCTATCAAACCCACTTGTATAAACTTACATCAAAATTCACATTCATGAAGCATAAACAAAGAGATCATAACTCATAAAAATGTTGAAATTACATAAAGTTAGAGAGCTTCATCACCCCTAAATTGAAGGAGTTTAGCTACTCATTTGTGGCATTGAAGCATCACATGTAAGTTTCAATATTAAAAAGAAAAGAAAAATAGAAAATAAGTAAAGAAGGCAAAAGAGATTAGCTACTAACTAATTGCATAAATATGAATCTAAGCTATGAACATAAGGAGAAAGAGAGCATAGAAATAAACATTAACAATAAAGTAAAGAAAAGCATGTAGAAAAGAGAGAAGAGAGAGGTTTGGAAGCTATTTTTATTTCATAGAACATTGAGCTTACACTTTGATTTCTTAATTTCCTAAGTAAAATTAAAGAGTAGATGATGGTTTCATATACATAAGAGGGCTATATATACATGCATAAAACCCTAATTCTATTTTTAGGGGGCTACCTAAAATGCCCTTTAGGAAGTGTGGCCAACAAGTAACCATTAACCACTAATTAATCCATCATTTGTTTTGCATGAAGCTTTAACCTCTACTTAGTTGTCCATTAGCTCCAAATTGTACTTTTATGTAAGTGGGTGGGGTCCTCCATGTTCATGGCTTGAATTATTTCCCTCTTCTTTCCTTTGTATTCATTTGTGCATGCATATATCTTCATATAAGCCTCTTCCATATGCATCCAAATTCCTATAAAAATTCTCAAAAAATGTCCAAGTAAAAATTCTTATATTGACACATGCACAAAATGACCGTTTAGCCCCTGAATGAAGATGAAAATATGATGGTTGGAAATAATTGAATTTTGGTTTTAAACATGTTAAAATGCCCAAATATGATGATTATTTAAATAAAAAGAGATAAAATATGGTGTAAATATATGCATAATTACGTGCATATCAAATACCCCCACACTTATCTTTTTATTCGTCCTTGAATAAAGGAAAACTAAGATAAATCCGTTTTCGTAGGGAGCACGATTGCATTGAGCGTATGCAACAAGCCGTTAAACCTCTGGGTGTCCCCAGTAGGATGAGTGTTGTCTCGTGAGGGTTTTCAGCGGATACTACCCACAAAATCCAAATGCAGGATGAAAATATTTACAAAATGCAAGATTTATTTACAAAGAGATGAATGCGAGTTTTTGGAAATATTTACAAATGAAGGATTTATTTTTAAATTGACACGAATAAGTTAAATACAAGTTTTGGTCATTGTCTTGAAAAATTTTACTCGTCAAAATTTCCAATAAAAATCAAGTTGCTATTACAGATAGACCATAGTTTATCTAGTTGTTTTGGTTGATAACATAATGTAACTATGAAATGAATCCTTAGTTGATTATCAAAGTTTGTTAAAGTGGTATTTTCATTTCTTTTCAATAACAAGTTAAATCAAACAAGTTAAACTAGTGCTTGGATTTCAATTGCTTGCTCTCTCATTATTTGCAAGAAAAATTACACACCTAGTTCAGGTAAACTGAGGCCGGATATACCACCCATGCACTGCCTTTCGGGCTTATGTGAGGGGAGTACAGAGCATGGCGAGTGCACACACTTTCGTGCATACACCTATCGACCGTAGGTGGTTTTTATTAAATCTGTTCTTTTTTTTACATGTGTTCCATACATGCATAACCGTGAGGACTTTTAAATGAGTATGAAAGCACATAATCAAAAATTCCAAGTAATTCACCCATGCATAACCGTGAGGACTTTTAAATGAGAGTGAATACTTTGGATATATATATATATATATATATATATCTTTTTTTTAAAGGTGAGAGTTTTGCAAAATCATCTTAGCACCATTTAACTTAGAAGACAAAAATGTTATATTCTTTACTTTAAATTTACCACTTTTTAAACAAAGATTTTCAATTAGAACATACTTCATAATTAGCATAGATGAACCTTCCTATATACTAGTTAAACCATTGTTATTTGTAATCAAACTTCATTTTTATTTTTATTTTAAGACAGATAAATTTTCAAAAATTTCAATTTATTAACCAAAACTTATACTTATCCCATAGTGTTTCTTCAAAAATAAATCAAAATGGTTAAAAGAAAATGTTTTTGAGATTTAGGAGTTTTGATATTATTATTTTTTGAAGAAAATGAAAATTCAAAAAAAAATGCCATGGAAAACTAAAAAAAATGAAAACGAGACTCCCCCCACACTTAATTTTGACTGTGTCCCCATAGTCGATGCATGATATAATAATGTAACGAGGTATGTACATATTTACAAAAGAGGGTTAACATTCTTACCAGACGTAGCTTCGCTCATGAAGGATCATGAGCTCCTCCTCTTGGTTACCGGGCAATTCCAAGAAGGGTTTTAAACGATGACCATTGACTTTGAAAATTGATCCATCCTTTGGGTTTTCTATTTCTATGGCACCATATGGAAAAATAGTTCGTACCACAAATGGTCCAGTCCACCTTGATTTAAGTTTCCCAGGGAATAAATGAAGTCTCGAGTCATATAAAAGAACTTTCTGGTTAGGCGAAAACGTTTTCCTTAGGATTGACTGGTCATGAAAAACTTTGGTTCTTTCTTTGTAAATTTTCTCGTTTTCATACGCGTCGTTCCTAAGTTCTTCGAGTTCGTTGAGTTGTAGTTTTCGATTTTCGCCAGCTTTTTCAAGATCAAAGTTTAAGTTTTTTATTGCCCACAACGCTTTGTGTTCAATTTCAACGGGTAAATGGCAAGCTTTACCGTAAACTAAACGAAATGGGGACATCCCAAGGTTAGTTTTAAAAGCAGTACGGTAAGCCCAAAGCGCGTCGGTCAATTTCTGAGACCGATCTTTTAGATTTTTATTGACAGTTTTCTCCAAGATTTGTTTTATTTGTCGATTTGAAACTTCAACTTGGCCACAAGTCTGAGGATGATACGGAGTGGATAACTTGTGGGTTATCGAGTATTTTTTCATTAAAGTTTCAAAAGAACGGTTGCAAAAATGGGTTCCGTTATCACTGATTATTGTGCGAGGTGTGCCGAACCTCGAAAAGATATTTTCTTTGAGAAATTTCACAATAATTCTATGGTCATTGGTTTTGCAAGGAACGGCTTCGACCCATTTTGAAACGTAATCGACAGCGAGAAGGATATACAAGTTTCCAAAAGAATTGGGAAAAGGTCCCATAAAGTCAATACCCCATACATCAAAGATTTCGATCGTAAGAATGGGGTTTAAAGGCATCATATCTCGTCGAGAAATTCATCCAAGCATTTGACATCGATCACAAGTTTTACAAAATTCAAACGAGTCTTTGAAAAGAGAAGGCCAATAGAAACCACACTGAAGCACTTTTTCCGTAGTTTTTCGAGGACCGAAATGTCCACCGCACGCTTGATTATGGCAAAACGAAAGAACACTCCTTATTTCATTATCCGGAATGCAACGTCGGATGATTTGGTCAGGACAATATTTGAACAAGTATGGATCGTCCCAATAGAAGTATTTCACCTGGGACATAAATTTGCATTTGTCCTGTTTGGACCAAGATGAGGGAGTTTGTTTAGTGACTAAGTAGTTCACTATATCAGCGTACCATGGATCGATCGAAATTGAAAGAAGTTGTTCATCGGGGAAGTTTTCATTGATTGGCAAAGAAGATGGTGCGTTCGAAAGACGAGATAAGTGATCGTCTATGACATTATCGGATCCTTTTTTGTCTTTGATTGTAAGGTCAAATTCTTGAAGTAAAAGGATCCAACGAATCAAACGGGATTAAGCATCCTTTTTAGCGAAGAGATATCGAAGCGCAGAATGGTCAGTGTAGATCGTAATGTGTGAACCTATCAAGTAAGGTCGAAACTTTTCAAGCGTAAAAACGATAGCTAGAAGCTCTTTTTCAGTTGTTGTGTAGTTGAGTTGAGCGTCGTTCAAGGTCATACTCGCGTAGTAAACCATGCATCGTTGGAAAGTCGCAGGAGCGTTACATAGTCCGAATGGCATACGTCGATAAGCGAAGGTGCCGAATGGACATGTGAAAGTTGTTTTCTCTTGATCTTCGGGAGCGATTGGAATTTGGTTATAGCCAGAATAACCATCAAGGAAACAGTAAAATTCATGGCCGGCTAAACGTTCGAGCATTTGGTCAATGAAAGGAAGAGGAAAGTGATCTTTACGTGTTGCGGCATTTAGTTTTCGGTAGTCAATGTAAACACGCCAACCCGTTTGAGTACGAGTTGGAATAAGCTCGTCTGAATTGTTCTTGACTACGGTTAGCCCGAACTTTTTCGGTACAACGTGAATTGGGCTAACCCATGAACTATCGGAGATTGGGTAAATGATTCCGTTGTCGAGAAGTTTAAGAATTTCATCATGTACCGCATCTTTCATTTTTGGATTTAGCCTTCGTTGCGCGTCACGAACAGGCTTGGCATCATCGATTAAATGGATGCGATGTTGAACCAGAGTAGGACTATTTCCTTTTATATCGGAAATCGACCATCCCATTGCTTCCTTATTTTTCGAAAGGACAGAGAGAAGAGAAATTTCTTGGTCAAGAGAAAGATTGTTAGAAATGATGACAGGACAGGTTTCATTTTCACCTAAGTATGCGTACTTAAGGTGGTCGAGAAGCGGTTTGAGGTCCAGCTTTGGAATTTTTTCGATCGAAGAATTGGGTTGAGATTCGGACTCAACTGGAAGAGATTCAAAAGGAAGAGTGTATTCAATATCGTTGGGAATTTTGTGAAACAATTTTTCATACTCGGCCTCACGTTCATCGTTAAGATCAAGTGTTTCGTTTTCAACATTTTCGTGAATAGCACTAACTTCCAACATTTGGTCACAAGGTTCATTCGATTGGCTTTCAAGATTGAAAATATTAAGATCCAAAGTCATGTTTCCAAAAGAGATTTTCATTGATCCATTACGACAATTGATTAAGGCATTTGAGGTGGCTAAGAATGGTCGGCCTAAAATCAACGGAATTTGAATCGAGGGATTCGTCACAGGTTGTGTTTCGAGAATGATAAAGTCAACGGGGAATATAAATTGCCCTACTCGAATGAGTACGTCTTCGATTTCTCCCACGGGCTTCTTAATGGAACGATCGGCAAATTGAAGCGTAACTTTCGTGGGTTTGAGCTCACCTAAGCCTAATTGTTCGTACACGGAGTATGGAATCAAGTTGACACCCGCGCCTAAGTCTATCAAACATTTGTTAATCGTCTTGTCTCCAATTGTACACGAAATCGTAGGGCAACCAAGATCTTTATATTTAACGGGCATGGATTGGGACAAGACTTCACTCAAACTGGCGGCTAAGAAGACTTTTTTGGGCACTTGAGTATGTCGCTTTTGGGTGCATAAGTCCTTAAGAAATTTTGCGTAAGTGGGGACTTGTTGCACGATGTCAAGAAGCGGGATGTTAACCTTCACTTGTTTAAAAATTTCCATCATCTTTTCTATTTGGTCCGAGTGTTTCTTTGGTCGAAGACGATGTGGAAATGGAACACGATACTCGGTAGGCGGGTATACTCGAGTAGAAGAAGAAGAATTTTGATTGTCGTTCGATTCGACGTTTGGCTCCACGTTTTGTTCTGAGTCGTTCGTTGTTTTAGAAGCATCGAGAAAAGTTTCCGGTAAATCATTTGGGTTAACGACTTGATTATTGATTTGTTTACCAGAACGGAGAGTTGTGATAGCATTCAACTGGGTGACGTTGCTATCTTGAACAACATGGGCTTGATTTGAATTTGCGTTTTGATTTCTGGAATTTGGAAGGGGCTGGCTTGGGAATGTTCCACGTTCACGTTCACTTACAGACGTGGCTAATTGACTCATTTGCATTTCGAGTTTTGCAATCGATTGGTTTGTGTTTTGCATATATGAAGTCAATAAATTTTGCAAATTGCTGTTTGATTGAAGGCTTTGAGTAGTTGCCTTAGCCAACGTTTCAAGAGTTTTCTCAAGTGAAGTTAAACGTTTATCGTCTTGTGGAGGATGAGAAGAATTTGGTGGAAAATTTGGTTGTTGTGGTTGATTATGAGACGGGCCCGTAAAGTTTGGTTGAAAATTATTGGGCTGAAAGGGAGGATTCGAAGCATTATTCGGAAATGCTTGAAAATTGGGACGAATCGTATTCGTGTTGGGATTGTTTTGGCTCCACGCAAAATTCGGATGATTTCTCCAACCAGGGTTGTACGTTGGAGAAAACGGGTCGTTTTTGGTTTTATTGAAAGCATTGATTTGTTCGACGGAATTAGGACACTGATCGGCTATATGATTAGGATCGTTGCATTTATAACACATTGGTTGGGAAGCTTGGTTCGTTTGATTCGATGAGAAAACGTTATCAAATTTTTTAATCATTGCATCGATCTTAGCTTCCAAAGCAACTGAAGATCCTATCGAGTGTGCACTCGATCGTGAGTATATTGATTTTTCGTTCGAGCGTTCCCATTGGGACGACTTGGCACATTGATTCGAGCATTGATTCGTGAGCTGTTTTCGAGCATGGTTGGGCAAGAAAATTGCCTTGGCACATTGATTCGAGCATGGTTCGTGAGCTGTTTTCGAGTCCATCGTATAAGATTTGGCAAATCGTCCATTTTTCAAATTTATGGTGTGGACATTTTATCAAAAGCTCTTTGAATCTTTCAAAATATTTTCCAAATGGTTCGCCCTTGAATTGATGAAAATTTACAATTTCATTTCGAATTCTAATTGTTTTTTCCAAGGGGTAGAACTTTTTTAAGAAAGCTTTTACAAATTCTTCCCACGTTTTAATTGAGTTCGAAGGTAAGCTGTACAACCATTTTTCAGCGTAATCCGTAAGAGCAAATGGGATTAATCGAAGTTTGATTCCGTCATCAGAAAGTTGTTGGAGTTTAATGGTTGCACAAACTTGTTCGAATTTTGTCAAAAAGATGTATGGATCATCGTGCTCGAAATTGCCAAATTTTGGAAGCGTGGCAATATGGCTCGAATGGATTTCAAAATGGTTACCCGTAGGGGCGGGTAACGTGATGCAAGATGGAATAGAAACTCTATCAGGAAAGATTCTATCCATAAGAGTTCGAGGGGCTTTTTCGTTCTCCATTTCAGGAGGATCGTCTGTTCGAGTTAAACGGTTTGTAGAAGGGTCGCGAGTCTAACGATTCGTTGTTGTGTCATGAGTCCAAGTACTCATGCACAAGTGAAAGTCGAGAAGAGAAAGGAGTTAGAACTGAGTTTAGGGAGTGAAAGAAGATTTGAAAACGTGTTTTTTTTTTTTGAATTTTTTTTTTACAAGGGAGAAAACTATTTAACAAGTGAGATTTATTTTCAAAAGAAAAGTTTAATTTTTATTTTGTTTTTGGTTTTTCAAATTTTTTTTATATGTTTTTGGTTTTGTATTTTTTTTTTGTTTTTTGAATTTTCAAATATTTACCAAAAAGATTTTTTTTTCTTAAGAAAATGGAAAGTGATTTTTGTTTTTCAATTTTTTTTTCTTTTTTGAAAAGATTATATTATTTTTTTTGGATTTTTGAACATTTTCAAAGGAAAGAAAGAAAAGGATTTTTTTTGAATGAAAAATCAAGTTAAAATTTACAATTTTTTTTTTTTGGATTTTGGATTTTTTAATTTTTTTTTTTTTAAATATGCATGAACTAATGCAACTAAATGAATGCAAAGGACTTAATTATAATTTTCTGTCGTTAGTAGCTCCTAACCCAAAATTGTATAATCACACTTTGTCTTAAATCAACAAAAATATTTCTCAGCCAGGTAACGGACAGGAGTTATCGATGCACCACGAATCACCGTAGCAATGCAGCCGAAGGTTTAAGTACCTTCAAAGGAACAACCAGTATAATATTTACGTATCACCGTAATTTTTATAACTGGTTATTACTCTGCCGTAGCCTAGACACCAAGAAATAAAATCGTTCAAATAAAATAATTGTGAAGATACAATTAAGCCCTAAGTGAGCTTGTGACACCCTTAGGTCCAACGTCTAACCTTTATTATTAGTCAAATTCTACGATGAAATGCGTTTGTGGGCTAAGGAAAGGGTGATGAAATCCCTCACCTTATGTGAATTGGGGTATTGCCCTTAGAAAAGAAAATAAGATGAGATGAATGCAAAACAAGAAATTAAACGTGTATTAACAATGCAACTAAAATGAAGTTTGTTTTTGGTTTTTTGGATTTTGAAAAAAAAATTTTAATGCAAATGCAAGCAACCAAAAATGCGAATAAAGATGGAAGCACAATACCAGAGCGTGCAGATTATTTTAGCAATATTTTTTTTAGCAGCGATTTTTCTTAGCAAAGCAAAGCAGTTTATTTGTTGGCAAACACTTTTCCCTTTTGAATTTCTGCTTTGACAACCTGAAATGAAGAACAAGATATATTTACAAAAAAAAAATTATATATATCGAACGAAATAAAACAAAGGAAAATAACACAACTGTTTGAAATCAAAGGAAACAAAACAAAAGATTTTCAAACAAAACTTATTTTTTTTTTTGTATATCAAAGGAGAAACAAAACAAAGTAAAATCAAAACTATTGAAACAAAAGAACCAAAACAAAACAAGTTTTTCTATGACAATTGTTTTTTTTGGGGTAGAAATTAAATTAAACAAAACAAAAGAAGACACACTAAAATCAAACACTCACAAGCCCCAAAAAATTCAAAATCTTCACTAAACAAACTCTTTTTTTTTTTTTTGGAAAGGAAACTTAAAAGTAGGGTTTTACTTTAAAAAAAAATTAAACACAAAAAGATTCAACAAATCATACTCACACATCCACTGAACAAAACCCGAATTACCCTAAATCACCCAGACTAAGAAAAACTTTCTTTTTAAGCAAATAAAAGAAAACTATTTTTATTTAAAAAAGAAGCCTACAAAACAAAGCAAAACAAACAATTATTCACTTTAAACTAAACAAAAAATAGCCCATAGCCCAAATGTAAGCATCCACCCTAAACTATTATCACCCCACAATTATTCACACACCCAAAATCAAATCAATGAAATCAACAATAAATACACACCTGAAACAAATAAATATTTCCTCGATTCTCACATGTAAAATTGGCAATAAATCAAAATCGAATACCAAAATTTTAGAAACTAGCTCGGGTTTGCTCACGATTTGAGGTGCGGTTTCTGCTCTCGGTGTGGGGTTATGATTGAGGGGTCGCGATTTGTGTAGTGATTGGGGAGAAAAGGTAAAGTTTTTTTTTTCGTGGTGTTGATTCGGAGTGTGGTGATTTGAGGATGATTAGCGGTTTGGGGATTCAGGTTGAGGATTTTGAGGAGTAGTGGATTGGTGATTTGGTAGCAGGCAGCAGTGAGAAGGGACGTGACGTAGGATGAGGCAGGGGAGTGGAGAGGTTCTGGCGATGTTCTACGAAGACAGAGGTGATGTTTGATATGAGTTGTCGAGCTGCGCGATGAAGTTCCGGTTTACGATGCAGGTGATGATCGATGAGGTTAGTAGTGGAAGTTCGTGGATTTGCGATTGGAGGTGAAGCGGTGGCCGTTTATGGCGATTTGGGGGTGAGTTCGAGCACTGCAGGGGAGGAGGCTTGATGGCAATGGTATGTAGATTTATGCAATGGTTGGTTTGTGAATTTGTTGGTGACAGCGATGTGGTTAACGGCAGTTTTGTTGTGACGAGGAAGATCAGCAGTGAAGTTGTATGGTGATGGTCTGTGTTTTTTTGGTGTGTGCACTGCACTGGTGGTAGGAAATAGAAATGGTGATATGTGATTGTTTTGCCAGTGCGAGGTGTGAATGGTTTGGTGAAACTGCAGGCAGGCAAGGCAAGGATGGAAGTTGTGTTAATGATGTCAAGGCAGAGGTCGGATGCAAAGGTTGTAAGGTGGAGGAAGGTTGTTGAACTGCCGTAGTTGTTGTCTGTGTTTGGGGTATTGCTGGTTGTAGTTGTTATTGCCAGAGAAGTTAGGTAATGTATGGATCGGTTGCAATGAACAGGGGAAGGAAGTTTGGGCAGTGGCAAATCAAGTGATTAAAGTGGTTGAAAGAGGATGTTAGTTATGGCGTGTTGGTCTGATATGGAAATGTAGATGTAAATGGAGTGACAGTCTTGTATGAAGATTATGTTTGTACTGTGATGTACTTGAAAGTGAAATGAGAGTGGTATGGCGTTTGAGGCAGATGAACTGAAGTGTTGAAGAGGTGGTGATGTGGTTATTGTTGACTGGAGCAGCGGTATTATGTGTGGCCGGTGCACAGTTTTGTTGAAGTTTGGGGGAAGCAGTAATGTGGAGGAATGGTTTGGTTGTGTATTTTTGGTTATAGCAGTGGATGGTGACAGGGTGGTTGAAGAAGTGATATATGCAGCAAACAGGCAGTGAACAGAGAAGGGGAAATGCACAGAAAAGATTTGGAAATCAAATTTGTAAAAGGAAATTGAATTGTAAATTGTAACTGAAATTATAAAGAAAATGAATAGGAAATAAAATATTTATGTTTTGGTTTTGAAATTTTGTATGTTTTTTTTTATGGAAATAGAAATGCAAATGCAAAATAAAAAACTACATACACACAAAAAAATGCAAGCACAAATCAAACACACACAACAATTTTTTTAAAATGCACTCAACACACAAAACAAACACACAATATAATCAAAAGAAAATAATTCGAAGAATATAAAATTAAAATCAAATCAACTCCCCGGCAACGGCGCCAAAAACTTGTTCGTCGACGGAAATTCTATCGGTTTAGAAAACCGTCGAACGAATTTAGAGATAAAAATAACCGCAAGCGCACGGTGTATGAATGTAGCACGTGGCGAATACGGGTCGATCCACAAGGAATTGTTGATTTAAATTTCCTACTCAATCAAATTAACCCAAAGTTGAGAAATTGTTAACTAGAAATAAAATGAGGCTAACACTAGGAAAATGTAATTCGAAATCTATTAGACTAAAGAACAATTTAGAGGCAAATCCACTCTCAAATTTTTGTAACTCAACAAACACATAATTTATGATCTCTAACTTTGATATTAAGTGGAATAATCATTGTATTTATCATAAGTATGGTTTGTTTATGTTATTATATAACTCAAACCATCAAACTATAATACAACAATTATACCACCTATAATTCTCATGAAAATGAAGCCAAAGCAAAAGCTATTTTAAGTATGATCTATTTACTATTGTAACTAGTAATATAGATCATCAAATTTCATTTTTACTTTCATTTCATAATCAAAAATTAATTAGCAAATGATGATGTAAATTGTGTTTATGTTGAATAAGAATAGCTCATTTGCATAAGCATTATAAAACCCACTTGTATAAACTTACATCAAAATCCACATTCATGAAGCATAAACAAAGAGATCATAACTCATAAAAATGTTGAAATTACATAAAGTTAGAGAGCTTCATCACCCCTAAATTGAAGGAGTTTAGCTACTCATTTGTGGCATTGAAGCATCACATGTAAGTTTCAACATTAAAAAGAAAAGAAAAATAGAAAATAAGTAAAGAAGGCAAAAGAGATTAGTTACTAACTACTTGCATAAATATGAATCTAAGCTATGAACATAAGGAGAAAGAGAGCATAGAAATAAACATTAACAATAAAGTAAAGAAAAGCATGTAGAAAAGAGAGAAGAGAGAGGCTTGGAAGTCATTTTTATTTCATAGAACATTGAGCTTACACTTTGATTTCTTAATTTCCTAAGTAAAATGAAAGAGTATATGATGGTTTCATATACATAAGAGGGCTATATATACATGCATAAAACCCTAATTCTATTTTTAGGGGGCTACCTAAAATGCCCTTTAGGAAGTGTGGCCAACAAGTAACCATTAACCACTAATTAATCCATCATTTGTTTTGCATGAAGCTTTAACCTCCACTTAGTTGTCCATTAGCTCCAAATTGTACTTTTATGTAAGTGGGTGGGGTCCTCCATTTTCATGGCTTGAATTATTTCCCTCTTCTTTCCTTTGTATTCATTTGTGCATGCATATATCTTCATATAAGCCTCTTCCATATGCATCCAAATTCCTATAAAAATTGTCAAAAAATGTCCAAGTAAAAATTCTTATATTGACACATGCACAAAATGATCGTTTAGCCCCTGAATGAAGATGAAAATATGATGGTTGGAAATAATTGAATTTTGGTTTTAAACATGTTAAAATGCCCAAATATGATGATTATTTAAATAAAAAGATATAAAATATGGATGTAAATATATGCACAATTACGTGCATATCAGATAGCTATTTAGGAGTTGCAGTTCTTTGTTTTGTGTTTATTTCTGCTGTGTATGTATTAAGTCAATCATGACTATATGACTATGATCGTCCAAGGGGGCATCTTCATATGTCACTCTTAATGTATTTTGTAATAATATATTTTTTCATTGCCTAGGAAATGTTTTGGGATTATGTAATCTTAATATGGTACATATGTTTTGAAATGTAGTGGAAAAATGTTGTTTTGAAGTCTGTGCTTTATTTCATATTCAAATGCTTCTGATATTATAGATACCATTAACATGGTCGTATTTAGCTGTTGAAAGTTAATATTATAGATGACTACATATCTATAGAGCTTGGCTTTGGACCTCTAGATAAGGGATGTTACAGGTACGTTCAAAAATTACAAATACAAGTTGCAAATACAGACACTTTACCAGCTTGTTTTGAATACATATCATGTAATTTCAAGAACAACAACTAGCATACAAATCTGGTAAAAATAGCATTAAGCTCGACAATTTGGCATATTTGGTTAGAACGTAACTAACGCATGCTTTAGAACAAAAAATTGCCGACAATATTCGATTAGAAATTATGTCAGTAGAGTGCAAAATTTTAATTAAGAAATTTAAACATTTGCGATAAGAACACAGTTAAAGAAGCAAAATTTGCATGGAGTTCGGCCTTATCTGAGCATGTAGTGATAGATCTGGCTATTAACAGATTGCAAAAGAGGAATCTCGATAATTTTTGCTAGATATGGAGTAGATTATAAGATTCGAAATCCAGTGATTTGAGCTTATGGATACTATATTTTGAGATTAAAGCTTCAAACTGACTGTCATTTTGTGACATTAAAGGTTTTTTAGGGATTCTTATCATTGGCCACTATTGGTTTTTGAGAACGTTTCTGGCCTTTTTTAAGGGAGGGGATTATTGAAGTGGTAGTTCGGAATCAAATGAGAGGTTCATTTGAATGAAGGGTAATATTACATGCAAGTAAGAATAGTTAACATGATCTAGCAAGTCTCTTTACTTTTAGCTCTTATCATTTAAGTTGATTGCTTAAATTACTTTTGTCAGTATGGGTGAATTTTCCTATACAGTCTTTGCTTGTTTTAGGTTTTTATTTTTTCTCTTGTTTAAGCTATTTGTAAGTTAATATATGAAGATATTATGTGCTAAAAGGTACCCATTTATGCTAGTAGATTGCAACGTTTTAATCAGGTATATTATTGAAGTATATGTCATATTTTAGTTTGTTAATAAGTACCAATTTTTTAAAAAAAAGTATCAATGTAAATTATCTTCAAAGAAATCCTTGCATTGTAATTAAAGCAGTACATAGGTTTGAAACTTGTGTAGCGTGATTCAAACACATATTAACATGTAGTATGTTGCATACTACTTAAGACTTGAAGTATTAGTATATACTACCATCTAAGTACCCTTTTTTTTTAAAAGGACTTTTTGGACTTATCTAAAACTTTAGGTCCTTTTAACAAGCCTACACCTAAATAATATCACTATTGCACCACTTTTTTTGCTACAAACATAAAAAAACCTAAAGGTCCATTTAGTTTATTTTGTATTTATGTTTCGGTTTTCAACATTAATAACAAAATATGAGAAGAGTGAAAGGACGACGGAGGGGTGGAGAGACGACAGAAGGATGCAATGTTTTTCGTGCTTCCGTTATTTCTCAAAACATAAAAAATAAAACATTGTATTCTGTTTTATATCTTAACTTCATTTTTAAATTTATCGTTTACATGTCGTGTGCATTTTTGTATAGATGAAAATCCAAAACAAAAAACAACAAACCAACTGCGGCCTAAACTCTTGGTACAAAACATTTCTTTTTACTAGAAACATTAATCGATTTGCTTCAAGAAAACAAGATCCTAAGTGTATAAGAAACATTTGAATGTAAACTAATAAACATGCACTTCGAGTATATGTTCAACTTCGCCAACTAACTTTCAAAGCATACCGTGTAAGCCAATTTTTGTTATCACTTCAATGTTACATGTTCCCCAAGAGAAAGTCCTCGAAATTGCTAGATGCCTCTAACAAATGGTCCAAATTCCTCTAAAGGGAAAATAAAAATCAAAAGACACTTAAGCAAAACAGCATGAACCTTTTGGGTAAATGTAACACATGAATGTAATACATGAATAAGAGATTCGGATATATATCATTAAAGCATAAAATATTTTGTTCTGCCAAAATTTCATCCCTAAATCAGAATAGGAAGTATGAACTTAGAAATGATTCACAAATCGCAGTCGTGAAGTGATGAAGCTTTGCCCAAATCTAGCGATTCTTAATAAAATAATCAATATGGGAAATAAACCCTAGAAATAATGGTAAAAGCCAAAGAGATAAACGGTGTTCGACGAAGAGTAGCATAAATTGTAAATGCCTAAAATTTGAGGGTAGAGTAGAGATTAAGTTGGCAAAAATATAGGGGGGAAAAAAAATCTTAAAATGACACCTGAATGATTCGAACTCTCATGGGAAATCCCATGTACTTAGCAGGCACACACCTTAACTCGACCAAAGTGTCATTCTCTAAATAACAAACAAACTAATTATCTGAAAAGTGCTTGTGTTTTTTCAAATTTATTAACATGGAATTGTAAAGGTAAAACTGTTTTAATTATTTTCACTCAATGCTTAAGCTGAATAATACTCATAATTACAATTATATAGATAACAAAAGAAGTGTTGGATAAGCACACCACTAAAACATGATTGAACTACTACGGGTATTGTGATGGTAAAATTCCAAAAACCAGCTAATGGTATTAAGAAAATAAATTAAACTATCAATAAAACCTTTGTAAACGAACTAAATATAGATGAGAAATTTTTGAAATTTCTTTCAAAATAAGAGCAGGAGTGTAAAACATACCAACAATCATCAGTGTATTCTGAAAGAAGTTGTCAAAAACTACTGGATAGTATGCTACCTATGAGGAGAAAAAATTCATAAAGATGGAAACCATGACGGATTGTAAACAGCAGAAGGAACTATTTGCGAATTTATACACATAACATAATGTAAAACCAACCTTGACAGTATAGCAAAATATGGTTGTCAAAGCCTTAAGTGTTCGCTAAAATAAAAATTGGAAAGATTACAAACCAAAATCTTGGGAAACTAAGAACTTCATGAAAAAGAGAATAGAAAACTTTGAAATAATAGTAACAGTTGAATTTGCCTTCAAATAAATTCAAAAAAAATATGTAAAATTGTAACATGGATAATTTTAAGGGATAAAATTGTAGCATGGATAATTCTAAGGGAAATCAAAAAAGGAACATAAAAATCTTCATTAAATTGATGAGATTAATTAAGGAAAAAGAAGATAAAAGGTTAAAGATTATATCTTTCTTATATAATAGAATTTTTTTATTTTCTTTCAAATCTACTATGCATGCCATCGATCATTTTTTTTTCTTTTTTGTATTGTGCATTATTTTTATTGCAAACCAAGTGAAGATTTTGAATTTAATTATTTCAGTTGGAAAATTCACATTATATTATATATAAAAAGATGAGTTTTATGTAGATAAATAAAACATAAATTCATAATAATATCCATTTGTTCTATTTTTTGGATTTATTATATCTTACATTTTAAACAGTACAAGCAATCTGATATGTTATAATATTCATCACTATAATTAGATTTAAAAGGTTCTAATTTATGTTTTTGTTTATTCATTTTTGGTTTGTATTATAATTTTATTATCCAATATCTACCTTAGATGTTGATTACAAAATATATATTATATGGACTAAATTTACAATATGAAAACTACGGTACAGAAATTATAGGTATTGGATTTCAAGAAAAGTAAAATGTCAATTTTCCTTTAATACCATAAAGTCTAGAGAACTGACACAAAAGTCCCCTTAGCTAATCTTAAATGATTTGAAATGCCACCTATATTCCTTGATTCAAATGAAACACAAGAAAATATCATATGTATTTAGATGAAAATAAATTTGATTTGTCAATTTGATAATGAATATCATAAATAAAGTATTTGATTCTTCTATTTTATATCAGTTCTGTATACACAAATTTAAGCGAAATTATTTTTTTATAATGCTTATAATGTCTTTGGTGTCATCGTTTTGTAGGAACATGAACATTTGAACCCTCAATTCAAAACAAGAATATTAAAGAAACTAATAGATTTGAAAAACAAAATAGGGAGGAAATGAGAATAACAATGTGCAAACCAAAAGAGAACTAATAAAGTTCAAAACGGTAAAAAAAAGGTGAAATAGAAGTGAGATAACAATCATTCAATTTTTTTTCCAAACGAAAGGAATTATGAAAAGGCTTCATAAATAATCATTTAACATATTAAAAAATTATAACAGTTTTCTCTCCAATTTAAAATAATAATCAAATGTTGTTAAACATCTCAGACTATTATGTTCACATACTAATTTTCCAATTTTTTAAACATCCCTTTACAACAATCGTATTGATTATAATAATATCATTTATAACATGAAAAGCAAATATATTTTAA
Organism: Allium cepa; assembly: GCA_030765085.1. NCBI lineage: Eukaryota > Viridiplantae > Streptophyta > Magnoliopsida > Asparagales > Amaryllidaceae > Allium > Allium cepa. The sequence continues at coordinate 589,954,050 of CM060928.1, forward strand.
ATCTTAATCTGCAATGCAAGTAAGTTTCTTGCCTATTTTCCAATGTACACATGTTTGAAATGAATTGATTTAAGTTATTAGGCCTAATAAATTAAAAGATGAAACAAATTAGTGACAACCAATTTGAATTTGAAAAAACGATAAACCTTTTCACATTCAATTCATTACCGAAGTGTTTAAAGTATTTTATAGGTTTATTCCGATTTGTAATAAAAAAATAAAAGAAAATTATGAAAATCTAAACCATGTATACTAGTTCGGTTCAAAAATAAGGGCGTGTTTATGTTAAGCAAAAAAGGCATTTTGAAACAGATGTTCTAAAAGGAAAACGTGTTTTTATGTTATGCAACGGGCGTTTGTAATGGGTATTTTTATGAAAGTTGTGATGTATTAATTATTATTGATTTTATTTTTAATTGATTAGTATTCACATAAATAAGATAAACAGTAATAATGAAAGAACAATGTGTAATAACAAGTACATTAAAGAAGATACAATAATGTAGAATTGAAAATACATTTGTACTCCACACAAAATAAAATTAGTAAATATAAATGTGATTCGTACAGTAATTCAATGACGTCATATGGCAATTAGTTTATCTCTTATGTTATCTCGAACAAATTCCATATTGTTACCTAAACTCCTTTGAACCGGTCAATTCTCTCTCTCATCAGTAGCTTGAATTTTGTAGCATTCTTCAAGGTATTGATTTGGAATATAATCAGGATTATCATCAAATATCATGAAGTCCAAGAATAGCCATTGTAACAGTAGCCACTTTTACTTGAATTCGAAGTATAAAAGCAGACATATTATTCAGGATCACAAACTTTCTCTTATATATTCCAAATGTTCTTTCAACTACCATGCATAACCTGAAGAATAAAAATTAAAAATCTCATTTTATGACCTTCAATGATTTTTATCACAATAAAGAAATTCTTTTTATATGAAAGTTCTGTTGACAAAGTTCTTGGTATTCAGAAAGAATATCAGAAACTCATTGCACTTTATTGTATGTAGAAATGTGCATTACAAAATTGTTTTCATACGAAATTATCTTCACACTTTAGTATATCGAGAAATTCTTATGCGACCAGTAACGTATTCAAATCTTCATTGTCGGAATATATGTCGAATATTGTGTTTGCAAGAATGATATTAGTGGCATAAAGGAGAATAAGAAGAAGAAGAAGTAGTGTGAAGGAGGAGGAAGGGGAGGTTATTATAGTGGGTGATTAACCATTGGCATCCGATACATTAGACGCTTCGAACGCTCGTGGATCTCTCTCCCTACCAACACCCCCTCCCCCATCACATGAACTGGGTGTTAGAACTGTGCCAACCCGTAGTGGATAATTTGGTAAATTCAAAAAAGTAATTCATCGTTGGATGTTTAATGGGCCTAGTAGTCCAATTCATTTAGAACTTCTCTAAATTTTCTTTTAAATAACATCAATATTTTTTGTATAAATAACGTCAATATTTTAATAGAATTTATAAATGACACTTATTTTATACATTTTGTATTGTGTAATTTGATGTGTATACATAAATGTATGAACGTGCACGTGCAACATAATAAATTATATATGGTTTGACATGCCTATATATAGAGGTGGCATTTACACCGCAACAGACATGTTAGACCCTATTGTATGCATGTGGCTTATCCAATTAAATGTATATGTGTACATATACGTAACATAATATAATTCAGAATATATGTATATATACTATATAAATATAGTTGATTTGCAAATTTATTTAGAATAATAATTTACATGTAGTTTTGAATAAATATAAAACATATAATTCAAAAAAAAGGTTTTTTCTGAATGAAATTTAAAATTATATACACACATACATGCTTATGAATATACTATAATGTAAATAATAATAATAAAATTTATGTCTACATTCTTAAGTGTTCATAGTCAAATATTTTTTGGGTTAAAATTTGTTAAACAAAATGCTCTTTTTTGTATAGATATTTTTAATAAAAATTTGTATGATGATTTTCGAAAAGAAATTGTAATATTGTATTAAAATTTAGATGCTAATATTTTACATTAAATGTAAATGCATGTAAGTATTTATTATCCGTATAACTAGTTTTAAATTAAATAAAAGATTATACATAAATATTTTATACGAATTAAATAAATATATAGAAAAAAAATCATTTTTTCTTATTCTGAAAGATTATTTATATATGAATGTAAAATATAAATCATGCATTATGTAGTTTTATTACTTTTGATTTTGACTTTTTAATTGACAAAAAAACCATTTATTAATATATTTAGTTTTTGTATTTTTTATACAAACAAGGCCATGAGCAACTAAGATGATTACAAGTACAAAATGATTTTTTTATACACATATACCATCCAATGTGGCAACACAAATATATACAAATTCATTATATCGATAGCTAACCAAACTAACATATGATATGGTAAACGTACTACACATTAATATACAATCATAAATAAGGAATTTACCTTTCACCAAAGCCTAGAATGTATTAAAATGAAGAACCTGACTTCCATAATTGAATCCTGTATCCAGAAGTTGCTAGCTTCCCGAACATAGCTACCACCAATCAATGATCGAATCGACTTTAATTTGATGTTAAAAGTGCTTGAAAAGGTGGAGGGGCGAGTTAGAATTTTTTCGGCTTGCAAAGGAGTTGAAGAAGAGGCTCCAAAAAATCCAAAAAGAATAGAGATGTAAAATAGAGGAGATACCAAGGAGAAAAATGTGAATCTGGGTCCCTATTTGTCTCTTACATTTCCTCCTCCTTTGTAATTCAAATCCAACTCTTCCTTAGCCATCATTATGGTCGACCTACCCTTGCACATTCCAGCCGAAAATTCAAGCCTCCTTATAGGCCTCTAAATCATTTCAAGTTTGACCGATGCATTTAAATCCAATTTAAACGCGCATTTATCATAGATCAATCTGAATTTCTATTATAAATGCACTGTTCAATATTTTTCAACACATCAAATAAAAGTTCATAATTAATAATTAGTAAATATTAATTAATTTAATTTATAAAATTACAAATTTTTTAAATTGGATGGTAAAAGGAGTATTCAAAGTTTCAGTTGTGTGACTCTTAGGTGTAAATTTGGTCAATGTTTAATATCGGGGATTCGAATATTAACATTCACCTGTCACTTGGTAGGCGGTGTGACATTACGACCAAATTGTAACATCCCGAAATTTTTGAAAACTAAAAATAGATAAATTGTTTGAACTTCGGGATTTAACTAGTAAAATTTAATCTAAAGATTTTATTGTTGATATTAATATTACACATTAATATAGAATTAAATAAAAAAGAGATATTGATAGATGATCTTTTAATAGAATTTAGAATTTGTTAAAGTTATGATGAAATTATAAGATTTAAATCACATAACAAATAAGTAAACATCTAAACAAATAATTAAATAAAAGATCAAACAAATAAATAAATAAAAGATATAAACAAAGGATCAAACAAATGAACAAATAATTAAACAAATAGTTGAACCAAAGAACAAACAATTAACAAAAGAATAAATAAACAAATAAATGAACAAATAAACAAGCAAGATAGCAAAACAGTAAGAAAAAAAAAAAACATAACATGCTTAAATTAACAAAGTAACTAAACAACTTGCAAAAAGAAAATGTACAGGCCAGTAAACTAAAAAGGGTAAGCAAAAGAAATAAAATAAAGTAAAACAAACTCTTACATTATTAAAATATAAAACAAATCAAATAGCATGCTGAAAATATACAAGCATGAAACACTACATACTTTCATTAAATGCAAGCATCTACAAAGAAGCATAACTGCATTTAATACAAGCAGCATACTTCATTTAATGTTATTACTGCATAGCAGATCTAAAAGCATGGGTTAGTTTTTTTATACTTCAACTTGTACTTGCTTTACTGGACTCAGTTTACCCTTTCACCTGCACACCATCTCTTCTACATATACATGCATATTTGCTTTAGTTCATTCGAACAAAAACATAGCAAAGTCTGGGAAGAAAATATTTAAAACATTATTGTTTTTATAAAGAAAAATAAAAGCAAAAAAAATCAGAGAGTGAAAGAGAGAAGGACCAACTGCAGTCTTCCAAACAACATAGTGCTTTCTGTTTCAAAACAAACATGTGAGTAACCATCAACTTAAAGGCTTTAAGTTTAAACAGCAAAGATGATTTATGGGTTATAGTGTGTTGTATATGTTTATCTAAAAAAAAAAAAAAAAAAATGATTTGATATATAGTATACCCAGGATTGCTCTGTATATTTTCCTTTCCTCTGTTAAGAATTACAGAGATAGGTTAATATTCAAGCTTAAGTTGTTTCCTGTTAAAACATTATAAAGTTTTTCATTTTTAATCTTAAAACAAGATGTTAGAACATCAAATAGAATTTTTGAAGTAGATTTAAAGCATGATTAATAAATAGTACTGCAGGAAACTCTTTACAGGTTTCAAATCAACAATTGACAAAAACAGATTGTTGTAAATTATGAATTCAAAAACACTTATGTAATCTATACTGCAATCCATGATTTTTAAAACAGAAATGAAGATTTTTAGTTGGGTATAGACAGAGCAGTTCGAACATGAACAAAAAATCGTTTTCTTTGAATTTCCAGAGATCGAGTTAATAATAGATGTTGTAATTTGAATTGAAGTGAGTTTGAACTTCCATAATGACAAGAAAAATATTAAATAAAATTTCGAATGTGTGAAGTTGCCATTCGAACCCAAAATAGGGTTTAAAACTGGAAGTTGCAGTGCGAAAAAAAAATGGTGATTTTGTCGAAATGGAATGATCGAGCTCCATGATATCGAGGGGAGGGAAAAAAACATGGGGTTAGCGTGATGTGGCCAAGGTCGCGACGTCTCTGGTGGTCTATGAGGAGGTGGAGAGGCGTTTTAGTGGGTTTGGTCGACTGCAGTTTTTCGAGTGGCTGGTCATATTTTGATGTAGAGGCGATGACTTCGAATTTGTTTTTGATTTCGAGTTATGGGATGAAACGCGACTTGCTGGAGGTGGAGATGGCCATGGGTGCGGCGGCGAACCACCGTGCACGTGCACGGTGGTGATGGTGTTCGTGTCTGTTGTTTGTGAGTGCCAGAAGTTTGCGTCTCGTGCTCGAGTTTTTCTGGGTTTGCTTCGAGTGGTTACTCGTGTTCGAGCGAGTTTTTCCCTGAAGCTATTTAGTTAGCTAAAGGTTTGTAACTTAAAGAGAAAAAAAAAAAAAAAGAAACTGGAAGAAGAAAGAAGAACAGGCATGGGAAAGGAGAGAATGGAAGTCACGGGGAGGTAGCGTAATGAAACGGGGTGGACGGGAGTGAAACACGGGCTTTACTCGGGCTGTTTTTATGGGCTCAGCCCATTCAAATCTTTAAGTTATCAATGTAAATAAAATTTTTTGTGTTTTATAATATAAACAGTTTTGATTTGTTAAGATAAATTTTTAACAAATGCTTTAGGATTTGTAAATTCTTTAATTGGTAAAGAAAGTTAAAAATCAAAATTTAATTAAATGATTAAATTTTAAAAGAAGAATTTTAAATAAATTTACATTAAAATTTCAATATAACAATAAATTAATTTTTTTTAAAGTATAAACAGATTTTTCAAATGAAAATTAAGGTAAACTATTTTATCAATAGTTTTGAAAAGGAATTTAGAATAATTTAAAGTTGTGATTAAAATTGATTTAATAAACAATTAAGTACTCGAATAAATTTATAATTAAGAATTTATTGATTTGAGAAAGCAAGTTAATTAATTTAAATTGACACTTAATTAAAATAACTAATTAAGGAAAAATCAATGTATCAAGACGATTAAGATTAATTTAATAATCATTAAGAATAATAAATCATTGATTGAATAATCAATAAAATAAACATTTGGTTAATTTATCTCATTCGTTTTGATAAATAAATAACTAACTATAGTTGTTAACTTATATTGACATCTCTGTTCTGTTCGAAATTCTGTATGATGATATTGCCATGTTATTGCACTGTGATTGTGATTCGTACTATATTGATGTGAAAACCCTGTTGTCTGTAAAACGGCATTTAAACTTCGATGCGACAGGGAATCGGATTTCAATTGGTTATCCGAAACCCACATCGAACCTATGAATTATTATGAATGACATCCACATTGTTTTTAAATTAACGCTCACTATTCGGTTTAACCGGGAGATGACCTTTGTGTCGTATAACCCATTCCGAATAGTGATACGTCGAATTGGATAGCATTTGAAGACCGGTGTTGAAGACCGGATATTTGCGAGAGCGATAGGATGACCTGTCGATTGACTCTGCACCGAGTTGCTCCGGTATAGAGTTCTCTATATGTGATGGTGAATCCGATCAGGATTGTGGATATCCGGATTTGCAAGGACTTCTTTGGAAGTGCCTTCGGTTCTGTTCGAACCCAGAACAGACTTGTATGGATTGTGTGTCTGACATTACAAGTTGAGATATAAAGCAGATTTCTTTCAAATATATTTCTGTTGGTGGCGGAGAATTTATTCTTTTAGCTTAACACCCTTCTCTGAGACGTACGAGCTCAGAGGTTATATAGTTGAAGTTATCAGCGATATATTCCCAATTTGGTAATGTGACATGCTGAGTGTTGCTGAAATGATCATTGTGTTGATTATTTGTGATAGGATCATTTATTTGATCGTCTATCTTAGTGATCATTGTGTTGATCATTTGTTGACCCAAAGCATGGCTTTTGTATAAAGTATGTTTTTGTGGACGTGACTTCGTCGGACCTCACACCCCGAAATGGTCGAAACAGGAAAGATGCAGCAAGGTTATTGGGGGTAGCACCCCTTAGGGTATGTACATTTCCTTCTGGATAGAAGTGGTATCATGGTATGGAGCCCAGATACTTAACTTATGTGGATATCGCAGATATATATATATATGATTTTGTGATTTGTTGCTGGGGCCCCGGTTAAAGGTTGGTTACGACCGGGAGATGGCATACTCGTGTCAGTAGTTACCCAGTTAGGGGTAACCCGGCCTTGTGTTGGTAGGGATCCGGTTTGGTTCTCGGGGACGTCCTTCCAGAGGCGTTCTCAGTGGCAATGGGAAGTTCCTTGGCCTGACCATTTGTTGGAAATCCAATTTCCAATACGAAACCCTGTACGGTTTTAGTTGTAGAACCTGCCATTTACTTATGGTGGTCACCATTGTTTAGATGGTAGCTATAGTAGGCATAGTTCGAAATGTCTATGCTGGCTAAGATTTATATTCTTCTTTCGAAATGATTTACTTCACTATGCACTAGTAATAATATCAAAGAATTCTTTCCTCGTATCAAGCATATTTAACTGTCATAAGAAGAAATCTCCTCCAATTCTGCGTTTGCATTGTGTGTGTGGCGGGAGGTCTTATGGTAGTTCCATTTTTAAAAGCATTCCGAAAATTCTTTTATAAATCTTGTTTATTTAAAATACAACTGTCTTGTTTACTCATACCAGTCCCATGACTGATCCGGAGTTTATTGTTTTCTTTCCTAAACTCTGGGTGCCCATTATTTCCACACGGGCAGCCTAGTAGCAGGTTTCTATATTTTGGAGTAGCAGTATTTTGAGCTCTTATCTTGGAGCTATCTTAGGAGCTTTTGGAGATTACAGGTGTTAACTTTTGGGAGTTCGTTATCATCTCTCATTTGAGAACTTTTGGATATATGTTCACTGTTGTATTATCATGATGTTGTATTTGGAGTTGTAGTGTATGTATTATGTACTCTGTTGCAGTATGGATATTATGTTGATGTTGTAACAGTGATGTTATTTATGATATTGATTCTGTTCCGCTGTTTTATATACATCTAATTGTTGTTATAAGCTCCGGCGATGCGAATTTGATGTCGTTTATTGGACATCGAGTTTGGGTCGTCACAAAGTGGTATCAAAGCTGTTGGTTGAGTAAGAACTTTAGCTACGGAGTATAACACATTAGATGGCTCATTAGAGATAGGGTGAAGTATACCCTAGAATGAGTATAATAAAAATTGAAACTTTAAAATTTTCTTAGTCTGTTATTTTTACTGCTGATATTCCTTAAGATATTTCGTCTGCATATCTAAATCAATTTTCTTACTAATCTCAGATAGTGAAAATGAGTGGACGCAGAGGAAGAGTGAGGGGTCAAGGCAATGCTGCAATACCAAATCAAATTCCCGCAGCCGCAGAAGCAGTAATAGAAATTCAGCAGCAGCCGGACTTGGCTGAATTATATAAGAAGTTTGAAAAGCTTGGTGGAAAACCATTTATTGGCAAAGAGTCAATTATTGACGCTCAAGCTTGGGTAAGATCGTGTGAAAAGATTTTTAAAGGACTAAAATTGCAGGATGAGCAGAAAAGACTTATAGCTTCTTGGCAACTCCAAGGAGAAGCTTCAGCTTGGTGGGAAACCATCATTGTAGATGAACCCGAGGAAGAATTCACTTGGGATCGTTTTAAAGAAGTGTTTGAGAAACGTTACATGCCATCAGCGGGTGTTTCTAGAATGTATCAAGAATTTCTGGATTTGAAACAAGGAAGTTTGTCGTTTGAAGAATATTTGAATAAATTCAGTGAACTATCTCGGTTTGGTCCGGAATTGCTAAATACACCTCTGAAGAAAAACGAAAGGTTTATCCGAGGAATGAACCAGAAATATCATGGAAGAATGACGGGTCATGTTAAAGAATCTTTCTCAGATTTAGTAGATATGGGTTACAGGTACGCTACTCTTGATATACAGGAAGCGACTGTGGAGAAAGGTAATTCAGGTAGTCAGAATTATAAAAAGCGCAAATTCGGAGGCAAGAAACCTTGGCAAGGCAATGAGAAGAAGAGGAATATTCAGGGAAGCGCAGCAGAAAATGTCACTTGTTACAACTGCAAAGAGAAAGGCCACTATTCAAGTCACTGTCCAAAACCGAAGAGACCAGCTAGAGAATGTTACAATTGTCATAAACCGGGACATTTAGTTAAAGATTGCCCAGTGATGAGGCCAGCGCAGGTAGCAAAAGTCTATGCAATAAAGGAGGACCCCTCATCTTCAAAAGCTGACAAAGGGAAAAGTGTTTTGGAAGGTAACCTTACTATTAATAATAGAACTGTTAGAGCTTTATTTGATACGGGAGCTTCACATAGCTTTATTTCCCAACAAACCGTAAATGAACTAGGACTTGAAACTAAATTTGCTGACGATCTTATTTGCGTGAAAAATCCGGTCGGGGGTCCCGCAAATCTTAGTTCATATTGTAAGAGAGTTCCTATTTCATATGCTAGCTATAAATTTCCTATCAACCTGTATGTCCTCGAATTTGATGAATTTGAAATCTTACTCGGTATGAACTGGTTAACGAGATACGATGCTAGATTGGAGTGTAGTAATCGGACAGTTTTAATCAAAACAAGTCTTGGAAATTTTATTGAAATCTCTTGTGAGAATCCAAGTCCAAGGAGCGACAGATTGATATATACTTTGGGAAATCTTGAACCCACTTTGCAGTCTATACCTGTTGTTCGGGATTTTTCCGACGTATTCGAAGAAGTGAAATCTTTACCTCCTCATCGAGAAATAGAATTCCGAATTGATCTTGTACCTAATACTCGTCCTGTTGTTCACGCAAGTCGCAGGATGGCACCTAGGGAAAAGATTGAATTGGTTCATCAAACTAATGAGCTACTAGCAAAAGGATTAATTCGACCCAGTGTTTCCGAATGGGGCTCAGCCGTCGTATTTGTTGCTAAATCAGACGGATCTTTGAGATTGTGTGTAGATTACCGCGATCTAAATAAACAAACTCTCAAGAATAAATTTCCACTGCCCAGGATTGATGATTTATTTGATCAGTTGCACGGCGCTCGTTTCTTTTCAAAAATGGATCTGGCCCAAGGATTCCATCAATTACGAATCGCCGAAGATTGTGTACATCTGACCGCTTTCAGAGGTCCTAATATGTTCTATGAATGGTTGGTTATGCCTTTCGGGCTAACCAATGCTCCAGCTTACTTCGTAGATCTCATGACTCGTGTGTTTCGGGAAGTTTTAAATAAATTTGTGCTTGTATTCATTGATGACATCTTAATTTTTTTCCAAAACTAAAGATGAGCATGCCGAGCATCTTAGAATTGTCTTAGAAATTTTGAGGAGAAATGTTCTATATGCGAAATTTTCCAAATGCCATTTCTGGGTCAATGAAGTCAAATTCCTTGGCCATATTGTTAATGAAGAAGGAATTTCAGTAGATCCTAGCAAAATTTCCGCTATTCTTGATTGGAAACAACCCACTACTCCAAAAGAAGTTCGAAGCTTTTTGGGTTTAGCAGGCTATTACCGGAAATTCGTTCAAGATTTTTCTAAGTTGGCTAGCCCATTGACTAAGCTAACAATGAAAAATGTAGAATTTGATTGGACTTCAAAATGTGAGGAAGCTTTTCAAGAGTTGAAAAAGAGATTAACCACTGCTCCTGTTCTCACTATTGTTAACGGGAACCAAGGCTTATCTGTCTATACTGATGCAAGTGGTGAAGGGGTAGGTGCAGTATTAATGCAAAATGGAAAGGTAGTTGCCTACGCGGGTAGACAATTACGTCCGCATGAGAAGAACTACCCAACGCACGATTTGGAACTTTTGGCTGTTGTTTTCGCTTTGAAAATATGGCGACATTATCTTCTGGGTAAGAATCTTTTCAGCTTTCTAAATAATTTGCGAAATTAGCTAAAGAAATATACTTAATAAACTCTCTTTGTTATAGGTGAAAAATTCGAATTATTCACCGATCATAAAAACTTGAAATATCTTTTCTCCCAGAAGGATCTGAATCTGCGACAACAACGTTGGTTGGAATTTCTGGCATCTTATGACTTGGATATTCTGTATACACCCGGAAAGGCCAATGTAGTTGCAGATGCTTTGAGCAGAAGTTATGCTGTTCTTGCTTATCTTGTTATTACTCCTACTCTTCTCAAAAGGATTGCAAGACGGCAGAAAGAAGATGAGTTTCTTCGAGGAATCCATAAAAGAATATGCCAGGGTGAAGGCACTAGTTTTGAGATGGATAATAGAGGAGTAATAAGATTAAAAGGCAGGATTTGTGTTCCAGACTTTCCAGAACTAAAACGTGAAGTATTGAACGAATGCCACAAGTCCAAATTCAGCATCCATCCCGGAGTCAACAAAATGTATCGAGATGTTAAAAGAACATTCTGGTGGAAAACAATGAAGAGAGACATATCTATTTATGTGAGTCGATGTGCTACTTGTCAGCAGATCAAGAGCGACCAAAGGAAAGTGGCCGGTTTACTTCAACCTTTGGAAGTACCGAAATGGAAGTGGGATCAGGTATCGATGGATTTCATCGATGGATTGCCTCGTACCAGGAAAGGCAATGAAGCGATTTGGGTTATTGTGGATCGTCTAACCAAGAATGCCCATTTCATTCCAGTTAAATCCACTCGTACTGCGGCAAGCTTGGCATGTATTTATATAAAGGAAATTGTTCGCCTCCATGGTATTCCCAGCAGTATAGTGAGTGATCGTGATCCGATCTTCACTTGTAGATTTTGGGAAGCATTTCAAGACGCTTTAGGAACGAAATTAAATTTCAGTACTGCTTACCATCCGCAATCTGATGGACAAACTGAGAGAGTTAATCGAATTTTAGAAGACCTACTGCGTGCTTGTGTACATGATTTTGGTGGTTCTTGGGAGGACCATTTGCATCTGGTTGAATTCTCATATAATAACAGCTATCAAGCCAGTTTAGAAATGGCTCCTTTCGAAGCTTTATATGGTCGTCCGTGTCGATCACCTACATGTTGGATCGAATCAGGTGATAGACTTGTTCTTGGACCAGATATGATAAAAGAAGCCACTGAGAAGGTAGAATTTATTCGAAAGAAGTTATTAACTGCCCAAAGTCGTCAGAAGAGCTATTATGACCGTCGAAGGAGAAATTTGGAATTTCAAGTTGGAGATTCTGTATTTCTAAAAGTATCTCCGATGCGGGGAGTGTTGAGATTTGGGAAAACTGGAAAGTTAGCACCGCGTTATATTGGTCCTTTTCCTATTCTGGAAAGGATTGGTTCTCTAGCATATAGAGTGCAGTTACCCAACTGGTTATCTGGCGTACATGATGTGTTCCATATTTCTAACCTTCGGAAATATGTGCACGATCCAGATGATATTATTGAAGAAGCTGCTCAGCAAGATCTTGAAATCACTCCCAATTTGGCAGTTAGAAGGGAACCGATAAAGATTGTAGATCGTGATGAGAAGCGATTGAGGAACAAGATTGTGAAATTGGTCAAAGTTAAATGGAGTGGCGATCCAAAGGACTGTACTTGGGAGACTGAAGAGAATATGAAGAAATCATATCCCAAATGCAGAATTGACATCTCGACTTAAATCTGTAAGTCATTTCCTTATTTCTGAATTCGTATATTATTTGTTTACGTTTCTCTCTCTTTTAATTTCGAGGACGAAATTTTCTTAAGGAGGGGATATTGTAACATCCCGAAATTTTTGAAAACTAAAAATAGATAAATTGTTTGAACTTCGGGATTTAACTAGTAAAATTTAATCTAAAGATTTTATTGTTGATATTAATATTACACATTAATATAGAATTAAATAAAAAAGAGATATTGATAGATGATCTTTTAATAGAATTTAGAATTTGTTAAAGTTATGATGAAATTATAAGATTTAAATCACATAACAAATAAGTAAACATCTAAACAAATAATTAAATAAAAGATCAAACAAATAAATAAATAAAAGATATAAACAAAGGATCAAACAAATGAACAAATAATTAAACAAATAGTTGAACCAAAGAACAAACAATTAACAAAAGAATAAATAAACAAATAAATGAACAAATAAACAAGCAAGATAGCAAAACAGTAAGAAAAAAAAAACATAACATGCTTAAATTAACAAAGTAACTAAACAACTTGCAAAAAGAAAATGTACAGGCCAGTAAACTAAAAAGGGTAAGCAAAAGAAATAAAATAAAGTAAAACAAACTCTTACATTATTAAAATATAAAACAAATCAAATAGCATGCTGAAAATATACAAGCATGAAACACTACATACTTTCATTAAATGCAAGCATCTACAAAGAAGCATAACTGCATTTAATACAAGCAGCATACTTCATTTAATGTTATTACTGCATAGCAGATCTAAAAGCATGGGTTAGTTTTTTTATACTTCAACTTGTACTTGCTTTACTGGACTCAGTTTACCCTTTCACCTGCACACCATCTCTTCTACATATACATGCATATTTGCTTTAGTTCATTCGAACAAAAACATAGCAAAGTCTGGGAAGAAAATATTTAAAACATTATTGTTTTTATAAAGAAAAATAAAAGCAAAAAAAATCAGAGAGTGAAAGAGAGAAGGACCAACTGCAGTCTTCCAAACAACATAGTGCTTTCTGTTTCAAAACAAACATGTGAGTAACCATCAACTTAAAGGCTTTAAATTTAAACAGCAAAGATGATTTATGGGTTATAGTGTGTTGTATATGTTTATCTAAAAAAAAAAAAAAAAAATGATTTGATATATAGTATACCCAGGATTGCTCTGTATATTTTCCTTTCCTCTGTTAAGAATTACAGAGATAGGTTAATATTCAAGCTTAAGTTGTTTCCAGTTAAAACATTATAAAGTTTTTCATTTTTAATCTTAAAACAAGATGTTAGAACATCAAATAGAATTTTTGAAGTAGATTTAAAGCATGATTAATAAATAGTACTGCAGGAAACTCTTTACAGGTTTCAAATCAACAATTGACAAAAACAGATTGTTGTAAATTATGAATTCAAAAACACTTATGTAATCTATACTGCAATCCATGATTTTTAAAACAGAAATGAAGATTTTTAGTTGGGTATAGACAGAGCAGTTCGAACATGAACAAAAAATCGTTTTCTTTGAATTTCCAGAGATCGAGTTAATAATAGATGTTGTAATTTGAATTGAAGTGAGTTTGAACTTCCATAATGACAAGAAAAATATTAAATAAAATTTCGAATGTGTGAAGTTGCCATTCGAACCCAAAATAGGGTTTAAAACTGGAAGTTGCAGTGCGAAAAAAAAATGGTGATTTTGTCGAAATGGAATGATCGAGCTCCATGATATCGAGGGGAGGGAAAAAAACATGGGGTTAGCGTGATGTGGCCAAGGTCGCGACGTCTCTGGTGGTCTATGAGGAGGTGGAGAGGCGTTTTAGTGGGTTTGGTCGACTGCAGTTTTTCGAGTGGCTGGTCATATTTTGATGTAGAGGCGATGACTTCGAATTTGTTTTTGATTTCGAGTTATGGGATGAAACGCGACTTGCTGGAGGTGGAGATGGCCATGGGTGCGGCGGCGAACCACCGTGCACGTGCACGGTGGTGATGGTGTTCGTGTCTGTTGTTTGTGAGTGCCAGAAGTTTGCGTCTCGTGCTCGAGTTTTTCTGGGTTTGCTTCGAGTGGTTACTCGTGTTCGAGTGAGTTTTTCCCTGAAGCTATTTAGTTAGCTAAAGGTTTGTAACTTAAAGAGAAAAAAAAAAGAAAAAAAAAAGAAACTGGAAGAAGAAAGAAGAACAGGCATGGGAAAGGAGAGAATGGAAGTCACGGGGAGGTAGCGTAATGAAACGGGGTGGACGCGAGTGAAACACGGGCTTTACTCGGGCTGTTTTTATGGGCTCAGCCCATTCAAATCTTTAAGTTATCAATGTAAATAAATTTTTTTGTGTTTTATAATATAAACAGTTTTGATTTGTTAAGATAAATTTTTAACAAATGCTTTAGGATTTGTAAATTCTTTAATTGGTAAAGAAAGTTAAAAATCAAAATTTAATTAAATGATTAAATTTTAAAAGAAGAATTTTAAATAAATTTACATTAAAATTTCAATATAACAATAAATTAATTTTTTTTAAAGTATAAACAGATTTTTCAAATGAAAATTAAGGTAAACTATTTTATCAATAGTTTTGAAAAGGAATTTAGAATAATTTAAAGTTGTGATTAAAATTGATTTAATAAACAATTAAGTACTCGAATAAATTTATAATTAAGAATTTATTGATTTGAGAAAGCAAGTTAATTAATTTAAATTGACACTTAATTAAAATAACTAATTAAGGAAAAATCAATGTATCAAGACGATTAAGATTAATTTAATAATCATTAAGAATAATAAATCATTGATTGAATAATCAATAAAATAAACATTTGGTTAATTTATCTCATTCGTTTTGATAAATAAATAACTAACTATAGTTGTTAACTTATATTGACATCTCTGTTCTGTTCGAAATTCTGTATGATGATATTGCCATGTTATTGCACTGTGATTGTGATTCGTACTATATTGATGTGAAAACCCTGTTGTCTGTAAAACGGCATTTAAACTTCGATGCGACAGGGAATCGGATTTCAATTGGTTATCCGAAACCCACATCGAACCTATGAATTATTATGAATGACATCCACATTGTTTTTAAATTAACGCTCACTATTCGGTTTAACCGGGAGATGACCTTTGTGTCGTATAACCCATTCCGAATAGTGATACGTCGAATTGGATAGCATTTGAAGACCGGTGTTGAAGACCGGATATTTGCGAGAGCGATAGGATGACCTGTCGATTGACTCTGCACCGAGTTGCTCCGGTATAGAGTTCTCTATATGTGATGGTGAATCCGATCAGGATTGTGGATATCCGGATTTGCAAGGACTTCTTTGGAAGTGCCTTCGGTTCTGTTCGAACCCAGAACAGACTTGTATGGA
Organism: Allium cepa; assembly: GCA_030765085.1. Classification (NCBI taxonomy): domain Eukaryota; kingdom Viridiplantae; phylum Streptophyta; class Magnoliopsida; order Asparagales; family Amaryllidaceae; genus Allium; species Allium cepa. The sequence continues at coordinate 589,969,911 of CM060928.1, forward strand.
TTGTGTGTCTGACATTACAAGTTGAGATATAAAGCAGATTTCTTTCAAATATATTTCTGTTGGTGGCGGAGAATTTATTCTTTTAGCTTAACACCCTTCTCTGAGACGTACGAGCTCAGAGGTTATATAGTTGAAGTTATCAGCGATATATTCCCAATTTGGTAATGTGACATGCTGAGTGTTGCTGAAATGATCATTGTGTTGATTATTTGTGATAGGATCATTTATTTGATCGTCTATCTTAGTGATCATTGTGTTGATCATTTGTTGACCCAAAGCATGGCTTTTGTATAAAGTATGTTTTTGTGGACGTGACTTCGTCGGACCTCACACCCCGAAATGGTCGAAACAGGAAAGATGCAGCAAGGTTATTGGGGGTAGCACCCCTTAGGGTATGTACATTTCCTTCTGGATAGAAGTGGTATCATGGTATGGAGCCCAGATACTTAACTTATGTGGATATCGCAGATATATATATATATGATTTTGTGATTTGTTGCTGGGGCCCCGGTTAAAGGTTGGTTACGACCGGGAGATGGCATACTCGTGTCAGTAGTTACCCAGTTAGGGGTAACCCGGCCTTGTGTTGGTAGAGATCCGGTTTGGTTCTCGGGGACGTCCTTCCAGAGGCGTTCTCAGTGGCAATGGGAAGTTCCTTGGCCTGACCATTTGTTGGAAATCCAATTTCCAATACGAAACCCTGTACGGTTTTAGTTGTAGAACCTGCCATTTACTTATGGTGGTCACCACTGTTTAGATGGTAGCTATAGTAGGCATAGTTCGAAATGTCTATGCTGGCTAAGATTTATATTCTACTTTCGAAATGATTTACTTCACTATGCACTAGTAATAATATCAAAGAATTCTTTCCTCGTATCAAGCATATTTAACTGTCATAAGAAGAAATCTCCTCCAATTCTGCGTTTGCATTGTGTGTGTGGCGGGAGGTCTTATGGTAGTTCCATTTTTAAAAGCATTCCGAAAATTCTTTTATAAATCTTGTTTATTTAAAATACAACTGTCTTGTTTACTCATACCAGTCCCATGACTGATCCGGAGTTTATTGTTTTCTTTCCTAAACTCTGGGTGCCCATTATTTCCACACGGGCAGCCTAGTAGCAGGTTTCTATATTTTGGAGTAGCAGTATTTTGAGCTCTTATCTTGGAGCTATCTTAGGAGCTTTTGGAGATTACAGGTGTTAACTTTTGGGAGTTCGTTATCATCTCTCATTTGAGAACTTTTGGATATATGTTCACTGTTGTATTATCATGATGTTGTATTTGGAGTTGTAGTGTATGTATTATGTACTCTGTTGCAGTATGGATATTATGTTGATGTTGTAACAGTGATGTTATTTATGATATTGATTCTGTTCCGCTGTTTTATATACATCTAATTGTTGTTATAAGCTCCGGCGATGCGAATTTGATGTCGTTTATTGGACATCGAGTTTGGGTCGTCACACAAATTTATCGTTTACTTGGTTTCGATAAAATCCAATTCTTTCTTGTTAAGCATTAACTGGTAGTGAAAAACATTTACACCAGTTCTCTCTATCAAAACTATATCACTTTGGACTTAAGAAATTTGGTAATGATCAAAATTCAAAAATCATTCATGTTCAACTTTATAGTCCAAACGTAAAGTTCTTGGTTTAATAATTATTATTATTATTATTAACCGAACTACCCTGGCTAGAGACTTTGACTTCAGTTGACCGTGATACTAACCTCAGAAAACGAAGGAGGCGAATCCTCTTTTGCATGGTGTTTCAGTTCCAATGCTTCCACTCGACACAACTATAGTTGTTAGATGGATGTCGTGCCACAATTTAACTAATCAAAGCAGAGCTTCCATGCTGAAGATCAATAGTATTTTCAAGTCGAGAGAACATCGTAATCTTGTCGCATTGATATTTTCTATTTGACAATAGTTATATTAACCAACAAAAAACTATAGAGTGGGTCATTCTATGGTTATCCAATAACAATCAGTACGTAACCCCTCAGTGCCTCCTACTAATCAAGACTAATACACTGTCCAACATTTGAACAGTATTACACACTCTACTCTTAACGGATGCACTGATATCCAATCTCGATATATCTTGACTAAGAATATTTAAACGGTATGTTTATTTTATTGTAACAAATCACTCATGGTTACAACGCATTGTAACTACTATCACAAACACACCATTTATGTATTTTCTATTAAATATATTTTAAATTAAATTAATTAATTAATGTATAACACATTATATCAACTATATAATAGAAGGAAACCACCTTTTATTTCGAAGTTATTGAGTTAGATATATATGCAACAAATTACAAAATTACCCATACGGCATACCCATAACTGTACCGTTGGATAGGGGATGACATAGCCCAGTTCAGACATCTGATGCATCAGACACGTCTGACATCAGCTATGTTGGGAAAATTACATAAAAAATAGTGTTTCATATAGAATGTGGCTAAAATGAACTGCAATAATTTGAAATGTGCCATCTTAAATGGAAAAGTAAAATAAAGTGAATCAAGGAAAAACTAAGGTCCTGTTTGGCTTGTCGTTTTTAGTTTTGTGTTTTCCTCTATACAAAAGCGTGTCGATTGTATGTATTATTGAAAAACAAACAATTTTGAAAAATGAAATTAACATGTAAAATAGAAAACAAGTTTATTTTGTTTTTTGTGTTTTGAAAGATAACAAACACACGGAGAACAATTCAACTCCTTCATTGTCCGTTGGTCATCGCAACGGCTAAGAATTATAAATCTTCTTCTCTTATTTTTTGCTATTTCTTAGTATAAGTTGGAAACACAAAACTCAAAATACAAAATGAAACCAAACGGGCCCTAAATTGTCAAATATCAGTCTAGCATGCAAAATAACTATTATTATTTGAACAGTTAATAAATCATTATCATTCATTCTTATAGTTGAAACCACAAATGATCTAAGTAACAAACAATCCATTGCTAAAATATTACTAGCCTAGAAATTTATCTGCCTACAATTGTTCTTAAGTTTGAAAATCTGATCTGAAAGGTTATGCTTAGATCGGTCATTAGTTCATACCATCTAATACACATAAAAACACAAAAACCATGATTTGAACAAATTGGCAATATAATATACTTGAGATCACAAATTCGAAGTCTGCTTATAATTTTTTTTAAATTTTTTTTTCATCGAGTCACAGTATGAATCCCAGCATCGACAAAACTCATATTTTATTGTACATATTTTCAGTTATTTATTTTATTATCTTAGCACCACAAGAAAATAACCAATTTGAAAATTATCTTAACATACAAAATAGAAAAAAAAAATTGTTTTCCATGTTCCGAGTAGTAAAAGATTAAAAAATAATCTATCTCTTCTGTCGTTTCTCTGTCGGCATAATAGTTTAAAATTTTAAATTTCTTCTCTGCTTTCCTCACATTTTGTAATGCAGTTTGAAATCACAAAACCAAAAACTCAAAATAATCCAAACAGACTATTAAAGTTTTAGTCTTATGCCTAGATATATCATTTTTAAAACTAAAAAGTTGAAATTATTGTGAAAAACGTATATCAATTATAGAATATTTAATTTGAATAATTTCGAAGTTACTTTAAACTACGTATTTCTCATACAATTATTTTACAAATCATAAATAGAAAAACTTGCAACGGTTACTACAAATATGACTACATGTTTAAAAGCAAGTACAAAAGACTTCCTCCAAATTAAGCATTGGATATCTTCATGGGTTCGAGCGTGATGATGAACCGATTAATATACTTTCGACTTCAAGGATATAAAATAATATATTTTTCAAAAAATAATTCAAACCGTTGGGTACAAACAAAATATCAAATCATTAACTCTTAGAATTTAAAGAAGCCTTCTAACTATAACGACCCCACTGTGTTAACCATATTATTAAAGAATATTATAAATAATATTGTCTAATAATATGAGAATACGACTTGTTAAGGACGATCGATTGTGAATATATCTTTAAACTAACACTGGCATGTCATACTTACGATTTTTTCTTAATCTCTAGAATAAAATTTGACGTGTACAGTCCCAGTCTAAAGCAATTATCATATCGGTTTCTCAGAATCAGAATAATATATCATATAATTAATAGTCACTGATCACAGTAGAATAATATACATCGTATACAATACAAACTGTGAGTCAACAAAATAAAATACTAGACTCGCATAATATATATCTAATATAAATCTCTATCTCAAATTCACAACGCATATACAAAACCCAAAATCCTCAAAGGGATAAACTAAAAGTCAACAATGTTTATCTCCTTGCTAGCACAACCATCCAAAGGTCAACGTGTCTCGTAACCTGAAAAGTCAGCCTAACCCAAACATTGAGATACCAGTCAAACTATCTCTAAATATCCAAAAAGGTGATAACAAGATATAACACAAGAATATATGACATATAAGTAAATGCAGATGTCCAAGGTATAACAAGCCATGGATTTAATTTAGCTCAGAATTTACTTCAAGGCACGAGGGTGTGTGTGTATAATATGGTCATAAACACATATTAGTCACTAAACAAAAAATCATGGAATAAATCACAATATTCCTAACATGAAGAAATAAAGTCCATAACGTGCCAAACAAACGTGGTATCACTCGTACAGATTTGATACCAAAGATCAGGAACATAGAATCTTGATATGATCACAAGGATTGGCGAACACATAATCTCAACACGATCACAAGGATTGAGGAAAACCAAATCTCGACCGATTAAGACGATTACGACAACCATGACTCGAAAAATCTAGATTATCCAATACTATATATTAAACAATTGCAAAGAAATCCATGAGTATACCTCTTAAGAATCTATCGGTCCTACAGAACACCAAAAAATAGTATACTCTATAATGTCAAATACTATCACTTTTAATAAACACAAGAACTTGACCAAATTGACACATACCACCTCATGAAAATTCAAATTTTTACTAGAAGCTAGTAAATCTCACTCCTTACGAATACTATGGGAAAATCTGAACTATACTCCCATAAGGATCAATCGGTCCTACCGAACATCAAAAGAGAATATAACCCTAAAGTTAAATACTTTCTTATAGAAATCACAAGAATTTAACTAAGGCATCTCACATTTATAACATCCCCTTGCTTGGAGGCCCAAAACTAACAACTACGGATGCTGTAGTCATCCATAGTTATTAATACATATATACATATATATATATATATATATAATCTCAAAATTTATTCCAAATCCTTAAGTAAAGTAAACCGCTAAATCGATTTATCTCAAGCTTTATTAATAACAAGAAATCACATTTTTAGAGAATTCGAAAGTAGTTTTGAAAATCATATATATATATATATATATATTCCAACAAGTTTTATTTAAAACTTTTAAACTATTACTTTCCTTTATAAAACCTTTCATCCTAAAATATCCTTGTTTTTAAACCAAATTTAGAGTTATCATTAATCACATTATAGCTTTAAATAATTTCCATTTCTTTGAAACCACTTATATGTGTCTATATATTTGAAACTTAGGATTTCCTGAAGCTTATGAAAATCAATTATGTTAAACTCAAAGCAATTCATTTTGTTTTTGAAAGCATATATAGATATCTATATATGTATGTATGCATGTATATGTGTGTGTATTAAAACTCAACTTGAACTCATAAAAATTATGAAAATAATTCTTTTTAATAACTCAAGGAAAATTCCAGAATCTCTAGGTGAAAGCACAACAACGATATCAAAACTATTACTGGAAAGTTACAACAAAAACCATAAATCATCACAAGTCAAGACGACGAATCTGGAGCGAAATAGCTCCAGATCATCACCCAGGAGTAAATTGGTTACTACCACCAGTCGTCTTGTACCAATCAACTAGTGGAGCTTACCAGTTGACTCCTGGGAGTTGTCCTAGAGTAGTTTGCTCCAAGATGAACTTCCAGTGATCGACAGACGAATTTCAACGACCTGTACTGTTCCTATGTTTTTGAATTTCACTCCTATCAACCAAAGTTTCATGCACAAAAGCCTGGGATGCCATAGATAAAATGGGCAACATCTCCTTTGCATTTCAAAAAATTCAAACAATTCAAACACTTCAGTGATTCACTAATCCGACCATATCTTAATCAAACAACAATCAATTCAACAATTACAATACATCAGTCATATTTAAAGATAGTAGGTGAGGATCGCTCATCTTTATACCCTCTTATAGCTTGCTAGACCGTCATCTAAGCCTTGATAACCCTTTATCTTCACCAAAACTACACATAAATGAAAATCAAAAAACCAACCAACAAACAATTTGATCAAAAACGAGATCAAAATCAAGAATTTGAAACCCTAGAAGATGTATAGTGGTTGGGAATAATTACCTATAATTATTATGTATTTATTGGAATTTTTGAATTAATCTTGAGGATTTTTCTCTAGGTTTTAGGGTTTTCTTTAGCTTTAAAAAACATAATCTTATTTCACTAACTTTGCAAATGAACTTATAGTTCATTTCAATTACAAAGGATATAAGAATTCTCCCTTATTTGCATTAATGGGCTAAAATGTATTAAGCCCAAAGCCAAGTTTTAACTAAAAAGAATTAACACTTACTTTCCTTTTGTCACTCTCAAATTTAAAATTGAATTCAACCTCTAAAATTTTCACACAAAATACCACAATATTTTTAAATCTCTTAACTTACATTAATAAGAAAGAAATATATTTTAAACAATTTATCTTTTATAAAAGACTACAAATTTCCAAGCTAATGATTTAAATTCTCAGAGTTAAAATCATTTTTTTAATTTACTCAAAATCCGAGTTATTACACTAACGTTGTATTCGGATCTAAAGTTAGTATGATTTTGATCCGACCAAAAACACTTCAAAAGTTGGAGGCGGACTATGCAATTTAATGGAAAAAAGAAGCAATGGAGAAAAAATTTCTAGAATCAAAAATGAATTTTGCTTGCCTATGTATAGGTAGTGAAAAGGTGCCATCAACCATCGTATCTGCTTGCTACAACGGTCATATACATTCATCCCGATGACCATAATTGTTCACTCCAACGACCATATTTCGATAGGCATAACTATTCATTCCAACAGCCATATTCCAACTATCATAATTTTTAATATTAAAAATATGTCCGTTGAAGTTTTCTTGTCCAAACCCATTTGTCCAATTTTGAAAATATTTAACATTCTTCCCCTATTTTCAAAGTAAACAATTTTAAATTAACAAAATAAACATAATGGTTGAATCACATAGGTGACTTCCTATGTATCTAAGTGGAATTAAGCTGACGTAGTTCAAAGATCAAGAACGTTCATCATCGTGAAAACCAATACGTAAATAAGAGGTACATTTTGGATTTGAACCTTCACTTGGTGTAAACCCTTCAAATTCTTATCGAGATCATTGGTGAACTAGTCTTGAACCAAGTACCCATACGATAAAACTGGAACGATCACGCATATTGATTTCCATAAGTAAAGTATTCTGTGTGCCCAACACACTAATGGTCATGTGCTTTTAATCCCGAGTTCATGAGTCTACTATAGAAAACGGTCTTGCTTTCGTAGGAAACAACCTAATTTCCATTCATACAGGTATGTTTCTTAAGGTATTTTTGCGACATACCTTGTTAGATATCTGAACTTATTAAGGATCTTTATCCATCCTAGTTCATGAAATCCAACACTAATTTATGAGAAATTGTTTTGGTGTTCTATAATCATTCTCTTAACTTGTTGGTACCTAATAAACCTTGTTTGTCCTTTTCAAAGTATAGGTTGTGTTTACATTAAGAATGATCAACCTTCATTTACAGACCTCGATCACATCTCTTTTGATATTATAGAAACTATTGCCTTTGTAAGACACTTAATCAATGGGTTGACCAAACTGAATGCAGTTACTGCTCTTTTGAGTAACTATCATATCATCTAATGTTTGATATCCACATACCTAGACTTCCCATTATATGTTTTGTTGGAAATATTATAGATCTTAGCTTTGTTATCATGGTTATTCGTGATCATAGAAGATGACTTTTTCCATATAGGACTTCCTATTAGAGATTCCTAAGCCATTCAGCTTCTATAGGCGTATCCGCTAGTGCAATTAATTCTGACAACATTATTGAATCGGAAATATAAGTATGCTTCTTGGAATCCCAAGACACGACAGCATCTTTTAATGTAAAGATCCATTAAGTCGTAGAATAGGATTTGAATTCTACATTGTTCTAGGTTGCATCGTTATATCCTTCCAATACAGCGGGATATTCTTTACAATAAAAACCATAATATATGATTCCTTTCAGATAAGCTAGATTTCTAGAATAGCTTTCCAACTTCCATAACCTGGATTACTTGTATATCGACACTATGCGCTTATAGCATGTGCTATGTTTAGTTTAGTGTAGTGCATTGCATACATAAGACTTCCAACTAAAATATTCAAATTGAGAAATAGTTTGTTAAGTGTTCTTAGCTAATTTAATACTAGGATCTAAAGGAGTTGAAGCTGGTTTGTCATTGTAATGACCAAACTTCTTAAGAAACTTCTTGATGTAGTGAGAATGACTTAGTACCAATTCCTCCTCTTTTCTTCTGATTTTGACCTCTAAGACCACATCGGCCTCTTCTGGTTCTTTCGTATCAAAATTAAGGGACATAAACTTTTTCCTTTCACATTAGACATATCAAAGCCAAATATTAGCATGTGATCAATATATACATATTATAAAATAACTGTTTTTATTTGATTTGCTACAAATGAATTTACCGGTATCATTAAGAATGAAACCTTTTGAAAATTCTACTTTATCAAACTTCTCATGTCATTTTATGAGTGTTTGTTTCAGACCGTAATTAAAAACTTTATTTTCTTGGCCTAGATTTTTGAAACATTCTAGTTGTTCCACATATATTTCTTCTTCTAAATTACCATTGAGAAAAGTCGTTTTCACATTTATTTAATGAATTCCTAGTTTGTGAATAGATGATAGTGTTATCAAACAACGAATGAAGGAGATGTGAGCGATAAGAGCATATATATCGAAATAATCTATTCTTTATGTTTACTTATAATCCTTAGCAATTAACTTGAATTTAAATTTATCGATGGATCCATCTGTATGTAGATTGTTTTTTGAATATTCATTTACATCCTATTAGTTTAGCACTAGAAGGTAAATCTACCGAAATCCAAGTTTGGTTTGCCAAAATTTCTTTTATTTTATTATTGATTGTTTTTTCTTCTAGAAAATAGCATATTTGAAACTCATTGCATCAGAATAAGTTTTAGGTTGGTCATCAACATTCATTATATATGTAGTTATACTAAGGAGTTCATCATTACTTTCTTCTAATAGATATGTAGTAAAGTCAGGACCATGGTCCTTTTCTAATATTCTTGATCTATGACTTTTTCTACATTAAGTATTTTCTTCAACTACTATGATTTCGTCGTTGTTTTTGGAAGAAATATAGTCTTCATCATTATTTTCATTAGTTTATATATGTTTTGGACTAAATGATATCTGTTAACGCTAAAAACGGTGCGCTAACACCCCCGGTGTAAATTGTGATAAAGTGAAAGCACCACCCGTTGATACGGGAACTAAAAGTAAGCAGAAGATCGCAGAAAATAACAAAGAGACAACAGTTTTATAGTGGTTCAGCTCAAAGTCAAGCCTACGTCCACTTAATCCTCTTTATTACTGATTCGATTACAACTTTTACAATGATCTTTCATTACAACACCGCTAAGACGAGTAGTTAGAACTTCAAGGCGAAAGAGCTCTTTGAATTCAAGTTGAATGTGCTAGATCTCTTCCCAAAGTTTGATGAAGCGTCTTCGATGAATGAAGTGCTGGATGAGTTGAAAATAGCGAAGTATCGGTCTTCCAGAAATGATCTAAAAGTCCCACTCTCGGCTGGAGCAGGCGTGGTATTTATAGAGTGGTTCTGGGTTAAGGTCGTAGGTCGTAGGCGACCTAACAGGGATGAGTTAAGGTTGTGGCTTGATGAACTGCTTCGGTTGGTAGGTCGGGAGCGACATAAGGAGCTACGGCATAGAGGGTGGCGACCTAATGGAAGAAACAGTATGTGGCTTAGGTCACGAGCGACCTAAAGGAAGAGGCAGTACGTGGATTAGGTCGCTGGGCTTTTAGGTCGTTGGGTGTTAGGTCGCTAGGATGTTTAGGTTGCCAGGAAGCTTAGGAAAGTTAAGTCGTTTGCTTTGTAACTTCGTAGGTCGCTTTGTCCTTTAGCTAGTTGAGTCGTTAGACCGTTGATTTGTTTAGGTCGTGAACCCTTTGAATCGGCTCATGCTTTAGGTCGCTGAGTTGCTAGGTCGTGAGCGGCCTATGAGGAAGTTAGGTCGTGATCGACCTATGGGGAAGTTAGGTCGTGGTACGGTGGAGTTGACATATGTGACCTCGGATTGACTCGAAACTTGGAGTGCTGCTTTTCATGACTTTGCTTGCCGTGTTCTATCAATTGTAACCTGATCCGAGCTCGGAAAAAATCCATTGATATCCATGGTTAAACAATGCATAGCCGGTCTTTTGAGACGAGCTGTCTTTGGCTTTTCGCTTGATCTTTTAATATCACGACCTTGCTAAAAAGGCGGGATAACAATATCAATGGATCTTCACCGATTTGATTTTGAGATATGAATGGATCTTCAACGGTAATGAGATTTATGTACTTGTTTTTGAAGAATTCTACATCAGCAGATTCTATTACTTCAAAGGTGTCAGGCATACGAATCAATAGGTTATACTATAAGGCGAATGACCAATAAAAGAACGTATTTGAAAACCAATTTTTTTACATATATCGGGTCACTATTGTAAAAATCTTTCTAGGCGTTCGCTAGGCGAGGCTTACCGCCTAGCGATTTTCCTAGGCCTTCCTAGACAATGTTTATTGCCTTATGTGAGAATCAAAACATGTATTTAGGCACAAGTTGGGCATTATTCAATATTCGATGCCCATATAAGCATCCGTGCACTAATTTTAGGCGTCTTGCCTCCTTGGCTACTCGTAAGCATATTCAAGTCTTAAAATTGTAATGAACATCAATCTATACTAAACAAAACCCAATAATCTTATCCAAATGCATGATTTATTGAAAATTCCTAGTTCCAATCAATTCTCGATCAATGCTTGCTTAAACGATTAATCCCTAGTTTATACTAACCACTTAGAGTCCGCCTAGTGATTTTTACAACCTTATATCGGGTACATGAAACACATTGACCAAATTAAGAGCCATTTCTGAAGTTGAGAATTTTATAGTGCCTTTCCCTTTTACTTTGATTCGGATATTATTTGCTCCAGTAACTTCATGTCTTTCTCCACCAACTTCTTCGTAGATCTTTTAAAGACAACCTTTTTTGCATATATGAATGGTTGCTCTAGTATTTAGCCATCAATCATTATCCATGCTACCAACAGAGTTCGCTTCTTGCACTACAGCCACAAATGTGTTTTCGACCACAAACGCCATTCTTTTTATCTTTCTTGGGATAACTTTTTTCTTAAATTGTTCCTCATTATTAGACTATTACGATTTTGATATTTTAACATTACTTATCTTAGAATGACACTTAGTTTGTTGGTTATCATTTAGTTTCCGTTTACGAGAATCCTCTTCTACTCAACGATGACATCGTAAACTCTCTAAATTATAATTCATTTCTACGTGCATCAATTTTTTCTTATAATCTTTTCAAGAATGAGAGAGTTTAGAAATTACCGCTCCTACTATAAAGTAATCAGGGAGATCAATTTATCATCTTTAAGTTGATTTATTATACACAATATTTTACTAACTTTCAAATAATTGACTTATAGTTGGTCAATTTGAAATCTATAAAATTACATACCAGTACTTTCTTGTTGCTTGCCTTCGATATACGGTATTTGTTTTTCAATGTAGTCCATAGTGCTTTCATTGTTTCTAGGTTTCAATATGCATTGTAGACAAAAGTTGAAAGTGCATTTATGGTGTGTCCTCTATACAGAAAGTCATTCTCTTTGCGCTTTGCACGTTGCATTTTGATCACCTCGTTATTTGTAGGAGTTTTATTGGGATCTCCTCTAAGTCATCTTCTAGAATGTAAAACAGTTTGATGTGATAAGGAAGAATTTCATGGTGGCTTGTCGTCGGGTAAAATTGTCTCCATCAAACTCTCCAAATGTGTCGAATGTTGATTTATGACTTGTTGGGCATTGGTATTGGTCGAATCTTCCAAAATTGAACGTATTGTCTAAAAATTGTTGGGTATCTTCATTGATTTGAGCGCGGGTATGAAATGATTATTGTACATCTGACTTCAAGGATCTATATAATAGATTCCTTCAAACAATAATTCAACCCACCAGATACGAACGAATTATCAAATTATTAGCTTTCAAGATTCAATGAAGTCTCCTAACGGTGTAATCATATTGAAAGTTTGTACGATTTTGATTTGGTCGAAAATACTTTAAAATTTGAATGCAGATAATGTAAGTAATGGAGAAAAAAAAATGAAGGAGAAGAATTTTCCTATGTCAAAAATGAATTTGGTGTTGCCTATAAGTAGAGAATGAAAATGCACCTTAAATAGTCGTGTAGGTTTACTGTAAGCATGTAACAGTCATATATGTCCAATCTAGCGGATGTAACAATTTATTCCAATGGGCACATTCCAACAGCATGTAACTTTTAGTTTTAAAAAAGGGTCTCTTGATTTTTTCCCATCCAAGCCATTTGTCCAATTTTGAAGCTATTCAACATTAACTACTTTCATGAAAGTACGTGATTTCTAAAAATATACTGTTTGTATAATTGTTCATAACGTATGAATAATAATTTGTTATATATAGTCTTCACCTTACTGGCAACTCAGCATATAGAGCCTCTTTAAAAAAGAATCACAGCCTAAAAAACGAAATTAGATAGCAAAACGATTATTATTATTTTCCCCTTATTTTTTAAAAGAAGAAGAAGTAGCCGTAGGCATGAATGTCTGACTACATAGATTTCATGTTTTTCTTTGAAATAGAATATTGTAAGAGCTTACTCAGGAGCATGAAAAGAAGGTTTATAAAGCTCTTAGCATCCATCTTTAGTTGTCATTGGCATTCACCAACTGCATTGCCCACAGTTAATTTGGTCAAAAGACACAATTGGAAAGGCAGCATAAATCTTGAATTGTCACACAATAATAATAGGTGTTCAGCTTAAATATTTGAAAACCGATATGCGAATTCCGCTTCTGGACCTACCTGTAATACATGAATCAAGAGATTCAGATATACCGTATTCTACAGAACCCATAAACAGTCATCACAGCACAAAATTGGTATTGCTGTACCAAAAATTCAACATAAATCAGGACAGGACGTATAAATTCAGAAATGATTCGCAATCCTGAAGTAAAAAGGAATTGTAACTAACGAAGCTTTGCCCCACTGTAGCGATTCATACTAGGTCTATCAGTAATAAAGCCTGAAAATAAGGGTAAATATTTTATTTTAGCTCACCCAAGGAGAAGGGGAAGATGTAGGTCTGAGAGGTCAACGGATGCTGGGCCAAAAAAGAGTGGAAATTGCGACGAGAAAAGCAAAACGACACCTGAGAGATTCGAACTCTCACGGGAAATCCCATGTACTTAGCAGGCACACGCCTTAACCACTCGGCCAAAGTGTCCTTGTGACACTGTTTCTAGAACACTCTTTTTCACTTTTCATATACTAATTAACAAGCACACAGATTTAATGAACCGATCAGAATACTTTGGACCGTATGCTTTTTCTTGGTTTTTTTTTTGGATTCCTGAAAAAAAAAAGATCAGGGTTAAAAGGCTAGTAGAATCATTCGCTATGGATTCAGAAGTGTTCATGATTTCATACAGAAAACCTTCTTCTGTTGGATCACTAAATAACCTATGCTATCATCCAAAAGTCAATTAACAATCATTCAGCTCCCGGAACAAGAGTTACGTTTACAACGCAAGGGTGACAGCCTTGGAGTTTGAACTTTGAAGTTTTACTGAGTGGATGTTCTTGAACAAGACTTCGGTTTGAATTGAGCACGGTAAAATTCTTTCTGTTTTATTACTTTACTTTATAATTGTTAGTTAAGTACTTATTTAAATAAATAATAGCCAATTAAATAAGAATTAATACGATTTTCATAAATAGTAATCAATTCAAGTACAACAATTGCAAAACTCAATCGAAATATAAGAAACTCGGTTCAAATACCAATAAAGGTCAACGTTGTTTTGGATCAATCAAAACTTTTACGATCTCACTGTTCGATCAAGCACGTTGACAGAAGGTTAAAAATGAGACAAAAAACATTTCTTTTTGTCAATTTTGCGCTAGAATTTTATTTTGTGTTCGAATGAATAATTCATTTGCACTAGATCATATTTACTGAATATCTAATAAAAGAAAAATTTATTATTTGAAACTAATTTTGTTTTCATAAATAATTTAAAATTAATATTTTAGTTTGTCATGTTTTATTTAATAGAGATTTAATAATTTAGTTTGTTATGTTTTATTTAGTAGAGATTTACACTCACAATTTGAATATCACATATTGTATAAACTAATCTAAGACGTATATGTGAGAAATGCGGATTACGGATCTTAAGGCTAGAATTAACACTAGAAGGGATTGGGGTGAATAGTATTTTAAGAAACTATTAAATCTTTTTGAGTTTATATTAATTTGAACACAAATGTATGCAATATTCAGACACAGATATGATCACAAAATCAAACACAGATGCAGAAATAAGTAAAAACAATAAAGGAAAGAACATACCGGATTTTATACTGGTTCGGAGTTATCATACGTTCAGTCCCGCAACACAAGTATGGATTTCTTTTCAAAATCAATTCTTACAATTGCACCCTCGATTTCAAGGCCACGAGGTACACCACTCCAGATTCACAATCCTTTGAATATAGATACTTGATTTTACGGGCAACAAGTTCACCCAATTGATTTTCCAGGCTACAATCACACATTTTCTCGCTTGATTGATTTTACAGGCTACAATCACACCTTTTCTCACTCAATTAATTACAAAGAAGTCTATAACTTTGAATAGCACTGGGATCTTGTTGAGATAGTGATATAGAATCAAACCAGAAATAATCTAGTTAGATTCAATGGTGATTTCGGCAGAGTAATGGTAAAAATGTATATAAAGAAAATGTGGAAGAAGAAGATGAGTGAAATCAGAGAAAATATAAATGTAAATTCGTTTAAAACAACCCAAATTTATAGTAGAACAACAGCCATGTCCATTCATGAAAGGATATGACGAATAGACACTTCCTTTGAAATTCAAAATTTTGAAATAAACTGTCACCTTGTCGACAAGGGTCCCTTGGGGTTGTCGACAGGCCTAAGTCATTTTTGATAATTTGTTCTTCTTTGAAAATAACTTCTATCTTGTATTAAAACTATTTTTAAACTTTATAAATATACTTAACTACAGTTAAAATACATAAATAAGTATAGAGAATAATATATATAATTTTACTATAATTTTATATTTAAATCTAAGTATAAATATTAAAAGTTAATTATAATTAAAAGATAGTTTAAAACCAAGGATAATTTTGATTTTGAAAATAAAGATTATTTTGAGGCCAAAAGTATTTAAAACCAGGATAGATGTTTTTGATTCTTTTAAAAGAAAGATTTTGAAATCATTTTCAAAACAAGATATAATTTTGTAAAACATTTGAATAAAAGTTAGTGGATACAAAACAATGTTCCACTAGATTTTTCGTAAGTTTCATCCTACTTAGGGTTTCATCCCTTTAATGGGATTGAAGTGGATTTCATTCCAGAATAAAATGGATTTTAAGATGTCAGTGCTTTTCTAGGAGTTTTAACAAAATTCCTAATTAAATTACTTATTATTGAAATCTTGAACTCTTGATAATCTTGATACTCATGAGTCTTCAATCTTGATATCTTCAGTCTTGAATCTCTATACTGTACAGTCTTCATTCTTGGTACCTGCATGGTTAAATCTTGCATATACATATATAAAACCATAATCCAGTGCTAGAGATTGTTCAACCACGCTCCTCCTCTCGAACATTCCTCCTCTCGACCCTCCTCTGGTTGTTCGACCACACTTCTTGTCTTGATCCATTTTTATCTTGGAACTCGCATCCAAAGGTACTATTTGCATGATTTTATTTTCTATTTTTTCATGTTGCAACTATTTTTCTGACTATTCAATTTATTAGCTAGGTTTGTTGAGTTTAATACCAAAGTATTTTCTTATTTTTATTTGATCTATTTAGATCTGAAATCAAATGTTGTGGCAGCATGGCTAACATGCATCATTTCTCCTTGTTGCCTATTTTCTATCTGATTAGCAATGATGGGTTGAAATAGAAATTTTTATCTAAATATTATCCGGGTTTTTGAATATTGTAGCATAAGCTTAGTTGGCAGTGAGATAATGGAATGCGCAAGAGTGTTGTTTGATTAAATGTGCATAGAAGGCAACGATCAACAATGATACTATAGCAAGAGTGTTGTTTTTGGTTGTTGTGATAGTACTATACAGTTGGGCAATTTTTATATAGCATATTTTTTATTTTTTTAATATGGTTAAAATTTGTGTTGTATTTATTGTAACAAGTACTTTTGGACAGGTAATGGAATGCTGGGATTGGGAGAGAAAGGAAATGGTGGTAGTTGAAATTGTTCGATCCATTAAAGAAATATAGAGATGCTACCATGATAGAAATTGAAGTGCTTCAACAGCTTGGGAAACATGACAAAAGGGCAGCCGGTGAGCGATTTATGTGCAATTATTTTTCTTTTTCTTTTTTCTCCTTTTTGCTTTGTATTATTGTAGATTTGAGGCTATATATGTATAAGCTGATTTATTTTTGCAGTTGTGTACAAATATGAAACTAGTTTGACTATCGTAAATACCTGTATTGTAAGTTTAAAATTTAAAAAAAAATGAATTTATGATAATTTCCCACCTAGTATGGATAGTTAAAATGTAAAATTAAAATGATGTTAACAGGTTTTTGTGAAGCTTGGCCCAAGCTTATGTAGTTTTCTACGAAAAAATTGTATCTCTCGTTTTCCTTTGATCTTGTTAGTAAGATTGCAAGACAACTTTAGAAATGCATAGCATGTGTTTAGATAGCACTTCATCCAGTTGCATATGTTTAATTATTATTATAACTTTTCATTTTTATATATACGGAAAGATAAAACCATTTTTTTTCTTTCCATATTTCTAAGCATTTATCATAGAATAAGCTTTATCATATTTACAGTACATTGATTGGTATTATAATTAAATAATAATTGTTAGCTTAAGTTTATTTGTTTTGCAATTTACCTGCTTTCGGTTATACATGATTTACTCCTCATTCATACCGATTCGAAGCTTGAAAATATACCAGTTGCTTCTTCAGAGCTTATAGAAATACCTCATTACAAGATATAATTTAAATATTCGATGAGTAATTCAATTGATAAGTGTGTACATTGCTTATAACTCCATGCTCAAATTTCAATTTCTTTTAAAATTTTGAAATGCTATGCATTTTAATCCACCCGTTTTGTTTTTACTGTTTTAGTATCCTTGTATGCATTGTTCATTGTTTTTATGCCTGCATATCAATCTCTCTAAAAAAATGTTTGTTCATCTGTATGCAACTGGGCTGATCTGAGTCTTTTAAAGATGCTTCTTTCATGAGGCTACCCAAATCAAGTGCAGTTAAGTTTATTGATTTCGGCAGCTCTACCTATAGCAAAAAAGACCACAACTACATTCTGTATGTTTAATTTCAGTGTATTCAATTGTGTATTTTTTCACTTAGTGTTTGTTGAGAGAATATGATGTATTGGATGATGTGGACAAAAGATGCAGTATTAGTTCTCTGAACTCTATCATGGGTAATAAGGTAATCCTTTTTCAACTTCATTTCAAATGCAAAAGTTTTGAATGTGAAAAAGATGTATGTCGTGTAGCTTGCTGTTCTAGCAGGGAATTTCTTACTCAGGCTTGCATTTCACTTACAACCCAAAACAACACAGAGGTAGTCTCAAATATCAAGATGTTGAGTAGGCGTGCTCTTATTGATGAGGCTCATATGGGGTCACAAGAATCAAATGAGAACACATATGTTTTCTTTAAAATTTAGTGAAGCTCAAAAGTCTAAATTTACTAGATTTTAGATTTATATATTCATTCTAGCATTTATATGTTTGTATGCTACACGGTGGTCAAATTGATTCAAACCTGACCGCATTGTATTTTTGAGTTAATATAAAGATTGAAATACTGAAGTTTTATTAAATTTTTAACTGAAAATTCTGATTCAAAGTAGATAAATACTTTACAGTTAAAAGATGGTTTTATTTTCAGAAATGTACATTTGGGGCAATTTTATTTACTTATTGATAATTTATTTCATATGGAATGTTTTTTTAAAGTTTGCTTGTTCATATTATAGTAAGTGTCAGTATTTGATGTTATTTGTTATTAGGTAATATAGGTACATGAATATGATGTTTTAAATTGCACATTCATTAGGGGCACCATCGATCGCAGTAATTTTTCTCCCATCAGCTGACGTCGTCACCAATCTCGCATCCTAGGATTCGAGGTTGCAAATTTTGTAAAATCTATGCTCACGGATTCAATTTAAAGTAAATCCTAAGATCTTTTTTCTCATAAAATTCAATTTTTTCGTGTTCTATACTTGTATAATTGCAAGTGTAAATTGAAATTGCTCAACGTCATTAAATTTTATGTCTGGATCTTTAATTATGTTTAGATTTTTACTTTTCTTTTTTCTGAACATGTATTCGCTTTTAGCGCTAAAAAGAGAATTTGCTACAAAGTTTGAATTGCAGTTTTGCAGCTATTTAATAAATAAGTAGTACACCAAAAACCAAAATCTGATTAGTGTGCATATAGGGTTGCTCATGTTTATTTTATTTTGATTGTTGCATATATTGTTATGTATATATGTTTTGATAAGTATTGGTAGTAATATATATAGCCTAGTGCAAGAATGTTTTTCTTTAGGATGATAAGGCTATATGGAAATTCGGCATGTAATATATGTATAATGCGTGTTGTAAAGGGAGTTTTGTATGATATAAACACTAAGTATATCTTACTGTCTCCTTATACTTGAATTTGAATTTGTACCTACTGATGAATTTTGTGTTAATAATTTATAGTGGAATAGAGGATTTCATGATTCAAGATTTGCAAACATCTATGTTAAATTATGATTTTGAATTCACGCCTAAAGAATTCAATCTTTTCTTCCTTCGGTTAATTGGGAAAGGCCGGTTCAATGCATCTTGTTGGATCAACAGGTGTAGAATGCAAGTCAAGGTATCAACCACTTTTAAATTTTATCCATTCTTTTATGATCTAACTGAGTGCCAAGCTCATTTTAGTTGGTGGAATACTCTTCATCTATCGGCATATTAAATTAATCGAACGAACCATTATTGGGAAGATACATGTAAAAAATTATTCATTAGCATAGGAATTTTCTGAATTTTTTTATAAGAAACATGCATCTAAAGTCAGTAGCTGTAAACATTTGCAAAGGACAAGTGCTGATATGTTGGATATATAATTGTATGTTTATTTAACAAAAAGGTCCATCTTTAGAAATCAAAGGTGTCGGTTGACACTCCAAAAGTAGTCATGCACTTCTCCTACTATTAGAGTACACTCAATAGAATGACAATTGAGTGAAATTTCAATTGCTCACTCGATAGACCAATCAGATGACGACTGAGTGCTTTTTAGCTCACTCGACTTATTATTGTGAATTAGTTGCATGGCAAGTGATCGAAACAACACAACTCTTTGCTGTTGTAATTCATCGTCAGTTTCTCACCATTATTTCAAAGCGAGCTCGTATTTTATGCATTATACTAAGTAGCTTTGTACTGTTTACCAAATGGAGTCTGTTTATAATATTTTGATTGTTTTCTTTTGTCTTGTTTTTTATTTTATCCATAGTTGTATGTATTTTATTTAGTTGTGTTGGGTTGAATAGGTAATGGTTTGTGTTGAGTGTGCAGCGTTAAGTGAGTGAATGATAAGTGCAAAAGCATTATATTTACACTTAGCTCACAATTTGGCATTAGGAATTTTTTTATTGCATAGTTGAGCGTAGACTGTGACAAAATTATGTTCATGCTTGGAATAATGACCATCTGCCTAAAGTTATAAAATAATAACTACTACTCTTCTACCACTACTACTTTGAATTATCTTTTTTTTCATTTAATATAATTTCTTTGGATGAATTTGTTTTACATAAAATTTATTATATACAGCTTAACCAACTATTTGTTATTTATTTATGTTTATATAAATATGTACCTATTACAATATGAAAAATATCCTAAAAATTTCCCAATAAGTAGCTCAGATATGATTATTTTTAAACTATCATGCAACATTCATTATCTCAGATTTATTAACAACATTATATATTTTTATTCTCGTATACATGACTATTTATTTATTACCCGAATTACTTATAATGAAATAAACATTCCACTATATGTGAGAGCTCTTAAAAGCATGTTGATTCTGTGACATAACTGGAATACAAATAACTCCTCCTCCAGCTTCTTTTTTTAATATAAAATACATATTAACTTTTACACGTATAATTTGTCATGTTAAAGTAAATTGTATGTGCTTACAATTGTAGTTTGTTGTCACAAAACAATTTCATGCGAAATTTCATGTATCTAGCATGTACAATTTATGATTCTGTGAAAATGCGCAAGCACAAATTTGAAATTGTAGATTTTTTTTGACAAAATTTTCTATTCATCTTCAAAACAAAACTTCTTTCTGCTATAGAATTTTTAGGATTATTACAAATTTAGGCATGGTATTCACCATACCAGAAATTTGTGCTTGCGCACTTCTAAACTTTGCATTCAAAATTTGTAAATATGTTAGAAGCACAAATTTGTACAAAGTTATCTAAAGGCATATTTGAATTGCTTTATAGGCAGACCTATCAGACTGATCAATTTGAATGTTTGAAGAAGACATTTTCACATTATTTGTGGGCCATAACAAGTCCAGTTAATGGATCTTTTTACTTGTCAAACATTGCTATTGCCTTCTGTAGTGATTGCTCCTTTTGGCCAAGAAGCTTGGAGCTACCATAAGTTATGTTTATATTATCGTTAACTAGTTCTTCTTTTTGATGGTTATGGACATGAATTTAATATCAATATATTGAATTCAAGGTTTGGGTTTGTGTTCATCTAATTACTTTTAAGTTGAATTAAGATGATAGCTAATAATTGTTTCATTTGACAGGTTTTGATCCCATTAGCCAAAGTGGCAACTGTGAATCAAGTATTTGTGCCTGTAGATGAGGAATAAATATATATATATATATATATATATATATGATGGCTATAGACAGGAATGAGTTTTGGTTCATGGGATTCGTTAATTATGAAAAAGAATTGATGCATTTACCGTGTTATTTTGGATTCAGCAGCAGCATAGCTTAGATCAGCTGATGCTAATGTTCCTATTAGTTGTTTTTTCTAAGTGTACTTTACAACTACTTGTTTTGTACCTTGGTTGCTAAGTTTGTATAATATCATCATGTACATTTTGTATTTTGATTGCTTAGCTTGAGTGATATCTTCATGTACAATCTTTTATGACTAATAGCAACATATATCGGAGTTACATAAATAGATGTTGAGATTATAAGCTGAAACATTACTATGGGTAACATGAAGTGATTATTCGTATACAATTTGAGTGAAAATTTAAAGAGTCGGAACCCCAAAGGTTCTGTGTACATGGTAGTGGTGGTGGTTGCAATGCTACTTTACAAGCTAAACAAGTGATATTCTTCCCAAACTTAAAACGAATAGTAAGTACTATTTCATGTAGTTTCTCTGGATGGGGATACATTTTTCTCCTTATGCTGAGTTTGTTACTTAGTTTATGTAAAATTTATGTAATATGGCTAAGTTTTTAACATTTCCACTTATGCATGTGTATTTATGATAGTTAAAATAATAAATAACCAAAGATTATGGTCAAATAGTGTGAAACTAAAATAAAATCCATATTTTTTTCTTTTACTACTAGCATGTTTTTTTAATTTCTTTCTCGTTTGCAACTATACTATATTAATTTCTCATCCTTTTGCTCTTATTTTTGGAATCAAAATAATATGCTTTTTTCAAAAAAAAAATATCTTCACATGTTTCCAGTTATGTTAATTGAAATTAAAAAAAGAATTTATTAAAATTATGAAATTGAACGTTCGGTTCTTCACCGTTGTACGGTTCTACTAGTTGTAACTAACGAAGCTTTGCCCAACTACAGCGATTCATACTAGGCTAATTGGTAATAAATCCTGAAAATAAGGGTAAATATATTATTTCAGCTCATCGAAGGAGAAGGGGAAGATGTAGGTCTGAGAGCTCAGCGGATGTTGGGGCAAAAAGAGTGGAAATTGCGAAGATCCTAAAGCAGAGGGTGGAATGTGCAGTAAATTGGAAGAAAGTATAAAACCGCTGAAAAACCAAAACGACACCTGAGAGATTCGAACTCTCGCGGGAAATCCCATGTACTTAGCAGGCACACGCCTTAACCACTCGGCCAAAGTGTCGTTGTGACACTGTTTCTAGAACCCACTTTTTCACTTTTCATACACTAATTAACAAGCACACGGATTTGATGAATCAATCAGAACACTATGGACCGTACACTTTTTCTTCGGTTTTTTTATTCCTGAAAAAAACAAAAAAGATCAGGGTTAAAAGGCTAGTAGAATCATTCGCTATGGATTTAGAAGTGTTCATGATTTCATAGAAAAAACCTTCTTCTCTTGGATCGCTATAAATACCCTATGTTATCATCCAAAAGTCAATTAAGAATCATTCAGCTCCCGGAACAAAATTGAACTAGAGTTACATTTTCAACGCAAGGGTGACAACCTTGGAGTTTGAACTTCGAAGTTTACTGAGTGGATGTTCTTGAACAAGAGTTCGGTTTGAATTGAGCACGCTAAAATTCTTTTTGTTTTATTACTATAGTTTATAATTGTTAGTTAAGTACTTATTTAAATAAATAATAGATAATAAATAAGAATTAATACAATTTTCATAAATAATAATCAATTCAAGTACAACAATTGCAAAAATCAATCGAAATATAAGAAGAACTCGGTTCAAATACCAATAAAGGTCAACGTTGTTTTGGATCAATCTAAACTTTTACGATCTCACTGTTCGATCAAGCACATTGACAACAGGATAAAATGAGACAAAAAACACTTTTTTGTTAATTTTGCGCTAGAATTTTATTTATGTTCGAATGAATAATTCATTTACAGTAGATCATATATACTGAATATCTAATAGAAGGAGAATTTATTATTTGAAACTAATTTTGTTTTAATAAATAATTTAACATTAATATATTAGTTTGTTATGTTTTATTTAATAGAGATTTAATAATTTAGTTTGTTATATTTATTTAGTAGAGATTTACATTCACAATTTGAATATCACATATTGTATAAACTAATCTAAGACGTATATGTAATAAACAATAGTAAATCATATATATAAACACATATATATGTATTCGGGTGTGCCCGTGTGTATGTCTATATATGTATATGTGTGACACACACATAACACAAATATTAAGGAGATATTTTTGATATTGCGTGCTAAGTTTATACGGTATGACCAAAAAATAGCGTTCAATATCAATAATACCTCCTTAATATATTTGTCCATGTTTATAGCATCACACAAATAGGGCTGTCAATGAATATTCGAAAAATCTGAAATTCGTCCACATCCAAAAATGGATAAATATTAAATATCCAAAAGAAGGATGCGGATGCGAATATGAAGGCATTCGCATCCGAAAATTATCCACTCAGTATTTTTTAAGATTATAGTTTAAATTATGTGTATTTTAGTACAGTGAAAGATATTTATTTATGGTTTTATTAAGTTAGAAGTTTATATTATATGCACTAAATGCATATTAACTACTCAAAACTATTTGTTACCATTATATTTGTTTATTTTTAACACTTGAATAGTCAGTGGGATTGAAAAAAGATTATGTGAAACTAAAATTTCTATTTGTATTTCTTGATTTATTGATTGTTAGCGGATAAGATAATTATATGATATCCATCCTTATCCACGGATGTGGATATCCGATATCCGAAAATGATTTAGGATGCGGATGCGGAGATGGTACTATCCACATCCGAAAGTAACCATTGACATGCCTACACACACATATATAACACAAATATTAAGGAGATCTATTGATATTGCATGCTAATTTTATACGGTATGAGCATAAAATAGCGTGCAATATCAATAATGTCTCCTTAATATATTTGTCCAATGTTATAACATCACACAATAATCACTGTGCCATAAATTTTTTGCTAACTTTTCTACACACATACATATATATACATCTGTGCAGCTAATGCCCTGCTATACCCTGCTGTATCTCATAGCGGATTTCTACCGCTACTATTTTTCCATATAGCTCCAAAATATAGCATTTTCGCTTAAGCCCCACTATTTCCGCTATATCCCGTTATTCTCACTATATTCCGCAATTTCTGCTATATCTCGTTATGCTTACTATATTATGTTATTTCCCCTATATCTTCTTTAAAAGAAATGAATTGAAAAATGACATTTATACATTATAAAAGTAATGAAATTAATTTATTTAATTGAATTTTTTATATGTTTTTTTAGAACTGAAAATACTCTAGTATTTTGCTAAATTCAATTATGTTATATGGTAGTTTTACGTTTATTTATAGTATGTTTGCACATATTTTTACTTAAAATTATTTATGTGTAATTATAATTCAACCGAATGTTAAATTTTCATTTAATTGCCATTTATATATCTGTAAAAAATATTAAGCACGAGTTTTAGATGCTATTTTAGAGTCATTCGTTATATCCCGCTATATCCTCGCTGTATCCCCGCTATGACTTTTTGCACCTCCGCCGTATTCAATTTGCCAAGCGCTTTAATTTCACAAATATACATACATACATACATATTATTAGTTATGTGACGATTCTGATATACATATATATTGTTACAATTGGATTGGTTGTATGTTTACATAAAATTGTATATTAAAAAGGTATTTTTGTAGACATACATATACCTATATGCCGCACAACTAATAAAAATACATTTTCTTAATTTTAAATAACTTAAATTATAATATATAAATATGTATACATAGTGTAAATTTAGTACTACATCATACTTATAAAATATGGTTATATATTATATATAAAAAGTTTTGAAAGTATATTATTTTCGGCAGAAATAAAAATTATTTTTAAAATACTATTCAAATCAATATATATATATATATGTGTGTCAATTATATTAATATATTATATATATATATATATATAATAAAATTATGTTTTATATATTTATAAATTTAAATTTTTACCTAACTTACTCTTGGAAAAACAAAAAAATAAAAACATTTTTTGTAATTGTTTAAACATAAGTCGAAATTAAAAACAAGATTTGAAATAATTTTTAAATTAATATGATTTAAGGTATATTTGAGATGAAGAAAGTGAATGGTCACTTCTGCTTCATAAAGAAACATCAAAAACGAGAATTGTAAAATAATAATTGATACTTAACATTGGAATAAAAAATATGATTTTTATTTCAAAATATATTTTCTTATAGAAAATAATTTTCTATGAGATTTATTTCTTTGAGTTCAGGATTTTTGATCAAAGAACTCTCTATTATAAACTAGTTGCAGTATATAAAATAAATAATCTTTATTAAGTGAATAATGGACCTTCGAATTCAGTGCGCTATTATAGTAATAGCGAAAATATTGGGAGATTGTCATGTAACACTTATTGATTGCATCGTGTTACAAAAAAATTTGTAAAACATACTAAACATTATTTATGAAATAATGACTGTTTTTTAGTGTAGATTGAAACATAGACGGTTATATTTTGATATAAATATTGTGAATATTCGTTATGAAATATAACTACAATGTGGTATTCGTTTTCACAACAAAAGTGACCCATTGGAAAATATGGAAATGTCTATAATTATTTTCAATTATTTTGTAATTATAAATTAAGTTGTAGTTTTGAGAAATAATTTTATTATATGATTATGAATCATGTGATACCGGTTAATTATATCTCAAACAATTAAGGGCTATGAACTTATTTAATGAGGGTGTCATAAGAGTTGATGAACTCTTCGGAGAGATACATTTAGATGTTTGCAATTGTAAGTCTATTAATACCAAATTGGTTCCATGTAGTTCTTCATATTCATTGATAGGTTATCACAGATATGGATATGTGTATTTCATACGTAGTATAAGTCTACGATATGCTCATAGAATATAAATGAAAGTAAATAATGTAACATGCTACAAAAATGATTCGATTTGATCGAATGGGTGAGTAAATTGTAAAGAGTTCAGCATGTACCTAATATGAATAAAGATTCGGCCTCAAAGGTCACTCCTCCCTATAATACATAATGATGTATTGATAAGGAGTAATCGAACTTTGTTGGACAAAGCACGATTAATAATGAGTGAACTTGAGTTAAACTCTTTCTATAATGTGCACTTAAGAGTAGTACACAATGTTAAAATTAATATCATCCAAAGTATAGCTTATGAAACCATACAAGATAAGGCTTATAAGAAACCCTATATATCCTAGGCCAAGGAGTTGGCGGTTTGTATGAGTCGAAAGACTGCATATAATAATTATATGTAAGGGGTCTTGTATGAATTGTCATGAGAGAATTTGAAGAATGATAGTCATCTGATGACTAATTTATGTTGTGAACATAAATATATTGTGAACTAATGCAAAATCAATTTTATATAAGGCAATTCATAAAATGTTTGTGAGTGCTCATTCGTTCAGTTGCACTTTGAAACAATTGTTGCTTTAAGAAAATACCAACTTCGTATGAGAAATTATTAATATAAAATGAATTTGGATATGATCCAAGGATAAAACTGATGACGAGGGTTGACATAAAATTGACAGAACTTAAAAGAACACAACATATTAGAACCTTTGAGAGTATTCATGTACACTAAAGAGAAACTGTGTGTTTCTTTCAATGTCAAGAATAAATAATCCTTGGTTATTTAATTACAAGAGCATTAACTCTATAATATGGTATGATGTGAATCCAAAATAGATTCTAAGTACATTATAAAAACTATGATTTTGATCGTTGTATCTGAAAGGATATTATCCATTGGCCGCATATATGTCTTCAAATGAAAGACAAATGCAGTTGGAATATGGTGAGCCACATTGATAAGAATAATATCATGAATTTTAGTTGTTGAAATTAACGTAATTGATTCATCGTTCGATGTGCTCAAGTCAGTTCGGAATTCACAAAATTACCATATGGCATGACTTTATGTTTTGGTACGCATTTTTTAAAATAGAATATTCAAAAAAAAAATTAGATTACGTATAATAATCAAAGTGTCTCGAATTCAGTGAGAGCAATATTAAGTTTATGAGTTATTTGGATATGATCTAAGAACAACTACGAATGTGTTTTTCAACGAGCATCAAAATTGAACAAATATTTTGATAGAAATATCAAATGGTATGATTACCAGTCATAATGCAAAGGAAGCGTGTATTCATAAGAAAAAATGTTAAAAGGTACATAGATATTAGTAAACCAAAAGTAAACCAATGCACTACTGATTATTAACGATGTACTAATTTTAGAATCGGCTTTAGTTGTTTCTAATACTCAATGTTGGATTTGTGAATGATGTCTTTTACAACACGTATAAAAGATATTGAGAATGTCCTAAATGATATGCAAGGACAACTTATTGAAATGTTTAATACAGAACATGTAAGATGGATTCTGTATGCATTGGCCATATGAATTATGATACATGTTATGTTGCCTACGATATCGTGATATGTTTATGTTTTGATACATGAAGTGAATATCAAATTCAAATAGATATCACTAAATGGTTATTTAAGGTGTTCTCGTGTACTTATGATATACTAGAGAATGGTTTCCAAAAACAATGAACTCCTTCTGAAGGATTGTTCGGACTCAAACTTCGTAAGTAATATCAAGTATAACATGTCAATAATAAATTCAAGTTAAGAATATTTAAGTTGGAAATGTTTCAAATGAAAGACCGTAAATGATTCAACGAAAAGGCTAAGTACATCGACTTGAATAGCGCCACTATAAAAGAAATGCATATAAATATAAATTCATAAGTTTATAACTGAGCTGAGGGTGATTATAAATGTCGAGAATCTCACAACATTGTTATATGATAACAATGTCATGGTATAGTATGTAATAAAACTTAGAGCTCACTAGAGTCGAGAGACATACCCTGAATTGTTCCATATGATAAAACAATTTATCAACATTGGGGAGAGTTAATTGACATAGTAGATAATTAAAGCATAATAGCATACCCATTCACTAAGAGACTGCCCCTATTGGTTTTGAGAAAACCGATTGGAGAATTTGGAATAAAATTCCATAATTGACCAAAAGTGCATGGGGAGGTTGATGGAATTAGGGGCATGCCCTAGAGGCAATTATGTAATTTGTTACATATATCTAACTCGACAACTGATCTTGTTCGAAATAAAAGGTGTTTTATTTTTATTAAATACTTGATATGATGAGTTATAATAATTAATTAATTTTATTAAAAGTATATTTAATAGAAAATCCATAAATGGTATGATTTTATGATGGTGGTTACAAAGTTTGTAACTGTGAGTGATTTGTCACAATGAAAATAAATATACCATTTTAAATATTCCTAGTCAAGATGTATCGAGACTGGATATCGATACAACCATTGAGATTAAAGTATGCAACACTCACCAAATGTTGGAAAGTGTATTGCTCATGGCTGTTGGAGGAACCAAGGGGTTACATGCTGATAGTTATTGGATAACTATAGAATAACTCATTTGATAAATTTCTGTTGGTTAATATAACTATAGTCAAACCATAAATATCGATGTGACAAAATTACATAATTCTTTTGACTTGAGAATACTGTTAACCTGCAATGTGGAAGCTTCACTTTAATTATAGTTAAATCATGACAAGACGTCTATTGAAAAACTATAGTTGGGTCGAGTGAAAGCATTAGAAGCGAAATACTAGTCAAGGGAGGATTCGTCTTCTTAGTTATATGAGGTTAGTATCACGGACAACTAAAGTCAACTCAAAGTCAAAGAATCCGGCCGAAGCATTTCGGTTAATAATAATTGTAATTATTGGACCAATGACTTTTTGTTTGGATTATTACTTGAATATAAAATGTATTGGAATTTTAACCATTACTAAATTCCATAACTCCAAAGTGATATAGTTTTGAGGAAGAGAATTGGTGTAAATAATAGTCACATCCAGGTAACTCTTAACAAAGTAAAATTGATTTTACCGAAACCAAGTAAGTGATCAATTTGGCAAAATATCACACTACCTGCTAAGTGATATGCAAACATTAATATTCGAATAGTTTGATATTAATGTTGACCAAACTTACACCTAATGGGTAACACAACCGAGAATACTCCTTTGACCAAATGATTTGATTAATTTATAATTGTTATAAATTAATTATTTTAATTAATGTTCATTAAATGTTTATTATAAAATTTTGATTTTAATAGATGAATAAATATTGTTAAATTTATCTATAATAGTTACAAATATATTAATTGATATGCAATATCGCTACGCGTTTAAATTGTATTTGATGTAAAATATTTGTTCCAGATTTAAATGAGTTTAAAGCCCATATAATTAAGGGCTGATCATATTTGGCCATTATGGGGGTTTGGTGCGGCCACAAGATGGTGTAGTAGAGGTATTGAATGGAGGGCTAAGATGGAAGATAATTGGTAAGAGATAATGTAGGATATTGATCCTAAAATATCTCTAAATGCTCCTCTATAAGCATCTCATACCACACTAGTTTGGAGGCTCCCTTAGCCTCTATATCCCCTCTAGATCTGGCCAAACTCTCCCTCTCCATCTCTCTAATTTTCTAAGTTCAAATCAAGTGTGATTCGATAGCCAGTGGTCATTAGTTCAAGGACTAACATATACTGGATTGAAAATCGGTTCAAGGAGCAAACTTCATCATTTTAAGGTGTACTTTCAGGTATTAGGATTAAGATACATTTCTAACCAATATATGATTATTATGTTTAGAGGTAATGTCTATAATACATATGTATGTATGTGTGTATAATAGTTATGTGACGATTCTGATATACATATATATTGTCACAACTGGATTGGTTATATGTTTACATATAATCTATTACTTAATTGGGAAAGGAGAAACTAAACAATTTATATGCCAACACCCATTCTATTTTTGAAATATATCCACAATCCATCTGTACTAACCGCTGGTGTTCATTTTATTTCGTTCCCCCAAATTCCTTATTCGCTCCATTGCTCTCATCTTCCCAATATGAAAACCGTATATCAGCGGATTCTAAAACTATTTCTCTCTATTTCTCTTGGCGTACCGACTATTCATACCTCACCAGTCTCTGCATTCATGGTCGGTTCAATCATAAATTTGACAAATTCAAAAACTAGGGTTTTGTCCGGTTAGTAATTTGGTACATTTGTAATTAAAATCTAGGATTCTATATAGATTTAATGGCTTATCGTGCCAGATGTGTGGTACAACATAATTTCATGATCTACTATTATTCCTCTACTAGGTCATGTATGTTTTTTGTTTCAAACTAAAAATTATGCATAAATTGAAAGAGGTAATTGTCAGGGTTTGTTTAGGTAGATAGACTGATGATCTATTGTATTGATAGATTTCAGTCTCCAACTAACTGGCTTCACATATCAAGTATTTAAAAACTTCTATTTTTTGCAAACTTATTTAGTTCTGTTTTTTATAATAGTTGTTTCATGTGGCAGCCATGGTTATTTAACACTTAATTTTTAACAATATTTTCATTCTCTTTCAATGTGCATCTTTATCCATTTTTCTTTTATTCAGAATCTCATTCAGCTATACAAATAATCATTTCACCTATTTCTGAAACGTCATATAATTAAAACCCTTTACATCAGATTATGAATAGATATAGTACACATGGTTGATCAAATGATATCATGGTTGGTGGGAATAATTTGTTTACTGTGATTCCAAACAGTATTTTAGGTTACATTATTTGAAGTGTTTGTTTTATTTTCATTAATATAACAATTTTGAACAGTATTTGTTTTATTAAATTATAAATAGTATTTGTTCTATTTGGATTCCATCCATGTATATTTTGATGTTGTTTTGTTGACATGTATGTATATGAAGATTTTTTCGTAAATTCTACGTTTGATGAAGTAATTTGGTAAAAGATAATCTGTTGGATAAGCCCTACTTCATATGTTCATATGGCAGGTTATTGACGGGTATGTAAATTGCTTTCTTACTTTTCATGGTAAAAACTATTTACGTCAGGTTATTGACTTGAAATTTAAGTATTTTGTAGATTTACATTACCATTTGACAAAAGTATTAACCTATTATTCCAGAGTAAGTTATATGAATTATTATAGTAATATTTTAGAAGTATGTATGCACACAATACCAAATACGAGTACAGTGAAAAATGAAGCATGCCATTATTTAGTCCATTGTATTGCCTCAATCCACTAACTAACATACAAGAAATTATAAATTACGTTTGTGCAATTATTTGGTTAACATTCAAAATTTATTGCTCGAAAGTAACAAAAATTAGCCAATCAAACTTTATTTCAAACTATTTACCCAACCATCTTCATGATATAGACAAAAATTATCTTGTAGCTAGTTTACAAAGGGCCATTTTATTATTATTTGCCAAACCAACTATTTAACAGAACCATCCATGATCATGTTGTTTAAATGCATCAGATTCTTGCTTATGTTATGTTATTATGACTTCCTCGTGCACTAATTCATAGACTGCCTTAAAAACTGCTCCAGATATAGTGATGATTTATTTTAATGATAAATACCAATTTTAGGCCATGTCTTCAATTTCTGGAAAGCACGATTAACAATATTTTAGTTTCTCACCTAATCTCTTATATGAACTACAGTGTTTAAGCTCTAATTCTTAATTATATCATTGTACCATTTTTCAGTAATTAAATTAGTTTATACGTAGTAATCAGTATTTTTGATATACTACTGACACTTTGTGATGAAATTAACAATAATGAGTATTTTACACAATGGAGATGTTTATGTGGATGAAACTATACCTACCTTCTGATAACACATTGTCTAATGATCACATAAATCTGTTACAAATTTTTATATTTTTATTTGCTTTTGATGTTTTTTATTACATAGTAGCCTTAGCCTTAAATGTTATATATAACATCCAGTTATTAGTTACAAAATGTAATATTTAGCTTCAGTTTCCTTCTATATCTATAAGATAATAGGTTATTGGTATATTTAAGTATACAAAGAGGACGCGGTTAAAAATAATAGTTCAGAGGCAATTTGATAGCTTTTCTGCTATATTTTTGTACTGTGATGAATATTAGAGTTGGCCATTCTATCTAAGATGGAGAAGATACCGATCATGCATAATTGAGTGCTAACTGACAATAATACATCTAAACGTTATGCTCTTACTGATGTTATCTTTTCTACTGTGGTATCATTGGACTTCTTGGTGGATACATCATCTCTTACTTATAATATACACTTTTGCTTGCCATAGTATTTTCGGTAATTTGTTTAGTACTTTCACACATTTAACACTGATACTTTGTAACCAAGTATTTTGTATCACTGCCTTTGCATCGTTTGTTCGTATTCTAACTTCTATTATTCGTACAAAAATAAATGGCAAAGAGAGTTGGACGATCAGCGGTGCACTGTCAGTTTTCGGTAATGAAATGTGAAAAAATAATTGTATATCCTAACTATTTCCTGGTTCTGCCTGCGAAATATGGACCGTTAGTGTGTAAATGAATGCTACAAATTTCAGTAAACGATAGCCAAATAGTATTAGCCTAACATTTCACTTTATGTGTTTGAAAAGAGATGCCGACAATTTTGTTATGCATTTTATTAACCTGCCATTACTTCCATAGTGCTGAGTAATAGCGTTTTCAGTATTGTCATTTATTATCTCCCAATTTTCTTTCCAAAATTAAACTTTTACATGGAAATAATTTAAGCCAGAATATATAATTAACTGTATGAAAATATGATGATTAATACATGCAAATTTTAATATATTCCAATGTATACAAATGCTTACCTAATTGTTATATACAAAAAATCCAAGGTAGTCTCTACAATGCACGAAAATACATATATAGTTTCAGTACACTGTTTTGTTTCTAAGGAAAAGTTAATAAGGTTGGATCCTCTGTACACTCCAGAAGAAACCAAGGTTTCCAAACATCTTGCTTTACTTCAAGATTACAATAGTGAAGCAAGTATCGTATACCTATTTGCTTCTCCCTACTTTGTTATTTTAGATATATATATGTATATGTATATATATATATATATATATATGTATGTATGTATATGTATATGTATTTTTCTTTTCTTTCAATGCTGATAAAAAACCCATAAAACAATACTACAACAAGAAAATAACTAAGAAATGAAAGGGAAGATAGCAAAGACGGAGAAGGTGCTACTGAAGATGCAAATAAAAGCAAAGAAACTGTAGAGGAAAGGGAGGAGTGCATTCAAAATCTGATCAATGCCATAAGAGAAATGACAAAGCAAAGAGATAAAGCAAGGCATCAAATTAAGCTCCTACGCATCAACTTTGCTCTCCAGTCTAATAATATTTAAACCATTCATAATAATAGTTATAACTGCAACTATCATTGGAGATTTGAAAAGAAGGTTGGGTATCTGTTAGTGTTTTCTTTGGATCAATTTCTATTCTGGCTTCATTCGGTTGATTGACAGATATGTTTTCAGAATGTTTGGAAGGGATTTTTTTTAGGGCCGCCACCATCGTTCTCTAAGATAACTTTTCTATAATTTTTTATTATCAAACGCATTTTAATCTAATTTGTGTAACAAGATCAGTGTTTTAGGGACTCCAGTGCCAAAACATATTGTGTAGACAACATTCAGGTAAGTACCAAGATGCATCTTAGCTTAAGCTAAAAAGTCCTGAATAATTTCTATTCTTGAGTATATGTCTTTCATTTATGTCTGAAGGGGTATAAAACCTATGGCTCCACTAAATAATTCACATGCAATGACTGGTAACGACCTATATTAGCATTTCCCATTTTAGAGACTTGAAACACGATAAATCATCTTGGTCCATACTTTCAACGAAAGTTGGAAACTTTGTATGTTTTTTGAGTGGGGTGGTAAGCTTTGTTACCGTTATGTATGGTGCTTTAGCATTAGATTGTATGATATTGTAATGTTCTATAAATTGGTTGGAAAAGTTGGTATTTGTCTTTTTGAGAGACG
This sequence comes from Allium cepa, assembly GCA_030765085.1. Taxonomy (NCBI): domain Eukaryota; kingdom Viridiplantae; phylum Streptophyta; class Magnoliopsida; order Asparagales; family Amaryllidaceae; genus Allium; species Allium cepa. The sequence goes on from CM060928.1 coordinate 590,004,640, forward strand.
AGGTTAAATAATTTGTGCTCTTGCTTCTCGACAAGGAAGTAACAAGTGGTTTACTCCTATAGCCATTTATTTAACGGCCAACTGTACCTTTGGCAATAGTGACACGCATACGAAGAAACACAAATTATACGAAGTTCCAACCTTTTTGTTACATCATCCAACCGCTTTGTTGTATTATTGTTATTTACTGCTAACTTGATAACCATTCATATCAAACAATTCACACAAATATACGACTGAGTTTGTGAATAAAAACAAGAATATTAATTATGTTTGGTGCATATAAATAGATCAGCCCATGCATTCAGAAACATAAATACATAACATATTAACAAACCTTTGTGCTTTTGAAAAAATTATGTGCATTCATGATCAACCATTTGAATTAAATATTATGCAGTAGTAATCATCGCATTTTTTTCAAAATAATCATTTTTCTACAATACTTTGAGCAAATATAACTCAACAAAAATAACAATAATAATATTTACATATAAATATCATTCATGTAAAAATGAGATACATTAAACTCAACAAAAACTTCAAACATCAACATGTACCCATGTGCGTAGCGCGGGCAATGCACCGCTAGCATTACGAATGTCGTCTACAATAAGAGATTTAAATTGTAAACTATACGGTTTGAACTTTAAATCAAAATGACACATCAATACGAGTTTGGTCCGCGAATAACTTTAAACTTTGGAGAATTGTCTTCTTTTGATACATGTATTTGATAACTGAAGGTTTAAATATACTTATTGGGTGGGTCTGCATGCATTGGCTTATGATGCGTTCAATTTCATGATCTACCTTGCTAAAGAGATTGATAAACTAAACCTTTCGCTGTCCTCTTCTTTCTAATATTACTGTTTATTGCAACGTCTTGAGACGAAGATCAGCTCAACCTTTGGTCAAAGTACAACTGTGCATCTGTTATAAGATTTAAGAGACTTTTTAGGCATTATATGAATAGATCTAGGACAGACTCTTATTTCCCTGACGAAGGTGGTAATATTTGTTTTTCCTCTCTTTTTTCACATGCATTTCAGCTTACCCTTGCAGCTCATTGATATAACTTGGTGCTCCCTGCTGCAACCCATTAATTTATTATTATTGTTTTGTAAAATATTCTGTTTTCAATTTTCCTTTTTTTATACTGTTCAGTGACCATGGATTGGATAAGTACGGTAGGGATGTTTTTTGTGCATTAGGAGGTGTTAACGAAGTTATTTTCAAATAACAGTTTGATGCTTAAATTGGTTGTCAACTATGATTGTAGTCACAATAGTTTTTCATTAATCATTTTCTTGACCCCACTATACTAACTACATTATGGTATATCATTTAAAGGCAGAGATTTCTCATACTTTTAATATTTTCAAACTTCTGAGCAGGCACCAAAACACATCAAGATAGTCAGCTGTAGGCCTTCGCTACAATTTACAAATGTACTACTGACCTTGGCAGTAGCTTCTGTAACCCATCTACGGTGCGCAGAAAGTTGTAGAGCAGCCCTTCTGTTTATTCAAATTGATGATTGTACCGCTCTTATTCACGCTGGTAGTTTGAGTAACAATAATGCACTGAACTCTTATCCAATGATTACTTTTTCAAGTGTGCAATAGAAAAACACGGTATGCACTCCACACAGGTTTTTCGTCTTCAAATTTTTTTCCTTTCCAACCTTAAAGTTTAAGAAGTTACTTTATATTTGAATTTGTAACTGATTTCAGTTCGTACACACATATACTTCACCACATACACACATACATACACACATAATTCAGTATGCCGACTGACTGCAGTTCCTCACACCCATCATCATCTTCCAGAAATATACTTTCCACTACTGCATATAATCATATTACAATGACACATCATATCCTAAAATAACATTAACTACCTACTTAACTTCCAACACTGCCCGTGTGCGTAGCACGGGCCACGCACTAGTTATATATAAAAAAGAATTTTTTTGACACACACACACACACACACACACATATATATATGCAGCACAACTAGTAGAAAAACATTTTTTATTTTAAATAACTTAAACATATAATATTTAAATATGTATGCATGGTGTATAATTTAATACTACATCATGCTTATATATAATATAGTTATATATTTTTTTTCTAAGTTTTAAAGGTATATTATTTTCGACAGAAATAAAAATAATTTTTTTAAAATACTATTTAAATCAATATATATATATATTATATTAATATATATATATATATATATCATAAAATTATGATTTATATTTTATAAATTTAAATTAGTGCCTAACTTACTCTCAGCAATAAATAAAAAAATAATTTTTTTATATTTTAATTTTTTTAAATATAAGCCGAAATTTAAAATTAGATTTAAAATTGTTTTTAATTTATAAAATTACATATTAATATCTAAAATTACAAAATATATTTTAGAATTTTAATATAAATTTAAAATTTAAAATTAAGTTTCTAAAAACAATTTTTATATTAATTTTTAGTGAATATCTATACGGATATTTATTTAAATATATTTTTAAATTTAAAAAAGTTATCGTGTGCATGACATGGTATTACGTTTCTTTAAAAAAACTATTTTTGTATAAATTTAAAATGTTAATATATGAATATATATACACAATATTATTTATGCATAAACATATAAGTATTTTATGTGTGTGTATAATTTTACATGTGTGTATATATATATTGTTTTTGACTTTAAAAAAATTGATTTTGAATTATATTTTATGTAATTTATCAATGATATAAATTTCATACATATGTTTAGAAATATATATGTGTGTTCGTGCGTGTGCGTGCGTGTGTGTGTATATGTATATAAATATCTAAACAAAATATGATTCATATACATACATACATACGTACATACTTTTGTGTGTGTGTGTGCGTGTATTTGTAATATTTTTGTAAATATATATAAACATACATTTGGATGATATGTTGTCATAAAGGATGAGGTAACATGTCTATTGCGGTGTAAATCCTATCACATATACATGGGCTTGTTATACCTGGCACGAATTGATATGTCTCACAGTTTCGTACACACACAAAGATATATATATATATATATATATATGATACACGTATACATATAATAAAATATTAGTCAGATAATATAAAATATTTATAAATTTAATAAAATAAAGATTTTATTTAAAAGAAATTTAGAAATGTTCTAAATAAATTAAACTTCATAGACCCAATAAAGATCTAAAATGGAAAAAAAATTGAAATTCACCGATAATTTCCGCTGCTGGCTGGCCCAGTTCCAACAGATATTTACTTTTTCATCCATTCTTGCACCTACGCTTACGTATAATTTCGTGAATAGACATTTGGGATGCCACTTAGTCCTTGCACCCAAGCTTTTCTGTATGGTCGTGAATAGATGTTTAGGAAGCCACACAGGCTTTAAACTCCCTTACACTATTTTAAGGTTAGAACAACGTATTTCCAGTTTGTTAAATATCTTCTAAATCTTTTCTCTATATATGATACAGCTTATAATTTCTTAGCTCTCCATGCTTATTCTTTTTTCACATCTTCACATATGTTATTCCGCTTTCATACTTATTATTCTCTCTATAATTTCATCCTCGTGAGTTTCAAATTAAACATCTTGGAAACTGACTTCCAAAATGCTACCCAAAATTTGCACATTTAAATAATGGATTTATTATTAATTTCTATCGCATATATAGCTACCAACCTTCTAAAACCATGTTATCACATACCTAACTATCAAGTGTGTGTGTACCGAAAGTATAGTGCAATCGCACGTTAAAAATGGCTATCGAAAGTATAAGGTTATCACACGTTTAAACTAACTATCACGAATCTAATATACCTATCACATATTTAGCTATCGCACCTCTCAATAGCTTTTGCATGTATAGCTATCACTCATGTAAAATAGCTATTGCAAGTATATCTATCGTACTTCCAAAGAATCACACTTCTCGGCTATCGCAAGTATAACTATCATATTTCTAAGCTATCGCATTTTGGGCTATCGCAAGCATGGCTATCACATTTCTAAGCTATTGCATTTCTATGCTATCGGACTTCTAAGTTCGTAGTTATCACATTTTTAATTACAAAGCCGTTGTAGATGTAGATCTCAAAGTTATCGCGGGTATAAACCTAAGTACCATTGCACTTATAATAATAGCTATCACAATTATCAATTTATAACTATCGCAAATATAACCCAGATGTTATTGTATATATCAATATTGGGCTAATGTCCCAATATGGAGAAATCACATGTTTAATGTGGCAAATCTGCAATTAAGTGAAAAACTGATATTTTCCCTAATAAAGTAACTGAGTTTTAATCAATTCTTTACACATGTCTTATGTTCATTTATCATTTTAATTTTACAACAGAACTCTCATGGGTGCTCTCTTAAAAGTATGTATCACTCGTGTTATCAAAAAAAATTTATAACAAAAATCTCAAGTGATAGTCAAAATTTTAATTTTTAATTTAGCCTTGGTTAATTACTTTCCGTAATTATTTTGTTAATTAAGGTATTTTCTTCATTTCAGTTTAATTCATAGCAATTTGAAAAATGTTGATGAAATTTCTCAAAAAAATTATAGAAATTTGAAAACAACATTTTTTACCTTTAGTAAAAATTTTAGATCAAAATATTAAATTTTAACTCTTTTAAATGTTAATTTAAAGTTGAAATTATCCATTCAACTTTGATTTTTTTTTTTTTGAAATGGTACTTTATATACAACAAATCATTGGGACAACATATCCCATGTCAATAAACGTTCGAAAGTAAGTTTCAAACTTGTGACCTCTTGCACCAAAGCCAAATCATTTAACCACTTGGACAATGGCGCTTGTCTCAACTTCGAAAATTCATAGTAAATAATCCAACGAAAATTAAAATTCATTTCTATTTTAATGTTATTGACATCATATTACATTTTCAAGGCATCAAGAGATGATTAACTCATGTTTTACCATTAAACAAATAAAAAAACAAGGCCATTTCATATCCAAACATGAAAGGAATTATTCAATTATAATCAAAACATGTTTATCTCCATTCAAAACATCAAAAACACGTTAAATCCAGATCGAAATCGATTTGGATAAAACTAAGGAAAGTATTACTCACCTATCTTGAACTCTTAATTAAAATCTCTTTTCTTCTTTAAAGATGAAAGCTCAATCTTAAGTTCTATTATCTCTCCTTCCTTTTTGATAATGATGGCCAGTCTTGTTGTGTTTCTTTTGTTTTGTTTTGTTGTGTAAGTAGAAAAATAAAGAGAAAGGTATGGTGTTGGGGTGTAAGGGTTAATATTTTAAGCCTGGGCTAAAACACTTTTTGGCTAAATTTTATTAATTCCCTAGTCTCTTCATCATAGCATCCCTTTTTATACTTTTTAATTAATGGTCTAATTTAACTACTATCATTACCCTTGGTCAACAAATTTACTTTTAAATAACTAATTAAATTCCCCTTGAGTAGTTTTTTTAATTAAATTTACTAAATTGTCATTTAATATAGTCTCCATATTAAGTATATTTACATATTGTGGAACTTTGAAATATGATGTGTTATTGTCTCCCTCTTTACAAGATCATCTTCAAAATTTAGATAAAGCAGTAACCATTATCATCAACACAAATATAAGCACATGTATAACTATTGCACTAGTTCATGCTAATGTAAATCATCAGTAAACAAACGTACTATAATATAGCAACTATCAATACATAATCATAGCATAACAAAAAACATACTATTGCTAGTAGTGGTTTATATAATATAAAAACAAAGTACAATGCTAAAGCATACATGTCTAAAACAACTCAGCATAGATAATCCTGATCTTATCCTTAACTCCCAAGTAAAATCATCTACATCGCCACTCTACTGGAAGCGAACAAGTCCGTTTACCTTGTTCCCCAACTCTTTCAAATCACAACCCATTATCCCTTTCAGTCGTCTAACATATGTTAAATCCGGTTTCGTGGATAGTTCTTCGACCACCCTCGGTTCCAATAGAGTACTAAGGTTGTGCACACATTTCATCAAATGCGATATATGAAAAACATCGTGCACACCTATCAAAACAATTGATAACTCGACTCGATATGCGAGTTTACCAATCCTCTCAATTACTAAAAATGGATCTACGTATCTAGGAGTCAATTTTTTGCCTTCCCAAAAAAAGTCACACCTAGCATCGATGAAACCTTCGCGAACACATGATCGCCGTTAGTGAACTCTATTCCTTTCGTGTCTTATTGGAATAAATCTTTTTCCTTGACTGGGCAACCTTCATCCTAGCACGAGTCAACTCAATCTTTTTAGTAGAATCTCTTACTAACTCAGGTCCCAACATGAGTCTATCTCCCATGTCCAACCAACAAATGGATGAGTGCACATTCTACCGTAAAGCGCCTCAAATGGTGCCATTTCAATGGTCAACTGATAACTAATATTGTAGGCAAACTCTACCAAATGGAAATGATGTTCCCAAGATCCTCTAAAATATAGGACAATTGCTCTCAGCAAATCTTCTAGTACTCAGTTCACCCTTTCTTTTTAATCACCGGCCTATGGGTGGTAAGCCATACCCAAGTTCAACTTTATGCCTAAAGTACTTTGTAAACTTCTCCAAAACTCGCTGGTAAATAATGGATCCCTATCACTAACTATGTTGCTTAAAACCACATGTAATCTCACAACATTCTTCAAACATAACTTCATTAAGTTATCTGCCATTATTATCGTCCTTGCCAGGATAGAGTGGGCACTCTTAGTCAATCTATCGACTAATACCCATGTACTATCATTTCTCATTTTCGACCTTGGCAAACCATCTATAAATGCATAAACATGGAGTCCTACTTCCAAGTCGATAAATTAAACCAATTAGCTTTTGATGCTTATCCTTCATTTTCACGTAAGTGAAACACTTATTCACACACTAGCCAACATCCTTTTTCATCCCTTCCAAATGAAGAAATGCTACATGTCACGGTGCATCTTTATTCCTTTAAAACTTAGACCGATGACTTTCTTTTGACTTCCTTCTAAAGGTTTCCTACATTCAGGGTACACTTTCTTCCTTTCTTTCTAAGGCACCCTCTAGAGTCTATCTCAATTCCCTTTAGATCCTTTAAAGTTACTATCATATCCAATCGCATAATCCTCTCGGTGAATATTGGGTCATCTCCTTGCCTTGCTGCAATTCTATCCACAAGCGCTGGATGAACTTCCAAACTTGCTAATGCACTCGCATCCTAACTTGATTCTTCATTCATACTAAAATGCACTCCACAAGAAGCCAAGGCCTTTAATGTCTTTCACTCCTCAATCATGGCTAGCACTCCATTATGCTTCTTTCTACTCAAAGCATTGACAAACTTGTTACTTTTTCCCGGTATATACTTTATATCAAAGTCAGAAGCTACCAAGAACTTTGACCACCTCTGTTACTTCATATTTAACTCTTTTTGAGAGAATAGATATTTAAGAGACTTATGGTCGTAACTCAAACCATTCTCCTAACAAATAATGCCTCCAAATTTTCAATGCAAATATCATCGCTGCCAACTTTAGGTCATGAGTTGGATAGCGAACTTCATGCAGTCTCAATTGCATATATGCACAAGCTATCACTCTTCCTTTTCGCAACAATATCGCCTCAAATACAGTTCCACAAGCATCATTATACACAACCAAATCCCTATTCCCTTTAAATATGATTAGAAGGAAGCATTTTTCAATAACCTCTTCAACTCTTGAAATAACCCGTCTAGTCAATCAGTCCTCTCGAATTTATTGTTTTTTTTTGTCAACTTGGTCAAGAATGTTGCTATGCGCAAGAAATCCTTAATGAATCTACAGTAATAGCCAGCCAACCGAAAAAAACTTATCATCACTTTAACCGCCTTTGGTTTCTTCAAATCATTTAAGGTTCTATTATTGGTAGATTAACCACTAATCCACTCACCGAAAAAATATGACCCATAAACTTAACTTCTTGTTTCAAAAAATAAAACTTGAAAAACTTTGCCTTCAACTTATGTTGTCTCAAGGTATCTAACACCAATCCTAGATGGACTTCGTAGTCCTGCTCATTCTTAGAGCATACCAAAATGTATCATTGAAGATCAACCAAAATCTATCCAACTGATCGCGAAAGATCTGGTTTATAAGATCTAGAATGAATGCAAAGGTGTTGATCGATCCAAAGGGCATAACAAACCACTTATTTGAACTATATATAGTTCTAAACATAGTCAAAGGAACACTATCTTCGGCTTCCTCCGGTTGATAGAATGTTATAACCAAATATATTTGTAGAAATACTTTAGCTCCACTCAACTGGTACAAACAAGCATTATCCTAGGCTATAGATAATAATTCTATATTGTCAACTCCTTCAGCTTTTGTGAATAAATACATATTCAAAGTGATCCATCTGACTTCTTTGCAAATACCGTGGATGCTCCTTACAGTGTACTACTTAGCTTAATGAAACTTTTATGCTGATGTTCCACAGGTTGCTTATTAAACTTCTCCATCTCTTTGGGTGGCATTCTACTAGGTAGTCTACTAAAAGGTTGTACTCCAGTATTAAATCTATTTGGGATTTAATCATTATCCTAAGAGGTTGTCCCATCAATGGCTCGAAAACATATCCAAATTCCCAAACCATTAGTACTCTATTAATCCCAAATATCAAAATCTCCATCGCAAACAATGTTGTTTCAGATCTCTCTTTAATGTATCTATTGCCGGCATAATCTTTTCCTACTTTTAGGGCTTCGCAAAGTGATAACTCTATCGATATAATTAATTCCAACATTATTATGTACTAACCAACCCATACCCAAGGTTACACCATAACCTATAAAGTCAAACACAAATAGGTTGCAAGAAAACAATTGTTCACATTTTGCAAACTCTAAATTAGTGCACATTAATCTGTGTGTGGCATACTCACCTATCGGTTAACTACATGCAAAGAGGTAACTAAGTAAGTGACATCTTAACCCAATCGATCAACCAAATCTATTAAATGAAAGAGTATGTAGCACTAGTATTAAATAGAACTCTAGTCGAAATGCTAGAAATCAAAATTGTAAATCTTAACACCACACCCTTCCCTTTTTCATAAGTTGATGCCCAACAATTAGTCCCTCTAAAGCATGCACCTTTACTTGCTTTAAGACTGGATTGTTCATCTTATTATGACTTGGTTTATCACATGAAGAACATGACTTCAACCACTAATTCGATTTTGGACACTTTGATACATAGTTCCCTATCTAATCGTAATTACAACAAGTGACCTTAGAAACATCCTTCCATGCTCCTCCACCTAGAGCCTTTCCTTTTTGTTGCTTGCCCTTCTTACCCTTTTAGTTTAGGGAGACCTTCTTCCTCTTATGTATCTTAGACTTTTGTCCCATAGTCCTTTTCTCAGTGTATGTGTAACATCCCCCACTTGAAGGACTAAAATTAATGGCGGGATGCTGCAGTCATCCATAATTGTTAATCCATGACGACCAAATGCAGTAATATTAAATACATTGATATGACAGAATCACACGAATATGGAAAATTTTCAGAATCAACAAAAACTTTCTCATTCCATTTGAAAGCATTTCAAATTCATTACATAATCCCACAATCATTAACCATGTTTAGAGAAAATATAATTATACATACGCCAATAGTGACATATGAAGATGCCTCATTGGATGATCAAAGTATATAACAAGGAAACTAAACAACTTTTCCTTTACAATAAAACATAGATGAATCAAAATAGAAAAGAACTTTAAATAGCTATCATGCCTCGTGCATGTCTCCAAAAGCTTATTCGTCTAAAGAGGTACCTGAAAACCTCAACTCTCAAACTACTCAAGATCAATTGAGCACTCAAGAGTTTAAGGGGAAACATAAACTTCATGTCGGACATAAAGCCTGGTAAGAATAATAATCTACCATCTCAAACCATTTAGATATCTAGTGAGACCACACCGCTTAGCGAAATGGGTTTTCCCCTCACCAGTATCCTAAAACTTTATAAAACCATATACTATGCTCATGCATCCATAATGGTTAAAACATAGTAGTTCAAAATAATATGATGATATGCAAACAAGTAAATCAATTTTGGATTTCCCATTCCCATTCATTTTGACTAACTATCTCAGTTATAGTTTCTAGGGTCACTATTAACGTATTAGTTTTCATGGGCTTACTAATAGCTATTAAAGATTGTGAATTCCCTATCCGGTTTCATACTTTTCATGGGATCACTAAGAACCTGTTGGCCCTTGCCAATAATATTATCGTTTCATGGGTTCTCCTTGAACCTATTAGTATCCCCAATAACTTCCCATTTATCCTAGTTTTCATGGATTGACTAGGAACCTATTGACATCTATGAATTACTTAATCCGAATATAGTTTTCATGGGTTCACTACAAACCTATTAGCCTCCGCCAATAACTCAATTTAATCATAGTTTTCATGGATTAGTATGAACCTATCGGCCCCTGCTAATAACTTTTTGTATACATGGTTTTCATGGACTATGAACCTGTCTACCTGAAACTTCTTTAGTCAATATTCTGGCATCCTACATTCTTGTCTATCTGACCTCCTGGATGCAATTCTACTCATTCCGGAGTTAACTTAATTTATATTCATTACCGGGTCAACCCAATTGGTTATTATGCACTTCTTCAAAATACATTTATGGGTCCATTACAATGTGAATATATATATACACACACACACACACATACATACATACATACATATATATATATATATGAAAAAGTAAACATAATAATACCTACACCTATGCTTTAATATCCTTGAAATCATTTTATATAAAACTTGGTTAATCCCTTTAACCTATTAATTAAGGAAAACTTCTTCAAAAACTCTATATTTAAAATCATTTCAAAACTCTTTTATTATGTCATGGTTTTCCTTTGAAATGAGATTGCGATATTTACCTTGAAAACTAAGGCTTTCGAAACCTAAAAACTTTACTTTTTAAACCATTGATAACCTCCTTCGAAAGCATTCAATCTTCTTTTCAAAACACTAACATATACCTTTCGAAAAACATTAAAACATCTCTTTCAAAACCATTGGGTTTTTCCTTAAAAGTATCTTTTGGGTCAAAGTTAATACATACGAAAGTACCCCTTTCAAAACCACTAATCTTTGTATAATATTGCTTGGGGGATAAGTCGATGGCTTCAGAACGATCCATTCGAAAGCTCAAATCGCTTAAGTAAAACATTGAAGGATAGCATCGAAACCCCTTTCGAGGCCATTGCCTTCGAAACTCTAGAACCCATTCGAAAGTTTTTAGGAAGTGGATTAGTAAAATTTTGAAACAAAAGCTACCTTTCGAAAGCATTGACGATTTCAATACCTTCGAAAGGCGTAAGATTGGCAGCAAGATTTCGACTAGGTCGAAACCACCCTTTTCGAAAGCATTGATTTATAAACAAGGAACTCATTTGAAAGCTCCACTTAGACAAGTAGGCAGTAACAAATTTGAAAGCAAAGGTTTCTACTTGGTCGAAAGCATTCTTTTGAAAACAAGGCAGGCGCTTATCTTTGGAAAGCGAAATAAAGGTTTTGACCCCACCGAAAGCAATGGTTTCGATACCATGCCTTCCTCCTTTCTCTAATCCACTACGTACCATCATTATGGTACCTTGTGTATTGGTTTTGCCTTTGACAGGTTTCGACTTGGTCGAAGCGGAAGTAATGGGTCAAAAGGTGCTTCTGAAAGAGGTGAAACCCACTTTTCTGAGTAAAGACTGATTTAATGCTAATTAAAGCAATTACTTTATAACTAACCTGCCTATTTGTAAAAATTTAATTGGTTGTCATATACATTTCAAATTCCTTGCAAAAATAACTACCGAAATTACTTCAGATCTAATTAACACCATTTTGGCAAATAAGCCCCTCTTAAGCTAAGAAAATAAAACACATAAGTCCTTCTTCGAAAACAATTCAATTTTCATAATAAATCACTTAGGAAAAATCCTCAAAAATTACAGAAATTCACTTTCAATATGTTATCTGACATACAAAATTCCTGACCCAAACTATACATAAAATAATCGAAATAAATTTCTAAACCCAATTATTCATACTTTCCCTTGAAAACTCGTAATAAATTTTCCATAGCTTGGAAAATTATAAGAATATAAACCCATATCTAAAATCATGTTTTACATAACATAAAATTTTCTCATGGCATACGAAAATCATTGTAATCGTTTTTACCCTTAAAATTGTGTAAAATAACTATCAAATTATTTTGTTTGAATCCAACATGTCCAAATCCAAGCATATCATCAATCAAAAATCATCATAGTAATGGATTTAATCTTAAATCTGAAAAACAAATTATCATAAAACAAAATAGAGATGATTTAGATTATTATCCACCTTAATTAGGATAAGGACTTTGAGATTTGATTGAGATTAATCTTCCTTACTTTAATTCCTTAGTTTTAGATTGATTTTTCCCCTTTTCTTACTCCTTAGTGATGGTTGGCTTAAACCCTTTTGATTTATGTTTGTGTTTTTAAAATGAACGTGAAAGGGAAATGAAACGTGAATATAAGGGTAATAGAAATGTAGGCGGCAATTACCCTAATACCCTTGTTTTAATTAATTAATATGTAAATCGTTTATAAGCCCTTTTAGATAATTAAGCACGACCTTTAATTATTTATTCAAATCCTAATCCCTTATCGCTCTAATGTTTGCATTATTCTATTTAATTTATCTAATTAAATCTCTAAAATGATATTATTAAAAATTAGGGGTGTTACAGTACGTCAGCTTAGACCATCGGACCATCTCCACTACTTCATTAAATGGGAGTGCTAAGGAAACCATTGCACTATCACTAGCCTTAGTCTTAGTCCTATAATAAACTTCTCTACATTCTTCCTTGGTGTCCTGATTAGATCCCTTTCACAATTAGACAGTGATAAACTTTTGTAAATATTTCGACATAGTCATGCACCCCTATTCCAGTCAAGAAATGTTTGACACATTGCTGACATCTCCGATCTAGGAATAAATTATTCCTAAAATATCTCCTTGAACCTCTCCTAAGAAATTTCTTTCTTAGGGACTTCCGCCCTCATTATCTCCCATTAGATATTAATTAAGCCTTTGAACTGTATAAACACCAATTTCACCTTTTGAGCATCGGTAACTTTCAAGTCTCCACTAGTCACATATCCTCAACCAATTAATTACTTTCATATTCAAATTTATCTCATCAAACATCTCTTCTCTTAAACTCCAAAATCTTTATTCATCTTAGCAAAATTCTCCTTGCTGGGTTGCATTGGACCACCCTGATACATTTGGGACTTGTGATGGCACTTGTCGAACTTGCTGATGCAGTAAGTTCGCATAAACTGTTGAAATAGAGCATTTAGATCCATAACTCCAGTTATCTAAACTAGCATCGGAGCCTCAATTTCCATGTTCACGTTCGGGGTCGCCTTCCCTCCTTGGCCATTAGCCTGTATATTTGCATCCACTACTAGGGTTTTCCCTAGAAACCTCCTACCATCAAATGTCAACTTGAGTTTCCATTCTTTCTTTCTATGTAAGAAAGCAGTCATAAGGAATAGCAGTAAAGAGGGTGAAAGCATTAGTAGAGGAATAGATATATCCTCGTATATATCTATATTAAATTACAAGTGCATTATATATATATGGCTATATATATGAATATAAATATAAATTTATATGTATGTATATATGTATGTGTACATATATACATATATAGTGTATACCCTTTCCAAGGTGTTGGCTTTTTTCTATCTAGTTTCTACTTAGACTTAAACTTAGTTATTTTTCATTTGTGTCCCATAGCTAAGCTTTGATACCAAGTTGTAACATTCCCCATTCTAAGACCTAAAAATGAACATCAATGATGCTGTAATCATCAACAAAATGATTTTTAGGCGATAAAATGGGTTGAATTTTTTTTCTACAACACTAAATATAAAGAGAAACTAAATAAATTTCATTACACATAACCATCTTTACATTTTTATAATCCCACATGATGCCTGCATAGGGGTAAATATTATAAGAACAATAATAGTGTCATGTCTGACATATGAAGATGCTAATACAAACACTTAAGCAGTTATATAACCTAGATTTACAATAGCGAGATTTTAATAGCAACTTTTATTATCTACTAAGCCTCATATTTCGTCTTTGGGGCTTTTATTCACCTTCCAAAATCAACCCATCTGAACCATAAACTCAAGTTACTCGATGAGCACCCATGAGTTTATGGGGAGAACAATATTAAGTAATTGGTCAAACGAAAAGCATGGTATGAGTAATATAGTTCCCAAATTACATCATACAGTGAGAACATGCTGCCTAAATGAACGAAAATTTCCTTCACTAACCAAACCCCATCAACTTAATTGTATCAAATAGACTGAACATTATAAAAAAATCAGAGTCACAAAACATCATTTCAATAGTAAGTGTGCCTACACTTTGTATCACCTTATGATTATATTTTATAGTTATTACTTTTAAGTTGCTACTTGGGTCTTGAATCATTATTCCTTACTAATGTTGAGTTCCGATGTATAGTTTTCCACATAGTCCTTATACCTTTGCTTTCAAATAATGTCATGAATAAATTTTTAGGCTGCTACCCAAGCCTTGCACTTATGCTTATATATAATGTCTCGAACAGACATTTAGGATGCCACTCAAGCTTGCACCCATGTTTTCTTATATTATTGTGAACGGACATTTGGGATGCTCTTCTGGCCTTGCACCTATGCTTTCATATATTGTCATGAACATATTTGAGAAGCCACACAGGCCTTGCCCGTATATTATTTTAAGGTTAGATCAACATATTTCCGATTAGTTAGAAAAAATATTTTTATCGTCTCTCTTCAAATGATACAACTTACCTTTTCTTATCTTCTTTAAGCTTATTCCTTTTTTCACATCTTCGCATGAGTTATTCCATTTTTTTTAACTTATTATTCTCTCCATAATTTCATCCCTATGAATATCAAATTAAACATCTTGAAAACTGTCTTCCAAAATGCTACCCAATATTTACACATTCAAATAATGAATTTATTATCAATTGTTATCGCAAATATAGATATCGACCTTCTAAATCCATGTCATCACATATCTATGGCTATTGTAAGCATAGTGCTATCGCATGTTAAAAAGGGCTATTGAAAGTTTAGACTATCACACCTTTAAACCAGTTATCGCAAGTCTAACTATTGTCCATCTAATATAGCTATCACATATCTTGCTATCACATATCTAGCTATCGCACCTCTCAATAGCTATTACTTGTACAACTATCACGCTTTTAAATAGCTATCGTACTTCTTAGCTATTGCAAGTATAACTACCGCACTTCTAGGCTATTGCAAGTATAAATTTCGCATTTCTAGGCTATCACACTTCTCTACTATCACAAGTATAGCTATCACGCCTCTAATTTATCACATTAAAGCTATCACACTTCTAAATTCATAGTTATCACATGCTTAATTATAAAGATATCGTATGTATAGATCTCGGAGATATTATAAACCTAAATGTTATCACACTTCTACAAATAACTACCACAAGTATCAATTTTTAGTTATTGCTAGTATAACCTAGATGTTAGTGTGTGTATCAATATTGGGTTATCGCATGACTCAATATGGAGCCTCGCATGTTTAAAGTTGTAGATATGTAATTAAGTGAAAAACTTGGGTTTACCTAATAAATTAACTATTTATTGACAAATTCTTTACACAAATCTCTGTTCATTTTTCATTCGAAATGTGTAATAGAAATCCCTGGTGATAGCTGAAGATTTAATCCTTTAGTTTAGCGTTGATTAATTACTTTCCTTAATTATTTTTCAATTTAGGTATTTTCTTCCTTTCAATTTAACTGATAATAATTCGAAACATGACATGAAATTCCAAAAATTTGCTGAAACTCGAAAACATCTTTCTTTGCCCTCTATAAAAGTTTTGGACATAACAAATTTTAATATTTCCAAAAATTAATTTAAAGCCAAAACTACCCGTTTTAACTTAGAAAATTCATAGTTGATAATTTTCACATCCGAAAATTGCGAAAATTAAAACTCTATTTTAATGTTATAAGCATCTTATTAATTTTTCAAGGCATTTAGAAATGACAAACACATATTATATATATATATATATAAAAACATGGCCATTCAATATCCAAACATGAATTATTATAATCAAAATATGTTTATCTTCATTCAAAACATCAAAATCATGTTAAATCCGGATCTAAAGAGATTTGTATGAAAATAGGAAAAGTCTTACTCACCTAAACTTGAAAACCTTGATTAAAATCTCTTATCTTCCTTTAAAGACGAAAACTTGATTTTCTTGCTTTAGTTTCCCTCCTTCCTTTTTAAGAATAGTGGTCGGCCTTATTGCATTTCTTTCTTTTATTTTTGCGTAAGTAACAAAATGAAAAGAACGGTAGGGGTTAGTAATTTGGGCTTGGGTTAAAACTCGTTCTAGCTTAATCTTATTGACTTCCTAATCCCTTCATCGTAGTATTCTAATTTTTTTTCTTTTAATTCATGGACAAATTTAGGTAATATCATTAGTCTTGGTCAAACTTAATTTATCTTTTAGTTATCTTGTTAAATTCACCTTGACTGATTTTTTCAACTAAAATTTCTTAATTACCGTTTAATAAATTCTTATTGTTAGGTATATTCCCATATTATGGCACTATGATATGTAGGGTGATATAATCGATTAAAATATGTTGAACTTGGAAAATTGCTAACAACGCTATTGCGTTGACTCTGTGGTATGAAACTCGATCCTCATGAATATTTAAATAATTTAAATACTAAAGCATATATGAACTTTGTTGAAGTACAATATCAGACACAAGTTCGGCTTCTTATAGATCATTTAGGATAAATCTAATTTCTAATCTTTATTAGACTATACCTTTGTAATAGTATTTTGTGCATTTTTCTTTCCGCCATCAATATATCACTAAGATATCTAGAGTTTGATCAATGGTCAAAAACTCTAATAATATTCGCAGTTAATGGCATAGATCCCTTGATTCAATCCAATAATATTTATATATTTACCGATGTACTCTAGCCATGGATTTTGACTTTAAGTTTACCAACGGTGATACTAACATTTTACAATAAAGGAGATGAGTCCTCTATTGTATAATGTTACACTTCAAGTAGTTCAACATGTACCCAACTATAGTCGTAACATGATTGTGATGGCATGTGATTGATAACAATCAAAGTACAGTTTGGATACTTAAGGTCAGTCATACTTTCAAGTTCAAAATTAACTTCACATCATTACACGAGATATCCACTTTGACTTAGTTGAATTAACCTATAGAAGACTCTTATTAAGTCATTTTGTGATTGATTCCCCAATAGTCATGACTAACTCACCGTTCATCATATTGAAATGAATACGGACATTAGTCTCAATGAATGTATCAATATCGTTTTCTCAAATCATTTAACAAGGAATAATATAAGGAAAATTATTTTTAATGTTCGAGTCGAATTCACGTTATGAACACTTTTGCAACTATAATCGATTAAATACTTTCCCTAAGTATTCTCTATATGTATATATTTAATGAATTTAGATTACTTATATCACAATATAACAATAGATTAAATGTAAAATAAAACCAAAAGCATACTTTATTTGGAATATGATTCTTATATGGGAGTTAAAATATTATATAATAAATTTACTTGGCAGTGTAAGCATTTGTCGAAGGACTTATGTGGAGAAGTTATGTGGAGGTTCAAGGTTTGTTAAAGATGCTCGAATCCATGTAGTGATTCATGATCTCTTCAAGATAGAGGAATCCATTTGGGTATTCGTGACCTGTTCGAGATGGAGGAATCCATTTAGAGATTCATTTCTATTTGGGTAATGAAGACTAATGTGAGAGATGCTGAATGTAGCCTCGACATCAGGAAAATGATAGAAAACTGAGAAGGGGAATAGCCATGGGATTTAGTAACCTTAAGGGTATATCAACTCCATACTAGAGATGCTTATCGATTGCTGCTAGCGGGAGTTGATATGGCCTGCATCACACACCAAGGGTGGTCCACTTGTGTTTACCTTAGAGTATATACCATCTAGAGATATACGTTGCTCAAAAGGTAGTTTTAGATCCTTGTCATGGAGTTCCGATTCGGCTTCCCCATAGAGATCTCCATTGAAAATCCATTATGTAAATGTGCCTTAGCGGTATTGATTGTACACCTATTATTGTTGTGGCATTCGTACAACAACTATTTGATATGATTTACATGCAACACTCTAGACATTATCTATCATACCACCGTATATTAAACTTAACGAATGGTTGATTTCTTTGAGGGGTCATTTCGGGAATCCGTATGGTCTCATGGCTACTATTACATGTCACTCATATTTCTTAAGTTTCTTATGCTAGTTTACCAGACTGATCTAAGAGTTATTTTCTTATAATGCTCGGATCAGCCCCATGTATATTTCTAAATTTAGCCGTGGATGTTTTAGAGCTTCTGGAGATGAGCTAGATTATTTCTTAACGTAACATTATTTCCACTGCATTAATATTATATCCTAAGAATTTGTGAAGACGAGTTGTTATAACTGTTTAAGCTGGTTACTGTAACTCTAAAAAACTTTGTATCTTAAAATGATAGTTTATACCATCGTTTGTTATTATATATGATCATTACATTATGAGATTCTGATATTATGTTCCTTCTTCCTTGTTCTATTTCGTTTTCTTTTATTTACCCTAAAAATTCATCTTTTCAGCACTTGAATGTTCGACACATAAACATCGTGTATTTGTGTCGACATTTGAGGGTCGAAAAAGCTAGTCATTACACATGTAAACCCCTTCCCTATACCATGATGTGTAATACTACGCGACCTTTCATTCTTTTACTTTATTTTTAATTTTTTGGAAAAGAAAAGTAACATCTCCTTTTTCTTATTTACTTAGGTAAATATATGTTTACCATATAATATTATTAATCATGCATATGTTATTTGTATATGTGTGTGTACAGAATTGTTCACAACATTTCTGGCAACTTTTAGACGATGAAAAGTCAAAATTCCAAAAAACGATTTCCAGTCACATTTTTTATTTTTCTTCGAACTAATTATATTTGTAAACAAACTTTCAAAACAACTTCAGCACCAATAGTTATTATCAAAAAGGGGATTAACTGAGTTATAAAATCCGAAAATTAATTATTAAAAATATATCAAATACTCGTATTTAAAGTGATTAAATTCTAGGTTGTTACAATGTCACACCATCTGCTGAGTGAAATGTCAACGTTGATAATCGAATTGTTTGATATTAATCGCTGATCAAATTTAAACCTAAGTGCCACACGATCGAAACATTGAATGCTCCTTTTACACTCAATTTAATTAATTCGTAATTGTTATAGATTAATTATATAAATTAATATTTATAAATTATTTTATAAAATTTCATTTGATATGTATTGAACAATATTAAATAGTGTGCATATAATAGTTATATAAATACTAATAGATATACAATATTGATACACGTTTAAAATGGATTTAAATGTAATAAATATTTTTCAGGCTTGAAGTGGATTTGAGGCCTATATGGGGCCTAAAATTTTTGGCCATAATGGGAGCAATATAGGCTAGCCATTTGATGGCTTATGGGTGTGGTTTTAAATGTTTAAAAATGAGAAAATGGTTAAGAGAAAATTAAGGATCCTAATCCTACTTTTGCTCTCTACTCTCATCTATATATAAACATCTTAACCCTTAATTTCTTTTGATCCTTTTGCTGCCTCCATCATCCTTTTGCTGGTCGAAATAGTGTCCTTCCCTTTCCTCAAATATTCAAGAAACTAAGTACAAATTAAAATCAAATAATGGCCGATGAAAGGAAATTTTGGAGGTAGTAACTTTTGGATTAGAATTGGGTTCAAGGAGTTCACTTCTCCATTTTAACGTGCAAGCTTTAGGCTTTCATGAAAGGTACTCTTCAAAATTTAATATTATATACAAATATTTATATGATCATTGCTCCATATATTGCTATGTTAAAAATATCACGAACTGGTATATTAATAGATTATCACAAGTTGATGGTTGTATTTATAAATGTGTAAAAAAATCTAAAAAATTAAGTATATTTACTTGCACATGCTTCCGACCTGAAAATAAAAATGTATGTATATGTGTGTGTGTGTGTGTGTTTATTAATAATATAAAATTATAAATAATTATATAATATAAAATGCACATTATAGTTTCAAAATTGATTTTAATTAATTAATTTATTTCATATAGTTTTAATTAATTATAAATTTTAAATTAAATAATAATGATAAATTTATTTTTTCCTCTGGTTGAAAGCAACAGTAATATTTATATTTAACTTTAAATTTATATATATATATATATATATATAAATGGTTTTATGTTTATCTGTAGTATACATTTAAACTAATTTAAAACATACTAAAAAATATTTTTATTTAAATTCCGCATTATAAATATTCTTAATTATTTACAAAATTATTGTTAAAATATTTTATAATTTAATTATATTTATGTCTATGTATTTATCTAGATATATTTTAATAAATGTTTTATGTGAATAACATACAATCACTAATGTATAATGTTCTATAATTATTATTTTATAATTTTGCATACACACACACACATAGAGATATATATAATATTTTGTTGTGTTTATAAATATATACATTTAAACAATTCATTTGTATACAAGAGGGGCATACATGTCCGTTGTGGTGTAAATCCCAAAATCTACACATGGGCTTATCAAACCATGTACACATTATCCTATTGCATGTGCATGCATGCACATATATGTCATGGTACAAATATATAAAATATAATACTAATTATATAAAATAGAAATTTTTTTAATAATTCAATAAAATAATGATTTTAGTTAAAAGATTTTTAGAAAAAGTTCTAAATGAATTTAGACCACATAAGCTCATTAAAGATCCAACAATGGAAAAAAAATTGAAATTCACCCAATTACACTGCTGCGGAACGACCCACATCCAACAATTAAATGACCTAGCCATATCGTTGGTTGATTTATTAAGTGGATGATTGTCGATGGATGAATCCACCAGTTTCTGCATATTGATTTCATTCTTTGGCTCTTTACTTAGTTATGATGAACTTCTTGCCATAGTTAAATTGGTCATCTATTTTCATAATCTTTTTGCGGAATGGGCTTGATGACTCTTTAATTCTTCCAAATAGTCGGCCATCTAAACTCTTTCTTTTGGATGGTTGTCTATTAGTCCATCTAAATTTTCCTACATGTTTGATCTTAGCTAGACTATTCATCGAGTCAAGAGCTTATTGGTCATCCTTCCTTAGATGGTTGCTTTTGCCAGACATAGTAGTTGAAACAAAGGGTTTATTTAACCATCGCTCTTTAGATAGGTGCTTTGGCTAGGCACCGAAGCGAGACCAAAGACTTAATTTGAACATCACTCTTTGGATGAGTGTTTTAGCTTGATGTAGAAGTGGGACCAAATGCTTAATTTAACCATAACTCTTTGCATGGGTTCTCTGGATATTTGTAGATGCAGACCAAATGCTTAATTGACCATTACTCTTTCAATAACTGTTTTGGTCACGTGCAGAAGTGGGACCAACAACTTAATTTGACCACCACTCTTTAGGAGGTTGCTTTGGTCGGGCTTTGAGGTAGAACCAAATGCTTGATTAACAACCATTCCTTGGATGGTTGCTTTGACAAGGCATGAAATTAGCACCAAAGGCTTACTTTTATCATCTACTGAGGGTAATGAGTTCCTCTACTCAACGAATCCCACTTAAATCGTTAGGTAAAGAAATAAGTTAAGAAAAATTTATCTCAATCTAGGGACTATTTGTTAGAATAAATCTTTAAAAATCCTTTATCTTTTTATTCATTGAAAGTGGTAAAATAAGGTCCTAAATACACGTCAATCCAAGTTTTTTATTATGTTTCCTACACGCCGACTTCACCAATAAGCTCCTGGTATAATATCTTCATGGATTACTCAAGGTCCTTATTAACTTGGTCTTAATGAACCATTTATTATATTTTTGGTATTCTCCATTATTTTCTTGAGTTCAAAATCACCTTTTTTCTAGAAGACTTTTTCTTTTACTTATGAGTTATAATATATGATAATTCTTCTTTGATATTCCTGTCATTCTTGATGCAGCTTGGTTTCTTAACTCAAGATCTAAGGACTTCCTTTCATTCTTTGTTTGGTTCGTAGATATACGTAATCGGTATAATGGGACTTCAATTTCTACTAATAATAATACTTTAATCCATATGTTAAAGAATAGGGGGTGCACCTAGTGGTCGTTTTTTAGAAAGTCGTAACTAAAAAATAAAGGGTTTTCCTTCAATCGATTTCCTACTCGAATCACTTTTTCAAGGTTTTCTGACTGTTTTTTAGTAGCTTCTTCCTTCCAGTTGACCTTTATATGGATTTTTGATGGGGGAAACTCTTTACTAACCCATTTATCCTACCGAAATGAGTGAACTTTTCAATCTCAAATTGAATTCCTTTCTAAAAAATGATTTTATCCAAAAGTTTGAATTGAGTAACAACACTTAAACTTCAAGACTTTTCCTTTTGCTGTGCTGAATAACGGTTTAATCTCTATTCATTTAGTAAGATAGTCAATTATTATTGCAAACTTCGCTCTTTGTTTTAAGGCAAATAAGCGTCTTATTAAAATAATTCCTCATCCATCAAAAGGCTAAGGGCTAGTGACAAGGGTTGATGCCCTCAAGGATATTCAGTGAATTATTGAGAATTTTTAACACTTGTCGAATGTTTTTGATATAAACTAGGGCATCTTCACTCATTGGTATCCAATAATACTCTTTCCTATTTACTTTCTGTGCTAGTATCATATTATTGAAAAATTCTCTGTAAAATACTTTTTGAGTTCTAATTAATAGTTAGATCCACCTCTTTGGACCAACTCATTTTAGGTATGGGATTAAATACAACCTTCTCGTATAGTATTTTGTTGATTATAGTATAGGAAGGCACTTAGCATCCTAACTTTTTCGATTTATTTCTATCTCATAACAGCGTTCCTTTTCCAAATATTCGATTATCAATGTTTATCCAACAATCCATATAAAGATATTTGTGGCTACCCATTCCTAATTCTTCACCGGCTACTTTATGACCGTTCTTCTTTCAAAAATTTCCTTCAACGAAATTTCATTATGCCAAAATTTCTATGAAATGTACCTAAAGATTGAGACCAAATTAACATCTCATCTCAATCATTTTGAAAGAAAGAAATAGCAATAGTAAGAGTCTATGATCGAGATGATAACAAGGAAGTCCAAAAACCAACATAATGGAGAAATTCATAGTCGGCTAATAGGAATTTTTCATTTAAATTCCAAGATTGAGGAGTAGGATTGATTAGATTATACTCTACTTCAAACAAATAAAATCAAATTTCATAGATTTATGCCTTTGATTGATGAAATCTATAGCATTAAATAGCTCACCGTCTTTGCCTACTAACTTTTTGGAAACTTGTTTGGAGGATAAATCCAAAATGACATTCTATCTAATAAATCCTATTAATCATTGTTCTATGAGTGACATGCTTTAATAAAAAGAGTTTATCACCGAGATAATAATCCATTCAAAAGGATCCATTATGACACAATAAATAATTCGATCTAGGCCTCAAAATAAACAATTGGAATTGTAATAAGGCTTTCTTCCAATAATTAATTCTCTAAGTGAACTTCATTACTGGATAATAACCCATGTTTGATAAGGAAATCTGGATGGTAATTAAAATGGTTTGAACCTAATATAATAAAGTCCATTGTCATATAATAGGAATTTTAATTCGAGTCTTAAATAAAAGAGAGAAACTTCATTCTTTATCATCATATTAATAATGCAAAAAAATCTAAAGAAGAAATGATTTGAACGTTATCATTGGATGACAATTTATTTCCGAAAAAGGAATTTAGGAGTTTTTGCAATCTTTTATCACATAAATAAAGTATGCAAATCTTATAGACAGTTCCAAATATACACATTTAACCAGAAATCTCGGTATACATTAATAAAAGATGAGCAGCTGCATTATGGTGATGGAATTTATAAGTTTGAATAGTACCTAGTCCATGCTCTTTTCTTGTAAAGAAAATTTGAATCCCATATTAGTGAATAAAAAAAATACAAATAACTTTTTATATATTCTTAGGAATTAAAATCAAATACTGATAAAAAAAATCGCTTGATATATTCACAATACACATATGTAATTTATAACCTAGAAGATTTTGTAGATCTGATAAGCCTATTACCTTTTATCCAAATTATTTGATTTTATACACTTCGTTTGAAGACATTTCATAATGATATATTTGGTGTTTATTCCTCAATAAGACAAATTAGCTAAATCATAATATATTCAATTTTGAAGTCTATTTGTTCACCTCACTTTATTTTATATTACATTTCACATTTAATTAAACTTTTAGACCTTCAAATTTTTGAGTTTTGAAACTGGAAGTTAGTTGATTTTTCGAACATCAATTAGCAATTTCCTCATATATGGATAGATGTAAGCGAACTTTCTTCAAGATTGTTCATATTTTTCTAAGAGCTTTCCAATGATACTAATTTCATCAAAAGCTATCCCTACTTAGATTTTCATGAACAAATATGGTCAATCGTAGTTGTCCATTTACAACATTTGATTTGTAGCACTATTCCTTATATTTATTATATAGGCTTATGCACCTTGATGAGCATGATAGATCAATGGTGGTCTATTGTCGAAAAACCTCGCTGCATGGCCAAAATTTGGCTCGAAAAAACAAAAAATGGTCTCCTTTTGATTTTTCTCAATGTTGTCGCTGTCTACTAAATTAGTGCATTGCTTACACTTGGGAGAGGGGTGGTTAGGCTTCAATTTGGTGGTGGCCGTTGATTTTTTTAAGGCTATAGTTGTGTGAATTTAGCCTCCGAGATGAGAAACCTAGTGAATTAAGGCCTTTTATAGTGGTCGTATGCTACAATAAAGGGGTGGACTTTGGGGCTTTTTCTCACCATTAGCTTCTATTCTTTCTAACAATTTTACGATGATTCAGATCATTACAAATCATCGGCAATCAATGTTGTCGGAAAGTTCATCTATGGTGAAATTTGCTTTTTCTTATTTTGATATTCCTTAGAATCTACAACATCCTTACTTCAAGCTGGTGCATAGATTGAAAAAATAGTTGTCAAGTTATTGCCGTTCTGAATTAATGGCGTAAAGCTACCGCATTGTAACATCCACCTACTTGGAGGCCCAAAACGAATGACTATAGATGCTGCAGTCATCTATAGTTATTAATCCTTAGCGACCAAATACACGATGCTAGATACATTGATACATAGAAATACAAGAAGTGGAAAAAATTTAAATAGAAAATCAATTTCACATTCCATTTAAAAATTCTAAATTGGTTACATAATCCCAATTCGCAGGCCCAGTTCAAATAACATATAGTTGTTATAAAATACGCCAAGAGCGACATATGAAGTTTCCCCTTGGTAGATCAGAGTATATAGATAGGCAAGAAAAAAATTTACCTTTATAAACAAACACACAACAGAAATAGAAGAACTCTAATAACAAGCTTGCCTCCTACATGTCCTTGGAAGCTTTGTTCGTCTAAAAGAACACCTAGAAATCATAACTCTCAACCTACTCAAAATCAGTTAAGTACTCAAGAGTTTAAGAGGAAAACAAAAACTTTGTGTTAGACATAAAGCCTAGTATGGATAATAATTTACCATCTCAAACCATTTAGATATCTAGCGAGACCATGCAGTTTAGGGAAACAGGTTCCCCCCCCCCCCCCCCCCACTAGTATCCTAAAACATTTATAAAATCATATACTGTGCTCCTGCATTCACAATGGTGAAAACATAGTATTTCAAAACATTATGATGATATAAAATACAAATAAATCAATTCTGGATTACCCATCCCCATTCATTTTGACTATCTGTCTCACTTACAGTTTCTATGGTTACAATTGACCTGTTAAATGTTAAGGACTATCTGTTCAATTACTTAGTTTTCATGAGATCACTAAGAACCTATTGGTAACTCCAATATCTTATTTCTTATCCTAGTTTACATGGGGTAAGTAGGAAACTATTGGGTGACTGCCAATATCTTAATTCGGGTATTGTTTTCATGGGTTAACTACAAACCTACTTGCCCCTGCTAGTATCAAATTACAGTTTTCATGGGCTGACTATGAACCTATTGGCACCTGTCAATATCATACAAATTTCATGGGCTTATTGTATACCAGTTGGCCCATACAATTATTTAATTAAGATATTAACATCTGTTAAATTATGTTCACTACTAGTCAACCTAATTGGTTATTCTGCCCTTTCCCCAAAATACAGTTATGGATTAATAAATATGTGACTATTATTTTCAAAATCATTATTTATGCTATGGTTTTTCCTTAAAAATGAGAATGGGTTATTTGTTTTGAAACTTTTAAACCTCACTTTTGAAGCTATTGGATGACCTCCTTTGAAAGCATAGAAAACCTCTTATCAAAACTCTAAGTATATACCTTTCGAAACTAATGATGCCTTTCGAAGGTATCAAGAAACATTCTTTAAAACATAGCTTCGAAGCAAATGAAATACTCTTTCGAAATCATCAGGCTTACTCTCTAAATCATTTGGGTCAAAATGGTTATATACAAAAGTATATTTTTTAAAACCAATAAAATTAAATTTGGGGAAAAGTTGATGGTGTCGAGACCATCTCGTCAAAAGGAAGAATCTTTAAAAACAAAACCTTCGAAGGATAGAGTTGAAACCCTCCTCTCGACTCGATCACCTTCGAAACCCTCAACTCTTTCGAAAGCAATTAGAAAAGAGGTTAGTTTAAGGTAAAAATAATTCAAAAGCACTACTAGTCAATATAGCCAAAAGGTTGATTAGCGACTGGGTTTCAACTAGATCAGAACCTACCCTTTCGGAAGCAATTATTTAAAGGAAAAAGGTACTCCTTCGAAAGAAATTACTTTAACACAACATGACAACCTTCTTTGAAAGCTAATTATAAAACCTTTTCGAAAGAATATGTTTCGACTGCGCTGAAAGCTTTAGGTAAAATGGGGCAAGAAATTTAACCTATGAAAACAAAGCAAGGGTTTCGACCCCATCGGAAGCTACCCTTTCGACAGCAAGGCTTCCGCCTTCCTTCCAATCCACTGCATACCATCTAAGTGATATCCTATATATTAATTTCGACTACATGGGTTTCGAGTGTGTTGGTTTCGACTGGCATAAGGCGGAATCAATGGAGTCCAAATGTGCTTAGTAAAAAAGGCAGAATACCTTTTTCTAATTTTAAAGCTGAAATATAGTAACTTTAGTAATTTCTTTTTAACAACTTGCCTATTTGCAAAACACCGATTGGCTGCCATAAAATTTTTCAAATACTTTACATTTAAAAGTGCAGCGTTTATTGTAACGATCCAGATTTTTAATTAAAATTAAATTGATGGTGTAAATAAATTTTGGAATAAAATTGTAAATTAATTTGGATTTTTCAAATTAAATAGGAATTTTTGTTTATTTGAGTATTTATTTTAAAATTTAATTGAGATTTTGAATTTCTATATTTAAAATCTTATAGATAAAAAGTAACATCCCAAAGTTAACAATTTAAATAAATTATATGTTTTAAACTTTTGGAATCTAATTTCAAATTAAATTGGAAGAAAAATCCTAAACAAATAAAAATGAGTG
The DNA here is from genome assembly GCA_030765085.1 of Allium cepa. Taxonomy (NCBI): domain Eukaryota; kingdom Viridiplantae; phylum Streptophyta; class Magnoliopsida; order Asparagales; family Amaryllidaceae; genus Allium; species Allium cepa. Next base: position 590,032,677 of record CM060928.1, read on the forward strand.
ATAGTAATATATAATTAAATCCCAATTTTATTTTGAGATTAAAATATTAAAATAAGAAATATTGTAAAAAGTCATTTAAGTTTAAAATCTTATATATGTGTATATATGTATATTACAAATATGAGTAAATTGAATACATATTTAAAATTAATTTAAATTTGTTCAAAATAAAGTGTGAATGTATAAATGGATATGAAAGTTTATATTTCAAGTTTGAAATGGAAAATTGAATTTAAATTTAAAATAAATATTCTAAAAAAATTAAGTAGCATTAAAAATCATTTCTTTCTTTAAAATTAATAAAACAAAATGTGTATAAAATGAGCAATAAAAGTTTAAAATAATATATATAGATAAGTTGTTTATTTAAAAAAATATAATAGTCTTAATTCAAAAATATATATATGTATATATATATAATGAAGTAAGCTTAAATATATTGGTTAAATACTTTCAACATTGAACATGTATGTATATGTATAAAAAAAGATAAAGATATACATTTGTTTTAAAGTGTATAAGTTATAAATATAAACTTAACAAGGGTTTAAACCATAATTTCCAAATTTAATTAAAGTGAGGACTTAAACACAATTTAGGTTGCAAGAGACATTTGTAAGAAAATCAAAACATGTTTTAACAAATGTAAACATTAAGACAAGTGGCATTTGAATTGTCTTTTGAATTTAATTTTCTTTTTAACTTATATGAAAAGAAAATATACTCAGTCTATTTCCTGTTTTCTCAAACCTGAGACAAAACTGTAAAATAAAGCTTCAAACAAGTAAATTAAAACAAACTTGAATTCATTTCAAACAAAATAAGATCAACCGGAATTGAGGCATGCAGTAAAATTCAGGGCAAGAAAAAAACATTAAAACAAATTCAAACTGAAATACAAAAGATCAAATCTGGGAATCAAATGCAGTTCTCTGGGAATAATAAAAGGCAAGTGAATTCCATTCTGTTTAAAATTTGAATTTGAGATTAGTAGTCAGTATTAAAACAAAAAGATTTAAACAAATTTATTTAACAAAGTTGCAGGAGAACAAATCCAGTTTAAAAACTAAAGTGATTCTGGTTTGCAACTGCAGATTTTATATCCTTGTACCCAAGAATTCAAACCTTAGGTAAGTAAATTTAATTTTTGGTTTTTGAAGAAATGAATAAGCAAATAAATGGTGATTAAGCAAAGATTGATTCACGAATTCCAGATTCAAGCCTCAGGCAAGACCAATCAAAAAAATCAAAATAAGGAAAAGAAAAAAAAAAGAAAAGAAAGCAAAAGCCTGTAAACTCAAACTGTTCTCTGTCAATATATTCCAGGTGAGCAAACCACTTTTCTAAACTCTTTAAGTTGATATGTGTATGATCTGCTTTGTGGTGTTTCTTTGGTGTTTGCTGCGTATTACTTGATGAATCTGATGCATGAATCCATTGTGTGATGCTTGCATGTTGGTTTAGACATGAATTGATAGTATATATGTGAATATTGTTGGGTGCATATCTGATATCATCTCTGTAAGTTACAGAGTTAAAAGAGAAAAAAAAGATAATGTAACCAAATCCCAAATCCCCATCATATAATCTCTGATAAGCTTAGGAATTCATACCAGATTGTTTACCCATGAATTAAGTCTAAAAAAAAAAAAAAAATCAGGTGAGCAAATCTCCTCCCTGAGTTTGTTTATTTTTGTTTGTGAGTAACATTTATATTTTAAACTATAAATAAGTTGCTTGTTAAATGTTGAGATAAATATGTTGTGTACTTATATAAGATTGAATGTACATGATGTTTATGCTCTGCTGTGATCTGTAATTCATCTTCCTATTGAAAGTAATCCACCAAATATTGTTAAATTTGTGTTAGAATCTGTTCTTCAAATAACTAAAACTGTTTGCTTATTTAGATTAAAAATCAAAAAATATATTTTTAGGTGAATTGATTTCTGCCTGAAGATAAATAAACTTTAGCAAGCTAAAGATATAAGTAGTGTGGCCTCTGCATGTTAATTCTAAACAAAAATTTAATGAGTTAATCTTGTTTTTCAATATCACTAAACTATGTATTAATGGAAACTTGATTTTTTTAAATCAAGTATTAATATTTTTAGATGTTTGATAAGTAGCAGTTTGTTCTTAAAACAAAAATATGAATGTAAGCAAATTCTTGCAATTAGTGATTTAAGATAACTCAGGATCTTTCTGAGTTATAAAGAAAGGATCATAGATCCTTATAAAAATCTGAAATGAGTATCATAATTACTAGATGGTTGCAGTTTTGAGTTTCTGTATTGAACCCTTGTTTGAAATAAGGGTTAAAAAATTTGGCCAGTGAGGAAGGGTGGATTGACCGAGTGATCTGATACTATGGGATTGTGTAGTTGATGAATGGAGGAGTTCGAGGTTGGAATTGATGGACTGCAGGTGGTCGGAGCGACTTGCAATCGCTGTTGACAGGTTTTAAGTGAAACCTGTAAGTTGTTTTTTTCAGGTTTTTTAAAATTTGGGGTTTTCAAAGCTAAATTTGAATGCTTGAATTTTTGATCGATCTGGGTTGTAGTTAGGGTATGGAGTGGTTTTTGGTAGTTGTTGGATCAACACTGAAGGTCGCCAGAGGTGGTGCGACATGATTTCTGGTGAGCTGTTTTGGTTTGGGGGGTGTTTCAGGGAAGGGTTCTGTTTACTCGAAGTGATTGGGAGAATGACCCGAAGTAGGAACGCAGGGAACTCGAAGATGGCAAGCTAGAAACCCGAAGTAAAAGTTATGTATCTCGGGTAACCTGTAGTTTACAGATTACACAGCAAAACTGTGTTTTGTTTTAAAAATTTGGGTTTTTAAAACTTTTTAAAATCTGGGTTTGTCAAAATTTAAAAATCTGTAGTTATAGGTTTTAAATAAGGTTTAGGTTTAAACTTAATTCAAGTTTGAATTACTTTGAATTTAAATTCCAGGTTTTTAAACCTGTTTTCTATTTTTTCAAAATCTGGATTTTTAATTTTTTAAATCTGTAGTTTGGTTGAAGTAAAGTTTTAGTTTGAATTCAAATGCAAGTATGAATTTCTAACTTCAATTCAAATTCCAGTTTTGATAATAAAAATTTAAGTTTCAGAAATTTAAACTTAATTAACTCTTGGTTTGATAAAATAGTTTAAATACTTTTAGAAATGAGATTTTAAAAATATGAATAGAGTTAAAGTTAATTTAAAATCTGGAAATTCAAAGGTTTAGCTTGAATTGCAGGTTTAAATTTTTAAAGAAGGTTTAAATTTAAGTGTTCAAATTAAAATGGAAATTTAAATTATTGAAAGTTTTGAAATGACTTTTACTTTAAAAAAAATTTCCATAGCATTAGTTTGATTGGCAATGTAAAAGTTTTAAATTTATTTAAAACTTTGATAAGTTTAATATTCATTATATTTTAAACATGAATTTAAATTGAAATTTAAGGATAAGTTCAAAAAGTACTTTGTTTTGAATAATATTGTTTTAAACATAATTAAGTTATGTTTTACTTTGGAAATTTGATTAAGAATTATGTTTTGGAATTTATTAATAAGGGTAATTAAGATTTGTTAATTAATTTAATTAATTAATTGAATTTGGGATTAATAATTGATTAATGATTAAATCATTTTGGAATTAAGATCATTAATTAAATTTTAATTAATGATAAATGAATATTAATTATGTAATTAAGTTTTAAATTAAGGGTAATTAACTTTATAATTAACTTTAATAAATAAATGATTAAAGATAATTTAATTGGTAATTAATTTAAGTTAATTACCTTATAAAATAATTAAAGAATGGTTAATGAAGGTCATTAACCAGGATTATTTAACAATTAATTAATTTGGTTAATTTTATTTATTAATTAGATTAATTAATTTAATAATAATCAATTATAAATGGATTGAGTAATTACTTGATAAAGAAATTAAGAAATTAATTACTTAATATAATTAATTTAATTGAATGAGATTGTTTAATAAAGTTTAATTAATTTTAAACATTTGGGTTTTATAAATAACTACTTTATGTAATTAATGATTTGGAAATTACATAGTTAAGTAATTGTTTAATATTTACAGATGTAATTAAGTGGAGATGTTTAAGTGGGAGATAATTTGGATTAATTATTTAGTAATTAATCAAATAATTAATTTAAGAGATTAAATTAAGGATAATTAATTTGGGTCAATATAGTAATTGAGTTGTTAATTACTTTGAGTAATTAATCTAAGAAATAATTTAGGTCATTAATTATTTAATTAGTATGTAATTAAGGATGATTAACTAGGATTAATTAATCAATAATAGGTAATAAATTAATGTAATTAATTTAGAAGTAATTAAAGAAGCAATTAAGGGTAGTTCATTACTAATGGAAGTGATTATGTGAGGAATAGATTTAAAACCACATAGATTTATTCATCTTAATTGTAGATGTTTGATTGCCAATTGAATGCTTCATGATGGATTGATATGTTTTGTGATGCTATGTAATGCTTTGTGCTGGGCTATTTTATTTGAGACGTATATATTGTTATATGTATATGCAACCCCTTGACCCATAGAACGACATTTGAATTTCGATGCGACAGGGAGTCGGATTCCAATTGGTTACCCGAAACCCACATCGAATCATATGAGTGAATCTTTGTGATTGATAAATTCATCTTATCTATGAATCTATGAATAAAGATAAGCGTTATGGGTTATATCGCTTATCGATATGATTGAATCGGTGATGATGATGTTGTGCACTATTGTGTTGAACCCCTGGACCACACTTATACACACACAAATATGGATTGCACGTGGAAATGGGTTAAGTCACAGATTTTTGAAATATATTTAAAATTGTATTTTTGAATCCAAAATAGTTTTGGAATTAGAATTGAAGCTTTTGAAAATAAAAGTTATTTTGAATAACTCGATTGAGTTTTGAAATTTAAATAATTTGATTTGAATTCAATATTTGAATTGAATTCTATGATTTTGAAAACTATGTTTAAAAAGTTATTCAACTTATAAATGGGTTTATATGGGTTTTTAAAACCATTTTTAAAGGTGATGTTTTGAAATTTTAGTTTAACCCAAGACTTAAACTGGTATATATTTGGATTCTTTCTGAAAACGGAAACTGTTTGTGAGCTTTCACGAAAGAAATGAATTTCCAATTGGTGTTAAAAGGACTTCAAGTCTAAAATGAAATGGTTTCCAAATTATAGATAAATCTTTGGAAATGGGTTTGAAAGCTATAAATCTTTAACTTTAAAGATTTAATTGGGTTAATCCAATTGAAATGGGAATTGTTTTGAAATCTATGAATAGATCTTTGTGAAACTGGGTGAAACTTTGTGAAATAAATCTTTTTGTTTAAAGATTTAAAAAATGGTAATTTGTTTAACCATTTGAAAGAAAAGTTTTGGATTTTTATAAGTTGTGACTTAACTAAAATCCCATATCCATATGTTTTAAAATATGGCGCTTACTATTCGGTTTAGCCGGGAGAGGACCTTGTGTCATATAACCCATTCCGAATAGTGATACGACGTTATGGATAGCAATTGAAGACCGGTGGTGAAGACTGGGTATTTGTGAGAACGATAGGATAACCCATCGATTGTCTCTGCACCGAGTAGCTACGGTATAGAGATTCCCTTAGTGATGGGAAGTCCGATCGGGATTGTGGATACCCGGATTTGCAAGGGCTTCTTCGGAAGTGCCTTCGGTTCTGTTCGAACCCGGAACAGACTTGTATGGTTGTATGTCCGACATTACACTTTGAGATGTTATCTGATCTCTATCAAATACATTTCTTCTTGGTGGTGGAGAATTTATTCTCTTAGCTTAACACCCTTCTCTGAGACGTACGAGCTCAGAGGTTATGTAGTTGATATTTATCAGTGATATTCCTAATTTGGTAATGTGGCATGCTGAGTGCTGCTGTGTGATGATCATTGGTTGATCATTTGTGATATGATCATTTGTTTGATCATTTATCTTTGTGATCATTGCTTTGGTCATCTGTTGACCCAAAGCATGGCTTTGTTGCACAAAGCGTAGCTTTGTGGACGAGACTGCATCAGGACCTCACACCCCGGAAATGGTCGAAACAGGAAAGATGCGGCAAGGTTATGAGGGTCGCTCCCTTTAGGGTATGTCATTCCCTTCTGGTAAAGGGTGGTATCAGGTATGGAGCCCTGATATTTAACCTATGTGGTTGCTCCAATCTCATTTACTGTGTGGTTGTTGCTTTGAGGCGCCTCGGATAAAGGTCCCAAAGGACCGGGGGATGGCATATTCGTGTAGTAGTTACCTAGTTACAGAGGTAACCCGGCCTTGTGTTGGCAGAGATCTAACCGTAACGTTAGTTCTCGGGACGTCCCGCCAGTGGCGATCCCATAGACAGTAGGAAGTTCCTTAGCCTGACCATTTGTTGGAAATCCAATCAAAACAATACGAGCCCTGTACGGTTTTAGTTGTATAACCTGCCATGGAATGTGGCGGTAACCTGCTATTGAACATGGTAGCTATAGTAGGCATACGACGAAATGTCGTATGCTGGCTAGGATTTATATTATATTTTCGAAATGGTTTTCCACACTTTGCACTTATAGTAATAATATCAAAGAAATTTTCTCGTATTAAGCATATTTGACTATCATAAGGAGAAATCTCCTCCAATTCTGCGTTTGCATTGTGTGTGTGGCGGGAGGCCTTATGGTAGTTTCATTTTCCAAAAAGCATTGCGGATTTCAAATTTAAATTCTTTTGTTGTTTTAAAGACCAAATGTTTTGTTTGCTCATACCAGTCCCATGACTGACCTGGAGTTTATTGTTCCTTACCTAAACTCTGGGTGCCCACTATTTTCCCACACGGGCAGTCTAGAGTTGGGGTTTTCAGATAATCTATAGTAGGTGTAGATCCGATAGCTTTCAGCCTTAGGATTTGGCAATCGCATTTTGGATCGAGTTGCTTCTCTTCATCTTGATTTGGGAGTTCGAGCTATTTCTGGATTGGTGCTTTGAAGATGGAGATTACTAATACTGGAGTTCTTTCTTGAAGGCCATTTTGGAGATTTGTTCCGCTGCTGTGTTATCTTTTCTTTCCGCTGCTATTTCTTGTATCTCTGATGTATATTGATGTTCATTGTATCATTCTGTTGTATCAAATGTTGTACATTGATATATATATTATTCATTTCTTCCGCTGTGTTGTACTTAATGTGTTATAAGCTCCGGCGACTCGAATTTGAACGATCGAATCTGCGGCATTCGAGTACAATGTGAAGTATGGATGTCGATTTTCGAACGCGAAAAATTACGAATCGTTACATTTATTCATATCCAAATCAAAGAATTTTAACATTAAAACCATTCCATATAACAGAACCGACTTTTGCTCAAAAGCCCTTCTTATAAAATAATTTATTTCCCCTAGTAAAATCAATTGGGAAAATATAAAGCCGAGAATTATTTGCTAGTGATTTCCTCATGTAGTCAAACATTTTAAAATTTATACCCAATTTCTTCCTAATATATTCAAAACAAATTTTAAACACCATTATATCATATTTTCCATTAAAAATTCATAACAAAATTTCAATAGCTTTGAAAATTCTGAAAATTAATACCCATCTCCAATATCATGTTTTACTTAACATAAAAAAAAATCATGGCAACCGAAAATCTTAGATTCTCGGCTTTATATTATAACCATACAAATTCTTATGCATATGAATTAAAATAAATCATCACAATATAAGTCAAGCATATCAACATCCATTTTATCACAAAAACGAATTTAAATCATAAATCTGAAACCATATAATCATGGAATAAGAATAGAGATGGTATGTGATTATTATTCACCTTAGATTTGATAAGGAACTTGATATTTGTTGTTGCTTAATCCTTCCTAGATTTGATCTTATCTTTTGATTAAAATTTCCTCTTTTCCTTCCTTTTTAATGGCTGGCTCTAATTTTTATTTTTGATTCACTTTTGTTTTGATTTGAGAAATAAAAATGAACGTGAATGGATAAAGGAAAAAGTATAGCCTTGAATAGAAAATGCGGCTATTTACTAATAAAGCTTATGTAAGTTAATTACCTTATAAACCAGTTTTAAGCCCATTTATTTTATGGTTAAACATGGCCCTATATATGTATATAATTTACCCAACTCTCAATCTTCTTATCATCATTATTCTATTTAATTTATTTAATTAAATTTCCTGAATAATGTTGTCAAAAATTAAGGATGTTACAGGCTCCCCCTTTAAAGAATTTCGACCTCGAAATTTTGTAAGGACTAAATACTAAACATAACAATCATCTGTAACTACTCCTAACAGCCATACTTGCCTAACGGACTAGCAACTATCCATATAAATCTAATATAGACATGCCCTCAAGGAAAATGGGGATATGTATCTCTAATCCTATCCTTTGTCTCCCAAGTACAATCCTTTTCGTTGTCGCTCCAGTGAACTTTTACTAATCTAATTATCTTGTTCCTTAATCTTTTCTCATCTCTAGCTACAACCCAAACTGGTTGTCTAACAAAATTCAAATTAGGCTCTACCACTAAGTCATTAACCTTGTTGGAGGAATAGTAGTCTTTGGATCGTGCACATAGTTGCGAAGATGAGACACATGAAATACATTGTGGGCACTTGCCAAACTGCTTGGCAACTCTATTCTATATGCGAGCTTACCAATCATCTCTATAATCTAGGAAGGATCTACATACCTTAGGGATAACTTCCCAAGCTTTCCAAATCATATCCACCTTCATAGATGATACCTTAATGAAAAACCTTATCTCCATATGAGAATTCTACGTCCTTTCGCCTCTTATCTGTGTAACTCTTATGTTCGGACCGAGCTTCCTTCATCCTTCCCAGGATTAACTCAATCTTCTTTGACACCTCTCTAACAAAATCTGGACCTAAGACCAATCTGTCTCTAGTCTCCGACCAACATGCCAGGGATTTGCATGCTCTTCCATACAGTGCTTCAAACGACGCCACTCCTATACAGTCTGAAAAATATTGTTATAGGAAAACTCAACCAAATGTAGTGATCATCACAATACCCACCAAAGTCCAATATACAAGCTCTCAATAGATCCTCGAGTACTATGTTGACTCTCTCTGTCTGCCCATCTAAGGGTGATATGCAATACTCATATTAAGCTTAGTACCCATCACATCCTGTAGACTTTTCCAGAATTCACTAGCAAATAATTCATCTCTGTCACTGACTATACTACTAGTGTAACGACCTAGGATTTTTGACGCCTCGAGTATTGAATATTAATTTTTAACATTCAATAATATGGTATTTTAACAAATAAAAATCCTCGTTAAACTATAGTTGATAATAATATACAGTTTTCAAACCAAGATATTATTTCGAAATTTCTAGGTTTCTATTTATCAAACAGGAAATTAATTTTATTGGAAATTTCTTATAACATATTCTGAACAATAGAATATATATATATATATATATATAATTTGGAAACCAATTCATAGCAAAAAAATGTAAATGGATAAGAGGAATATATTAAAATAGAAATGATTTTGGTTTATGTATAATATAGTGTACTATAAATAGAAGAGTTCAAAATTTTATTTTCCTATATACCTATATACATATTAGTTAAGAAGAACGTGTGTATGTATGTATGTATGTATGTATGTATTCAAAAAGGAAATATATAGTACTTATAAAACAAATAATATTGCATCATGAGAATATAACAAGGTAAGTAAAATACGTATATATGGATTAGATAAAAATAGTTTATTAAAAAGTAATATTTTTATATATGGGAAAAATGAAAGAAGAGATATACATATGGAAATACATGATATATAATCGTTTTTTTAAATCATTTGATAAAAATTCTTTTATAAAATGATGTTTTAGTAAAAATGTTATTTTATAAAGACAGTATAACATCTTCTTTTTGTTTTAATTTACTTATTTTAAACATTTAAAAAGAAGTATACAATTAAATGTTGTTTAAGATAAAAAGGGTTGTAAATACCTTGACTATATATATATATATATATATCAATAGAAATATATACATATATATATAGGAATAAGGACTTGAAGCCGTTTTAAAACCACTTTATACCTTTGTTTCCAAAACATATATATATATATATATATATATATATATATATATATATATATATATATATATATGAAGGCATGTAAAAATCAAGTAATATAAAGTAAATAACAAAAAGTAAACAAGTCAAAAGTAAATGTATGGTCAAGCTAAACTAGGAAAGGAGGTATATTGATACATAAGCAAATGTCTGGTCTAAAGGAGGAAAGTTAAAAAAACATTTTTCTTCACTTCTTTTCAACTCAAAATAGATCACTTCATCTCCTTTTCAATCTATCAACCCATCAAGATTTTGTACAGCATATCAAATCTTTTGAGCCATAGCCTGTACACGCATACATCATCTTTTTGATAAGAACATGAATATATATTGGCATGTATGAGTGTTAGCTTCACTGTTAGAAACCTGTCAAACAAAAGCAAAATAAAACAGCTCTGTAAAACAAATAAATTAACACAAAAAAAATGAAGAAAGCATCCCATATTCTTATAAAATCCAAGGAGAAACAAGATTATCGAAGTCTAATATTCTAAGCTAAAGATCCACGTGGAAGATTTCATGAATCAAATAATGTTTAAGGTGAGATTTGTTATTTGAGATGCCTGTAAGTTTAAATGTCCTCTGTAAAATGATAACAGGGTTTAGATTCATATACATACCCTGTTTTAAAAAATCAATATCTCACACTCTAATTCGAATTTGAAGGTGATTAAAAAACGAAACTTTTTTTTTAGGGTAAAATACACTAAAAATAGTTTTAGTTCGATTCATGTTATATATTGTGCACAATGTTGAAATACGGTAAGAAAGCAAAACTTTGGCAAAATTTAATCTTCTTAAATCTTTGATTCTTATATACAGTCATGATCGTTAGGTGAAATCATTAATTTTAGTGGAGAAATCAAGACTTTTAAGTTGTTCATTTTAGAGGAATTTTGTTTTGATGGTTTTGCATTTATAAATTAAATCACGGCGAGGTAGTCGACAAGGGGAGGCGGGCTTGGCCGAGGAGCGTCGTACCATGGGGAAGAGGTTGGCCATGACGAAATTTTGGATTAGGCATTGGTTTGGATTAGAAAGGATTTCTAGGGTTTAAAGGTTTTTCCTGTGGGGTTCGGGTTCTTCGATGCTGGCGAAGGGTGACGGCGTCGATTAGCACCGCACTTGGAAGGTAGGTAGTGGATACCTTAGGGGTTGCGAGGGTGGTGGCGGCATGAGTTCCGGTGGTTGGAGTAGGAGAGGTGAGATGGCTTTTCGACGATAGGTTAATTTTGGTCACGGTTCATACGTCAATTTTGGCCAAGGGTGATGGGTGGTGGAACCAAAGAATGGAAATGGTCTAGCGGGTGAAGGCGAGTATGTGGATGCTTTCATTTTCGTGGAATCGTGGATTGGCCATTGGTGCACGTGCACGCATGCACAAGGTAAGTTGTTTAAAGCTAGAAGGCTTGGGAAAGGCGGTCGAATTTTGGACGATGGTTGCCGAAATGGGGTTGGGTTTCAGTGACACGTGAGTTGATGGTTCATCAGAGAAGGTGGTAGGGTCGATCGAAGTAGGGACGTGGTTTTGGGTTTTGATTTTGTTTCCTTTATTTCGTTTTACGAAGAAAAAAAAGAGGGAAGGAAGGGGAAAGGGAAGAGGAACTATTGTTTTTTTTTTCTTTCCTTAATTTTGATCTGGGCTTCGGCCATGTTAAAATAAAAAAGAAAAAGAAAAAAAAGAGTGGGCTTCGACCCAGGTAACAAGAGAAAAAAATAAGATAAATGTTTATTTTCAAAAGGATTATCTTTGAAAACTTTAAAATTTAATTTCTCAAAACCATTAATGAAAGTAACTACTGTGGCTAGCTATTACTTAGGATCGTGTAATATGGAATATAATTAAATCCTAATGCGAAAATAGATGATAATAGCAAAGTAAATAAAAATAAAACAAGCACACCGAGAATTTTTATATTGGTTCGAACTTCCCGTTCTACGTCCAGTCACAGACTCCTTCTAGAATTTTAACTACAACAACCATCACTTAACCTTGAGGAGTAGGTTTACACTGCCTGAGCAACCGAACAGGACTTCACCCGCCTAAGCAACCGCAATGGACTTCAATACAAAAGATATATGACTGTAATGTGTTCTTAAATAACATTGGTAAGTCAATTGAGTACAATCTTCCTATAATCTTCTCCTTTATGATATATAGTGTGATATGCTTTGAGAACAGTGGAAGATAAAGTGATGAATGATCAAAATATGTAAGAGTTTAAGTGCAGTTTGAAAACTTTGAGAATAGATAAGAATTCAAGAATGCTAAAAGTAATTTCGGTAATTTTTTTGTTGAATTCTATAATCTATATATAGCATATGAAGAGTTGCATCTTTAAATGAAAAGTTATATAGAAAAGAACGGATGCAACTGTTGATTTAAAAGGATGTTTCTCTTGGTGAAGAGAAGTGACTTTTGAAGAAAATAGCAGTTGGGGATATTCAGACGTCTGAATAAAAAAATTCAGACTTATGAATTAGATTGAAAACATAAACAGCAAGGAAATAGTTCATTTTTGACCTCATTCAGACGTCTGAATATTTTAGTTCAGACGTCTGAATATTGTGAAACAAATATTCTCATTTCAGTAGTCAGACGTCTGAATGAATGGATTTAGACGTCTGATTTTGCTGTTTTGTGCATGTATGAGCATGTATGTGCATGTGTATGTATATGTTTATATATATATATATATATTATTTAAGGAGAGATTTTAACAATTTTCTAAGTAATATACAGACTCTAGACACATAATATATAGCTATAAACATCTGTAGATGAATCTGCAATAAATCTCCTACAAAGATGGTTTAAAATATACATAACATTATATATAGGCTGTTATAATCAAAATCTAGAGTCTAACCTTCTCCCCCTTTTTGATGATGACAACTATATAAAATTAATAGACTAGATACTCCTCCTGTTGATATGCACAATTTAAATTTCTCCCCCTTTGTCATTGACAAAAAGGAAGAACATGAATGATAATAGATAATATATTTCATTAGGAAAATAGAGAAATAGTACATAAAGAAATAATGTTATAGATAGTTCTCACACAACTAACATAAAGAAATGAAAGTGACAAATAAACATAAAAAATAAAGCAAGATAATTTAAAATTGACTTGAAAGAGATGGATCATTGTGATTAGAGCTAGAGCTTGAGGAAGACCATTCAAAAGGAGATGGATTGTAAGATTGAGTAGATGTAGAGCCGGAACAAGAAATTCGATCCCATATCTTATTGAGAAAGCCTTTGATAGAGTTGAATTTTATTTCCGTCTTTTTCTCAAGTGCTTTTATGTCCCGATGAATATGTGATTGATTTCGGGAGAGAGTGATGATGGCTTGTCTTGACGAAGTATCCGGGCCAATTTCTTGGATGGTGTCAATATCCTACTCTTCTTCTTCATGATGGGTATAGGAAGAAGAAGCAATACTAGTGTCTCGAGGTTGAGGAACACCTTGTTGAATATTTTGTGACCATTGTTGGAAGGAAATGATTTGTTGAGAAGGAGGCCGTAGAGGAAGACCCATCAACCCTAAAGTTTTAGCGCCTAACTCACTAATACTTGTAAAATCGGAATCAAGCATTGGTACTCCAATATTTAGGAGAATGCGCATAATATAGGCACCATAATGAATAGTTATATATTTTATTCGGATTGTGATATCTTGGAATTCATCCAAAATAATCTTCCCCCAATTTACTTGTTGATTAGAATAGATAGAATAAAGTGCTTGAAAGTTTTCTTTATACACTTTTTTATAGCTACCCGTTTTTGGTTGGAGAGATCGAATAAGAGTGCGGTGAATTAGCCTAGCTTGTGGTCGTAAGTAGATAGATTTTAAATTGCCCATATTTATAAGTTCATCGGAGAAAAATTGATGTGAAACTTCATCACGATGTTTCATATCAACTTCAATTTCATTAATATAAATCCCTGATAAGGACAATTTAAAATATGACCTAGTCTTTGTAAAGGTAAGAAAATTCTTACACCACAAACTAACGACCAAACACCATCTTGACGGTTTTAAGGATTTTGATGATCCAAATTTAAGTTTGCAAGAAAAAGCTTAATCATAAGATGATCAATCTTAACATTATTAGGAGTATACCCAATCAAGCTATCAAAGTGAAATTGCTCCGCTAATTCTCTAATTCGATATGCTGCGAAGTCCAGGAATTTCATGAATGCTCCTTCAAAGATGTTTGAGTTCTTCATGGAATTGAACCGAGGAACAGCAACATTGTTCCATAGCCATTGCCGGATTTGGTCTTCGGATGGTTCGGAAGTTGATTCTCTTGTTCTCTTTGATCTTGGTGCCATTGGTATTTAGAGGAAGAGTAAAAGCTTTGAGTGAGATAAAAATGGGGGCTAGGGTTCTGAAGTAAGAGGTAAAGAAGTGAAAAAGTTGTTATATAGATGATGAAAAGGTAGGGGTAAAAAGGTAATAAATATAGAATAAGAAAGGTAGACAAAAATCCTTAGAAGGGATTCAGACGTCTGAATAATTCAATTCAGACGTCTGAATTTGGTTGGTTTGCAACCCACAAGGATTTAGTTCAAAATTGGGCTAATTCAGACATCTGTTTTTCTTGATTCAGACGTCTGAATCTGGGGTAAAAAGTTTTGTCAATGAATATTCAGACGTCTGTTTAAACCAATTCAGACGTCTGAATTGTGCACAAAAGCATATATTTGGCAATGGTGAGAGAAAAAAAATATTATTGAATAATTTTCAATATTACAAATAGAACAACATAATGAAATAACAAAATAACAAATTATATATATTAAAAAAACGACTAAATAGATTTTGAAGAAGATGATGGAGTATGATAAGGTTCTTCTTCAACTTTGGTGTTCTCCACATTGGTCGAAGCGGAGACCATCTATTACCACATTCCCAAGAATTAGAGTTGTTGGTGGTCGTTGTGGTGATGGTTCCCAAGGATTGCGACGACTTGGAGAACGAGCTGTAGATGGTTGATGAACAAAATCCTTTGATGAAGAACCACAGAACTTTAATGCTACTTGTTCCAAGAAGCTAAGCCGTTTGGCATTAACTTTTTGCTCATAGTATAATTCACGTTGTAAGTATAATGTTTCTTTTTGATAATGATGAATATCATCGATTTTCTCTTTTGTAGACGGTGATCCAAAAAAGAGAGACCGTCTTGTTTTTTTTGCTAGTGGAGTATATCCAGTATGAATAGAGGGTGGAACGATCGGAACCGGTTCATATATAGGAGTAGGAGTTGGTAGATTCTCCGATTTCGACGAAGGAGAGGTGTAAGATAGGTTAGATGAAACGGAGTTATTTTGAGATGACATGATTGAACAGAAAAAGATAGTAAAAAATAATTATTGATGAAAAGAATTGTAAGAATTCAGCAATATATAGGAAGAGGTTTGTTTAAAAATAGAACAATGTATAGTTTTAACGTTAGAGAAATAGTATCCATAGGAAAAGAAGGAGAGAATGGAAGTTATATATATGAAGTGAATGACAACCTCATATTTTAGAAAATAATAGAGAGTGAAGTGGTAGTGTAGAGGACTACCGAGTATGAGGTCGTAAGTTCGAGTGCTAGAAGACACTTTTTATTTCTTTTGATATAAACTATGAATTCTCTATTATTATTATTATTTTATTTTATTTTTATAAAAGAATATATATATATATATATATATATATTAACTTAAAAAAATTTAAGAGAGACGATACCAAGTTCTCGACTTAAATTAATGAAAGTATTTTCATTTAACGGTTTTGTAAAGATATCTGCCAATTGCTTGTCAGAGGATACATATTCTAGATTTATTAAATCTTTTTCAATATTATCACGAAGAAAGTGATGACGAATGTCAATATGTATTATTCGTTAATGATTTACAGGATTTTTAGATAAGTTTATAGCACTAGAATTATCACAATAAATAGTTGATTTACGTAAATTAAAACCAAAATCTTGTAGTGTTTGCTGCATATAGATAACTTGAGCACATGCCAAAGCTGCAGAAATATATTCTGCTTCACATGTCGACAATGAAACACAGTTTTGTTTTTTGCTAAACCAAGATACAAGAGACCGTCCAATGAAGTGACAAGTCCCACTTGTACTTTTTCTATCTGTCCGGCTTCCTCCAAAATCAACATCACTATAGGACACTAATTCAAAAGGACATTCCTTTGGATCGAATAGTCCAAAGTCCTTGGTTTTATTAAGATATCGTAGTATGCATTCCACTGCTTGTAAATGTGATTCTTTGAGATCTGCTTGAAATCGTGCACACAAACAATCACTCATCATTATGTCAGGTCTACTAACTGTTAAATACAGTAACGATCCAATCATACTTCGATATAATTTTTGATCAATACTTTTACCATTTTCATCTTTATCAAGATGTATGGTTGTCCTCATAGGAGTTGGTTTGGTAGAAGTATTTTCCATACCAAAGCGTTTAATTAGATTGTTACAATACTTTTCTTGATTAATAAAATTACCATTTTCTAGTTGTTTTATTTGTAAGCCAAGAAAATAATTTAACTCACCCATATGTGACATTTCGAATTCTTTAGTCATTATTTTAGAAAAATCTTGACAAAGTCTTTCATTTGTAGATCCAAAAATAATATCATCAACATATATTTGAACAATTAAATATCTTGTTTATTTCTTTTAATAAAAAGAGTTTGATCAACCTTTCCAAATTCAAAACCAGAATCTATTAAATATCTTTTAAGACGATCGTACCAAGCACAGGGTGCTTGTTTCAAACCATATAAAGCCTTTTGAAGCTTATAGACATGGTTAGGAAATTGTTCGTGTATGAATAATGGAGGTTGTTCAACATATACATTTTCCTTTATGAAACCATTTAAAAAGGCACTTTTGACATCCATTTGGTATAATTTAAAATTATAAAAACATGCAAATGCTAGTAAGATTCGTATTGCTTCTAGTCTAGCGACTGGAGCAAACGTTTCTTCATAATCACTTCCTTCTTCCTGGTTATATCCTTGAGCAACTAATCTAGCTTTATTTCTAGTAATATTTCCTTGTTCATTTGCTTTATTTTTAAAAACCCATTTAGTACCAATAACTGATTGATCACTAGGCCGTGGAACTAAATTCCAAACATCATTTCTTTCAAATTGGTTTAGTTCTTCTTGCATAGCGATTAACCAATTTTCATTGGTAGATGCTTCTTTAATATTTTTAGGTTCAATATTAGATGGAAAAGCTACCTGACCCATTTGATTTAATTGGCTTCTTATTCTAACAGATGAGTTTAGTTCTCCAATAACATTATCATAAGGATGATCTCTTAATCCTAGGTGGAGATCTTAATTCATTGTTATTATGATTAATGTTTTCGTTATTTTCAATATTTGAAATTTCTGTGTTTGTGATATTATTAGTAAATTCTTCATCATCTTTTATACTTGGCATTTGTTTAAAACTTTCATCAAAAGATACATGAAGTGTTTCTTCGATGATATTTTTCTTTTACTATAAATTCGATAAGCTTTGCTTCGATCCGAATATCCTAAAAAGATTCCTTCATCGGATTTTGGATCGAATTTACCAAGCTGATCTTTTTTTTAAAACAAAACATTTTGAACCGAAAATTTTAAAATAAGAAATATTTGGTTTTCATCCATTAAGAAGTTCATATAGATTATTCTTAGTTAGAGGTCGAATAGAAACACGATTTAAAACATAACAAGCTGTTGCAACTGCTTCAGCCCAGAAATGTTTTGGTAACGTACTTCCATTTAACAAAGTTCTTGCACATTCTTGTAAGGTTCTATTTTTACGTTCTACAACTCCATTTTATTGTGGAGTTCTAGGAAACGAAAAATTATGGAATATTCCCTTTTTCTAACAAAAATGTTCAAAGGCTTCGTTTACGAATTCTCCTCCATGATCACTTCTTATGTTTTTTATTTTCAAACCTTTAAAATTTTAAATTCTTTTAACAAAAGTTTTGAAGTTATCAAAGGTATTACTTTTATTTTTCATAAAAATAGTCAAAGTATATCTAGAAAAATCATCAACAATAACAAACACATATCTACTATTATTGATAGATTTTACTTGTGTTGGTCCAAATAAAACCATATGTAGTAATTCAAGTGGTTGTAAAATTGAAATGACCTTTTTAGATTTGAAAGATGACTTTGTTAACTTTCCTAACTCACATGCATTACAAATATGATCAAATTTAAAATTCATTTTTGGTAGACCTTTCACTAAATCATTTTTAGAGAGTTTGTTTATAGTTTTGAAGTTAATATGACAGAATCGTTTGTGCCATAACCAAGGATCATTTTCTTTAGCTATTAAACACAAATCTGAATTATGTTTTATTTTCATATACAGAACATAGATGTTTCTGTCTCTATTACCTTCAAAGATAAGATTTTGATTTTGATCAAAAATATTACATTTGTTTTCATAAAAAGTGATTTTGAATCCTTTGTCACACAATTGGCTGATACTACGTAAATTATGTTTTAAATTTTTGACAAGCAACACATTTGAAAGAAGAGGTAAATTTGATATACCGTTATTGTTCACATTGCCTTTGCCGACGATATAACCTTTCGAGTTGTCTCCAAATGTGACTGTTCCTCCATCTGAGTAAATAATATTTGTTAGCATATCTTTGTCTCCTGTCATATGTTTTGAGCAACCACTGTCGAGTATCCATTTTCCTCTTTTCTTGAGTGGGACCTACAAAAAATAAGAGATAATATTGGTATCCATCTTTTTTAATAGGGTCCTAAGAGTTAAATCTTAGGAAACTAAACCCAAGAGGGCTCAGTATCCCATTTAGTAATATAAGTTTTATTTTTATGAACAATTTCAAAAAAGGTGTTTATATATTTCTTCCTAATCAAACTATTGTTTGTTTTACGAACCCAGATGTTTATACTTTCCGGGTTAGAATTCCTTTTTGTCTGTTCAATTGTAGACTTAATATTTTTCTTAATTTTCTTTTTAGGTGAATTTGTTGTTTTCTTAACATATCATAATCCTTTTCTACTTGAAACAGATTGAGAGCTATTAATAATTTTAGATAAAGTTTCTCTTCCTTTTTTGGTAATGCTTTCTAAACTAGCTTTACGACCACTATTATCCAACTCTATCAATTTTATCTTAGTTTTTAGTTCATGATTTTCAAAAAACAAGATCATCATTCTTTTCTTTTCGAGTTCCAATTTCATGACTCAAAAGTGTAAGTTGAGAATTTATATTAGAGAATGATTCTTGTAATTTTTTAAGTTCTTCCTTTGGTATTTTCTTCTCATCTTTAAGCATATCTCTTTCGAATTCTACTTTGTTCTGTTGTTCACAAGTTTCCTTAAATTTTCTTTTGAGATTTTTCAAAGTATCAACTAGTTCTGAATTTATCTCAATCATGTCATCAAAAGTAAAATTATTAACCTCATTTTCTGTAGCCATGAAGCAGACATTTCCTTGCTCATTTTCACTTTCACTACTGTTATCTGATGAAGAAGTATCTGAATCATCCCATGTTACAGAGAATACTTTCTTTTTCTTATCTTTTCTGCTCCTGTTGAAATATTTCTTCTTTAATTCTGGACATTCTTTCTGGATATGACCTTTCTTATGGCAGTTAAAGCATTCTAGAACTAAAGATGATAGTTTGTTTGGGAAATTATTTTTTCCATTATTTCTGTTGTTTTTCCTATATTTCAAGAATTTTTTGAAATTTTTGGCAATAAATGCTAGACCTTCTTCATCCGAATCTTCACCTTTTTCTTCTTCAGCATGGAAAGCTATATTCTTTTTGTCTTGTGTTTCTACTCGTTTTGCCTGCAAATTCACTTCATAGGACATAAGATTTCCTATTAACTCTTCAGGTTTTATGGTAGAAAGATCATTAGGTTCTTCAATGGCCAAGACTTCTCTTTCCCATTCATCTGTTAAAGAGTTTAGGATTTTTGATACAATATCAAAATCAATGTACTTTTCTCCTAATTCTAATAGTGAATGATAGATATCCTGAAATCTAGAGTACATATCATTTATGGATTCATCTTGTTTCATTCTAAAGTTTTGAAACTGATTTTTGAGCATGGAGATTTTGCTTTATTTAACTTTATTGGTTCCTTCATGAGTGATTTTAAGTGTTCTCCAAATTTCATAAGCAGTTTGACACATGCTAACATGGTTAAATTCATTTCTATCTAGTGCGCAAAATATCATGTTCATAGCTTTAGCATTGGCAGTAGCATCTAATTTTTGAGTGTTTGACCAAGTAGAATACTCTCCAGTAGGAAGAGTGTATTCATTCTATGTGATATTCCATGATTCAAAACTATTACATTGCATATAAATTCTCATATGAGTAGACCAATAATTATAATTTAAACCATTGAAAAATGGAGGTCGTGTAGTGGATTGACCTTCAATAAAACTAGTGACAGTGTTGGTAGTGCTGGTGTTGTTTTCCATATTAGCAAAAATATCAGATAACTGTGTAACGTTATAAGATGCCTTGCCCAGATACCAATTGAAAGTAACTACTATGGCTAGCTATTACTTAGGATCGTGTAATAAGGAATATAATTAAATCTAAATGCGGAAATAGATGATAATAGCAAAGTAAATAAAAATAAAACAAGCACATCAGGAATTTTTATACTGGTTCGAACTTCCCGTTCTACGCCCAGTCCCAGACTCCTTTTGGAATTTTAACTATAAAAACCCTCACTTAATCCGGAGGAATAGGTTTACACTACCTGAACAACCGAACAGGACTTCACCCGCCTAAGCAACCGAATAGGACTTCAATACAAAAGATATCTGACTGTAGTGTGTTCTTAAATAACACTGATAAGTCAATTGAGTACAATCTTCCTATAATCTTCTCCTTTATGATATATATAGTGTGATATGCTTTGAGAACTGTGGAAGATAAAGTGATCAATGATCAAAATATGTAAGAGTTTGAGTGCAGTTTGAAAACTTTGAGAATAGATAAGAATTCAAGAATGCTAAAAGTAAATTCGGTAATTTGTTTGTTGAATTCAATAATCTATATATAGTATATGAAGAGTTGCATCTTTAAATGAAAAGTTATATAGAAAAGAACGGATGCAACTGTTGATTTAAAAGGATGTTTCCCTTGGTGAAGAGAAGTGACTTTTCAAGAAAATAGCAGTTGGGGATTTCAGACGTCTGAATAAAAAAATTCAGACTTCTGAATTAGATTAAAAACGTAAACAGCAAGGAAATAGTTCATTTTTGACATCATTCAGATGTCTGAATATTTTAATTCAGACGTCTAAATATTGTGAAACAAATATTCTCATTTTAGTAGTCAGACGTCTGAATGAATGGATTCAGACGTCTGATTTTGCTGTTTTGTGCATGTATGAGCATGTGTGTGCATGTGTATGTATGTGTGTGTATATATATATATATCATTTAAGGAGAGATTTTAACAAATTTTCTAAGTAATATACAGACTTTCGACATATAATATATAGCTATAAACATCTGTAGATGAATCTGCAATAAATCTCCTGCAAAGATGGTTTAAAATATACATAACATTTTATATAGGTTGTTATAATCAAAATCGAGAGTCTAACAATTAAGTCCTTTAACGTGAAATAACTTGCAATGGGTTCGTATCGACGAGTATTTCGATGTCGTACAAACTGTTGCCCAGTTTGCATAAGTGAAATTTTATAGCGATTTGGAACGGACATACATTTAAGTGGTCAATCTAAAGCTAATATCGACGTTCGAATTTATATGGTCGTATATTAAAGTGTTTTGCCTGATAAAAGTAACAACGAGTTAATTTAATTTAATTACGATGTTTTCTAACATCTGTTTAGCGAAAAAAATATCGTTCTGCTAATTGCTTAAATTGGACTCCTGTTGGCGGAATAAATCATCGTTTTGCCACCATTACTGAATACGTCTGTTTTGTGAACATTTACTAACAGAGATAAAACCTTGTTCTGCTATTTCATTTGTACTGAGATCAAATTATTTTACTGATAATTATACTAGGCAATACGATGTTGAATTGATTGTAAAAAACTGATTGGCATGAATATCTGGATCTGTTATGCTAGATTGTTATGGAATTGGATGGTAACTTTATTAAGTACAATTGAAATTATTAGGCCTACTTTTCCGACTTGGAAGTTGACTTTTGAACCAAAATGGTTTAGAAGATGATTATTGTTTATGAATGATATTTTAAAGTAAATCAGTAAATATTTTGATAATTATTTAAAGTAATTAATTTATTATTCTCAATTATTATTTAAAAAGTATTAATTTTTATTTAAGGCTATTAGTTACTTAGTTGTTCAAAGTATATTAATTATTAATCAAAGTTAATTTATAGTGATCGTTTTAAAGTTAATTTATACTAAAGGGTTAATTAGTATTGAAATATATTTATTCCAAAGATAAATTTACTAAAAATTAATAATGTTTTAAAAATATATTTTGCAGTAAACTTTTATAAAAGAGTATTTTACTTAATTAGAACTTGAAAATTTAATATTGAAGCTTTATAGGTATTATTTTGGAAAATTATTAAACAAAGTTTTCAAAAGGTAAATGGTATACTCGCGTGGCGAAAATCGGAAGCATTGAGTGCCTGCAGTTAAGTTTTGGATTTCTTTGGGAAAGAGACGTAACCATTGAGCTGTGACCCATGGTTTGATACTGCAGTGGTACTTTCCACATTATTTCACATTATTTTCAAAGGGTTTTCAAATATTTTTGAAAGATAGTTTTATTTTTAATGTTTTATAAATTCGATAAGATAAGTATGTATAATTTGGATATAGAGATTAATGTATTTAAATTTAAAATTTGAAAGAGATTTAATATTTATAAGTGGAAAATGAAGTGTTTGGCTGGATTGATTTTTGATAGTTAAATAACCGAATATCGAACCTGGACCTAAATGTAACTTTGGAAATATCTCAAAGAAGTACGAGATTTTATGGTACAGTTACCGTTCGAAGATGCTATATTGTACATGTAAACTCGTTTCGTCCTTCCAAGACGTTTATAAGCAAATCTGTCCACTAACGGTTAGGAGGTGATCTCCGACCTTATCTTCATCTGTTAAATTCCTAGAGAACCGGGATTGAGTTTACTGGAAATCGAACGTTGTTTCAAAGAGAACTTGATCGGGTAAGTTATCCAAAAACCACTTTGATGAACGAGCACATTTTTGGAATAAAGACAGGATCATGGAGTCGAAGATGGAGCAGTGAAGTACAAGGGCTTATCGCTACTAATCCATAAGGTGATTCCAAAATGGATGTAGTAGGAATAGTTTCTTTGGTTCCGTTCAGACTATGAACGGACTTGTATGAATGAATGCTGTCAGTACATTATCATTGGAGGACAATGAGCATTCTAAGTGAATATTTCTAAAAAGGTAATCATAGCCTCTAGCCTCATTAACCGGGAATGACTAAAAAGCATGGGAGGTGCAACAATGCTAAGTAGGTAGCACCCAGTTAGGGTATGTTTATCACCTTTCTAGATAACCTCAGATATTATTACTACGTATGGAAGGAGCTCGGAAAGGGTGGAAACACCCGAGGTGATAGCATATTTTGTCTATCCAGGTCAGGGATAGTCCGGTCTTGTGTAGTAGGTGATCCGAGGATAGTCCTCCGTACGCTGTTCTAGATGTGTACAATGACAGGTGGTACCACAATGCCTAGTCATTTGTATGGAATCCATTCTCCAATAAGCACCATATGTTTTTGACTATGCCCAACTATGCTGAAACGTGAGATGCAAGCATTTCAGCTATTTAAATAAGTACTTGTACATAGACACTATTATAATATCATTGGATTTTCTATAAAAGTGTTTTTGATTACCATAAGGGAAAAATATGTCATGTTTATATGTGACGTGGTCTTACGGGATACCCTTGATTTAAAAGGATTTCGAAAGTCATACCAAATAAAATTCCTTGTGATTTAAATTCTCACGCTGATTTTACCAGATTGACCCGGACGTGATTTTTCCTATATGCTCAGGTCAGACCAAGCATATTTCCTGGTTTGTATGGATAATGGAAGATTCAGAAGAGGAGCTGGAGACCAGAGACGTATTCACGTAGATAATTATATTCTGTTGCATTTAGTTGTGTTTATCAGTAATTGTGAGGATAGGGTTTATAACTGTCCGTGCTGAATGGGTTAGTTTACTCTGATAAGTGTTTGTTCTATAAACATTTCAGTTTAGGTTTTATGTAAAGATTTGTTCTATATTATAATAATGTGAAATTCTATGTTGTTGGTTTTCTTTCTACCTTCTTTCTTCTTCTACCAACTTTCTTCCTTTTACTATCCGCCTTTCTGTGCAAATTGGTTGACGAGTGTAGTTTAAAGTCTGTTTAAATCTGTTTGGAAAAGCGGGTCATGACAACTAGGAACTCCATGCAATCTGACTATTTTATTTAAGAACAACTTAGCTAAAACAGATGTTGCTCTGGCTGACTTAACTGGATTGAAATGGGCACTCCTGGTCAATCTGCCCACTATAACTCATATACTTTCATTACCTCTATTTGACCTTGGCGACCCATCTATAAAATACATGGATATTGAATTTCATTTTCAAACTGGAATCTCTAAAGGTTGAAGTAATCCACTAGGCTTCTGATGTTCAACTTTCACTTGTTGACAGTTTGCGCATTTCTAACCTACTAGCCAACATTCCTCTTTATGTCATTCCAATAGAAGCTCCTCTTCATATCCTGATACATCTTGGTTCCTCCAGGATGAATCATAAAATTAGGCCGATGATATTCTCCAATAATTTCTTTCCTCATGTCCTCCATATTTGGAACTTACAACTGTCCCTTCTTTCTTAGCCACCCTCTCTAGTCAAGGCTAAAATCCTTTAAATCATTTACCTCTATTCCAACCTTAAGTCTTCTTATCCTTTTAGCTAATACTGTATCGTTCTCCTGCTTAAAAGTAATTTTCTCGATCTGTACTAGTCCAACTTCTAAAAAAGACAATCTGGTGGAACTTTGACTAGAACCAGTAGTTGATCTTAACTGCACACCGCAACTTGGTCAAAGCTTTTGAATCTTTCCACTCCGCCAACATAGCTAACACCACATTCTGATGTTTCCTACTAAGAGCATTAACCACTTTATTACCTTTCCTGGTGTATATTCTATACCAAAATCATATGTAGCCAAAAGCTCCAGCCACCTCTGCTGTCTCATATTCCACTTCTTCTGAGAGAATAAATACCGTAAAGACTTATGATCAGTATATAACTCAAATCTCTTCCCTAAGAGATAATGTCTCCAAATCTTCAACGTGAAGATCATAGCTTCCAGTTCCAAATCATGAGTAGGATATCTAACTTCATCCAGTCTAAGCTGCCTAGATGCGTAGGCAATGACTTTACCATTATGCATTAACACCGCTCCTAATCCAGTTCCATATGCATTGGTATACAACAACAATCTTTGGTTTCCATCTAGTACTACTAACACGGGTGCATTGGTCAAAAAATGCTTTAACTTAAGGAATGCCTCCACACATTTGTTGGACCAAACAAATCTCACTTTCTTCCTGGTTAGCTTAATGAAGGGTGCTGCTATCCGCGAGAAATCTTTAATGAATCTCTGGTAGTAGCCTGCAATTCCAAGGAAACTCCTAATTTCAGTCACCGCCTCTCGTCTCTTCCAACTGTTCACAGCTTCGATCTTACCTGAATCAACTGAAAGTCGTTTATTTGAAACCATGTGACCAAGAAATTTTACATCTTTCTTCTAGAAATGACACTTGTTAAACTTCATCTTTAACTGATTCTTATCAACATCTCAAGTACTACTCTAAGATGAACTCCACACTCTCTCTCATCCTTAGAGTATGTTGGAATGTCATCTATAAACACTAGTACAAATCTATCCAAGTACTCTCAGAAAGCAGGGTTCGTGAAATCTATAAAGAAAGCAAGTGCATTGGTCAATCCAAATGGCATCGCCAACCACTCATATGAACCATATCTAGTCTGTAATGCTGTTAAAGGAATTTTATCCTCCGCCATTCTCAACTGATGGAAACTTATCACCAAATCCAACTGGGAGAACACTCTGGCTCCACTTAACTGATCAAACAGGTTATCAATTCTTGGAAAAGGATACCTATTACTAATTTTCTTTCGTTTAACTTGTGATAATCTATACATATCCTTAACAACTCATCTGGTTTCTTAACGAACACCATGGTTGCTTCCTAAGGTGAACTACTTGGTTTAATAAAATTCCTTCCTTCTAAATCCATCAGCTGCACCTTCAATTCCTTCATCTCAGTAGGTGTCATCCGGCTAGGTGGTCTACTTATAGGTTCAGCTCCTGGCACAAGATCTATTCTAAACTCAACTTCTCTTTTTGAGGGTAATCCAGTGACTGGCTCAAAGACATCTGCAAATTCTCTCACTATCTGAACGAACTTAACTTATTTCCTACCTCCATAGCATTAAGCATAGCACTACCACTTAGGTCAGTATTCTCCACTGAGAATATCATTCGGTTATGACTATCTGGGTGTCTCGGTGATATTTCTTTATCCTTGCAAAATATTCTAGCCTCATACCTACTTAACCAATCCATACCAAAAATGATCCCGAAATCTACAAAATCAACAACATACAAACCGCATGCAAACCTATGGCCTAACAAGTCTAGTTCTAACTGGTCACATCTTAACCCTAGAGTTGCATAATCTCCTATTGGATTCACAACCCTTAAGGAAGTAACACAGTAGGTAGGTTCTAAACATAATCTATCAAACAAACACTGAGATATGAATGAATGTGATGCACCGATATCAAAAAGTACTCTAACTGAAATACACTGAAAAGCGTACCTTCCATCACAATCTTTCCTTAATCAGCCACATTAGGTCTAGCTGATCAAATAGTAAAGATCTTTCCTTTGTCCTCCCTAATTGGCTCTGGACACTGATCTTGTAATGCCCAACTTGATCACAGTTGAACCATTTCACATTCTTCTTACTTGCAGCTTTCTTCCCATTTCGTAACCAGCATTCATTAGGAAAGTGACTCCTTGTCACACTTATAGCAACTACCTCAGCCTTTGACCTCTTAGCAATATCTCCCTTATGGGTTTAATTCTTCTTAAAGAACTTCCTTTTCTTCCCTTGAGAACCCTGGGTTTCCACTGACTTCTCTGTAGCTAAATCAGCATGTAACTCCTCATGGTGAATAGCCATCTCTACCACTATATTACAAGAATCTCGAACATGTGTCATGGTCATTCTAGCAAGCTCGGGCTTCAGTCCCCAAATAAAATTCTCATTCCTTTTGATGTTAGTAATTATAATAGCATATCCATATCGAGACAGCTCTTAAAACTTAGTAGCATACTCGACTTTTGACATCTCTCCTTGCACTAAATCTATAAAATTCCTCATCAGCTCAGACTTAGCAAACTCAGATACAAACATCTGCTCAAATATCATTTTAAAATCAGCCTAAGTTAACTGGTCTTACAGAACTTCGACGGTGACACTATTCCACCAATTTAGTGCTGACCCCTGCAACTGTCTAGAGGCCAACCTTCTCTTTTGCCCATCATTCAGACCCAAATCAGTAAATATACGCTCATAATGCAACGACCAATTCTGAACTTCTATGGCTCTTTCCGTACCTAAGAATGGATTCCCACCCAAATTGGTATAGTCTAAACTCAGCAAAGCAATATTCCCAACTAGAGCCATAGGATTAGCTCCTCCTACATTTCCAACAACCCTAGCAGTAACTCCAGCATGCATTAAACCAGCAAAGAAATGATACATCACACCCATATCTACGGGTGGATTTCCAGCATCCACATTGGCTTTAGCATTTTGGTTACTAGCATTTATCGGTCGATCCGGGTTTCTGGGTCAAGAATTCCATTAGTTGTGATGCTTCTTCCACCAAGATTTCCTCTTCTGTTTCTTGCTTCCATATCTCCTTTCTCATAAATCTACATACGACCCCTAGTGAGATACAGAAGAACGGTCTAAGAGAGCGAGGAATGCATACGTATACATATATATATATATAGTAAATACAAGTACGTTACTATAACATTAACCCAAACCCGAATCTTATCATCTAATTCATTGGATTACGTTTAAAAAATCTTTTAGGTTTAACTTTATTTTATAGTTTCATAATTCTATGCTCTGATAATAACTTGTAGC
This sequence comes from Allium cepa, assembly GCA_030765085.1. Taxonomy (NCBI): domain Eukaryota; kingdom Viridiplantae; phylum Streptophyta; class Magnoliopsida; order Asparagales; family Amaryllidaceae; genus Allium; species Allium cepa. The sequence continues at coordinate 590,061,176 of CM060928.1, forward strand.
ATCCTCCTATTTGGAGGCCTAAAACTAACGGCACAGATGCTGCAGTCATCCATAGTTATTAATCCTCAGCGACCCAATATGGCGATATTAGATACATTGATACACAGAAACACATAAATATGGAAAAAAATGTAAGCAACAAAAAAAGTCCACGTTCCATTTCAAAATATTACAAATTTATTACATAATCCCAATTCATAGACCCCGTTCAGATAACATATAATTATTACAAAATACGCCAAGAGCGACATATGAAGATGCCTCCTTGGTAGATCAGCGTATACAGATAGGCAAGAAAACAATTTGCCTTCACAAACAAACACACAACTGAAATAAAAGAGCTCCAATAACAATCTAGCCTCCTGCATGTGCTTAGAAGCTTTGTTCGTCAAAAAGAATACCAAGAAAATTTAACTCTCAACCTACTCAAAATCAATTGAGTACCCAAGAGTTTAATGGGAAAACAAAAACTTTAAGTCAGACATAAAGACTAACATGGATAATAATTTACTATCTCAAACTATTGAGATATCTAGTAAGAACACGCAGCTTAAGGGAATAGGTTTTCCCATTACTAGTATCTTAAAACATTTATAAAACCATATATTGTGCTCCTGCATCCACAATGGTAAAAACATAGTATTTCAAAACATTATGATGATATGAAAAACAAATAAATCAATTCTGTATTACCCATCCTCATTTATTCTGACTATATGTCTCACTTATAGTTTCTAGGGTTACTATTAACCTGTTAAATGTTAAGGGCTATCTATCCAATTACTTAGATTTCATGGGATCACTAAGAACCTATTGGTAACTCTAATATCTTATTTATTATCCCAGCATTCATGGGCTAACTAGGAACCTATTGGCTGACTGCCAATATCTTAACCCGGATATAATTTTCATGGGCTAACTACAAACCTACTGGCCTCTACCAATACCAAATCAGAGTTTTCATGGGCAGACTATGAACCTATTGGCCCCTTCTAATATCATAACATTTTCATGGGCTTCTTGTAAACCTATTGGCGCATGCCAATATTAAATTAAGATTTTAATATCTTTTAAATTATGTTCACTACTGAGTCAACGTAACTAGTTACTCCACCCTTTCTCCAAAATATAGTAATAGGTTAATAACAATGTGATTATTATTTTCGAAATCTTTATTTATGCTATGGTTTTTCCTTAAAAATGAGAATGTGTTATTTGTTTTGAAACTTTTAACCTCACTTTCGAAACCACTGGATGACCTCCTACGTAAGCATAGAAAACCAATTTTCAAAACTTTAAGTATATACCTTTTGAAACCAATGATACCTTTCGATGGTATCAAGAAACATTTTTTAAAATATATCTTCGAAAAAAATGAAGTGCTATTTTGGAAGCATTGGGTTTACTCTTTAAAATCATTTGGGTCGAAAAGGTTATATACGAAAGTATCTTTTTTGACACCAACAGAAATAAATTTGGGGAAAAGTTGTTGGTGTCGAGACCGTCAAGTCAAAACCAAAAACCTTTAAAAATAAAAACATTAAAGGACAGAGTCGAAACCCTCCTTTGACTCCATCACCTTTGAAACCCTTAACCCTTTCGAAAGCAATTAGGAATTAGGCTCAGTTTAAGGTGAAAATAAGGATAACCATTTGAAAGCATTACTGGTCAATGGTCAAAAGGTAGGATAGCGGCTAGGTTTCAACTAGGTCGGAACCTACCCTTTCAAAAGCAATTATTTAAAGGAAAAGATACTCTTTCGAAAGCAAATACTTTAACACAACATGACAACTTTCTTCGAAAGCTAATTATAAAACTTTTCGAAAGCATATGTTGCAATTGCGTCAAAAGCTTTAGGTGAATGAAGGCAAGAATTTTAACTTATGAAAACAAAGTAGGTTTAGACCCCATTGGAAGCTACCCTTTCGACGGCAAGGCTTCCACCTTCCTTCCACTCCACTCCATACCATCTAAGTTATATCTTGTGTATTTGTTTCGACTACATTGGTTTCGACTATGTTGTTTTCGACTGGTGTGAGGCGGAATCAATGGAGTCGAAAGGCGCTTACTAATAATGGCCAAACAACTTTTTATAATTTAAAGGCTGAAATGTAATAACTTCAATAATTTCTTATTAGCAACTTGCCTATTTGTAAAACACTAATTGACTGGCATAAAACTTTTCAAATACTTTACATTTGAAACTGCTGCATTTACTTAAATGCAAATCAAAGGATTTTAAAGTTAAAGCCTTTCCATATGACAAAGCCGACTTTTGCAGAAATACCCTTCTTTTAAAATAATGTATTTCCCCTAGTAAATCAATTAGGAAAAATCCACAAAAATCACAGAAATTTGATTTTCTCATGTAATCAAACATATTAAAAATTTAGACCCAATTTCTTCTTGAAATATTCAAAACAAATTTTAAGCCCAATATATCATATTTTCCATTAAAAATTCATGATAAAATTTCCATAGCTTGAAAAATTCTGTAAATTAAAACCCATTTCCAAAATCATGTTTTACATATCATAAAAATTTTCCATGGCAACCTGAAATCTTAGTTTCTCGGGTTTACACTAATACACAAATTCATATGCGTATGAATTAAAATAAATCATCATAATATAACTCAAGCATATCATCACCCATTTCATCAAAAAATGAATTTAAAACATAAGTCTAAAACCGTATAATCATAGAATAAAAATAAATATGGTATGAGATTATTATTCACCTTAGATTTGATAACGAACTTGAGATTTGTTGTTGCTTAATCCTTCCTAGCTTTGATATTATCTTTCAATTGAAATTTCCTCTTTTCCTTCCTTGTTAATGTCCAACTCTAATTTTTAATTTACGTTTGTTTTGATTTAAAAAATAAAAATGAATGTGAATAGATAAAGGAAAAAATATAGCCATGAATAGAAAGTGCAGTTATTTATTAATAAGGCTTTATGTAAGTTAATTATCTTATAAACCAATTTTAGCTTGTTTATTTCATGGTTATGCACGGCCCAATATATATAATTTACCAAAATCTCAATTTCCTTATCATTATTATTTTATTTTATCTATCTACTTAAATTTCCTAAATAATGTTATCAAAAATTAGGGATGTCACACGCATCTTCCATGATCAATGGTTTACAAGCTATTATGGGTTGACTGCTATCGTAGGTTGTGAATTTGGATGGGCAAACCGTCATAGGCTGAGATGGGATCCCTTGCAAATTAACATGGGAGCCATCGCAAGTTGATATGGGAGTCAATATGGGTTGACGCTAAATCCATCATAAGTTGTTATCGCATATTGGTGATTGGCATCGAACATCGACATGAACTATCGCATGCTAATTAGTCGTCGAACACCAAAATTTGCTATTGCTAGTTGACAAGATGATGAAGAAATAACTATCGAAGAATGAGGGAAGAAGTTGTTGCCTATTGAGGGAAGGAGAAAATTGGCGATAACTAATTTTCTAAATTTAAAACAGAATGATTTTAAACGAAGAGAAATTTATATCTTTTTCAAAATTACTCGGATTTGAAATTCTTTTTGACCAGTGTACTTACAAAAATATTTTCTACATTTAAAAGACAATCAATTTTTTTTAAATTAATGGCATTTTGGTCATTTTCCAAAGGCCTGAGTTCAACTCCAAATGAAATTACCAAGGTGTCAAGCCAATTTTTGGTCCAAACATCCCAAAATATTTAAAAAGATACATAAACTAATAAAAAATTAAAATATGCCCACGGTCAAAATATAAATTGTCCAAAATGTCTAAAATCCTTATTACCCTTCTTTTATAAGAAATGGTATAAAATTCAAGTACATATGCGATATTCATCATTCAGTTGTCAATATGTCAAAAGTACAAGTCATCGCTTTCTTCATAGTTTAAAATGTCAAAAATATGGTCAACATACTATTTCCTATTTATATAGGTCCTTTTGTTCAAATGTTCAAGTCATCATCCTCTTTGCTGACCATAGCAATAGCCATCAAACTCTCGAATGAACTTAGAAATATCAACTATCATATTAGAATTAGAATGACTTGTTATGTAAAATTTATTATATTTAATGTTAGTTTAGTTTTTCCCAAACTTCAAGTTATCACGAGCATATAAATTAGTAAGTGATAAATTTTGAATAACTTCGGTTATTCTCTTTTTAGTTGATTTATTTCAATGGTTTTGAACTTTGGAACATCATGTATCATTAAAGTATTATTGAAATCATGATCAATTAAAATCATGATACTTTTCGGTATCATTATTGTCCCCGTGGTAATATTAGGAATGGTAAGACATTCAGGTGGAGCAGTTGGTAGAGGTCTTGGGCTTAATCCCTTAGGCAAACATATTTACCAAATTTCAAAAAAAAATACCACTAACATTGTGATACATTAGCAAATAATTTAAATAGTGATATATTAAAGAACCATTACAATCATGATATACTAAACTACCACTTCAATCATGATATATTAATGTAGTAAAATCATGATTCATCAAATTATTATTTACATTTATACACCATAAAGGTATTATGATATGGTTGTTCATTGTTCATATTTTATTTGTATTTATCATCTTTTGTGTAGCTCTTCTTGGAATACTAATACCATTCTCACTGTAATAGTAGTATTTCTTACAAGAAAAAGGCATCATAACTCATAAATTACTAGTAGATTTATCGATCGATGAGGTAAAACAAAATATATATTAATTAAATGAAACATATTATTTTGTTATTACATTATAAGCAAAGTGTTGTCATTGATATGGAGATGCAGGCTTATCATATTACTTGGCAACCAAGAGGAACATAACTTTCTAGTTTTACAAGTGAAAAGAAGATGTCATCCATATTCAGTTAATCATATGAGGATAGTAGTTCTTAATTCTATGGTAGTTCAACTATTATTGCCAAACACAGATATGGACTAAAAGGGCTTTTAAGGAAAGAATCAAAACTAAAATTATTCCTAGTGCTAAATGTTTTCATATGCAAAAAGATTCAAGGAATATTTCAAAATTGATTCTTGCAAACATGTAGATTCAACATTCTTTTTGAATGGTAATAATTTTTTTCTTTTGTTTTACTAGTAGGGGTAAATGTATCATTGATTTTGGTATATAATAATTGGATTTCATCATTATTATTCATACAATGTTCCGTTTATTAATTGATGTTGAATATAGATTATAAGTAATTTCTTAAAGTACTTTAATAATTTTGATTGGCCAACTTTTAATAGAATAATGATACTTTAATGTATCATAATTTTAATGATATATATATATATATATATATATCACCTTTTGAATCCTCTTATTTTCAAAAATAAATGTATTCTTGATAGGAATATAGTAATGATACTATAGTTAAGTTATTCATAAAATATCACTAAATTTGTTTATTTGTACCAATTTCATCCATCGCTCTTCTCGCTACTGATACAAACTTTATTTTGTGGTTTCATTTCTTTGAAGAGAATGTAGCATCAATCATTTCAAATTTTGTTTAATTGAAAAGATGGACATAAAAAAGAAAAAACGATCAGATAAATAAGAAAAAAGAAATAGACAGAAAACATGTGAAGGAAAAGTCTAAAGATCAAAATGAATCAAACAAGATATAAAAATGATAATAGGAACAAAAAAATTAGAGTTTCCTATGGTAACTTCCCTTTTTCCTCATGCCACCTCGGATCTGAATCAAAAAAGGTCTTGGACTTTGGCCAACCATCGAATGGAGGAGGGAAACATGATGACTCCTAGCGGTTGGAAACGTATGATTAATAAAGAAAAAAGGAGAATTTTAAGATGTTTGGCTACCAGAAGAAGGAGAGGAGGAATCATCCTCGATGCAAGGATTTAGGAGATGATTCCAAATTTCTAAATCTATATTCTAACAAGGATCCGGGGCGGTTAAAGTAGGTAATGCATATTGGAGTTTTGCAGGAAGAGGAGAAAATTCTAAGGCATGGAGTAAGTGAGACGACCCGACTTTCACTCCACTGAAAGTCACATCATCTTGAAGAAAGAAAGGGATAAAAAGAGAAAAGAAAGAGAAGAAAGAAAGAACAACATCAGAATCTCAACAGCGGAACAAATAAATTATATTAATTACATAAGTATTACATAATATACAACAATTATCAGAGTCACACAGATAATACATCACATACTAGACAGTTATAAACGCATGTCCTGTTATTACAACTCAATACAATACAAAGAAACCACTCAGAGATACCAACACAGCGGAACACATATACATCTACAACGCTGAAGCCTCCTGCTCAATTGCTCCTCCATAATTCGTCAAAGCTAACCTGAATCCCTTGGCTACTCGTAAAAAATTTGAGTACCAAGAGTAATAGGTTAAGGTTGCTTAACATTGAAAACCTTTTGAAAGAAAAGGGATCACGTAAGACTTCTCACACATAAACATGGGTAAGTTTTTACCTTACGCTAACCAAAACATTTGATAGGAAATCCAGTGATATTATAATTGGGTCTAGGGTTTTCAAGTAAAATACAGAAATAGCTGGAATGCTTACATCTCACGTTCCAACATAGTTGGGCACATCAATACGTACGACACTTATTGGAGATTGGATTCCATACAATGGCAGGGCTACTGGGGTACCGCCCATCACAGTACGTGGCCTAGACCAACGTATCGAGGATCCACCCTAAATCCCCTACAACACAAGGCCGGAACTATTCCTTACTGAACAGTTCCGAACAAGACAACCATGCAGTTGTGATCAGCAGCCGTACCACACAGCCGAAATAAAAAGGGACATCTAGACAGGGGTAAATCTCGTTCTACTTGGGCATGACAAACTTAGCCTTGCTACACCTTCCATGTTTTAGCCATTCCCGGTTGATGAGGCTTGAGGCTACGATTACCTTATCAGAACACATCACTTAGAACGCTTATCCTCCGCCTACAATGTTCTGAAAGCATTCAATCCATACAAGTTCGTTCCGGGTTCGAACGAAACCGAAGGCATTATCTCGTTACACTCATTTTGGAATCACCCTCAGAGTTAACGACAATAATCCTTACACTCTGAATCTTCATCTTCACTTGAGATTCACGACCTATCGTTAATTTGGATCGATGTTGTTTCCGGATATCCAAATCTGGAAACCCGATCCCGGTCTCATCAAAATCCAAAACGCCATCTTTTAGGTCCAAGTTGTTTTACAGTTTAAAACAATTCAATTCTATTTTCTATATACACACAGATAGATAATTCACAATATCACAATAGATAATCTACATTATCATCACAAATAGATAATTCATATTATCACCACAATGCAACCAAAGCATCCATATCACACAGCATTACTTATCTCGTATATGAGATCACAAACTATTCAAGGAAATCAATTATCATCCATCCATACACAAGCAATGATTAACTTAATCACATCATCTATAATTAATTTAAAATGAATTAAATTAATTACTTCCATCTCTAATTAATTTAAAGTGAATTAAATTAATTACTTCATTCATTAAATCCTGCTTACTTAACCATTAATTAATTACAAATTAATTAATTGATTATTCTCTAATTATTCACCTTTATTAATCATTCTTGATTAATTATCCTTTAATTACATTCAAGTAATTATCTTTAATTAATTTCACAAATTAATTATACCTAACCAAATACAGTAAATAACCTTTAATTACTTGAAATGACCCTGACTCGACCTTCGAAAATCGGCACCGAATACGATACTCATATTCAAATGCCGCAGATCCAAACGTCGAATCTGGTTCGCCGGAGCTTATAACACATCAAATATAACGACACAGCGGAAGAAAAGAATGAATATCATATACAACTCCAATGATACAATATCCAAATATACAACAATGATACTAGAATTTCAGAGACAATAAACAACAGCGAAAACGAATAGCAAAAGAGATAACTCCAATATCAAACTGCAACTCCAATCCAATGCTCCAAAGCCAAAACTCCAAACCACTAGCTCGAACCACCATCATGTTACACCAAGCTAAGCAAGTATGGTCCGTCTTCCTAATCAAATGCTTCAATATCCAAAGTCTTCAAAGAATACCAAAGAGAAAGCCGAAAGCTACCGAATCGATATCTATATCTACTATCGGAAAAACCCAACTCTAGACTGCCCGTGTGGAAAATTGTAGGCACCCAGAGTTTAGGAAGGAAACAATAAACTCCGGGTCAGTCATGGGACTAGTATGAGCAAACTAAAACAGTTATTTTTTAAAAACAAAGAAAAGAATTTAGATTGAAATCCGCAATGCTTTTTGGCAAGTGAAACTACCATAAGGCCTCCCGCCTCACACGCCATGCAAATGCAGAATTGGAGGAGATTTCTTCTTATGATAGTCAAACATGCTTGATACGTGAAAACCATTTGATATTATTATTAGTGCATAGTGGAAAACATTTTCGAAAGTATAATATTAATCTTAGCCAGCATACAACATTTCGTTGTATGCCTACTATAGCTACCATATTCAATAGCAGGTTACCGCCACATTCCATGGCAGGTTATACAACTAAAACCGTACAGGGCGCGTATTGTTTCTTTGGGTTTTCCAACAAATGGTCAAGCCAAGGAACTTTCCATTGCCACATGGGTACGCCTCTGGAGGGACGCCTCGAGAACCTAACCGGATCTCTGCCAACACAAGGCCAGGTTACCTCTGCAAAAATAGGTAACTACTGACACGAGTATGTCATACCCCGGTTGTAAACAACCTTTATCCGAGGATCCTCAACAACAACAATCAAAAAGTAATATCTATTTGCGATATCCACATAAGTTAAGTATCTGGGCTCCATACCATGATACCACTTCTATCCAAAAGGAAATGCACATACCCTAAGGGGCGTTACCCCCTATAACCTTGTTGCATTCTTCCTGTTTCGACCATTCCGTGGTGTGAGGTCCGACGAAGTCTCGTCCACAAAGCTACAATTTTCACAAAAGCCATGCTTTGATCAACAAATGATCAGCAGCACTTCGTATGCCACATTACCAAATTGGGAATGTATCACTAGTAACCATCAACTACATAACCTTTGAGCTCGTACGTCTCAAAGAAGGGTGTTAAGCTAACAGAATAAATCTCCGCCACCAAACAGAAATATATTTGATAGAAACCGGTTTTACATCTCAAAGTGTAATGTCAGACACACATCCATACAAGTCTGTTCCGGGTTCGAACAGATCCGAAGGCACTTCCAAAGAAGCCCTTGCAATCCAGATAATTTCTAATCATGTCCGGACTTCCCATCACAATGGGTGCTCAAATATCTATACCTTAATCAATAATCATCCCTTAATCACCTTCATTAATTAATTAACCTTTAATTAATTCATCACATTATTTAATTACCCTTAATTAATTATAATAAGTGATTATTCTCAATCACTTAGTGAACGTTAACCATAAATTAACTAGCAATTTATTTACCTTAATTAATTATCTTAAAAAATTAAAAACTAATCTACCTTTAATTATTAATTTATTAATTAGACTTTAGTTAAATTCTTTAATTAATTAACCTTTGATTAATTAATTATTCTCAAATTAATTACCTTAATTAACTAATCACATAAACTAATTATTCTTTAATTAATTATTATTTTTATCACTTGATTAATCAACCCTTAGTAATTTATTTAATTATCATCAATTACTTTCATCAAGTAATTATCTTTAAGTAATTAATTTCCCCTTTAATCACTTAAATTAATTAATTCACTTTTATTTACTCAAGATTTTAATTATTAATTAATTCCTTAATTAATCTTTAATTTAAAAAAATTAACCTTTAAGTAATCAACCCTTTAATTATTTTCATTAAGTAATTAATTACATTAATTTATTTAATTAACCTGAAATCAATCGCGATGATACATTTTCTTTAATTTCTTTCGTCAATTTCTATTTGAAAATACTTAAGAAAATAATTATTCAAAACTCAAAAACAATTTTAAACATGTTTTTAATTAAAAATCAAATTTTTGAAAAACTTGACTCAAACTTGTTTATAATTTAAATTTGAAAAACTTGGTTTATTTTACTTTAAAAATTACTTACTTTTATATGCTTAAAAGTTTAATTTTTTAAAAACTTACTTTACCTTTAAAACTTCAATACTTTATTTTGTTTTTGAAACCTTAAAGAAACCCGAGCCCATCACCAATTCACTCGAGCCATACTTCGTGTAACGGTCCCAATTTTGAATTCAATTTAAATTAATAATTAATGTAAAATTTTGGAATAAATTTTTGAATTAATTTGAAATTTACTTTGGAATTTGAACATTGTATATGAATTTAAAATTTAAATAAATGACTTAGAAAAATGATTTGGGTTTAAGAATTATTACTTATGAAAATTTGTAAATTGGTAGTTAGTTTTAGTAGCGTTTTCTTTTAAATAATGTGTATATAATAATAATGATTATGGATATGTATTTATAAAATAAGGAAAATGCCATATAAAATTTTATTTAAAAGTTTTAATTCATGAGAAATACAAGTGTAAAATACAATTATAAAACATGTTAATATGATTAATGTTTGAATAGTTAAACTTTAAAACAAAGAAATAAAATGGAAATATAGGTAGGACTTGGAAAACAAATTGGATAAGCACAAAAAAAAATGAAGCAAGAAAATACTAAAACAACATATCTTCATACAAATAAAAATCTAAGTATATATAAATAGGGTAGGCTGTAGGCAAAATGAAGAAAAGGAAATATCTATGTAAGCTTATAAAATGGAAACAAATATATCTAGGAAGGCTTGCAAAAGAAGATATAATAACCAAGTGTGTTTGCTGTGGAATGCAAGAATAAAACAAAAACAGAGAAAAAGTATGCAAGAACAAAATAAGAAACACAGGTACTTGCTAATATCATGTCCGCCAAAATAGGTTAATAATCATTTAAATTTTCGGTAAACAAAATCTTGCTTGGTCAAAAATGTAGGCAGCAAGAAGAAAATCTGCATAATCAAAGAACATGAAAAAGAAAATATCTCTGGTATTGTACTAAATAAGTTTTATCACCTGTAAACATTTTTTTCTATATATACATACTCTATTTCATTTTCGTTCATTCAAAGCTGAGAAGATATAAATTAAGCATCATCAAAAACTTAAACAAAATTCAACTTAAACAACAATTCATACAAACCAGAGAAATCAAGAAATTCCAGCTAGCAAATTCAAGCCTGGTTCAAAAAGAAATACTCTGTTCTTTTTCCTGAAACCAGGTGAGCAAACCCATCCCTTTTTGAATTTGAATCTGTGATGCTTTGTGAAGTAAGTGCTCTGAAAAATTCGCTTGAATTTGTACTTAAGTAAGACTGAAAATCTTGTTTGAATATATATAAAAATGTGTGTGCATCCTCTGTGCCTGTTGATAAACAGGGATTATCATCCCTGTTCTAGTTCCAGGTTCTTAGAAACTGTCCAAAGAAAAAAATTCCCAAATCTTTGCTTCTAATCATTGTAAGAGTGGGATGTTAAAATAAAATATGTTCAAATTCATTAGAACTTATTTCAAAATATTTTTTTGTGAAGAATAAAATATAGTTTATCTGGAGTTTGAACATACAGGAAAAATTTCATAAACATAATGTTTTCGAATCTCATAATTAATTAATTCATTCACATCATCGAGTTCGTCTTGGGAAATCATGATTTCTAAAATAAAATTCAGGATTTTTAATTCACTTAATCATGAGAAAATGTTGAATGAACGGAATTGACATTTTTGTCAATTCCTGGTGATCGACGGCGATCATGGGGACGAGATCACCACTGAGGGTAGCCTGGATATATAGATTTAAGGAAAAATAGTAAAAAAAATCTCGATGTTGGAAGCAGCGTAATTTTGTCAAACTAGGGTTCGATTTGCTGTTTGGGTCCTTGGTGTTCGCGAGGCATTCGCGATGGCCATGGGCGATCAGAGTCGATCATGTGTTGAGGGGTAGAAGCGCGGCGACGTGATGAAGTTCTGGTGTGGTCAGCGATGGAGGACGTGGTCGTGATAGTCGTCACGGTGAAGTTTTTGTTGATCTGTGGGGTTCCAGTTTTTGACCAAATAACTCGTTTTTGTTTCATCGTCGAATTCATCAATTTGTATGTTTGTGCTAGTCGAAAAGATCATCAAGGGCTTGTCGACGTCGGTGGAGCTGATCGGAGGCGATTCGATCACCTGTGCACATGTACAGGTGATGGTAGTGTCAGTGGACTTGGGTTTCAGGGAGGAGAATATTGCCTTGGGTTTGGTCTCGGGTAGGAAGAGATTGGGCTCGAGTTTATTCTCGTGCATGTGAATGTATGCAGTATAACAAAAAAAAATTCTAAATAAGAGGAACTGAAGCTCGGGAAAATTTTGAGTTTGGCTCGAGTATTATCTCGGGAATGAAGTGTTCTGGCTCGCGTAATTTAAGTATGGGTTTGGGGTTTTCCTGTGCAAGTTAATAAATTTTTCAAAAGCAAAAGAAGCTAGGTTCTAAAGCACAAGCAATATAAGTTTTAAAAGTAAAATTTTAATAACTTTTCTAAAAAAATTTAAAATTTGAATTTAAAGTTCAAATATGATATGAAAATAATTGATGTAGTTTTGAAATAAATTTTGTATTTAATTAACTATTAAACCTTTGAAAGTTTCCAAATGTAATTGATTGAAGTAATTAAATGGATGATTAAGAATGATTACTTAAAAATAGAAATTAGAGATTGGTTAATGAATAATTAAGTGATAAATAAATTTGTAATTAACTACTAAAAGTAAATTAATGTATGATTAGTAGTTGACTAATTAAGTAAGTTAATTAAGTATAATTAATTAAATAGTAATTAATTATGGGCTGATCAATTTATTAATGAATTAATTATAGGATAATTGAATAATTAAAGGTCAATTATTCAATAATTAAAGGTTGGTTTATTTAATAAATGATTAAAGGACCATTTATCAAATGATTTGAAATCGATTAAAGTTAATTAATTATGATTGATGGCCATCTGATCTAAATCAATCAGATAATTAATTGAGTTCACTTACAGATGTTTGAATTCTATTGATTGTCGAACTGTTTGATATTCTGATATGCTATGCTTTGTGCTATGAGTTGTTTCATTGTGATCTGTGATGAATGTAATTTATTTATTTATAATGCATTCATATTTTCTAACTGTGAATCTGTGTATGTAGATAAGCGTTATTGGAATATACCGCTTATCGATATTGTTGTGATTGCAATCTGTGATGAATGAATGATTTTGCACTATTGTGCAAAACCCGTGGACTACACCATACACACACAAATATGGATTGCACGAGGAAATCGGTTAAGTCAAAGATTTTTAACAATTTTAAAGATTGAATTCTTGAATTCAAAATAGTTTTGGAATTGGAATAGAAAGCTTTGAAAATAAAAAGCTTTGAAAATATTCAAATTTATTTTAAATAACTTGATAAACTTGAAATTTAAATAATTTGATTTAAATTTGAATTCAATATTTGAGATTAAATTCAATAATTTGGAAATTATGGTCTAAAAGATTAGACAACTTATAAAGATGTTTATACGGGTTTTTAGCCATTTAAAAAGTATGGTTTGGGAAATTTAAATCCAAGTTTAATACTTGAATGGTTTTAACTGATGTAATTGTGATCAGCTTTTCCCAGAACGAAACCTATTTGTGTTCAAATAATAATAGCTTTCATTTAAAGAAAGGATTTCCAAATTGTGTTGAAAGGTTTCAAGTTTGAAATGGAATAGAATGTTTTGAAAGCTACGAAATGAGTCTTTGATTCAAAGACTGGACGAGTTAATCCAACTTAAAATGGAATTGTTTTGAAAGGCTATGAATGAATCTTTGGAAACGAGTTTTGAAAGCTATAAGTTAAATCTTGATTTAAAGATTTAACGAGTTAATCCAATTGAAATGGAAATTGTTTTGAAATCCGAGAATGGATCTTTGTGAAACTGGGTGAACTTTGTGAAAATAAATCTTTTTATTTAAAAGATTTGAAATGGTAAATTGTTTAAACTATTTGAAAGGAAAGTTTGGAAAATAAGTTGTGACTTATCTGAAATCCCATTATCCATATGTTTTTAAATATTACGCTCATTATTCGGTTTAGCCGGGAGAGGACCTTTGTGTCATATAACCCATTTCGAATAATGATACGTCGATATGGATAGCATTTGAAGACCGGTGGTGAAGACCGGGTATTTGCGAGAGCGATAGGATGACCTATCGATTGTCTCTGCACTGAGTCGCGCCGGTATAGAGATTCCCCAAGTGATGGGAAGCCCGATCGGGATTGTCAATACCCGGATTTGCAAGGGATTCTTCGGAAGTGCCTTCGGTTCTGTTCGAACCCGGAACAGACTTATATGGACGTGTGTCTGACACTACACTTTGAGATATAAAGCAGATTTCTTTCAAATACATATCTGCTAGTGGCAGAGAATTTATTCTCTTAGCATAACACCCTTCTCTGAGACGTACGAGCTCAGAGGTTATGTAGTTGAAAGTTATCAGCGATATACTCCCAATTTGGTAGTGTGGCATGCCGAGTGCTGTTGTGTGTTGATGATCATTTGTTGATCATTTGTGATTGAAGCATGGCTTTCGTGTAAAGCGTAGCTTTGTGGACGTGACCTCGTCGAGCCTCACAACCCGGTAATGGTCGAAAAAGGAATCGTGGCAGCAAGGTTTCAGGGGTAGCCCCCCCAGGGTATGACCATTCCTTCTGGAAAAGGGTAGTATCATGGTATGGAGCCCGGGTACTTACTTATGTGGACACTGTAGTATATTTATTACTGTGTGATGTTGTTGGAGGGCCCTCGGATAAAGGTCCCAAAAGATCGGGGGTGGCATATCTTAGGTTTTATTTCCCGAAAAGGGGGTAGCCGGCCTTGTGTAGCAGAGAGCTGGGTAAGTTCTCGAGGGCGTCCCTCCAGAGGCGTTCCATTTTATTTGGGAAGTTCCTTTGCCCAACCATTTGTTGGAAATCCAAACAAAACAGTACGCGCCCTGTACGGTTTTAGTTGTAGAACCTTCCATTTAAAATGGTAGTTATAGCTGGCATAATATAATGGTACCTATGCTGGCTAAGATTAGTATTATACTTTCGAAATGTTTTCCACTATGCACTAATAATAATATATATAAAAAAAGATTCCGCGTATTAAGTATTTATGACTATCATAAGGAGAAATCTCCTCCAATTCTGCGTTTACATGGTGTGTGCGGAGGGAGGACTTATGGTAGTTTCATTTTCCAAAAAGCATTGCGGTTTTCAATGTTTTAAATTCCTTAGTTGCTTGTTTTAAAAGATAAAAACTATTTTCGTTGCTCACACCAGTCCCATGACTGACCCGGAGTTTATTGTTCATTTCCTAAACCCTGGGTGCCCACAATTTTCCACACGGGCAGTCTAGAGTTGGATTTTTCAGTTAGTCAGGTTAGTAGATTATCTGGAGTGAGTCTATTCTTTGGATATGGACGACACTTTCTTATCGTGGTGCAACATGATCATTGTTCGAGCTAGTTTTGGATTGGAGATGGATTATTTGGAGTTTGGCATTAAAGATATTCTTTTCCGCTGCTATTTCTTGTATCTCTGATGTATGTAGATATTCAGTTGTATCATTCCAGTATCATCATTGTATCATATGTTGTATTTAATATTATTCAATTTCTTCCGTTGTGTTGTACTTAATGGTGTTATAAGCTTCGGCGAACCAGATTCGACGTTTGAATCTACGGCATTTGAATATGAGTGTCGTATTCGGTGCTGATTTTCGAAGGTCGAGTCAGGATCATTTCATTTGGTATCAGAGCTGAAGGTTGAAAATTTAGCTCAGGAGCATAACACATTAAGTAACTCAGTAGAGATAGGGTGGCGTACACCCTAGAATGAGCAATCCCTAAGATATCCGTTCGAATGACTCAGTAAATTCTCTTACTATTCACTGATAGTAAGTATGAGTGCAAGAAGGACGAGATAGGGGACAGGGAAGTACTACTACAATGGTCAATACCCTGTAATAGCGGAAATAATCTTTCTCTATCAAATTTCCTTTGATTCGATTACAATTCTTTAATTGGCTTTGTGGCAGTTCGAGGGAGAAGCTTTGGTATGATGGTGGCCCTTTCGAATCGTGTAGATAAGTTTCTATTTCGTATTCTTTCCGTTAAATTCCTTCCATCTTTTCGTTTTAACTTCAATGAATTTGAAATTCTATTGGAAATAAATTGGTAAATTAAATATAAAGATGAATATGAAGATTTGTATCAATAAAACGATTTCGTTTAAAACCAAATTTGAAATCCTATTGTAATTTCTTGTGAATATCGAAGTCTGAAGAGGGACAAGATATATATACTTTAGGGTATTCTGACTTGAGTTTGGAATCCATGTCTAGTATTTGAAAATTGTGAAAGATTTAAATCCATTTATCTATTGGTTAGGTCTCGATATATTCTACGAACGGTTAGTTATCCTTCGGACTAATCAGTGCCTTGCATATTTCGTAGATTTGATGACCCGAGTATCCTGTGTAGTATTGGATGGGTTTGTTCTCATATTGGTAATATTCTGATTTGGTGAGCCAAATACAGAATAGAAACTGTTTCTCTATCTTTGTATATCTATCTTTGTTGTTTCCGTGCCTACAAATTTCGGGGACGAAATTTTTTTAAGGGGGGAATCTGTAACGATCCCAATTTTGAATTGAATTTAAATTAATAATTAATGTAAAATTTTGGAATAAATTTTTGAATTAATTTGAAATTGACTTTGGAATTTGAACATTGTATTTGAATTTAAAATTTAAATAAATGACTTAGAAAAATGATTTGGGTTTAAGAATTATTACTTACGAAAATTTATAAATTGATAGTTAGTTTTAATAGCATTTTCTTTTAAATAATGTGCATATAATAATAATGATTAAGGATATGTATTTATAAAATAAGGAAAATGCCATATAAAATTTTATTTAAAAGTTTTAATTCATCGGAAATACAAGTATAAAATATAATTATAAAACATGTTAATATAGATTATTGCTGGAATAGTTAAACATTAAAACAAAGAAATAAAATGGAAATATAGGTAGGACTTGGAAAACAAATTGAATAAGCACAAAAGAAAATATAAAGCAAGAAAATACTAAAACAACATATCTTCATATAAATAAAAATCTAAGTATATATAAATAAGGTAGGCTGTAGGAAAAATGAAGAAAAGGAAATATCTATGTAAGCTTATAAAATAAAAACAAAAATATTTAGGAAGGATTGCAAAAGAAGCTATAATAACCAAGTGTGTTTGCTGTGTAATGCAAGAACAAAACAAAAACAGAGAAAAAGTATGCAAGAACAAAATAAGAAACAAAGGTACTTGCTAATATCATGTCAGCCGAAATAGGTTAATAATCATCTCAATTTTCAGTAAACAAAATCTTGCTTGGTCAAAAATGTAGGCAGCAAGAAGAAAATCTGCATAATCAAAGAATAGGAAAAAGAAAATATCACTGGTATTGTACTAAACAAGTTTTATCACCTGTAAACATTTTTTTCTATACATACATACTCTATTTCATTTTCGTTCATTCAAAGCTGAGAAGATATAAAGTAAGCATCATCAAAAACTTAAACAAAAATTCAACTTAAATAACAATTCATACAAACCAAAGAATTAAAGAAATTCCGGCTAGAAAAGTTCAAGCCTGGTTCAAAAAGAAATACTCTGTTCTTTTTCCTGAAACCAAGTGAGCAAACCCATCCTTTTTTGAATTTGAATCTGTGATGCTTTGTGAAGCAAGTGCTGTGAAAAATTCGCTTGAATTTGTACTTAAGTAAGACTGAAAATCTTGTTTGAATATATACAAAAATGTATGTACATCCTTTGTGCCTGTCGATAAACAGGGATTACCATCCCTGTTCTAGTTCCAGGTTCTAAGAAACTGTCCAAAAAAATTCCCAAATCTTTGCTTCTAATCATTGTTAGAGAGGGATGTTAAGATAAATATGTTCAAATTCATTAGAACTTAATTTCAAAATATTTTTTGTGAAGAATAAAATATAGTTTATCTGGAGTTTGAACATACAGGAAAAATTTCATAAACATGACATTTTCGAATCTCATAATTAATTCATTCATTCACATCATCGAGTTCGTCTTGGGAAATCATGATTTCTAAAATAAAATTCAGGATTTTTAGTTCACTTAATCATGAGAAAATGTTGAATGAACGGAATTGACATTTTTGTCAATTCTTGGTGATTGACGGCGATCATGGGGACGAGATCACCACTGAGGGTAACCTGGAGTATATAGATTTAGGGAAAAAATAGTAAAAAAAAATTCTCGATGTTGGAAGCAGTGTAATTTTGTCGAACTAGGGTTCAATTTGCTGTTTGGGTCCTTGGTGTTCGCGAGGCATTCGCGATGGCCATGGGTGATCAGAATCGATCACGTGTTGAGGGGTAGAAGTGCGACGACGTGATGAAGTCCTGGTGTGGTCAGCGATGGAGGACGTGGTCGTGATCATCATCATGGTGAAGTTTTTGTTGATCTGTGGGTTCCAGTTTTTGACCAAATAACTCGTTTTCGTTTCGTCGTCGAATTCATCAATTTGTGAGTTTGTGCTAGTCGAAAAGATCATCGAGGACTTTTCGACGTCGGTGGAGCTGATCGGAGGCGATTCGATCACCTGTGAACGTGTACAGGTGATGGTAGTGTTAGTGGATTTGGGTTTCAGGGAGGAGAACTTTGCCTTAGGTTTGGTCTCGGGTAGGAAGAGATTGGGCTCGAGTTTATTCTCGTGTATGTGAATGTATGCAGTATAACAATTTTTTTTTATTTTTTATTTTTTTCTAAACAAGAGGAACTTAAGCTCGGGAAAATTTTGAGTTTTGCTCGAGTATTATCTCGGGAATGAAGTGTTCTGGCTCGGGTAATTTAAGTATGGGTTTGGGGTTTTCCTGTGCAGGTTAATAAATTTTTCAAAAGCAAAAGAAGCTAAGTTCTAAAGCAGAAGCAATATAAGTTTTAGAAGTAAAATTTTTAGTAAGTTTTCTAAAACAAATCATACTTGAATTTAAAATTCAAATATGATAGGAAAATAATTGATGTGGTATTGAAATAAATTTCATATTAAATTAACTGTTAAACCTTTGAAAGTTTCCAAATGTAACTGATTGAAGTAATTAAATGGATGATTAAGAATGATTACTTAAAATAGAAATTAGAGATTGGCTAATGAATAATTAAGTGATAAATAAATTTGTAATTAACTACTAAATGTTAATTAATGTATGATTAGTAGTTGACTAATTAAGTAAGTTAATTAAGAATAATTAATTAAATAGTAATTAATTAAGGGCTGATCAATTTATTAATGAATTAATTAAAGGATAATTGAATAATTAAAGGTCAATTATTCAATAAATTAAAGGTTGGTTTATTTAATAAATGATTAAAGGATCATTTATCAAATGATTTGAAATCGATTAAAGTTAATTAATTATGATTCATGACCATCTGATCTAAATCAATCAGATAATTAATTGAGTTCACTTATAGATGTTTGAATTCTATTGATTGTCGAACTGTGTGATATTCTGATATGCTATCCTTTGTGCTATGAGTTTTTTCAGTGTGATCTATGATGAATGTAATTTATTTATTTATAATGCATTCATATTTTCTAACTGTGAATTTATGTATATATATAAGCGTTATTGGAATATACCGCTTATCGATATTGTTGTCATTGCAATCTGTGATCACTGAATGATATTGCACTATTGTGCAAAATCCATGGACTACACCATACACACACAAATATGGATTGCACAAGGAAATCAGTTAAGTAACAGATTTTTAACAATTTTAAAGATTGAATCCTTGAATTCAAAATAGTTTTGGAATTGGAATTGAAAGCTTTTAAAATAAAATTTATTTTAAATAACTTGATAAACTCGAAATTTAAATAATTTGATTTAAATTTGAATTCAATATTTGAGATTGAATTCAATAGTTTGGAATTATGGTCTAAAAGATTATACAACTTATAAAGATGTTTATATGGGTTTTTAGCCATTTAAAAAGTACGGTTTGGGAAATTTAAATTTAAATCCAAGTTTAATACTTGAATGGTTTTAACTGATGTAATTGTAATCAGCTTTTCCCAGAACGAAACCTACTTGTGTTCAAATAATAATAGCTTTCATTTAAAGAAAGGATTTCCAAATTGTGTTGAAAGGTTTCAAGTTTGAAATGGAATAGAATGTTTTGAAAGCTATGAAATGAGTCTTTGATTCAACGACCGGACGAGTTAATCCAACTTAAAATGGAATTGTTTTGAAAGGCTATGAATGAATCTTTGGAAATGAGTTTTGAAAGCTATAAGTTAAATCTTGATTCAAAGATTTAACGAGTAAATCCAATTGAAATGTAAATTATTTTGAAATCCGAGAATGGATCTTTGTGAAACTGGGTGAACTTTGTGAAAATAAATCTTTTTATTTAAAAGATTTGAAATGGTAAATTGTTTAAACCATTTTTAAGGAAAGTTTGGATAATAAGTTGTGACTTATCTGAAATTCCATTATCTATATGTTTTTAAATATTACGCTCATTATTCGGTTTAGCCAAGAGAGGACCTTTGTGTCATATAACCCATTCTGAATAATGATACGTCGATATGGATAGCATTTGAAGATCGGTGGTGAAGACTGGGTATTTGCAAGACCAATAGGATGACCTATCGATTGTCTCTGCACTGAGTCGCGCAGGTACAGAGATTCCCTAAGTGATGGGAAGTCCGATCGGGATTATGAATTCCCGGATTTTCAAGGGCTTCTTCGAAAGTGCGTTCGGTTCTGTTCGAACCAGGAACAGACTTGTATGGATGTGTGTCTGACACTACACTTTTACATATAAAGCAGATTTCTTTCAAATACATATCTGCTGGTGGTGGAGAATTTATTCTCTTAGCTTAACACCCTTCTCTGAGACGTATGAGCTTAGAGGTTATGTAGTTGAAGGTTATTAGCGATATACTCCCACTTTGGTAGTGTGGCATGCCGAGTGCTGCTGTGTGTTGATGATCATTTGTTGATCATTTGTGATCGAAACATGGCTTTCGTGTAAAGCGTAGCTTTGTGGACGAGACCTCGTCGAGCCTCACAACCCGGTAATGGTCGAAACAGGAATCGTGGCAGCAAGGTTTCAGGGGTAGCTCCCCTAGGGTATGACCATTCCTTCTGGAAAAGGGTAGTATCATGGTATGGAGCCCAGGTACTTACCCATGTGGACACTGTAGTATATTTATTACTGTGTGATGTTGTTGGAGGACCCTCGGATAAAGGTCCCAAACGATCGGGGGTGGCATATCTTAGGTTTTATTTCCCGGGAAGGGGCTAGCCGGCCTTGTGTAGCAGTGAGCTGGGTAAGTTCTCGGGGGCGTCCCTCCAGAGGCGTTCCATTTTATTTGGGAAGTTCCTTCGCCCAACCATTTGTTGGAAATCCAAACAAAACAATACGCGCCCTGTACGGTTTTAGTTGTAGAACCTGCCATTTAAAATGGAAGCTATAGCTGGCATAATATAATGGTACCTATGCTGGTTAAGATTAGTATTATACTTTCTAAATGTTTTCCACTATGCACTAATAATAATATTAAAAAAAGGATTTCGCGTATTAAGCATTTTTGACTATCATAAGGAGAAATCTCCTCCAATTCTACGTTTACATGGTGTATGCGGTGGGAGGCCTTATGGTAGTTTCATTTTCCAAAGAGCATTGCGGTTTTCAATGTTTAAAATTCCTTTGTTGCTTGTTTTAAAAGATAAAAACTATTTTTGTTGCTCACACCAGTCCCATGACTGACCTGGAGTTTATTTTTCCTTTCCTAAACTCTCGGTGCCCACATTTTTCCACACGGGCAGTCTAGAGTTGAATTTTTCGGATAGTCAGGTTAGTAGATTATCTGGAGTGAGTCTAGTCTTTGGATTTGGACGAGACTTTCTTACCGTGGTGCAACTTGATGATTGTTCGAGCTAGTTTTGGATTGGAGATGGATTATTTGGACTTTGGCATTAAAGATATTCTTTTCCACTGCTATTTCTTGTATCTCTGATGTATATTGATATTCAGTTGTATCATTCTGGTATCATCACTGTATCAGATGTTGTATTTAATATTATTCATTTTCTTTCGCTGTGTTGTACTTAATGGTGTTATAAGCTCCGACGAACCAGATTCGACGTTTGAATCTACGGCATTTGAATATGAGTGTCGTATTCGGTGTCGATTTTCGAAGGTCGAGTTAGGATCGTTTCACTTCGAGTTTCCCACTCTCTCACTTGCTTCGAGCAAATTTACGATTTCCCCGAGTCACCCCCCTAAATTCCACTTCGTCTTCATCTTCCCCAATACTGCTTCAAACCCAGGTGCACAAATACAAACCGTGCACATGCACAAGGCGATGGCGACGATCCAGCTATCGCTGTGATCACCACCACATCGCCGCTAACCCATATAAACAACGTGACCACCCAGCTTCCTCAATCTATCATGAAATCGAATTTCCATACCATCGATCCCATCGGAACAAAATGCTCTGACCAATTGTTGCTTCGCCCTGACGACCACGACCACCAGCGACCTCGAAATTTTGGTCAAAGCTCCGTTTACCTCCCATGGTTCGATTTCCATTGGCGCGATTGACCAAATCTTCTAGATGACGCCGCACGAACTAATTTTTAAACATTGCTTTCAAACCAAGCTAAAACCCTAGTTTGCCATGGCCCTGACGACTCGATCACCACAAAATTCACCATCTATTTTTCCCCGAACGCCTGTCTTCCAAGCTACCACCAGCCCAAACCCCGACCATCATCAACACTTGGGTTGCCAGAATTCGATTGATACGTATTTCCTGTTCAACGTAATTTTTCTCACCAATCCACTCATTAAAAATCAAGAATTTTGTAATAAAATTCATGGCTTATAAATACGAACATGATCTTGCAATCAAATCTCAAATTTTAATAAATCAAATTTTGAAAAATAAATTTAAGTTACTGTCTTCTTTTTACTTCCGGTTGTTATTTTTAATACTTGAAAATATTTTTAAAACTTAAATACTGATTAAGTGATCATATTTCGTTTAGATCCTAAGGCTTAACAAAGATCAGAGGAAGATAATTTAATTTTTTCTTCCTTTTTACGTTTTAAATTTTAAAACCTGTACAAAGAACAGGGGTTTACTTCCCTGTTTCAAACATGAACAACATATTTTATACAGAGGCATATTCACACTCATGCTACCCTATTTCACAAACAACATCAATATTGATTATATGCAGATCAAAATGTGTGGGTTTAATAGTTGCTCACCTTGTATTGATGAAGACAGAGGAACAGATTTTGATTTTTGAAACTGGAAACTAGTTTTGTTTGTGAATCTGATCTGTAGCTTTGATCAGCACTTGAATCTGTCCCTCATTTGTTTTAAATTTGAGAAGATGATGAAGTTGCAGTCTTTGCTTTTCTCTTTGCTTTGTATTTGGTTGCTTTTGATTTTTTATACTCAAGTTTTAGTGTTAAGAAGAAATGAAAACCTGGTTTTGTTTTCTTATTCTATATTGATTTCCAGGTTTACTAAAACTTCCAAGTATTTGCTTCAAGAAGATCCGGCCTTGGGTTGAAAATTTGAAAAACAGGAAGTTGTTTGTTTTTTTTTCTTTTTGTTTTCCAGATCTTTGAATTGAATTTTCTTGATCTTTTGAATGTTTGTTTCAGGTTTTCATTTGATCTGAAGCATTTTGATTCAGTTTTTCACATGAAAGAAAATAGGCCTGTTTTCTTTTTCTTTTTTTTCAATATTTATTTACATTATTAAAACTTTAAAGAATAAGATTGCCACTTGGTGTTTTGTATTAACACTTGTAAACGCTCATTTTCACAGATTACAAATGTCATTTTGTGTAAATTTATGTTTAGACCTTTTTTCTAATATATTTACAAGTTATGCTTTAAACCTTAATTTGTTTTATATTTACAAACTTAAATTAGGAACCATATTTGAAAATGGTTTAATTCCAATTTATACTAATTATGGGTTTAAATGTTATGTACTTATAAATTTATATATATATATACACACACACACACATACATATATACAACCCATTACATATATATGGTTTCTTATTAATTTCCAAATATATGTACATTAGGACTTATTCTTTAAATGGCTTTTAGAAATTTAAATTATACTGAATTTAAATCATAACTTCCAAAATAAATATTATATATTAAAATTAGAAAATAATTTCTTATTATCTTTAAAATATAGTTTTAAGTCCAATTTATTTTCTAAGATATTTATTCTTGAATTTTCAATCTCACAATTCAATTTAAAATTAATTCTATATACAAATATCTGATTAAATTTGGAAAAAATCACATTTATTCACAATTTGATTCCAAAAATTAAATTAATTGTCAAATTAAACTCGTTCAAAATTCAGGAATGTTACTTTTTCCCCCCTTAGAAAATTTCGTCCTCGAAATTTGTAAGGGAGACAACAAAGGATGGATAAACAAAGATAGAGAATCGACTGATTATCTATTCTGTATTTGGCTTATTGAATCAGAATATCATTAATAATTATGAGAACGAGTTCATTCAATACAAGACACTCTGGTCACCAGATCTACTAATATACAGGGGTATTGATTAGTTCAAAGGATAACTAACCCCTCGTAGAATATATCGAGACCCAAAAGAACTAACAAATGAATTTAATCTTCCATAATTCTCAAACACTGGGTATGGATTCCAAGATCAAGTCGGAATAACCCAAAGAATAGATAGATATATAGATACAATCCCAAGACTTTTAGTTTAAACAACCAAAATATACCTATCAACCATAGCAACCAAAGCAAACAATTTATCCAAACAGACAATTCTGACCCATCTAGAGATTATGTCCCATGCAGATATATCAAAGCTTCTTCCTGGAGCTGCCAGGAATCATCAAAGAATTGAGTACAGATTATGAACAAAAGAGATTGATAGGAAAAGATTGTTTCCGTTGTTGTTACAGGGTATCGACCATTTGTAGTGGTACTCCCCTGTCCCTTATCTCGTCCTCTTCTTGCACTCATACTCACTATCATTGGATAGTAAGAGAATTTATTGAGGCATACAGACAGATATCTTAGGGATATACTCATTCTAGGGTATACTTCACCCCTATCTCTAATGAGTTACCTAATGTGTTATACTCCTGAGCTAAAGTTCCAACCTTCAGCTCTGATACCAAATGAAACGACCCTAAGTCGACCTTCGAAAATCAGCATCGAATACGATACTCATATTCAAATGCCGTAGATCCAAACATCGAATCTGGTTCGCCGGAGCTTATAACACATTAAGTATAACAATACAGCGGAAGAAAAGAATGAATATCATATACAACTCCAATGATACAATATCCAAATATACAACAATGATATCAATATGATACAAGAATTTCAGAGACAATAAACAATGGCGGAAAACGAATAGCAAAAGAGATAACTCTAATATCAAACTGCAACTCCAATCCAATGCTCCAAAGCCAAAACTCCAAACCACTAGCTCGAACCACCATCATATTGCACCAAGCTAAGTAAGTCTGGTCCGTCGTCCTAATCAAATGCTTCAATATCCAAAGTATTCAAAGGATACCAAAGAGAAAGCCGAATGCTACCGAACCGATATCTATATCTACTATCTGAAAAACCCAACTCTAGACTGCCCGTGTGGAAAATTGTGGGCACTCAGAGTTTAGGAAGGAAACAATAAACTCAGGGTCAGTCAAGGGACTGGTATGAGGAAACTAAAACAGGTACTTTTTTAAAACAAAGAAAAGAATTTAGATTGAAATCCGTAATGCTTTTTTGGAAAATGAAACTACAATAAGGCCTCCCGCCACACACACCATGCAAACGCAGAATTGGAGGAGATTTCTTCTTATGATAGTCAAACATGCTTGATACGCGAAAACCATTTGATATTATTATTAGTGCATACTGGAAAATATTTTCGAAAGTATAATATTAATCTTAGCCAGCATACAACATTTCGTCGTATGCCTACTATAGCTACCATGTTCAATAGCAGGTTACCACCACATTCCATGGCAGGTTATACAACTAAAACTGTATAGGGCGCGTATTGTTTCTTTGGATTTTCCAACAAATGGTTAGGCCAAGGAACTTCCCATTGCCACATGGGTACGCCTCTGGAGGGACGCCCCGAGAACCTAACCGGATCTCTGCCAATAAAAGGCCGGGTTACCTCTGCAAAAATAGATAAATACTGACACGAGTATGCCATCCCCCGGTTGTAAACGACCTTTATCCGAGGATCCTCGACGACAACAATCACAAAGTAATATATATTTGCGATATCCACAAAGTGAATTTGATCTGTAGCTTTGATCAGCTCTTGAATCTGTGCCTCATTTGTTTTGAATTTGAGAAGATGATGAAGTTGCAGTCTTTGCTTTGTATTTGGTTGCTTTTTATTTTTTTATACTCAGGTTTTAGTGTTAAGAAGAAATGAAAACCTGGTTTTGTTTTTTGATTCTATATTGATTTCCAAGTTTGCTAAAATTTCCAAATATTTACTTCAAGAAGATCTGATCTTGGGTTGAAAATTTGAAAAACAGGAACCTATTTGTTTTTTTTTTTTTTTTTTTTTTTTTAGATCTTTGAATTGAATTTGCTTGATCTTTTGAATGTGTGTTTCAGGTTTTCATTTGATCTGAGGCATTTTGATTCAGTTTTTCACATGAAAGAAAATAGGCCTTTTTTTTCTTTTTTTTTCAATATTCATTTATATTATTAAAATTTTAAAGAATAAGATTGCCACTTGTTGTTTTGTATTAACACTTGTAAACACTCATTTTCAAAGATTACAAATGTCATTTTATGATAAATTTATGTTTATACCTTGTTTCTAATATATTTACAAGTTATGCTTTAAACCTTAATTTATTTTACATTTACAAACTTGTATTAGGAATCATATTTTAAAATGGTTTAATTCCAATTTATACTAATTATGGGTTTAAATGTTATGTACTTATAAATTCATATATATATATATATATATATATATATATATATATGAATACAACCCATTTACATATATATGGTTTCTTATTAATTTCCAAAGATACGTACATTAGGACTTATTTTTTAAATGGCTTTTAGAAATTAAATTATATTGAATTTAAATCATAACGTCCAAAATACATATTATATATATTAAAATTAGAAAACAATTTCTTATTATCTTTAAAATATAGTTTTAAGTCCAATTTATTTTCTAAGATATTTATTCTTGAATTTCCAATCTCACAATTCAATTTAAAATTAATTCTATATACAAATATCTGATTAGATTTGGAAAATTTCACATTTATTCACAATTTGATTCCAAAAATTAAATTAATTGTCAAATTAAACTTGTTCAAAATTCGGGAATGTTACATTACTTCACAAATTAATTAACTATAATTAATTACATTAATCCTTAATTAATTATATTAATTAATTACTCTTTAATCACTTATCATTGATTAGTTAATCTTAATTAATCAGCCCTTAATTACATCATTAATTGTATAAATTAATGATCCCTAATTACATTTTAATTAATTATTCTATTAAATTAATTACATTAAGTAATTAATCTTTAATTAAACCACAATTATTAATCACTCTTGATTAATCACCTCCAGTAATTAACTACCCTTAGTTATTTCATTAAATTAATTACTCCTTAATTAATCATCCTCAATTAATCCCTTGATTTATTACACAAAATAATTAAATCCAAAATTACTTCCAATATTAAATCATCTTCCATTAATTACATCCAGTAATTATCAACTTATTACTTCACTAATTAATTACAGTCCATTAATTATATTTAGTAATTATTATCAAATTATCCAATGATGATCTAAAATTAATTAAACTTGATTAATTAACTTAAATAAATCACATTAAACTTAATTAATTACAATGAGTAATTAATTCCTTAATTACTCTCATTAAGTGATTTTATTTAAACAATTTCACAAATGATTACCATTAATTAGTTAATCTAATTAATTTTTAAAATTAATCACATTATTTAATTGTTAAATAATCTCTAGTTAATGACCTTCAGTAAGTACTAATAATTATTTAATTACTTTTCTAAAGTAATTAAACTTAGATTAATCATTATTAATTACAAATTAATTAGTCTTTAATTACCCATTAGTTAATCTCTAATTATATAATTAATTAAAAGTGTTAACTGTAACTTAATTAACCCTTAATTACTTGATTAATTAACCTTAATCATTAATTAAAATCTAATTAATAATCTTAACTACAAATTAATTATCCATAATTAATTAATCATAAACTTTAATTAATTAATTTAAACCTTTAATTACTTATTTAATTAATCCAAATCATTAAATGATTAAATAAATTAACTTTCCATTTTAATTAACTTAATAATTTAATGAATTACAAAACATTAGATCTTCATTTATTTAAAGATAGAAACATTTTCTTATCAATGATCAAATTATCATTAACAAAGCATTTAAAAACAATTTACTTTAAATTTTCTTTCAAATTTCATTTTAAATTTAAGATTTAAAATGAATACAAATTTAACTTAAACCAAGTTAAAAAAACAAATTTAAAAACCTTTAAAATCGTATGTTTAAAGAATTACTTGTCTTACAAAGATATTTAAAAGAATTTAAATCAAATTCATTCCAAATTCAAATCAATTTAAAATATACTTTAACCATTCAAAGTTGTTTAAAACAATTCAAATTTAAAAACTTCCTTTAATTTCAAAATTGGAATACAGATTAAATTTTATTCCAGGTTAAACTTTGATTAAAATTTTTACTTTACAATTTAAAATTTCATTTTTAAATTCAAACCAAATACACTTTAAGCACTTAAAAGTTGTTAAAACCATTTAAATTCCAAAACTTATATTATTTCAAAACTAAGATTCAAACTAACTTAAATCCAGATTTATACTTAGGTTTAAAACTTAGTTTAAGACTTTGCTTTCCATTTTAAACTTTATTTTAAAATTTTAAAAATAGATCAAGTTTTCTTTTAAAACCTGCAACAAATATTTACTCGAGCCAACCCTTAACTGTATCGAGCCAAAACCTAAAGTGCTTCGAGTCAAAACTCGAATTACCCGAGAACAAACCCACTGCAAGGAAAAACCCAACTTCATTAGAATCGAAGAGGTGCACCGTGCACATGCACGGTGACGCCGTTCAAATTCCTATCACCATTGATGATCTCCTCAAGTCATCGTTCACCCTTGCATCCTAACACGATCATCATATCGTTCTCCAAATCTCGAAATCACATTCGACCTCTCAACCCTTCACCACAAACCTGAAAAACAGCTCGTCCACGATCCTCCGACCATCAGAAATCCTATAACTTCAGCCAAGCCTTCGTCAATCCGCCTACGTTCATTCTGCAGAATTTCGAAGCACTCAATCAATCATATAAGCCATGGTGCTCAAATCACTCAACCTAGTTAAAACTTGGGTTCCAGACTTCAAAAACAACCACCACCTCCATAATGAAATGCACCATCATCAAACAATTTTCCCATCAACTACGATCACTCCTCGACCTCCAGGAAGAAACTCGACCCTTTCGATCATTTAGAACAACAGAGACAACCCAAAATGCACAATTCAGACAACCCTGAACTGCTCTCCGATTCTAATACTAGAAATTGTGATTTTGCTTTTAAAAAATCATGATTTTGTATGATGATTCGGATCCTAACTCTGAAACATCGAATCATGGTATTTGAATTTTCACTAATTTAATGTTTGATCATCAGTGTATAATTTCAAGAGACATTTACATATTATTTCAACTTTAGTACCATTTAAAACTAAAGTTTATGATTAAGCAAACAAATTTCAATTGAAACTTAAATTTAAACAGAGTCAAGATCAAAAGTTTTGAATTTTTAAATTAAACTGGAATACTGGAAGGTAAAAGTAGAGAGTATTCTGAAGAAACAACATGCATACTATACATGAATATATATACAGCAGATATCATACAATTCACATTCATTTCAAATTAAATAGCATGCTACCAAATTTACCTACTTAAAATTTTAAAAGTGAAGTTACTCACCTGAATGAAGAATGAAGACAGAGCATCATTGTGAAAAGCTTTTGAAAATAGCTTGAAAACCGAAATCCCTTAGCTTTAAAACTTTTGACTTGAACGCTTTTGTTCTTGAAATTGAGTTGCTGAAATGTTGTTTTGATTTATAAACTTGCATGCAAACTTGATCTTGCTTTAATTTGAAAATGCAGGCTTCAGATTTGCTTTGTATGTGAACAGGTTTGCTTCAGATTTTAAAATGTTACAGGGAATAGATTTGAGATGTTTAATTACTGATTTTGGTTTTGATTCTCAGATTTGTTTTGATATGAGGATTTGTTTTGATTTGAGGATTTAGAGTGAATGAGTTTCAGCTGAGAACATTTTTCTTTAGTTAAGAAATGAAAATGAGAAAAAGAAAAAGAAAGGAAGATGTATGTATTTATATAACTAAATTTATGATTTATTAAAAATCAAAGAAAAATAAAAATAAAGTATGACACTTGTCAACTTCCCTAATTAATATGTTAACATATGCGCTTAGATTGTTTTATTATCTTACATTTGTAATTTTACATGCAAAATGAATTTATAAATGAAAATAAGGCTTTTATTAATTAATTTCCTAATAACTAAATACTTATTCTAATTTATGTAAATAAGAATTTTTTTTAAAGAAGTAGAATAAAACAAATTATATTTATACAAAATCATTTTTGTCATACCTTTAAATCCAATATCTATATTAAGATATATATATATATATATATATATCATCTCTTTTGAAATCCAAATATACATTTAACTAAATTTTTAAATACAATTTAGAATCAATTTAAAAATCAATTTGATATATATATATACATATATATATATATATATATATATATTTAAACAACCACCATTTCAATTTGAAAATAATATTCTACTCAAAATCTAGATTTACATATATATATATAACATCATTATTATAGTTTGAAAATAACTCATTTATCAAGTTAAAATAATTTATAAAAGAAATTATCTCTTTATTAATAAATTACTTATATTATCAAGCTATATTTTAAAAACAAACTATTTTGTTAATCTTATTTAAATTTAAACTTATGCTAAAATCAATTTAAACAATTGAAACTTAACAATTTATAACTATACGGTTATTTATTAAATAGCTTTTGAAAAGCTTAATATTAAATAAAAAATCAAATTTCCAAATTACCAAAAATATTATAATTAGAAAAGATGTTTTATTTGTTAAATTTAAAACAAAGCTATCTATTTACAATATATACCATATATTTACATTATAATAAAAACCAATTCATTAGCTTTAAAAGATGAAATCTACTAATTAAATATTTATTTAAGTGGATTATTCAATCAATTCAATTCTTATTAACAATAATTATCAAATCAATTTAATTTTTAAATACATATTATTAAATTGATATTGCCCAAAATTCCGGGTCATCACAGTAAGGTGGTAGTGGAGGAAGGAGCATTAACTTTTACTCCTATTCCTTTCTATCCGCCTAACATTCATAAAAAATTATTTTGGGCTAAGATGGTTACCCAAATAGTAAATGATTCTAGGAATAGTGGAAACATGTTATCGTATAGTATATTATAGGTCTTAAACCTTATTGCTATTATTCTAAAGCTTATATCAATAAGATTTGGAAACTGTCATGTTAATTTTATATTTATTCTAAAGATAATGGTTTTATATGGTTAGATTGAAAAACAATTAGATTGTGATAGCATATTAATTGATGCTCCATACTTCTATAATAAGAAATTAACGATGATTAAGGAATGGAGTCCCTGCATGAAGCTTACAAGAGACTTTCTATAATATATCCCTCTACGGGTACGATTTATAATTTAGATCTAGAGTATTAGATGGAAGTAAATATTAGTAGAATTGCTTCAGTCATTGCTAGGAAACTAGATCAAGTCACCAAAGGTATGTGAGAATCTCCTTTACTAGAGTTCTAACTGAAATAGATGCCTCCATTTTCTTTCCCAAATAAGGTTTCAATTTTGGATGATAATGAAAATCTAAACTGATACGAGGTAAAATAAGCACGGAGACCTCCAGTGTATGAAAAATGTAAAAGCTTTTGTATAATGGAAAATTATGTAAATTTTCACAGCAATGGATTCTTGAAAAATAGCAAAGTTCAAATGGCGATAGCAGTAGTATGCAAGTCAACTGGATTATTGTAACACTATTAGTTACAAAGATGACACAAAATAAATAAGGGAAAATGACTCATCTATTAACAAATGCGTAGAACAATCCCAGCTTATTTACAAGGATAAAAGTCCTTAAAATTCAATGAATATAGAAATTCAATTACATGCAGAAACTTCACCAAAAAAGTTTGAAACCCAAAATGCGAGATTTATATCTGGTAAAGCTACCGATGAGACGAAAGATGATGCATCAAGCCAGTTAGAAGAGGATAGCATGTTGACAGACTTGGAACATACTGATGCACAAGCACATATTGGCTTGAACAAAGCATTGTATATGCCAGCAACTAAAAATACTCCAATAGGAAGTGGTAATAGTATGTGTAAGTTGCAAAGGGTGGCCCAAAACCTTCATCTACTACGTCAGATGGTCCTACTCAAAGGTAAGCTAGAAGATTCAAAGCAGAAGATGCTCCTTTTGAATTCAAGGCTAGTGCTCCAAGGATTTACTAGCCCTACATGGATTAAGATGGTTAATCGACATAAATAGAAGGGTAGGAGAAGTAAAATAAAATTAAAGTGAGGGTTTTCCCCATTTCTCAAAAAATGAGGGAACTAATGCTAATATTAATTAATGATGTTCCATATTTGGAATGTTCAGGGGTCAAATTCCCCAACAAGGAAATACGATGTAATTGATTATGCTATCAAACTTAAACCGTCAATTATTGTGTTGGTAGAATATAAACTTAGTGTTAATAACATAAGTGGTTTTGTTAAAAATAAAAAACTTGATTGGTCCTTCTATCAAAATGAAACACAGTTAAATAAAAGCAGAATACTTCTCTTATAGAACCCATCAACATATATTGATCTAATTTTATAACCGATGATTAGATTCTATTGCTTGTTATTTGCAAATAAATAGAGGACTATTTCTTACCCTGACTTGTATGTATGAATTATATCCTACTCAACATGGAGCTTACTTGTAGAACTGCAATAAGCAGTTAGTTAATAATATAGACCATCCATGGTTAACTGTCTGCGATTTTAACCGTATGACGTATACTTTTGAAATAGTTGAACCAAACAATAAAGCCCAAAATGCTGATGAAGAATGTTATAACACGATTGTTTGTTTGGGTTTACAAGAAATGTAATATGAGGGCCGTGATTTTACTTCGAGGGGAGGGAAGCACTTATCCACCCATAACAAAATTGATAGGTTTTTTTCACAATGTTCATTTCCGTATAAGTTTACCTAACTCATATGCTTCTATTCTTTATCATTCTATTGATGATCATTGCCCTATTCTAATTACGCTAATTAACAAAATTATCGAAGTTAAAACATTCCATTTAGATACAATAATGCTTGACATCATTGTAATGGGTATTTGAATGTGGTTAACAATGTAAGGAATATAAGAACCGAAGGCAACCATTTGTATCAATTCCTATGTAGGCTAAAAAATGTGAAAAAGTAACTCAAAGTTGGAACAAAGGTAGACTAAAACATTCATGACTTGGTGGAAAATTTAATAATAAGGGAGGAAAATAACGCGCTATATCAACAAACAATTACAAATCCTAATGATTGTTCAATAATTGGTTAGTACTAGGAGAATTTATTCACACTTGAGAGGACCATGCATAGCCAGGCAATATAAATCAAAAAAATCTAAAATTTGTTAGTTGGGATATGGCGACAAATGTACAAAAAAAAATTCATGCTCATATGACATCCACAAAAGATAAAAAGGAGTTGAAGCATTTGCTGAGCAATCAAAGGCACTCAGTAATAGAGGAAACACTGCTCTAAAAAACAACAGCAGAAAATTTTAACTCGTTATATAATGCTAATAGATCAAATATTCAATTTCCAGAATTACATGCAAAAAAAATCATGTCAGGGCAGGGCAAGGAAAAAGTAGGAACATAAATTAACGAGGAAAAGGTCAAGAAAGCTACATTTCATATTAACAACTATAGCAGTCTTGGACCGGATGGCTTTGGTGCAAACTTCTTTAAACCATATTAGGATATGTTAAAGAAGGAGCTCGTTTCTGCTATTAAAGGGGAATCTAATAGTGGACATATAATTAAAAAAATTAATAACACTTTTATTACTTTGGGGCCCAAAAATAGTTACCTTATCTCCATATCAGATTATATATTCATATCATGCTGCAACATTTTTTACAAAATTATATCGAATACTCTTTGAAATAGAATTAAGGGTATTTTTAGATAAACTGGTCTGTTGCAACCGAAATGCTTTTATTTTAAGGAGGAACATAAGTGAAAACTTTCTACTATCCTTTGAAATGGTTAGAACCTTTAATAGGAAGGGCTCTAACACTTTATGTTTTAAGATGGATCTTCAAAAGGCCTATGATAAAATTAAGAGGGAGTTTGATTGTCATGTCTTAACCTCTAAGAGGTTTCTATATAAATCACTTCCATAATTAGGGAATATATTATCATGCATATCTTTTCAATATTGATCGACGAGTCGCCATGTGGGTTTATAGCAAGTAATCGAGGGTTGCGACAAGGAGATCCATTATCTCTATATTTATTTGCTTTAGTCATGGAGTTCTTACTATTCTATTAGATATAGAACACTTTAAAAGTGCAATAACTCCTATTTATATAAACGATCCCATTATCAAACACTTACTATATGCAGATGATCTACCTATTTTCTCGAATGCTACTAATGATGTTGCATCTTTGTTTGTGCTAAAAAAGGTCACAAACGCCCTGTTGTATGTGAAAACACCAATATCCAATATTGAGATTTAAAAAAAGAAATATAAATTAACAGAATAGATTATAGAAAAGTAAATGAACATGCAAGTTTTATGGTGGTTCGGCAAACTCCGTCCTTCATCTACTCCAATAATCTTTTATTTACACTGTAAGATTACAAGTAAAGTTGTTTTTGTCTTAGAAAAATAATGGAGGAATAGATAAGAAGTGATGAAGGAGAGCCAGCCGAAAAGTCCTTTGCAATGATCCAAGTCTGTTGTTTTTATAGGTGCTGACGTGCATGGATCGAGTTAAAATTTCACCAGAAGAACCTCTTGATCCATATGACTTGATCCACTAATTTTTAGATTGATTGCACACCATATGAACGATCGATGCAGATCATTCATACTAGCTCCAATGGGCGTGCGATTGTTCATTTAGGATCGCATATACCTCTTGTCCATGCCCTCAAAGTTTCTCACCGTTTTGACTTACCATTTGTGAGATATCGATCGACCTTCATAGTTTTGAGCAGAAAATGGATCATTGGATATCATTCCATACTTGATCCTTTTGTGATGTGATGGTTTTGATGAGTTCCTGAGCATGTTAGCCACATGCTCTCCAAATTTTGTGCCATTCTGGCTTACCATTTGTAAGATATCACATTTTCCGTGAAGTTGCATTGAATTGTAATAAATCATTGGCAATTATTCCATACATGCCCCTTTTGAGGTGCGAACATTCTGGGGAGTTTCCTAAGAGTTAGCTACTTGTACTCCAAATTTTATGCCGTTTGTGAAATATCGCGCTTTCCGTGAAATTGGGAGCATTCTGTCTAAGTTCAAGAATGATGCAGGCCGTTCATTCCAATTTCTCCAAATGATGTGCGATTGATAAGGTCGGTTCCTTTACATAATATTTAACTATTTCCAAAGTTTCATGTCATTCTGACTTTGCGTTTGTGAGATATTGATCGATCATCATTGATTTGAATTGTTTTATGGATCGATCCATATGGATCATGACCTATCAATCTAACATTTTTTATAGGACTCAACAATCAACGATGTGGGTCTTTCATGGTGTAATATAATTGTCCTCCAAATTTCCTATCGATTGCCTTTGTAGATTTTGAGTTACAGATCGAGCATCATCGAAAATCGCCAAAAAGGTCGTTGAAAAACCTACTTCAGGGTTGACCCGAAGCAAAGCAGATGCTGAAAATTCTAGTCTAGAGTTAGGCTTGAGTAAAATCAAAATTTTCTCCAAGCAAACATGATTCTGACTCCAAGCATGAAAAACGGTTGGTGCTGACCGTTTTGATCCAAAAAAATCTACGTCGATCATTCTTCTCCAAGCAAATATGCATCCGTCTCCAAGCACGATCTAGCACTTCAAATTTCTACCACTCCAACAGAACCATGCGACGACTCCAAGAAAATAGAAAATTTTCCTCGGTCTGACTCCAAGTAAATAACCACTGATCCTTCAACACCGATCCATCTTCTTTTGCCTAGAAATCGAGCATACAAACTCCAATCAACTTGAAATTTGAAATGTAGCCTTATGGTGCCTTTCTTGTCACTACATATAAATTGTACCTTGATTGGGCCATAAATTGGAGATTCGATTTGATCCATTGCCTAGGTGAAGTGCTAATTCCATACTTAGCCATTTTTTAAGCGTTGTCCATCGAATCCATTCAATTATCGTCCATAGTTCCAACTGTAACCGATTTCCAATTCGTTAGCCAAATCTGAGGTATCCCAGTCTGACCAAAAGGCGGGATAACAATCTTCTATTAAAGAAGTGTTTGACAAATTAGAAAAATATGTCGATCTTGCTATGAATGACAACAAACTTAAAGTAT
Source organism: Allium cepa (assembly GCA_030765085.1). Lineage (NCBI taxonomy): Eukaryota > Viridiplantae > Streptophyta > Magnoliopsida > Asparagales > Amaryllidaceae > Allium > Allium cepa. Next base: position 590,098,348 of record CM060928.1, read on the forward strand.
TTTTTAGCAAAGGAGTTGTTGTGGTCAATTTCGCCCATAGGATTGCGGTGTGGTTAAAGGTAGGGTAGGCAAGGTAGAGACTAAGGTAGGAAAGAAAACTCGACAAACTAAGAAGAGAAGTGAGACTCATAACTGATCCTTGTTCCATGGTCCAAGCATCAAACCAATTCCTTTGTTCCCTACCCTAAAAGGACCGAATAGAGGATCGTGTTCAGTACCCTAAGCCCCAAAAAAGTCCTTATGTTCGTTGGTTGGGAACTCATCAAATAAGATCTTCTATTCGGTGGTTGGCACCCACCGAACAAGATCTTTTGTTCATTGGTTAAGCACCCGCCGAACCAAGTATCTAAACAGCCCACTGAAACAAGCATGCCAAGCAAAATAGAGAAGCATACAAACTTGGCCAAGTACTTGTCCACATCCATCCTAGCCAAACCAACACCTTTTGGACTGACTTCTCAGCTGGGCTCGGCAGCATAAGTACAGAATGAGATCAGCGTATATTTGAAAAAATATCAAGCATATTCCAGATTCTTGAGAATATTCCCTTTGGGTGATATATACATATAAATATCATAATTTGCTACATTAACCACACCTTTAATCAACTCTAAAAATACCCACACATTTTTCATTTAAAAGGATGACATTTTGAGATATAAAAGCTTCGAGCAATATCATTAATCTAACGGAGCACTCGAATCACCTTCCTATATTATAAATCATTGTATTTGGCATCAATCTCTTGCTAAGGCAGAATATATAAGAAAAATAATTAAAAAAAACAGTGAATGTAAGCATATTATGATTGAACCGCAATAAATCCTGGCATTCTTTACTTTCACAACTTTTTAATCTTTAACAGTTTACTACAACTAATTGATTGGAGGAGTTTGTCCGTTTATTATGCAAACATTATTTGTGCTTTTACTAAGAAGGTAAAAATTTCTTAGCATGCGTCCTAAGTCCATGAGCAAGATTGGCGGTGCCAGTAGGAACGTTAACCTAGTTATAGATAATCAAGATAACCAATCTTCCAGCGCAGAGGGAAAGGACGGTATCACTAGGAATGATTTGGATAGAGTTATGGGGATCTTGATACCCGATTCACGGCCCAACAGTAGGCTATTATGGATCAAATCATGACACACTTGGGGCAGGCGCAACCAAATGCACATAACACTAAAACCAAAGGGAGAGCCCTATCTCAGAAGGACAGGAGACTAAGAAGATAACATTTTAGTGAGATGAGTCAGGAGGATCAAGGAGCTAGATGAACAAAAGCTAAGGATATAAGTTAGCCTAAAGATCGACCATGCGCCACATGCCAAGAATGGTTTGGTGTCGAGTTAAATAAAGGAGGCATCGAATCAAGGGTGGTTATATCTATACCTCCCTAACCAAGATAGCGTTCCCCCATCATAGCGGAATTAGAGACCGATGGAAGGCAAAACCATCACCTAAAATGTTCTCGGTGCAGGGAACAAATTCAAGACCATAGATCTAGTCATTATAGAAGGAATGAAAGAAGCCTCTTACCCTGATAGGGGAAATCGACTCAGCTCTACTCATCACCCGAGCGAGAAGAAGATCGCCTGATAAAGGAGTATGTTCATCATGAACAAATCGAATGCAGAATCATTGCGAGATTTGGTAGTCCTTTTTCATAGAAACATAAACTGTTTAGAATCTCAAGAACTTTAAAATGCCTGTTATGGATCATTACCATTGCTCGAAAGATCCTATAGTGCACAACTAGCTACACAACATATGTGACGACCCGACTTCCTATCTCCAGGAAATTGCATCATCTTGAAGAAAGAAAGGGATAGAAGAAGAAAAGAAAGAGAAATAAGAAATACAACAACATCAGATAACTCACAGCGGAACAAATGAAATATAATATATCACGTAAAATATTACATAGTATCATATTACATCAGAGTACACAACTTAAACAACACATATTAGACAGTTATAAACATCTGTCTAACTATACAACTCAAGAACACAAGGTACAGATACCAAACAAACACAGCGGAACCATAATATATCTACACGTGGAAGCCTCCTTCTCCATATCTCCTCCAGAATTCGTCAAGCAAACCTGAATCACTTGACTACTCATACATAATATGAGTACCCAAGAGTTTGATAAAATAGAAAATAAACACTCGGGTTAGACAGGGGTCTAGTGTGAGTAAACGTGTTATAATTGCTTAACTTTAGGAAAACCTTTGAAAAGAAAAGGTATCACGTAAGACTTCCCACACCCCACACATAAACATGGAAAAGTTTTTACCTTACGCTAACCAAAACATTTGATAGGAAATCCAGTGATATTATAATAGTGTCTAGGGTTTTCAAGTAAATATCAAATAGCCGAAATTGTTACATGGTTAAATTCCAGCTACTAGCCACAAAAGTGGGTAATACAATCAAAACTGTAGGGTCTCGTAGGAAGAATGGGTTTCCATCAATGGCAGGGCTACTAGGGTACCGCCCGTCACAGTACGTGGCCTAGATCAACGTACCGAGGAGTACACCCGCTCCCCTGCAACACAAGGCCGGAAGCATTCCTTACTGAACAGTCCCGAACAAGACAACCCCACAGTTGGCCACGACCCAACTGCCCACACAGCCGAATAAAAAGGGACTTCTAGACAGGGGTAAATCTCGCTCTCCAGTGTGAGCTACCCACGAAGCCTTGCTGCACCTCCCCTGTTTTAGCCATTCCCGGTTGATGAGGCTTGAGACTGCGATTACCTTTATAGAACACATCTATCTTAGAATGTTCACCGTCCACCTGACGATGTTCTGAAAGCATTCAATCCATACAAGTTCGTTCCGGGTTCGAACGAAACCGAAGGCACTATCTCGTTGCACTCATTTTGGAATCACCCTCAGAGTCAACGACCATAGCCCTTGCACTCTAAATCACCATCTCGAACCTATAAGTACTATTTCGTCAAACTCATTACGGAATCACCCATAGAGTTATAATGACGTATAGTTCTTACACCTCGAGTCTTCACTAGCTCCTCTTGGATATACGACCTAACGTTTCATTAGAATCGATGTGGTTTTCGAATCCCAAATATGGAAACCCGATCCTGGTCTCACCGAAACCAAACGCCATTTTAATGTCCAAGTTGTTCTTAAGGGTTTAAACAGTTAAACTTATATTCAGGATGATATAAACAGATAGATGAATCACATTATCACAATAGATAATTCATAACAAATATTCATCTCATAAAGCAACATATCACATGTCATAGATATCCAAATCATCCAGTATCAACCAATCATCCAATATCAATCATCCAAAATCAACCAATCACCCAGTATCAGTCAATTAATAATCAATATTAACCAATCATCCAAAAGCAGAATTGACTAACTCTTAATCAATTGGATTTACTTAAATCCTTCTTCAATAATTTGTTCCAGATAAATTAATCATCTTTTAATGATCTCCTTAATTAATCTTCCTTGATAAATTATATTTTAATTACATCCAAGTAATTATCCTTAACCATATACAGTAATTAACCTTTAATTACTATCATTAATTACAATAATTAATGATCCTTCATTTGATTCATTTATTAATCAATTATAATTAATTGCATTAAACCTCAATTAATTATAATTAATTAATCACACTCAAATTAATTACTTTTATTAATCAACCTTGATTAATTCATTAATTAACAAATGATCCTTATTAATTAATAATTCCTTTAATTAATTAAATAATTAATTTATAATTAATCATCTTATTAATCATAACAGTAATTAATAACTTATAATTACTTATCTAAATTAATTAACTTCTTAATTAATTATATTAACCTTTGATTAATTAATCCAATTAATTAATCTTTAATTACTTCATTAAGTAATTATTAATAAATTAATTAAATAAATAATCCTTAATTAATTACTTTATAAATTAATTACATTTTTAATTATCTCATTCATTAATTAATTAATCACATTAACTAATTATCTAAAAAAATTAAGTAATTAACTCTTAATTACTTACATAAGTAATTATCTCTACTTACTTCATTAACATCAATATAGATTAACACATGCATAGTAATAAAAATCCAGAACAACTGTTTTTAAAAAAACATTTACTCACCTGTAAAACAATAGAGCAGATTTTGATTACTTCCAGGATTTTGAACATTTGTTTGAAAAGCTTTGGTTTGCTGAAGAAAAGAATCCATGCATGTTGAAATTTGCAGGTTGAATTTGATGATTTAAAAGTTGCTGTTGAACTTGATGTTGATTGCAGATGAACATCACTTAATTGCAGGTTGAAAAAGAAATGAAGAACTTCAATTTGTTTTTGAAGATTGCAGATTTTCAATTTGATTTTTAGTTTCCATTTCAAATTTGAGAAATATTTCAGGTTGCCATTAATTTAGTTAAGAAGTGAAATCAAAGAAAAGAAAATGTTTGAGAAATAAAACTAATCTTCTTCTTTATTCATTAAAATTTAAACGAATATGCCACTTGTTATAAAATTTACATTTGTCATCTTAATTGTTTTAATTACTTACAAGTGTTATTTAGGGGTGTTTATATGGTTACCTTTGTACTTAAGCATTTTTAATTAATTTTTAGTTAATTTAAAAGTTAATAGAACTTACTTATTTTAATTTCTTAATTAATAAATGTACACATATGTATAAATAAATTCACTTTTAAAAGAAATTATTCTAAAACTAATTATAATATAAATATACATCTTATACATGTATTTAAAATCTAACATTTATATTTATACACTTATAACCATTTTATAATAAGCATTTTAAAAGAAAACAAAACAAAGCTTGTTTAAATTCTTTTCAAACTATCATATTTTAAAAACAAACAATTATCTTATATTTTTAAAACAAATTAAATTAAACTAAATTATCTTTTGAAAAATATAAATTTTGAAACAAAGTTATAAATTACAATTATAAATTATCAATAGATTAAAGAAATTTCAAAATAACTCAAATTATAACATATACACACACACACATATATATATATATATATGTATTACAATTTGAGAATACAATCTTTATTTAAAACCAAAGATATTTCTATTCACAATATATATCAATTATATATTATAAATAGAATAACATTTCATTAGCTTTGAAAAATAAATCTTATCCATTTTAAATTGTTAGAAAGATATTGATCACAATTATCATATAAAAATTTATTAACCTTCAAAAGATTAAATTTATCAGTTTAAATTAAAATTATAAAGAAAAATTATCAAACCAATTTAATTATTAATACAGATTATTAAATTGTTATTGCCTAAAATTTCGAGTCGTTACAATCCTCCCCCCTTAAAAGAATTTCATCCTCGAAATTTAAAAGCAAAGGTAATTTAATAATCCAGCAAAGATTTCAATTTCCAACAGTAAAGCATTCCTAACAACCAGTTACTAACAACCAAAGCAATCAATCAAATAAACAAACCTAACTAATTGTTCTGACACAAATCAGAATAAATTTCCTAATACTATCTCAAGTTTCCCAAGTATAAATCATCGAGAGACTCGCTCTACAGAAACTAAACAAACTACACCACCAAAATCTAGAGCTCTTCTCATCTCTAGATCAATCAATCTGAACATAACATCAGACTATACTCAAGTCTTGCTCAACTTCCAAATCCAACTGAACTACAGATTCAACAACCAACAATGAATCATACACGTACTCCCTCAAAGATACGTGAAATACAATGAATTCCAGTTATCCAAACTGACAATTCAATCTTATCCTATCAAAATACAGATAGGAAATTCCAACTGCCTCAGAACTAGCCATCCAATCTTTTCCAATTACTGCTCTCTTAACCAGAGAAATCTATCAACAATGAAGTCTCCAACTTCGAATTCCAATCTCCTTATCTCATATCTGCATAACTCAATAGATAATCATGGGCTGCCAATCTTCTCCTGATCAGCTCAACCTATGCTGATACTTCCAGAAACACCTAGACCAAAGCAAACAGTTCCTGGATTCTATTTAACAGAAAAATCTTTCAAAATCCATCGAAATCCAGAACACAAGCTCTACTTCTCAAGCAATAGCAAACTGAACTTACTTCCTTCCTCGCACAGCTGCTACCTCGCTTCCGCTGCACAACTCCGATTCTGAAATAGATGAGAATACTGTTGATGAACATGAGTACAAACTTACCCAATATATCCGGAAAACTTTGTTCATCATATCCATAAAAATCTGAGTGACTCATCTGGCTCAGTCACACAACCTTATAGCAGAATCCAAATCAAAAACTAGATCTGAACAATCCAAATTCCAAAAATTCTGAGCTGCTACACCAACTCTACTACTAGGTTGACTACCAAAATCACTTCTGGAATCAAAACAATATGGAACTCAACTCCAGATGCAGACAAACTTCCGATTACCTCAGTAGTTCCTACTACCACATGAGAATCCTTAGTCTCAAACAAAAGATTGCCCAAGAAAATTCACAAATTAATCGCAAGTCACTTTTGTGATCCAACCTAGTTCGGATTCCAAAGAAACTGTCCTCTCTTAACCAAATAGAATAGCCTTATGCTTTTCCAAACAAGGTTAACCGTTCAAGAAAACATCCACCAACTGCCCGGCTGCTGATAGATGAACCATAAAAATTCCTGAACCATCGGAGAAACGAGCACACTGCTGCTTCCAAACTCTACTTCAAAGATACTACGAGCTAAAAGACCTTCTCGTCAGCACACCGAACACTTCGATTTGAACTGCTACCACAGCTAACCAAAACTTCTAATCCAAAGGCTCTCCGGAGAAAAAAACCAAAACCATCAACAGACCTCCGAGATGGCAGACAACTAGTCAAGAAATTCGGGCTCCAAACCAAGCATCCACATCTTGCTTTTCTTAAGGAATGCCAAATGAGACCATGCTGAAGCAAAACAATTTATAGACCTTAGTCTCATATTCCAAAATAGCCAACCTCCTTGTAAAAGATCCAGACAACTCCTACACAGACGAATCTTCCCTGTGGTAGGTAAAGACTGCTCCTCAACTACTACTAAAACTGCTTCAAAAGAAAAACATCTTCTGAAAATATCCATGGATATTGCATCTCATCATCCAGTTATCAAGATACCATCACTTACATCTGCACTTCCGACAGATCCAAACACAAGAAAAATTCGCTCCCCCGAGCGAAATCCAAACTTACACTTCAAAGATAAACTCTGAATCTTTAAAAAGATTTCCTTCGGATATCAGAGAAATCCTTACTCCAAACTACAAATCTCACTCGAGACGGTATTAGGTCTACAGCCCCAACAAAACTTCCAACCTCAAACATAAGAACCCCATCCATCAGTGGTAGTCGTGTTACACACACTCACCACTACTCCACCAACCTCTAAAAATTATGTTGGAAAATTCGAACATATAACCCAACAGATTTAGGAAGATATATATATATATATATATATATATATATATATATATAATTATACATAAAAATTACAAGTACGCTCTTCCAAGAAAGACACCACTCCAGAGCCTAGGTATTCACTCAACCTAATGCTCTGATACCAAATGTGACGACCCAACTTCTTATCTCCAGGATATCACATCACCTTGAAGAAAGAAAGGGATAGAAGAAGAAAAGAAAGAGAAAGAAGAAACACAACAACATCGGATAACTCATAGCGGAACGAATGAAATATAATATATCACATAAAATATTACATAGTATCATATTACATCAGAGTACACAACTTAAACAACACATATTAGACAGTTATAAACATCTGTCTAACTATACAACTCAAGAACACAAGGTATAGATACCAAACAAACACAGTGGAACCATAATATATCTACACGTGGAAGCCTCATGCTCCATATCTCCTCCAGAATTCGTCAAGAAAACCTGAATCACTTGACTACTCATACATAATATGAGTACCCAAGAGTTTAATAAAACAGAAAATAAACACTCGGGTCAGACAGGGGTCTGGTATGAGTAAACGGGTTATAATTGCTTAACTTTAGGAAAACCTTTGAAAAGAAAAGGTATCACGTAAGACTACCCACACATAAACATGGAAAAGTTTTTACCTTACACTAACCAAAACATTTGATAGGAAATCCAATGATATTATAATAGTTTCTAGGGTTTTCAAGTAAATATGAAATAGCCGAAATTGTTACATGATTAAATTCCAGCTACTAGCCACAAAAGTGGGTAGTACAATCAAAACCATAGGGTCTCGTAGGAAGAATGAGTTTCCATCAATGGCAGGGCTACTGGGGTACCGCCCGTCACAGTACGTGGCCTAGATCAACGTAAGGAGGAGTAGCCCGCTCCCCTGCAACACAAGGCCGGAACCATTCCTTACTGAACAGTCCCGAACAAGACAACCCTGCAGTTGGTCGCGACCCAACTGCCCACACAGCCGAATAAAAAGGGACTTCTAGACAGGGGTAAATCTCGCTCTCCAGTGGGAGCTACCCACGAAGCCTTGCTGTATCTCCCCTGTTTTAGCCATTCCCGGTTGATGAGGCTTGAGGCCGCGATTACCTTTATAGAACACATCTATCTTAGAATGCTTATCGTCCACCTGACGATGTTCTGAAAGCATTCAATCCACACAAGTTCGTTCCAGGTTCAAACAAAACAGAAGGCACTATCTCGTTGCACTCATTTTGGAATCACCCTCAGAGTCAACGACCATAGCCCTTGCACTCTAAATCACCATCTCGAACATATAAGTACTACTCCGTCAAACTCGTTACGGAATCACCCACAGAGTTATACTGACGTATAGTTCTTACACCTCGAGTCTTCACTAGCTCCTTTTGAATATACGACCTAGCGTTTAATTGGAATCGATGTGGTTTTTGGATCCCAAATATGGAAACCCGATCCCGGTCTCACCGAAACCAAACGCCATTTTAATGTCCAAGTTGTTCTTAAGGGTTTAAACAGTTAAACTTATATTCAGGATGATATAAATAGATAGATGAATCACATTATCACAATAGATAATTCATAACAAATATTCATCTCACAAAGCAGCATATCACATATCATAGATATCCAAATCATCTAGTATCAACCAATCATCTAATACCAATCGTCCAAAATCAACCAATCACCCAGTATCAGTCAATTAATAATCAATATTAACCAATCATCCAAAAGAAGAATTGATTAACTCTTAATCAATTGGATTTACTTAAATCCTTCTTCAATAATTTGTTCCAGATAAATTAATCATCTTTTAATGATCTCCTTAATTAATCTTCCTTGGTTAATTATACTTTAATTACATCCAAGTAATTATCCTTAACCATATACGGTAATTAACCTTTAATTACTATCATTAATTACAATAATTAATGATCCTTCATTTGCTTCATTTATTAATCAATTATAATTAATTACATTAAACCTAAATTAATTATAATAAATTAATCACACTCAATTACTTTTATTAATCAACCTTGATTAATATCATTAATTAACTAATGATCCTTATTAATTAATAATTCCTTTAATTAATTAAATAATTAATTTATAGTTAATCATCTTATTAATCATAACAGTAATTAATAACTTATAATAACTTATCTAAATTAATTAACTTCTTAATTAATTATATTAACCTTTGATTAATTAATCCAATTAATTAATCCAATTAATTAATCTTTAATTACTTCATTAAGTAATTATTAATAAATTAAATAAATAAATAATCCTTAATTAATTACATTTTTAATTAATCTCATTCATTAATTAATTAATCACATTAATTAATTATCTAAAATAATTAAGTAATTAACTCTTAATTACTTACAGAAGTAATTATCTCTAATTACTTTATTAATAAATCTTGATTACTTTCTTAATTAATTACTTAACAAGTAATTATTCCATCATTAAATAATTCTTAATTCATTAATTAATTAATTACTCCATAATTAATTAACTTTAAAACAATTATGTTAATCAATTCCTTAATTGATAACAACAAGTGATTACCCATTAATCACTTCAACTAATTACTCCATGAGTAATTACCATTAATTACTTTCATAATTAATTACTTCCATTCTTAATTATATTCAAATATTAACCATTGATTACTTCATTAAGTAATCACACTTAATTAATCCATAATTAAGTGATTATTTAATATTAAATAAACAATTAACTAATTATTTAAAATTAATTAAATAATTAATTAATTAATCTTCTAATAATTAAAGAAAATCTTTAATTAATTAAGAAAAGCATAAATCTTAATTAATTTCTTGCTTATTAACAATTATACTTAATTAAGTATTCTTAAGTCATATCCAAATAATTTATCCTTAATTATCTTCATAAATAAATTTATTTGAATAATTTAAACCTTATCAACTTAAAGACAAATTATTAAACTTGGTTTACAAAATCATAATAATAGCCTTACTTGGAGATAAAGCATTTATAAATCATTTCCAAATTTAAAACACTTTAAATTATCAAGTTTAAACTTATTTATTTAAATATAAATTGAAAATTTTGTTATTAAAACATTACTTCAATATTTAACTTAAAACTTTGATTTAATAATTAAATTCAAACACTCTTTTTTTTTAAATTTAAATCTTAAAATTTAATTAAGATAACTATTTCAAAAACAAACATCTTAAAACATTTTAAATTTGAAATATAAATTCAATTTTCACTTTAAAATGTTTGATTTACTTCACTATAAAATAACAAGTTTAACTTTATATTTCACTTCCTTTATAAACTTGTTTTATAACTTTTAACTTATTTTAAACAATGAGTATAATCTGCATTTTATCATTACACAGCTAAACTAAAACAAACTCGAGTTAACAAAGTAACTACTATACACAGTACTAACCAAAGTACACAACCCAGAAAACTCGAGTAAAACACCCAGTTGCCTCGAGCCTGCCTCGAGAAAAACCCCCAGCACCATCTTCTTCGAGTCCTACGCGAAAAACACGTGAGCATACTAGAGTCTTCATCTCGTCTTCCCAGAACTACAAACCCAGTGCACACACCCATTCTCGTGCACGTGCCCAAGCAACTCCGGCCGCCGACGATCAACGTGACCCTCCACTATCATCACACGATCGTGTGCGAACCCAACAATAAACCCAGATTCGACCATTAGGACACGAATCAAAATACGACCAGAACGAACCAAAACAGCAGCAGCTCGAACCCAAAAACCCCATCGCCGCCGACCATCTCGTCACCATTGAACTCCGCCCACTTCACCGTCGAACACCATGATCACAAGCTTCATTCTTCCCCAAATGCGATCGAACTCGATCCACTAACCAAGCCGAAATTTGCCTTCACAGCCAAGCCGAAAACAAAAGCAACTAAAACCCTAGTTTCATCAATTCCCAACAATTCACTCAATTGAAAAAATATTTTGCATTTTTCCTATAATCTACAACCCATACACAAGCTTCGATCCAAGTTTCAAACCAAATTAATGTATAGATAATCGGCAATTCACAAAATTCCCAATTTTGAATAAACCCCAAATTCACCATAATTACACAATTAAAATTCACAAATTGTATATCCAAATTCATGATTTATCCTCACTGTTACATGCATGTAATCCAAATTAAATTTTAGGATAATTGATTTTTGTCATGAACCAAGATCTCACTGTAATATTCATTTTTAAAATCATTTGTAAATTTAAATTTGCGGAAACAAATTTTAATATTACCAACAACAATAACACACAACTTTTATTAAATTATCAATGTCAAATGATGATTATCAGTGGAAAATTTAAATTATTCAATGATGATCGAGGTCAGGGAAGTAACAGGTAAATAAAGTGACTGTATATATATATATACAGATCACTACACATATACATATAAATCTATCAAATCCCATAATGTAAAAACTGAAAATGTTCCATGCAACATCAATATAGATTAACACATGCATAGTAATAAAAATCCAGAACAACTGTTTTTAAAAAAACAGTTACTCACCTGTAAAATAACAGAGCAGATTTTGATTACTTCCAGGATTTTGAACATTTATTTGAAAAGCTTTGGTTTGCTGTAGAAAAGAATCCATGCATGTTGAAATTTGCAGGTTGAATTTGATGATTTAAAAGTTGCTGTTGAACTTGGTGTTGATTGCAGATGAACATTACTTAATTGCAGGTTGAAAGAGATATAAAGGACTTCAATTTGTTTTTGAAGATTGCAGATTTTCAATTCGCTTTTTAGTTTCCATTTCAGATTTGAGAAATATTTCAGATTGCCATTAATTTAGTTAAGAAGTTGAAACAAAAAAAAGAAAATGTTTGAGAAAGAAAACTAATCTTCTTCTTTATTCATTAAAATTTAAATGAATATGCCACTTGTTATAAAATTTACATTTGTCATCTTAATTGTTTTAATTACTTACAAGTGTTATTTAGAGGTGTTTATATGGTTACATTTGTACTTAAGCATTTTTAATTAATTTTTACTTGATTTAATAGTTAATAGAACTTACGTATTTTAGTTTCTTAATTAATAAATGTTCACATATGTATAAATAAATTCACTTTTAAAAGAAATTATTCTAAAACTAATTATAATATAAATATACATCTTATACATGTATTTAAAATCTAACATTTATATTTATTCACTTATAACCATTTTATAATAAGCATTTTAAAAGAAAACAAAACAAAGCTTGTTTTGTTTTCTTTTCAAACTATCATATTTTAAAAACAAAAAATATCTTATATTTATAAAACAAATTGAATTAAACTAAATTATCTTTTGAAAAATATAAATTTTGAAACAAAGCTATAATTACAATTATAAATTATCAATAGATTAAAGAAATTTCAAAATAACTCAAATTATAACATACATACACACACACACACATATATATATATATATATTACAATTTGAGAATACAATCTTTATTTAAAACCAAAGATATTTCTATTCACAATATATATCAATTATATATATAAACAGAATAACAATTCATTAGCTTTGAAAAATAAATCTTATCCATTTTAATTTGTTAGAAAGATATTGATCACAATTATCAGATTAAAATTTATGCTTCAAAAGACTAAATTTATCATTTTAAATTAAAATTATAAAGAAAAATTATCAAACCAATTTAATTATTAATACAGATTATTAAATTGTTATTGCCTAAAATTCCGGGTCGTTACAACATATGCTGATAAGCGGGGCAATGAAGGAAGTGTAAAATTTTCACGCGTTTCTTATTAGATTCAACAACTATGTGGTTCTACCACCTTCCCTACTGCACGAACCACTCATGCAAAATGTTAAAGGAAAAGTTCATCAGCCAGTTTCCATTTTATATAGAGCCATCCAACATGCTCCTTATCGGACGATAAACAAAGGTAGGATGAGAATTAGTAGCAATATCAAACCTGTTTTAATGCCGCTAACACCAGCGTTCAAAATGCTGATGAACGCCTCACTCTTATGGCCCTGTCCAGTGATATTCACCCGAACATGAAAACGACTTAAAGATTGACAAAGGAAAAGCCAGTTACTCTTCAAGACTTCTTTTATGAAGCTGTAAAGTATATGCATTTGGAGGAGGTCGCAGCGAGGCGACAGACCGAGGCAATTGCCAAATCATTGGAGACTTCTAACAGTGTAAATGACATGATAAATAACAATGAAGGTGGCGATGATAAGAAAAGAAACTAATAACCCTGGCAATTCTGGCGGTAGGAAAATGGATCGGAGAAGATTGAAACCTAGCATGAGGTTCGACACCTACATGGGCCTAAATGAAACTATAAAGAACATTTACCTGGCTACCCAAGCAGAGCTTAAGCACATAAGAGGTGCTCTAAAGAAAGAAATAGAAGCTAAAAGAAACTTTAGGAGATACTGCAGGTTCCATAATTCGTATGGACATAACACCAACGAATGTCGCCATTTGCGGGACCTGACTGAGGATCACATCAGGAAGAGGAAGCTGGAACGGTGCATCAAGAGCCTAAAGGTGCTTCTTTCACCTAAGAAGTAGGCTCCGGGACAGACCCGGCTAGGGAATGGACGTGAGGGTCTAGTGTCAATCATGGAATAGATAGGAGACTAATCATCAACACCATAACATGAGGATCTCACGTGGTGGACAAGAGTTTAGGTGAGACAGAGAGATATGCAAGTCTTTGAAAAATAGAGATGCCTACGTATGCATGATGGGTGGGAAATAGAGAGCTAAGGCTCATTGACAGGAGCAGAAAGTGATAGATTTTATTGACAATGATTTACAAGGAAAGAAATACCCTCATGTGGATCCATGGTGATTACACCCTTGCTTGTCCTAGCAACAGTACATAGAAATTTGGTAGATAATAGAAGTTCAGTGAACATTTTGTTCAAAATGCATTTGATAAAATGGGATTGTCCATGGAAGATGTTACGCCCTACAATCAATGGCTACATGATTTCACTAGAGAAGGAACCATGCTCTTAGGGAAGTTAGATTTGTTTATTGAGATAGGAACCCATCCTCGATCAACCATACGAAAGCAAACTTTCACGCTGGTGGATGAATTCTCAGCTTACAATGCCTTCCTAGGACAACCAGTCTTATCTACTTCTGTGTAGTAATGGCTCCATAGTGTTTGATGATGAAATTCCTGATAGTAGATGAGATAGGAATGGTGGAAGGGAACCAGGACACGGCCAGGGAATGTAAATTGCAGAACTACGAGAGAGTAAATAAGGAGAGAAGGGGAAGGGCGCAGAAGTTGCCTTCTGTGCCAACAACTCCCTCACATAGAACTAAAGGATGGGTCCCTCTAAAGTTTACAAGTGATCCTTATAATGAGATTGAGCCGAGAAATGAAAGAGATGGCAATGTAGCCGAGCATGGAGAGGCTTTAGATTTTGTGGAAATTAATGATATATATCCTATGGAACATATGAAAATCGGATCTAGCTTAGGGTAGGATCTAAAGATACAACTGATTGGTTTTCTATGGAACAACCAGGATGTGTTCACCTGGTCCGATGCAGACATATGCGGGATTTCTCCATTTCTCCCTCAGCTGTCTGTCACGCCTTGAATGTTAACCCAAGCAAGCCTCTTGTGAAGCAAAAGAGGAGTATGGTCCTTGAGCGATCGGTAGTACAGAATGAAGAGGTAAAAGCATTACTGGCAAATGACTTCATTCGAGAATTATTGTATTAGAATGGGTATCAAACCCGATTCATGTTAAGAAGTCAAATGGAAAATGGAGGACTTGTATAGACTTTTCTAACCTGAACGATGCATGTCTTAAAGATTGTTTTCTGCTCCCGAGAATTGATCTGTTGGTAGATGGAATTGTTGGGCATAAGCTTTTGTCCTTTATATATGCTTACTCTAGGTACAGCCAAATCGCGGAGCACGTCACGGACCAAGAGCACACTAACTTTATCACTGCCTAAGGCTCTACTACTACAAAACTATGTCATTTGGACTCAAAAATGCAGGGGAAACATACCGATGTCTGATAAGCAAGATGTTGGTCGAATAGGCTGGCAAAACCGTGGAGGTATATGTTAATGACATGTTAGTGAAGTCAAGAAAGATTAAAGACCATATCTTGCTCTTGGATGAAATGTTTCAAATTCTATGGAAATACGAGATGAAGTTAAACCCGCTAAAGTGTTCTCTCGGATTGGCTTCTGGAAAATTCTTGGGCTTTATCATGCATGCGAGGGGGATAGAGGCTAACCCAGATTAAGTCTGAGCATTACAAGACATTAAAATTCCCAAAGCTCTAAAGGAAATACAAAGTTTAAATCGAAAAGTAGTACCTTAAGCAGGTTCATATCCAAAGCCACTAACAAGTTTGTCCCGTTCTTTGAGGCACTCATGAAAAAGAAAGGCAAGTTTGTGTAAACAAATGAATGTTCAGCTGTATTTTTAAATTTATTCTAACCTATAGAAGCCAGCGTTCTTTTCTACACTAGTTAAAGGGGAAGTTCTTTACATCCATTTAGTTGTATCACATCATGCTTTAAGCATTGCTTTGGACGGGTAGGAGGACCGAGAAAAATGTCGTGTGTATTATATAAGCAAGCGCTTCATCGGGCCAAAGTCCAGGTGTCCTAAGATAAAAAGTTGGCATACTATCTGTTTATTGCATCCAGCAAACTGAGGCACAACTTCCAGTCACATTCTATATGGGTACTCATAGACCATCTACTATAGTAGGTCCTGCATTGGCCAGACACTTCAAGAAAACTAACCAAATGGAATATTGAGTTGATTCAATGTAAGATAACATATTACCCATGGACTACAATCAAGGGGCAAGCACTAGTGGACTTCCTTGTTGAATTTACTATTCAAGATGTTGAAGTGAAGCTGCTGGAGGAGGAAGCACTCTAGTGGCTGGTGTTGTTGATGGAGCATCTAATGATTACATCTCTGGTGCAAGGGTGGTATTCATCACCCCCGAAGAAAGAAAGTTGATTTATGCGATCAAATCAGGATTCCAAGCAATGAATAACGAGGCGGAATATTAAGCTTTAATATCTAGATTAGAATTAGTGAGGGCGCTAGGGATCAAGAGGCTGTGTGTTCATAATGACTCTCGAATGGTGGTGAATCAGGTACTCAAGTAATTCTAGGCCAAAGGAGAATGCTTAAAATCTTACGTAGAAAAGGTGAAGGATCTAGGTACTGGGATGGAGCACTACGTAGTGAAACATATTCCTTAAGATGAGAATTGAGATGAGGAAGGGTTGGCAAAGTTGGCAACTTCGAAAGATGAGTCCCTGCTGGGATTGGTACTTATTATGACCCTACATCGACCCAGTTTCGAGGAAGTAAATGTGGTTTCAGTTGTGGGGGATGGGGTGACCTAGATGACCTTTTTGATAAATTATTTGAGTGATGGAACACTGCCTAACAGTCGGAATAAGGTTAGGATGACCCTACAGAAGGTGCCCCCTTCGTTATCCAGGATGGACTGTTATATCCAAGAGGATATTCGAACCTACTACTGAGATGCGCCATTGTATAGGAAACTGAATTGGTACTGAGTGACATACATCAAGGAAGCTACGGAGACCATACTAGAGGGAAGATCCTAGCAAAGAAAGTCTTATAGTATGGATACTTCTGACCAACAGTGAACTATGACGCAATGGAGTACGTGAGGAAGTATGACAAGTGACAGCAGTTTGCGAAGATTCCTAGGTTGCCCCCAAATGAGTTGACTCATAGGTCACCCCCTTAGACCCTTGGGGCTTGGGAAATAGACTAAATCCGAGAACTTCCAATTACATGGGGTGGCACTAAGTATGCGATAGTGGCAATTGACTACTTTACTAAATGGATGGAAGCTGAGCCCATTACTAGGGTGTCAACAGGCAAGGTCATAAATTTTTTTAATCAAGATTGTAATATGAAAGCACAAAGTTCCTCTCCAGATCATCTCAAACGATGGATTGCAGTTTGACAGAGCGGAGTTTGTCGATTTCTGCCAGCAGCACGGAATAAAAAAACATCTCTATGGTGGAGAACCCGTAGGCTAACGTATAGGTAGAAGAAGTCAACAAGGTTCTAAAGACACTCATAAAGAAGCACCAAGAAAGAGAAAAAGGAGCATGGGTAGACGAATTTCTTCTGGCATTATGGGCCTACCGACTTCTTTCAAGATGGCAACATGACATATTCCTTTATCATTGGCTTATGGGTCATTGGTGATGCTGCGGTAGAGATGGTAGTTCCATCCTATAGAAGACTTCATTATGACCCGAATGAGAATAAAGAGCAGCTGAACATGTCACTTAACTTGGTGGATGAGATAGTTAAGGAAGCCGCCTCGAAAGTCTAAGCACACAAACGAAGGGTAGTTGCATAGTGCAACTCTAAGGTCAAACATCGCCCACTCAAGGAAGGGGACTTGGTATTGAAGCAAATCTTTCCTAGACCGTGGGCACTTGATCTAGGTTGGGAACGACCGTACGTCATCCACAAGGACCTTGAAAATGGAGCCTTCATTTTCGATGCAGTCGATAGAGCTATGTACAAAAAATCTTGGAATGCACACCATCTCTGTCATTACTTTACTTGAATTCTTTAAATTTTTATAATTGTATTGAAACTATGTAATTGAAATAAATATGAGACCGATTCTAATAAAGTGTACTTTTTTCCTAAAAATCTTGACATTATAAGTAATGGTTAGGAAACATAACATTACTTTGTCACTTAAAAACGCATGGGAATAACATTAGCACCATGAGGAAGCATCGCGTTAGTCTTGGGAGTTGACTACTTAACTTGGGAATAGGACTGTATTGTCGTACAATCTCCCTTCAGACTTCTTAGCTAACAGTGATGGACTGAAGTATTCCTATTCGAGTGTCCACAGACGATGATTAGCTCAAAATTATCTACCTTCAATGGCGACCTCTATCAACCCATGGTCCGAACATGACTGCCAAATGGGTGCTCGCCATTGATGATCTGCTCAAACTTATCTACCGGTAGTAGCAATCCCAATCAGCCCATGGTCAGGATAACCATCAAATGGGTGCTCACCATGGACGATCTGCTCAAACTTACCTACCGATAATTGAAAGCCAATCAGCCTGTGGTCAAGATATGGGTGTTTTCCATTGACAATCAGCTCAAACTTATCTGCTTGCAATGGCAAGCCCAATCACCCCATGGTTAGGACATGATCGCCAAATGGATGCTCACCGTTGACGATTAGCTCAAACTTATCTACCGATAATGGCACGCCCGATTAACCCATGGTCAAGACATGACTGCCAAATGGATGCTCACCATTGATGATCGACCCAAATTTTCCAACCGATGGTGGTTTATCAGAGAGATCCTTATTTGGGTGTCCACAGCTAACGGTCGGTCTATTTTTTCCCTTTGGCATTGGTAAGTCGAAATGACATTGCTCAGGCATTCACCATTGTCAAATGACTTCAAACACAAAGGAGGACAGGGAGAACCTGACTTACCGTCTGTCAGGATGCAACAACCACCTAGATGGTCCCCTAGTTTTTATAAAAACTAGTTAAATAACAACAAATGACCACAAAGGGCATGCGTCTATCTAAGGCATGGTGGATATTCCATCATAAATGCATAGAACAACATTCACATTAACACTGGGCCTACAGTCCAAACATATTAATTGTATTTGTTAAACACATACATGTTTATAAAGCAAAAATCACAAAATGCCAACCTATGCGCTTGACCTAAATACACATCAAAATTGGTCAAGCATAAGCCGGAATGTTTAATACAATAGTCAACTTTGTATACACAGCATGTTTGACATAAATAGAAAAAGTAAATGAAGATAACAAGCAGGAATGATCGCCATTTTGATCCAGGCTTAGAAGCAGACAACTTAGAATGATGTCTCAAGCTCTTATGGTCATGTGAGCCCTTATGCTCACCCGCCTTCTTCTCTTCTTCCTTCTCTTCTTTCCTTTTAGCAGCGGCAGCGACGTCAAGCTCGGCTTATTTTGTCTTTATACGCTTTGATTTCTCCATGGCCTCGTGCTTCACCCTCTCTGGGTCTACAAGGGAATCAACTAGGACTTGTTGTTTCAAAGCTTCCTCTCTATCAAACTTGTCGGTAGGATTAGAAGCGCCTATGATATCGGCATCAGTATTCTCCGTGAGGGCGGTAATTATCTCACTGTAAGCTCTTCTAGTTGGAGGATCAGAAGGGCCCAAGGGCACGGCACCTGGCGGTGGAATGTCGGAGATGACCATTGCCTTTGTAAGATCCATCATGTGCACAATACTTGTGAAAAGGCAAGAAAGACTACCAGGCATGGTCCCGCTCAAGCAATCCTGGATATACTAAATGGTCATTCATAAACTGTAAGGGAAAATCCTACCGCCTTTTAGAGACATGGAGGCATCGCCTGGAATCTGAGTCTGACTGGAGGGGAGCTACCAAGGGTTGCTTTTCAATAGGCAAATTTAGATAAATGTGGGAAACTATTACTGAAACATTGTGTGTTGGAGCGTATATCATTCTTTTTGAAGTCTAACCTTGTATAGTTTCTCCAAAAGTCATGCCACCATTTTTCTATTTTTCAGCTTCTTTCTTGTGAGCCCTCTTAGCTTCGGTAAGCTTAATATAACCTAGCTAAATGGCCTCCTTCTCATCCATTAGGAAATGGGAATAAAAAACTTTTAAGGTTGAAGGGAGGGTCTCCATTTCACTTGCAACTTTTGCTTCTTGGATCAACCGCTTGTGAATAGAAGCCATGACCTCCTGGTAATCGTCCATCCAGGCTAGGCTTTTCTTTGTAAACATCCTATAATAAATTTTATCCAGGAGCCTTTCCCCTGATCCAGTTGGCTTTGCTTCATCATATTCTGAGCTTATCTGCCCTGAAAGTCTCAATGGCTTTACCGGCAAATAGGGCTTTGATGTCTACCTGGAGGGAGACCCTATCAGCTTTCCACTCTAATACTTCTTCTTTAAGTTGGCAATCCCGAGTCCCACATTCTCTACCATTGCCTGCGGCTCTTCTGTCTGTTGGAACTGGACCATCTCATGACAGATGAAATATGTCAATTTCAAAAAAATTACCATTTTTGGATCATTAAAGGGACTATGAAGTCTAAATGCATTTAGATCTTATCTAAATTTTCTTTTAAACAAAATCAATATTTTATTTAATTTGGTAAAAAAGATTCAAAAGGGTGTGAATATTATATAAATTTATACGAATGAGTGTATCAAATACACCCATATATGTAGCAGTTACTTATTAAAATATATATAATAAAATAACCTTTAGTTTTTTTCCCTAATAGTTATGCAATTAATTAAGAAAGTGAACAACATTAATAGGAGATAGAGAAACATTATATTTCTCTATTTGTGATAAGATTGATAATATGTTGAATAAACGTGTTAACATTTCAATTGAATGTTTTATTAGGAAAGAATTAATTTAATTTAATATGATTAATTGCAAATGATTATGAGCACATCACATGTACCTATGTGTATAGTGTAAATGCAACATATAAAAGTGTACAAAGCTAATGTAAACATTGCACAGGTGTTGGGATTTACATCACAATGGACATATTTCCCGTCTATATATGCCTTTGTCGTCCTAAACGTGAACAATTTTATTTATTTATTAATATATAAATACATACATAAATATATTTACATATATATTATAAATACACACATATACATATACAATTATTGTTTAGCATAATAGTTCAAATAAAATAGATTTCAATTACAAGCAGTAAGTCAAAGAATATTTAGATTAATGAAAATGTTTTGAAACAGTTCTGAAAAGGTTCCTTCCTTTTTAAGCAGAAATAAAAACTTTAACTAGATAAAATTGCAAATCATGGAATATCATTGATTTAATGTTTTATTTCTTTTCAATTACAAGTAGTAAGTCAAAGAATATTCAGATTACTTAAAATAGCTTGAAATAGTTATGAAAAATTCCTTCCTTTTTAGCAGAGATATAATTTATAATTAAATGGAATCGCAAATCATGAAATATATCATTAATTTTATGTTTCCCTTTTTCGAAGAGGAAGAGTTTATATTAAAATGATTTGAAACAAGACAATTAAAACATCATATTAATTGAATGGTAGAGATTAATTAGAATGATTAGCACCAAGTTTTAATTACACAGAAACCCATGTCTAAATATTCAAGTGTAAACCTTTTGATATGAAAAAATAAATTGTGAAAAAAATTCAAAGTTCAATTATGTTCATTTTTTAAACAACAAAATCAAACGATATAGGCATATATAGATTTGGGATAAGAAGATCTAGATTAAACAAACTTTGTAAACAATCACATAGAGTACAAAAAATGAAATTATGAAGGCCTACATCTATGTTAAATTAATTAATCAAACAATCATACATGAGATAGAAAATGAGATATTATAATTCATAAAAATAATAGTGAATAAAAGTAAACATTCTATATTTTAACATGATTGAATAACTGATTCAAGAAAGGGAATGGAGACATTCAAATCAAGATTAAAAATCATAGGTATGAACAGAAAGGAAAGATAGACATTAAGGGGATAAGATCAAATTATAAGATATGTAAATATAGAATTATAGGCACATATAATAACCGTAGGATGAAGCATGTAGAAACATCTTGAAAGATAGAACAATACCTTGATCTGATTGATCACTCTCTAGATCCGATAAACCTTGCCCTTCATCATACCTTGATTCGTGGATTCTCCTCAGATTTCAAGCAAATCGCCATCTCACTTTTCAAGAGAAGAATGAACCACCTTTTTAATTTAGTTTGATGTTGATTTGAATATGTTTTGATGGTCTTTTTTTGATAAAGTTTCAGCCATGAATGAATGATAGAGAAGAGGAAGAAAAGAGAATAAAAATGAAAGTCACGTTTTGTTCTATGCACTTTCAAAAATGAGGAGATTTTGTTTTTAATTGAATTAAAGGAACCTTTTTCGATTCTCCCATTAAAACTTCCTCCTTTATTTCCTTTTTATAAATTTCAATTAATCTCATTAATTGATTTCCTCCGCTTACCATTATATAGCTGATCCAAGTACATACCAAGTATGAAACTTTTCCAAATAAAAGAAAACAACTTTATATAATTATTTATTATCTAAAAGATGTTTAAAATTATACCAATATCACATATCGATATATGTAAATATAACTTTTATATATGCATTAAAATAATTACCAGCAACATTCAAAACATCAAATAAATTAACAATAATTAATATTTCATAAATATTAATTAATTTAATTAGTTTGCAAAATCTTATAGACTAATTAAATTTTGTGGTTTTTAGAGAAATCACAAATGAGGTTATGTGACTCAAAGGTGTGAATTCAGTCAGTGATTAATATAGAACAATTCAAATATTAGTGTTCACATGTCACTTAGCATGTGGTATGACAGTTTGGTTGAATTAATCACTTACAGGTCTTTTCAGTGAAATTAAGTTTTACTTATTATAAGCGGTACCTAATAATGACAATTATTTACACCAATTCACTTCGTCAAAACTGTATCGCATTAGGACTTTTGGAACTTAGTAATGGTCAAAATTCCAATATCATCCACATTCAACTTTATAGTCCGAATACAAAGTCCTTGGATCAATAAAAACAATTATTATTAACCAAATTGCTTTAGTCTGAGACTTCGGCTCTGAGTTTACTTGAGTTGACCATGATACTAACCCCATATAACCGACGAGACGAATCCTCTCTTGAATAGTGCTTCACTTCCAATACTTCCACTCGACCCAGCTATAGTCACTCGATGGAATGTCATGCCATGATTTGACTATAAACAAAGCAGAGCTTTCATATTAAAGATCCACGGTATTCTCAAGTCAAGAGAACTGAGTAAATCAGTCACATCGATATTTTCTATTTGACCTTGGTTATATTCACAAACAGAAAACTATCAAGTGGATTGTTCCATAGTTATCCAATAACTATCAGTACGTAACCCTAGGTACCCCCTATAGTCATGAGTAATATACTGCCCAACATTTGAAGAGCGTTACATACTCTAGTCTCAAAAGACACATCGATATCCATCCTCGATGCATCTTGACTAGGAACATTTAAAATGGTATATTTTTTTCATTGTGACAAATTACACACCGTTACAACACTTTATAACTACTATCATAAAATATACCATTATGGATTTTCTATTAAATATACTTTTAATTAAATCAATTAATTAATACAACCACATTATATCAAGTATATAATAGAAAGAAACACTTTCCTCTTGGAGTATTCATTCTTGACATTTTTATAATCATCAAAGAGTAGTCCGGCCTTATTGTTGTACTCTTTCGCGGCAGCCTTGACACTTGCTACATAATCTTGCTTCAACTGCTCCAATTCTTCAGTATGGGCAGCCTTGACCCTCTCTATCTCGTTGGCATGTTTCTTCATCTCCTTGAATGTAGATCTCTCAAGGGCGTCAACCACTTTCTTATAGTCAAAGTCTTTCTCATGCATCCGCTTCCTTAACTAAACAATCTTTAACCTTTGTTCTACATTTTTTTTGCCAACCTCTTCCCCGGCTATGGTGACCTTAGAGTGGTAATCTGCTAAGGCCTTAACTCCACCCAACCTCTCCTCCAATAAATCGATCACCCTTATAAAGGAAAAAGGCAGCGCTTCGTAAGTAAGCGAGCCAGATGATCTCTCGGCCAGTAGGGATATTGATACTCGTCGAACTTTGGGTCTAAGGGGTTAGGAATGATGGTTCCCATTTCCTTTTGCTTCTCTTTGTTTTTGCTTCTAGGGAGGAGGACTTTCATGCTCTCCTACTTGTTTTCTCCTACAGCTTGGAGGCTTTCAAGTTGGATAGAGGAAAAAGGGAGTGGTATGGAGATTTTGAAAGATGAAATAGAGAATGGAACCCATATTTGCGGCTAGAAGAGCATGATCTTTTTTAGATACATCTTTGGGGTCCTAGTCGCCCTCATCGCTAGCTCGGCAATATTGGATAACTTCCCTAGTTAGTAACTTATAGCTATTTGCTCGACATTTAAACTAGAGTCGAATAAAGACATAGCTTGTTTTACTTCCTTGGGTGGTGCTTTCGACCCCAGTGCGTTTTCTTAAGAAGTATTTATCTTCTTGAGATTATACTGCATGAAATGAAAAAGAGAAAAGGATTAGATGTGAGACCAAACTTGAGCGATACATGGACGTGGCATAAGGATGTAGAAGAGTGCATGTGAGTGCAAAAGTTTAGAACGGTCGTACGAACACTTAGGGTCCTCATGGATCTCCAGTTGTTGCTGGATCTTCGCTATAGATGTATAATCCCACAGATAATTCTAAGCACCAGGACCAGAAGATAATCAAAAATAGAGGTGTTACCAAGGATGAAAGCTTCCTCCCCCTCGAAACTAAAAACATGACATAGAGCCTTGTCCACCTCTGCATCAGGTGGAGTAGACAAACCAATGTACCCAGAGTAGTCAACTTCATCATGGTCTGAAGCAGGGTGCTTACTATAATGAGAATGGGTTTTTCCCTTCCTTATAGTCCTTGTTTGGATGCTATCATCCTCTTATTTTGCATAATCGACGGTCAACACTTTTTTCGAGGCTTAACCTTGAAGGTGTCCAACTATGGCTTTTTCGAGTTTGCTAGGATAGTTTCTCATTTGTTGGATATCTCGGTTGTCAGAGCGGCACCAGAAACGAAAGCCTGCGAGGAGTGAACACCGCTTGTTTCATCAGTCGTTGAGCCTTTTTCTTTTCTTTTCTTAGTAGACTTCTGGGTGGAGGGTTGTCTACCTTTCGTAATTGAGCATCCAACCAAAGCAGACTAAGCTGTCTAAAGTTATCATCAGTCACAAGACAGGAAACCTCCTGAAGTCCTTTTGGAATTCGTTGGAGCTTCTTCGACATATCATCTAAGTCCTGCCCAGCAGCAGCTCTCACAACAAAGGGAATCCGAGAGGAGAAAGTTTAGCTCCCAACACGAACTAAGAAATAAGACCGAAGAAGGAGGGAAACTTACATCCTGAATGCCAATGGTGGAAGCATGAGGAGTTATCTTGAACAAAGAAGTACTCCCTCTTGAACATGCTATATTTAGAATACAGGTTCTCTGCTGGCTTGAACTTACTCCCTGCGTCGAGATAAATGAATGATGAACCCTTTTGTTTGCTCTTTATAGTATATAAGAATCTTATCTGACGATGAGTCGAGGGCTTTATAAAATTCCTCATGATGATGGAGTACATGGTGGTGAGGATGGCGTAACCGTTCAAATGCAGTTGGAATGGAGCAATCCTTAAGTAAACGAAAAACCCTGTAATCCATGGAGGAAGAGGAGGCGAAGCTCCAACCGTGCAATGATAGTGGGAAAGGCCATACATCCCTCGAGTGGATCGTGCGCTCGCTGCTCTGGTGTAGGTAAGAGGAGATCCTCATAAGGAATTCCATAAGTGGTAACAATGAGATCAAGCTTCTTGGCCATTAACTTTGAGCCCTCATACTCCATGGGGTTTACTAAAGTTTAGACTATCTGTATCCGCATACAAGAGAATGGGCAAATCTCGGTTGATTAGAGCGACGTCTCAAATGAACAAGAGCCAGAGGCACAGAAGAAGAGGGACCCATATATCCTGAAGCAGTCCGCGAACGAGTCTGGCGATGATATAACATACATGTCTGGTATGCCAACTTATCTTAGGTATTAGTGCAAAGGATGGAGATACTCATGCATATACGTATGTGCATGCCCAAAAAAATTCAACTCTCCTTTTCGATAGACCACCGAAGAGTAGGCCATTGAACAGGTAACAACTGAACCGCATCAAGTCTTGGACCAAGCCAAGTCAAATGGCATGCAAATCATAGGTACGGATGTTAAAATGGAAGAAAAATGCTTACCAAATCGTGAATTAACTTTGAGCTAATGGTTGGAGTTGAACTGGAAGCTTGGGAAGCAGTGCACAACAATGGTAGCTCGGTGAGATGAAGAGTCGCATGTTTTAGAGAAAGTGGAAAACGAATAACCGTGTCTAGTAAAGTAAGGCACTATAGCTTATATAGGAATGTCTCCTATACCGACACTACACCAAATTGATGATTTTGCAACATTTTGTATTTGTAAATTTCTAACACTTACAAATGTTACAAACTACTAACAGTTAATAAGTGTTAGAATAGCTGAAAAAGCGTTGGTAAAAATAAATAATTTTCTATATAAACTTTACAACACATTACTTATGATATATAACACAAATAAGTGTTACAATGATTGGTAAATTTGTAAATAATTCATGACTAAGTGCACTTGTTTGTAATTTAGCATAAGTTTCGTTTCCCATACTTATCCATTCCCATTCTCATTTTTGGCCGCACTGTTTTTTATTCCAATTTAAGTTTCTCCTTCTCAGCAACTCTTTACAAATCATCGTCGCTCTTCGCCATGAATCACAGATGCAACAATTGCTGCTCCAGAAAATCATCTCCACTAATCACGAATTGTTGCTCCAGAAAATCCAATGCCAACCTCGAATGTGACAATTGCTGCTCGAATCGAAGTTGAGCCTAAACCCTAGTTATCCTCATTTCAACCATGGCCATGCCGTACTACCAAATCAAGTCCGAACAACCATGGCCATGACTCATTCTCGTTTAAAGGAGGCGGTGGATTCGATTTTGAGCAAATTCGTGGATTGAAGGTGGCCGATCAGTGGTAAGGAGGCGATTCCAGAGGTTGTGGGTTCGTTGATTATTGGTTTTTTCCACTCTCTAGAGCTACTGGGAGATTTAGTAATGGTTACAATGGCATCGATTTTCTGGGTGAGCTTTTTTTGTTCACATTTTGCTTATTATTTGCGTTTCATACGAATCTTTTTGCTTCATGGGTCTCTCATAATTGAAATGCAAATTTAATTTTGATAAGTATAAACTCAAAGATGCCAGAGGAGAGGTATATTTGAAATGGTTTTCAATTTCATTTGTTACAGCAAGTATATGATGGTCTTGAATTAAACTAACTAGAATTTGTCTTGAAATCAATATACTGTTAGGGAGTCATAATTCAAATTCAATTCTAGATTTTAGTGGTCTAAATTCTTTACTCAGTTTACATTTGCATATGCAAAGTGAAGAAGGTACCCACAGTTGATTCGGTTTTCCACTATATTCTACAATAACTAATATGTGAACTTCAACTTGCACATTATACTCAGCTAAGTATATGAACTGCTTTGTATGGGTATGAGCCTCCATTCAAGAATAAGCATCAGAAGGGTGAATTATTGTCATTACTTTATGGTGGATCAAAAAAGAAAAACTCCAAATCAAACAAGAAAGATTCAGATGAGAAAAAATCAAGCAAGCATGTTGATAGCACTTTTCCAATATCCAATATACAAGACATAGAAGAAGGGGTTGAAGGTAGGGTCAGGTCTTCTTCCAATTTTCTCTTCAAAGAACAAGACATTAAAATAATACTTAGGGTGAGGCAATAGTATCTAATTGGAAAATAGAAAATGAAGTATTATCTAATAATATACGATAAACCATATGACTTTGTAATGATTCCATTTGGGAGTTGTCTCATGCTTCTAAGATAGTGTGAGGAAAGCATTGCTCTTAAACCATAATTTTGATCAATTGTGATAATATATCAGGGAATGGTTTTGATGATGAGAAGTCACTGCTGATGTCGCAAAAGTGTTTGGAGCAAAGGTTTGGGCAATCTCAAGTGTTTGTTGCCTCTACTTTAATGGAGCATGGCGGGGTTCCTCAATCAGCAGCACCCGAGTCACTTTTGAAGGAAGCTATTCACGTTATCAGCTGTGGTTATGAAGATAAAACTGACTGGGGTAATGAGGTAAGTTGTTGAATGTATCCTCCGAAAATTATAGTTGGTGAAACGGAGCAATGTTTCCCTGAATCAGACGAGGCTCTATATTTTTGTGATGAATAGAACTGACAATTGTTTTCATATTCTGAAAATTGTACATGTATGTAAAGTTTAACAAAGCTAGTGTTGGGGATTAGACAATTGTTCAGTAATGAAGTAAATTTACGATGATTAAAGCTTTGAGTTACTCATTAGAATACTGAAAGTACATATTTCTCATACATCATAAGAATCTCGCTGCAAAATATTTCTACTTAGTATTTTTTTCAATTTAAATATTGTATTTTGGTTATAAAGCTTTATACTGGTTGACTACTACAGACTGGATGGATTTATGGTTCAGTGACAGAGGACATTCTTACTGGATTCAAAATGCATGCATGGGGTTGGGGTTCCATTTACTGCATGCCTAATCCTCCAGCATTCAAAGGATCTGCTCCAATTAATTTATCAGATCGTCTGAATCAAGTACTCCGATGGGCACTTGGATCAGTTGAAATTCTTCTCAGTCGACATTTTCCCATATGGTATGGCTATGGTGGAAGGCTCAAGTTCTTAGAGAGATTTTCTTACATCAACACAACCATTAACCCACTTACTTCTCTTCCTCTCATTTTGTACTGCACCCTACCTGCAGTCTGTCTTCTTACTGGGAAGTTCATCATTCCTCAGATACATCTTCATATCTTTTTCACACTCTGATAGAAAACACACCAAAATTGGAAGTATAAGTGTTTTTTTCTTCTGAACTTTGATGTGTCATTCTCTGATACTTCAGTAAATCGTTATGCAGGCCATATTAACAAGGTCTCTTATTTTCTGACCTATATTTTAAGGTATACAATGCAATGTTGACTTCTTTACAACACAAACAACCTGCCAACGTTTCTTCCATCGGATTATTATAATGCAACTTACATAAATGTTTTACGTTTGTTTTTGATA
Source organism: Allium cepa (assembly GCA_030765085.1). Taxonomy (NCBI): domain Eukaryota; kingdom Viridiplantae; phylum Streptophyta; class Magnoliopsida; order Asparagales; family Amaryllidaceae; genus Allium; species Allium cepa. The sequence goes on from CM060928.1 coordinate 590,127,815, forward strand.
AAATAACTTGGATTATATTTATAAAAACTATATATTTAATGCATTTAAGTGATATATACATAATTGATGTTCAAAATAGTAATATTGTGTGTTCTTTTTGTTTCTTATTTTGGATTACTAATTTCTCGTTGTCTTGAGTTCGTATGTGATTTTATTATTTCAGATCTGAGCTTTACTCATCTTGCTAATGAAAAATGCTTGAATTTTGATGCCTGTAATTGTAAATTATCAGTTAGATTTAATATGCTGATAAAACAAAACAGAAAGAAGAATCATGGATCTACAGATCTCAAAAAGGTATGCATGCATGCCTAATTGATAGTAAAGACCTTGATTAAAAGTGTATTGAGTAAGATTCGGTTTACTCTTGTAAGGTAATATTTTCCAGTTTCCATGAACCCAAAATTAAATTAAATTTTCTATCCTTTTGTAAACTTTCCTAACACAGTTGCAAAACTGCACCAGTAAAACTCAAAGCCATTAGATTTTTTAAATATAAGTTAATAACATTATCTTGGGTTGTTGATTTTATAAGTTAGCTGGTTTTAAAATAAGTGACCATTCCTGTAGGTTTAATTAAGGGATACTCGTTTGTATCTGCATCATTCTTTACCATGTAAGCATTATGGTGCCCGTCATGTCTTTAGTTAGGATAACAAAATTTTAGCAAAATATATTCATACGACTCATGATTGAAATTGGATTAAGGAAGCAAGATATAATGATTATTATTATTCTTATAAAGCATTTTTCTTTTTCAGTTCCTAGAAAATTCACGAAATAATTTTTCTGTCCATCTGTAGCTTTCATAGCATTTTGGCTAATATATGAACAAAATACATATTCATGTTTTTGATTACGAAAATTTTAAGCACAAGTTTATAAAACATGTCTGATTGTTGCTTTTTGAAGTTAGTGGATTTCTAAATAAGTGGTTCTTTAATTAAAACCGTGCAGTTTGAATTAACTGATACTTGGTTATAATTCCATCTTTCGTTACTATTAATGATCCACCTTTTACCAAAAACAAAGTTTGAGCGAAATAAATACATGTAACATGTAAAGCCACACTTTCTGTCCTTGATTGTAGGTAAACATATCCTATATAATTATCGCTGCTTTTTTTCACCACAGATTGATGCTCGAGCCTTGAAGCTGGATTCTTGGAGACAACTTTCATCTGAGATGGGTATGGCATTCATCCACTGTTGTGTTGTGCTGACTTTTATATGGACATTTTCCCTATTATGACAGCTGAAAATTGTGTTATAAAACAACTTATCATCATAATAGTAATTTTATATAAAAAACTAAATTTGATTTAATCCAGAGTACTTATGTGTATTCAATATTTGCACAGTTTAATTTAATGTGACGCTATGCACATTTTTTAATATTATTTCCATCCACTTGGTAGTGCAATTATCCTCATGGATTTTGTCAACGTAGTTTTGAGTTTCTATGTTGACTTTATTACTGTGTTCTTTTAATTTTTCAAAATTTGCTCTTGCTGAGTGTCATCGCCCCATGGGTGTTATCTTGTGTAATTACTCTAGTAAGTAATTTAGACAATTATTTTTAAAAAAGAAGACAATTACATAGGGAGTTATGTTTTTGGATTGGAAAAATTAAAGTCAAGACTTCTACAATTGTATTATGAGGACTTAAAAAGGTCTGTTCTTTAAGCAACCAATACATCTATACTTATTCATAGTTATTTATTATTTGAAACTTAAAATACCAGTTTCTTACTTTAGGTTGATACACCTGTGGATGAGCTTAAAGAATGGTTAGATGCACTATACACTGCAGGTGTTCCTTGCGCTATTGTTTCATGTCTAGACCAGAATAACATGGTTGATATTCTTGAAAGGATGGGTCTCAATAAATATTTTAAGGTGCATATCTCTAACTAAGAAAATAAATATTTTTTTGCTTGATTTTCTTTGTCATAACTGTTTCATGTATTAAGGATCTGGTTTTCGAGGAGGCCGGAATGGAATCCACAGCTCATAGATTTCTTCAGCTGCTCTAAAGGTGCGATGTATGTTTATTTTCTACCTTTTTATGCAATCTAAGTTGTATTTTAGTGTTCCTACCTTCACATATCATTCCTGAAACAACCGTCGTCATTCATTAGCTGGAAAATTTTGAATTAGTGCGTTCTGTATTTTTCTGATAAGAACTTATACCTTAGCCTTGTCATAGGCTACTCTGATATACGTCTTAGACATGACAGTATGTTCTTTAAGACAAAGTGCTATTTTTGTGAAATCAAACCTACACAAATACAGCATAATTTTCATGTACGTTGACTCTTTATTATAGTTCAGACGTGTTCAGTACAGCTTGTTAGTATTTGAAATTATTGTATTGGCTTCATTGTTGGTTGCAGTTGGATCGAAAGCCTTCAAAGTGTTGTATTCGAAGACGACCCAAAAGGTATCATGGCCGCCCACAATTGTACCATAATGGCAGTAGCTGTAATTGGAGCACATAGAGCGTAAGATTTTGCTTGTTTCTCTCATTATTTACACATTTCGTAACATTCTGAATCAAGTTCAACCCAACAAGGTACATAGCACGCTTTTCCGTCTATTCATTGTACGCTTATGAATAGTTCTGTCAAGTTTCAAATTTTGGTATTTTGTTTCTTACACCATTTATAAGAGAAAAGTATATCTATAATAATAGAAAAATATTGTAATATGCTACAAAGAAAATGAAATGCATTTATATTTCATAAAAAATTTCCAGTCCCAGTTGAAATTGGCAAACACAAAGGCTGATATTAAGTTATGATAATGAAGTATAAATGACATAATTGCAACATAAGTACAAATAGTTTTAATGCAACTAAACCAAATAATAGGTGGAAAAATATTGGTTTTGTCAATAAAAAGGTTTAGCGCAAAGCTATGAATTTCGTTTGCTTCAAAGAAAATTAGTGTGGACTTTGATTCTTTTCATGCTCAAAAAAAATTAATTAGATACACTCTTGTAAAAATTGACTTTTGGTATCATATATGGATAAAAATTAGCTTGAAAAGAAAGTAATTAAAAGGTTTAGCATAGATTCAGTGGCAAAAGGTATGTATTAAACGAATTTACATAAACTTTCAATTTTTCATTTGAAAACTCAATGAAAGTTTTCGAGCTACAAAGTGATAAATTATTCCATTTTTGAGAGATTACAAATAATCACCACTTTCAAGTGAACACACAACTTATGCAAAATTGCTACTTTGTTTGGGTTATGAGATTGGATTTTTGCAATGCAGTTTGTAGTGGTAGGATTATTCGCAGGTAGAGGATTGCCCTGGTGGGCATGTAATTGAATTTGTGCAGGGGATATTGATGAAATGTTGTTAATGCAAGAGTGCCAGAAGAAAGCAGGAGGATGGAGGGTGTGTGACTGATGTGGCTGATGCTTTTATGACAGGAATAAATTGATTAGTGTGCAAGGAATATATGCGGCATGCTGATGAGTTGTAGAAGTGTTGAGTTTGTAGTGGATAAGGGTATGAACAGAGGAAGTAGAGGTTAGTCGTAGAGGCTGCTGGCACAAGATTATTGAAGTGTAGGAAGTAAATGTTGTTGAAGTAAAGGGAAATGGAGGTGATGTTGACAGTGAACTGCAGTGTGTAGTTTGAAGATTAAGAATTGGGTGATTGTTGAGAAGAGACAAGACTATGGAATGTAATGTGGTTTGCAGAAATTTCTTGTATGATTGACGATGTAGGGGAATGTTGATCTAACAGTGAAGACTCGATGAGTAGGTAGTGGTAATGAAGTGTTAGAGGAGTAGATGTTTGTGAACTATCGCGTATAACAGTTGAAGTGGTTTTGTATTGAGAGAGGAAGAGGTGAACAAAATATGGAGTACAGAGGGAAGGATGATATGTGTAAACAGGGGGAAGGATGATATGTGGAGTACCAGGGGCTTTGTGATATGGCCTGTGTTTCGTCTTTGCAATATCTAAAATTCTATTTATTAGTAGCTCGTATTACATTGGATATTTAAAATTAGATATGAAATTGCTTTTTTGTAATTTGGATATGATATTGTGGTATTTTGAAATTGGAAAGTTTGTAGCTCCTATTATAGTATTATCTAAATATGATATTGTTGCATTTGAGATATGGAAGCATTTTAGACTTCATATTGAATTGATATGATGAATTATAGATGGTATGGACATCATCATTTATGAGATATTATATTCATTTGTTTTAAGAATTTAATATTAATTGCGTATAAAATAGTGTAAAAACATAATTTCAATTAGTAACGCATACAAGTGTTACCAATATTTTGGATAACAACACTTATCTACGTTACAAACCTAAATGATAAGCAAAGCATTTTATGTGTAACAACACATATATGTGTTACTAAATAATCATTTTCCAACACTTATAAGCGTTACCGTATATTTCTGTACCAACACTTATAAGCGTTACCGTATATTTCTGTACCAACACTTATAAGCGTTACCGTATATTTAGGTACCAACACTTATAAGTGTTAGTAATACCTATGTTCGTAACACTTATAAGTGTTACAAATTTGGCCGCTTCATTCCTCACAGTCCATTAGTAACACTTAAAAAAATGTTACTGAAATTATTTGTAACACTTATAAATGTTAGGATTTGCCTGTTTTGGTGTGTGCGAACTGAACCATGCCGAACCAATGGCATAATGAATAAACTCCTTATGCAAATCCAAACCAACTAATGTCAAACCAACTATAACACCCAACAAGTAGCACTCTAAACCTACCTTTGCCACCAAGTCACGAGACCAATCGACCCAAATTAGAAGAGGAGATGGTTCTGATGAATTTTTATGGAGAGATTCAACAAAGCGTGCCTCGTTATCCATGAGCTAGGCTTTTTGGGTCAAGTGTTATGGGAAATTTCACCTATAGGATTAGGGTTTGGTTGAAAGCAGGGTAAGCAAGGCAGAGACCAAGGCAGGGAAGAAATCTCAAGAAATAAGAAGAGAAGCAAGACTTACGATCGATCTCTATTCGATAGCATAAGTGTCGAACTGATTCCTCTATTTGGTGCCCAACGGGGACCAAGTAAATGATCCTTTTCGATACCCTAAGGGTACAGAGCAGAGGATCCTGCTTGGAAGCCTAAGCTCCCAACAAGACCTTCTATTCAATGGTTGGGCTCCCATCGAATATGATCTTATGTTCGGTGGTTGGGCACCTACCGAACATGATCTTTTGTTTGGTGGTTAGGCACCCACCGAACCAGGCATCCAAGCCGCCCACCGAACCAGGCATCTAAGCTACCCACCGAACCAAACATGCCAAGCAAAATAGAGAAGCATACGAACTTGGACAAATACTTGTCCACATCCATCCTAGCAGACCAATATATCTGGACCGACTTCTCAGCCCGGCCCCATAGCATAAATATGGAACGAAATCAGCATATATTTGGAAAAATATCAAGCATATACTAGATTCCCAAAAAAATTCCATTTGGGAAAGATATACATCAAAATATCATAATTTTCCACATAAAACACACCTCGAATCTACCTCTATAAATACCTAAGCGTTTTTGATTTATGGATGACTTTTGGAGATCTGAAAGCCCCAAGCAACATCATTAATCAAACGGAGCACTTGGATCGTCTTTCTTTATTATAAAACATTGTATTTGGCATCAATATGTTGTAAAGGCTGAATATATAAGAAAAGTAATAAAAATAAATAGTGGATGTAAGTCTATTATGGTCGAACCACTATAAATCCTGGTGTTCTTTACCTTTACATATTTTTATTCTTTAAAGATCTACCACAACTAAAGATTGGAGGTGTTTGCCCATTTTTTTATGCAAACAAGAGTGAACAATAAAGTAACTTTGGCAAGCATACTGAAAATGGAATATCATCCTCTTCCATTTACTTATTTGGCTACACCTCTTAGCAGTTCCTCTTTAAAGAAGGTGGATTATAATATGTTAATTAAAAAAATTAAAATCAGATTGATTGGTTGGATTGGTAGATTATTAAACATAAGTAGCAGGCTAGAATTAATAAAAACAATGATTCAATCTATAGATTATTTGGGTTGGAAATTTCATAAATGCCTAAAAATGCGATAAATCAAATAGAAAGCATATGTCCAAACATTCCATGACAGGGTAGAAAACATTTGGTTGAACGAAACATGTTTCACAAGCCTAAACAAGAAGGGGAGGTATGGGACTATGGAATCTGCATGAGATTGCAGACTCTCTTATTATTAAATTAGCTTGGAAATATTTGGAATAAAAAGTCCCTACGCTAAATGGATGAAACAATGGTATGGTGGCAAACAAATTTTTTGGATTATTCATGAGGACATTAACTCTTCATATATATGGAAAGTGCTACTAAAATCCAAAGATAAATATAGGTGATTTATTGAAAGGAAAATCGCTAATGGAACAACTACAAGTATCTAGTTTGACCCCTTAATTGATGGTGTTTCTCTGATCAACATTTTAGGCTGGTAATCATTAAGTTTCATAAGAGATTCTAACAGTGAAGTGTCTGTACTAATCTCAAATAGAGAATGGTGCCTCAACAACTTCAAGTTCCCCCTAATGTATGTAATCAAATATAGTATATAAGCATTTTCAACTCTCTAAAAATTGATTTATGGTGGTGGAAGCCTACTTACAACGGTCAGTTGAATGTTAAGTCTATATGGAACTACATTCGAATGCAAGAGCCATTTCAATAAAAGTTTCATCACATATGGAGTAAGGTTAATTGCCCAAAAATGTCTGTGTATATATTTGGTAGCATTAAATAGACTAAACACTCTAGACAGTGTAAGACAATGGACAAATATTAAACTATCGACTGTAAACTGTGCTATAAGGGGGATGAATCCATTAATCATCTAATTTTTCAATGTCCTTTCAACTTAAATCTGGAATGGTACTGTAACACCCATATTTTTAGTAACATTATTTAGGATATTTAATTTGCTGAATTAAATAAAATAATGTAAGATAATTAATGGATTGGGATTTGATTTAACCAAGGGTAGTCATGCCTATATGTACAATGAACTAAAGAAATAAGATGAGAATAAATATTAGTAAATAAAGGACAAAATAAGAAATAGGATAAACTTATACCCTAAACCCTTATGAAATCAAACACACGTTCATTTCATTCTCAAGTAAAATATTTTGATGTCGGCTACCATTTTCAATCTCAAGAGAAGATGAAGTTAGGATTTCAAGATAAGAAGTAGATCAACTTATTCAACATCAAATCTCACATCTTTACTCATAAAGCTAAAGGTGAATGATTTTTAGATCCCATTTTTCTTATAGTTTTCAGATATAAGGGTAGCCCAAAATGATTATGCATGATAATGCCATGTTTTGGATGATTGAAAGTTTATATATACTTGTTGATGATTTATACATGTTCATATTAGTTTTTTATGATATGTTTAATATGAAAACCTTATTAAATGACATCTAAATTCCTTGGAAATTCTAATGCAGATCAGAATGATATTTTAGAGATGGGTTTCAGTTTTCATAATTTTTTGAATTAATGTGGATTTTATATTAATTTTCTAGTGAAGAAAATGATTTATTGGGTTATAACTTATTTATGCATAATAAAGAATTATTTGGGTCTAAAATTTATACATGTCAGAAAACATATTGAAAATGATTTTTTGGAATTTTTATAGGATTTTTCAAAATGTTTTGGTGAATATATAAAATTATTTAAGGTATGGGACATAAATGTTGTATATATTTAATTAAGGTGAAGGGGTATTTTGCAAATGATTTAAATTAATTTTGGCAGTACTTTTAGAAAATAAAAATTAGCAACTAACAAGAGTTTAACGAACAAGATAGGTTGATTAAAAAGTTCGCTTAAAAAGGATTAAAATCAGAAATTCATGCTAAAAGCATGTTTCGCCTATTTTGGTTTCGCTCAGGTAGCATTCGACTAAGACCCTCTGCCTCCTTCCACAAACTAATGCACCTAGTATCAATACCTTACGTAGGATCAATTTCACCCTAGAGGGGGGTGAATAGGGTGATACTATTAATTACAAAAATTAATTGCGAAGCTTATAAAATTATTTCAACACAGATCATAGAATAATAGCAGCACGGATAATAGCAGAATAATAAATGCAGAAATAGAACGACACAGAATTTACCCAGCTTCGGCAAAACCCTGCCTACGTGTTGCCCCCAAGATTTCTACTAGAAATTAAGTAGTCACACGCTTACACACGTAAACTCGCGACACCCGCTACTGACTAACCTAACTCTACGCTCAAAATCCTGCCACAACTCAGCCACTAAGTTGCGAATTCTCAAACTACGCCACGTAGTTTGTCCCCTAGTCACACGGATAGAAATTTCAATGGTTTAAAAATGGAAATACAATTAAAAACAATTTAAAATAAAATAACCCTAAATTAAAAATTAAAATCCCTTATTAAAAAAGAAAGCCGGCCCCTTTTATATTCTTTAGCCCGTTCCTTTTTGTTAGTGGCGGCTTTGTTCTTTCTTTGAAATTTAAGGCTTTGTTCCCTTTGTTCCAAATTAGGGTTATCCTATAATTCGAAGTAGTCGACTTTGAGTTTATTGATCATGGATAATCATGAGTAGCTTCGATCGTTTCCTCGTTGCTCACTTTGGCTGCTTCGTTGATCGAGTTCTATCTTTGCTTCGGTATGTAATTTATGCTTTGCTGGTTTTAATGCTTGAACTCGATTTTGATTCGAGTGAATGATTATTCTTTGTTGCTTTTACTCGATAATTTGCCGATGATGATTTTGGGGTCTATATATGAATTCGATCTCCTAGAATTTCGTTCGTCTGATTTTTTCAGTATTATGCTTCGGCCGTTTGATCATTGCTTGGATGCTTGAGATTTCACTGACTGATTCAAATTCGTATATTTTCGTATATTTTGATACTTGTTTCCCATGGCTTTGAATCTGAACTATTCGTTTCCTTACCACCACGTCTCTGACCTGTTCAACTTTGATTTCGATCACTAGATTTGGTTTCTTGACAACCACGGCTTTTGAAACTGCTGTTGACATTATTTGGTTCTTATTTGTAATCCCTGCGACCTTATTTTTGGTTCGAATTTTATGCTTTGGCTTCAGAACTGACTGCTTCCATGACATGTGCACTGCTTATTGCTAAATTGAACTTGTTACACTTAAGTTGTCGCTTCACTAGTCTATTATTGTCATTTCTTGTCTGGTTCATCTTTGTAGCATTGACTTGATTTGAAACTGCTACAGCTCATTCACTTGACACTTAAACTTGATATGTTTATTCGAGTTTCCTGCATCATTATTGTTGTGTTCGGTTTTGCACTTGGGCTTGTTTGTTCATTGAAACTGTACTGGTGCAATTTTGATGTTCATCTTCGTTGTATATATGCTGCAGTTGAAATGTTGGGTCATTTTTGCATGTTGTCACTGTATGTCCCTTTGTGGTTTCAAACCTGTAGCCATTCATGTTTGATTGTTCATCCATGTTGTCCAGACCTGAATGAACAGTCTTGTATATGCTTTGAGTCATGGTTGCATGTATGTGAGTTGTTCTGTGCACATTGTGATCTTGAGATGTTTGCATGTCAATTGTGTATTTGATGCACTGCCCTGGTTTGAACCATGATTTGATTCACTGTATATTGATTGTGATCTTGATTCACTGTGTCTTCGATGCGTTGCCATATTTCTGGTGCACTTGGTCATTCGAGCCTTTGCGCTTTGGTGCTGCAGTTGGGTTGAGTCAGTGACTTGACCTTTTGCATTTTGTTTGTGGTTTGGTGCCTTCTTGAATTTTTGCAGTCTTTCATGAGCATGTTGACTTTATAGTTGGACTGTGCATTACACTTGAGTTGAATTCAGCTTGTCGCTCGGATTTGACCTTGTGCTGAAGTTTGTGACATTATTTTATCGCATCTGAGTTGAATCCGATAATTTGGGTTTGACCTGTGCTCACTTGTCCCTGTAAATTTATCAGGTGTATATATATCGGTGTGCATGGCCTTGTGGCATATACAATGATACACTGTGTATGTCATAAGCTGTTCGTGCATGATGAATTGAAAATTAAATGATGACGAACAACCCAAATAACTGAGGCAAATATTATTTTCAAAATACATTTTATTTTGTACTGTAAAAATATTTCCTTTTCAATTTTACTGCGTCAATATTTATTTTTGCAGATTGCTCAGATGCTGGATTCAATTTGAAGTGAAGTTGAAGATAAAATACGAGTGTGAGTGACATGTAGTGAGGTCAACTGTAAATATAAAATTGTGATGTAATTGAATTTGTATCAAAGTTGTATAGTGTATAGTGAGAGCTTGAATTTGTACTATTCACAATTGTAATAAATATTTGTTTGAATAAAAATTATGTTTAAATTCAAACTCTGTGTTATATATTTTTATTCAACAAATATTTATTTAATCTATGAAAAAATAAAATAGTACATTAACAAATACATTTACACGAATATATATATATATATATATATATATATGTTTATTATCATCAAACAAAAATCATATAATCGCATATTCAACAATCTCCCCCTTTTGACGATAACAAACATATATTTAAGATTTTGAATATGTTAAATGCATTTGATCATAGATATATCCTAATTGCTCCCCCTATTTAAATGCTTCCTCTCTACACAAAGCTCCCCCTACATATATGCATACAATTAAATAATATGCAAATGAGCCTAGATGCAAATGGAAAATATTTGACCTTGGCTTGATTTTATTTGACAAAATCTTAACTTTTCTCTCCCCCTTTTGTTATCAGCAAAAGTATAATAGTGTTAGAGAAAATAGAGATAAAGTGATCGATATTAATCCAACATTAAAACTCAATTGAATATAAATATTAAATTTCAATAAAAAATCAAACAAAGATCATAAATACTTTGTCAGGCGTATATTCCACTTTTAGAATGATGGGAATGATGTCATCATATAAAACCATACAATTTTGTCTATTTGTGGTATATTTATATCAGGAATTTGAATATCTACTAACCATGCATAACCGTTAGGACTTTTAAATGAGATTAGTAGTATTCCGATTTTATTTTAAAAAAATGATTTCAAGTATCTACTAACCACGCATAATCGTGGGGACTTTTAAATGGGATTAGAATCAACCTGTTTATTTTAAAAATCAACTTTTGACATGCATTCCATACATGCATAACCGTAAGGACTTTTAAATGAGCATGGAAGCACATAACAAATTCCAAGTAATTCACCCATGCATAACCGTGAGGACTTTTAAATGAGTGTGAATACTTTGGTATTTTTTTTTACTATATAAATTTTTCTATTATATTAAAAAATGTAAAATGAAAAACGAATGATTCTTGTTTAAAGTACCACATATCGACAAACTATATAATGTTTTGACGAGTAATGGTCATTAGAAATATGATAGATGTAGAGATGGTCATGGAATTTTTACCAATAAATTTTTTTATAACTCTTGTTTAAATTTCTAAAGAAATTTACTATTTATACCGTCTCGAGCCATAATATATGATAAATATCAGCATTCGTCACTTTTTCAATCATTATTCATCTTTTCAATAATCATTAGGGAGTCGGATTAGTCAATGTAATCATTTAAAATCAAATTCAAAAATAATTATAAATCAATTTTTCTAAAAATGACCAATCTAAAAACAAGGTCAAAAATGATTTTCCAGAAGGGTTTTATAGGAAAATTTTCTGCTATTTGAAAATTAATTGAAATGAAAAATATATGCAGATATTTTCTTTGAAAGAATGATGCAGTTACTAAATGTCTCAACAAAAATCACGTTCCTCTAGTAATTTTTCTATCAACTAGATTACCAGTGTAATCTGCATCTGAATTTCTCTTTCACTCAAAAATTATCATTAATTTGAATTTGATAGACCAGACCATAAAGTATGCAACAAAATATCTCAAAATCAATTTTAACAGCTTTTCAAATGACATTCTCTTGAATTTGAAATGAAACCGTGTAAATAATCAAAAACCATGAATATAGAGTTAACCAAATGTATAATCATCCAACAAAACACTATTTTTAATCCAAACTAATATATATGAAGTAACTCAAATGCTCTAGAGATTTTTATAGTGTTTTTGGCATAAGAATATAATTGGCCAACTATTTTGAATAAGTCAGAATCAAAATCATCATTTTTTCATCATCTCATTATTGGTTGATTGTACTTAGATTACGGTGCAGATTATCACATTTAATATATCGTTCAAATAAATATACCATTACCTGTTTTATCTTTATGATATTTTTCGTTGTTGTCCATTATGATTCTGTCACCTTTATACTAGGCTAAGGAACTTTGCTATGTCGCCCGTTGTGTTTCTGGAACAGCCAAAATCCAAAGAACACTATTGTTGTTCCTTAGCCTGCCACCACACCTACACGATGAAAGATTTTTATGACCTATTTGTTTTTATAGGTCCATGATTGTTAGTGGCAGAATATTTTGAAAAATAATTTTGTGGAGACCCAAAACTATTTATATATGTTCCTTTCGGCACCCAAATTTGTTTAACTTTGAGAGATTTTATATTTATGCCTTTTGGAACCCAAATTGGTATAGTTTTCACGTGTTTGGCTCTATACCAACAACTATTGTGATTGTGTCCAAATTTTCTACAAATTGTGCACATAGAATTTTCTTGATTAATATCGCTTTCAACATTTTCAGATTGATTATATCCAAGTCCTTGTCTAACCGCATTAACAGTTTGCTTTCCTAATAGCATATTCAACGATTTTTCACTTTTTGAAAATTTATCTAAAGTCGTTGACAATTGTTGGACTTGTGTTTTGAGAGATTCATTTTCTTTCAACAATTATGTGCACGTTTTAATAGAATTCTCTCTTCTAGTATTTTCATTTTCTTTCAAAATCAGAATTTCATTTTGAAGTGATTTTATATTGATTTCTGATTTTTTTTAATTTCTTCTTGGAATGTTGGACACTTATTAAACTTAGGGATCCTACTTTGATTGTTTTTAACTAATTGGTCAAGTTGTTCATTTAATTCTATCAAAGTGTCCTTTTGTGATTCAAGTTTAGCGTATTTTTCCCTAAGTCGTTCAAAACAGCCATTTACTTCGTGGAAATAAATAAGTAATTCAGAGTGAGTAAGTTTTGATACCTCGCTTGGCTCGTCATCGTCGCTATCAGTTATATTCCCTTGAAGGCACATATCTTCTTTCTCACTCTCACTGCTAGAACTTTGATTATCTTTATCACTTGTATTCCACGTGGCAGCAAAACTTTTCCTTTTTGATTTCCTTTTAAAGTCGTGTTGATTTTGAGGACAATTGGGCTTGATGTGTCCGGGTTGGTTGCACTTGTGACAGATGGTCTTCTGTTCTTCAGAGTAGTCTAGTGCTTTGGCTATTCTGCTTTTCACTTTTTGAATTCGAGCTGAATTTCCATATTTGTAATTCCACCTTTTGAATTTCTTTATTAATAGCTCTAATTCTGCTGCTACATCATCATCATCATCACCATCACTTTCTGTTGTTCCTTTTAGAGCTATTGATTTCTTTCGAGTGTCAGTTCCTTCACGCTTTTCCTTGAATTTCATTTCTAGCTCATACGTGGTGAGATTTTCGATGAGTTCTTCAACTTTCATATGTTTAAAATCTTTTGATTCTTGAATGGAAGTCACTTTTGATTCAAATCTACGTGGAAGGACTTTGAGGATTTTTCGGACTATTTCTAGTTCCATGTATGATTTTCCAAAAGCTTTTGATTTGTATACGATATTGGAAAGTCGTTCATACATCTCTTTGACATTATCTTCCTTTGCCATTGTGAAGTTCTCGTATTCGCTGCTTAGCATGGCAAGGCGAGATTCTTTGACTAGAGATGTTCCTTCGTGAGTCGCTTCTAGTGTGTGCCATATTTCCTACGCAGTTAGACAACGTGAGACACGATTAAATTCAAATTGATCCAATGAACAGATAATAGAATTCATAGCTTTAGCATTAGTATTTTGTAATTTATTTTCTAGTTCTGTCCATTGTTCCTTTGATTTATCTATTTCCTGATTATCTACATTTATAGTCGATGCTTTATAACCTGTCTCAATAATATTCCAAGCGTCAATGGTTTTCAGAAAAATTTCCATCCTATTTTTCCAGTAAGCATATTCACCATTGAACATTGGTGGCCTAACTATAGGCTGACCCTCAGCAAAAGCATTATAGAAAGAAGCCATTTTAAAAATTCAAATTTTTAAAACAAAAATTGGTTTTTGTAAAATCAATTTTTTTAAAACAAAAACGGCTTTTGTTCCTAGCTCCGATACCACTTGTAGGATCAATTTCACCCTAGAGGGGGGGTGAATAGGGTGATACTATTAATTATAAAAATTAATTGTGGAAGCTTATAAAATTATTTCAACACAGATCACAGAATAATAGCAGCACAGATAATAGCAGAATAATAAATGCAGAAATAGAACGACACAGAATTTACCCAGCTTCAGCAAAACCCTGCCCACGTGCTGCCCCAAGGTTTCTACTAGAACTTAAGTAGTCACACGCTTACACACGTAAACTCGCGACACCCGCTACTGACTAACCTAACTCTACGTTCAAAACCCTGCCACAACTCAGCCACTGAGTTGCGAATTCTCAAACTACGCCATGTAGTTTGTCCCCTAGTCACACGATTAGAAATTTCAACGGTTTAAAAATGAAAATACAATTAAAAACAATTTAAAATAAAATAACCCTAATTAAAAAATTAAAAGCCCTTATTAAAAAAGAAAGCCGGCCCCTTTTATATTCTTTAGCCCGTTCCTTTTTGTTAGTGGCGGCTTTGTTCTCTCTTTGCAATTTAGGGCTTCGTTCCCTTTGTTCCAAATTAGGGTTATTCCGTAATTCGAAGTAGCCGACTTTGAGTTGATTGATCGTGGATAATCACGAGTAGCTTCGATCGTTCCTCGTTGCTCACTTTGGCTGCTTCGTTAATCGAGTTCTATCTTTTCTTCAGTATGTAATTTATGCTTTACTGGTTTTAATGCTTGAACTCGATTTTGATTCGAGTGAATGATTATTCTTTGTTTCTTTTACTCGATAATTTGCCGATGATGATTTTGGGGTCTATATACGAATTCGATCTCCTAGAATTTCGTTCCTCTGATTTTTTCAATATTATGCTTTCGGCTGTTTGATCATTGCTTGGATGCTTGAGATTTCACTGACTAATTCAAATTCGTATATTTTCGTATATTTTGATACTTGTCATTTCCTTACCACCACGTCTCTGACCTGTTCAACTTTGATTTCGATCACTAGATTTGGTTATTTGACAACCACGGCTTTTGAAACTGCTGTTGACATTATTTGGTTCTTGTTTGTAATCCCTGCGGCCTTAATTTTGGTTCGAATTTTATGCTTTGGCTTCAGAACTGACTGCTTCCATGACATGTGCACTGCTCATTGCTAGATTGAACTTGTTACACTTAAGTCGTTGCTTTACTAGTCTATTATTGTCATTTCTTGTCTGGTTCATCTTTGTAGCATTGACTTGATTTGAAACTGCTACAGCCCATTCACTTGACACTTAAACTTGATATGTTTATTCGAGTTTCCTGCATCATTATTGTTGTGTTTGGTTTTGCACTTGGGCTTGTTTGTTTATTGACACTGTACTGGTGCAATTTTGATGTTCATCTTCGTTGTATATATGCTGCAGTTGAAATGTTGGGTCATTTTTGCATGTTGTCACTGTATGTCCCTTTGTGGTTTCAAACCTGTAGCCATTCATGTTTGATTGTTCATCCATGTTGTCCAGACCTGAATGAACAGTCTTGTGTATGCTTTGAGTCATGGTTGCATGTATGTGAGTTGTTCTGTGCACATTGTGATCTTGAGATGTTTGCATGTCAACTGTGTATTTGATGCACTGCCCTGGTTTGAACCATGATTTGATTCACTGTATATTGATTGTGATCTTGATTCACTGTGTCTTTGATGCGTTGCCATATTTCTGGTGCACTTGGTCATTCGAGCCTTTGCGTTTTAGTGTTGCAGTTGAGTTGAGTCAGTGACTTGACCTTTTGCATTTTGTTTGTGGTTTGGTGCCTTCTTGAATTTGTGCAGTCTTTCGTGAGCATGTTGACTTTATAGTTGGACTGTGAATTACACTTGAGTTGAATCCAGCTTGTCGCTTGGATTTGACCTTGTGCTGAAGTTTGTGACATTATTTTATCACGCCTGAGTTGAATCCGATAATTTGGGTTTGACATGTGCGCACCTGTCCCTGTAAATTTATCAAGTGTATATATATCGGTGTGCACAGCCTTGTGGCATGTACAGTGATACATTGTGTATGTCACAAGCTGTTCGTGTATGATGAATTAAAAATTTAATGATGACGAACAACCCAAATAACTGAGGCAAATATTATTTTCAAAATCACATTTTATTTTGTACTACAAAAATATTTTCTTTTCAATTTTACTGCGTCAATATTTATTTTTGCAGATTGCTCAGATGCTGGATTCAATTTAAAGTGAAGTTGAAGATAAAATACGAGTGTGAGTGACATGTAGTGAGGTCAACTGTAAATTTAAAATTGTGATGTAATTGAATTTGTATCGAATTTGTATAGTGTATAGTGAGAGCTTGAATTTGTACTATTCAGAATTGTAATAAATATTTTTTTGAATAAAAATTCTGTTTAAATTCAAATTCTATGTTATTTATTTTTATTCAGCAAATATTTATTTAATCTATGAAAAAATAAAATAGTACATTAACAAATACATTTACACGAATATATATATATGTTTATTATCATCAAATAAAAATCATATAATCGCACATTCAACACCTTATTACACAATGAATCGAATAAAGGTGGAAGGTAAGAGTCGAAACCAAGGGGTTTCGAAGGGGTAGAAGCACTTTGGTTTAAAACTAGAAAAGAGCGGTTTCTTGCTTTCTCTTATGTAGCTTTAACCTATCTGGCTTTCGACTAAGTCAATTGATTTAAAGAAATGTTCAAAGGTTGCGCCTTTGTTTTAAATAATAGCTTCCTACTATGTCGAAACCTTTATTACCGCCTTTTTACCTCTGAAACAGAGCTTTCGAAGGGGTTGTTTTGTTTAATAACAAAACCCTACCGCATCTCTAATAATTTCGAAAGTGGTGTTTCGACACCATCACTCTCCACTTTAATTGTGGCTTTCGAAATGGTAAGCTTTCGACCGTGCTGCTTGTGACCCTTAGTGATTTTTAAAGAATAACCTGATGGTTTCGAAAGTAAAAGGTTTCGACTAGTTAGAAAAGAACGATTACAAAAGGTGTTTTTCACATGTTTTAAAATTGAACCCACATGCTTTCGAAGTGTTTGAGGTTTTAATACCTTTGAAAGGTTTTAAAGAAGGTTTTGAAGGGGAGGTTCACCAATGGTTCGAAAGGTCTAAAGGAAAGGTCTTCTAGTGGTTTTAAATGGTTTAAAGGAAATGTTTTTCCAATGGTTTCGAAAGGCAACGTTTATCGGTTCTAAAGAAGGACGCCTAAGGTTTTAGCTTTCGAAGGAAAAGGAATATCGATGGTTTCGAAAGGTTTATATGAATGTTTTCGAAAGGGGTAATTTCAATAGGATTAAAAAGGGCACTTTCAAATGTTTAAATCATCAACAAGGATTTGAGTAAAGTATATATAACATGGCAAGGTGATTTTGAGTAAAACTAAAGTATAAATGTTTTCCTTGTTTAATTTTGGTTTAAAAGGTTTTAAATCAATTTCAGATGAAAATGTTTTCAAGGCAAATCATGGAAAGGTATCCCTAAGTGAAAATGACTAGGATATTGGAATACCAGATGAGACTGGTATAGGGTCATGCCCTATACATTAGCCATTGGCCCTAGCTAATTTAGTCCAGAATTCCAGTGTGTAGGGCTTTGCCACAGTTAAGACTAAAATTATGATTATACACAGAAGGGAATATGTCTGTATATAGTTAGGTTATTGGTGAGCTCGCAAAATCATGGGGATCAAAGGACCCTGGGAGATGTTAAGTTAGGGATAGACCGTCTAGAAGAGAAGCGTTTAACAATAGTTAAGGACAGACCATCCAGAAGAGGCATGTCTAATAGATGTTAGATAAATTTTGTTATTTTTTCAAGTAAGCCCGAGTCAGTCAAAGGTTAATAGTAAGCCAAACAAAACTATAATGTTCAGATAGACGGTCCATTTGTTACTTGATATGTATGTTTACATAATTATGCTTTACAATATTAACCAGTTTCAGTTGCCAAATAAAGGTTTACAAAAGATATGCTTTAAAAGTATGTTAGTAAGGGGAAACCCGTTCCGCTAAGGAGTGTGGCTCACCTAACATTAATAACCAGGATTTATAATATTATTCACACCAAATTTTACGTCTGACTCGGAGTTTATGTTTTCCCCTTAAACTCTCGGCTGCTCAAAATTGATTAGAGTAGGCTGAGGGTTGAGGTTCTTTTAGGCTTTAGTAGGATGCCTAATAAAGCTGTTGAAGGAAAGCAAGAGGCCAACGGATAGTGTTCGTCGACGGAAATTCTGTCGGTTTAGAAAACCGTCGAACGAATTTAGAGATAAAAATAACCGCAAGCGCACGGTGTACGAATGTAGCACGTGGCGAATATGGGTCAATCCACAAGGAATTGTTGATTTAAATTTCCTACTCAATCAAATTAACCCAAAGTTGAGAAATTGTTAACTAGAAATAAAATGAGACTAACACTAGGAAAATGTAATTCGAAATCTATTAGACTAAAGAACAATTTAGAGGCAAATCCACTCTCAAATTTTTGTAACTCAACAAACACATAATTTATGATCTCTAACTTTGATATTAAGTGGAATAATCATTGTATTTATCATAAGTATGGTTTGTTTATGTTATTATATAACTCAAACCATCAAACTATAATACAACAATTATACCACTTATAATTCTCATGAAAATGAAGCCAAAGCAAAAGCTATTTTAAGTATGATCTATTTACTATTATAACTAGAAATATAGATCATCAAATTTCATTTTTACTTTCATTTCATAATCAAAAATTAATTAGCAAATGATGATGTAAATAATGTTGAATAAGAATAGCTCATTTGCATAAGCAATATAAGCTATAAAACCCACTTGTATAAACTTACATCAAAATTCACATTCATGAAGCATAAACAAAGAGATCATAACTCATAAAAATGTTGAAATTACATAAAGTTAGAGAGCTTCATCACCCCTAAATTGAAGGAGTTTAGCCACTCATTTGTGGCATTGAAGCATCACATGTAAGTTTCAACATTAAAAAGAAAAGAAAAATAGAAAATAAGTAAAGAAGGCAAAAGAGATTAGCTACTAACTACTTGCATGAATATGAATCTAAGCTATGAACATAAGGAGAAAGAGAGCATAGAAATAAACATTAACAATAAAGTAAAGAAAAGCATGTAGAAAAGAGAGAAGAGAGAGGCTTGGAAGTCATTTTTATTTCATAGAACATTGAGCTTACACTTTGATTTCTTAATTTCCTAAGTAAAATGAAAGAGTAGATGATGGTTTCATATACATAAGAGGGCTATATATACACGCATAAAACCCTAATTCTATTTTTAGGGGGCTACCTAAAATGCCCTTTAGGAAGTGTGGCCAACATGTAACCATTAACCACTAATTAATCCATCATTTGTTTTGCATGAAGCTTTAACCTCCACTTAGTTGTCCATTAGCTCCAAATTGTACTTTTATGTAAGTGGGTGGGGTCCTCCATGTTCATGGCTTGAATTATTTCCCTCTTCTTTCCTTTGTATTCATTTGTGCATGCATATATCTTCATATAAGCCTCTTCCATATGCATCCAAATTCCTATAAAAATTGTCAAAAAATGTCCAAGTAAAAATTCTTTTATTGACACATGCACAAAATGACCGTTTAGCCCCTGAATGAAGATGAAAATATGATGGTTGGAAATAATTGAATTTTGGTTTTAAACATGTTAAAATGCCCAAATATGATGATTATTTAAATAAAAAGAGATAAAATATGGATGTAAATATATGCACAATTACGTGCATATCAAATATCCCCACACTTATCTTTTTATTCGTCCTTGAATAAAGGAAAACTAAGATAAATCCGTTTTCGTAGGGAGCACGGTTGCATTGAGCGTATGCAACAAGCCGTTAAACCTCTGGGTGTCCCCAGTAGGACGAGTGTTGTCTCGTGAGGGTTTTCAGCGGATACTACCCACAAAATCCAAATGCAGGATGAAAATATTTACAAAATCCAAGATTTATTTACAAAGAGATGAATGCGAGTTTTTGGAAATATTTACAAATGAAGGATTTATTTTTAAATTGACACGAATAAGTTAAATACAAGTTTTGGTCATTGTCTTGAAAATTTTTACTCGTCAAAATTTCCAATAAAAATCAAGTTGCTATAACAGATAGACCATAGTTTATCTAGTTGTTTTGGTTGATAACATAATGTAACTATGAAATGAATCCTTAGTTGATTATCAAAGTTTGTTAAAGTGGTATTTTCATTTCTTTTCAATAAAAAGTTAAATCAAAAAAGTTAAACTAGTGCTTGGATTTCAATTGCTTGCTCTCTCATTATTTGCAAGAAAAATTACACACCTAGTTCAGGTAAACTGAGGCCAGATATACCACCCATGCACTGCCTTTCGGGCTTATGTGAGGGGAGTACAGAGGATGGCGAGTGCACACACTTTCGTGCATACACCTATCGACCGTAGGTGGTTTTTATTAAATCTGTTCTTTTTTTTACATGTGTTCCATACATGCATAACCGTGAGGACTTTTAAATGAGTATGAAAGCACATAATCAAAAATTCCAAGTAATTCACCCATGCATAACCGTGAGGACTTTTAAATGAGAGTGAATACTTTGGATGTTATATATATATATATATATATATATATATATCTTTTTTTTAAAGGAGAGAGTTTTGCAAAATCATCTTAGCACCACTTAACTTAGAAGACAAAAATGTTATATTCTTTACTTTAAATTTACCACTTTTTAAACAAAGATTTTCAATTAGAACATACTTCATAATTAGCATAGATGAACCTTCCTATATACTAGTTAAACCATTGTTATTTGTAATCAAACTTCATTTTTATTTTTATTTTAAGACAGATAAATTTTCAAAAATTTCAATTTATTAACCAAAACTTATACTTATCCCATAGTGTTTCTTCAAAAATAAATCAAAATGGTTAAAAGAAAATGTTTTTGAGATTTAGGAGTTTTGATATTATTATTTTTGAAGAAAATGAAAATTCAAAAAAAAATGCCATGAAAAACTAAAAAAAATGAAAACGAGACTCCCCCCACACTTAATTTTGACTGTGTCCCCATAGTCGATGCATGATATAATAGTGTAACGAGGTATGTACATATTTACAAAAGAGGGTTAACATTCTTACCAGACGTAGCTTGGCTCATGAAGGATCATGAGCTCCTCCTCTTGGTCACCGGGCAAATCCAAGAAGGGTTTTAAACGATGACCATTGACTTTGAAAATTGATCCATCCTTTGGGTTTTCTATTTCTATGGCACCATATGGAAAAATAGTTCGTACCACAAATGGTCCAGTCCACCTTGATTTAAGTTTCCCAGGGAATAAATGAAGTCTCGAGTCATATAAAAGAACTTTCTGGTTAGGCGAAAACGTTTTCCTTAGGATTGACTTGTCATGAAAAACTTTGGTTCTTTCTTTGTAAATTTTCTCATTTTCATACGCGTCGTTCCTAAGTTCTTCGAGTTCGTTGAGTTGTAGTTTTCGATTTTCGCCAGCTTTTTCAAGATCAAAGTTTAAGTTTTTTATTACCCACAACGCTTTCTGTTCAATTTCAACGGGTAAATGGAAAGCTTTACCGTAAACTAAACGAAATGGGGATATCCCAAGGTTAGTTTTAAAAGCAGTACGGTAAGCCCAAAGCACGTCGGTCAATTTCTGAGACCAATCTTTTAGATTTTTATTGACAGTTTTCTCCAAGATTTGTTTTATTTGTCGATTTGAAACTTCAACTTGGCCACAAGTCTGAGGATGATACGGAGTGGATAACTTGTGGGTTATCGAGTATTTTTTCATTAAAGTTTCAAAAGAACGGTTGCAAAAATGGGTTCCGTTATCACTGATTATTGTGCGAGGTGTGCCGAACCTCGAAAAGATATTTCCTTTGAGAAATTTCACAACAATTCTATGGTCGTTGGTTTTGCAAGGAACGGCTTCGACCCATTTTGAAACGTAATCGACAGCGAGAAGGATGTACAAGTTTCCAAAAGAATTGGGAAAAGGTCCCATAAAGTCAATACCCCATACATCAAAGATTTCGATCGTAAGAATGGGGTTTAAAGGCATCATATCTCGTCGAGAAATTCGTCCAAGCATTTGACATCGATCATAAGTTTTACAAAATTCAAACGAGTCTTTGAAAAGAGAAGGCCAATAGAAACCACACTGAAGCACTTTTTCCGCAGTTTTTCGAGGACCGAAATGTCCACCGCACGCTTGATTATGGCAAAACGAAAGAACACTCCTTATTTCATTATCCGGAATGCAACGTCGGATGATTTGGTCAGGACAATATTTGAACAAGTATGGATCGTCCCAATAGAAGTATTTCACCTGGGACATAAATTTGCATTTGTCCTGTTTGGACCAAGATGAGGGAGTTTGTTTAGTGACTAAGTAGTTCACTATATCAGCGTACCATGGATCGATCGAAATTGAAAGAAGTTGTTCATCGGGGAAGTTTTCATTGATTGGCAAAGGAGATGGTGCGTTCGAAAGACGAGATAAGTGATCGGCTATGACATTATCGGATCCTTTTTTGTCTTTGATTGTAAGGTCAAATTCTTGAAGTAAAAGGATCCAACGAATCAAACGGGATTAAGCATCCTTTTTAGCGAAGAGATATCGAGGCGCAGAATGGTCAGTGTAGATCGTAATGTGTGAACCTATCAAGTAAGGTCGAAACTTTTCAAGCGTAAAAACGATAGCTAGAAGCTCTTTTTCAGTTGTTGTGTAGTTGCGTTGAGCGTCGTTCAAGGTCATACTCGCGTAGTAAATGACATGAAAGATCTTGTTGATGCGTTGTCCCAAGACAGCACCAACGGCAAAGTTTGAAGCGTCGCACATTATTTCGAAAGGAAGATCCCAATTGGGTGCGCAAATGATTGGGGCAGAAATGAGTTCGCTCTTAAGACGTTCAAAAGAAGAGGTACAATCAGAGTTAAAATCGAAAGGAACGTCTTTTCCAAGAAGGGTCGTCAAAGGACGGGCAATTTTGCTAAAGTCTTTCACAAAGCGACGGTAAAAGCCAGCATGTCCTAGAAATGATCGAATGTCCTTAACGGATTTAGGAATGGGTAGATTTGCAATGACATCGATTTTTGCTTTGTCTATTTCAATGCCTTTATTTGAGATGATATGTCCAAGGACTATGCCTTGTTTGACCATAAAGTGGCATTTTTCCCAATTCAAAGTCAAATGTTTTTCTCTACATCGATTTAGAACCAACTCGAGATGATGTAAACATTGGGAAAAAGAATCACCAAAGATTGAGAAATCGTCCATGAAAACTTCTAGAAAGCGTTCTATCATGTCAGAAAAGATTCCAACCATGCATCGTTGGAAAGTCGCAGGAGCGTTACATAGTCCGAATGGCATACGTCGATAAGCGAAGGTACCGAATGGACATGTGAAAGTTGTTTTCTCTTGATCTTCGGGAGCGATTGGAATTTGGTTATAGCCAGAATAACCATCAAGGAAACAGTAAAATTCATGGCCGGCTAAACATTCGAGCATTTGGTCAATGAAAGGAAGAGGAAAGTGATCTTTACGTGTTGCGGCATTTAGTTTTCGGTAGTCAATGCAAACACGCCAACCCGTTTGAGTACGAGTTGGAATAAGCTCGTTTGAATTGTTCTTGACTACGGTTAGCCCGAACTTTCTCGGTACAACGTGAATTGGGCTAACCCATGAACTATCGGAGATTGGGTAAATGATTCCGTTGTCGAGAAGTTTAAGAATTTCATCATGTACCGCATCTTTCATTTTTGGATTAAGCCTTCGTTGCGCGTCACGAACAGGCTTGGCATCATCGATTAAATGGATGCGATGTTGAACCAGAGCAGGACTAATTCCTTTTATATCGGAAATCGACCATCCCATTGCTTCCTTATTTTTCGAAAGGACAGAGAGAAGAGAAATTTCTTGGTCAAGAGAAAGATTGTTAGAAATGATGACAGGACAGGTTTCATTTTCACCTAAGTATGCGTACTTAAGGTGGTCGAGAAGCGGTTTGAGGTCCAGCTTTGGAATTTTTTCGATCGAAGAATTGGGTTGAGATTCGGACTCAACTGGAAGAGATTCAAAAGGAAGAGTGTATTCAATATCGTTGGGAATTTTGTGAAACAATTTTTCATACTCGGCCTCACGTTCATCGTTAAGATCAAGTGTTTCGTTTTCAACATTTTCGTGAATAGCACTAACTTCCAACGTTTGGTCACAAGGTTCATTCGATTGGCTTTCAAGACTAAAAATATTAAGATCCAAAGTCATGTTTCCAAAAGAGATTTTCATTGATCCATTACGACAATTGATTAAGGCATTTGAGGTGGCTAAGAATGGTCGGCCTAAAATCAACGGAATTTGAATCGAGGGATTCGTCACAGGTTGTGTTTCGAGAACGATAAAGTCAACGGGGAATATAAATTGCCCTACTCGAATGAGTACATCTTCGATTTCTCCCACGGGCTTCTTAATGGAACGATCGGCAAATTGAAGCGTAACTTTCATGGGTTTGAGCTCACCTAAGCCTAATTGTTCGTACACGGAGTATGGAATCAAGTTGACAATCGCGCCTAAGTCTATCAAACATTTGTTAATCGTCTTGTCTCCAATTGTACACGAAATCGTAGGGCAACCAGGATATTTAACGGGCATGGATTGGGACAAGACCTCACTCAAACTGGCGGCTAAGAAGACTTTTTTGGGCACTTGAGTATGTCGCTTTTGGGTGCATAAGTCCTTAAGAAATTTTGCGTAAGTGGGGACTTGTTGCACGATGTCAAGAAGAGGGATGTTAACCTTCACTTGTTTAAAAATTTCCATCATCTTTTCCATTTGGTCCGAGTGTTTCTTTGGTCGAAGACGATGTGGAAATGGAACACGATACTCGGTAGGCGGGTATACTCGAGTAGAAGAAGAAGAATTTTGATTGTCGTTCGATTCGACGTTTGGCTCCACGTTCTGTTCTGAGTCGTTCGTTGTTTTAGAAGCATCGAGAAAAGTTTCCAGTAAATCATTTGGATTAACGACTTGATTATTGATTTGTTTACCAGAACGGAGAGTTGTGATAGCATTCAACTGGGTGACGTTGCTATCTTGAACAACATGGGCTTGATTTGAATTTGCGTTTTGATTTCTGGGATTTGGAAGGGGCTGGCTTGGGAATGTTCCACGTTCACGTTCACTTACAGACGTGGCTAATTGACTCATTTGCATTTCGAGTTTTGCAATCGATTGGTTTGTGTTTTGCATATATGAAGTCAATAAATTTTGCAAATTGCTGTTTGATTGAAGGCTTTGAGTAGTTGCCTTAGCCAACGTTTCAAGAGTTTTCTCAAGCGAAGTTAAACGTTTGTCGTCTTGTGGATGATGAGCAGAATTTGGTGGAAAATTTGGTTGCTGTGGTTGATTATGAGACGGGCCCGTAAAGTTTGGTTGAAAATTATTGGGCTGAAAGGGAGGATTCGAAGCATTATTCGGAAATGCTTGAAAATTGGGACGAATCGTATTCGTGTTGGGATTGTTTTGGCTCCACGCAAAATTCGGATGATTTCTCCAACCAGGGTTGTACGTTGGAGAAAACGGGTCGTTTTTGGTTTTATTGAAAGCATTGATTTGTTCGACGGAATTAGGACACTGATCGGCTATATGATTAGGATCGTTGCATTTATAACACATTGGTTGGGAAGCTTGGTTCGTTTGATTCGATGAGAAAACGTTATCAAATTTTTTAATCATTGCATCGATCTTAGCTTCCAAAGCAACTGAAGATCCTATCGAGTGTGCACTCGATCGTGAGTATATTGATTTTTCGTTCGAGCGTTCCCATTGGGACGACTTTTCAGCGAGGTTTTCAAGAAATTTCCAAGCATCGTCATGATGTTGGGCAAGAAATTGCCTTGGCACATTGATTCGAGCATGGTTCGTGAGCTGTTTTCGAGTCCATCGTATAAGATTTGGCAAATCGTCCATTTTTCAAAGTTAAGGTGTGGACATTTTATCAAAAGCTCTTTGAATCTTTCAAAATATTTTCCAAATAGTTCGCCCTTGAATTGATGAAAATTTACAATTTCGTTTCGAATTCTACTTGTTTTTTCCAAGGGGTAGAACTTTTTTAAGAAAGCTTTTACAAATTCTTCCCACGTTTTAATTGAGTTCGAAGGTAAGCTGTACAACCATTTTTCAGCGTAATCCGTAAGAGCAAATGGGATTAATCGAAGTTTGATTCCGTCATCAGAAAGTTGTTGGAGTTTAATGGTTGCACAAACTTGTTCGAATTTTGTCAAAAAGATGTATGGATCATCGTGCTCGAAATTGCCAAATTTTGGAAGCGTGGTAATATGGTTCGAATGGATTTCAAAATGGTTACCCGTAGGGGCGGGTAACGTGATGCAAGATGGAATAGAAACTCTATCGGGAAAGATTCTATCCATAAGAGTTCGAGGGGCGTTTTCGTTCGCCATTTCAGGAGGATCGTCTGTTCGAGTTAAACGGTTTGTAGAAGGGTCGCGAGTCCAACGATTCGTTGTTGTGTCACGAGTCCAAGTACTCATGCACAAGTGAAAGTCGAGAAGAGAAAGGAGTTAGAACTGAGTTTAGGGAGTGAAAGAAGATTTGAAAACGTGTTTTTTTTTTTGAATTTTTTTTTTTTACAAGGGAGAAAACTATTTAACAGGTGAGATTTATTTTCAAAAGAAAAGTTTAATTTTTATTTTGTTTTTGGTTTTTCAAATTTTTTTTATATGTTTTTGGTTTTGTATTTTTTTTTTTGTTTTTTGAATTTTCAAATATTTACCAAAAAGATTTTTTTTCTTAAGAAAATGGAAACTGATTTTTGTTTTTCAAATTTTTTTCTTTTTTGAAAAGATTATATTTTTTTTGGATTTTTGAATATTTTCAAAGGAAAGAAAGAAAAGGATTTTTTTTTTGAATGAAAAATCAAGTTAAAATTTACAAATTTTTTTTTTGGATTTTGGATTTTTTTATTTTTTTTTTTAAATATGCATGAACTAATGCAACTAAATGAATGCAAAGGACTTAATTATAATTTTCTGTCCTTAGTAGCTCCTAACCCAAAATTGTATAATCACACGTTGTCTTAAATCAACAAAAATATTTCTCAGCCAGGTAACGGACAGGAGTTATCGGTGCACCACGAATCACCGTAGCAATGCAGCCGAAGGTTTAAGTACCTTCAAAGGAACAACCAGTATAATATTTACGTATCACCGTAATTTTTATAACTGGTTATTACTCTGCCGTAGCCTAGACACCAAGAAATAAAATCGTTCAAATAAAACAATTGTGAAGATACAATTAAGCCCTAAGTGAGTTTGTGACACCCTTAGGTCCAATATCTAACCTTTATTATTAGTCAAATTCTATGATGAAATGCGTTTGTGGGCTAAGGAAAGGGTGATGAAATCCCTCACCTTATGTGAATTGGGGTATTGCCTTTAGAAAAGAAAATAAGATGAGATGAATGCAAAACAAGAAATTAAACGTGTATTAACAATGCAACTAAAATGAAGTTTGTTTTTGGTTTTTTGGATTTTGAATTTTTTTTTTAATGCAAATGCAAGCAACCAACAATGCGAATAAAGATGGAAGCACAAGATTATTTTAGCAATATTTTTTTTTTAGCAGCGATTTTTCTTAGCAAAGCAAAGCAGTTTATTTGTTGGCAAACACTTTTCCCTTTTGAATTTCTGCTTTGACAACCTGAAATGAAGAACAAGATATATTTACAAAATTTTTTATATATATATCGAACGAAATAAAACAAAGGAAAATAACACAACTGTTTGAAATCAAAGGAAACAAAACAAAAGATTTTCAAACAAAACTTAATTTTTTTTTTGTATATCAAAGGAGAAACTAAACAAAGTAAAATCAAAACTATTGAAACAAAAGAACCAAAACAAAACAAGTTTTTCTATGACAATTGTTTTTTTTTGGGTAGAAATTAAATAAAACAAAACAAAAGAAGACACACTAAAATCAAACACTCACAAGCCCCAAAAAATTCAAAATCTTCACTAAACAAACTCTTTTTTTTTTGTTTTTTTTTTGGAAAGGAACTTAAAAGTAGGGTTTTACTTAAAAAAAATTAAACACAAAAAGATTCAATAAATCATACTCACACATCCACTAAACAAAACCCGAATTACCCTAAATCACCCAAACTAAAAAAAACTTTCTTTTTAAGCAAATAAAAGAAAACTATTTTTATTTAACAAAGAAGCCTACAAAACAAAGCAAAACAAACAATTATTCACTTTAAACTAAATAAAAAATAGCCCATAGCCCAAATGTAAGCATCCACCCCAAACTATTATCACCCCACAATTATTCACGCACTCAAAATCAAATCAGTGAAATCAGCAATAAATACACACCTGAAACAAATAAACATTTCCTCGATTCTCACATGTAAAATTAGCAATAAATCAAAATCGAATACCAAAATTTTAGAAACTAGCTCGGGTTTGCTCACGATTTGAGGTGCGGTTTCTGCTCTCGGTGTGGGGTTATGATTGAGGGGTCGCGATTTGTGTAGTGATTGGGGAGAAAAGGTAAAGTTTTTTTTTCATGGTGTTGATTCGGAGTGTGGTGATTTGAGGATGATTGGCGGTTTGGGGATTCAGGTTGAGGAGTAGTGGATTGGCGATTTGGTAGCAGGCAGCAGTGAGAAGTGACGTGACGTAGGATGAGGCAGGGGAGTGGAGAGGTTCTGGCGATGTTCTACGAAGACAGAGGTGATGTTTGATATGAGTTGTCGAGCTGCGCGATGAATTTCCGGTTTACGATGCAGGTGATGATCGATGAGGTTAGTAGTGGCAGTTCGTGGATTTGCGATTGGAGGTGAAGCGGTGGCCGTTTATGGCGATTTGGGGGTGAGTTCGAGCACTGCAGGGGAGGAGGTTTGATGGCAATGGTATGTAGATTTATGCAATGGTTGGTTTGTGAATTTGTTGGTGACAGCGATGTGGTTAACGGCAGTTTTGTTGTGACGAGGAAGATCGGCAGTGAAGTTGTATGGTGATGGTCTGTGTTTTTTTGGTGTGTGCACTGCACTGGTGGTAGGCAATAGAAATGGTGATATGTGTTTGTTTTGCCAGTGCGAGGTATGAATGGTTTGGTGAAACTGCAGGCAGGCAAGGCAGGGATGGAAGTATTAATGATGTCAAGGCAGAGGTCGGATGCAAAGGTTGTAAGGTGGAGGAAGGTTGTTGAACTGCCGTAGTTGCTGTCTGTGTTTGGGGTATTGCTGGTTGTAGTTGTTATTGCCAGAGAAGTTAGGTAATGTATGGATCGGTTGCAATGAACAGGGGAAGGAAGTTTGGGCAGTGGAAAATCAAGTGATTAAAGTGGTTGAAAGAGGATGTTAGTTATGGCGTGTTGGTCTGATATGGAAATGTGGATGTAAATGGAGTGACAGTCTTGTATGAAGATTATGTTTGTACTGTGATGTACTTGAAAGTGAAACGAGAGTGGTATGGCGTTTGAGGCAGTTTCACTGAAGTGTTGAAGAGGTGGTGATGAGGTTATTGTTGACTGGAGCAGCGGTATTATGTGTGGCCGGTGCACAGTTTTGTTGAAGTTTGGGGGAAGCAGTAATGTGGAGGAATGGTTTGGTTGTGTATTTTTGGTTATAGCAGTGGATGGTGACAGGGTGGTTGAAGAAGTGATATATGCAGCAAACAGGCAGTGAACAGAGAAGGGGAAATGCACAGAAAAGATTTGGAAATCAAATTTGTAAAAGGAAATTGAATTGTAAATTGTAACTGAAATTATAAAGAAAATGAATAGGAAATAAAATATTTATGTTTTGGTTTTGAAATTTTGTATGTTTTTTTTTATGGAAATAGAAATGCAAATGCAAAATAAAAAACTACATACACACAAAAAAATGCAAGCACAAATCAAATACACACAACAATTTTTTTTAAATGCACTCAACACACAAAACAAACACACAATATAATCAAAAGAAAATAATTCGAAGAATATAAAATTAAAATCAAATCAACTCCCCGGCAACGGCGTCAAAAACTTGTTCGTCGACGGAAATTCTATCGGTTTAGAAAACCGTCGAACGAATTTAGAGATAAAAATAACCACAAGCGCACGGTGTACGAATGTAGCACGTGGCGAATACGGGTCGATCCACAAGGAATTGTTGATTTAAATTTCCTACTCAATCAAATTAACCCAAAGTTGAGAAATTGTTAACTAGAAATAAAATGAGGCTAACACTAGGAAAATGTAATTCGAAATCTATTAGACTAAAGAACAATTTAGAGGCAAATCCACTCTCAAATTTTTGTAACTCAACAAACACATAATTTATGATCTCTAACTTTGATATTAAGTGGAATAATCATTGTATTTATCATAAGTATGGTTTGTTTATGTTATTATATAACTCAAACCATCAAACTATAATACAACAATTATACCACTTATAGTTCTCATGAAAATGAAGCCAAAGCAAAAGTTATTTTAAGTATGATCTATTTACTATTGTAACTAGTAATATAGATCATCAAATTTTATTTTTACTTTCATTTCATAATCAAAAATTAATTAGCAAATGATGATGTAAATTGTGTTTATGTTGAATAAGAATAGCTCATTTGCATAAGCAATATACAAACCCACTTGTATAAACTTACATCAAAATCCACATTCATGAAGCATAAACAAAGAGATCATAACTCATAAAAATGTTGAAATTACATAAAGTCAGAGAGCTTCATCATCCCTAAATTGAATGATTTTAGCTACTCATTTGTGGCATTGAAGCATCACATGTAAGTTTCAACATTAAAAAGAAAATAAAAATAGAAAATAAGTAAAGAAGGCAAAAGAGATTAGTTACTAACTACTTGCATAAATATGAATCTAAGCTATGAACATAACGAGAAAGAGAGCATAGAAATAAACATTAACAATAAAGTAAAGAAAAGAATGTAGAAAATAGAGAAGAGAGAGGCTTGGAAGCCATTTTTATTTCATAGAACATTGAGCTTACACTTTGATTTCTTAATTTCCTAAGTAAAATGAAAGAGTATATGATGGTTTCATATACATAAGAGGGCTATATATACATGCATAAAACCCTAATTCTATTTTTTGGGGACTACCTAAAATGCCCTTTAGGAAGTGTGGCCAACAAGTAACCATTAACCACTAATTAATCCATCATTTGTTTTGCATGAAGCTTTAACCTTCACTTAGTTGTCCATTAGCTCCAAATTGTACTTTTATGTAAGTGGGTGGGGTCCTCCATGTTCATGGCTTGAATTATTTCCCTCTTCTTTCCTTTGTATTCATTTGTGAATGCATATATCTTCATATAAGCCTCTTCCATATGCATCCAAATTCCTATAAAAATTGTCAAAAAATGTCCAAGTAAAAATTCTTATATTGACACATGCACAAAATGATCGTTTAGCCCTTGAATGAAGATGAAAATATGATGGTTGGAAATAATTGAATTTTGGTTTTAAACATGTTAAAATGCCCAAATATGATGATTATTTAAATAAAAAGAGATAAAATATGGATGCAAATATATGCACAATTACGTGCATATCAGATAGCTATTTAGGAGTTGCAGTTCTTTGTTTTGTGTTTATTTCTGCTGTGTATGTATGAAGTCAATCATGACTATATGACTCTGATCGTCCAAGGGGGCATCTTCATATGTCACTCTTAATGTATTTTGTAATAATATATTTTTTCATTGCCTAGGAAATGTTTTGGGATTATGTAATCTGAATATGGTACATATGTTTTGAAATGTAGTGGAAAAATGTTGTTTTGAAGTCTGTGCTTTATTTCATATTCAAATGCTTCTGATATTATAGATACCATTAACATAGTCGTATTTAGCTGTTGAAAGTTAATATTATAGATGACTACATATCTATAGAGCTTGGCTTTGGACCTCTAGATAAGGGATGTTACAGGTATGTTCAAAAATTACAAATACAAGTTGCAAATACAGACACTTTACCAGCTTGTTTGGAATACATATCATGTAATTTCAAGAACAACAACTAGCATACAAATCTGGTAAAAATAGCATTAAGCTCGACAATTTGGCATATTTGGTTAGAACGTAACTAACGCATGCTTTAGAACAAAAAATTGCCGACAATATTCGATTAGAAATTATGTCAGTAGAGTGCAAAATTTTAATTA
This sequence comes from Allium cepa, assembly GCA_030765085.1. NCBI lineage: Eukaryota > Viridiplantae > Streptophyta > Magnoliopsida > Asparagales > Amaryllidaceae > Allium > Allium cepa. Next base: position 590,160,471 of record CM060928.1, read on the forward strand.
AGAAATTTAAACATTTGCGATAAGAACACGGTTAAAGAAGCAAAATTTGCATGGAGTTCGGCCTTATCTGAGCATGTAGTGATAGATCTGGCTATTAACAGATTGCAAAAGAGGAATCTCGATAATTTTTGCTAGATATGGAGTAGATTATAAGAGACGTTATTCGAAATCCAGTGATTTGAGCTTATGGATACTATATTTTGAGATTAAAGCTTCAAATTGACTGTCATTTTGTGACATTAAAGGTTTTTAGGGATTCTTATCATTGGCCACTATTGGTTTTTGAGAACGTTTCTGGCCTTTTTTAAGGGAGGGGATTATTGAAGTGGTAGTTCGGAATCAAATGAGAGGTTCATTTGAATGAAGGGTAATATTACATGCAAGTAAGAATAGTTAACATGATCTAGCAAGTCTCTTTACTTTTAGCTCTTATCATTTAAGTTGATTGCTTAAATTACTTTTGTCAGTACGGGTGAATTTTCCTATACAGTCTTTGCTTGTTTTAGGTTTTTATTTTTTCTCTTGTTTAAGCTATTTGTAAGTTAATATATGAAGATATTATGTGCTAAAAGGTACCCATTTATGCTAGTAGATTGCAACGTTTTAATCAGGTATATTATTGAAGTATATGTCATATTTTAGTTTGTTAATAAGTACCAATTTTTTTAAAAAAAGTATCAATGTAAATTATCTTCAAAGAAATCCTTGCATTGTAATTAAAGCAGTACATAGGATAGGTTTGAAACTTGTGTAGCGTGATTCAAACACATATTAACATGTAGTATGTTGCATACTACTTAAGACTTGAAGCATTAGTATATACTACCATCTAAGTACCCTTTTTTTTAAAGGACTTTTTGGACTTATCTAAAACTTTAGGTCCTTTTAACAAGCCTACACCTAAATAATATCACTATTGCACCACTTTTTTTGCTACAAACATAAAAAAACCTAAAGGTCCATTTAGTTTATTTTGTATTTATGTTTCGGTTTTCAACATTAATAACAAAATATGAGAAGAGTGAAAGGACGACGGAGGGGTGGAGAGACGACAGAAGGATGCAATGTTTTTTGTGCTTCTGTTATTTCTCAAAACATAAAAAATAAAACATTGTATTCTATTTTATATCTTAACTTCATTTTTAAATTTATCGTTTACATGTCGTGTGCATTTTTGTATAGATGAAAATCCAAAACAAAAAACAACAAACCAACTGCGGCCTAAACTCTTGGTACAAAACATTTCTTTTTACTAGAAACATTAATCGATTTGCTTCAAGAAAACAAGATCCTAAGTGTATAAGAAACATTTGAATGTAAACTAATAAACATGCACTTCGAGTATATGTTCAACTTCGCCAACTAACTTTCAAAGCATACCTGTAAGCCAATTTTTGTTATCACTTCAATGTTACATGTTCCCCAAGAGAAAGTCCTCGAAATTGCTAGATGCCTCTAACAAATGGTCCAAATTCCTCTAAAGGGAAAATAAAAATCAGAAGACACTTAAGCAAAACAGCATGAACCTTTTGGGTAAATGTAACACATGAATGTAATACATGAATAAGAGATTCGGATATATATCATTAACGCATAAAATATTTTGTTCTGCCAAAATTTCATCCCTAAATCAGAATAGGAAGTATGAACTTAGAAATGATTCACAAATCACAGTCGTGAAGTGATGAAGCTTTGCCCAAATCTAGCGATTCTTAATAAAATAATCAATATAGGAAATAAACCCTAGAAATAATGGTAAAGGCCAGAGAGATAAACGGTGTTCGACGAAGAGTAGCATAAATTGTAAATGCCTAAAATTTGAGGGTAGAGTAGAGATTAAGTTGGCAAAAATATAGGGGGAAAAAAATCTTAAAATGGCACCTGAATGATTCGAACTCTCATGGGAAATCCCATGTACTTAGCAGGCACACACCTTAACTCGACCAAAGTGTCATTCTCTAAATAACAAACAAACTAATTTTCTGAACAGTGCTTGTGTTTTTTCAAATTTATTACAACATGGAATTGTAAAGGTAAAACTATTTTAATTATTTTCACTCAATGCTTAAGCTGAATAATACTCATAATTACAATTATATAGATAACAAAAGAAGTGTTGGATAAGCACACCACTAAAACATGATTGAACTACTACGGGTATTGTGATGGTAAAATCCCAAAAACCAGCTAATGGTAGTAAGAAAAAATTAAACTATCAATAAAACCTTTGTAAACGAACTAAATATAGATGAGAAATTTTTGAAATTTCTTTCAAAATAAGAGCAGGAGTGTAAAACATACCAACAATCATCAGTGTATTCTGAAAGAAGTTGTCAAAAACTACTGGATAGTATGCTACCTATGAGGAGAAAAAATTCATAAAGATGGAAACCATGACGGATTGTAAACAGCAGAAGGAACTATTTGCGAATTTATACACATAACATAATGTAAAACCAACCTTGACAGTATAGCAAAATATGGCTGTCAAAGCCTTAAATGTTCGCTAAAATAAAAATTGGAAAGATTACAAACCAAAATCTTGGGAAACTAAGAACTTCATGTAAAAGAGAATAGAAAACTTTGAAATAATAGTAACAGTTGAATTTGCCTTCAAATAAATTCAAAAAAAATATGTAAAATTGTAACATGGATAATTTTAAGGGATAAAATTGTAGCATGGATAATTCTAAGGGAAATCAAAAAAGGAACATAAAAATCTTCATTAAATTGATGAGAGCTCAGTATAAGCTAAGATTAATTAAGGAAAAAGAAGATAAAAGGTTAAAGATTATATCTTTCTTATATAATAGAACTTTTTTTTATTTTCTTTCAAATCTACTATGCATGCCATCGATCATTTTTTTTCCTTTTTGTATTGTGCATTATTTTTATTGCAAACCAAGTGAAGATTTTGAATTTAATTATTTCAGTTGGAAAATTCACATTATATTATATATAAAAAGATGAGTTTTATGTAGATAAATAAAACATAAATTCATAATAATATCCATTTGTTCTATTTTTTGGATTTATTATATCTTACATTTTAAACAGTACAAGCAATCTGATATGTTATAATATTCATCGCTATAATTAGATTTAAAAGGTTCTAATTTATGTTTATGTTTATTCATTTTTGGTTTGTATTATAATTTTATTATCCAATATCTACCTTAGATGTTGATTACAAAATATATATTATATGGACTAAATTTACAATATGAAAACTACGATACAGAAATTATAGGTATTGGATTTCAAGAAAAGTAAAATGTCAATTTTCCTTTAATACCATAAATTCTAGAGAACTGACACAAAAGTCCCCTTAGCTAATCTTAAATGATTTGAAATGCCACCTATATTCCTTGATTCAAATGAAACACAAGAAAATATCATATGTATTTAGATGAAAATAAATTTGATTTGTCAATTTGATAATGAATATCATAAATAAAGTATTTGATTCTTCTATTTTATATCAGTTCTGTATACACAAATTTAAGCGAAATTATTTTTTTATAATGCTTATAATGTCTTTGGTGTCATCGTTTTGTAGGAACATGAACATTTGAACCCTCAATTCAAAACAAGAATATTAAAGAAATTAATAGATTTGAAAAACAAAATAGGGAGGAAATTAGAAAAACAATGTGCAAGCCAAAAGAGAACTAATAAAGTTCAAAACGGTAAAAAAAAGGTGAAATAGAAGTGAGATAACAATCATTCAATTTTTTTTTCAAAAGAAAGGAATTATGAAAAGGCTTCATAAATAATCATTTAACATATTAAAAAATTATAACAGTTTTCTCTCCAATTTAAAATAATAATCAAATGTTGTTAAACATCTCAGACTATTATGTTCACATACTAATTTTCCAATTTTTTAAACATCCCTTTACAACAACAATCGTATTGATTATAATAAAATCATTTATAACATGAAAAGCAAATATATTTTAAATCTTAATCTCCAATGCAAGTAAGTTTCTTGCCTATTTTCCAATGTACACATGTTTGAAATGAATTGATTTAAGTTATTAGGCCTAATAAATTAAAAGATGAAACAAATTAGTGACAACCAATTTGAATTTGAAAAAACGATAAACCTTTTCACATTCAATTCATTACCGAAGTGTTTAAAGTATTTTATAGGTTTATTCCGATTTGTAATAAAAAAATAAAAGAAAATTATGAAAATCTAAACCATGTATACTGGTTCGGTTCAAAAATAAGGAAAGTTTATGTTAAGCAAAAAGGGTATTTTGAAACAGATGTTCTAAAAGGAAAACGTGTTTTTATGTTATGCAACGGGCGTTTGTAATGGGTATTTTTATGAAAGTTGTGATGTATTAATTATTATTGATTTTATTTTTAATTGATCAGTATTCACATAAATAAGATAAATAGTAATAATGAAAGAACAATGTGTAATAACAAGTACATTAAAGAAGATACAATGATGTAGAATTGAAAATACATTTGTACTCCACACAAAATAAAATAGTAAATATAAATGTGATTCGTACAGTAATTCAATGACGTCATATGGCAATTAGTTTATCTCTTATGTTATCTCGAACAAATTCCATATTGTTACCTAAACTCCTTTGAACCGGTCAATTCTCTCTCTCATCAGTAGCTTGAATTTTGTAGCATTCTTCAAGGTATTGATTTGGAATATAATCAGGATTATCATCAAATATCACGAAGTCCAAGAATAGCCATTGTAACAGTAGCCAATTTTACTTGAATTCGAAATATAAAAGCAGACATATAATTCAGGATCACAAACTTTCTCTTATATATTCCAAATGTTCTTTCAACTACCATGCATAACCTGAAGAATAAAAATTAAAAATCTCATTTTATGACCTTCAATGATTTTTATCGCAATAAAGAAATTCTTTTTATATGAAAGTTCTGTTGACAAAGTTCTTGGTATTCAGAAAGAGTATCAGAAACTCATTGCACTTTATTGTATGTAGAAATGTGCATTACAAAATTGTTTTCATACGAAATTATCTTCACACTTTAGTATATCGAGAAATTCTTATGCGACCAGTAACGTATTCAAATCTTCATTGTCGGAATATATGTCGAATATTGTGTTTGCAAGAATGATATTAGTGGCATAAAGGAGAATAAGAAGAAGAAGAAGTAGTGTGAAGGAGGAGGAAGGGGAGGTTGTTATAGTGGGTGATTAACCATTGGCATCTGATACATTAGACGCTTCGAACGCTCGTGGATCTCTCTCCCTACCAACACCCCCTCCCCCATCACATGAACTGGGTGTTAGAACTGTGCCAACCCGCAGTGGATAATTTGGTAAATTCAAAAAAGTAATTCATCGTTGGATGTTTAATGGGCCTAGTAGTCCAATTCATTTAGAACTTCTCTAAATTTTCTTTTAAATAACATCAATATTTTTTGTATAAATAACGTCAATATTTTAATAGAATTTATAAATGACACTTATTTTATTCATTTTGTATTGTGTAATTTGATGTGTATCATATACATAAATGTATGAACGTGCACGTACAACATAATAAATTATATATGGTTTGACATGCCTATATATAGAGGTTGGCATTTACACCGCAACAGACATGTTAGACCCTATTGTATGCATGTGGCTTATCCAATTATATGTATATGTGTACATATACGTAACATAATATAATTCAGAATATATGTATATATACTATATAAATATAGTTGATTTGCAAATTTATTTAGAATAATAATTTACATGTAGTTTTTAATAAATATAAAACATATAATTCAAAAAAAAGTTTTTTCTGAATGAAATTTAAAATTATATACACACATACATGCTTATGAATATACTATAATGTAAATAATAATAATAAAATTTATGTCTACATTCTTAAGTGTTCATAGTCAAATATTTTTTGGGCTAAAATTTGTTAAACAAAATGCTCTTTTTTGTATAGATATTTTTAATAAAAATTTGTATGATGATTTTCGAAAAGAAATTGTAATATTGTATTAAAATTTAGATGCTAATATTTTACATTAAATGTAAATGCATGTAAGTATTTATTATCCGTATAACTAGTTTTAAATTAAATAAAAGATTATACATAAATATTATATACGAATTAAATAAATATATAGAAAAAAAAATCATTTTTTCTTATTCTGAAAGATTATTTATATATGAATGTAAAATATAAATCATGCATTATGTAGTTTTATTACTTTTGATTTTGACTTTTTAATTGACAAAAAAACCATTTATTAATATATTTAGTTTTTGTATTTTTTATACAAACAAGGCCATGAGCAACTAAGATGATTACAAGTACAAAATGATTTTTTTATACACATATACCATCCAATGTGGCAACACAAATATATACAAATTCATTATATCGATAGCTAACCAAACTAACATATGATATGGTAAACGTACTACACATTAATATACAATCATAAATAAGGAATTTACCTTTCACCAAAGCCTAGAATGTATTAAAATGAAGAACCTGACTTCCATAATTGAATCCTGTATCCAGAAGTTGCTAGCTTCCCGAACATAGCTACCACCAATCAATGATCGAATCGACTTTAATTTGATGTTAAAAGTGCTTGAAAAGGTGGAGGGGCAAGTTAGAATTTTTTCGGCTTGCAAAGGAGATGAAGAAGAGGCTCCAAAAAATCCAAAAAGAATAGAGATGTAAAATAGAGGAGATACCAAGGAGAAAAATGTGAATCTGGGTCCCTATTTGTCTCTTACATTTCCTCCTCCTTAGTAATTCAAATCCAACTCTTCCTTAGCCATCATTATGGTCGACCTACCCTTGCACATTCCAGCCGAAAATTCAAGCCTCCTTATAGGCCTCTAAATCATTTCAAGTTTGACCGATGCATTTAAATCCAATTTAAACGCGCATTTATCATAGATCAATCTGAATTTCTATTATAAATGCACTGTTCAATATTTTTCAACACATCAAATAAAAGTTCATAATTAATAATTAGTAAATATTAATTAATTTAATTTATAAAATTACAAAATTTTTAAATTGGATGGTAAAAGGAGTATTCAAAGTTTCAGTTGTGTGACTCTTAGGTGTAAATTTGGTCAATGTTTAATATCGAACGATTCGAATATTAACATTCACCTGTCACTTGGTAGGCGGTGTGACATTACGACCAAATTTATCGTTTACTTGGTTTCGATAAAATCCAATTCTTTCTTGTTAAGCATTAACTGGTAGTGACAAACATTTACACCAGTTCTCTCTATCAAAACTATATCACTTTGGACTTAAGAAATTTGGTAATGATCAAAATTCAAAAATCATTCATGTTCAACTTTATAGTCCAAACGTAAAGTTCTTGGTTTAATAATTATTATTATTATTAACCGAACTACCCTGGCTAGAGACTTTGACTTCAGTTGACCGTGATACTAACCTCAGAAAACGAAGGAGGCGAATCCTCTTTTGCATGGTGTTTCAGTTCCAATGCTTCCACTCGACACAACTATAGTTGTTAGATGGATGTCGTGCCACAATTTAAATAATCAAAGCAGAGCTTCCACGCTGAAGGTCAATAGTATTTTCAAGTCGAGAGAACATCATAATCTTGTCGCATTGATATTTTCTATTTGACAATAATTATATTAACCAACAAAAAACTATAGAGTGGGTCATTCTATGGTTATCCAATAACAATCAGTACGTAACCCCTCAGTGCCTCCTACTAATCAAGACTAATACACTGTCCAACATTTGAACAGTATTACACACTCTACTCTTAACGGATGCACTGATATCCAATCTCGATATATCTTGACTAAGAATATTTAAACGGTATGTTTATTTTATTGTAACAAATCACTCATGGTTACAACGCATTGTAACTACTATCACAAACACACCATTTATGTATTTTCTATTAAATATATTTTAAATTAAATTAATTAATTAATGTATAACACATTATATCAACTATATAATAGAAGGAAACCACCTTTTACTTTGAAGTTATTGAGTTAGATATATATGCAACAAATTACAAAATTACCCATACGGCATACCCATAACTGTACCGTTGGATAGGGGATGACATAGCCCAGTTCAGACATCTGATGCATCAGACACGTCTGACATCAGCTATGTTGGGAAAATTACATAAAAAATAGTGTTTCATATAGAATGTGGCTAAAATGAACTGCAATAATTTGAAATGTGCCATCTTAAATGGAAAAGTAAAATAAAGTGAATCAAGGAAAAACTAAGGTCCTGTTTGGCTTGTCGTTTTTAGTTTTGTGTTTTCCTCTATACAAAAGTGTGTCGATTGTATGTATTATTGAAAAACAAACAATTTTAAAAAATGAAATTAACATGTAAAATAGAAAACAAGTTTATTTTGTTTTTCGTGTTTTGAAAGATAACAAACACACGGAGAACAATTCAACTCCTTCATTGTCCGTTGGTCATCGCAACGGCTAAGAATTATAAATCTTCTTCTCTTATTTTTTGCTATTTCTTACTATAAGTTGGAAACACAAAACTCAAAATACAAAATGAAACCAAACGGGCCCTAAATTGTCAAATATCAGTCTAGCATGCAAAAATAACTATTATTATTTGAACAGTTAATAAATCATTATCATTCATTCTTATAGTTGAAACCACAAATGATCTAAGTAATAAACAATCCATTGCTAAAATATTACTAGCCTAGTAATTTATCTGCCTACAATTGTTCTTAAGTTTGAAAATCTGATCTGAAAGGTTATGCTTAGATCGGTCATTAGTTCATACCATCTAATACACATAAAAACACAAAAACCATGATTTGAACAAATTGGCAATATAATATACTTGAGATCACAAATTCAAAGTCTGCTTATAATTTTTTTTAAATGTTTTTTTCATCGAGTCACAGTATGAATCCCAGCATCGACAAAACTCATATTTTATTGTACATATTTTCAGTTATTTATTTTATTATCTTAGCACCACAAGAAAATAACCAATTTGAAAATGATCTTAACATACAAAATAGAAAAAAACATTGTTTTCCATGTTCCGAGTAGTAAAAGATTAAAAAACAATCTATCTCTTTTGTCGTTTCTCTGTCGGCGTAATAGTTTAAAATTTTAAATTTCTTCTCTGCTCTCCTCACATTTTGTAATGCAGTTTGAAATCACAAAACCAAAAACTCAAAATAATCCAAACAGACTATTAAAGTTTTAATCTTATGCCTAGATATATCGTTTTTAAAACTAAAAAGTTGAAATTATTGTGAAAAACGTATATCAATTATAGAATATTTAATTTGAATAATTTCGAAGTTACTTTAAACTACGTATTTCTCATACAATTATTTTACAAATCATAAATAGAAAAACTTGCAACGGTTACTACAAATATGACTACATGTTTAAAAGCAAGTACAAAAGACTTCCTCCAAATTAAGCATTGGATATCTTCATGGGTTCGAGCGTGATGATGAACCGATTAATATACTTCCGACTTCAAGGATATAAAATAATATATTTTTCAAAAAATAATTCAAACCGTTGGGTACAAACAAAATATCAAATCATTAACTCTTAGAATTTAAAGAAGCCTTCTAACTATAACGACCCCACTGTGCTAACCATATTATTAAAGAATATTATAAATAATATTGTCTAATAATAGGAGAATACAACTTGTTAAGGACGATCGATTGTGAATATATTTTTAAACTAACACTGGCACGTCATACTTACGATTTTTTCCTAATCTCTAGAATAAAATTTGACGTGTACAGTCCCAGTCTAAAGCAATTATCACATCGGTTTCTCAGAATCAGAATAATATATCATATAATTAATAGTCACTGATCACAGTAGAATAATATACATCATATATAATACAAACTGTGAGTCAACAAAATAAAATACTAGACTCGCATAATATATATCTAATATAAATCTCTATCTCAAATTCGCAACGCATATACAAAACCCAAAATCCTCAAAGGGATAAACTAAAAGTCAACAATGTTTATCTCCTTGCTAGCACAACCATCCAAAGGTCAACGTGTCTCGTAACCTGAAAAGTCAGCCTAACCCAAACATTGAGATACCAGTCAAACTATCTCTAAATATCCAAAAAGGTGATAACAAGATATAACACAAGAATATATGACATATAAGTAAATGCAGATGTCCAAGGTATAACAAGCCATGGATTTAATTTAGCTCAGAATTTACTTCAAGGCACGAGGGTGTGTGTGTATAATATGGTCATAAACACATATTAGTCACTAAACAAAAAATCATGGAATAAATCACAATATTCCTAACATGAAGAAATAAAGTCCATAACGTGCCAAACAAACGTGGTATCACTCGTACAGATTTGATACCAAAGATCAGGAACATAGAATCTTGATATGATCACAAGGATTGACGAACACATAATCTCAACACGATCACAAGGATTGAGGAAAACCAAATCTCGACCGATTAAGACGATCACGACAACCATGACTCGAAAAATCTAGATTATTCAATACTATATATTAAACAATTGCAAAGAAATCCATGAGTATACCTCTTAAGAATCTATCGGTCCTACGAAACACCAAAAAATAGTATACTCTATAATGTCAAATACTATCACTTTTAATAAACACAAGAACTTGACCAAATTGACACATACCACCTCATGAAAATTCAAATTTTTACTAGAAGCTAGTAAATCTCACTCCTTACGAATACTATGGGAAAATCTGAACTATACTCCCATAAGGATCAATCGGTCCTACCGAACATCAAAAGAGAATATAACCCTAAAGTTAAATACTTTCTTATAGCAATCACAAGAATTTAACTAAGGCATCTCACATTTATAACATCCCCTTGCTTGGAGGCCCAAAACTAACAACTACGGATGTTGTAGTCATCCATAGTTATTAATACATATATACATATATATATATATAATCTCAAAATTTATTCCAAATCCTTAAGTAAAATAAACCGCTAAATCGATTTATCTCAAGCTTTATTAATAACAAGAAATCACATTTTTAGAGAATTCGAAAGTAGTTTTGAAAATCATATATATATATATATATATATATATATTCCAACAAGTTTTATTTAAAACTTTTAAACTATTACTTTCCTTTATAAAACCTTTCATCCTAAAATATCCTTGTTTTTAAACCAAATTTAGAGTTATCATTAATCACATTATAGCTTTAAATAATTTCTTTTTCTTTGAAACCACTTATATGTGTCTATATATTTGAAACTTAGGATTTCATGAAGCTTATGAAAATCAATTACGTTAAACTCAAAGCAATTCATTTTGTTTTTGAAAGCATATATAGATATCTATATATGTATGTATGCATGTATGTGTGTGTATTAAAACTCAACTTGAACTCATAAAAATTATGAAAATAATTCTTTTTAATAACTTAAGGAAAATTCCAGAATCTCTAGGTGAAAGCACAACAACGATATCAAAACTATTACTGGAAAGTTACAACAAAAACCATAAATCATCACAAGTCAAGACGACGAATCTGGAGCGAAATAGCTCCAGATCATCACCCAGGAGTAAATTGGTTACTACCACCAGTCGTCTTGTACCAATCAACTAGTGGAGCTTACCAGTTGACTCCTGGGAGTTGTCCTAGAGTAGTTTGCTCCAAGATGAACTTCCAGTGATCGACAGACGAATTTCAATGACCTGTACTGTTCCTATGTTTTTGAATTTCACTCATATCAACCAAAGTTTCATGCACAAAAGCCTGGGATGCCATAGATAAAATGGGCAACATCTCCATTGCATTTCAAAAAATTCAAACACTTCAGTGATTCGCTAATCCGACCATATCTTAATCAAACAACAATCAATTCAACAATTACAATACATCAGTCATATTTAAAGATAGTAGGTGAGGATCGCTCATCTTTATACCCTCTTATAGCTTGCTAGACCGTCATCTAAGCCTTGATAACCCTTTATCTTCACCAAAACTACATATAACTGAAAATCAAAAAACCAACCAACAAACAATTTGATCAAAAACGAGATCAAAATCAAGAATTTGAAACCCTAGAAGATGTATAGTGGTTGGGAATAATTACCTATAATTATTATGGATTTATTGGAATTTTTGAATTAATCTTGAGGATTTTTCTCTAGGTTTTAGGGTTTTCTTTAGCTTTAAAAAACATAATCTTATTCCACTAACTTTGCAAATGAACTTATAGTTCATTTCAATTACAAAGGATATAAGAATTCTCCCTTATTTGCATTAATGGGCTAAAATGTATTAAGCCCAAAGCCAAGTTTTAACTAAAAAGAATTAACACTTACTTTCCTTTTGTCACTCTCAAATTTAAAATTTAATTCAACCTCCAAAATTTTCACACAAAATACCACAATATTTTTAAATCTCTTAACTTACATTAATAAGAAAGAAATATATTTTAAACAATTTATCTTTTATAAAAGACTACAAATTTCCAAGCTAATGATTTAAATTCTCAGAGTTAAAATCATTTTTTTAATTTACTCAAAAATCCGAGTTATTACACTAACGTTGTATTCGGATCTAAAGTTAGTATGATTTTGATCCGACCAAAAACACTTCAAAAGTTGGAGGCGGACTATGCAATTTAATGGAAAAAAGAAGCAATGGAGAGAAAAATTCTAGAATCAAAAATGAATTTTGCCTTGCCTATGTATAGGTAGTGAAAAGGTGCCATCAACCATCGTATCTGCTTGCTACAACGGTCATATACATTCATCCCGATGACCATAATTGTTCACTCCAACGACCATATTTCGATAGGCATAACTATTCATTCCAACAGCCATATTCCAACTATCATAATTTTTAATATTAAAAATATGTCCGTTGAAGTTTTCTTGTCCAAACCCATTTGTCCAATTTTGAAAATATTTAACATTCTTCCCCTATTTTCAAAGTAAACAATTTTAAATTAACAAAATAAACATAATGGTTGAATCACATAGGTGACTTCCTATGTATCCAAGTGGAATTAAGCCGACGTAGTTCAAAGATCAAGAACGTTCATCATCGTGAAAACCAATACGTAAATAAGAGGTACATTTTGGATTTGAACCTTCACTTGGTGTAAACCCTTCAAATTCTTATCGAGATCATTGGTGAACTAGTCTTGAACCAAGTACCCATACGATAAAACTGGAACGGTCACGCATATTGATTTCCATAAGTAAAGTATTCTGTGTGCCCAACACACTAATGGTCATGTGCTTTTAATCCCGAGTTCATGAGTCTACTATAGAAAACGGTCTTGCTTTCGTAGGAAACAACCTAATTTCCATTCATACAGGTATGTTTCTTAAGGTATTTTTGCGACATACCTTGTTAGATATCTGAACTTATTAAGGATCTTTATCCATCCTAGTTCATGAAATCCAACACTAATTTATGAGAAATTGTTTTGGTGTTCTATAATCATTCTCTTAACTTGTTGGTACCTAATAAACCTTGTTTGTCCTTTTCAAAGTATAGGTTGTGTTTACGTTAAGAATGATCAACCTTCACAATCACATCTCTTTTGATATTATAGAAACTATTGCCTTTGTAAGACACTTAATCAATGGGTTGACCAAACTGAATGCAGTTACTCCTCTTTTGAGTAACTATCATATCATCTAATGTTTGATATCCACATACCTAGACTTCCCATTATATGTTTTGTTGGAAATATTATAGATCTTAGCTTTGTTATCATGGTTATTCGTGATCATAGAAGATGACTTTTTCCATATAGGACTTCCTATTAGAGATTCCTAAGCCATTCAGCTTCTATAGGCGTATCCGCTAGTGCAATTAATTCTGACAACATTATTGAATCGGAAATATAAGTATGCTTCTTAGAATCCCAAGACACGACAGCATCTTTTAATGTAAAGATCCATTAAGTCGTAGACTAGGATTTGAATTCTACATTGTTCTAGGTTGCATCGTTATATCCTTCCAATACAGCGGGATATTCTTTACAATAAAAACCATAATATATGATTCCTTTCAGATAAGCTAGATTTCTAGAATAGCTTTCCAACTTCCATAACCTGGATTACTTGTATATCGACACTATGCACTTATAGCATGTGCTATGTTTAGTTTAGTGTAGTGCATTGCATACACAAGACTTCCAACTAAAATATTCAAATTGAGAAATAGTTTGTTAAGTGTTCTTAGCTAATTTAATACTAGGATCTAAAGCAGTTGAAGCTGGTTTGTCATTGTAATGACCAAACTTCTTAAGAAACTTCTTGATGTAGTGAGAATGACTTAGTACCAATGCCTCCTCTTTTCTTCTGATTTTGACCTCTAAGACCACATCGGCCTCTTCTGGTTCTTTCGTATCAAAATTAAGGGACATAAACTTTTTTTCTTTCACATTTGACATATCAAAGCCAAATATTAGCATGTGATCAATATATACATATTATAAAATAACTGTTTTTATTTGATTTGCTACAAATGCATTTACCGGTATCATTAAGAATGAAACCTTTTGAAAATTCTACTTTATCAAACTTCTCATGTCATTTTATGAGTGTTTGTTTCAGACCGTAATTAAAAACTTTATTTTCTTGGCCTAGATTTTTGAAACATTCTAGTTGTTCCACATATATTTCTTCTTCTAAATTACCATTGAGAAAAGTCGTTTTCACATTTATTTAATGAATTACCAGTTTGTGAATAGATGATAGTGCTATCAAACAATGAATGAAGGAGATGTGAGCGATAAGAGCATATATATCGAAATAATCTATTCTTTATGTTTACTTATAATCCTTAGCAATTAACTTGAATTTAAATTTATCGATGGATCCATCTGTATGTAGATTGTTTTTTGAATATTCATTTACATCCTATTAGTTTAGCACTAGAAGGTAAATCTACCGAAATCCAAGTTTGGTTTGCCAAAATTTCTTTTATTTTATTATTGATTGTTTTTTCTTCTAGAAAATAGCATATTTGAAACTCATTGCATCAGAATAAGTTTTAGGTTGGTCATCAACATTCATTATATATGTAGTTATACTAAGGAGTTCATCATTATTTTCATTAGTTTATATATGTTTTGGACTAAATGATATCTGTTAACGCTAAAAATGGTGCGCTAACACCCCCGGTGTAAATTGTGATAAAGTGAAAGCACCACCCGTTGATACGGGAACTAAAAGTAAGCAAAAGATCGCAGAAAATAACAAAGAGACAACGGTTTTATAGTGGTTCGGCTCAAAGTCAAGCCTACGTCCACTTAATCCTCTTTATTGCTGATTCGATTGCAACTTTTACAATGATCTTTCATTACAACACCGCTAAGACGAGTAGTTAGAACTTCAAGGCAAAAGAGCTCTTTGAATTCAAGTTGAATGTGCTAGATCTCTTCCCAAAGTTCGATGAAGCGTCTTCGATGAATGAAGTGCTGGATGAGTTGAAAATAGCGAAGTATCGGTCTTCCAGAAATGATCCAAAAGTCCCACTCTCGGCTGGAGCAGGCGTGGTATTTATAGAGTGGTTCTGGGTTAAGGTGGTAGGTCGTAGGCGACCTAACAGGGATGAGTTAAGGTTGTGGCTTGATGAACTGCTTCGGTTGGTAGGTCGGGAGCGACATAAGGAGCTGCGGCATAGAGGGTGGCGACCTAATGGAAGAAACAGTATGTGGCTTAGGTCACAAGCGACCTAAAGGAAGAGGCAGTACGTGGATTAGGTCGCTGGGCTTTTAGGTCGTTGGGTGTTAGGTCGCTAGGATGTTTAGGTTGCCAGGAAGCTTAGGAAAGTTAAGTCGTTTGCTTTGTAACTTCTTAGGTCGCTTTGTCCTTTAGCTAGTTGAGTCGTTAGACCGTTGATTTGTTTAGGTCGTGAACCCTTTGAATCGGCTCATGCTTTAGGTCGCTAAGTTGCTAGGTCGTGAGCGACCTATGAGGAAGTTAGGTCGTGATCGACCTATGGGGAAGTTAGGTCGTGGTACGGTGGAGTTGACATATGTGACCTCGGATTGACTCGAAACTTGGAGTGCTGCTTTTCATGACTTTGCTTGCCGTGTTCTATCAATTGTAGCCTGATCCGAGCTCGGAAAAAATCCATTGATATCCATGGTTAAACAATGCATAGCCAGTCTTTTGAGACGAGCTGTCTTTGGCTTTTCGCTTGATCTTTTGATATCACGACCTTGCTAAAAAGGCGGGATAACAATATCAATGGATCTTCACCGATTTGATTTTGAGATATGAATAGATCTTCAACGGTAATGAGATTTATGTACTTGTTTTTGAAGAATTCTACATCAACAGATTCTATTACTTCAAAGGTGTCAGGCATACGAATCAATAGGTTATACTATAAGGCGAATGACCAATAAAAGAACGTATTTGAAAACCAATTTTTTTACATATATCGGGTCACTGTTGAAAAAATCTTTCTAGGCGTTCGCTAGGCGAGGCTTACCGCCTAGCGATTTTCCTAGGCCTTCCTAGACAATGTTTATTGCCTTATGTGAGAATCAAAACATGTATTTAGGCACAAGGTGGGCATTATTCAATATTCGATGCCCATATAAGCATCCGTGCACTAATTTTAGGCTGTCTTGCCTCCTTGGCTACTCGTAAGCATATTCAAGTCTTAAAATTGTAATGAACATCAATCTATACTAAACAAAACCCAATAATCTTATCCAAATGCATGATTTATTGAAAATTCCTAGTTCCAATCAATTCTCGATCAATGCTTGCTTAAACGATTAATCCCTAGTTTATACTAACCACTTAGAGTCCGCCTAGTGATTTTTACAACCTTATATCGGGTACATGAAACACATTGACCAAATTAAGAGCCATTTCTGATGTTGAGAATTTTATAGTGCCTTTCCCTTTTACTTTGATTCGGATATTATTTGCTCCAGTAACTTCATGTCTTTCTCCACCAACTTCTTCGTAGATCTTTTAAAAGACAACCGTTTTTGCATATATGAATGGTTGCTCTAGTATTTAGCCATCAATCATTATCCATGCTACCAACGGAGTTCGCTTCTTGCACTACAGCCACAAATGTGTTTTCGACCACAAACGCCATTCTTTTTATCTTTCTTGGGATAACTTTTTTCTTAAATTGTTCCTCATTATTAGACTATTACGATTTTGATATTTTGACATTACTTATCTTAGAATGACACTTAGTTTGTTGGTTATCATTTAGTTTCCGTTTACGAGAATCCTCTTCTACTCAACGATGACATCGTAAACTCTCTAAATTATAATTCATTTCTACGTGCATCAATTTTTTCTTATAATCTTTTCAAGAATGAGAGAGTTTAGAAATTACCGCTCCCACTATAAAGTAATCAGGGAGATCAATTTATCATCTTTAAGTTGATTTATTATACACAATATTTTACTAACTTTCAAATAATTGACTTATAGTTGGTCAATTTGAAATCTATAAAATTACATACCAGTACTTTCTTGTTGCTTGCCTTCGATATACGGTATTTGTTTTTCAATTTAGTCCATAGTGCTTTCGTTGTTTCTAGGTTTCAATATGCATTGTAGACAAAAGTTGAAAGTGCATTTATGGTGTGTCCTCTATACAGAAAGTCATTCTCTTTGCGCTTTGCACGTTGCATTTTGATCACCTCGTTATTTGTAGGAGTTTTATTGGGATCTCCTCTAAGTCATCTTCTAGAATGTAAAACAGTTTGATGTGATAAGGAAGAATTTCACGGTGGCTTGTCGTCGGGTAAAGTTGTCTCCATCAAACTCTCCAAATGTGTCGAATGTTGATTTATGACTTGTTGGGCATTGGTATTGGTCGAATCTTCCAAAACTGAACGTATTGTCTAAAAATTGTTGGGTATCTTCATTGATTTGAGCGCGGGTATGAAATGATTATTGTACATCTGACTTCAAGGATCTATATAATAGATTCCTTCAAACAATAATTCAACCCACCAGATACGAACGAATTATCAAATTATTAGCTTTCAAGATTCAATGAAGTCTCCTAACGGTGTAATCATATTCAAAGTTTGTACGATTTTGATTTGGTCGAAAATACTTTAAAATTTGAATGCAGATAATGTAAGTAACCGAGAAAAAAAATGAAGGAGAAGAATTTTCCTATGTCAAAAATGAATTTGGTGTTGCCTATAAGTAGACAATGAAAATGCACCTTAAATAGTCGTGTAGGTTCACTGTAAGCATGTAACAGTCATACATGTCCAATCTAGCGGACGTAACAATTTATTTCAATGGGCACATTCCAACAGTATGTAACTTTCAGTTTTAAAAAAGTGTCTCTTGATTTTTTTTCCCATCCAAGCCATTCGTCCAATTTTGAAGCTATTCAACATTAACTACTTTCATGAAAGTACGTGATTTCTAAAAATATACTGTTTGAATAATTGTTCATAACGTATGAATAATAATTTGTTATATATAGTCTTCACCTTACTGGCAACTCAGCAAATAGAGCCTCTTTAAAAAAGAATCACAGCCTAAAAAACGAAATTAGATAGCAAAATGATTATTATTATTTTCCCCTTATTTAAAAAAAAAAAAGAAGAAGTAGCCGTAGGCATGAATGTCTGACTACATAGATTTCATGTTTTTCTTT
This sequence comes from Allium cepa, assembly GCA_030765085.1. Taxonomy (NCBI): domain Eukaryota; kingdom Viridiplantae; phylum Streptophyta; class Magnoliopsida; order Asparagales; family Amaryllidaceae; genus Allium; species Allium cepa. Next base: position 590,179,146 of record CM060928.1, read on the forward strand.
GAAATAGAATATTGTAAGAGCTTACTCAGGAGCATGAAAAGAAGGTTTATAAAGCTCTTAGCATCCATCTTTAGTTGTCATTGGCATTCGCCAACTGCATTGCCCACAGTTAATTTGGTCAAAAGACACAATTGGAAAGGCAGCATAAATCTTGAATTGTCACACAATAATAATAGGTGTTCAGCTTAAATATTTGAAAACCGATATGCGAATTCCGCTGCTGGACCTAACTGTAATACATGAATCAAGAGATTCAGATACACCGTATTCTACAGAACCCATAAACAGTCATCACAGCACAAAATTGGTATTGTTGTACCAAAAATTCAACATAAATCAGGACAGGACGTATAAATTCAGAAATGATTCGCAATCCTGAAGTAAAAAGTAATCGTAACTAACGAAGCTTTGCCCCACTGTAGCGATTCATACTAGGTCAATCAGTAATAAAGCCTGAAAATAAGGGTAAATATTTTATTTTAGCTCACCCAAGGAGAAGGGGAAGATGTAGGTCTGAGAGGTCAGCGGATGCTGGACCAAAAAAGAGTGGAAATTACGAAGATCCTAAAGCAGAGGGTTGAATGTACACCAAAACGACGCGTGAGAGATTCGAGGATCCTAAAGCAGAGGGTTGAATGTAACGACGAAAAAACCAAAACGACACCTGAGAGATTCGAACTCTCGCGGGAAATCCCATGTACTTAGCAGGCACACGCCTTAACCACTCGGCCAAAGTGTCCTTGTGACACTATTTCTAGAACACTCTTTTTCAGTTTTCATATACTAATTAACAAGCACACAGATTTAATGAACCGATCAGAATACTTTGGACCGTATGCTTTTTCTTGGTTTTTTTTTTTGGATTCCTGAAAAAAAAAAAAAAGATCAGGGTTAAAAGGCTAGTAGAATCATTCGCTATGGATTCAGAAGTGTTCATGATTTCATACAAAAAACCTTCTTCTGTTGGATCACTAAATACCCTATGCTATCATCCAAAAGTCAATTAACAATCATTCAGCTCCCGGAACAAGAGTTACGTTTACAACGCAAGGGTGACAGCCTTGGAGTTTGAACTTTGAAGTTTTACTGAGTGGATGTTCTTGAACAAGACTTCGGTTTGAATTGAGCACGGTAAAATTCTTTCTGTTTTATTACTTTACTTTATAATTGTTAGTTAAGTACTTATTTAAATAAATAATAGCCAATTAAATAAGAATTAATACAATTTTCATAAATAGTAATCAATTCAAGTACAACAATTGCAAAACTCAATCGAAATATAAGAAACTCGGTTCAAATACCAATAAAGGTCAACGTTGTTTTGGATCAATCAAAATTTTTACGATCTCACTGTTCGATCAAGCACGTTGACAGAAGGTTAAAAATGAGACAAAAAACTTTTTTTTTTGTTAATTTTGCGCTAGAATTTTATTTTGTGTTCGAATGAATAATTCATTTGCACTAGATCATATTTACTGAATATCTAATAAAAGAAGAATTTATTATTTGAAACTAATTTTGTTTTAATAAATAATTTAAAATTAATATTTTAGTTTGTTATGTTTTATTTAATAGAGATTTAATAATTTAGTTTGTTATGTTTTATTTAGTAGAGATTTACACTCACAATTTGAATATCACATATTGTATAAACTAATCTAAGACGTATATGTGAGAAATGCGGATTACGGATTAGAATTAACACTAGAAGGAAGGGGGGTGAATAGTATTTTAAGAAACTATTAAATCTTTTTGAGTTTATATTAATTTGAACACAAATGTATGCAATATTCAGACACAGATATGATCGAAAAATCAAACACAGATGCAGAAATAAAGTAAAACCAATAAAGAAAAGAACATACCGAATTTTATACTGGTTCGGAGTTATCATACGTTCAGTCCCGCAACACAAGTATGGATTTCTTTTCAAAATCAATTCTTACAATTGTACCCTCGATTTCAAGGCCACGAGGTACACCACTCCAGATTCACAATCCTTTGGGTATAGATACTTGATTTTACGGCCAACAAGTTCACCCAATTGATTTTCCAGGCTACAATCACACATTTTCTCGCTTGATTGATTTTACAGGCTACAATCACACCTTTTCTCACTCAATTAATTACAAAGAAGTCTATAACTTTGAATAGCACTGGGATCTTGTTGAGATAGTAATAGAGAATCAAACCAGAAATAATCTAGTTAGATTCAATGGTGATTTCGGCAGAGTAATGGTAAAAATGTATATAAAGAAAATGTGGAAGAAGAAGATGAGTGAAATCAAAGAAAATATAAATGTAAATTCGTTTAAAACAGCCCAAATTTATAGTAGAACAACAGCCATGTCCATTCATGAAAGGATATGACGAATAGACACTTCCTTTGAAATTCAAAATTTTGAAATAAATTGTCACCTTGTCGACAAGGGTCCGTTGGGGTTGTCGACAGGCCTAAGTCATTTTTGATAATTTGTTCTTCTTTGAAAATAACTTCTATCTTGTATTAAAACTATTTTTAAACTTTATAAATATACTTAACTACAGTTAAAATACATAAATAAGTATAGAGAATAATATATATAATTTTACTATAATTTTATATTTAAATCTAAGTATAAATATTAAAGTTAATTATAATTAGAAGATAGTTTAAAACCAAGGATAATTTTGATTTTGAAAATAAAGATTATTTTGAGGCCAAAAGTATTTAAAACCAGGATAGATGTTTTTGATTCTTTTAAAAGAAAGATTTTGAAATCATTTTCAAAACAAGATATAATTTTGTAAAACATTTGAATAAAAGTTAGTGGATACAAAACAATGTTCCACTAGATTTTTCGTAAGTTTCATCCTACTTAGGGTTTCATCCCTTTAATGGGCTTGAAGTGGATTTCATTCCACGAATAAAATGGATTTTAAGATGTCAGTGCTTTTCTAGGAGTTTTAACAAAATTCCTAATTAAATTACTTATTATTGAAATCTTGAACTCTTGATAATCTTGATACTCATGAGTCTTCAATCTTGATATCTTCAGTCTTGAATCTCTATACTGTACAGTCTTCATTCTTGGTACCTGCATGGTTAAATCTTGCATATACATATATAAAACCATAATCCAGTGCTAGAGATTGTTCAACCACGCTCCTCCTCTCGACCCTCCTCTGGTTGTTCGACCACACTTCTTGTCTTGATCCATTTTTATCTTGGAACTCGCATCCAAAGGTACTATTTGCATGATTTTATTTTCTATTTTTTCATGTTGCAACTATTTTTCTGACTATTCAATTTATTAGCTAGGTTTGTTGAGTTTAATACCAAAGTATTTTCTTATTTTTATTTGATCTATTTAGATCTGAAATCAAATGTTGTGGCAGCATGGCTAACATGCATCATTTCTCCTTGTTGCCTATTTTCTATCTGATTAGCAATGATGGGTTGAAATAGAAATTTTTATCTAAATATTATCCGGGTTTTTGAATATTGTAGCATAAGCTTAGTTGGCAGTGAGATAATGAAATGCGCAAGAGTGTTGTTTGATTAAATGTGCATAGAAGGCAACGATCAACAATGATACTATAGCAAGAGTGTTGTTTTTGGTTGTTGTGATAGTACTATACAGTTGGGCATTTCGTAATTTTTATATAGCATATTCTTTTATTTTTTTAATATGGTTAAAATTTGTGTTGTATTTATTGTAACAAGTACTTTTGGACAGGTAATGGAATGCTGGGATTGGGAGAGAAAGGAAATGGTGGTAGTTGAAATTGTTCGATCCATTAAAGAAATATAGAGATGCTACCATGATAGAAATTGAAGTGCTTCAACAGCTTGGGAAACATGACAAAAAGGGCAGCCGGTGAGCAATTTATGTGCAATTATTTTTCTTTTTCTTTTTTCTCCTTTTTGCTTTGTATTATTGTAGATTGAGGCTATATATGTATAAGCTGATTTATTTTTGCAGTTGTGTACAAATATGAAACTAGTTTGACTATCGTAAATACCTGTATTGTAAGTTTAAAATTTAAAAAAAAATGAATTTATGATAATGTCCCACCTAGTATGGATAGTTAAAATGTAAAATTAAAATGATGTTAACAGGTTTTTGTGAAGCTTGGCCCAAGCTTATGTAGTTTTCTACGAAAAAATTGTATCTCTCATTTTCCTTTGATCTTGTTAGTAAGATTGCAAGACAACTTTAGAAATGCATAGCATGTGTTTAGATAGCACTTCATCCAGTTGCATATGTTTAATTATTATTATAACTTTTCATTTTTATATATACGGAAAGATAAAACCATTTTTTTTCTTTCCATATTTCTAAGCATTTATCATAGAATAAGCTTTATCATATTTACAGTACATTGATTGGTATTATAATTAAATAATAATTGTTAGCTTAAGTTTATTTGTTTTGCAGTTTACCTGCTTTCGGTTATACATGATTTACTCCTCATTCATACCGATTCGAAGCTTGAAAATATACCAGTTGCTTCTTCAGAGCTTATAGAAATACCTCATTACAAGATATAATTTAAATATTCGATGAGTAATTCAATTGATAAGTGTGTACATTGCTTATAACTCCATGCTCAAATTTCAATTTCTTTTAAAATTTTGAAATGCTATGCATTTTAATCCACCCGTTTTGTTTTTACTGTTTTAGTATCCTTGTATGCATTGTTCATTGTTTTTATGCCTGCATATCAATCTCTCTAAAAAATGTTTGTTCATCTGTATGCAACTGGGCTGATCTGAGTCTTTTAAAGATGCTTCTTTCATGAGGCTACCCAAATCAAGTGCAGTTAAGTTTATTGATTTCGGCAGCTCTACCTATAGCAAAAAAGACCACAACTACATTCTGTATGTTTAATTTCAGTGTATTCAATTGTGTATTTTTTTCACTTGGTGTTTGTTGAGAGAATATGATGTATTGGATGATGTGGACAAAAGATGCAGTATTAGTTCTCTGAACTCTATCATGGGTAATAAGGTAATCCTTTTTCAACTTCATTTCAAATGCAAAAGTTTTGAATGTGAAAAAGATGTATGTCGTGTAGCTTGCTGTTCTAGCAGGGAATTTCTTACTCAGGCTTGCATTTCACTTACAACCCAAAACAACACAGAGGTAGTCTCAAATATCAAGATGTTGAGTAGGCGTGCTCTTATTGATGAGGCTCATATGGGGTCACAAGAATCAAATGAGAACACATATGTTTTCTTTAAAATTTAGTGAAGCTCAAAAGTCTAAATTTACTAGATTTTAGATTTATATATTCATTCTAGCATTTATATGTTTGTATGCTACACAGTGGTCAAATTGATTCAAACCTGACCTCATTGTATTTTTGAGTTAATATAAAGATTGAAATACTGAAGTTTTATTAAATTTTTAACTGAAAATTCTGATTCAAAGTAGATAAATACTTTACAGTTAAAAGATGGTTTTATTTTCAGAAATGTACATTTGGGGCAATTTTATTTACTTATTGATAATTTTTTTCATATGGAATGTTTTTTTAAAGTTTGCTTGTTCATATTATAGTAAGTGTTAGTATTTGATGTTATTTGTTATTAGGTAATATATGTACATGAATATGATGTTTTAAATTGCACATTCATTAGGGGCACCATCGATCGCAGTAATTTTTCTCCCATCAGCTGACGTCGTCACCAATCTCGCATCCTAGGATCGAGGTTGCAAATTTTGTAAAATCTATGCTCACGAATTCAATTTAAAGTAAATCCTAAGATCTTTTTTCTCATAAAATTCAATTTTTTCGTGTTCTATACTTGTATAATTGCAAGTGGTAAATTGAAATTGCTCAACGTCATTAAATTTTATGTCTGGATCTTTAATTATGTTTAGATTTTTACTTTTCTTTTTTCTGAACATGTATTCGCTTTTAGCGCTAAAAAGAGAATTTGCTACAAAGTTTGAATTGCAGTTTTGCAGCTATTTAATAAATAAGTAGTACACCAAAAACCAAAATCTTATTAGTGTGCATATAGGGTTGCTCATGTTTATTTTATTTTGATTGTTGCATATATTGTTATGTATATATGTTTTGATAAGTATTGGTAGTAATATATATAGCCTAGTGCAAGAATGTTTTTCTTTAGGATGATAAGGCTATATGGAAATTAGGCATGTAATATATGTATAATGCGTGTTGTAAAGGGAGTTTTGTATGATATAAACACTAAGTATATCTTACTGTCTCCTTATACTTGAATTTGAATTTGTACCTACTGATGAATTTTGTGTTAATAATTTATAGTGGAATAGAGGATTCCATGATTCAAGATTTGCAAACATCTATGTTAAATTATGATTTTGAATTCACGCCTAAAGAATTCGATCTTTTCTTCCTTCGGTTAATTGGGAAAGGCCGGTTCAATGCATCTTGTTGGATCAACAGGTGTAGAATGCAAGTCAAGGTATCAACCACTTTTAAATTTTATCCATTCTTTTATGATCTAACTGAGTGCCAAGCTCATTTTAGTTGGTGGAATACTCTTCATCTATCGGCATATTAAATTAATCAAACGAACCATTATTGGGAAGATACATGTAAAAAATTATTCATTAGCATAGGAATTTTCTGAATTTTTTTATAAGAAACATGCATCTAAAGTCAGTAGCTGTAAACATTTGCAAAGGACAAGTGTTGATATGTTGGATATATAATTGTATGTTTATTTAACAAAAAGGTCCATCTTTAGAAATCAAAGGTGTCAGTTCACACTCCAAAAGTAGTCATGCACTTCTCCTACTATTAGAGTACACTCAATAGAATGACAATTGAGTGAAATTTCAATTGCTCGCTTGATAGACCAATCAGACGACGACTGAGTGCTTTTTAGCTCACTCGACTTATTATTGTGAATTAGTTGCATGGCAAGTGATCGAAATGACATAACTCTTTGCTGTTGTAATTCATCGTCAGTTTCTCACCATTATTTCAAAGCGAGCTCGTATTTTATGCATTATACTAAGTAGCTTTGTACTGTTTACCAAATGGAGTCTGTTTATAATATTTTGTTTGTTTTCTTTTGTCTTGTTTTTTATTTTATCCATAGTTGTATGTATTTTATTTAGTTGTGTTGGGTTGAATAGGTAATAGTTTGTGTTGAGTGTGCAGCGTTAAGTGAGTGAATGATAAGTGAAAAAGCATTATATTTACACTTAGCTCACAATCTGGCATTAGGAATTTTTTTATTGCATAGTCGAGCGTAGACTGTGACAAAATTATGTTCATGCTTGGAATAATGACCATCTGCCTAAAGTTATAAAATAATAACTACTACTCTTCTACCACTACTACTTTGAATTATCTCTTTTTTCATTTAATATAATTTCTTTGGATGAATTTGTTTTACATAAAATTTATTATATACAGCTTAACCAACTATTTGTTATTTATTTATGTTTATATAAATATGTGCCTATTACAATATGACAAATATCCTAAAAATTTCCCAATAAGTAGCTCAGATATGATTATTTTTAAAATCATGCAACATTCATTATCTCAGATTTATTAACAACATTATATATTTTTATTCTCGTATACATGACTATTTATTTATTACCCGAGTTACTTATAATGAAATAAACATTCCACTATATGTGAGAGCTCTTAAAAGCATGTTGATTCTGTGACATAACTGGAATACAAATAACTCCTCCTCCAGCTTCTTTTTTTAATATAAAATACATATTAACTTTTACACGTATAATTTGTCATGTTAAAGTAAATTGTATGTGCTTACAATTGTAGTTTGTTGTCACAAAACAATTTCATGCGAAATTTCATGTATCTAGCATGTACAATTTATGATTCTGTGAAAATGCGCAAGCACAAATTTGAAATTGTAGATTTTTTTTTGACAAAATTTTCTATTCATCTTCAAAACAAAACTTCTTTCTGCTATAGAATTTTTAGGATTATTACAAATTTAGGCATGGTATTCACCATACCAGAAATTTGTGCTTGCGCACTTCTAAACTTTGCATTCAAAATTTGTAAATATGTTAGAAGCACAAATTTGTACAAAGTTATCTAAAGGCATATTTGAATTGCTTTATAGGCAGACCTATCAGACTGATCAATTTGAATGTTTGAAGAAGACATTTTCACATTATTTGTGGGCCATAACAAGTCCAGTTAATGGATCTTTTTACCTGTCAAACATTGCTATTGCCTTCTGTAGTGATTGCTCCTTTTGGCCAAGAAGCTTGGAGCTACCATAAGTTATGTTTATATTATCGTTAACTAGTTCTTCTTTTTGATGGTTATGGACATGAATTTAATATCAATATATTGAATTCAAGGTTTGGGTTTGTGTTCATCTAATTACTTTTAAGTTGAATTAAGATGATAGCTAATAATTGTTTCATTTGACAAGTTTTGATCCCATTAGCCAAAGTGGCAACTGTGAATCAAGTATTTGTGCCTGTAGATGAGGAATATATATATATATATATATATATATATATATATATATATATATATATATATATATGATGGCTATAGACAGGAATGAGTTTTGGTTCATGGGATTCGTTAATTATGAAAAAGAATTGATGCATTTACCGTGTTATTTTGGATTCAGCAGCAGCATAGCTTAGATCAGCTGATGCTAATGTTCCTATTAGTTGTGTTTTCTAAGTGTACTTTACAACTACTTGTTTTGTACCTTGGTTGCTAAGTTTGTATAATATCATCATGTACATTTTGTATTTTGATTGCTTAGCTTGAGTGATATCTTCATGTACAATCTTTTATGACTAATAGCAACATATATCGGAGTTATATAAATAGATGTTGAGATTATAAGCTGAAACATAACTATGGGTAACATGAAGTGATTATTCGTATACAATTTGAGTGAAAATTTAAAGAGTCGGAACCCCAAAGGTTCTGTGTACATGGTAGTGGTGGTGGTTGCAATGCTACTTTACAAGCTAAACAAGTGATATTCTTCCCAAACTTAAAACGAATAGTAAGTACTATTTCATGTAGTTTCTCTGGACGGGGAATACATTTTTCTCCTTATGCTGAGTTTGTTACTTAGTTTATGTAAAATTTATGTAATATGGCTAAGTTTTTAACATTTCCACTTGTGCATGTGTATTTATGATAGTTAAAATGATAAATAACCAAAGATTATGGTCAAATAGTGTGAAACTAAAATAAAATCCATATTTTTTTCTTTTACTACTAGCATGTTTTTTTAATTTCTTTCTCGTTTGCAAGTATACTATATTAATTTCTCATCCTTTTGCTCTTATTTTTGGAATCAAAATAATATGCTTTTTTCAAAAAAAAAAAATTCTTCACATGTTTCCAGTTATGTTAATTGAAATTAAAAAAAAGAATTTATTAAAATTATGAAATTGAACGTTCGGTTCTTCACCATTGTACGGTTCTACTAGTTGTAACTAACGAAGCTTTGCCCAACTACAGCGATTCATACTAGGCTAATTGGTAATAAATCCTGAAAATAAGGGTAAATATATTATTTCAGCTCATCGAAGGAGAAGGGGAAGATGTAGGTCTGAGAGCTCAGCGGATGTTGGGCCAAAAAGAGTGGAAATTGCGAAGATCCTAAAGCAGAGGGTGGAATGTGCAGTAAATTGGAAGAAAGTATAAAACCGCTGAAAAATCAAAACGACACCTGAGAGATTCGAACTCTCGCGGGAAATCCCATGTACTTAGCAGGCACACGCCTTAACCACTCGGCCAAAGTGTCGTTGTGACACTGTTTCTAGAACCCACTTTTTCACTTTTCATACACTAATTAACAAGCACACGGATTTGATGAATCAATCAGAACACTATGGACCGTACACTTTTTCTTCGGTTTTTTTTATTCCTGAAAAAAACAAAAAAGATCAGGGTTAAAAGGCTAGTAGAATCATTCGCTATGGATTTAGAAGTGTTCATGATTTCATAGAAAAAACCTTCTTCTCTTGGATCGCTATAAATACCCTATGTTATCATCCAAAAGTCAATTAAGAATCATTCAGCTCCCGGAACAAAATTGAACTAGAGTTACATTTTCAACGCAAGGGTGACAACCTTGGAGTTTGAACTTCGAAGTTTACTGAGTGGATGTTCTTGAACAAGAGTTCGGTTTGAATTGAGCACGCTAAAATTCTTTCTGTTTTATTACTATAGTTTATAATTGTTAGTTAAGTACTTATTTAAATAAATAATAGATAATAAATAAGAATTAATACAATTTTCATAAATAATAATCAATTCAAGTACAACAATTGCAAAACTCAATCGAAATATAAGAAGAACTCGGTTCAAATACCAATAAAGGTCAACGTTGTTTTGGATCAATCTAAACTTTTACGATCTCACTGTTCGATCAAGCACATTGACAACAGGATAAAATGAGACAAAAAACACTTTTTGTTAATTTTGCGCTAGAATTTTATTTATGTTCGAATGAATAATTCATTTACAGTAGATCATATATACTGAATATCTAATAGAAGGAGAATTTATTATTTGAAACTAATTTTGTTTTAATAAATAATTTAACATTAATATATTAGTTTGTTATGTTTTATTTAATAGAGATTTAATAATTTAGTTTGTTATATTTATTTAGTAGAGATTTACATTAACAATTTGAATATCACATATTGTATAAACTAATCTAAGACGTATATGTAATAAACAATAGTAAATCATATATATAAACGCATACATATGTATTCGGGTGTGCCCGTGTGTATGTCTATATATGTATATGTGTGACACACACATAACACAAATATTAAGGAGATATTTTTGATATTGCGTGCTAAGTTTATACGGTATGACCAAAAAATAGCGTTCAATATCAATAATACCTCCTTAATATATTTGTCCATGTTTATAGCATCACACAAATAGGGCTGTCAATGAATATTCGAAAAATCCGAAATTCGTCCACATCCAAAAATCAGATAAATATTAAATATCCAAAAGAAGGATGCGGATGCGAATATGAAGGCATTCGCATCCGAAAATTATCCACTTGGTATTTTTTAAGATTATAGTTTAAATTATGTGTATTTTAGTACAGTGAAAGATATTTATTTATGGTTTTATTAAGTTAGAAGTTTATATTATATGCACTAAATGCATATTAACTACTCAAAACTATTTGTTACCATTATATTTGTTTATTTTTAACACTTGAATAGTCAGTGGGATTGAAAAAAGATTATGTGAAACTAAAATTTCTATTTGTATTTCTTGATTTATTGATTGTTAGCGGATAAGATAATTATATGATATACATCCTTATCCACGGATGTGGATATCCGATATCCGAAAATGATTTAGGATGCGGATGCGGAGATGGTATTATCCGCATCCGAAAGTAACCATTGACATGCCTACACACACATATATAACACAAATATTAAGGAGATCTATTGATATTGCATGCTAATTTTATACGGTATGAGCATAAAATAGCGTGCAATATCAATAATGTCTCCTTAATATATTTGTCCATTTTTATAACATCACACAATAATCACCGTGCCATAAATTTTTTGCTAACTTTTCTACACACATACATATATATACATCTGTGCAGCTAATGCCCTGCTATACCCTGCTGTATCTCATAGCGGATTTCTACCGCTACTATTTTTCCATATAGCCCCAAAATATAGCATTTTCGCTTAAGCCCCACTATTTCCGCTATATCCCGTTATTCTCACTATATTCCGCAATTTCTGCTATATCTCATTATGCTTACTATATTATGTTATTTCCCCTATATCTTCTTTAAAAGAAATGAATTGAAAAATGACATTTATACATTATAAAAGTAATGAAATTAATTTATTTAATTGAATTTTTTATATGTTTTTTTAGAACTGAAAATACTCTAGTATTTTGCTAAATTCAATTATGTTATATGGTAGTTTTACGTTTATTTATAGTATGTTTGCACATATTTTTATTTAAAATTATTTATGTGTAATTATAATTCAACTGAATGTTAAATTTTCATTTAATTGCCATTTATATATCTGTAAAAAATATTAAGCACGAGTTTTAGATGCTATTTTAGAGTCATTCGTTATATCCCGCTATATCCTCGCTGTATCCCCGCTATGACTTTTTGCACCTCCGCCGTATTGAATTTGCCAAGCGCTTTAATTTCACAAATATACATACATACATATTATTAGTTATGCGACGATTCCGATATACATATATATTGTTACAATTGGATTGGTTGTATGTTTACATGAAATTGTATATTAAAAAGGTATTTTTGTAGACATACATATACCTATATGCCGCACAACTAATAAAAATACATTTTCTTAATTTTAAATAACTTAAATTATAATATATAAATATGTATACATAGTGTAAATTTAGTACTACATCATACTTATAAAATATGGTTATATATTATATAAAAAGTTTTGAAAGTATATTATTTTCGGCAGAAATAAAAATTATTTTTAAAATACTATTCAAATCAATATATATATATATATATATATATATATATATATATGTGTGTCAATTATATTAATATATTATATATATAATAAAATTATGTTTTATATATTTATAAAATTAAATTTTTACCTAACTTACTCTTAGAAAAACAAAAAAATAAAAACATTTTTTGTAATTGTTTAAACATAAGTCGAAATTAAAAACAAGATTTGAAATAATTTTTAAATTAATATGATTTAAGGTATATTTGAGATGAAGAAAGTGAATGGTCACTTCTGCTTCATAAAGAAACATCAAAAACGAGAATTGTAAAATAATAATTGATACTTAACATTGGAATAAAAAATATGATTTTTATTTCAAAATATATTTTCTTATAGAAAATAATTTTCTATGAGATTTATTTCTTTGAGTTTAGGATTTTTGATCAAAGAACTCTCTATTATAAACTAGTTGCAGTATATAAAATAAATAATCTTTATTAAGTGAATAATGGACCTTCGAATTCAGTGCGCTATTATAGTAATAGCGAAAATAGTGGGAGATTGTCATGTAACACTTATTGATTGCATCGTGTTACAAAAAAATTTGTAAAATATACTAAACATTATTTATGAAATAATGACTGCTTTTTAGTGTAGATTGAAAAATAGACGGTTATATTTTGATATAAATATTGTGAATATTCGTTATGAAATATAACTATAATGTGGTATTCGTTTTCACAACAAAAGTGACCCATTGGAAAATATGGAAATGTCTATAATTATTTTCAATTATTTTGTAATTATAAATTAAGTTGTAGTTTTGAGAAATAATTTTATTATATGATTATGAATCATGTGATACCGGTTAATTATATCTCAAACAATTAAGGGCTATGAACTTATTTAATGAGGGTGTCATAAGAGTTGATGAACTCTTCGGAGAGATACATTTAGATGTTTGCAATTGTAAGTCTATTAATACCAAATTGGTTCCATGCAGTTCTTCATATTCATTGATAGGTTATCACAGGCATGGATATGTGTATTTCATACGTAGTATAAGTCTACGATATGCTCATAGAATATAAATGAAAGTAAATAATGTAACATGCTACAAAAATGATTCGATTTGATCGAATGGGTGAGTAAATTGTAAAGAGTTCAGCATGTACCTAATATGAATAAAGATTCGGCCTCAAAGGTCACTCCTCCCTATAATACATAATGATGTATTGATAAGGAGTAATCGAACTTTGTTGGACAAAGCACGATTAATAATTAGTGAACTTGAGTTAAACTCTTTCTATAATGTGCACTTAAGAGTAGTACACAATGTTAAAATTAATATCATCCAAAGTATAGCTTATGAAACCATACAAGATAAGGCTTATAAGAGACCCTATATATCCTAGGCCAAGGAGTTGGCGGTTTGTATGAGTCGAAAGACTGCATATAATAATTATATGTAAGGGGTCTTGTATGAATTGTCATGAGAGAATTTGAAGAATGATAGTCATCTGATGACTAATTTATGTTGTGAACATAAATATATTGTTAACTAATGCAAAATCAATTTTATATAAGGCAATTCATAAAATGTTTGTGAGTGCTCATTCGTTCAGTTGCACTTTGAAACAATTGTTGCTTTAAGAAAATACCAACTTCGTATGAGAAATTATTAATATAAAATGAATTTGGATATGATCCAAGGATAAAACTGATGACGAGGGTTGACATAAAATTGACAGAACTTAAAAGAACACAACATATTAGAACCTTTGAGAGTATTCATGTACACTAAAGAGAAACTGTGTGTTTCTTTCAATGTCAAGAATAAATAATCCTTGGTTATTTAATTACAAGAGCATTAACTCTATAATATGGTATGATGTGAATCCAAAATAGATTCTAAGTACATTATAAAAACTATGATTTTGATCGTTGTATCTGAAAGGATATTATCCATTGGCCGCAAATATGTCTTCAAATGAAAGACAAATGCAGTTGGAATATGGTGAGCCACATTGATAAGAATAATATCATGAATTTTAGTTGTTGAAATTAACGTAATTGATTCATCGTTCGATGTGCTCAAGTCAGTTCGGAATTCACAAAATTACCATATGGCATGACTTTATGTTTTGGTACGCATTTTTTAAAATAGAATATTCAAAAAAAAAAAATTAGATTACGTATAATAATCAAAGTGTCTCGAATTCAGTGAGAGCAATATTAAGTTTATGAGTTATTTGGATATGATCTAAGAACAATTACGAATGTGTTTTTCAACGAGCATCAAAATTGAACAAATATTTTGATAGAAATATCAAATGGTATGATTACGAGTCATAATGCAATGGAAGCGTGTATTCATAAGAAAAAATGTTAAAAGGTACATAGATATTAGTAAACCAAAAGTAAACCAATGCACTACTGATTATTAACGATGTACTAATTTTAGAATCGGCTTTAGTTGTTTCTAATACTCAATGTTGGATTTGTGAATGATGTCTTTTACAACACGTATAAAAGATATTGAGAATGTCCTAAATGATATGCAAGGACAACTTATTGCAATGTTTAATACAGAACATGTAAGATGGATTCTGTATGCATTGGCCATATGAATTATGATACATGTTATGTTGCCTACGATATCGTTATATGTTTATGTTTTTGATACATGAAGTGAATATCAAATTCAAATAGATATCACTAAATGGTTATTTAAGGTGTTCTCGTGTATTTATGATATACTAGAGAATGGTTTCCAGAAACAATGAACTCCTTCTAAAGGATTGTTCGAACTCAAACTTCGTAAGTAATATCAAGTATAACATGTCAATAATAAATTCAAGTTAAGAATATTTAAGTTGGAAATGTTTCAAATGAAAGACCGTAAATGATTCAACGAAAAGGCTAAGTACATCGACTTGAATAGCGCCACTATAAAAGAAATGCATATAAATATAAATTCATAAGTTTATAACTGAGCTGAGAGTGATTATAAATGTCGAGAATCTCACAACATTGTTATATGATAACAATGTCACGGTATAGTATGTAACAAAACTTAGAGCTCACTAGAGTCGAGAGACATACCCTGAATTGTTCCATATGATAAAACAATTTATCAACATTGGGGAGAGTTAATTGACATAGTAGATAATTAAAGCATAATAGCATACCCATTCACTAAGAGACTGCCCCTATTGGTTTTGAGAAAACCGATTGGAGAATTTGGAATAAAATTCCATAATTGACCAAAAGTGCATGGGGAGGTTGATGGAATTAGGGGCATGCCCTAGAGGCAATTATGTAATTTGTTACATATATCTAACTCGACAACTAATCTTGTTCGAAATAAAAGGTGTTTTATTTTTATTAAATACTTGATATGATGAGTTATAATAATTAATTAATTTTATTAAAAGTATATTTAATAGAAAATCCATAAATGGTATGATTTTATGATGGTGGTTACAAAGTTTGTAACTGTGAGTGATTTGTCACAATGAAAATAAATATACCATTTTAAATATTCCTAGTCAAGATGTATCGAGACTGGATATCGATACAACCATTGAGATTAAAGTATGCAACACTCACCAAATGTTGGAAAGTGTATTGCTCATGGCTGTTGGAGGAACCAAGGGGTTACATGCTGATAGTTATTGGATAACTATAGAATAACTCATTTGATAAATTTATGTTGGTTAATATAACTATAGTCAAACCATAAATATCGATGTGACAAAATTACATAATTCTTTTGACTTGAGACTACTGTTAACCTGCAATGTGGAAGCTTCACTTTAATTATAGTTAAATCATGACAAGACGTCTATTGAAAAACTATAGTTGGGTCGAGTGAAAGCATTAGAAGCGAAATACTAGTCAAGGGAGGATTCGTCTTCTTAGTTATATGAGGTTAGTATCACAGACAACCAAAGTCAACTCAAAGTCAAAGAATCCGGCTGAAGCATTTCGGTTAATAATAATTGTAATTATTGGACCAATGACTTTTTGTTTGGATTATTACTTGAATATAAAATGTATTGGAATTTTAACCATTACTAAATTCCATAACTCCAAAGTGATATAGTTTTGAGGAAGAGAATTGGTGTAAATAATAGTCACATCTAGGTAACTCTTAACAAAGTAAAATTGATTTTACCGAAACCAAGTAAGTGATCAATTTGGCAAAATATCACACTGCCTGCTAAGTGATATGCAAACATTAATATTCGAATAGTTTGATATTAATGTTGACCAAACTTACACCTAATGGGTAACACAACCGAGAATACTCCTTTGACCAAATGATTTGATTAATTTATAATTGTTATAAATTAATTATTTTAATTAATGTTCATTAAATGTTTATTATAAAATTTTGATTTTAATAGATGAATAAATATTGTTAAATGTATCTATAATAGTTACAAATATATTAATTGATATGCAATATCGCTACGCGTTTAAATTGGATTTGATGTAAAATATTTGTTCCAGATTTAAATGAGTTTAAAGCCCATATAATTAAGGGCTGATCATATTTGGCCATTATGGGGGTTTGGTGCGGCCACAAGATGGTGTAGTAGAGGTATTGAATGGAGGGCTAAGATGGAAGATAATTGGTAAGAGATAATGTAGGATGTTGATCCTAAAATATCTCTAAATGCTCCTCTATAAGCATCTCATACCACACTAGTTTGGAGGCTCCCTTAGCCTCTATATCCCCTCTAGATCTGGCCAAACTCTGCCTCTCCATCTCTCTAATTTTCTAAGTTCAAATCAAGTGTGATTCGATAGCCAGTGGTCATTAGTTCAAGGACTAACATATACTGGATTGAAAATCGGTTCACGGAGCAAACTTCATCATTTTAAGGTGTACTTTCAAGTATTAGGATTAAGATACATTTCTAACCAATATATGATTATTATGTTTAGAGGTAATGTCTATAATACATATGTATGTGTGTGTGTATAATAGTTATGTGACGATTCTGATATACATATATATTGTCACAACTGGATTGGTTATATGTTTACATATAATCTATTACTTAAATGGGAAAGGAGAAACTAAACAATTTATATGCCAACACCCATTCTATTTTTGAAATATATCCACAATCCATCTGTACTAACCGCTGGTGTTCATTTTATTTCTTTCCCCCAAATTCCTTATTCGCTCCATTGCTCTCATCTTCCCAATATGAAAACCGTATATCAGCGGATTCTAAAACTATTTCTCTCTATTTCTCTTGGCGTACCGACTATTCATACCTCACCAGTCTCTGCATTCATGGTCGGTTCAATCATAAATTTGACAAATTCAAAAACTAGGGTTTTGTCCGGTTAGTAATTTGGTACATTTGTAATTAAAATCTAGGATTCTATATAGATTTAATGGCTTATCGTGCCAAATGTGTGGTACAACATAATTTCATGATCTACTATTATTCCTCTATTAGGTCATGTATGTTTTTTGTTTCAAACTAAAAATTATGCATAAATTGAAAGAGGTAATTGTTAGGGTTTGTTTAGGTAGATAGACTGATGATCTATTGTATTGATAGATTTCAGTCTCCAACTAACTGGCTTCACATATCAAGTATTTAAAAACTTCTATTTTTTGCAAACTTATTTAGTTCTGTTTTTTATAATAGTTGTTTCATGTGGCAGCCATGGTTATTTAACACTTAATTTTTAACAATATTTTCATTCTCTTTCAATGTGCATCTTTATCCATTTTTCTTTTATTCAGAATCTCATTCAGCTATACAAATAATCATTTCACCTATTTCTGAAACTTCATATAATTAAAACCCTTTACATCAGATTATGAATAGATATAGTACACATGGTTGATCAAATGATATCATGGTTGGTAGGAATAATTTGTTTACTGTGATTCCAAACAGTATTTTAGGTTACATTATTTGAAGTGTTTGTTTTATTTTCATTAATATAACAATTTTGAACAGTATTTGTTTTATTAAATTATAAACAGTATTTGTTTTATTTGGATTCCATCCATGTATATTTTGATGTTGTTTTGTTGACATGTATGTATATGAAGATTCTTTCGTAAATTCTACGTTTGATGAAGTAATTTGGTAAAAGATAATCTGTTGGATAAGCCCTACTTCATATGTTCATATGGCAGGTTATTGACGGGTATGTAAATTGCTTTCGTACTTTTCATGGTAAAAACTATTTACGTCAGGTTATTGACTTGGAATTTAAGTATTTTGTAGATTTACATTACCATTTGACAAAAGTATTAACCTATTATTCCAGAGTAAGTTATATTAATTATTATAGTAATATTTTAGAAGTATGTATGCACACAATACCAAATACGAGTACAGTGAAAAATGAAGCATGCCATTATTTAGTCCATTGTATTGCCTCAATCCACTAACTAACATACAAGAAATTATAAATTACGTTTGTGCAATTATTTGGTTAACATTCAAAATTTATTGCTCGGAAGTAACAAAAATTAGCCAATCAAACTTTATTTCAAACTATTTACCCAACCATCTTCATGATATAGACAAAAATTATCTTGTAGCTAGTTTACAAAGGGCCATTTTATTATTATTTGCCAAACCAACTATTTAACAGAACCATCCATGATCATGTTATTTAAATGCATCAGATTCTTGCTTATGTTATGTTATTATGACTTCCTCGTGCACTAATTCATAGACTGCCTTAAAAACTGCTCCAGATATAGTGATGATTTATTTTAATGATAAATACCAATTTTAGGCCATGTCTTCAATTTCTGGAAAGCACGATTAACAATATTTTAGTTTCTCACCTAATCTCTTATATGAACTACAGAGTTTAAGCTCTAATTCTTAATTATATCATTGTACCATTTTTCAATAATTAAATTAGTTTATACGTAGTAATCAGTATTTTTTATATACTACTGACACTTTGTGATGAAATTAACAATAATGAGTATTTTACACAATGGAGATGTTTATGTGGATGAAACTATACCTACCTTCTGATAACACATTGTCTAATGATCACATAAATCTGTTACAAATTTTTATATTTTTATTTGCTTTTGATGTTTTTTATTACATAGTAGCCTTAGCCTTAAATGTTATATATAACATCCAGTTATTAGTTACAAAATGTAATATTTAGCTTCAGTTTCCTTCTATATCTATAAGATAATAGGTTATTGGTATATTTAAGTATACAAAGAGGACGCGGTTAAAAATAATAGTTCAGAGGCAATTTGATAGCTTTTCTGCTATATTTTTGTACTGTGATGAATATTAGAGTTGGCCATTCTATCTAAGATGGAGAAGATACCGATCATGCATAATTGAGTTCTAACTGACAATAATACATCTAAACGTTATGCTCTTACTGATGTTATCTTTTCTACTGTGATATCATTGGACTTCATGGTGGATACATCATCTCTTACTTATAATATACACTTTTGCTTGCCATAGTATTTTCGGTAATTTGTTTAGTACTTTCACACATTTAACATTGATACTTTGTAACCAAGTATTTTGTATCACTGCCTTTGCATCGTTTGTTCGTATTCTAACTTCTATTATTCGTACAAAAATAAATGGCAAAGAGAGTTGGACGATCAGTGGTGCACTGTCAGTTTTCGGTAATGAAATGTGAAAAAATAATTGTATATTCTAACTATTTCCTGGTTCTGCCTGCGAAATATGGACCGTTAGTGTGTAAATGAATGCTACAAATTTCAGTAAACGATAGCCAAATAGTATTAGCCTAACATTTCACTTTATGTGTTTGAAAAGAGATGCCGACAATTTTGTTATGCATTTTATTAGCCTGCCATTACTTCCACAGTGCTGAGTAATAGCGTTTTCAGTATTGTCATTTATTATCTCCCAGTTTTCTTTCCAAAATTAAACTTTTACATGGAAATAATTTAAGACAGAATATATAATTAACTGTATGAAAATATGATGATTAATACATGCAAATTTTAATATATTCCAATGTATACAAATGCTTACCTAATTGTTATATACAAAAAATCCAAGGTAGTCTCTACAATGCACGAAAATACATATATAGTTTCAGTACACTGTTTTGTTTCTAAGGAAAAGTTAATAAGGTTGGATCCTCTGTACACTCCAGGAGAAACCAAGGTTTCCAAACATCTTGCTTTACTTCAAGATTACAATAGTGAAGCAAGTATCGTATACCTATTTGCTTCTCCCTACTTTGTTATTTTAGATATATATATATATATATGTATGTATATGTATATGTATTTTTCTTTTCTTTCAATGCTGATAAAAAACCCATAAAACAATACTACAACAAGAAAATAACTAAGAAATGAAAGGGAAGATAGCAAAGACGGAGAAGGTGCTACTGAAGATGCAAATAAAAGCAAAGAAACTGTAGAGGAAAGGAAGGAGTGCATTCAAAATCTGATCAATGCCATAAGAGAAATGACAAAGCAAAGAGATAAAGCAAGGCATCAAATTAAGCTCCTACGCAGCAACTTTGCTCTCCAGTCTAATAATATTTAAACCATTCATAATAATAGTTATAACTGCAACTATCATTGGAGATTTGAACAGAAGGTTGGGTATCTGTTAGTGTTTTCTTTGGATCAATTTCTATTCTGGCTTCATTCGGTTGATTGACTGATATGTTTTCAGAATGTTTGGAAGGGATTTTTTTTAGGGCCGCCACCATCGTTCTCTAAGATAACTTTTCTATAATTTTTTATTATCAAACGCATTTTAATCTAATTTGTGTAACAAGATCAGTGTTTTAGGGACTCCAGTGCCAAAACATATTGTGTAGACAACATTCAGGTAAGTACCAAGCTGCATCTTAGCTTAAGCTAAAAAGTCCTGAATAATTTCTATTCTTGAGTATATGTCTTTCATTTATGTCTGAAGGGGTATAAAACCTATGGCTCCACTAAATAATTCACATGCAATGACTGGTAACGACCTATATTAGCATTTCCCATTTTAGAGACTTGAAACACGATAAATCATCTTGGTCCATACTTTCAACGAAAGTTGGAAACTTTGTATGTTTTTTGAGTGGGGTGGTAAGCTTTGTTACCGTTATGTATGGTGCTTTAGCATTAGATTGTATGATATTGTAATGTTCTATAAATTGGTTGGAAAAGTTGGTATTTGTCTTTTTGAGAGACGAGGTTAAATAATTTGTGCTCTTGCTTCTCGACAAGGAAGTAACAAGTGGTTTACTCCTATAGCCATTTATTTAACGGCCAACTGTACCTTTGGCAATAGTGACACGCATATGAAGAAACACAAATTATATGAAGTTCCAACCTTTTTGTTACATCATCCAACCGCTTTGTTGTATTATTGTTATTTACTGCTAACTTGATAACCATTCATATCAAACAATTCACACAAATATACGACTGAGTTTGTGAATAAAAACAAGAATATTAATTATGTTTGGTGCATATAAATAGATCAGCCCATGCATTCAGAAACATAAATACATAACATATTAACAAACCTTTGTGCTTTTGAAAAAATTATGTGCATTCATGATCAACCATTTGAATTAAATATTATGCGGTAGAAATCATCGCATTTTTTTCAAAATAATCATTTTTCTACAATACTTTGAGCAAATATAACTCAACAAAAATAACAATAATAATATTTACATATAAATATCATTCATGTAAAAATGAGATACATTAAACTCAACAAAAACTTCAAACATCAACATGTACCCGTGTGCGTAGCGCGGGCAATGCACTGCTAGCATTACGAATGTCGTCTACAATAAGAGATTTAAACTGTAAACTATACTGTTTGAACTTTTAATCAAAATGACACATCAATACGAGTTTGGTCCGCGAATAACTTTAAACTTTGGAGAATTGTCTTCTTTTGTGTATTTGATAACTGAAGGTTTAAATATACTTATTGGGTGGGTCTGCATGCATTGGCTTATGATGCGTTCAATTTCATGATCTACCTTGCTAAAGAGATTGATAAACTAAACCTTTCACTGTCCTCTTCTTTCTAATATTACTGTTTATTGCAACGTCTTGAGACGAAGATCAGCTCAACCTTTGGTCAAAGTACAACTGTGCATCTGTTATAAGATTTAAGAGACTTTTTAGGCAACATAGGAATAGATCTAGGACAGACTCTCATTTCCCTGACGAAGGTGGTAATATTTGTTTTTCCTCTCTTTTTTCACATGCATTTCAGCTTACCCTTGCAGCTCATTGATATAACTTGGTGCTCCCTGCTGCAACCCATTAATTTATTATTATTATTTTTGTAAAATATTCTGTTTTCAATTTTCCTTTTTTTATACTGTTCAGTGACCATGGATTGGATAAGTACGGTAGGGATGTTTTTTGTGCATTAGGAGGTGTTAACGAAGTTATTTTCAAATAACAGTTTGATGCTTAAATTGGTTGTCAACTATGATTGTAGTCACAACAGTTTTTCATTAATCATTTTCTTGACTCCACTATACTAACTACATTATGGTATATCATTTAAAGGCAGAGATTTCTCATACTTTTAATATTTTCAAACTTCTGAGCAGGCACCAAAACACATCAAGATAGTCAGCTGTAGGCCTTCGCTACAATTTACAAATGTACTACTGACCTTGGTAGTAGCTTATGTAACCCATCTACGGTGCGCAGAAAGTTGTAGAGCAGCCCTTCTGTTTATTCAAATTGATGATTGTACCACTCTTATTCACGCTGGTAGTTTGAGTAACAATAATGCACTGAACTCTTATCCAATGATTACTTTTTCAAGTGTGCAATAGAAAACACGGTATGCACTCCACACAGGTTTTTCGTCTTCAATTTTTTTTCCTTTCCAACCTTAAAGTTTAAGAAGTTGCTTTATATTTGAATTTGTAACTGATTTCAGTTCGTACACACATATACTTCACCACATACACACATACATACACACATAATTCGGTATGCCGACTGACTGCAGTTCCTCACACCCATCATCATCTTCTAGAAATATACTTTCCACTACTGCATATAATCATATTACAATGACACATCATATCCTAAAACAACTTTAACTACCTACTTAACTTCCAACACTGCCCGTGTGCGTAGCACGGGCCACGCACTAGTTGTATATAAAAAAGAATTTTTTTGACACACAAACACACACACATATATATATATATATATGCAAGACAGCTAGTAGAAAAACATTTTTTATTTTAAATAACTTAAACATATAATATTTAAATATGTATGCATGGTGTATAATTTAATACTACATCATGCTTATATATAATATAGTTATATTTTTTATTTTCTAAGTTTTAAAGGTATATTATTTTCGACAGAAATAAAAATAATTTTTTTAAAATACTATTTAAATCAATATATATATATATATATATATATTATATTAATATATATATATCATAAAATTATGATTTATATTTTATAAATTTAAATTAGTGCCTAACTTACTCTCAGCAATAAATAAAAAAATAATTTTTTTATGTTTTAATTTTTTTAAATATAAGCCGAAATTTAAAATTAGATTTAAAATTATTTTTAAATTATAAAATTACATATTAATATTTAAAATTACAAAATATATTTTAGAATTTTAATATAAATTTAAAATTTAAAATTAAGTTTCTAAAAACAATTTTTTATTAATTTTTAGTGAATATCTATACGGATATTTATTTAAATATATTTTTAAATTTAAAAAAGTTGTCGTGTGCATGACATGGTATTACGTTTCTTTAAAAAAACTATTTTTGTATAAATTTAAAATGTTAATATATGAATATATATACACAATATTATTTATGCATAAACATATAAGTATTTTATGTGTGTGTATAATTTTACATGTGTGTATATATATATATATATTGTTTTTGACTTTAAAAAAATAGATTTTGAATTATATTTCATGTAATTTATCAATGATATAAATTTCATACATATGTTTAGAAATATATGTGTGTGTGCGTGCGTGTGTGTGTATATGTATATAAATATCTAAACAAAATATGATTCATATACATACATACATACGTACATACTTTTGTGTGTGCGTGCGTGTATTTGTAATATTTTTGTAAACATATATAAACATACATTTGGATGATATGTTGTCATAAAGGATGAGGTAACATGTCTATTGCGGTGTAAATCCTATCACATATACATGGGCTTGTTATACCTGGCACGAATTGATATGTCTCACAGTTTCGTACACACACAAAGATATATATATATATATATATATATATATGATACACGTATACATATAATAAAATATTAGTCAGATAATATAAAATATTTATAAATTTAATAAAATAAAGATTTTATTTAAAAGAAATTTAGAAATGTTCTAAATAAATTAGACTTCATAGACCCAATAAAGATCTAAAATGGAAAAAAAATTGAAATTCACCGATAATTTCCGCTGCTGGCTGGCCCAGTTCCAACAGATATTTATTTTTTCATCCATTCTTGCACCTACGCTTACGTATAATTTCGTGAATAGACATTTGGGATGCCACTTAGTCCTTGCACCCAAGCTTTTCTGTATGGTCTTGAACAGATGTTTAGGAAGCCACGCAGGCTTTAAACTCCCTTACACTATTTTAAGGTTAGAACAACGTATTTCCAGTTTGTTAAATATCTTCTAAATCTTTTCTCTATATATGATACAGCTTATAATTTCTTAGCTCTCCATGCTTATTCTTTTTTCACATCTTCACATATATTATTCCGCTTTCATACTTATTATTCTCTCTATAATTTCATCCTCGTGAGTTTCAAATTAAACATCTTGGAAACTGACTTCCAAAATGCTACCCAAAATTTGCACATTTAAATAATGGATTTATTATTAATTTCTATCGCATATATAGCTACCAACCTTCTAAAACCATGTTATCACATACCTAACTATCAAGTGTGTGTGTACCGAAAGTATAGTGCAATCGCACGTTAAAAATGGCTATCGAAAGTATAAGGTTATCACACGTTTAAACTAACTATCACGAATCTAATATACCTATCACATATTTAGCTATCGCACCTCTCAATAGCTTTTGCATGTATAGCTATCACTCATGTAAAATAGCTATTGCAAGTATATCTATCGTACTTCCAAAGAATCACACTTCTCGGCTATCGCAAGTATAACTATCATATTTCTAAGCTATCGCACTTTAGGCTATCGCAAGCATGACTATCACATTTCTAAGCTATAGCATTTCTATGCTATCGGACTTCTAAGTTCGTAGTTATCACATTTTTAATTACAAAGCCGTTGTAGATGTAGATCTCAAAGTTAGCGCGGGTATAAACCAAAGTACCATTGCACTTATAATAATAGCTATCACAATTATCAATTTATAACTATCGCAAATATAACCCAGATGTTATTGTATATATCAATATTGGGCTAATGTCCCAATATGGAGAAATCACATGTTTAATGTGGCAAATCTGCAATTAAGTGAAAAACTGATATTTTCCCTAATAAAGTAACTGAGTTTTAATCAATTCTTTACACATGTCTTATGTTCATTTATCATTTTAATTTTGCAACAGAACTCTCATGGGTGCTCTCTTAAAAGTATGTATCACTCGTGTTATCAAAAAAAATTTATAACAAAAATCTCAAGTGATAGTCAAAATTTTAATTTTTAATTTAGCCTTGGTTAATTACTTTTCGTAATTATTTTTTTAATTAAGGTATTTTCTTCATTTCAGTTTAATTCATAGCAATTTGAAAAATGTTGATGAAATTTCTCAAAAAAATTATAGAAATTTGAAAACAACATTTTTTACCTTTAGTAAAAATTTAGATCAAAATATTAAATTTTAACTCTTTTAAATGTTAATTTAAAGTTGAAATTATCCATTCAACTATGATTTTCTTTTTTGAAGTGGTACTTTATATATAACAAATCATTGGGACAACATATCCCATGTCAATAAACGTTCGAAAGTAAGTTTCGAACTTGTGACCTCTTGCACCAAAGCCAAATCAATTAACCACTTGGACAATGGCGCTTGTCTCAACTTCGAAAATTCGTAGTAAATAATCCAACGAAAATTAAAATTCATTTCTATTTTAATGTTATTGACATCATATTACATTTTCAAGGCATCAAGAGATGATTAACTCATGTTTTACCATTAAACAAATAAAAAAACAAGGCCATTTCATATCCAAACATGAAAGGAATTATTCGATTATAATCAAAACATGTTTATCTCCATTCAAAACATCAAAAACACGTTAAATCCAGATCGAAATCGATTTGGATAAAACTAAGGAAAGTATTACTCACCTATCTTGAACTCTTAATTAAAATCTCTTTTCTTCTTTAAAGATGAAAGCTCAATCTTAAGTTCTATTATCTCTCCTTCCTTTTTGATAATGATGGCCAGTCTTGTTGTGTTTCTTTTGTTTTGTTTTGTTGTGTAAGTAGAAAAATAAAGAGAAAGGTATGGTGTTGGGGTGTAAGGGTTAATATTTTAAGCCTGGGCTAAAACACTTTTTGGCTAAATTTTATTAATTCCCTAGTCTCTTCATCATAGCATCCCTTTTTATACTTTTTAATAAATGGTCTAATTTAACTACTATCATTACCCTTGGTCAACAAATTTACTTTTAAATAACTAATTAAATTCCCCTTGAGTAGTTTTTTTAATTAAATTTACTAAATTGTCATTTAATATAGTCTCCATATTAAGTATATTTACATATTGTGGAACT
Organism: Allium cepa; assembly: GCA_030765085.1. Taxonomy (NCBI): domain Eukaryota; kingdom Viridiplantae; phylum Streptophyta; class Magnoliopsida; order Asparagales; family Amaryllidaceae; genus Allium; species Allium cepa. Next base: position 590,206,435 of record CM060928.1, read on the forward strand.
TTGAAATATGATGTGTTATTGTCTCCCTCTTTACAAGATCATCTTCAAAATTTAGATAAAGCAGTAACCATTATCATCAACACAAATATAAGCACATGTATAACAATTGCACTAGTTCATGCTAATGTAAATCATCAGTAAACAAACATACTATAATATAGCAACTATCAATACATAATAATAGCATAACAAAAAACATACTATTGCTAGTAGTGGTTTATATAATATAAAAACAAAGTACAATGCTAAAGCATACATGTCTAAAACAACTCAGCATAGATAATCCTGATCTTATCCTTAACTCCCAAGTAAAATCATCTATATCGCCACTCTACTGGATGCGAACAAGTCCGTTTACCTTGTTCCCCAACTCTTTCAAATCACAACCCATTATCCCTTTCAGTCGTCTAACATATGTTAAATCTGGTTTCGTGGATAGTTCTTCGACCACCCTCGGTTCCAATAGAGTACTAAGGTTGTGCACACATTTCATCAAATGCGACATATGAAAAACATCGTGCACACCTATCAAAACATTTGATAACTCGACTCGATATGCGAGTTTACCAATCCTCTCAATTACTAAAAATGGATCTACGTATCTAGGAGTCAATTTTTTGCCTTCCCAAAAAAAGTCACACCTAGCATCGATGAAACCTTCGCGAACACATGATCGCCGTTAGCGAACTCTATTCCTTTCGTGTCTTATTGGAATAAATCTTTTTCCTTGACTGGGCAACCTTCATCCTAGCACGAGTCAACTCAATCTTTTTAGTAGAATCTCTTACTAACTCAGGTCCCAACATGAGTCTATCTCCCATGTCCAACCAACAAATGGATGAGTGCACATTCTACTGTAAAGCGCCTCAAATGGTGCCATTTCAATGGTCAACTGATAACTAATATTGTAGGCAAACTCTACCAAATGGAAATGATGTTCCCAAGATCCTCTAAAATATAGGACAATTGCTCTCAGCAAATCTTCTAGTACTCAGTTCACCCTTTCTTTTTAATCACCGGCCTATGGGTGGTAAGCCATACCCAAGTTCAACTTTATGCCTAAAGTACTTTGTAAACTTCTCCAAAACTCGCTGGTAAATAATGGATCCCTATCACTAACTATGTCGCTTAAAACCACATGTAGTCTCACAACATTCTTCAAACATAACTTCATTAAGTTATCTGCCATTATTATCGTCCTTGCCAGGATAGAGTGGGCACTCTTAGTCAATCTATCGACTAATACCCATGTACTATCATTTCTCATTTTCGACCTTGGCAAACCATCTATAAATGCATAAACACGGAGTCCTACTTCCAAGTCGATAAATTAAACCAATTAGCTTTTGATGCTTAGCCTTCATTTTCACGTAAGTGAAACACTTATTCACACACTAGCCAACATCCTTTTTCATCCCTTCCAAATGAAGAAATGCTACATGTCACGGTGCATCTTTATTCCTTTAAAACTTAGACCGATGACTTTCTTTTGACTTCCTTCTAAAGGTTTCCTACATTCAGGGTACACTTTCTTCCTTTCTTTCTAAGGCACCCTCTAGAGTCTATCTCAATTCCCTTTAGATCCTTTAAAGTTACTATCATATCCAATCGCATAATCCTCTCGGTGAATATTGGGTCATCTCCTTGCCTTGCTGCAATTCTATCCACAAGCGCTGGATGAACTTCCAAACTTGCTAATGCACTCGCATCCTAACTTGATTCTTCATTCATACTAAAATGCACTCCACAAGAAGCCAAGGCCTTTAATGTCTTTCACTCCTCAATCATGGCTAGCACTCCATTATGCTTCTTTCTACTCAAAGCATTGACAAACTTGTTACTTTTTCCCGGTATATACTTTATATCAAAGTCAAAAGCTACCAAGAACTTTGACCACCTCTGTTACTTCATATTTAACTCTTTTTGAGAGAATAGATATTTAAGAGACTTATGGTCGTAACTCAAACCATTCTCCTAACAAATAATGCCTCCAAATTTTCAATGCAAATATCATCGCTGCAAACTCTAGGTCATGAGTTGGATAGCGAACTTCATGCAGTCTCAATTGCATATATGCACAAGCTATCACTCTTCCTTTTCGCAACAATATCGCCTCAAATACAGTTCCACAAGCATCATTATACACAACCAAATCCCTATTCCCTTTAAATATGATTAGAAGGAAGCATTTTTCAATAACCTCTTCAACTCTTGAAATAACCCGTCTAGTCAATCAGTCCTCTCGAATTTATTGTTTTTTTTTGTCAACTTGGTCAAGAATGTTGCTATGCGCAAGAAATCCTTAATGAATCTACAGTAATAGCCAGCCAACCGAAAAAAACTTATCATCACTTTAACCGCCTTTGGTTTCTTCAAATCATTTAAGGTTCTATTATTGGTAGATTAACCACTAATCCACTCACCGAAAAAATATGACCCATAAACTTAACTTCTTGTTTCAAAAAATAAAACTTGAAAAACTTTGCCTTCAACTTATGTTGTCTCAAGGTATCTAACACCAATCCTAGATGGACTTCGTAGTCCTGCTCATTCTTAGAGCATACCAAAATGTTATCATTGAAGATCAACCAAAATCTATCCAACTGATCGCGAAAGATCTGGTTTATAAGATCTAGAATGAATGCAAAGGTGTTGATCGATCCAAAGGGCATAACAAACCACTTATTTGAACTATATATAGTTCTAAACATAGTCAAAGGAACACTATCTTCGGCTTCCTCCAGTTGATAGAATGTTATAACCAAATATATTTGTAGAAATACTTTAGCTCCACTCAACTGGTACAAACAAGCATTGTCCTAGGCTATAGATAATAATTCTACATTGTCAACTCCTTCAGCTTTTGTGAATAAATACATATTCAAAGTGATCCATCTGACTTCTTTGCAAATACCGTGGATGCTCCTTACGGTGTACTACTTAGCTTAATGAAACTTTTATGCTGATGTTCCACAGGTTGCTTATTAAACTTCTCCATCTCTTTGGGTGGCATTCTACTAGGTAGTCTACTAAAAGGTTGTGCTCCAGTGTTAAATCTATTTGGGATTTAATCATTATCCTAAGAGGTTGTCCCATCAATGGCTCGAAAACATATCCAAATTCCCAAACCATTAGTACTCTATTAATCCCAAATCTCAAAATCTCCATCGCAAACAATGTTGTTTCAAATCTCTCTTCTAATGTATCTATTGCCGGCATAATCTTTTCCTACTTTTAATTCCAACATTATTATGTACTAACCAACCCATACCCAAGATTACACCATAACCTATAAAGTCAAACACAAATAGGTTGCAAGCAAACAATTGTTCACATTTTGCAAACTCTAAATTAGTGCACATTAATCTGTGTGTGGCATACTCACCTATCGGTTAACTACATGCAAAGAGGTAACTAAGTAAGTGACATCTTAACCCAATCGATCAACCAAATCTATTAAATGAAAGAGTATGTAGCACTAGTATTAAATAGAACTCTAGTCGAAATGCTAGAAATCAAAATTGTAAATCTTAACACCACACCCTTCCCTTTTTCATAAGTTGATGCCAAACAATTAGTCCCTCTAAAGCATGCACCTTTACTTGCTTTAAGACTGGATTGTTCATCTTATTATGACTTGGTTTATCACATGAAGAACATGACTTCAACCACTAATTCGATTTTGGACACTTTGATACATAGTTCCCTATCTAATCATAATTACAACAAGTGACCTTAGAAACATCCTTCCATGCTCCTCCACCTAGAGCCTTTACTTTTTGTTGCTTGCCCTTCTTACCCTTTTAGTTTAGGGAGACCTTCTTCCTCTTATGTATCTTAGACTTTTGTCCCATAATCCTTTTCTCAGTGTATGTGTAACATCCCCCACTTGAAGGACTAAAATTAATGGCGGGATGCTGCAGTCATCCATAATTGTTAATCCATGACGACCAAATGCAGTAATATTAAATACATTGATATGACAGAATCACAAGAATATGGAAAATTTTCAGAATCAACAAAAACTTTCTCATTCCATTTGAAAGCATTTCAAATTCATTACATAATCCCACAATCATTAACCACGTTTGGAGAAAATATAATTATACATACGCCAATAGTGACATATGAAGATGCCTCATTGGATGATCAAAGTATATAACAAGGAAACTAAACAACTTTGCCTTTACAATAAAACATAGATGAATCAAAATAGAAAAGAACTTTAAATAGCTATCATGCCTCGTGCATGTCTCCAAAAGCTTATTCGTCTAAAGAGGTACCTGAAAACCTCAACTCTCAAACTACTTAAGATCAATTGAGCACTCGAGAGTTTAAGGGGAAACATAAACTTCATGTCGGACATAAAGCCTGGTAAGAATAATAATCTACCATCTCAAACCATTTAGATATCTAGTGAGACCACACCGCTTAGCGAAATGGGTTTTCCCCTCACCAGTATCCTAAAACTTTATAAAACCATATACTATGCTCATGCATGCATAATGGTTAAAACATAGTAGTTCAAAATAGTATGATGATATGCAAACAAGTAAATCAATTTTGGATTTTCCATTCCCATTCATTTTGACTAACTATCTCAGTTATAGTTTCTAGGGTCACTATTAACGTATTAGTTTTCATGGGCTTACTAATAGCTATTAAAGATTGTGAATTCCCTGTCCGGTTTCATACTTTTCATGGGATCACTAAGAACCTGTTGGCCCTTGCCAATAATATTATCGTTTCATGGGTTCTCCTTGAACCTATTAGTATCCCCAATAACTTCCCATTTATCCTAGTTTTCATGGATTGACTAGGAACCTATTGACATATATGAATTACTTAATCCGAATATAGTTTTCATGGGTTCACTACAAACCTATTAGCCTCCGCCAATAACTCAATTTAATCATAGTTTTCATGGATTACTATGAACCTATAGGCCCCTACCAATAACTTTTCGTATACATGGTTTTCATGGACTATGAACCTGTCTACCTGAAACTTCTTTAGTCAATATTCTGGCATCCTACATTCTTGTTTATCTGACCTCCTGGATGCAATTCTACTCATTCCGGAGTTAACTTAATTTATATTCATTACCGGGTCAACCCAATTGGTTATTATGCACTTCTTCAAAATACATTTATGGGTCCATTACAATGTGAATATATATATACACACACACATATACATACATACATATATATATATATATATATGAAAAAGTAAACATAATAATACCTACACCTATGCTTTAATATCCTTGAAATCATTTTATATAAAACTTGGTTAATCCCTTTAACCTATTAATTAAGGAAAACTTCTTCAAAAACTCTATATTTAAAATCATTTCAAAACTCTTTTATTATGTCATGGTTTTCCTTTGAAATGAGATTGCGATATTTACCTTGAAAACTAAGGCTTTCGAAACCTAAAAACTTTACTTTTGAAACCATTGATAACCTCCTTCGAAAGCATTCAATCTTCTTTTCAAAACACTAACATATACCTTTCGAAAAACATTAAAACATCTCTTTCAAAACCATTGGGTTTTTCCTTAAAAGTATCTTTTGGGTCAAAGTTAATACATACGAAAGTACCCCTTTCAAAACCACTAATCTTTGTATAATATTGCTTGGGGGATAAGTCGATGGCTTCAGAACCATCCATTCGAAAGCTCAAATCGCTTAAGTAAAACATTGAAGGATAGCATCGAAACCCCTTTCGAGGCCATTGCCTTCGAAACTCTAGAACCCATTCGAAAGTTTTTAGGAAGTGGCTTAGTAAAATTTTGAAACAAAAGCTACCTTTCGAAAGCATTGACGATTTCAATACCTTCGAAAGGCGTAAGATTGGCAGCAAGATTTCGACTAGGTCGAAACCACCCTTTTCGAAAGCATTGATTTATAAACAAGGAACTCATTTGAAAGCTCCACTTAGACAAGTAGGCAGTAACAGATTCGAAAGCAAAGGTTTCTACTTGGTCGAAAGCATTCTTTTGAAAACAAGGCAGGCGCTTATCTTTGGAAAGCGAAATAAAGGTTTTGACCCCACCGAAAGCAATGGTTTCGATACCATGCCTTCCTCCTTTCTCTAATCCACTACGTACCATCATTATGGTACCTTGTGTATTGGTTTTGGCTTTGACAGGTTTCGACTTGGTCGAAGCGGAAGTAATGGGTCAAAAGGTGCTTCTGAAAGAGGTGAAACCCACTTTTCTGGGTAAAGACTGATTTAATGCTAATTAAAGCAATTACTTTATAACTAACCTGCCTATTTATAAAAATTTAATTGGTTGTCATATACATTTCAAATTCCTTGCAAAAATAACTACCGAAATTACTTCAGATCTAATTAACACCATTTTGGCAAATAAGCCCCTCTTAAGCTAAGAAAATAAAACACATAAGTCCTTCTTCGAAAACAATTCAATTTTCATAATAAATCACTTAGGAAAAATCCTCAAAAATTACAGAAATTCACTTTCAATATGTTATCTGACATACAAAATTCCTGACCCAAACTATACATAAAATAATCGAAATAAATTTCTAAACCCAATTATTCATACTTTCCGTTGAAAACTCGTAATAAATTTTCCATAGCTTGGAAAATTATAAGAATATAAACCCATATCTAAAATCATGTTTTACATAACATAAAATTTTCTCATGGCATACGAAAATCATTGTAATCGTTTTTATCCTTAAAATTGTGTAAAATAACTATCAAATTATTTTGTTTGAATCCAACATGTCCAAATCCAAGCATATCATCAATCAAAAATCATCATAGTAATGGATTTAATCTTAAATCTGAAAAACAAATGATCATAAAACAAAATAGAGATGATTTAGATTATTATCCACCTTAATTAGGATAAGGACTTTGAGATTTGATTGAGATTAATCTTCCTTACTTTAATTCCTTAGTTTTAGATTGATTTTTCCCCTTTTCTTACTCCTTAGTGATGGCTGGCTTAAACCCTTTTGATTTATGTTTGTGTTTTTAAAATGAACGTGAAAGGGAAATGAAACGTGAATATAAGGGTAATAGAAATGTAGGCGGCAATTACCCTAATACCCTTGTTTTAATTAATTAATATGTAAATCGTTTATAAGCCCTTTTAGATAATTAAGCACGGCCTTTAATTATTTATTCAAATCCTAATCCCTTATCGCTCTAATGTTTACATTATTCTATTTAATTTATCTAATTAAATCTCTAAAATAATATTATTAAAAATTAGGGGTGTTACAGTACGTCAGCTTAGACCATCGGACCATCTCCACTACTTCATTAAATGGGAGTGCTAAGGAAACCATTGCACTATCACTAGCCTTAGTCTTAGTCCTATAATAAACTTCTCTACATTCTTCCTTGGTGTCCTGATTAGATCCCTTTCACAATTAGACAGTGATAAACTTTTGTAAATATTTCGACATAGTCATGCACCCCTATTCCAGTCAAGAAATGTTTGACACATTGCTGACATCTCCGATCTAGGAATAAATTATTCCTAAAATATCTCCTTGAACCTCTCCTAAGAAATTTCTTTCTTAGGGACTTCCGCCCTCATTATCTCCCATTAGATATTAATTAAGCCTTTGAACTGTATAAACACCAATTTCACCTTTTGAGCATCGGTAACTTTCAAGTCTCCACTAGTCACATATCCTCAACCAATTAATTACTTTCATATTCAAATTTATCTCATCAAACATCTCTTCTCTTAAACTCCAAAATCTTTATTCATCTTAGCAAAATTCTCCTTGCTGGGTTGCATTGGACCCCCCTGATACATTTGGGACTTGTGATGGCACTTGTCGAACTTGCTGATGTAGTAAGTTCGCATAAACTGTTGAAATAGAGCATTTAGATCCATAACTCCAGTTATCTAAACTAGCATCGGAGCCTCAATTTCCATGTTCACGTTCGGGGTCGCCTTCCCTCCTTGGCCATTAGCCTGTATACTTGCATCCACTACTAGGGTTTTCCCTAGAAACCTCCTACCATCAAATGTCAACTTGAGTTTCCATTCTTTCTTTCTATGTAAGAAAGCAGTCATAAGGAATAGCAGTAAAGAGGGAGAAAGCATTAGTAGAGGAATAGATATATCCTCGTATATATCTATATTAAATTACAAGTGCATTATATATATGGCTATATATATGAATATAAATATAAATTTATATGTATGTATATATGTATGTGTACATATACACATATATAGTGTATACCCTTTCCAAGGTGTTGGCTTTCTTCTATCTAGTTTCTACTTAGACTTAAACTTAGTTATTTTTCATTTGTGTCCCATAGCTAAGCTTTGATACCAAGTTGTAACATTCCCCATTCTAAGACCTAAAAATGAACATCAATGATGCTGTAATCATCAACAAAATGATTTTTAGGCGATAAAATGGGTTGAATTTTTTTTCTACAACACTAAATATAAAGAGAAACTAAATAAATTTCATTACACATAACCATCTTTACATTTTTATAATCGCACATGATGCCTGCATAGGGGTAAATATTATAAGAACAATAATAGTGTCATGTCTGACATATGAAGATGCTAATACAAACACTTAAGCAGTTATATAACCTAGATTTACAATAGCGAGATTTTAATAGCAACTTTTATTATCTACTAAGCCTCATATTTCGTCTTTGGAGCTTTTATTCATCTTCCAAAATCAACCCATCTGAACCATAAACTCAAGTTACTCGATGAGCACCCATGAGTTTATGGGGAGAACAATATTAAGTAATTGGTCAAACGAAAAGCATGGTATGAGTAATATAGTTCCCAAATTACATCATACAGTGAGACCATGCTGCCTAAATGAACGAAAATTTCCTTCACTAACCAAACCCCATCAACTTAATTGTATCAAACAGACTGAACATTATAAAAAAATCAGAGTCATAAAACATCATTTCAATAGTAAGTGTGCCTACACTTAGTATCACCCTATGATTATATTTTATAGTTATTACTTTTAAGTTGCTACTTGGGTCTTGAATCATTATTCCTTACTAATGTTGAGTTCCGATGTATAGTTTTCCACGTAGTCCTTATACCTTTGCTTTCAAATAATGTCATGAATAAATTTTTAGGCTACTACCCAAGCCTTGCACTTATGCTTATATATAATGTCTCGAACAGACATTTAGGATGCCACTCAAGCTTGCACCCATGTTTTCTTATATTATTGTGAACGGACATTTGGGATGCTCTTCTGGCCTTGCACCTATGCTTTCATATATTGTCATGAACATATTTGAGAAGCCACACAGGCCTTGCCCGTATATTATTTTAAGGTTAGATCAACATATTTCCGATTAGTTAGAAAAAATATTTTTATCGTCTCTCTTCAAATGATACAACTTACCTTTTCTTATCTTCTTTAAGCTTATTCCTTTTTTCACATCTTCGCATGAGTTATTCCATTTTTTTAACTTACTATTCTCTCCATAATTTCATCCCTATGAATATCAAATTAAACATCTTGAAAACTGTCTTCCAAAATGCTACCCAATATTTACACATTCAAATAATGAATTTATTATCAATTGTTATCGCAAATATAGATATCGACCTTCTAAATCCATGTCATCACATATCTATGGCTATTGTAAGCATAGTGCTATCGCATGTTAAAAAGGGCTATTGAAAGTTTAGACTATCACACCTTTAAACCAGTTATCGCAAGTCTAACTATTGTCCATCTAATATAGCTATCACATATCTTGCTATCACATATCTAGCTATCGCACCTCTCAGTAGCTATTACTTGTACAGCTATCACGCTTTTAAATAGCCATCGTACTTCTTAGCTATTGCAAGTATAACTACCGCACTTCTAGGCTATTGCAAGTATAAATTTCGCATTTCTAGGCCATCACACTTCTCTACTATCACAAGTATAGCTATCACGCCTCTAATTTATCACATTAAAGCTATCACACTTCTAAATTCATAGTTATCACATGCTTAATTATAAAGATATCGTATGTATAGATCTCGGAGATATTATAAACCTAAATGTTATCACACTTCTACAAATAACTACCACAAGTATCAATTTTTAGTTATTGCTAGTATAACCTAGATGTTAGTGTGTGTATCAATATTGGGTTATCGCATGACTCAATATGGAGCCTCGCATGTTTAAAGTTGTAGATATGTAATTAAGTGAAAAACTTGGGTTTACCTAATAAATTAACTATTTTTTGACAAATTCTTTACACAAATCTCTGTTCATTTTTCATTCGAATTGTGTAATAGAAATCCCTGGTGATAGCTGAAGATTTAATCCTTTAGTTTAGAGTTGATTAATTATTTTCCTTAATTATTTTTTTAATTTAGGTATTTTCTTCCTTTCAATTTAACTGATAATAATTCGAAACATGACATGAAATTCCAAAAATTTGCTGAAACTCGAAAACATCTTTCTTTGCCCTCTATAAAAGTTTTGGACATAACAAATTTTAATATTTCCAAAAATTAATTTAAAGCCAAAACTACCCGTTTCAACTTAGAAAATTCATAGTTGATAATTTTCACATCCGAAAATTGCGAAAATTAAAACTCTATTTTAATGTTATAAGCATCTTATTAATTTTTCAAGGCATTTAGAAATGACAAACACATATTATATATATAAAAACATGGCCATTCAATATCCAAACATGAATTATTATAATCAAAATATGTTTATCTTCATTCAAAACATCAAAATCATGTTAAATCCGGATCTAAAGAGATTTGTATGAAAATAGGAAAAGTCTTACTCACCTAAACTTGAAAACCTTGATTAAAATCTCTTATCTTCCTTTAAAGATGAAAACTTGATTTTCTTGCTTTAGTTTCCCTCCTTCCTTTTTAAGAATAGTGGTCGGCCTTATTGCATTTCTTTCTTTTATTTTTGCGTAAGTAACAAAATGAAAAGAACAGTAGGGGTTAGTAATTTGGGCTTGGGTTAAAACTCGTTCTAGCTTAATCTTATTGACTTCCTAATCCCTTCATCGTAGTATTCTAATTTTTTTTCTTTTAATTCATGGACAAATTTAGGTAATATCATTAGTCTTGGTCAAACTTAATTTATCTTTTAGTTATCTTGTTAAATTCACCTTGACTGATTTTTTCAACTAAAATTTCTTAATTACCGTTTAATAAATTCTTGTTGTTAGGTATATTCCCATATTATGGCACTATGATATGTAGGGTGATATAATCGATTAAAATATGTTGAACTTGGAAAATTGCTAACAACGCTATTGCGTTGACTCTGTGGTATGAAACTCGATCCTCATGAATATTTAAATAATTTAAATACTAAAGCATATATGAACTTTGTTGAAGTACAATATCAGACACAAGTTCGGCTTCTTATAGATCATTTAGGATAAATCTAATTTCTAATCTTTATTAGACTATACCTTTGTAATAGTATTTTGTGTATTTTTCTTTCCGCCATCAATATATCACTAAGATATCTAGAGTTTGATCAATGGTCAAAAACTCTAATAATATTCGCAGTTAATGGCATAGATCCCTTGATTCAATCCAATAATATTTATATATTTACCGATGTACTCTAGCCATGGATTTTGACTTTAAGTTTACCAACGGTGATACTAACATTTTACAATAAAGGAGATGAGTCCTCTATTGTATAATGTTACACTTCAAGTAGTTCAACATGTACCCAACTATAGTCCTAACATGATTGTGATGGCATGTGATTGATAACAATCAAAGTACAGTTTGGATACTTAAGGTCAGTCATACTTTCAAGTTCAAAATTAACTTCACATCATTACACGAGATATCCACTTTGACTTAGTTGAATTAACCTATAGAAGACTCTTATTAAGTCATTTTGTGATTGATTCCCCAATAGTCATGACTAACTCACCGTTCATCATATTGAAATGAATACGGACATTAGTCTCAATGAATGTATCAATATCGTTTTCTCAAATCATTTTAACAAGGAATAATATAAGGAAAATTATTTTTAATGTTCGAGTCGAATTCACGTTATGAACACTTTTGCAACTATAATCGATTAAATACTTTCCCTAAGTATTCTCTGTATGTATATATTTAATGAATTTAGATTACTTATATCACAATATAACAATAGATTAAATGTAAAATAAAACCAAAAGCATACTTTATTTGGAATATGATTCTTATATGGGAGTTAAAATATTATATAATAAATTTACTTGGGGTCAATTATGGAGCCTAACGCCTATACATTTGATCAGTTTACCAAAAAATAGACCGAGAAAGGGCCTTAATGAATGGATCTGCAATGTTATCCATAGTATCTACTCTCGACTACTAGTCTCCAGCATTGATAAATTGTCTTATCATATGGAACTTATGGAAGATGTGTCTCGAATTCGTGTGAGCTTGTGGTCGCTTGACAATCTATATTGCTACATTATTATCACAATACATCAACATCAGACCTAAATGCTAAGGAGCACACCTAGATCTTTAATGAACTTGCATATCCACACTGCCTCTTTTACAGCATCATTTAAGTCAATGTACTCAGCCTCTACGGTTGAATCTGCCACAACTTCTTGTTTGAAACTTTTACAACATATGACCCCTTTGTTATGTGTAATAAGAATCCTGGGATTGATTTACTATCATCCACATCACTTTTAAACTCAAATTTGAGCGTCCTTCATTAGGAGTTCGTTGTTTCCATATATTAGAGTCAAATCCTCAGTATTTCTCAAATACTTTAGGGTAACCTTAATTGTTGTCTAATGATTTTCGCTTGGATGACTGATATCGGCTTACTGCACCTAGTGGAAAATCGACATCTAGCCTAGTACATAGCATATTATGACGAATCCTACCATTAAAGCATAAGGAAACATTCTCACGCGCTTTCTCCCCTCATGCGAAGATATGAAGACTTTCTTAGAAAGAACCATTCCATGCCGAGCTAGAACATTTCCATGTATGGAGTTTTCCATACCAAACCTCTTTGGTTAGGTCTATGTACACTGATTGGAACAATCCCAACAACCTTATACATCTATCTCTATGAATTTATGCCTAGTATAAATAATTCCACTCCCAAATCTTTTATTGAAAATTATTGAAAAATGAAGCTTTTACTATTGTAAAATTGGTACATAATTACCCATTAGTAGTAAACATCAACGTATAAAACAAAAAATGTTACAACACCATTTTATTTTCTCATACAGGCGTACATTTTTTGACTAAAACACAATTATTTGATTATCTTATCAAAATATTTATTCCAACTCCTTCATGCTTGCGTAAGACCATAAATTATCTTAAGAGTTTACATGCTTCGTAACTGCTTCCACTGACTTTGAAACCCTCTGCCTGTGACATATATGTAATACCTTAAATCATCATTTAGAAATGTTGATTTAATGCCACTACTATTGTGATGACCCGGAATTTTGAGCAATATCAATTTAATAATCTGTATTAATAATTAAATTGATTTGATAATTGTCTTTTATAATTGTAATTTAAATTGGAAAATTTATTCTTTTATATGAAAATAATTATTTAATTGGTGAATTTTATCTTTTAAAGCTAATAAAATGTTTTCTATTTATAATGTATATATTTGTGTATATTGTAAATAGAAAAGTTTTGGTTTAAAATTTAATAAATAAAATCATGTTTTCAAATTCTAATGTATATTAGTAATTTGGAAATTATGATTGAATCTAATATAAAACTTTTCAAAGCTATTTAAAAAGTTATATAGTTCTAAAATACTTAAGGTAGATGTTAATTGTTTAAAATATATTTTAAGCTTAAGTTTAAATATAAATAAAATTAATAAAAAGATTTGTTTTATTTTCTTTTAAATATTTCCTGATAAATATGATTTGAAAATAAATATATTAGTTTAAAATACAATTTACATATGATACTTTAATTCATTTAAGAAAAATAAATAATTTATAATATCTTATAAATCATTTTTAAATTGTTATTTTAAACAATATTAATAAATGTGTTAGACAAGTAGATCTTAAAGGAAATAGAATTAATACTTTCAAATTAAATGTGTTGTTATATATATATATATATATATATATATATATATATAAAAGTTGATTATAAATTGGATTTTAACATTTCATTTTTGAATTTGAATTTAAAATTGAAATTCAAAAGATAGATATTTAAAGATATTTGGATTTAAAACGTATGTATAAGCTTTTATCTTAAAGAAATTCATATGCATTTAGATAAGTATTTACTTAATTAGTTTGCTTGCTTGTAATTTTACGATTAACCCTTTTTCCAGTTCGTTTGCTTGTAATTTTCATCTCAATTTCTATGAGCTTACCTAATGCATGTGTACTTGCTATTTGTTTTGATAAATTCATCTGTTCCTTTCCTTCCATATGCTCCAAGTAGCGACAGTCAAGGCTATGCAGTGCATTTGGGTTTCCGCGTGTATTTGATGACTCCTTCGTAGCAGGTAATCAGTATTTCCTCTAATTTGTGTTGATTGATGTTCAGATTAGATTTTTTGTTACAATGATTTCAGATTTCGGTAGCGTAAGGACATTTGAAAAATAAGTGCGAGTGTGTTTCTTCTGCTATGCCACAAAGAACAGACTTAGTATCAAAAATAATTCCCCATTTAAAAAGATGGTCTTTGGTAGATAATCTGCCTTTAATTGCTTTGTACGTTGTTAATGCCGTCTTAGGACCATTAGCATAGTTCCAAATCAATCTGCTCCATTCTACATTTTGATATTTCTTCCTCACACTACCCCATGTTGTTTTAGTGCTGAATTCTTCTCCAATGTGTTCCATCTCCATAAGTCCGAATCTCGTGCAGAATATAAAAGCATGGATACAATAGTTTTTTTGCATTCTCTCTTATAAGGCAAAGAATCGCAATCCCGTATGTCATTTTGTATTATGTTCTCTACTTTTTGAACTGGACATCCATATGTAGAATAAATATCCCATCACACTAAATCTATTAAGGTCTTCCCATATATCTAAGGGACTCTCCACAAATCTATTTCTCTTCCCCTCGCAAATTCTCTAGAGCAATTTTCTGCTAGTTTATGACGCATTCGAAAGGAATATATGGATTTTAATAAATATTGATTTTTGAATATAATATTAAGATATTCTAATTTTAACATATGTGAAAATTTAGATTTTTAAAATTATATATTTTGGAAATTTTAAAATTATAAGTTTTAAAATGTAAATTATAAAATTTTACCTATAACTTTATTATTTTTAAAATATATAAAAGAAGATTTAAAATAGATTTTATAATAATAAGATTTAATTTAGTAATAATTAAATATAATAAAATTTATTATAATTTAAATTAACTAATATATATAATAGGTATAAATAATTATTAAGTTTATATTAATATTTTGAAAAATAGATTTTGTAAAACTTTAATAAATTAAGGTTGGAAAGATAAATTGAAATTTACTTGTAATTATTTGGTTTGAGAATTGAATTTAAATATGAATTGATTGAAAACTTATTGATTTTGAAATTTTGAAAGGTATAATTTCATAATTTTATTTAATTAAAAGATATTAAATGAATATTTTCCAAATTTAAATAAAGTTAGATACTTAATATTTAACTTTGATCTAAGTTTGTAATCTGAGATTTATCTGAATGTTTATAAAAGTGATTAAGTGGATATTTTAAAAATTAAATACAATGAAGTTAGATATTTAATTTTGATTTAAATTTGTAATTTGAGACTTTATTAAAATATTTATAAAAGTGAATATTTTCAAATTTAAATTTAAATAAAAATTGAAATTGAATATTTAATTTGATTTAAATTCGAATTTGAGATTTTGTGTAAATGTTTAAATAAATTTGATAAGTCAATATTTTAAAATTTAAATAAAATTGAAGATGAATTTTGAAATATAAATGGAATTATCAAATTGAGTTATTGTAAATTATTTGAATATTTAAACTTTGAATCTATTAAATTGGAAATGGTTTAAATTTGTAGTTCAAACTTGGATTTGAAATTTGATATAAATTGAAAATGGTTTTATTGAGAATTTGAATTGAACCCTTAATTTGTTTTAGCTGAAATTGTTGAACTAAGATTGATTTGACTTGAATTGATTTGTGAAATTGGAAGAAACATTTCTAAGTATTTCGATATAAACTATATTTTAATATATAAACTATTTTAATCTATAGCCTATTTTTTATATATAAACTATTTTTAATTTATAACTGTTTCAATGTATATAAACTATTTTAATTTTTATGAACTATTTTAATATATACACATTTTAATATATAAGTTATTGTGTGGTTATGATTTTTGGACGTGGAAATGATTTAAAGTGAATAATTATTTTGAAAGTGATATGATTTCGAAAGTGAATATGATTTCGAAAGTGATATGATTTTGAAATGAATACGATATTTTGATATGAAGTATGAACTATTTAAAATGTAAAATAACCGTGGTGTGAAAAAAGCGTTTGGTTGTTAAACAGACCGGGATCGAATATTGTCAAACTCTCTGCCAATACCGAAAACCACTTTAACAACTCTGTACGTGGTGGAGATTCCAGAACAAAGGAGGTGGTTTGGTGAACGTCTATATAAGGTATGAACGCATCCCTAACTCCCACGAGTCAGCTTGATGTGGCTAAAACAGGAGCTATACCGGGCCAAGTGAGGTCACACCTTCGAGCGAGTGTGCTTCTTCGATACCATTCTATTACCTTGTGATTTGATTGGATGCATCTTTGATTTGGGAGCGTTTCTCGAGGTGAGCGGTAGTAGCTGCTTTGCGTTACCACCAGTCCGGGATTGCAAAATGTAGAATCGTAACCTGGCATTGCCTCGCGTGCCTTATGACATGCCTTGTCGCGTTTTGTACGAGTTTGGTTTGTACCTTATCTATGGAGTGCCCTCTGATGGACCTTCAGTTTACGGAGGAATTACATTACTGTATAGACTACGAGAATATATAAAATGTGTTAAGGGGGATATGGGTAAAGCCTTAACATTATTTTAATATTTTACTTTGCTATAGACATTATATATGTAGCGTATTGTACTATGTATGTAGATAGTTTAATGAATCCTTAGAGGATGGGAATCCTAAACATCCTTTATGTTATTTGTATTTCACTTGACATTTCACTTGAGTTGATTTACTAGTATAAGAATGTTAATCCTGACTCGAGTGTTTTGTGTTTTGCTTTATGCTTGGGTCAGACTGAGTATCGCAGCATTTGAGACTCACCTTTGGAGCTTAGATCTTTGGTTGGAGATCGATCTCTATCCATTCAACTTTGTAGTTATTTCTAGTTGTCTATGTTTAGATTTTTCATTTGCATTTGTATCTGAGACTTCTATATACTTGAGATTTTCTGTTGTATTTTGTTTCAACTCTGATGTTCTGTAGTAGCTTCATGAACTAATATTTATCTGTTTCCACTGCTTATTGTTGTAATACTCTTTGTCTGTAATTCTATGATTGATTTATTTACTATATATGCTAAGTTTTGCCAAATATAAATTAACAGTCTATTGTTGTGAGCAATTCAAGTTTGACATGTGTGGATGATTTTCAATTTGAATGGTTCAAAATAGCAGTCGTTATACGTATGATGAGACATGGTATAAACTTAATTGAGTAGTCGACTCAGGTATACTGTCGATATTACTCCTCGGATGCAAATAGGCAAGTTTATATAGTTGTATATGGATTAGGAGACACTAACGATGTTTATCAATCTTTTTGTATTATATACGAGATAGGCATGTTTCACTCACTTAAATGGATGTTTGGCTCACTTCTGTTTTTCTTTTTATCCATATCATTAGGATGATAGATCCGGTAACGTGGAGGACGTGGAGATGAAGACCTTATGTTGTAAATATTGTATAGATTGTAGATATAACCTATTATAGCATATTTCTAAGTGTTGTGGATTGGGATTTATTGTATAGATCTAACCATGTAGTTGGATCTATGTTGAATATAGGATGTTTTACATTAGATGCTATTTTCTTCCGCTAAGAGTTCATAAAGTTTATACTTAGATTTTGTTTTGCTTTCTTGTTATAACTTAATAAATTACCCTTTTTAGTTTTCAAGATTTGAACATCAGTTAATGCATCAAATACGAAGGTCGAAAAAGATGGGTTGTTACATAATGCATGTCGTGTAGAGAAAGCTTTCTTCCATAATCAACACTTCGAATTCATCATAAATCTCTCATTATTGACCTAAATTTAGAGTTCTTGACCTTTCTATCTGCACCAATATTTTTATTGAAGATCCATTTGACATCGATAGGTTTTACCCTTTTGGGTACATTTTCCAAAGTCCATATTGTTCTAGTATATGGAATCCATTTCGGATTTCATCGCGTCAAGCCACAATGTAGTGTCTTTACTCTCAAAGGCTTGTTGGTATGTTCGGGGATCATGTCATGGATGATGCAACCCTCTTTCTCACAATAAATGCAATGCCCATACTATCTCTCTGGCAGTTGAGATTTCTTACTAGGTCTTCTAGTAGTTGTGTGTGTTCTATCAGCATTGAATTACTATATAAATATTCAGTTTTTATGGTAGTTTATTAGATCTCATCTAAGTCTATCTTATTACCACTAATTTTCCAAGATTAATATTCTTTTCCAAAAAGGTTCATGTCTTCAAACAATCACTTATTGTTATCCACCATGATAACTTACATATATGTGAGAATATCTAGGATACCCAATAAACTTGCATAAAACTTATCTTGCCTCAAGTTTACTAGAGCTTAAGTTCTTAATGTAAGCTTGATAACCCCATAACTTAAGGTAATTAAAGGTAGGTTTCTTATTAGTCTATAACTCATACGGGTCTTAAGCGCATATTTAGATGGTGTAGAATTCAACACATATTTCGTGCTTTCAAGTACATATCTCCAAAAGGAAAGAACTAACTTAGTATCACTATCACTAATTGAACCATGTCTAACAAAATTTGATTTCTTCTTTTTGAAATATCAATATGTCAAGAAGTATAGGGAGGAGTAACATGGGAGAGAATCTCATTCTTCTTTAGGGACTCTTGGAGCTCATATCCAACATACTTGCCATCTCGATTAAATCGAATATTTTAATAGCCTTGCATGTCTAGTTTTCAATTTCTATCTTATATTATATGAATTTATCATAGACTTATGAAATGTTTTCATAGGATACACATATTTATGTTTAGATAAATATCAGTGAATGCAACAAAGTATAAGGATCCACTTATGGTAGCTATAAACATGACACCACATACATATGTATGTGCTAATATTAAGAGTTCAATAATTCTTTCGTTGCTCCCAGTGAATGGGTTCTTGGTCAATTTTCCTTCAAGATTTGTTTTTCAAGTATCAAAAGATGGTTGAAATCTTTGGTTTCTTAACTTGTTTAATCATTAATCAATTATATGGTCTAGTCTACGATGCCTATGCATTGTCATTTATTTTAGAAGCATCATTATTTTCTACAACAAGTACGTGATTATAGTTAATTAAATGTATGAATGACATCTTTAAAAGTACAAAAGTAAATAGTTTTATTATCATATCATATATTTATGACATTGCCATTACATATAAAATAGTAGCTATTTCTAGTTAAATGGGAAATAAAGATTACTCCACCAATAAAGTTTAGTACAAAATAAAAATTATATAAAACTAAATTATGTCAACTAACAAGCTTTATATGGTAATATTCTACTACTATGATAGCTAAAGTAGCTCCATTTGCAAAGTGGAATTCAATGGTTACTCTTGCTTAAGGATGAGCATTTGGTTGGTTTGGTTGATCTGATGATGAAAATAGTAAAACCAAACTATAACCAATAAAAATAAAAATTAAACCAAACCAACTGAATTAATATTGATTTGTTTGGTTGGTTATCCGATTTCATCAAATTAAAAATGAATCACATTTTATGTTCAGAATATTCATTGTACTTTAAAATAAAATATAAATATATGATTAAATATTCTTATTTAGTACTCTTATGCTTTTTAATAGTAATTTTGATACATATATGATAAACAAAATTTATTTAGACAACTTAAGTAATAAAAAAAGTCATTATAACATTAGTAATTTTGACAATATAATAAAAGTTTAGTTAATTTGGTTAAACAAATAACTGAATTAATTTTTATTACAGTTCGATTAGAAACCAATCTAATTTCAAAACCCAACCAAACTGACCGAAGTAAATTGATTTTTTTGTTTATTTGATTTAACCAAAGATTGCTCACCCCTACTCTTGCTAAGGCCTCTTGCTCCTAATTCATGTAATTAAATTATAGATATGAGTTCCAAATCATGTATCGAAAACCTAAGAAAAAGCATTTATACATAAAAAAAATTCTATAATGAAAATACCTTTAGGAGTGGAATCATATTTCTTCCCTTCGACCATCTTCGGACACTCTGGACACTCTGGATGGTTCCTATTCTAGCGTCCCTTTTTAGAATTGCAATGATACTCGCCCTTTTCTTCTTAGGCTTAAGCATTATCATTGCCTCCCTTCGATCTATGCTTTCTCTTCTTTAAACTTTTCAAAGAAGAACCACCCTTGATTGCAATAATACACTTAGTTCCTTCATGAATGTACTCTTAATCTCCTTAACATATTAAGGAGATCCTTAAAAGTGCACTTCAATGAATGAATATCGAAGTTCAATATGAATGGATCAAACCACAAAATCATTGATCCAAGAATCAAGTTGGTCTATAATTCAATATCAAGAATTGTTCCTAACTCGACCAATATCTCTATACACTCAATCATATTGAGTATGTGATCTTGGATGGAGTTCCATTGCTAAATTTTATATGAATTGATTTACTTATGTTATCGACATATTTTCCAAAGGATATAAATAGAAGAGGCCATGTCGCATATGATTATTAACATGTACAGTCGATGATATTCCTATTTGACGTCGCCTCTATCCCATACCGCCACTCTTCGTTATCACTACCCAAAACATTACCACATATCAGTAAAGACGAAATCTATATTGCTTTGAGTCAATATCAATGTCAATCAACGTCGCCGATAAGCAATGTCGCATGTCTCCGATACTGTCTCATTCCTAATATTGCTTTGATTCCACATGCAACTTCTGCCATTGCTCCCGAAGAGACATAGCATACCGCTTTTCATCCACATTGCATCCCTCGATGACACGTGACATCAATGAAGCTAGGAATTGTATACCTTACATCCAACCTCAAATGATAAACTTGTTCTTGATGACACTCTTTAGTCATTGCCAATTAAGCTATGCTTAGTTGTGATGTTATCAAGGGTTAGTTTATCACAATTAGCATCATGGGTGTTATGCCAATTTTTTAGTTTAACACCTTGAGATCATGTACCTTGCAGTACGAGATTATTCACCATGCAACTTTTGTAGGTGCTTAAATATGGATCAAACATCCATAATATTCATGCTACCTTTGGAGCTCGATGCTCACTGTATACAGTACATAATATTGAGAAAATTCATGATATATCGACCATGACTCATAGGAGGATATTTTTTCGGGCATTGCATCCTAATCGATTTAGCCCTATGTTCATTGATGATTACATACCAGAGTTTTTGTACATGATTACAAGCTTTACATTTCTTAACCAGTCTTTATAGTACACGCAGGTTAATATGTTTTCTTTAGAAATAGCCTCATTATTTCCATTCAATCTATGTAAATTTATTAGAGTAAATTATACAGTGTCGCGTATCTTCTTATGTTTATTAGTTTGGTTTATTATATTTATCTAATTAGTCTCCTACTAGTATCTAGATCTTTTAAAAATTCTAAAATAGACGCAGGAATTTTTTAAATTCCTTTAATGATTATTGGGATCCATTTACCATGTTGCGGCAAATTTGAGGGTGCTCAACAAATTATAGTCCCAATAAATGTTAAGTAACACTTTGTTAATCATATCTCATGTAGTATTCCTAACTATATATATTTGCTTCTAATCAACTTTACGATCCAAAGGGTTCCTAACAAATCATAAAGTACATTAGATGCTCTAGATCCATCATTTTGCGATTGCCTAAGGGTGATCTTATAACCCTTTAGGGTGCTTAACAAAGTGAAAAATATTCTTATCGATCTGAGAATAATATAGACATTTTTATATAAAAATTTATGGCTTGAGCATGCTCAACAACCATATGTATGTATAGTACTCTATTTATATTGTTAATGATGAAGAACAATATTATTCTAAATTCATAGCTGAAATTAATAATAATTGAGTATCATCGACATTTTAAGGGAGATAAGTATATATCACATGACATCATATGTAACATCTTATTTGTACTCCTTTAAGTCTATATGGGTTCTAATTTATTTAACCTCCATTTTCTTAAACATATGTGATATGTATATATATATATATATATGCTTCAATTTAGTATAACATTTCTAATTTATCAAGTTATATATATATATTCATACGTAATTTACATGTTCTATTCAAAACTCATGGTTATGTACACTTTTGCAATCGTAATCGATTAAATACATTTCCTAAGGGTTTTCTATCTGTATATATTTAGGTTATTTAGATCACTACTTAAGTAGCAGTATAACAACATATACAATATCAAACAAAACCAAAAGAATTGATTTCAAACAAGATCCTTATACAAGAGCGTTTAGGGAAATTTATTCAAAAACTTTATAGGGGCTTGCATCAATAGGGACTAGGTTCTTCTTCTTTTTCCTTTATCCTCCTTGTAACGACCCAGAATTTTAATTAATTTAATTTTGAATATTTAATTAATTTTAAATATTAATAAGTGAATTTTTAAGTCAAATAAATTTTTATTTGAATTATATGATTTAATTGAATAATTAAATCGATAATTTAATATGTTAAATTATGGAAATAATTGAAATTTGGGTTAAATATGATTGAAAATGATTTGTAAAATTTTATTTTATCATATTGAAGTTAGAACGATATTTTAGAATTTTTAAAATCGAATTAAAAGTTAATTTGTGAAAATTGAATATTTTAATATTTAAATCGACTAGTGAAAATAGTCAATTTTTGAACAGTCTCAGAATTGAACGAAACCAGTTCCATTGGATCCGTAATAGTTAGTTATTACCGGATTTCAATTTTCGTGTCAATCGGAGTTATCGTTTGATCGTGGCAGCTCGAAACGCATCGAATTATTTTTAATTTTAATTTGGCGAGTTAAAATAGCCATTTTTCAAAAAGTCTCGGATTTCGACGAAACCAGTTTCATCGGATCCATAATGTGATATTATTGTAAGGTTTCAAATTTCGTGTCAATTGGATTTATCGTTTGTCCGGTACAAATTAAAACGCCTAGAAAATCGCTTAAATCGATTTAATTTAAATTGAACGTTTATTGCCATAACTCGCACAGATGTTCGAATTAGCTTTCGAAACCTGTTCCATTGTGTCCGGAACGCGGGGTAAACCCTAGAAACGCTGGTTACGGCGCGTAAATCGGAGTTCGGAATTTCCGGGATGAATAGTGTCGTTCAAAACTCTATAAATAGCACCCTTCTCTTCATAAAAATAAAAAAAAAGAAAAAAACCTAATTTTCTAAACCCTAGCCGCCACCTCCCTGATAAATGGCCAAAAATTAATCTCCTTTCCCCCTCAATCACTCTCAATCTACAAAGAATTAGCCAAAGTGTTCAACACGGAAGTCGAAGAGCATGAAGAGAGCTAGAAATCTATACGGTTGAGATCTGAAACGACGTCGTATGGAGGGAGAAAAGAGGGGCCGACCGTGGCCAGTTGCGCATGCAACTCGAGGTGGAATAGGCAGCCGAGCTTCAAGTGGTGCATGGTGGAGGTAGCTCTTGCAATGGGCTTCGACATGGCGGTGATGTGATCGAGTATTGTCGAGTGTTGATGGTGCAAATTGAAACCCTAGTTCATGCTATATGGGTTATGTTGTGCGTGATTTCCTGGAGGCAAACACACGCGTGAAGAAGAAAGCCAAAGCACGGCCAGGATGCAAGGGCACGGGAACGAACGGCAGATCTGAAGTGTGGGTTTAAAATTATAAATTAAGTTGTAAATTTATTATATAAAAATTTGTGTAATGTTCAAATATTCATAACTTTTTCATACGAGGTCGAAAACGCGCGAAACCAGTTGCGTTGGAATCGTATGGACGAGCACTACGCGATGGAATTGGATTGGAGTCGTTTGGAGTTAGTGAGAATTTTGGATAAAATTAAACGTCCGTTTAATTTTATTCGAAATAAATCGCTAAAACGAAATTTAAATCAAGGTGAGAACTTCTCACTCAATCGAATCAGTTTCGATTTTATTTTAAATAGTTAGATTTAAAATATTTGAATGCATGTTTGAATGATGATTGTTATCTATTGATTGTTAAAATAGACATTATGCGCCGTTAGTAAGCGGATGTTATTTATTAAAAACATATACCGCGAATATTTCATAAACAGTGAAATTGGTATTATATATAATGGCAATATACATATATTGGCATATGTATATATTGGAGTTATTGATTTCCCGCATTTTTTGTTTAGCGGATGAGACCCTATTGCGCCGTCTATTAAGCGGATAATATATTTAAATCCCACATACCGCGATAATTTCGTACTGGAGCGAAATTGGTATTGTGCTGATGTTTGTGGATGCAGGAAAAACAGGTTGGAGGGATCCAACTGGATTCCTCAACAGTATTTATTTGAATTCAGATATTTTGATATTTGATGGATTATCATATCGATATATGATATCGTTGTTGTACACTCTGATGATATGATGATTGATGTAATGTATAAAATGTAATAACTGATATAGTTCTTTGTTTAAAGATTATTCATTTATTATTATATGTTGTTCCGCTGCGAATTGTGAGATTCTGTTGTTGTTCTGTTGTTTTCTATTCCGTTCTATTTTCTTTTCTGTTCTGTTCTATTTTCTATTTTTCTATATTTTTTTCTCTCTATTTTCTACCTTCTTATCTCTTCTTCTACCTCTTTTTCTCTTTCTTAAACCCATAACATTTCGGTTTTTCGGCAACGAAAAATCGCAAACGTTACATTCCTCTTCCACTTCATTCCTTATCTAACCCACTTTTTCCTATCTTAACATTGCGCTTCTATCCCTATCGCCTCTTTCCCACCCAAACTTTTCCTATTATTTAAGTCCTCTATGCTGAATCGCTTATCCCTGCAATCCCTATTTTTTATTGTCGACCTTCGATTTAGCTTCTCCCTCTAAAGATTTGGCATTCTAGCCATTTTCTCCTACGTCCGGCTTAGAAATTCTAAAATCTATTTATGAATTGTCGGCTAAACTTGAAATAGCATTGTGCTTCAGTGCCTTTTTCTTTGTTGCGAAAGTTTTTTCAATGTTCTCCTTCTTTGTTGGGTTATGTGGCAGTAATGCCTATTATTTTTTGGTTTTTGGTGGTTACTAAAATTATACATGTGGATTCTTATCTATCAAATTTTTTTCCGTGGCTCCATCATTTGGCTTCTTGGCGATTGCTCAGACGTGCCTGCCTTTGTAGCTACTTATGGTGCTTACTGTAGGCATTTTGGCATCTATCTTGCTTTTGAATCCTTCTTCCGACCAAGACTTGGTTTGCTAGTATTGTTATCTCTTTGTTTAGATTCGACTTTGGCATTATTGCTCGTTCCGAATGTGGTACTTTGATTTTGGATTTCCAGTCCATCTCTTGTCGTGCTACTATCTCATCATCTCCTTTGGTGACCCCGACGATTACGCTGCAATTGGGGATGCTTATCTGTTGACGTTTTTGTGCTTCCTTTTGGTAATTCTAGTGGTATGCTTCTAGTTTTTCATTCTCCTTGGTGCTATCTTGTGGCTAGCTTTTGGCTACTTGACCTCTGCAAATGGGTTTCTTTGTCAAAGTTTATTCGTTGTCGCCCTTTGTGTTCATTGTTGTGAACTTATGGCTAGGAAATATTCCCTTATTTAGGGCGTTTTTATAGACTAATGGTCTTTTGGGATATCTATCTTCTTTGATTATCTATGGGTTTTTTTTTTGATTTTGGGATGTGAGCTTTGCTATCTTAGCTCGTTGAAGGATATTATTTACATTGGTAATATGTGGTTTAGGCCATGGTCAATCGTTGCGCTAATGCCATAGTAATGGTATTTTATGCATGAGAGATTGCCTAGTGCAATCATGTATGAGCGATAATGTTCTATGGTACATGTACTGAAGTTGTTAAGGTTTATTTGCCTCATAACTAATTTAACTTGTATAAAACAGTAGACGGGCCACTTTTAAAACTGGCATACCTTTCAAAAAAAAAGATTCTTGTACAAAAGTTAAGTTATGTATTAAAAAACACAATTACCCCAGAACACACCCTTAACTCTATCACGCACCATGTGTTGTAGTGTTTATTGTGCATTTCTTTAACTCCTACCATCATGGATTTTTTGATCTCGTATAGTCCAAATTTTGCATAATTTTGAGAAATGTATGTATTTATAGTTTCTTTATAGTCAAGGTATGAATGTTATACTTTCTTATATAATTACAACTAACACAAATTGCTAGTACAAAATTTGCTTGTTTTTTTAACTATATGTAAGGATATCTCATAAAATGTTAAACTTCAAATTTCGAACTTCAAACATTCTTTCGACAGTCATACATAGATCTTAGTGGTAAAAATTGAAAATTTCATGATGTGTTTTATGAACATTCAAAATTTATTGATAATCAAGAGCGTGCTAGCATCCTTGTAATAAGGTTGTTAAAAACAATTTTTATCTTGTAACTTGAATCTACAAGATGATATCTACTGTACGGATCATGTGGAAATGTATCAACTTCTTCAGTAGTTTGAGTAAAATCTACTAACACATGCATTGCCTTTCCAACCAACTACTACAAAACTAAACGTCAAATCAAAAATAACATGGATATGGTGTTCTTTTTTAAAAACTACTTTCTGCCTATAAACATTATTCATTTCTATGCCTAGCAGAAATATGTTTTTTGTCAATAGCTCCAAAAGCATGTTGTAAGAAAGGTAATAACATATATCATATCAAATTTCATTAGGAACAATGGTAACTCTACCTGTTTTTATATCTTTAGCCATGAGTAAGACACCACATATGACTTTAACATAAGCATTTACCCGATTATAAGTTCAATAGAAAATTTGCCCAATCATTTATATAACATATCACTGCACCATAATAGCCATTTTGTAACATTTTTTTTTTTTCAGTTACCAACACTTATTTGCGTTGTATACTACTAATCACACCAATAAGCGTTTCTAAAAAAAATGTGACTTAAAATGCACATTTGTAAACGTGTTGGAATATCTGGCTAATTGGAAATTAACTATAATGTTTTGGGGCAAAAAAGTAAATGTCAATACTTTCTCATCCTTAGCCCTAGTCCCCAGCTTCTAAACGCTTATTCATTTAGCGGCCACTAAAAAGCAAAAAAAAGAAATGTTCGACTTGGCGGTTCAATTTCTGCCAAACTTCAGGCGAGTCGATTTCTGCCGCGACTTCAGGTGAGCAGATTCACCAAGCTCTCCAATTCTCCCAGCTCTATGCAGGTTAGTAGGTTTTTAGGATTTTGAGAATTACAGCTTTTGGGGGTTTTGGTATAATTCAGCTGCTCGGCGACGAAATTTATTTGTTTTGTTGTTATTCGGATTTTAGATCTTTGCTCAAACGAATCCAACCGAACATTATCTATACTTGAATTATGCTGTAAGGTAGTAATTAGAATTAGTGAAGCAAGTATATAACGTTATTATTCAAAAGGGCTGTGCTACATGGATTTTTGTGCTATGAAAGTAAAAAACTATACTATTTTTGAGTAATTTGATTGCTTATGCCGTGGTGGTTTCATTGAGTACATTAATGGTAATAGTAATACCATGACAAATATTTTTTTTGTTTTTGAATTTTAGTTTTAGATCTCCAGTATAAGATCTCTAGAATTCAGTTATGATCTATAAATGATTCAGTTGTCATTTTATGGTTTTTTGGATAAATTTGCTTAAAATGATAGTTATTGAAGACATGAGAAAGGCAAAGGCAAAGTGAGGGTAGCGGCAAGTCAGTCGCTTCAGTTAAATGCTTAGTTCTTTTAACCAAAGAGAAAAGAAAACGAGTATACGATTTTCTATGAATAGTTTTTTTTGGTACTTTCATTCTTATATTTTATTCATGAAGAAAACACCTAGCAATCAAATGAACTGTAGAAATAGAAATTCTAAGACTATAACATCGTACCATAATAAATCTTTTTGAAGTTTGTTATACCCTTGTTTTATTGTTAAACCCAAAAACCATTTGTATATTGAGATGGAATATGACAATATTTAATTGGTATACGAGACAAAGTGTATTAAGGACCACTCACACGCCGTTACATGTTACATGTCGCATTAAAAGCTAGTGGGAATGTTTGTTGCATGTCACATTTAAAAGCTAGTAGCAATATTTGTATTCTATTTTTTTCAATTACAAAACTTAAAAGATAAATGATTACTTGTCGTTTATGTATACATATGCCATCCATAGCACTTCTTTTAAAAAAAGAGATTGTTTTTGTTTGTTTTAGTAGTTTTTGATTGCGTTTTGATGAATTTTTGTATACAAGACTAGCCTTTACGATTAAAGGCAAAAAACTTGATAAATCAAACGTAAGTTACACAAAGAAAATCATTTCCCAACTACTATGTCGGGGAAAAACTCGAAATAGTATCAAAATTAAACCTAAAATTGTTTATAATATTTCCATTCGGGCATTTTGCTATACTTTGCCATTGATGAATTTCCTAGATTTCCTAGGTTTGATTTAATTGCACCTGGAACTACACATATGACATTTTTGTTGAAACTCCTCAGTTCCGACCTGCAATGAATGTAAAACAAGATCAAAATATATAAACAGTGACTGAACATTTTTTTTCTTTTGTACTGCAAAAAGTGGCACTATATGAATTAAAATTAGCATCATTTACAAAGAAAAGTTCTACTAGTGAATATTGTTGGCAACTCCTTTTAGACCTCATGGACTAAGCCTTGATAAGTTTACTAATTATAATCTTGCCTTTTGTTTTATCTTACGATCTGCGAAATGCTAATGTTGGCATCTCCTTTTTTCAATTTAGTTAACCTTTCACTATTTTATTCTTGTTACCTTGTATTTTGTGCGAACAAGTACAATGTGGTTTATAGCGCTTCTCCTTTCAACTTTTTTTGCTAGCCAAGAAACATTTGTTTATACGTCACTAACATTCTCTCTGATTCATTTGTTTTATTTTATCTTGTCTTATGGCTCAATGCTTAGTCTAAGCCTCAATCAAGATCATTTCAATTTGAAATTTTTGTTATAATGATGTCGTCTATTAATCAATTGTAAATAGTATTAGATCAGTAATATATATTAAAACTCTGATATTGAAATTTATGTTTACCTTCTTCTTTCTCTCAAATTTTCTGCAGTGATATTGCCTCTACTATGACATATAAATGCATAGTGATTGTTTTCCTTATGACGATGATAGTCAATATTGCTATTGGTCTTCCACTAAATAAAGAAATTATGAGCATGGATCATGTTGTAGGTGATGATAAAAGATGGTCCATTGGCGTTGACAATGCTGCTTAGGTTCAAAGCCAGCAATTCCATGTTGGCGACAAATTAGGTAAGTTAACATATATTATTACCTTCTAATTAGTTATGAAATTTATTTGCTTTCATTTGCTCTCTTCATACATTTTAATAAGAGGAAAATGCACTCTATCTGATGATATGCATTATATTATTATGGATATAAATTAATTAAAATTTGGATGTTCTGAAATAGTTTGCATGGAAATAACCCTTTAGATTTTAACAAAGAAAAAAAAAATATAAAATGCTTTATCTGATGTGTGCTTGCAACAGCAAGCATTGCAAGCTTGCAACAGCAAGCTTGCATCAACAAGCTACAATGAAGCTTGCTGGCAATTTGGAATGATCACGTGTTTTTAAACATGGATGAATTTTGATTTCATCACTCTAGACCATCATTTGTTTTGCAACTAGGATTTGTTTGAAATCTATTATAAAAATAAGTTATATATATATGATTTTGTACATGTTCATTTTGGAAATGCATATGTATTATAAAACTATAAACGAAGTCTTCATCAAAATAAGGACGATAGGCCATGATGCTGAAAGCTTAAGACTTAAGCTGAAGGTGTGAATATACCGTACAAACCCACTAATATCGTATATTATTGTTAGAGTATCATATACTATTATTATGCATAAAGTGTGAATTTAGCGGTTATTGCTTTATATGCTAATTTTGTCTTAGTACGGGTAATCAATATTCCTACTTAATTTTCCTGAACTTCAGTTATTGGAATCAACAAAAATATATTATAGGCTAATTTTGTCTTAGTATGAGTAGACACAACTTTTTGGGACGTATTTTTAAACTGTAGCTTACAATGGATAGATTCACCACAATGGATTTTTTGTAAATTTGTTCTTTAATCTAATATTTATTGTTAAATTATGTGTAACTACGTAGATTACTTAAGTTCAGCTTAATGTTATATTCAATGCATGCAGGTACCGATAGAAGAAGCGGAGGAAAAAAGGCAGTTAGATTGTTATTCTAGTGGCAACGAGTAGATCTTAACAATGATCCAACTTACGAATCCAACTTACGGATGGAGGCTTTGTTGTATGATCGAAGTTTCGTATTCGGTATTTGTAGACTTTAACTATGAACTATATCTTGCATTTTGTTATTCCAATTTGATGTTTGCATGTAATTGTTAACTGATATATTGAATTTGGTAACTTATGTATTGAATTGGTAACATATGTATTGAACTTGTCTTTTTTCAATTGATACACTATTTTGTTACCACGAGTATGAATGTTATTTCTTGATATTGATTTGGTTTTAATTTGTTAAGTCAAGATAATATTATTTTTGAATGCATCTTAAATATAGTTTATGCTATTAACATGTATATCATATTAATTATTGCAACGATTATTCATGTTATGAAATATAAATTATCCTCTATTTATGTTACAGTTTTGTTATTGCTCACACTTATGTTCGTTGGAAAATAGATATCACTGACGCTTATTTATGTTAGAACGCTTATTTATGTTAGAAGATAGAATTTAGCAATGGGTGTAAGTGTTGCAAACACAGCATTACCAATGCTTATAACTGTTGGCAAAAATATGTTCCAACGCTTATAATTGTTGGTAATAAATATTTCTAATGTTTATAAGTGTTACAAATAAATTTCCACGCTCCAACAGCAACACGTATAAGTGTTACTAAATTTACTAGCAATGGTTCTTCTTTGGGAATCCTCTGTTTTGGTGTAGTGTATCATTGCTAATTATGCATACAAACATTCCAACCAATTTAACTTTTTTTTGTAAGTGAAGTGGATATTAAATCACATTTATTACTTAATGTGCTACAAAGACATCTGAAATAATGAATCTTTATTTGAAATGGATCTTGACTTTTATTTTCATGATCATTAACGACACCGTCCAATCACATTTGACCTTTATGTGAAGAAGTGTGTTTTTGATTATGAGCTCTTCATTGAATGTAACATCCCCACTTTAAGGTCCGAAACTAAACGCTACGGAGGTGCAGTCATCCATAGTATTAATTTTCGGTGACAAAATGAGATCTGTTAATTACATCTGCAACATCAAGAGCATATAAATACAAAAAATTTCAAAACCCACTTCATTGATAACTTTCATATTCATTACATCTAATTGCATAATCCCATCGATTCCACGTTCAGAGAAATTATAATAATACTTACAATTATATTCCAAAAGCAACATATGAAGATGCCCCTTGGGTAATCAGAGTCTAACTATTTGACAGTTCTAAATCCTGTCATTCCATCTATTCAAACAAAAAATAAGCTTTAAACAAACACGATGGAAATAAACTCCTAATATTAACTAGCTTGCCTCCTGCACGTCTCCAAAAGCTTATTCGTCTAACATTAAATTCCCTACTCCTAACCAACTCAAATGAGGACCCGAGAGTTTAGGTGGAAAAACAAAAACTTTGGGTCAGACAAAAAGTCCAGTGTGGATAATATTATACCATCTCGACCTAAAATAGATATCTAGTGAGACCACGCCACTGAGTGGAATAGGTTTTCTCCTCACTAGTCTCTTATCCAAACATGTTAATCATAAATCATGCACCTACAAGCATAACGGTTAGAACAAACATAACCTGATCAGATGCAGGCATGTAATGTGGGTATATATGACTAATTTATCTTCATAAGGTTATGCACTCCCACAATCTACCTAATCTCATAAAATGGATTGTCTGTCTCTAATCTATGGACTATCTGCCTCAGATTAAATGGACTATCTGTCTCATATTAAATAGAATATCTACCTCAACTATGTGGACTACCCATCATACATATTATATGGACTATCTATCTTGGGTCATATGACTACCCATCAGATAGACGTATTATGTAGACTATCTCTCTCGGGCCATGTGGATTATCCATCATATATATCATAGTTTTCCTAAGATTACTATAAACCTATCAAGAATTATATGACTATCCGTCTCATATACTATGTAGACTATTCATCGCACGTATCATATCCTAGGATTACTATAAACATATTCGGTTTTCTTAGTTTAACCAATAACCTATCTTCTCATACGGTTAGGAGTAAACAAGAATCTTTTTGATTAGTTTGAGGCATCCTAACACAAATTTGATCTATCTGATCTTCTTAAGCAATTCTACCCTCTCAGGAGTTTAGTCTGACCATACTCACTACTGGGTCAACCTAACTAATAATTTTGCCCCCAAACCCCAAGATGCAATATTAGTTCATATTGATATGAGTATGTCAATGATAAATATGAAATTTTAACTGATCAATAGATAATAAGAACATATAACATCATTCTTTAAAATATGTTTAATCAATAGTCATAGGCATCACAAAATTACTTAATCTTCAGTAATAATTTCCTTTGGAAAATTCATATAAAACTTGGGCTAAAACACCATTTTATTTCCTTGAAAACATTTATCTTTACAAATTATTAATCCTCGAAAAGATTTAAAACAAGGAAAATGTATTCCCTTTACTTAGCCAAAATCTTACTCCAAAATACAAACACCTTTAATTTTCTTCTTTAAATCATTTAGTATCAAAATGAGGTTGTCGATCCTCTAAAACATATAGCTTATCGAGCCATTAAATAAATCTATTCAATCAATAAATATAAGACATCTATAGCGTTAAAATAGGATATCAAGCCTCGATATCGAGTCTCTAAAACAACCATTCTGAATTATGAAGCATATGGCAATTAATGCTGAAACTATATAGTTATCAATTTTCTAAAATACATGGTGCCTTTAAAACATAACCTTCGATTTGCATATCATAAGGCCTTCGATCCTATAGAACAACAAAACCGGGTTTATAAACATACAGCTACTATGCCACAAACATAGGTATTGAAAATATAGGAGACAAGAGGTTCCAAGTAAAACACTTAGAGTTATCGGACGCTTAAAAACTTAAGGTATCATGTCCCTAAAATAGGTTAGTGTCAAATCTTTAAAACTCGAGGGTGCTGAAACAATAAGCAAAAGAGGTGATGAACTTTTAAAAGAATGGTATCAAATTTTGAAACCATAGGTTGTCAAACCTCTACAACATTGAGATATCAAACCTCTACAATACTTGGTATCGAACTTCTATACAAGCGGATACATTACATGTCTAAGTATATATCGCATGCATCAACCCATATAGATGCCGAACCATTAAATGGATACCTCATATAACTATCAATTTGTTATTCCAAGTATCGTTTATTATAGATGCCAAACAATATAATAGGGATGACGAATATCTACAATGACATTTTAGTAAATAAATGTAAAACTGATTTGTTTCTTTTTAAAGACATTTTCACTAACTCTTACCTCCTATCAAAATATGATTGGTTAACAAATTTCTTTTCATGTTCTTTTAGAAATTCACTTAAAGATTATGTTTTACCTTCCCAAAATAATTAGCAAACCCTGTAATTAACATTGTAAACTAATATTAATTAAAAGCTTTTCTAGCGTAATAAATTCGTAAAAAATCATAAGCACTTGGAAAAAATTCCCAAAAATACCAAAAGTTAGAATTTCCATCGTCCTTAACATATAAAAATTTCGGTACAAAAACATGTATTTAATTATTTTTAAAATTAAAACTCGAAATAAACTCCTTTTCCATCTTAAGAAATTCATATAGTATTCATATAAACTTGAAATATTATGAAATTAAAAAATCATCTTCAAAATAATGTTTTATACATCATATCAGAATTTTAAGTGGGTTAGAGATCAAAAATAAGGTTTTTTTAAACCCATAAGAATAATTCTATAATAATTCTAATAAATCATCATTCAACCAAATAATGGTGTAATCAACTATAGCACGACATATTATTACAAAACAATTTGAAAATCATCCTAAATCCGAAAACAAACATAAGTATTATTGACCTTGATTGGATGAAAGAGATTGATATTTGTTGTTGATTAATTTCCCTAAGCTCTTCCCCTGAATCCCTTAGAGTTTCCCTTCCTTTTCTTCTAGTAATGGCCGGTCTTCTCTTATGTTTTGTGTTGATTAGAAATGAAAATGGAAAATGGATGAGAGAGGGATGGTTTAGGGATTAGTTCTAGTAATGGCCTTTCTTATTTATTTCTTTCTATTTTATGTTCAAATCAGTCTTATTACTTGGTTAATTACGGCCCAATCCAGTTAATTATCTAATCTCATTTTCTTTATCCTTACATATTGCATTATTCTATTTAATTTGTTTAATTAGATCTCCTGAATAATATTAAACAAAACTAGGGGTGTTATAGGCTCCCCCTTAAGAAATTTCATCCTGAAATTACAATAAAGAAAATAACAAGCATATTAATCATGCAAACATGTGTGACAACATATAATAATAATACTAGCCTACCCGACTAGTAAAAAATCTATATGACAAATATAGAACATATCATAAAAACATCTCAGGATAAGTATCCGTAATCATGTCTTCTATCTCCCAAGTACAGTCTTTCTCACTGTCACTCTACCAAACTTTCACTAATTTGACTGTCTTGTTCCGTAATCTCCTTTCATCTCTTACTACAAGATAAACTGGTTGTTTAATAAAAGTCATATTCGGTTCCACTACTAAATCTTCCAATGCAGTCGTTACAATAGTAGTAGTTTATGGATCATTAAGACATTTTCTAAGATAAGAAACATGAAAAATGTTATGGACATGTGCCAAACTACTTGGTAACTCTATTCAATAAGCGAGTTTCTCGATCCTCTTTATAATAGGAAACATATCAACATATCTCGGGGCCAATTTCCTTGACTTTCCAAACGAATCTCACCCTTCATCATAGATACTTTAACAAAAATATGATCTCCAATTGAGAACTCTAAACATTTACGTCTCTTATCTGCGTAACTTTTCTACTTAGACCGAGCTTCCCCTATCCTTACTCGGACTAACCCAATCTTCTTCGTGGCTTCTCTCTTCATTTCTGGACAAAAAATCAGTATGTCTTCGGTCTCTAGCCAACATACTAGTGATTTGCACGACTTTCCATACAGAGCTTCGAAAGGCGCCATTCCTATATTAGCCCGATAACTATTATTATACAAAAACCCAACTAAGTGCAAATAGTCTTCCCATAACCCTCCAAAGTCTAGTACACAAGCTCTCAGCAAACTTTCAAGTACCTTATTGACTCTTTCTGTCTGCCCATCCGTCTGTGGGTGATAAACAGTACTTCTCTTCAGCTTGGTACCTAACGCTTCTTGCAGACCCTTCTAGAATTCACTAGTGAAAAAGGTATATTTGTCACTGACTATAATAGCAGGAATCCCTCGTAGTCTTACAATATCTTCATAAACAACTTCGTCAAAGTACGTACCGTCGTTGTCGACTTAACGGGAATAAAGTGTGCACTCTTGGTCAGTCTATCTACCACAACCTAAATACTTTCATTTCCCCTATTCGACCAAGGCAACCCATCAATAAAATCCATGGATGTAGAATCCCACTTTCAAAGTGGTACTTCTAATGGTTGAAACAACCCACTTGGTTTTCGATGCTTATCATTCACTTGTTGGCAATTCAAACATTGTTAACCCAAAAGTCTATATCCATATTCATACCTTCCCAGAAGAAACTTCTCTTCATGTCTTGATACATCTTAGTTCCTCCAGGATGAATAGTAAACTTCAACCGATGACTTCCTAAAAAATTCCTTCCTTAGGTCACAAACATATGGAACACACAATCGACCCTTCTTCCTTAACAATCCATTTGGTCAAGACTAAAACCTTTCAATTCATCAATATTAGTTCCTACTTTAAGCCTTCTAATCCGTTCTGCTAGTAATGGTTCATCTCTCTACTTAGAAGTAATTATTTCGATCATTACTGGTCGTAATTGCAAACATGACAACACCGCAGCACTCCGATTAGAACTAGCCATCGACCTTAACCACACACTACATATAATCGGTGTCTTTAAATCCTACCATTCTTCCAACATAGCTAACACCAATTCTGAAGTTTTCTGCTAAGTGAATCTATGACGTTGTTTCCTTTCCCTGGCATATACTCAATTCCAAAATCATAAGCCATTGAAAATTCTTGCCATCTTTGTTGTCTCATATTCAACTCCTTCTAAGAGAATAAATACTTCAAAGACTTATGATCCATAAATAACATGAATCTTTCTCCCAAGGGATAATGTCTACATACTTTCAAAGCAAATATCATCGCTGCTGGCTCTAAATCATGAGTTAGATACCTAACTTCATATGGTCTAAAGCCATCGAGAAGCGCAGGTAATCACTTTACCTTTTTGCATCAACACAGCTCCAAACCCCATCCCACATCCATTAATATACACCACTAAATCTTGATTCCCATGTGGCATAACTAACATAGGCGCATTGGTTAATAAATGTTTTGGCTTTAAGAATGCTTCTTCATATTTATCGGTCCAAACATATTTTATGTCCTTCCTGGTTAGTTTAGTCATAGTTTCCGCTATACGAGAGAATTTTTTTATGAATATTTGAAAATAATCGGCTAGTCCAAGAAAACTCCTTATCTTGATCATAATCTCAGGTCTCTTCCGATTGTTAACAGCTTCAATCTTAGTTGATCCATAGATAACTCTTTTTCTAAAACTATAGGACTAATAAACTTTACATCTATCTTTAAAAAACAAACATTTCAAAAACTTTGCTTTCAGTTGATGCAACCTCAATGTCATAAGCACTATTCTAAGGTGAGTCTCGTGATCTCATTCATTCTAAGAATATACTGGAGCTTCATCTATAAACACTAACATGAATTTTTCCAAATGCTCTCGGAAGATTCGGTTCATCAAATCCATAAGGAAAACATGTGCATTAGTCAGTCCAAAAGGCATGACTAGCCATTTATACGAACCATACCTCGTTTGAAATGCTGTCAAAGGAATAATGTCCTCCACCAATCTCAATTGACGAAACCCTATCGCTAGATCCAATTGGAAAAATACTTTGGCTCCACTCAATTGATCAAACAAATCATCTATCCTCGACAAAGGATACCAATATTTACCTCTTTACATTCTGTCTATGATAACCAATACACATCCTTAACGACCCATCTGTTTTCTTCACGAAAACTGCGGTGGCTTCCAAAGGCGAACTGCTTAGTCTAATGAAATTCTTCTCTTCTAAGTCCATTAGCTATATCTTTAGCTCTTTCAACTCAGTGGGTATCATTCTTCTAGGCAGTCTACTCATGGAAGCTCCAGGTACAAGATCTATGTGAAACTCAATAGCTCATTTCGGTGGTAGTCTTGCAATCGGCTTAGAGATATCTGAATACTCTCTTATAACAAAAACCTAATTCACCTCGCTTTCTGCTTCCATTGCACCCAATAAAGCGCATACATCAAAACTCGAATCTTCTACTGAGCATATAATTCGATCCAACTACTAGTGTGTCTCAATGATATGTTTCTATCTTGAAAAAATATCCTAGCATCATATCTGCTTCACCAATCCATATTAGAATAATCCCAAACCCCACAAAATCAAACTCATGCAAATTGAAGGTAAAAGCATGACCTAACAGCTTAATTTCTAAATGGTCACATCTCATCCCAAGAGTTGCATAACCTCCTATCAGATTCACAACCCTTAAGGAAGAAATAAGGTACGATGGTTCTAGACTTAGCTTGTCTACCAAACAATGCAAGATAAAAGAATGTGATGCGCCCGTCTCAAATAATACTTTAACAAGTATGCCATGAATCAAAAGCATACTTCTCATCACAAACTTTCCTTTATCCTCTGTGGTAAATTTGGAAGCTAATGGCTCCAGAGCAAAATCCTTCCCTTTATTAACCTTGATCACTTCTGGACATTTATTCTTATAATTCCCTACCTGGTTGTAGATAAAACACTTCATGTTCTTCTTTACCACAACCATCTTTCCATCAGATCGACACTGTGATGACTTGCCTTCCTATCCAAAGGAAGACGTATCATCAATAAGAAAAGAAAGAGACAGAAATAGAAAAGAAAGAAAGAAAGAATAACAACATCAGAATCTCATAGTGGAAACGGAACAAAATATAATACATCACATAACTATTACATAGTTTACATATATGAGAGTTACATAACATCATACAAACAAGACAGTCATATATATATATATATATATATATATATATATATATCTGCCATTTCATACATCCCAAAATACAACATACATCAACTAACACATCGGAACTAGATAGATAGATACGTCTGGACTCCTGCTCCAAGCTCCTCCAGAACTCAAAAATCCAAAACCTATCACTTGGCTACTCGTAAAAATTTGAGTACCCAAGAGTTTATGAAAAACGGAAATAAACTCCGGGTTAGACATGGGTCTGGTGTGAGTAAACGGGTTAAAGTTGCTTAACTTTAAAAACCATTTGAAATTAAAGGTATCACGTAAGACTTCCCACACATAAACACGGGTAAGTTTTTACCTTACGCTAACTAAAACATTTTATAGGAAAGCCGGTGATATTATAATAGTGTCTAGGGTTTTCAAGTAAAATACAGAAATAGCTGAAATGCTTACATCTCACATTCCAACATAGTTGGGCACAATCAAAACGTACGGCGCTTATTGGAGATTGGATTCCATACAATGGCAGGGCTATTGGGGTACCCCCCGTCACAGTATGGGGCCTAGATCACCGTGCTGAAGATCACTCCCGACCCCCTACAATACAAGACCGAAACCATTCCTTACTGAACAGTTCCGAACAAGATAACCCCACGGTTGTAGCTAGCAACCGCCCACACAGCGAATAAAAAGGGACATCTAGACAGAGGTATATCTCATCCTGCTTTGGTGCTACCCACCTAACCTTGCTGTACCTCCCCTGTTTTAGCCATTCCCGGTTGATGAGGCTTGAGGCTTCAATTACCTTTAGAGAACATGTCTCTTAGAATGCTCATCGTCCACCTGATGATGTTCTGAAAGCATTCAATCCATATAAGTTCGTTCTGGGTTCGTACGAAACCGAAGGCATTATCTCGTTACATTCATTTTGGAATCACCCTCAGAGTTAACGATAATAACCCTTGCACTCTGAAACACCATCTCGGTCTTCACTTGGAGACGTCACGACCTATCGTTTAATTTGGATCGATGTGTTTTTCGGATAATCATAACTGACACACGATCCCGGTCTCATCGAAATCCAAACGCCATGTTATCCCGCCTTTTGGCAAGGCCGAGATACCAAGGAGTTGACTGGAAAAACAGGATCACACGTCCTCGACATTGAATGATTGCCGGATAACTACAAATACCGATGAATTTTTCCTGAGTCCGGATCGGGCTATAATTGATAAGGCACGTCAAGAAAAGCCATAGAAGCCAACGTTCCAAATTTCGAGACAACCCGAGTTCGTATGCTCAAGACATCGCCAGTGGAAAGTGGAAGGAATAGCCCTGGTTCGAACCCAACAGGACCAAGCCTTAGGTTCGAACCCATCATCCTTGCATTGGTTCGAACCCATGAGATGTAGCCGTGCGTCGAATCTATCAAGATAGCAATGGTTCGAATCCACCCTCGTATGATTTAGTTCGAATCCATTAGACGTATATTCCTCCGAATCCATGAGGAGTACCTTTACTTCGACTCCATCGAGCAAGCCCTCAGATAGCCATGCGTCGAATCCATACTCGTATGCCCTATTTCGAATCCATGAAACCATCTTCCACCTTCGAACCCATCAAGGAAGAGTCCTTCGAATCCATGCAATTGAGGGAGCTCCAACTCCATTCCCTACTTGTCTTCGAATCCCCATATTGAGACAACTTCGAATCGATCCACAGTAACATATTTTATTCGATTCGAATGAGTACCGGTTCCATCGATTCGAAGGTAACGAACCTTCGAATCCAACATCTCGAATCCACCAAGTAAACGCGGCTAAAACCTAGGGTTCGACCCAGTAAACTCGGAGAAACAAGAGGATCAACCCGGGAAATTCACGCCATGTCATCATTCTCACGCGCAGGAGCATGGATTCGACCCTATGGATTCGAACCATATCGATTCGAACGAATCCATAGGACGAGGAGCACCATCTTGAATCGATCATAACTTGAGATCTACAAGTCCAAATACCATGAAATTTTCATAGGAGCTTGTGTATACATAGAAGAATGCCCACGCCAAGTTTCATCACGATTGGACGCTTTCTTGATCGATTCGAACCAAGGGTCGAATCGATCCCAAAGTGGGCCCGGATCTCCAGAATTCGGCCGTACGGGCCCCCTCACGTGCCAGAAGCGTTCTCCCCTGATTTTAGGCGAAATATCAGCCTCCTACACCTATAAATAGAGCCCCTGGTCATTCAGAAAGGGGATCGGAGAATTTTTAGAGAGAAAGCACGCCTGAACGCTGCCAAAATCACTCCATATCGCCTTCATTGTGGCTGATTTCAAATTCAAGTCTATTATTTGTTGTACTTCGCTTTAAAACACTTGTAACCTTCAAGTATTAAGCAATAAAGTGACAAAACTTCATAGTGGACGAAGGCAAAACGCCGAACCACTCTAAATTACTGTCTTCCGTGCAATTTATGTTTCTGTGATTTGGAGTTTTTGTTAGATAATCCCCATTTTCAATTTAGTGTAACAACCCGCATATTTATCGAGTTTGTATTTAAATATTTTATTTAAATATTAACTCATTAATCGGATTTTGGTCCGAAAAGCTACCTTTTGCAAACGGTCAAATTAGGACTCGAGACCACTTCCATTGAGTTCGAAATGTCGTTTACAACTTTTTTAAGTATAAACATCGATAGGTTTGGAGTTAGTAAAATTTCACTAACTTTTCCCGCTTTGGACTTTGGGTTAGTTTAGCCTATTAAGCCCAAGTTCCAACCCTCTTCTCCTCACTCTTCATAAATTTCCTAACTAATCAAGCTTTGGCATTAATGGTGGAGGGAATGGGAAATTAAAATTCCAAAACTCAAATTCAATTGCAATTCATCATTCAACTCCAAATTCAAGAAGAAGACATTGATTCAAGCTTGTGGTTGCTTCTCCATTGCCTTCAAGCTCTCTCTTCATAAATTTGGTGAAAAGGTGAGATTTTTATCTCACAAATCTAGTCTATAACTATATTGGACAGTTGGGAATGATTCCCTATCACTTTTGCATGCACATTTGCATTTGGTTTGGATTGGATTGGCGAAAAACTCCAATTTTTAGCGTTTTGGTGAATTTTCTGCACTTAGGTCGTTCTGGCCATTTTCGTGTGTTTGGAGTTAGGTCGCTTGCGACCTAACCCTTAGGTCGTTCGCGACCTAACCTTTATGTCGTTCGCGACCTAACCCTTAGGTCGTTCGCGTGTTATCGCGCTAGGTCGCACTGCCTTGAATCTTCACTTCGGAGTTAGGTCGTTTCACGTTATGTCGTATGGGGTTTAGGTCGTAGGTCGTTTCTGGCCTTAAAATCCCCCTACAGCGTTAGGTCGTTAGCCTCGGAATTAGGTCGTTGAGCCTTAGGTCGTAGGTCGTTAGGCTTAGGTCGTTAAGTCGTTCCCTCTGTTGGAAACGTCTCCTCGGTCTTAGGTCGTTAGACCTTAGGTCTCCCCCCCCTAGGTCGTTAGACCCTGAGTTGTTCCGCCTTCATTTAGCTCGCGCACTTCTTTAGGTCGCATACTCCTTTAAGTCGCATGACTCCCATCCCTTTAGGTCGTTGGACCTTGTTTTCCTTAGGTCGTTGGACCCTGTTTCCTTTAGGTCGTTTGACCCACTAGGTCGCTTGGCCCCTTAGGTCGCGACATCTTTAGGTCGTGTTACCTATATACCCCTAGATCGAAAGACCTTAGGTCGTGCACCTTTAGGTCGCGAACCCTATTAGGTCGCGAACACCTTTAGGT
The DNA here is from genome assembly GCA_030765085.1 of Allium cepa. Classification (NCBI taxonomy): domain Eukaryota; kingdom Viridiplantae; phylum Streptophyta; class Magnoliopsida; order Asparagales; family Amaryllidaceae; genus Allium; species Allium cepa. The sequence continues at coordinate 590,249,157 of CM060928.1, forward strand.
CGCGAACCACTTTAGGTCGCATGACCTCGTCTCCGTTAGGTCGTGAACCTTGTTAGGTCGCGAACACCTTTAGGTCGCGAACCACTTTAGGTCGCATGACCTCGTCTCCGTTAGGTCGCGAACCCATTTTAGGTCGCATGACCTTTACCCTTTAGGTCGCTGGACCACTAGGTCGTGCCCCTTAGACCCCTAGGTCGCAACCATTAGGTCGCTCGACTCTATCCCTCTTAGGTCGTTAGACCTCATTTTGTCTTCACTAAGTCGTACCGTTTTGGACGGGCGCTGCCCCGCACCCCGCCGGGGGCGCTGCCCCTGGACCCCCGCGACCTGACCGGGCAGGTCGAACCCCGTAAGCGGTGGCGTTGCCCCCACACCCCCACCTTGGGGGGTTGCCACCCCCCCTGGACCCCCCCTCCGTAGGGGATCTTATCTGAAGAACATTGAGATGATTTCCTTGGATTTTATTCACATCTCCGTATGCGATTTTTGTGACTGATTGTTTCTACAATTGCTTCTGTGTTTTGTCACTTTATAATATAAAGGTTTCAATACTAGTAGTAAATATCAAAACTCTTTTAATAAACAATTTCAACTCTATTTTTAATAACAAAGCTCTTTTCTTAAACCGTTTTCCAATCTATTAGTATATATAAGCCTTTACCTCACTCGGATGAGAAATCTAATTAAACGACTTAGTAAAACAAGTGGTATGAAACGCTTGCGTTCACTTCGTCGGTTAATTCTTGGACTTGTTCGATTGAACCTCTTGTGACAATTTTATTAGTGAAGATTTACAGTTTGTTCGTAAATATTTAAGTTAAGCAAGTGGTTATGGGACATGAAGCTAAACTTCTATATTAACTAGCTTAGTGTAATTGATACTTCTCGTTGATCTTGATGATCGCTTTATGAATTAGACTAGCAATTGCGCGATGTCTCTTTCATTGCAAGGTTAGACTAGACACCACTTGTGTAATTCCATTCACACATACCTTTCTGCTTTTTGGTTAGTCTTGACCTCAATCTGTGTGATTCCATTCACACATGCGGGGTAGCTCCCCTTGGTCTTCGGACCGTCATGTGATAGGCCTCTTTCCCTTTTTATGATTTCTGGATTTCTCGTGTTGATTTCTGGAATTTATGTCATTGACTTGTTATGAGTACAAGTTTAGGGTATGATGCCCTCTTTGGATCTTTGAGAAGATTCTTGTGATATTGATTTTTCTCTTATCGGTTGATCTCCTGTTGATCATTATTTGCATACTTATAGTAGTATGTCAGTATGAATATTTTATGTTTATGCCATATCTTTTATTTTATATCATGTCATCTGATATTTATAGCTAGACTGATCCGTTTATTATTTTCTTATAAATAATACTCGGGTCAGACCGAGATGTTACAGGTGCTACTGCTTGACTCCTCCCCAGTGATTCACTACTCAGACTTTTGGCTACTTGTTTAGATTAGCAGCTTTTGTTGTTTACACTTGAGATATAGACTCATAGTTGTATTCTTTTGTATAGCACGCGTTGCTATTCTTTTGTATTATCGTGGATCTTTTTAGACCACTACTCTGATGTACACTTTTATGTGATATATATTCATATCTCTTTCCGCCTTTGTGATATGGATATCTGTGATTGATTCGCATGTTATGCTTACTTCTATATTTGTTTCCGAAGATTATTTTATAGCCACCGTGTGATAAGAAATTACATGGATGGTCGCTCCTCAACAGCCTTATTCTCTGCGCTAGTTGACAGCACTACACCGTAGTGTTCTTGGCTAGCATGGGTATAGAGGTGGGGCGTCACATTTAGTTTCTCCATTTATTATCTCTTTAAAAACTTTCGAAGGGTGTTGCCCAATTTTGGTGCAAACACGCCATTTTAAAGGTCAAGTTGTTTAATAGTTAAAGAAATCTAATTTAACACTTTGAATTCACATAGCATTTATCACAGATAAATCATACACAATCATCATAGATATACCAAGGCATATCACAGAGTATCACAGAATATCACCAAATAGATATCACAAATCCAGATATTCTAGTTATACAATCATCCATAAACAAGCATCTTTATTCCTGCTTGATAATTCACTAATTAATTAATCATTCTGTTTCATACCATGTAATTTATAAATTACTTCTTAATCAATTTATTAAACTTTAATGACTTAATTCATTACTTCCTAATCAATTTATTTAAATCTTGATTACTTAATTAATTACTTAATTAATTAACTACTATTTAATTATTTATTAATTAACTTTAATTAGCTAATTTACAATTCTTAATTACAAATTAATTAAACACTTAATTATTAATTAACCAATCTTTAATTAAAAATTGATTTAATCACTAATCGCATAATTAATTACAACCATAAATTAATTAATCATTCCCTTTTTAAAACAATTAATTAATGATAATCATTTATCTTAATTATCTTCCTATTTAACATTTTACAATCTTCCTTAATAATTTTGAAATCGAATTATTATTAACTTGAAAACTTTAATGGTAATTAACTTTAACACTTATCTTAAGTTAACTACTTAATTAAAATATTAATTAAGATTTAAAACGTTCTTAAGTATTTACTTAAATCATTAAACTTAAAATAAATTCTTAACTTAAAATTGTCAAACATTAATTACTTCACTAATACTAAAATTTGTTTGACAACATTAACTTTAAATTTATTAGGCTTAATCTTTTTGAAATAAAACCCGAGAAAAATCTCAGGTTACTCGAGTTACAACCCGAGTTTTTCACCCATTTCCCCGAGTTCTCTTGCTTCTACTTCACATACTTTTCTTCTTCTTCTCCTTTTTTTAGTTAAGTTAAAGTTTAAGTTAAAGTTTAAACTATAATAACAGGTAAGCATGCTCACATACTCGAGTTGCCCACAGCCGAAAACTTCCTGACACCATCTCAAGGTCGTGCATGTGCACGATCCTTCGTCGGCGCTATGGTGAACCACGAATCCGCCAACGAGTCACAAACTAACGCTAAATCGAAAACAAAGATAATCTCGATGCCAAAATTTCCGGATCGAAATTAAGTATTCCATTAGAAACCTGGAACTCAAACTCACCCTATAAAAATGCTTCACCTCACTCGCGCCGACCACCGAAGGCGATACAACTCTGGCCTTACCACGTCAATCCCCTATACTACCATTCCCATGAGTTTCGAGAAGCTCGATCAACCAGAGGAGACGAACTCATCTCGTTTTTTGACCACAACAAACTTGAGCATTAAACCCTAATTGGGCCTCGTCCCATCAATTCTTGCAATGGAAAAATTTATCTAACAATTTTCCTGAAATCATCGATTGCCAAACTTGCTTCGCGCAAAATTTCAACATCCAATATTGGTTCGATCATCAGAAAATGGTTAAAAGATATTCTGTTCAACTATGAACTGCTCTTAGCATATGCAACTAAAAATCACCACTTAAGTTTTAAAAATCCTATTATGAAGAGTAGATTCAAGTTATGTAATTGGAACGGCAATTTATCACATTTGAATTTAACACAATATTACATGTTTCCCTGTAAAACAAGATTCCCAGTGGTGATACTTCACCAACAGGTTTAAAACAAATTTTAAAATCTTGATTTAGGTTTAAAAATCTTGTTTTGTTTGAAACTCTAAGCTTAAAAATGATTGATGAAAATATTTTGAATTTGAATAAATATTCAACTCTGTAACAACAAACAAAGAAGACCAGTATATTCAATTTTTCACAGAACAACCTATATATAAACACAGAACTATATTCAAAAATAATACATATACAACACAATATTATCAATGAATCACCTATACGGTTTTTAATTATACTTAAATCTTTAAAAATTGTGTTTACTCACCTGAAAAGTGTGTGAACAGAGAGCCAATATCTGTTTTGAAAATTGCAGTTTGATCTGCCTTTAAAACTTCATGTTTTTTTTAGTTGAATTGGATTTGAGTTTATAAAATGATGATACTTATTTTCTTTTTCTGGTTTTGCTTAGTTGTGAATGAGCTAACTAAAAGGATGTATATATAAAGAGAAAGTTTTGTACAGTGTAGCTTTAACTGGTACATCCTGTTTCCTTTGGTCAGATTTTTTTTTCTTTCTTTGACTAAACCAGATTTCCTTTACTGAAATGAAATGATTTGTAAATATTTGAAATGACTTTATTTGTGCTGGAGAAGATAGTATTTAATGCATATGTTTCCCATCTTGTTTACATAATTATCCTATTTGATTTTTATATGTACATAGATTTTTGTTTCTTTTTTTTTCTTTTGCATTGCTTATACATGTATTTCATAGGTTATATATTTCTAGAATTATCTCATGTTTCCATATAACCATATAATTTATTACTAACATAAATCCTTAGTTTTTTTTTTCTATTTAAAGTTTAGCTATCAAACGTTTAATTTATATTCATATATTTTATACTTATATTTAATATTGATAAGATTAATTTTATTTTAAGCATTATTATCTATATTACATCCATATATATTTATACCAAACGTTAATAAGGTAGAGCCTTTAATTAAATTGAATAAGATAGATTTTATTGTAAATATTTTTAAAAGATTTTATTTTAAATTTTCAAATCATAATTTCCTTCACAATACACATATATGTAAATAACTGGTAAATGTCCAAAGTCTTATTTGTTCATTTTTAAAATGATAAGTTTGTATTTATTTAAATTAGATTAAATGCTTATTAAAATAATATTGCCAAAATCCCTGGTCGTCACATTCCTTCCCCTTAAAAGAATTTCGTCCCTGAAGTTTAAAACAAAAGATAATTCAAAAGCTTTTATATCAACAATCCAAGCATACGTATCATCCATATATTAGCAAACAATCAAACAGTTTATCCTAACAAACATCACTAGTTATCCGGACACAAATTCGGATAAGCTTTCCTAAAACTATCTATAGTTTCCCATGTACAATATCTGGGATCCTCGCTCCACTGTACTTTGACGAGCTTCACTACTTTGCTCCTGAGTTGCCTCTCGTCTTGATCAACAATCTGAATAGGGTTCCTGACCACATTCAAGTTTGGCTCGACCTCCATATCTTCCTGGACTATTGGTTCTACAACCAGTGATGGGTCATGGACAAACTTCTTTAGATGGAATACATGAAATGTATTATGAATTCCAGACATCCATTCTGGCAATTCAATTCTGTAAGATACAGCTCCAATTCTTTCCAGCACTCGGAATGGTCCAATATATCTCGGGGCAAGTTTTTCCGTCTTTCCAAATCTTACCGCTCCTTTAATCGGGGAAACTTTGATAAAGACAAAATTACCAATCTCGAATTCCAATTGTATTCGCTTCTTATCTGTGTACTTCTTTTGACGGTCCTGAGCAGCTCTCATCCTCTTCTTGATAAGCTCAACTTTCGTAGATGCTTCACGGATTAGATCTGGTCCAAGCACAAGACGATCTTTCGATTCCATCCAATAGGATGGGGATCTACACGATCTTCCATATAGAGCTTCATAAGGGGCCATCTTAATACTCGCCTGGTAACTGTTATTATATGATAATTCCACTAGATGAAGATGGCCTTCCCACGATCCACCAAAATCCAAAACACAAGCTCGCAGCATATCCTCTAGAATACGATTCAGCCTCTCCGTCTGTCCATCTGTCTGAGAATGATAGGCTGTACTCAATCTCAAACTCGTTCCCATAGCTGATTGCAGCTCCTATAGGATCACGATCACTTACTATGCTGACAGGAACACCATGCAATCTAACTATCTCTCTCAAGAAAATCTCTGCTAGAGAAGCTGCAATACGAGTTGCCTTAACGGGTATAAAATGGGCGCTTTTAGTTAGACGATCCACAATCACCCATATTCCTTTATTTTCGTCCTTGGTTCTAGGCAAACCGTCGATGAAATCCATCGAAATCATCTCCCACTTCCACATCGGGATTTCTAAAGGTTGCAACAAACCGGCCGACTTCTGCCGATCTCCTTTAATCTACTAACATATGGCACAAATATTAACGAAAGCAGGTACATCCCTCTTCATGCTCGGCCACCAGAAAACTCTTCTCATATCTTTATACATCTTAGAGATTCCTGTGTGGATATTCAGTCTGGAGCGATGATACTCAGTTAAGACTTCTTGCCTCAATCCATCTATATTAGGTACACACAAACGACCATTAATCCTCAAAGCACCTTGATCGTCTACCTTGAAATCCGAATATCGACCATCCTTGGTTCCAAGAATGAGTTCTTCAAAAGATCTATCCTCCATTTGCTTGCTTATGATTCTTTCCTGGAGAGATGGAATAACTTCCAAAAGAGACAGAACTGCATTCCTGCTAAGAGCATCCGCCACAACATTTGCCTTCCCTGGGGTATACAGAATATCCAAATCATATGATGCCAGAAACTCGACCCATCGTTGCTGCCTCAAATTAAGATCCTTTTGAGAGAAAAGATATTTCAACGGTTTGTGGTCCGTGAATAACTCGAACTTCTCTCCCAAAAGATAGTGCCTCCAGATCTTTAAAGCAAAAACAATGGCTAACAACTCAAGATCTTGCGTAACGTAGTTCCTTTCATGTGGCTTTAATTGCCGACTCGCATACGCAATTACTCTTCCGTTCTGCATCAAAACTGCTCCCAGTCCAACTATACAAGCATCTGTATAAACCTCAAATTTTCTTTTCCTATCCGGAATAGCTAGCACAGGTGCACTGGTTAGCCTCGTCTTTAACTCCTGGAAAGCCTCCTCACATTGGGGTGTCCACTTAAACTTAGCTCCTTTCCTTGTCAACTTAGTTAGGTGTGAAGAGATCTTGGAATAGTCTTTCATAAACTTCCTGTAGTAGCCAGCTAATCCCAGAAAACTACGAACTTCAGTCGGTGTCTGCGGTTGCTTCCATTCCAGAATAGTCTCAACCTTCGCTGAATCTACAGAAATACCTTCTCCAGAAACAATGTGCCCTAAAAATTTGACTTTCGATTTCCAAAAATGGCACTTAGAGAACTTTGCCATCAAAACATGCCTCCTCAGTGTCTCCAACACTATTCTCAAATGCTGCTTGTGCTCTTCTTCAGACTTAGAATAGACCAGAATATCATCGATGAATAGCAGAAAAAACTTATTCAATACATCCCAAAAGACTCGGTTCATCAGATCGACAAGGTAAGTAGAAGCGTTGGTTAACCCGAAAGGCATAACCAACCATTCATAGAAATAATTTGGTCCCCTAAATGCAGTTAAGGGGATACTGTCCTCAGCTACCCTTAACTGATGGAAACCTGAAGCTAAATCCAGTTGAGAAAAGACAGAAGCTCCATGCAGCTGGTCAAAAAGATCATCAATACGAGAAAGAGGATATTTATTTCGAATGGTCACTTTATTCAATTCTCTATAGTCAACACTGAACCTTAGCGATCCATCTGACTTAGTGACAAACACCGCAGCAGAACCCCAATAAGAAAAACTGGGCCTAATCAATCCCTTCTCCAAAAGATCCTGAGTTTGCTTAACTAACTCCTCCCTCTCCCTAGGAGCCATCCTCCTACTAGGCTGAATCACTGGTACTGCTCCTGGAACCAAATCAATGCGAAACTCTATCTCTCAATGCGGAGGTAAACACTTGACTTCCTCAAATACATCTGGGAAATCTTGGACCACATCGATATCTTCAACCTTCTCTTGAAAAGTCTCAACTCCATGTAAAATACTACTCGAGTGAATTCCAGAATTATCGTACACCACTCTAGCAATTCTACCCAGATTGGTTTCCAACAAAACTATTGTCTCATCACAATTCAGAACAGCCTTATACTTATCAAGCCAATCCATTCCCAATATAAGGTCAAACCCCTTAAAATTCAACACATAAGGGTCACAAGAAAAACTATGGGACAGATAGGAAATCCTCAAATCCTTACAGATCATATCTAATTTGGTTACCCCTCCTGTAGGATTAGGTACAAAGATGGGACAGACTACAGTACTAGGGGTAAGTAAGAACTTCTCTATAGATTCCAGAGAAATAAAACTCAAAGAAGCACCCGAATCAAATAAAAATTTAATATATTGCCATCTAAAAGTAATGTACCTTCCAATACTCCCTTACCTTTAGATGAAGTAGATGGTGCACCCTCCAAAGCAAATACTTTATTCTGCTGAGCTTTATGAAGTAGCGGATAATCCTTGATCATATGACCTGGTTGGTGGCAATTGAAGCATAGAGATTTCTGAACCAAAGCCGAACCCGGTCCACTTTGATACAACTGCTGCTGCTGTTGCTAAAATCCTTTCCTGGGACACTTATTCGCCAAGCGACCTTCTTGTTGGCATATATAGCATTTGCGAGGTCCGTTGTTACTTCCAGTCTTCTTCTTGATCTGCTTCCTCCAATTGGGACTGAACTTCCTCTTATTTGGATTAGCAAAATTCCCTCCCGATGCTGCTACTGGTGCCACTGATCTCTTGTTCATCAAATCCTCATATCTCAGTGTCATATCAATTAACTGCATAAAAGACCCTTTCAAATGCGTCGTCATCTTTTCATGAAATTCTGGCCTCAAGCCTTGCACAAACATTTCGTTCTTTTTTAGGGGAGTATCAATGAGCCCTGGTCCATAGCAAGAAAGTTCATTGAATTTAGTCTCATACTCTGCTATAGTCAAGCTTCCCTGCTTCAAATTCAGAAAATCCTGGTACAGACGAGTTTCCCTGCTGTTGGCATGAATTTCTCCTCAAATAACTCTTTAAATCTTTCCCAAGAAATGTCGTCCTCAGAGATATTTGCTACCACTGCATCCCACCAGGCTGCAGCACCTTCTTGCAATTGCCATGAATCCATTTCCCTTTTCCGCTCATCAGACAATTTCATACTCTTAAAGATGCGCTCACAAGAGCGTAACCAAGCTTGAACCTCAATATAGTCTCTGTCCCTTTAAATGGTTTACCTCTAAGGTTGGTGAAGTCTTTGCATAAAGCGGCAAAACTAACCTGAGGCGGTATCGGATCCACAGCCTCACTAGCAGCTTGACTTCTTCCATTATCGGTCGAGCTACTGCCCTTACCTCTGCCTCCCCTTCCAGAACTCATGTTGGCCACTTGAACAGGTAACTCAACAAATTGAGATAGGCATATAGTTATATAAAAATACAAATACGCACTCTCAAGATAGATACTACTCCAGAGCCTAGGTATTATCTCAACTATGCTCTGATACCAACTGTGATGACCCGCCATCCTATCCACAGGAAGACGTATCATCAATAAGAAAAGAAAGAGATAGAAATAGAAAAGATAGAAAGAAAGAATAACAACATTAAAATCTCACAGCGGAAACGGAACAAAATATAATACATCACATAACTATTACATAGTTTACATATATCAGATTTACACAACATCATACAAACAAGACAATCATATATATATATATATATATATATATATATATATATATATATATCTGCCATTTCGTACATCCAAAAATACAACATACATCAACTAACATAGCGGAACTAGATAGATAGATACGTCTGGACTCCTGCTCCAAGCTCCTCCAGAACTCAAAAATTCAAAACCTATCACTTGGCTACTCGTAAAAATTTGAGTACCCAAGAGTTTATGAAAAATAGAAATAAACTCCAAGTCAGACATGGGTCAGGTGTGAGTAAACGGGTTAAAGTTGCTTAACTTTAAAAACCATTTGAAATTAAAGGTATCACGTAAGACTTCCCATACAAAAACACGGGTAAGTTTTTACCTTACGCTAACCAAAACATTTTATAGGAAATCCGGTGATATTATAATAGTGTCTAAGATTTTCAAGCAAAACACAGAAATAGCTGAAATGCTTACATCTCACATTCCATCACAGTTGGGCACAATCAAAACGTACGGCGCTTATTGGAGATTGGATTCCATACAATGGCAGGGCTACTGGGGTACCGCCTGTCACAGTACGGGGACTAGATCACCGTACCGAGGATCACTCCCGACCTCCTACAACAGAAGGCCGAAACCATTCCTTACTGAACAGTTTCGAACAAGATAACCCCGCGGTTATAGCTAGCAACCGCCCACACAGCCGAATAAAAAGGGACATCTAGACAGGGGTATATCTCGTCCTGCTTGGGTGCTACCCACCTAACCTTGCCGCACCTCCCCTGTTTTAGCCATTCCCGGTTGATGAGGCTTGAGGCTTCGATTACCTTTAGAGAACACATCTCTTAGAATGCTCATCGTCCACCTGACGATGTTCTGAAAGCATTCAGTCCATACAAGTTCGTTTCAGGTTCGAACGAAACCGAAGGCATTATCTCATTACACTCATTTTAGAATCACCATTAGAGTTAACGACAATAACCCTTACACTCTGAAACACCATCTCGATCTTCACTTGGGGATGTCACGACCTATCGTTTAATTTGGATCGACGTGGTTTTCGGATAATCGTAACTGACACCCGATCCCGGTCTCATCGAAATCCAAACGCCATTTTAAAGGTCAAGTTGTTTAATAGTTAAAGCAATTCAATTTAACACTTTGAATTCACATAGAATTTATCACAGATAAATCATACACAATCATCATAGATATACCAAGGCATATCACAGAGTATCACAGAATATCACCAAATAGATATCACAAATCCAGATATTCTACTTATACAATCATCCATAAGCAAGCATCTTTATTCCTGCTTGATAATTCACTAATTAATTAATCATTCTGTTTCATACCATGTAATTTATAAATTACTTCTTAATCAGTTTATTAAACCTTAATGACTTAATTCATTACTTCTTAATCAATTTATTTAAATCTTTTTTTTTGGCAAGGCCAGCCGGTTTTATAGTGGACCGTCCACTTTTATTACGAAAGTAATAAATTTAAGTACAGGAGCAAGGTAAAAGCACCTTAACTACTAACTATAAAAATAGATAAAACAGAACAGGTACGTGACAGCCATGTCACGATAACTAAAGAAACACCTACATAATTATTCCTCAACCGAGGAGGGAGGATCACCAACATCCCCGGACAACGACGAAGTGCACTTTGGGACAGACCCAGAAAGACCAGCAAATGGGCGAAACCGTAGAGCAAGACAAGGGTCATAAACCACATCATCACAACAGTAGATAAAAGATCGATCCCAGGATGGATCAGCTAGCATGTCAGTATTAGCACTCGCATCGATACCGTCCAAATCAAGAACTAAAGAGTCACCAGAAAGCTTGTAGCGAAGGCACCTAAGGTCACGTTGATCGTCAGATACAAAACGGAAGAAGATTGATCCCATTACTGATATGAGGTATAACCCGAAAAATGAATTTATTTAAATCTTGATTACTTAATTAATTACTTAATTAATTAACTACTATTTAATTATTTATTAATTAACTTTAATTAGCTAATTTACAATTCTTAATTACAAATTAATTAAACACTTAATTATTAATTAAACAATCTTTAATTAAAAATTGATTTAATCACTAATCGCATAATCATTTACAACCATAAATTAATTAATCATTCCCTTTTTAAAACAATTAATTAATGATAATCATTTATCTTAATTATCTTCCTATTTATCATTTTACAATCTTCCTTAATAATTTTGAAATCAAATTATTATTAACTTGAAAACTTTAATTATAACTAACTTTAGCACTTATCTTAAGTTAACTACTTAATTAAAATATTAATTAAGATTTAAAACGTTCTTAAGTATTTACTTAAATCATTAAACTTAAAATAAATTCTTAACTTAAAATTGTCAAACATTGATTACTTCACTAATACTAAAATTTGTTTAACAACATTAACTTTAAATTTATTAGCCTTAACCTTTTTGAAATAAAACCAGAGAAAAATCTCAGGTTACTCGAGTTACAACTCGAGTTTTTCACCCATTTCCCCGAGTTCTCTTGCTTCTACTTCACATACTTTTCTTCTTCTCCTTTTTTTCAGTTAAGTTAAAGTTTTAACTATAATAACAAGCAAGCATGCTCACATACTCGGGTTCCAACCCGAAGCAAGTTCTTCATTTACTCGAGTAACAACTCGAGTTGCCCACAGCCAAAAACTTCCTGACACCATCTCAAGGCCGTGCACATGCACGACGCCTCGCCGACACTCTGGTGAACCACGAATCCTCCAACGAGTCGCAAACTAGCGCTACAATCGAAAACAAAGATCATCGCGATGCAAAAATTTCCAGATCGAAATTAAGTATTCCATTCGAAACCTGGAACTCGAACTCACCCTAAAAAAACGCTTCGCCTCGCTCGTGCCGACAACCGGGGGCGATACAACTCCGGCCTCACAACGTCAATCACCTATACTACCATTCCCTTGAGTTTCGAGAAGCTCGATGAACCAGAGGAGACGAACTCATCTCGTTTTCTGACCACAACAAACTCGAGCATTAAACCCTAATCGGGCCTCGTCCCATCAATTCTTGCAATGAAAAAATTGTCTAACAATTTTCCTGAAATCATCGATTGCCAAACCTGCTTCGCGCAAAATTTCAACATCCAATATTGGTTCGATCATCAAAAAATGGTTAAAAAGCATATTCTGTTCAACTATAAACTTCTCCTGGCATACGCGACTAAAAATCACCACTTAAGTTTTAAAAATCCTATTCTGAAGAGTAGATTCAAGTTTATGTAATTGGATCAGCAATTTATCACATTCGAATTTAACACAATATTACATGTTGTCCTGTAAAACAAGATTCCCAGTGGTGATACTTCACCAACAGGTTTAAAACAAATTTGAAAATCTTGATTTAGGTTTAAACATCTTGTTTTGTTTGAAACTCTAAGCTTAAAAATGATTGGATGAAAATATTTTGAATTTTGAATAAATATTCAACTCTATAACAACAAACAGAGAAGACCAGTATATTCAATTTTTCACAGAACAACCTCTATATAAACACAGAACTATATTCAAAAATAATACAAATACATCACAATATTATCAATGAATCACCTGTACAGTTTTTAATTATAGTTAAATCTTTAAAATTTGTGTTTACTCACTTGAAAAGTGTGTGAACGGAGAGCCAATATCTGTTTTGAAAACTGCAGTTTGATCTGCCTTTAAAACTTCCTTTTTTGTTTAGTTGAATTGGATTTGAGTTTATAAAATGATGATACTTATTTTCTTTTTCTGGTTTTGCTTAGTTGTAAACGAGCTAACTAAAAGGATGTATATATAAAGAGAAAATTTTGTACAGGGTAGGCTTTAACTGGTACATCATGTTTCCTTTGGTCAGATTTTTTTCTTTCTTTGACTAAACCAGATTTCCTTTACTGAAATGAAATGATTTGTAAATATTTGAAATGACTTTATATGTGCTGGAGAAGATAGTATTTAATGCATATGTTTCCAATCTTGTTTACATACTTATCCTATTTGATTTTTATATGTACATAGATTTTTGTTTCTTTTTTTTCTTTTGCCTTGCTTATACATGTATTTCATAGGTTATATATTTCTAGAATTATCTCATGTTTCCATATAACCATATAATTTATTACTAACATAAATCCTTAGTTTTTTTAATTTCTATTTAAAGTTTAGCTATCAAACATTTAATTTATATTCATATATTTTATACTTATATTTAATATTGATAAGATTAATTTTATTTTAAGCATTATTATCTATATTACATCCATATATATATTTATACCAATTGTTAATAAGGTAGAGCCTTTAATTAAATTGAATAAGATAGATTTTATTGTAAATATTTTTGAAAGATTTTATTTTAAATTTTCAAATCATAATTTCCTTCACAATACACACATATATATAAATAACTGGTAGATGTCCAAAGTCTTGTTTATTCATTTTTAAAATGATAACTTTGTATTTATTTAGATTAGATTAATTCTTATTAAAATAATATTGCCAAAATCCTGGGTCGTCACAGATGCTCATTAGAAAAGTGCCCTTTCTTATCCCACTTATAGCAAACAATATTAGCTTTTCCTTTCTTGGTAGCTCCACCCTTCCGAGCTCCCTTCTTTTTGAGGAAGTTTTTCTTCTTGCCTTGAAAACCCTTAGTCTCAGCAGGCTTGTCCTTTCCAAAGGTCAAAAGCATTTCTTCATTCCTTATCACCATCTGTACTACAACATCACATGAAATTCTGAGATGTGGCATAGTTGCCTTGGAAATTTTCGGCTTCCATCCAACAATGAACTTCTCATTCCTTTTCATTATAATGTCTATGGTAGCATGTTTGTATCTGGCCAACTTATCAAAATTAGTTACATACTCCATAACTGACATCTCCTCCTACTCCAATTCCACAAACTTCTTGAGCAATGTTGACTTGGCTATCGTAGACAAAAACCTTTCTTCGAACCTCCTTCTAAACTTAACCTAAGACAAGTTCTCTTCTGGTATTCCTACCGTCACACTATTCCACCAATACAAAGTAGCTCCTTGCAACTGTCTAGATTCCAACCTCCTCTTTTGCTCCTCATTCAAATCTAAATCAGCAAAGATCCTTTCACCGTGCAATAGAAAATTCTCAACTTCTATAGCATTCTCCATACCTAGAAAAGGCTTTCCTCTAAAACTGGTATAATGTTGGCTTAATTTAGCATAGTTGTTGCCAACCGATACCTCGGGATTAGCTCCTTCAACATTTGTAACATTTCCTCCATCCAAACCAGTAGTAGTTCCAACTTGCATCATATTCATAAAGATCTGGTATATAGTCCCCGTAACTACTAATGGAGTTTCAACACTCACATTAGCATTTGTATTTGGGTTAGCATTTTCTTCTTGACTTGGATTCCTTCTAGTATTGGACAGAACATTTCCATTAGTCGTGATGCTTCCTCCATCTAGATTCACTCTTTCGTTTCCTACTTTTATATCTTGCTTTCTCGTAATCTATAAACGAGCCTTAATAAGATACAAAAGAATGGTTTAATTAAGAGGGGAGAACAGAGATAAAGTATATACTTATATGTATATATATGTATAAATATATAGAAAATACAAGTACGTTATTACATCATTATCCCATATCCCACTCTTATTTTCTAATTCATTTGGATTATGCTTTCAAATTCTTTCTAAGTTTTACATGAACCTATGCTCTGATACAAATTGTAACATCACCCATTTTAAGGCTCGAAATTAAATGCTACGGATGATGCAGTCATCCATAATATTAATTTCTGATGACAAAATGAGATCAGTTAATTGTATCTATAATATTAAGAGCATACGAATATGAAAATTTTAGAACCTATTTCATTAAGAACTTTCATATTCATTACATCCCACTATATAATTCCATCGATTCCAAGTTCGGGGAAAATATAATAATAATTACAATTATATTCAAAGAGCAACATACGTAGATGTCTTATTGGGTGATCGGAGTCTAACTACTTGACAGTTATAAATCCTATCATTACATCCACTCAAACAAAACATAAGCTTTAAACAACATAGTGGAAATAAACTCTTATTATTAGCTAGCTTGCCTTCTACACGTCTTTGGAATCTTATTCGCCTAATCTGAAATTCCCCTATTCCCAACCCACTCAAATGAGTACCTAAGAGTTTAGGGGGAAAAACAAAAACTTCATGTCAGACAAAAAATTCGATATGAATAATAATATACCATCTCGAACCAAAATAGATATTTAAGGAGACCATGCCGCTGAGCGGAATGGGTTTTTCCCCTCACTACTGTCTTATCTAAATATGCAATCATAAATCATGCACCTACAACTACAATGGTTAGAATAAACATAGCACGATCATATGCAGGCATGCAATGTGGGTATGTATGATTAATCTGTCCAATAGGGTTATGCAATCCTACAATCTACCCAATCTCATAAAATGGACTGCCTGTCTCTTATCTATGGACTATCTATCTTAAATTAAATAGAGTACATGTCTCATATTAAATAGACTATATGTCTCAATTCATGTGGACTACCAATCACACATATTATATGGACTATCTATCTTGGGTCATGTGGACTACCTATCACACATATTATATGGACTACCTGTCTTGGGTCATATGGACGATCTATCTCAGTTCATGTGGACTTCCATCACACATATTATATGGACTATCTGTCTTGGGTCATGTGGACTATCCATCATATATCATAGTTTTCCTACGATTACTATGAGCCTGTCAAGAATTATATAAACTACTCATCTTATATATTATGTGGAACATCCATTGAACACGTCATAGTTTTCCTAGGACTACTATGAACCTATTTGTTTTCACAGGTTAACCAATAACCTATCTCCTTACACGGTTAGGAATAAACAAGTATTCTTTTGATCGGTTTGGGGCATCCTAACACAAATTTGATCTATCCAATCTACTGGATGTAATTCTACTCACTCGGGAGTTTGGTCTGACCGTACTCACTACTGGGTCAACCTAACCGGTAATTTTTCCCCTAAACCCCAAGATGCAATATTGAGTCATAATGATGTGAGTATGACAATGATAAATATGCAAATTTAACTGATAATAGATAATAAGAACATATGACATCACCCTTCAAAACATGTTCAATCAATAGTCATAGACATCACAAAATTACTTAACCTTAAATAATAATTTACTTTGGCAAATTCATATAAATTTAGGATAAAATCCATTTTATTTCCTTGAAAAAATTTATATTAAAAATGATTAGTCCTCTAAATCATTCTTTAAAACAAGGAAAACATAACCCCTTTACTTAGCCAAAATCTTATGGCAAAACATAATCATCTTTAATTTGCTTCTTTTAATCATTTGGTTTCAAAATGAGGTTGCCGGTCGTCTAAAACTTATGGCTATCGATCCATTAAATAAATTTATTCAATATATAAATATGTGTCATCTATACCACTAGAATAGGATAACGGGCCTCTATGGATTCTCTAGAAAAACCATTCTGAATTGTAAAGCATATGGCATAATGCTGAAATTATATGGTTATCGACCTTCTAAAATACGTAAGCTACCATGCCTTTAAAACTTAGCTTACAGTTTGCATATCATAAGGTCTTCGAGCCTATAGAACAATGATACCAGCTTTATAAACATATGGCTACTACTTAGCTAGCATAAGTGTCAAAAATATAGAAGATAAGAGGTTTTAAGTAAAACACTTAGGATTACCAAACCCTTAAAAACTTAGGGTATCGTGTCCCCAAAATAGGTTGATGTAAAGTCTTTAAAACTTGAGGGCGCCGAAACCATAAGAAAAAGAGGTGCCGAACTCTTAAAAGAATGGTATCAAGTTTTGAAGCCATAGGTTTTCGAATCACTACAACATTGAGATACCGAACCCCTATAATACTTGTGTGCCAGACTTTTTGACAAGCGGATACATCGCATATCTACTAAGATATCGCATGCATCAACTCATATAGATGTCGAACCTTTAAATGTGATACCTTACTTAATTATAAAGTATTTATTCTAGTTATCATTTACTATAGATGAAGACGAATATAACATGGGTGTCGAATACCTACAATCAGTAACTAAATGTAAAATCGATCTGTTTCTTTTTAAAAGTAAGTCTTTTCACCAACTCTTGCCTCCTGTCAAAATATGATTGGCTAACAAATTACATTTCATATTCTTTTCATAAATTCACTGGAAAATTACGTTTTACATTCCCCAAATAATAAGCAAACCCTGGTAATTAACATCATTGATTATATTAATTAAAAGCTTTTCTAGCATAATAAATTAATAGAAAAACATAATCACTTGGGAAAAATCGCCAAAAGTCATCAAAGTCAGAATTTCAATATTCTTTCATATATAAAATTTTTGGAGCCAAAACATTTATCTAATTATTTTTAATAATTAAAACCCAAAATAAACTCCTTTTCCATCTTAGGAAATTCATAAAATATTCATATAAAATTAGAAAATTATGAAATTAAAAATCCATCTTCAAAATAATGTTTTATACCTTATATAAGATTTTCAAGTTGATTGGAGATAAAGTTAGGTTTTTACCTTTTTAAACCCATAAGAATAATTCCATAATAATTCCAATAAATCATCGTTCAACCAAACAATGATGTAGTCAACCACAACATGACATATTATCACAAAACAATTCGAAATCATTCTAGATCCGAAATCAAACATAAATAAATGAGATGGATACTATTATTTATCTTAGATTGGATAAGAGTGATTGAGATTTGTTACCCTAATCTCTTTCCCTGAATCTCGTAGAATTTCTCTTTTTTTCTTTTAGTAATAGTCTTCTTCCCTTATGTTCTTGTTTTGATTAGAAATGAAATGGAAAATGAATGAGAGAGGGATGGTTCGGGGAATGGAATAAGTATTCATTCCCATTTTTCCTTTCTCATTTATTTATTTCTATTTTAGGTTCCAATCATTCTGATTAATTGGTTAATTAAAGCCCGACTCGATTAATTATCAAATCTCATTCTCTTTATCCTCACATGTTGCATTATTCTATTTAATTTATCTAATTAAATCTCCTAAATATTATTAAACAAAATTAGGGGCGTTACATTGAAATTCATTCATCATTATTTCAACAATGGCTCAAAATCATATCGTACTCATCTGGATCATTTTAGTTTTTTGAACCGTCACTATCAATTTAGAATCGAAGAGATGATCTCCTTTAGGAAGAGTATAGTTGAACTCATATCTTAACATTATTGTAAATATTAGATGGTGAGGACAGATATTTGGAATGAATTAGTAAATTTGAAAAGAGAGAAGGGAGGAGTTATGGGATTTTTATATCCAACAAAAAAGGGTTTATATTGAACATAAGTCTTATGTCTATAGAATACTCGTAGAATTTGACAAATCAAACACTCCTTCATAATCTTTTATTCAGCATCTTGTTATATGCTTTGAACATTGAAACGTCAAATGTTAAAGAAGGGGTTCTTGGCATATCTGAAAGCGAACCTTAAATATGAATTACTTTGATAAAAAAATTCAAATTCCATAATTTACATATAATAAAAACATTATACATATGAGATAGATGGTAAAAAAATGTTGCAATTGTCATATCATATCATTAGATAAATAATGACAAATGCATAATGATCATACATACAGAGTAAAACCTCTATATATATATAAATGGTAAACAAATTCTCTAATACATAATAATAATTATCGCTGCCAATAGCATTACATAACGGAATATAAAATTGATAAAATGTTGGTCATGGTCCTATGATCATCTGCTCTTCTTTAAACCACTACAAGCATACTTATAACTTAACTCGTTTTTCAATGTACTCATGTAAGTACCTGTATGTTCATTAGTATAGGCAAACAGATGGATTCGGGGAAAGTTTGGCATGAGTAATTCCTACGACAAAATGTAATATGGCAAGTATAGTTATATAAGTATATATTAAATACTCATAACTTGACCTATTCTATAACACATTAATTACGAGACTTACCTACCGCCTGATGCTCGTCCTACTACCCTATGTGAGAAATCATTAACACGTAAATCTTTTGCTAAAAAATACATAGCATAACATAATATGTTACACCATAAAGTAATCGGGTCTCAGGTAATGAGGATTACCCACTATTCCTAATATCTAGCAGACAATGCAATCATTTCTTACATGGCACTTAAATAATAATCATATAAATCACTTGAATTGTGATGAAACTAATAATCTATAATATACCTAGGAGCGAAACAGTGATGGATATGGCATTTAAGAACCTTAGTGAAACTACTATACTAAATATATGTAAACACCCCTATTCAGTCCTACATTGCACCTTTCCTTCCTTCAGGTTCCTTTAGCATCCACCTCTAAGTATACTAGTCTTATGCAACTCGACTTCCTATTACATGAAAGAGGGTTAATGAGTCACGATGATCAAAATATCTACTAATTTACACCTAATTTATCATCTTCTACCATTAGCACAATAATAATTCAAGCATAAAGCATCTTATAAATCCATCACTCAAACTGAATCCATTGCTAGCCTCCACAGAAATATGTGAGCATATAAACTCCTAAGTTAGTTGCATAACCTTTGTGAACCTCGGTCACATGCTTAGACTTAATACACTACTAACTGTACGATCCATGACCTTAATTGCATGGCCGAATACTTGCTCACACAACACTCCATGATTGCTCATACAACACTCCATAATCTTGTTTGCATATCATAATTGTATCACTTGCACAACTACATCTAGATTAATAGAGTTAAGGTGTGCCATGGTGGCAATTATGTAATTTATTATATTAATTAACTCCTATAGGAATCTTATTCTAAATAAGCGTAGTTTTGGTTTTATTTTATGTTATATATTTTGCTACATTGTGATATCAGTAATGATCTAAATATTTTACATAAGTAAAAAATCCTTAGAGGGAGTATTTAATCTATTGTTGTAGTGAATATGTTCGTAGCTATGAGTTTTGAATCGAACATTCAAAATACCAAACCTTAAATTGTTCTTAATCAAGATGTATTGAGAAAAGGATATTGATACATTCATTAAGACCAGTGTATGTAATGTCCTTCGTACAAGAGATGGTGAATTATTCATGATCACTGGGAAACCAAGGGATTACGTATGTATTATTGTTTGGAACAGCTAGATTGATTCATTGCAAGTCTGCTATTAGTTAATACAACTAGATCAAAATAGAAGGCCATATGTAACAACCTGTAATAATCTCCAAACTTGAGAGTATTATTGCCTTGAGTAGATACTCTGTACTTTGATTATGGTCAATCACATGAACATAATCATATTCCAATCAAAATTGGGAATAGATTGAATTGCTTGAAGTGAAACATTACTCAAAATAGGATTTATCTCCTTCGTTGTAGAAAGTTAGTGCCACAATAATTGATAGTCCACTTAAAGTCATAATCTCTGGCTAGAGTAGAATATATAGTTGATAAATTATATTTGATTGAACTAAGGGTTAAAAGTGGCACTATGTAGTTAGCTATGGATATTTTTAGAGTTTTTGACCATTACTTGAACTCCTGATATTTTAATGATATAGTGATGACGAAAAGAAAACATGCATAAAATATCATTGTAAAGGCACTGCTAAAAATATATTAGATATTGGAGTCCATATAAATGATCTATATCAATTGAACTCAGGCTCGATACTGTACTCCAGTAAAGTCAATATAGGCTTTAATATTTAAATTATTTAAATATTACCAAGGACCGAGTTCACACTAGGTAGTCAACACAACAATGTTGTTTGCTATTTTCTGATCCAACTAGTTTAATTTAATTTATAGATGTTATAAATTAATAATAAAATGTTACGTTATATTTTATGGTATTTGATTATTTATTTAAGACCTAAAAATTAAATAAAATAGTTTAAATATTGTGTTAAATATTTATATAATATATATATATATATATAACTAAATATACAGACTTGATTAATTAATATATAGTGTATTAATTAGGTCGTATTTTATGGAGTGTCCATGAAGGGGAGGCAAAGCATAGAGTAGCAGAATTTGAATGGTTTTTTTGACGTAAGATTGAATATCAATTTAAAAGAAAGGAAGAGGTAGAGATATATTATATTTCTAACGGTTGTAAATATCTCTGCCTTCTCTCATTTAAAAAAACAAAATAATTAGAACCCTATTCTCGAAAATGTAGAAGCCTTAAAACTAAAATTTTCACACCAAACTTAAAAGAGGAAGGAACTATAGTCCAAGGAGGAAGAGTTAACATCACAACGTGTCAACAACTGGTAGATCTAGGGTAATTGGTATTTAAAACAACTTTCATACATACATTTAATCTCATATTTATTTATTTTTATAAAAAATTATCATTTTTTATTTATTAAATATATTAATAATAATATATACATTATATACCCGTTTATATTAAAAAACAACTTTTGGCCAAATATATTTAACATATAATATACACTATGTTAATAGTTGTATGCATACATACATACATACATACATACATATATATATATATATATATATATATATATATATATATATATATTACTCTTGACACGAAGAAAAATAGTTACCCTTGGGTTTTATTGAAAAATTCTTTTTTGTTTTAAAATAAATAAAGTATTACACACACGATTTGGTCAAATATGAAATTTAAAATTTAGAACTTGTATATATGTAAAAGCGATATAGAATGATAAAAATGAATTACTTTACGTCGAAAATGATAAAGTTAAAAATATTTGAATTTTAGTATATATATTTAATAAATTGTTTAATATGTTTGTTACTAAAAATTTATATTAAGAAAACAATTTTTTATAACCAAAACATATAATGCATTTTCAAAATAAATCTTTATATATATATATATATATATATATATATATATATATATATATATATATATATATATATTGTAAATGCTTACAAATATATTAAGGATATATTCTTGATGTTTGTAACGACCTTAATTTTTGGTAACATTATTTAGGATATTTAATTGGTTAAATTAAATAAAATAATGTAACGATTAGGGGATTGAGATTTTTTATTAGAAAGGCTAGCCATGCCATGTTGACAAACGAACAAAGGGGGATTTGAACTTAAAATAAGAAACGGAAATAGGTGAGGTAAATATAGGAAAGGACACATCCTTAAAGCCTAAACTCTTACACTCATTCACTTCATATGTTCATTTTCTACAAACTAAAATCATTCAGACCGACCACCATTAAAGGAAAAACAAAAACAAAATAAAGAAATTAAAGGAAGGAAGATTAAGCAATCAAATCCATTCTCAAATTTAAAAGATTTAATCAAAAAGCTAAGGTGAATAATGACTACATTTGAAGTTTTTAATGGTTTTCGGTTTTAGTATGAAATCCGAACTATTTGCAAATGTTTTGCCACTTTTGAATGATAAAATGTATATCTATATGTTGTTGATGATTTATGCTAATTCACATAGATTTTGTGGCATGTTTGATGTGAAAACCCTATTATATGACATTCAGTTGCCTTGTGAATTTAAATTTAGATCGAAAATGATAATTTAGAAACTGGTTTCAATTTTCATAATTTTCTATAATGTGGATTTTATATGAATTTTCTATTAAAGAAAATGCTATTTTGGGTTTAAAATTTACTACGGCCAAATTATACTAGCATAGGGTCTTAAATTTATATATGTTGGAAAACATATTGAAAATGTTATATAGTAATTTCTATAGAATTTTGCTAGGTGTTTTAATGGATATACAAAATTATTTAAGGTATGAGACTTAAATGTTTTATATATTTATAAAAAGGCGAAAAGGTATTTTGTAAATAATTCAATTTGTTATTTTTGAAAATTGGCAGTACTTTTAGAAACGAAAATTTGCAACCAATAATAATTTGACAAACAAGGCAGGTTAGGTAAAAAGAATTAACTTAAAAAGTCAAATTAGTTTATACATTTTTTTTTCCTGTTTCATTGCTTTCGGCACCAGGCTTCTAACTTCTTACCTCCGATTCCAACTCCATCGAAACTAATACACATGGTATCAGATACCTGGTACATAGTGAATTGAATATAGGCGGAAGGCATTAGGTTGAAACCAGGGGTTATGAAGGGGTCGAAGCGTTATTTTGTTTTCAGATGAAAACGCGCTGCTTTGATTTCGAAGGATATGCTTTCGACTTGGTTGGCTTTCGACCGAGTCAAATGTTTTGAAGGAAAGGTTTCAAATGTGTTGCTCCTTTTGTTTTAAGTAAATGCTTTTGAAGGAGTCGAAACCCCTAGCTGCCACTTTCTACATTTTGAAATCAATAGTTTCGGAAGTTATACTTTGTTTTAAGATCCAAGCCACTTCTTCAATGCTTTCGGAAGGTTGGTTTTGATACCATCACTTCTTTGATTAGGATCTGTTTTCAAAAGAGAGCTTTCAACTTAAATGTTTTATTACTCTTTTGCTCTAATTAATGTAGGATCCAAAGGTTTCGAGGAAGATAGTTTTCAAAGGTTTCAAAAGGTTTCTACATGTCTTAAATTGAACCCAAATGCTTTCGAAAGGTTTGCTGTTTATAAAGGTTTTGATGCTTTTGAAAGGTTTTAAAGAAAGGTTTCCAAGGGGTGGTTCCCCAATGGTTTTTAAGTTTAAAAGGAAAGGTTTTCTAACTATTTCGAAAGGTTTAGAAGTAAAGGTTTTCTAATGGTTTCAAATGACAACGTTCAAAGGTT
Organism: Allium cepa; assembly: GCA_030765085.1. NCBI lineage: Eukaryota > Viridiplantae > Streptophyta > Magnoliopsida > Asparagales > Amaryllidaceae > Allium > Allium cepa. The sequence continues at coordinate 590,273,464 of CM060928.1, forward strand.
TTAAGGATAGGATGTCTAAGGTTTTAGAGCCTTCGAAATAATGGTTTTTCAATGGTTTCGAAAGGAAGATAACGAATAGTTTCGAAAGGGTTGTTTTGGCCTTTCGGCCTATGTTATAAAGAAGGGTTTAAGTTGTTTTGAAAGGGGTACTTTCAATGTGATCAAAAGGATACTTTCAAAGGTTTAAATGTGTTCATCAACAAAGATTTGGGTAAAATGTATATAACATGACAAGGTGATTTTGAGTAAAGTATAGAATATATATATTTTCCTTGGTTAAGTTTAATTTAAAAGTTTTAAATTAATTTTGAGAAGAAAAGGTTTTCAAGGAAAATTTAAAGGAAGATTACCCTAAGTAAAATGACATAGATATTTGTATACCAGATGGGAATGGTATAGAGTCGCCCCCATACATTAGCTATTAGTCCCAGCTAATTTAGTCCAAAATTCTAGTGTGTAAGGCTTTGTCACAGATAAGACTAAAATGATGTTACACACAGAATGGTATATATATTATTGGTGAGTCAGCAAAACCATTAGGATCAGGTGACCCTAGGAAAAGATAAGTTAGGGATAAAACGTCCAGAAGAGGAGTATCTAACAGGTATTAGATTATTTGTTTACATATTTTCTGGTAGGCCCGAGTCAGCCAAAGGTTAGTAGTTAGTCAAACAAAACTATAGTGTTCTGACAGATTGTCCATCTGTTACCTGATATGTATGTTTACATGATATGCTTTACAGTTTTAACCATTTTTGGTTGCAGGATTATGATTTGCAAAAGATAAGTTTAAAAGGATGTTAGTGAGGGGAAACCCATTCCGCTAAGTGGCGGGGTCTCACTTAATATCAAATAACCGAGATGTATAGTATTATTCAAACCAGACATTATGTCTAACTTGAAGTTTATGTTTTTCCACTTAAACTCTTGGGTACTCAAAATTGATTTGAGTAGGCTAAGGGTTAAGGATTTTCAGGTTTTGGTAGGTTGGCAAATAAAGCTTCCGAAGATGAGCATGTGGCTGATGGATAGCTATATAGGAGTTATTGTTTTATTTTGTTTGATCCCGTGAGTTATATTAAGTCATTTATGACTATATAGTACGCTGGCCAACCAAGGAGGCATCTTCGTATGTCGCTCTTGGCGTATTTTGTAATAATTATATTTGATCTGAATCTGGAAAACGATTATAGGATTATGTAACTTGGATATGAGATGTTATTTTCAAATATAATCAGAAAAATGTTCTAATCTGTGATGTTTTTATTTCATATTCAATTACTTCTGATATTATGGATACCATTAACATTATCGTATTTGGTCACCGGAAGTTAATACTATGGATGACCGCAACATCTGTTGCACTTAGCTTCGTGCCACCACACATGGGATGTTACAACGTTGTATGCTCATTTTATGACCATAAAATGAGCATGGTCACACATATACACACACTCTACGTTGTTAGTCTCATAAATGTCTTATATTAGTCTGTATCACATACACATTGTGAATATGAATTTCCATTAAGTAAAATATGACAAACTAAATTGTAAAATAAAGTTAAACTAAAATATGTAATATATAAACAAAACATTAGAAGGAAAAATAAAAATAAAAAATCAAATAACAAAACTCTTCTTTTATTAATATTCACTAAATATGATTTGGTGCAAACATACTATTTTTGTAAATACAAGATAAAGATCTAGTGCAATATTAAAAAGTGGACATTTTGGAATTTCCCTATTTCACTCCACTGCTAACGCATATGGTCCAATAATTGTATCAGAATCTTCATTGTGTTAACATGACTAATTAACCAATATGCAGGGTGGTCACTTGAAAAATCCTATCAGATGGGTGTTTAATGTAAGAATGTTTAACAAAGGAGAAGGTACTTTAATTAAGGAACAAACTTATGAATCAAAACACTCCCATCTCCGGGTCCTTACCAGATTCATTGTAGTGGTCCATTCAAATGTTCATATATTCTTAGTGGAAGGCCCAAATTATTTTTGTGTCATAGGTTGATTCATAAACATCGAGGTGCCAAGCCATCCCTCGATGTGAACTCTTAGGGAAGATCAGCCTATTATCCCTGGAGTAACTGTTATCCTTTGAGAGATGACCCTCTTCCACTCGCCATTGTCGGATCGCTAAGGGTGACTTTCATCCCTACTTGACAGGTTGGTCTTGAAATCAAGCTTCCTTATACCTTTGCACTCAAGGTCCAACCTTCATCTGCCCCGAGGAAACCTTCGCATGCCTCTGTTGCCTTTTGGGAGGCATACACTCTATAGAAAAATATTTATACTTGAATATTATAAAATTGTAATTAATTTAAATAGAATATAATAAAGTTTTTAATAGGTTATAAATTGCATTTAAAGTTATTTCAAATCTTGCATAAATATAAATGTTATATTTATATTAATTAAAGGTTTAATTAATAAAGAATTATATATGAACACACATACATAGATATATAAATAAATATATATATATATATATTAATAAATTATAAATGTTATTTTTAGTTTCTGTATATGTATTTATGTATGTATAAGGTATATATAAGAAAAAGGTGAATTAGAACACGTATAGACTTAAGGAAGTATATAAAAGATGTAGAGACATATGATGTCAAGGGATATTAAACCCATCTTCCTTAAAATATTGATAAACTATTATATTATTTAAATTATTAATTTGAAATGATAATTTTCCCTGTCATTTACAACATAAATAGATTATTATATATAGATGTGATTGTTGAGCACCTTCAGGCCATAAAATATTTACAATGATGTTTATATTGTACTTAGATTGGTAAGAGTATTTTGTAACTTTATTAAGTAACCTCAAGAGTTACAAAGTTATCCTTAGCTATTGCAAAAGGTGGGTTCATAGTACCTAACGCACTTTATGATTTGTTGAGCACCCTTAAGGTTGAAAAGATGATTTGGAGCAAATAAATTTATGATTAAGAATTACATACGAGATGGAGATAGTAAAGTGTTATATGTTATTTATGGGGACTATAATTTGTTGAGTGCCTCAAGGTTGTTGTAACTTGATAAATTGTTTATAATACCCATTATAGGAATTTAAAAAATTCACGATCCTCTTTTAGGGCTTTTAAGAGGTGTTCAATCTAGTGGGAGACTTATTGGATAAATATAATAAACCAGTCCAATAAGTATAAGAACGTATGTGGTGATATCTATTATGCAGATTGAATAGCAATAATAAAGCTATTTCTAGAGAAAAACACAGTAAAGAGCATGAACTATAAGGATTGGTTAAGAAATGTGAAGTTCACGGTCGCCTATGAAAAACTTTGGTGTGTAATCGCCAATAAGCCTAAGGCTAAACCGGTAAAGACACAAAGCCCAAAGACATATCCTCCTACGAGTCATGACCAATAGATTATGAAATTTCTCAAAGAACATATTATCTACCATAAACACCAAACTTTAGAGGTAACGTAAAAATATAAACGTTTGATCCATATTCAAGCACTAATAAAGTTGTACATTGAACAGTCTCATATTATAAGGTATGAGATTTCATGGAAATGTTTTTATAAAAAAATGATAAAAGGAACTCCCATCTAAGGTTACATAAATAGGATTTGGTACATAGATAGATTAGAAGAGTTGTGAATGAATCTTGATACTGAGTTACAGACCGACTTGATTCTTAGATCATTGACTATGCAGTTTTATGATTCATATTGAACTTCAATATGAACTCATTGAAGTGTACTATCATGGATCTCCTTAATATATTAAGGACAGAAGAAGTATGTTTATAAAAGAACCAGATATGGTACTCGTAGCCAAGGGTGCATCTTCTTCAAGTAGTTTGAAGAAGAGAAAATGTATGCCGAAGAGAGGCAAGGGTAAAGCTAAGACTATAGAAGAGAAGGATGAATGCCATAATAGCTCTAAAATATTACACTGGAAGAGGAAATGTCTTGACTATCTTAAGATTCTCAAAGGAAAGGAATTCGATTTCGCTCCTCAAGGTATTTGTCTTATAGAAATTTTCTTATTTATAAGTGCTTCCTCTTGGGCTTTAGATACATGGTCAAGAACTCATACCTGTAATTTATTACGACGACTTAGAAGCAAGAGGCCCGTATCAAGAGGGCTCATGGAATTTTGAGTCGCAAATGGTGCTACCATAGTTGTATTGTAGCGAGAGATTATCCTATGAATCTTGCTAGTGGACATGATTTAGTTTTATATTATTGTTATTTTGTGTTGAACTTTATTAGTATAGAAATCATCGTTTTTCGTTTGATGAAAAATGATTATCATTTTATTTGTAATGACAATGTTTTGAATATTTATTATAATAATAAAATGTTTTCTTAGACACTTTTAAAGATGACATTTATACACTTAACTATACTCATGCATTTTTTATTGAAAATAACAATGCATCTAAGATAAATGACACCTACCTTTGGTACTATAGACTAAGTCATATAAGCAAGAAACTATTGAACGAGTTAAGAAACCAAGGTTTTCTACCATCTTTTGATTTTGAATCATTCAATACTTGTACATCATGTCTTAAAGGTAAAGTGGCAAAGCACTCATTTTGTGAGAGCAACAAAAGAGTTGTTAAACTTTTAGGACTACTATATATATATGTGGTCCTATTTCTTTGTCTACCAAATGTAGATCCCTATACTTTACTACATTCATTGATGATTTGTCTAGATATAGATATGTCTATCTTATGAAATACAAATCATAGGTTCATGAATATAATATAAGAATGAAGTTGAAAACTAGATATGTAAGAAAATTAAAATATTTTGATACGATCGAGACAGTGAGTATATAGGATATTATCTCTAAGAGTACCTAAACGAAAATTGTATTCTCTCTCAAGTCACTCCACCTTATGCTCCTTAGCACAATGGTATTTTGGAAAGAATAAATCAAACTTTGTATACATGGTTCGATCAATGATGAGTGATACTGAATTGCCGCTTTCTTTTGGGGATATGCAGTCGAAACTACAACATATATGTTGAATATTTACCATATAAATCTATGCCTAAGAATCCATATGAGTTACAAAATTGTAAGAAACCCAGCCTTACTTATTTTAAGATACGTGTTTGCCTAGCTTACATTAAGAATGTAAACCCAATAAACTTGAGGCAAGTTCACTTTTTGCAAGTTTATATGGCCTAAAAAATTCTCAAGGATACATATTCTATCACATTGAGGGTCAAAAGTGTTTGTTTTCAACCATCATTTGGAAAATGATTCTTATCTTGAGAAATTAGTGGTACTAAGATAGATTTGGATGAAATCTATAACAACCCACCACACACTACCATTTTAATCCTGTGTCTCAATTGGTGCTCAGGTTCCCAAGGTAGTAAATAGTGAATCATTAAGGTAAAATATGTTGAAATAGTCACATGGTTATATAATTTTAATACACTTTCTAAGCTCACAACGGAAGGAAATAAAATATTAACACAAAATAACTATTTGAACTAATTGGAAATAAAATTAAATATTATTCATCTAAAACCGAAAGTAACACTCCGTGGTACCTAGTTCAACAAAGTTATATAATATTGAAATAAAGATAACTAGATTGGTATTATAAATAGTGTGGCTCAATAAAATCAACATCATCATCTATTCACCTCATGCGCTTCTAGACCATGTCGACCTATTATAGGTAGGTACAAAAGAGAGATGTAAAGAGGGTCAAACATAAGCCTTGTGAGTGACAACATATCTCTAGGTATATGATACCAACATGTTAGTAAATTATTTTTATATACTACTCTACATTTGTCATTATAGGGATTTATTCGTCACGGCCAATTTAGTCTATCATTAATAGAATTTAACAATCATATAATATTGATGTTGGTATAACTAAAACAATCATATAATCCTATAATTAAAACAATCATATAATATTGATATGTTTACAATATTAATGTTCACTGATTCTGATATGCTTGACATACGCTCACAGCTTTACCTTATAACTGATGTGCTTTACAACATTAGCGCACTCTGATCCTACTGATATGTTTTACAATATCAACGTACTCTCACTACTTAAGTTTACTTATTTGGCACTCTTTAGATTATTAACATACCCTGATCCTACCAATATGCTTTATGGTATTAACATATCCTCGAAGCCTAATTTGACTAACTTATATGTTTTGCGTTATTAACATACCCTATTCCTATTGATGTACTTTACAATAGTAACACATCCTTGCAGTCTTAGTCCATGTTATTTGTATCGATACTTGTTCAAAAAAATCATCAATTCATGTATTACCATATACATACTCATACACATCATTCAACATTATAGTGTTGCTACCCGATCAAGTTAAAGCATCTATAACCATTCGTCTTGGCCCCTATGGGTCTAGGTTTAACTTGCACTTTTCACAGATGCTTAGACTTTGGATTAACCACTTCAAACATCTAAAAATTTCTCAAGTAGTTGAACTTAAAATCAGGCACCTATCACCTAATAGTGTTTTTTGCTTTAATTCAAACGTTCGAATCTTTATTTCAGATGCCTAATTACTAAATTCAGATGTCTCAAATAGGCCTAAAATCATCATATTTTCTTCTATTTTAATATCATATAATTTGATGTGCCTGGTTCATTAACTCAAATGCTTGGAATAAATTTTCCAACATCTAAACCTTGTTTTCAAACGTCTAAAATGGATGAAATTGTATTGTTTTCTTTCTTTTTTGATATATAAAATTTTAAAAGCATGGTTCTCTGTTTTAGACATTTAATTTACTATTACTATGTGTTTCCCCTGTTTATTGAGTTTATTCACTATTTTCTTACATTCTATTTCATTTGGATTTAATAATTCTCTTATTACCATTATATGAACAATTTAATAAGTTTATATGGTTGATAAAATTGCTTATTTCATTTTAATTACGTTCTATTAGCCATAATTATATGGACCTAACCTAATAATCTCTCTCAACCTCCTGTATCATTATTGCAGTTTTAGCCAATTTCTAAAATTATAGTTATGCTTCATTATATTCATTGAATTCGCATGTTTTTCGAATTTATACACTATTACCATTCAATTTCTTAGGGATGTTTAATATTATTACTCTTTATATTCATCTTCTTCTTCATTAATTAACAAAGGTCTTCTTACAATGTTAATGGCCAAATATCCTTTCTTTAATCCAAAAATTGATTATTAATGTTCCAATTCAGTATATAGTCATGATTTATTCATAATCACTATGGCCATTGACCTAAAATATACTATAAAGATGAATTAGCAGCATATGGATATTATTTAAAATGTAAATAGTTTCTCAATCACTTTTTGACCAAGATATTCTCAAATTCAATTGAATTCTCCTTCTTCTCTGTTGTTTTGATTTGTTCTAATCTCCAAACTCTACGAAACTGCTTGATTTTAATCACTTGTTATTGTTCATATTGATCTAATCCCTTTTGGCTCTAATTTGATTAAAATTGATGGATATTTGGTTGAGAAATTTTAGATCTATGAATTAATTTAAGGGTTTCTTCTTTTAAGAGGAAGAGGACGATGAAGAATAAAATGAGTGTATGTCCTTTTCAAGTTAGGAAATAGTATTAGTACCTTTTTGGTAATAATGAACTATTAGACCTAATCAAACCATTCTAAATAAATTTAGTCTTTTATTTATAAATACACTCTATATGTCTGATTTAAGATTCTTATAGTGAAACTTGACCAAAAAATTATGCTTTATGCAAAACTGAAAGTTTTAATGCCTAATTCATTCATTTATAAAAATTTATATATTGTCATTTTTGGAAAAATTGCCATTTTTCCTTCTTTTATTATTTATTTAATTACCAGAATTTATAGGAAGTTACAAGATCTAAGAAACTTTCCTAGAAACAAAATATTTAAATAGCAATTCAACATTTGTAGAAGACATGCAACTTATTAGAATATCTTATAGGAAATCTCGTGCGCTTGAGTAATACTATAGGATTCTTGGTGATAGTGAGAAAGAGGATTGCATCGTTAATGACAATGTTCCCATCACATATCGTTAAGTCTTGAAGAGTAACAATCCACCATGTAGCTTAATGCGATGAAATCCAAAATGGATTCCACGCACAAGAACAATGTTGGGACTTTGGAAAACATACATCAAGTGGTAATGTAACAACCCACATTTTTATTGAGTATATGTTTAAATAATTAATTTGAATATTGAATCATTAATTAATGTTAGGTCCAAAATCTGTTTTTTCATATACAGTCGAATTAGGACTCAAGACCACTTTCGTTAAATCAAAATCAATTGTGAATTGGTATGAGTATAAATATCACTATAACTAGAGTAATGACATTTCTATGATTTACTTATTGTTATATGTATTTTGTAAAAATACATGCATAGTCTAGTCCAATGGGACTTCACTGATGGCTTGGGTTTCTGGGATGAGGACTTCCTTTCAGGATGAATGGTTCGAGTAATTCTGGAATCAAATAATTCAATGGGCGAAATTGTCTCGAAATGCATGAAATTATCATTCTAAGGCACTATCTCAGAAAATGACAAAACTTATATCATCGGAACCGAAAATAACATGATGTTTGTCGACGAGTTTTGTGATCTGATATACTATGTGATCGTATGAGCTTGCAGTAGATGGAGATTTATTTAAAGGATTAAATATAATATTTTTTGTTATAAACTCCCTCATACTCTTATTGCCTCTCTCTTTCTCTTTTACATATCCTTCCTTACAATAAACACGAAAAGGTTGCTATTAAATCAAGTGCTACATGCCATGAACATTAACGAGATCAGATCCATTGGACATATGGAAGAGATGGCTTTGATTCTATGTGGCCGGTGAAAGGTGCGACATGCTTGGCTATGTTCAACTTTTGGAACATCGATTAGGGTTTGGCATAAGCAAGGTAGGAGGAGGCAATAGGCGAAACCGAGAGTATAGTGGCGTTCCTCTTGGCAACATGCACTTATGGGCATCAACGACAAAAGCTCCGGTCGGTTATTCCAATTCGCTTCAAGTAGAGGGATGATAGGGCTTCAAGAGGTTGCATTGGCATGGAGGATTTCGAGCTTCAAGTAGGGGGCACTATCGTGCTTTGCGCACGAAGAGAAATTCGTCGGTAGTGGCGGCATGCAATTGCGTTGATTGGAGAGGAAGGATTGGAGGAGCATGTGAATGTGGTGATGGGCATGCATGTACAAGGATTTGAGAGTTAAGGAAAGTGAGAGAAGGTAACTAGGAGTGATTAATCAATTAAAGTTAATTAATTAGTGTTAGTTATCTGTATTATTATAAAATTCATATTTCTTGCATACGAGGTCCAATTAAGACATCGTCTTTTCCGTTGCACTCGTAGGAAGATTATCTACAACATGGTATAATATTGGACTTAATTTAGACACTTGGAATTTATGGTTTAGGCGAGTGGGGATGTAGCTTTGAAGTTGCATTTTAGTGTAAATCCCCATAATTATATATATTAAAAATTATTACCTAGCAGAGGTAAAATTATATGTATGTATGTATTTATTTATTTATTTCCCCATTTGATTGGATTTATTTGAGTAAATATTCACGATAACTAATTAGGATCTTGACATATATGTATATATATATATATATTGTGTATTATATTCGTATTGAATAGAATTATGTGGAGTTGATATTAATTTCTAACATGGTTATAAATTAATTAAATGTTTAATTTGTAGTTATATTAGTGATACAAACATTATAATATATATTGTTACCGATATACGAGATAATTGATTGAGATCCCATATATGTAAATATTATACTATATTCGTATTAGTAGAATTATACGGAGTTGATATTAATTTATAACATGGTTATAAATTAATTAAACCTCTAATTTGTAGTTAGATTAGTGATAGAAATATTATTATATATTTTAGTACTAATCTAAAATTAGAAGTATGAACTTTAAAATAAGTTGTAAGGCTAAAATAATGATTTAGGCAAGTTAAACTTGTATTAAAATGGCTTTGAAGTTTATCTAACCTTGATAGTAGTTTATTAAGTGGCAATAATTAACCAACCAGTGAATTTCTATAAAGGTGATTAGAGAAGTTAGAAATTACAAAGAAGTATCATATTATTTACTAGGTTTTGATTAAAATTATAAAATCTTGAATATTGTAGTAATGTAACTTATTAACTTTAGACCCTAAGAAATGGTTTAAGATATATGTGTATACGTATGTATGAAAATTATATACATGACCTATACAATATTTTAAAGCCTTATTGATAGCTAAAATCATTTTAAATAGAAGAATTAAGTGAAAATAATCTATAGGATGATTAATGGGAAAGTGCATTATTTTATAGAATAAGTGTAAAACTTCTATAATATGAAGATATAAAATTGTTTGGTAGGTTATCTAAGTATGATGAATTTTATTGAATCGTTTATATGATTGTATGTGTGAATTGTTATTAATATTAAGATGATAGATTTCTTACTTTGGTTGTGCATTTCCTTGGTGTATGTAAATGTGCATGACATGTGTTTATTAGTTCCATATAGTAGAACTAGTTATGTGTGTGTATACCTGCATACAGTTTATATGAGTCATATATGTCTATATTTATATATTGTTCTGATATGTCTAAATTGGGGCTGCTGCGAGATGCATGGGATTTATATATATATACTCCTTAATATGAAGTTCAATGCATTTATATATAGTTTTGGTATGTCCGACTTGGGGCTACCAATTAATGAAAGGAATCCATTGTACCATTAAGGCACAAGATTTGCATGTGTAGGTCCAAAGCAGAGGGAGACTGGGATGCCAGTCTAGAGTAGGTCATATGTTGTTCCATGGTTCTCTTGGGTGCTGTGAGTCTACGACAAGACCTGCAGGCCAACTTCTTTCGAGGTGTTAGTTTTCAAGGGGTTCCATAATATAGTTGTGGCTCTCGATTGGTCTCTTTGGTAGCTAATGACAATTCAATGCATTTTATCAATACGTTATTTAAGTGTATGTATAGTTCAGTATGCCCGACTTAGGGTTGTTGAATAGTGGACAAAATATATTATATAGACATATAAATATGTGGTTTAAGTAAGATATATATATACATGGTTTGGATGATTATATACACTGGTTTGGTATGCTTGACTAGAGGCAACTAGGAAGTTCGAAGCACTCCAACAACGAATCACGATCCATAGGAACGATAATACTTCAGTGTTGTGTACCCATGTGGGAAGAGTTCACATGGTGTATAGCATTTACACATGATTTTAGTATGTCTTTGTAGACAACCAAAAGGAAAGGACGCTGGTGGGGGGATCCATTGTACCATTGAGGCGCATGACCTGCAAATGTGGTCCTAGAGCAGGGCTGGAGAGAGACTGGAATGCCAGTCTAGAGTAGGTCATATACTGTTCCATGGTATGATTGGGTGCTGCAACAGGATCTACAGGCCAACTTCGTTTGAGGTATTGGTTTTCATGGGAGTCCATAAGTTAGTTGTGGCTCTCAATGGGTCTTTCTGGTAGCAAATGGCAATTCGGGACGGGTATCAGTTACAGATATCTGTATTTCGGTTTCGGGTATGGAGATGCTATGTTAGTTGCATCATTATATCATTGTATATGTTCTGCATTTTAGATGCTTTGATATAGAGCATTGAATTAATTAGTGTCCATAGCAGACTCTACCCATCACCAATGATAGGTACCAAATTATTTTCTATATGTCTCTTATTATTATGATTATGCATGTTATAGGTTGATTATTATTATTGAACACCATGTGTTAGATTTACATTGTGATGTTTATATTAACCTTGCATTGGTACAATAGGTTACCCCTACCATAGTATGTTGTTACATTTCAGTCACATTATATTAGTATTAGTTGAGCAGACTCATTGATTATTGGAGAAGAGCATGTCATGGTATGAATCCCTACCTTTGAGTTGAGTTTACTTTACTTGTTTATGGGAAGCTCTGGTTATCCCTAAGCCACATTTGTGGAGAGGACCAACTGTACTTTAGTAGTTCCCTATTTATTTGTATTTGGTTTTGATATACAATATTTTGAGATTGTTTCATTCACATTAGGCTTTATGTCTAAGCCATATTTTATCTTTGTCAATTTATGTCATGATAAATTTTGGGTACTTGATTGAGTATTTTAGGAGACATCTGCTTTTGGGGATACGCTATTAGGATAGATGGAGCACTTTAGAGGCGAAGTCGATGCTTTGAATATATACTTAATATTGTGGTAGCACATGGCAGCTATGCTATTTATATATATAAGAGTTGTCTTATCAGATATTGTGTTCTAAATTTCTATATCAATATTCATTTATCAGTTATGTCCATCTGTATAGTCTCTTATATTTTTTTATCCCATTGCTCATGTATATTCAGCATATTATGTATTATCATTCCTCGGTGAGATTCTATCGTTGTGCCTTGGTGATGTTTAGTTTTATATTTTACCGCAGTGGGCATTCTTTTGTGGTACTCAAGAGTCAGACATCACTCAACGTTGATTCAGGGTATTACGAAAGGCTAGTCATCACAGGTAAAACTCATCAGATTCAAATGGATCTTTATGAAAAAGATCAATGTAGATGAAAAGGTTAAGACCTATAAAGATAAATTAGTGGTGAAAGGTTTCCATCAAATTCAACTTGTTGATTATGACGAAATTTTTTCTCCAATCACTATGCTTAAATCATTTTAATCAATTCGGATTCAACTTGGAGTTACTGCTTATTATAAATATGAAATATGGAAGATGGATAATAAAACAATGTTTCTATATGGTGATTTAGAAGTGGCTGTTTATATGTCGTAGCTAGAGAGTTTCAAAGTTAGTGGGGGCAACGATAAGGCACGTAGACTCTTCGGATTAATTTATGGTCTTAAGAATGCGTCAAGTAGTTGGAATAAATGTTTTGACAAGGTAATAAAACAGTTTGATTTCAGTCATGACATGAGGGAGGCTTGCATATATAGGAAAGAAAAAATGGTATTTTTATATTTCTAATTTTATACGCCGATGATTTACAACTAATTGGCAATGATGTACCAATATTACATTAGTGCAAGCTTGTCCTTCGGGATGTTTGACCTTCGGGTCATATTAGGCACCATATTTGTGATATAATACTTGGCGGGCTTCGGCCATTTTGTTGAGCACGTGCATCTTTTGTGATATGGATCCATCTTTTGTGAAATTTATTGATTTATTTGTGATTTCCGAATGTTTTCGCCATTTCGAGATTATTGGGCCTTTTGAGCCGTTTGAAGATTCATTATACGGTGATTACATTTTGGAGTTTTGAACTCTTAACCAAGTTATACATATTGGGATTTGTGGTTGCCATCCTTTGGCGTTTATCTTAGATTTGTGATTTCCTATTTAGGAGTTATGGTTGATGAAAACCATTCTATTGGTTATTGAACATGTCAATGATATGAGACGATTATTTGTGATTAATTGATATTGTCGTTGAACTTGCCTCTTTCGAGAAACTTCCATATGATGTATTTTAGTGATATTATCTCATATAAAGTAGTTGATATGTTTGTTTAGTGTTGCTTCTTCTCTTTTGAGATGAAATATTATCATTTATCCCTATACTTCATCTATCATATGCTAATTAGTTTATTTAAGCTAGACTGACCCATGTTTTTTATATACTTGGGTCAGACCGAGTTGTTTCGGGTTAGACATCTACTGTAGATGTCCGCTAGCTGCTTCTGCTATGGACTTTCTTGCTTTCTTTTGATGCTAGTCATCTTTTGTGTAGTCTTGTAGTTATTTTGCAAACTCTGATATGTACTTATTCTTTTTGACTTGATGTAAATATTGTGGTCTATGTACCACCAATGTTTTATCAATATGTAGTGTATTATCATGTGTCTGTATATATATGTGTGTGTGTGTGTGCGTGTGTGTGTGTGTATAAATATATGTGTATGTGTGTGTGTGTCTATGTGTGAGTGACTGTTGTTTTGTGATCTGTTGTATTCGTTTTTATTATATATTATTCTTATAGATCTGTTAGCCACCATATTTTTGTGTTAAACATTTATTGAGTATGTCGATCCACTTGAGAAAGGTAAAGAAAATAAAAATTAGAGGACCCAATCGATGAATTCGATACTTGTTTAAGACAAAGGTTACAGATGGTCGCTCCTAACCAGTCCTATTCTCCTCATTAAAGGACAGTATTACTGTGTAATGCTCTTTGTTAATGTGGGTCTCGGGTGGGGCGTTACAGGAAATATCCACACTTCACACACTTCTAGGATCACGAACACCAACACTTTGCATTCGCCCTGAATCTAGTGCGTTTGTATACACCTTCTTCTTCTTTTCAGGTTCAATGGCAATGGAGCACATGAATTATCTTTGTTCAAGCGTTATCCAACACCGCACTTTGACCACTCACCTCTACGCACTTCACTCTAGCTCATATCGAGAGTCGAAGGAGGATAGAAGGAGATGGAAGGATAAGGAACATCGAGATGAGGATGAAAGGAGAAGGTATCATCCAGAAGAAAAGTAGTGCAATGATTTAAAGAAAAAACATCACAATTGCTATAATTAATCCAGGCGCGTTTCTGATGCTTCTCAAACGCACACTTCGTATGTTCCCTCGCAGCAATCTCCCACAACCTAGCCTCTGCTCATTACTATCTCATCTTCCCGTAAATCCAAAGAAACCGTGATTCATGTTTCTCCACCTTTGCCCCCTTCTGGCTCATCTACACCTATCAAGACTAGAATGTAGGCTGCTCTGCATGATTATTTCTTGATGGGGGTCAAGTTCGACTATAACATCAAAACCATCCTTCGCCAATAAGCCAGCCATAAGGTCACTAGGGTCAATGCAATACTATTCATATTTCTTTTAAATAGCTAAAATATTTAAAATATATTACACATTTGATACTAATGGAATGATTCTATGAAGATTAGATAGATAGGAATGTGTAATATACTGCCTTAAAGTAGATAGCTTTAGAAATTGGAAATATCATGATCTGGATGAAATTTGACGAAATTGGAAATATCATGATCTGGATGAAATTTGACGAAGATGATTGGAAGAATGATGCCATGCCACATGCAAAGTTTTCTACCTGGGACGTTCATCGGTTGACTGATGTGGCCCACCAGTAGACCGTTGTAACTACAAATGGTAAGTTGAACCTAGGCCCTCCTAGGGCCGAATTGAGTAGCGATCTTTATCGTTTTGGGGTTTATATGCAACGTGAGAATCTCATAAAATGTTTATATAGATGTTTATCAAGCGTTGTATGATATACTGGAATGTGTGTATAGATGTGTGTTCGAGTGTCGGTATTGTTTAACTAATGCTAGTGTGTTTAGAAACTAGTCATTATTTAACTAGTTCTTTGTATTCGTATTGTGTTAGACCATGTTTATCTAACATATTTCCTATTTATATAAGTCAATGTTTAACTAGTTATGATTAGGATATGTTTACCTAATCATCGCTTGTTTACGACTTAGAGTCTGTATTTAACTAACTTACCGTTGTATACTACTTTTTGGTATGTTATGGTGCCATTGTTCACAAAGTAGTTTAAGCCCACATATTATGTTTATTATAATGGACTAACTTTGTGAATGTAGTTGAGACAAGTTGAGGTATGTCTTTGTTTAGATGTAGACTTTATATAATGTTTTGTGATCATGTTTGTGGTATATTCTTAGTAGCGTCTTTTACTCACTAGACTTGTGTCTGACTACTCTCCATCTATGTTCCTTTTCACTTATGGATTTATAGGTCATGATAGTGGAATTGAGTAACATTGACGGTATGTGTAATGATGGCGTTTCTCATGTATATAGCATGTTGTTTATGTACATAGTGTGTTGGATTTATCACCTAACAGTATTAGTATAGGATGTATTTACGTATACGGATTAGATTTGATCATGTGTATTGGGATATGATTTGATATTTGAAATATATTATTTGTTTCTGTGAGATTTTAAAAGTTTAGTTAGTTAGTTTATATAGTTTTTTGTACTATTGAAATTGTTTATAACGATTCGACTTTTCATTTTATGGTGTCTTAATGGCCACGAAAAATCGAGTTGTTACAGGTAGGAATGAAATTAGTACCTAAGTGCTGGTTGAATTCAATCGCAGCAACTTGGTTCCAACTTCTAACTCGTCCAACATGAGTATCTATTAGTGATTAGCAAATGTGTATGAAAATTAAAATTCGTCCAGCATTCCAAACGACGATGGTGGGTTTTCATCTATTTTGATTCATATTAAAATTATTTTAGAAAACATTATTAAGTTATATAAATTTTTTAACTCATTTTCTTATTTGAATTCTATTCCAAGCTTTTAAGAATGGGTAAATTTATTCACAAGATCGTTTAAAATAACTATTATAATTCTACTATTATGAATTTGGAAATGTTTAAAAGGCCAAAATAAAACATGTTACTATTTTATAACATATATTATGAAAGTAATAATTTCAATTTTAGGTGAATTTATTTATAAAAGTTATTTAAATAATTTTGAAGGAGCTTACAAGTCTTCAAAAAAATAACATAGAACTCTTCATGAGAAATAATTACAAATTTTTGGAAGTGTTTTGAATAAGTAAAGATATCTTCCTATGGTATGAGAAGTATAAATAAAATATATTATAAAAAAAACATCTTATTGTAGGTTATTTCGATGGTAAGAGGCTATATAAGAAGCAAATTGAAATATTTAGTTCTTTGATATTGAATTTAAGGATTTAAATGAATTAGTAAATTATATTTTATGCATATGAAAAGTAACCATTTGTACAAATATTTGAATATGATGAATTTTTTCCTATAAAGTGTACTCAAACAAGAAAAACATTACGAATATTTTAAATATGGTTTGAACTCTTTGAATAAAGTGAAAATTTGTTTTATATAACATATTTAAGATTCTTATGAATAGTTTTAATAAATTAAATCCTTTACTTTCCATGTAATGAAAAATTCAAATGAACGATGTAGTAGTACCGATTGGTATGAGATTTTTGTAAAACTTTATCGGTTATTTAGAGGACTTGTATAGAATATTTCGAATGAGTGTAATTTACTAACTTATAGTAAATATTTAAGTAACACTGAGTGGTATGGAACACAGGAGCGATACACGAATGATTACCATTGGAAAATATTTAACACTTTTTGATTAATTGTATCTTGGGGTGAACTTACTATTTTTATAGCTTGTGGTATTAGAAAATGTATTTTATGGCTTGATCTTATAGGCTACTTGTTCATTCTATCGGCTTAACTATGGAGGTCACTCCCCAAGTCATGGTGTCATTATGTGTGACGCCCCACCTCTATACCCACGCTAGCCAAGAACACTACGGTGTAATGCTGTCAACTAGCACGGAGGATAAGGCTGTTGAGGAGCGACCATCCGTGTAATTTCTTTGCGCGAGCACCGATATGTCAGACAATATAACATGCATTCTATTTCAAGAGGAAATCCGACATGCCGACACAAACTCGAAGCTACTACACGGTGGCTATATAAATCCTTCGGAAACAAATATAGAAATAAACATAACATAAATCAGTCACAGACAATTCATATCACAAAGGCGGAATAAGATATGAATATTACTCATAAAAGTGTACATCAGAGTAGTGGCCTAAAAAGATCCATAATATCACAAAAGAATCGTTTCACGAACTACACAAAAGAATAAGTATACATTATGGAGTCTATATCTCAAATGTATACTTATTCTTTTGTGTAGTTCGTGAAACGATTCTTTTGTGATATTGTGGATCTTTTTAGGCCACTACTCTGATGTACACTTTTATGTGTAATATTCATATCTTATTCCGCCTTTGTGATATGAATTGTCTGTGACTGATTTATGTTATGTTTATTTCTATATTTGTTTCCGAAGGATTTATATAGCCACCGTGTAGTAGCTTCGAGTTTGTGTCGGCATGTCGGATTTCCTCTTGAAATAGAATGCATGTTATATTGTCTGACATATCGGTGCTCGCGCAAAGAAATTACACGGATGGTCGCTCCTCAACAGCCTTATCCTCCGTGCTAGTTGACAGCATTACACCGTAGTGTTCTTGGCTAGCGTGGGTATAGAGGTGGGGCGTCACAGCTTGGTATCGGAGCCAAACTTCGGAACAATATGGAATATTATAACAAGGATCATGTCCTAAGTCTTTCTTAGGAGTTGTGCTTTAGGATTTTATTCGGGTCTTCGTACCGTTCTATCCTACTTTCTTTTATGATTCCTTGTTTCATCTATCAAGATTGCTTGATATTCAATTTGGTGAATAACCTTTTTCTTCTTCTTCTTTCTTTCTAAAGGAAGAGAAATGTCTAGACCAGGCCGCCCCAGAGCCGTGCCATCTAGCACTCCACCCCAGGATGGAGTTTTTATGACTGCTCAACAGCTTCTTGATTTAGTGACGAATGCTCAAGCAGCTGGAGCTAACCCGGAACCTACTCACCCAAAGTCGGGGTTTGCACGCTTGTGTAGCGATTACACTAATTTGGGTGGGGAGCCATTCAGAGGTTCCGAAACTGTTATTGAAGTACAGGCTTGGCTAAGGTCATGCGATCGAATCTTTTCTCGCATGAATCTTATTGACCTTCACCGAGTTCAGGTGGCCTCAAGTATGCTCCGAGAAAGAGCATTGGACTGGTACGAGCTTCTTATTTCTGAAACTAATGAAGCGGATCTCACTTGGGAGAAATTCCGAGAACGCTTCGAGTTGAAATTCGTACCGGAAGCTGAGAAAGTGACATTGGCTCGACGATTTATAGACCTTGTTCAAGGTGAGTCCTCCGTGACTGATTACGTCGCCTCCTTCGAGTCGCTTTCTAAATACGGGGTTGAATACATCAACACCCCTTTAAAGAAGAACCAGAGATTCGTCTATGGCTTAAACAAAAGTCTCAAGAAGCCATTACTTCTAAAATTAGAAGTTTCTTTCGACCAACTCGTTGATATCGCTCTTCGTCTTGAAGAGGCGGATAGGGAGAATGATGTTGAAGTGGTGGGTGCCAAACCAAACTTCAACAACAAGAAGAGGCCAAACAAATTCAAAGGCCCTTATCCCAATAAGAAAGGGAGGCAAGCAACTCCTGCTGAAAAGACCTTTTCCTCTACTCAAGGGAAATGCTATAATTGTGGTTCGAAAGACCATTTTGCGAACAAGTGTTCAAAGCCTCGTACTTGTCGCTATTGCAAGAGCCCGGACCATTTTATGCATGCATGTCCCAAACTTCAAAATAGGAAGGAGGGAAAGCTTAATGTTGCTCAAGCCCCTGGCAACACATCTCGTGGCCAAGGTATTTCTCATTCTATTCTGGATGGAATTATTCTATTTCGTGATCACCCTATTCGAGTTCTTTTTGATACGGGTGCGTCCCATTCTTTTATATCAAAAGAGCTTGTTGATACTTTTTCCTTGGATGTTTTGTGTTTAATGACTTCTTTGAGAATTGCGAATCCGGTTGGTGGATCCGCAACGATCAGTTTATTGTGTAAAGATGTCGAGATTATTTTGTGTGATTTTTCTTTCCTAGCCGATTTGCATGTCATGCGTTATTTAGGCTTTGGAATGATTTTGGGAATGGATTGGCTTAACCGTTATAAAGCCCATATCCTATGTCCTGAACGGACTATTCATCTTCGACATCCTCAATCTGTTAAGCAGATTTCTATTAATCTTAAAGATTCAGATTCCAGCTTGGTTGCATCTTTGTATTCTTTAAATCCTCGTGATGACGATGATGATGACGAGGGTGATATTATTTCTCTTATTCACGTCGTTTGTGAATTTTCCGACATATTCGAGCCCGTTTTAGGATTACCACCTAAGCGAGCAATTGAGTTCAGAATTAATCTTATTCCTGGAGCTCAACCTATCACTCGTCCTCCTTATCGTATGTCCAATAAAGAAAACGAGGAGATGCGTAAACAATTATCTGAATTGGAGGCGAAGCAATTTATTCGCTCTAGTTCCTCGCCTTGGGGAGCTTCGGCTATTTTCGTGAAGAAATCCGATGGAAAACTTAGGCTTTGCGTTGACTACCGCAAGCTTAACGATCTTACTATCAAAAATAAATATCCTTTACCTCGGATTGATGATCTATTCGATCAACTTAGTGGTGCTAGAGTCTTTTCACAATTAGACTTAGCTACTGGATTTCATCAGCTTCGTATTGCAGAGGATAGTATTCCTTTGACATCGTTCCGTACTCGGTATGGATTTTATGAATGGCTTGTTATGCCATTTGGGTTAACGAATGCTCCGGCCTATTTCATTGACCTTATGAATAGAGTTTTCAAAGACTTCCTCGACCGGTTTGTTCTCATCTTTATCGATGATATTCTTGTGTATTCTAAAACCGAGGAGGAGCATGAAAAACATCTTCGGATTGTGTTGGAAACTCTTAGGAGTAATCAATTAAGAGCAAAATTTTCTAAATGCCACTTTTGGCTATCTCGTGTGAAGTTTCTCGGTCATATTATTTTCGAATACGGAATTTCCGTGGATCCTTCAAAGATTGAAGCGATTCAAGATTGGAAGAGACCGGAGAGTGTGACAGAGATTCGTAGTTTTCTTAGATTGGGGGGCTATTACCGTCGTTTTATCAAAGACTTTTCTAAGATTGTCGTGCCTCTCACTAGCTTGACTAAGAAAGGTGTTAAATACATTTGGTCGGACAAATGTGAAGCTTCTTTCCAGAAATTAAAAGAACTCCTTTCTGATGCTCCTATTCTTGTTATTCCCGAGGGGAATCAAGATTTCGTTGTTTATACCGATGCTAGTCGCGTTGGTTTGGGTGCCGTTCTTATGCAAAAAGAACGTGTTATTGCTTACGCTTCTAGGCAATTGAAGCCAACCGAGACTAGATATGCCACTCATGATTTAGAACTCGCGGCTATTGTTTTTGCTCTTCGGATTTGGCGTCATTATCTCTTAGGAGAGAAATTTGTTCTTTACATGGATCATAAGTCTTTGAAATATTTATTTTCTCAAAAGGAACTTAATTTGCGTCAATAACGTTGGCTTGAGTTCCTTGCTCCTTATGATCTTGATATTCTTTATACACCCGGTAAGGGTAATCGTGTCGCAGCCGTAAACAACAAGTTGTTGTTTCTATGATGATATCCGAATGGAACGATCTCGAGATCTTATCCACTTGTGAGATTCGAGACCGTGTGTCTGATTTATGCTCATCATTTGTTTTATGTAGCCTTGAGGCTCATCCTTCTGTTTTAGACCGCATTCTTGAAGCTCAAAGGCTAGATCCCGAAATGGCTCTTCTTGTCCAAAATATTAGGGATAAAATTGATATTGAAGGTTTGAAAGACTTTGATATCGATTCTCGTGGCGGCATTCGGAGATTTGGTAGACTTATCGTACCAAATATTAGTGATCTTCGTAAAGATATTTTAGAAGATTCTCATCGTTCTAAATTTACCATTCATCCCGGAAGTAGTAAAATGTACGCGGATATGAAGCGACTATATTATTGGGAGGGAATGAAATTCGATATTGCTAACTTTTTTAAGTGTTGCATGACTTGCCAACTCGTTAAGGCCGAACATCAAAGGCCCGGTGGGCTATTGAAACCTTTAGAAATTCCAATTTGGAAGTGGGACCAAATTTCCATGGATTTTATAGATGGCCTCCCCCGTTCTCGTTCGGGTCATGATAGTTTATGGGTGATTGTTGATAGGCTTACTAAATCTGCCCATTTTATTCCCGTTCGGTCTAGCCGAACCGTTCCTCTTTTGGCCAAACTCTTTATCAAAGAGATTGTTAAATTGCATGGGGTTCCTACTTCTATTATTAGCGATCGTGATCCATTGTTTACTAGTGGATTTTGGAAGAGTCTTCAAAAAGCTTTGGGAACGAAGCTTAATTTTAGCACCGCTTATCACCCCCAGTCCGATGGACAAACCGAGCGTGTTAATCAAACTCTTGAAGATCTTCTTCGTGCGTGTGTTCTTGATTTTGGTGGAAGTTGGGAAGATCATATTTCACTTGTTGAATTTTCCTATAATAATAGCTTCCAATCTAGTATTGGTATGGCACCTTTTGAGGCACTCTACGGAAGGCCATGCCGATCTCCTTCTTGTTGGCTTGAGGCCGGTGAGAAGCTGGTTTTAGGTCCAGATTTTATTCGTGATTCCACAGAAAAGATTGATCTTATTCGTCATAGGATGAAAGAAGCCCAGAGTAGACAAAAATCCTATGCCGATAACCGGAGAAGGAAGTTAGAATTTTCTGTGGGAGATCTTGTGTTCATTCGTGTTTCACCTATGAAGGGTGTTGTACATTTCAGTCGATCGGGAAAGTTAGCGCCTCGATATATTGGGCCATTTCCTATCACCGAACGTATTGGTTCCATGGCTTATCGCCTTTTATTACCGGATCAATTTTCTGCTATACATGACGTGTTTCACGTTTCTCAACTTCGGAAATGTCTTCGAGATTCCGATTCTGTTCTTGAACCCGGTGTTGTGGAAGAGATTGAAGTTTCGCCTAATTTAACTTATGAGCAACATCCTATTCGTATCATTGCTTCGGAGGTCAAACGACTTCGAAATAAAGATGTTCCGCTTGTTAAAGTTCAATGGTCTTCAAATCCTAAGGATTATTCTTGGGAATCTAGAGGGTACATCGAGCGAACACATCCGGACTTACTTTCTCGTGCTCTTTGAGGTGAACTTCTTATTTCAAACTTCTTTTGTGTTGAATATGCTTTTATGGTTGTTACTATATATCTTCTTCTTAAAATATTGCGAGGACGCAATTTCTTTAAGGAGGGGAATCTGTAACAACCCGCATATTTATCGATTTTATATTTAAATATTTTATTTAAATATTTCATCATTGGTCGGATTTTAGTCCGAAAAGCTACTTTTTGCATACGGTCGAATTAGGACTCGGGACCACTCCCGTTGAGTTTAAAATGCCGTTTGCGACCTTTTTGAGTATAAGCTTCGATATGTTTGGAGAAAGTTGATTTTTGCTACTTTTCACTTTGGGTTTGGTTTGGGCTCAGCCCTATGTTAACTTATGCTCAAATCTGAGCCACTCTTCCCCATTCACCCTCATTCTCTTCTCATTTCAGTTTTTAGTGTATTAATGGTGGGAGAGATTGGAAATTAAAAACTCCAAAACCCTAGTTCCTCTTGCAAATCAAATTCCTAGCTCCAAACTCAAGAAGAACCCATTGGTAAGCTTCTCTTCTTCTTCTCCAACTTATTCTCTTACCAATTTTCAGAAATTCCTAAACCTAATTTTGGGAATGTTCTTGTTTTTGAGCTTAGATTCAAGCTCAATTGGGTTGTGTTGAAGAGAGGTTGATTCTCCATTTGCTTTTAAGCTTCTTCTTGGTTGATTTTCTGTGAAAAGGTGAGATTTTTATCTCACATCTATGCTTATATTTATCTTCGAATGTTAGGTATGAATTCCTAACACTTATTCGTGTGTATTTTCTTTTGGTTTGGATTGAATTGGTGTATATTCCAATTTTTAGTGTTTTGAGTTCAATTCGTTAAAAATGCTAACTTCTATGTTTGAACATCTTTTTGGTGATGCATCGAGGAGCATATAGGGTCGGGTAGTCGATTGAAATAAACCCTTAGCGCCGTTGCTCGTGCGAATGCAATTTTGGTCAAGATTGAACCTCATTTGTAATAGGCAGGGAAGAGGCTGGAAACAGGTCCGGCCGACCGACCCCCCTGGTTCGGTCGACCGACCTGCTTCCAAATGTGCAGTTGCACTTCTGTTTCTGGTTCGGCCGACTGACTCAGGGAGTCCGGTCGACCGACCTGCTTCCAAGTGCATAAGCACTTTCTGTTATAAGGTTCGGTCGACCGACTCAGGGAGTCCTGCCGACCGACCTGATGATTTTTGCCTGATTTGCCTTGTTGCTTGAATTTCCAACTAAAATCGATTCGTGTTGTTTCCTATTTATTGTTATCAATTATTATGACTTTGATGACTCCTTTTTAGGGATTTTCTTGAGTATCCATTTTGATGGATTCTTTATCGGTTTCGTTGGATTTTTATTCACATCATCGTATGTGAATTTTAGTGATTGATTGTTCCTACAATCTTCTTTGTGTTTTGTCACTTTAAAAATATAAAGGTTTTCTATACTAGTAGTAAATATCAAAACTCTTTCCTCAAACGATTTCAATACTATTTTAATACCAAATTCGTTTATAAAACCGTTTTCAATCTATTAGTATATATATAAACCTTTACCTCACTCGTATGAGAAATCTAATTAAATGACTTAGTAAAACAAGTGGTATGAAACGCTTGCGTTCACTTTGTCGGTTAATTCTTGGACTTATTCGGTTGAATCTCTTGTGACAATTTTATAGTGGAGATCTACAGTTTGTTCGTAAATATTTAAGTTAAGCAAGTGGTTATGGGACATGAAGCTAAACTCATATATTTACCAGCTTAGTGTAATTGACACTTCTCGATGATCATGACGATCATTTTTGTGATTTAGACTAGCAATGTGCGATGTCTCTTTGACTGCACGGGAGATTAAACCCCGTTTTGTGGAGTTTCGACTAAAATTGGTGGGGTAGCAACCCACGGTCTTCGGACCATTCGTGTGTCAGGTCTTCGGACCATCCGTGTGTCAAATTAATGGCTAGCTACCATGAGATAGCTTCTCGTTCATGTGTTACAGCTGTTGGTGAGTTTTCATGCTCCCGTTCGTGTGATAGGCCTCCCCCCTATTTTGTGTGATTTCTGTATTTCGTGTGTCGAATTCTGGGATTTTCTTCTTCACCTATTTTTGTGATTTCTATTGATATGATTTATCAATTTTTGTGCATAGGTGAATTTGTGTGTCATTGACTTTTTGTGATTTCTGGATTTATTGAAATGATTTCTAGAATTTGTGCTTCACCAATTTTCGTGATTTCTATTGATAAGCCTTATCGATATGTGTGCATTGGTGAATTTGTGTGTCATTGACTTTTGTGATTGACGTTGATATTATCGTCAAAAATTATGGTTTGATGAACGAAATAAGGAGCATGACGTTTCTTTGATTCTTGTGTAGATTTGGTGATATTGATTAATCTCTTGTTGATTTTCAATTACTTATATATATCACAGCTTGACATTGTGATTATTATGTGTTTAGTCATATCTCTTACTCTATATCGTTTCATCTGATATCTATAGTTAGACTGATCAGTTTATTATTTTCTTATTAAATAATACTCGGGTCAGACCGAGATGTTACTGGTGCTTCTACTTGACTTCTCATCCAGGATCATTACTCTGACTTTTGGCTAACTACTTAGATTAGTAGTTTATTTTGTAGTATACATTTGAGATATAGACTCCATAATGTATACTTATTCTTTTGTGTA
Organism: Allium cepa; assembly: GCA_030765085.1. NCBI lineage: Eukaryota > Viridiplantae > Streptophyta > Magnoliopsida > Asparagales > Amaryllidaceae > Allium > Allium cepa. The sequence continues at coordinate 590,299,010 of CM060928.1, forward strand.
GTTCGTGAAACGATTCTTTTGTGATATTGTGGATCTTTTTAGGCCACTACTCTGATGTACACTTTTATGTGTAATATTCATATCTTATTCCGCCTTTGTGATATGAATTGTCTGTGACTGATTTATGTTATGTTTATTTCTATATTTGTTTCCGAAGGATTTATATAGCCACCGTGTAGTAGCTTCGAGTTTGTGTCGGCATGTCGGATTTCCTCTTGAAATAGAATGCATGTTATATTGTCTGACATATCGGTGCTCGCGCAAAGAAATTACACGGATGGTCGCTCCTCAACGGCCTTATCCTCCGTGCTAGTTGACAGCATTACAACGTAGTGTTCTTGGCTAGCGTGGGTATAGAGGTGGGGCGTCACATTATGTCTTGCTTTGTGCTCAACTTTTAGTTCCAGTATTTTCCTGACACCACAAAGCCAACAGTCAGTTACCTAAAGCAATATTGATATCATATGATTATGTCATTTATTAGTAGATGTTGCACTTCAGTGCAATTTTGGTAGGTGAAACTGTGTTATGATGATCAGGTAACCATTTAAGTATAGAAGTGTTGCGATCGGTATTATTGAGAGACTAATGGAGCATTACTCAGCGTTTGTCAGTCTCCCCTTGGAATGGCGACCACGCTTACATTTCTCCAAAAGAAGAAATATATAAGATCAGTTACTATTACCTAACTTTCTTGCGCTTAGTGTTTGATGTTGACATGCTCAGTACTCGTCTTTAAGGTTGACTCGCTTTTACACAGTCTTATGTTTCTTTGAGATTGACTCACTTTCATGCCAATCTTGTGTTTCTTTGAGATTGACTTGCTTTTAGGGCAGCCTTATAATTTTGATTTGGTATGCTTGTTCACCATATTTTGTAAGGATTGCTGATGATGGGCATGATATAATTTTATGACATGGTGATTTTACTAATGATTATGCCTTTTGTTTCGTTTTGTTCTTGGCGTGTTTTATGGTTGTGACTATATAATTTTAGATTATGTCATTTTGCTCTATTTGATGCTGGCATATTTACTATAGTTATACTATATTACTTAAAATTCACATATGCTCATTGCTATATCTCACCCTTATTGTATTAAAGATAGTCCAACCCGTTTATTATTTTATGATACTTGGGTCAAACAGAGACGTGATGGGTACTGGGACTCATTGACCGTGGATGTTGGGCTAGCATTTGGATATAGATATATCATTTTATTCTAGTCCTCATATACATGAGTACATATGCACGCCCAGGTGGGCCTGCATTTAATCACAATGTGCATACATTTTTTGTTGTACATGTGAAGTAGATTTGATAGTAGCATCCCCATCTTTGAACTCCGTCTAGGCAAAAGCTGCCATTTTTTTGTTCAGACTGCAATAACTTCTTCATACTAACTCGGAATCAGGCGAGACTTCGACCGATGAACTTCCATCTAAATTATAGACAATAAGGAATACTCAGATACTTCATCTGGTGAATGTATATCGTAGTTCTCCATGGTGACTAGTAGTTGTACTTAGAAAATAACAGGCTGCATCCCTGTATTTGTCTGCCTAGGCAGAAGCCGATATTTTTTTGTTCATACTACAATAACATCTTCATAGTAACTCGGAATCAGATGAAACTACGGCCGATGAACTCCCACCTGAATTACGGATAATATAAAACACTCGGACACTTTAGCTTATGAACGTATACTATAGTTCTCCATGGTGATTAACAGTTTTACTTAGAAAATAACAGGTTATATCCCTACTTCAACGCTCACTGTAGTTCTCCATGGTGACCAATAGTTGTACTTAGAAAATAACATGTTACATCCTCATATTTGAACTCCACCTAGGTAGAAGCCGCTATGTTTTTTCTTCAGACTATAATAACTTCATGCTAACTCAGAGTCAGGCAAAACCTTCGACCGATGAACTCCCACCTAATTTATGGACAATAAGGAACACTCGGATACTTCCTCTGGTGAATGTATACCGTAGTTCTCCATGGTGACTAATGGTTGTACTTAGAAAATAACAGGCTACATCCCTGTATTAGAACTCCGCCGACGCAGAAGCCCCTATTCTTTTATTCATACTACAATAACTTCTTCATACTAACTCGGAATCAGGCGAAACTACGGCCGATGAACTCCCACCAAAATTACGGACAATATAGAACACTCGGATGCTTCAGCTTATGAATGTATACCGTAGTTCTCTATGGTGATTAATAGTTATACTTAGAAAATAACAAGTTATATCCCCGCTTCAACGCTCATTGTAGTTTTCCATGGTGACTAATAGTTATACATAGAAAATAACAGGTTGCATCCTCATATTTGAACTCCGCCTAGTTAAAAGTCGCTATTTTTTCTTCAAACTGCAATAAATTCTTCATACTAACTCGAAAACAGGCAAAACTTTGACTGATGAACTCCCACCTAAATTACAGACAATGTAGTACACTCGAATACTTCATCTTGTGAATACACACTGTAGTTCTCCCTTATAGCTAACAGTTGTATGCAAAAAATAATAGACTACATCCACGTATTTAAACTCCGCCTTGGCAGAAGCCACTATTTTTTGTGCATACTGACTCGATATTGGAAGAAACTTCGACGGATGAACTCCCATCTAAATTACGGACAATATGATATGCTCAGATACTTCATCTTGTGAACGCACACTGTTTTTCTCCACGGTGACTAACAGTTGTACTTAGAAAATAACAGGATATATCCCTACTTCAACGCTCATTGTAGTTCTCTATGGTGATTAATAGTTGTACTTAGAAAATACAGGCTATATCCCCATATTTGAAAACTATTTCTCTATGAGATTTTGAAGGATATATTTGGAATTTTAGAAGGACACCAAGTAAATCTATTCAATGAATTCTCTTTATTAGTAGTAAAGATGTATATGTATATACATTTGTTTGACATTCGTATGAGATGTGTGACTTTAAATGTATATTTGTATTCGTCAAGAACTCGTTATGTATGTATTATATATAGGTCTAGTGTTTCCATTTGTAGACTTGCTATATGTATGTGTGTAGTCAAGACATGTATTATATTTTTCACTGTGAACTGTGACTATGTGTTTTTCATGATATGTTATATTTGTTCTATTTTGAATCGATGAACATGCTTATTGTTTTGTGCCGATACCGTTCATGCCATTTACAGTTATATATAAGATAAAGAAAAACGTGATGGTGTTAGCCTAAGGGAATATTCATGGATGGTTGCTCCTACCTAGCCTTATTACCCATATTACTAGACAATATTACTATTTGATACTCTTTTATAGTATGGGTATAGAGTTGGGACGTTACAGCATGATATCATGCTATGATTTATCCTGCTTTGTTCATGAATGAATGAATTGGTTGAAATATAGTTGTATTCTATGATTTATCTTGTTCATCCTATGATTGGGTCGAGAACTTTTTTAAAATATCTAAAACAATTCAAATAATTAAACAACCAATAACATGTATTCTAGAGCGAAATTGCTCCATAAAATATCATTCAATAATATGGATTATCTAGCGGTTCAAATTGATATCCGGTAAACTTCGATTAACAAACAATCTACATGCATCAACATATAAGTATATATAATTCAATTCACATTCAGATAGTACCATTTATAGATTGACCCTTTCAATCCATACAACAAATCAGAAGAGGAGCAAGGATGTTTTATGTTTTTTGTTCTTAAAAAGTCTCATGTTTTTTGTTCGGGCAGAGTCCCATGTTTTTTGTTCTTAAAAAGTACTTGAAGGTAGTATGGTATGAGAGGAATCGACGGTGTTTTGAAAAAAAAAAGAGGAGCAAGGAGGTTTCATGGAATGACCTTAAAAATAAAATAGGTGCAGGTTTGTGTTTATCTAAACACATCTTCACTCAGCAACAGATTTCTCTTTGGCATCGGTGATTTTGTGTTGTTTTCTCTTGTGTTATCTTTTCTATTTTTAGTTGTTTGTGTGTAAGTTTTCTATTTTTTTTCTTGGCTTTGAACTTGTTCTAAGTCAATTTCTTTCTTTTTTATACAATAAAACTGGTAGGGGATCAGTCAACCCCGCTAGCTTTTGCTAAAAAACAAATCAGAATATCACATAACATTCAGTTCTCAACCCAACCGTAGGTTGAACAAGGTATAATCATATAGTGCAATCATATTTCAACCAATTCATTCATTCACAAATAATATTCATCGCAATCCATAAACAAAGAAGAGCACACAAAGAGAAATTCACATTTTAGAGACAAATATGTGAATTAAAATGATTAGTGGAGGGAGTTAATATTTTAAAATCTAGAAAAAATTGTACAAATGCATATCATATGGAAGTGTGAAATAAACATAGTTTTAAAAGAAAATAACTCAATTTAAGCTTTTAATGACTAAAAAAGGCTTGGAAACATCGGTTTGGGGTTGGTGGAGAAAGAAGAGAACGAGGTGAGGATTATATAACTTGGAAAATTATTGTTTCATATTGGACCAGTGAGACTAGATGCATCGACGCTTCAAGTCCCAATGGTCCAATTCCAAATGCTTCAGCTAAATGATGTAAATGACTTGGTTGGGTTATTTCAATTTCCAACACATTTGGTGCATCGAGCATGTGTCTAGTTCCAACAGTCCAATTCCAAATGTTTCAGCAAAATGAAGTAAATGACTAGGTTGACCTACTTCAATTTCCAACACGTCGGATGGTTAAAATTTTAAATGACCGGTCCAAATCTACATAGGCATCTCCATATCTAAGAGCATCTCCAACAAATTACCAATCACAAAATGAAATGTGTTACCTCAAATCATGCTACAACAAGGTGTACAAAATATAATCGATTACAGATTTAGGTGGATTGATTCAGTATGTGTAATCTATTTGAATGCTTATTCAACAAGCATCCATTAATCAGGCGCTTGTTGAACAAGATGATAAAGTACCTGATAATAGATCTTTAGATGGAGACCTAAATGAAGACGCTTGTTGAACAAATGTCTGTTTTTAGTTCTCCTAGGAAATAAGCAGCTACATTTTGTAATCAAACAAAATATAATACTAGTGTGAATTTGTGCTATGTGTTAACCCAAAAAAAGGATCAACACCCAGGATTGAGTATGAAAGCACTAGCTATGTTCTTACAGAGCAATAATATAGAAAATAAATGTAAAAATTGTAGAAATAGTATAAAAAAAATTATAGTGGTTCGGTTGTTAATGAAACATATGTCCACTTTATAACTTTCTATAACTATTACAAGTTGACTCGGATTACAATATGATTGAATCTTCTAAGATATATCAAGTCACAAGAAAAGAGTTCAATGGAGAAACATAGTGAACCCCTAGATGACTATTGTGTGGTAGGAGAAGAGAAAAGAATAATATCTGTAGAGTCCCAGCTGTCAGTCCAGAAGATCCCCTTTGTGTTGCAAGTACGATTGCATTTATTGGGGTTGGAGAAATATTAGGCTAGCTCGCTTTTCCAAAAGCCTACAATCGATGATAAGAAGGTGCTCTGAAAATTTCATAATGACGTAACCTAATCTGATGGATTGCTAGCAATCTGTGTACTTAGGGAATTTTTGGGTTTCTTTCTTTGGGTTGCACTATGTGCCTCATGTAGGTTCTCTCTGTGTAATTTCATAGCTTATTGCCTTGTTTTGGTGATGGTTTACACACGGGTTAGATTTTTCTACAACTTGAATGAACGTTTACTTCTCGCACTAGGTTGCTTGGAATACTATGAAACTTGGCAAACATCCCTAGAAAAGATATTAGTTCATGCTGCAAGTGGTTTGAACAATCCATGAAGAATCCTCATGGATCGCTAGCGATCCATCCCTTTAGTTGATTTATTGGTAATTCTTCTTATATCCTTCCTAGCCTATTCTTATAGTCCTTTTGGTTGATTCTTGAGTCATTTCGGCTTAGCCTAGGTGTTATAACCCATCTAGATTCCTACTTGGGCAAAAACCTAGTGAGCATTTGGCCCCTAGAGTATGCCTTCATCAGAAATAAGGTGTGCTCTGAAAGTAACTGCTTTTGAGTTTCCATTTTATGAAATCTAGTTGATTGTGTCGAGGTTACCATGTGAATTTGGCTTTGACTATTCAGTCGTCTGTTGAGTTTTCGATGTGAATCATCGTCGCTCATAGAAACAAATCAATTTCGATCCTACAATTTTCAAGGTGCTTGTAAACAACATATAGATCACACTTGGCAAATTTGAAGAAGATCGGTCGCATTTTGATGGATCGCTAGCGATCCATAGACTTAGCAAATTTCTACAAACAATCCCTATTTAGCTTTGCTCCAACCAATCCTTCTCACTTTCCTTTGTTTATGTGTTCCTCTTGCGATCCGAGCCAATCACGAGACCAAACCCTAACTAGCCTTTGCAGCCGCCATCATTGATCTCTATTGTCGTAGCCTACCGCCATCAACCTCAGCTTCCCCTCGCCATTACCCTGAGCCAAACCCTAGCACCAGAATCGTCGCTTTTTGGATCTTTGTTGGCCCTTCAGATCGCTAGCTCTATCCTGGATTGCCACGAATCCGAAATTGAACCCATTTGCTTTCAATCTAAGGTTGGCTTTGACATGGTCATTGTATTAGTGATGATGTCCAGTGAATTTGGGAAGATTTATAAGGATGGTGAATGAAGCGGGTTGATTGTGATTTATTGGAGGTAGATAGTATAGTCGTGTCTTGTAATTGACGGCTCGAGCAAGATTCAAAAGAATTACAGAAATAGGTTGATAGAAAATCTATATTTTATAGATATCGACACATATAAAATAGAATGATTCTATGTAAGTCATAAAGGATTTACTAGGTCCCATTTCTGAAGTTGCACCTATTCATATTCAGTGCAAACAAATTAATTCTTACAGATAAATGCCCAATATCCAAGTAAGCTTAAAAATTTGAATTCTACTATCTTCGTCCAATAAATCAAAATCGACTTGAACATGGCCTCGATGGTTCCGATGACGTAGTTTACTATAGACTTAATCATCTCAAATTAGTTTTACTATTGCATGCTCTATGTACTTGAGAATAGAAAGAGCTTTCCGTGTTGCTTTGGACAACGGATCCATTATCGATCGTCGATCGATAACGCGTAAGCGTGGAAGAGATAACTTCAATTAATGACATGAAAAGCCTTTTTTGTTTCTACTATGAGTGAACTATCTTCATAGGATAGAGCGTTCATGGAGTTCAGAACACCGAGCCCATCTCACATGGATAACACACTACACTTGCCCCAGTCATTGCTTGGAATTTGACGAGTTGGCACAAGTAAACATCATTTTCAAATTCAGGCGTCTAAAAATACAAGAATTTTTAGTTAAAAATAGATTTACTTAATCACATTGGATATAATTTCTATTATATAGAATGAAGCGTCTGTCATCTCGACGTAAATCCAGTGGAGGAAGCCCGATACTCTCGAAAGTAAAATCGGCATCAATTATGCCTTCGCAAATGGTTCCGGCAGCACCTACTTCTTTGGCACCACAAGCTTAATATAGTCAACTGGTGCTAATTGGTCCGGTCATCGATCGAACTCCTCCGAACTTTAGAGTTTTACTTAACCCTCCAGAGAGAGGTTCCGTCATTTCTGCTAAAATTCAGTACAATATTTACTTACAGCTTGGTATTATGAATGATGATGTGCGCCTTCCTCTGAAAAACGAGTTTGCACACATGTCGCCTTCAGGGTACACTTCCTGCTATCGGCACATGTACTTGAATGGTGCAGTACCCCCATTCAACCATTTATTTAAAGACACTCTTCTAAATTTGGGAATAGCTCCATTTCAGATCCATCCTAACAGATATGCAATTTTGACTTGTCTTCATATTTTGTTTATGCGGTCATTCAACTGTGCCCCATGCTTCGATGAATTGAGATATTTCCTTTTATTCAATAAGAGATATGAATTTCCGTCTGTGATTATTAAGGCTTAGAGAAATTGCAATATCGTTGTTGCAAATTCAAAGCAACTTGTCTTAGATGTCCTGAAGGATTTAATCATCTTTGGACGATAGAGGATAAGTTTTCTCTTCACTCGTTGAGATTTATCAAGATGGTGCGGAGTTTTAATAAAGAAAAGGCTTCTTACAGTTATTTCAAGGTCAAATAAAGATCCAGCACTAGGCTCTATCTTTTATACTCCGAAGGGCATAGATGCTAGAGAGATCGGTCAAACTTTTGCTGATGGAAAAAAATTTGCATCGATGTAGATTATTACATCTCGAGAGGTTCTGTCACTTGTTAAGGTTCCATCCCCTAATTGTACTAGGATTAGAACACACTACACTTCTTCATCACAAAATTCCGAAGAAAGCTTTAACATCCCCTATCTGGAGGCCTGACTAAGCGCTACAGATGCTACATTCATACATAATATTAACTTTCGGTGACCAAATATGGAAATATTAATGGTATTCATATTATCAAAATCACATGAATATGAAACAAAATCACATATTTCAAAACAATAGCTTTTCTCACTACATTTCACAAAACATGGTTCATATCCATTTATATAATCCCATCATGTTCCCAGGCATTTATCAAATATAATTCTTACAAATATGCCAAGAGCGACATATGAAGATGTCCTTTTGGATGATCAGAGAAATAGAAGACTAATTATCTTAAAACATACAATGGAATTTTTAAAATAACTAAAGTTGCCTCCTCCACTCTTTGGAAGCATTGTTCGCCCACCTACTAAACCTGAATCTTCAACCCTTAGTCTACTCAAATCAATTTTTAAGCACTCGATAGTTTAAGGGGAAAACATAAACTTTGAGTCTGACATAAAGTCTGGTATGAATAATACTATACATTTCGATTATATTTGATATTGAGTGAGACTGTGCTGCTTAGCAGAGCGAGTTTCCCCTCACTGATACCTTTTTTAAAACATATCTTTTGCAAATCATAATCATGCATCCAAACTAGTTAATCTAACTGATTATATCAAAATAGCAATATCCTTTATGCTAAAAACAAGTAATTTACTGGACCACCTGTCCGAAACAAATGTAGTTTTGTTCAGCTGACTACTAACCTTTGGCTGACTCGAGCCTATCAGATAGAAAAATAAATATGATTTAACAACTATTAAGTAGGTGTTCTGGACGGTCTGTCCCTAGTTTACATCTCCCATGGTCTCCAGGTCCTAATGGTTTTGCGAGCTCACCAATAGCCTTTTTCTTCTCTGCACATATATTTCTTTTTGTGTGTAACCATGAGTTAAGTATACATGTGACTAAGCCCTACACACTAGAATTTAGACTAAAATTTTCTTTGGCTATAGCTAATGTATAGGGCATGACCCTACACCAATCCCATCTGGTCTTCTATATCTGAGTCATTTTTTTAGGGTTAATTACCCTTTAAAATTTTCCTTGAATAACCTTTTCAAAATGATTTAAACCTTTAAATCATACTTATAAAAGGAAAATAAATTCTTTGCTTTACTTTAAGCTATTTTCCATGATATATATTTATACACTTTACTCAAAAGGACTTCCCATCCCTCCAAAATAAGTTAAAACCCTTTTTAACTTAAAACACTTTGGCTATATTGCCAAAAGCAATTCACTCGAAACTTTTGTTTAAAATATTTATACAACCCTTTCGAAATCATTAAAAGTATCCCTTTGATAACCATTGGAAGTATCGATTTCTATATAAGTAATCTACTTTACTTTATAACCATAGGCCAAAAGGCCAAAACATAGCTTTCGAAACCATTTACAAAAGCCTTTTTAAAAACATTGAATTCTTCTCTTTCGAAAGCCTTAAAACCTTAGACATCCTTTTCAAACATAAAACTTGTCTTTTAAAAGTAATTGGAAACCTTCATTAAAAAATCCTTAAATACCTTTCGAAACCATTAAGGAACCTCCTCTTTGAAACCATACTTTAAATCTTATGAAAATATTGAGGAACCTCCCCTTCGAAACCTACATCGGTTATCTTTCAAAAGCAATAAAGTATACTACTTAAAACAAGTCTTTCGAAAGCATTGGGTTCAAGTAAAAGCTTGTGGAAAACCTTTTGAAACCTTTGGAAACTGTTCCTTTCGAAACCTTTGGGTTAAATTTTCAAATATAAAAAAGGGTCATAAATAACCAAGTCGAAAGCAGCTCTTCGGTAAGTAATTCCTAAATAAAAGAAGTGGATTGTGTCGAAACCTATCCCTTCGAAAGTATTGGAGAAGCGGCTAAGTTTTAAAAACACGGAAACCCTTTCGAAACCAATCTTGGTCGAAAGATAAAAAACGGCAATGAGAGGTTTCGAACCCATTCGAAAGCATTTACTTAAAAAAAGGCGCAACCCATTCAAATCCTTTCCTTTGAAACATTTGACCCAGCCAAAATCCAACCAAGTCGAAAGCACTTCCTTCGAAAGCAAAAGCAAGCGCATTATCTATTTAAAACAAAGCATGTTTTGAACCCCTCGAAACCTTTGGTTTCAACCCAGTACCTTTCGCCTATATCCAATTCACTATGTACCATGTATTTGATACCATGGGCATTGGTTTCAATGGAGTTGGAGGCGGAGGTAATGAGTTGGAAGCTTGGTGCCGAATGCATTGAAAGGGGAAAAAGCATGTTGATTTGACTTTTGAAATTAATTCTTTTTACCTAACCTGCCTTGTTTATCAAATTATCAATGGTTATAAGTTTTCTTTTCTAAAAGTACTGCCAATTTTTAGAAATAACAATTTGAATTATTTACAAAATACCCCTTCTCCTTTTTATAAACATATAAAATATTTAAGTCTCATACCTTAAATAATTTTATATAAATCCATTAAAACACTTAGGAAAATTCTACGAAAATTTCTATTAATCATTTTTATATGTTTTTCAACATTTATAAATTTCAAACCCTAAGCCAATATAATTTGGCCGTAAATAAATTCTTAAACCCAAAATAGCATTTTCATCACTAGAAAATTCATATAAAATCCACAGTAATTCAAAAAATTATGAAAATTGAAACCCTTTGCTAAATTATCATTTCTAACCTAAATCTAAATTCTCAAGGTAATTGGATGTCATATAATAGAGTTTTCACATCAAAACATATCACGAAATCTATGTGAATTAGCAAAAATCATCAACGACATATAAATATACATTTTATCATTCAAAACATGGCAAAACATTAGCAAATAGTTCAGATTTCATACTAAAATCGAAAATCATTAAAAACTTGAGATGTAGTAATTATTCATCTTTGCTTTGATGTTAAGGAGATGAGATTTGATTTTTGATTTAAGCTAGTTAGCTTCTTCCTCTTAATTTAGCTTGATTTCCCCTTTTTTCTTCTTAATGGTGGCCGACCTCTTAGTGTTTGAGTTTTAGTAAATGTTGTAAAGAACGCATGAAATGAATGTAGTGAAGTTTTAGGGTATAAGGTTATTGATTCTACCTATTTTGCCCTTGTTTACTGAGCCTAACTTAATTCATTTTAATTCTACTTAGTCCATTAATTTACATAGGCACGGTAACCCTTTATAAATCACAAATCTCACTCTCTTAACAATTTACATTATTTCATTTAATTTACTTAATTAAATGTTCTAAATAATGTTACTAAAAATATGGGGTTTTACAAAATAGGTCTACAAGGAGAAAAAGGTCCATCTGGTGGATCAATTGAGGAAATACGTGAAGAAAATGGCGTTATGATCGGAGCTATTAGTCCAAACAGGATGGCCTCAATCCTGGAGGAAGGGGAAGACGAGTTCAAACAATGAGAAGGCAAGGTTGTGGTGATCATAGAAAAAGATGAAGGTGAAAATTAAAGCGGAAGTGACGATGACCCCTCCTCAAGCGTGAGGAATTTGATGCACGTTCCAGCGAAGGAGATCCCGAATCGTGTGATGAAACTCTGAGAATGAGCCAAATTCGCCTCCCTAAGAAGTTATTGCTAAACATACTCCCTCGGCAACTAGACGACTTCATGGTTCTTCGCCTAACAAAACCGATATCGACTTTGGGGACTTGAGCAACGATTATATGGACATTCTAGAACTCATGGGAGAAGATTTTGAGTCCATGGAATTGTCCCCTCACTCCGATCATGTTGTTTCTAGAGTTAGCCTGACTCCCACTGTAGCCGCTTCTCGACCAAGTTTGTGATGTCCTTTCAGGGCATCTACGACGCATTATATACTTCACTAGGGTCGCGTACACTCATATATGCATTATTTAAGCTTATTTTCTGCCGTTAAATTTACTTCATTTTTTTATATATTAGGTGCTATGAGAAGTCGTGAACTTTATAAAGATCTTAAACAATTTATAGATGCAAAATTTAGGTAGAAACGGACTTCAAGCCGCCACCAGCTCCGAGATACTTTGGAAGAATAGAGGAGGAGAAAAGAATGGGAAGATGAAGCTCGTCATTGGGATGATAAGGATCGAGGCAAATTTTATAGGGGTGGCTATAAGAGGAGGAAGACTCCCGATGATTGGGAGGAGCCATCTAAAAATTCAAAAGTAGATCTTGATCCTCATCCTTTCGAACACCATACATCTGCCCCGACTTTAGCTTTTATCGGAATGAAGGTTTCGTCTTCTACCATTCAGGTCACTCCATCAACCAAAGCTCCATCAACTTATGTTGTGCTTGCTTCCAAATTTTCATGCCCTCTCAGGAGGCCTGCTTATGTTCTCCGATCTGGTCCACCTAATCTTGAAGCCTCGTTCCCTGGCTGGTTTGTGAAGGGAGTTAAATTCGATTGTGACCTGCATTCAATTTGTAAGGATTCTTTTATACCCTATCTCTAGGCAATTCAGAGCGATTTAGATCAATCTGAAGGATGGAAGAAATTATGTAAAAAACTGGTGGACACAAAATGTAACAACTAATAAGAGATTCATTATTTCGAGTGGGAAAAGGATGATTATGAAAGGATGCCGATGGAATGTAATGCCAAAATTGAACAATTGACAAAAGGGAGGGATGTCGCCATTCAAGATAGTAAGAGCAATGCTAGTTTGCTAAAGGAATTGAAGGAGGCTTAATCGAAATTTGAAATCGTGTTTAGAGATGAAATCAACAAAGCTCATGCTGATGAAGTCAAGTTGAAAAGGAGTTTAAAACTCGAGATGAGGTCACCGAAGCTCAAAAGAGAACCATTACTAGTCATGACGAAGCGGTCGAAGCTCATACGAAAACAATTACTGATTATGCAAGAATGGTGGAATCTCAAGATAAGACCATATTCGACCAGGATCAATTGATTGCTTTGCTTCGGGAAAAAGTTGCACAACTCGACATTGAAAAAACCAAAGTCGAAGTTGAGAAAGCATCCGTAAGATACCTTCAAAAGGAAGATGGTGAAGATGGATAACACCATCCCGTCAACTCTTTGTTGCATCAGGGCGGTCTCTTTTATTTAGGCCCCAAATTCCCACGTACTCTTGTTGTGGTTTGGGAAAAGATCCTAGCCCGTATCCAAAAAGTCGGGGATATGTACATTGAACAAGAGCTAGAGGATGCCTATCTGAACGAAGAATCAAAGAGGGCTTTGGTAGAGGGCTGAGAGATTATCCGGGTTGAAAGGGAGAGAGAAGACACCGAGGCTGGTGCAACTGCAGCTACTAAAGCACAATCAGAGCATTTCAGTTCTGGGCCTGGCATATCGTCCAATAACTCCATGATTAGACAAATCATTCTGGCTTCGGCCGACATTGCTTTATTATCCGTCCCTTTAGCCCCCTTCTTCGTGGCCTTGCGAAGTCTTGAAACTTCGCCCAAGATTGTGCAACCATCTAAAGAAGGAAATGGTAGGGAGTATAAGGTTGAGATTCACGATCACACCTCTGATGCAGGTAATTTTATTATTTCTCTCGAGTTTGAATGCTTTTCTTTTTGATGCAGGTATAAGGTTGAACAACTAAATGCTTTTCTTTTTGATCTTATAGGTCCATCTTGTGTGCCTATCGAATTGCCAATTTCTCCTCTCCAGTCTCGGGGACTACTGCTATCACAACAGCTTCAATGCTTGTTTCTGTAGCTGCTTTGGTCACCACGCCCGTGTCTGGCGTGCAACCAGGGCCAGAATCTAAGAAGATTGCCACGTTGCATGGCCTGGATGACCCCTCCGTATCTCTAAAGGGTGATTTAATAGTAGCTGATACCCGAGAGTAGACTGTGATATCCCGGAATTTTTGGCAATATCAATTTAATAATCTATATTTAAAATTAAATTGATTTGATAATTTTTGTTAATAAATTTGAATTGATTTAATAATCTTCTTTTAATAAATATTTAATTAGTGAATTTATCTTTTAAGAGCTAATAAATTGTTTTCTATTTATAATGTATATATATATATATATATTTTAAATAGATGAGTTTGTTTTTAAATTTAATTAATAAAGCATATTTTCTAATTCCAATATTTTGGTAATTGGGAAATTATGATTTATTTATGTTAAGCTTTTCAAAGCTATTTAATAAAGAACTATATGGTTTTAAATACATAAAATAAATGTTTAATTGTTTAAAAAGTGTTTTAGCTTAGGTTTAAATAAATTTAATAATAAGATTTGTTTAACATTCTTTTTAAAATATTGATTAATAAATATGATTTGTAAATTAGATGTGAAGTTTAAAATACAACTAATATATGAAACATTTATTTATATAAATAATAAGTAATTTACATCTTCTTTTATAAATTAATTTAAAATAATCAAAAATGTTATTTTTAAATAATAAGTATATGTATTGTTTTTATTTATAATTATACTTGGTTTTATTCTTTAAAAATTATTTATTATATAACTAAGTATTAAAAACTAATTAATTTAGTTAAAAGCTTTCATTAACACTTAATTATAAATACAAATTATTTAAAAGAACATGTGTTGCTTTCTTAGAACCTAATATAACATGTGTAATTTAAACAAACAAGGAAATTTACAAGTGTTAATATTTTATACAAGTGTCAAATTTGTATTTTTATTTTTCTTTGATTTTAAATAAATCATAAAATAAGTTACATAAACACACATCTTCCTTTCCTTTTTCTCATTTTCATTTCTAAACCAAGAAATCTTTCAGCTCAAAACTATTTACTCTAAACAATCCTCATTTCAAAAACAAAATATGAAACCCAAAAATCAATAATCAAACTCTTCATCCTCAAACCTGCAAAATCATTCCCTGTTCAAATGCATAGCAAACTGCATTCTTCAAAAATCTGTAACATTTTCCAGCATGCATGCAAAAGCTCGGGTGATTCTCGGGTGTTTGGAGTGATTAACTCGAAGTAGAGTAGCTTTGGACTCAAAGTCGTTGTAGGGTAGGCTCGAGTATATTATGTTGTTTACAGGTTTAAGATAAAAACAGAAACCTGTTCTGTTTTTTTAAAATTTTAAAGTAAAGTTTAAAATGCGAACTAGAAATTTAAACTAAGTTTAAAATCTGAATTCAGTAGTTTGAATCTTAGATTTTGAAATAATTTAAATTTTGAAATTTAAATTTGGTTTTAAAAACTTTTAAGTGTAAAAGTATACTTGGTTTTAAATTTGAACTAAAAAGTTTAAATTGTAAAATAGAAGATTTAAAATAAGTTTAAATCTGAGATTTAAAAGTCTGGAATTTTAGTTAAATTTTAGTTTCTTTTAAATAAAATAAAGTTTAAATTAAATTGTTTTAACTACTTTAAAAATGGTTAAATGGTTTGAATTTAAAATGAAATTTTAAAATGTATGTAAGTTTTGGACCCAAGTAATCTGGAATCAAATTTAATTTGTATTCCAGTTTGAAATAAATGGAAATTTTTAAATTTAAAATGATTTAAACAATTTTGTTTGTTTAAGTGTATTTTTAAATTAATTTGAATTTTAAAATGAATTGGGTTTGAAATCCTTTTAAAACTTGTTTATAAAATGAATATATCTTTAACATATGAGATAAAAAGGTTTTGAATTATTTTTAAACTTTGTTTAGATAAATTTGTATTCATTTTAAAATCTTAAATTTAAAATGAAGTTTAAAATGGAATTTAAGGTAAATTTAAAATCAAATTGTTTTTTAAATTACTTTGATTAAGTAAGAAAAGATTTATCTTAATAGAATTTTAATGATTTGGATTCATTAAATTATTAAGATAATTAGAATAATTAATTAATTAATTAATTAATAATATGGATGATTAATTAAGTAATTTAGAGTTATTAAATTAATTAATTAATACTTAAGATTAACTAATTAAGGTTAATTAATTTGTAATTAAGGATTATTAACTAGATTTTAATTAATGATTAAAGATTAATTAATCAAGTAATTAAGAATTAATTAAGTTACAGTTAACACTTAATTAATTAAATAATTAGAGATAAATTAATTGGTAATTAAATATTTATTGATTTGTAATTAATAATGGTTAATCTGAGTTAATTTCTTAAGGAAGAAATTAAAGAATGGTTAATGAAGGTCATTAACTTAAGATTATTTAATAAT
This sequence comes from Allium cepa, assembly GCA_030765085.1. Taxonomy (NCBI): domain Eukaryota; kingdom Viridiplantae; phylum Streptophyta; class Magnoliopsida; order Asparagales; family Amaryllidaceae; genus Allium; species Allium cepa. The sequence continues at coordinate 590,315,553 of CM060928.1, forward strand.
TAATTAATATGATTAATTTTAATAATTAATTAGATTAATTAATTAACAATAATCATTTATGAAATTGTTTAAGTTTAATTACTTAATAGAAGTAATTAATGAATTAATTACTTAATGTAATTAATTACTTAATGTAATTAATTGAGTTTAATGTGTTTAGTTTAGATCAACTAATTAAGTTTAATTAATTTAAACACTTGATGATTTGATAATAATTACTTTATGTAATTAATGGAATTGTAATTACTTAAGGAAGTAATTAATTGATAATTGCTGGATGTAATTAAAGATGGTTTAATAATGGAGTGATTTGGATTAAATTACTTTGTAATTAATCAAGGGATTAATTGAGATGATTAATTAAGGGTAATTAATTTATGAAATGAAGTAATTAATGGTAGTTAATTACTGAATGGGATTAATCAAGGGATTAATTAGAAAATAAATTAAGAAGTAATTTATTTAATGAAGTAATTAATGATAGTTAATTACTGGATGTTATTAATCAAGGGTGATTAATATATGTGGTTTAATTGAAGATTAATTACTTAATGTAATTAATTTAAATAGAGAGATTAATTAAAAATGTAATTTAGAAATCATTAATTAATAAATTAATGACGTAAATTTAGAATTGATTATTAAAAAAATAATTAATAAAGGAATTGATTAAGTAATTAAATGTTAATTATTTTAAGGGTTAAGTATAATTAACTTGTGTAATTAATTTACAGGCTAATTACTTATTGTAATTAGAAAATTGTCAATAAGGAATGATTAATTGAAATGAATAATGAGATGGTGATTAACTAATTAGTAATTAATTAATGGTTAAGTTAAGCAGGATTATAGTGATGAAGTAATTAATTTAATTTAATTTATTTTAAATTAATTAAAGATGATGTAATTAATTTAATTCATTTTAAATTAATTGAGAGATGAAGTAATTAATTTAAATTCACTTTAAATTAATTATAGATAGCGTAATCATTAAATCATTGCTTATGTATGAATGGTTGTATTGGTTGCCTTGTATGGTTTGTAATCTCAGCTATGAGATAAGTAATGCTGTATGATATGGATGCTTTGGTTGCATTTGGATGATAATAAGGATGATCTGTTTATAATGATATGGATTATCTGTTGGTGATGATAATGTTAATTATCTATTGTGAATCTGTGAATTATCTATCTGTGTATTTATAGATAATGAATTGAATTGTTTTAAACTTTAAAACAACTTGGCCTTAAAAGATACGTTTTGGATTCGTTGAGACCGGGATCAGGTTTCCATATTTGGATATCCGAAAACCACATCGATCCAAATTAACGATAGGTCGTGAATCTCAAGTGAAGATGAAGACTCAAAGTGCAAGGGTTATCGTCGTTAACTCTGAGGGTGATTCCAAAATGAGTGTAACGAGATAATGCCTTCGGTTTCGTTCGTACCCAGAACGAACTTGTGTGGATTGAATGCTTTCAGAACATCGTCAGATGGACGATGAGCATTCTAAGTGATGTGTTCTAATAAGGTAATCGTAGCCTCAAGCCTCATCAACCGAGATTGGCTAAAACAGAGGAGGTGCAGCAAGGCTAAGTGGGTCATTGCCCAAGTAGGACGAGATTTACCCCTGTTTAGATGTCCCTTTTATTTCGGCTGTGTGGTGCGGTTGCTGATCATAACTGCGGGGTGGTCTTGTTCGGAACTGTTCAGTAAGGAATGGTTACAGCTTTGTGTTGCAGGGGATTGAGAGTGATCCTCGGTACGGTGATCTAGGCCCCATACTGTGACGGGCGGTACCCCGGTAGCCCTGCCATTGTATGGAATCCAAAATCCAATAAGTGTCGTACGTATTAGTTATGCCCAACTATGTTAGAACGTGAGATGTAAGCATTCCAGCTATTTTTGTATTTTACTTGAAAACCCTAGACACTATAATAATATCACTGGATTTCCTATCAAATGTTTTGGTTAGCGTAAGGTAAAAAATTTTCCATGTTTATGTGTGGGAAGTCTTACGTGATACCTTTTGTTTTCAAAGGTTTTCCAAAAGTTAAGAAACTTTAACCTGTTACTCACACCAGACCCATGTCTGACCCGGAGTTTATTTCTGTTTTTCTTAAACTCTTGGGTACTCAAATTTTTACGAGTAGCCAAGGGATTCAGGTTAGCTTTTGACAAATTGTGGAGGAGCAATGGAGCATGAGGCTTCTGCATGTAGTTATATAGTATTCCACTGTGTTGGTATCTCTGAGTGGTTTCTTTGTATGGTATTGAGTTGTAATAACTAGACAGGTGTTTATAACTGTCTAGTATGTGATGTATTGTCTGTGTAACTCTGATAATTGTTGTATACTATGTATTATTTATGTTATTAATATAATTTATTTGTTCCGCTATTAAGATTCTTTTGTTGTTTCTTCTTTCTCTTCTTTCTTTTCTCTTTTCTATCTCTTTCTTTCTTAAAGATGATACGACTTTCTGGTCGCTGAAAGTCGGGTCGTCATAGGTGGTATCAGAGCGCTAGGTTGAGCGAATACCTAGGCTCTGGAGTGGTGTCTATCTTGAGAGAGCGTATTTGTAATTTTAATATATATATATATATAATTATTTCTACCTATTTGGGTTACCTGTTCAGGTTTTCCAGTATAAGTTATAAAGGTAGATAAGGTAGTGGTGTGTGTAACATGACTACCATTGGTTGGAGTTTGAATGTTTGAGGTTGGAAGTGTGTCTGTCGAGACTGTAGACCTAATACTGTCTCGAGTGAGTTTTGCTTGGAGTAGAAATTTCATCGATCTTTGAAGGAAACCTATTTAAAGGTTCAGAGTCTATATTTGAAGTTGGATGAGTAGAGCTTGGATCTATCGGTTTGGCAGAAATAAGTGATGGTATCTCAGTACCTCAGGAAGTAGTAGCTGCGTGATGAGATGCAGTGATTATGGATGTTTCCAAAGATATTTATTTGGAACAAGAGTAAGGAAGTGTATCTGTTTCGGTGTTGTGGTTGAGTCCAGCAGGGTGTTTCTGTTTGCTTTGAGGTCCGAGTTTCTCGAAGAGTTTTTTATTAGGAATTCTTTGGCATTGGTGTTAGCAATACAGCTCGGAGTGTTCCGGGTTGGCAGGAAGTTTTTTGGCTGAGTAGTTTTTCTAGAGGTGGAGTTCTGAAGCAGCAGAATGGATCCGTTTCTTTGGTGGATTGGCTAGGCCAGCGTAAGCTGTTCTGATTGGTAAAGAGAGAGCAGTTTCTTTGGATATTAGGTTGGGTTGATCGCAAAAGTGACTTGCGATAGTTTGAGTGTTCCCTTGGGCTGTTGGAAATTGTACGGATGTCTTCAAGAAAGTCAGAGGTATGTCCGCATCTGGAGATTGAGTTTTATTATCGGCTAGTATTCCAGGATTGGAACCGGTGGTCCAGCTTAATAGAAGGATGGTTCCTAGAGATAGAGTTTGGTGAAGCAACTCAGGTTTCAGAGGAACTTCTGAGTTTTTCTTTATGGATCCGTTGGATCATATTTCTAGGGTGTGTTGTCTAGTTTGTGCTCATGTTCTTCATATGCATTTTCATCTTCTTCGGAATAGAGTTGTGCAGCGGAAGCAGTTTGGGAATGCATCTGTTTTGTTTTTTTTGGATAAGGAGAAGCAAGTTCAGTCTTCTGTTGTTGAGGAGTAGAGTTTGTGTTCCTGGTTTTAGATTGATCTTGAGGAGATCATTGTGTTGGGTTATTTTTGGTCTAAGTTTGTTTATAGTGGAATCAGCATGGGTTGAGCTGATCAGGAAGGATGTTGGTATCCCAGGATCGTTCAAAAGATTTTGAGAATAAGAGACGAAGGAATTTGGATTCCGGAGTCGGAGATTCGGTTTGGGATAAGTTTTCTCCGATCCAAGGAGCTATAAATTTTGGTAAGTCTGGGAAGCTAGCTCCGAAGTGTATTGGACTTCTTCTGTGTTTTGGTAAGATAAGTGTTTAGTCTTCAGAGTTAAATTGCCAGTTTGGATAACTGGGATTCAGTATGTTTCACGTATTTCTGAGGAAGTACGTGTTTGATATTTCTCGTTGTAGAACCAGCAGTTCAGGAGGATTTGGTTGATGAGTCAGACTCGTCTGTAGTCTGATATCCTGTTTAGAGTTGTAGATATAAATGGATAGGAACTCTGTAGCTTAGTAGTATTGATTATTTGGATTCTATAGAGCGAGTATCCCGATATTTATACCGGGGAAACTCGTGGAAATTCTATCCAGAATTTTTTCTGAATAGTTAGATTTGTTTTGATTTTGTGAATTGGTTGCTATGGTTGTTAGCATATGATTGATGTATATTTGTAATTTAAAATTAAATCTTTAATGAGATTATTAAATTACCTTTGTTTTAAATTTCGGGGACGGAATTCTTTTAAGGGGGGAGGATTGTGATATCCCGGAATTTTTGGCAATATCAATTTAATAATCTGTATTTAAAATTAAATTAATTTGATAATTTTTGTTAATAAATTTGAACTGATTTAATAATTTTCTTTTAATAAATATTTAGTTAGTGAATTTATCTTTTAAGAGCTAATAAATTATTTTCTATTTATAATGTATATATATATATATATATTTATATATATTTTAAATAGATGAGTTTGGTTTTAACTTTAATTAATAAAGCATATTTTCTAATTCCAATATTTTGGTAATTGGGAAATTATGATTTATTTAATGTTAAGCTTTTCAAAGCTATTTAATAAAGAACTATATGGTTTTAAATACATAAAATAAATGTTTAATTATTTAAAAAGGGTTTTAGCTTAGGTTTAGATAAATTTAGTAATAAGATTTGTTTAACATTCTTTTTAAAATATTGAATAATAAATATGATTTGTAAATTAGATGTGAAGTTTAAAATACAACTAATATATGAAACATTTATTTATATAAATAATAAGTAATTTACAACCTCTTTTATAAATTTATTTAAAATAATCAAAAATTGTTATTTTCAAATAATAAATATATGTATTGTTTTTATTTATAATTATACCTGGTTTTATTCTTTAAAAATTATTTATCTATATGACTAAGTATTAAAAATTAATTAATTTAGTTAAAAGCTTTCATTAACACTTAATTATAAATACAAATTATTTAAAAGAACATGTGTTGCTTTCTTAGAACCTAATATAACATGTGTAATTTAAACAAACAAGGAAATTTACAAGTGTTAATATTTTATACAAGTGTCAAATTTGTATTTTTATTTTTCTTTGATTTTAAATAAATCATAAAATAAGTTATATAAATACACATCTTCCTTTCCTTTTTCATTTTCTCATTTTCATTTCTAAACCAGGAAATCTTTTAACTGAAAACTATTTACTCTAAACAATCCTCATTTCAAAAACAAAATCTGAAACCCAAAAATCAATAATCAAACTCTTCATCCTCAAACCTGAAAAATCATTCCCTGTTCAAATGCGTAGCAAACTGCATTCTTCAAAATCTGTAACATTTTCCAGCATGCATGCAAAAGCAAATCCGAAGCTATCTTGTACTTTTTTTAAACAAAAGCCTGCATTCATTTTTCAAAAATCTGGAAAATCAAGCTACCTGTATATTTCCAAAACAAAAGCCTGCATTTTCTTTTAAAATTGGAAGTTGCATTCAAGTTTGTAAATCAAGGGGCAAAGGCATTTTAAAGCAAGTTAAAAACATCAAACAACTCAAGTTTTAAAAGCATTCAAGCAAGTTTTAAAAAGATTCACAAGGGTTATTCAAAAACCTATGCTCCGCTCATCAAAGTTTCAGGTGAGTAACTTTACATTTTAAAATTCTAAGTATAAAATATAGTTGTTAATTTATCCATGGAAATAAGTAGGCTTATATATATATATTCAAATACATTGATGTTTATATCTATATGTATGAATGAGATGCATGTCTGTCTGTTTACAGTATAAGCTCGGGTTGATCAAAATTCTTTTCTTTGATCTGGTTGCTATTATGATTTAGTATTTGAATGAAACCTGTTTATTTCATGATAAAGTAAAGTTTAAAACATTTTATATAGGTTAAATAATTTTTGTATTGCCTGGAAATAAAATACAGAGCAAAATTAGTGTAAGTAAGAAATTCAAACTTCTAAATTCATAAATTCAGGAATATCAGTGGAATCCTTGAACCAAATCATGAATTTTAAAACTAAAATTAAGATTTGTAGTAATAGGAGTTAAGTGCAGTTCTTGTTGAACTGGAAAGGGGAAAATTTGAATTTTATGGTGATCTTCTTGATCTTGGAGGTCGAGTTTGCTCCTGTAGGTGGAGGGGTGATCAGTGAGGATGGGAAAATTAAGGGGAAGTTGATCAGGGAACTGTGGAGGAGGTGGTGGTGATTTGGAAGTTTAGAACCCTAGTTTTATCGGGTTAGGAAGAATCGATCATTTCGGCCATTGTAGTGGATCGAGTTCAACAATAACTTGGGTGTAAAGATCACGATTTTTCGTTGCCGAAAAACCGAACCTTTATGGTTTTTAAGAAGAAGAAAAAGATAGAAGAAGAGAGAAAAAGGTAGAAGAAGAACAAAAAGAAACAACAAAACAGAACAATATCAGAATCTAACCATCGCAGCGGAACAACATATAATAGATAAATGAATATTCATTAAAACAAAAGAACTGAATATTTATATATTACATCATTATCAGAGTTTACAACAACAATAGACAACAGAGTCAATACATCAATGGACAGTTATATAAACTTGTCCTCATACAGAATACACAGCGGAATAATACATAGTATAATATCATACACAAGTGGTACGTCTCGATATGCAGCTCGCCTCCTGAGCTCCATAGGACTCCTAAATCCTGAATAACCTGATAAACCTAACTCCAGACTGCCCGTGTGGAAATTGGTGGGCACCCAGAGTTTAGAAAGGGAACAATAAACCCAAGGTCAGTCATGAGACTGGTGTGAGAACTTAAAACAGTTTATTCTTAAAAACAACCAAAGAAATATTTTTCTTTAAGTAAATTCGAAATGCTTTTGGAAAATGAAACTACCATAAGGCCTCCCGCCACACACACAATGCAAACACAGACTTGGAGGAGATTTCTCCTTATGATAGTCAAAGATGCTTACTACGCAGAAATCAAATCATTTTTGATATTATTATTAGTGCATAGTGTAGAAAACAATTTCGAAAGTAGAATATAAATCTTAGCCAGCATAGGTACCATTATATTATGCCCGCTATAGCTACCATATTAGATGGCCGGTTATACAACTAAAACCGTACAAGGCTCGTATTGTTTCTTTGGATTTCCAACAAATGGTCAGGCCAAGGAACTTCCCATTACCACATGGAAACGCCTCTGGAATGACGTCCCGAGAACCTAACCGGATCTCTGCCAACATAAGGCCGGGTTACCCCTAACTGGGTAACTACTGACACGAAATGTCATTCCCCGATCGTAATCGATCTATATCCGAGGATCCCCGATTTCCAACAACTACAAAGTAATAAATTTGCAGTAACCACATAGGTTAAGTATCCGGGCTCCATACCATGATACCACCTCTATCCAGAAGGAATGACATACACTAAAGGGGCGCTACCCCCTAATAACCTTGCCGCATCTTTCCTGTTTTGACCATTTCCGGGGTGTGAGGCTCGATGAAGTCTCGTCCACAGAGCCACGCTTTTCAAAAGCAGTGCTTTGGGTCAACAAATGATCAAAGCAATGATCATCAAGATAGACGATCAAACAAATGATCCTATCACAAATGATCATTCAACGATCATTTCACAGCAACACTCAGCATGCCACATTACCAATTCGGGAATGTATCACTAGTAACCATCAACTATATAACCTCTGAGCTCGTACGTCTCAGAGGAGGGTGTTAAGCTAAGAGAATAAATTCTCCGCCACCAACAGAAATATATTTGATAGAAACCAGCTTTACAACTCAAATTGTAACGTCAGACACACAATCCATACAAGTCCGTTCCGGGATCGAACGGAACCGAAGGCACTTCCAAAGAAGCTCTTGCAAATCTGGATATTCACTAATCACGTCCGGACATCCCGTCACTAAGGGTGATAAACCTCTGTATCGGAGATCAGCCGATGCAGAGTAACTCGACGGTAATCCATCCGTTTTCACAAATATCCGGTCTTCAACACCGGTCTTCAAATGCAATTCATAACGACGTATCACATATCCGGAATGGGTTATACGACCCTATGGTCCTTTCCCGGTTAACCCGAATAGTGAGCGCTTATTTAAAAATAAGTGTGGCATCCAAATTCAAGCAATCACAACAAATACCTATTTAAAGGTAAATATTGATAGTCAGTTATTTAACTATCAATAAAGATGCGCAACATCACCAGATTCCAAATAATTTCTCAAATTATTTAATTTCCCAAAATATCTTTACAAGATATATAATTTTCCACACTTCAAAAATAAACAACGTTTATTTTGAAAACAATTTTTCCTTTCCATTTATAAATTCCATAGTGAATTTATATTTCAAAATATCTACTGATCTACAGTTTTCAATAGATTTCAAATATTCAATTCCAATTTATCTTCAAAAAGATAAATTCTCAAAAACGTTCCATTTCATATTGGAAAATCAATTCCATACTTATTTACAAGTAAGTGATTCACAAATATTATTTATTTTCACAATTTGAAAATATTCGGTATACTTAGACCATAGTTAAGTATATTTTTCATTCCTTAAGGAAAAACGTTCTTTTATTCACATTTACTTGGGTCAAAACGAATGTTGCGTAAAACATCGTTACGACGACCCAAAATCACTAGTATAGGGATTCAAAATTTAAAATAGATATATAAATCCCAATACTATACAAAGTATTTCCTTCCGGAAATCATTTACTATAACAACAGTGTTATAGTCCACCATTTCCTTCTTTTCCTCGAAAACGTCTATTTCAACAATGAATGTTGAAATCTACGACTTCCTTTCCTTCTATTTCTCGAAAACGTCTATTTCAACAATGAATGTTGAAATCTATGTTTTCGATACTTGATGCATTTTAAAACATCTTTAAATCGTTTTAAATTCTATTTAAAACATCCTTTTCCCAAAAGATATCCCTTTTATTTAATGATATATTCACCGTTCAAAAACGTGAATATAACTCCTTTAACAAATTCTATATTCAATTTATCAAATTCCATTTATTTTCGAATTTATAACAATGTTTATAAATTCCATCTCTATTTATAAACTTCAATTTACTAATCTCTTTTATTAAATCCAATTCAATTTATATAACCCAATTATAAACCAAAATCTATATTATAAGTTGAATACTTATAATATTATTTATTTACCAAATCGTTCCTTTGAACTTCACAAATTTTTAAATCTTATTACTTATAAGATTTCTTTATATATTTTCTTTCAATTTCAACTTATAAAAATTTCTTTTATTAACTGTTTCTATCAGTATCCATTTAAATTCCCAAAAGCCAGTTTATAAGTTGATTTCCTATAAAACTTTTATTTTCAACATCTATTCATTTGATAACTTTCACAACTTATAAATCTATAAATTTTAATGAAATTCATTTTATACATCAACTCAACACTTAATAGACTCATTTCATAATTCCAATAAATTTAATTTATAAATATCAATTTATAAAATCTCTCATATAACTATTTATGATAATTATTCAAAACCCAAATTTAACTATTTTATAAATCTATTTATTTTAAAATTTTCCTTTTGGGTTATATTTTATAAAAGTATTAATTTTTATAACATAAAAACTTATATGTTTATTTATTTTAAAGTGAATCAATTCAAAAATTAAATAAAACATATATTTTGGAAGAATCAATTTAAAAATCCTTTTAAAAATAAAAATCGTTATTTTTAACTTAAAAAAAATGAATCCGATGATGCAACAGCATCCAACAGTCAATCACGGGAACAACATCATATATCGATATGATAGTCAACAATCATCACAATATTTATAAACAAATAAATATTTGTGGGGAATCCAGTTGGATCCCTACAACCTGTTTCCCTGCATCCAAAGATGTTAGCACAATACCCATTCCACTTCGGGGTGGAATATCGCGGTATATGGGATTTTATAAAATATTATCCGCTTACTAACGGTGCAATAGGGTCTCATCCGCTATAGAATGCGGGAAATCAAACAACTACAATATATACATATGCATATATATATATATATATATATATATATATATATATTGCTATATACTAATATAATACCAATTCCACTTCGAGGTGGAATATCGCGGTATATGTGTGTAATAAATAACCTCCGCTTAATAACGGCGTATAGGGTCTATTTCAATCCAATATATACATATATATATAACAATCATCATTCAAGCAACAATCATTCAATCAACAAATTTTAAATCTAACTATTTAAAATTTAAATAAACCCTTTTGAGTGAGAAGTTCTCACCTTGCTTTTATTTGCAATCCACTCCAATATTGGCTTGGTTTCTTGATTTTTTTAGACCTTGTATAAAAATTTATACGATTCATTAATATTCGGATAAAATCGAACTATAAATTTTCACTTGGTAATTTTATTAATCCGTGATTTTATTTTGACTAACAATTTCCCTGTGAAAAATTTGATTTAACAAAAAATTCAAATTCAAAACTAATCTTCCTTTAATAAATTCAATTAACTTAACCTATAATTAAATTTATCAAACTAATTATTGAAATTTCTTTTTCTTACCAAAAATGATATTTTAACTAGTTTCTTTTCAACAAAATATTTTTCTTTTAAAACCATAGATGCATACTCATAAAAATACCATATGGGTTTTGATTTTATATAACTACTTACATATATATACTTATTTTATTTATTTGTTTATTTTTCTTCAAAAATCTTTTCTGTTTCACCATACTGCACATATATACTTATTAAACAAAACTGCTGTTGATTTATATATATATATATATTTTCCTTTATTTTTCTATTCATATCCCTAACTGTAAATTTTTTTCTTTTAAATCAAAATACATATATAAATATGTATTTTAAAATCTAGTGGAGTAGAATCTGTTTTCTGTACATATTTAAATTCATATCCAAATCTAAATTGAATTGAAAATTTAGCAAATATCTTACTGGAACAACCAATGCCCGAGAACTCGAACCCAGGCCATCTCCCAGATATGCCGCGGCCACCACCTTGCCGTCGCTCGAGTTCGAACTGCATCGCCACCATCTTCAGCTCGAGAACCCATCGCCCTGCCCTAGCTCTGGCCACTCTCGCGGACCCACGCTCCAACAACGCTGCCGCCTCCACTGCAACAACTCGCGAGCGCCACGACTTCGGCAAAACCCCCTTCACCAAATAACGATCGAACAAAGCCCAAGCCCTAATCTTCCAATGCTCCTCTCTCCTCTGCTCGCTCTCGACTCCCAGGCTTCGAACGCGGTCCCCCCTTATTTTTTTCGTTTTAGAACTGAGAGAGGGCTTCGGCCGATTTTGATTTTGATTCTGGTGAATTAGAAATTGGGAAAGAGGGAATCACGAATTTTAATTTGAACAGGGCCGGCCATTTTTATTTCTTGATTTCGTTCGAATGAATTTTAGAGAGGAAGGGGCTTCGATTTTATTTAATTTCGTTTGGATTGGATGTCCAGGCTACGGCCATTATTATTTTCGTTTAAATCTGAGAATAATGGGTTGCGTGATTAACAGAGGGAACAAGAAAAGAAAGGAGTGTACGAGTGGAGACAGCATGCGTGATTCTCGGCGTGAATTTAGGAACGAAGGTGGCTGCGTTGACAAAATTTTAAAATTTAAATTTAAATTGAACTCGATTAATCTCAACGCGTTTTCTCACCGTGTGTTCACACAACAACTCCGAAAAATACGAAATTTGAAATCCGATAACAATTCAATATTACGGACCCAATGGAACTAGTTTCGTCGAATTCCGAGACTGTGCCTCGGAAAGCTATTTTTAAATATCGATTCAAACGATGTAATTTCCAAACTGAACAAAGCAGTTTCAAATTAAATTCTGAAGCTTCTATTATTTTCAGTATTATCAATATAGAATTTACAAGCTGTTGAAATATTTTTAATCAGCTTAAAATTGAAGATTCAAATTTTTATTCAACTTTCAATAGATTAAATTTTATAATTTAATCGCCAATTTATTATGAAAATTTGGAATTCAAGTCAAACCATCATTCAAATATTTAAAATTAATTAAATATTTTCAATTTAAATTGTTCAAAATTCTGGGTCGTTACAACCTTCCCCCCTTAAAAGAATTTCGTCCTCGAAATTGCAAGTTAGGAAGAAATGGTCCTTAACTGGTTTACTATTTTCCACAATTCAAATAGCTTTATCAACTTACTAACCTAAATCTTTTTATTAGAGATTCATCATCATTTCAACTAGCTTTCCAACTTAAGTTATAAGTTTCAACAATATTGTTTACTTCTCATTTCAAATTCAAATTCAAATTCAAATTTTAAACTTTCAAATTTTCTCAAAAATTTTCTAACACCCCAAATTTTCGAAAAATTTCGCCAGCGTCTCCTTTGCGCGGCTCGATCGGTACGACTACAAAATGGCACCACGGCCCCTCGAAATCAAAAAGAAAAGAGAAAGCCAAGTGGCTGGAGAAGAAAATCATCAAATTTCATATTGAAATTGAAATACGTACCTTTTTGTCGAGCAATTCAATTTTATTTTTGAAATCAAAATCCCAATTCCATTTCTTTTAATATACCTGTATAACCTGCTAGTAGTAGTATCCAATTCCAACATTCAAATATCAATTTGCACATTCCATTTCAAAATATTCAATATATGCTTCTTATACATTTTTACTTCACTATTGAAGTTACATATTTATCCTCATTCAATTTTACATTTCAATTTCATTTGAATTCAATTTAACTTCTGAATATTGGATTTTTATCTTTCAATTGCAGCTCTCATTTACAATTGATTCATATTAGTTTGAATTAGTTTCATTTACTAATTTACTTCAATTTGCAATTTATCAAGTTTCAATACAAATTTTAGTCACTTCCATCAAATTTTACATTCAATTCAGTGGCTTACAATGCAGTTTCTTGACATTTGATTCATTTTTAAACAAAACGAATTCATATTCATTCTAGTTTATAACTAATTTAAATTGATACCAATTCAATTTATTTTAATTCTACTTCAGGTCAATTTGCAATTGATTCCATTCAATTTTGTTTACATTCCATATTCATATTCATCTCGAATTTACTTAAGCTAGTTCACTTCAAACTCAAGTTCATTTCCTTGTAAACAATTTCCAATTTCATTTATTTTCTAATGTAGCTTCATTGGTTCATTCACCGTTTCATTTATCTCAACTTATTGAGTCCATTAGATTAAATTCTCAAATTTACTTTTATATAGCATTCCAGAGTCTTTTCAACCTTTCAAAACCATTTTTGAAAACAATTCAAATTTATCCTTTGAATTTCCAAAACCAAACCCAAATTTTCCAAACATCTTTCATTTAAAACAATTGGCAGCAATTCCTCTTTTGGAAACCCAAAAATGAACACCGATGATGTCACGATCACCATCGGAATTATTTTCCAGCGACCGACAAGAGTTTAGAGCTTTTCATTCCTTCAAAACAATTTTCCAAAAACCTTTGAAATTCATTTTTAAATCAAAAAGGAATTTAATTTCTAAAATTTCCAAATTCTTTGAAAAGCATTTCCAAAAACTTCTCTGGAATTCTATTTCCAATTATATGTCACATTTATAATTTATATTCTCAATTTCATTTTGTATATGGATTTTTTTTTCCTTATCTTTATTTCAATTTTCATATAACAACGATTCCGATTCTTATTCAATTTCAATGGTAATAGTTTAATATTATTACTACCTAACATCCATGCATCCATATACTATAATAATTTACAGAAAATCCTTTCTTTTATATACAAAAATAGTTTTGGGCAAAATTATTTCATTTACCCGATTTTTAAAACAATACTGTGTCGGTTTATCTTGTTTAAGAGTTTAGAAACCCCTATCGACACAGTTAGCTAGACTGCACCGACCAAAATCTATAAACAATCAACCGATAAGTCAACACAATACAAAACAATTTCATATTCACTAACAAATACGCGCTCATATCTATTATTACACTCAAACTCATTCTAGAGTACTACTGACTCCATCTCTAATGAGTAACACCCAACAGAGCCATGGTTGTCGCTTAACCATATGCTCTGATACCACTTGTAAAGATCACGATTTTTCGTTGCCGAAAAACCGAACCTTTATGGTTTTTAAGAAAAAGAAAAAGATAGAAGAAGAGAGAAAAAGGTAGAAGAAGAACAGAAAGAAACAACAAAACAGAACAATATCAGAATCTAACCATCGTAGCGGAACAACATATAATAGATAAATGAATATTCATTAAAACAAAAGAACTGAATATTTTATATATTACATCATTATCAGAGTTTACAACAACAATAGACAATAGAGTCAATACATCAATGGACAGTTATATAAACTTGTCCTCATACAGAATACACAGCGGAATAATACATAGTATAATATCAAACACAAGTGGTACGTCTCGATATGCAGCTCGCCTCCTGAGCTCCATAGGACTCCTAAATCCTGAATAACCTGATAAACCTAACTCCAGACTGCCCGTGTGAAAATTGGTGGGCACCCAGAGTTTAGAAAGGGAACAATAAACTCCAGGTCAGTCATGAGACTGGTGTGAGAACTTAAAACAGTTTATTCTTAAAAACAACCAAAGAAATATTTTTCTTTAAGTAAATTCGAAATGCTTTTGGAAAATGAAACTACCATAAGGCCTCCCGCCACACACACAATGCAAACGCAGACTTAGAGGAGATTTCTCCTTATGATAGTCAAAGATGCTTACTACGCAGAAATCAAATCATTTTTGTTATTATTATTAGTGCATAGTGTAGAAAACAATTTCGAAAGTAGAATATAAATCTTAGCCAGCATAGGTACCATTATATTATGCCCGCTATAGCTACCATATTAGATGGCAGGTTCTACAACTAAAACCGTACAAGGCTCGTATGGTTTCTTTGGATTTCCAACAAATGGTCAGGCCAAGGAACTTCCCATTGCCACATGGAAACGCCTCTGGAATGACGTCCCAAGAAACTAACCGGATCTCTGCCAACACAAGGCCGGGTTACCCCTAACTGGATAACTACTGACACGAATATGTCATTCCCCGATCGTAACCGATCTATATCCGAGGATCCCCGATTTCCAACAACTACAAAGTAATAAATTTGCAGTAACCACATAGGTTAAGTATCCGGGCTCCATACCATGATACCACCTCTATCCAGAAGGAATGACATACACTAAAGGGGCGCTACCCCCTAATAACCTTGCCGCATCTATCCTGTTTTGACCATTTCCGGGGTGTGAGGCTCGATGAAGTCTCGTCTACAAAGCCACGCTTTTCAAAAGCAGTGCTTTGGGTCAACAAATGATCAAAGCAATGATCATCAAGATAGACGATCAAACAAATGATCCTATCACAAATGATCATTCAACGATCATTTCACAGCAACACTCAGCATGCCACATTACCAATTCGGGAATGTATCACTAGTAACCATCAACTATATAACCTCTGAGCTCGTACGTCTCAGAGAAGGGTGTTAAGCTAAGAGAATAAATTCTCCGCCACCAACAGAAATATATTTGATAGAAACCAGCTTTACAACTCAAATTGTAACGTCAGACACACAATCCATACAAGTCCGTTCCGGGATCGAACGGAACCGAAGGCACTTCCAAAGAAGCCCTTGCAAATCCGGATATTCACTAATCACGTCCGGACATCCCGTCACTAAGGGTGATAAACCTCTATATCGGAGATCAGCCGATGCAGAGTAACTCGACGGTAATCCATCCGTTTTCACAAATATCCGGTCTTCAACACCGGTCTTCAAGTGCAATTCATAACGACGTATCACATATCCGGAATGGGTTATACGACCCCATGGTCCTTTCCCGGTTAACCCGAATAGTGAGCGCTTATTTAAAAATAAGTGTGGCATCCAAATTCAAGCAATCACAACAAATACCTATTTAAAGGTAAATATTGATAGTCGGTTATTTAACTATCAATAAAGATGCGCAACATCACCAGATTCCAAATAATTTCTCAAATTATTTAATTTCCCAAAATATCTTTACAAGATATATAATTTTCCACACTTCAAAAATAAACAACGTTTATTTTGAAAACAATTTTTCCTTTCCATTTATAAATTCCATAGTGAATTTATATTTCAAAATATCTACCGATCTACAGTTTTCAATAGATTTCAAATATTCAATTCCAATTTATCTTCAAAAAGATAAATTCTCAAAAACGTTCCATTTCATATTGGAAAAGCAATTCCATACTTATTTAAAAGTAAGTGATTCACAAATATTATTTATTTTCACAATTTGAAAATATTCGGTATACTTAAACCATAGTTAAGTATATTTTTCATTCCTTAAGGAAAAACGTTCTTTTATTCACATTTACTTGGGTCAAAACGAATGTTGCGTAAAACATCGTTACGACGACCCAAAATCACTAGTATAGGGATTCAAAATTTAAAATAGATATATAAATCCCAATACTATACAAAGTATTTCCTTTCGGAAATCATTTACTATAACAACAGTGTTATAGTCCACCATTTCCTTCTTTTCCTCGAAAACGTCTATTTCAACAATGAATGTTGAAATCTACGACTTCCTTTCCTTCTATTTCTCGAAAACGTCTATTTCAACAATGAATGTTGAAATCTATGTTTTCAATACTTGATGCATTTTAAAACATCTTTAAATCGTTTTAAATTCTATTTAAAACATCCTTTTCCCAAAAGATATCCCTTTTATTTAACGATATATTCACTGTTCAAAAACGTGAATATAACTCCTTTAACAAATTCTATATTCAATTTATCAAATTCCATTTATTTCCGAATTTATAACAATGTTTATAAATTCCATCTCTATTTATAAACTTCAATTTACTAATCTCTTTTATTAAATCCAATTCAATTTATATAACCCAATTATAAACCAAAATCTATATTATAAGTTGAATACTTATAATATTATTTATTTACCAAATCGTTCCTTTGAACTTCACAAATTTTTAAATCTTATTACTTATAAGATTTCTTTATATATTTTCTTTCAATTTCAACTTATAAAAATTTCTTTTATTAACTGTTTCTATCAGTATCCATTTAAATGCCCAAAAGCCAGTTTATAAGTTAATTTCCTATAAAACTTTTATTTTTAACATCTATTCATTTGATAACTTTCACAACTTATAAATCTATAAATTTTAATGAAATTCATTTTATACATCAACTCAACACTTAATAGACTCGTTTCATAATTCCAATAAATTTAATTTATAAATATCAATTTATAAAATCTCTCATATAACTATTTATGATAATTATTCAAAACCCAAATTTAACTATTTTATAAATCTATTTATTTTAAAATTTTCCTTTTGGGTTATATTTTATAAAAGTATTAATTTTTATAACATAAAAACTTATATGTTTATTTATTTTAAAGTGAATCAATTCAAAAATTAAATAAAACATATATTTTGGAAGAATCACTTTAAAAATCCTTTTAAAAATAAAAATCGTTATTTTTAACTTAAAAAAAATGAATCCGATGATGCAACGACGTCCAACAGTCAATCACGGGAACAACATCATATATCGATATGATAGTCAACAATCATCACAATATTTGTAAACAAATAAATATTTGTGGGGAATCCAGTTGGATCCCTCCAACCTGTTTCCCTGCATCCAAAGATGTTAGCACAATACCCATTCCACTTCGGGGTGGAATATCGCGGTATATGGGATTTTATAAAATATTATCCGCTTACTAACGGCGCAATAGGGTCTCATCCGCTATACAATGCGGGAAATCAAACAACTGCAATATATACATATGCCAATATATATATATATATATATATTGCTATATACTAATATAATACCAATTCCACTTCGAGGTGGAATATCGCGGTATATGTGTGTAATAAATAACATCCGCTTACTAACGGCGTATAGGGTATATTTCAATCCAATATATACATATATATATATATATATATAACAATCATCATTCAAGCAACAATCATTTAATCAACAAATTTTAAATCTAACTATTTAAAATTTAAATAAACCCTTTTGAGTGAGAAGTTCTCACCTTGCTTTTATTTGCAATCCACTCCAATATTGGCTTGGTTTCTTGATTTTTTTAGACCTTGTATAAAAATTTATACGATTCATTAATATTCGGATAAAATCGAACTATAAATTTTCACTTGGTAATTTTATTAATCCGTGATTTTATTTTGACTAACAATTTCCCTGTGAAAAATTTGATTTAACAAAAAATTCAAATTAAAAACTAATCTTCCTTTAATAAATTCAATTAACTTAACCTATAATTAAATTTATCCAACTAATTATTGAAATTTCTTTTTCTTACCAAAAATGATATTTTAACTAGTTTCTTTTCAACAAAATATTTTTCTTTTAAAACCATAGATGCATACTCATAAAAATACCATATGGGTTTTGATTTTATATAACTACTTACATATATATACTTATTTTATTTATTTGTTTATTTTTCTTCAAAAATCTTTTCTGTTTCACCATACTGCACATATATACTTATTAAACAAAACTGCTGTTGATTTATATATATATATATATATTTTCCTTTATTTTTCTATTCATATCCCTAACTGTAAAAAAATTTCTTTTAAATCTAAATACATATATAAATATGTATTTTAAAATCTAGTGGAGTAGAATCTGTTTTCTGTACATATTTAAATTCATATCCAAATCTAAATTGAATTGAAAATTTAGCAAATATCTTACTGGAACAACCCATGCCCGAGAACTCGAACCCAGGCCATCTCCCAGATCTGCCGCGGCCACCACCTTGTCGTCGCTCGATTTTGAACTGCATCGCCACCATCTTCAGCTCGAGAACCCATCGCCCTGCCCTAGCTCTGGCCACTCTCGCGGCCCCACGCTCCAACAACGCCGCCGCCTCTACTGCAACAACTCGCGAGCGCCACGACTTCGACAAAACCCCCTTCACCAAATAACGATCGAACAAAGCCCAAGCCCTAATCTTCCAATGCTCCTCTCGCCTCTGCTCGCTCTCGACTCCCAGGCTTCGAACGCGGTCCCCCCCTTTTTTTCGTTTTAGAACTGAGAGAGGGCTTCGGCCGATTTTGATTTTGATTCTAGTGAATTAGAAATTGGGAAAGAGGGAATCACGAATTTTAATTTGAACAGGGCCGGCCATTTTTATTTCTTGATTTCGTTCGAATGAATTTTAGAGAGGAAGGGGCTTCGATTTTATTTAATTTCGTTTGGATTGGATGTCCAGGCTACGGCCATTATTATTTTCGTTTGAATCTGAGAATAATGGGTTGCGTGATTAACAGAGGGAACAAAAAAAGAAAGGAGTGTACGAGTGGAGACAACATGCGTGATTCTCGGCGTGAATTTAGGAACGAAGGTGGCTGCGTTGACAAAATTTTAAAATTTAAATTTAAATTGAACTCGATTAATCTCAACGCGTTTTCTCACCGTGTGTTCACACAACAACTCCGAAAAATACGAAATTTGAAATCCGATAACAATTCAATATTACGGACCCAATGGAACTAGTTTCGTCGAATTCCGAGACTGTGCCTCGGAAAGCTATTTTTAAATATCGATTCAAACGATGTAATTTCAAAACTGAACAAAGCAGTTTCAAATTAAATTCTGAAGCTTCTATTATTTTCAGTATTATCAATATAGAATTTACAAGCTGTTGAAATATTTTTAATCAGCTTAAAATTGAAGATTCAAATTTTTATTCAACTTTCAATAGATTAAATTTTATAATTTAATCGCCAATTTATTATGAAAATTTGGAATTCAAGTCAAACCATCATTCAAATATTTAAAATTAATTAAATATTTTCAATTTAAATTGTTCAAAATTCTGGGTCGTTACATTGGGTACTGGAAGATGGCGGGTTGACAAGGATTACGCCCGAGTTTCAGAGGCGATGGTGGTCGGAGCTTCAAAGGGGAGACGTTGACAGGTTTTGGTGGAAGTAGGTGCTACCTGTTTCAGTTTTGTTCCAGGTTAGGTTTTTAATCTCGATTTTGATTTCGAGGGGGAAACAAGGTACTGGAGATTGATATGGGATACATTGGTGATCGATGACCTGTTTCAGTCATCAGGGTTGGTCGGAGATAGGTGGATGGCAGGTGCATGTGCACTGTGCATCATTTTCCGATGATCTCTGTAGTTTTGTTTTGGGGTTTGATTGACTCGAGTGATTCTCGGGTGTTTGGAGTGATTAACTCGAAGTAGAGTAGCTTTGGACTCGAAGTCGTTGTAGGGTAGGCTCGAGTATATTATGTTGTTTACAGGTTTAAGATAAAAACAGAAACTTGTTCTGTTTTTTTTAAATTTTAAAGTAAAGTTTAAAATGCGAACTGGAAATTTAAACTAAGTTTAAAATCTGAATTTGAATCTGAATTCAGTAGTTTGAATCTTAGATTTTTAAATAATTTAAATTTTGAAATTTAAATTTGGTTTTAAAAACTTTTAAGTGTAAAAGTATATTTTGTTTTAAATTTGAACTAAAAAGTTTAAATTGTAAAATAGAAGATTTAAAATAAGTTTAAATCTGAGATTTAAAAATCTAGAATTGAGTTAAATTTCAGTTTCTTTTAAATAAAATAAAGTTTAAATTAAATTGTTTTAACTACTTTAAAAATGGTTAAATGATTTGAATTTAAAATGAAATTTTAAAATGTATGTAAGTTTTGGAACCAAGTAATCTGGGATCAAATTTAATTTGTATTCCAGTTTAAAATAAATGGAAATTTTTAAATTTAAAATGATTTAAACAATTTTGTTTGTTTAAGTGTATTTTTAAATTAATTTGATTTTTAAAATGAATTGGGTTTGAAATCCTTTTAAAACTTGTTTATAAAATGAATATATCTTTAACATATGAGATTAAAAGGTTTTGATTTGTTTTTAAACTTTTTTTAGATAAATTTGTATTCATTTTAAAATCTTAAATTTAAAATGAAGTTTAAAATGGAATTTAAGGTAAATTTGAAAACAAATTGTTTTTTTAAAATGCTTTGATTAAGTAAGAAAAGATTTATCTTAATAGAATTTTAATGATTTGGATTCATTAAATTATTAAGATAATTAAGATGAATAATTAATTATTTAATTAATTAAAAATATGGATGATTAATTAAGTAATTAAGATTTATTAAATTAATTAATTAAGACTTAAGATTAATTAATTTGTAATTAAGGATTATTAACTAGATTTTAATTAATGATTAAAGATTAATTAATCAAGTAATTAAGAATTAATTAAGTTACAGTTAACACTTAATTAATTAAATAATTAGAGATAAATTAATTGGTAATTAAATATTAATTAATTTGTAATTAATAATGGTTAATCTGATTTAATTTCTTAAGGAAGAAATTAAAGAATGGTTAATGAAGGTCATTAACTTAAGATTATTTAACAATTAATTAATATGATTAATTTTAATAATTAATTAGATTAATTAATTAACAATAATAATTTATGAAATTGTTTAAGTTTAATTACTTAATAGAAGTAATTAATGAATTAATTACTTAATGTAATTAATTGAGTTTAATGTGTTTAGTTTAGATTAATTAATTAATTTTAATTAATTTAAACACTTGATGATTTGTAATAATTACTTTATGTAATTAATGGAATTGTAATTACTTAGGGAAGTAATTAATTGATAATTACTGGATGTAATTAAAGATGGTTTAATAATGGAGTGATTTGGATTAAATTACTTTGTAATTAATCAAAGGATTAATTGAGATGATTAATTAAGGGTAGTTAATTTATGAAATGAAGTAATTAATGGTAGTTAATTACTGAAAGGGATTAATCAAGGGATTAATTAGAAAATAAATTAAGAAGTAATTTATTTAACGAAGTAATTAATGATAGTTAATTACTGGATGTTATTAATCAAGGGTGATTAATATATGTGGTTTAATTGAAGATTAATTACTTAATGTAATTAATTTAAATAGAGAGATTAATTAAAAATTTAATTTAGAAATCATTAATTAATAAATTAATGGTGTAAATTTAGAATTGATTATTAAAAAATAATTAATAAATGAAGTAATTAATTAGTAAAGGATTAATGTAATTAATTTAGATAATTAATTGACTAAGTAAATAAAAGTTAATTATTGTAAGGGTTAAGTATAATTAACTTGTGTAATTAATTTAAAGGCTAATTACTTATTGTAATTAGAAAATTGTCAATCAGGAATGATTAATTGAAATGAATAATGAGATGGTGATTAATTAATTAATGGTTAAGTTAAGCAGGATTATAATGATGAAGTAATTAATTTAATTTAAATTAATTAAAGATGATGTAATTAATTTAATTCATTTTAAATTAATTGAGAGATGAAGTAATTAATTTAAATTCACTTTAAATTAATTATAGATAGTGTAATCATTAAATCATTGCTTACGTATGAATGGTTGATATTGGTTGCCTTGTATGGTTTGTAATCTCAGCTATGAGATAAGTAATGCTTTGGTTGCATTGGGATGATAATATGGATTATCTGTTTATAATGATATGGATTATCTGTTGGTGATGATAATGTTAATTATCTATTGTGAATCTGTGAATTATCTATCTGTGTGTTTATAGATAATGAATTGAATTGTTTTAAACTTTAAAACAACTTGGCCTTAAAAGATACGTTTTGGATTCGATGAGACCGGGATTGGGTTTCCATATTTGGATATCCGAAATCCACTTCGATCCAAATTAACGATAGGTCGTGAATCTCAAGTGAAGATGAAGATTCAGAGTGCAAGGGTTATCGTCGTTAACTCTGAGGATGATTCTAAAATGAGTGTAACGAGATAATGCCTTCGGTTAACTCGTACTCTTCATAAATTGTAAATCACTAGCAGTAGGATTTCCATAAACATAAAGTACTACTTGTTGTTGTTGATTTTGCATCTCCATTGGTATCTAGTAAGTGAAAATCACGGGCCGAGTTGAACTAAAAAGGATATGAATTTGAGTCTGAGTCGCTACATCAAGGTCTGAGCCAAATTAAGCGAGCGCTTTGAGCTTCCCTCTCACCCTACAATTTCATTTCAATTTTAATTAGGTTTAATCTATCTCCTAGTTGGGTTGGTTTTTCGTGAAATCCCGCCAAAAAACACGGAGTTATTGCAATTTCATTGCAATTGGTTCCGCCCCAACCCGGAACGAACTTGTATGGATTGAATGCTTTCAGAACATCGTCAGATGGACGATGAGCATTCTAAGTGATGTGTTCTAATAAGGTAATCGTAACCTCAAGCCTCATCAACAGGGAATGGCTAAAATAGGGGAGGTGCAGCAAGGTAAGTGAGTCATGCCCAAGTAGGACGAGATTTACCCCTGTCTAGATGTCCCTTTTATTTCGGCTGTATGGTGCGGTTGCTGATCACAACGGCGGGGTGGTCTTATTCGGTACTGTTCATTAAGGAATGGTTCCGGCTTTGGGTTGCAGGGGATTGGGAGTGATCCTCGGTACGATGATCTAGACCTCGTACTGTGACGGGCGGTACCCCGGTAGCCCTGCCATTGCATGGAATCCAAAATCCAATAAGTGTCGTACTATTAGTTGTTCCCAACTATATTGGAACGTGAGATGTAAGCATTCCAGTTATTTCTGTATTTTACTTGAAAACCCTAGACACTATACTAATATCACTGGATTTCCTATCAAATGTTTTGGTTAGCGTAAGGTAAAAACTTTTCCATGTTTATGTGTGGGAAGTCTTACGTGATACCTTTTGTTTTCAAAGGGTTTTCAAAAGTTAAGCAACTTTAACCTGTTACTCACACCAGACCCATGTCTGACCCGGAGTTTATTTCTGTTTTTCTTAAACTCTTGGGTGCTCAAATTTTTACGAGTAGCCAAGGGATTTAGGTTAGCTTTTGACAAATTGTGGAGGAGCAATGGTATTCCGCTGTGTTGGTATCTCTGAGTGGTTTCTTTGTATGGTATTGAGTTGTAATAACTAGACAGGTGTTTATAACTGTCTAGTATGTGATGTATTGTCCGTGTAACTCTAATAATTGTTGTATACTATGTATTACTTATGTTATTAATATAATTTATTCGTTTCGCTGTTAAGATTCTATTTTTGTTTCTTCTTTCTCTTCTTTCTTTTCTCTTTTCTATCCTTTTCTTTCTTAAAGATGATACGACTTTCTGGTCGCTGAAAGTCGGGTCGTCACATAGGCAGACCAAGCCAGCTAGCCAGGTAAAACTGAGCAGCAGATGGTGGCAATTAAGAAGGAGAAGGTGGAGGAGAGAAAGTCTTCTAGGAGTTCCCGCAAGTCCCGTAAGTGCAAGACCATGAGGGAGTCTTCCGAGGGGGTCAAAGAACAAGAAGGGGACATAGGAGTGGAGCCCATAATCGATATCTCTGTCAGTGATATGACTCCCGGTGGGGATGTTGAGGGGAAGAAGAAACTTCCGGCTAAATGTGGGAAAGGAAGTGGTGGTAAAAAGCATTGACAGACTCGAGTGGCAGTGGAGCCGGATTTTGTAGCATTTTGATTTGTTCGATGTGTATTTTGTACAAGTGCAGAGTCTTCACTTATCACTTTTCTGTTGTATACTTTTCTTTTTGTTGACCGACATGGTGTGGGTATGGCCCCTACATTTTGACTTTGTATAGAAAATGTTATGAGAAATGCAAAGATTAATGTTTCTACTGCCGTCACTTTTGTGTTCTTTCTTATTTATCACGTACTTAACTTTTATTGATACCACTTTTATGTACGCAACTGCTTGTTATGCAATTTTTATACTTTATATTCTTGTGCCATGTTTTGTGGTATACGATGCTTTTATTTTCGTAATTTCATGCACTATGTATGCATTTTTCAGTTTTACAACTAGATCTATTGTGATTGCCAAAATTCCTTGTTCGATGTAATAGGTCTGTGAAGTAGTTTCCTTTCAACTAAGTGTTGGTGTGTGCGCGCCCCCTACTTCACATAGTTGTTTACTCCGTACACTTGATAAATGACCGATTGATCCGGGCGATTCCTCTAGTGTCTATAGCCAAATTTACTATGTGGTTCCTATCTTTGAGAACTTGTGACTCGAATGTTGACAACTAATTTTTTTCGATTTTTG
The DNA here is from genome assembly GCA_030765085.1 of Allium cepa. Lineage (NCBI taxonomy): Eukaryota > Viridiplantae > Streptophyta > Magnoliopsida > Asparagales > Amaryllidaceae > Allium > Allium cepa. The sequence continues at coordinate 590,340,970 of CM060928.1, forward strand.
GTTTTGCGATATTGCTAAACTCATGTCGATTCTTTTTTGATAGTGTGAGTTGATCCTTGCTAGTCCTGCAATAGACAAATTTCCTAGTGTCATCAGGACAATACCGACACTTTGAAAGTCTTAACGGTTTGTTGATGATGTCGGGGCGACATAGAGTAGTGCTTGCGCGGATTATGAAATATGTAGCTTTTAAGAGTGCGTAGATTTTGAAAGTGTGGGGCTTATGAAATGCATGACTTTTGAGAGTGCACGACTTATGAAATGCACGGCTTTTGAGTTTGAGTCGATTTACTTTCATCGACTTTGCGAGTAGGTGGAACATACTTAGGTGTGGTTTCACTTCCCCAAGAAGCTTATGAATGATTTTGAATCGATTAACTTTCGTCAACTCGGTAAGTACTTATATGAACACGGTTTTATTAGTTCAAGAAACCATAGAGATTTCATTGATAAAACATAAAGAAGAGAAGATTCTGTCTATTTACAGTGCCCGTAGTATAATCGGGCGGCTACTTGTGAAAATAGGAAATATATGGATAAAATCTAAATAAAATAGTGTCGGAACAAGTTGCTATTTCAAGTATGGGGAATATGAATTCCATTGACCATGGTTAGCTTGAAAGTTCCATCTCCAAGCTTTAGCTCGATTGAGCAAGGCCCTTTCCAGTTTAGTCTGAATGTTCCTGTAGCCGGATAGATCCGTTTAAGGACGAGATCTCCCACTTCGAAAGTACGGTTGCGGACCTTAGAGTAGAAGTGCCATGTTACCCTTTTTTGGTGAGCCATGGCCCTTAGCTCGGCTTCCACCCGTTTCTCGTCAATTTATCAAGTGACTCGAGCAGGAGCTGCTCGTTTTGTTTTTGATTGAAGTGTAATTTTCGATGGGAGTGAGCTTCCAATTCGATCTAGGATCTCTGCTTTGGATTTGTATGCCAGGTCTAATGGTAAGTGTCCAGTTGCTAACTTATGAGTCATCTGGTAAGCCCATATTGCAAGTGGGAGATCAACAACCCAGTTTCCTTTGACTTGTCAGCCGTTCCTTAATGGTAGACTTGGTATTTTATTCATCGCCTCCACCTTCCTATTTGCTTGAGGGTGTGCTACTGCGGTGAAACTCTTTTTGATGTGGAAGCGCTTTCAAAAGTCCTTGAATTTAGCGCTTCCGAATTAAATTTCGTTATCTGTGATGATTTTCTGTGGTACTCCAAAGCTGCAAGTAATATTTCTAGTGACAAAGTTAATTACTTTCTTAGTGGTACTTGCAGCCAGCGGTTCCGCTTTGGCCTATTTAGCGAAGTAATCAACGGCAAATGATAGCATATTTGGCTCCTCCTTTCGTAATTAGGAGCATGCTGATCAGATCAATTCCTCGGACCGCGAACAGCCATGGGCCTATCATTGGCTTAACTTCTATGGATGGAGTTCTCTGTATTTTGCTGAACGTTTTGCATTGCATACATCACCTGGCGTAGTCCGCTGCGTCATGATTGATGGATGGCCAGTAACCGTATAGGGGGATCTTCTTTGCTAGAGTCTGCCTTGCAATGTGGTTTCCACAATCGGCTTCGCGAACTTCCTAAAGGATCCTTTTGGCTTCGCTGTTGGTTACACATTTGAGTAAGGGAATAGACAATCCCCTCCTGTAAAGAATTCCATCCTGCAAGACGAACCGTGGTGCATTCCAAAGTAGCTTCTTTTGCTCATTCCGATCCTTGGGGAATGTACCTTTAATTTGGTAATCTTTGATCGGTGTCAGACATGATTCCTATTCCTCTATAGTTTCCATAATCCAATCGATATCTATATCATCTATGCTGGGTGATGTAAGCATTTCGATTGGGGCTAGTCCCATTGACTGAGCATCCCCAGAACTGGCTAGTTAGGCTAGGTGATCCGCTTACATATTCTATTCCCTAGGAATGTGACTTGAAGTGTAGTGCTTGATGTCCTGCTACGGTAATTCCCATGCTTTTGACAGGTATAGGGCGAGGTTGCCCCTTGCTTGGCAGTCCCCGTTCACTTGAAAGACGACTAGCTGAGAATCGCTGCGGATATGTACAGCTTTTATTCCTAATTCTTTAACGATTTTTAATCCTGTCATTAATGCCTCTTATTATGCTTCATTGTTGGTGGTAGTAAATTCCAGTCTTAGAGCATAGCAAATGATTCGGCCTTCGGGAATTTGTAGTACTACCCCTACACCTGAACAGGATTCATTTGATGCACTATCAACAAACAACTTTCACTATGGCACAATGTCTAAAGTGCTTTCTTCTTCATCATATCGCTCGGTAAATTCAACATGGAATTTGCTAGTGCCTGTCCGTTGATAGCTCTTTGAAGGTAATAAGTTATTTCATATTGGCTAACTCGATATTCCATTTTAGAAGTGGACCTAATGTCTCTAAGCGATACATCACTTGTTTCAGAGTTTGACCTGTCAACACCTTGATGGGATAAGCCTGGAAGTAGGTCGTAGCTTCCTCGACGTGATCAACAGGGGATAGGCAAGTTTTCCCAACTTCGTGTAATTCTTTTCAGCACTAATGAACGGCATACTAATGTAGTGGACGAGTCACTGGACCCAAGCCTCTTCACGTACCAATGCTGCACTCAAAGCATGCGTAACGATCAGCCTTTCTTACACCTAAAGATGACACTTAATATATCCTCGGTATTCATATACTTATCATTTAAGCGTCCGATAGACCAGTCATTTAGAGTGAAAGAAAGAAAAGACATAATAGAATCTCACTAAACATGACTAGTAATGTATAACATGAACAAGTCTTTACAAAAAGAAATCATCTTTGTTGCACAAAACCTCAGAGTACACAATCCTATTATCAGCCTGGACAGTTATAACAGCATGTCCTTACAATTGTTGACAACTATAGGCAAGATCAAAATAAAACAGAATAGCGGAAGAATACAAGGTACGTGAATATGTCTTGGAGGGTCCAGCTCGCCATCTAAAAGCTCCAAAGTATCTAGCTAAATCTGGAAAATATGCTCGGGCTGAACCGAGCATTATAGGAAAATAACGCCAGGATCAGTCTGGTAAAACCAGCGTGAGAAACTCAAATCACAAGGAATTTTATTATAATTTATAAAAATCTTTTAAAATGAAAGGTATCTCGTAAGATCACGCTGCACATAAACATGGACGAGTTTTTACCTTACGATAATCAAAACATTTTTATATAGAATCCAATGATACTATGATAATGCCTAAAATACAAATACATATTAATCATAGCCGAAATTGTTACATTATTAAATTCCAACATAACAGGTATACAATCAAGTTCGCACAGCGTTTATTGGAGAATGGATTCCAATAATGGCAAGGTAAGGGACTACCTTCCATACAGTACAACTCTATACAAAATTTACCTGGGTTCAGACCCTAAACTTGGTCCACCCCTGCCAACACCGAATCGGCCTACTCCTAAACTTGGATAGTACCGAATATGTTATCTCCTCTATTGTTTCCCACCTTTATTGACAGCTTTCATGCATAACCAAATCCATAATACGATAATCAAGAAAGATGATGACACACCATAATGGGAGCAACCCACATAGCCCTGCTGCATCCTTCATGTTTTAGCCATTTCTCGGATTGTGAGGCTTGAGGCTACGATTTTACCTTTCTTCTTAGCAGACCATCGTGGAATAGTAACACTGCCCTCTAAGCAGAAATGTAATGCCTCCATTTGATTAAGAAATTTTACATCGTTTAAAAAAAAGAAACCCTCCATTTGGTTAAGAAATTAGAAAGATATGACAAAAGGAAGAGAAGGCAAAATTAAAGAAATGAAAGGGGTATTTGTGGGCAAGAACAAAGTAAATTACCTAAACACCCTTGGTCATTTACCCTCCACCTCCTTTTGCCACCTTACCATGCCACCTCACCTTCATATACCTCAGCCCATCCTCATGTCCCCCTCTCCTTTTCCAAGTTCCAACATGTTTAAACATGTTTTTGATGACATGACATTCACTTTTTCATTAAATTATATTTTATACTTACATAATAAACCATATCTAATTATATATACTTAAGTGTATGCATATATATACATATACATTATATAGCTCTAACTTGTTTGTATTTGTATGTGTATGTTTATAAAAAAGAGTTTACAACATTCCGACAACTTTTAGCCGACGAAATGTCGAAAATTCAAAAAACGAATTCCGGTCACATTTTCGATTTTTCTTCGAACTATATATTTTTTAAACAAATTTGGAAAACTATTTCACCATCATTATTTACTATTTCAAAAGGTTTTATTTTAATTATAAAATCTCTTATTTAAATATTTAAAATTAATTAAATATTCTCAAATCAAAGTGGTGAAATTCTAGGTCGTTACACTCTCCCTCCCTTAAAAGAGTTTCAACCTCAAAATTTAAACCCAGAAATACTTAGCACTACTCATCAATCTTTAAGTTATACACAAATCATTCCTTCGAATAATCTAATTTGATCACTCACTCAAATACATAACTTTACTTCTAAACTAGTATTGCTCACCTGACTTCATAGTGCGGACCCTCATTAGGCTTCTTAATAGAAACCTCTTTTCTTCTTACATAGCCATATAATATGATAGAAAACTTTGGTTTTAGATTAAGAACCCCACCAAGTGTTCGCCGTCAAAAATCAAGTGATAAATCCTTCTTCGGAATAATGTAAAAGAACTTAAGTCGTGCACTCGAATCTTGGATCAAGAATTATATGGAAAAGAAAAATAATCTACGTATAACCTACATACTCATCTAAAGGTCCTTTATTTACCCAATTGTTGTTGACCCTCCAAAAAAAAAATATGAAAACATTTCATAACGATTCCAAATTAGGTTCAATCAATTTAAATGGTACAGCTTATTTATGAAACCTTTTTATAAAACCATTTAAATTTATTGCTTGCATAATACTCTTCTACATCCTACGAGTATATGAAAAATGTTTGATTTTAATTCCATTCACCTTTAACTATTCAGATGTAGGCCTGAAATAATTGGGGTCTCAAAACTGAGTCGACCAATACAACTTCTTTACCTAATTAGTCTGGTAAGTATTATGTCGTTAATGCCCTGCTATATCTTATAGTAGATTTCTACCACTACGATTTTTCCATATAGTCCCAAATATAGCTTTTCCGCTTTAAAGTTTTGCTATTTCCACTATATCACGTTATTCCCACTATATTCCGCTATTTTTGATATAACTTCTTTAATAGAAATGAACTGAAAAATGACATTTACACATTATAAAAATTATGAAATTAATTAATTTAGGTGAATTTTTAATATATTTTTAGAAATGAAAATACTCTAATAATCTACTAAATTCAATTATGTTATATAATAGTTTTACGTTTATTTACACTATATTCGCACACGTTTTTATTTAAAATTATTTATGTACTAATTATAATTAAATTGAATGTTAGCTTTTCATTTAATTACCATTTATATATTTGTAAAAACATCAAGTATGAGCTTTATATGCTATTTTAGAGTCATCCGTTGTATCTCGTTATATCCTCACCGTATCCCTGCTATAACTTTTTACAGCTCCACCGCATTGAATCTGTCGAGCACTTTAACTTCACAGGGTAAGTAGATATGGTAAGTAGGATGCTGGTGTCCTAACTCCGTCCTACAGTCTACATTTCTTAGACACATCTAAGGTGAAGACATTTATTAGCCTGTTCAATAACATCAAATAATTTGTTCACACCCTAGATGTTAAAATTAAAAGATATAGTTTAATGAAACAAAGTTTATTAAACCATCTTAATAAAGTATTTTGAAAATTTTGAAGCCAAATACTCGGATTTTATTTCAAAAACCTTTTTGAAATGATACTTTATTTTTAACCCTTAGAAAAATATACATATAGCCAAGTAACTCCAAAATGATATCAAGGAACTGGGTATTACCGCATAGTATCATAAATCCACTTACCAAGAAGGGTAATACTCAAGAGAAGCGTTTACCATCCGAGCACATCTCCTACCCAATTTTTAGTCACTTTCGAGGCACTCGAACTAGTTAATTATAAAAATACTTCTTCTTTCAAATCCCTTTTTGAAACAATACTATATATTTGCAACTAAATAGATTTTCACAAAATATTTATCATCCACTTTCTTTGGATTCATTCGGATTTGAACTACAGTACAATGACAAAAGGAATAATTTACTAAGTGCACTATCAAATCTGCCTAAGCAAACATCCGATCATCACTTAGAAGATTATCATAATCATCACAAAATAGATCGAGTCTCATTCTTTGAATTATCCAAAGAAAACACATCTTTCTATAAACTTTTATTTTCAAAGTAATTATACTTTAAAGTATTTTTAAGTAAAATTATTACTATTTTTTCCAAATCTTGAAAACCATTTGAAAACTTTATCAAAGTCATCGGGATTTGAATTCTTTAAAATTCCATCTTAGTTTTAAAATATATTAAAAAAACAACTTTTACAAACTCGTCTGAAACATTTCTTTCTAATAAACACCTTGATTTAAAATCCAATTCTAACGCAACATATCGTTAAACGCCTTATAGTTAAACTGTGAAATTTAATTCACAAGGTGTTCATCTCAATATTTCCACAAATCCTATCTACCTAACCTATGATGGAAAAAGGAAAACTACGAATAAATCAGATAATAGTCAATGCTCAAAATTGGGCGAGCATGACTAATCAAATCATATATGATAATAATTAAATATTATCAACTCCTAACAACAATTAAATCATACATAACTATAACGACCTAGAATTTCTGCCATTTGAGATTCGAATATTTAATTAATTTTAAATATGCACAAATTAAATTTATAAGTTGAATAGATTTTATTTCAAATATTATGATTTAATTGGATAATTAAATTGTTAATTTAATATTTGAAATTGCAGAAATAATTGAGATTTGGATCTAAATTGAATGAAAATGATTTATAAAGTGAATTAAATCCTAGTTGAATTAGAACGATGTTAAAGAAATTTTAAAATTGAATTAAAAGTTAATTTGTAAAAATTGAATATTTTAATATTTAATTGACGAGTGAAAATGGTCATTTTTCAAACAATCTTGGATTTCGATGAAACTAGTTTCATCGGATCCTTAATGTTAAATTATTGTAAGATTTCAAATTTCGTGTCAATCGGATTTACGGTATGTTCGGGGCAAGCTAAAACGCCTAGGAAATAGGTTTAAGTGAATTTTAAATTTAAATAGTCGATTTGAAAACGTATCTTCCAAATTTGATTGAATTGGCTCCCGGTATATATTCCATTGCATTTGTAGTAGGGGTAAAACATTATAAACGCCAGGCGGCAAGCTTCGTTTAGAGTTCAGAAAAATTTCAGGTGAATAGCGTCGCAACATTTTCTATAAAAGGACGTCATAACTTGTTTTTTTACAAACCCTAGCCGAGTTAGGGCTAGCCTCCACCCTATATTCCAATGGCCAGAATTTCACAATCTTCCCTCCTCGATCTCTTCCAATCCATCCACTTTTATCAGAAACCATCAACTATAAAACTCTAGAGCACGACGAGACGAACGTCTTCAACGGTGGTGATCGAAAATTTCGCATTGGATCGTCGGCAAATGGGCCGTGTGTGTTCGACCTTTATGCTCAAAAATGGAGATGGTGGCGCAACCGAGCATCGTCTCGTTCGAGCTGATGATGGAGCTCGCTATGGCGCACGTAATGGCGTTGTGCGATCGTCGTCTCGACATTCGTATGAGTGGCGAAAATTCAGTGTATATAGGCGGCTTCATGGGTTTTTGTTTCGTTCGCGTTTTAAACGAGGGGGAAGAAGCATAAACATGCGTCCCAGATTTTCTAGATGTAGATCGTGCGGCCTAAATTGAAGCAAGGTTTAAAAAAATAAAATAGAAATGAAATTGCTTTATACATAAATTCGTATAACTTTGTAATGCTATATCTTTTTCATACGAGGTCTGTTTCGCACGAAACAACTTAAGTTGGAACCATATTGACAAGCACTAAATTATGCAGCTGGATTGGGATTCATTTGAGCTAGTAAAAAATTTAGTGGAAATTAAACGCTTGTTTAATTTTAATTGGAATAAATCGCGAACACTACGACTACAAGCAATGTGAGTACAACTCACTCTTTCTAACTCACTGATATTTTTATATAAGTGAGAATAAATATTATTTATGATAATTGATGATTGTTTGAACGATATATGATATATTGATTGGTATTTGGATATATACATGCCTAGTGGAGCAGATGATCCTATACGTTTCCGCGTATGAGTGGATGACCCTTTGTACGCGCGTCTGCCTTGAAGCGGACATTGTACACATATTCTAATATGTATATTTATTGCAGGTGATAGGTTGGAGGAATCCAACTGGATTCCTCATCCGCATTGATTTATTTACAGATATTGTGATATTGTTATCACATGAAATATGATGTTTTGGATGTCGTCATTAATGTATTTAGTGTTGTTGCAGCATTGGGCCTATTTTTGGAATTTTAATTTTTTTTAAAGTGATGAGTTCGAATATAAAAGGATTTTAAAAGTAATTTTGAAAATCTACATTTTATTCAATTTTTAATTGTTAAGAATGAATTTATTTTAAATAAATAAAAGTTATAATTTTTATTGTTATAAAACTTATGATTTTTGGGAAATATAATTGAAATGTGACTTTTGAAATATGAAGTTAACTGTTTTGTGAAATAGTATAAATGTAGATTTTTGAATTTATTATAAAAGTTTTATATATAAGATTTATAAAAGTGATATTTTTATAAATCAAAATGAGGAAATTATAAAGGAATTTTGTAAATGTTAAAATGGACTTATAAATGGATTTTATAAGTAAATAAGATTTATAGATTTGTAAATTGCTGAAGTTATAAATGAATGAATTTGCAAATAAGAGAATTATAAGTAATTAACTTATAATTTGGATTTTGGCATATAAATGAGATGTAAATAGAATTGGTAAATAAGAGGAATTTATAACTTGAAGTTTTTATAAATATGAATGGAATTTATAAACATTGTTTTATAATTCCAAAATCATTTGATTTTGATAAGTTAAATATAGTAATGAATTTGGAAAGGAGATATATCCATGATTTTGGACAGTGGATTATCATTTAAATTAAATGTTGAAATAATATTAAATTTGGTAAAAGATTTATATTCACGATTTTGGACAGTGAATAATATATTGAATAAAATGGATATGCTTTGGAAAGTGAATAACCTTTTGAATTAAATAAATGTTTTGGGAAGTGATATTTTAAATGGAGTTAAACGATTTGAAGTTTTTTTAAAATGTGTTAAATATCGAGTACATAGATTTCAACATCCATTGTTGAAATACACGTTTTCGAGAAGTAAGGAAATGATGGACTATAACACTGTTATTATAGTAAATGATTTTCGAAAGGAAATGTTTTATATAGTATTGGGATTTATATATCTATCTTATTTTCGAATCCCTATACTAGTGATTTTAAGTTGTCGTAACGATGTTTTATGCAACATTTCATTTTGACCTAAAATAAAGATATTTAAAAGAATGTTTTCCTTAAAGGATAAAATATATACTTAATCTTGATTTAAGTATACTGAATATTTTCCAAGTGTTGAAAATAAATTGAATTTTGAATTACTTATTATTAAATAAGTATTTGGTAATGTTTTCCAAGATTGAAATATTGAGATGGTTTTGTGATTATATATTTTTAAAGATTAAATTTGAGTGAATATTTAGCAAGTGGTTTAATTAATAAAAGATTAATTAAAAAGGCCTAGTGATTGTTATGGTGTTGAATATTTGTTTGTTTGCTTTGATAGTTAAATAACCGACTATCAAACATTAGCCAAATTTTAGTTTCTCGACTTGATGTGGAAACTATTTAGTCGTACACTTAGTACGAAGCCTTCTGTGTAGGCTTGATTATCGTTTGTGTTGAGGATGTTGTTTCGTATAGTGCGGAGTATTACTCCAATCTATCGAGCTTCCTTCTTGGCCCGAAGGATAGCAGGTTGAAAGTTGGAGATGTGATAAGTCTATGAGACTTAGTTTCTGTGTGAGGATGAGAAACGCTTTTGCGTTGTTGGTGCGAAGAGACCGGGATCAGATTTATCTGAAAACCACTTCGGACTAACGAATATGCGACGATTGTGCAGGTTGCTTTGTGATGATATTGATATTTCGGATTTTCATAGTAAGGGACTGCTTGTTGATCGTTTGGAGTTTAAAATCTCAATATACATTCAGTAGCAATGGTCTCTTCATTATGAAATATCCAATGCGAGGACTATTCGCTACTAATCCTAAGGATTTCCCGACAGGATGTGGTAGGAAAGTACCTTCGGTTTGTCCTGTTCCTGGACAACTTGTATGGATGTTTGTCTGACATTGCATTTCTACAGATTACGTACATTGGTTTTTACAAACGTACATCAGTGGTGGCGGAGAAGGCAACTTCTCTTAGCTTAACACCCTCCTTGAGACGTATGAGCTTAAGGGTTGTATTTTTGTGGAAGGCAATTAGTTGTCAACGAAAATGGCTTTGTGGCATTCAAAGTGATGTGATTGTGATTGTGAAAGGTAATCGTTACCTCTAGCCTCATCAACCGGAAATGACCAAAACAGAGTTAGATGCAGCAAGGCTAATTGGGCCATTCCTATTATGGTATGATCATCCTCTTCTAGATATATCTTTGCACGCTATGACGTCGTGTACCTAGTTATTATGGTTTGTATGCTAGAGGGCCCTCGGTAATGATCGAAGGATGACATATTCGATACCATCTAGTTATAAAGGTGAGAAGGTCTTGCGTTGGTAGAGAAACTTTGTGATGGTTTCTCGATACATTCTTCTAGAGATGTACTGCCGGAAGGTAGTCCCTTCACCTGATCATTTGTATGGAAATCCAAACTTCGCTACGTGTTTGCCATTTTGATTGTATTACCCAATTGGGCTATATGCTAGAATTTAATCAATGTAACAATTTCGGCTATGATTAATATTACTTGTATATAGTAAACAATACTATAATATAAGAGGATTTGATATGATATGTTTTAGTTATTGTAAGGTAAAAACATGTCTGTGTTTATGTGTGGACTTGTCTTACGAGATACTTTTGTTTTGATAAAGGAAAAGTTTTGGTAATTAATAAATTCAGTTGAGTGTGTTTCTCACGCTGGTTTACCAGACTGATCTAGGCGTTCTTTCTTTTCAATGCTCGGGTCATACCGAGTATATTTACAGGTCTAGATTTGATGCTTTTGGAGTGTCAGTAGGAGAGCTGGAGATCTTCATTTTCGTACATCCGTATTTGCTTGATTATCCTCTGCATTGCTTAGTTGTTTATATTATCAGCAATGGTAAGGACAGGTTATTATAACTGTTCAAGCTGATAATTATTGATTGATTGTTGAACTCTGATTGATGTGTGTGTATATACAGTTTCTGTTTGTAAAGATCATTGATATGATATTATATATTTTCCGCTGCAATGTGAGATTCCGTATTGTTCTATTTGGTTCTATTTTCTCTCTTCTTTTCTTTCTCTTGACTTTCCGTCACTCTGTGCTTTTTAGGTTGGACATGTGTGGATTATTGTCGATTCAAAGGGTACGGATTGGCAGGTCGTCATAGCTAGTATCAGAGCTTAGATTTTGTATATTCCTAAGCTTTGATGTGTTCTCAGTATAGATAGGGACAATAGCACCCTAGATTGAGTTGAGTGTATTATATATATGAGCACGTATTTGTTAGTGGATATAAAATATTTTATATTGTGTTTGCTTATCCATTGAGTTGTTTGTGAATTCGGGTCGGTATGTGGGATGCCATATTATTGATAGGGATTTCCAAACACTTAAACGAGACAAGTCGACATAGTATCATTTTAAATTGGGTAAATGAAATAATTTTACCTCGATTATATTTTATATATAAAAGAAATAATTTTTCAGGAATTATTAAAGTGTATATAAACTGATTGTTTGGTTATTTGAAAATGTAAATATATATATAAGTTAATGAAAGATGTTTGAATAATCTAAATAATAAAAACAACAATTGTAAAAGAATAAATTATATAAGAAAATGAATTATAAGTATAGAATTATAATTAATATGATTTACAATTGTGAAATAATCTTATATATAAGAAGTGAAACTATATGAATATATTTTCAGATATGTGTTGTAAATAAAAATGAATTTAAGCTAAGAATTTGTGAAATTTGAATTCCATTGATTTTGGAAGTTGTTTTTCAAAATTAAAGAGATTATATTATTATAAATAGAAAATAAGTGAAATTATATAAGTAAAAAGATTTATAAATGTGATTTATAAATAGAAAGAATTTTTAAAAGAATATAAAGCACTGAATTCACTACTGTTGCTAGGAAATAATAAGGGTGATGACTGCAGCATCATCAGTATCATCTTCGAGTTTCCGTGTGATGGATTTTCTACCAATAGTAAATTGAAAATTGAGGTTTTGTTATGATAAATAAATTTGATTTAAAATCCAAGTTGCAATTGATAAATAGAAGTAAAATAAGTTTTGGACTTATAATATATGAGATAAAAAAAATTTAGCTTTGGTAAAGTTGAAATAAATTTGAGTTAGCATAATAAAATATAAACTTAAATGGTTAAGTGATTATATAATATAAATTTGGAAGTTTAGATAATTAAGTTGTATAACTTATAAAATGAGAAAAAGTAAGTAAAACCAATTGCTAAAATGGTTAAACACTTTTGGTTAGGCGAAACAAAATCTGAACTTGGAATATTGATATGGAAGTTGACTTAAGTAAAAGTTAAATAAAATAGAATTTGAAATGAATTAGAGAATGAACTTTTGTTGTATAGTGAAAGTAAATGTAAATGAAGTTGATTTTGGTATCAAAGCAAATTAATAATGTGAACTAATAAAGCAAAGTGATGAATATGAACGTTATATAATGAAATTCAACTTTAATTGTTGTTAAGAATTGAATATTGAACCAATTGAAATTAAAAGTGTTGAACCTAATTGAATGAATGTAAAATTAATTTGGTTATGTTGGTTATACATTGGTTGTTAGTTTGTTGTTAGTTGATGGTATGGAAATTCATTAAGTATTAATAAAAATGAATAAATGAATATTAAAGGAATCCAATGTTAATGAATCAAAATGAGATTAAATTTAAAATCAATTCAATGGATATTAATGAGAAGTGAATTCATATTGATATGGTTATGTATAGATTGGATAGATATGGATTAATTGGATGATAGTTGGTTGATGGTTGGATTTGTTATGGTGATTGCATTTGCTATATTGGCATATGTAGTTGTTGTATTGATATATGTTGTATATTGATATTATTTTCATATATACATGTTTCTTATTTGTTTGTTGAGTGTTTAATAGGTGCGTATGGCGCTTGCTTTGCTTTTGGAGCTCGCTTTCACGCTATATTAGCCGTATATGCTCGCTGATAATATATAAGGTACATATCTCGGATTACATATCGTACTTTTACACATTTTTTTCCTTCGGGATGCCTCATCCTCGATGATGAGATGTATTTTTGTGATATATATTGTTATTTTTTTGGGATCGAACCACGCAAAGGAGACGCTGGCGAATTTTTTTGAAAATTTGAGGCGTTAGAAAATTTTGAAAAGTTTTGATAACTAAAATTTTGGATTTTGAGTTATAATTTAATACGCTATTAATCGGTTTTGAAAAGATAACTATGAATGGATTTGAAACTTAGAAAAGTTTTTTGTATCAAGTTTAACTAATGGATTTTGAGAAAAGTTAAAAGGTTTAAACTTTTGTTAATCTAATTTGAACGGATGGTTTTGAAAAGTTAATTGATTTTATGAATTTTTCTTGCTTGGTAATTTCGAGGACGAAATTCTTTTAAGTAGAGGAGAATGTAACGACCCAGAATTTCTGTCATTTGAAATTTGTATATTTAATTAATTTTAAATATGCACAAGTTAAATTTATAAGCTGAATAGATTTTATTTCGAATATTATGATTTAATTGGATAATTAAACTGTTAATTTAATATTTGAAATTGCAGAAATAATTGAGATTTGGATTTAAAATGAATGAAAATGATTTATAAAGTGAACTAAATCCTAGTTGAATTAGAACGATGTTAAAGAACTTTTAAAATTGAATTAAAAGTTAATTTGTAAAAATTGAATATTTTAATATTTCATCGACGAGTGAAAATGGTCATTTTTCAAACAGTCCCCAATTTCGACGAAACTAGTTTCATCGGATCCGTAATGTTAAATTATTGTAAGATTTTAAATTTCATGTCAATTGGATTTACGGTTTGTCCGGGAAAGCTAAAACGCGTAGGAAATCGGTTTAGGTGAATTTTAAATTTAAATAGTCGATTTGAAAACCTATCTTCCAAATACGATCTAATTGGCTTCTGATATATATTCCATTGCGTTCGAAATAGGGGTAAAATATTATAAACGCCAGACGGCTCGTTTGGAGTTTGGAAAATTTTCGGGTGAATAGTGTCACAACATTTTCTATAAAAGGACGTCATAACTTGCTTTTTTCACAAACCCTAGCCGAGTTAGGGCTAGCCGCCACCTTATATTCCAATGGCTTGAATTTCGCAACCTTTCCTCCTCGATCTCTTCCAATCCATCCACTTTTATCAGAAACCATTAACAACAAAACTCTAGAGCGCGACGAGACGAACGTCTTCAACGGTGGTGATCGAAAATTTAGCATTGAATCATCGGCAAATGGGCCGTGTGTGTTCGACCTTTATGCGCGAAAATGGAGATGGTGGTGCAACCGAGCTTCGTCTCGTTCGAGCCGATGATGGAGCTCGCCATGGCGCACGTAATGGCGCTGTGCGATCGTCGTCTCGGCATTCGTATGAGTGGCGAAAATTCAATGTATATAGGCGGCTTCATGGGTTTTAGTTTCGTTCACGTTTTAAACGAGGGGGAAGAAACATAAACACGGGGCCCAGATTTTCTAGATGTAGATCGTGCGGACTGGATTGAAGCAAGGTTTAAAAAATAAAATAATAATGAAATTGCTTTATATATAAATTCGTATAACTTTGTAATGCTATAACTTTTTCATACGAGGTCCATTTCGTACGAAACAACTTGCGTTGGAACCATATTGATGAGCACTATATTATGGAGCTGGATTAGGATTCATTTGAACTAGTTAAAATTTTGGTTGAAATTAAACGCTTGTTTAATTTTAATCGGAATAAATCACTAACGCGACGACTACAAGCAATGTGAGTACAACTCACTCTTTCTGACTCACTGATATTTTTATATAAGTGAGAATAAATATTATTTATGATGATTGATGATTGTTTGGATGATATATGATATATTGATTGGTATTTAGATATATACTTGCCTAGTGGAGCAGATGACCCTATACGTTCCAGTGTATGAGCGGATGACCCATTGTACGCGCGTTTGCCTTGAAGCGGACATTGTACATATATTCTAATATGTATATTTATTGCGGGTGACAGGTTGGAGGGATCCAACTGGATTCCTCACCCGTATTGATTTATTTACAGATATTGTGATATATATACTATTATCACATGATATATGATGTTTTAGATGTCGTGATTGATGTATTTAGTGTTGTTGCACGATTGGGCCTATTTTTGGAATTTTAAATTTTTTTAAAGTGATGAATTCGAATATAAAAGGATTTTAAAAGTGATTTTGAAAATATACGTTTTATTGAATTTTTAATTGTTAAGAATGAATTTATTTTAAATAAATAAAAGTTATAATTTTTATTATTATAAAAGTTATGATTTTTGAGAAATATAATCGAAATGTGACTTTTGATATACGAAGTTAACCGTTTTGTGAAATAGTATAAATGAAGATTTTTGAATTTATTATAAAAGGTTTATATATAAGATTTATAAAAGTGATAGTTTTATAAATCAAAATGAGGAAATTATAAAGGAATTTTGTAAATGTTAAAATGGACTTATAAATAAATGTTAAAATGGACTTATAAATGGATTTTATAAGTAAATAAGATTTATAGATTTGTAAATTGCTGAAGTTACAAGAGAATGAATTTGTAAATAAGAGAATTATAAGTAATTAACTTATAATTTGAATTTTGGCATATAAATGAGATGTAAATAGAACTGGTAAATGAAACAAATTTATAACTTGAAGTTTTTATAAAAATGAATGGAACTTATAAACATTGTTTTATAATTCCGAAATAAATTGATTTTGATAAGTTAAATATAGTAATGAATTTGGTAAAGGAGATATATCCACGATTTTGGACAGTGGATTATCCTTTAAATTAAATGTTGAAATAATATTAAATTTGGTAAACGATTTATATTCACGATTTTGGATAGCGAATAGTATATTGATTAAAATGGATATGCTTTGGAAAGTGAATAACCTTTTGAATTAAATAATGTTCTGGAAAGTGATATTTTAAATGGAGTTAAATGATTTGAAGTTGTTTTAAAATGTGTTAAATATCGAATACATAGATTTCAACATCCATTGTTGAAATAGACGTTTTCGAGAAGTAAGGAAATGATGGACTATAACACTGTTGTTATAGTAAATGATTTTCGAATGGAAATGTTTTATATAGTATTGGGATTTATATATCTATCTTATTTTCGAATCCCTATACTAGTGATTTTGGGTTGTCGTAACTATGTTTTATGCAACATTTCATTTTGACCTAAAATAAAGATATTTAAAAGAATGTTTTCCTTAAAGGATAAAATATATACTTAATCTTGATTTAAGTATACTGAATATTTTCCAAGTGTTGAAAATAAATTGAATTTTGAATTACTTATTATTAAATAAGTATTTGGAAATGTTTTCCAAGATTGAAATATTGAGATGGTTTTGTGATTATATCTTTTTAAAGATAAATTTGAGTAAATATTTAGCAAGTGGTTTAATTAATAAAAGATTAATTGAAAAGGCCTAGTGATTGTTATGGTGTTGAATATTTGTTTGTTTGCTTTGATAGTTAAATAACCGACTATCAAACATTAGCCAAATTTTAGTTTCTCGATTTGATGTGGGAACTGTTTAGTCGTACACTTAGTACGTAGCCTTCTGTATAGGCTTGATTATCGTTTGTGTTGAGGATGTTGTTTCGTATAGTGCGGAGTATTACTCCAATGTATCGAGCTTCCTTCTTGGCCCGAAGGATAGCAGGTTGAAAGTTGGAGACGTGATAAGTCTATGAGACTTAGTTTCTGTGTGAGGTTGAGAAACACTTTTGCGTTGTTGGTGCGAAGAGACCGGGATTAGATTTATCTGAAAACCACCTCGGACCAACATATATGCGGCGATTGTGCAGGTTGCTTTGTGATGATATTGACATTTCGGATTTTCATAGTGGAGGACTGCTTGTTGATCGTTTGGGGTTAAAATCCCAATATACATCCAGTAGCGGTGGTCTCTTCATTATGAAATATCCAATGCAAGGACTATTCGCTACTAACCCTAGGGATTTCCCGACAGGATGTGGTAGGAAAGTACCTTCGGTTTGTCCTGTTTCTGGACAACTTGTATGGATGTTTGTCTGACATTGCATTTCTATAGATTACGTACATTGGTTTTTACAAACGTACATCAGTGGTGGCGGAGAAGGCAACTTCTCTTAGCTTAACACCCTCCTTGAGATGTATGAGCTTAAGGGTTGTATTTTTGTGGAAGGCAATTAGTAGTCAACGAAAATGGCTGTGTGGCATTCAAAGAGATGTGATTGTGATTGTGAAAGGTAATCATTACCTCTAGCCTCATCAACCGAAAATGACTAAAACACGGTTAAATGCAGCAAGGCTAAGTGGGTCATTCCCATTAGGGTATGATCGTCCTCTTCTAGATATATCTTTGCATGCTATGACGTCGTGTACCTGATTATTGTGGTTTGTATGCTAGAGGGCCCTCGGTAAAGGTCGGTAACGACTGGAGGATGACATATTCGGTACCGTCTAGTTATAGAGGTGGGCCGGTCTTGTGTTGGTAGAGAAACTTTGTGATGGTTTCTCGGTACATTCTTATAGAGATGTACTGCCAGAAGGTAGTTCCTTCACCTGGTCATTTGTATGGAAATCCAAACTCCACTATGTGTTTGCCATTTTGATTGTATTATCCAATTGGGCTATATGCTGGAATTTAATCAATGTAACAATTTCGGCTATGATTGCTATTATTTGTATGTAGTAAACACTACTATAATATAAGAGGATTTGATATGATATGTTTTAGTTATCGTAAGGTAAAAACATATCTGTGTTTATGTGTGGACTTATCTTACGAGATACTTTTGTTTTGATAAAGGAAAAGTTTTGGTAATTTAATAAATTCAGTTGAGTGTGTTTCTCACGCTGGTTTACCAGACTGATCCGAGCATTCTTCCCTTTCAATGATCGGATCAGACCGAGTATATTTACAGGTCTAGATTTGATGCTTTCAGAGCTTCAGCAGGAGAGCTGGAGATCTTCATTTTCGTACATCCGTATTTGCTTGATTATCCACTGCATTGCTTAGTTGTTTATATTATCAGTAATTGTGAGGACATGTTATTATAACTGTTCAAGCTGATAACTATTGATTGATTGTTGAACTCTAATTGATGTGTGTATATATACAGTTTCTGTTTTGTAAAGATCATTGATATGATATTATATATTTTCTGCTGTGATGTGAGATTCTGTATTGTTCTATTTGGTCCTATATTTTCTCTTCTTTTCTTTCTCTTGACTTTCCGTCAGTCTGTGCTTTTTGGGTTGGACATGTATGGATTGTTGTCGATTCAAAGGGTACGGATTGGCGGGTCATCACAATGACTATACTTATTTTGTGAAATTATTTCTTTATATATAAAATATATTGTTAGGAAAAATTATCTCATTTACTAGATTTTAAAACAACGCTATGTCGATTTGCTTGGTTTAAGTGTTTAGGAACCCTTATCGACACCGCAGTGCCCTATGTCTCAACTAGAATTCGTAAACAACTCAATCGATAAATTGACACAATGTAAAACATTTTTATAGCACTAACAAATACACACTCAATATATACACTCAAACACATCCTAGGGTCTCACTTACCCTATCTCAAGTGAGTTAACCCCATTAAAGCCTTGGTGTTCGTTCAACCTGAGATCTGATGCCACGTTGTAATGATCTGCCTTTCTTACACCTAAAGACGACACTTAATACATCCTCGATATTCGTGTGTCGATCATTTTAGTGTCCAATAGATAGGTCATTTGGGGTAAAAGAAAGAAAAGACGGAATGGAATCTCACAAAACGTAATTAGTAATGTATAATATGAACAAGCCTTTACAAAAAGAAATCATCTTTATTATACACAACATTAGAGTGCATTATCCTCTTATCAACCTAGATAGTTATGACAGCCTACCCTTACAATTGCTGATAAATATAGACAAGATCGAAACAAAATAAAATAGCAAAATAATATAAGGTACGTGAATATGTCTTGGAGGATCCGTCTCATTACCTGAAAGCTCCAAAGTGTCCAACTAAACCTGGAAAATATATTCGGGATGACCCGAGCATTATAAGAATATAATGCCTAGATTAGTCTGGTAAAACCAGCATGAGAAACTCAAACCATGAGAAATTTTATTATAACATGTAAAACACTTCTAAAATGAAAGGTATCTCGTAAGATCACGTCGTACATAAACACGGACGGATTTTTACCTTACAATAACCAAAATGTTTTCATATAAAATCTAATGATATTATGATAATGTCTAGAATACATATTAATTATAGTCGAAATTATTATATTGTTAAACTCCAGCATAATAGGTATACAATCAAGTCTGGACGGCTCTTATTGGAGAATGGATTCCAATAATGGCAAGGTAAGGGACTACCTTCCGTACTGTACATCTCTAGATAAAATGTACATGAACTTGGTCCACTCCTGCCAACATAGAATCGGCTTACCCTAAGCTTGGATAGTACCGAATATGTCATCTCCTCAGTTGTTCCCAACCTTTATCGAGAGCTCTCATGCAAACCAAATCCATAATATGATAATCTAGAAAGGTGATGACACACCCTAATGGGAGCAACACACATAGCCCTACTGCATCTTCTCTGTTTTAGCCATTTCCCAGGTTATAAGGCTAGAGGCTACGATTTTACCTTTCCTCTTAGCACACCATATTGGAATACTAAAACTACCATTCATGCAGAAATGCAATGCCAACATTCATCCATACAAGTTCGTTCTAGGAGGGAACGAAATTGAAAGCACTACCTCCACTACATCCATTTTGGAACCACCCTCAGGATTACTAGCAAGTAGCGCTTGCACTTCAAAAGCTCCATCTTCGATTCCATATTCTTCATGACGTCTTCAGTTCAAAATGCTTGAGTTGGATTGAAGTGGTTTTTGGACAATTTATGCTTATCTGATCCCAATCTCTTCGAAACGACATTCAATAGTTTCGGTAAACTCAACCCTGGTTCTTTTGGGAATAATCGGATAATAAATAGGAGCAAGGATCAACCCTAATCGTTTAAGTGGATGGATCTCTCCATCATTTTTCCCATGAGACCCAAATGAGATTTGTACGCATAGTTGTTTAACCATGAATTTTCTATTGGTTAGAAAATCATTGAAAAATATTATGATAAAAATAACCGCAAAAGCACAGTGTACTATTTTAATATGTGGTGAGTACGGGTTGATACGTAGGGAATTGAATTGATTTTAAATTCCACTCAATCAAATTAACCCAAGAGTTTGAAATTTTTTTAAGCTAAGAAAAATGAAAAACTAACTAAAAGAAAGTGAATAAAAATATGAGAGTAAAAGATAATTTAGAGGTACATCCCTTCTCATGATCACACAAATCAACACAATGAAATTATGATATCTCTTTTTGGTCATTTATGAATTTATTTGATGTGCTTATCTTAAGTATGTTCTGTTTGTGCTATTAACTAGCCCAACAAAAATCATCAAACTTTAACACACCATCCAAACTACTTATCAACTCTCATGAAAATGATAATGAAATTAAAAATAAAATTTATTCTAAGCATGATCTATTTACTATTGATTAGTAATATATACCATCAAATTTTTATTCTAAAATCCACTTCATTACCAAATCATATGTAGATGAAGAGGTAATTTGTATTTATGTTTGTTTAAGCATAGCCTATTTGGTGCCAACAAAATAGGCTATCAAATTCAAAGATAAACAAAAAAAAATTACCACATAAAAATTTTCAATTAAGCATAAAAAAAGATCAAATGAAATCACTATATTAATTTTGTGTGATCCATGAGAGCTTTATCACCCCTAAATTGAAGGGGTTTAGCTTCTCATATTTGAATTCATCATAACATAAAGTGATTTCAATATGAAAGAATAGAGCTGATTGAAATAAACTAAAAGCTAATCTACTTGCATAAAAGAAAGAGATCTAAACTACTGACATAAGAAGAAAAAAAAAGAAAAGAACATGAATTAAAATTGCATGTAAATAAATTACATAAGAGTAAAAGGCTAAGAAGCCACTAAAAGGAAAGAAAGTTTATGTTTACATTTGTGGTTACAACTAAACTAAAGAGAATGTGGTAAGAGCTCTCTACATGAAACGTAAGGGGTATTTATACATACCTAAAAGCCTAATCCTTATTTTAAGGGACTACGCAAAATGCTCTTTAGGAAGTGTGGCCTTCAAGTTATCATTAGCATGTAATTAATCCCCACTAACATGCCTTTAATCCTTCATGAACATGTGCATGTGTTTTTATTCTCCATTAGCATTTAATCGTGGTCCATGGGTTAGTGGGTAGGTAGGCTCCTCCATGATTACATGAATTCTTTTATTTCTTGATTTCTTTGTCTTCCAACCTTTGTGCATGCATACCTGAAGTCTGTTCCATTTCCCATCCAAATTCCTACAAATAAAACTAAAATGTGCAAATAAATATTCTCAAATTAATACATGCAAAAAATTGTCATTTTCCCCCTAAATGAAGATAAATGAATGATGATTTGATGACATTTGGATTTTGGTAAAAATATGTAAAAATATCTTAATATATTATTTATTTAAATAAAAAAAGTTTAAATATGGACGTAAAAATATGCACTTTTACGTGCACATCAAATACACTCACACTTATCTTTTTATTCGTCCTTGAATAAACTAAAATTAAGATAAATCTGTTTTCATAGGGAGCACGATTGAATTGAGCGCATGCAACAAGCCGTTAAACCTCTAGGTGTCCCTAGTAGGACGAGTGTTGTCTCATGAGGGTTTTTAGCGGATACTGTCTACAAAAATCCAAATGCAGCATGAAAAATTCGTAAATGCAAGATTTATTTACAAAGAGATGAATGCAAGTATTTGAAAATATTTACAAATGAAGAATTTACTTTTAAACTGACACAAATAAGTTAAATATAAGTTTTGGTCGTTATGAAGAAATTTAAGTCATTTTACTCGTCAAGACATCCAACAAAAATTAAGTTATCATCACAATTAGACTCGAGTTTGGCTAATTGTTTCGGTTGATAACATAATGAACTTATGAAATGGATCCTTGGTTAATTATCAAAGTTTTCCAAAGTGGTATT
This sequence comes from Allium cepa, assembly GCA_030765085.1. NCBI lineage: Eukaryota > Viridiplantae > Streptophyta > Magnoliopsida > Asparagales > Amaryllidaceae > Allium > Allium cepa. Next base: position 590,363,715 of record CM060928.1, read on the forward strand.
TTTCTTCTTCTGAATAATAAGTCGAATCAACTAAGTGAAAATAGTGTTTGGATTTCAATTGCTTGCTCTCTCTCTATTTTTGTAAAGCATTAACATTATTATTATTACACACCAACCTTAGAAAAACTAAGGCCAGATATACCGATCATGCAATTTCTTTCGGACTTACGTGAGAGAGTACAAAGCGTGGCAAGTGTACACAATTGCATATGTAACACATGACTCTATATGGTTATTTTTATTAAATCTATTTACATACACCTAACTCGGATAAACTGATGCCATATATACCAATCATGCACTGCTTTTGGGCTTATAGGAGAAGGACACAAAGCATGGCGAGTGAACACATGACTCTAGGTGTCTTATTTTTATTAAAGACCACTTTTTTATGTTCTATTTTTTTTCTTTCTTTTTTAGAGAGAGTTTTGCAAAATCATCTTAGCACCACTTAACTTAGAAGATCAAAAATGTTATAACCATTACTTTAAATCAACCACTCTTTTAAACAAAGATTTCGATTAGGATATACTTCATAATTATCACCTATGAATCTTCCTATATACTATTTAAACCATCATTACTTGTGATCAAACTTTATTTTTATTATTGTTGAGACAAATTTTTTTTCAAAAATTTCAATTTAATAATCAAGAACTTATACTTATCCTATAGTGTTTCTTCAAAAGTAAATCAAAATGCTAAAACGAAAAAAAAAAATTGGGATTTTTTTTTTAATTTTTAAGTTTTGGAAAGAGAATGAAAAAATAAACCATGAGAAATCAAAAATGAACATAAGACTCCCCTCCTACTTAATGTTGACTGTGTCTCCATAGTCAACCCAAGTGAAAGGAGAAAAATAAAATAAAAATATGACCTATATTTACACGAAAATGAAACGATTATAATTTACGCTATATCAAAAAATATACCATTAAAGAGCAAATCAAAAGGTCTTCCAAAGACCAATTCATTTGTCTCGTCAAGCTTAAGCACAAAACATCAAACCATAAAAGATTTAAAAGTTGAATGTTGACCTTAAAAAAATGAATATCGTTTTATTAAAAATCGTATGTGTTTTATTTTTCATGATTTTTGGAGTGGATAGAACAATTGGTTGAAGTTCAAGTTTATTTTCACCAAGTTTAAATTCAAACTCATCGTTAACAAATTCTTCAAAATTATTGGTTTTAAAATCAAAATGGTGATTTAAGTTTAACCCTTTATAATTCAACAACTCATCTTCAAAAATCCAAAAAAATTGTATACATTAAAGTCATCTTCCTTTACTGAATTGTCAACAACTTAATTGCATGTATCAATTTCAAAATCTAAAGTTGTTGCTTTCAATTTTTCAAAATAGGAAAAAGGAAGATCGATAACTTTAGTTCCACGCTTTCAAAAGAATTGAAATCCAACTCAATTACTACATTTTCAACAACTTCATTAAGATTGTCATTTTCAGTTTCAAAAGTTGTTATTTGAAAATCGTCAATTTTGGTAATAGGTGAATTATTATTTAACTCATCACATGTTGGGATTTGATATGTTGCTTACGTTCATGTAGGTTTCAAACAACAAATCCGTATGATTTTTGTGAATTTCTTCCATTTGCTCAACAAAATCAAAGTTATAATTATTAATTTAAGAATTTGAAATTTGAAATTGTTGAGAACAAAAATTGTCCATTGCACGATAACTGAAATTATTCTCATTTTCAAAATCATTAAAAAGTGCTTCACATTTCCATTTGCCCTAGGTAAGCTCGTGACTCCTTTAAGTCTAATGTCTAACCGTTATTATTAGCAAATTCTACGAATAAATGCAATTTGTGGGCCAAGTAAGGGGTGATGAAATCCTACACCTTATGTGGATTTGGGTTTGCCCTTAAAAAAAAAAATAAGATGATATGAATGCAAAATAGAAAGTAAACGTGAATTAACGATGCAACTACGAATGAAATTTGTTTTTGTTTTTGGATTTTCTTTAAATGCAAGCAACCAACAATGCAAAACAACTAAAATAAGAGATAAGGGCACGATGCTAGAGCATATAGAATTATTAGAAAATTATTTTAAAGCGGAATTTTTTTTTTATAAAGCAAGTAATTTTGGTAGCAATTCCTCTCCTTATTCACTTTTGCAACTGAAATTTTGAACAAGATATATATGGTTATTATATATATATATATATATATATATATATATATATTATTAAATAAGATAAACACAATACATAACACTAAAATAAAATTAAAACAAAAGGTTCAACTCAAAACAAAACAACTGATTTAAATAAAACACTAAAACAAACTAAACTAAACTAAAACATAATAAATAAATAAAAATAAAAATAACAATTTGAACCCGGCCCAATACCAAAAACTACCGCCCACATCAATTTATTTACATGAATAAAACTTCTCCCTTTGTAAATTCCCCAAAGTAACACACACAGGAATGATAAAAATTCGAAATCAATTTTCAAAATCCAAGCTAGTTGTTGGGAATTTGGCTGATGTTCGTGGTTTGAGTTGTGGTGGTTTGAGGCAAAGCAAGGTCCAAGCAAGCTTGCGGCTTTGGAATTAGGGTTGCGTTTGCTAATTTGGAATTTGGTCGAAGGCAAGAGGATTCAGGTTTGTGGAGGGATACACGGTCGCGAGCTGTTTGCAGAGGAGAGTTGATTGGATGAAGTTGATTACAGGTTGAGTTTCAGTTGACAGGTGTGTTCGTTTGTTGTTTTTGTAGTATAGTGTTGATGTATGGAATGGCAGTGGTTAGATGATACATGTTGTTGTATGGTTATGGTTCGAGGCAGAAGTAATGGTGAAGGAATTGTGGTCAAGTATGAATGCACAGAAGTGATTTAACTGGGATGGTGATTTTGTGGAATGTTGTGGTAAAGTAGGGTGGAGTAGGATGTTTCAGTCGTGGATGTACTTCAGGGTCAAGTTGGTTTTACTGGGATGGTGATGTAGTAGAAGTGATTTAGTAGAATTGGCCGCAGGGTAAGGTAGTAGAAGTGGCATGGTTTGAAGTTTGTGATATGCATAGAAGCGATGACTGGTGGCAGTTGTATAGTGGAATGGTTGTGGCAGTTATCGATGGTGGAGTTGGGTAAACAAAAAAGGATGTGATGATGTAGTTGATCCGGTGGTTGTGTGGAGTTGTGGACTTGGTTGCAGAGAAGTGTTGAATGGGAAGTGGTTATGTTGAATGAAGGCAGTGATAGTGGGTGGTTCAGGGATGTGATTGAGCGGTTGAAATGTGTTAGGAGATGATGTGGGATGGTAGTATGTGGGTTCGGGTATGAGGCAGGAATTGCAATGGTTGTTCGAAGTATGTGGGATTGACGTGGGTTGTTTGTAGTATGTTAAGAAATTGCCCAAAAAAAGATAATCTTCCAAAAATTTGTTTGCTGTAGTTGGTAGTTTAGAGGTGAATGTGTTTGTGGATGATGACGAACTGGAGTGTTGGTAGTGGAGGAAGTAAGGTTCATGGTGGTTATGTGTGCAGGTTGATGAAGTAATGTCAGTTTGAGGATTGTAGATGGTGGTTATATGGAGGAGGTAGGCAGCAGCAGTCGATAGTGGATGTGCACCGATATTGTGGTGATGTTTTATGGTTGGAGGAGTATGATCTTTGTAATGATGTTGTTTTTGGTGCAGCCAGGGGAGATGTATCTGATACTGTGTGTTGTTGTTGGAAGGGGTGTTTAAAGTGGATGGTTGCAAGAGTAGTAGAGATGTTGTAAATTGTATTACAGTGGGTTGTTGCTATGTTGTTTTGTAGAGGTTGAGGAGGATTGGATGATGGTTGTAGGAAGTTTGCACTGATGAGACAGTGGCAGTTGGATGGTTAGAGAATGGTAGTGATAAGGCAGTGAGGAGGTGGTTTTGTGGTGATCAAGTGTGATGAAGTTTGATGGCAGCAGAGAGGTGAAAATGCAGTAGTGACACAGATGTGTATGCAAAGCAGAAGTGTATGAAGTTTTATGGAGTGAAATAGTGAGGCAGAGTTGTAAAATGTAAATTGAGTAGAAAAAAACTGAAATTCAACTTGTAATACAAAGAATGAACTGTGAATTGTAATGCAAATAATAAAATATTTTTGTTTTGAAATTGTGTAAGTTGTTTTTAGGGAGAGCAAAAGCAAATAGAAATAAAACAAAACAAGAAACAAACACTATTAAGTCAAAACAAATGAAAAAAAAGCTAAACAAATTGAACAAACAAATGGTCAACAACAATTCTTTTTGGATAGAAATAAAAATGCAAAAAAAAAAAAAAAAAAAAAAAAAAAAAAAAAAACCACAAGCACACAAATCACACAACAAACACAGAACATTAAATATTTGTCTTCTTCTTTTTTCCCTTTAAATGCAAATTAACACACAAAATGAACACATAATAAAATCAAACGAAAATAATTCGAAAAAATAAAGTTAAAATCAAATCTATTCCCTGACAATGGGGCCAAAAGCTAACGACGAATTTTCTATCGGTTAGAATATCGTCGAAAAATATTATAGTAAAAATAACCGCAAGTGCACGGCGTACAAATTTAGGACGTGGCAAGTACAGGTCGATCCGCGAGGAATTGAATTAATTTTGAATTCCACTCAATCAAATTAACCAAAGAGTTTGAAATTGTTTTAAGCTAAAAAAAATGTAAAAATTAACTAAAACAAAGTGAATACAAATACGAGAGTAGAAGGCAATTTAGAGGCAAATTCCTTCTCATGATCACACAAATCAGCACAATGAAATTATGATATCTCTTTTTGATCATTTGTGAATTTAATTGATGTATTTATCCTAAGTATGATCTATCTAGGCTATTAATTAGCCCAACATAAACCATCGAATTTTAACACACCAATCAAATCACTTGTCAACTCTTATAAAAATAATAATGAAAATAAAAATAAAATCTATTCTAAGCATGATCTATTTACTATTGATTAGTAGTATAGACCATCAAATTTTGATCCTAAAATCCACTTCATTACCAAGATCATACGTAGACGAAGAGGTAATTTGTGTTTATGTTTGTTTAAGCATAACCTATTGCCTATTTGGTGTCAACAATGTAGGCTATCAAATTCAAAGTTAAACAACAAAATTTACCACGCCAAAATTTTTATTTAAGCGCAAAAAGAGATCAAATGAAATCACTATGTTAATTTTGTTTGATTCATGAGAGCTTCATCACCCCTGACTTAGATTCTCATATTTGAATTCGTTATAACATAAAGTAATTTCAACTTGAAAGAAGAGAGCTAATTGAATAAACAAAAGCTAATCACTTACATAAAAGAAAGAGATCTAAACTACTAACATAAGAAGAAACAAAAAAAGAACATGAATTGAAATTGCATATAAATAAATTACATAAGAGTAAAAGGCTCAGAAGCCAGTAAAAAGAAAGAAAGTTTATGTTTAGATTTGTGATTACAACTAAACTAAAGAGAAGGTGGTAAGAGCTCTCTACTAAGGGGTATTTATACATATCTAAAAGCCTAATCCTTATTTTAGGGGACTATCCAAAATGCCCATTAGGAAGTGTGACCTTCAAGTTATCATTAGCATTTAATTAATCCCCACTAGCATGCCTGTGACGACCCGAAATTTTCGATCCCGAAAATTCCAAATAGTTATGAAAAAGAAGAAAGAGATAGAAAAAGAAGAAGAACAGAAACAACATCTCACATTCGCAGCGCATAAAATATAATAATTAATAATAACAGTTTACAAAAGAATATTATGTCTGTCGATTACATTTAATATACATCAGAGTTTCACATATATATACAGTCACTGAATATACACAATTATCAAGTCTCGGATTAACAATAATATAAATACAGCGGAAATACCATATACGCTATTGCCATCCAGCTCGCCTCCTGAGCTCCAGAACGTACCTACCTGAAAATCTGTAATACTCGGTCTGACCCGAGCATTACACCAAAGTAACACCCGGGTCAGGCTAGAAACCAGCGTGAGTAAACTCAACTAACATGGAATATCAAAGCAAACAACTTATATAAACCCGGGCAACTTATATCAATTTAACCAATTCAAAATTTGCTATAGACAACACTTATTTCTCATATAAATTTTCTAAGTACCAAACTTAGATAAAAATAATCCAATCTACTTAAATCATTTCATTTCATCGTATTGATTTTCACAAATCAATTTATATAAATTTGAAGTGGTTTTGGGTATTTTCCAATACCCGACCCCGGCTTCTTCGAAACTCATGTCATCTTAACCCAAGTTATTCAAATGAAATACACAACATTTCATATCTAAGATATCTACTTATTCAAAACATCCAATACCATTTAATCATCCATAGGCAAAACTTAACCACATACAAACCAATTCGATTGATTCAAATTGAATTTCTAACCACATTCACTTAGATTCTTTTATTTAATATTAATTAATTCCAAATTAATTAATTAATCAACCCTTCGTTATTCATCTCAATCGATCACCCTGGATTAGTTAATTTTCAATTCCGATCAAGGAATTCCCTTTAATTCATTTCACGATGTTAATTGTTCTTGACCCAAATCAATAAGAAATCTTAATTACCTCAGGAATTAATTAACTATTTTAATTACATTAGTCCATAATTACTTATATTAATTAACCTCTCATAAGTCACTTGTATTGATTTATTTTCTTAGCTAGTCAATTTCTATTTACATCATTGATTAAATAGATTGATGATTTCTCATTTACATTTCTATTTATTCTAATCTAATTTTAATTATATTAAATAATTAATCATTAATTATACCATATATATATTAGTCATTCTTGACCGATGATTAACTATCTTTTTTTACTTTATTAAATAAATTAATTTCTCCATAATTAATCATTTTAATTAATCTCTTGATTAATTCCACAAGGTAATTATATTTTATTAATTCCATTAAGCAATTATTTATCAGCCCACCCAATGATCATTCCAATTAATTCAAACCCAACTAATTAACCCAAATCATAAATTAATTTAATTTATTAAGTATTCATTAAATTATCCTATTTATTCGATGAATCACCAATCATTAAATCTTTACTGATTTTAATCGGAACCATTTTCTTATTTACGATTTAAGTTTTAAACCATTTAAAACCCAAATCTTTCGAGTTAAACTACAATCACTCGAGAACCAAACAAAATCAAAGTCACCAAATCATCAACACACATTCAATTAACTCAATCAGTCAACTAATTATTTAAAATTTAACCCTTTTAAATCTAAATATAAAAAATCAATCAGAGTGAGATTTACTCATCTTTGATTTTTGTTTGCAATCCAATTCCATCCCAACCATCTCTACCCGATTTGAACCTTATATAAACATTGTAGGGTTTTATTAATATTTGTAATAACCAAACAATCCATTAATTTAATTTAACAAATTTTTCCTTAAATAATTCCTTTGCAGCTAAATAATTTAAATAAGTTAATTTAAAACAGGCTGCTAAAAAGTATTTGCTATAGTTATCTATATACACATATATTTAAAAATAGAATCACGGGTCAAAACTGATTTTACATAAATTTACACTTCAAAATTTCTATATATATATAATTTTCCAAAGTCTTCCTATATAAAAATAACTTTCTATCTTAAACTTCATATATATTTCATTCTATATTTATTTGATTTAATTTCAAAAATAGAACAACCTATACTTTACTGTAATAACGGTATCATCATTTTTTTTCCATTGCTCGCTTCACAACTCAAACCGAGTACAAGCCACAATAATCAATAACTCAGAAACCCAATACCGAAGATAAATAAGGGTTTTAAACTCACCTTGTCGTCGCCGTCGAAGCCCTCCAAGTCGCGAACGAAACCCTCGACTCGTCCCTGATCTGCAAATCGAGAGCGTCGCCCCTAAAGCCGCCGCCGAGCTTGCTATCAGCCGCGACGAAATCCCTAGACCACGAACCCCCAAAATCGTCGCCCCTCATCGCGGTGCGCGCGAGCCGTGAAACCTTCCACGATCGATCGCGACCCATTTTCATCTGACGCGCCTCCACCTCAACGCAGCTTCGTTCGCTCGACGAGAGAGAGAGGGAGCGCGACGCCATATATGACTCGATTTTGATGAGGCCGGCTTCGGCCATTAGTCTTCGTTTTTTTTTAATTTGTGATCTGTTTTTAAGAATAAAGAGGGGACGAGAATGATATATATTTGGGATAGCTTTCTGAGAACGATTGTGAAAAAAAATCTTAGCTAATTTATTTTGATGATTATTATTATTTTTTCATTAACTTATATAAAACTTAAAATTGCTTCATCGATTGCTATTTAAATTTTTGAACTCCTCTTAAGCAATGCCGCGCGATAATTATAAAGCTTTACCCGTATTCCATACATGATGGAACGCGTTTCGGAAGCTAATTTAATCGTATGTGCGAGTTACAAAAGAAAATGATCAAATTTCAATTAAATCGATTAAAATAGTTCTAAGCGTTTTGAGCTGCCAGGGTCAAACGGCAACTCCGATTACTACGAAAATTGAAATCCGATAATAACTAACTATTACTGATCCAATGGGACTGGTTTCATCGAATTCCAAGACCGTGCCTTGGAAGGCTATTTTTAAATTCCAATTTAAACGATATATTATTAAAATTGAACAAATTACTTTTAAATTAAATTTCAATTATCCCATCATCTTCAGTATCATCATTATAAATTTTATAAGCCTTTAAATTATTTTAAACAGAATTAGAGATTTCAGATTTCAACAATTTACCCAATTTCAATTATTAAATTCAATATTTAAACTATATAATTCAATGATTTAATTACCAAGTAAATATTGATATCTTGAATTCAAGTTAAAATTAACTTTTAAATATTTTAAAATCGATTAATTATTCCAATTTAATTCGTTAAAATTTCCAGGTCGTCACAATGCCTTTAATTCTTCATAAACATGTGCATGTGCTTTTAATCTCCAGTAGCATTTAATTGTGGTCCATGGGTTAGTGGGTAGGTGAGCTCCTCTGTGATATCATGAATTATTTTTCTTGATTCCTTTATCTTCCAATCTTTGTGCATGCATACATACATGAAGCCTCTTTCATTTTCCATCCAAATTCCTATAAATAAAACTAAAACGTGCAAATAAATATTCTTAAAATTAATACATGTACAAAATTGACATTTTTTCCCCTAAATTAAAATGAATGAATGATGATTGATGACATTTGAATTTTGGTTAAAACATGTATAAATACCCTAATATGCTCATTTATTTAAAGAAAAATAGATTATATATGGAAATAAAAATATGCGCTTTTATGTGCACATCAACAGCACAGCATCATCGAAGATGACTGTGCCATATAACTCACGTGTTTCTCGTAGATATTTTCGAAGTTATATTTTAGTCTAGATTTAATAGTCGGTTATTTAACTATTAAATAAACAAACAAGCAGCAATTTTAAGATTTAATTACCCATAGTAACCGCTATGTCTCAAAATAAATCTTTTATTTATTTAAATCTCTCTCCAAAATATTTATTTAATATATTCATACACTTTTCTCACTAGCATAAGTATATTCACAAAACATTGTGAAATATTTCTCATTTCAAAATCATAATAAAAGGATCAAAACGATGTCATTTGAAATAAAGAAAAAGAAAACCTTAAACAATATTCCTTCGATATCAAATGTGGAACAAATGTCCATACCACCAAAATTAAGAAGGCCGATTACAGGAAATCCAATGCTAAATTATTTTATAATTTTCCTTTTATAAATCCTCTTAATAAATCTCTTTTATTTATGAATCTCCTTTACTAAAATTCCAAACATATTTACAAACTCTTTATAAATCTCCAAGTTAAATTTACAATACTCATTTATAAATATCAAAACAATTTATATATCTCTTTATAAATCTCCAAAAAATTTTAGAAAACTTCCTTTGTAAATATTCACAATCATTTATAAAACTTTCTTATAAATATTCCTTATTAAAAAAAACTCCTTTAACAAAGTCATTTAATAAAGTCCTTTTGATAGACAAAACGATTATTCAAAACATTTTACTAAAATCATTACTTAACTTGGAACCATTATCAAAAGAATGATTAATCTTAAAATTAGAAAGAAGCTTAGTGACCACAATGGTTCTCATTTAACGGAGTTTACTTTTCAAGTTATAACATGGGTATTGACATAACAAGCAGATATGTATAATGGAATCAGTTAATAACATTCAATCATATAAGTAAATGTCCAAGTTACCAAAATATCAGACGTGGACTTGTTCTGCTAAACACACGTCCAAGTTAATATCATGACAGAATGGGCTTTTATTTTTTCAAATAGATGTCAACATAATCTACTTGGTGAACTATGGTAGAACATTGATTTGTTCTATCAAACAAATGTCAATACAAGTTAATTAGCAGAATGATGATTTATTTTGCTAAATAGATGTCGACTATAATTTAATTAGCAGAACCATGTTTTATTCTGCTAAACACATGTCCTTGGGTTTCATAATCAATTGGGGTTACTTAAAGATATCGACAAAGAAATCCCTTGGATTTATAACATTATCTAAAAGAGAGTTTCCTTTTGAAACAAAACCGATCTTTAGAAATAAAGTGGTTTAAAACTTTTTAAATAACAATTAAACTCTTTACTTAATAATAATTAAAGCTTCAATTAATAATTAACTATTAAATAAATAAATAATTAACAATTATCTTTTACATAAATAGTTAAATAATATTTAGTCTAAATAAATATTTAAACTATAATAAATCTCTAATTAATTATTAAATAATATTTTAAACTTTCATTAATAATTAAATTAATCTTAATCAAGTCTTAAGTAATATTGCTTAATGATTACTAGTTAAATATTTAAACCCTTTTTTAAAGTAAATAATTAATTTAAATAAATAATTAAATAATAATTAATCCCTAATTATTAATTAAATAATAATTAACTTAAATTACTTAACTAATCATGATTAACTTAATTGATTAACACTTAAGTATAAACAACCTTAATTAACTGATGATTAAGTACTAATTACCTTGATTAATTAAATAAAATTCATTAAACAAATAATTAATTAAATAATTACTTCCTAATTACTTAATTAAAGTTATAAATCATTTTCTAAAAATATTTCAATTTAAAACAAGTTTAGATTAGAAAAATAGTTAATTTTTTCTGAACTGTGCGTAAGTGACTATTATTATATGACTCTTTGTTTCAAAACTTGAAATTTCTTTACTAACTTTATAAAACTTATAACTACGCGTATAGCGACTATCGCTATACGATCCGTTGTTTCAAAACATGAAATTTCTTTACTATCTTTGTAAAAATTAAACTTTTTGAAACATTATCGCTTTGAAAACTTAAAGAAAAGTTTATGAAACCAAAACAAAGTTTTGAACTTGAAATATTTTAAATTTAAAATCAAATTTCAAACCTTTATTAAAAAGGATTTTCATGACGCTTTTCAAAATTACTAAGTGCTAACTTTATTATTGTGAACTACATGTACCAAATACCATCTCCAACATTCAACAAAATATCACATCATATTTATACTCATAAGCAAGATACTAAGTTTAATTTCATTAACCAACTTTCCATTTTTCAAATGTTAACCAACATCACATAATCACACTAATACACACCAAATCATCACATAACCAAGCATGTATATGCACCACCAAAACACAATATAATCGTACATCCAAGCATCATATATTTCAAGTAATATACTTGATATTTTAAAGTTAGTAACTTAAAGTAGAAAGGTAGAAATTTTCTCACCATAGAGCTTCCAAACTCTTACTAACTTAGGGTACGACCTAGCACATCAATTCTTAAGCAAAAAGATGGAGTCTTTATGGCATTAAAGACCAAGGTGGTTCGATCTTGAAAGAAAAAGGAAATGAAGCTTGTTTTTAGAAAGGTGGAGGGACTTTGGATTATCATCGGACTCACAAATCAACGCGAAAATGAGTCATATTCCAACTGATTTTTGGATAAGTTGGTCACGAAATTTTAAAAGGTTGTCAACGAGAAAATTGTTGGAAATTCTCTTCTCTATAATTTCAAGGAAAGAATTACTCAATTTCTGTTTGTTTTGAAGGAGATATGGTCAAAAGAAGAATAGGTATTTCGACTTGAAAATATGGGTCCGAAAATTGGTCTTAAAGAAATGAGATTTGGATATAGCTACGCTCAAAATTTGAGAAGTGATACAAATAAATGTTTTAGTCACTGAAATTTTAGACGGTTTGAAAAATGAAAACTTCCATTTGATTAAGAAATTAGAAAGATATGACAGTAAGAAGAGAAAGCAAAATTGAAGAAATGAAAGAGGTACTTATAAGCAAGAACAAAGTAAATTATCTAAACATCCTTGGTCCTTTACCCTCCACCCCTTTTTGCCACCTCACCATGCCACCTTACCTTCATGTACCTTAGCCCACACTCATGTTCCCTTCTCCTTTTCCAAGCTCCAACATGTTTAAACATGTTTTTGATGACATGACATTCACTTTTTCATTATACCCTTACATAATAAACAATATCTAATTATATATACTTAAGTGTACATACACACACACACGCATTATATAGCCCAAGCTTGTTTATGTTTGTGTGCGTACATTTTTACAAAAGAGTTTATAACATTCCGACAACTTTTAGCCGATGAAAAGTCAAAAATTCGGAAAACGAATTCCAATCACATTTTAAATTTCTCTTCGAACTATATATTTGTAAACAAATTTGGAAAACTATTTCACCATCACTATTTACTTTTTAAATAATTTTATTATAATTATAAAACCTATTATTTGGATATTTAAAATTAATTAAATATTCCAAAATCAAAGCAGTTAAATTTCGGGTCGTTATAGCATGGGTTGACACAGCGAGGTAAACAAACAAAATCTTTCCCATTTAATGGCTTGGATAAGACTGGTAGGGTTTCCATATGATGGAGTAATTCTTCAAAGGTCATCTGGCAGGCTTCATTCCATTTAAAATTCTTCTTTCCCTTTTTCAATGCATCGAAGAACGGTATGCACTTACCAGTCGCTCGGGAAACGAATCGGCTCAATGCTGCGATCTTTCTATTTTGACTTTGTAATTCCTTTTTGGTCATAGGGGCTTTGACATTCCTTATGGCGGTAATCTATTTCGGATTATCTTCAATGCCCCTTGCGTTCATGATGAAGCTAAGGAATTTTCCAAAAGCAACGTCGAATGAGCATTCCAATGGGTTGAGCTTCATTCCATATTTCCATAATATATCAAACATCTCTGTGAGATTGTCTAATTGATTCTCTGATACGCGTGATTTGATAAGCATTTCATCCATGTATACTTCGATTATTTTCCCGATCTGATCTTTAAACATTGTGTTTACTGGCCGTTGGTAGGTTGCCCCAGCGTTCTTTGGTCTAAAGGGCATGACTCGATAATAGTATAATCCAAGGTCGGTAATGAAACTAGTATTCTCTTGATCGGTTTCATGCATCATGATTTGATTGCATCCATAATAGGCATTCATAAATGATAATAGCTCGTGGCCTACCATGGCATCAAAAAGCTAATTGATCTTGGGAAATGGGAAGCTATCCATTGGGCAGGCTTTGTTCAAATCGAGTAATCAATGCAAGTCCGCCACTTCCCATTGGACTTCTTTACCAAAACCGAAATTGATACCTATACGGGATAGTTGCATCGCAGATGAAGCCATTTTCCAACAGCTTATCCACTTCCTTTCTTAGTGCATCAGACCGTCTGGTTCCAGGGTACGCCTCTTCCGCCTCGCTGGAGTGTACATGGGGTTAATATTAAGTGTGTAACATCCTATCTTCGATGATATTCCACACATATCGAAATGTGTCCAAGCGAACACATCCAGATTGGCATGAAGAAATATGACTAATTCTTGTCGCTCTTGGTTTTAAGATCAAATCCTATTTTTAGTTCTCGTGTTAGGTCATCTATGTTTATAAGAATAGGCACCGTAATCTCTGTTGGTGCCGAACTCTTCTTTCTAGAGTCCACAGTTGTATCGAATCAGTTATGGTCCCCAAGCCAAGGTCGGTTACGAATATGGAGAGTTTTCTCCACACTCTTCCCTTTTTCTTTCTTTCTTGTTTCACACACTTCAGTAATGTAGCATTCCCTTACAAAACTTCGGTCTCCCTTTATCACTCTAGCTCCATTTTTTGTACAGAATTTAATAGTGAGACACTATTGTGCCAAGATAATTCATAATCAATAAGGGCCGGCTGTCCCAAGAATGCACTACAGTCCGAGATCTCGTCAATTATCATAAAGGTTTGGGTGAGAACCACTCTCTGATCTCCTGTTTTGAGTTCGGCAGATAGATCGATTGTGCCAACTAGTTGTAGGGGATGTTCAGTGAATCCTTATATTTTGATTCAGCAAGTAGAGACATCCTCAAATTATGGTTTCATTTGGTTGAACGTATGCCAAAACAGAATGTTTACTGATCCCTTGGTATCAACCAACACCTGACGTATGACAGCGGGTCTGATTCCTATCGTCACCAGCATCGAATCAAAAGTTGGAGCTTCTATTCCTTCATTATCCTAGTTTCAGAACACAATGTCATCATTAAGAATCTTTTGTTGTTTAATGGGGGTCCCGTCTTCGATTGTAAAGCAAGTTTCCTTTGGAGCATGTTTGAGTGAACTAGCATATCTTTCCTCAACTTTTCTATGTCGGACGAGGACCTCCCGAAATGGTATTGATGACAAGTCTCTATTCAGCTCGTTTGGATCCATCTTCGGTAGATCCAGCTTGGTTTCCTTAAGTGTTAGAAGCATGAGATCTAGTTGGCTGATCGAAATTTCGGGGCTTCTTCACGTACTGCTGGAGCATGTTTTCCCTAATTAGTTCTTCGATCACGTTCTTCAAATAGCGATGATTGTTTGCGTTATGGTCGTGGGTTTTGTAGAAATGACAGAACTTCCCTAGCTTCCTTTGTTGCTCAGACTCTTCTTTCCGAGATGGCTTCAGGTACTCTTCTGTTCCCTGAGTTTCCAAGTAAATATTCTCTAAGCTATCGTTCAACGGGGTGTGTTCTCCATGTTTCATACCTTTGGGTTTCTTTCCCCCTGTGTTGCCCTTGGCGCAGTTCTGATGCTGGTTCTTCCTTTTATGGTCCCCATCCTTTCCAGCAGTTACTTCAGAATCCTGCTGTTTTGATTGGCCGCCACATTACTCTGAATCAATTCATTTGGGCGCGTATTAGTATTTTTACCTCTAACGTATTTGCTTCTTCCAATCTTAAGTACTGACTAGATTTTCGAGTAATTCTTTCATGATGTCGGTTGCTTCATTTTGGTCCATCTCCCAAAATCTATTTCTGGATGGATCGAGCGGACTAAAGCCATGAAAACATATCCTCATTTGGATTGCTCACTTTGACGACGACTATGTTAAAGCAGTTCATGAAAGATTTCAATGATTCGTTTGCTCCTTGGAAATAACCTATAGAGACATTACATCCTTTAGCTGAGCCATATGCTGTCTAAATTGATCCAAGAACTTCCTAGCTAGCTCATCAAAGTTGAGATAGATCGCAAAGGGAGTCTGGTAAACCATATGGAGGCAACTCCTTCCAGATACATAGGGAAACATCTACAACGAACTGCATCTGTTGCCTTTGCACCATCCATATTCCAAATGTACATGTACAAGTTTTTTTGAGGGTAGGTAGTTCCATTGTAGGAGGACATAGCTGGTGGCATAGTGAATTTCTTAGGATACCCTGCCCTTGGGATACTATCAATGAAGGGAGTTCAACTAGGAGCGAAACCCTAGCCATGATCCTTTCTACCCTTGCTTTCTTCAATCAAGCATCTGACCATGTCCACAATGTATGCCTCACTTGTCCGTTCATCCATAGGTCGACTATCAGTAGCTACGCCAAGTGTTTGACTTTGCAAATGGTTTTGGTTGGCTGGCTAAAGCCTAGGCTCTCCAGTCTTTGGGTAAGCCGCTCCTACAGAGGTCCATTGGTAGGCAGTTGGTCTTGTGGGCGGAGTTTGATCATTTGAGTTCAATTCACCTTCTAAGTTGCTCGCCTTCCTCAGTGTCATTATCAGGTACTAGTGTGTCCTCCCATGGAGTTTTCACTCCTAAGTTTAGGTTTGTAGTAGGCGCTTTCACAGTAGGTGGATTATTAGCATATTCCACTATCATGATGCCTTGATCTCCGCCCATTACTTCCTTTTTCTTATGTTTTTTGTTTCTTCTACTTGAGGCAGAAGCATAAGAAAGCACTTACTCTATAGCAGCCATGGCTTCGAGTGCCATTCTAGGAGTAGTTAGTGATTGGAGCGCTAAGGGAGCACATATCTTTTCCATAAGATCCTTTTGATTGTTTGCCATTTTCTGGTTAATTTCATCAACCATCTAGTTCAATTCTCCCTTAGTCACAACTTCATTCGGAGTGGAGGATCCTAGCACTTGATCTCCAGTGTTAGTTCCAAGTTGTAGGTTGTTGATGTTGTTGACTTCAATTTGTCAAGGGTTAGTTTCTTCTCCAACAATGGTGGCTCCTATGGATCTTCCTGAGGTTGTTCTCTTTCTTTCTAGTGCTATTGATTCTCAATAGCAAATCTTATAAGCAGAGACTAAGGACCTAATTTCTGAACCTACCTGATCCAAAGTAGATAGCTAGATCTAAGTGTGAATTAGGTTCTCAGTGAAAGCACCAAAATGTTAACCAAAAAAATAGATCAACACGCAAGATTGGGTATGAAAGCATCAGCCCTGTTCTTATAGAGTAATAATGTAGAAGATAAATGTAAAAAAGGGGAGAAATAATAAAAAGACAAGAACATTTTTATAGTGGTTCGACTGTTAGTGAAGCCCACATCCACTTTATAACATTCAACTAATTGATTTGTTGCTACAAGTTGACTCGGATTACAATATGATTGAATCTTATGAATTAGATCAAGTAACAAGTACAAGAGTTCATTGGAGAATCACAGTGAACCCCTAGATGATAGTAGTGTAGGAGGTAAAGAGTGAAGAATAATCTCTGCAAAGTTCCAGCAGCTAGTCCAGAAGATCCCCTTTATGTTGCAGGAAGGATTGTATTTATAGGGGTTGGAGAGCTATTAGGCTAGCCCGCTTTGCCAAATGCCTACACTCGATGATAAGAAGGTGCTTTGAAAATTTCATAATGATCAAACCTAATCTGATGGATCGCTGGCGATCCATAAGGAATGGATCGCTAGTGATCCATGCACTTAGGGAATATTTGGGCTTCTTTCTTTAGGTTTCACTCCTTGCCTTATGTAGGTCATATCCATGTAATTTTGTAGGTTGTTGCCTTGTTTTGGTGATGGTTCACACGCGGGTTAGATTATTCTACAACTTGAATCAGATGAATGTTCACTTCTTACAATAGTTACTTGAAATACTATGAAACTTAGCAAACATCTCCAAAAAATATATTGTTTATTGATGCAAGAGGTTTGAACGATCAATGGAGCACCCTTATTGTAACGACCCGTAATTTTCGATAATTAAATTTTGTTAATTTAATAAGTTTTGGTAATTTAATTCGAAAAGAAAAAAAAATTGTAATTTAATAATGAAATCACTAAAATAAAGGTAATAATGTTAATTCAAGTTGATAAATAATTAGTGCAATCCCAATTAATTGAAACAATTATAAGGTTATAATTGATTATATTTAGTAAATTAGGAAATAAAATTCAATAAATGTAGTTAAATATTTTGTTAATGTAAATTAAGTTGATATTTGAAAATAATGTCAATTCCATTTATAATATGACAATTGGTTGATAAAAAGAATGGAAAACCAAGATTTATTAATTTATTGGGATTTAAATTTAATAATTGGATTAATTGTAAATAAATGGAATTAAATGTTTAGATATTATGTTAATGGGAACTTAAGGTGAAATTTGAAGATTTTTATGTAATAAATTATGAACCAATGTTAGTGGCATCCTTATTGTCATAAAAGATGTGAATAACAAGGTTTAAAATTTTAATAAATGGATTTTGGGAATTTTAAATTATAATTTCTGAATTTAATGAAACTGAAATTAAACACTGAAATTGATGGATTAATCAACTTTAAATTTACATCTAAATTTGTTTAAATTACTGTAATTGTTTAAGAAATCAAAAATGATAAGATTTATTAATTATGGAATTGAAATTGAAAAGTGATTTAATTAATTAATTATTAATTTATTTAATTAACTGGAAAATAGCTATTTTAGCCACTGACTCGGATTTCGACAAAATCAGTTTCATCGGATCCGTAATGGTGAATTATTGTAGGATTTCAAGTTTCATATCGATCGGACTTGTCATTTGATCGTACGGGCTCGAAACGCCAAGAAATCGATTTAATTGAAATCAATTGAAATCAATTTGAAATAACTTGATTTTAGCAGTAACTTCTTCATACAATGGAATTTGGACTTGAAACTTGTTCCATTGACTTTAAAATATTTTAAAACGTCTATTTTGACATATGGGTTGACCCAATTTCATTCCGGAGTCAGAACGGGCTTTTTGGGCCACTTATCGTTCAACTTTCGATCCAAATCAATCCGGTCCATTCTAATTTCAGCTCTGCATAAATATACCTCGTTATAAACCCTAGCCAATTTCTTATGTTCATTTCTCTATACGTATAATTCCAATTGATCCTCTTTCTCAATGGCAGACAAACACTAAATTTCACATTCAATTGCAAATCAAAATTTTCTACTTTAAAATTCAAACTCCTCAAAAAAAATTCAGAAAAATTATATATCGTATATATCGACAATACAAATCTGCGTCAAGTGTTCTTTTCCTGAGTTAATGCTCGAATCAACGGCAAATCGCGGTCAAACCCTCGATTTTTCGAAACCCTAAGCCAATTTGGGGCTTTTTGATTTGGACTCTAATTGATGAAATTGGAATATGGGTTTTGAAGAGTGCAGCATGGGGAGCCGATTGCCGGTGGTCTCATGACCTAAAACTACCGAAGGCAATCGAAATTGGCGAAGCAGGGTTCGAAAGCCCTAGCTTCCAGGTGGCGGCGCGCGGCGTCTAGGGTGGCCGGAGGGGGTGCGCTAGATGGAGGAAGGGAAGATGAGCAAAGTGGTGGCTGCGGCATGTCAAACGGTGATCGGACGCGGTCGGTTTTCACGGCCAAAGGGGGGCTGGTTGAACGTGGTTGGGTTCGCGCCTGCTGTGTTGAGCGTGTACGTGAGGGAGAGAAAGAAAGGTGACGTGTATATTATTAACTATTTTAATTATTTTTAATTTATATTATTGATCGTTCTAATCGCGATAAATTTTGCATGCGAGGTCCGTTTCACGTGCGGTTTTCTCCACTGGGATCGTATTGAAATTCCGGACATTTTGGTATTAGTTTGGATGAATTCTCATATTGTTCAAATTTTGGGTTTAAATTGGATTTAAATTCAATTTAAATTTAAAAGGTGAGTGTTTTAGCTCACTCACAACTTCTAAAATTTCTTATGTTTGTTAAATTGATTTATGATGTGATTAGAAATTTATTTATGACTTTTTGGCATATTTTGAATCATCATCCCGGTTTATTTGAATCTATTTGGATAAAATAGTTATTTAATTTATCATTGAATATAAACTGCCAGTAAATGCCTGTTATTTATTATCTGTTCTATATTGATGTTATTGATTTAAATGGATGATGATTGTTATAAATGTTTGATGATTGATATTGGATGAATGTATGTTGTTTTTATATTGTTATAAACTGCAAGTTGTTATGGATTTTATTTCATTCGGGATTGCGGTTTGAAATGATGAACAACCGTATTTTATTTTAAATTGCGGATTGAAATGATAAATATCCATATCACTTGGGCATAGGATAGAAAATTATATACAGACAGCATGGCCTATATATAAAAATATTATGAAATGATTTATATGGTTTTGTAAAGAAATATATGGTTTTAGATAAATAATTATTTTAGATATTATATAAACGTTATTTTATCCTTGATTTTTAAGCTATGTATAATTTGTTGTATATAGAATAAGCTTAATAATAAGTTTGATTTTATTGAAGATAATATGGTTAAGTATTTAAACTTTATTTTTTATGGAGTTTTATTTAAATGATAATGGATTTATTATGTAAAATATTTCAAAACTAAGTAATAGAAAATAGAATTGTTGAATCATAATTACCAACTTAGTTTTGAAATTGTGAATACTTAAAGTATGAAATATATTGAATTTGAAATGGTTTATTCTGTGGATCAAATCTGTTTTGAAATTGATAAAAGTTGGAATAGTTATTTGAAAACTGAATTGAATTGAAATTTATGATTCAGGATTTGGTTGAATTAAAATCTAGAAATTCGAGTTGTTTTGGAATTGATTTGTGAAATTGAAGAAGCTATTTTATTATATAAAGTAATTTAATATTTAAGCCACTTAAGTGGTGTAATTATGTTTCAAAGCTATGAAATTCAAAGTATTATGTTTTGAAAGGTTATATTTCAAGCGTTTGGTTTCGAAATATTATAATTTTGAAAGTGTTATGGTTTTAGAAAAGGATATATTTAAATAAAAAATGATATCATATTGATTTGGTTTTTAAAAGGGAAATGATATCATATTTATACGGTTTTTGAATGGATAGTATATTCTGGTTTTGATGTACAATTATTTTGAAATGACCGTGGTGTTATAATAACGTTTGGTTGTTAAAGAGACCGGGATCGGAAGTTGTCATACTCTCTACCAACTCCTAAAACCACTTTAATAATCATGTACGTGGTGGAGATTCCAGAATAAAGTAGTATGGTGGCTGCATTTCCTTTGAGGTATATACTTGGAACCGACTCCCGTGAGTTGGCATAAGGTGGCTAAAACAAGAGAGATTGACGGGCTAAGAAGGTAGCACTTTTTATCGGACACACTCTTTTGATCCATTCTGTTACTTTGTGATTGATTGGGCCCTTTTGATTTTGGGGGTGTGGCTCGACGTAGGCGGTAGTAGCTGCTACGCGTTACCACCGGTTCGGAAGCGTATTTGGTATGTCTACCCTGGCATTGCCAAGTTGTACCATGTCACCCACCCCAGCGCGCCTTGTACGAGTTTGATTTTCTCCCGTAGCCCATGGAGTATTTAGGGTAGTCTCCCGATTTGGAGATACGCTGATACTCGATGTACTACTGGCACTATTATTGTGTTATGGGGAAGATTGGGTAACTCCTTAAGCTATTTAAAAGTAAGTTTATTTTACTATAGACATTATTGTAATAGCAAAACATTACTACATAGTTAATAGTTTAACGAATCCTTAGGAGATGTGAATCCCGAGCATCTCTCAAGTTACTGCACTCACGTTTTACACTGGATAGGAGATTTCAAATCTCGTAAACATCTCTGACGCCATTACACTCATATTATTTACCATTGATTTAACTTACATAAGATCTTTTAGTTCTAACTCGAATGTTTTGTCTTTTCAATTTGCTCGGGTCAGCTGAGCATTTCAGGATTCGAAGACTGTGTTTCTAGAGGACGAAGACGAAGATTGTATTACTATTATTTATTATGTTATTCCACTACATTCATACTATTCCGCTGCATTACTTATTATTCTTTGATATGTGTTGTATATGTAAAATCAAATGTTTTGTAAAGCAGCTTCATAAACTGTTTATTTGATTATTATATTTTGTCGTTCAGCTGTGAGATTCTATTTTTTTTATTTCTTTCTCTACTTTTCTTATTAACCCCAATAATAATCCGCCCTTCTGTATGGTTTGAGTCTGACGTATGTGGTTTATCGTCGATTTAAAGCATACAAAAAGGCGGGATGTTACATGTGGTATCAGAGTCAGGCTTAGCGATAAACCTTAGCTTTTTGGGATCTGACTCTTTATTAGTAGGGTAGTGATACCCTATGATGAGTCGCTGAGAGTATATATATGAGAGAGCGTATTTGTTAGTGTTATAAAAGGTTTTGATATTGTGTTAATTTGTTCCGTTTTGTATTTATAAATTCTGGTTGGTGCATAGGACGCTATGACATCAATAGGATTTCTAAATACTTAATGGGACAGACTGACACAATATTTGTTTTGAATATAGGTAAATGGAATAATTTTGCCTATTATATTTTCTATATATAAAATAAATTTTTTATAAAGGGATATATTTGGTTGTAATATATTGGTTTGTTAGGTAGTGAAATTTTTAGATATTAGTTGAAAATAAGATTTGAAATAAAATAAATGAAGATTGGAAATTTAGAGCTTAAGTACCGGTTTTTGAAATTTTTTTCGAATGATTTTGGAATATAATAATAATATTATTTAGAAGTATTTTCTGATATAAATGTTTCAATATAAATTGAAAAGATTTTTTTACTGAAATTTTGGAAAAAAAATAAGTCTTGTACTCCCCTCTCTGTCGCTGAAAAATAATTTCGGTGATGAGTGCACGCATCATCGACATTCATTTTCGAGTTTCGAAGTGGGTAGGCCACTGTAGTGGTTTACTGCATATTTGTTTTGATAAACAAATATTAATTTTAAATTGTTTTAAATATAATTGGATATATAAGTTGCAAGTATATACATTTATCTATCATCTTAAAATGATTTTGAATAAAATCCGGTATTTAATTCTTAAGTTTCTGTTAATTAATAGTTTCAATTAGTATAGTGAAATGGAATTTAACTAATAATTAAAACCTCTAAATGAGATAAGAGATTTAATGATAAGTTATAAATGAGATTAAAAGAAATTTGAAATTGTAACCTATGAAACAAAGGATATTAGTATTGAACACTAAGTTAATCAAAAGAAATAAAATAAATTTCTGTAACTTTCAATTTCATTCTTAAAGACATATAAAACTTACCAATTATAAAAAGGTTAAAATGTTTAATAAGGAAATGTAATAGGATATTATACAAGTAAAAATTTGAAATAATGAAAGTATTCGATGAAATTCTTTAATGAATAAGAATTTGATGTGTAGTTATTATAAACTTATGTTATAATTGAAATATTACTATAATAAATTTTGATAGGAAGTAAGTATTATAAGAAAGTAACTAAAAACTTAAGTAGATGAATTGATATGCTAAGAAAATTAGTGAACATAAATACAATAAACAAATGAATGAAAATAAATGAAGTTATGCAATAATGGATGAATGAATGAATGAATAGATATAATGCAATAAAAAGAAAATGACATGACCTGAATAAATGAAAATGAAAATGAATAATTGCAAGTAATAAACAAAAGTAAATGAAATAAACACTGAATGAGTGGATGGAAAGAAAATTTGCAAGAAATAATGTAAAATAAAAAGATAAACCATTATATGAATGAAAAGGAAATCAAACAAAAAATGTTATGAAATGAAATTATTCAGAATCAACTTGATCTATTGTTTGGAATTGTTGTTTGTTTGGTTTATGGTTGTTTGGGCAAGAATACTTTAAAATTGTTTGGATGTATGAATAATCTATTTAATTTCATCAAAGACTGTTGAGTAAATGGTGCACTTAGTAGTTATTTTTCATTCCGTACAATTTAAAGTTTTGAACCTGAACAACTATTTGTTTTGTTTGATGTAAATGGATAATTGAATTGTGTTGATTTTGTGATGGTTGTACGCTTTGTTGCAAGTGATTGTTGTTTATATTGGTTTGTTTGTTAGTGGTTGAAACAACTTTAAATGTTTCATTTTATGTAATTATTAATCCTTTTTAATTTTATAAGTGAAATACAGGTTATGGAAGCAATTACTATTGCTTTTGGTTTCATAATTAAACGTTAATTGCTCGACAAATAGGTACGTTCTTGGATTACGGTTTTACAGCGTTATTATATTATTTTTCCGTGTTGGGATATATTATTTTGGAAGATATATGTTGTACATTGTTATATTTGATATTATATTTTCTCCCGAGCCTCTTCGTACAAAGAAGACTCTGCCGAAATTTTCCGTAAATTTTGGACTCAGAAAAAAAATTGAAAAATATTTTCCAAACTTTATTAATTTGAGTATAAAAAATATTTAATGGTTATAAATTTGTATATTTATTTAAATTGATTAACTTTGTAAATTAATTTGTTTGTAAAATTAATATTTTGAATAAGATGTATTGACCACTTAATTCTTCTTTTCCCTTCTTTTTCCTTTTTGGGGGCGAAAAGTTTTGAGGGGGGAGAGCATAGCGACCCGTAATTTTCGATAATTAAATTTTGTTAATTTAATAAGTTTTGGTAATTTAATTCGAAAAGAAAATAAAATTTTGTAATTTAATAATGAAATCACTAAAATAAAAGTAATAATGTTAATGCCAGTTGACAAATAATTAGTGCAATCCTAATTAATTGAAACAATTATACGGTTATAATTGATTGTATTTAGTAAATTGGGAAGTAAAATTCAATAAATGTAATTAAATATTAAATTAAGATGATATTTGAAAATAATGTCAATTCCATTTATAATATGATAATTGGTTGATAAAAAGAATGGAAAACCAAGATTTATTAATTTATTGGAATTTAAATTTAATAAATAGATTAATTGCAAATAAATGGAATTAAATATTTAGATATTACGTTAATGGGAAATTGAGATGAAATTTGAAGATTTTAATGCAATAAATCATGAAGCAATGTTAGTAGCATCCTTATTATGATAAAAGATGTGAATAAATAGGTTTAAAACTTTAATAAATGGATTTTGGGAATTTTAAATAATAATTTTTGAATTTTAATGAAACTGAAATTAAACACTGAAATTGATGGATTAATCAACTTTAAATTTACATCTAAATTTGTTTAAATTACTGTAATTATTTAAGAAATCAAAAATGATAAGATTTGTTAATTATGGAATTGAAATTGAAAAGTGATTTAATAATTAATTATTAATTTATTTAATTAACTGGAAAATAGCTATTTTGGCCATTAACTCAGATTTCGACGAAACCAGTTTCATCGGATCTGTAACGGTGAATTATTGTAGGATTTTAAGTTTCGTATCGATCGTACTTGTCGTTTAATTGTACGGGCTCGAAACGCCTAGAAATCAATTTAATTGAAATCAATATGAAATAACTTGATTTTAGCATAACTTCTTCATGCGATGGAATTTGGACTTGAAACCTGTTTCGTTGACTTTAAAATATTTTAAAACATCTATTTGGACATATGGGTTGACCCAATTTCGTTCTGGAGTCAGAATAGGATTTTTGGGCTACTTATCGTTCAACTTTCGATCCAAATCAATCCGGGCCATTCTAATTTCAGCTCTGCATATATATACCTCGTTATAAACCCTAGCCTATTTCTTATGTTCATTTTTCTATACGTACATTTCCATTTGCTCCTCTTTCTCAATGGCAGTCAAACTCTAAATTTCACAGTCAATTGCAAATCAAAAATTTCTACTTCAAAATTCAAACTCCTCAAAAAATTCAGAAAAATTGTATATTGTATATCTCGACAATATGAATCTCCGTCAAGTGTTCTTTTTCGAAATTGATGCTCGAATCAACGGCAATCACGGTCAAACCCTCGAATTTTCGAAACCCTAAGCCAATTTGGGGCTTTTTAATTTGGGCTCTAATTGATGAAACTGGAATATGGGTTTTGAAGAGTGCAACGTGGGAAGTCGATTGCCAGTGGTCTCGTGACCTAAAACTACCGTAGGCGGTCGAAATTGGCGAACTAGGGTTCGAAAACCTAGCTTCCTGGTGGCGGCATGCGGAGTTTGGATTTGTCGAGGGGGTGCGCTAGATGGAGGAAGGGAAGACCAACAAAGTGGTGGCTGCAGCATGTTGAACGGTGGTCGGGCGCAGTGAATTGTCATGGTTGAAGGGGCTGGTTGAATGTGGTTGGGTTCGTGCATGCTGTGTTGATCGTGTACGTGTGTGAGAGAAAGAAAGGCGACGTGTGCATTATTAACTATTTTAATTATTTTTAATTTATATTGTTGATCGTTTTAATCGCGATAACTTTTGCATATGATGTCTGTTTCATGCGTGGTTTTCTCCGCTGGAATCGTATTGAAATTCCAGACATTATGGCGCTAATTTGGACGAATTCCGAGACTGTTCAAATTTTGGGTTTAAATTGGATTTAAATTCAGTTTAAATTCAAAAGGTGAGTGTTTTAACCCACTCACAACATCTAAAATTTCTTATGTTTGTTAAATTGATTTATGATGTGATTAGAAATTTATTAATGACTGTTTGACATATTTTGAATCATCATCTCAGTTTATTTGAATCTATTTGGATAAAATAGTTATTTAATTTATTATTGAATATAAACTGCCAGTAAATGCCTATTATTTATTATTTATTATGTATTGATGTGATTGATTTAATTGGATGATGATTGTGATAAATATTTGATGATTGATATTGGATGAATGGATGTTGTATTTTATATTGTTATAAACTGCAAGTTGTTATGAATTTTATTTCATTCGGGATTGCGGTTTGAAATGATGTACAACAGTATTTTATTTTAAATTGCGGATTGAAATGATAAATATCCGTATCACTTGACCATAGGATAGAAAATTATATACAGACACCGTGGTCTATATATAAAAATATTTTAAAATGATTTCTATGGTTTTATAAAGAAATATATGGTTTTAGATAAATATTGATTTTAGATATTATATAAACGTTATTTTATCCTTGATTTTTAAGCTATGTATAATTTGTTGTAATATAGAATAAGCTTAACAATAAGTTTGATTTTATTAAAGATAATATGGTTAAGTATTTAAATTTTATTTTATACGGAGTTTTATTTAAATGATAATGGATTTATTATGCAAAATATTTCAAAACTAAATAATAGAAAATCGAATTGTTGAATCGTAATTACCAACTTAGTTTTGAAATTGTGAATACTTAAAGTATGAAATATATTGAATTTGAAATGGTTTATTCTATGGATCAAATATGTTACGAAATTAATAAAAGTTGGAATAGTTATTTGGAAACTGAATTGAATTGAAATTTATGACGGGATTTGGTTAAATTAAAATCTAGAAATTCAAGTTGTTTTGGAAATGATTTGTGAAATTGAAGAAGCTATTTTATTATATAAAGTAATTTAATATTTAAGCCATTTAAGTGGTGTAGTTATGTTTCAAAGCTATGAAATTCAAAGTATTATGTTTTGAAAGGTTATATTTCAAGCGTTTGGTTTCGAAATATCATAACTTTGAAAGTGTTATGGTTTTAGAAAAGGATATATTTAAATAAAAAATGATATCATATTGATTTGATTTTTAAAGGGGAAGTGATATTGTATTTACATGGTTTTGGAATGGATAATATATTCTTGTTTTGAAGTACAATTATTTTGAAATGACCACGGTGTTATATTAACGTTTGGTTGTTAAAGAAACCGGGATCGGAAGTTGCCATACTCTCTTCCAACTCTGAAAACTACTTTAACAATCGTGTACGCGGTGGAGATACCAGAATGAAGTAGGATGATGGCGGCGTTTCCTTTGAGGTATATACGTGGACCCGACTTCCGGGAGTTGGCATAAGGTAGCTAAAACAGGAGCTATCGACGGGCTAAGAAGGTAGCACCTTTTATCGGACGCACTCCTTCGATACCATTCTATTAGTTTGTGATTGATTGGGGCCCTTTTGATTTTAGAGGTGTGGCTCGAGGTGGATGGTAGTAGCTGCTATGCGTTACCACCGGTCCGAAAGCGTAATTGGTATATCTACCCTGGCATTGCCTAGTTGTGCCGTGTCACCTACCCTAGCGTGCCTTATACGAGTTTGGTTTTCTTCCGTAGCCCATAGAGGATTTAGGGTAGTATCCCAATCTGGAGATACGTTGATGCTCGATGGACTACTGGGACTATTATTGTGTTAAGGGGGAGATTGGGTAACTCCTTAATGCTATTTAAAAGTAAGTTTATTTTACTATAGAGATTATTATAATAGCGAAATATTACTACATAGTAAATAGTTTAAAGGATCCTTAGGAGATGTGAATCCCGAGCATCTCTTAAGTTACTGCACTCACGTTTGACACTAGATAGGAGATGTCAAATCCCATAAACATCTCTGTAACAACCATGTATTTTCAACCATTCGCATCCGCACATGCCGGACTTCAATTGCTCAAAATACCGC
Organism: Allium cepa; assembly: GCA_030765085.1. Classification (NCBI taxonomy): domain Eukaryota; kingdom Viridiplantae; phylum Streptophyta; class Magnoliopsida; order Asparagales; family Amaryllidaceae; genus Allium; species Allium cepa. Next base: position 590,392,014 of record CM060928.1, read on the forward strand.
GTTGTAAATAAAATTTGGCAAATCTCTGGACATACAGTAAATAAAAATCACAGAACACAGACACAAAGTAAGAAATGTAACGGAAGTAAAAGAGATAGTAGTTCATGAAGCTACTATGAAAATATATTAAAGTTAAATAAAATACAACAGATTAAATAAAGTACAACAGAAGTCTCAAGATGATAACCAAGTACAAGCTGAATAGAACAACAAAACTGGGACAGATAAAACTAGATAAGCAGATGATCTCCAGCGATTCCAATCTCCAGAAAGTGGAATCCAAATCTGTGAATAACTCAGGCTGACCCGAGCGTAAATAAAATACAAACACTCGAGTCAGGACAATATATACTTATATAATGTAAACCAACTCAAGTGAACTGTAATAAAGTACAAGTAACTTAAAGGATGCCTGGGACCGCCCATCCTCTAAGGATCCATTAAACTATTTACTATGTAGTAATATTGCGCTATTATAATAATGTCTACAGTAAAATAAACTTACTTTTAAATAGCATTCCAGGCTATCCATATCACCCTTCACACATAATAGTTCCAGCAGTCCATCCAATATCACGACATCTCCACACCGGGTGACTGTCAGAGGATACCACACGGGCTACGGGAGAAAAAAAAACTCGTAGTAAAGGCTCGGTATGGTAGGTGACACGGCACACAAGGCAATGCCAGGGTATATATACCAATTACGCACACGGGCTGGTGGTAACGCAGCAGCCACATACGCCCACCTCGGAACACACTCCCATATCAAAATTGGAGGATGGCCATCTAATCAATCACCAGTAAGAGTATAGTATCGAAGGAATGTGTCCGATCGGAGGAATGACCTCACTTGGCCGAGATCGCTCATGTTTTAGCCACCTTATGCCAATTCACGGGAGTTGGGTCCACGTAATATACCTCAAGAACGTCGCCACTATCCTACTTCATTCTGGAATCTCCACCACGTACACGGTTAGTCAAAGTGGTTTTCGGTATCGACAGAGAGTATGCTCATATCCGATCCCGGTCTCTTTGCCAACCAATCGTTATTATAACCCGTAGTTATAACTTTAAAACAATATTTTATACTTCAAAATAAAATATCATTTCAATCCAAATTTTTATCAAAATAAAGATAAAAACATTCCAAACCATTTCAATATATCATCATACCATATCTTCCAAATTCAAATATTTATCAAAATAAATATTAAGTCATTTCTAACCATTTCAATATATTAAATTATCCTATCCTTTCAAAACTTCCTTTCAAATCATTTTAATATATTAAAATATCATAACCTTTCAAAGCTTCATTTCCAAATTATCATATCATTCAGAATTTCTTTTCAAATCATTTAGTGCCAAAATATCATATCTTTCAAAACTTCATTTCAAATCATTTTAATATATTAAAATATCATATCTTTACAAACTTCCTTTCAAATCATTATTCATTTTATTCGATTTAAAATACCATTTCAATTCATATTTCAAAACAGTTTATATTTCAAAAATCATTTTAAATCATTAAAATGAAGTTATTATATTTAATAATTAAATTTCCAAAATTTTCAACTTCCAAAGTTCATTTATTCACTTAAATTTATCAAAACAGCGAAAATTCACTTTTCGCAGCATTTAGAAAACGCTGCGGAAAGTTACATTCAAAACGGTTCAATTTACCAAAGACAACATTTTAAAAATGTTGTAATAGGGTTTACTTAAATTTCAAATAACTTAGTTAAATTCAACAATTATAGCACTTAAAAAGATTGCTATAATAGCCTTTAATTTAATTTAGCTTTTTAGTTCATTATCATCAACTACAGCATTTACAAATACTGTAATATCATTTACATTGCAATTAATAGCATTTCAAAATGCAGTTAATTAACTTCAAATATTCAACATAATTTCACAACCAATTATAATTTTATTTAAAACATTTTTTTTACTTATAAAATCATATATTTTCACATTTATAAACAACATTTAATTTTCCTTAAGTTCATGATTTTATAAAGTTAAATTTCCATTCAAAAATCAAGATTTAATAATAATTCACTTATTAAATTTCAACATTCAATTTTAAATTCATTGAATTAAATTTCAACTTAACACTTAAGTTTAAAATTTCAAAATATAACTTAATTTCAATTTTATTCACTTAACTTAAAATTCACTTTTAAGCCAAATTCACAAATTCCCATTTGGTTATATTTCAAAATTTCAACTTAAATAATCATCCCTTTCACTTTTTAACTTTACTCAAAAAATCATTAATATATTATAAAAATCATTTTAAATTCATTTTAAATTCAAATTATCATAAATTTATCATAATTTCATATTTAATTTAATTTCCAATTATAATTAAATCAAAATTTCCAAAATAACTTACATTCGGATTTTCTAACTTTTCCATAATTTATTTAACTTATAAATTTGTAAAATCAATAATACTTTACAAAAATTATTTTTTTATTAATTTTAAATCAAAATATAGTAATATTTACATTTCTAAAATATTTAAAATTTTTAGAAAAACTTATTTCAACTACGGGTCTGTATATAATTTTCTACGCTAGGTAAAGTGATACGGGTAATATATCATTTCAACCTGTAATTTACAAAGAAAATCCGGGTTTTATCATTTCAAACCCGCAGTCCCAAGTAAACGAAATAAATTGAAAATCGCTCAGGCCTATCATTTCAGCCCATAACGATTTTCCCCTATTCTAAAGTCCGTTCGGGTATGTATCATTTCAACCCATAGTGATTCTAATCTAAAGGGAACTTGCAGTGTGATAAACTGATAAAAATAACAGAACAACATAATATAACAGTAACATATGATATAACAGGTGTTTAAGCATGGGTGAACATCATATAATCATAACATAGCAGATGTGATATGGTTATGCATTTTTATAGATTCACAAGGGGTCAATTTACTAGTTATATATGTACATATTGTCTGGTGAGAATAACTCACAGGTTTGAGCTGGAGACACAACGATGAATGCACGAAAGGGCACACAATCACGATAACACGACACAGAGATTAGTGGAAGAGCCAAAGTATCAAATCCCTTGAATACAGGTCACACAAAACAATAATAATAACATAAGTTTTCTAATGCAAAATACGATAGAATAAGATAGAATCAACTGCACGAATCAAAGCATAATTGCTTTGCACTTGCTTCCAACAACCTTCAGGTTCAGCCATAAGGTGTACTACAGGTCTAAGGCAAGATTTGGATCAAGTTTTGGTTGGGTATGGTCGGCCTACACTTGGTTGTTGATGGTGCAAAGGTGGGTAGTGGTGAAAACAACACAAACATACATAAACAATGCTAGGAATGAATGCATAAATCATCTCCAAAGACCTTGCACTTGCTTTCAACATCATATGCTTCAGATATAGGTCAGAAAGGCACGGATAAAGCAAGGACAAGGGTCTGGTTTGGGTTCATAAGAGGTCGGCCAAACATGTATGGGATGGAGCAAAAGTGATGATGCATGAGATATGTGCAAGGATTACAACTACAATGCAAAATATCATGAATTCAAGGCAACATTGGCTCGGACCAAGCAAGACCAGGCATGGACATCTCTGTAGTGAGCTGGAGGATGGTGTGGAAGAGGGTTTAAGGTCATCCATGGGAGGTGGAGGTGGAGTTGGTGGCAGCCAAAGAAAGGTTGAAGAGGATGAAGGCATAGGTGTTGGGTATGGTGCATATAGGTGAAGTTTGTGTAGATTTAGGTGGAGTTTGATCAACTATTGGGCACGGCCAGTGGCTTGGGGCTGGAGAGGAGGTGGTGGGTGGTTCAGGTGGTGGACGAGGCGGCCATGGTGGCTGGAGTGGTGGGGCCGAACCTGAAGTAGAAGAGAAGGCAATTACAATCAACATAAACAAGTAGAAAAACAAGAAGAAAAACAATGGAAAAAGAAATTTTTTTACCAAACTCATAGAGATGATGGAGGCCAAAATCTTTTTCAGATGGGAAGAGAAATGTTTTACGTGAATGAAAAAAAAAAAATAGGCGGCTGAAGAAATGAGGAGATGTGGCCAATTGAATGAAAAGTAAGGTTGAAATGTGAAAATGTGGGAGATAAAGAGCCACTGGAAACCAAAAGTCAAAACCTTTTCACATTACCTTTATTTATTTATATAAGTTTAAATTACTGAGAAAAATCGTAATTTCAGCAAAGATTTCGAAAATGCAAAAAAATATAAAATATAAATAAATAATTATTAATTATATAAGGTAAAAATAAGAAAATAGAACAAAATTGCACACTAGTCTAGAAAAATGGAAAATAAACAGAATGAACTTTGAAAAATTTATATGGACTTGTAAAAGTATTTATAAGAAAGATAATAACATAAAAACAAAATTCATTCACAAATACATATATAAATTTTAATTTAAATATAATTTAAATGAAGAAAATAGCAAAGAAAATAGAAACTAGGCTTTAAAAATAGAAAATAAATTCAATAAGCTTTGGAAAAATTCAAGCATCACTTTAAAAATATTTAAAAGTCAAAATATACATAATATAACATAAATATACAAATTAGAATAAGATTTATCAAGTAAAAATATCATTTATATAAATTAAAACAAAGAATATTGTTAAATAACTCTATATACACACAATATTGTAAAGGGTATAACTTTCACAATTTAAATCCAATTTCGACGAAACGAAAAGCAATATTCATGATATTAAATCTATTTTCATAATAAAATACAAAATTAAAGAATTCAAATATTTAAAATTTAAAATTTAAAAGTCAAAGTTTGACCAGTTTTAACCACAATTTCAAATTTTTCAGCAAAATATTCAATTTATACCGGTTTGAAATTAAAATTCATATAATAATCAAATTTTATATTTAAAAATGAAACGTTTGAAATAAAACTAGTTTAAAATAATTTCAAAGTAAAAATAAAGTCAAATTTAAATTATATGCAAAAAATCTAGGGTTGTTACAATCTCTGACGTCATTACACTCATATTATTTACCATTGATTTAACTTACATAAGATCTTTTAGTTCTGACTTGAGTGTTTTATCTTTTCAATTCGCTCGGGTCAATCTAAGCATTTCAGGATTCGAAGACTGTATTTCTGGAGGACGAAGACGAAGATTGTATTACTATTATTTATTGTATTATTCCACTACATTCATACTGTTCCGCTGCATTATTTATTATTCTCTAATATGTGTTGTATAAGTAAAATCAAATGTTTTGTAAAAAAGCTTCATGAACTGTTTATTTGATTATTATATTTTGTTGCTCCATTGTGAGATTTTGTTTTGTTTTATTTCTTTCTCTGCTTTTCTTATTAACCCCAGTAACAATCTGCCCTTCTGTATGGTTTGAGTCTGACGTGTGTGGTTTATCGCCGATTTAAAGCGTACAAAAAGGCGGGATGTTACACTTATGGATCGCTAGCGATCCATAGGTAATGGATCGCTAGCGATCCATCCCTTTAGTGGATTTTTGAGTAATTCTTCTTTAATCCTTCTTGGCCTATTCATCCGATCCTTTTGGTTGATTCTTGAATCATTTTGGCTTGGTCTAGATGTTCTAACCCATCTGGATTCCTTCTTGGGTAAAAACCCAATTAATACTATGCATATGGTTTTTTTAGTAAATAGTTGTATTAACAAAATTTAAACATAATTATAAAAGTTTTACGGATTATATCCATACATTTTCATTTAACCTATTTCATGTTTGTGATCCTCGTTGTGTACATCATGTTGTCAAAAGTGTTGAGATTAGTCCCATAACGGACAATTTATAAAATAAATCCTATACAAATACTAAGAGACCACTCTTCACATTACTAATTGATTTTGTGATAATATATGGTTCTCTAATATGGTATTAAATCAAATTTAATTTGTATGTGCTTAACTGCCGCACTTGTTCCACGCCATCCACTATAAATGTCTACATGTTTGGCTTATGAGATGCCATACATACAGGGGCGTGATAAGATATGTCTCACGTTGGACAATTTATAAAATAAATCTTATATAAATATTAAAAGACTACTCTTCACATCACCACTTGGCTTGATGATAATATGCGGTTCTCTAACGAAAATAAAACCAAATAAATTTCAACTCCAAACCCATTCAACTTATTTCATATCTCACGAAAAAAATCCAAACTAAAGTAGTCAAACACAATACCTTATTCAAATAAAGTACACAAATACCATATCAAATCTAGAAAAATGAAAATGGCATTCTTTCAAATTATATTGTACAGACTAATTTCTACATGAAATTAATAAATTAAAGTAAATGGAAAATATTAGTTCATAATTTTTGCAAACATCCCACCTTTATTTGTACGAAGGTAAAAATTGATACTGATATGAATAAAAATTGAGATTGTTAATTTCAACATCAAATATGGGATTATATGTTGCACAAAAATAAAATGCCATGAAATATATATGAATATGCATGTTGATAAAGCATATTTTTCTATATAAATTTAACTTAGTTCATAGTAAAAATACACATTGCACCGTGCAACAAAAAAAAAAATCTATGTACAGTATCTATTTTATGATGGATATATATTAGCTTTCACAGAGCTAAGCACAAAACAATTTACTTAACAATACTTATAACTATATAATAATGAAGACAATATTCATAAATATTGCAGCTACTTTGAATACAAATTTTTTTCTGACCAATGATATTCATTATGTACTCGCATATGATTGAAGATTCAATAATGCTTTGTTTCCTAATCAATACCATTATAAAGGTGGACATGAGACTAAAATATCATTCATTTTTCTATTATTTTTGAAAGACTTTCTTCAACATACTAAAAGAAAATGATCATCATTCTTTTCAAGTGCAAATGTATTATCTTTATTTAAAAAAAAAATTATAAACCTTGATTGAAAAATTAAACACAACATGCTTGGGTGAGTTTATGAAGAAAGATGATAATGCTTTTACTAATTGTAACATGCTTCAATAAAACAAAACCTAAAAGATTCCAAATATACAAAATTCATTTAATATTAAAACATAAATTTCTATGCAGAAAATTCATTTGATAGCATGATTTCCTTGCAATCTATCTAAAATAAAGCAAGATGAAAAAGCCTAAATTTCCATAGTCTCGTTTACAGCATATTGAAGTAAGAGGAAAAAACAAAATTTAGGTTATGTATCGAAATGAATGGACTTTAACTTGAATCAAACTCACCAACTATATTTGAAACTCAACAATAAACTAAAACAAATATAATATATAAAAAGTTTTTTTAAAAACAATCATTACTACTAAATCAAATGTATTAATAATCGTTAACCAAAATGGGATATATACATAATCATACAACTAAAATACAACCATTATTAGTCAATTAAAATCACATATTTTAGCAACTATTAGTTAATATAAAATATGGTAATAATCAATCAATTAAAATATATATCGATCTTTATCAATATTGTTAGTAAAATATTGACTGTGAATAAATTATATATAGAGGAAATTTTATCAAATAGTTAATAAGGCTGATAAAGAAATGATTAGAACGTAATCAAGAATTGATAAGGTTTAGTAAACAATATTTTGTTACTCTTTGAAATAGTTACTTTTTATAGTTGGTATTGTCGATTTTTTCTAAAAAATTTACTCTGTAACTAACTTTCTTTTATTATCAAAAGAATACGTCCATATAATGTTAATCCTAAAATATCTTTCCTTGTTTTTGAATATATACCTTATGTATGAGTATCCATATCTCTATTATACTTTGGAAGGTTTATATCTTAGACTTATTTCCAAAATTTTATATTATATAAATTATACATATTTTATGTATATTCTAAGAAAATTTTCATCATTGACAATATAATGTATACCATGTGACCATCAAGTGAAAGCTAATGATATAAAAAGCATATTGGAAACCATGTAACATAAATAAATCAAAAATGACTACTAGTGTACAAATTAACATCATCGTTCAATTTTGAACTTGAGAATATAAAAAGGATAGTGATAGTCATGTAGTGAAAAACTATTAGAAATGATTGTGTGATTATAGAAAGTGATATCATGTTTTATTAGAGACTAATATTGTTAGCCATGTTTGAAATTTTGAATCAAGATAAATATGTTTGAAAACAATAAATCAAAACCTAAATTTTAATATTTCAGAATGTATGTGGGGATTGGGCATTACCAAAGAGATAACATAAGCAAAAAATATTACATAAACATCCTTATATTTGTTATTTTCTGCATATTTCATGTAAACTAAAAAATTGAATATTTTTGGAATCATTTCCATCATTTTTCTTTTCGAGAAAAGAAAGCCAGTTAAGAAAATTAAATTAGAAGATGAAAATGGAAAAAAGGTGAAAATTGGGCCGAAGCCAAAGATGCAAATACATGTGCTATTTAATGCATTAATTTATCAAAATTAATGCATCATGTGAATAATAAAAAGGAAGCACGTAAATGTAAAAAAACCAAAAGATTAATAAGAATTAAGTATAAAAATGGGTAAGATTGGTATAAAAGAAACTTTATTATGAATTATGTGGAGACCATGCTGTAATTCAACTGCTTTAATAAATCAACATAGCTTTAAAAATACAATTTATTATAAATGCCAACTTCTCCATCTGACAATTATAAAAAGAATTATTTGTTATATATTGATAAATCATAAAATAAGTAGTTGTTAAATTGCTCAATCAAAAGTAATATCATATAAAACTAGCTACTTTTCATGTCTTTGAAAAAATATGTAGGAAAAATTGATGCCATCGAAAAAGAGAAACTAGAATTTGGTTCGATTATGCTTATACCATAGTATGAGCACCGATTTACCACCTGCTTATTTTGATCATATAGAAGTGGGGTTTAAGTTTCGATGAGTGAGAATTGAAAAGGAGAATTTTAGGCAGAGTGAGAATGCAAAAAGATAATAATTTATGTTTGTATTATGTATAGAATGAATAGATTGACAATTGACTAAGATGTAAATACCAAGCGGAAAATGTTGAATATTGGCTTAAATTAAGAAGAATTCAATATTTGGGTTGAAAAATAAATGAGAAGACAGAAGGTGAAAAGGTATATATTCAGATTTTAATGAGCGATAATTGGAAAGAAAAAAGCAAAATGTAAGGCAGAGTGAGAACGTGAAAAGGTAATGGTTTATGCTTTTAATATATAGTAGATAATGAATAAAATAGTGATTAATTGAGATGTACACATTGAGAAAAAAAATGTAAAAATTAGTTTAAATTCAGGAAATTTAGTATTATGGTTGAAATTAAATGAGAAGTAAGGAGATGAAAAGACATATATTCAATGTAATTTATGATAAACAAGTAGAATAGAATAGCTAAAGATGGATAAATAAATGACATGTTTTATATATTAAATTATAGAAGCTAATATAAGTTAATGGATTATGTGAATAATAGTACTTGAGCACCAAAGAAAAAATTACCTAAATGTTAATATGAATTAAGCATAAGAGTCTATAGTATTAACATTAAAGGAACATTAATGAAAAGAGTATCGTTGATATAATGTTATAATTCATCTAGTTTGATACCTCAAAATAGTTTCCAAACTACACTTTATTATAACAGTCAATTTCTCCATCTAACAATTATAAAAGGAAATATTAGTTATATATTGATAATTATAAATAAGTATCTACTAGATTGCTCAACCAAAATAAAATTACTTATATGGACTTAAATTAAGGAGAGTTCAGTATTTGGATCGAAATTAAACGAGAAAACAGGAGATAAAAGTTATATATTGAAATTTTGTTACTATAGAATAAGTAGAATGGATAAGGAAAAGAGGAATATGTAAACAAGAAAAGAGCTATAGGTCCCTACTTTTGATGTTGTTATAAGAAAAGTCCCTATAGAAATTGTGACGATCGCCCTATACTATCCACACATCAACGACCTAAAAGAGCGCTGTAACTTTGCTAGGATGATATGGAACTATCATCAGAGGTTGAAATGTAAAATATAAAACCTATTGCATACCTCACAGCGCATGGATAAAATATAATATTGAAAATATACAACGGAATATAGTGAGCCATTACAAATGAAAATAACATCTCCACTAAAGCATGAGTTATGGTAAAAATGTCATAATATATCAGCACAACATGTCCTCACTGCATCCCTCAAAGTACATAGAACCAGACAATGAACACTACAAATATAGAGTAATACGCCATAGTTTCTCTTAGCTCGTCTTTGCATAGCAGCTAAGACTCCAAACCTGTCATCCAGTCTACTTATTTAAGAGTACCCAAAATGATAAAGGGAAACATAAAACCTTAGGTCAGACAACAGTCTGATGTGAGCGGTAAATGACCATCAAAAGCTATAATGGAAAATACGGTACTAGATAGGTATAAACCCATACCCGACGTCTCCCTGCAACCAAAGAGTTAGCACATAATAATAAGATATAATATATTACTCAAATAAATGACGTTAAGGTACTGCAATAGAACATGATAGAAGAATCTAAGTAGCCTCCTCCATTGACCCTATTCTCAATCCCTTCTCTAGCATTCCTATAGATGATAGCCTACACAAGAGAAACAGAAATCATAACAACCATAGAAACCATATCATCCTTTAACGAAAATTTAGCTATCATCTTCTAAAGCCTTGAATATATGATAGCTCGTATGGCCTTGTTCTCGCCTGCTGGAGACTAATGGAAATCCTGATTATCGATCGTGTTCCTTCGTACTTTCACATCCAAAACCCTCGCACGGTTGTCTCCCACAGTACCTCTATACTGTCTAACACAAGATCCTCTCGAAGCGGTCTGGGATACACGATTGGCCTTACCAGCCTTCGGGTGCCCTTGCATATAATACCCCTGCATGAACACAACCAGAACACTCCAACTTATTAATGATTTCTTGGCATTCCCAAATCTTCAGAGCTTTCACAACTCTAATCCATTTCCAGGAACGAGTCCTGCCACTCAACCCAGTCCATTATACCATAGCCTCGTTCCATCCCGAGCTGTCTATCAACTCCTTCGATTCTACTCCTTATCCGAGCCCCCGACCGAAGAGCTAAAACTTCATCATGCTATAACTTCCAAATCGCAGAAGCAATCAGCAAGCCACAACTTCCAACATGATCCACCACAACCTTAAAGACTCCACTCGGGATCTCACATCTAATAGAGCTAACGATTTGGATCAGTACTGATCCGATCCGATTGGATCGACGCCGATCTAATTGGATCGGTTGATCCAAATATTTAACCACTTTTAAACTCCATTTCTCTTATGGCTTCTAATGCACTCCCTTTAGATGCCATAGACCCTTAGCCATCCCCCTTAGCCTTTAGGTCTTCTCTTCTATGCACCATAGCCGATCCAACGAAGATGATCCATCCAATCTTCAATACTTAGCCTTTCCTCCGATCCACCATAGAGCCACTCTAGAACCCATGCTCTATTCTCTCTATGAGTCTCTTCTCGATTGGAGCTCAAAATTCGGATCGTTATTGATCTTATCCTATCGAATTGGTGCCGATCCAAAAGACTTAGCTGTAATTGTGGTGCATTTCACAGGACTTTCACTCGACATGCTCCAGAGCCCATCCCAATATGCTCCAATCGCCCATCTAAGTCCTAAAATATGCACAACACTAGAAAACAAATCAAGCATAATAAGCAATTCAAAAATAACAACAAATCAAACATAGAAAATCATTCAATTACATCCAATATGAACATACAAATCATCCAATGCAATATACCATCACAATTCTAGCATAGATCTAATCTAACACATAGTATTTCATAGCTAAATATACACATATGACACTAGCCAATGATCTAATCCCAATTTCATGTTTAATTAGGTTAATCTTGAGTTTCTAAATCTGAAATTACCTTAGTCTAATCAATTTAATTCGATAATCCGAACCTATAATCACCTAACCACAACACATAATCCATCGTAAACTAGTGAAAGATCATAAGCACTCACAAAATCTAAAAAACCTATGAAATATGATGAAGGTCTGATCCGTACAATGAGAAATCGGATGAAGATGCAGCCAAAGTGACGAATCAAGCTCCTAGTTGAAGATCTAGCCTTTAGTTTGCAATTAGAGTCTATTTGAGATGAAATCCAATGAGATGAATGGAGAACTAGAGAGAAGTTAGGGTTGGGGAAGATTTGAAATGAAAGATAAGCTTTCACATGGTCTCTCTCACCTTATATTTATAGCCAAACCTAATTAGAATAATGAGCTTGCTAATTCGGCCCATTAATCCCCTTCTAATTCTGGCCAGCAGATTTTAAAACATGAAACTGCTATAACTTCCTAACCACTTATCTAATTTTCTATATGATCACTCTATGAAATGTTAAACCACCATCTTGAAGCAATGAAATAGGTTAGAGCATCTAATTCGGTTTCTATCAAAAGTTATAGTCGAAATAAGACCTCCATGGGCAAAATAGTCATAAAAATTCGAGAAAAATAATAGATGTATAATACATCCTTAAAAACCATAACCCAAAATATTAGATACATACGACCATAAATGAATTAAATAAAATTATTTCACGATCCACCGATACGTAAAACACGGGTCGTTACATTCTCCTCCCTTTAGGAATTTCTCCCCTGGAATACCTAAACAAACATAAGCAACCAAGGCTATCTCACATGCCTACTAGTCATTGGCGAACACTTAGCAATCCAACTAAATAGTTAAATCAATAATAACAAACAAAACGTACCATAGTATGCAAAATTCTAATAGTATAAGATACAATGGTGCAAGTAGATACGACATATTGGTCTTACTGCTCGAAGAGTTCTGGATAGGCCGTCTTTATACTCTCTTCTGTCTCCCATGTATAATCGCTATCATCCTCACTTACCTTAACTAGCTTAAATACCTTCCTCCTCAGCTGTTTTGACTCATTCCCAATCATTCAAAGGGGCTTACAAGGTCTTGGAACTTCTAGCTCAGCCTTTATTTCTTCCAACTGATCCTGTGCTACCACGATACCCGAGTCATGCACAAATTTCTGTACATGGCAGATATGAAAAACATTGTGCACATCCGCCATCTTTGGAGGTAGGTCCACTCTATAAGACAAGTTCCCAATTCTCTCAATAATTGGAAACGGTCCAACAAATCTAGGTGTTAACTTTCCCTTCCTACCATACTGAACAACATTCTTCAAAAGAGAAATCTTGATAAATACCATGTCTCCAACCGAAAATTCTAAATCTCTTCTTCTCTTATCTGCGTAACTCTTCTGATGGTCTTGAGCAGTCCTCATCCATTTTCGAATGGTCTCTATCTTCTCTGACGTCTCTCTAATCATTTCAGGCCCAAGTAACGGTTTCTCACCCGCTTCTCACCAACATGAAGGCAAATTACAAGATCGTTCATACAATGATTCATATGGTGCCATGCCAATACTTGACTGATAACTGTTATTATATGAAAACTCTTCCAAATGCAAATGATCTTTCCAAGATCCTCCAGAACCTATAATACAAGCTTAAAGAAGATCTTCTAAAATCTGATTCACTCTCTCGATCTGGCCATCCGTTTGTCGGTGAAAGTTGTGCTCAAGTGCAGCTCGGTTCCTAAAATCTCTTGCAAGCTCTTCCAGAATCTATGAGTAAACAACTCTATCGCTTACAATACTCTTCGGCACATTATGGAATCGAAAAATCTGCTTAACATACAATTCTGACAACTTGGATGTCGTTCTAGTAGACTTGACAAGTATAAATCTTGCACTCTTGGTCAGTCGAACTACCACTATCCAAATACTGTCACATCCTACTCTAGTCCATGGCAATCCATCTATAAAACCCATAAATATCTATTTCCATTTCCATTCGGGAATATCTAGTGGTTGTAGCAATCTACTAGGCTTCTACTGCTCAGCCTTCACTAACTGGAAATTCATACACTTCGACCTTCCCAGTAGTAAGTCCTATCCATGTCTCTATACATCTTTTTACCACCATGATGAATGGTTAATTTGGAATGATGGCATTCCCTTAGTAATTCATCTCGTAGTCCATTAACATCTAAAAAAACTAGTCTCTTATCCTTATAAAGCCAACCATCTTAGTCAATCTAATACTGCCTCAAATCTTCAGATTCCACTCCCATCTCAATCTTTTCCATGATCTCTACTAGCTTAGCATCTTTCTTCTGACTAATATCAACCCTTTTATGAGAGGAAGTCTGATCGATAGACTTGCCAACATCTTAGGCTCGAGCTCATAGTGTGGCTTGGAATCAAACCCAAATATATACTCCACATGCTTCCATTCAAAAAACATAGTTCCTGATCCAACATGTCTTCTGCTTGGTGCATCTGCCACCACATTACCTTTCCCTGGAGTGTAGGAAATATCAAAGTCCTAAGAGACCAAAAACTCTAACCATCATTGCCGTCGAAGATTAGATCCTTCTGAGAGAAAAGATGTAACGACCAGTAAATTTTCGATAATTAAAATAGCTAATTTAATAAGATTTCGTGATTTAGTGTTAGAAAAAAATTGTAAGTGGTTTGCAATAATAATAAATGTTGAATCCATTGGGTATAATAGAGTAATTAATAGATAAGTAAAATATGTTTAAATCAAATATTGAATATTGAATAGGTAAATTGTTTAAATTAAATATTTAAAACTTATTGAATAATTGAATAACTGTAAAATGAAAATAGTGTTCTAAATTGTGAATTGGTTTTAAAAGTTGAATCTTATAAGTTCAATTTCAATATTTCAAAAGATAATGAATTATTGGATAATCGAAATTATTTAAATTTAATATTTGGAATTTATTGAATAATTTAATAAGGGGAATTGAATAACCGTATAATGGAAATGGTTGTTCTATAATTTTAATTTGTTTCAAAAGTTAAATTTTTAAGTTCGTTTTTGAATATCTCAAAAGATAGTGATTTAAGAATAATCAAATTTTGTTTAAATTCAATATTACAAATATTTGAATAATTAAATTTCGAGTGTGATATGATTAATTTGATATTGAAATTTAATATATGAAAATAGAGTGAATAATTGAAATTTGATTTAATACGATTCAAATTGGTTTCCAAAGTGAATGTAAGTTATATCAGGATTATAATAGAGTTAATTAGATTTTAAAATTGGAATTTATTGGATAGTTGAATAACGGGTTTAATATGATTAAAAATGATTTGTAAAATTTTATTTTATCATATTAAAGTTAGAATGAGGATATAGAACTTTTAAAATCGAATTAAAAGTAAATTTGTGAAAATTGAATATTTTAATATTTAATTGACGAGTTAAAATATCATTTTTCAAACAGTCTCGGATTTCGACGAAACCAGATTCATCGGATCCGCAACGTGATATTATTGTAAGATTTCAAATTTCGTATCAATCGGATTTACCGTTTGTCCATGGCGAGCCAAAACGCCTAGAAAATCGTTTAATCGGTTTAATTTAAAATTGATCGTTTATTACCGTAACTCACACAGATGATCGAATTAGCTTCCGAAACCTATTCCATTGTGTCTGGAACGCGGGATAAACCCTAGAAACGCCGGTCACCGCGCGTAAATCGAAGTTCGGAAAACCCGGGATGAATAGTGTTCGTTAAAATTTCTATAAAAGCCCCTTGAAATTCATTTTTTTGCAAATTAATATACCCTAGGGTTTTGATGCGTAGCCGCCACTAATAGAACCCACGGCTGAGAATTCATCTCATTCTCCTTCGATTTTCTTCAAATCTATACACTGATTTCAAAAACTCTCGACTACAACATCGTAGAGCAATGCGAGATCTCCACGACCAACGGTTGTGATCGTTTTTTGAACTATAGATTAACGACAAAGCTCGTTCAAAGGCACGCCGTTCATCATCATTTTTCGAGCCATAGTGACGACCGAGCTTCAAGCCTTTCAAGCCGTGGGTGGTGGTCGTGATGGGCTTGCGAACGACATCTTCCGATCGTCGTCTCGACGAGGTTGGTGGCGGCGATCTCGAGCCCTAGCTGCGTGATTGGGTTCAAATGTACCTGGAGCGCGAACGAACGTGAGGAAGAAAGATGCAGACGGCCTTGATTTTCTGGAGCTATGATCTATGGCCAGGATTGAGTCTGGTATAGAATTAGTAATTTAGTTTTATATAAAATCGTATAAACTTGTAAATACCGTATCTCCTTCGTTCGTTATCAGAATTGGACGAAACAGGGAGCGTTGGAATCGCAGAGGCGAGCGCTACGCCACAGTGCAGATTCGAGAGTGTTTGGAGCTCGTTAAAATTTTAGGTTAAATCGAACGTCATTCGATTTGATTTAAAATCGTAGAATCAAGGTGAGTGTTTTATAACGCTTACAACGTACTGAATATCTTTATGCTAGTTAAATTTGACATTATGAAGTGTTATGATTTTAATCGTCGTTGGTTGATAAAATTTAATTGTCATATAGATCATCATTTGAATTAACCGTTGAAATTTAAATTGACAGTTAAAATTGAAATTAAAAATTGAATTACGATTAAATTACCTGACATTGATAACTACGAAATTGCCATGAACTGTATTGCCTATTGGTTGATGTATTTTGATGGATGCTATTGGTTGATATTTAAATGTTTGGATGTTTATTTGCTTATATATAACCTGTTATGCATACATATGACACTATGATTGATTTAAGTGATATATATTCATCCCTGACATTTGATTTAAATAAATAATTACTTGGCCATAGGATAGAAAATTATATACGGACACCGAATTGGCTAAATTTATAAATTTTAAAATCGTTGATTTAAAATTGATTTAAATGTTTTGATTTAAAAGTTATAAATAGAAATCAATTTATAGAAATCGAATTTATCGAAAAATTGAGTTTGGAATGTTGAAATAAATTTTGGTTAAAAGAAATTGTTAAATAATTAAAGTGGAGACCTTGGAATTTAAAATCAGGATATGATTGAATTTCGAAAATTGATTTGTTTAAACATTTAACCTTAATTCGAGCTTTGAATATTACTAAGTAAAAGTGATATAAAAAAAATGATATTTTGAAATTGAGCTTGAAATTGAATCATATTTGAAATCTGGATTTAAATTTGAATATTGAAGGATAATTTTGTTAAGTGTTATAAATTGATATTTTGAAAATCAAGCTCCAAATCGATATAAATTGAAATTGAATTAATTGAAAGTGAATATAAAATTGAATAAATTTGAAGTCAAAGTTGACGTTGATTGAATCGAAATCGAAATTGAATCGGTAGAATGGAAATTGAAATTGTTTTGAATTGGGAAGTTATAATTGAAATGGTTTGGTTTTGAAGCTGTTTTATTTTGTTTTCCAAATTACTCTGTTATATAAACCATTTTAAAATACTTAAACTATTTTAATCTATTTTAAATCTATTTAACCCAATTTAAAATATTTTAAACTAATTTATCTATTTCAAATCCATTTTAAGATTTTAAGTATTTTTAACTACTTTAATTATTTAAAACTACTTTTAAACTACTTAAAACTATTTTCTAAAATTCCAAACTGATCAATAAGGTGAAATGTTTATGTTTAAATCTTGAATTCAAATACGAATTGGGTTAAATGAAGTTGCAACCTAAATTGAAATTCGAAATGATTTTGAAATCGAAATGAGATATTGATGCGAAAAATGACTTTTGAAGCGGAATCTTACATTTTGAATAGATATGATGATATTTTAAATGGATTTGATTTTTGAAGCGAATATGATATTTTGATATCAATTATGAATCGATTTGAAATGTAAAGGAGCCAACGATGTAAAAATACGTAGTTATTAAAGAGACCGGGATCAGATATGGACATACTCTCTGTCGATATCGAAAACCACTTTAATAACTATTATACGCGGAGTGTTGATCCAGAATGAAGTGGATGGTTTGGTGAACGCGTTGACTGAAGAAAGAGAACGATTATTGGATGACCCCTGACATGACTAAAACAGGAGCCGCGCTGGGCCATTGAGGTTCGCCATCTCTAGCGGACACACTTCTTCGATACCATATCTATTACATTTGTGATTCGATTTGGGTGCACCCCTTGATTTGGGAGTGTTGTTTCGCGGTGTTGGGATAGCTGCTGGCTATGCTCAACATCAGTCTGGATCACGCAACTACTAGTATCCTAGTTGGTATCACCTCATGTACCTTGTCATACTGATTATCCTATTCGCGACCACTACGTTATGTTTTGTCTTATACCTATGGGGTACCCTCTGATAACCACCAGTTTACGGTGGGGCTTACGGTGCTGTATAGACTTTGGCATTATAAAAATGTGTTAAGGGGGATTATGGTAACGCCTTAACGCTATTTTGATACTTTATATTGCTGATAGGCATTATCTACTTAGCGTACATTACTACATAGTAGATAGTTTAACAGATCGTTAAGAGATGGAAAATCCCGTAACATCTCTTAAGTTATTGCACGCACGTTGACACTGGATATGAGATGTCAAACCCCGTAAACATCTCTGACGTCGTTACACTCATATTTATTTACGATTGATTTAACTTTCATAAGGATATTTTAGTCCTGACTCGAGTGTTTTGTCTTTTCATTACGCTCGGGTCAGTCCTGAGTTTTTCAGATTTTTGAAGATCTATTCTGGAGGATAAGACGAAGATTTGGTATACTATTACTATTATTACCCTTGCATCATGCTATCTGCTGCATTATTTTAATTGTTCTGTTGTATATGTATAACTCTGATAAATGTTGTATAAATAATTGTCAAAGTATAGTAAACAGCTTCATGAACTGTTTATTTGACTATTATATTTTATCGTTTCGCTGCGAGATTCTGTGTTGTTTCATTTCCTTTATTTCTCTTTCTTTTCTTTTCTTATTTACCCCAATAACCATCCTTTTGAATATTTTGGAATCAGCATGTGTATTTGATCGTCGGTTTAAAAACTGTCCAAAAAGGCGGGTCGTTACAGTTGGTATCAGAGCTTTGGTTTAGCGATAACCTTAGCTTTGTGGGGTCTGACTCTTTATAAATAGGATAGTAATACCTTATGATGAGTCGCTGAGTGTATACATATGAGAGAGCGTATTTGTTAGTGATATAAAATGTTTTATATTGTGTCGTTTGATTTGTTGAGTGACTTATGGATTCTGGTCAATACGAGTAATTAACGCCATTGATAGGGATCTCTAAACACTTAAACAGAACAATTCGACATAGTATTGTTTTGAAATTGGGTAAATGAAATAATTTTTCTCTAATTATATTTTGAATATAAAGAAAATTTCGGAAATTATTGTGACTTATCTAGCTTACCTGGTTGTTAGAAATGATATATGGGTTGTTATCATTAATTGGATATTGTAATTTAATAAATAAGGTGAATTGCAGAATTAACAATGATAAAACACTTGTGGAATGTTTTAAGAAAGAAAATCCTATAAGAATATTTATAAAGGTGACTTATAAATTAAAATAGATTTAAATTGGAAAATATTGAATTTAAGACCCGGAGATTTTGAAAAATGGTTCTCAAAGTTTGAAGAAATATATAGTAATATTAGTTGGAAATTGTTTATGGAAATATTTTGAAAGGATTTTTAAGAAGAAATGAATTCAGTACTCTTCTCTTATGTCGCTGGAAAATAATTTTGGTGATGACTGCGCAGCATCATCGACGTTCATTTTCGAGTCTCAAAGTGGGGGAGACTTCTAAGAAGATTTGCTTTTCTTCGAAATTATTTTGGATAAATGGGTTTTGGTTTAAACTCCAAAGGTATGATTTGATATAAAAAGATATAAGCATATATATTTACTTCAAACAATTTGAAAAGAACCGGACATTTAAATTTCTAAGTTCTGTTAATTAATAATTTTCAAATAATTTGAATGAAATGTGAATAACCAGAATTTATAAAATAAGAGGATTAAGATATCTAAGCTTATTTTTTTCGGGAAATTTTTGAGTGTAGGGTACCTTTAAAGTTAAAAGGTAAAGAGGATTTAAATAAATTAAATTTTTGAACATTAATTAAGTAAAATGAAATTCTATGAATTTGTATAATACCAAATTACATTCTGATAACATATAACAAGACTTACCTAATGTTAAAAGTTAAAATGATGTTTTGGATTTGTAATGAGATATTGTACAAATAAACTGAACCTGAAAGTAATTAAAATATACAAGTAAGGAAAACTCAAAAGAAATTAAAATGTGTATAAATGGAAAATTTTGATTGTGATAAAAATTATATATACTTAAATATAGCATGAAATGATGAATGGATAAATGGAACAAGTAAGTGAACTTAAGAAAGAAGATAAATGAATCGTGTTATATCTTTGTAAATTGGTTATAGAAAATAAATATAAATTGCAAAGGGATTGAAAAAAAAATTGAATTTGTAACCTTTAAGATAACTGTAAACTAAGAAAAGTCATTTATGAGAGGTTGGACTTTTATAGGATGATTAATAAACTAAAGTGATGATTAATAAAATGTTCCACAAATAAATTTGTATTAACTGAAACTATGAATACGAAGTAAATGTAAACAAAAGAATTTGGTATAGCTAAGAATCAATTGGGAAAAGAAATTGAGTTTAATTAAATTACATAGAATGTTTAAAATGAACTTGAGTAAGCAAATTCTTTGATATGATGTGTAAGAAAAGATAATGTTAAAGAATATGTTATGCAAAGAAATGAATATACTAACTGAATAATGGATTGTGAGCAATTAAGTGAAAAAAATAGATTCAATAAAATAATTTAGTATAGATAAATTGGATAGAAATCCATTGGAAGGTAATACGTGAGATTGTACGTATATTATTTTATTCGCATAACGATTTGATCCAAATTCGAGCACAAAATTTCGAGATGATTTATATCGATCCAAGTTACGATTTTTCACTCGATTTTCGATGGAGAACCCTGGATATGGATTTTTAATTTGATTCTGGAATTCTCTATCATAGTATATGGCTATGCAAGGAGAGTAACAGTTTCCAATTAAGGAACCAAATCTGAGTCCGCGCTAGAGATTCGTGTGAACGATACTAGTTTGGAAGTGAAATTGTGTGATCGAATAAGCGATTAGATTTGATATTGCTCACGGATGATATATGTACGGCTTACGAACTTAATTAAAGTTAATATTGGAAATTTAAGATGCCAAATATAAAATGATTCTTTTAAAATTATATAACGAGATATATATATATAAAAGAGATAAACCAAATTGAATGTAAAATTAATAATTTGGTTATGTTGGGTATGATTTGGTTGTTATATGATTGTTAGTTGATTATATATATTTCATTAAGTGTAAATTGAAAGCTATAAGTCATTGAAATCAAATTGGAAGTTAAATGAATTTAAATAGAATTTAATTTGATTCAAATTGGAAGTGAACTAATGTAAATATAAATTAGTGAATGTTAACTAAGTGAATTGAGAATGAATGTTAGTAAAATCCAACGTTAATGAATCAACTGTGATTAAAATTGAAATACAAGTCAATAAATATTAATGAGAAGTAAATTTATATTGATTGGTTATGGATTTGTTGGATGATAGTTGGATGATAATTGATTTGGTGGATGCATTTGTTGTTTTGTTGCATTTGCTATGTTGGCACATGTGGTTGTTATGTTGCTATATGATGTATATTGATATTATTTTCATATATGCATGTTTCGCATGGTTTGTTGAGTGTTTAGTAGGTGCGGATTGCGCTTGCTTCGCATTTGGAGCTCGCTTTCGCGCTATATTAGCCGTATATGCTCGCTAATAATATATAAGGTACATATCTCGGATTACATACCGTACTTTTACACTTTTTCCCTGCGGGATGCCTCATCACTTGATGAGATGTATATTTGTGATATATATACTGTCATTTTTTTTTCGGATCGAGCCGCGCAAAGGAGACTCTGCCGAAATTTTTCGTAAATCCGGGTGTTAGAAATTTTTTCAAGTTTTAAATTTTTTTATAACTTGTTTTGATAACTAACTTTTAAAGTTAGAAAGCCGTTCGGAGTAACTTAGTGGAAGCGTAGTTATGACTTTATAAGTGGAATTTCATTGTTTTATAAGTTGGTAACTTTGAATAAAATATATCTAATGTTGAATTCTATACTTAGTTCCTTTTCCCTTCTTTTTCCTTTTCGGGGACGAAAAGTTTTGAGTGGGGGAGAGTGTAACGACCCGTAAATTTTCGATAATTAAAATAGCTAATTTAATAAGATTTCGTGATTTAGTGTTAGAAAAAAAATTGTAAGTCATTTGGAATAATAATAAATGTTGATTCCATTGGGTATAATAGAGTAATTGATTGATAAGTAAAATCTATTTAAATCAAACATTGAATATTGAACAGGTAAATTGTTTAAATTAAATATTTAAAACTTATTGAATAATTGAATAACTGTAAAATGAAAATAGTGTTCTAAATTGTGAATTGGTTTTAAAAGTTGAATCTTATAAGTTCAATTTCAATATTTCAAAAGATAATGAATTATTGGATAATCGAAATTGTTTAAATTTAATATTTAGAATTTATTGAATAATTTAATAAGGGAAATTGAATAATCGTATAATGGAAATGGTTGTTCTATAATTTTAATTCGTTTCAAAAGTTAAATTTTTAAGTTCGTTTTTGAATATCTCAAAAGATAGTGATTCAAGAATAATCAAATTTTGTTTGAATTTAATATTACAAATATTTGAATAATTAAATTCCGAATGTGATATGATTAATTTGATATTGAAATTTAATATATGAAAATAGAGTGAATAATTGAAATTTGATTTAATACGATTCAAATTGGTTTCCAAAGTGAATGTAAGTTATATCGGGATTATAATAGAGTTAATTAGATTTTAAAATTGGAATTTATTGGATAATTGAATAACGGGTTTAATATGATTAAAAATGATTTGTAAAATTTTATTTTATCATATTAAAGTTAGAATGAGGATATAGAACTTTTAAAATCGAATTAAAAGTAAATTTGTGAAAATTGAATATTTTAATATTTAATTGACGAGTTAAAATAGCCATTTTCCAAACAGTCTCGGATTTCGACGAAACAAGTTTCACCGGATCTGTAACGTGATATTATTGTAAAATTTCAAATTTTGTGTCAATCAGATTTACCGTTTGTCCGGGGCGAGCCAAAACGCCTAGAAAATCGTTTAATCGGTTTAATTTAAAATTGACCGTTTATTGCCGTAACTCACACAGATGATCGAATTAGCTTCCGAAACATGTTCCATTGTGTCCGGAACGCGGGGTAAACCCTAAAAACGCCGGTCACCGCGCGTAAATCGGAGTTCGGAAAACCCGGGATGAATAGTATTCGTTAAAATTTCTATAAAAGCCCCTTGAAATTCATTTTTTTGCAAATTAATATACCCTAGGGTTTTGATGGGTAGCCGCCACTAATAGAACCCACGGCCGAGAATTCATCTCATTCTCCTTCGATTTTCTTCAAATCTACACACTGATTTCAAAAACTCTCAACTACAACATCGTAGAGCAATGCGAGATCTCCACGACCAACGGTTGTGATCGTTTTCTGAACTATAGATTAACGGCAAAGCTCGTTCAAAGGCACGCCGTTCATCACTGTTTTTCGAGCCATAGTGACGACCGAGCTTCGAGCCTTTCAAGCCGTGGGTGGTGGTCGTGATGGGCTTGCGAACGGCATCTTCCGATCGTCGTCTCGACGAGGTTGGTGGCGGCGATCTCGAGCCCTAGCTGCGTGATTGGGTTCGAATGTACCTGGAGTGCAAACGAACGTAAGGATGAAAGATGCAGACGGCCTTGATTTTCTGGAGCTATGATCTACGGCCAGGATTGAGTCTGGTATAGAATTAGTAATTTAGTTTTATATAAAATCGTATAAACTTGTAAATACCGTATCTCCTTCGTTCGTTATCAGAATTGGTCGAAACAGGGTGCGTTGGAATCGCAGAGGCGAGGGCTACGCTGCAGTGCAGATTCGAGAGTGTTTGGAGCTCATTAAAATTTAAGGTTAAATCGAACGTCATTCGATTTGATTTAAAATCGTAGAATCAAGGTGAGTGTTTTATAACGCTCACAACGTACTGAATATCTTTATGCTAGTTAAATTTGACATTATGAAGTGTTATGATTTTATTCGTCGTTGGTTGATAAAATTTAATTGTCATATAGATCGTCATTTGAATTAACCGTTGAAATTTAAATTGACAGTTAAAATTGAAATTAAAAATTGAATTAGGATTAAATTACCTGACATTGGTAACTATGAAATTGCCATGAACTGTATTGCCTATTGGATGATGTATTTCGATGGATGCTATTGGTTGATATTTAAATGTTTGGATGTTTATTTGCTTATATATAACCTGTTATGCATACATATGACACTATGATTGATTTAAGTGATATATATTCATCCCTGACATTTGATTTAAATAAATAATTACTTGGCCATATGATAGAAAATTATATACGGACACCGAATTGGCTAAATTTATAAATTTTAAAATCGTTTGATTTAAAATTGATTTAAATGTTTTGATTTAAAAGTTATAAATAGAAATCAATTTATAGAAATCGAATTTATCGAAAAATTGAGTTTGGAATGTTGAAATAAATTTTGGTTAAAAGAAATTGTTAAATAATTAAAGTGGAGACCTTGGAATTTAAAATCAGGATATGATTGAATTTCGAAAATTGATTTGTTTAAACATTTAACCTTAATTCGAGCTTTGAATATTACTAAGTAAAAGTGATATAAAAAAATGATATTTTGAAATTGAGCTTGAAATTGAATCATATTTGAAATCTGGATTTAAATTTGAATATTGAAGGATAATTTTGTTAAGTGTTATAAATTGATATTTTGAAAATCAAGCTCCAAATCGATATAAATTGAAATTGAATTAATTGAAAGTGAATATAAAATTGAATAAATTTGAAGTCAAAGTTGACGTTGATTGAATCGAAATCGAAATTGAATCGGTAGAATGGAAATTGAAATTGTTTTGAATTGGGAAGTTATAATTGAAATGGTTTGGTTTTGAAGCTGTTTTATTTTGTTTTCCAAATTACTCTGTTATATAAACCATTTTAAAATACTTAAACTATTTTAATCTATTTTAAATCTATTTAACCCAATTTAAAATATTTTAAACTAATTTATCTATTTCAAATCCATTTTAAGATTTTAAGTATTTTTAACTACTTTAATTATTTAAAACTACTTTTAAACTACTTAAAACTATTTTCTAAAATTCCAAACTAGTCAATAAGGTGAAATATTTATGTTTAAATCTTGAATTCAAATACGAATTGGGTTAAATGAAGTTGCAACCTAAATTGAAATTCGAAATGATTTTGAAATCGAAATGAGATATTGATGCGAAAAATGACTTTTGAAGCGGAATCTTACATTTTGAACAGATACGATGATATTTGAAATGGATTTGATTTTTGAAGCGAATATGATATTTTGATATCAATTATGAATCAATTTGAAATGTAAAGGAGCCAACAGTGTAAAAATACGTAGTTATTAAAGAGACCGGGATTGGATATGGACATACTCTCTGTCGATACCGAAAACCACTTTAATAACTATTATACGCGGAGTGTTGATCCAGAATGAAGTGGATGGTCTGGTGAACGCGTTGATTGAAGAATGAGAACGATTATTGGATGAACCCTGACATGACTAAAACAGGAGCCGCGCCGGGCCATTGAGGTTCGCCATCTCTAGCAGACACACTTCTTCGATACCATATCTATTACATTTGTGATTCGATTTGGGTGCACCCCTTGATTTGGGAGTGTTGTTTCGCGGTGTTGGGGTAGCTGCTGGCTATGCTCAACATCAGTCCGGATCACGCAACTACTAGTATCCTAGTTGGTATCGCCTCATGTACCTTGTCATACTGATTATCCTATTCGCGACCACTACGTTATGTTTTGTCTTATACCTATGGGGTACCTTCTGATAACCACCAGTTTACGGTGGGGCTTACGGTGCTGTATAGACTATGGCATTATAAAAATGTGTTAAGGGGGGTTATGGTAACGCCTTAATGCTATTTTGATACTTTATATTACTGATAGGCATTATCTACTTAGCGTACATTACTACATAGTAGATAGTTTAACGGATTCTTAAGAGATGGAAAATCCCGTAACATCTCTTAAGTTATTGCACGCACGTTGACACTGGATATGAGATGTCAAACCCCGTAAACATCTCTGACGCCGTTACACTCATATTTATTTACGATTGATTTAACTTTCATAAGGATATTTTAGTCCTGACTCGAGTGTTTTGTCTTTTCATTACGCTCGGGTCAGTCCTGAGTTTTTCAGATTTTTGAAGATCTATTCTGGAGGATGAAGACGAAGATTTGGTATACTATTACTGTTATTACCCTTGCATCATGCTATCTGCTGCATTATTTTAATTGTTCTGTTGTATATGTATAACTCTGATAAATGTTGTATAAATAATTGTCAAAGTATAGTAAACAGCTTCATGAACTGTTTATTTAACTATTATATTTTATCATTCCGCCGCGAGATTCTGTGTTATTTCATTTCCTTTATTTCTCTTTCTTTTCTTTTCTTATTTACCCAATAACCATCTGCCCTTTTGAATGGTTTGGAATCGGCATATGTATTTGATCGTCGGTTTAAAAACTGTCCAAAAAGGCGGGTCGTTACAAAAGATACTTCAAGGATTTATGGTCTATGCAACAAATAGTGCCTCTACATCTTCAAATCAAACACGATCGCCTCCTACTCCAAGTCATGGTTGGATAATTCCTTTCATGCAGTTTCAACTGTCAACTAGCATAAGCGATAACTCTCCCTTTCTACATCTACACACCTCCAAAACTATACCACAAGCATCCGTGTAAACTGTCACCTCTTCATTCCCACCTGGAATAACAAATACAGGTGCACTCATCAATCTCATGCTCACATCTAAAATCCCAAGTAGAAGTCAGATTCTTCTTGTTCAAGTTGGTTAACGGTGCTGTAATCTTTGAGAAGTCCTCCATGAAACGCCTGTAATATTCTCCAATCCTAAGAAACTTCTCACATCCGTAGCATTCTTGGGCTCTCTCCAATCTTAGATCATTATCACCTTTGTGGGATCCACTGCTATTCCTTGTCCTGACATGACATGACCCAATTAGAATCTCACTTCTTCCTTCCAAAAGTGACACCTAGAGAACTTAGCTCTCAACTTGTGCTTTCTCAAAATCTCAAGCACAATCCTCAAGTGCATCTTGTGCTCTTCCTCAGTTCCAGAGTAAATCAGAATGTCATCCATGAACACAAGCACGAACTTGTATAACTGATCTGGAAAGACTATTCATAAGATCCATAAAGTATGCTGGAGCGTTGGTCAACCCAAAAGGCATCACCAACCACTCGTAGAAACCTGACGGTGTCCGTAATGCAGTAATAGGCACACTTTCTTTAGCCACTCTCAACTGGTGAAATCCCGTCGTCAAACCCATTCGAGAAAACACCTTAGCACTGTGCAGCTGATCAAATAAGTCATCAATGCATGGAAGCAGATACTTATTCTTCTTTGTAACCTTGTTCAGCTCACGATAATTTACACATAGCCTCAAAGAACCATCTGCCTTAGTCGCGAGTACAACAATCGTGGCCCATTCGGACATGCTTCTTCGAATGAATCCTTTCTTCAGCAGATCATCCACTTGCACCTCTAACTCTTTCTGCTCTCTAGGTGCCATACGCCTCAAAGGCATCACTACGGGTCTAGCTCCATCCACTAAGTCGATCCAAAACTCAATCTCTTTATGCGGTGACAATCATGTCACTTCCTCGAAGACAGTAGGGCACTCTCTAGCAATATGCACAAATGACAATTCTTCTTGTAGAATTTAAGCGAATATAGAAAGCTAACAAATACCACATCCTCTGGTAATAAGCAGCGTATCACTACCGTTCGCCCTTCCACATTCCCAATTATCACCTCTAGCTTCTCGCAACCCACAACAGCTGCATACCTCTTAAGCCAATCCATTCCCAAAATAATCCCTAACCTAGCAAAATTAAGAACAAAGCAATCAAAAGCAAAAAAACATCCATGACTTGATAACACTAAGCCACGACAAATCATACAAAGACTAGTAGATCCTCCAACAGGTTTCATCACAATTAAAGGTCGGTCTACTATCTCTAGTTCCAAATCTAGTCTACATATTTAATCAGCATAGATGAAAGAATGCGAAGATCCAATATAAAAAAGAAATCTAACAGAAACATAATGATGGAAAGCATATCTTGCACCACGACTCATTTCCCCTTATCCTTAGCAGTAGGAGCACAAGATGAAGTCGGGACTGCATCCAAAGCATATGCCTTCGCAATCTGCTTATCTTTAGGTGGTTTTGGACAATCCTTCTTAATACGCCATGACTTATCATAGTTGAACACTTTCTAGTAGCCTTACGTTCCTTGGCATACTGGCCTTTTTCCTTACAAATAGGAAAAAGTTCTCACCCTTGCTCTTTTTCTGGCCCCTTTTTCCTTGCTATTGTGGCTTCCTCTTTCCATTACATTTCTTCTTACCTCCACCGCCCTGATGTGGTTTTGGTTCCTCTTTTGCAGCAGCAACAACAATATTAGTATTATTCTTCGGGTATAAACACTTATGTCTAAGGGCTTTCTCCATAAGTTTCTCAAATGACACTTCAATGTGGTCCACCAACATTTCTCCCAAGTAGCCATCTAATCCAGCAATAAACTTCTCATTCTTCTTCAAAGGTGTATCAGTAAAATACATCCCATACTTCGACAAAGCATCAAATTCTGCCACATACTGAGAAATAGACATCTCCCCTTGCTTCAACTCAGCAAATTTCTTGAACAACATGAACTTCTAAGCCGTAGGAGTGAACTTCTCCTTAAATCTAGCCTTAAATTTATCTTAAGAAATCTGATGCCCTGGAGTAGCAATGGTAACAACATTCCACCAATTCATTGCTTGGCCCCGTAGCTGTCTTGAATCAAGCTTTCTCTTCATAACATCTTCCATATCCATATCATTGAAAATTCGTTCACAAATACCTATCCAATGTTGCATTTCAATAGCTGATTTTGTTCCTAAGAATGGCTTCCCTCGAAGAATAGAATAATCCTTACAAAGCTTGGCGAAGTCAATCCTAGGCACTTGCAAAAGGGCATCACTACCTAAAGTCACACCAGGAGTAGTTTGGGCTCTCCTCGCCAGTGAAGCACTATTGCATCAAACATGGCTTGAAAATCGGGTGTAGCAGCTCCTAATCCCGCTTCCTCTTCCACTCCTGAAGTGGAGTTATTCCTAGCAGCATTCCTTATATTCCGATTCATTCTTATCTATGATAAGAATGGTTAGCCTCATTCCAAGAAAAGTTGGAATGATACTCAAGTGCATACTATACTATATAATATTACTATACAACATAATATCTTCATTAACAAGTACGCTCCTTCCTTTAGCGTATACCCTCGACTTGCTTTGGTTAACTCGTAACTAAAGTTCTAATACCAAATGTGACGACCGCCCCATACCACCCACACATCAGTGACCAAAAAGAGCATTGTAACTGTGTTAGTCTGATATGAAACGATCATCAAGGGTTGAAATTTGAAGCAGAAAATCTGTTGCATATCTCATAGCGCGTGGATAAAATATAATATAGAAAATATATAACATAATATAGTGAGCCATAAAAAATGAAAATAACATCTCCACTAAATCATGAGTTTTGGTACAAATGTCGTAATATATCAGCAAAATATTTCCTCACTACATCCCTCGGAGTACATAGAAACAGATAGAGGAAACTACAAAAATAGAGTAATATGCCATATCTTCTCTTAGCTAATCATCATACAGCAGCTACGACTCCAAATCTATCATCTAGTTTACTCGTTTGAGAGAATCCAATATGATAAGAGGAAACATAAAACCTTAGGTCGTCAGACAATAGTCTGGTGTGAGCGGTAAATGACCATCAAAAGCTATACTGGAAAATATGGTACTAGACAAGTAAAAAACCCATACCTGACCTATCGCTGCAACCAAAGAGTTAGCACATAATAATAAGACATAATATGCTACTCAAATAAACAACAATAGGATATTGTAACAGAACACGATAAAAGAATCTAAGCAGCCTCCTCTATTGACCCTATTCATAATCCCTTCTCCAACGTTCCTATAGATGATAGCGTACCTAAGAGAAATAGCAGTCATAACAACCATAACATCCATCAACCGAAATCTAGCTATCATCTTCTAAATCCTTGAATTATGATAAATCCTATAGCCACATCCTCACTTGCCAAAGACTAATGGACATCTCCGTTCTCGATTGTATTCCCTCATACTTTCATGTCTGAAATCCCACACAATTGTCTCCTATAGTACCTATGTACCATTTGACACTAGACCCTCTTGGAGCGGTCCAAGATACACGACTGGCTACCAGCCCTGGGGTGCCCCAGCATATAGTATCCCTGCTTGAACACAACAAGAACACTCCGAGCTATCAATGATTCCTTGGCACTCCCAAATCTTCAGAGCTTTCATAACTCCAATCCATTTTCGGGCGTGAGTCCTGCCACTCAACTAGTCCATTATACCACATCCTCGTTCTAAACTGAGCTATCCGTCAACTCCTTCAATACCACTTCTTATCTGAGCCCCTGACCGAAGAGCCGAAACTTCATCATGTTATAACATCTAAACTGCAGAAGCAATCAGTGAGCCACAACTTCCAACGTGATCCACCTAACCTTAGAGTCTCCACCCCAGATCTCACATCCAGTGGAGCCAATAATATGGATCATTACCAATCCGATCAACTGGATTGGTTCTGATCCAAATACTTAACCAGTTTCGGACTACATTTCTCTTCCAGCCTCTAGTGCACTCCCTCTGGATGCTATAGACCCTTAATCATCCCTCTTAGCCTTCAAGTCTTCTCTTCTATGCACCATAGTCGATCCAACAAAGATAATCCATCCAATCTTCAACACTTGACCTATCATCCGATCCAACTTTATAGAGCACTCTGAAACTCATGCTCTATTCCCTCTATGAGCCTCTCCTCAATTAGAGTTCAACATTCTGATTAGTACCAATCCGATCCAATCGGATGGATGTCGATCCAAAGACTTAGCTCTAATTGTGGTGTAATTCACAGGACTTCCTCCTTGCATGCTCTAGAGCCTATCCTCCAAGTTTTGTACAATTCCGATGAACTTTGTTCTCGTTATGCTCCAATCACCCATCTAAGTCCTAAAACAAGCACAACACTAGCAAATAGATCAAGCGTAGTAAGCAATTCAAACATAACAATGAATCAAACATAGAAAATCATCTAGTTACATCCAATATGAACGTACAAACCATCCAATTCAGTCTATCATCACAATTCTAGCATGGATATAATCTAACACATAGAATTTCATAGCCAAATATACTTAAATGACACTAGTCAACGATCTAATCCCAATACATGTTTAATTAGGTTAATCTAATGTTTCTAAATATGAAATTCCTTAGTCTAATCAATTTAATTTGATAATTCTAACTTATAATCACCTAACTACAACTTATAATCCATCATAGACTAGTGAGAGATCATAACCACTCACAAAACCTATGAAATATGATGAAGATCCGATTCGATGGTGATAAATCGGATGAAGATGCAACTAAAGTGATGAGATCAAGTTTCTAGTTGAAGATCTAGTATCTTATTTGCAATTAGAGACGATTTGAGATGAAATCCAATGAAATGAATGGAGAATTAGGGATGAGTTAGAGTTTGGGGTTGATTTGAAATGAGAGATAAACTTTCATATGGTCTCTCTCACCTCATATTTATAGCCAAACCTGATTAGATTAATGAGCTTGTTAATCTGCCCCATTAATTCCCTTCTAATTTTGATCAGTAGATTTTAGATTTTAAAGCTGCTATAACTTCCTAACCACTTATCCAATTTTCCTTATGACACTTTATGGAATGGAAAACTTCCATCCCGAAATAATGAAATAGGTTAGAGCATCTGATATGGCTTCTATTAAAAGTTATAACCGAAATAAGACCTCTAGGGTTAAAATGGTCATATAGAAATTCGGAAAAAAATCATAGATGTGTAAAACATCCCTAAAAACCATATCCCAAAATATTTGAATCGTACAACCACAAATGAATTAAATAAAATTACTTCACGATCCTCCGATACGTAAAATACTGGTCGTTATAGAAATGAATATGTAAATTTGCTTTCTATTTTTGAAAAATAGAAAACGCAAGGTGCCTTGCACATTTCTGACAGAAAATGCAAGGTAACTTGCACTTTTATGATTTTGAATTTTTTTTTATATTTTCGAAAAGCACTAGTTAACTTGTGCTTTTTATTAGAAAAGTGCAAGCTAGCTTGCGCTTTCTGATTTTGATTTTTTTTTGAAAATTTTAAAATTTTTGAAAAGCGCTTGTGCTTTCTGATTTTGATTTTTTTTTGAAATGTTTGAAAATTTTAATATTTTTGAAAAGCACGGGTTAACTTGCGCTTTCTATCAGGAAAGTACAAACTAGTTTGCGCTTTCTGATTTAGAAAAAAAAGGATCTAATTTACATACTCATTGCTACGAGGAATTTTATGTAACAACATCTGTAATAGAGACCTTATGTGCAAAGCTCCATATATAAATGGCATATGCTGTTTGATGCATTAATTTATAGAATTTAATGAATTATGTTAATATCAACCCTGAGCTCCTAAATGAAAAAATTAACCAAAGATTAAAATGAATTAATTATAAGAGGTGATATTGATATAAAAGAAACATCAGTAGAAGTAGAAATGCAGCAACTCAGCTTGTTTGATACATCAACCTAGCTTTCAAAATACAATTTACAATAAAAGACAAATTCTCCATCTAATAGTTATATAAAGAACTACTTGCCATATACTGGTAAATCATAAAATAAGTGACATTTATATTTCTCAATCAAAAGTAATATTGAATTAAATTAAATAGTTTCGATGTCCTTAAAAAAATGTATAGTAAATATACTAAGTTATGTTAGTTTATCGATTAAAGATGTTAAATTTTATCAAAGAAATATCAATGATGAATACAATATGGAAAAAAGATTTCAAACTACAGAATGTAAAATATACATTTCATTAAATTGTTTTATGTCTTTCCAAATTTATTACTGTCCATCTTCTAAGCTATAAGAAGTTTATTATATCTCAACTCTGTTTCATCCACACTCATTTTGCAATTTTGTTGATATAATAATAAGAAGAAAAATAGAGTTTGAAAATAGTCAAAAGATAATTTTAAAAAATATATATGAAAAACCGATGCAGTCTAAAAAGAGAAATTTTAATTTGGTTCGATTTACATTTACCGGATAATAGAACCATTAGGTGAAAATTGATTTGCCGTGCTCTTATTTAGTCAAACAGAAGCATGTTAGATCTTATGTTTTGATAAGTGAGAACTAAAAATATAATTTTTTTTAAAGATAGAGCAAGAATGTGGAAGGATAATAGTTAGTATTTTTAACGTGGTATAGAATGAAGATGATATTGAGGGAAAAATGTAAAATATTAACACAAATAAAGGAGATTTCAGTATTTAGATTAAAATTAAATAAAAGCGTATGAGATAAAAAGTTATATTTTTTAAAATGGGTACTTATTTACTCATAAACATTACAGAGTTTGGGTATTAAGGGCACAAAATAGTGTAGAAGTGATGTATAATAAGCATACTCAAAAACCGCCATACGTACTCCTAATACGAGACACATGATAAAAAAAGAGGGACCACATAGCAACCCCACGTAGCATTTGAGTGACGTTACCATTAAGAATTTGAGTTATAGTGGATTTTAATGTGGTATAAACAAATAGGTTAATGCTTAATTAAAAATATAAATACCGAGAGAAAAATGTAAAATATTGACTTAGATTGTTGGGTATTTGGATTATAATTAAATGAGAAGAAAAGATATGAAAAGTTATATATTCAATATTATATACGGTAAATAAATAGAACATATTTGAAAAAGAGGAATGTATATATGAAACAATGGAGTTATGATACCATTATGCATTTGAGTTATAATGAAATTAGATTTTGTTCTGAATGAGCATATTTAGTTTCATGGGGCACAATGGATTTTTCCTTTAAATTAACGAGAGAATACTATTTTGAGTGAGAGTTAATGGGAAATAAGAATATAAGAATACCAATATTTTTTATATGATAGACATAAAAATAAAAAATTTATGATCTTAACTAAGATTGAAAGATATGTGTTTTTTCCTTAATAATAAAAACAAATCCTAAATGAATTATATTATCCTCATCAAGATCCACACTAACTGTAATTATTACATACGTCTAATCGTTATTAAGTAAATAGGTATGTTGATATTGGGAAGTATAAATCCAAGGTTAAGTATAAAATTAAGAGCTAAACTACTATTATTATTGTTGTTATTAAAAATAAGAATTATGAAACACAAAGGTAGCATGTTATCAAACTGAAAATGGTACGTGCTCTACATAAGCATGAACTCCAGACCATGTTTAGCTTATGCATTAGTTTTTTTTTTTTTTAAGAAAAAACTTAGATGCGTAATATAATAATAAGACCGTGGAATGGAAATTACCTTTCAATAATAAAGGGCCTTTCAATTCACTCATCAATTAGAATCTAAAATCCTATATAAATTAAGATATAAGCTTAAGTAGAAAAGAATTATAGACAAAAAAAAAAAGAAATTGTTCGCCTATATATTGAATGAAACTTCTAATAAAATAATATTGAAGCACTCATATTATTCACTTGCATCATTTATTTCTATTAGAATCAGACAACTTCAGTATGATATATTAAGCCACCATTCGTAACAGCGAAAAGTTGCAACCAAAAAAGAAATCTAGAAGCAAAATCAATTAGAGGAGATCTAAATTTATGAAGATAAAGAAAAAATTAAGATGCACTTAATTCTATTCCATCAGACCATCTTATTACATTGAATATAATACATATTACTTTATTTTTGCTAGCAAAAACATAAAAGATTTAAAACAACAAACGAGGAAAACAAATAATATACGGTGATAATTGAATGGTTACTAATATCAAGCTTGGAAATGAGCTGGTAAGAATATGTGGTTGAATTACCGTGGAATTGGGCAGTTGATGAATAACGAAAGAAGCTTCAACTTAAAAAAATAAACATATTAAAGGAAGCCGCTACAGAAAATGTAAGTTGTGGGGAGACCATTAATACAGAGCATTGTTAATGACTTCAAATTTGGTTACGAGTGGGCGTTTCGACGGAGGTCTGTCGAATTTAAGCTTGAAATTCGACGAGGATGCGCCGAACGTGGTGTAAAAATTTATTTCGGTGGTAGTTTGTCAAATTTCATCGCTTTTGGTAGTGGAGTATCAACAACAACACCCTTAATACACGATTCAATGGTCGTATTAAAAACAAAATAATTGAAGGATGAAAATGGAAAATGAAGCTTAAACAAAGAACAATTTGATATACAGAATAAAATTGAATGTGAGAGCAGATAACGAAAAGTCATGTATTTAACTATACATGGAATAGACTAGATGAATGAATGAAGCTTCGGCTTAAAAAATAAATATATTAAAGGAAGCTGGTACAAAAAACTTAAGTTGAGGGGACACCATTGATAAGCAGGTTTAATGATGGAAGAGAAAAACAAAATATTTGGGGGGTAAAAATGAAAAAATAGACCTTAAGCATAGAAGAATCGAATATAGAGACTAAGAATGATATAAGAAAAGTCATGTATTTAACTTTATAATAGGAAATGAAATGATATAATATGATGGATATGATAGATTGGAGGAAGAAATTGTTGGGATGCTCAAAATACAAATTCCATAAATAAATGTATCCCAAGCCCCTAAGAAATATAATATTTGCATAGCAAACCCTTCAGAAAGTAATCACGGTGTTAATAATTACCATATGTTGCAATGTGCAAATGTGAATAAGAAGGGCCAAATCTGAGACGCCAAATCTGTTCATCAAATATAAAAAACAAAAAAAGCTTTACCCAAAGATCTTGGTTGATAATCATAGTTCTGTCTGCGGATGTCGGATAAAGCTAATTACAGATTACTAAAAACAGCTAATCGCTTGAATCGCAATTGTATTTAGCTGAAATTGTTGTTTAGTCAAGATAATATCAATTATATATGCCTGGCTTGTTAAATTCTTCAGCTCCGGCAAGCTCGCCGGTGGTGGAGAAGAACACGATTTGGTCCACCAACTGTGATGAAATTACGTTTGAACGGCTACAGAAGGTATTGGTTTGACTGTTAGTTTATAGATTTGATTAGAGTTGTTTTGGGGAAAATTTAGTTTAATTTTTATTTATCAATGAACAATTGAATAATCGTTTAATGGTGGATCTTGTTTCGGATATAATGGTCACGATCGAAGTTAATTATTTCCATTTTAATGAGTTAAATGTTAGCAAGTTATGATTGATTTTGATTCGTAGTTTAATTAATCTTTTAAAGGTTTTGATGTTAAATAAGGCGACATCAGTTCATCATTATACTGTATTGAAAAGTTTAATTTCCTGTGAAAGATTTAGAGGCAATGCTGCTGGTTAATTGTCACTTTTGGTCGATAATGGGAATGAATTTCATTTTAGCTAATTTAATTGATAGATGCTCAGAATGTTGCCTGTATTTTTGTTTGTATTTGTAATTAATCCGCTTAGATTTCAAAATCTATATATATTGAGGTACAGATTTTGAAATTTTAGTTATTTAGTTGCAAAGTACCAACTAAAATACTATTAACATTCTGAAGGGGCCTGCCGAACTTCTCAAAAGTGCTAAATAGGAATGTAGACTACATTTAAGAATGCCACAATTCAGCAGTTTGATCATGTCAAGATTGTAACATTCTGTCCACTATGATAAATACATGGACTATTTATTCTCCACTACTCCACTTCAGTCTTGCAATGATTAGCAAGTAGCCAAGAGTCCATTAAGGAATGAGTTTATTGTTGTCGTATGGCAAATAAATATGTTACTACTTGTTGCAGTTTAAAACCTCCGGTTCAACCTCTTGGAATACAAATTTATTTCAAGGAAGCTAGTACCTTAGACGACCTCTCCAATACCCTATGTTAATATAGGCATGATAAGTAATGCTTAATTGTTAATAATCACATTTTAAGCCCTTTATTTTTGACATTGCGTGATAAAAAGTGGAATCACCGAAGAATGCTTAGTTGTAGATCACTTTTTTTCTTTCCAATATGTACCACAAGGAGCGTAGCGAGAAACAGGACATGGTCCCATTCCGGAATCTACATTTCAATCTGATGCGACTCAAAGATGTTTTCATTTACCATGCGGTAGGGGTGAGCGTTTTGTTGGTTCGGTTTGTCTAATAATGAAAATTATTTAACCAAACTAAAACCAATAAAAATGAAAACGAAACCAACTAAATTAAGTTTTGTTGGTTCGGTTGGTTATCCAATTAAGCCGAACTAAAAATGATTCACATTTTATATTTGGAATATTCATTGTACTTAAAAATAACAAACACGCACACATATATGATTAAAATATTACTATGTTTTACACAGTAATTTTGACACGTATGATAAATAAAATTTATTTAGACCACTAAACCAATTACAAAAAAAAAAAATCATTATAACATTAGTAATTTTGACAATATAATAAAAGTTTGATTAATTTGGTTAATACCGATAACCGAAATAATTTATTTTTATGGGTCGATTATAAACCAATCTAGTTTTAAAATCAAATCAAGCCCACCGAAATAAACCGGTTTGGTTGATTTATTTGGTTTAACCAAAGATTGCTCATTCCTACCGTGCGGTTTTGTTTAAACTAAAGATTCCTTGGTGATCGGATCGGATAGATCACATGAGTTAAGCAATGTATGCATTTTTAGTTGTTGTATTCATGTGTTGCGTATGCCAAGGTATTAAAAGAATATGATTGTGGACTTTATGGTTTCATATTTTCTGAAGTTCTTTCTGAAAAAAAATAGCCTTGTTTCCATGTGTAAAATATAGAATTAAAAGATGTATTCTAAGGGATTGAAAGTAATTAATTGTTGCTTAAGTGGCAGTTATGTTACGTGAACTTTGTCAAGGAAATACCATAGTTTTATGTTAATACATAGCTTGCATACGTTGAGCTAGCTTACTTCTAGTTTTGAACTTATTGTATAAGAATATGTTGGTGAAGTTTACAATGTCCAAGAAATTTAAGCATGTTAATGAATGTTTATTAGAATATTCTAATTGTAATGCTGGCAAGACCTTTGCACTTTGAGACCTCCCGTGATCAACTCCTTCATATAACGGCAGCAAAATTTGATTAATTTTTTAATGATGAAATTATACTTTCCTACTATACCTACTAGGTATACCTAACTAGATTATTTCCTATTTTTATCTACTATACTATTTCTTACTATATAATCATTAATCATTAATACTCGTAGTTAGATATTATTACGAAAACCTGTATTCATTCAATTCATATTCAATTTTTTCTGATAATGTTACCTATTCATCTCTTGGTCTATTGCAAATGTGTTGGCACTTGCAATTATTTTTCAAATCAATGGCTTAGTTGTTGTTGTTGTAATGGTTATAATGTGTAATGTGTAATCCTTGGCATGCTCAAAAGCTTTTGTACTGATATGTACTACCAAACACAAAGGTTATACCCAAGTCAATTACATTCCTCACAATGAGCAAGTTAATAGGTGAGGTTTGTTTATCAAATGATCTTGCGGTGGAGAAAACGTGTGATATTTGTATGCAAATGTAATGTTTGATCCTGTGTTGGACTAATAACCACCCAGTGCAAATTTAGTGTTGTAGGCCATCAAGCGATATGTGCTTGAAATCCATTTACATACAGCTCCTATAAGTTACATGTTACGGCTCAACATTTTGGTTTAAAATATGATTTGATATCATAGTAATAACCCTTAGCACACATAATGCAAAAATCGTATTTAATCACCTCGACCATATACAAACAAACTTATATTCCTAAAGAAGCTTTGATGCTGTTGAAGGTTAAGGCTCATTATTTAATACATAACAAACCGTACATTTAATTTTCGATGTGGGACTAGACATCTTTGGTTTCCCATTTGAAGTCCTTATAACTTGGCTTGTAGTTTTTGGGGCCATGACTATTAAGATGAAACGGAATAAATTATCAAATATATGCGGGCATTATGAGGCAAGCCTGCTTTTAAGGAATTATGTAGTAGCATTATTTTCTAATTTTGTTTATTATTATTTGGTTTCAGTTTTGGAATGACTTGCCTATCCAAGCGAGACAAAAGCTCTTGAGAGTCGATAAACAAGCCCTTTTTGAGCAGGCCCGAAAAAACCTCTATTGTTCTAGATGCAATGGGTTGCTCCTTGAAAGCTTTACTCAGATTGTTAATTATGCAAAATCTTTGCAACAAGAAAATGCTGTTTTTCATTGCAATAATAAAAAAGGCAGCCACAATCACTGTAATTCAGAAGACATTCAGGACCCTTCGATTCACCCATGGGGAGGCTTAGTGGCAACCAGGGACGGGATACTGACATTACTTGACTGTTTCATATATACAAGATCACTTAAGTCACTTCAAAATGTAAGCATGTTTAATGTTAACTTTATTAGCTAATTTGATGGTCAAGGTGATTGCATATGACCCACTAAAGAATGCAAAATTTGTTTTGAAGTAGTTTGTTATATGCATGTATTCACACTCCCAGTTAATATTTCACAAATAAATCATTTGGATCACTTTTCCCAAGGTTTTTGATTGTGCTCGAGGAAGGGAACATGAACGTGAAATTCTGTATCCCGATGCATGTGGTGGTGATGGAAGAGGCTGGACGGTCCATGGGATGCTAAATTATGGAAGAGGGCATGGGCCTCGAGATTCATGTGCCCTGCATATAACTCGGCTATCTTGTGACGCATTATTAGATTTTTGGTCTGCTTTAGGGGAAGAAACTCGAACGTCTCTTTTAAGTATGAAAGAGGAGGATTTCATTGGGAGGCTAATGTACAGGTCAGTTATATTTTCGCACCTTTTTGCGACCATACAAAAATATGTAAAGCCAGGTTTATGCAAAAGAACGAATTTAAATTTTCATTATTACCTTGGAAGGCTAAATAAGTGAGAAAATTATGGGTTTGGAGTTTGTGGATGTCATACTTTTTTGTAGGCCTGTAAACGGGTACTTTCGAATGCGGATAGTGTCATATCTACATTTGTATTCGAAATCATTTTTGGATACCCAATATCTGCATCCACGGATACGGTATCAAACAATCATCATATCCGTTAATGATCGATAAATCAAGAAATATAAACATAAAATTTTGATGTAACATATTTTTCTTCTTCAATCCCGCTGATTATAAAAGTATGCAAAATCAATTAATAAATAGTTTGGAGCAGCTACTATGCATTAAATGCATACAATATAAACTATTAACTTAATAAAAAATAAATACATATATTTAATTGTATTAAATCCACAAAATAAAATATAATCTTAACAAAAACCAGATGAATAATTTTCGGATGTGGATACGGATGCAGATGCCATCATATCTACGTCTGTATCCGTCTTTCGGGATATTGGGTATTTTTCTGCTTTTCGTATACGGGTGTGGATGTATTTCAGATTTTTTGAGTATACATTGACAACTTTACTTTTGTGGGAATAAGTAAGCTGACACTATCAGTAGCTTATTTACGTCAGTATTTTACTATTTATCTGTAATTCTTTAGACATGCAAACCTTAATTCCTTATTTTCCAATTGCTGATCTAAGGTCTAACCAAGAACGTGAAATTACGGATTTTGTGCTGTCAAGTACGTGCAACGTATGGTTAAAAACTTACATATGATCTGTTCTGTCGATCGTGGTGACAAGACCCTTGTCGATGATGTAGCATGTGAAAGAAAAAAAAATGGCATTTACTCTCTTTTGCTAGGGTGATGTATTGAAACTCACAAACTAATGATGTTGCATATAATACATACTTACCTTAAGAAATTATCGTAAATCCATAATTTTGATTTGTATTGTGAAATTTTAACACCATTATTCTCTAATATCTCTATTTGTTTAATGTACTGTAGCAGGAAATATGGAAAAATTTATTTAACACAACTAAATGATGCAACTGGTGACACATTAGATCCCAGTCATTAGATCTTCCCTTGATTTCAACCTCACATGTAAACATATTGAGATCCAACGGCAACCTATATTGTGTTTTATTTTGTATTCAAATAGTAGCCCCATTAAAAATTGTCTAAATTGTCTTTCATAATATAGTATGACAAGAGTGACAAACACCTAAGTTAGACATGTCTTTTAATGGAAGGTGACAATAACATGAATATGATGCAGTGACCTTATGTTGTCATATTCTGGACGAAATAATACATCTGCCCATCTCATAAATTATTACCTCCCTTCTATCATTTTCAGAAATTACTCCATTTCTCAGGTTAAATCGTAAAAAGTCATGTTTATAAATTTTTAAATTTTTATTCACAAATAAACCCAAGCTAAAAATGATAGAATAGAATAACTAAATTTGCATCTGTGTATCTTTAATGTGAATCATAAGATGGTCAAAGACAATTCTATGAAGCAATAGCAGCGGGAGCATATGAGATAAGAGGGCCATGTATATAACTATAAAATTTGTCACATGATAAGTCATATTGTGCACCATCCTTTTATAAATGCTTATTTTGAAAAAAATAGAAGGTTAATACTGAAATGCAGAAATAATGCTACAATGATATACTGTCTATACGCTAATTATGCATTTGCATGTAGAAGGGTTTCAGATTATGGGAATTAGTGGTGAGTAGACTTGATTCATGGTAAAGCTCAATCAGTATGTTTTCTCATTCACCATTCATGAATTCTAGACATAAGCACAACCATTTGAAATGGGATTTATTATTAGAGAAGATGAGTTGGATTCCTACGATATCCACTCCTAAATCCTCATATGGTGAGGATTCTTCATGTGAATTCATCCCTTTTAAGGAAATCAATGGCTTTAAATTTATCCCACTTAATAAAAGTGGGTGCAGATATAAATCCTTTTCGTTTTATTTTGCCATAGAATTTATTTTGTGTACCACAACCTGTTTGCACCTTCAAATTTGTTTTGCATTTTACTTTAGATTCATTTTGGAATATGCTTGGGGTTATAATATATATATATATATATATATATATATATATATTCTTCCAAAAATGTTAACACGCAAGGTTTGAAATGCTCATAAACCCATAGATTCTTCTAAATGAAAATAAGATCCAACTTATCAATAACTTTGGAAGAGTTACATAAATTGTGCTAGTTAACACGACATTATACAAATATAATTTTCAACCATATCCTTTCAATTGAGTTCACATCAAAGATATTATGTCTTGAAC
Source organism: Allium cepa (assembly GCA_030765085.1). Classification (NCBI taxonomy): domain Eukaryota; kingdom Viridiplantae; phylum Streptophyta; class Magnoliopsida; order Asparagales; family Amaryllidaceae; genus Allium; species Allium cepa. Next base: position 590,434,779 of record CM060928.1, read on the forward strand.
ACAGCAGAGTCTAGCTTACTTTTCTTGCTAATAGTGGATTCTATTCCTTTTGCTGGAGAATATAAAGGATCTTTTAGTATACTAAGAGCATCTCCAATAAGGCTTCATTTAGCCTTTATATTCAGCAATGCCTCAAAAGCCCACTCCAACAATTCGGATCACCTGAATACTTAGAGTAATTTTTAGGGACCAATTCAGAATTCTGAATTAGTCTAGGCTCCTATTTAATAGGCACGATCTCAGAAGCCTATTAAATAGGCGCTTAGGAATTTTATTTAATAAACTATTTATTTCCCGACGTCTATTTAATAGGCTCATGAGATTAGGCTTTTGATAATATATTATTAAATATCCATATAAAGTCAGACACCTATTTAATAGGTGCCTGACTGTTGGGTATTCCCTGAATATTAAGGATTTAATATTCAGGTTTCGAATGTTAACCCCTTTAACCGTTGGAGATGCTTTAATATAATGAACAAGCAAGCATTTTGCAAAATCAATTTCCAATGTTTTATCATATTGTAAATTTTAGTATAGTTCACTGTGAATGCTACCATATAGTTGGATGATTATGTTAACGTGTAAATCGTACCCTCTTAAAGGATGATATCATTCCCTGCTACAAAACTGGTGTTAGAAAAGATGCAAGAAGGCATGACATACATGGTTTATAACCATCTGCTGCCATAATCCATATAACCTTGTGCCATATTTTTTATATTTAAAGCAATGAAAAAGGATATTCTTCATATTTTATTGCCCAGTAAAGAATCTTTGAAGGCGGCAAAATATGCTATATTTGATGATGGAACCATGTTCGAATGAACATCTTTCTTAGCAAAATAAATAGAGTATAATCTGTTGACACTAACATTTACACTTTTAGCATAGTGCTAACTTTGACTATAGCTATTATTATTTCTCTCTTCCTTCGCAGCATTTGTCTATACAGAAGAAACTAGTGTGTAACCCCTGCGTTGCGCATGATAATATTGTAAAATATAGTATTTATATTTTTAATGTTAAAATGAGAGCTTTGTTATGCAATGTATGATAAATTCAGTAAAAATTAAAGAACTATAAATTAAATTTGTTATTAATATTTGTGTGTGGTTTATGTTGCGTAGCTTATATATAAAATATATATATATATGAGAACTAAAATAATTTTACCATTTTTGTTAATATGAGTATAGCATACATGTTGAAACCCACGTATGCTAGTGATATGTTAAATGAATTAATAAATATTATTTAACAGAATTTGTTTAAATAAGTTAAATTTAAATTTATATAATCAGTTTAAATATATGGACTTAAAGTTGAACAGTAAGAAGAATTGGGAAGAATTTTGTAAAAAAATGTATAATTTGATTTGGAGCTATTGAAGTTAAAAATAGAATTTTGTAATGTAATAAATGATAAATTCTTTATATAAACGAATCATAACCGATTTATAATTATTTGTAAATAATTGTATAAACTTTAACATATCCAAACTAAAATGTAAAATGCTGGGAGATAATTAGTAAATTATATGTGTAAACCGATAAATTAAAGGGATTTGAAAATAAGATATCAAGGGAGAGATTAGGGAGAAAGAGAAAAAGCTTAGAACCAATAAAGAGCTAGGACTTCGTTATGCAACATATTTTAAATTCAGTGAAATAAATGATTTATAATATAAAATTTTATTGTTGTTCATGTATAATTTATGTTATGTACCCTATACACCTTAATATTTGAGTAAAAAATTATTTTATCACTTTGTTAATTTGAGTATGGTATACATGTTGAAACAGACATATTTTAATGATTTATTAAATGAATTAACAAATAATATTTAACGGATTCTTTTCAGTGTGTTGAATTCAAATTACATAACTAGTATAAATATATGGATTTGAAGATAAATAGTAGAAACAATCGAGAAGGGTTTTGCAAAAAACTAATAAAATATTAATGTTTAGTCATGTAAAGTTAAAATCAAAATTTTGTAATGCAGTGTGATAAATTTCTGAAATAAATGAATTATAATTGATTTGCAAAATAATTTTGTTATTATTGTTTATATACATAATTTATTTTTTGTAATTTATATGTCTTTGTAGTTGAATAAATGATTTACCATTTTTGTTCATATATATATATATATATATTAAAATTGACCTAGTTTAGGGATTTATTAGAAGAATAGACTAAATTTTTACCGAGATTATTTATATAGTTCAAATTTGTGATTTCGTACGTAGCTTAAATATATAGATTTAAACGTAAAATATTAGAAAAAATTGAGAGGGTGAATAATTGTAGAAATGTTAAAATATAGGCATTCGAAGCTATTTTTTTTTTGATGCCATGTATGAAATTTTCTATTAAGATAAATGAATTATAAATTAAATTTATGAGTGCCCTCCTTAAATTAAGTTTCACTCTTCTACCAAAAAATAATAAATTAAATTTATTAGTATTATTTGTGTTATGTGATTTATACAACTTTATATTTAAGTGAAAATAAACAACTTTAGCACTTTTATTAATGTGAATATGATATATACATATCTGTGTAGTTAATGTTCCGCTATTACCCCGCTATATCTCATAGCGGATTTCTACCGCTACGATTTTTCTATATATCCCTAAAATATAGCCTTTCCGCTTTAATTCCCGCTATATTCCGCTATTCCCGCTATATCTTTTTTAATAAAATGAATTGAAAAATTGCATTTATACATTATAAAATTATGAAATTAATTTATTTGATTTAATTTTTAATATATTTTCAGAAATGAAAATGCTCTAATATTCTACCAAATTCAATTATGTTATATAACAGTTTTTCGTTTATTTAAAGTATATTCGCACATGTTTTTATTTAAAATTATTTATGTATTATTTATAATTTAATTGAATGATAATTTTTCATTTAATTACCATTTATATATTTGTAAAAACACTAAGTACGAGTTTTATATGCTATTTTAGAGCCATCCGTTATATCTCGCTATATCCTCGCCGTATCTCCGCTATGACTTTCTGCACCTCCATCGCTTTGAATCTATCGAGCGTATTAATTGCACAGATACATATTGAAACCATCGTAATTTATGATTTAGCAGATGAATTAACCGTATATTTGTTAATTGAATTTATTCGATAGTTTAAATTCAAGGCTACATAATTAATTTAAATATATTGACTTAAATATACAATATTAGGTAATATTGAGTAGGATTTTATAAATAATGGTAGAAATTTCAAAATATAAGTACTTGATGTTAAAAAAGAAATTATAAAGTGCAATGCAGGGTAAATATATTGATATAAATGATACTTGTGATTATTATTTATGCTATGTGATTGATGTATTTATAAAAAGTAACTGAATTTTTTTGACCGTTTTTGTTAATATAAATAGGAAAATTTTCAAACATAGACTTGTTTTTGAAAACAATAACGCAAATAACCCTGTTTTGAAAATAATTACAAACATAGGCCTGTTTTTGCCAGGTAGACGAAGGCGAATTTTCAAAACTCGCCTTCAGGCGCATTTTCAAAATGCGCCAACGGGCGACTTTTGAAAATTCGCACGAAGGCGAGTTCTGAAAATTCGCCTTTGTTAAAACTCTGCACAAAACAAGACAACAAGCAAAGAGTTTATCAGATTTTGTACATATCAACTTGAGTACATCACAATCGTATAGATATATAATTTCAAATCTAACAACTTTTGTACATATCAGCTTGCAAATCTTACAATTGCAAAGTTCATTTAAGTTTGATACATGACTAGGTAGTTTGATACATAGAAATTACATGTCTTTAAAGTTGAATACACCGAAAGCATAATTAGGTCGCCGCAGTACATTTGATAAAGGAAGGTTAGGTCGTCGCAGTACATCGCTTTCTGTTATAACCCTGCGATCCACATTTGCTGCACCTGTTTGTTTTAGGCGTTTGAAGCTCGTCCATAACATTTTTTATCCTTGTAGATTTAGGTCGTCCAGGTTGTCTTCTTGTAGGTGGAGGCAATATATGTGGACCGGTGTATGGTCTCCAGTATCTCTTATCACGCACGGGATGAAACTCTGGCTGATATGAAGCTTTGTAACTCCGAACAGAATACCAATCTGATGCGAACTCATGATGTGCTCTGTTAGCACCGTAATCCTGTGCCGAACAAGCCGCCATTACATGCGCACATGGTAATTTTTGCAGTAAGGGGATGTTGCATGTACATGAGCAGTTAGGACCATCAATTAACACTAAATTCATCGCCGTAGCAATGAATCACTTGCCGTTCGGTTCGACTGAAGCGAACTAGTTTACAACGACGTGCTTCAATAGCTCGATCTGCTATTTTAGCTTACCATTTTGGAGTCAAACGTGTTGTAATAGCGTCCACCGTCTCTCGTCTCTTACAGAAATATTCAACCGATCGAAAGAAGGTTCGTGCAACCAACGCCTTTATAGGTAATGATCGAGCACCTTTTAGTACACCATTAAAACTTTCGGATGCATTGGTGGTCATAATATGAAAGCGTCCTCCATCGTCTTTGCACAGGGCCCAATTTTCTTCAAAATTCCCTAAACTTCTTTCAATCCATTCATGAGCTCGTGAATTTGTAGCTTTAATTTCTTCTCTGATTTTGTTGTACTCAACCACTTCTGAAGCACATGCAGCGGAATAAAATAAAGATGTAAGTCGTTTATCCCTAAAACCCGCCGTTTGAAGATTAGCTTTAAGATGTCGTGCACAGAACCTATGTTTGTGTGGTTCTCGCCACCTCTCTTGTAAAGCCTTCGGAATTCCTTTCATCCGTTCCGATATGAAAGTAATACGACGATTGCAAACACTGTGAATGAATTCACGCATGCAAGAAAAAAACCAACCCCAGCTATCATATGACTCGGATTCGACAATTGCATAGATCATCATCCAACGGCACTTCCATTTGAGCTTCTTCACCATCACCTTCAACATCATCTACATTCGGAAAGTCGTAGTTTAACGATTCATTGTTCACCTGCATTCGTTCTACCCAACACGCATCATTGTTAGTGCTCGTCGCAACAGCCATACTATCAATTGCAGGAACATGACCGGTGTCTCCATCTATATTAACATGCATATCAGTGTCAATATTGGAATCATGCGAGTGTTGTGATGGTCCAGCACCACATTCTACAGCAGTATCTTCAATAGTTGTGCATCTGTTTACAACAGTATTTTAGTACGAAGCTAGAGTAGATAGGAAACATTACTCAAATAAATTGCTAAACAAACCTTTGACTTATATAATACATTTCTGATGGAGTAGGATATAACGGTTGCGGCAAATGAATATTTGTTGTTCAACACAGACATTTTGTAGATGCATTTGTTGTTGGAAGCTGAATGTGTTAGAAGAAAGTATTAGCAATTGTAATTTAAAAATAAATTCCAATGTTAAGTTTAATACCTTGGATGCGTCGTAGGTGGTGTGTAGTATGGAAAGTACTGTTCTGGAGTTGGTTGCGACATCATGTAATGCATGAACCCATAGTTTATGGGAGGATGACCATGACCCTCAGCATGTACATATGGATTACTGTAAGTAGGAGAACCTAAGCTTGCTGAAGGATTATCAGTTTTCAACATTTCTGTAAAATGCCCTAATCCTGTACTAACGATAGGAGATTGTACATGTTCTTGCAGATTTTCTTTTGCAACTTTCCCAACGTACAACTCTATGGATTTTTTAACCGCAGAAAACATAACTTCAACATCCTCATCGTCCGAAAGTGTTATTGCTTTTGAACCTGAATCCGTAGGCCAGTTAACCACCAACTCAATATCAAATTCGATTGCGCTTATTTTTGTCGCTTTGTACACGGATTCTTTCAACTTAAATAGTGTGCAACCTTTGCGTACTCTCCCTGGTTTACAAAAACCGCCGACATACTTTCCGTTTTTTTGTTCGTCGACGATCAATTCACCGTCGTAGTAGCAAAATGTTGGAATGAGATTTTTAGCCATTCTACATACAAATAATTTCTGGTTGACCAAACAATTTCTGTACATTCGTACGAAAATATTTTAATGGACGTAACAAAGCTAGGCTTTGTAATTTTCTTACCAATTCGTATACAGAGATATAGCGTAGACGTTTGCGTAGACTAGCAAGGACTCTATTTCAACAACCAACTGATTATCGAAAGAAAATAGAATTTTGGTGTTTGGAATTGTAAGCTGAAAGAAAATGGGTTCTTCAGATCTGAAAACTTGGTGTTTGGAAATGAGGAGGCCAGTGCAAAAGCTGACTAGATATAAAACTTTTTCTTGAAGGCGACTTTTCAGAAGTCGCCTTTAGGCGAATTTTCAAAAGTCGCCTTATGGCGAATTTTGAGAAATCGCCTGAAGGCGAATTTACAAAAGTCGCCAATAGGAAAACACCCGAAATTACTAATACTCAACAGATTATTACGCTGTTGAACTACAAGATACCTCTCAATAGAAAATACAGGACGGACAGATGATAAAAGGCAAGCATACACAAACAACAACCACATTATACTACTTTACGACCATTACATCAAAACATACGGTCAATCTCGTGGTAACCGGTAGCACCCCGCAAGCATTTCATTGCGAATTGCAATATTCATCCTCTCCAAGCGACTAACCGTAGCTTGCATCTCAAGCGCGTATTGGACCCCCCTTTTGGTCATTGGAGGATCGAACCATTCAAAAAATTTACAACTATTCACCCCCTGACGCGTCTGTGCATCGATAATACGCTTTACAGCCGTAAAAGCGACGTCCTGCATTCCTCTGACTTTTGGAAACAACAATGTTACATTCAACTCCGCAATAGCAAAGTACCGAACGTCCACTGATGCTAGAACTTGATGTATTAGGGTTTTGATGAGCAAGTACAGTCATTAGCCTGGTATGCATTGATTGTTGAACCGGTTGGGGATTCTCGAGTACGACATTTTCCCGCGTAGCACAAACAAGTTCACTCACTACTTCTTCATTTGTCTCTTCATTTGTCTCTGTAGCACCCACTGTTGGTAGATCTTCCACTTGGGTCTCTTCATTAGCTAGGGTTTGTCTCTGTAGCACCCACCGTTGGCGCATTTTGAAAATTCGTCCGAAGGCGAATTTTGAAAAATCGCCTACGTCTACCTGGCAAAAACAGGTCTATGTTTGTAATTATTTTCAAAACAGGGTTATTTGCGTTATTGTTTTCAAAAACAAGTTTATGTTTGAAAATTTTCCATATAAATATGGTATGAATATTGAATTTTTATATTTTTATGATTTATTGCACGAATCAACGAATAATAGTGTACTAAATTTATCCAATAGTCTTAAGATTACTTGATTAATTCTTTTATATAAACGTAAATGTAAGATATTAATAAGAAATCGAGGCGGCTTTGTAGATAATTATAGATAAATTAAAATGTAGGCATTTAAATGTGAAAAACATAATTTTATAATGCATCGTATGATAAATTTATTGAAATAAAATATAAATTGAATTTGTTATTATTGTTTATGTATATATTTTAAGTTATGTGATGTAACTAATGTATCATTACATTAAAGAATTTTTTTTATATACCAATTTTGTTAATATGCATATGGTGTACGCATTGAAATTTTCATATTTTCATTTGAGAAATTTCACAAAACCCCTTCAAGTTTAAATATACACAGCCGTCCCTCCTAAAAAACAGATTTTAAAAACAAGAATTCATATTTTTAAGTTTTAGAATATTTGCAGAATACTTAGCAAATATTTGCGGAGAACTTAGCAAATTATAGCGGAGAAATCTGCAAATGTTTGAAGTTTATGGATTGCAAATATTCATAATTTTTCAAAAAAATTGAAAAAAAAAATTGTTTTGATCATAGAAATATGTGATTAATGTTCGGATTTAATTTAGAAAACGAATTTTATTTATTGAAATTAAAAATAGGAGTGTAATTTAAAACATTATTTGTGAGAAGGGTTTTATCATGTATCAAATCTAAAAATAAGAGGCGGAACCAAATTTCTACTTTTCATAAATTAGTAGACAAATAACGAATATAAGTTAATTGGAGTTGTCTAATTAGTTTAAATTTACGATTGTTTAATTAATTGACATATATGGGATGAAATGTAAAACGTTAGGAGAAAAGTAAGGTAAGTTTTGTAAGTAATTGTGGCAATTTTAAATGTAGATATTTAAATTGAAAGTAAAATTTATGGTGAAATGTATATTAAATTTATTGAGATATACGAACTACAAATTTATTGAGATATATGAATCAATCCGAGAGTCAGAATTCTTCTACTTTACTATTATTTAATAAATATGATCAGGTTCGTCAAGATGCTTCAACATAGCTTATAACCAAGTAATAGCAACCCATTCTTCTTAGTCATGCATTTGGCTAAATTGTATTTTTGAAGTATACAAATAAGTTGTGACGTTGGGTCGGACTAATTTTTCTTATGGCATTTGTTTGGAATTTTTTTCCTGTTTGCTTCTTTAACTCCAGGAAAAATTGCTGCCATAGCTGAGAGAAACTTATTATTTCATTGACTTGCAGGTTTGAGAGCAAGAAATTTTGCAGAGATTGCAGAAGGAATGTTATCCGTGAGTTCAAGGAATTAAAAGAGCTAAAACGTATGAGAAAGGAACTCCTCTGCACAAGTTGGTTTTGTGCTGCAGATACTGCTTTCCAGTATCAGGTATTTCTTTTTAGTTTTTTGTTACTGATCTTTACTTCATCCAAGTTTGTATCTTCACCTTTATATCAGGAAACCTAATGGTTTTTTTTATCATTCTTCAATATTTAGTCGTCCGAAGACTATCCACATATATGTAAACACCACAACACCTTTTATCTCTCAAATACAGAATGGAGTCAGGTAAAAAGCATAGATTCATTTTTGGAAAATGTTGGTGACATATGACTGGTCATTAGGAATCAATCTGACACCAACCTAACTGGCAACAAATTCTTCATTAGGAAACTATTATTAGCATACAACATGAGTGCAGTTGTCGAGCTAGAACCATTTAAGTTCCATTCTGTTTTATCCAAAGTCTTTATAATTATAAGCAAACTGGAGAGGATGGGAATACATGAGATATCGTTTACCTTGTAACTTGTCAAATTAGTTGATTTTACTGTATTTAAATGCGCAAAAAAAAAAAGGTGAAAATCCTGATGAGATTCATTGCAATGGTATCTTTTTTTCCTCTTCTGAATTTGGTTGCATCTTTTTAACAGGTAACAGAAGATACGGTTTATGCAGATTGGCAGCAATGCTTTGCAGGCACAGTTGGAAAATACCATCATTTTGAATGGGGAGTAGGAACATGCGAAGGCAAATCAGATATTTTGGAATTTGAAGATGTTGGCAAGAGCGTAAAGGTTCAGGTAAATGGACTAGATCTTGGAGATTTAAGTGCTTGCTTTATTACTCTTAGGGCTTGGAAGCTCGATGGAAGATGCACAGAAATTTGTGTTAAGGCACATGCTTTGAAAGAGCAACCATGCGTGCATCGCCGTCTAATGGTTGGGGATGGTTATGTGACAATAACTAAAGGAGAAAATATTGAAAGCTTTTTTGAGCGTGCAGAAGAAGTAGAGGAAGAAGAGGTGAAGTTTGTTTTGCTTGCATATATCCTGTTAAGTTATGTTTAATTTTACACATTGAGGCAAGGTATATGCATCACCAACGGCCTTTCAAGTTGATGCATGTTTTCGTTTTCTCCCCTTACAAGCCATACGCATTTTGACCTGCGTTCTGTTCCTTTTCTCTCATTTATTATAGAAGTCGTTCACCCAATCATATCTATTCCTAACACGTGCTTCTTGAATGAGTTTAAAGGATGCTGTTTATGCCGGTAAACAATTGCATCAGTGTATGATAGAAAATTCCGTAGATCTTAGAACCTAGCGGTTCTCACAACCAAATGCAAATCAAAAACTAAAATATTAACCTTGAGTTTCTATTATAGAATGTTTCTTGATGAAGATGAGAAGAAGAAATTGGTTTCTCTCCCCTATCCTTTTTTCTTCAACACAGAGTATTATTTCGTTTAGTTTTCTTAAGTGATACAAATGAGGTCCCCGTCCTTTTTTATAGGCATAGATATGACCAGTTTCAGACCATAAATACACCGTTATGAAAGCTAAGTATAGAAATTAATTGAAAATTGATTTCCCTCTAGCAAAAATTCTATTGTGGAAATCAATTTTGTAGATTTATTGCAAATTAATTTCCATAATAAAAAACCTCAATTAATTGATTATGTAACGGAAGTATTGATGAATCAACCAATTAATTCCTTTAATGGAGTAACCCACCCATTAATTAATTTTATTATATAACTATTAATTACTATTTAAATAATAAAATATACATGTCTAACATAATAAGTATTTACGCGTGTGCCACTTATTTTCTTACATATGATAGGAAATATAGAAAATGATGGAGCTGTAATTACTTCACGATAGCCATTGTTAATTTTAAGAAGCATGTGATTGTTAATTCCATCAACCCACATTTGTAGGATGATGATGCTATGGATAAGGATGGAAATGAATATATTGAAGGATCGCATCCCCAGAAGCATGCTAAAAGCCCTGAACTAGCAAGGGAGTTCCTTCTAGATGCTGCTACAGTTATATTCAAAGAACAGGTAACTGCTAGGAGATGCCCAGTTTGCCTATGGTTCCAAATTAGTGCTATTTTTGACTTAACACCTTTTGGTGCCTGCCATTGTAGAAATATGTAGGCATGGATCTCGCTTGTAAGCATTTACTTTGAATTTATTTGACTATCATGAGTTGATGAAAATATAGTCGACGAGACTCTTGCCAGTAGATATTACAGGGGCAACAAAAAATGATACTATTACCAGTTCACATTTTATGGCCGAGTTATTAACATTAGCGAGTCCAGAGACTTATAGAAGAGTACATTTGTCGTAGAAGATATTCTTATTTTATCACGCCCACCTTGTAATGAATAAATTAGCTTTCAACAATGGCAAAGGACAGTTCATGCGTTAACGATGTCAATACCTGTTATTAGCTAGTTACATAAATTTGAACATGGTGTGAAAGTGTCCGGTAATAACCTTAGTGTTGAATACAAGTTAGTTATGAGCACACTTGTGATAAAAGTTTCTTGCAACTAATCTGCTATTGGTATTGAGCACACAGACTACTATGAAAAATGCTTAGATAGTTGCACAAGGTAAAACAAGATTCTATTAGACTATTATATCTTTGTTTTGTAAATAAATCGAATGTGTAAACTGGCATAAGCATAGTACCTGTATATCATATCAACAGATGAGGCGAACATATAAATTAACATGATCAATAACACCTGTATTTGCGATAGCTTTCATTGTTGTAGTTGTCTGTCTCCGTTAACTTCCCTTTTCTTTAAATGGGGTCTAATTGTTTATAGGTAGAAAAGGCTTTTCGAGAAGGCACCGCCCGTCAAAATGCTCATAGCATGTTTGTTTATCTTGCTTTAAAACTGCTGGAAGATAAAATTCATGTTGCTTGCAAAGAAATAATCACTTTAGAGAAACAAGTAAGTTACTTTATCCTTTCATCGTATGATTTTGTTCAATAGTTGAATAAAGCTAAATTTCAGTGGAAGTTATTGAACTCACATCTTACAATCACTAAACAGAACAAACTTCTCGAAGAAGAAGAAAGAGAAAAACGTGAAGGGGAAGAGAGAAGGGAGAGAAGGAGAATGAAAGAACGGGAGAAGAAGAATCGCAAAAAAGAGAAACGGAAAGACAAAGTAAAAGAAAAGGAGAAACAAAATGATGAACCAGACTCATGCCATATTGAATCACAATCTTCCGTAAATGATGCATCACCGATTACCGTGGACTCGTATGATTCAGTTAGCGATCTCGAGGGAAACGCAAGTTCTGAGGAAAACAAAGTCCAAGAACTCTCAAATGATAGCCTAAATCCTGATGGCCATGCTGATGGTGAAGAATTCAAATTTGGAGAAAGCAATCCTTCATATACAGTCGAGCAATCAAAATCAGCTAGAAGAAATCTGAGGGTAAAATCAGACTGTTATTTGGGCAAGACGTCTAAATGGTATGAAAACAATGCTTATCATAATGAATTTGATGAAATTGTTACTGAAGGTAATTACAGACCATCAAGAGAGAGGAGTTTCAGGTCAAACCCGAGCAGTTGCAATCCTAGATATATCAAGAAACATCAATGCTCAAATAACAAAACACCTAAGCCATTGTATCGCATCAAGTATAATGCTGTGAAGCAGGTATGGGAGCCAAGAAGCAATTCCAGAACTTCTATTGTTCCTAATCAGTCTGATGCAATAGGTCGCGACAAAACAAAGGTTTCTGATAACTTGAACCAAGTGAACAATGACTCGAGTAATGAGAAGGCTGAGTTATCTGTAGATAACATAAAGATTTCTGTTAGCTCTGGCAATCCTATAACAAGCTTATGTAGTTCGGAAAATTCTTCATCATACCTTAGCGAGGGAGACAATAGCAGCAACAAGTCTTCAGGTAATCAAAATATAGAATTGTTATCTACCACTTCAGATTCCGAAGATGTTATTTCTCCACAGTCCACTGAAAAGATTCATGATTCCGGCAACAAAGAGCAGGGAAATGATGTTTGCAATTCTGATGCAAGTGTTTTTGGATCTAATAATCCACCACTTGTACAAAATCAAATTGCACATCCAGTTATTGTGCCGGTTTTTTCTGTGGGGTACCCTAATCGAAGTCCAATTACTTGGCAAGCTCCTATATTTTCTCATTATAATCATTATGCCTATCCGCCTAATCCTCCTCTTGGCTATAATGAGTTTACCATTCCTTATAGCCCCGTCCGTTCTATAACTCCTTTGTATGATGTCCCTATACATAATGTTTCCCCTTTGAATAATAACGGGGTTTATGTTACAAACCCTGTAGAAGAAATCAAGTATACATGCGATGAACCTTGTGAGAACCCAACTGGAGATGAACAAAATCCTTTGAAGTCAAAATCATTGAAAAATAATGAAGATAAATCGTTCTCTTTATTTCATTATGATAGTCCCTTGGCGGGTTCTATGGAATTCAAATCGAATCATCAGTTAAATGAAACAGGTGAAAATTCAACAATGATAGAATACAGTTTGTTTAGTGGCTCGAGATTTCTAGTTTTTTGAGTTCATTATGGTTAAAAGTAAGTAATACTTCAGCCGAAGCATACAGTGTGAAAAGTTTGGGAACTTTGTGTTTAGGTATAGAAAATAATATTTTCTTGAGAAGTAACATTATGTTTATCTATCTATTTTTCTTCTCATTTTAGTTTGATATACTCAAGTGGCTTGGATTGTAGAAAAGCCAATTATGAGTGTTATGTATTTTCTGTGTTTTTTTTCTTCCTATGTGAGGATATTGCCTTTTCGAACATATTATATGGATACTTAATAAACTAAACTTCATTATTTGGTTGCATTTTGCTGTCGAACGTGTTCTGAAGGTATTGCTTTTATATTTGTTAGTTTATGTTGGTGGAGAAGTTATTAATAGGTGATGGGGTTTGACAATATGGCACGAAAATTGTTATGATGATCGAACAATTTCAGCAAGGATGATGAAGTGGGTTTGTTCTAAGAATATGTTCCCAACCTTGGGTTGGTTGGGATGCCACAGTTGTACAATTAAGGGTTGCTTTGGCAACCAGGAGCGTTGCCAAAGCAACCCAGAGGGTGCTGGCTTAACCCGCTAAAATATTAGCCGGCTAAGGCATTGTGGCAACGGCCATAAAAATGACCGTTGCTACTTAGCCAGTCGGCTAAAGGCAACGGTCATTTTTTTGACCGTTATCTCTTCCACTTCTTCCTTCTATATACAACCTATAAATTACAACATTTTATTTATACTATTTTTTCTATGTTTCATACCCTTTTCAACCAATCATCTACAAACAATCTCATAAATGTCAAAAAATAAGAGAGGAAAATCTCAAGAATCTTCGTATTTCAATTTTCTATCACAGCTTAGACCCGATAATCCGAATTCGATTCAATTTAATCAGAATACTTTCAATTCTCAGCATGGCCAAAATCAATGTCATACACAAAATTCTCAACAACAAAATCAAAATTCAAAATTTAGTTTTGCCCACCAAGTTCCAAATTCATATCATCCTCAGCAAAAATCAGAACTTCTACCATTCCCAATAAAATTCAAACCTTTACCAAATTCTCAAAATTCGAATTATTTTAGAATACCTCGTTTCAATACAACAATAACTATGATCAAAGCTACATGTCACCCAATGCAAACAACGATCTATGTTGCCTTATCGTTCTCAAAATTCATCAAGAAATCTGAATAATCAATTTGAAGAAAACAGCTAGAGAAACCAAGAATTACAATTCGAGGGCGATGAAACTACTAAAGATGGAGATGTTTTTAGTAATCCTAATTTGTCTTTTGCTCAAGCAAAGGGAAAGCAATCATTGAGAATCGATATTAATGAATCTCCTAATGTAAGAAGTGAAAATCAACCACCAAATACCCCAAAAATACGAAAATGAACGCCGGGTTGAATGTTCGAAAGATAGTAAGAAAGGTATGAGCCAAAGTGAAAGTTCTTTTTGGATTTCTGGGTGTAATTTGTTCAATCATCGACGTCCAAACAATCTTTTAAGAACCGTTGATTCTTTGAAGCAGTCATGAAAAAGAATAAATGCCGCTTGTCAACGTTGGAAAGAAATAATGACCAGGTTGCATGCAAGGCAACAAAATGGGGCAAACGACATGGATTTGGTAATGATTTTAAATTTTAGTTCAAATTATCTAGTTTCGTGGTTTATTCTTTTAATAGTACTCCTCATCTACAGCTTAATCAAGCTAATGCATTGTATATGGTTGAACATAATAATCAACCGTTCAACTGGCAACATTAATACGACATTCTTTCAATAGAAGGAAAATGGAGTCGAGTGCAACAAGGACACTTGGCATTGTGCTTTCTTCCTAGAAAGATGAGCGATGAATTTAGTTCTGGTAGTTCTGATGCATATGGAGACATCCCTTCAACACTAGTATAGGTGGCAGGCCTCTACAAAAGTACAAGGGAAAGAAAAAAAACCGCCATCGATTACACCGCACACTTCAAACATATTGGTGAGCGTATGACGGCCGTTGAAGATGCAAATAAATTATACATGGAAGCAAAAGAAGTGAAGAGACATGAGAGGATAAATAAAAACGACGTTACGATGAAAAACAACATTTAAAAATTGACGAGTTAGAGTTAAGTAAACAAGAATTAGCTCGACAACAAAGAGCTGATAATATGTCCCTTTTAAGTTGCAACCTAAATGAACTCAATCCAGTGCAAATGTTGTATATGGAGAAGCAAATTGCTATAGACGTTATGGAGGTTTTTGAAACTGGTTCGTACTATGTATCTTATTATTGCATTTTGTATTTTTTCTGTCAATGTTAGTTTTATTGTTATTATTTGTATTATTGTTATTGGGATTGTTTCTATTTTGGCTTCAGTTATCGGTAATGCTATTGTTATTTCCATTGTTGTTGCTGTTGTATTGTTGTTCTCATTGTTACTGTTGTTATTAACACGTCAACAACAACGTAATATAATAGATATTAAAAATTCAAATACATACACTATTACAACACATCAACAGCAACTTAGTACAATATACATAAAAAATTCAAATACAAACACTATTACAACACCTCACAATAACTTACTACAACAGATATTAAAAATTCAAATACAAACACTACTACAACACGTCAATAACAACACTTCGACAACATCTTAGTACTAGATAAGTGAAACATACTAAAGAAAATGATCACACAGTTAATCCATGCATCAAAAAATCCTAATGGTTTCTTGTATGTTCTCAGTAGCGTTCCACTAGTTCAATCTCTTAGATCAAGATGAACTTGTGGATCTTGAATGTCTTCAATTCTTTATATGTATTCGACAAAAGTATTCGGGTCTTTGTAAGTTTTTTTTTTTGAAATGCCACAGCAATGTCAGGATAGTTTCTCAGTTGAAACTCATATCCACCACGTTCTTCTTCGACAATCATATTATATGAAATAATACAATAGTATAGATGATATCAGATAATACCGCCGGATCGTGGTAGTATACATCTTTTCTTAATATATGAAACCTACCTTGAAGCACTTCAAATGCTAGTTTGACATCTTTTCTCAAACTCTCTTGTTGTTTGGTAAATCTGGCTTCTTTTGCGTTATTTGGTCTTTTTGCAAGCTTGCACAAGCATTTTTCATTTTCGATAAATTTCATCTACCAGGTAATAACCCAATTAATGAACTTTGTCTTCTATTTTGTAATTGCATGGAGGTGCTACATCATTGCATAAGTCATTAAATAAATATGACCGTCGTAGAACATTAATATCGTTTAGTGAACCTAATGCTCCAAAATAGCATGCATATATACAAATCGAACGAAGCAACAACTTCCAATACCAAAGTTGCTTTTTTGCAGTGTCTTGTGTATTGGCTTTGAAATGCAACCGATAGTTTTTCCACCTCCAACATATACAATCTAAGCTGCCTAACATACCTGGAAATCCACATTGAGCTCCCATTGCTAACAATATGTCAATGCCACGAGAGGTTGGAGACTGCAGATATTCTTCACCAAATTGAAAAACAATAGTTTTGCAAAATTCTTTCATACATTAGATTGCCACTGAGTCTTCGATCCGCACTTTGTCATCTTGTGATTCACCAGAAGTTCTATATGATATCATGCGAAGTGCAGACGTAATCTTTTGCAGTGACGATATTCCTAGTTCGTTGATTCCATTTCTTTTATGGGTGAAAAAGATGTTTGTTTCGGTCAATTTATTAAGAACCCGATTAAATACCCTCTTTGACATATGAATCTTCATTGGAAATCTACATCCCCATACACGGGTTTTTCTGTAAAATAATCCATAATAAGTTGATTGTGACCATTAACATAGTCTCTCCCATAATGAAAGTCTCTCCTTCCAACAACAATACCTCCTTGAGTTGAAGTAGAGCTTTCAGCATTTGCATGGGCCATTAAATCCATCACTTCGGTACCAACCATTCTTTATTAATTAATACAATGTTCGATGAAATCGTCCGAAAATGACAACAACGATGAAGACGAGGACGAGAATCTCATTCGAAGAATGGTAAGACGAGCTCAGAAGATTGATTGAGTATGTTATTAGAATCCTTTGGTTCTATTTATAAGCTCTTTTTGTTCAATAGAGATAGCATGTATTGAACAATACTATATAATGCAAATGGATAGAAGATGAAACGACAGTGATTAATCACATAGAGACATCAATTGCTGTTGTGCAACTAGCCATATTGATTAATCACATGGAGGCATAATCTACGGCCCATATTTTTCGTCCTTTTTTTTCCATTGATACAATAATAGAACACGACCTTTCTTGAATACCCCATCAAGTGCTTGTATTGGTGGGGACATCATGACATAGTATCCGCTCATATCGGACACTATAGCCACGTTGCACTTAAATCCAAAAATGCCCGCTTTGTTAGTGGAGACATAATGTCACAGTGTCCGGTCATGTCAGATACTGTGACCATGTTGCACTACTTTCCACGAATGCGAGCTGTGTTAATCGAGACAAAATGTCACAGTGTTTGGTCATATCGGACATTATAGCCACATCACACTGCTTTCCATGAATGCCAGCCTTGTTAATCGAGACAAAATATCAGTGCCCGGTCATATCGAACGATGTAGCCATGTTGCACTGCTTTCCATGAAAACCAGCCTTGTTAATGTAAAATGCTATATATATATATATGATTGCTTGCTATAATTATCTTCATTTATATCATAGCAGTAGTACATAAAAATGGTGGATTAAAATCATATATCTCCACCATCCTCATACTCATACGAAGGTTCTTTACGACACAATACCCCTTATACATCATCCCCTCAACCACCAACCGAGTGGTATATTGAAATGGAGAAAATGTACAATGCTGATATAAGAGAGTATCAGATAGAACTACAAGAGAGCATGCAGGTAGAGGATTGTAGACGTCAAAGAGTAGAGCGACAGAGCCATTATGGGGAAGACAAAGAAGGAATGAAATTTTCCATCAAGTAGCTCACACAGAGCAAAAAGTTAATTCTGGAGAAATATACTGTAACCGTGGGGTTTCTATTCTATATTATGTCATAAGAAATGGGACTGCTATCGGTCAATGCCACTGTAGATGTCACAATTTTCCTAGTAGTTGTGAACTTTGGCAATGGATTGATGATCCCCTACCTCACATAGCAGTTGTATATGCTATTGAATTTGAAGAACAAATTCAAATGCTTCATAGGACACTGGGTTCAATTAACTTATCAGATGGTCGAAGGCAGTATTTTTAATCATATGTTGTCTTGTTTGTTTCCTGTAATGTTGTCATGAATTATTGTTTATTGTCTTGTTTCTCAGTAAGTCAAGTCTAGTTTTAATGGTTTAATTGAGAAATCTTGTAATAATTTTCTTATCTTAAGTGCATACTTGAATTTGAAACACATACTTAAACTTGAATTAAAAGTATATAGAGCTTACTGGTAGTACATAGAACTTGCGGAAGGTAATTAACTTAAACAACTTACTTATCTAATCCAAACATCAATCAAACATATGCAGCATGTCCAACAAAATCAATGTGATACTCCTACAAATATCATAAATCAAACGTAGCTCGTGTTAACTGAAATAGGTTTTCATCCTCCACTGTATTTATAATGCTTCTGCATCTTTGACAAGCTCTGGTAAACGTGACATAAGTACTCCAAGTTTCCAAAACCCTTCGAATTTATCTACAATCATGATGATTATTAAAAACTTCACTTAGAGTAACCTAAAAATCTTGCTCCAACTCCTCTTCCATGTGTTTACGGTCAGTTACTATATACGCTTTGATTAGTACCAAATAATTTTATAGAGTCCAACTTGCATTTGCCATTGAAAATTACTGAAGATGTTGTGAATTATTGAAGATGTTGTGAATTTTCAATACAAAACATTCGTTTAAATAGAAAGTTCATGATCCGTGTCTCGTAAATCAAGTGCCTTCTGAACGACCACATAACAAGCATCCACGAACTTGAGTATCAATAAACACAAGTGTGTTTGTTTTTTTTTACCAAATGAAGTACCGACACTAAAAAAAATAAAAATAAAATTCCAATGCAAATACTAGATATGAGATACAAATACAAACATCGATATGAATTATCAAATAGAAACACCAATAATACACAGATAGTAAGTCTCAAACACTGATAATACACAAACAGTACATACACCATAATAATGCACTATTAGTTAAGCGCAAACACTGATAGTAAATAAATCACTGATGCAAAAAAGACATAATCTATGACTCATCAAACTGATACTGACCATCCCAAAGACCAACTACATCATCATCATTATCCCCTACCCTAGGTGTAGGGTGGTATCGTTGCTCATCAGCAATAGTAAGCTCGTTAATACGAGCAGTCAACTCATCTATGCTCCATCGATGCTCGACGTACATGGCTTGGCGTAGTCTCATCTGCATTTGAAACAAATCCTCGTATGAACACATAGCTGGATCTGGATACTCTGAAACCTCAAGCCGAAGAATATCAATATATCTATCAACTCCCAACGTTATACGTATACCGTTACATACCGACTGTAACGACCCATAAATTTTTAGCAATTTTTAATTGGTATTTAACGTATTGAATTGGATTTTGAGAAATTATTAATAATAAAATTTTGAAAAGAAAAGAAAATATGTTATGTATATTAATGATTTGTAGTGCGAGCTGTGTACATATATTTTAAAGTTTGGTTGTGGTTATACCTATAAGATCTAGTACAAAACTTTATAAACTATTATTTATACTATAATATAAGTTAAGTTTGATGTAAATTGGATAGCATAGTTCATTTCTGTTGGGTATAAATATCAATAGTGTGGGCAATAAATTTACGGTCTCCTTTTGCTTTTCAGCAAGGTGTGTAAATTTTAAGTATATTGAGTACGTTCCATATATATTTATTTTGATAAACCATCGTATATGTATGATGGTCTATTTGAAGTGTATATATAGTAAAGCATATTTATACCGAGTTTTATTTTATTTATATGTGTTGTAATAGCTATATATATATGTTAGTCTTGATACTAGTATATAGTTTTACTGAAGTTTGATTTCTAGTCATGTTAAATATATATATATATATATATATTTGATTTTGGGTTTTTGTGTCACCATTTCCAGTTTATTTTAGTGCATATTTAGTATATCTATACATATGTCGTCAGCTATAAATACGATAGTTAAGGGTTTCATATATCATATGAACCGAAGAAGAAGAGAAGTATATACTATATTTAACTACATATATGAAGTATATGTTTTAAGGGTTGATTTAAGTTCTGCATTAAAATTGGTAGTCTGCATGTTTGTTATGTACAAAGATAAGCATATATGAATTCATTCATACGTAGCATTTACATTTTGAAAGAATACACATAATATTAAATGAATATTGATTTTTTTTAATATTATATATAAGGTTACCTTCGTCTTCATTTGTCTCATATTCATTTATTTGTGTACGTTTTCGTTTCAATTTTTGTACACCTCATGGTTCCTTTTATAAATTTATCGCCCATAAATAGTTTATTTCTTTCCCCCTTCATCTTCATTTGTCTCATATTCATTTATTTGTGTACGTTTTCGTTTTAATTATTGTACACATCATGGTTCCTTTTATAAATTCATCGCCCATAAATAGTTTATTTCTTTCCCCCTTCATCTTCATTTGTCTCATATTCATTTATTTATGTACATTTTCATTTCAATTATTGTACACATCATGGTTTCTTTTATAAATCCATCGTTTCAATTTATTTTATGGTCCGTTACTCTGCCTTTTCAAATTTGAACGTGCAGCTGATGGCATTAAAAAGTTGCTTTAATTATCCACTGAATTATGGTGACCATCCCACTACTCTATATTTATTCCTGTACGTTTTATCTTCGCTTAAATTTCTCTGTCCATTCCTTTTTCCATTTTAATATCCTTGCCTTTCCATACTCACGTGCTTTCCGATCAAGAAATAAATTGTTTAAATATCCACCTTATCAACTTGACCGTTATCAAACCAGTATATAATTCAAATCTATCATTATTCTACCGTTTCTTCTTTAATAAATTATATGTAACAGTATATCATAAATGGACAGCTCATTCTCCACCCATTCATTTCTCCGATTCAATTAATAATGGAATATAAAATTATACATTTGGTATACAATTCAAACAACCGTTACCATTCATACCTCCTAAATTCTAGCGATTGACCCCTCTATTTCCATGGTTCCAATTTTAGTTGCTGGATTACTCATTCCTACCGTTCAACTATATTAAATATTTATAACGTGTAGTCTCTGAGCCTATTTAGCTTCATTTTTCCTTCCTCTCTGTTGCTTAAAAAAGAAGAGATTTTTCCCATTACAATGCTAAAACACATATGATGGAAAAATGAAAAAGGACAAGTTCCCCTTCCTATAGCTTCGTCAAGCCTCCGCCACCACAGCTCGAACCACCTATCAAGAGCCACAACCCACTCCATGCCTCCTCCCCTCGTCATCCATATTTTTATAAACGGTATGCGTATCATATTGCAATATATGTTTTGTTTTTAAATGTTTACATATAGCATGAATATGTACTAGTACTATATATAGTCTATTTTCTTTAATGGATATGTTATACAAGCTGTGTTTTCTTTTGTCTAATGGATTTCGAAACTTATAATAAATATTATTGTTTAGTTGTTGCTTTCAACTTCCTGCAACACTTTGTTTTTTTATTATAAATTTTAGCTTGCTGCAATTCTCTTTTCATCTATATTATTGTATTCTATTATCTAATATATACATTTTATCTAGTTATATATATATTATACTATAAGGTGTGTATATATAAGTTTTCATAGCCCTTTATAATATGTAGCTATGTATATAAGATTGGGCTTGTTATATATGAAAGCATTAGTTATAGCAATTAAAAATATGCAAAGGAATTTAACGTGGTGATATTTACTTATGAATAGAACAAGATACGTACCACCATCTGTACCTTCGTCTCTCTCTCCATGTTTTTTTATATTATATATATATATTCTTTCTTTCTTTTCTCTTTTCACAACTTTCATTTTATAGCTTTTAAATAAATTGACAAACGCTTTGGAAGTATTTAAACGCAGTACACGACAAATTTAATAAGCAGTGGTGTTTTACGTCATTTATAGCCAAATTTTTTTTGATAAGTTCATACATTTCTAAACTGAAAATAATAAATATATGATGCAATGGAATTTGAGTTTTCATACGTCGTGCCATGAGCTGATCTTAAATTTAAAAGAGGTATGATATATCAATCGCTTACAAATAAGACGAAGATAACGTCCTAAATTAACTTTTAGCAAATTGAACGTTACTGTTGTTATTAAGAAATCAACGTATTGTGTCATTTGATTATTTGGGTATTAATAATACGTTACTTTATTCATTTCATCAATTCATTTCACACCACGTTACTTTAAATAAATTGCTACTCTTCTACTGAAATTTATCCAAAAATTTAATAAAAATGATCCGACGGTGTATTAGCCTTCAGGACTAATCCCTGAATTCCAAACGTTGGATCCACTTTGCGTTCTATTTTTTTTCTCTTTTTCCATAAAACATGTATAAAGTATAAACTTTATATTTGTTTTCTGATGTTAGTTGAAATGTAAATATTGATTTTTAAATAGTATATATATATATATATATATATATATATATATATATAAGCTACTTTTGTTGTTCGTATATAAATGGTATTGTATGTGCATTTTTATGAACTAGCGCCCAATGTATATTATTTTATAAAAGAATTCATTTGTTATGTCAACTAAATATATGTTACATTTGGTTTATATAAATATATTATAACTGATGTTGACTTCTTTCATTATACTCTTTCTTACAGCTAAAATATGTCAGTATTGTAACCTAGCACATGATTAATATTAGTCTGTTTATATAAGTATTTATTTCAAATTTCATATTGTATATATGCTTGATTCTAATTTATGGGTTTTAAATTTAAAAAAACAATGATTTTGGAAAATATAAATACATATATATTTAATTTAATATGTGTTGAAATTAGAATATGACTTTATATATATAGTTATATATAGTTATATATATATGAGTCCACTCATACCATTATCTTCGCCGATGCCATTCTGACTTGTTCCATCAATTCTTGTTATCAGCTTTGATCGTTGAATTCATGCCGATTTTGCTTTGCTTCGATTCATAATTCAAATTTCAGTGTCTGTAGCAGTATGCATATCCGTGTCATCTTCTGTATTCTCTAGGCTCGAGAGGTGAGCAATCACTAACGATTAACATTCTTTTATTAATTAAATTTTATTTCAATTGAAACGACAATTGAAATATGCTGCTGTAGCTATTTAAATTTGTTATATGTGCTATTATCTGTAACTGTTCACCTGCGGGATATGACACCATATCCTGTTGTTTATATTATATTGTTATTGATGATATATGCCTGTTATTTTATTGTATTTTCTGTTATCACTCTGCAAGTTCCCTGTAGTTTAGAAATCACTATGGGTTGAAATGATACATACCCGAACAGACTTTAGATAGGAGAAAATCGTTATGGGTTGAAATGATAAACCCAAGCGATTTTCATTTAGTTGAATTTGGGATTACGGGTTGAAATGATATCCACCCGTATATATTTAGTATACGGATTGAAATGATAAATCCGTAGCACTTGACTATATGATAGGAAATATATACAGACACCGTTGGTCCATATAAATATTTTGAAAATAATTTCTATGATTTTGGAAAGAAATATATGCTTTAATAAATTTGATTCTTAAGATATTGTATAAATGGAAATTGTATATATAGATCTAGTAGTAATATTTGATTTAAATTGAGTTGAATTTAAATTGATAAATTGAGATTGAATTTAATTTGAATGGGAAGGTCGGGTTGATGTTGGAACGTTTTGTTAAGTTGAGGAAATTGAAAATACTTTACTGTATAAATTATTTAATATATATAAATACTATTTTGGAAAATATAGAGATATTTGAAGTGAAAATGAGATTTGGTTTTGAAGTATAAATTAAGATGAAATGACCACGGTGTTATAGTGTATATTTCTACCTTGTAGAAAGTTCCATGGACCCTTAGAGGATGGTTATCCCAAACATCCTTTAAGTTATTTGTATTTCAGTTGATATTTCACTTGAGTTGGATTTATTGATATAAGAATGTTAATCCTGACTCGAGTGTTTTGTGTTTTGCTTTACGCTCGGGTCAGACCGAGTGATACAGCATTTGAGACTCACCTTTGAAGTTCGGAGCTTCATTTGGAAATCCAACTATCGATTCAGATTCCAGCCTTTCCAGTTGATTGGTTCAGAGAAGTCATCTGTTGCATTGGAGACTTCACTGCATTTGAACTATTCGGTTGTATTTTTCTAACTCTGATGTATATAGTAGCTTCATGAACTACTATTCTTTATCTATTCCGCTGCATTATATTACTCTGTGATCTGTGATTGATTTATTTACTGTATATTTTAAGTTTTGCCAAATTTTAATTAACAATTCGCTATTTTGAACCATTCAAATCGACAATAAAACCATACATATCCGACTTGAATAATTCAAAATACCGAAATGTTAATTAAAATTTGGCAAAACTTAAAATATGCAGTAAATAAATCAATCACAGATCACAGAGTAATATAATGCAGCGGAATAGATAAAGAATAGTAGTTCATGAAGCTACTATATACATCAGAGTTAGAAAAATACAACTGAATAGTTCAAACGCAGTGAAGTCTCCAATGCAATAGATGACTTCTCTGAACCAATCAACTGGAAAGGCTGGAATCTGAATCGATAGTTGGATTTCCAAATGAAGCTCCGAACTCTAAAGGCGAGTCTCAAATGCTGTATCACTCAGTCTGACCCGAGCGTAAAGCAAAACACAAAACACTCGAGTCAGGATTAACATTCTTGTATCAATAAATCCAACTCAAGTGAAATATCAACTGAAATACAAATAACTTAAAGGATGTTTGGGATAACCATCCTCTAAGGGTCCATGGAACTTTCTACAAGGTAGAAATATACACTATAACACCGTGGTCATTTCAGCTTAATTTATACTTCAAAACCAAATCTCATTTTCACTTCAAATATCTCTATATTTCCCAAAATAGTATTTATATATATTAAATAATTTATACAGTAAAGTATTTTCAATTTCCTCAACTTAACAAAACGTTCCAACATCAACCCGACCTTCCCATTCAAATTAAATTCAATCTCAATTTATCAATTTAAATTCAACTCAATTTAAATCAAATATTACTACTAGATCTATATATACAATTTCCATTTATACAATATCTTAAGAATCAAATTTATTAAAGCATATATTTCTTTCCAAAATCATAGAAATTATTTTCAAAATATTTATATGGACCAACGGTGTCTGTATATATTTCCTATCATATAGTCAAGTGCTACGGATATTTATCATTTCAATCCGTATACTAAATATATACGGGTGGATATCATTTCAACCCGTAATCCCAAATTCAATTTAATGAAAATCGCTTGGGTTTATCATTTCAACCCATAACGATTTTCTCCTATTATAAAGTCTGTTCGGGTATGTATCATTTCAACCCATAGTGATTTCTAAACTACAGGGAACTTGCAGAGTGATAACAGAAAATACAATAAAATAACAGGCATATATCATCAATACCAATATAATATAAACAACAGGATATGGTGTCATATCCCGCAGGTGAACAGTTACAGATAATAGCATATATAACAAATTTAAATAGCTACAACAGCATATTTCAATTGTCGTTTCAATTGAAATCAAATTTAATTAATAAAAGAATGTTAATCGTGAGTGATTGCTCACCTCTCGAGCCTAGAGAATACAGAAGATGACACGGATATGCATACTGCTACAGACACTGAAAATTGAATTATGAATCGAAGCAAAGCAAAATCGGCACGAATTCAACGATCAAAGATGATAACAAGAATTGATGGAACAAGTCAGAATGGGATCGGCGAAGATAATGGTATAAGTGGACTCATATATATAACTATATATAACTATATATATATAAATTCATATTCTAATTTCAACACATATTAAATTAAATTAAATATATATGTATTTATATTTTCCAAAATCATTGTTTTTTTATTTAAAACACATAAATTAGAATCTAGCATATATACAATATGAAATTTGAAATAAATACTTACATATTTTAGCTGTAAGAAAGAGTATAATGAAAGACGTCAACATCAGTTATAATATATTTATATAAACCAAATGTAACATATATTTAGTTGACATAACAAATGAATTCTTTAATAAAATAATATACATTGGGCGCTATTTCATAAAAATGCACATACAATACCATTTGTATACGAACAACAAAAGTAGCTTTTATATAGATATACTATTTAAAAATCAATATTTACATTTCAACTAACATCAGAAAACAAATATAAACTTTATACTTTATATATGTTTTATGGAAAAAGAGAAAAAAAAATAGAACGCAAAGTGGATCCAACGTTTGGAATTCAGGGAATAGTCCTGAAGGCTAATACACCGTCGGATCATTTTTATTAAATTTTTGGATAAATTTCAGTAGAAGAGTAGCAATTTATTTAAAGTAACGTGGTGTGAAATGAATTGATGGAATGAATAAAGTAACGTATTATTATTACCCAAATAATCAAATGACACAATACGTTGGTTTCTTAATAACGACAGTAACGTTCAATTTGCTAAAAGTTAATTTAGGACATTATCTTCGTCTTATTTGTAAGCGATTGATATATCATACCTCTTTTAAATTTAAGATCAGCTCATGGCACGACGTATGAAAACTCAAATTCCATCGCATCATATATTTATTATTTTCAGTTTAGAAATGTATGAACTTATCAAATTTTTTTTGGCTATAAATGACGTAAAACACCACTGCTTATTAAATTTGTCGTGTACTGCGTTTAAATACTTCCAAAGCGTTTGTCAATTTATTTAAAAGCTATAAAATGAAAGTTGTGAAAAGAGAAAAGAAAGAAAGAATATATATATATAATATAAAAAAACATGGAGAGAGAGACGAAGGTACAGATGGTGGTACGTATCTTGTTCTATTCATAAGTAAATATCACCACGTTAAATTCCTTTGCATATTTTTAATTGCTATAACCAATGCTTTCATATATAACAGGCCCAATCTTATATACATAGCTACATATTATAAAGGGATATGAAAACTTATGTATACACACCTTATAGTATAATATATATAACTAGATAAAATGTATATATTAGATAATAGAATACAATAATATAGATGAAAAGAGAATTGCAGCAAGCTAAAATTTATAATAAAAAAACAAAGTGTTGCAGGAAGTTGAAAACAACAACTAAGCAATAATATTTATTATAAGTTTCGAAATCCATTAGACAAAAGAAAACACAGCTTGTATAACATATCCATTAAACAAAATAGACTATATATAGTACTAGTACATATTCATGCTATATGTAAACATTTAAAAACGAAACATATATTGCAATATGATACGCATACCGTTTATAAAAATATGGATGACGAGGGGAGGAGGCATGGAGTGGGTTGTGGCTCTTGACAGGTGGTTCGAGCTGTGGTGGCGGAGGCTTGACGAAGCTATAGGAAGGGAAACTGGTCCTTTTTCATTTTTCCATCATATGTGTTTTAGCATTGTAATGGAAAAAATCTCTTTTTTTTAAGCAACAGAGAGGAAGAAAAAATGAAGCTAAATAGGCTCAGAGACTACACGTTATAAATATTTAATATAGTTGAACGGTAGGAATGAGTAATCCAGCAACTAAAATTGGAACCATGGAAATAGAGGGGTCAATTGCTAGAATTTAGGAGGTATGAATGGTAACGGTTGTTTGAATTGTATACCAAATATATAACTTTATATTCCATTATTAATTGAATCGGAGAAATGAATGGGTGGAGAATGAGCTGTCCATTTATGATATACTGTTACATATAATTTATTAAAGAAGAAATGGTAGAATAATGATAGATTTGAATTATATACTGGTTTGATAACGGTCAAGTTGATAAGGTGGATATTTAAATAATTTATTGCTTGATTGGAAAGCACGTGAGTATGGAAAGGCAAGGATATTAAAATGGAAAAAGGAATGGACAGAGAAATTTAAGCGAAGATAAAACGTACAGGAATAAATATATAGTAGTGGGATGGTCACCATAATTCAGTGGATAATTAAAGCAACTTTTTAATGCCACCAGCTGCACGTTCAAATTTGAAAAGGCAGAGTAACGGACCATAAAATAAATTGAAACGATGGATTTATAAAAGGAACCATGATGTGTACAATCATTGAAACGAAAATGTACATAAATAAATGAATATGAGACAAATGAAGATGAAGGGGAAAGAAATAAACTATTTATGGGCGATGAATTTTATAAAAGGAGCCATGATGTGTACAATAATTAAAACGAAAACGTACACAAATAAATGAATATGAGACAAATTAAGATGAAGGGGGAAAGAAATAAACTATTTATGGGCGATAAATTCATAGAAGGAACCATGAGGTGTACAAAAATTGAAACGAAAACGTACACAAATAAATGAATATGAGACAAATGAAGACGAAGGTAACCTTATATATAATATTAAAAAAAAATCAATATTCATTTAATATTATGTATATTCTTTCAAAATGTAAAGGCTACGTATGAATGAATTAATATATGCTTATCTTTGTACATAACAAACATGCAGACTACCAATTTTAATGCAGACCTTAAATCAACCCTTAAAACATATACTTCATATATGTAGTTAAATATAGTATATACTTCTCTTCTTCTTCGGTTCATATGATATATGAAACCCTTAACTATCGTATTTATAGCTGACGACATATGTATAGATATACTAAATATGCACTAAAATAAACTGGAAATGGTGACACAAAAACCCAAAATCAAATATATATATATATATATATATATATATATATATATATATTTAACATGACTAGAAATCAAACTTCAGTAAATCTATATACTAGTATCAAGACTAACATATATATATATATATATATATAGCTATTATAACACATATAAATAAAATAAAACTCGGTATAAATATGCTTTACTATATATATATATACTTCAAATAGACCATCATACATATACAGTGGTTTTCTAAAATAAATATATATGGAACGTACTCAATATACTTAAAATTTACACACCTTGCTGAAAAGCAAAAGGAGACCGTAAATTTATTACCCACACTATTGATATTTATACCCAACAGAAATGAACTATGCTATCCAATTTACATCAAACTTAACTTATATTATAGTATAAATAATAGTTTATAAAGTTTTTGTACTAGATTTTATAGGTATAACCACAACCAAAATTTAAAATATATGTACACGGCTCGCACTACAAATCATTAATATACATAACATATTTTCTTTTTTTTTCAAAATTTTATTATTAATAATTTCTCAAAATCCAATTCAATACGTTAAATACCAATTAAAAATTTCTAAAATTTTATGGGTCGTTACACTCTCCCCCACTCAAAACTTTTCGTCCCCGAAAAGGAATAAAGTAGGAGAATAGAAACAACTAGATGAAAAATTTAGACTTTGAAAAACAAATTAAACAATTTATTTAAAACCATATACTTTTTATTATTATTATTTAAATTAATTAATATTTTATAGATTACTCATTTTATTAAATCCATTCAATTAATTATGAGATCAATTATTTATAAAACGCTAATTTTTTTTACTATTAAACCAGGTAGAATATAAATAAACAATATTTTAAAGGATATATTCGAAAGAAGGAAAGAAGGAAAGAAGATAGATTCGGAATAGAGAATATAGGTGAATAAATAAAGCAGGGTAGATAAGGTAGATTCAAAAGATTAGTATCGGGCTCGAATAGTTAATTTCAAACCAAAAAATATATATATTTCAATTTCAAATATTAATACAAAATTTATATTTCAAATAATTTGGATACATTGAGGTTAGGAAGATAAATTGGGATTTAGTTGTAATGGTATTAAATTAAGAATTTTATTTGTTGGAAATATCTTTATAATAAAATACTTTTATATCGAAACCAATTTTCCTTTCGAAAATACTTTTATAACTCGATGTTTCAACTAGTTTATCCTCGTTCCTGCAGACTCTGGACATGCGTTGATCAGGCGCAAAGCTAGAATTCTTCAAGTACTTAGTAGACTTGTTTCAACACCTAGTGAAAATACTTGAAAAACCTTTAAAACAGATATGGAAAGTACAATCCAAACAAAACAACCAAACCAAAACCATTGTCCGACCATGGTTCGCAGATACACAATGGTTACGCCTGGATCCCCCAGGAAACAATTCGTAATCGTAAGCTTTCTCAGCCCTGCGAGTTACGCCATGATGACTGGTAGAGTGCAGGATACACAATGGTTACGCCTGGGTCCCCCAGGAAACAATCCGTACCCCTAGGCTATCTCAGCCAGGCAGTTTCGCTACTATTCACGACCTACACAGATTGCAGGATACACAATGGTTACGCCTGAATCCCCCAGGAAACAATCCGTACCCCTAGGCTAGACTCAGCCAGACAATTGCGCTATGCAGTCGCGAGAGAAAAAAAACCATGGGTTACGCCACGGTGGGAACACTCGAGTATTACATCCGGAAAACCAAAACTCAGAGAGAATAATATCGATAGAATGAATCCACGATGTGGCCGCAAAGCGGATATCAAGCAGAAGGCACTTTCCATATCTTTACTTCGAAAATATATATCATATAATACCTTTTCAAACCAGTTTCAAATATCGTGCTTATATAAAGTCCATATATATAGGATTCCATTTTTCCCAAATCGAATACTTTTCAAAATCAATAGTAGATCAAATCATACTTATATAGACTTCGATTATATAAAATCTCTTTCCAAATTGAGTACCTTTCAAATCAATATATTTCAAATCAACTTCATACTTATACAATCCATTTTATATAAGTTCGACCACTCCCAAATCAAGTGCTTAATAATATAAGGTTCTCAAATTTCAAATCATTTCAATACCAATTCAGTCTCAAAATCATATATGATTTCACCAAATTTTCTTCCAAATTAAATATCTAAATTTCAAAGTTCCCAAAATAATAGGTTTAGAAAATTATCCCATTTTCCAAATTAAAATAATTCAAGTCAAACAAGTTCATTTCCAAAATCACCATACAAGTACTGGTTTTTAATTCCAATATAATTTCAAAACCAAATATTTTCCCAAAATTAATTATACTCAAAATGGTTTCCAAATTTATAATTATCCCTTTTTTAGAACTTTTAAACTATCTATTTCTATTTGAAATATCCAATTTACCTTTCTGAAAACCATTATTCAAATTTTTTTTTCAAAACATTTCAAAACCAAATTTATATTCTTTATCAAACATTTTATACTCTTCGAAATTTCTTAGCTTTGAAAAGTTAATCTCGATTTGGAAGTGTTCGAACATTCAAAATAGTTAGGGAAATCAAATTTCCAAATTCAAGACTTGAAAATCAACAATAAATAGATAGGATTATACCAAATCAAATCCGAAACTCGAGGACTAAATACCGGTTTCTTTTAAATCATTTTAAATATATAAACATATATCTTTCGAACATCGAATTATTCTTCGGAATTTGAAATCAAAATTTGTTTCACAATATCACTCGCATAGCAAAGCTACTTGAGTGGCCTCTCCCCCACTTTGAAACTCAAAAACCAATGTCGATGATGTGCGCACTCATCACCGAAATTATTTTCCAGCGACAAAGTGAGTTCTGGACTTCTATTTTCTTAAAACTTCCTTGAAATTTCATTGAAATCATTGGAACTCGTTTGAGTCATTTGAAACACTTCTTATTCAGAAAATACTTTCAAATCGTATTATTATATAATTTCAAAAATCTTAAAACCAATTTCAAAACACCGGAATTCAATTCTCGAATTTCAAATTTAATACTTCAGTTATAAATCCTTTTTATATAAATCAATTTCTTATATTTTTTTCAAAATTTCAAATCCTTTTAAAACCCTTTTATATGGAATAACATTTCTTATTTGTTTTATATATAGGTATATAATCCTTTTCGAATACATTTTCACTTTTATATATAGAATAAAATCATAGTTATCAAAATAATAATTTCGATATATAAAACAATTTCAAAAATGCAAACATACCCGATTTTCAGAGGATAATTTTTAAAATGGATTTTAAACAAAGATAGAGATTTGAATTAGAGGAACTCAAATCAATAGAATTCCGATTCGAAGATAGACTCGATCGAAGATGCGATAATTAAATTACAAAATAGAAGATGGATATACTTCTATAAATCGCGGGTGACCTTTACCGGTCAAACGTGATTCCAAAATTGGATCTGTGTAGAATTCTGAAGCAATTCGACATTCGATCGCAAGAGATATAGAATTCGGCATAACAAGATATAGCAGCATCGTAAACCGAGGATACAAAAACCTTCGGTGAGCCAATGCCAATTGAAAAGGAGTTTTCACCCCCTTTACAAATCATTCAGTGGAGTTATGGGGTACTCCAGAATCAAACAAATATAAATAGGGAGAGACAGAATGAATTTCGGAACCGAGGGACATTCCAAAATTCAAAGGAAATCGAGTCAAAAGGAAGAGATTCAACTCGAGCGAAAGTGATTCTGTAAATAAATTTACCATATATGCTAAGTTTTGCCTAGAGCCAAAGCTCTGATAGCGGGTCGTTACACCGACCGTCCAACCAAAATCTGCTATCTAGGATGGCTGTGGAGCAGGATATATCTGAGTGCTCTGTGTAAGGTCCTGTAAAATCAGAGGGAAACACCACTCCGGATGCCTGAAAGTCCTACCAAATCAATAGCTCTAGCATGTAAAAATATGGTCGTGTGCGGTGGACTATAAAGCTGATGCCGAAATGATGCATAATCTAAACCAGTGATGATGAAGTACTAAGACGACCACCACTCATCTGCATGCGCCTATAAATTAGCACTGGAATACACCTTCAAAAATGGTGTATCTTGGTGTGGATCATCCGAAACGTAATTACCGTCCAAGGTTTGTCTCCAGCCATGCTCGCCAAAGGACCAGTAATAGCCACCAGTGGGAGAAGATGATACTAATGGAAAATATCTAGCAGATAGGAATCCAATGTGCATCACGTTCTCGTCGGTCATAAAGGGAGAGCCTTCATACGGATGCCATACAATATTTTCTCGCATAGTCCGTAACTCAATCTGATTTTGGGCCACAACAAAAATATGTCATGCATCGCCTTCTTGCACCATTCGGCGGTTCTTGTGAGCCCAAGCTCTGACACAGGTGAAGAAAAGGGATAGTGCAGAGATTAGCATCGGGTAAGTCAAATTGTGAAAGTGCTCATAGTATCAGTACTTCAAAATCTCCAAAACTCTGTAATCGACATGGATCTCGACCTAACAATGCACCAATGATCCAAGAGCGATATAAATAAGCTAATATAAAAGTCCTCCAATCATATCTAGTTAGAGTATCAAACGATAACTCTGCATCAGCTGCAACATGTCCAGTCGGCAACATGTTTGACGGATTTGAAAAGATTATTTTTCCCATCATGTATAGAATAAAAAGTAGAGAAATCTCCAAATCATTATCTGAGCTATAACTATGTATCAATTCATAGATTGCTTATCTAATGTAACTACATCTAATCTGCAGTCTAGATGTCAGTCTATCTTGTAAGTCAAGATGTCGGAGTAAACTAGCTAAACGACCAAATTGCTGATATTTCTCATCATATGGTAAGCTCTCCCTACGTCCATGCTTAAAATAGTAAAATTAGTAAAGTTTAAAGGGGTCAAAGCTAACTTTCTAAAACTAAAGTGAAATGTATGAATGGTCTTCCACCAACATGTAGCTAAAGCACCACACAATTGAGCATCTGAATTTAATAGATTATCAATATCCATTAAAGCAATTTACGGTTTTTGGAAATTCTAAAAAACGATGAACAAATGAGGAGTAATTAAGCAAACATGTACCCAAGAAATCTCCAAATCCTATTTCTCGAAGAAAAGTGTGAATAATGCGGTTGGCATCAACTGCTCTCGTAGATCTATAAAGGCAAATTACCCTATACCAAGAGCCACGAGTGTGCTCACGCCGAGCCTAATTTTAAATAGGAAGCATATTCAATATATATTCCACAATTCTAACTAATAGTAAATTTTTAAAGTAGATGTCTTACAGAATCTTCGACGTGCATACTGACATATACTTCGTCGTAAGGAAGAATGCAAAAATTGATCAAATCCTTACCGGCTCCCAAATTTTGATCGATATGGGATTCTAGAAGCACATCTATTGTGTTTCTCGCAAAGCATATTCGCCTAAAAACAGTGCTTCACCGACCTTTGGTACCTCCGGTACCTCCGGTAGGGGTGTCTTCTTCTTCCATCAGAACACCTCAGATACTCTTCCACACTCTTCTCATATTCATTTAACTTTTTGTTTCTACTCTACTTAAGGTTGGGAGAGAACGAAGGAAAGGGAGGACAGGGAAGATAGTAGCGGTTTATTTATAGCTTTGACTACCCTTGTATACACTTAGTCGACTTTATTAAAGTCGGCTAAGTGTACGCCATGGATTGCAATCCATGCCATCCATGACCTCTAGTGGATCTCAATCTATTGGCTGTGGATTGCGATCCACAACTACTGTCTTAGCCGGCTAAGAACAAGCACAAACCCCCTATTGGGGCTTTGTGCTTTCTTCTGTTAGGGTGGGTGGTGGTTGTAAATGCAAGAATAGACGTTCCCCACCCCACCCCATTAGGAATGCTCTAAGGAGTTGTAACTATTTGGAAAACAATTAAAAAGGTTACCGTTATATGTGAGCAGTTGCTGTAAGTGGATGGATCGTAAGATAAAGGCTTAGAGCGGTTAACCACAAGATGAATTGCAAAGCGCACGTGTGATCTTTGGTTGACGAACAACTTCTACCTCAATATACAAGGTAATACCTAATAGGTTCACCTTTTTGTCTCATCAGTCTTTTTATTGGCTATTATTAAATCGTTCTCTAGATTGTTTCTAGTTTAATTTCCCTCTTCTTCAAATGAAACGGGTTAAAATAAAAATAAATACTTGAAATTTCATTAAATGCCTCCCATTTATTACATTTTTCTCCAACATTTTTACAAATTTTGTACAAATTTGCTTCGCACTATCAAAAATAGCACAAGTTAATTTGTTTTTACCAGCTAATAAACTTTCTTTACATGTCGATTCTACTTTGTGAAAATTAGATTTTATAGTAACAATCCATGGATTAAAGTTACTTCAAGACAATGATGGCAGCAATTAAGTTTCTAGGATATTAATACATATCTAGTTCTAATCAATTACATCACCCAATAATTTAAATAGTTTCTAGAATAATCTTAAAATTCATATTAACTACACTTCTATTTCATTTCTTTTATATCTTGTTTATGAAATGACATGTATTGGCTCTCAAATTTCTTTCCTAATTTAGGAGGGAAATCCCAATTACGTAATCTAAGTCCAAATCCTATTTGATTTTCGTCAACTCTTCCTCGTCACTTTCCATGATCGTTGTTTGCCTTCATCGTAATTTATACTTGTCGTTCGAGGCTCATTGTTGCTGGCTCACCATTTGAAGTTGATCGTCGATTCAATTCAAATTGTGGAAATTCGAAGTGTCTTTCCTTGTTACCAAAGTAAGATTTTCATATTTAACAAAAGGTTATTTGCAGTTCAGACAATGTTGACTTCGATGGTGTTTGGTTCTTCATTTTGTTTCTTGCGTTTCCTTTTCAGGTCCAGACCAAAATTTGTAACTGAATGAATGTTGATGATCAAAATCTCATAGTTTCCACTTCCTTCTTCAATTATGGTTCTAAATTGTCTTTTTTTTCTTCTATTGATCAACTATTCTTTTTTCTCTTATTCTTCTTCAATTATGCTACTATTCTCTTTATTATTTAATAAAGCTGAATTTCTCAATGAAATGGTGGATTTGTTATTGATTAATGATTTGAGAATTATAGGTTAACCATCCGTATTTAATGGAAATCAATTTAATGAAATTGGGGAATTGTTATGATGAAGTGTACTAAATTATTTCATGAAACTACATAATCTTTGTTAAAATTATTAATTTTTATTTTCATAATCTATTTTTATATTTTTTTTGAAAAGCTAAATGCTTTTATGTTTTTTTTGCAGGAAAAACAAAACATTATTATTTTGCACGGACAAGCTCGTTTTACAGTGGGCATACCACTTACAAAATATTTCGGATGTGAAGCATAGATGTCTTAGCAGCTAATACAACTCACAAAATCAAACATCACGTGCCAAATTCACTTAGCTCAGAAACAACTACTAAAAGCACAACCAAATAGTCTAATCAATGCTTTTATGTTTTTGATCAAAAAGTTGAATGCTTTTTGTAAAGCCGTGTTGTTGGGTCGAATATGGCCAATAAATATGAAAAGGGCAATCAATAGTTAATGTAACATAAATGATAAAAGATAACACAATCAATTTTATGCTAGTTTGGACCTCCCATGCTACGTCCAGTGTTAGAGCCCCTTTTTGAAATTTCACTAACGATCCCCTCTTAACCCGAAGGAACAACTTTATTACAAACTATACTTGAACCATGGAACATGACTTCAACACAGACTTCCCGAGGACTTATAAATAAGACTTTAACTTGCTTGTTTCTCAAGCATTCACAAAAAAGTTGAATACAAAGTTTTTCGACAATTTTTGTATCTCAATGCACTAACTTGTCACTGTGGTACTAACATCTCCTATAACCTTTGCCAATGATATTTGGGTGGATTTCTATAGGTTAGGATTAATATTAGAAGAGATATAAATGATGTGATTGAGAACAATCGATCTAGTAGTTGAATTTATAAATATATCAGAGGGCAAGTTAGAGAAAAAATCGATAGATGTGATCAAAGTAAGTGCTGTAGGATTATGGAGATGTTTAGGGTTTAATGGTAGAATGCTATTAGAATAACCACAATCCTTTAGAAAGGTCAACAATTTGAAGAGAAGTGATGAAAAACAAAGTGTCATAAAATATAATCGCTATATGAATTCAGACATAAGACTTTAGGTAATATAGTTCCATGGCATTTTTCATTCATTTATGGCAGTTACAAATGCTGTAGATAAGTGAAGTGGAAAATCCATTTGTTTTTAACCTCTACTATTTAATTTTTTTCACATGTTTCTTGTGTGTAAAATTTTCATAAAACTAAAGAATTTTCTAAAAAACCAAAGTGACGTATGCTGTAGAGAAGTTTGGAGTGATATAAAGATCATTAGTGGGTTTTACCAAATCTATTTGATAAGGACTCAATATAGACACATGCATCACTTTAGCGCTCTTTTATCCATCTTTAAGTGTTTCTTCAACATAATTATGCTCCAATGGATTTGTAAACTCCTTTTATGACTTTGAATACTTGTATACTCCTTCATAGTGATATTTACTACATTTTTGACTTTTTGTGCATATATATCATCTTTATGCATATACATGACTTTCCTTATAGCTCTTTTGCTTATCTCCTTGTGTTATGGTTATTGTTGATCTAAAATAACTTGACAAACTTATTAGTAGCATTTTCATATGGTTGTATCATCAAAACAACAATGTCCAAGGTTTAACATTCGTTCCTTTTCTGTGATGACAATCACACAACTTATATAAACAATAACTGTGTATTACACCCCCCCTTAATTATTGTTCCTTTTATATCTACGAATTTACCCTATCAGCATATCTAATTTTTCTCCCTCTTTATCATCAACAAAAGGGTCAAACGGCGTCGATTCATAGATATAAACTAATTTTCATACCTTTATAACATTCTTGTTGAACAGTCATGTCGTTGTGATATTTTTCATACATTTCTTTATTATAAGCATCTAACATAGTATTAAAAAATCAATTCCTAGTGATATTTAATTTTTAAATTAAAAATTTGAATCCTATAATTAATTTTAATAATAGATTTACGAAAATTTCCAACATTCCTTTTCAATGAAAGTTCATATTTCCATCATATATGGAAACATCTGCATTTCATGACCTATCACTTCTTATTTGTTCTTTAAGTACCTACAAGATATAATATTCATATTTTGCATACATTTCTTACATTATGTCCAAGCGTTAGTCATAAAGTGAGAACCTTACAAAGACAGATGTGGTTGAACACTTAAAAACAAAATATAACTTAAACTATATGCTGAGGGTATCTTAAGGCTTAATGATATTCTATTTTCTGTACATATATTTTCTAATTTTAAGTAAACCATACCTATGTGAGTGTGGTTGTATATTTACAAATATAGGTTCCATGGTTGACTATTTTGTCCAAATAGTTGCTAATATACAACCTTTTGTCATTCTTAGTAATATAAACAGAAACCTATATTTTTGATAGAGTTAATGGCATGTGTTATAGGGCATTATGTAATTTGATTATATAACTTAACTCGTATAACTAATCATGTTCAAAATAAAGTAAGGTTTTGCAGCGGCCAGGGATTTTCGATTTTGAAAATCGACATCAATACATTCACTGTATAGCAAGCCGAATATTCAAGTGCCGAAAATATCAATTGCTTGGGGTAAAGAAGAAGAAGAGATAGAAGAAGAAAACATAAACAACAATATAGAATCTCACAATCGCATTGGAACAAAATGTAATATATAATAACAAATCTTTATACAAAGAAACTTTAACTGTAATATACATACAATCATCAGAGTATAACAGTCAACATAGCAATTTGAATAGTTGTAATAACTTGTCCTCACATGTACTGAATACACAACATAACATACGCAATGGAAATAACTAAGTAAGTGTAATACGGCTGAAATCCTCTAGCTCTTCTATCGAGCTCCATAGCATCCTAACCTGGATCTGCAATACTCGGTCTGACCCGAGCATTATAATAAAATAACTTCCGAGTCAGTCTGAAAAACCAGCGTGAGAAAAACACATTCAGTTTGAATATTACTACTATTAAAATCCTTTGAAAACAAAGGTATCTCGTAGGACCACGCCACACATAAATATGATGGGTTGTTACCTTACGGTAACCAAAACATTTTATATCGAAATCATGTGATATTATAATAGTTCCTATAGAAAATAAACTATAAAATAGCTGAAATGCTTGCATCTCACATTTCGGCATAGTTGGGCACATCTAAAAACCGTATAGACTCGTAGTGGATATTTGATTCCATACAATAACAGGGATACTGAGGTACCGTCCGCCCCAGTACACATTTAGAAAAATGTACCAAGATCGGACCTTTCGATCCCTGCCAACACAAGACCAGCCTACCCCTT
This sequence comes from Allium cepa, assembly GCA_030765085.1. Taxonomy (NCBI): domain Eukaryota; kingdom Viridiplantae; phylum Streptophyta; class Magnoliopsida; order Asparagales; family Amaryllidaceae; genus Allium; species Allium cepa. Next base: position 590,474,616 of record CM060928.1, read on the forward strand.
ACTGGATAGTACCGAATATGATCACCACCAATGGGCCTCGAAACGCACTTAAATGAAAGTGATGTTAGATGTCCACTCTAGATGAGTGGTGATCATATCCTAATGGGAGCGACCCACATAGCCTTGCTGCATCTCTCCTGTTGTAGTCATTCTCGGTTGATGAGGCTTGAGGCTACGATTACCTAAAGAATAAGAATGCTAACACTGCCTTTGTAACGACCTAGAATTTCAGTCATTCGAAATTCATATATTCAATTAATTTTAAATATTCAAAAGTTAATTTAGAAGTTGAATAACTTATATTTCAAATATCTTGATTTAATTAGATCATTAAATTGTTAATTTAATATTTGAAATTGTGAAAATAATTAAAATTTGAATTTAATGTAAATGAAAATGATTTATAAAGTTGAATTAAGTTCTATTCAAATTATAATGAAGTTGGTAAACTTTCAAAATTGAATTAAAAGTTAGTTAATAGAAATTTAATATTTTAATATTAATTAACGTGTAAAAATAATTATTTTTCACACTGTCTCGGATTTTCACGAAACAAGTTTCATTAGATCCATAATGTTATATTATTATAGGAATTCAAATTTCATGTCAATTGGATTTACGGTTTAGGTGTGGCAAGCTGAAACGCATAGAAATTTGTTTAAGTAAATTTTAAGCTCAATAAGTCAACTCGAAAACCTATCTTCCAAATACGATCGAATTAGCTCTCGATATATAATCCATTGTGTTCGAATTAGGGGTAAAAAATTATAAAAGCCAGGCGACGTACTTCGATTGGAGTTTGAAATATTTTCGAATGAATAGTGTCACGAAATTTTCAATAAAAGGCCACAACATTTTATAATTTTCACTCAAAAACCTAATTGGCTGCCGTTTACAATTCAATGGTCGGAATTGCTCGATCCTTTGTCCCTCATTTTCTCCAAATCCATCGACTATTAGCAAAAACTATCAACTAAAAAGACGAAGAGCATATCGAGATCTATATTTTCAATAGTTATGATCGAGGATGGATGGTGGATCGTCGGCAAATTGGCCGCGTTCATTCGATCTTTGCACATAAATTTCGAGATCTAGGGATGAATGAGTTGAGCACGGGTCAAGGAGGTGGGGCGTCGGTTCTAGCGCTACAAGATAGTGGTCTCTGATCGTCCTCTCGACGAGTGGTGGTGGCGCGATGAACTCATGATGATGGCGGCTGATATGGTTTCGTTCGAAACGAACGTGGGAGAAGAAGAAACGTTCGGCCACGATCTATTTGCTTCAAAACATGCGGCCCTGATTTTACTAAAGGTTAAAAATAAAATAAAGAAATTTGTAAATTATATTATATATAAATTTGTGTAATGTTTAAAAATGCGTAACTTCTTCGTACGAGGTCCGTTTTTGACGAAATAAGTTGCATTGGGTCCGTATTGATGAGCACTACATTTTAAAGCTGGTTTTGAGTTGATTAGATCTAGTGTAAATTTTGGATAAAATAAAACGCCCTTTTAATTTTATTCGGAATAAAACACTGCAACTGTTATTGGAATCAAAGTGAGTGCACCTCACTCTTTCTGACTCAATAATATTTTTATATAAGTGAGCATAAATTTATTTTATGCTGATTAATGATTGTTTGGATGATATATGATATATTATACATATATATTGATTGGTATTTGGAAATATTCCTGCCTATTGGAGGAGATGAGACTCTATACGTTCTCGTGTATGAGCGGATGACCCTTTGTATGCGTGTCTGCCTCGAAGTGAACATTGTACATATTTTCTAATATTTATATTTGTTGGAGGTGATAGGTTGGAGGGATCCAACTGGATTCCTCAACGATATTGGTTTTACTTAAAGATATTGATATATATGCTGTTATCATGTGATATATGATGTTTTGGATGTTGTGATTGATATATTTAGTGTTGCTGCTGCATTAAGCCTATATTTTGGAATTTAAAAATATTGAAGTGATGGTTTCCAAATTAAAATGGATTTCCAAGTGATTTTGAAAATAAATTTTCTATTAAATTTTGAATTGCTAAGGAATGAATTTATTTTAAATTAATAAATGTTATAATTTTTTTGTTATAAAAATAATGATATTTGTTAAATGGAATCAAAATATTATTTTTTAGATTTGAAGTGAACTAGTTGGTGAAAGAGTTTAAATTGAGATTTTTGGATTTACTATAAACGGTATGTATATAAGATTTATAAAATTGATATTTTATAAACAAAAATAATGGGATTATTAAGGAGTTTTGTTAATGTTAAAATGAATTTATAATTGAATCTTATAAGTAAATAAGATTTACTTATTTATGAATTGATGAAGTTATAAAAAAGAGTAAATTTGTAAATAAAGAGATTTATAAGTAATTAACTTATAATTTGGATTTTGGCATGTAATTGAGTTATAAATGGAATTCGTTAGTAAAGGAATTTTATAAATGGAAGTTTGTATAAAATAGTAATGTGAATTTATAAACATTGTTTTATAATTTATAATTCTAAAATCAACTTATTTTGATAAGTTAAATATGAAAGTTTATTAAAGGAATATATTCATAATTTTGGACAGTGGATAATCCTTTAATTAAATATGTAGAAATAATGAATTTGGTAAACAAATTTATTCATGATTTTGGACTGTGAATAATCTTTTAAATTAAATGAATGTTTTGGGAAAGTGATCTTTTAAATGGAGTTAAATGGTTTGAAGATGTTTTAAAACGTGTTAAGTGTCGAATACATAGATTTCAACATTCTTTATTGAAATAGAGGTTTTCGAGAAGTAAGGAAATGATGGACTATAACACTGTTATTATAGTAAATGATTTTCGAAAGAAGATGTTTTTTATTGTATATGTGATTTATATATCTATTTAATTATCGAATCCCTATGTTAGTGATTTTGGGTTATCATAGCGATGTTTTACGCATCATTCGTTTTGACCCGAATAAATATGTTTAAGAGAATGTTTTCCTTAAAGAATAAAATATATACTTAATCTTGATTTAAGTATATTTTATATTTTCTAAGTGTTGAAATAAAGAGAATTAGGAACTACTTATTATTAAATAAGTATGTGGAAATGTTTCCAATATAGAATATTGAAATGGTTTTGGAATTTTATCCTTTTAAAGATAAATTAAAGTGAATATTTGATAAGTGATTTAATTAGTAAAAGATTAACTAAAAGGGCATAGTGATTGCTTATGGTGCTAAATATTTGTTTTTTTGCTTTGATAGTTAAATAACCGACTATCAAATTTGGCCATTTTTAGTTTCTCGACTTGATGTAGGAACTATTTAGTCATACACTTAGTACGTAGCCATCTGTGTAGGCTTGATTATCATTTGTGTTGAGGATGTTGATTCATGTAGTGCAGAGCATTACTCCAATCTATCGAGCTTCCTTCCTTGTTAAAGGATAACAAGTTGAAAGTTGGAGACGTGATAAGTCTATGAGACTTAGTTTCTGTATGAGGTTGAGAAACGCTTTTGCGTTGTTGATGGGAAGAGACCAGGAACAGACTTATCTGAAAACCACTTCGGACCAACATTTATGCGATGATTGTGCAGATTAGTTGTGATGATATTGATATTCAGGATTTTCATAGTGGAGGATTGCTTATTGACCGTTTGAGGTTAAAATCCCAATATACATATAGCAGCAGTAGTCTCTTCGTTATGAAATATCCTATGCAAGGGATGTCGCTACTAATCCTAGGGATTTCCTGACAGGATTTGGTAGGAAAGTATCTTTGGTTTATCCTATTCCTGGACAACTTGTATGGACGTTTGTCTGACATTGCATTTCTAAAGATTACGTACATTGGTTTTTACAAACATACATTATGGTGGCAGAGAAGACAACTTCTCTTAGCTTAACACCCTCCTTGAGACATATGAGCTCAAGAGTTGTATTTTTGCGGAAGGCAATTAGTACTCAACGGAAATGGCCATGTGACATTCAAAGTGATGTTATATGTGATATGTGATATGTGAAAGGCAATCGTAACCTCAGCCCCCATTAACCAGTAATAACAACAACAGGGTTAGATGCAGCAAGGCTAAGTCGGTCTTTCCCAATTAGGATATGATCATCCTCTTCTAGATATATTTCTTCCCGCTATGACGTTGGTGATGTGAATTAATGTGGTTTGTATGCTATGAGGGCCCTCGAAAAAAGTCGGTAACGACTGGGGGATGATATATTCGGTACTATCTAGTTACAAAGATAGGCCGGTTTTGTGTTGGTAGAGGTTCCTTTGTAATGTTCCTCCATGCATTCCTCTAGAGATGTACTGTCGAAAGGTAGTGCCTTCACCTGGTCATTTGTATGGAAATCCAAACTCCTCTACCTGCCTGCCATTTTGATTGTATTACCCATTTTAGGCTATATTCTGGAATTTAATCAATGTAACAATTTCGGCTATGATTAATATTATTTGTGTAGTAGACACTATTATAATATAAGAGAATTTGATATGAAATGTTTTGCTTATCTTAAGGTAAAATCATGTCCGTGTATATGTGTGGGCATGTCTTACGAGATACTTTTGCTTTGAATGGAAAATTTTAGTAATTTAATAAATTCAGTTGATTGTATTTCTCACGTTGGTTTACCAGACTGATATAGGCGTTCTTTCCTTTCAATGCTCGGGTCAGACCAAGTATATTCATAGGTTTAGATTTGGTGCGTTTGGAGCTTCAACAGACGAGCTGAAGATCTTCATTTTCGTATACATATATCTGTTTATTATCTGCTTTGTTCATTGTTGTTTATATTATCGGCAACTGTGAGAATAGGTTATTGTAACTGTCTAGGCTGATAACTAGTGATTGATTTTTGAATTTTGATTGATGTATGTATATATAGTTCTTGTTTTGTAAAGATCAATGATATTATATGTTATTCCGCTGCGATGTGAGATTCTGTATTATTCTGTTTGGTTCTCTGTTCTCTCTTTCTTCTCTTCTCTTCTTCTCTCTTCTTTTCTTTCCCCTGACTTTCTGTCAGTCTGTGCTTTTTGGGTCGGACATGTGCGGTTTATTGTCAATTGAAAGAATATCGGATTTGCGGGTCCTCATAGCCTTCCAGGCAACGATGCAATGATAGTATTCATCCATACAAATTGTTCTGGGTTTGAACAAGCCCAATCTCCTTTAAGATCACCATCTCCGTTATCTTCGAGATATCACAATTCATAACACATAAATCAGATCGAAGTGGTTTTCAGATAATTAAATCCGATCCCGGTCTCTTCGAACGATCAACGAATTTTGGCCAGATTTGATAGTCGGTTATTTAACTATTAAATTACACACTTAAGTAGTCACTAGGCCAAATTTATAAATCTTTCAAAACATTCTTTTCAAAAATATTTTTACAAAGATATATATTCAACTTTCTTCCAGCATTCCAACATTTGAAAATAATTTCAAATACCTATCCATAATAGGATATTTTTAAACCATTTCAAAACATAGAAATATTTCTGAATTCAATTTATAACACTTTAAAAAATATTTCTATATAAATCATTTCACACTTAAAATATTTTCCAAAACCCTCTTTTCGATACTTAGGAGAATATTTATAGGCAGATTCTCCAAAATCATTTTAACGACAAACTTAGGAAATGTTTCATAAAATTATCTCATAAATTTCCAAAAATTTATTTATAAATTCCTTTTTACAATTTCCGAAACCGATTATACTCTTTTATAAACCCAACTGACAATTTATAACTTCTTTTATGAATTCAGTTTCATTTTAGAAGTTCCCATATTTCAACATTTGGAAATCCCATTTTCTCCCAAAATCCCTTATAAGATTCCTCTTATCAATATCATATCCATTAGACAAACCCCGTTTACAAATCTCGAGAGGATCTGTAATAAGTTTCAATCATTTCAAAAACTCTATATATATGATAAGTATTTTTATAGAATAACAATTAATTTTTAAACACGTTTAAGTAATTATTTAAAATATCAACACATTTTTACATAAACATCGATAATTCATTTCTAATTCATTTTAAATAATGTTAATCGATTTTACAAAGCTTATTATAAAAACTATAATTTATTTTAATCAATATTAGATATTTGAAAAATCCACTTCTTGAATTATTTCAATATAAAAACAGCTTTAACAATATAGTTTAATAAATAAAAATCCCATATTGAAAAAATTTAATTTCTCGAAAAAAATCTTTTTAAAAATCCAATATTGCCATTTCAGTTTATAAATCCCTCTCGATTCGTGTCACATCTATTATGTTTCAATTTCATAACCATTCTCACATTTCAAAAGTAGAATCCGCTATATTTTTTTTCCAAAAACCGATTTCCATATCTCGATATAATCACACCGAATTTATATTTCTAATTTATCAACTAATAATCATTTCCCTTTATGTATAAACATTGTTTATAAGTTTATAAACTCATTCGAGTTTCAATTGTTTATAAAAATAATCTCATTTATAAATTTTAATTTATGAATCCATTTCTTTACACATCCTATTTTTTTTTTTCAAATCTATTTTAAATATCGATTTCAACTCCTTTTTCCATTGATCCAGAAATATCATTTACAAAAATCCATTGTTAAAAATCCCTTATATAAATTATTTTTAAATATCTAATTAAAACATTTTACGAACCGTTGCGTGCAAATCAAAAATCAAATCATTGTTTTATCCAAATCAATTTCTTTTAAAATAATCTTGACTTCGATATAAATATTTTTATATCCAAAATCTCATTTTAATTCCTTCAAATTCAAAAATAATATTTATGGTATTTAAAATACAAAAATTAAGGCCAGTGCTACTATAGCACCAAATAAATCAAATCATAACATAATCTATAACGAATTATCCACACACATCATATATCACTATATATGAAATTAAAAATAAAAATGTTGAGGAATCCAATTGGATCCCTCCAACCTATTTTTCTACAACCACAGATGTTATAACATAAAATAATTATCCTGCTTCGAGGCAGGATATCATAATAAAAAGGATCATCCGTTATTATGCAGGGCACATAGTCTCTCGTCCGCTCCAACGGCGGGAATATAACCTTCACTAAAGAATCCCCATGCTTCAAAAGAGGGCGCCAAAATATACAGAATAACTATCACCATTGCTGTCCCTAACTAAAAAAGTGTTATCACAGATCATACTCCAAATATTCCTTATATCAATATCATTGAAACTATATCTATTACTATCACTCCACCTATAAATGTTTTTTTGCCAACTACTAATATATATGCTAATATATGTATATATATGATATAACATCCAACTGATAATAATTTATAATTTCGTCCAATCAACCAATAAATAATTTTAACTATTTAAAATAAACCAATTATCCAAAATGAGTAAGATTTACTCACCAAAATTTTCGTTGTCGTTGAAGCATTTCGGTTTGGAACTAGAACCGGAGGATGTTCGATTTTAATCTAAAATTCAAAAATCTTTGAAATTTTCCAACCCAGTTCCATTGCGAAGCACATAATTACGAATTCAACGTGATTGACCGCGTTGAATTTGGACCTCGTATGAGCAAAATATAAATTTATTTAAGTTACGAGTTAATTATATTAAATTAAATCATTAATTACAATTTAACTAAACTAATACCTAATTTTATTTCCTTAACCACTTTCCACAATGTAACCAATTTTCTGCTTACTCAAAATTCACACCTAAGCTTCGGCTGTGCCCTATAAACGACCACCGCCCCTTCTCCTTCCCCCGATCTTCGAATCTGACTTCGCAGGAAGCGCCCTCTTCATGAACTAACCCTTCTCCTTACCTTCGCCATCAGTCTACAGTCCCCCTTCGATTCGCAACATCACCATGCTTCCCTCCACCTGGCCAAGAACGCAACCCGCACCATGAGGCCGCTCCACTTTCTGCTCCGCTAGTCAGTGCTCCTCTTTGCCCTAGACCCGAATCCATACTCCAAAACAAAACCAATTCCCAAATCACTGTAATTTTCCAACCCCAGTCAACAAAGGTCCACAACCATCCCTGCACAACTGCCGCACCCCATCCTCGTGCCAAACAACCTCTACATGCATATGAGTGCATGGATTTCAGACCAACAAGATCAAAGAATCGAGTCTTCCAATTTTTCGAAATAATATGATTTTTTATATTTGTGTTTTGAAGAGGATTCATGTTTCCTGGCTTCAAAGCATATAAGAATAGAAGAGTATGGGAGGAGAACAGCGAAATGAAATGGCGCAAAGAAACTTGTTCTGATTTCTAATTCGAAGTCTGCTTCTTTTTTTTACATTTCTTTTTTTATATATATTTTTGCCTATACGAGGATGAACAAGGAAAACAAGAGGAGAGAAGAAATGCGTGCAAAGTGATACATATTGTTGGGGACAAGAAAACCAAATCACGGCTTGTGTTGAATTCTATTTATAGTTGTTTGACATCTCACCGCATATTTCTATTTGCGTACTGACCCCGAAACTACAAAATAAAAATATAGATGTGTTCAGAAAATCGATGCAACCCTAAAACAATAATATACACTGTTTATGGAATTTTGTAAAACCACAAAATCACCACTATTTGGCGGTAAATCGTCAAACGAATAATACCAATATTTTTCAAATTAAAAATTATGGAAAAATTAAATAAATTAAACTAAATGTACGCCTATAGAAATCATGTTATAATGTCAACCATAAATTTTTGATTATTTATTTGAACTATTATCACTGAAATTGAATTTACAATTGAAATCGCTGTTATTATTTATTCATTTAAAATAGCTTAATAAATCCCATTAAATTATTTGAATTGATATTCAATTTAAAATCCAGTTATTTGAATCACCATCCAATATTAAATCCCTCAATTCAAATATTTTAGTAATCGATGTATTTGAATTTCAGTTTTATTAACTGTAATAAAATCACCATATTTGGAATTTTGAATTATCCAATCCTTTAAACCAATCATTTTAATATTTAAATCAATTAACTATTTCAAAATCAATGACAAAAATTCCGGGTCGTCATAGTTTTTCTTTTATTTTCTATTAAGTGCATTCTTATACTAGGATATAAATAATTTTTAAATACATTAATGTACAGGTAGATAATCTTTAGAGAAAGTATTTAAGCAACTGCAGTTATGAATATGTTAATAAACTTGAGTATCGAATTGTATAAAATAAATAATTGTTTTAAATGTTCCTAATCAAGATATATCGAGAGTGTTGTCGATATATCCCTTGAGACTAGTGTACATAACGCTCTCAATATAATGGACGTTGAATTACTCATGACAGTTTAAGAGGCATAAAGTGGTTACGTACATGTGATTGTTAGAAAAAATCACAGAGCGACTCACTGAGAATTTTCTTTAGGTTAAAATTAAAATAGAAGATCTTACGTGACGATATGCAGACTTGATAATACCATGAATCTTAAGTGTCTAAACTATACTTTGATCATGGTCAACTACATGACAAATGATGATTGCGTTATGGTTATAGTTGAGTATAAGTTGAATCATTTTAAGTGAAACACTATTCAAGAGAGGATTCATCTCCTTCAAGTAGAAGATTAATATCACCGCAATTCGTAGTCAACTTAAAATAAAGATTTTGGGTAAAAAAATAAGTTAATCGATAAAATAACAATTGATCGAACCATGGACTTTGATGTTGAACTTTGCAATTATGTACATATATTTATAGAGTGTTGACTATTGACCGAGATCTAGATATCTAAGTGATATGTTATAATGAAGAGAAAACAAGTACAATATATCATTGTTTAAGGGCGTCACTTTCAAAGATAAGAAGTAGTATTTCACCTAAATAATTTGTAGGCAGCTGAACTCGTATCTACTGTGGGTCAGCAGAATAGGAATCTTAAGTCTATATTAACATTAGAGGGAGGGAGGGGCGGCGTAAACAGTGTTTAATGGATTATATGAATATTATTCAAATCTTTTAGGATTTTACTTGGAATGTGGAATTACAATCACAGAATCGAAGTACAGATAAAAGTAAATGCAGTAAAAGTAAAAAGGAAAGAACACACTAGGATTTTATATTAGTTAGGAGTTACCCTACATCTAGTTCGGCACAATACCTTCTACGAATTTCTTTTCAACTAATAAATGCAAATATAGTCTCGATTTCAAGGCTACGAGGCATACCCTTCAGAATCCCGGTCTCTGGGTTGAGCCACTTGATTTTCGAGCCATAAGTACATCCACTAGATTTACTGGTACTAAGCAAACCCAATTGATTTAAACATGTTACAATCACACTTACTCGGATTTCAGGGATACCAAGCACACCACAAAGTATAAGAGTATAATTTGATAGATATTACATACTCAGATCTTCGATCTTGATTACAATTGATCCTATAATTTTCTGAATAGCACTTTGATCTAAAAAGAGATGAGAAAAATCAGAGAGTATATGAAAGGAAATCAAACTAGTAATGGTTGGATTTGATTCTGGTTGAATTTTAGTAGAGTTTTGATAGAAATTGATTTAGAAATCCAGAGAGTGAAAAAGGAGTGAAAAATAAGAAAGTAGTTAATGAAAATTCATTTGAAAGTCCGATACATACATACATACATACATACATACATACACACATACATACATACATACATACATATATATATATATATATATATATATATATATATAAGGAAACAATAGTCATGCCTGTTTGTGAAAATACCTTCCTTTCAAAATTTTAATTTTGAAATTTATGGCCAGTATGTCGACATACTTGCAGAGAATATGTCGACATATCCCTTTGTATTTTGAAAAATTACTTAATAAAAATTGTCTTGAAAATATTAAGTATTGTAAAATATTTTGAAACTTTGTACAAACATTTAAACATAGTTTATACATATTATTAAAACTAAATAATCTTTATATAACATTTTTGAAAGATTTAATAAGAATATTCAATATAATCTAAATAATATATATGAAATCAATATAGTTATAAATTATTAAGTATAATTTATTTTTTATGTAAACTTAAAAATATTAAAACAATATCTTTGTAAGTACCAGTGTAAATCGCACGTACATGCATCTATCGAAATATTTCATCGAAAGGGGTTTGAGATGTCAAACAGATGATGGGATTCCGTTGATAGATGAAGGGTATTTTTAGAATTTCAAAATGACGACGTGAATATCATTTTCATTGAATTATCTTCATTAATAGTAGAGATAAGAGATTGAAAATCATTTCAGAAATATTTTGAAGATTATTTTAAATATATGATATTTGAAAAACAATTTTAAAATAAAATTGGAGAAGGTGAGAGAGATCAGGAAAGTTCTATCAAGGTTTTAACATAAATTCTATGACTCTATAACTAATCTGGAATATCTTGAAAGCTTGGACTCTTCAATGCTCACGAGTCTTCATTCTTGAACTCTTGAAACTTTAAATCAACATCTTGAATCTACTCTTGATACTATACAGTCTTATTAATTAATACTTGTCTAATATCCTACACTATATGCTATATATATATATATATATATCTTGATAAAACATTAGTGTTTATATATATAATGTCCTATAGTTGTCATCATCAACACCAATACCAAAGGTACTAACAAACTTCCTCTTTTTGATGTCTGTATATAAATATTGTAACTCCCCCTAAGTTATAAAACTCCCCCTTAATCTGTGCCTAGATTTTACACATTTCTACCCATTTGTCATCAATATAAAATATCTTTCTAAAATTATAATTCTAACTCTAACTCTTACTATAATCATAACTCTAACTTTCTTAAATAAAATACTAATCAATATGTATTATCATGAATTTAAAAATATACAATGAAAGATTACATAAAAATAATAAATGATATGTAAAATTAGTTAATCATGAAATAATCAGTCTAAATGTTCATTCATTAAACAAAGTTTATGTCAGTCACACAACATGTTAGCACCAAAATTGGTCACTAACACCCAAATACAGATGAAGCACCAAATCACAGCCATAGATCATAGATAGAATGTATGTTGAGAATATAAATATGAAGAGCAGTAAAAATTAAAAAGAAAGTAGTAACAACAGAGGATTTATATTGGTTCGGCTGACTCTGGCCTACGTCCACTCCAGTAATTTTCTTTTTTTATTGATATAAGAATCAATTATAGTTACAATCCAGAGTTTTTGAAACAATTATGGCATAGTAGCCTTAATGAGGAAGAAGAAGGGAAACAGAATGAAGATCCCTATTCTGAAGCCCCGCCTCATGTTTTTATAGGAAAAACCCGAGCTGCTGGGCTTCCTGAGTGGTTCAGGCCCATCAAGACCATTGCCGACCTTAAATTCATCATTACGACCGACCTTGAGTTCTGACCATGCCGACCCAGTGTTGCCATGGGAATGACTCGAAGTGAACGCAGATGTAACCTGGAGCAAACTCGCCCGTGACTCAAAGTAAAACATGTCAGGGCTCGGAGCATTTCAATATCAATCGAACTCTCTTAAGACACCGATCCACTTTAGCCGACCCGAAGTCCTCATGTCACCGATCCGGAGTTAGGAGTTTAGTGACTCAAAGTAGACGACTCTGTATAACATACCGATCTCATATTTACCAATCCCAACACCAGTGGCAATCCACATTGTCATGCCGACCGACTTATGCCAGCCTACCTTGATCAAACCATATCCATACTACAACACCGAGCCACTCCCAGTTCTAATACCTCTCAAGAATGCCGATCCACACCATCCTGACGATCCGCTCCATCAAGGCCGATCCAGGCCACTATGCCGATCCACACCTACCGACCCACACATGCCGAGCCACCTGTGACCTTCCACCTGTGACCTTCCACCCTTAACCGAGCCACCTTATCTTTTACACTATTACCGAATGACATGGCCTTTCTTCTTTTGTACAACTGATTTCCTTAACCGACCCACTCCACTACCAATCCACTCCATTCAGAACGAACCATGCATGATCTCCTCTTTTTGACCGAGCCATGTACGAACGAGCCACCTTAACTGAGTGAACCACACCGAACCATCCGTGACTGGTCGTCTATCCATCCAACTGGATCAAACCCATCGTATTCCATCTCGACATACGAGTAGTCGATTTATTTAAATCCTCATGTTTACGGCCTTGTCAAAAGGCGGGTTAACACTTGCCCTCCAAAACATGCCTTGCTATTGGAATGTGTGTTTTGAATAGTCTCAAATCTGATATCCGAAGTCCATGTTACATTCATTACCAAATAATTCCATCCAAGTCCGATAGTCTACTCCATGACCGTTCCAGGTTGTTATCCAATTCCGAGTCCGGGACCTCTCCGGGTCCTGTAGTCCAAATTGAGGACCTTGCCGGGTCCAAATCCTAAACTGAAATCCGAATCCGATAGCCGAATTCTAATCCATCCATATCCCTTAACCAATAGCCGAAGCAATGACCTCTCCAGGTCGATATCCAAATCCAAGATCACTCCGGGTCCATGCCAAAACCCTTAGCCGTTCATAGCCAATATCCAAATTCGTAACCCCTCCGGGTTCTTGCCAAGTGCAACCTTCACCTGACGACCTGTGTCGAGTAATACCATGGTGTTCCTGGTTCAGTGTCCCTGAACGTTGAGTAATGCATGGCTTAAGTCCCAAGACAAATCCTGATCACTTCGGACCCTTGCCTAGCATAACCCATACTTGACGACCTGAAATAGTAACCGATAGATAATATGAGGCCTAAGTCCTAGACCGAATCCTGGTCTCTCCGGACCCTTGCCGAGCATAATCCATACTCAACGACCTTTTAGCTAAAAACCAAACAAATAGTCAACCAAAATCCAATCCAAAATCCAAATTTAAGCCAGAAAACCAGAAATCCGTATCAAAAGCCGAAATTAATAATCAATCATCCAAACCAAAAGGAAAACGCCCAAACTAGAATCCAAACCGGGAAACAACAAAACCAGAAGTTCAAACCAAACCCCAAAACCAAAGCAGAAAAAGCAAGCGTCCAAGTTAAAAAGGAAAAACAGATTTCACAAACCAAAGCGTCACAGTTTATCATCATCTCAGAGCATGCCTAGGGGTTATCTCCATCCTCGTACATGAGTAAGCGATTTAGCCGTTTGCCCAGAGTTTGTTACTTATTTCAAACCATCACGATTAGTTGACGACTAATCGACCACCATCCCTGGACCTCACGCCATCATCGTTTGAGGTAGGTGGTAGCTGCTCCTGTTCCACCACCGCATCCCGAGTTCCAACATATTGCCCCGACTGACCATTCCTTACATGTTCCTCGACTATATATTTTAGATGTCGGCAGCTGTTAGTATCATGCCCGTCCAGGTCATGAAAGAGATAGCGCCTGCACGATGCCTTTTCTCGTTCTAAGGGTTCCCTCCTTGCCGACCTTCGATAGAGAAGGCATTCCCGAGTATCCAAGTATATCCTTTCCAATGTCTCATTCAGTCTTGTGTAGGTGGAGAATTTTTTCTCACCCCAATGCTTCCTCTTTCCTTTATCCTTATCTTTACCCGAGCTTTCACCGGACGGTTCTCTATCCTTATCCATGTTCAATTCCTTTGACCTCATATCTAAATATGCATCCTCTTGTCGAAGAAATCTCTCAGCTTCGTGAAAGAATTCCCCAAGATCCATTAGTGGGTCCCGTATCAATGACACCTTGAAATCAGAATTATCCCTGACTCCTGATACCGCCACCATCAGAATTATTGATGGATCCAGCCAATCCACCGAAGCAACTTCTGCATTAAACCGAGTTAAAAAAGTCATGAGTGATTCATCCGTTCTCTGCTTGACTGACATCAATGTCATCACCTTCGTCCTTTTGATGTGAATTCGAAATTGCTTCAAGAAACGATTCACCAATTCTGTCTATGTTATAATAAACCCATCTTCCAGCAGTCTGAACCATGTAGCAGCTATATCTGTCAAGTACAGAGGGAAACATCGAGCCATAACCTCCTTTGATGCCTCCAGCACTTCCATATGCCTTGTGTATCTCATCAAAGGGTCAGTGGGATCCGTCTTACCGTTATATACTTCCAAAGCGGGTAGCTTGAAAACGGGTGGATTCCTAGCCATCCTAATGTCACGAGTAAACATACTTTTGTTTACACCCTCGAAAACCCTGTTTGCCAGACGTCCGCGAATAATTCGCCTGATGATGTCGACCAATCCAGTATTATCTACTAGGGGTTGCCCCTATCTCCATTTCCTAATGGCCCTCCAAGCCCACGAGGGAATTCTGGCACATACTCCTCGTCATGTACTCATGTATTCTTATTGGCACCGGGCTGTGTAGCATCGTCTGGCATCCCTCCGTAGATTGGTCCGGAGTTACCTGGTGGTGTGCCCTCCATTTAGGTCCATCTGGGCTGATAGCTGTTTGCTGATCAGTGGCTGGCCCAGCTGAACCACTCCATCAGCTTGCCAGTTGAATCCTTCTGATCTAGCTACATGGATCCGAGTTCCTGTAGTTCCTGCTTGTCCCAATTTTATTAATAGTGTCTGTCTCATGTCCTCTTGCCTTTTCATCAATTTCTCCAACATGGAATTCATCATGACCTGCATCTCGTCCCTAGTGATGTAAATTGAGGCTTGATTAGCTCCAGAGGAAGCCCCTTGACTTCCCTCTTGCCGAGTCCTTTCGGTTCTTTGTCTCCTTGTTGATTGCTTTGCCATAGTCTCCAGAATCTAAGTTCCTAAGCCTTTGAATTTAAAAATTAGCTTTCCAATCCTTGAGTGCCAGCCTTCTCAGCGAAAGCACCAAAATTTGTCACTAACACCCAAATACAGATGAAAGCACCAAATTACAGTCACAGATCATAGATAGAATGTATGTAGAGAATATAAATATAAAGAATAGTTAAAATTAAAAAGAAAATAGTAACAACAGATGATTTATAGTGGTTCGGCTAACTCCGGTCTGCGTCCACTCCATAAATTTCCTTTTTTATTGATATAAGAATCAATTATAGTTGCAATCTAGAGTTTTTGAAACAATAAGGTAGAGTAGCCTTAATGAGGAAGAAGAAGGGAAAATATAATGAAGATCCCTTTTCTAAAGCCCCGCCTGCTGTTTTCATAGGCAAAATCCGAGCTGCTGGGATTCCTGAGTGGTTTAGGCCCATCAAGACCATTGCCGACCTTAAATTCATCATTACGACCGACCCTGAGTTCTGACCATGCCGACCTAGTGTTGCCGTGGGAATGACTCGAAGTGAACGCAGATGTGACCCGGAGCAAACTCGCCCGTGACTCGAGTGATTTGCCCATAACGCAAGTTTTTGTTTTTAAATTCAAAATCATCTTCACTTTCGAAAATATCATGAATTACTTCATGATCTTGAAAATCATTTTGAAAAGATGAAAGGTCCATTGCACAAGATTTGTATCCATGAATATGACCCAAAAGTCATAATTTAAAATAGTGTATGTCCCTTTAACACTAATCCAAACTTCTCCTTCTCTACCATCATAAAAATTTCCCTTTAAATTTGCATGAAACATCTTTACTAATATTGGATAATAAAAAAATCATTTTGATAAGCATCAATTAAATTAAGTATCCAATTTTGCAGACAAAGATTGAAAAGATCATAAAGTAGGAAAATCTCCAAAAATAGCATATCTCCCAGTAAAACCTCTTCCGAAAGATAAATACTCAATATGGACCTGAATGGCTTCTGGATCATTGAAATTATTTTTTTTAGAAAGCCTCATGGTTGCCCTAGTATTGCTTGAGGATGCCAATGAAGAATAGTTTGAAGAGATAACAGAGCTTATGATTTTTGAATTTGAAAATAAAAGTGAGAAATAAACGAATGGAGATAGAGTAAGTAAATAAAGAATCAAATGACATGTTCTTTTCTCAAAAGGCAACTTTTCAGAATATTGGAGTTGGTGAAAAGGTGGAGGGAAATTCAAAATTTGAAATTGTAATTCAAATTCTGACTGCATATGTTGACATATGCTTGTAGGTATGTCGACACATAGGTCGAAATTTTCAAAAATGATTTTTGTTTAACTATATCCTATTTTATTTTATAGATCTTTTTATAGTTATTCTATTTTCAAAAAAATAATTTTAAAAATATTTTCATATTTATTTTATTATTAAAATATATAAAATATTTATATTTAAAATATAATCACACAATATTCAACCACTACTATCACTAAACTATTGGATATTTCTAATAACCAATAAAGTAATCAAAAGAAATGAAAAATTCATTCAAGAAATAAAACAAACATTTGATATATTGAATGCATACCTATTCCGATCCATTTCACCGTTTTGTTTTGAATTATATGTTGCCGTGAAGCACATGTTAACAATTTTTGTATCTGATTCATTATTACTTGAAGATGTATTCGAATCATCTAATGTTGCAGCATAGGCTCTTCTCCATTTACTAATGTGGACAGTCTCTTTTTAAATGACTAGGATCATCGCAGTTATAACATCTAATGCCATTTCCATTTCAATTTCCGCTTCCTGGATTTTTGTTGTCGTTTCTTTTGAAATTGTTCATCTTCTTATATTCTAGGAATTTTTTGAAATTCCTTGTCATGAAAGAAATTTCTTCGTCATCATCACGGTCTGAATTCAAATTATCCGTCACTGCATTAAAAGCTAGAGATCTCTTTTCTATCGCTTTTCCTTTTCTCCCGCCCTGCATTTGTGCTTAAAAAGACAACAAATTGCCAATTAACTCTTTAATTTTTAGAGTGCTAATGTCATTAGCCTCTTCGATTGCAAGATCTTTTGATCCCATTCAAGAGTAAGTGAATTGGGAGTTTTTCTAACATGATCCTCTTCAAAAAAAAAATTATCCAGTGCAATAAGTGACCGTACTTTATCTCGTAATCTACTATATGTCTCAATATGGACTCATTTGGACTCATTTTGAATAATTGAAACTGATTTGTTAACATGGAAATTTTGTTCTATTTGACCTTACTTGTCCTTTCATGTGTAACTTGCAAAGTTCTCCAAATTTCAAATGCAGATTTACATATGGATATATTAAATTCATTTCTATCCAGCGAACAAAACAGTATATTCATAGCCTTAGAGTTACTTTGTGCAACTACTTTTTGGTCAGCAGTCCACTGTGCAAAATTTGTCTCGGATTTAGTGTATTTAGTTTATGTGATATTCAAAGTGTCCAAACCAATTGACTGTAAATAAGTTTTCATTCTACGTGACCAATATGTATAATTAATGCCATTAAAAAGTGGAAGTCTTGCAATAGATAATACTTTGATGAGCTACTACCAAGTGTACTAGTAGTGTTACTAACAGTACTATTACCAGTGTTGGTAGCCATTTAAACTTTTTCAAAAGTCAAATGATGAATACTTTGAAAACCAATGCTCAAGTACTAAATGTGAGTCAGCAGAATAGGAATCTTAAGGCTAAATTAACAATAGAAGGGGGTGAATAGTGTTTAATGGATTATTCAAATTCTTTAGGATTTTACTTGGAATGATGGTATTGACAATTACAGAATCAAAGTACAGATAAAAGTAAATGCAGTAAAAGTAAAAAAAGAAAGAACACAACGGGATTTTATACCGATTCGGAGTTACCTAACATCCAGTCCCGTACGATTCCTTGTATGAATTTCTTTTCAACTAGTAAATACAAATATCATTGGTTTCAAGGCTACAAGACACGTCCTCTAGAAGCACGGCCTCTGGGCAGAGCCACTTGATTTTCGGGCCACAAGCACGCCCTCTAGATTTATGATCTACTAAGCACACCTAAGTATTTAAACATGCTATAGTCACACCTACTTGGATTTCAGGGATACCAAGCACACCATAAAGTATAAGAGTATGATTTGGTAGAGATTACATACTTAGATCTTCGATCTTGATTACAATTGATCCTATAACTTTTTGAATAGCACTTTGATCTTGAGAGAGATGGGAGAAATCAATGAGTATACAAAAGAGAATCAAACTAGTAATGATTGAATTTGATTCTGCTTGAATTTTGGCAAAATTTTGATAGAAATTGATTTAGAAATCAAGAGAGAGAAAAGAGGAGAGAAAATTAAAAGAGTAGTTAATGAAAGTTCTTTTGGAAGTTTGATATATATAGGGAAACAACGGTCATGTCTGTTTATGTAGATATATGAAACTTCCAAATTTAAATTTTGAAATTTACGACCAGTATATCGACATACTTGCATAGTATATGTTGACATATCCCTTTGTATTTTGAAAAATTATTTAATAAAAATTGTTTTGAAAATATTAAGTTTCGTATATATTTTGAAACTTTGTATAAACATTTAAACATAGTTTATACATATTTTAAACAAATTAGAACTTAATAAAACTTTATAAAATAATGTTAAAAGATTTAATAAGAATATATCAAATGATATGAATAAAATCAATATGGTTATAAATTATTAAAGTATAAACAAAAAATTAATGCATAAACTAAAAATATTCAAATAATATCTTTATAAGTATAAGAGATTAAAAATCATTTTGAGAAATATTTGAAAAGATTATTTTAAATATAGAATATATGGAAAACAATTTTAAAACAAAATTGGAGAAGGTGAGAGAGATCAGGAAAGTGCTATCAAGATTTTAACATAAATTCTATGATTCTATAATTTATCTAGAATATCTTGAAATCTTAAACTCTTCAATAATCACGAGTCTTCATTCTTAAATCTTGAAACTCTATATCAGCATTTTGAATTTACCCTTGGTATCAGCATCTTGATACTGTACAGTCTTCTTAATCAATACCTGTCTAATATACTGCACTATATACAATATATATCTTGATAGAACATTAGTATCTATATTTTATATAATGTCATATAGTTGTTATCATCAAAACCAATATCTCAGGTACTAACATCTAATATAGTGCTTTTGCAAAGTCTGAAAATGATTTAATATTCAAATCGATTAATATAATTAACGGTTGGGTTCACACTTTGGGGTCACACGACCGTAATTCTCAACTTTCGACCAAAAATAATTTATCTAATTTTTTATAAAAATCATAAATTATTATTTTGGAGAAATTAATACAATGGTTGTGTAAGTTAATTTATTATTAGTTTTAACTACTATTAGAGGGTCTAAAATTAATAAATAAAATAAATAATTAATGTATGTATATTATATTTAATAATTTTTAGGCTAATATAATAATTTTAATATATACACGCGCGCATAGACACACACGCACGTATGCACACACGTAAATATAAGTACTTTATTTTGTTATGTAACAACCCAATATTTTTTGAAATTTATTTTTATTTGTTTTAAATTTATTTTTATAGTGAAGTAGAAATTTTTCTAGAATTAAGGGTAATTTATTGAAATTTTCAGGTTCTGTCTCCTATTTTTAAGCAATTTCTTCAATTCTTTTGATATTTCCTATTGAGTATAATTATTTATTTTACTTTGAAAATGTTTTAAAAATCATTTTTATAACAAATTTTTTCCTATAATATTTTTGAAATGAAGTAAATACTTTTCCAAAGCCATTGGTAATTTTCTTGCAATTTTTATGTCCTGTTTGCTATTTTTAAACAATTTCTTTATTTCTTTTTCTATTTTTCCCCAATTTAATTAATTATTTTATTTTGAAAATGATAAATAGATTATTTTATTTCAAAGTTTAACTTCATAATATTTTTAAAATGAAGAGGATATTTTTTCAAGACTAGTAGTGATTTATTTGTAATTTCTGGACACTGTTTTGTATTTTTAAGTAATTTCTGTCATTCTTTCTATATATTCTTTAAAATTAATCATTTATTTTCTTATATTTTTACTTAGTTTCGGTTTTTAAAGTATATTTCTGAGTTATTTTGTTTATATAAAATTAAAAAGAAAAGGAAATGCCAAAGGTTTAAAAAGTTACAAAACTTAAGGCTTTTCACCTTCAAAACTCTTCATTTTCACAACTCCTCTTTTATGTGCATTTTTGGCCGTACACTATTTTTCTTAGCCGTGTATTTTCATTACATTTCATGTGAAAAATTCCTCAGCACTTTATTTCTTACGGCTTCAACAAAAGTTTGGTAATGGCCTCCATCTTTTTTTTTTTCACTTTTCTTCCTATTTCTATGCAATTTTTGCCTTGTTTCTCTTCATTATTTGGATTGGCCTCCCCCTTGTTCCATGGCCACCACCACCCTACATCTCTTCCATGCCTTCACCACCATTTATTCCACCACCCATGACCTTGGCCGAACCCACCTTGATGGCCAAACCCTTCAAATTGCAACCTAAATGCCTAAAAAACAATGTGTTGACCACTACTTGCCATACCACTTCATCCACTACCCTAATCACCACCATATCCGCCACCACCACCTCTGACCTAACCACCACACACCCCTCCAACCTTTGTCCAGTCATGGTGCACCCACAGGCCGAGCATACTTCCCATGGCCGAGCCCTTTAGCCAACCAAAACTCCACCTTTTGCCTAAAAATCCTTTCACCTCCTCATGTATAAAACTCCACCTTGTTCATGCCATGAACCCGACCAATGCTAGCCGAAACCTGAGCCAAAACTTGACAAAATCTGAACCAAACTATACCCTAGGCCGTGACAAAAGTTTGAGGAAGCAAGGCAAAAAGTTTGGCAATTTATTTCTCTTTTATTTCAAAGTTATTGCATTATAAAGTTGTATTGAATTGTGTTGTTTTGATTGTTTGTTTTGGGTTGTACACAAGAGTTGTAGCTTGGATTCGCTCTCCACTCAAGTACGTAATCGCGTCATCGTGCTTTTTTTCTGTTGTGCCTTTGGTTTTGAAATCTTCAGCAATTAGAGGTGAGTAAAGCTCACACGACAATTATACTTATGCAGTTGTAAAACAACAACAACTGAATGTATAGAAAATATTTATGATGTTATAACTGCCATGTGATTTTATATATATGATGTTAAACATGTTATATTGCATATCATCTCACTTGTTACATGTTATATCACCTGTTATTTTAAACTGTTCATTTATATCTATTTATCACACTGCAAGTTTCCTATAGATTAGGTTCACTATGGGTTGAAATGATACATACCCGAACGGACTTTAGAATAAGGAAAAATCGTTATGGGCTGAAATGATAGGCCTGAACGGTTTTTAAATTATTTATTTTGACTTGGGATTGCGGGTTTGAAATGATAGAACCCAGATTTTATTTGCAAACTGCGAATTGAAATGATATATATCCGTATCACTTGACCTAGGTTAGAAAACTATATATAGGCCCGTGGTTATTTTTATAAGTTTTCTGGAAATTTTTAAGTAATTTTAGAAGTGTACATATATGAAATTTGATTTAATTGGATTTTTAATTATTAAATACAGAAATTTGGAATTTTCTATAAGTTAAAATATTGGGAGAAAATGAATAGTTGCATTGAATTTTGAAATATAACTTAAGTGGAAATTGGAAATTTGTTAAATAAAATTTAGTTATATAAATAAAAATTGGAAATTAAAAATTTGTTTGAAAAAAAATGGAGGAAGATTTAAGTGTTAAGTTATTTATTTAAAATGTGAAGAATTGGAAAATTTACACTTGAATTTATTAAAGGAATTTTTTGAAATTTGATTTAATAATAAGGAATTTATTATGATAAAAATAATATGTTCAAATGATATGTAATGAACATTTTTAATGTTAAATTATGATTTTAGAATGTTTAAAGAGTTTAATATGAAGTTTATTATTTGCTGGAAATACGCTAAATATCTGGAATTCACTTTTAATAGCATTCAGAAATGCTATAATTTCTGAATTGAACTAAAATTGAGTAAAAATAGCTATTACAACATTTCTGAAATGCTGTAGTTGCTGTAGTTGAACTTATAAGCTAAAAATTTAACTCAGATCTATTATAGCATTTCTGTGAATGCTGTAGTGGTCTGCTGTCTTTGCAGAAATGAATAAAACCCTTGTTTTGAAACCTGAGCTATACAGCATTTTTGAAAATGTTGTCTTTGCTGTTTTAAAGTAAAATTTAACTAAAACTGAGTTTTAACAGTAGTTTTTAAGTGCTGTCTTTGCTGAATTAAAATGTTTTCAAGTGTAACTTATAACAGTTTTTTTTTAAATGTTGTGAAAGGCTGAAATTTTAATAATTATGGGTTTTCACTTAATAAGCAAACTCCTAATGACTTGAAACTTTGAAATTTGAATACTTGACTTGAAAGAATAATAACTTCACTTTTAAATGATTTAAATGAATGAAATAAATTGGAAAATGAATCATTTAAAGGATGATTTGAATTGAACTAAACGAATGTTATCTTTGAACTATAAAAAGGTATTTAAGTTTGATATTTGAATTTGAATTTAAATAATGATTTAAAAGAGAAGTTTTGAAAGGATATGATAATTTGATATATCGAAATGATTTGGAAATGATTTAATATTTATGTTGATAAAGAATTGGGTTTTGAAATGATATTTTATTTTGAAGTATAAAGTATTATTTTAAAGTTATAACCACGGGTTATAATAATGATTGGTTGGCAAAGAGACCTGGATCGGATATGGACATACTCTCTGTCGATACCGAAAACCACTTTGACAACTGTGTACGCGGTGGAGATTCCAGAATGAAGCTGGATGGTTGCGACGTTCTCATGGTATGTTACGTGAACCCAACTCCCGTGAGTTGGCATAAGGTGGCTAAAATAGGAGCGATCTCGTGCAAAAAGGGGTAGCTCCTCTGGTCGGACGCATTTCTTCGATACCATTCTATTACTTTGTGATTGTTTGGTGGCCACCCTTTGATTTGGGAATGTGTTCCGAGGTGGGCGTATGTGGGTGTTGCGTTACCACCAGCCCGTGTGCGTAATTGGTATATCTACCCTAGCATTGCCTTGTGTGCCGTGTCACCTACCATATCGAGCCTTTACTACAAGTTTGGTTTTCTCCCGTAGCCCATGCGTATCTTTTCGTAGTCTCCCGATCAGGAGATATGCAGATATTGGATGGACTATTGGGACTATTACGTGTCTGGGGCTATATGGGTAACCCCGTGATGCTATTTAAAAGTATGTTTATTTTATTGATAGACATTATTATAATAGCGAAATATTACTATATAGTAAATAGTTTAGCGGATCTTTAGAGGATGGGCGGTCCCAAGCATCTTCTAAGTTACTTGTACCTTTACTGCAGTTCACTTGAGTTGATTTACATTGGATAAGTATGTATGTCCTGACTCGAGTGTTTGTTTTTATTTACGCTCGGGTCAGCCTGAGTTTATTCATAGATTTGGATTTCCACTCTCTGGAGGTCTGGAATGGCTGGAGATTTATCAGCCTATCTAGTTATCTATATTTCAGTTCTGTTGTTCTATTGTCAGCTTTGTTTTAGTGGACTTCTTTGTATTTGGGATTTGATGTCGTATTTACTTTCAGACAGATATTATGTATTTTGTATTTGGTTTTGAGACTCTATGATAGTAGCTTCATGAACTACTATGGTATTTTATTTTCCGCTGCGAGATATTCTGATGTTCTGTGTCTGTTATTCTGTGATTTGATTTTCATTTGCTTCGAATTTTTATTCCAATCTGTTATTTTGTACTATTCAAGTCCGGCATGTGTGTCCGCCATTGCACTTGGAGGGTGCAGCATGATAGGGGTTTCTCGCTTCCTGGTTTGGTAGCGAACTATTGACTCTTACTCCTACATGTCCCCGCGGGGGTTGGTGGTGCAGTCGAGAGGCTGGCCGTAAAGGCAGATCACAGGTACCAATGTATGCTACGGTGGGCGTTACCCCACTGGCTCGGCCCGTTACAGTTGGTATTAGAGCTTTGGTTTTTAGGCAAACCTTAGCCCGCGGAGCAAAAAAACTCATTAGAGATAGAGTAGAAATACCCTAGAATGAGTGAAATCAACTTCAGAATCATTTCTTTGTGAGAGAACGTATTTTCAAAGTATAAAATGATTTTAAAATGATTTTCTAAGGATTTTTTCAAAGATTATTTTGGTATAAAAAAATTTCTTGTTTTAAAAGTAATTTTTCTAAACTTCTTTCCTTTCGTATCTACATTGTTAGGAATTTCTGTAATTAGGATGTTCATCCAAGTGCATTTTATCTCGTCTTGTCTTGTCTTATCTTTATCTTATCTCTACCTTTGTCCTAATATTCATTCTTGAATTTTCAGGATGAATCATGGAAATGCTAGAGGTCAGGGTCGTGGTGCTGCCCCAGTTCCAGCCCCAGCTCCTGTCCGTTTCACTGTTCTTTGCAAAGAATTTACTCAGCTTGGAGGAACCAAGTTCACTGGTTCCGAGTCTATCATTGAGGCTCAGCAATGGCTGAGGAGTATCGAGAGGATATTTACTGGTCTTGAGATTACTGATCCCCAAAAGCGTCAGTTAGCCGCATGGCAGTTGCAGGAGGATGCCCAAGATTGGTGGGAGTCGGTTACGGCTAATACCATTGAGGCTGATCTTACTTGGGAACAGTTCAGGTATCTTCTTGTGTTTCTTTGAATTCTTTTTTTCTATCTTTTCGTGCCTTTTCTAAGCTTAATTATCATTCTTCTCAAGGAGGCTTTTGTTGCTAAGTGGACGCCCGAAGCCGGGAAATCCCAGCTTTATAGCGAGTTCATGGACCTCAAGCAAGGAAGCATGTCTTTTTCAGAGTACGAGAGGAAGTTTAACGAACTTTCTAAGTTCGGACCTGGTCTGATAGACACTCCTTTGAAGAAGAACGAGAAATTTATTGCTGGTGCTCGTCCTGAGTACTATATTCGTCTCATTTCTCATGTTCATGGCACCTTTACCCAGCTTATGGATATGGCTCTTCGTTATGAGAACCCTACTTCTAAGGGTCCTGCTTCAGTTTGTGCTCCTTCATCTCAGACTCCTTCTGCAAATTCTAAGGAAGAAAACCCAGTTTCCAATAGCAGAAGAAGAATTGGCTTAAGAATCCTGGTTTAGGATCTTCGTCATCTGCTCCAGCTCACAGGCAGCCAGTTGACCTTTCTTCCATCACCTGCTTCAAGTGTGACCAGAAAGGACACTATGCGAATAGTTGTCCTACTATTGTTGGTACTGCCATTCCTCCACCTGCTCAGTCAGCTAGGCGCGATCTTTGTCACATCTGTCTCCAGCCTGGCCATTTCAGGAAAGATTGCCCTACCCAACAGAGGGGTAAGCCTTCTGGTATATTTGCTGTCACCTCTGCCTCTTCTCCAGCACCTGCTCCTCCAGCTCCTAGTGATGACCAAGGTACTCTCCAGGGTTCCTTTTCTTTATTTCAGCATCCTATTCGTGTGCTTTTTGATATTAGTGCATCCCACCGTTTTATATCTGTTGATTGTGTGATAAGTTTGAGCATCTCCTTTCTCCTGAGTATGTTTCTGAATACATATGTGTTTCAAATCCAATTGGGGGTCCCGCAAACCTTAATAGGATTTGTAAACAAGTGAAGCTTATTTACTCTGATCATTGTTTCAGTGGTGATTTCTATGTTTTGGGCATTCGATGCTTTTGATTTGTTGCTTGGTAGTGATTGGCTTGGTAGGCATGATGCTCATATCTCTTGTAAATCCTGGTCTGTTTTCTTGAGGATGATCTGGGTAATTCCTTTGTTATTCAGTGCCGCATGCCTCAGGATTTTGCTGGCAGTTTTATTTATTCTTTGGATTCCGCTCCTGATGATTTTTATTTGACTCGTGTGGTCAAACTCTTTCCTGGTGTCTTTGGTGAAGTCACTGCTTTTCCTCCTAAGCGGGAGATAGATTTCCGCATTGACCTTATTCCTAGAGCTCGACCTGTTGTTCTTCCTCCTAGAAGAATGGCACCTCATGAGAAGGTTGAGTTAGCAAAGCAAATTGAGGACTTGTTCTCCAAAGGTCTGATCGGACCTAGCCATTCAGAATGGGGAGCAGCGGTGGTTTTCATCACCAAGTCCGATGGATCTTTGAGGATGCGTGTTGATTATAGGGAGCTGAACAAGCTTACTATGAAAAACAGATACCCAATGCCTCGCATCAATGATATGTTTGATCAGCTCTATGGTGCTACTTGTTTTTCTCAGCTTGATCTTGCCACAGGTTTTCACCAGCACAGAGTTGCTGAGGAAATCATTCCCAAGACTGCTTTCCGAACTGAGAATGGGTTCTTTGAATGGTTAGTCATGCCATTTGGTTTGACTAATATTCTTGCTTTCTTTGTTGATTTGATGAATCGTGTTTTTCGTGATGTTCTTAATAAATTTGTTCTAGTCTTTGTTGATGATATCCTTGTCTTTTCTAAGACTAAGGCAAAGCATGAGTCGCACTTGAAATATGTTCTGGAGATTCTTAGAAGCCATCAATTGAAGTCTAAGTTTTCTAAATGCCATTTCTGGAAGGATGAAGTCCGATTCCTTGGACATATTGTTTCTGGTAATGGAGTTTCTGTTGATCCAGTCAAGATCGCTGCGATCAATGTAAGTCTTTCCTTCTTTCTCTTTTCCTTTATCATTTAATCATTCTATCTCTTCTGTGGTTTTCATTTTCCCTATTTCTTTTATAGGATTGGGAAACTCCTAAGACTCCAACAGATATTCGTAGTTTTCTGGACCTTGCCGGTTACTATCGGAGATTCATTGAGAATTTTGCTCTGATTACTGCACCGCTCACTGCTTTGACTCGTAAGAATGCAAAGTTTATCTGGGATAAGAAGTGTGAAGCTGCATTCGCTAAGTTAAAGAACAAGCTAACTTGCGCACCATTTCTTACCGTTCCAAACGGAAGTGAAGGATTGACGGTATATACTGATGCTTGTCGTGAGGGATTGGGCATTGTTCTCATGCAGGATGGTAGGGTCATTGCTTATGCCAGCCGTCAGTTGAAAACCCATGAAGCTAATTATGCTGCTCATGATTTAGAGTTGCTTTCTGTTGTCTTTGCTTTGAAGCTTTAGAGGCATTGTCTGCTTGGAACCAAGTTTGAGCTTTTCACTGATCATCAGTCTCTGAGGTATATATTCACCTAGAAGGATTTGAATCAGAGGCAAGTTCGTTGGCTTGAGTTTCTGGCTTCTTACGACCTTGATATTAGCTATACTCTCGGTAAAGCTAATGTTGTGGCCGTGCTTTGAGTCGGAAGAAGGCTTTGTTGTGTCAGCTTGTTGTTTCTTCTCCTCTTCTGGATCGTATCAAGGCTAAGCAGGATGAGGATGAGATGCTTAGGTTGATGAAGGAGAGTGTTCGGAGCAGGGTTGGTGGTAGTAGTGGTAGTTGTGGAGCTCAAATTGATGATAGGGCTGTTTTGAGGACTAATGGCAGGATTTGTGTCTCGAATGTTGATAGATTGAGGCAAGAGTTGCTTAGAGAGAATCATCGATCCAGACTTTCTATTCATCCTGGTGTGTCGAAGATGTATTAGGATATGAAGAGGCTTTATTGGTGGAAGGGTATGAAGAGGGATGTCTCTATCTTTGTTAGGCGGTGTGCGACTTGTCAGCAAGTCAAGGCCGATCATCAGAAGACCCCTGGTTTGTTGCAGCCCCTAGATATTCCTAACTGGAAGTGGGAACAGGTTTCCATGGATTTCATTGATGGATTGCCGAGGTGTAGGAAAGGCAATGAGAGTATCTGGGTTATTGTGGATAGGCTGACCAAAACTGGTCATTTTATTCCGGTCAAGTCTAACCGTTCTGCTTCTAGCTTGTCTGAGATCTACATGAGGGAGATTGTTCGTCTCCATGGTGTTCCTCTCAGTATTGTTTGTGATCGTGATCCTATCTTTACCAGCCAGTTCTGGAAATCTTTTCAGGAATCTTTGGGCACTTATTTGAATCTGAGCACTGCTTACCATCCGCAGACCGACGATCACACGAAAAGAGTGAATCATATACTCAAAGATCTTCTTCGTGCTTGTGTGCTTGATTATGATGGATCTTGGGAAGATCATTTGCATCTTGTCGAATTCACCTACAATAATAGTTATCAGGTATAATCTTATTTTCTGTTTTAAGCTTATCTTAATCTTTTATCTATCTCTTCCTATCTTTGAATTCAGGCCGGTATCAAGACGTCTCCATTTGCTGCTTTATATGGACGACCTTGTCGAGATCTATCTTGCTGGATTGAATCCGGTAACCATCTGATTCTTATTCCTGATATGATTCTGGAAGCTTCTGAGAGAGTTGAGGAGATTAAGAGAAGGTTGAGGGTTGCTCAGGATAGGCAGAAGAAGTATGCTGATAGGCGAAGGCGGAAGCTTGAGTTTGCTGTTGGCGATATGGTTTTCCTTAAGGTCTCTCCCTTGAGGAATGTCATTCGTTTTGGTCGTAGAGGGAAGCTTTCTCCCAGATTCATTTGTCCTTTCCGCATTGTGGAAAGAGTTGGTTCCTTGTCTTATCGTCTGGAGTTACCCGAGAAGCTTTCTGGAGTGCATGATGTATTCCACGTCTCACATCTTCATCGGTATCTCCATGACCCATCTTTGTTTGTTCAGCCTTCTGCTCTTGATAGCCTGGATATTGAGCCTAATCTGACTGTCAAGAGGAAGCCACTTCATATTGTCGACAGAGGTACGAAGCAGCTAAGAAGGAAATCTGTTAGTCTGGTCAAAGTACAGTGGAGTACGGATGATCATGATTGTACTTGGGAGACAAAGGAGAGCATTCGTGCTTCAAATCCAAAATTGTTTATTCCATGTACTATTTTGTTTTCTATCTTATTTTCTTTATCTTCTTGCTTCCTTGTTTCCGTTCTTTTCGAGGACGAAAAGGTTTGAGTGGGGGAGAGTGTAACAACCCAATATTTTTTGAAATTTATTTTTATTTGCTTTAAATTTATTTTTATAGTGAAGTAGAATTTTTTTAGAATTAAGGGTAATTTGTTGAAATTTTCAGGTTCTATCTCCTATTTTTAAGCATTTTCTTCAATTCTTTTGATATTTCCTATTGAATTTAATTATTTATTTTAATTTGAAAATGTTTTAAAAATAATTTTTATTTCAAATTTTGTCTTATAATATTTTTAAAATGAAGTAAACAATTTTCCAAAGCCATTGGTAATTTTCTTGCAATTTTTATGTCCTGTTTGCTATTTTTAAACAATTTCTTTATTCCTTTTTCTATTTTTCCCCAATTTAATTATTTATTTTATTTTGGAAATGATAAATAAATTGTTTAATTTCAAAGTTTCACTTTATAATATTTTTAAAATGAAGTGAATATTTTTCTAAGACTAGTAGTGATTTATTTGTAATTTCTCGACACTGTTTTGTATTTTTAAGTAATTTCTTTCATTCTTTTTATATATTCTTTAAAATTAATTATTTATTTTCTTATATTTTTACTTAGTTTTGGTTTGTAAAGTATATTTCTGAGTTATTTTGCTTATATAAAATTAAAAAGAAAAGGAAATGCCAAAGGTTTAAAAAGTTACAAAACTTAAGGCTTTTCACCTTCAAAACTCTTCATTTTCACAACTCCTCATTTATGTGCATTTTTGGCCGTACACTATTTTTCTTAGCCGTGTATTTTCATTACATTTCACGTGAAAAATTCCTCAGCACTTCATTTCGTACAGCTTCAACAAAAGTTTGGTAATGGCCTCCATCTTTTTTTTCACTTTTCTTCCTATTTCTATGCAATTTTTGCCTTGTTTCTCTTCATTGTTTGGATCAGCCTCCCCCTTGTTCCACGGGCACCACCACCCTATAGCTCTTCCATGCCTTCACCACCATTTACTCTACCAGCCATGACCTTGGACGAACCCACCTTGATGGCCAAACCCTTCAAATTGCAACCTAAATGCCTAAAAAACAATGTTGTTGACCACTACTTGCCATACCACTTCATCCACCACCCTAATCACCACCATATCCACCACCACCACCTCTGACCTGACCACCACACACCCCTCCAACCTATGTCTAGTCATGGTGCATCCAGAGGCTGAGCATACTTCCCATGGCCGAGCCCTTTAGCTAACCAAAACTCCATCTTTTGCCTAAAAATCCTTTCACCTCCTCATGTATAAAACTCCACCTTGTTCATGCCATGAACCTAACCTATGCTAGCCCAAATCTAAGCCAAAACTTGACCAAATCTGAACCAAACTATACCCTAGGCCGTGAAAAAAGTTTGAGGAAGCATGGCAAAAAGTTTGGCAATTTATTTCTCTTTTATTTCAAAGTTATTGCATTATAAAGTTGTATTGAATTGTGTTGTTTTGATTATTTGTTTTGGGTTGTACACAAGAGTTGTAGCTTGGATTCGCTCTCCACTCAAGTCCGTAATTATGTCATCGTGCTGTGTTTTCTGTTGTGCCTTTGATTTTGAAATCTTCAGCAATTAGAGGTGAGTAAAGCTCACACGACAATTATACTTATGTAGTTGTAAAACAACAACAACTGAATGTGTAGAAAATATTTATGATGTTATAACTGCCATGTGATTTTATATATATGATGTTAAACATGTTAAATTGCATATCATCTCACTTGTTACATGTCATATCACCTGTTATTGTTAAACTGTTCATTTATATCTATTTATCACACTGCAAGTTCCCTATAGATTAGGTCCACTATAGGTTGAAATGATACATATCCGAACGGACTTTAGAATAAGGAAAAATCGTTATGGGCTGAAATGATAGGCCTAAACGGTTTTTAAATTATTTATTTTGACTTGGGATTGCGGGTTTGAAATGATAGTACCCGGATTTTATTTGTAAACTGCGGATTGAAATGATATATATCCGTATCACTTGACCTAGGTTAGAAAACTATATATAGGCCCGTGGTTATTTTTATAAGTTTTCTGGAAATTTTTAAGTAATTTTAAAAGTGTATATATATATGAAATTTGATTTAAATTGGATTTTTAATTATTAAATATAGAAATTTGGAATTTTCTATAAGTTAAAATGTTGGAAACAAATGAATAGTTGCATTGAATTTTGAAATATAACTTAAGTGGAAATTGGAACTTTGTTAAATAAAATTTAGTTATATAAATAAAAATTGGAAAATAAAAATTTATTTGAAAAAAAATGGAGGAAAATTTAAGTTTTAAGTTGTTTATTTAAAATGTGAAGAATTGAAAAATTTACACTTGAATTTATTAAAGGAATTTGTTGAAATTTGATTTAATAATAAGGAATTTATTATGATAAATATAATATGTTTAAATGACATGTAATGAACATTTTTAATGTTAAATTATGATTTTAGAATGTTTAAAGATTTTAAAATGAAGTTTATTATTTGCTGGAAATACACTAAACATCTGAAATTCACTTTTAATAGCATTCAGAAATGCTATAGTTTCTGAATTGAACTAAAATTGAGTAAAAAGAGCTATTGCAGAATTTCTGAAATGCTGTAGTTACTGTATTTGAACTTATAAGCTAAAATTTTACTCAGATGTATTATAGCATTTCTGTGAATACTGTAGTGGTCTGCTGTCTTTGCGGAAATGAATAAAATCATTGTTTTGAAACCTGAGCTATTACAGCATTTCTGGAAATGTTGTCTTTACTGTTTTAAACTAAAATTTAACTAAAACTGAGTTTTAATAGCAGTTTTAAGTGCTGTCTTTGCTGAATTAAAATGTTTTCAGGTGTAACTTATAATAGTTTTTTTCTAAATGCTGTGAAAGGCTGAAATTTAATAATTATGGGATTTGACTTAGTAAACGAACTCCAAATGACTTGAAACTTTGAAATTTGAATACTTCACTTTTAAATGATTTAAATGAATGAAATAAATTGGAAAATGAATCATTTAAAGGATGATTTGAATTTAACTAAACGAATGTTATCTTTGAACTGTAAAAAGGCATTTAAATTTGATATTTGAATTTAAATAATGATTTAAAAGAAAAGTTTTGAAAGGATATGATAATTTGATATATCGAAATGATTTGGAAATGATTTAATCTTTGTGTTGATAAAGAATTGGGTTTTGAAATGATATTTTATTTTGAAGTATAAAGTATTATTTTAAAGTTATAACCATGGGTTATAATAACGATTGGTTGGCAAAGAGACCGGGATTGGATATGGACATACTCTGTCGATACCGAAAACCACTTTGACAACTGTGTACGCGGTGGAGATTCCCGAATGAAGTAGGATGGTGGCGACGTTCACTAGTACAAAACGTGCATATTGCTTCGCCTCATTTGCATCGGTTGAAGTAAAAACTGATGCAAATAGAACTGTTTGCATCAGTTCTATCTTAATAACCGATGCAATTGGTACGTGGAAAGCAATAGGTAATAAAAAAAATCAAATTTGCATCAGTTCTCACCAACCATCGATGCAAATAGTTTTAGTCGCATCGGTTTTAAAGTCAACCGATGCAACTACATGTTGGTGGCAATATGAAATTTAGGTGAAAAATAATGAAAAATTGGCTCCAAAGTTTACATTGGACAAAGACAGAAGGTATTTTAATCATTTGATTTGACCACGTTCCATTTTATTTCTAATAAAAAAACTACTTCAATCTACAATTGTCTTATACTAAACACAATAATCCTCAATAATCAATTTGTACGTCTTACAATCTCAAATTAACAATCAATCCGCAACCAAAATTCGACTCAATTTCCCAACTTTAGCAGGCGATTCGATTATCGAAAGGGGGGAATTTCGGTCGCGATTGATGGCAGTAGGAAATCTCGGTGGTGGATGTTGCTGAGTTGGTCGATGAACGCTGGGCAGTGGATGTTTGAAGGAGGCGATTGAAGTGATTTGGAGTTGCGGTTTAGATTGAAGCACGAATTTCGAAGATTAGCGAGTTTGTGGTGGAGGTTCAGGGTGGTTCACGTGTATTGGAGGTTGATGGGTAGTATTGGTACTGCGTAAAGGAGAGGAGGTGGCAGGTCTAGAAGTGTTCGGTAAATGTGAATGGTGGCAGTAGTGTTCGTGGGAGTGTTGTATTGCAGAGGCAAGGCAGTGGGGCAAATGGAGTTGTATTGAAGGCAAAGTGGGTACAAGGCAATGAAAGTAGGTGGATGGTTAATGTGAGTTGATGTTAAATGATGGATTTTCATGTCCAAATTTCGTATAATTTTTCAACCTTCCATGCGATTAAAGGCTTATCATATATTGATATATGTAATTAGTGGTTTCTAGAACACTCAATGCTGATGAATAGGTTATAGGTTTGGGGATAAGTGGTTTATTAAAAAATTGATTTTCTTTCTATTAATTTGTGCTATCATTATCAATTAATAGGAATACTCTATCAAATACACATGCATCTAGAAATTATAGTATAATATATATCAAGAAAGTTATATATAACAATCACTTATTTGAAGTTGAAAAGAATACTGTATTTGGTTGGAGTTGTCATTTACGTAGAAACTAAATTTTGTAATAAGATGTTGATTATACTTCGAGTGAAATAGGTATAAAACAGTTTACATCTGAAATCGACAAGGATAAATTTAAGATGTTTCTACATCACAATCTATACCTAACACGGCTTTTTAACCACTTGAAATTAGTACTCTTCTTTTTCCCTTTTAGAAAGTAGTTTTGTGCATTTTACTTGGGAAACTAAGTGAGTGGGTTGAGATTTTATTTAAGTTTTGCATGGTTTTTAAGTAGAGTATAGGTGGTACATAGC
Organism: Allium cepa; assembly: GCA_030765085.1. Taxonomy (NCBI): domain Eukaryota; kingdom Viridiplantae; phylum Streptophyta; class Magnoliopsida; order Asparagales; family Amaryllidaceae; genus Allium; species Allium cepa. The sequence continues at coordinate 590,509,352 of CM060928.1, forward strand.
ACCCTGTTACATTATATGAATGTTAAAATTACTATAGGCTAGATATATAATTGAATGAAACTAACTGGGTATCTAGAGAAGAGCTGCAAGCAGTTTCAAACACGAGTGGCCCAAAATTGTCAAGTTAAAACCTACCATGATTGAATATACAAAGGTAGATGTTCATAACTATAGCAAGTATTCTGACTTTAACTATATATACTAAGATTAACATGCGCCAAACTATTGACTGTGTAAAAAAATCATACCGTTATATATTTTTAGCTTCTTGCTATGTTTGTTTCATCACAATATATCGTAGCATTAAGGATTGTATATCTGATATAACAAATTATGGTTCTCGGGCATCATAACTGCTATTTTATTTTATTATATATAATTAATTGTGGTACTCAATGCAGAGGTTAGTTAATTAATTTAAATATTGTCATGCCCACTTAAGGTTTAGTTCTCTATAATCTTATATTAATACTATATAATAAAAATCTGGCATTCAAGTTTGTATATGGCACATTTATACAACATTTGTTTACGTGATTCTTCATTAAAAAGTGATGTGAACTTATTGGATTTTATTTAACATTTATACAACATTTGTTTACTTACTCATTTTATTTAACCTACTTTTCGTATTAATATTTCTTTTTATTGGACATATAAAATGTTTCTCGAAAATAACCGTTTTAGCTAGATACATTGTTTATAAATAGTGTACTACCTTTCATCATGTAACTTAATCAAATAGTGATGCATACCAAAAGAGACCCAGCCCATTGTTCCAACATTACGTTACTTATGTTCCATTAAAGCGACCTATTATGAGATTGAGTCTTAAATTGAATGCATCAGTGAACTGATAGCCTTAGTTAAACCAAGTCCATGCCTTAGTCCATATTTCCCAGTATCCTGATAGCCTTAGTGAAACTGAGTCAATTGGCCATTCGTCTTAGTCGGTAGATGCCACCTCAGTGGAAAAGGCCTCTTCCCATGCAGCCTGATAGCATGCACAATCAAGTTCAAGCAGATTTAATTTACAATAAAATTTCAGTTCATGACATACTTATCTGTTGCGTTTTTTAGTGTGTATAAAACTAACATTTGCTGTATACATCTAAAATGAGCTATTTAACTCAAGTGCAGGCACTACTATTGCAAATCGATGGAAAACTTGAAACAACAATGGAAATCTGAAGACATTGATGGAAATCTTGAAACAGCAGTGAGTTTCAGGATGATTAACCCAATTCATGCAATAAAAGCTGTGAAAGTTTCCAATAAGTCTCATTGTTCAGGTACTGATGAAAACATCTTAAAAACCATCAAAAACTTATGTTTTCAGTATAATTATACAATTTTTGATACATGATACATGAAAATTAGTTTCGATTGATTTTTAGAGTAAGTCATCTTTTTATTGTTTTCCTTGTTACCAATATGTCTTAATGCGGTTGCTTCCTTTGAGCTATGAAATTATTATTAGGTGATTTTTTGTGCCACGGTATAAGTTTGTTATTGCATATTCTAGTTTATTAGAATATAACATTCAAAAATCTGCTTAATTTTGGGATGCTGGATAAAAATAAATACAATTTTTATTTTTTTTCAGACACAGCCATCCGAAATTGGAGTAAATGTAATTTAAATCTCAACAAATATATGAACACCATGTAGTTAAGTTTAATATACAACTAAAACATAGTATATCGATTCCTATCAAGATTATAGTATTAAATGTACAATGCTTATATCACTTGAAATTGAATATGTCAAAGAAAATGATTATGAAGTAAACAAAAGATTTGTTAAGCCAACCACTGAACTAATGCTCAACGTACAAGTTGTGCAATGGAGCAGTTATTGACAAATTCATTTATTGCTGTTGTCTTAATAACAAAACCAAAGAATAATGTAGCATGTTTTGCATATACTCATTTGTAGTTGGTAACAGTTAAATAAATTGTTGTTATGCATTAATCATGCGGTTTAAACATTTTCTTAATACAGGAACTGAAATGGAAGAGTTGACTCTCCTAAAGAATTCTTCTAGTAACTTGGGATTGTCGAACCAACAACTCCAATTTGGAAATGATACCAAGCAACAAGGTCAGCATTATCAAACATGAAATATTTTATTTTATTTATTTAGAGTCAAATAGGAACAGTTCATTCTAGATTGTCCCTAATGCCATTTCGTGTGCTCTCACTAACATCATTCTATCATTTTTCATTTTCTCCACAATGCTTCCAAATCATCATTTGTGATGTCTGTGTTTTCCGCACTAAGACTAATTTCAGTATTGTTTACACTTTTCAGGCTCTCTTGGAGTTGCAGCTTTATGAAAAATCTCTCATTCTATTTGAAGATGATTCTTCAACACTCGTAAGTAAATTGGCCCTTTTCTTTTGCTTAAGAATTGTCAACATTTGCGCCAAGTTTGGTACATGAATCTGTTTTATTTGTACAGGCTCTTTTACACAAGCATCTGCTCAAGACCATGGCTACTCCAATTTTCGACAAGTTACTTTTGGCTTTGGAAGATAAATTATTTTTATATTGATTGGCGTTGTTTCAAACTTATACTTTCGCATGAATGGAACAAACATGAAAATTTGATGGTGCATTCACTTTGTTATGTTCCTTTTGGTGAATAATAATTACTCGCAAAGAATCTGCACGTAATCTGAAAAATGCTCACTTATCGTATCAACTTTTGAATTTGCTTGTGTGCAGCTCTGCAGACCCATTGTCTTTACCTTTTCTAGCTAAATCAAAGGATATGTGTTTCTTAATAATTCTTTCTTCCCAGGTAGAGGATAATAAACTGAACAGTGGGGATGAAGTTAGTGAGAGCGAAAGCCTGGACACAGAATCACTGCATTCTGCTAATAGGATATCTTTAGTATGGAAAATTTGTTCTCTCTATCTCTCTGTGTATTGTTATCACCATAAATGTTCACATAAGTATATTTGTTTTCCTCTCTCAATTAATCCATATTTGCATTACAAAGGCGAAGGGCTTGCGTGATGCATTATCTGTCAAGGCGCTCAGTGCAGTTGAAGCTTTGGAGGGAAAGGTTTGTAATCTAGTAGAAGCCTTGTAAACTTTTTTGCATCTAAAGCTATTATAAGAATCACTTTATATATGATCTGTTAGTTGTACACATTTCTCCTACCGCTGTCAAAGTTGAACATCTTATTAGACACAATTTTCCTTCCTATTCAAATTATATGGCCATGGTTAATACTGTTAAATTATACACATGCACATGCATTATTAAAAATAAAAATCGTTCAACATTGAGCCTGTATCAGATATGATGTTTATCCCCATTTACCACAAAACAAGCATGGTCATTAATTAGGCCTTTGACAACTAGATATATAATGTATTAGTAAAATGATCCGTTACATTAATGTAATAATGAAGTATTCAATATATATATATATATATATATATATATATATATATAAGTATTTTATACGTTTGTGTAGTTGCTATAAAAGGGTGATTAATAATAATAATAAATAGAGGAAAAATAAAGGTTGTAATACTTTTAATGATTCAGCAGTGGAAGTAATAAAAGAAATTAAGCCCCTGCACTGCGTATGCTCTGTCCACCACTCCAAATAGTTACTATAAAAGATATTAAGCCCCTGCACTGCATAGCTTTCAAATTGGTCTTAAATTGAAATCAGTTTTTAAAGGTGCCCCATTTTGATAAAATTTCCAAGATTGTAACCTACTGTATAAAGTAAGTTCATATATGTGCCATAAATTATGGTATATGTCACTGCACTCCTGATTTATTGTTCTGTATACAGAAGAGTCAATGCATCTCGGTCGCATACTACGCTTTGAATGTTATGGTTTTCAAATAATGAAGATGTTCCACTATATTTAATTGCAGAAAACACCACGTGGTTGGTGCGAAAAGATGATTGATGTTTCAGATGATTCATCGTGAGTGTTCTTAATACATCCAATGCTGGTTTTTTTTGTTTGTTTTTTTAATTAATATTAATACTGACGAAACAAACCATATAATAGGTTTCGCTTTGTGTTATCCCTACAGCCCACTCCAGCAACATTATTGTATTTGATGAAAATATGCAGATGGGCTAGTAAGGAAGAAATAGCAAAGCTTGAACATATGGAAGCATGCCCAAAAGCAATGGATTTGACAAATCAAATTGCAAAAAGAATCAGTTCAGATGGTGGAGGTGCCCTAATAATCGACTATGGAAAAAATGAGATCATCTCAGATAGTCTACAGGTTTGTGCGCTCATTATATCCTTGTAGGTTCTTATGTTATCATGGTTATACCTGGTCATATAAAAGTTATAGTGGCCGAATTAATTTTTGATACAGGATTTTTACATTATTACACTTATCTGAAATATATCAGGATGAACATAACACTAGTGTGTAAACATTTTGCATTTTACATGACTCGATGTTGGTTCAAAATATGACCTGTTAAAAGTGTGCAGATTGTGCAAATTTTTGAATACTGGGAATTATTGGCATATTTACAATCATTATGTTATCAGTTAATGAATTTGAGTGAATGTCTTAGATAAATACATGTGATCAACATCAAAGCATATGATTGTGTAGGCTATTCGGAAGCATAAATTTGTAAATATACTGGATAATCCCTGGTCAGCCGATCTTGGTGCCTACGTTAATTTTCCTGCAATTAGGCATTCTGCAGAAGAGGTTTCAGGTGCTCGATTCACGTCTTTTACTAAATCTCATTAACATTAGTACATGATTGGTTTGCCGAATCTTATGAAACTAACCAAATCATATGAATTTTTTTGCATTAGAATTAACATGAAAACGCTGAAGAAATGATTCTATCTCTAATGAAATTCACCTTATATATACATAGTTCTGTATTTTCTTTTTTTAACATAGTAAATATTTGTACACGGGACAAATTTATTTAATTAAGCTTCAAGGACCAACCAACTTCATGTCATTCACAGTAATACCTTCATGTCATTAATTTTCCACGTTTTCTTCCTCACTTGTTTGGGAAACGCAACTGATTTACAGCAATACCTAATACCATTCAACTAGCTGAAACCAAACATTCATGCTATGTTTACTTTCTCACATGTTTGAACAACACAACTGATTCACAGTAACACCTTCATGTCATTCAACTAGCTGATGAAGTAGCTTGACAAAGAATTTTTCAAAGTAATTCCAGTTGAAACCAAACACAACATTCACAAAACAAACAAAAACAACATTCAACTAGCCCTTGATGTTTATAGTTGCTAATTAAATGCAAATTGATGTACTTAGTTTTTTGGTTGGATATTTATACTACAAAATGTTAAGTAAGATTGAATAACATAATACAATCGTATGCATGATTTAAATTTGTGATCTTAGAGATAAAAGTTATTGCGCGTCTAACCGTAAGGGAGAACAACGTCAGACGAAAAAAGTGAGTTTAAATGACCATATAGTAACTAACACAAACTAGCAGAGAGTTGCTGTAAAAAACATAATAAGAGAGTAAGATTTTATTGCATTGAATTTGGTATATATGTACTTAAATTAGGTGTATGAAGTCAATAAAGCAGGCAATCACCAACATTTTGTATTTTCTTATAACAATATTTTATATTAACAGGCAATTAAAATGACAATCGAAACAACGATCCATGTACATATTAGCAAAACCTTGTGGAAAAATATTGCTTGCGATTATAGAATGAATTGCCAATGTGAAAATTTGATAGGATAGCAGTTTCAAGATGATTATGCAAGTTAGAGCGTAGTAGTATGTATCATAGGAAAATGGTAAAACTCAAATAGCAAGCAATCGATAAGATAATCTAAAACTAATATTACAATGGTGACTTCTTTTAGGTATGATGCATATAGAAATATTATTATACTGTTTAGTTTATCCAAACAAAAAGATTCAGTGTATATTTTGAGGGGTGATTTTGCAAATATCATCTCATTCCGTTCGGGGATTGCACTACAGTCGACAGCGGGAGACGAGCACTGGAAATGCTGAACATGGTTTGCAGTTCCTTTTTCAGTTATTTTAAACTTCTGGATAACTATTTAATTTCGGTTTGTTGTTTACAAGTGTGTGATGATGCAGGAACCAAATGTGAATATGATAATCACTGACTATTCCGTGCCTGAAATGACCGGTTATGAATTGCTAAAGGAGATCAAGGTTTATTTTTATTTTTACTTTTTTTTTCAATTATTTTTATGATTATAATAATGTATATATTTTAACATAGTTTAACTCATATTCTTTGTTAAGCAGGGTTCTTCGCGGCTCAAGGAAATTCCTGTCGTGATTATGTCGTCCGAGAATATTTCTGTTAATATCAATAGGTAACAACGTGATAAATATAGATGATATAAGTTGTACAATTATTTGAGTAGTATTGCAGTCTAGCTTAATTTTTGAAATGTTAGATGCTTGGAAGAAGGCGCTGATGATTTTCTGTTGAAGCCAGTTTGAATGACTTGCTTTAGCGAGCTATACAATATTGATGTTGATGACTTTAGGCACCCTCTTGACAAACAGGTACTTAATTCTTTACTTTTTTTTCTGAATTTTTTTTCAATTAATTTGGCATATGCATTGATTTTTCATTTTCATCATGCTTCATTGTACAGAACACGCTACTTTTGAGGGCTATTCCAGGGCTGAATGAACTCGGCAAGGCTTTATTAGGCGAGTGATGGTTAACTCATTTTATTTTTGTTATATTGTTTGATCATGTATCTTGAAAGTTCATTAGATTAGTATCGAATTTTCTTTGATAGTATATATCACCATAATATGTAGATGCACAGTTCAGTCGGTTGGAACAGTGGAGTTTTGGCAATGTGGTGCTGTGATGGAATAGTAGAAGTGGTGGTAGTAGTATGGTTATGCTGTTAATTTTTTTTTTGTCTTAAACTATATTTTGGTTGTAGTATGGTTATGCTGTTAAATACATGTTTTAGACCGGTTGTAAAGCAAATTCAACTTCTGTTATTGATCAGTTTGGTTGTTTGTATATGTTTTATAATGAAATCTATTGAATGATTGTAATATGGCATGCACTAATTATTTGTTATAATCAATAATATATATATATATATATATATATTGTCTATAATAATTATTTCTGAGAGTGGCTTCTTTGCATCAGGTATAAATAGCTGATGCAATAGAGAGATTAGTTAGCATCAGTTGTTATAAAAAACCGATGCAATAGAGGGATTAGTTTACATCGGTTTTCAACAACAACCTATGCAACAAGTTCCTTTGTTGCATCGGTTTTCATTACAACCGATGCAACATGGGGGTTGTGTCCAAGCAACCAACCATGATATTTTGCATCAATTGTTAGTAACAACCGATGCAAAAAGGACCTTTTTGCATCGGTTTTAGCACTGATGCAAAAGTGTTAAGCCTGTTGCATCGGTTGCATATGCGTCGGTTGTTGAACTGATGCAAAAGGGGGGTTAATAACCGATGCAAATGGCCTGTTTTGTAGTAGTGGTTCTTATGGTATGTTACATGGACCCAACTCCCGTGAGTTGGCATAAGGTGGCTAAAACATGAGCGGTCTCGGGCCAAAAGGGGTAGCTCCTCTGGTCGGACGCATTTCTTCGATACCATTCTATTACTTTGTGATTGTTTGGTGGCCACCCTCCGATTTGGGAATGTGTTCCGAGGTGGGCGTATGTGGCTGCTGCGTTACCACCAGCCCGTGTGCGTAATTGGTATATCTACCCTGGCATTTCCTTGTGTGCCGTGTCACCTACCATATCGATCCTTTACTACGAGTTTGGTTTTCTCCCGTAGCCCATGCGTATCTTCTCGTAGTCTCCCGATCAGGAGATATGCAGATATTGGATGGACTATTGGACTATTACGTGTCTGGGGCTACATGGGTAACCCCATGATGCTATTTAAAATTATGTTTATTTTATTGATAGACATTATTATAAAAGCGAAATATTACTATATAGTAAATAGTTTAACGGATCCTTAGAGGATGGGCGGTCCCAAGCATCTTCTAAGTTACTTGTACCTTTACTACAGTTCACTTGAGTTGGTTTACATTGGATAAGTATGTATGTCTTGACTCGAGTGTTTGTTTTTATTTACGCTCGGGTCAGCCTGAGTTTATTCACAGATTTGGATTTCCACTTTCTGGAGGTCTGGAATCGCTGGAGATTTATCAGCCTATCTAGTTATCTATATTTCAGTTCTGTTGTTCTATTGTCAGCTTTGTATTAGTGGACTTCTTTGTATTTGGGATTTGATTTCGTATTTACTTTCAGACAGATATTATGTATTTTGTATTTGGTTTTGAGACTTTGTGATAGTAGCTTCATGAACTACTACAGTATTTTATTTTCCGCTGCGAGATATTCTGATGTTCCGTGTCTATGATTCTGTGATTTGATTTTCATTTGCTTCGAATTTTTATTACAATCTGTTATTTTGTACTATTCAAGTCCGGCATGTGTGGATTATTGTCGATTTGAATAGTGGAAAAAAATGGGTCGTTACATGGTAGTCGAAAAATTTAAAATTGTTTTAAAACTAGGCGGACCAAATATGTGTGTACATACTAATTAAATAAGTTTGATTAATTGTGCGAGTTAAGATCTTACTGATAGTGGGTCGTACCTTAAATATTGATCTAGATAAGATATCTTATATAGTCCACTAGTGTTATAAGTATACTTATATGCCTCAATCTAGAAAGATAGAATTTATTACTATATCCAAAATAAATTATATTTTAATGGTGGAGTTTGAAACTTCACTATTGAGTTAGAGAATTGTTTTGTCATATGTGCAACTAATTTTTCAATGGTGCATCTGATTGGTAAATTATGAAGATAAAATTCTCATATTGGTTTTGACAAAAATCAATTTTAAGATAATTTTTTTACAAAAATTGTTAAAAAAATAATACATTATTGTGCATTGAACATGCACAGGCTTGTGCTTGTCCTCTTATTCACAACACCATCGTTCACATTCATTGACTCAATCGTTGGAGGGAAGTTCGTCTCGACGTGGCAATAACCATGATCAACATTAGATTGGGAATCAACTCTTAGCAAATTCACGCAGCACTAATGAATGCAATAACGGCAAAGCGAAATCAATGCTAATGATAAAGGATTTGGATTTGTTGAAGATAGCATCAGACACACTCTCTTTAATGTCGACTTATTCATCTTCATGCAAGCGACTGAATGGTGGTGTTATGAGCATCTTTTTTTACCACGATAGCTAAAAATATTACTGAGGCTAAAAGGACCTAGAGGCTTAGGGTTATAAATGGAAGATCATGTATTCATGTCAAAAAAGGTCCCTGATTTTACCGTAATAACATATAGGTGGAAAGTAGGAATTGCCTTTAATTCTCAAACTTAATACATGAATAACCTTTTTTTTTAAAAAATCTGTAGATCACACCTCTAAAATTATTATGTATAATTTTTAACTTTTAAACTGAATTTGGACTTAGTCATAGGGTCCCTGTAATCTTTTTTCTATTATTTTTTGAAATTTGCAAAAATGCAAATATTTGAAGAATACATAACAACTATTTGCAATGAAAACTTACATTACCTTACAGTAAATTGCAAACTTATTTTTGATATTTTAAATTAGGTATTACAATATGAAATATTTACATATCAACGCATTAAACAAAATTAAAATGTTAAGACATTATTTGTTTGATTGAATATTTAATATCAGGATTGAAATGAATGATAATTATTTTGATGTATAGTATAAATAATATTAAATTTGAACAAGCGCTGGTTGAATTTATAATATAGTTATGTTAATAATCATTGTTCAAATATTTTTATTCAAAAAGGGTACTAGTTTACCTTAATCTCCGAAGTAAACATATTTCGATTATAGGTGGATGCTTAATCATCTTCTCTAATTTTCCTTTTGAAGCATTCACCAAATATCTTCATTGATCACATCATCAGTTCCTTCGGTTCACCCTCAACTGCGGTCATTGAGTGCATTACCATGTTCTTGGCTCTTTGAACATCCGTAATAGCTATTGCATAAGCGTACCTCGATGCTTAGGTCTCTCTAGCTTTGGAAACTCTATTCTTCTTGACCTTTTATTTTGTCGATTGCAACTGCGTTCCCTAGACCCTTTTCTCCTTTGAGTGTTTCCATTGGCATTTCTGTAAGTTCTTTCACCTATAGGGGTCACAACACTACTGGATTAGGTGCACTAGTAGCAAGACAAATGGGGGAATTTGGAAAAAACATCCCTTTTATTAATGCACAATTGATATTATTTTGTGTTTACATGAATGAAATGTTTGAACTAAATCATATTTAGTGACCATTGAAAAACAAGTTGGTTTCTTTGATTTCAATTTAATTAACTATATTAAACTTAATACGCGTATATTATGATTAAGATTTAATGAATATAATATAAGTTATTATTTTTGTTTAACTTAATTTTTATTTATGATATGTTTGCATTCACAATGAAAAAAATATAAATATTACACATAAATATGGTATACTAACCTAGGATCTATAAATGTATGGATGTCAAATGTGTATAAATAACTATTTGGATCTATGGTTATTATACAGGGTATAATGTTACGGGATGATAATAAGAATATCACATATATATAAGTATATGTATATATTAAACAATACATAAACTATTATTATATTTTCCAGACCATTAGATATTTCTTCATACACACACACACACACATGTTTATCGTGTTTATATATAGTTTAAATTTTTATAATTGTTGGAAAATAAAATTATAATTTGTTTTTCAGTTATAGACACACACATATACATTTAGGTCGAATACACACACAACATATTAGATTAGATATGTGCACGCGCGTGTATTTAGATATTTCATTTATTTAAAAATAGAATTTTAGATCTAGATGACCTAGTTAAATATTTTAAAATTCAAAAGATTTTTTATTTAAGCTAAAAGAAATATTTTTTTAACTTGATATATAAATGTAAAATGTGTGTGTGTTTGTGTGTGTGTACACACACACACTTGGAAAAAAAATTAAATATGCAATAAATTTTTATTTATAAAATCCTGGAGGAAAAGGTTTTCCTTTTTTATGCTACAAAACCAAAAACAAAGTTAATATATATATATATATATATATATATATGTTTATATTTATATTTACAAACCTTAACCATAAATAATGAATTTTACATATCATATACTTTACATTTTATAGCTCCTTATAAAATTTTGTAACGTTTTATTTAAACTTAAATTTTTTATATTTTATTTATAATATTCAAGTGCGCTTATTTGATCCGCTTATTTGAATCAATGTAAGGCACAAATTACTTTCGAGCCTTTTGGTAAGGCTTACCCTTAAAACATACCACTTAGACGAGCCAAGTAAGAGCAAAATGATCGGAGGACTTCCATTCATAAGAACATCCCTTAATTAGAGTAACATGCTCCTTAGTTAAACACTATTTCCATAGACACTCATCTAATTTATTTTCCCAAGTGACTCCCTTACTTATTGGTTAATTATTGTTGCGAATACAATGTGGGCTTTGATACCATTGTTAGATTGGGTGCACTGGCGGCAGCGTAAAAGGGGAGGAAATTTCGAATAAAGGTCCTTTTATTAATTTATACTAAATCTTATCTTATGTTTACATAATCAAATGTTTGGACTAAATCATATATAGTAGTTATTAATAAAGGAGTTGGTTGCAATAAGTTCAACTTAATTAATTATATTAAACTTAATATGTGTATATTACAATTAAGATTTATTCAATATAACATAAGTTGTTATTTTAGTTTAATCTAATTTTAATTGTGTATTTTAATTCTTGATATTTTTTAATTGCTATACTACAATACCTAAATATGGTATACGAACCTAGGGTATATAATAAAGGGATAGTTTGGCTCACATCCCTGTTAAGTTTCAAAATAGAGAAACATCCTTCCGAAATAAACTTACAATTCAGGTCCCTATTTTCAAATCCGCCTGCGCCAAAAAACCCCAAAACCCTTTACGTTTTTAGCATTTCAAACGCGCATAACTTTCTGTAGAAACATCGGATCAACATATCGTTTTCACCAAAAAATCATAAATTTTACAATCTTTAAAAAGAGTTCCTTTGTTGATACCAAAAACAAAATTTTCGTAAAGCTGTAATTATTGCATATATTTGAACAGAATTTTGCAATTTTTGAAAAACATCAAATTTTCTTCAAATGTCAGCAATTATTCCATATAATTGCAGACATTTATGCAATTATATGGAATAATTGCAGATTTTTATGCAATTATATGGAATAATTGCAGACTTCTCTGCTATAATTCCATATACTTGCCGTTTGCTGTAATTATATGAAATAATCATCAATTTTTCTTCAAATGTCAGCAATTATTTCCTATACTTGTAGACTTTTATGCAATTATATAAAGTAATTGCAGACTTTTATGCAATTCAGTGGATAATTGCAGACATTTTTGCAATTATTCCTTATAATCACATACTTTAATGCAATTATATCGAATAATTGTAGAAAAGTCTGTAATTATTCCAAGTAATAGTAGAAAAGTGTAATATAATTGCAAACTTTTCTACAATTATTAAATATAATTGCTGAATTATTTGCAATCATATCATATAATTACAGAATATGAAAAACATCAATTTATATATGCATAATGCCACTCATTGCAAAAATAATAAAATTTACGATTTAATGGTGAAAACGGTTTGTTAATCCGTCGTTTCTACAAAAAGTAACCGCGTTTTAAAGATTGATAATTAATGGAGTGCAAATTTTAATTATGGATGTGAAAACAACATCCACATATGAAGAACCAACGTTCAGCCATGAAGCAGAGGGGTATTTTAGGGAAGAAAATTACAGTATTTGAAAATATGGATGTAATTTATATCTTTTTTCAAGGGATGATGTTTTGTGTATTAAGTTTGATTTTAGGAATGTATCCCTTATTTTCACTATAATAAATATATAAATCTCGAATGTGCATAAATAACCATTGGAACCTATGATTGTTATATAAGGTATAATGTAACAAGAAATACCACATTTAAATAGGTGTATATGTATATATAAACAATATGTGACCTATCATTATTTAAATGTTTATATTTAAATATATAAACAATATATAAGCAATACATACCGATTGAGACCTATTTAATTAACACACGCATATATGTTTATAATATGAATTTATATAAAGATATATGATTATATTTAAATATATATGTGTTTGTGTTTATATATTTGTATTCATTTAGAATTTGAATTTTAGATCTTGTGTAATTTATTTAGATATTTTAAAACTTATTTATTTTATTAGGTAGATACAATATTTGTTTTAAAACCATAACTTATTATATAAATATTATATATATAATTGAATTATTTTCAAATCGTATATTTTTTAAATTTATCAATCATGTGAGAAAAAGATTTATATATATATATATATATATATTATAAAGTGGAAGTTAGCCACAAGGTTCTCTTAGCAAGTGCAATTAGTTTCTAGGACACGCAACTGAAATAATTACTTTTAAGAACAAAATGCAAAATAATTAGTTTTCAAGGCCTAAAAACCTATGAAATTACATCCTTGAAAGTAAGTGGATCGGTGACTTTGTCCTTAAAAGTAATTATTCTATTGACTTTGGCATTGAAATTAATTATGTGGATGTGTGTCCTAGAAACTAATTGAACAGGAAAGTTTGCCCTTCTAGTGAAATGCCCCTATTATAAAATCGAATTTTTTTATTATATATATTTAATTAGATCTTAACCAAAAAATTAGCGTTCAAAGGTATGTATATATATAATTCAAATTTATTATATATATGTATATGTTTATTTTTGATATTGTTTTAATTTTCAAATTTTTTTGGATGTCCAAAACTTAAATTTGAACATGAACATACATACATATATATTATTCAAAAAGAGATATGTACCTTTTATTTTGATCCTCCCGTTATTGATACTTGGTGGTTAGCTACTTCCTCTCTAGATCCAAGGAACTCCTCGACTACTATGTACAAATCCCATCTTCTAGGCTTCACTGGTTTATTTCAACGGAGGCTAGGTTTTGTTTTGTGCGTTGAGAATAGGAGAGAGCGGGGGTTATTTATGGCCATCTGCATACCGAAATATAGAACTTCTTTATCTCTATATCTGAAGATGAAATCTTCCTTCCCCTCTAGCCTAGTATTGCCAACTGTTCCCTTATAAGATCAATGGATGTTAAGCCTATGTGATTTATCATATAAACTAAGCATTTAATTGATTATTTCAAGCTCATATTTTAAATAAATCAGTATATAGCAATTATATTATCTTAATGAATTTTAAGGCTTCAAATAACTAAATGATTCAATATAACATTTGTATTAAATTTATTATTAATTCATAGCATTGATTAATTAATTTAAATTGGTTAAGCTCGAAAATTAGCTAAACACGTAGCAATGTCCCTAGTGTGAACTTGGTCCTCGGTCAATATTTAAACAATTTAAATACCAAAGCCTGTATAGACTTTACTCAAGTACAATATTGGACACAAGTTTAGTTGCTTATAGATCATTTAAAAAAAAAAATCTGATTTCTATTCTTTATTAAGCCAGACATTGTAATGTTATTTTGTGCAAGTTTTCTTTTCATCATCACTATATAACTAACATACCTTAAGTTGAGTTAATTATCAAAAAATCCAATAATATCGGTAGTTAATTGCATGGATAACTTTAAAGTCCTTAGTTTAATTGGATAGTAGTTATTAATTAACCAATTAACTCCGGTCAAAGATTTCGATTAAGTTAACTACCAATTATAGTGATCCCAACTTCCTACAATGAAGAAGAAGAATCCTCTCTTGAGTAGTATTTCACTTCAAGCAGTTCAATATATATCTAATTATGGACGTAACACGATCGCATTGTCATGTAATTGACCATGATCAAAGTATAGTCTAGTTACTTATGACCCATAGCATCATCAAGTTTAAAGACTACTGCACATCATTACATAAGATCTTCTAATTTTATTTTGTTATATTAACCTATAAAAGACTCTCATTTAATCATTCTATGATTTTTCCAAACGACCACAAGTACATTACCCTTTATTATCCCCAATAGTCATGAGTAATTCATCATTTATCTAATGGAGAGCATTGCATGTAATTGTATGAACAATGTATCGATATCCTTTTCCTGATATATCTTAACTAAGAATGGTAAACAAATAAGTATATTAATATCGATTCAAAACTTATGGTTATGAACCCATTCGCAACTACAATCGATAAAATATCTCCTTTAAGGATTATTTACATATATATATATATATATTATATATATAATGGACACAATACATTACTTATATCCAGTATAACAATATATATAAGAATATAAAACCAAAAATACTTTATTTTGAATATGATTCTTTTACAAGAGTTAAGTTACATGACAAATAATTGCCTTTAGATTATACACTTAACCCTATCAAGCACGACCATCCTCTCTATCAATATCGCAATAATTATTATTTCCCTTTTTTAATGCATCAGTACAAATCCTCGACCAATCAGTACTGATAAGAGCTGGAGTATTTGCTCTAGTTTGGTTGTTCCTTTCCTTGTTTGCTTCATTATTTCCATCTCCCCTAGCACTTTCCCGCTCTTTACTATGCCTTTCAACAGAACTTCTTCATAGGTTCAGTTAAAGATCTTCCTCTAACTCCTTGATCTCTTGAATGATATGCATATCCTTGAGGAGCTTGCCTTATTGTTGTGAATTGCATGGCCCATTCCTCTATAATTGATTCTGCATCAACTCTATCATTTGATCAATAATAGCCATCTTTCCTTGCAAATCCTCTCCGGTAACTAGATATAATGGATGTTGAGTAGATCCATCCCTTCTAACAACAATTCTAGCATCCCCATCAAATTCTTTAATAATTTGCCTTCTTAGATTTTCCTTAATTCTCATTCTATCAGATCCTTTTAGAGATTTTATCCAAATCCTGGTAGCAATAAAGATCTAACCTGATCTTTTATTTCTCAGTGCAAGCAACAAAAAATGTTAGCCAAAAAAGTTATCTAACACACCTAAGTTGATTGATTTTGTAGAGATGACAATCCTAAGCTATAGAATTATATCTAATAACAGTAGTGATAGAGTAAGGGTGTTCCCTGAGAAATTTATGTAATTTATTATGTAACTTAACTCTTATAAAATAATCTTTTTTGAAATGAATTATGTTTTTCGTTTTTATTTTCTCTTACATACATTGTTATATAGAGTTATAAATAATGAAATAGTCACGTTAGACATACATAAACAGAAAATTCTTAGAAGAAGCATTTCATCGATTGTAGTTATGAATATGTTTATAACAATGAGTACTAAATCGATACATAATGTTTACTTCTTAAATGTTCCTAGTTAAGGTGTATAAAAAAAAAGGATATCGATAGTCCGCTGAGACTAGTGTAAGTCATGCTCTTTTTGTAAGATGGATGGTGAATTACTTATGGTCGTTAGGGTAACAAGTTTTCAGCGCTTATTGTTATTTGTAATAATTACAAAATGACTCGATGAGAATCTTCTATAGTTAATGCAACTAATACGAAATAGAGATATCATGGTAATGACATACAGCAGTATCCATATTTGAGGGTATTATCAATCTTAATTAACTAGACCATACTTTGATTATGGTCAATCACATAACATCGTGATCATATTACGACCATAGTTGGGTATACTTCATAATACTTAGAGTGCAACACTACCCAAGATAGGAATCGTCTCATTCATTGTAGTAGGTTGATATCACCATAATTGGTAGTCAACTTAATGTCAGAATCTCTGGCCAAAGTAAGTCGATTGATTGATAAACTTTACCGAATTGGACCAAGGAGTTCAAAGGTGTCTAATGCCATTGTGTCCTATGGTCAATAAGTTGTCATGTTTGATGAAATAACGTCAACTTAATGTCATAAACGAAATCTTCTAATATTATAATTGTCTTTATAGAAATGTGAAACGTTTTTCTTATTTGACCATTATATTTTTTAAATAATACTTAATGTAATATATATGTATATATATGTGTGTGTGTGTGTGTGTGTGTGTGTGTGTCTGTTTCTACGTGTATGTGAGTATGTATAATTTAAAATATATACAAATATTATAATATAAATTATTTTTAGTAAGATTTATTTTGAATATATATATCATATCATATTTTTTTAGCCATGTAGCATCGTAGTAGGGTGCTAAATAAAATAAATAGTATTTTTGGATTTAAATTGAAATTTGGAAAATTTGAGATTTAAAAATGAGGCGAGTTGTGAAAAATATTTTAAATGGATAAAAAGTGGGAATATTTGATAAATGAGTTTGAAAATGCTATTTTGTGTTTTTTAATTAATTTAATTCAATAAATTTGATTTTTAGTTTTATTATGGAATAAATTGTGAAATATTGGGTTAAAATTCAAATTGAAAGTTGAATATGTTTTCTGAATTTAAAAGTCATTTAAAAACTGTAATTATGAAATACAACATATCTGTGAGCTTTGAAATAATTTTTAAGGAATAAATAAATATTTTAAAATTATTTAAAGTTACAGGCTGTATTTTTGCTAATTAAAAATTATTTAGGTGGAAATAAATTTGATAATTTTTTTAATGGTTTGGAACATTTTTATATGTGTAGAAATAACCTAAAATGATTGGGAAATGAGATAATAAGCTCGTATGTAAAGAGAAAATGCAATTTTTTTAATCAATAGAGCCAAATGAGTACTAAGAACCCCAAATATCCTTCCTTAGTTTTTAAGCTATGCATCCCTAACCGTATTTTCCATCATTAGCCACATTTCATTACACAAACGCATTCTTAAACATCGTCAATGGCCGAATTATTCTAGGTCTCCATCCTTTTGGTGGTTTTCAAGCTTTTTCAAAACCAAAATTCAAAAGTAAGTGCTCTTATCACTCCTAATCAATACACTTCATCTTTATGGCTTGAAGTTTAATTAGGGCTTTGGATCAGGTCAGTAAGTTTTTGGACTTTTTTTTGGTTGCTTGGAGATTGAAACAAGATTTTGCAAGCAAATTAGAAAGAAAAAGGGAGTGCAAGCTCTTGTTGATGATTTATGTGCTATATGATCAATGTTAAGTTGTTTTTTTGAATGTTTTAAGCTTGCTTTTGATCATATTTGCTACATATATGCTTGAATTTAGTTGTAACTTTCTCATATGAATTGAAACAAATGAATTGCTTTGTAATCAATATAGAAATGAAAGTGCACTATTAGGAAAAATTTAACAATCCCGGTTTTGAGTCAAATTTAAATTAGTGATTAAAATAAAATTTTGAATTAAATTGTGAATTTATTTGAGTTTTTTCAAATTAAACAAGATATTTGTTTATATATGTATATGGATTGATTTTTAATTAAATTTTGGAATTGAAATTCAAAAATAAATATTTTGAGAAATAATTTGAATTTGAGAACTCTATAATTTTAAAAATTTACGAAATTTGTTTTCGAATTATAATATATGACATATATGAAAGTTATATTTTGAAATTAATATAGTAAAAGTTTAAAAGTTGTTTAAAGATAAAGTTTATATTATCTAATATACATATGTGTGTTTATTTATTAAAGTGTAATTAGTTTTAAAATCATTTTCTTTAAATTGATATAAGTAAAAATAATAAATAAATCTATGAATACAAATATAATACAAGAAATAAAAGTTTAAAATATACATATATACATATCTTTTGAAAATTAATAAGATTTGAATAAGATATTAATAAAGGAATAATATTCTTTCTCTTTAAAATAATACATATATAAACAGTTATAAAAGGAAATATAATTAGAAAATAATATAAAAATATATTCAAACATTTAAACACATGCAAAATACATGTGTAAGCATTTTAACAATAAAATAAACATATGTAAACATTTTTAGCAAGTATAATGATATAAGTTTAAAATGAGATTATTAAAAAGGTTAATCTTCTTTTTTTTTAAATTATAGTTTGTATATATGTTATAATTTATTAAACAAGGGTTTAAACATAAATTATAAGTTTTTTAACATTTGTAAAATATTAAACACATGTATTGACAAATGGTAGATAATTATAATATGAATTAACAAGTGTAACTTAATAAGATTTACAAATAAACAAGTGGCAACATAATTTTTTTTCTTTTAATTTGAGTTTATAAACGTCATGTTATTGGAGAGTAACCAGGCTTTATTTTCTTCACCTCTCAAATTTCTTTCATCTTCATTTCTAAATCAAAACCTGAGTAAATCAAAACAAGGTCAAAGCATTTGAACCTGAAACAATCAAGCCTGGAAATCAAACTAAAAAAAATCAAAGCAGTAAAACTGTTTCAAACCCGAAGCATTTCAAAGCAAAGAAACTGATCAAGTTTCAAAAAGAAAATCAAACAAACAACAACTAGGATAAAATCATATTCTATTTCCATGTTTTCAAACATCAATCAAAAGTTTCCAGGATCAAGGCAACTTCTAGTTTTTAAATTCCAGACAAAACTTTTTGCTCTTCAATTCCAGTCCTCTGATCTTCAACTACAGGTGAGCAAACTACTGACTTATAAATTGATATTGTGATCTATACACGAAGTGAAGCAGTGAATATTGTTTGCATGAATGTTTTGTCTGGAATATGGTTTAAGTTGCTCTATATATATGTGTGCATGCCTGTATATGCGTGTATATATATGGCTTTGTGTAATTAAAAGGTCAACAAATTCAAGAAAATTCATATCTTTCTATTTAAAAAAATTCAAGTTATTATTCCTGAGAAGAAAAATGTTTATAACAATGTAAAGTTACTTTTAAAGATATTTTCAGGTAAAAATATTAAGTAATTATTGTGAAAAGGATAATTTACAGTAAAATCATTATTTACAAAATGATGATTTTTGATGAAGGTCTCATGATTTTTAAGCCTGTAATTATTGAGATATCTCAAGATGATCAGTATTTGCTTATTTGTCGAATTTTGATGATTGGCATAGTATGAGAAGTCGTATTTATGGCTGAAGATAGGATGATGATCGTCGATCATAGGAAAAATACTAGGATAATTTTTAGGTGGCGGTGGTGGCGTAACGACATCGTACTTGGGTTTAAGTCTAGATTTGGGTAGTGGTTGATTTCGAGGCAAATATGGTGTCGTCGGTGCATCGGGGTCAATCGGACCCTGGGGTAATGAAGCTCGGTGTTCTGGCGAAGGTGTGGGTTCAACGGCGAGTATTCTAGTGATCGAAATAGGCGCGTTGAGGCAATTCTTTGACGATGAGTTGGGTTCCTGTGACCATTATATACTCGATTTTGGATTCATGTTGCTATTGTCAAAGCTGGGTGATTGGGATCGTTGTCGGGGACGTAGGCGAATTGTTGGCAACGAGGATGACGATGGAACGACGGCGATCATCAATGCATGTGCACACGTACATGGTTGTGTCTGGAATGAATATGGTGATCGGGGAAGACGATGTTAGGCTCGAAGGAGGTTTCAAGAAAATAGCGTGATAGCTCGAGTGACTCGAATGGGTTTCGAAGCAGGTTTTTAAAATTTAAACTAAAAAAACAAAAAAGAAAGGGAGACTTGGGTGTTGTCTCGTGATTTCTTCGGGTTTGTTTCAGATGGTCTCGAGTATTTTAAATTATGGTTCTAAATTTTAAAACAAATCAAATTTTAAATCAAACAATTTTTCTTAACCCATTATTTTTAAATAATAAACGTGTTAATTAAATTTTTGGGATTAGTAAAGGTTTTAAATGAATTACTTTAAATTTATTAAGTTTAAAATGTTTTTAATATACATAGATATGTATCCTTTATTCTAAAATTTATTTATACTGTAATTATATAGTTAATTAGGGAAATAAAATGATTTCAATTATTGATTAACTTTAATGTCTTTAGTTAATCCATTTGTTAATGATAATTAATTTAAAAGGTTTATTAAATAAACTTGAATATAATTAAAGGATTAATGAAGATAAATGGTTTATCTTTAAATTTAATTAAGGTTTGAGGATAATTAATTAATTAAAGGTTAATTATTAATGAAAAGTAATTAAGGGATGATTTATTAATTAAGGGTTAATTAACTAATGTAATTAATTAAGGATAATTTATTAAATAACAATTAAGTAATTAAAGATTAATTTTTTAATTAAAGGTTGATTGATTTATTAATTAAGGTTGATTAATTAATAATTAAAGGTTAATTAATCTATTGTTAAAGGTTGACTAATAAATAATTAAAGGATAATTAATTAAGATGGTTTGTAATTAATCCGATTTTGGTGATTCATAAGTAATTAATCTAGTTTAAATTGATTATAGTCAGATGATTAATTGATCTTACTTATGAATGTTTGGATTATATTGAATGTTTAAATTGTTTGATATCTCCGATGTGTGATATTCTATGATATGAATTGTGTGAATTGAGCTGTGATCTGTGATCTGTGATTTATTTATCTGTGATGAATTTACATATTTATCCGTGAATCTATAAATGAAGGTAAGCGCTATAGGATTATACCGCTCATCGATATTGCTGTGCTTGAATTGATGATAGTTGTGATATTGTATTGTTGTGTCTAAAACCCCTGGACTACACCACACACACACAAATATGGATTTCACGAGGAATTGGTTAAGTCACAGATAATTGAATTTAATATTATTTTATTCAAAATGATGAAATGGTTTTAAAATTTGAATTTTGAATCCAAATGGTTTGGAAGTGAAATTGAGTTGAATATGAAAAGCTTTTGGAAAGGAAGTTTTGAAATTAAAATTGTTTTGAATATAGTATGGCTTGTTAAAGCTTTGAAGTTTAAAGTTATTTTGGAAATTATGGTTTGAAGGGTTATACAAGTTATATAACTTATAAGTATGGATTTTAAACCATTTTAAAAGTATTATTTTGTGAAATTAAAATTCGTCCAAGTTTATACTTTAAAGGCTATAAGTAGTGCATGTTTGATCGAATTTTTCCGAAACGAAACCCTTTGTTTTCAAATGATAATAGCTTTCATATAAAGAAAGAATTTCCATTTTTAGTTGAAAGGTTTTCAAGTATGGGTGAATCAAAATGGAAACAGTTTTGAAATTTATGAATAAATCTTTGTTTAAAGATTTGGTGAACCTTGTTTCAAATTGAAGTGGATTTTAAAAGGTGAATCTTTTGTTTAAAAAGATTAACCATTCAAAAGAAGGTTTGGGGGAACAAGTGTTGAAAATTTGTGACTTAACTAAGATACCAATATATCCGTATGGTTTTAAATTTAAGCGTTCATTATTCGGTTTAGCCGGGAGAAGACTTTATGTTATAAAACTCATTCTGAATAATGATACGAGTAATGGGAGTGCATTTGAAGATGGTGGTGATGACCGGGTATTTTCGAGAATGAAAGGATTACCTGTCGAATGTCTCTGCATTGAGTCACGTCGGTATAGAGATTTCCATGTGTGATGGGGAGTCCGATCGAGATTGTGAATACCCGGATCTGCAAGGGCTTCTTTGAAGTGCCTTCGCTCCATTCAAACCTAGGATGGACTTGTATGGACGTATGTCTGACATTACACTTTGAGATGTAAAGTTGGTTTCTATCAAATACATTTCTGTTTGGTAGTGGATTTATTCTCTTAGCTTAACACCCTTCTCTGAAACGTACGAGCTCAGAGGTTATGCTGTTGATGGTTACTAGCGATATATTCCTAATTTGGTAATGTGGCATGCTAAGTGCTGCGATCATTTGTTAATCAAAGCATGACTTTTGTGAAAAGCGTAGCTTTGTGGACGAGACCTGGTCGAACCTCACAAGCCGAAAATGGTCGAAACAGGAAGAATGCGGCAAGGTTATGTGGGTCGCGCCCTTTAGGATATGTCCATTTCCTTCTGGAAAAAGGTGGTATCATGGTATGGATCCCAGATATTTAACTATTTGGTTGTTGGAATTTGTTGGTGTTGAGGATCCTCGGATAAAGGTCGGTAACGAACGGGGGATGACATACTCATGTCACTAGTTACCTAGTGATAGAGGTAACCCGGCCTTGTGTTGGCAGAGAGCCAGTTAGGTTCTCAGGGCGTCCCTCCATAGGCGTACCCATGTGGGGGGGGGGGGAAGTTCCTTAGCCTGACCATTTGTTGGAAATCCAATCATCCAATATGAGCCCTGTACGGTTTTAGTTGTAGAACCTGCCACCTCAGGTGGTAGCTATAATTGGCATAATATAATGGTACCTATGCTGGCTAAGATTAATATTATACTTTCGAAATGTTTTCTGCACTATGCACTAATAATAATATCAAAAAGGATTTTGCGTATAAAGCATGTTTGACTATCATAAGGAGAAATCTCCTCTAATTGTGCGCTTGCATTGTGTGTGTGCGGGGAGGCCTTATGGTAGTTTCATTTTCTAAAAAGCATTGTGAATTTCTGTCTATTTCCTTTTGTTTATTTTTGTTCAAAATAAATTGTTTTTGTTTGCTCAAACCAGTCCCATGACTGACCTGGAGTTTATTGTTCCCTTTTTAAACTATAGGTGCCTACAATTTTCCACACGCGCAGCCTAAAGTCGCATTTTTCAGATAATCAAGTAGTAGGTGTAGCTTTTGGAAATATTTAGAGTCTTTGGATTTTGGCGATCGAATTTGTTTCACTTCAACATGTTGGTGGTTCGAGCTTGTTGGTTTGGAGCTTTGGCATTGGAGATATGGTTTTTCCGCTGCTCTGATTCTTTCCGCTGTTGTATCCATCTCTGATACTAATATTTCATTTGTATCGTTATTGTATCAAATGTTGTATATCAATAAAGTTATTCTTTTGTTTCCGCTGTGTTATTATCATCTAATGTTGTTATAAGCTCCGGCGAACCAGACTCAATGTTTGAACCTGCGGCATTCGAATACGGGTGATATATTTGGGTGTCGATTTTCGAAGGTCGAGTCAGGATTGTTTCAAAAAATCTTATTTTTATTGCTTACATACTGATTTTAATACAAGCAATTGCATCAGTGAAGAAAGGACTTGTAATCAAGCAAAACCCCATAGAAGTTGGGCACAATCTTATGGTCGATCGTAGGCTTTTTCCTAGAGCAAATTGCTCCTTGCATTAGCCGATCAGTCAAATGGTAACACTGACCAGTCAACTAGTCAATGCAAGCCTAAATCAATTTGCTCTAGGTAGCAAGCCAACAAATTTTATTTTTTTATTTAATTATTTTAATTTTCAGTTTGGGAAATTGTTTTGGCTATTTCATTATTATTTGTGATTTTTTATGTGAGTATTAAGGAGGAATTGTACTTTTAGAATTCCATTTATATTTTGTATAAAAGGGTTCAAATTATTAGTTATTCTATAAAAGTATATGCCCATGGATTTTTATTTTATATAAAAGGATATGACGTAAAATATTTTTAAAATAAGTTTCAAGTATATTTAAGAAATTGTACATTTACTTTTGGTGCATTTAGGTAAATAAGCATTTTGAGTTACATTAATTTGAACTGATGCATAATAGTAGCCTTGATGCATTTATATATGAGTTGACTAAAATATGTATTTATGCTTTAAACTCATTTGGTGTTTTATGTATATTAAGTATAGTTAATATTTCTATATGATGCTTGAAGTATGAAATGAAAGCTCATGTTATGTGACGGCATGTTATTTGATATGTATGATTAGTTAAATGTTTAAATTCCCAAGTTGAATGTGTATTTGATATACTATGAATGATATGTTGATAAAACAACTTATTTATTACATATTGACTGGTTTATATTTTTTTTCCCATGTTATACAATCCCATATTATGATCCTATAATTGATATGTCAGGTTTTATAGTCGTCTTTAAATGAGACATTACCGTGCAATGTTGATATTAACATGTCATGTTTTATAGCAATGAATGCATGCCTTAGGTGCTAAATAATCATTGCTATGTGGTGTGTAAAGTATTTGATGCAAAGTAATATGTATTTATGCATCAGAGACAATAATTAAAATGCTATATGGCTATGTCAAGTATAAAGCATAAGTTATTTTCATGTCATGACTTGAATAATATGTAAATTGGCCCTTTATTGCTATGTATCATTGCATATGATTTGGTTGACTAAAACTTAATGATTAATTAATTTTGCAAGTTATAAAATATTATCCCATATGATTCTATGTTATGCTAAGTATGTTGAATTGTTATGCTATAGCTACTTATGTATGAGTTGATTCTATTAGCTTATGATAGATATACACGATATTTATATGGGATATGTTATGTGAGATGAGCACTAACACCTCGTAAAGATGTTGTGATATAAATGACATTTAGGAGGGTAATGACTTTAGTGAGGCCATGTGGTTAAATGTATCAATAATGTGATCTATACTTAGTAAACCTATTTTAATAATAATACCTTTGAATTAACACATGAAATTATCAATCCGAGGCACTATCTCGAATTTTGACAAAACTAGTGCTATTAGATCCGAAATAATAAGTTGTTGTGTGCTGACGAGTTTCGTGATGATCTTGTGTGGTCTTGCTAGCTCGAAACGCATAGCGATTAATTGAAGGAAATAAAATACAATATACATTACTATATATACCCTGTACACTAACTTCTCCCTCACACTTCTCCTCTTTCTTTTTCCATTTTCCTATAACCCAAACAAGAGAGCCGCCACCTTCCCTTGTAATTTTTCATAGCTAAAGGTATCGTTAGAGCTTGATTTTGGATTCATCGCCATTGTGACGAGGAAGGCTTTAAATCAGTGTAGATGTTGATGGGTGCGGTAGTGGTTGTCTGTGCTCCAATTGAGCCACAGTTAGCTAAAGTTCGAGGTAGGTGGTACAAGAAGAGGCAAGGGGAAAATCGAAGATCGCCATAGTGTTACTTATGTCGAGGAGTACCTTTCCTTAAAGTTTCAGAGCCTCCGATCTGCTATGGAAATTCATGACATTTGCTCGTCACCTAATGGAGCTTCGATCGTGACGAGGAGAAGCTGTAGTGGGTCGAGGCAAAAAGGGATGCATGAGAAGTAAATGGGCATGGCTTTGGTCATGATTTTTACAATTCAATCAGGCTTGGTTGGGTCATGGATGAAGCACGTGGGGTATAGAGTTCGTCGGAGGAGGTTGGAGTTTATTTTGTCATCCAGAGAGTGAGATTGATGGAGGGAAGTGCACGGCTACATTGGGCTGTGCATTCTTAAGTGTGTACAATGTGATATGGGAAGAGGGAAGAAGGAGTGGGAGGTAATTAGTGACTAATTAACATTAATCAATCAAATTTTAAATTCAAATTCTTATAAAATTCATGACTTTTGCGTACGATGTCTGATTGAGACGCCGTTTTTGCCCTTGTACCTGTAGCAAGATCCTCTACGTCTTGGATTGGTTTAAACTTAGATGAATTTACTCACCATCTGATCTGTATATTACTGTAAAGTATTTATTGTTGTATTAAAATATAAGTTAAAATTGATAACAATGCAAATTATTGCTTTTGGACCTCTTCTTGCTTTTGAAAGCAAGTGACAACATTGTTTGTATTATAATCTCTCTTTTAGTCTTCTACAACATGTATCATGATCCGGACTTGTTTACATGTTTGCTAAAGTTGGAAATTGGGTGTGAATGTTTGAAGCGAAATAGTCGCTATAAACACGCTTTAAAATCCCCCGAATTTAACATTGGTTAAATTGGTTAAAATGTAGATATATTATGGATACACACACAAACACCACACACACACACACATACACACAGATATATATATATATATATATATATATATATATATGATTGTTCAATACACATGTTATGAGTGCGTTTAACCTAAAGAAATTGGTTTGGAAAGTTATTGAAATTGTGAAATAAAGCTGTCTTAAAAATCCTAGTTTTTAGTAAAGTAAAATGGGCTTCACTGTAGATATTTTCCCAAATCTTTTTGAAGAAGTTTAGTGAAAAGTTATTAAAGTATTTCAATAAGAATTTTAAAGTTTAAATATGTTTTATAATTATTTATGAATTTCATAGTAAAGAGTTATAAATTATAAAACATGCTT
The DNA here is from genome assembly GCA_030765085.1 of Allium cepa. NCBI lineage: Eukaryota > Viridiplantae > Streptophyta > Magnoliopsida > Asparagales > Amaryllidaceae > Allium > Allium cepa. The sequence continues at coordinate 590,536,622 of CM060928.1, forward strand.
TTATGGTTTTTATATAACTTAGAAATTAAAGTGTTTTGAAGTAATGTTTTAAGTAAAATATTTTCAAACCATATTATAGGTATTTTAAAATGTTTTTAAGTTTACACAGTTTTAGAAAATTTGTTAAAAGTTTTATTAAAGTAATTTAAAGGTTATGTAGAACAATATCATTTAAAAAAGGTTTCAATAAATATATATAAATATCTTTGCAAAAAGATATATATATATATATATATATATATATATATATAAATTTTGGAAAAAAACAATTTAAGTTTTTATAAAGTTAGAAAATTTGGATTTCAACACTTGTGTTAAAATGAACGGTTTTGTGAAGGTAAGTGAAAGTATGTCACTTTTTTATATTAATATAGAAATAATAAGGAATGCTTTAAAGAAATAATAAGAGAAAGAGATTTTGGTTTTTATTGACATTGTTTGAGTGATAATTATCTTGAACCCTTAAGTATAATTAAATCTTCAAGAGAAAAGTTTTAAAGATAGTTTTTAAAGTATGAAATGATTTAGGTTTGTTGTGGCACTATTGAATAACAATTGTCTTAAAACCCATGTGAATGTAATTTAATCTTTAAAAAGAGTTTTAAAGATAAAGATTAGGTTAAGTGTTTTGGATTTGTTGTAAACAATGTTTTAGTAGCATTTTTTCTAAATCCTTGTATAAACTTTAACGTGGTAAAAAATTGTTAAATGATTTTGGGAAATGCATAAATCTTTAAAGATGGAATTTTAAAGATAATAACAAGCATGGACTCTTTGGAACAAGATTAAAAAAAATATAAGTTTTAAAGTATAAAGGAGAGAATGGGTTTATAATGACAATGTTTGAGTGACATTTGTTTTAACCTCCTTGACTGTGTTTTAAGCAAGTAAAACTTGTTAATGATTTGCGAATATATTTATACCATTGAGATAAGTATATGAATACTTTTGAGAGCATTGAAATTTATAGAAATGAATAGTGAAGTTTTAACTAAATGTGAAATTTAATTAATAAGTGAAGTTCTAATTAATAAAAGAAGTTTTATTAGATAAAAAAAAGTTTTACTAATAAAAATGAGTTTTACTAATAAAAAAGGTTAAAGGATTAATTAAATAAAAAGGGACTAGAAGTCGTTTGTATGACTTGATCGTACTTTTGTGCGTTAATCATGCTTGTGTGATTACTTGTGTATGGAATGCATATGGGACTTAGTTTCCCTTATGCGATCATTCTCCTTGAAATTGACGAGTACAACACTGAAAATATCTAAAAGATACATAGAAATTATATGGTACATTTATCTTCGGTGATGCAATATTGTACGTATAAACTTGTTTTGCATTTCTAGGACAAACGATAAGGAAATCTGACCCATCCGGTTAGGAGGTGATCTCTTGTGATAACCCAGATTTTTGGACATATGTTAATTGGTAATTAACAAGATTAAATTTTATTGAAATATTTATTTGTAAATTAAACAGATCATAAATTCTGACAAATATCCGAATATATATATATATATATATATATATATATATAAACATAGATTTAAAACTAGAATACAAATGTTGAATTTTAAATCTCCCGACATGATAAATCTTATGGTATATAATAAATATATTTCACTATTTAATTCTTGATAAGATATCCATATATATATAAGTAGATATATTCAAGCTTTATAATGTATATATACATATAATTGGTTTATATTCTATTTTCTTTAAAAGATTTTATTTATATATAGATTTAGAAAGCATTTATTGATTTAGAAATGTATTTATTAATTTGGAAAATGAATATAAAAGCTTTAAAAAATCGTTTAAATAGTACAATAAAAATAAAATAATTACAAGTGTTAGGTTAATGAAGCTTATAAAAAACACATGTAAGTTAATCAATAATAGGTTATGACAAATGTAGTTAAAGTGTACAAGTGTCAAAAATTAATTTTTGTTTTCCTTAATTCTAAATAAATTCTAAAATACATTATATAAGTTCACCTCTCCTCTCTTTTGTCCCCTTTCTTATTTTCATTTCTAAGAAGATTTCAATTGAACTTCATCTCCAAAACCAGAATGCATGAATCTGAAACCATTACTCCAATCCAGCACAAAAATCATATTCAAACAAATCGGTAAATCCTCCTCAAACCCAAAATCAAACAAATGCAACCCTGTAAACTGTTTTCTCCTCAAAACTGTAACCAATTTCTTTTCAAATTTGAAGCCAGACCTAAAACCATTTTTAAATTTAGAATTTTGCAAAGCAATTCTCAACAAAAGTCAGGCTGTAACTCAAACTTGTAGTAGATTTTCAAAATGTCAAGCAAACTTTGTAAACATTACATCAAAGTTAACTCAAGTCTGGAGTATCAAGTCTGTAGCATCTTTCAAAACTGAGATTTGAAATGCAACCTGAAAGTACATGGTTAAGCAATCCTCTCAATCAAGTTTCCAGTGTGTTAATCATAGCAGTAACCAAAGTCTTTCTATTTCAAAGTTTTTCTTCAGCAAAGCAAAATTCCAAGTCTTCCAGTTTGCAACTTCTAGCATTCAATTCTCTGCCTCTTTAAAAATCAGTGAGTAGACTTTTTTTTAAATTAAAAGCTAAGTGAATTTTAGTCTGTTGCTTGTGAAAATATCTGAGATAAGTGATGCTTGCATATGTTAATACAAGTGTATTGTATGGTTGTTCATGTTGATCTGTGCATGTCATACTTCTCTGTTTCCATGAGCTCCAGGTTTGGAATTCAAACAAAATTCAGTATCTTTCCATTAAGTCACTAATTGGACTTAGGATTTAAATAAAATATGTTTGATTAATCTCAAATTAAAGTTTAAAATTTGTTTCAAGTAAAATAAGTTTAAAATGTTGCTGGAAATAAGATAAATAGAAGGAAACTTAAATGTATGATAAGATCAAGTATTATGATTTGATAATCCAATTACACATCTTGAAACGTCTTTGAAAAATATGATTTTTAAGATAAAAATCATAATTTTTAGTTTAGGGTTTGGTGTGAAATTCCAAGATGACTGGAATTTAGGTTTTTGGGTTTCTCTGGCGATCGGCAGTCGCTGGAGGGTTAGGTTTTTGCCTGGAGGAGGAAGGATGTACTGTGAGGCTAGGAAAAATGGTTGGAGGCTGTAATGATCGTCGTGGCATTGACAGCGAAGGGGTTTAGTTTTAAACCGTAGTTTTGGTCGAACTGGAAGTTTTGATCACTGCTTCCTCTCTGGTGTATCGAGTTCGTTGAGACTTTGGGGATAGGTTCATAGATGGTCAGAGATTAGGTGTTAAAGAGATTCAGTTTTTTAAACCTTAAATTTAGACTAAGTTCTAAAAAAAATAGGTAGAAGAGAGGTTTACTCGGGATTGGACCCGGGGGATCTTCAGGTTTGACCCGAAGTAAAGGTAATGTGCGGTTTTTAAAATGTTTTAAAATCAAATTGTTTTTGAAATTTAAATTTAAATCTAGTTTAAAGCTTTCTTGTTTAAACTTACTTTTTTTCTAATTATTTCCTTTAACTATAATTAATAAGTACTTAATTTGTATTTAAGTTTATTAATTAATAATTAGGTTTTATTAATTAATATTCAAAGGATAATTAATCTATGATAAAAGATTAATTAATTAAGGATTTGTCAAAGGTAATTAAAGATTAATCAAATGTAAATTATAGGTCGATTAACTGTTTAATCAACTATTGATTAAGGACTAATTAATTTGTAATTAAGATTGTTAATTAATAATTAAGTTTTGTTAATTAATAATTAAGGGATAATTAATTAGTTAGTTAATGATTAATTTAATTAATTATAAGAGTAATTATGGATTAATTAATTTGTATTAAGAGGTATTGGTTAATAATTAAGGTTATTAATCAATAGATAATAGATAATTAATCAGTTAATTAAAGGTTAATTAATTGATTATAAAAGTAATTAAGGATTGATTACTTTGTATTGAAGGAGATTAATTGATAATTAAGATTTATAAATTAATAATTAAAGAATAATTAGTCTATAATTAAAGATTAATTAATTGGTTTATAGGGTAATTAAGGGATGACTTACCCAGTTGTAATTAATGAGATGAATGCGATTAATTAATTTTTAATTAATTAAAGATAGTCGCTTGGTAATTGATTAAGTATAATTACTTAATGAGATTGATAAGTGTAATTACTTAGCGAAGTAATTGATGGATAAATTACTGGATGTAATTGATATATATACAACCTTTCTTATTAAACTCAAAACTACCTTGTACTTATTTTGTAACTACTTTTGGAATTATTTAACTATTTTGCAGCTGTTTTATAAACTAGTTACTGTTTTACAACTACTTTATAACTAATTACTACTTTACAATTATTTTGCAATTATTTGAAATTTCTAAAACTATTTAACAATTTTCCAACTATTTTACAATTACTTAACTATTTTACAGTTATTTTGCAAAGTAATAATAATTTTTCAACTACTTGTCTATTTTTAATTTTTTAAGCTATTTTCTAATTTTAAGATGGTTAGAGTGCAAACTGTTTATAATTAAATACCCATTGAGATAAGAATTAAAGTGATAATCCAAAGAGGATTGAGGCAAATGTGAATAAGTAAATAGAAATTAAGTGAAGGTGAATAGAAAAGAGAATTGATTTGGCTAATAATAAATAAAGATAATTACATAGGATGTACGTATATTATTCTATTCGCATAGTGATTTGATCCGGATTCGAGCACAGAATTTCGAGATAGTTTATTGATCCGAGTTGAGATTTTTCACTCGATTTTCGATGGCGAACCTGGATATGGATTGTTGATTGGTTCTGGATATTCTCTATCATAATTATGGCTATGCAAGGAGAATGACGGTTTCTGATCAAGAAACCAGATCTGAGTCCGCACTAGGATGTCGGGTGGACGATACTAGTTCGAAAGTGAAATTGTGTGATCGAGTAAGCAGTCAGATTTGATATTGCGTACGGATGATATATGTACATCGTACGAGTTTGAATGAAATTGATACTGGGAATTTGTGGAATGGTTTTTGAAATGAATGGTATATTTTGTAAAATATATGATGAAATAAAATGGAAATTGGATATTTCCATGATAGAAATTTACTTTATGAAAGTAAGTAATATGGTAAGTGACTTTATAGAGTAATCAAATTTGAATATTTGATTTGGAATAAACAAAGTCATATATCTTTGTTATATAAGATAAATCCCCCCTTGTTGAATCTATTGCCAGAAGAAAAGGGTTTTTGAAAATACTTGATGTATAAAAAGGGAATTTATACAAGTTTGAAGTGATCCAAAGATTTTTAAAGTTATATATATCTATATATATAAAGGATCTTATGAGAGTGATTTTGAGAAAAGGTTTTGGGAACCTATGAATTTGGAAAGGCTTTTGATTTTTGGGAAAAATCAATTTTGTAGATTTGGAAAGCCTAGTTGAGAATTATCGATTTTGGGATAATCGATTTTGTGAATAATTTATATGAGATTCATACTAGGTGTATGATTTGGAAGACACTATATGTGTATAGTATAAGGTGTTTTGAAAATGGCTCTAGAGAAAAGGCGCCCCCTTAAAATGAACCACATAGGAGTACCACGGGGTGGTACTACCTTGAACCCTAGGGGGGTTCTAAAGTTAATCCTGTGAGGAGTCCGGACAAACTAGTTCCTGAGGATTATATGTAGTGTGTAGCGAAAGCCGAGGTCGCTGATGCCTACAGAGACATTTGGGTTATGCTGTGACGATAGTGTAACTCGATGTCACCGCGATCTACTGCAGACCATAGCGAAAGTCGTGTGTGTTGCTAAGAGCCAACAGTCTACGTTTGATTTTACATCGGTAGACTGCGACCTATGGTGACATAACGAAAGTCGAGAGGCCGTGAGAGCCTAAGGCTGCTTTGGGATTTACCGATGTAGTCTGCGACCTATGTGTGAGTGGTGAAGTTTCATTTGGCAGCGAAAATCGAGGGCGCTGATGCCTACAGTTACATGGACTTTTGCTGTGATGGCAACGTAACCTTGGAGTGTAACTGCGATCTGTGGCGGGTTCCATGGCGTAATCGAGGGGCGTGGAGTGCCTAGAGTTACATGGACTTTTGCCATGATGGCAACGTAACCCAGGATGTAACTACGACCATGGACGGGGGTGATGATTTCCACAGCATCCTCACCGAAGATGTTTCCTCTATTTTCAAAATGTTTTCTATATTTTCAACAAATTATTTTCCAAGTATTTTCACTGGATGTTGAAAATGGGTCTGCTAAGTGCTTTTAGATTTTCAGTCCTACGCCTGATCAACATATGACCGAATTTCTATGAGAACAAGGATAGACTGGTTAAGACATCGAGATATAAAAAGTATTTTTTTATAAAAACTATTTTATAATGTTATGTAGATGTTAAAGGTGTTTTAAAAGTGATCAAAGAGTAATTTTCTGATAATAAGCATTTTAATAATTCTGCCTTCGTTCCTTTTCTAAGACGAAAAGATTCAAAGGGGGAGGAGTGTGATAACCTGGTTTTTTGGACTTTTGTTAATTGGTAATTAACAGGATTAAATTTTATTGAAATATTTATTTGTAAATTAAACAGATCTTAAATTCTGACAAATATCTGAGTACACACACACACACACATATAAACATAGATTTAAAGCTAGAATACAAATGTTGAATTTTAAATCTCCCGAGATGATAAATCTTATGGTATAAAATAAATAATATATTTCACTATTTTATTCTGGATAAGATATCCATATATATATATGTAGATATATTCAAGCTTTATAATGTATATAGACATATAATTAGTTTATTTTCAATTTTCTTTAAAAGATTTTACTTATATATAGATTTAGAAAGCATTTATTAATTTAGAAATGTATTTATTAATTTGGAAAATGAATACAAAAGATTTTAAAATCATTTAAAGTATTACAAATAAAAATAAAATAATTACAAGTGTTAGGTTAATGAAGCTTATAAAAACACATGTAAGTTAATCAATAATAGGTTATGACAAATGTAGTTAAAGTGTACAAGTGTCAAAAATTAATTTTTGTTTTCCTTAATTCTAAATAAATTCTAAAATACATTATATAAGTTCACCTTTCCTCTCTTTTGTCCCCTTTCTTATTTTCATTTCTAAGAAGATTACAATTGAACTTCATCTCTAAAACTAGAATGCATGAATGTGAAACCATTACTCCTATCCACCATAAAAATCATATTCAAACAAATCAGTAAATCCTCCTTAAACCCAAAATCAAACAAATGCAACCTTGTAAACTGTTTTCTCCTCAAAACTGTAACCAATTTCTTTTCAAATCTGAAGCCCAACCTGAAACCATTTTTAAATCTGGAAATTTTGCAAAGCAATGCTCAACAAAAGTCAGGCCTGTAACTCAAACTTGTAGCAGATTTTCAAAATGTCAAGCAAACTTTGTAAACATTATACCTAAGCCAACTCAAATCTGGAGTATCAAGTCTGTAGCATCTTTCAAAACTGAGATTTTGAAATGCAACCTGAAAATACATGGTCAAGCAATCCTCTCATGCAACATTATCAAGTTTCCAGTGCGTTAATCATAGCAGTAACCAAAGTCTTTCTGTTTCAAAGTGTTTTCTTCAGCAAAGCAAAATTCCAAGTCTTCCAGTTTGCAACTTCTAGCATTCAAGTCTCTACCTCTTTAAAAATCAATGAGTAAACTTTTTTTTTAAATTAAAAGCTATGTGAATTTTAGTTTGTTGCTTGTGAAAATATCTGAGATAAGTGATGCTTGCATATGTTAATATAAGTGTATTATATGATTGTTCATGTTGATCTATGCATGTCAGACTTCTCTGTTTCCATGCGTTCCAGGTTTGGAATTCAAACAAAATTCAATATCTTTTCGTTAAGTCACTATTTGGACTTAGGATTTAAATAAAATATGTTTGATTAATCCTAAATTAAAGTTTAAATTTTTTTCAAGTAAAATAAGTTTAAAATGTTATTGGAAACAAGATAGATAGAAGGAAACTTAAATGTATGATAAAATCAAGTACTATGATTTGATAATCCAATTACACATCTTGAAACGTCTTTGAAAAATATGATTTTTAAGATAAAAATCATAATTTTTAGTTTAGGGTTTGGTGTGAAATTCTAAGATGACTGGAATTTGGGTTTTTGGGTTTCTTCGGTGATCGACGGTCGCTGGAGGGTCGAGTTTTTGTCTGGAGGAGGAAGGATGTACGGTGAGGCTAGAAAAAGTGGTTGGAGGCTGTAATGATCGCTATGGCGTCGACGACGAAGGGATTTAGTTTTAAACCCTAGTTTTGGTCGAACTGGAAGTTATTATCACTGCTTCCTCTCTGGTGTATCGAGTTCATTGAGACTTTGGGGATAAGTTCGTGGATGGTCAGAGATGTCGTGGCCGAGGTTGCAGCTGCTCAGATGGTCGGAGGAAGGTGTTCGAGGCATATTCTGGTGATGTTTAGAAGTTCCATTTCATCCTCCTTGGCTCGATTTTGATGGGAAGCTTTTGCGAGTGATCTGAAGATAGGGGTCGAAGGTCTGGGAGATTGTCGAGGTGCCGGATGGTTAGTTGATGGTCGGAGGGTTTCCGTCGTTGTTGCATGTGCACGGAGTCGCTGATCGTGTCAGTGATAGTGTTGTTTTATGGGTTGGTTTTGACTCGAAGGAGGATCAGGTCGAGAAGGTGGTAACTCGAGTGGAATTTAGGTGTCAAAGAGCTTCAGGTTTTTAAACCTTAAATTTAGACTAAGTTTTAAAAAAAATGGGTAGAAGAGAGGTTTACTCGGGCATGACGCCCCACCTCTATGCTCACAATAACAAAGGTTATTATAAGGAATACCGTCTGCTATGCGAAGAATAAGGCTTGTTAGAAGCGACCATTCGTAAGTTATGCCTTAGACGAGTATTGATTACATCAATAGGAGTTGTGAAAATTACTTCCAAAGATATATATTCAATCCAAATCTAAAATGAAACTACGGTGGCTTAAGAAAAATTCAGAACATCTCATAATAACGAAAACACTAATAAGTATAATCACATTAGAACAGAAATATCAGATATATAGCGGTTGATAAGTCTGGATACATACTACAACAACCGATGGTTCACATGAACCGAATATACATATACAAAGACATCAACATACATGAGACGATAGCCAACATACCAAAAGTACTCCTCGAAGTCTTGACAAAAGATGAAGTGAAATCCCAAAAGCTGAAGCTGCAACTGAATCAGAGATAGTAATTATCCTGAAATAACTCGGTCTGACCCGAGTATTATTTAAAAAATAATAATAAACGGATCAGTCTAATTTAAACTTCAGAAATAAGTGTATGATAAACAACACTTAAGCAAATCAATTATAATCTCGAATGGGATTATACAGCATAAATAATCAGCATAGTTTAAATGAAGAAATCTCAATTTCTGTGTAGTTAATGCCCCGCTAAAACCCCGCTATATCTCATAGCGGATTTCTACCGCTACGGTTTTTCCATATAGCCCAGAATATATCCTTTCCGTTTTAATCCCGGCTATTTCCGCTATATCCCGTTATTTCCGCTATACTATTTCCACTATATCTTTTTTAATAAAATGAATTGAAAAATTGCGTTTATACATTATAAAATTATGAAACTAATTTATTTGATTTAATTTTTAATATATTTTCAGAAATGAAAATACTCTAATATTATACCAAATTCAATTATGTTACATAACAGTTTTTCGTTATTTAAAGTTTATTCGCACATGTTTTTATTTAAAATTACTTATGTATTATTCATAATTCAATTGAATGATAATTTTTCATTTAATTACCATTTATATATTTGTAAAAACATTAAGTACGGGTTTTATATGCTATTTTAGAGCCATCCGCTATATCCCGCTATATCCTTGCTATATCCCCGCTATGGCTTTTTGCACCTCCACCGCTTCGAATCTACATAGCGCATTAATTGCACAGCTAAATTTAAACTCCATAAAAATCAACTTTCAAATTCACAATTGATTTCAAAACAGCAATACGCAAAATTATAATCTCGGATGAGACTATACACAAAATTATAATCTCGAATGAGACTATACAACATAGTAATCAACATTGTTTAAATGAAGAAATCTCAATATACATCATCAAAAATCAATTTACAAATTCACAATTGAATTCGAAACAGCAATACAAAAAAATCTAGAAATCAATTAAGATAACTAGACAAATCAACAGTCACAAAATCTAGAAATCAAAATAAGATAACTAGAAAATCAACATAATAGATGGATCGATCTCAGCAGGTGGAGAGTTTAAGCTACGCCGCACGTGCATCTCATATGGCCGAAGCCTACCAAGTACTTGTTTTTGGCGCCCAACAAATGACCCGAAGGTCCAACATATGACCCGAATGCCCAACATATGACTCGAATGCCCAACATATGACCCAAAGGTCTAGTATTTGTAATTGACCCGAAGGTCCATCATATGACCCGAAGGTCCAGCATAGTGGCTTGAAGCCCAACAAATCATCAAAATCATCAAACAACCAATCCACAACAAATATTTCAATTAACGAGTCCGGAATTAACCGAATTAGTAAAAGCATGGTTCTATAATCCGCACTTTTGCTAACTCGTTTAAATCTCTTCATCGTTTTCTTGAAAGTGCAAAATTGTGTATTTTGTATAAATAAAATTTACGTTCTCAAACGGACAAGTCCGGAATTGAGCGAATCAGTAAAGTAAGGGTTCGTAGCCTTAATTTTGTTGAAGCGTTTAAATCGCTTCCCCATTCTTTTGAAAGCGCAAACTGTAAAATTTTTGGAAACAATTTTATTTTAAAATGATTTTTAAAACACGTGATTAAAACAGCAACAACTATAGAAATTTCGACAAGGAAATTGCGCTTCACAAAACACCGTAAAAACGGATATCAAATCAGCGTTGCGGGATAACCGCTTAAAAATTCACTTTAAATTGACGGTTACTGAAGTCAAAATAACAATAATTTTTATTCGTCAAAAATGTCATCAAAACAACACGCTTGAAAAATATAATACCAGCGTAAAAATCCCGTTATAAAAATAAGGGCAACAAAATATGTTTTAAAATCAAACACCGGTTCAAAATAAATTAAACATTGGTTTACATTACTTATATATGCATTAAAATATATTGCACTGCATAACTATAAACCCATGCATTACAATAAGATTGCACATTATAATATGCAAACACATCAAAATGCTAAAGCAATATGTGACTTGGGCAATGCAATTGCACAAACAAAAATTTAAAATATGAATGGCACGCAAAGATGAATAATTTGTGCTACACCTAATGCATGCACGTACTAATATATAATTTTAATGCCTGAACACATATTTTTGTTACAAACACAACATCTAAATTTTTGGACGCAAAGGAAAGGTAACCTAGAACGCACGCATGAATTGGACTATATAAACTGTATTACACTTAGATTTTTAATGCTATATCTCATTTTCGATGCACGTAAAAATATAAGGCCCAGAACTAGCTTTTGTGTAGTGCAACTTACTCTATTTGCCTGAACTAATTTAAATGTGAAATAAAGTAACACGTACTCATTTCTTTTTTCATGCAACACAAAAATGGCCTGACAAGCTACAATTTTTCTCGCATGCATTAATGCCTTTGAACCAAAAATCAAAATGACGTGTCCACATATTTTCCTTTGCACTACAACTTTATGCACGTACGAAATGACCCGAGCATACTTTCGTCGTACACGTATGAAACTGAAGTTGATAATAAAAAAACAACACCTTACACGTACAAACTGTAAGAAAAGATGACTTGGCTAGAATTTGCACTTTCATAACAAAAAGGGACAAATTTATAAAGTGACTTGAATACTTTATATGCACGCATTAACCAATTTATATTCTGACAAATATACTTTCGTTCAATAATGAAGTTTGAAAATCCTATTTGCATGCATGGATTTAAAACATGGTCTAAACGCATTTATGCATGCACAAAATAATAAAAAGAGCCCAAGGTCCAGGAGCTTGTTTCGAACAACGTTTACATGCACTTTCATTTTTCAGATATTATTAACATTTTAATAAAGTTGAAATGTTGTTTGCATAAGAACTCAATTTAGCACAAAATGAAATATATGTGCCTGGACTTAGTTCTTTGTGGTGCTTACACATCATACAATAAATGTGATAGAAATGGCATATGCGCTATAAATTTTCGCACGCAAGAATGAATTATACGCGACAGTTTAAAGTACTATACAAATTTTCAAACATAAATGATACATGCACGCAAGCAAATTTTGCAACTATGTTTTTGTGCAACTCAAAATAAACAACGGGAAAGCACCAAAACAAAAATAGGCACCATAGTTTTTTTTTTTGTTTTTTTTTTAGAAATGTGAGTGTAGAACTCACCATAAATTTGCTTCCAAATCAACTAGCAACTTAGGGTCCAAAAGAGAGAACAAAATTATGGAACCGCCATTATCTTTTCTGCAGTGCTTCTGGAAATTTCAAAACGAAAGATTGATGCTAGAGGAACAAAATGAAACAAAAGTATGAAGCAGGCATACTTTTCTCTTCTAATTTGTGTACAAGTTAAAGAATGAAGATGTGCTGGCCATGTAGCATTTAAGGCAAAACGTGCTTCAGATGCAAGAAAGGACACACTGCATACAAAGTGATGATGGCAAAAGTGTGTTCAAACTTGCTTTTCAAACTTTAGTGACAGCTAGCCAAAAATGCTCCACTTTGTTTTGAAATGGACTATATTTGTTACATGTGAAGAAGGCAAGAAAAGATTACAACTTTAGGTGACAGCACATTCCAATTAGTTTTTATATTGGACCCATATTTTTTTTCAGACGTGAAGGCTTATATGACATTCATTTCAAATGGCTACCCCTTGAAAGTTCAGCTAACTATAAAATGGTTTGTATTGCAATTTTTCAAATCTTAAATCAAAATTTCCATTTTAAATTTTTATTTCGACGGTAATCGAAAGTCATGGTTGTTACAAACTCCCCCTTATAAAAATTGCATCCCCGTAATTTTCATACCAGAAGTTGTTTATAACACAAATTATTCATCACAATAATTAGAATAGAAAAGATGAATTAAGAATGCTAACTTCCACTCGAAGAGGAGAGAAAACCAGGATAAGAACGCTCGACGAATTGTTTGCTTCCCAAGTGCAATCTTTGGGGTTTGCGGACCATTGAATTTTCACAAGCGGGACTTCTTTATTCCGAAGGCGTTAACCTCCGAAGCTTGCACACGAATAGGATTTTGCACCTTGGACAAATCAGGTGAGATCTCAAGATCTTGCAGCATATGATGATCAATAATAGAATCCGAATCTCGAAGGCATCGACGAAGCTAGGATACATAAAATACGCCATGAATTCCCGAAAACTGGATAGGTAGCGATACACGGTAAGCAACATGGCCAATGCGTTCTGTAATAGGAAACGGTCCAATATATCGAGGAGCCAATTTCCCGGAGTTATAAAAACGCACCATACCCTTCGTCGGAGAAATGCGAATGGATACGCCATCGCCAACAGAAAATTCCAAAGTCTTCCTACGATGATCGGCATAAGATTTCTGCCTATTCTGAGCCTCTTTCATTCTCTGTCTAATAAAAACAATCTTCTTCGAAGATTCACGAATATAATCGGATCCGAGAACTAACTTTTCCCCCGATTCCAACCAACAAGATGGTGATCGACACGGCCTTCCGTAAAGAGCTTCGAAAAGAGTCATACCGATACTGGCTTGAAAACTATTGTTATAAGCAAATTCAACAAGAGATAATTGGTCTTCCTAACTACCACCAAAGTCAAGAAGCAGTCCGATTGGACTTGATAGGAATAAAATGGGCTGATTTGGTCAATCTGTCAACAATCACCCAAAACTAGTATGGCCCGACCTTGAACGAGGTAGACCATTAATGAAGTCCATAGAAATCCGATCTCATTTCCATAATGGAATCTCGAGAGGCTGCAAAAGACCACTAGGACGATGGTGTTCTGCTTTAAAAAGTTGACAAGTCATGCAACGACTTACATAACTTGCAATATCACGCTTCATACCTTCCCAAAAGAATAAGCATTTCATATCAGCATACATCTTACTACTGCCCGGATGAATAGTATACTTAGAACGATGACAGTCCTCAAGAATGTCATTTCTAAGATTAGGAACATTAGGCACGATTAACCTTCCCTTCTTCCGAATACAACCATGAATATCAATATTGAAATCCTTTAGACCATCACTTCAGGATTCCGATTTACATCTCTGAATAAGATAAGAGATATGTGGATCTTGTTTCTGGGCATCGGCAACACGATCCAATAAACTAGGATGAGCCTCCATGCTAAATAATAGCACGGGAGAATCAGAAATTGAAGGATGGTCTCTAATATCACAAAGAGATAAAAAAAAGCTTCAACATACTCCACTCTACTAGCATCATGGAAACAACAACCTGCTGCTTGCGACTGAACGCATCAGCAACCAGATTACCCTTACCAGGGGTATACTGAATATCGAAATCATATGAAGCTAGAAATTCGAGCCAGCCCTGTTGTCTCAAATTAAGTTCTTTCTGAGTAAATAGATACTTCAGAGATTTGTGATCGATGAAGAGAATAAAACGCTCGTCCAAAAATAATGTCGCCAAATCTTTAGAGCAAAGACTATAGCGGCTAACTCCAAATCATAGGTAACATAACGAATCTCGTTAGGCTTTAGATGTCTAGAAGCATAGGTAACTACTCTATCTTTTTGCATGAGAACAACACCGAAACCAATACAGCTAGTATTGGTACAAATAATGAAGTCTTGGTTCCCTTCTGGAATCACAAGGATAAGAGTATCAAAAAGAGTTCTTTCAAATAATCTTCTTTCCTGAAAAGCAAAACTTTCAAAATTACAATTATCTTTATGAAATCATTTTCTAGAATTTTTTTCTTTTTATAGGTCAATTTATTGTGTCAAATTATCTCATCATAGAGTTTAGGAGATTCCTATCGATAACGTTGATCAAGTGCATAGACCAGAATTCTTAAAGCACTCAATGGGCAATACAATCACAAAATCATCTTCTAAATGATAAACACAAATCCAACTATACTTATAAATAAATCTTATGAAAAATATTTGCAAAATTTTAAATTATTGTTTTCATCCAAAATCAATAAATACACAAATGGAGTCATCGAGATATTCGTAGTATACTCGATTCATAAAATGGATGAAATAAGCTGAGCAAACTAAATGACATAATAAGTCATTCATAAGAATCATAACGAGTGCGGAATGCAGTAAGTGGAATGCTATCTTCCGCAAATCATAACTGATGACAACCGACAGCAAGATCGAGTTGGTAGAAAAGCTTAGCGCCACTTAACTGATCGAACATGTCGTCGATCCTAGGTAATGATACCTATTTTTTTTAGTGAGCTCATTAAGCTTGCGATAATCAATGCAAAGCCTAAGAGTACCATCTGGCTTCTTAACAAAGACAACGGCGGTGCCCCAAGGAGATGAGCTAGAACGAATTAAATTCTTGGCTTCCAATTCAGATAATTGTTGCTTGAGTTCCTCATTTTCTTTAGCAGACATCCTCGTGGGAGGACGACTGACAGGTTTAGCACTAGAGATAAGATCAATATGGAACTCAATTGCCCTCTTTGGAGGCAAACACGAAATAGGCTTGAAGACATCAGAAAAATCACAAACAACCGGAATATTAGCTAAGACATCCTCCGATTCGAAGGAAGAAATGAAATCATTCAAAGTATGGTCCATGCTTCGAAATATAATAGATAACTGCTCGATAGCATCAGGATGCTTGAGATATAAAGTTCTTTTGGGACACAGGATTTGAACTTCATAACGGACGAGACAATCCATTCCCAAAATCATATCAAAACCAAGATGATCCATAACATGCAAATTCGCATGAAAGGTAAAACCACATAGAACAATCTCAACATCAAAACATAACAAACCGAGAGTAGTGGATCCACCAATAGGATTCACAATCCTCAAAGGGTAGCAAAGAGTAATAAAATCCAAAGAAATAACACCAGCAAGCTCCTTTGAAACGAAGGAATTCAATGCACCCGTATCGAAAAGAACTCTAATAGAACGGACATGAAATAAAATAAAACCTTCTAAAACAGAAGGAGTAATACCATTGGGCTTAGAAGAATCACCCGAAGCTTTAGCAACATTAAGCTTCCTAGATTTGAAACCCTTAGGAGCAGTAGGACAATCAGAAACTCAATGACCTACTTTCTTGCAATAGCGGTAAATGCCAGGTTTAGGACAACTACGAAGAAGATGATCAACTCCGTATTTGTACAAGGCCTCGAAAGATGCGATAAAATCAGAAGTAGAGGACTTTCCTTTTTTTAACTCAAGGAAACTACGAGCAAGATTGGTAAGGAATTTAACAAATGGAATATTACGGAAATATGAGATATATTCCTAGGCATATTCCAACTTGTTAAAGAGGATAAAAATTTAAGAACAACGAAGGAATAGATTAGAAAGGCACGACTAAAACCCTCAACTAGTTGTAACGCATGTTCCATTCTGATTCTGTTCTGTGTTTATCATAATTTTTTCTAAATCTCAGCTTTGATACCAAGCTGTGACGCCCCACCTCTATGCTCACAATAACAAAGGTTATTATAAGAAATAACGTCTGCTATTGCGAAGAATAAGGCTTGTTAGAAGCGACCATCCGTAAGTTATGCCTTAGACGAGTATTGATTACATCAATAGAAGTTGAGAAAATTACTCCAAAAGATATATATTCAATCCAAATCTAAAACGAAACTACAGTGGCTTAAGAAAAATTTAGAACATCTCATAATAACGACAACACTGATAAGTATAATCACATCAGAATAGAAATATCAGATATATAGCGGAAGATAAGTCTGGATACATGCTACAACAATCGATGGTTCACATGAACCGAATATGCATATAAAAAGACATCAACATACATGAGATGATAGCCAATATACCAAAAGTACTCCTCGAAGTCTAGACAAAAGATGAAGTGAAATCCCAAAAGCTGAAGTTGTAACTGAATCAGAGATAGTGATTATCCTAAAATAACTCGGTCCCACTCGAGTATTATTTAAAAGAAAATAATAAAAGGATCAGTCTACTTTAAACTTTAGAAATAATTGTATGATAAACAACACTTAAGCAAATCAATTATAATCTCGAATGGGATTATACAGCATAAATATAAGCATAGTTTAAATGAAGAAATCTAAATTTAAACTCCATAAAAATCAACTTTCAAATTCACAATTGAATTCAAAACATCAATACGCAAAATTATAATCTCGGATGAGACTATACACAAAATTATAATCTCGAATGACACTATACAACATAGTAATCAACATTGTTTAAATGAAGAAATCTCATTAAACATCATCAAAAATCAATTTCCAAATTCACAATTGAATTCGAAACAGCAATACACAAAAATGTAGAAATCAATTAAGATAACTAGACAAATCAGCAGTCACAAAATCTAGAAATCAAAATAAGATAACTAGAAAATCAACATAAAGATGGATCGATCCCAGCAGATGGCGAGTTTAAGCTACGCCGCACGTGCATCTCATATAGTCGAAGCCTACCAAGTACTATAATTTTGGTGCCCAACAAATGACCCGAAGGTCCAACATACGACCCGAAGGTCTAACAGATGAGCCGAAGGTCTAGTACTGGTAATTGACCCGAAGGTCCATCATATGACCCGAAGGTCCAGCATAGTGGCTCGAAAGCCCAACAAATCATCAAAATCATCGAACAAAAAATCCACAACAAATATTTCAATTA
Organism: Allium cepa; assembly: GCA_030765085.1. NCBI lineage: Eukaryota > Viridiplantae > Streptophyta > Magnoliopsida > Asparagales > Amaryllidaceae > Allium > Allium cepa. The sequence continues at coordinate 590,554,592 of CM060928.1, forward strand.
ACGAGTCCGGAATTAATCGAATTAGTAAAAGCGTGGTTCCATATTCCACACTTTTGCTAACTTGTTTAAATCTCTTCATTGTTTCCTTGAAGTGCAAAATAGTGTATTTTGTATAAATAAAATTTACGTTCTCAAACGGACAAGTCCGGAATTAAGTGAATCAGTAAAAGTAAGGGTTCATAGTCCTTAATTTTGCTGAAGCATTTAAATCGCTTTCTCATTCTTTTGAAAGCGCAAACTGTAAATTTTTGAAAACAATTTTATTTTAAATGATTTTTAAAACACGTGATTAAAACAGCAACAACTATAGAAATTTCGACGAGGAAATTGCGCTTCACAAAACACCGTAAAAACGGATATCAAATCACCGTTGCAGGATAACCGCTTAAAAATTCGCTTTAAATTGACGGTTACTGAAGTCAAAATAACAGTAACTTTTATTCGTCAAAAATGTCATCAAAACGACACGCTTCAAAAATATAATACCGGCGTAAAAATTCCGTTACAAAAATAACGGCAACAAAATACGTTTTAAAATCAAACACCGGTTCAAAATAAATTAAACATTGGTTTACATTACTTATATATGCATTGAAATATATTGCACTGCATAGCACTACACCCGTGCACTACAATAAGAATGCACATTATAATATGCAGACACATCAAAATGCTAAAGCAATATGTGACTTGGGCAATGCACTTGCACAAACAAAAATTTAAAATATGAATGACACGCAAAGATGTATAGTTTGTGCTACACCTAATGCATGCACGTACTAATATATAATTTTAATGCCTGGACACATATTTTTGTTACAAACACAACATCTAAATTTTTGGACGCAAATGAAAGGTAACCTAGAACGCGCGCATGAATTGGAGTATATAAACTATATTACACTTAGATTTTTAATGCTATATCTTATTTTCGATGCACGTAAAAATATAAGGCCCAGAACTAGCTTTTGTGTAGTGCAACTTACTCTATTTGCCTGAACTAATTAAAATGTGAAATAAAGTAACACGTGCTCATTTATTTTTCATGCAACACAAAAATGGCCTGACAAGCTACAATTTTTCTCGCATGCATTAATGCCTTTGAACCAAAAATCAAAATGACGTGTCCACATATTTTCCTTTGCACTACAACTTTATGCACATATGAAATTACCCGAGCATACTTTCGTCATACACGTATGAAACTGAAGTTGATAATAAAAAAACAACACCTTACATGTACAAACTGTAAAAAAAGATGACTTGGCAAGCATTTGCACTTTCATAACAAAAGGGGACAAATTTATAAAGTGACTTGAACACTTTATATGCACACATTAACCAATTTATATTCTGACAAATATACTTTCGTGCAAATAATGAAGTTTAAAAATCTTATTTGCACGCATGGATTTAAAACATGGTCTAAACGCATTTATGCATGCACAAAATAATAAAAAGAACCCGAGGTCCAGAAGCTTGTTTCGAACAACGTTTACATGAACCTTCATTTTCTAGATATTGTTAACATTTTAATAAAGTTGAAATGTTGTTTGCATAAGAACTTAATTTAGCACGAAATGAAATATATGTGCCTGGACTTAGTTCTTTGTGGTGCTTACACATCATACAATAAATGTGATAGAAATGGCCTATGCACTATAAATTTTCGCACGCACGAATGAATTATACGCGACAGTTTAAAGTACTATACAAACTTTCACACAAAAATGATACATGCACGCAAGCAACTTTTGCAACTGTGTTTTTGTGCAACCCAAACTAAACAACAGGAAATCACCAAAACAAAATAGGCACCATAGTTTTTTTTAAAAAAAAAATTAGAAATGTGAGTGTAGCACTCACCATAAATTTGCTTTCAAATCAACTAGCAACTTAGGGTCCAAAAGAGAGAACAGAATTATGGAACCGCCATTATCGTTTCTGCAGTGCTTCTGGAAATTTCAAAATTAAAGATTGATGCTAGAGGAACAAAATGAAACATATGAAGCAGGCCTACTTTTCTCTTCTAATTTGTGTAGAAGTTAAAGAATGAAGATGTGCTGGCCATGTAGCATTTAAGGCAAAATGTGCTTCAGATGCAAGAAAGGACACACTGCATACAAAGTGATGATGGCAAAAGTGTGTTCAAACTTGCTTTTCAAACTTTAGTGACAGCTAGCCAAAAATGCTCCACTTTGTTTTGAAATGGACTATATTTGTTACACGTGAAGAAGGCAAGAAAAGATTACAACTTTAGGTGACAGCACATTCCAATTTGTTTTTATATTGGACCCATATTTTTTTTCACACGTGAAGGCTTATATGACATTCATTTCAAATGGCTACCCGTTGAAAGTTCAACTGACTATAAAATGGTTTCCATTGCAATTTTTCAAATCTTAAATTAAAATTTCCATTTTAATTTTTATTTCAACCGTAATCGAAAGTCACGGTTGTTACAAGGTTGAACCCGAGGGGTCTTCGGGTTTGACCCGAAGTAAAGGTAATGTGCGGTTTTTAAAATGTTTTAAAATCAAATTGTTTTTGAAATTTAAATTTAAATCTAGTTTAATGCTTTCTTATTTAAACTTACCTTTTTCTAATTGTTTCCTTTAACTATAATTAAGAAGTAATTAATTTGTATTTAAGTTTATTAATTAATAATTAGGTTTTATTAATTAATATTTAAAGGATAATTAATCTATGATAAAAGATTAATTAATTAAGGATTTATCAAAGGTAATTAAAGATTAATCAAATGTAAATTTAGAGTTGATTACTGTTTAATCAACTAGTGATTAGGGACTAATTAGTTTGTAATTAAGATTGTTAATTAATAATTAGTTTTGTTAATTAATAATTAAGGGATAATTAATTAGTTAATTAATGATTAATTAGTTAGTTAGTTAATTATAAGAGTAATTATGGATTAATTAATTTGTATTAAGAGGTATTGATTAATAATTAAGGTTATTAATCAATAGTTAATGGATTATTAATCAGTTAATTAAATGTTAATTAATTGATTATAAAAGTATTTAAGGATTGATTACTTTGTATTTGAAGGAGATTAATTGATAATTAAGGTTTATTAACTAATATTAAAGAATAATTAATCTATAATTAAAGATTAATTAATTGGTTTATAGGGTAATTAAGGGATGAATTACACAGTTGTAATTAATGAGATGAACGTGATTAATTAATTTCTTAATTAATTAAAGATAGTCGCTTGGTAATTGATTAAGTATAATTACTTAATGAGATTGATAAGTGTAATTACTTAGTGAAGTAATTGATGGATAAATTACTGGATGTAATTAATATAAGGGAAATTACTTAATGAGAAGTAATTAAAGGTTAATTACTTAGGAGAAGTAATTAAGGATTAATTACTTGGTGTAATTAATTAAAGGATTAATATAATTAATTAAGGAGTTAATTAATTAAGATAAGTAATTACAAGATGGTTAATTACTGTTTATAATTGATTAAGGCTGATTAATGGAAGTAATTAATTAAGGATCATTAATTAATGTAATTAATTAATGTTAATGAAAGTAATTAAAGATTAATTACTGTAAATGGTTAAGGATAATTGATTTGTGTAATTAATTAAAGGATAATTACTTTATGTAATTAAAGATAATTAATCCAGGATGATTAATTAATATGGATGATTAAAAGTTTATTAATTAATTGATTTGTAATGATTAAGTAAAGGTAATCTAAGTGATTAAAAGATTAGTAATTAATTTAACTAGAGATAAATTAAATTAATTTTGGAAATGATCCATCTTGCTTATGAATGATTAAATGATGATTAAATGCCTTGGATTGATTGATATCTCTGATATGAAATGTTTTATTATATGATATGTTTGGGTGGACAATGATAATGTGGTTATCTATCGAGGATGAATTGATGTGTAAAAAGTGACATCTTGTATTTAAAGTTGAATTGCATTTCACTTGAATAACTTGGGTTAAGATGGCATTGAATTCGAAGAGACCGGAGTCGGGTGTTAGTAAATACCCGAAACCACTTCGATTCTTTATAGATTGATATGTGAAATCAATAGGCTGGTATGGAATGATTTAAGTGAATTGGACCATTTAATCCAAGTTTTGGTACTTAGAGATTGATGTGTGAAATAAGTGATGTCTATAACAAATTGAGAATTTGTAAATTGGTACGAGTTACCCTGGGTTATAAATAAGTTCTATGCATTATAATTTCATGTTAGATGAGTTTACTCACGCTGGTTTCCAGCCTGACCCAGGTGTTACTTTGATGTAATGCTCGGGTCAGACCGAGTATTACAGATTTTTAGGTAAAGGCATTATGGAGCTCAGGAGGCGAGCTGGATGGTAGGAACGTATGGAGTGTATTCCGCTGTGATATATTGTTTGTATTTCTGGGACAAGTTATTTTAATTACCCAGTGATTGTGAAGTGTTGTAACTCCGATGTGTTAAAATGTAATTGATTAATGCAACATTCTCTATGTAAAGAGTATTTATTTGATATTATATTTTATCCACTACGAATGTGAGATTCTGTGACTTGTTTCTCTGTTTCTTCTTCCTTCTCTTCTCTTCCTTCCTTAACTATCTAGAATCTTCGGGATAAAAAATTCCGGGTCGTTACATCTCCACTCTTATGTATTGTTTATTTATTTCCAAAAGAGCCAGAGTTGAGTTTACCGAAAACCAATCGATTGGTTTTTGGAGCGCTTGGTAAGCGGGCGAGTGTACTTATATGAGATGACTCGAAACCATAACCACTTCAAAACCATTTGCGTGTTCTATGCATTGGAAGAGGTTCGCGATTGGTGAGAGATGTTGGAATTTATGTGGAGATTCGAGATCTGATTGAGATGCTCGAACATGTATAGTTCATGATCTATTCAAGATGTGAGAATCCATGTGATTCCGAGATAAATTTTTACTAGTTCGAACCTCATTTTCAATGGGTATAACCTGAAATATTTTTGAAATAAGTTTAAGGTATTTTTAAGAAATTTTATATTTGCTTTAGGTGAATTAAACTGAATAAGCTTTTTGATTTACATTAATTAGAATTGATGCATAATAGTAATCATGATGCATTTATATATGAGTTGACTGAAATACGTATATATACTTTGAAACTCGTTTGATGATTTGTGCGTAGTAAGTATAGTTAATATTGTTATGTGACCCTTGAAGTATGAAATGCAAGGCGGTGTTATGTGATGGCATGCTATTTTGATATGAATGATTGGTTAAATGTTTAAATGTCACAAGTCGAATGGGTATTTGATATACTATGTATGATATGTTGATAAAACAACTTAGTTATCAAAAATTGGTTGGATTATATATTTTTTCCAAGTGATATCATTCCATATTATGATTCTACAATTGATATGTCGGGATTTATAGCCATCTTTAAATGAGACATTGCCATGCAATGATGATATTAACATGTCATGTTTTATACCTATATATGCATTCCTTGGGTTCTAAATAACCATTGCTACGTGGTGTGTAAAGTATTTGATGCAAAGTAATATGTTTTTTATGCGTCATATATAATAACTAAAATGCTATATGGCTATGTCGAGTATAAAGAATGAGTTGTTTTCATGTCAAGGCTTGAATAATATATAAATTGGCCTTTTATTGCTATGTATTATTTGCACATGACTTGGTTACTTAAAACTTAATCTATTTAACTAATATTTCCAAGTTATAAAAGACCATCTCATATGATTCTATGTTATGCTAAGTGTGTTAAATTATTGTGTTATAGGTACTTATGTATGAGTTGATGCTATTAGCGGATGATAGGTACACATGGCATTTGTATATGATATGTTATGTGAGATGAGCATTAAAACCCATAAAGATACTGGGATATAAACGACATTTTGGGGGTGATAACTTTAGTGAGGCCTTATGTTTAAATGTATTAATAATATGATATGTACTTAGTGAACTACAAGATGCTAGTACCTGTAACGACTCGGAATTTTAAACACTTTATATTTAGATATCTGAATTATTTAGATATTTATATGTTGAATTTAATGTGAACAAAGATGATATCGATAGCTTATTAAAGTCCTTTTAAATAATAAATAATAACGGTAAACTTTTAATTTATAATTATAGTGATTAAACCTATTTTAATGATAATTCTTTTGAATCAACGTATGAAATTATCATTCCGAGGCACTATCTCGGATTTTGAAAAAACTAGCGGCTTTGGATCTGAAACAATAATTTTTTATGTGCCGACATGATTCATGACGATCTGATGCACTGTGTGGTCATGCAAGCTCGAAATGCGTAGCGATAAATACGAGAGTGGCCACCTTCCTTTAATTTTTGCTCATACTTCTCCTCTTTCTTTCATTTTTCATTTTCTTGTAACCTGAATACAAGAGCCACCACCTTCCCTTAATTTATCTTGAAACTATAGAAATCGTTAGAGCTTGATTTTGGATCCATCGGGATCATGGTGAGGAAGGCTTTAAATCAGTGTAGATGCTGATGGGTGCGATGGTGGTTGTCTATGTTGGAATTGAGCTTCGGTTAGCTAGGGTTCGAGTTGGGGGTGTTTGAGGAGGCAAGGGGAAAATCAAAGATCTTCATGGTGTTTCTCATGTCGAGGAGTACCTTTCTCCAAAGTTTCAGAGCCTCTGATCATCTATGGAATTTTGCAACATCTGCTTGTCGTATAGTGGAGCTTCTGTCGCGATGAGTAGGAAGGTGTCGATGTTGGATTGAGCGTGCTATTATACTCGTGGAGGCTAGGGGAGTTGATTAATGGTGGTCAAAGAAGCTGTAGTAGGTTGAGGCAAAAATCGATGCATGAATAGTAAATAGGGTTGGCTACGGTCACGATTTTTACGGTGCAATTTGCTTGGTTCGGTTGGGTCATGGGTGAAGCACACAGAAGTGCAGTTCGTCGAAGGAGGTTGGAGTCAATTTCATCATCTGAAGAGCGAGATAGGTGGAGGGAAGTGCACGGTTGTGTTGGGTTATGTGTCCTTATGCGTGTACAGTGTAATTTGGGAAGATGGAAGAAGGAGTGGAGGTAATTAGTGATTAATTGTCATTAATTAACTAAGTTTTAAATTCAAATTCTTATAAAAATCATAACTTTTGCATACGCTGTTCAATCGAGACGTCATTTTCACTGTTGTACTTATAGAAAGATCCTCAACATTTTATATTAGTTTAGGCTTAGGCGAGTTCACTCGCCATCTGATCTGTATATTGTTGTGATGTATCTACTGTTGTATTAAAATATAAGTTAAAATTGATAACAACGCAAGTTATTACCTTTTGACCCTTTCTTGCTTTTGAAAGCAAGTGATAATATTATTCATAGTGTAATCTCTCTTTTAATCCACTATAATATGTATCATGGCTCGGACTTCTTAATATTTTTGATATTTTTGTTTGATAAATTTCGAAATTGGGTGTGAATGTTAAAAGTGAAATAGTCGCTATAAACGCACTTTGAAATCCCCCGTTATTAACGCTGGTTAAACTAGTTAAAATGTGGATATATTATGGATACACATACACACACAGAGATTGGGTTGGAGAGTGTTTGACTTCAATGAATTAGTTTGGAAAGTTATTGAAATTGTGAAATAAAGTTGTGTTGAAAATCCTTGTTCTTAGAAAAGTAAAAAGGGCCTTGTAACGACCCATATTTTTAGCTATTTTAAATTATTAAATTTAATGTAATTATTAAATAAAAATGGTTAAAATCAAAATTTAATGATTTTGAATGTGAGTTATTGATATGAACAGGAATAAAATGTTGAAATAAACTAATCTCAAAGATTTATGTAACAACGAGTATTGAAAGGAAATGCTACGTACTGAATGCATATTTGGATTAAATAGCAAATGTTAAATTCATTAGATGTAAATGAAGTATTTGGTTGATAACTAAAAGTCAATTAAAACGTAATATTGAAATTCATTGAATATTGAACAATTAAATTGTTCAAATTTAGTATTGGAAATTATTTGAATAATTGAATTCTGAATTTACTATGACTGAAAATGATATCGAAAGTTGATGTAATTTTTATTTAAACAACAATGAAGATTGTTAATATTTAAAATTGAATTTAAAATTGAATAATTAGAAATTAAAAATTTTAGATTCTGATCGAGACGTTAAAAATAGCCTTCCGGGACACAGTCTCGATTTTCGACCGAACCGGTTTATTGGATCCGTAATAGTGTGTTATTATCGTATTTCAAATTTCGTAACGTTTGGAATTATCATTTGGTCGTATGGGATATAAATGCATTGAAGTTATTATCGAAAATTCAAGACTATAATTGGGTCCATAAAGCTATCTTCTTCATACAATCGAATTAGAACTCAAAATCTTTTCCATTGCGCTCAGAATAGGGGTATAACATTATAAACGGCTAACAGCACGCCTCGATAGGGTTCGAAATTTTGAGTTACTTAAATCGAGATATTTTCAAAATTCAAATAATATATATATATATATATATATATATATATATATATATATATATATATATATATATTGACTTATTATACTCCCATTAGTTTCTTTCTTTCATTTCAAAAACAATGTAGATAGCCACTTTACACGCAAACATCACTTCTCCTCCATTTTAGATAGTTCGTGCAACGTACACAGTAAAGAAAGAAAAAAATACCAAGGCTTTGAAAAAATATAACTCATAAAATACTCAACAATAAAATCTAAAACTTTAAAAAAAAAATCATATTTTATCATCCTCTTCGATCGCGTATGCTACTTACATGGTGCGGCTGCATTTTTTGAAATCGACAGTGAAGGTCGAACGGCCATGGTAGCTAGGGTTTGGGTTTTGGGGTGATTCGTACATCGATTATCGATTAGGAAGATGGATTTGAGTTCATGACGTGTAATAGCACCTTGGTAACGATTTTTGTGATGTGTGGTTCTTTATGGTAGGTTGCGACATTGTACGGCAATGTCGTGGAGTTAGGTGTCACGTTTCACTAGAGGGGCTTGGGATCAACAATTCGGTGATAGGTGGGTCGAGTTCGAGGTGATAGAGTCGATGGCGTGGTGAGATTTTGGTTTCGAGCTTCCGAGCTCAATGTCATTGGAAACATGCGCACATAAATATTGGGTTTACTAGAAACCGAAGGGTAAGGAGGAAGAAGAAGCAGGGGTTGGGAAAAAGTTTGGGTCGTAGGCTATGGATAAGAGAGGAAAAAAAGAAAAGAGAAGAAACGGAAAAAGAGAAAAGAAGAAAGGGAAAAAAAGGGAAAAAAAGGAAGGAAGAAATCTGGGTTATTTGTCTTTCGTTCGTGGGCTTGGGCCATATCATTTGGGTATGTGTTTTAGGAATGATATTATTGTAACGACCCAAAAAATTTGAACGGTTTTAATAACGTAATTTACTGAATTTTTATGAAATTTTAAACGATTGAATTTAGAAATTAAAATTTAATATTTGGAATACGTCTACTTAAACACAAGAAATGGTAAATTTTCATCTGAAAATATGAAAGTTAATATTTTTGTGCAATTTTATTTTAGTTCAAATCAGTTAAAATTCATGATAATAAAATGTTTTTCAAACCTGAATATTTTTATACAATAAATTTGTAAATCATCTTTTGAGTAAGACGTCATATTTCGTTTCTTCAAATTTGGACTTCTCTGTCTCCGTTTATCTTATTTTCGACAATTTTACAGCATTTTCGGTACCAAATATCAACTTTTGATTGGATGATCCTATCACTGACGTCTGTATATCGTTTTGATCGTCTCGTCATGCTGATCCTACGGTATATTCATTTCTAAACTTTGAGGCTCGAAACGCGACGGAAACGAAAGAAAATAGTGCCGTATCGGTACCGAAATTGTGACCTTTTGTTTCCTTTCCCTTTTAAACTCATGACATGCTGTCCAAACAACAGTAATAATTTTTTATCTTTTCTACAAAATCAACACATGATCATTGATATTACATTTATTATTCCCTTTTTCTTTTATATATTCGTTTGCATTTCTTTATTTGATGGTCATTGCTCTTCCTCACGCAAAGCTTGCTGCTAACTCTTCCTTTTCTTTCGGCAAATTTTTTTTTACTTGCCTGTAGCCTTCTTCCTCCTCCCATCTATGCACTACGCGACCACTCCCTAACACCATAGCATACCGCCTTTCTCACTCTTCCCCTTGCCCTGGCCAAGTCGCCTCCATCTTTATTTGCTCCAGCCCTTCCCACTTTACCCCTCCACCTGCCTTGTTTCCACTCTCCAAATCCGACCACAACTTCCCTTAACCGACCACACTTTCCCCTAGCGAAGGCTATAATGCATAGCCTTCCAGCCTGCTTTTCCATTGTCAAACTCACGGTATGTATTATATGCTTGTATATATTTGTTTGTATAAGGAATAAGATTTGTTTCTTTATAAATATAAATTTATATTATATATATATATATATATATATATATAGGGTTTATAATTTTTTATATGTATATTAGTTAAACAGGTATATATGCATGTATGAACCAATTCTTGTCTTCTTTCTACTGTATATATACTATTATAAATGGTTTATTTTGGTTTATAAAACCATGCATAGAATTATATTATGTTTGTATGTGTGTGTGTGTGTATGTGTGTGTGTGTGTGTATATATATTAATGTGTATATAAGTATTTTCGAATAGTTTTGATATATATTAGTATACCACTATTTATATAAGTCAAAAATTTATCTATCTATCTATCTATTTTTTGCTGCTGTATAATTTACGGTTTACATACATAAGCTTATAATAAGTATTATAGAACCAGGTTGTTTATAACGTTGTTATGTATATACCATGTGAGAATGTGTGGTTTATGATAAATATTAATATAAATTATAATATGTATCATCTGTATATTTGGTTACAGAGTCCTATATGTATATTAGATATAGATCGATTATAAGTAAGTTTTTCCAGGCTTTGATATCTATTTTACTTTTCATAGTAAAAATATATATAGTATTCATCTGATAAATTACGTAAGTTGGATAAAATCTAAGTTATATATGAGATTAGTTTATACATTGGTTTAATATGCATAGGTTGTATATATTGTTGTTACTGAATATAGGCTATGTATTTGGAATCTTATATACATTGATAGTATGTGTATATATATATATATGTATATTGAAGTTTTAAGGAAGATTAGTTCGTATCTTATATATATGCAGTTCTATATTTATATTAAATATAAGCACACGCAAAATTTTGTTAAACGGAGATATATGTTTTATAGCAAAGTATAATTGTTTGTACGGATTACTTATGTATATATATAGAATGTGGATTTTAAGGAATATTGAAAAAAATTTACATATAGACTTTACGAGCTACAATATTTATATATATAGTTATGTTTGTACTATCCTATGGCTACATGTTAGTTTATATGTACTGAAAGTAAGTTATATTGATTTTCAATAGATATTGTGTTTTGTATATGTTTGACTGTAATATAGGTGTTTCAATTTAAACCAATGATGTTGGAAAAATTATATATATTTAATTTAATATATGCTTGAATTTAGCATATGATTTTATATGTATATAGTTATATATAAGTTCACATATACCATTTATCATCATCAATCCAGTTTGACTTGATTTCATAAATTCCTATTTATCAGCTTCGTTCATAGATTCGAGTTCAATCTTGCCTTGTTTTGAGATTTTATGCCTAGATTTTGTAACTCAACTTTATTATCTACCTCTCTAATCTCAAAAGGTGAGCAATCACTCACGATTGACGTTCTTATATTTATTAAATTTGATTTCAATTGAAACGATAATTGAAATATGTTGCTGTTAGTTATTTACATTTGTATATATATGTTGTTATCTATATCTGTTCACCTGTGGGATATGACACCATATCCTATTGTTTATATTTTATTTAATTACTGATGATATATGCCTGTTATATTATTAACGTATATGTTATCACTCTGCAAGTTCCCTGTTAGTATAGAATTTCCTATGGGTTGTAATGATACATACCCGAATAATCTGTAGAATAGGAGAAAATCGTTATGGGTTGAAATGATAAACCCAAGCGATTTTCATTGAATTGAATTTGGGATTGCGGGTTGAAATGATATATACCCGTATATATTTAAATTTCGGATTGAAATGATACATATATGTATCACTTGACCATAGGATAGAAAATTATATATAGACATTGTTGGTCTATATATAAATATTTTGAAAATGATTTCTATGGTTTTAAAAAGGAAATATATGGTTTATCAAATATCGATTTTAAGATATTATATATATATATATATATATATATATATATGAAATCATTCTTAAAGTTTTAAAACTTAAATTTTAAAATTTATATGGTTTGAAAATCTTGTAGTTATAAATAAATTTTGAAATTATATTTCAAATATAAAGTTTGTAATAGAAATTGGTTTGAAACTATATTTGTTTAAGAATTATACTCAAATAAGTTTGATTTGAAATTTATTAAATTTGGGATTTTAAAGATATGATTTTATAACTTGATTTTTGATTAAAAATGATTTAAGTGAATATTTCAAATTTACATAAATTGAAATGGTATATTTAGTTTCATTTAAATTTGGAATTTGAAGTTTTATTTAAATGTTATTTGAACGATTAAGTAAATATTTCAAATTAAATAATAGTAAAGTGAATTTGATATATATATATGTGTGTGTGTGTGTGTGTGTGTGTGTGTCGAATTATCAAACCTAGTTTTTGAATTGTTTGAGTATTTAAAGCTTTAAAAATATTGAAATTGAAATGGTTTATATTGTGGTTAAAAATCTGTATTTGAAATCAATATAATTTGAAATGATTTATTGAGAAACTGAAATAAATTGAAATTGGTGATTTGAGATTTGATTAAATTTGAATTTTGGAATTCGAGTTGATTTGGAATCGATTTGTGAAATTTGAGGAAACTATTTTATTATATAAAGTATTTTTAAATTACATTTAAAACTATTTTTATTTTACTTTATAAATTATTTTTAATATTAACTATATTTAATATAAAACTATTTTAACTATTTTATACTAATTATTTTAATATAAACTATTTTAACTTATAGCTATTTTATCTTTATTTTATTATATATGCTATCATTAATATCTAAACTATTTTAAGGAAAGTATTATGATTTCAAAGTGTTATGATTTCAAAGTGTCATAATTTCCAAAGTGTTATAAATTCAAGTATTTGGTTTTGAAATTTGTTAAAACTTTGAAGTGCTATGATCTTGGAAATGGATATATTTGAAAAGAATAAGATATTTTGGTTTTGAAGTATAAACTGGTTTGAAATGACCACGGTGTTATAATAATGATTGGATGTTGAAGAGTCCGGGATTGGATATTGTCATACTCTCTGCCAATACCGTAAACCACTTTACCAACTGTGTACGTGGTGGAGATTCCAGAAATGAAGTAGGATGGTTTGGCGATGATTCTACATGGTACGACGTAACCCTGACTCCCGTGAGTCAGCTTAGATGTGACTAAAATAAAGAGCTACGTCGGGCTAAGTGAGGTCATTCCTCCTCTCAGTACATTTCTTCAATACTATATTCCGATTTTGTGATTGTTTTGGTGGTCACCCCTTGATTTTTGATATGGGAGTGTATCCAAGGTGGGCGGTAGTAGCTCCTATGCGTTACCACCAGTCCGGATCTATAGACGGTATATCTAGCCTGGCAGTTTCTCATGTGCCGTGTTCACATGCCCTAGCGCGCCTTCTACGAGTTTGTTTTGTACCACACCTATAGAGCGCCCTCTGATAGCCCTCCAGTTTACGGAGGAATTACGGTACTATATAGGCTATGAGAATATATAAAATGTGTTAAGGGGGATATGTGTAACGCCTTAACGCTATTTTAATATCCTTTACTTTACTGTAGACATATTATAGTAGCATATATTACTACATAGTAGATAGTTCCATGGATCCTTAGAGGATGGTTATCCCAAACATCCTTTATGTTACTTGTATTTCAGTTGATATTTTCACTTGAGTTGTATTTATTGATATAAGAATGTTAATCCTGACTCGAGTGTTTTGTGTTTTTCTTTACACGCGGGTCATACGGAGTGATACATCATTTGAGACTCACCTTTAGAATTTGAGCTTCACTTGGAGATCCATCTGCATCTATTCAGCTTTCAGCTTTTCCAGTTGATTCATTCAGAAAAGTCATCAGTTGTATTTGAGACTTCACTTTATTTGAGATACTTTGTTGTATTTTATTTCAAACTCTTTTGTTTATATTGTAGCTTCATGAACTACGATTTATCTATTCGGCTGCATTATTGTTATATTACTCAGTGTCTATGATTCTGTGATTATCTATTTACTATATATGCTGAGTTTTGCCAAATATAAATTAACAATCTGATATTTTGAGCAATTCAAGTCCAAGTGTGCGGATGCGAATGGCACGAAATACCGGGTCGTTACAATTATATTAGTGTTTAAATTAATTAAATTATCAATATCTTATAAAAATCATATTTTGTTTGCACAAGGTTTGATTTAGACGATTCAAGTTGAGTTGGGTTCGTATTAAGGAAATCTTCGCTATGGAATCAGTTTGGTTGAATTTGGAGCTTGTGGAATTTTCAGTTAAATTCGAAACATTCGAATTTAATCAGAATAAGAACGCATTAGCAACAACAAAAATCAAGGTGAGTGTTTTTATAACACTCACACATACTAGAATATTTTTATGCTAGTTAAATATGAAATTATGAGATGATACAAGTTTATTGATTGCTGTTTGATAAATCTAATTCTCATCTATATTGCCATTTGAATTAACCGTTAAAAATTAAAATTGATAGTTAGTTTGAAATTAGGATCGAATTGCCTGTGAAATAATACCCGAAATTAATAACTATGAAATTGTTGGGAATTATATTGTCTGTTTGTATGATTGATTGCGATGAATGTTATTGGTTGATATGTTTGATAATTTGGATGTTTATTTATTCTGATATATCCTGTTATCACATGTTATATTATTTACAGTGTACAAAACAGTAAGTTGAATCATTTTGAATAAATTAAGAAATATATTGAAATGATATATACCTATGACATTATGATTTGGGTTGGAATGATATATATCCATCCCTAAAATTAAATTGAAATAACTGATCACTTAGCCATATGATAGATAATTATATATAAACATCGGATTGGTTAAATTAAATAATTTTAAAAGTTTGGTTTTGAAATTATTCAATGATTTTGAATTTAAGAAATGAAAATCGAATTTATCAAATTTGAATTAATCACGAATTTGAGTTTGAAGTGTTGAAATTAATTTTGGTTAAGAGAAATTTTTTTAGTAATCGAAGTTGAGATTTTGAAGTTAAAATGAGGAAATGAAAATTGATTTGTTTTAAAAGATTGAATTTTATTCGAACTTTGGAATATTGCTAAATTAAAGCGATTTAAAAACGATACTTCGAAATTGAGTGTAGAATTGAATTATATTTGAAGATTGGGATTTTATACTAAATATTGAAGCATAATTTGATTTAAATGTTTTAAATCCATACTTTGAAAATCGAGCTCAAAACCGATACAAATTGAAATCGAAATTGAATTAATTGGATTTGAAATTCGAATTGAATTAATTTGAAGTTGAAATTGATTCGATTGAAATCAAAATTGAATAAATTGGATGGAAATTGGAATTGATTTGAATTGGGAAGTTGGAATTGAATAGGTTTGACTTTGAAACTGTTTTCAAATAAATTATTTAATATAAAACTATTAAAAAGACATCTTCTTTAATATACAAATTATTTTGGTTTTCCAAATTTTTTGCTATATAAACCTGTGACGCCCCACCTCTATACCCACGCTGGCCAAGGACACTACAGTGTAATGCCGTCAACTAGCGCAGAGAATAAGGCTGTTGAGGAGCGACCATCCGTGTAATTGCTTTATGCGAGCACCGATATGTCAGATAGTACAACATGCATTTGGTTTTAGGAGGAAATCCGACACATCGGTACAAACTCAAAGCTACTACACAGTGGCTATATATATTCTTCGGAAACAAACATAGAAATAAACATAACACAAATCAGTCACAGATATCCATATCACAAAGGCGGAAAAAGATATGAATATAACACATGAAAGTGTATATCAGAGTTGTGGTCAAACAAGACCCACAATATCACAAAAGTATAGCTACAAGTGCTAGACAAAAGAATATGGATACATCAATGAGTCTATATCTCAAATGTATACAACAAAAACTACTAATCTAAGTAGTTAGCCAAAAGTCAAGGTGATAATCCCAGATGTGAAGTCAAGCAGAAGCACCTGTAACATCTCAGTCTGACCCGAGTATTATTTAATAAGAAAATAATAAACGAATCAGTCAAGCTATAAATATCAGATAAAATGATATAGAATAAGAGATATGATATAACATATGATAACCATAAAGCCATACCGTGATAAGTATGTAATTGAAAATCAACAAGAGATTAATCAATATCACAAGAATCTTCTCAAAGATCAAAAGGAATGTCATACTCTATACTTTCATTCACCAATACCATGAATATTCACAATAATATCAATGCCAATCACAAAAGTTAATGACACACAAATTCACCAATGCACAAATATTGATAACACATATCAATGTAAATCACGAAAATCAGTGAAACACAAATTCTAGAAATCATCAATGGAAATCCATAAAATCACAAAAGGGGGAGGCCTATCACAAAACGGGAGCATGAAAACTCACCAACACGTGTATCACAAAATGGAACGCTATTCCATGGTTGCTAACCATTAATTTTGAGCCGAGCTCAACAAAACGGCCCAAAGACCATGGGTCGCTACCCACCAAATTGAGCCGAAGCTCCATAGAAACGGGGTTTAGTCTCCCTCGTAGACAAAAAGACATTGCACATTTGCTAGTCTAAATCACAAAAATGATCATCAACGATCATCTAGAAGTGTCAATTACAGTAAGCTAGTAAATATAAAAGCTTAGCCTCATGTCCCATAACCCTAGCTTAACTTAAATATTTACGAACAAATTGTAGATCTCCACTAGAAAATTATCACAAGAGATTCAATCGAACAAGTCCAAGAATTAACCGGCAAAGTAAATGCAAGCGTTTCATACCATTTGTTTTACTAAGCCGTTTAATTAGATTTTTCGTACAAGTGAGATAAATGATTGTAAATTTTTAAAATGACAATTACAAAAATGATCGTAGAAACGATCAATCACAAAAATTCACATACGAAGATGTGAATGAAATCCAAAGAATTTGATTCCAAATTCATCAAAATGGAAATACCCTTGCTACACGACGCGGTGTGACTTAGCAGATGAGCGACCTAAGGAATGGTGCGACTCAACAGTGCAAACGATCTAAGTGGTAGCGGCATAAGTGCAGGGCGACTTAAAAGGTGGCGCGACCTAACGGTGCAAACAGGCCGAGCGACCTAAGGATGGTCAACGACCTAAGAGATAAGGAGGCCGAGCGACTTAGTAGGCGAGTGACCTAAGGAGTTGGGGGCATAAGGATGCAAGCGCCTAGAGCGGCGCGACCTAGCATAGCGCAACCAAATCAATGCTGAGCGACTTAAGGAACTCGCGGCTAAAAGAGGCGAGCGGCCCAACGATGCAAGCAGGCCGAGCGACCTAAGGCAGGCCGACCTAACAACCAAAGGAGTAAAGAAGGCCGAGCGACCTAGGTGGAAAACGACCTAACTCATCGCGACCTAAGGGGTAAGAAGGCCGAGCGACCTAGTGGATGCAACGACCTAAGAGATAAAAAGGAGACCGAGCGACCTAACGACCTATGGGTTACGACCTATGGTCGAGCGACCTAACTGCAGGCCGTGGGATGGTGCAAGCCGAACGACCTAGGGACGAAACGACCTAATTTGTCGCGACCTAAGGAGTGTGCGAGCTAGCTGCAGGCCGAGGGGCTTATATGGTGCAGGCCGAGCGACCTAATTAGTTTGAAGCTCAAAACTTACTCAATTTGCAACCGGTTGAGCACGAACGCTAGGGGATTATGCCTATCGGCTACCCGATCTTATTGGCTCCTCGATTCATCACCAAAAATGTGTCCAAACATTGAAGATTGGATTTTTAAAGATTTGAACCCAAAACACTAAAAATTGGAATTTTCACCAATTCAACCCAAACCACAAGCAAATGCACATGAATAAGTGTTAGGAATTCATACCTAACAATCAAAGATAGTTATAGACAAAGATGTGAGATAAAAATCTCACTTTTACACAAAATCAATGAAGAAGAAGCTTGAAAGCAAGGAGGAATCAATGGCTGCTCCTTGAATTTGGAGTTAGATGTTGGGTTTGCAAATGAACTTGAGCTTGGAGTTTTAATTTCCTATTCCTTCCTCCATTTTTGATGAAGCTTGAGTGTTAGGAAATGTAAGTGAAGTTATGAAGGGAAGGGGGTTGAGTTAAAATTAATAGCTTGGGCTAATGAGCTAAACCAAACCCAAAGTCCAAAGTGAAAAAGTGGCAAAATTCCACTAACTCCAAACACATCAAAGTTTATACTCAAAAAGATCGCAAACGGCGTTTTGGACCCAATGGAAGTGGCTCCAAGTCCTAGTTCGACCGTATGCAAAAAGTAACTTTTCGGACTAAAATCCGACTAACGATAAAATATTTAAATAAAATATTTTAAATATTCAATCGTAAAATATGCGGGTTGTTACAGACTCCCCTCCTTAAAGAAATTGCGTCCTGGCAATATTTAAGACGAAAATATATAGTAACAACCAGGAATGCATATTCAACACAAAAGAAATTTGAAATAAGAAATTCACCTCAAAGAGCACTGGAAAGTAAGTCCGGATGTGCTCGCTCGATGAACTCTCTAGATTCCCAAGAGCAATCCTTGGGATTTGAGGACCATTGAACTTTAACAAGCGGAACATCTTTATTTCGAAGGCGTTTGATCTCCGAAGCAATAATATGAATAGGATGTTGCTCATAAGTTAAATTAGGAGAAACTTCAATTCCTTCCACAATACCGGGTTCAAGAATAGAATCGGAATCTCGAAGGCATTTCCGTAATTGAGAAACGTGAAACACATCTTGAATAGCAGAAAATTGAGCCGGTAATAAAAGGCGATAAGCCACGGAACCAATACGTTCGGCGATAGGAAATGACCCAATATATCGAGGCACTAATTTTCCTGATTGACTGAAACATACAACACCCTTCATAGGTGAAACACGAATAAACACAAGATCTCCCACAGAAAATTCTAATTTCCTTCTCCGGTTATCGGCATAGGATTTTTGTCTACTCTGGGCTTCTTTCATCCTATGACGAATAAGGTCAATCTTCTCTGTGGAATCACGAATAAAATCTGGACCTAAAACCAGCTTCTCACTGGCCTCAAGCCAACAAGAAGGAGATCAGCATGGCCTTCCGTAGAGTGCCTCGAAAGGTGCTATACCAATACTAGATTGGAAGCTATTATTATAGGAAAACTCAACAAGAGGAATATGATCTTCCCAACTTCCACCAAAATCAAGAACACATGCACGAAGAAGATCTTCAAGAGTTTGATTCACATGCTCAGTCTGTCCATCGGACTGGGGATGATAAGCGGTGCTAAAATTAAGCTTCGTTCCCAAAGCTTTTTGAAGACTTTTCCAAAATCCACTAGTAAACAATGGATCACGATCACTAACAATAGAAGTAGGAACTCCATGCAATTTAATAATTTCTTTGATAAAAAGTTTGGCCAAAAGAGGTACAGTTCGATTGGACCGAACGGGAATAAAATGGGCGGATTTAGTAAGTCTATCAACTATCACCCATAAGCTATCATGACCCGAACGAGAACGGGGAAGGCCGCCTATAAAATCTATGGAAATTTGGTCCCACTTTCAAATTGGAATTTCTAAAGGTTGCAATAGCCCACCGGGCCTTTGGTATTCGGTCTTAACAAGTTGGCAAGTCATGCAACACTTAACAAAGTTAGCAGTATCAGATTTCATTCCCTCCCAATAATAAAGTCGCTTCATATCCGCATACATTTTACTACTACTGGGATGAATGGTAAATTTAGACGATGTGAATCTTCTAAAATATCTTTACGAAGATCACTAATATTTGGCACGATAAGTCTACCAAATTTTCGAATACCGCCATGAGAATCAATATCAAAGTCTTTCAAACCTTCAATATCAATTTTATCCCTAAAATTTTGGCCAAGAAGAGCCAATTCGGGATCTGGCTTTTGAGCTTCAAGAATGCGATCTATAGGAGAAGGATGGGCCTTAAGGCTACATAAAACAAGAGATGAAAATAAATCAGAAACACGATTTCGGATCTCACAAGTGGATAAAATCCCTAGATCATTCCATTCGGATATCATCATAGAAACAACCGCTTGTTGCTTGCGACTAAGGGCAACGGCAACACGATTTCCCTTTCCGGGAGTATAAAGAATATCAAGATCATAAGGTGCAAGGAACTCGAGCCAACGTTGTTGACGTAGATTAAGCTCCTTTTGAGAAAATAGATGTTTCAAAGATTTATGATCTGTGTAGAGAACAAATTTCTCTCCCAAAAGATAATGACACCAAATACGAAGGACGAAAACAATAGCCACGAGTTCTAAATCATGGTGGCATATCTAGACTCGGCGGGATTCAACTGCCTAGAAGCATAAGCAATAACATGTTCTCTTTGCATAAGAACGGCACCCAAACCAACGCGACTAGCATCGATATAAACAACAAAATCTTGATTTCCCTCGGGAATAACAAGAATAGGAGCATCGGAAAGGAGTTCTTTTAATTTATGAAAAGAAGCTTCACATTTGTCCGACCAAATGTATTTAATACTTTTCTTTGTCAAACTAGTAAGAGGCACGGAAATTTTGAAAAAGTCCTTTATGAAACGGCGGCAATAACCTGCCAATCCGAGAAAACTACGGATCTTCGTCACACTCTCCGATCTCTTCCAATTTTGAATCGCTTCAATCTTTGAAGGATCCATGGAAATTCAGGATTCGGAAATAATATGACCGAGAAACTTCACACGAGATTGCCAAAAGTGACATTTAGAAAATTTTGCTTTTAATTGATTACTCCTAAGAATTTCCAACGCAATCCGAAGGTGTTTTTCATGCTCCTCCTCGGTTTTAGAATACACAAGAATATCATCAATAAAAATGAGAACAAACCGATCGAGGAAGTCTTTGAAAACTCTATTCATAAGGTCAACGAAATAAGCCGGAGCAGTCATTAAACCAAATGGCATAACAAGCCATTCATAAGACCCATAACGAGTACGGAACGATGTCAAAGGAATGTTATCCTCTGCAATACGAAGCTGATGAAAACCGGTAGCTAAGTCTAATTATGAAAAGACTCTAGCACCACTGAGTTGATCGAATAGATCATCAATCCGAGGTAAATGATATTTATTCTTGATAGTAAGATCATTAAGCTTGCGGTACTCAACGCAAAGCCTAAGTGTACCATCGGATTTCTTCACAAAAATAGCCAAAAGCTCCCCAAGGAGAGGAACTAGAGCGAATAAATTGCTTCGTCTCCAATTCAGATAATTGTTTGCGCATCTCCTCATTTTCTTTATTGGACATACGATAAGGAGGACGAGTGATAGGTTGAGCTCCAAGGATGAGATTAATTCTGAACTCAATTGCTCGCTTAGGTGGTAATCCTAAAACGGGCTCAAATATGTCGGAAAATTCACGAACAACGTGAATAAGATAAATAATATCTTCCTCATCATCATTATCGTTATCGTGAGGATTTAAAGAATATAAAGATGCAACCAAGCTAGAATTCGAATTTTAAGATCAATAGAAATCTACTTAGCAGATTGAGGATGTCGAAGATGAATAGTCCGCTCAGGACATAGGATTTGAGCTTCATAGCGGTTAAGCCAATCCATTCCCAAAATCATTCCAAAGCCAAAGTAGCACATGACATGCAAATCGGCTCGGAAAGAAAAATCACACAAATAATCTCGACGTCTTTACACAATTAGCTGATTGTTGCGGATCCACCCACCGGATTCGCAATTCTCAGAGAAGCCATTAAACACATAACATCCAAAGAAAAAGTATCAACAAGTTCTTTTGATATAAAAGAATGGGACGCACCCATATCAAAAATAACTCGAATAGGATGATCACGAAATAAAATAATGCCATCAAGGATAGAATGAGAAATACCTTGACCATGAGATGTGTTGCCAGGGGCTTGACCAACATTAAGCTTTCCCTCCTTCCTATTTTGAAGTTTAGGACAAGAAGATAAATAATGATCCGTGCTTTTGCAATAGCGACAAGTACGAGGCTTTGAACACTTGTTCGCATAATGGTCCTTAGAACCACAGTTATAACATTCCCCACTACTTGAGGTAGAAGTCTTAGTTGCCGGAGAGCCTTGCTTGCCTTTCTTATTGTTGGGATAAGGGCCCTTGAACTTATTAGGCCTTTTCTTGTTGTTGAAGTTCGGTTTGTTCACCCATAACTTCAACATCACTCTCCCTATCTGCCTCTTTAAGACGAAGAGCGATATCAATGAGTTGATCAAAAGAAACTTCTAGCTTTAGAAGTAATGGCTTCTTAAGATTTTTATTCAAGCCATAGACAAATATTTAGTTCTTCTTCAATGGGGTGTTTATGTATTCGACTCCGTACTTAGAAAGTGACTCGAATGATGCGACATAGTCTGTCACGGAAGATTCACCTTCAACAGGGTCTATGAAACGGCGAGCCAAAGTCGCCTTCTCAGCTTCTGGCACAAATTTTAATTCGAAGCGTTTCCGAAATTTATCCCAAGTAAGATCCGCTTCAACTATTTCAGAAATAAGTAGCTCATACCAATCTAATGCTCTTTCTTAGAGCATGCTAGAGGCCACCTGAACACGGTGAAGATCAACAAGATTCATGCGAGAAAAGATTCGATTGCACATTCTCAGCAAAGCCTGGACTTCAATAATAGTTTCAGAACCATTGAATGGCTTTCCACCCAAATTGGTATAATCGTTGCACAAACGTGCAAATCCAGACTTAGGGTGAGTAGACTCCGGATTTGATCCGGCTGCCTGAGCATTCCTTACGAGATCAAGAAGCTGCTGGGCAGACATAAATACTCCATCTTGGGGAGTAGCACGAGATTGACCGGCACTGGGACGGCCAGGTCTAACCATTTCTCTTCCTTTTGAAAGAAAGAAAGAAGAATGATAAGGTTATTCACCAAATGAATA
Organism: Allium cepa; assembly: GCA_030765085.1. NCBI lineage: Eukaryota > Viridiplantae > Streptophyta > Magnoliopsida > Asparagales > Amaryllidaceae > Allium > Allium cepa. The sequence continues at coordinate 590,577,990 of CM060928.1, forward strand.
TCAAGCAATCTTGATAGGTAAACAAGGAATCATAAAGAAAATAGGATGAATCGATACGAAGACACAAATTAAATCCTAAAGCACGATTCCTAAGATGGACTTAGGACGATGATCCTTGCTAGATTATTCTACATTGTTCCAAAGTTTGGCTCTGATACCAAGCTGTGACGCCCCACCTCTATACCCGCGCTAGCCAAGGACACTACGACGTAATGCCGTCAACTAGCGCGGAGAATAAGGCTGTTGAGGAGCGACCATTCGTGTAATTGCTTTGTGCGAGCACCGATATGTCAGATAGTACAACATGCATTTGGTTTTAGGAGGAAATCCGACACATCGGTACAAACTCAAAGCTACTACATAGTGGCTATATATATTCTTCGGAAACAAACATAGAAATAAACATAACACAAATCATTCACAGATATCCATATCACAAAGGCGGAAAAAGATATGAATATAACATATGAAAGTGTACATCAGAGTTGTGGTCAAACAAGACCCACAATATCACAAAAGAATAGCTACAAGTGCTAGACAAAAGAATATGGATACATCAATGAGTCTATATCTCAAATGTATACAACAAAAACTACTAATCTAAGTAGTTAGCCAAAAGTCAAGGTGATAATCCCAGATGTGAAGTCAAGCAGAAGAACCTGTAACATCTCAGTCTGACCCGAGTATTACTTAATAAGAAAATAATAAACGGATCAGTCAAGCTATAAATATCAGATAAAATGATATAGAATAAGAGATATGACATAACATATGATAACCATGAAGCCATACTGTGATAAGTATGTAATTGAAAATCAACAAGAGATTAATCAATATCACAAGAATCTTATCAAAGATCAAAAGGAATGTCATACTCTATATTTTCATTCACCAAAACCATGAATATTGACAATAATATCAATGCCAATCACAAAAGTTAATGACACACAAATTCACCAATGCATAAATATTGATAACACATATCAATGTAAATTACGAAAATCAGTGAAACACAAATTCTAGAAATTATCAATGGAAATCTAGAAAATCACAAAAGGGGGAGGCCTATCACAAAACGGGAGCATGAAAACTCACCAACACGTGTATCACGAAATGGAACGCTATTTCATGGTTGCTAACCAATAATTTTGAGTCGAAGCTCCACAAAACGGCTCGAAGACCATGGGTCGCTACCCCACCAAATTGAGCCGAAGCTCCACAGAAACGGGGTTTAGTCTCCCTCGTAGACAAAGAGACATCACACATTTGCTAGTCTAAATCACAAAAATGATCATCAACGATCATCAAGAAGTGTCAATTACAGTAAGCTAGTAAATATAAAAGCTTAGCCTCATGTCCCATAACCACTAGCTTAACTTAAATATTTACGAACAAATTGTAGATCTCCACTAGAAAATTGTCACAAGAGATTCAATCAAACAAGTCCAAGAATTAACCGGCGAAGTTAATGCAAGCGTTTCATACCATTTGTTTTACTAAGCCGTTTAATTAGATTTTTCGTACAAGTGAGATAAAGGATTGTAAATTTTTAAAATGACAATTACAAAAATGATCGTAGAAACGATCAATCACAAAAATTCACATACGAAGATGTGAATGAAATCCAAAGAATTTGATTCCAAATTCATCAAAATGGAAATATCCTTGCTACACGACACGGTATGACTTAGCAGATGAGCGACCTAAGGAATAGTGCGACTCAACAGTGCAAACGACCTAAGTGGTAGCGGCATAAGTGCAGGGGGACTTAAAAGGTGGCGCGACCTAAAGCGTGGCGCGACCTAACGGTGCAAACAGGCCGAGCGACCTAAGGATGGTCAATGACCTAAGAGATAAGGAGGCCGAGCAACTTAGTGGGCGAGCGACCTAAGGAGTTAGGGGCATAAGGATGCAAGTGACCTAGCGCGGCGCGACCTAGCATGGCGCAACCAAATCAATGCCGAGCGACTTAAGGAACTCACGGCTAAAAGAGGCGAGCGGCCTAACGATGCAGGCAGGCCGAGCGACCTAAGGCAGGCCGAGCGACCTAAGGCAGGCCGACCTAACAACCAAAGGAGTAAAGAAGGCCGAGCGACCTAGGTGGCAAACGACCTAACTCGTCGCGACCTAAGGGGTAAGAAGGCCGAGCGACCTAGTGGATGCAACGACCTAAGAGATAAAAAGGAGGCCGAGCGACCTAACGACCTATCGGTTACGACCTATGGCCGAGCGACCTAACTGCAGGCCGAGGGATGGTGCAAGCCGAAACGACCTAGGGACGAAACGACCTAATTTGCCGCGACCTAAGGAGTGTGCGAGCTAGCTGCAAGCCGAGGGGCTTATATGGTGCAGGCCGAGCGACCTAAGGAGTTTGAAGCTCAAACTCACTCAATTTACAACCGATCGAGCACGAACGCTAGGGGGTTACGCCTATCGGCTACTCGGTCATATTGGCTCCTCGATTCATCACCAAAAACGTGTCCAAACAACAAAGATTGGTTTTTTAAAGATTTGAACCCAAAACACTAAAAATTGGGATTTTCACCAATTCAAACCAAACCACAAGCAAATGCACATGAATAAGTGTTAGGAATTCATACCTAACAATCAAAGATAGTTATAGACAAAGATGTGAGATAAAAATCTCACCTTTACACAAAATCAATGAACATGAAGCTTGAAAGCAAGGAAGAATCAATGGCTTCTCCTTGAATTTGGAGTTAGATGTTGGGTTTGCAAATGAACTTGATCTTGGAGTTTTAATTTCTCATTCCTTCCTCCATTTTTGATGAAACTTGAGTGTTAGGAAATGTAAGTGAAGTTATGAAGGGAAGGGGTTGAGTTAGAATTAATAGCTTAGGCTAATGGGCTAAACCAAACCCAAAGTCCAAAGTGAAAAGGTGGCAAAATTCCACTAACTCCAAACACATCAAAGTTTATACTCAAAAAGATCGCAAATGGCGTTTTGGACCCAATGGAAGTGGTTCCGAGTTCTAATTCGACCGTATGCAAAAAGTAAATTTTCGGACTAAAATCCGACTAACGATGAAATATTTAAATAAAATATTTTAATATTCAATCGTAAAATATGTGGGCTGCGATGGCTGCGATGGCAAGGATGGAGGCAAGGCTGAGGTCTTGATCGTGTGATGCCTGTAAGGGTTTTAGCAGAGGTATAATGGAAATTTCACTTAATACACACACACACACATTCTATTTTGGAAAAATATATGAATATAGATTAGGAAATAGTGTATATATATACACACACACATACACGCATCAACCTACTGTTTAATTTTGAAATATGTACGATAGTAAGCAGGATATATATATGTATGTATGTATGTATATGAGACCCTGTTTTAAAATTTTACAATTTGATCAGAAAAAAATGTAAGCTAGATAAGCTTGATTATCATTAAAAAAATTAGTCTATTAATTTTATTAAACGATAATTCATTGTTAGATTAGTTCAAATGTTAATAAACCATATAATGTCTATACAAGGTCTAAAATCATGAAGAAAACAAGTCGAGATGGATCAGATTGCAAATAAAATCAAAGGTGAGAATCTCACTCATTTGGATTACCGTTTTAATTTAAATGCTTAAACTTAAATCATTGGATGATTGATTGAATTCGATAATTTTTATCGGCCTGAATGTGATATTATGTATAGTAGTAGCAGCATGCGTATGTGTGTGTCTATATATATATATATTGGAGTGATTGATATTCCCGCATTATATAGTAAATGAGACCCTATGTGCGCTGCATAATAGTGGATGACCCTATATACCTCAATATCCCCCTCGAAGTGGGATTGGTAATTTTATATTGTGCTAACATCTATGGATGCAGGGAAAGAGGTTGGAGGGGTCCAACTGGATTCCTAAAAATATGGAAATTTATTTCATATTCTGGGATATGATTTATTTGATAATCTATGATAGATTATATTGAAATTGAAGTTATTAAATGCTATGGTTTTGCAGAATATTTTGGTATTTTAAAATATCAAAAATATAAATACTGGATTTTTGAAATAAAATAAAAAGGAAATTTTTAAGTAAAGTATTTACAGTAAGTTGGATCAATTAAAAAAAAAGAATTGGAAAAATAAATAGTTTGATTTTTAAATCCTATTTAATCAATTTCGGAATATGGGAAAAATAGGGATTTTGAATAAATATGAATAAAAGGATTTTAAAAATAAGGACTTAAGCAATATTGTTTGTAAGTACGAAGGAATATATATTAAAATGTAAGATTTAAATGTGTTGGGAAAAATAAAAATAGAATTTGAAATAAAGTATGAAATTGATGTTTCAGATTTAAATAAGATTTTATATCAGAAAAGAAAAGTGAACCCGAAATTAGGGAGTTTTGGAATTAATTTTGATAAATCGGGAAATAAATTTCGAAGGGAATTTAATTCAGGAAATCGATTTTGTGATAACCCGGATTTTCAGATATCTGTTAATTGGAAATTAACAGGATTTAATTTATTAAACACTGATGTATAAGTTGAATGTGATATCGTAGAATTTCAAGCAATTAAAATGTGATAATCTCTTTTATAAATTATTTAATATTGTCAAAATAGTTATTTCAAACAATAAAAATAATGAGTTGTTTATATATAATATATAAGTAGATTTTAAACGGAATTATTATTTTCAAATTAAATATGTGTTTATATATATATATATATATATATATATATATATGAGTTGATTTTAAATTGGAGTTTAAAATTGAATTTGAATTTTAAATTCAAAGGATAGATCTCTTAAAATGTTTTGGATTTAAAAATATATTATATATGATTTTATTAAGAATATAATTGGTTTTATATCATTTTCTTTTAAAGGATTTTACTTATATAAATTAAGAAATGTATTTATTAAATAGTAAATTAAATAAAAAGTTTTATAGCCCATTTTAAAATTAATTAAGACATGCATAATTACAAGTGTTAATTTATGAAATTATCTTAATAACATGTGTATGATGATAAACTAATGTAAATGACAAAGGTTAGTAAATTTAACAAGTGTCACAATTTATTTTATTTTTCTCTTATTTCTTAAAATCATAATTAAGTCTATATAAACATCTATCTCTTCTCTTCACTTCTTTTTTTCCTATCTTCTTTTCAAAACAAGAAAACAAACCTGTAAAACATTGTACAAACCTCAAGAAAAATAAAAAAAATGCCTGTAAAACATTACAACTCAAACCATAAAATATCAAACAATCTTCTCAGACCAAAAGTATGATCAAGATCAATGAACAAATTTCAGACCTGAAAACCTAAAGCAAATCAACTCAAACCATAAAATCAGATTATTTCAAATTCAAAACAGCAGGTAGCAAATTCAAGCTTCAGTTTGAAACAAGAATCCAGATCAACTGATCTCCGTTATCATTTTTTACAGGTGAGTAAACATCTTTTCTTTTAAACCAAATTCTTTTATATCTATATGAATGTAAAATATGATTTGAAAAATGACTTGGATTTGAATTACATAGTGGAATGAATGTGATTGTTAGAAATATAGGAGGAATACTATGTGTATGCCTGGGTATGTAAATGCATGTTCCTGGTTGTTTTCACTAGGTCAAAATTCTTTCAAAAGAATTCATTTCTTTTTAATCAATTAATTTTTAAAGGAAATGTGTTAGTAGACATGAAATCCCATTTTTAAAAATGCATTCAAGTAAAACTAGTGAGTATAATTATCTGGAATAGAAAATTTACAGAGACAGATCAAAATAGAGTAAAAATCAATCAAGTGAATTATAAGTTTTTCATACATGATTGAATTCACCTTCGAATTTGATGATTTTTGGTGAAGTATTGTGATTTTTAAATAAGTATTTGTGAGGGAATCATCGATGATCGGGATTTGGGATTAGGGCCAAATTAGTATGGCAGGGTCGATTTCATAGTGGCGAGCTTAGAGCAGAGGTAGCTGAGGTGATGGGGGTGTCGAGAAAAATGGTCTGACATTTTTTAAGAGGTCGTGGTGGCCGTACGAGGCGAAGGTAGGGTTTAAGCTATGTTTTTGGCTAAGGTTGATTTCAAGGCCAATGTGGTGCCGACATCGTGTCGAGTTGGATCGGAGCTACAGGGAAGCGAACGAGGAACTCAGGCGGAGGTCTAGGAATGAGGCTGTGGCCTTCGATGAACGTAGATGGAAGATATGAGGTGATTGATGATCGGGTTTTCTGACTGATGGATTCAAATTCATTCGTTTTTGGTTCTATGGGTGGTTCGGGATTTTTGGGGGGCCGGTTGAGTTGAGATGGTCGCCGACGACTTGTCTGAGGTCGCAGCATCGATCAGAGCAGTGGCAAGGAGATGTGCATGTGCATGCATGGGTGTGTATGTTTATGTTGTTTAGTGACGATGGGGAAGATGAAGTTTTCTCGGGTGCGTGCTCGAAGCTGTGTGATGATTGTCTCGATGTTGAGTTGACGCGAGAAAAACACGAGGTTAGCTTGGGAAATTTTATGGTTTTGGCCCGGGTATTTGTGAGTTGTTATGATCAAGTATTAAAAGCTTATCAAAATGTGTAGGTTTCAAAGAAAAATGAAAACCAAGTTCTTAAACAAAGTTGTAGCAAGTTTTAAACGAGTTTTTTTAAAAGTTTTAAAATATTTCAAATTGTTTATTTAAAGTAATTATTCTAATAGGTAAATTCCTATATGTTTTGAAGGTTGATTTAAGTGATGTAAATAAATAAAGTATTAATTATTTAATGTATTAAGGATGGTTAACTAATTAATGTAATCAGTTAAGGGAATAATTAATTAATTTAATTATTAAGATATAAATTAAGGATTAAGTAATTTGTGAAATCAATTTAAAGGATTGATTTATTTATGTGATTTATTAAATGATAATTATTTAATGTAAGTAATTAAAGGATTAAATTGTTAATGGTTAATTAATTTACTTATTAATTAAAGGTTAATTAATGAAGGACAATTAACTAATGAAATAATTACTCAATGAAAGTAATTATGGATAATTAACCTAAATGGATAATTAAAAGATTGATTAATTAAGGAAATTAATTAAAGGGTTAGTTAATTAATGAATGTGATTAATTAAAGGATAATTAATCAATGGAAGTGATTATAGAATAATTAATTAGAGTAATTAATTAAGGATCAATGTAATAAATTATTGTTAATAAGAGGTTAATTAATGTGAATGGTTGAAGGTTAATTAATTTGTGGCTAATTACTTAATTAAAGATGATAATTAAAGGATTATTAATTAATTGGTTTGAAATGAATTAATTATAAGTAAGCAGGATTAAAAATGATTGAAGTAATTAATTTAATTTATTTAAATTAATTAGAATGGTATGCTAATTAGTCTTGCTTATAGATGATTAAGATATACTGAATGACTTAGATTATTTGATATCCTTGGTATGTGATTTGTGAAGCTTTGTGATATGAGATATTTTGGTTGAATCTGTATAGGATTATATTGAGATGAATTGTTGTGTGAATATGAAATCCTGAATATAAATAGTACTGTTAAACTTAAACATTTGGCTTGAAGAATAACATTGGATTCGAAGAGACCGGGGTCGGAAAATCAGCAAATACCCGAAACCATTTCAATTTGAAATCTACAATAATTATTTATGGTTTGATATGTGAAATCAATAGGCTGGAATAGAATAATTTAAGAAAACAAGACCATTGAAACTATATAGTGGTACTTAGATATGGATTTGTGAAATAAGTGTTATCTATGATAAGTTATGAACTTGTAGTGTAGTATGAGTTACCCTGGATTTTAAATAAGTTTATGCATTAGTATTTCATGTTAGATGGGTTTACTCACGCTGGTTTCCAGCCTGACCCGGGTGTTACTTTGATGTAATGCTCGGGTCAGACCAAGTATTACAGCTTTTCAGGTTAGGACGTTCAGGAGCTCAGGTGGCGAGCTGGATGGCAGGAACGTATGGAGTTTACCGCTATGTATTTGAGATTGTTGTGATAATACTCTGAGACAGGTTGATATAACTATCAAGTCTATTTGTAAATGGTTGTAACTCTGATGAAATGTATGTAATCTAACAATTACAGCTTTTCTTTGTATAAATGCTATTTTGTGATATTATATTTTGATCCGTTGCGAAATGTGAGATTCTGAGTTTTGTTTTCTATTCTTCTTCTATCTCTTTTCTTCTTAACCTAACAATCTGAGATTTCCAGCAATCGGTTGCTCGGCACTTCACAGTTGAATGTATTAGTGTCGAATACTCGAGGTCGAAAATTTTGGGTCATTACAGATTTGATAATCGATTAAGTGTTATGTAACTGTGATTAAAAAGGGAATGAGACGATGAAATTTTTAAAATGGGTTTATAAATAAAGTGGAATATTTATCAGCGGATAATTTGAAATTATAAATTCATGATGAAAGTTTATAAGGAGATGGTAATTCATTTTAAAAATATATGGTGGTTTTATTTTTAAAAATATGGGAAATGAAATTTATGGGATTGGGACGTAAACTAAACTAGAGATAAATCGAGAAGGATTTGTAAAGGATTAGATGGACTATATTGGAGTGGGAAGTGTATTTTCTGAAAAACTAAGTATATATTCAAAGAAAGATTTTTAAGTATAAATTAGAAGTTTTAAAGATGTTTTAAAAGAATGTTTTTAGAGAAATTTATTATTTAAATTGTTTTAAAAATTTTAAAGTAAATATTGATTAAGTTAATTACAGTAGTTAGTTATATTAAAGGTTAAATTAGAATTATGATTTAAAGGATAACTATTAATATTTATTATTTTAAAAGTATTTTTTGGCTAAAGTTTAATTGGGAAATTATTATAGAATTTCATAACTATTATTTTGAATAAAGTGATTTAAGTAGTTTTAATTTAAATGTTTTAAGTATATATTTTTGGATAAAGTGATCTAATTTATTTAAAAGCTAAATTGAATAAGACTTGGTGTTTTTCAGTGGAAATAAAATAATTTCTTAAATGATTGTTTAAATCTGATAGTTAAATAACCAACTACCAATATTGGCCAATGCATTGATCATTTCGAAGAGGCAGGGATTGGATTTAATTATCCGAAAACCACTTCGATCCAGTTTGAACGTAGCAAATGAATACTGTGAAGATGATGAAGATGGTGATTCGGTTAGTCTAGACACAGGGCAACTTGTATGGATGAATGCTATCAGACCATCGTCATTGGAGGACGATGAGCATTCTAAGTGAACATGTTCTAAAAAGGTAATGCTTAGCCTCAAGCCTCACCAACCGAGAATGACTAAAATAGGAGAGGTGCAGCAAGGCTAAGTGGGTAGCTTCCAATTAGGGTAAGATCATCCCTGTCTAGAATTCCTTTGATCTCGGCTATGTGGCGGTTGCTAATCCCAACCGTAGGGTGATCTTATTCAGACTATCCAGGTTAGGGGTAGTCCGGTCTTGTGTTGTACGGGATTGGGAGTAGTCCTCGGTAAGCTGATCTAAACTAGTTACTGTGATGGGCGGTACCCCAATAGCCCAGCCATTATATGGAATCCATTTTTTAATAAGCGCTCGTATGGTTTTGATTGTTCCCAACTATGATGGAACGTGATATGCAAACATTTCAGCTATATTCTATTTTACATTTTATAGACACTATTATAATATCAGAAGGATTTGATAAAAATGTTTTGGTTATCGTAAGGTAAAAACCCGGCATGTTTATTGGTGATGTGGTCTTATGAGATACATTTGATTTCAAAGGATTTTGGAAATTTTAATAATTCAATTGAGTGTATTTTCTCACGCTTGTTTTCCAGACTAACTCGGGTGTTATTTTATTATAATGCTCATGTCAGACCGAGTATTACAGATGCAGGATAGGCTGCTATGGAACTCAGGAGACGAGCCGATTGACGGAGACATATATCACGTATCTGACATATATTCCGCTGTGTATGGTATGTTGTATATTCAGCTTTGTGAGGACAAGTTACAATAACTGTCCGGGATTGTGCTATTGATTTGTGTATACTCTGATGATGTAATGCATAAAACAGTAACAGTTCTTTTTTGTATAAAGATCGGTTGTTATCAATTATATATTGTTCCGCTGCGATTGTGAGATTCTGTGTTATTGCTTTCTCTTCTTCTTCTACCTCTTTCTTCTTTATCCTAGTTATTCACCCTTTCGTACACTTTGGGTTGAACGAGGAAGAATTATTATCAAATCAAGGGGTATGGAACTGCGTGTCGCTACAGTTGGTATCTGAGCTGAAGGTTAAGTGAGAACCTTGGCTCTGGCGGGGATTACTCATTAGAGATAGGGTCAGTAGCACTCTAGAATGAGTTTGAGTGTATTAATAGATATGAGCGTGTATTTGTTAGTGAATATAAAACTTTTTTATATTGTGTTGATTGGTTTGTTAACTGGCTTATGGATTCTGGTCAATACGAGTAAATAACGTTATTGATAAGGATCTCTAAATACTTGTATTGAGAAACTCGACATAGTGTTGTTTAAATAGGGTAAATGGAATAATTTTACCCAAATTATTTTTATATACAAAAGAAATAATTTTTCATAAATTATTATAAGTTTATATGGTTGCGTGGTTGTTAGGAAATGGTAATATTAAATTATTATCATTGTGTTGTTGAAATTGAATAAAAGTTGAAATTAAAACCAAAAGTTAAGGAAATAGATTCATATAACAGAATGGAATTTGAAAATGTGAATTATAATTGAAATGGGATAATATTCCAGAGAAATATTTGAATATGGATTGGAAGGATTTGATCTTCGAAAATTTGAAAAAAATAATAATTTCCTTTGGGTTTGAAAATGATTTTCAAAAGCTTTGAAGGAACAATAGTGATATTATTAGGAAATATTATTGAATTAGATATGAAATCTGATGAGATTTGAAATTCAAAATATTTGAAAAATGTTTTCAAAGAGTAAAAGCACTAAAACTCACTTCGATCACTAAAAAATAACTTCGGTGATGACTGGAGCATCACCGATATTCATTTTCGAGTTTCCAAGGGAGGAATTTCTACCTGAATGTTATTAATTAGAATTTGTTTGAAAAAGTTGGGTTTGGTTTTGAAATGCAAAGAAATAATTGGATATACCAAAGGATTTTGGACACAATTGATTTCAAAATTGATTTTGAAATATTTAAGTGATTGTTTAAAGACCCCGGAGTTGGTTTTAAAATGTTTATAGAATATCAATAAGTTTGAAGACTTATAAGATTTGAATCAAAGTGAAATTCAACTTGAATTGAGGTAAGTAAAGTGAATGTGAGAGATTATGCCTAAGAAGGCCAGCAGGAAAAAAAGTATTTAATAAAAATTTACCAAATTAGAAATAATTTATGAACGGGCAAATTTATTTAGTGTAACTAAATGGAAATTAGAACTGAACATTTGAATAATATTTAAATTTGAATTATGTTGAAATAAATGAGTAAAATAAACCAATTAAGTGAAATAAAATGGGAAGAAATGGGTGAATAGAATATGGGTAAGTTTGAACTTATAAAATTTGAAAATTTCACTGAAAAGGGAATTAACTTGAACTAAGAGGGATCTAGAAATTTAGCCCAAGTTGGACTAAACAAAACAAAGGATTGAAAACAAAATTAGTAAGTAAACTAATTGATTTAAATGGATAAGCAAATGAACTGAAATTGAATATTGGAATCACATTTAATTTAAATTGTGTAAGTAAAGTGAAATCGGAAAATTAGTTCGAATGGGCTAAATAAAATGAAAGGTTTGGAAATAAAAATTGATTGATATAAATAAATGAGTTAATGGAACTAATTAGGGGAATTGGTTAACTAAATGTGGTTTGAGAGGTGGCCGGTAAAAGAAGTCAATATTTGATTTGATTGGAAATAAATTAGTAATTGGAAGGCAAATTTAAAACAAATGGAATTGAAAATATAAATTGAATAAAAATGGATATAACGTCAGGGGTGAAGTGGAAAATAATTATAGAAGGTTGTATAAGATATCTATAATAAACTTAAGAAAATTGAGAGAAATTCTGAAGTAAAATTTGGTATGGGGAAAATATTCTAAATTAATATTTGAATGAAGATTAAGTAAAGTGTGGAATGGGACAATTGTAAATAGGTGGACGGAAATAAAAATAATGGTGAATAAAAGAGAGCTGATATAGCTAATAATCAATTTAGATAAATATGTAGGATGTACGTATATTATTTTATTCGCATAGCGATTTGATCTAGATGCGAGCATAGAATTTCAAGATAGTAATATCGATCCGAGTTGCGATTTTTCACTCGATTTTTGACGGCAAACCCTGGATATGGATTTTTGATTGACCCTGAAATTCTTTATCATAGTATATGATTATGTAAGAAGAAAGACGGTTTCTGATCAAGAAACCATATCTGAGTCTGCACTAGAAAGACGGATGGACGATACTAGTTCGAAAGTGAAATTGTGTGATCGAGTAAGCGATCAGAGTTGGTATTGCGCACGAATGATATATGTACCGCGTACGGGCCTAAGAAAAGAAAATTTTGAAAATTTTGAAAAGAAATGAATGAAATGATTTTGAATTCTGTAATTGGATATTATTGCTAAGTAGAGTGCAAGTAATTAAAAGCAAAGCTAAATTGATGTTTTGATTTTAGAAGATAAATTTAATTGCCCGACAAAAGGTATGTGTTTAAATTACCATATGAAATTTGATGGTTTTCTGATCTAGCCACTTGGCTTTTTTTTTTTGAGAATTTAAGGCCGTAGAGGCAATTTTGTACTTGTTCCGATCTAGCCACGCAAAGAAGACGCCGGTGAAATTTTTTGAAAATATAGGGAGTTAGAAAATTTTGATAGTTTAAAATTTGGTTTTAAACTATAATTTTAATTATTGAGGGGATAATATTATTTGGAACAAATAGATGAGTTTGGGAAGTTGGTAAGGGTGATAGTGTGTCCTTAATAAAAAGATTGTTTTGGGAAGTTGTTTGAAAACAGTGTGGTTTTGGGAAATAGTAAACGGGTATTGAGCCATTCTTCTTACCTGGCAATTTTGGGGACGAAATTCTTATAAGGAAGAGGAATGTAATGACCCAAAATTTTGGATATTTGAAATTGGAATATTTAATTGATTTTAAATACTTAAAAGTTAATTTTCAACTTGAATTTGAAATATCAATATTTATTTGATAATTAAATTATTGAACATAATAATTGAAAATTGGATAAAATATTGAATCTTGAGTTTTAAGCTTGTTAAAAAAATTGAAGCCTTGTAAAATTTATATTGGTAATATTGAAGATAATAAAAGATTTAAAATTGAATTTAAATGTGATTTGTTCAGTTTTAAAATTTTACCCTTTAAGTTTACATTTAAAAATAGCCTTTTGAGGCACAGTCTTAGATTTCTACGAAACCAGTTCTATTAGATCCATAATAGTGTATAATTATCAAATTTCAAATTTCGTAGTTGTTTTGAGTTTTTGTGTGATCGTACGGGATATAAACGCGCTGAAATTTATATCGAAAATTCAACATAACAATTGGGTCCAAAAAGCTATCTACTCCACACGATCGAGTCAGGCCTCAAAAATTTCTCCATTGCATTCGAAATATAGGTATAACATTATAAACGTCTAGCGGCATACTCGATAAGGGTTCGAAATTTTATGTTGTGTAAATCGAGACAATTTGAATTCAACTTTATATATATATATATATATATTCGCATACATTAGCCAACATTCAGCTGTATTTCCTTCACATCAGAACTTTATCATTCCACATCTGTGCTTTTACCCTTCATTTCAGAACACTGCAGCAAGACAAAAAAATTACGCAAGGTACCTTCCTTCTTCTTTTATGTTAACAGCCGAAGTTCAATGTAACGATCCTAATTTTGAATCGAATTTAAATTAATAGTTAATGAAAATTTTGGAATAAATTTTGGAAATCAATTTGAATTTGAAATATATATATATATGTGTGTGTGTGTATGTATATGTATATGTATATGTATACGTATACGTATATGTATATGTATATGTATATGTATATGTATATGTATATGTATATGTATATGATGTATGTGAGTAAATTTGAGTTTGACTTTAGAATTTGGATTTGAATATTGAATGTGTATTTGAATTTTGAATTTAAATAAATGATTTAGAAAAAATGATTGGGTTTGAAATTATTATCCATGTAAATTAATTTAATGGGTAATTAGTTTTAAAAGCATTTTCTTTTAAATAATGTGTATATAATAATGATTAAGAAGATGTATTTATAAATTAAGAAAAACGTGATATAAAATTTATTTAAAAAGCTTTTAATTCATGAGAAATATAAGTGTTATTCAATTTTATTTTTGAGAAAAAGCAAATTGAAATGAAATGAGGGTTTGGAAATAAAGTTATAAATTAATTTGTAAACAAGTTTTAAACTTTAAATTTTAAATTTATTTACATAAAGGTCTTTCCATAAAAATGCTAATTATAACCAATGTAAGATAAATGAAGTATGACATTAACAAAAGGAAAAGAAAAAAAAATACAAATAAAACATGAAACATAAAAAAAGACAAATATGTTGCTGTAAACTCATATGCAATGCAAAAAGATAAGCAAGTATGTACATATAAAGAAAGAAAAGAAAAATCAAAAAGAAATAAGTATGGACTCTTGAAAAGAAAAGAAAAAAAATATCTACAAAGAAAAACTGTACATACAAAAGAAAGTAGGGAAGAGGAGATAAAACAAAATAAATATCTACATTAACAAGAGTATGCAAGAAGATAATACAAAATATCTATGTATAAAACAAAAATATCTATAAAGCACAAAGAAAAAAAATCAAGCAGATGAAATGATTCATGTAAACAAGGGAGGAAGCATATGTACTTACTAATATCTTCTCAGCCGAAATAGCCCCCAAACAAAAGTATTCTCTGGTCAAAAAAATGTAGGCAAGAGAAAAAAAATCTTTGATCAAATCAAATAAAAAAAGAAACAAGCTAAACCAGAAAATACCTTCCCCTATACAAATATCTATCTGTACACAGTCTTTCTTTATACATCTAATTTAGTCTTTGCTCGTTCAAAAACATAACTTAGCATTTCAGAAACTAATCTATACAGCTCAAAACATCATTCATTCAACAACAAAACAAAGCAAGATTAAGGAAAATTTGAATCTGCTGTTTCAAAACAGGAAGCAGTTCTCTGTTTCAAACATTTTCATGTGAGCAAACTCTTTGACCTTGCTGTTATCTTAATGTTTGAATTTATATTTGGAGTTGTGTTGTGAATATGACTGCATGTCGAAGATATTTGTGTGCATGTTTATCTGTATAGGAATAAAATCATCTCTGTTCATACCTTACAGGTTTTAAAACCTGATTTAAAATTTCAAATCACCACCTACAAACAATTTTAAAACTTGAACTCTGAATGAAACTTGGTTATAACTAACTGATTTAATTCTACAAACAGTTCTAAGCACTTTATGTTTAGTAAATATTTAGGAAAAGAAAATTTACAGTAAAATCCATTAATTCCAGAAAAATCAAAGCTTTCAATTTTATAAATGGATTTTGAAATCTGATGGGGGTTACGAATTGATGAATTTTGATAACTAAATCTTGATTTTTAAATAAGTAGATTTCAAGCAATTGTATGATGATCAGAAAACTTATTTCTATCAATTCCCGATGACCCACGATGAAGTGAAGATAGTGGTCATTGGTAAAGTTAGCTGGAGCATCAAGGATCAATAAAAAAAATAAACTGAATTTATAAATGATCGAGGCACTGGGATGATGGGAATTTAGGGTTTAATGTGAAGCTTTGGGTCGGCATGGTTCTCGTGCTCGTGTGGAGTCAGTAGTTGATCGAGTTCGATGATACTCAAGGAGGTGGTAGAGGATGCGTTGACAAGGTGATGACCGGAATTTGAGACTTTCTGGTGGTCGAGGTTGTGAGAACGGCGGCAGTTTCCAGGGTTAATGGCGAAACCTGATGACGTTTCCAGGTTTCGTTTTGGTGCTCGATTTTGAATTCGAGAAGATGGCGACGTTTTGACGATTGGGAAACGGTGCATGGGTGGTCGTCAACTTGCTCGACGATGCAGCGTCGACCGGAGGTGACGGCAGCGACATGCACCGTGCATCGTGCATGAGTTTGGTGATCTGGAAATTTTGATGACTTAAGTGGTTCAGGTTGCTTTCGCGTTTGTCTCGAGTAACTCGTGCGTTTACTCGAAGATTCCCAGCGCTGGCTCGAAGAAAATGTGATATCGGCTCGAGTAGATGATTGTCCAGGTTTTAAAACTAAAACCTGTTCTGTTTTGGCAATTTAAACTGAATTTTAAATTTCAAAACAAAGTTAAATTGAGTTTTAAATCAAGGTTTAACTATAAATTCATGTTTAGTTGAAGCTTAATTTGGAATAAAGTTCTTTAAATTCAAATTTTCTTTATAACTTAAAAAAAGTGGTTAAGTAATTATTTTTTTTTTGTAATGGGATTTGAATTGTAAGAAAGAATTTAAGCGAAAGTTCAATCAAAATTTCGTAACCTGGACCTAAGTTTAAAATTAGAATTTCAGACTTTGGAATGAAAGAAACTTTATAAATTTAAATGTTTTAAATAAGTTTAAATATGTTGAATTTAGAGGAAAATTGATTTTAAACTCTTTCAAATTTCTTTATAACAAAGGTAATACTTTAACACGTGAATTTAAAAGCAAGTTGAAAATCAATGTTTTCAATATATTTGTGACTGTTGATTAAATCATTGATAAATATGAGTTTTAATTTTAGGTAAACAAAGATTGAATGATTTGTAATTCATTAACTATTAAGTTAAGTAGAATGGATGATTAATGTTTTGTATTAATTAACTTAGTAATTACAAGTTTAAATTTATTAATTAAAGTTAAGTTAATTTAATTAAGGAATAATTAAATTGTACTTAAGAATTCATTATGTTACAATTAACACTTAATTAATTAAATAATTAGGATTAATTAATGAGTTATAATGTTAATCAATTTTAATAAATAATGATTAATGTAAATAATTTCTTTAACAAAGTAATTAAAGAATTGTTATTAGTTATGAAGGTCATTGACTAAGATTATTTAAATAATTAATTTATGTGATTAATTTTAACAATTGATTAGCTTAATTAATTAATGATAATCATTTATGAAATTGTGTAAGTGTAATTAGTTTATGAAAGTAATTAAGAAATTAATTACTCATGGTAATTAATTGAATTTAATTTGATTTATTTAAGTTAATCGTCAAATATTGTGAACTGTTTGATATTTCTGATATATTATGCTTTGTGCTATGAATTGTTTCAGTGTGATCTATGATGAATGTAATTTATTTATCTGTGATGAATTTATATTATTTATCTGTGAATGAACAATAAGCATTATAAATTATACCGCCTATCGATATTGATGTGCTTTAATCTATGATGTGATGATTGATGTTGTTGCACTATTGTGTTAAACCCCTAGACTACACCGCACACACACAAATATGGATTGCACGAGGAAATCGGCTAAGTCACATATTTTTACCAATTTTAAAGATTGAATTTTTGAATCCAAAATAGTTTTGGAATTGGAATTGAAAGCTTTTGAAAATGAGTTTCAAAAAATAAAAGTTATTTTGAATAACTTAATAAAGCTTGAAATTCAAATAATTTGATTTAAATTTGAATTCAATATTTGAAATTGAATTCAATGATTTGGAAACTATGATCTAAAAAGATTACACAAGTTATAAAAGTGTTTATATGGGTTTTTAAGCATTTAAAAAAGTATGGTTTCAGAAATTTAAATCTAAACCCAAGTTTTATACTTGAATGGCTTTAACTTATGTAAATTGTAATCAGTTTTTCCCAAAAACGAAAACTATTTGTTTTAAATAACAATAGCTTTCATAAAAAGGAAGGATTTCCAATTTGTGTCGTAAGATTTCGAGTTTGAAATGAAATCGTAAATGGCTTGGAAAGACTATGAATTAACCTTTGTGAAGACGATTAAATCTTGTTCTGTAATCAAAGAGAATTCTAAATGGTGTATCATTTATAAACCAGATTTGAATTGGGATTTGAAAGTTATGAATTTAATCTTTAATTGAAAGATTGGATTAGTTAATCCAATTTGAAATGGAAATTGTTTTGAAATCCGTAAATGGATATTTGTGAAACTGGGTGAACTTTGTGAAATAAATCTTTTATTTAAAAAAGATTTAAAATGGTAATTTTTTTAAAACCATTTGAGAGGAAGGTTTTGGATTTAAAGTTGTGACTTAACTGAAATCCTATATCCATATGTTTTTAAATGTTATGCACATTTTTTTGATTTAGCCGGGAGAGGACCTTGTGTCATATCTCCCATTCCGAATAATGATACGTCGATATGGATAGCATTTGAAGACCGGTGGTGAAGACCGGGTATTTTCGAGAACAAAAGGATAACTCGTCGATTGTCTCTGCATTGGGTCGCGCCGGTATAGAGATTTTCTAAGTGATGGGAAGTCCGATCGGGATTGTGAATACCCGGATTTGCAAGGGCTTCTTCGGAAGTGCCTTCGGTTCTGTTCGAACCCAGAACGGACTTGTATGGTTGTATGTCTGACACTACACTTTGAGGTATAAAGCAAATTTATTTCAAATACGTATCTGTTTGGTGGCGGAGAATTTATTCTCTTAACTTAACACTCTTCTCTGAGACGAACGAGCTCAGAGGTTGTGTAGTTGAAGGTTATCAGCGATATACTCCCAATTTGGTAGTGTGGCATGCTAAGTGCTGCTGTGTGTTGATGATCATTTGTTGATCATTTGTTATCGAAGCATGGCTTTATAGAAAAGCGTAGCTTTGTGGACGAGACCTCATCGAGCCTCACAAACTGGTAATGGTCGAAACAGGAAAGATGCGGCAAGGTTTAAGGGGTAGCTCCCCTAGGGTGTGACCATTCCTTCTGGAAAAGGGTAGTATCATGGTATGGAGCCCAGATACTTACTCATGTGGGCACTGTAGTATATTTATTACTGTGTGATGTTGTTGGTGTAGAGGATCCTCGTATAAAGGTCCCAAAGGACCAGGGGTGACATATCTTTAGGTATTACTCCCGGGCAGGGAGGAAACTGGCCTTGTGTTGGCAGAGAGCTGGGTAAGTTCTCGGGGTGTCCCTCCAGAAACGTTCCCATGTGGCAATAGAAAGTTCCTTAGCCTGATCATTTGTTGGAAAATCCAAACAAAACAATACGCGCCTTGTACGGTTTTAGTTGTAGAACCTGCCATTTCAAATGGTAGCTATAGCTGGCATAATATAATGGTACCTATGCTGGCTAAGATTAATTTGTACTTTCAAAATGTTTTCCATTATGCACTAATAATAATATAAAAGAAAGATTTTACGTAGTAAGCATATTTGACTATCATAAGGAGAAATCTCCACCATGTGTGTGATTGCATTGTGTTTGTGCCGGGTGGCCTTATAGTAGTTTCATTTTCTAAAAAGCATTGCGGATTTCAAATTTAAATCCTTTTGATTGTTTTTAAAGACAAACTGTTTTTGTTTGCTCATATCAGTCGCATGACTGACCTGGAGTTTATTGTTCCTTCCCTAAACTCTGGGTGCCCATAATTTTCCACACGGGCAGTCTAGAGATGGGTTTTTCAGATAGTCAAATAGTAGGAGTCGATTCGATAGCTTTCGAAGCCTTTGGATCTGTGGATCTCATTTTCTACACTTCAGCTTTCATTGCTGACCTTGCTTAGCTTGGTGCAACTTGATGGTTGTTCGAGCTATCTGTAGTTTGGAGATGGAGTTCTTGGAGTTGACATTGAAGACATTATCTTTCCGCTGCTATTCCTTATATCTCTGATAGTATTGATATCCATTGTATCATCCTATTGTATTCATTGTCATATCAGATATTGTATCAAACATTGTATATTAAATGTATTATTCTTTTTCTTCCGCTGTGTTGTACTTGATGTGTTATAAGCTCTGACACGAGTCAAATTTTAACGGTTGAATCTACAGCATTCATGTACGAGTGAAGTACGGGTGTCGATTTTCGAACGCTGAAATTTTGATCGTGACATTCAAACATTTCAGACAAGAAAAAAATGCAAACGGTTTGAAACAGTTTCAAAGCATGCCCAGTTTGAACGAAACCAAGGTCTCATTATTCATTCAAAATAAAATGCAAAACAAAAAAAAATAGAAGCAAAAGGAAAAAATGGCCGAGCTTAATTCGTGTAGTTTTCCTTCTTCTTCCTATTCGAGAATCATTGTTACTCGAGCTCTTTCCTCCTCCATTTGAAGCAGCTAAGCGAGACTTGTTCTAAAAAAATCATTATAAAATCATCACCAATCTCGAGCATGAAGGGTGGCGTTTTCGAGAGGGCGATGAGGTGGATGCTCGACGATGTTAGGGTGATTGGGCTAGAACGATTATCAGTAGGGAAGGGGTGCGACTTAGGGTTTCATTTGGGTTTGGTTATGCGCGATGTTCTGGAAGGTTGAGGCAATGGGTGGCGGCGCCCATATGAGTGCGCGTAAAAGGGGAAGCGAGGTGAAAGGGGGAGTCGCAGGTGGCAAAGGTCGATGCTAGCCTGGGTTGCGATGGCATGGATGGTAAGGATGGAGGCGAGGCTGAGGTCTTGATCACGTGATGCCTGTATAGATTAGAAAAGAGTATATATACACATCAATCTACTGTTTAATTTTGAAATATGTATGATAGTAAGCAAGATATATATATATATATATATATATATATATATATATATATTTATGCAGACCCTGTTTTAATGTTTATAATTTGATCAGAAAAAATGTAAGCTAGGTTAGCTTGATTATCATTTAAAAAATAAAATTAGTCTATTAATTTTATCAAACGATAATTTATTGTTCGATTAGTTCAAATGCTAATAAACCATATAATGTTCATACAAGGTCTAAAATCATGAAGAAAACAAGTCGAGATGGATCAGATTGAAAATTAAAAATCAAAGGTGATAATCTCTCACTCATTTGGGTTACCTTTTAAATTTAAATGCTTGAATTTAAATCATTGGATGATTGATTAAATTTGATAATTTTTAATTGTCTGGATGTGATATTATATATAGTAGTATATACATATATATATATATATATTGAAGTGATTGACATTCCCGCATTGTATAGCAGATGAGACCCTATAGCGCATTGAATAAAGTGATTTAAGTAGTTTTATATTAAATGTTTTAAGTATATATTTAGGATAAAGTGATTTAATTTATTTAAAAGCTAAATTTAATAAGACTTGGTGTTCTTCAGTGGAAATAAATTAATTAATTGAATGATTGTTTAAATTTGATAGTTAAATAACCGACTACCAATATTGGCCAATGCGCTGATCGTTTCAAAGAGGCCGGGATTGGATTTAATTATCCGAAAACCACTTCGATCCGGTTTGAACATAGCGATGAATACCTCGAAGATGATGAAGACGGTGATTCGGTTTGTCCATACCCAGGGCAACTTGTATGGACGAATGCTATCAGACCATAGTCATTGGAGGACGATGAGCATTCGAAGTGAATATGTTCTAAAAAGGTGACGCTTAGCCTCAAGCCTCATCAACCGAGAATGGCTAAAGCATGGGAGGTGTAGCAAGGCTAAATGGGCAGCACCCAATTAGGTTAAGGTCATCCCTGTCTAGAGTCCCTTTGATCTCGGCTGTATGGAGGTTGCTGATTCCAACCTCGGGGTGATCTTATTCGGACTATCCAGGTTAGGGGTAATCCGGCCTTGTGTTGTAGGAGATCGGGAGTAGTCCTCGGTACACTGATCTAGACCAGTTACTATGACGGGCGATACCCCAATAGCCCTGCCATTGTATGGAATCCATTTTCCAATAAGCGTCCATATGGTTTTGATTGTGCCCAACTATGCTGGAACGTGAGATGTAATCATTTCAACTATATTCTATTTTACTTTCTATAGACACTATTCTAATATCATATGGATTTGATAAAAATGTTTTGGTTATCGTAAGGTAGAAACCCGGCAAGTTTATTTATGACGTGGTCTTACGAGATACCTTTGATTTCAAAGAATTTTGAAAACTTTAATAATTCAATTGAGTGTATTTTCTCACGTTGGTTTTTTCAGACTGACTCGGATGTTATTTTATTATAATGCTTGGGTCAGACCGAGTATTACAGATACATGATAGGCTGCTAACTCAGGAGACGAACTGGATGACGGAGACGTACATCACATATCTAACTTATATTCCGTTAGGTATGGTATGCTATATATTCAGCTTTGTGAGGATAAGTTATTATAATTGTTCGGTATTGTGCTATTGATTTGTGTGTACTCTGATGATGTAATGTATAAAACATTAATAGTTCTTTTTTTACAAAGATCGGTTGTTACCTATTATATATTGTTTCGCCATGATTGTAAGATTCTATGTTATTGCTTTCTCTTCTTCTTCTACAACTTTCTTCTTTACCCTAGTTATTCGCTCTTTCGTACACTTTGGGTTGAACGAGGAAGAATTATTATCAACTCAAGGGGTAGGGATTTGCGGGTCGCTACAGATCTAGAACGAAGTGGTTGAATTTGGCATCGTTTGATGATTTGAAGAAAGAGAATGATGGTGGATTTGCCTGGCACTTGTGCCAATCTGAAATGACTAAAACAGGAGCTGTATCGGCAAGTAGGTTAGCTACCCCGAGCGAATGCACTTCTTCGTATTACCGTCATTTATATTTTGATTGATTGGTGCGCACCCTCCGAATTATGAGAGTGTTGGACCCGGTGGACGATCATAGCTATGATGCGATACCACCTACCGGGAAGGGTAAAATGGTAGTACCCTACCTTGGGCATTGCCAAACATATCTTGTCATACTTTTATCCTTAAATTAGACCTGTATAATTTTGGTTTAGTGTTGTCGTATCACAGCGCATCCCTTACTACTGACGTTCTACTGGTGGTGTCAAATGCAAACTGTGCACCAATAATTAAAAAGCGTTAAGGGGGATCAATGTAAAGCCTTAATGCTAAGAAAAATATTTATTTTATTGATTAGACATTAAATATGTAGTTTATTCTATTACATATGAATATTTTGACGGATCCTTAAGAGATGGAAAATCTCGTAACATCTCTTGAGTTATTGCATGCACGTTATACATTGGATAGGAGATATGAAAACCCATAAGCATCTCTGATGCCATGACACTCATGTTATATGCGATATCGATTAAAAATATTTTAGTCCTGACTCGAGTGTTTTGTCTTTTCATTACGCTTGGGTCAACCCTGAGTTTTTCAGCTTATTTAAGATTTATTCTGGATGACGAAGATGAAGATATGGTAATTATTACTGTCATTAGTCCTACATCATGTTGTCTGCTGCATTATTTATTTATTCCTGATGTATATATAATTCTAATAATTGTTGTATAAATTATAACCAAATGTAAAATATAAATAGCTTCATGGTCTGTTTATTTAATTATTATATTTTGTCGTTCCGCTGCAAGATTCAGTGTTTGTTTCATCTTCTTTCCTTATTTTTCTTAATACCCTAAAGATTCGTATTTCTGTTCAATATGAGTTGGATATATGTGATTTATTATCTACTCAGAGGGAACAAAGATACATGCCTTTACAGTTGTTATTAGAGCTTTGGTTTAGCGATAACCCTAGCTTTGTAGGGTTTAACTCATTAGAGATAGGGTCAGTAGCACTCTGGAATGAGTTTGAGTATATTAATAGAAATGAGCGTGCATTTGTTAGTGAATATGAAATGTTTTATATTTTGTTGACTTATCGATTGAGTGTTTATGTATTCTGGTCGGTACGGGAAGTACAACCATATCGATACGGGTTTCTAAACTCTTAAACAAGGTAAAACGACATAGTATTGTTTTAAAGAGGGTAAATGAAATAATTTTACCCAAACTATATTTTGATATAAAAATATATTTTCTAGAAATTATCATAGTATATTGGAATGTTTGATTGTTAACATTATAATCAAAATATGATTTTAAAATTTTGGAATGGCATATAAAATTAAATAATAATTGTATAAGTATGATTATACATAGGAGTTGTAACTAAAATTAGATTCAAACTAGAATTTAAATCCTGAAAATTTGGGGAATTTTTCAAATGGATTTGGACTAAGTATTTGGGATTTAAATCTTAAGAGATTTTGGAAATGTTTTTCAAAGTGTTTTGGAGAAAATAATAGGGATAGTATTATTTTGGAAGTATTTTTGAATAAAGATATTTAAAAATTGTTTTAAAAGAAATAAAAGCAGAGAATTCACCACGGTTGCGAGAAAATAATTCCGATGATGATCGCGACATCATCGGTTCATTTTCGAGTTTCTAAGTAATGATTGCTACCATAATGATTTGCTAATGGAGTTTTGTTTTGATAAATGAGTTTTTGATTTTACGAAATTTAAAATCGTGATATGATATAAAAGTGAGATATATATATGTAAGAGTGTGTATATATATATAATTTCAAATTGATTTGAAATTAAACCGGGTGTTTAGATTCTGAAATTTGTTATCTAACTGTTTGTAAAATAAATAAGGGAAATAATAGATAAATTTGCAAAGAATAGTTGAAATTAGATTGTAGCCTTTGTAGATAATTATAAACTTGAATAAGTTGTAATGAAAGAAAATGTGCCATTATAAATTATTATAGATTTAAGAAAATCCAAAATGAGATATAAAATTTAATCTAAGTAAAGTAAAATGAAGTGAATAAATGAAATAAGTTAATCAACAGATTGGTAAAACAAGTTAAATGAAACAACATTGACTTAAACTGGAAATGAAATTAAGTTGTAGGATGAATGTGGATAAAATGAATGTTGACAAGTAATTGTAAATAAATTTGTTTAGGGGAATATAAATTGATAGAATGTGAATTCAATGAATATGAGTAAATGAATGTGAACATAATAAATTTGAAATGAATGTAAATCAATTGAAACAAATGAATCGAATAATTGAATGGAGATGAAGTACATCTCTACTACTAATAAAGAAAATTAGTTGAATTAATTTACTCGGTGTCATTTTGAAATTCCGAAAATGCCCTTGCTTTTCGTTTACAATAATATAAAAAGTCCATGTGCGAAGCACGGGCCAATTCTAGTATAAACAAAGGAATTTGGTATTGCTAAGAGTCAATTGGAATAAATATGTAAGTTGTATGTACATTATTTTATTAGCATAATGATTTGATCCAGCGCAAGCACAGAATTTCGAGATAATTATATCGATCCGATTAAGGATTTTTCACTTGATCCTTGACAGCGAACCCTGGATATGGATTTTTGATTTGATTCTGGAATTCCCTATTATGGTATATGGCTATGCAAGGAGAATGACGGTTTTCGATCCAGGAACCAAATCTGAGTCTGCACTAGGGAGTCATGTAAACAATACTAATTCGAAAGTGAAATTGTGTGATTAAGTGAGCGATCAGGTTTGATAATGCATATGAATGGTATATGTACATCGTACGGGCTTAAGTAAAGTAAATATTGGAAACTGAAAATGCAAAATATAAAATGATTTTAAATTATATGAATCGATATCATTGGTTAATAAGATGCAGGTATTTAAAATCAAGAAAATTTGGATCGTTTGACAAAAAGTACATGTTTATTTTGTCATTGGATTTGATGGTTTTATGATGGAGCCACTTGGCTTTTGTTTTCTTTTGTTGGTTTGGGGCCTGTAGTGGAATTTTATAGTTGTTTCAATCTAGTCGCGCAAAGGAGGCTCTGCCAATTTTTTTTCGTAAATCCGGGTGTTAGAAACTTTTTGAAGTTTTAAAATTTTTATAACTTGTTTTGATAACTAACTTATATTTTTCGTAAGCCGATCACAGTAGTGTAGTAGAAACGTAGTAAAAGTTTTCTAATGCATTTTATGTTTCATAGGTTGATTTTTTTTAAATATATTAAATATCAAAATTCTTTACTTAACGCCTTTTCGAGGACGAAAAGTCTTGAGTGGGGGAGATTGCAACGACCTGTATTTTTAGCTATTTTAAATTATTAAATTTAATGTAATTATTAAATAAAAATGGTTAAAAATAAAAATTTAATGATTTTTTTTGAGAAAAATGTGTGATCCTATTCTAAAACATGAGAGCACACATGAAACTATATATATAACTCATAATAAAGTGCTGCCAACATGCCTGGCAGGTAACAAATCTATGAGCAAGTAAAAAGGTAAAATACAGGTACCCCTATAATGAGCTCTAGCAAAGCCATCGCCTATTACACCATAATACCGAGCTCCGGCATGGCCACCGCCTGATAGTAAGGTGTTGGAAGTACCTGGAAAAATTGAACAGTCTCAAAAGCCAAAGATAGTAGAAGCCAGCACTGTCTATAGGGAAAGCTCTGTAAAGCTGCCTCGGAAGGTTATAGCTAATCTGGAGAAGATAATGATCCAATAAGTAGAGCTCCACTCTGAAGACTCTGTATAACTGAGAGTAGCGCCTGGCATAATCAGCAATCCTGGAAATGGCTATCCTACACGCCTTTAAAGAGACGCAAGCTATCCTGCACACCTGTAAGAGACACTAACAACCTATCTATCCCAAACCTATAACGAAAATTAGGCAAATAGTTACAGTGAATCACATATATGTATATAAATAGAATTTATATACATATATGCGTATATAAAATCCAATGCGATAAAATAAAGCAAAAATAATCTAGTATTACTAAGAAGAAGGGGTAATATGGTTTATACTGAATAAAATTAACGAAACTATAAACAAGAACAATAATAACTTGATTAAAAATGAAAAACCTTTCTAGAAATAACTTTGTGGACATTCAATTAAAAGAAAATTATGGTACACCGAGGGATCATCGTTTATATTTGAAGAGATATTAATACTATTATTATTAATGTCAAAATTATTATTATTTTGTATGAATATATTAATATTATTACAAACCTTGTTAAGATATTCCTCAAAAAAAAATTTTTGGCTAATTTATATTTAGGATTTGAAACCCAATTAAAGCAAAAGGATGAAATTATAAATATCAATTTATTAAAGTGATTACTATTATTGTTAAAAACTCTCAGATTTCTTTCAAACCAAATATACCGACAAGCTATAGTGAATAAAGTATCAAGCAAATATATATTATCCTATTTGAACCTAGATCTAAAATTGTTCCAATAGAAAAAACAATCAGTAATTCTAGTACTAATATTAAAGTCAAAAATATTAAGGGCATTCGTAAGAATAAAATAAGTATCCATACAATCATAGTAAATATGATTGATATCCTCATGATGCATATTACAAAAATAAAATTTATTATTAATGTGAATATATTTCTTTAAAAATTCTATTATATTTAATTTACCATGCATAATTAGCCACATATGGATTTTGGAGGAGTGTTAGATTTCCAAATAAATTTAAAAAAGTTATTAGTTACACCCGAAAAATTAATAAATCTATAAAAAGAATTAGATGAGTATTTCTTACTCTTATTCCATTCCCCGCTAATATAATCATTATCATTATCAATATTATAAAGATTTTATCTAGCGTAAAGCAAATTAAGCTGCCTAAGGGTTGAACCTACTAGAATTCTGTTAAAATTTAAAATCCAAGGAGGGTCATTTTCAGGATCAAAAACTTCTGAAATAAAAGCATATTTAAAGTTACAAATATCATATAACTCATTAAACTCAATCCTAAGAGGGGTAGCAGAAATCCAATTATCATGCCAAAAAGAGGTACTATTACCTGAGTGAAAAATAATGTTACTGCCTAAATTAAAAATCACATTACATTTCAAAATTGATTTCCAAAAATAAGACTGCTTACGAGAAACCGATGGACTAGTTTGATAAAGATTATTACTACCATTATAGTAATATTTAGGAATAATTTCTTTTTAAGTGGCATTATCTTTAGTGTCTCTAAATTTCCATAACCATATACGTAGTAGAGACAAATTCATATTACGTAAATTAATGACTCCTAAACCACCATCCTTTTTAGACTTACAAATAGTTTCCCAATTTACTAAACATTTTATGCAACTGTTTGAATTTTCGCCACTCCAAAGGTAATCTCTTCTAATTTTATCTATTTTGTCTATCACCCAATCAGGAAAAAGATGCATAGACATCCAATAAATCGGGAGAGCTGATAAAACAGAATTGATTAGAACTAGTCTACCTGACCCTAGATAAAAATCTCCCATTCCAATTAGAGATCCTATTTTTGATTTTATCTATGATTATTAACCAATCATCGTGTTTTAGCTTAGAAGGTCTAATCACAAAACCAAGATAACCAAAAGGAAAATTCATAGTTTCACAATTTAATGTATTAGCAACTAAATTTTCATCTTTTTCAAAATCATTTAAAACTAAAGTAGAACTTTTATCAAAATTTATTTTTAAACCCGGTAAAAGCTAAAAACTATTTAGAATAAACTTAAGAGCAATTATGTATCTAGGTAGATGAGAAGAAAAAAGCAAGGTATCATCTGCAAATTGTAGGACTGATAAACCGTTACGCAATATATCATTACCTATGTTTCCTAGCGAACCCTTTTCAACTGCATTTTCAATAATCTTAGCAAAAACATCTGCAGCTAAGTTAAACAAAAGAGGTGATAAAAGGTCCCCTTGTCTAAGACCTCTCTTAGATTGAATTTTATTGCCTAATATACCATTTACCATAATACTAGAATTACCGGTTTTAAGCAAATTCATAGTCCAGTTAATCCATCTATTACTGAAGCGTCTAGCAAGAAAAATATCTACTAGGAAATCCCAACCAACCGAATCAAAAGCTTTTGCGAAGTCTAATTTTAAAATATCACAAGTAATATTATTCTTACAACAATGATTTACATATTCTTGAACAACTGCCACACCATCAGTGATATTTCTCCCTTTAATGAAAGCAGATTGTGAACATTCAATTAGGTCATTCATTCTTATACTAAGTCTATTAACAAAAACTTTTGAAATAATTTAATGGAGCAGTTAATCAATGAAATAGGTCTAAAATCTTTTAGATTATTAGCATCTACTTTTTTGTGTAATAAAATTACATTTGCCAAATTAAGTCTACCTAATTTTAAATTTCCATTATAAAAATCATTAAACAAACTAATTAAGTCAAATTTTAAAACTTCCCAAAATGTTCTATAGAAGAAAATTGGGAATCCATCCGGACCTAGGGCTTTGTCACCCAATAAATCAAAATGGCTTTTCGGATTTCCTCTTTAGAAAAAGGATCATCTAACTCCGAAAGATTGACATTGGAGGCAGCCGAATAAGGTCATTCCATCGAACACTAATTCTATGCTTATTTTTATAACCGAAAATATCTTTATAATATTCTGTGAAAGCCTTATTAAGGTCTCTTTGGTCAACTAATTCAACAATGTCAACTAAAATGGAATTAATCGTATTACTACATTTTCTACCATTGGCGATATTGTGAAAAAATTTGGTATTATTTTCACCTTTATTAATCCACTGAATTCCGGATCTTTGCTTCCACATAACTTCCTCGTTTTCAAGAATAGAGTTAAGTTCTTCTTTTAAATTAGTAATAACATCCCTCTCACCTAGATTTAGATGTTTAGTTTCTTCTATCTTATTTAGTTTAAGCATCTCGTTAAGAATATTTTCTTGTTTAATTTTAATATTGCCAAAAATATTTTTATTCCAAATTTTAAGTGAATTCCTAAGTTCTCTAAGTTTTGAAACAAATGTTTTAGCTAAATTATCATTATATCTAATATTATATGACCTCATTGACAACCATTTATTAATTACTAAATTAGATAAACTTGGTTCTAGTAACCACATTTTTTCAAATCTGAAAGATCTAATAATAACTCTATGTTGATCACAAGAGAGAATAATGGGACAATGGTCTAAAAACGTGTAAGGCAAACCAAACACTCTACATGTAACGTCCCGCCTTTTCGCACGATTTAAAAAGACACACGTGCCAATTCAAACCATACGTAAGGGTGGATTGTTATGGGGTAGATAAGAAAAACAAGAAAGAAATAAACAAAAATAGAATCTCACAGCGGAAGGATAAAATATAATAATCAAATATACAGTTCATGAAGCTGTTTTACAAAACCTTTGATTATTTTTATACAATACATATCAGAGTACACATACCAGAGAATAATAATAACTGCAGCGGAATTAAATGGTGTAGTGGAATAATATAGTAGATAATAGTACTACAAATCTTCGTCTTCGTCCTCCAGAATAAAATCTTCAAATCCTGAAACGCTCGGACTGACCCGAGCGAATTTGAAAAGACAAAAACACTCGAGTCAGAACTAAAAGATCTTATGTGAGTTAAATTAACAGAAATAGATATGAGTGCAGTAACTCAAGAGATGCTCGGGATTTACATCTCCTAAGGATCCGTTAAACTATTTACTATATAGTATATTTCGCTATTATAATAGTGTCTAATTGTAAAATAAACTTACTTTTTAATAGCGTTAAGGGGTTACCTATATAGTCCTTAACACAAATAATGCCAATAGTCTATACAGTGCCTGCATATCTCCTGACCGGGAGACTACGAGAAGACACTCCATAGGTATGACACAAATAGAAACTCGTACAAGGCGCGATAGGGTAGGTGACACTGCACAACTAGGCAATGCCAGGGTAGATATACTAATTACGCTTCCGGGTCGGTGGTAACGCGTAGCGCGCATCTACCGCCCAACTCGAGCCACACCCCCAAATAAAATCAAAAGTGGCCACCGAATCAATCCAAGAGTCAAAGTATAATATCGAAGGGATGTGTCCGATCAAAGGTGCTACCTTATTAACCCGTCAATCGCTCCTGTTTTAGCCACCTTATGCCAACTCATGGGAGTTGGGTCCACGTATTTACCTTACAGGAAACGCCGCCACCAACCTACTTCATTCTGAAATCTCCACCACGTACACGGTTGTTAAAGTGGTTTTCGGAGTTGGTAGAGATTATGACAACTTCCGATCCCGGTCTCTTCAACAACCAAACGTTATTATAACACCGCGGTCATTTAAAAATTAATTATACTTTCAAAAACCAGAATATAATTATCCATTCCAAAACCCATAAATACGATATCATTTCCTTTCCAAAACAAACTCATTTGATATTATTTTTATAAAAACCCAAATTAATGTAATATCATTTTATTTCAAATATATATTTCTTTTCCAAAATCATATTGTTTTCAAACTTATAATATTCGGAAACCAAACATGGAATTATAACTTTCAAACTATAATACTTCGAAAATTCATAGCTTTAAACCATAATTTCTAAAACTTAAATGGTTTGGATATTCAAACAGTATATAGCATCAATAGTTTGGATTCAAAATTTATTTATAAAATAAAATAATTTCCGCGACTTACAATTGATTTCACTAAAGATTAAGTCAAATCCATAAATTTAAAATCGCTTTCAGTTTAAATAAACCACTTCGGTTTCAATATATTTCAAACTTTGAATATTAAAAATTGAAACTAAGGTTGGAAATTTCTGTTTCACCAATCCTATTATTTAGTTTGAAATAATAATTGCATAATAAACCCGTAATCATTTAAGTAAAACTCAAATTACTTATAAAAGAAAATTTCCTTAAATTTTTATACTAGAAATATTCATTTAATTCACCTTGAATAGAATCCAGTTATAAATATCATACCCTTTTTAAAATTTCAAGTTAATAAATTTTACATCAACTTATGAAGTTAACTTCTTAATTAAGCTCAATTCCAAATAAATTTTCCAATTTAACTCCAAATCTTAATTAATTTAAATCCTTTAAAATTATATGTAATTTCAATATCTTAACATGGACTTAACCATATAATATAAAATAATCAAACCCCGTCATTCAACTTATTTATTTTATTTAACAAATCCACACATAGCTTATCTTCAATACTTTAACTATAGATGTATATATATAAAATAAGATTTTATATAATATCAAAATCTATATTTATTAACCGTATCCTATCCAAACCATAGAAAAATTATTTCAAAAATTATTTTTATATATATACCGTGGTGCCTGTATATAATTTTCTATCCTATGGTCAAGTGATACGGATATTTATCATTTCAATCCGCAGTTTAAAAATAAAAAAATACGGTTGTATATCATTTCAAACCGCAATCCCGAATGAATGAAATACATGATAACTTGCAGATTTTAAAATATAGTACACATCATCCATTCACCAAACATCAATCATTAATTATAATCCTCATCAATTTATTTCAATCATCATCAATTTAAACAAACATCAATATATGGCATATACAATATAACAGGAAAATGACAGTTATTAACTAACAGCTTATATTCAAAATAAATTTATTAACTGTTTAACCATCAGTTTATATGCAAAATAAATAAATTTAACTGTCAATTTATATGCAATAATAAAATTAATTAACAGTTAAATTAAGTAAATGCGATTTAACAGAGATAATGAATAAAACATGCCAAACAGTCATAAATAAATTTCTACTCATATCTAAAATCAATTTAACAAACATAAGAAATTTTAGAAATTGTGAGTGGGTTAAAACACTCACCTTTTGAATTTAAATCGAATTTAAATCCGATTTAAACCCAAAAATTAGACGGTCTCCAAATCTGTCCAAACCAGCGTCAAAAGATCTGGAATTAAATTACGATCCTAACAAAAAAATCGCACATGAAACGGAGTTCGTATGAGAAAATTATAGCGATAAAACGATTTGAAATTCAAAAATTAAATTAAACAAAACTCACTCAAATAATGGCCACGTCACCTGTTGACTCTACCTATTTGCTCACGCTCGTTCGAGCATCAGGACAACACTCACGTGAAAATTAGGGTTCAGCCGCCACTGCTTTTTGCAAAAAAACGTTGCCCCTACGCCAACCTCCTCCACGATCTGACATCACCAACCCCTCCCCTAGTCCAGCCGCCCACCATGGCCCCACGCGCGAGCCCAGCACACCCCCAGTGGCTCGCGGCCGTCGCCACCGTATCCCCCCTTTTTCGATGAATCTAGGGACCAATAACACGAAGTAGCCGTAAGGATCGGCCTGCCTCGGCACTCTCTTCGCAACCATGCCCTCTGATCGTCTTCAAATCGACGATCCACCGTTGAATCGCAAAGCCAAAACGAACGGCCGAGACAACAAGCAAATTTATGATCAAACCAAAAACCCGAATTGAAAAACGAATAGTACCAGCAGATTACGCTCTTTGAGAACTATGACACATAATTTTTGTGAATTTTTCTGGAGACTTTGAAGTTTTGACCTTTGATTTGGATTGAAACTGGATCTAGAATTTTGCAGCCATTGGAAAGAAGGAGTTGAGGGAAATGAACGCACAGAGAAATGAAGATGATGGAGACTAGGGTTATAATTGGGTTTATATAGGTAGGTTAGAAATAGAGTGGATGGATCCGATAAACAAACGTGCTGAACGATAATTGGCCCAAAAGCACGTTCTGACCCCGGAACGAAAATTGGATAACTCATATATCAAAATAGATATTTTAAAATATTCTGAACGCGATGGAAAAAGTTTCATGTTCAAATTCCTTCGTATGAAGAAGTTATGCTGAAAACAAAAATTTCCAAATTGATTTTAAATTGATTTCAATTAAATCGATTCCAAGGCATTTCGCGTTCGTACGATCAAACGACAAGTCCGATCGCTACGAAACTTGATACCCTATAATAATTTACCGATACAGATACGATGAAACTGGTTTCGTCGAAATCCGAGCCAGTGGCCAAAATGGCTATTTTTATATTAATTAAATAAATTCAAAATAAATAAATAAAATCAAATTCTATATTTTGATTCTAAAATTGACCCATTTTATTACTTTTAAAAATTCTTAATCATTTACAAAATTCCAACAAGTTTACATGTCAAATTTAAGAAGGTAAATTTTTAAATTTCAATATAAATCCTTAATTTCATTAAATTCCCAAATTTAAATAATATCCTAAAATTTTGTTTAGTTAAATAAATTAATTAGTATTCCATTCATTCCTGTCAAACAGATGGATTAAATATTGGATTCCAAATTATCACACAAATTCCTCACATTATCTTTATTTCAAATAACGAATTATTTAACTATATTCAATCTCATTTAATTTTAATTAAATTCAGTTATTAGACTTTAAGTTTCCGTATAAATAAATAAATCATGATTCCCATTCTTAAATTCACTATTTATCATATTACCATCCTGGGTAATATTTATTTTAATATATATATCCAGATACTTTACATTTTTCAAATTTTTATCTCAATTGCATAACATTAAATTTATATTTATTGCAATAGTTTAATTGAACGAACTAGGTATATAACTCATAATAATTGTTGTAAAACTCTCAATCCCACATTTATAAGTTCGTTATTTCCACTCAAATATTATAGATATTTACAGGTATAGGTTTTTATTCAATCATTATTTATTATATTTTAATTAGATAAATTCACTATTTAAGTCCGTTTTAAATTTATTACTAAGTATCCATTCCTATTTATTATTATATCTTACAATCTATATACATTCATTGATTGATTTCTATTTGCCCTTTTATATTCCATTAAATATATGCGCACACACAAATTAAGATTCTAAATCCAACTAATTATTCCTTTTACATCAACCATCACTTATGAATAATTATCGTTTCCTATTTATTTTGTTACATTCACTTATATTCACTTTATGAGTAAATTAGTATTCCCTTTAACCCATTAATTACTAACTTTAATTATTGCAATTTATTATCCAACATACAATTTGAATCTATTGTCAAATTTTCCATTTCAATTAATTAACACCTTACAATAGTTAATGAAAATGGATTGTACTAAATAAAAATTTATTTTCATTGATGAATTCAATACTTGCCTTTATTTACTTATTTCTAACCTTATATCCAATTGCAACAATTTCCACTATTACAATTAATTGCAATATATAATTCAATTTGTAAATTTTAATTACCCTTGATACATCTAATTTCAACATTCTCTTTCCTATAAATAAATAAGATTTCTGTTTCTTCCCAAATTTAAATTAGAAATCCTATTAAATAAACAAATTAAATTATCGAAATTTACGGGTCGTTACACTACATAAAGGAAATTTATCCTCTATTTCATCGCTAACGAAAAACCTATCTAATTGGGCCATAGAGGGAGATTCTCTATTATTACTCCAAGTAAATTTTCTATTAGAAAGAGGAATTTCAATCAAATTAGAATTAATAATAAATTGGTTAAATTCCTTCGTAGCGGAGTAGTCTCCCTCTCGAGGAGTTCGCTCCCCTATAAAGCGAGTAACGTTAAAGTCTCCCCCCATATCCAAGATCCCGACGCTAAAGATCTAAATTTCAGGCATTCATTCCAAAGAATCCGACGATCTATTTTTGAATTAGGCCCATAAACATTAGAAATATTTAAAAAAGAGTTGCCTGTGAGATTAACTAGAATAATGTGTAAAGAGTGTTGTTTGTAAATACGTCGGAGTAATTGTTCCCCAATAACCGAATACTTTTTTCTGTAAATACTGCATATTTGATTCCATCCATAACTCCATTTTCTTCCCTATGAGTTCCAGTATCGATAAGAATTCTAGTTCTTATTATCCCTCCAACCAATCATTAAACCCCAGAAGAACCCACAGAAGGTTAAAAAAAATCCATTTTCTAAAATGATAACCACCTTATCTTCTATATAAACAAATATCCGGATATTCAATTTTAGTTTCTTGAAGAAGAGCAATGCCAATAGAATAGTCTTTAAAGAAAACTCTAACCTTATCGCATTTATTTAAGCCATTCAAACCTCTAATATTCCAACTAGTGGTCCTCATAAACCAGTGGACCTTGCCCTATCTAGTTCCTTACTTCTAATATACTCGCGATCTACTCAATATCAGAAAATATGAAAGCAGTATCATTAGCTAATTGACTAAACTCGGAACAAGACAAATTACCTAAAGCACAAGATGAATAAGTACTACCCAAATGAGAACGCGTACCTGAGCCTGAATTAATAGCGCCAACTCACGGTACTCGAATCAGGAAGTTTACCCGTGGACTGTGAATGGCTAAAACTAATCCTGACACTACAACGAACCGATCCGCTAGGTGCTATGACCTTCCTAGTCTACCTCTCTTCGATGAAACAGTGCAAGGTGCTGATTTGTTACCAGATTTCCCAAGTAGAACTTCAGAAAGAAGACCAGACTTCCCCTTGGACATCAAAACATTATTTGCTGTTTCCAATGATTCATCATCTAGAGTATCATTCCTAGCTACATTACCTAGCTCGCACTTTTGAATATGTGCAGAATCTCTATCACCCCAATTCCTTACAAAACACTCGCGTCCTCTTCAATAGCCAACCCAACAGTAAAAGCCTCAACACCAATTGAATTCACAACATAGGCCTCAACAACTTCTCCAGATTTATCAAAAACAACACCATCAGAAGAAGAACCACAATTAACATTCAATGCCAATTTTTCAGACGAAAATTCAAACAAGTTATCAACAAAAACATAATCTTCCAATGCAGAGCCTTCATCTTCTTCACTCAACTGAACAGATGGCCCAGTCCAATCACATAAGTCGCAAATTCGTAAGAAATAATTATCACCTAAACCAGCCTGATCGTCAATGACAAGAGAATCGCAAAGCTCTTCCAGAATGACACCATCCCATATGCCAAATTCCAACGTACCATTATGATCATTGAATTCAACTATGTATGAAATATCGGTCTCTGGTATTTTCAACCAAAAATCAGAACATTTGTTTGACATATATAGTTGATCAACATCTAATTGAGCAACAGGATCACTATTATCACCTGACTTAGAATTCTGGCAATCAAGATCATATTCTAACAAAATTTCACTTAAGAAGTAACTGTCCTTAGATTGTTCACCAATATTATCAACAGAAACTTCATCACGAACAATCACATCTCTCTTAGGATTTGCTTCAAAGCCATCAGACGAAAGAGTAGCAACCATAACACTATCAACTCCATTCTCAACTGAATCAAAATCAATTATAGTCTCAGAGTTGAGACATTCGAATTTGTTTGACATATGAATCTCAAAAATTTCCTGTCTTCTAGAGTAAGATTTACCTTTTTTCTTTATTTGAAGAAAACCTTTATTTGGGATCGAATCTTCTCCAATAATCTCGGTTACAGATGAACAAGAACCATTATTGCAATATACAACGTCAAGATCTAAAGTAATAGGATCAAATCGATCACTTATAATAGTATCTGTAAACTCACTATCATTCAAAAGAACAAGATTCTTCTTTGATTTTGAATGTGAGTTACTGGATATGAACTGGAATAAAATTTTAAAATAAACTAATTTCAAAGATTTAAGTAATAACAAGTATTGAAAGGAAATGCAATGTATTGAATGTGTAGTTGGATTAAATAGCAAATGTTAAATTCATTAGATGTAAATAAAGTAGTTAATTGATAAAAATTCAATTAAAATCTAATATTAAAATTTGTTTAATATTGAACAATTAAATTGTTTAAATCTAATTTTGGAAATTATTTGAATAATTGAATTCTGAATTTAATATGATTGAAAATGATACCGAAAGTTGATGTAAATTTTATTTAAACAACAATAAAGATTATTAATATTTAAAATTGGGTTTAAAAGTGAATAATTGGAAATTGAAAATTTTAGATTATAATTGAGACGTTAAAAAATAGCCTTCCGGAACACAGTCTCGGATTTCGACGAAACCAGTTCCATTAGATCCATAATAGCGTGCTATTATTGGATTTCAAATTTGTAAGTTTGGTCATATGGAATAGAAACGCGTTGAATCTCGAATAATTGGATCCAAAAAGCTATATTCTTCATACGATCGAATACGGACCTGAAACCTTTTCCATTGCGTTCAGAATGGGGATATAGCATTATAAACCCCAGTGGCATACCTCGGTAGGAGTTCAAAATTTTGAGTTACTTAAATCGAGATATTTTTGAAATTTAAATAATAAATATATTTATTGACTTGATCATATTCCCATCAGCTTCTTTCTTTCATTTCAAAAACATTGTAGATAGACACCCTACACGCAACCATCACTTCTCCTCCATTTTAAACAGTTCATGCAAGAAAAAAAATCAAGGTTTTGAAAAATTATAACTCATAAAATATTCAACAATAAGATCTGAAACTTTTTTAAAAATCCTATTTTATCATCCTCTTCGATCTAGTATGCTTCTTATATGGTGCGGCTGCATTTTTTGAAATCGACAGCGAAGGTCGAACGACCATGGTAGCTAGGGTTTCGGTTTTGGGGAGATTCGTGCATCGATTGTCGATTTGGAAGATGGATTCGAGTTTGTGACATGTAATAGCACCTTGGTAGCGATTTTTGTGATGTGCGGTTCTCTATGGTATGATGTGACATTGTATGGCAATGTCGTGGAGCTAGGTGTCGCGTTTCACTAGAGAGGCTCGGGTTCAAAAATTTGGTGATAGGAGGGTCGAGTTCGAGGCAAGAGAGACGATGGCGGGGTCGGATTTTGGTTTCAAGCTTCCAAGCTCCGTGTCGATTTCAAAAAAAGGAAATGTGCACGCGTACATATTGGGTTTACCGGAAATGTGCACGCGTACATATTGGGTTTACTGGAAACTAAAGGGTAGGGAGGAGGAGGAAGAAGAAGGGGTTGGGAAAATTTTTGGGCCGTGGGCCGTGGAAAAAGAGACGAAAAAGAGACGAAAAGGAAAAAGGGAAAAGAAGAAAAGGACAAAAAAAGGAAGAAGTCTGGGTCGTTTGTATTTCGTTCGTGGGCTTGGGCCATATCATTTGGGTATAGGTTTTAGGAAAAACATTATATTAGTGTTAAATTATCGATGTCTTATAAAAAATCATATTTTGTCCGTACGAGGAACGATTCGGACGATTAAAGTTGCGTTGGATTCATATTAAGGAAATCTTCGCTATGGAATCAGTTTGGTTAAATTTGGTGCTTCTGGAAATTTCAATCATGTTCGAATGCTTCGAATTTAATCCAGATCAGAGCGCGTCGGCAATAATGAAAACCAAGGAGAGTGTTATTATAATGCTCATACGTACTAGAATATTTTTATGCCAGTTAAATATGAAATTATGAGGTGATATAAATTTATTGATTGCTGTTTTATAAATTTAGCTGTCATATAAATTGTCATTTGAATTAACCATTACAAAATAAAACTGACAGTTAGATTTGAAATTGGGATTGATTGCCTGTAAAATACCCGATATTAATAACTATGAAATTGTTGTGAATTATATTGTTCGTTTGTATGATTGATTGCGATGGATGCTATTTGTTGATATTTTGGATAATTTGGATGTTTACTTATTCTGATACATCTATTATCACCTGTTATATTATTACAGCATACAAAACTGTAAATTGAATCATTTTGAATAAATTAAGAAATAGGTTGAAATCATATATTCATATGACACTGTGATTTGGGTTGAAATGATATATAT
Organism: Allium cepa; assembly: GCA_030765085.1. Classification (NCBI taxonomy): domain Eukaryota; kingdom Viridiplantae; phylum Streptophyta; class Magnoliopsida; order Asparagales; family Amaryllidaceae; genus Allium; species Allium cepa. Next base: position 590,617,756 of record CM060928.1, read on the forward strand.
CCATCTCTGAAATTAAATTGAAATGACTGATCACTTGGCCATATGATAGATAATTATATACAGACACCGAATTGATTAAATTAAATAATTTTAAAAGTTTTGGTTTTGAAATTATTTAATGATATCGAATTTAAGATATGAAAATCGAAGTTATGAAATTTTAATCACGAATTCGAATTTGAAGTGTTAAAATTAATTTTGGTTAAAAGAAATTGTTTTAATAATTGAACATGAGATTTTGAAGTTAAAATCGGGATATGATTGAATTGCATAAATTGATTTGTTTTTAAAAATTGGATTTTATCCGAACTTTGGAATAATGCTAAATTAAAAGTGATATAAAAACGATATTTCGAAATTGAGCTCAGAATTGAATTATATTTGAAAATTGGGATTTTAAACTGAATATTAAACGATAATTAGATTTAAATGTTTTAAACCGATACTTTGAAAATCGAGCTCGAACTCGATATAAATTGAAATTGAATTAATTGGATTTGAAAGTGGAATTGAACTAATTTAAAATCGAAGTTGAAATTGATTTGAATTGAAATCGAAATTGAATCGATTGAATGGAAATTGGAATTGATTTGAGTTAGGAAGTTGGAATTGAATCGGTTTGACTTTGAAACTATTTTCAAATAAATTATTTAATACTAAATTATTTAAAAGTTATCTTCACTAATATACAAATTATTTTGTTTTTCCAAATTTTTTGCGATATAAGCCATTTTAATACTTAAACTATTTTATATTGCTATTCTAACCATTTAAACTATTTTAACTATTTTAATTATTTAGACTATTTTAAACTATTCAAACTATTTTTCAAAATTTCAAACCGGTCAAGAGTGGAATGTATTTTTAAATCATGGATTTAAATACGAATTGGGTCGAATGAAGTTATAAACCAAATGTAAATTTAAAACAATTTTGCAATCGAGCTTGCGGTATTGAGGCGAAATTGATTTTGAAATGAAATAGTATATTTGAGTAAATATGATGATTTCGAAATGTATTTGATTTGAAGCGAATATGATATTTGATATCAAATACGTTTTTTTTTTCGAAATGTAAAAGTACCAACCGGTGTATAAAACAATGTTTGGTTGTTAAAGAGATCAAGATCGGATATGGCATACTCTCTATCGATACCAGAACCACTTTAACAACTGTGTATGTGGAGTGATGATCCAGAACGAAGTGGTAGGATTTGGCGTCGTTTGTTAGATTTGAAGAAAGAGAACGATGATGGATTTCCTGGCACTTGTGCCAATTTGAAATGACTAAAAAAGGAGCCGTATCGGCCAAGTGGGTTAGCTACCCCGAGCAGATACACTTCTTCATATTTCCATCATTTACATTGCGATTGATTGGTGTGCACCCTCCGAATTATGGAAGTGTTGAATGCGGTGGGCGGTCATAGCTATGATGTGTTTCTATTAGCCTGGAAAGGTAAACTGGTAGTCCCCTACCTTGGGCATTTCCTAACTTGCCGTGTTATATTTTCATCGCCAAACGACACCCATACGATTTTGGTTTAGTGTTGTCATATCACGGCGCATCCCTGATTACCGACGTTCTACTGGTGGTGTCAAATGCAAACTGTACGTCAATGCTTAAAAACACGTTAAGGGAGATCAATGTAAAACGTTAAAGCTAAAAAATACATTTATTTTATTGATTAGACGTTATATGTAGCATATTCAATTACATATAAATATTTCGATGGATACTTAAGAGATGGAAAATCATGTAATATCTCTTAAGTTGTTGCATGCACGTTATACATTGGATAGGAGATATGAAAACCCGTAAGCATCTCTGAGGCCATGACACTCATGTTTTATGTGATATCGATTTGACTCGCATAAGAATATTTTAGTCCTGACTCAAATGTTTTGTGTAAAGGCCTGTAAATTCGTACCCTTTGAATTGACCATAATCCACATCAGTTCGACTCAAGTTGAACGAAAAATACGAATCTTCAAGGTGAAGAAGAACAAGGTAGAAGAAAAATAGAACAACAACAATAGAATCTCACAATCACGGTGGAACAGAATATAATATATGACAACAGGGTTTTAGACAAAAGAATCTGTAACTGTTACTGTACATACCATTATCATAGTACAATAGACAATAATCAATCTGTATGGTTTAATAACTTTTCCTCACATACATAGCTTACACAACGGAACTATCAACCAAAACGGAAATACGTCTCTGTCGTCCAGCTTGTCTCTTAAGCTTCTTAGCATCATATCCAGAATCTGTAATACTCGGTCTGGCCCAAGCATTGTAATAAAATAACAACCGAGTCAGTCTGGAAAACCGTGAGAAACACACTCACTTTAAATTATTAAAGTTATAAAAATCCTTTGAAAAACAAGGGTATCTCGTAAGACCGCGTCACACGTAAACATGACGGGTTTTCCCTTATGATAACCAAAACATTTTATAGAAACATCATCTCTTATTATAATAGTGTATATAGAAACTAAATAGAAAATAGCTGAAATGCTTACATCTCACGTTTAAAAATAGTTGGGCACGGTCAAAACCGTACGGCACTTATTGGATAATAGATTCCATCGAATGACTGGGCCACTGGGGTACAGTTCACCACAGTACACCTCTAGAACAATGTACCGAGGACCACGCGGGATCCCCTGCTACACAAGACTGGCCTACCCCTAACCTGAATAGACCGAATATGTTATCACCCCAGGTGTTTCCACCCTTACCATCGAGCGCTCCTTCTTTCATGCACAATCATATCCATAATATATAGATTTCCGAGGACATCTAGAAAGGTGATAACATACCCTAATTGCGTGCGACCCACTTAGCTTTGCTGCATCTCCCATGTTTTAGTCATTCTTGGTTGATGAGGCTCGAGGCTAAGTGTTACCTTTCAAGAAACAATTCTGCTTAGAATGCTCATCGTCCACCAATGACGATGTTCTGATAGCATTCGTCCATACAAGTTGTCTTGGGTCTGGACAAATCGAATCACCATCTTCACGGTATTCATTTGTTACATTCAAACCGGATCGGAGTGGTTTTCAGATAATTAAACCCGATCCCTGTCTCTTCGAAACGATTAACAAAATTGGCCAAAATTGATAGTTGGTTATTTAATTATCAATACACATCCAAGAGCAGACATCAGGCCTTATTTCAAACTTTTCCAAAATTTATATCAAAATATCTTTATGAGATATTACTCCTAATACTTTAACATTTGAAAACGGTTTTCAAATCCTTTTATTTTTCAACAGAAATGTTCTATCCCTTTTCAATACTTAAAATATTTTTCCCGCTTTATTTATATTCAACACTTAGGAAGTATTCTATTTATTTCCTATATCTTCCTCAAAATCATTTACAGTTTTATCTGTAAATTTCTTGACTCGTTCATAATGAATTTTTATAAGTTCCGGAATTCCTTAATAAATTCCTTTAATATTTCCGAAGCTAATTATGCTTGCTTATAAACTCAATTTCCCAATGTACCTCTTTATGACTTGTATTTCATTCTTCGAAGTTCACTTTTATCAACTACTTTGGAAATTTTCTTACTTTCTTTTCGATTCTACCTTTTTAAGAATTTTCTTATAATCTTATCTATTGAATAACCCTATTTCCAGACTTCCGAGAAGGTTTACAAATAATTTAAGACTATTTCAAAACTTTATATATGTACATACATATGTAAATAAAAATAAGTATTTTAAAGAAAATAATAATAAATTATTTTTAAGGCATATTCAAATAATTATTTAAAATATTGAACACTTTTTGTAACATCACTTTTCAAAGCAGGTTTAAAAATTTAGGATTTTATTAAAATAAATATTAAGTATTTGAAAATTCACTGCTGAAGTATTTCAATACTAACTAACTTTAAAACTTATATAGTTTAATAAATAAGAATTTTCCTTTTTAAATACCACTTAACTTATCAATAAAATAAATTTTTAAATCTCAATAACCAAATTTCAATTAATAAATCTTCTCGATTTCCATCACAATACCTCCCTTTCCGGTCTCCTTAACCATCTTCACCCAAAATAGTATCCCCTATTTTTCACTTACCCTAATTCCATATTCAAATATAAATTCTTCCCATAAATTTATATTCAAAATTTATCATCCGATATCACTTCACTTTATTTTTTTTAAACATCATTTAAATTTTTTTATAACTCCTTTAAGTTTCACTAAAAATGATCTCGCTTATAGAATTCCATTTCATAAATTCAATTTCTTATAAATTTCATTTATTTTTGCCAATCTATTTTTAATATCGATTTCAACTTCTTTCTATATTTCCTGAATATCACTTTATAATCCAGTCTCAAAAATCCCTTTATATAATTTATTTAAAATCTCTATTTAAAAATATTTTCCTCGCATTACTTAATACGATCCAAAATTTATTATTGCTTATTCAAATCAATCTCTTTTAAATAATCTGAATTTCGATATATATATATATATATATATATATATATATATATATATATATATTAAAATCTCGTTCTAATTCCATACAATTTAAAACAATAGTTATGGTATTTAATATATCCAAAGTTAATTTCCATACTACTATAACATTTAAAAATTTACAACACATAATTATTCAACAGATTATTCAATCACATCATATATATATATATATATATATATATATGAAAAACACTAATATATTCAAGGAATCCAGTTGGATTCCTCCAACCTGTTTTCCCTGCATCCACAGATGTTAATACAACATGAAAAAACCAATCCCATTTCGAGGGAGATATCGCGGTATATAGGGTCATCCGCTATTATGCCGGGTGCATAGGGTCTCATCCACTATAATGTGCGAAATATTACTCCAAATACTAATATATATGTAAACTACTATACATATTATATCATCCAACAGACAATAATTAATGAATTTAACCAAGCATCTAAAATTAATTTTAGCTACTTAAAATTTAATTTTTGGAAATCCAAATGAGCGAGAATTTTCTCAACTTGATTTTTTTTTAGTTTACCGAATATCAAGAAAATTTTAAATTTTCTAGAATCCAACGGACTCCAAAATCCCAAACTACGTCCTATGCACAGATTTGCTGACATGAACCCACCGCAACTTATTTATTCACAGGTGACCTCGTATTAAACGCTATGAGCTATATAAGTTAACGAAATTAAATAAAGTAAATAAATTTCAGCCTTAATCATTTAATTAGCCCAAAGCAGTAGTCCATCTTTTCCACGCCTGCTCTTCCACCCTTGTCTGCCCATACAGGCTACCAGAACACGCTTCACTTCGACCGTCGATAGTCCAGCCTCTTTCTACATGCAGAACCACCACCCACAGCCTAAGGCCTCAATCTATGCTCCTTTGATCAAAGACCGTCGTCTGTCACCACCTACCATTCACTGCGACTTGCCCAAAACCTATCTCCACCTTCCTTCGACCCAGCTTCTTCCAACTGCCATCGCCAACGCCACCCCTGAATATTCCCTCCATGAAACTCGAGCTCGAAATCCTCACCCTCTATGAAATTGCGACCACCACACTTCGCCACTGCACTTATTGAGCTCGTCACCGTCGAACCCTAATCCATCGAATGCGCTCCATCACTCGAGTCCGATATTCACCGCTCCGCCTGTCAGCGCCTCACGCGGTCGTGATGTCGATCACAGATTTTTTTTTATGTTCGAATCGATTTCGAACAGGTAAAAAGAACGAGAGAGAGGCTTACGATTATGAAAAGAAAAATTTCGACTGGTTTTCCTCCTCCTTGTTTTGATTTCGAATTGAAATAGAAATGAAGAGAAAAAAGGTTTTGTGTAAAGGCCAGTAAATTCGTACCCTTTGAATTGACCATAATCCACATCAGTTCGACTCAAGTTGAACGAAAAATACGAATCTTCAAGGTGAAGAAGAACAAGGTAGAAGAAAAATAGAACAACAACAATAGAATCTCACAATCACGGTGGAACAGAATATAATATATGACAACAGGGTTTTAGACAAAAGAATCTGTAACTGTTACTGTACATACCATTATCATAGTACAATAGACAATAATCAATCTGTATGGTTTAATAACTTTTCCTCACATACATAGCTTACACAACGGAACTATCAACCAAAACGGAAATACGTCTCTGTCGTCCAGCTTGTCTCTTAAGCTCCTTAGCATCATATCCAGAATCTGTAATACTCGGTCTGGCCCAAGCATTGTAATAAAATAACAACCGAGTCAGTCTGGAAAACCGTGAGAAACACACTCACTTTAAATTATTAAAGTTATAAAAATCCTTTGAAAAACAAGGGTATCTCGTAAGACCGCGTCACACGTAAACATGACGGGTTTTCCCTTATGATAACCAAAACATTTTATAGAAACATCATCTCTTATTATAATAGTGTATATAGAAACTAAATAGAAAATAGCTGAAATGCTTACATCTCACGTTTAAAAACAGTTGGGCACGGTCAAAACCGTACGGCACTTATTGGATAATAGATTCCATCGAATGACTGGGCCACTGGGGTACAGTTCACCACAGTACACCTTTAGAACAATGTACCGAGGACCACGCGGGATCCCCTGCTACACAAGACTGGCCTACCCCTAACCTGAATAGACCGAATATGTTATCACCCCAGGTGTTTCCACCCTTACCATCGAGCGCTCCTTCTTTCATGCACAACCATATCCATAATATATAGATTTCCGAGGACATCTAGAAAGGTGATAACATACCCTAATTGCGTGCGACCCACTTAGCTTTGCTGCATCTCCCATGTTTTAGTCATTCTTGGTTGATGAGGCTCGAGGCTAAGTGTTACCTTTCAAGAAACAATTCTGCTTAGAATGCTCATCGTCCACCAATGACGATGTTCTGATAGCATTCGTCCATACAAGTTGTCTTGGGTCTGGACAAATCGAATCACCATCTTCACGGTATTCATTTGTTACATTCAAACCGGATCGGAGTGGTTTTCAGATAATTAAACCCGATCCCTGTCTCTTCGAAACGATTAACAAAATTGGCCAAAATTGATAGTTGGTTATTTAATTATCAATACACATCCAAGAGCAGACATCAGGCCTTATTTCAAACTTTTCCAAAATTTATATCAAAATATCTTTATGAGATATTACTCCTAATACTTTAACATTTGAAAACGGTTTTCAAATCCTTTTATTTTTCAACAGAAATGTTCTATCCCTTTTCAATACTTAAAATATTTTTCCCGCTTTATTTATATTCAACACTTAGGAAGTATTCTATTTATTTCCTATATCTTCCTCAAAATCATTTACAGTTTTATCTGTAAATTTCTTGACTCGTTCATAATGAATTTTTATAAGTTCCGGAATTCCTTAATAAATTCCTTTAATATTTCCGAAGCTAATTATGCTTGCTTATAAACTCAATTTCCCAATGTACCTCTTTATGACTTGTATTTCATTCTTCGAAGTTCACTTTTATCAACTACTTTGGAAATTTTCTTACTTTCTTTTCGATTCTACCATTTTAAGAATTTTCTTATAATCTCATCTATTGAATAACCCTATTTCCAGACTTCCGAGAAGGTTTACAAATAATTTAAGACATTTCAAAACTTTATATATGTACATACATATGTAAATAAAAATAAGTATTTTAAAGAAAATAATAATAAATTATTTTTAAGGCATATTCAAATAATTATTTAAAATATTGAACACTTTTTGTAACATCACTTTTCAAAGCAGGTTTAAAAATTTAGGATTTTATTAAAATAAATATTAAGTATTTGAAAATTCACTGCTGAAGTATTTCAATACTAACTAACTTTAAAACTTATATAGATTAATAAATAAGAATTTTCCTTTTTAAATACCACTTAACTTATCAATAAAATAAATTTTTAAATCTCAATAACCAAATTTCAATTAATAAATCTTCTCGATTTCCATCACAATACCTCCCTTTCCGGTCTCCTTAACCATCTTCACCCAAAATAGTATCCCCTATTTTTCACTTACCCTAATTCCATATTCAGATATAAATTCTTCCCATAAATTTATATTCAAAATTTATCATCCGATATCACTTCACTTTATTTTTTTTAAACATCATTTAAATTTTTTTATAACTCCTTTAAGTTTCACTAAAAATGATCTCGCTTATAAAATTCCATTTCATAAATTCAATTTCTTATAAATTTCATTTATTTTTGCCAATCTATTTTTAATATCGATTTCAACTTCTTTCTATATTTCCTGAATATCACTTTATAATCCAGTCTCAAAAATCCCTTTATATAATTTATTTAAAATCTCTATTTAAAAATATTTTCCTCGCATTACTTAATACGATCCAAAATTTATTATTGCTTATTCAAATCAATCTCTTTTAAATAATCTGAATTTCGATATATATATATATATATATATATATATATATATATATATATATTAAAATCTCGTTCTAATTCCATACAATTTAAAACAATAGTTATGGTATTTAATATATCCAAAGTTAATTTCCATACTACTATAACATTTAAAAATTTACAACACATAATTATTCAACAGATTATTCAATCACATCATATATATATATATATATATATATATATATATATATATATATATGAAAAACACTAATATATTCAAGGAATCCAGTTGGATTCCTCCAACCTGTTTTCCCTGCATCCACAGATGTTAATACAACATGAAAAAACCAATCCCATTTCGAGGGAGATATCGCGGTATATAGGGTCATCCGTTATTATGCCGGGTGCATAGGGTCTCATCCACTATAACGTGCGAAATATTACTCCAAATACTAATATATATGTAAACTACTATATATATTATATCATCCAACAGACAATAATTAATGAATTTAACCAAGCATCTAAAATTAATTTTAGCTACTTAAAATTTAATTTTTGGAAATCCAAATGAGCGAGAATTTTCTCAACTTGATTTTTTTTTAGTTTACCGAATATCAAGAAATTTTTAAATTTTCTAGAATCCAACGGACTCCAAAATCCCAAACTACGTCCTATGCACAGATTTGCTGACATGAACCCACCGCAACTTATTTATTCACAGGTGACCTCGTATGAAACGCTATGAGCTATATAAGTTAACGAAATTAATTAAAATAAATAAATTTCAGCCTTAATCATTTAATTAGCCCAAAGCAGTAGTCCATCTTTTCCACGCCTGCTCTTCCACCCTTGTCTGCCCATACAGGCTACCAGAACACGCTTCACTTCGATCGTCGATAGTCCAGCCTCTTTCTACATGCAGAACCACCACCCACAGCCTAAGGCCTCAATCTATGCTCCTTTGATCAAAGACCGTCGTCTGTCACCACCTACCATTCACTGCGACTTGCCCAAAACCTATCTCCACCTTCCTTCGACCCAGCTTCTTCCAACTGCCATCGCCAACGCCACCCCTGAATATTCCCTCCATGAAACTCGAGCTCGAAATCCTCACCCTCGATGAAATTGCGACCACCACACTTCGCCACTGCACTTATTGAGCTCGTCACCGTCGAACCCTAATCCATCGAATGCGCTCCATCACTCGAGTCCGATATTCACCGCTCCGCCTGTCAGCGCCTCACGCGGTCGCGATGTCGATCACAGACTTTTTTTTTTATGTTCGAATCGATTTCGAACAGGTAAAAAGAACGAGAGAGAGGCTTACGATTATGAAAAGAAAAACTGCGACTGGTTTTCCTCCTCCTTGTTTTGATTTCGAATTGAAATAGAAATGAAGAGAAAAAAGGTTTTGTGTAAAGGCCCGTAAATTCGTACCCCTTGAATCGACCATAATCCACATCAGTTCGACTCAAGTTGAACGGAAAATACGAATCTTAACGGTAAAGAAGAAAAAGGTAGAAGAAAAATAGAACAACAACAATAGAATCTCACAATCGCAGCGGAACAAAATATAATATATGACAACAGGGTTTTATACAAAAGAATTTGTAACTGATACTATACATACCATTATAAGAGTACAATAGACAACAATTAATCTGTACAGTTTAATAACTTGTCCTCACATACATAGCTTACACAACGGAACTATCAAGAAAATACAGAAATACGTCTCTATCATCCAGCTTGTCTCTTAAGCTCCTTAGCATCATATCCAGAATCTGTAATACTCGGTCTGGCCCAAGCATTGTAATAAAATAACAACCGAGTCAGTCTGGAAAACCGTGAGAAAACACACTCAATTTGAATTATTAAAGTTATAAAAATCCTTAGAAAAACAAGGGTATCTCGTAAGACCGCATCACACATAAACACGACGGGTTTTCCTTATGATAACCAAAACATTTTATAGAAAAATCATCTGATATTATAATAGTGTATATAGAAACTAAATAGAAAATAGCTGAAATGCTTGCGTCTTACATTTAAACATAGTTGGGCACGGTCAAAACCGTACGGTGCTTATCGGAGAATGGATTCCATCAAATGACAGGGCCATTTGGGTACAGTCCACCACAGTACACCTCTATAACAATGTACCGAGGACCATGCCGGGATCTTCTGCTACACAAGACCGGCCTACCCCTAACCTAGATAGATCGAATACGTTATCACCCCTGGTGTTCCCACCCTTACCATCGAGCGCTCCTTCTTTCATGCACAACCATATCCATAATATATAGATTTCCAAGGACATTTAGAAAGGTGATAACATACCCTAATTGGATGCGACCCACTTAGCCTTGTTGCATCTCTCCTATTTTAGTCATTCCCGATTGATGAGGCTCGAAGCTAAACGTTACCTTTCAAGAAACAATTCTACTTAGATTGCTCATCGTCCTCCAAAGACGATGTTCTGATAGCATTCGTCCATACAAATTGCCCTAGGTCTGGACAAACCAAATCACTGTTTTCATCATCTTCATGGTATTCATTCGTTATGTTCAAACCGGATCGAAGTGGTTTTTGGATAATTAAACCTGATCCCGTTCTCTTCAAAACGATTAACGAAATTGGGCAAAATTGGTAGTCGATTATTTAACTATCAATACACATCCAAGAGCAGACATCAGGCCTTATTTCAAATTTTTCCAAAATTTATTTCAAAATATCTTTATAAGATATAGGTTATCATCGTTTGTGAGGACAAGCTGTTATAACTATCCAGGTTCATATAGATTAGTTTACTCTAATTGTTGTATGTATATTAAAGTTTTCTTTTTGGGTAACGATCTTTTGAGAATATTACATATTATCGCTTCGCATGTGAGATTCTGATATTATGTTCTTCTTTCTTGTTCAGTTTCGTTTTCCTTTTCTTTTACCTTAACATTCTGCCTTTCGGGTACTTGGTTGCTCGGGATAGGAATACAATAGATGTATTAATGTCGACATTTGGGGTAGAAAAGGTTGTTCGTTACGTTATCCATCCTACAGGACAGATTCTGGGATCAGATGGTTTGCTCCAACTCCACTTTGTTGCCCAAACGATCTGTTGCATGGACATAATCATGAAGTAGTGCAAACAGAGATTAGTAGCACTAGTGATCGAGACAAACAACATGGTTACTGTAACACAATAAAGTAAACACCATGATAGAGAAAGAAGATTGTGCAACAAATAGATTGTCTGGGGAAATTCACAATGTCTGATTGATGGGCATACTAATGAAATAGAATGTAATATCTTGTGTCAAGGAAGAGTCTAATTGAACTGGTCAAGGAGAATGCAGATGAAATAGGATGTAAGCCTTGGGGTAACTTAGTATTAATAAATCATATGAGATTTACTTAGAAATGTACACCTCATTATGCTTGCATACTCGTAATATGATGTGACTAATAAATATAACGATTGCAACTCATATAAGTGGATAGGAGTGATTCCTCAGTTGATTAGAGTTGCAACTGCGAACCATGTAATTAAAGTCATGACGTATGAGTTAAAACCTATATGTTCTTTGAGATATGGGTTGGGTACTAGTCTAGCGAGTGTGTGACATTTTTGATAGCAAAAGCATTATTATACCTAACACACTCATTATGTTATGTGTTGAGCATAGTTACACTTGCAATTAGTTTCTAACTTGACCCGAGGTTTATTATGTATTTAATAACCTTAGGAAAGACTAAGGTTGCTTTATAGGTTTGATGCTATGATTATATGTGCTTTGTGGGCTACGATATAGAAATTGGGTCAATGACGATGGCAGATATTCACTTTGTTTATATTGAATATCTCATAATGTTATGACATTTTTATGCATTGAGACTTAGTTATATTTCATGATATGTTGTACTTGTATCAGATATCAGTTATGATATATATATATATATATATATATATATATATAATTGTTACCTTTTATTCACCTCTAATTCTAATTGTTTGGGTTTGTTCTCTTATGTATCTCTAATACTGTGTTATTTGGTCCTGGCAACTCATATATTTTGCTTTGCGTTGAGATGAGACACATATTATTTCACATGTTTTCTGGTATTATAAGATATCCATATTGATCCAAAAAATTTAGTACAAAGGGAATTGAGTTTATAAGCAAGTATAATTGGTTTTGAAAATATTAAGGGAATTAATTAAGGAATTTCGAAATTTATATAATTCGTGTAAACGAGTTGGAAATTTAAAAATAAGATTGTAAATGATTTTGAGAAAGAGAAATAGGAAACAAAAGGAGTATTTCCGAAGTGTTGAATATAAAATGATGTGAAGAAAATATTCTAAGTATTAGGAAGGCTTGGAAATGTTACGTTAAAAAAAGATTTGAAAACTGTTTTCAAATGTTGGGGAACTAAAAGTAATTTCTTATAAAGATATTTTGAGATAAATCTTGGAAAATTTATAATAAGGCCCGGTGATTGTTTATGGATGTGTATTGATAGTTAAATAACTGGCTATCAATTTTGGCCAATTTCGTTAATCGTTTCGAAGAGATTGGGATCAGATTAAATTATCCGAAAACCACTTCAATTCGGTTTAAACGTAACGAATGAATACCGTGAAGATGATGAAGATGGTGATTCGGTTTGTCTAGACCCAGGGCAACTTGTATGGACGAATGCTATCAGAACATCGTCACTAGATGGCGATGAGCATGCTAAGTAAAATTGTGTTCTTAAAATATAACGCTTAGCCTCGAGCCTCATAAACCGGGGAATGACTAAAACGGAGGAGATGCAGCAAGGCTACGAGGGTTGCACCCAAATAGGGTAAAGTTACCCCTATCTAGAGTCCCTTTTATTCGGCTATGTGGTGCGGTTGCTGATCCCAACCGTGGGATAATCTTATTCGGTCTATCCAGGTTAGGGGTAGGCCAGTCCTATGTAGCAGAGGATCCCCACGTGGTCCTCGGTACATTGTTCTAGAGGTGTACTGTGGAGGGCGGTACCCCTAATGGCCCAGTCATTCGATGGAATCCATTCGTTAATAAGCGCCGTACGGTTTTGATTGTGCTCTGGAACATGAGATGCAAGCATCTCAGCTATTTTCTATTTACTTTCTGTAGACATTATTATAATATCAAACGATTTGATAAAAATGGTTTTGGTTATCGTAAGGTAAAAGCCCATTGTGTTTACTTATGACGTGGTCTTACGAGATACCTTTGTTTCAAAAGATTTTGAAAAGTTAATAATTCAAATTGAGTGTATTTTTTTCATGCTGGTTTTCCTTACCGACTCAAGTGTTATTTTATTATAATGTTCGGGTAAGACCGAGTATTACAGATTCAGGATAGAATGCTATGGAGCTTAGGGAACGAGCTAGATGACAATGCGTACTTCCGTACTTGATTATTATTCCACTCTGTAAGGACGAGTTATTAAATTTTCCAGATTTGATGTATTGGATTGTTGTACTTTGATAGTGGTATGTATATTAACAGTACAATTCTTGTATTAAAAATCTGTTATCATATATTATACTTTGTTCCGCTGCGATTGTGAGATTATGTATTGTTATGTTCTTTCTTCTACCTTTTTCCTCTTCATCCCTAATGAACTGGTATTTCCGGCACTCGACTGCTCCGCATTTTATACAGTGGATGTATTGATGTCGATTGTCGAGGTCGAAAATCCCCGTCCGTTACAAATCAGTTCCCATATTATTCATTTTTTCTTTCATTAGTTACCAATTTATTGCCCTTTAAATTTGTAATTAATGTCCGTAAATCCTAATTTGTTAATTAGTAATTAATACGCATATAGTCGTAATTTATGTAGTTCGTGTATTCTTATTCCTGGTCGTTAAGATTAGCTATAAGTGTATGCTAATTCTAAACTAGAATGCTTATTTACACATTTTTAATATATTAGAGCTATCTTTAAAAAGGACTACTAATATAACCTCCATAAATTGACGGTAATGAAATCTTTTGCTTTGTTTGAATTTACAAGAAATTATTTTCTTTTTTGTTGAAAGAGGCAACACAAATAATGGAATGATATCCATGTCCAACATATCTCTTTCCCTTTTTGGTGCATTCTTTGTTAATTCAAACAACGTGCTTTTATACATACTTTGAAACATGATAATTTATGGAAATTACACGGAAATTGCTTTGACTAAATTATACCACAGAAAGTTACATTCTAAGCTATCGATGACAACCTAATTTACAACCCAATTTATAGATCTGGAATATCTTTACACTTTACCAACTTCTTCAAATTGAGGTATGAGAATGATTTCATATTTCTAGATTGGGTTGTACACTCATTCCTATTTCATTCACACCCTATAAACCTTAATTTGTCATACCTAAGTAGTGATCCCTATCTACTCCATAAAATTATTCTTTATAAAACTAGAATTTTAGCAATCATACAAAATGATTTTAAATAGACTATTTTTATACAAATAAACTTATCTTGTTAATTAAAAAACAGTATTTAGTGCCCCGTTTCTTGCCAAACTAAAAATTTCACAAATATGAAGTACCAAACTCAAAATCTATCTTTGAAAATATGAACTTAGAAACCTTTACTAAGAATTTAAAATTTCTTAGTTCCAAATAGGAGAAAAATAATTTCTCTTTTTAAAACTTACTTCATCAAAGATATATCTCTTTAAAAGTTAGACGTTCAATTCATATCATTTAAAGACTGCTTGGTTTTCAAAAAGAAACAACGAAAAACATTTCTTTTTAATATCTTACTATAATAAAGATTTACTCCTTTTGAAAATAGGATCCTTAACATACAATATTCAAAACTCAATTATAATTCTAAAATAAATAAATTAGACCTTTATTATCAAGGAGTTTTCTAGTTACACGAATTATCATTTTCAAAATAATAGTTTTTCCTCAATTATGATTTCAAAATAATAGTATATCATTCTAAAATATAGATTAACATCTACTACCTTATTACTCAAAATATACCGTTATTTGACAAAATATGTTTTGTAACTTTGTACAAAACGCTTAAAATCCCTTGCAATACTTTCTTATCAATTCCAATAATATTCTTATTCAAACGAGTTCTGAATTTGAATTAGAAAAGATGCATGTATAAAATTCTCATCTTACATAATTGCTTTTCCAAAAATACCTAACTCTTTTATTAATTACCATCATTTATATTCTCAAAAATACTTTATATATAGCTTTAAACAATGGAGAAATGGAGTAGACAAAGATAACTATCTTATTCTTATTACTCCTCTTATATATCCTTTATTACTGGATTAAAATTCTTAATTCCATCACTGTCTAAATTTAGCTACCATTCTTCACATTTCCTTATACGGAAATGTTCCTCTTATCTACATTATCGGACATTCGTACCTTTCTATTCTTTCTATCTTATGTTGATCAAGTGCATTTTCCATTTGTATACCCTTTCAAAAGAAATTTACGAATAAGAAGCTCTAATTTTATAAGGTAGGAAAAATCATGCATTTCACAAAAGAAAATTCCCTTGTTAAAAATCTTTGGACCAAAAACTTTTGGCTCAATAAATTTAAACTGGAAATTTTAAGAATGCAAAATCCTTTTTAAGTTAGAAATTTCTAACTCAACTATTTATAAATTATAAATCTCCAAATTTCCTTGCTCTTTTCAAAATAACAGCTTCCAAATTCATAAAGTAGAAGAATTCATAAAAATAGAAGAATCCAAAAGTTGAAAACTTTTAATTCAACAAATTTTTAAATTGAAAAGTTAACAATTGAGATCCTTCTCCTTTCTATATACTTTTTGAGTAATCAAAAATCATCCGCCACTTTATTTTTAAAATATATCACCACTTCTTTCTGAACTTTTTATAGTATATTTTCAAAGCTGTCAAAAATCAATTTCTATCAAAAATTTGAACTTACAACACATAAGATTTTAACTTAATAATCTTTTGAAAAGCTCTTTCAAGAAGTTTTCAGAAACCTTTTTACCGCTTTCTTCTCAAGGAGTAGGATTTTTAAAATTGGTTTTGATTGTCCTTCCCTTTGAACTCCCTACTCAATCATCTTAAATATCTAGTTATCTCCTTGTGGTGATTGATGTACACCTTCTTGCGGAAGCTTGTTTCACTACTATATCCCTTGCTTTCGTATGTTTACGAATACTATGCCTTATAACATCTAAGTATTACCTAACATTTATATTTACTACTCTCATAAATGTCACTCTATCAGTATTAAATGGTTATTATCTTAATGGATGTTTCCTAAAGACGTTTATTTTCCCATTCAACTTTACCTATTTAACTTTTTTCTTATCTTCCCATAATTTCCCTAATCGTCTCATAGATCTATTTAATTTCTTATAACTCTCCACTTAATGCTTATTCATTACCTATTAAATTTTGAAGTTACAACATTTCCTTCTATGATTCTTATCCATATTATTTAACATGCTTATAGGATTCATAATGATAAGAAAGTCTAGGTCCAACTAAGAAGCATGAAATTTAACTATATTTATTTTACCAACTCAGAGTTGCTTCATCTACCCTTTCGAAATATAGTAGCAACTACTTCTATAATCGAAATTTATAGAGCCAGACGTAAATTCAAAATAAGTATATATATAATAAGGTTTTTGAAAAATATTTTCAAAAATAACAAATACGCCACTCATATATACACGTTTCCCCGCTGATCGAGTAACCTAAGCTCTGATACCAAATTTAACAACCCGCTTTGGGATAGGCCTATATTCCGATCCAGCAAAGGCCCATTGAAACTTAGGCCGATTCCAAAGCTGGCTATTAGTTGGTAAAAATAACAAAATAGAGTTATCTATCTATTCTTTTAAAACTCACAGGGGAAGAAATAAAATATAATAACAATAATAGTACTCATTTATTTCAAATCATTTCAAATGTCAAAAAACATTACATAATGTCAACCGTTAAAACATTTCATTCAGCATGTGTATAATAGAAAATAACACAAAAAGATAGATAGTAACTGCCACAAGCTTCACTCTCGCCATCTTCAAACATTATCACACCTTCTCAAACCTGTATTGTAATGAGGAGGGAGACAAAACAACAAGTGTCTGGTGAATAGAAATCTCGAGCCTTACTATTTCAGTACTTGGACGGTATAATTTAAATAAGAACATGTCTTACATAATTAAATCATTCAATACTTCATAAAAAGAAAGGAGGCGGGTCCTCAAACAACCACTTAATACCTTCCATTCCGAAAGCATATTTCTAAATCCCATAAACCATAACGACATCATAAATGTCTAAAAATGCGAGAGATAGAACCCAAACCA
Organism: Allium cepa; assembly: GCA_030765085.1. Classification (NCBI taxonomy): domain Eukaryota; kingdom Viridiplantae; phylum Streptophyta; class Magnoliopsida; order Asparagales; family Amaryllidaceae; genus Allium; species Allium cepa. Next base: position 590,635,531 of record CM060928.1, read on the forward strand.
CTTTATACCTTTTAATGAAAAATATGCAAACTTTGATCATTTAAGACCTCAATAAAGGTATGACTCCATCATTTAGTACCTATTTCAAAGGCCGACCCCACATAGGTATCTATCTAGCTGACATTGCATAAAAATTTCTTCAAACACTTAATACTTCTAAGCAGACTTTTTTGAGATATTCTTAACCATGCCTAAACCCAAACCCGACCATTTAATACTTTATTTGGGGAAAAGAGACCGATCGTTAATTAATACCTCAAAACCCCAAAGCAGTTCCTCCGCTTTATGACCTGTACCCACGGTGACATCTCACATTACCCCGACTAGGTACTGGTAGCCATATTAGTTGTGCAGATTTACCATTATAGAATTAGGAATAACCTCACGTCATTGTACTTACTTATTATAGGCATGGTTTTAAACCTCCTATACATCGCTCGAGATCTCCTCCGAGATCTCCTTTTCATACTTAAGCGAGAAGAGACAACAAATCTCCTCCAGATCTCCCTCGACACTCATCTCGTCCGAGATATTCAAATCTCACCCGAAATAGATCAAAAATTCAATCCGAGAACTCACCCAAAATTCTACATTTTTGTTATTTTGCATAATATTTTTTATTTCATATCGATTCAAAAAAACTACTCAATCCAATTATAATTTACCAACTTCTTAGACATATTCTTTATTTTTTATCTTAATGAGTCATAGCAAAAGGTTTCACTTCTTTATTATGTTCAAATAAAATGGTATTATTCAATCATTACCACATCAATTAAGCTAATCTAGCTACTACTCTTCTAAAGATATTCCTTTTACATGTAAATCAAGTATGTTACCATTTTCATTTTTCCTAAGAAAGTTATAACCATTAAATAAATTTTTGACACGTCAATTTTAGACACATAAGTACATCCGAGATATTCTTGAGATGCATTATAACATCCGAGATGTCAATCCAAGATGTACACCCGATATGCACTCATCTCGTCCGAGATCTCCCCCGATATGAGATAACTGTGTAAAAATTCTGAGACGAAACGTGACCGAAATCCGATATTTAAAACATTGATCATAGGTGATGTCTTACATCATCCTCAAGGTCACACTGCTGATAGCCAGATTAGCTAAACAGACTTCTATGTACCCTTTTGATTGACCTCGCATCACTATGACTTAGCCATAATTGAAATTCTACTATACTCATCAAACCGATTCAAAGTTAAGGCCTTATAAGGAACCTTCCCTATTAGCCTCAAATATCAATTACTTTCCTAAGGTGGATTTATTGATAATTATTACTTGAGTAACTACGTGATTATAAGTTATAATTATATGCTTAGTACGGCAATTAATATGTAAATAAATACACACTTATTATTCTGTGCGTGCGGAGATTATGCCCGAACTAACGTTAAATATCAATTCCTTTTTAACTATAATAATACAAGTCTTTCCTTCTTTTCCATTTGACCAATAATATCCAAATTTAAATATCCATAACAAGGGATTCTAATTTCCATAACAAGGATTTAATACTCAACCCAAAATTGCAATAAATAGACTTGTTTATATAATCTAAATCCAACTTATCTTATATTAAAACAATGGAATAAACCAAAAATGAAAACTTACAATTTAATCGGTTCTACGCTCTATTCAACTTCTTTTATATGAATTTAGACAATGAAAATTCTTTTAAATTTTATAGAAATAGGCGGTATAAGCTACGAAAAGATTCGTGCTTTACACATCATTTCTCATTTAAATCCCCTAATCGGATTTGGAGAAAAGAAAGAAGTGGAATAGAAGGTAGAATACATAAACTGCAAAAATCTACAAAACCCCGTTATTTTAACACAAAACAATTAAGATTCCAATTCTAAAAGTTGACATTTCGCTTTGAGGGAACTTTGGGGATTTTAAATATGATGTTTTCATAATTCAAAACTCTCCAAGACATATATCAAACCAACTATATTATTCAACTACTAAATTAGAAAAACCGAGATTTCCACTCATGGTTGGTCATTAGCTTTGTCTCTCTTTGAATTTGCAACGCTTCAGATCTTTTTTTTTGGATATATAGAACAAGAGATTTATGTGTATATATATACTAGATTCAGAAAGGTTCGAGGAGAAGAGGTTTAGAAATTAAATAATAAACAAACATATATTGAGATTTCTTATCCAAAACCCTAATGGTGTTTTCTGAATCTAAGAAGAGATGAACTGATAGAGCTTCACTGATGTTCTCAAAATATTTGTGAAGGAAAATGGAGAAGGCAGGGATCTACTTATAGGGGTTGAAATATACCAAAACCGTTGGATGATACTCGGTTGAAAAGAGCATTTAACCATCGAAAAACCCTAACCACCATCATATGTAGCGGTAGACCGACCACATAAATCGGTCGACCGCTAGGGGTCGACCAATTCGCACTGATCGACCGCTCCATTGTTTTAGGAGCGTTTCATTTGTTCCCTTTTGTACTGTTTTATTCCTTAATTAACTTTGAACGTTAATTTTATCTTTAACGTTTACTTAACCCCCAAGTCTAATCATAGTTAATTTTTGAAATTCAAATAAATTTAATTTATTCATTTGAATTTGAATTTGAATTCGAATTAAACTAATTTAAATGTAAAAATTTCAAATGCCCATAACTTCTTCGTTTGAACTTCGTTTCAGCACATTATATATGGAAATAGATTGGAATTTCGCCACAAACGTAATGAAACAACTTTCATGGTCAAATTCCAACTTTTATAAGATTTCTATTTTTATCTCTAACTTATTTAATTGAATTTCTCTTAATTTACTTATTTAATTATGGTTAGATTTTACGAGGTGTTACAAACAGGGAGTGCAGTGCCTATGTTATATTAAGTGTTAGGCGAGATGAGGCGATAGAAGTCTCGCTTTGCTTAATGTCGCTTAAGCGTTGCTTAATTTTTGAGCATATATTATTCATAAAAATGTAAACTTATACAAATGGATTATATTAAGTGCATCATGTCCGTGTAGGCACGAATTAATCACAAAGAAGAAAAGTTTTATTTTGAAGTTAATTTATAAATTCATAGGTTACAAAAGTTGAATTTGATTTCCGATATTAATTAAAAGTAAGCATACTAGAATTGAGTAAAAATTGTGTACATTTGTCTAATAATAGTCATACCCTAATGTATAAAACCACTCACCATCCATCAGCCTAGATGATAGGAAATGATGAAATTTTGTTTGAGAGTGTCGTATTTATGCTATAAACTCATTTCTGCTTAGTTTAAAAATAAAATATTTTTTGCTTTAGCACGTAATCGTTACTTAAATTTGAGCGAAGCACGGATAAGCATCAAGTAAGCATATTTAAGTGCTAATTGCTTAATTCTATCGCCTTTTCAAAAATTAAACGTTGTACGTACATTTAGCGCTTAAGCGTGTTTTTCATAACACAATGCAGTTCAAATATGTTTTTAGAGGTATTAGCGATGCACAAGTTTGGGAATGATATTGGGGTGTATTTGGCCCCTCTGAGAGCAGTGCAGTCTTCTTTCTTCTTTCCGTGCTCATGTCTTGATGGCGGCACGTTATGTCACTTCATTCTTTTCTAGTGTCAAAAGAGAGCGCGGGCATTACATCCCTATTTTCCTTTACTGCAAGATGTGTTAGCACAGTTCAACTATCCGTATGTATTGGCTTGTGAGTGGCTTGTGAGAGCGGTATGTTGATGGTGTATATCTTTTTAAGTGAGGTGTGTTATGTTTTGACGTCACCTATATAATTCCTTATGTCGCAGCACTGCATGGACGTTTTATTGTTATTTTGGGATTTGGTGAAGCCGCGGCTACACGTATCATGGTTGTAGGCTGCTTGCTGCATCATGTGACCGTATTCGGTTTTAGGCTTGGTATCATAATGTAATATTGGGATTAGGTGGATCGACGCAGCGGAAGCTTTGTCGTTGTTTTGCAATTTTCCAACGTAGTATTCTTTTGACTTTGCTTTATTCTTTGTTTTTTTTTCCTTTTGCAGTCCAACTTTTATTGCGATGCATTCCGTTTTAATCTTGATGCTTACATCATATTGCCTTTCAAAAAGGATTTGGAAAATACGGATATAACAGTTGTCACTCACCTTTCATAAAAACCATACAAATCAATAAATTTGAAACATACCAAAAATTCTTCATTTCCTTAACTGGATATTCATTCTATTCATTCTATCTACCCTATATATTAAATCCATTTTATCCATTTCATATATGCCATAAATTATAGCTACTATCTATTTATGTTCTCCACATTTTCAATAATTTTTTCCATTATTTCAATAATTTTTCTCATCTTCACTTTCCACTACCTCATCAATCTATAATTTCTCTCTTTTTATTTATTTCCATCCCCCTATTTATATAGAAGTTTAAAATAAAAACTTGAGTTCTCAAACCAAATAGAAATATGATTGTTTCTAAACAATTTTTAAATTGATGTTCGCAAATTTTTTGTCCGGTTAGAATTTGACATGATTCATAAATAGTTTTTCACATCAGCATTCACCTTATGCTAGCGCAGTTAGAATTTGACATGATTCATAAATAGTTTTTCACATCAGCATTCACCTTATGCTAGCGCAGATCCATGCGACGCACACGGTGTCAACGATTACAATATGAAACTAAATAATCAATGGATTGTCCAATTTTCGAATTCTATATTACAGTAGCAATTCTTTTTTCCAAGGAATTGTTTCAAGTTTTGTAAAAGAAAATTCATGTAAAATAGAAACCGCCATTGATGATATTAGATGGAAAATAGTGTTTCACTGTCACTTTACAATTGGTTCTTAAATAGTATACTTCTATTTTATGAAGAAAGGCAAGGGATGATGATTTTTTTCTGAAATACAATTTGAACCAATGTTAAATAAATGCACATGTGATATCCCACAGACATATCAGTAATGTTCTGATATTAGCGGTGGCAAAGTACATGATAAATATTGAAAATTTGAACAAAATCTTTATTAATAGTTGTAATAATTTTGGTGTCACGCTTTTTTGGTATTAACGTAAACTATCAAAAATACCACTCTACATGTATTATCCAATCTTAGCATCCCTTAAAAGTAGGATCTTATAGTTAACTATCCTTTACAAATTCAAAATGCTCATTTACAAATGTTACCAATAACATTTAAATATAGATCCAACAATTAATCATCCTTTATTAATTCGTTTTTTATTAATTAAAAATACAAATAAAAATTCAAACTAACAAAAAAAATAGAGATCGCAATTTAAAAATAAAAATCCAAACTAACTACATATGATTTCAACACGAAAATATGGTTAAATTTTGTAAAAAATCATTTTCTTCTGAATTATTAAATATATACAATTTGTGAAAAAACAATTTACGCATCATTATCACGCACGAAGTGCGTGCAGTAATGCTCATAATAATAATAGTATATTTACTTACATGTATATAAACGGTGTTCATAACTTCGTATATATGCAAAAGATGGTAAAAGCTTACATACAAATAGAAGTAGAAGAATCTTCATTAAATGCATTACCATATTTTGTTTTTGTCCCCAAATATGTATTGTTACGGTCCATTCCAAAGTTTCCAGTATAAATTTTGACTTCCGTGTAATATTAGAAGTATTCAATAAATATGAAAGGTAGGTAGCAACATATTACTGCACACTGCAATATTCTTCTTTCAACGTTTTTAAACAATTATAGAAATAAATAAATGCTTACCATCTTTATGTTTGTGGCATCATGTAAAACGAATTGCTATAACATCCTTCAACAATATGTACGGATTATAGAGGTAAAAGCTAAAAAAATGCAATTAAACACGCCATACCAGAGCAGAATCCATAGATCTGCATAATTTCGTTGCATATTCAAATTCTTTTAAGATATCACTAGGTGAATATTTATGTTCACAGCAAGGTTCAAAATTCCGTTTTCCGTTTCCGTTTCGGTCACCGGTAGTTTTAAAATTTCCGGTTCCGTTCCGAAAACTCCGAAAGTTCCGCTTTAATTCCGTTTTTCTAATTCTGGTACTTTTTTTGCTTTAATTTACTATATACGCTAATAAATATCAAATATTGTCATAAATTTATAGCATATTTTTTACACTACATATAAAATACACACTTTAATTAAAAATTCATTGTGTAAGATTTTGTATTGTTCATTTGAAATTTTAAAACTTTGATCAATTTTGAAATTCCAGATATTTCGTTTTATTTCCAGATTTCGAATTTCGTTACCTTTTATTTATAAAAATACTTTAATAAATCTAACGGTCTTAATTTTGCATTTTGTATACTCTGTTTATATGTCAAAGCCCTTAAATCTGTTTATAATATATATATAGATAAATATGTCAGCCCCATCAAATCTTAGTCCAAACTCTCTCAGCCTAAAGACCAATTAAATTTTTTTAATACACACAAATATAACATCCAGCCCCTACAAATCATCGTCCCTTTCTTCTTACCAGTCTAGCCCAAACTCGAGCTGCCTAAACCCCAAACTGATTTTGATTATATGAAAGTCGAATAGGTGGAAATCGATAAATTAGAAGCCATAAGCGCTTGAAACATCAGTGCGCCCCTTATGCCCTAGATTGATTCTCATGTACTTCTATGCTTTTGTTGTTTATTTTTCGATTTTGCAATTTGTACAATGATCTTATTTACGGTCTTGACCGGAACGGGTTATTAAGCGAATTCCGGCCCGGTCAATGCCGGAACCGAAACGGTACTGTCGGAATTCCGTCGTACCGGCCGGAATCTCAAACCTTGGTTCCCAGAAGCATCTTGTATCATTTGGCACTGATAAGTATGAGTAAAAAATGAGTCTTTGTTCATCAATAAAACATCTAGTATTCCGAATTATGGACATCTTTTTGGTACTTCTAATCACTTCATCGATGCTATGTTGGATCTGTTTGCATCCGAAAGTTGCAAAAGAGAAGAAAAATGAAATAATAAGCTAAAAACATGCCATCTTTACATACAAAGATAGTACACATGGTCTAAGTTTAAGAGAACAACTTTATCCTATGAGTCATTATTCAAATATCTAGCTGTAAAATGCAGCTCTCATGCTCTTACTAATTTAAACTTGGCAACCTAGTAAAAGTAGCAATGCTTCTAATAAAAGTATGTACACTTATTTTTCTAACATTGTACATGTGGCATTTTGATTGAAAAGGTATATTTTGTACCATGTAACATTATAACCTCAGAGGGTAAAGGATACAGCTAGTTTGACCAAAAGTATATTGGTCATAATTTGCAAATTAGTACACTTAGTTGAATTCAGGGTATAAAAATTTAATTGCCTAATTCTATTAATACACCAATAATTTCTTAACACAAAATATAATAAACTACTATACATCAAATGTTACTTTAGATACATCGCGTCTTTTACAAAATTACTCTTTTTTTCATCTTCTTGTCTTCCCTCTTTCAAGTTTAAAACTCATTTACACAAAATTTGAAATTCCTAATACTAAATTAAGTTAAAATTAACCAAAATGAACTTTCGATTTCTCCTTTAACGTTGTAACTTTTTTAATTTGTATTTTTTCTCAATTTAACAAAATCAAGTCTAATTTTAGAAAAAAGTTAAATACCTCTTAATATATAGTAAATAGTTGTGACTCTTGTCTGAATTGATATTTTAGGTTTCACGGTAAAATAATTCATTAGTTTTCTCATCAAAATATATAGATTGGATCAAATTTCATTACTTCTTACGTTAATTTGATAAAATTATGTGAAAAAGATTAAAAAAATTAATTTAGGAAAAAGGTGTATTTTAGTAATATATTTTATAGGAAAATAACAGTGTATGTTAAGAGATTTTTGTTGTATCGACAGAATTGCGAATTTAATTTTGCTATGGACCGTCGAGAAATAAATTTCTTCAGTTAACCTATAAATCAAATACATTCAATGTAATCATAATTGGATAGAGGTTGATATCTTTACTTACCGGAGTGATAAAGTTAGCCCTGTAAATGAAGTGACTCAACTATTTACTTTATTGCAAATGATAAGTGATAACAGTGGGAGAAACCTTAAACCTTATCATGTTTACTTTGATAATTTCAAATTATATAGTCAATGCATCATAAATTTGATGAATTCAAAAACAAAGATATTAAAATTTAAACCTATAAATCAAATATCCCGAAAATTTCTTTGTTCTGTTTCGGGATATTACATTAAACGACTGACCCAAATCGTTCAATCGACTGAATAGGCTGCCTGGGTAGTTTTATCACTGTTTCACCTACCTTTTTACCCTTTTAAACTACCATCTTCTTTTTCACTCTTCGCTTTTACTTTCCCTCTTTAGATTTTCAAAACCCTAGTTATCAAAATTTTCAAATATCTTTACTCAATTTCACTTTCAAATGGCTCCAAGACAACCTAAACGATCTATAAAAGCCTCTTCCTCTTTCTCTGAACCTATTGATACCCACATAGCTCAATGGCTTTATGATGCCATCGCTATTCAAAGATAGAACAAAATGAAGGAAGCTTGTTTTCTCGAAAGATCTTTTGTTGTCTTTCCGGACTTTGCTTCATATAGAATTCAGGAGCTTGCAAGAAGAAGTCGTCTTGAATCTCTCTTGACCACAATCAGAACAATCTCAAAATTAATCATACTATGGTAAAACTCTTTTATGCTAATTTAAATTTGAGTCATCAAAATCCACGAAATCGTGACAATTGCGTATGGAGTATAGTTTGTGGTCAACAAATATTCTTGTCTTCAGATAGAATTGGACACATTCTTCAAATACTAACAAATGGTATTCCGTTAGAACATTTAAATGTTCCTATAGGCGAACGAGATGAAGTAAGTCATAGGTTTTTGGAAGATGACATGACTGAACTAAAATCTATCGCCTTACACCCTACACCTCGAATTATGAATCGAGCCTTAATGCTTACAATTCTTCCTCGTACTGGTTCTTATGACTTGTATATCCGAAAAATTATTGAGCTTTATATGGAATTTAGAGAGATGTCTAAATCAATTGGCCTAAGCTTATTCTTGACGAGTTCTTGTCTTTTAATCAAAGTCGAATGACATCTATTACGGCGACTATATCATACGGCTACTTATGAACCTACGAGTTCCTATTCCAGAATCTAATACCTCCACTACTAAAACTCTAAATAGCCGTACAATTAGTCTAATAAAACTGCCTCCTAAACTCTCACTATCATGTCTTTTCAAGACTGCAATCACGACCTCGTCAGCAAGCTGCTACTCCACAGCAACAAAGAGATGACATTCGTATCCCAACCTCATCCCAAAGCACCCAAGAGTCCATTGATCTACTTGTGCGTAATCAAGTCATTTTGGATTCTCGCATCATAAATCTCGACAAGAAGATCTACAGGAAGTTTGACAAGATTAAAAGCTTTTTTTAATTTTATGGGATGTTATTCTTGTTCCTCCTCCACAACTGCGGACACTTCACATCGTGATCCGAGTAAACGTCCAGCTCCTCGTTTTACTTGGTCTACATCCAGAACATACAAGTTCTGACACTAGCAGAAATAGAGGTAGTAGACAATTTGTGGAAAGTTCTTCACGAGGCTAAGGACCAATGCAAGTGGAAGAAGAAACAGAGTCTGACTCTAATGAGTGATGTTGATATTTCTTGTTTGGCGGTAGTAAGTTACTGTTCTTTTAATTTCACAAACATTCAAGTATTGTTTATTTTTTTATGAGCTTGTATAAATAGCTCGGTAAAACTTGAAACAATATTATTTTGTGATTGTTATGATGATAAAATTATTGTTTATCTCCTTTTTGTCGATGACAAAGAGGGAGACATTTGTATGCCTAACCATTTTTTTTGCAGGATTGGATATGTCACCAAAAATTCGGGGATATATATATATATATATATATATATATATATATATATAACTTCTGTTATATAACTTTTAAAAAATAGTATCATCTAAAATAGGTTGTCATCAATCAAAAAGAGGAAGAATGTTGAATCATGAGTTTTGATTCATGATAAAAGTTTAAACAATCAGTGATGAGACTATATGATCACGCGACAAGAAGAGAATGAGATATGCTATTAAACTACAAAAGAGAGAAGACTTCATATCTGAGTATAGTATGTTTATTTATTGAAGTTTTAAGTCCTAAATATAGTTTGAAATTGTTAAAATCTATCCTCGAGTAATTTACAAAAAATCAATGTGGTTTTAAAATTCAAATTTTTAAGAAAAGAGACAAACTATGCACTGACAACCAGCTCAGTCGACTGACCGGAAACAGCCAGTCGACTGACCATGGTCAGTACACGGATATGCACTGTTTTTTACTATCTTTGAATTTTCAGTTGACTGATCATTTTTACCCAGTCGACTGACTGACTCTAACAGTCATTTTTTCTGAACACACTTCTATCTGAGAAGAGATACGATTCAAATTGAAGAGATATGCCTGCATCTTTTGATTGAAACTCTTCGTGAATAGTTGTAACTATTTGTTCACCATATAAACACGTTAGAATCACTTCTCAAATCACCAATTTTTATTTTGATTTTTTGCTATATTCTCTACTATCTATCTCTGCATTCTACAAGCAACCACAATCTATATATTGCTTGAATCTCTGAATTAATTAACATATTCTTCGATTCTAAGCAATAACCTCCTTTCTAATCTTCACACACACAATATATATTTGAGGAAAAGATTATAGAAAGGGTGTGCTATCAAACACAAATCAATGTTATCAAGAACACAAAGTGTCAAACAACTTATTGAAACTGCAGAAGTCATGTTAGTTTGTATCAGGCGGAAAAGTCCTCTTCGTTTGTTGAGGTGGAAAAATCATGTTCGGCTGCTCAAGTGTTGTTTACCTGTTCCTCCGGGTTAAGTGAGGGGTTATTGAGTCAAATTCCAGAGGAAAGTCTGGGACTGGACGTATAACGGGAAGTTCGAACCAGTATAAAAACTCCTGATGTGCTTATTCTTATTTACTTTACTATGATTATCTGTTTCCGCATTTAGATTATAATACATTCCATATTACACGATCCTAAGTGGTAACTAGTCACACAGTAGTCACTTTCAAAAGCTCTGTCTATAGAAACTATAGTTAGTAGATGGAAGTAAATATATAGCATAATTTGAAGATAACATCAGAATCAAAAAAGAAGGAAATAAATTTTTTTAATTTAATTCAAAAGAAGTCAGAACATATGAATTTCATGCACTTGTCAACTAAATTCTGAGTCAACAAAACAAGAGTAAAATGGGTATTCAAAATACAGTAGGTTAATTCAAGAGTGATAGTCGTATTGATATTGAGATGCGGAAAAATATTTAATCGCCTAAAGGTCATAACCATACATGTACCAATTTTTTTAACCACTTTGTGTGCCACTGCAAAATAACTTTTGGAATAGGGTAGAAATTGGGACTGGAGAAAGATAAGGGTAAATAGAGAATGAAAACCACAGCAAGCTAAATAACAGCAAACAATGAAAATCGAAACAGCAAGATAATGGATACCTAAAAGCACCAAACTTCAAAACTTGCAGCGGTAAAGGCAAGCAATCGTTGGATGAAAAGTTGCACGGAATAAATACCTATTGAAGAATAATATGATTAATCAAACATTAACAATTTAATCAATTTAAAGACTAAAAGGAAAAACTTCACCTGAAGGAGAGGAACAAAGGTGAATAAAATATTTTAATTAGGATATGTCACTACAAAATTTAAACTGTCGTGAAAATATTCTAAGAATCTTCAAATAAAAACACCAATTTGGAGGGTATTCTGTTCAGTGACGACCAATGGTTGAAAAAATCCATTAGTGGAGGTATGCTTAAAACCGCTGAACGGGGCAAAAAAAAGCCATCAAAGGTCGCACCTAATTGTGGAAAAATACACCAAAATAAACCTATGTAATTATAAAGGCAAAAGCATCATACATCAGAGGAAATTTTAGGTCCTAAAGAACTCCCTATATGAATTCAAAATATCCAAACGCATATCTAAATCAAATGAAATTCCAAAACCGATGATTTTTCAATACACAAAAAGCAAAACAACCAAATAACATATAAACACATGGAAAAAGAAATCAAAGTCATGCATCATAAATTATACCCAACCCTTAACCTTGAGATTGATGTGTGCAGTCTGCTCTGTTGTTTTCCTATCCACGTCATTTCCAAGTCCGGACATTCCCGAATTCGTAGTCCTTGAAGATAATAATCTGTATCATAATTTTAGGGTTTTGAAGTCGAAATTGGTTGAAGAAACCCTTACCCTTGAGATTGATGTGTGCCCCCTGATCTGCTGGTTTCTTATCGTCAACATTTCTAGGTCCAGATATTCTCGAATTCGTAATCCTTGAAGAGAAAAATCTGTATAAGAAATTTAGGGTTTTGAAGTCGAAAGTTGTTTAAGAAAGTGGTTCGGTTTTGCGGTCTAATCAACGAAGAATTGCAGGGGTGGACGTCGGATGGATTAGTGCGGTCTCAGGCCCAAACCACTTCGCACCGCAGCACACAGTTAATCAGAAATACAAACCATTATACTGGCTTTTTGAATGATTCGATTTCGGTTCAATTTTGTTGTAATACGATTTGATTTCGGTCTGATCTGATTTGAACTTATGTTTAATATGAAATAAAACTTTATTTCAATCAACAATTAATTTACGAAGGTAAATGTGTGATGTTTTTACACTTAATTGTTAAAGTACACAATGTTATGCTGAAATGAAATATTAATTCTTAATTATATGAATATTTCAATATGACATTTATTAACAAGTGAATTATTTTTAGTAGATTATCAAACATCAACGTTAATCAATGCATAATCATTAAGTAAAATGACTAAAATAAGATTATAGTTAGTATTTATCCAAAAACATGAGATGAAAAATATTGTACTAGAACTATAACTTCTTTCTTTATGACAATGATTATTATTAGTATTAATATAACAACAACATACATGAAAATAGAATGTACATCGTTAGAATCTAAAATGAGATAGGAGTTGTTTATATTTTTATCAAAAGATTACTAGTGTAAATTTTCAGTTTGGTCCGGTTTAATATGGTCGGTTCGATCGTCCAGACCGCAACCGAACCGTTTCGATGCGGGTCGGTCCGGTTTGGAGTATTTGCTTTGGTTAGAAAATCCAATGCGGGTTTCCGCTGTTTTTGCGGTCTGGTGCTGACGGTTTCCGTATAGTAGTGCGGTTTATGACAATCCCTAATAAGTTGGATTGTATAGATATCTGGGGTCTGAACTTGCCAAGTATGATTTCGGGAATCGGGCTACCAAATTCAATAGGCTCGTAACGCTTGAAAAGGGAATCGACGAATGCATATTTGCCAGAAGATGGCAGAAAGGTGATATGCAAGAAGGGGCAAGGTTGTGTTGGTCGACGAATTTGATGGCTGAGCAAGGAAATAGTGGGATTATAAGTGGGCAACGAAAGGCATTTTGGTACCAAGGTTTTAAGAATGATTTTGTTTAGGAGTCTAATAGCCATCAACGATATGGGTATTAGTATACTAACCTACTGCTACAATTGAATCAAATGTGCACGTGTTGGCTTGTAAATTGTTCACCGAACCAGAGCCGAAAGGTCTTAAGATTAATATTGAGCTTTCAAATAATATAATGGGTAGATTTCTGTAACGACCCAGAATTTCCGTCATTCGATATTCGTACATTTAATTGATTTTAAGTATTTAAAAGTTAAGTTTATAAGCTGAATAAATTATATTTCGAATATAGAATATAACTGGATAATTAAATTGATAATTTAATATTTGAAATTGCAGAAATAATTGAAATTTGGATTTAATGTGAATAAAATGATTTATAAAGTTGTAAGAAATTCTATTCGAATTTAAATGATGTTAGAGAACTTTTAAAATCGAATTAACAGTTAATTTGTAGAAATTGAATATTTTAATATTTAATTGGCGAGTGAAAATAGCCTTTTTCGAACAGTTTTGGATTTTGACGAAACAAGTTTCACTGGATCCGTAATGTTATATTATTGTAAGATTTCAAATTTCGTATCAATCGGATTTACGGTTTGTCCGAGGCAAGCTAAAACGCGTAGAAATCTGTTTAAGTGAATTTTAAATTTTAAATAGTCGATTCGAAAACCTATCTTCCAAATACGATCGAATTTTCTCACGATATATATTCCATTGTGTTCAAAGTAGGTTAAAACATTATAAACGCCAGGTGGCACGCTTTGATTGAAGTTCGAAAATTTTCGAGATGAATAGTGTTTTGCAATTTTCTATAAAGGACAACATTATTTTCTTTTTTCACAAAATCTAGGGTTGCAAACCCTAGCTGCCACTTTGTAAACCAATGGCCAAAAAATGTCATCTTCCCTCCTCGATTTCTTCCAATCCACCAATCGATTCAAAAAAGTTTCAACTACAAAACTATAGAGTACGACGAGACGAACGTCTTCAACAGTGGTGATCGATTTATATTGCGTGGATCGATGGGAAATCGAGTTCAAAACCGCGCCGTACAATCGCGTTTTTCTATACCATGTTTCGAGCTGTTCAGCGTGGTGGTGACACTCGTGGTGGTCGTTCATTTGAAGGTGTTCGATCATCTCCTCGACATCAGTAGAAGGTGCGACTATTAGGGTTTCGAACGGCAAATGAGTTTACTTGCGTTCGATCTAGCCTTGGGGGAGAAAGGGAAAAGCACGGCCACGATTTCATCTTTCAAAATCTACGGCCTGAATGATAAAGGTTTTAAAAAATAAAAATAAAAGGTTAATTAATTTATATAATAATTCGTGTGATATTAAAAACGCTGTAACTTTTTGATACGAGGTCCATTTCACATGAAACGAATTGCATTGGAACCGTATTGAGGAACACTATGCGATGGAGCTAGTTTGAAGTTGATTGGAGCTAGTGTAAATTTTGAGTAAAATTAAACGCGCGTTTAATTTTATTCGAAATAAAACACTGAAACTGCTATTGGACGCAATGTGAGTATAACTCACTCTTTCAGACTCACTAATATTTTTATATAAGTGAGAAATAATTTATTTTATGATGATTGATGATTATTTGGATAATATATGATATATTGATTGATATTTGGATATACACCTGCCTAGTGGAGCAGATGACCCTATACGTTCCCGTGTATGAGCGGATGACCCTTTGTACGCGCGTCTGCCTTGAAGCGAACATTGTACACATATTCTAATATGTATATTTGTTGCAGGTGACAGGTTGGAGGGATCCAACTGGATTCCTCAACAGTATTGATTTTATTTACAGATATTTATGATATATTCTGTTATCATATGATATATGATGTTTTAGATGCCGTGATTGATGTATTTAGTGATGTTGCAGCATTGGGACTATTTTTGAAAATTTAAAAATGTTAAAGTGATGATTTCCAAATTTTAAAGGATTTTACAGTGATTTTTGAAAGTATACGTTTTATTGAATTTTGGAATTGATTCCTTTTAAATAAATAAACGTTATAATTTTTATGTTATAAAAATTATGGTTTTTGTGAAATAAAACCAGAATATGATTTTTGGAACGTGAAGTTAACTATTTTGTAAAATGGTTTAAATTGAGATTTTTGATTTATTACAAATGGTTTATATAAAAGATTTATAAAATTGATATTTTATAAATTTAAATATCGAAATTATAAAACGAATTGTTATAAGTGTTAAAATGAAATTACAAATGGAGTTTATAAGATTTATAAATTTATAAATTTGTGAAGTTATAAAAGAATGAAAGTTGTAAATAAATAATTTATGAGGAATTAACTTATAATTTGGATTTTGGCATATAAATGAAATGTAAATGAGATTTGTTAATAAAGAGATTTTATAAGTTGAAGTTTTTATAAAATATAAATGGAATTTATAAACATTGTTTTATAAATTCGAAATCAACTATATTTTGATAAGAAAATATAGAAGTTTATCAAAGGAACTATACTCACGATTTTGGACAGTGGTTAACCCTTTAATTTAAATGTGCAATAGTAATAAATTTGGTAAACGAATTATATTCATGATTTTGGACAGTGAATAATCTTTTAAAATTAAAATAAACGTTTTGGAAAGTGGTATTTAAATTGAATAAAATGATTTAAAGTTGTTTTAAAATATTTTAAGGATCGAAACCATAGATTTCAACATTCATTGTTGAAAAAGACGTTTTTGAGAAGTAAGGAAATGATGGACTGTAACACTGTTGTTATAGTAAATGATTTTCGAAAGAAAATGTTTTTGTATAGTATTGGGATTTATATATCTATTTAATTTTCGAATCCCTATACTAGTGATTTTGGGTTGTCGTAATGATGTTTTATGCAACATTCGTTTTGACCCAAATAAATGTGGTTAAGTGAATATTTTCCTTAAAGAATAAATATATACTTAATCCTGATTTAAGTATATGGAATATTTTTCTAAGTGTTGAAAATAAATTGATTTATGAGTTACTTATTACTAAATAAGTATTTGGAAATGTTTTCCAATATTGAAATGGTTTTGAAGATATATCTTTTTAAAGATAATTTGAAGTGGATATTTGACAAGTGATTTAATTAATAAAAGATTAATTAAAAGGGCTTAGTGATTGTTATGGTGTTGAATATTTGTTTGTTTGTTTTGATAGTTAAATAACCGACTATCAAACTTTGCCAAATTTTAGTTCCTCAACTTGATGTGGGAACTATTTAGTCGTACACTTAGTACGTAGCCTTCTGTGTGGGCTTGATTATCGTTTGTGTTGAGGATGTTGATTCATATAGTGCGGAGTATTACTTCAATCTATCGAGCTTCCTTCTTGTCCCAAGGATAGCAAGTTGAAAGTTGGAGACGTGATAAGTCTATGAGACATAGTTTCTGTGTGAGGTTGAGAAACGCTTTTGCGTTGTTGGTGCGAAGAGACTGTGATTAGATTTATCTGAAAACCATTTCGAACCAACGTATATGCGACGATTGTGCAGGTTGCTTGTGATGATATTGAAATTTCAGATTTTCATAGTGGGGGACTGCTTGTTTATCATTTGGGGTTAAAATCCCAATGTACATCCAGTATTAATGGTCTCTTCATTATGAAATATCTAATGCGAGGACTATTCGCTACTAATCCTAGGGATTTTCCGACAGGATGTGGTAGGAAAGTACCTTCGGTTTGTCCTGTTCCTGGACAACTTGTATGGATGTTTGTCTGACATTGCATTTCTAAAGATTAAGTATATTGGTTTTTACAAACGTACATCAGTGGTGGCGAAGAAGGCAACTTCTCTTAGCTTAACACCCTCCTTGAGACGTATGAGCTTACGGGTTGTATTTTTGTGGAAGGCAATTAGTGGTCAACGGAAATGGCTGTGTGGCATTCAAAGTGATGTGACATGTGATTGTGAAAGGTAATCGTTACCTCATCAGGCCTCATTAACCGGAAATGACCAAAACAGGGTTAGATGCAGTCGGGCTAAGTAGGTCATTCCCATTAGGATATGATCATCCTCTTCTAGATATATCTTTGCACGCTATGACGTCGTGTATCTGATTATTGTGGTTTGTATGCTAGAGGGCCCTCGGTAAAGGTCGGTAACGACCGAAGGATGATATATTTGGTACCATCTAGTTATAGATGTGGGCCGGTCTTGTGTTGGTAAAGGATCCTTTGTGATAATCCTCGGTACATTCTTTTAGAGATGTACTGCCGGAAGGTAGTCCCTTCACCTGGTCATTTGTATGGAAATCCAAAACCCACTATGAGCTGCGATTTTGTTTGTAAAGGCGTAATGAATAGCCTCGAAATGCTATATGGGTAACCATTTCGACTATGATTAATATTATCTGTATATACTAGACACTAGTATAATATAAGAGGATTTGATAAGAAAGAAATGTTTTAGTTATCGTAAGGTAAAAACATGTCCGTGTTTATTTGTAGACTTGTTTTACGAGATACTTTTAGTTTGATAAAGGAAAAGTTTTGGTAACTTAATAAATTCAGTTGAGTGTGTTTCTTACGCTAGTTTACCAGACTGATCCAGGTGTTCTTCCCTTTCAATGCTCGGGTCAGACCGAGTATATTTACATGTTCAGATTTGATGCTTTTGGAGCTTCAGCAGGAGAGCTGGCGATCTTCATTTTCGTATATACGTACTTGTTTTGATTATCCGATGTGCTTTGTTTGTTGTTTTATATTATCGACATTTGTGAGGACAGATTATTATAACTGTTCAAGCTGATAACTATTGATTGATTGTTGAACTCTGATTGATGTGTATATATATATACAGTTTCTGTTTTGTAAAGATCATTGTTATGATATTATATATTTCCGTTGCGATGTGAGATTCTATATTGTTCTGTTTGGTTCTATCTTCTCTCTTTCTTCTCTTCTCTTATTCTCTCTTCTTTTCTTTCTCTTGACTTTCCATCAGTCTTTGCTTTTTGGGTCAGACATGTGTGGACTATTGTCGATTCAAAGGGTATTGGATTTGTTTGATTATGTTCAACATGATAGGGGTTCTCGCTTTGTGAACAGTAATGAAGCTTAGACTCTTACCCATGCATGTCCCTAGTTGAAAGGGTTGGTTGATTGTCGAGAGGCTTGCCGTAAAAGAAAATTCGACGTACCACTTGTTGTCACCTCCATGTTGAAAAGAAGGAGTGCTCCCATGTTGAAAAGCAGAAGGGTAGCGGGATGGTTGAAAAGCCTACTGGGGCAGGTGCAGGAGTTGTCGTTCGTCGCATTTGGTATCAGAGCTTAGATTTTGTATATTCCTAACTTTGATGTGTACTCGGTATAGATAGAGACAGTAGCACCCTAGATTGAGTTTGAGTGTATTATATATATGAGCGCGTATTTGTCAGTGAATATAAAATGTTTTATATTGTGTTTGCTTATTTGTTGAGCTGTTTGTGAATTTTGGTCAGTATGTGGGACACCATGTTATCGATAGGGATTTTCAAACACTTAAACGAAGCAAGTCGACATAGTATTATTTTAAATTGGGTAAATGAAATAATTTACCTAGATTATATTTTATACATAAAGGAAATAATTTTCCAGAAATTATTAAAGTGCATATAAATGAATTATTTGGTTGTTTGAAAATGTGTGTGTGTGTGTGTGTGTGTGTGTGTATAAGTTAATGAAAGATATTTGAATAATCTAAATAAAAATAACAACTGTAAAAGAATGAAATTATATAAGCAAATGAATTATAAAGTACAGAATTATAATTAATATGATTTACAATTGTGAAATAATCTTATATATAAGAAATGAAACTATATGAATATATTTATAAATATGAGTTGTGAATAAAAATGGATTTAACCAAGACTTTGAAAATTTGAACCCTGTTAAATTTTGAAAGTTGTTTTTCAAAGTTAAAGAGGTAATATTATTATAAATAGGAAATAAGTGAAATTATATAAGTGAAAGATTTATAAATAAAGGAATTAAAAAAAAGAATATAAAGCTTTGAATTCACTATCGTTGCTGGGAAATAATAAGGGTGATGACTGCAGCATCATCAGTATCATTTTCGATTTTCTGTGTGATGAATTTGCTACCAATGGTAAATTGAAAATTTTAGTTTTGTTGATAAACAAATTTGATTTAAAATTCAAGTTGTAATTGATAAATATAAGTAAAATAAGTTGTGGACTTATAAAATGAAGTAAAGATTTAATTTGGTAAAGTTGAAATTAGCACATTAGATATATGATTTGAAATTTAACTAAAGGAAAGTAAAAAAAGTGAACTGGATTTGAAATTATAAAGAATGAGTTTAGAGAATGGAAGTGAACTTAGGTAGATGTTCACGGAATTATGAATAAATAAGTTGTATAACTTATAAAATGAGAAAAAGTAAGTAAAACCAATTGTTAAAATGGTTAAACACTTCTGGTTAGGCAAAACAAAATTTGAATTTGAATGGTGATATGATTTT
Organism: Allium cepa; assembly: GCA_030765085.1. Classification (NCBI taxonomy): domain Eukaryota; kingdom Viridiplantae; phylum Streptophyta; class Magnoliopsida; order Asparagales; family Amaryllidaceae; genus Allium; species Allium cepa. Next base: position 590,655,599 of record CM060928.1, read on the forward strand.
GACTTTAGTTGAATAAAATGAGTTTAGAGATGAAATGGAACATAACTTAAGTAATGTTGAATGAAGTTGATTTTGGTGTCGAAGTAAATTAATAAAGTGAATTAAATGAATGTCAACTTGAGTTATATAAAGATTTCAACTTTAATTGTAAAATGAATCAACATTAGAAATGATGTTGTTAAGAATTGAATAAAACTTTAGTTAAGAAGTTGTGAATTGAATAATTGAATGAAAGTCAATTGAATGTTAAACCAATTTGAAAATAAAAATGTTAAACCAAATTGAATGTAAGCAAAGTAAATAAATTTGGAAATGTTGGTTATGCATTGTTTGTTAGATGGATGCTAGTTGATTGTATAGAAATTCATATGGAATTGAATTAATGAAACTGAAAGTAAAATAATTGAATTCAAATTGAAAGTGAGGTAAGAATAAATAGAAATGAATTTGATTTGATTTAAAAGTGAACTAATTGGAATATGAATTAGTAAATGTAAACTAATTAAATAAATGAATCTTAGTAAATCCAATGTTAACAAATCTAATGTGATTTTAAATTGAAAACCAATTCAACGAATATTAATGAAAAGTGAATGTATATTGATTTGGTTATGGATTGATTGGATAGATATGGTTTGTTGGATGATAGTTTTGATGGTTGGATTTGTTGCCTTTTGTTGCATTTGCTATATTGGCATATATAGTTGTTGGTATATGTTGTATACTGATATTACTTTCATATATACATGTTTTTCATTGTTTGTTGAGTGTATAGTAGGTATGTATGGCACTTGCTTCTCTTTCGGAGCTCGTTTTGTGCTATATTAGCTGTATATGCTCGCTAATAATATATAAGATACATATCTCGGATTACATATCGTACTTTTACACTTTTTTCCCTTGGGATGCCTCATCCTTGATGGTAAGATGTATATTGTGATATATATGTGTGTGTGTATATATATATTGTTATTTTTCCCGGATCGAACCGCGTAAAGGAGATGCTGGCGAATTTTTTTGAAATTTAAGGCATTAGAAAATTTTGGAAAAATTGAAAAAGTTTGTGAAAACTATATTTTTGATATTTAGTTGAGAAGTTAAACGATAGTAGTTGGTTTTGAAAAGATAACTATGAATGTATTTGAAAACTTAGTAAAGTTTTACAAGAAGTTTAACTAAATGATTTTGGGAAAGTTAAACATTTAAGTGATTTTGGTAAATCTAATTTGAACGGATTGTTTTTAAAAAGTTAATTGATTTTGTGACTTTTTCTTGCTTGGTAATTTTGAGGACGAAATTCTTTTAAGTAGGGGAGAATGTAACGACCCAAAATTTCCGTCATTCAATATTCGTACATTTAATTGATTTTAAATATTGAAAAGTAAAGTTTATAAGCTGAATAAATTATATTTCAAATATAGGATTTAATTGGATAATTAAATTGATGATTCAATATTTGAAATTGCAGAAACAATTGAAATTTGGATTTAATGTGAATAAAAATGATTTATAAAGTTGTAATAAATTATAGTTGTATTTAAATGATGTTAGAGAACTTTTAAAATAGAATTAAAAGTTAATTTGTAGAAATTGAATATTTTAATATTTAATTGGCGAGTGAAAATAGCCATTTTTCAAACAGTCTCGGATTTCGACGAAACCAGTTTCATTGGATCCGTAATATTATATTATTGTAAGATTTTGAACTTCATATCAATCGGATTTACGGTTTGTCCGAGGCAAGCTAAAACGCGTAGAAATCTGTTTAAGTGAATTTTAAATTTAAAATAGTCGATTCGAAAACCTATCTTGTAACAATCCTGAATTTTGTAATTTATTTTAATTGTTAATTATGGTTATTTTATTTGAAAATTTATTATATTTATTAAAATGAATTATTTTGTTATTTTAAAAGCATATTTTGATCTTTGTGTGAATTATAATTTCAAACCTGAATAAATAGGATATTTTAAGAAAATGTGAATTTTGGTCAATCTGGTCAAAGCTTGATTTTTAAGTTTAAAATTTAAATATTTTAATTTTTGAATTTTATCCTTTATTATGAAAATATATTAAATTTCAAGAATACTACTTTTCGTTTCGTTGAAATCCATTTGTATTGTGAAAATTATGCTTTATACAATATTGTATGTAAATTGATTTATTTAATAAAATTGTCTATTTTAAATTATATAAATAATATTTTGTTTGTCCTATCATGTTCTTATATGTGTAATATGAAATTTTAGGTTTATGTTTTATTTTTAAAGCATTTTAAAGCGATGTTATAATTTTTCCAAAATTTACTGCATTTATTTCCTATTTTTAAAGGCTATTTTCTATTTTTCTGCCATTTTCTTCATTTAAATTATATTTAATTAAATTATATTTATTTATTTTGTGAATGCATTTTTATTTGATGTTCTTATTTTTATTTTTAAATATTTTCGAAGTCCATATAAATTTTTCAAAGTTTATTCTGTTTATTTTCAAATTTTCTAGACTAGTTTTCATATTTTGTGCTATTTTCTTATTGTTATCTTATATAATTAATATTTATTTATATTTTATATTTTTGTTACATTTTCGAATTTTAAATGAAATTATAATTATTTTTAGTTATTTAAACTTATATAAAGAAAATAAAAGAAATTTGAAAGGGTTTGTGCCTTTTGATTTTCCTATGGCCTTTTATCTTCCACCTTTTCACATTTTCAATATTTCTTTTCATAAATTAGCCTTTACTCCTCATTTTTTTCAGCCGAACACCTTCCTTCCTCATTCACGTACATTTTTATTTCTCATTTCTGAAAAAATAGTCGGCCATTACTTTGAGAAATTTTGGGTAAACTCCTTTTCTTTTCTTTTGTTTTTACTTTTATTCTTCTTTGATTTGAGTTTTGCACTTGTTTCTCCATGGGCTGAAATGATAGGCCTGAGCGATTTTCAATTTATTTCATTTACTTGGGACTGCAGGTTTGAAATGATAAAACCCGGGTTTTCTTTGTAAATTACGGGTTGAAATGATATATTACCCGTATCACTTTACCTAGCGTAGAAAATTATATACAGACCCATAGTTAAAATATGTTTTTTCTAAAATTTTAAAATATTTTAGAAATATAATATTATAATATTTTGATTTAAACTTAATTAAAAATGATTTTTGTAAAATATTATTGATTTTATGAATATTTATAAGTGAAATAAATTAATGAAAAAGTTAGAAAATTTGAATGTAAGTTATTTTGGAAATTTTGATTTAATTACAAATGGAATTTAAATTAAATATGAAATTATGATAGATTTACGATATTTTGAAATTTAAATGAATTTAAATGATTTTATAATATATTAATGATTTTTGAATAAAGTTAAATGTGAAATGAATGAATATTTATGTTGAAATTTTGAAATATAACTAGAATTGGAAATTTATGAATTTGGCTTAAAGCTGAATTTTAAGTTAAGTAAATAAAAATAAAATTAAGTTATATTTGAGAATTTAAACTTAAGTGTTAAGTTGAAATTTAATTTAATGAATTTAAATTGAATATTGGAATTTAATAAGTGAATTATTATTAAATCTTGATTTTTGAATGGAAATTGAACTTTATAGAATCATGAATTTAAGAGAAATTAAATGATGTTTATAAATGTGAAATTGTATGATTTTGTAAGTTAAAAATGTTTTAGATAAAAATATAACTGTTTGTGAAATTATATTGAACATTTGAAGTTAACTAACTGCATTTTTGAAATGCTATTAATTCTAATGTAAATGATAATACAGCATTTGTAAATGCTGTAGTTGATGATAATGAACTAAAAAGCTAAATAAGATTAAAGGCCATTATAGCATTTTGTAAAGTGCTATAATTGTTGAATATAACTAAGTTTTATTTGAAACTAATGTAACCCTATTACAGCATTTTAAATACTGTCTTTTGTTAAATTGAACTGTTTTGAATATAACTTTCCGTAGCATTTTCTAAAGCTGCGAAAAGTGATTTTTCACTGTTTTGATAAAATTAAGGGAATGAATGAACTTTGAAAAGTTTAAATTTTTTGAAATTTAATAATTTAATTGTTAAATGTAATAACTTCATTTTTTTATGATTTAAAAATGAAGTAATTGGTTTTGGAATATAAACTATTTTGAAATGTGTAATGAAATGGTATTTTAAATAAATGAATTTGGTTTGGAAGATACAACATTTTGAAATGGATTTTGAATGATATTGAATTGTGAAATCATATTTGATTTCGAAGTATAAAATACCATTTTGAAATTTTTACCACGGGATGTATTTAGTTACAGTTTAAGTCATTGTACATTACTACAGTTCACTTGAGTTGGTTTACATTATATAAGTATATATATGTCCTGACTCGAGTGATTCGTGTTTTACTTTACGCTCGGGTCAGCCTGAGTATTCACAGCTTTGGATTCTCTTTCTGGAGCTGGTCTGTGCTGGAGTTTCTGCTTATCTACATTTATATCTACTTCTGTTTCAGCTATTCTAGTTTATCTCATGTATTAGTGAACTACTATGTATTTGGGATTTCTATTATGTTGTTTTCAGACTGTATTATGTTTTTGGTTTGAGACTCTATTATAGTAGCTTCATGAACTACTATGGTATTTTAAATTTCCGCTGCGAGCTATTTTGATATTTCTTTGTCTGTGACTCTGTGATTTGTATTTCATTTGCTCCAAATTTATTTACAATATGGTATTTTGAGTGATTCAAGTCTTGGTATCAGAGCTTTGTTTTTAGGCAAGCCATAGCCTGCGGAGCAAAAACTCATTAGAGATAGGGTAGAAATACCCTAGAATGAGTGAAATCAATCTCGGAATCTTTTCTTTGTGAGAGAACGTATTTTCGATGTATAAAATGATTTCCAAATGATTTTTAAAGGCTTTTCAAAGATTATTTTGGTATAACACTTTCCTTATTTTGAAACCAAGACTTTTTTTAAACTTCATCTCTTCGGTATCCACCTTGTTAGAAATCTCTTGGTTAGGATTCTTATCGATTAGGATTCCTTGAACTTTGGAATGCTCCCACTTGTTTGAAATCCAGTTTGGTCTTCCCAATTTTATCCTTTTGATTTTGGGGCATTCCATAACTCCACTTTGAATGACCTCTATAAAGATCGGTAATTCCGCAAATCTTTGAATGATTTATAAAGGGGTGAAACTTATTTATAATTGGCATTGATTCACCGAAGATTTATATATCCTCGGTTTACAATGCTATCTATCTCCTGCTCTACCCGGATTCTATCTCTGGAGATCGAATGTCGATTTGCCTTAGATTTTCGAATTGATTATATTCCTGAAGTCTCGGTGGACTGGTCATGGTCGCCCGCGATTTATATATGCTTATCCATCTTCTATTTGGTAATAAAATTATCTTATCTTCGTTCGAGTTTATCTTCGAACCAATATTCTATTTGATTAGAGTTCCTCTAAATTCAAATCTCTGTTTGTTCGAAATCCATCCTTGAATCATTCTTTGGAAACTTATGTTTCGTTGTATTTTAAATTTGTGCATACATCGAAATAATTATTTTGATAAGGAGGACCCTATTTTGTATATAAAAGTAAAATGTTTTCATTTAGGATTCTTGTATCTTTTAAAAATGAAAATTTAAAATTTCGAAAGGAATTGAATTTTGAAAATTTATAAGAATTTGACTTATATAAAAATGATTTATAGCTGAAGGGTTTTGAATTTGAATTTCGAGGAATCGAATTCCGGTGTTTTGAAATCGATTTTAAGATTTTGGAAAATAAAATAATAATATGATTTTAAGATATTTTCCGAATAAGAAATGTTTAAAATGTAATCAAATGAATTTCAAATGATTTCAAAGAGATTTCAAAGAGGTTTCAAGAAAAATAAAAATCCAGAACCCACTTTTGTCGTCGGAAAATAATTTCGATGATGAATGCATGCATCGTCGACATTGATTTTCGAGTTTCTGTGTGGGGGAGAGGCCACTCTAGTAGCTTTGCTATGCGAGTGATTTTATGAAACCAATTTTGATTTCAGATTTTGAAGTATGGTTTGATATTCGAAAGATATATGTATATATATATATATATATATTTGAAATGATTTAAAGTAAGCCGGTGTTCAGTCCTCGAGATTTAAATTTGTTTTGGTATAACCCTATCTTTTGGAATTGGTTTACTGATTTGTTGGCGATTTCGAACTCTTGGATTGAAAATATGATTTCTTCGACTATTTTAAGGTTCGAGCACTTCCAAATTAAGGTCAACTTTTCAAAGCTAAGCAATTTTGAAAGGTATAAGGTATTTGATAAAGAATATAAGTTTAGTTTTGTATGACTAATGTACAAAGTAAGATGATTTATATAAGTTTGAAACTGTTTGTTGACTGAAATAAATAAGACTATGTTGAATTATACTGGTTAGAAATATAAATTTGAAATGTTTTGAATAAAGTATATATATATATATATATAATAATAATAATCTTTCCAATGGTAAATTGGATTTTTCATATAGAAATAAATAGTTTGAAGGTTTTAAAAGAGGTGGTTTTAAACTTTGTAACCATTTTAGGTATTTTGGTGATTGAAATGATTTAATCTTTATTTTGATAAAGAATGTGAATTTGAAATGATAATTGATTTGGATAAATGAATATTTGAAGTTTATATTTGTATGAAAGGATATTGGGTTTACTTGTAATTTGAGTTTATTTAAAAATGACGGATTTATGAAATAAATATTTCAAAACTAGGTAATAATGAAGTAAAATTTGTGATATGTGAAATTATAAAATTTAGTTTTGAAATATGGTATGTTTAAATAGTTTATTTTGAGGATCAAATATTTATTTGAAATTTGATAATATTTGAAATGGTTTTGTTGCAAAACTAAATTGAATTGAAACTGATGGTTTGAATTGAATTAAAATTGGAAATTTTAGATTTGGTTTAATTGAATAAATTTGTGTAATGTATAGAAATAAAGGAATGTTTGATGATTTCAAATGTATGATTTCAAAAAGTTATGATTTTCAAAGTGTAATGATTTCTAATATTTTGGTTTCGAAACATTTATAACTTTGAAAGTATTATGATTTTTGAAAGTGAATACATATTTGAAATGGAAATGAATTTGTTGATGTAAATTTTGTTGATTTGAAAATTTGGATTATTTACTAAATATATTGTTTTAAGAAACTTTGAAACTGAATATATGTAATTAGGAAGAAATGATTTGGCAAAATCATATATGTTTTTGAAACTGAATTGATATTGAAAAGGAATTGAAACTGAAAACCTTATTTTACTAAATACTGTGATTTGGGAGTTATCGAACTTATATAAAATGGATTTGTATATGTATAAAATTGATTTGTAGAAGTATTAAATTGATTGGAGAACCATTGATTTGAAAAGGTACTTATACTCAATTTGTAAATTGAAATCTTATATAATCGAAGTCTATATAAGTGTGATTTGATATACTATGGATTTGGAAAATATTTGATTTGAAATGGAATCTTATATACAATGGACTTTATACAAGTGCGATATTTGAAAGTGATTTTGAAAGGTACTATATGATACATATTTTCGAAGTAAAGATATGGAAAGTGCCTTCTGCTTGATATCCGCTTTGTGGACACACTGTGGATTTATTCTATCGATATTATTCTCTCTGATTTGGGTTTTCCGGATGTGATTCTCGAGTTTCCATCGAATTCCATGGCGATCTCCATGGTCTTACGAGCGCGACTACATAGTGCAGCTGCCTGGCTGAGTTGGCCTAGGGGTACGGATTGTTTCCTAGGGGATCCAGGTGTAACCATTGTGTACCCTGCAATCTATGTAGGTCGCATGAATTGCGAAACTGCCTGGCTGAGACGGCCTAGGGGTACGGATTGTTTCTTGGGGGATCCAGGCGTAACCATTGTGTATCCTGCACTCTACTAGTTATCATGGCGTAACTCGCAAGGCTGAGAAAGCTTACGGATGTGGATTGTTTCCTGGGGGATCCAGGCGTAACCATTGTGTATCTGCGATCCATGGTTAGACAAATATTTTGGTTTGGTTGATTTGTTTGGATTGTACTTTCCATATCTGTTGTTTTAAAAAGGGTTTTCCGGTATTTTCACTGGGTGTTGAAACAAGTCTGCCAAGTACCTGGTGACTTCTTGCATTGCGCCTGATCAACGCATAGCCAGAGTCTGCAGGAACGAAAGTAAACTTGTTAAGACATCGAGTTATAAAAGTATTTTGATAATGTATATTATATAAAGGATATTTTGATCATTATTTTACTTATCTGAATAATTTAAAATGTTTTAAATATTGTTTACCTTGAACTAACAAATTTGAATCAAATGACTATTTATCGGATTATAAATTGTTTAAAATGTTAATTTTTTTTAATTGAAACTTATATAGTTTTAAATATGGTTCATCCTTTTCTTTCAACCTATTCTCCCATCTAGCTATTTCTACCTTCTTCTTCTTTGAGGGCACTTCCCGTATTATGGGAAGAGTTGGTTCTTTGGCTTATCATTTAGATTTGCCCGAGAAACTTTCTGGAGTGCATGATGTATCCCATGACTCACATCTCCTCTAGTATCTTCTTGACCCATCTCTTTTTGGTTCAGCCTTCTGCTTTTGATAGTTGGATATTTAGCCTAATATGACTCTCTCGAGAGAGAGCCACTTCGTATTGTCGACTGAGGTACGAAGCAGCTAAGAAGGAAATCTGTTAATCTGGTCAAAGTACTATGGAATACTGATGATCGAGATTGTACTTGGGAAATGGAGGAGAGCATTCGTGCTTCGAATCCGGAATTGTTCGTTTCAGGTACTATTTTGTTTTTCTATCTTGTTTCTCTTTATTTTCCTTGTCGTTCTTTTCGAGGATGAAAAGATTTTAGTGGGGGAGAGTGTAACAACCCTGAATTTTGTGATTTATTTTAATTGTTTATTTTGATTATTTTATTTGAAAATTTATTATATTTATTAAAATGAGTAATTTTGTTATTTTAAAAGCATATTCTGATCTTTATGTGAATTATAATTTCAAACTTGAATAAATAGGATATTTTCAGAAAATGTGGATTTTGGTCAATCTGGTCAAACCTTGATTTTTAAATTTAAAATTTAAATATTTGAGTTTTTTAATTTTATCCTTTATTATGAAAATATATTAAATTTCATGAATACTACTTTTCTTTTCGTTGAAATTCGATTTGTATTGTGAAAGTTATGCTTTTTACAATATTGTTCGTAAATTGATTTATTTAATAAAATTGTCTATTTAAATTCTATAAATAATATTTTATTTGTCCTATCATGTTCTCATATGTGTAATATAAAATTTTAGGTTTATATTTTATTTTTAAATCATTTTAAAGTGATGTTATAATTTTTCCAAAATTTACTGCATTTATTTCCTATTTTTAAAGGCTATTTTCTATTTTTCTGCCATTTTCTTCATTTAAATTATATTTAATTAAATTACATTTATTTATTTTCTGAATGAATTTTTATTTTATGTTCTTATTTTTATTTTTAAATATTTTCCAAGTCCATACAAATTTTCCAAAGTTTATTCTATTTTTTTTCAAATTTTCTAGACTGGTTTTCATATTTTATGTTATTTTTTATTGTTATCTTATATAATTAATAATTATTTATGTATATTTTATATTTTTGTTACATTTTCAAATTTTAATTGAAATTATAATTATTTTCAGTTATTTAAACTTATATAAAGAAAATAAAAGAAATTTGAGAGGGTTTGTGCCTTTTGATTTTCCTATGGCCTTTTATCTTCCACCTTTTCACATTTTCAATATTTCTTTTCATCAATTAGCCTTTATTCCTCATTTCTTTTAGCCGACCACCTTCCTTCCTCATTCACATACATTTTTATTTCTCATTTCTGAAAAAATAGTCGGCCATTACTTTGAGAAATTTTGGGTAAACTCTTTTTCTTTTCTTTTGTTTTTACTTTTATTCTTCTTTGATTTGAGTTTTGCACTTGTTCTTCTTCATCATAGGCCATGCTCCTCTCCGTGCCCTTCCACCTCCACCATTACCTGAGAACATCACCATCACCACCTCCTCTCTGGCCAAACCCCAAGCCGTGCCTCCTTGTTGATGATCCTTCACCAAAACTCCAACAACATGTTTTAGCCGAACTACATCCACTTCCACCACCTTCCACACCCCATAGCCACCACCATCTCCACCTCCAGCTCCACCTAGACTCTCTGCCACGTCACCACTTGGACCACACAGTGAAGGCCGTGCCCTTAGTGGCCTTGGCCGAGACTTATTTTGGCCTTGAAACCATGTAGCTTGATTATTGTGTTGTTGTTTCATCACCACCACTTTTGCACCACCTTCAAACTAGTTAGGCCGACCATACCCAACCCAAACCTGACCCAAAAACCTTGCTTTAGCCTTTTACTACACCTATGGCCGAGCCTAATATATGCTGGAAGCAAGTGCAAAGCAATTCTGCTTTGATTTGTGTAGTTGATTATAGCTCAGTTTATCGTATTTGCATTTAAAAGCTTATGTGTATTGTATTATTTTGTTTGACTTGTATTCAAGGGAATTGATACTTTGGCCCTCTCACTCATCTCTATGTCGTGTTATCGTGCTTGTGTGGATCTCTTTTGTGTATTCATTGTTGTGTCTCTGGCTCAAACCTGTGAGTTATTCTCACCTGACAATGTATACATATATATTTAGTAAATTGTCCCCTTGTGAATCTGTAAAATGTATTACCATGCTACACCTGTTATATTATGATTATATGATGTTCACCCATGCTTAAACACCTATTATATCATATGTTACTGTTATATTATGCTTTTCTGTTATTTTTATCAGTTTATCACACTACAAGTTCCCTTTAGATTAGAATCACTATGGGTTAAGATGATACATACCCGAACGAACTTTAGAATAAGGAAAAATCGTTATGGGCTGAAATGATAGGCCTGAGCGATTTTCAATTTATTTCATTTACTTGGGACTGCGGGTTTGAAATGATAAAACCTGGGTTTTCTTTGTAAATTACGGGTTGAAATGATATATTACCCGTATCACTTTACCTACCGTAGAAAATTATATACAGACATGTAGTTACAATATGTTTTTTCTAAAATTTTAAAATATTTTAGAAATGTAAATATTATAATATTTTGATTTAAACTTAATTATAAATGATTTTTGTAAAATATTATTGATTTTCTGAATATTTATAAGTGAAATAAATTAATGAAAAAGTTAAAAATTTTGAATGTAAGTTATTTTGGAAATTTTGATTTAATTACAAATGGAATTTAAATTAAATATGAAATTATGATAAATTTATGATATTTTGAAATTTAAATGAATTTAAATGACTTTATAATATATTAATTATTTTTGAATAAAGTTAAATGTGAAATGAATGAATATTTATGTTGAAATTTTGAAATATAACTAAAATTGGAAATTTATGAATTTGGCTTAAAGCTGAATTTTAAGTTAAGTAAATAAAAATTAAATTAAGTTATATTTGAGAATTTAAACTTAAGTATTAAGTTGAAATTTAATTTAATGAATTTAAATTGAATATTGGAATTTAATAAGTGAATTATTATTAAATCTTGATTTTTGAATGGAAATTGAACTTTATAGAATCATGAATTTAAGGGAAATTAATGATGTTTATAAATGTGAAATTGTATGATTTTATAAGTTAAAAATGTTTTAAATAAAAATATAAATGTTTGTGAAATTATATTGAACATTTGAAGTTAATTAACTGCATTTTTGAAATGCTATTAATCTAATGTAAATGATAATATACCATTTGTAAATGCTGTAGTTAATGATAATGAACTAAAAGGCTAAAAAATATTAAAGGCTATTATAGCATTTTGTAAAGTGCTATAATTGTTGGATATAACTAAGTTTTATTTGAAACTAATGTAATCCTATTACAGCATTTTAAATGCTGTTTTTTGTTAAATTGAACTGTTTTGAATGTAACTTTCCGTAGCGTTTTCTAAATGCCGCGAAAAGTGATTTTTCACTGTTTTGATAAAATTAAGTGAATGAATGAACTTTGAAAAGCTTAAAATTTTGGAATATAATAATTTAATTATTAAATATAATAACTTCATTTTTTTATGATTTAAAAATGAAGTAATTTGTTTTGGAATATAAACTATTTTGAAATGTGTGATGAAATGGTATTTTAAATAAATGAATTTGGTTTGGAAGATACAATATTTTGAAATGGATTTTTGAATGATATTGAATTGTGAAATGATATTTGATTTCGAAATATAAAATACCATTTTGAAATTTTAACCACGGGATGTATTTAATTTACAGCAAGTTATTATACATTACTACAGTTCACTTGAGTTGATTTACATTATATAAGTATATATGTCCTGACTCGAATGTTTTGTGTTTTACTTTACGCTTGAGTCAGCCTGAGTATTCACCACTTTGGATTCTCTTTCTGGAGCTGGTCTTTGCTGGATTTTCTGCTTATCTACATTTATATCTACTTCTGTTTCAGCTATTCTAGTTTATCTCTTGTATTAGTGAACTGCTATGTATTTGGGATTTCTATTATGTTGTTTTCAGACTGTATTATGTTTTTGGTTTGAGACTCTGTTATAGTAGCTTTATGAACTACTATGGTACTTTAAATTTCCGCTGCGAGCTATTTTGATATTTTTGTGTCTGTGATCCTGTGATTTATGTTTCATTTGCTCCAAATTTATTTACAATGTGGTATTTTGAGCGATTCAAGTCTGACATGTGTGGATGCGAATGGCTGAATATATCGGGTTGTGTTCGGGATAGGGGTAAAACATTATAAACGCCAGGCAACACGCTTCGATTGGAGTTCGAAAATTTTCGAGATGAATAGTGTTTCGTAATTTTCTATAAAAGGACAACATCATTTTCTTTTTTCACAAAATCTAGGGTTGCAAACCCTAGCGCCACTTTGTAAACCAATGGCCAGAAAATCATCGTCTTCACTCCTTGATTTCTTCCAATCCAATAATCGATTCAAAAAAGTTTCAACTACAAAACTCTAGAGCGCGACGAGACGAACGTCTTCAATGGTGGTGATTGATTTATATTGCGTGGATCGATAGGAAATCAAGTTCAAAACCATGTCGTTCAATCGTGTTTTTCTATGCCATGGTGTGACCGAGCTTCGAGCTGTTCAGGGTAGAGGCGGCACTCGTGGTGGCCGTTCATTTGAAGGTGTTCGATCATCTCCTCGACATCGGTAGAAGGCGCGGCTATTAGGGTTTCGAACGGCAAATCGGTTTACTTGCATTCAATCTAGCCTGGGGGGAGAAAGGGAAAAGCACGACCACGATTTAATCTTTCAAAATCAACGGCCTGGATGACAAAGGTTTCAAAAAAAAAAAAAAAGGTTAATTAATTTATATAATAATCCGTGTGATATTAAAAACGCTGTAACTTTTTGATACGAGGTCCGTTTCGTACGAAACGAATTGCGTTGGAACCGTATTGAGGAACGCTACGCGATGGAGCTGGTTTGAAGTTGATTGAAGCTAGTGTAAATTTTGGGTAAAATTAAACGCGCGCTTAATTTTATTCGAAATAAAATACTGAAACTGCTATTGGACGCAATGTGAGTACAACTCACTCTTTCAGACTCACTGATATTTTTATATAAGTGAGAAATAATTTATTTTATGATTATTGGTGATTATTTGGCTGATATATGATATATTGATTGATATTTGGATATATACCTGCCTAGTGGAGCAGATGACCCAATACGTTCCCGTGTATGAGCGGATGACCCTTTGTATGCGCATCTGCCTAAAAGCGGACATTGTACACATATTCTAAAATGTATATTTGTTGCTGATAGGTTGGAGGGATCCAATTGGATTCCTCAACAGTATTGATTTTATTTACAAATATTTATGATATATTCTGTTATCATATGATATATGATGTTTTGGATGCCTTGATTGATGTATTTAGTGTTGTTGCAGCATTGGGCCTATTTTTGGAAAATTAAAAATGTTAAAGTGATGATTTGCAAATCTAAAAGGATTTTAAAGTGATTTTTGAAAGTATATGTTTTATTTAATTTTGGAATTGATTCCTTTTAAATAAATAAATGTTATAATTTTGATGTTATAAAAATTATGGTTTTTGTGAAATAAAACTAGAATATGATTTTTGGAATGTGAAGTTAACTATTTTGTAAAATGGTTTAAATTGAGATTTTTGATTTATTATCAATGGTTTATACAAAAGATTTATAAAATTGATATTTTATAAATTAAAATATAAGAATTATAAAATGAGTTTTTATAAGTTTTAAAATGAAGTTATTAATGGAGTTTATAAGATTTATAGATTTATAAATTTGTGAAGTTATAAAAGAATGAAAATTGTAAATAAATAATTTATAAGGAATTAACTTATAATTTGGATTTTAGCATATAAATGAAATGTAAATGAGATTTGTTAATAAAGAGATTTTATAAGTTGAAGTTGTTATAAAATATAAATGGAATTTATAAACATTGTTTATAAATTCGAAATCAACTATATTTTGATAAGAAAATATAGAAGTTTATTAAAGGAACTATACTCACGATTTTGGACAGTGGTTAATCCTTTAATTTGAATGTGCAATAGTAATAAATTTGGTAAACGAATTATATTCACGATTTTGGACAGTGAATAATCTTTTAAAATTAAAATAAACGTTTTGGGAAGTGGTATTTAAATTGAATAAAATGATTTAAAGTTATTTAAAATGTGTTAAGGAACGAACGCATAGATTTCAACATTCATTGTTGAAAAAGACGTTTTCGAGAAGTAAAGAAATGATGGACTATAACAATGTTGTTATTGTAAATGATTTTCAAAAGAAACTGATTTTGTATAGTATTGGGATTTATTTATCTATCTAACTTTCAAAGCCCTATACTAGTGATTTGGGTTGTCATGACGATGTTTTATGCAACATTCGTTTTGACCCAAATAAATTTGTTTAAGTGAATATTTTCCTTAAAATATATACTTAATCCTGATTTAAGTATACGGAATATTTTCTAAGTGTTGAAAATAGATTGATTTGTGAATTACTTATTACTAAATAAGTATTTGGAAATGTTTTCCAATATTGAAATGGTTTTGAAGATACCTTTTTAAAGATAATTTGAAGTGGATATTTGGTAAGTGATTTATTTAATAAAAGATTAATTAAAAGGGCCTAATGATTGTTATGGTGTTGAATATTTGTTTGTTTGTTTTGATAGTTAAATAACCGACTATCAAACTTTGTCAAATTTTAGTTCCTCAACTTGATGTGGGAACTATTTAGTCGTACACTTAGTACGTAGCCTTCTGTGTAGGCTTGATTATCGTTTGTGTTAAGGATTTTGATTCGTATAGTGCGGAGTATTACTCCAATCTATCGAGCTTCCTTCTTGGCCCGAAGGGTAGCAAGCTGAAAGTTGGAGACATGATAAGTCTATTTGACTTAGTTTCTGTGTGAGGTTGAGAAACGCTTTTGCGTTGTTGGTGCGAAGAGACATGGATCAGATTTATCTAAAAACCACTTCGGACCAACGTATATGCGACGATTGTGCAGGTTGCTTGTGATGATATTGATATTCCGGATTTTCATTGTGGGGGACTGCTTGCTGATCGTTTGGGATTAAAATCTCAATATACATCCAGTAGCAATGGTCTCTTCATTATGAAGTATCTAATGCGAGGACTATTCGTTACTAATCCTAGGGATTTTCCGACAGGTTGTGGTAGAAAAGTACCTTCGGTTTGTCCTGTTCCTGGACAACTTATATGGATGTTTGTCTGACATTGCATTTCTAAAGATTACGTACATTGGTTTTTACAAACGTACATTAGTGGTGGCGGAGAAGGCAACTTCTCTTAGCCTAACATCCTCCTTGAGACGTATGAGCTTAAGAGTTGTATTTTTATAGAGGCAATTAGTAGTCAACAGAAATGGTCGTGTGACATTCAAAGTGATGTGATATGTGATTATGAAAGGTAATCGTTACCTCGTCAGGCCTCATCAACTGGAAATGACCAAAACATGATTAGATGCAGCAGGGCTAAGTGGGTCATTCCCATTATGATATGATCATCCTCGTCTAGATATATCTTTGCATGCTATGACGTCATGTATCTGATTATTGTGGTTTGTATGCTAGAGGGCCCTCGGTAAAGGTCGGTAACGACCGGAGGATGATATATTCGGTACCATCTAGTTATAGAGGTGGACCGGTCTTGTGTTGGTAGAGGATCCTTTGTGATGGTCCTCGGTACATTCTTTTAGGGAAGGTAATGCCTTCATCTGGTCATTTGTATGGAAATCCAAAACCCACTACGAGCTGCGATTTTGTTTGTAAAGGCATAATGAATAGCCTCGAAATGCTATATGGGTAACCATTTTGACTATGATTAATATTATTTGTATATACTAGACACTAGTATAATATAAGAGGATTTGATATGAAAGAAATGTTTTAGTTACCGTAAGGTAAAAACATGTCCGTGTTTATTTATGGACTTGTCTTACGAGATACTTTTGTTTTGATAAATGAAAAGTTTTGGTAACTTAATAAATTCAGTTGAATGTGTTTCTCACGTTGGTTTACCAGAATGATCCGAGCGTTCTTCCCTTTTAATGCTCGAGTCAGACAGAGTATATTTATAGGTTCAGATTTGATGCTTTTGGAGCTTCAGCTGGAGAGCTGGAGATCTTCATTTTCGTATACACGTACTTGTTTTTGATTATCCGCTGTGCTTTGTTTTTTGTTTTATATTATCGGCATTTGTGAGGACAGGTTATTATAACTGTTCAAGCTGATAACTATTGATTGATTGTTGAACTCTGATTGATGTGTGTATATATACAGTTTCTGTTTTGTAAAGATCATTGTTATGATATTATATATTTTCCGCTGCGATGTGAGATTCTGTATTATTCTGCTTGGTTCTATCTTCTCTCCTTCTTCTCTTCTCTTCTTCTCTCTTCTTTTCTTTCTCTTGACTTTCCGTCAGTCTTTGCTTTTTGGGTCGGACATGTGTGGATTATTGTCGATTCAAAGGGTATGGATTTTCGGGTCGTCACAATTTCTCTATAAATTTATTCATGTTTTATAGTGATTGTATTTCTGCCTATTGCTTTAGCAGTTAGGAATTTTACGGAAAGTTCATCTAGAAGCTTCTAAAATTACCAGACTTACTATATCAATTGAGCTTCATTTAAAAGTTGGATATTTATTTTGTTATCTTATTTATTTTAATTTGTGTTTAATTTATTGCTTTTCTTCTAATTGACTCAAGGTCTTTTCTTCGAGCTTATATCCAAATAATTTTGTTTACTTTAGACTTTTTATTTATTAGCATATCCATGAAATTTGACTTTCTTCATGATTTTGTAGGAGTTTATCGAATTTATTAAAGGACCGATAACATCTTTAATCCTTCGACAAAATTCATTATAGGTAGAGCATTTTCTTATTGTAAATTTTATGTCAAAATTTAATTTTGTTTTACTTTTTTTACATGTATAATTGATTATGATTTTTCTTTCATTTATTTTGCAGGTCATTATTAGTTTATTAATACCTAGGTATCAAGTAATCTTCATTTGTAATGTATAATCTATTAGAGTTAAAGTTCTTTCCTAGTATCAAACCTAAGTAAGGATAAGAAACTAATAATGATATACAATATTAGTCAAACTCAACTTATTCTTTATGAAATTTAATATTATCTTTCTCTCTTAGTATAGGCTTTAATACAATTTTCAATGGTGTAGTTGGTTGAATACAAATAAATTGAAACGGCCCAATTAAATGATTTCGTTTATAAAATAAGATTTAACTTAAACAAGGTTAAATAGAATAATTTTATAAAATATTTCATAAATGAACTTATATGAAATATGTTAAACAAAAAGTGAAACAATTGAAATTTTACAAACTGAATTGAATAAATTGAATGTGAATGAAATAGATGTGAATAAATTTGAAGTGAACTAATTAAATATTAATAAAAATTGAATGTTAAAAGAATGAAGTGTATAAATTAAACATTGACATTGAAACGAAAATTGTGAAGTTTGAATTAATTAGATGAATATCATTTGGCTGGATGTTTTCTTTGGTTATAAATCATTGTTATAATTGTTTTGATTGCATATGATTGGTTTGTTGTGTATTCGTGCCCGTGTTCATGGTTTGGATTTCTTTGGCTGTAACTCATTTTTATAATTGTTTTGATCGCATATGATTGGTTTGTTATGTATTCTTGCTCGTGTTCATGGTTATGATTCACAATACATGTTATATGGTTCCACTAGACTCAAATATGTTGCTAAATCCTTTATAAGTTACTAATATTCTAACTTGAGTTGAGGCAGGTACATACAAAGACCGTTTGGATGTATACACGGATTATATTTTGCTTTTGCTTGCTTAATACGAGCGAACTCGCTCGTAATAATAATAATAATAAGGTACGTATCTCGGATTACATACCATACTTTTATAGTTTTTCCTACGGGATGCCTCATCATTGAGATGAGATGTATATTTAGTATATTTGATATATATTTGTGTTACATATTCTATTGTAAAAAGTTTCCGATCGAACCGTGCAAAGGAGACTCTATCGAAATTTTTCGTAAATCCAGATGTTAGAAAAAAAATTAGTTTTAAAAATTTATAACTTGTTTTATATATAAGATGTAATTTCTGTAAAACCGATATCGGAGTGGCGTAGCGAGAACGTAGTAAATGTTTTGCAAAATAATATTTTTAATGTTTTGTATGTTGATTGTTTTGAATAAAATATATCACATGTTAAATTCCTTACTTAAATCATTTTCAAGGACGAAAAGTTTTGAGTAGGGGAGAATGTAACGACTCGTATTTATAACTATTTTAAATTACTAAATTTAATATGATGATTGAATAGTAATTGTTAGAAATAAAAAATTATTGTTTTATTTATGTAATTTATTGAATTTAAGCTTGGATAAAATATTAAAATAACTAATTTCGATGATTTGGGCAATAATCAGTATTGAAATGGAATTATATATATCGAATGTGTTATAATCAATTGTGGAATTGAACAATAATGTTGAATTTCTATAAAATGGAAATAGTTGTTTTATTATTTTAATTCATTTTAAAGGTAAATTTTATAAGTTAAATAACTTGTATTTTTATTTTAGTGATTTATTGGATGGATAATTAAATTGTTTAAATTTAATATTTGAATTATTTAAATAATTGAATCCTAGATTAAATATGAATGAAATGGTTTCAAAAGTTGATTTAAATTTTAATTGAATAAGAATAAAGTTTATTAACTTTTAAAATTGAATTTAAATGAAATAATTTGATTTTGGAAATTTGTTGTTTAAATTAACAGGTAAAAGTAGCCATTTTGGTCACTGTCTCGGATTTCGACGAAACTAGTTTCGTCGAATCCATAATGGTGAGTTATTATAGGATTTCAAGTTTTGTAGTGGTCGGACTTATCGTTTGGTCATACGAACTTGAAACGCGTAGAATTAATTAAAGGAATTTAATTAAAATAAATTGATTTTGATAAGCTATCTTTTGCATACAATCGAATTAGGCCTCGAGACTAGTTTCATTGCATTCAGAATATGAGTAAAACATATAGAACGTCAGGTGGCATGCTTCGTTTGGAGTTTGGAATTTCGCGGGTCGATCGGGCAAGATATTTTCTAATTATATATATATATATATATATATATATATATATATATATATATATATATATATATATATCGCCCTCTCCGACATAGCATACATTGCCGCACACAATTTTGTCTACCCGTATTCCTCTCTCACTCTTATTTTAAATCTTCGTCAGATCGACATAAAAAAAGAGATAAGATAAAAAAATCAATCAATCGAACGCAAGCGCGATGGAGCACGAAGGGAGCGAGCAGTCGTGGCGGAGGCTAGACGTGACGAGGGTTGTGAGGTGGCGATTTAGGTGGGTTCGCGAGAGTGCTCGCGCGCGATGGAAGGAGCTACGGTGGCGGTTCGTCTAGAGCAGCATGGCGAAGCGTTCGTCGACGATGTGCTGGCGGCGTTCGTTGATTAAATAAATAAATAAATAATAAATAAATCGCGAACAAGAGGAGATCACGTGTGAATAGTAGGGAGAAAAGAGTGTACGTGGGCTGCTAGGAAGAAAGGTTTGTTTTGTTATTTTTATTTTTTATTATTTTGTTAATTTTAATTTAATTATACGGTTATATTAATAAATTCATATAACTTTTGCATACGAGGACTGTTTCAATCGAAACAAATGGCATTGGAATTGTATCGATGGCGTCAAAGTCATGGAGCTAATTTGGTATTTATTCGAAGCTGGGAAAATTTTCAGTTTCAAATAAAAGGTGGGTGTTTTATAACGTTCACGGCGTACTATAATATTTTTATGTTTGTTAAATTGAGACCATGACGTTATCTAATTTTATTGACTGTTGTTTGAAATGAAATTGACATATGAATTGATTGTAGAAATTAAAATTGACAGTTAAATTTAGAATTAGAATTTAATTGCCAGAAAAATACCCAATAGTGATAATTATTTAATTGTTGTGATATTTTGATTGTATGGATAGTTGATTGTGATGGATGCCAACTGGTTGATATTTCGATGATTTGGATGTTTATTTGTTTTATATATATCCTGCTATCACCCTATATCTCATTTGGTAGTATATAATTGTTATTTGAATTATTTCGAATAAATTGAGAAATAGGTTGAAATGATATACACACATGACATTTAATTTGGATTGAAATGATATATATCCATCCCTGAATTAAATTGAAATAACTGATTCACTTGGCCATACGATAGAAAATTATATACGGACAACAGATTGGTCAAAATCAAATGATTTTAAAATTCTAGATTTGAAATTATTTAAATGATTCCGATTTAAAGAAATAAAAATCGAAATATTTGAATTGAATTATTTTCGAACTCGAGCTCGAACTGTGAAATTAAAATTTGTTAAACGAAATTGTTTAAAAATGAAACTTGAGATTTTGAAGTTATAGTTGAAATATGATTTGAAGTTAAAAGATTTGAATTTTGACTTGAACTTTGAATATTGCTAAGTAAAAGTAATTTAAATCGATATTTCCAAATTGAGCTCGGAATTGAATTATTTTGGAAGGTTTGAACCTTAAATTGAATATTGAAGTTTAATTTGATTCAAGTGATTTAAATTGGCATTTTGCAATCAAACTCGAAATTGATATAAATTGGAATAATTGAAAATTGAGAATTGAATTAATATGAAAATCAAAATTGAAATTGATTTGAATTGAAATTGGAATCGAAATTGATTTGAATTGAAATTGGAGTGGAGTCGGGTTGAAATGGATTGAAGTTGAAAGATTTGGAATTGGATCAGTTTGACTTTATAACTATTTTCAAATAAATTATTTTGATATAAACTATTTAAAATATATCTTTTTAAATATTCAAATTATTTTGATTTTCCAAGATATATTACAGTATAAACCACCATTTTCAATAATCAAACTATTTTATATTAACCTATTTTAACTTTTTAAATTATTTTAAACTATTTTCTAAAAAGTCAAACTAGTCAGAGTGAGAAATGTTTATATTTAAATCATGGATATAAATGCGAAATTAGTTAAAATGAAGTTATAGTCTAAATTGGAATTCGAAACGATTGTGAAAGTGAAAGCGAGATATTTAAAGTGAAAATGACATATCGAACTGAATATGATATTTCAAAGTAAATATGATGACTTTGAAATAAAATTGATTTTGAAGCGAATATGATATTTTGATATCAAGTATGAATCATTTTCAAAAAGGTAAAAGTACCAACCGGTGTGTAAAACGATGTTTGGATGTTAAAGAGATCGTGGACTCTTATTGGCATACTCTATGTCAATATTGGAACCACTTTAACAACCGTGTATGCGAAGGAGACTCTAGAACGAAGCAGTTGGATTTGGCGTCGTTTGCTAGATTTGAAGAAAGAGAACGATGATAGATAGACCCCAACACTTGTGCCAATTTTAAATGACTAAAACAATACGGCTTAATAGGGCCAAGCGGGCTAGCTACCCCTAGCGGATATCCGTTCTTCAATTTTCTTGGACTTGGTCCATATTATTCCTCTTGTTGTTGGTTTCAATTGGCACACCTTAATTTGGGATAGCCTCCCTTTGACTCGATATGGGATGAATGGACACGGTGGGCGGTCGTGGCTACAATGCGTTACCACCAGCCCTACGACCCGAACTGGTAGTATCCTACCTTAGGCATTACCTCATGTGCCTTGTCATACTTGTATCCCTATATGAGACCCCTACGATTTTGGTTTTATGTTGTCGTATCATGGCACATCACTGGCTACCGGCATCCTACTAGTTGTGCTAAATGCAAACTGTATGACAATGCTTAAAATCGCGTTAAGGGGGATTAATATAAATCCTTAACGTTTAGAAAAATATTTATTTTACCGACTAGACATTATATATGTAGTGTATTCTACTATATATAAATATTTTGATGGATCCTTAAGAAATGAAATCCCATAACATCTCTTGAGTTATTGCACCCACATTATACACCAGATAAGAGATGTGAAACCCCGTAAACATCTCTGACGCCATTACACTTATGTTAAATGTGATATCAATTTGACTCACATAAGGATATTTTAGTCCTGACACGAATGTTTTGTCTTTTCATTACACTCGGGTCAGCCATGAGTATTTCAGTGCATTGAAAATCACTTTCTAGAGGACGAAGATGAAGATTTGATATATTATTACTAGTATTATTCCCTGCATCATGTTGCTCTGCTGCATTATTATTTTGTTCTGTTGTATATATAACTCTGATACATGTTGTATAAATTATAATCAAATGTATAATATAAACAGCTTCATGAACTGTTTATTTAGTTATTATATTTTGTTATTCCGCTGTGAGATTTTGTGTTTGTTTTCTTTTTTATTTCTTATTTTACTTAATTAGCCGCATTGATTATCTATGTTACAAATTTTTTGAGTTGGACATGTGTGGATTATTGTCGATTTAAACCTTCCAAAATATGGTTCGTCACACTCAGCATCTCTAGCACAACTCTAAGATGATTTCATGCTCTTTCTCTCATCCTTAGAGTATACCAAAATATCATCTATAAACACCAACACGATTCTATCCAAATACTCTCGAAAGACTCAATTCATCAAATCCATAAAGAAAGCAGGTGCATTCGTCAATCCGAATGGCATCACTAACCACTCATACGAACCATATCTAGTTCTAAATGCCATTAAAGGAATAATGTCCTCCACCACTCTCAACTGATGGAACCATGTCACCAAATCCAATTGGGAGAACACCTTGGCTCCACTTAACTGATCAAACAGATCATCAATTCTTGGCAAAGGATACTTATTGTTTATTGTCCATTCGTTCAATACGGTAGTCGATGCATATCCTTAACGACACCTTTGGTTTCTTTACGAATGTCGTGCCGCTCCCCATGGCGAACTACTTGGTCTAATAAAATTCCTTCTTTTAAGATCCACTAGTTGCACCTTCAATTCCTTTATCTTTATCGGTGTCATCCTACTAGGTGGTCTACTCACGAGTTCGGCTTCTGGTACAAGATCTATTCAAAACTCAACAGCTAGTTTCTGTGGTAACCCCATAACTGGCTCAAAAACATCTGCTAATTCTCTTACCACCCTAACATGACTTAGCTCTTCTCCATCCTCCATAGCACTTAACAAAGCCCAAACACTAATATTGGAATTTCCCACTGAGAAGATAATTCGGTTGTGACTATCCGAGTGTCTCAATGATATTTCCCTATCTTGGCAAAATATCCTAGCCACATACTTACCCAATCAATCCATACCCAAAATGATCCCGAAATCTACAAAAAAAACATACTGACTGCATGCAAACTTATGACCTAACAAATCAAATTCTGACTGGTCACATCTTATCCCTAAAGTTGCATACCCTCCTATTGGATTCGCAATCCTTATGGAAGTAACAAGGTATGTGGGCTTCATGCATAACCTATTAACCAAATACTATGATATAAATAAATGTGATGCATCAGTGCCAAATAGTACCCTAATTGGCATACTTTGAATCAAAAGCATACCTTCCATCATAGTTTTCCCTTTCTCTGCTGCAGTAAGCCTAGAAGAAGATGATGGTACAATAGCAAAAACCTTCCCTCTATCCGCCCTAATTGGCTCTGGACACTGGTTCTTGTAATGCCCAACTTGGTCGTAGTTGAAGCATTTCACATTCTTCTTTTCTATAGGCTTCTTCCCTTTTCCTGTTTTGCATTCATGGGCATAATGATCCTTCTTATCACACTTGAAGCACATCAAATCAGCCTTTCCTTCTTGGCAACCTCTCTTTTTTAGGATCCCTTCTTCTTAAATAATTTCCTCTTCTTTCCCTGAGGACCTGGGGACTCAATTGGCTTCTCCATGGTAGAAACAACAAGCATCTCTTCATAGAGAATAGCTATCTCCACTACCACATTACATGATTCTCTGTTCATCAAACTTAGCTGCATAATCAATTACTGACATATCCCTCTGGATAAGATCCATGAACTTCCTCACCAGCGCTGACTTAGCTACCTTAGATAGAAACTTATGCTCAAACCTCATTCTAAAATCGGCCCAAGTTAGTTCTGCCTCCTGAACTCCAGTGTCACACTATTCCACCAATGAAGCGTTGCCCCTTGCAACTATCTAGAGGCCAGGCTTCGCTTTTACCCATCATCCAAGCATAAATCAGTAAAAATTCTCTCACTGCTCAACAGCCAATTCTCAACCTCGACATCGTCCTCTATTCCTATAAACAGCTTTCCACCCAGACTGGTGTAATCCCTGCTCAGCCTAGCATAATTATATCCACTTGGAGCTACAAGATTAGCTCCTCCAATATTACCGGCAGCTCTGGCTTACAAAAGATTGTACAAGATACACCATCCCCGCATCTACTAGCGAATTTGTAGCACCTGCGATGGTTTCAATATTTGGATTAGCATTAGACTGTCAACCTTGATTTCTCCTGGTATTAGGTCGAGCATTTCTGTTGGTTGTGGTGCTTCCTCCACCTAGATTTCCTCTTTCGTTTCCTACTTCCATATCCTCTTTCTCGTAAATCTTCATATGAGCTTTAGTAAGATACAAAAGAACGGTCTAATAGAGAGGGGACTACATACTTAGATATAAACCTGTATATCAAATACAAGTACATTACTACATCGTTAACCCAAACCTCGATCATATTTCTAATTTATCGGATTATGTTTTAAAAAGCTTTTAGATTTTAATTTGCTTTTAAAGTTTCATAAACCTATGATCTGATACCAACCTATAACATCCCCCGGCTTGGAGGCCCGAAACTAACTGTTACAGATGCTGCAGTCATCCATAATTCTTAATCCTCAGCGATCAAATACGGCGATATTAGATACATTGATACATAGATCACAAGAATATGGAAAAAATTAAAAAAATTAAAAACACATTTCCACATTCTATTCAAAACATTTCATGTTCATTACATAATCCCACAAACGTTAATCATGTTTAGAAAAACATAATTATTACATATACGCCAAGAGCGACATATCAAGATTGCTCCTTGGTTGATTAGAGTATATAATAAGGCTAATAAGTCTGCCTTTACATCCAGAATACAAAGTGAAAAAAGATAACTCTAAATAACAGACTGCCTCCTACACGCCACCTGAAGCTTTATTTATCAAAGAAGAGACTTGAAAACCCTAAGCCTCAAACTACTCAAAATCAATTGAGTACCCGAGAGCTTAAGGAGAAAACAAAAACTTCGTGTCATAACATCTCAATCCATTTAGATATTTAGTGAGACCACGCTACTTAGCAAAATGGGTTTTCCCCTCACTAGTATCCCATAACCTTTTCAAAACCATATTATGTGCTCCTGCATCCACAATGGTTAAAACATAGCATTTAAAACTTTTGTGAGGATATGCATATATATATATATATATATATATATATATATATATATATAAACATCTTGGATTTCCCATCCTTGGTTTAATTATTCTCGGGAATGATTATAGTTTCTAGGGTTACTATTGACCTATTAGTTTTCATGGGTTTACTAATAACCGTTTTATAATTTATAGACACCATGTCCTATTTCATAGTTTCCATGAGGTCACTAAGAACCTATAGGCCCCTACCAATTAACTTAATTAATACCTATTAGTCATTCCAATAACTCATCTTTTATCCTAGTTTTTTATGGGTTGACTAGGAACCTATGGATTACTCCAACAACTTCTTTCTTAACCTAATTTTCATGGTTTGAGTAGGAACCAACTGACTGATGTCAATACTTAATCCGAATATAGTTTCCATGGGTTCACTACAAACCAATTAACCCCTGCCAACCATCCTTAATACATAGTTTCATAAGTTTACTATGAACCTGTTGGTTAGCCCCAATAACTTCCTAGTTATAGTTTTCGTGGGTTTACTATGCACCTATCATCGGGACAACTTCAAGGTTTAGGCATCCTATATTTTAGACTCCCAGACTCCCTATGTAACATCCCAAATTTTTGGTAACATTATTTAGGACATTTAATTAGTTAAATTAAATAAAATAATATGTTGATTAGGGTATTGAGATTTGACTTTCAATCAATGGCAGCCATGCTATTCAATAATGAACTAAAGAAGAGTTTAAATGAAATAGAGGAGGGGTAAAATAGGAAAGAGGCCATTCCTATATCCTCCAACCTTGGCCATTTAAAATTTTACACGTTCATTTTCCATTCTCAAATATTAAAATAAGGGGCCAGCCGCCATTAACAAGGAAAAGATGAAGAAAATCTAAGAAGAAGTAAATTCAAATTAAATCAATTCATATCCCAATCTCTATAATTTCTAAAACTGTGGTGAACTCATTTTGATTGTATTTTTGGTTTTAAGGTGAATGCCGAACCTTTTGCATAGATTTTCCATGATTTTAAACATTGAAATGATTATATATACATGTTGATGATTCAAGTACATTCATATTGATTTTATGGTATGCTTTAAGGTGAAAATCCTATAAAATGACATCCAAATGCCTTGAGAATTTTTATAAAGGTCATAAATAATATTTTAGATATGGATTTCAATTTTTAGAATTTACTAAAATTTGTGGAATTTATATGAATTTTCTAGTAAAGAAAATTCTATTTCGGTTAATAATTATTTTCAGTTAAATAATAAAAGATTGGGGTCTGAAATTTTTACATGTTGGAAAACATATTAAAGTAGATTTTCTAGAATTTTTGTATATTTTTCCTAAGTGTTTTAAGGGTTATATAAAATTATTTATAATATGTGACTTAAATATTTATATAATTAAAAGAGGAGAAGGAGCTTTTTGTAAAATAATTTGAATTATAAAATCGGGAAAGTCGGCAGCCCTTTTGACAAACTGGAGTACTTTTTATTGGTAAAGGAAGAGGCAACTAATCATAATTAGACACGTAAGGTATGTTAGGTGAAAAGAATTATTTGCTACATATTTTTCACTGTTTCGACACCATCGGCACCAGGTTCTGCCTCCTCATATTCGCTTCCGACGCAGTCGAAACTAATGCATATGGTATCAGTATACTGGTATGTAGTGAATTGATGTAACCGAAAGGCAGGGAGTCGAAACCAGGGATTTCGAAGGTGTTGAGGCAGTCCTTTGTTTTAAATTAAAGAAATACGCCTGCTTGCTTTTGACTAAGTGGCTTTCGACAAAGTAGCTTTCGATCAGGTCAAATGTTTTAAAGGAAATGGTTTCAATTGGCTTGCACCTCTGTTTTTAAATAATTGCTTTTGACTAAGTCGAGACCTTTTTGCTGCTGCCTTTTACATTTTGACTCAGAAGGTTTCGAAAGGGTTGTTTTGTTTTCTAAAAGCCTGACTACCTCTCCAAGGCTTTCGAATGGATGGTGTCGACACCATCACTTCATTACTTAGGAAATGGTTTCGAAGTAGTTGCTTTCGACTTAAATATTTTAAGATCATTTTTCTATAAGTAAAGTAAAACCCAAACTGGTTTCGAAAGAGACAGTTTTAAATGGTTTCGAAACAGATGCTTTCGACTTTAATGGGTTTCTGATCCTCTTACTCTACTTGAAGTTAGAATCCAAATGGTTTCCACCGAGACAATTTTCAAAGGTTTTGAAGGGGTAAATTTTTGAATGTTTTAAAAGGTTTCCACATGTTTTAAAATTGAATCCAAAGTGCTTTCAGAAGGACCGAGTTTTGACTTTTTCGAAAGGTTTTAATGAATGGTTTCGAAAGGAGTGGTTCCCCAAGGTTTCGAAAGGATTGAAAGGAAGGTATTTCCTATTTTTTCGAAAGGCATTATCTAAAAGGTTTTAAATGGGGATATCTGATATTTTGAAGCTTTTGAAGAAAAGAAAGGAAAGGTTTTTCCAACGTTTTTAAAAGTATCTTCCAATGGCTTCGAAGGGGTTACCTTCAATGGTTCAAAACGGTTGTTTAACAGTTTTAAACAAAGTTTCAAAAGTAATAGGTAGGTAATGTAGCCTAAGTATTTTCAAGTTAAAAAGGGTTTTAAGTTGTTTCGGAAGGATAGTTAACCTTTATTAAATCTCATCAATATTATTTTGGGTAAAGTGTATATAACATGAAAAAATGGCTTAGAGTAAGGCTAAAGATATATTTCCTTGTATATATATGCTTTAAAGGAGTAAATCATTTTGAAAAGGTTTTCAAGGAAAATTAAAAAGGTAGTTGACACTAAGAAAATAATTTGGACAGTTGGTCCATTTTGCAGGCAGTCAGCCGAAATTTCGGACAGTTGGTCCAATTTGCAGCTAGTCAGCCTAGCTGTGTGGACAGATAGTCCATTTGTAGCACAGCGGACCCTGCTATTATATTGTGTGCACATATTACTTGTTTTACGGATAGATACCCCATTTGTTAGCATAAAGGATATTGCTATTTTGTTATAATCAGTTTGATTAACTAGTTTGGTTGCAGGAAAGGATTTGCAAAATATATGTTTTAATGAGTATATAAGTGAGTGGAAACCCGTTCCACTAAATGGCGTGGTCTCACTTAATATTAGTAAACAACCGAGATGTAACAGAATTATTTACACCAGACTTTATGTCTGACTCGAAGTTTTTATTTCCCCTTAAACTCTCCGGTACTCAAAATTGATTTGAGTAGGCCGAGGGTTAAGGTTTTTAGGTTTTAGTCTTTTGGCGAATAAAGATTCTGGAGATGAGCAGGTGGCTCATGGATAGCTAATTAGTATTTGCACTTTCATTTTGTTTTGATTCGTTGTGTATATTAAGTCAGATATGACTATATTGCTTTGATGAACCAATGGGGCATCTTCTTATGTCGCTCTTGGTGTGTTTTTGTAATGATTATAATTAATCTTTACCTGGGATATGAGATCATATAACTTGGATATGCGTTTGTTTTGGAATGTAATCAGCAAGTGCTTCTAATATTATGGATACCATTATCAATACTGTATCTTGTCACGAAGTTAATACTATGGATGACTGCAACATCTGTAGCGCTTAGCTTTTGGCCTCCAAATACAGGATGTTACACTCCGGATGCAATTCTACTCATTCAAGAGTTTATCAATTTATATTCACTACTGGGTTAACGTACTAGTTCTTCTACCCTTTATCCCCGAAATGCGCCGTTATGGATCTTTTATCATGTGAATATATTCATATTTAAAGAAGCAACATTAGAACTTACAATACTACTCCTACGGGTCTAAAGTCCTAAAAATACTTCTCATGTAAAGCGTAGTTAATCCCTTTAACTTATATTTTATCAAGACAATACTTCTTCAAATTTACAAACTTAAGCTATTTCAAAACTCCTTTTATTTAGCCATGAGTTTTTCTTTTAAAAGTGAGTTTGTGTTTAGAAAGCCTTTCGACACCGTCAAAACCATGCTTTCGACTTCATTGGACAACCTCCTTCGAAAGCATCAAATTCTGTAACGACCCGTGAAATTCGATAACTAAATTGGGTAAACTAATAGGATTTTTGTAATTAAATTTAGAAAGAAAGAAAAAATTTATAATTTATATTGAAATAAATGTTAAGAATGAATTGTAGCAATGGTTGTTAAAAACTAATTATCGACAATTGAAGTGAAATCACAATAAAAATGAAATGGTATAAATTGTTGCATTTGGGTATAAAAATGAAAATAAGTAAATAAGTGTAAGTGTTGTATAAATAAAAGAAATTTGTAATAATAGATAGTAACTGAATAAATAATGTCTTGTAAGTAATTATAATATTGTTTGGAAATAATAAATTTATAAGTATGCGATTAAGAGTAATGACAACAATTATTATGAGTTACATATATATTTAGTTTATTCAATTGAATTGGTAATCAATTGCAAATAAATCTAAATTAAAAGTTATGTTAATGTAAATTAAGGTAATAATTGGGAATAATGTTAATTTTATTCATAATATGATAATAAGTTGAATTAATAGAGTGGAAATAAGGATTTATCAATTTATTGGGATTCGAACTATAATAATTGGATTAATTGCAATTAAATGAAATTTAATATTTAATTATTACGTTAATTGAAATTAAAATGAAACTTAGCATTACATATATGAGTTTAAGACAATAATTACAAGATATGAAGGTAATAGGATGAATCAAAGTGTTAGTTTATTTGTAAAGTAATAAGTGATGTAATAAAGGGATGGAATCAAGATAAATAAATTAATTGAGACTTTAATGACAAATAATGTGTGAAATTGACCAAAATATAGTAAATGGAAATATGATAGTCAATAAATAAAGGATGGAATGGGAGCACTAATGTAATGAATGTAAAACAAATATTAACTATGTTTATAGAAAGGAATAATAGATTTAATGGAAGGATTGAAGTTAAATCAAGTTAATTTATTGGAATAAATTATAATTAATTGAATTTATTGTGAATGAAATTAATTACTATATTATTCGAAATTAAGATAAAATAGGAATATTAATGCACTATGGTATAAACCATGATAATTATATCGAAAAATGAAATTAGTTGAATAACTAGATGGGTTAAGAATATGGATTATTTGAAATAAAATTTATAATTACTGAATTTATGGAAATTGAAGTTAAACACTATAATTGGTAAATTAATTAACTCTGAACTGATGTCAAAAATTTGTTTTAATGTATGGTAAATGTCCAAGAAATTTAAATTGAGATAAATTTTGATTATTAAAATTGAACTGAAACTTGATTTAATAAATTTAATATTAAATTATTTAATTAATGTAAAAATAACTATTTTTGCCACTGACTCAGATTTCGACGAAACTAGTTTCATCGGATCCGTAACGGTGAATTATTATAGAATTTCAAGTTTCGTAACGATCGGACTTGTCGTTTGATCGTACGAACGTGAAACGCCTTGAAATCAATTGAAATCAATTAGAAATAATTTGATTTTAGCATAACTTCTTGATACGATGGAATTTGGACCTGAAACCTGTTCCATTGATGTTTCAATATTTTAAAACATCTACGTTGATATATGAGTTGACCTAATTTCGTTCCGGAGTCAGAATGGGCTTTTCGGGCCATTTTATCGTTCAACGCGTATATCAATCTGGTTTATCTATTCTATTTTCAGCCTTGCCTATATATACCTCACTATAAACCCTAATTGTTCCCCATTGTCATTTGTTTGTACATACAATTCATTCTATTCCTCCTCTTCCTCAATGGCAGACAAAATTTTAAATTCTAGATCCAATTACAATTCAAAATCAAATCAAAATTTCAAGCTCTTCAAATGTAACGATCCCGATTCTTGAGTCAAATTTATTTGGTAATTAGATTTAATTTTGGATTTAATTGTGAACTTATTTGGATTTGGAATATAAAAAAGTAAAATTGAATTAAATTTTAAGCTCGAAGTTCTAAGAATGAAATATATTGCGAATAGGATTTTTGGGTATATTTGAATTTTCCAAAATAAATAAGGTGTATGTTTATTTATATAAATAGATTATCACTTGAAGTTTGATTTTGAGATTGAAATTCAATAATTAATATTTTTATAAAATTAATTAGATTTAAAAGTTGTATTTTGGAAAATAATATATATGTATCTAATTAGAATTGTAGGTATATAATCTAATTTGATTTCAAAGTCCTTTGTTATAAATTTGTATAAGTACAAATTAAAATGTATGAATATAAAGTCTTAATACATATTTACCTTTTGAAATTAATGAAGCCTAATACCATTTGAAAATAATAAAAACATAGATTGTATGTAACATTAAAACAAATGGTAATGTAAAAAGGAAAGTATTCATTTACAATTGAAATTATAAATAAAGCAAGGTTTAAAAACCAAAGTTATAAATTTATTTATAAACAAGGTTAAACCATAAATTTTAAATTTATTTACATAAAGGTCTAAAACATAATATTACTTGTCTTTGAACAAGTGTAAACCATGCAATAAGAAATTAGACAAGTGTAATAATTTTGATATGCAAATTAAACAAGCGGCAAGATAACAAATTTTCTTTTAATCTAAAATATATAAAATTTTCAAAGAATAAGAAATCAGGCCGCTCATTTTCTCTGTACAAAGTTTCTTCCTTCATTTCTACAAAATCAAAGCCTAGTAACTCAAAGCCAGTAAAAAGAAAAATCAAAACTATCTTCAATCTGAAACAAAACAGATCAAATCCATAGCAAGATCATTTCTAGTTTTCAAACAAGATCAAAACTGCAATCTGAAGCATTTCAGAGCAAATCAGAAAGCATGCAAGTTAATTCAAATTTTATCAAGAACAAGCTTCAAATCTAAATTCAACAACTCAAAATCCTGAAGCCATAACTCATCTCAGCAGTTCAAAATATCAGGCTCTGCTTCATCTCTCAGGTAATTCAAGTAAACCCATAACTAAAATTTAAAAATTAAAATATGAAGCAATTAAAACCATAATTAACTTTAGTATTTTCAATCTAAGGATATGATAACCAAAACAAAGGAAATCTGGAAAGTAATCAAGCATGGAGTTTAAGATCAGGGAAACAGGTTCAAGGCAGGCAGATTCAAATCAAAGTAAATCTAAGAAATTCATCATCAAGTAGAACAACCCAGCATTTTCAAAATACTCAGGAAAATAAAGTTTAAAGCTTCTCTGTTCTTCACAAACTCCAGGTGAGCAAACCCTTAACCTTATACACATTTTGGTTTGCTTGCAATTAGTAACTAGTATTGATGAATGTTTGTGAATAAGTTTGCATATGTTATGAAAAGTGTTTGAATGTTGATATGAATGTGCTGTGTATGTCTGGGAAATAGATAAAAGTATCTCTGTTTCAAAGATTTACAGGATGCAATCCTGTTTAAAAAATCAGATTCTCATCCTACAATCATTTCTAGACTTTGATGTCTGAACAAAACCTGTTCGAAATTGCAAGATCGAAATTTTAAAAACACTGTTAAGTTAAAAATATATATGGATTTACTGGAAGGAAGGAAAACACAATAAACCTTCAGAAATGATAAAAAATCAACCATTTTAATTTTGAATTTGGATTTCATAAACTAAATTGTATGAAAAAAGATGGATTTAGGTAATGGTTTCAAGGTTTTTAAATTCGTATATAATGGGAATTGTCGAATTTATTGAAATTGGTACTTTTATCAATATCTGATGAACGGAGAGATGATAAGCTTCGAAATTCACATTGAAGATAACTCGAGTGTTGGAGATTGTGGGAAAAATGTTCAAATAATTTTTAGTTGAATAGAGTGATGGATCGAGATCAAAGTAGGGTTTAAAGCCTAGTTTGGGTTACCGTATTTCTCGAAATAATTCCGTCAACGTTGGCGCATTAGAGTTAATGGAGCCAAGGGGAAGTGATGCGTGGGAAGGTGGCGCCGTTTTAGGTACGATGGCGTGGATGATCTTGGTTGGGTTCGTCGTCGGCGAAATGATTCGATCGAGTGTTTGCTCCAGATTTTCGATCAAGTGTCGATATTTCGATTTGCTTTGAATTTTGAGTTCATGGGTGCTTGGGTAGTTGATGGAGGTTGTCACTGACTGGTCAGGGATTGCGGCGTCGATCGAAGATCGCCAGCGCTTATGTGTAGGTGCACATCCCTGGATTGGTGTCAGTGGGAAAGGAATTATGGAAGAAGGGTTAACTCGAAGTTGGACTTGTGAAGTGTTGATGATGGCTCGAAGAAGAATCGAGTAAGGCTCGAGTATGCATGAAGTGTTTCCTGTGTTCAATTGTTTTAAAGTTTAAATGAAACAAAGTTTAAAAGAAAGTTTGGCCTTGGAAAAAAAACTTAAGTATGGCTCGGGTAAACATGCGTTTGGCTCGGGTTTTTTTACCATATTTCAAAGTTTAAAAAAAAGAAAATGTTTTTTTTAGCCTTTAAATTTTCAACAAATCAAGTTTTAAGATTTTAAAACAACCAAGTTTTTAAAATATCTTCTTAAAATAAATTACTTTTAAATGATTAATGATAATTTAAAAGGTTTGGATAAATATGAGTTTAATAATTTATTCTTAACTTGAATTAATTAAGTTAATTTCCAAGTTTATTTACAATTGATTAAATGGGGTAATTAAGGAATGTTTTTAAAGTTTAAAATTAACTTAAATGTTTAAGTTAATCTATGGATTATTAAATGAATTTATTTCATGAGTATCTTTATTTAATTAGAGTTTTGATTAATTAAAAGGTTATTTATTAATTAATTTAAAGGTAATTAATTAATGCAGTTAATTAAAGAATAGTTAATTGATTAAGAGCTAATTAATCAATATAATTAATTAGGGGTTAACTAAATGTAAGTAATTAAAGAGTAATTAATTACTTGAAAATAAATTATTTAATGAAAATGACTAATGATAATTAATAAATGATTAAGGATAATTAACTAAAGATAATTAAATAATTAAAGATTAATTATTTAATGATTAAAGCTTAATTGATTTATTAATTAAGGTTAATTAATTAATAATTAAAGGATTAATTAATTTATTAACTAGGGTTAATTTATTTATTATTAAAGGTTAATAAATTAAAATAAATTGTAGTTAATTAATGTCAATTAACCAGGATTAGTAGTTTATTCATAAGTAATTAATCTGATTTAAATTAATCAGATAATTAATTGATCTTACTTATGAATGTTTGAATTCTATTGATTGTTGAATTGTTGATATCCCTGATATGTTATGCTTTGTGCTATGAATTGTTTGGTATGATTTGTGATGAATGTAATTATTATCTGTGATGAATGTAATTTATTTATCTGTGATAAATTTATATGATCTGTGAATCTATGAATGAAGATAAGCGATATAGATTATACCGCTTATCGATATTGATATGATTGAATATGTGATGATTGATGTTGTTGCACTATTATGTGAAACTCCTGGACCACACCTTACACACGCAAATATGGATTGCACTTGGAAATCGGTTAAGTCACAGATATTTGAATTAATATTTTAAAATGATTTTTAAAGTTGACTTTTGAATCAAAAATAGTTTTGGAAATGGAATGGAATTGATATGAAAAGCTTTTGAATGGGATTTCAATAATAAAAGTTATTTTGAATAACTTAATAAAGTTTTGAAATTTAAATAATTTGATTTGAATTTGAATTCAATATTTGAAATTAAATTCAATGATTTGGAAATTATGGTTTAAAAAGATTATACAAGTTATAAAGGTTTTTATATGGGTTTTTAACCATTTAAAAATACTGTTTTGGGAATTTAAATTTAAACCCAAATTTTATAATTGAATGGCTTTAACTTATGTAAATGTAATCAGTTTTTCCCAAAACGAAAACTATTTGTTTTCAAATAAAAATAGCTTTCATATAAAGAAAAGGATTTCCAATTTGTGTTGAAAAGTTTCAAGTTTGAAAAGAAATTGTGAATTGTTTTGAAAGCTATGAATGAACCTTTGTGAAAGATTATTAAACCTTGTTTTGAAATCGAAGAGAATTTTAAATGGTGCATCTTTCATATAAATGATTTAAATTGGAAATGGTTTGAAAGTTATGAATTAAATCTTTAATTGTAAGATCGGATGAGTTAATCCAATTTGAAATGGAATTGTTTTAAAAAGCCGTGAATGAACCTTTGTGGAAAATTGGTGAACTTTGTGAAGTGAATCTTTTTGTTTAAAAATATTTGAAAATGGTAATTTGTTTAAACCATTTAAAGAAAGGTTATGGATAATAAGTTGTGACTTAACTAAAATATCATATCCATATGTTTTTAAATATTAGGCTCATTATTTAATTTAGCCGGGAGAGGACCTTGTGTCATATAACCCATTCCGAATAATGATACGTTGTATATGGATAACATTTGAAGATCGGTGGTGAAGACTGGGTATTTTCGAGAACAAATGGATAACCCGTCGATTGTCTCTGCACCGAGTCGCGTCGATATAGAGATTCCCTAAGTGATGGGACGTCCGATCGGGATTGTGAATAAACCGAATTTGCAAAGGATTCTTCGGAAGTGCCTTCGGTTCTATTCGAACCCCGAGCAGACTCGTATGGATGTGTATCTGACATTACACTTTGAGATGTAAAACCGGTTTCTATCAAATACATTTCTGTTTGGTGGCGGAGAATTCATTCTCTTAGCTTAACACCCTTCTTTGAGACATACGAGCTTAGAGGTTATGTAGTTGATGGTTACTAGTGATACATTCCCAAATTGGTAATGTAGCATACGAAGTACTGCTGGTCATTTGTTGATCAAAGCATGGCTTTTTGAAAAAGCGTAGCT
Source organism: Allium cepa (assembly GCA_030765085.1). Lineage (NCBI taxonomy): Eukaryota > Viridiplantae > Streptophyta > Magnoliopsida > Asparagales > Amaryllidaceae > Allium > Allium cepa. The sequence goes on from CM060928.1 coordinate 590,692,659, forward strand.
TTGTACACGAGACTGCATCAGGATCTCACAAGCTGGAAATGGTCCAAACAGGAAAGATGCTGCAAGGTTATGAGGGTCGCACCCTTTAGGGTATGTCATTCCCTTCTGGAAAAAGGTGGTATCATGGTATGAAGCCCAGATACCTAAGCTATGTGGTAGCTGCAATCTCATTACTGTGTGGTTGTTGCTTTGTGATTGAGGGCCCTCGGATAAAGGTCGCAAACTACCGGGGGATGGCATACTCGAGTAGTAGTTACGTAGTTACAGAGGTAACCCGACCTTGTGTTGGCAGAGAACTGGTTAAGTTCTCGGGACGTCCCTCCAGCGGCGTACCTATGTGGCAGTAGGAAGTTCCTTAGCCTGACCATTTGTTGGAAAATCCACAGAAACAATACGCGCCCTGTACGGTTTTAGTTGTATAACCTGCCATGGAATGTAGCGGTAACCTGCTATTGAACATGGTAGCTATAGCAGGCATACAATAATGGTTGTATGCTGGCTAAGATTGATATTATACTTTCGGAAGGTTTTCTGCACTATGCACTAACAATAATATCAAATGACTTTTGCGTATCAAGAATGTTTGACTATCATAAGGAGAAATCTCCTCCAATTCTGCGTTTGCATTGTGTGTGCGGCGGGAGGCCTTATGGTAGTTTCATTTTCCAAAAAGCACTGCGGATTTCAAATTTAAAATCCTTTGTTGTTTGTTTTAAAGATAAACTATTTTTGTTTGCTCATAGCAGTCCCATGACTAAGCTGGAGTTTATTTTTCCCTTCCTAAACTCTGGGTGCCCACAATTTTCCACACGGGCAGTCTAGAGTTGGGTTTTTCAGATAATCGAATAGTAGGTGTAGATTCGATAGCTTTCAGCCTTAGGATTCGGCAATCGCATTTGGATCGAGTTGTTTCACTTCACCATGATTGGGAATTCGACTACTTCTGGATTGGTGCTTTGGAGATGGAGTTACAATTCTGGATTCTATCTCTCTTTCTCTCTTGAAGGCCATATTGGAGATATTGTTCTGCTGCTGGTGTTGTCTTTTCTTTCCGCTGCTATTGTCTTGTATCATATCTCTGATGTATATTGATATTCATTGTATCATCATTGTATCTGAATATTGTATCAAATATTGTATATCAATGATATTATTTCATTTTTTTCTTCTTCTGTGTTGTACTTAATGTGTTATAAGCTCCTGCGAACCAGATTCAACGTTTGGATCTGCGGCATTTGAATACGAGTGACGTATTCGGTGCTGATTTTTGAAGGTCGAGTCAGGGTCATTAAATCAAACTATATCATATTATATATGGATTTGAAGCTATCGACGAGCGCAAGTCAAAAATACAATTCATTTTTCAATTTGAGTTTCGATGTGGCCAAAAATCGAAGAAACATTCTCGGCCGTTCATCACGATACGATCAACTTCAATGGATCGTCAAATCGATTGTACCTTTGTGTAGAGGGGACCGAGGGGATGTCATCAACATGATTCGTTCGATGATTTGACGGTCAGATCGTCGTGTAAAATTCGAGTAGGGTTTGGTGTTTATGGCGGCTGCTGGGTACCGGTTTGTGATCGGCGAACGGAGGTGGGGTCGCGTGGCCGATGGCAGACCACGGCGCAGTAGGGTGGTCGGAGGCGCGCTTGGTGGGGCCACGAGCACGATTGGATGTGGCGGCAGTTTCGTGGGTGCATGATCGAATAGTAGCACATTAGGGTTTAGTGAAGATGATTCTGGAACGTGTTAGTGATGTGTAGTAAGTTTGTTAATTTTATTATCTTGTTTATTCTAATATTTGAATCGTAAGATCGTTCTAATTTGTATAACTTTCACATACGGACTCAGATTCACACGCGGTTTTCTCCACTAGGTTCGTATTGAAATTCCAGACATTTTGATGCTAGTTTGGACGAATTTGGAGACTGTTGAAATTTTGGGTTTAAATTGGATTTAAATTCAAAAGGTGAGTGTTCTAATCCACTCACAACTTCTAAAATTTCTTATGTGTGTTAAATTAATTCTGATGTGATTAGAAATTTATTTATTGCTGTTTGGTATATTTTTATCATCATTCCAGTTAAATTGAATTTATTGAATTAAATTGTTATTTAATTTATTATTGCATATAAACTGCCAGTAAAATTAATTTATTATTGAATATAAACTGCTAGTAAATACCTGTTATTTATTATCTATTCTATGTGGATGTTACTGTTTGAATTGGATGATGATTGTGATAAATGGTTGATGATTGATATTGGATGATGGATGTTGTATTTTATATTGTTATAAACTGCAAATTGTTATGCACTTTATTTCATTTGGGATTGCAGTTTGAAATGATGTATAACTGTATTTTTATTTTAAATTACGGATTGAAATGATAAATATGCATATCACTTGACCATAGGATAGAAAATTTTATACAGACACCATCAGTCTATATGTGTGTGTGTGTGTGTGTTGAAGTTGATTTCTATGGTTTTGGATACAATTATATGGTTTAATAAATATGGATACTTTTTGATATTATATAAAAATATTTATATATAGTTAAATTCATGTATTTAAGCTATGTATAAATTTGTTTAATAACAATAAGTTTAATAATGGAGTTTGATTTTATTAAAATAAAATATGGTTAAGTATTTAAATCATACTTAAATATAGAGGTTATAATGATTTAAATAAATTAAGATTGGAAGGTAAATTGGAAATTTATTTGAAATTGAGCTTATTTAAGAATTAAACTCCATAAGCCGATGTAAAATTTATTAAACTTGAAATTTTAAAAGGTATGATATTTATAACTGGATTTCTATTCAAGATGAATTAAATGAATATTTCTAGTATAAATGAATTGATGGAAATATTTAGTTATTGGCAATTTGAGAGTTATTTAAATGATAATGGATTTATTATGCAAATATTTCAAAACTAAATAATAGGACATTGAATTTTTGAATCGTAATTTCCAACCTTAGTTTTGAAATTGTTTAATACTCAAAGTTTGAAATATGTTGAAATTGAAGTGGTTTATTGAAACTGAAAGTGAGTTGAAAATTTATGAAATGAGATTTAATTTAAAGTGAATAAAATTGTAAAGTCGAGGATATTATTTTACTTTATAAAGTAATTTTAAATTCAAACTATTTTATTTTATATACTGTTTGAATATCCAAACTATTTAAGCTTTGAAAGTTATGGTTTTAAAGCTATAAAATTCGAAGTATTATGTTTTGAAAGGTTATATTTCAAGCGTTTGGTTTCGAAATATTATAATTTTGAAAGTGCTATGATTTTTAGAAAAGAGATATATTTTAAATAAAAATGATATTATATTGATTTAGGTTTTTATAAAAATGATATCGTAATGATTTGGTTTTTGAAATGGAAAGGATATCGTATTTATATTGTTTTGAAATGGACAGTATATTTTGGTTTTGAAGTAGAATTATTTTGAAATGACCGCGGTGTTATAATAACGTTTGGTTGTCGAAGAGACCAGGATCGGAAGCTGTCATACTCTCTGCCAACTCCGAAAACCACTTTAACAACCGTGTATGTGGTGGAGATTCTAGAATGAAGTAGGATGGTGGCGGCATTTCCTTTAAGGTATATACATGGATCGGACTCCCATGAGTTGGCATAAGGTGGCTAAAACATGAGCGATTGACGGGCTAAGAAGGTAGCACCTTTTATTGGACACATCCCTTCGATATTATACTATGACTTTTGGATTGATTCGGTGGCTACCTTTGATTTTTAATTTGGGGGTGTGCCTTGAGGTAGGCGGTAGCTGCGTGCTATGTGTTACCACCGGTCTGGAAGTGTAATTGGTATATCTGCCCTGGCATTGCCTAGTTGTGCCATGTCACTTACCCTAGCGCGCCCTGTACGAGTTTGATTTGTGTCGTACCAATGGAGTATCCTCTGGTAGCTTCCCGATCAGGAGGTATTATGGTACTGTATAGACTATTAGCACTATTACGTGTTAAGGGCTATATGGGTAACCCCTTAACGCTATTTAAAAGTAAGTTTATTTTACTATTAAACACTTTTATATTAGCGAAATATTACTACATAGTAAATAGTTTAACGAATCCTTAGGAGATGTGAATCCCGAGCATCTTTTGAGTTACTACACTCACGTTACACACTGGATAGGAGATGTCAAATTCCATAAACATCTCTAGCGCCGTTCCACTCATATTATTTACTGTTGATTTAACTTACATAAGATCTTTTAGTTCTGACTCGAGTATTTTGTCTTTTCAATTCGCTCGGGTCAGTCTGAGCATTTCAGGACTCAAAGACTTTATCTTTGGAGGATGAAGACGAAGATTTGTATTACTATTATTTATTATATTCCACTGCATCACATTGTTCCGCTACATTGTTATTGCTTATTCTTTGATATGTGTAACTCTGATATGTATTGTATACGTATAATCAAATGTTTTTGTAAAATAGCTTCATGAACTGTTTATTTGGTTATTATATTTTATCATTCCACTGCAAGATTCTATTTTGTTTTTTTTCCTTCTCTGCTTTTTCTTATTTACCCATAACAATCCGCCCTTCTGTAGGGTTTAAGTCTGACGTGTGTGGTTTATTGTCGATTTAAAGCATGCAAAAAGGCGGGACATTGCATCTGGTATCAAAGCTTTGGTTTAGCTATAAACCTTGGCTTTGTGGGGTCTGACTCTTTATCAATAGGGTAGTAATACCCTATGTGACTCGCTGAGTGTATATATATGAGAGAGCGTATTTGTTAGTGTTATAAAAGGTTTTAATATTGTGTTAATTTGTTTCGTTTTGTATTTATAAATTTTGGTTGATGCATGGAACGCTATGACATCAATAGGGATTTCTAAACACTTAATAGGACAGATCGACACAATATTTGTTTTGAATATAGGTGAATGGAATAATTTTGCCTATTATATTTTCTATATATAAAATAAATTTTTACAAATGATATATATATTTGGTTGCAATATATTGGTTGTTAGGTAATGAAATTTATAAATGATAGTTAAAATGAGATTGAAAATAAAATAAATGTAAATTGGAAATTTTAGAACATAAATTCCAGGGTTTTTGAAAAATTCTTTTGAATGATTTTGGAATATAATAATAATATTATTTAAAAGTACTTTCTGATATAAATATTTCAAAATGATTTGAAAAGAATTGTTTTAAAGAAGTTTTGAAAGGAATAAATTCCGCACTCCCCTCTCTGTCGTTGGAAAATAATTTCGGTGATGAGTGCACGCATCATCGACATTCATTTTCGAGTTTCGAAGTGGGAAGGCCACTGTAGTAGTTTTACTACGGATATATTTTGATAAACAAATATAAATTTTTAATTGTTTTAAATATAATTGGATATATAAATACGTTTATCTATTATTTTAAAATGATTTTAGATTTAACCCGGTATTTAGTTCATAAGTTTCCATTGATTAATAGTTTCAGTTATTGTAGTGAAATAGAGTGTAACTAATTAATAATTGGAGCCTTTAATTAAAGGGGTTTTTAGGCTAAAGGAAAAACTTAGAAAAAAATTTAGTTTCAGGGACAAGAAGTTTGTTTTTTAGGCCGAAGGACACTTTTTGGTGTAAATCACAGAATGATAGTTGTAACTATCATTTTCAGTTTACACTAAAAAGTGTCCTTCAGACTAAAAAGCAAACTTGTTGTCCCTTAGACTAAATTTTTTTGCAACTTCTTCCTTGTGCCTATTTACCTGTTAATTAAAATAAAAAATTTAACGCTAGGTTATGAGTGAAATTAAAAGAAATTTGAAATGTGTAACCTATAAGACAAAGGATATAATTATTGAACATTAAATTAATTAAAGGAAATAGAGCTTGTATAATTTTCAGTTACATCCTTAAAAACATATATATAACTTACCGATTATAAAAGTTGAGATGTTAATAAGGAAGTGTAATGGAAAATTTTACAAGTAAATCTAAAAGTAATGAAAGTATTCAATACATTCTTTAATATAAGGATTTATTTGTTTTAGTTGTTATAAACTTAAGTATAATTGAAAGGCTACAAATTAAATAAATTAAAGGTAAGTATCATAAATAAATGAATAAATGAAATTAAGTAGTAAATGAATGAATGGGAATTGCAAATTTGCAAGAAATAACTGTAAAATAAAATGATAAACCAATATATTAATGAAAAAGAGAAATCAAACAACAAATGTGTGGATGGAATTAACAACAATAAACTTAATATGTTGTTTGAAATTGTTGTTTGTTTAATTATGGTTGTTTGGACAAGCATACTCTAAAATTGTTTGGATGAATAAATAATCTATTTAGTTTCATCTAAGATTGTTGAGTAAACGGTGCACTAAGTAGTTTATTTTCCATTTTGTGCAATTTAAAGTTTGAACCCGAACGACTATTGGTTTTGTTTGATATAAATGAATGATTGATTTGTATTGATTCTATGTGATGGTTGTATGCCTTGTTGCAAGTGATTGATGTTTGTATTGATTTGTTTGTTTATGGTTGAAACCACTTTAAATATTTCATTTCATATATTTGTTAACCTTTTTGGATTACATAAGTGAAATACAGGTTATGGAAGCAATGACTACTGCTTTTGGTTTCATAAATAAGCGTTATTTGCCCAACAAATAGGTACATTCTCGGATTACAGTTTTATAGCGCTATCATATTGTTTTTCCCGTGTTGGGATATATATTATTTTGAAAAATATATGCTGTATATTGTTATATTTGATATTGTATTTTCTCCCGGGCCTCTCCATACAAAGGAGACTCTGCCGAAATTTTTCCGTAAATTTAGGACTTAGAAAATATTTTGAAAATGTTTTCCAAACTTTACTAATTTGAGTAGAAAAAGATTTAATGGCCATAAGTTGGTATATTTTATGCAAATTAATTAATTTTGTAAATTTATTCATTTATAAAGTTAATATTTTGAATAAGATGTACTGTTTACTCAATTCTTTCATTCTTGTCCTTTTCGGGGATGAACAGTTTTGAGTGGGGGAGAGTGTAACGACCCGTGAAATTCGATAACTAAATTGGGTAAATTAATAGGATTTTTGTAATCAAATTTAGAAAGAAATATATTTTTTATAATTTATATTGAAGTAAATGTTAAGAGTGAATTGTAGTAATGGTTGTTAAAAACTAATTATCGACAATTGAAGTGAAATCACAATAAAAATGAAATGGTATAAATTGTTGCACTTGGGTATAAAATTGAAAATAAGTACATAAGTGCAAGTGTTGTATAAATAAAAGAAATTTGTAATAATAAATAGTAATTGAATAAATAAAGTCTTGTAAGTAACTATAATATTGTTTGGAAATAACAAATTTATAAGTATGTGATTAAGAGTAATGAAAAAAATTATTATGAGTTACATATATATTTAGTTTATTCAATTGAATTGGAAATCAATTGCAAAAAAAATCTGAATTAAATGTTATGTTAATGTAAATTAAGGTAATAATTGGGAATAATGTTAATTTTATTCATAATATGATAATTAGTTGAATTAAAAGAATGGAAATAAGGATTTATCAATTTATTGAGATTCGAACTATAATAATTGGATTAATTGCAATTAAATGAAATTTAATATTTAATTATTACGTTAATTGAAATTAAAATGAAACTTAATATTACATATATGAGTTTAAGACAATAATTACAAGATATGAAGGTAATAGGATGAATCGAAATATTTGTTTATTTGTAAAGTAACAAGTGATGTAATAAAGGGATGGAATCAAGATAAATTAATTAATTGAGAATTTAATGACAAATAATGTGTGAAATTGACCAAAATATAGTAAATGGAAATATGATTGTCAATAAATAAAGGATGGAATGGGAGCACTAATGTAATGAATATAAAACAAATATTAACTATGTTTATAGAAAGGAATAGTAGATTTAATGGAAGGACTGAAGTTAAATCAAGTTAATTTATTGGAATAAATTATAATTAATTGAATTTATTGTGAATGAAATTAATTACCATATTATTTGAAATTAAGATAAAATAGGAATACTAATGCACTATGGTATAAACCATGATAATTATACCAAAAAATGAAATCAGTTGAATAACTAGATGGGTTAAGAATATGGATTATTTGAAATAAAATTTATAATTACTGAATTTATGAAAATTGAAGTTCGACACTGTAATTGGTAAATTAATTAACTTTGAACTGATGTCAAAAATTTGTTTTAATGTATGGTAAATATCCAAGAAATTTATTTGTGATTTACTAAAATTGAACTGAAACTTGATTTGATAAATTTAATATTAAATTATTCAATTAATGCAAAAATAGCTATTTTTGCCACTGACTCGGATTTCAACGAAAGTAGTTTCATCGGATCCGTGACGGTGAATTGTTGTAGGATTTCAAGTTTTGTAACGATCAGACTTGTCGTTTGATCGTACGAACGTGAAACGCCTTGAAATTAATTAAATTGAAATCAATTTGAAATAATTTGATTTTAGCATAACTTCTTCATACGATGGAATTTGGACCTGAAACCTATTCCATTGATTTTTAAATATTTTAAAACATCTATTTTGATATATGGGTAGATCCAATTTCGTTCCGGAGTCAGAACGGGGTTTTCGGGCCATTTTATCGTTCAACGCGTATATCAATCTGGTCTATCTATTCTATTTTAAGCCTTGCCTATATATACCTCGTTACCCTAATTGTTCCTCATTATCATTTGTCTGTACGTACAATTCATTCTGTTCCTTCTCTTCCTCAATGACAGACAAAATTTTAAATTCTAGATCCAATTACAATTCAAAATCAAATCAAAATTTCAAGCTCTTCAAACTGCATCATATTATATATGGATTTGAAGCACTCGGCGAGCGCAAGTCAGAAATATAATTCGTTTTCCAATTTGAGTGTCGATGTGGCCAGAAGTCGAGGAAACATTCTCGGTCGTTCATTACGAGACGATCAACTTCAATGGATCGTCAAATCGCTTGTACCGTTGTGTAGAGGGGACCGGGGGGATGTCATCAACATGATTCGTTCGATGGTTTGGCGGTCAGATCGTCATGTAAAATTCGAGTAGGGTTTGGTGTTTATGGCAGCTGCTGGGTACCGGTTCGTGATCGGCGAATGGAGGAGGGGTCGCGTGGCTGATGGCAGACCACGGCGTAGTAGGGTGGTCGAAGGCACACTTGGTGGGGCCGCGAGCGCGATTGGATGCAGTGGTGGTTTCGTGGGTGCGTGATCGAACAGTAGCGCGTTTGGGTTCGGTGAAGATGATTCTGGAACGTGTTAGTGACGTGTAGTAAGTTTGTTAATTTTATTATCTTGTTTATTCTAATATTTGAATCGTAAGATCGTTCTAATTTGTATAACTTTCACATACGGACTCAGATTCACGCGCGGTTTTCTCCGCTACGTTCGTATTGAAATTCCGGCCATTTTGAAGCTGGCTTGGACGAATTTGAAGACTGTTGAAATTTTGGGTTTACATTAGATTTAAATTCAAAAGGTGAGTGTTTTAACCCACTCACAACTTCTAAAATTTCTTATGTGTGTTAAATTAATTTCTGATGTGATTAGAAATTTATTTATTGCTGTTTGGTATATTTTTATCATTATTCCAGTTAAATTGAATTTATTGAATTAAATTGTTATTAATTTATTATTGCATATAAACTACCAGTTAAATTAATTTATTATTGAATATAAACTGCCAGTAAATACGTATTATTTATTATCTGTTCTATATGGATGTTACTGCTATAATTGGATGAAGATTGTGATAAATGGTTGATGGTTGATATTGAATGAATGGATGTTCTATTTTACATTGTTATAAACTGCAAATTGTTATGCACTTTATTTCATTCGGGATTGCGGTTTGAAATGATATGTAACCGTATTTTTATTTTAAATTACGGATTGAAATGATAAATATCCGTATCACTTGACTATAGGAAAGAAAATTTTATACAGGCACCGTTGGTGTATATTTATATATATAAATATTTTGCAAATGATTTCTATGGTTTTGGATAGAATTATACGGTTTAATAAATATTGACTCTTTTTTATATTATATAAAAATATTTTATATGTAGTTAAATTCATGTATTTAAGCTATGTATAAATTTGTTTAATAACAATAAGTTTAATAATGGAGTTTGATTTTATTAAAATAAAATATGGTTAAGTATTTAAATCATGCTTAAATAGAGAGGTTATAATGATTTAAATAAATTAAGATTGGAAGGTAAATTAGAAATTTATTTGAAATTGAGCTTATTTAAGAATTAAAATCCATAAGTTGATGTAAAATTTATTAAAATTGAAATTTTAAAAGGTAAGATATTTATAACTGGATTTCTATTCAAGATGAATTAAATGAATATTTCTAGTATAAATAAATTGAGGGAAATATTTAATTATATTTGAGAGTTATTTAAATGATAATGGATTTATTATGCAAATATTTCAAAACTAAATAATAGGACATTGAATTGTTGAATCGTAATTTCCAACCTTAGTTTTGAAATTGTTTAATACTCAAAGTTTGAAATATATTGAGATTGAAGTGGTTTATTGAAACTAAAAGTGAGTTGAAAATTTATGAATTGAGATTTGATTTAAAGTGAATAAAATTGTAAAGTCTAGGAAATTATTTTACTTTATAAAGTAATTTTAAATTCAAACTATTTTATTTTATGTACTGTTTGAATATCCAAACTATTTAAGCTTTGGAATTTATGGTTTTGAAGCTATAAAATTTGAAGTATTATGTTTTGAAAGGTTATATTTCAAGCGTTTGGTTTCGAAATATTATAATTTTGAAAGTGCTATGAATTTAGAAAAGAGATATATTTGAAATAAAAATGATATTATGTTGATTTGGGTTTTTATAAAAATGATATCATAATGATTTGGTTTTTGAAATGGAAAGGATATCGTATTTATATGGTTTTGAAATGGATAGTATATTTTGGTTTTGAAGTATAATTATTTTAAAATGACCGCGGTGTTATAATAACGTTTGGTTGTTGAAGAGACCGGGATCGGAAGTTGTCATACTCTCTGCCAACTCCGAAAACCACTTTAACAACCGTGTACGCGGTGGAGATTCCAGAATGAAGTAGGATGGTGGCGGCATTTCCTTTGAGGTATATACATGGACCCGACTCCCATGAGTTGGCGTAAGGTGGCTAAAACATGAGCGATTGACGGGCTAAGAAGGTGGCACCTTTTATCGGACACATCCCTTCGATATTATACTCTGACTTTTGGATTGATTCGGTGGCCACTTTTGATTTTTGATTTGGGGGTGTGGCTCGAGGTGGGCAGTAGCTGCACGCTACGCGTTACCACCGGCCCGGATGCGTAATTTGTATATCTACCCTGGCATTGCCTAGTTGCGCCGTGTCACCTACCCTAGCACGCCTTGAACGAGTTTGATTTGTGTCGTACCTATGGAGTATCCTCAGGTAGCCTCCCGACCAGGAGGTATTGCGGTACTGTATAGACTATTGGCACTATTACGTGTTAAGGGCTGTATGGGTAGCCCCTTAACGCTATTTAAAAGTAAGTTTATTTTACTATTAGTCGCTATTATAATAGCAAAATATTACTACATAGTAAATAGTTTAACGGATCCTTAGGAGATGTGAATCCCGAGCATCTTTTGAGTTACTGCACTCACGTTACACACTAGATAGGAGATGTCAAATCCCGTAAACATCTCTGACGCCGTGCCACTCATATTATTTATTGTTCATTTAACTTACATAAGATCTTTTATTTCTGACTTGAGTGTTTTGTCTTTTCAATTCGCTCGGGTCAATTTTAGCACTTCAGGACTCGAAGACTTTATCTTTGGAGGACGAAGATGAAGATTTATATTACTATTATTTATTATATTCCTCTGCATCACATTGTTCCGTTGCATTGTTATTGATTATTCTCTGGTATGTGTAACTCTAATATGTATTGTATAAGTATAATCAAATGGTTTTGTAAAACAACTTCATCACCTGTTTATTTGATTATTATATTTTATCATTCCGCAGTAAGATTCTATTTTGTTTTTTTCCTCCTCTTCTTTTTCTTATTTACCCCATAACAATCCGCCCTTCTATATGGTTTAAGTCTGACGTGTGTGGTTTATCGTTGGTTTAAAGCATGCAAAAAGGTTGGATGTTGCAAATTCTATCTTTAAAAAATTAGGCTCCTGCCTTTCGAATACTTTAAAACATCTCTTTCATAACCTTTCGACCTTGTTAAAGTAGTATCATATAAATATAGAAGCATAGCTCCAAAAGCATTCAAAAATACCCCATTCGAAACCATTGAAGGTTACCCTTCGAAACCACTACATTTCAAGCCCATTGGGTTTATATTTCAAATAATATTTTTTGGGTCAAAGTGAACATAAGCGAAAACATCTCTTTTGAAACCATTCTTTATTTTATAAAAGTACTAGGGAAAATTGATGGTGCCATAACCCTCCTTTCGAAAGCATTAAAACATCTGGGTAAAAACATTAAAGGTTGGCTTCGAAACCCCTTCCAAGACCATTGCCATCGAAACCCCTAACCCCTTCCGAAAGCAGTAGGAAGTGGCTATCATTTTATAAAGCAAATGGTACCTTTCGATAGTATTGATTTCTTCAATACCATCGAAGGGCATCAAATCACAGAAGGGTTTCGACTAGGTCGAAGCAACCCCTTCCGACAGCTTGAATTAAAGACTAAGAACTCCCTCAGAAGCTACTATTTTAAACAAAGGCAGTAGCTGTCCTTTGAAAGATTCTTTTGAAATACCCTTTTGAAACCATGGGTCTCGACTACTTCGAAACCTTTTTATAAACAGTCAAGCGCTTTTCTTTTAAAACAAAACAAAAAGAGGAACCAACCCCTTCAGAAGCTACTTGTTGACGCCATACCTTACGCCTTTCTCCAATCTACTACGTACCATCTAAATGATACCATGTCTATTGGTTTATTGATTTCGACCTAGACAATTTCGACTAGGTTGGAGGCGAAAGCTCTAGGTCGAAAGGTCCTTCTGAAGAAGGCGGAACCCACTTTTCTGAGCTAAAGCCAGATTTTTCTAAATAAAGCAAACTTTTTGTAACCGACTTGCCCACTTGTAAACACATGATCGGTTAAATTAACTTTTCAAATTATTTACTAAAATATACCGCATTTTCTTAGATCTAAAATTAAACAACATTTAATAAATAAGCCATTCCCATTAACAAAACAATTAAATCATTTAGATCCTCCTTTTAAAATAATTTAACTTCCATCTAAATCACTTAGTAAAAATCCCCAAAAACTCCAGAAATTCACTTTAATCATGTTATGTAACATATCAAAATTCCAGACCCAAATTATTAATATATTTCTCAAATTAAATTTACAAACCAAAATAACCTTTTTTTTTAAAAATTCATAACTTATTCCCCACGGCTTGGAAAATTATAAAAATTGAAAATAACTCCAAAATCATGTTTCTCATAACATATAATTTTTCTACGGCATTTAAAAATCGTTTAATCTCCGTTTTATCCTAAAACTATGCATATCTCCTTTGAAACAATATTGTTTAATCTAAACAAATTATATATCAAACATATCATTATCCAATATATCATTAAAATGAATTTACCCTTAAATAAAAAATCATATGATTATAAAATCAAAATTAAAGATGTAGTGATTATTGTTCACCTTAGTTTGGATAAGGAAATTGAAGATTGATGATGAAGGTTGGGAGGAGGTGAGAAGAAAAAGGGGCAAACTGCCTGCGCCTAGTGGACCCGATACTCGTCTTAATATGGGAGGCTTCAGATCGAATAAAAATACATCTGATCGGTATCATAGGACTAAGATGCAGGCGGCTGCGGGTATGTCAACAACAAAATCTCAACAATTATCAAAGCAGGCCACGGTGAAGACAGGAAGCCATCCGAAAATTAAATTCACTGTCTCTGAAAACGCTAAAAAATTCTCATACAGTGAGGCAGTGAAGATTGGTGCAGTTGGAGATATAGGCAACCTTGATCTTGAATATATTGAACCTACTATAGTAGATGGCAAAAGAATAGGTACTCTAACAGCTGAGGCTATCAAAGAAGCAGAGGGTGGATGGGATTTATGTATCTTATTGTATGTTGTTGGATATAAACCTTGGCTTAAGACTTTTGAAGGATATGCAAACAGAGTTTGGTCAATACAAAAGCCGTTCTCTGTTCAGTCTAGGAATAATGGATTCTTCGTTGTGAGATTTGGTTCGGAGGAAGACTGCAGCAAAATTCTTAAATCAGGTCCATGGTTTATGGACAGGAATCTGATAATCATGAAACGACTGTCACCTGATATGAAAACAGATAGAGATCTTCTTACGTCTTTGCCAATGTGGGTTAGACTTCCTGGACTAAGTTTTAAGCTGTGGGGTAATAAAGCTATCAGTGCGTTAACAAGTACTATTGGGATCCCAATAAAGATGTATGAGGCAACCAAAAACAAAAACAGATTAGCTTATGCCAGAGTTCTGATTGAGGTTAATGCATCCTTTGGTATGCCTAACAGCATTGTTGGTATGGATGATGAAGGGAGGAGCTTTATACAGGAAGTGGAATATGAGAACCCTCCGCCTATTTGTGACAAGTGTATTTGTTTTGGCCATTTATCTGAGGAGTGCCCAATGACCAAGTCATGGGTCCCTAAAAAGAACCAAGTTGATGACTCTATTGATGAAATCATTATAGAAACAGGCAAGGAAGTTGGGGAGGAAAGAAGAAAGGATAACACTGTGGAACAGGACAATCAGGTGCAGGTAGAACGTCCGATCGAACCACAAAACATGGAGCTTATGGACGGTATGCGTCCACCTGATGAAATCATAAGGAACATCGAGGAGATGGTCTCAAATGGAGAGGAGGGAAGTCAATCTATGTCGAAGGAGACAGGGACAACGGGTAATTTAGCACCAATATCTGAGACCAGGATAGATGGTGACCTGAGGAACGATGAATCGACCAATGCTGCGGAAGTCAAAACACCTACTCCGAATTCTCCATCAAATCAAATTATTATTCTTAATCGTATTTCGCCAATTTCTAATAAAAATTCACTTGATACAACTTTACTTCCTACTGAAATCTGTATTGAAGATTGTCTTATTAATAATGTTAATTATATGAGAGGTACTGAACAGTGTAATTATATGCAGGTACAGGAAGAGCTCGGTCATGATTCAAGTTTGAAAGAACTAGAAAAGGAACATTGTTCTTATGATATTATAGAGTTGCCTCAGGGGGAAAGGATATCCCTAAGTCTCAAGACAAAGAATATGAAAATGTGCTTAAGGATAAGCTTGTTCGCAAAAACCCCAAGTGGGTTCAGATGCTAGGCATTAATGAAGAAGATATAGAGGAGTCCTCTAGTAGAAGGTCACAAAGGACAAGGAACAACAAAGCATAATGACGATTGCTTGTTGGAATGTGAGGGGGTTTCATAACCCTAATAGATTGAAAGAAGTGAGAAATATAATTGACAAGTATAAAATAAGTTGCTTTGGTATTTTAGAAAATAAGATGTTGTTGTCAGAAATCTTGAATTTAGAAAGACTTTTTGATAACGGGTGGAATATTATTAGCAACGTCTCCTGTTATTATAAATGTAGAATCATCATCCTTATCGACAAAAATTCCTGGGACTATAACTTCATTAGTATGAGCGACCAACATATCACCCTTGAATTGGTTAACAATTTGAAATTTAAATGTAATTTATCCTTTATCTACGCTCAGAATTTTTCTAAGCTAAGGATGAAACTATGGGATAATTTACAAGAAGATGCTTTTAATATTTTTAGACCATGGTTAGTCCTTGGAGATTTTAATTGTATTCGTAGTTCTTCTGAAAGAAAGGGTGGTAATTCAGTGCCATTTGATAAATTGTTTGAATTAGATGATTTGCCTAATTATACAGGACTTAAAGAAATTGACATTAAAGGTTTTGAATTCTCCTGGTGGTCTGGCCCTAGTAGAAACATATTTTCCAAAATAGATAGGGTCTTTGCTAACTTAGAATGGATCAACTTATTTCCAGACCCATCGGCCTTCTATTTACCTCCCTCGGTGAGCGACCATAATGCTATTATAGTCTCTCTTATTTCCAGACCTAGAGACAAGAATAGACCTTTTAGGTTTATGAATCATTGGCCGCTATGTGATCATTACTTCTCTCTCATAGAGAGTAAGTGGACTTCTAATCACGATGACAGACCTTTATTCCAACTCTTAAATACCCTCAAGAATATCAAGAGAGAGCTTAAGATTTGGAGTGCTAATTTAAGGAATACCAAACAGGAGGTTCAATTTCAAAGAGAGACCTGTTCTAGACTCCAAAAACTTTTGGAAAAATCAAATGATCAAGATTTAGTCTTGGAATTCCATGATGCCAAAATTAAACTGGAAATGGCACTCAAAAAGGAGTATCTGGATTCCAAGCAAAAGGATAAATGCGATTGGTTGAGGTTGGGAGATGAGGCTTCTTCTTTCTTTTATGCTAAAATGGCTAGCAGAAGAAGCAAAAATCATGTGATTAACATTGAAGTAGATGGCAAAGTAGAGACAGAGGACAAATTTGTCAACTCGGCTATCAACTTTTACAAGCATATTTTTAACCGTCCCCTAAGAAATGAGTTCCCAGAAGTTGTTTGTAAATTGATTATCACAGAATATGGTGCTAATTTCCTGAACGAAGATATATCTATGGATGAAATTAAGTTTGCATTGTGGGACATTAAAGATACGTCTTCCCCAGGCCCAGATGGTTTTAATGCTAAATTTTTCAAAATACACTGGAATCTTGCAAAAGACATTATTTTTAAAGCACTGAATGATATTTTCCAGAAGGGTTTAATTATTAAAGAATGGAATCATACCTTCTTGCATTTGATTCCAAAAAAAGTCCATTCAACTAGTATCCATGATTTTAGACCCATTGCTTGCTGTAATACTGTTTATAAGCTTTTCACCAAAATACTTTGCAGTAGACTGACCCCATTTTTGAATAAGTTGACATCCCCAAATCAAACGACATTTATAAAAGGAAGATCAATAGGGGACGGGATTCTATTTGCTCATGAAATAATTAGAGGCCTAGGCAGAAAGGATAATAATTATATGTGCATTAAAGTTGATTTAAAGAAAGCATATGATTCGATTAATCGAGATTTTGTTATACACATGTTAATTAGCTTGGGTTTCCAGGAAAATGGGTGAATGTTATTAACAACATCATATCGACTCCTGTGTTCTCACTCATTGTTAATGGGGAATCGCATGGATATTTCCAGAGTTCAAATGGCCTTAGACAAGGCGACCCAATATCCCCCATTCTTTTTACATTGGTCATGGAATACTTTACGCTATTAATGGATGAGAAAGTTAGAGAAGGTCAAATCTCTCCTATCACAGATTTTGATAACAAGCTGACACACATCATTTATGCAGACGACATTATAATCTTTACTAAAGCCAACGCACGAACAGCAAAGGCCATTAGTGATGTTTTTCAAACTTTGGGAAGAGTATCAGGACTGGAACTCAGTTGTGAAAAATCTAATGTTTTCTTTGGGAAAGGAGTAGATAATTGCTCGGAGATTAGCAATATCCTCAATATACAGCAATCGGATCTGCCTATAAGATATCTTGGAATACCATTGTCGAGTGTCAATTTGAGGGATAAGGACTGTGCGATGTTGATTAAAAAAATCAAGTTAAGAATTGGAGGATGGGAGAATAGGATGCTGAGTCTAGCTGGGAGACTAGAACTTATTAAATCTACCATTTACCCCATAATACAATTCTAGATGCAATGTTTTTGTCTCCCAATCGCTACTATCCAAAAAATTAAACATTTAATTCTTAACTTTCTTTGGAAAAGTCGTAGCAGTAAAATTCCTTGGGAAATCTTATGCAGACAAAAAGAGGAAGGTGGAATGGGTTTAATAAATTTAGAAGAGATGAATCGAGCGTTATGCACAAAATTGATTTGGAAAATAATAAATGCAGAAGGAATTTGGGCAAAACTTATACGTTGTAAATACATTGGGCATAAAAGTTTTTGGGACATTAATCAATGTTCAGACGATTCGGGAGTGTGGAAATTTATCTTAAAAAATAGACAAGTTGCACTAAAATGTCTTTCTCTCAATATTGCTGATGGTAAAACTACTTCTTTATGGTACGATCCATGGCTGAATGGTAGCTCTATCATGGAACGTATAGGTAGAGACACTGCATTTAGAACTGACACGGAGAATCTTCTTCTAAGTAAAATTATTCAGAAGGGAGAATGGAGATGGGACTCATGTAGCTTCTTATTTCAAATTCATGCGGAGATAGATGGCGTTATTATTCACAAGGATAGGGATAGGGACTTTTGGTCTTGGAAATGTACGCAGAATGGAACATACCAGTTCAAAAATGTCTGGAACACAATTCGTACCAATTTCGAAAATAAATATTGGTTGAATTTGGTATGGAACAAGATCCACGTTCCAAAAATAGCGGTGTGCCTTTATAATGCCATTAATGACTATCTATTGACAAAAGATAGATTGATTCAAAAGCAGATAGTCGTGGATCCCTACTGTGTTTTTTGTAATAATCACATTGAAACTATAAATCATTTATTCTTTCAATGTGATTATACGGAAAAAATTTGGCATTGGAGTTGTAATTTTTTTTTCAAGTCACCAAAAAATGTGTTGTCATTCTCTTTAAAGGAAGATTTACAAAAAATCGTTTCTTATTCAAAAAAAAAAATCTCAGTTCAGACTTGTTTCAACTATCTTTATCTATTGGTGTTTGGCATATATGGAAAGAAAGAAACGACAGAATATTTCAGAATAGGTTCTCAGACAGTACACATATATGTAACAAAATTCATCAAACCATGAGCATCAGAATGATAAAGTCCAAGCATTTCAATAACATCACAGGCATGGATGAGAAAATAGTTATGAAATGGGGATATACCTCCCAACGCTGAATTGGGGTATGCTCTGGATTATCATAAGTTGTGACATCCTGCTCTCTTTCTTCAATCTTTGAATCCTGACTTAGCTCTACAGCTACCTGTATTATTTACATTGACCTCACCTCCTCTCTTTAATTTACATTTTAATAATCAATTAACTATACTTTTTGATGTAGTTTGTCTAGTTGCAGAGTATCATTCCTTGGACAGCTTTGAAGACACCCTCTGCCTCCTGGATTGACAGGCATTCAACAACATGAGAAGTACACAAAATCATACATATTGTCTTCAGTTCAGAAATACAAAGACTTATCTGGTCATTCAGTCCAAGTAGACTTGGTCATTTGGCTCCATCGATCCTGGTTGTTGCTTAAATCTACATGCTTTCGAGAATATTAATCAAATCAGACCAAGATATTAATGAAGTGATTACAAAATTAAAGATAGGAACTGTATGGGTGCCCAAAACTTATCTGTTAGACATTTCTCCTCGATTTACAAGTGAAGACAGTAGCTTTTTGATGGATCTAACTTCTTTTCATCAATACAGTCATCGATTCAAGATAGTTAAAGCAGATCTGGAAGATACACTGAAAAAATTCTCAATTCAGACACTTCCAGTAAAATAATGAGTTATTTTATAACTTCTCAGGGCTACAAAGCTTAAAGGCATAAACTTTAGCAAAGAAAAATCTCACCTTGACCAGATTAACTCTCCCTACCGAGAGTGTAGTTCGTTTCCATGAATCGGGTCCTTACGGTCTTCCTCCAGATCCTCTTTTGTAGTAGAAGCGGGATTAGGAAATCAGAGATGTATAAAGAAGAGAAGCGTCCGCCATTAATGAGTTTTTAATGGTTTGTTTCTCTTCGGAACTGAAGAATGAAGTGATGAAAGAGGCGACATACTTTAATTACCATGCGGTTCTAGAATGCTCTGATATGTTGCTTACATTTATAAGTATGTTGTTTTTCTTTAGTTTCGAACTGATTAGTTCTTGGTTATCGTTTGTTATGAACCTGCCTTAGGGCATTTGTACATATTTTCTTTTTGCTCTTAATAGAAAAAGTTGAACCCTCTTTCAAAAAAAAAAATTGAAGATTGATTGAGATTGATTTCTTCTAGCTTGAATCCTAAGCTTTAGATTTGATTTCTCTCTTCCTCTTTCTCCTTGATGGCTGGCTCCTTTCTTTCTTGCTTACATTTTTGTATATGATGAAAAATGAATATGTATGGCTTAGGAATAATAGTATAAGGGTGTGAAATATGGGCAGCTATTTACCCTAAGGCCCTTGTGTTTAATTAGTTAGCACATAACCATTTATAAATTCATTCAATTTAATTAAGCACGACCACCTATATTCATTTACCAATCTCAATCCCCTTATCACTCTATATTATTCTATTAAATTTATTCTAATTAAATCTCCTGAATAATGTTATTAAAAATTAGGAGTGTTACAGTGTCCATCGGTTGAATTTACTAGTCGATCAATCTTCAAGAGTAGGAAGCTGCCTTTCGGACACGTCTTATTTAGATCAGAATAGTCGACGCACTTTCTCTACTCCCTATTGGACTTCTTCACCAGGACCAAATTAGATACCCATTCTAGCTAGAGAGTGTCCCAGATAAAGCCATTATCTTTCAGCTTATCCACCTCTTCTTTCAATGCAGCGGATCTCTCTGGATCCAAGCCGCGACATTTTAGTTTCACAGGAGTGCATTTGGGGTTCACATTCAATGCATCGTATGCTGTCTCCGGCGATATTACACACATGTTAGGAATGCGTCTAGGCGAACACATCCAGGTTTGCCCATAGAAAACCAGTTAATTCCTTCATCATCCTTATGCCGAGTTGAGATCCAGTCTTTAGGACCCATGTAGGATCGTCCTGACTGACCGGAATGTTGATCATTAACTCTGTGGGAGCCGCCCTTTCATCCTCTGACTCTTTACATGGATTCATATCCTTATGGAACCGATTGTGTTTTCCGAGCCAGGGCTCAAGTGGTGGTTCCTATGCGTTTAAAGATCTAATGTAGAGAGGCCTCTCCACATCTTTTTTTTAACGTCGTCTTTCCTCTTTCAGCTCCACAGCGTAGCATTTGCATCCAAGCCCTGGGTCTCCCCGCACAACCTCCACTCCATTCTCCATCGAGAAATTCATCATCAAGCACCATGGGGCAATGGACACTCAAAAATTAGCTTGGGTTGGTCGGCCTAGAAATGTACTATAGGCTAAGAAAATATCTGACACGACGAAGGTCACACCCGCACATTCTTGCAGTCACCTTCTCCCAGCACCACGTGCAAGTCCACACAATCGATGGTTTCAATTGTTATCCCGTTAAATCCCTAGATAAGAGATTTACATGGTTTCGAGTCTTTACCTTCCAACAGCATCTGGTCATAAGCTTTCTAAAGTAGAATGTTGACTGAACTGCCGCAGTCAACCAACACCTTTCTCATAATAACCGGCCATATCATGGTCGAAATCACCTAGGGATCCAATGTTAGGGGATTCAACTCCATCAATGTCCCTTTTTATAAAAACGATATCATCAGTCATTTTCCCGGTCTACTTTGTCGGAGCTCCATCTTTGATGGCAAAGTAACTCTCATTATCACCGCGCTTCAAAGCACTTGTATATCCTTTTGTTTCGTTCCTGCTCTTCTCCACTGATGCGGTCCTCTAGAAATGGTGTTGATGATCAATCTCTTTTCAAGCCGCCTGGGCTTGTCCTTACCAGGTCTAACTTACCATCATTGGAATGATGATCCTTGTGTTATCCCGCCTTTTGGTAAGGCCGTGACACCAAGAACTTGATTGGAAACCAAGGATAGTTCGTCATGGAGATTGTTAATACATAGGTCTACTATGGATGTCAGTAAATTTTTTCCGAGTCTGGATTGAGCTACAATTAATATGACATGACAAGCAAAGCTAAGAAAGCCAATGATCCAAATTTCAAGTCAATCAGAGTTCGTATGCTCAAGATATTGATCGATCACGGATGAGAAATCCAAACTTGCATCGATCATAACTC
The DNA here is from genome assembly GCA_030765085.1 of Allium cepa. Taxonomy (NCBI): domain Eukaryota; kingdom Viridiplantae; phylum Streptophyta; class Magnoliopsida; order Asparagales; family Amaryllidaceae; genus Allium; species Allium cepa. The sequence goes on from CM060928.1 coordinate 590,714,812, forward strand.
AAGATCCATAAGTCCAAATGCCACCAATTTTTCACAGGAGCTTACTGGCAACCTAAGGAATGTTCCTACCAAATTTCAGCTCAATTGGATCAATTCTTCATCGATACGAAATTCATTCGTATCGATCACGGACCAAAAAACTCCAACTTGCATCCATCAACAAGTCCGAATGCTATGAAATTTTCACAGGAGCTTGCTGGAAACCTAAAGAATGTTCCTGCCAAATTTCAGCTCAATTGGATCAATTCTTGATCGATACGAAATTAATACGTATCGATCACGGTCCGAAAAACTCCAACTTGCATCGATCATATCTCACAATCCATAAGTCCAAATGCTGTTAAATTTTCACAGGAGCTTGCATACGACCTTAGGAAGGTTCACGCCAAATTTCAACTCGATTGGATCAAATCTTGATGGATACGAAATTCGTTCGTATCGATCACGGATCGGGCCGAAACTTTGTGGGATCGATCGCGTGGGCCTCCCCATGTGCCAAAAAAAGTCTCCCGAGATTTGAGTGAAATATCAGCCTCCTACGCCTATAAATAGCACCCCAGAGCCTACAGAAAAGGGTTCTTTTGGCTCTCCTACGTCCAGACTCTGCCGAATCCATTTTTGTACTCCATAGCTGCTATTGTATACGAATTTCAACATTATTATCTGTTGTAATATGCTGCAATAAGTTGTAATCGGCATGTGAAAATAAATAAAATCATCAACTTCATAGTGGACGTCGGCAATACGCCGAACCACTCTAAAATTCTGTGTTTCTATGTATTTTCTTATATGTTTATTGGTGTATTTGTTAGATCTACTTCATTTTATTTCTATTCTCTTCATTTTATCCCTTCAAACACATCCAAAGAGTGTTGTGCCCAATTTTGGTGCAAACACCTTGAGGGTTAGAACTTCCTTGCTCGCCATCTTGTGGGACTTTGACAAACTACTGCAACATTTTCTTTCTTATCAAATTTTCGATCACATTACATAAGTGTCAACACTTGTTTGTGATATGGCCATGGGTTTCGTGGAACCTTCAATACTTTCTAGATTTTTTCTCCTTTTTGGTCCCTCAAAGCCAGCTTCTTATACTGCTCTATACCTTGATCCATAAGGTATATGTTCTCAATCAAATTGTTCAGCTAGGCGTAATTGTCGTACTTCAAAAATCTAGGGCGTCACCATGATTCAGACTTTCGATCTCTGACCCCATCATCATTCCTTTTCTGGTCACTATATTTATTCTCAATGTTAGCATCAACATTCCTGGAATTCCCTCCGGACGGCTTCACAGCGACGTTACTTTGAATAACTTCCACCAACTACCCCCCACTAACCTTCCTGTTAGTAAACTTGCCTCTTCCAAGTGCAAGAACTAGTTCGCTTTTTTGTGAAACACATCCATTATCAGCAGGGATTTTATCTTCATCCATCTCCCAAAATCAGTATCAGTATGAATCCCCCTTGTTAGCGCCCTCAAAACAATGTTTTCCCATGCATTGTTTACTGCTATCATATCTATGTGGAATCTATTTTGGAAATCCTTCGGTGACTATCCCATTCTCGGAAGAGGTTTGACAATGACATCACATCTTTAGGATGGGTAGTGTGTATATAGAATTGCTCGATAAATTTTTATGCCAACCGATCAAAACATGATACGGATCTTGGCGGAAGTTGAGTGAACCATATCATTGCAACTCCTTCAAGGAAAATTGGAGAACAACGACATCTTACAATGTCAATTGCCCTGGCAGAATCCATATGTCAGCCGTACTTCATTGGGTGCTGCCTTGGATTAATTTTTCTATTATATGATGGCATCATCGGCATACAAAACCTCCAAGAATACTCCTCAAACAGTATCCCTTTAGCGAATGGATTACAGCAAGGGGAAGAGCCCCGTTCATCGTTACTTGGATGCTTATTCTCGCTCTCCAATCTCCTTACCATCTTGACCAAGTAATCCGACTCTATAGAGTTCACTAAATAGCGGTGATTGGGATCTGCTCCAAGAGTTTAGCCCGGCGAATGCTCTCAAGTCGGCTCACAATACCTAGGTTCTCTTAACTCTGGGAGAATCGTTCGTCTAGACCTACCAATTTTGTTTCTGCACGGTAGATCGACAACAGCCACCTGACCTCTAATATTTATGTTATAAGTAGTAGCATGACCAAAAGCTTGCCCAACATCGTCATTCACCATGTCAACTCACTGACTCACCAACCCAAAACATGTGGTTCAATATCGATCCTAACTAGGGTTCGGTACGGATCCTCACACTTTGGCTATGTCTCTGGCCTTTACCTCGAAGTATCGACCTCCTTTTTGACCATTTTTTGCTTCATGTCCCTCTATCTTTGGTTTGATGATAAGGAACCATCATAATCTGAGTTGGAAGGTGTTAAAACCCTTCTACTTCTACTACGACCTCACGCTATCTCATTCAGCAAGTCGAAACTGTCCTGCATGTATTGTATCACCTCGATTTGGCTCCCCTACAACTTATCTTCCATATGCTTCATCATGCAGTCCATCTCAACCCCCATTATCACTTTTAATGGGTTCTGGCCTTTGGTAGCGGTTGGCTATGCCACCTCTTCTACATGTTGAGATTCAATGTTCTCAACATCATTACAGCTTTGGATGTGGTGGAATGGTCTCTTCTTGGTGCCACTATTTAGAAAAGCTTTCTTTAAATTTTGTAGGAATTAGAGTAGTTCTAAATGCAAAAAACAAAGAATATGGATAGATCTCACAGATTAAAGCAACCCAACAGTAGATGATCGATCATGATATTCTCAAAATAACGTTCTTAATGGAAGCACCAAAATGTTTATACCAAAATGTAGAACAAACACCCAAGAAAATATAGAAGACAAATAATTGAAGAAAACAAATGAAAATGAGTAAAAATGAGACACACAAACTTTATAGTGGTTTGGCTAAACGTTTCCTATCTTCACTTAGCTTTGTTGTTGATTATGTTGTTGTTTACAAAAGCTGTTCTATCGATTAGTAATGATCCCTGGAATTACAAGAACTCTAAGTAAATTCATAAACACTGAAAAAGTTTTCAAAATGCCACCCTCACCCTCAATTTATAGTCAAAGGTCCTCAAAAATTCCTCCCCCATGTTCATAGCCATGTTCCCCACAATTAGGAAGAGAGATGCTTGTAAGATAACTCCATGGATCTTCTTCGTGGCCTTAGGTGGATGTGCATGGCTTGTGGCTTCATGTTTTTCGTCATGATTGCTTTGCTAGAAGCTTATTCCCGGGTGAATTAGTTGGATCGATGGTGGAATGGAGTTCTTGGCTTCATGTATACGAGATGCTTGATGGTAATTGACTGCAAACGATCCACTGAAGCATGGAATAGGTTGCAAACATCATGGTTTGGAGGCAGATGTGGTGATGGGCGATAATAGAGAAGATGTGGGGATCGATACCGGACCTCATGTAAGGATCGGTACTGATCCTCAAGTCTTCTTGCTTATGAATTTTGAACTTTGGTTGTTGATGCATGTGGATGTTGGCTTCCCATCGAAGGCTAATTGCTATTGTTTTGGTCTCTCCACCTCGATATCTTTCGAGTTCTACTACTTAGATTCATCCAAACATGGCCTAGTCACAAGGTTGGATAATAGCAATATGCCTAAATAGCCATAGAAAGTAAGAATAATAGGCTGAAAGTTAAAGGAGGTTGAAGAAATAGGGTGAATCATCATGGGCCCTAAGTTACTTTAGGGCTGGGGGTGGCAAAGTGCAAATGTAAGGCTAAAGGTGGAAGCTTTAGTAGTTTGATGATGGTAGGAAGTGGTTCCATTTTCTTTGGTGTTTATGCTTGGTCGTATACTTGTCGAAAGGTGAGCAAACTCACTGTTTGATGTATATGAAGTGTATATAATGTTTGTTTATATTATAGTATTTGCTTAACTATATATTTTTGCTTTATCTCTTGTGATTCTTGATTTGGAAAGAAAATGACATATGTAGTTGATGTATTCAAACTAGTTTTATTTTCTATGCCTTATTGCATAGCCTTATGACAAAGCACATATGGGTAGGTTGGACTTTGATTCAAATCAAAGTTGAATCGAAAGTGGTTTTATGGCGATAGTTGTTGTAGAAGCACTTTGAAAATGCCTTGTGTTCGACGTTTCCTCTAGAACTTTGTAGAAAGATCCTAAGGGGTTTCTCGCTATGGTTGTGATATATACTGTGTGTACATGTTACTACAAAAAGATTGGGTAAGTATGTTAGCATATCAAAAAAGGGTAAAATTTTTAAGTATTCAAAACTGCCTCAGGTCACTGCCTTTTATACAGTCATCTGTAACACTTACAAAATGCTGGAGTATCTCTAAACACCTTTTAACAGCATTCTAGACATGTTGTAGTTTCTGTTTGAGACTTTAAATTGTTTAAAAATGACTTTTAACTTAACTATTTTCTTTAATCATTGTAGTGATGTTTACAGAATATATTGAAGATTTTAAAAGTGGTTGGAATTTAAATATACTTTTAATAATTAATTACGAATTATTAAAGTAGAAGACTTTTTTTTAAAAACCTACTCCAAAGAGTAGAGCTAGGGGATTTAGATCGCCCACCAAAACTGGCACCTCTTTTTATGTAACGACCCAAAATTTTCGATCCCAAAAATTCCAGATAGTTAGAGAAAAGAAGAAAGAGATAGAAGAAGAAAAACAGAAAACCAAACCCAAAGTCTCCCATACGCAGCAAATAAAATATAATACCACATGAATAATAGTTATACAAAGGAATCTGTACTTGTCAATTACACTTTATTATATCAGAGTTACAACAGATTTATAATCACAGAACAGATAAATCTATCTGTTTCAAATACTATAATATATTAACATCAGAAGCTCTCCATACGTTCCTGCTCTCTAGCCCGCCTCCTGAGCTCCAGAACGTCCTTATCTGAAAATCTGTAAGACTCGGTCTGACCCGAGCATTACATCAAAGTAACACTCGGGTCAGGCTGGAAACCAGCGTGAGTAACCTATTTAACATGAATGTCCAAAGCCTACAACTTATATATATAACTCGGGTAACTTGTATCAAATGCACATTCACAAAATGTTATAAACATTACTTATTTCACCTCACAAGATTCTAAGTACCAAAACTTAGATTAAATAGTCCAATTCACTTAAATTATTCCATTGCAACCTACTGATTTCACATATCAATCAATAAAAAAAATCGAAGTGGTTTCGGGTATTTACCAATACCCGACTCCGGTCTCTTCGAATTCAGTACCCTCTTAAGACAAAGCTGTTTAAGCTTTAAACATTTCCATGTATACCCATAGTAACAGATTCACAAAGCAAATCTATTTTCTGATAGATAATCCATATCTAATACCCTAGCATCACAATCACCTGCCAGGTATAACAACAATCCAAACATCCAGTAACATTCAGCCATTCATAAGCAAGGACTTTTATAACACAAACTTTAATTAATTTAAAATAAATTAAATTAGTTTCTTCCATTACCATAAATCCTGCGTGCTTAATCCTTAATTAATTACAGCAAATTAATTAATTATCCACCAATTACCCATCTTAATTAATCACCTTTGATTAATTATTCTTCCACTACATTAAGTAATTAACTTTTAATTAATTACACAAATTAATTATCCTCAAACAATTTCATTCATTAATCAATCCTGATCAATCACATTAGAAATTAACTTCCCTTAATTACTTATAATCATTAAATCAACTCCTTGATTTAATTATATTTATTACTCCTTTAATTACATTGAGTAATTATCTCTTAATTACTTTCTCATAATTAATCATCCTTTAATTACTTCCCAATAGGTAATTTCCCTTTTATTAATTACATCCAGAGATTACTCATTCATTGCTTCATTAAGTAATTTCACCTCACTAATTACATTAAGTAATTATACTCAATCCATCATTAAGTAATCCTCTTTAACTAATTAAACTTAATTAATTGATTCAAATTAATCACATTAACTTAATTATTGCACAAGTAATTAATTACTTTAATTACTTTATTGAGTAATTACCATTATCCTTAATCATTTACAGTAATAAATCTTGAATTAATTACTTTCATTAATTACTTTAATTGATTACATTCATGAATGATTCTTATTTAATCAGTTTCATTAACCATACTTAATCAATTATAACAGTAATTAACCCTACCGTGATTACTTATCCTAATTAATTAATTCCTTAATTAAATAAATAAATTACACCAAATAATTTAATCCTTAGTTACTTCTACTAATAAATTAACCTTCATCAATTTCTTAATTCACATAAATTAAAACATTTACCCTTTAATTAATACTTAATTTTGTTTAAAAAAAATAAGTTTTAAATTGTTTTAAAGTTTAACTTAATAACATAAGATAAACAATCATTTCTTTACTTAATTAAAGGTTAAAGAAACATTTAACAGGAAGGAGTTATTTAAGAAAAAGTTTTAAAACAATCACCACTTCATCATTCTTTCTTTCAAAGCATCGATTTCCTTTAAAACCCTTTTTATCACAATGTTTAAAAACTTGCTTAAACTTCGGCTCGGGGTCATAACCGAGAATCACCCGAGACCTACCTGGGTTTTATTCTTCTTCTTCTTCCCTTTTTTTAAGGCTTATATAAAACCAACTCTACACACACCCAAAAACATGCGTAAACAACTCGAGCTACACTTTCCTTTTCTCGAGTTTTCCCCCGAGTGAACTTCCGTCTCCTACCTTCGATCCAAAACCGATACACGACCTCCATCGTGCACGTGCACACGGCGTCCCATCCACTTCGATCACCATTCAGTTCATCTTTATGTCGGCGACACACCCCTAAGATGAAACGACCCCCTAGAACTACTGTTCAAGCAGGAAACAAAAATCGAGTTAAATTGATCGTCACTGGAACCCAACCACTCCTTTTTCCCCCTCGACCGATCACCATACGCCACCAGGACCCATGGCCCATTGCCGAAAACTTCGCCTGACCATGCTCTGCCCTTTTCTTCATAACCAAACATGACCGATGCATCGTCCATGCTTCATTTAGCTCGAGAACAAATACAAGCTAAACCCAGTCCTAAACCCTAGTTCGACCATTTGCCCTCGCCATGGCAAACTAAAAATTCGCTTACCATTTTTGCCGAGTCCACCAAACCCCAAGCTAGCTACAGCAGAGACCCCAACCTTCCCGATACACTCAATTCCCAGAAATTGATCAAAACCCCAAATTTGATTAAATACGAATTACACCTTCGACCAAGCATTAAAAATCTGGATTCGTTTCTTAAAATTCATGATTCTTGATAGCGAACAAGATTATATACATGAATCTAAAAATTTTGATATTTGATTTTAACATGTTTTGGATGTCTTGACTGTCTTTACCATCAGCCAGATGATAATCAAATCTATCCCACTCAAACATATTTTAAATTTTGATTTATGATTAAACAAACAAACTAGGATTCAGACAACAAAGATTAAATATCATTCAGTTAAATGATAATTTTTTTTTATCATCAGGATTGAACCTGTGCTATTTGGATCAGAGGCATGCTTTGCCTGTTCCAAATCACATACACAGATACTTATACACCTAAAAATACAGAAAAATTAACATGCACAGACAAATTCAAATCATACTTATATGATCATCACATACTAGTTCAAAATTCATAGATTTACCAAGTTTACTCACCATAAGTTTTGCAGAGCAGAGAACAGGTTCTATATTTTCTAGGTTTGAGATCTGAGTTGTTTTAAATTGCCTTTGATCTGCTTTTGATGCTTTGCTGTTGAAAGTCCCTTGCATGCCTCAAATTTTTGATCTGTTTTTGTTTGTTTACTGTTTTATGTTTTGAAATTTCTAGTTTGAAACTGATGCTAGGTTGAAGATCATGATCAGTTGCTTGATGTTGTTCTTCCAGGTTTGCATGCTTGAGGAGATTACTATTTGAGGGTTTTCATGCTTATTGAAACTTTGATTTAAGAATGGTTTCAGATTTGATTCTGGCTTTGGAAAGATGGTTTAACAAAGTGGAGTTTTCTCTCATTCATTTTTTTTAGCCTTGCTTCTAATATGCTAATTATATTTCTTAAAGAAATGAAATTAAACAAATGCCACTTGTAGATACAAATCTTACAATTGTCAATGTAAATGCTTATCTTCTTACAAATGTATGAATGCAAGGATTAAATGCTTATAGGTGTTTACATTTGTTAAAATGCATAGTGAATTTATTTATATTTGTAATTAAAGCGTACCTAATATGTTTATGTATTTTTATATAATATTCTTAATTAAATCTTATTTTACCCAATTCTTATGCATTAAATTAATTTCTTAAATCAATATAATTTTTTTTATATACACCTTTATCAAATCTTACTTTATACCTTATAAAAACTATTTTAGTGTTGAGTATAAAATTCAACTTTAAATAAATCTTGAAAATCAATAAAAATATAATTTCCTATTCAATGTATATACATACCTATATATTATATTATGATTAGAAAATCACTTTTATTAATTTTCGAAAGATAAATTTTTCCAACAAAATAATTAAAACAAAGTTATTAAACTAATATTATCAAATTTTAACACTTTAGTTAGGAAAATTATTGATATAAATATTTATTTAGATATTTAAAATTCAACCTTTATTTTATATTTTAAATCTTCATTTGTTAATTGTCAATTAACAGAAGCCTGAAATTCGGGTTATCACATTCCTCCCCCCTTAGAATCTTTTCGTCCTCGAAAAGAACGAAGCCAGAATTTATTTAAAATGCTTATTTTTTTGAAGATTTATTCTTTGAAACACTTTAAAATCTACATAATATTTTAAAATGGTTTTATAAAAATACTTTTTATAACTCGATGTTTTAACCAGTCCATCCTTGTTCTCACAGAAATTCGGTCATACGTTGATCTGGCGTATGACTGAAAATCTATAAGTACTTAGCAGACCTGTTTTCAACACCCAATGAAAATACTTGAAAAAAAATAATTTTATTGAAAATATAAAATCATTTTTGAAAAATAGAGGAATATCTTTGGTGAAAATGTTCTGGAAATCATCACCCCCATCCCATGGTCACAGTTACATTACAGGGTTACGTTGCCGTCACAGCAAAAGTCCATGCAACTGCAGGCTCTCTGCGGCCTCTCGATTACGCCATGGAACCCACACAACAGATCACAGTTACATCCAGGATTACGTTGCCATCGCAGCAAAAGTCCATGTAACTGCAGGCTCTTAGCGGCCTCTGATTTCGCTGTCAAAATGAAACTTCTCCACTCCTACATAGGTCGCAGTCTACCGATATAAAATCAAACGCAGACTGTTGGCTATCAGTGGCACACATGACTTTCGCTATGTTATACCATAGATCGCAGTTACATCCTGGGTTACGTTGCCGTCGCAGCAAAAGTCCATGTAACTGTTGGCTCTCAGCGGCACACACGACTTTCGCTATGGTATACTCTACTCATAATCCTCAGGAACTAGTTTTGTCCGGACTCCTCATAGGATCAACTTTAGAACCCCCCTTGGGGCTCAAGGCAGCACCACCGGTGGTACTCCTGAGAAGTTCATTTCAAGGGAGCGCCTTTTTCCCCAGAGCCATCATCAAAACATTTTATACTATACATATATAGTATCTTTAAATCATACACCTAGTATGATCTCATACAAAGCTCCTTTACTCAAAATCGATTATTCCAAAATCGATAATTCTCAAACTAGGCTTTCCAAATTCTCATATTGATTTTACCCAAAAATCAAAAGCCTTTTCCAAATCCAAAGGTTTCCAAAACCCTTTTTCCAAAATCCTCATATGATCCTTTATATATATTCGTATATATAAAATCTTTTAAAACTTTGGATCATTTCAAACTTGTATAAACTCCTTTTATACTTCAAACATTTCCAAAAACCCTTTTCCTTCTGGCAATAGATTCATCAAGGGGGTTTTATCTTATAAAACAAAGATATTTACTTTGTTTACTCAAAATCAGATATTCAAATTTGATTACTCTTTTCAATATCAATTTCTTTCAAATCAGTACGATGTACACATATCATCCGTACGCTATACCAATCTGATCGCTCACTCGATCACACAATTTCACTTCCTAACTAGTATCGTCCACCCGACTTTCTAGCACGCACACAGATTTGGTTTCTTGATCAGAAACCGTCATTCTCCTTGCATAGTCATAACTATGATAGAGAATATCCAGAACCAATCAACAATCCGTATCCAGGTTCGCCGTCGAAAATCGAGTGAAAAATCCCACTCGGATCGATATAATTATCTCGAAATTCTAAGCTCGAATCTGGATCAAATCATTATGCGAATAAAATAACACACGTACACCTTACGTATTTATCTTTATTGGTTATTAGCCAAATCAATTCCATTTCTATTCACATTTACTTTAATTTTCATTCACTAACTCACAATTGCTTCAATCCATTTGGATTATCACCTCTATTCTTATCTCGATTGGGTATTTAACCAATAACAGTTTGAACTCCGTCCAGTTTATTTAGAAAATAGCTTGAAAAATTAAAGAAATAGATAAGTAGTTGGAAAATAATTACTAGTTTATAAAATAGCTGTAAAATAGTTCAGTAATTGTAAAATAATTGGAAAATAGTTAAATAGTCATAGAAATTTTAAATAATTACAAAATAGCTATAAAATAGTAATTAGTAGTTGAAAATAGTAATAAGTTTATAGAATAGTTAGAAAATTGTTAGCAGTTTCAAAAATAATTGTATAACAAATATAAGATAGTTTGGCTTTTAAAAGAAAGGTTGTATATATAATAATTAGCTTGGAAAAATAGGTTTATATTAAAATAATTTATATTAAAAATAGTCCAGAGTCAAAACTGCTCACTTCCCAATCTCCATTCTTATCAATTCAATTTAAATTTCCACTTTCATTTAAATTGACTTAACTCCAAATTAAATAACTTCAATTTCCATTGAAATTGTTTCATTCCCAATTCAAGTTGAATTAACCTCAATTTCTTTCCAAATTTAATTTTATTCAACCTGATCTCAAATTCTACTAATTCAAATAAATTTCAATTGAACTAGTTCAAATTTCAATTCATTTCAACTCCAGTTTGAATTAATCCCAATTTCAAACTCCATTTCCAAATCAAGTTGAATTATTCTTGATTTCCTCCCAAATTAAATTCAAATTCCATTTGAATTTTAAAACTATTCAATCATTAATTACAATTCCAAATTATTCAAATCAATTTGGACTAACTTCAAATTGAACCCACTTCAATTTCAAATCATTTCAAATTAATCCAATTCAAAATTTCCATTTGACTTTTATACTTATACATCTTCAATCACAATTTTAAATAATTCAAATCAAATTCAATTTGAACTAATTTCAATTCAAATTCCTAATTTAAACCATCTCGAATTATATAAATTTGAGTTAAATTCCCAAATGTTGATTCAACCTCTTAAATCAAATTAATCATTATTTTTAAATCAATAATCCAAATCTTTAAGCAATTTAATTCTGAGTCCAATTCTCAAAATTACATTTTAAATTATCTTTACTTAACTCATTACAAGGTTCAAGTAAGAGTTTCAAACAAATTTTAATTTACAAATTCAATTACTCAAATTTTTAGTTCAAGGTAATTCCATACCCTTGATTTCAAATTAAAGTTTAATTTCCTTTTATCTCAACAATGGATTACCATACTCCATCTCTCATTTATTTAAACAATTTCAAATTCACAACTTAAAGATTTTTAACAACAATAGGATGATATCATCTAATTCATCTTAAAACATCCATCAATTTACAATTTCCAGATCTCAAACCCATTTTGAGATCACTCAAACTCCCAATTCAGATTAACCATTTAACTCCCCAATTTAAATTCCAATTCCATCTTGAAATTACCGAATTATGTTGATCATTCCAACTTATTTAACTTTTCCCCAAGTTAAGCTCAATTCACTTAATCCAGTCAACCTTACCCAATTTGAATCTTCCATTTCAAATTTTAAACTTCTCATAAATAATCTTCCCACTTATTAAGTTCAAAAGTTCATCACTTTTGGATATCACATCTTATTCCAAATTTAAAACTCAATATTTAGAGTTTATTTCAAACCAACTTTGATATTATGTATATCCACATATATACATATTAACTTCTTTTACATACCAAATTATATTTTAAAGTTTTAAACCACCCTTGATTTTTTTTTAATTCAAAACAAATTTCTTTAAATTTTCAAACAACTCTTGTTTGAAATAGGACCATTTCATTCAATTGCATTAAACAATATTATTTATTGTTTCTTTAAATTAATTACGTCATTAATTAAGTCCAATTAATCACATTCGGTAATTAATTTATTTCTTAATTACCTTTGTTAAGTAATTGTCCTTTAAATTACTTAGCTCTAGTTACTTCATTAAGTAACTTCCTCTTAATTTATCATTTCCAATTATTATCCATAAATTAATCTCATTAAACAAAGTTTAATTAATTACATAAATTAATTGATTATCCTTATCCTGAAACCTTTCCCAAATTCAAGATTTAATTTTCAGTTTGGTTGTATTTCTATTACTTCTTAATTTACTTCAATAATTTAACAACCAATTCCGTTATTATTTGTTAGAAAGATATATTGCTTTATATATCCAAAATACAATCTTATATAAAATCTTTTAGAATCTTTATATAAGAAAATAACAAGTACGCTCTCTCATATATATATATATACTCAACTCATTCTAGGGTACCACTTACCCTATCCTTAATGAGCAATCCCACCAGAGCCAAGGTTCTCGCTTAACCTTCTGCTCTGATACCAAATGTAAAGACCCGAAATTTTCGATCCCGAAAATTCCAGATAGTTAGAGAAAAGAAGAAAGAGATAGAAGAAGAAAAATAGAAAACCAAACCCAAAGTCTCACATACGCAGCGAATAAAATATAACATCACATGAATAATAGTTATACAAAGGAATCTGTACTTGTCAAATTACACTTTATTATATCAGAGTTACAACAGATTTATAATCACAGAACAGATAAATCTATCTGTTTCAGATACTATAATATATTAACATCAGAAGCTCTCCATACTTCCTGCTCTCTAGCCCGCCTCCTGAGCTCCAGAACGTCCTTACCTGAAAATCTGTAATACTCGGTCTGACCCGAGCATTACATCAAAGTAACACTCGGGTCAGGCTGGAAACCAACGTGAGTAACCTATTTAACATGAATGTCCAAAGCCTACAACTTATATATATAACCCAGGTAACTTGTATCAAATGCACATTCACAAAATGTTATAGACATTACTTATTTCACCTCACAAGATTCTAAGTACCGAAACTTAGATTAAATAGTCCAATTCACTTAAATTATTCCATTGCATCCTACTGATTTCACATATCAATCAATAAAAAAAATCGAAGTGGTTTCGGGTATTTACCAATACCAGACTCCGGTCTCTTCAAATTCAGTACCCTCTTAAGAAAAAGCTGTTTAAGCTTTAAACATTTCCATGTATACCCATAGTAACAGATTCACAAAGCAAATCTATTTTCTGATAGATAATCCATATCTAATACCCTAGCATCACAATCACCTGCCAGGTATAACAACAATCCAAACATCCATTAACATTCAGCCATTCAGAAGCAAGGACTTTTATTACACAATCTTTAATTTAAAATAAATTAAATTAATTTCTTCCATTACCATAAATCCTGCGTGCTAAATCCTTAATTAATTACAGCAAATTAATTAATCATCCACCAATTACCCATCTTAATTAATCACCTTTGATTAATTATTCTTCCACTACATTAAGTAATTAACTTTTAATTAACTACACAAATTAATTATCCTCAAACAATTTCATTCATTAATCAAGCCTGATCAATCACATTAGAAATTAACTTCCCTTAATTACTTATAATCATTAAATCAACTCCTTGATTTAATTATATTTATTACTCCTTTAATTACATTGAGTAATTATCTCTTAATTACTTTCTCATAATTAATCATCCTTTAATTACTTCCCAATAGGTAATTTCCCTTTTATTAATTACATCCAGAGATTACTCATTCATTGCTTCATTAAGTAATTTCACCTCACTAATTACATTAAGTAATTATACTCAATCCATCATTAAGTAATCCTCTTTAACTAATTAAACTTAATTAATTGATTCAAATTAATCACATTAACTTAATTAATTGCACAAGTAATTAATTACTTTGATTACTTTATTGAGTAATTACCATTATCCTTAATCATTTACAGTAATAAATCTTAAATTAATTACTTTCATTAATTACTTTAATTGATTACATTCATGAATGATTCTTATTTAATCAGTTTCATTAACCATACTTAATCAATTATAACAGTAATTAACCCTACCGTGATTACTTATCCTAATTAATTAATTCCTTAATTAAATAAATAAATTACACCAAATAATTTAATCCTTAGTTACTTCTACTAATAAATTAACCTTTATCAATTTCTTAATCACATAAATTAAAACATTTACCCTTTAATTAATACTTAATTTTATTTAAAAAAAATAAGTTTTAAATTGTTTTAAAGTTTAACTTAATAACATAAGATAAACAATCATTTCTTTACTTAATTAAAGGTTAAAGAAACATTTAACAGGAAGGAGTTATTTAAGAAAAAGTTTTAAAACAATCACCACTTCATCATTCTTTCTTTCAAAGCATCGATTTCCTTTAAAACCCTTTTTATCACAATGTTTAAAAACTTGCTTAAACTTCGGCTTGGGGTCATGACCGAGAATCACTAGAGACCTGCCTGGGTTTTATTCTTCTTCTTCTTCCCTTTTTTTACAGGCTTATATAAAATCAAATCTACACACACCCAAAAACATGCGTAAACAACTCGTGCTACACTTTCCTTTTCCCGAGTTTTCCCCCGAGTGAACTTCCGTCTCCTACCTTCGATCCAAAATCGATACACGACCTCCATCGTGCACGTGCACACGCCGTCCCATCCACTTCGATCACCATTCAGGTCATCTTCATGTCGGCGACATACCCCTAAGATGAAACGACCCCCTAGAACTACTGTTCGTGCAGGAAACAAAAATCGAGTTAAATTGATCGTCACTGGAACCCAACCACTCCTTTTTCCCCCTCGACCGATCACCATACGCCACCAGGACCCATGGCCCATTGCCGAAAACTTCACCTGACCACGCTCTGCCCTTTTCTTCATAACCAAACACGACCGATGCATCATCCATGCTTCATTTAGCTCGAGAACAAATACAAGCTAAACCCAGTCCTAAACCCTAATTCGACCATTTGCCCTCGCCATGGCGAACTAAAAATTCGCTTACCATTTTTGCCGAGTCCACCAAACCCTAAGCTAGCTACAGCAGAGACCCCAACCTTCCCGATACACTCGATTCCCAGAAATTGATCAAAACCCCAAATTTGATTAAATACGAATTACACCTTTGACCAAGCATTAAAAATCTGGATTCGTTTCTTAAAATTCATGATTCTTGATAGCGAACAAGATTATATACATGAATCTAAAAATTTTGATATTTGATTTTAACATGTTTTGGATGTCTTGACTGTCTTTACCATCAGCCAGATGGTAATCAAATCCATCCCACTCAAACATATTTTAAATTTTGATTTATGATTAAACGAACAAACTAGGATTCAGACAACAAAGATTAAATATCATTCAGTTAAATGATAATTTTTTTTTATTATCATCAGGATTGAACCTGTGCTATTTGGATCAGAGGCATGCTTTGCCTGTTCCAAATCACATACACAGATACTTATACACCTAAAAATACAGAAAAATTAACATGCACAGACAAATTCAGATCATACTTATATGATCATCGCATACTAGTTCAAAATTCATAGATTTACCAAGTTTACTCACCATAAGTTTTGCAGAGCAGAGAACAGGTTCTATATTTTCCAGGTTTGAGATCTGAGTTGTTTTAAATTGCCTTTGATTTGCTTTTGATGCTTTGCTATTGAAAGTCCCTTGCATGCCTCAAAATTTTGATCTGTTTTTGTTTGTTTACTGTTTTATGTTTTGAAATTTCTAGTTTGAAATTGCTGCTAGGTTGAAGATCATGATCAGTTGCTTGATGTTGTTCTTCCAGGTTTGCATGCTTGAGGAGATTACAATTTGAGGGTTTTCATGCTTATTGAAACTTTGATTTAAGAATGGTTTCAGATTTAATTCCGGCTTTGGAAAGATGGTTTAACAAAGTGGAGTTTTCTCTCATTCATTTTTTTAGCCTTGCTTCTAATATGCTAATTATATTTCTTAAAGAAATGAAATTGAACAAATGCCACTTGTAGATACAAATCTTACAATTGTCAATGTAAATGCTTATCTTCTTACAAATGTATGAATGCAAGGATTAAATGCTTATAGGTGTTTACATTTGTTAAAATGCATAGTGAATTTATTTATATTTGTAATTAAAGTGTACCTAATATTTTTATGTATTTTTATATAATATTCTTAATTAAATCTTATTTTACCCAAATCTTATGCATTAAATTAATTTCTTAAATCAATATAATTTTTTTATATACACCTTTATCAAATCTTACTTTATAGCTTATAGAAACTATTTTAGTGTTGAATATAAAATTCAACTTTAAATAAATCTTGAAAATCAATAAAAATATAATTTCCAATTCAATGTATATACATACCTATATATTATATTATGATTAGAAAATCACTTTTATTAATTTTCGAAAGATAAATTTGTCCAAATAAATAATTAAAACAAAATTATTAAACTAATATTATCAAATTTTAACACTTTAGTTAGGAAAATTATTGATATAAATATTTATTTAGATATTTAAAATTCAACCTTTATTTTATATTTTAAATCTTCATTTGTTAATTGTCAATTAAAAGACGCCTGAAATTCGGGTTATCACATTTTAGCTAGCCTAACATAGAGTATCGATCCCCTAAGCATTGTCACTTTTTTGAGGGATAACTGCTCCATATGTTAAGGGTTACACAACATAGTTTGTAGGACTTGAACCCATAACCTAAAGGAACTTCGTTCCATGATCACTAGAGTAGAAGACTTATTTAAAATAAAAGAAAACATGCTTTTCGGATTTTTCAAATAAATTATAAAATAAGTATTCTTAACAATAGTTTAAATAAATGTTTTAAACCATATTAAAATTATTTTTAAGTATATATAGTTTTTAGAAATTTAGTTAATTATTTTATTTTAGTATTAAAAATCTTATGTAATATAAATATCTTTCAAATTGTTTTAGAATTTTATTAATTATATTAGCTTAAATAAATTAGTATGTCTGTATATATCATTTTTAAAGGCTTTTTGTTGTGTATGTGTGTGTGTGTATAAGTGTGGAAAAGTAAGTCAAGTCTATAAAAAAAGAATAAAGTTAGTTTTGGATTATAACACTTATGTTATAATAAACGGTTTGGTAAAATTAGTTTATAAGTTTATTGCCTTGTTTAATAAGTGTAGATATACTTAGATCTTTCAATGAATGTTTTTAAATATAATGATAAGTATAAGATGATTTTAGGTTTATAGTAAACAATGTTTAAACAACATATGTTTTTATCCCTTTTTTATTTTACTTTATAATATAATTAGACCTTTAAAAGAATATTTTAAAGATAACTATAAATGGAATGGCTTTGGGTTTATAGTAACTATTTTTTTAATAACATTTGCTTTTAACCCATTTAATTATACTTTCGGGAATGTGAAATCTTGTTTAAGATTTGTGAATATTCCTGTTCTATTTAGGATACAAATATGAATACATTTTTAAGTACTGAAAAGAGTAGAAATGAATAATGAAGGAGTAGTGTGTGTGTCTATATATATCCTTTGTAATGGTATTTTAATTATATACACAAGTATTTATAAAGGGTTTTAAATTGATAAAAGGATTAAGTAATTAAAAGGGATCAGAAGCCGCATATGTTACCTAACCATTCATATATGACTTAATCATGCTTTATGTGACTAAATCATGCTTTGTGTGACTTAATCGTGCTTTGTGTATTTATTTATTTATGGAAAGTATTTAGTCGTGTACATAGCACTAGAAGCGGATAAAGTAGATTTGTTCTATCAACGAGAGTTAAAGCTGATGTTCGAATAGGGTTTAGAAGCAATAGTGCTCTGACCGATCAACTTCACTCTTGATTGAGGGATAGTATAAGTTGAGAAAGATGGAAATGTGATAATATGAGGATTGGTTTACATATGAAATATTTCTATTTGTACTTGATAGTCGACTATCGAAATTAACCAAATTAAATTTAGGTGTATATGTAAGTATCACGTATTAATATAGTTTGAGATCCTTGGGAAGGACTCATTCATATGAATCCCCTCTTACTTAAGAATGTATAAATACGGGACCCCCGAGGAGGACTCCTTTATATCATTCGCTTACTTCTTAAAGAGCTAGAATTGGGTTAACCGAAAATTCATCGATTTAGTTTTGAGGAGACCTGGATCGGATAAATGTTTTACTTATTCGAAACCACTTCAAAACTGATATACAGTTATTATGTTTAGAAGGGGTTGTGAAGTGGAATGTTATAGAGTTGAACAATTATCCTAAGGTAAGTCATGGGAGAGGTCAGCATTAGCATTCGTCGGATGACTTATGTTGGGATCCTTGTAGTGATTCATGGACTATTCAAGATGCTGGAATCCAGAAAGAGAATCAAGATATGTTCAAGTGACGAAGACTTGTATGTTGAGATGTTGAACTTGACTTCGACATCATAAATGTCTAAAGACAAAATAGGATGGACAACCTAGGATTTAGCTAACACGTGATAGGGTATATCAACTCCATATCTAGATACGCTTTCGATGTGTTGGTTAGTGGGAGTTGATGATACTTAATTCTACATGTTTGAGCGTAGGCAGTTGTGTTTGTTTTATGGTATATTTTATCAAGAGATATATGACGCTCAGAAGGTAACTTCCAATCCTTGTACAGGAGGTCAGATTCGCTTTGTCCGAGATCTCCAAAGAAATCCATTATGCATACATACCTTAGCGGTTTTAGTTGTACTTATTAGATGGTGGTTCTTTTGAGGGGATAACCGTTACAGTGATTCGACTGGTCTAAAAGTACTATTACATATTAGATGCCTATTTCTTGAGTCTCCCATACAAAATTTATGTCTGACTTGTGATTTTATTTTCTCCTATTTTCGTGGGTGCTATTTTGAGTAGCCTGGGAAAGGCATGTTTTCATTGATGTTCTTTGGAGCTCGGGGAGACGAGTTGGACGCTTTTACCTACCCTATTAACCTTATTTCCACTGTATTACTATTATGTGTATATATCAGAATTTACGATGATAGGCTGCTATAACTATCTAGGCCGGTGATAGTACCGAGGATTGTAACTCTAAAATGCTACGTACATTAGAGTGATAGTTTGTATTGTCTTTTGATATTATGTGTCACTGTTCCACTACGAGATTCTATTATTGTGCAACGACGCAGAATTTTATCGCTTTGATTTATGAATATTTGATAATTTTTAAATACTAAATTAATAATTTTTAATGGTCAAATAACCCTTTTTTAATTAATAAATAATGATTGTAAATTTTTTTGAAAGTTTGTTTACAAAAATAAGAAGTTCGGAGAAAAATTGAAAATGTGATCGAAAATTGTTTTTTGGATTTTCGACTTTTCATTGAACGAAAGTTTTCGCAAAGTTGTTGCATGCATATGTACAGTTTATTAACATACATAATTGAAAAGTTAAAAGTACAAAAATGGATTAATTAAAGCTAAGAATCCTTAAGTGCTTTTAAACTATAATTAAAAAGTAATAAAGTATAAAGTGGACTTTTCCTTCTTATTTTTAGTGTATTAGTACTCACTAATACATGGAAAGTATGTGCATATGGCTTCTTGGACTTTTTCACATAGAGGCAACTTAGCATGGAAGGGTAAAGGAGGATAATTGTGTAATTTGGCTTAAGGATATGTGAAATAATTTGCCTTTTTTTCAAATTCTATAAATAAAACCTCTTTACTTCGTTTTTCCACTTCATTTAATTTCCATCTTCTGCTTCCTTTCTTGATATTTTTTCCATATCTTCCTTCTTAATTCCTAAATCAAAACCACATCAAAATAACTTCTTTTCTTCATAAACTTCTTCCATGGCCTTAAAATAACATAGCAACTACCACCATACCACCTTGAAGTTTGAAGCTTTGAAGCCAAACACCCATTCTGAAGCATGACAATGAACTTCTAAGAGGAAGGTGGGACTTGTGTAAGCACTAAGTGGTCTTGGGAGGCGGGATCTTGTAATTTGAAAGCTAGAGGAAGGTCTTGTGTTTTTTATCGGTCGAGGGTGGTCATTATAGCCTTTGGTTTGAGTTGGTGCTTTTTTAAAGTGAGATATCCCACTGTAAAATAGTTCAAAGATTGACAAAATGTTGTAGAATATAAGTTGTTGTTTAGATTGCTTATTTTTATTGCTTGTGTGGAGTCTAGCTTGAAGTGGATGACATTAGTAGCCATTGTTTTGTACGGTGCTAAAGCAAAAGGAAGTCGGAGTGTTTCGTAGCAAATAGGTCACCGTGGAAGCACTTCAAAGAATATAAATGTTGTAAAGTGTTCCTAAAGGGTTCCTCACCATGTTTATTTTACTTTACATTATTACTTGCTATGTATGTTGTGTTGAAGTAGATGTTATTGGTAGTCGATATGCTTTGATGATTTGTATTTATGCAACATTGAAATCCCATGCCTTCTTTTAAGTGGATTATCGCTTTGTTTCCTAAAGTGTTTTGCAATAGTTTCCAAACTCAATTTTTTTTATCAAACTTTTTTGGTAGAGGTGTTTAAAGTGGTTTGAATTATCGAAAGAATTATGGTTTAGAAGCTATTTGATTTACAAAACAAAGTTTAGAAGTCATGGTCCATTCACCGATAGTCGCTATGGATGCACTTCGAAAATCTATGATTTTAGTAAAGTAAAAAGAGTTATCTAATTTAGATATTTTGTAAATTCTTTTTGGATGTGTTTTTTGGTAGAACCTCAATTTTATGTTTTAATGATTATAATTCTATCTCAATGTATATCTGGTATACAATATTATGTAGGTGTAACGACCCAGAATTTTAGTGATTTGAAATTGGAGTATTTAATTGATTTTAAATATTTAAAAGTTAATTTTATATATTTAATAACTTGAATTTCTAATATCATGGTTTTTTTGATAATTTAATTGTCAAATATAATACTTAAAATTGGTTAAAAAATGAACCTTGAGTTTTAAGCTAGATAAAAATAATTTCAAAGCTTAATTAATTTCTATCTATAAGAATGAAGATAATAAAAAAATTAAATTGGTTTATAAGTGGTTTACTCGATTTTAAAAATAACTATTAAATTGACACATAAAAACAGCCTTCCGGGGCATAGTCTCGGAATTCGATGAAACCTGTTTCATTGGATCCGTTATAGTGTATTATTATCGGATTTCAAACTTCGTAGCCTTTGAAGTTACCATTTGGTCGTAAGGGATAGAAACGCATTGAAAATAATATTGAAAATTTAATACAATAGTTGGGTTCAAAAAGCTATCCTCCACATAAGATCAAATCAGGCTTCGAAACTTGTTCCTCTACGTTGGGATAGGGGTATAACATTAGAGTCGCTTGGCGACATGCCTCAATTGGGATCCAAAATTTACAGCTTAATATTTTGGAAATTTAATTACATACATACATATATATATATTCTTGATTTTGACCTTAGCCCACATTCTCTCACATCAGCCCACATACTTGCCATCACAGCCACCTTACCTCCGAAACAACCACCCTACAACCACCATCTATGTTCCTCCACTTTCTATTTAAGCACATCAAAAAGAAAAATGAAATGAGAAAAAAATATCAACTACAAAAGAAAATACTATTTTTAAAATTTCAGCCCCCTCCTTTTCCTTTCCTAGTGGCTCTGAATTTTCGTTCACACTCTGCAGTGAAGAAAAATAGAACCGCACCTTTTTAAATTTAAAATTCAAAATCAACACAATTACTTCATGTAAAATTTGAAGCCTTGTTTTAAAATTTTTGTTTTCATACAAGCTTCGACCTGATGTGCGTATTATCATGTGCGACGCTTGCTTATCACACGACAATAGAAAGCTTGACATCTAGGGTTGGAAAAATCAAATTTTTAAGTGTTTGATTCGAGTTTTCGGTATCGGATTTGGATTCGGGGATGAACAGGGTAACTAGTTGCGGAGTTTGAGAGGTCGCAACGTGTTGTAGTGATTCGCATAATTCCAAGTCGAGGAGAGGAGATGTTCAGGTCGCAAATTTCTTAGAGTGCATGAGCTCGAAATTTTTGATATGGAAGGATGGAGATTCGGGAGGGAAGATCGATGGTGAAATCGGTTCATAGATTTAAGGACCCTAGCTCCATATCACATACAGCGTGCATGGCATGGATACTGGAAAGAGAAGAACAGCATGATGAAGAAATGCGGCGGCGGGCCTTGGGCCGCAGGCTGAGATGTTTTGATGGGCCGGATTTAGCAATTGAGTGGGTAAAGAATTAAATTCAGTAATATAATTATTTTTAACAAATTCAAGTTCTTATAAAATTTCATTTCACACTTGTTTTAGATCCAAATCCAACGTGGTCAATCGCGTTGGATTCATATTAACGAAATCTTCAACATGGATTTTTGGATTGATTGAATTTAGTGCTTGCAGAATTTTCAGTTAAATCCGAATGAGTTCGAATTTAATAGGAATCAGAACGCAAAGGTGACAACAAAAAAAGGTGAGTGTTTTATAACGCTCACGAAGTAGTAGAATATTTTTATGTTAGTTAAATTTAAAATTGTAGAGTGATTTTAATTTGTTGATTGTTGTTTGATAATTTTAATTGATATTTAAATAGACATCTGAATTAACCGATAGAAATTTAATTTAACAGTTAAATAGAATGGGAAGTAAACTGCTAGTAAAATTCTCGATTATTGGTAATTGGTTAATTGATGTAATTTATTTATTAATTTGGATGTTGATTGTAATGGATGTTATTGATTGATGTTCCAGATGATTTGGATGTTTACGTATTTTGATATATCCTGTTATCATCCCATATATTATTTACAATATATAAACTGTAAATGAATTATTTTAAATTAATTAAGTAATAGATTGGAATGATATATTTACCTGTAACACTGTGATTTGGATTAAAACAATATATACCCATCCTTGAAATTAAATTGAAATGACTGATCACTTGGCCATATGATAGAAAATTATATAAGGACACATGATTGGTTAAATTATTTTAAATTTTTGATTTGAAATTATTAAAATGATTTGGACTTAAAGAAATAAATTGAATTTATGGAAATTGAATTCTTTTTCAAACTTGAGCTCAAATTGTGGAATTTAATTGTGGTAAACGAAATTGTTTAAAAATGAAATTTGAGATCTTGAAGTATAATTTGGAACATGATTTGAGTCTCGAAAATTGATTTGTTTCAAAGGGTTTGGATTTTATTCGAACTTTGAAACATCGCTAGGCGAATGTAATTTAAAACAATATTTCAAAATTAATCTCGGAATTGAATTACTTTGAAGATTTGAATCTTAAATTGAATATTGAAGTTAAATTTGAGATAAATGATACAAATCGATATTTTGAAATTGAACTTGAAATTAATATAAAGTTGAATTGGTTTAAAATTAGAATTGATTTGAAATTTTAAACAACGTTAACTCAAATTATTGGATCGAATTTGAAGTTAAAAATGAAAATCGAAATTGATTTGAATGGAAATTGGAATCGAAGTTAGTTTGAATTGAAATCGGAATAGAATCGATTAAATTAAAATGGAAATTGAGTTGTTTTGAATTGGAAAATATGGAATTAGATCAGCCTGACTTTGAAACCGTTTTTAAATAAATTATTTTATTATAAACTATTTTAAAATCCATCCTTTTAAATATAAAAATTATTTTGATCATTCAAGCTATCTTCCTATATAAACCATTTTTAATACTCGAACTATTTTCTATGAAACTATTTTAACTATTTTAAAATTATTTAAACTATTTTCTAAAAATTCAAACCGGTCAAAGGGTGAAATGTTTATATTTAAATCTTAGATTTAAGTGCGAATTGGGTTAAAGTGAAGTTATAACCTAAATTGTAATTCGAATCAAAATTTTAAAGTGAAATCGATATATCGAACTGAATTGACATTTTGAAGTAAAATATGATTTGTGAAAAAATATGATATTTTGAAATGAATTTGATTTTGAAGTGAATGTGATATTTTGATATCAAGTATGAATTGTTTTTGAAATGTGAAAGTACCAATCGGTGTGTAAAAGGACGTTGGGTTGTTAAAGACACCGGGGTCTCTTATTGGCATACTCTCTGTCAATATTAGAACCACTTTAACGACTATGTATGTGGAGTGATGATCCAGAATGAAGTGGTTAGATTTGGCGTATGTTTGCTGGTTTTAAAGAAAGAGAATGATGATGGATTAGCCTGGCACTTGCGCCAATTTGAAATTACTAAACAGAAGCCATACCGGCCAAGCGGGCTAGCTACCCCAAGCGGACATCCGTTCTTCGATTTTCTTGGACTCAGTCCATGTTATTACTCTTGTTGTTGGTTTCGATTAATGCACATCGTTTTTGGAATAACCTCCCCTTAACTCGACATGGGATGGATGTACGCAGTGGGTGATTATGGCTATGATGCGTTACCACCAGTCGGGAAGGGTAAAATGGTAGTATCCACCTTGGGCATTGCCTCGTATCACGGTGCATGCCTATCTACCGACGGGTTACTGGCATTTTATATGCAAACTATATGACAATACTTAAAAACGTGTGAAGGAGGATTAATGTAAAGCCTAAACGCTAAGAAAAATATTAATTTCATCGACTAGATATTATATATGTAGCGCATTATACTATATATAAATATTTTGAAGGATCCTTAAGAGATGGAAAATCCGTAACATCTCTTGAGTTATTGCATGCACGTTATACACTGGATAGGAGATGTAAAATCCCATAAACATCTCTGACGCTATTACACTCATGATATGTAATATCGATTTGACTCACATAAGGATATTTTAGTCCTAAATCGAGTTTTTTGTCTCTTCATTATGCTCAGGTCAGTCCTGAGTTTTTCAGCTTATCGAAGATTAATCTCTGCAGGATGAAGATTTGGTATATTATTATTACTAGTATTATTCCATCATTGTTTGTTCCGCTGCATTATTTTATTTGTTCTGTTGTATATATATAACTCTGATAAATGTTGTATAAATCATAATCAAATGTATAGCAAACAACTTCATGAACTACTTATTTAACTATTATATTTTGTTATTTTGCTGCGAGATTTTGTGTTTGTTTTCTTCTTCTTTTCTCATTTTTCTTAATCAACCCCATTGATTATCTATGTTCCAGATTATTTGGATTGGACATGTGTGGATTATTGTCAATTTAAACCTTCCCAAATGTGGGTCGTCACAGTTGGTATTAGAGATTTGGTTTAGCGAGAACCTTGGCTTTGATGGGGTAACTCATTAGAGATAGGGTCAGTAATACCCTAGAATGAGTTTGAATATATTAGATATGAGCGCGTATTTGTTAGTGATATAAAATTGTTTATATTATGTTGATTGGTCAGTTGAATGAGTTATGGATTTTGGTCAATACAAGTAATTAATGTTATCGATAGGGATCTCTAAACACTTGAATAGAGCAATTCAATATGGTATTGTTTTGGAATTTGGTTAATGAAATAAATTTACCCTAATTATAGTTTTATATATAAAGAATAATTTTTCAGCAAATTATTATGGTATATATATGGTGTACTTGGTTGTTAGGAAACGATAATATTAAACCATTATAATTTGTTGATGGTTGTTGTGATCAAATAAAAGTTGATATTATAATGAAAATAAGATTAAAAGTTAAGAAATGATTTCATATAACAAAATAGAATTATGAAAATATGATTTGTAAATGTGGTTTACAAATTGAAATGAAATTCTTGGAGTATATTATATAAATATGGTTTATAAAATTAGTTATACATTAAAAAGATTTAAAGGCTGGAAATTTGGAAATTTAAATCCTGTTGGTTTTGAAAACTGTTTTCAAAAGGGTTTTGGGAGAACAATAGAGATATTAAATGGAAAATATTTTTAAAATGGTTTTGAAGGGAATAAAAGCATTAAACTCACTTCGGTTGCTACAAAATAATTTCGGTGATGACTGCAGCACCGTCGACATTTATTTTCGAGTTTCAAGTGGAGGAATTGCTACCAGTTGGAGTTTTGTTCAGAAAAGAAAAAATAGTTTTGTTTTATATTAAAATTCAAAAGAATAATTTGATATACCAAGGAATTGTGTGTGTGTGTGTATGATTCCAAAAAAATGATTTGAAGCACTTAGAACAAAGTGTTTAAACTCTGAGATTTTGATTTAAAATGTTTTGTTGAAAAAATGATAAAATAAGTTTAGTAACCTATAAAATTTGAAAATCCATAATTTAAAGCAATATTTTAAATATAAATGAAAAAAAAAATTTGAAATGAATCTTACCTTAAGGTAAGTCAAATAAAGTGGATTGTGGAAAGTAAATTTAGTTGGGCAGGGCTAAGTGAAATGAATTTTTGAAAATAAAATTGATTGAGACTTGGAATGAGCGAACTAAATAAATTATTAGTGAATCGAATATGATTTGGAATATGGTGGAAATATTGAAATTTAACAATGGAATTGAGTCAAATGGAATTGAAATTAGATTTGAGTTAAATAGATATGAACTTAAGTTATGAAATAGAAATGAACATAAGAAGTTTGTATGAAATGTTTATAAACTTAAGTCAGGGTTATGAAATAATCCACAAATGAATTAATATGGAGCGAAAGGAGTTAAGCATAGAATTTGATGGAATAAATTCTTAGGTGGGATTAGTATGGAGAGGAGTATACTAAGTAAATATTTGAATGGAGATCAAATAGATGTGAATAATTGAAAGTGGACAAAATGAAAGTAAATAGAATAAACATGAATAAAAGGAAGCTGGTGTAACTAAGTGTAAATCAAAATGAATATGTAAATTGTACGTATATTATTTTATTCGCATAATGGTTTGATCCAAATTCGGGCACATAATTTCGAGATAATTTATATCGATCTGAGCATTCGCATCATAGTATATGGCTATGTAAGGAGAATGACTGTTTTAGATTAGGGAACCAGATCTGAGTCCGCACTAGAGTCGTCTGAACGGTACTAGTTCAGAAAAGAAATTATGTGATCGAGTGAGCGATTAGATTTGATATTGCGTACTTATGATATATATACATCGTACAAGCTTGAGTGAAGCAAATATTGGAAATTGAAAATGCAAAATATAAAATGATTTTAAATTATATGATTGAATATTATTGGTAAATAAGATGCATTATTTAAAATCAAGAAAAATTTGGATTACCCAACAAAAAGGTACATGTTTATTTTTTCATTTGATTTGATGGTTTTATGATTGAGCCACTTGGCTTTTGTTTCCTTTTGTAGGTTTGGGCCCGTAGTGGCGTTTTGTAGTTGTTTCTATCTAGCCGCGTAAAAGAGACGCTAGCGAAATTTTTCGAAAATTTTGAAGAAATTTTTTAATAACTAAAATATAATTTTGCATTATAACTTGAAATGATTGAGCGCATAATATTATTTGGAATCTATGGATGAATTTGGAAATTAGTAAATGTGATAACGTGGTTTCAAAAAATTGATCTTGGGAAGTTGTTTCAATTAATTTGTTTTGGGAAAGTTAATGGGTTTTGGGCCATTCTTCTTACCTTGGCAATTTCGGGGATGAAATTCTTTTAAGGGTTGTGGAAACGTTACGATCCAATATTTTAGTGATTTGAAATCAGAGTATTTAATTGATTTTAAATATTGAAAAGTTAATTTTATAGATTTAATAACTTGAATTTCTTATGTAGTGGTTATTTGATAATTTAATTGTTAAATTTAACACTTGAAATTGGTTAAATAATGAATCTTCGGTTTTAAGCTAGATAAAAATAATTTCAAAGCTTACTTAATTTCTACCTATAAGAATGAAGATATAAAAAAATTAAATTGGATTTATAAGTGGTTTACTCGATTTTAAAATTAACTTATTTAAATTGACACATAAAAATAGCATTCCGGGGCACGGTCTTGGAATTCATCGAAACCGGTTCCATTGGATCCGTAATAGTGTATTGTTATCAAAATTCAAATTTCATAGCGTTTGGAGTTACAATTGGGTCGTATGGGATCGAAACGCATTGAAAATAATATTGAAAATTCAATATAATTGGGTTCAAAAAGCTATCCTCTACATACGGTTGAATTAGGCTTTGAAACTTTTGTTCCACTGCGTTCGAGATAGGGGTAAAACATTAAGGATGCTTGGCGGCATGCCTCGATTAGGATCCAAAATTTACAACTTGATATTTTGGAGATTTAAATAATATATATATTCTTGATTCTGACCTCAACCCACATTCTCTCACATCAGCCTACATACTTACCATCACAGCCACCCTACCCCTTGAAATAACCACCCTACAACCACCATCCATATTCCTCCTCTTTGTATTTTAGCACAACCAAAAGAAAGATGAAATGAGAAAAAAAATATCAACTATAAAAGAAAACACTATCTTTAAAATTTTAGCTCCCTCCTTTTCCTTTCCTAGTGGCTCTGAACTTTCATTCGTCTTCTCCAGTGAAGAAAAATGGAACAACACCTTTTTATATTTAAAATTCAAAATCAAAATAATTACTTCATGAAAAATTTGAAGCCCTGTTTTAAAATTTTTGTTTTCAGACGAGCTTTGACCTGATGTGCGTATTATCATGTGCGACCCTTGCTTATCACACAGCAGTGGAAGCCTTGGCACCTAGGGTTTGAAAAATCGAAATTTTGAGTGTTCGATTCGAGTTTTAGGTATTGGATTTGGATTCGGGGATGAACAGGGCAGCTAGTCGCTGAGTATGAGAGGTCGAGATGTGGTGTAGCGACCCACGTCATTCCAGGTCGAGGAGAGGAGACGGTCAGGTCGCAAACTTCTTGGAGTGTGGGAGCGCGAAATTTTTTGTATGGAAGGATGGAGATTCTGAAGGGAATATTGATGGCGAAATCGGTTCGTCGATTTAAGGACCCTAGCTCCGTATCATTTTCAGCGTGCATAGCATGGATACTGGGAGGAGAAGAACAGCGTGAGGAAGAAAGGCGGTGGTGGGCCTTGGACCGTAGGCTGTAGATGTTTTGATGGGCCGCGTTTAGCAATTGAGTGAGTAATGATTTAAATTTAGTAATATAGTTGTTTTTAACAAATTCAAGTTCTTTAAAATTTCATATCTCACTCATTTTAAATCTAAATCCAATGCGGTCAGCCGCGTTGGATTCGTATTCACAAAATCTTCAACATGGATTTGGATTGATTGAATTTAGAGCTTGCAGAATTTTCAGTTAAATTTGAATGCGTTCGAATTTAATCGGAATCAGAACGCGAAAGCGACAACAAAAAAATGTGAATGTTTTATAACACTTACGAAGTACTAGAATATTTTTATGTTGGTTAAATTTAAAATTATGGAGTGATTTAAATTTGCTGATTGTTGTTTGATAATTTTAATTGACATTTAAATAAACATCTGAATTAACTGATAGAAATTTAGATTGACGGTTAAATTGAATAGGAAGTATACTGCTAGTTAAATTCACGATTATTGATAATCGGTTAATTGATGCGATTTATTGACTGACTTGGATGTTGATTGTGATGGAAGATATTGATTGATGTTTTGGATAATTTGGATGTTTACTTATTTTGATATATCCTGCTATCATGCCATATATTATTTGCAGTATATAAAATGTAAATTGAGTTATTTCGAATAAATTAAAAAATAGGTAAATGATACACACACACACACACACACACCCCTATTGCAATGTCCTGCCTTTTTGGATGTTTTATGCAGACACACACGTCAAACTTAAACCATATAAAGGGGTACATTGTTATTGGGGTAAATAAGAAAAAGCAGAGAAAGAAAAACGAAACAAAAACTCACAGTGGAATGACAAAATATAATAATCAAATAAGAGTTCATGAAACTGTTTACGCAACATTTGATTACACTTATACAACACAGAATCAAAGTTACATATATCAGAGATTAATAAATAATGCAGCGGAACAGTATGAATGCAGTGGAATAAATATAGAAAATAACAGTAGCACAAATTTTCGTCTTCGTACTCCAAAAATAAGGTCTTCAAATCCTGAAATGCTCAGGCTGACCCGAGCGAATTGAAAAGACAAAACACTCGATTCAGAACTAAAAGATCTTATATGAGTTAAAACAACAGTAATTATGAGTGCGACAGCGTCATAGATATTTACTGGATTTGACATCTCCTATCCAATGTCTAACATGAGTGCAATAACTCAAGAGATGTTTGGGATTCACATCTTCTAAGGATCCGTTAAATTATCTAATATGTAGTAAAATATGCTATTAAAATATGCCTATAGTAAAGTAAAGTATTAAAATTGCATTAAGGCATTACCCATATCCCCTTAACACGTTTTATATAATGCTGTAGTCTATACAGATACTGTAAACTCCACCCGCAGGTGGGCTATCAGGGAGCACTCCATACGTATGACACAAAACAAACTCATAGAAGGCGCTTTAGGGAATGTGAATACGGCATTCGAGGCAATGCCAGAATAGATATACCAATTGTGTATCCAGACTGGTGGTAACGCATAGTAGCTACTACCACCCACCTCGGACGCACTCCCAAATCAAAATCAAGGGGTGGCCACTAAATCAATCATAAAGAAATGTGCCCAATAGGAAGAATGACGTCACTTGGACCGACGTGGCTCCTATTTTGGTCACATCTAAGCTGACTCATGTGAGTCAAGGTCATGTCATACCCCATAAAGAAATCATTCACTAAACTATCCTACTTCATTTTTGGGATCTCCACCATGTGCACAGTTGTTAAAGTGGTTTTCGGTATTGGCAGAGAGTATGACAATATCCGATTCCGATCTCTTTAACAACCAAACGCTTATTTCTCTCTGGATGGTTCTTTTACATTTCAAAAGTCACTTCACAATTTATGTCAAAATATCATATTCTCAAACCATATCACTTTTGAAATCATATTCACTCTGAAATTATATCCTTTTCGAAATCATAATTTCTTTCAAAAATCATATTTCCAATTAGGTTAACTCCTCACTTCAAAATCATCATATTAAATTAATTATAACATTTAAATCCTAACTTAGGTTATAACCTCAATTAACCGTATTTTCTTCTAAACCAATGAATTTGAACATAAACACTTCCACTTTACTTAGTCTGAAAATTTTGAAAATAGTTTAAGTAGTTATAAATAGTTAAAATAGTTATAAATAGTTAAATTTTAGATTAAAAATACTGTTAAATTGATTTAGGATAGTTAAATGGATTTAAAATAGATTAAATACAATTAAAATAGATTAAATAGATCTAAATATAGATTAATTAGATTTAAGATAAGTTAAAATGGGTTAATTAGTTTTAAATTAGACTAAATAGTTTAAAATAGGTTAAACAAATTTAATATAGTTAATATAGGTTAAAATGGTCTAATAATTTGAAAATCTTAAAATTTAGAATCTTTAATTTAATATATTTTTAAAACAGTTTACAATAAAATATGAATTTGAAGTTTATATCAATTTAAACTATTTATTTCATTCCAACACATTTGGGCCATTTCAATTTCCAAAACCCCGTTTCAAATTCTTCGGTTCAAATCCTCAGTAAATTATTTAATTCAATATCGCTTTCGATCCATTTTTGAAATATCAATTTATATTACTCCAAATTCAATATATTTCAAATTTATACTTCAAACAATTTTAATAACTCAATTTCAATAAATTGCATTTATACTTCAAATTCAACTTTAAAATTTCCATTTAATTCCTTTAAAAAAATTCATTTAAACCAATTCCAAATTTAACATAAAACTTGAATTTCGATAATAATTCAAGTTATATAAATCAAATTCTTATTTAAAAATACTATCCAATCAAATTCAAAAATTAAGGATTCCAAAAATTATTTAATTTGACCAATCCGATGTCCTTATATAATTCTCTATTCCAGGGTTAAGTGATACAGATATATATCATTTCAATCTGCAATATAAAACTTTATAGTTATATATCATTTCAAACCGCAATCCCCAATTTACAAGAATCCATAAAATCGCTCAAGTCTATCATTTCAACCCATAACGATTTTTCCCTAAACTATAGATCATTTGGGTATGTAAAATTTTAACCCATACCGAACTTACAATTTATAACAATATAAAATACAACATCCATTCATCCAATATCAACAATCAAACACCCATCACAGTCATCATCCAAATCAATCAATAAACATTAATAGAGAACTGATACTAAACAATTGGTAATTAACTGGCAATTTAAATTCAATAATAAATGAAATAACGATATAATTCAAATAAATTACAATTAACCGAGATGATGATTTAAAATATACCAAACAGCCATAATAAATTTCCATTCACATCATAAATTTAATTAACTAACATAAGAAATTTTAGAAGTTGTGAGTGGGTGAAATCACTCACCTTCGAATTTAAATCCAATTTAAGGCCCAAATTCATACAATATCAGAATTCGTCTAAACTAGCGTCAAAATGTATGGAATTCCGATATGATCCCAATGAAGAAAACCACATCCAAAACCGTGCTCGTATGCAAAAGTTATATCGATTATATGATATGAAGCCGAATTTTAAATTAAATAAAATAATTATTAAAACTCACCACGACGGCATCCCTTCCAAGCGCAAAACGCCCCTGTAACACCCCACCTCTATGCTCACAATAACAAAGAGTATTGAAAGAAATACCGTCTGTTATTACGAAGAATAAGGCTGAATAGGAGCGGCCATCCGTAGTTAGGCCTTACACTAGTATTGATTATCTCGATAGGAGTGGTATATATTCTTCGTTTCATCTCTTTGTTAATTTACTCCCATCGACATATCCAATTCCAGTATACAACGAACTACGATGGTTCATAATAGTTCAGGACACATATATAATAATAGCACAGATAAGTTAAACACAAAACACGGATAATATAAAATCTCATATATATAACTGAAGTCAGTTACAATACATGTGATACAATGCATGTAATACAACTACAACTGTCGACATTGGAAGTTACATATACAGTACATTATTGTAAATAATATACATGAATACATATCATCCTATAAAATAACACTGACTACTCCAAAAGATATGAAGTGACTTCATAGCTCAAGCAGCAACCCAAAGCAAGATATCAACAACCTGTAATAACTCGGTCCGACCCGAGTATTCATTCAAAAGAAATTAATACGCGGGTCATTCCAATTCAAAATCAGTTATTAATGCATGGAAGCAATAATAATTAAATAATCAAATAGATGACAGTCTCAATAAATCTCGTATATCCAATCCTTGGTAAGAGAATCGGATAACGGTAGAAATAATACGTAACAGCAATAAACAGCGAATCAGCAAAACCAAATCATCAATAAAGATAAATAAAAGGATTATCAATGAATATAATTTGAAAACAACAGAATTGCCTAGACAGCAATAATCAATAAGTGGCTAAAGCAAAACTCAAGCCAGTGAACAGCATAAACCATAAAATCTAATTATCGATACGATAATTAGAAATCACGTAATCTAATTACCTAGAAGATAATTAGATAGCAGCAAAATGATCAATATTAAACCAAATCAAAATAAAATTTAAAAATATTGAATTGGACAAACGAAATAATTCAAACAATTGAAATATCAATTAAAACGTCAATTCTGTTTGGCTGCAGTACACGCTCGCGTGCACTGCCTCGCCAATACAGAGATGGAATACACAACAGCTCAGTGAATCAAAATGCATATCAATTAAAACGTCAATTCTGATAGGGTTGCAGTACACGCTCGCATGCACTGCCTCGCCACTACAGCATGTGATATCATCGCGACTACAACTACTAACAGCAAGTCGAAACTGCAAGGTGTGCAGAGGTACTAAACAGAGATGCAACAACAAACTAGACTACTGTATAACACAGCAGAATCAAAGCGAACAAACAATGGGAAAATGCATATACAATCCATTAGTGCACATGAGGATTAACTCAGTGCAATACCAACCAACAAGGGCAAAACTGCAAACAAATTGAAACTGCAGCCACCACATGAATACAAGGGTAAAACTACAACAAAAACCGCAGCCACGTGAAGATCAACAGCAAGTGGATATGACCATCAAGCTGCAAGTCAATCAAATTCAA
Source organism: Allium cepa (assembly GCA_030765085.1). NCBI lineage: Eukaryota > Viridiplantae > Streptophyta > Magnoliopsida > Asparagales > Amaryllidaceae > Allium > Allium cepa. The sequence continues at coordinate 590,749,492 of CM060928.1, forward strand.
AGATACAAGTATATACATGTGTGGTCAGTGAAACCCAAAGCTAACAGCATATGCACACCAGTGACCAAGTGGTCTGCACAATACCAAGGGAATGACATGAAAAGTGCACAGCAAGTATGCAACTACGAACTGGATCAAGCACGTGCAACATCAAGTAATACAAATGCACATGTGTACAACATAGAGTACGAACAGGAGTGAAAACTGCTGTAACTCGAAGCATCAATCTAATTGTCAAAGCCAGTGCTATCAGGAGTCAAGGTTGAAGACATATGAACCAGCAGTGAACTACTGACCGGAGTCAAGGGAAACAAAGAACAACATCAACATATAAAGCAATGAACCCAACAGATGTAAACTTCAAAAGGTATCAGGTTCGAACAATTCCAAAGCTGAGACAGCTAGCAACACAAATACAAGAATGCATGTATGCATATATATGAATACACATACATATCTATATCAAATGAAACAGCACTAACATAAGCAAGTGACATAGGGAGTTCGAACAAATCCATCAAGACAGTGTCGAACCCAAATTATTCCTACAAATCACTTTCATCAAGTCCAACCCCAAAGCAAAACAACACACAAAATATCCAGATGAATACCAGTATCAAGTAGCAGTTCCAAACTAATAATATACAGCAAGCAGTACAAGTTGAAGACATGAGCTACTGACCGAAGTCATGGAACCGCATACCCAAATCAGGACCGAAGTCAAATACTTAAAGCAAATGCGAAGTCAAATGAATTCTCATCTAAAAATATTTTCACAAAATCAATTCAAATCCTGGCATTCGATCAAAATTAAATGGCCTGAACAAAGCAATCAACGAATTCAAGTAATTCCAGACGAATGAAAATCAAAATCATGTGTCAAAGAATTCAACACCGTGATAGCCAAGAAATCAAGCCACGAAAGTCATGAATATACGAAATTGAATTAGATTAAGCCCAAAGCAAAGAAAAACATTTGCAAGTAGAATTAGCCGATCGACAGAGCAAAAGGATCGAGCCGCCATTTTTTTTCCATTTTTTTTGTTTAGGGTTTTCGAAGAGAATGAATAGAGAGGAGGGAACGGGTATCCACTTTAATACAACCCAACACCAAAATAAAACGTGGGCCAAAAGTCAATATAAAGCCCACAATCCCTTAACAAATTTTTAAGAGAACTTCAACCCGATAAAATCCCAATAGCAATTAGCCAGCCAATTTAATCGCCTAATGACGATAATTAATTGTTACAAAACCCCGGGTTGTTACAGACTCCCCTCCTTATAAAAATTGCGTCCCCGCAATTTTCATAATTAAGGTCGTCAATAACAATTATTTTTCTAACATAAACTAGTTAAGCTAGAAAAATAAAGTATAAGAATACAAACGCCAAAGAAATCTTTTAATTTCATAAAAGAAATTCACAAATTCTCAAAAAAAATCTAATTATCAAATAGATAATCAGAAAACAACAAAACTGAATAAATACAATTATCAGCAATATTTAATTACTAGTTAGATAATTAAAATTCAGAAATCACAAAACAGTAATATCTAATTATCAAAAACGATAATCAGAAATCTCAATTCAACAAATATCTAATTATCAACAACGATAATCAAAAACAACAAATATCCGATTATCAAAAACGATAATCAGAAACAACAATTATCCAATTATCAAAAACGATAATTAGAAACAACAAATATCCGATTATCAAAAACGATAATCAGAAACAACAAATATCCGATTATCAAAACGATAATCAAAAACAACAAATATCCGATTATCAAAAACGATAATCAGAACTCAAATCAACAAATATCTAATTATCAAAAACGATAATCAGAAACAACAAATATCCGATTATCAAAAACGATAATCAGAAATCTCAAATCACCAAATATCTAGAAATCAATTAAGATGACTAGAAAATCAACATAAAAGGTGGATCGATCCCAGCAGATGGCGAGTTCTAGCTACGCCGCACGTGCATCTCAGATGGCCGTAGCCTACCAAGTACTATAAATTTTGGCGCCCATAAGATGACCTGAAGGTCCGTAGAGTGACCCGAAGGTCTAGTACTGGTATTTGACCCGAAGGTCCATCAGATGACCCGAAGGTCCAACAAATGACCCGAAGGTCCACCAGAGTGGCTCGAAAGTCAAATAAAATCATCAAAACAGCAAATATTTCAATTAACGAGTCCGGAATTAACCGAAATAGTAAAAGTATGGTTCCATACTCCGCACTTTCGTTAAATCATTTAAATCTCTTCATCATTTCCTTGAAAGTACAAAATTGCGTATTTTATATAAATAACATTTTATGTTCTCAAACGAACAAGTCCGGAATTAAGCGAATCAGTAAAAGTGAGGGTACATAGTCCTCAATTTCGCTGAAGCGTTTAAATCGCTTCCTCATTCTTTTGAAAGCGCAAACCGTAATTTTTTTTCGAAAATAGTTTTATTTTAAAACGATTTTTAAATCATGTGATTAAAACAGCAACTTCAATAGCAGTTTCGACAAGGAAATTGCACTACTCAAAACACCGTAAAAACGGATCTCAAAATGCATTGCGGGATAACCGCTTGAAAATTCACTTTAAAATTGATGGTTACTGAAGTCAAAGCGACAGTAATTTTTATACGTCAAAATCTCATCAAAATAATTCACCTCAAAAATATAATACCATCGAATTTTGGTTCATAAAAAATGTCAACAAAACACCGTGCTTCAAAAATTTAGCACCGGTGTAAAAATCAAGTTATAAAAATAATGGCAACAAAATACGTTTTAGAACCAAACACCGGTTCAACGTAAAATTAATGCAGTGACGCGCAACTCATATTTGCACGCACACTATAAGATGAACAAAGAAATCAATCGATTATATCTTCAATGAAGATAAATTAAAACAGCAAAAATCTCAACAAAATCACATAACTGCAATCGCTTCGGATCCTCAAATCGGATACGAAATTTTCAAAGAAAACAAAAATAATCACATCTATGTAACAACATAATGAAATTAATTTCATTTTTATATTTTGATTTTTAAATCAAAACGGTTATCAGCTGTACTCAGCGAAGACAGTCTCACTGTTTCCGCTGCGCACTTTGATAAACAGAACACAAATCAATCAGTCATCAAAACACAATTTCACTTTTATTTTTAAATAAAGATATTCAAAAATTTCATCATAGTTTCAAAACTTTAGTTTTGACTCAAAGCACAAATAAAAACATCAACAAATAGTTGTAACACATGTTCCATCTAAGTTATGTTATATATTATGTCCATAAACCCCTCGCTCTGATACCAACAATTACGGCCCACCTCTATGCTCACAATGACAAAGAGTATTAAAAGAAATACTGTCTGTTATTACGAAGAATAAGGCTGGATAGGAGTGGCCATCCGAAGTTAGGCCTTACACTAGTACTGATTATCTCGATAGGAGTGGTATATATTCTTTGTTTCATCTCTTTGTTTATTTACTCCCATGGACATGTCCAATTCCAGTATACAACGAAGTACGATGGTTCATAATAGTTCATGACATATATATAATAATAACACAGATAAGTTAAACACAAAACACGGATAATATAAAATCTCATATATATAACTGAAGTCAGTTACAATACATGTGATACAATGCATGTAATACAACTACAACTGTCGACACTGGAAGTTACATATACAATACATTATTGTAAATAATATACATGAATACATATCATCCTATAAAATAACACTGACTACTCCAAAAGATATGAAGTGACTTCATAGCTCAAGCAGCAACCCAAAGCAAGATATCAACAACCTGTAATAACTCGGTCCGACCCGAGTATTAATTCAAAAGAAAATAATACTCGGGTCAGTCTAATTCAAACTCAGTTATTAATGCACAGAAGAAATAATAATTAAATAATCAAATAGACGACTGTTTCAATATATCTCGTATATCCAATCCTTCGTAGGAGAATCGGATAACGTTAGAAATAATACGTAACAGCAATAAACAGTGAATCAGCAAAACCAAATCATCAACAAAGATAAATAAAAGGATTATCAATGAAGATAATTTGAAAACAATAGAATTGCCTAAACAGCAATTAACAGCAAGTGGTTAAAGCAAAACCCAAGCCAGTGAACAACATAAACCACAAAATCTAATTATCGATACGATAATTAGAAATCACATAATCTAATTACCTAGAAGATAATTAGATAGCAGCAAAATGATCAATATTAAAACCAAATCAAAATACGTCGCGTGCACTGCCTCGCCAATATAGTGATGAAATACACAACATCTCAGTGAATCAAAATGCATATCAATTAAAATGTCAATTTTGTTAGGGCTGCAGTACACGCTCGCGTGCACTGCCTCGCCATTACAGCATGTGATATCATCACGACTACAACTACCAACAGCAAGTCGAAACTGCAAGGTGTGCAGAGGTACTAAACAGAGATGCAACAACAAACTAGTCTACCGTATAACACAGCAGAATCAAAGCGAACAAACAATGGGAAAATGCATATACAATGCATTAGTGCACATGAGGATTAACTCCGTGCAATACCAACTAACAAGGTCAAAACTGCAAACAAATTGAAACTGCAGCCACCACATGAATACAAGGGTAAAACTGCAACAAAATGAAACTGCAGCCTCCACATGACTACAAGGGTAAAACTGCAACAAAAACTACAGCCACGTGAAGATAAACAGCAAGTGGATATGACCATCAAGCTGCAAGTCAATCAAATTCAAAGATACAAGTATATACATGTATGGTCAGTGAAACCCAAATCTAAAAGCATATGTACACCGGTGACCATGTGGTCTGCACAATACCAAGGGAATGACATGAAAACTGCACAGCAAGTATGCAACTACGAACTGGATCAAGCAAGTGCAACATCAAGTGATACAAATGCACATGTGTACAACATAGAGTATGAACAGGAGTTAAAACTGCTGTAACTCGAAGCATCAATCTAATTGTCAAAGCTTGTGCTATCAAGAGTCAAGGTCGAAGACACATGAACCAGTAGTGAACTACTGACCGGAGTCAAGGGAAACAAAGAACAACATCAACATATAAAGCAATGAACCCAACAGATGCAAACTTCAAAAGGTGTCAGGTTCGCACAATTCCAAAGCTGAGACAGCTAGCAACACAAATACAAGAATGCATGTATGCATATATATGAATACACATACATATCTATATCAAATGAAACAGCATTAGCATAAGCAAGTGTCACAGGTAGTTCGAACAAAGCCATCAAGACAACGTCGAACCCAAATTATTCTTAGAAATCACTTTAATCAAGTTCAAGCCCAAAGAAAAACAACGCACAAAATATCCAGATGAATACCAATACCAAATAGCAGTTCCAAACTAATAATATACAGCAAGCAGTACAAGTTGAAGACATGAGCTACTGACCGAAGTCATGGAACCGCATACCCAAACCAGGACCGAAGTCAAATACTTAAGGCAAATGCAAAGTCAAATGAATTCTCATCTAAAAATATCTTCATAAAATCAATTCAAATCCCAGCATTCGATCAAAATTAAACGGCCCGAACAAAGCAATCAACGAATTCAAGTAATTCCAGACGAATGAAAATCAAAATCATGTGTCAAAGAATTCAACACCGTGATAGCCAAGAAATCAAGCCACGAAAGTCACGAATATATGAAATTGAATTAGATGTGAGTGAAAAATCACTCACCTTTGTTTTGAAGAGCACCGATCTTGTAACAGCCCGCAAATCCGACCCCTTGAGTCAACACTATTCTACAACAATCAACTCAAGTTGCACAGAAATAAGAACCATTTGGGTTAAAGAAGAAGAGGTAGAAGAAGAAAATAGAAAAACAACAACAGAATCTAACCATCGCAGCGGATTAAAATATAGTAGATAATAAATAATCTTTACATCAAAATCAAATATAGCTGTTTATATATTACATCATCAGAGTACATCAATCACAGTTCAGCATCAACAACATACAATGGATACACAACAACTCAACAGCGGAATATATATATAAACAAGTACGAATGTACGTATTGTCAATCCAGCTCGTCTCCTGAGCTCCATAGCATCAAACCTGTGTCCTATAATACTCGGTCTGACCCGAGCATTACAGTTAAATAATACCCGCGTCAGTCTGGAATACCAGCGTGAGAAAATCACACCCAATTGATTATTAAAGTTTCAAAAATCCTTTGAAAACAAAAGCATCTCGTAAGACCACGCCACAAATAAACATGTCGGGTTTTTACCTTACGATAGCTAAAACAATTTTTATAGAAATCCTCTGATATTATAATAGGGTCTATATACATATAAAATAGCCGAAATTGTTACATTATTAAATTCCAGCTACTAGCCACAGAGTGGGTAATACGAACAAAACTCGTACAAGGCTCGTAGGGAGAATGGATTTCCAACTAATGACTAGGCACTGGGGTACCACCTGTCACAGTACGGGGCCTAGATCACCGTACCGAGGAGTACGCCCGCTCCCCTACAACACAAGGCCGGGACTACCCCTTACTGGATAATCCCGAGTAAGATCACCCCGCGGTTGGGATCAGCAACCACCCACTAAGCCGAAATAAAAAGGGACAACTAGACTGGAATGACCTCACCCTGCTTGGGTGCTACCCACCTAGCCTTGCTGCATAACCCTTGATTTTCAGTCATTCTCGGTTGATGAGACTTGAGGCTAAGCGTTACCTTTTATAGAACATATCCCTTAGAATGCCTATCATCCACCTGACGATGTTTCGAAGGCATTCATCCATACAAGTCCGTCCTGGGTTCGAACGGAACCGAAGGCACTATTCCTACTACATCCATTTTGGAAATATCCTCAGGATCAGTAGCGACTAGCCCTTGCACTTCACTGCTCCATCTTCGAATCCAAACCCGTTTTTACGAAACGTACAAACCGGATCGAAGTGGTTTTCGAGAAATAAATCTCGATCCCGGTCTCTTCGAAACGATCAACGCAGTTGTCCAATATTGATAGTCGGTTATTTAACTATCAATTAATATTCAAAACATCCATCCAACAAATAATTTTTTCCATATTATTTATTTATCTCAAAGATATCTTCCCAAGATATGTGTTTACTTTTCAAACTCCTTTGAAAACAGTTTCAAGGCTATCTGCCTTCTCAGAATAAATTTCAAGTATTTTTATTTCTTCTGGAATCACCAAGCACAAAAACTAGATTTTTCTAAGTTAATTTAAAACACTTTACCTTTAAAAATATATTTTTAAAACATTCAAGTTAAAATTACTTAAATAATTTGTTAAAAATTCATACTATATGAATATTTGAAAATAAGGTTACTTAATAAAATATAAAACTAGGTTTACACTTTCAAAACAAAATACTAAGTCACTTTTATATAATTGCTACTATAATAGATTAAGAGAAATACTTACTTTAGAGTTTAAATATTAGAAATAATAAATTTTCAAAACATACCCTTTAAAAACAAATTTTAAACTATTAATTTATATTTAAAAATTTACTTTGAAAACGCACTTGGTTACCCAGAAAGAAATTTCCAATCTCATTCACTTAAATCAATTCTCCAAATTGATTCCCAATTTATTACATTTGAAATAAATATCTTCTTTCTTAATTCATTTTAAAATTCATTAATTATGGACTTTATTACCATTATTATTTCCCTTTGATTTTAGATCTTTTTAACTGAAATATACGAATTTCAGTTTTTCTCAATTTCTTCTTTATCCTTTTTCAATAATTTTAAATCTTAAATTTAAAATAAAAGCTTTGTTCTATTAATTAATAACACTGAAGTTTACATTTCATTAACTTTCTGCTTATTCAACTTTCCTTTCTATATACAAGATTTATTTATTAGAATCTTAAAGTTACTTTATTTCTTTGCTAATTCATTCTTAAATTTATATAATTATTTAGTTACAAATTTACTTATTTTATTTCCAGAATTCAATTTATTTATTTTTAGTAATTCATTATACCCAATTAAATCCAATCGAACATAGCATTCAATATTCCAATATCATTCATCATAGAATATCAATTAATCACAACAAAGGGTATTAAACAATTTAAATAAATGTTGAGGGATCCAGTTGGATCCCTCCAACCTGTTTTCCCCTGCATCCACATATGTTAGCACAATAATATGCTAATTTCAGAATATACCATACTATAGTACATCAATCAATTTCAACCATTCAAACAATTATTTAAATTTAATCATTTAAATTTAAATTTAAATTATCTGAGTGAGATTAACTCACCTTTGGCCAAAGATTAGAAATCCGATCCACACCGGCTTGACTTCTTTTAGAATTTAACCTTGTATAACATTAGACGATTTCATTTTTATAATTCTCATTTAAACAAAAGATTTAATCTAAACAAATAATTAATTTTAAACCAATAACTTAAACTGTAAATAAACAATTAATTTCCATTTAATAGATTCCGTTAGTTAATCACCAAAATTTAAATTAATCATTTGGTTTTAACTAGTAATTTGATTTCCTTTCCCCTTTCTTTTTTAAACTAATTCTTCCTGAAATAATGATTTTTAAGTTACAAAAATGATTAAATAATTTAGTCTCTTTAATACATCATATTTAAATAATCTAGGAAACTAAAAATGTGCAAACATATATATAAACCTTTAAATTGAAAAAAATAAATAAATTATTTTATATCGTATTGTACATTTAACCTTCTCTAACTATATTTTCCTATTTCTATATATCTATACTCACACACACATCTGTAAATTAAAGCCTGACTCTAAATATGAAATTCTTATATATATATATATATATATATATTTTCAAAGTCCCATACATATATATATAATTTCTATTTACTACATACATATTAAAATAGGTATATCCCTGAACAAATAAATTAGTAATTATCTTTATTATTAAATTCTTATAAACAAATTCTCTCTCTCTCTCTCTCTCTCTCTCTTTTTTTAAAAAAATCTTACTGTATATATATATATATATTTATATAAATTTAAACAACCAATATCTAATACCACTGTTAAAATTTCTTCTGTATATATAATTGTTAACTCAGAAATTAAATTAGAAGAAGGATTTGAATACTCACTGTTCCAGCCGCAAGGGTCGCCGTCCCTAAGTCGCCTCGACTGGTCACGAATCCCAGCCTTGACGTCGATGAAAACCCCCACTGATTCGAACGCGATATGACGCTCAAACCCCTCGACTGACCAGATGAACGCGGTGATAACAACTGTCGCGACGAACTCAAGCTCCACTGCCAAGCCTTCATCGTGAAATCGCGAGCTCGTGAGGGTCGAAACCCTCACCGATGAATCGAGTTCACCCAATACTAACAAATCTGATTTTGTTTGAGGAGAGGGAAGATTTTGATTCGATTACATGAAATTGAAAGGGGAAAAACATCTCGGTTTGATCTTTACTTGTTTTTTTTTTGAACGACCAATTTTTGTTCGATTATTACGGAGAGGAAGGATTGAAAAGGAGGGCTGCCCTTTCGAACGAGATGCTAACTAAAAAAAGAAGAGGGAAGCAATTTTCTTTCGGCCATTATCTGATATTTTTTGTTTTCTGAGATTAAAAGGAAGTGAAGAGGGATGCCATTAATATCAAAGAGCAAGATATTTCTTTTTCAAAAGTTTCGGCTGAAAAGAAAGAAGGGCAACGTGATTAGAAATAAAGTAAGGAGGCATATACAAGAAGACTCGACTTTTAAATTTGATTTTTCTTTTATAAGTATATTTTATTTCGATTAATCATCAATTAAATTTTCAACGCATTTATATATCGTACACTCACACACTAACTTCGATCAATACGGAATTTGAAATCCGATAATAATTCAATATTACGGACCCAATGGAACTCGTTTCGTCAAATTCCGAGACTGTGCCTCGGAAGGCTATTTTTAAATTCAATTTAAAACGATAAAATTTCAAAACTGACCAATTCAGTGTTAGATTCCATTTTAACACTTCTATTATATTCAATGCTATCAATGTAAATTTTATAAGCTTTCAAATTATATTTTTAACAGGCTTAAAATCTCAGGTTTCATATTTTATCCAATTCATTATTTAATTCAACAATCTAATTGTCAAATAAATTATGATATTCGTAATTTAAGTTGATAATTAACCTTTAAATAATTAAAATCAATTAAATATTCCGATTTTAAATGCTTGAAAATTCCGGGTCGTCACATTCCTCCCCCTTAAAAGAATTTCGTCCCCGAAATTACGAGTTAGGAAGAATGGTCCAATACCCGTTTACTTTTTCCCCGAAACCAAACGGTTTCTAACAATTCAACAACTTACCAACTATCTTTTTATAAAAGACCCATTATTATCCTTATTAACTTTCCAAATCTTTCCCTAGTTTGCAAACAATCCTATTTGCCCAACCATCAAGTTTAAGTTTAAAACTGAATTTTGAGTTATCAAATTTTCTCAAAAATTTTCTAACTCTCTAAATTTTCGAAAAATTTCGCCAGCGTCTCCTTTGCGCGGCTGACTCGGTACAACTACAAAATGGCTCTACGGCCTCCCAAATCCAAAAAGAAAACAAAAATCCAAGTGGCTCAATCCAAAATCCCAATCAAATTTCATACCAAATTTAAGTACATACCTTTTTGTCGGCAATTCAATTTATCATCTGAAATCAAAACCAATTTTCCTTTCTCTTTATAATACCTGCATATTCTACTAGACAATAATATCCAATCACAATATTCCAAAAACATTTTATCGACTTTCTCACAAAATGCCAATATCTATTCATTCCAATATTATCTTAGATTATATTTGTAGTATCAATCTTCCATTTAAGAATTCACCATTCCCTTCTTAAGTTAGTATAAGCATTATATATGTTTCTTATATTTATTTTCGTCTCCCACTTTAGTCTATATCTATTTCTATTCAAATTAATTCCTTCATTATCATACGACTTTTATTTATTTTCAACTTCAAATATTGAATTTTATTTTTCATTTATAACTAATCCATGTCATTATTTTAAATTAGTTTCATTTACTAACTTATTTTAATTTCTAGTTTGAAATCGTTTTGCCGTTAACAAAAATTCTCCAAAAAAAATTTTTCAAAAATTTTCTAACTCCCAAAATTTCTGAATTTTTTTGGCAGAGTCCCCTTTGTACGGAGGAGATTTTGCAATTTGACAAAAGAGATAAATATATATACATCGACCCACCCGGTTGGAAAAACCAAAAACAGTTCATATTTCCTATTTTTATTGCGTAGGCGTACCTTATTTAGCATTTTAAGCAAGCAGCTTATTATTTTTAGCAAATAGCCTAACCCAAATCCAGCCACCCGGCTTCTAGGTACCTGTACTTACTCAATTTTAACATGTAAGTACCAAATATATGCAGTTTAACTATATTTCACTTAGTCGCAATGGTTAAAACATATGAATTCCAGAAAAATGTACATCAAACATTTTCCATAAGCAATTTTTTTTTACAACTTTCATACTAATTCAATCGTTTCAATTTATTTATAACCCATTTTCATTCAATTTGAATGGTTTAAAACTCAATCGCTTACATTATAATTTATTTTTAAGCAAACCGAACTCATATTTAATTCAATTGATCTCAAAAATCAATTTATTTACTCCCACCAATTTATATAATTTTAATTACTTCCATTTACATCCAATGACAATTTATTCTATGCAATTTGACGAGATCTATGTGAATAAATAAGTCCTTATGTTTTATAACCAATTGAAATGGATTTCAACTCAATTTATACTTAATTTTATTCCATTTTTAAATTTATTCACAATCTATATATTCTCATTTCATTGCATATCAAATTTGAATACATTCACCTGCATTTCATTTTATTAACTAAACCAGTTCATTCAAAACCATTAACAATTTAGGTTCGTCTTCATTGCCAATTAAATTTCCCTTTTATTTCAATTCATTCTCGACCATTTATTTAGCTCGACCCATTCAAAGCTTGCATATTACTACCCATTCCCGAATTAATTCTAACCAAGCTTTGATTTAATGGCCTTCCAGATTTACTCGTAGCCGAGCTTCTAATTATTCTTAATTTAAGTTAATTTACTCAATTTATTCCACTTCAAACTTAAGTTCACTCCCCTTTGATTCTTATTTATTCCATCCATTTATGTATCCAATATAATCAGTTTATCCACTCAATCCATTTTGAATTTTCATTTCCTTAAATATTATGTATAACCCATCAAATTCTATATCGATCCAATTTATTTTTACTTGATTTAAATCCAACCCAATATCATTACACTTAGTTTTAAGTTGAATTCAATTCAACTCTCCCCCTTATATTCAGCTTAAGTCAATTTACTTCAATTTATTCAAATTTCATACTTAAGCTCATTCTCATTTTGTAAGTAAATTCCTCTTTTCAATTTAACTTGATTCTATTTTAATCCAATCTCATGCCAAACTACAAATTTATTTGATTAGTTATTATAAAATTCAACCTTTTAGATTCAGCTCATTTAATTTATTACAAAGCCATTTCCAATTTATTTCCACTGATTTGAATTTTATTTACAATTCATACCATTACTATTTTAATCCATTTACATTTTTATTCGATACATTTCAAATTAATTTTAATTTGTTAATACTTCAAGTTAAATTTTAATTAATAACTCAAGTTCTGAATCCACAATTCATTTTCAATTTACCATCCAATTTCATGAACTCACAATTCAATTTCATTCTAAATTCATTTAATTTACTGCAAGGCCACTTTAAATTATATTTTCTTCACTAATGATTCAAGTTGAATTTGATTTATAACTTGAGTTCTATTTCCAATCTTCATTATTAGCTTACAATTCAGCTTCTATTTAACTACATCGAACTCCATTTACACATTTCATTAACTAATTTATTATCAATTAGTTCTTCCCTTATTTATAATCCAACACTTGAATTTCAATTCCAAATATCACTCCATTTAATTTTCTTAAGTTCAAATTTATTTTATAATTCAAGTTTGAATTTTCATTTTATTTTTCAAGTCATCAAACAATATTTATTTGGGTTCTCATTTCCACTAATAAATTTTATAAGTCACAACTTATTGTTTACACAATCCCATTCATTCTAGGCTTGAATATATTCTTCTTTTATTTTTAACTCAAGCCTTATGCTTATTTACAACCCAAACATATTTTATTCCATGCATTTTAATTCTTTTATAAGTTATTTTGATTTATTTATTCCAATTCCAATCCTTATCCCACTTATTTCCATTTATACAGGTAAGAATCTAATTCCATTCAATAATTCAATTGAATTCTTATTCCAATTCAATTTTATTTAACTTAGATTTATTTAACTCAATTCGACTTCAACTTAATTCGAATACACTGGATATTATTTTCAGCCTATCCAATTTATTTCAATCCGGTCAAATTTTTATTTCCCATCCAAGTTAATTCCATTTTTAACTTTCTCTTTAAATTTACATTCCAACATTCAAAACTTATATTCCCTTCCTGATTTAAAAATCATCTCAATTTACAAGCTTACAACCTATCTTATCAGGACTTTTAAACACCCGACTTTTGGTTTCAAATCATTCTGAATCTTCAACATCCCAAAATCACACTTATCAAAAATTTCAAACCAATCCTGGTTTTTATTTCCAACAAATTTCCTTTGAAATTTCAAAAACAACAGGTTTTCCTAAACAAATCAATTTGGAAGCAATCTGTCACTTAGAAACTCGAAAATGAACATCGATGATGCTGCAGTCATCACCGAAGTTATTTTCCAGCTAGTGAAGTGAATTCAATGCTATCTCACTTCCAAAATCCATTTTAAAACAGATTTCCATTCAGAATTATCTCCAAAACAATAATGTTATCATTTATCATTAAAACACTTCGATAAACATTTCCAAATCTTCGGGATTTTAAATTTCTAAAGCCTGCTTAAATAAATTTTAACTATAATTCATTTGTACACTTTATTTATACAAATTCTCATTTGATTGTATTTCAATGCATAAATTACATTTATAATTTATATTTATAAATTTCATTTCATAATTGAATTTATCTTCTCAATCTTTGATAATATTTACAATTTCTAGTTAAATTTTTCACTTAACAATGATAATACTTTAATACCATCATTTCTAACATCCAAGCAACCATATATTAGCTAAATAGTTTTCAAAAACTTTCCTTTATATCAAAATATATTTTGGGTAAAATTATTTCATTTACCCGCATTTAAAACAATACCGTGTCAATTGTTCTATTCAAGTGTTTAGAAACCCCTTCGATACAGTTGCGCAGACTGTGCCGACGAAGGTTCATACGCTACTCAATAAATCAATCCACACAATATTAAAACAATTTATATTCACTAACAAATACGCGCTCATATCTATTAATACGCTCAAACCCATTTTAGAGTACTATAGACTCCATTTGAGTAATTCCCACCAGAGCCAAGGTTATCACCAACCTAAGCTCTGATACCAACTGTAACAGCCCGCAAATCCGACCCCTTGAGTCAACATTATTCTACAACAATCAACTCAAGTTGCACAGAAATACGAACCATTTGGGTTAAAGAAGAAGAGGTAGAAGAAGAAAATAGAAAAACAACAACAGAATCTAACCATCGCAGCGGATTAAAATATAATAGATAATAAATAATCTTTACATCAAAATCAAATATAGCTGTTTATATATTACATCATCAGAGTGCATCAATCACAGTTCAGCATCAACAATATACAATGGATACACAACAACTCAACAACGGAATATATATATAAACAAGTACGAATGTACGTATCGTCAATCCAGCTCGTCTCTTGAGCTCCACAGCATCAAACCTGTATCCTATAATACTCGGTCTGACCCGAGCATTACAGTTAAATAATACCCGAGTCAGTCTGGAATACCAGCGTGAGAAAATCACACCCAATTGATTATTAAAGTTTCAAAAATCCTTTGAAAACAAAAGCATCTCGTAAGAACACGCCATAAATAAACATGTCGGGTTTTTACCTTACGATGGCTAAAACAATTTTTATAGAAATCCTCTGATATTATAATAGGGTCTATATACAAATACTTATAAAATAGCCGAAATTGTTATATTATTAAATCCAGCTACTAGCCATAGAGTGGGTAATACAAACAAAACCCGTACAAGGCTCGTAGGGAGAATGGATTTCCCACCAATGACTAGGCACTAGGATACCACCTGTCACAGTACGGGTCCCAGATCACCGTACCGAGGAGTACGCCCGCTCCCCTGCAACCCAAGGCCGGGACTACCCCTTACTGGATAATCCCGAGTGAGATCACCCCGCGGTTGGGATCAGCAACCGTCCACTAAGCCGAAATAAAAAGGGACAACTAGACTGGAATGACCTCACCCTGCTTGTGTGCTACCCACCTAGCCTTGCTGCATAACCCCTGATTTTCAGTCATTCCCGGTTGATGAGGCTTGAGGCTAAGCGTTACCTTTTATAGAACATATCCCTTAGAATGCCCATCGTCCACCGGACGATGTTTCGAAGTCATTCATCCATACAAGTCCGTCCCGGGTTCGAACGGAACCGAAGGCACTTTTCCTACTATATCCATTTTGGAAATATCCTCAGGATTAGTAGCGACTAGCCCTTGCACTTCACTGCTCCATCTTCGAATCCAAACCCGTTTTCATGAAACGTACAAACCGGATCGAAGTGGTTTTCGAGAAATAAATCTCGATCCCGGTCTCTTCGAAACGATCAACGCAGTTGTCCAATATTGATAGTCGGTTATTTAACTATCAATTAATATTCACAAACATCCATCCAACAAATAATTTTTTCCATATTATTTATTTATCTCAAAGACATCTTCCCACGATATGTGTTTACTTTTCAAACTCCTTTGAAAACAGTTTCAAGGCTATCTGCCTTCTCAGAATAAATTTCAAGTATTTTTATTTCTTCTGGAATCACCAAGCACAAAAACTAGATTTTTCTAAGTTAATTTAAAACACTTTACCTTTAAAAATATTTTTTTAAAACATTCAAGTTAAAATACTTAAATAATTTGTTAAAAATACATACTATATGAATATTTGAAAATAAGGTTACTTAATAAAATATAAAACTAGGTTTACACTTTCAAAGCAAAATACTAAGTCACTTTTATATAATTACTACTATAATAGATTAAGAGAAATACTTACTTTAGAGTTTAAATATTAGAAATAATAAATTTTCAAAACATACCCTTTAAAAACAAATTTTAAACTATTAACTTATATTTAAAAATTTACTTTGAAAACGCACTTGGTTACCCAAGAAGAAATTTCCAATCTCATTCACTTAAATCAATTCTCCAAATTGATTCCCAATTTATTACATTTGAAATAAATATCTTCTTTCTTAATTCATTTTAAAATTCATTAATTATGGACTTTATTACCATTATTATTTCCCTTTGATTTTAAATCTTTTTAACTGAAATATACGAATTTCAGTTTTTCTCAATTTCTTCTTTATCCTTTTTCAATAAATTTAAATCTTAAATTTAAAATAAAAGCTTTGTTCTATTAATTAATAACACTGAAGTTTACATTTCATTAACTTTCTGTTTATTCAACTTTCCATTCTATATACAAGATTTATTTATTAGAATCTGAAAGTTACTTTATTCCTTTGCTAATTCATTCTTAAATTTATATAATTATTTAGTTACAAATTTACTTATTTTATTTCCAGAATTCAATTTATTAATTATTAGTAATTCATTATACCCAATTAAATCCAATCGAACATAGCATTCAATATTCCAATATCATTCATCATAGAATATCAATTAATCACAACAAAGGGTATTAAACAATTTAAATAAATGTTGAGGGATCCAGTTGGATCCCTCCAACCTGTTTTCCCCTGCATCCACAGATGTTAGCACATTAATATGCTAAGTTCAGAATATACCATACTATAGTACATCAATCAATTTCAACCATTAAAACAATTATTTAAATTTAATCATTTAAATTTAAGTTTAAATTATCTGAGTGAGATTAACTCACCTTTGGCCAAAGATTAGAAATCCGATCCACACCGGCTTGACTTCTTTTAGAATTTAACCTTGTATAATATTAGACGATTTCATTAATATTCGAACCAATTAAATAATTAGATTTTTCTTTGATGAATTTAATTCACTAGTGATTTCATTTTAATAATTCTCATTTAAACAAAAGATTTAATCTAAACAAATAATTAATTTTAAACCAATAACTTAAACTGTAAATAAACAATTAATTTCCATTTAATAGATTCCGTTAGTTAATCACCAAAATTTAAATTAATCATTTGGTTTTAACTAGTAATTTGATTTCCTTTCCCCTTTCTTTTTTAAACTAATTCTTCCTGAATTAATGATTTTTAAGTTAGAAAAATGATTAAATAATTTAGTCTCTTTAATACATCATATTTAAATAATCTAGGAAATTAAAAATGTGCAAACATATATATAAACCTTTAAATTGAAAAAAATAAATAAATTATTTTATATCGTATTGTACATTTAACCTTCTCTAACTATATTTTCCTATTTCTATATATCTATACTCACACATACATCTGTAAATTAAAGCCTGACTCTAAATATGAAATTCTTATATATATATATATATATATATATATATATTTTCAAAGTCCCATACATATATATATATATATATAATTTCTATTTACTACATACATATTAAAATAGGTATATCCCTGAACAAATAAAACAGTAATTATCTTTATTATTAAATTCTTAAAAACAAATTCTCTCTCTGTTTTTTTTTAAAAAATCTTACTGTATATATATATATATATTTATATAAATTTAAACAACCAATATCTAATATCACTGTTAAAATTTCCACTGTATATATAATTATTAACTCAGAAATTAAATTAGAAGAAGAATTTGAATACTCACTGTTCCAGCCGCAAGGGTCGCCGTCCCTAAGTTGCCTTGACCGGTCACGAACCCCAGCCTTGACGTCGATGAAAACCCCCACTGATTCGAACGCGAGATGATGCTCAAACCCCTCGACTGACCAGATGCACGCGGCGATAACAACTGTCGCGACGAACTCAAACTCACACTGCCAAGCCTTCATCGTGAAATCGCGAGCTCGTGAGGGTCGAAACCCTTACCGATGAATCGAGTTCTCCCAATATGAACAAATCTGATTTCGTTTGAGGAGAGGGAAGATTTTGATTTGATTACATGAAATTTAAAGGGGGAAAACATCTCGGTTTGATCTTTACTTGTATTTTTTTTTGAACGACCAATTTTTGTTCGATTATTACGGAGAGGAAGGATTGAAAAGGAGGGCTACCCTTTCGAACGAGATGCTAACTAAAAAAAAGAAGAGGGAAGAAATTTTCTTTCGGCCATTATCTGATTTTTTTTTTGTTTTCTGAGATTAAAAGGAAGTGAAGAGGGACGCCATTAATATCAAAGAGCAAGATATTTCTTTTTCAAAAGTTTCGGCTAAAAAGAAAGAAGGGCAACGTGATTAGGAATAAAGTAAGGAGGCGTATACAAGAAGACTCGACTTTTAATTTGATTTTCCTTTATAAGTATATTTTATTTCGATTAATCATCAATTAAATTTTCATCGCATTTATATATCGTACACTCACACACTAACTTCTATCAATACGAAATTTGAAATCCGATAATAATTCAATATTACGGACCCAATGGAACTCGTTTCGTCAAATTCCGAGACTGTGCCTCAGAAGGCTATTTTTAAATTCAATTTAAAACAATAAAATTTCAAAACTTACCAATTCAGTGTTAGATTCCATTTTAACACTTCTATTATATTCAATGCTATCAATATAAATTTTATAAGCTTTCAAATTATATTTTTAACAGGCTTAAAATCTCAGGTTTCATATTTTATCCAATTCATTATTTAATTCAACAATCTAATTGTCAAATAAATTATTATATTCGTAATTTAAGTTGATAATTAACCTTTAAATAATTAAAATCAATTAAATATTCCGATTTTAAATG
Organism: Allium cepa; assembly: GCA_030765085.1. Lineage (NCBI taxonomy): Eukaryota > Viridiplantae > Streptophyta > Magnoliopsida > Asparagales > Amaryllidaceae > Allium > Allium cepa. The sequence goes on from CM060928.1 coordinate 590,768,685, forward strand.
CTCGAAAATTCCGGGTCGTCACAGATCCACTACCAAAATTCCTCTTTTTCCCCCACTTGCAGCTCGCCTAAGCACGGCCTAACCAAGCTCAAAGCAAAGCAAAACATTTGCAAATAGAATTAGCCGATCGACAGAGCAAAAGGATCGAGCTGCCATTTTTTCGTTTATTTTGTTTAGGGTTCTCGAAGAGAATGAATAGAGAGGAGGGAACGGGTATCCACTTTAATACAACCCAACACCAAAATAAAACATGGGCCAAAATTCAATATAAAGCCCACAAACCCTTAACAAATTTTTAAGAGAACTTCAACCCGATAAAATCCCAATAGTAATTAGCCAGCCAATTTAATCGCCTATTGACGATAATTAATTGTTACAAAACCCCGGGTTGTTACAGACCCCCCTCCTTATAAAAATTGCGTGCCCGCAATTTTCATAATTAAGGTCGTCAATAACAATTATTTTTCTAACATAAACTGGTTAAGCTAGAAAAATAAAGGTTAAGAATACAAACGCAAAGGAAATCTTTTAATTTCATAAAAGAAATTCACAAATTCTCAACAAAATCTAATTATCAAATAGATAATCAGAAAACAACAAAACTGAATAAATACAATTATCAGCAATATTTCATTATCAATTAGATAATTAAAATTCAGAAATCACAAAACAACAATATCTAATTATCAAAAACGATAATCAAAAATCTCAAATCAACAAATATCTAATTATCAAAAACGATAATCAGAAATCTCAAATCAACAAATATCCGATTATCAAAAACGATAATCAGAAACAACAAATATCCGATTATCAAAAACAATAATCAGAAACAACAAATATCCGGTTATCAAAAACGATAATCAGAAACAACAAATATCCGATTATCAAAAACGATTATCAGGAACAACAAATATCCGATTATCAAAAACGATAAATAGAAACAACAAATATCCGATTATCAAAAACGATAATCAGAACTAAAATCAACAAATATCTAATTATCAAAAACGATAATCAGAAACAACAAATATTCGATTATCAAAAACGATAATCAGAAATCTCAAATCACCAAATATCCAGAAATCAATTAAGATGACTAGAAAATCAACATAAAAGGTGGATCGATCCCAGCAGATGGCGAGTTTTAGCTACGCCGCACATGCATCTCAGATGGCCGAAGCCTACGAAGTACTAAAAATTTTGGTTCCCATCAGATGACCCGAAGGTCCGCAGAGTGACCCGAAGGTCTAGTACCGGTATTTGACCCGAAGGTCTATCAGATGACCCAAAGGTCCAACAAATGGCCCGAAGGTCCAGCAGAGTGGCTCGAAAGCCAAATCAAATCATCAAAACAACAAATATTTCAATTAACGAGTCTGGAATTAACCGAAATAGTAAAAGTATGGTTCCATACTCCGCACTTATGTTAAATCGTTTAAATCTCTTCATCGTTTCCTTGAAAGTGAAAAATTGTGTATTTTATATAAATAACATTTTACGTTCTCAAACGGACAAGTTCGGAATTAAGCGAATTAGTAAAAGAAAGGGTTCATAGTCCTCAATTTTGCTGAAGCGTTTAAATCGCTTCTTCGTTCTTCTGAAAGCGCAAACCGTAATTTTTTTTTTGAAAACAATTTTATTTTAAAACGATTTTTAAAACACGTGATTAAAACAGCAACATCAGTAGCAATTTCGACAAGGAAATTGCACTTCTCAAAACACCGTAAAAACGGATCTCAAAATCAGCATTGCGGGATAACCGCTTGAAAATTCACTTTAAAGTTGACGGTTACTAAATTCAAAGCGAAAACAATTTTTATACGTCAAAATCTCATCAAAATAATTCGCATCAAAAATATAATACCAGTGAATTTTCGTTCATAAAAAATGTCAACAAAACACCGTGCTTCAAAAATTTAGCACCGGTGTAAAAATCAAATTATAAAAATAACGGCAACAAAATACGTTTCAGAACCAAACACCGGTTCAACGTAAAATTAATGCAGTGACGCGCAACTCATATTTGCACGCACACTACAAGATGAACAAAGAAATCAATCGATTATATCTTCAATGAAGATAATTTAAAACAGCAAAAATATCTACAAAATCACATAAATGCAATCGCTTCGGATCCTCAAATCGGATTCGAAATTCTCAAAGAAAACAAAAATAAGCACATCGATGCAACAACATAATGAAATTAATTTCATTTTCATATTTTGACTTTTAAATCAAAACGGTTATCAGCTGTACTCAGCGAAGACAGTCTCACTGTTTCCGCTGCGCACTCTGATAAACAGAACACAAATCAATCAATCATCAAAACACAATTTCACTTTTATTTTTAAATAAAGATATTCAAAAATTTCATCTTGATTTCAAAATTTTAGTTTTGACTCAAAGCACAAATAAAAACATCAACAAATAGTTGTAACACATGTTCCATCTAAGTTATGTTATATATTATGTCCATAAACCCCTCGCTCTGATACCAACTGTGACGCCCCACCTCTATGCTCACAATAAAAAGAGTATTAAAAGAAATACTGTCTGTTATTATGAAGAATAAGGCTGGATAGGAGCGGCCATCCGTAGTTAGGCTTTACACTAGTATTGATTATCTCGATAGGAGTGATATATATATTCTTTGTTTCATCTCTTTGTTTATTTACTCCCATCGACATATCCAATTCCAGTATACAATGAACTACGATGGTTCACAATAGTTCAGGACACATATATAATATAACACAGATAAGTTAAACATAGAACACGGATAATATAAAATCTCATATATATAACTGAAGTCAGTTACAATTCATGTGATACAATGCATGTAATACAACTACAACTGTCACACTGGAAGTTACATAGACAGTACATTATTGTAAATAATATGTATGAATACATATCATCCTACAAAATAACACTGACTACTCCAAAAGACGTGAAGTGACTTCATAGCTCAAGCAGCAACCCAAAGCAAGATACCAACAACCTGTAATAACTCGGTTTGACCCGAGTATTAATTCAAAAGAAAATAATACTCGGGTCAGTCTAATTCAAACTCACTTATTAATGCACAGAAGCAATAATAATTAAATAATCAAATAGACGATAGTCTCAATAAATCTCGTATATCCAATCCTTCGTAAGAGAATCGGATAACTGTAGAAATAATACGTAACAGCAATAAACAGCGAATCAGCAAAACCAAATCATCAACAAAAATAAGTAAAAGGATTATCAATGAAGATAATATGAAAATAACAGAATTGCCTAAACAGCAATTAACAGCAAGTGGCTAAAGCAAAAATCAAGCCAGTGAACAACATAAACCACAAAATCTAATTATCGATACGATAATTAGAAATCACGTAATCTAATTACCTAGAAGATAATTAGATAGCAGCAAAATGGTCGATATTAAACCAAATCAAAATACAATTTAAAAATATTGAATTGGACACACGAAACAATTCAAACAATTGAAATATCAATTAAAACGTTAATTCTGTTTGGCTTCAGTACACGCTCGCGTGCACTGCCTCGCCAATACAGTGATGAAATACGCAACAACTCAGTGAATCAAAATGCATATCAATTAAAACGTCAATTCTGATAGGGCTGCAGTACACACTCGCGTGCACTGCCTCGCCACTATAGCATGTGATATCATCACGACTACAACTGTTAACAGCAAGTCGAAACTGCAAGGTGTGCTGAGGTACTAAACAGAGATGCAACAACAAACTAGACTACTGTATAACACAGCAGAATCAAAGCGAACAACAATGGGAAAATGCATATACAATGCATCAGTGCACATGAGGATTAACTCAGTGCAATACCAACCAACAAGGGAAAAACTGCAAACAAATTGAAACTGCAGCCACCACATGAATAGAAGGGTAAAACTGCAACGAAATGAAACTGCAGCCACCACATGACTACAAAGGTAAAACTGCAACAAAAACTGCAGCCACGTGAAGATCAACAGCAAGTGGATATGACCATCAAGCTGCAAGTCAATCAAATTCAAAGATACAAGTATATACATGTGTGGTCAGTGAAACCCAAAGCTAACAACATATGTACACCAGTGACCAAGTGGTCTGCACAATACCAAGGGAATGACATGAAAAGTGCACAGCAAGTATGCAACTACGAATTGGATCAAGCAAGCGTAACATCAAGTGATACAAATGCACATGTGTACAACATAGAGTATGAACAGGAGTGAAAACTGCTGTAACTCGAAGCATCAATCTAATTGTCAAAGCCAGTGCTATCAGGAGTCAAGGTCGAAGACACATGAACCAGCAGTGAGCTACTGACCGGAGTCAAGGGAAATAAAGAACAACATCAACATATAAAGCAATGAACCCACCAGATGCAAACTTCAAAAGGTATCAGGTTCGAACAATTCGAAAGATGAGACAGCTAGCAACACAAATACAAGAATGCATGTATGCATATATATGAATACACATACATATCTATATCAAATGAAACAACACTAGCATAAGCAAGTGACATAGGGAGTTCAAACAAAGCCATCAAGACAGTGTCGAACCCAAATTATTCTTACGAATCACTTTCATCAAGTCCAAGCCCAAAGCAAAACAACACACAAAATATCCAGATGAATACCAGTATCAAGTAGCAATTCCAAACTAGTAATATACAGCAAGCAGTACAAGTTGAAGACATGAGCTACTAACCGAAGTCATGGAACCGCATACCCAAATCAGGACCGAAGTCAAATACTTAAAGCAAATGCAAACTCAAATGAATTCTCATCTAAAAATATCTTCACAAAATCAATTCAAATCCTGGCATTCGATCAAAATTAAACGGCTTGAACAAAGCAATCAACGAATTCAAGTAATTCCAGACGAATGAAAATCAAATCATGTGTCAAACAATTCAACACCGTGGTAGCCAAGAAATCAAGCCACGAAAGTCACGAATATACGAAATTGAATTAGATGTGAGTGAAAAATCACTCACCTTTGTTTTGAAGAGCACCGATCCACTGCCAAAATTCCTCTTTTCCCCTCACTTGCAGCTCGCCTAAGCACGGCCTGACCAAGCTCAAAGCAAAGCAAAACATTTGCAAATAGAATTAGCCAATCGACAGAGTAAACGGATCGAGCCGCCATTTTTTTTCGTTTATTTTGTTTAGGGTTTTCGAAGAGAATGAATAGAGAGGAGGGAATGGGCATCCACTTTAATAAAACCCAACACCAAAATAAAACGTGGGCCAAATTCAATATAAAGCCCACAAACCCTTAACAAATTTTTAAGAGAATTTCAACCCGATAAAATCCCAATAGCAATTTGCCAGCCAATTTAATCGCCTAATGACGATAATTAATTATCACAAAACCCCGGGTTGTTACAGTCCCCCAGACCGAACGTTCCTATTCACGCACAGGCATCTTTGACCACCGCTACCTCACGCCTCTGACCACCATCACGTCGCCGACCACCCGCATTCGCCTCGACATGGAGTGCCACACCAGAACGTGGCCACGACATGACCTCCAGCCGCCTCCATCGACTCGTGTCGCCGCCCTATTATCTAGGGTTTTGAACCCTGACTGCCCAATACACGACGCCTTGTGTCGATATGAAAGATTCCACCACCACCAACCGGCTCCTGAACATCCCCTCTACAAAACCCACAAGTCAATTTTACGATCGGTCAAAGATTATCAAACATTAATGAACGAGCAAGATTAATCCGCCCAGTTCTGGCCATCCAGAAACTCCAATCGATAAACTAATAGCAGAATTGAATTGCCCTCGTCGAGAGCTTAAATTGATATATATAATTTTTTTAGATCGGAGGAGTTTGAATTTTTGATTCGATTTTGATTTGCAATTGAGTTTGGAACTTGTTTGGTTTGTCTGCCATTGAGAAGAAGAAGCCAAAGAGAGTTGTACATACATGCAAATGAAAATAAAAAGTAGCTAGGGTTTATAACGGGCTATTTATACGCAAAACTGAAAAATAGAATGGATGGACAAGACTGATTTGAAAGTTGAATGATAAACGGCCCATAACGCCTGTTCTGTCTTTGGAATAAAATTGGGCCATTCCATATATCAAAATAGATGTTTTCAATTTTTAAACATAATGGAGCAGGTTTCAAGCCAAATTCTATCATATGAAGAAGTCATGTTAAAATCAGCTTATTCCAAATTGATTTCAATTAAATTGATCTACAGGCATTTCAAGCCCGTACGATCAAATGACAAGTCCGATCGCTACGAAACTTGAAATCCTACATTAATTCACCATTACGGATCCGATGAAACCGGTTTTGTCAAAATCTGAGTCAGTGGCCAAAATGGCTATTTTCACTTTAATTAAATTAATTAATAATTAAATTAATTAATAATTAAATTAATTAATAATTAAATTAATTAAATCACATTTTTATTTTAAAGTTAATAACTAACAATTTCATCATTTTTGATTGTTTAGACATTTAAAATAATTTAAAGTAAATTTGCATATCAATTTCTGTGTTAATTATTTCAACAAATACGGTATTTAATTTCAACTGCAATTTAAATCCAATTATTTACAATTTAATTCCAATAAACTTATTTTATTTGACTTCAGTCTTTATACTCAATTAACTATTATTCTATAGACATATTAAACATCGTATTATACTTCATTACATTAATATCCTCCAATTACCATCTTTTATTTGTATTAACTACTATATTTCAATCATATTGAATCTTGTCAATTTTACACATTAATTATCAAATCCCAATTTGTTATCTTGGTTTCACACTTTTATTAAGTCAATTATTATCTAGGTAAATATGATTAACATTTCTATACCTTCTATCACATTCACATTTTGCAGTTATTGCCTTAACTCGCATTAACGTAACATTTATTACCTTTAATTGTAATTGATTTAATATATTGGTAACAGACAACAATTTGTCACCATTGCTACATTTAATAACATTTGTAAGTTTATTATTTACACACAATTGTTATAATTAATTGCTTAACACTGATTTTACTAAATTACCCTTTAACTATACTATTTCATTAATTAATTCAGTATTTTCATTTTTTTCTTGTTTTCTCTTTGTGACCAAATATAGCCTTGGAATTACTTTAATTGATTGGAGCTTCCCTAAAATTGTTAATAATTAGCTTAAATTAACATTATTACATTTTATTTTAGTTATTATTTCATTAATACATCGCAAATTTTAATTCTCCCAATATTTAATCACAAAAATATTATTAGATTAGCCATTTTAATTATCGAAAATTACAGGTCATTACACTCTCCCCCACTCAAAATTTTTCGTCCCCGAAAAGTGAGAAGATGAAATTAAGAAATCAATATATTTTATTCAAAATATTAAATTTTACACAATTAATTTACAAAATTAAATAATTAAATAAAATGTATCAATTTATAATAATTAAACCCCTTATATCCAAGTTAATAAAAGTTTGGAAAAACATTTCACAAAATTTTCTAACTCAAAAATTTGTGAAAAATTTCGGCAGAGTCTCCTTTGTACGGAGAAGCTCGAGAGAAATAATAATATCAAAATATAACAATATATATCATGTCTTTTGAAATAATATATCCTAAACCATAGGAAAATAATATAATATCGCTATAAAAACCATAATCCGAGAACATACTAATTTGTCGGGCAATTAACGCTTGTTTTATGAAACCAAAAGCAGTAGCTATTGCTTCCATACCTGTATTTCACTTATATAATCCAAAAGAAGTTAATAATTATATTAAGGGAAATATTTTAAGTTGTCTCAGCTAAGAACAAAACAAATCAATGCAACATAACAACAATCACTAGCAAACAAGTATACAATCATCAAGGAAATCAACCATTTATCTATATCAAGAAAACCAAATGGTTTGTTCGAGTTTAGACACTTTAATCATATAGAATGACAAATAACTACTAAGTATATCATCTACTCAATAGTCTTAGATAAAACTCAATAGATTATTCATACATCCTAAACAATTAGAAGTATCTTTACCCAACAACCCAAAAACCAAAACAAACATCAAATTCCAAACATTATTTAAGTTTATTCTTATTAATTTCTTTTCATAAGATTTGTTGTTCATTTTTTCATTCAATGTTTACTTTCTTTAATTTTACATTTATTTCTTACAAAATTTTATTCCCATTTATTCATTCAGCACTTAATGAAACTCTTTTTTCTCTCCATTTATAATGAAAATTTATTTTCATTACTTTACATTCATTTCTTACATAAGTTATTTTCATTCATTTGTTTTAAATAACCAATAAATTCATTATTCAAGTATTACATATATTTTATTACAGTTTACATTTATTAATTTATATACTTGACTTCTATTAGATATTAATATTCATTAGGGCATAAATTCATTCTTAAGTTTCTTACTATTTAATTTACATTCATTTTCTTATTTAATGTCATTGAATATTAAATCCATTTCCTAGATCATTTCAACAATTTACTGAAGTTATAATCATTTAATTTAATATAGTATTAATATTAATTATACATGGCTTACATCATTAACTTAAGTTTACAATCATCTACTTATAGGATTTATCCTTTCTACTTATTTTAATTTCAAATAACTTCAAACATTTGCTTAAATTTATAATCATTTATTTATAATACTTACTTTTCTATTGCATTTTATTTAGTATTATTTCAATTATAACTTAAGTTTATAACAACTATAATATCAAAGTTCTTATTTATAAAAGAATTTCATTTAACATTTTCATTACTAAAGTTTAACTTGTATAATATTCCATTACATTTTCTTATTAAACATTACAACTTTTAATATTTTGGTAAGTTATATATATATATATATATATATATATATATATATATGTTTTTAAGAATGCAATTGAAATTGACACAAGTTTATCTTATTTCATTTTAGTAAATAAATGTTCAATAATCACATCTTCTAGAATTTCATAATCTTTTGATTTCCAGTTTACAAATTTCAAATTCCTTGTATATTTCATATGTAACAACCCGTAAATTTTTGATAATTAAAATAGCAAATTCAATAAGATTTCATGATTTAATGTTAGAATTTTTCTTTTTGTAAATTCGTTTGGAATAATAATAACTGGAATGAATTGCAACAATAATTATCCAAGTAATGAAAAATAAAAGCTACTTAGTGAATGCCTTTACAATCAATAGTTGAATAGGATAATAAATGTTGAATTCATCGGGTATAATAGAGTAATTGATTGATAAGTAAAATCTATTAAAAATCAAACACTGAATATTAAAAGGTAAATTGTTTAAATTTAATATTTAAAACTTATTGAATGATTGAATAACTGTAAATGAAAATAGTATTCTAAATTGTGAATTGGTTTTAAAAGTTGAATCTTATAAGTTCGATTTCAATATTTCAAAAGATAATGAATTATTGGATAAGCGAAATTGTTTAAATTTAATATTTAGGATTTATTGAATAATTTAATAATGGGAATTGAATAACCGTATAATGGAAATAGTTGTTCTAAAATTTTAATTCGGTTCAAAAGTTAAATTTTTAAGTTCGTTTTGAATATCTCAAAAGATAGTGATTTAAGAATAATCAAATTGTTTAAATTTAATATTACAGATGTTTGAATAATTAAATTCCGAATTTGATATGATCAATTTGATATTGAAATTTGATATATGAAAATTGAGTGAATAATTTAAATTTGATTTAATATGATTCAGATTGGTTTCCAAAGTGAATATAGGTTATATTGGGATTATAATAGAGTTAATAAGATTTTAAAATTGGAAATTATTGGATAATTGAATAACGGGTTTAATATGATTAAAAATGATTTGTAAAATTTTATTTTATCATATTAAAGTAAGAATGATGTTGTAGAACTTTTAAAATCGAATTAAAAGTAAATTTGTGAAAATTGAATATTTTAATATTTAATTATCGACTGGAAAATAGCCAATTTGTGAACAGTCTCAGAATTGGATGAAACTAGTTCCATTGGATCCGTAATAGTTAGTTATTATCGGATTTCAATTTTCGTAGCAATCAGAGTTGTCGTTTGACCGTGGCAGCTCGAAACGCGTTGAAATTGTTTTAATATTAATTTGACGAGTTAAAATAGTCATTTTTTTCAAACAGTCTTGGATTTCGACGAAACCAGTTTCATCGGATCCGTAATGTGATATTATTGTAAGATTTCAAATTTCGTGTCAATCGAATTTACCGTTTATCCGGGGCAAGCAAAAACGCACAAAAATTAGTTTAAATCGATTTAATTTAAATTGATCGTTTATCGCTGTAACTCTCACATATGATCGAATTAGCTTCCGAAACCTATTCCATTGTGTCTGGAACGCAGGATAAACCCTAAAAACGCCGGTCACCGCACGTAAATCGGAGTTCGAAAACCCGGGATAAATAGTGGTTCGAGAAATTTCTATAAATAGCCCCTTTATAAAATAAAAATAAATAGCTAGGGTTTTAAAAACGCAGCCGCCTCCTTTAGATGAATGGCTGAAACACTCCCTCACTTTTCATCACTTATCTTACCATGTAGTCGATAATTTTCAAAACTTCCAACTACGGAAATGAAGAGCTCGTCATGCTCTTCAAAATCAACGGCCATGATCGGGTTTCGTGGCGTGGATCGACGTGAATCTCAAGGCAAAGTGCCCGCGTTCGAGGGCCGATTGCACGACCTAGGGTAGACCGGAATTCATGGCGTTTGGCACGGAAGTCGTGATGGAGTGGGGCTTCGAAACGACAACACTAGATCGATGTGGAAGTGCTCGATTTTAGTGCGAAAATTTGAAGTGGAAGCACGGTTTCGGTTATCTCCTGAACGGAAGAAGGGGGAGGAGAAGAGAACGCGCGCGTGCAGGCTCTTACCTGGAGCGTGATCGAACGGCTGATGTAAAGTTATGTATATATATATAAAAGAAATTGTGATTTAAATTTTATATAAATTCGTTTAAAGTTTAACATGTGATAACTCTTTCATACGAGGTCCGTTTTGGACGAAACAGGTTGCGTTGTCTTCGTTTCGTCGAGCACTACGTTATGGAGCTGGATTGGAATCGTTTGGAGCTAGTGAAAATTTCAGGTAAAATTAAACGCTCATTTAATTTTATTCGAAATAAAACGCTGGAACAACAAGAAATCAAGGTGAGTGTTTTATAACGCTCACAACGTACCGAATATCTTTATACTAGTTAAATATGATATTATGAAGTGATATGAATTTTATTTGGCGTTGTTTGATAGAATTTAATTGTCATATAGATTGTCATTTGAATTAACCGTTGAAAATTAAATTGACAGTTAAAATTGAAATTGAAATTGGATTGCGATTAAATTACCTGACATTGATAACTATGAAATTGCCATGAATTGTATTGTCTATTGGATGATGTATTTCGATGGATGCTATTAGTTGATATTGAATGTTTGGATGTTTAATTGCTTATATATCCTGTTATGCATACATATGAAACTGTGATTTGATTTATGTGATATATATTCATCCCTGACATTAAACTGAAATAAATAATCACTTGGCCATAGGATAGAAAATTATATACGGACACCGAATTGGCTAAATTAATAATTTTTAAAATCGTCGATTTGAAATTTATTTAAATGTTTTGATTTAAAAGTTATAAATAGAAATCAATTGATAGAAATCGAATTTATCAAAAAATTGAGTTTGGAATGTTGCAATAGATTTTGGTTAAAAGAAGTTGTTAAATGATTTAAGTTGAGACTTGAAATTTAAAATTGGGTTATGATTGAATTTCGAAAATGTATTCGTTTTAAAAGATTGAACCTTAATTCGAGCTTTGAATATTACTAAGTAAAAGCGATATAAAATGATATTTGAAATGGAGCTTGAAATTGAATCATATTTGTAAGTGGGATTTAAATTTGAATATTGAAGGAAAATTTTGTTAAGTGTTAAAAATTGATATTTTGAAAAATCAAGCTAAAAATCGGTATACATTGGAATTGAATTAATTGGAAGTGAATATAAAATTGAATAAATTTGAAGTCAAAGTTGACATTGATTTGAATTGAAATCGAAATTGAATCGGTAGAATGGAAATTGAAATTGATTTGAATTGGGAAGTTATAAATTGAAATAGATTGGTTTTGAAGCTATTTTATTTTGTTTTCCAAATTACTCTGCTATATAAACCATTTTTGAGTACTTAAACTATTTTAATCTATTTTAAATCTACTTAACCCAATTTAAATTATTTCAAACTAATTTATCTATTTCAAATCCATTTTAAGATTTTAAGTATTTTAAGTATTTTAAGTATTTTAATTATTTAAAACTACTTTTAAACTACTTAAAACTATTTTCTAAAATTCTAAGCTGGTCAATAAGGTGAAGTGTTTATGTTTAAATCTTGAATTTAAATACGAATTGGGTTAAATGAAGTTGCAACATAAATCGGAATTCGAAATGATTTTGAAATCGAAATGAGATATTGAGATGAAAAATGATTTTTGAAACAGAATCTTACATTTTGAATAGATACGATGATATTTGAAATGGATTTGATTTTTAAGCTTATATGATATTTTAATATCAATTATGAATCGATTTGAAATGCAAAAGAGCCAACGGTGTAATAATACGTAGTTATTAAAGAGACCGGGATCGGATATGGACATACTCTCTGTCGATACCAAACACCACTTTAATAACTATTATACGCGGAGTGTTGATCCAGAATGAAGTGGATGGTTTGGTGAACGCGTTGCTGAAGAAAGAGAACGATATTTGATGACCCCTGACATGACTAAAACAGGAGCCGCGTCGGGCCATTGAGGTTCGCCACCTCTAGCGGACACACTTCTTCGATACCATATCTATTACATTTGTGATGCGATTTGGGTGCACCCCTTGATTTGGGAGTGTTGTTTCACGGTGTTGGGGTAGCTGCTGGCTATGCTCAACATCAGTCCGGATCACGCAACTACTAGTATCCTAGTTAGTACCGCCTCATGTACCTTGTCATACTGATTATCCTATTCGCGACCACTACGTTTTGTTTTGTGTTATACCTATGGGGTACCCTCTGATAACCACCAGTTTACGGTGGGGCTTACGGTGCTGTATAGACTATGGCATTATAAAAATGTGTTAAGGGGGATTATGGTAATGCCTTAACGCTATTTTGATACTTTATATTACTGATAGACATTATCTACTTAGCGTACATTACTACATAGTAGATAGTTTAACGGATCCTTGAGAGATGGAAAATCCTGTAACATCTCTTAAGTTATTGCACGCACGTTGACACTGGATATGAGATGTCAAACCCCGTAAACATCTCTGACGCCGTTACACTCATATTTATTTACGATTGATTTAACTTACATGAGGATATTTAGTCCTGACTCAAGTGTTTTGTCTTTTCATCATGCTCGGGTCAGTCTTGAGTTTTTCAGATTTTTTGAAGATCTATTATGGAGGATGAAGACAAAGATTTGGTATACTATTACTATTATTACCCTTGCATCATGCTATCTGCTGCATTATTTTAATTGTTCTGTTGTATATGTATAACTCTGATAAATGTTGTATAAATAATTGTCAAAGTATAGTAAACAGCTTCATGAACTGCTTATTTGACTATTATATTTTATCGTTCCGCAGCGAGATTCTGTGTTGTTTCATTTCCTTTATTTCTCTTTCTTTTCTTTTCTTATTTACCCTAATAACCATCTGCCTTTTGAATGGTTTGGAATCGACATGTGTATTTGATCATCGGTTTAAACTGTCCAAAAAGGCGGGTCGTTACATCATATATAACTCAGCATTTAGTTTCTTATTTTCATTTTAGAAGTACAAATTATTAAATATAGTTAAAATTTCATTTCATTACAATAATTGAAACTATTAATTAATAGAAACTTAAGAACTTAATACCTGGTTCCATACTCAAATCGTTTAAAAATAATATATATGTATGTACTTTCAACTTTTATGTCTAATCATATTTAAAATTTGAAACCTATATTTGTTCAACAAAATAAATCTGTAGTAAAACTACTACAATGGTCTTTCCACTTTGAAACTCGAAAATGAATGTCGATGATGCATGCACTCATCACCGAAATTATTTTCGAACGACTAGGAGGGGTGTACAAACTTATTTCCTTTCGGAAATTCTTTTAAAACATTTCTTTCAAATTATCTTCAAATGTTTATATCATAAAGTACTTCTAAATATATTAATATTATATTCCAAAATCCTTTGAAAGAAATTTCAAAAATCCTGAAACTTAAGTTCTAAAATTTCCAATTTATATTTATTTTATTTACAATTTCATTTCTCAACCAATATTTATAAATTTCACTACCTATCAAACAAATATATTACAACCAAATATATCATTTATAAAATTATTGGTTATGTACAAAATATATAGTAGGCAAAACTATTTCATTTACCTATATTTCAAAACAAATATCGTGTCAGTTTGCCCTATTAAGTGTTGAGAAATCTTTATCGATGTCATGGCATCCTTTGCACCAACCATAATTTATAAATACAAAGCGGAGCAAATTAACGCAATATAAAATCCTTTATAACACTAACAAATACGCTCTCTCATACACATACACTCAGCGACTCATTCTAGGGTATTAATACCTATGACAAAAGAGTCAGACCTCATAAAGCTAAGGTTATCGCTAAACCAAAGCTCTGATACGTACTGTAACGACCTGCCTTTTTGGACCTTTTAAGCAGACATACACGTCAAACTTAAACCATACAAAGGGGTATATTGTTATTACGGTAAATAAGAAAAAGCGTAGAAAAAAAACAAAACAGAATCTCACAGTGGAATGACAAGATATAATAATCAAATACCAGTTCATGAAACTATTTAAAAACATTTGATTACACTTATACAACACAGAATTAGAGTTACACATATCAGAAATAAATAAATAATGCACCGGAACTGTATGAATGCAGTAGAATAAATATGGAAAATAATAGTAGCACAAATCTTCGTCTTCATCGTATAGAAATAAGGTCTTCAAATCTTGAAATGCTCAGGCTAACCCGAGCGAATTGAAAAGACAAAACACTCGAGTCAGAACAAAAATATCTTATATAAGTTAAATTAATGGTAATTATGAGTGCGACGGCATCAGAGATGTTCACGGGGTTTGACATCTCCTATCCAGTGTCTAACATGAGTGAAATAACTTAAGAGATGTTTGGGATTCACATCTCCTAAGGATCCGTTAAACTATCTACTATGTAGTAAAATGCTCTATTATAATATGTCTATAGTAAAGTAAAGTATTAAAATAGTGTTAAGACGTTACCCATATCCCCCTTAACACATTAAATATAATGCCGTAGTCCATACAGATATTGTAAAATCCACTTGCAGGTGGGCTATCAGGAGGCACTCCATAGGTATGACACAAAACAAAATCTTAGAAGGTGCTCTAGGGTATGTGAACACGACACTCGAGGCAATGATAGGGTAGATAAACCAATTGCATATCCGGACTGGTGGAAACACATAACAGCTACTACCGCCACATCAGACACAATCCTAAAACAAAATCAAGGGGTGGCCACCAAACTAATCACAAGTAATAGAATGGTATCAAAGAAATGTGCCTGATAGGAGGAATGACCTCACTTGGCCTGATGTGGCTCCTGTTTACATCTAGGCTGACTCGTAGGAGTTCGGGTCATGTCATACCTCATACAGAAATCGTTCGCCAAACCATCCTGCTTCATTTCTGGAATCTCCGCCATGTGCACAGTTGTTAAAGTGGTTTTCGGTATTGATAGAGAGTATGACAATATTTGGCCTCAGTCACTTTAACAACCAAATGTTTATTTCACACCAGATGGTTCTTTTACATTTCAAAAGTCAATTCACAATTTATATCAAAATATCATTTTATCAAAACCATATCACTTTCGAAATCATATTCACTTTGAAATCATGTTGTTTCCAAAATTATAATTTCTTTCAAAAATCATATTTCTAATTAGGTTAAATCATCACTTCAAAATCATTATATTCAATTAACTATAACATTTGAATCCCAATTTAGGCTACAAACTCAATTAACCGTATTTGCATTTAAACCAATGGATTTGAATACACTTCCACTTTACTTAGTTTGAAAATTTAGAAAATAGTTTAAGTAGTTATAAATAGTTAAATTTTAGATTAAAAATACTGTTAAATTGATTTAGGATAGTTAAATGGATTTAAAATAGACTAAATATAATTAAAATAGATTAAATAGCTTTAAATATAGATTAATTAGATTTAAGCTAAGTTAAAATGGGTTAATTAGTTTTAAATTAGATTAAATGGTTTAAAATAGGTTCAACTAATTTTATATAGTTAATATAGGTTAAAATGGTCTAATAATTTGAAAATCTTAAAATTTAGAATCTTTAAATTAATATATTTTTAAAACAGTTTATAATAAAACATGGATTTGAAGTTTATATCAATTTAAACTATTTATTTCTTTCTAACATATTTGGACCATTTCAATTTTCAAAACCTCATTTCAAATTCTTCAATTCAAATCCTATATAAAATATTTAATTCAATATCTGTTTCAATCCGTGTTTGAAATATCAATTTAAATTACTCAAAATTCAATATATTTCGAATTTATTTGAACCAATTTCGATAAACTACATTTATACTTCAAATTCAACTTTAAAATTTCCATTTTATTCCTTAAAACAATTCCTTTAAACCAATTCCAAATTTATCATATAACTTGAATTTCGATAATAATTCAAGTTATATAAATCAAATTCTTGTTTCAGAATATCATCCAATTAAATTCGAAAATTAAGGATTCCAAAAATCATTTGATTTAACCAATCCGGTGTCCGTATATAATTTTCTATCCTAGGGTCAAGTGATACGGATATTTATCATTTCAATCCGCAATTTAAAACTTTACGGTTATATATCATTTCAAACCACAATCCCGAATTTACAAGAATCCATAAAATCGCTCGAGTCTATCTCTTCAACCCATAACGATTTTTCCCTAATCTATAGATCATTCGGGTATGTATCATTTCAACCCATAGTGAACTTGCAGTTTATACGATATAAAATCAACAATCATTCATCCAATGTCAACAATCAAACACCATCACAATCATCATCCAAATTAATCAGTAAACATCAACAGAGAAATGAATATCAATAACGGGTAATTAACTGGCAATTTAAATTCAATAATAAATTAAATAACGATTTAATTCAAATAAATTAAAATTAACTGAGATGACGATTTAAAATATACCAAATAGCCATAATAAATTTCTAATCACATCATAACTTTAATTAACTAACATAAGAAATTTTAGAAGTTGCAAGTGTGTCAAATCACTCACCTTCGAATTTAAATCCAATTTAGGTCCAAACAATCTCAGAATTCGTCCAAACTAGTGCCAAAATATCTAGAATTTCAATCCGATCCCAACAAAAGAAACTGCGTCCAAAACCAAGCTCGCATGCAAAAGTTATATTAATTAGAAGGTTTGAAGTTGAATTTTAAATTAAATTAAATAATTATTAAAACTCACCACATCAACATCCCTTCCACGCGCAAAACGTCCCCCCAGACTGAACGTTCCTACGCATGTACGAGCATCTTAATTTGACCATCACTACCTCATGCCTCGGACCACCATCTGGTCGCTGACTACCCGCATTCGCCTCGGCATGGAGAGCCATACCTGAATGTGGCCACGATGTCACCTCTGGCCGCCTCCATTGACTCACGCTGCCGCCTTATTATTTAGGGTTTCGAACCCTAATCGCCCAATACATAACACCTCATGTCGATCAGAAAGATACCACCACCACCAATCGGCTCCTGGACGTCCCCTCTACAAAACCCACAAGTCAATTTGATGATTAGTGAAAGATCATCAAACATCAATGAACGTCCGAGATTAATTCTCCCAGTTCTGGCTACCCAGAAATTCCAAACTAATAGTAGAATTAACTTGCGCTTGTCGAGAGCTTCAAATCGATATATAATTTGTCTGGGTTGGAGGAGTTTGAATTTTTGATTCCATTTTGATTTGCAATTGAGTTTGGAATTTGTTTGGTTTGTCTGCCATTGAGAAGAAGAAGCCAGGGAGAGTTGTACGTATAGACAAATGAAAATAAGAAGTAGCTAGGGTTTATAACGGGCTATTTATAGGCAAAGCTGAAAAATAGAATGAATGGACAAGAGATTTGAAAACGGCCCGAAAAGCCCGTTCTGTCTCCGGAATGAAATTGGGTCATCCCATATATCAAAATAGATGTTTTCTATATTATTAAACTCAATGGAATATGTTTCAAGTCCAAATTCTATCGTATGAAGAAGTTATGTTAAAATCAGCTTATTCCGGATTGATTTCAAATGATTTCAATTAAATTGATTTCTAGGCGTTTCAATCCCGTATGATCAAACGACAAGTCTGATCGCTACGAAACTTGAAATCCTACAATAATTCACCATTATGGATCCAATGAAACTAGTTTCATCAGAATCTGAGTCAGCCAAAATGACTATTTTCACTTTAATTAAATTAATTAATAATTAAATTAATTAAATCACATTTTTATTTCAAAGCTAACAACTAACAATTTTCATTGTTTTTATTATTTATACACTTAAAACAATTTAAAGTAAATTTACATATCAATTTCTGTGTTAATTATTTCAATAATTACAGTATTTAATTTCAACTGTAATTTAAATCAAATTATTTACAATTTAATTCCAATAAACTTATTTTATTTGATTTCAATCTTTATACTCAATCAATTATTATTCTATAGACATATTTAACATTGTTTTATATTTCATTACATTAATATCCTACAATTCCCATCTTTTATTTGTATTAACTACTATATTTCAATCATATTAAATCTTGTCAATTTTATACATCAATTATAATTCAAATCCCAATTATGTTATCCTGGTTTCACACTTTTATTAAATTAATTATTGTCTAGGTAAATATGATTAACATTTCTATACCTTCTATCACATTCACATTTTGCAGTTATTGCCTTAACTCTCATTAACGTAACATTTATTACCTTTAATTGCAATTGGTTTAATATTTTGGTAATAGACAACAATTTGTCACCATTGCTACATTTAATAACATTTGCAAGTTTATTATTTACAAGCAATTGTTATATTTATTTACTTAACACTGATTTTATTAGATTATCCTTTAACTATACTATTTCATTAATTAATTCAATATTTACATTTGTTTTCTTATTTTCTCTTTATGACCAAGTATAGCCTTGGAATTACTTTAATTGATTGGAGTTCCCCAAAATTGTTAGTAATTAGCTTAAATTAACATTATTACATTTCATTTTAGTTATTATTCCATTAATACATCACAAATTAAATTTCTCCTAATATTTAATCACAAAAATATTATTAAATTAGCCATTTTGGTTATCGAAAATTACAGATCGTTACATCTATAACACTCTGATTTGGATTGAAATGATATATATCCATCTCTGAAATAAAATTGAAATAACTGATCACTTGGCCATATGATAGAAAATTATATATGGATACCGGATTGGTTAAATTAAATGATTTTAAATTTTTGATTTGAAATTATTAAAATGATTTGGATTTAAAGAAATAAAATTGAACTTACGAAAATCGAATTCTTTTTCAAATTTGAGCTCAAATTGTGGAATTTAATTGTGCTAAACGAAATTGTTTAAAATGAAATTTGAGATTTTGAAGTATATTTGGAATATGATTTGATTCTCGAAAATCGATTTGTTTCAAAGGATTTGTATTGTATTCGAACTTTGAAATATTGCTAGTGAACGTAATTTAAAATGATATTTCAAAATTGAGCTCGGAACTGAATTACCTTGGAGATTTGAATCTTAAATTGAATATTGAAGTTAAATTTGAGATAAATGGTTTAAATCAATATTTTGAAATTGAACTTGGAATTAATATAAATTGAATATTTTTAAAATTATAATTGAATTGAAATTTTAAACCATCGACTCGAATTGTTGGATCGAATTCGAAATTGATCTGGATGGAAATTGGAATTGAAGTTAATCCGAATTGCAATTAGAATGGAATCGATTAAACTGAAATGAAAATTGAGTTATTTTGAATTGGAAATTTGATACCAGATCAGTTTGATTTTGAAACTATTTTTAAATAAATTATTTTATCATAAACTATTTTAAAATCTGTCTTTTTAAATATACAATTTATTTTGATCTTTCAAGCTATCTTCCTATGTAAACCATTTTTAATATTCATACTATTTTCTATGAAACTACTTTTAAAATTATATAAACTATTTCGCAAAAATTTAAACTATTCAAAGGGGTGAAATCTTTATATTTAAATCTTGGATTTAAGTGCGAACTGGGATAAAGTGAAGTTATAACCTAAATTGTAGTTCGAATTAATATTTTGAAGTGAAATTGATATATCGAACTGAATTGACATTTTCAAGTAAAATATGGTTTGTGAAATAAATATGATTCGAAATGAATTTGATTTTGAAGCGAATATGATATTTTGATATCAAGTATGAATTGTTTTCGAAATGTAAAAGCAAAGTACCAACCGGTATGTTAAACGACGTTGGGTTGTTAAAGAGACCGGAGCCTCTTATTGGCATGCTCTTTGTCAATATTGGAACCACTTTAGTAACTGTGTACATGGAGTGATGATCTAGAATGAAGTGGTTGGATTTGGCGTACGTTTGCTGGTTTTGGAGAAAGATAACGTTGATGGATTAGCCTAGCACTTATGCCAATTTAAAATGACTAAAACAGGAGCCGTGCCGGCCAAGCGGGCTAGCTACCCTGAGCGGACATCCGTTCTTTGATTTTATTGGACTCAATCCATAATATTACTCTTGTTAATGGTTTCAGTTGGTGCACCTCGATTTTGGGATAACCTCCCCTTGACTCGATATGGGATGGATGTATGTAGTGGGTGATCATAGCAATGATGCGTTACCACCAACCGGGAAGGGTAAACTGGCAGTATCCTACCTTGGGCATTGCCTCACTTGCCTTGCCATTCTTTTATTCCCATATGAGACCCATATGATTTTGGTTTAGTGTTGTTGTATCACGGCGCATCTCTATCCACTGATGGGTCACTGGTGTTTTATATTCAAACTGCCCGACAATGCCTAAAAACGCATTAAGAAGGATTAATGTAAAGCCTTAACGCTAAGAAAAATATTTATTTTACCGACTAAACATTATATACGTAGTGTATTCTACCATATATAAATATTTTGACAGATCCTTAAGAGATGGAAAATCATGTAACATGTCTTGAGTTATTGCACGCACGTTGTATACTGGATAGAAGATGTGAAATCCCGTAAACATGTCTGACGCTATTACACTCATGATATGTGATATCGATTTGACTCACATAAGGATATTTTTGTCATGACTTGAGAGTTTTTTCTTTTCATTACACTCGGGTCAGTCCTGAGTTTTTCAGCTTATCGAAGATTATTCTCTGAAAGACGAAGACGAAGATTTGGTATATTATTATTACTAGATTATTCCATCATTGTTTGTTCCACTGCATTACTTTATTTGTTTAGTTGTATATATATATATATATATTACTCTGATAAATGTTGTATAAATCATAATAAAATTATAGTAAACAACTTCATGAACTGTTTATTTTATTATTATATTTTGTAATTCCGCTATGAGATTTTATATCTGTTTTCTTCTTCTTTCCTTATTTTTCTTAATCAACCCCATTGATTATCTATGTTCCAAATTGTTTGGATTGAACATATGTAGATTATTGTCAATTTAAACCTTCCGAAATGTAGGTCGTCGTAGCAGGTATAACGAGCTATTGAATCAAAGAATCAAGGAGTGTGCAAGATGGATCGTCTACATTTTAAGAGCTATAAAATTATGGATCGTGAAGTCGAATGTATGTGTTTGGTCCTAGATACACCTATAAAATCTCCTTAGTAGTTCATATGCACTTGTAAAATCTCCTTGGTAGTTCTTATACACACAAACACACACATACACACCTGCAAATAAATGCTTTTAATTATCAAAGGATTTAAACGAGTTTTGAAAAGTAATATAATATAAAAACTATTTTTACAATGTTTAGTTAACTGAAATTAGTTATAGTTGACTAAAGGCAGACGACTAAAAGTAATCTCAACCAACTGATCTTCAACATTTTATTATACAAACTTGTTTTTGAATTTTTCTGCATAATTCGATGTTCTTATTTAGCAAACTAACTTTTTACACTCAAAAGACTGATTATCCTGAAATGGCTATTTTCTTAAAAGTCGTCTCCAATAGTTGTGATCGTTTGTGAGCATCTCCATGAATGTAATTGCTACGATTGAATGATTATAATTATTCAACGTAACTCTTTGATATATATATATATATATATATATATATATATATATATATATAGAGAGAGAGAGAGATCAACATCTAAAATCATTTTTTACTTTCTCAATCTATCTTTCTTGGCCTTTATTATTTTGAGCATATTTACAACTCTATTGCATTCAAATTCAATTCTTTACTCTAGAATCATCTAATATACTTCCATAATCACAAAGCATGCATCTTGAATCGTCAAGGAGTTTATAGGAAGATTTGCACCACCAGCCAAAATCAATGTTGTGAGCATATAAGCTTGTCTACTTAGAAAATTCTGTTGTACTACGCAGTCTACTAAAGCCCCGCAAAAACCCTCGATGTAGCGTGTAGCGCTCTTTGACTGCTATGTTATTTCAGTTTAGCATTATCAAATAGTAGAACCTCTTTAATCCCTGATATTTTCCTCTACACCTACTGAATCAAGCCTTTTTAGCATCCGCTTTACTAATATTAGTATACAAAGGTTGATTTGACTTGTTTCTTTTAAACCGCAATAAGTTAGGATAAAGGCATAATTTTAAGACATATATACTCAATAGAAGTCAAAAATCTATTGTTGTTGCCAAAAATAGTTTGCATAAATCATGATATTATTCGATTTTGCTATATAAGGTTAAACAATATTTCTTTTTCCTATACGAATAATGTGAATATGAGAATACATTAACTTTAAATATTCAGTTTTATATCCAATAAAGCATTTTGCTACTTCACTATTTTCCGCAATATCCCCACTATAACTTTTTGCACCTTCACCGCATAGAACTTCTTATCACTTTAAATGCATAACTATTGTATTTCCTATTCCTCCAAGCAAAATAAGGGAATTTGGCTAGTGAAAATTTGGAAGGGGAGCTTCGGGACTGGGCGTAAGATGGGAGGTCCAAACCAGTATAAAAATCCTGGTGTGATTGCTTTTATTTATTCTATTTGTATACTCCTAGTTAGTTCTACTTAGTTTTGACTATATACTTTAGTATACACATATGACATATTATACAAGATCCATGTTCACTTTCATTTGGCATCAGAGCAAGATCATTTCAAATCACTATAACAAAGTATTTAAATAATCATCATAATATGGAAAATATTTTTCAAGACGGTCAGTCTATTACACGTCCTCTATTATTCATTGGATCTAACTATGCTTATTGGTCCACTCGTATGAAAATATTTATGGAATCGAACGGTCTTGAAATCTGACTAGTTACTCAAATTAAGTATGAAGCTCCTACTACTGACATGTGTACTTGGACAAACACTTAAAAGACCACAACGACAAACAATACTAAAGTTACAAATACCCTATTCTGTTTACTTTATATAGACGAGTTCTCAAGAGTTATGCTTTGTAAAACTACTTATAATATCTGGTGTATTTTAGAAGTAACTCATCAAGGCATGAATAAAGTAAAATGAAACAAAATATCTATTTTACAGAATCAATTCTCGTCATTCAAAACGAAAGCAAATGAGACTGTCATTGACTTGTATGCTAGATTTCAAATAATTCAACATGATCTTATGGAACTATGAGTTACATTTACAGATTTTGATCTAATTACTTGCATTTTAAGCTCTTTAACTGTTGAATGGGAATGAGTTTTAGGCATCGAAGAAGCTAATTATCTTTCTCAACTCAAAGCTGAAGAACTAATAGGAAATTAGATGCCATACTAAGCTAACTTATAGGCAAGGAAAGAGAAAAATCAAGAAAAAAGAGTATATCATTCCAAACCATAACGATGACTTAGATATAGACGATGATGAGAATGTATTCTTTGCCATAAACTATAACAAGTTCAAAAAGTTCAAGATGTTTACAAGGGCATAGAACGGTAGCAATTCAAACTCATCGAACTTAACATCTATCAAGTGCTATGGATGTGAAAAATTTGGCTATATGAAGAAATATTGTCTGCTAAGAATCCATGATAAGAAGAAAAAAAGTTCAAGAAAAAGAGAAAGGCATTCCGAGTGACATGGGACGATTCAGACTTGTCCTCTTCAGACAGCGACAGCGATAGTGATTCAGAATAGGAAAATGTCTATTTTATGGCCACAATAGTAGAGGTAAGCCCTAAACTTTCTTATAACGTAATTTTGGAAATTAGTATAAAACTACACAATAACACAGAGATCTAAAGTATATAAAGAAAATATAGAAAATTTAAATAGACCTGAACTAAAAATTGGCTTATTAAAAGATGAGAAGTGTATTCTAGTGGAGGAACTTTAAATTTCAAATTTTTTTGTGAAAACTTATCTTCTCAAAATGTAGCTCTAACAAATGAACTTAAGGCAACTAAAATTGAGAATAATAAGCTTAGCAATGAGAATTGCGAATTAAATTCTAGTCTAGACTCAGTTAGAAGTGAAAATTTTGAGCTGAAGCAAAAGTTGGAACAAATTACTAATAATGTTTTGAAATTTAATAAAGGAAAGCAGAATTTAGAAAATTTAATCAAAATTTCAAAATCTTATGGTAATAGAGATGGACTTAACTTCAAAGCTAAACGAAGTAATAAAAAATATAGTACTTTGTATACTAAGTTCAACAAGTCCAAAGATAATGTTAAAACGAATAATTCAAATTCAAAAGTTGTGAAAATTTGAACTCTAAAAAGTAATAATAAACTGATTAAGAAAAAACTATAGATGACTATCTAGTAAATGTCGCTAATATTAGTAATTATATTTCTAAGGTTCCCAAACCCACTTAGGTATGACTACCTTCTTCTACTAACACTAAGGACCCTAACATAGGAAGTGGGTACCATTGAAACTCCTACTCTTTTGCAGGTACCCAAAAACAATAGCAAAAACTATGACCCTGAATTTTGGACATTTGAAATTGAAATATTAAATTGATTTTAAATATTTGGAAGAAATTTTAACTTGAATTTCAAATATCAGAATGAAATTGGCAATTAAAATTTTTGAATTTAATTTATTAATGATGGGTGAAAATTTGAATCTTCAATTTTAAACCTGTTAAAAATAATTTGATGGCTTAGAAAATTTATATTGACAATACTGAAGATAACGGAAGCTTCAGAATTGAATTTGAAAATGATTTTTTCAGTTTTAAATTTTTATCGTTTCGATCGATATTTAAAAATAGCATTCTGAGGTACAGTCTCGGAATACGACGAAACCAGTTCCATTAGATCTGTAATATTGTATTATTATCAAATTTCAATTTTGTAATGTTTGGAGTGATCGTTTGGCTGTACGATAAGCAAACGCGCTGAAAATTTATATTGAAATTTAATTTAATAACTTGTCCAAAAAGCTATCTTCTCCATACGATCAAATTTGGACTCGAAATCTTTTCCATTGCATTCAGAATAGGCGTTTAACATTATAAACGCCTAGTGGCATGCCTCGATTGGAGATCATGATTTTGAATTGCGTGATTTTGAGGATTTAAATTTGAATTAAAAATATAATATTTTTGCATTTAATATTATGACAGACCTTAGAAGACACGTTGAACAAAAAAAATTCAACCATGTGTTCATTAGGATCAACACGCCTCTCATTCTTCTTTCTATTCCAAATCTCAGCAGAGACTTTTATTTTCAAAGAATCAACATAAATCGAAATCGAATTAGTTTTTTAAAAGAAAAATGCAAGCAATACAAATTCGAATTTTTATCCGTCCTTTTTAATTCGTTCGAAGCCGATAAAAATGGAGGCATATAGATCTAACATCACTCCATTTAAAATCAATAATTCTATCATTTTTTTCATCCCTCTGTTCATTCGATGCCTCCCAGTTCGAGGTGATTAAATCGTCTGCTTCGTGTCTTCCTTTCTGGGGTCGATCAAGGCGCGTAGGCGATTGCATGCATTGCAATCAAATGTTCAATTTCGAACGCGAGGCAACGCAAAAGGGAAATCGATCTCGAGTGAGTGCTTGGGCACGCGAGTTCATGGCCTGAGAATGTTGCGATGTTCGATTTGGATAAGTGTTCGGGGTTCGTTATTGGAGATTCGCACGAGGGAGGGGGGACTTCGTGCACCGTGGTGAGTTTCTTCGTGTCATCTCGGAGGCGACAAAACGATCAGCGATTCAACGTCGCAAATAGAGATTCATGTAGGCGTGTGGTCGGCAGTCTTCAGCTAGAGCTTCGTTTCACGTTGTCCTCAGGAGGTCGATGTCCTGATAATCTTGGCTGTAAGGTATATCGTTTCACTATTTATTTAATTAAATAGATAAATGCATTTACATATGCAGAAAATTTTAATTATAGTGAAATACGTATGCACAGTTTTTTTTTCAATTTATATATAGGTGTAGAAAAATAAGGGTTTAAAGAACAGCAGAAAAATTTAAATACAGTTCTGCGTTAATTTAAAAATATTTCTTTAGGTTTGAAAGGAAATTTTATTTTATTAAAATTTAATGTGTGTGTACATATATATCGATTTACAGAGGAAGTAAAGGAAATTCCCAGTGAAGTAAATATTTATTTTGTTATTTATTGAAGAAAAGAAAATATTTTATTACAAAGGTAATAAAATCACTAGTTAATTAAAATTATTAAATAGAAATTTAATTTGTTCGATAAATTCTAATATTAATAAAATTGTATAAATGTTTATACAAGGTCAAAATCTTAAAGAAAACAAGCCGGATTGGCAATGGATTGCAAAACAAAAGCAAAGGTGAGATCTTATCACTTAAATTATAATGATTGAAAATTTCAGTAATTGATTGATTGTTGAATTGTGATAGTTAAATTTAAAATTGTTGATTATGTGCTTGGATGATAATTTATTATCAGTTATATTGAATTAGACCCTATGCGACGCAAAATAGCGGATGATATTATATTAAACCCATATACCGGAATATTCCACCTCGAAGTAGAATTGGTATTATATATGTATTTTGAGTGATTGATTTCCCGCATTATATAGCGGATGAGACCCTATGCGCTGCATAATAGCGGATGATATTATATAAATCCCATATACCGCAATATTCCACCTCGAAATGGAATTGGTATTTAATTGTTGTGCTAACGTCTGTGGATGCAGGGAAACAGGTTGGAGGGATCCAACTGGATTCCTCAAATGATTGAATTTGTTTCAATAATTGTGTGTTGATTTGTTTATAATCTGTGTGTGAATATATTGTGATTGAAACCGTTGAAGGCTATAGTTTAGCTGAATTTATTTTTGGTATCGTAGGATACCAAAAATAAATAAAAATTGGATTTAAAAAAAAGTCAAGTTGAAAATTTATAGTAAAATTTATTTTTGATAATTGGATAAAATTTAAAAGGAGGAACTTTAAAAGAATAAAGTTTTATTTTTGAATCCTATTGAATAAAATTCCAATATATGGGAAAAAGGCTTAATGAATGGATTTCGGGTGATATTATTTAAAGGTTGAAGAATTTATTTAAAATACGGATTTTTAAATAATTTGGAAGAGATAAAGGGAAATAAATTTTAGAAATTCAATTTGGAATTGGATTTGGTAACTGAAATAAATATAGAAATTAATTTGGTGTTTAAAAATAAATTTGGGAAATCAATTCTGAAATCAATTTGATGTTTAAAATAAATGTTTGGAAAATCAATTTGAGATTTGATTTGGTGTTTGAATTAAATTTGGAAAATCAATTTGAAAATTGATTTGGTGTTGAAAGTGAAAATTTGGGATTCGATTTAAAAAAATATCGTATATTAGTGGGAATTTGTAAATTTAAAATTCACAATGGAAATTTTATAAAGGAAAGGGAATTTTGTTTTAAAAATAAATGTTGGTTTATTTTTAAAAGTGTGGAAAGAAATTTACAGATTTAGAATGTAAATTAAAATAAATCGAGAAGATTTATTATTTGTTCTAAATGGACCATTTTGAAATGGAAAGAGAATTCTTCCCTGAAAAGCCGAATATATTTTTAAAGTAGCTTTTGAAGTATAAATTAAAATTTCTAGAAATTGATTTGAAAAAAGAAATATTGTTTGAGAAATTATTTTTGGGAATTGTTTTAAATTTTTAAAGTAAAGATTTATTTAATTAATTATAGAAGGGATTATTTCAAAGATTAAATTGATATTTGATTTAGATAATAGTTATTTAAATATTTATACTCTATCTACTAATTTTATTTTAAATTTAGTTTGGACTTGAAGTATTATATGAGGTATTGGTATATTATTTTCATATCTAATATTTAAATAAGTATTTAGAAATTGTTTTATTCCAAATATTTCCAAGTATATTTTGGAAAAGTGATTTGATTTTCAGTGGAAATAAATAAAAATTCGGAAATATATTCCACGCAAGGAAAACAATTTGAAATTTGTTTTCGAAGGGTTGAAGTATGGAAAGAAATTTGAATTTTTTTTTCAAATTGATGAAGTGTTAAAATTATATCTTGCGAAGATATTTTGAAAATAAATAGTTTGGGAAAATTATTTAAATCTTGGTGATTGTTGTGAATATTGTTTGATAGTGATTATTGCAGATATTAATTGATAGTTAAATAACCGATTAACAATATTAGCCTTTTAATGGCATTTGAATTTCGATGCGACCGTGGGTCGGATTCCAAATGGATATTCGAAAACCACATCGAACCTTTGTGATTGTGATGGTCTTTTGTTTAAAAGATCAAAGTGGAAATTTATTGTGATTTGTTTGATATCTGAAAGTAACACTTATTTTTAAAAATAAGCGCTCGTTATTCATATTAGCCGGGAGAGGACTTTGTGTCATAAAACCCATTCCGAATAATGATACGACGAAATGGGATTGCAATTAAAGATGGTGTTGAAGACTAGGTATTTTCGAAAACGAAAGGATTACCTGTCGAATGCCTCTGCACCGGGTTGCTCCGTTATAGAGATTTTATCACCCTTTGTGATGGGGATTCCGGACGTGATTAGTGTATATCCGGATTGCAAGGGCTTCTTTAGAATTGCCTTCGGTTCTGTTCGGTCCCGAAATGGACTTGTATGGATGTGTGTCTGACATTACACTTTGAGATGTAAAGCTAGTTTCTATCAAATACATTTCTATTGGTGGCGAGGATTTATTCTCT
Source organism: Allium cepa (assembly GCA_030765085.1). Lineage (NCBI taxonomy): Eukaryota > Viridiplantae > Streptophyta > Magnoliopsida > Asparagales > Amaryllidaceae > Allium > Allium cepa. The sequence continues at coordinate 590,798,353 of CM060928.1, forward strand.
TAGCTTAACACCCTTCTCTAAGACGTACGAGCTCAGACTCAGAGGTTATGTAGTTGATGGTTACTAGTGATATATTCCTAGATTGGTAACGTGGCATACAAAGCATTGCTGATCATTCGTTGATTAAAGAATGACTTTTGAAAAGTGTAGCTTTGTGGACGAGACTTCGTCGGACCTCACACCCCGGAAATGGTCGAAACTGGAAGTATGCGGCAAGGTTATTTGGGGATAGCGCCACCTGAGGGTATGTTATTTCCTTCTAGAAAAAGGGTAGTATCATGGTATGGAGCCCAGATATTTTACCTATGTTGTTGCTACAAATTTATTATACTTTGTGGTTGTTGCTTTGTGGTTGAGATCCTCGGATAAAGGTTGCGAACGATCGGAGGATGGCATACTCGTGTAGTAGTTACCTAGTTACAGAGGTAACCTGACCTTGTGTTGGCGGAGAGCTGGTTAAGTTCTCGAGGCGTCCCTCCAGAGGCGTATCCATGTGGCATAGGAATTTCCTTAGCCCGACCATTTGTTGGAAATCCAATCTCCAATACGCGCCTTGTACGGTTTTAGTTGTAGAACCTGCCATTTAACATGGTAGCTACAGTAGGCATACTATAATGGTACGTATGCTGGCTAAGATTAATATTATACTTGCAAATGTTTTCCACTATGCATTAAAGATAATATTAAAAGAATTTTGCGTATCAAGAATGTTTGACTATCATAAGGAGAAATCTCCTCCAATTGTGCGTTTGCATTATGTATGTGCGGGGAGGCCTTATGGTAGTTTCATTTTCCAAAAGCATAGCAGATTTCTTTTTATTTTCTTTGTGAAAAATAACTATTTTTAAGATCTCACACCAGTCCCATGACTGACCTTGCTTAATACATCATGATAGGGGGTTCTCGCTTCGCATTTGGTGACGAACGGGAGACTCTTACCCCTACATGTCCCCGAGGTGGGGTTGGCTAACCGGGTCGGTGAAAAAGTCGAAAGGCTAGCCTTAATAGCAAAGACAGGGTACCATTGTATGCCACAGTGGGGCTGGGATGGTTGAAAAGCCTACCAGTCAAGAGTGGCCGCTTCGATGGTTGAAAAGCCTAGACCATTACAAATTTGATATCAGAGCATTTGGTTAAGCGACAACCTTGGCTCTGGTAGGGAATACTCATTAGAGATAAAGTCAGTAGTACTCTAGAATGAGTTGAGTGTAATAATAGATATGAACGTGTATTTGTTAGTGAATATAAAATTGTTTTATATTATGTTGACTTATCAGTTGATTGTTTATAGATTCGGGTCGGTGCAGTTTGGCCAACTATATCGATAGGGGTTTCTAAACTCTTAAACAAGATAAATCGACACGATATTGTTTTAAAATGGGGTAAATGAAATTATTTTACCCAAATTATTTTCGTATATGAAGGAAATGATTTCCATAAATTATTATAGTAGTATATGGTTACTTGGGTGTTACGAAGTGATAATATGAAATTACTATCATTATTATTGAAAAATTGAAATCATAACTTAAAGCTGAGAAATAAATTCAAATACAAATTGAATTTGTAAATATAAATTGTAAATGTGATTTATAATTTGAAATAGAATTCCATAGTAATATTTAAAAGAATTTCAAAGGTTTTGGAAAAATATTTTTGAAGGGATAAAAGCTCTAAACTCTTTTCGGTTGCTGGAAAATAATTCCGATGATGATCGCGACATCATCGGTGTTCATTTTCGAGTCTCCAAGAGAGGAATTGCTGCCAAATTGTTTTAAATGAAGGTTGTTTTCAAACTGGGTGTGGTTTTGGGAACTCAAAAGATAATTTGAATTGATTTCAAAGATGATTTTGAAAGGTTGAAAAGACTCTGGAATTTGATAAAAATAGTTATGGAATAATAAATAAGTTTGAAAACTTAGAAAATTTAGATTTAAACTGAAATTAACTTGAGTTAATTTAAATAAAGGTGCATTTGAGAAGTCTTATAGACTAAATGATTGGAATAAAATTTATTAAGGTGGAAAATAAAATTGTGAATAAATGAACAATTGCATGTAAATGAAAGTGAAATTGAATGTTGAAATTCATTTCGAATTTGTAAGTAAATAGAATTGGAATTAGAATTGAATTTGATTTGTGATAAACAAAGAAAAGTATTGAACTAAAATTAGTAAGTGAAACTAATTGAAGAAATGACAAATTAACATGGTTTGAATTGAATTGAATTCAACAATTATAAATGGAAAGTAAACTGAATTCACATGGAATTTGAAATCAAGTATAAATATAAGTGGTTGTAAACCAAAATGGTGAATTGAAATTGAATTGTGCTTGGGAATGAACAAAAGAATAAAACTGGAATTGAAACTGAATATTGAAAACCAATTTGAATTGTGTGAAATAAAATGAAGTTGTAGAATTAGTTCAAATTGAACTAAAGGTAATAAAGGTGGAAATAAAATAAAATATTTTGAGATAAAATGAATTAGAATTTGTAATCAATTAGTAAATAAACTAATTTAAAATAGTGATATGAATTAGTTGTGAATGAAAGATAGTTGATAATATTCAGAAGGTAAATTTAATCCAATTAGAATTGAAATTGTAAATTGAATTCAAATGAAATTGAAAATGTAAGATTGAATGAAAATGGATATATAACTTCAATAGTGAGAAAAAAATGGTATAAGAAGTAAGTATTCAAACTTTTGTAATGAAATGTGCAAAATGATTTCTGAATGCAGAAATTGTATATGGTTGTTAAGTAGCATACAGGTGATATAAAGGAAAAGGAACTGGGATTTGATTTTGAAGATAAAACTTTCATTGCTCGAAAAAGTATGTATTTAAATTTCAGTATGAAATTTGATGATTTTCTTGTTCAGCCGCTTGGCTTTTCGTTTTCTTTTTGAATCTGAGGGCCCGTGGTGCCATTTTGTAGTCATACCGAGCTAGCCGCGCAAAGGAGACGATGGTGAAATTTTTCAAAAATTTAGGGATTTAGAAAAAAATTTGAGAAAATTTTGAAATTTAAAATTTGATTTTGACATTGTTTGAAACGTATGGTTGATTTTTAAAAGCTAATTGAAGTGATAATGGATCTCTAATAAAAAGATTTGTTGTGGCAAATTGATAAAACTGTTTGGTTTTGGGTAAACAGTAAATATGTTAAGGATCATTCTTCTTAATAGTAATATCGGGACGAAATTCTTTTAAAGGGGGAAGAATGTGACGACCCTGAATTTTGGACATTTGAAATTGAAATATTTAATTAGTTTTAAATATTTGGAGATATTTTAACTTGAATTTCAAATATCAGAATGAAATTGGCTATCAAAATTTTTGAATTTAATTTATTAATGATGGGTGAAAATTTGAATCTTCAATTTTAAGCCTGTTAAAAATAATTTGATGGCTTAGAAAAATTATATTGACAATACTGAAGATAACGGAAGCTTCAGAATTGAATTTGAAAAAAATGATTTGTATAGTTTTGAATTTTTATCGTTTAGATCGATATTTAAAAATAGCCTTTCGAGGCACAGTCTCAGAATTCGACGAAACCAGTTCCATTGGATCCGTAATATTGTATTATTATCGGATTTCAATTTTCGTAATGTTTGGAATGATCGTTTGGTCGTACGATAGCAAACGCGCTGAAAATTTATATCAAAATTTAATTTAATAACTGGTCCAAAAAGCTATCTTCTCCATACGATCAAATTTTGACTCGAAACATTTTCCATTGCATTCAGAATATGGGTTAAACATTATAAACGCCTGGTTGCTTGCCTCTATTGGAGATCGAGATTTTGAGCTGCGTGATTTTGACGATTTAAATTTGCATTTGAGTTTAAAATATAATATTTTTGCATTTAATACTATAACAGACCTTAGAAGACACGTTGAAAAAAAATTCAACCACGTGTTCGTTAGGATTAACACGCGTCTCATTCTTCTTTCTATTCCAAATCTCAGCCGAGACTTTTATTTTCAAAAAATCAACATATATCGAAATCGAATTAGTTTTTAAATGAAAAATGGAAGCAATACAAAGTCGAATTTTTATCCCTCCTTTTCAATTCGTTCGAAGCCGATAAAAGTGGAGGCACATAGATCGAACATCACTCCATTTAAAATCAATAATTCTCTCATTTTTTTCCTCCCTCTATTCAATCAACGCCTTCGTGTTTTCCTTTCTGGCGTCGATTGAGGCGTGAAGGCGATTGCATGCATCGCAATCAAATGTTCAAATTCGAATGCGAGGCAGCGCAAAAGGGAAATCGATCTCGAGTGGATGCTTGGGAACGCGAGTTCATGGCCTGAGAATGTTGCGATGTTCGATTTGGATAAGTGTTCTGGGTTCGTGATGAGAGATTCGCGCGATGTGGGTGGGACTTCATGCACCGTGGCGAGTTTGTTCGTGTCATGGTCTCGGAGGCGACAAGGTGGTCAGCGATTCAGCATCGCAAGTGGAGATTCGTGTGGGTGTGTGGTCGGCAGTCTTCAGCCAGGGCTTCGTTTCACGTTGTCCTCAAGAGGTCGTTGCCGTGATAATCTTGGCTGTAAGGTATATCGTTTTACTATTTTTATTTAATTAAACAGACAAATGCATTTACATATGCAGAAAATTTTAATTGCAGTGAAATACGTATGCAGAGTTTTTTTTTCAATTTATATATAGGTGTAGAAAAATAAGGGTTTAAAAGAACAGTAGAAAAATTTAAATGCAGTTCTGCGTTAATTTAAAAATATTTTTTTAGGTATGGAAGGAATTTTTATTTTATTAAAACTTAATTTAAATATATATATATATATATACATATATATCGATTTACAGAGGAAGTAAAGAAAATTCCCAATGAAGTAAATATTTATTTTGTTATTTATTGAAGAAAAGAAAATATTTTATTAAAAAAATAAAAAAATCACCGGTTAATTAAAATTATTAAATAGAAATTCAATTTGTTCGACAAATTATAATATTAATAAATTTGTCTAAATGTTTATACAAGGTCAAAATCTTAAAGGAAATAAGCCAGATCGGAAATGGATTGCAAAACAAAAGCAAAGGTGAGATCTTCTCACTCAAATTATAATAATTGAAAATTTCATTTATTGATTGATTGTTGAATTGTGATAGTTAAATTTAAAATTGTTAATTGTGTGCTTGGATGATAATTTATTATCAGTTGTATTGAATTAGACTCTGTGCGTCGTATAATAGCGGATGATATTATATTAAACCCATATACCACGATATTCCACCTCGAAGTGGAATTGGTATTATATATGTATCTGGAGTGATTGATTTCCCGCATTATAAAGCGGATGAGACCCTGTGCGCCACATAATAGCGGATGGTATTTTATAAATCCCATATACCGCGATATCCCACCTCGAAGTGGAATTGGTATTTAATTGTTGTGCTAACGTATGTAGATGCGGGGAAATAGGTTGGAGGGAACCAACTGGATTCCTCAAATAATTGAATTTGTTTCAATAATTGTGTGTTGATTTTTTTATAATCTATGTGTGAATATATTGTGGTTGAAATCGTTGAAGGCTATAGTTTAGCCGAATTTATTTTTGCTATCGTAGGATACCGAAAATAAATAAAAATTGGATTTTAAAAAAAAAGTCAAGTTGAAAATTTATAATAAAATTTATTTTTGATAATTGGATAAAATTTAAAAGAAGGAATTTTAAAAGAACAAAGTTTTACTTTTGAATCCTATTGCATAAAATTCCAATATATAGGAAAAAGGCTTAATCAATGGATTTCGGGTGATATCATTTAAAGGTTGAAGAATTTATTTAAAATACAGATTTTTAAATAGTTTGGAAGAGATAAAGGGAAATAAATTTTAGAAATTCAATTTGGAATTGGATTTGGTAATTGAAATTGATTTGGTGTTTAAAAATAAATTTTGAGAAATCAATTCTGAAATTGATTTGGTGTTTAAAAGTAATGTTTGGAAAATCAATTTGGGATTTGATTTGGTATTTGAAATAAATTTGGAAAATCAATCTGAAAATTGATTTGGTGTTGAAAGTGAACACATGGGAATCGATTTAAAAAAAATCGTATATCAGTGGGAATTTGGAAATTCAAAATTCACAATGGGAATTTTATAAAGGAAAGGTAATTTTGTTTTAAAAATAAATGTTGTTTTATTTTTAAAAGTGTGGAAAGAAATTTACAGATTTGGAATGTAAATTAAAATAAATCGAGAAGATTTATTATTTGTTTCAAATGGAAAGAAAATTCTTCCCTGACAAGTCGAATATATTTTTAAAGTAGCTTTTGAAGTATAAATTAAAAGTTCTAGAAATTGATTTGAAAAAAATATGGTTGGAGAAATTATTTTTGGGAATTGTTTTAAATCTTTATAGTAAAGATTTATTTAATTAATTATAGAAGGGATTATTTTAAAGATTAAATTGATATTTGATTTATATAATAGTTATTTAAATATTTATACTCTATCTACTAATTTTATTTTAAATTTAGTTTGGACTTGAAGTATTATATGAGGTATTGGTATAATATTTTCATATCTAACATTTAAATAAGTATTTAGAAATAGTTTTGTTGTTAATATTTTCAAGTATATTTTGGATAAGTGATTTGAATTATTTTAAAGTATTTGAACTTGGCAGATTTTCAGTGAAAATGAATAAAAATTTGAAAAAATATTCCGCGTAAGGAAAACGATTAGAAATTTGTTTTCAAAGGGTTGAAGTGTGGAAAGTAATTTGAAATTTGTTTTCAAAGTGATGAAGTGTTAAAAATATATCTTGCGAAGATATTTTGAAAATAAATAATTTGGGAAAATTATTTAAATCTTGATGATTTTGTAAATATTGTTTGGTAGTGATTATTGCAAATATTAATTGATAGTTAAATAACCGACTATTAATACTAGCTTTTAATGGCATTTGAATTTCGATGCGAATGGGGGTCGGATTCCAAATGGATATTCGAAAATCACATCGAACCTTTGTAATCGTGATGGATCTTTTGTTTAAAAGATCAAAGTGGAAATTTGTTGTGATTTGTTTGAAATCTGAATGTAACACTTATTTTTAAAAATAAGTGCTCATTAATCGAATTGGCCGAGAGAGGACTTTGTGTCATTAAACACATTCCGAATAATGATACGACGAAATGGTATTGCAATTGAAAATGGTGTTGAAGACTGGGTATTTTCGAAAACGAAAGGATTACCTGTCGAATGTCTCTACACCGAGTTGCACCGGTATAGAGATTTTATCACCCTTTGTGATGGGGATTCCGGACTTGATTAGTGAATATCCAGATTGCAAGGGCTTCTTTAGAATTGCCTTCGGTTTCGTTCGATCCCAGAACAGACTTGTATGGATGTGTGTATGACATTACACTTTGAGATGTAAAGCTGGTTTATATCAAATACATTTCTGTTTGTAGCGGAGAATTTATTCTTTTAGCTTAACACTCTTCTCTGAGACGTACGAGCTCAAAGGTTATGTAGTTGATGGTTACTAGTGATATATTCCCAGATTGGTAACGTGGCATACGAAGTGCCTTGATCATTTGTTGATCAAAGCATGACTTTGTGAAAAGTGTAGCTTTGTGAACGAGACTTCGTCGGACCTCACACCTCGAAAATGGTCGAAACAGAAAGGAAGCGGCAAGGTTATTTAGGGGTAGCGACCCCTGAGGGTATGTTGTTTCCTTCTAGAAGAGGATAGTATCATGGTATGGAGCCCAAATATTTTACCTATGTTGTTGCTGCAAATTTATTATCCTTTGTGGTTGTTGCTTTGCGTTTGAGGATCCTCGGATAAAGGTCGCAAACTACCGAGGGATGACACACTCATGTAGTAGTTACCTAGTTACAGAGGTAACCCGACCTTGTGTTGGCAGAGAGCTGGTTAAGTTCTCGGGGCGTCCCTCTAGAAGCGTACCCATGTGGCATATGAAGTTCCTTAGCCTGACCATTTGTTGAAAATCCAATCTCCAATACGCGCCTTGTACGGTTTTAGTTGTAGAACCTGTCATTTAACATGGTAGCTGTAGTAGTCATACTATAACGGTACGTATGCTGGATAAGATTAATATTATACTTGCAAATGTTTTCCACTATGCACTAATGATAATATTAAAAAGAATTCTACGTATCAAGCATGTTTGATTATCATAAGGAGAAATCTCCTCCAATTGCGCGCTTGCATTGTGTGTGTGCGCTTGCATTGTGTGTGTGCGGGGAGGCCTTATGGTAATTCCATTTTCCAAAAGCATAGTGGATTTATTTTTATTTTCTTTGTGGAAAATAACTGTTTTTAAGATCTCACACCAGTCTCATGACTGACCTGGATTTTATTGTTCCCTTTCTAAACTCTAGGTGCCCATAGTTTTCCACACGGGCAGCCTTGAGTCAAGTTATCATTATTCTGGAGCGAAGTCGGAAAGGACGTGATGTGAAGATCGGGAGTTCAAGCTGGATGGCAAAGTATCACTAATACTATGTAGTGTCCATTACGTTAGGGTTAGTGCAAGTCAAATTTTCTTGTATACAAGTTATTATAACTCCTAGTTTTGTGTTATTGTAAACTCTAATGTTGTATAATAATAACAGATATGGTTCTTTGTTTTGAAAATTATTCATTTATTTATAATACTTATTCCATTGCGAAATGTGAGATTCTATTTATTGTTTCAATTCTTCTTCTATCTTCTTCTTCTTTAACCCTAACGGTTCGGTTTTTCGGCATTCGATTATGCGGCATTTGATACAGTGGATGTATTGATGTCAACTTTCGAAGGTCAAAAAATCGGTTCGTTACAAAAACAATGAGGAATGGATACTTGATAGTGGCTGCTCTAAACATATGACAAGAAATTCGAACATATTATCTAATATAACATATAACTGATGGAGGTACTGTGAAATAACTCGAAGGAATTCATAGTTGGAATTGGAGATGTCATCAATGCTATGTCTGCCTCTCCCACAATTTCTATCATGTTATTAGTTGAAAATTTAAAACACGATCTTTTAAATATAAACTAGCTTTGTAATAAAGGTATTGAAATAGATTTTGAAAATGATAAATGCAACATTTTTGATCAAAATAAAAACCCGATTTTTGAGGGAATGAGAAAACATAATATCTATATTTTAAATATGAATATTAAACATGATAATGATTGTTTCTAGTTGCCAATCTCAGTGATTCATGGCTCTGGCACAAATGATTTCGTCACATTAGTTTTTGAGTATATTAATAAATGAGCTAATAAGGAACTAGTTAGAGGATTATCAAAAATAAATTTTAAAGTTAAAAACTTACGTAATGTGTGTCAATATGGAAAACTAAAGACAACTCTTTTAAATCCAAGAAAAAAAAATCATTAAAACAACTACTAGAACTTCTTCATTTAGATCGATTCGGTCCTACTCAAGTACGATCAATAAATGATAATTAGTATGTTTCTATAATTGCTGACGATTATTTGAGATTTACTTGGACTTAGTTTTTGAAACACAAGAGTGTTACTTTTGAAATAAAAATATTTGCTAAAAGAATTCAAATTTAAGAAATTCAAAAGTAAAAAAATAAGAAGTGATCAAGGGGTGAGTTTGAAAATGAACTCTTTGAAATTTTAAAAAAAAAAAGGATATTAGTCATTATTTTTCATTTCCATGCACATCACAACAAAACGGTGTAGTTGAAAGGGAAAATCGTGCTCTACAAGTGTGCACATGAGCATTCCTTGGTAGCACGGTAACTTACCAAAGATTTTTTCTAGCCAAAGCTATTGCTACTGCTTGCAATGTATTTAGTTGTGTATCATTAAGACTAATGATTAAAAATACATGTTATGAAATGTTCTTTGGAAAATAACCAAAAGCCTTCTACTTTGAAACTTTTGGTTCTAAATGTTTTATATTAAATACTAATGATAAATTAGGCAAATTCGATCTGAAAGTCAATGAAGGAATTTTTATTGGTTATTCAGAATGAAGCAAAGCCTAGAGAATCTTTAATAAATGAACCAATACTATTGAAGATAATTTACATGTTTCCTTCGATGAAGATTTCGATAATAAAAAGGAAAATGATGATGAGGAGATATTGTAACTTAATCAAACTCTTATCACGGATAATAATGTCAACAACGAGAATGAAAATACAAATACAAATAATGATGATGATGACAATAATGTTTTAAGATCACTCCCTAGAATTTTAAAAGACCATCCGATAGACAATATAATAGGTGATGTAAACACTAGATTTACAACAAGATTTCAATTAAATCAAATGAGCCACGTAGCATTTATCTCTAATATCGAACCAAAAAATTATAAAGAAACAGCTGAATATTATTTTTGGATTTTAGCAATGCAAAAGGAATTGAACTAATTTGAACGTAATAAAGTTTGAGAACTGTTCCAAGACTGGATGATCAATCCATAACTGGAAGTAAATGGGTATTTAGAAACAAAGCTGATGAAATGGAAATATAATTCATAGTAAAGATAGATTAGTAGCTTAGGGGTATAATCAAGAAGAATGAATCTACTATGAAGAGACAATTGCTCCCGTAGCTTCATTAGAAGCTATAAGAATATTACTCAATTTTGCATGTCACTATAATTTCAAATTATATCAAATAGATGTCAAAAGTGCATTATGTGCAAATGAAGTTGTACATAAGTTTTACATATCTGTAATTTATGGGTGTATGGTTTTCAAATATACATACAAACATACATACATACATATATTATAAATAAGAGCTCAAAATAGAAAAATATAGGCAAACAAATAATTCAAAGTTTATATAAGTTACAAAACATATAATGACAAACTCGAATTATAAATAAAAACACCCTAATCTAGTTCCAGTCGACTAAACCCCTATACGGTCTATGAAAATTTATACATATTCATTTGACAGTTAATAAAATAGTCGACTAAACTCACACTTAGACTCTGGAATCAAAAAATAACCACCTCAATCGACTTAAACGAATGCTCAATCTTCAAAAACCCTATGTTCAGTCGACTGAATATGTCCCTCAATTGACTGAACCAGGGTAATTCAGATAACTAAACCAATATATTCTAGTCGACTAAAAATTGCATTTTAGTCTAGGGAAACTACTCTATATAGATTCAGCTGACTGATTGGGTTGGCCGGTCGACTGACCTGGTGGTTGCTTGTTTTTAAAAAAAAATCATGCCTTTACACTCTTATTGTTCACTTTACCATTTCAAATTTAAAACACTAGCCCTTCAAAAGCTTTCACCAACCATGGCTCTAAAGCAAAAACTTCCTCATCCTGGGTTCACATTGGACAAACAAAACCTACAATGGTTGAATGAGCAAAATAGTGCTGAAGAACATCAATGAGTTGAATGAAAAAAGGGTATTTCAAGAAACATTTTATCAGATGTCGAATTTTGAAACATTTTAGACCGAAGCGATTGCTAGGGAACATGAGTTTCTTTCTTTTATAGATGCAAATCATAACAAGGTAAAAATCTGTCTATTTCTAATTCGGATGCATATCTTTATGGAGATTTTTACAAACCCAAAGATGATGAAGGAAATTTGTGGAGTAAAGTCCTAGGAGTAGATTTCTTATTATCCATCAAAGATTTAGGGATTATTCATGGTTTTACTAGTATTGAACATGACTTAGAGGATAGTGGTCATGCTGATTTTGCATACAATTCTACTAGTTACCTATTTCATGTGGAACAAATGAAAAATACTTCCGTAAATCTTCGACCCCAAGCTAAAATTCTAAATAAAATGGTCATTCATACAATCTTACCTTGTCCTGGTAGTTATAAAAAAATTTATGGAAGTAATTAAATGATGTTTTATGCTATTACTCAAATAAGAATTTGAATTGGGCCAAGATTATTCATGATGAGATTAAAAGCTTCCATGCAGGTGATCGACACATGATGTTCTTAGCATCTTACTTTACTAAAATATTCATGTACTATGGAATCAATGTCGATAACATGCAAGACTTCATTTTGCCAAAGGTGATGGACCAAAAATTCATCTCTCTTATGAAGCAACCATAAAAAATAGAATCTTTTATACTATACAATGTCCACTTAGCTCGTACGGTTCAACAAGACTTAGCTCAATCATCTTCTCAGGATCCATCAGTCGAGCAACAACCTATTCAACAAGATATTGCCGAAGAGATTAATTGGAATTCCGATAGCGATAAAGAAATTGCATTTGTTGAGCCATCTAAGAACATTTTTGCCAATGTCGTCATTCTCGAAAACAAAAAAATTCTCTACAAACAACAAAAAAAAATAATTAGGTGCCAAAAGATGTTTGAGAAGACTACTCTTGGTTTCCCGGAAAAGATATGGAATAATCTCTTCCCATGCCCATGACATCCTCGCCTCCTGACTCAGAGCCGAAGTGTTAGACACACTTCTTGGGTTGGTAAGCTTTTATTTAGTATAATTTGGTTATAGCCTTAGCTCCCTTTTGTTGGTTACATCTTGTGTTGGAATTGTGGCACTTGTGTTTTGTTGTATGAATATTTGGTTAAACTTGAAGTACTCGTGTTATTGATTGCATCTTATTTTGAACTTGTGGCACTTGTGTTCTGTAATTGAACTTGTGTATTTGGGTTGTTTATGTTTGGTGTTAAATTTGTGATGTAATAACTTTCAAACTAGTGTGTTGGTCCTATGGTCATTTATGATTATGATCATGTATTTGTGTCTTAAACAATTTGATATTTATAATTGCTTATGTAGTTTAATGTTATGCTATGAATTGTTGTTGTTATGTTCGTGATATATGTGTTTATAATTGCTATGTTGACATTTGTCAAGTTATATTTGTGTCGTTGTTGTTATAATCACCTAGTTTGCCAAATATGTATTTGTGTATTTTCTTATGTACTTTGCATTGTATTTCATCATCATCTCCAACGGTATATCTTTGTATATTGTAAACTATGTTGTATTCTTGACCTTTTGTTGATGCCAAAGGAGGAGAAAATATTGATAGGGGAGCATGTATTAAGGGAGAGAGATACATATGTTTTTAATCAATAATTTATACAGTCGTCATCATATAAAAGGGATTGTTAGAACCATGGTTTTATGTTTTAATGATGACAACTATATCTCTGGTATATCAAGTATACAATATTATGCAGGTATAATAAGCTATTAAATCAAAGAATCAAGGAGAGAGCAAGATGGATCGTTGTACAAAAATATGAATCGTCAAGTTGAATGTATGTTTTCGGTCCTAGATACACTTGTAAAATCTCCTTGGTAGTTCATATGTGCTCACACACACACCTCTACATACAAATGTTCTTAATTATCAAAGTGTTTAAACAAGTTTTGAAAAGCAATATTATACAAAAATAGTCTTTGCACTATTCAGTCGACTGAGATTATTTTCAATCAAATGAGGGTAGCCGACCGAAATAATCTCAGTCGACTGAATTCTATGTTTTATTATACAAACTTGTTTTGAATTTTATCGCATCAATCCCCAGCCATGTCTGCTCATGGAGACCCCAACCTTACCTACCTTGTCCCCTCAGTAGTACCGTCTACCTTACTGTAACGATCGCGATTTTTCGTTGCCGAAAAATCCAACCGTTAGGGTTTAAGAAAAAGAAAGAGGTAGAAGAAGAGAGAAAAGAGAGAAGAAACAGAACAAACAATCAGAACAGGAAACAATAACAGAATCTCACAGTCGCAGCGGAACAATATATAATAGATAAATGAATATCATTAAAACAAAAGAACTATACATTTTATACATACATCACAATACATCATATCATCAGAGTGAACAACAATAAAACAGCGGAAAAGAAATACTATATACAATAAATAATAGACTACGCTATCTGGCTCGCCTCCAGATCTGCACAGCAACTCCCGAATCCAGAATAACCTGATAACCTAACTCTAGACTGCCCGTGTGGAAAATAGTGGGCACCCAGAGTTTAGGAAAGGAACAATAAACTCCAGGTCAGTCATGTGACTGGTGTGAGAACTCAAAAACAGTTTATCTTTAAACAAGCAACAAGAAAATTTAAATTTTTAAATCCGCAATGCTTTTTGGAAAATGAAACTACCATAAGGCCTCCCGCCACACACACAATGCAAACGCAGAATTGGAGGAGATTTCTCCTTATGATAGTCAAAGATGCTTACTACGCGAAAATCAAATCATTTTTGATATTATTACTAGTGCATAGTGTAGAAAACAATTTCGAAAGTAGAATATAAATCCTAGCCAGCATAGACATTCCGAACTATGCCTACTATAGCTACCATCCAAACAGTGGTGACCACCATAAGTGAATGGCAGGTAATACAACTAAAACCGTACAAGGCGCGTATTGGAGGAATGGATTTCCAACAAATGGTCAGGCTAAGGAACTTCCTACTGCCACATGGGATCGCCTCTGGCGGGACGTCCCGAGAAACTAACGTTACGGTTAGATCTCTGCCAACACAAGGCCGGGTTACCTCTGTAACTAGGTAACTACTACACGAATATGTCATCCCCCGGTCCTTTGGGACCTTTATCCGAGCGCTCGATACCAACAACACCACACACAGAAATATATATAGTGTATCAACATGAGTAAGCATCTGGGCTCCATACCATGATACCACCCTTTTCCAGAAGGAAATGACATACCCTAAAGGGCGCGACCCTCATAACCTTGCCGCATATTCCTGTTTCGACCATTTCCGGGGAGTGAGGTCCTGACGAAGTCTCGTCCACAAAGCTACGCTTTGTGTAACAAAGCCATGCTTCGGGTCCACAGATGACCAAAGCAATAATCACAAAGATAAATGATCAAACAAATGATCATATCCAAACGATCAACCAATGATCATCACACAGCAGCACTCAGCATGCCACATTACCAGATTGGGAAATATCGCTGATAACCTTCAACTACATAACCTCTGAGCTCGTACGTCTCAGAGAAGGGTGTTAAGCTAAGAGAATAAATTCTCCGCCACCAACAGAAATGTATTTGAAAGAAATCTGCTCTATCTCTCAAAATGTAATGTCAGACACGTAACCATACAAGTCTGTTCCGGGTTCGAACAGAACCGAAGGCACTTCCAAAGAAGCCCTTGCAATCCGGGTATTCACAATCCCGATAAAATTTCCCATCACAAAGGAAATCTCCATATCGTAGCTAACGATGCGGAGACAATCGATAGGTCATCCTATCGTTTTCACAAATACCCGGTCTTCAACACCGGTCTTCAAATGCAATCCAAACGTCGTATCGCATATTCGGAATGGGATATATGACACAAAGGTCCTCTCCCGGCTAAACCGAATAGCGAGCGCTTATTTAAAAAAAAAAGTGTGCATTCAATTCCAAACAAACACAATCAATACCATCCAAGGGTAAATATTGATAGTCGGTTATTTAACTATCAATAAAGATGCGCCACATCATCAGATTCCAAATAATTTTTCCAAAATTATTAAGTCCCAAAATATCTTTACAAGATATATATACACAATTTCCAAATAATTGCCCAATTTATTTGCTTTACCAAAACCACTTTACGATAAAATTTTCCACACTCAACCAATTGAAAAATCAATTTTCAATTTACCTTCACCATTTGAAAACCAATTTTCAAATTACATTAACCATTTGCAAACCAATTTCAAATCACCTTAACCATTTGAAAACTAATTTCAAATCACCTTAACCATATATACCTTTTGAACAAATTTCAAACCACCAAATAAATCTTTACCGATTTATTTTAACTTACGTTCCAAATTCGTAAATTATATTTTCATATTTGAAAATAAATCAACATTTATTTTTAAACAAATTTCCCTTCATATATATAAATTCCAAAGTGGATTTAAATTCCAAGCATCTACTAGCATACGATTCCCAAATCGATTTCAAGTTATTTGCTTTCAATTACCTTAAAGGTGAATTCACAAAAACCGTTCCATTTCACATTAGAAAACCATTCCCATGCTTATTTTTAAAATAAGTAATTCACAAATTTATTTATTTTCAACGATTTGGAAATATTCAATATACTTAAGTTACCGTTAAGTATTTTATTCCATTCTCTTTAAGAAAACATTCTTTTATTCACATTTATTTGGGTTAAAAACGAATGTTGCGTAAAACATCGTTACGACAACCCAAAAACACTAGTATATGGATTTGAAATTAAAAATAGATATATAAATCCAATACTATACAAATTATCCCCTTCTGTTTCTCGAAAACGTCTATTTCAACAATCAATGTTGAAATCTATGTTTTCAATACTCAATACATTTTAAAACACCTTTAATTCGTTTTAAATTCCATTTAAAACATTCCTTTCCCAAAAACAAACCCATTTTATTTAATAATCTATTCAATATTCAAAATAGTGAATATAGCCCACTTAACAAATTCCCATATTTCAATTTATCAAATTCGATGAATTTCAAATTTATAAACATAGTTTATAAATTCCATTTCTATTATAAACCCCAATTTTATAAATTCCTTTATTAATCCGATGCAATTTACATAACCCAATTTCATACCCAAAAGCCATATTGTAAGTTAAATACTTATAATATTATTTATTTACCAAATCGTTCCTTTGAACTTCACCGATTTAAAATCTTATCACTTACAAGATTTCTTTATGGTTTATAATAATTTCAACTAATGAAATCTTCATTTATTAACAATTTCTATAAAATTCCCCTTTTTAATGCCCAAATCCATTTCTATAAGTTAATAACTTATAAACTTAAAATTTTCCAATAACCATTCGTTTTATAAATTTCACATTTATTAATCTATAAATCCTAGTGAAATGCATGTTATACATCAACTTAACACTTTATAAATTTATTCTATAACTTCAATAATTTTTTATTTAAAAACATCCATTTATAAAATCCTTTATATAAACCATTAATAATAATAACTCCCCAAAAACCAAATTTAACTATTTTATAAAAACCTATTATTGTTAAAAATTTCTTTTAAGTTATATTTTATAAAAATATAAATTTTTAAAACATAAAATTTTATCCATCTATTTATTTTAAAATTTAATCAATTCAAAATTTTAATAAACCATATTCTTTGAAAAATCGATTTAAAACCCCTTTAAAATTCAAAACCGTTATTTTTAATTTTAAAAATTGAATCCGATGATGCAACAGCATCAGATGGTCAATCACGGGGATAAGTGTCATATATCAATATGATTATCAACAATCAACATAATATTTATAAACAAATAAATATGTGAGGAATCCAGTTGGATCCCTCCAACCTGTTACCCTGCAACCACAGACGTTAGCACAATACCAATTCCACTTCGAGGTGGAATATCGCGGTATATGGGATTTTATAAAATATCCGCTTAATAACGGCGCAATAGGGTCTCATCCGCTATACGAGGCGGGAAATCAAATCCGATATATACATATGCCAATATATATATATCGCTAAATATAGTATATATCCTATTATATCTACTACCACAATCAATCAACAATCATCAATCAATATTAACTATTTAAAAATTTTAAACAAAACCTTTCGATTGAGTGAGGAGTTCTCACCTTGATTTTATTTCCGGTTTCGGCGTTCGTTTCGAATAAAATTAAACGAACGTTTAATTTTACCCGAAATTCAAACGAGCTCCAATCGACTCCAAACTAGTTGCATTGCGAAGAGCGCGACCATACGATTCCAACGCACTTTGATTCGCCCAAATCGGACCTCGCAGCAAAAAGATATCGCAGTTTAAAGTTGACACGATTTGAAATTTAAACTTAAAAAAAAAAAAAAAAAAAAAAAAAGAACACCCTCACCTCCTCACGCGCATGGGGCCCACCCCATTTCTCTTCCCTGTAGAACGCAACTTCATCCCCCAGGTAAACGCACGCAAGAACTAGGGTTAAGAACCCATAGCCGCCCCTCTTTCTCAAATTTAAACGGCCACCACGACGAAGTTGAAGATGATCAGAAGGTGCCACAGCGTTCGCCTCCGCATGCTCCACCTACGGCCAGAAACTTATGGAGCTCGGCCCCCCCTGCCATTTCGAATTGCGTGCCAAACGGCCGGCCTTCATGGCCCCCTAACGACCACCACGCAACTCCGATTCAGATCACTACCGTTGGATACGTAGTGCTCGAGGCTCTCTTCGTTTTGTTAGTTGGGAACTTCTCTCGAAAGTGAACGGATTGGAAGAAAAATCAAGATGAAAATCGTTGCGTTCTGGCCATGGAAAAATTTAGGGCCGGCCATAGGTGATAGTGGCTAGGGTTTTGAAAATAATATATACATATAACCATATTATTTTAATATTAAAATCACCAATTTGACACTTTTGCAAACGAACTCCAAATGACGCATGCCGCCAGGCGATCCTAATGTTTTTCCACATTCCGGACGCAATGGAACAGGTTTCGTAAGCTAATTCGGAAGTATGAGTGAGATACGGCAATAAACGGTCAATTTAAACTTAAACCGATTTAAACGATTTCTAGGCGTTTTGGCTTGTACCGGACAAACGGCAAATCCAAACGACTTGAAATTTGAAATCTTACAATAATATCACATTACGGATCCGATGAAACTGGTTTCGTCGAAATCCGAGACCGTTTGAAAAATGGCTATTTTAACTCGCCGAATTAAAATTAAAACGATATCGATGCGTTTCGAGCTGCCACGGTCAAACGACAACTCCGTTTGCTACGAAATTTGAAATCCGATAATAACTAACTATTACGGATCCAATGGAACTCGTTTCGTTCAATTCTGAGACTGTTCAAAAATTGGCTATTTTTCAGTCGATAATTAAATATTAAAATATTCAATTTTTACAAATTAACTCCAAATTCAGTTTTACAAGTTCTAAAATATTTCTATAACCTTAATATGATAAAATAAAATTTTCCAAACCATTTTCAATCATATTTAACCCAATATTTAATTATTTGTGGAATTTCACTATTAAATCATCGATTTAATTATCCCATTAAATCCAATATTCGAAAAATAAATTATTCGACTTAAAAATCCCACTTATTAATATTAAAAATAAATTAAATATTCAAATTTAAGTTATCAAAAATTCTGGGTCGTTACAATCTTCCCCCCTTAAAAGAATTTCGTCCTCGAAATTGCAAGTTAAGGAGAATAATTCATAATCCGTTTATTATTTTTCCAAAACTAATAGTTTTATCAACCTTCTAACACCAATCTTTTTATTAAAGATTTACTATCATTTCAATTAGCTTTCCAACTTCAATTATAGGTTTCAAACAACATTGTTTACTCAACAATTCAAATTTAAATTTAAATTCTAATTCTAACTTTCAAAATTTCTCAAAATTTTACTAACTCCCTAAATTTTCGAAAAATTTCGCCAGAGTCTCCTTTGCGCGGCTAGATCGGTACGACTACAAAACGGCTCTACGGCCCCTCAGAATCAAAAAGAAAAGAGAAAGCCAAGTGGCTGGAGAAGGAAATCATCAAATCTCATATAAAAACTGAAATACGTACCTTTTTGTCGAGCGTTACAAATTTTTTTAACTTTGAAATCAAAATCCCAATTCCTTTATAACCTGTATATCCTGCTAGCATAACATCCAATTATAATATTCAAACCAATTTGCCCATTTCAATTATAAAATTTCCAATACATGCTTCTTATACCACTTTTAGCTTACTATTAAAGTTGCATATTCATTTTCATTCAACTTTGCATTTCAATTTTCATTTGAATTCAATTACATAGCTTTCAATTTAGCAGATTCAATTTCGTTAACACTTAAGGAATTTTCATACAATCAACCAACAAGCAAATAACAACCAATGCACATCCAATACAACCAAATTTATTTATTTTACTTACATTCAATTTGGTTCAACTGTTTTAATTCCAATTGGTTTTAACATTCAATTGATTTTCATCCAATTATTCAACTAACTTCAATGAATTTACACTTACATACATCGTTTCATATCAACTTATTCATATTCTATTGATTAACATTCAATTCATACTTTAACTCAATTGCTAGTTCTTTTTTACAAATAAAATTGAATTTCATTTATATAACTTAAGTTCACATCTTTAACAATTTCATTTACTCACTTTATTCATTTATTTTGATATTAACATCAATTCTTTCAACATTACTTAACTTGCATTCCATTTCAACTTTATTTACATCATTTAATTCACTTGATTATTTAACTTTGATACAAAGATCGATTTTTTTATTCAACTTCACTTAAGTTATTCCATTTAAACATCATTTGTTAATTAAACTTAAGTTTTACTTATCAATTCAATTCGGATTTTAAATTCCAAAGTAAATCCTATTTAACTTTTACTTAAGCCAAATTCATATCAATATTCAAATTCATATTCCATTTTACTTAACTTAATTGTTTAACCACTTCAACAACTGGTTTCACTTACATTTTCCCATTCTATAAGTTATAAAACTTATTATTCAACTTCTAACTTATATTATAAGTTCAAAACCTTTTTTCGCTTATACTTATCAACTTCAAGTTGAATTTTAATTTCAAATTGGTTTATTACAACAAAACTTCAATTTTTAATTCATTTTTGTAGCAAATCCATCACATAGAAACTCGAAAATGATACTGATGATGCTGCAGTCATCACCCTTATTATTTCCCAGTGACAATAGTGAAATCAATGCTAAATATTCTTTCAAAAAGTTTTCTTTTATTATTCATAAATCACTTTTATAAACCTTTTACTTATATAATTTTACTTCTTATATACATACATGATTATCTTACAATTGTAAATCATTATCAATTATAATTTCATCTTATGATTCATTGGTTTATACCATTATTCTTTTTACAATAGTTGCTTTTATCAGCTTATTCAACAACTTTTAATTATTTTATATATATATATATATCATTTACAACAACCAAGCAATAAATTATATACACACTTCAATAATTCCTGAAAAATTATTTTCTTTTTATATATAAAATATAATCGAGGCAAAATTATTTCATTTACCCAATTTAAAACAATATTGTGTCGAATTGTTCTATTCAAGTGTTTAGGAACCCCTTCGATTCAGTTTTCGAGGCTGCGCCGACGAAGGTTCATATACCACTCAACAAACCAATCATCACAATATAAAACAATTTTATATTCACTAACAAATACGCACTCATATCTATTATTACACTCACACTCATTCTAGAGTACTGCTGACTCTATCTCTAATGAGTAACACCCAACAGAGCAGGTTGTCGCTTAACCATATGCTCTGATACCAAATGTAACGATCGCGATTTTTCGTTGCCGAAAAATCCAACCGTTAGGGTTTAAGAAAAAGAAAGAGGTAGAAGAAGAGAGAAAAGAGAGAAGAAACAGAACAAACAATCAGAACAGGAAACAATAACAGAATCTCACAGTCGCAGCGGAACAATATATAATAGATAAATGAATATCATTAAAACAAAAGAACTATACATTTTATACATACATCACAATACATCATATCATCAGAGTGAACAACAATAAAACAGCGGAAAAGAAATACTATATACAATAAATAATAGACTACGCTATCTGGCTCGCCTCCAGATCTGCACAGCAACTCCCGAATCCAGAATAACCTGATAACCTAACTCTAGACTGCCCGTGTGGAAAATAGTGGGCACCCAGAGTTTAGGAAAGGAACAATAAACTCCAGGTCAGTCATGTGACTGGTGTGAGAACTCAAAAACAGTTTATCTTTAAACAAGCAACAAGAAAATTTAAATTTTTAAATCCGCAATGCTTTTTGGAAAATGAAACTACCATAAGGCCTCCCGCCACACACACAATGCAAACGCAGAATTGGAGGAGATTTCTCCTTATGATAGTCAAAGATGCTTACTACGCGAAAATCAAATCATTTTTGATATTATTACTAGTGCATAGTGTAGAAAACAATTTCGAAAGTAGAATATAAATCCTAGCCAGCATAGACATTCCGAACTATGCCTACTATAGCTACCATCCAAACAGTGGTGACCACCATAAGTGAATGGCAGGTAATACAACTAAAACCGTACAAGGCGCGTATTGGAGGAATGGATTTCCAACAAATGGTCAGGCTAAGGAACTTCCTACTGCCACATGGGATCGCCTCTGGCGGGACGTCCCGAGAAACTAACGTTACGGTTAGATCTCTGCCAACACAAGGCCGGGTTACCTCTGTAACTAGGTAACTACTACACGAATATGTCATCCCCCGGTCCTTTGGGACCTTTATCCGAGCGCTCGATACCAACAACACCACACACAGAAATATATATAGTGTATCAACATGAGTAAGCATCTGGGCTCCATACCATGATACCACCCTTTTCCAGAAGGAAATGACATACCCTAAAGGGCGCGACCCTCATAACCTTGCCGCATATTCCTGTTTCGACCATTTCCGGGGAGTGAGGTCCTGACGAAGTCTCGTCCACAAAGCTACGCTTTGTGTAACAAAGCCATGCTTCGGGTCCACAGATGACCAAAGCAATAATCACAAAGATAAATGATCAAACAAATGATCATATCCAAACGATCAACCAATGATCATCACACAGCAGCACTCAGCATGCCACATTACCAGATTGGGAAATATCGCTGATAACCTTCAACTACATAACCTCTGAGCTCGTACGTCTCAGAGAAGGGTGTTAAGCTAAGAGAATAAATTCTCCGCCACCAACAGAAATGTATTTGAAAGAAATCTGCTCTATCTCTCAAAATGTAATGTCAGACACGTAACCATACAAGTCTGTTCCGGGTTCGAACAGAACCGAAGGCACTTCCAAAGAAGCCCTTGCAATCCGGGTATTCACAATCCCGATAAAATTTCCCATCACAAAGGAAATCTCCATATCGTAGCTAACGATGCGGAGACAATCGATAGGTCATCCTATCGTTTTCACAAATACCCGGTCTTCAACACCGGTCTTCAAATGCAATCCAAACGTCGTATCGCATATTCGGAATGGGATATATGACACAAAGGTCCTCTCCCGGCTAAACCGAATAGCGAGCGCTTATTTAAAAAAAAAAGTGTGCATTCAATTCCAAACAAACACAATCAATACCATCCAAGGGTAAATATTGATAGTCGGTTATTTAACTATCAATAAAGATGCGCCACATCATCAGATTCCAAATAATTTTTCCAAAATTATTAAGTCCCAAAATATCTTTACAAGATATATATACACAATTTCCAAATAATTGCCCAATTTATTTGCTTTACCAAAACCACTTTACGATAAAATTTTCCACACTCAACCAATTGAAAAATCAATTTTCAATTTACCTTCACCATTTGAAAACCAATTTTCAAATTACATTAACCATTTGCAAACCAATTTCAAATCACCTTAACCATTTGAAAACTAATTTCAAATCACCTTAACCATATATACCTTTTGAACAAATTTCAAACCACCAAATAAATCTTTACCGATTTATTTTAACTTACGTTCCAAATTCGTAAATTATATTTTCATATTTGAAAATAAATCAACATTTATTTTTAAACAAATTTCCCTTCATATATATAAATTCCAAAGTGGATTTAAATTCCAAGCATCTACTAGCATACGATTCCCAAATCGATTTCAAGTTATTTGCTTTCAATTACCTTAAAGGTGAATTCACAAAAACCGTTCCATTTCACATTAGAAAACCATTCCCATGCTTATTTTTAAAATAAGTAATTCACAAATTTATTTATTTTCAACGATTTGGAAATATTCAATATACTTAAGTTACCGTTAAGTATTTTATTCCATTCTCTTTAAGAAAACATTCTTTTATTCACATTTATTTGGGTTAAAAACGAATGTTGCGTAAAACATCGTTACGACAACCCAAAAACACTAGTATATGGATTTGAAATTAAAAATAGATATATAAATCCAATACTATACAAATTATCCCCTTCTGTTTCTCGAAAACGTCTATTTCAACAATCAATGTTGAAATCTATGTTTTCAATACTCAATACATTTTAAAACACCTTTAATTCGTTTTAAATTCCATTTAAAACATTCCTTTCCCAAAAACAAACCCATTTTATTTAATAATCTATTCAATATTCAAAATAGTGAATATAGCCCACTTAACAAATTCCCATATTTCAATTTATCAAATTCGATGAATTTCAAATTTATAAACATAGTTTA
Organism: Allium cepa; assembly: GCA_030765085.1. Lineage (NCBI taxonomy): Eukaryota > Viridiplantae > Streptophyta > Magnoliopsida > Asparagales > Amaryllidaceae > Allium > Allium cepa. Next base: position 590,822,653 of record CM060928.1, read on the forward strand.
TAAATTCCATTTCTATTATAAACCCCAATTTTATAAATTCCTTTATTAATCCGATGCAATTTACATAACCCAATTTCATACCCAAAAGCCATATTGTAAGTTAAATACTTATAATATTATTTATTTACCAAATCGTTCCTTTGAACTTCACCGATTTAAAATCTTATCACTTACAAGATTTCTTTATGGTTTATAATAATTTCAACTAATGAAATCTTCATTTATTAACAATTTCTATAAAATTCCCCTTTTTAATGCCCAAATCCATTTCTATAAGTTAATAACTTATAAACTTAAAATTTTCCAATAACCATTCGTTTTATAAATTTCACATTTATTAATCTATAAATCCTAGTGAAATGCATGTTATACATCAACTTAACACTTTATAAATTTATTCTATAACTTCAATAATTTTTTATTTAAAAACATCCATTTATAAAATCCTTTATATAAACCATTAATAATAATAACTCCCCAAAAACCAAATTTAACTATTTTATAAAAACCTATTATTGTTAAAAATTTCTTTTAAGTTATATTTTATAAAAATATAAATTTTTAAAACATAAAATTTTATCCATCTATTTATTTTAAAATTTAATCAATTCAAAATTTTAATAAACCATATTCTTTGAAAAATCGATTTAAAACCCCTTTAAAATTCAAAACCGTTATTTTTAATTTTAAAAATTGAATCCGATGATGCAACAGCATCAGATGGTCAATCACGGGGATAAGTGTCATATATCAATATGATTATCAACAATCAACATAATATTTATAAACAAATAAATATGTGAGGAATCCAGTTGGATCCCTCCAACCTGTTACCCTGCAACCACAGACGTTAGCACAATACCAATTCCACTTCGAGGTGGAATATCGCGGTATATGGGATTTTATAAAATATCCGCTTAATAACGGCGCAATAGGGTCTCATCCGCTATACGAGGCGGGAAATCAAATCCGATATATACATATGCCAATATATATATATCGCTAAATATAGTATATATCCTATTATATCTACTACCACAATCAATCAACAATCATCAATCAATATTAACTATTTAAAAATTTTAAACAAAACCTTTCGATTGAGTGAGGAGTTCTCACCTTGATTTTATTTCCGGTTTCGGCGTTCGTTTCGAATAAAATTAAACGAACGTTTAATTTTACCCGAAATTCAAACGAGCTCCAATCGACTCCAAACTAGTTGCATTGCGAAGAGCGCGACCATACGATTCCAACGCACTTTGATTCGCCCAAATCGGACCTCGCAGCAAAAAGATATCGCAGTTTAAAGTTGACACGATTTGAAATTTAAACTTAAAAAAAAAAAAAAAAAAAAAAAAAAAAGAACACCCTCACCTCCTCACGCGCATGGGGCCCACCCCATTTCTCTTCCCTGTAGAACGCAACTTCATCCCCCAGGTAAACGCACGCAAGAACTAGGGTTAAGAACCCATAGCCGCCCCTCTTTCTCAAATTTAAACGGCCACCACGACGAAGTTGAAGATGATCAGAAGGTGCCACAGCGTTCGCCTCCGCATGCTCCACCTACGGCCAGAAACTTATGGAGCTCGGCCCCCCCTGCCATTTCGAATTGCGTGCCAAACGGCCGGCCTTCATGGCCCCCTAACGACCACCACGCAACTCCGATTCAGATCACTACCGTTGGATACGTAGTGCTCGAGGCTCTCTTCGTTTTGTTAGTTGGGAACTTCTCTCGAAAGTGAACGGATTGGAAGAAAAATCAAGATGAAAATCGTTGCGTTCTGGCCATGGAAAAATTTAGGGCCGGCCATAGGTGATAGTGGCTAGGGTTTTGAAAATAATATATACATATAACCATATTATTTTAATATTAAAATCACCAATTTGACACTTTTGCAAACGAACTCCAAATGACGCATGCCGCCAGGCGATCCTAATGTTTTTCCACATTCCGGACGCAATGGAACAGGTTTCGTAAGCTAATTCGGAAGTATGAGTGAGATACGGCAATAAACGGTCAATTTAAACTTAAACCGATTTAAACGATTTCTAGGCGTTTTGGCTTGTACCGGACAAACGGCAAATCCAAACGACTTGAAATTTGAAATCTTACAATAATATCACATTACGGATCCGATGAAACTGGTTTCGTCGAAATCCGAGACCGTTTGAAAAATGGCTATTTTAACTCGCCGAATTAAAATTAAAACGATATCGATGCGTTTCGAGCTGCCACGGTCAAACGACAACTCCGTTTGCTACGAAATTTGAAATCCGATAATAACTAACTATTACGGATCCAATGGAACTCGTTTCGTTCAATTCTGAGACTGTTCAAAAATTGGCTATTTTTCAGTCGATAATTAAATATTAAAATATTCAATTTTTACAAATTAACTCCAAATTCAGTTTTACAAGTTCTAAAATATTTCTATAACCTTAATATGATAAAATAAAATTTTCCAAACCATTTTCAATCATATTTAACCCAATATTTAATTATTTGTGGAATTTCACTATTAAATCATCGATTTAATTATCCCATTAAATCCAATATTCGAAAAATAAATTATTCGACTTAAAAATCCCACTTATTAATATTAAAAATAAATTAAATATTCAAATTTAAGTTATCAAAAATTCTGGGTCGTTACACTTACCCTCTGCCAACACTGTTCCTTCACCAACCATACCCTCTGCCATTCTAGTTGACCCCTCTTCGTCCCTCTCTGACTCTCTGGTCCGTACCTCCGCTACTTCTTTGTCCCCAGCTGGTTATGCCCTAACCATTTCTCCTTCTTCCCCACCCCTCTTGGTTAACCCCCCACCTGATCCACCTGATCTCGTTCTAACTGCTCCCCCGTCTCTTTCTCCTGTACCTCCTGCTCCTCCTCCTTGTGAGCGGGCATGGACTTCCTTGTTCAAGCATATTCCCAAGAATGCAGGGAAGTACATTCCCGTTCACTTGTCACCTCTTTACGAAGATGATGCTTTAGTGCCACCTGCTGATGTCATTGATGCTGGCACGACGGTTTGGAAAGATACTTTGGTGGGGTTCTTTCTTGATAAACCTCTTTCCTATACTGCAGTGATCTCCAAACTTAAACTGATTTGGAAACTTAAAGGCTCAGTGAAAGTTAAGTCTGACGGTATATTATTCTTGTTTAACTTTTCTTGTGCTGAGGACAGAGATAACATCCTTCAGTGTGATCCCATTATTTTGAACAAGAAGTTATTTATTCTTAAACCTTATGATCCTTCCATTAGCAACGTTGCTGGATCGGTAACAGCAGTTCCTGTTTGGGTTAATATGTATAACCTTCCAATTTTTGCGTGGTCTCCCCTTGGTATTAACTGGCTTTGTAGCCATCTGGGGAAGATGTTGTGCATGGACCAAATGACTGAAAAACAGGAAAGACTTAGCTTTGCCAAATGCTTAGTGGAAGTAAAACCGAGTAAGGAGCTACCAGAAGAATTTATGGTCAAGTTGGTTGAAGGTGGGCAACAGAAGATACATGTTCAATACATGTGGAAACCTGACATTTGTGTGTTATGCAATGCTTTTGGACACAAGACCGATGTTTGTAATAATAAGAAGGAAGAGTTATTTGAGAACAAAGTGGAAGATAATAGTAAGACAATCAAAGAAAAAGAAGTGATAAAAGCTAAACCAAAACAATTGAAAAGAAATGAAAGACAGGCTGTTAAACGAAACTTTAAGGTTTGGCAACGTGTAACCAGGAAAAGGATGGATCCAGTAAACAAAAGTAATAAGGAAGAAAAGAGAGAAGATATTATAGAAATGCAGAGAGAAGTGAGTGAAGTTAACAAAAGTTGTGAACTTACTCACTCAGGAAAAATTGAAGTAGAAAAACAAGTCACGAGAGAAATGGATGAAAGCAACGAAAAACACGAAGAAGACACTGTGAATATAGTGGTAGGAATCGAAGGAGCTGTGGAGTATAGTGAAAGTGAAACTGAAGGCAACCCACTGACATATAACAAGTTTGCAGTGTTACTTTCACTAGATGACGAGGAAAATGTCAGTGATAGGCAAGAAGAGGAAATGAACGTTAGAGATAAATGTCAATTTGTACAAAGTAAAGTGGATGCTAAACAACAGGAAAATAATATACAGAGACAAAATGAAGAAGAAGGCAGTAGCAAAACTAAAAAAGAGAAGCACAAGATGGTCCATACAAAGTTCAATACATGCAGGAGGGAAGTGGAAGTTGAAGAAAACAAAGGTGTTGGTGAAGCAAGTAAATGTGAATCGCTAGAGAGTGGTCTAAGGAAAAAGAACAACATCAAGTTACCAAAACACAGTACTAAATCACAAGAAGACAAGGAAGTGCACATCCCATGCACAGCAAAGCACACAAATCATTCTTCCAATACATTTAACCCTGACTTTAACTCATCCCCAAATACCCCTTTACCACACTTGTATTCCAATATCAAACCACCTCATGCTTTCAAAGCCCCGCCTTCTGCAGCTATCACTACTCTACCAACCAAACCTACCACTCCAACTCAGTCATTTTCCAAAATGCAAGAAGATTCTTCTAAACAAGCAGTGACCCCCCTATCAGCCACCATTCCTAATTACTTGTCTTCGAAACAAGCAGTTACTAGGAGTATGAAAATAGAGTTTCTCAACGCACAAATTGACCAATGATGCTACGCATTGGGGCATGGAATATACGCGGTGCACATCATGTAATTAAGCAGGACCAATGTAAGCAACTAATTTCTACTCACCAGCTGGCTGTCTTGGCAGTTCTTGAAACAAAATTGAACCTTGCCCTTTCTATCAAAGCTGCAGAGTACATCAATCCCAGGTGGAAATTCATACACAACCACAATGAAGCAACTTATGGTCGGATTCTGATCCTTTACAATCCAAATCTTGTCCAACTATCCCCAATCCTATCCACTCCCCAGCTAATACACTGCCATGCCTTAGATATCAATGAACAATCAACCTTCTATGTCTCCTTTGTGTATGCTTACAACTCTGTTAACACTAGAGAGTCTTTACTTTCTGTAATTCCTTCTCTAAGACAAAACACACATCCATGGTTAATTCTAGGAGATTTTAATTGCTGTCACTCTCTCTCTGATAGAATGGGGGGTAATCCCCTCTCCCTCAGTGAAATAAAGCCCCTTGCTGATGCTCTCTATGACTCTGACCTTGTCAAGATTAGAACTCTGGGCATGCAGTATACATGGAATAACAAAAGGAGGCATGGTTGTAGAACCTTCTCCACCATAGACCATTCATTCTCGAACCAATTTGCATATACTAAATGGCCTCTCCTGTTCAACCACATTCCACCTCCTCTCCTATCTGACCACTCTCCTCAAATCATCCATCTCCGTGAAGCGGACTTGAGGGGGAAATCAAATTTTAAATTTTTTAACTCTTGGACATCTGAACCAGACTTCAAAAACATTGTTTTATCTGCATGGAATTTGCCTAAAATTGGTAATCACTTGTATGTTTTGCAGGAAAAAATCAGGGAAACTAGGAAAGTCTTGAAACAATGGGCGCATAACAAGTATGGTGAAGGAGACAAGATGAGCACAGTGATTAAAAGAAGACTTACTGATGTCCAGACAGCTATGATGGCCTCTGTCAACAATGCTAATCTATCAGAGGAGGAAAGTGTTCTCTCTTTGCAATACCAACAAGCTTTAATTAAAGAGAGTGAGATGATCAGGCAGAAAACGCGAATAAAATGGAGAGAAAAAGGTGATAAGAATAGTGCTTACTTTCACGCTAGTCTAAAGGACAAGCAAACTAGTCAGAACCTCTCTACAATATATGACACTCAAGGTAATCTTCACACATCTCCACAAATGGTCAAGGAAGCTGTAGTCAGACACTTCTCTGAATTATATGGAAATGCTAATCACTTCGTGCCGAATATTGATCTTATTCCCAGTGACATTCTCCCTAGATTAAATACAACTGATTATGACCTTCTCTGTAAGGAAGTAACCCCTGAAGAAATAAGAAATGCCATGTTTTCATTAAACACTGAATCTTGTGGAGGACCTGATGGTCTCAACACTCTATTCTATACTTCTTGCTGGTCTATCGTTTCTGCTGACGTTATCAATGCCATTCTCCTCTTCTTCAGAAAGGGTAAACTCTTCAGATCATATAACTACACTAACATAGCTCTTATACCCAAAATTAAAAATGCTCACTGTGTTAGTGATTATCGTCCCATCTCCTGTTGTAACACCATATACAAATGCATCACCAAGGTTATAGCTTCTAGACTCAAACTTGTGCTCCCCAATATTGTTTCCAAAAATCAGGCTGCTTATCTTCCAGGTAGGAGTATACTGGATCATGTTCTTCTTTCCCATGAACTCATCAAAAATTATAAGCGCAGGAACGTATCTCCTAGAGCTATGTTGAAGTTGGACATCATGAAGGCATTTGATATGCTGCAGTGGAATAGTATTGTCAGAATCATGGGATATATGAACTTCCCTCCTCATTTCATTGCTTGGATATATGAGTGTATTACGTCTCCTACCTTTTCAGTTACTATCAATGGCAGGAGTGAGGGTTTCTTTACTAGTGAACAAGGGATAAGACAGGGGGATCCCATTTCGGCTTATATCTTTATCATTGTTATGGAGCTCTTAACGAGAATGTTTGAGAGGATAATAGCACATGGAAATTACAAGCTTCACCCTGGATGTACTGAACCAAGGATCTCTGCATTGATGTTTGCAGATGATCTTGTGGTTTTTTGTACTCCTCAAACCAACACTCTCACAAGCATAATGCACTCACTTCACGAATTTTACGAAATGACAGGGTTGAATGTTAATCTCCAGAAATCTGACATCACCATTGCTGGTGTTAGTACTGAGCACTGTAGTGTTATCTCGCATATCACTGGGTTGTCCATAAATCATGATACTACCAGTTATCTTGGTCTGCCTCTAACTAGTTCTAGGATTACTGCTAACCAATGTCTTCCTCTTTTTGACAAAATTACAGCTAGATTAAACTGCTGGGCTTCCAAGTTGCTTAGTCAAGCTGGGAGATTAACTCTTATAAAATCAGTGATATTCTCAATGCAAGTCTACTGGGCTAGAACGTATATTCTCCCCTTCAAACTGATTAAAATGATTAGAGGAGCTATGATGAGATTCCTATGGAAAGGCAGGGTTACAGGCAGATACATAGCTCCGATTAAATTTTGTTCAGTGGAAAGGCCCATGGACAAGGGGGGGCTGGGCATTCTCAGCTTAAAGAATTGGAACATTGCTGCATTTGCAAAACACATAGACACTTTTTTTAATAGTACTGACAGCTTATGGGCTATTTGGTCTGATAAGAACGTGATCAAGGGGAGAAGCATATGGAGTATGACTAAGCCTCAAAATTTGAGTTGGACGTGGCAATGCATTTTCAAACTCAAAGAAAAAGTTCTTCCTTTAATGCTATTGAACACGAATCCCATATATAGTGTGAATTTTTGGGAAGACCCCTGGTTGAAACCGGGTCTTATTCTTAAACGTCAACTTACTCACAGTGAAATGCAACAGTCTGGAATACATCAGGAAGCTAAAGTTCATGATACTCTTTACAACCTCCAAAACACGCGCTATTCAACGTCTAATCCTAGGATACAACAAATATGGAACATGATACGTTGTCATAATGCAATCACTGATGTTACCAAGTGTATGGTTTGGGGCAATAAGAAGTCTGCCTACAGAATTGGAGACACATATGAATATCTGATGAAGAATGGTGATCGCCCTAAGTGGAGATGGTGCAAACGAACGTGGGGAAGAGACAGTAGCTTGAGACATGACCTAATGCTATGGAAAGTGTTGAATGGTGCGATGCTAACATCTGCGAGACTTGCTAGTTTAGGTATGAGTATTGATAATCGCTGTAAGTTTTGCAATATTATGCCTGAGACTGTGGATCACTTGTACTTTGAGTGCCACTATATTCATCAAATCTGGAAAAGAGTTATGGCGAAGTTTCACAGGAGGAATGTTTCTATAGATAACCTGAGAGAGTGGAGAAGAATTTACGAAAGCATCAATAGAAATAATGACAGAGGAAGAACCCTAAATGCAGTGCTAAAATGCTTTTTAACATCGGTTTGGAGGGAGAGAAATGCTCGGTTATTTGATAATGCAAACGCAAAAAATGACAGCAGCTTCAAAAGTTGGGTTTTGAGTGAAATTAGGGTTTATGTGGGCCAACTGACTTATGCAATTGATCCTGGAATACGTGTTTCTCTTCTCTATAGCTTGTAATCGATGTCTTCTTTTGTTTTTGTTTGTTGTTGTTTGTTTTCCCCCTGTGCTTGCTGCGCCAAGTGTTCCCCGTTTTTCCATCTTCCTTGTGTTTGTTTGTCGTTCTTATTGGTGTAGCAATATATGGTCGAGGTCCATTTAACCTCGTCGGCCTTGCCAAAAAAATTTTATCGCATAATTCAGTATTCTTATTTAGTAAACCGACGTCTGACACTCAGTCTAAGGATTATCCTGTAACGATTCTAAGGATTACCCTGTAATGATTATGTTCTAAAAAGTCATCTTCAAATGTTGTGATCGTACATGAGCATCTCTACGAGTGATATTGGTCGCTACCGAACGATTACAACTACTCAATGTAACAATTTGATATCTTTATATAGAGATCAATATCTGAAATCATTTTTAGCTTTCTCAATCTATCTTTCTTAGTCTTTATTCTCTTGATCATACTTACAGCTCTATTACATTCAAATTCAATTCTTTACTGAAAAATCATTTTACTTACTTTCGTAATCACAAAGCACGCATCTTGAATCATCAAGGAGATTATAGGAAGATTTGTACCAATAGTCAAAATCTTTGTTATGAGAATAGAAGCTGGTCTACTTAGAAAAATCATTCGTATCGCCTATTCCTTCAGGAGAAGTGAGGGAATTTGGTTAGTGGAAATTCCATATAGAGCTTCAGGACTAGACTTAGAATAGAGGTCCGAACCAGTATAAAAATTCTAGTGTGATTACTTTTATTTATTATGTTTTTATACGCTACTAGTTAGTTCAGCTTAATTTTGAATATCTACATTAGTATACACATAAGACATATTATACAAGCTCCATGTGTACTTTCATTTTATAAAGGGAGTATAAGTATTTAAAAAGAAGATCGAAGAGTTAAATACATTTTAAAGAATTTATTTAAGTTATTTAAACAAGAGGTTTAAATTTTATAAAGGAAGCTGATTTGTTTCCAAAGTCAAGTTTTTGTTTAAAAAGTAACTATCTTTGAAGGGATGTATTAAAATAAGTTTCAAACTATGTTTTAAAGAGTTTAAAAGAGGATGAAAGCATGGATTGCAATATTATTGTTGTAATAAATGTTCTCGAGAAAGGGAAAGAGATTATGGATTATTCTATTTAATTATCGCAAAATATTTCAGGAAATTACAAAGGAATTTTAGTTTATAGCACTTTGTTATTATTAAATAAATTATTTGCTTTATAAGAAGGAAAGATTTTGCCTTTTTAAGTCCAGTTTTGGCCTAAATAAGCAATTGTGGAAAATATTTTTAATAACTAGGTTGAAATCAAAGACTAGTAATAAGTTACGAAGTTGATATTCCAATTGTTTTAAAAAAAGACTTTGTTTTATGCAAGGGATTTCTTTGTAGCACTATTAAGTAACATAAAACAAACATGATAAATAGTGCTAAAATGTTGATACATTTACGTAAAGTAAGTCATCTTATATGTAGTAAAAAACTGATGAGTAGACTTTCCTCTACCAATGAGATCTAGAATTGGAGTGCTTTAGCTAAGGCAAGACCAGGTGCAACTAGTGCCCAGACTAACCTAGCTTCAATTCTGGGCGAGGAACAGAGAAGTCGAAATGCCGGAAATGTGATAAGTATGAGGGAGTTGAAAGTCTATAGGGTCTTTATAAATAATGCAAAAGTAGAGTATAATAATTGAATGTAAGATAAATAATAGAAATGTTTACACCAGATATTTTATACTGGTTCAGACCTCCCATTCTACATCCAATCCTGAAACTTCCCTTTGGTATTCCTTTAACCAACTGACCCTCGCTTCTCTCGACAGAGTAAGCTAATAAAAAAGTATATTTCTGACAATCTTATGGTCCAAATAACAGATTTTTTTACTGATAGTATAAATCTTCCTATGATCTCCTTTGAGTATGTGAATATGAATGCTTTGAGTTGTAGAAAGTGGTTTAACCAAAATTGTATTTTGGTTTTAATAGATGAGAGTATGTGAGCAATGTATATGCAATAAAGTGTTTAATAAATCAAGAGAGAGATTATTCAATTAATTGAAGTTAGTTGATCTCTACATCTCAATCAAAGTAGTATGTATAGATTCAAAAGGGTGCAAATGAAGAGTTGTAACTATTTGAGAAGATATACTCAATTTAAGGGCTACAACCTTTCGATGAAGGGTGATTTCTTTTTGTCTCAAATAGAAGCGTTTTTTCAAAATTGACAGTTTTTACATATGACAGACGTCTATGGTAAACCAAGATGTCTGTGACCTCAGAAAATATTTACCCGAGAATTGTCACAGACGTTTGTGGTTTTATCTCAGATGTCTATGAGTAGTAAAATCAGTTTTCCAACTTAATTTTGATGCATATGAAATAGTATGTGATCACGTAAGCATATGTACTTAAGGAGACCTTAACAATATTTTATCTAAGACTCTTTTATAGTAGAATAAACTTACTAACTATAGTATGGTCGATAGGTCTTCGTTTCTTTTTGTTTCTCTTTGAGTCTCAATATCTTCGAGCATGGTGTCTTCTTGTAACATATACCTATAATCTTGATATAGTGTGTGTGTATATAACTATGTAGTAGTTATCATTGAAACATAAATTAAAGGTTCTAACAATCTTCCTTTTTTGATGATGACAACTATATAATCAAAAATGGAAGTATTATTATATTTGTCACTCGATGTATATCCATAAATTCCTCCCCCTTTGTCATTATCAAAATGGAAGGAAATGATATAAAATACAGAAATATTAAATAGATATAGCATGTTATATATTAAGATCATGAAAAATAAAATAGGGAAGTTCAAGTAAAATTTGAAACAAATGTAGCAGAAGTTTTAAATAGTGAAACAAACAAGCATAAGAATAGATAATTGCAAAATAGTAAAAAGATAAAATAAAATGCTAATTGTACTGATTATATGAGTATGATAAGCCCCCATAGTTCTCATAGTATTCCCAATAAGAAGATGGATCCTACTCATATGTGTCAGGCCATTGTGTTTGGTCATTGTACTCCTAATCTTCTTGAATTGAGAGGCCTTGAAATGCCATGTACGATTGTTGTTGGAAATGCGGAGTATCAGGCACGTACATGTCATCACTATTTTCTTCTTCTTCCTCAGGTTTTCCTTGCATAGGAGTCTTCCCTCTATCATCTCTATCATGAGATGTACTTTCAGGTGAAGCTTGAGAGCGATAAATTGGTATTTGAGCCCGAGGTGGTGGTGTTGGTGAAGGTGAGGATGATGCGCGAGAAGATGATCGACCACGTACTTTGCGCATAACCTTCTCTAAAGTGGAAACTACTTTGTCCAAAGTCTTTTCCATTTTTGTCATCCTTATTGAGAAAGAACGTTTCAATCCAGTTATATTTTTGTTTAAGGCTCGGTGGTTAGCCATGATTATCTTTTGGTTTTAAGTGCCAAATGACGAAGAGATTCATTTTGCATTGGTTCAACGCGAAATTCTTGTATTTCATAATTCGAATAAAATTCGGTAGCATGACTAGAGGAAGTTGGTTATTGTAAAGGATGAGGTGGGTAAGTCTGCTGAGGAGCACTAGAGGGAGGAGGACCATGATGATCTTGTTGACGTTGTTGTATAATCCATTAGTCTAGGGGGATGATAGGAGGAGGGTTTTTAGGAAGTTGCATCAAGGATAGATATCTTGGACCACTATCTTTTGTTTGAATTTTTCTGTATTGTAATAAGTATAAAGAAACTCCAAGATCTTCAAAGATACACATTATGTACGAAGCGTATACAATTGATCGACGATGCTGAGTCCAAAAACCTTTAATTTGGTCATGAATTTTTTTTACCCAACTTATCGGGATATAACCAAATATTGCTTTTAAAGCTCGATGGTCATTGGGATAAATTTGCTCATGGCTACCAAGAGGGGGAATGATTGTGTTGATTATCATTCTATTTAGCAGTCTAGCACATGGGCGTAGGTAAATGGATTTCCATTGGGGCATCTTATCCTCCCATATTTGATGGGTAACTTCATCTTTGGGTAAAAGACTATGATCTGGTATATCGGTTTAGTCGATTCCCTCATAAGAACATCCTAGTATACGACCAACCGTTATACATCAATTTTGATTTCTTTTCCATAAACACTTGGCCACAACCATCCATCCTCATTTTTTGGATTCTAAACTTCCACACTACATAAATTGGAGTAGAAAAGGTAGATAGCTAGAGTATCGATAATTACCCTGTTTTCATCATAGCTAATTAGGTTGTGGCAACCGACATCCATAGTTAACCCTACAATATCGTATTCTATGACATTTCCAAGGCGATAGAAGGGACCATAATGGATTTTCTTCTTGGAAAGCACCTCAAATCGATTGATGGCAGTGGGAATGTTGCGGAGCCATTGGTTTAAGTGAGATTGTGTCACCGGGGATCGAGATGAAAAGGAAGATTGGCCTTGTTTTTGCATTTTAGAAATGGTCATCTTCTTGGGAGCCATTGATTAATGAATTTGAAGGTTATGGAGGCTAGAGTTTTGGAAATTGGGAATTGAAATGGAGTAAAAGTGAAGAATGAGGTAAATTCATTTATATATGGCTGTTGAAAAATGTTTGGTCGGAGCAGCGACAGACGTCTGTAGGGGATTCACAAACATCTATGGTTTCAGTAAAAATAAACAGAAAGATTCGACGGACCTCTATAAGGTTTCCACAGATGTCTATGATTACAGGAAAAATAAACGAAGAGTTTTGACAAACATCTGTGAATTCCCACAGACGTCCGTGGCTTTAGGAAAAATAGACAGAGAGTTTTGATAGACGTCTGTGAATTTCCACATACATCTTTGGCTATAAAAAAATTCCCATAACTCTTGACAAACATCTGTGGTATTTTCACAAACGTTTATGATATGTATTTTCTAAAATATTAAAAAGAATTTAAATAGCAATGAAAGTTTATTGAAATTTTAATACAATAAAACAATATACATACCGCTTAACAAATAAACTTAATTTATATGACGTATAGCATATGTTTAGTTTTTGTTGGAGAATTTAGAATTATTGATTTGTTGTATATCCCATGAATTGGATTAACTTTTGTATCGTCAATTAACGGCTTTAGTGGAGACCAACTCGAATGCGTTGAACTGTCAATCCAAGCTTTTTTGATGGTCTCGGTTTGCATGGATTTCTCGAAGTAATGTTATTCGCATTTGTAGGAGTTTCTTATAATCGAGGAGATTTTTGACGTATGCAACTTTTTGTTGGTGAATGACCATAAATTGCTAGAATACATTTTTCAAGAAAATTTAGATGAGATCCTTGACGTCATTGTTCGTAATACATTTCACGTTGAACTTCCATCGTTTCTTGTTGATATGATATATTTCATCGACTTTGTTGGCGAGAGATGTTGATTGTAGATCAATTGAACATTTGGCTTTCTTTTATTTAGGAGAAAAGCTAGCATGGTATGCAGATGATGCAACAATGTTTAGAGAAGCTGAACGAATCGATATAGGTGTGGATTTAGTTAGTGAAACATAAGTGCTATCTGATAAGGGAGCTTTACAGTCGATAGTTGAAAAGGTTGAGTCATGATCAAAAGACATTTTTGAGTAGTATTTGTTCTAATAATCAGAACAATCACAGCAAAAATTTTAAGGAGAAATATGAGCTGATTTATAATATTACCCTTTTACTATTTTTAGATAGTTGGTTAAGGAAAAGAACTTTAACCATATAAATGTTTAGAGAGAGGTTAGACTTATATGGCTATTATTAGTTTAATTTTTATGCATTTATTATTAATCTAAGTGTATACAACCAATTGAAAGTTTATAAGATATATTTCTACATAATTAAGGGTACAAAAATTATTTCTACAAATTTAATTAATCAATTCATTGTGTGAATAAATTCCTAGATCGAGTTTTAACTTAATAAAAGTTAGTTCACTTAACGGTTTAGTGAAAATATCAGCTATTTGATTTTTGGTGTTTACAAACTCTAGTGATATAATTCTTTTTCCATATTATCTCTTAGAAAATAACGATGAATATTAATATGTTTTGTTTGATCATGGTTAATAGGATTTTTTGATAAATTTATGGCACTAATATTACAACAATATATAGGAGATTTTGTTATGATTTTACCGAAATCTAGAAGAGTTTGTTGCATATAGATTACTTGTGCATATGCTAAAGCCGCTAAAATGTATTTGGCTTGACATGTCGAGAGTGAAAAATAGTTTTTTTTACTAAACTATGATATAAAGACTGACCAATAAAATGACATGTCCCACTTGTGCTTTTCTATCCGTTTTACAACCGTCAAAATCAGCATCGCTATATGACACAAGTTCGAATGAGCTACCTTTTGGATAAAGGAGTTTGTAATCTTTAGTGTTTGTTAAATATTTTAAGATTCGTTTTGCCACTCAATAGTGTGCCTCTTTTGGTTATGCTTGAAAATGAGCACATAAACATACTTCTCTCAAATCACAATCGATCCCTAAATTCCATCATTCCACTTCCTTCTCTCCATAATGGAATTGATCCCTCCATCACCGATTGCCTTCCATCACTTCGTTTCACTTCATATCATAGCTAACCGCATGCCTATAACCGATTGCATCGCATCGCTAATCCCTCCTCATCACTTCATCTCCTCCACATGAACACCTATCACCATCAGCCGATCCCAATGTTTGTTGCTCCCTTATTCCACCAACACACAAAAGAAACTTGGATTTTATCACAACTCCAACCATTCAACTCCATACTTTCTTCCGAACTCTACATCTATATTCAGCAATGTGAATAATCCAATTGTCTCATCGCAGTAGAAACCCTACAATCCAATACTAAATTTCATATAAATTGAATTTCAAACCACCAATGTATGTAAATTCAAACGCAAATGATCGAGTTGAGATAAAGGCGAGTATAAGGGTCGAATTAAAGAACAAAAGCGATGCAAATTCATGCTTGAACTGGAATTGAATTGGCGAGATTGAGAGTGAATTCGAATTGGAGTAATGGTAGAGATTTTTGGTTAAGAGGAAGACTGGATCGAATAGGAGATTGTGTGGATTGTAGTGTTTCTCAATTTGAAGATCCGATAATAGCGGAGACAAGGATGAATTGAGGATTGTTTTGGTTGAGAAGGAAATAAGCGAGCAAGTGAAGTGAAGAGAATAAGCTAAGTATTAGCTTATTTATGCTTGGGTGCGATCCGTTTTCTCAAAGGCCAATAGTGGTTAAGTCCACTAAGATGAAGGGATCTGATCTGATCACCCATCTATGGGATTCATACCGATCTCTTACTAATGTTTGAAAAAAAAATGTGAATGGATGATGAAGAATATAGCAATGAAAATATATTTCAACTACATGATATTGACAATGACCCATGAATGTGCATATTTAACATTCGATTTCTTAAATTGACATAAGTTAAGTTCTTAACTGGATTTCTCAGAAAAGAAGTCATTACAGATAACTGAAGCCTTATAACTCGATCGACAAGCTTGATGGAACCAAGCATAGACAAAGACTGGGGATTACGCTCTGGATTTATATTGACAAATATTGACCAAGCGTCATGACGAATGGAGAGAGATACGACTCTTTGGAAAGACAAAGCAACGAAAGAACAACGACTATTCAGGAAACTGAATGGAATTACTCCTTGCGACTCTAACTTGCTTCGGTTCAAAGCATGTCATGTTCGAAACAAGATGTACTTTGGGAGGTAAGTGCTATCCAACCTTTTGACCCAGCTATATCAAGACAATTGAGCAAGTTAGACTTGATGATAGATAAGGCAAGCGGCCTAAGGAGATGATAATGAAGTCTAGAGATCAAGCACAAACAACTACTGAAGTAATAATCAAGCAAAATCGAGAGATAGACTCTAAGAAACATTATAAGTATGGATTAGTACCTCCTCTAGGCAAGGGATCATACCTATCTCTTCTCCTAAGCAGGAGATCAGATTGGATCGCTATGGCTATGAACAGCTTGAATTGTCAATTCAACTCAATGAAAATCGATTGAAATCTCTAAAAATATGAAACAAACTATGCAATTTTTTTTTGAAAACATGAAGCTAGCATGGAGGGGGACCCACAAACCAATCACGCATTGCTATGTGGCCTCCAAGACCGATTGGAGCCGATCGCTGTATATTAGGAGTTGGCCCCAAAATTTTCTAGGCGACTTCATTTGCATCTCGAGATTCTATTGGCGAATTTTCAAAGATATATTTGATCGTCTATCCCTATAAATACCGAGTTCATATTTCATTTGAAGGATTTTTACACCGTTATTTTACTTGTACTTCATTGTACTTACGGATTCCAATCTAATCCCTCTTGTACTAAGAAATTCAAGTGATTGATAAAGCTATTCATCAAAGTGAACGTAGGCATTCAATGCCGAACCACTATAAATCTATTTGTCATTGTTTTTTTACTCGTTTGCTGCTTGTTTCCTCTGTTTTAATTTTGACTTCTTCGTTTATTTCTCTTCATATAATCTATGGGTGTTTGTGCCAACTTTTGGTGCAAACAAAAAATTTGGTCTATAAATCCAAACATATCTAATTATCGACAAGCTAATTGTACTCTAGGTTTGGAAACCGGTTTAGTACCCTAATAATCGACTAGTTGTCCTTCGAAACGTCAAAGTGACCTAAGCGGTTGATCAGTTAGTTGAATTGTAGATTTGAAATTCGATTTAGCGCCTAGTGGTCTACCAATTATCCATTAAAATGCTAAATAACTTAAGCTGTTGACTGGTTGATTACCTACGACCATTGATACATCATAAGAGCCAACTCGATTCACTCTATTTCATCATTTAACTTCATTCTTCCATATCCTTTAAACGATATGTTCAGACGATCTATTTTCATAGTCGCAATGACTTAGGTATACTGTATATCTCTTATTTCAAAAGAAATGCATGATTAGGATTTTAAACAGTATTATCATATAGTCACCAGAAGAAAAAAAGGAAGTATTATTTGTTTATTTCATTATAGTATGAAATAATTATCATATTCTATTTTTTTTCTTCATGCATAGTTTTCTTTCTAGGCGAAAACATAGTCAAAACATACATGTATAACTAGATATTTTCAAGAGGCGTGTTTTTGTTGTTAATAAAATTTTATTGAAATTTTACGTGAGTGGTTTCTGTTTTAAAGAAGAAGAGAGAAAGCGAAGTGAAGGAAATTAATAATGTGAATAGTTCTACACAACAAAAAATTGTGCACTGTATTTCTTTTACATATAGATTAACATCAGAAAGATTGGGCCATTTGGACACCCAAATATTTTTTTTGGATTCAAGAGGATGACCACGCGAGTTAATAGACGCGCGTGCCACGACCATTCGTCTAACCAGCCAACTAGGCCAGGTCGAATTTTGTTCTGGTCTAATTATATTTTTGGATATAAATTCTATTTAAACATTTCAGTTTTATCCTCATTTACAAGCCTACAATAATTCAAAATTTCGAATTATGAAAAGGTGAAAGTGATGGAAAAAAGAAACGGTTGGAAATTAGACTATTGAGCCAACGGTCATTTTCTTAGTGAATGAACGCTTTCTTTGGCAAACAGACATAACTCCCGGTGCCTACACTACAATAAAGCATGTAATTTACTTTGGATGTTGACCCCCTATTGCTTCGGTTCAACAACCAAAGCAAATGAGACAAAGCAATGGATCAAAACATGTTGCTTAGATTGTTGAACCGAAGATCACTAAATTGGCCAATTCACAACACTTATTTTTTACCAGCGCAAAATACCAAGGGTTATTTTACAACACACCCACAGTATTGTGCTCACATTTGTGCTTCTCCCAAACTGCTAGGGTTCCTCGAATCATAAAATCGACGCAAGTAAATGTTCTTTTTGATTAATCTCTAAATTGATGTTCGTTCATCTGCACTTCTTATCATTCCATCCTTATTCCACTTCTAACCTTTACATTATTTTTGGATTCAATTTGTTCCTTCTCCACCTCCCCTACCACCGCCACCAAAACTATTGCTATAGGAGGCACCCTCTAAGAGGCATCCCTCTCCTACTTCCCCGCGACCTTCGACAAACTCCAAACAATCACCATCTTTGAACTCACTAAATCCAAGAAATCCATCTTGTTCGCTTGTCCCTAGCACCTTCACCTCGACCTGCTCCCAAAAGCACCTCCCTGGATTTGCCGAAAAATCTAAAGAGCTTAAATCAAAAGATATGGATATGATTGCGTGCATCTCTATGAACGATGCATTTGTGATGATGACTTTATGGATGATGACGTTGTAAAGGTCTTAAATTTGGAAAAAAAGGGGTGCATTTATGAATAACAATGCAGAGGATACACTTAAAGCTCTTTGAAATTGAGTAGGTTTGTCTTTCCCCTTTATTTGGTGTTAAAAATAAGTTGTTTGATCATAACACCTCTGTGTGTGCTTTTTTGTGTGCTTTTTTGTATTTTTTTTTCCTTATAATTACAATTACAATTACATTACAATGGTTGATGCAATGGTTAGGGTTAAGGAATTATATGAAATTATTATGGTCTGCAGTAGTTTTGATGTTATCGTTCTTATTGTTGATCATGTGCAATGTAACTGAAAGAACACAAACAAAAGTGTTAATTGATAGATTAGTCTATGCTGTAGTTAAAGTATTTTCTAGTTTGCTTGTTAATTTGTTATACTTTTGTACCAAAGGTAATGAACCATGTTTATGTTGTTATGGAATATGATTTAAGAGATGAAGTACTTTAAACTATAAAATTATGGATTAAAACATCTACCTTAATTATTTCAAGTTCTGTTATTCAAAATAAATTGCAATATTGCAGATATTACCTTAAATTAAGAATGATAATATAGTTATACAGCCGACCTTTATGAAATATGTTCATTCTAATGTTGTGATATAAAGTAGAGTAATGGATAAATTAATATGAGAAGTGACGTCAATCATTGTGTTCTAATATACCTTGGTAGCAAAAGATGCACATAGATATATAATATCATTTGATTTTGTCATTTTAATTTTCCAAAATTGTAAACTATGTTAATTGTTATGTTTTGTTTTATAGAAGGTGTAATAGAGTTTGGATACCATTTTAGAGAAAATTATTATATAAATGTGGAAAAAATAGAACATAGACGCTAAAATGGTATTAATGACAAGCACCATTGTCCCAATGATTAAGTGCTTCGACTTTGGTGCGAAAGGTCACAAATTTGAAACTTGCATAGCGTGATTCGAACATATATTGATATTGATATGTGGTTTGTTGTATCTAAGTATCATGTCAAAAAAAGGTACTAATAGATGTGATTTAATAAATTAAAATTTTGTTACAACCATTAAATCAATTCTTCGAATCTAGCCTACTTACTACACTTCTTTATCAGTAAATTAATTGGCGAACTTTGCGATGGTTCAAGTAGATATGTTGAAGTTGAATTTTAGTGAAATTATAGCACGAATTGTTAATTAACTAGGAAACTATTAAGTTTGGAGAAAGCCTATGGTTTGTTAAGGCAAGTTAATAATTTGCATACCTTATTGAATAAATTCAATTATTATGCTCAAAGCAAGGCGGTCAATAACGAATAGTGAAAAATAGCGCAAAGCTTACGCTATGCACTATAACGCAGGCTATTTTGTTTGTTTTTAAAATTTTGCATACTTTTACAATTAATCAAGTATATTATGCCTTCAAAATTTAATATTTTTTTGTAGATTTTGTGTCATATAGAAACTGTTTAAGACTCCAAATACAAACAATACCATTCTTCATGCATATATTAAAAAAATTTGATGTAAAATGTAATTACTAGAACAAAGTTGATGATTTCATATTGTACTTTCAAAATAACTGATAGATATAACATTTTTTGTCTTAAAGGATTTGAAATTTATATTTATGAGTTATGAATTTGTGATGAGATAAAATTTTGTAAAAAACTATATAGAAAAAACGATTTTGCATAAAATGCATAATGTTTTCTATTGATAAGAACTAAGAATATATATAAATAAGAAAAGTCACAAACTGAAAATAAGAAGTCAAACTAAAATAAAATACCATAAAGCCTACAATGACAAGAACCAAATAAACTAAATCAAACATGATTCAAGTCTGCAACAACAAAACTTAGGAATTATATTATACTTCTAATTTTCTAAAGCTTAATCACTAATGTCATCCAAATTGCAACTATCATAATTATCCAAATCATCTTCTATTTCTTCTTCTTTTTTGATTCATAATCTACTTTGAATCATCTTTAAAGTTAGTCTCTTCTTCATCATTAATATACATAAACCTGAACTAGAAGCTAAAACATTTCCTTTTCATTTCAATTTAGTTTGATGTTGTCTAATCTCGTGTACTCTTTCTCCGGCTCCTGATATCTGTCATACATTATCCCAAGCCAATGTATCATTCTCAAAGACCAACTCATCTTCTACGTTTGAATTATTCTCTTCAATAAAACCGGCCATCCACTCATTTAAATCGTCTATATCTTCTAAAGAAATAGGATCCACCACATCCCTTCCCTTAAAACGATTTTTCAAAGTTTGATTGTACTTGATAAAGTCAAGGCTTTGTAGTCTTTCATATTCAAACTTATTCCTTCTCTTGCTATGGATCTAGTTCAAAAACATAATTTGGGCCAGTTTTAGGCTTTATTCGCTATACATACCTAAAAAGGAAAAAAAACATAATAGCACATTATTTTGGGTTATGCGCTATTTAGTGCTTCGACATAATAGCGTGCTATTTTGCACGATGGATGACACGTGCGCTATTATAAGTCAAATAACACACACCCTGCGCTATACGCTATTTTGTGCTAGCGCATGCTATGATAACTCCGGCTCAAAGTCCTTTCCATTTGTTGCTTAACTTTTACTATCCCTATAAGTGAATAGGCTTACATTGTTTGCATATTTTGAAACCGAATTAAACATACAATTTATTTGTTAGATGATTGAAAAAAAAATGGATTTGCATGTAAAGACATTATAGTAACTTATATTTTCCAGATACTTTAATTGGTATCAAGTATGCTTCAATATATCTCTACTCTTTCTTCCTCCAAGTATATCCCTTTTTTATTTTTTTGAAATATAATCATGAGAGTGGATATCCAACTAATAAACAAAGAGCACTAAAGTGAATATACAAGAGAGTAAGAGGTGATAGAGAATTTATTTAAGATTTACAATTATAGTAAGAATTGATATAACTTGTGTTGAAAAAATTATTTCATGATTTATTAGATATAAATGTTTTTAGTAAATGATATGTTAATCCATTTATTTAGACGATTAAGTGCTATATTCTAAACATCTCGTGTTATACCCCAATTTGTATTGTAAAATGATATGTTGATTCCATTTAATGTCATTTAATTAGCATATATATACCACTCAATCTAGTATTCCTATTCTTTCTAGATAAACCAATAACAAAATTAGAAGGCAATATCATTAACATTCTTGTTCTGTGCTAATGACATTTAATCTAGTATATCTGTATCATTTGATCTTACTATATTTTCTATAATTTTTAGGGATGGAGCCTTAACGCAACGGTTAAGTCACTAGCATGGTGATCTAAGCATCCAAGTTCGAGTCCGGAAATAACCTCTTTGCAATGCAAGGGAAAGACTGCGTACATTATCGACCTTTCTAGAGCCCACTATCGTGCGGGAGCCTCATGCACTGGGTTTCATTTTATATTTTCTGCAATTTTGACAATACATCTTGTTCCATTTTGAGCATTCAATGTTATTATACAATGAATATTTTATACCTCAACAACCTTTGGATAATATTAACTACAAGATTGATTCAAATATCATTGTAGTATTGATGTTTTCATTGAAATTAATGATATTTTATATTATATGCAATGTATTTTTGATGCAGTTCTCGGATGATGATGATGATATCTGTTTGAATATCATTTCTTTGAAATTCAAAAGGAATTGCCCAAGAAGCTTTACATCATTTTAGCTTAACATGCTTTGATTTAATATAAGGTAATCTAATTTTAAACTATACTATATTTCAGCTGTCATTCTTATACTGATGTATTTTTGAATAGGTTCATTCAAACGATAAGATTATGAAATTTTACCAATATAGGCTTGTTTTAGAAAGAAATAATAAAATTAGCCCTGTTTTAAAAATAATTACAGAAGTAAACTACTTTTCTTTCTGGTCTATTTAGTTGGTGATTTTTCAAAAGTCGTCAACAAGCGATTTTCGAAAAATCGCCCTAAGAAGATGCACATTCATAGTTGGCGGCTTTTAAAAAATCGTCAACGTAGAATAGCCTTTTCCTTTGGGCGGCTTTTGAAAATTCGCCAACTATGTAGATAAAAAAAAAAGTGGTCTATTTCTATAATTATTTTTAAAACTGACTAATTTTGTTATTTCTTTCTAAAACAAGTCTAAACTGGTAAAATTTCCATAAGATTAACGACAGCTAATCTTTTTTTAGTCTACTTGACAAGTAAGCAATTAGATCATGCGGTATTCTTGGTTTTGTTGTTACTTCATGGCGTTTTTTAATTACTCAACATCTCGAGTAAAAAAATTTCTTGTTACCCCTTCTTTGGTATTTGATGTTAAAAGATAGTCACAGGACATACTGTCATTGTCCTAGGATATGTAGTACATTAAATAGAATCAAATACATTAAATAGAATCAAATAAATGAGTATCGTTTTAAACTAATAGCATATAAACTATCAATTTTCAGTAGTGTTTTAGAAGCAACAAGTCATTACTTTCTCAAATTAAATAGCTAAAAGGTAAAGGGAAAATAGTTGAGCTAAAGATCCTTTACCTTATTTGAAAGGTTTTGATTATTGTGAAAAATTACTATCCGGTAGTGGCTCTAATCTGCAACTAAGTTGCCTATTAAAAATGCTGACTTTTGAGGATGTTGAGTCATTTGGGGAGATGGTAATAACAACCTTATTCAATCATCTGCTGCTTCTGGAGTGAGATTTTTTTTTAAAGTGTATCCTTTATGTCAATGTTCCTTGGTTATCATGGTAGATCCATGCACTGTATTAGCTTCAAATGATTTATAAAACAAAAGATCACTAACTATTCAGTGGGCCAGCAATGGCTTTGCCATTTTACCTTTTTAAATTCTTTACCTAATGCTTTGTTAAGTTAATGCTTTTTTCATTTAGCACCCAGCTAAGGTAAAAGCTGAAATGGATACGATGATTAAAAACACCGACGTTATTTTTTAAGAAAGTGAAGTTCATGAGTTTTATTATATCAGTAAACGAACTCGGGTGGATCCACTACCATTTTACTGCTAATTATATGCTGACTTACATGCTTTTTTTATCCATGTAGTTGTCATCATTTTCACTCTTGAGCATGCACGAACTTTTGCTTTTGTCAATCCAGAGACAAATATTATCATATGTCCTTATTTCGAAAATGTTGATTTGTTGGGGAAATCCCTTCAGATGACCAGTCTAAGAGAATAAAAAACCCAACGCAGCGGAAAACAACTGGATCGTGATTGTATTGAGACGATACAAACAGAGATAAACACCAAAACAGTCACAAATCAATGCAATGCAGAAAAATAAATAACACCAGTATTTATAGTGGTCCCACTGCGGCGAGGCAGTGTACGTTCACTTCGAGAGTGAGTATTTTATTAATCACTGAAATATTAAAGTTACAAGATTGATTCACTTTTGGAGGCTATATATAAGAAGAATTTATAATACAGACAAAATTCTACAGAGTTTTAGCACTCTAGGATGGCTCTGAAATTGGCAGAAATTAGTTCTCAATTTCGGCTGTCATTGTTGTCCAAAGGCTCCACTATTTATAGAGTGAAGATATGCGGAGAGGTAGCTGCTATATGGAAGATCGGGATTTGGTTCGACATCTTGGTTCGGCACGTGACACTTGGCATTTGGTTTGGCATAGTACACTTCAAGTCTGGACCAGCATCTTTCAATTTTCGAACAAGAAATCTGGACCGGTCTTCTTCTTCACATTCTTGGTTTGGTAAATATCAAATGAAATATTTCATTTGGCATCACCAGATCACCGAACGACAAATTTGGTCCGATCTTCCTTCACTGCGCCAAACCAATGCCGCTCCACTTCTCTTCTTTACCGAAGTTTCCGATTCGATCTTCTTCAATCACCGAGCAAAGTCGCCATCCTCCAGAACTCTGGAGTGGCAAATCCAAGCAACATCGGACCACTGATTTGGTATGGTAAATCAGCTTTCTCCATCAAACCACTTTGCTGATTCGGTCTTCAGCTCCTGTTCCTAGGGCTTCGGCTTCCTCTTCCATGAGCTTCTCCAATGGCCTCTTACGAATTCAGGTATCATCTCTAACAATCTCCACCTTGATACCGACTTTCATATAAGCCTTTCAACTTCATCTACACCTTTAGGCTTCAGGCAATGGATACTTACCCAATGAGCTTCGGCAAAGCAATCACCCATTATACTCTGTCACCGAACTGCGGCAAGGCCACCGTCCGTCAACAAAGTGTTCGAAGTACCCAGTCTGTGTAGAACTTATCAATCTCCACCATGAAAACAAACATCTCCATAAACTATCTCAACTCTCCCCTCGTGCCACTCCGTGGCACCTAGCACTTCATTAAGCGAATCAAGTCCAAGCAATGCTCGAACTTAGCAACAGGCAATGACTTGGTAAACATGTCTGTTGCATTCTCCTTTGTGCGAACTTTCTGAAGACGAACTATCTTCTCTTCACTCATCGAGACAATGAACGACTCTCTTACCTCAATATGCTTCGTCCTCGAGCTGAATGCCAGATTTTCAGCTAAGTAAATTGCACTCTGATTATCACAGTACATATCCACGTCTTCATATACGAAGCCCAAATCACACAACAATCGTCTCAAATAAAGCGCCTCCTTAGCTACTTCAACCGCAGCTATGAGCTTTGCCTCTGTAGTAGACAAAGCCACAATCGTTTGCAACCTCGCTCTCCAAATGATCGTTGTCCCACCAATGGAGAACACATATCCGGAGGTTGACTTCCTTCGATCTCTATCACCGGCATAGTCGGAATCACAAAATACAACCAAGTTGAAATCTCTTCCTCTGCGGCCAAAGGAAAGTCCATGGTTTAAAGTTCCTCTAAGGTATCTGAAGATACACTTCACTACTTCCCAATGCGTCTTCCCTAGATTCTCCATGAATTACTCACCAATCCATTAGCCTGTGTAATGTCAGGCTTACTGCAGGCCATGGAGCACATTAAGCTGCCAATTGCACTTGCATATGGGACCTTCATCATATAAACCTTATCCTTTTTCGAAATCAGAGAGCCTTTCTAGAAATTTGTATGTGCAAAGACATAGGTGTATTGATTGCCTTTGCCCCTTCCATGCTAAACCGAGCAAGCACCTTTCGAATGTACTCATTTTGAGTGAGGCTTAAAAGTCCTACTTTCTATCCCTTTGGATTTGCATATCCAAAATTTTCTTTGCTTCTTCTATGTCCTTCATTTTGAATTTCACATTTAACTTTAGCTTCAAACTATTGATTTCAACCTTATCCTTGGAAGCAATCAACATGTCATCCACGTACAAGAGTAGGTACACCTATCTACCATTCTTTAAATGCTTGAAGTACATACAAGCATCTTTGATGCTACGATCAAAACCAAGTGAAAGCATAAAGAGTCAAACCTCTTATACCATTGTCTAGGCGACTGCTTAAGTCCATACAAAGACTTCTTTAAGTTGCAAACCCAATTTCTTTCACATCTACAATAAATCCTTTTGCCTGCTTCATGTAGATGGTCTTATCCAAGTCTCCGTGCAAGAAAGCGTCAGTTGCTCCAGCTCCAAGTCATGAGCTGTGACGATAGCGAGCAAAATGCGGATCAACGTATGCCTCACTACTAGATAGAATATCTCATCATACTCTAATCCTTTTCTTTGTGAAAACCTTTTAGCAACTTGTCTAACCTTGTATCTCCCATCATGCTTCACCTTGAATACCCATTTGCAACCTATAGCTAAGCTTCCTTGAGGAGGTGGTACCAAATCCAAAGTCTTGTTCTTCTTCAACGACTCTAACTCCTCTTCCATAGTGCACATCCACTTTGAACTATTAGATGACTTCAAAACTTCATCAAGGTCAAGCGGATCCTCAAGAACCACATATATGGCATAGTCAAACTGATCACCAAAGCTAATGTTCGCAAACTGCCAATCACCATACCTTTCGGGCAGTCTAATAGTTCTACGACTGACCCGGGTAGGACTGCTTCGCCTAAACTCCTTTCACCACCACCTTAAACTGAACTTCATTTAGATTCATGCACATCACCAGCACTGCTAGAAGGTACCTATGGACTATCCTATGATGTTTCATCAACTACGTTTTCCTCAACAGCATCAACAACATCTTTACTCCTTGCTTGGAACATGGAAACTTCTTCCATCTTCTTAGGCCTATCAGAATCTTCTGATGTGGTAGGTAGCTTCTCCTTCGGATTGAACATAGCAGACTCATCAATAGTAATATTTCTGGAATGAACAATCTTAGGATCAACAGAGTTCCAAATTCAATACCCTTTGATACCATCGATGTATCCCATTAGTATGCCCTTGTATGCTTTAGCCTCCAACTTATCATCACATGTATGGTGAACGTACATAGGACAACCAAAAATTCGGAAGTTACAAAGATTCATGCTTTACCTCTCCACTTCTCCTTTGGAATCTACCCATCTATGGCTTAGCACATAATTCAATTCATGATATGCGCCGCAGTTGATAATGCCTCAACCCAAAAGCCTCTAGACAAGCCAACCATCAATCTCAAGCAACGAGCCTTATTCAGTAGAGTCATGTTCATTCTTTCTGCAACTCCATTGGATTGCGGATCACCGGGTGTAGTGAAATATCTCTGAATACCATGATTTTTACAAAAGTCAAGGAACTCCCTAAAGATAAATTCACCGCCATTATCAGATCTCAGCACCTTTAAACTAGAACCAGATTGGTTTTCAACAAGCGCTTTCCAGTCTTTGAACTTCTCAGTGCTCTTTGATTTGGCCTTCATCACATACATCCATACTTTTCGAGAAAAATCATCAATGAAAGAGATAAAATACTTTGCTCCTCCGAGAGGAGTAGCAGCCAGTCCCCAAACATCTATATGCATGTACCCAAGTACTCGCCTCGATCTATGGAGTCCAACTTCAAAAGATACTTTAGTTTGCTTGCCTAAAAGACACTCCTGACAAAAGTTCATCTTGTCGAAGCTTTCTCCTTTGATCATCTTCTATCTCCGAAGCAACTCTAAGCCCTTCTCTGAAATATGACCCAACCTAAGATGTCAAAGCTTTATGACATCCAATGCAAGAGAACTATCTACTCCAACACATGACTCACTATGAACTATGGTTCCTTTCAGCAAATATAGATTTCGGAACATATCTTCTTTCATAAGAACTAGTGCACCTTTCAAAACCTTCAAACTATCCTTCTCGATAGTTACCTTGCATCCCAAAGATGCCAATTGTCCTAACAAAATTAAGGACTTCTAAAGATCTGGAGCATACTGGACACCTATCAAAGTACGTATTACTCCGTCAAACATCTTGATTCTCACTATACCATCACCCATTGCTCTACAGCGAGCATCATTACCCATAAGAATAGAGCTTCCCTCTCGTCCAACGAAATAACTGAAGTAATCCTTATTGGGCGTCCTATGGATAGACGCCCCTAGTCCAGCACCCATTGGTCCGAGACATCCGATTCTGCTGCAGACAACACATTGTCAGATACAGATTTTTCCACCACAAATGATGATCCGTCTTCTTCTTTCTTCTTTAAATATGGACAATCCTTTTTTCAATGACTAGGTTTCTTGTAGGTAAAGCACTTTCCATCCTTAGACTTTCCTCTCCTACCATTATCGGGCTTCCTGGACTTGGAACGCCCTCTAGAGTGCCAATTCTTCTTATCTTTTCTATCTCTTTCAACAAACAGGCCATGAATACTACTTCCACCTCTAATTCCTTCACTTATCTCCTTCATCTAATCTCTCAAGACCTCAAATAGAAGGCATGACTTAACATCTTCCACTTTCAAAGTGTCTCTAGCAAAGATAAGACTGTTAGCAAAGCCGGTGTATGACTCTGGAGGAGAACACTTAAAAATTATTGCCATTTGCTTCTCATCCATCTTTAAGTCAACAGTCTTCATCTTCATTACGAGTTCATTAAAGAAATTAAGATGTTCCTTTACTAAAGTATCCTCTCTCATCTGCATGGTGAAAAATGTCATCAACAATATCAAATGATTAATAAGAGATTTCTTCAAATAGAGATTTTTTAGCTTGGTCCAAATGCCCCTAGTAGTGGTCTCACTGCTAATCTCTGAGATAACAATTTCTTCCATAGCTAGTTGTAAAGTGGTAAATGTCCATTTCTCCATCTCCTTTCTTTCCACGACTAAGATGTCAGCCGTCAACTCCTAAGGGGCAAATACTACTAGATGGACTTCATTTCTCATTAGCTTTCATCCTCCATTACCACTTCTCGAAGTTTTTATCCCCATTCCATTTCTCAATTGCCAACTATGATCCTAATGCGATATACATCCCTCTAGTATATGGTCTTGTAACAACTGGGGTCGCTTCATCTCCTGCCATAGCGTCTAACACTCCTCAATCAATCTTGCAGCTCTGGTACCAAATTGTTGGGGAAAATCCCTTTAGATGATCAGTATAAGAGAATAAAAACCCAACGCAATGGAAAACAATTGGATCGTGATTGTAATGAGACGATACAAACATAGATAAACATTAGAACAAATAGTCATAGATCAATGCAATGTAGAAAAATAAATAACACCAGTATTTATAGTGGTTCCACTGCCGTGAGGCAGTGTACGTCCACACAGGGAGGGGTGATTTTATTAATCACCAAAAGTTTAGAGTTACAAGATTGATTCATTTTTTGAGGCTACACATAAGAAGAATTTACAATACAGACAAAATTCTACCGAGTTTCACCTTTCTAGGATGGCTCTAAAATGGGCTGAAATTAGCTCTCAATTTCGACTGTCATTGTCGTTTAGAAGCTCTACTATTTGTAGAGTGAAGATATGAGGAGGGGTAGCTGCTATATTGAAGCTCAGGATTTGGTTTGGCATGTGACACTTGACATTTGGTTCGGCATAGTACACTTCAAGTCTGGACCGACATCTCCCAATTTTCGAACGAGAAATATGGACCGACTTGCTCTTCACCTACTTGGTTCGGTAAATATGGAACGAAACATTTCGTCGACATCACCAGATCACCGAATGACAAATTTGCTTTAGTCTTCCTTCACCGCTCTAAACCAATGCCGCTCTACTTCTCTTCTTTACCAAAGTTTCTTGTTCGGACTTCTTCAATCACGGAACGAAGTCACCACTCCAGAACTCTGGAGCGGTAAATCCAAGCAACACTGGACCACTGATTTGGTCCGGTAAATCTGCTCCCTCCACCGAACTACTTTGCTGGTTCGGTCTTCGGCTCCTACTCCTTGGGCTTCGGTTTCCTCCTCTATGAGCTTCTCCAATAGCCTATTCTCGAATTCAAATATCATCTCTAACATTGATTTCCTATTTTCATTAATTTGTTCGTACGTAACAAAAACTTCTCAATTTTTAATTTTGGCAACAATATACAATTTTATCAAATGCTTCTTCCTTTTATAATTTTAATAATCATATTTCTTTATTGCATCTAAATAGGTGTCCCTATATGCACAAACTGATTGTATGATTAATACATAAAGAAGAGAATATTTATCCAATTAATTTGTATATATTTTTATGTTTCTATAAAATCTATTTAATTAATTAGTAGCCATAAAGTTATGATCCAACTAATAAGTCAATACGATTTAAAATGATAGACCATTGTGTAAATGTAAAAAAAAACATATAGATTTACATGAAGCATGAACCGCTACTATCATATAACATCTATCATTTTATTTCTTATTTTTAAATTCTTTCTACTATAATGTTAGCAAGTAAAATTTATAGAAATCAAGTAAAATTTATAGATATCAAGTTTCAACTGCAAGTTTGAGATTGCAATTTTGTGATTGTAGTTCGCAACTACAGCAGTGGGTGCATTCGCCATAATAATTTTTTATGTGCAAATTTTGTCTTGTTTCTAGTGTTTGTTGTTGTTAAATTATGTTTCCTTACCAATATTGCTAATTCATTCTATTTGGTATAGAGTTCAACTTAATGTTATATTAAACGCATGTAAGCACCAATTGAAGAAGTGGAGGAAAAAAATAGTTCTTGTGGTAATGGATGAGTAGAAGATCTTGAAAATGATTCAATTTTGGAAGATTTAATTTCCAATAGACAGACGTTACCGCCATGCAATTAGTTCTACTTCTTCTATGAACAATGTATTGCCTTTTGTTATTCTAGACTGACATTGCTATGGAATTGATGACCTATGTATTGAATTTGGTAATTCATGTATTGAACATGTCTTTTGTTAGTTGATACTTTATTTCATTACTTGAATATGGATGTTGTTTCTTGATAGTGATTTGGCTATAACTTGCTAGCTTTAGACGATATTATTTTTGAATGCATATTAAACATAGCCTATGATATCGGCATGCTTACCATATTAATTATCTGGGCGGTTATTAATGTTACGAAATAGAAATTACCAACATCTATTTATGTTGCGAAGTAGAATTACCAACATATATTTATGTTATTGTTATGTTATTGTTCCTACTTATATTTGTTGGTATTATGCTAAAAAATTGATATTACCACCACTTATTTTCGTTGAAAGATAACGTTCAGTTTCAGTAACAAATATATGTGTTGCAAATACGATATTACCAACGTTTATAACCGTTGGGAATGTTTTTTCCAACATTTATAACCGCTGGCAGATAGAATTTAGTAAAAGATATAACTGTTGCAAATGAATGCCAATGCCCTTATAGCAACGCATATAATTTTTATCGAAATTACTATCAAAAGTTATACTCGTTAGGAGTCCCCTATTTTGTTGTAATGGGTTCATTTGCTTCGGTTCTTTAAACAACCGAAGCATTGATTGAGGCTTTTGCTTCAGTTGTTTCATGGCGATCGAAACAAATGACTCACTTTTGCTTCGGTTCTTATATTACAATCGAAGTAATTGACCCTCTTTTGCTTTGGTCCTTACATGACATCAGAAGCAAATGTCAATTGAAGGGAAAATGTACTGTTTCGGGTTTTAAAGACCTAAAACGACATCAAATTGCATTTAAGATATTCTTAAACGCATTATTACTGTGAATCTTGTTGAACAAATAATACAATTTAAAGATATATTATTTATCAACATAGTTCATATTTATGACATAAATAAAAAAATAAGCATAAATAGTATACAATCTCTCACATATCTATATTATTACATCTCTTTATCTAAGATGAAGGTAAATAAATAGTCTCATTCGCAGAATTACATCTTATATATATTCCATCCTAGAAGTTTTTTGGAACAACAAGAAATTAAACAGTTAATTGGAAAATAATATGAAGAAAATAAAAAAGACTGGTAAAACATTAGTTCTCTCCATAGATCCACTTCTTAGCATTGCTTAGAAAGAAACCAATTCGCTTGGTTGGAACCATAGTGCAATCTCTTCTTTTGCGGTTTTAGGTCCATTACTTCCATGAATAATGTTCATGCATTCATCAAATTACAGTAGTCTAACTATTAGAAAATACTAGTAATCTAACTATTAGAAAATACAGGTTCATCAAATTGATTAAAAAAATCATCGATTATGCCTCATTTGGCTAAGTTTGAAACTTATGACAAACACAAACATGCTTTTTCCATGGTGGCAGATGCCTAAAAAAATGTACTGATGTAGTTTAAGATCAAATTAAATTTTTTGATATACAAAAATTAAGTTTCATTTTTTAGAATTGCACTAGTTAATCCCCAACGATGCTATACTAAATAGTGTAAAGGGGTTTTTCAGAAACACAAGTTGGCACAAGTTCATTTTCCAAAGCCTATATAGTAGCAGAAACAGACCTACGGTTGTAATAAGTTTGAAACATGGCATTTTTCTATAATACTCATAAACAAATGAGGCTATAATAATGAATTAAGGATTAAAGTTACTTGTGGAAAATCACGAACATAAAACATCAATACTTACTGTATTGATACTTCCAATAGATTATAGCAACACAACAAAAGAGCAATAAAGATATGTACTGTAACTACGAGAAATCATTGCTTTGGGTAAACATACCTCCCAACAAAAACAACATGATCTCCCCTGATTGTGCTTGGCTCATATTTCTAAGGATCAGTAGCACCAATAAGTTTACGCCCATATTTTATAACACCTTCTCCTTCCTATACCTATTTATACAACTGAAGAACCGGAGAAAGATAGACAATATAATTACTATAAATCATGAGCTTATGTTGACAAAGTCGTGAGGTTACTGGTGCATATCACCTTGATTGTTTTGTACTATATGTTCATTTTGATCTTCTTAAATTGTAAAGTAGTCAGACTTCAAGTTCTAAACTTATGCCTAATAAAATAACATCCTTCGTGGCCACAAAAGACATCTGTTTTCCCACTCTACAAAAATATAATGGAAATGTACCCATTAGTAATCATGAGATGCAAATATATGATAATATATCACATCTTAGCAGAGTTTAAAATCCAAATTAACAGAATTTTGACCAAAGTTACCAGAAGTTACCAAACCAATAATATATAGTTGATTCCTTATTCAGGACTCTCACAAATATACCCAACAAATTTATTATATGTTGTCCAACTTTTTAACTCATAAATTTGGAACTGGAATGTGAAAATGATAGCGTCCTTGGTTTCATGTTATATTCCTAGGAAGGATGGAATATAACACTAAACAATTAAAATGCATTTTAAATCATGGTAATGGTACAGAAAACAAAAGGATGTAAGTGATCATATTTCCACTTTCATGAGAATGGGAAACTCAAATGTACTAAAATAATGCCAATGCATATAAATAATAGTGGCTCGATTAAAGGAAATGTATGTGCACACACATAATAGTGACAAAATAATATCAAATAAGTTGGACCTCTCATTATTCTCACATCTCTCGTCATCTCACTCATAAACCTCACCGTCCTTCCTAGTAGAAGACAAAGCTACAACTCTCACTGACCTTTTACATCTCTTCATCCTTTCTTTTATTTATTGCGCTTAAGCTTCTAAAGCCTTATGGCATGTGAAATCTAAGCACTCAGTGAGTGAAGTAGTCAATTTTTCGAGCATATATCAACAACACTAGTCAAAATCATCAAACGAATGGAAATGATTATGCTGATAGAATATATTAATGAACAATATATTTATTTTTATTATATGTTTTCACATGAATAATATTTATAATAAATATAATTGAACTTCAGTCCAACAATCAAAATTTTACTATAGTGGTTAACTTTTCATGCACACATCACACATTTGTTGTTTTAGTAAAGGAACCATTAAATGTATGAATCAAAATTGCTTATTTATCACATTAAATTTCAGTTAATATCTCCCTATAGTGCATACCAAATAAAACTTGTCATATGTGAATAAAAATCATTTTCCAATTATCTGGCATTGAGGTTCCGACTCCCAACTCAATAAAAGAATGTATGAAAAAAACATTCAAAAAAAGTTGCCATCAAGTATTTATTTGAAGGCTAAGCCAAATGCCATCAGGACTCGATACTAACATATTTTAGGTCTAATCTGGAATAAATAGCAGCATTTGATTTCCTTATAATTAACTTCTTTTTAAAATAAAATGACAACAAATAAACAAACTGACCACTAGGACATTACTATTGTTTCAAAGGTTAGAAAGATGCATCTAAATTTCATTTTAGATAGCCTTCCATATCCATTGAAGATATAATGATTGATTTTCACATATTAGACTTAGTAATATTTATTACTTAACAATATTTTATTTGGAATCGATGGGAGAACTAAAAGAAAGTTCTAAGATACTTTATTTATTATTTACATAATACTTGTTTCATTTGACTATTCAAAAATTTTGCTCTTTAGTAATGGTAATCTATACATGATAAATTAATAATTACAAGAAAAGGTAGTTTTACATTTTAATAGCTCGCAATATTTATTTTAAATAGATATAAAAACAACATAGGGGAAACTAGTCAATCAATACTAATCACGTTTTTGTTTACAAAACCATAGTTTCTAACCTTTTTTGCTCACTGTATTGTAGTTTTATCTGAGTTATCATGCGTCAATGATTTAATTTCTTCTTTAGATATAATCTTCAATTCTTACCCTGTATTATAACTGATTCAAGTTCATTTTTTTCATCATTGGGCATAGAAAGTTGTACATTGATAGAATTATTGTAACTAATAAAAATAATTAAGGCAATAAATAAGCATTTAAATGACGACTAGGATAATGCAATTGCTATGAAGATGGTGAAGGAAAAAAGGACAAGTCATCTAAAGGTTCCAATTAGATTGCTTGAGTTCTAAATGCAAAATAAATGGGGCATTTTCTATATACAATAAATTGCAATACATTTTATATTGTTATAAAATTGAAAATACAATAATTCCGAACAAAAAAAATGCTTTCAAATCTCATTGCTTAATACCAGCATAGCTTATATTACAATTATTCATGACAGCGCACATTAACATGCCAAAAAAGTTATGATCAAGCGAGAGGGAAAACAAAAGAAAAATAGGGAGGTATGTGTATGTGTATATACATAAATTATGTACACACACATGCATGTGTGTGTTTTGTGTGAAAATATGTAATAAGTTGACAATGAACGACAATATATATAGTCACTCCATTATATGAGTTTTAACATCATCAATCAATCCCGGGTATGGTTATCACTTTTAAACATCCTTCTATTATCATAAAATATTTCAGTGTATTATTTGCATAAATTGAATGAATTCTAAAAACTAGTAATGAAAATCGTAAGCTAATTAAGCAATAAACTTTGAACAACCAATATAGTACAATCCCAAAGCTTAACATAGAAAGTAAAACAATTAGTATACAACATCAAACACTTAACCTTTTTATTTTAGGATTTTATGTGGTACTATGAATGAAGTAATAGCTGTGCTTTTGGTTGCAAAAAACCTTGAGAATACAATAACTCAAAATAAAAAGTGGCCTCGAATCTCATAGCTTAGTATCGACATAGTTCACTTACAGTTGTTCATGATAGTGCATATTAACTTGCCATAAAAAATTATGATCAAGTAAGAGAGTGAAACCAGAAATAAAGAAAACAAATAAAGAGCTATGTGCATGTGCATATACATAAATGCATATACACACATGTATATGTATAGCTGAATAACTATACATAAAGCCACTCAATTATTTGAATTCATATATATTGGGCATTTGTGGGCACTAGTTATCACATGTAAAAATCTATATTTTTTCCATGAATTATTTTAGTGTATTAATTTGCATAAATTGAATGAATTTTAAAAAGTGGTTAGGAAAATCGCAAGCTGATGCAACAATAACCTATGAGGAAAATCGCAAGCTGATGCAACAATAACCTATGACCAACCAATATAATACAATCAGGTCCGAAAGATTAACATATAAAGTTGAGATAAACAATCAAACTTCTTTATTTCATGATTTTATGCAGCAGTACAAATGAAGTAATTCCCATACTTTTGGTTGTAAAACAATTCAATCCAAGAAATTTCAGTACCTCTACTGTACAACAGTTGAATTCGGAAAATTAATTTTATTTCACTTCCAAATCGCAAATCTCTATCAACCATCGATTATTTTAGAAGAATCAATTGTATTCAAGTATGCGACAATAATTCTCAAGCTCTTTAAAATCAAAGGTGAGAGCATGCAGGCGATGCAAATCCAAACCACTGACATGAGTTCCGATAGGTTTCTTTCCAACTTTTGATGGCGATTTTAAAAATTAGGGTATTGAGATCTGGAAAAGGAGAACTGAAATTGGGGAGAAAATTGAATGAATAGAACAAATAAAGGGAGGGGAGAGACAAGGAAAGACTATGAGTTATAATTCGTTGGATTGTTGCAAACTGGATTGCTGAGGTAGATTATGGTACATTGATATTTTAATAGTAATTGGATGGATGGATTTTCGTTGTATATTTTTTAATATTTTAGAAGTATATTGCTTCGGTTCTTAACACAATCGAAGCAAATGAATGATCTATTACTTTAGCTGTTAATACAACCGAAGAAAATGACTGTCCTATTTGTTTGCAAGGGTATGTTACTTCGTTGTTAAGGTGAAACCGAAGCAAATTATACTATTTGCTTCGATTGTGTTAACTGAAGCAAATGAGGTGAGGCGACAATAATATTGTGTACTAGTGCTATATAAAGGCAGTGCTACTCTAGATAAATTTACTTGGAAATTTTCGATTGCCTTCTTCATTCTCTCTTTCTCTTAAACTCTATTTTTCATTTTCATAAGTAGTATATCAGGTTTGTGGCACTGCAGAAACTCGAATCTCTTGTCACTATAGTCATCCCTAAGTTAGTTCAATCAACTTTGATAGTGCAACGTCAGTCGATTAGAGAAAATAACTTCTTGAAAAGGTAATTTTTTTTGGTTGGATTGAAATTTGCATATGTGTTAACCATGCCAAAACCAAAAAAGGCAGAGAATGAACAAATTGCGGATATAAGAGCATGACAAAAATAGAAATATGATGACTATACAAGGGGCATATATGTAATGCAATGATGAATGCATTATTTGATATGTACTGTAACAAACCTACTGCAAAAGGTATTTGTGATGCGCTAGAGGCTAAGACTCTAATGAAGGATACAACAAATTACAAGTTTTGGGGTATGGAAATTTTGAATTACAAAATGACTGAAGTTAGGCCAGTAGTAGAGCAATACAATGATAATATGCACATCTTGATCCAATTCAGCCATCATAATATGAATATGGATGAAGAGATTAAAAACTCATCCATGATAGACAAACTTCCTCCTTCCTAGAAAGAACAAAGAAAAATACTAAAAACATAAGAAGGAGGAAATAAGTCTAGACAATATAGCACAATACCTGCAGGTTGGTGAACAATTAAGATAGAAGGAAAGTGATGGTCTAATAGTGTAATTATCAAAGATCCATATGATAGAGGAAACAAATGAAAATAATGCTTTTGAGCACTCTTTATCAAAAGAAGAAGTTTTAGAATAAAAACAACTTCAATACAAAAAGGCCAAGAAAGTGAATGACTATTACAATTGTGGAAAGCCTAATAGCTTTAAATAAGATTGTAGTTTCCTTAAAAACAAACCACAACCGTCAAAAGACAGTTTTACGATAGTAATATCTGAAATCGGTATGATTGAAGAGCAATTCTTGTTAGATCTACCCTGGTGCTTCTAAACATATCTCCAATGAAAAAAGTTGATTCATAAAAATTGAACCATCTGAGGGAGAAAGCTATCTCTATATGGAAAATTCAGCCAAGAAGTGGTCAAGGAGAAGGAGACAATAGACTTGAAATTCATGTTTGGTAAAATTCTTACACTGAATCATGTACTTTATGTACCCGAAGTTTAAAAGAACCTTGTTTTTGGTAGTCTTTTAAATAAGTTTAGTTTGAAACAAGTTTTTGAGTCGAATAAATATATATTGATCAAAGGCAGTGTGTTTATGGAAAAAGGGTATATGTATGATGATATTTGAATATTAATAATTATTACTTTAACTTGCATTGCTGACTCTCTTTTTTATAGCACAATAGATTGGAATATGTTAATACTGGATGTACAAATGATATGATTGTATTAAACATATCCCTAAGTATGATAATAAATTTAATGATTAGTGTAGGATATTCTATTTAACAAAAATTACTAGAAAACTATTTTCGTTGAAATCTACTAGTACTACTAACATGTTACAACTAATTCATACTGATGTTTGCGACATGTATATTACTCCTATTAGAGGAGAAAGAAGTATTTTGTCACTTCCATAATTGATTATTCAAAGTATAGTTACGTAATTAGTGATGTTTGTGCATGTTGAAGTTGAAGTATTGCAATAATTTTTGACCTATAAAACATAAGTAGAAATCCAATATGCTTCTAAAATTAAAACCATTAGATTGGATAGAGAAGGTGAATATCATCTCTTTGCATTTTGTGAATCCGAAGGAATAATAGATGAAATATTTATAGCTTATCCACCATAACAAAATGGAGTAGTAGAATGAAAAAAATATGACCCTCACTAAAATGGTTAATGCTCCATTGTGTAACTCTAGTCTTAATACTAGTTTCTAAGGTAAAGAATTATTGTCTTCACGTTACATATTAAATAGAATACCTCATAAGAAAACTAAAGTCAATTCTTCAACCGCCTAAACCAAAAAGTAGGAAATTAATGGTATTGAGTATATTTTCTTAGGATATCCAGGGGTATGGGGGCTTGGATCAGCGGACGACTTTACTACACCCTCCTCAGGAGTTTACCGATCCATCGGGTTCTCTTGGGTTTTCAACTAAAAAAGAGTATATTTTCTTAGGATACGCTCAACCCAGCGACAGTTATAGGTGTTTATTAATAGAACTTAATAATTTTTCTGAGGTAAACACAATAATAGAATTAAGAGATGTTGTGTCTATGAAAATAAATTCACAACATTCTATCTAATCCAACTATTGATGAACCGGTGAAGGCTATTATATCTGTTCGTGAAATGGTGCAGGTCAGTGAACCTATTTGTGAAATTGAGAACATTTAGACAAATAATAGTGAAATTGGTGAACTTCTTTGGAGAAATAAAAGAATGAGGATTAGAAAATCATTCGGACCATATTTTGTCATTTATTTAGCAGAAGGATGGTAAATGTTATTAAACATCAAGCCATGTTTTCTATAAGTGTAGAGTCCGATCCTTTAACATATAATAAGGCAATAAAGTCTCAAGGTTCATCATTTAGGTAAGAAGCTATGAACGATGAAATGGAGGTAATTATGGGAAATGAAACTACGAAACTAATAGACTTACCACCTGGTTCTAAACTAATAAGATGTAAGTGGATATTTAAGAAAAGTTAAGAGCAGGTGAGACGATAGAAAAGTTTAAAGCCGAATCAATTGATAAGGATTTACTCAAAAGAAAGAATCAATTATTTTAATACATATGCATATGTAGCTAGAATTTCAAAAATTAGGACAATCATTGCGTTAACATCTACTTATAAACTTAAAATTCATGAAATGGATGTAAATACTACATTCTTAAATGGAGAACTTAATGAGTAAATATATATGTCACAACAGAATGCTTTGTAGTGCTTGGAAAAAAAATGCAAAGTATGCAAGTTTATTAAATAATTTTACTTTCTTAAATAAGCAGAAAAACAATTGTATGAGAAATTTGATAAAATCATAGTATCAAATGCTTTAGGATCTACAAATCAGACACGTGTCTATGGTAAATTCCATGCTGGTAAAGGAGAAATAATATGCTTTACATCGATGATATTTTAATATATGAGACCGAATCTTCCAGTATTAAAGAAATGAAAATATTTCTATCTTCATGTTCTGACATGAAGAATATAGGGAATCTGAAGTGTTTCTAGGAATAAGAATAATAAAAATAGCACAATGATTGGTTATTACTCAGTTTCATTATGTTGGAAAGATCCTCAAAAGGGTTAATCAATTTGATTCCAAACATGTAATCAATCCATTTGACTCAAATATGCAATTATACCGGTAGATCGTTGGATTAACTAAAATAAATTAAAGTTATTGGAAGTCTATACTCATGTAGTCAATGCCTTGCTATTACCCTGCTATAACCCTGCTATATCTCATAGCGAATTTCTACCGCTATGATTTTTTCATATAGCCCAAAATATAGCCTTTCTGCTTTAAGCCCCGTTATTTCCGCTCTATCCCGTTATTCCCGCTATATTTCATTATTTCCGCCATATCTTCTTTAAAAGAAATGAAGTGAAAAATGTCATTTACACATTACAAAAAATATGAAAATAATTTATTTAATTGAGTTTTTACTATATTTCAAAAATGAAAATACTATAATATTCTACTAAATTCAATTATGTTATATAACATTTTTACATTTATTTACAGTATACTCACACATGTTTTTATATAAAATTATTTATGTATTAATTATAATTCAATTGAATGTTAATTTTTCATTCAATTACCATTTATATATTTGTAAAGACATTAAGTATGAGTTTTATATGCTATTTTAGAGTCAATCCGCTATATCCCAATATATCCTCGCTGTATCACCGCTATGACTATTTGCACCTCCGCCGCATTCAATCTACCGAGTGCTTTAACTGTACAGGTGTATACAATGACATACATTGGCCTTGATATTGACTACGCTTTGGGGAAATGAGTAGATACCTCTGTAATCCTAATCATATTCATGGGATAGTTATACAAATGATTTTTAAACACTAAAAGGGAACCATAGATTACGATATCTTATACAGTGGGTATGCAAGTGTATTAGAAGGATACATAAATGGTAGCTGGAAAGCTGGAAGAGAAGATAACAATAAATCAACCAGTGGATGAAATATTTACTCCTAGTGGGGGAGCCAAATCTTAGGCCTCAAAGAAATAGAAGTGTATTGTTGATTCTACCGTGCATACTGAAGTTATAGCGTGGACTTCCTGTGGTAAAGAAGTAGAATGATTGAGGAATTTACTATCAGAAATTCTTGTATGGCCTTAACCAATGTCTCTGATATCTATGTATTATGATAGTCAAGCAACACTATCATGAGTATATAACTAGATGTATGATGATAAATCAGGCATGTTGGCCAAAGATACAATGCGGTGAGGCAAATGCTCGCTGATGAGGTAATTACTGTAGATTTCATGAGATCAAATCATAACTTGACATATCCATTTATAAAAGGATCCGCAAGGGACTTGGCATTGAAATCATCAGAGGGAATGAGTTTAAAATCAGTACAAAACAATGTCCTATGATGGAAACCCAATTCAACATAATGAACATATTGAAATTCATTATCTTTAGTTCAATGAGCAAAAGTACATCATACGATGGATTGAAAACACTATAATGTTAGTCTGAACAACTAATATTACATTGTATTTCAGGAAAAGTGCTGGGTTCCTATAATGATATAGTAGAGTTTGCATTTCTTAGTTTTTATTAGTTTTACAATAGAAATATTGTTGAAGGGAAGAATTATATGGCACTTTTACCTATACGAATGCATAAATGTGGTGCCATCTTCTACCCGTGTGTAGTCTCTAAGCATATTTAATGAAACCGAGATACAAATACCAGGCCAGTCCACTTATCAGCTTCTAGACTAGCTAATGGGAAGAAAATGAGTATGTTTTACACATCTGGTACATTATTTAGGATCGATGATTCAATGCTTAGTCAAACACTTCATCCAGCATGCTTGATACTTTATTATTGTGTATAGATTTAAGTCCACAAGAATCTATACTTATGCAATAGTTTTCCTACAACGTGCGAAAAGGTAATTTTTTTTTTTGGTTTAGGATCGTTAAATTATACTAAATTTTTTGTGATGGTTTTTGTTTTGGAAAAGAATAGAAAGTGAAGAGAATGAATATGGAAATGTGAATAGTCCTGCACTATAGAAAACTGAGCACTATATTTTATTTAATATAGAATTCATAAGAAAACAACTGGACCCTTTGGACATCCACAAATGTTTTCTCTTGGGTTGAAGAGAAATGACATGTATGTTATGTTAACGTGTGTGCGCTGTTGTCGACCGTCCGACCGATCGGGTCAAGTTTGAGTTTGGATTTAATTATATTTTTTGACATAATTTTTATTTCAACAGTCTAGTTTTAAACTCATTACCAGCCTAGAGTAATGCAAAATTTCGAATAATGAAAAGGTGAAAACAGTCGAAAATTAGATCATTAAGCCAACGGCCGTTTTCTTGATCAACGAACGCTTCTTTTGACGAATGGACACAACTCTGTTGTCTATATAAAAACAATTCTATTTCAAAAAAATTTGAGTCGGAAGTTTTTGATTGTATTACTCGTTTTCTCTTTCTTGTAAACTCGGTTTTTTTAATTTAGAAAAATAATATATCGGGTTTGTTATACAGTTGACCATACAACTGGAACTCCTGCCACTACGATCAGTTTAAATCAACTTCTGTAGTGCGACCACAATTGATAGGAGAGAACAACTTTTTGACTCTAATGTATCTTGTATGATGATTTGCTGTGATGCTTAATGTCCGCTTATTTGCTTAAACGAGTGGGAAAGACAAATTACGTTTTAAAGAAAACGTTATTGATGCGCCTTAGAGCGATTTACTACTGGTATTATGTCACTTCATTGGAATCCACATTTCCACCAACATTTGCCGCAATCAGTTCGCGGCTTCAAGATGTGCGCTTACGGCGAG
Source organism: Allium cepa (assembly GCA_030765085.1). Classification (NCBI taxonomy): domain Eukaryota; kingdom Viridiplantae; phylum Streptophyta; class Magnoliopsida; order Asparagales; family Amaryllidaceae; genus Allium; species Allium cepa. The sequence goes on from CM060928.1 coordinate 590,865,624, forward strand.
ATATAGCGGGATATAGCGGATGACTCTAAAATAGCATATAAAACTCGTACTTAATGTTTTTATAAATATATAAATGGTAATTAAATGAAAAACTATTATTCAATTGATGCGAATATACTTTAAAAGAAAAAATGTTATATAACATAACTTAATTTGGTAGAATATTAAAGTATTTTCATTTCTGAAAATATATTAAAAAATAAATCAAATAAATTAGTTTCATAATTTTATAATGTATAAACGCAATTTTTCAATTCATTTTATTAAAAAAGATATAGCGGGAATAGCGGAATATAGCGGAAATAACGGGATATAGTGGAAAATGCAGGGATTAAAGCGGAAAGGTTATATTCTAGGGCTATATGGAAAAATCGTAGCGGTAGAAATCCGCTATGAGATACAACGGGGTTGTAGCGGGGTAATAGCGGACATTAACTACACAGCGAATGCATAAAGGTGGTGCCATCTTCTGCCCATGTGTAGTCTCTAAGCGTATTTAATGAAACCGAGATACAAACACTAGTCCAATCCACTTATCGGCTTCTAGACTAGCTAATGGAAAGAAAATGAGTGTGTTTCACACATCTGGTACATCATTTAGGGTCGATGGTTCAAAGCTTAGTTCACCACTTTATCCTGTATGTTACTGTTGTGTATAGATTCAAGTCCACAAGAATCTATACTTATGCAAGAGTTTTCCTACAACGTGCGATAAGGTAAATTTTTTAAAATTTTGGTTTAGGATTGTTAAATTTTACTAAATTTTTTTGTGATGGTTTTTGTTTTAGAAAAGAATAGAAAGTGAAGAGAATGAATATGGAAACGTGAATAGTGCTGCGCTATAGAAAACTGAGCACTATATTTTATTTAATATAGAATTCATAAGAAAACAGCTAGACCATTTGGACATCCACAAATGTTTTCTCTTTTGTTGAAGAGAAATGGCATGCACGTTAACACGTGTGTGCGCCGTTGTCGACCGTACGACCGATCGGGTCAAGTTTGGATTTGGATTCAATTATATTTTTTGACATAATTTTTATCTCAACAGTCTAGTTTTAAACTCATTACCAGCCAAGGGTAATGCAAAATTTCGAATAATGAAAAGGTGAAAACAGTGGGAAATTAGATCATTAAGCCAATGGTCGTTTTCTTGATCAACGAACGCTTCTCTTGATGAGGACACAACTCATGTCTATATAAAAGCAATTCTATTCCAAAAAAATTAAGTCAGAAGTTTCTAATTGTCTTATTCGTTGTCTCTTTCTTGTAACTCGGTTTCTAACTTATCCTCACAAATCTGACTATACAGTTAATCATGCACAACAGAATATTTATCAAATATGTGTGATACATCTCGCTATCCGGCTCATCTCCTAAGCTCCACAGCAATCTTTCTTATATTCCATAATACTCGGTCTGACCCAAGCATTATAGCGAAATAACACCTGTGTCTGTCTGGAATACCAGAGTGAGAAAACACACCCAATTTGATTATTAAATATTTCAAAAGAAATCCTTTGAAATCAAAGGTATCTCATAAGACTATGCCATAAATAAACTTGCCGGGTTTTACCTTACGATAACCAAAACATATTTATCAAATCCGTTTGATATTATAATAGAGTCTACAGAAAGTAAAATAGAATCTAGCTGAAATGCTTGCATCTCATGTTTCAGTAATAGTTGGGCACAATCAAAACTGTACAAGCGCTTATTGGAGATTGGATTCCATACAATGGCAGGGCTATTGGGGAACCGCCCGTCACAGTACGCGATATAGATCACTGTACCGAGGATCCATCCTGATCCCCTGCATCACAAGACCGGAGCTACCCCTTACTGGATAGTCCGTATAAGATCACCCCGCCATTGGGATCAGCAGCCGCCCATACAGTCGAATAAAAGGGACCTCTAGACAGGGATGACCTTACCCTAATAGGTTGCTAGCCACTTAGCCATGTGTTCACCTCCCCTATTTTAGCCATTCCCGGTTGATGAGGCTCGAGGCTATGCGTTACATTTTTAGCACACATTCACTTAGAATGCTCATCGTACTCCTGACGATGTTCTGAAAACATTCATCCATACAAGTCCGTTCCGGGTTCGAATGGAATCGAAGGCACTATTCTTACTACATCCATTTTGGAATCATCCTTAGAATTAGTAGCGATTAGCCCTTGCACTTCATTGCTCCATCTTCGACTCCAAGCTCTTGTCTTCCTCACGAAAACGTTCAAACCGGATCGAAGTGGTTTTTGAAAAATAAATCCAGATCCCAGTCTCTTTGAAACGATCAGCGCATTGACCAACATTGATAGTCGATGATTTAATTATCAAATAATATCCACAAACAACCATCAGGCATTAATAATTTTCCCAAATTATTTATTTCAAAATATCTTTGCAAGGTATTTTCTACACCTTTGAAAATAGTTCTCAAATCGCTTTTTCTCTCGTGGTGATAAATTCCCACCCAATTGTTTTATTTCCATTGAAAACCACCAAGTCTTAATACATTAGATTTTAAAATAATTTAAATCACTTTATCCGAATTACATTAGAAACATTTAAAATAAAAACTACTAAAAACACTTTATTTAGAATACTAGTTATGAAATTTTATACTAATTTCTTATGTAAAACTTAAGCCAAAACTATTTTAAAATGAAAGTTATTCTATAAGGTATAATATTAAATAATTATCTTTTAAAACATAATACTAGTTAAACCTTTAAAATAATTACCATTATAATTAATTTAATAAATATTTACTTTTAAAAATTTTAAAATCATTAAATAATAATTTCTTTCTAAAACATTCTTTTAAAACCATTTTAAAACCTCTAACTTATACTTGGAAATCTTTCTTTGAAAATATACTTGGCTTCCTAGGGAAATATACTTTCCTTTCCACACCTTTAAAAACAAACCACTGTTTATTTTAAAATAAATTACCCATTCCTTTATAAATTCCCACCGTGAATTTATACTTTCAAATATCCACGGATATCTTATTTCATTTTATAAACCCAGTTTATAAATTCCATAGTCTCATTTTCCTTTTAAAACATAGTTACAAACACTAAATCAATTTCAAACACTAAATCAATTTCTAAATCGATTTTCAAAATTTACTCCATTTAAAAATTATTTCTTTACATCTCCAAATTTATTTCAAAATCTATTAATTCCAAACTCACTTCTTTATTTATGATTCAAAATCTTATTTTTAACTGAAAATATCCATTTCATTCTTTATTCAAAATTCTCCCTTTTAATTCTTCCCAATTATTTTAAATCTTAAGATTTAAATTAAAATCCTTTAATTCTTAAGCAATATCACTTATGTCTCTAAAACTCCTTTAATTTCATTATTTAAAATCTTTATATTTTTCTTTTCCATACCCAACATTTATTTAATTGAATTTTAAATCAAACCTTTCTTCTTTTCGAAATCATTCTTTAATTTATCTAAAATTATTTTACTTAATATTTCTCTCTTATCTCTTTTCGAAATCAAATCTTTTATATTTTTCATATCTTCAAAATATCCAAATATATTCAGCCAAACCATAACATTTAATAATTTCAATTACCAATAAAATCAATATAATCATCATAGATTATCACATAATTCACATCGCTGAATATAAATAAATTCAACATTTTGAGGAATCCAGTTGGATCCCTCCAACCTATTTTCCTGCATCTACAAACGTTAGCATAATATAAAATACCAATCCCACTTCGATGGGGATATCGCGGTATATGGGGTCATCCGCTATTATGCGGGGCGCATATGGTCTCATTCGCTATATAATGCGAGAATCAATCACTCCAATATGTACATACATACATACACACACACACACAATTATATATAATATCACATCCAGCCAATTCAATCATTCAACCAATAATTTAAATTTAACTACTTAAATTTAAATGGAATTTCAAATGAGTGAGATTAACTCACCTTGATTTTAATTTACAATCTGCTCCAACCTCGACTTGGTTTCATGGTTTTTCGACCTTACAGAAAAAGTGAACCCAAGCTCTGGCTGACTTCTTCACCATCGCGAAGTCGTTCGCAAATCCCCTACCATCGCCAAACCATTCCACTTCATCACCGACCGCACCACAGCCCCGACCCTTCCTTCCATCTTGATCGTGCTTGCGTCGTCACTTGATTTCCTTCTCTTCCAATTCGTTTGCCAGCAACTCACTCACTAACTCGAGTCAGCGTGCCTCGCGACCGATGTTGCCTACCCATTGAATTCAAGCCCTAGTCACACTCGAGTAATCGCCTTGCGACCCTCCATCACCTAGCGCGATTTCAAAACCGTGCCCCGTGCACTAACTACAACCACCACTCCTCCTGCTCCTTACGCAAGCACACACTTCCCTCCATTGCTTCGCGACCGTACTCGCATCTCCTTAAAATTATTTTTTCGATTCGAATGACCCTTTTGATTCCTTAATAAATTAAGAACAGGGAAGAGAAGAAGGAAGGGACTTGTGATTTTTGGTTCGGCCATTTGATTTTAGAACGATAGATTTATATATATTTTTTATTTAAAAAGCTCGGTTTTAATTTAAAAGCAGGAAGGAGACGCGTGTCTCAAGGAGGGACAAGTGTTTGAAAGGCAGGCTATGTGTTGAATTAGACTGATCACAATATAAGAATTTTAATTTTAATTTGAATTTAAACATCTCGAAATCGACCCAAAAATTGCGACCTTCTATCAAGGCATGCTGCTACGCGTTCATAAGTTTATACCCCTATTCCAAATACGATGGAAAAGATTTCGAGTGCTAATTCGATCATAGGGAGAAGATAGCTTTTTGAACCTAGTTATTAAATTAAATTTTCGATATAAATTTCAGCGTGTTTATATATCGTACAGCCACACGACAAATCCAAACACTACGAAATTTGATATCCGATAATAATACAATATTAAGAATCTAATGGAATTGGTTTCGTCGAAATCCAAAACTACGCCTCGGAAGGCTATTTTTAAATACCAATTTAAATAATATATTTACAAAACTGAACAAATCACCTTAAAATTCAATTTTAACACTTTTATTATCTTCAGTACCATCAATATAAATTTCATAAGCCTTTTAAATATTCTTAACAAGCATAAAACTGAAGGTTAAATATTTTACCCAGCTTTCAATAATTAAATTCAATAATTTAATTGACAAATAAATAGTGATATTTAAAATTCAAGTCAAACTAACTTTCAAATATTTAAAATCAATTAAACATTTTCGGGTTATCACATCTACCGTGCCTACTGAATTTATAGCATTGACTTCCTGTGGTAAAGAAGTAGAATGATTGAGGAATTTACTATCAAAAATTCTTGTATGGCCTTAACCAATGCCTCTGATATCTATGTATTATGATAGTCAAGCAACACTATCATGAGCATATAACCAGATGTATGACGACAAATCTAGGCATGTTGGCAAAAGAAACAATGTGGTGAGGCAAATGCTCACTGATGAGGTAATTATTGTAGATTTCATGAGATCAAATCAAAACTTGACATATCCATTTATAAAAGGATTTGCAAGGGACTTGGCACTGAAATCATGAGAGGGAATGAGTTTAAAATCAGAACAAAACAATGTCCTAAGATGGAAACCCAGTTCAACATAATGAACATATTGAAATTCATTATTTTTAGTTCAATGAGAAAAAGTACAGTATACGATGGATTGAAAGCACTATAATATTAGTCTGAACAACTAATATTACATTACATTTTAGGAAAAGTGCTTAGTATAGTAGAGTTTGCATTTCTTAGTTTTTAATAGTTTTACAATAGAAATATTATTGAAGTGAATAATTATAGGGCACTTTCAAGAAACCTACTTACACGAATGCATAAAGGTGGTGCCATCTTCTGCCCGTGTGTAGTCTCTAAGCGTATTTAATGAAACCGAGATACAAACACCAGTCCAATCCACTTATCGGCTTCTAGACTAGCTAATGGAAAGAAAATGAGTGTGTTTCACACATCTGGTACATCATTTAGGATCGATGGTTCAATGCTTAGTTAACCACTTCATCCTGCATGTTTTAGTATGTTACTATTGTGTACAGATTCAGGTCCACAAGAATCTATACTTATGCAAGAGTTTTCCTACAACGTGCGATAAGGTAAATTTTTTAAAATTTTGGTTTAGGATTGTTAAATTTTACTAAATTTTTTTGTGATGGCTTTGTTTTTAGAAAAGAATAGAAAGTGATGAGAATGAATATGGAAAAGTGAATAGTGCTGTGCTATAGAAAACTGAGCACTATATTTTATTTAATATAGAATTCATAAGAAATCAGTTGGATCATTTGGACATCCACAAATGTTTTCTCTTTTGCTGAAGAGAAATGTCATGCATGTTAACATGTGTGTGCGCCGTTGTCAGCCGTACAACCGATCGTGTCAAGTTTGGGTTTGGATTCAATTATATTTTTTGACATAATTTTTGTTTCAACAGTCTAGTTTTAAACTCATTACCAGCCAAGAGTAATGCAAAATTTCGAATAATGAAAAGATGAAAACAGTCGGAAATTAGGTCATTAAGCCAACGGTCGTTTTCTTGATGAACGAACGCTTCTCTTGACGAACGGACACAACTCTTGTCGTCTATATAAAAGCAATTTATTCCAAAAAAATTAAGTCGGAAGTTTCTAATTGTCTTATTCGTTGTCTCTTTCTTGTAACTCGGTTTTTTTAATTTAAAAAAAATAATATACCAGGTTTGTTATACAGCTGACCATACAACTGGAACTCCTGTCATTGCGATCAGTTTAGATTGACTTCTGTAGCGCGACCGCCGTTGATAGGAGAGAACAACTTTTTGACTCTAATGTATCTTGTATGATGATTCGCTGTAATGCTTAATGTCCGCTTATTTGCTTAAACGAGTGGGAGAGACAAATTACGTTTCAAAGAAAACGTTATTGATGTGCCTTAGAGCGAGTTACTACTGGTATTATGTCACTTCATTGGAATCCACGTTTCCACCAACATTTGCAGCTATCAGTTCGTAACTTCAAGATGTGCGTTTACGGCGCTTTCGTTACTTCAAGATGCGCGTGTATGTTAGAACGGTTTAGCTGCTTATATATGATCTCTATATGCTATAGCAAGTTTTGCTGCATAACATTGATATAAAAAATAATACGTTGAGAATTGCGAAGCTCTAAATGATTATAAAAGAAGAAGAGTTATTCATCTTCGTTTAACAGGGTCAAAATTAGAGACGGCAACAACAGCACCAACAATAACAAGCAATACAATCCCACCAGCTCCGATGCTAAGCAAGAAATTCTTTAGGGAAGGAGATAACTCCCTCTCAGCCGCATCTGCCACCTCAGGCACCGCTAATGCTGCCACCATCCCTGCTGCATTTGCCAACAAAATCATGTTTTCTTTCATTACCACTGCATGATAATGTTTTGAACGTTGATGGCCATTCGCGTTGGATGCTGTAGATAAAGCTGCTGCTGGTTTAAATCTTGCACCTGTTGGTATGCGATTATAGTTTAGGGTGGATGGCGTTGACATGAAAATTGCATGCCTTGACGCCATTACGCGTTGCTGTGTAATATTGAGTTAGAGAAGCGATGGCAACGATAGAGAGAAGTGTTTATAGTTTGCGTTTGTGAGGTAGAAGATTTGCTTACTTGCTGAAATATGAGGATAAGGTTATCTTCGTTCTTCTATCGTGATTGTGGAATTCAGATCTCCTGTCCACAGCGAATCTAATGATGTATTCCCAATCATTTACCAAGTGAAAATAACGACAGATAGACACCTCTCGTACCTTCAATACAATGATCATACACAAATACTTTGGTTAATACCCATGTAGAATAAATTGTTTTATAGCAGTGAAACTTTGAAAAACCCAACGATCACTGTAATTGGTAGGAACCTAATATCATTTTTGGTGTTCCGGAGAACCAATGTAATCTTCGCCATTCACTTATTACTTAGCCAAAAGATACATTAAACAGAGAGAATGAAAAATCATAGATTGGGTACACAAGTAACCAGTTCGTTATCACATATCACAAGTAACAAGCAAGTATAGGAATAATGACGCAGATCACTCAAAATATTCAAAAGAAAGCAGTAAACAACACAAAATTTATAGTGGTTCGGCGATCTTGCCTACGTCCACTCTGAACTTGATGACTTTATTGATTCACTTGATGATTTCAATCTGTTACAGCAGATTACAGTATATTATAGCTTTGAAGTTTGAATACAATGGTGATAGAAAGATGTAGGATTGAATCCGGCAGAGTCTGTGCGTCGAATAGCCAAAAAATCCTTTTTCTGTAGGCTTCAAAGGGCTATTTATAGGCGTAGAAGGCTGATATCGCGTTCAAACTTTGGAAGACTTTTTCTGGCACGTGAGTGGGCCCACGCGACCGACTCCGCCAAGTTTCGACTCGATCTGTGATCGATAAGAAACAATTTCGTATCCATCAAAAAATGATCCAATCGAGCTGAAACTTGGTAGGATTGTTTCTTAGCTTGTGCGCAAGCTGCTGCGAAAATTTCGTTGCATTTGGATCAGTGGTTTGTGAGATAAGATCGATACGAGTTGAAATTTCTCGGTTGGCTATTTGCTTCGAGTCGATCACTTCGAATCCATGTCTTCGAATCGATGGATGCACGTGACTTCGAGACGACGTGGCGCGCACATCTCGCGCCTTTTGCTCCGAGTTGACCGTATCGCATCCATGAACTTCGCCTCGTTTGTATCGATGACCGTTGCCTTGTTCGATTCGATAACAGTTGCCGATACGTATCGATGGAGGTAGGCTTGTTCGTATCGATAAAAAGGGCCTTTTCGTATCGATCAAACGTGATGGGTACTATCGATGGATACGAACTAACCAGCCTCGATGGATTCGAACAATTAGGTAGATCGATACGAGCAAGCACGCTTCTTAGATGGATACGTAGTGGCGTATCCTGATCGATTCGAACAAACGTTTGTCGATGGATACGAAGTCGACCGATGCAATTTATGCAAACAAGGCTATTGAGAGAGCCCTGATCGGTACGAAGTGACTAAGTTCAACGGATTCGAACAATGTGATGGTGAATCAATTCGAACGTGATGAATTCGAATTGATCGAGGTGGACTCATCTTGATGGATACGAATCTGATCGGTGCGAGTGGACCATCACCTTGATCTTCTGATGGATACGAATTTGATGGATACGAACCGATCAATCAGATGGACACGAATAGCATATTTTCTCCAACTTATATCGATCATGTTTCATTCATACGAACTCCGATTAACCTGAAATTTGAAACACTGGCTTCCATGGCTTTGCATGTCATGTCTTGTCAATTGTAGCCTGATCCGGACTCGGACAAAATTCATCGATATACATAGCGAAACAATGTATAACTAATCTTTGAGAAGAACCGTCTTTGGTTTTCGATCAATCTTTTGTTGTCATGATCTTGCCAAAAGGCATGATAACACTTGCCCTCCAAAACATGCATTGCGATAAAAAGGTGTGTTTTGTAATGCCATAAGCTGGATGTTCATATCCTGTCAACAACCTGTAAAGAACTTGATAGCTTCATATGACCTCGAATGACGATCATTCGGGATCGTATGCCATTTGAGGTGAAACAGGACCGTTCACGGTCGATGCCGTTCGCGGCAATTGATGGAATGTGACCGTTCGCGGTCGGACACCGTTCGCGGAAAATGGCGAAATGGGACCGTTCGCGGCAAATGGTGAAATGGGACCGTTCATGGTCGGATGCCGTAATGGGACAGTTCGAGGTCGGATGCCGTTCGCGACAAATGGTGAAATGGGACCGTTCACGGACAGATGCCGTTTGCGGCAAATGGTGATCGTTCGCAGTCGGGATACCGCTTCAAACGAAGGGAGGCTGTTTGAGGTTGGATGTCGTTCTAGACGATTTGCGATCGTTCGCGGTTAGGCGTCGTTCTTGACGAATAGTGACCGTTCGCGATCGGGTGCCGTACTAGGCCGAGTATGATCGTTCGCGATCGATATCGTATTAAGTGAATTGTGACCGTTCGCGGTCGGGTGCCGCATGAGGCAAAATGTGATCGTTCGCGATCGGGTGCCGCACGAGGCAGAATGTAATCGTTCGCGATCGAATGCCGCACGAGGCAGAATGTGATCGTTCGCGATCGAATGTTGAGGGAGGCTTAGTGTTACTAGAATCATATATCACGTTCGGGTGAATTTCTGAATGAAAGACTTTGGCGGTTCATCGCCACACAAGGTGTGCTTGTGGACTGTTCGCGATCCAACGGGTATACAAGTAAATTCTTTCACAGAATTGCAAATATTAAAGCGATGTTCACATGAATTCAATAACAAAAATGTCCAATCAAACTAAATCCAAATGTCCAAACCAAAACAAAACAGAATCAAGACATGGATGTCAAAGTGTAAACTCTTACTATGATGCAGTCAGTAGTCATTCAGAGCATGCCTGTAGGTCGTTCGTGATCCCGTACATGTGTAAATGGTTTAACCGTGTTAGTAAGGAATTTACAACTTGTTCATCATTATTTCAATCTATCAATCAATTGATAACCATCCGGTGTCCCGTTTCAGGGTCAGCCCTAGCTGATGTAGACGGTGACCGCTTTGGTTCCATCGCTGGTGCTCGCCACCTCACATACTGAAGTAGCCTACTGCTCCTGATATGCCCTTCCACCTCATCCTTTAGATGTCTACAATCGTTAGTGTCATGACCATTCAGTTCGTGGAACAAGCAATATTTGTCTGATTTCCTCTCGTCAACAGTTGGATCCCTTTGCATTGGTCTACGATAGGGAACCTGCTCTCTGGTATCCTGATAGATTCGCTCTAAACTCTCGTTCAGCTCAGAATAAGTGGTGAATCGCGGCTCCCTCCGCGGCCGCTTTGACCTATCATCGTTATTCCCAGCCTTTCGTTTCCCTTTACCAGTCTCCGCACCCTTTTCAGGTGGACTTCCGCCCTTGATTGCGTAAACGTCGATTCCTTCTTCTCTTTCTGCACTAGCATCTTCCAATCGCAAAAAAATTTCTGCCTCATGATAGAATTCTCCTAGATCAATAGGCGGATCTTTAGTTAGTGAATTTTTGAATTCTGTGCCATGAGTTATTCCGGACACAGCTGCTATCATAACCATGGATGGATCTGGTCGATCCTGCCACATTGAATCGCGTTAGAAAATTCCTCAAAGACTCCCTATCTTTCTGTTTTAAAGTTGCCAAACTCATCACATTCTTGGGTCTTGCGATGTGAACCCTAAATTGCCTCATGAATCTCTCGGCTAAATCAGCCCACGTTCCTATGGAATTTCTCTCCAACTGCCTAAACCATAGCGCTGCGATATCTGTTAGATACAATGGAAAGCACCGGTCCATGACTTCCTGCGATGCCCCCAGCACTTCCATGTGCCTCATATACTTTGTCGGATGGACCGCGGGGTCCGTCCGACCATCGTATATCTCCACTTATGGTAACTTGAACTCTGGTGGGTTCCTAGCCATACTAATCGCAGGAGAAAAGGGACTCCTATTCATGTCCTCAAGATCTCTATTTACTAATCCGCCCCTCATGGCTCGCCCGACCATCTCTGCCAATCTATCATTGTCTCCCAGATGTAGTACTCGATCACTGCGTTCAACCTGCCCCCCGAGTCTGTGTGAGCTTTCAGGAGTCTGCCCCCAGCTGAGCGTTTATTCCTCTACCGCCACCAAGTTGCTCGGATGCCCCTGTCTCTCTCCCCGGGATTGGGTCAACATGCTCCAAGTGTGTGCCCCCTAGTCCTGGTGCTACGTCGGATGGTCCTGCTCCATTCTAAACTCCATCTACTCCTCGATTCTGCGCTCCAAGTTGCCCAATCTGTTGGAACAAACTCTGGATCATCTTCTCTTGTCTCTTCATCATTGCCTCCATCTCAACCTTTGTGATGAAGATTGAAGCTTGGTTTGCTCCTAAGGAAGCCTCTTGACTCCCTTTGTGTTGACTCCTTTCTGGTCTTTGTCTCTTACTTGTTTGTCTCGTCATGATTCTTCTGATCTGAAACTCTAAATCTTCTGATTCAACTATAAAATGATAGAACTCCTGAGTTCAATTCTCGGTGAAAGCACTAAAATGTTTGCACCAAAATTGGTCACAAACATTGCCAATGGAAACACCAGTTTGTTATCACAGATCACAAGTAACAAGCAAGTATAGGGATAATGACGCAGATCACTCAAAATATTCAAAAGAAAGCAGTAAAAAACACAAATTTTATAGTGGTTCGGCGATCTTGCCTACGTCCACTCTGAAGTTGATGACTTTATTGATTCACTTGATGATTTCAAACTGTTACAGCAGATTACAGTAGATTATAGCTTTGAAGTTTGAATACAATGGTGATAGAAAGATGTAGGATTGAATCCGGTAGAGTCTGGGCGTCGAATAGCCAAAAGATCCCTTTTTTATGGGCTTCAGAGGGCTATTTATAGGAGTAGGAGGCTGATATCACGTTCAAACTTCGGGAGACTTTTTTTGGCACGTGAGTGGGCCCACGCGACCGACCCCACCAAGTTTCGACTCGATCTGTGATCGATACGAAGCAATTTCGTATCCATCAAAAAATGATCTAGTCGAGCTGAAACTTGGCAGGATTGTTTCTTAGCTTGTGCGCAAGCTGTTGTGAAAATTTCGTTGCATTTGGACCAGTGCTTTGTGAGATATGATCGATACGAGTTGAAGTTTATCGGTTGGCTGTTTGCTTCGAGTCGATCACTTCAAATCCCGGTCTTCGAATCGATGGATGCATGAGACTTCGAGACGATGTGGCGCGCACATCTCGCATCGATCCGCCTTTTGCTCCGAGTTGATTATGTCGCATCCTTTATGAACTTCGCCTCGTTTGTATCGATGACCGTTGCCTTGTTCGATTTGATAACAGTTGCCAATACGTATCGTTGGAGGTAGGCTTGTTCGTATCGATAAAAAGGGCCTTGTTCGTATCGATCAAACATGATGGGTACGATCGATGGATACGAACTAACCAGCCTTGATGGATTCGAACAATTGGGTAGATCGATACGAGCAAGCATAATCCTTCGATGGATACGAAGTGGCGTATCCTGATCGATTTGAACAAATGCTTGCCGATGGATACGAAGTCGACCGATGCAATTTATGCAAACAAGGCTATTGAGAGAGCCTTGATCGATACGAAGTGACCGAGTTCTATGGATTCGAACAGTGTGATGGTGAATCGATTCGAACATGATGGATTTGAATTGATAGAGGCGGACTCATCCTGATGGATACGAATCTGATCGGTGTAAGTGGACCATCACCTTGACCTTCTGATGGATACGAACTTGATTGATATGAACTGATCAATCAGATGGATACGAACAACATATTTTCTCCAACTTGCATCGATCATATCTCATTCATACGAACTCCGATTAACCTAAAATTTGAAACACTGGCTTCCATGGCTTTGCTTGTCATGTCTTGTCAATTGTAGCCTGATCCGGACTTAGACAAAATTCATCGATATCCATAGCGAAGCAATGTACACCCAATCTTTGAAACGAACTATCTTTGGTTTTCGATCAATCTTTTGGTGTCACGGCCTTGCCAAAAGGCGGGATAATAATTATAGATTTGACTATGGAACGGTTTAGCTAAAATACCTATTAAGTTTCAAAATACACCAAACATTCTTACCAAAAAAAGTATGTAAATTAGGTCTCTGGAATTAAGTTATTGAATAATTGCATATATTTATACAATTATATCCAAAAGTTGTAGACATTTCCGCAATTATTTACTGAAAATTGCAAAAATTTCCACAATTTTTTATAAAACTGCGGAAATTTCTATAATTTTTCACAAAAAAATTACGAAAATTTGCGCAAGTCTTCAAAAAAGTTACGAAAATTTCTGCAATTATTCATCAAAAAATTTTACGTAATTTTCCACAATTATTCGCTGAATGATGCAGACATTTATGCAATTTTTGGATATCATTGCATAAATGTCTGCAATTATTCACTGAATAATTGCATAAATATATGCAATTATTCACTGAATAATTGCATAGTTGTATGCAGTTATTCAACAACTTAATTATAGAGATGTAATTTACAATCTTTTTTATGGAGAAGTTTTCGTGTATTAAGTTTGATTTTAAAGACCTGAGCCTAATATTCACTTTGAACATTATGAAAACAACAGTTATATTCGCTATTATGAAAACATCAGTTATATTCATAAAGTATTTTCTTCATCTAAATTTTTTGTTGTGATACTAATTCCTAAGTAAATACCACATGTCCACACCTACTTAAGACTGAACATCCATAAAATTTAAAATCCATCTGCATCTGTACCCCAAAATCATATAAATATTCGACACCAGAAAAACGGATATAAAGGCATCTGCATCCGAAAATTGTCGTCCTATTTTTGTGAAGGCTGTATTTTGTATTAACTGTATTTTATTATAATGAAAAATAGGTATTTATTATTTTATTAAGTTGATAGTTTACATTATATGCATCTAATGCATATTAATTGTTCTAAACTATTTATTATAATAATATTTGATAATTTTGCATACTATATAATTGATGAAATTGAAAGAAAATTATACTAAACCTAAATTTTCAATTTATGTTTCTTGATTTACCAATCGTTAGTAGATATGATAATTATATGATATCTATCTGTATCCGCAGATGCAGATATCAAATTATGAAAATGATTTCTGATGTGGAAGTAGATGCAGATATGATAATATCTGATAATTAATGAAAATGTTTTTTAATATTTTAGTAAATAAAATGGTTATCTTTACTGTTTTATCTAGGCAAGAAAAAATTAATGGTATATAAAAAACAATAATTTTTGCTACTTAAAATTATTTTTCTTAGCATATTTATTATTTTTTATATTTTTAGTACCGGAGTGGATTTATAATAAATCTAAATTTTGCATTTATCTGTTTAGATTTATTGGTTGAAAACTGGTGAAGAATATCCAATCTCCGTCCACATCCGCTGATACGGATATCCGAAAATAATTTCAGATATAGATATACCACTATCTGAATCTTTATCTAATCATTTATATGCCTAATTTTTAGTTCAATTTACTAAAAGAAAAGGCTATTCAAAATCTACCTGGTCCTTTACCGTGCTTTGAATCCGTGCTGAACTTATCTTCCTACAGCCTTTCCTTTCATGGTCCTACCAATAATGTAAGCAAGAAATTATTGTCAAGGACAAAATTTCTTAAGTTTTAGCCTTAAAGACATACCTTTAGTATTTTAGCCTGAAGGACAGTATCAGTTTTTAGTTATTGATAGCAGTTTTTAGGTATTAGTTTGTAGTTATCAGTAGCGGTTTTATGGTATTAGTTTGTAGTTCGGTAGTAGTTTTGAAAGATCGTCCTTATGAATAATTTTGAAAAAATGTTTTTCCTTATGAATAATTTTTACAAGAATGTTTGTCATTGTGGTTAAAATATTAAGGTCATGTCCTTGAGCCAAAAAATATACAAATTTTGTCTTTTAAATTAATCCCCTCAACATAAATTTGCCAGTAGTTAGCTAAATTTGTTATACTTATATTGCTTGTTTCTTTGGTGAACAGACAGATGGAATCAGTACCGTATATGAAAATAATAAAATAAAACAGGTAATTAGGCAGAAGGAAGAAGTTGCAAAAAAAATTAGTCTCAAGGACAGCAAGTTTACTTTTTAGTCTGAAGGACACTTTTTAGTGTAAACTGAAAATGATAGTTACAACTATCATTCTGTGATTTACACTAAAATGTGTCCTTCAGCCTAAAAAACAAACTTCTTGTCCCTGAAACTAAATTTTTCTCTAATTTTTTCCTTAAGCCTAAAAACCCCAAAATAAAATGTCCAAAAAAAGGAAAATTTATTGAGGGACGGGAGGGGGGGGGGAAACATTCGGTTCATCTTTAAACATAAAATGAATTCTCAATTTCAAATCTGAAAGATAAAAAACACCATGAAGATGGTCATATACTCTAGGATGATACCTGTACGATGCACAGAAACCATAATATATGTGAAATAAAACAGGTTATAAAACAAGAGAAAATATGTCAAGAGGATCAACTCCAAAAACATTAATTGTTTAGATCTTATATGTCAAGGCAGTAGAGAAACTCCATGAAGAAAAACTTAGTTAGACAAAATTCATGCAATAATGGTAAAAATTTAGCTTAGCTTTCAGTTTAAATTTTAACATATATTTTTTTCATGAAGAGATTATTGCAGAAATTAAAACCAAGGTTACAAATTCCGGGTGGAAAATTTGTCAAATAGAATAGTAAATGACTTACCTCCATAAAAAAACATATAGTAATAATTATTCAAAAAGCAAAATTTATTTTATTGAAGTACAAATATTCAATAAGAGAAGAAAGATATCGGTAACAACGGTATTTATTTTGGTAACAGCGGGGAAGTAATAATAACGGTGACAGCTGTGGAGCAATAAGGTCGTACCATAAAATTTTGGAGAGTCGGTTAATGGAAATATACAGAGCATTGAGAGCAATCATGTCGTATGCCATTAGCTTTTCCTACGACTAGCTGATTCAGGTAGCTGGAAGAATTTACATTTCATTGAGCGAAACCGTGATTAAATTATCTTTTCTAAATCATGAACTTTAGCGAATAACTATCACCTTTCGGTACCATTAAGCAAGCTAAATACCGCCTGCGGCCGTTCACTAAAAATTTAGGTTTTAGCGTTTGGACGCGGTATAGAAGGAAGAAAATACAGGAATGTCAGCTAATGTGGGGACATAATTAATCTAGGGGAATGACAACTAATCAAGGATTAGAGGAATTGTGAAGCAATTAATTTAGCCACAATATTGATCTACCTGAACTCCCATATTAAATTTTAGTCAAAAACAATCAAATTCACTAAATAGCTGAGCCACGAATTTCCACATTTCCATCGTCATAACATTCCTCTTTTTTTGTGATATATTTTAATTTTTACTAATAATCAATTTAATTTGTTTATATTGTGTCATTTCTATAATTAAATATAATTTTATTTTAAATATAATAAAAGAATATAATCGATGATTTCTTATAATATTTTCCAATGCAAATTGAAGTAGGGCTGTCAATGGATACCCAAAAAATCTGAAATCCGTCAGCATGCGCGTCTGAAAAGCGGGTAAATATATGATATTCGAAAAAACGGATGCGGATAGAAGACATACACATCTAAAAGTTATTCGTTCATTTTTTGTCAAAATTATAGTTCAAATTATGTGTATTTTAGTGCAGTGAAATATATTTGTTTATTATTTCATTAAGTTGGTATTTTATATTATATGCACTTAATGCTTTTTAACAGTTCGAAACTATTTATTATCATCATATTTTTTAATTTTTAACGCATTTATAATCAATGGGATTGAAAAAAATTCATGTTAAACTAAAATTTTCTTTTTATAACTCTTGATTTATCAGTCCTTAGCGACAGGATAAATATTTGATATCCATCCGTATCCACGGATGCAGATATCCGATATCCAAAAATAATTTCGGATGTGGATGCGAATGTAGCACTATCCGCATTCGAAAGCATCCATTGACATGCCTAGACTGAAGTCTAAAGGTGTCAACCACCTAGTTAGCCGTGCAAACATAAAACCATCATCAATGGAGATCATATTAAAAATATTTGATATTATTTTTAATTTCTATACATTAAAAATATTTACCGTTAATTTTTTTTAAAACCAAAATTCCATTATTCATCATTGTGATTATAGTTCAAGTAAAATGACTATTAACTAATAGTGGCGTAGGACACGTCAAACGATGCATTACTTCCAAAATTGAAAATTCCTTACATTATCTACACTAGCTTTGCTGAATGGATACTTTGGGATGCGAATAATGCCATATCTATATCTGCATTCGAAATCATATTCGGATATCCACATACACGGATACAGACAAATATCGGATAATTATCCTAGTCGCTAACGGCCGATAAATTAAGAAGTATAATATTTTTAATTTAATATAAACTTTTTTCAATCCTATTGATCACTAAAGTGTTAAAATAAAAAAATATGATGATAATAAATAGTTTTGAGCAGTTTATACGCATTACGTGGATATAATATAAATTGCTAACTTAATAAAATAATAAGTAAATATCTTTCATTGTACTAAAATACACATAATTTAAACTATAATCTTAAAAATAATGAACAGATAATTTTCGGATGTAGATGTCTTCGTATCCACATCCTTATTCATTTTTTCAAAATCGAATATTAATTATCCGCTTTTCGAATATGGTTGTGGAAGGATTTCAGATTTTTCGAATATCCACTTACGGCCCTAGCTGTTGTTTATCTCCATTTCCACATCAAACTCACATGTCACCTGATGAGAAATAAGCAGATGACTAATACTGTTTAAATAAACATTTTTTGTGATTGTATCAAATCAAGTTGGATTTATGTCATTTACATAAAAAGACTTTGTTGAACTTATGTCATTTACATACAAAAGGCTTTGTCGAATTTATGTCATTTGTGTATATTAATTAAGTGTGCAACATTTTATGCAACGACCCAAAAATTTTTAACATTTCAAATAGAAATATTAAATTTATTTAAATACTCAGATTTGGTTCAAATATAATAAATAATAAGAAAATCAATTCTTAATAAAATGACTTTATTTTTAGTGATGTATTTTAAAATGAATTTATAGGATTTTTCCATAGTTTTAATTTGGAAAATATATAAATTATCGTTTGACGTATTTTGTGGTAAATGCTGGTACTTTTGAAGTTTCATTGAATAAGATAACTAGTGTATTTTATTGTTGTTTTGCAATCCAGTCGTATTATTGTGCGTGGTCGTATCTTTTTTCTATCGTTTGTGGTTCGTACGTGAACGAGATACTGTGTAGCGAAGTGCTAGAAATTATAACTTAAAATAAACCCCATAGTTCACATTTCTTTTTCACTTTCTCGTTATTCCCTCTTTCCATTTTTTCATTTCCCTATAGCAAATTAAACCTAGCCTCCTCATTCAAAAGTCAAATTTCGGAGCTAGTGGTCATGAAAAATTATGAAATTAGATCCTTTGAACTCGTAGAATGAAGAGCTTCGAATTGATATAGCATTAGAAAGATGTGGCGTCAATTTGGGGGTATTTGAGGTATGGAGGTCGACCTAGGGTTTCAGCATGTCACAGTATGGGTTGGAATTAGGAAAAAAACGGAGGGTAACATCACGTTTCTCGTGTGAAGGAGCACCATTTCAAAGTTTGGTTGGTCGCGATCGAGGAAGGGGAAGTGCAACATTCTTTTGGGCAAGAAGTCGAAGTGCAAGTCGTATTTTCCTCTAGGGGATTGAGCTTGTTAAAGATGAGTGATGCATTGAGAGAACATGAAGAGAAGCGCGTTGCAATTGGCGGTGCGTCATTTCGCCGAGAGTGGAGGGAGATAAGAAGGAGAGATGAAGTGCGACCGTAGGTTCTTTGTGCATGTTTGTGCACATCTGGAGTATGATAATCTGAGGGAAGATGGATTTAGATGGTAATCAAGGTGATGATGGTGATTAATTAGCTTAATTAATTTATATTTAGTTTCAAATTTATAAAATCGATAGTTCTTCATACGACGTCCAATCGAGACGCGGTCTTTTGCATTACACTCGTAGGAGCATTATCTTCACACTGGAGTTGAATTTATCAAGATGACAATTTATGCTAAAATTGAACATTGTTCAATTTTAAATCGAACCGGAACGCTTAAGCATCAGCTGGATTTTTATGAGTTATCCCACCTTTGGATGGATATTTGTGTTGATATTTTTTTTTTGTGCTTGAATGATTTATTGGTCTAGTTTGGTTGAATTCTCGCTTTAAAAATGACATATAAAAATGAAATACAGTGAATTTTTTCAGAGAAATCTGGATTCCTTGCCATTATTGATTTTGAATTTGAGTTATATTCTTTATTAACAAGAAAACTTGTCAACACCCCCAAAATAGAATTTGAAGTGTAGGATTCTCCTTCGAAACCCCCATTTTTGATTAGGTAAAGGTAGTTAATATCTTATTTGTTCCTTTAGTCTACCTTTCAAATAGGTCGTTGCAGTATAAACTACTCTTTCTTCAACCTTTTGACTCAGTCGAAACTCATATCTTCCTCTCTCTTAAGTCTCTCAAACTTGCTCAGTTGGTTTAATTATCCTTTCGAAACGGTAGTAATGTCTTAAAGGTTGGCTCTAATGATTCAAGGCTATGGTTTAAATGGATAGGTTCCGTCTTTGTCGAAAGCTGGCCTCTTTGACATCGTTCCGTACTCGTTATGGATCTTATGAATGGCTTGTCATGCCATTTGGTTTGACGAATGCTCCGGCGTATTTCGTTGACCTTATGAATAGAGTTTTCAAAGACTTCCTCGACCGGTTTCTTCTTATCTTTATCGATGATATTCTTGTGTATTCTAAAACCGAGGAGGAGCATGAAAAACATCTTCGGATTGTGTTGGAAACTCCTAGGAGTAATCAATTAAAGGCAAAATTTTCTAAATGCCACTTTTGGCAATCTCGTGTGAAGTTTCTCGGTCATATTATTTCCGAATCCGGAATTTCCGTGGATCCTTCAAAGATTGAAGCGATTCAAGATTGGAAGAGACCGGAAAGTGTGGCAGAGATTCGTAGTTTTCTCGGATTGGCGGGCTATTACCGTCGTTTTATCAAAGGCTAGATCCCGAATTGGCTCTTCTTGGCCAAAATATTAAGGATAAAATTGATATTGAAGGTTTGAAAGACTTTGATATCGATTCTCGTGGCGGCATTCGGAAATTTGGTAGACTTATCGTGCCATATATTAGTGATCTTCGTAAAGATATTTTAGAAGATTCACATCATTCTAAATTTACCATTCATCCCGGTAGTAGTAAAATGTACGCGGATATGAAGCGGCTTTATTATTGGGAGGGAATGAAACTTGACATCGCTAACTTCGTTAAGCGTTGCATGACTTGCCAACTCGTTAAGGCCGAACATCAAAGGCCTGGTGGGTTATTGCAACCTTTAGAAATTCCAATTTGGAAGTGGGACCAGATTTCCATGGATTTTATAGATGGCCTTCCCCGTTCTCGTTCGGGTCATGATAGCTTATGGGTGATCGTTGATAGACTTACTAAATCCGCCCATTTTTTTCCCGTTCGGTCTGACCGAACCGTTCCTCTTTTGGCCAAGCTCTTTATCAAAGAGATTGTTAAATTGCATGGAATTCCTACTTCTATTGTTAGTGATCGTGATCCATTGTTTACTAGTGGATTTTGGAAGAGTCTTCAAAAAGCTTTGGGAACGAAGCTCAATTTTAGCACCGCTTATCATCCTCAGTCCGATGGACAAACCGAGCGTGTGAATCAAACTCTTGAAGATCTTCTTCGTGCTTGTGTTCTTGATTTTGGTGGAAGTTGGGAAGATCTTTTTGAATTTTCCTATAATAATAGCTTCCAATCTAGTATTGGTATGGCACCTTTCGAGGCACTCTATGGAAGGCCATGCCGATCTCCTTCTTGTTGGCTTGAGGCCGGTGAGAAGCTGGTTTTAGGTCCAGATTTTATTCGTGATTCCACAGAAAAGATTGATATTATTCGTCATAGGATGAAAGAAGCCCAGAGTAGACAAAAATCCTATGCCGATAACCGAAGAAGGAAGTTAGAATTTTCTGTGGGAGATCTTGTGTTCATTCGCGTTTCACCTATGAAAGGTGTTGTACGTTTCAGTCGATCGGGAAAATTGGCGCCTCGATATATTGGGCCATTTCCTATCACTGAACGTATTGGTTCCATGGCTTATCGCCTTTTATTACCGGCTCAATTTTCTGCTATTCATGACGTGTTTCACGTTTCTCAATTACGGAAATGCCTTCGAGATTCCAATTCTATTCTTGAGCCTGGTGTTGTGGAAGAGATTGAAGTTTCTCCTAGTTTAACTTATGAGCAACATCCTATTCGTATCATTGCTTCGGAAGTCAAACGAGTTCGAAATAAAGATGTTCCGCTTGTTAAAGTTCAATGGTCTTCAAATCCTAAGGATTGTTCTTGGGAATCTAGAGTGTACATCAAGCGAACACATCCGGACTTACTTTCTCGTGCTCTTTGAGGTGAACTTCTTATTTCAAACTTCTTTTGTGTTGAATATGCTTTTATGGTTGTTACTATGTATCTTCTTCTTAAAATATTGCGAGGACGCAATTTCTTTAAGGAGGGGAGTCTGTAACAACCCGCATATTTATCGATTTTATATTTAAATATTTTATTTAAATATTTCATCGTTAGTCGGATTTTAGTCCGAAAAGCTACTTTTTGCATACGGTCGAATTAGGACTCGGGACCACTCCCATTGAGTTTAAAATGCCGTTTGCGACTTTTTTGAGTATAAGCTTCGATATGTTTGGAGAAAGTTGATTTTTGCTACTTTTCACTTTGGGTTTGGTTTTGGGCTCAGCCCTATGTTAACTTATGCTCAAATCTGAGCCACTCTTCCCCACTCACCCTCATTCTCTTCTCTTTTCAGTTTTTAAAGTATTAATGGTGGGAGAGATTGGAAACTAAAACTCCAAAACCCTAGTTCCTTTTGCAACTTCAAATTCCTAGCTCCAAATTCAAGAGAACCCATTGATAAGCATTCTCTTCATCTTCTCCAACTTATTCTCTTACCAATTTCAGAAATTCCTAAACCTAATTTTGGGAATGTTCTTGCTTTTGAGCTTAGATTCAAGCTCAATTGGGTTGTGTTGAAGAGAGGTTGATTCTCCATTTGCTTTCAAGCTTCTTCTTGTTCGATTTTGTAAAAAGGTGAGATTTTTATCTCACATCTATTCTTATATTTATCTTCGATTGTTAGGTATGAATTCCTAACACTTATTCGTGTGCATTTTCTTTTGGTTTGGATTGATTTGGTGAATATTCCAATTTTTAGTGTTTTGGGTTCAATTCCTTAAAAATCATAGCTTTGATCTTTGATCATGTTTTTGGAGATGCATCGAAGAGCTTATAGGGTCAGGTAGTCGATTGGCATAATCCCCTAGCGCCGTTGCTCGAGAGAATGCAATTTGGTCAAGATTGAACCTCATTTGTTATAGGCAGGGAAGAGGCTGGAAACAGGTCTGGCCGACCGAGCTCTATAGCCGGCCGACCGACCTGCTTCCAAATGTGTTATGCACTTCTCTGTTTGGGTCCGGTCGACCGACTACAGAGCTCAGTCGACCGACCTGCTTCCCGAACTATTTTCTGAAACAGGGTCCGGTCGACCAAGCCCTGAGGCCGGCCGACCGACCTGATGTTATTTTGCCTATTTCGCCTATTTTGTGTGGTTTCCAACTTTAATCGATTCGTGTTGTTTCCTATGTCTTGTTATCATTTGTTATGACTTTGATGACTCCTTTTTAGGGATTTTTGAGTATCCATTTTGATGGATTCTTTATCGGTTTCGTTGGATTTTTATTCACATCTTCGTATGTGAATTTTAGTGATTGATTGTTCCTACAATCTTCTTTGTGTTTTGTCACTTTAAAAATATAAAGGTTTTCTATACTAGTAGTAAATATCAAAACTCTTTCCTCGAACGATTTCAATACTATTTTAATACCAAATTCGTTTATAAAACCGTTTTCCAATCTATTAGTATATATAAACCTTTACCTCACTCGTATGAGAAATCTAATTAAACGACTTAGTAAAACAAGTGGTATAAAACGCTTGCGTTCAATTTGTCGGTTAATTCTTGGACTTGTTCGATTGAATCTCTTGTGACAATTTTATAGTGGAGATCTACAGTTTGTTCGTAAATATTTAAGCTAAGCAAGTGGTTATGGGATATGAAGCTAAACTCATATATTTACTAGCTTAGTGTAATTGACACTTCTCGTTGATCATGACGAACATTTTTGTGATTTAGACTAGCAATGTGCGATGTCTCTTTGTCTGCAAGGGAGACTAAACCCCGTTTTGTGGAGTTTCGACTCAAATTGGTGGGGTAGCAACCCACGGTCTTCAGACCATTCGTGTGTCATGTCTTCGGACCATTCGTGTGTCAAATTAATGGCTAGCTACCATGAGATAGCTTCTCGTTCGTGTGTTACAGCTGTTGGTGAGTTTTCATGCTCCCGTTCGTGTGATAGGCCTTCCCCCTATTTTGTGTGATTTCTGGTTTTCGTGTGTCGAATTCTGGAATTTCCTTCTTCACCTATTTTTGTGATTTCTATTGATATGATTTATCAATTTTTGTGCATAGGTGAATTTGTGTGTCATTTACTGGATTTCTTGAGATGATTTCCGGAATTTATGTTTCACCAACTTTCGTGATTTCCATTGATAAGTTTTATCAATATTTGTGCATTGGTGAATTTGTGTGTCATTGACTTTTGTGATTGACATTGATATAATCGTCAATATTTATGGTTTGGTGAACAAAATAAGGAGTATGACATTTCTTTGATTCTTGTGTAGATTGGTGATATTGATTAATCTCTTGTTGATTTTCAATTACTTATAAATATCACAGCTTGGCATTGTGAATATTATGCGTTTAGTCATATCTCTTATTCTATATCGTTTCATCTGATATTTATAGTTAGACTGTTCCGTTTATTATTTTCTTATTAAATAATACTCGGGTCAGACCGAGATGTTACAGGTGCTTCTGCTTGACTTCTCCCCAGGGATTCATTACTCTGACTTTTGGCAAACTACTTAGATTAGTAGTTTATTTTGTTGTATACACCTGAGATATAGACTCATTGTTGTATTCTTTTGTATAGCACGTGTTGCTATTCTTTTGTATATTTGTGGATCCTTTTGACCACTACTCTGATATACACTTTTATCTGTTAATTATATATTCATGTCTTCTTCCGCCTTTGTGATATGAATTATCTGTGACTGATTTATGTTATGTTTATTTCTGTATTTGTTTCCGAAGATATTATAGCCACCGTGTAGTAGCTTTGAGTTTGTTTTGGTATGTCGGATTTCCCTCTTGATAAAGTATTGCATGTTATACTATCTGACATATCGATGCTCGCGCAAAGCAATTACACGGATGGTCGCTCCTCAACAGCCTTATTCTCCGTGCTAGTCGACAGCATTCACCGTAATGTTCTTGGCTAGCGTGGGTATAGAGTTGGGGCGTCACATGTTGGCACCTTTCGAATCAGTGCTTTCGTCCTGGTCAAAAGATGGCCTTGGAGAACTTTCATCGCCGTCAACACTTGCGCATCCTTTTGCATCACATTTGAATGTATTCGAATAGTGTCGACTTCATCGAAAGGCGTAGCGTGCTGCTCCGCTTTGTGTTGCCGTGTTTTTGAAGGTAAGAAAAGGTACGAGCTCTTGACTCTGCCGATAAGTTGATCTTTAGAGCTTCGAAGGAGTTGAGACGCTGAAGGTTTTAAGTCAAAAGGTCTCTTTCTCAATTAAGAATGGTTTCGACCAGTTTGAAAGGCTTATTTATGCTTTCGAAGAGGTTATTTCGATAAAATATCCTTCTGTAGAATATGATTAATGGTGGAACCTTCAGCTTCAAAAGGTTTGGCATGCATGTGAGTGGCTGAAATTTGTTACCTTCAAGGTATTCCCCAACTTATTCGAAATGTCTTCATATAGGCAGAAGCGTCTGTTTCGAAAGGAAGCAATTGTAGCGAAAGGGTGCTTTCACCCCTTTCGACCCCTTCGAAAGCTTGTAACACATTTGACTTTTGGCAGTAGCATCACTTCGAATCCTTCAAAAGGCTTTGTTGATGCTATTATCTCTTATTCATCTTTCTCTTCTATTCATCTTGGTTTCGACAAGGTTGAAGTGAGAAATGATGGTAACATTATTATTATATAGATTGTTGAATGTCAAAGTTTGGTAGCTTGGCCATATTGGATATGGCATTGACACGTGTTAAAAGTTGAACTCTTTTAATCGTAAATCTATGGAAGTACTTGTTAAGTGCTACGGTAGGTCTAAGCCTCATTATAATATTTTAAATTATTGTGGTTAGCAGTTTTTATTTGAAATTAGCTTTGATTCGAAGAATGATTTTTAATGTGTTTTTTGGGAATTTCTATGGCATTTATTCAAAAATGGTTTTTATGAACTTTTCTATATCACTTTAACCTTTTTATTTTCTATTTCTAACATATATTGAAATATTTTAAAGTATTTTGAGAAGTTACAAGAAAGTTAATATAATGTTTATTTTGAAGGAAAAATGGATTTTATAATTTAGCGATTATGTTTCAAACAGATAGAAATATTTTGGAATAAATATTAGTGAAATGCTTTATATAAATTGTTGTATAGAAAAATAGATTTATAAATGATATTTTATAAATAAAAGCATGGAATTATAAATGAAATTTATAAAAGGAAAATGATATCGTTTTGATAAATTGGAAAACAAATTACGTTTGTGAATTTATAGCGATTTATGGAAAGCATTTCGTCTGGTTTTGGGAATGGAAGATTTATGATAAGTATATGAGATAATAAATTTGGATATTTATAAAAGAATTTTTATAAATATTATAAAGATTTATAAAAGGAGTTTGATAAATAAATTTGGAGATTTATAAAGAGAATTTTATAAAAGAAAGGAGATTTATGAATAAAGTTGTAAGTATAAAAGAGATTTATAAAAAGGAATTCTATAAATGAAATGAAATTTGATTTCTATAAATGATCATTTTAAATTATGGTGATATGGAAATTATTCTTTCCATACTTAACACTAGGTTCTGAGGTTGGAAACCCATCCCTATCTCGAGAATTAAGAATGTATGCCGAGGCAAGGATAGATGCCTAACTTGTCCAACTTCATTGTTAATCGAGGGATAACACAAGTTTGAAAATCAAAAAGTGGCGGTAAGTATATTTAGTCTAATTTATATGCAACCCTATTACTTACACCAAAAGTGATTTGGTTTTATAGTAAACACTGTTTTTAAATAATATTTTTTTTAACCCATATAGGTGTGGTTTTGAAAGTGAAATGATTTGTGAATATACTTATACCGTTATGATATTTATATGGTTATATTTTCTTAGTATTGAATGTGAAATGATATGTGAATATGCTCATACTGTAGAGATAAGTATATGAATACTTTTCTACGCATTGAAAAGAGTAGATAGGGTTTGTGAATATATCTTTGTAAAAGTATTTTGATACAAGTATCTACAAAGTGGTTTTAATTAATGAAAATATTAATTAAAGAGGCTTAGCGGCTACTTATATGCTTAATCATGTTTGGTTTCCAAGTGAAATTAAATCGATTTGATTGACTGCTTATTTGATAAACAAACGACCATAAATCTGAGCCAATTTTAAATAATTAATTCTGGTCGGAGAATCTGGGATCAGGAAAGCAAGAGTTATTCGTAAACGTGTAACAGCCTGCAAATCCGTACCCCTTGAGTCGACAATATTCTCCATCAGATCAAATCAAAGTGGACGGAAATACGAACCACTAGGGTAAAGAAGATGAGGTAGAAGAAGAAACAGAAAACAAAACAACATCAGAATCTCTCAATCGCAGCGGAACAATATATAATAGATAAATGACCGATCATTATACAAAAAGAACTATATCTGTTTTATACATTACATCATCAAAGTACAACACAATCAATAGTAAAATACTGGATAGTTATATTAACTTGTCCCCACACAACTGAATACACTGCTTATACTGCACAGTGGAATATACATCAAGTAAGTGTGATACGTCTCGCCATCCAGCTCGTCTCCTGAACTCCACATCATCCTATCATGTATCCTATAATACTTGGTCTGACCCGAGCATTATAGTAAAATAACATCCGAGTCAGTCTGGAAAACCAGCGTGAGAAAATACACTCAATTAAACTATTAAAGTTTCAAAATCCTTTGAAAATCAAAGGTGTCTCGTAAGACCACGCCACAAATAAACATGTCGGTTTTTACCTTACGATAACCAAAACATTTCTTATCAAAATCCTCTGATATTATAATAGTGTCTAAGTACAAATACTTATTCAAATAGTCGAAATTGTTACATTCATTAAATTCCAGCAATTACTAGGCTCTACAATCAAAACTGTAAAGGCACGTAGGGAGAATGGATTTCCAACTAATGACTAGGCATTGGGGTACCACCTATAACGGTACATGGTCTAGATCGGCATATCGAGAACCCCTCCCGATCCTCTGCAACACAAGATCAGACTACCTCTTACTAGATAGCCCAATAAGATCACCCTGCGGTTGGGATCAGCAACTGCCCCATGCAGCCGAAAAGGAACATCTAGACAGGGATGACCTTACCCTAGTTGGGTGCTACCCACTAAGCCTTGCTGCAAATCCCTTTATTTTCAGTCATTCCTGTTTGATGAGGCTCGAGGTAAGCGTCACCTTTTTAGAACACATCTTACTTAGAATGCTCATTGTCCTCCAATGAAAATGTTCTAAAAGCATTCATCCATACAAGTCCGTTCCCGGTCCGAACGGAACCGAAGGCACTACTCCTACTACATCCCTTTTGGAATCACCATTAGGATTAGTAGCGATTAGCCCTTCCACTTCACTGCTCCATCTTCGACTCCAAACTCTTGTCTTCCTCATGAAAACGTACTCATTGGATCGAAGTTGTTTTCAGATCATAAATCTGATCCCAGTCTCTTTGAAACAACGTTCGCTATTTCCTAGTAAACTCAACCCCGGTTCTTTAGAAAATACACTGACGAGAATAAGATTGGAGTTCACCTCCTAACCGTTAGTGGACGGACTTCCTTATTAACGTCCTAGATGAACGAACAAGTTTATAGATATAGTATCGCACCTCGAACAGTAACTGTACCATATAATTCCTGCACTCCTCCTAGATATTTCCAAAGTCATATTCGAGTCCAGATTCGATAGTCGGTTATTTAACTATCAAATAAACAATCAATTCAACCAATTATTTTATTTCCACTGAAAAACAACCAGTCTTATAAAATTAGATTTTAATAATTTAAATCACTTTATCCAAAAATATATACTTAAAATGTTTTAAATAAAACTACTAAAGTCACTTTATTCAAACAATTGTTATGAAATTCTACAATAATTTCCAAGCCAGACTTTAGCCAAACCACTTAAAAATAAAATTATTATATAAAGTATAATATTTAATAATTATCTTTTTAAATCATAATACTAGTTAAACCTTTTAAATAATCACTTCTATAATTAATTTAAGAAATATTTATTTAAAAGTATTTAAATGATTAAAATATAATTTCTCTAAGTCATTTTTTTAAAGCAACTTTAAAACTTCCAATTATACATAAAAATCTTCTTTGAAAACAAACTTGGCTTTACAAAGAAATACACTTTCCATTTCAATATAGCCCATCTAATCCTTTATAAATCCTGCTCGATTTGTCCCAATTTAATTTACGTCCCAATCCCATAAATTTCTTTCAAAACTTCAAAAATAAAGCCACTTTTTATTTGAAAACACATTTCCCATTTCCTCCTAAATTCCCACCATGAATTTATACTTTCAAATTTATCTACCGATAATTATTCACTTTGTTTATAAACCCGGTTTATAAATTTCCATTCCTCTTTTCCTTTAAATCAAAGTTTCCAAAACACTTAATCGATTTCAAACCGATTTTTTTGAGTTAAATTCCCTTTTAAATTTATCTCTTGGTTTATCCAAAATCAATTCAATCCAATAATACCAAATTCACCCTTTATTATGATTTGAAATATTGATTTAAATCTGAAATATCAATTTCATTCTTTATTCCAAATATTCTCTTTTCATTTCTTTTAAGAACCCAATTCATTATATTTCTATATTTATAATACCACAATAGATTCATCCAAACCATAGCTCTAAATAACTTAGATTTCCAATACAATCTATCGCAGGATATCGATAAAATATATCACGGATTATGAAAATAAATTTCAATATTTTGAGGAATCCAGTTGAATCCCTCCTCCCTGTTTCCCTGCATCCGCAGATGTTAGCACAATAAAAAATACCAATCCCATTTCGAGAGGGACATCGCGGTATAAAGGGTTATCCCACTATAACAAAAATAATCTATTACAAAGCCCCTTTTACAACGGGCATTGGCCGCCCATTGTGATAATAGGCTATTACAACGGTCCATTCAGGCCCGTTGTAATAGATGCCCTATACAACGTCTTTTTTACAATGAGCAATGAATGCCCAATGTAATAGACTGATATTACAATGGTCCTTTCATGCCCGTTGTAATAGATACCAATTTTACAACGGCCACAAAATGCCGTTGCAAGAGGTGCCAATTTTGCAGCGGGCTAGAAATGCCCGTTGTAATAGGTGCGAATTTCACAACGGGCTAAAAATGCTCGTTGTAAGAGGTGCCAATTTTACAACAGTTATAAAATGCACGTTGTAATAAATGTTTGTTGCCAATCTTTGACAACCAATAATTAATAATTACAATGCTTTCTTAAAATTAATATTTATTATTTATTAATATTTAATAATTATTCATTAATAATACTATATTAATCATATGTTACTAATTACTAATTATAATATTATATTACTAATTACTAACCATTAATAATATTATATTATTTATTAATATTTAATAATTCATCATTAATAATATTATATTAATCATTTATAACTTATGATAATTAATGATTATTATTAAATAATCACTAATAATTACTAATTGTTATACATAATCAGTGTTCCAACAGGCTTAATTTTACTTTCTAATTATTAGTAAGTAATATCAAGTAACTAATTTTAAATATATAATAATTTACAATTAATAATAAATATTAATAATTTATGATTAATAGTTACTATTAAAAATTAAAAATTAATAATATATACATATTAATTATTAACTGTTAATAATTAACATTAAATTTTAATTAATAAATATGAAGTAACATTTAATAATTAATTTTTACTAATTAATAATTCGATTAAATAATTAATTTTCTCAATTATTTTCATTAGTCGTAAATTTTTCAGCTCCGTCTACCGTTGTAATAGATATCAATTGCAACTATTTTCTTCTGCATGTTGTAGTAGATGCCAATTTTCACTCTTAACCGTTGATCATCGTTGCCTTCAATTAACGTTTAATGATTATTATTAATGTTTAAATAATAATAATTAATTTGAAACATGAAACAATTACCATTAATAATTAATATTAATAATTACTATTCAATAATCAATAGTTAATAAATAATACTGGTTATTAAATAGTTAATAATCAATAATAGGTATTAATGTTTAATAAATAATAATTAACACTAAAAGTTAATGGTCTATACTATAATATATATCCTCAGTTCAATTTCAAGAGCACACAGGAGTCTCCTAAACACTATTGTTACTGAGTTGCATTTACAGAGCACACAGGCCTCGCCATTCTCCTTTCCTCCTTCCCTCCGCCCGATATAGATCGATTCCCCTTCCTCTCTTCCCCCTTCTCCTCGATTGGAAATCGTTAGATTCCCATCGATTTCTTCCGTGCAATTTTAAACTCAGGCGTTCCAAGTTTTGTTTCCCTTTTTAGCGTGCATCTGCACCCTTCATCTCTTGCCGTCCAAACCCTAAATGTTTTTCTACCCCTGATTTGTGCCTTTGCCAGTATACCAGCATCGACCTCTCATTTGAAAGCCATCGCCAAGCCTTCCCGCACCAAGATTCCACCCAACCCTATTGCACGGACCCACCACCCAATCCACTTCCTCCCTTATTATGATGATACCACATCGGCAGTCTCTGGTGGTTTGAGTTCGCTTTTTTCAATAGCTTTGCAGTTTTCTTTGGGCTGCTTGTTTTTCAGTTATACCAGGTATAATTCTCTCCATTTATAGCAAGTTAAATATTTCGTTTATGTGCATCTGGTGAATTCTTCGAGTGCGGCTCGCTTCATAGCCACTACTTCTCTGCTTATTGGCTTGTTAGATATTTGCTTGATTGTTTCAAACCTAGACTGCTTGCATATGTTTTATACACTTGCAGTAAAACTATTGATATGGAATTTTTGTTTAGAATTCTTTGTTTTTTTAATGTTATATTAGTTGTTACAGTATGTTCTACGGTAAACTATTTGCAAAACTTTAATCATTGCTTGAACTGCCTGAAATGGATTGAAGTTCATTTTATTTGTGAACTGCCTGAGCATGGATTTTCAACCAACTAATAAATCCATGGCACATAAGAAAAATATATGTCCCAGAGGTAGCAAGCCTCTGTCAAAGAAGAGGCCTAATATTGTAAAAAGGAAAATAAATCCCAATAGACTAATTCCAACCCTTTTCATTTCTCTTGATTCATAAACCATTATAATACTTGTTATACAAATTGATTTTCTTACTTATTAGCAACCTTTGAAAGGAACTAGATGAATGTGCATGTGAAGTGAAGTTAAAGTTCTTCTGCTATTTGTGTCCTCTACTTTTCTGAGTATAGGTATAACCCTGGTAATTACATAACTTTCATTGAATATAAAACTTTTAATCTATGTTAATTAGAATTGGATATGGATTTTTTGATCCTTATTTATTGTTTTTGCTGTAGTTCGTGGAATATGATTGAAATCAGTAGATGTTTCATTAGCTTTAGTCTTTCTCAGCCCAATTTGTCTAATGGTTATTTTTATTGTAGTGCTATCCCTTCATCAAGGTGTTGCTGTAGTTGATCAAGACATACAGAAGAACATTGGTAGATAGTTTAGGTATGAAAATTGTAAAAGTGATTATTTTATTCTCTCGTCTTTTCCCCTGTTTTAGTAAAATTTCTCATTTTGGATGGAAAATACTATAATTTTGGCATAGGAAAGGTTTTTAACTATAGTACAACATACTTAAAAGAGATGCAGGTCAACTAAGTTTTTTTCCATCTAATGCACAAATAAATAGATTGAAACATCTACTGCTAAGGATGAAAAAGTAGAAGCAGTTTAACTATGTAACCAAAATAAAGAAGGATGCATCAATTATAAGATGGTGATATTTTTCCAATAATTGTTTGATTTTCTTCTGATTCTTTACTTCAAATTTCATAGAAAGTTATTTTATGAATATTCAAAACATTGTACTACCTTCGCCAACGAAATAATAAATTAACCAATTTCATTGTATTAGATCAAAGAAATGTTAGTATTTTTAATAGTGTTGTCTGTGATCAATTTGATTCAGTAACTTGATGCAAAATACAAGCTAAATTATTGCCTTTTAACCGTACTCTCTGTTTCTCATTTTGTACAAACTACTTTAAAAACTAATTTCTTTTCATTTCTTTGCTTATCTATTTATTATCAAGTAGATTCCATTATTAGATGAAATGGGTAGTGATACTTGCCTTCTACCTATAATTTTCATTTGATTTCTGGACTTGGTAAATCATGTTTGTTATCATAACATTAGGTTTTTATATCAAATTCGATTTTTTTAATGTTTTTTTTTTATAAATTGGTATTTCAGGATATATAAGGTAAATAATTGATTGGTATTATAAGGAAATTGTTGGCATCTAGGGATTGCATGCTTAAATAATAGAGAGAAAAAAAATTGAAACAATAATAATCAGATTACGGATTAAGTGAAATTTAAATCTGACAAACATATCGAAAAGATGCATTTGTCAAAACAAGTACAGTTCAAAAATTAATAGTTCTGTTTTTATCGTTTTTGAATGCATTGTTACATGCAAATGCAAATTTCAAGATCATGATGATAGTCATAGCTCAGGACCGGAGTTGAATTAGAGACAAGTTCTCATATTTAGTTATACGTAGGCTCCTATATTTGGTTGGATTTTAACGTGTAGGGAAAAGGAAGTCTAACAAGGATGTTCCCTTATTTAGCAAACTATTAATGTTTGATTTTTTTTCATGATGAAGAGTGGCCCAGCTCCATATTTTGCAGAATCCAAAGGCAATATTTTCTTATTGATATAAATTAGTAATTGTTGTAGTGAACCATGTAAATGCACTTGCTTACTTATTAATTTATTCTAATTAAAAGTAATTCTTGAATAAGTTGATTTTATAAATATTTACAACTAATTTTCTATGCTATATATATTTCAAAAAGGTTGAACAAAAATAAATCCATTTTGTGTTGCAATAGAGTTTCTTTTACTGCCAACCCCTTTCAGCTTTTTGACTGGTAATTGTTGTATATGTCAAATGTCCATATTGTAAGATTAATTTTTACTTTTGTTCAATACCTTAAACGGATAATTTGAGTATGCATTACAGGACGTATATACGTATTTTAATTACTATGCATATTTGTATGTATTTTTCTTTTGAACTTTTTTAATAACAATGTTTCACACACCCCATCGTTGCATGAATTCCTTATTATTTCCTGCAGCTTGATTTTTTATTGCTTTACTCTACTAATAATAGACTTGAAAAAAAGGAAAGCTTCGTATTAAAAGCCACATAATATGACTTTTTTTAGGTTGCGTGACTGGATATCTTTAGGTGGCTCGGCAATTGCAAAGTTTGATTCGCTGGAGGTTTGTAAAGTGAAGGAATTGCAGCCAGGAGTTTTGTGATGCCAGAGGTGAAGATGAACTGCAGCAGTGAATGGATGGCAAATGGTTGATGAAGTCAAGCAGTTTGTGGAGGAGTTGTTGATTGCAATGATGTGTTTTAGGGAGTTGTTGTGGGATGTTTGAATGGCCAAGGAGGATATGTATGCAGGTGGTTCAGTTTGTTTTGAAATGTGGTGTGTATGTTGGGGTGAAGACAGTATATATGAACAAGGCAGTAGCAGTTTGCTTTGTGTGTTAGTTTAGAATTGAAGGCTGCTGTTGATGTAGAACTGGAAGTGTTGAATGTGGAGGGGTCTGCTTGTATGCAGTAGTGTGTGATGATTAAATGAATATAATAACAGAAGTTTGTAGTGGTGATTGTGTTAATGGAAGGCTGGAAATTGATAGGAGCTGTTGTTTGATGGTAGGCAGGGGTATTGACAGTTTTGAAGCAGAGGGATTGTGTATATTGACTGTGAATGGTTGTTGTAATGTCGACTTTGAACAACAGTGATGATCTTTGTTTCAAGATGGTGTTTATGGTCAGTTATTTGAAGATGGTGAAATGAAATGGTTGTGTTGCCGTGGTAGAAGGCTGAATGTTGAGGAGCAGCAAGTTAATGTGGTGAAGTGGAATTGTGGGTGGTGATGGAGTGAAATATGGTGGAAATGTCTAGCAGGGTTATGTTGAAGCTTTATCCAAGAAGGCTTTGGTGGAAGCAATGTAAGTTTTAGCTACCATCATTCTACTGCTTAAATTATGTTAGGCTCATAGTATGAAGGTCTCGTTGTAAAACATTAAAAGCACCAGGTGGAGTTACTTTGATTTTCTACGAAGTTTGAACTTTCAAGGCTTTATTTGAGTTGGCAGAAGAACGTAGTTGCAGAGGGGACGATAGCAAGCACTGATCCTGATGCTTCAGTACATTTTGTAAAGCTTGGAGCAAATGCTTGGAGCAAATGCTTGGAAAGTATGGGTTAATGTAGCGGTGGAACCAGAAGCCTTTTTATTTAGGCCAAATTCAGAGATGCAGACTATCAAAGAGGCCGTTGGATTAACCATCGCGTGGCATAAAGACTTCATCTCTGTGGTATAGTATGATTGTACTTAGAATATGACATTTGTAGCGGACTGTTATGTGTTAATGCTTTATGTATTTGGCATGTAAACTTATCCAACTTTTTAGAGTGTTAGGATTCTATGACTCTAGCTTTTAGTTTTTTCGTATGTGATTTTAATTATTTTATGACAATATTTAGTATTAGTATGGATGTATTGCATGGATGCTGCTGTAAGTTTTTTTAAAATTTGCATTTATTTTGCAACGGACAATGTGCGTTGTTATATGAGCTTCTTACAACGGTCACTGCATGTTGTTATATAAGATTTTTACAACGGTCAACACACGTTGTTAAATAGGTATTTTACAACGGTCAATACATGTTGTGAAAGAGGCTATGTAATTAGTATGGTTAGTCTATTACAATGGTCATAACCCGTTGTAAAAAAGTATACTACAATGGTTTTTACAACGTGCTTTGCCCGTTGTAAAATGTGGTGGATCTATTACAATGAGTCCTGTTACAACGGGCACATGCCATTGCGAAAACCATATTACAACGGGCATTGCCCGTTGTAAAAATACTGTTTTGTTGTAGTGTCCACTATTAGGCGGACGCATAGGGTCTCATCCACTATGTAATGCGGGAATATCAATCGCTCCAATATATATATACTACTATATATGTAATATCACCCAAACTGATAATAATCATCAAATTCAATCCATCAAACAATAATTAATTTTACTACTTAAAACTAATTGTAGAAATTCGAAGTTGAGTGAGATTATTTGCAATCCGAACCAATCCGGCCTATTTTATCCACGAATTTAAACCTTGTATAAACATTTATGGTTTTATTAATATTTTAAATAATTGAACAATTAATTATCGTTTGATAAATTTAATTTAAAATAATAATTTAATTTTAACTAACGATTTTAATTTAAACAAATAATTAAATTTAAACTAATTTTCCTTCTTAAAAATCTTTTAGTAACTAAAAAAATTCGACAGGTTAATTAACTAAATTAATCACCCTAATGCGTATTTAAAATAAACTAGTAGATTTAAAAATGTATATGCATATTTATTTTCAAAATAATCTACATAGGTTTTAAATTAAACTAAGATTAACTATAAAATTTTAAAATTGCATAATAGCTATCTTTTTCTTCTCTTTACTGCAAATTTATTCACATATACATATATATACACATTTCAAACAGTATGATATACCTTACTGATAATCATTTCCTTATTTGCAATTCATTTTTTGTTTACTTATATGAAGTGGAATAATTTGTACATAAATACAAAAAGGGAAGTCGTACCAACGCCGAACCTCTTTGGTCGCTGCCCTAGATCGAAGGCTTAGCCTCGCCTTCCCCACGACCTCTCCACTAGATCGCAACCACCCCATGCCGCCACTGCACCCATGTCCTCACTGGTCGCCACCAAGAAGTCGCGCTTGCCTCGACGACCCTATCCCGCGCACGCTGTCGCTCATGCCTCCAGCGCCTCGCCGTAATGCGACTCCGCCCACATCGCTCGCTAGCTCGAGCTTGCTTCAACATCACGGCAATTTTTAATTTCCTTCCATTTTGAGGAATCGAACTGTCTTCGATTTGATTTGATTTTGATATGAA
The DNA here is from genome assembly GCA_030765085.1 of Allium cepa. NCBI lineage: Eukaryota > Viridiplantae > Streptophyta > Magnoliopsida > Asparagales > Amaryllidaceae > Allium > Allium cepa. The sequence goes on from CM060928.1 coordinate 590,903,033, forward strand.
AGAGGGGTTTACGTTCATTCCCTTTTGATTTTTGCTCAGCCATTTTTTCCACTTTATATTTTCTAACGGAGTACTTTTAAATTTTGAAAGAGATGGACGAGACGTAAGGGAAGAATGCATGTTCAAACGGTCTTATGTGCTTAACAAATGGAGGAAATGCTAATTTTTTTGTGTACAGGTGTTGAAATTATATGATATAGTGATACAAAAAAGCCGGTGTGAATAATTTTGACTAGTCAACTTATTTAAATTTAAATTTGAATCATCTCGTAATCACCACTCAAAATTTTGACTTCCTATCGAGGCGTGCCGCTAGGCGTTTATAATGTTATACCCCTATTGCGAACACGATGGAAATGTTTTTGAGGCCTAATTCGATCGTATGGAAAAGATGGCTTTTTTGGACTCAGTTATTATATTGAATTTTCGATATTAATTCAGCCTGTTTTATATCGTACGGCCACACGGCAATTCCAAACATTGCGAAATTTCAATAATAATATATTATTATGGATCCAATGGAATTGGTTTCGTCGAATTTCGAGACTATCCCCCAAAAGGCTATTTTGAAATATCAATTTAAACGATATATCTTCAAAACTTAAGAAATCTCTTTTAAATTCGAATTCAAAGGTTCTATTATCCTCAGTATTATCAGTATAAATTTCATAAGCCTTTGAAATATTTTTAACAAGCCTGAAACTCCATATTTCACATTTTACCCAATTCTCAGTTTTAGTACAAAATTTTAAATTATCCAAAAATTAGTGATATTTGAAATTCAAGTTAAACATTCACTTTTAAATATTTAAAATCAATTAAATATTCCAATTTCAAACATTCAAAAATCCTAGGTCGTCACAAAGCCACTTCGAACTGGCATATGCATTTAAATTAAAGACATCTTGGAGGTGATGGAGATCAAAGATGGAGCTCTTTGAAGTGCAAGGGCTACTTACTACTAATCCTGAGGGTGATTCCAAAAGGGATCTAGAAGAAGTAGTGCCTTTGGTTTGTTCATATCTTGAACAACTTATATGGATGAACGTTGGCATTGCATTGTTACCTCAAGGGAAGTATGAACATTCCAAGAGTGATTTACTAAGAGAAAAGGTAGGGATGACAAAAAGGGATATGCCGCAAGATTATGTTGTTCGCTACCATTAATGTATGGAATCACTTTCTTGATTACTGTTTATGGATTTGATATATTTATGAGGGCTCTCGAGGAAAAGATTGTAAATCAAACTGGGTGATGTCATATTCGGTACTATCCAAAAAAGGACTAAGTTGGTTTTATCATGAAGGGGCCGTATATATTTATAAGGGCTCTCGAGGAAAAGATTGTAAATCAAACTGGGTGATGTCATATTCGGTACTATCCAAAAAAGGACTAAGTTGGTTTTATCATGAAGGGGCCGTAGAGTTTGTGACCTTGGTACATTTTATCTAAAGATGTACTATAGTAGGTGGTACCCAAGTGCCTTATCATTGTATGGAATTCATTTTCCAATACGTGCCTTATGGACATAGTTGTATACTAAATGCTGAAACGTAATTAATGTAACCATTTCGCCTATGTTACATATTTATTTTATATATTTATTTTATATCCTGGACATTATTATAATATCATTGAATTTCTTATAGAAATGGTTTGTTTATCGTTTGATAAAGACCCGTACATGTTTATGGACGATGTAGTCTTACGAGATACATTTATTTTTGAAAGATTTTATAACACTAAAAATCCATATGATTCGTTTTTCTTATGCCAACTTACCAGACTATCTAGCATTTTTTCTTATAATACTCAGGTCAGACCCGAGTACTTTTCCAGAGTTAACTTTGTATGATTTGGAGCTTCAATAGACAGGCTGGATACCTCCAAGATGTATTCCGGTACTTCTATTTTCCACCGCATTTCTTGTTTGTATTTATTAGCATTTGAAAGTACATGCTGTTATAATTGTCTAGGTTGATGATAGGTTAGACTTAGATTATTGTAAGAATATTAAAGTTTTCTTTTGTAAAAACCATTCGGTATATATTACTCGTCTATGTTCTATCTTTTCTTTTCTTTAACCTCAATAGTCTGTCTATTCGGCACATGAATACTCGACGCATGAATATCGTGCATGTATTAGTGTTGACTTTTGAGAGTCGAAATGGCAGGTTCTTACAAGTGGTATTAGAGCATAGGTTGAGCTAACATCTAGGCTTTGGTGGGGTAGACTCATTACAGATAGGGTTAGGAACACCCTAAAATGAGTTTGAGTGTGTATATATATGAGAGAGCATATTTGTTAGTCCTATAAAAATATTTTATATCCTATTGAGTGGTTTATGAATTTTGGTCGATACGAAAGGTACAACTGTATCGATGGTGGTTTCTAAACACTAAAACAAGGCAAATCGCATAGTATTTTTCTTAATATTGGTAATGGAAATAATTTTATCTAAAATTATATTTTATATGCGAAGGAATAATTTTTATAAAAATTAATATAGTTATTTATGATGTGTTTGTTTGTCAAGAAGTGACAATACTCAATTATTCTCAATTATTGTTAGATTAGTCATGCTCGTCTAGTTTAAGAGCATTGACTATTGTTTATTGATTAATTATTTCTACTCGACCAATTTATGTGCTTTTATTATTTGATTAAATCAAACATGAACACCTTGTGAGTTCAGTTTCACGGTTTGACTATAAAGCGTTCGATGATAATGTTAGGTTAAAATTTAATTTTAACAATAGTTATCTAAAATAATCTAAACAAAGATATGCATTTGTGAAATGATTTTATATAAGAAAGTGATTTTATATAAATATGGTTTATAAGTATGGTTTATAAAATATGGTTCATAAATGAAAAAGGATTTAAAATTGAGAATTTGAGAACTTATATCCCGTTGTTTTTGGAAATTGTTTTTCAAAGTTTTGGAGAAAATATTAATAGTATTATTGGAAAGTATTGATTAATAGAAATATTTTTAATGGATTTTGAAGGAGATAGAATTCACTAAATCCACTTCTGTTGTGATAATTACAACATCATCGGCGTTTATTTTTGAGTTTCTAAGTAGGGGATGTACCATCGTAATTTTCTATAGGGTTGTTTTGGTAAAACAAATTTTGATTTAATTCCAAAAGTATGATTTGATATAATAAATCATACTTGTATATTATTATTATTTCAAAATGATTTGATATAAAACTTGGTGTTTAATTCTTAAGTTTTCTGCTAGGTTATTTTATGGACACGTGTATCATATGCTTTAGTTTGGTTTGTGTATCTCATTATGATACGTTGTTTGGTAGTTTTCATTTGTTGGAACGAAGTAGAAATTTTGGCAATTTTTGATCGTCAAAAACTTCTTAATTAGTTGAGAATTTGTAGCTAAATGATTTTGGGAGAATGTAAGAAAATAAGTTTTGTAATTTATAAATTTAAGGAGGTAGTAAATTAAAATAAGTTTTAAATTTGTCGAAAATCCTAGTTAACTAGTACAAATTTTATCTTGTATATACTCTTAGAATATAACAGAGCATTATATGACTATGAACTTAAGTTTTAAAGTGTTGATAAACATAAATTGAGTTTTGTAAAATGTTCATAAAAATATAAGTAATGTTTTATGAAACTAAAATAATAAATGATTTTATTTTCAAAGAAAATATACTATAATTAAAAATGGATGTGATTTGAATTAAAATAATAGGTATAGTTAAGAAACTAATGGAATAAATACGTAAGTTGTGCATAGATCATTTTATTCAAATAATTGTTCTTGATTCATATTCAAGTCCATTACTTTGAGTTGATCCACACTAATCCAAACAAGGATTTTTAACTCGATTCTTACTGGCGAACACTTGATACAGATTCTTGATATGACTCTAATTTTTTTATCATAGTATATGGCTATGTAAGAAGAACTAGTTTCTAATCAAGTAACCTGATCGGAGTTTGCACTAGGGAAGTCAAGTGAGCGATACTAGTCCGTAAGTGAAAATTACACGATTGAGAAAGTGATCGGATTTAATATTACGTACGGATGATATATGCACACTATAAGGGCTTGAATGTCATTGTATGCTTCTTACAACGGAAATGCAAGTTACATGTTTTGAGATGGCATTTTGATGTGAGATGATTGCTATATATGATATAGCATGCTTAGATTCATGATATGATGGGTTAGTTGTTGTATTGTTTTATTTGTCATGTTTAACTCTCTTTTGGGTTATGTAAGTGAAATTCAGGTATATGGAAGCAAATGCTAGCTTGTACTTTTTTTTCATAAGTAGAATTTGATTGCTTAACAAATAGGTACGTGTTTGAGTTTAACGAGTATGTTTTCTATGTGTCATACACACTCTATAAGGTATATCATAAGTATAAATTGTTGTTGATGTCCCTAAATATGGGAGGTCCTAGATATGGGCTTATATTGATGTTGTGATTTTTCGCACCTAGCCGCGCAAAGGAGATGTTATCAAAATTTTCTATAACATATGAGACTTTAAAAGATTAATAACACATTTTAGTTAATTGATTTTATAAGTCTAAGGGTCAGTGGTTTTTAAGGCTTAAGGGTTAGAAGGCATTTTCTTCCTTTGGGAATTTAGAAGACAAAAATTTCTTTTAAGTGGGGAAGAATATAACGATCCGAAACTTTTAACATTTCAAATGGGAATATTTAATTTATTTAATATTCACATTTGGTTCAAATATAATAAATAATAATAAAATCAATTCTTAAAAAATGAATTGATATTTAATGACGTATTTTTAAATGAATTTTTCCATGATTTTTAATTTGGAAAATATTTAAATTATCGTTTGACATATTTTGTGGAAAAGGTTAGTGTTAGTCCGTGAGATAATGGTTTTGATGACAACAACCTTAGAATAGATTATAAAATATAAATATTAACATTATAAGTTTAGATATATATGTATATGCAGGATTTAACCATGCAGGTACTAAGAATGAAGACCGTACAGTATAGAGATTCAAGATATCAAGATAAAATATCAAGATAGAAGACTCATGAGTATTAAGATTATCAAGGGTTCAAGATTTAAAGGATAAGTATTTTTTATCATTATTAGGAATTTTTGTTAAAACTCGTAGAAAAGTACTGGCATCTTAAAATCCAATTTATTCGTGGAATGGAATCCACTTCGAGCCCGTTAAAGGGATGAAACCCTAATAGGACGTAACCTACGAAAAATCTAGCGGAACAATGTTTCGTATCTGCTAACTTTTATTCAAAATGATTTTCAAAATTATATCATGTTTTCAAAATGTTTTCAAAACTTTCTTTTTAAAAGATTCAAAACCCTCGATCCTGATTTTAAATAATTTTAGCCTTAAAAACTTCTTTATTTTCAAAGTCAAATTACTCCTGATTTTAAACAATCTTTTTAAATAATATATTTAACTTTTAAATATTTATACTTAGATTTAAATATAAAATTATAGTTAAAATCTATATATATTATTCTTTATATTTACTTATGAATTTTAACTATAGTCAAGTATATTTATAAAGTTTAAAATAGTTTTTATATAAGATAAAGTTTATTTTCAAAGAAAATCAAAAACACCAAAAAATCCTTTGGGATGTCGACATGCATAGCATGACTATGTTGACATGGTGACAAATTGATTCAAAAATTCAAATTTTAAAAGAAGTGTCTATTCGCCATAACTCTTCATGAATGGTCATGGCTGTTGTTCTACTATAAATAGGGGTCAGTTTCAATGAATTTTCAATCATAATTTTCTGGTTTTCACTCCTCTTCTTCCTCCTTATTTCTTAATACATATTCTTATCATTACTCTGCCGAAATCAACATTGAATCATACTTGATTACTTCTAGTTTGATTCTCTATCACCATCCCTACAAGATTCTCAGTGCTATTCAGAGTTATAGACTTCCTTGTAATCTACTAAGCGAGAAAAGATGTGATTGTAGCCTTGGAAATCAATCAAAAGGGGAAAGGTGCGATTGTGACAGCCCTAGTTAAGCAAGCATGTAGAAAATTTAAGTCATTCAAATTTTATTTTAGTTATGTGGAAAAAAAAAAAAATACAATTTTCTGGGAAATGCTTGTGTGAAAATGAGAATTCATGTCCTTGTACATGTGCACACTGTTGTAGTGTACAGCCTGAGCAAGTAATCTAGTAAGGATCTTGCAAGCAAATAAGAAATGAATTAGTGCATGACCATTAAGTATGAATACACAATAGTTTGAATAAAATGCATAAACAACCTAAGGAAGATTTTAACTCTAACTTCCATGGTATAAATACAAGCACAGTGGCTTGTGTGGGTAGAAAATATATATAAATACATATGAGCATATATACATGTACCCAGCATGTAGTAGAAACACACACATAGCTGGCCATACAAGTAAACTTGTGTGTGCATGATTAAAACCAGAAAAGACAAGAAATGCCTGAGCCAAAGAAATCATGCATATAGTGTGTAAAGAAATTTGCCAAAGATAGTTAAGACAGGGAAAAAGGAAAAAAAAGGCAGGAAGGGAAAGTGGAGAGGGTAAACTGTTGGGTGAGATCAGAAATAATGATGGGATTTCTGATGAAAATAAATTACCTAACTAACCTTAAAACCCTAACAACTCCACTATATACCACATTATCTCCTACGGGTACACATTAGAAAACCAGAAATCAAAATATAGAAAAGAAAGTAGGCAGCAGTTTGAGGAAAATAATGGCAGACCTGAATCAAGACTTGGGAAGAAGAAACTTGGTGAGTAAACCCTCACTTGGCAAGGCAGTAAGACCTATGAAAGGCAGCCATTTAACCTTTAGTTTATTTTAACTTCTCTTTGATGTTTTGTATGCATTTTTAGTTTGACAATTTTCTGTTGTTTCTGAGATTTTATGACTTGCATTGCCTTGCTGTTATTTAAACTATGCTTGATTATACATGATAATTTAATGATAAGATGATAATAACTGATTTATTTATATTATTGTAAACTTGAGAAAATGTTTTTGGTTAAAGCATAAACTAATAAGAAAAGTAGGGTGCAAGGTAGTAAGGGGAAGGGGGTCCTCTGGCTTATGTCTTGCATTTGAAAGGATGATTAAGATGCAGTGGAATTTCCATATGCTAAATCTTGATCCACCATTAAGTACTCTCTGAAATGAGGTTGAGCAATAAGTGAACACATTTCACGAAATATATATATATATATATATATAAATTGACTGCAAGGACCTTGTTACTGGGAACCCCAGTGGTATTTTATTTGCTAAGATATTTTGATCTATGCTTTAGTCAAAGGCCTGTCTCTGAACAAAACTGACTTGAAATGATATACAGATATGACTAATTGATTGTTGAAATGTATGAATGGATGAATGTTTCAAGGATGCATGAAAACTGCTTGCATTTATTGGTTAGGTACATAAAGATTTTGGGCATGACATAGTATAATTGATACCTGCACACATGAAAGAAAAACTTAGTAATTAAACTAAGGAATTGGGTCACCTCTATCAGGTTGGGTATGAGGGAAGTGGGTATGACATAGTGGTTGGCTTGCATCAAGGATGGGGTGTGAGTTTGCACATGGCATGCTCATGTCCAAATAGCTTGTAGTGCACTGGAAATCAAACAGTAGTTCCAGGCAGTGTGCACCAGTGCAACCATGAATGTGATATTGGACCCTTAAAAATGATGTGAAATGAACTTACAAGCAGAGGTGAATATGCTAGGGGTATGATGAGTTCTAGTATGCAGACTCAGTTTTGATGCCTTAGCTTAATGATATGGGTTTTGCTTGTTCATGTTTATGAGATGCTTATGTGAATTGAGTGATGGCTGCTATAAATTCTTGAAATGAGCATTTCTGTTAAGAAATTATTTTAAGCACATGTAAATGTATTTAGCAATTTACTAACTTCACTGTAAGATACAAAAAGTGTATATGAGGAAGTGGTTTAATCACCTGAGTAGAACATTTAACTTCTGGAATAAAGGTGCTGTGGATCTAGCTTCATAAATCTTATGTATTGTCAATTGAATTTACTCATACCAGACTTTAATCTGACCTGTTTGTTGCTTGCATCAAATGGGTGCTTCACTTGTATTATGGAGCAGGCCATGAGATGGTTGCAGGAAAAGAAGATCCTAAGTAATAAGATGCAGATATATGATGCTAAGAAGAAATTGCAAATTAACTAGGCTAGGAGTTTGTAGGAGAATGGCTCTTCTGTCTTATTTCAGTTGAAAAGTTTTATGTAATGATGTTTGAATTGTGCTAAAAAAAAACTTGACTGTGATGTAATGGATGGCTTGGAAAGATTATGTTGAGATGCAACCATTTTCAGAAAAAATGATAAAGGTCTTTAGCTTTATATTGCAAGCTGAGAGCATACAAAATTTTATGAACCAAGTAATAAGTTTGGCAGTAGATTTGAAACATAAGTGAACCAGTTATATATGTTTATAGAGTGTTTTAGAGACTAGAACCTACTTACTTAACCACTGCAGGTATTACAAGGTAAGGAAAAACCCATAGGCAGAAAAGAAAGAAAAACATAAGAGATATGAACCCAGATTTAAAAATGTATCTGATAATTATTTGTGTAAGTGAAACTTGTAGATTATAACTAACTAATCCCAGAATCTTACCTAAACAAATTAGTCCACCTGAGGACTAAGGTGAAGAAAATTACAGCTGTGTATGATTATGTGCACACAGGTGCACAGAGGCATGCACAACCTCAGTTTAGCTGTTTGAAAAGCAAACCTTGATAAATTTAAATGTTATGAGTTAGTTGATATGTTTTACTAAATAAACAAATGATAAGAACAAGAAAACAAATAGGAATTGGTCAAATGAATGGCACAGAGATTCAAATAGAAAGGATCTTCTCAATTCCTTTTACTGTGTATAATCTCAGTTTTTTTTTGTTTAAAATAGACTGAGTTATCCTTTGCCCAAAATACTCTGATAAAAAAAAATGATGATCTGAATGTTTATATGAACATTCAAATAGTTTTTATAAAGAAGTATATCAATATTTTTATATTGATCAGATTGGATCTTGGGAAATAAAAAAAGAAAAAAAAAGAAAATAGTTGGTACGTGAAAGAGTGCAACCCTGAATTTAGCTTAGACTAAATTGAGTCATTCAATTAAAATGACAACTTAGGGAGGGTTGTCTCAGTTGGTATCAGAGCTATGTTAACAAAAACATAGCCAAAACAAATATTTGTTTGAATCTGTATGCTTTGTTTGCATTGTTTGCTGCTTGCTTGAGTTGCTTTGCTTATTATGCATAAATAAGTTCACTGTTAGTTTTAAAAAGCAAAAGTAGTGAATAAGAATCAGAACTAACTACATTGGAAATGTTCAATAGAGGCCCAGAGGAGTTAGAATCAATCCCCAGGCCACAGGAGAAAGAGAAAATGGTCAATCTTCTAACACTACTGAGCAAGCAACTAGAATGGCTGCTGGTCCCCCAATGATTAACATGCAAGATTTTGTTCAAATGCTGAGGGATGTAATGGCACCTAGGGTAGATAATCCATATGAGGAGCTGTCCAAATTGCTTAAAACATATACAAACTTAGGAGGCAGTAGCTTTGATGGCACAGAAAATGCCATAGGTGTCCAGTCATGGTTAAGAACAGTAGAGAGGATCTTTGTAGACATGCAAGTCAATGATCAGAGAAAAAGGCAAATAGCTTCAAGACAACTAAAAGGCATAGCTTTGGAATGGTGGGAAGTGATTATTGCAGGCAGGCAGGAACAAGAAATCACATGGAATCAGTTCAAAGAAATGTTAGAAGCCAGATTTGTCCCAGCATCAACAAAAGCTTCATTTCTTGAGGAATTTATCAAGTTGAGACAAGGATCTATGAGTGTTACTGAATACACTCAGAAATTTGAAGGGTTGTCTAAATATGGGGCAGTATTAATCCCAGATGAAACATCAAGGAATGCTAGGTACATTCAGGGGTTGAATGCTGGATTGAGCAGAGCCATGTTACCATATAAAGACAGAACATTTGATCAAGTTATGGACTTGACATTGTCATTTGAGCAACATGACAATGCCAGAGAAAAGTTCAAGAATTTCAAGAACAACAAGAAGGGAAAGAATAGAGCACACCCATATGAGAGGAAGAAGGGAGAAGCAATGAACAAAGAAGGAAGTAAAGTGGCAAACCTTGATAATAAGAAACCTAAAGTGATCTGTTATAACTGTGGAAAGGAAGGCCGTATAAAGACCAAATGCCAAGCACCCAAGTCAACTGTTCTTAGGTGCTACAACTATGGAAAAGAGGGGCACATGAAGAGGCAGTGTCCAGAGATGGCAAGGGTGGCGGTACTTGAAGGAAAAGGCAAGGCAATGGATGCACCCAGTCAAGTGGAAGGTATATTATTTATTAAAGGCATACCCATATCAGTTGTTTTTGACACAGGAGCCACACACTCTTTTATTTCATATGATATAGTCCAGAAATTAGGGTTGACATGTATTCTGGTTGATAAGCCTTAACATATTGATAGTCCTTTAGGTAGTTCCTGCATTACCCATATGAAATGCATGCAAGTAGAAATAAGCATGGGTGGTCACACCTTTATCTCAGAATTATATGTGTTGAATTACCCTAGGCTAGGTATCATATTGGGAATGGATTGGTTAAAAAGTTTTTGTGCTATTATTTACTTAGGAAATTCTAGCATTTCACTACAACTTCATGATGGCAAGAGGGTCGTGGTTATGTATGAAGCAGCCAAGGATAGGGGTATGGGAAAAATATTCAACTTGAACAGTGGTGAAGTTGAATTAAGTCTAAATAGGATACCCATAGTCAACCAATACCCTGATGTGTTTGGTGAAGTAAATGGCATTCCTCATAACAGACCAGTAGAATTTCAAATAAGACTTAAACCAGGAACAAGCCCTGTCATCAAGAAACCAAATAGAATGGGTCCTAGAGAAATGATTGAGTTGAAGAAACAACTAGAGGAATTAGAACAAAAAGGCTTTATTAGGCCTAGCAGTTCATGTTGGGGATCACCAGTAGTGTTTGTTAAGAAGCATGATGGTTCCTTGAGAATGTGCATAGATTATAGGGAATTAAACTCAGTCACCATCAAAAACAAATACCCTCTACCTAGAATTGATGATCTCTTTGATCAACTAAATGGTGCTAAAGTATTTTCTAGACTTGATTTAGCAACTGGTTTTCACCAAATGAAAGTAGAAGAAGAAAGTATCAAATATACAGCTTTCAACACTAGGTATGGCTTGTATGAATACTTAGTAATGCCATTTGGTTTGACTAATGCACCATCCTATTTTGTGGATTTGATGAATAGAATTTTCGGAGATTACTTAGATAAATTCGTACTGATTTTCATTGATGATATACTAGTATATTCTAAGACAGATAGTGAACATGAAAAGCATTTGCATATGGTACTGAGTAGACTAAGGCAACAACACCTTAAAGCCAAGTTTGCAAAATGTTCTTTTTGGAAGAATGAAATAAAATTTTTGGGCCACATAATTTCTCAAGAAGGAATTTCAGTAGATCCAAGTAAAGTCATGGCAGTGCAAGCATGGAAAAGACCAAGCAATGTCACTGAAATCAGATCATTCATGGGCATGGCTGGATACTACAGGAGATTTATAAAAGACTTTGCTAGAAAAGCAATTCCACTAACCAAGTTAACAAGGAATGACCAGCCTTTTATGTGGACTGAGAAATGTGAAGGGGCATTCAATCAATTGAAGAAGGCATTGATGGAAGCACCAGTGCTAAAAATCCCAGAAGGCAATGACAATTTAATGGTATACACTAATGCATGTGGATCAGGTATAGGAGCTGTCCTTATGCAAGATGGTTGGGTAATAGCTTATGCATCAAGACAAATGAAACCCAGTGAAACCAAGTATGCAACACATGACTTGGAATTGGCAACAGTGGTGTATGCACTAAAGCTTTGGAGACACTACCTGTTAGGAGCAAAGTTTGAGCTTTATACTGACCACAAGGCTTTGAAGTATTTATTTTCTCAAAAAGATTTAAACATGAGACAACATAGGTGGGTGGAATTCCTTGCTGCCCATGATTTGGACATTATGTACACACCAGGGAAAGCAAATAGAGTGGCAGATGCATTAAGTAGACAACATGCCAAGTTGGCTACACTGATGATAGAGGAATTTAAAAGGTTATTAACACTGACAGATGTGGAAATGGAATACATGGGGGAACAAACTATGGAAGTGGGTAAGGATGGGGAGCACTATAGTAGGCTTAGCCTTATCACAATAAAATCAGATTTAGTGGAAGAAGTGAACCAGTCCCAAGACACCGATGCATTCTTGAGAGAAAGGAAGGAGTTGTTAAAAAATGGTGCAAAGCCTGACAAATTTGAACTGGATGAAAAAGGATGTGTAAGATATAAGGGAAGGTTATGTGTGCCTAACACAGAAGCACTGAAGAGGAAGATCATGGATGTTCATCACAAGTCAAAGTACACCATACATCCAGGTGGCACTAAAATGTATCATGACCTAAAAAGAAGTTATTGGTGGAAAGGAATGAAGAGAAGTGTGGGTGAATATGTGGCAAAGTGTATGACTTGCCAACAAGTCAAGGCTGAGTACCAAAAATCCAGTGGACTGCTGCAACCTCTAGAAGTTCCAAGGTGGAAATGGGAAAGCATATCAATGGATTTCATTGATGGCTTGCCAAGATCAAAGAGAGGAAATGACAGCATTTGGGTGGTGGTAGATAGATTAACCAAATCAGCACACTTCATACCAGTAAAGAGTGATAGAAATGCACCAAAACTAGCACAAGTCTTCATGAAAGAGATAGTAAAGTTACATGGGGTTCCTCAACTATTATTAGTGACAGAGATACCATATTTACATCCAAGTTCTGGAGTAGCTTTCAACAGGCAATGGGGGTTGAGTTGTGCTTGAGCACAGCCTACCATCCCCAAACTGATGGTCAAACAGAAGTAGTCAATAAATTTTTGGAGGATCTACTTAGGGCTTGTGTGCTGGATCATGGTGGGAATTGGGAAGACTACCTTCATTTAGCAGAATTTGCTTACAACAACAGCTACCATAGTAGTATAGGAATGGCACCCTATGAGGCTCTATATGGAAGGCCTTGTTTGTCACCTGCTTGCTGGTTAGAGGTGGGTGATAGGGTAATGTTAGGACCAGATCATGTGAAAGAGACAAATGCTAAAGTTACATTGATCAGATAGAGAATGAAAGCAGCACAAGACAGAATGAAATCATATGCAGATAGGAGAAGGAAGCCACTTGAATTTGAGTTAGGAGAATATGTGTACTTAAAAGTTTCACCAATGAGGAAGGTGTTGAGATTTGGCAAGGCAGGGAAGCTAACCCCAAGGTATGTAGGACCATATGAGATTATTGCAAGGATTGGAAAGATGGCTTACAAGTTGAAACTGCTAGAAGAGATGAGTGGGATACACAATGTGTTTCATGTATCACAATTGAGAAAATGTGTGCATGATGAAGCTTCAGTAGTTCAGTCACCAAGAAAAGTGGAAGTTAGACTAGATCTAGTGTATGAGAAGAAGCTAGTAGGCATTGCAGCTAAGGAAGGTAAGAGATTGAGGAACAAAATAATCAAACTGGTAAAGGTGCAGTGGAGTTTAGACCCTAATGATTGCACATGGGAGGTTGAAGACAAGATAAAAGTCCAATACCCTCAACTATTTGCAACTAATAGTTAAGGTAGAGGTATTTTAATGTTCATGCTTGAATTTACTTAGTTGAACATGATATTCAAAGTTGTGTGTGCTTGTTTGATATCTGTTTTGGTTGAATTAAGAATGTGTATTCATGTTTGATTTTGACGTTTGATTTACATAGTAAGAAGTGTTAAATTGTGGGACACAATTTCTTAAAGGAGGGGTGTATGTGACAGCCCTAGTTAAGCAAGCATGTAGAAAATTTAAGTCGTTCAAATTTTATTTTAGTTATGTGAATATATATATATATATATATATATATATATATATATATATACACACAATTTTCTGGGAAATGCTTGTGTGAAAATGAGAATTCATGTCCTTGTGCGTGTGCACGCTGTTGTAGTGTACAGCCTGAGCAAGTAATCTAGTAAGGATCTTGCAAGCAAATAAGAAATGAATTAGTGCATGACCATTAAGTATGAATACACAATAGTTTGAATAAAATGCATAAACAACCTAAGGAAGATTTTAACTCTAACTTCCATGGTATAAATACAAGCACAGTGGCTTGTGTGGGTAGAAAATATATATAAATACATATGAGCATATATACATGTACCCAACATGTAGTAGAAATACACACATAGCTGGCAATACAAGTAAACTTGTGTGTGCATGATTAAAACCAGAAAAGACAAGAAATGCCTGAGCCAAAGAAATCATGCATATAGTGTGTAAAGAAATTTGCCAAAGATAGTTAAGATAGGGAAAAAGGAAAAAAAAGGCAGGGAGGGAAAGTGGAGAGGGTAAACTGTTGGGTGAGATCAGAAATAATGATGGGATTTCTGATGAAAATAAATTACTAACTAACCTTAAAACCCTAACAACTCCACTATATACCACATTATCTCCTACGGGTACACATTAGAAAACCAAAAATCAAAATATAGAAAAGAAAGTAGGCAGCAGTTTGAGGAAAATAATGGCAGACCTGAATCAAGACTCGGGAAGAAGAAACTTGGTGAATAAACCCTCATTTGGTAAGGCAGTAAGACCTATGAAAGGCAGCCATTTAACCTTTAGTTTATTTTAACTTCTCTTTGATGTTTTGTATGCATTTTTAGTTTGACAATTTTCTGTTGTTTCTGAGATTTTGTGACTTGCATTGCCTTGCTGTTATTTAAACTATGCTTGATTATACATGATAATTTAATGATAGGATGATAATAGCTGATTTATTTATATGATTGTAAACTTGAGAAAATGTTTTTGGTTAAAGCATAAACTAATAAGAAAAGTAGGGTGCAAGGTAGTAAGGGGAAGGGGGTCCTCTGGCTTATGTCTTGCATTTGAGAGGATGATTAAGATGCAGTGGAATTTCCATATGCTAAATCTTGATCCACCATTAAGTACTCTCTGAAATGAGGTTGAGCAATAAGTGAACACATTTCACGAAAAATATATATATATAAATTGACTGCAAGGACCTTGTTACTGGGAACCCCAGTGGTATTTTATTTGCTAAGATATTTTGATCTATGCTTTAGTCAAAGGCCTGTCTCTGAACAAAACTGACTTGAAATGATATACAGAGATGACTAATTGATTGTTTAAATGTATGAAAGGATGAATGTTTCATGGATGCATGAAAACTGCTTGCATTTATTGGTTAGGTACATAAAGATTTTGGGCATGACATAGTATAATTGATACCTGCACACATGAAAGAAAAACTTAGTAATTAAACTAAGGAATTGGGTCACCTCTATCAGGTTGGGTATGAGGGAAGTGGGTATGACATAGTGGTTGGCTTGCATCAAGGATGGGGTGTGAGTTTACACATGGCATGTTCATGTCCAAATAGCTTGTAGTGCACTGGAAATCAAACAGTAGTTCCAGGCAGTGTGCACCAGTGCAACCATGAATGTGATATTGGACCCTTAAAAATGATATGAAATGAACTTACAAGCAGAGGTGAATATGCTAGGGGTATGATGAGTTCTAGTATGCAGAATCAGTTTTGATGCCTTAGTTTAATGATATGGGTTTTGCTTGTTCATGTTTATGAGATGCTTATGTGAATTGAGTGATGGCTGCTATAAATTCTTGAAATGAGCATTTCTGTTAAGAAATTATTTTAAGCACATGTAAATGTATTTAGCAATTTACTCACTTCACTGTAAGATACAAAAAGTATATATGAGGAAGTGGTTTAATCACCTGAGTAGAACATTTAACTTCTGGAATAAAGGTGCTGTGGATCTAGCTTCATAAATCTTATGTATTGTCAATTGAATTTACTCATACCAGACTTTAATCTGACCTGTTTGTTGCTTGCATCAAATGGGTGCTTCACTTGTATTATGGAGCAGGCCATGAGATGGTTGCAGGAAAAGAAGATGCTGAGTAATAAGATGCAGATATATGATGCTAAGAAGAAATTGCAAATTAACTAGGCTAGGAGTTTGTAGGAGAATGGCTCTTCTGTCTTATTTCATTTGAAAAGTTTTATGTAATGATGTTTGAATTGTGCTAAAAAAAAACTTGACTGTGATGTAATGGATGGCTTGGAAAGATTATGTTGAGATGCAACCATTTTCAGAAAAAATGATAAAGGTCTTTAGCTTTATATTGCAAGCTGTGAGCATACAAAATTTTGTGAACCAAGTAATAAGTTTGGCAGTAGATTTGAAACATAAGTGAACCAGTTATATATGTTTATAGAGTGTTTTAGAGACTAGAACCTATTTACTTGACCACTGCAGGTATTACAAGGTAAGGAAAAACCCATAGGCAGAAAAGAAAGAAAAACATAAGAGATATGAACCCAGATTTAAAAATGTATCTGATAATTATTTGTGTAAGTGAAACTTGTAGATTATAACTAACTAATCCCAGAACCTTACCTAAACAAATAAGTCCACCTGAGGACTAAGGTGAAGAAAATTACAGCTGTGTATGATTATGTGCACACAAGTGCACAGAAGCATGCACAACCTCAGTTTAGCTGTTTGAAAAGCAAACCTTGATAAATTTAAATGTTATGAGTTAGTTCATATATTTTATTAAATACACAAATGATAAGCACATGAAAACAAATAGGAATTGGTCAAATGAATGGCACAGAGATTCAAATAGAAAGGATCTTCTCAATTCCTTTTACTGTGTATAATCTCAGTTTTTTTTTGTTTAAAATAGACTGAGTTATCCTTTGCCAAAAATACTCTGATAAAAAAAATGATGATCTGAATGTTTATATGAACATTCAAATAGTTTTTACAAAGAAGTATATCAATATTTTTATATTGATCAGATTGGATCTTGGGAAATAAAAAAAGAAAATAGTTGGTACGTGAAAGAGTGCAATCCTGAATTTAGCTTAGACTAAATTGAGTCATTCAATCAAAATGACAACTTAGGGAGGGTTGTCTCAGCGATTGTAGCCTTGGTAAATCAATTGGGCAAACTTGTGGCCCGGAAATCAAGCATTTCTACCCAGAGGGTCGAAATTCTGGAGGGTGTACCTCGTAGCCTTGAAACTGAGGGTGTAGTTGTACAATTGCTTTCGAAAGGAAATCCGTACTTGTGTTGCGGGACTGGATGTAGGGTAACTCCGAACCAGCATAAAAGACACTTGCGATTGAAGAGGCTAATGACATCAGTATTTTGAAGATAGAAGAATTAATTGGAAATCTAATTTCGTATGAAGTTCAAATTATCAGGAGAAGAGAAAGTAAAGCATCTGAAAAGAAATCAATGGCATTTAATGCATTAACCAATGGATCAGACTCAAACATCGATAATGATGAAGAGATGGCCTTTATGACCAGAAATCTTAGGAGATTCCTGAAATATAGAAAGATGAATAATCTCAAGAGAAACAACTATAAGAATTCTGGAAATCAGAATGTAGTGTCAAATAATGACAAGTGTTACAACTGTGTTAAACCATGCCACTTCAAAAGAGACTGTCCGTATCCAGAAAGGCAGAATCCTCCTATGAACAATGAACCAGCAAAGAAACGGAAGCGTGCATTTACTGCTACTCTAGATGACTCAAACTCATCCTCAAGTGATGATGATCAGAAGACAGATAATTCTAATTTTTGTTACACAGCTGTTCACGACTCCGACGAATTCAAAGAAACGGACTCAGAAAAAGGTACACGTTTACAATACAATTGGTTGAAATTTCTTGCTTAAGGTAAGTTGCTTGATTGTTTGGTTGATTGATTTTGAATTGGTGTATTGTTTGAATTTTAAAATTTATTTTTTATTTTTTTTATTTTTATTATTATTTTAATACTTTATGAAATATATTATAAGTATAATAATATTTCAGAAATATATAATAGACATTAATAATATATATATATATATATATATATATATATATATATATATATATATATATTAGAAGATCTTAGGAAAAATCAATTCATGAAAATTCAAAAGCACATGTCGACATGGTCCCTACTATGATGTCGACATGGCTACCTAAATTTGAATTTCAAAATTTGAATTCAAATGTTTGAATTTCCCTCCACCTTTTCACTTCATTCAATTTTCTAAAAAGATACCTTTTCACCAGAGAATACGTCCCTTAAGAATCTATTTATTCACTATCTTTTATCATATCTTTTCGCTTTCATTTTCAAATTCAAACTCTCTCTTCATAACTTCAAGCTCTCTACTCTCTACTCTAATGGCTTCTTCAAGCAACCCCTCAACCACGAGAATTTCCAGAAAAATCAAAGAGCGATTATTCAATGATACGGAGTCAATTAAAGCATATATCAATTATGCTAACTATGCCAAAGTCCATCCTGGAAAATTTGCTATTTTCAAGAATTTTCTTCTTATGAAATTGATTCTCATTTTGCAAACAGTGGTGTTCTTAGCCTTATTGATGCTTCTCAAAATGATTTTTTTTGCTATCCTAATCTTGGCAAAAATTTCTACGCAAATTTAAATCACGGATTTTATGTTGAAAACAAAGATGAAATTCAAAGTAGTGTCAAAGGCACTCAAATTGTTTTGAATTGTGATCTTTTGGGTACCATTCTCAATTGCAAGAGTTCGGGAATGGATCTTTCTAACTTTAAAATCGATGAACATGATCGTGAGACATTTCATCACATTTTCGAAAGAGATGATGATTTTGATTTTAAAAATAGAAATTTTCGACCAAAAGCAAGAATTGTTAATATTCTTTTGCAACGTACTTTGACCCCAAGATCGGGAAATTTTAACAATCCTACTTCAAAATTTTTACAAAGCTCCTTTTGCTATTTTCGGAATTTAGGACATAAATTGGGCGCAAGTTATTTTAGATGAACTTCGTCCTAAAAATCTTGAAATGGGTGAGAATACTTTATACCATGGAATTTATCTCACTCGGATTTTTAACTATTTTGGAGTGGATTTCAAAGGAGAAGAATTTGTTTCTAGAAAAGTTTTCAATCATTCCAATATTTCACTTATGAAAATTCCATTTGTTTTTCAACCTTATGAGACACTTACCGAAAAGAAAGAGCGTTTGGCTCATGAGGAAATGGAAGAAGAGGAAGTTGAAGAAGAAGAAGAAGGGGATGAAATGGAAATTGAAGAAGAAGAAGAAGGTGAAACGTTTTTGGAAAGCATTGAATATCCTTCCAATCCATCCAACAAAACCCTTCTCAAAAACCAAAAGATAATTGTGGAGAATCAACGGATTTTAAAACGATCCGTTAGTAAAAAGTTGGATAACATTTCTTCGAAGATGAACAAGTTCTTTTCCAAAGTCAGCAAGAAACTTGGACTATCTTTATCATCTTCATCCTCTAACTAGTTTTATCTTTTCGTATATTGTTGTATTTGTTTTAGTTTGCTTTATTTCGAATGTTCATGTAGTTTATTGTGTGCTTAATCATTGTATTATCGTAGTATGCAATGAAATGAAATTTCCTTTCTGTTATCTACATTATCTTATCTCTAGAATAAATGCAAGTATATTATATATATACATACACACACACACACAATTATTCACAAAATCAAATTAGTCATGACATTTCACTAACCCATGTCGACATCCCCTATGTGACCATGTCGACATGTACTGGTTAGAAATGGCAATTTATTTTGAATTTGAAATTTGAATAACTACCACATGTCTATTCAATTCAAACGAATTTCTACACCTATATATACTTGTTTCTTCCAGAATTCTTCACTGAAATTTATTTCTTATCATCTATATCCTCCATTTCTTTCACAAATTCAACTATGGCTAATTCTATTCACAATTTATCCGAAAATCTTGAAGAAACTCTTAATTCATTCAAGAATATTCTATCATTTATTATACAAAACCAGCGTCATTTAGAATTAATTCAAATGCAGATGATAAAGGAAAAAGAAAGGCACTTCGATGCGATAAGATGGATTATCTCCTCTTTGCACAAGGATGATAACGAAGCACATCCTCCTGTCTCTCTCCCCAATGACAATGATAATTGGGATGCTATTAAGGAAGTCCAATCTTTG
The DNA here is from genome assembly GCA_030765085.1 of Allium cepa. NCBI lineage: Eukaryota > Viridiplantae > Streptophyta > Magnoliopsida > Asparagales > Amaryllidaceae > Allium > Allium cepa. The sequence continues at coordinate 590,923,328 of CM060928.1, forward strand.
GAGAAGAAGGATGGGTGGAAGTTCCACGTAATGTTTGATTTTTTATTTACTTTGTTTGATTTGTTTGAATTCATTTGGTTTGAATCGATACTTTGTGTGGATTGATTTCTTATTGATTTGAAGATCGGTGCGTAAAACATATATATATATATATATATACACACACATTTAACTGTATATAGTCTTTAAATTAGTTATCATGCTTAGAAGTATAATTATTTCCTAATCTATATATTCAGTTGTATAGTTTATGAATTCAGGTACTGAAGTCCAAGAATGAGGGGGAGTAAGTTTTTGTTGATGACAAATGGGAAGAAATATAAAATATGGTAGCTAAGTATAGATTAAGGGGGAGTTGTTAGTTTTAGAGGGAGTTATTAGAATAGAAATAATATTTTATAAACAAAGGTTGTCATCATCAAAAAGGAGGAGATTGTTAGTCCGTGAGATGATGGTTTTGATGACAACGACCTTAGAATAGATTATAAAATATAAATATTAACATTATAAGTTTAGATATATATGTATATGCAGGATATAACCATGCAGGTACTAAGAATGAAGACCGTACAATAGAGAGATTAAAGATATCAAGATAAAAGACTTATGAGTATCAAGATTATCAAGTGTTCAAGATTTCAAGGATAAGTATTTTTTATTATTATTAGGAATTTCTGTTAAAACTTGTAGAAAAGCACTGGCATCTTAAAATCCAATTTATTCGTGGAATGGAATCCACTTCGAGTCCGTTAAAGGGATGGAACCCTAATTAGGATGGAACCTACGAAAAATATAGTGGAACATTGTTTTGTATCCGCTAACTTTTATTCAAAATGATTTTTCAAAATTATATCATGTTTTCAAAATGTTTTCAAAACTTTCCTTTTAAAAGATTCAAACCCTCGATCCTGATGTTAAATAATTTTAGCCTCAAAAACATCTTTATTTTCAAAGTCCAATTACTCCTGATTTTAAACTATCTTTTTAAATAATATATTTAACTTTTAAATATTTATACTTAGATTTAAATATAAAATTATAGTTAAAATCTATATATATATATTATTCTTTATATTTACTTATGAATTTTAACTATAGTCATGTACATTTGTAAAGTTTAAAATAGTTTTTATATAAGATAAAGGTTATTTTCAAAGAAAATCAAAAACACCAAAAAATCCTTTGGAATGTCGACATGCCTAGCATGACCATGTCGACATGATGACAGTTTGATTCAAAAATTCAAATTTCAAAAGAAGTGTTTATTCGCGATAACTCTTCATGAATGGTCATGGCTGTTGTTCTTCAATAAATAGGGGTCAGTTTCAACAAATTTTCAATCGTAATTTTTTGGTTTTCACTCATCTTCTTCTTCCTCATTTCTTAATACATATTCTTATCATTATTCTGCCGAAATCAACATTGAATCATACTCGATTACTTCTAGTTTGATTCTCTATCACTATCTCTACAAGATTCTCAGTGCTATTCAGATTTGTTGACTTCTTTGTAATCTATTGAGCGAGAAAAGGTGTGAGTGTAGCCTTGGAAATCAATCAAAAGGGAAAAGGTGTGATTGTAGCCTTCGTAAATCAATTGGGTAAACTTGTGGTCCGGAAATCAAGTATCTCTACCCAGAGGATCGAAATTCCGGAGGGTGTACCTCGTAGCCTTGAAACCGAGGGTGTAATTGTGCAATTACTTTTGAAAGGAAATCCGTACTTGTGTTGCAGGACTGGATGTAGGGTAACTCCGAACCAGTATAAAATCCGGTGTGTTCTTTTCTTTACTGCTTTTATTTTATTTCTGCATCTGTGATTGTTTCTGTGATCATATCTGTGTCTGTATATTGCATACTTTTTAACATAAATTAAAAAGATTTAGTAATTCTTTATTAACACCATTCACCCCCTCTAGTGTTAATCTTAGCCTTAAGATCCGTAATCCGCATTTCTCACAATTGGTATCAGAGCAAGATTTTCAAAGTTTCACAATCTGATTTTTGAAAAGTTTTCAAAATGGCTACCAACACTGTACTGTTATTAACACTAGTATCCCTGTCACTAGTTCATTTATAGAGGGTCAGTCAACTGTCAGACCACCACTATTTAATGGCAGTAACTATGCATATTGGGCATGTAGGATGAAAATATATTTACAATCTATTGGATTAGACACTTGGAATATCACACAAACTGAATATTCTGAACCCACAATTGATTTTGCAAAGTGGACTGCTGAGCAAAAGACTGTTGCACAAAATAATTCTAAGGCAATGAATATTCTGTTTTGTTCACTAGATAGAAATGAATTCAATAGAGTGTCAGCTTGTAAGTCTGCATATGAAATCTGAAAAACTTTGCAAGTTACTCACAAGGAACAAGCAAAGTTAAACAGACCAAAATTTCCATGCTCACAAATCAGTTTCAATTATTTAAAATGAATGCTAATGAGTCTATTTCAGATATGTATAGTAGATTTTAGGATATTGTGCATTCTCTAATATCTTTGGGAAAGGAATTTTCTGAAGAAGATCAAGTAAGAAAAATTTTAAATTCTCTAACTCCAGAATGGGATCAAAAGACACTTGCGATCGAAGAGGCTAATGACATCAGTATTTTGAAGATAGAAGAATTAATTGGAAATCTAATTTTGTATGAAGTTCAAATGATCGGGAGAAGAGAAAGTAAAGCATCTGAAAAGAAATCAATGGCATTCAATGCATTGACCGATGGATCAGACTCAAACAGCGATAATGATGAAGAGATGGCCTTTATGACCAGAAATTATAGGAGATTCCTGAAATATAGAAAGATGAATAATCTCAAGAGAAACAACTATAAGAATTCTAGAAATCTGAATATAGCGTCAAATAATGACAAGTGTTACAACTGTGTTAAATCATGCCACTTCAAAAGAGACTGTCCGTATCCAGAAAGGCAGAATCCTCCTATGAACAATGAACCAACAAAGAAACGGAAGCGTGTATTTACTGCTACTCTAGATGACTCAGACTCATCCTCAAGTGATGATGATTAGAAGACGGATGATTCTAATTTGTGTTACACAGCTGTTTACGACTCCGACGAATTCAAAGAAACGGACTCAGAAAAAGGTACACGTTTATAATACAATTGGTTGAAATTGCTTGCTCAAGATAAGTTGCTTGATTGATTGATTTTGAATTGGTGTATTATTTGAATTTTAAATTTATTTTTATTTTTTATTTTTTATTTTATTATTATTATTTTTAATACTTTCTGAAATATATTATAAGCATAATAATATTTCAGAAATATATAATAGAAATTAATAATATATATATATATATATATATATATATTAGAAGATCTTAGGAAAAAATCAATTCATGAAAATTCAAAAGCACATGTCGACATGGTCCCTACCATGATGTCGACATGGCTACCTAAATTTGAATTTCAAAATCTGAATTCAAATGTTTGAATTTTCCTCCACCTTTTCACTTCATTCAATTTTCTAAAAAGATACCTTTTCACCAGAGAATATGTCCTTTAAGAATCTATTTATTCACCATCTTTTATCATATCTTTTCGCTTTCATTTTCAAATTCAAACTCTCTCTTCATAACTTCAAGCTCTCTGCTCTCTACTCTAATGGCTTCTTCAAGCAACCCCTCAACCATGAGAATTTCTAGAAAAATCAAACAGCGATTATTCAATGATCCAGAGGCAATTAAATCATACATCAATTATGCTAACTATGCCAAAGTCCATCTCGGAAAATTTGCTATTTTTCAAGATTTTTCTTCTTATGAAATTGATTCTCTTTTTGCAAACAATGGTGTTTTTAGTCTTATTGATGCTTCTCAAAATGATTTTGTTTTGTATCCTAATCTTGTCAAAATTTTCTATGCAAATTTAAATCGTGGATTTTATGTTGGAAAAGAAGATGAAATTTGGAGTAGTGTCAAAGGCACTCAAATTGTTTTGAATTGAGATCTTTTGGGTACCATTCTCAATTGCAAGAGTTCGGGAATGGATCTTTCTAACTTTAAAATCGATGATCATGATCGTGAGACATTTCATCACATTTTCGAAAGTGATGATGATTTTGATTTTAAATATAGAAATTTTCGACCAAAAGCAAGAATTGTTAATCTTCTTTTGCAACATACTTTGACCCCAAGATCGGAAAATTTTAACAATCCTACTTTAAAAATTTTGCAAAGCACTTTTTGCTATTTTCGGAAACTATGACATAAATTGGGCGCAAGTTATTTTGGATGAACTTCGTCCTAAAAATCTTGAAATGGGTGAGAATACTTTATAGCATGGAATTTATCTCACTCGGATTTTTTACTATTTTGGAGTGGATTTCAAAGGCGAAGAATTTGTTTCTAGAAAAGTTTTCAATCATTCCAATATTTCGCTTATGAAAATTCCATTTGTTTTTCAACCTTATGAGACACTTACCGAAAAGGAAGAGTGTTTGGCTCGTGAGGAAATGGAAGAAGGAGAAGAAGGGGATGAAATGGAAGAAGAAGAAGAAGGGGATGAAATGGAAATTGAAGAAGAAGAAGGTGAAACGTCTTTGGAAAGCATTGAATATCCTTCCAATCCATCCAACAAAACCCTTCTCAAAAACCAAAAGATAATTGTGGAGAATCAACGGATTCTAAAATGATCCGTTAGTAAAAAGTTGGATAACATTTCTTCGAAGGTGAACAAGTTCTTTTCCAAAGTCAGCAAGAAACTTGGAATATCTTCATCATCTCCACCCTCTACTAGTTTTATCTTTTCGTATATTGTTGTATTTGTTTTAGTTTGCTTTATTTCGAATGTTCATGTAGTTTATTGTGTGCTTAATCATTGTATTATCGTAGTATGCAATGAAATGATTTTTTTTCTGTTATCTACCTTATCTTATCTCTAGAATACACGTTAGTATATTATATATATACACACACACAATTATTTACAAAATCAAATTAGTCATAACATTTCACTAACCCATGTCGACATCCCCTATGTGACCATGTAGACATGTGCTGGTCAGAAATGGCAATTGATTTTGAATTTGAAATTTGAATAACTACCAAATGTTTATTTAATTCAAACGAATTTCTACACCTATATATACCCGTTTCTTCCAGAATTCTTCACTGAAATTTATTTCTTATCATCTATATCCTCCATTTCTTTCATAAATTCAACTACGACTAATCCTATTCATAATTTATCCGAAAATCTTGAAGAAACTCTTAATTCGTTCAAGAATATTCTCTCATTTATTCTACGAAACCAGCGTCATTTAGAATTAAGTCAAATACATATGTTAAAGGAACAAGAAAGGCACTTCGATGCGATACGATGGATGATCTCCTCTCTGCACAAGGATGATAACGAAGCACATCCTCCTGTCTCTCTCACCAATGACAATGATAATTGGGATGCTATTAAGGAAGACCCAATCTTTGGAGAAGAAGGATGGGTGGAGGTTCCACGTAACATTTGATTTTTTTATTTACTTTGTTTGATTTGTTTGAATTGATTTGGTTTGAATTGAGACTTTGTGTGGATTGATTTATTATTGATTTGAAGATTGGTGTGTAAAACATATATACACACACACACACATTGAAATGTATATAATCTTTAAATTAGTTATCATGCTTAGAAGTATAATTATTTCCTACTCTATATATTCCCTTGTATAGTTTATCAATGCAGGTACTGAAGTCCAAGAATGAGGGAGAGTAAGTTTTTATTGATGACAAAGGTGGAGAAATATAAAATAGGGTAGTTAGGTGTAGATTAAGGGGGAGTTGTTAGTCTTAGGGGGAGTTATTAGAATATAAATAATATTTTATAAACAAAGGTTGCCGTCATCAAAATGGGGGAGATTGTTAGTCCGTGAGATGATGGTTTTGATGACAACAACCTTAGAATAGATTATAAAATACAAATACCAACATTATAAGTTTAAATATATATGTATATGCAGGATTTAACCATGCAGGTACTAAGAATGAAGACCGTACAATATAGAGATTCAAGATATCAAGATAAAATATCAAGACAGAAGAATCATGAGTATCAAGGTTATCAAGAGTTCAAGATTTCAAGGATAAGTATTTTTTATTATTATTAGGAATTTTTGTTAAAACTCGAAGAAAAGCACTGACATCTTAAAATCCAATTTATTCGTGGAATGGAATCCACTTCGAGCCCGTTAAAGTGATGGAACCCTAAGTAGGACGGAACCTACGAAAAATCTAGTGGAAGATTTTTTTTGTATCCGCTAACTTTTATTCAAAATGATTTTTCAAAATTATATCCTGTTTTCAAAATGTTTTCGAAACTTTCCTTTTAAAAGATTCAAAACCCTCGATCCTGATTTTAAATAATTTTAGCCTCAAAAACATCTTTATTTTCAAAGTCAAATTACTCCTAATTTTAAACTATCTTTTTAAATAACATATTTAACTTTTAAATATTTATACTTAGATTTAAATATAAAATTGTAGTTAAAATCTATATACATTATTCTTTATATTTACTTATGAATTTTAACTATAGTCAAGAATATTTATAAAGTTTAAAATAGTTTTTATATAACATAAAGGTTATTTTGAAAGAAAATCAAAAAAACAAAAAAATCCTTTAGGATATCGACATGCCTAGCATGACCATGTCGACATGGTGACAGTTTGATTCAAAAATTCAAATTTCAAAAGAAGTGTCTATTCGCCATAACTCTTCATGAATGGTCATGGCTGTTGTTCTTCTATAAATAGGAGTCAGTTTCAACGTATTTTCAATCATAATTTTCTGGTTTTCACTCCTCTTCTTCTTCCTCATTTCTTAATACATATTCTTATCATTACTCTGCCGAAATCAACATTAAATCATACTTGATTACTTCTAGTTTGATTCTCTATCACTATCTCTACAAGATTCTCAGTGCTATTCAGAGTTATAGACTTCTTTGTAATCTATTAAGCGAGAAAAGGTGTGACTGTAGTCTTGGAAATCAATCAAAAGGGAAAAGGTGAGATTGTATCCTTGGTAAATCAATTGGGTAAACTTGTGGCCCGAAAATCAAGTATCTCTACCCATAGGATCGAAATTCTAGAGGGTGTACCTCGTAGCCTTGAAACCGAGAGTGTAATTACAATTGCTTTTGAAAGGAAATCCGTACTTGTGTTGCGGGACTGGATGCAGGGTAACTCCGAACCAGTATAAAATCCGGTGTATTCTTTCCTTACTACTTTTATTTTATTTCTACATCTGTGATTGTTTCTGTGATCATATCGGTGTCTGTATATTGCATACTTTTGTGTCTAAATTAACATAAATTAAAAAGATTTAGTAATTCTTTATTAACACTATTCATCCCCCTCTAGTGTTAATCTTAGCCTTAAGATCCATAATCCGCATTTCTCACAGTTAGTATTTTTGATGTTTCACATAATAAGATAACAAGTGTATTTTATTATACTTTGGGATCATGTAGCATTGTTGTGCATGATCGTATTTTTATTTCTATCGTTTGCGATTCATAAGCGAATGATATACTGTGTAGCGAAATGCCAAAAATTATAACTTAAAATAAACCCCACACTTCACTTATCTTTCCTAATTTCTCATTTTTCCTTCTTTCTCTACTTTTTCATTTGCCTATATCAAATTAAACCTAGCCTTCTCGTTTAAACATTAAAATCCAGAGCTAGAGGCTACGATAAATTATGAAATTGGATCCATTGAACTCGTGGAATGAAGATCTTTGAATCTATATAAGGTTGGATGGGTGCGGCTTCAATTTGGGGGTATTCGACGTAAGGAGGCCAACCTTGGGTTTTAGAATGTTGAAATTTGGGTTGGAATTAAGAAAAACGGAGGACACTGTCGCGTTTCTCGTGTGAAGGAGCAACATTTCCTGAAGTTTGGTTGGTTGCGGTCAAGTGGACAGAGGTGCAATATTATTTTAGGTGGGAATTCGAGGAGCAGGTCGCGTATTCTTCTAAGTTACCAAGCTTGTCAAGGTTGACTATGTCATAGAGAGAACGTGAAGAGGAGCACATTGCAATCGGTGGTGCATGGTTTCATCGAGTGTGGAGAGAGATTATAAATTGGGACTATGGGTTCTTTCTGCATATTTGTGCACATGTACAGGAGTATGTTAATATGGGGAAAGATGGATTTAGATGGTAATTAAGGTGATGACAGTGATTAATTAGCTTAATTAATTAATATTTAATTCTAAATCTTATAAAATCGATAACTTCTTCCTATGAGGTCCAGTGGAGATGTCGTCTTTTATGTTGCACATAGAACGATATCCATGAACTAGAGTTGATTTTGTTAAGGTTGGAGCACGAGAAATTTTAAGCTAATCAAACCGAAATGCTTAGTGCCGGTTGGGATATTGGTGAGTTATCTTACCTTTCGATGAATACTGTACGATAGAAGTGTTGATATAAATTTTTATTTTCGTGCTTTAATGATTTATTAGTTTGTTTTGGTTAAATTTCTGCTTTGAAAAGTGAATGATATATAAAATAAAAATATAGTGAATTTTGTAGGGAAATCCAGATTCCTCGCCATTGTTAATTTTAAATTTAAATCATATATTTTAAATTGTTGAATGTCAAAGTTTTATAGCCTGGCCATATTGTATGTGCCTTTGATATGTGTTAAAAGTTGAATTCTTTTAAACTTACATCTATGGAAGCACTTGTTAAGTGCCATAGCTCTGGGTCTCATTATAGTATTTAGAAAGTTTTTTTGATTTGAAATTGCTTTTGATTTGGAGAATGATTTTTAATGTGGTTTTGGAAATCTCTATGGCATTTATTCAGAAATGGTTTTTTGAACTTATATTTCACTTTAACCATTTTATATGCCTTTTCTAACATATATGGAATTATTTTAAACATACTTTGAGCAGTATTTATTTTATAGAAAAGTTAATATAATGTTTATTATGAAGGAAAAAAAGGGAATTTATCTTTTACAATTTAATGATTCTATTTTAAACGGATAGAAATATTTTGAAATAAATATTGGTGAAACGTGTTATATAAATTGTTGTATAGAAAGATGGATTTATAAATGGTATTTTATAAATAAAAGCATTGATTTATGAATGGGATTTTATAAAAAGGAAATGATATCATTTTGATAAATTGGAAAATAAATAACATTTGTGAATTCAAAGTCATTTATGGAGTGATCTATGTAAAGTATTTAGTCCAATTTTATAAACAGATGATTTGCTATAAGTATATAAGATAATAAGTTTTCAAATTGATAAAAGAAGCTTTATAAAAGGAGTTTTATAGATAAATTTGGAGATTTATAAGAGGATTTTTATAAATAGAAAGGAGATTTATGACTAAAGTTGTAAATGTAAAAGAGATTTATAAAAAGGTATTCTATAAAAGAAATGATTTGATTTCTATAAATGATCATTTTAAATTATAAAGAGGAATTCTTTCTATAGTTACCACCAGATTTTGAGGTAGGGAAAGTCTTCCCTATCCTGAGAATTAAGAATGTATGTTGAGGCAAGGATAATTGTCTAACTTTTCTAACTTCATTGTCAATCAAGGGATAGCACAAGCTTGAAATCAAAAATTTGTGGTAAGTATATTTGGTCTTATTTCTATACGACCCTTTACTTAGACAAAATATGATTTAGGTTTATAGTAAATAATGCTTTTAAATGACATTTTTTAACCCAAGTAAAGGTGGTGTTGGAAGTGAAATGGTTTGTGAATATACTTATACCGTTGAGACAAACTTATACCGTTGAGACAAGTATATTGTTACAGTATCTAAGTACTGAAAGTCAATTGATATGTGAATATACTCAAACCATTGAGTAAGTATCTAAATACTTTTTCTTGGTATTGAAAATATTAGAGAGGGTTTGCAAATAAATCTTTGTAAAGTATTTTGACACAAGTATTTATAAAGTGGTTTTAATTAATTAAAATGTTAATTAAAGAGGCTTAGTGGTTGCTTATGTGCTTAATCATGTTTTGTTTCCATGTGAAATTAAATCTCTGATTTGATTGACTGCTTATTTGATAGTTAAATAACCAACTATTAAATTTTGGCTAGTTTTAAACTATCAATTTTTATTTCGGAGTGACAGGGACTGGATAAGCCTGAGTTATCCGAAAGCCACTTCGAACTGGAATATACATTCGAACTAAACACATCTTGAAGATGATGGAGATCGAAGACAAAGTTCTTTGAAGTGTGAGGGCTGCTTACTACCAGTCCTTAGGGTGACTCCAAAAAAGATGTAGTAGAAGTAGTGCCTTCGGTTTGTTCATATCTTGAACATCTTGTATAGATAAATGTTGACATTGCATTGTTTCCTCGAGGGTAGCGTTAGCATTCCAAGAGGGATTTGCTAAGAGGAAATGGTAATTGTGGCCTCACGAGCCTCACATCCGAAATGACTTAAACAAGGGATATGCCATAAGGCTATATGGTTCGCTGCAATTAGCGTATGGTCATCACCTTTCTAGATCACTATTTATGGATTTTTTATGTGCATGAAGGCTCTCGAGGAAAAGGATGCAAAGCAAACAGGGTGATGTCATATTCTGTACTATCCATGAAGTGGTATGAAATGTAACCATTTCGGCTATGTTAAATACTTATTTTAGATCTTAGACCTTATTATAATATTACTAGATTTCTTATAGAAATGGTTTGGTTATCGTAAAGTAAAAACCTGTCTATGTTTATGTGCGCATAATCTTATGAGATATTTTATTTTGAATGATTTTATAACATTAAAATTCCATATGATTTGTGTTTCTCACACTGGTTTATTAGACTGGTCTGATGTTATTTTTGATAATACTCGGCTCATATCCAAGTATTTTCTAGATTTAATTTTGTATGATCTGAAGCTTTAGCAGACGAGCTGGATACCTCAAGACGTATTCCCATACTTTTATTTTTTTTGTTGCATTTCTTGTTTGTATTTACCAACATTTGTAAAGACATGCTATTATAACTGTCCAGACAGATGATAGTTTAGACTTTGAATGTTGCATGAATATTGAAGTTTTCTTTTGTAAAGATCATCCAGATAATATATTGCTCGCCGCGATATGAGATTTTGTCTTGTTATTTCTTTTCTTTCACCCCAACAGTCTATCTTTTCGGTACTTAGATGCTCAGCATATTAATATTGTAGTTGTACTAGTGTTCAACTTTGTGGGTTGAAAAGCGGATCATTATATTTTATATCAAAATAGTTAACATAAAAACAAGTCATTGGCATGTAATTCAACTATTATTTTATTTAGCGGGTATCTTGTATGTTGTACTAATAATATTGTAAAGAAAATGCAATATTTAAAATTAAAACACATTAGTACAATTTAAAATTTGTAATGCAACTTATGATGAGTTGTAAATAAATTATTGACGAAATGATTTCGCTTTTTTTAGGTATATAATTTTTGTTAGATGCTATATTCTAAACGAAAAATAAGTTTGTCATTTTTGTTCCTATACGTGGGTTAATTTATTTATAATCTTATTCTTATTTAATTACGTTAATTTGATTGATTAAATTTTACAACTTGCTAATATTCTAGATAAGTATCTATTAAGGTATTTAGTTTTGAAGATACATTTTAGAAAAGTATTAGATCCAAGGACAGTGAATTTTAATACTTAGACTAAGGATAAAAGATCTCATTGAACTACACAAACATCAAAACCATTTTGATTATTTTTTTTGCATAAATTCTTCTTATACAAAACTGGAAAACCACCATTTGTAGACCCTATGTAAAAACTCTCGGCATACTACCGATAAGCGCGTAAGGCATAGATTTATGGCAATGACCTCAAGTTGTTTCACCATCCTTCCACGAGCATGTTGCTTGTATATAATTGCCTACTTCCCTGTCATAAACTCTCTTACAATGCAAAATAAGATCGCAACACCTATACGAGCCAACTTATGTTCTTAGCCTCAAATATTACCAAGTCCTATGGCCTTCACAGAGATGTCTACGCAAACATCAAAGGCTGGCATTGCCTCTCAACACAACTATGCCTGCTTTTCCTATATATGCTCATAAACAAAGCAGGAGCACTCAATAATTCAGCTCAAACTCGGTGGAGTGTCTCGCCTGCTTGCAGTCATTTATTTTTTCACGTATGATCCAAGAAAGGTGTGAATCCACGACATCTAAAATAGCTACATAACATTGACTCGTCTGATAAGAGCATTGTTTGATATTTTTAGTCTAACAAGAGCATAATACTGAAGACACTGACCTATGCTTTCTCTGTAAATGGCTGACCGGAGGTAGAGAGCCCATAAAAAGATTTCTAAACTTTTTCCTCAACATCCAATGACTCATGAGATGCTTGAGGAAAAGGCATGCATTTGGACTGTCTTGGCCTCATTCTAAATGACTATTTATAGCTCATAATATGCATTGGCGCAAGGAATCAAGTTCTTTAAGAAAGAAATCTCCATTACTGTCTTAATATGCAATTGTAATCAGCTTATAAAATAATAAAATGAGAAGAAAAACAATGGATGTAGATCCATTAATCAAACTACTCTAAAATCAGTTTTATGTTCCTTATCAGCATTTGATTAAATTGCTTTCATTACTCACTAATACCTTTAGCCTACACTAAGTAGTTAAAGATCTCCAAAATCCAATGTAACTCCAGTAGTGGGATTGGTGGCGCAAGTAATGTTAGCCTGAACCCTAGCACGAACCTGTTTTCAAAACAACTTCGTCATAGTCACTGCAAGTATGGGTCCCTTTGGTTAAAGATGTGGGAAAGTTGAGGAATTTCATAAACAACTAGGATAGCACAACCCAAGACCGGAGAACTCCCTTACCAGATTAAGTCAAACAAGCAAACATGTCATACCCAAAGAACTATAAGGTGAAGACCCCATCAAGGATTGTGATAATGTGCAATTACCAATGCCTTATCAAATCATTATTATCCTATTCTCGTTAGATCGTCAACATTCACTTGTCTTAGTGAAGTAGTTGGGGACTATAACTGGCAATAGGAACACTTGAGTGAAGAAAGACATCGAAGAACTCACAATCATGACGAAAATGATAGAGTTAAGGGTATACCCTAGGGGCAATTATATAATTTACTACATATATCTAACTCTATAACGAATCTTATTCAAAATTAACACTGTGTTATTTCTATGATATACTTGATCTAATGTGTTACGTTAATTATTTTTTAATTAAAAGTATATCTAATATATAAAATCCATAAATGGTACGTTTTGTGATAGTACTTACAATATATTGTAAGCATGAGTACTTTATCATAATAAAATAAGCATACCATTTCAATATTCCTAGTCAAGATGTATCGAGATTGGATATCGACACACCCATTGAGATGAGAGTATGTAAAGCTCTTCTAACTTTGAGCAGTGTATTGCTACCCACGGCACCAAGTGGATATGTACCGATAGTTATTGGATAACTATGGAATGACTCACATGATAGTTTTTTATTAGTTAATATAACTAAGATCAAACATAAAATATCGATACGATAATTTATACAATTCCCTTGCCATGAGAATATCGTCGAGCTTCAATATGAAAACTCTGATTTGACTATATTAAATCATGACATGATGTCTACTGAACGAATATAGTGGGTTGAGTGGAAGCATTGGAAGTGAAACACTATTCAAGAGAGAATTTATCTCCTCGGTTATATGGGTTTAGGATCACAGAGTCAACTTAAGTCAACTGTCAAAGTCTTTGCCTAGAGTAGTATGGTTAATAATAATTGCCATTATTAAACAAAGGATTGTGTGTTTGCATCTACAAAGTTGAATGTGAACAATGTTGGAATTTGACCAAAACCAAAATTTATAAGTTCTAATGTGATATAATTTTGACGAAGAGAATTAGCGTCAATAATCATCACTACCAAGCTATGCTGTCAGAGACGCCACCAAGGCACCGTTGAGTGTCGATTAGGCCCTATTTTGCCATTTTAACTTCATGCCTTTTTGTAATAGCACTTTATTATGCTTTTTGTCTAAAGCGTCATTTAAGCGTCGAGCTTTTCTTAGGGCGCCAAAAATAGGCTTTTAAGTATAACTATATTTTTTACTTGGCTAAATTAAAATCATCTGGTTGGTTTGTTTATTTATTATAAATATTTGAATTTCAATGCTTGAATTATTTTTCAGTATCATTTTTAAAGTATGCAAAAAATAAGCTAATAAATAATAAAAGTTTTTCTTTATATTTGGGAATAAATGTTACTCTTCAATTTCTCGCTGCTTTGAAATTTGGATTTATTAAATTCTTAATTTTTATTTTAGTTCTGTTAGCGTTTTAAAATAATTTTTAATCAAACACAAAATAACTAAATAAAATTGAATTTATTTATTCATTACTACTATACTAGATTTTTTTTAAGAATGTTTGATATATAAATATTCACTTATTGCCATTACAAAAAATTTACTAATATACGATTTGTTGCTTGTATAAATTACAAAAGTACTTAGTTCTTTTTAAAGTGAATACGAAACAATTATATGTGTTTGTGTATGCACACCATGGATATATGTGTGTGTACAATACACATACATACGTATATCACTTGTAGTAAGCTAATATGTAGTGCTTATCTAATCAACATCAACATAATTTAACAAATGGTTAGTTATTTTATATGATTATTTAATGCGAATATTATTTATGCAAAATATATGTGACAAACACCTATTTTCCTCCAATCTACGCCTGAACTCCATTTATACTCTAAAGCTAATCTTAGTACCTAGCATTCTACTCTGCCTCAAGCAACATGCTACCAAGTGCCGCTTATGTTAAGTAAAATTAGATTTACCAAAAAGAAGTGTAAGCAATAAATTCAGCTAAAATGCCACAACACTAACTAAGGTGCTGTGTAAACGTTAATTTCGATATTAATCCTGGACTGAATTTATGTTGAAACTTGGCCTGCCCATAGTAGATTTAAAGGGAAAATTTAAAAAAAAATCCTTTAGTAGATCTTTAATGGGCCTATGTAGTCTAAAGTCATTTAAAAATTCTTTAAATTTTCTTTTTAAAATAAAATGTTCATCTTACTATAATTATTTAAAATTGATTTTGACTTAATTTAAAATTGTTGATGTTATTGTTATTAAATTTTTATTTGTTTGATGAGTGCATCAAATGCGCTCATGTGTGAATATGTAAGTTTACATATGGAAGGTGTGCAAAAAAAATGTGAACATATTAGGTGTTTGGATTTACAACACAAACATTACATATCCCCTCTGCATATGCCTTTAGCGTCAAAAAGAAATTTCTTGATTCATCTACAAGTTTATATATATATATATCCATATATATATATCCATATATATATATATATCCATATATATATATATATATATCCATGTGTGTGTATGTGAATTATGGAAGGCAGTTAAATTTGGCTTTGATTAAAAAGATAGTTTAAACATCATTACATTACTTTTAAAGATAGTTCTGTGAACTTTAAAATTTGTACACAAATATATGTATACAAATACATATAATATACACATACATATTCGCGTACGCACGTGCATACACACATAGTAACAAATCGTACCTTAATGAGCCTAAGTTTCGAAAAAAATCAAAACCCAAGTCCATCAAAGCACAGATCATTGAATTTGGTACTTGCAAATAAGCATGACCATTATCATAGATTGATAGAAATCTTAAATCATTGCAGAAATAATATTGGGATAAGAATCCTGATTATGACTACTACCTACCGTTAGGTGGTTAATCACTTGATGTGCTTTGGGTGTTAATTGAACCTAGACCCAATTAGGGTTGGATTAAATAATAAAAATCATTTCGCACTATTTCCTTCGATTAACACGATCTGAAAAAGTCCTATCCTCATTAGTGTCAAAGCCTACTGCCCAGTCTTGAACCATGCTCCAGCAATTCACAATAGTTCCAACAAAACTGCTGTGACCAACAACGATTCTAAAAACTCGAATTCCCACTGCTATTTGCTGCCTACTTCGCACAGAAATATTTCTTCCAATAGCCGATAGTAGAACAACACTTCAAACTACATACTCTAATAAAATTGAATGTGATTTCTATTTTATCCGTACCTTAAAGAGAGAAGATTTTGAAAACCTCGATTTTATAAACCGAAAAACCACTAAGCTAAATATATACTTATTTATAAATAATAGAAACTATTTCATACCAAAAATTACCTTAAAAATCAAACTTATATATATACACACATTTCAGGATTTTTAAAATCCTTTTTTTAACACAAATTTCTCAAATCGGAAAACTATTCCTTTGCACAAAATCAAAATTAAGCCTCCATTGATATATATATATATATATATATATATATATATATATATATATATATATATATATATATTTATATGTATATTTAAGGATTTCAAAAATTCAATTTTATAAACTTAAAAATTCTTAACATGACCAATATAGTAATATATGTGTTTCTATGAAAATTAAAATTTAAAAAGCTTTCCCAAAACAAAATTTCCAAAATAAATCCTTAGGAAAAGAAATCCTTTGAAAACCCATTTTTCCGAAATCTAATCCAAAATATACTTTATAAAAACTCCCTCACAAGTTTAAACTAAGGAATTGACATTAATTTTCCAAATAAAAATCCAATTTTCCATCAAAGAGGTGATCGATGGACAATCTCTAGCCAAAACTGGTTCCCGAAAATGTTTGCGACATACAGACTCCAATTTCCTACCCATCTGGAATAAATGCACGTCTCTGATTGGAAATCATCATCAAATCCAAAATCACAAGGTAGCTAGAATCTCAATTTTCATGTCGAACACCTCTAGTGTTTGAGATTCTGCCATATGTCGTACTCATGCTCTTTATCCACAACGCCTTATGCATCACCAGCACTCCGTGGGGTACTTTAGAGTTGGTGTGAAAATCTCAACTCTACAATATTTCCAACCCATAGTTTCTTTGCCCATTCCTTAGGAGTGGAACTAAAACTACTTTTATAGCTAGAATTCTTAGAATGTAACGTAAAAATAAAATAATACTAGATAGGAAAGTACAAATGCGTTCTCCCAATTCCTTTGATCTACTAACTTAGGCTCTGGTACCAAATGTAACAACCATACCTTAATGAGCCTAAATTTAAAAAAAAATTGAAACTCAAGTCCATCAAAGCATAGATTGTTAAATTTAATACCTGCAAATAAGCATGAACAGGGATTAATAGAGATCTGAACTCACAGAGGAAATAATAATAGGATAAGAACACTGATTATGACTACTAACTTGGAGGTGATGATATTCCATAGATAGTAGATAGTCATATTAGCATCGTGCATGAGTGAAAATAAGACTTCTCCAACAACTAAACACGTCTAGCTCCAATGACCTATTCCTTTAAGTCTACCTAGTGGGTTGTGTTGAGGAGGGAGTCAGAACGACGTTTTGGTGATTGGAAAATCTATAAACCATCCATAACATGAATTTATACTGATTGGTTTTCAGTTATTTGTTATGTCTATTAAGGTTAGCAATTATAACCTAACCCTGCATTGCACACACGATTACTTACCTACCCATTCTCGAGGTACGAAATACCGACGAAGCCTTATCAACTACCCAATACATCCAAGTCTATTAGCTACTTAATACTTCTAAATATGAAGCGAGCTTCTACTATCGCCACATAATACTTTTAAAAGAGAAATAGGCAAATTTTGTCATTTAAGACCTCAATCGAGGCATACTCTGTCATTTATGACATATTCCTAAGGAAGACTTCTGGCATCATCATTATTGATCTATTAGTCCTAACTACATAGATCTTTGACCACTATATATGGTCTTATAATTCATAATAGCCATACTACTAGCGCATCTATCGTAACTAAAGTCTTAGCAGTGTGAGAGACTGTACCCAAGCCACTTAATACCTTATTAATAAGGACTAGGTATGCCTCTGACGTTTTAATAACCATTTATAGGCAGGCCTTTGCCGTTTAATGCCTATCCCAAACCGAACTCCTCACCAGTGCTATCTAGTTGACATTGCTTGGAAATCTCATTAGGCTACTTAATACTTCTTTTATAAGAAAGAGGCGGAACTTATAACCACTTAATACCTTAGACCTAAAGTGAACCTCTCCTGAGATATACAGTATCACTCTTTTAAATATGGAAGGTTAATTCTTTCAGTAGGGAGGCGGGCCCTAATATAGCTATATAATACCTCAACACTAAGGTAAACCTTTTAGAGATATCCCTCACCGCTCCTAATTGCAAATTTGGACCGTTTAATATTTTCCAATTAAGAAGCATGTCCAATATCTTAGGTCATCATGGGTCCTAGAATTAATGATATCTCATATCATTAGTATGTGCACCCGACTGGTGGTAGCCTTAAATTGAAGGACAGTCTTTCGTTATGTGATTCTACCGACCTCGCGTCACTAACCTATTAAGTCCACTTAACCATCCTAAGTCTTTACTTATACTATCTTAGGTTGACATAGGACTTAGCTTACTGATTCCCTTTTTATTTAAGGCAATAAGATTACCTTAAATACTTATCTACCCATAAATCACCTTTTAATGCTCATAAATGTTAATTTGTCCGTAAAATCCTAATAAACCTTTCCTATGACATTTATTTATGATTACTAATTTTAGTAACCTTTTATAACTATTCCATTTTTATCAGTCCTATTAATCCATTTGTCTCTATTAATTATAACCCTTAATTTAATACCATCCATTATTTTCATTTATTTTCTATTAATTCAGGCTACAATCTTTCATTTTCTCTTAATTAATTAATAGGAATTCCTAATTTTTTCCATTTATATGAATTGCTACCTTTTCTAATTCTAACTATTCGCTTCCCTAAATAATAATAACTAATGAACGTTACGCATAAATAACGCATGAATAAACGTGTAACGATCCCGGTTTAAAGACGAATTTAAGTTTGTAATTAAATTTAATTTGGGTTAAATTGTGGATTTGTTGGAATTTTTTAAATTTAATAAGGTATATATATACTTATTTGTTTTAGAATTTGGGTTTGAAACTGAAAATAAATATTTTCAATTGAATTGGACCATAAATAAAAAAAATTGATTTGGAAATTCAAAATGTATTTAAATGAATTGGATTTAAAGATTATACTTTGGAAATAATAATATGTATGATTATTTATTTAAGGTATAAATCGCGTTTAATTCATTTTCTTTAAAAAGTTATAAAATGTTTAAAATAAAAATTATCCTATCAATATTGAATATAAGTGTAAAGTATAAAATAAAATCTACGTTATGAATTTAATGTTTGTAATTAAACTATAAATAGAAATAAACTAAGAATTATGTCAATAATTGATATAGGGTAACTTATATGGATACACAAGATTATTTTAGTAAAAATAAAATATGAATACTTAAGTAAACATATGAAGCACAACGGCAAAGAAAAGAAACAAACAAATATGTACAAAGCAAATAGAAGAAACAAAACAAAACAAATAAAATAATATCTACAAAACAAAACTGCATGTGCAAATCAAATGGATTTGTATGAAAACAAAAATATATATAAAGGCTTTCAAAATAAGGAAATGAAACAGAAGAAGATATCTACAAAACAAAACAAATAGCATAAGCTGTAGACAAATTAGGGGACGTATGAATTCATTTCCATCATCTCAGCCGAAATAAGAATTATTTCATTTCACTAACAAATAAAAGTCTTTAGTCAACAAAAGAAGGAAGAAAACATCTCTAACCAAAGGAAACTCAATACCCTAGATAACACCTACTTATACAAACTGTTATTTTCTATATATATATATATATATATATATATATTCATCCTATTCTAGTTCGTTCAGTAAGAAAATTAAGCAAATAGAAAAAAAAGAAAGGAAATAAACATCATTATCTACAAAAATTCATAGAAAGAAAAACATGGTTATAGGAGGATCAAATCTGCAGTTTCAAACAACAAGTGTTCTCTGTTCTTCCCTTTCACTATGAGTAAACATTTTTTTTTAAACTTAAGTTGCTAACTATCTATTGCATATGTATGTATATAAGTATGCCTTTATGAATATATGAATGTGTATATGAATATGAATGATTATGCATGTATTTATACCTGTTGAAGTTAAAGAACTAAAAATCTTTGATCAAAATTCCTATCTTCTTATTGAAATCTCTATTAGGTTATAATTTTCAAACAATCTAGGTTTATCTAAACAAAGAATTAAGAAAAAATACATTTTTGTAAGGTTAGTTGAAAATTTTTTTTGGAAATCCAGAAATACAGTAGGGATACCTTAAACATGAAAAAATCGATCATCTTAATTCACTGTTTTAAGATTATAACTTGAATACATGTTGAAAGTTACGATTTTTAAAACAAACATCATAATTTTTAGTATTGAAATGGGAGAGTATTTGAGAATTTTCTGGAAATTGGATTTTGATCATTTTCTGATGATCGGCTAATTTTCGAAGATCGAATTTTGGCAGGGAGTTGCTAGTTTGACCATAGATTATTGGAAAAATACTCATGAATTTTTTTGATAAGCGTAGTGAGTGCGGTGGATCAAAGTAGGGTTTTGTAATGGTTTTGGATCATCAGGGTGTCTAGGTTGTTGCAGCAACTGGGGAGCATCGGAATGGTTCGCCTGGTTAGGGATGCAAGCTAGAAGGTGTGACGAAGTTTTAGGAAGGATGGCGAGGCTTCTCGTTGGTCGGAGGCGTTGGAGTTGTGGAGTTCTGGCTATGGAGTTTCTGTTGGGTCAAAGTTTTTAACTCAATTTTGATTCATGGGTCGTGTGTGCGATCTGGGTGTTGCTTCGTGGTCGAGTGAGTACGAGTGATTATCGAAGGTGGCCGCAACGATCAATGATGGCCAGAGGCGACAGTGCACGTGCACGTTATCGCTTGGTGTCAGTGTTGATGGATGTGAGTGTCGCGAGTTGATTCTCGAGTCAAAGGGGTGATTGCTTCGGGTTCGTACTCGTGTACGCGAGTATACCTCTTGTCGTTTAGTTTGAAAGCTTAAATTTAACTGAAACTTAAGCTAACTGGAAAAAAATAAAAAGGGGAAGAAGAAGAAACGTACGTGACAGGGAGAGGTCACGGGGAAGTAGTGAAAAGGCTCGAGTGTTTACTCGAGTGAACTGAAAACTTGCTCGGGCTGATTTCCAATCCTACAAACTAATAACGGTATGTAAACTATTTAAACAAATTTAAGTGATAATTAATGTATGACAATTATAAATCAAGCCTCATTATAAGTTAATGAATTACGTGAATACTTAACAAAGTTTTGGAATTCAATTACTACTTTAATTTAGTAGTCAATGTAAAACAAGTGTTTAAACTTAATTACCATTAAAGTTTTGTAGTTAGTAATAATTTAAATTTCAATGTTAAAGAAGATTTATTTTAAAATGTTAATTAAGGCGAAGAATTATTAATTGTTTTAAAAGGGTAATTAAGAATGGGTAATTAATTTTAAAATTGTAATTAACTAAGCGACTGGAGATTAGTCAATTTGAAATTAAAGATTTGGTTAATTTACAATTAAGTATTTAAATTATTTGTAATGAAGAATTGTTAATTTGATAATTAAAGTTAATTAATTTATGATTAGTAGTTAATTTAGATAATTAATTAAGGAATAATTAACTAAAGATTTAATTAATTTATCATTAAGAATAGTTAATCATTGATTTAAATAAATCAATAAAAGTAGTTACGTGGTTAATTCTTTTAAATCACCTTCACCTTAAATAGAAGACGATTCACTATCATCAGATGTCGTGCACTGGATTGACATTTCTGTTTGTGATTGTGATACTGTGTGATGTGAATTGCCTTATGCTGAACTGTGAATTTGTGATTTTTTTTGTATGTATGTGAAAACCCCTTGGCCTGTAAAACGGCATTTGAATTTCGATGCGACAGGGAGTCAGATTCCAGTTGGTTATCCGTAACCCACATCGAATTGTAATGATGAATCCTTGTGATTGATAAATTTACTTTACCTGTGAATCTATGAATGACGATATGCGTTATGGGTTATACCGCTCATCGATATTGATATATCTGTGATTATTGATGTTGTGCACTATTGTGTAAAATCCCTGAACCACACTTATACACACACAATATGGATTGCATGTGGAATTTGATTAAGTCACAGAAAATAATTCTTAAATCAAATTTTGGAACTCAAATAGTTTGGAAATGGAATTGAGTTAAAATAAAAAGCTTTTGAAAAGGAATTCGAAAAAAATAAAAGTTATTCTCAATTACTTGGTTAAAATTGGAAATTTGAATAATTTGATTCAAATTGGAATTCAATATCTGAAATTGAATTTTATATATGGTATTTATGATTTAAAAACGGTATACAAGTTTATATGGGTTTTAAACCCATTTTTAAAGGGTTGTCTTAGGAATTTGAACTAACCCAAAGATTTTAACTTGTATATATTAAATTAGATTTTTCCGAAATGAAAATTGTTTGTTTTCAAATGATAAAAGCTTTCATATGAGAAATGAATTTCCAATTTATATTAAAGTAATTTCAAGTTTGAATTGAAATAGTTTTCCAAGTTACGGGTGAATCTTTGGAAACGAGTTTTGAATGCTATGAAATAAATCTTGATTTAAAGATTTAATTAGTTAATCCCATTGAAACGAAAATTGTTTTGAAATCCGTGAATAAATCTTTGTGAAACTGGGTGAACTTTGTGAAATAAATCTTTTTGTTTAAAAGATTTGAAATGGTAATTGGTTTAAACTATTTGAATAAAGTTTTGAATTTTAAAGTTGTGACTTAATTGAAATCCCATATCCATATGTTTTTAAATGTTGCGCTCATTATTCGATTTAGCCGGGAGAGGACCTTGTGTCATATAACCCATTTTGAATGATGATACGTCGTTATGGATAACATTTGAAGACCGGTGGTGAAGACCGGGTATTTGCGAGAACGATAGGATGACCTATCGATTGTCTCTGCACTGAGTAGCTACGGTATAGAGATTCCCTAAGTGATGGGAAGTCCGATCGAGATCGTGAATACCCGAATTGCAAGGGATTCTTCGGAAGTGCCATCGGTTCTATTCGAACCCGGATCAGACTTGTATTGTTGCATGTCCGACATTACACTTTGAGATATAAAGCAGATTTCTTTCAAATACATATCTGTTTATGGCGGAGAATTTATTCTCTTAGCCTAACACCCTTCTTTGAGACGTACGAGCTCAGAGGTTATGTAGTTGAAGGTTATCAGCGATATACTCCCAATTTGGTAGTGTGGCATGCTAAGTGTTGTTGTGTGTTAATGATCATTTGTTGATCATTTGTGATCAAAGCATGGCTTTCGTGTAAAGCGTAGATTTGTGGACGAAACCTCATCGAGCCTCACAAACCGGTAATGGTCGAAACAGGAAAGATGCGGCAAGGTTTCAGGGGTAGCTCCCCTAGGGTGTGACCATTCCTTCTGGAAAAGGGTAGTATAATGGTATGGAGCCCAGATACTTACTCATGTGGGTACTGTAGTATATTTATTACTGTGTGATGTTGTTGGTGTAGAGGATTCTCATATAAAGGTCCCAAAGGACCGGGGGTGGCATTTCTGTAGGTATTACTCCTGGGCAGGGAGGAAACCGGCCTTGTGTTGGCAGAGAGTTAGGTATGTTCTCGGGGCGTCCCTCCAGAGGCATTCCCATGTGGCAATAGGAAGTTCCTTAGCCTGACCATTTGTTGGAAATCCAATCATCCAATACGAGCTCTGTATGGATTTAGTTGAATTACCTGCCATCTACTTATGGTGGCGCCACACTGTTTGGATGGTATAGTAGGCATAGTTCGAAATGTCTATGCTGGCTAAGATTAATATTGTACTTTCGAAATATTTTCCACCATGCACTAATAATAATATCAAATGGTTTCACGTACCAAATATGTTTTACTATCATAAGGAGAAATTTCCTCCAATTTTGCGTTTGCATGGTGTGTGTAGCGGGAGGCCTTATGGTAGTTTCATTTTCCAAAAAGCATTGCGGATTTCAAATCTAAATCCTTGTGATTGTTTTTAAAGACAAACTGTTTTTGTTTTCTCATACCAGTCCCATGACTGACTCGGAGGTTATTGTTCCCTTTCTAAACTCTGGGTGCCCATAATTTTCCACACGGGCAGTCTAGAGTTTGGTTTTTTACATAGTCAGGTCTAGTAGATTATCTAAAGCTAGTTCAGTCCATGGACGACTGACCTTGCTTATCTTGGTGCAACCTTGATAATGGATCGAGCTAGGAGTTTTGGAGCTTTGTCTTTGCAGCTTTTGAATCAGAGTTGCAGTATTGGATTCTGTGAAGACTTATCTCATATTGTATCATATTCCGCTGTATTCTGTATTGTATATTCTTTGATATTGATGATTATCATTGTATCGAATTGATGTATCAGATATTGTATTAATGATCAATGATATCATCTTTTATTTCCACTGTGTTATTTATCATCTAATGGTGTTGCAAGATCCGGCGATACGAATTTGATGTTATTCGCCGGACATCGAGTTCGGGTCGTGACAATTTGGTATCAGAGCTAGAGGTTGAGTAAGAACTTTAGCTACGGTGTGTAACACATTAGATGGCTCATTAGAGATAGGGTGAAGTAAACCCTAGAATGAGTATAACCAGTGAAACCAAAATCCAAATTTCTTAGTCTATTCTTTTTATCTGTTGTTATTCTCTAAGATATTTCGTCTGAATGCCTAAATTGGTTTTCTTACTATTACAGATAGTAAGAATGAGTGGAAGAAGAGGGCAAGATTGGGGATAGGGAAGTTCCACTTCAACTGGTCAAAGCCCTGCAACGACAGATATTCCTATTCAATCTCAATCAAATTTGGCTGATTTATATCGAAGCTTTTCTAGACTTGGTGGAAAACCACTCACTGGCAAAGAATCTGTTATTGAAGCACAAGCATGGATTCGATCGTGTGAAAGGATTTTCAAAGGACTAAAATTAGAAGATGATCAGATGCGATTGATAGCTTCCTGGCAACTCCAGGAAGAGGCTTTAGTTTGGTGGGAAACAGTTACATTGGATGAGCCGGCGGATGAATTAACTTGGAGTCGTTTCAAAGAAGTGTTCGAGCAGCGATATATGCCGTCTGCTAGTATCTCTAGAATGTACCAGGAATTTATAGATTTGAAGCAAGGAAGCTTATCATTTGAGGAGTACTTGAACAAATTCAATGAATTATCTCGATTTGGTCCAGAATTGGTGAATACACCGTTAAAGAAGAATGAAAAGTTTATTCGGGGAATGAACAAGGAGTTTCAGGAAAGGATGACTACTCACGTAAAAGAATCTTTTTCTGAATTAATTGATATAGGTTATAGATATGATACTCTGGATAAGCAAAAAGATCCGGAGGAGAATGGACATACAAGTAATCTGAATTGGAGGAAAAAGAAATTTGGTGGAAAGAAACCGAGGAAAGATAAAGGAAAGAAGAATATACAGAAGAAAAAGGTGAAAGATGTTACTTGTTTCAACTGCTTGGAGAAAGGCCATTACTTGAATAAATGTAGGAATCCCAGGAAACAAGGAAAGAGAGAGCCATTTATGAAACCGGAACAGGAATATAGGGAATGTTGTTACTGCCATAAGCCGGGGCATAGGATCATGAATTGACCAACACTGAAGCAAGTTCAAGCAGTGAGGGCGTATGCAATCAAACGCGATTCTTCAACCTCAAAAGCTGATTAAGGAAATGAAATTTCATACGGTAACTATCTCGTTTTTGATTAAATTGTTCGAATTTTGTTCGACATGAGAACTACCCTTAGTTTTATTTCTAGTAAATCTTATGAGTTAAATTTTGAATCTGAGATCGCAATCGAATTTAATTTTTGTCTATTTCATTGGGTTTCGATATAATCTACGAATGGTTAGTTATCCCTTTGAACTAACCAATACCCCTGTATACTTCGTAGATCAGATAACCTAATTGTTTCGTAGTTGATTGAGTTTGTTCTCATATCTATTGTTGATATTATGATTTGGTAAGCCAAATGCAGAATAGATATTTACTTTGATCTGAAAAAATAAAATATTTCTCTATCTTTGTTATCTCCTTGGCAAATTTCGGAGATGAAATTTCTTAAGGGGGGAAATCTGTAACGATCCCTGTTTAAAGACAAATTTATGTTTGTAATTAAATTTAATTTTGGGTTAAAATGTGGATTTGTTGGAATTTTTCAAATTTAATAAGGTATATATATATACTTAGTTGTTTTAGAATTTTGGTTTGAAACTCAAAATAAATATTTTCAATTGAATTAAACTAACCAACTAAGAATTATGTCAATAATTGATATAGGGTAATTTATATGGATACACAAGATTATTTTAGTAAAAATAAAATATAAATACTTAAGTAAACATATGAAGGACAACGGCAAAGAAAAGAAACAAACAAATATGTACAAAGCAAATAGAAGAAACAAAACAAAGAAATAAAATAATATCTACAAAACTGCATGTACAAATCAAATGGATTTGTATGAAAACAAAAATATATATAAAGGCTTACAAAAGAAGGAAATGAAACAAAAGAAAATATCTACAAAACAAAACAAATAGCATAAGTTGTAGATAAATTAGGGGACATATGAATTCATTTCCATCATCTCAGCCGAAATAAGAATTATTTCATTTCAGTAACAAATAAAAGTCTTTAGTCAACAAAAGAATGAAGAAAACATCTCTGACCAAAGGAAACTCAATACCCCAGATAACACCTATTTATACAAACTGTTATTTTCTATATATATATATGTATGTATGTATGTATTCATCCTATTCTAGTTTTTTTGGTAAGAAAATTAAGCAAAACAGATGAAAAAAAAGAAAGGAAATAATCATCATTGTCAACAAAAATTCAAAGAATGAAAAACAGGGTTATAGGAGGATCAAATCTGCAGTTTCAGACAACAAGTGTTCTCTGTTCTTCCCTTTCACTGTGAGTAACCTTTTTTTTAAAACTTAAATTGCAAATTATCTATTGCATATGTATGTATATAAGTATGCCTTTATGAATATATGAATGTGTATATGAATATGAATGATTATGCATGTATTTATACCTGTTGAAGTTACAGAACTAAAAATCTTTGATCAAAATTCCTATCTTCTTATTGAAATCTCTATTAGGTTATAATTTTCAAACAATTTAGGTTTGTCTAAACAAAGAATTAAGAAAAAAATACATTTTTGTAAGGTTAGTTGAAATAATTTTCTGGAAATCCAGAAATACAGTAGGGATACCTTAAACATGAAAAAATCGAACATCTTAATTCACTGTTTTAAGATTATAACTTGAATACATGTTTAAAGTTACGATTTTTAAAACAAACATCATAATTTTTAGTATTGAAATGGGAGAGTATTTGGGAATTTTCAGGAAATTGGATTTTGATCATTTTCTGATGATCGGCTAATGTTCAAAGATCGAATTTTGGCAGGGAGTTGCTAGTGTTACCATAGACTATTGGAAAAATACTCATGATTTTTTTTTATAAGAGTGGTGATTGCGGTGGATCAAAGTAAGGTTTTGTAATGGTTTTGGATCATTAGGGTGTCGAGGTTGTTGCGGTAACTGGGGAGCATCGGGGTGGTTCGCCTGGTTAGGGATGCAAGCTAGAAGGTGTGACGAAGTTTTAGAAAGGATGGAAAGGCTTCTCGTTGGTCGGAGGCGTCGGAATTGTGGAGTTCTGTCCATGGCATTTCTGTTGGGTCGAAGTTTTTAACTCGATTTTGATTCATAGGTTGTGCATGCGATCTGGGTGCTGCTTCGTGGTAGAGTGAGTACGAGTGATTGTCGAAGGTGGCCGCAACGATCACTGATGGCCAGAGGCGACAGTGCACGTGCACGTTATCGCTTGTTGTCAGTGTTGATGGATGTGAGTGTCGCGAGTTGATTCTCGAGTCAAAGGGGTGATTGCTTCGGGTTCGTTCTCGTGTACGCGAGTATACTTCCAGTCTTTTAGTTTGAAAACATAAATTTAACTTAAACTTAAGCTAACTGGAAAAAAATAAAAAGGGGAAGAAGAAGAAACGAACGTGACAGGGAGAGGTCTCGGGGAAGTAGTAAAAAGGCTCGAGTGTTTACTCCAGTGAAATGAAAACTTGCTCGGGTTGATTTCCAAACCTGCAAACTAATAATGGTATGTAAACTGTTTAAACAAATTTAAGTGATAATTAATGTATGACAATTATAAATCAAGCCTCATACAAGTTAATGAATTAAGCGAATACTTAACAAAATTTTGGAATTCAATTAATACTTTAATTTAGTAGTCAATGTAAAACAAGTGTTGAAACTTAATTACCATTAAAGTTTTGTAGTTAGTAATAATTTAAATTTCAAAGTTAAAGAAGATTTATTTTAAAATGTTAATTAAGGCAAAGAATTATTATTATTAATTGTTTTAAAAGGGTAATTAAGAATGGGTAATTAATTTTAAAATTGTAGTTAACTAAGCGACTGGAGATTAGTCAATTTGAAATGAAAGATTTGGTTAATTTACAGTTAAGTATTTAAATTATTTGCAATGAAGAATTGTTAATTTGATAATTAAAGTTAATCAATTTATGATTAGTAGTTAATTTAGATAATTAATTAAGGAATAATTAATTAAAGATTTAATTAATTTATCATTAAGAATAGTTAATCATTGATTTAAATAAATCAATAAAAGTAGTTACGTGGTTAATTCTTTTAAATCACCTTCACCTTAAATTGAAGACGATTCATTATCATCAGATGTCGTGCATTGGATTGACATTTTTGTTTATGATTGTGATACTGTGTGATGTGAATTGACTTATGCTGGACTGTGATTTGTGATTTGTTTCTGTATGTATGTGAAAACCCTTTTCCCCGTAAAGCGGCATTTGAATTTCGACGCGACAGGGAGTCAGATTCCAGTTGGTTATCCGAAACCCACATCGAATTGTAATGATGAATCTTTGTGATTGATAAATTTACTTTACCCGTGAATCTGTGGATGACGATAAGTGTTATAGGTTATACCGCTCATCGATATTGATATATTTGTGATGATTGATGTTGTGCACTAATGTGTAAAATCCCTGGACCACACTTATATACATAATATGGATTGCACGTGGAAATTGGTTAAGTCACAAAAAATAATTCTTAAATCAAATTTTGGAACTCAAATAGTTTGGAAATGGAATTGAGTTAAATTAAAAGCTTTTGAAAAGGAATTCCAAAAAAATAAAAGTTATTCTCAATTACTTGGTTAAAATTGGAAATTTGAATAATTTGATTCAAATTGGAATTCAATATCTGAAATTGAATTTTATATTTAGTATTTATGATTTAGAAACGGTATACAAGTTTATATGGGTTTTAAACCCATTTTCAAAGTGTTGTTTTAGGAATTTGAACTAACTCAAAGATTTTAACTTGTATATATGAAATCAGATTTTTTCCGAAATGAAAATGTTTGTTTTCAAATGATAAAAGCTTTCATATGAGAAATGAATTTCCAATTTATATTAAAGGAATTTCACGTTTGAATTGAAATAGTTTTCCAAGTTATGGGTGAATCTTTGGAAACGAGTTTTGAAAGCTATGAAATAAATCTTGATTTAAAGATTTAATGAGTTAATCCCATTGAAACGGAAATTGTTTTGAAAT
This sequence comes from Allium cepa, assembly GCA_030765085.1. NCBI lineage: Eukaryota > Viridiplantae > Streptophyta > Magnoliopsida > Asparagales > Amaryllidaceae > Allium > Allium cepa. The sequence goes on from CM060928.1 coordinate 590,953,164, forward strand.
CCGTGAATGAATCTTTGTGAAACTGGGAGAACTTTGTGAAATAAATCTTTTTGTTTAAAAGATTAGAAATAGTAATTGGTTTAAACCATTTGAAGAAAGTTTTGAATTTTAAAGTTGCGACTTAATTGAATCCCATATCCATATGTTTTTAAATATTGCGCACATTATTCGGTTTAGCTGGGAGAGGACCTTGTGTCATATAACCCATTCTGAATAATGATACGTCGTTTTGGATAGCATTTGAAGACCGGTGGTGAAGACCGGGTATTTGCAAGAACGATAAGATGACCTATCGATTGTCTGTGCATTGAGTAGCTACGGTATAGAGATTCCCTAAGTGATGGGAAGTCTGATCGGGATTGTGAATACCCGGATTGCAAGGGCTTCTTCGGAAGTGCCTTCGGTTCTGTTCGAACCCGGAACAGACTTGTATGGTTGTATGTCTGACATTACACTTTGAGATATAAAGCAGATTTCTTTCAAATACATATCTGTTGGTGGCGGAGAATTCATGCTGTTAGCTTAACACCCTTCTCCGAGACATACGAGCATAGAGGTTATGTAGTTGAAGGTTATCAACGATATACTCCCAATTTGGTAGTGTGGCATGCTACGTCATGTTGTGTGTTAATGATCATTTGTTGATCATTTGTGATCAAAGCATGGCTTTCGTGTAAAGCGTAGCTTTGTGGACGAAACCTCATCGAGCCTCACAAACCGGTAATGGTCGAAACAGGAAAGATGAGGCAAGGTTTCAGGGGTAGCCCCCCTAGGGTGTGACCATTCCTTCTGGAAAAGGGTAGTATCATGGTATGGAGCCCAGATACTTACTCATGTGGACACTGTAGTATATTTATTACTGTGTGATGTTGTTGGTGTAGAGGATCCTCGTATAAAGGTCCCAAAGGACCGGGGGTGGCATATCAGTAGGTATTACTCTCGGGTAGGGAGGAAACCAGCCTTGTGTTGGCAGAGAGTTGGGTAAGTTCTCGAGGCTTCTCGCCAGAGGCGTTCCCATGTGGCAATAGGAAGTTCCTTAGCCTGAACGTTTTTTGGAAATCCAATCATCCAATACGAGCTCTGTGCGGTTTTAGTTGAATTACCTGCCATCTACTTATGGTGACGCCCCGCTGTTTGGATGGCAGCTATAGTAGGCATAGTTCGAAATGTCTATGCTGGCTAAGATTAATATTATACTTTCAAAATATTTTCCATCATGCACTAATAATAATATCAAAATGGTTTCACGTACCAAACATGTTTGACTATCATAAGGAGAAATCTCCTCCAATTCTGCGTTTGCATGGTGTGTGGAGGGAGGCCTTATGGTAGTTTTATTTTCAAAAAGGATTGCGGATTTCAAATCTAAATCCTTGTGATTGTTTTTAAAGACAAACCATTTTTGTTTGCTCATACCAGTCCCATGACTGACTTCGAGGTTATTGTTCCCTTTCTAAACTCTGGGTGCCCATAATTTTCCACACGGGTAGTCTAGAGTTTGGTTTTGCAAATAGTCAGGTCTAGTAGATTATCTGGAGCTAGTTCAGTCCATGGACGACTGACCTTGCTTATCTTGGTTCAACCTTGATGGTGGATCGAGCTAGGAGTTTTGGAGATTTGTCTTTGGAGCTTTTGGATCAGAGTTGCAGAATTGGATTCTGTGAAGACTTATCTCATATTGTATCGTGTTCCGCTGTATTCTATGTTGTATATTCTCTGTTATTGATGATTATCATTATATCGAATTGAAGTATCGGATATTGTATTAATGATCAATGATGTCATCTTTTATTTCCGCTGTGTTATTTATCATCTAATGATGTTGCAAGCTCCGACGATACGAATTTGATGTTGTTTGTCGGACATAGAGCTCGGGTCGTGATAAAACACTATTCTTCTTTGTTAGTGCAATATATATATATATATATATATATATATATGTATATATATATATATATATGTATATAAACTTCCTAATAAAACTATCTATTTGTAACCAACTATATTTTAGTCATAAATATGTGCTTAGAATATGCTTTCCATACTTAATTTGTTGGAATTAAATTCCTTAGTAAGATTTTCTACTGTGATTTGCATAAATTGGTTTATCACAGAAAAATAAAAGATTAACTCCGTTTGAAATTACAAGGAATGGATTTCTTTTTAATTGGAGTATAAATTGTAAACTATGGAGAATTTTCACTTAACAGATCTCTTCCCTTTTGTTTCTGGGTATTCCTTATTAAATCAAAACATCGCCCTTTTGAATGAAAAGTGGAAATAGCAAAAAATTTATAAAAATCAATCGAATGTTCATCCGACAAATAAAACTTTGGAAAATCTACAACATAGCACAAATTGGGCAATAATCCAACAATCCTATTTTACACCCAAGTACAGGTCTGGAATAAAAATATACAACATTCAAATTCTAAAATCTTCAGTTCTGATTTCCAGATCTTGATGTAAACATATTTCAAATTTGATCTAAAACAAGATATGTGTGCTATAGTTTTCTACACTGATATAAACCTACAATTCATAAATAATATTGATTTAGGCATAGAGGCCAAACACATGCCGATGGCATAGATATAAAATCATAAATAATATATAAAATTTCATACTCACCTTTTAAAAGTGATGCAAGTATCCAGATCTGAAGTAAAACCTTAAACCGATCTTCAAATCTTTTTTAATCCAAGAAATATTTGTAAAAAGGGTATATACATACATTAAAATTACAGATCCGAGAAGAAACAGTTGGATTAAGAGAAAATAAATACAAATATATAAATTACCTCAAATACACGTATAGTTGATTCTCTTCTCTTCTCCTTTTCATTCGATTTCTATTCTTCTTCAATTTGTATGAAAATAGATATAAGTATCTTGTTTTTATAATTTATAAGGAAAGAGGAGAAGAAAATATATAGATTTATTTTTCTATTCAAAAAAATATGAGAAGAGGAGGGAGGGTTAGGCCTGAATTCATTGGCGCTAGAATCAACCAGAATGGCATGATTACTGTTATGCCAGGGAACACCCTAGCCATCGCCTTAAGAGCGGTCGATCCCCCTGGTGGTCAACCACCCGAGGTAGACCGCGACACTATATGTGTCGACTTGTGGATCCCATTCAATTAATTAAAAATATAAATTTCTTATTTTAATTATTTTCGTTCAGAATTCGTTTTTCATCCGTAACTTATTCGTCTGGACTCCGATCGCAAAACTTCAAATATGAAAGTTCCCCAGAATTTTTCCTCGAATACAATGATGCTAGTTTCTAGGTCAAATTCTATTGTTTTCATATATTTCATTTTTGGAGCTTAATTAACTAACTAATTAGATAATTAATGCCAAATTATGGGGTGTTACACACATATGCATGTATGTATGCATGAAAATTAAATTAATACTTTGAGAGAAAATAGAGAAGGTTATGCTTAATTAATTTGTAATTCTAAACCATGTTTATAAAGAAAAATGGCTTACCAAAAGTCTAAACATTAATGTGAGAAATAAATCAAAGGAAATTTAGGTTTTCCCTTTTTTGGAAACAACATATGAATATTAGATTCATTAAATTTTCATGGAAAAAAAACTCAATGTATTTCAAAAGATTCATAAAACATCCTTCAATCTATAACTTTGTAATATAAAATATGATTCATCGATATAATGGTTTCGAAATGTTATTCAAACAAGGTTTTCTTAACTAAAAAGAGATTAGATGAATTAGGCATATATGAATTCATGACAATCAAACCTAGGTCTAAAATTTTATGTATACATAATGATCAAACAAAGAGGGCGCAAGAGAAGTAATGAATAATATTATTAATATCACATGGGGTATAGATAAAAAAGGAAATCGAATTCAACATGATAAAAAAAATGATTCAAAAATAGAACTTTGATGATCATATGTAAGTTAAAACATACAAGGAGAAGAAATAGAAGATGTGGTGAATACAAGCAAGTGAACATGATACTTAACATATATATATATAAATAAATAAATTACCTTTTAGATGAAACCTAGAGAATACACCCTAAGTGAAGAAGAATTCCTAGATTCCACAAATCAATCTCTAGATCTACAATTATTTTGGGACAACCATGGAAATTTTGACTTTTCTTGAAGAGAAGAAGAGAATGAGAAAGGCAAATGATAGAGAGAAATTTAATTAAAAGAGGAAATAAATGTTGCATTTAATATATGTTAATTCCTCTCATTAGAATAATACTTTCTTTTCATTTAAAAACAGGAGACTCTATTATTCCTCAAAATAAGCTATCCATTCTATGGACTATTTCGGCTCCAAAAAATTCCGACAATCAATTAGTATTATTCCTATTTAAATCCAATTTAGATTTTTCGTCGATATCGTTTAATGATACGCATGTTTATAACTGTTATATATGCACTTTATTAAATATAAATGGAAATCAAATAAACCAAATAAGAAATTTTTAACATTAACATTTCACAAATATTAATTAATTTAATTAATTTAATTTATTTAAAGCACTTTTAGTATTTATTTTGTTTAAAAAAAATCAAATTTAAATATTTTACCGATATCGTGTATTGATGCGCGCGTTAATAACTTTTGTATATGCACTTATTAAATAATAATAATGCCAGTCAAATGAATGAAATATAATTAATACCATAAATATTTTAACTATTAAAAGTCAACTAAATTGTGTGATTCATTCGGAATCTTCATCATTTCTGTTGTGCGACTCATAGATATAAATTCAGTTCAAGATTAATATTAGACAATTCAAATATTAATGTTCACATGTCACTTTAGCTAATGGTGTGACATTTTAACTAATTTATCACTTACACATCTTTTTGGTAAAATCTAAAGTATTTATTATAAATTTAGCCCATCAGTGACAATTATTTATATCAATTTTCTTCGTGCAAAATTATATCACTTTGGACTTATGGAATATGGTAATGGTCGAAATTCCAATATTATTCACATTCAACTGTATAGTCCAAAAATAATGTCCTTAGTTCAAAAATAACAATTATTATTAACCAAACTAATCTAGCTAGAAATTTTGACTTTGAGTTTATTTCAGTTGACCATGATACTAACCCCAATAACTAAGGGGATAAATCCTCTCTTAAATAGTGTTTCACTTCTTGTAACGATCCAGAATTTTATCTCTTAAATCTAGTTTAACTAATTTTGTATATTCAAACAATTGATTTTAAATATTAAATATTACATTTTGATTAGTTATGCAGTGATAATAATTCATTCGAATGGTTTTATAAATATATGAACTCATTTTAGAAAGGAATTAACTTCGTTATGTTTTTGTAGATCGACATCGCCTTTTTGCAGTTTGAAAATATAAGTTGTTGAAATTTATTAAATATTATAAATATAATTTTATAGTGTAACGACCCAGAATTTCTGTAAATTAAAATTCGAATATTTAATTGAATTTAAATATTAATAAGCGGAATTTATAAGTCGAATAATTTTATTTCGAATAATTGGATTTAATTGAATAATTTAAATCGATAATTTTAATATTTGAAAATACAGAAATAATTGAAATTTGGGTTAAATATGATTGAAAATGATTCGTAAAATTTTATTTTATCATGTTGGAGTTAGAATGATGTTATAGAACTTTTAAAATCGAATTAAAAGTTAAATTGTGAAAATTGAATATTTTAATATTTAATTATCGACTGTAAAATAGCCAATTTTCGAACAGTCTCAGAATTGGACGAGACCAGTTTCATTGGATCCGTAATAGTTTGTTATTATCGGATTTCAATTTTCGTAGCAATCGGAGTTATTGTTTGACCGTGGCAGCTCGAAACGCATCAAAATTGTTTTAATATTAATTTGGCGAGTTAAAATAGTCATTTTTCAGAAAGTCTCAGATTTTGACGAAACTAGTTTTATCGGATCCATAATGTGATATTATTGTAAGGTTTCAAATTTCGTGTCAATCGGATTTATCGTTTGTCCGGGGCGAGCCAAAACGACTAGAAATTAGTTTAAATCGGTTTAATTTAAATTGATCGTTTATTGCCATAACTCGCACAGATGACCGAATTAGCTTCCGAAACACGTTCCATTGCGTTCGGAACGCGGCGTAAACCTTAGAAACGCCAACCGGCACGCTTCGTTTGGAGTTTGGAAAATTTCAGATGAATAGTGTTTTGAGAATTTTTTATATAAGGCCCTCTATTTTCACTTTTGCAAACCAAACCCTCCTTCTTTCTTCTTCAGCCGGCCCTAATTTCAATGGCCACGAAAATTCGAAACTTCTTTCCTCAATCTTTTCCAATCCGTGAAGAATTAGCAAAAACTCTCAGCTACAAAGTTGTAGAGGACGATGAAAGCTTCAAATCCATACGGAGATGATCGAAAATGGAGCTTCGAATCAACGGGAAATCGAGCAAGAAGGGGCTGCTTTTTTCACGCATTTCGAGGCCATAGGGGAGGCCGAGCTCCACCTTGCTCAGGCCGAGTGTAGTATTAGTGAGGGGCTTCGATTTGGAGGCTTCTGATCGACTTCAGGTGGCTCGTAGCAATCACGTGTATTAGGGTTTGGAGGCAAGGAATGGGTTCGGCTTTCACGTTCTATCCTGGGGAAGAAACGCGTGAATGAGAAAGGAGAAAGTAAGGGGTGCGGCCCAGATTTCCTGAAGTGAAAATGAATGGTGATGATGGAAGCAAGGTTTAAAAAATAAAAATTATGTTGTAAAAAAATTATATAAATGAATTCGTGAATGTTTAAAAATTCATATCTTTTTCATACGAGGTCGAAAACGCGCGAAACCGGTTGCGTTGGAATCGTATGGACAAGCACTATGCTATGGAATTGGATTGGAGTCGTTTAGAGTTAGTGAGAATTTCGGGTAAAATTAAACGTCTGTTTAATTTTAATCGAAATAAATCGCTAAAACGAAATTGAAATCAAGGTGAGAACTTCTCACTCAGTCGAATCGGTTTCGATTTTTATTTTAAATAGTTAGATTTAAAATTCTTGAATGCATGTTTGAATGATGATTGTTATCTATTGATTGTTAAAATAGACATTGTGCGCCGTTAGTAAGCGGAGGTTATTTATTAAAAACATATGCCGCGAAAATTTCACAGTACATTGAAATTCGTATTATTTATGTACTTGGAGTTGATTTCCCGCAGTATGTAGCGGATGAGACCCTATTGCGCCGTCTATTAAGCGGATAATATTTTATAAAATCCCATATACCGCGATAATTCCGTACTGGAGCGGAATTGGTATTGTTCTAACATCTTTGGATGCAGGGAAACAGGTTGGAGGGATCCAACTGGATTCCTCAACTGTATTGGTTTATTTACAGATATTGTGATATTTGTTGATTATCATGTCGATATATGATATTTGGACGTCGTGATTGACTATTTGGTGCTGCTGCATCATCGGATCCATTTCTGAAGTTTTAAAATAATGATTTTGGTTTTCAAAAGAATTTTTAAAGTGATTTTTTGAAAGTATACGTTTTATTTAATTTTGAATTGATTCATTTTAAATAATTAAAACGTTATAAATTTTTATGTCATAAAAATTAAGATTTTTGAGAAATATAACCGAAATGAGATTTTTGGAAATAAATAGTTAATTAACTTATAAATTGGTTTAAATTGGGATTTTTTGAATTATTAAAAATGATGTATATAAAAGACTTATAAAATTGATATTTTATAAATTAAAAATATTAGAATATTAAAACGAGTTTTTATAAGTGTTAAAAATGAAATAAAAAAATGGATTTCATAAGTGAACGGAATTTATAGATTTATAAATTGTGAAGTTATAAAATGAATAGATTTTGTGAAATAGAAGATTTATAAGTAATTATCTTATAAATCGGATTTTGGCATTTAAATGAGATATAAATGGAATTTGTTAATAATGAGATTTATAAATCGAAGCTTATAAATAGAAATGTAATTTATAAACATTGTTTATAAATTCGAAATCAATTTAATTCGACAAATTGAATATTGAAGTTTATTAAAGGAAATATATTCACGATTTTGGATAGTGAATACATTATTGAATAAAATAGTCATGTTTGGCAAAATGAATATTGTAGAATGAAGTTAATTATTTTAAAGATGTTTTAAAATGTATTATGAATCGAAACCATAGATTTCAACATTTATTGTTGAAATAGACGTTTTCGAGAAAGAAGGAAATGGTGGACTATAACACTGTTGTTATAGTAAATGGTTTCCGAAAGGAAATGTTTTGTATAGTATTGGGATTTATATATCTATTTAAATTTCGAATCCCTATACTAGTGATTTTGGGTCGTCGTAACGATGTTTTACGTAAAATTCGTTTTGACTCAAATAAAGGCGTTTAAAAGGCTGTTTTCCTTAAGAAATAAAATATATACTTAATTTTGATTTAAGTATATTGAATATTTTCAAATGTTGAAAATAAATGGGTTTGTGAAATACTTATTATTAGAATAAGTATGGGAATGCTTTTCCAATATGAAAATGAAACGTTTTGAGAATTTATCTTTTTAAAGATAAATTGAATGTGAATATTTGAAATCGACTGAAAATCGTATATCATAGATATTTTGGGATTATAAATTCACTATGGAATTTATAAAAGGAAGGGGAATTGGTTTAAAAATAAACGTTGATTTTTTTTTAGTGTGGGAATAAATTTACGAATTTGGAACGTAAATATAAAGTAAATTGTTAAGGATTTATTTAATTGGTTTAAATGAACCATGTTGAAATGAAAGAATTCCGCGTAAGGGAAATGATTGAAATTTGTTTTCAAAAGTGATAAAGGATTGAAAAGTGATTTGAAAATTTGTTTTCAAATGGTTAAAGTGTGGAAATTATATATCTAGTAAAGATATTTTGGAAAGTAAATAATTTGGGAAATTATTTGGAATTTGGTGATGTTGAGCATGCCTATTGATAGTTAAATAATCCGACTATCAATATTTACCTTTAAATAGGTATTTGTTGTGAATTGCTTGAATCCGAATGCCACACTTATTTTTTTAAAATAAGCACTCACTATTTGGGTTAGACGGGAAAGGACCTTGGGGTCGTATAACCCATTTCGAGTATGTGATACGTCGTTATGGATTGCATTTGATGACCGGTGTTGAAGACCGGATATTTGTGAAAACGAAAGGATTGCCGTCGAGTTACTCTACATCGGCTGATCTCCGATATAGAGGTTTTATCACCCTTAGTGATGGGAAGTCCAGTCGTGATTAGTGAATATCCGGATTGCAAGGACATCTTTGGAAGTGCCTTCGGTTCTGTTCGAGCCCGGAACAGACTTGTATGGATTGTATGTCTGACATTACAAGTTGAGATATAAAGCTGTTTTCTATCAAATATATTTCTGTTGGTGGCGGAGAATTTATTCTCTTAGCTTAACACCCTTCTCTGAGACATACGAGCTCAAAGGTTATATAGTTGAAGGTAATTAGTGATATACTCCCAATTTGGTAGTGTGGCATGCTGAGTGTTGTTGTGAAATGATCATTATTTGATCATTTGTGATATGATCATTTGTTTGATCATTTATCTAGATGATCATTTCTATGATCATTTGATTGACCCAAAGCACAGCTTTTGTATAAAGCGTGGCTTTGTGGACGAGACTTTGTCGGACCTCACACCCCGGAAATGGTCAAAACAGGAAGGATGAAGCAAGGTTATTAGGGGTAGCACCCCTTTAGTGTATGTCATTCCTTCTGGATAGAGGTGGTATCATGGTATGGAGCCTAGATATTTAACCTATGTTGTTGCTGCAAATTTTATGGTTGTTGGAAATCGAGGATCCTCGGATAGATCGGTTACGATCGGGGGATGACATATTCGTGTCAGTAGTTACCCAGTTAGGGGTAACCCGGCCTTGTGTTGGCAAAGATCCGGTTTGGTTCTCGGGACGTCATTCCAGAGGCGTTTCCATGTGGCAATGGGAAGTTCCTTGGCCTGACCATTTGTTGGAAATCTAAAGAAACAATACGAGCTTGTACGATTTTAGTTGTAGAACCTATCATTCACTTATGGTGGCGCCCCACTGTTTGGATGGTAGCTACAGTAGGCATAAGTGCGGAATGCCTATGCTGGCTAAGATTTATATCTTTATTTTCGAAATGATTTTTCCTACACTATGCACTAGTAATAATATCAAATGTTTCTTTTTAATGCGTATCAAGCATCTTTGACTATCATAAGGAGAAATCTCCTTCGATTCTGCGTTTGCATTGTGTGTGTTTGCAGGAGGCCTTATGGTAGTCTCATTTTTTAAAAGCATTGCGAATTGACTTTAAAAATATTCCTCTATTTTGATTTTAAAGAAAAATAAACTGTTTTAGTTCTCACACCAGTCACATGACTGACTCGGAGTTTATTGTTTTCCTTCCTAAACTCCGGGTGCCCACCAATTTCCACACGGGCAGTCAAGAGTCAGGTTTTCTGGATATTCTGGAATTCAGGAGTTGCTGGAGGCAAGCTGGATGGCATGGCGTATTACTAGTATATAATATTTCTTTTCCGCTGTTGATGTTGTTTGTTGTAGTACACTCTGATGATGTAATGAAATGTAATGTAATGTAATAGCTGATATAGTTCTTTGTTTAAAGATTATTCATTTATGTATTATATGTTGTTCCGCTGCGAATTGTGAGATTATGATATTGTTCTGTTGTTTCTGTTCTATTCTATCTTTTTCTCTCTTCTTCTATCGTTTTCTTCTTCTTTAACCCTAACGGTACGGTTTTCCGGCTTTCGATTGCTCGATAGTTGATACAGTGGACGTGATGTCGGTTTTCATGGATGAAAAATCGCGTTCGTTACATTTGGTATCAGAGCTTATGGTTAAGCAACAACCATAACTCTATTGGGTGTTACTCATTAGAGATAGAGTCAGTAGTACTCTAGAATGAGTGTGAGTGTAATAATAGATACGAATGCGTATTTGTTAGTGAGTATAAAAATGTTTTATATTGTGTTTGCTTATCCGTTGAGCTGTTTGTGGATTCTGATCGGTGTGTGGGACGCCATATTATCAATAGGGATTTCTAAGCCCTTAAACGAGGCATGTCGACATAGTATTATTTAAATTGGGTAAATGAAATAATTTTACCTTGATTATATTTTATATATAAAGGAATAATTTTTCGGAATTATTAAAGTGTATATGAATTGATTGTTTTATTGTTGAATAAGTTAAATAAAACCATAGTTGTAAAAGAATAATTGTATGAGCAATTGAATTATAAATATGGAGTTATAATTAAAATGATTTACACTTGTGAAATAATCTTATATATAAGAAGTGAAATTATATAAGTAAAAAGTTTGTGAATGTGATTTATAATCTGAAAATAAAATTCCAGAGAAGTGTTTTGAAAGGATTTGATATTTTGGAATTTTTTTTTGAGAAATTAAAGCTCTAAACTCTTTTCGGTCGCTGGAAAATAATCCTGATGTTGATGGCCACATCATTAGAATTCATTTTCGGGTTTCCAAAAGAGGAATTGCTGCCAGATTATTTTAAATGAAAGTTGTTTGGAAAATTTTGAGTTTGGGTTTTGAAATTCAAAAGATAATTGAATTGATTTCAAAAATGGTTTTGAAAGATTTGAAAGGACTCTGGAATCCTATTTAAGATATATATGGGAATGATAAATGAGTTGATAACTTATACAGATTGAATTTTGATAGAATAAATTTAACTTAAAGGATGAAGTTAAATTAAAGGAAGTATAAGTAAATCAATAAAATCCAAGTTTAAATAAATTTAAGTTGTCATCAAAGACATGTAATTTGAAATTTAACAAAAGGATAGTTAAATAAATTGATTTGGATTTGATAAGATGCTTGAAATGAAATATAACTTAAGTGAAGTTGAATGAAGTTAATTTTGGGTATCGAAGTAAATTAATAAGTGAATTAATGAAGGGAAGTCATTAAGAATTTGAACTTGAGTTATATAAATGAAAGTCAACATTTTATTGTTAAAGGAATTAGCAATTGAATTGATAAAGGGATTGCATGTTAATCAATTAAATGTAAATAATGGATATGAAATAATGAATGTAAGTGTTAATTCATTAGAAGCTAATGTTATTAGAAATTGAATAAATTGAATGAAAGTCAATTTAATATGATCTAATTGGAATTAAATGTGTTGAACCAAATTGAATGAAAGTGAATAAATTTGGTTGTATTGAATAAACATTGGTTTTTATTTGATTGTTAATTGATTGTATATAAATTCATTAAGTGTTAATGAAAGCGAATTAGCGAAATTGGAAGCTATGTAATTAAATTCAAATGAATAATATGTAAATTTGAATAGAATTGAATTTGATTTGGAAGTGAAATAAGTTGAATGCAAATTAGTGAATGCAAACTAATTAAAATTGAATATGAATGAATGTTAGTAAAATCCAATGTAAATGAATCAAGTGTGATTTAAATTGAAAACCAATTCATTGAATATTAATGAGAATATGAATGAATATTGATTTGGTTATGAATGATAGTTGGTTGATGTTTGCATTTGTTGCTTTAGTTACATTTGCTATATTGGCATATATAGATGTTGCTATATGTTGTATATTGAGATTATTTTCATATATACATGTTCTCATGTTGTTTGTTGAGTGTTTAGTAGGTGCGGATCTTTGCTTCGCTTTTGGAGCTCGCTTTCGTGCTATATTAGCCGTAAATGCTCGCTAATAATATATAAGGTACATATCTCGGATTACATACCGTACTTTTACACTTTTTTCCCTACGGGATGCCTCATTACTTGATGAGATGTATATTTGTGATTATATACTGTCATTTTTTTCAGATCGAGCCGCGCAAAGGAGACTCTGGCGAATTTTTCTGAAAATTTAAGACGTTAGAATATTTTTGAGAAAATTTGGAAAATTTTGTGAAAACTATAACTTTGATTTGGAATTAAAAGTTAAACTATAGTAGTTGGTTTTGAAAAGATAACTAAGTATGATTTGAAAACTTAGTAAGTTATTGCAAGAAGTTTAACTATGGATTTTGGGAAAGTTAAACACTTAAGAGATTTGTAAAAATCTAATTTGAATGGTTTGTGTTGGAAAGTTAATAGACTCTGTAACTTTTCTTACATGATAATTTCAAGGACAAAATTCTTTTAAGGGGGGAAGTATGTAACGACCCAAAATTTCTGTCAATTAAAATTCGAATATTTAATTGAATTTAAATATTAATAAGTGGAACTTATAAGTCGAATAATTTTATTTCGAATAATTGGATTTAATTGAATAATTTAAATCGATAATTTTAATATGTGAAAATACAGAAATAATTGAAATTTGGGTTAAATATGATTGAAAATGATTCGTAAAATTTTATTTTATCATGTTGGAGTTAGAATGATGTTATAGAACTTTTGAAATCGAACTAAAAGTAAAATTGTGAAAATTGAATATTTTAATATTTAATTATCGATTGTAAAATAGCCAATTTTCGAACAGTCTCAGAATTGGACGAGACAAGTTTCATTAGATCCGTAATAGTTTGTTATTATCGGATTGTAATTTTCGTAGCAATCGAAGTTATCGTTTGACCGCGTCAGCTCGAAACACATCAAAATTGTTTTAATATTAATTTGGCGAGTTAAAATAGCATTTTTCATAAAGTCTCGGATTTCGACGAAACCAGTTTTATCGGATCTGTAATGTGATATTATTGTAAGGTTTCAAATTTCGTATCAATCGGATTTATCGTTTGTCCGGGGCGAGCCAAAACGCCTAGAAATTAGTTTAAATCGGTTTAATTTAAATTGAACGTTTATTGCCATAACTCGCACAGATGACCGAATTAGCTCCCGAAACACGTTCCATTGCGTTCGGAACGCGGGGTAAACCTTAGAAATGCCAACCGGCACGCTTCGTTTGGAGTTCGGAAAATTTCAGATGAATAGTGTTTTGAGAATTTTCTATATAAGGCCCTCTATTTTCACTTTTGCAAACCAAACCTTCCTTCTTTCTTCTTCAGTCGGCCCTAATTTCAATGGCCATGAAAATTTGAAACTTCTTTCCTCAATCTCTTCCAATCCGTGAAGAATTAGCAAAAACTCTCAACTACAAAGTTGTAGAGGACGATGAAAGCTTCAAATCCATACGGAGATGATCGAAAACGGAGCTTCGAATCAACGGGAAATCGAGCAAGAAGGGGCTGCGTTTTTCATGCATTTCGAGGCCGTAGGGGAGGCCGAGCTCCACCTTGCTCAGGCCGAGTGTAGTATTAGTGAGGGGCTTCGATTTGGAGGCTTCTGATCGACTTCAGGTGGCTCGTAGCAATCACGTGTATTAGGGTTTGGAGGGAAGGAATGGGTTCGGCTTTCACGTTCTATCCTGGGGAAGAAACGCGTGAATGAGAAAGGAGAAAGTAAGGGGTGCGGCCCAGATTTCCTGAAGTGAAAATGAATGGTGATGATGGAAGCAAGGTTTAAAAAATAAAAATTATGTTGTAAAAAAATTATATAAATGAATTCGTGAATGTTTAAAAATTCATATCTTTTTCATACGAGGTCGAAAACGCACGAAACCAGTTGCGTTGGAATCGTATGGACGAGCACTATGATATGGAATTGGATTGGAGTCGTTTGGAGTTAGTGATAATTTCGGGTAAAATTAAACGTCTGTTTAATTTTATTCGAAATAAATCGCTAAAACGAAATTGAAATCAAGGTGAGAACTTCTCACTCAATCGAATCGGTTTCGATTTTTATTTTAAATAGTTAGATTTAAAATTCTTGAATGCATGTTTGAATGATGATTGTTATCTATTGATTGTTAAAATAGACATTGTGCGTCGTTAGTAAGCAGAGGTTATTTATTAAAAACATATGCCGCGAATATTTCACAGTACAGTGAAATTGATATTATTTATGTACTTGGAGTTGATTTCCCGCAGTATGTAGCGGATGAGACCCTATTGCGCCGTCTATTAAGCGGACAATATTTTATAAAATCCCATATACCGCGATAATTCCGTACTGGAACGGAATTGGTATTGTGCTAACATCTTTGGATGCAGGAAAACAGGTTGGAGGTATCCAACTGGATTCCTCAACTGTATTGATTTATTTACAGATATTGTGATATTTGTTGATTATCATATCGATATATGATATTTGGACGTCGTGATTGACTATTTGGTGCTGCTGCATCATCGGATCCATTTCTGAAGTTTTAAAATAATGATTTTGGTTTTCAAAAGAATTTTTAAAGTGATTTGTTGAAAGTATACGTTTTATTTAATTTTGAATTGATTCATTTTAAATAATTAAAACGTTATAAATTTTTATGTTATAAAAATTAAGATTTTTGAGAAATATAACCGAAATGAGATTTTTGGAAATAAATAGTTAATTAACTTATAAATTGGTTTAAATTGGGATTTTTTGAATTATTAAAAACGATGTACATAAAAGACTTATAAAATTGATATTTATAAATTAAAAATATTAGAATATTAAAACGAGTTTTTATAAGTGTTAAAAATGAAATAAAAATATGGATTTCATAAGTGAATGGAATTTACAGATTTATAAATTGTGAAGTTATAAAATGGATAGATTTTGTGAAATAATAGATTTATAAGTAATTATCTTATAAATCGGATTTTGGCATTTAAATGAGATATAAATGGAATTTGTTAATAATGAGATTTATAAATCGAAGCTTATAAATAGAAATGTAACTTATAAACATTGTTTATAAATTCGAAATCAATTTAATTTGACAAATTGAATATTGAAGTTTATTAAAGGAAATATATTCACGATTTTGGACAGTGAATACATTATTGAATAAAATAGTCATGTTTGGCAAAATGAATATTGTAGAATGAAGTTAATTATTTTAAAGGTGTTTTAAAATGTATTATGAATCGAAATCAGAGATTTCAACATTTATTGTTGAAATAGACGTTTTCGAGAAAGAAGGAAATGGTGGACTATAACACTGTTGTTAAAGTAAATGGTTTCCGAAAGGAAATGTTTTGTATATTATTTGGATTTATATATCTATTTAAATTTCGAATCCCTATACTAGTGATTTTGGGTCGTCGTAACGATGTTTTATGTAACATTCCTTTTGACTCAAATAAATGCGTTTAAAAGCTGTTTTCCTTAAAAAATGAAATATATACTTAATTTTGATTTAAGTACATTGAATATTTTCAAATGTTGAAAATAAATGGGTTTGT
Organism: Allium cepa; assembly: GCA_030765085.1. Taxonomy (NCBI): domain Eukaryota; kingdom Viridiplantae; phylum Streptophyta; class Magnoliopsida; order Asparagales; family Amaryllidaceae; genus Allium; species Allium cepa. The sequence goes on from CM060928.1 coordinate 590,969,461, forward strand.
GAAATACTTATTACTAGAATAAGTATGGGAATGCTTTTCCAATATGAAAATGAAACGTTTTGAGAATTTATCTTTTTAAAGATAAATTGAAAGTGAATATTTGAAATCGACTGAAAATCGTATATCATAGATATTTTGGGATTGTAAATTCACTATGGAATTTATAAAAGGAAGGGGAATTGGTTTAAAAATAACGTTGATTTATTTTTTTAGTGTGGGAATAAATTTATGAATTTGGAACGTAAATATAAAGTAAATCGTTAATGATTTATTTAATTAGTTTAAATGAACCATGTTGAAATGAAAGAAATTCCGCGTAAGGGAAATGATTGAAATTTGTTTTCAAAAGTGATAAAGGATTGAAAAGTGATTCGAAAATTTGTTTTCAAATGGTTAAAGTGTGGAAATTATATATCTAGTAAAGATATTTTGGAAAGTAAATAATTTGGGAAATTATTTGGAATATGGTGATGTTGAGCATGCCTATTGATAGTTAAATAATCCGACAATCAATATTTACCTTTAAATATGTATTTGTTGTGAATTGCTTGAATCCGAATGCCACACTTATTTTTTTTAAATAAGCGCTCACTATTCGGGTTAGCCGGGAAAGGACCTTGGGGTCGTATAACCCATTCCGAGTATGTAATACGTCGTTATGGATTGCATTTGATGACCGGTGTTGAAGACCAGATATTTGTGAAAACGGAAGGATTACCGTCGAGTTACTCTACATCGGCTGATCTCCGATATAGAGGTTTTATCACCCTTAGTGACGGGAAGTCCGGTCGTGATTAGTGAATATCCGAATTGCAAGGACTTCATTGGAAGTGCCTTCGGTTCTGTTCGAACCCGGAACAGACTTGTATGGATTGTATGTCTGACATTACAAGTTGAGATATAAAGCTGATTTCTTTCAAATATATTTATGTTGGTGGAGGAGAATTTATTCTCTTAGCTTAACACCCTTCTCTGAGATATACAAGCTCAGAGGTTATATAGTTGAAGGTCATTAGTGATATACTCCCAATTTGGTAGTGTGGCATGCTGAGTGTTGCTGTGAAATGATCATTGTTTGATCACTTGTGATATGATCATTTGTTTGATCATTTATCTAGGTGATCATTTCTATGATCATTTGATTGACCCAAAGCACAGCTTTTGTATAAAGTGTGGCTTTGTGGACGAGACTTCGTCGGACCTCACACCTCGGAAATGGTCAAAACAGGAAGGATGTAGCAAGGTTATTAGGGGGTAGCGCCCCTTTAGTGTATGTCATTCCTTCTGGATAGAGGTGGTATCATGGTATGGAGCCCAGATATTTAACCTATGTTGTTGCTGCAAATTTTGTGGTTGTTGGAAATCGAGGATCCTCGGATAGATCGGTTACGATCGGGGGATGACATATTCGTGTCAGTAGTTATCCAGTTAGGGGTAACCCGGCCTTGTGTTGGCAGAGATCCGGTTTGGTTCTCGGGACGTCATTCCAGAGGCATTTCCATGTGGCAATGGGAAGTTCCTTGGCCTGACCATTTGTTGGAAATCCAAAGAAACAATACGATCTTGTATGATTTTAGTTGTAGAACCTATCATTCACTTATGGTGGCGCCCCACTGTTTGGATGGTAGCTATAGTAGGCATAAGTGCGGAATGCCTATGCTGGCTAAGATTTATATCTTTATTTTCGAAATGATTTTTCCTACACTATGCACTAGTAATAATATCAAATGTTTCTTTTTAATGCGTATCAAGCATCTTTGACTATCATAAGGAGAAATCTCCTCCGATTCTGCGTTTGCATTGTGTGTGTGTGTGCGGGAGGCCTTATGGTAGTCTCATTTTTTAAAAGCATTGCGAATTGACTTTAAAAATATTCCTCTATTTTGATTTTAAAGAAAAATAAACTGTTTTAGTTCTCACACCAGTCACATGACTGATTCGGAGTTTATTGTTTTCCTTCCTAAACTCTGGGTGCCCACCAATTTCCACACGGGCAGTCAAGAGTCAGGTTTTCTGGATATTCTGGAATTCAGGAGTTGCTGGAGGCAAGCTGGATGGCATGGCGTATTACTAGTATATAATATTTCTTTTCCGCTGTTGATGTTGTTTGTTGTTGTACACTCTGGTGATGTAATGAAATGTAATGTAATGTAATAACTGACATAGTTCTTTGTTTAAAGATTATTCATTTATGTATTATATGTTGTTCCGCTGCGAATTGTGAGATTCTGATATTGTTTTGTTGTTTCTGTTCTGTTTTATCATTTTCTCTCTTCTTCTATCTTTTTCTTCTTCTTTAACCCTAACGGTACGGTTTTCCGGCTTTAGATTGCTCGACAGTTGATACAGTGGACGTATTGATGTCGGTTTTCGTGGACGAAAAATCGCGTTCGTTACATATAGCCTTAATAAAATTCATATAATCGTTATATAATAATAGTAAGTGATTTATAATGGTTTTATAAATATATATACTTGTTTTATAAAAACATACATACTTCGTCCCATTTTGGCAGATCGACATCATATTTTTACAATTGGATTTTTATATTATTAAATATGGTTTTATAACTCAAATGAGATCATTTTAATTTTTTTAAGATGAAAACAAATATATTTTCATGATTTGTCTATCAATATATATATATATATATATATATATATATATATATATATATATATATATATAGTTTAACTAAAAACTAAAAATATGATCAGAATTCGGATTCCTTATTTTCAAAGGTTTAACAATAAAAGTTGCAATAGAATATTGCATTGTTATTTGTTGTCTTGTGCACACACATACTCATGTATATACATGTCACACATGCACATACACTTGTACATGTGTACTTATTACATACCCCTACTTAAGTGTGAAAATGGTTTGTGCTTAAAGGTGCAAACTTCACCTCACCATTAATGCACATCTCTTCATCCTTTCCACCTAATTTCTTCACATCCAAGGCAAGGGGACAAGGGGGCACAAAATGATGGATAGAGGGGATATGGTATAAAGCTAAGCATGTCGAGAGGGAGATATTTTGGTGGTTTCTTACAGGGTAAGGCTTGGGAAGGTTGTGAATACACCTTAATGCTTCACTTATCATTTTCACAATTCACTTCTTCTTCCTCTTCTTTTCTTGAGCTCTAATGGCCTCTTTAATAGCCTCCTCCTCTAAGAAAAATATACCTCAAAGTAATGGCAAATAGGGAATACACACACACACACACACGCACGCGCGCGCGTGCACACACACACACATCATAGATATCCACCACCAAAACGTTGCCAAACTCCCCCTCTTCTCCCCTATAGTGAACGACTCACGCCTATCTCCACCTTCGGCCAAGCATTCACTTCTGCCAAGAGCTTGAGCATTCCAAGGAAGGGGGGTCAATTTCAAGAAGCTCAGTAGTTGAGAAAGTGAAGGAAGTGCTATCGGGTACCGTCGGAATAATTTTAAGGAGTTTGAAAGGGAAAGCATAATAGTGAGAACATATCTTAAATTTAGTTTCTTTAAATCTAAAATTAATTTTATATGATGATATGCATGATTAATTTGTTAATTTAATTATTTGGACAAATATTTGGAAAATATTTTTTGGTTTGATTAATTGATAACTTGATCGTGATAATAAGAATTATCATAATTAATGCTGTGAAACTCATATGCAATGGAATAGAAATGATTACTTTAAATATGCATGGTTAATTCATTAAAAACAATCCTTATTGTACCCTCAAATAATATGTGTATGTGGAGTATTCAGCCTCTTTGATTTATAAATCAAAGAAGCATCATTTTTTGAAGGTTGGAATTTGGTTTCGAAATAAAGGAAATTGGAAAGGAGATATCTTAAAATTATTTGTAAAATAATTTTTATGATTTGATATTGTAAAATAATGTTTCTAAAAGATAAAAGTGATAAGAAAATATCATATGGATTATATAAAACAATTCTAAATGGAAAAATAGAAAATTGAATGTTATAATAATATAGCATTATAATACATCGAAACAAAGTGGAAATAGATTTTGGAATTAAGTGAAATAGTAAAATATGGGTTTAAAATGGTTTAAAATGTTATGTAAAAGTTTTAAAAGTTTTTTGGGAAAGTTTGGATAAGTTTGAAAAATGGAGTCAAAAATAAGCTCGTCGCATAGCAGCAATTCGCGATTTCACGCCATAAAAAGTAAAATCAATGTGCGTAATGAAATATAAGCCAGAATTCATGGAAGTAAGAATTTTTTATACCCTTATAAATATAGTTTTTAAATGAAAAGAAAAATCGATATTTTATCTAGTAAAGTTTGAGATATGTCCAAAACAAGTTTTCAAAATCGGCGTGTTTTGACAGTTCATAAAATATTGTTTTCGATTCTTTAAAAATGGATAATTTTAATCTTTAAAAGTATGAAATAAATTCCATCAATATGTTAAAATTATTTAAAATAGATTTGAGTTATAAAGTGGACATATATATATATAATGAAATTGATGTTTAATCTATAAAGCTTAAAAATCAATATTCACCATCAATTTAGTAACAGAATTGACAACTTTTGAATAAATGATTTAAACTTAGGTTTTTCTCATTAAATCTTTTGGAAATGATTTTCAAATGATAAGTTAAATGTTTTAAAGGTTTGGAGTTAATCAAATAACTTGACCGTCTTATGGATGATAGAGAGATAATCTCTAGGCTGGAGTTTGGGAAACTAGTTGTCCGTTACCCTAGCTATACTGATTGGCCCAACGGAGCAGATAGTTAATTTGATTTATTTGGACCGTATTTTCTTAAGATAAAAGAAAATACATTTGGAATTTTCCAAAAGCTAAACAAGATTTAAAGTAGCATTTTGGTTGTTAAAAAAAACATTCTAGTTAAACTCTATTTTAAATTTGTCACGATCCGAAATTCAGCATTCAAAAATCGACATAAAATACCTCACTTGTATTCGACTACCGGAGATTCAAACGTTGAGCTCCAGTTTGGATGGAGCTTATAACAACATTAGATGAATACAGAGCAGCAGAAAACAAAAGTTGATTTTATTGATGAACAATACAGATACAACATTCGTCACAATATTCATTACAACATCGACCACCAATATCAAAGTACTACATACTATACCACAACAGAATAATAACAGCATCATAGCGGAACAACATCAGAGTTTTCAAAAAGCTCTCCAACATACTTCAACTTCGTTAAGGACTTTAAAAACTCTAAACACTTCAAAAGATTTCCAAACCAAAAGTGTGACAACACGGAATTTTTGGATGTTTGAAAATGGGAATATTTAATTAATTTTAAATATTTAAAAGTTAATTTTTAGCTTCAATTCAAATATCACTATTTATTTGATAATTCAATTATTGAATTAAATAATTTGAAGTTAGGTAAAATGTTGAATCTGGAGTTTTAAGCCTGTTAAAAATAATTTAAGGGCTTGTAAAATTTATACTGATGGTACTGAAGATAGTAAAAGCGTTAAACTTGAATTTGGAAGTGTTTTGTTAAGTTTTGAAATTATGTCGTTTAAATCGATATATAAAATAGCTTTTCGAGACACAGTCTCGAAATTCAACGAAACCAGTGCTATTGGATCCATAATAGTGTATTATTATCGGTTTTCCATTTTCGTAGTGTTAGGCGTGATCGTTTGGCCGTACGGTAAATAAACACGCTGAAATTATATCGAAAATTTAATATAATAACTGGGTTCAAAAAGCTATCTTCTCCATACGATAGAATTAGGACTTGAAACCTTTTCCATTGCATTCGTAATAGGGATATAACATTATAAACGCCTAACGGCATGCCTTGATAGGATGTCAAAATCTTAAGCTATTTAAATCGAGACAATTTGAATTCAATTTGAAATATATTTTTATATATTGGTCAACTTTAGCTGAAATAATTTCACATCAGAATTTTATCATTTCACATCACTGTTTTTCCCCTTCACTTTAGTAGCAGCTTTTGTTTTTCTCAGAAACACAGCAGCATTCTTTAACACGTTAATGTCTCCTCTTGTCTCCTCCCCGTTTCTTTTTGAAATCGTGCAAATCAGATCAATGAAAGAGATAAAAGAAGGAAAATAATAATAACGACCGAACATCAATTCAAAACCCCTCATTTCCTTCTATTTTCGAAAAATAAGATTCATGGCCTCTGTTCAAAACCCTACCTTTGGCAATTGATTCTTTTCACAAAAAAATATATTTATGCATGATTCGCGATTACATCGCGAGGCAGGAAGATCAAGGCGTGTTTGCTGATGTGAACGAGAGGTGGTATCGCGAAGGGGTTTGGGAGGCAGATTTGCATTTGGTGACTCGATCGCATGAACGTCGATTGGGTAGGGGGAGGTGAAGGCGCTCGTGCACGCGCGCGGGAGTGGGAGGCGCACGGTGGCATCGGCTTCGATGATAGGTCGAGGTACATCTGGGCGACGATTGGACTCGATGGCGAAGCAGCATGAGCGTACATCGGTTGGGTGAAAGTGATGCGAGAGGAGGGGAATTTCTTCTGGCAAGTCATGCTGTCGACCGAGATGTTGGATGAAGCTTTGTGAGGAGATGAGTCGTGAGCAGTCGCGAGTGTTGACAAGCTCGCGAGCAGGGTGGGTTTCTTCTCTGGTAGGAGGCTGTGAAGGTATTTTCAGTTTGTTTTATTAAATTATGTATATATAAACATAATAAATGAAAATTATTAGTTTAGAATTAAAACATCAGTTAAAATAATAAATGGTAATTAACTGTTCGAATCGTTCAAATATTAATAAAACCCGTAATGTTTTTACAAGGTCAGAAACGTGAAGAAAACAAGCCAATTTGGTGTGGATTGCAAAAATCAAATGTGAGTTAATCTCACTCTACTGGATTTTTATTTAAATTTAAATGATTAAATTAAAATAATTGATCGAATGATTGAATTGATTTGATGTGCTCTATTATATATAGTAGTATATAGTATATATTGGAGTGATTGATTTCCCGCATTATATAGCGGATGAGACCCTATGCACCGCATAATAGCGGATGATATTATATTAATCCTATATACCACGATATTCCACCTCAAAGTGGAATTGGTATTTTATTGTGCTAGTGTCTGTGGATGTAGGGAAACGGGTTGGAGGGATCCAACTGGATTCCTCAAAATTATTTAGATTGTTTAATATTCTATGTTATGAATATTTGATATTCTGTGATGAATATTATTGATAATTGGAATACTAAATGCTATTGTTTGCTTGAAAATATTTCAGTTCACTGAGTTATCAAAATATATAGAATTGGATTTTTGAAAAGAAAATAAAAGAGTTAATTTTTAAGTAAAATAATCATAGAGAATTTGAATAAAAATAAGAATGAATTGGAAAGGAATAAAAATGATTTTTAAATCCTAATAAATTCCGGGTATGAAAAAGGGATTTTGAATAAACAGAGAAATAATGAATTCTAAACTTAAGTGATGTTATATCAAGAAATAAAGAATTTATTTTAAAATTCAAGGTTTGAATTTATTAAAAGGATAAAGAAGGAATTTGGGGAAATCTGAAATTGGCGTTTTCAGTTAAAAGATTTAAAATCATAATTAAGGAATACAAATCCGAAGTCGATGGGTTTTGAAATAAATGAGTAAGAAAAGAAATTTATTCCAAAATGGAGTAAATTGGAAATCAATTTGGAAATTGATTTAAGTATTTGAAATTGGAAATTTAAAAGAGAAGTGAGACTTGAAATTTATAAACTGGGTTTAGAAAGGTGAAGTAATATATCGGTGGATATTTGAAGAATAAATTCACGATAGGAATTTATTAAAGGAATGGGAAAGTTTGGTTAAAAATAAATAGTGATTTATTTTTAAAGGATATGAAGAGAAATATTTCCCTGGATAGCCAAGTACGTTTTCATAGCAAATTTTAAATATAACTTATCAGTTTTAATATTGTTTGAAAAGCATGTTTTAGAACACTAATTATTTCTAAATGTTTAAATTCTAAAGTAAGTATTTTCTATTAACCTATTATAGCAGTAATTATTTAAAGGTGGCTTGGTATTATGTTTTGAAAGTTAGAAATTCAATATTATATTGTACAAAGTAGTTTTATTTTAAATATTCGTCAAGTTATATTTTTAATAAAGTATTAAAGTAGTTTTTATAAATCTAAATGTTAAAGTATGTTTTAAATTATTCTAAAATCTAAAGTGTTTGTACTTGGTGATTTCGGTGGGAATCGAAATATTTGGAAAATTTATTCCGTGAGAGAAAATGGTTTGAAACTTTTTTCAAAAGGATAGAAAAGTGGAAATATATCTTACAAAGATATTTTGAGATTAATAAATAATTTGGTGAAATTATTTATATTGGATGGTTGTTTGTGAAAGTTATTTGATAGTTAAATAACTGACTATCAATATTGGCCAATGCGCTGATCGTTTCGAAGAGACTGGGATCGAGATTTATTTCCTGAAAAACATTTCGATCCGGTTTGAACGTTTTCGTATGGAAAACAAGATTTTGGATTCGAAGTTGGAGCAGTGAAGTGCAAGGGCTAGTCGCTACTAATCTTGAGGTGATTCCAAGATGGATGTAGTAGGAGTAGTGCCTTCGGTTTTGTTCGAACCCGAAACGGACTTGTATGGATGAATGCTTTCCGAACATCGTCAGGTGGATGATGAGCATTCTAAGGGATATGTTCTAAAAAGGTAATGCTTAGCCTCATACTTGATTATTATTCTGTTGTGTATTCAGTTTGAGGACAAGTTTATATGACTGTCCGGTTGTATGTTATTGCTGTTGTTGAACTCTGATGATGTATTCTAGTGATGTATGTATAAAACAGATATAGTTTTCTTTTGTGTAAAGATCTGTTATTTTCTATTATATTTTATTCCGCTGCGAGGGTAAGATTCTGATGTTGTTTTGTTTTCTCTTCTTCTATCTCTTTCTTCTTTAAACCCTAACGGTTCGTATCCATTCACCTTGAATTGATGTGTTGGATAATAGTCTTGACTTAAGGGGTACAGATTTGCGGGTCGTTACAAAAAGCATTCCAAAATCCACAGCTTCCAAAAGGCTTCTAAATCTAAGCTGGCTTCAAAACACGGATAATCTGCTTCTAGGCCGCCCTTGTGGAATTTTGGGCACCCAGAGTTTAGAAAGGGAACAATAAACTCCGGTCAATTATGGGACTGGTATGAGTAAACAAAGATAGTTGTTTGTACGAAAATAATTTATCAAAGAAAACCATTTATGATTTTGGAAAATGAAACTACCATAAGACCTCCCACCACACACAATGTAATCGAAAAATTAGAGGAGATTTCTTCTTATGGTAGTCAAACAAGCTTTATACGAGAAAATTCTTTGATATTATTACTAGTGCATAGTGTAGGAAAAAGATTTAGAAAATATAATATTAATCTTAGCCAGCATAGACATTTCGTACTATGCCTACTATAGCTACCATCTACACAGTGGGTCACCACCATAACTAAATGACAGGTTATACAACTAAAACCGTACTGGACGCATATTGGTGATTGGATTTCCAACAAATGGTCAGGCTAAGGAACTTCCTATGCCACATGGGTATGCCTCTAGAGGGACGTCCCGAGAATCTAATCGATCTCTACCAACACAAGGCCGAGTTACCTCTGTAATTAGGTAACTAACTGTCACGAGTATGCCATCCCCCGGTCGTAACCAACCATTATCCGGGGCCCCAACAATAACAACCACAAAGAAACATAATTGCAATATCCACATAAGTTAAGTATCTGGGCTCCATACCATGATACCACTTCTATCCAGAAGGAAATGCACATACCCTAAGGGGAGCTACCCCCAATAACCTTGCTGCATCCTTCCTGTTTCGACCATTACCGGGCTGTGAGGTTCGACGAAGTCTCGTCGACAAAGATACGCTTTACTCAAAAGCTATGCTTTGATCAACAAATGATCAGCAGCACTCAGCATGCCACACTACCAAATTGAAAGTATATCACTAATAACCGTCAATTACATAACCTATGAGCTCGTACGTCTCAGAGAAGGGTGTTAAGCTAAGAGAATAAATTCTCTGCCACCAGCAGAAGTGTATTTGAAAGAAATCAGCTTTATGTCTCAAAGTGTAATGTCATACATACAACCATACAAGTCTGTTACGGGTTTGAACAAAGCCGAAGGCACTTCGTCCAATAAAGGAAGAAGCCCTAGCAATCCGGGCATCCACAATCCCGATCGGACACCCCATCACATATGGAGATCTCTATACCAGAGCAACTCAGTGCAGAGTCATTCGACAGGTTATCCTGTCGTTCTCGAAGACACCTGGTCTTCACCACCGTCTTCAAATGTTATCCATTTCATCATATCACTATGTGGAATGGGTTATATGACACAAAGTCCTCTCCCGGCTAAACCGAATAGTGAGCACTTAATTTAAAAACATGTGGATATATCAATCACAAAGATTCGCCATTAAAGTTCGATGTGGGTTATGGATAACCAACAGGAATCCGACTCCTGTCGCATCGAAATTCAATTGCTGTTTTATGGGCTAATGGGTTTTCACATTCACACAGTAATATATATACAGATATCACAGTTCAGCACAAAGCAGTTCATATCACATAGTATCACAACCACATATCAGGGACATCAATCAATACAAAGCATTCAACAACAATCAATCATCTGTAATTAAGATGAACTAATCGTGTGATTCTAATTAATTAATCACATAATTATTTTCACAAATTAACCTTAATTAATGATTAAATATTCTTAATTATAAAGTAATTAGTCTTTAATGATTTATTAATTAATCTTAATTCAAAATTAATTAACCTTAATTATTTTTTAATTAGCCTTTAATTATTAATTAATAAATTAATTATTCTTAATTAATGCTCAATCATTTATTAATTAATCTTAATTATTTTCATTAATTAATTATTATTTAATTAATTATATTAATTAATTAATTATTAATTATAAATTAATTAACTTCAAATTTATAATTAATTAACCTTTAATTAATTATTCTTTAATTATTAAGTAATTATAAATAATTTGTCTTAATTTATCATTCAATTATTATAAAAATATTTACTTAATAAACTTTATAATTAATTATCATTAACATATTAATTCAAAAGATTAAAGTTAATAACAATAACATTTCATCTTAATTAAAATAATTAATTCTACAAAATTCAATAAATTAAAACTTAATTACTTTAAAAATATCTTACTTAAAACCCTTATTAATCTAATACTTAATCTAAATCATTATTTAAAATCATGGAATTAAAATGTTAAAAATTTAATTTTTTGACTTAAAGTAAGAACTATTTTTATTACACCAAACCCGAGAGCTACTTCGAGCATTACCCGGGCTCACATGCACTTGCTTCGAGTTTTTCTCAAAACCTACCCGTATTTTTTCTTCTTTCAAACATAAATTTTTTTTAAGTGTTAAACCGGTGCCACTCAAAAATCTCCCAAACATATACTCGAGCTATCACCCTGATTCCCCGAAGACCACTTTCAGTCGCCCCTTTCTTCCTCAGACTATTTCTTACTGACAGACCAACGTACGTGCACATGCACTAGAGCTCGGACGAGCTCTGCTCGACTTGGCTTCCTTCCATAAGTCAACGACCATCCACTTACGCCCTCTGACCACCAGATCAATGAAACACCATCGAAATCGAAATTAAACCGTTCGACCCAATTATGGAACAAACTATGATCACCAAAGATCGCCTCGAACTCCCACCTCCGACCATCAAAAGTCACGCCAATGCGCTCGAAGCTTCCTCGACATCCAATGCCTCGATTCCACCAGGTCCAGTGGCGCTCGATTCACCAGAGGTGCCGCAGTAATTTGATTTCCGATCTTGACCCAACTAGACTTAAAACCCTACATCACTGCTGTCTCGACGCTACGATGGGTCATAAATTTATGTGACATTTTTGCCGAGATCCCTTAGTCTTCCTCCACCTCCAGGCAGAACCCCGACCACCTCAAGTGCCATGATCACTAAAAAAGTCTTAAAACTCATTTTATGATCAACTTGAAATTTTTTAGTCAATGAGTCATTAAAAATTCTAATTTTACATTCAAAAATCATGATTTTGGAAGACGAGGTGAAGGGTATAGGTAAATCAAACAATTGCAACATTTGAATTTTTGACAAATTTTAGAATTCCACTGTATTTTTCTTTCCCATTCAAAATCATAATCTGGTTTAACCTATAAATATGTTTAAAACTTAAATCTTGACTTTATGCATAGGTTTCATTTAGATCTCGAAGCCTAAATATGATTTGAGACAAAGTTTTTTGATTTTTGAAACGGGTTCTTAGAACTGTAAACCAAAAACAGGACTTATGTCCATGTATCCAGACATGCACCATCACATATGTTCATATTTATATATGTATAACCAATTATTCACAACTTAAAGCATGGTTACAACAACTAGTTCAAATCCAGATTTCAACAAAGTTTACTCACCTAGGTATTTTGAACAGAGAAGAAGTCCGGGCTTTGAAATGTTGAAGACTGGAAGTGTTTATTTTTGACTTTTTGATCTGGGATTGATTTTTTAAAACCAAAATTCTTTCACTTGCTTTGATTTGGAACTTAAAATTCTTGTTGCTTTTGAAAGATTACTGCTTTGCTCTTGACTTGCCTAATTTTTGGGTTGATTTGGCATTATTTGAAATTGTTTTTCTGGTTTGAAATTTGAGAAGGTTGTTATAGATTTTTTTTTATTTACTGGAATTTGTTTTTTTTGTTTAAATGTTGAGGAAGTTGTCTTGTTTGATTACTTTGTTCCTGATTTTAAAATGTATAGACTTTTGAAAATGAGAAAGAATAGGACGTTATGTTTATAAATTCTTATTTCCATTAAATTTTCAAAAAAAACAAGAATATGACACTTGTTAATTTAATGATAAAACCCATTACAGTTGTAAATCCATTTACTTAAATTTTAACACTTGTCTTTGTATATAATACTTATCTTACACTTGTCAATTTTCATGAGAATAATATCTTTATATTAATTAAATTGTATTTTCTATTTTATATAATTATACTTCCTTTGTTATATTTATACAACTTTAAAAGAAAATGTTTTTAATACTAATTTATACAAAAATCACACACATATGTTAATATCTTGTATCCAAATATTTTACTGAGGCATTTATTTAAATTTTTAAATTCAAATTCAAACTCAAATTAAATTCTAAATTCAAAGCTACCCAAAAATATATATACATATATTTTTAAGATTCAAATAATTTTGAAATATTCATTAGTTTGAATTTTTAAATTCTAATGCAAATACCATCTTATTTATATATACGTATATAATTTAACATTTAATTAATTTGTTTTGAAATTTTCAAAGTAATTTTAAATTTATTTCCCAAACTAAATTTTCATAAATTCAAATCAATTACTAATTTTAAATCGAGAAAACTTGGGATGTTATAGATTTCCCCCCTTAAGAAAATTTCATTCTCAAAATTTGAAAGAGAGAGAAAGACAAGTAAATAATATAAGAAACAGAAAAGGATAGAGAAATGGCTTACCAATCAAGCCACAATATCCACTCTGCAATTGGGATAGGACTTCTGCATACTATCCTCTGTTTTCCAAGTACAATCGTTAGGATCACCACTCCATTGCACTTTAACTAATGTCACAACTTTATCCCTCAATTGATTTTCATCACGATAAATTATTTTCAGTGGCTCTCTTTTAAATTTTAGATTTGGTGTGATTTTCAAATCCCACTGAGCAGCCTTTTCAATGATACTGTCTGGATCATGCACATATTTTAGAATATGTGAAATGTGGAACACATCGTGTACGCCAGATAACCAGCTGGGCAGCTTCACTCGATATGTCAAAGGACTGATCCTTTCCAGTATAGGAAATGAACCAATATATCGCGGTGCCAGCTTACCAGTCTTTCCAATCCTCCACACTCCATGCATTGGTTATACTTTTAGAAATACAGAATCCTTAACTTGAAACTCTAAAACTCTTCTTCCGCGGTCGTAATAAATTTTCCTGACAACTTTGAGTCGTTTTCAATTTTTTTCGGATTCTCAGTAGCTTCCTTTATCATATCTAGTCCAAGGACAAGTCTATCACCTGACTCAATCCAACACGTAGGTGATTGACATGGACGACCATATAAAGCTTCGAAAGGAGCCATTTTGATACTGGCCTGATAGCTATTATTATATGAGAATTCAAGCAGATGTAAATAGTCCCCCCATGAACCACCAAAGTCAAGTATACAAGCACACAAAAGGTCTTCTAAGATTCAATTGTTACATTCAGTCTGCCCATCAGACTATGGATGGTAAGCAAAACTGAAGTTCAGTTTGGTTCCCAACGTGGCTCGAAATGCCTCCCAAAATCTACTAGTGAAAATCGGGTCATGATCACTCACTATACTACTGGGTATACTGTGGAGACGAACAATTTCTTTTACATATAATTCAGCCAAACTTGTTGCTGTCCGAGAAGATTTTACTAGGATAAATTGGGCTATCTTAGTCAAACGGTCCACAACAACCCAAATTGCTTCATTCCCTTTTCAAGTACGTGGCAACCCATCTATGAAATCCATAGATACTTGATTTCATTTCCACTTAGGTACCTCCAATGGTTGGAATAAACCCGCCATCTTCTTCTGATCACTTTTAATTTGTTGACAAGTAGCACAATGACTCACATACATAGATACATCCCTGTTCATTGTCTTCCACCAAAAAGTTCTTTTGATATCCCGATACATCTTATTAACTCTTGCATGGATTCTAAGTTTGAACTTGTGACACTCATCTAAAACTTCACATTTTAAATCAGGGATGTCTAGGACACAGATCATGCCTTTCAATCTTATAACTCCATTACTATGGATTCCAAAACTGGAATCCTCACTAGGACATATTCTTCTATACATTTCTCAAATAAACTTGTCTTTTGTTTGCTTACTATTAATCTTTTCAAGGAGAGTAGGAGTGAAAACTAGATATGCAAGAACAACATGCCTTCTACTCAAAGCATCGGCAACCACATTGGCCTTTTCGGGTGTATATTGAATATCCAAGTCATAAGACGCTAGGAATTCCAACCAACTTGTTGTGGTAGATTTAAATCCTTTTAGGTAAAGAGATATTTCAGGGATTTGTGGTCGGTGAATAATTCAAAATTTTCACCTATAACAAGAAGGATTTATTAGGTATAATTCTTAAGTTAAGTTAAACTTTTAAATTTTTCTTTAGAAAAGCTAAAAGAGATTCCTACCCAGAAGATAATGTCACCAGATTTTCAAAGCGAAAATAATAGCTAGAAAGTTGAGATTGTGGGTTGGGTAGTTTTTCTCATGTGGACGTAATTGTCTATTCGCGTAGGCAATTACTCTACCATTTTGCATTAGCACCGCACCAACACCATCACCACAAGCATTTGTATAAACAGATAGGCCTCGATTCCCGTTAATAGTAGCGAAGACAGGAGCAGCAGTCAATCTCCTTTTCAACTCCTTAAAAGCTTCATCACATTTCGAAGTCCAATCAAACTTAGGATTCTTCATTGTCAGCTTAGTCAATGGACTAGCTATCTTAGAAAAATCCTGAACAAACTTCCGGTAATATGCCGCTGAACCTAGAAAACTTCCGACTTCTTTTGGAGTAGTGGGTCGCTTCCAGTCTAGAATAGCAGAAGTCTTGCCCCGGTCTACAGAAATTCCTTCTTCATTAACAATGTGCCCGATGAATCTGACTTCCTTGACCCAAAAATGACACTTAGAAAATTTGTTGAACATAATGTTCTTTCTCAATATTTCCAAAACAATTCTCAAGTGTTCAGCGTGCTTCCCTTTGGTTTTGGAATAGATCAAGATATCATCAATAAACCCAAACGAATTTGTTCAATACCTCTCGAGACTCATGGGTCATTAAGTCTACGAAGTATGGGCAGCATTGGTTAGTCCGAAAGGCATGACTAACCATCCATAGAATGTGTCTAGACCCTTGAAAGCTGTTAAGTGAATACAGTCTTCAGCAATTCGTAGCTAATGGAATCCTTGGGCTAGATCCATCTTCGAAAAGAATTGAGTACCGTGCAGCTGATCGAACAGATCATCGATTCTGGGTAAAGGAAATTTGTTTTTAAGAGTTAATTTATTGAGATCACGGTAATCCACATACAATCTCAAATTTGGCTACGAATACCATAGCTGAACCCCAATCGGAAACACTAGGACGTATTAATCCTTTTTCTAGCAAATCTCGGGTTTGATTGACTAATTCTATCCTTTCCCTGGGCACCATCCTGCGTCTTGCATGAACAATAGTACGAGCATTGGGTACTAAGTCAATTCTAAATTTATTTTCTCTGTGCGGGGGTAAAGATTTGACCTCTTCGAATACGCCTGGAAATTCTTGGACATTAGGTATAGATTCCAGACTAGGTTCAGGATATCCTAAAGTATACATCAGTTTATCCCTCTTAGGACTCGGATCCTCACAAGAGATTTCAATAAAATTTCCAAGTTTTGTTTTGATTGAAATCCTTCGATTGTTACAATCTAGTTCATCTTCGTGTTTCGTCAACCAGTTCATTCGGAGTAAGATTTCAAATTCATTAAAGTCGAGAATGAAAAGGCTGATAGGGAATCGATGACAAGAATACGAGATAGGAACCTCTTGACAACATAGACAAAGGTTCGTAGGGCCACAAACTGGATTGTTCACGCAAATGGGCTCGTCGGCAAATTCTGGTTTAAGTTTTAATTCATTTATGGTTTATTGGGAGATAAAGCTATGTGTAGCACCCGTGTCAAACAAAACTCTAACAGCTCTATCATAAATAGTATGGTTACCTTCTAAAACTCCTTTTCCTTTATTCGCCTTTGAAGTTAAGGGTTCATCCTTTATCACGTACACATTCGCCACTTGAGCTTGCAACATCGTGGGGCAATTTTTAACTACATGTCCAGGCTTGTGACAATAGTAACACTCTCTAGTTCCCTGACTTGTTTTCATAGGTTGTTCTTTCTTTACTTGCTTCTTTGGGCTTTTGCAGATGTTTGAATAATGGCCATTCTCCTGACAATTATAACAAGTAATATTCCTCATCGGGTTTTCCTGATTGCTCTACTTCTCCTTGCCTTGATATGGTTTCTTGCCTCCAAACTTTCTCTTTTTCCAATTCGGATTGCTCGTATTTCCTTTCTCTTCCAGAACTTCCTGCTTATCCAGAGTAGAGTACTATATCAATCAGATCAAAAAAAGATTCCTTGACATGGGCAGTCATCCTTCCGTGGATTTTCTTGTTCATTCCACGAATAAATCTTTCATTTTTCTTTAGAGGTGTGTTTACCAGCTCCTGACCAAAATGAGATAATTCGTTGAATTTATTTAAGTACTCCACAAATGATAAACTTTCCTGCTTCAAGTCCATAAATTCCTGGTACATCTAGAGATGCCAGCAGACGGCATATAGCATTTCTCAAACACTTCCTTAAATCATTCCTACGTGAATTCATCTTCGGCTCATCCACTGTAACAGTTTCCCAACATGCTAGAGCTTCCTCTTGGAGTTGCCAAGAAGCTATCAATCGCATTTGATCATGTTCTAACTTCAGCCGTCTAAAAATCCTTTCACGTGATCGAATCCAGGCTTGGGCTTCGACAATTGACTCCTTGCCAGTGAACGGCCTTCCACCAAGTCTGGAAAAACTTTGATACAGATCAGCCAGGTTTGGCTGAGGTTGAGTGGGAACTGCTGCTTCCGTTTTTGCAGGGACTTGACCAGTTGTAGAGGTATTTCCCCGTCCCCTAGCTCATCCTCTTCTCTCGCTCATTCTCATTATCTGTAAATAGTAAGAAAACTTGATTTAGGTGTACGGACGAGATATCTTAGGAAACATCAATAGTTAAAAGGAATAGACCAAGAAATTTTCAGAGTTTCGGTCCCTCAGGTTGTATTCTAGTGTATACTTCACCCTATCTCTAATGAGCCACCTAATGTGTTATACTCCATAGCTAAAGTTCTTACTCAAACGTTAGCTCTGATACCACTTGTCACGACACGAAATTCAGCGTTCAAAAATTGACATCAAATACCTTACTTGTATTCGATTGCTGGAGATTCAAACGTTAAACTCCAGTTTGGATGGAGCTTATAACAAGACTAGATGAATACAGAGCAGTAGAAAACAAAAGATGATGTCATTGATGAACAACACAGATACAACATTCATCACAATATTCAGTACAAATTCGACCACCAATATTAGAGTACTACATATAATACCATGACAGTATAATAACAACACCATAGTGGAACAACATCAGAGTTTTCAAAAAGGTCTCCAACATACTTCAACTTCGATAAGGACTTCAAAAACTCTAAACACTTCAAAAGATTTCCAAACCAAAAGCTTTCAAAAATCCACAGCTTCCAAAAGGCTTCTAAATCCAAGTTGGCTTCAAAACATGGATAACCTGCTTCTAGGCTGCCCGTGTTGAAATTTTGGGCACCCAGCGTTTAGAGAGGGAATAATAAACTCCGGGTCAGCCATGGGACTGGTATGAGTAAACAAAAAAAGTTGCTTGTACGAAAACAATTTATAAAAGAAAACCGTTTATGCTTTTGGAAAATGAAACTACCATAAGACCTCCACAATGCAATCGCAGAATTGGAGGAGATTTCTTCTTATGATAGTCAAACATTTATAGGAGAAAATTCTTTGATATAATTACTAGTGCATAGTGTAGGAAAAACATTTCGAAAATATAATATTATTCTTAGCCAGCATAGACATTTCGTACTATGCCTACTATAGCTACCATCTAAACAGTGGGTAACCACCATAAGTAAATGGAAGGTTATACAACTAAAACCGTACTGGATGCATATTGGTGATTGGATTTCCAACAATTGGTCGGGCTAAGGAATTTCCTATGCCACAAGGGTATGCCTCTGGAGGGATGCCCCGAGAACATAACCGGATCTCTACCAACACAAGGCCGGGTTACCTCTATAGCTAGGTAACTAACTATCACGAGTATGCCATCCCTCCGTCGCAACCAACCTTTATCTGGGGCCCTAACAGCAACAACCACACAGAAACATTATTGCAATATCCACATAAGTTAAGTATCTGGGCTCATACCATAATATCACTTCTATCCAGAAGGAAATGCACATACCCTAAGGGGCGCTACCCCCAATAACCTTACTTCATCCTTCCTGTATTGACCGCTACCGGAATGTGAGGTTCGACGAAGTCTCATCCATAAAGCTAGGCTTTACACAAAAGCCATGCTTTGATCAATAAATGATCAGCAGCACTCAGCATGCCACACTACTAAATTGAGAGTATATCAATAATAACCATCAACTACATAACCTTTGAGCTCGTACGTCTCAGAGAAGGGTGTTAAGCTAAGAGAATAAATTCTTCGCCGCCAGCAGAAACGTATTTGAAAGAAATCAGCTTTATGTCTCAAAGTGTAATGTCAGATATACAACCATACAAGTCTGTTCCGGGTTTGAACAAAACCAAAGGCAATTACTCCTGTAAAGGAAGAAGCCCTTACAATCCGGGCATCCACAATCACGATAGGACTCCCCATCGCATATTTAGATCTCTATACTGGAGCAACTCAACGTAGAGTCGTTTGACAGGTTAAGCTATCGTTCTCGAAGACACCCGGTCTTCACAATCGTCTTCAAATGCTATCAATTTCATCGTATCACTATTCAGAATGGGTTATATGACACGAAGTCCTCTCCCAGCTAAACCAAATAGTGAGGGCTTAATTTAAAAACACGTGGATATATCAATCACAAAGATTCACTATTAAGGTTCGATGTGGGTTTCGGATAACCAACTGGAATCCGACTCCCTGTCACATCAAAATTTAATTGCCGTTTTATGGGCTAAGGGGTTTTCACATTCACGCAGTAATATATATACAAATATCACAGTTCAGCACAAAGCAGTTCATATCACATAGTATCAGAACCACATATCAGGGATATCAATCAATACAAAGCATTCAACAACAATCAGTCATCTGTAATTAATATGAACTAATCATGTGATTATAATTAATTAATCACATAATTATTTTCACAAATTAACCTTAATTAATGATTAAATATTCTTAATTATAAAGTAATTAGTCTTTAATGATTTATTAATTAATCTTAATTCAAAATTAATTAACCTTAATTATTTTTTAATTAACCTTTAATTATTAACTAATAAATTAATTATTCTTAATTAATGTTTAATCATTTATTAACTAATCGTAATTACTTTCATTAATTAATTATTCTTTAATTAATTATATTAATTAATTAATTATTAATTTATTAACTTTAAATTAATAATTAATTAACCTTTAATTAATTATTCTTTAATTAATAAGTAATTATAAATCATTTATCTTAATTTATCATTCAATTATTATAAAAATCTTTACTTAATAAAGTTTATAATTAATTATCATTAACACACTAATTCAAAAGATTAAATTTAATAAGAATAAAATTTCATCTTAATTAAAATAATTAATTTTACAAAATTAAATAAATTAAAACTTAATTACTTTGAAAATACCTTAAAACCCTTATTAATCGATTACTTAATCTAAATCATTATTTAAAATCATGGAATAAAAATGTTAAAAATTTAATTTTTTGATTAAAAGTAAAAATTATTTTTATTACAACAAACCCAAGAGCTACTTCGAGCATCACCCAGGCTCACACACCACTTGCTTCGAGTTTTTCTCAATACCTACCCGTATTTTTTTTCTTTCAAACTTAAATTTTGTTTAAGTGTTAAACCTGTTGCCACTCAAAAATCTCCTGAACCCATACTCGTGCTATCATCTTGATTCCTCAAAGACCACTGCGAGTCGTGCCTTTCTTCCCCCAGAGTATTTATTACTGACACAAACCAATGTATGTGCACGTGCACCAGAGCTACGACGAGCTCCGGTCGACTTGGCCACCTTCCACAAGTCAACGACCATCCACTTACGCCCTCTGACTACCCAGATCAATGAAACCCCTTCGAACTCGAATTTAAACTGTTTGACCCAAATCTAGAACAAACTATGATCACCAAAGATCGCCTTGGACTCCCATTTCCGACCATTAGAAGTCACGCCAATGCACTCGAAGCTTCCTCGACATCCAACCCTCGATGCCCTAGTAGTTTGATTTCCGGTCTCGGCCCAACTAGATTTAAATCCTACATCACCGCTGTCTCAACGCTATGATGGGTTATAAATTTATATGACATTTTTCTGAGATCCCCTAGTCTTCCTCCATCTCCAAGCAGAACCCCGACCACCCCAGGGTGCCATGATCGCCAGAAATGTCTTAAAACTGATTTTTTGATCAACTTGAAATTTCTCAGTCAAGGAGTCATAAAAATTCTAATTTTACTTTCAAACATCATGATTTTGGAAGACGAGGTGAAGGATATAGGTAAATCAAAAAATTGCAAAATTTGAATTTTTGACAAATTTTAGAATTCCACTATATTTTTCTTTCCCATCCAAAATCATCTTCTGGTTTAACCCATAAATATGTTTAGAACTTAAATATTGACTTTATGCACAAGTTTCATTTAGATCTCGAAGCCTAAATATGATTTGTGACAAAGTTTTTTGATTTTTGAAATAGGTTCTTAGAACATGTAAAACAGAAACATGACTTATGTCCATGTATCCGGACATGCACCATCACATATGTTCATATTTATATATGTATAACCAATTATTCACAACTTAGCTTAAAGCATGGTCACAACAACTAGTTCAAATTCAGATTTCAAGAAAGTTTACTCACTTGGGTATTTTGAACAAAGAAGAAGCCCCCGCTTTGAAATTTTAAAGACTAGAAGTGTTTGATTTCTGACTTTTTGATCTGGGCTTGATTTTATAAAACTGAAATGCTTGCACTTGCTTTGATTTTGAACTGAAAATTCTTGTTGCTTTTGAAAGATTACTGCTTTGCTCTTGACTTGCCTTATTTCTGGATTGATCTTGCTTTATTTAAAATTGCTTTTCTGGTTTGAAATTTGAGAAGGTTGGCTCAAATTTTTTTATTTACTGGATTTTTTTTGGGTTTAAACATTGAGGAAGTTGTCTTGTTTGATTACTTTGTTCCTGATTTTAAAATGTACAAACTTTTGAAAATGAGAAAGTAGAGGATGTTATGTTTATAAATTTGTTTTTATTTTCATTAAATTTTCAAAAAAACAAGAATATGACACTTGTTAATTTTAATGATAAAACCCATTACACTTGTAAATCCATTTACTTAAATTTTAACACTTGTCTTTGTATATAATACTTATCTTACACTTGTAAATTTTCATGAGAATAATATCTTTATATTATTTAAATTGTATTTTCTATTCTATATAATTATACTTCCTTTGTTATATTTATACAACTTTAAAAGAAAATGTTTTTAATACTAGTTTATACAAAAATCACACACATATGTTAATATCTTGAATCCAAATATTTTACTAAGGCATTTATTTAAATTTTTAAATTCAAATTCAAACTCAAATTAAAATCTAAATTCAAATCTACCCATATATATATATACTTTTAAAATTCAAAAAATTTGAAATATTCATTAGTTTGAATTTTTAAATTCTAATGCAAATACCATCTTATTTATATTTACATATATAATTTAACACTTAATTAATTTGTTTTGAAATTTTCAAATTAACTTCCAATTTAATTTCCAAATTAAATTTTCAGAAATTCAAATCAATTACTAATTTTAAATTGATAAAATTTGGGATGTTACAATATTCCTAGAAGGGAACTTATACTATTTGTATGAATTTAAAAGGTGATTTCACCATTATTCGATGAATAGTACATGTTGAATATGGAAATTAGCATTAAGGATAATTAATCAAAAATTTATGGATGCCATTTTATTCAATACTGACTAGTTTGAGTTTACAGTAGACAATGTCTTAAATAACATTGTTTTCAACCCATTAAAGATATGTTTTGGTAATATGAAATCTTCATTAAGATTGAAATTATACTAATATTAGAAGATGGAAATATTTTCCTAATAATTTAAAAGAAATGATTTGGTATTTCCAAAGTTAAAAAGAGGCTTGATATTCCCATATATACTGAAAGAAATCGAACGGGTTTAAAGCTTAAATCCTTGAAGAGATATCTATTTGGATGAAAATATTTATAAATTGGATGATGTTTGATACACACCTACATACTTGAGATCTTTTTATTGATAATTGGTTCGGAGAGACCGAGATCAGATTTGTGTGATTTTTATACAAAACATCGAACCAATATAAAAATTCGAAAATGAAGACATGTTGAAGACAATGATTTTTGAAGATGGAGATATTCATAATGTAGGGTTGCTTGCCACTAACCTTCGGAGTGATTCCCATGTTATACAAATGGTGGCAGATGTAATGACCCATAAATATATCACTTTGCCTAAATGATCGTTTAGTTTTATCGATATAACGATAATACTTTAAATAATTATTTATAATAATTTATATGATTTTATAAATAAAATATGATAATTTTTATTAGGTAGTAATGATAATAAAATTTATTTCCAAATATTTTTACAAAAATATGCATATTAATTTAAAATAGAAAATATGACCGAAAATCGAAATCAGTTTTTGTAATGATGCAACGTATGGAAATTATGCAACATTGTAGGGACATGTTACATACACATATGCATGTACATATGCATGCATGAAGCATGCATGTAAACATATATATACACACCAAAATAATTAAGTATAAAAGAACAATCTAAAATATATAATATATTTTAAGATTTCTGACTCCTTAAGCATATATAAGTCAACTTATGCATACATGAGAAGATGGAAGTGATTGGAACATGAGGGGAGGCTTTTGCCGTGCCTTGGAGGGGGGAAGGTGTGTTGGAGAAGCCATGAAATGGTGATGCAAAAGGTGATATGTGCATTTATACTTTTACACTCTTCTCTTCCTATAAATACCCTCCCTCTTCTCTTCATTTTCATTCATCTTCTTCTTCATATTTCTTAGCTTTGTCTTCCACTAGCTTCCATCCTAAGAGAAATAATGTCAAAATTTATTTCAAAGAGAATTTAAATTTAAATATATAGTTATATAGTTAAACACCTCAAACAATCCCAAACCTCCACTTTTCCTCTTTGTTCTTTAACTCTCTATCCTTTTTATCATTAGGCCGAGCACTTCTTTGCTCCACCCTAGGCCATGCACCCCAAGCCATCTCAAATTTTGGTCGAGGCATCTAGGAGCTAAAATCTGAAGAATTGACTTTGGAAACCGAATAGTGGAGCTATAGCAAAATTTTAATTAATCGTTGAAAACTGAAGGTGAGATCTCCTAAACTATTAAATTATATTTTGGATGATGATACGATTTTTGCAATGAATGTTTAATATGCTTTGATCATCAAGTTTTAATGTTGTCATATGAATATTGAATATATATGCAAGTCACGAAAATACACGTCGATAAGCACAAAGGTTATTACTTTCCTTGATTTAATGAATTGGTGTATATGGAATGTTAAACCTCGTTAAAAATTATTTGACATGAGTTTGAAATTTTTTATAAACATTAAAAAGTGTATTATTGAAGTTTGAATGAGAATTTAAAATTTAGTTAAAAATAGGCGCATCATGTAACAGAAGTTCGCAATTTTGCGCCATAAAAGTCAAACAAGTTTACAAGATGGAATATAGCTAGGAATTATTTGAGAAAAGAATTTTTCACACTATTATATCCATAATTTTCCAGTTAATAAAGAAAATCAAGATGTCAATAAATAGATTTTGAAAGATGAGTAAAATAAGTTTTGGGAAAAATCGCGGTTTTGCAGTTCGGAATCCAAAATTGGATAATGCTTTATGTTTGTCTAAAAATTGGGAATAAATCTTATAAATCTTATAAATTCTTAAAAATATTTTAAAAGTGATTTGAGTAATAAAACTTAATTTTCAAATAATAATAAAGCCGTTTTGATCAACATAGCTTAAATAGGCACTTTCCGCAGCACTTTTTCGCAGCACTTTTTAATAACTTTTAAAGTAGTTTTAAACTTGACAAATATTTCCCAAATCTTTTATAAATGTTTATAAAGGAATAATTAAGTATTTTAATGATTATTTGGAAGTTTTATAGTTTATTTAAAAGAATCTAAATAAATGATTTAAAGGAATGTTGTCACAAATTAAGTGGTTTAATCTTGGCTCTAAAAGCAAACGAGTAGACTGGATTTTTTTAGTCATGAGATCTGGACATAAGGTGCTTAAACTAAGGAGATGTTCAAGATAAATCATGCCTTGGACCACCTGGCCTCTTCCCCGGGCAAGGGATAGATAAGGTCGAAATGTCAAAATGAGTTAAGTGTAAAAAGGCTTTAAGAAATCAAAAGCAGCAATAAGAGGGTTTATTGATTCTGCATATACCGAAAAGAACATTTTAAGGAATATATATCTCTGAAAGATATTGTGATAAAAATAACCAAATCAATTAAAGAATGATTCCCTATTCACAAAAACATCCTTTTTATCGATGATTATTTCGAAGGAACCGGGGTCGAATTTGGATGGTTTTGATGACCACCTCAAACCAATTTACGTATTCAAAGTGAAGATGTGGATATGATATTTGGGGTTTTCATAATTAAGGACTGCTTGTTGAACATTTGGAGATAAACTCCCAATATACATATAGTACCAGTAGTCTCTTCTTTATGAAATATCCAAGGTAAGGATTAATCCCTACTAATCGTAGGTGAGTTCCCTACAGCATGTGGTAAAAGAGTGCCTCCAGTTTTGCCCTATATCTGGACAACATGTATGGACGAATGTTTGACCTTACATTTCTAGTTACATAAATGATCTCTTTTGATATATCATCTATTTGGTAGCGGAGAGGACAAATTCTCTTAACTTAACACCCTTTTCTAAGACGTACGAGCTCAAGAGTTATGCATTTGTAGAAATCAGTTATGTGACTATGGAATAGCAGTGTGGCATTCAAAGAAAGATGATGTTAACTGAGATAGGTAATCGTTACCTCAATACTCACAGCTGAAAATGGATGAAACATGGTAGATGCGATAAGGCTATTTAGTTTGCAACCATTAGGGTATGATCATCCCATTCTTGATATATTTCTACCCACTATGACGTTCGGGATTGAATTATTGTAGTGTATGCTTAGAGACATCTCAAATAGGTTAGAAACAACTGGGGTGATGACATATTCGGTACTATTTAGGAAGAGGTTAGTCGGTCTTGTGTTGGTAGAGGACCATCAATTTGGCCTCGGTACATTCCTTTAGAGATGTACTCCCGAAAGATAGTCCCTTCATCTGGTCATTTGTATGGAAACCAATTCTTCGATAAAACAATTTTAGATATAGAAAGCTTGTATTACAAGGTGGTATGCTGGAATTAATAATGTAACAATTTCGGCTAAGAGTAACGAGTTTACTTGTAAATGTTTTCAAAGAATGTCATTAAAAATAATATCATGTATAAAAATAATATCAAGTATTTTTACATAAGAATGTTTTGGTCATCATAAGGTAAAAACCGTTCCGTGTTTATGTGCGATGTGGTCATATGAGTTACCTTTTTGTTTCAAAACAACATATTTTGAGTTCTCACACCAGTCCCATGACTGACCGGAACGTTATTTTATTTTCCTTTTAAAATCCGGGTGTCCTATTTTTTCGAGCAGCCAAGTAGTCAGGATTCCGTTTGGAGTATTTTAGGGAAGAGCATGCTGGAAGAGATTCTGGAGCATGGAGCTAGAGCATCTGACGTGGATGTCTATCTATCTATTTATTTTTTCCGTTGCGTCTAAGATAGTTAATACTGGTAAGTGTGGGATTAGGTAGTTATAATTGTTCCTGACTGGGTTAGTTCATACAAAAAACTCTAATGAACCCTAGTAAGGGTGGTTGTATATACTAACTATCTATTTTAACGTAACGTGAGAATTTATGTTTATAATTTTTTCTTTACTTTGCCTTTAAAAATCAACCTCCCAGGCGCTAGAATTTATGGCACGTGAATACCGTGGATGTGTTAGTGTCGATTTTCGAAAGTTGAGGACGGAACTTCACATTCGGTATCAAAGCTGAAGGTTAAGTGAGAACCTTGGCTTTGGTGGGGTATAACTCATTAGAGATAGGGATAACAATACCCTAAAATAAGTTTAATCTTTGGGAGTGCATGTTTAGAATTCTTATCTGAATAATATCAAGTTGTGCTATATACCCATTCCCCAAGATAATTTCATCTTTTTATTTTAAAGTTATCTTACTAAATTCAGGTGG
This sequence comes from Allium cepa, assembly GCA_030765085.1. Taxonomy (NCBI): domain Eukaryota; kingdom Viridiplantae; phylum Streptophyta; class Magnoliopsida; order Asparagales; family Amaryllidaceae; genus Allium; species Allium cepa. The sequence continues at coordinate 590,996,955 of CM060928.1, forward strand.
TAAGACATGAGTACTCGTAGAGGACGAAGGAAGGGAAATAGAAGAACCATAACGACCAACGTTCAAGCTCTAACTGCTGTTGTAGAAGAAACAACACCTGCATTCCTAGGTTAATTTTACCACCCAATGCAAGAATTATAGCAGCTTATGGGAAAAACCATTCAAGGATACAGAAGCTATCATTGAAGTACAGGCTTGGATTATATCATGCGAGAGGATCTTTAAAGCATTGAACATTAATGATGAGCAAAAATCATTTTGGCCTCGTGGAAACTTCAGCAAAGGGCTCTTGCTTGGTGGGAGTCTATTACCCTGAATGATTCAGAGGACAACTTCTCTTAGGAAAGGTATAAAGAGGTTTTGGTGGAGCAGTACATGCTAGCATCTGGGAAATCTTGTCTTTACAAAAGCTTTATGGATTTAAAGCAGGACAGAATGACTATTGAAGAATATGCTAATAAGTGCAATGGATTATCTTGTTTTGGGCCGAGTCTAGTTGACGTGCCTTTAAAGAAAAACGAGAAGTTAATTTTCCAGATGAACGAGAAGTACCACAGCAGGATGATTAGCAGTGTTAAGGGCCCATTTATGGATTTTCTAGATATGGTATTTCATTATGAAACATTGGACAAGAAGAAGCCGGTAGTAGCTCAGACCAACAACAATAGCGCCAACAACTGGAAGAAGAGGAAGTTTAATCAAAATGGGAAAAAGCCAGGTCAAGGAAAACCTAGAGGAGGATCCCAAGGGAACTATTTGAAATATGTTATGTGTTACAATTGCCAACAAAAGGGCCACTTAGCGACTCATTGCAAGAACCCAAGGTTCATAGGCCATCACCAAACTGCTATAATTATCATCAGCTAGGTCACATGATCAAGGATTGTTTGATCATAAGGAAGGGAGAGCAAACTAGAGTCTACGCAATAAAGGATGAGCCTTCATCCTCTCAGCATGTGAAGGGAAAGGGATTTTTGGTAGGTAATATTTTTATCGGAGATGTTTAGTTAGAGTATTGTTTGATACAGAAGCTTCTCATAGTTTTATTGCTAAGAAAACCATAGAAGAATTAAAACTTGAACCAAAGATAGTTGATACCCCTATTTGCGTGACGAATCATATAGATGGTACTGCTAATCTTTGTATAAATTATGATAAAGTCTAAATTTTCCACTCTTCCCAACAATTTCCTTTCAACCTATCTGTCTTAGATTTTATTAGATTCGAAATTTTGCTTGGTATGGATTAGTTGAGTAAGTATAAAACTGTTCTCGATTGTGTTAGTAGGACGATAACCTTATGGACCAGTTTCGGGAAGTTTATAGAAATATCTTGTTAAGATCTTAGTCCAAGGAGGGAAAGTTTCCTATATGCATTAGACTCATTCCAAGGAGGATTAGAAACAATGCCCGTTGTTAAAGAATTTCCAAACATCTTTGAAGAAGTGAAGAGTTTACCCCTACATGGGAAATCAAATTTTGTATTGATTTGATTTTTGATGCAAGACCAATTAAACCACATGTTCGAAGGATGGCTCCTAAGGAGAGGGAAGAGTTAAATAACCAAACTCAAGAGCTATTAAAGAAAAGGTTGATAAGACTGAGCCATTCAAGTTGGGGATCGATAATAGTTTTTGTTGCTAAGTTGAATGGATCTCTAAGGTTATGTGTTGATTGTCGAGATTTAAATAAACAAACGATTAAGAACAAGTATCCTCTACCTCAAGTAGATGAATTATTTGATCAATTACATGGTACTCGGGTACTCTCAAAAATGGATCTAGGTACGCGATTCCATCAATTGAGAATCACAAAATAATGCATCCATCTAACTGCATTTAGAGGTCCAACACTTTCTTCTAGTGGTTGGTTATGCCTTTTGGGCTAACCAATGCGTCCGCTTATTTTGTAGACCTTATGAATAGAGTATTTAGAGATGTACTCAATAAATTTGTGTTGGTCTTTGTTGATGATGTCCTTACCTATTCTAAGACAAAAGAAGAACATGAAAAGCATTTAGAAATAGTTTTGGAGATATTAAGAAATAATGTGCTTAAAGCCAAATTCTCAAAATGCCATTTCTGGAAAAAGAAGGTAAGATTCCTTGGAAATATAACATCAATGGACGGGATTTCAATAGATCCTATAAACATCGCAGTTGTTCTGAATTAGAAGTAGCTACAAACTCCTGAAAAGATTCATAGTTTCTTAGGTCTGGCAGGGTATTACAAAAGATTCATTCAAGACTTCTCAAAGGTTGTCTACCACATAACGAAGTTGACCATGAAGGATGCTAAATTTATCAAGACTCCTAAATATGAAGCAGCATTCCAGGAACTCAAAAAGAGATTAACAACCACTCTAGTCTAGCAATTATAGATGGAAATTGTGGATTAACCGTTTATACAGATGCTAGTAGAGAAGGAGTTGGTGCATTTCTGATGCAGGAAGGAAAGGTGATCGCTAATGCAAGTAGACAACTAAAGGTTCATGAGAAGAATTATGCAACGTACAACTTAAACCGTGGTATTTGCATTAAAAATATGGCGGCACTATTTGCTGGATAAGAATTTTTCATAGTTGGTTTCAATTAAATCTTTGAATTGACCTTAGTAAATAAAATTCCCTCTTTTAATTAGGTGAAATGTAACGACCCGCCTTCCTATCCATAGGATGACGCATCGCTAATAAGAAAGAAAGGGATAGAAAGAGAAAGAAAGAGAAGAAAGAAGAACCAACACATCAGAATCTAAACAGTGGAACGAATAAATTATATTAACAACATAATTATTTCATAGATATACAACAACAATCAGAGTCACACAGATAACACAACACATACTAGACAGTTATAAACACCTGTCTAGTTATTACAACATAGTACAAAACAACTCAAACAAACGACTCAGAGATACCAACACAGCGGACTACTATATAACTACAATGCAGAAGCCTCCTGCTCCATTTGCTCCTCCATAACTCGTCAAAGCTAACCTGAATCCCTTGGCTACTCGTAAAAATTTAAGTACCCAAGAGTTTATGAAAAACAAAAATAAACTCCGGTTCAGACATGGGTCTGGTGTGAATAACAGGTTAAAGTTTCTTAACTTTCAAAAACCTTTTTAAAAAGAAATGTATCACGTAAGACTTCCCACACATAAACATGGAAAAGTTTTTACCTTACGCTAACCAAATCATTTGATAGGAAATCTAGTGATATTATAATAGTGTCTAGGGTTTTCAAATAAATATGAAATAGCCGAAATTGTTACATTCATTAAATTCCAGCTACTAGCCACAAAAGTGGGTAATACAATCAAAACCGTTGGCACTTATTGGATTTTGGATTCCATATAATGGCAGGGCTACTGGGGTACCGTCCGTCATAGTACGTTGCCTAGATCACCGTATCGAGGAGTACGCCCGCTCCCCTGCAACACAAGCCGGAGCCATCCCTTACTGGACAGTCCCGAACAAGACAACCCCGACAGTTGTCGCGAACCAACCGTCCACACAGCCGAATAAAAAGGGACTTCTAGACAGGGGTAAATCTTGCCCTCCAATGGGAGCTACCCACGAAGCCTTGCCGCACCTCCCCTGTTTTAGCCATTCCCGGTTGATGAGGCTTGAGGCTACGATTACCTTTAGAGAACACATCTCTTAGAATGCTCATCGTCCACCTGACGATGTTCTGAAAGCATTCAATTCATACAAGTTCGTTCCGGGTTCGAACGAAACCGAAGGCATTATCTCGTTACATTCATTTTGGAATCACCCTCAGAATTAACGACGATAACCCTTGCACTCTAAATCACCATCTCCAACCTATAAGTACTATTCCGTCAACTCATTGCGGAATCACCCATAGAGTTATACTGGCGTATATTCCTTACACCTCGAGTCTTCACTTGCTCCACTTAGATTCACGACCTAACGTTAATTGGAATCGATGTGGTTTTCGGATATCCAAATATGGAAAACCGATCCCGTTCTCATCGAAATCCAAAGCGTGTCTTTTAGGTCCAAGTTGGTTTAAGTTTAAAACAATTCAATCTAATTATCTATATGCACACAGATAGATAATTCACATCATCATAATAGATAATCATCATTATTATCATAAACAGGTAATCCATATTATCATCACAACTTGATAATCTACAATATCATCATCAATAGATAACTCATATCATCAACACAATGCAACCAATGCATCCATATCACACAATACTAATCTTATCTCTGAGATTCAAACCATTTAAGTCAAACCATATCATCCATTCATAAGCAATGATTTACTTAATCACCATCTATAATTAATTAAATTAACTACTTCTATCTCTAATTAATTTAAAGTGAATTAAGTTAATTACTTATCTTTAATTAATTTAAAATGAATTAAATTAATTACTTCATCATATAAATCTTGCTTACTTAACCATTAATTGATTACAAATAAATCAATCAATTATTCTCAAATTAATTACCTTAATTAATCACCCTTGATTAATTATCCCTACATTCAAGTAATTATCCTTTGATTAATTTCACAAATTAATTATCCTTAACCAAAATCAGTAATTAATTACTTCATTAATTAATTAATTATAATTAATTACATTAATCCTCAATCAATTATATTAATTAATTACTTCATTAATCACTTATCGTTAATTAATTAATCTTAATTAATTAATCCTTAATTACATCATTAATCATATCAATTAATGATCCTTAATTAAATTTAAATTAATTACTTATTTAAATTAATTACATTAAGTAATTAACCTTAATTAAACCAAAATTATTAATCACTTTTGATTAATCACACATAATAATTAATTATCTTTAATTACTTTATCGAGTAAATTAATTACTCCTAAATTAATTACATTTAATAATTAATTATATTTGTTAATCGTCCTTGATAAATCTCCTTAGTAATTAATTACCCTTATTTAATTACACTACTTAATTATTTCCAAAAGACTTAATCAATCAATGCTTAAATTAATTACACTAAGTAATTAATTATTAATTACTTTTACAAAGTAATTACCCTTCATATTAATTACATAAGTAACTAATCCCAAAACTCTTTATACTTCAATTAATTACCTCCAGTAATTTATTTATCTTAATTACTTCTTTAAGTAACTATTCTTCACTGATTACTTATCATCTCATCCAATGATTATCCTAAATTAATTAAACTTAATTTATTAATTACAATGAGTAATTAATAACTTTAATTAACTTCACAAAGTAATCATACTTAACCAAATTCCATAATTGATTATCTAAATTAATTAATCCAAGTAATTATCAAAATTAATTACATTAATTAATTAATAAATAATCACAAGTTAATGACATTTATTAACTCATCATCAATTCTTTAATTACCTTTTCCTAGGTAATTAACTTAAATTAATTAATATTAATTACAAATTTAATTAACCTTAATTAATTTATTTCAAATCCTTAATAAATTAAATAAATAAATAAATTAAATTATTTAAATTACCTTACTAATTTTAATGAATTAAAATTCATTGAATCTTTAATTTACTTTAAAATAAAACATTTATTATTAATGATTTATTAACATTAATCAAAGTAATTTAAAACAATTTAACTTAAAATTGTTTTCCAATTTACATTTTAAATTTTAAATTTAAAAAGAAATCAAACTTAACTTAAACAAAGTTTTAAAAACATTTCAAAACCCTTTAAAAATTTATGCTAAAGATTTTCTTATTTTATAAAAAAATTAAAAGGAATTTAAACCCAAATTCATTTCAGAATACAAATCATATTTAAATATGTTTCAACAACCAAATTTGTTTAAACATTTAAATTTTCTTTTAAAACTTCCTTTATTTCCAAAACATTGTTTAAAAAAAATTGAAGTTTGATTCCAGATTTAAACTTATGTTTAAATCTCTACTTAAATTTAAAGCTTTTTACCTTAATTTCAGATTTATTTAAACTCTTTGAAAGTTGTTTAAAACATTTTGATTTAAAAAGTTTAAATTAGATTTTCAAACCTGGATTCAAACTCAGTTTGAAATCCAAAATTTAAATTTAAGTTTTAAATTCTGTTTTGAAACCCTGTTCCAGTTTTTAAACAAATATAATTGAAAATTTTTATACAGGTTTCAAAGAAACGTGTAACTACAGAAAATGCCCGAGCAACAACTACTTGACTTCGAGTAAAACTTTGCGCTGCTTTGAGTAACAACTCAAATTACTCAAGTATTAACCCGAGTCAAAAATTACTGCAAACCCAACATCACCTGACACATCTTCTTCACCGTGCATATGCACGGTGGTTGTAGCCACCTCCGACCACTACCAAAACTTCGAGCAAGACGTCGTTCATCTGTAGAACCCATCACAACCATCACAAACCCTTCATCCATTCGAAATCGCATTCGAGTCCCTCCTCCCCAATTCAAACCTGGCAACAGTATTGGAACATTACCACCCAACCTGGAAAACCCTCATTTCTCCCTCCTCCGACCACCGTGTCAATTGAAACTCCGGCCTCGTCTACATCAACGCTCCAACTACCAATACCATGAATCCTGATACATTCGATCCATTGGAATGAGCGATATGATCAAAATTAATAGACCGAACAAAACTAGGTTTACAGACTTTGTCACCCTCCCATCGCCTCCACCAAGCCCTATTCATCTCCCTGACATTTTTGCCACTCCCTCTGACCATTACGCTACCTCGACCAATAACCCCAACCACTCCAATCAACTTGATCATCAAAGATTGACCAAAACCCAATTTCTGTTCAAATAAGAACTGCGGCCTTAATCCCAAACTAAACACTATGATTTTAGTTTTAAAAATCATCTTTTTGTTTAAATTTTTAGATTATAATACTGAATTGATAATTTATTATGTTTGAGTTTTCTCTTTTATTTATCATACTCTGATGTTTTTTTTTTCAATTTACAGAGACATCACCCAAATTTGATTTTACTTAAATAAGTTTTCTAAACTAAACTATGGTCTAATTAACATAGTTATTACATAATTTAAGCCTTAACAAAACATTTAACTAAAGCAAGAGGATTCTTTTTTTTTAAGAAACTGGTAACAGAAGGTTTACAGTCATCACATACATACATATCCAAATTTGCACAGAACTTTCATCAATAAATATTCACACAAACCTACTTATTTCAAGGGAAGAAAAAACATGCAACAGATAATACTTATTATTTTTAAATTAGTGAAGTTACTCACGTGTCTTGAGCATGAAGAACAGAGTTCTTAAATTTTGAAAAGCTCTTGAACTTTAAAACTGAAAGGCCCTTTGTTTCTTGAAAACTTTAAACTTGTGATGCTTACTGTTAAAAAGAAAACTTGTATGCAGGCCTCTGGTTTAAAGATTGTAGGTAAGCCTTTCTTTTGATTTCCAGAATGCAGAAGGCAAAAACCCAGATTTCATTTGAAAATGCTTGAATTTGAAAACTTGCAGTTGCATGCATTTGGAGTTTTGATTAAAACTCTGGTTGAAGAATGCATGCAGGTTTATGCCTTTGCAGGTTTGGTTTCCAGAATGTTGAAATGCAAACATATACTTGATTCCCAGATTTTTAAAGAATGCAGAGGCTTTACATTTATCCTTTAAAGGGAATTACAGGTTTAATCATGCAGGCAGATGCTTTTGCATTTGGAAATGATTTTACAGAGGATTGCATGCTTGATTCTGAAAAAGAATTATAGGATATTAATTTGATTTCAGGTTTGAGAGTTTTCTGAAACAAATTTGTTTTAGCTGGAATCATATCTTCTAAACTTTTGAAAAAAAAGTTTAGAAAAGAAGCATGAGGGAATAAAGAAAACATGTTTTATAAGTGTATAAATGATTTATTTAAAAATTAAAAGAAAATCAAAATAAGAAGGACACTTGTCTCAAACTTATATTAATAGATAACACATGTCTCATTAGTTACTTAGGATATTAACACTTGTTCTATACATATGTTACTTATTTTTATTTAATTTAAAGATAAATAAAATCCTCTTTTCTTTATTAAATACATATACAATATTTTCATTAATAAATGTATATGTATTTCTTTTTAATGAAATAAAACAATTTATAAAAAAATGAAAGCTTATTTATAAAATTTAACTATGTTAATTCATTTGAATTTTAAAAAGAATTCAAATTCAAATGCTATCTATATCTCTAAAAATTCCAGTTCGAAACTAATTTATATTAATCATCTTTTAATTTTAAAATAATAATATTGCCTTTTAAAACATATCTATATTTATACATTTGTTACTATTATATTGAAATAACATATTTATTAATTTAAATAATTTATAAAAGAAATTATAAATTACATATCTCATTTAACTTATTTAAATGCATTAATGTTTTTAATATATAAATGGTATTTTAAATTTACTTATATAATTCCAAATTATAATTATTAAGCTATATTCAAAAAGAAATAAAATAAACTTTTGTTTATCTTATAAAAAATTTAAACTATGTTTAAAATACAATTATACAGTTTAAAACAATTTCTTTAAGTATTTTAAACCAATTAGTTATTTATTAAATAAAATAAAAATCTTCAAATTATCAAAATGTATATTAAAATTTAAAAACAATATTTTATTTGTTCATTAATCTAAAATCAAAACTTATCTGTCTACAGTATATATACATATATATATATATATATTATAAATAGAAAGCAATTACAAGTTTTTAAAAGATAAAATTACCAATTTAAACATTTATTTAATTGGATTATTAAAGCAAGTTAATTTTATTAACAAAATTTTATCAAATCAATTTAATTTTTAAATACAGATTATTAAATTGATATTGTCAAAATTTCCGGGATATCACATTCCCCCCTTAAAAGAATTTCGTCCCCGAAATTTAAAAGCAAAAGTAATTTAATAATCCATTTAAAATTCTAGATTTTAAATCACAAGCATACATCAATCATATGCTAACAACCCTAGCAACCAATTTATCTATTCTAACAAATTTAATTATCCAGATAAAATTCTGGATAAAATTTCCACGAGTTTCCCCAAGTATATATATATATATATATATATATATATATATATATCGGGATACTCGCTCTACAAAATCCAAACAATCTAAACTACGAAGCTATAGAGCTTCAATTCATCTAGATCTACAGAACTAGACAAGATATCAGACTACAAACAAGTCTGATTCAACAACCAAACCCTCCGGAACAATTGGTTCCACAACCAAAGATAGCTCATACACGCACTTCTTCAGAGATACGTGAAACTCATTGAATCCCAATTATCCAAACTGGCAATTCAATTCTTGAAAAACAAACACCAATCTAACCAAAACACAGAAGAGATCCAAAACATCTTGGAACTAGCTTCCCAGACTTATCAAAACGTTATAGCTCCTTGGATCGGAGAAAACCTATCCAAACAAATCTCCGACTCAGGAATCCAATTTCCTTCGTCACTAAACCACAAAATCTTCTAACGATCCCGGGCTGCCTGTTCGGACGACGGAATTTCTATCGGTTTATAAAACCGTCGAACGAATTTAGAAATAAAAATAACCGCAAGCGCACGGTGTACGAATGTAGCACGTGGCGAATACGGGTCGATCCACAGGGAATTGTTGATTTAAATTTCCTACTCAATCAAATTATACCAAAGTCGAGAGTGCGTTTAAGCTAGAAAATGAGAAAATGAACTAACTAACAAAAACTAGCAAAAGAAAATGATAAAAATATGAGAGTTAAAAGAACAGTTTAGAGATAAATCCACTCTCTAGATCATATAAATCAACAAAATGAAGTTATGATCTCTCTTTTCTTTTCATTAGTGTAATTAGTTGATGTGTTTATCATAAGTATGATATATTTGTGCTATTAATTAGCCCAGTATAAATCATCAAACTATAACACAACCACTAATACACATTTAACTCTCATGAAATATGACAACAAAGTTGAAATAAAAATCTATTTTAAGCATAGCCTATTAACTATTGTTTAGAAATATAGGCTATCAAATTTCAATTTCAACATTCACTTCTTTGCCATAATCATATTTAGATGAAGAGGCAATTTGTGTTATGTTTGTTTAAGCATAGCCTATTTGTTATGAACAACATAGACTATCAAATTCAAAGCTAAACAACATCATTAAACCACTTCAACTATTTCCATTAAAGCATAAAAAGAGAGTATAAACATCAAAATGTTGCATCTACATACTAGAGAGCATCATTACCCCTAAATTGTAGGGATTAAGCTCTCATATTTGTTATTAAATCAACAAATGTAGAAAGCAACATGAAAGCAAAAAGAAAGGAAAATGAAAGCTAATGGAAAAGACAACTATTCTAATTGCATAAAGGAAAATCTACACTACTTGTATAAAAGGAAATGAACATGTAATTAAAAATAAACAATAATTAACATTGCATGAAAAAAAAGAATTACATAAGAGAAGAAATGGCTAAGTAGCCATGAAAAGAGAAAGAGAGCTTTCTTTTATTTTCTAAACTAAAACTAACTAACTAAGAGAAAGATGGCTACATGAAACATAAGGGGTATTTATACAAGTTAGAAACCCTAATGCATATTTTTGGGGAGTACCCAAAATGCTCTTGGAGGAAGTGTGGTGGCCAAGTTATCATTAGCTTTAATAATCTCCCACTTAAATGTGCATGAAGCTTTAAATGTCTTTTAGCATGTGCATTAGCCTTTAATTTGTACATTAAGGTAGTGGGTAGGTGGGGTCCTCCATGTTCTTCACTTTGAATTATTTCCATCTTCATTCCTTTGTATTGATTTTGTGCATGCATATCTTCATGAAACCACTTGTAAAAGTCACCAAATTTCCTACAAAAAACATAGAAAATTCTAAGTAAATTTTCACAATTTAATAAATGCACAAAAATGACCATTTCACCCTTGTATGAAGATGAATGTGTGACAATTTGGGATTAATGTGAATTTTGGTTAAAACAAGTTAAAATACCCAATATGATCATTTATTTAATTTAAATAGATTAAATATGGCGATAAAAATATGCACATTTACGTGCACATCAAATACCCCCACACTTATCTTTTTATTCGTCCTCGAATAAAGAAAAACTAAGATAAATCCATTTTCGTAGGGAGCATGATTGCATTGAGCGTATGCAATAAGCCATTAAGCCTCTGGGTGTCCCCAGTAAGACGAGTGTTGTCTCGTGAGGGTTTTCAGCGGATACTACCCACAAAATCCAAATGCATGATGAAAATATTTACAAAATGCAAGATTTATCTACAAAGAGATGAATGCAAATTTTTGAAAATATTTACAAACGAAGGATTTATTTTTAAATTGACACGAATAAGTTAAATATAGGTTTTGGTCATTATCTTGAAAATTTATGTCATTTACTCGTCAAAATTTCCAACAAAAATCAAGTTATCATAACAAATAGACTATAGTTTAACTTGTTGTTTCGGTAGATAACAAAGTGTAATTATAAAATGGATCCTTAGTTTATTATCAAAGTTCATCAAAGTGGTATTTTTATTTCTTTTCAATAACAAATCAAATCAACTAAGTAAAAATAGTGCTAGGATTTCAATTGCTTGCTCTCTCATTATTTGCAAGAAAAATTACACACCTAGCTCAGATAAACTGAGGCCAAATATACCACCCATGCACTGCCATTCGGGCTTATGTGAGGGGAGCACAGAGCATGGCGAGTGCACACACTTTCATGCATACACTATCGACCATAGGTGGTTTTTATTAAGTCTTTTTTTTTACGTGTGTTCCATACATCATAACCGTGAGGACTTTTAAATGAGTATGAAAGCACATAATCAAAGATTCCAAGTAATTCACTCATGCATAACCGTGAGGACTTTTAAATGAGAGTGAATACTTGGATGTTATTGTTTTTTATTTTTATATATTTTTTAAGAGTGAGAGAGTTTTGCAAAATTATCTTAGCACCATTTAACTTAGAAGACAAAAAAATGTTATATCCTTTACTTTAAATTCACCACTTTTAAAACAAAGATTTTCAATTAGGATGTATTTCATAATTAACACGTATGATTCTTCCTATATACTAGTTAAACCATTGTTATTTGTAATCAAACTTCATTTTTATTTTTGTTAAGACAAATAAATTTTCAGAAATTTTAATTTAATAAACCAAAACCTCATATTTATCTTAGTGTTTCTTTTAAAAATAAATCAAAAGAAAAAAAAATTGTGATTTTTTTTTGAAATTATAAAGAAAAAATAAACCATGAAAAAAAAATCGAAGATGAGTATCCCCCCACACTTGACTTTGACTATGTCCCCACAGTCAACCCAAGTGAAAGGGATGTCTATTATTATTTACATGAAAACGAACGGTATTTACACGAGATCAGAAAGTATATTGTCAAAAAGTAAATGAAACGGTCTTCCAAAAACCGATTCATTTATCTCGTCGAGTATACGAGACACAACTTATGCTCGAAAAACCAATCCATAAAAGATTTTGAAGTTGAATGTTGATTTGGAAAAACGAACGTCGTTTTATTGAAAATTGAATGAGTTGTTTTGTTTTCGATGATTTTTGGGGCAGATAAAACAAGTGATTGAAATTCAAGTTTGTTTTCACCAAATTGAAATTCAAGTCTGTCATTGAAAAATTCTTCAAAATTATTGATTTCAAAATCAAAATGGTGATGTAAATCTTCCCCTTCATAATTTAACAACTCATTTTCGAAAAGTCCAAAGAATTCATGTTCATTAAATTTGTCTTCCTTTGTTGGATTATCAACAACTTTATTACATGTCCCAAGTTCAAAATTCAAAGTAGTTGTATTCAAATTTTCGAAATCAAGAAAAAGAAGATCGAATTTCAAATTTGGTTCCACATCCTTGAATGAATTGAAATCCAATTCAGTTACCATGTTTTCAACAACTTCATTAAGATTTTCGTTTTCAATTTCAAAACTTGTTATTTGAAAATCATCGATTTGGGTAAAAGATGGATTCTCACTTGACTCATCACACATTGGAATTTGATTTTTTTGTTCACGTTGTTTCATATAAGTTTCAAACAACAAATCCGTGTGATTATCGTAAATTTCATTCATTTGTTCAACAAAATCCAATTTGTAGTTATTAAGTTGAGAATTTTCGATTTGGATCTGTTTAGAACAAAAATTTTCACTCGTAACATGGTTAAGATTATTCCCATTGCCAAATTCATTGGAAAAGTTGTTTCCATTTTCATGTTGAGTTTGAAATTCATTTTGGAGTTCGAAAATAAATTGGCATGGGTTATAATCGTCATCGTTTGAATTTTGAATTGAATTCAAATTTTGAAATCCTTGACTCGAGTTATTACACAAATAAGAATTACATAAATTATTTATCTCTTGATTTTGTCGTGTAGAAAGTTCGAGAAAAGATGAAATCATTTCAATGCTATTTTCAAGAGTCGAAGGTTGGTCATCGTTTTGAAAATTTTGTTGTTCGAAATTTGAATTATTTACACAATAGTTATTGTTAAAATATCCATATGAATTTGGACTGAAATCATATGGATTATATTGATTTTCACAACTATTGTAAAATTCAAGTGAATATGGAAACTCAGACATTTTAAAGAATGTTTTTTTGGTTTTATTTTTATAAACGGAAAATATTTACAAAGAAAATTTATTCTTAAAAAGGAAAATCGATTTTTGTTTTGTTTTTATTTTTCAATTTTTTTTTGAATTTTGGTTTTTCTAAATTTTTTTGAATTTTTTTTGAAATTTCAAAGAAAAGGATTTAAAAATTTCAAACAAAAAGGAATATTTACAATTTTTTTAGTTTTGGATTTTGAATTTTTTTTTGTTTTTTTTTTAAATATGCATGAACTAATGCAACTAAATGAATGCAAGGGTTAATTACAAATGATTTATCTTAAGTTAACCCAAAATTGCATATTCAGAAATTGTCTTAGATAAACAAGATAGTTCTCAGCCAGGTAACGGGCAGGATTTATCAGTGCACCATGAATCACCGTAGCAATGCAGCCGAAGGTTTAAGTACCTTCAGAGAAACAATTCAGCATAATATTTACGAATCACCTTAATATTTATAACTGATTACTGCTCTGCCGTAGCCTAAACACCAAGAATTTAAATTGTTCAAAGAAGACAAATTGTTAATATACAATTAAGTGTTATCGATGTCTAGTCGTTATTATTAATCAAAATCTAAGATGAAATGCAGAACAGAAATTAAACGTGTATTAACAATGCAACTACGAATGAATTTTTTTATTTTTTAAAATGCAAATGCAAGCAACCAACAATTCAATTCAAATAACACTAGAAATGAAAGCAGAATTTTTTAGCAAGCAGAGCAATTTATTTTGGCTAGCTAAGGAAGCAATTTTCAACAAGCTATTCTTCCTTTATTTCCTGCTTTGGCAACCTGAAAATTAAAAACTAAGATACATACGATATATTTTTTTTGGTTTTTTTTTGAAAGGAAACTTAAAAGTAGGGTTTTACTTAAAAAAAATAAAATTGTTTTTTTTAAGGATAAAATAAACTAAACTAGAAGAAAACAAAACAAGCGAGGCAAAAAAAAAAAGACAAATGAAAAGAAAACAAATGAAAACTAAAACAACTAAATTTATACACAAAAGAAAACACTGTTATCAAATGAACTAAAACTGAACAAAGGAAACACTCAACTTTAAAACCCGACCCAATTAGAAACAACAGCCCAACTCCTTTTATTAAAAAAAATAAGATTCGAAACCGTAAATCCCCAATCCCCTTTTCACTTCTCTTCTATCGTTCTTTTTTTTAAATGGTGAATTCCACACTTTCGAAATTTCTTTTAATTTCAAAATTCGTATACGACAAGCGACAGCATGATTTCAAAATCACCAATTCCAAAATAATTTGTTTGGGATGCTCGAAATTGGTTGTGGAGTAGTGGACGTAGTTGGAGGTGCTGTCGAATTGTGGTGATCAGAAGCTTGTTTCAACTTCGGGTTTGAGGGCGCAAGGTGTCGAAGTGGGTGAAATCTTGACGTCAGTGATTGTACGAGGTTGGTCGCAGTTGTTAATGGTTGAAGGCGAGGTATGTTGCTAGGCAAGTCATGGCCTGAGAAGTGAATGTTGCTATTTCCAGGGGAGGTTGAACTGTTGAATGGTGGAGTTTGGAGGAATTGAAATGGTGGCGGGGGGATGTGTTGACAGCAGTGGTGCTTTTGAAGGCTGATTGCTTGACAGTTTTTTTGGTGGAGAAGGCGGCAAGCAGTTGTGAAGTTTTGTATGGTGATTGAGTAGGGGGTTTGTGGAGTGATGGGAATAAAGGATGATTGATTGGGTTGGAGGAAGATGTGATTGAATTGGCAGAGGTGGATGTTCGGGTAGTAGGGGATGTTGATGATAGTGAACTGATAGTGGTGGTCGGATAGCAGATGAAGGCTGTTGTCAAATGAAGGCTTGTTTGTGCATTGTATGGGTGAGGGGAAGTCGAGATAGTGATTGTAAATATGGAGATTTGTTGTTGAAGTATGTGATGTTGTGAATTTGTGGTGGGGATGTTGGCACTGCTGTATGAATTGTAGGAAGCAAAGATTTTATTTATTGATTGTATGAATTTGTAGTGGTGAAGAGTGTGTACTGGTGATTCATAGAATGGCAGAATTGCAAGGATACCAGAAGTGCACAATGTATCAGCAATGGAGTGATTTAGTGGTGAATGGGTGATTGCAAGTGGAAGTTAAAGGAAATGGAATGACTGGGTTTGTAGTAGAGAGGATTGAAGTTGCTGCTTTGAAATTGTGGGGGAGTGGCAAGGACTTGAAGTGTAGTGTGTAGTTTTGGGTGGAAACAGAGGACAAAGTTGTTGTTTGAAAGTTGTTAGGCAGAGCGGTAGGGAGATGACTGGAGGGGAAGTCGATGAATGATATGGTATGTACCGTGTAATGGTTGTGGATGGGATTCGTTGTATTGGTGGATGGAACAGTGAAGGGGGCAGAAACAGTGAAGGTGAATATGAGTCCAGTAGAATTTGCAGTGTTGAAATGGTAATGAGCAGCTATGTATAATTATGGTGATGAAGGAGATTTTAGTTTGGATGTGGAGCTGTGATAGGTATGGGGATGTAAAGGCAAGGCTTGAATGAGCTGCAGACAGGTGAATGTCTGGCAAATTGTTGTTTGAATGTTCGATGGTCAGTAGTATGTAGATGAATGGTGATTGGAAGCAGCAGAATTTAATGAAGTATGGGGTGTTTGATTGTCGGATATGGGTTGCCGAGGCAGGAATGGAAGTTGGACTTTGACAGTTTGTTGGCGGTAGAGGAAAGTGGAGAGATTGATGAGAGATTGAGGAAAGTGGAGAGATAGAGTGAATATTTAGGAGTATAACAGTAAGATTAGGCAGTGAGAATGTGCACAGTTGCACAGGAATGTAAACTTGTAAATTGAAAATAATAATAAATAGAAAAAAATTGTAAAGAAAATGAAATGCAATTTGTGAAGGAAAAGAAAAGAAAATATTTTTGTTTTTTTTGTTTTGAAATTGTGAATGTTTTTTTTAAGAGAATGCAAATGCAAATAGACTAACAACTAAAAAAAAACAAAAAACAACACACAAACAAAAATCACACAAACACAAAAAAAAATTAAAAACACACAAAAATCAAACAAAAATAATTCGAAGAATAGAAAATCAAAATCAAAACAACTCCCCGGCAACGGCGCCAGAAACTTGTTCGGACGACGGAATTTCTATCGGTTTAGAAAACCGTCGAACGAATTTAGAAATAAAAATAACCGCAAGCGCACGGTGTACGAATGTAGCACGTGGCGAATATGGGTCGATCCACAGGGAATTGTTGATTTAAATTTCCTACTCAATCAAATTATACCAAAGTCGAGAGTGTGTTTAAGCTAGAAAATGGGAAAATGAACTAACTAACAAAAACTAGCAAAAGAAAATGATAAAAATATGAGAGTTAAAAGAACAATTTAGAGATAAATTCACTCTTTATATCATATAAATCAACAAAATGAAGTTATGATCTCTCTTTTCTTTTCATTAGTGTAATTAGTTGATGTGTTTATCATAAGTATGATATATTTGTGCTATTAATTAGCCCAATATAAATCATCAAACTATAACACAACCACTAATACACATTTAACTCTCATGAAATATGACAACAAAGTTGAAATAAAAATCTATTTTAAGCATAGCCTATTAACTATTGTTTAGAAATATAGGCTATCAAATTTCAATTTCAACATTCACTTCTTTGCCATAATCATATTTAGATGAAGAGGCAATTCGTGTTATGTTTGTTTAAGCATAGCCTATTTGTTATGAACAACATAGACTATCAAATTCAAAGCTAAACAACATCATTAAACCACTTCAACTATTTCCATTAAAGCACAAAAAGAGAGTATAAACATCAAAATGTTGCATCTACATACTAGAGAGCTTCATTACCCTTAAATTGTAGGGATTAAGCTCTCATATTTGTTATCAAATCAACAAATGTAGAAAGCAACATGAAAGCAAAAAGAAAGGAAAATGAAAGCTAATGGAAAATACAACTATTCTAATTGCATAAAGGAAAATCTACACTACTTGCATAAAAGGAAATGAACATGTAATTAAACAGAAATAATAATTAACATTGCATAAAAGAAAAGAATTACATAAGAGAAGAAATGGCTAAGTAGCCATGAAAAGAGAAAGAGAGCTTTCTTTTATTTTCTAAAGTAAAACTAACTAACTAAAAGTAAGATGGCTACATGAAACATAAGGGTTATTTATACAAGTTACAAACCCTAATGCATATTTTTCGGAGTACCCAAAATGCCCTTGGAGGAAGTGTGGTGGCCAAGTTATCATTAGCTTTAATAATCCCCCACTTAAATGTACATGAAGCTTTAAATGTCTTTTAGAATGTGCATTAGCCTTTAATTTGTACATTAAGGTAGTGGGTAGGTGGGGTCCTCCATGTTCTTCACTTTGAATTATTTCCATCTTCATTCCTTTGTATTGATTTTGTGCATGCATATCTTCATGAAATCACCTGTAAAAGTCACCAAATTTCCTACAAAAAACATAGAAAATTCTAAGTAAATTTTCACAATTTAATAAATGCACAAAAATGACCATTTCACCCTTGTATGAAGATGAATGTGTGACAATTTGGGATTAATGTGAATTTTGGTTAAAACAAGTTAAAATACCCAATATGATCATTTATTTAATTTAAATATATTAAATATGGCGATAAAAATATGCACATTTACGTGCACATCACTGCCTACATCCAAACTGATCAGCTTAACCTTTGCTGATGCCTCTAGAAACAAACAGAACCAAAAACATTCCAACCCAATGATCTCCTCAAGATCAATCAAGACCAAGATCACCAATTCTACTCTTCAAACCTCAGAAGAATAAACTTACTTCTTCTATCCAGAAAAGACAAAATAGAGACACTTCCAAACTGCTTCTGCTGCACACTCTGATCTATCCTAAGCTGCGTCACCAAACTCTATCTCGAGAAACCATCCTTCTACTAGCTGCACACTCTGATCTATCCTAGAATTCGGATAATAAGTGAACTCAATTTCCAGATGCGAACAAAACTCTGACTCCCTGAAGACATTCAGAAAAACTCAGATAATCCAAGAGAATACTCACACAATCGCAAGTCACTTTTGCGAGCAACACAGACCAATTCCCAAAGTAAACTGTTCTTCCCTTACCAAACAGAACAACTTACTCTCAACTAGCCAATCCACCGAATAAACGGGTCCACTCTGCTGCTTCTGAACTCCACCTCAGGAAAACTGCTAACCAGAAAACTTCCTACTTGCACACAGAACATTTCGAGCTGAACTGCTGACACCAATGCCAAAAACTTCCTAACCCAAAGCTCTTCGAGAAATTCGAACCTCAAAGCCAAACACAAACATCCAGCTGAACTCGGCCATATCACCGAATCAGACACACTTCCCAAACTTGTTCCAAAGAAAACATCTTCGGAGACATCCATATTCACTGTATCTCAATCACGTAGCTACTAATTCCTAAGGTATCAAAATACCATCACACACTTCTGCCAACCAACAGATCCAAACTCAACTCATCCATTTTCAAAGTTAGACTGCGAACCTTAACAGGTTTTCCTTCAAAGATCGATGAAATCTCTACACCATTGCATAACTCACTTGAGACGGTATTAGGCCTACAGTCTCGACAGATACACTTCCAAACTCAAATATTCAAACTCCAACCAATGGTAGTAATCGTGTTACACACACCACTACCTTATCTACCTTTATAACCTATATTGGAAAAACCCGAACAGGTAACCCAACAGATATGTAGAAATAATAAATATATATATATATAGATATATATCAAAACTACAAATACACTCTCTCAAGATAGACACCACTCCAAAGCCTAGGTATTCACTCAACCTAATGCTCTGATACCACTGTAACGACCCGCCTTCCTATCCACAGGATGACGCATCGCTAATAAGAAAGAAAGGGATATAAAGAGAAAGAAAGAGAAGAAAGAAGAACCAAAACATCAGAATCTAAACAGCGGAACGAATAAATTATATTAACAACATAATTATTTCATAGATATATAACAACAATCAGAGTCACACAGATAACACAACACATACTAGACAGTTATAAACACCTGTCTAGTTATTACAACACAGTACAAAACAACTCAAACAAACGACTTAGAGATACCAACACATCGGACTACTATATAACTACAACGCAGAAGCCTCCTGCTCCATTTGCTCCTCCATAACTTGTCAAAGCTAACCTGAATCCCTTGGCTACTCGTAAAAATTTGAGTACCTAAGAGTTTATGAAAAACAAAAACAAACTTCGGGCCAGACATGGGTCTGGTGTGAATAACAGGTTAAAGTTGCTTAACTTTCAAAAACCTTTTTAAAAAGAAAGGTATCACGTAAGACTTCCCACACATAAACATGGAAAAGTTTTTACCTTACGCTAACCAAATCATTTGCTAGAAAATCCAGTGATATTATAATAGTGTCTAGGGTTTTCAAATAAATATGAAATAGCCGAAATTGTTACATTCATTAAATTCCAGCTACTAGCCACAAAAGTGGGTAATACAGTCAAAACCGTTGGCACTTATTGGATTTTGGATTCCATACAATGGCAGGGCTACTGGGGTACCGCCCGTCACAGTACGTGGCATAGATCACCATACCGAGGAGTACGCCCGCTCCCGTGCAACACAAGGCCGGAACCATCCCTTGCTGGACAGTCCCGAACAAGACAACCCCGTTAGTTGTCGCGAACCAACCGCCCACACAGCCGAATAAAAAGGGACTTCTAGACAGGGGTAAATCTTGCCCTCCAGTGGGAGTTACCCACGAAGCCTTGCTGCATCTCCCCTGTTTTAGCCATTCCCGGTTGATGAGGCTTGAGCCTACGATTACCTTTAGAGAACACATCTCTTAGAATGCTCATCGTCCACCTGATGATGTTCTCAAAGCATTCAATCCATACAAGTTCGTTCCGGGTTTGAACGAAACCGAAGGCATTATCTCGTTACATTCATTTTGGAATCACCCTCAGAATTAACGACGATAACCCTTGCACTCTAAATCACCATCTCGAACCTATAAGTACTATTCCGTCAACTCACTACGGAATCACCCACAGAGTTATACTGGCGTATAGTCCTTACACCTCGAGTCTTCACTTGCTCCACTTAGATTCACGACCTAACGTTAATTGGAATCGATGTGGTTTTCGGATATCCAAATATGGAAAACCGATCCCGGTCTCATCGAAATCCAAAGCGTGTCTTTTAGGTCCAAGTTGTTTTAAGTTTTAAAACAATTCAATCTAATTATCTATATGTACACAGATAGATAATTCACATCATCATAATAGATAATCATCATTATTATCATAAACAGGTAATCCATATTATCATCACAACTTGATAATCTACAATATCATCATCAATAGATAACTCATATCATCAACACAATGCAACCAATGCATCCATAACACACAATACTAATCTTATCTCTGAGATTCAAACCATTTAAGTCAAACCATATCATCCATTCATAAGCGATGATTTACTTAATCACCATCTATAATTACTTAAATTAACTACTTGTATCTCTAATTAATTGAAAGTGAATTAAATTAATTACTTATCTTTAATTAATTTAAAATGAATTAAATCAATTACTTCATCATATAAATCTTGCTTACTTAACCATTAATTGATTACAAATCAATCAATCTCAAATTAATTACCTTAATTAATCACCCTTGATTAATTATCCCTACATTCAAGTAATTATCCTTTAATTAATTTCACAAATTAATTATCCTTAACCAAAATCAGTAATTAACCTTTAATTACTTCATTAATTAATTAATTATAATTAATTACATTAATCCTCAATCAATTATATTAATTACTTCATTAATCACTTATCATTAATTAATTAATCTTAATTAATTAATCCTTAATTACATCATTAATCATATCAATTAATGATCCTTAATTAAATTTAAACTAATTACTTATTTAAATTAATTACATTAAGTAATTAATTAACCTTAATTAAACCAAAATTATTAATCACTTTTGATTAATCACACATAATAATTAATTATCTTTAATTACTTTATCGAGTAAATTAATTACTCCTAAATTAATTACATTTAATAATTAATTATATTTATTAATCGTCCTTGATAAATCTCCTTAGTAATTAATTACCCTTAATTAATTACTTACTTAATTATTTCCAAAAGACTTAATCAATCAATGCTTAAATTAGTTACACTAAGTAATTAATTATTAATTACTTTTACAAAGTAATTACCCTTCATATTAATTACACAAGTAATTAATCCCAAAACTCTTTATACTTCAATTAATTACCTCCAGTAATTTATTGATCTTAATTACTTCTTTAAGTAACTATTCTTCACTGATTACTTATCATCTCATCCAATGATTATCCTAAATTAATTAAACTTAATTAATTAATTTAAACTAATCTAATTAATTAATTAATTACAATGAGTAATTAATAACTTTAATTAACTTCACAAAGTAATCATACTTAACCAAATTCCATAATTGATTATCTAAATTAATTAATCCAACTAATTATCAAAATTAATTACATTAATTAATTAATAGATAATCAAAAGTTAATGACATTTATCATCTCATCATCAATTCTTTAATTACCTTTTTCTAAGTAATTAACTTAAATTAATTTACATTAATTACAAATTTAATCAACCTTAATTAATTTATTTCAAATCCTTAATTAATTAATTAACTAAATTAATTAAATTATTTAAATTACCTTACTAATTTTAATGAATTACAATTCATTAAATCTTTAATTTACTTTAAAATAAAACATTTCTTATTAATGATTTATTATCATTAATCAAAGTAATTTAAAACAATTTAACTTAAAATTATTTTCCAATTTACATTTTAAATTTTAAATTTAAAAAAAATCAAACTTAACTTAAACAAAGTTTTAAAAACATTTCAAAACCCTTTAAAAATTTATGCTAAAGATTTTCTTAATTCATAAAAAAAATTAAAAGAAATTTAAACCCAAATTTATTTCAGAATACAAATCATAATTAAATATGTTTCAACAACCAAATTTGTTTAAACATTTAATTTTTTTTAAAACTTCCTTTATTTCCAAAACATTGTTTAAAAAAAATTGAAGTTTGATTCCAGATTTAAACTTATGTTTAAATCTCTACTTAAATTTAAAGCTTTTTATCTTAATTTCAAATTTACTTAAACCCTTTGAAAGTTGTTTAAAACATTTTAATTTAAAAAGTTTAAATTAGATTTTCAAACCTGGATTCAAACTCAGTTTGAAATCCAAAATTTAAATTTAAGTTTTAAGTTTCGTTTTGAAACCCTGTTCCAGTTTTTAAACAAATATAACTGGAAAATTTATACAGGTTTCAAAGAAACGTGTAACTAAAGAAAATGCCCGAGCCACAACTACTTGACTTCGAGTAAAACTTTGCGCTGCTTCGAGTAACAACTCGAATTACTTGAGTATTAACCCGAGTCAAAAATTACTTCAAACCCAACATCACCTGACACATCTTCTTCACCGTGCATATGCACGGTGGTTGTAGCCACCTCCGACCACTACCAAAACTTCGAGCAAGACGTCGTTCATCTCTAGAACCCATCATAACCATCGCAAACCCTTCATCCATTCGAAATCGCATTCGAGTCCCTCCTCCCCAATTCAAACCTGGCAACAGTATTGGAACATCACCACCCAACCTGGAAAACCCTCATTTCTCCCTCCTTTGGCCATCGTGTCAATTGCAACTTCGGCCTCGTCTACATCAACGCTCCAACTACCAATACCATGAATCCCGATACACTCGATCCACTGGAATGAGCGATATGATCAAAATTACCAGACCGAACAAAACTAGGTTTACAGACTTTGTCACCCTCTCATCGCCTCCACCAAGCTCTATTCATCTTCCAGACATTTTTGCCACACCCTCTGACCACTACGCTACCTCCACCAATAACCCCAAACACTCCAATCAACTTGATCATCATAAATTGACCAAAACCCAATTTCTGTTCAAATAAGAACTGCGGCCTTAATCCCAAACTAAACACTATGATTTTAGTTTTAAAAATCATCTTTTTGTTTAAGTTTTTAGATTATAATACTTAATTGATAATTTATTATGTTTGAGTTTTCTCTTTTATTTATCATACTCTAATGTTTTTTTTCAATTTACAGAGACATCACCCAAATTTGATTTTACTTAAATAAGTTTTCTAAACTAAACTATGGTCTAATTAACATAGTTATCACATAATCTAAGCCTTAACAAAATATTTAACTAAAGCAAGAGGATTTTCTTTAAAGAAACTGGTAACATAAGGTTTACAGTCATCACATGCATACATATCCAAATTTGCATAGAACTTTCATCAATAAATATTCACACAAACTTACATATTTCAAGGGAAAAAAAACATGCAACATATAATACTTATTATTTTTAAATTAGTGAAGTTATTCACCTGTCTTGAGCATGAAGAACAGAGTTCTTAAATTTTGAAAAGCTCTTGAACTTTAAAACTGAAAGGCCCTTTGTTTCTTGAAAACTTTAAACTTGTGATGCTTACTGTTAAAAAGAAAACTTGTATGCAGGCCTCTGGTTTAAAGAATGCAGGTAAGCCTTTCTTTTGATTTCCAGAATGCAGAAGGCAAAAACCTAGATTTCATTTGAAAATGCTTGAATTTGAAAACTTGCAGTTGCATGCATTTGGAGTTTTGATTAAAACTCTGGTTGAAGAATGCATGCAGGTTTATGCCTTTGCAGGTATGGCTTCCAGAATGTTGAAATGCAAACATATACTTGATTCCCAGATTTTTAAAGAATGCAGAGGCTTTACATTTATCCTTTAAAGGGAATTACAGGTTTAATCATGCAGGCATATGCTTTTGCATTTGGAAATGATTATACAGAGGATTGCATGCTTGGTTCTGAAAAAGAATTATAGGATATTGATTTGATTTCAGGTTTGATTTCAGGTTTGAGAGTTTTCTGAAACAAGTTTGTTTCAGCTGAAATATTATCTTCTAAACTTTTGAAAGAAAAGATTTAGAAAAGAAGCATGAGGGAATAAAGAAAACATGTTTTATAAGTGTATAAATGATTTATTTAAAAATTAAAAGAAAATCAAAATAAGAAGGACACTTGTCTCAAACTTATATTAATATGATTACACATGTCTCATTAGTTACTTAGGATATTAACACTTGTTCTATACATATGTTACTTATTTTTATTTAATTTAAAGATAAATAAAATCCTCTTTTCTTTATTAAATACATATACAGTAGTTTCATTAATAAATGTATATGTATTTCTTTTTAATGAAATAAAACAATTTATAAAAAAAATGAAAGCCTATTTATAAAATTTAACTATGTTAATTCATTTGAATTTTAAAAAGAATTCAAATTCAAATGCTATATATATCTCTAAAAATTCCAGTTCAAAACTAGTTTAAATTAATCATCTTTTAATTTTAAAGTAATAATATTGCCTTTTAAAACATATCTATATTTATACACTTATTACTATTATATTGAAATAACATATTTATTAATTTAAATAATTTATAAAAGAAATTATAAATTACATATCTCATTTAACTTATTTAAATGCATTAACGTTTTTAATATATAAATGGTATTTTAAATTTACTTATATAATTCCAAATTATAATTATTAAGCTATATTCAAAAAGAAATAAAATAAACTTTTGTTTATCTTATAAAAAATTTAAACTATGTTTAAAATACAATTATACAATTTAAAACAATTTCTTTAAGTATTTTAAACCAATTAGTTATTTATTAGATAAAATAAAAATCTTCAAATTTTCAAAATGAATATTAAAATTTAAAAACAATATTTTATTTGTTCATTAATCTAAAATCAAAACTTATCTATCTACAGTATATATACATATATATATATATTATAAATAGAAAGCAAGTACTAGTTTTTAAAAGATAAAATTACCAATTTAAACATTTATTTAATTGGATTATTAAAGCAAGTTAATTTTATTAACAAAATTTTATCAAATCAATTTAATTTTTAAATACAGATTATTAAATTGATATTGCCAAAATTTCCGGGATATCACATGAAAGGTTTGAGCTCTTTATGGATCATAAATCTTTAAGTATCTTTCAACTCAAAAAGACTAAACATAAGGCAGCAACATTGGTTGGAATTTCTTAAATCTTATGATCTAGATTTTTCTACGCACCTACGAAAGCCAACATACTAGCAGATGCGTTGAGTAGAAAAATATGCTGTTATTTCTTGTTTCGTAGTAACTCCAACTCTTTTGGAGAAAATTTCTAGTCAACAAAAGGAAGATGGGTTTTTAAGAAAAATAAACAAGAATGTACGCCAAGGGAAAAATTTAAGCTTTGAGGTAGATAAAATTGGAGTATTATGATTGAATGGGCAAATCTGTGCTCCATATGTGGAAAATCTAAGTCAAGAGATATTATATGAATGTCACAGAACAGAACTTAACATTCATCCGGGAATTAACATAATGTACAAAGATATAAAGTGCACATTTTGGTGGAAAAGCATGAAGAGGGACATATCCATTTTAGTAGACGCACCAATTGTCAACAAGTCAAGAGCGGCCAGTACAAAATTGCAAGGTTACTTCAACTATTAAAGATTCCAACTTGGAAGTGAGATCAAATATCAATGGATTTCATTGATAGCTTACGTCGAACAAGGAAAGGGAACCAAGGCATTTGATTTATCATCTACCGATTAACTAAAAGTGCACATTTCATTCCAATTAAGCCAACAAGGACCGCTGTAAGCCTTGTTGATATATATGTAAGAAATTGTACAGTTGCATGGAGTTCTAAGTAGTATAGTAAACGTTCGGGATCCAATCTTTGCTAGTAAGTATTGGAAAGCATTACAGACCGCTTTAGGAACAAGGCTAAATATAAGCACTGCCTATCACCCTCAAAGTAATGGACAAACGAAGAAAGTCAACCACATTTTGGAAGATCTTCTCAAACCATGTATTCTAGACTTTGGACGCTCTTGGGAAAATCTTTTGCATTTAGTAGAGTTCTATTATAACAACAGTTATCAAGACAGTATCGGCATGGCACCTTATGAAGCTCTATATGGCCATCCATGCAGGTCACCAGCATGTTGGATTGAAACTAGATATCGGCTAGTAATTGGTCCTGATATGATATGAGAAGCTTCAAAGAAGGTCGATATGATTAGAAAGAAGCTAAAGAAAGCCCAAAGCACACAGAAATGTTATGTAGACCAAAGGTGTAGATATTTGGAATTCTTAGTTGGAGATTTAGTCTTTCTGAAAGTCTCTCCGATGAGAGGAGTAGTGAGATTTGGAAGAGCTAGGAAGTTAGCACCTTGATATGTTGGACCATTTTCTATTCTTAAATGAATCGGGCCATTAGCTTATCGAGTACAATTAGTAGAAAGGTTGGCATGAGTGCACAATGTTTTTCACCTATCTCATTTAAGAAAACATGTGCATAACCTAGAGCAAATCATAGAAATAGCTACTCAGGAAGAATTGAAGGTGGAACCAAATTTCAATTATTAAATGACATGTTCGAATCGTTGATCATTATGGGAAATGATTAAGGAGGAAGGTAGTAACATTAGGCAAAGTTCAATCGAGTGGAGGTGTTGTGGGTTGACTTGAGAAATGGAGGATAGGATAAAAAGGAAAATCCTAAATTTAGAATGGAAGAATGATCTGTATAAATCATGTCGTTGTAGTGTACTCGTTGCCTGTGGTGTAGTCATTTATCCGTATTTTTATATATATTCATTATATCGAATATATTTCCTTTTGAGCTATTTCCTTCTTATCTTAATTTCGAGGATGAAATTCTTTTAAGGAGGGGAGTCTGTAACGACCAGTAAATATATCGCTTTAAATAAATGAACAATAATTTTGTAAATAAATATTTATAATAATTTATATGATTTTATAAACAAAATATGATCATTTTTATTAGTTATTACTGAGAAGAAAATTTATATTCAAAATTTATTTACAAAAATATGCATATTTATTTAAAAGAGAAAATATGACCAAAAATCAGAATCGGGATTTATAACGATACAAAATGTTGAAGCTGTGCAACGTTGTAGGGATATGTTACATACACGTTTACATGTACATAATTATACATGAAACATGCACATAAACATATATACACCAAAATAATTAAGTATAAAAGTATTATATAAAATATATTTTTATATTTATTACTCCTTAAGCATATATAAGTCAACATATGCATACATGAGGAGATGGAAGTGATGAGCACATGGGGGAAGGCTTTTTCCATGCCTTGTAGGGTGGAAGGTGTGTTAGAGAAGCCTTGAAATGATGATGCAAAAGGTGATGTGTGCATGTATACTTTTACACTCTTCTTTTCCTATAAATACCCTAACCTCTTCCCCTCATTTTCATTCACCTTCTTCTTCATATTTCTAAGCTCTGTCTTCCACTATAATGGCTTCCATCCTAAGATAAATAATGTCAAAATTTAATTCAAAAAGAATTTAAATTTTAATATACAGTCATATATAGTCAAACACCTCAAAAGAATTCTGAAACTCCACTTTTCTTCTTTGTTCTTCGAATCTCCACCCTACTTCATCATTAGGCCGAGCACTTCTTTGCTTCAACCTAGGCCGTGAACCCCAAGCCATCTTTAGTCTTGGTTGAGGCATCTAGGAGCTAAAATCAGAAGAATAGTGAAAACCGAGTAGCGAAGCTATAGCAATTTTTTTAATTAATCATTGAAAACTCAAGGTGAGAAATCCTAAACTACTATATTATATTTTGGATGATGAATATAATGTTTACAATAGATGATGCTTTGATCATCAAGTTTGAAATTTTTTATATGAATATTGAATATATATATATATATATATATATATATATATATATATATATATATATATATATATATGTGTGTGTGTGTGTGTGTGTATGTATGCAAGTCACGAAATACACGTCGATAAGCACAAAGGAAATCAATTTCCTTGATTTAATGAATTGGTGTATATGGAATGTTAAACCTCTTTAAAAATGATTTAAAATGAGTTTGTAATGTTTTATAAACATTTTAAAGTTTTTTTGGTGAATTTTGAATGAGAATTGAAAATTTGTCAAAAATAGGCACGTCGTGTAATGGCAGTCCACGATTTCGCGCTGCAAAAGTCAAACAAGTGTAAAAGATGGAATAAAGCTCCGAATTCTTCGAGAAATTTTTTTACCAAAATATTACATCCATAGTTTTTCAATGAAGAAAAAAAACCAAGGTTTCGATAAATATATTTTGAAATATACGTAAAACAAGTTTTTGGAAAAAGCGCGGTTTTGCATTTCGGAATCCAAAACTGGATTTCTTTGGAAATAATAGTTTGAATTTGTTTAAAAATTTGGAATAAATATTATAAATGTTTTAAAAGTGATTTGAGTAATAAAAATGAATTTTCAAATAATAATTAAGTCGTTTTGATCAATATAGATAAAAAAGCACTTTCCGCATCACTTTTTCACAGCATTTTCAATAACTTTTAAAATATAGTTTTAAACTTAACAATTCTTTTTCAAATATTTTATAAATGTTTTTAAAGGAATAATTAAGTGTTTTAATGATTATTTGGAAGTTTTATAGTTTATTTAAAAGAATCTAAATAAATGATTTAAAGAAAAGCTATCACAAATAAAATGGTTTAATCTTGGCTCTAAAAGCTGACGAGTTGACTGGATTTTTCTATTCGTGAGATCCAGATGGGAGGTTCTTAAAATAAGAAGATGTTCAGGAGCAACCAGCGCTCTGGCTCACCTGGCCTCTTCCCTGGGTGAGGGATAGATAAGGTCGAAAAGTCAGAAACGAATTTAGTGTAAAAAGGTTTTAAGAAGTCAAAAGTAATGATAAAAGAGGTTTAATGATTCTGTAAATGCCAGAAAGAATGTTCTAGGGAATATATATTTTCCAAAGAGATTGTTATAAAAAGAACTAAATCAATTAAAGAATGATTCTAATCCACAAGAACATCCTTTTATCGATGACTGTTTTAAAGGATTCGGGGTTTGATTTAGATGATTCCTATCCGAAGACCACTTCAAACCAATTTACGTATTTGAAGTGAAGACATGTATATGATATTTGAAATTTTCATAATGAAGGAGTACTTGTTGATCATTTGGGAATAAATTCCGAATATACATATACTAGCAGTAGTCTCCTCGCTATGAAATATCCAATGCAAGGACTAATCGCTACTAATCCTAGGGTAAATTCCTGAAAGAATGTTGTAGGAGCGTGCCTTCAGTTTGTCCTGTACCTGGACAACTTGTATGGAAAAATGTCTAACATTACATTATTAGTTACATAAGTGACCTCTATGAACATGTCATCTATTTGGTAGCGGAGAAGGCAACTTCTCTTAGCTTAACACCCTTTTATGAGACGTATGAGATTTGGAGTTATGCGTCTATAGAAATTAGTTATGTGACTATTGAATGAAAGTGCGACATTCAAAGAAAGATGATGTGCAATGAGAAAGGTAATTGTTACCTCAAGCCTCACACCCGAAAATGGCCAAAATAGGGTAGATGCGCCAAGGCTGTATGGTTCACAACCATTAGAGTATGATCATCCTCTTCTAGACATATTTCTATCTACTATGACATTCGGGTTTAAATAGTTGTGTTGTATGCTAGGGGATGTCTTGAATAGGTCTGTAACGAATGGGGCAATGACATATTCAATATTATCTAGAAAGAGGTAGGCCGGTCTTGTCTTGGTAGAGGATCATTAGTTGGACCTCTATACATTCCTCTAGAGATGTATTGTCGAAAAGTAGTCCCCTCACCTGGTCATCCGAAAGGAAATCCATTCTCTAGTAAGAGCCAGTACGATTTTAGATGTAGAAATCCTTGTATTACAAGGTGGTATGATGGAATTTAATAATGTAATAATTTCGGCTAAGATTAATAAGTTTACTTGCAAATGTTTTCAAAGAATGTCATTAAAAATAATGTCAAGTATATTTATGTAAGAATGTTTTGGTTATCATAAGGTAAAACACGTTCTGTACTTATGTGCAGCTTGTTCTTATGAGATACCTTTTTATTTTCAAACAATGTATTCTGAGTTCTCACAACAGTTCCATGACTGACCCGAAGTTTATTTTGTTTTCCTTTTAAACTCTGGGTGCCCTATTTTTCTGGGCTGCCAAGTAGTTAGGATTCTGTTTGGAGTATTTTAAGAAAGAGCATGCTGGAAGGAGCACCTGATGTGGATGTCTATCTATCTATTTATTTTTTTCCGCTGTATCTAAGTTAGTTAATAACTGCAAGTGTGGGAACAGGTATTTATAACTGTTCCTGGACGGGTTAGTTCATACAAAAAACTCTGATGAACCCTAGTGAGGGTGGTTGTATGTACTATCTATCTATTTTAATGTAACGTGAGAATTTGTGTTTCTATCTTCTTCTTTACTGTACCCCTGAAAATATGCCTCCCCGACACTTGAATTTATAGCATGTGAATACCGTGGATGTATTAATGTCGATTTTCAAGAGTCGAAGAGACAGATCTTCACCGCAGTAGTGCCTTCATTTTGAAAATATTCAATTGGCAAGGACTACTCGCTACTAATCTTAGGGATGATTACCAAATGGGATGTAGTAGGCGGAGTGCCTTAGATTTGTCCTTTACGTAGACAACTTGTATGGACAAATGTTTGACATTGCATTTCTAAGACCACGTACATTGTTTTTACAAACATACATCTATTTGGTGGTGTAGGAGGTAACCCCTCTTGTGCTTAACACCCTTCTCCGAGGCGTATGAACTTAGGGGTTGTACTTTTATGGAAATCAATAGTGTGTTGTTAGAAATGCCAATGTGGAATTCTAAGTGGAATTTTCTTTGCGAGAACTAAGGCATGGCTCTGTGAAATGTAAAGCATGGCTTTGTGGAAAGTAGAGCGTGTCCTCACGAGCCTTAGATCCCGAAGATGATAAGGGAACCTATATGGTTTGAAGGAAACACTACAATATTATGGACTATCGAATAATGGCGAATAAAAAGGTGTTGCAGCCTTATAGTTTAGATGAATAGGTATAATGGTGTATGAGTCCCTGTAGGAAAAGCACTCAGATGCGCTGATTCATAGTAGTGTAGCAATAAGTTATAGTGGTGTATGAGTCCCTGTACGAGAATCCACTGTGTACTATGGTTGCTATACATGAAGTCCACAAAGGAAGGAAAATGCCATTAGTTCTCTGTCATGTTGGAAATCCATTTCCAATACGAGCTTTATGATTTTGACTGTATTCCCAAAATAGCTGTAATGCCTTATAAAAATTTCGGTTACCCTTTGGTACCATATAATTTGATGATGTGCCTAGGTATTGGTACTTTCTTTGTATATAAATTTATTTGAAAAGTGTTTTCAAACCAATGTCATTAAAGATAATACAAAATGTTTCAAATAAAAAGTATTTTGGTTATCATAAGATAAAAACCCGTCCGTGTTTATGTGCGGCATGGTCTTACAAGATACCCTTTCTTTTCAAAATGTTTTGGTTGACATCAAATCTAATCTATTACACTATCATATATGTAAATTTATAATTCATGTTTCTCATGCTTATTTGCCAAGCCTGACCCATGTATTCTTAAAACCCGATTGAGATCCGAGTAGTTTCATGATTAGCTGAAGATGCCTGGTGTTTCCAAAGGAGAGCTGAAGATCTTCATCAATGTATGGACGTAGTTTACTTTTCCACCGTGCATGTTGTTTTTCAGCATTTGTAAGGACAGTTGTTTATACCTATCTAGGTTACGCTTAGGTTGGACTCTGATCTATGCATTTTGAATTTTCAACTGTAAAGAAAGATGATGATACTATATAATATTCCATTCCTATGAGATTATGTTCTATCTTTATTTTCTTTTCCCCTTAACAATAGGTTTTTCCAGCATTGGAATGCTTGGCACTTAATACAGTCGGCGTATTAGCGTCAATTTCAAGGGTTGAAAATCCCATACATTACATTTGATATCATAGCTTGGGTTGAGCAAACATCTAAGCTTGGTAAGGGTAAGTCTCTTCAGAGATAGGGTTAGTAATACCCTAAGAAGAATAAGTCATTAGAAATTTGACAAGGAACACCCTAGAATGAGTTAATGAGTATTATATATGAGCATGTATTTGTTATTGACTATGAAGATGATTTGTGTTGATTGATCTGTTGAGTAATTTAAGAATTCTGCTCAATATATAGCACTTCATGCGAATGATCCTAAGAATATAAATCGACACATTGTTTTGAAAAGATTATATTTTATAAAAGAATATTTTTGAAAAGGGAAATTTTTATAAGATGCATTCTCTTTGGAGAGTTCGATGAATAATTTTGACTTGTTTGGTGATTATCTGAATAATCTCCTAAATATCAATTGGATGTTAGCTTGGGCGAACAGTATCGTACATTGAGTAAATTATTCTCTTTATCATTGTAAGATCAAGGCAAGTTCAAATCCGAACAAATCAAAATTTATTGATTTAGATAAAAGATTTCTTTTGAACGAAATGAGAAGTAATTGATTCGAAACTCCTGATGGTAGCACAAAGAGCACGTGCAGAAAAAGAAGCTGTGGAAAAATAAAAAAAAAGACCTTATGTTGGCTTCTACTGCTTTAGGTGTGGTAAAAAGGACATTATGTAGTTCGTTGTGAGGACATGATAATAAAGAAAGTAAAGGAAGACAAACCTATTCGAGATGATATATCCTGTTTCAAGTGTAAATGGCAAGGATATTTTCTACGTAATTGCCCTAGAACAAAGAAGAAACCAAGAATTCCATCAAGGAAGGAATAAGAATTGCTAATGCTGCAAAGAATTAGGAAATATATTCAGCGGTTGTCCTTTAAAAAAAGAAGAAAAGAAAGCTTAGACATGTGCCCTTCAGACATCACCCCCTACAGTCGCTATTATAGCTGGAAGGAGTACATAGGCTTGTAGTTCATGTTACGAATGAAGGCATGTGTGGAAGGGTTGTCCAAAGAAAAAGACACAGTTGGCTAACTTAGATACTAAAAGAAAAACACCATCTAGGTCGAAAAAGGCCCAAGAATAGTGTGTATAGCAATCCTAGTACATATATAGAAAATGGTTGTGTATGATAAATTGTATTTTCTAGGTTTATCCCTTAATTAGTAAATTCCTTTTGATGGATTATTCTCTCTATGCATTTCTTCTACCCCATCAATTTAATAAGATTTTTTGAAATAAAAATTTAAATGGATAATTTTGGATAACTAATTAACATAATAGTTAATGGTTATAAGTTTTTGATATCAATACTTTTGCATTTATTATGGAAATTATTTTTGAAGGAATATATTTTGAAAATAAAAAGTAGTTTGAATTTGAAAAGTCTAAATAAGAAGTAAATTTTATATAAAGATTTTAAATAAAGCTGTGTCTTTATGAAAAGTGTTTGAACCAAATAAAAAAGTTTTATGAAATGTTTTCACAAAGATTTGGGAAGATAATAAGTACGTATGATATATGTAGATCATTTCATCGCACGATTTTGATGTAAGATTCCAGTACAAGACTTTGAGGTGTTTACACCGATCCAAGAAAGGATTTATCACTCGATTCTTAATGACAAACTTTGATGAGGATTTATGGTTGAGTACTTAGGTATTATATCATAGTTGAGAGCTATGCAAGAAAAACGAAAGTTTCTGATCAAGAAGCCTGATCAAAGTCCGCGTTAGAGAATGAAAGGATCGGTACTAGTTTAAAAATAAACTTGTGGATACGAATAGGAGATTCAATCAAATATTATATATGAATGATCTGTGTATATCATCGGGGTTTAAGTTTATAAAATAATGTTTTGGGCAAACTCCTTTGGGCTTTAGGTTGTGGTTAAATTTTAAGGACAAAATTCTTTTAGGGGGGAAGAATGTAACGACCCTGAATTTTATCGTTGAAATTTGGAATATTTAATTAATTTTAGATAATAAAATAATTGATTTAAATGTTAAATAATACATTTTCATTAATTATATAGTGATAATAATTCATTTTTAAAGGTTTTATAAATATATGAACTCATTTTGGAAAGGAATTAGCTTCATCGCGCTTTTGCAGTTCGACTTTGCGTTTTTGCAGTTTGAAAATATACGTTGCTGGAAATTTATTAAATGCTATAATAACAATTTTATAGCCTTAACAAACTTCATATAATTTCTATATAATGATAATAAGTGATTTATAATAGTTTTATAAACATGTACTTGTTTTATAGAAGTATACAAACTTCGTCGCATTTGGCAAATCGACGTTGTATTTTTGTAATTAGAGTACTATACTATTAAATATGGTTTTAAAATTCAAATGAGATCATTTTAGTTATTTGAAGATGATAGTAAATATATTTTCATGATTTGTTTACCAATATATATAGCTTAACTAAAATGTAAAAATATAATCGGAATCTAGATTTCAGATTTTCAAAGGTTTAACGAATAAAAGTTATAATAGAATATTTCACTATTGTTTGTTATCTTGTGCACATATATACATATGTATATAAATTTCATATATGCACATACAATTATACGTATTACATACATCTACTTAAGTGCGAACATGATTTGTGCTTAAAAAAGAAAACTTCACCTCACCATTAATGCACCTTTCTTCATCCTTTCCACCTTATTTCTTCAAAAGCAAGGCAAGGGGACAAGGAGCACAAAATGATGGATGGAGGGGGCCTGGTGGAGGGCTAAGCATATGGGGAGGGAGATATTTTGGCGGTTGCTTAAAGCTTAAGGCTTGGGAAGGCAACAAATACACCCTAAGCCTTCACTTATCATTCACACAATTCACTTCTTCTTCCTCTTCTTTTCTTGAGATCTAATGGCCTCTTTAATAGCCTCCTCCTCTAAGAAAAATATACTCAAAGTAGTGGAAAAAAATTAATAAAAGAAAGTAAGGAATATATACATACGTATATGCCATAAAGGTCCATCTCCAAAATGTTGCCAAACTCCTCCTCTTATCCTTTATAGTGCATGGCTCACCCCCATCTCCACCTTTGGTCGAGCATTCACCTCCCCAAGAGTTAAGGCTGAGCATTCCAGTGAAAGATGAGAAAGTTCAAGAAGCTCTGGAGTGGAGAAAGTAGTGAGAAGTGCTACTGGAGTATCATTGGAATAATTTCAAGGAGTTTGAAAGGGAAAGCTATAATAGTGAGATTATATCATAACTTTAGTTTCTTTGAATCTTATATTGATTTTAAATGATGATATACATGATTATTTGTTAATTCAAATATTTGGATAATATTGGCCTATTTGATTGATTGATAACTTGGTTGTGATTAGTTGATAACTTGGTTGTAATAAAAAGAATTATTATAACCAATGACCTAAAATTCAAATACAATGGAATAGAAATCATTACTTTACATAGCCATGGTTAATTCAAGACAAATAATTCATATTATGCTCTAAAATTATATGTTTGTGGAGTATTAAGCCTCTTTGATTTATAAATCAAGAAAGAATCATTTTATATAGGTTGGAATTTGGTTTCAAAATAAATGAAATTAGAAAGGAGAAGTTTTGAAATTATTTGTAAAATAATTTTTATGATTTTATTTTAAAAAATAATTTTTTGAAAAGATGAAAATGATA
Organism: Allium cepa; assembly: GCA_030765085.1. Classification (NCBI taxonomy): domain Eukaryota; kingdom Viridiplantae; phylum Streptophyta; class Magnoliopsida; order Asparagales; family Amaryllidaceae; genus Allium; species Allium cepa. The sequence continues at coordinate 591,033,434 of CM060928.1, forward strand.
TGAAAATACTGCCTGGATTATATAAAATAATTGTAAATGGAAAACTTGAAAATTGAATACTGTAATGATATAGTATTACAATATTTAGAAATAAAGCAAAAATGGATTTTGGAATCAAGTAAATTGTAAAATATGGGTTTAAAATGTTATATAAAAGTTTTAAGAGTCTTTCATTATAGTTTGGTGAAGTATAAAAAATTAAGTAAAAAATGAGCTCATCGCATAGCGGCCGTTTGCGATTTCGTGCCGTAAAAAGTTAAATCAATGTGCTAAATGAAATATAAGTCAGAATTTATTGAAATAACAATTTTTCAGATTTTTATAACTTTAGTTTTCAATTGAAATGAAAATTCCAGATTTCACTTAGTAAATTTTGAGGTATGTCCAAAACAAGTTTTCAAAATCGTCGCGTTTTTATAGTTCGTAAAATATTGTTTTTGACTCTTTAAAAGTGGATATTTTAATCTTTGGAAATATGAAATAAATTTCATAAATATTTTAAAATATTTTAAAATTGGTTTGATTTATAAAAATGGAAACATATATATACATACATACATACACACACACACACATATATAATGAAATTAGTGTCGTGAATAAAGCTTTAAAATCACTATTCGTCGGCAGTTTAGCAACGAAATTTGACAATTTTTGAATAAATGTTTTATACTTAGATTTTTCTTCCAAAATATTTTGGAAATGATTTTCTAATAATAGTCAAATGGTTTTAGAGGTATGGAGTTGATCAACTAACTTGACCGCTATATGGGTGATAGAGAGATAGTCCCCAGACTGGAGTTTGGAAAACCAGTTGTCTGCTCCCTCTAGCTATCTGGACTGGTCCGACGGAGGGGATAGTTAATTTTATTTACTCGGATTGCATTTTTTTAAGATAAAAGAAAAGAACTTTTGAGTTTTCCAAATGTAACAAGATTTAAAAAAGCATTTTGGTTATTAAAGAAAACATTCTGTTTAAACTCTGTATTAGATTTCGAGGTGGGAACTCATACTATCTATATGAATTTAAAAGTTGATTTTACGTTTATTCGACGAATAGTATAGGTTGAGTATGGAAATTAGTATTGAGTAAAATTAATCTAAAATTTATCGAACCCTTGTTCTTCAATACTAACTGGTTTGGGTACAATAAATGATGTCTTAAATAACATTGTTTTTAACCCGTTAGAGATATGTTTTGGGAATATGAAATCTTTGTGAAGATTGGAATTATACTTATACTAGAAGATGAAAATATTTTCCTAAGTAATTGAAATGAAATGACTTGTTATTTCCAAAGTTGATAAGAGGCCTGATAATCCCATATATACTGAAAGAAATAGAAATGGTTTAAAGCTTATATCCTTGAAGAGATATCTATTTGGATGAAAAGATTTATAAATTTGATGATGTTTGATAATCACCTACATACATGACATCTTTTTATCGATAATTGGTTCGAAGAGACTGGATTTGGATTTCTGTGTGTTTGACCAAATGGAATATTCTCCAGCAGGAAGAGTGTATTCATTCTGTGTGATATTCCACGATTCAAAACTATCTGATTGCATATAGATCCTCATACGGGTAGACCAATAATTATAGTTCAAACCATCAAAATATAGAGGTCATGCAGTGGATTGATCTTCAATAAAACTAGCGTCAGTGAAAGTGTTGTTGTTGTTTTCCATATTAACAAGATATCAGATAACTGCGTAATAGTTATAAGATACCTTGCTTTGATACCAAATGAAAGTGCAGTGTGGATCGTGTAATATGGATATATGATAATACATAGTATAGCGAAGATAGTAATACTGTAAATAGTGCGGAATATAAAAGCAGTATAGTAAAAATGACACCAGATATTTTATACTGGTTCGGAGCACCATCGTACGTCCAGTCCCAGACTCCTTCTGGAATTTCACTAAACAACAACCCTAACTTAAGCCGAGTAATAGTCTATACAGGGACCTGAGCAACCGAACAAGATTTTGCCTCAACAGCCGAAGAGGACTTCACTTGCCTGAGCAGCAGAACAGGACTTCAACAATTTACTGAAAATAGTTTGACTGATGTGTTCTGATAACACGGATTTGTCACTTGTAGTGCATCCTTCCTATAATCTTCTCCTCGAGTATATATGTTTATATTTGAAGTATATGAAGAATAAAAAGGGATAAATTGCTTTTATGTAGAATAATCGAGAGGATGATTGCAAATAGATTTCAGAAAGTTAGATCAGAGAATAAGAGAAATCGATTGTAATTGGTGAATTGAAATGAGGTTGGAGTTTGTATTTATGATAGTTAGAAAGCTAGAACTATTGGTGAAGAGTTTCGATCGAAGTGTTGCACCCGAATCTTTTCGTTGAATGTTCGCAACTCTTCACAAAAGTTGTGTCTTTTCAAAAATATTATTGTTGTAGAAATTCAGTCGACTGGACAACAGGGTTAGTCGACTTAATATTCAAACGAATTTAAATATTCAAATTCAAATATACGTGCACTGTGCATGATGCACATTTTACTCAGTGTCAATCGACTGGACTACAGGGTCAGTCGACTGACCTGATATATTTTATGCAATATGCACAGTTTTGTATATATATATTATTTTTAAACTTCTATAAATTAATTATATGCTTATATAAACTAATATATATACCTTTAACTGAGGAGAGATTTTAACAATATTAATCTAAGACTCAAACATTCAAAATATAAAATTGGTGAACCAGTTTTGAAGCCTTGTCTCCTTGTAGTTTATATTCTCTTTTTGTAGCAGTCGTCAAATTTATGTGTTGTAGATGAAGGCTCTGTGTCATGAATCAAAACCAAGTCTCAAAATTCTCCCCCTTTTGATTGTTGACAACCTGTAAATAGATGTAGATTTCGACTGTATATATAAAACAACATAAATACTTATTTCTCTTGAATCTCTGACGCTTTTATCCTACATTTTTATTAATAGCAGTAATATTTCTCCCCCTTTGCCATCGACAAAAAGGAATAAGCAATATGATATTGTAATGAAATGAAACAAACACTCGCACATTGTAACGACCTGTAAGATTTTAATAAACTTTATCGTTTTATTAACGTATTTAATTGGATTATGGTGAAATTTTTAAATAAATTAATTTGCAAATAAAAAGTTAATATATGGATTACGTCCAATTAAACATAGCAGATGGCAAAATTTCAATTTATTTTATGAAAATTTATTTATTATGTAATTCTATTAAATTCAAGCTAGCTAATAATTGTTGATAATAAAAAAAAAAATTTCTAATGCAGAATATTTTACATAGAAAAATTCTAAATCCTCATCTGAGAAAGGCGTCATCTTTAGTTTTTCAAAATCCGGACTTCTATAGCTTCGTCGTTCTTATTTTCTGCATTCTTCTGCATTTTTTTTTCTACTAGTGAAAAATTCGAATTTTTATAACTCAATCATACCACTGATAACCGTATACCATTGTGAGCGCCTCGTCGTGCTGATCTCAAAAGTATATTTATTTCTGTATTTCGGAACCCGGTGTACAACGGAAGCAATAAATTTGTTCGTTTTAATGACACCATAAATTGTGCCTCCTTAGCTTCTCCTTATTTCGTTTCGATTTAAACCGTGCTACCCAATATAAATTTATTACTTTAAATTTACAGCTATAAACATTATTTGACCGTTTCTCTTACATTCATTTCACTTAAGAGATACGTTTCCGGTAGCTCTAAGTTCATTTCTCTTTTGGCTTCTATTCCAATAGCATACGTTACTTTTATAATTTCCTATTTATAATACATTGTTTTATAACTCCCAATTCAATGCTAACGTTATGTGCTTTATTTCAAACAGCTCAATTGAACTTTTGAATTCTCTGTTCATTCAACTCATCGCCGTTTTGCTATTAGTATTTGTTTCCTGATTTCATCATCAAACGTTTCTACTCCTAATTATTAGTAAATTTAGAATCAACGTTTGTTGCTTAATTTATGGCATACGTTCTAATCTTTTGCTTTTATCATTTAGAAATCGAAACGTTTCTTTTGCTTTTGAATTTTGTAACGTTTGATAATAATTACTCTCCATAGTATAATTGCCTACGTATTGGGACCTAGGAAATAAATAAAATTAAGAAAACGTATAACTTGCAAGAAACAATAGATTACTTTATTTGTTTATCTGGTTTCAAACGAGTGACCATTTATTTCGGGAGAAACCGTTTCTTTTGCATGTGTAAAAATCTACCATCATCTTTCTAGATCTGTTCATATATTTTTTCCTTCCGCCTCCTTTTATTTTGCTCTCAAATTTCCACCATCTTCTTTCCAGAACTCTCCCATGCAAACAAATCCATTTATTACTCGACCTATATATATATAACTCTATGGATTCACGCACCTTTCCTTCTCTGTTTTAATATAACTCTTCATTTCTTTTTCTCTCTCTCTTCTTTATTTCTATTTATAACTTTGTCAGAAACGTATGTGTCTATATAATTTATTTATTCCTTTCTCTGTTCATTTTCTTGCTTTCAAAATGTCCTTTCCTTTGTTATTCCCTTAATTTTAGTGCGTTACTTTACACCACTACAGGACATTTATTTATGTACGTTTCACTATGTTTCTTATATAATTTGATAAGCTGCACTTTTCTCTCCTTAATTTCTTTCTTCCATCATGATTCTAAAGACTTCTGCAAAAATATATATATATATATATATATATATATATATATATATATCACAGCATCTCTACATTCCTACTTTCTTTCTTCATTCTATAAACATATTTTTCCCTTACCTGAAGCCTCTCAGATCTGTTCTTCTCCTACAAAAAAAAAAAAAACACACACACATAAGAAACGCATAAAATAACAGGCAGCAGCCGCCTTCCATCCCTCTATCCTCTCTCGTTCATCACCTCCGCACTCTCACCTCCGCCTCGGGTACCACTGCATCTCCCACTTCAACTGGTGAGTAGCCACCTTTATTTGTATGCACAATTTTTTTTAAATGCAATTATTTGAACGTATGCGTGCTTAGTTAGGATAACATATGATTAGTTTGGGTTTAGGTCACGTTAGTCTTATATATATGAGTATAGAATGTCTGCATATATTTGTGTAGTAAATTGTTTGCATATTTTACTTAAATAATTTTAAAGTATCAAATTGTTTTTCCTTCAAAGATATATATATATATAGGTTAGTTATAGACAAAAGTATATGTATATGAGCTTTATGAGATGTACGTCTACGTAAGTTTTAAAGTATACATTATACATATACGCACAGCTGTTATATTTTAAAGTGGTATTTTATATAGATTTTTTTTTTTTAGTAAATTTTCGTTCTGATTAAATTTTATACATGTTGATGTTCACGTAATTTATAGGTTTTAAGATGTATAAGTTAAGTTATATATATATGACTTTATTTACGCATATAAAATTTTAAAAGTGGTATGGTCTGTTTATACGCATGGTTAGTAAAGGTGATTTATTTATTTATAATATATTGTTTTGCCGTTTATATATGTCACAGTTTTTAAAAATGGAGGAAAGGACAGTACATGTGTTCATTTGAAGAAGTCTTTGTCTATTTTGTTAGTACGCATATAATTTAAGTATGTTCATATAGGTGGAGTACAGACTTGCAGTGCATTATAATAACAAAAATTTTATGGATTATTTTATAAGTTGTTATATAGTTTTGTTTTATAAATATGTTATTTACGTATGTAAGTATTTTTTTAAAAAAATGTAAGTATTTTTAAAATTGTAAGTATTTTGTATAAATACATATTTTATAAACTAAGTTTACATTAGTTTATATGTGTGAGTATCGGCTGTTAGTTCATATATGGTATAACAATAAGTAATATAATATGGTTGATGTTATAATAAGTTAGGTTACTGTAAGTGTATTTGTGTATATACATTGAGTTACATTTTATAGAATATGTCCTTAAGTTATTAAGTATTTAGGTCGTGTCTGCATATCAGATTTGTTCAGTACATGAATTATAAAAGTTCGCTTATACCATTTATCTTCATCGTTTCAGTTCTGATCTGATCCGTTTCAATTAGCTTTGATCGAATTCGTGCCGATTTTGTTTTGCTTGGATTTGAAATTTAATTTCAGTATCCGTAGCAGTGTGCATATCCGTATCACCTTCTGTATTCTCGTTCATCTCTAGCCTTGAAAGGTGAGCAATCACTCACGATTAACGTTCTTTTATTTATTAAATTTGATTCAATTGAAACGTCAATTGAAATATGCTGCTGTTAGTTGTTTACTGTTACGACTGCTATCATCTGTATCTGTTCACCTATGACACCTGACACCATTATCGGTTAATTATTTATGTGATAATAATACAGATTGGTTGAAAATTTACTGATTGATTGATTGTCGTTTAAATTGGATGTTAATTACTATTGTTAAATGATAACTAGTTTGCTAGTAAGATTTAAGGTGGTATAGTTTACAAAGAAAACGGATTATATACGATGGACCTTGATTGATTAAACCTGACCCCGCCATATGTAAATTTGATTAGTTTAATTTGACCCATTAATTGTCGTAGGAATTGATAAGTTATACTTTAAAGCTTTGAACATAGTTTGGATTAACTGTTGTAATACTAAACTGAAATTGAAATGGAACGACAATTGAAAAACTGAAATGTAATAATCTGTAATCTACATGAAATGATAGTGTAGATTTTAGAAATAATTATAAAAATAACAATGCGAATTAATAAGATCATTTCGGAGTTATTTGATTTAATCTATTGAATTGTTATTGATTGTTGTTATTGCTTGTTTACTTACTTTGACACTATCCCTGTCATCACACTGCAAGTTCCCTTTGTTATGTTTGATTTTTGAATTAAAATGGGTTGAAAAATAGGCCCAAGCGGGTTTCGTTTAATTAAATTTGGGATTACGGGTTGAAATGCTATCCACCCGTATACATTTAGTGTACGTATTGAAATGATAATAGCCATAACACTTTGACCATATGAAAAAAAAAATCTATGGTCTTATTAAATGTAAATTCTTAAATACATCTATAAAGGGTAATGATAAATATAGAGTTAATTATATCTAGTTAATCAAGATTTGATTAAATACATAAATTATGATAAATAATTTATGTAAATTTTATTCGGATAAATGTTGCAACAATATTGAAAAATTAAGGTTGAGAAATAAATTTGGGTTATTGTAAAATGATGTTTAGATAAGGATTTATTTATTTAAATCAATTTGAAATTTATCGAATGAGATATTTCACGTTTAATAAAATTTGAGAAATCTTGAGAAAGATGTAATTTAAAGTCACTAAAATGGTATTGAATAAGGGAAGGTTCAAACTAAATAATAATGATGTAAAAACCAAGAATCTATATGAAACTGTTAAATTTAACATCTAAGTATTTAAGCCATGAACTGTATTGAAATTAAATGGTTTAGAAATTTGGTATGTATTTGGGACCAAGATAGTTGAATTTGTTATGTAGATAACTAATTGAATTTAATGGAAATTGAGGTTGAACGAAGTCTGGAAATTTGTATTTAGAGAACTAGATTGGGAAATTTAGGGGAAATATTAAATACTTAAAGTATGGAAACATATTGAAATGGAAAGGGTAATTAGGATATCAAATCCAGATTTGAGATTTATAATTGAGATTGAATTTAATTTAAATGGAAAGGTCAGGTTGATGTGAACGATTTGTTAAGTTAAGGAAATTGCAAGTGCTTTACCATATACAGCATTTAATATATATAAATACTATTTGGGAAATATAATTATTCGAAGTGAATTTGACATTTGGGTTTGAAGTATAAATTAAGTGAATGACCACGATGTAATAGTGTATATTTCTACCCTGTAGATAGTTCTATGGACCCTTAAAGGATGGTCATCCCAAACATCCTTTAAGTTATTTGTATTTCAGTTGATATTTCACTTGAGTTGGATTTATTGATATACGAATGTTAATCCTGACTCGAGTGTTTTGTGTTTTGCTTTACGCTCGGGTCAGACCGAGTAATACAGCTTTAGAGACTCACCTTTGGAGATTGGAGCTTCATTTGGAGATCCAACTATCGTTTCAGCTTTCAGTTTTCTAGATTGACTGGTTCAGAGAAGTCATCGGCTCGTACTGAAGACTTTTCTGTATTCCAGAGATTCTGATGTATTTTATTTTACACTCTGATGCATATAGTAGCTTCATGAACTACTATTTTTCTATTCCGCTGCATTATATTACTCTGTGTCTGTGATCTGTGATTGGTTTATTTACTGTATATTTTAGGTTTTGCCAAATTAAATTAACAATTCGGTATTTTGAATTATTCAAGTCGTACATGTACGGTTTTAGTGTCGATTTGAATGGTCCAAAATAGCGGGTCGTTACAGTTGGTATCAGAGCTTTGGCTCAAGTCAAAACTTAGCATATATGGTAAATTTATTACAGAATTACTTTCATTCGAGTTGAATCTCTTCCTTTTTGACTCGATTTCCTTTGAATTTTGGAATGTCCCTCAGTTTCGAAATTCATTCTTGTCTCTCCCTATTTATATTCGTTCGATTCTGGAGTATTCCATAACTTCACTGAATGATTTGTAAAAGGGGTGAATCTCCTTTTCAGTTGGCATTGATTCACCGAAGATTCATGTATCCTCGGTTTACAATGCTGCTATATCTAGTTATGCCGAATTCTATATCGGGCGATCGAATGTCGATTTGCCTTAGAATTCCGCATCAATCATATTCCTGAAATCACGATTGACCCGGTTAAGGTCGCCGGCGATTTATAGAAGTATATCCATCTTCTATTTTGTAATTTAATTATCTCATCTTCGATCGAGTCTATCTTCGAATCAGAATTCTATGGATTGGAGTTCCTCTAAATCAAATCTCTATCTTTGTTTTGAAATCCATTCTTAAAATTATCCTTTGAAAATCGGGTATGTTTGCATTTTGAAATTTGTTTTAAATATCGAAATTATTATTTTGATAACTATGATTTTATTCTATATATAAAAGTGAAAATGTTTTCCATAAGGATTATATACCTATATACAAAACAAATAAGAAATGTTATTCTATATATAAAAAAAAAAGGTTTTGAAAGGATTTGAAATTTTGAAAAATTATAAGAAATTGATTTATATAAAAATGATTTATAACTGAAGTGTTAAATTTGAAATTCGAGAATTGAATTCCGGTATTTTGAAATTGGTTTTAAGATTTTGGAAAATATATATAAATAATACGATTTAAAATTATTATTTTTGAATAAGAAATGTTTCAAATAAGCTCAAATGAATTCCAATAATTTTAAAGAAATTTCAAAGAAGTTTCCAAGAAAATAGAAGTCCAGAACTCACTTATGTCGCTTGAAAATAATTTCGGTGATGAGTGCACGCATCATCGACATTGATTTTCGAGTTTCAGAGTGAGGGAGAGGCCACTTTAATAGCTTCGCTATGCAAGTGTTTTGTAAAACCGATTTTGATTTCAAATTCCGAAGTATAATTTGATATTTTAGAAAGATATAAGTATATATTTGAAACAATTTAAAATGAGACCGGTATTCAGTCCTCGAGTTTCGGATTTAATAATTGGTTTATTGATTTATTGTTGATTTTCAACTCTTGAATTGAAAATTTGATTTCCCTAATTATTTTGAAGGTTCGAACACTTCCAAGTCAAGGTCTAAAGTTTTAAAAACTAAGAAATTTCGAAGAGTATAAAATGTTTGATAAAGAATATAAATTTAGTTTGAAATGTTTTGAAAAAAAAAATAGTTTTGAATAATGGTTTTCAGAAAGGTAAATTGAATATTTCAAATAGAAATAGATAGTTTAAAAGTTTAAAGGGATAAATTATAAATTTGGAAACCATTTTGAGTAATTGATTTTGAGGAAAATATTTGGTTTTGAAATTAAATTGGAATTAAAAACCAGTACTTATATGGTGATTTTGGAAATGTATTTGTTTGACTTTAGATATTTAATTTGGAAGAAAATTGGTGAAATCATATATGATTTTGAAACTGAATTGATAGTGAAATAATTTGAAATTGAGAATCTTAGATTATTAAGTACTTGATTTGGGAGTGGTCGAACTTATATAAAATGGATTTGTATAGTATGAAGTTGATTTGAAATCTATTGATTTGAAAGTTACTCAATTTGGAAAGAGATTTTATATAATCGAAGTCTATATAAGTATGATTTGATATACTATTGATTTGGAAAGTATTCGTTTGAAAATGGAATCCTATATATATGGACTTTATATAAGTACAATATTTGAAAGTGATTTGAAAAAGGTACTATATGATATATATTTTCCAAATAAAGATATGGAAAGTGCCTTCTGCTTGATATCCGCTTTGTGGCCACAGCGTGGATTCATTCTATCGTTATTATTCTCTCTGATTTTGGTTTTCCGGATGTAATACTCGAGTGTTCCCACCGTGACGTGTCCCACGGTTTCTTTTTCTCTCGTGAATGCACAGCGAAATTGCCTGGCTGAGTCTTGCCTAGGGGTACGGATTGTTTCCTGGGGGAACCAGGCGTAACCATTGTGTATCCTGCAATCTGTGTAGGTCGCGAATAGTAGCGCAAGTGCCTGGCTGAGTCTTGCCTGGGGGTACGGATTGTTTCCTGGGGGATCCAGGCGTAACCATTGTGTATCCTGCACTCTACTAGTCATCATGGCGTAACTCGCAGGGCTGTGAAAGCTTACGGATATGGATTGTTTCCTGGGGGAACCAGGCGTAACCATTGTGTATCTGCGAACCATGATCGGACAAAGGTTTTGGTTTGATTGTTTTGTTTGGATCGTACTTTCCATATCTATTTTAAAAGGTTTTTCAAGTATTTTCACTGGGTGTTGAAACAAGTCTACTAAGTACTTGAAGAATTCTAGCTTTGCGCCTGATCAACGCATGGCCAGAGTCTGCAAGAACGAGGATAAACTTGTTAAAACATTGAGTTATAAAAGTATTTTCGAAAGAAAAATTGGTTTTGATATAAAAGAATTTTATTATAAAGGTATTGCCAACAAAGAAATTTTGTATTAATATTTGAAATTTAAATTCTTATGGTTTGAAATAAATTATTCGGACCCGATTCTTTCTTTTGAATCTACCTTATCTGCTCAGCTTATTTGTTCATCTTGATTTTGTTTTCAAAATCTACCTTCCTTCCTTGTTGGATTTATCCTTTGAAAATTTTGTCTAATTATATACTACATTGTTTAATATAAAATTTTAAGTGTTATGAATAGTTTGAAGTTATTAATTTCGGATTTAATATTTTCAATAAACTTTGTAAAAATAAGGGATAGTGCAGGTAATTGTTTTCATAAGAGTTGAAAGTATTATAGTATTATAGAAAATTTGAATTTCAAATGAAGTTTCAAATAAAGATTTCAAATAAATTTGGGTAGTTTTAAAAATTTGTTGTTTATCTTATCTTTCAATCTATAAATTTCCGGCTGTTTTATTCTCCTACCTCCTTCCTTTTCGGGGACGAAAAGTTTTGAGTGGGGGAGAGTGTAACGACCTGTAAGATTTTAATAAACTTTATCGTTTTATTAACGTATTTAATTGGATTATGGTGAAATTTTTAAATAAATTAATTTGCAAATAAAAAGTTAATATATGGATTACGTCCAATTAAACATAGCAGATGGCAAAATTTCAATTTATTTTATGAAAATTTATTTATTATGTAATTCTATTAAATTCAAGCTAGCTAATAATTGTTGATAATAAAAAAAAAAAAATTCTAATGCAGAATATTTTACATAGAAAAATTCTAAATCTTCATCTGAGAAAGGCGTCATCTTTAGTTTTTCAAAATCCGGACTTCTATAGCTTCGTCGTTCTTATTTTCTGCATTCTTCTGCATTTTTTTTTCTACTAGTGAAAAATTCGAATTTTTATAACTCAATCATACCACTGATAACCGTATACCATTGTGAGCGCCTCGTCGTGCTGATCTCAAAAGTATATTTATTTCTGTATTTCGGAACCCGGTGTACAACGGAAGCAATAAATTTGTTCGTTTTAATGACACCATAAATTGTGCCTCCTTAGCTTCTCCTTATTTCGTTTCGATTTAAACCGTGCTACCCAATATAAATTTATTACTTTAAATTTACAGCTATAAACATTATTTGACCGTTTCTCTTACATTCATTTCACTTAAGAGATACGTTTCCGGTAGCTCTAAGTTCATTTCTCTTTTGGCTTCTATTCCAATAGCATACGTTACTTTTATAATTTCCTATTTATAATACATTGTTTTATAACTCCCAATTCAATGCTAACGTTATGTGCTTTATTTCAAACAGCTCAATTGAACTTTTGAATTCTCTGTTCATTCAACTCATCGCCGTTTTGCTATTAGTATTTGTTTCCTGATTTCATCATCAAACGTTTCTACTCCTAATTATTAGTAAATTTAGAATCAACGTTTGTTGCTTAATTTATGGCATACGTTCTAATCTTTTGCTTTTATCATTTAGAAATCGAAACGTTTCTTTTGCTTTTGAATTTTGTAACGTTTGATAATAATTACTCTCCATAGTATAATTGCCTACGTATTGGGACCTAGGAAATAAATAAAATTAAGAAAACGTATAACTTGCAAGAAACAATAGATTACTTTATTTGTTTATCTGGTTTCAAACGAGTGACCATTTATTTCGGGAGAAACCGTTTCTTTTGCATGTGTAAAAATCTACCATCATCTTTCTAGATCTGTTCATATATTTTTTCCTTCCGCCTCCTTTTATTTTGCTCTCAAATTTCCACCATCTTCTTTCCAGAACTCTCCCATGCAAACAAATCCATTTATTACTCGACCTATATATATATAACTCTATGGATTCACGCACCTTTCCTTCTCTGTTTTAATATAACTCTTCATTTCTTTTTCTCTCTCTCTTCTTTATTTCTATTTATAACTTTGTCAGAAACGTATGTGTCTATATAATTTATTTATTCCTTTCTCTGTTCATTTTCTTGCTTTCAAAATGTCCTTTCCTTTGTTATTCCCTTAATTTTAGTGCGTTACTTTACACCACTACAGGACATTTATTTATGTACGTTTCACTATGTTTCTTATATAATTTGATAAGCTGCACTTTTCTCTCCTTAATTTCTTTCTTCCATCATGATTCTAAAGACTTCTGCAAAAAAAATATATATATATATATATATATATATATATATATATATATATATCACAGCATCTCTACATTCCTACTTTCTTTCTTCATTCTATAAACATATTTTTCCCTTACCTGAAGCCTCTCAGATCTGTTCTTCTCCTACAAAAAAAAAACACACACACATAAGAAACGCATAAAATAACAGGCAGCAGCCGCCTTCCATCCCTCTATCCTCTCTCGTTCATCACCTCCGCACTCTCACCTCCGCCTCGGGTACCACTGCATCTCCCACTTCAACTGGTGAGTAGCCACCATTATTTGTATGCACAATTTTTTTTAAATGCAATTATTTGAACGTATGCGTGCTTAGTTAGGATAACATATGATTAGTTTGGGTTTAGGTCACGTTAGTCTTATATATATGAGTATAGAATGTCTGCATATATTTGTGTAGTAAATTGTTTGCATATTTTACTTAAATAATTTTAAAGTATCAAATTGTTTTTCCTTCAAAGATATATATATATATAGGTTAGTTATAGACAAAAGTATATGTATATGAGCTTTATGAGATGTACGTCTACGTAAGTTTTAAAGTATACATTATACATATACGCACAGCTGTTATATTTTAAAGTGGTATTTTATATAGATTTTTTTTTTTTTAGTAAATTTTCGTTCTGATTAAATTTTATACATGTTGATGTTCACGTAATTTATAGGTTTTAAGATGTATAAGTTAAGTTATATATATATGACTTTATTTACGCATATAAAATTTTAAAAGTGGTATGGTCTGTTTATACGCATGGTTAGTAAAGGTGATTTATTTATTTATAATATATTGTTTTGCCGTTTATATATGTCACAGTTTTTAAAAATGGAGGAAAGGACAGTACATGTGTTCATTTGAAGAAGTCTTTGTCTATTTTGTTAGTACGCATATAATTTAAGTATGTTCATATAGGTGGAGTACAGACTTGCAGTGCATTATAATAACAAAAATTTTATGGATTATTTTATAAGTTGTTATATAGTTTTGTTTTATAAATATGTTATTTACGTATGTAAGTATTTTTTTTAAAAAATGTAAGTATTTTTAAAATTGTAAGTATTTTGTATAAATACATATTTTATAAACTAAGTTTACATTAGTTTATATATGTGAGTATCGGCTGTTAGTTCATATATGGTATAACAATAAGTAATATAATATGGTTGATGTTATAATAAGTTAGGTTACTGTAAGTGTATTTGTGTATATACATTGAGTTACATTTTATAGAATATGTCCTTAAGTTATTAAGTATTTAGGTCGTGTCTGCATATCAGATTTGTTCAGTACATGAATTATAAAAGTTCGCTTATACCATTTATCTTCATCGTTTCAGTTCTGATCTGATCCGTTTCAATTAGCTTTGATCGAATTCGTGCCGATTTTGTTTTGCTTGGATTTGAAATTTAATTTCAGTATCCGTAGCAGTGTGCATATCCGTATCACCTTCTGTATTCTCGTTCATCTCTAGCCTTGAAAGGTGAGCAATCACTCACGATTAACGTTCTTTTATTTATTAAATTTGATTCAATTGAAACGTCAATTGAAATATGCTGCTGTTAGTTGTTTACTGTTACGACTGCTATCATCTGTATCTGTTCACCTATGACACCTGACACCATTATCGGTTAATTATTTATGTGATAATAATACAGATTGGTTGAAAATTTACTGATTGATTGATTGTCGTTTAAATTGGATGTTAATTACTATTGTTAAATGATAACTAGTTTGCTAGTAAGATTTGAGGTGGTATAGTTTACAAAGAAAACGGATTATATACGATGGACCTTGATTGATTAAACCTGACCCCGCCATATGTAAATTTGATTAGTTTAATTTGACCCATTAATTGTCGTAGGAATTGATAAGTTATACTTTAAAGCTTTGAACATAGTTTGGATTAACTGTTGTAATACTAAACTGAAATTGAAATGGAACGACAATTGAAAAACTGAAATGTAATAATCTGTAATCTACATGAAATGATAGTGTAGATTTTAGAAATAATTATAAAAATAACAATGCGAATTAATAAGATCATTTCGGAGTTATTTGATTTAATCTATTGAATTGTTATTGATTGTTGTTATTGCTTGTTTACTTACTTTGACACTATCCCTGTCATCACACTGCAAGTTCCCTTTGTTATGTTTGATTTTTGAATTAAAATGGGTTGAAAAATAGGCCCAAGCGGGTTTCGTTTAATTAAATTTGGGATTACGGGTTGAAATGCTATCCACCCGTATACATTTAGTGTACGTATTGAAATGATAATAGCCATAACACTTTGACCATATGAAAAAAAAAATCTATGGTCTTATTAAATGTAAATTCTTAAATACATCTATAAAGGGTAATGATAAATATAGAGTTAATTATATCTAGTTAATCAAGATTTGATTAAATACATAAATTATGATAAATAATTTATGTAAATTTTATTCGGATAAATGTTGCAATAATATTGAAAAATTAAGGTTGAGAAATAAATTTGGGTTATTGTAAAATGATGTTTAGATAAGGATTTATTTATTTAAATCAATTTGAAATTTATCGAATGAGATATTTCACGTTTAATAAAATTTGAGAAATCTTGAGAAAGATGTAATTTAAAGTCACTAAAATGGTATTGAATAAGGGAAGGTTCAAACTAAATAATAATGATGTAAAAACCAAGAATCTATATGAAACTGTTAAATTTAACATCTAAGTATTTAATCCATGAACTGTATTGAAATTAAATGGTTTAGAAATTTGGTATGTATTTGGGACCAAGATAGTTGAATTTGTTATGTAGATAACTAATTGAATTTAATGGAAATTGAGGTTGAACGAAGTCTGGAAATTTGTATTTAGAGAACTAGATTGGGAAATTTAGGGGAAATATTAAATACTTAAAGTATGGAAACATATTGAAATGGAAAGGGTAATTAGGATATCAAATCCAGATTTGAGATTTATAATTGAGATTGAATTTAATTTAAATGGAAAGGTCAGGTTGATGTGAACGATTTGTTAAGTTAAGGAAATTGCAAGTGCTTTACCATATACAGCATTTAATATATATAAATACTATTTGGGAAATATAATTATTCGAAGTGAATTTGACATTTGGGTTTGAAGTATAAATTAAGTGAATGACCACGATGTAATAGTGTATATTTCTACCCTGTAGATAGTTCTATGGACCCTTAAAGGATGGTCATCCCAAACATCCTTTAAGTTATTTGTATTTCAGTTGATATTTCACTTGAGTTGGATTTATTGATATACGAATGTTAATCCTGACTCGAGTGTTTTGTGTTTTGCTTTACGCTCGGGTCAGACCGAGTAATACAGCTTTAGAGACTCACCTTTGGAGATTGGAGCTTCATTTGGAGATCCAACTATCGTTTCAGCTTTCAGTTTTCTAGATTGACTGGTTCAGAGAAGTCATCGGCTCGTACTGAAGACTTTTCTGTATTCCAGAGATTCTGATGTATTTTATTTTAAACTCTGATGCATATAGTAGCTTCATGAACTACTATTTTTCTATTCCGCTGCATTATATTACTCTGTGTCTGTGATCTGTGATTGGTTTATTTACTGTATATTTTAGGTTTTGCCAAATTAAATTAACAATTCGGTATTTTGAATTATTCAAGTCGTACATGTACGGTTTTAGTGTCGATTTGAATGGTCCAAAATAGCGGGTCGTTACACACATCCTAATATCCATAGACAATAATGTTTGAAAGCAAAACAAACTAGAAGTGCTACTTAAGTACATGCCATATGAATTTAAACAATTGTCTTGAATTAAAAAAGAAAGAAACAAATAAACTTATTACACCATCGAACCCTTTCCCCTCCCACCATTTCCTTCATTACCATCATCTCCTTCAACAGTAGCAGCTTGATCATCTCCAGAAGAAGAAGTAGAAGACCATGTGAATACGGGTTGCTTTCCCGGATCGCCCAAAGTAGATGTAGAAGTACTAGAAGAGCACGACATTGCTTGCCATAATTTTATGAAAAATCCTTTCACTTTTGAAACGATCTGACTTTCTTACCACAGAAAATCGCATCATTTTTAAGAAAGAAAGGGATAGAAAGAGAGAAGAAAGAAGAGAAAGAAGAAACAACACGGAATCTAAACAGCGGAACGAATAAATTATGTTAATAACATAAATATTACATAGTTTACAATCATTATTCAGAGTTACACAGATATACATCACATACTAGACAGTTATAAACACCTGTCTAGTTATACAACTCAATACAGTAGAAGAAAACAACTCAAAGGAATCTACACAGTGGAATACTACATATCTACACGCAGAAGCCTCCTGCTCCATTGGTCCTTCACACTTCGTCAAAGCTAACCTAAATCCCTTGGCTACTCATAAAAATTTGAGTACCCAAGAGTTTAAGGAAACAGAAGATAAATTCTAGGTCAGACATGGGTCTGGTGTGAGTAACAGGTTAAGGTTGCTTAATTTTTAAAAACCTTTTGAAAAGAAAGGTATCACGTAAGACTTCACACACATAAACATGGAAAAGTTTTTACCTTATGCTAAACAAAACATTTGATAGGAAATCCGATGATATTATAATAGGTCTACGGTTTTCAAATAAATATGAAATAGCCGAAATTGTTGCATTTATTAAATTCCAGTTACTAGCCACAAAAGTGGGTAATACAGTCAAAATCGTTGGCACTTATTGGATTTTGGATCCATACAATGGCAGGGCTGCTGGGGTACCGCCCGTCACAGTACGTGGCCTAGATCAATGTACCGAGGAGCATGCCCGCTCCCCTACAATACAAGGCCGGAACCATTCCTTACTGAACAGTTCCGAACGAGACAACCCCGACAGTTGGAGCTCAATAACTGTCCACACAGCCGAAATAAAAGGGAGCTCTAGACAAGGGTAAATCTCACTCTCCAGTGGGGGCTACCTACAAAGCCTTGCTGCACCTCCCTTGTTTTAGGCATTCCCGGTTGATGAGGCTTGAGGCTACGATTACCTTTAGTGAACACATCTCTTAGAATGCTCATCGTCCACCTGACGATGTTCTGAAAGCATTCGATCCATACAAGTTCGTTCCGGGTTCGAACGAAATCGAATTCACTATCTCATTGCACTCATTATTGGAATCACCCTCAGAGTCAACAACCATAGCCCTTGCACTCTAAATCACATCTCGAAACTGTAAGTACTATTTCGTCAAACTCATCACGGAATCACCCCCAGAGTTATACCGGCGAATAGTTCTTACACCTCGAGTCTTCACAAAGCTCCACTTTGATTCACGACCTAACGTTTAATTGGAATCGATGTGGTTTTCGGATATCCAAATATGGAGACCCGATCCTGGTCTCATCGAAATCCAAAGCGTGTCTTTTAGGTCCAAGTTGTTTTAAAGTTTAAAACAATTCAATTATCTATATACACACAGATAGATAACTCACAAATCACAATTGATAATCAACATTATCAAATAAATAGATGATCCATATCATAATAGGTAATCCATATCATCATCACAATAGATAATCCATATTATCATTACAATGCAACCAAGCATTCATACACAACATTACTTATCTCATTACTGAGGTCACAAAGCATCCAAAACAATCAATGTCATCCATTCATATATAAGCAATGATTTATCTCATCACATTATAATTAATTTAAAATGAATTAAATTAACTATCTCCATCTCCAATTAATTTAAAGTGAATTAAATTAATTATTCTATCTTTAATTAATTTAAAATAAATTAAATAAATTACTTCATCAATATAAATCTTGCTTACTCAATCATTTAATTGATTACCATCAATTGCTTAATCATCCGAAACAATCACCTAAATTAATCACCCTTGACTAATTATCCTTAATTACGTTCATGTAATTTTCTTTAATCAATTTCACAAATTAATTGTTCTCAACCAAAAACAGTAATTAACCTTTAATTACTTCAATTAATTAATTAATTATAATTAATTACCTTAATCCTTAATTAAATTCATTAATTAATTACCTTTAACTACTTATCATTGATTAATTAATCTTAATTAATCAACTTTAATTACATCATTAATTATAATAACTAATGATCCTTAATTATATTTAATAAATTATCTTCCTAAATTAATTACCTTAAGTAATTAACTCATAATTATTAATCCCCTGTGATTAATCATATCCAGTAATTAACTAACTTAATTACTTTATTTAAAACAAATTAATTATTCCCCAATTAATTTCTTAATTAATCCTTTGATTTATTACAAGTAATTATACTCCAAATTACTTCATCCTTAAACATCCTCAATTAATTACAACCTATAATTATTAACCAATTACTTCACCAAGTAATTTTCAGTCCATTAATTACATAAAGTAATTATCTTTAAAACCTCAAATATTTAAAATTAATTAAGCTTAATTAATTAAATTAAACAATCACATTAAACTAAATTAATTACATTAACTAATTAATTTCTTAATTACTTCATTAAGTAATTATACTCAACAATTCACAAATGATTATTATTAAATTAATTAATCAAATTAATTATTAAAATTAACCACAATAATTAATTATTAAATAATCCTGATTAATGACCTTCATTAACCATTCTCTAATTATTTTTATTAAGTAATTAACTGAGATTAATTACAAATTTAATTATCTTCAATCATCTATTAATTAAAGTCTCATTATTTAATTAATTAAGAGTTAATAGAAATTTAATTAATTCTTAATTTATTTAATTAATTAACCATGAATTTAACTTAATTGATTAATTAATAAACCATTAATCATTAATTAATAATCTAACTAATGATCTTAATTATAAATAGGTTAATCCTTAATCAATTATTAATTATTCGCTAATCAATTAATTAAATTAATTAATTAATCTTAATTACATTATTAATGAAATCTATTCTAAAACATTAATCTTTAACTTAAATTTAAGATAAAACCATTTCTTAATTATGTTTTAAAACAAAGTGCTTTTGAATTACTTTTAAATTTCATTATAAATACAAGTTTTAAAATAAAAATAATTTAAACTTATCAAAGTTTAGAAAATTTAAAACTTTTTAAATTGCAAAACAAACAAGTGTTTGTCTTAGAATTTAAATTTCATAAAATTTTGAAACTAAATTCACTTCAAAATTTCAAAAATTTCAACTTACATTTTGTTAAAATCTTTCAAATTTAAACCTTCTGTTAATTTAAAAAACTGAAATTCATTTTCTATATTTCCAGATTTAAACTTCATTTAAACTTGCTCATATTTTAACAAGAACTTCATTTTTAAAAAGTTCAAACTACTTTTACTAAAATAAAGTAGTTAATTAAGTTCAATTTTTAAAACTTTACTTTTATTTAAAATCCGAGATTTTAAATTTAAAACTGAGTTTCAAAAATTCAAACCTTGTGACGCCCCACCTCTATGCTCACAATAACAAAGAGTATTAAAGGAAATACTGTCTGTTATTATGAAGAATAAGGCTGGATAGGAGCAGCCATCCGTAGTTAGGCCTTACACTAGTATTGGTTACCTCGATAGGAGCAGTATATATTTTTAAATTTTTCATCTCATATTTATTTACTCCCATCGAGATACCCAATTCCAGTATAAAACGAACTACGATGGTTCATAATAGTTTAGGACAATAGATATAATAATAACACAGATAATATAAATGTGAAACACAGATAAAACAAAAGTCTCATATATATAATAACTGATGTCAGTTACAATACATGTGATACTGTACATATGATACAACTACAACTGTCAACTCTGGAAGTTACATATACAAGTACATTATCGTATATAACATACATGAATACATATCTTCATATACAAATAAACCGACTACTATAAATGACGACGACTACTCCAAAAATATGAAGTGACTTCATAGCTCTAACAGCAACCCATAGTGAGATATCAACAACCTGTACATACTCGGTCTGACCCGAGTATTACATTCAAAAGAAAATAATACACGGGTCAGTCTAATTCAAACTCAGTTATTAATACACAGAAGCAGTAATAATTAATTAACAATTAGACGACAGTCAAATAAATTCACCTATCCGATCCTTTAACAAGAAAATCGGATAACGGTGAATATAACACGTATAGTGTTAAACAACAATTCAGCAAACTCAAATTATCAATGAAGATAGATGAAAGGATTTTTAATGAAGATAATTTAAAAAAACATCAGAATTGCCTAATCGGCAATTAACATCAAAATCTAATTATTAATAAATAACTAGAAACTCATAATCTAATTATCAAATAGATAATTAGATAACAACAAAATGATCAAATGAAACTAAATCAATTTAAACAATTGAAATATCGCTTAAAAACATCAATACCGATTGGCTACAGTACACACTAACGTGTACTGCCTCGCCAATACGGCATATGAAATACGCAAAAGATCAATGGATCAAAAGCAATTAGAATATCAATAAAAACAATACCGTGTGGCTGTAGTTCACGCTTGCGTGCACTGCCTTGCCACTACTGTAATGATGTACAAAAAAAACTCAATGCATCAAAATCAAACGGCATCAACTCAAATCAAGTGAAGTCACAGTGGAACTGCACTGGACAAGTGCAGACAAATAAACACAGTGCTACCAGACTACATGGACTACATGCCGCGAAGAATAGGCAATAAAAGAGGTAAACATGTGAGGTATACTACAACATGAAAGAACCAAATCCAATCAACACTGTGCACAAGGGCGGGTGTACCAATTACAAGTGCACTAACAAAGGAATTCAGATCACAGAGTCAGCAGTGGGCAGGAAAGACGAGTACATGTGTACTATAGCGAATAGCATCAGTGAAGCTCAACGCCACACCACACTGAATCCTACAAATGCAAGCCCAGATACAGCAATGGCATGGAAATACAACTCTAAAGCACCAAGGCTCGAATGACCGAGTGCACGAAGGCAGTGTTACAATTTACTTGAAGGCAGTAGAATGAAGGTGAGGGCACCAAAAGTATGGCACCACAGCACGCAAACAAATGAATACAAGTGACCAAATGCAAAAGAACTCACTGCATCAATACGGTGTATCAGATTCGAGCTCAACAAAAGAAACAGGCAACAACTACATCGATGAATCAGGGTAATGTACCCATGACTGCAACCTTGGAAAAAACTATATGGATATGAAACAGGCAGTGGCAACTGATGGCATACCAGAATGAAAAGAATATCACTGCACTACTTAACAACAATAGATCAACTGAATACAAGAGGGACAGCAAGCACATGAATGTGCAAACTACAACAGCTAGTGAATCTTCAATTTCAGTTTCAAACAACATAGCATGATCAAAATCAATAACCAAATACAGAGGTCAGGTCACGGTTATTAGGACTCAACACAAGTGAATTGGAACAATTACAACTAAACGAAACTGGAAATGCAAATTATATCAAACAGTGGTGGTGTCACTGCAAGTAGATCAATGAGGTGTTCAAGGCAACATGATACAACAACGTTATATACATTGAACAGTGCAGCATCAGGTGAATGAAATTTTAACTCAAAACATGGAGCTACTGACAAATGTTTCAAAACAAAGTTAACAATGTGATTACCCAGAAATCCAACATGGTCGGGCTGTGCAACAATGAATGATCGATAAATTTCCATATGCCCCACTGTATCTTACACCCCAATTACTACATGAAACTTACAGTACTGGAAGGCAATAAGATGGCCAAGTGACAATGTACATTATCCCAAAACTGTCGAGCTATACAATGAACCACTCAGTGAATGTTCAAACAGTAATGCAGCACCCATCAGTGAATCAGGGAAGGCAATTTGACCCGGTTACAAGGGCAAGCTAAAGATACATGAATATACATGTATGGTGATACAACAGTAGCAATTGTACAAGACAGGAGGCAAAAATCGATAACAGTTCAACAGGCATTAATTTCAAGAAACTACTATACTGGATGAATACCACAAACTCCATATGGTATACAGATGGTTTTTAAAATATCATCAACATTCTCATGTAAGTGTAGAAAACTACAAAATCAAGTTAAAAAATGTCAAAGCCGAAGCCAACATTATCACAAGCCGAAGTCAACAGTTAATGGCCACGGTCGAGCTCAAAACGAAAACAACATCATCGTCCAAGAATTTAACATTAAGCAAAGTCAGAGTCTTGAAAATCAAGAAATTAGCATTTTCACAAAATCCAAGTGACTGAAGTCTAACATCAATTCAACCGAGAAAAACACAAAATCGCAAGTTAAAAATCATTAAAATTCGAAGCAGTAGCCAAGAAAACAAACAACGAAATTCACTAATGACGAGAGTAAATTAGATGTGAGTGAAGAAAATCACTCACTTTGACTGACGAATTCAGAAGGAGCCATGCTCGAAGAGGAGGATCGATCAACGAGGGTCGGCGCCTTCGATTTGAACGAGCCTTAGATCTCGAGCGAACGCCATAATCAAACGAAACCCTAATTTCTGAAGCATAATGAGCGCGACCACCATTTTTATTCTTTTCGTATGTTTAATTTAGGGTTTGAAATGAAAAAAGAATAGAGAGAGAGAGGAACGGTAATCACTTTAACATGGAACCAACAAAATATGGGCCAAGATTCAAAGCCCACAACCCTTAATGAAATTTTGAAAAGAACCACAACCGATTTAAAAACTCCAAATAGCCATTAGCTAACAGATATAATCGTCCAATGACGATGATCAATCGATATGAAACCTCGGGTTGTTACAAACTCCCCTCCTTATAAAAATTGCGTGCAATTTTCATAATTAGAGCTGTCTATAACTATTATCTTTCTAACATAAACTGGTTAAGTTAGAAAAATAAAGATCGAGAACACAAACACCAAAGAAATCTTTCAGTTCCATAAAAGAAATTCACAAATTCTCAACAAAATCTAACTATCAAATAGATAATCAGATAGCAACAAAACTGAATAAATACAATTATTAGAAATATTCAATTATCAAAACGATAATAAAATCTCAAATCAACAATTATCCGATTATCAAAAACGATAATCAAATCAACAATTATTCGATTATCAAAAACGATAATCAATTCTCAAATCAACAATTATTCGATTATCAAAAATGACAATCAAATCTCAAATTAACAATTATTCGATTATCAAAAACGATAATCAAATCTCAAATCAACAATTATTCGATTATCAAAAACGATAATCAATTATCAAATCAACAATTATTCGATTATCAAAAACGATAATCAAATCTCAAATCAACAATTATTCGATTATCAAAAACGATAATCAAATCTCAAATCAACAATTATTCGATTATCAAAAACGATAATCAAATCAACAATTATTCGATTATCAAAAACGATAATCAAATCTCAAATCAACAATTATTCGATTATCAAAAACGATAATCAAATCAACAAATATCTAATTATCAAAACGATAATTAAATCTCAAATCAACAAATATTTAATTATCAAAGACGATAATTAAATCTCAAATCAACAAATATTTAATTATCAAAGACGATAATTAAATCTCAAATCAACAAATATTTAGTTATCAAAGACGATAGTTAAATCTCAAATCAACAAATATTTAGTTATCAAAGACGATAGTTAAATCTCAAATCAACAAATATTTAGTTATCAAAGACGATAGTTAAATCTCAAATCAACAAATATTTAGTTATCAAAGACGATAATTAAATCTCAAATCAACAAATATTTAATTATCAAAGAGGATAATTAAATCTCAAATCAACAAATATTTAATTATCAAAGACGATAATTAAATCTCAAATCAACAAATATTTAATTATCAAAGACGATAATTAAATCTCAAATCAACAAATATTTAATTATCAAAGATGATAATTAAATCTCAAATATCTAATTATCACAAGCGATAATCGGAAACAACAAATATCTGATTATCAAAAACGATAATCAGAACTCATAACATCAAATATCTAATTATCACAAGCGATAATCAGAAACAACAAATATCTGATTATCAAAAACGATAATCAGAACTCATAACATCAAATATCTAATTATCACAAGCGATAATCAGAAACAACAAATATCTGATTATCAAAAACGATAATCAGAATTCATAACATCAAATATCTAATTATCACAAGCGATAATCAGAAACAACAAATATCTGATTATCAAAAGCGATAATCAGAACTCATAACATCAAATATCTAATTACCACAAGCGATAATCAGAAACAACAAATATCTGATTATCAAAAACGGTAATCAGAACTCATAACATCAAATATCTAATTATCACAAGCGATAATCAGAAACAACAAATATCTGATTATCAAAAACGATAATCAGAACTCATAACATCAAATATCTAATTACCTGCAGATAATTAGACAACATCATAAAAGTGGATCGATCCCATCATATGGCGAGTCTAAGCTACGCCGCACGTGCAACATCATAATGGCCGAAGCCTACCAAGTACCCATCATAATTTTGACGCCCATCATATGACCCGAAGGTCCAACATATGACCCGAAGGTCCATCATATGACCCGAAGGTCCTCATAGTGGCTCGAAAGCACACGAAAATCATCATATATTCAATTAACGATTCCGAAATTAACCGAAATAGCAAACGCACATGTCCCATACCACGTGTTTTACTAAATCGTTTGATTCTCTTCATCGTTTCCTTGAACGTGTAAAATCATCAAAATCATCAAACAGCAAATGTTTCAATTAATGAGTCCGGAATTAACCAAAATAGCAAACGCACATGTCCCATAACCACGTGTTTTACTAAATTGTTTAAATCTCTTCATCGTTTCCTTGAAAGTGCAAAATTGTGTATTCCAAAAATAACATTTCACATTCTCAAACGGACAAGTCTGGAATTAAGCGAATCAGTAAAAGAAAGGGGTCATAATCCTCGATTTTTCTGAAACGTTTAAGTCACTTTCTCATTCTTCTGAAAACGCAAACTGTAAAAATTCTGAAAACAATTTCATTTATTTTATAAAAGTAAATAATCTACATTCTCAAACGAACAAGTCCGGAATTAAGCGAATCAGTAAAAGAAAGGTTTCATAGTCCTCGATTTTGCTGAATCGTTTAAATCGCTTCCTCATTCTTTTGAAAGCATAAACTATAAAAAATTTGAAAAACAATTTTATTTTTAAAACGATTTGCAAATCCGTGATAGAAACAACAACATTAGTGACAATTTCAATAAGAAAATTGTAATTCTCAAACACCATAGAAACGGATCTCAAAATCAGCATTGCGGGATAACCGCTTGAAAATCCACTTTAAAATATGACGGATACTGAAGTCAAAGCGATAGTAACTTTTAAACGTCAAAATCTCATCAAAATAATTTGCATCAAAATATAATATCAATGAAATTTCATTCATTAAAAATGTCAACAAAACACCGTGCTTCAAAATTTAGCACAAGTGTTAAAATTCCGTTATAAAATAACGGCAACAAAATACGTTTCATAACCAAGCATCGGTTCAACGTAAAATTAATGTGGTAACGTGCAACATAAATTTGCACGTATACCGCAATATGAACAAAGAAATCATTCAAATATATCTTCAATGAAGATAATTCAAAACAGCAGAAATCTCAACAAACTCACATAACTGCAATCGCTTCGAATTCTCAAATTGGATTCGAAATTTTCAAAAAAACAAATTAAGCACAGTTATGTAAACAACAAATGAAATTTATTTCAATTTCATATTTTGATTTTTAAATCAAAAAGTTATCAGTTGTACTCAGCGAAGACAGTCGCTGTTTCTGCTGTGCACTCTGATAAACAGAACACACTCAATCAATCATCAAAACACAAATTCACTTTTATTTTTAAATAAGGAAATTTTAAAAAAAAATCATCATAATTTCAAAACTTTAGTTTTGACTCAAAGCACATATAAAACATCGACAATTAGTTGTAACACATGTTCCATCTAAGTTATGTTTTATATTATGTCCATAAACCCCAAGCTCTGATACCAACTGTGACGCCCCACCTCTATGCTCACAATAACAAAGAGTATTAAAGGAAATACTGTCTGTTATAATGAAGAATAAGGCTGGATAGGAGCGGCCATCCATAGTTAGGCCTTACACTAGTATTGGTTACCTCGATAGGAGCAGTATATATTTTTAAATTTTTCATCTCATATTTATTTACTCCCATCGACATACCCAATTCCAGTATAAAACGAACTACGATGGTTCATAATAGTTTAGGACAATAGATATAATAATAACACAGATAATATAAATGTGAAACACAGATAAAACAAAAGTCTCATATATATAATAACTGATGTCAGTTACAATACATGTGATACTGTACATATGATACAACTACAACTGTCAACTCTGGAAGTTACATATACAAGTACATTATCGTATATAACATACATGAATACATATCTTCCTATACAAATAAACCGACTACTATAAATGACGAAGACTACTCCAAAAATATGAAGTGACTTCATAGCTCTAACAGCAACCCATAGTGAGATATCAACAACCTGTACATACTCGGTCTGACCCAAGTATTACATTCAAAAGAAAATAATACACGGGTCAGTCTAATTCAAACTCAGTTATTAATGTACAGAAGCAGTAATAATTAATTAACAATTAGATGACAGTCAAATAAATTCACCTATCCGATCCTTTAACAAGAAAATCGGATAACGGTGAATATAACACGTATAGTGTTAAACAACAATTTAGCAAACTCAAATTATCAATGAAGATAGATGAAAGGATTTTTAATGAAGATAATTTAAAAAAAACATCAGAATTGCCTAATCGGCAATTAACATCAAAATCTAATTATTAATAAATAACTAGAAACTCATAATCTAATTATCAAATAGATAATTAGATAACAACAAAATGATCAAATGAAACTAAATCAATTTAAACAATTGAAATATCGCTTAAAAACATCAATACCGATTGGCTGCAGTACACACTAACGTGTACTGCCTCGCCAATACGGCATATGAAATACGCAAAAGATCAATGGATCAAAAGCAATTAGAATATCAATAAAAACAATACCGTGTGGCTGTAGTTCACGCTTGCGTGCACTGCCTTGCCACCACAGTAATGATGTACAAAAAAACTCAATGCATCAAAATCTAACGGCATCAACTCAAATCAAGTGAAGTCACAGTGGAACTGCACTGGACAAGTGCAGACAAATAAACACAGTGCTACCAGACTACATGGACTACATGCCGTGAAGAATAGGCAATAAAAGAGGTAAACATGTGAGGTATACTACAACATGAAAGAACCAAATCCAATCAACACTGTGCACAAGGGCGGGTGTACCAATTACAAGTGCACTAACAAAGGAATTCAGATCACAGAGTCAGCAGTGGGCAGGAAAGACGAGTACATGTGTACTATAGCGAATAACATCAGTGAAGCTCAACGCCACACCACACTGAATCCTACAAATGCAAGCCCAGATACAGCAATGGCATGGAAATACAACTCTAAAGCACCAAGGCTCGAATGACCGAGTGCAAGAAGGCAGTGTTACAATTTACTTGAAGGCAGTAGAATGAAGGTGAGGGCACCAAAAGTATGGCACCACAGCACGCAAACAAATGAATACAAGTGACCAAATGCAAAAGAACTCACTGCATCAATACGGTGTATCAGATTCGAGCACAACAAAAGAAACAGGCAACAACTACATCGATGAATCAGGGTAATGCACCCATGACTGCAACCTTGGAAAAAACTATATGGATAATGAAACAGGCAGTGGCAACTGATGGCATACCAAAATGAAAAGAATATCACTGCACTACTTAACAACAATAGATCAACTGAATACAAGAGGGACAGCAAGCACATGAATGTGCAAACTACAACAGCTAGTGAATCTTCAATTTCAGTTTCAAACAACACAGCATGATCAAAATCATTAACCAAATACAGAGGTCAGGTCACGGTTATTAGGACTCAACACAAGTGAATTGGAAGAATTACAACTAAACGAAACTGGAAATGCAAATTATATCAAACAGTGGCAGTGTCACTGCAAGTAGATCAATGAGGTGTTCAAGGCAACATGATACAGCAACGTTATATACATTGAACAGTGCAGCATCAGGTCAATGAAGTTTTAACTCAAAACATGGAGCTACTGATAAATGTTTCAAAACAAAGTTAACAATGTGATTACCCAGAAATCCAACATGGTCGGGCTGTGCAACAATGAATGATCGATAAATTTCCATGTGCCCCACTGTATCTTACACCCCAATTACTACATGAAACTTGCAGTATGGAAGGCAATAAGATGGCCAAGTGACAATGTACATTATCCCAAAACTGTCGAGCTATACAATGAACCACTCAGTGAATGTTCAAACAGTAATGCAGCACCCATCAGTGAATCAGGGAAGGCAATTTGACCCGGTTACAAGGGAAAGCTAAAGATACATGAATATACATGTATGGTGATACAGCAGTAGCAATTGTACAAGACAGGAGGCAAAAATCGATAACAGTTCAACAGGCATCAATTTCAAGAAACTACTATACTGGATGAATACCACAAACTCCATATGGTATACAGGTGGTTTTTAAAACATCATCAACATTCTCATGTAAGTGTAGAAAACTACAAAATCAAGTTCAAAATTGTCAAAGCCGAAGCCAACATTATCACAAGCCGAAGTCAACAGTTAATGGCCACGGTCGAGCTCAAAACGAAAACAACATCATCGTCCAAGAATTTAACATTAAGCAAAGTCAGAGTCTTGAAAATCAAGAAATTAGCATTTTCACAAAATCCAAGTGACTGAAGTCTAACATCAATTCAACCGAGAAAAACACGAAATCGCAAGTTAAAAATCATTAAAATTCGAAGCAGTAGCCAAGAAAAAAACAACGAAATTCACTAATAACGAGAGTAAATTAGATGTGAGTGAAGAAAATCACTCACTTTGACTGAAGAAATCAGAAGGAGCCATGCTCGAAGAGGAGGATCGATCAACGAGGGTCGGCGCCTTCGATTTGAACGAGCCTTAGATCTCGAGCGAACGCCATAATCAAACGAAACCCTAATTTCTGAAGCATAACAAGTGCGGCCACCATTTTTATTCTTTTCGTATGTTTAATTTAGGGTTTGAAATGAAAAAAGAATAGAGAGAGAGGAACGGTAATCACTTTAACATGGAACCAACAAAATATGGGCCAAGATTCAAAGCCCACAACCCTTAATGAAATTTTGAAAAGAATCACAACCGATTTAAAAACTCCAAATAGCCATTAGCTAACAGATATAATCGTCCAATGACGATGATCAATCGATATGAAACCCCAGGTTGTTACAAACCTGAGTTTAAACTAGGTTTAAAACCATTTTTTATTTATTTAAAACTTCAGGTTCTAAAAATTTATACAAACTGGGTACAGGTTTGTCAAAACCTATAGCATTACTTGAAACCCGAGACACCCCAACCTGCTTCGAGTTTAACACCCCTCTTCCCCGAGAAATCTACCCATTGACTTCGAGTCCATCCAAAATTTTACTCGAGTCACTCCAATACCAAACAACTTCAACACTTAACTGTGCACCGTGTATGTGCACTGTGCCGATGATCATCTTCGATCATCGACGGTGATCTTCTCCCATCCCAAACATCATTCAAACCCCTAACCTGATTCACCAGATTCCTTAGCTCATCCTGAAATTGAATCCAAGTTCAAATATAAACCTAGAAACAGAAGAATCAGGTTTTTTTGCAAAACCTGTCAACGACAAGTCTTCGCCGCTCCGACCACCATATGATCAACCCCTCCGGCCTCTACTTCAACCACACACCAACTACCAAATCACAAAATATCACAACACTCAGTCACTTATTTAGATCGAAAAGTTCGATTCTTCAAAACCACTCTATAACTAGGGTTTAAAAAAATGAACCTTCAAATTTACAACCTCTCTGATAATTTTATCATCATTCAAGATTTTTCCTAACTCTCCTATTCCTTCACAATCACCCAGAAGAAACTCAAGATTCCTCAATTCAAAAATCAACATATTTTGCTAAAAATTCAATAACAGTTAAAAACCCAACTGCAACTTCATCTAACACCCTAAAATTCTAATTCTTGATCTAAAAATCAAGTTATAGTTAATGCTTTAGATTTATGAAACTGACTTACAAAATTAACAAGTTTTAATTTTGGTTAAAATTTATCATGCACTGATATTTTCTGTGTTTCCAGAGTCAATACTTATGTTTCAACTTACTTGAATTTTTTTAAATATTAACTTAAGAAAATAAAAACAACTTTACTTTATAAATTTCATTATAACAAAAAACTGATTAAAAGGGTAAGTGTTTTTAATAAAACTTTTGCCTGGAAAATCAAAAGATCAGGCCATACAAAGAAAACAGCATTCACATAACTAAGTTTCACATCATCATTTACTTATAAACACAACAGTTCTATTCCATTTCAGTATAATCATGCAACCTATTTTTAAACTTTTAAATTTAAAAAGTTACTCACCAATTCTTTTGGAGATGCCGAACAGAGCTTTAAGTTTTTGAAAGCCTTTGTGACGCAGCGGATAATAACAAATCGATATAGATCGATGAAAGTAGCAAACGGTGGATTGAAGATACTGAAATGCCCAAATTCGTTGATCACAAAGATACCGAATTCTAGCTATCTTCGACACGTTGATCGCGCACGATACCATGAAAGAAGATCTACAATTCTTAAAACGTTGATCAAGCGCACTTGATACCGTGAATTGGCTTCAACAATCGTTGAATCGAGCGCACTCGATTAACCGAAAGTGGAGATAGGAGATCACACTCAACTATCAATTTAGATGAAAGCACACAGCAATCAAAATAAAATTTTATTCAACAATCAACCTCCTTCAAATGTACAACACACTCCCTATTTATAGCATTTTTACAACCGGCTCCTTAAGTCCTACACGACTTACGACTCACCCTTAGGTCGACAACGACCTATCAATAAACGCGACTCAAACACTTAAGTCGTACACGACTTAAAACACACGACCCAGATTACCTACGACATAACAGACACATAGCGCCTGAATCACAAACGACCTACGACTTACGGAATTACAAAATATTACATTACTTAGGTCGTAGACGACCTAACTACTCACGACATAAGATTCAAACGACTTACGACTCAACATTCAACGACTCAAGGAAAATACAAACAAATTACAACATAACGTCACGACTTAGGACTTATGACTTGCTTAGGTCGTCAATGGTTTAACAGTTATGCGACTTAAACTTCCATGACTTATCATGAGTCGTAACTCGTGGGCGGCTTGAAGGATGGTATCTTCACACGACTCAACTAAGTCGTAACCTGCCTCCGACTTAAGGACTTCAGCCACTGGAGCTTCTTCCTGCTTCTTGTTAAGTCGTGGACGACTTATAGCCGTGCCGTTAGATCATGTGCGACTCATCAAACCCGAACGATTTAAGCCTTGGTTAAGTCGTTGCTCCTTCCCATGTAACCTGTTAGGTCGTTCCTCCTCCTTACGTGACCCGTTAGGTCGGGGCCGACCTTCATTAACTCGTGAACGACCTAAGTCTTGTGCTTCCGTAGGTCGTGCTGCATCATCCTCCCCTGGTTGACAGAAATTCGACCTCGAATTTTCACCATCTTCTTCCATAACAAGTTCGGCTCCATGGTATGGAATTAAATATTTGACGTTGAAAACATCAGAAGTATGAACATCTTCTGGTATCTTTAATTGATACGCATTCTCATTGATTTTCTTTAGAATTTCAACTGGACCAATTTTCCGCGCCTTCAATTGATTATACGTTCCCGCCGTAAAACGATCTTTTGTCAATACTGCGTAAACCAAATCACCTTCGTTAAATTCAACACTTCGTCGCTTCAAATCTGCAGTTCGCTTATACTTCTCATTTGCCTTCACCAATCGTTCCTGAATGATTTTATGACATTCAGTTAATTCATCAACAAAATCAACAGTCCGTTTAACCGTCCCCTTCGGTTGTGATACTACCGCCAAATCCAACGGTCCCCTTGGAAAACTTGAATATACAATCTAAAATGGACTGTAACCTGTGCTTCTATTAACCGCATGATTATGTGCAAACTCTGCTTGGCATAACTTCATGTCCCAAATCCTCAGATTATCCTTCACCAAACATCGTAACAAATTTCCCAATGATCTATTAACCACCTCCGTTTGCCCATCGGTTTGCGGATGGTAAGCGCTACTAAATTTCAGCTTCGTTCCAACCATCTTCCACAAGCTTAGCCAAAAATGACTCAAAAATCTGGTATCCCTGTCCGAAACAATAGATTCTGGTAACCCATGAAGTCTATAGATCTCTTTGAAATATAACTGAGCAATATGAACAACATCCGCCATCTTCTTACAAGCAATAAAATGTACCATCTTCGAGAAACGATCCACCACAACATATATAGAGTCATTCCCTCATTGAGTTCTCGGCAAACCCAGCACGAAATCCATGCTAATGTCTACCCATGGTTTTGTAGGAACAGGTAATGGCATATACAATCCTGCATTTGTAGTTGTCCCTTTCGAAACCTGACAAACATGACATCTACGCACAAACCTTTCAACTTCCCTTCTCATTGACGGCCAATAATAAGACTGAGAAATCAACTGCAATGTTCGATTTCTACCCACATGGCCTTCTTTATGTAGCTCCTTTATAATCTTCATTCTCAAACTACAATCCGGTATGCATAAACGATTTCCCTTAAACAGAAAACCATCCACCAATACAAACTCATCAGCATTCCCCTCCTTGACCTTTTCAACAAAGTTCATAATGTAAGGATCTTCTTCAATCAGTTCTGGCAGCAATTCAAACCCCGTCACTTCAACTTTCATTGTCGTCAACAAATGATTCCTCCTGCTCAATGCATCAGTTACACGATTCGTCACTCCTGACTTAAGTTTCACAACAAACGTAAATTGCTGCAGATAAGCAATCCACGATGCATGCCGTGCTGAAATCTTATCCTGCCCTTGTAAGTGCTTCAACGCTTCATGATCAGTGTAAAGAACAAACTCCTTCTGAAACAGATAATGTCTCCAGTGCTTCACAGCTTAAACAATTGCGTAAAACTCAACATCATAAGTGCTATATCTCAACTTAGCTCCAGACAACTTCTCATTGAAATATGCAACTGGTCTTCCTTTCTGACTCAAAACTCCGCCAATTCCAACCTTCGATGCATCAGTATGTAATTCAAACAACAACTGAAAATCTGGTAAAACTAGAATTGGTGCTGCCGTCAATAGTGTTTTGATCTTCTCAAAAGCAACCCCTGCTTCCTCTGACCACTCAAACTTCTTTCCTTTCATGCAATCGGTTATAGGTGTCATCACACTACTAAAATGTGGAATGAACCTTCGATAGAAAGATACCAATCCATGAAAACTCCTCACTTCAGTAGTTGTCTTTGGCGGTGACCAACTCCTGACAGCTTCTACTTTACTTTCATCCACTTAAATTCCTTCCTTCGATAGAACATATCCTAGAAACAAAACACTGTGTGTCATGAACACACACTTCTTTGTTGCCGCATAAAATTTCTCCTGCCGTAGAATCAACAGTACTTCAGCAAATGCTGGACATGCTTTTCCATACTTCCACTGTAGATCAAAATATCATCAAAGTAAACTACCACAAACTTTCTAATGTATGGTCTGAAAATCTGGTTCATCACTCTCATAAAAGTACTCGGAGCATTTGATAAGCCAAACGGCATAACCTACCATTCGTATAGACCTTCCTTGGTCTTAAAAGCAGTCTTCCACTCATCACCCGGTCTAATACGAATCTGATGGTATCCACTCTTCAAGTCAATCTTTGAAAACACAACAGCTCCACTCAACTGGTCAATCAAATCATCAAACCGCGGCATAGGAAATCTGTATCTCACAGTGATCTTATTCAGCGCCCGACTATTGGTACACATCCTCCACGTTTCATCCTTCTTGGGTACTAATAAGGCTGGTACGACACAAGGACTCAAGCTCTCCCGAACACGCCCCTGTTCTAACAACTCCTCCACCTGCCTTCTCAGTTCCTCATGCTCTTTAGGACTCATCCTGTAATGTGGCCTGTGTGGTAATACTGCCCCTGGCACAAGATCAATCTGATGCTGAATATCCCTCAACGGTGGTAACTCCGTTGGTAACTCCTCAGGAAACACATCATTGAATTCTTCCAATACCGGCTTCACTTCCTCTGGAACTTCTACAGATTCAGTGGCTTCATGTCCAATCAACAAAAATACCTCTGGACTCTCCTCTACTTCTTCAATAAATTCCTTCAAAGTCAATAAAGTCTTCAGCTCCTCAATCTCTTCTGACTTGCTTTCTCCTTGTTGTCTCTTCTTTGGAACCAAAATGATCTTAACACCTTCAGACATAAAACTGTAGCTATTGGTCCGACCGTCATGCTGCACTGCCCGATCATACTGCCATGGTCTTCCCAAAAGCAAGTGACAAACATCCATCTCCACAACATCACACCAAATTTTGTCTTTATACTTCTTTCCAATGGAGAATGGAACTCGAACTCGTCTGTCCACCTTCACCTCTCCTCCTTTTCTCAACCACGCTAACTTTTAAGGATTTGGATGCTTCTCCATTTTCAGCTTCAACTTTCTCATGGCTTCGGTAGAAATAATATTGTCACAACTTCCAATGTCAATCACAAATTTACAAACCTTTCCCAGAATAGTGCACGTTGACTGAAAGATGTTACTCCTTAACCAACTAGGCTCTTCTTCTTGCTTCGGTATTAAACAAGACCTCCTCATCATTAGATTACATCCTTCATCTCCTGTTGCGATATCCTGTTCATCCTCCTCAGATGGACTAGAATAACCTTCACCAACATCCTCACCTTCAACTTCAGCAATCATAGTTCGTTTCTTAGGCTTCGGACATTCATTACTCTTGTGACCCACTTCCTAACAATTGTAACATTTGAAACCATTGTTAACCTTTGCTTTATCAGCCTCCTTCATCACTGGTTTACTGATAGATTCAGGCACATTAGAGCTTCCACTAGCACCTTTGTTCTGAGTATTGGAACTTGGAAACACACCACCTCCACGCCTTCCCTGCTTCTCCCAAGCCAACGCCGTCTGATGTGCTTCTGCTACCGATCTAGGATCAAACATATTCACCATATCTTGAATCTGCATTCGCAACCCTCCAACAAATCTAGCAGTCAGCTGTTCCTCTGTCTCCATAATGTCATTTCGAGCAATCAGTTGATAAAATTCATCAGCATAATCATTAACAGTCTGCGTCCCTTGCCTCAGATTCTGCAACCTCTGATACATAAGTGATTGATAATTGTAAGGCATGAATGTAGCCTCCATTAACTTCTTCATCTTCTCCCATGTAACAATCTTTGACTTCCCCATTCTCTCTCGTGTAAGTTTGGTTTGCTGCCACCACGCCATAGCTCTACCCCTCAACCTAGTAGCAACCAACTTCACTCGACGGTCTTTCGGAACCTCCTTGAAATCAAAGATCTCCTCAACATTAGACAACCAGTCCAAGAATTCTTCTGCAACCATTCCATCCTTGAATTCTGGAATTTCCATCTTCATACCCGACTCCCATCGTCGGTCATCCTCAACATCCCGATACGAGTTTCGAACCTGGTCTCGATCTCGATAATGAATGCTAGCTCTATCACCCTCTTCATTAAAATCAAATGTATGTCTATATCGATCTCGACCATCAACATCTCTTCGATCACGCATGTCTCTTCTACTATGTCTCTCTTCATCTCGATATGGCTCATCTTCAAACTCACGTGGAGTTCTTCTCTCTTCATGTCCATAGTCATGGTGATCTCTCCTTGATGAAATTGATGTTTCTCTTCTTTCTCTAAAAGATTGCGGTGATACCCTTCTCGCTTCCGTAACCGATGGCGAAACTCGGTTTCCTCCATGGTTTGAGATTGGCGATCTCCTCCTTTGACTTTGATTTAAATCATTCATCAATTTCTCTAACTTCCCAATACCTTCATCAAATTTCTCATTAATGCGTTGTTCGATTTGCTCGGCTTCTTCCCTTCTATACAACGCTTCCACATTTTGAAGACGATTAGCTCTCCTTGGTGGCATGATTGAATCAACACAATCTTCAAAACTTCCCAACTCAAACTTCAATTCTAACTTGTACAACAAGTCACAGCCTTCACTTAACTCGGCTCAACTCACTTCAACTTCAGACTTCAAACTCGGCTTGAACAAACATGATGACGCACGACTCAAAGCTTAACACAAAGTTATGCTCGGCCTTCACTCAAACACCTCAAACTCTTCTCCAAAAATTCAAACACTTTCCGTACTTTGATCCAAAATGAAATTGATCGAAAACACCTAACTTGTTGCAACTTCAAGATGAACACGATGAACACCAACTTCAAACTCCTTGGCTCCAAGACTCGGCTTAGCTATGATTGGCTAAGTCTAGCTTTGATACCAAAAAACTGACGCAGCGGATAATAAAAAATCGATATAGATCGATGAAAGTAGAAAATGGTGGATTGAAGATACTGAAATGCCCAAATTCGTTGATCACAAAGATACCGAATTCTAGCTATTTTCGACACGTTGATCGCGCACGATACCGTAAAAGAAGATCTACAATTCTTCAAACGTTGATCAAGCGCACTTGATACCGTGAATTGGCTTCAACAATCGTTGAATCGAGCGCACTCGATTAACCGAAAGTGGAGATAGGAGATCACACTCAACT
Organism: Allium cepa; assembly: GCA_030765085.1. Classification (NCBI taxonomy): domain Eukaryota; kingdom Viridiplantae; phylum Streptophyta; class Magnoliopsida; order Asparagales; family Amaryllidaceae; genus Allium; species Allium cepa. Next base: position 591,071,651 of record CM060928.1, read on the forward strand.
ACCAATTTAGGTGAAAGCACACAGCAATCAAAACGAAATTTTATTCAACAATCAACCTCCCTCAAATGTACAACATACTCCCTATTTATAGCATTTTTACAACCGGCTCCTTAAGTCGTACACGACTTATGACTCACCCTTAAGTCGGCAACGACCTATCAATAAATGCAACTCAAACACTTAAGTCGTACATGACTTAAAACACACGACCCAGATTACCTACGACATAACAAACACATAGCGCCTGAATCACAAACGACATACGACTTACGGAATTACAACATATTACATTACTTATGTCGTAGAAGACCTAACTACTCATGACATAAGATTCAAACGACTTACGACTCAACATTCAACGACTCATGGAAAATACAAACAAATTACAGCATAACGTCACGACTTACGACTTATGACTTGCTTAGGTCGTCAACGGTTTAACAGTTATGCGACTTAAACTTCCGTGACTTATCATGAGTCGTAACTCGTGGGCGGCTTGAAGGATGGTATCTTCACACGACTCAGTTAAGTCGTAACCCGCCTCCGACTTAAGGACTTCAGCCACTGGAGCTTCTTCCTGCTTCTTGTTAAGTTGTGGACGACTTATAGTCGTGCCGTTAGATCATGTGCGACTCATCAAACCCGAACGATTTAAGCCTTGGTTAAGTCGTTGCTCCTTCCCATGTGACTTGTTAGGTCGTTCCTCCTCCTTATGTGACCCGTTAGGTCGGGGACGACCTTCATTAACTCGTGAACGACCTAAGCCTTGTGCTTTCGTAGGTCGTGCTGCATCACTTTGAATCTCTTTAAACTGAAATGCCCCGTTTTGCTTTACGCTTCTTGCATGTCTCCATAAAAATGCTTTTGAAACTTAGCTTTTGAACAGGCCTCAGATTTGAATTTGTGTAGATTTAAAATGCAGGTTTGTTTTGATTGAAAAACTATTCTACAATCTTCAAAATTTGAAATTTTAGGGGTTTTGATTTTGTTATTGTTTTGGAATGGAAGGCTATTGATATGATATTGCAGGAAGACTTGATTTCATTTTTTTTCAGATTCAACTTGTTTTTTTTTGGATTTTAAAACTTGGGTTGCAGATTTCCCCTTGAACTTGTGCAGGTGCAGGCTTCAAGATTGCAGGGAAAGAAAACAAAATGGGGTAGAACAGAATTTGAATTGAGGAGTTTAAAAATGATAAGTATATTGATTTTTGAAGAGGTGCAGATACTTTTTTTTGAAAATAACAAATGCAGGTTTTTGATGCTACAGGATATAGTTTTAGAGATTGCAGGGATTTTGATTTTGTTTTGAACTAGAAAAATGTTTTACTGATTATTAGATCATGAGGGGTTTTGATTTTTGATACGAAGATATTTAAAACTGAGTTTTCATGTTCAGATTTGTGAATAAAAACAATGTGAAATTTTCTTTGATTAGGAAAGATGAGAAAAAGAGATAGGAATTAAAGAATGTTCTTATATAGGTTATTTTCAGATTTTACTAAATAAAGAGAATTAAAAATAAAAGGAGCCACTTGTAAAAATTCCAACATTTGTCACATTATTATGTTAATCTTTTAACACTTGTCCTTTTATTTAAAAGTAATTTGCATTTTATTTACAAGTTAATATATGTATTAAGCTAAATTTTAATTTGTTAGTTAATATTTTATATGTATATAAAAAGAAATAAAAATAAATCATATTTATAAATAAAACTTATATATATATATATATTTAAAACAAATCAAAAATCTATACTTTGGAATTTTAAATTAAAATTAAATTCAAAATCTAATATTTTAAAATCAAGTTATGAATACAAATCAAACTTTGAAATAACAATAGCTATTTTTAACCAAAAATCTATTTGTAAAACAATACATTGTTAATATTGTATTTAAAGTGTCTCATTATTAAATTAAAACCATTTTAAAAGAAATTATACTTTTATTAATAAATTTTCTATTTTATTAAGCCATAAAACTTTTTGTTTGTTAATTCATTTTAAATTTAAAACTCAAGCCAAATTTATTTTAAACATTTTTTCTTAACAAATTAAAAAATCATTTATTTATTTATTAAATAGTTTTGAAAACTTAATATTTAAATTAAACCAAATTTTCAAATTATTAATGTATATATTTTAATTTTAATTCATGATTCATTTATTAAGTTTAAACCAAGATTTATTTATTTAATAACTTTGAAAAGCTAATATTAAATAAATACAAATCCCCAAATTACTAAAAATATTAGAATAAGAAAATATGTTTTATTTATTAAATTTAAAACAATACTAATCTATTTAAAATATAAACCATACATTTATATTATAAATAGGAACCAATTTATTATTATTATTATTTTAAAAGATAAAATAACCAATTAAATAATTATTGAAGAAGATTATTAAATCAATTCGAATTATTATTAACAAAAATATCAATAGAAATTTAATTTTTAATATAGATTGTTAAATTATTGTTAAAAATTCTGGGATGTTGCAACTTTATTGAGCTTATTATCCACATTTTGAATGTTTAATTGAAGGATTTATTGATTACGGCACATGATATTGATTGTGGCATGTGGTTGGAGTCCTTCATTTGGAATTGTAATTTTTTCTTGCTGATATCGAGTGGAAGTTTGACGAGATGGTCGGTGAGAGGACTCGCCTTGTTGTGGTTAAACTTCAGATGTTTGACGTTGTGTCCATTCTTCAAAGGAAATTATAGGAGGGGGTCGGGCAACAGGTAACTTCATAAAAGCTAATGTCCGAGCATTTAAGCATCCAACTGTAGAAATTGGTGAATCTGGTTCTGGAACTTCACAAGCTTTGAGTAGACGCATAATATATTCTCCATGATATATTATATTCATTTTGCCTTTGTTAAAGCTTAAAAGGTCGTCAAGTATTAAACGAAGCCAATTGATTTTGATATTTCCAAATACAACATACAAGGCTCTAAAATTATGCTCATAGATGAGTTCATAACTCCCGGTTCTAGAAGTTACGGTTTTCATTAAGGCATGATGAGTTATTCGGGCTTTTGGTCATAAAGACATTGATTTTAATTGACGCGTATTGTCTTCAAGAAATAAATGGCTAACACGGTCTCCAACCACCAAATCGACATCAATAGTAGGCAATTCTACTCCATCATTGTCTGTTTTTACCATACGATCTAGAGAAAAGAAGACAGGCTTACCACATACTAGGTTCCATATGCAATCTTCTTGATTCAGAACATCTTGATGACCCAAATTGAGATTAGCGAAGAATAATTTAACCATAATTTGGTTAATTTTGTGTTTATTGTCATTAATATCAATTAACGACTCCAAATTGCTGTGGCAGGCTAATTCTTGAATATGATAAGGTGAGAAATCAGTAAAGTCGACAAATGAACCTTCGAATATTCTAAAATCTTGCATCCTTCTCATCGCTTTATTGCGGTGTCGTCAAACAACCATCGCTGAATTTTTTCAGTTGAGGGTGGTTGAGATAAGGAGGAGGCTTGGCCTTTTCATTTTGGTGCTATTTAATTTTGATTTGAAGGAGAAAAATTTGAGTTTTTGTAGGGTTTAGGGTTTGGAGTAGTTTGAAAAACTGAATTGGGAAGAAGAAGAAAAGGGTAAAGTGAATATAAAGAGGGGTGAAAGTGTAGGTGGAAAGGTTAAAAGCCTTTCAGATCTACGGCTCAGTCGATTGGTGCATACGTTCAGTCGACTGAAGCTGAAGGATGTTTATTTCCGTCCTTCTGGTCCAGTCGACTGAGGGCCCGTACTAGTTGACTGGCCAATAGTAAATTGTGTCGACATTTCAGCATCAGTCGACTGGTGCAGGCACTCAGTCAACTGATGCAGAAGATTGATTATGCTCAATCTTCTGGTCCAGTCGACTGGAAGCCTGCTCCAGTCGACTGACCTGCATCAGTTTGCATAATGAATTTATTATTATATAAAATGTGTATTTCTTTTCTATTCCATTAATCTAATTTTAATTTGTTTTTAAATGTGAATAATTTTTATTTTTAAATTGTTTTTTTATCAGATGGGAAAATAATTTTATTGCAAAGATATATAAACGTACATATTAAAAAAAAATTATTAAGCATACAACGAAAGAAATTATTAAACACAAAGATTATTTCTTTAGGCTTGGTGTTTTGAATTCTTTCAGCTGTTTCCAACGAATGTTCGAAGCTTCGTTGCGATCCCATGAATTTGGCGAGCATGGGGGTCGTGGAGGAGACGAAGTCGAAGGCGTCGAATCGGTGAAACAACGTTTTCGTCTATAGGATGTGACGAATCCCCATAGAATTTCATTGCAATATGTTCGATTATACCAATACGTCTGGAATTAATTTTCTGCTCATAATATATGTCCCGTTGAAGCATTAGAGACTCCTGTTGATAATGATGAAGATCATCGATTTTTTGTTTTGTGTTTGGTGAGATATTAATAGTCTTTCTCTCTTTTTTCTTTTCAGGTGTATATCTGGTATGGTAAGTTGATGATGGCGAACCTTGGTGGTTTGGTGTTTTTGGGGAGTTTAGTGTGGCAAGGATTTCAATAGAATCGGTAGTCGATGATGTTGACATTTTTGTAAAGGCTAATGTTGATTGATGTATATTTCAGAGAATTGAGTAATGTATTTTTTGAGTGCTTAGTAATAGGAAAGTGTTGCTATTTATAGTTTTATATGTAGAAAAAAAATAGGATTTGGATTGATGAAACTTATTAATTTTATGCTAAATATATGTAGAGTTAGTGGAATTCTGTTGGCTGTGGTTATTTGAGCAGTTATAATATAAAGTTAATAATACAGAAAATACAGTAGTATAAAGATAATTATTACATCTAGTAGTATAAAATACACGTAACTGTTCAATAAGATGGCCATAAGAGAGTAGAACCAAAAACATTAATAGCTCAGGTGGTTAAGACACCTGGGTTATTCATAATAGGTCATGAGTTTGAGTCTCAGCATGGTCAGAATTTCGAAATTTTTTGAATTTTTTTTATTTTTGACTTTTTAGTTAAAAATTTTATATTTTTATTTATATATCTTTACTTGAGATTATCCCGAGTTCACGACGCAATTTTATAAACGTGTTTTCTAATAATGGTTTAGTAAAATTTCCGCTAACTGATTTTAAAAGGTACGTAGTCTAGATTTATTATAGCCTTTTATATATTATCGTGTAAAAAGTGATGTCTAATATCTATATGTTTTGTTCTCGAGTGATTTATTGGATTTTTAGATAAATTTATTGTACTAGAATTATCGCAGTAAATTATTGTTTTTGATAGATTTATTCCAAAATCTTTAAGTATCAGTTGCATATAAATCACTTGTGTGCAAGCTAGTGCTGCAGAAATATATTCTGCTTTTGGTAAGGAGATACAGTTTTGTTTCTTACTGAACCATGAAATTAACGATTTACCAATGAAATGACATGTACCACTTGTGCTTTTTCTATCAATTTGTGATCCTTCGAAATCAGCATCGTTGTATGATACTAATTCGAATGAACAATCTTTTGGATAGAATAGTCCGATATTTGTAGTAATACAAAGATAACGTAGTATTCGTTTGACAGCACGTAGATGTGATTCTTTCAGGTCTGCTTGAAATCGAGCGCATAAGCATACACTCATCATGATATCTGGTCTACTTGCTGTTAAATATAGTAATGATCCTATCATACTACGGTATAATTTTTGGTCTACACTTTTTCTGTTTTCATCTTTATCAAGATGTGATGTTGTACTCATAGGAGTTGGTTTGGCAGAAGTGTTTTCCATTCCAAAATGTTTAATAAGATTATTACAGTATTTTTCTTTATTAATAAATATTCCATTCGAAACTTGTTTAATTTGTAGTCCTCAAAATATGATAATTCTACCATATGAGACATTTCAAATTCTTTAGTCATTATTTCTGAGAATTCTTCACATAATTCATTATTAGTTGAACCAAATATAATGTCATCGACATATATTTGAACTATTAATATATCATTTTTAGATTGTTTTATAGATAGTGTTTGATCTACTTTTCCTATTTCGAATTCAGAATTAATTAAATAGCTTTTAAGACGTTCATACCAAGCATGTGGTGCTTGTTTTAATCTATATAAAGCTTTCTTAAGTTTATATACATGATCTGGATATTTTTCATGAATAAATAAAGGAGGTTGTTCAACATAAACATTTTCTTTAATATTACCATTTAAAAATTCACTTTTAACATCCATTTGATAATGTTTAAAATTATTAAAACACGCGTATGCCAATAAGATTTGTATTGCTTCTAACCTAGCAACCGGAGCAAACGTTTCTTCGTAGTCTATTCCTTCTTCTTGGTTATATCCTTGTGCTACTAGTCTTGCTTTGTTTCTAGTTATATTTTCTAATTCATCTGCTTTATTTTTATAAATCCATTTAGTTCCTATAACCATCTGATCGGTCGGTCTGGGTACAAGTTCCCAAACTTCATTTCGTTCAAACTAATTTCATTCTTCTTCCATAGCGATAATCCAATTTTCATCGGACGGTGCCTCTTTAGTGTTTTTAGGTTCTATAGTAGATATAATTTCTACATTACTCATTAAGTTTAATTGGCTTCTAGTTCGGACATTCGAATTCATTTCTCCAATTATATTTTCTGTAGGATGATTTCGTAAAACTCATCGCAGAGATCTTATTGTATTGTAGTATTTCTATTTTCTAAATTATAAACAATGTTTTCATTTTCTCTAGACAGAGTGATATCGTCATCATCGTTTGAATAATTGTTTTTATTTTATTTAGTAAGTCATTGTTATTAATTTTAGTAGAAGCATTTTCATCAAAAGATACATAGCGTGATTCTTCGATAGAATTTGTTCGTTTATTAAAAATTCGATAAGCTTTACTTTGAATTGAATATCCAAGAAATATTCCTTCGTCACATTTTGAATCGAATTTTCCAAGCAGATCTTTAGTATTTAATATAAAGCATTTTGATACAAATATTTTAAAATAAGATATGTTTGGTTTTGTATCGTCGAAAAGTTTATAATGAGTATTTTTGGTGAGAGGTCTAATAGAAACACGATTCAAAACATAACAAGCAGTTGCAACAGCTTCTGCCCAAAATTGTTTTGGTAACGTGCTTTCATTCAATAAAGTTCTTGCATATTCTTTTAGAGTCCGATTCTTTCATTCTACAACTCCATTTTGTTGTGGAGTTCTAGGAATTGAAAAATTATGAAAAATTCCTTTATTTTTACAATAGTTATCAAATTGTATATTTTCGAATTCTCCTCCGTGATCACTTCTAATATTTTTAATTTTAATACCTTTTAAGTTTTGAATTTGTTTAACAAAAATTTTGAAATTTTCATAAGTATCACCTTTACTTTTCTTAAAAATAGTCCACGTATATCAAGAAAAATCATCAGCTATTACAAATACTTATTTATTATGATTTATGGATTGAATTTGGATAGGCCAAATAAATCCATATGAAGTAATTCGAGCGGTTGTAATGTCGAGATAACTTTCTAGATTTAAACGAGGTTTTGGTTAGTTTACCTAATTGAAATGAGTCACATATATTATCGACTTTAAAATTCATATTAGGTAATCCTTTTATAAGATTATTTTTAGAAATTTTGTTTATATTTTTGAAATTTATATGACAAAATCCTTTATGCCATATCCATCGATCATTTTCTTTAGCTATTAAACATAAATCTGAGTTATGATTAACTTTCATATTTAAAACGTAAATATTTTTATCTCTATTTCCTTCGAAAATAAGATTTTGATTCTGATCAAGAATACTACACTTATTTTCATAAAATGAAGTTTTAAAACCTTTGTCGCATAGTTGACTTATACTTAATAAGTTATGTTTTAAATTCTTAACTAATAAAACATTTGTAATAAGAGGTAAATTAGATGTACCGTAATAGCTCACATCGCCTTTGCCGATGATGTATCCCTTGGAGTTGTCTCCAAAAGTGACAAAACCTCCATTTGAGTATGTAATATTTATCAACATGTTCTTATCTCCTGTCATATGTTTTGGCAACCACTATCGAGTATCCATTTTCCTCTTTTCTTGAGTGGGACCTGCAAAAAATATGTGACTATCGTTGGTACCCACTTTTTACTAGGGTCCTAAGAGTTAGATCTTAGGAAACCAAACTGAAGAGGGTTTAGTATCCCTTTTATAAATATAACTTTTGTTATAATATACATCTTTTATGAACGAACTAATATATTTCTTTCTTATTAGTTTGTTATTGGTTTTAGGTATCCATATACTTATGGTTTTAGAAATTGGTCTATTTAAAGACGCGGATGCTTTATTCGATTTAAGTTTGTTCAAATTACTAGCATGAGACTTTTTAACTTCCTTCTTATATCCTAAACCATGTTTATTATTAAGAGATTGTGAATTCTCAATAGTTCTAGATAAATTTTCTCCGCCTTTATTAAAATTTGAAACATTTTTAGTGATTCCATCTAGTTTAGTTTTTAGACTTGAATTTTCTAGTTCTACCATTTTATTATTAGTTTTTAAAACATGATTCTCAGAAACAAGACTATCATTCTTTTCTTTATGAGTTTCAATGTCTTGATTCAATGATATAAGTTGAGAATTAACATTAGAGAGAGATTCTCTAGTTTTCTCAAGTTTTTCTTCCAATATTTTCTTCTCATCTTTGAGCATGTATCTTTCGAATTCAGCCTTTTTCTGATTTTCTACAGCTTCTTTATATTTCTTTTTAAACATAAATCTGAGTTACGATTAACTTTCATATTTAAAACGGAAATATTTTTATCTCTTTTTCTTTCGAAAATAAGAATTTGTTTCTGATCAAGAATACTACACTTATTTTTAGAAAATGAAATTTTAAAACCTTTATTGCATAGTTGACTTATACTTAATAAGTTATGTGTTAAATTCTTAACTAATAAAACATTTGTAATAAGAGGTAAATTAGATGTGCCGTAATGGCTCACATCGCCTTTGCCGATGATGTATCCCTTGGAGTTGTCTCCAAAAGTGACAGAAGCTCTATTTATGTATGTAATATTTATCAACATGTTCTTATCTCCTGTCATATGTTTTGGAAACCACTATCGAGTATCCATTTTCCTCTTTTCTTGAGTTGGACTTGCAAAAAAATATGATTATTGTTGGTACCCACTTTTTAATAGGGTCGTAAGAGTTAGATCTTAGGAAACCAAACCCAAGAGGGTTTAGTATGCCTTTTATAAATATAATTTTTGTTATAATGTACATCTTCTACGAACGAACTAATATATTTCTTTCTTATTAGTTTGTTATTGGTTTAAGGTAACCATATACTTATGGTTTTAGAAATTGGCCTATTTAAAGACGTGGATGCTTTATTAGATTTAACTTTGTTCAAATTACTAGCATGAGACTTTTTAACTTCCTTCTTATATCCTAAACCATGTTTATTATTAACATATTGTGAATTCTCAATAGTTATAGATAAATTTTCTCCGCCTTTATTAAAATTTGAAACATTTTTAGTGATTCCATCTAGTTTAGCTTTTAGACTTGAATTTTCTAGTTCTACCATTTTAATATTAGTTTTTAAAACATGATTCTCAGAAACAAGACTATCATTCTTTTCTTTTTGAGTTTCAATTTCTTGACTCAATAATATAAGTTGAGAATTAACAATAGAGAGAGATTCTTGAGTTTTCTCAAGTTCTTCTTCCAACATTTTCTTCTCATCTTTGAGCATATCTCTTTCGAATTCAGCCTTTTTCTGATTTTCTACAGCTTCTTTATATTTCTTTTTAAGACTTTTTAACGTGTCTAATAATTCAGAGTTTATTTCTATCATATCAGCAAAAGTAAAATCACTAACCTCATTATCTTTAGCCATAAAACATAAGTTAGCTTGTTCATTATCGCTTTCTCTATCACTTCCTGAAGAAGATGATGAGGAATCTGAATCATCCTAAGTTACTGAAAAGGCTTTTCTTTCGAATTTGTCCTTCCTTTTATTTCGATGTTCTTTCTTTTGATCTGGACAATCTTTCTGCATGTGCCCCTTTTTGTGATAGTTATAACATTCCATAACTGATAAAGCCGGTGGTTTATTGCTATTTGAACTTTTCTTCCCATTGTTTCTGTTTCCTTTTCTGTATTTCAATTTTTTTTTGAAGTTCTTGGCAATAAATGTTAGATCGTCTTTGTCCGAATCTGATTCATCTTGTTCTGTGTGAAATGCTATATTCTTTTTATCTTGAGCCCGAACTCTTTTAGCTCGCAAATTTACTTCATAGGACATTAGATTTTCGATTAACGCTTCAGGTTTTATGGTAGAGAGGATTTTGCTTCTTCAATATCCAAGATTTTTCTTTCCCATTCATCCATTAAAGAGTTTAGGATTTTTGACACAATATCAAAATCAGTGTAAATTTCTCCTAATCCTAATAGTGAATGATAGATATCTTGAAATCTAGAGTACATATCATTGATGGATTCATCTTGTTTCATTCTAAAGTTTTGAAATTGATTTTTGAGCATGGAGATTTTGCTTTGTTTGACTTTGTTAGTTCCTTCATGAGTGATTTCAAGTGTTCTCCATATTTCATAAGCAGTTTGACACATGCTAACATGATTAAATTCATTTCTATCTAGTGCGCAAGCTTTAGCATTGGCAATAGCATCTAATTTTTGTGTGTTTGACAAAGTGGAATATTCTCTAGAAGGAATAGTATATTCATTCTGTGTGATATTCCATGATTCAAAACAAATTGATTGCACATAGATTCTTATACGGGTAGACCAATAAATATAGTTCAAACCATCAAAAAATGGAGGTCATGCAGTGGATTGACCTTCAATAAAACTAGTGTTGGTGTTGTTTTCCATATTAATAAGATATCAGATAACCGTGTAACGGTTATAAGATGCCTTGCTTTGATACCAAATGAAAGTGCAGTGTGGATCGTGTAATATGGATATATGATAATATAGAGTATAGTGAAGATAGTAATACTGTAAATAGTGCGGAATATAAAAGTAGTATAGTAAAATCACACCAAATATTTCCAGACTCCTTCTGGAATTTCACTAAACAACAACCCTCACTTAATCCGGAGGAAAAGGTCTATACACCCCTGAGTAGCCGAACAGGGACCTGAGCAGCAGAACAGGATTTCGCCTCAACAGCCGAAGAGGAGTTTACTTGCCTGAGCAGTAGAACAGGCTTCAACAATTTACAGAAAATAGTTTGACTGATGTGTTCTCATAATACAGATTTGTCACTTGTAGTACACCCTTCCTATAGTCTTCTCCTCGAGTATATATGTTTATATTTGAAGTATATGAAAAATAGAAAGGTATAAATTGCTTTTATGCAGAATAATCGAGAGTATGATTGCAAATAGATTTTAGAAAGTTAGATCAGAGAATAAGAGAAATCGATTGTAATTGATGAATTGAAATGAAGTTGGATTTTGTATTTATAATAGTTAGAAAGCTACAACTGTTGGTGAAGAGTTTTGATCGAAGTGTTGCACTCGAATCTTTTCGTTGAATGTTCGCAACTCTTCACAAAAGTTGTTTCTTTTCAAAATATTGCTGTTGTAGAAATTCAATCGACTGGACTACAGGGTTAGTCGACTGAATATTCAAACGAATTTAAATATTCAAATTCAAATATACGTGCATTGTGCATGTTGCACATTTTACCCAGTGTCAGTTGACTGGGCTATAGGGTAAGTCGACTGACCTGGTATATTTTGTGCAATATGCACAGTTTTGTGTGTGTGTGTATATATATATATATATATATATATATATATATATATATATATATATTATTTTTAAACTTTTATAAATTAATTACATGCTTATATAAACTAATATATACTTTTAACCGAGGAGAGATTTTAACAATATTAATCTAAGACTCAAACATTCAAAATACAAAATTAATGCACCAGTTTTGAAGTCTTGTCTCCTTGTAGTATATATTCTCTTTTTGTTGCAGTCGTCAAATTTATGTGTTGTAGATGAAAGCTCTGTGTCATGAATCAAAACCAAGTCTCAACAAATTTAACGTTTAAATATAAAATACAAGGACCTACCGGTCGACCCCCTTTATTGGGTAGGTCAAGTAGTAATGGTTGACCCCTTTGAGGGGAGCGGTCGATCGGTCGAACCATATGTGACTAGGGCTTGCCTTGGCCAAATGGCCTAGATTTTATATAATTAAATCTAACGGCTATGGCTGATTTGTATGTTTATAAATTCAAGCCATATGTGACTAGGGCTTGCCTTGGCCAAATGGCCTAGATTTTATATAATTAAATCTAACGGCTATGGCTGATTTGTATGTTTATAAATTCAAGCCCAACCCTCTCTTCTCTTCTCATATTTTTCTGAAAACAGTACCGAAGCTCCGTCATCTTTTCTTCTCCACTATTTTCTAAATTATAATATAATATTTATATTTGTATATTTACAAATTGGAGAAGAATAAAAATCGAATAAGAGAAGAAGAGAGCGAATCGACACCGCGTGATCACGAGGTTTTATATGTGTGTGTGTTTATATATTCCTTTAACCCTAAAACTATTCTTAGATCTGAAATTCTAATATACATACCCTTTTATACATACTTTTTGGAATAATAAGGAAATGGAGTTTCATTAAAGGCTTTACTTCAGATCTAGAGATTTGGAATGCTTTTAGAAAGTGAGTATGGAACTTATAAATTGTTTACGATATTGAATCTATTCTGTTGGCATACGTTTAATTTTTAAGCCTAAATGAATAAATATGTTTGAATTATAGGCTAAAATTGAATGTATTAAACATTGCTTACATGTTCTAAGAAGGCTTGATTGGAATTATTTTTACACCCTGATATGGAATTCAATCCAAAAAATTATAGATATGAATATTGGTTAGATATGAATTTATTCCATGTGTGAAATTAGGTGGTAGATTACTAGTATGATTTTGATTATTATCCAAATTATGTTGAATGGAGATTTTATGTAGTTTAACTTATAGAAAAAATATCCGTTGATTTTTATAAATTTGTTTATGTTTTCTAATTGCATAGAAAATGCAACATCTGATTTAATAAGGAATATATGCAATTGAAAACGAAGAGATGTGTAAAGTACATATTTAGTCTCTGTAGTTCACACTGTCTATTCCAATAAAAAGAAAATAATTATTCCTTGTAAGTTCAAATGATGCAAATCTTTCCTTTTATTCTTGATCTTCTGTTTTAAACAAATTCGGATGGGACAGCTGGACATGAGCTACTATCATGTATGGATGCTTATCCGGGGTACGACCAGATCATGATGAATGAACCTGATTAGGAAAATACCTGTTTCCTTACTAATCTGGGAATATAATGCTACAAAGTGATCTCATTTGGCTTAAAGAATGCTAGGGCTACCTACCAACGACTAGTGAATGCCATATTTAAACATAAGGTCGAGAAGACTATTGAAGTTTATGTAGATGATATGTTGGTTAAATCACACATAGTTGTAAATCACTTGGACCACGTTTTTGAAAATTTTGAAATACTCGAAAAATATGGAATGAAACTCAATCCACTTGCATGTCACTTCAGGATAACCTCTGGAAAGTTCTTGGGATACACAGTAAGCGCCAGAGGCATCAAAGAAAATCCTAAAGAAATTATCACTTTACGGGAAGTTGAAGCCCCGAGGAACAGGAAGAAACTACAAAGCTTGAATGGAAAGGTTGCAGCACTGAGCTGGTTCATCTCAAAAGCAACCGACTAATGTTTACCATTCCTTGATGTGTTAAAGAAGGGGAATAAGAACTTCAAATGAAATCAAGCTTGTCAAACCATATTCGAAGACCTGCTGCGACATATGAAAGCCCCACCAATCCTTTCCAAGCCCATAGATGGAGAAGACTTATGCATCTACTTTGCAGTGTCGCCCCATGCATTAAGTGTCACGCTCATACGAAAAGAACCAAGGTTCTAGAAACCCGTATATTACATTTATAAATGGTTCACTGGAGCCGAGAAGAACTATCTGAAAGTGGAAAAACTGGCATATTGCCACTTGATCGCATCCAAAAATTTACGACCGTACTTCTAGGCACAACCAATCAAAGTGTTGACAGATCAACCCTTGAAGCAATTGTTATACCACCTCAAGACCTCTGGAAGGCTTATCAAATGGAACATCAAATTAACTCAGTATGAAATCACATACCATCCTCGAAAGGTGATCAACGGGCAGGCACGACAGATTTCATTGCTGAATTTACAATATGAGATAACGAGGAAGAAATGACTCCAAAAGTGGAGAACACGTTGGAAGTTGTTCATCGATGGTGATCTAATAACTTTTTCTCGGGGGTAGGAGTAGTGCTCGAAACTTTCAAAGGATGATCCATTTGTTGTGACTTACGCTTGGAATTCCCTGCAACAAATAACGAAGCGGAATACGAAGCATTGATGGCTGGGCTGAAGGTTGTGAAGGAACTCGAGATAAAGTCTATAAAAAGCTATTGTGACTCTCATCTAGTTGTCTGCCAGGTGAAAGGCGAATACCAAGCTCTGGGAGATATTCTCGCCTCGTATCTATCTAAAGTGTAGTAACTGCTAAATGACATCGAACATTACACCATTACTCATATCTCGAGGAAACAAAACATGGAGGCAGACTATCTAGCCAAACTTGCCAGTTCTGGAGAAGCTTAGTCATTGGGACTGGTCCTAGTTGAAATGCTAACTGCTTTAAGCATAAGCGAGATGGATATCGACTGGATCTTTGAGAAAGCCAGAGAACCAGAAATGTGGATGACACCGATCAAAGACTATCATCTCAGAGGAACACTCCCCATAGATAAGAATCAACAGAAAAAGCTCCTTTGAAAGGCACTGGGGTTTGCAGTATAGGATAGGATGCTCTATCAAAGGGGATTCTCTAACTCCTTACTCAGGTGTGTGACCAACGATGAAGCCCAAAGAATCCTCAAGAAAATTCATAAAGGCAACCATGAAGATCACATTGGAGGGAAAACACTCATAAAGAAAGTTCTCCACTATGGGTATTTTTGGCTAATAGTAAATCACGATGCAGTAGATTATGCCAAACGGTGTGACCAATGCCAAATAGTATGCAAGGTAAAAGGAAATCCTTCGACAGAGCAGACACAAATGGTCAACCCATGGCCATTTGCGATCTAGGGAATCAATCTAATTGATGTATTTCCAATAGCCAAAGGAGGATCCAAGTATTCTATCGTTGGTGTTGACTATTTCACCAAATGGGCCGAAGCAGAATCGCCGGCTACTTTTACCAGAAAGAAAGTTATTAATTTTGTTACTAAAAACATTATCTGTAGATTTGAAGTGCCATAAAAATCATCACGGATAATGACACTCAATTCGAAAGCACTGAGTTCAAAGACTTTTGCAAACACTTCCACATCGAGAAAAGCTTTTCAGCATATGCACATCCACATGCAAATAGGGAAGTGGATGCAGTGAACAATATCATCAAGTCCACCACCAAAAAGTGACTAATTAAAGCTATATAAAATTCGGTTGATGAACTCCCACTCACGCTATGGGCTTACATGACAATGCATAAATCTACAATCGGGCACTCCCCATTCACTCGGGCATATGGTTCAAAAGCAATCATCCTAGTCGAGCTAGAAATCCCCTCTCACCGAAGGAAAAACATCACTCAAAGGCAAAACATTCAGTTCCTACTTGAGTCGCTCGGTACGGTTAACGAGAAGAGGGAAGACGTCGAATTAAGCACAGCCGCTCGCCAAAATAGGATTGCATAATATTTCATTTCCAAAGTCCAAAACCATACTTTTGAAGTGGGAGACCTTGTCCTTAAACGGGTCTACCATGTACGAGGAACATTCAGACCAAACTGGGAAGGGCCCTATGCGATCGGCTAAAAGCTAGGGGGTGGCACATTCAAGTTAACAACTGTTAATGGAACCTGAATTCTCTGAGCTTGGAACAGTGAATCGCTGCATCATTACTTTATCTAAGTCTATCTTATGTATTTTCTATTTCTTGCAAATACGCCATCCCGTAATAATGAAGGATTGTAAATAGGCAAACAAGCCCCATTTTTTAAGAAAATTGCTTTGCTTTCAAAATTAATAAAATTGTGTTCACAAAAGTAACTTGCTGAGTCGATGGGGTCAAATCAACTCAAAACAATCTAATCGCTACTCGAGATAGTGGAACCGCACTCAAGTTGGCCCATCCACCCACCGAGTCGACTGAAGCAAATCAACTCAAACCATTGGATCGACAGAACTCGATCCCAGCCTTCTAAGAATCGGCGTTGTTTCAACAACACCGAGAAGGAACCAAAGCCACACATTTCATAATCCATGCACTACTTCTTGGGTTGTGGAATCACGCCTAAGTAAATATAATTACTTAAGTCGCACATAATCATATGCCGCACATCATTTCTTGAGTCGTGGAACTCGAAGCACGAACTCCTCCCGTTACCTAATGATTGATAATGCCCAAAAATTCCAATTCGTTCTGAATCGATGGGTCATATCGATCCTATAAGCCAGACATTTGGTAAGCCAAGATCTCTCAAAAGCAGTGCATTCGTAAGCCGCACATTCTCAAAAGTCGCATGTTTCATACGCCACATACTCTTAAAAAGCCATGCTTTTCGTAAGCCGTGCACTCCACGCAAGCACTACTTGATGTTGCTCTGGCACCATCAGCAAGCCATAAGATCTTGTAAGTATCGGTTTGGTTTTAACAATACCGGGAAACTCGTCTATTACAGGACTAACAAGAACCCACAACTAGATATTGGCAAAGAATTCCGATCGTTGACCGACATCTTTGGAATCAAGATGCTCGACCTACAGGTTCCCGAAGATAGGAACCACAAAATAGATTCGGTTATAGAAATTCGAGCTGCATGGATTAACCTGTCATTTGTCAAGCGTTCGGAGAAAACAACCCTGTAAAGTAAGGTGCACACATATACCAGCATTTAGTTGAAAGGAAAACTACTCCACAGGCCCGTTTCTCCAAACAAAGAATTTTGGAAATCGTGCCATATGCAAACATAAGTAGTAGAAATAACAAGCTATGTATGTGATAGGTAAAGAAGAACATAGAAGAGATAACAGTTGAGATATTAATCTTTTCATTCCTTATAATATTTTATGTACAAAGTCAAAATGTGGGGTCCGTACACACACAATACCGGTCAACAAAAAAAGTACAGACACTACAGCAACAAACGTGATAAGTGTAAACTCTACACTTGTAAAAAGTACATGTCAAACAAATCAGAATGTTCTAGTATCCGGCTCCATTCTCACTCGAGCTTGGCAACGTTTCTTTCTGCCAATTCCCTTCCCGCCACTGGTCGAAAGTTTCTTCTTCTTCTCAGAATCCCCGTCAGGAGTGGTGTCGCTGCTTGAAATATCAATTATCAAATTCATGCCTAGATATCCTCCTTGTTCTTCAACCCCTTGAAAGGCTCCCCCTTAGTCTTGCGCTTCTGGTACATGCGGAAGCTCCTTAAAGACCTTCTCTCCCTAATCTTTTCCCTCTTAACGGCCACCTTCTGCAGTTCAAATTTACTTAGCTAGCCTTCTTGGTCTCTCTGCTCTCGAGCTTTAGTTGCTGTTAAATCAACTCAAAGATATGAAAGGGTCGTTGAAGCCATGCAATGCAGCAATCTTCTTAGATTCCTACCCTTTTTATGAGCTAGACATGGGCGTGTGATCGAAGCAGCTATCGAGACAAGTGTCGAAATGGTCAAAATAGCAGCAGGCCCCAGGACCGAAGAAATTGGCAGTTCGATAGGCAATGAAGATGGCCATATAAGATAAAAAATGGAAGCATTTAATTCTTCATGTTCTTGTGACATGAGCTGAAAGTACTCAAATTCAGGAGAAATAAGAAAGTTACCTACATCAGAAGTGTGATTGAGAATTTCAACCTCGTCTCCTTCTTTGGATGGCTGCACAATTTTTGGTGAAGTTCCAAGACCACCCAAGGCTTTTGAAAGGGCTACTGATGGCGGCAGACAACAAAGCAGTACCGACTGAACTCGGAATAGTTCCTAATTGATCACAAGGCTGCTTTGATGATTCACCAAGTCGAGAACTGAAAGGCTCTGATAGCACTTTAGCAGTAGCAGTTGCAGTAGCATCGACGACCTCCTGCTCCCCCTAAATCAAAATAATCTCCCGACCCTCTACTAAAACCTTCTTCGAATATTTGTTGAGATAGGCATGCTCCAACTCTTTCTTTGTGTACACATTCCTGTTTTCTCAAAAATAGGCTGGAACTTCTTCCCAAACCACAGCAAGAGTACGCAGGAATTGGAGGCCGAAATAGCTGAGGCTGCCTTGATGCAGCAAGGAGTTGACATAGAAATTCAAGATGGTGTCATCCATCTTTTCCACCTTCCTTTCAAAGGTATCCTACAGTTCTATTTAGTTTACCGTCACAGTGGCCTTCTCTACTTCAACTTAGGTCCTTCCAACGCTAAGCTATGCAACTCTTTCCTAAAGCAATCATTTGGGCCTGGTCAAAAAAGGTCATGTCACAGGATACCACCATTCCTGCATAATCAGCAATTATCTTTTTATGGATTCAATGGCTTCATCATAACCAGCAATTGTTTTCTTTTAAGCTTTAGTGATCTCGTCTTGAATTTTAAGCTTTTTTTCAGCTTAACCACATCTGCATCGGTCTTCTTGATTTCGTCTCTGAATATGATCTCAATTTTTGCGCGGGCCTCTTTTAGTTCCTTTAGCTAGCTAGTGTTGCTCTTACTCTCTCGAAGTGCAGCGTCCCTCTCCTTTGTCAATCGCTCGATTCTGGCATCATGTTCCATTAACAACCTCTCGTCATCAATCTTTTTTTACTCGAAGCAAAGGATCTCTTGGTAATTGTTACGATTTGTATCTAACAATTTCTTACATTACTTTTCCAATCCTTCAGCTTGATCTAAATCGCTTTGAATCACCAGGAGATAGGGCATATAAGAATCTTTACGGATCGGGCACAGGTTACAATCATATTTAACTCCCTCAAAAACCATCCAGGGAGTGTGGTTTCAAGCTTAGGGGGAATAGATGGGAGAATATAAGTTGGCCTCCTACGGGGGAGTGAAGAACCAGAAGCAGGCACTACAAGAGTTGACGGAGCCTGGGTTGATGGAGAGACTTGAACAATAGAAGTCAGAACTTCATTTCCAACAGAGACTAGAGCCCAGGCAAATGCTTAGTGCTCGGGAGGATGAGAATCCCTATCTAACTTCGATTTCTTGAATGGCCCTACCCAATCATTGGGATATTTTCTATTCTAATAACCACTCCTGTAAACTCTGTCTCAGCCCCTGCCATCTCAGTGATGAACTTCGGTTTTCAAATCTTTCCCCCTTCTCCATTCTTCCTCGGTTTCTCGAGTTTGATGTCAGATTGAAGACGATCTTGACCAGCGTTATGCGTCGGTAAATTATTCATGGTCCTCATGAAGTCCATAACCTCCCATGGTATCTGATATAAAAAATGAATAAAGAACTTTAGCGATAGAAAATAAACTCAAATAATGCATATGTAAGTGTACGTTACCCAAGTGAAATGTGTAACATGTCGTAGGAGGCCTAAAAGTACTTCACAAACTAGATTAGGAAGCGATTACAGTGGAAGTTAGGCTAACTCTAGACACAACATGATCAGGTTGAGAAGACAATTCCTTGAACTCGAAATCATCTCTCGTGATTTCATTGATGCTTACGTAAACGTTGCTCATATCCCCAAAGTTGATAGCGGTTTCCTTAGGTGGAGAACCATGAAGTCGTTAGGCTATTGGGGGAACATCTTTAGCAATAATCCCTTAAGGAGGTGAAATCGAGAGAATAAGACTCATTCCCGGAGTCTCATCGCATGATTCGATGTTTCCTTTTTGCAACTTGCATCAGATTTCTCATCATTAGAGGAGGAATTATAGCTGCTACTATTCTCAACTTCACTCTCCACCTTTTCTATAATCAATGCAACCTTGCCCTCACGCTACTTGAACTCCTATACCCCCTCCCCCGGGATCGGGGACATCCTAATCGGGTAACTGGCCCCGATTGTAACACCTTTTCCTTCATGAATTTCATCAATTGGTCCACCGGTGGACCTCTCCTTCTGGTAGACCACCCTCTTCGGAGTCGTGCAGTAAAGAAGTGGAGCATGTTCGAACCCTAGAACGGGAATGAGAAGGAACTTTAACTGCTACGACAGGTCCCCAGGATGAAACAACTTGTACCGAAGAAAATTCTCATCCGTTAGTAAAACCTTGATCTACCTCTCTTTAGCATCTACGGCCTTCGGAGTATGGAATATGGGATCGAGTAATGGATCTTTATTTGGCTTAGGAATAACTACAAGGAGTATTCAGTCTATTAAAAATCTAGTATCATCATATTAATCTCAACAAGTTACAGAGAAGACTTAACCCCTGCCATCCAAAGATGATTAAGTCCCTCGGGACACCTAAAGAAAAAATATTGGTTCTTGAATTGGAACAGGTTACTTTGAAGCTGCACTACGATTTGGCGGCTTCTTTGAGCTTGGATGATCACAAGAGATGGACATTCATCTCTCTTCTTGAATGAGAGGAAACATCAAAACTTATCAACGCTTAGGGCATGATTGAATTTCTGCTTAAATAAAACATGAAGATAAGTCAAAATCGCATATCCATTGGGGTGAATCTGAAATGGAGAAATTTCCAAGTTCAGAGAGTTTTTCTGAAGAAGTGATTGAATGGGGCACTACTCCTTTCAACCACATGTACCAATGACAGGCGGTGTATCCTGAAGGTAGCATATGTGCAAACTCGTATTTCAATGGAAGGAATGTACCATCATTCAAAATGTTATGATGTATACAAATAGTATGCAGAACTTTAGCAAAGATTATGGAGGAAGCTCTCTTTGGAGGCTTCATTAAAACACCAAAGTTTGGGGGAGTTTGATCTATAACTGGACCAACTGGAACTAATTGACCATATTTAGCTGGTGGTGCTGAAGAAGTAGGTGTCGTAGAAACCGTGTAGGCGTAACTTATGTCGATTCGGCCTTTGAGAGTTCCTAGCTTCCTCCATTGAATTTATGGCAGGATGACATGTGTTTTATTCTATACAACAGAACTTGTATCTAACGCGGTCAGGTAATTCTAGTCTTAACTAAAAAGTTTCCCTACACTTAACACTTGAATTCCGAAAACTATCGATTTTTGCCAACTCATCGAATTTCAAGCATTGAATGGGGAAAGTGCAATGTGTTATCCATGTGGGATGGGCTGGGTGTCCTGACCACAACAAATGCTCTATCCAGTTTAGATAGTTCACTCGCAACAAAGAAAGGAAAAAGCTTTTCGTATCATTCATTAAAGTTATTTATCCTACACTTACCCATTACCGATCAACGATCGATGACGGTTCCGTTGTCCATAGCGACATGGAAAGTTTTTCCTATTCCACGTACACCAACTGTGCAATGACAGGACCAATCCAAAGTATTCAACTATAGAACAATGGTTTCGAATTGAATAGAGAATTCCCAGCATAAGTCGATTTCGGTTCTCTGGAATGTGGTAACAGCATAAGATGCATATGAGACACTACCCTAAGCTATTACCAACTCCTAGAAAAAAGCCGAAATCAATCTGTAATATGCCACGCTAGATTACTGGCATAGCTCGGTGCAAGTTAGTTATGACTCTGTGGACAAAGATAGCGAAACATGTCAAGCATCGAGGCGAAAACCTGGCTTCATTCCATGAAGAATTCATGAATTGGTCTACAATCTTCTTCCATAAAGTCATGATTAACTCAAATTCTCCATTGCATTCGTCACCAACACAACTTCATCACCAAATTATTAAGTAAAAACCAAAATCCAGATCACTAACCTCAAGTCAGAAGGTGAATACGATCAGTCTCAAGTTGTTGGTGATCCAAGGTGGGTAAGGTTGGCAGCAATCTAGGTAGGTAATGTTTTAGGCACTAAGGGCTGGCTCGAGATGACGGCAAATTCAAGTGGGGTCGGTGGCAAGAAGCTTCGGTGGTGGAAATCGACGACAGCGATGATGGTGCGAGTTTAGGGTTCGGAGGCATTTGGATCGAGTTTTAAGGCTAATGGATCGGTTTTCCAAAAAAACATGGAATGCTGGAAGGCCGGCTCGAAAAAAGTTAAGTAGAAGATTGAACGAATTTTTTTGCTAAGTCCTTGGATCGCCAGCGAACCATAAAGCTACAGTCAATTTTCTCCAAACTCACCAAGTATAGTTTAAGTGTTGTTGCAAGAAATTGGAGAGTTGGGGTTGAAATTGATTTATTGTTACGAGCAATAACGATTCACGTCGTAATTCAATAGATGGCTGAATAGCCAAAGCCAAATTTGCATGATAGCCTCAACACGGTCAATTAAACTTCATGAAATAGGAATCAAAAGCAGTTACTTTTGGAGCACACCTTGTTTCCAATAAAGCCATGCTCTGGGGAGGGGGAATTTTAATCTGGTTGTTAACCTAATAGAACTCAATGGAAGTTAGAACATCCATGACATGTTGAAACATCTCAAGGATCAACCAAAAGGACTAGAAGAAGGAACTAGGAATGACCCAAAAGGAAAGGAGAAAAAATAAGCTAAGGTTATGGATCGCTAGCGATCATCACATATGGATCACTAGCAATCCATAAGGCTTGTTCAGGGACCCTCCAAACTTCTTGCATCATGAACCAGTATATTTTCTAAGGATGAATACCAAGTTTCATTGTATTCCAAGCAAATTAGTTCAAGAAGTAAGCATTCATATGATTTCAACCATAGTTCAATGCAACCTATATACAGTCACCATCAAAATAAGGCAACTAATTACCAAATTACATGGAGAGCATCTACATGAGGCAAGGAATGCAACCCAAAGGAAATGATCCAAAAATCCCCTAGGTACATGGATCGTTAGCGATCCATGCCCTATGGATCGCTGGCGTTCCATCACATTGAGTTGGATCACAATGAAGTTTTTGGAGCATCTTCATATCATCGAATTTTTGCTTCTGGAAAAGAAGCCTAGCTCAATAGCTCTCCAACCTCTATAAACACGGTCCTACTTGCAACATAAAGAGGATCATATGGACTGGTTGTTGAAACTCTGCAGAAACTATTCTTCACTCTTCCCCTTCCACATAAGTCACCTAGGGGTTCATTGTATTTCTCCAGTAACTCTTGCACATGCGACTCGACCTAAATTAGGAGATTTAATCATATTGTAATCTGATTTCACTTGTAGCAGCAGTCAGTTAATAGAAAGTTATAATGTGGATGTAGGCTTCATTAACAACCGAACCACTATAAAAATCTTCTTGTCCCTTTACATTTTCAACGATGTACTATTTCTTTTTCTATTTTATTTTCTTTAATAAACAGAGCCTTTGCTTTCTCACTCAATCTAGGGTGTTGATCCATTTTTAGGTTGACATGCCGCTTTCCTAATTAAAAGGTTTCAAATGGTCCGAATTAATGATTAAAAGTAGTAGTGAATATCTTAGAAAAGGTTTGCTTCAGGTTTAAGGTATTAATTGTCTGATATAGGGTTCGCCCCTCTCCTATAAAGTAGTATTAAGTGTCCTAGTGAGACTCTAAGCTATGTCAACTAGATAGTAATAATAAGTAGTCTGCCTTTGTGGTTAGGTATAAAATGAAAAAGGCCTGCCTTGAATATAGATATTAATGGTCAGGGGTCTGCCTAGTCCTTATTAACAGGGTACTAAAATGCTTGGATACTGTCTCTCAGATGGCAAGAATCCAATGATGTAGAGGAATTAGTAGTATGGGTATTATATATTATAAAGCCATAAACGATGGTCAAAGGTCTTTGTAGGTAAGACTAATAAACCAACGATAACGATGCAAGGAGTATGCTTCATATTTGGAAGTATTAAGTGGATGATAGACTTATGTTAGTATTTTAATCTAGGGAAGTGTAGATAGGTGAATCACGCTAGGTAGGAATATTATGTGTGCATTATTAGGTTAATTTGGTTAAGCTTAAAATAGTAGACAAAAAATTAAATGGAATCTAATCAGTATAAATTTATGTTATGGACACTATATAGATTTTCCACTCACCAAAACGTTGTACTGACTCCCTTCTTATTACAACCTATGAGATTGATTTAAAGGAACATGTCATTGGAGCTGGACATGATTGATTGTTGGAGAAGTTTTCTTATCTCTCAGGCTCGATGCTGATGTGGCAATCTGGAATCAAAGGTTGTAGCCATAGTTAGCATATATATCCTATCATTATTTCAGCGATGAGTTTAGATTTTTATAAATATTTGCATGTACTAAATCCAAAGATCTTTGCTTTAATGGACTTGAGTTTCTGTTTTTGTCGAAATTTGGGCTTATTAAAGTGCAGGTTGTTATATTTGGTATCAGAGCCTAGGTAACTTGATCAGGGGAATTAGGATAAATTGAGCGAACGTGTTCGTACTTTCCTACTTATTATTATTTTTACGTTAGACTCTAAGAATCCCGACTATAGAAGTATTTGTAGATCCACTTCAAAGTAATAGGCAAAGTAGCTATGGGTTGGAAATATCTTAGTGTTAAGATTTTCACGTCGTCTTCGAATTAGCCCATAGAGTGTTGGCGATGTGTAAGGCACTGATCGAGAAGAGCACGATTATGGTATATAGTAGAATCCCGGGGACTGGAGGATGTTCGACTCGATGGTTGAGTTTCTAGCTGCCTTGTGATTTTGAATTTTGATAATGACTTGCAATCGAAGATACACAATTATTCCTAATAAGTGAGAAATAGAATAATGTATGTTGCAAACATTCAAAAACTGGTTTTGACAAAAGAATTTTCACCAGCCATCTTTAAATGTAAATCAGATTTTAAGAATTAAGGCCAATTCCTTAGTCTAAACTCGAGAGAATTTTTGATAAAATATATTTTGGAAAAGTCATTGATTTTGGCAAAAGGATTTCTTTCCACATGGACTTATTTCAAAAAATTTGGGAAGTTTTGAAATTTTAACTTTCAAGAAACACGTATACCACTAAGACTGGTCGTGTTAAGAAATTTTGGTTAAAAAGAAAGAGGTTTTGAAATCCTTAATTATTTATATATGTGTTTGTGTATACACACACACATACACAGATATATATATATATATATATATATATATATATATATATATTAATAAAGATTTGATTTTGATTTTTGGTAAGAAAATAATTTATTGATTTGGAAATGAGTTTCAAAGGGTGAATATTTTGCCCAATGATTTTTCTGTTTATAAAAATTGAATTTTTTAAAGTTCTCTCTCTTATAAGGGTCGGAAAAAATAGGAATGACATTTAATTTAATTGGGGTATGAAGTTAGAAGTGTTATTGTACTCGCCAGCTATTGGAAGAAGTATTGTCGTATGAAGTATGTGGAAAATAGTAGTTGGAATATTGTCGGGTTTTTCGAATTATTGATGGTTGAAGCAGTATAAGTCTGAATTACTATGAGACAATGAAGGAATGGTTCGACAAGCTAGACGATAAGCTTAGGCACCGACGCGAAGAAGATGGGGATTTTTTGATCGTTTCATGTCGAGGAAGACAGCACGAAATGATTATCGTTATTATTATTATTATTATTATTATTATTATAAATTAACCCAGTTGGGAAAAATCGAGGTTCTAGTTGCATAGAAAAACCGCATAGCGGTCGACACCTACAGGTCGACCGATAGAGGTCAACTGGTAAACCTAGAGGAGTCGACCACTATACGGGTTTTAGCCCATCCTGAACCTGGAACGCGACTACAAAGTCATGTCCAATTTTTTCCCAGCTGCATTCGAGTTCACCCATCTCTATTTTAGCCGAACCTAAAAAGCTCCACCATCTCCTTTTCTAAATCAGCTCCCACTTCCTCCATCCCACCTCTAAGGGACATCGTTTCTCTCCCTCTTTAATTAGCAGTAGCCTCGCCTCCCCCTTGCATTGATTTTTGCGTGTTAGATATTGCCCCACCTCTACTCCAGATTTAAACCATATTACTCCACTTCTTAGCCCATGGCACCTCCCCGCACTACTGGCTCCTCTTTGCCACCCTAGTGTCACCCCTCAAAGATCGGCTGGCTAGACCAAAACAACCTGAAGATCTCTACCTTCCCTAGCTATGCCAATTTCAAGTTCCTTTAAGAGAAATCGGTGAAGTTTGGAGACTTTATTGCTTTTTGGCAAGAAGAGCTTTTCGAGGAGGTAAGACTTGCATTGATCCTACACTTCAAGACTTAGATGGAAGATGGAACAAGGTGTAAGTTTTTGGAAGATGGGCAGTCTACATCCGACCGCCCTCTTGTTGTGTGCATTATTTAGCATAACATCATCCCAAGATGGGAAGCTATGATTAGATTTATCCTTGGGCACGGAAGGCCACCTATGTAGTTATGGATGGTATAGCTGTCAATTAGGCACACACTCATATGATTCATTTTTTCGATCAGGGAGTTGGCATCCCATGGAGTTACTTTCTATATTATCACATATTCACTCTCGTTTTTAGATGGTACAGGGTGAATCTTAGTGGTAGACTGCCTAGACAAAGGTCTGACTGCCATTGGTAGAGCTTCCTTAGAAAGATGAGAATTCCTTTTCCATCAGCCGTAGCAGCTGAACCAACAGCTAAGCAGTAGCCGCAACAGAAGGCAGAGTAAGGACAGGATACTAAGGGATATTATAGTTCTGAGCAAGTCGCCATTCAACAGGTCCAAACTGAGCTCTAGGGAATCCCCGCTGGCTATAGAGAGGTGAAGACCGAGCTACAACACCCAAGTCATGAAATTAGGTGTTGAGCTGCTATGTTACACCCTTTTCCAGGCCATGGCAATGGCACATGTTCCATCGAGGATCGAGACTAGTGTCATAGGTTCTGTAGTGTGTAGTTATATCATTTTCTTCTAGCATTTGTTCTTTCCATTTTGGTTGTTGGGCTGTAACAGTTAGTTATCTCATTTTAAGATGCATATGATATTATGAGACGTATTTCTATTTTATATGTTATTATTTCCCAATATGTGAACTGCTCTTATATGTATGTTTGGAAGAAACATTATAAATATGAAAATCTCATAAGGACACTTAATTAACAGTAAAATGCAATATGAGACTGGAAGTTTTAAATAGATATAAATTTCCGCAAGCGAAGGACATGTTAAATTGTTTTGGAATCACATGTCATTGTTCCTTAAAAGCTAAAATTTCGAATAACTGAGTATGATGATATTTTCAAAAAAAATTCAAGTTTTATGGGTCAATGTTAGTCGAAGAACGTTAGAATTGAACTTATGCATTTAACGTGACTAATGCTAAAAATGTGGCTTGACTTATCAAAAATTTTAAGAAGTAAAATATTTTGAAGATATTTTCCGACTTAAAAGTTACGCTTGAAAAGAAAAAAGTTTTCATTTTTTCAAATTATTTTTGGGTCTCAAATAATTTTTAGACTATTTGTCCAAATTTTATATCATGGGAAAATTTTTGTCTAAATATTTTGGAAATTTATTTTTTAAGCAACATATAAATTCGAAAAGAGAAAAAGGTTTTTGTGAAGTTTTTAATTTTGAAGGCCATATGCTAAGCATAGGGAAGGAAAGTAGATTAGATTTGCGAATTTTGTAGTGCATTAGGATCGACGAAATAATAAAATGCAAGTGATAACAAGGGAAAACCTATTTTAGCCTTGGAGTTTCTATTCCCATACCTTGTCGACAATGCGCATGATTCTATTTTTGGACCCAATTCCATTTTAGGGCTTGAAAACAAGCCTCCTTATGTGACTTGTGCTGGGAAAATTTTGATTAAATCCGAGGCAATGAGAAAATTTCTACTATACAATGGGAAATGTGTAGCTTATAGAGTTGCAGGAATTATGCACCTAACTCCCTTTTTCATGCATAGAAATGACATTTAGGAAGCAAGATTTCAACAGGGTAGATTTTTAGTTGGTAGGAACTGGGTGCAAATTGGTTGCACCATATTTCTAATCATAGGAGTATGAGGATTTTTGGTGAAAATATTTTTCGAAATTTGTGTGCATATAGAACTGCTAGTATATATAAGTTGTTTGCACCGTATTATCAAAAATGTTTCAAAAGGAAAGCATTCATATAGGAGGGCCTGATTTAGAATCATTTTGCGTATATGTTTTCTATGTTATGATACACTATACACCTGTGAACGCTAGATGAAAAATTGACTGTACACTAATCGGTTTTGTAGTTAGGGGTAATTGCAAGTTAGAACCATGACTTGGTCATGGGTATAATTTCAAATACAAAATTCTTTTAATAGGGGACGAATGTAACGCCCAATAAATTTTACAATTAGTCAGTTAATTAATTAATTAGTTAATAAGGCTTCAAAATGGAAATTATGTAAATGGTGAAATTTGAGCATAAAACTTGCACCATTGCATTTGTGGTGAACTTCTAAGAAACTTTCATATTTGTTGTTTTGCGATTGGAGTCCAAATGAAGAAGTCATGGATGAAAAATGAATTCGGAACGAAAATAATTAAAATAGAAAAAGTGAAAGTTTACATTATAGACACCGAGACTCACCTGTCGACCCTATTTGTTGGATGGGTCGACTAGTAGCAGTTGACTAGTCGAACCATAAAGGGCTAGGGTTTGCCTTGGCCAAATGGCCCGGATTTTATATAATTAGATCAAATAGATGTGGCTGATTTGAGTGCCTATAAATTCAGGCCTAACCCACTTTTCTCATCTCATATTTTCGTGGAAATGACAATGAAGCTTTGTCATCTTATCTTCTTTGCTATTTTCTAAATTATAAAATATAATATTTATATTTGTATGTATACAAATTGGAAAAATAGAAATCAAATTCAAGAAGAAGAGAAGCGAATCAACATTACGTGATAATGAGGTTATATATATATATATATATATATATATGAATATATATATATATATGTATGTATGTATGTAGGTATTTATATTTCCCTTCAACCTTAAATATCTTCTCAGATATGTAACTCTAATATATGTAAATACCCTTTTTATACATTTTCTTGGAATAAGAATGAAATAGAGTTGAACCGAAGGCTTTACTTTAGATTTGGAGATTAAGGATGCTTTTAGAAGGTGAGTAAGAAATTTATAAATTATTTACGATATTGAATCTATTATGTTGGCATACATTTGAATTTTATGCCTAAATGAATAAATATATGTGAATTGTATGCTAAAATCGTATGTATTAAACATCGCCTACATATTCTAAGGAAATATGATTGTAATTATCATTATAACATGTTCTGTAAATAAGTCCCAAAAGCTATAGATATGATTAAATTAGATACGAAATTTATTCCAGATCAGAAATTGGATTGTACATTATTAGTATGATTTTGATTATTACCCTAGTTATATTGAATTAGAGATTTTCCATATGTTAATGTGTGGGAAGAATATTCATTTGATTTCTATAAATTTGTTTATGTTTCCAAATTGCATTGAAAATGCAGTGTTTGATTTAACAAGAATATACGCAAATGAAAAGGAAGAGATGTGTAAAGTCATATTTAATCTCCATAGCTTAGACTGTCAGTTCCAATAAAAAGAAAATAATCATTCCTTATAATTTTAAATGAGGCAAAATTTTCTTTTTATTCTTGATCTTTTATTTTAAACTAATTTATAGGAGTCACGATGGAGAATCTTCGTAAGAAATATACTTTCAATAAATTAAATATGGAAAAGATTATTCTATTCATAGATTTACGACTGGAATATATTTGGTAGAAGTAGGTATTTACACGTATTTATATGCGCTAATAAGTACTTAACTGGTAATGATAATTTGTGCTTAATGCTCGCTTAGGATATTAGTTATACGTTGACAAAGGGTTGAATAACGTATAAGAAATAGGAAAAAAGTCTGGAAAGGTTGTAACTCCAATTAATGGGTAATGATGTGAAATGAATTTTAGAATTATAAATAATTAATAGGGTAAATGGATTAATGGGACTGATAATTAGGAATTTAGGTTTATAACTATGGAATAGTTAGAAAAGGTTGCTAATTGAAAATTAGTAAATATACATAAATGTTGTACGAATTGTCCATCAGGATGATGTTCTTTTATCATGGACAAATTAACATTTATGGAAGGAGTAAATAAAGGGGATTTATGGGTAATAGAATAGGTAAATTATATAGCGTTAAATAAATAAAAGAGGTCGGTAAGGTTACACAATAGAAGTATACCCATCACTTTGAGGCTGCCCGCAGTTGTGTACACTTTCTACTGATGTGAGACATCTTTAACCATAGGGCCTATAGAAAAATTAATTGAGCTTTGAACATTGGGATGCGAGGTCAGTAAAGTGACACAAAGGAGTTTGTTCTTCACTGAGAGGCTGTCGGCAGTTGTGTATACTTATTACTTATGTGGAATGTTATTAATCATAGAACCTGGGGGAAAATATTATAGGAGTATTAAGATATGCTTAGGGATTAGAGGTATTAAGTGGTTGTTTGAATCCTCACCTCTTTCCTAATCAAAGAGTATTAAATGGTCTGAATTAACATTTAGGAGTGGTAGTGGGTATCTTGGGAAGGGTCCACTTTAGGATTGGGGTATTAAGTGGCTGATATAGGGATCGCCTCTCTCCCACAAGAGGTATTAAGTGTCCCGGTGAGATTTCAAGCGATGTCAGTTAGATAGTACTAGTTACAAGTCTGCCTTTGGCATTAGGTTTTAAATGACCAAGGCCTGCCTAGAATATAGGTATTAAATGGTCATGGATCTGCCTAGTCCTTATCAATAAGGAATTAAGTGGGTTAGGTACTATCCCTAACATGACCAATACTTTAGTGACGATAGAGGCGTTAGTAGTATGACTATTACATAGTATAAAGCCATAATTGGTGGTCAAAGGTCTTTGCAGCTGGACCAATAGACCAACATTGATGATGCAAGGAGTCTGCTTCATATTTGGAAGTATTAAGTGGATGGTAGACTTACATCAGTATTTTATACCTTGGGAAGGGTAGGCAGGTGAACCTTGCTTGGTAGGAACATTACGTGTGCAATATTAGGTTAATATGGTTAACCTTGAAATAGTAGACATAACAATTAAATTGAAGCCAATTGGTGTAAATTTATATTATGGACACTATAGATTTTACAGTCACCAGAACACTATTCTGGCCCCTTCCTCATTACAACCCATAAGATAGATTTAAAGTAATAGGTCATTGGAGCTGAACGTGATTGGTTGTTGGAGAAGTCTTCTTATATCTCATGCTCGAAGCTGCTGTGGAAATATGTTGTCCAAGTTTATAGCCATAGTCGGTACTTATATTCTATTATTCTTTCCGCTGTGAGTTTAGATTATTATAATTATCTGATGATGCTCATGCTTATTTGGAGGTAGCAAGTCCAACATTTCATGCTTTAATGGACTTGGTTTTGATTTTTATCCAAATTTAGGCTCACTAAAGTGTGGGTTATTACAGTCATTCCTTGGTTATCTAATAACTATCAATATGTAACCCTTTGGTGTCTCTAGCAGCCACGAGTAATACGTTGCCCAATATTCAAAGAGCATTACATACTCTAGTATCATTGGATGCATCGATGTCCGTCTTAATACTTCTTAATTCGGAGATTAAAATTATGTGCTTATCATATTGTGATACAATACTCTTGGTTACAACTATTTATAACTCCTATCACAAACACATCATTTATGGACTTTCTGACATAGGTATTTTATTTAACTAACTAGTCAATTATAACATTTTATAAAAAGTACACGACATAAAAAAACACCTTTTATTTTGAATAAGATTGGTTATCGAGTTAGAACTATGTAACAAATTACATAATTTCCCCTAGGGCGTACCCCCTAACTCTATCAATCTGCCACTTGCACTTATGGTCAATTATGAAATCTTATTCTAACTTCTTCTATTGGTATTCTCAAAACTAATTGGTTAGTCCCTCGGTGAATGTGTATATTATTTTTTTAGTTATCTACTCCGTCGGTTAATACTTTCTAACACTGATAAACAACTTTTATCATGTAACGACCCGTAAATTTCGATGATTAAATTTGTTAAATTTATAAGATATCGTAATTTAATGTAGAAAGAAATGAAAATCTTATAATTTATATTGGAGCGAATGCTAGAAATTAAATGTTGCAATGGTAAATAAAATCAATTCTTGACAATTGGAATGAAATCCAAATAAAGGAATAGTGGAAAACATTATAATTTGTTAATTAAATATGATTGTGTAGTTAACATTGAAAGAAATAAAATTAGAAATGGTATTAATGAAATAATAACTAAAATGAATTGCAACTGTATAAATGGAAGTAAATTGTTAATAAGTGGATGTAAATATTGAATTAATTAATGGAAATAAAACCTAAATGTATGTTTGGATAGAACATAAGTGAATGCAATTAGTAGTATGGAAATAAATGCCAACATTGATTTGTAAGTAATAGAAGCTTACTTATGTGACTAAAGAGTAATGATAATATTTATTGTAGGTTACCTATTCATTTAGATGGTTAATTGGAATTGGAGATAAATTGTAATAAATGTAAATAAATGTTACATTTGTGTGAAATGTAATACATGGTCAGGAGTTGTTAGAATGGGTATATTAAAGTAATGAATGGGAAAAACAAGGTAACTAAGTTTATATAATAGTACTGAACTTAATAAAATGATTTGAATTAAAAGAATCAATTAATATATGTTTTATTTCTCTAGTATGTTGCATAAAATTTGGAAATCAAATTGCAATTAAAGGAAATAAAGTAGTACGTTATTTGGCAATAAATTTAAGGATAGGATAACAACTATTATAAATTACCTAATTAATTTGGTCAATGAATTTATTGGAAATAAAATTCATTTAAATGTTGAGTAATTATAATGTTGTTGTTGATAATAAACGTTACTTTAATGAATATTAATATAGTAACGGAAATGTGAATGTAAATTAATAGAAGCGTAAATTTATTTTAAGTAGTAATTGGTGGATTGGTAAATAAGTTCAAATTATGTTAATTGAAAAATTAATACGAGAAGTATGTAAAGTAATAACTAAGAAAGTAATACGTTATAAATTGAATATAACATAAACTTAAGTGTAAATTAAAGGGTTGGAATTGAATCTAATCCGTTTAATTGGAAACTTATTAAAATAAATTGGATTCAATTTATAATAATGGGAATTTATATGAAATGAAGCATGCATTAAAAAATGGTTCAATGTTATTTATACCCATAAAATGTCTATTTATTGAATAGCAAGATTTTTAAATCAATAAACTAATTTATTGAGGTTTCAATTTATAGTTAATAAAATTTAATATGGAATCAATTACAATTAATTGACTTAAATTGTGAAGTAGGGTAGATTTGACTTGTCATTGAAATTGGTTAATTTTATAAGATGCAATTGATGCTAATTCTATTTATAATATGACAATTGGCTGATTTAAAGAATAGAAAGCAAGATTTATTTATTTAATTGAAGAAAAAAATTCAATAATTGAATTTATTGCAAATAAATGAAATGTAACATTTAAAGTTTATGGTGATAGAAATTTAGATGAAATTTGGAGATAGTTATATAATAAAGTAGGAATCTAATGTTAGTTTCAGCTATTTGATACTAATAGGTAGAATAATAGAATGACAATTTAATTCAATGGAATTATTGAAAACTTTTTATAATCTCTGAATTCAACGAAATTGTAATTTGACGCTGAAATTGATAATTGAATCAGCATTCAAGGGATATCTAAATTTCTTTAAATTTTGTATAAATGATAAAGAAATATAAAAGTAATAAAAAAATTGTTAATTATATATTGAAATTTAAAAATTGGATTCAATTAATTTATTTTTAATTTATTTAATTAACTAGTAAATAGCCATTTTGGCTACTGACTCGAATTTCGACGAAACAAGTTTCATCGGATCCATAACGGTGAATTATTGTAGGATTTCAAGTTTTGTATTGATCGGACTTGTCATTTGATCGTACAGACTCGAAATGCCTTGAAATAAATAAAATTGAAATCAATTGAGATCAATTTGAAAAATATTGATTTGAGCATAACTTCTTTATACGATTGAACTTAGACTTGAAACTTGTTCCATCGCATTTACAATATTTAAAAACATCTATTTTGATATACGGGTTGACCCAATTTCGTTCCGAAGTCGAAATGGGCTTTTTAGGCCACTTTGTCGTTAGCGCGTACATCTATCTTATCCGATCCATTCTATTTCAATTTTGTCTATAAATATGTCGTTATAAACCCTAGCCCCCTTACTTCTCATTTTTCTATACGTACAAGTCATTCAATTCACCTACTTCCTCAATGGCTGACAAACAAGTTCTAGATCCAAAGACAAATAAAATTCAAATCCAAAACAAAATGAAATTTCAAACTCCTCAAAAAATTCAGAAAAAAATATATATCGAAGCTCTTGGAGAGCGCAAGTCAGATCTGCAATCCGTTTTTCGATCTGAGTTTTTGGGTGGCCAGAATTGGACGAGTTAGTTTCGACCATTTGTTGGTTAGGGTTTGATCGTGCGGTGGATTTTCGTCGAATCATCAATCGGGTAACGCTATTGCGTAGAAGGGGTCGCATGCTTTCGATCCATGGTTTTGTTGTGGCCTGCAGAGCGTCAGAATTCGCCAGAAAAAGGCGAGAAATCATCGGCGGCGGAGGTGGTTCCGGCCACCGAGAGGCGCGCGCGAGGCATAGGTCAGGGCGGCCTGACCTAGTGGAGAGGTTGGCGAGTTCTGATCAGATCCTAGGCGTTGGACGAGGCGATGTTTTTGGTGGTAGAGGTGGCGGCTTCAGGCATATCGTGATCGAATGAGATGTAGGCTTTCGCTAGGAAAGCAAGAGCGTGCAACGTTGCTTCTGGTATTGGTTTCGGCTATAGTTTTTTTTATATATATATTTTTAAAAAAAATCAATATTTCTAATTGCATACGATATCCGATTTACATGCAATTTTCTTTGTTAGGATCATATTGAAATTCCGGATCTTTTGACGCTGGTTTAGACGAATTTGGAGACTGTCCAATTTTTGGGTTTAAATTGGATTTAAATTCAATTGAAATTCAAAAGGTGAGTGTTTTAACCCACTCACAACTTCTAAAATTTCTTATGTTTGTTAAATTGGTATATGATGTGATTTGAAATTGATTTATAACAATTTGGCATATATTTAATCATCATCTCGGTCAAAATTTCATTATTTGAAATTTAATTGTTATTCAACTTATTATTGCATATAAACTGCCAGTTAAATAATTTATTATTGAATAATAAACTGTCAGTAATTGATTTTTATTTATTGATGATGTTTGAAATAAATGGTTGATGATTGATATTGGATGAATGGATGTCGTATTCTATATTGTTATAAACTATAAGTCATTATGCATTCTCATTTCATTCGGGATTGCGGTTTGAAATGATACATAACCGTAATTTTATTTTTAAATTACGGATTGAAGTGATAAATATCCGTATCACTTGACCATAGGATAGAAAATTTTAAACAGACACAGTGTCTGTACATAAAAATATTTTTGAATGATTTCTATGGTTTTGAAAAGGAATATACGGTTTATTAAATATTAATTTTGATGTTATATAAATATTATTTTATATATATAGTTAAATTCTTGAATTTAAGCTATGCATAAAATTGTTAAATAAAAATGACTTTAATAATGGAGTTTGATGGTTTATATTATATGGGTAAGTACCCATTTAAGGTATTATATATAGAGAGTTTAAACGACTTAAATGAAATTTAAGTTGGAAGACAAATATGAAATTGGTTTAAATTGAATTATTTAAGAATTGTACTTGAATAAATTTGATTTGGAATTTAAAATAAGTTGAGATTTTGAAGGGTATGATTCTTATAACTTGATTTGGTTTAAAGTGTTTTAAATAAATATAAAGTTGAGATAAATGAATATATTGAGTTAAATAAAATTTTAAGAATATTGAGTTGTTTGAAGTTAAAAGTTTTACTTAAATTTTATTTGGATTTATTAAGTAAACCTTTCAAATCTAAATAATACTAATTGAATTTGATATATATGGAATTATCAACGAGATTGTTTTGAAATGGTGGAATTTTTAAAGCTTTGAAATATATGAATTGAAATGGTTTATTGAGAGGTTCAAATCGGTATTAGGGATTTATTTGAAAGATTATGGAAGCTATTTTATTATATAAAGTAATTTAATATGTAAACCATTGAAGTATATTAAGTTGTGTTTCAAAGCTGTAGATTTCAAGGTATATAGATTTGACAGTGCTATGATTCTTGAAAAAGGATATATTTGAAATAAAGTGATATCATATTGATTTGGATCTTAAAATAAAAATGATATCGTATTTATATGGTTTTGAAATGAATATTTTATTCTGGTTTTGAAGTATAATTATTTTAAAATGACCGCGGTGTTATAATAACGTTGGGTTGCTGAAGAGACCGGGATCGGAAGTTGTCATACTCTCTGCCAACTCCGAAAACCACTTTAACAACCGTGTACGCGGTGGAGATTCTAGAATGAAGTAGGATTGTGGCGGCGTTTCCTTTAAGGTAAATACGTGGACCCGACTCACGTGAGTTGGCATAAGGTGGCTAAAATAGGAGCGATTCTCGGGCCAATGAGGTCATTCCTCTGATCGGACACACTCCTTTGATGTTATACTCTGACATTTGGATTGATTCGGTGGCCACTTTTGATTTTTGATTTTGGGTGTGTTGTACGAGGTGGGCGGTAGTAGCTGCTACGCGTTACCACCAGCCCAGATGCGTAATTGGTATATCTACCCTGGCATTGCCTAGTTGTGCCGTGTCACCTACCCTATCGCGCCTTGTACGAGTTTGGATTTCTCCCGTAGCTCGTGTGGTATCCTCTGATGGCTTCCCGATCAGAAGGGACCATGATATTGGATGGACTACTGGGACTATTACGTGTTAAGGGCTATATGGGTAAACCTTTAATGCTAAGAAAAAAGTAAGCTTATTTTACTAATAGACACTATTGTAAGAGTGAAATATTACTACATAGTAAATAGTTTAACGGATCCTTAGGAGATGTGAATCCCGAGCATCTCTTGATTTACTGCACTCACGTTAGACACTGGATAGGAAATGTCAAATCCCGTAAACA
Source organism: Allium cepa (assembly GCA_030765085.1). Classification (NCBI taxonomy): domain Eukaryota; kingdom Viridiplantae; phylum Streptophyta; class Magnoliopsida; order Asparagales; family Amaryllidaceae; genus Allium; species Allium cepa. Next base: position 591,109,035 of record CM060928.1, read on the forward strand.
TCTCCGACACTATTACACTCATATTTATTTCAGTTAATTTAACTTACATAAGATCTTTTAGTTCTGACTCGAGTGTTTTGTCTTTTCAATTCGCTCGGGTCAGTCCGATCGTTTCAGGATTCAAAGATTTTATTCTGGAGGAAGAAGACGACGATTAGTAGTATTATTATCTACTATATTATTCCACTACACTATTGTATTCCGCTGCATTATTGATATTCTATGGTATGTATAACTCTGGTATATGTTGTATAAGTATAATCGAATATTTTGTAAAACAGCTTTATAAACTGTAAATTTGATTATTATATTTTATCATTCCGCTGCAAGATTTTATTTTGTTTTTTTCCTTTCTCTGTTTTTCTTATTTACCCCATACTCAATCCGCCCTTCTGTATGGTTTGAGTCGGCATGTGTGTCGATTAAAGCGTGTGAAAAGGTGGGATGTTACATGTGGTATCAGAGCTTTGGTTTAGCGATAAACCTTAGCATTGTGGGGTTTGACTCTTTGTTAATAGGGTAGTAATACCCCATGGGAGTCGCTGAGCATATATATATGAGAGAGCGTATTTGTTAGTGTTATAAAAAGGTTTTAATATTGTGTTAATTTATTCCATTTTGTATTTATAAATTCTGGTTGATGCATGGGACGCTATGACATCAATAGGGATTTCTAAACACTTAATAGGACAGACCGACATAATATTTTGTTTTAGTGTAGGTGAATGAAACAATTTTGCCTATTATATTTTCTATATATAAAGTAATAAATTTTATAAAGATTTTATTTGGTTGTAATATATTGATTGTTAGGTAATGAAATTTATAAATAATAGTTGAAATAAGATTGAAAATAAAATAAACGAAAATTTGGAATTTAGAACTTAAGTTCCGGGGGTTTTGAAAATCTCTTTTGAATGATAATAATATTTTAGAAGTATTTTTTGATATAAATATTTCGATATAATTTGAAAGAATTGTTTTAAAGAAACTTTGAAAAGAAATAAGTTCTGTACTCCCATCTCCGTCGTTGGAAAATAATTTCGGTGATGAGTGCATGCATCATCGACATTCATTTTCGAGTTTCGAAGTGGGAAAGGCACTGTAGTAATTTTACTACAGATTTATTTTGATAAACAAATAAATTTTTTAAATTGTTTTAAATATAATTGGATATATAAGTTGTAAGTATATATTTATCTGTTATTTTAAATTGATTTGAAATAAAGACCCGGTATTTAATTCCTAAGTTTCCATTAATTAATAGTTTCAATTAAGGGTAGTAAATGGAAGTTAATTAATAGTTGGAGCCTTTAATTAAAATAAGTAATTTAATGTTAGGTTATGAATGAAATTAAAGGTAATTTGAAATTGTAGCTTATAAAACAAAAGGTGTTATTATTGAACATTAGATTAAATTAAAGAAAATAAGGTAAAATTTGTATAAGTTTCATTTTCCTTCTTTAAACATATATACAACTTACCAAAGGATGTAAAAAGTTGAAATGTTAATAAGAAGATATAATAGATATTATACAAGTAATAAATTTGAGATAATGAAAGTAATTGATGAAATTCTTTAATAAATAAGAATTTGTTGTTCTAATGGTATATACTTAGGTATAATTGAAATTACTTCTAGTAAAATATAATAGAAAGATATGGAATATAAATAAAAGGTTATAAACTTAAGAATATGAAATTAAGCAATAAATAAGTGAATGTAATATAAGAAAAGAAAATTTCATGTTATGAATAAGTGAAATGAGATTTTGTTAGAAATGAATAAAAGCAAATGAAACTGTAAGTGGAAAAAATGAAAATTAAAAAGATAAATTATTATATGAATGAAACTAATAAAAATGAAATTAATCTATTGTGTGGAATTGTTGTTTGCTTGACTTATAGCTGTTTGGGCAAAGATATTCTAATTGTTTGGATGAATAAATAATCTATTTAGTTCCATCTAAGACTGTTGAGTAAATGGTGCACTAAGTAGTTTATTTTCCGTTCTGTGCAATTTAAAGTTGAACCCGAACAACTATTGCTTTGTTTGATATGAATGAATGGTTGATTATGTTGATTCTATATGATGGTTTTATGTTGTGATTTCAAGTAATTGTTGTGTTTGACATTGTTTTGTTTGTTAGTGGATGAAACAAAAATAATATTTCATTTTATATGATTGTTAATCTTTTTGGATTATATAAGTGAAATGCTGGTTATAGAAGCAATTGCTACTGCTTTTGGTTCCATAATATAAGCGTTAATTTCCCGATTAATAGGTACGTTTTCGAATTAGTTTATAGCGTTATTATATTGTTTTCTCGGGTTGGGATATATATTATTATGGTAAATATATGTTGTATATTGTTATATTTGATATTATATTTTATCCGGAGCCCCCCCCCCCCCCCGGTTACAAAGGAGAATCTGCTGAAATTTTCAGTAAATTTTGGACTTAGAAAATTTTTGAAAATATTTTCCAAACTTTATTGATTTAAGTATAAAAAGATATAATGATTGTAAATTTGTATATTTCATTTAAAGTAACTAATTTTGTAAATTTAATTGTTTATAAATTAATATTTTAAGTAAGATATATTGATTTCTTAGTTCTTCTTTTGCCTTCTTTTCTTTTCGGGGATGAAAAGTTTTGAGTGGGGGAGATTGTAAAGACCCATAAATTTCGATGATTAAATTTGTTAAATTTATAATATTTTGTAATTTAATGTAGAAAGAAATGAAAATCTTATAATTTATATTGGAGCGAATGTTAAAAATTAAATGTTGCAATGGTAAATAAAATCAATTCTTGACAATTGGAGTGAAATCCAAATAATAGTGGAAAACATATAATTTGTTAATTAAATATGATTGTGTAATTAATACTGAAAGAAATAAAATTGGAAACAGTATTAATGAAATAATAACTAAAATGAATTGCAACTGTATAAATGGAAGTAAATTGTTAATAAGTGGATGTAAATATTGAATTAATTAATGGAAATAAAACCTAAATGTATGTTTGGATAGAATATAAGTGAATGCAATTAGTAGTATGGAAATAAATGTCAACATTGATTTGTAAGTAATAGATGCTTACTTACGTGACTAAAGAGTAACGATAATGTTTATTGTAGGTTACCTAATCATTTAGATGGTTAATTGGAATTGGAGATAAATTGTAATAAATGTAAATAAATGTTACATTTGTGTGAAATGTAATACATGGTTAGGAGTTGTTAGAATGGGTATATTAAAGTAATGAATGGGAAAAACAAGGTAACTAAGTTTATATAATAGTACTGAACTTAATAAAATGATTTGAATTAAAACGAATCAATTAATATGTAACGATCTCGAATTTTGAATCAAATTTAAATTAATAATTAATGTAAATTTTGGAATAAATTTTGAAGTTATTTAAAATTTACCTTAAAATTTGAATTTGAAGATTTTATTTATATTTAATAAATAAAAGACTTACAAAATGTTGATATATAAAAACTTTAAAACAAAATATGCAATTGTGTTAGAAATAGAATTAAATACTTAAATTTAAAATTTATAACAATAACCATAATAACTTTATATATATGTACACTTAAACAATACTAAGGAAAAAAATAAACAAAACAAAGTAAACAAATGAAAATGTAAATACATAACCATATAAAAACTAGACAAAAGAAAAATACAAGTATGCAGGCAAGAAGCAACCTGGGAAAGCAAGCTACATCATCTCAACCTATAAACAAATAAAAGCAAGTGTAAAATACATCAAAATATAAAATCTGATCAGCCACTAAACCAAAGAAAAAAAATCCCCGTTTAATCTTTGTACAAAGTATAAACATTTGTACAAACTAATGTCATCTCAGCCCATGATACAAACATCTCAGCCATACCCTATTGAATAAACAAATAAACATCACTTTGTACAAAAAGAACATGCTATCCCTGTACAAATAATACTTACAGTAAACCCATATATATCAACTTCTTTTATATATATCAATCATCCTCATCAGTTCATCTCCTTCAAGCTAAAAGGTCTGAAGTAAAAACCATTTCAAACATAAATAAATCTCAACTTAAATAATACAATCAACTCGAGCCAGAGAATCAAGTGAAAGATTTCAACAAAAATAAAGCTGCTTTCAAAATATGCTCTGTTCTTTTTGTTCTCTGCCCTCTGTTCAACCATGACAAGTAAGTAGCATCACTGTTAAAATTTTAAGTTTATGAAATAAGGTTGCATGATTAATATATAAAGCTAAATATGTTTGTATGTATATAGTAGTGAAATTTTGTGCATATTCAGGTGAAATATGAATGCATGCCTGACACCCTGTTCCCAGTTTCAAATCTAAGATCTGATTTGAAATGTTCTATTCCTTGATCTAGTTATCATTATGATTTAGCATTTAAATAAAAAATTACTTGTTTTATCATAGGTTGAGGTTTAAAACTTAATTAAGTTAAAAATAAATTGGTGGAACCTTTGGAAGTCAAGAAAGGCTGAACAGTCTTATTATAAGCCAAAGTTCAAACATTTTAATTTATAAATTCAGGAATGTAAACTGAATTCTTAAAACAAAATATGATTTTTAAAGTTAAAATCATGATTTTTAAATAGAGGAGTGGAGAGCAGTTTGGTTTTGTTTGAGTTGGGCATTTCTGGACGCCACGGTCGATGTCGTTGATCAGAGGGGTCGGGGCTTGGGCTGGTGGTGGAGGAGCGTACCATGGTGATGAAAAAATAATGGAAAGTGGTCGCGAGGTCGGAGGTAGCGGCGGCGTCGAGTTTCCCTTGGTAAACCTAGTTTTACTGAAGGTTGGGTTTTCGCTTCGTTCATTGTCTAGGGATGATCGAGTGTTATGTGGCTTTGGGAGATGGTGGAAGGGTCGATGACGAAGGGATGGCCAAATTTTCGTGGTGTCCGGTGGTTGGAGCTCGGAGAACGCGGCGTTGACAGGTATGAGAGGCGAGGGGGTTGCGCGTTTCCAGGTTTTGTTCCTGGCACTGGTATCGAGCTTGAATGCTCGGTCTTGTTTAGATTCTTTGATCATCGATCTGATGATCGAAATGGGTTTGAGGGAAGATGGCCGATGTGGGAGGATGGTCAACGGTGGCCGGAGGTTGCTCTGGTGGAGTAGCACGTGCACCGTGCACTAATGCACGATTTGGAAGTTTTGGAAATTGGTATGGTGGGGAAGAAGCTGGGTGGAACAGGGTTGCACGCGAGTTTATCTCGAGTGATTCCTGCGTTTTGGTCGAAGCAGGTAGGGGATGGACTCGAAGCAAAATTTAATTGCCTCGGGTCATTTGAAATGTTACAGGTTTTTTTTTTATTAAACTTGCCTGTTTGAATTTAAACAGATTTTAAAGATTTGAAACCAGGTTTTAATATAGTGTTTAAAACTAGAATTTGAAAGATGAATCCAAATTTATTTTGTATCCTAGTTTGAATTAAAGAATGTTTTATAAAAATTTAATTATTTGAACTACTTTAAAAAGGGGTTAAAGTATTAATTTAAAATGTTATGAGTTTAAATGATTGATTTAAACTCTAGTATAAATTTCTGTATAAAGATAAATGTTTTATAAAATTTAATTTTAAAAAGAGTTTTAACTTGATTAAAATTGTAAATTTAAATTTGTAGTTATTTCAAATTCTTTTAATAGAAATAGAATTTGAAAGTGAATTTGAAACAACATGTTTTTAAATGTATTTGAGTATGATAATTAAATCATTACTAGAACAATGTTTTGAAGATAATTAAGGTTTAATGATTTATAATCCATCTAATTTTTAAGGAAATTAAATGATTAAATTACTAAGTTAATTAATTTATGATTTGAATTAATTAAGTTATTAAGGGATGTTTATTAATTTAGAATTAATTAATCTTGTAATTAATTTAAAGTAAATAAATGGTTGTAACCAATTAAGATGACTAACTGATATTGATTACTTATTTTGGAAATTAATTAAGACGGATTACTTTAAAATAGTAATTAGAGTTTGAATTAATAATGTTTAAGTGATCGATAAATTTGTTATTAACTACTTAAGTTAATTTGAATGATTAATTATGAAATTGGTTTAAAGATTAAATTAATTAATATGATTAATTAAGAATAATTAATTAATTAAAGTGTTAGATAAATAAATTTATATCAAATGATTTGTAAAATAAATCAGGATTGGATAATTAGATTCATAAGTAATTAATTTACTTGGAAATAATTTGTATTGATTAGGATTAAACGATAAATTAATCCTGTTTATAAATGATTATTAAATACTTGACCTTACTTATGAATGATTGTATTGAATGAGTTGCCTTGAATTGATTATCCTATCTGATATGTGATATTTTGTTCTGTGGATTGAGCTGTGTATTTTATTCATTTATTTACATTCGTATATTATATGTAAATCTGTGAATAGACGATAAGCGTTATAGCTTATATCGCTTATCAACTATATTTCTGTGTTTTGATCTATGATGATTGAATGATGTTGCACTATTGTGTTAAACCCTTGGACCACACCATACACACACAAATACGGATTTCACGAGGAAATCGATTAAGTCACAGATTTTTGAAAATAGTTTTGTATTTGAATTTTTAAATTCAAATGTTTTGGAAATGGATTGGGTTTTAAAGTGAAAAGCAATTAAAAAGGGAATTTCAAAGATGGAAATTTATTTTAAATTAATTGATTAAGTTTTAGAATTTAAATTCTTTGATTTAAATTTGAATTCAATATTGAAATTGAATTCTGTAATTTGAAACTAGGGATTGACGATATTATACTGGTCATTATGAGTTAAACCATTTTTAAAGTATTATTTTTAGGATTTCGAATTGACCCAAAGATTGTAACTTGTATAAATGAAATCGGGTTTTTTCGAAATAAGACTGTTGTTTCTAAATGATAAAAAGCTTTCATAGGAGAAACGAATTTCAAATTATATAAAAGAGATTTCAAGTTTAAACTGAAATAGTTTACCAAGTTATTGATGAATATTGGGAAATGAATTTTGAAAGTGAATATTTGGGAACGGTTTGAAAGCTATAAGATAAATCTTTAATTTAAAGATTTTAAACAAGTTAATCCAAATGAAATGGAAATTGTTTTGAAATCCGTAAATGGGATTTTGTGAAATAAATCTTTTGTTTTAAAAGATTTGAAATGGCAATTTGTTTAACCATTTGAAAAGAAAGTTTTGAATTATTAAGTTGTGACTTAATTGAAATCCCATATCCATATGTTTTCGCTCACTATTCGGTTTAGCCGGGAAAGGACCTATGTGTCGTATAACCCATTACGAATATGTGATTCGACGTTATGGATAGCATTTGAAGACCGGTGATGAAGACCGGGTATTTGCGAAAGCGATAGGATGACCTATCGATTGTTTCTGCACCGAGTCGCGCCGGTATAGAGACTCCCTAAGTGATGGGAAATCCGATTGGGATTGTGAATATCCGGATTGCAAGGACTTCTTTGTAAGTGCCTTCGGTTCTGTTCGATCCCGGAACAGACTTGTATGGATTGTATGTCTGACATTACAGATTGAGATATAAAGCTGATTTCTTTCAAATATGTTTCTGTTGGTGGCGGAGAATTTATTCTCTTAGCTTAACACCCTTCTCTGAGACGTACGAGCTCAGAGGTTATGTGGTTGAAGGTTATTAGCGATATATTCCCAATTTGGTAATGTGACATGCTGAGTGTTGCTGTTAAATGATCATTGTGTTGATCATTTGTGATAGGATCATTTGTTTGATCGTTTATCTTTGTGATCATTTCTATGATCATTTTTTGACCCAAAGCACAACTTTTGTATAAAGCGTGGCTTTGTGGACGAGACTTCGTCGAGCCTCACACCCCGGAATGGTCAAAACAAGAAAGATGCGGCAAGGTTATGAGGGGTAGCTCCCTTTAGGGCATGTGCATTTCCTTCTGGAAAAGGGTGGTATCATGGTATGGAGCCCAGATGCTTACTCATGTTGAAACACTTATTATTATGGTGTGATGTTGATTAGAGAGCTCTCGGATAAAGGTCCCAATGGACCGGGGGATGGCATACTCGTGTCAGTTGTTACCCAGTTAGGGGTAACCCGGCCTTGTGTTGGTAGAGATCCAGTTTGGTTCTTGGGGACGTCCTTCCAGAGGCGTTCTCATGTGGCAATGGGAAGTTCCTTGGCCTGACCATTTGTTGGAAATCCAAAGAAACAATACGAACCCTGTACGGTTTTAGTTGTATAACCTTCCATGGAATGTGGCGGTAACCTGCTATTGAACATGGTAGCTATAGTAGGCATAAGTGCGGAATGTCTATGCTGGCTAAGATTTATATCTTTATTTTCGAAATGAATTTTTCCCACACTATGCACTAGTAATAATATCAAATGTTTCTTTTTAATATGTATCAAGCATCTTTGACTATCATAAGGAGAAATCTCCTCCGATTCTGCGTTTGCATTGTGTGTGTGTGTGCGGGAGGCCTTATGGTAGTCTCATTTTTAAAAAGCATTTCGAATTGACTTTGAAAATCTTTTGTTGAATGTTTTAAAAGATAAACTGTTTTTGTTGCTCACACCAGTCCCACGACTGATCCGTAGTTTATTGTTTCTTTCCTAAACTCTGGGTGCTCATTATTTTCTACACAAGTAGTCTAGAGTTGGTTTTTTTCAGATAGTCAAATTAGTAGGTTATCTGGAGCTAGTTCAATCTTTGAATATGGACTATACTTGCTTATCTTTGTGCATCGTTATTGGGAGTTCGAGCTATTGTTGGATTGGTTCTTGGAAATGGAGTTGCAGTTCTCGGAGTTCTCTTTTGAAGAATATCTTAGAGTTATTTGTTCCGCTGCTAGATGTCATCTATTTTCTTTTCCACTGCTATTTATTGTACCATATCTCTGATGTATATTGATATCTATTGGATCATCTGTTGTTTCAGATATTGTATCAAAGCTGTATATCAATGTATTATTCTTTTTATTCCGCTGTGTTGTTTACTTAATGATTGTTATAAGCTCCGGCGAATTGGATTTGAACGGTCGAATCTATGGCATTCGAATACGATATGAAGTATGGATGTCGATTTTCGAGCGGGCAAAATCCGTTTCGTTACATTTGGTATCATAGCTAAGGTGAAACTTTAGCTCAGGAGTATAACACATTAAGTAGCTCATTAGAGATAGGGTGAAGTATACCCTAGAATGAGTAATCCCTAATATATCCGTTTGAATGCCTCAGTAAATTCTCTTACTATTCACCGATAGTAAGTATGAGTGCAAGAAGATGACGAGATAGGGGACCGGGAAATACGACTATAAATAGTCAATACCCTGCAACAGTGGAAATAACTTTCTTATCAATTTTTTTGATTCGTTTTCAAATTTCTTTTGGTTGCTTCGTGACAGCTCCACAAAGAAGTTTCGGTGTGATTGTGGCCTACAAGTCGTTGTAGGAAATTCTTATTTCGTATCTTCATCGATTTCTTTTCAGTATTTGATTTAAACCTTAATGAATATAAATTGGAAATTTTAAATTGAGTTAAATTGATTAATAGAATATGAAGATAAATTGAATTGTATCGATAAAGCGATTTAGTTTAAAATCAAATTTTGAAATTCTGTTGTGGTTTACTGGGTTGGTCGAAGTCCGAAGAGGGACAAATTGGTATATATTCTGAGATTTTCCGACTTGAGTTTGGAATTCATATCTTAAGTTTGAGGAATTATAGGAGATCGAATCTGTCTATCTCTGTATTGTTTTCGTACCTGCGAGTTTCGAGGACGAAATTCTTTTAAGGAGGGAGTCTGTAACGATCTCAAATTTTGAATAAAATTTAAATTAATAATTAATGTAAATTTTGGAATAAATTTTGAAGTTATTTAAAATTTACCTTAAAATTTGAATTTGAAGATTTTATTTGTATTTAATAAATAAAAGACTTACAAAATGTTGATATATAAAAACTTTAAAACAAAATATGCAATTGTGTTAGAAATAGAATTAAATACTTAAATTTAAAATTTATAACAATAACCATAATAACTTTATATATATGTACACTTAAACAATACTAAGGAAAAAAATAAACAAAACAAAGTAAACAAATGAAAATGTAAATACATAACCATATAAAAACTAGACAAAAGAAAAATACAAGTATGCAGGCAAGAAGCAACATGGGAAAGCAAGCTACATCATCTCAACCTATAAACAAATAAAAGCAAGTGTAAAATACATCAAAATATAAAATCTGATCAGCCTCTAAACCAAAGAAAAAAAATCCCTGTTCAATCTTTGTACAAAGTATAAACATTTGTACAAACTAATGTCATCTCAGCCCATGATACAAACATCTCAGCCATACCCTATTGAATAAACAAATAAACATCACTTTGTACAAAAAGAACATGCTATCCCTGTATAAATAATACTTACAGTAAACCCATATATATCAACTTCTTTTATATATATCAATCATCCTCATCAGTTCATCTCCTTCAAGCTAAAAGGTCTGAAGTAAACACCATTTCAAACATAAACAAATCTCAACTTAAATAATACAATCAACTCGAGCCAGAGAATCAAGTGAAAGATTTCAACAAAAATAAAGCTGCTTTCAAAATATGCTCTGTTCTTTTTGTTCTCTGCCCTCTGTTCAACCATGACAAGTAAGTAGCATCACTGTTAAAATTTTAAGTTTATGAAATAAGGTTGCATGATTAATATATAAATCTAAATATGTTTGTATGTAATAGTAGTGAAATTTTGTGCATATTCAGGTGAAATATGAATGCATGCCTGACACCCTGTTCCCAGTTTCAAATCTAAGATCTGATTTGAAATGTTCTATTCCTTGATCTAGTTATCATTATGATTTAGCATTTAAATAAAAAATCACTTGTTTTATCATAGGTTGAGGTTTAAAACTTAATTAAGTTAAAAATAATTTGGTGGAACCTTTGGAAGTCAAGAAAGGCTGAACAGTCTTATTATAAGCCAAATTTCAAACATTTTAATTTATAAATTCAGGAATGTAAACTGAATTCTTAAAACAAAATATGATTTTTAAAGTTAAAATCATGATTTTTAAATAGAGGAGTGGAGAGCAGTTTGGTTTTGTTTGAGTTGGGCATTTCTGGTCGCCACGGTCGATGTCGTTGATCAGAGGGGTCGGGGCTTGGGTGGTGGTGGAGGAGCGTACCACGGTGATGGAAAAAATAATGGAAAGTGGTCGCGAGGTCGGAGGTAGCGGCGACGTCGAGTTTCCCCTAGTAAACCTAGTTTTACTGAAGGTTGGGTTTTCGCTTCGTTCATCGTCTAGGGATGATCGAGTGTTATGCGGCTTTGGGAGATGGTGGAAGGGTCGATGACGAAGGGATGGCCAAATTTTCATGGTGTCCGGTGGTTGGAGCTCGGAGAACGCGGCGTTGACAGGTATGAGAGGCAAGGGGGTTGCGCGTTTCCAGGTTTTGTTCCTGGCACTGGTATCGAGCTTGAATGCTCGATCTTGTTTAGATGATTTGATCATTGATCTGATGATCGAAATGGGTTTGGGGGAAGATGGCCGATGTGGGAGGATGGTCAACGGTGGCCGGAGGTTGCTCTGGTGGAGGAGCACGTGCACCGTGCACTAATGCACGATTTGGAAGTTCTGGAAATTGGTATGGTGGGGAAGAAGCTGGGTGGAACAGGGTTGCACGCGAGTTTATCTCGAGTGATTCCTGCGTTTTGCTCGAAGCAGGTAGGGGATGGACTCGAAGCAAAATTTAATTGCCTCGGGTCATTTGAAATGTTACAGGTTTTTTTATTAAACTTGTCTGTTTGAATTTAAACAGATTTAAAGATTTGAAACCAGGTTTTAATATAGTGTTTAAAACTAGAATTTGAAAGATGAATCCAAATTTATTTTGTATCCTAGTTTGAATTAAAGAATGTTTTATAAAAATTTAATTATTTGAACTACTTTAAAAGGGGTTAAAGTATTAATTTAAAATGTTATGAGTTTAAATGATTGATTTAAACTCTAGTATAAATTTCTGTATAAAGATAAATGTTTTATAAAATTTAATTTTAAAAAGAGTTTTAACTTGGTTAAAATTGTAAAGTTAAATTTGTAGTTATTTCAAATTCTTTTAATAGAAATAGAATTTGAAAGTGAATTTGAAACAACATGTTTTTAAATGAATTTGAGTATGATAATTAAATCATTACTAGAACGATGTTTTGAAGATAATTAAGGTTTAATGATTTATAATCCATCTAATTTTTAAGGAAATTAAATGATTAAATTAATAAGTTAATTAATTTATGATTTGAATTAATTAAGTTATTAAGGGATGTTTATTAATTTAGAATTAATTAATCTTGTAATTAATTTAAAGTAAATAAATGGTTGTAACCAATTAAGATGACTAATTGATATTGATTACTTATTTTGGAAATTAATTAAGACGGATTACTTTAAAATAGTAATTAGAGTTTGAATTAATAATGTTTAACTGATCGATAAATTTGTTATTAACTACTTAAGTTAATTTGAATGATTAATTATGAAATTGGTTTAAAGATTAAATTAATTAATATGATTAATTAAGAATAATTAATTAATTAAAGTGGTAGATAAATAAATTTATATCAAATGATTTGTAAAATAAATCAAGATTGGATAATTAAATTCATAAGTAATTAATTTACTTGGAAATAATTTGTGTTGATTAGGATTAAACGATAAATTAATCCTGTTTATAAATGATTATTAGATACTTGACCGTACTTATGAATGATTGTATAGAATGAGTTGCCTTGAATTGATTATCCTATCTGATCTGTGATATTTTGTTCAGTGGATTGAGCTGTGTATTTTATTCATTTATTTACATTCGTATATTATCTGTAAATCTGTGAATAGACGATAAGCGTTATAGCTTATATCGCTTATCAACTATATTTCTGTGTTTTGATCTATGATGATTGAATGATGTTGCACTATTGTGTTAAACGCTTGGACCACACCATACACACACAAATATGGATTTCACGAGGAAATCGATTAAGTCACAGATTTTTGAAAATAGTTTTGTATTTGAATTTTTAAATTCAAATGTTTTGGAAATGGATTAGGTTTTAAAGTGAAAAGCAATTAAAAAGGGAATTTCAAAGATGGAAATTTATTTTAAATTACTTGATTAAGTTTTAGAATTTAAATACTTTGATTTAAATTTGAATTCAATATTGAAATTGAATTCTGTAATTGGAAACTAGGGATTGACGATATTATACTAGTCATTATGAGTTAAACCATTTTTAAACTACTATTTTTGGGAATTTGAATTAACCCAAAGATTGTAACTTGTATAAATGAAATCGGGTTTTTTCGAAATAAGACTGTTGTTTCTAAATGATAAAAAGCTTTCATAGGAGAAACGAATTTCAAATTATATAAAAGAGATTTCAAGTTTAAACTGAAATAGTTTACCAAGTTATTGATGAATATTGGGAAATGAATTTTGAAAGTGAATATTTGGGAACGGTTTGAAAGCTATAAGATAAATCTTTAATTTAAAGATTTTAAACAAGTTAATCCAAATGAAATGGAAATTGTTTTGAAATCCGTAAATGGGATTTTGTGAAATAAATCTTTTGTTTCAAAAGATTTGAAATGGCAATTTGTTTAACCATTTGAAAAGAAAGTTTTGAATTATTAAGTTGTGACTTAATTGAAATCCCATATCCATATGTTTTCGCTCACTATTCGGTTTAGCCGGGAAAGGACCTATGTGTCGTATAACCCATTACGAATATGTGATTCGACGTTATGGATAGCATTTGAAGACCGGTGATGAAGACCGGGTATTTGCGAAAGCGATAGGATGACCTATCGATTGTTTCTGCATCGATTGTATGTCTGACATTACAGATTGGGATATAATGCTGATTTCTTTCACATATAGCCCATATCGCGATCGAATGAGATGAAGGGTTTCGCTGGGAAAGCACGAGCGTGCAACGTGGCTTATGGTATTGGTTTCGGCTATTGTTTTAATTATATATATATACACATTTATTTTAAAAATTCAATATTTCTAATTGTAATAACTATTGCATACGATATCCGATTTACGCGCAATTTTCTTTGTTAGGATTGTATTGAAATTCAGGATCTTTTGACGTTGGTTTGGACGAATTTGGAGACTATCCAATTTTTGGGTTTAAATTGGATTTAAATTCGATTTAAATTCAAAGGGTGAGTGTTTTAACCCACTCACAACTTCTAAAATTTCTTATGTTTGTTAAATTAATATGTGATGCGATTTGAAATTTATTGATAACTGTTTGGCATATATTTAATCATCGTCTCGGTTAAAATTGCATTATTTGAAATTTAATTGTTATTCAACTTATTATTGCATATAAACTGCCAGTTAATTTATTTATTATTGAATAATAAACTGTCAGCAATTAATTGTTATTTATTGATGTTGTTATTTGAATTTGGATTATGTTTGCAATAAATGGTTGATGATTGATATTGGGTGAATGGATGTCATATTCTATATTGTTATAAACTGCAAGTCATTATGCATTCTCATTTCATTCGGGATTGCGGTTTGAAATGATATAAAACCATAGTTTTATTTTTAAATTACAGATTGAAATGATAAATATCCGTATCACTTGACCATAGAATAGAAAATTTTATACAGACACCGTGGTCTATATATAAAAATATTTTTAAATGATTTCTATGGTTTTGAAAAGGAATATACGGTTTATTAAATATTAATTTTGATGTTATATAAATATTATACATATGTAGTTAAATTCTTGAATTTAAGCTATGTATAAAATTGTTAAAGAAAAATGAGTTTAATAATGAAGTTTGATGGTTTATATTATATGGTAAGTACCCATTTAAGGTATTATATGTATAGAGTTTAAATGACTTAAAAGAAATTTAAGTTGGAAGATAAATATGAAATTTGTTTAAATTGAATTATATAACAATTGTATTTGAATAAATTTGATTTGGAATTTAAAATAAGTTGAGATTTTGAAGGGTATGATTCTTATAACTTGATTTGGTTTAAAGTGTTTTAAATAAATATAAAGTTGAGATAAATGAATATATCGATTTAAATAAAATTTAAAGAATATTGAGTTGTTTGAAGTTAAAAGTTTTACTTAAATTTTATTTGGATTTATTAAGTAATCCTTTCAAATCTAAATAATACTTATTGAATTTGATATATTTGGAATTATCAACGAAATTGTTTTGAAATGGTGGAATTTTTAAAGCTTTGAAATATATGAATTGAAACTGTTTATTGAGAGGTTCAAATCGGTATTAGGGATTTATTTGAAAGATTATGGATGCTATTTTATTATATAAAGTAATTTAATATGTAAACCATTGAAGTATAAGTTGTGTTTCAAAGCTGTACAGTGCTATGATTCTTGAAAAAGAATATATTTGAAATAAAATGATATCATATTGATTTAGATCTTAAAACAAAAATGATATCGTATTTATATGGTTTTGAAATGAATATTTTATTCTGGTTTTCAAGTATAATTATTTTAAAATGACCACGGTGTTATAATAACGCTGGGTTGTTGAAGAGACCGGGATCGGAAGTTGTCATACTCTCTGCCAACTCCGAAAACCACTTTAACAACCGTGTACGCGGTGGAGATTCCAGAATGAAGTAGGATGGTGGCAGCGTTTCCTTTAAGGTAAATACGTGGACCAGACTCCCGTGAGTTGGCATAAGGTGGCTAAAAAAGGAGCGATTCTCGGGCCAATGAGGTCATTCCTCTGATCGGACACACTCCTTTGATGTTATACTCTGACATTTGGATTGATTCGGTGGCCACTTTTGATTTTTGATTTTGGAGGTGTTGTTCGAGGTAGGCGGTAGTAGCTGCTACGCATTACCACCAGCCCGGATGCGTAATTGGTATATCTACCTTGGCATTGCCTAGTTGTGCCGTGTCACCTACCCTATTGCACCTTGTACGAGTTTGGATTTCTCCCATAGCCCGTGTGGTATCTTCTGGTGGCTTCCCGATCAGAAGGGACCATGATATTGGTTGGACTACTGGGACTATTATGTGTTATGGGCTATATGGGTAACCACTTAATGCTAAGAAAAAAGTAAGTTTATTTTACTAATAGACACTATTATAATAGCGAAATATTGCTACATAGTAAGTAGTTTAACGGATCCTTAGGAGATGTGAATCCCGAGCATCTCTTGATTTACTGCACTCACGTTAGACACTAGATAGGAGATGTCAAATCCCGTAAACATCTCCGACACCGTTACACTCATATTTATTTCAGTTAATTTAACTTACATAAGATCTTTTAGTTCTGACTCGAGTGTTTTGTCTTTTTAATTCGCCCGGGTCAGTCTGAGCGTTTCCGGATTTGAAGATTTTTTTCTAGAGGAATAAGACGATGATTAGTAGTACTATTATCTACTATGTTATTCCACTACACTATTGTATTCCGCTGCATTATTGATATTCTATGGTATGTATAACTCTGATATATGTTGTATAAGTATAATCGAATATTTTGTAAAACAGCTTTATAAACTGTATAGTTGATTATTATATTTTATCGTTCCACTAGAAGATTCTATTTTTTTCCTTTCTCTGTTTTTCTTATTTACTTCTGACAATCCGCCCTTCTGTATGGTTTGAATCGGCATGTGTGTCGATTAAAGCGTGCGAAAAGGCGGGACATTACATATCATGTGGAACAATTTTGAGTTTCTCTCTCTACTTTTAGTGAGCTTTGAGTTTTGTTACAAACTACATCGTGACATTATTATCATCTAACAATATTATAAGATTCTCAACATTTGGAATCACCCTCTGCTTAGTTGTAGAATTTATGCATTTATTATACATACATTACTTTTATCATAGTGTTATTCAAGGCGACATACTTAGCCCTTTTCGCTGAATTAGCCACACTCTTTCATTTGGAACATTTTCAATTTAAAGATACTTAACTTGGATTTATTATTGATATATTATCCTTAATATCACTTCTAACGTTTGAGACTGAACACTCCTTTATGAGGAATTCAGCGTTTCTAAAAACAAATCTCCAGTATTTCATAAATAAACGAGAACATCTCAAACTACCATTTAATGATGTCAATTTGGATTTGATATTTGCTTCAGGTATCAAATATGTAAACAAGTCATGATATCGTAGACAACTTGACATGTCTGATAATTCCTATTTCCAATGCAGATGAAATCCATCATACATGTTCCGTATTAAACATTTTAATAAGTTGACCTTGCATATCATTTAGGACATTCCCAACATCTTTTATACTTACTATAAAAGACATCATATTCAAATACAATATCGAGTATTAGAATAGAACAACTAAAGCAAATTTTAGTAGAATTACATCTTTAACAATTAACAATGTGTTCTTTACCTATGGCTTAGAAATATCTGTGTACCTTTTAATGCCCTTCCTTATGAATACATGCTTCCTCTGCATTATGAATGATAATTAAAATATTTGATATTTCTATCAAAACACTTATTCATTTTCAATGCTTGCCGAATGACACTGTCGTATCTATTATTGGATCATACCAGAAACTCAAAAGCTCGATATCTCTCCCTTGAACTTTGAGATTTTGGTTATTATGTGTAGTTAGTTTACTATAAATCATTACTTAGAATTTTCTATCTCAACACATACATGCCAAAATGTAAAAGTATACCATGCTATAATTTTGTGAGTAAAATCAAAGCAAACTTAGCACGTCAAATAGTGAATCTATTACGTTAGTTTCAACAATTGAAAATCATGTTATTACTCTTATCAATGTGACTCACCTTATTCCAACTGCATTTGTCTTTCTCTTAAAGTCACATTTGTGGTCAATGGATCATATCTCTTTAGGTACAACTATTAAAATCATATTTTGATAATGTACTTGAGATCTATTTCGAATGTGCACATCGTACCATATCATAGAGTCGATACTTTTAATGGTTTAATTAATCAGCCGATGATTATTTATTCCATTAACAAGAAATCTACAATCTCTTTAATGTATAAGAACACTCGTTAGTCGTTATAATATATTATGTTCACTTAGGTTTGGTTAATTTTATTTCATCCTTTGTAATTAGTTATATCCTTGGATCATATCAAAATTCATCTTGTACTAATAATTTCTTAAAAAAATTCCTTTGCTACGAAGTTGGTATTTCTTATAAAGGTAGTTATTTCTCAGTTCTACGAAATGGGCATTCATAAACATTGCCTTATAATAAACTGATTCTGCAGTTTTTCACAATATTATTATGTTCACAACATAAATTAGTCATCTAATAACTGTTAATCCCAAATTTCTCTTGGGATGATTCATACGAGATCTCTCACATGTAATTATTACGTACAATCTTTTGACTCTCACAATCTACCAACTCCTTGACTTAGGAAATGTATGGGTTTCTTATAAAATCATATCTTATATGATTTTGTAGACTATTCTTTGGATGATATTAAATTTAATCTTATGTACTACACTTAAGCATAAACCTTATAGAAAAAACTTAACTCAACTTCACTCAATATTAATCATGTTTTGTCCAACAAAGTTCGATTACTCCTTATCAATACATCATTATGCATTATAGGAAGGACCGACCTCTAAGACTGAACCTTTATTCATATTAGGTACATACATAAATCTTTCCACTATACTCACTCATTCAATCAAATCGAATATTTCTGTCGCATGTCATATTATTTACTTTAGTCTTATTTCTATGAGCTTATCATAGACTTATACATGTGTACTAAATACACATGTTCATGTCTCTAATAACTCACCGGAGAATATGATAAAGTAAGTATAACTGCTTTGGTATTACTAGACTTATGATTGCATGGATCTAGATATGTCAATCTGAAGAGTTCATCAACTATTATGACGCTCCCACTAATAGTGTACACAACCCTTATTTGTTTGCTCCCACTAAATGTGTACATAGTCCTTAATTGCTTGATATATAATTAACCAGTATCATATGATTCATAATAATATAATTATATTATTTCTCAAATCTATGACTTAGTCTATAATTCTAAATAATTGTAAATAATTTTAGATACTTCATTATTTTCCAATGCATCATTTGTTATGAAAATAAATGTCACGTTATAGTTTTATTTCATAATGAATATTCATAATATCCACATTGAGATATAACTATGTCTATCTTTCAGTCGACCTCGAAAAATAGTCGTTATTCAATATATAATGTTCGGTATGTTTTACGAAAACAATTTTTATAACTTGATGCAATCAATAAGTGTTATCTGATATGCCCTATTATTTCCGTCATTACTATAATAGCATACAGAATTCAGAGGTCCATTATTCACTTAATATAGACTATTTATTTCATATACTGCAACTAGTTTACAGTGGAGAGTTCTTTGATCAAATATTCTCAACTCATAGTAATAAAACTCATAGAAAACAATTTACTATATGAAAATATATTTTGTAATAGAAATCATTATTTATGTTAATGTTAAGTGTCAATTATTATTTCACAATTTTAGTTTACAGTGTTTCCTTATGAAGCAAAGTGACTATTCACTCTCTTCATCTCAACTGTACCTTAAATCACTTCTACTCTTATACATGCATTTTCTTATATAAATGGTTAAACCATTCGATAGAAAAATCTTATTAAAATATCATAATGAACTCTTCACACAAGTGCATTCGATCATTTTACTATTTAAGGACATCCATTATGTTGCACTTTACGTAAACTGATGAAAAGTAACGTTTCAACGATCAAGTTCATAGATCCTTTTTATAGTTTTGGTTTAATATTGCATAGCATAATATGATCGTCATTGTTATTAATGAAATTGACTGCTCGATCTCATAGTATGGTTTATTTGCTTATTTCAAATGAACCAATTTCATCGAAGTGTCGTACATTACAAAATGTAATTGTTTACTGTATAACATTTATATACGATAGTATATGGATCAACTATCCATAATATTGTGTTTCTTTAGAGTTTGAAACTCATAGTATGCAATACACGATCTCAGCCAAATAAGCACGTAAGCGACCAAATCATGAACATGTTTAGTGGTTGTATCCTTAGGCATTTGCATGGGTTAACAAGCAAAAAGTATTTGTTAGTAAATATATGTTGTGATTCTATTTGTCAATCTTCAGTTCATTTCATTTGTACATTTTAATTGATAAACTTTTATCAATCCTATTAAATGCAAAAATATCAATGCAAATTTCTATAACACTGTATAAGAAATGTTCTTATGATATTAGAACGGTTAAATGTTACCATTTCATTTTTATAATAAGTCTTCCACTAGATTTTTATGTTTCTCAAAACCCTAAGAAAAAAAATCATTTATTTCTCTAGTGGGTGTTAGGACTCGCTTGCTTTGGGATTCAAACCTTAAGGAATATTAACAAATCATAAGCCCGCAAGTAATGGATAACACTTTATGGTTGTATCAAATTTAACTCCTAACATGTTGACTTTATACAAATATCATCTTAACCTTGAGGAATATCAACAAATGAAAAGGGATTATTCACTCAAACCCTGTGTAGTTAATGCCCCGCTATAACCCCGCTATATCTCATAGTGGATTTCTACCGCTACGATTTTTCCATATAGCCCCAAAATATAGCCTTTCCGCTTTAATCCCCGCTATTTCCGCTATATCCCGCTATTCCCGCTATATTTTGCTATTTCCGCTATATCTTCTTTAATAAAATGAATTTAAAAATGGCATTTATACATTATAAAAATTATGAAACTAATTTATTTGATTTAATTATTAATATATTTTCAAAAATTAAAATACTCTAATATTCTACTAAATTCATTTATGTTATATAACAGTTTTACGTTTATTTAAAGTATATTTGCACATATTTTTTGTTTAAAATTATTTATGTATTAATTATAATTCGATTGAATGATAATTTTTCATTTAATTACCATTTGTATATTTGTAAAAACATTAAGTACGATTTCATATGACATTTTAGAGCCATCCGTTATATCCCGCTATATCCTCGGTGTATCCCCGCTATGACTTTTTGCACCTCCACCGCGAATCTGCCGAGCACTTTAACTGCACAGCTCATACCCAACATTTTGCGATGGCTTGAGTATAGTGCACATATCTTAAAGAATATCAACAAATACATGCATGTATCTTGTCTCATCTAGTCAATATACTGATAGTGATACACATAACATGTCTAGCTTGAAGAATATCAACAACATCATTACATTACTTTTAAAGATAATTTTGTAAACTTCAAGTATACAAATATGCACATACACACATATATTATATATATATACATATTCATATACACACACAACACACATGCGCACACACACACACAGATATATATATATATATGTGTGTGTGTGTGTGTGTGTGTGTGTGTGTGTTTATGTATGCAAATTAAATTAATAATTTGTAACAAAACAATACAAGACCATTCTTAATCAATTTATAATTAAAAACCATGCTTTTAAAATAAAGTAACTTACTTTAGGTCTAGACATTAATTTAAGAAAGAAATCAAAGGAAATTTAAGGTTTCGCTTTTTTTTGCTTTTTTGGAAACAACATTTGAAGTTTAGATTCAGTTATACATGTAAACAAAAGTCAATATATTTTAAAATATTCATAAAACATCCTTCAATCCATAATTTCGTAATATGAAATATGATTCATCAATATATTAGTTCTAAAATTTTATCCAAATAAGGTTTTCAAAATTAGAAAGGGACTAGACAAGTTAGACATATGTGAATTCATGACAATCAAATATAGATCTCAAATTGCATTTATATGTAATGGTCAAACCAAAGATAGCAGAAGAAAATCTATGATTGATATTATTAATAGCACATGAGTAAAAGACAAAAAATGAAATCAAATTCAACAACATAACAAAATAAGTGATTCAAAAATAGAACTATGAGAATCATACATAACTCAAAACATACAAGTGAAGAAATAAAAGATGTAGAGAATTACAGGCATGTGAACATAATAATATGTGTGTGTGTAGAAAAATTACCAATTAGATGAAGCTTGGAGAATACACCATGAATAAAGAAGAATTCCTAGATTCTACAAATCAATCTCCAGATCTGCAAATATCTAAAGACAACCACCTTTTTCTCTTTTATTTTATTAAAAATATGTTTTGAAATTTTTAGAACCTTATCTGCATCGAAATTTCAACATTTTTAAAGAGAAGATGAGAATGAAAGAGGAAAACGACAAAGAGAAAGTTTTATTAAAGGAGGAAAATGACAAAGTAAGGCCAGCCATTACACGAGCTATTTAGGCTTGAAAACATTCCAAAAACCAATTAGTATTGTTCCCATTTGAATCCAATTTAAATTTCTTATCATTCTCGCATACTGATATGCACACTTATACTGTTATATGCACACTTTCTTAAATAATAATGGACATAAAAAAATTAAATAAGAATTTTTTAACAAATAAGATTTCACAAATATCAATTAATTTAATTTAATTATTTCCCCTTTTAGAATCTGTTTTGTTTAAATCAAATTTAAACATTCTACCAATATCGTATATTGATACGCTCGTCTATTACTTTATATACGCACTTTATTAAATACTAGTGGCAATTAAATGAATGAAATAAAATTTAATAATTAATATTTCAAAAATATTAATTAATTAAATTGATTTTCAACTATTAAAAATTATTAAACTATGTGGTTCATTCAGATTCTTCATTATTTCGATTGTATGACCCATAGGTGTAAATTCAGTCAGCAATTAATATTGAACAATTCAAATATTAATGTTCACACATCATCTTAGTTAGTGTTGTGATATTTTCGTCAAATTTATTGCTTACACATTTTTTGGTAAAATCCAAATCCAATTTTATTTATTATAATCATTACCAATTAATGAAAATTATTTACACCAATTCTCTTCGTTGAAATTATGGCACTTTGGACTTATGGAATTTGGTAATGGTCAAAAATTCTATTATTGTTCACATTCAACTATATAGTCTAAACACAATGTTCTTATGTGATGATCCAGAATTTTGGCAATAGCAATTCGATAATCTTCATTTATAATAATTTGAATTTAGCAATATTGGTTTGATAATTTTCTTTTATAATCATTTAATTTAACAATATTGATTGATAACCTAATTATTTAATTTAACAAAATTTATCTTTTCAAAGCTAATAATATTTAATTTGGCAAATTTATCTTTTCTAAAGCTAATAAAAAAATATGTTGTCTAATTATATATATATATATATATATATATATATATATATATATCTGTGTGTGTATGTGTGTGTATTGTGATATGGAATATACGTTTTAAATTCAGTGTATTAATTTTCAAAAAGCTATTTAAAGATAAACTCTATATTTTCAAACATTTAAGATAGTATCTATATATATTTATTTATTAAAAGTATTTTAGCTTAGTAGGATTTGTTATAAAAATTTAGTGCATCTTCTTTTAAAATTTAAAATGAAATTTAACAAAAGGTTTAAAATATTCATTCTTTTTAAAATACACATGAATTTAGTATATATATTAAGAAAACATAAAACATATTAATATAAAAGCATAATAAATTTATAAAATAAAGATTTAAACATTTGTAAACATATAATACAAGCATTAGACATTTTTAAGATAATAATACTTGCATTTGACAATTGTAGCTAAGATGACATGAATAATTAACAAGTGGAAATTTTGTTTATCTTAAAATTAAAAATAAAAGTGTTTGGAAGAAACCAGGCTGCTCAGTTATTTTCTCTTTTCTTATCCTTTTTCTCTCTTCATCTTTCAAATTAAAACCTAAACTAAAACCTGAGAAGAAAAAAGTTTTCATGCCTTTAATCTGAAAATCGAAGCAATTTAACATAAACAAGCAAATCAATATCAAACATTTCAGTTTTAAGCTTTAGATCATTTTTCAAAACATCAAGTTAAAGATCAACTTTTAGTTCTCAAGTCTTCAAAACCCTGCTCCTCTATTTCATTTTCAGGTGAGTAAACACTTTTTAAAAGAAAAACTAAATATATATTTAATCCTTGATGCGTGTGATAGATTCATAAAGTCGTGTTGTAATTATGTTGTGTATGAATGTTTTAACTGGAATAAAGTTTAAATTACTATGTATATATGTGTGCATATCTGGTTATAGATGTCTTCCTCTGTTATTGATTTCACAGGCTAAAAATAGGTTCAAAATCATTTCCTTTCTTTCCAATCTTTCTCTGTCTATGATCATGAAAGAGAAAATGGTGGTAACAATCTAAATTCATTTTTAAAAATAGTATCAAATTAATATATGGAGTATTTATTTCAAAAATGGGAAATTACAAATATAATCAAATATAAGTCCAAAAATCGAATATCTCAAGTTTTAATCATAGAAATAGATTCGTAGTGGAAAATGATGAATTTTAATATAAAAATCATAATTTTTAAGTGTGTGTTTGTTAGGAATTCTTGAGTTGATCAGAAAATGTTTTATCATCGAATTCCGACGATAGACGAGGTGTTTGTCATCGTGATCAAGGCTGGAGGTAGTGTGGAGTATGGAGATCGAAGAAAAATGATCGCTGGATTTTATGTTCATCGTAGTGGACGTACGTCGGTGATGTTGGGTTTTATGCCCGGTTTTTTCGAAGTGGTTCTCAAGACGATTTTGTCATCATGGATGAACTGGAAGCGATCGCATGTGGAGGATTAGAAGCGTAGATGAGTAACGCAACTAGGGTCGTGATCACGAGGTCACAGGTGGATGTAGGCGATGGTGCGGGGGAGATTTGTCGAACGGGTTTTGGGTTCCTACGTGATTGAATGGTTCGATTTCGAGTTTCAGGCGAGATCGCGGTGCTGGGTAGTCTGGATCATTAGCGATATTGTAGTCAATTGGCGGGTGGTTGCTACGAGGGTCGGAGGTGGTTAGGTTGGCGGTGCACGTGCACATGTGCAAGTCATTCCTGGGAGATGTTGTGATTGACAAGGAAGGAAGTTTCTCGAGTCAATCTCGAAGTTGTTGCGTGTATGTCTCGAAGAAGGTGAGTTCGCGAGTGACATGGGGATAGCTTAGGAATTTGCTCGGGTTTTTGTTCTTTTGGCTCGGGTTTGTTTTGTATTGTTGTTAAGTTTAAATTTTTTAAAATTTAGTTAAGAAGAAGATGTATAAGTTTTCAAGCAAAGTAAATTTTAAGCAAAATTTCAAAAGGAAGTTTTCAAGTATATACTAACCAGGTTTTTAAAGTAATATAAATGTGAATTTAGTTTCCAATGTAAATTTATTTAAAACAAGTGGTAAACAAGTTTTCAAAGATTTAAAATGTTAAAGTAAATGTTTAAAATTGTTGTATAAAGGTAATTATATTAAGTTAATTATGTAATTAATTCCTAAATGTTTTTCAAATAAAGTTTAATGATGTAATTAAGATGTGATTAAGGTAAGTTAAATTTTAATTAATCAAAGAGTTTTAAATGATTTTTGTATAAATTAAATTCAATCATTTAAATTAAATATTGAGTAATTAATTAAGATAAAGAATTAATCTTTAAATAATTAAGTTTGTGATTAATTTGGGATAATTAATTATTAAGATAAATTAAAGGTTAATCACTTATTATAATTAATAAGGGTTAATTAATTTATGTTAATAATCAAAGGATAATTACTTAATGAAAGTAATTAATGGATAATTAATGAATGTAATTAATTTAAGGATCATTAACTAGTGATTAAGGGATAATTAATTAATGTAATTAATTTAAGATAATTAATTAGTTTAATTAATTAAGGATAATCACTTATGAAATTGATTAAGTATAATTACTTAATGCAATTAATAAAGCGTAATTACTTAGTGTATGTAATTGGTGGATAATTACTGAATGTAATTAATTAAAGAGAAATTACTTAATGGAAGTAATTTAAAGGATAGTCACTTAATGAAAATAATTAAAGATTAATTACTTAAGGTAAATTAATTAAAGGGTTACTTAATTAATGTAATTAATTAAAGGGTTAATTAGTTAATTTAAGAATGATTTATGAATGTGATTAATTAAAGGATAACTAATTAATTAATGTAAATGATTATAAGGTAATTAATTAATGTGATTAATTAAGGATCAATGTAATTAATTATAGTTAATTAATTAATATGAGTAATTAAAGGTTGATTAATTAATGAGAATAATTAAAGGATGATTAATTAATTTCATTAATTAATTAAGATACATGGTTTATAATTTGAATAATCAAAGGATGATTAATTAATGGTTTATAATTAATTAATGTTAAGTAAGCATGATCAAAAGTAATTAAAGCAATTAATTTAATTCATTTGGAGATTAATTAAATTAATTAGAAATAGTGTGACTAATCAATCTTGCTTATAGATGATTGAATGATATTGAATGCCTTGGATTATTTGATGTGTGATGCTCTGTGATATGAGATGCTCTGGTTAAATTGTGATAATATGGATCATCTATCTATGATAATGTGAATTATCTATCTGTGTGATTATGTTATTCTAAATAATAAATTGAATCGTTAAAACTTAAAACAACTTGGCCTTAAAAGACGGCGTTTAGATTTCGATGAGGCTGGGGCCAGATTCCAAATTGGGTATTTGAAAACCACATCGATCCAAATTAAACAATATGTCATGAAATCTCAAGTGAAGACCAAGATGAAGAATTCAAAGAGGAAGGTCTATTTACGTCAACTTTGAGGCTGATTCCAAAACGAGTTTAACGAAGATAGTTCCTTCGATCAAGATGAAGATTCAGAGTAAAAGGGCTATTGTTGTTAACTCTGAGGGTGATTCGAAAATGAGTGTTAGCGAGATAGTGCCTTCGGTTTTGTTCTAACCCGGAACAAAATTGTATGGATGAATGCTACTAGACCATCATCACTGGAGGACGATGAGCATTCCAATATATGTGTTCTAAAAAGGTAATCGTAGCCTCAAGCCTCATCAACCGGGAATGGCTAAAACAGGGGAAGTGCAGCAAGACTAAGTGTGTAGCACCCAAGTAGGATAAGATTTTCCCCTGTCTAGAGGTCCCTTTTATTCGACTGTGTTGGCAGTTGGTCGCGCCAACTATGGGGTTATCTTATTCATGATTATCCAGTAAGGGATAGTTCCGGCCTTGTGTTGCAGGGGATCAGGGTGGATCCTTGGTACTCTGATCTAGATCAGGTACTGTGACGTGCAGTACCCTAATATCCCCCATTATATGGAATCCAATTTCCAATAAGTGCCATACGTTTTGATTTTGCCCAACTATGTTGGAATGTGAGATGTAAGCATTCTAACTATTTTCTATTTTACTTGAAAACCCTAGACACTATTATAATATCATTGGATTTCGTAACAAATATTTTGGTTATCGTAAGGTAAAAACCCGACATGTTTATTTGTGGCGTGGTCTTACATGATACCTTTGATTTCAAATGATTTTCCAAATTTAAACAACTTTAACCCGTTTACTCACACTAGACCCATGTCTGACCCAGAGTTTATTTTTTGTTTTTCTTAAACTCTTGGGTACTCAGGTTTTTACGAGTAGCCCAGGGATTCAGGTTTGCTTTGATGAATCTTATGGAGGAGACTTAGAGCAGCAGGCTTCAACGTATATTTATATTGTGGTTCCGTTGTGATAGTAGCTCTGTCGTAGTTTGAGTTGTATGATAGACATGTCTTTACAACTGTCTAATGTGTTATGTATAAGCTGTGTGACTCTAATAGATGATGTATATTATGTAATAACTATTGATGTAATATAATTTTTCGTTCCACTGGGAGATTCTAATATTGTTTAATTCTTTCTTTCCTATCTTTTTTCTTTTCTATCCCTTTCTTTCTTATTGACGATGCGTTTTTCTATGGAATGAAAGGCGGGTCGTCATAAGTGGTATCAGAGCTCTAGGTTGATAAAATACCTAGGCTTTGGAGTGATATCAATCTTGAGAGAGCGTACTTGTGTTTTTATTATATATCTATATACCTACCTGATTTGTTGGGTTACCCGTTCGGATTTCCAACATAAGTTCTAGAGGTAGAAGGGGTAGTGGAGTGTGTAGCATGACTATCACAAGTGGAAGAGGTCCTGTTGGAAACTGGAATGGCTACAACACAATATTGGATCTTAAGGCTATTAAGACACTAGAAGTAGTGAAATGTGTATTAACTACTTACTTATGAATATAAAACTATATTTACTCAAATTGCAAACAGAAAGAAGTAATCATAGAATAAGTAAGTAATAAAGTAAGATGCAGTAATGTAAATAACACCCGGATTTTTATACTGGTTCGGATTAATCAATCCTACATCCAGTCCTGCACTCTATCATGCAGAATTCCGCTATAATCGCTTGCTTTCCATGGATGGCAAAAACACCTTTGTAATCTTGGTTTCACGGGCAACAAGACGCACCCTCTTGATTTTACAGGCTACAAGAACACCTTCTCCTTATCACTAACAACAAACTATGTCAAGTAGTCATATCTTTAATACAGATTCTTACAAATTTGGTACAATGATGCTATAGACCTCCAATGGCAATATATCTTTGAATTCTTTGAGGAATAGGATGAAATCAGAGAGAGAACCGTCTGAATTAAAGTACAACTCTTTGATATTATGTGGTTTGCAAATCAGTAAAGAATTGGAATGAAACAGTATTGGTTTGCAAGGAGATTGAAAGGATATGCAATGGATTTCTTTTGCAAATGTTTATAGAAGGAGTAAGAGAAAATAAGAATCCTCGGTGATAAAATTTGTTTCCAGAGGCCTTTATATAGTGGTTGAAGAGACATGTCTTTTGGTGAAGAGGTGGAGGGAAACGTATCTTCATTTAAAATTTGAAATTCTCAAAAACAGCTAGTATGTTGACAACCCCCTACCCCCCCCCCCCCCCCTTGTCGACAAGAGTGTGTTGCAAAATGAACAGCAACACTAATAAGTGTTGCAAATTTTCAGCATTTCAAATTACCTTATATTTATGGATTTTTGTGATTCGGTTGAGGTCAATGGTTGATGATCTTCAAGTATAATAGCCATGAGATCTTTAACAAGATATTCTAAGGTTCAACCAACACCTCATCACTTCAGACACCTTTATCCTTTAGCATTCTTCTCTAATTGGGTTTTGTTCTTCAATTGCTCTGATTGACCTTTTTCTACAATTCATTTGCTTCCACTGTATTCTTGTTTATCTATGTAAATGTCTCCATAATATATCTGATATGTCTGCATTACTCAAAGATACGTTAGTAGTAATATTTATGTGGTTGTTGTCATCAAAATCAATACCTAAGGTATTTACAGGTCCGAGTGTTGAAGGTGGAAGAGTATCTGCCAAGGCGGTATTGGGCTCCTTAAGTAAGCTTTGCGGCATTATGCAAGGATTTCACTAATTTCGGAGGAAAGACTTTTTAAAGGTACGGAGTCCATCATTGAAGTGCAAGTTTGGTTGCGCTCATATAAGCGGATTTTCTAGAGTTTGGATCGGTCGGATGTGTAGAAGCAAGTGATAGCATCTTGGCAACTTTAGGAAGGAACTGCTACGTGGTGGGACGCAGTAACAATGGATGTTTTCGATGATTTTTCTGTTGGATCCAGTTTAAGAAAAGTATGGGAGGAACAGTTTTACCCACCGTAGGAAAGACTCGGCTATATAGAAATTTTATAGATCTCAATCAAGGGAGTTTGCCGGAATCAGAGTATGAGACCAAGTTCAATGAGTTGTCTCACTTCGGACCTAGTTATGTTGTCACACCCCATTAAGAAGAACGAGATGTTGTGCATGGTTTAGGGCCCGAGTTTCTTGATAGGATGACTACCCATCTTAGAGGATATTTTATGGAATTGGTTGATAAGGCTTTGAGGTTCAAAGAGCATATGGATTACAAGTCCCATGGCATCTGTGTCAGCGCCAAGTGGGAATTCTTTCAACCAAAACGAAAGGAATTTCAACTGAATTGGAAGAAGCAGAGTAAAGGGAAACCAAGTAGCAATAATGTAGCTAGAAAGTGTTATGTATGCCAACAGGAAGGTCATTTGGCTTAGCGGTGTCCTAGAGGTGAAGTTCAAAAGCAGCAGAGTGGACCCATTTCTCCGGTGGTTCAAAGGTCTTTTTGTTTCAACTGTCAGAGACTGGGAATTTGGTAAACGCTATTCTGATTTGTGAAGAGAGAACAGTATCCTTTGAAACTGATCTGGGTAGGATTTCAAGAGTGACTTTCCATAGTTTAGGAGTTCACCAGAGTAATCTTTTGCATGGGATTGAGGCATCTCTAGGGGAAATAGGAGCTATCGAAGTGGTCAGATATTTTTTCGGATGTCTTCGAGGAAGTTAAAGGTTTGGCCGTATCGAGAGTTGGATAAGGTAACCATCAGGAATAAGTATTCCTTTCCTCTTATTGGTGATCTTTTTTGTCTTCTTCTTTGTGCTTCTGTGTTTTCTCTTTTGGATCTAGCTTTGGGTTTTCACCAGCTAAGGGTAGCTGAAGGCAGTACTCTTGATTGGGTTCGGAGAACTCATCTGTTTCTTTGAGTGGTTGGTTATGCCTTTTGGATTAACCAACACTTTAGCTTATTTTATGGATTTGATGGATCTGGTGAACCTTGTCTTTCAGATTGTGCCAAACATGTATGTGCTCTTGTTCATCGATGACATTCTCATCTGCTCCAAATCAGAGTTGCACAGCGGAAGCAAGGTAGCAGTTGTTCTAGAATGGAAGCAACCGTAGACTCCTATGGAAGTTCGCAGTTTTCTTGGATTAGTGGGATTACTACAGGAAGTTCACATGCTGAGATTTCTTCTCACTTGACCAAGCTGACTAGGAAAGGTGCGAAGTTCAGATGGACGTCTCGATGTGAAGAAGCTTTTAGTATTTGAAGGCGAGGTTGACAAGTGCACCTATTCCGGTTATTATGGATTGGAGAAGTAAGTTTGAAGTCTACTGATGCTTATGGAATAGAGCTTGTGTTCTAGATTCGGTGGATCTTGGAAGGGCCATTTTGTTGGGTAGGATCCGGAGATTGTCTTGTTCTTGGTCCAGACTTGATTCAAGAGGCATCTGTAAAGGTTGAGTTGATAAAGAAGGATGTGGGCAGCCTAGGATCGTCGGAAGAGTTATGCGGATAAGAGACAAAGGAATTTGGAATTCGAAGTTGGAGATTTAGTTTTTTGTTAAGGTTTCAGCGATCTAAGGAGTAATCAGATTTGGTAAGATTGGAAAGCTAGCTCCGAGATATGTTGGACATTTCCGTGTTCTCGAAAGGATAGGTACTTTGGCCTACAGGATTGAATTGCCGGTCTAGATGGCTGGAATTCACAGTGTATTTCATGTATCTCATTTGAGGAAGTACGTGCATGATTCATCACTGGTTATAGAACCAGCAGTTCAAAAGGATTTGGAAGTTGAGTCGGACTTGATTGTGGTTAGACATCCTGTTCAGATTATAGATCACATTGAGAAGTAGTTCAGGATCAGAGTGGTGTAGCTAGTTAGGACTCAGTGAAGCGAGGATCCCAGAGATTGTACCTGTGAAACTTTAGATAGTATTAGGAAGGCATATCCTAAATTGTGTCAAGATAGTTAGTGTGTTTGTTTGAATGAATTGGTTGCTATGTTTGTTCGTATATGGCTGATATGTATGCTTGTTGTTTGAATATAAATAATTTTTTGATGGATTATTAAATTACCTTTACTTTTAATTTCGGGGAGGAAATTCTTTTAAGGGGGAGGAATGTGATGACCCGGAATTTTGAGCAATAGCAATTTGATAATCTTCATTTATAATAATTTGAATTTGGCAATATTGGTTTGATAATTTTCTTTTATAATAATTTAATTTGAAAATATTGATTGATAATCTAATTATTTAATTTAACAAAATTTATCTTTTCAAAGCTAATGAAAAATATATATTCTAATTATATATATGTGTGTGTGTGTGTGTGTGTGTGTGTGTGTGTGTGTGTGTGTGTATTGTGATTTGGAATATGTGTTTTAAATTCAATGTATTAATTTTCAAAAAGCTATTTAAATGATAAACACTATATTTTCAAACATTTAAGATAATGTGTATATATATATATATTTATTAAAAATATTTTAGCTTAATAGGATTTGTTATAAAAATTTAGTGCATTTTATTTTAAAATTTAAAATAGAATTTAATAAAAGGTTTAAAATATTTTCTTTTTAAAACACAAATGAATTTTAGAGTGTGTGTGTGTGTGTGTATATTAAAAAAACATAAAATATATTAATATAAAAACATAAGAAATTTATATAATAAAGATTTAAACATTTGTAAACATATAATACAAGCATTAGACATTTGTAAGATAATAATACTTGCATTTGACAATTGTAGCTAAGATGACATGAATAATTAACAACTAGCGATTTTGTTTCTCTTAAAATTAAAAATAAAAGTGTTCGGAAGAAACCAGTCTGCTCATTTATTTTGCTCTTTTCTCATTCTTTTTTCTCTCTTCATTTTTCAAATGAAAACCTAAACTAAAACCTAAGAAGGAAAAAAATCAAACAATACAACATCATTTTTCAAGCCTTTAATCTGAAGATCGAAGCAATTTAACTTAAACAAGCAAATCAAAATCAAGCATTTCAGTTTCAAGCTTTAGATCATTTTTCAAAACATCAAGTTGAAGATCAACTTTCAGTTCTCAAGTCTTCAAAACCCTGCACCTCTGTTTCATTTTCAGGCAAGTAAACACTTTCTAAAAGAAAAACTAAATATATGTTTAATCCTTGATGCATGTGCTAGATTCATAAAGTCATGTTGTAATTATGTTGTGCATGAATGTTTTAACTGGAATAAAGTTTGAATTACTATGTATATTTATATGCATGTTTGGTTATGGATGATCTTTCTCTATTATTGATTTCACAGGCTAAAAATAAGTTCAAAAGTCATTTCCTTTCTTTCCAATCTTTCTCTGGTTATGACCATAAAAGAGAAAACGGTTGTAACAATCTAAATTCATTTTTAAAAATAGTTTCAAATAAATACATGGAGTATTTATTTCAGAAAGGGGAATTTACAAGTATGATCAAATATAAGTCCAAAAATCGAATATCTCAATTTCAAGTTTTAATAGTAGAAATAGATTCATAGTGGAAAATGAGGAATTTTAATATAGAAATCGTAATTTTTAAGTATGGGTTCGTTGGAATTCTTGAGTTGATGAGAAAATGTTTTATCGGCGAATTTCGACGATCGATGAGGTGTTTGTCATCGTGATCAAGGCTGGAGGTAGTGTGGAGGATGTCGATCGGAGGAAAAATGATTGCTGGATTTTAAGTTCGTCGTGGTGGCCGTACGTCAGCGATGTAGGGTTTTATGCCCAGTTTTTGTTGAAGTGGTTCTTGAGACGATTTCGTCGTCGTGGATGAACCGAAAGCGATCGCATGTGGGGGGTTTAGAAGCGTAGATGAGTGGTGCAACTCGGGTCATGATCACGGGGTCGCAGGTGGATATAGGCGACAACGCGTGGGAGATTTGTCGATCGGGTTTGGGTCCCGCGTGATCGAATGGTTCAATTTCGAGTTTCAGGTGAGATCGTGTTGCTGGGCAGTCTGGATCATCGGCGATGTCGTAGTCAACTGGTGGGTGGTCGCTACGAGGGTCGGAGGTGGTCAGGTTGGTGGTGCACGTGCACGTGTGCACGTTGTACCTAGGAGATGTTGTTGTGATTGAAGAGGAAGGAAGTGGCTCGAGTCGATCTCGAAGTTGTTGCGCGTGTGTCTCAAGAAGGTGAGTTCGCGAGTGAAACGGGGATGGCTATGGAATTTGCTTAGGTTTTTGTTCTTTTGGCTTGGGTTTATTTTGTATTGTTGTTAAGTTTAAAGTTTTTAAAATTTAGCTAAGAAGAAGATGTATAAATTTTCAAGCAAAGTAAATTATAAACAAAGTTTCAAAAGGAAGTTTTCAAGTATATACTAACCAGGTTTTTAAAGTAATATAATTGTGAATTTAGTTTCCAAAGTAAATTTATTTAAAACAAGTTCTAAACAAGTTTTCAAAGATTTAAAATATTAAAGTAATTGTTTAAAATTTTTGTATAAAGGTAAATATATTAAGTTAATTATGTAATTAATTCTTATATGATTTTCAAATGAAGTTTAATAATGTAATTTTGGCGTGATTAAAGCAAGTAAATTAAATTTTAATTAATCAAAGAGTTTCAACTGATTTTTGTATAAATTAAATTCAAGCATTTAAATTAAATAAGAGTAAACGAGTAATTAATTAAGATAAAGAATTTATCTTTAGTCAATTAAGGTTTTGATTAATTAGGGATAATTAATTAGTAAAATTAATTAAAGGTTAATCACTTATTATAATTAATAAGGGTTAATCAATTTATGTTAATAATCAAAGGATACTTATTTAATGAAAGTAATTGATGGATAGTTAATAATGTAATTAATCTAAGGATCATTAACTAGTGGTTAAGGGATAATTAATTAATGTAATTAATTTAAGATAATTAATTAGTTTAATTAATAAGGATAATCACTTGTGAAATTGATTTAAGTATAATTACTTAATGTAATTAATAAAGTATAATTACTTAGTGTAAGTAATCGATGGATAATTGTAACGACCCGTAAATTTTCGATAATTAAAATAGCTAATTTAATAAGATTTCGTGATTTAGTGTTAGAAAAAAATTTGTGATTCATTTGGTATAAGAGAGTAGTTGATTGATGAGTAAAATCTATTTGAAATCAAATATTGAATATTGAACACGTAAATTGTTTAAATTAAATATTTAAAACTTATTGAATAATTGAATAAATGTAAAATGAAAATAGTGTTCTAAATTTTGAAATTGTTTTTAAAAGTTGAATCTTATAAGTTCAATTTCAATATTTCAAAAGATAATGAATTATTGGATAAGCGAAATTGTCTAAATTAAATATTTGGAATTTATTGGATAAATTAAATAACGGGTTTAATATGATTAAAAATGATTTGTAAAATTTTATTTTATCATATTGAAGTTATAGTGATGTTATAGAACTTTTAAAACTGAATTTAAAATTTATTTGTGAAAATTGAATATTTTAATATTTAATTTTCGACTGGAAAATAGCCAATTTTTTGAACAGTCTCAGAATTGGACAAAACTAGTTCCATTGGATCCGTAATAGTTAGTTATTATCGAATTTCAATTTTCGTAGCAATCGGAGTTGTCGTTTGACCGTGGCAGCTCGAAACGCGTTGAAATTGTTTTAATATTAATTTGGCGAGTTAAAATAGTCATTTTTCAAACGGTCTCGGATTTCAATGAAACTAGTTTCATTGGATCCGTAATATGATATTATTGTAATTTTTCAAATTTCAAGTCAAACGGATTTACCGTTTGTCCGGAGCAAGCCAAAACGCATAGAAAATCGTTTAATCGGTTTAATTTAAAATTTATCGTTTATTGCCGTAACTCACACATACGATCGAATTAGGCCTTGAAACTAGTTCCATTGTGTCCGGAACGCGGGGTAAACCCTAGAAACGCCAGTCGGCACGCTTCGTTTGGAGTTCGGAAAATTTCGATGAGTAGTAAATTGGGAAATTTTTCTATAAAAGGACCTTCACCCTTTCACTTTGCAAACCCTAATTTACTTCAGCCCTAGCCGCCATTTTACTGAATCAATGGCCACGAAAATTCGAAACTTCTTCCTCATTTTCCTCTCAATCCATCAACAATTAGCAAAAACTCTCAACTACAAAGTTGTAGAGCACGATGAAAGCTTCAAATCCATACGGAGATGATCGAAAACGGAGCCACGGATCAACGGGAAATCACGTTCAAAGTTGCTGCGTTTTTCACGTTTTTCGAGGCGAGATGAGGGGCCGAGCTTCGAGCTGCTCCAGGCGTTGGTGGCTCTGGTGTTAGGCTTCGGGATGGCGCTTCCTGATCGACTTCTGGACGCTCGTGGTGGCCGCGATTTGGAGCCCTAGTTTGGCTTGGATGGGTTCTTAGTCGCGTGTGTTCCTGGAGCAAGTAACGTGAACGTGAGGAAGAAGAGGGGTGCGGCCCAGATCTGCTATGCAGGAAATCAACGGTGATGATTGGGTGGGTTTTAAAAATTTAATTAAGCTGTAATTAATTTATATAAAAATTCGTGTTAACTTTAAACCATCATAACTTTGTCATACGAGGTCGGAATTCGATGAAACTTTTTGCGTTGGAATCGTATCGTCGAGCTCTTCGCATTGCAACTGGATTGGAATCATTTGGAGTTAGAGAAAATTTTGAGTTAAATCGAACGTCGTTCGATTTGATTTAAAATCGAAAATCAAGGTGAGTGTTTTATAACGCTCACACCGTACTAAATATTTTATGCTAGTTAAATTTGATATTATGAAGTGTTATGATTTTATTTGTCGTTGTTTGGTAAAAATTTAATTGTCATATAGCTTCTCATTTGCATTAACCGTTGAAAAATTAAATTGACAGTTAAATTGAAATTAAAATTGAATTGCGATTAAATTACCTGACATTGATAACTATGAAACTGCCATGAATTGTATTGTTTATTGGATGATGTATTTTGATGGACGCTATTGGTTGATAATTGAATGTTTGGATGTTTATTTGCTTATATAGATCCTGTTATGCATACATATGATACTGAGATTAATTTAAGTAATGTATACTCCTTCCTGACATTTAATTGAAATAAAAAAATTACTTGGCCATAGGATAGAAAATTATATACGGACACCGAATTGGCTAAATAAATAATTTTTGAAATCGTCGATTTAAAATTTATTTAAATGTTTTGATTTAAAAGTTATAAATAGAAATCAATTTATAGAAATCGAATTTGTCGGAAAATTGAGTTGGAATGTTGAAATAAATTTTGGTTAAAAGAAATTGGTAAATAATTTAAGTTGTGACTTTAAAGTAAAAATAAAAATTTGGATATGATTGAATTTCAAAAATCTATTTATTTTAAAGATTGAACATTATTTCGAGCTTTGAATATTACTAAGTAAAAGTGATATGAAAATGATATTTTGAAATCGAGTTTGGAATTGAATCATATTTGGAATTTGGATTTAAACTTGAATATTGTTGGAAATTTTGTTAAGTGTTATAAATTGATATTTTGAGAAATCAAGCTCCAAATCGATATAAATTGAAATTGAATTAATTAAAGGTGAATGTAGAATTGAATTGATTTGAAGTAAAAGTTGACATTGGTTTTTGAATTGAAATCGAAATTGAATCGGTAGAATGGAAATTGGAATTGATTTGAATTGGGAAGTTATAATTGAAATGGATTGATTTTGAAGCTGTTTTAATTTGTTTTCCAAATTACTCTGTTATATAAACCATTTTGAATACTTAAACTATTTTAATCTATTTTAAATCTACTTAACCCAATTTAAATTATTTTAAACTAATTATCAATTTTAAATCCATTTTTTTTAAAAGATTTTAAGTATTTTAACTATTTTAATTATTTAAACTACTTTTAAACTACTTAAACTATTTTTCTAAAATCCTAAGCTGGTCAATAAGGTGAAATGTTTATATTTAAATCTTGAATTTAAAATACGAATTGAGTTAAATGAAGTTGCAACCTAAATTGAAATTCGAAATGATTTTGAAATCGAAATGAGATATTGATGCGAAAATTGATTTTGGAATGGAATCTGATATTTTGAAAGATACGATGATATTTGAAATGGATTTGATTTTTGAAGCGAATATGATATTTTGATATCAATTATGAATCGATTTGAAATGTAAAAGAGCCAACGGTGTAATAATACGTAGTTATTAAAGAGACCGGGATCGGATATGGACATACTCTCTGTCGATACCGAAAACCACTTTAATAACTATTATACGCGGAGTGTTGATCCAGAATGAAGTGGATGGTTTGGTGAACGCGTTGACTGAAGAAAGAGAACGATTATTGGATGACCCCTGACATGACTAAAACAGGAGCCGCGCCGGGCCATTGAGGTTCGCCACCTCTAGCGGACACACTTCTTCGATACCATTTCTATTACATTTGTGATTCGATTTGGGTGCACCCCTTGATTTGGGAGTGTTGTTTCGCGGTGTTGGGGTAGCTGCTGGCTATGCCCAACATCAGTCCGGATCACGCAACTACTAGTATCCTAGTTGGTATTGCCTCATGTACCTTGTCATACTGATTATCCTATTCGCGACCACTACGTTTTTGATTTGTACCTTGAGTATATGGATTGCCCTCTGGTGACTTCCGGTTTTGGGGAAACTACGGTCTTGTATATGCTTTTGGGAATATAAAATGTGTTAAGGGGGATTATGGTAACGCCTTAACGCTATTTTGATACTTTATATTACTGATAGACATTATCTACTTAGCGTATATTACTATATAGTAGATAGTTTCACGGATCCTTGAGAGATGGAAAATCCCGTAACATCTCTTGAGTTATTGCACGCACGTTGACACTGGATATGAGATGTCAAACCCCGTAAACATCTCTGACGCCGTTACACTCATATTTATTTACGATTGATTTAACTTTCATAAGGATATTTTAGTCCTGACTCGAGTGTTTTGTCTTTTCATTACGCTCGGGTCAGTCCTGAGTTTTCAGTTTAGGTTGAAGATCATTTCCTTGGAGGACGGAGACGAAGATTTGGTATATGATCTACTACTATTATATTCATTCCATTCCGCTGCATTGTTGTATGATATTTGCTGTGTATGTAACTCTGATAAATGTTGTATAATAATAATCAAATGTATTCATTTCAAATGTATTCATTTAATTAACAGCTTCATGAACTGTTATTTTATTATTATACTTTAGCCTTCCGCTGTGAGATTCTGTGTTGTTTCATTTCCTTTATTTCCCTTCCTTTTCTTTTCTTAATTACCCCAATAACTATCTGCCATTTTAATGGTTTGAAATCGACATGTGTATTTGATCGTCGGTTTAAACTGTCTAAAAAGGCTGGTCGTTACAGTTGGTATCAGAGCTTTGGTTTAACGATAAACCTTGGCTCTAGTGGGGAATAACTCATTGAAATAGAGGTAAACTATATGAATGAGTTGAGTGTATATGAGAGAGCGTACTTGTTATTTGATATAAAATGGTTTTATATTGTGTTAATTTGTTCCGTTGAGTATTTATGAATTCTGGTTGATACTTGGGACGCCAAGGCGTCGATAGGAATTTCTAAACACTCGAATAGGACAAACCAACACAATATCATTTTGGAATATATTTTATATAAAAGAATTATTTGAATATTTATTCATTTTGATTGAATTGAGTGTTAGGAGATGATAATATTAGATTATTATCGTTATTGTTTGATCAGTCAATATTTACAACAATTGATTAAATAACAATGGATTTAGGAAAATGAAATCTTGTAAACACAATTGATAATGAATATAAATGAATTTTAACTTGGATTTGGGAATTTAAATTCCGGTGTTTGAGATTGACTTACAAGAATTTGAAAAATATAATATGAGCATTATATGATAGTATAATTGAGTTGAAATTGTTTTCGAAGGATTTTTTTTTATGATAAGTGTTATATTCCCTTCTCTTGACGCTAGAAAATGATTTCGGTGATGAGTGCACGCATCATCGGCGTTTATTTTCGAGAGTCCGAGTGGGGGAGACCACTTAATAGCTGTCTAAACTTTGTTTTGATTCAAATTTTATTTTATTTTGTACTCTCTATAGTATGATTGGTTATATAAATTATATAAGTATATATTATTTCAAAACTTGATTTGAAATGAAACCGGGATTGGAATTCTTAAGTCCTTTAATAATTAATGATTTTTTTTAAATGAGTGAAATGAATTTAGACTTGAATCATTAAGGAACTTCTGAATTGTGAAATGAGAAATGAACCTAAGAGCTAAGTGAAAATATCAAGTGAGGTAGAAATCCTTAGAATTTGGAAATTATGAACTTAAAATAAAAGTGAAACTGTAAAAACTCGCGTAGTATTAAAATTCATTCTATAGCATAGATATAACTTACCAAAATATTTAAGAAGTTCAAAAATGTTATATGAATTGTTAATTGGATAATATACAAGTATAAGTTTGAATAATGGAATATGCATTTAATTAATGGTTTGCAAATATAAATGAAATTGTTAGTAAATAATTGGAATTTAAATTAACATTTAAAGGTGATTCACGATTATGTTAATATAAAATGGAAATACTATATGTGAATGTAAATGTGAAAAGATTATAGTGAAATTTAAGTAATGACTTAAGAATTGATAAATTGAAAATTCAACTTTAAATGAAAAGAAGTTGTATGTTGTTTAACTACATTCTATTTGCATAACTATAACTTACCAAATACTTAAAGGGTTTAAAAAGCTAATAAGGATAAGTAGAGAAATAATATACCAGTGTGAGAGTGAAAAATAAAATGTAAAGATCTATTGATAGTTGTAAATATAAAAGAAATTTAAGCTGTAAAATGAATGATACATGTATAAGTGAATGAATAAAATTTAAACTTAATGAAATATAAAATTGGTAAATGGAAACTAATTAAATTTGAGTATAACTAAATGTCAATAAACTTGGAAGTGTATGAAATTAAAATTGACTTGGAAATATATAATTGATTTAGTGTAGATTTTGGATGGATGTTAATGTTTGATATGCATTGGTTGTTAGATGGATGATAATTGATTAAGTAGAATTCATTAGTGTTAATGGAATTGAATAAACGGAATAAAATTTTAAATAATTAAATTCAAATTGGGAGCAAATTGACTTGAATTAAAAATGTGAATGAAACAAACTTGAATAAATCGGAAACAAATTGATTGTAAACCTATTGTGTGGATGAATAAGAAAATAAATGACTTTGTGTTTATGATTGTTCTTTAAAAAATTTGAAGTTTTGATGTTTTGTACTTTGAAATAATAAAAGCAAATTTTTGGAAGAAAAAAAAATCCAACATTGTCCAATATATGCTGAAACAAAAACAATAATAACTTTTAAATGGCTGAACGGAATTCGACGATTTTGGACTTTTCGGAAAGCTTAGAAACTATAGCACAACTTTTGTTTAGATAACTTGAGAAAATTCCTTCGTCTGCTTGGTAAAAACTTGAAAGTTACTCGCTGTCCTGTGAAAAAAAAATAAGTAAAATCTGAAGCATACGCTTAGTATTTTCACCATATCTTTTGACTGGTTTATCGGATTTTGATGATCTTGCCCTTTATGGAAAGCTAAGAACTTAAGCTAAAACTTTTGTTTTAAGTGTTTTGTGTTTTGATGTCGTTTAGAAGGTCGGAAATGTGGGTGAACGTCGCGGACCTGCGCAAACACTGCCCAGGCTGAAGCGTTTCCCCTTAGTAAAACGGCCATAACTTTTGAACGGATGATCCAAATTCGATGATTTTGGACATTCCGGAAAGCCTGAAATGAATGCAACAACTTTTGCTTAGATTCTGTTGTCAAATTTTACAGTTTAGATGACCTAAAGCTAAGATTTGTTTGCTGTCCAGAAATTGAAATCTCAGTTTTGAAGCTAAATATGTTATATATATGTTGTGTAGGCTAAGTATAGCGATCTATCTTTATATGCATGGTTCTAACTTAGTTATTGAGCATTTTAGTAGGTAGCAAAGGGGTTGCGCTTCGTTGTGGAGCTCGCTTCTACGCTGAACGCATAATGTAAGTAAAATGCTAATAAATGCTAAATAAAAAGTACGCTTACGGTTTTATATGATATTGGTGATATTTATATGTTGTTTCCCCACATATGGGATGCCTCATCATTGAGATGAGATGTATATTTGTGATATATATGCTATTATATTTTTTCCGATCGAGCCGCGCGAAGGAGACTCTGCCGAATTTTTCCATAAATCCGGGTGTTAGAAAATTTTTCAACTTTTAAATTTTTTTTATAACTTGTTTTGATAACTAACTTTTAAATTTAGAAAGCCGTTCGGAGTAACATTGTGGAAGCGTAGTTATGACTTCATAAATGGAATTT
Source organism: Allium cepa (assembly GCA_030765085.1). Lineage (NCBI taxonomy): Eukaryota > Viridiplantae > Streptophyta > Magnoliopsida > Asparagales > Amaryllidaceae > Allium > Allium cepa. The sequence continues at coordinate 591,151,296 of CM060928.1, forward strand.
CATTGTTTTATAAGTTGGTAACTTTGATAAAATATATCTGATGTTGAATTCTATACTTAGTTTCTTTTCCCTTCTTTTTCCTTTTCGGGGACGAAAAGTTTTGAGTGGGGGAGAGTGTAACGACCCGTAAATTTTCGATAATTAAAATAGCTAATTTAATAAGATTTCGTGATTTAGTGTTAGAAAAAAATTTGTGATTCATTTGGTATAAGAGAGTAGTTGATTGATGAGTAAAATCTATTTGAAATCAAATATTGAATATTGAACACGTAAATTGTTTAAATTAAATATTTAAAACTTATTGAATAATTGAATAAATGTAAAATGAAAATAGTGTTCTAAATTTTGAAATTGTTTTTAAAAGTTGAATCTTATAAGTTCAATTTCAATATTTCAAAAGATAATGAATTATTGGATAAGCGAAATTGTCTAAATTAAATATTTGGAATTTATTGGATAAATTAAATAACGGGTTTAATATGATTAAAAATGATTTGTAAAATTTTATTTTATCATATTGAAGTTATAGTGATGTTATAGAACTTTTAAAACTGAATTTAAAATTTATTTGTGAAAATTGAATATTTTAATATTTAATTTTCGACTGGAAAATAGCCAATTTTTTGAACAGTCTCAGAATTGGACAAAACTAGTTCCATTGGATCCGTAATAGTTAGTTATTATCGAATTTCAATTTTCGTAGCAATCGGAGTTGTCGTTTGACCGTGGCAGCTCGAAACGCGTTGAAATTGTTTTAATATTAATTTGGCGAGTTAAAATAGTCATTTTTCAAACGGTCTCGGATTTCAATGAAACTAGTTTCATTGGATCCGTAATATGATATTATTGTAATTTTTCAAATTTCAAGTCAAACGGATTTACCGTTTGTCCGGAGCAAGCCAAAACGCATAGAAAATCGTTTAATCGGTTTAATTTAAAATTTATCGTTTATTGCCGTAACTCACACATACGATCGAATTAGGCCTTGAAACTAGTTCCATTGTGTCCGGAACGCGGGGTAAACCCTAGAAACGCCAGTCGGCACGCTTCGTTTGGAGTTCGGAAAATTTCGATGAGTAGTAAATTGGGAAATTTTTCTATAAAAGGACCTTCACCCTTTCACTTTGCAAACCCTAATTTACTTCAGCCCTAGCCGCCATTTTACTGAATCAATGGCCACGAAAATTCGAAACTTCTTCCTCATTTTCCTCTCAATCCATCAACAATTAGCAAAAACTCTCAACTACAAAGTTGTAGAGCACGATGAAAGCTTCAAATCCATACGGAGATGATCGAAAACGGAGCCACGGATCAACGGGAAATCACGTTCAAAGTTGCTGCGTTTTTCACGTTTTTCGAGGCGAGATGAGGGGCCGAGCTTCGAGCTGCTCCAGGCGTTGGTGGCTCTGGTGTTAGGCTTCGGGATGGCGCTTCCTGATCGACTTCTGGACGCTCGTGGTGGCCGCGATTTGGAGCCCTAGTTTGGCTTGGATGGGTTCTTAGTCGCGTGTGTTCCTGGAGCAAGTAACGTGAACGTGAGGAAGAAGAGGGGTGCGGCCCAGATCTGCTATGCAGGAAATCAACGGTGATGATTGGGTGGGTTTTAAAAATTTAATTAAGCTGTAATTAATTTATATAAAAATTCGTGTTAACTTTAAACCATCATAACTTTGTCATACGAGGTCGGAATTCGATGAAACTTTTTGCGTTGGAATCGTATCGTCGAGCTCTTCGCATTGCAACTGGATTGGAATCATTTGGAGTTAGAGAAAATTTTGAGTTAAATCGAACGTCGTTCGATTTGATTTAAAATCGAAAATCAAGGTGAGTGTTTTATAACGCTCACACCGTACTAAATATTTTATGCTAGTTAAATTTGATATTATGAAGTGTTATGATTTTATTTGTCGTTGTTTGGTAAAAATTTAATTGTCATATAGCTTCTCATTTGCATTAACCGTTGAAAAATTAAATTGACAGTTAAATTGAAATTAAAATTGAATTGCGATTAAATTACCTGACATTGATAACTATGAAACTGCCATGAATTGTATTGTTTATTGGATGATGTATTTTGATGGACGCTATTGGTTGATAATTGAATGTTTGGATGTTTATTTGCTTATATAGATCCTGTTATGCATACATATGATACTGAGATTAATTTAAGTAATGTATACTCCTTCCTGACATTTAATTGAAATAAAAAAATTACTTGGCCATAGGATAGAAAATTATATACGGACACCGAATTGGCTAAATAAATAATTTTTGAAATCGTCGATTTAAAATTTATTTAAATGTTTTGATTTAAAAGTTATAAATAGAAATCAATTTATAGAAATCGAATTTGTCGGAAAATTGAGTTGGAATGTTGAAATAAATTTTGGTTAAAAGAAATTGGTAAATAATTTAAGTTGTGACTTTAAAGTAAAAATAAAAATTTGGATATGATTGAATTTCAAAAATCTATTTATTTTAAAGATTGAACATTATTTCGAGCTTTGAATATTACTAAGTAAAAGTGATATGAAAATGATATTTTGAAATCGAGTTTGGAATTGAATCATATTTGGAATTTGGATTTAAACTTGAATATTGTTGGAAATTTTGTTAAGTGTTATAAATTGATATTTTGAGAAATCAAGCTCCAAATCGATATAAATTGAAATTGAATTAATTAAAGGTGAATGTAGAATTGAATTGATTTGAAGTAAAAGTTGACATTGGTTTTTGAATTGAAATCGAAATTGAATCGGTAGAATGGAAATTGGAATTGATTTGAATTGGGAAGTTATAATTGAAATGGATTGATTTTGAAGCTGTTTTAATTTGTTTTCCAAATTACTCTGTTATATAAACCATTTTGAATACTTAAACTATTTTAATCTATTTTAAATCTACTTAACCCAATTTAAATTATTTTAAACTAATTATCAATTTTAAATCCATTTTTTTTAAAAGATTTTAAGTATTTTAACTATTTTAATTATTTAAACTACTTTTAAACTACTTAAACTATTTTTCTAAAATCCTAAGCTGGTCAATAAGGTGAAATGTTTATATTTAAATCTTGAATTTAAAATACGAATTGAGTTAAATGAAGTTGCAACCTAAATTGAAATTCGAAATGATTTTGAAATCGAAATGAGATATTGATGCGAAAATTGATTTTGGAATGGAATCTGATATTTTGAAAGATACGATGATATTTGAAATGGATTTGATTTTTGAAGCGAATATGATATTTTGATATCAATTATGAATCGATTTGAAATGTAAAAGAGCCAACGGTGTAATAATACGTAGTTATTAAAGAGACCGGGATCGGATATGGACATACTCTCTGTCGATACCGAAAACCACTTTAATAACTATTATACGCGGAGTGTTGATCCAGAATGAAGTGGATGGTTTGGTGAACGCGTTGACTGAAGAAAGAGAACGATTATTGGATGACCCCTGACATGACTAAAACAGGAGCCGCGCCGGGCCATTGAGGTTCGCCACCTCTAGCGGACACACTTCTTCGATACCATTTCTATTACATTTGTGATTCGATTTGGGTGCACCCCTTGATTTGGGAGTGTTGTTTCGCGGTGTTGGGGTAGCTGCTGGCTATGCCCAACATCAGTCCGGATCACGCAACTACTAGTATCCTAGTTGGTATTGCCTCATGTACCTTGTCATACTGATTATCCTATTCGCGACCACTACGTTTTTGATTTGTACCTTGAGTATATGGATTGCCCTCTGGTGACTTCCGGTTTTGGGGAAACTACGGTCTTGTATATGCTTTTGGGAATATAAAATGTGTTAAGGGGGATTATGGTAACGCCTTAACGCTATTTTGATACTTTATATTACTGATAGACATTATCTACTTAGCGTATATTACTATATAGTAGATAGTTTCACGGATCCTTGAGAGATGGAAAATCCCGTAACATCTCTTGAGTTATTGCACGCACGTTGACACTGGATATGAGATGTCAAACCCCGTAAACATCTCTGACGCCGTTACACTCATATTTATTTACGATTGATTTAACTTTCATAAGGATATTTTAGTCCTGACTCGAGTGTTTTGTCTTTTCATTACGCTCGGGTCAGTCCTGAGTTTTCAGTTTAGGTTGAAGATCATTTCCTTGGAGGACGGAGACGAAGATTTGGTATATGATCTACTACTATTATATTCATTCCATTCCGCTGCATTGTTGTATGATATTTGCTGTGTATGTAACTCTGATAAATGTTGTATAATAATAATCAAATGTATTCATTTCAAATGTATTCATTTAATTAACAGCTTCATGAACTGTTATTTTATTATTATACTTTAGCCTTCCGCTGTGAGATTCTGTGTTGTTTCATTTCCTTTATTTCCCTTCCTTTTCTTTTCTTAATTACCCCAATAACTATCTGCCATTTTAATGGTTTGAAATCGACATGTGTATTTGATCGTCGGTTTAAACTGTCTAAAAAGGCGGGTCGTTACAATAATTACTGAATGTAATTAATTAAAGGGAAATTACTCAATGGAAGTAATTTAAAGGATAATTACTTAATGAAACTAATTAAGGATTAATTACTTAACGTAAATTAATTAAAGGATTAATTAATTAATGTAATTAATTAAATGGTTAATTATTTAATTTAAGAATAATTAATGAATGTGATTAGTTAAAGGATAATTAATTAATGTAAATGATTATAAGGTAATTAATTAATGTTAATTAAGGATCAATGTAATTAAATTTAGTTAATTAATTAATATGAATAATTAAAGGTTGATTAATTAATGAGAATAACTAAGGGATGATTAATTAATTGCATTAATTAATTAAGATACATGATTTATAATTTGAATAATTAAAGGATGATCAATTAATGGTTTATCATTAATTAATGCTAAGTAAGTAGGATCAAAAGTAATTAAAGCAACTAATTTAAATCATTTGGAGACTAATTAAATTAATTAGAGACAATGTGACTAATCAACCTTTCTTATGGATGATTGAATGATATTGAATGTCTTGGATTATTTGATATCTCTGATATGTGATATGTGCTGCTTTGTGATATGAGACGCTTTGGTTAAATTGTGATAATATGGATTATCTATCTGTGATAATGTGAATTATCTATCTATGTGAATATGTTATTCTAAATAATAAATTGAATTTTTAAAACTTAAAGCAACTTGGCTTTAAAAGTGGGTGTTTGGATTTTGGTGAGACCGGGATCGGATTCCAAATTGGATATCCGAAAACCACATCGATTCAAATTAAACAATAGGTCGTTAAATCTCAAGTAAAGACCAAGATGAAGAATTCAAAGAGGAAGGTCTATTTTATTTAACTCTAAGGGTGGTTCCAAAACAAGTTTAACTAAGATAGTTCCTTCGATCAAGATGAAGATTCAGAGTGCAAGGGCTATTGTCGTTAACTCTGAGAGTGATTCCAAAATGAGTGTTAGCGAGATAGTGCCTTCGGTTTCGTTCGAACTCGAAATGAACTTATATGGATGAATGCTATCAGACCATCGTTATGGGAGGACGATGAGCATTCCAAGATATGTGTTCTAAAAAGGTAATCATAGCCTCAAGCCTCATCAACCGGGAATGGCTAAAATAGGGGAGGTGCAGCAAGGCTAAGTGGGTAGCATCCTAGTAGGATAAGAGTATCCCCTGTTTAGAGGTCCCTTTTATTCGGCTGTGTGGCCGGTTGGTCACACCAACTGTGGGGTTGTCTTATTCAGGATTATCTAGTAAGGGATAATTCCAGCCTTATGTTGCAGGGGATCAGGGGGGATCCTCGATACTCTGATTTAGAACAGGTACTGTGACGGGCGATACCCTAGTAGCCTCGCCATTGTGTGGAATCCAATTTCCAATAAGTGCGTACGTTTTGATTATGCCCAACTATATTGGAACCTGAGATGTAAGCATTTCAGCTATTTTCTATTTTACTTGAAAACCCTAGACACTGTTAAAATATCACTGGATTTCCTATCAAATGTTTTGGTTATCATAAGGTAAAATCCGACATTTTTATTTGTGGCGTGGTCTAACAAGATACCTTTGTTTTCAAATGATTTTCCAAATTTAAACAACTTTAACCCGTTTACTCACACCAGACCCATATCTGACCCAGAGTTTATTTTTTATTTTTCTTAAACTCTTGGGTACTCAAATTTTTACGAGTAGCCAAGGGATTCAATTTTTCTTTGAGGAATCTTATAGAGGAGACATGGAGCAGGAGACTTCAGCGTATGTTGATATTGTGGTTCCGCTATGATAGTAGCTCTGTTTTATTTTGGGTTGTATTATAGACAGGTCTTAACGACTGTCTAATCTGTTATGTATAAGCTGTGTGACTCTGATAGATGGTGTATATTATGTAATAACTATATGATGTAATATAATTTTTCATTCCGCTGTGAGATTATGATATTGTTTAGTTCTTTCTTTCCTATCTTTTCTCTTTTCTATCCCTTTCTTTCTTATTGACGATGCATCTTTCTGTGGAATGAAAGGCGGGTCATCACACCTTAGTTCCATAATAACAATTATTATTAACCGAACTACTTTGACCAGAAATTTTGACATTAAGTTGACTCTAGTTGACAATGATACTAATCCCATATAAAAAAGGAGATGAATCCTCTCTTGAATAGTGTTTCACTTCCAATACTTCCATTTAATCCAACTATAGTAGTTCGATGGACTCTATGCGATGATTTGAATATAATAAAGTGGATCTTGCAAGTACCTTAGGCATTGGTTTTGATGACATCAACAATATGACATTATATAAAATATATAATATTATATAAAAATATAATATTATATAAAATATATAATATTATATAAAATATAGATACTATTGTTTTTATCAAGTTATATATAGTATATAGTGCAGGATACTAGACAGGTACTAATTAAGAAGACTGTACAGTATCCACTGAAGATTCAAGAGGCTGATATAGAGATTCAAGAGTTATAGATTGAAGACTCATGAGTATTGAAGAACTCAAGATTTCCCACATAAGTTATAGAGTCATTGGTTTTTTGTCAAAACCTTGATATCACTTCTTTGATATCTCTCTCTCTCTCTCTCTCTCTATATATATATATATATATATATATATATATATATATATATATATATATATATCCTTTACAATTGATTATCAATTTTAAAATCTTAGATTTTAAATATTGTTTTTTAAGAGAATTCTTGTTTTCAAAATAATCTTTCAACATAGCCTTAAAATTATTTCTACCTTTTAATTTTATTGTGCTTTGAGAAATTAAGTTTTTAAAGTGCTTTAACATATACTGAACATTATATTTTGTTATAATTTCAGTTTTAAGGCTTTCTAAATATTTATAAGTATATTATAATATTTGTTATAACTTTGATTTTAAATATATTCACTTATACTTTACTATTTATATCTAAAATCCTTTATATGCTTAAAATATTCTAAAAATAATTTTATAAAGATTTCTTAAGTTTTGATATAATTAAAATATGTACAAACTATGTTTAAATGATTTTACAAAGTATCAAATATTTCACAAACCTTAATATTTATAAAATAATTTTTAAAAAGTGTTATTCAAAATTACAAAGGGAATGTCGACATATCCCAATAGAGTATGTCAACATATGGACCAAAATTTTAAAAATTCAAATTTTTAATGGAAGTGTCTTGTAACGGTCCGATTTCTCGATGTCCGAAAATCGACATCGATACGTCCACTGTATCAAATGCCGCACAGTCGAATGCCCAAAAACCAAACCATTAGGGTCTAAGAAGAAGAAGGTAAAAGAAGAAAATAGAAACAATAACAGAATCTCACATTTCGCAACAGAACAACATATAATATATCAATGAATAATCTTTAAATCAAGGAATCATATCTGTTATTACATTACATTATCAGAGTGTTACAACAACAAACAACGGAAGAAGTATCACATATATAAGTGATACGCCTCGACATCCAGCTTCAACTCCTGATCTCCACAACAACTCCTTGAATTACAGAATGACCTGATAACCTGACCCTAGGCTGCCCGTGTGGAAATTGGTGGACACCCAGAGTTTAGAAAGGGAACAATATACTCCAGATCAGTCGTGGGACTGGTGTGAGATCTTAAAAACAGTTATTTTCACAAAGAAAATAAAAAGAAATCCGCTATGCTTTTGGAAATGAAACTATCATAAGGCCTCCCACCACACGCATAATGCAAACACAGAATTGGGTGAGATTTCTCCGTATGATAGTCAAACATGTTTAATACGAATAATCCTTTCAATATTATTATTAGTGCATAGTGCAGAAAGCATTTCGAAAGTATAATATAAATCTTAGCCAGCATACAACCATTATTGTATGCCTACTATAGCTACCATCCAAACAGTGGGGAGCCACCATAAGTAGATGGCAGGTTATATAACTAAAACCGTACAAGGTGCATATTGTTTCTTTGGATTTCCAACAAATGGTCAGGCTAAGGAACTTCCTACACCGAAATGGGTACGCCTCTAGAAGGACGCCACCGAGAACCTAACCGGATCTCTGCTGACACAAGGCCGAGTTACCACACGCTTCTGGGTGCAATGAAGCTGTAACTTGATAACTCCACACACAAAAATATGCCATCCCCGGCCGTTACCGACCTTTATCCGAGGATACTGAGCCACAAAGCAACATCACACGGTAATGAAATTGCAATAACCACATAGGTTAAATATTTGGGCTCCATACCATGATACCACCTCTTATCCAGAAGGAAATGGACATACCCTAGGGGCGCGACCCCTAAAAACCTTGCCGCAACATTCCTGTTTTGACCAATTCCGGGTTGTGAAGCTCGACGAAGTCTCGTCCATAAAGCTATGCTTTTCACAAAAGCCATGATTCGATCAACAAATGATCAGCAGCACTTCGTAAGCCACATTACCAAATTGGGAATGTATCACTAGTAACCATCAACTACATAACCTCTGAGCTCGTACGTCTCAGGGAAGAGTGTTAAGCTAAGAGAATAAATTCTCTGCCACCAACAGAAATGTATTTGATAGAAACCAACTTTACATCTCAATTTGTAACATCAGACACACTTCCATACGAGTCTGTTCCGGGTTCGAACAAAACCGAAGGCACTTCCGAAGAAGCCCTTGCAATCCGGGTATTCACAATCCCGATCGGACTTCCCATCACTTAGGGATCTCTATACTGTAGCTACTCAGTGCAGAGACAATCAATAGGTCATCCTATCATTCTCACAAATACCCGGTCTTCACCTCCGGCCTTCGAATGCAATCCCATTTCGTCGTATCATTATTCGGAATGGGTTTTATGACATAAAGGTCCTCTCCCGGCTAATCCGAACAACGAGCGCTTATTTTTTTTAAAAAAATAAGTGTTCATTTAGATTTCAACAAATCACAACAATTTTCACTTTGATCTTTTAAATAAAAGATCTATCACAATCACAAAGGTTCGATGTGGATTTCAGATATCCACTTGGAATCCGACCCTCGGTCGCATCGAAATTCAAACGCCATTTAAAGGCACATATTGATAGTCGATTATTTAACTATCAATCAACATTCACAACAATTACCATGTTTAAATAATTTTCCCAAATTATTTATTTTCAAAATATCTTCGCAGGATATATTTTTAGCACTTCATCACTTTGAAAATCAAATTTCAAACTGATTTCCCATCCTTTGAAACAAGCTTCAAATCTTTTCCACACTTTAAAAATAAACCCATGTTTATTTTAAAACTAATTTCCCTTTCCTTTATAAATTTTCATTTTGAATTTTCATTTCTAAATATCAACTGATATACGATTTTAAATCGATTCCCAACATTCACTTTCAAATACCAAATCAAATTCCAAATTGATTTCTAAACTTATTTTCAAAACACGAAATCAATTTCCCTTCGAACACCAAATCAATTTTCATATTGATTTCCAAAATTTATTTCAATTACCAAATCAATTCCAATTTGATTTCCAAAATTGCTTCAAAAACCAAATTAATTGCAAATTGGTTTCCCAAGGATTTATTTTCAAATACCAAGTCAATTTTCCAAATCGATTTCAAAATTTATTTCAACTCCAAATTAAATCCCTAATTTAATTTCAAAATTTATTTCTTTTTTTGAGATAAATTCCTTTATCTCTTTCAAATATTTAAAATCCGTATTTTAAATAAATTCTTCAACCTTTGAATAATATTACCCGAAATCCATTTATGAAGCCTTTTCCTCATATTTTAGAATTTTATTCAATAGGATTAAAAATAAAACTTTATCCTTTTAAAATTTCTTCTTTTAAATTTATCCAACTCTCAAAAATAAAGTTTAATATAAACTTTCAAATTGAATTTTCAAAAATTCAATTTTTATTTATTTCTGGTATCCAACGATACCAAAAATATATTTGGCTAAACCATAGCCTTCAACAATTTTACCATAAATATAATCATACGGAGATTATAAATAATAAACACACAACATATGAAACAAATTCAAATGTTTTGAGGAATCCAGTTGGATCCCTCTAACCTGTTTCCTTGCATCCACAGATGTTAGCACAACAATTAAATAACAATTCCATTTCGAGGTGGAATATCGCGGCATATGGGATTTATAAAATATCATCTGCTATTATGCGGCGCAATAGGGTCTCATCCGCTATATAATGCGGGAAATCAACTCCAAATACATATATAATACCAATTCCACTTCAAGGTGGAATATCGCGGTATATGGGTTAAATATAATAACCTCCGCTATTATGCGGCGTATAGGGTCTATTTCAATACAATTGATAACAATATATTATCCAAACACACAATCAATACAATCAATAATTTTAAATCTAACTATTTAAAATTTAAATAAAACCCTTTGTTTGAGTGAGAAGATCTCAACTTTGCTTATGCATGCAATCCTTTTTCATTCCAGACTGTTTTCTCCATAGTTTAGACCTTGTATAAATATTATACAATTCATTAATATTCGAACAAATCGAATAATCCATTATCGATTAATAGTTTAATTAACTGATAGTTTCACTTAAACCAATTTCTCCTTTAATAAATTCATTTACCTAAAAATAATTTAAAACTAGATTTCTTTTTTAATAAATTATCATTAGTAGTTAAAACAATCAAATTTTAACTAATTTTTTCTTTACATAAATAACCTATAATTTTTTATTAAAATACGACTACTGCTTATTTTCCTTTGACTAAAATTTTAAACTTTACTGTAACTTATAATCCTACCCATATATTTATTTTATTTTCCATTTTCAAAATCTTATTCCCATATGTATCAATATATTTTAATAAAATTAAAAATACAATAACACCTTCACTGTTCAACATTCAAAAGTCATTATATTTTCCAAACCTTGTGTCAATATATATATTTTCACTGTATTTGTACACATTAATGTATATATATATTATCAAATTTAAATTTGAACAAATAGCCTGTACCTTACTGCTCAAACACGATCTGCCGAAACGCAGAGGTACCACTCAACTTCCTTCTACTAGACCATGGAAACCACCACCTGCTGCCTAGGTCACGTCGACCACACCTAAACGTCAGAACCATCACGGAACGTTCATCTTGATCGAACCCACTGCCGCTGCCTTTGCGATTTGACGAAGATGAGGAAACTCATGGATCCTAATTCGAATTCGATCCAAGAGAGACGATCAATTAGCACGCCAGTATCGCTACGAGCCTCCTATGGCGGGTCGAACAAACTCACGCGTAAACCCACGAGGCCACTCAACCCAAAAACACATCACCGAGTTCCCCATAGACGAACGCGACCATCACGAACTTGATTGGCTCCAGCGACTTGAAAGTGACAGGTACTGAATAGATGCGATCAATTTAGGGATTTGATTCACAAACGAATGGAATTCTCGATTTTGAGAAGAGGCTCGGCCTCGATTTTTATTTTATTCTATATGCGAGATTTGAGAAGTATTTGCGGCCATTGTTTTTTTCTCGGTTTTTATTTTGAATTTGGAAAAGGGCTTCGGTTTTGAAAATGAAGGAGGAAGGGGAAACGAGATTTCTACATTTTCTTTAGCTCGGCCATTTTATTATTTTCTAAGGGAAGACAGCGTACGTGAGTAAGCAGAGAGTAGGTCGGCTTGCTCAGTAATAGGATGGTTGAGTTGAAAGGAATCTCATCTATTGACTTTAGATATATAAATATATTTTTTAATTTAAATTCAAATTGTCTCGATTTATGTTGCCTAAAATCATGAACTCCTATCAAGGCATGCCGCTAGGCATTTATAAGGTTCTATCTGCGTTCCGAACACAATGGAAAAGGTTTCGAGTCCAAATTTGATCGTATGGAGAAGATAGCTTTTTGGATCGGTTATAATATTAAATTTCGATTAAATTTTCACCGCGTTTGCTTATCGTACGGCCAAACGACAACTCCAAATGTGAAAATTGAAATCCGATAATAATACAATATTATGGATCCAACGAAACTGGTCTCGTTGAAATCCGAGACTGTGCCTCGGAAAGTTATTTTTAAATATTGATTTAAACGATATATTTTCAAAACTGACAAATCAATTTCAAATTCAACTCTGAAGCTTCTATTATCTTCAATATCATTAATATAAATTATCTGAGCCATCAAATTATTTTTAACAGGCTTAAATTAAAGATTTTAAATTTTATCCAACGTTAATAAATTAAATTCAATAACTAATTGCCCAATTCATAATTAATTTTGAAATTCAAGTTAAACTACCCTCCAAATATTTAAAATCAATTACATATTCCATTTCAAATGTTAAAAATTTCTAGGTCGTCACATCCTTCCCCCCTTAAAAGAATTTCGCCCCGAAATTACTAGTTAAGAAGAATGATCCTTGGCCCGTTTAATATTTTTCAACCCAAACAATTTTGTCAATTTATCAACCCAAAATCAAAGATTCATTTCAACTAACTTACAAAATTCAATCATAAGTTTCCAAACAACATTGTTTTCTTAACAATTCAAATTTTAATTTAAATTCAAATTTTAAACTTTCAAAATTTTCTCAAATTTTTTCTAACTCTCGAATTTTTCGAAAAATTTCGCCAGCATCTCCTTTGCGCGGTTAGCTTGGTACGACTACAAAATGGCACCACAGGCCCTCAGATTCCCAAAAGAAAACGAAAAGCAAAGTGGCTAGACAAGAAAATCACCAAATTTCATACTGAAATTGGAATACATACCTTTTTGTCGAGAAATTCAAATTTTACCTTTGAAATCAAAATCCCAATTCCATTTCCCTGTACACACCTGTATATTCTGATATTCATAATATCTAATTACAACATTCAAATATCCTTTTATACATTTCCTTACAGGAGTTTCATATCTACTTTTATTCAAAAAAAATTTCCCATTACCCATGAATTCAATTTATCTTCAACTCTGAATATTGAATTTTATCTTTCAATTGTACTGATTCATATTATTATTTTAAATTAGTTCCATTCACTAATTTACTTTAATTTTCAATTTGAAATCGTTTTCGCTAACAAAAAAATTTCAAAAAATTCTAACTCCCAAAATTTTCAGAAAATTTTGGGAGAGTCTCCTTTGTACGGAGGATCTTTTGCAATTTGATAAAAGATATAAATATACATCGACCCACCCGGCCGGATAAACAAAAACGGTTCATATTTCCTATTTTTATTACGTAGGCGTACCTTATTTAGCATTTTTAAGCAAGCGGCTTATTTAATTAGCATTTTGCGCAATCAAATCTAACCAACGGCCCCCCTGTACCAGTATTTACTCAATTTAAACATACAAGTGACATATATAGGAAATTCATTTACATTTCACTCATTTTTCAATAGTAAGCACATAGTTTCACAAGCAAAATATTCAAAATCATTTCCATTAGCAATTTATATGGTTTCGATACAATTTTAGTTGCTTACAACTAAATCACACATCATTTCCATTTAATTTCAATGGTTTCAACAACTTTTAATTCATTTTTAAACAAAACGAACTCAAATCCATTTCAATTAATCCAAAAATCAATTTTATTTGCATTCCTTAACTCATAGGATTTTATGAAATTACGTTTTCGTCAAATGACAACCATTTCTATGCAAATTCGATGATATTCGCTTAATAGAATATCCAATCTAGTTTATAACTAACTTAAATTAATATCAACTCAATTTACTCTCTATTCTATTTCATTTCCAACTAATTCCATTCAATTCATTTTGCATTCCATATTCACATTCATATTAATTAAAACTATTACACAATTTCCATTTTATCCTCCATTTATTAATTTAGAATATTTCCCAACTCTAAATTTTACTTAAGAATTTTACCATTTATTTCTTAAGTTCAAGATAATTATTCTATATATTCTTATATTTATTTCCAATTCACCACTTTGGTTTATAACCACTTATATTTAAACTGGATTCCAAATTCCATATGAATTCAATTTACCTTTCATTTATAAATATTAAATTCAATTCATTTTAAATCATATTAAATTTGTCATTCTTTTAATTAGTTTCACTAACTAATTTTAATTCCTTTATTAACATTTAGCTCCATTTGATCCAATATTTACTTCAGCTATTTCAATTCAAAACACACAAAAAAAATCTTGTAACACTTCCCAATTTAAATTCTTGATTTGATTTCCATTTATAAAATCCATTCCATTTACAAATTTTAATTAAATTAGTTTTATTCACTTATCCATTTTAAATTTCCATTCTTAATTCATTTCAAATTTATTTTATCAATAACAAGGAAATTTTCAATTTATTTCTACTTACTAATTTTATCCGCAAATTTAACTCAAAATTGAATTTTAATTTAACTAATTCAACTTTCATATTTCATGAATTGATAAATTATCATATTAGTTTACTTGAATTCAATCCATTTTTATTTTTTCCAAGTTTGGATTTTTATTCAACTTGATCCAAGTCAAATCTCATTTCAATTTATAAAACTCATTTATAAACTCACATTACCAAATTCATTCCATTAATGAATTTTATTTCAAATTATGAATCACACTTATAATTTACATTTCCAGATCTCATTTGTATTTTTATTTTCTTAGCTTTTGGTTTTGATTTCAATTTCTCATACAACGATGATAATTATTTAATATTATTTCTTCCTAACAACCAAGCAACCATATATTATAATAATTCATAGAAAATTTATTTCTTTTATATACGAAAATAGTTTTGGGTAAAATTATTTCATTTACCCTATTTTAAAACAATACTGTGCCGGTTTATCTTGTTTAAAAGTTTAGAAACCCCTATCAAAACAGTTGGCCTGTAACAACCCGCATATTTATCGATTTTATATTTAAATATTTTATTTAAATATTTTATCATTAGTCGGATTTTAGTCCGAAAAGCTACCTTTCGCAAACAGCCGAATTAGGACCCGAGACCACCCCCATTGAGTTCAAAGTGATGTTTGCGACCTTTTTGAGTATAAGCTTCGATATGTTTGGAGAAAGTTGATTTTTGCTACTTTGTACTTAGGGCTTTGGTTTGGGCTGAGCCACTTATGTATTCAGTCCCATCCCCTTCTCCTCTTCATTACTTCATAATTTCCTAATACATTCAAGCTTCATCAAAAATGGGGGAAGAGAAAAAGAATTAGGAAATCCTAAGCCCTAGTTTCCATTAGCAAATCCATCTTCTTGCTCAAAACTTAAGTGAACCCATTGGTAAGCATCTCCTTCTTCTTCTCCAACTCATTCTCTCTTAGATTTCAGAAAAATTCCTAAACCTAATTTAGGAAATGTTTCTCTTTTAAGCTTAGATTGAAGCTTCTTGAGTTGTTATTGAAGAGGAATTGATCTTAGCTTGTTTTTAAAGCTTCTCCTTCATTGATTTGGGTTCAAAGGTGAGATTTTTATCTCACATCTTTGTCTATAATTATCTTCGATTGTTAGGTATGAATTCCTAACACTTATTCATGTGCAATTGATTTTGGTTTGGATTGATTTCGTGTATATTCCAATTTTTGGTGTTTTGGTCTAATTTATGAAAATCCTATTTATGGATATTTGGACATTGATATTTGAGGCGTATCGAAGAGCCGTTTAGGCTGGTTGTCATTCGACGTAATTCCTTAGTCATCGCCATTTGCTCGTTCGATCGTTTTCGATATTCGTTTGGCCATTTTTGGCCTAGGTTCAGGGAATGCCCTGAACCCTTCATTCAGACGTCTGAAACGTAATATTCAGACGTCTGAATATTGTTCTGGGAAGATTTCTATTCCCAGATTCAGACGTCTGAATATATGGTTTCAGACGTCTGAATTGGTTCATTTGGAACCAGAAAGGAAATAGGCTAAAAAGTGCCTATATCAGACGTCTGGATCCAATGTTTCAGGCGTCTGAATTCTGTCTTCGGAAAATATTTATTTTCCAGATTCAGACGTCTGAATCCTTGATTTCAGACGTCTGAATCAGCACTATTTTGCCTATTTTCCTATTTACTTGAGAATTCCAATTTAAATCGATTCATGATGATCCTATTTGTTGTTATCATTTATTATGACTTTGATGACTCCTTTGTAGGGATTTTTGAATATCCATTTCGATGGATTCTTTATCAGTTTCTTTGGATTTTATTCACGTCTTCGAATGTGAATTTTGCCGATTGATTGTTCTTACAACCTTCTTTGTGATTTGTCACTTTAAAAATATAAAGGTTTTCTATACTAGTAGTAAATATCAAAACTCTTTCTTCAAATGATTTCAACACTATTTTATTACAAAGCTCGTTTTCTCAAACCGACTTCTAATCTATTAGTATATACAAACCTTTACCTCACTCGTATGAGAAATATAAATTAAACGACTTAGTAAAACAAGTGGTATGAAATGCTTGCGTTTACTTCGTCGGTTAATTCTTGGACTTGTTCGATTGAATCTCTTGTGACAATTTTCTAGTGGAGACCTACAATTTGCTCGTAAATATTTAAGTTAAGCTAGTGGTTATGGGACATGAAGCTAAGCTCATATATTTACTAGCTTACTGTAATCGACACTTCTCTTTGATCATGACGATCAATTTTATGTTTTAGACTAGCATTGTGCAATGTCTTTGAGATTTGGTTCATCGGATGTCACGATGTACGACGTCGTTGTTCCCTTTGATTGTGTTTTGGTTCATCGGATGTCACATTGTACGACGTCGTTGTTCCCTTTGATTGTGTTTTGGTTCATCGGATGTCATGCTGTACGACGTCGGTGTTCCCTTTGATTGTGTTTTGGTTCATCGGATGTCACGCTGTACGACGTCGTTGTTCCCTTTGATTGTGTTTTGGTTCATCGGATGTCACGCTGTACGACGTCGTTGTTCCCTTTGATTGTGTTTTGGTTCATCGGATGTCACGCTGTACGACGTCGTTGTTCCCTTTGATTGTGTTTTGGTTCATCGGATGTCACGCTGTACGACGTCGTTGTTCCCTTTGATTGTGTTTTGGTTCATCGGATGTCACGCTGTACGACGTCGTTGTTCCCTTTGATTGTGATTTCTGGATTTCGTGTGTTGAATTCTGGAATTTATGTTTCACCAACTTTTACGATTGGCATGGATATGTATTTCATTTATTGTGGCTTGGTGAATGAAATTAGGAGTATGACATTCCTTTTTATCTTTGAGAAGATCTTTGCGATATTGATTAATCTCTTGTTGATTTTCAATTACTTATATATCACAGCTTGGCATTGTGATTATTATATGTTTAGTCATATCTCTTATTCTTTATCATTTCATCTGATATTTATAGCTAGACTGATCCGTTTATTATTTTCTTCTTAAATAATACTCGGGTCAGACTGAGATATTACAGGTGCTTCCTCATGGCTTCCTATCTGGAACCATCTTCTGACTTTTGGCTAACTACTTTAGTTTAGTAGTTTTTTGTTGTATACATTTGAGATACAGACTCTATGATGTATACTTATTCTTTTGTCTAGCACTTGTATCTATTCTTTTTGATATTGTGGATCTTGTTTGACCACTACTCTGATGTACACTTTCGTGTGTTATATTCATATCTACTTCCGCCTTTGTGATATGAATTGTCTGTGACTGATTTATGTTATGTTTATTTCTATATTTGTTTCTGAAGATATTATAGCCACTGTGTAGTAGCTTTGAGTTTGTGTCGGTATGTCGGATTTCCCTCTTGATAAGAAATGCATGTTATACTATCTGACATATCGATGCTCGCGCAAAGCAATTACACGGATGGTCGCTCCTCAACAGCCTTATTCTCCATGCTAGTTGACAGCATTCACCGTAATGTTCTTGGCTAGCGTGGGTATAGAGGTGGGGCGTCACAGCTTGGTATCAGAGCCAAACTTCGGAACAATGTAGAATAATCTAGAAAGGATCATGTCCTAAGTCTTTCTTAGGAGTTGTGCCTTAGGATTTAATTCGAGTCTTCGTACCGATTCATCCTATTTTCTTTATGATTCCTTGTTTTATCTATCAAGATTGCTTGATATTCATTTTGTGAATAACCTTCTTCTTCTTCCTTCTTTCTTTCTTAAGAAAGAGAAATGGTTAGACCTGCCCGTCCCAGCGCCGGTCAATCTAGTGCTACTCCTCAGGATGGAGTATTTATGTCTGCCCAGCAGCTTTTAGATCTTGTGAAGAACGCTCAAGCAGCAGGACCCAATCCAGAGCCTACTCATCCTAGATCCGGTTTTGCACGCTTGTGCAGAGGCTACACCGATTTGGGTGGAAGGCCATTCAGGAGATCCGAGAGTGTTATAGAAATTCAAGCTTGGCTTAAATCATGCGATCGCATCTTTTCTCGCATGAACCTTATTGACCTTCATCGAGTCCAAGTGGCTTCTAGCATGCTCCAAGAAAGAGCATTAGATTGGTATGAGATTTTGGTTTCTGAAATCGTTGAGGCGGATCTCACTTGGGAGCAATTCTGGGAAAGATTCGAATTGAAATTTGTGCCGGAGGCTGAAAAAGTAACTTTGGCCCGGCGTTTTATTGACCTTGTTCAAGGTGAATCTTCTGTGACAGACTATGTCGCATCCTTCGAATCTCTGTCCAAATACGGGGTTGAGTACATTAATACCCCATTGAAGAAAAATCAGAGATTTGTCTATGGCTTGAATAAGAATCTTAAGAAGCCATTACTCCTGAAACTTTAGGTTTCATTTGATCATCTTATTAATATCGCTCTTCGTCTTGAAGAGGCCGATAATGAAGGTGATGTTGAAGTTGTGCGTGCCCAACGGAACTTCGACAATAACTTAAAGAGGCCTATCAAATTCAAAGGCCCCGATTCTAATAAGAAAGGGAAGCAACAAACTCTGGTGCAAAAGTTCCTACCTCTAGTCGTGGAAATGCTACAATTGTGGTTCCACGAACCACTATGCAAGGGAGTGTCCGAGACCCCTCTTTTGTCGCTATTGCTAAAGTTCGGGTCATCTTTTATCTTCGTGTCCTAAGCTTCTAAGCAAGAGAGAAGGAAAGCTGCAAGCCCCTGGCAACTCTTCTCTTGGTCAAGGTATTTTCATTCAATCCTTGATGGAATTGTTTTATTTCGTGAACTTTCTATTTGAGTTCTTTTTGATATGGGTTTCATCTCACTATTTTATATCAAAAGAACTTGTCGATTCTTTTTCTTTGAATATTTTGGGCTTCATGACTTCTTTGAGGATTGCGAATCCGGATGGTAGATCTGCAACACTCAATTTTCTTTTTATTGATGTCAAAATTATTTTATATGATTTATCTTTCCGAGCCGGTATTTTTACTTAGGCTTCGAAATTGATTTTTGTAAGGATTGGCTTAATCGTTGTGAAGTCCATATCCTATTTTCTCGTGTGGACTATTCCTCTTCGACATTTTCAATCTGTTAAGCAGATTTCTATTTTTCCTTTATGATTTTGATTCCAACTTGATGGCATCATTTTATTCCTTAAGCCGACTTATAAGGAAAGTGTTATTTCTCTCATTCATGTAGTTAGAGAAATTTTCCGGTATTTTTGAGCTTGTCTTAGGATTATCACCTAAGTAATCTTTTGTGTGGTGCTAAGGTCTTTTCAGTTTGACCTTGCCACCGATTTTCATTTGGCTACGAGTCGCGTGAGTTAGCATTCCACTTACGCACTCCGCACTCGTTATGATTCTAATGAATGACTTATTTTGTCATTCAATTTGTCCATCTTATTCATCCATTTTATAAATCAAATATTCTATGAATATTTCGATGAGACCATTCTTTTATTTATTGATTTTTGGATGAAAATAGCAATTCAAAATTTTGCAAAATCTTTTTCATAAGATTTATTTAGAAGTATAACCGGATTTTTTGTTCTTAAAACGAACAAAGAATATTCTTAGAAGTTTTTGAGAAACTTACTTATCCTATAGAATACGATTTTGTGATTGTATTGCCCATTTAGTGTTTTAAGAATTTTGGTCGATGCGCTTGATCAACATTATCGATAGGAATTTCCTAAACGCTTTGATGAGACAATCAGACACAGTATATTGACTTGAAAATAGTAAATTTTTCTAGAAAGATTATTACATAGTGATAAATGTAATTTTGAAAGTTTTAACTTTTCAGGAAAGAAGATTATTTAAAAGAAATTCTTTCTTTTCGATACTCTTATTCTTGTGATTCCCGAGGAGGGAACCAAGACTTTATCTTTGTACCAATGCTTATCGTATTGGTTTGGATGTCGTTCTCTTGTATAAGATAATGTGCTATCACTTGTGCTTCTAAATCATTAAAAGCCGATTGAGACTAGGTATGCCACTCATGATCTAGTGCTCGCGGCTATTGTTTTCGCTTTTAGAGTTTGGCATCATCATTTTTGGGGGAGAAATTTGTTCTCCACTTCGATCATAAAATCTTTGGAATATTTATTTTCTCATAAGGAACTTCATGTTTACTCGAGTTCCTGACATCTTATGATCTTGATATTCTTTTTATTCCTGGAAGGGAAATCGTGTTGCCAATGCGCTTTGTCGTAAGCAACAAGTGGTGGATTCATTGGATGTACCGTTTGTACTACATCAATGTTTTTGCTATTTGATTCATTGGATGTACCGTTTGTACTACATCAATGTCTTTGCTATTCGATTCATTGGATGTACCATTTGTACTACATCAATGTCTTTGCTTTTGGATTCATTGGATGTACCGTTTGTACTACATCAATGTTTTTGCTATTTGATTCATTGGATGTACCGTTTGTACTACATCAATGTCTTTGCTTTTGGATTCATTGGATGTACCGTTTGTACTACATCAATGTTTTTGCTATTTGATTCATTGGATGTACCATTTGTACTACATCAATGTCTTTGCTTTTGGATTCATTGGATGTACCGTTTGTACTACATCAATGTTTTTGCTATTTGATTCATTGGATGTACCGTTTGTACTACATCAATGTCTTTGCTATTCGATTCATTGGATGTACCGTATGTACTACATCAATGTCTTTGCTTTTGGATTCATTGGATGTACCGTTTGTACTACATCAATGTGTTTTCTATTAGATTCATTGGATGTACCGTTTGTACTACATCAATGTTTTTGCTATTTGATTCATTGGATGTACCGTTTGTACTACATCAATGTCTTTGCTATTCGATTCATTGGATGTACCGTATGTACTACATCAATGTCTTTGCTTTTGGGTTCATTGGATGTACCGTTTGTACTACATCAATGTCTTTGCTATTAGATTCATTGGATGTACCGTTTGTACTACATCAATGTCTTTGCTTTGGTTCATTGGGCGTACCGTTTTTGTACTACGCTGATGTCCCAAATTATTTGAGTTTCTAGTTCCTCGGGCATACCGTTTTTGTACTACGCTGTTGCACCGGCTCAATTTTCTACTATTCTTGACGTTCCCCACGTCTTTTATCTACGGAAATGCCTTAGGGATTCCGGTTTTCATTCTTGAGCCCGGTGATATTGTGCAAATTGAAGTTTCACCAGATTTGATTTTTGAGCAACATCCTATTCGAATTATTACTTCGGAGCTCAAACGACTTCGAAATAAAGATGTTCTTCTTGTGAGAGTTCAATGGTTCTCAAATCCTAGGGATTACTCTTGGGAATCTAGAGAATTCATTGAGCAATCCCGTTCTTGCTAACTCTTTCGTGCTCTTTATGGTGAACGTCTTATTTCAATTTTCTTTTGTGTTGATATGCTTCCATGGTTGTTACTTCTTATTTTCCTCTTAAGTATTGCGAGGATGCAATTTCTTTAAGGAGGGGAGTCTGTAACAACCCGCATATTTATCGATTTTATATTTAAATATTTTATCGTTAGTCGGATTTTAGTCCGAAAAGCTACTTTTTGCAAACAGCCGAATTAGGACCCGAGACCACCCCCATTGAGTTCAAAGTGATGTTTGCGACCTTTTTGAGTATAAGCTTCGATATGTTTGGAGAAAGTTGATTTTTGCTACTTTGTACTTAGGGCTTTGGTTTGGGCTGAGCCACTTATATATTCAGTCCCAACCCCTTCTCCTCTTCATTACTTCATAATTTCCTAATACATTCAAGCTTCATCAAAAATGGGGAAAGAGAAAAAGAATTAGGAAATCCTAAGCCCTAGTTTCCATTAGCAAATCCATCTTCTTGCTCAAAACTTAAGTGAACCCATTGGTAAGCATCTCCTTCTTCTTCTCCAACTCATTCTCTCTTTGATTTCAGAAAAAATTCCTAAACCTAATTTAGGAAATGTTTCTCTTTTAAGCTTAGATTGAAGCTTCTTGAGTTGTTATTGAAGAGGAATTGATCTTAGCTTGTTTTTAAAGCTTCTCCTTCATTGATTTGGGTTCAAAGGTGAGATTTTTATCTCACATCTTTGTCTATAGTTATCTTCGATTGTTAGGTATGAATTCCTAACACTTATTCATGTGCAATTGATTTTGGTTTGGATTGATTTCGTGTATATTCCAATTTTTGGTGTTTTGGTCTAATTTATGAAAATCCTATTTATGGATATTTGGACATTGATATTTGAGGCATATCGAAGAGCCGTTTAGGCTGGGTTGTCGTTCGACGTAATTCCTTAGTCATCGCCATTTGCTCGTTCGATCGTTTTCGATATTCGTTTGGCCATTTTTGGCATAGGTTCAGGGAATGCCTTGAACCCTTCATTCAGACGTCTGAAACGTAATATTCAGACGTCTGAATATTGTTTTGGGAAGATTTCTATTCCCAGATTCAGACGTCTGAATATATGGTTTCAGACGTCTGAATTGGTTCATTTGGAACCAGAAAGGAAATAGGCTAAAAAGTGCCTATTTCAGACGTCTGGATCCAAGGTTTCAGACATCTGAATTCTGTCTTTGGAAAGTATTTATTTTCCAGATTCAGACGTCTGAATCCTTGATTTCAGACGTTTGAATCAGCACAATTTTGCCTATTTGCCTATTTACTTGAGAATTCCAATTTGAATCGATTCGTGATGATCCTATTTGTTGTTATCATTTATTATGACTTTGATGACTCCTTTTTAGGGATTTTTGAATATCCATTTCGATGGATTCATTATCGGTTTCTTTGGATTTTATTCACGTCTTCGAATGTGAATTTTACTGATTGATTGTTCTTACAATCTTCTTTGTGATTTGTCACTTTAAAAATATAAAGGTTTTCTATACTAGTAGTAAATATCAAAACTCTTTCTTCAAATGATTTCAACACTATTTTATTACAAATCTCGTTTTCTCAAACCGACTTCTAATCTATTAGTATATACAAACCTTTACCTCACTCGTATGAGAAATCTAATTAAACGACTTAGTAAAACAAGTGGTATGAAACGCTTGCGTTTACTTCGTCGGTTAATTCTTGGACTTGTTCGATTGAATCTCTTGTGACAATTTTCTAGTGGAGACCTACAATTTGTTCGTAAATATTTAAGTTAAGCTAGTGGTTATGGGACATGAAGCTAAGCTCATATATTTACTAGCTTACTGTAATCGACACTTCTCTTTGATCATGACGATCAATTTTATGTTTTAGACTAGCATTGTGCAATGTCTTTGAGATTTGGTTCATCGGATGTCACGCTGTACGACGTCGTTGTTCCCTTTGATTATGTTTTGGTTCATCGGATGTCACGTTGTACGACGTCGTTGTTCCCTTTGATTATGTTTTGGTTCATCGGATGTCACGCTGTACGACGTCGTTGTTCCCTTTGATTGTGTTTTGGTTCATCGGATGTCACGCTGTACGACGTCGTTGTTCCCTTTGATTTTGTTTTCTGTACGACGTCGTTGTTCCCTTTGATTGTGTTTTGGTTCATCGGATGTCACGCTGTACGACGTCGTTGTTCCCTTTGATTGTGATTTCTGGATTTCGTGTGTTGAATTCTAGAATTGATGTTTCACCAACTTTTACGATTGGCATGGATATGTATGTCATTTGTTGTGGCTTGGTGAATGAAATTAGGAGTATGACATTCCTTTTTATCTTTGAGAAGATCTTTGCGATATTGATTAATCTCTTGTTGATTTTCAATTACTTATATATCACAGCTTGGCATTGTAATTATTATATGTTTAGTCATATCTCTTATTCTTTATCATTTCATCTGATATTTATAGCTTGACTGATCCGTTTATTATTTTCTTCTTAAATAATACTCGGGTCAGAATGAGATATTACAGGTGTTTCCTCATGGCTTCCTATCTGGAACCATCTTTTGACTTTTGGCTAACTACTTTAGTTTAGTAGTATTTTGTTGTATACATTTGAGATACAGGCTCTATGATGTATACTTATTCTTTTGTCTAGCACTTGTATCTATTCTTTTTGATATTGTGGATCTTGTTTGACCACTACTCTGATGTACACTTTCGTGTGTTATATTCATATCTATTTCCGCCTTTGTGATATGAATTGTATGTGACTGATTTATGTTATGTTTATTTCTATATTTGTTTCTGAAGATATTATAGCCACTGTGTAGTAGCTTTGAGTTTGTGTCGGTATGTCGGATTTCCCTCTTGATAAGAAATGCATGTTATACTATTTGACATATCGATGCTCGCGCAAAGTAATTACACGGATGGTCGCTCCTCAACAGCCTTATTCTCCGTGCTAGTTGACAGCATTCACCATAATGTTCTTGGCTAGCGTGGGTATAGATGTGGGGCGTCACATGGCCAAACTACACCGACCAGAATCTATAAACAATCAGCCGATAAGTGAACACAATACAAAACAATTTTTATATTCACTAACAAATACGTGCTCATATCTATTATTGCACTCAAACTCATTCTAGAGTACTACTAACTCTATCTATAATGAGTAACACCCAACAGAGTCAGGGTTGTCGCTTAACTAATTGCTCTGATACCACAATGTAACGGTCCGATTTCTCAACGTCCGAAAGTCGACATCGATACGTCCACTATATCAAATGCCGCACTGTCGAATGCCCAAAAACCAAACCATTAGGGTCTAAGAAGAAGAAGGTAGAAGAAGAAAAAAGAAACAATAACAGAATCTCACATTTCGCAGTAGAACAACATATAATATATCAATGAATGATCTTTAAATCAAGGAATCATATCTGTTATTACATTACATTATCAAAGTGTTACAACAACAAACAACGGAATAAATATCACATATATAAGTGATACGCCTCGCCATCCAGCTCCAACTCCTGATCTCCACAGCAACTCCTTGAATTCCAGAATGACCTGATAACCCGACTCTGGGCTGCCCGTGTGGAAATTGGTGGGTACCCAGAGTTTAGAAAGGGAACAATAAACTCCAGGTCAGTCGTGGGACTGGTGTGAGATCTTAAAAACAGTTATTTTCACAAAGAAAATAAAAAGTGCGACGACCCGGAATTTTTGAGCATATAAAATTGGAATATTTAATTGATTTTAAATATCTAAAAGTTAAGTTTGACTTGAATTCAAATATCACTATTTAATTGATAATTAAATTATTGAATTAAATAAGTTGAAGTTGGTTAAAAGGTTGAATCTAGAGTTTTAAAGCTTGTAAAAAATAATTTGAAGGCTTGTAAAATTTATATTGATAACAGTGAAGATAGTAAAGGTGTTGGAATTAAATTTGGAAGTGTTTTGTTGAGTTTTGAAATTTTTATCGTTTCAAATTGAATTTAAAAATAGCCTTCCGAGGCACAGTCTCAGAATTTGACGAAACAAGTTCCATTGGGTCCGTAATATTGAATTATTATCGGAGTTCAAATTTCATATTGGTCGGAGTTAGTGTGTGAGTGTACGATATATAAACACGCTGAAAATTTAATTGATATTAATCGAAATAAAATATACTTATAAAAGAAAATCAAATCTAAAGTCAAATCTTCTGCTATACGCCTCCTTCCCATCTATTTCAAACCCGAGCCTTCTTCCAGAATTCACGTATTAATTTTTTTTTGTGAAGCCATCATCGTTCAAATTAAGCTTCCCCTTTTCTTCCTTTCAAAATCGAACGCAGATTATAACAAAAATAAAAATAAACTGAAATTTAATCAATGGCCGAAGCCCTTCTCTTCCAAACGACTTTTGCCCTAAATCAAAAATCTATCGACGGCGGACCGAGCTTGAGTTCATTGCGAACAACATCGGTATAGCGATCGTTCCTCACATTGAAAGAGTGAGGAGGAATCAGATGAAGACGCAAGCGGTTTGGCATCAAATTGATTTTAGGGGTTCACGTGTTCAAGCTGCTGGAGTGCTCGGCTTCGTGGGAAATCGCGTCGTTCGCGATAATCATGCAGATGTGGTTCTCGTCGCGTTCTGGTTCGCGGGGAAATTGGGGGTTCGAGTGCAGGAAAGTAAACTTCTATGTTGATATTTTCAGAAGGTTATTTTCTCAAAGAGGTAACGATTTCATCTTTAATTCGAATTTATATTGATCGAATGTTTATATAAATATCAATTTTAAAACCTGTCCAGATTATTTTTATAAGTATATATTTATATATATAAATAGTTTCAGAGAAAAAAATAATAAAGTAAAATATAGTGGAACAGTAAAGTAAACGCTTGTTGTTGTGTTTTACTGGGACTTGAAGAATAAAATATAGTGTATTAGTGATTTAGATGATTAATAAACTTATTTAAATTTATTTTTGCTAAAAGAAGTGAAAGAAAAATTGGTTTATCTAAATTATTAGCCGAATGATTTATTTAAAGGTAATTAACTTGTTTAAAACGTATTTATTTGTTTAGTTACCAAAGGATATTTTATAAAAAGGAGGGTAAATTAAAATAAATAATTAGGTAGATAAAATTATCAAAGGGAAATAATTGTTCAACAAGTTCAAAATATTAATAAAATGTAAAATGTTTATACAAGGTAAACTGTAAAGAATTGTGACGAAACGAGCTGATTTGGAAATGGATTGCAAATGGAATAAGGTGAGTTAATCTCACTCAGCCTACTTTTTAATTTAAAATTAAATTGATAATTTAAATAATTATTTGGATGGTTGAGTTGAATTAATGTGCTATAGTATGATATTTTGGGATTGGAATATTGTATTGGGCTAACGTCTGTGATGTAGGGGACACAGGTTGAGGGATCCAACTGGATCCCTCAACATCTATTTAAAATTATTTATGTTATCTGATGTGATGATTTGATATGCTATGATAAATCATATTGGAATAATTGAATGTTATGATTTGATTGGATATATTTGGGTATAATAAATTATCAAAAATATATAAATTGGATTTTTGGAAAGGAAATAGGAGAAGTGAATTCATGAGTAAAATAATTATAAAAATTTGAATAAATTTAAGAATGAATTAGAAAAGAAATAAAGTGACTTTAAGATTCTGATAAATAAATCTTGAGTATAGAATGGAAATCTTGAATAATCAGGAGATTAATCAATTTTAAACTTCAATATGATTATTTTTAAAAGAACAAACATTTATTTAAAGTTTAAGATTGAAAATATTTAAAAGAATAAAGAAGGAATTGGGATAAGATCTGAAATTTGTATATTTCGGTAACAGATTTAAAATCAAACAAAAATTAATAACATTACTGTTAAAGCCCATAAGTAATGAATTTTGAAATGAATTGATTAATTAAAGAAACTTATTTCAAATGGAGTAAATTGGGAATTAATTTGAGAAATTGATTTAATTGATTGAAGTTGGAATTTTTCTCTGGATAACCAAGTACGTTTTTAAAGTAAATTTTCAAATATAAGTTAAAGGTTTTGAAGTTGTTTTAAAAGCAAGTTTTGGATCATTTATTATTTCTAAATATTTAAATTCTAAAGTAAGTATTTCCTTTAATCTATTATAGCAGTAATTATTTAAAAGGGACTTAGTATTTTGTTTAAAGGTGTAAACCTAGTTTTATATTTTATTAACTAACCTTATTTTCAAATATTCATATAATATGTATTTTTCTTACAAATTATTGAAGTAGTTTTAACCTAAATATTTTAAAGTATATTTCAAAATAAAGTGTTTTAAATTATTTTAAAAATCTAGTTTTGTGCTTGGTGATTTCAGAGGAGATAGAGAATATTTGGGAAAGTTTATTCTGAAAAGAAAGGTGGTTTTGAAACTGTTTTCAGAGGATTGAAAATAGAAACATATCTTGTGAAGATATTTTGAGGTTAATAAATAATTTCGGAAATTATTTATTGTTGGATGGTTGTTTGTGAATATTAATTGATAGTTAAATCACCGACTACCAGTATTGGCCAAATGCGCTGATCGTTTAGGAGAGATCGGGATCGAGATTTATTTCTCGAAAACCACTTCGATCCGGTTTGTACGTTTTCGTGAAAAACGATTTTTGGATTCGAAGATGGAGCAGTGAAGTGCAAGGGCTAGTCGCTACTGATCCTGAGGATATTTCAAAAATGGATGTGGTAGGAAAGTGCCTTCGGTTCCGTTCGAACCCGAGACAGACTTGTATGGATGAATGCTTGCAAAACATCGTCAGGAGGACGATGGGCATTCTAAGAGATATGTTCTATTAAGGTAACGCTTAGCCTCAAGCCTCTTCAAATAGGAATGGCTGAAAATAGGGGTTATGCAGCAAGGCTTCGTGGGTAGCCCCCACTGGAGGGTGAGGTCATCCCTGTCTAGATGTCCCTTTATTTCGGCTTGGTGGGCGGTTGCTGATCCCAACCGCGGAGTGATCTTGCTTGGGACTGTCCAGTAAGGGATGTTTCCGGTCTTGTGTTATAGGGGAGTTAGGGTGGCTCCTCTGTACGATGATCTAGACCAGGTACTGTGACAGGTGGTACCCCAGTGCCTAGCCATTAGTTGGAATCCATTTTCCCTACGCGCCCGTACGGTTTTGATTGTGCCCAACTATTGCTGAAACATGAGATGCAAGCATTTCAGCTAGATTTATTTTACTTTCTATAGACACTATTATAATATCAGAGAATTTTAATAAAAAAATGTTTTAGCTATCGTAAGGTAAAAACCCGACATGTTTATTTGTGGCGTGGTGTTACGAGATGCTTATTTTTCAAAGGATTTTTGAAACTTTAAGAATCAATTGGGTGTGATTTTCTCACGCTGGTATTCCAGACTGACTCGGGTGTTATTTAACTGTAATGCTCGGGTCAGACTGAGTATTATAGGATACAAGATATGATCCTGTGGAGCTTAGGAGACGAGCTGGATGACGATACGTACATTCGTACTTGTTATATATATATATATATATATATATATATATATTCTGCTGTGTTGAGTTGTTGTGAATCCATTGTATGATATTGATGTTGAGCTGTGATTGATGTACTCTGACGATGTAATATATATACAGAAATATTTGATGTTGAGTAAAGATTTTTATTATCTATTATATTTTATTCCGCTGCGATGGTTATATTCTGTTGTTGTTTTCTATTCTCTTCTCCTACCTCTTCTTCTTAAACCCTAACGGTTCGTATTTTTGTACAACTTGAGTTGTTTTAGGTAGAATAGTGATAACTCAAGGGGTACGGATTTGCGGGTCGTTACACTTGGTATCAGAGCTTAGGTTGGTGATAACCTTGGCTCTGGTAGGAAATACTCATAGAATAGAGACCGTAGTACTCTAAAATGAGTTTGAGAGTATTAATAGATATGAGCGCTTATTTGTTAGTGAATATAAAATTGTTTTATATTGTGTTAATTTATCGATTGAGTGTTTATGGATTCTGGTCGATGTGTGGGACGCCATGTCATCGATAGGGATTTCTAAACTCTTGAACAAGATAAACCGATACAGTATAGTTTTCAATAGGGTAAATGAAATATTTTTACCCAAATTATTTTTGTATATAAAGGAACCGATTTTTCGTAAACTGCATAGTTATATATGGATGTTTGGTTGTTAGAAAGTGATAATATTAAATTATTATCATTGTATGATAATTGAATAAAATTGAAAGAAATTTATAATAAATGGGATTTTCAAATGTGATTCATTATTGAATAAGATATTGAAACCATAATTAAAAACTAAGAAATAAATTCATATACAAATGAAATTTGTAAATGTAAACAATAAATAGGAATTATAGCGTGATTAATAACTAAAATAAGATAAAGTTTCAAGGTAATGCTTGAATATAAGTTCAAAAGAGTTTGGAATTTAGATTCCTTTGAATTTGATAATGTTTCTCAAAAGTTGGGAAGATAATATATATTGAGAAATATTTCTGAATCAGATTTGAAATCTAGTGAGAGTTGGAATTTAAAAACATTGGATGTATTTTAAAAAGAGATAAAAGCATTGAACTCTTTCGGTCATTGGAAAATAATTTCGGTGATGACTGCAGCATCATTGATGTTCATTTTCGAGTTTCCAAGAGAAAGATCGCTACCAAGTTGTTTGGAATTGAAATTGTTTGCAAAACTGGGTGAGTTTTGAAATTCAAAGAGACAAATTGAATTTATCAAAGGAATTTTGGATATAGAAGATTTCAATGGGAATTTTGAAATGTGAAAGATTGTTTAAACTTTGGAATTTTAACTAAGAATGTTTATGGCATATAAAAAGTTTGATGACTAGTAAATTTGGAATTTGTTGAAATAAATTCAACTGTGTAAGTAAGTAAAGTGAAAACTGAATACTGAAATCTAAAAATTTAAAAGGAAATTGAAATTTAATGTTGAATTTAGGTTTGAAAAAAAAAATTAGACAAGTTGGATTAAATAAACAAAGTTTTAAGGATAAATTATAAGTGACTAATTAATTAATTTGGTATGCAAATGAAATGAAATTCAATATTGGATGATGTTTGATTTAAATGTGTAAAATAAGGAGAATAATAAGTTCAAATGGACTAAAAATAATTAATGTTTGGAAATAAAATTTATTGGTTAAATAATGAATTGGTGAATGAATAAATGGATCAACTATCGTACTTATAAAGTGAAGTTGATATTAATAAGAAGAAATTGGAAAATTTTAATCCGGGAATTAAAATTTAACTTGAGTGAATGAAAGTGAAGAAAATATATTTGAACTTTACTTGAAATAAGTTATATAAAATTGAAATTGAAATTGAATTAAATTGGATATAAAGTTGAAAGGTAAAATGATTATAATTGTGAAATGAAAATTTATACCTTAAGTTAGTAAGTGTTATATATAACTTGAATTTGGTTATAAGATGAAATGACTCAAATGAGCAATATAAGCTTATAAGTAAATAAATAAGTTTTGAACTCATATATTGAGAAATAAAATTGAATTAAATTTGGATTGAATTAAATCAAAAGTCAGTTGTGTCATGAATGTTATTATGTGAAATTAAATCCTTGCTTAGCAGAATTCAAAAAGAATGGTTTCGCTAGATTTAATTGGAGCTAAGCTAAATAAATTTGGGTTGAAACAAATTCAGTCGAGTTATAGATATTATTGAATAGAATAAAGTTCTACTCAAACAAATAAATGTTAAAATCCAAACTTGGGATATAAAATAAGATTGAACTCAAGGAAATCAAATAAAATGATTTTCAAGACAAATGAAAAAGAAAATCAAATATGGGAATTGTAATTGGATCATAGTCGGAAGTGTTGCTGAATGAAAATTTGAATTGGATTAAATGGATATGGTGTGCAATATAAACAAACCCAATTCAAGCATAAATTGAATTGCCTTATTATTAATGAATGCAACAATGAATTGTTAATGTAAATTAATATTTAAAATAGATAAAAGATCAAACTAATCGAATAAATTAGTGGAATGATTGGGATTTGATCAACGGAAAATCAAATCGAAAATTGTGAATAGCTAATAGAGTTCGGAAATAGAGCTTGAGTAGTATGGCATTGGATTAAAATAAATATTATTGGAGATGAAAATAAATCCAATTCTAGTATGAATAAATTTAAAATGGAGATAAACTTAAGTTAAGACATGGTGGTGAATTGAAGTAAATTAACTTAAGTTTAAAATTAATAGAAGCATGGGATGATGGCGAATATAATAAAATGGTTTGGAAACAAGCTTTTAGGAAATGAAAGAAAATGCAATGAAAGTTTGTGAATAAATTATAATGGGATGGAATCAAGTGTAAATTGAGTGGGAATCAATTTAAATGGTTATAAAGCTTAAGTAATTATTTATTCACATTAATATTATCGAATTGCATTAGAAAATTGGTCGATCGACGTAAACGGAAGTCAACAAATTATATGAATCAATAGCAGTTTAATAAATTGATTTTAGCATCGATTGAAACGAATACGAGTTTGTTTCGTTCAAAAATGAATTGAATAGTATGTAATTTGGGTGCAAACAATTTAAACTAGTGTCGAGACCTTGCATATGTACTTATGAATGTATATCACATGCATTACTTATGAAATTTATGTGTTAGCTATTTGAATATAAGTGAAATGTTAATAAATTGCATATATTTAGTGCTTACATATTTAAATTGAGTAAGTACAGGTTCAGGGAAGTCGTTTGGCTGGATTTCGACGCGCAAAATGCAAATTAAGTGAGCCGCTTGCTTAAAAATGCTAAATAAAGGTACGCTTACGCAAAATAATTTAAATAGGAGATATGAACTGCATATATTGATATATATTGTGATTTCCGGCCTGAGGCCGATGTATATATATATATCTGTGCATCCTGCGATATCGCAGAAGTCCCTCCATACAAAGGGGACTCTGCCAAAATTTTCTGAAAATTTTGGGAATTAGAATTATTTTTAAAAATTTTCGCTAACGGCAAAGAATTTGATATTAGTAAGCGAATAGATATAAAACTGAATATTGAAACCTAATTAAAAAGGGGTGTATGTAAAGTAAGGTAAAATTGAAGAAGTTGTTTGAAGAAACTAAAGGAAGAAAAGGGTTGCAAATAAACTTTTACTTGAGATTTTAAATAATTAGTAAGCGGAACTAATAAAAGGAAATGATTAATTACATATGGGTTGAGATAAGACGAACACAATTCAATATTTAAAGTTGAAAGACAAAACAGAATTCAGGTTGAATTGGTAGATAGAAAGCTGAATGGAAATTTGGAAAAGGTATTTAGATTTGAAAGCAATCAGTAAATTGAAGCAAATTGATTCAAATGGGATTGTAAAGGCACAATGAATAGAAATGAATAAACTAGAATGGTAAAGTGAAAATAAGTATAAGAAACATATTAAATGCTTATACCAAACTTAAGAAAGGAATAGTGAATTCTTAATTGGAAATTAATACTACAAATATATCCTAAGTAATATTTGAATGAACAAATATTGTCATTTAGTAAGGAAGTCGATAAAATGTTTTTGGAAATTTGTGATTGGATATTAGTGCTAAGCAGGATATGCAGGTATTGTAAAACGAAAAGAAAATTGGGTTTTGATTTCAGAAGATAAATTTGAATTGCTCGACAAAAGGTATGTGTTTAAATTTCTGTATGAAATTTGATTGGGTTTTTGATCGAGCCACTTGGCCTTTTATTTTCTTTTGAGATTTGGTAGGCCGTAGAGCC
Organism: Allium cepa; assembly: GCA_030765085.1. NCBI lineage: Eukaryota > Viridiplantae > Streptophyta > Magnoliopsida > Asparagales > Amaryllidaceae > Allium > Allium cepa. The sequence continues at coordinate 591,185,394 of CM060928.1, forward strand.
ATTTTGTAGTTGTACCGAGCTAGCCGTGCAAAAGAGACGCTGGCAAAAATTTTCGAAAATCTAGGGAGTTAGAAAATTTTCGAGAAAAATTTGAAAATTTAAAACTTGATTTTAAATTATAATTTGAATAGTTAAATAAGTAAAGTTGTTTGAAAACTAGGGAGAGTTTGGAAAGTTGGTTAGAAGGGTAATGAGTCTTCTATAAAAAGATAGTTGGAAGGTTATTGGATTGTTAGTTTCGGGAAAAAGTAGATGGGTATTGGGCCATTCTTCCTAACTAGTAATTTCGAGGACGAAATTCTTTTAAGGGGGGAGGAATGTGACGACCCGAAATTTTTGAGCATATAAAATCGGAATATTTAACTGATTTTAAATATTTAAAAGTTAAGTTTGACTTGAATTCAAATATCACTATTTAATTGATAATTAAATTATTGAATTAAATAAGTTGAAGTTGGTTAAAAGGTAGAATCTAGAGTTTTAAAGCCTGTTAAAAATTATTTGAAGGCTTGTAAAATTTATATTGATAACACTGAAGACAGTAAAGGTGTTGGAATTAAATTTGGAAGTATTTTGTTGAGTTTTGAAATTTTTATCGTTTCAAATTGAATTTAAAAATAGCCTTCTGAGGCATAGTTTCGGAATTTGACGAAACAAGTTCCATTGGGTCCGTAATATTGAATTATTATCGGCGTTCAAATTTCGTATTGATCGGAGTTAGTGTGTGAGTGTACGATATATAAACGCGCTGAAAATTTAATTGATATTAATCGAAATAAAATATACTTATAAAAGAAAAATCAAATCTAAAGTCAAATCTTATGCTATACGCCTCCTTCCCATCTATTTCAAAGCCGAGCCTTCTTCCAGAATTCACGTATTAATTTTTTTTTGTGAAGCCATCATCGTTCAAATTAAGCTTCTCCTTTTCTTCCTTTCAAAATCAAACGCAGATTATAAAAAAAATAAAAATAAATTGAAATTTAATCAATGGCCGAAGCCCTTCTCTTCCAAACGACTTTTGCCCTAAATCAAAAATCTATCGATGGTGGACCGAGCTTGAGTTCATTGCGAACGACATCGGTATGGCGATCGTTCCTCACATTGAAAGAGCGAGAGGGAATCAGATGAAGATGCAAGCGGTTTGGCATCAAATTGATTTTAGGGGTTCGCGTGTTCGAGCTGTTGGAGGGCTCGACTTCGCGGGAAATCGCGTCGTTCGTGATAATCATGCAGATGTGGCTCTCGTCGCGTTTTGGTTCGTGGGGAAATTGGGGGTTCGAGTGCAGGAAAGTAAACTTGTATGTTGATATTTTCAGAAGGGTATTTTCTCAGAGAGGTAACGATTTCATCTTTAATTCGAATTTATATTGATCGAATGTTTATATAAATATCAATTTTAAAACCTGTCCAGATTATTTTTATAAGTATATATTTATATTTATAAATAGTTTCAGAGAAAAATAATAATAAAATAAAATATAGTGGAACAGTAAAGTAAACGCTTGTTGTTGAGGTTTACTCGGATTTGAAGAATAAAATATAGTGTATTAGTGATTTAGATGATTAATAAACTTATTTAAATCTGTTGTTGCTAAAAGAATTTGTGAAAGAAAAATTGGTTTAACTAAATTATTAGTCGAATGATTTATTTAAAGGTAATCAACTTGTTTAAAACGTATTTATTTGTTTAGTTACCAAAGGATATTTTATAAAAAGGAGGGTAATTTAAAATAAATAATTAGCTAGATAAAATTATCAAAGGGAAATAATTGTTCAACAAGTTCAAAATATTAATAAAATGTAAAATGTTTATACAAGGTAAACTGTGAAGAATTGTGACGAAACGAGCTGATTTGGAAATGGATTGCAAATGGAATAAGGTGAGTTAATCTCAGTCAGCCGAATTTTTAATTTAAAATTAAATTGATAATTTAAATAATTATTTGAATGGTTGAGTTGAATTAATGTGCTATAGTATGATATTTTGGGATTGGAATATTGTATTGTGCTAACGTCTGTGATGCAGGGGACAAAGGTTGGAGGGATCCAACTGGATCCCTCAACATTTATTTAAAGTTATTTAATGTTCTCTGATGTGATTATTTGATATGCTATGATAAATCATATTAGAATAATTGAATGTTATGATTTGATTGGATATATTTGGGTATAATAAATTATCAAAAATATGTAAATTTGATTTTTGGAAAGGAAATAGGAGAAGTGAATTCATGAGTAAAATAATTATAAAAATTTGAATAAATTTAAGAATGAATTGGAAAAGAAATAAAGCGACTTTAAGATTCCGATAAATAAATCTTGAGTAGAGAATGAAAATCTTGAATAATCAAGAGATTAATGAATTTTAAACTTCAGTACGATTATTTTTAAAAGAACAAACATTTATTTAAAATTTAAGATTGAAAATATTTAAAAGAATAAAGGAATTGGGATAAGATCTGAAATATGTATATTTCAGTAACACATTTAAAATCAAACAGAAATTAACAACATTACTGTTAAAGCCCATAAGTAATGAATTTTGAAATGAATTGAGTAATTAAAGAAACTTATTTCAAATGGAGTAAATTGGGAATCAATTTGGGAAATTGATTTAAGTAATTGAAGTTGGAATTTTTCTCTGGATAACCAAGTATGTTTTTAAAGTAAATTTTTAAATATAAGTTAAAGGTTTTGAAGTTGTTTTAAAAGCAAGTTTTGGATAATTTATTATTTCTAAATATTTAAATTCTAAAGTAAGTATTTTCTTTAATCTATTATAGCAGTAATTATTTAAAAGTGACTTAGTATTTTGTTTAAAGGTGTTAACCTAGTTTTATATTTTATTAACTAACCTTATTTTCAAATATTCATATAATATGTATTTTTCTTACAAATTATTGAAGTAGTTTTAACCTAAATATTTTAAAGTATATTTCAAAGTAAAGTGTTTTAAATTATTTTAAAAATCTAGTTTTGTGCTTGGTGATTTCAGAGGAGATAGAGAATATTTGGGAAAGTTTATTCTGAAAAGAAAGGTGGTTTTGAAACTGTTTTCAGAGGATTGAAATAGAAACATATCTTGTGAAGATATTTTGAGGTTAATAAATAATTTGGGAAATTATTTATTGTTGGATGGTTGTTTGTGAATATTAATTGATAGTTAAATCACCGACTACCAGTATTGGCCAAATGCGCTGATCGTTTAGGAGAGACCGGGATCGAGATTTATTTCTCGAAAACCACTTCGATCCGGTTTGTACGTTTTCATGAAAAACAATTTTTGGATTCGAAGATGGAGCAGTGAAGTGCAAGGGCTAGTCGCTACTGATCCTGAGGATATTTCAAAAATGGATGTGGTAGGAAAGTGCCTTCGGTTCCGTTCGAACCCGAGACGGACTTGTATGGATGAATGCTTGCGAAACATCGTCAGGAGGACGATGGGCATTCTAAGGGATATGTTCTATTAAGGTAAAGCTTAGCCTCAAGCCTCTTCAAATGGGAATGGATGAAAATCAGGGGTATTGCAGCAAGGCTTCGTGGGTAGCCCCCACTGGAGGGTGAGGTCATCCCTGTCTAGATGTCCCTTTAATTAGGCTTAGTGGGCGGTTGCTGATCCCAACCGCGGGGTGATCTTGCTCGGGACTGTCCAGTAAGGGATGGTTCCGGTCTTGTGTTGCAGGGTGGTTAGGGTGGCTCCTCGGTACGCTGATCTAGACCAGGTACTGTGACAGGTGGTACCCCAGTGCCTAGCCATTAGTTGGAATCCGTTTTCCCTACGTGCCCGTACGGTTTTGATTGTGCCCAACTATTGCTGAAACGTGATATGCAAGCATTTCAGCTAGATTTTATTTTACTTTCTATAGACACTATTATAATATCAGAGAATTTTAATATAAAAAAAATGTTTTAGCTATCGTAAGGTAAAAACCCGACATGTTTATTTGTGGCGTGGTCTTACGAGATGCTTTTGTTTTCAAAGGATTTTTGAAACTTTAATAATCAATTGGGTGTGATTTTCTCACGCTGGTATTCCAGACTGACTCGGGTGTTATTTAACTGTAATGCTCGGGTCAGACGGAGTATTATAGGATACAGGATATGATGCTTTGAAGCTCAGAAGACGAGCTGGATGACGATACGTACATTCATACTTGTTATATATATATATATGTATATATATATATATATATATATATAAATTCCGCTGTGTTGAGTTGTTGTGAATCCATTGTATGATATTGATGTTGAGTTGTGATTGATGTACTCTGATGATGTAATATGTATACAGAAATATTTGATGCTGAGTAAAGATTATTTATTATCTATTATATTTTATTCCGCTGTGATGGTCAGATTCTGTTGTTGTTTTGTATTCTCTTCTCCTACCTCTTCTTCTTAAACCCTAATGGTTCGTATTTTTTTTCAACTTGAGTTGTTTTAGGTAGAATAGTGATAACTCAAGGGGTACGGATTTGCGGGTCGTTACACTTGGTATCAGAGCTTAGGTTGGTGATAACCTTGGCTTTGGTGGGAATTACTCATACAATAGAGACCGTAGTACTCTAGAATGAGTTTGAGAGTATTAATAGATATGAGCGCGTATTTGTTAGTGAATATAAAATTGTTTTATATTGTGTTGATTTATCGGCTGAGTGTTTATGGATTCTGGTCGATGTGTGGGACGCCATGTCATCGATAGGGATTTCTAAACTCTTGAACAAGATAAACCGACACAGTATTGTTTTAAATAGGGTAAATGAAATAATTTTACCCAAATTATTTTTGTATATAAAGGAACTGATTTTTCGTAAACTGTTATGGTTACATATGGATGTTTGGTTGTTAGAAAGTGATAATATTAAATTATTATTATTGTATGATAATTGAATAAAATTGAAAGAAATTTATAATAAATGGGATTTGCAAATGTGATTCATAATTGAATTAGATATTGAAACCATAATTAAAAACTAAGAAATAAATTCATATACAAATGAAATTTGTAAATGTAAACAATAAATAGGAATTCTAGCGTGATTAATAATTAAAATAAGATAAAGTTTCACGGTAATGCTTGAATATAAGTTCAAAAGAGTTTGGAATTTGGAATTTAGATTCCTTTGAATTTGATAATGTTTCTCAAAAGTTGGGAAGATAATATATATTGAGAAATATTTCTGAATCAGATTTGAAATCTAGTGAGATTTGGAATTTAAAAACATTGGACGGATTTTAAAAAGAGATAAAAGCATTGAACTCTTTTGGTCGCTGGAAAATAATTTCGGTGATGACTGCAACATAATTGATGTTCATTTTCGAGTTTCCAAGAGAAAGATTGCTACCAAGTTGTTTTGAGTTGAAATTGTTTGTAAAACTGGGTGAGTTTTGAAATTCAAAGAGATAAATTGAATTTATCAAAGGAATTTTGGATATAAAAGATTTCAATGGGAATTTTGAAATGTGAAAGATTGTTTAAACTTTGGAATTTTAACTAAGAATGTTTATGGCATATAAAAAGTTTGATGACTAGTAAATTTGGAATTTGTTGAAATAAATTCAACTATGTAAGTAAGTAAAGTGAAAACTGAATACTGAAATCTAAAAATTTAAAAGGAAATTGAAATTTAATGTTGAATTTAGGTTTGAAAAAAAAATTAGACAAGTTGGATTAAATAAACAAAGTTTTAAGGATAAATTATAAGTGACTGATTATTTAATTTGGTATGCAAATGAAATGAAATTCAATATTGGATGATGTTTGATTTAAATGTGTAAAATAAGGAGCATAATAAGTTCAAATGGACTAAAAATAATTAATGTTTGGAAATAAAATTTATTAGTTAAATAATGAATTGGTGAATGAATAAATGGATCAACTATTGTACTTATAAAGTGAAGTTGATATTAATAAGAAGAAATTGGAAAATTTTAATCCGGGAATTAAAATTTAACTTGAGCGAATGAAAGTGAAGAAACTATATTTGAATTTAACTTGAAATAAGTTATATAAAATTGAAATTGAAATTGAATTAAATTGGATATCAAGTTGAAAGGTAAAATGATTATAATTGTGAAATGAAAATTTATACCTTAAGTTAGTAAGTGCTATATATAATTTGAATTTGGTTATAAGATGAAATGACTCAAATGAGCAATATAAGCTTATAAGTAAATAAATAAGTTTTGAACTCATATATTGAGAAATAAAATTGAATTGAATTTGGATTAAATTGAATCAAAAGTCAGTTGTGTCGTGAATGTTATTATGTGGAATTAAATCCTTGCTTAGCAGAATTCAAAAAGAATGGTTTAGCTAGATTTAATTGGAGCTAAGCTAAATAAATTTGGGTTGAAACAAATTCAGTCGAGTTATAGATATTATTGAATAGAATAAAGTTCTACTCAAACAAATAAATGTTAAAATCCAAACATGGGATATAAAATAAGATTGAACTCAAGGAAATCAAATAAAATGATTTTCAAGATAAATGAAAAAGAAAATCAAATATGGGAATTGTAATTGGATCATAGTCGGAAGTGTTGCTGAATGAAAATTTGAATTGGATTAAATGGATATGGTGTGAAATATAAACAAACCCAATTCAAGCATAAATTGAATTGCCTTATTATTAATGAATGCAACAATGAATTGTTAATGTAAATTAATATTTAAAATGGATAAAAGATCAAACTAATCGAATAAATTAGTGGAATGATTGGGATTTGATCAACGGAAAATCAAATCGAAAATTATGAATAGCTAATAGAGTTCGGAAATAGAGCTTGAGTAGTATGGCATTGGATTAAAATAAATATTATTGGAGATGAAAATAAATCCAATTATAGTATGAATAAATTTAAAATGGAGATGAACTTAAGTTAAGACATAGTGGTGAATTGAAGTAAATTAACTTAAGTTTAAAATTAATAGAAGCATGGGATGATGGCGAGTATAATAAAATGGTTTGGAAACAAGCTTTTAGGAAATGAAAGAAAATGCAATGAAAGTTTGTGAATAAATTATAATGGGATGGAATCAAGTGTAAATTGAGTGGGAATCAATTTAAATGGTTATAAAGCTTAAGTAATTATTTATTCACATTAATATTATCGAATTGCATTAGAAAATTGGTCGATCGACGTAAACGGAAGTCAACAAATTATATGAATCAATAGCAGTTTAATAAATTGATTTTAGCATCGATTGAAACGAATACGAGTTTGTTTCGTTCAAAAATGAATTGAATAGTATGTAATTTGGGTGCAAACAATTTAAACTAGTGTCGAGACCTTGCATATGTACTTATGAATGTATATCACATGCATTACTTATGAAATTTATGTGTTAGCTATTTGAATATAAGTGAAATGTTAATAAATTGCATATATTTAGTGCTTACATATTTAAATTGAGTAAGTACAGGTTCAGGGAAGTCGTTTGGCTGGATTTGGACGCGCAAAATGCAAATTAAATAAGTTGCTTGCTTAAAAATGCTAAATAAAGGTATGCTTATGCAAAATAGTTTAAATAGGAGATATGAACTGCATATATCGATATATATTGTGATTTCCGGCCTGAGGCCGATGTATATATATATATCTGTGCATCCTGTGATATCGCAGAAGTCCCTCCGTACAAAGGGGACTCTGCCAAAATTTTCTGAAAATTTTGGAAGTTAGAATTATTTTTAAAAATTTTCACTAACGGCAAAGAATTTAATATTAGTAAGCGAATAGATATAAAACTGAATATTGAAACCTAATTAAAAAGGGGTGTATGTAAAGTAAGGTAAAATCGAAGAAGTTGTTTGAAGAAACTAAAGGAAGAAAAGGGTTGCAAATAAACTTTTACTTGAGATTTTAAATAAATTAATAAGCGGAACTAATAAAAGGAAATGATTAATTACATATGGTTTGAGATAAGACGAACACAATTGAATATTCAAAGTTGAAAGACAAAACGGAATTCAGGTAGAATTGGTAAATGGAAATCTGAATGGAAATTTGGAAAAGGTATTTAGATTTGAAAGCAATTAGTAAATTGAAGCAAATTGATTCAAATGGGATTGTAGAGGCATAATAAATAGAAATGAATAAACTAGAATGGTAAAGTGAAAATAAATATAAGAAACATATTAAATGCTTATACAAACTTAAGAAAGGAATAGTGAATTCTTAATTGGAAATTAATACTACAAATATATCCTAAGTAATATTTGAATGAACAAATATCGTCATTTGGTAAGGAAGTCGATAAAATGTTTTCGGAAATTTGTGATTGGATATTAGTGCTAAGCAGGATATGCAGGTATTGTAAAAGGAAAAGAAAATTGGGTTTTGATTTCAGAAGATAAATTTGAATTGCTCGACAAAAGGTATGTGTTTAAATTTCTATATAAAATTTGATTGGGTTTTTGATCGAGCCACTTGGCCTTTTATTTTCTTTTGAGATTTGGGAGGCAGTAGAGCCATTTTGTTGTTGTACCAAGCTAGCCGCGCAAAGGAGACGCTGGCAAAAATTTTCGAAAATTTAGGGAGTTAGAAAATTTTCGAGAAAAAATTGAAAATTTAAAACTTGATTTTAAATTATAATTTGAATGGTTAAAAAGTAAAGTTGTTTGAAAACTAGGTAGAGTTTGGAATGTTAGGTAGAAGGGTAATGAGTCTTCTATAAAAAGATAGTTGGTAGGATGTTGGATTGTTAGTTTCGGGAAAAAGTAAGTGGGTATTGGGCCATTCTTCCTAACTAGTAAGTTCGAGGATGAAATTCTTTTAAGGGGGGAGGAATGTGACGACCCGGAATTTTTGAGCATATAAAATCGGAATATTTAATTGATTTTAAATATTTAAAAGTTAAGTTTGACTTGAATTTAAATATCACTATTTAATTGATAATTAAATTATTGAATTAAATAAGTTGAAGTTGGTTAAAAGGTTGAATCTAGAGTTTTAAAGCCTGTTAAAAATTATTTGAAGGCTTTGTAAAATTTATATTGATAACACTGAAGATAGTAAAGGTGTTGGAATTAAATTTGGAAGTGTTTTGTTGAGTTTTGAAATTTTTATCGTTTCAAATTGAATTTAAAAATAGCCTTCTGAGGCACAGTCTCGGAATTTGACGAAACAAGTTCCATTGGGTCCGTAATATTGAATTATTATCCGAGTTCAAATTTCGTATTGATCGGAGTTAGTGTGTGAGTGTACGATATATAAATGCGCTGAAAATTTAATTAATATTAATCGAAATAAAATATACTTATAAAAGAAAAATCAAATCTAAAGTCAAATCTTCTGCTATACGCCTCCTTCCCATCTATTTCAAAGTTGAGCCTTCTTCCAGAATTCACGTATTAATTTTTTTTTTTGTGAAGCCATCATTGTTCAAATTAAGCTTCCCCTTTTCTTCCTTTCAAAATCGAACGTAGATTATAAAAAAAAAAATTGAAATTTAATCAATGGCCGAAGCCCTTCTCTTCCAAACAACTTTTGCCCTAAATCAAAAATCTATCGATGGCGGACCGAGCTTGAGTTCGTTGCGAACAACATCGGTATGGCGATCGTTCCTCACATTGAAAGAGTGAGAGGGAATCAGATGAAGACGCAAGCGGTTTGGCATCAAATTGATTTTAGGAGTTCGCGTGTTTGAGCGGTTGGAGGGCTCGACTTCGTGGGAAATCGCGTCGTTCGCGATAATCATGCAGATGTGGTTCTCGTCGCGTTCTGGTTCGTGGGGAAATTGGGGGTTCGAGTGCAGGAAAGTAAACTTCTATGTTGATATTTTCAGAAGGGTATTTTCTTAGAGAGGTAACGATTTCATCTTTAATTCGAATTTATATTGAGCGAATGTTTATATAAATATCAATTTTAAAACCTGTCCAGATTATTTTTATAAGTATATATTTATATATATAAATAGTTTCAGAGAAAAAATAATAATATAGTGGAACAGTAAAGTAAACGCTTGTTGTTGAGGTTTACTGGGACTTGAAGAATAAAATATAGTGTATTATTGATTTAGATGATTAATAAACTTATTTAAATTTATTGTTGCTAAAAGAATTTGTGAAAGAAAAATTGGTTTAACTAAATTATTAGTCTAATGATTTATTTAAAGGTAATCAACTTGTTTAAAACGTATTTATTTGTTTAGTTACGAAAGGATATTTTATAAAAAAGGAGGGTAATTTAAAATAAATAATTAGCTACATAAAATTAACAAAGGGAAATAATTGTTCAACAAGTTCAAAATATTAATAAAATGTAAAATGTTTATACAAGGTAAACTGTGAAGAATTGTGACGAAACGAGCTGATTTGGAAATGGATTGCAAATGGAATAAGGTGAGTTAATCTCACTCAGCCGAATTTTTAATTTAAAATTAAATTGATAATCTAAATAATTATTTGAATGGTTGAGTTGAAATAATGTGCTACAGTATGATATTTTGGGATTGGAATATTGTATTGTGCTAACGTCTGTGATGCAGGGGACACAGGTTGGAGGGATCTAACTGGATCCCTCAACATCTATTTAAAATTATTTAATGTTCTCTGATGTGATTATTTGATATGCTATGATAAATCATATTGGAATAATTGAATGTTATGATTTGATCGGATATATTTGGGTATAATAAATTATCAAAAATATGTAAATTGGATTTTTGGAAAGGAAATAGGAGAAGTGAATTCATAAATAAAATAATTATAAAAGTTTGAATAAATTTAAGAATGAATTGGAAAAGAAATAAAGTGACTTTAAGATTCTGATAAATAAATCTTGAGTATAGAATGGAAATCTTGAATAATCAGGAGATTAATGAATTTTAAACTTCAGTATGATTATTTTTAAAAGAAAAAACATTTATTTAAAATTTAAGATTGAAAATATTTAAAAGAATAAAGAAGGAATTGGGATAAGATCTGAAATTTGTATATTTCAGTAACAGATTTAAAATCAAACAGAAATTAATAACATTACTGTTAAAGCCCATAAGTAATGAATTTTGAAATGAATTGAGTAATTAAAGAAACTTATTTCAAATGGAGTAAATTGGGAATCAATTTGGGAAATTGATTTAAGTGATTGAAGTTGGAATTTTTCTCTGGATAACCAAGTACGTTTTTAAAGTAAATTTTTAAATATAAGTTAAAGGTTTTAAAGTTGTTTTAAAAGCAAGTTTTGGATAATTTATTATTTCTAAATATTTAAATCTAAAGTAAGTATTTCCTTTAATATATTATAGCAGCAATTATTTAAAAGTGACTTAGTATTTTGTTCAAAGGAGATAGAGAATATTTGGGAAAGTTTATTCTGAAAAGAAAGGTGGTTTTGAAACTGTTTTCAGAGGATTGAAAATAGAAACATATCTTGTGAAGATATTTTGAGGTTAATAAATAATTTCGGAAATTATTTATTGTTGGATGGTTGTTTGTGAATATTAATTGATAGTTAAATCACTGACTATCAATATTGGCCAAATGCGCTGATCGTTTCGGAGAGACCGGGATCGAGATTTATTTCTCGAAAATCACTTCGATCCGGTTTGTACGTTTTCGTGAAAAACAATTTTTGGATTCGAAGATGGAGCAGTGAAGTGCAAGGGCTAGTCGCTACTGATCCTGAGGATATTTCAAAAATGGATGTGGTAGGAAAGTGCCTTCGGTTCCGTTTGAACCCGGGACGGACTTGTATGGATGAATGCTTGTGAAACATCATCAGGAGGACGATGGGCATTCTAAGGGATATGTTTTATTAAGGTAACGCTTAGCCTCAAGCCTCTTCAAATGGGAATGGATGAAAATCAGGGGTTATGCAGCAAGGCTTCATGGGTAGCCCCCACTGGAGGGTGAGGTCATCCCTGTCTAGATGTCCCTTTATTTCGGCTTAGTGGGCGGTTGCTGATCCCAACCGCTGCGTGATCTTGCTCGGGACTGTCCAGTAAGGGATGGTTCTGGTCTTGTGTTGCAGGGGAGTTAGGGTGGCTCCTCAGTACGCTGTTCTAGACCAGGTACTGTGACAGGTGGTACCCCAGTGCCTAGCCATTAGTTGGAATCCATTTTCCCTATGCGTCCGTACGGTTTTGATTGTGCCGAACTATTGCTGAAACGTGAGATGCAAGCATTTCAGCTAGATTTTATTTTACTTTCTATAGACACTATTATAATATCAGAGAATTTTAATAAAAAAGAAACGTTTTAGCTATCGTAAGGTAAAAACCCGACATGTTTATTTGTGGCGTGGTCTTACGAGATGCTTTTGTTTTCAAAGGATTTTTGAAACTTTAATAATCAATTGGGTGTGATTTTCTCACGCTGGTATTCCAGACTGACTCGGGTGTTATTTAACTGTAATGCTCGGGTCAGACCGAGTATTATAGGATACAGGATATGATGCTTTGAAGCTCAGAAGACGAGCTGGATGACGATACGTACATTCGTACTTGTTATATATATATATATATATATATATATATATATATATATAAATTCCGCTATGTTGAGTTGTTGTGAATCCATTGTATGATATTGATGTTGAGCTGTGATTGATGTACTCTGATGATGTAATATATATACAGAAATATTTGATGCTGAGTAAAGATTATTTATTATCTATTATATTTTATTCCGCTGTGATGGTTAGATTCTGTTGTTGTTTTGTATTCTCTTCTCCTACCTCTTCTTCTTAAACCCTAATGGTTCGTATTTTTGTACAACTTGAGTTGTTTTAGGTAGAATAGTGATAACTCAAGGGGTACGGATTTGCGGGTCGTTACAAAAAGAAATCCACTATGCTTTTGGAAATGAAACTATCATAAGATCTCCCGCCACCCGCACAATGCAAACGCGGAATTGGAGGAGATTTCTCCTTATGATAGTCAAACATGTTTAATAAGTAAAAACCTTTCGATACTATTATTATTGCATAGTGCAGAAAGCATTTCGAAAGTATAATATAAATCTTAGCCAGCATACAACCATTATTGTATGCCTACTATAGCTACCGTTCAAATAGCGTGGCGCCACCATAAGTAGATGGCAGGTTATACAACTAAAACCGTACAAGGCGCGTATTGTTTCTTTGGATTTCCAACAAATGGTCAGGCTAAGGAACTTCCTACACCGTAATGGGTACGCCTCTGGAAGGACGCCCCCGAGAACCTAACCGAATCTTTGCTGACACAAGGCCGAGTTACCATACGCTTCTAGGTACAATGAAGCTGTAACTTGATAACTCCACACACAAAAATATGTTATCCCCGGTCGTTACCGACCTTTATCCAAGGATCCTCAACCACAAAGCAACATCACACAGTAATGAAATTGCAATAACCACATAGGTTAAATATATGGGCTCCATACCATGATACCACCTCTTATCCAGAAGGAAATCGACATACCCTAGGGGCGCGACCCCTAAAAACCTTCCCGCAACATTCCTGTTTTGACCATTTCCGGGTTTGAGGCTCGACGAAGTCTCGTCCACAAAGCTACGCTTTTCACAAAAGCCATGCTTCGATCAACAAATGATCAGCAGCACTTCGTATGCCACATTACCAAATTAGGAATGTATAACTAGTAACCATCAACTACATAACCTTTGAGCTCGTATGTCTCAGAGAAGGGTATTAAGTTAAGAGAATTAATTCTCCGCCACCAACAGAAATGTATTTGATAGAAACTAGCTTTACATCTCAATTTGTAACGTCAGACACACTTCCATACAAGTCTGTTCCGGGGTCGAACAGAACCAGAGGCACTTCCGAAGAAGCCCTTGCAATTAGGGTATTTCACAATCCCGGTCGGACATCCCATCACTTAGGGAATCTCTATACTATAGCTACTCAGTGCAGAGACAATCGATAGGTCATCCTATCATTCTCGCAAATACCCGGTCTTTACCACCGGTCTTCAAATGCCATCCCATTTTGTCGTATCATTATTTGAAATGGGTTTTATGACACTAAGGTCCTCTCCCGGCTAATCCGAATAACGAGCGCTTATTTTAAAAAAAATAAGTGTTCATTTAGATTTCAACGAATCACAACAATATTTACTTTGATCTTTTAAATAAAAGATCTATCACAATCACAAAGGTTCAATGTGGTTTTCGGATATCCACTTGGAATCCGACCCTCGGTCGCATCGAAATTCGAACGCCATTTAAAGGCACATATTGATATTCAATTATTTAACTATCAATCAACATTCACAACAATTACAAGATTTAAATAATTTTCCCAAATTATTTATTTTCAAAATATCTTCGCATGATATATTTCTAACACTTCATCACTTTGAAAATCAAATTTCAAATCGGTTTCCCATCCTTTGAAACAAGTTTCAAATCTTTTCCACACTTTAAAAATAAACCCATGTTTATTTTAAAACTAATTTCCCTTTCCCTTATAAATTTCCATTGTGAATTTACATTTCTAAATATCAACTAATATATGATTTTAAATCGATTTCCCAACATTCACTTTCAAACACCAAATCAAATTCCAAATTGATTTCTAAATTTATTTTCAAAACACGAAATCAATTTCCCTTCGAACACCAAATCAATTTTCATATTGATTTCCAAAATTTATTTCAATTACCAAATCAATTCCAATTTGATTTCCAAAATTGCTACAAACACCAAATTAATTGCAAATTGGTTTCCCAAGGATTTACTTTCAAATACCAAGTCAATTTTCCAAATCGATTTCAAAATTTATTTCAACTCCAAATTAAATCCCTAAATTTATTTCTAAATTTATTTCTTTTTTTTAAAATAAATTCCTTTATCTCTTTCAATATTTAAAATCTGTATTTTAAATAAATTCTTCAACCTTTGAATAATATTACCCAAAATCCATTTATTAAGCCTTTTCCTCATATTTTAGAATTTTATTTAATAGGATTAAAAATAAAAATTTATTCCTTTAAAATTCCTTCTTTTAAATTTATCCAATTCTCAAAAATAAAGTTTACTATAAACATTCAACTTGAATTTTAAAAATCTAATTTTTATTTATTTCCAGTATCCAACGATACCAAAAATATATTCGGCTAAACTGTAGCCTTCAACAATTTTAACCACAAATATAATCACATGGAGATTATAAATAATCAACACACAACATATGAAACAAATTCAAATGTTTTGAGGAATCCAATTGGATCCCTCCAACCTGTTTCGCTACATCCACAGATGTTAGCACGACAATTAAATACCAATTCCAATTCGAGGTGGAATATCGCGGTATATGGGATTTATAAAATATTATCTGCTATTATGCGGCGCAATAGGGTCTCATCCACTACATAATGCGGGAAATCAACTCCAAATGCATATATAATACCAATTCCACTTCAAGGTGTAATATCACGGTATATGGGTTTAATATAATAACCTCCGCTATTATGTGGCGTGTAGGGTCTATTTCAATACAATTGATAATAATATATTATCCAAATACACAATCAATAATTTTAAATCCAGCTATTTACAATTTAAATAAAACCCTTTGTTTGAGTGAGAAGATCTCACCTTTGCTTATGCATGCAATCCATTTTCATTCCAGACTGTTTTCTCCATAGTTTAAACCTTGTATAAATATTATACAACTCATTAATATTCGAACAAATCGAACGATCCATTATCGATTAATAGTTTAATTAACTGATAGTTTCACTTAAACCAATTTCTCCTTTAATAAATTTATTTACCTAAAAATAATTTAAAACTAGATTTCTTTTTTAATAAATTATCCTTAGTAGTTAAAAACAATTAAATTTTAACTAATTTTTTCTTTACATAAATAACCTATAAATTTTTATTAAACACAACTGCTGCTTATTTTCCTTTGACTAAAATTTTAAACTTTACTGTAACTTATAATCCTACCCATATATTTATTTTATTTTCCATTTTCAAAATCTTATTCCCATATGTATCTATATATTTTTATAAATTTAAAAATACAATAACACCTTCACTGCTCAACATTTAAAAGTCTTTTTATTTTCCAAACCTTGTGTCAATATATATTTTTTCACTGTATCTGTACATATTAATGTATGTATATATTATCAAATTTAAATTTAAACAAATAGCCTGTACCTTACTGCTCAAACATGATCTGCCGAAATGCAGAGGTACCACTCAACTTCCTTCTACTGGACCACGGAAACCACTACCTACTGCCTAGGTCACGTCGACCACACCTAAACGTTAGAACCATCACGGAACGTTCATCTTGATCGAACCCACTGCCACTGCCTTCGCGATTTGACGAAGATAAGGAAAATCGTGGATCCTAATTCGAATTCAATCCAATACAGACGATCGATTAGCACGCCAGTATCGCGACGAGCCTCCTGTGACGAATCGAACGAACTCACGCGTGAACCCACGAAGCCGCTCAACCCAAAAACACATCACCGAGTTCCCCATAGACGAACGCGACCATCACGAACTCGATTGGCTCCAATAACTTGAAAGTGATAGGTACTGAATAGATGTGATTCAATTTAGGGCTTTGATTCACAAACGAATGGAATTATCGATTTTGAGAATTGGCTCGGCCTCGATTTTTATTTTATTCTATATGCGAGATTTGAGAAGTATTTGCGGCCATTGTTCTTTTTTCTCGATTTTTATTTTAAATATGGAGAGGGGCTTCGGTTTTGAAAATGAAAGAGGAAGCGGAAACGATATTTCTGCATTTTCTTTAGCTCGGCCGTTTTATTATTTTCTAAGGGAAGACAACGTACATGATTAAGCAGAGAGTAGGTCGGCTTGTTCAGTAATAGGATGGCTGAGTTGAAAGGAATCTCAGCTATTGACTTTAGATATATAATTATATATTTAAATTTAAATTCAAATTGTCTCGATTTACGTCGCTTAAAATCATGAACTCCTATCAAGGCGTGCCACTAGGCGTTTATATGGTTTTATCCGCCTTCCGAACAAACGGAAAAGGTTTCGAGTCCAAATTTGATCGTATGGAGAAGACAGATTTTTGGATCGGTTATAATATTAAATTTCGATTAAATTTTCACTGCGTTTGCTTATCGTACAACTCCAAATGCTAGGAAAATTGAAATCCGATAATAATACAATATTACGGATCCAATGGATCGGGTTTCGTTGAAATCTGAGACTGTGCTTTGGATGGCTATTTTTAAATATCGACTTAAATGATATATTGTCAAAACTGACAAATCAATTTCAAATTCAACTCTGAAGCTTCTATTATCTTCAGTATCATTAATACAAATTATCTAAGCCATCAAATTAATTTTAACAGGCTTGAATTGAAGATTTTAAATTTTATCCAACATTAATAAATTAAATTCAATAACTTAATTGCCCAATTCGTAATTAATTTTGAAATTCAAGTTAAACTACCCTCCAAATATTTAAAATCAATTAAATATTCCATTTCAAATGTTTAAAATTTCCAGGTCGTCACATGTCTTTTATCATATCTCTTCACTAATGGGCGTGACTGTTGTTTCTCTATAAATAGGGGGTAAACCAATGAAATTTGGTGAAACTACTCTCTTATAGTTTCTCTACTCTTTCACTCTCTCATTTTCTAAAAGAAATTCTACCCAAATTCTTCTCAAATTCAATCAGAATCAAATTTGACTCCACTGATTTGATTCTCTATTGAATACTCTCTAATCTCTATCATCACTCTCACTCAAACAAGATCAAAGTTTTATTCAAGAGGTTATAGGATCATTTATATTCAAGATCAACGGTCTGTATGAAAAAAATCGATCAAATCTTACTTGTATACTGATGTGTGTGTGTGTGATTGTAGCCTGTGTAAATCAATTTGGTATGCTTGGTGACCTGGAAATTCAAGTAGGTGTGCTTGTGGACCATGAAAATTAAGTAGGTCTACCCAGAGCTCGAAAAGTTAGGAAGGTGTGTCTCGTTTCCTTGAAATATGGATTGTATTGACTTTTCTATTTGAAAAGAAATTGTACGAGGAAATATATAGGATTGGATGCAAATGTAACTCCAAACTAATATAAAATCTTGGTTGGTTCTTTCCTTTTTACTTTTACTGCATTTATATTTATCCAATTTTGAACCTGTGATTATTAATTGTATTGTTTAAACTATAATCTTAAAAGAATTCAAAAGGATTTACAAAAATTAGAAAACGCTATTCACCCCCCTTCTTGAGTTAAATTAGCCTTAAGAGACATCTTCCACTAAATAACATTTGGTATCAGGACATTGTTGTTCAAAGTATTCATAATTTTGATTTTTCAAAAGATTTAATGGCTAACAACACTATTAGTAATACTATCAGTAGCACTGTTAATCTACTTGTTAGTAATTCGTTTGTGGAAGGACAATCTACTACTAGACCCCCTCTTTTTAATGGTAGTACTTACATACATGGGTCATGTAGGATGAAAATATTATTATAGTCAATTGGTCTAGATATTTGGAACATCATACAAAATGAGTACACTGAGCCCAAGACTAATTATTCAACTTGGACTGCCGACCAAAAGGCAATTGCACAAAATAACTCTAAAGCCATGAATGTTTTGTTTTACTCATTGGATAGAAATGAATTTAATAGAGTGTCTATCTGTAAGTTTGCATCTGAAATATGGAGAACGTTGCATGTTACGTATAAGGGCACTAGTAAAGTTAAACAAACCAAAGTTTGTATGTTAACTAATCAGTTTCAATTATTTATAATGAGTCCAAGTCCATGTTCTATATGCATGATAGATTTCAAGATATAGTTCATTCATTAAGTGCACTTGGTAAAAAATTTCCTAAAGAGGTACAAGTTATAAAATTCCTCAATTCACTTACTCTTGAATGGGACCAAAAGACTCTTGCGATTAAAGAGGCTAATGATATTAGCGCTCTGAAAATTGAAGAGAAAATTGGCAATTTAGTATTATTTGATGCACAAATGCAAGGTAGGAGAGAAAGAAAGGCAATGGAGAAGAAATAAATTGCTTTTAATTCTATAACAGATAATCTGGATTCAGGCAATGATGATGACGAAATCGCCTTCATGACTTTTGAAATTTTATAAAATTTTGAAAGTACAGAAAGTTGAATAATTTTCAAGAGATATAATAATAAAATCTAGGAGGAGGAAATGGAAGCGAAAATGGTGTTAGCTATTTTAATTTCAATGAACCTGGCCATATAAAAAGAGACCAACCACATCCTGAGAAACCGAAAACACACCAAATACATATTTGTCCAGAAAACGGAGAAGGGATTATGCTGCATTACTAAATGATTCAGACACTTCCTCAAGTGATAACAAACCAGATATAGAGAATGCTAATATATGCTTCATAGTGATAATTGATGAAAAATATGGAGAAATGGAACAAAAATAAATTTGCATTTTAAAAAAAATTGAATTCTGGTTGATTGCTAGGAATTGCCTGTAGATTGAAAATAATATTGGATGAATATTATATGTATATATTCTATACATATTATGTATATATTAATAAAATATTAAATAAAAATAGCATGAAATATTTTTCAATCATTTAAGGTATATATTAAATAATTATTGTAAGATAATTATAAGTATAGATAAGTAGGAATTATTTAGTGAATTTTGAAATTTTGAAATTTTTGACCCATATGCCGACATACCCCATATGTATATATCGACATATGCAGGTGGATATTTAATTTCAATTTCAAATTAAAATTTTGAATTTTCCTACACCTTTTCACCAACCCTCCATGTTCTGGTTTCTTGATCATAGAACATGTCCTTTGATTCTCTATTTATTTACTCTATCCATTCATTTCATTTTCAGATTCAAAAATCATTAAATCTCTTATCTTTAAACTATTCTTAAATGCCATCCTCAGGCAATACTCCATCAACCATGAATCATTTTAAGAAAACAAAAGGCTTTCTTTCAATAACAAAGAAGCCTGTAAGCTTACATAGAGTATATGTCTTTGAAAAAGTTTCTCATAGAAGATTTTCTTTTTTTGAAGATTTTCCTACTCATGATCTTTTCAATCCTTGTCTGCAAAATGAAATTCTTGGTTTAATCGATGCTTCTTAAAATGATTTCGAGTTACCCAATTTTAGTGAAAATGTTTTATGCAAATTTTAAAGGAAAATTTTATGACAGAAATGAAGGAGAAGCTTGAAGTAGTGTCAAGGTGACACAAATTATCTTAAATTGTGAAATTTTGGGTCACATTCTTGGATGCAAATTTATTGGAATGGACCTTTTAACTTTTCAAATTGATTTTCAAAACTATAAAGTGATTCACAACATTTTCAAAAGTGACGGTGACTTTCAATTCAAAAACAAAAAAATTTGTGTCCAAAGGTTAGAATTTTAGGCCTTCTTTTGCAAAAAAGTATCACTTATAGAATGAGTAATTATAATAACCTTACTCAAAAAGTTTTCAAAGCTCTTTACACCATTTATGGTCAATGCAACATAAATTGGTCTCAAGTCACTTTGGATGAATTTTTTTCCGAAAAATCTTTCTAAGCATGAAAATACACTATTTCATGGTGTGTATCTCACTAGAGTTTACACTTACTTTAGTGTTAGAATTAAAGGAGGGGAAACCATTTGTCGAAAAATAATTGACGAGGCCAACATCTCACTTACGTGTATTTTTCTTTTTTCAAGCCTTATGAAATGCTTGCGGAATAGGAACAAAGGTTGGATTTTGAAAAAGAGCAAGAAATAAGGGAAAATGAGGAGGAGGAGGAAGATGAAATGGAAATCGAGGAGGAAGAACAAGAAGAGGAGGATGATACTTCCTTGGAAATTATCAATATGTCATCAGATCCATTCAATGAAGATCTTCTCAAAAATCAAGAGAAGATCATTCATAATGGAGGGAAGCTTAAGAAATCATTTTCAAAGAAGTTTACTTCACCTTCCACCAAAATGTATAAATTGTTTGGAAAGGTCATCTGCAAGCTTGGTGGTTCTTCTTTATCTCCATTTGCATCTTTCTTGTTGTTTGTTTAAGTTATCTATCTTGGGTTTTTGTTAATATTATGTATCTTTATTCTATTTCTAATATATTTCATGTACCCATATTTATTATCAATGAAATTACATTGCCTACTATTATACATTGTTAATCATCTCTTAAAGTCATACAAGTATATTAGCATAGGTCAAATACAATAGAATAGTAAAATAAAGTAGTTTTGAAAATTACAATGTATATCTCGACATATAACGACCAATTTTAAAAAAAATAAAAAATAAAAAATAAGATAACTACCAAACATCTATTCATTTCAAACGACTTATTAGCTTTTTATACCCATTGACTCCACAAAATCATCATTTTATTCTTTTTCTTCCCTTTCTTTCATGTATAAACTTATCTCTTTAATAATGGTTTCTCCACATATGCGAAAATCTTGAATAAACATTTGAAATTTCAAGAATATTCTTACCTTCATTCTTAGAAATCAAAGACACTTAGAACTAAGTCAAATCCGGATGATTAAAGAGCAAGAGAAGTACTTTGACACTATTCAGTGGATGATTTCTTCTCGTTTCAAAGATGAACCAAACAATAACCCTAAAATTTCCCTCAACAAAGATGATAAAATAGGAATGCTACCAAGCGGATCTAATTTTGAGATCTGATGGATGGGTACTGTAGAAGTTTCTAAGGAAATCTAAAGATTGATTGGTTTGGATTTAAATAAGTATGTAAGTTAGCATATTACAACACTGATTTGTATGGACTGGATTGACTTTGCATGTTTTAAATGGATTTATTTTGTTGAATTATATGATTGATTTGTTTGATTATCTAACTTATCAAATGTATTGATTAGTGTGATTAATACAAGTTATTTATATTATCACTCTTATATTACTATTATTGTTTTTTCTAATTACATTTATATCTCAGTATTATATACATTATGTAGTACCTTAGTTAAGGGGAGTTTTTTAGTTAGACTTTTGTTGATAACAAAAGGGGAGAAATATATAAATTCTAGGCACATATTAAGAGGATTTTTGTAACACAGGGGGAGTTATAACATATCTTTTATACATATTGTTGTCATCAAAATGGGAAGATTGTTAGTAACTTAGGCATTGGTTTTGATGACAACAACCATATGACATTATATATAATACAGATAACATTACATTAAATGTAAATATTAATGTTTTTATCAAGTTATATATAGTATATAGTGTAGGATATTCGACAAGTATTAATTAAGAAAACTATACAATGTCAAGTGAAGATCCAATAGGCTGATATAGAGATTCAAGAGTTAGAGATTGAAGACCCATGAGTATTGAAGAACTCAACATTTCTCAGATAATTTATGAAGTCGTAGAGTTTTTTTAAAACCTTAATAGCACTTCTTTGATCTCTCTCTATTTTTCCTTTTCAAATGATTTTTCAATTTTCAAATATCTTAAAATTCATTAATAGTTTTTAAATAGAATTCTTATTTTCAAAATAATCTTTCAAATTAGCCTTTAAATTATTTCTACTTTTGGATTAAATTATACCTTGAGAAATTAAGGTTTTAAAGCAATTTAAAATATACTTTAAATATTATACTTTGTCATCATTTCAGTTTTAAAGCTTTATAAATATTTATAAGTATGTTATAATATTTGTTATAACTTTGATTTTAAATATATTCAATTATACTTTATTATTTATATTCAAAAACATTTATAAACTCAAAATATTCTAAAAATAATTTTATACAGTGTTCATAAGTTTTGATATAATTAAAATATGCATAAACTATATTTAAATGATTTTAAAAATACCAAATTATTTCACAAATCTTGATATTTTTAAAATAGTTTTTATAAAGTGTTTCCAAAATTACAAAGGGTATGTCTGTAATAACCAAAAAATTTAAGCTATAATAATTAATTAACAAGTTAACTAAATTGTAAAATAAGTTTATGAATTTTTTAGAATCGAGCCATGGAGGTTGCCCCATTGGGTCCATGACAATTTTCTGACCAATTTTCATATATAACTTATCAAAATCCGAGCTAGTATGAAGAAGTTACGAAAGAAACAAGAAATAAAAAGAAAATGAAAAAAAAATTAGACCCCATAGGGTTCGACCCCTACATTGGTCAAGTTGACATGTAGGCCGACCCCCAATGTACATAGGTCGACTCCAAAGAAGCTAGGACGACACGCCATTATTGGACATGAAAACGTCCAGGTACATTTCAAACACTATATTTTTTATTTTTGACCAAATCTTATGCGTCAGTAGCTGCATTCGATGGTTCCTAGCGAGCCTATGACGTGGTTGCACTAGATTTAATCTTCAAATATGACGACCTAAGATCCCTAATCCACACTATAAGTAAAACCCTAGACCTAGCTATTTTGCTCATTCAAATTTCTCCCAATTGGGTTCATTGCCTTAGGCTGAACCCTAAATAGAAAATTTTCTAAGGAGAAGATCTTTTTAATAAAAAAATATTCTACGCCTTAGAAGTTGATCCAGGAAGGCCAAGGATTAGAGTTAAGGACCACAGATGAGTGTTTTATAACTATTTTAGATTTTTAGGTAATTTAAAATAATAGGGTTCTCAATAGTTGTAGTTTTTCTACAATTTTGAGACAATTTTTATATAAGTTATTTACTGTTAACTTTTAAGTAAATTTCAGAAGTACTTTTCAGTCCATTTTATTCATCTATTTTATTCAGTTGTTTTATTCAGTTATTTACATCTATTTTAAGTTGGAATTTAGCTTGTAAATGTTAGTTTCTTTTTATAGAGATTTAATCCTTTTTATAACTTTAAAGGGAAGAATTCTCTAATATGGATTAAAGTAGAATAACAATAAACTTATAGAAATCAAACGTAAAATAAGAAAAACTGCAATAAAATAGAGATGGACCAAAATAGGCAAATTTAAGATGTTTGCAAGCATAATTTTAACAAGAGGTTATAACTAAAAGGGAAAATAGAAGAGTAACAATTGTAAGAACAATTATAACATAGGTTATAATTAGAAAGAAAAAATATAACAAAAGAGGCTTATTTTAAAATTTATGTTAAGTTAATAAGCAAATATAGAATTAGGGCCCATACCAGCAGCATTCCCTTTCAGATCTAGAACTGATGGTCTCACAATAGTAGGCAAGGTTGGGATATGCTTATGCTGATTAGGTTAAAAAGTGGCTAATAGATAGAGGCTCAAATCTTGAGATTTGGGCAAGGGGCGGATAATATAAGATTTGTTGGTTAGGACCAGTACCGGCAGCATTCCCTTTCAAGATTAGGACTGATGGCCTCATAACAGTTAGGTGAGGCTGGGCATCATTCCCTTTCAGGTCTAATACTGATGGTCTCACAATAGTTAGGTGAGGCTGGGCATGCCTATGCTGATTAGGGTAAATAAGAGGTCAAATAGGGGGCAACAGTTAGTGTACGGACGAAGACCCAAGTGTGCGATATCGATTAGGGTAAATAATTCGCTACCGGTCCTAAGCGCTAAAGAGATGTCTTTTACTGTGACCAACAGAATTGGTTCACAGTGGCACAACAGAGATATGATAGGCCGATCAAAGGGTAAAATTAGGATTTCAGCCTAATCAAAGTAGTTTAAGACAAGTGCAAACAGCAAAACAACCAAAGCAAATAATCAAAGCAAATAGTCAAATAGTACTCTATGCATGTTTTATCTTTCCTTTATTTTATTTTAAACAAGAACTGTTGCTTAGTCTATTATCTTTATCTTGCTTATAAATGCAAGTAATTACTTTTACTCACCAGACTTATTGTCTAGCCCACTCCTCTATTTCCCCTTTTTTCCCATAGGCCAGTAGAGTCGAGGACAGTAGATTCAGATTTCTTGGAGATATATTCCCGGAGTTTTTCATCTATTCTTCTTCTTTTCATTTCCTTTTCATTTGGCTTTCTATGTACTGACATTTATGAGAGGGATGATTGTTATTATTTTTGTACTCTGATTCTGAGACTGAGACGTATTTTTCATAAGGCATGTGTATTTGGTTGACATATTCTGTTTTGATGATTTATTTTATGAAGTTTAATTCTAAATAATGAGTTACTACTTAAATGTTTTCCGCTGCTTTTACTTAACTGTCTTGTGAATCTTAGTCTCTGTGATGCTTTAGCTATACTTATAATGGACCACATCCTTTGGTGTTCCCTTTTTGGGAATATTAAGGGGTGTGGGTTGTTTCATTTGATATCAGAGCCTAAGGTTACAAGATCCCCAAAAACTTGTTTTAAAAGTAAAGTATTTTTCAAAGGTAACATATTTTCAAACTATTTTTCAGAAAGAAACTCTTATAAATAGTTTCCAAATATAAGAGAGTTTTCAAAAAAATCTCCTCAAAGTTCGGTTTAAGATCTTTCATTTCTTTGGTGCCTAAATTTTCTTTTCTTTGCGTAGTATGGAAGATGCTCCGAATCTTCTAGAGGGTGTCCAAGTCCCTACTAGTTCAGTAGATACCTCCAAGCTACGGCACCAGAGGTGCAAAGGCAAGCGCCAATGCAGCACCGGTGGGTGGAGATCTCGTTAATACACCTACAGCAGCCAATTTTTATAAACTATGGAAGGACTTCATTAGTCTAGGTGGCAAGACGTTTTTTGGCATGGAGGGTTTCGTAGAGGCACGAACATGGTTGAGGAATACAGAGTAGATATTTGGGCTGTTAGGACAGTAGGAGCGATAGAGAGTTCAGCTTGCATCTTGGAAGTTGAAAGGAGAGGCTTCTTACTGGCGGGATATCATAGAGATGAAGTGTATGGACATTGGTTGGTTTGAATTCGAGAAAGGTTTGAGAGAAAGTTCTTGTCGTAAGCCGAGGAAAACTTGCAGTTGGAGTAATTAAATAGCCTAAGGCATGGGAGTCTTTAAGTGAAAGTGTATATAAATCAATTTAATGAGGTGCCATGGTTCGGAATGGTGCTTGTTAATACACCACATAATAAGGCCACCAAGTTTGCTAAAGCTATGTACCATCCCCTCTAAAGGTTGGCATTGACACATGTACTTATGGAGCGACGTAAGAGTTACTTGTGAAAATGGCTCTCATATCACATGATTCTAAGAAAGAAGAGATTAAGGAGGTTCCTAAATAAAAAAAATCTAAGAAGTAGTGGTGGAAGAATAAGAAGGATAAGGACAAGAAGAAAGGAGGAGGACCTCAAAAGGGATAGGTCAAGAAAGGCGAGAAATGTCATAGTTGTGGATTGGTTGGGTATTTCACAAAGGACTGTAAGAAGGACACAGTGAAGGGGATGTGTTACAACTATGGGGAACCTGGGCGCCTTAGTAGAGCTTGTCCTCGAAGGACGGGACAGAGAGCAGGTGCACCTACACGCAAGTACAGATTTTGGATGCAGCACCTTCTAGTAGTGGATCAGATCGAGGTAGGAAAGTATATGTATATGTTTTGATCTCTATTTTGGGTTTTCTTATTCGAACTCTTTTTGACTCTAGAACATTGTATTCTTTCATTTTTAGTTCCTTTATTGATTGTTTGCACTTAGATTTTTCTCTTGTTGTAGAACCTATAGTTGTTTCAAACCCCATAGGAGGATCGGCACATTTATCCAAGATTTGTAGGGGTTTGTAAATTTTTATACTAGGCATAGAGTTTGACGGTGAAGCCTATGTACTAGAATTTTCTAGATATGGGATGATTTATGGGATGGACTGATTATCCACATATGATGGGATATTGGACTGCGAGAGGAGAGTCGTTAGACTAGAGACATATAGTGGAAGGACTCTCGAGGTTTCTTGTGACCCACTAGGGTCAATCATGTTGAGCTTTCTTTATTCCATTGATTCATCACTAGGACAGTTTTATTCAATTTTAGTTGTTAGAAATTTCCCAGACGTTTTTGAGGAGGTGAGGGGACTACCCCCTAAGAGAGATCGAATTTAGGATCTATTTGAATGACAATGCTAAGCCAGTGGCATTGCCTGTTAGACATATGGCTCCTAGGGAGAGGAAGGAGTTAAGTAAGCAGACTGGAGAGCTATTAGAGAAAGGCTTTATCAGACATAGCATATCTTAGTAGAGAGAGCTAGTCGTCTTTGCTACAAAGGCGGATGGTTCCCTTCAACTTTGCGTAGACTATAAAGAGTTGAATAAGCTCATGAAGATACCCACTTCCTAGGATAAATGATCTTTTTGATCAATTAGTTGGCTCTTCGGTATTTTCTCAACTTGACTTAGCCAATAGATTTTATCAACTTAGGGTCGCTAACGATAGCATCGATAAGACAACATTTAGGACACCTAATGGATTCTTTGAGTGGTTGGTTATGCCGTTTGGGCTAACCAATTCCCTAGCCTATTTTGTAGATTGGATAAGCCATGTTTTTCGAGATGTCTTAAATAAGTTCGTTGTAGTGTTTGTGGATGACATTTTGGTATTTTTCAAGAGTATGAAAGAGCATGCTATTCATCTTGAGGAGGTTCTTCGTACACTTCGTGTTCATCAATTGAAGGAAAAGTTCTCGAAGTGTCATTTTTGGCGTAAGGCGGTGCTTTCTTGGGGCATGTAGTATCAAGAGAGGGTTTAGCTGTGGATCTTACTAAGATAGTAGCAGTACAGGATTGGAAGGCCCCCAAGAATGTTGCCGAAGTTAGAAGCTTCCTAGATTTGGATGGTTATTATAGGAGGAGAGCAACCTTTAGTACAATGTTCGTAGAGTGGAAAGGCCTAGAGTTTATTTTCACTTTTGATTTTAATCCCTTTACGGACATCACCCCTAGATTTTTGGTAGCACCTGAGGTTAAGCCGCCCTCATAGATAAGATTGGCTCAAGGTAGCTTGAGGATTCATAGCTTGTGGATATTCTGAATAGGATTAGCAGAGGCAAGGTCTTTAGACATCTCCAGCGCCATTCCATCGATAGTAAAGGGTGGCTAATAAGAGATGGAAGACCATGTGTACCCTGCATTAATAAGTGCGGTTCTAGCAGAGGCACACCATTCTCAGATGACAATTCATCCAGGCAGTGATAAGATGTATAGGGACATGAAGAGAGTGTTTTATTAGAGTGGCATGAAGAACCATGTAGCAGAGTTTGAGGCTAAGCGCCATGTAAACCAAAGACTTAAGGTGGAGCAGCGGAGGCCTGGCGGATTGCTTCAACCATTGGATGTAACTGAATGGAAGTGAGATAGTGTTTCGATTGGACTTCATAGATGATTTACCACGATCTAGGAAAAGGAATACCAGTATTTGGGTGATTGTAGATCGTTTGATTAAGAGCGCCTACTTCATTCCGATCAAGAGTAAGAGGATAATACCTTATTCGGCATCCTTATACGTTCGTGAGATAGTCCGACTTCATGGAGTTCCCTCTAGTGTAGTAAGCAACGGTGACCCTATCTTTACCAACGAGTTTTGGAGGAGCTTGCAAGAGGCTTTGGGGCATAGCTTAGATTGAGTATAGCCTATCACCCTCAAACATATGGCCAAATGGAGAGAGTTAATAGAGTTCTTGAGGATTTTGAGGATGTGCATTCTTGATTTTGAAGGGACTTGGGAGGAGCACCTTCCTTTAGTGGAATTTTCTTATAACAATAGTTTTCAGGCTAGATTGGGATGGATCCTTTTGAAGCTCTTTATGGAAGACCTTGCAGGTCGCCTTCATGTTGGTTGGAGTCTGCAGAAAGATTGCTACTTGTTCCCGACATCGTTAGAGAGACTTTAGAAAAGACTGATTTGATTAGAAAAAGAATGAAGACGACCCAAGATAGATAGAAATCCTATGCAGATAGGCAGAGAAGGGATATTGAGTTTGAGGTAGGAGACTTGGTTTTCATTAAGGTATCTCTGCAAAGAAAGGTAGTGAGGTTTGGATCAAGTGAGAAACTTGCTTCTAGATTCGTAGGACCGTTTCCCATCGTGGAAAAAGTAGGGAAGATGGCGTATCAGATAAAGTTATCGAAGAGGCTCATTGGAGTTCATGATGTTTTTCATGTTTCACACTTGAGAAAGTGCTTGCATGATTCAACAGAGGTAGTGGAACCTAGTCAACTTCAGGAATTTGAAGTGGAGAGAGAAGCATCGGTTCGTCACATTTCTACCAAGATCTTTGGACATGATATCAAGAAGCTTAGGATTAAGGAAGTCACATTGGTTAAGGTGTAGTTAGGAGATAGCATTAAGGACGTTACGTAGGAGGCTGAGGAGAAAATACATACCTCTTATCCGCATCTTTTCCATGGTTCATCCTGAATTTCCTATTTCCATATTTAATTTTGAATGGGTTCTTTTCTTAAGTATCCTTTGGGAGGGCAGATCTTAGGACTTAACCTATGGATGGTAGGAATGAATGTAAACATGTTACTAGAACATGTTATGTATGATGGACGCTAGTGGCTGCAAGTGTTTGCTAGTGGACGCTAGTGGATGCATATACACACACTAGGCATTGTTATGTCTTAGGGATCGGCCTAACTAGATCACTAAAGCATACACATATGGATGTGTGTGCACTTGCATTTTTAATTTTATTTCATGGTAGCTATAATGAGTGATTATCATATGATTGTTGCTTTTGGATGATGATTGTGGCAAGCATGTAGAACTATCAGTTATCATTAGGAAACTTGCATTCATTTGTATACATGGCACGCACATGATTGCATAAAAAGGAGGTCGACCGAACCAGTAGACCACCTAATCTTTTGCATTAGTTAGGGATTGACACTACACTATTGCATATAACATAAGTTGCATTAGAAAGCTTAAGGAAAATAGATGTAATGGATGATGTTGAATATGTGGTTGTAGAATTTGGATGAAAATATTTTTTTCATTCTTCTGTCCTTGGAGATTTCGACGATGAAATCCTTTAGGGAAGGGAGAATGTAAAAACCCAAAATTTGAGCTATAATAACTAACTAACGAATTAACTAAACAATAAAATAAGTTTTTGAAATATTCAGAATCGAGCTAGGGAAGTTGCACCATTGGGTCCGTGGTAATTTTCTGATCAATTTTTTATATATAACCTGTCGAAATTTGAGCTAGTATGAAGAAGTAATGAAAGAAACAAGAAATAAAAGAAAACGAAAAAAATGGACCTTATAGGGGTCGACCCCTACATTGATCAGGTTGACCTGTTGGTCAACTTGTAGGTCGACCCATATGTACATAATTCGATCCCCAAAGAAGCTAGGTCGATCCGCCATATATCCTAGACATGAAAACGTCTAGGTACGTACCGAACACTATATTTTTTTTATTTTTTCTCAAATCTTATGCATTCGTAGCTGCATCCAACGGTTCCTAGCAGGCTTATGATGTGTTTGCACCAGATTTACTCTTCAAATACGACGACCTAAGGTCACTAAGCCACACTATAAATAAGACCCTAGACCTAGCTATTTTTCTCATTCAGATTTTCTTCCAATTGGGTTCATTTCCTGGGGCTGAACTCTAAATAGAAAGTTTTCTAAGGAGAAGATCTTTTTAATAGAAATATTCTATGCCCTAGAAGTGGATCCAGGACGACCAAGGATTAGAGCTAAGGACCACAGATGTGTGTTTTATAATTATTTTAGATTTTTAAGTAATTTAAAATAATACGGTTCTTAATAGTTGTAGTTTTTCTACAATTTTGAATAGTTTTTATATAAGTAATTTACAGTTAACTTTTAAGTAAATTTCAGAAGTTCTTTTTAGTCTATTTTATTCAGTTATTTACATCTGCTTTAAGTTGGAATTTAGCCTGTAAATGTTAGTTTCTTTTTATAGAGATTTAATCCCTTTTTGTGTGAATAAATTAAAAAGCGAAGAATTCGCTAATATGGAATAAAATAGAATAATACTAAATTTACAGAAATCAACGTAAAATAAGAAAAACTAAAATAAAATAAAGATGGACCGAAATAGGCAAATTTAGATGTTTGCAAGCATAATTATAACAAAAGGTTATAACTAAAAAGAGAAAATAGAAGAGTAACAGTTAAAAGAACAATTATAACATATTTATAATTGGAAAGATAGAAAGAACAGAAGAGGCTTATTTTAAATCTTAGACTGAGTTAATAAGAAAATATAGAAGTAGGGCCGGTACCAGCAGCATTCCTTTTTAGATCTTGGAATGATGGTCTCACAATAGTAGGTGAGGCTGGGACACACTTATACTGATTAGGGTAAATAAGTGGCCAATAGATGGAGGCTCAAATATGGGTATTTGGGCAAGTGGCGCAATACTAGAAGATTTGTTTGTCAGGACCCGTATCGGCAGCATTCCCTTTCAGGATTAGGACTGATGGTCTCACAGCAATTAAGTGAGGCTGGGCAGTATTCCAGATCAGCTCTAGGACTAATGGTCTCACAACAGTTAGGTGGGGCTGGGCACGCTTATGCCGATGAGGGTAAATAAGAGGTCAAACAGGTTGTGACAGTTAGTGTGTCCCGGCGATGACCAAGTGTGTGACATCGATTAGGGTAAATAATTCGCTACTACGTCCTAAGCGCCAAAGATGTGTCTTTTGCTGTGACCAACAGGATTGGTTCATAATTGGCACAATAAACATAGAATAGGCCGATCAAAGGGTAGAATTAGGATTTCAGCCTAATCAAAGTTGTTTAAGACAAATGCAAACAATCAAAACAATTAATGCAAATAATCAAAGCAAATAGTCAAACAGTACTCTATGCGAGTTTTATCTTTCCTTTACTTCCTTTTAAACTAGAACTATTTCTTAGTCTATTATCTTTATCTTGCTTAGGAGTGCTTGTAATTACTTTCAATCACTAGACTTACTGTCTGACTCCCTCCTCATTTCCCCTTTTTCCCCATCAGCCCGCAGAGTCGAGGATAGTGGATTCAGATTTCTTGGAGATATGTTCTTGGAGTTTTTCATATATTCTTCTTCTTTTCATTTTTATTTTCATTTGGCTTTTGATGTATTGGCACTTGTGAGAGGGATGATTGTTATTATTTTCGTATTCTGATTCTAAGACTGAGATCTATTTTTCATAAGACATGAGTATTTGGTTTTTAAGGCATATTCTGCTTTTATGATTTATTTTATGAAGTTTAATTCTGAATAATGAGTTACTGGTTAAATGTTTTCCGCTGGTTTTAGTTAATTGTCTTATGAATCTTAGTCTCTGTGATGCTTTAGCTATACCTATAATGCACCACATCTTTTGGTGTACCCTTTTTGGTAATACTTAGGGGTGTGGAGTGTTTCAACATCAATATATCCCAATAGAGTATGTCAATATATGGACTGAAATTTTCAAAATTCAAACTTTTAATGGATGTGCCTTTTTGTCGTATCTCTTCACGAATGGACGTGACTATTGTTTCTCTATAAATAGGGTTAAACCAACGGAATTTGGTGAACTACTCTCTCGTATTTTTCTCTTATCTTTCATCTCTTATTTTCTAAAAGAAATTGTACTCAAATTCAGTCAAAATCAAATTCAACTCCACTGATTTAATTTTCAATTGAATACTCCCTGATCTCTCCCATTACTCTCACTCAAACAAGATCAAAGTGATATTCAAGAGGTTATAGAATCATTTTATATTCAAGCCCAACAATTTGTGTATATAAAACTCTATCAAACCATACTTGTATATTAGTGGGTGTGATTGTAGCCCGTGTAAATCAATAAGATTGTGCTTGGTGACCTGGAAATTCAAGTGGGTGTGCTTGTGGCCCATGGAAATCAAGTGTGTCTACTCGGAGCCTAGAAAGATTGGAGGTCGTGTCTCGTCATCTTTAAATCGAGATTTTATTGACTTTGCTATTTGAAAATAAAAATGTACAAGGAATTGTACATAACTGGATGCAGGGTAACTCCAAACCAGTATAAATCCTGGAGTGTTCTTTCCTTTTTTACTTTTACTGCATTTTGATTTATCTATATTTGAATCTATGATTATTAATTTCCTAGGTTAAAGTATAGTCTTAAAAGAATTCGAAAGGTTTCACAAAAAATATAAAACACTATTCACGCTCTCTTTGGTGTTAGTGTTAAATTAGCCATAAGACCCAACTTTCGCCAAATAGCAGATATTTCATATTGAAGATCAAAAGTATTCTCAAGTCGGGATAAATATGTAAATTAATTACACCGGTATTTTATGTTTGATCTTAGTTAAATTATCTAACAGAAAACTACCAAGTGATTCATTCCATGGTTTTCCAGTAACTATCAGTACGTGACCCCATGGTATCCCTAATAGCCATGAGTAATAAACTACCCAACATTTGGAGAGCGATACATACTCTTGTCTTAATGGTTTCATCGATGCGTAGTCTCAATAAATCATTACTAAGAATATTTTAAATGATGTGCTTATCATATGGTTACAACAACCAGTAACTATTATACAGACACATCATTTGTGGAATTTCTGCTATATGTTCTTGATTTAACTAACTAATTATCTATAACAAGTATATTGCATAAATAAAACACCTTTTATTTTGAACAAGATTGGTTATCGAGTTAGAATTATGCAACAAATTACATAATCGCTCCTTGGTCATACCCCTAACTCTATCAATTTATACATTTAAGTCGTACAACCGTAATGATGAATGCTCTGAATAAACCACATGAGTGAACTAATTAATAATCACTGTAAATTAATTATTAATTATGAAATATTAATTATTATTTGATTTTTGAATAATATAGTATTTGATGAAATGCGTTTACATAAAAGGTTATGTATACGCATATCAATATGCGATATCGGTAGAACATTTAAATTAGATTTAAATGGAATGAATACTTAATGGGTATAGAAATCTTTCTAGGACAATTTGCACCATGTTAATACCAGCCAAAGAAAGATGAGTGGGAGATTTAAAATTGGATTTAGAAAGGCAAGAAATCAATAAAAGGAAAAGGAAAAATCTCTAGCATTGACTCTCTCCTTTTACTACTTTATTAAAACAAACATTTCATTCATTCAGTCAGGAGGCAACTCTCTCTCCCTCTCCCTTCCTATTAAAGAATGGTCGAAATTTTGAAGGCCTTTAAGTTATAAAATTCCAAAATATAATTAAATAAAAAATGGTTTTGCCTTCTAATCTATGCAAAATACGGAGGTCGATATCTGCATCAAGAAGCTCTTGTTCATCGTTCAAGGTGTGATTTGTAGGCAACATCTTAACGTGATTCTCTAATTTATTTATTTATATATTTTATCATTCATAAGTTTGGATTTGAATGATCCATTATGCATTTGGTTGACTATTTTTAAACATGTGAATCAAAGCCACTCCGTCTCAATTAAAAGCAAATTTATTATATTAAATTCAATTCAGATATGCACATGTTCTTCATTCCCTAATAGTATATGCTCACTCATGTTAATATTATTAGAACCCTCACCCCTTTTATTCTTTTGTTCATAGTGTTTGTTTGGTTTTGATTTTAATTGCATTACCATGAATTTATTTGTGCTTTAGTTGTCTAATTCTTTGCTATTTTAGAAAATATTGTTAGAAAATGTTTTATTGAAAATTGTTCTGATTAACTTATTTAAATTTTATGTTACAAATTTATGAACATAATACACATGTTACAAGTTATTTTGAGACAACTTTGTTCATTACGTACATAAAAACAAAAGTTAATTCATTTTAAAATTTACGTATGGACCTTTCTGTTAAATCATAAATTTTCATTTTAAGTTAACAGATAGATTTAAGAGTGTTATTTTAATTGAATGAATATATATATTAAGATAAAAATTTATCAAATACATATGTTACACTTTTTTTGAATTTAAAACATTGATTCAATTATTATATTCACATATGTGAACATATATACACATATAAACACACAAACACACATACATACACATATGTGTGTGTGTATGCATGTATGTACGAATATACATATATGTGTATGTTCTTAGTTCAAGTTTTACAAAATGGACTTTTATGAAAATTACAATATTAATTTTAAACTATCTGTTAATTAAAGCTAATTTTAAATTGTTTGCTTTACTTTAAAACATGTCAAACAACCAAAATCAACTTTAGTGTAAACATTATATGTGTGTGTGTATCGTGTATCTATATATATAGATAATAAATGTTTTTTAATATTTATGGACAATAAAGGCATATATAAAGGGAATCATAAACTATGCATACTTCTTATACGTTGCACATGCATAATATACACTATGAATATATTTGGATATACTCACATTTATGCTATGTTTGAATATATCATCAACGACATTTAATGAATCATTAATCTAATAATACAGAGATAGAAAAATGAAAGGTTTTCCTTTCCAAATAAATTATTTCTTCACTTAAATGATTACATAGGTTTTAAAGAAGAAAATGAAAGATTTCCTTCTTAAATTAACTTTGAAGAGTAACTGTTACACACATTAGTGTATTTGATACACTCATACATTCAAAGTTATATCAAATTCAAACTATTTCAAACTTATTAAATAAAGTAAAGGAATAATATTCCATTATTAATCCTAAGTACATATGGAAGATTGATAGAGTTAGGGATACACCTTAGAAAAATTATATAATTTGTTACATAT
The DNA here is from genome assembly GCA_030765085.1 of Allium cepa. NCBI lineage: Eukaryota > Viridiplantae > Streptophyta > Magnoliopsida > Asparagales > Amaryllidaceae > Allium > Allium cepa. The sequence continues at coordinate 591,220,984 of CM060928.1, forward strand.
ATTTAACTCGCTAACCAATCTTACTCAAAATAAACGGTATTTTCTTTCTATTATATACTTGATATAATGTGTTATATTAATTATTTATTTAATTAAAGTATATTTATTATAGAAAATCCGTAAATGGTGTGTTTTGTGGCAGTAGTTACAATATGCTATAATTAGAGTAGTTTATCACAATAAATAATCATACCATTTTTAATATTCCTAATCAAGATGTATCAAGATTGGTTATGATATATCCATTGAGACTGGAGTATATAACGCTCTCAAAACATTTGGCAGTGTATTACTCATAGTTGTTACAAACACTGAGGGGTTACGTACTAATGGTTATATGATAACAATGGAATGGCTCACTCGATACTTTTCTTTTTGTTAATATAACTAAGGTCAAATAAAAAATATCGATGTAATGATTTTACACAATTCCCTCGACTTGAGAATACTATCGATCTATAATGTGAAAACTCCGCTTTGATTATAGTTAAATCATGGCAGGATGTCCATCAAAAGAATAATTTTAGGTCGAGTGTATACATAGGAAGTGAAATACTAGCCAATAGAGAATTCGTCTCCTTAGTTATATAGGATTAGTTTCTTGAGGTCAACTTAAGTAAAACCAAAGTCAATGTCTCTGGCCAGAGTAGTTTGGTTAGTAACAATTGCCATTATTGAACCAAGGATTTTGTATTTGTGCTTAAAAAGTTGATTGTGAAGTTGGAATTTTGACTGAAACCAAACTTTATAAGTCCTAATATGATATAATTTGCCGAAGAGAATTGGTGTAAATCATGCTACCAGACACCGCTTTTGTTAAGTAAAATTGAATTTTATCCAAAAGAATGTAAGAGATAAATCCAATCAAAACGTCACACCACTATCCAAGGTGACTTGTGAACGTTAATATGCGAATTGTTCGATATTAATCATTGACTCAACTTACACCTTTGAGTCTCACAAAAATGATGAACACTTCGAATAAACCATATGATTTAGTAACCTATAATCATTGAAAATTAATTAAATAAATATTTATGAAATATTAGTAATAAAATCTTATTTGAGTTTTGAATACCATTATTATTTGATGAAATGCATATATATAAAAAGTTATGCATAGGCATATGGATAAAAGATATTAGTAGAATATTTAAATAAGACTTAAATAGAATGAATACTTAATGAGTTTGGAAAATTTTGAGTTCCATTTGCATCATGCTATGGATGATCAAAAATATAGGATTGGAATATTTCAAATTTGATTTCAAAAGGCAAGCAAATAATAAAAGGAAGAGGAAAATTGTAACATCCAGCCTATTCGCACGATTTAAACAGACACACGTGCCAATTCAAACCATACGGAAGGGCGGATTTTTATGGGGTAAATAAGAAAACAGAGAAGAAATAAAACAAAATAGAATCTCATAGCGGAAGGATAAAATATAATAATAAAATATACAGTTTATAAAACTGTTTACAAAACATTTGATTCTTCTTTATACAATTAAATATCAGAGTTCACATACCAATAATATCAATGCAGCGGAATACAGTGTGAGTGTAGTGCAATACTATAAATAATAATAATACAAATCTTCGTCTCCGTCCTCCAGAGCTAAATCTTCAAATCCTGAAACGCTCGGACTGACCCGAGCGAATTTGAAAAGACAAAAACACTCAAGTCAGAACTAAAAGATCTTATGTAAGTTAAATCAACAGAATAAATATGAGTGCAGTAACTCAAGAGATGCTCGGTATTGACATCTCCTAAGGATCCGTTAAACTATTTACTATGTAGTATACTGCGCTATTATAATAGTGTCTAGTTATAAAATAAACATACTTTTAAATAGCATTAAGGCTTTACGTTTTCCACCTTAACACGTAATAGTCCCAGTAGTCCATCCAATATCATAGTCCCTCCTTATCGGGAAGCCACCAGAGGATACCACACGGGCTACGGGAGAAATCCAAACTCGTACAAGGCGCGATAGGGTAGGTGACATGGCACAACTAGGCAATGCCAGGGTAGATATACCAATTGCTATCCGGGCTGGTGGAAACGCGCAGCTACCGCCCACCTCGAACAAACTCCCCAAAAATAAAAATAAAAGTGGCCACTGAATTAATCCAATGTCAAAGTATAATATCGAAGAGGAGTGTCCGATCAGAGGAATGACCTCATTGGCCTGAGAATCGCTCCTGTTTTAGCCACCTTATGCCAACTCACGGGAGTCGGGTCCACGTATTTACCTTACAGGAAACGCCGCCACCAACCTACTTCATTCTGGAATCTCCACCGCGTATACGGTTAGTCAAAGTGGTTTTCGGCATCGACAGAGAGTATGTCCATATCCGATCTCGGTCTCTTTGCCAACCCATCGTTATTATAGCACCGCGGTCATTTAAAAATAATTTATACTTAAAACCAGAATAAAAATTTCCATTTCAAAAACTATGAATACGATATCATTTTAAAACCCAAAACAATATGATATCATTTTATCCAAATATAATTCTTTTCCAAAAATCATACTGCTTTAAAATCTATAATATTTGGAAACCAAACATTTGGATTATACTTTCAAAGCATAATATTTCGAAATTCATAAATTTTAAAACCATAACCTCTAAACTTAAATGGTTTGGATATTCAACGGTACATAAAATAAATGGTTTAACTTTATGGTTACTTTGTAAAGAAAATAATTCCCATGGCTTCACAAATATAGTTCTTTATTTAAAGTCTAAACCATAACTAAAATATCACTTTTTAGTTCCAAAACCACTTAAATTTCTATATACATATATCCATTTGAAGTATTAATATTTCAAAACTAAAGTTGGAATTTATTTTTTCAACAAATTAAATGCTCTATTATTAGTCTTGAATATTCACATAAAATCCATAAATAAAAATCCAATTTCTAGCAATTTAATATTTCCTTCAATTTAATTTATACTAAAATATTCATTTTATATTATCTTGGAAAAATCCCGTTATGAATATCATATCTTAAAATTTCCAACTTAAATATATAATATAAATTATCAATTCCATTTTCTCAATTTTTCCATTTTTATTTAAGAGATTTATACATAGTTTAAATTCAAATTTCTAACTTCATATGTATATATATATAGAAGAAAAATATCAAAATTAAAATTTTTTATAAACCGTATTCCATCCAAACCATAGAACCCACTTTAAAATAATTTATATATATAGACCACGGTGCCTGTATAAATTTTTCTATCCTATGGTCAAGTGATACGGATATTTATCATTTCAATCCGTAATTAAAAATAAAATTTTGCGGTTTTGTATCATTTCAAACCACAATCCCGAATGAAATGAAAAATGCATGATAACTTGCAGTTTAATGATATAAAATAAAACATCCATTCATCCATCATCAATCATCAACCAAAATTATTCCAAACATCATCAGTTTAAACAAACATCAATATATGGCATATACAAGATAACAGGAAATAATTGACAGTTATTAACTAACATTTTATATTCAATTAAATTTATAACTATTTAACTATCCGTTTATATGCCCATAAATAAATTTCTAACTGTCAATTTATATGCAATAAATAAAATAAATTAACAGTTAAATTAAATAAATGCGGTTTAACATATATGATGAATAAAATATGCCAAACAGTCATAAATAAATTTCTACTCATATCTAAAATGAATTTAACAAACATAAAAACTTTTAGAAGTTGTGAGTGGGTTAAAACACTCACCTTTGGAATTTAAATCGAATTTAAATTCAATTTAAACTCAAAAATTCGACGGTCTTCAAATTCATCCAAATCAGCGACACCAGATCCGAAATTTAATTACGATCCTAACGAAAAAAAATTTCGTGTGAAACGGAGTTCGTACGCGAGAGATATTGAGAAAATTGTGATTGAATTTAAATTAAATGGAAAGACAAAAGTGAATACATTACTTCCTTTGCCACGTCACCATTCATCTCTCCCAAGCCCATAGCGCACGCATAGTAATATGCGTATAAACCTGAAGCACACGCAACATGAAAACACGCAGCCTCCATCAGGTGAACGCGCATGCCACCTAGCTCGGCCAAACCACCTGAGACCACCAAAATACATCATCTCCCTCCCCATGCTCGCGTGCCCACTAGGCTCCCCCTCCACGTTCGAACGACGTGGCAAAACCCCCACCGGCCACCACAAAAATACAAGCCCTAATCAAATTTTCCCGTTGATCCGACCGTCAAAACGACGAACAAACCATAAAGATGCGCTCCCCATCGTCCTCTCATCAAAACCCATAAACCGTTTCCCGATCCGACGAACTTTGTTACGGCGATGATGAGAGGCCGAAAATAATTTTAATTTTACTGGATGAACGATAGCTCCAATCGAAAAAAAAATCATACCAGCAGATTACGAACACTGAGAACTATGACATATATTTTTATGGAATTTTTCTGGAGAGTTTGAATTTTCATTGAAATTTTGAATTGTAGATAGATCTAGGTTTTGCAACCATTGAGGAAGAGAAAGAGATGAAGAAAATGAACATACAGACAAATGACAGAAGATGGAGGCTAGGGTTTATCACAGCATATATATAGACAAATAGAAGAAGGCTAGGGGGCACGAATTACGAACGTGCTAAACGGTAGTTGGCCCAAAAAGCCCGTTCTGACCCCGGAGCGAAATTTAATAAACCCATATATCCAAATAGGTATTTTAAAATATTCTGAACGCGATGGAAAAAGTTTCACGTCCAAATTCGATCGTATGAAGAAGTTATGCTGAAAACCAAATTTCCAAATTGATTTCAAATTGATTTCAATTAAATCGATTTCAAGGCGTTTCGCGTCCGTACGATCAAACGACAGGTCCGATCGATACGAAACTTGAAACCCTACCATAATTCACCGATACGGATCCGATGAAACTGGTTTCGTCGAAATCCGAGTCCGTGGCCAAAATGGATATTTTTATATTTATTAAATAAATTAATAATTAAATAAATTAATTCGTTATTTGAATTTCAAATTCTACAATTCATAAATTTGTCACCTTGTATTACCAAATAAATTAAAAATCCTTTAAACCAAATTCTAATACAAAGGTAAAATAAATAAATTCACAATTTATAGTATTTAACATTAAATTCAATAATCCAGTTATTTAATAATCATTCCTTTAAACCTGATTTAAATTCTCCTATTTATCTATTTAACCCTTTCTAGAATCATAGCTAATATTTGTCTTTCCTTCATTACCCCAAATGTTCTTATTCCATCAAATTTTATTTACTGAAGGTTGCACTTAATCTAATTTATACATCTTGCCCCTTTTTTTCTTTAAATCAATAAATCTTCATATGGTATATAGATTTATCATAAATTTTATCTATTCTTCCTTTTTAGGCAATGCTCTATATATTAGATTTCATTTAAATGTAATAAATCATACTATCGTAGTTATATCCAATTAAATAAATAAATGTTGATTCCTACTCTTTTTATCCAACAATTGTTTACGTTTTATTTCATTAATACTTCTACACACATCCTGGATTTTGTGTAAATGGTTGTAACGTTAAATCTTGTCTACTTCTGTAACGATCCTGAATTTTTAACAATTTAAAAATGAAGATATTTAATTAATTTTAAATATTTGAAATAATTTTAAATTGAATTCCAATAAAACTACGAAATTTGACGATTAAATTTTTGAATTTAATCTATTTAAAGTTGAATAGAAAATTTAATTTTGACTTTGAAGTTGAAATTTAATATTGAACTTATATTTTAAATTTGAATTAATGATTTAGAAAAATAATTTGGATTTAAGAATTTTTGCTATTTAAATTTATAAATTTGTGGTTAGTTTCAATAACATTTTTCATTTATTTAAATAAAATAGAATAAGATTTTAAATCAATATAAAATCAATAAATAAATATACATAGTAAAAATTCAAACAACATATTTATAAAACTTTGAAAAATATAATGTAATTACATTTGAGAAAATTTAACAACATAATTGTAAACAAAATATACAAAGCAAAAATTGCATTCAAAAAGAAATAACAAAACTAATTGAATTTAAATTGAAAAAAAAAATATAATAAAAAAATAATAAAAAAATAATAATAGGTATACACTACCTTACCTATAAGCAGAAAACATGCCGTGTTCCATACCGTAAACCATACCCTAAATCACGTTCTCCTCTGCATAATACACGAACCCCCCTTCCCCTATCATTTCATTTTCATACGAAAGGAAAAAAAAACGAAATAAAAATGGCGGCCGTATTCTCCTCTTCGTCTTCCTTCAGAAATTAGGGATTTGCGAATTTGGAGCTTCGATTCGTCTCTCGTTCCCCTTCACAAAATTGGGGGCTTCGACCTTGTTTAGATTGTGCTGTGCTCAGTACTCTTCGGCTGTTTCGATTATTAAAGGTGAGTTTTTTTTTACTCACGATTGATTTTAAATCAAGTATTTGAATTTGTTTGAATTGGGTTTTGGTTGCATATTATGAATTGGTGTTATTTGGCTTCCGTTTGCTCGGTTAATTTGCATGTATGGTTGTTGGGGTTATTTACTATCGTTTGCTCGGATAATTCGATTTTAAACTGTTAAGAACAAATACTCTGTGTAATTTGTTTTTTTTTTTTTTACTAATAAGAACAAATGCTATTAAAATTTTTATTTTAACTAATGAGAACAGATGCTATTTAAACTTGCTTATTTGTTGTTGCTGCATGTGATGGATCTTTGAATCTAGATGAGGAAAATTTTGTTTCCATGTGCTTGTTTGAACCTCTGTGCATGTGTGTTGTATATATGTGCCTCTGAAAACAAATGTAACTGTCCTTAATCTCAAATATCTTAAATTTTTAGAACAAGTTTAAAACTAGAATACATGTTGAAACTGGATAAAATATATATATATATATATTACAGTTTTAAATAAACTGTTGGGGAGAAAAAAAAAACACATTTCTGTTTAAACAGAAATAAGAAATTTGGGGTATCTGTTAATCCATGGGGATGTCAGGTGTTAAGATGTTTTTATTAGTGGAGTATTGATGTGAGAAGATGAAGTTGCAGTGAATAATTATATGTGTGCATGCTTATAAAGTACAAATGAATATTATGCAATTACCTGCACATATATGTCTGTAAAACAAGAAGATGTCTGTGCATATGTGATCTTCAAAATTTCAGATTTATGTTGATTCTTGAATAGTGCCTTTAACTTGTTTACTGAATTGAACTTAAATGTTTGCTTTAGAATGGTGTAACTCTAATAGTTTATGAACTACATACGATTGTCTGTAGCTTGGAAAAAAAAAATTTGTAAACAAGCTTAACATTGGTTTAAGACCTGTTCTATATTTTCAGAAATAAATGAAAGCAAGTTTAAACTTTAGTCTAAACCTATCTGTAGCTCAATCAAGTGTTGCATTGTTGATCTCTTGAGTTGTTTCACTGCCATACTTGTAGCTTGGTCATTTGATGCACTGCCTTGATTTACCTTGTCTCTATTTTGATTCTTGATCATTTCTGCATAGTGCATTGACCTTTATGTCCATGTAGTTGCATATTTTGACTTCATTGAGTCTCTTGATGGTTCATTGCCACTCACTGTTGCTCTTTGCATTTTGTCACTTGAACTTTTGTGACACTTGAACATTGTGGTTTCTGACCTATGCACATTGGTCATTATTGATGTTCTTCTCTTATGTACATTTGTGATCTTCATTTGCATGTACTCTGTCATTGCTATATTGAGATCATCAAGTAGCTTACTGTGTTCATTTGAATACCTTGTATTTCCATAGTTTTGATATGTCCACCTGAGTTTGATGCGTTGGCATATGCTCTGCCTTTGAGCTGCTGTGTTGACTGCATTTGTTGTGCCTGGATTTTTCTCACTGATCATCTGTATACACATAATTGTATGCTTCTCGGTTGCACTGTGGTTGGGTCTGCATCCCTTTGTTTGATCATTAGTTGTGCTTCTAACTCGAAGTAAGTGAGATGAGAACTCGAAGTGAAAGAGTGGGTGTCTCGGGTTTATTGGTTGCAGGTTTTAAAAGTCTGTAATTTTACAGTTTTTAAAATCTTGAATGAAACTCTTATTTTAAAGATTTAAAAATTGAATCAAATGTAAGATTAAACTGAATTCAAATGCAGTTTGGAATTCAAAGCTTTTAAAAATGAAACTTTAATGTTTAAACAAGTTTTAAAGTCTGTAAAGTATTTATGTTTCTGCAGACCTGTAAATTGTTTTGTCTCTGATGTTGTTTCATTTGTGCACTAATTCAATGCTTAGTGCATTGTGCACCTGTTTTGGACTTGCAGTTTGAATTGCATTGAGTTGAGTCGAGTTTGCAGTGATTTGTCCGATTTGCGCTTGCACACGTGTTGGCGAGGCAGTGCACATGTGTGCAAAGTATACGTGTGTACTGCAGCCACACAGGATCGACAGTTTTTAAAATTTGAAGTTGTTAATAATGAAAATCCATAATAGATTTTATTCAGTTCATTACAAATTTATTTACTTGAGTTAAGATTAATCCTGACTCGAGTGTTTTGTGTTTTGCAATTAACGCTCGGGTCAGACCGAGTATTTTTACAGCTTGAAGATTTTCAGGCCGCGAAGTTAGAGAGAGGGGGATTAAAAGCTTTACTTCAGTTTTCAGGATTTTTCTTGTACTTAATGAAATCAAATTGTTCCGCTGTATAAAAACTTAATGCATTGTACAAACTCTGATGTATGTAAGAAAAATTCATTTATGAATAATATTGTGATTATTTTGTGATTCTGTGGCTGATTCTGTTTAAACTCTATAAACTGACTAACAATCCGTCATTTTGAACGTTTCTAGTTGGTTTAATTACCGACTAGAGGCGGTCAGAGCGGCGGGTCGTTACAAAAGTGGTATCAGAGCTTTGGTTTACACAAAGCTCAGTTTATGATGTTTAATATGAATAGTTACTAGAACCACTATAAAGAAAGTGCTTTTCAAATTTAAAGAAGTATGAAATTGTTTCTTTAAAACAAAAAGTATTTTGAAAATTAGAATTATTTTGAAAATTTCCCTCTCTAAATGTGAGTGTGCGATAGTTTATATTCGGTGAGGTCTCATTAGATTTGAGTTTCGATCGTTCGGAAACTCATTATCGAATTATTGAGATTTATGAAAAATGAAATATGAGTTAAGTGAATTAATGAATTGGTTTAAAATTGGTTTAAATCAAATAACTTGAATATTTCGAGTAATAATTGTGAAATAAAATGACATGTTAATTTGCTTATAATCAAGTGGATTATTGAACTATAACTTGAGAATTTGATTCTGAATTCTTTTGAGAAATTGTTTTCAAATGTGAAGAACGAATTGGTAAATAAATGGATTATAAGTATTTAACTTATAATATGAACTTTTGGGTATATAACTGAGTTATATAAATTGAATTGAATAGAATTAATAAGAAGATTTATAAATCGAAGTTTTATAAATAGAAAGGGAATTTGTAAAGATTGTTTATAAATTCGAAACCAATTGAATTTGATAAGTAATTTGTTATAGCTTATTAAAGGAGATATATCCACGATTTTGGACAGTGGGTAATCCTTTAAAAATAAAAATAAGTTGTAGAAATGATGAAATTGGTTGACAAAGCATATTCACGATTTTTGACAGTGAATATATTATTGAATAAAACAGATATGTTTTAGGGAAGTGATATTATGAAATGAAATTTAATTGTTGATTTAACTGTATGAATCAAACTGAGTTTGATGTAAAGTTTATATTTCAAGTTAAAACTATTGCCTAAAATAGTTAACGTGGAAATATGAATTTAATGGAACTAAATTGATGAATAATTTACTAAAGAACTAGTTGACTATTTTGGAAATAGAAAGTAAATGCAAAGTTCAAATGAAATTTAGATTTCAAATTTGAAGTTGTCAACATGATAATCTATAATAGGTTTAATAGATTCAATGATGAATTTGAATTTAAACGTGCGGAGAATTAAATTAAGTGAAAAACTTAATATTGAAAAGTTTGAAATCGGTTTAAAACTAATACTATGAAAAGTATGAAGAATTCAAACTATGAATTAAGTTGAAGTTGAAAAAGTTAATGGTTTTAAAGATGTTTTAAAATGCATTAACTATCGAATACATAAATTTCAACATTCAATTGTTGAAATAGACGTTTTCGAGAAAATTAAGGAAATGGTGGACTATAACACTATTGTTATAGTAAATGGTTTCCGGAAGGAAATGTTGTTTATAGTATTGGGATTTATATATCTATCTTAAATCCGAATCCCTATACTAGTGATTTTGAGTTGTCGTAACGATGTTTTACGCAACATTCGTTTTAACTCAAATAAATGTGTTTAAAAGAATGATTTCCTTAAAGAAAGAAATATATACTTAATTTTGATTCAAGTATATTAAATATTTTCAAAGTGTTGAAAATAAAAGAATTTTTGAATTACTTATCATTGAATAAGTATGGGAATATTTTCCAATATGAAATGAAAGGTTTGAAATTTTATCTTTTAAAGATAAATTGAAAAATGAATATTTGAAATTAGTTTCAAATGGCTAGGTGTGAAAATTATATATCTTGTAAAGATATTATTTTGAGAAATGTGAACAATTAGTTCAACTTGGAAATTTTTCAAAGGATTGAATCTTCAGTTAAAATTGAGTTTAACTTTGACACCAAAAACAATATAAGTTCACCTTTGAATTTTGGATAGTCGATTGGGATTGTATGTCTAGCATTGTGAATTGATGACATATCATTTGATCTCTATTAAATATATATCTGTGGTGGCGGAGAATTTATTCTTTTAGCTTAACACCCTTCTCTGAGACGTACGAGCTTAGAGGTTATATATCGATAGACATCAATTATGTGTTGGGAATTGACGATGTAACGTGAAATCCAAATCGAATGTGAAGTCGATAATGAATTGGATTGTGAATGTGAATTAGGTTTGAGATAACCTTAAATTTTCAAATCGATTTAGAGGAAAATTTTAAACGTGATGGAAAATTTGGAATCCTCTATTTGTTGTGAATGTGAATTGAGTTTTCGTAACTTATATATGTGAATATAATCGAAAACCATCAGTTTAGAAAGTCATTATTATGAAAGTCCTGTGTAAGTTTACATAGGTATGATAAGTACGAAATGTGAAATGAAGTACTATATGTATATGACATATGTTTCTAAAAACTGAGGATATGGAAATGTACCTTCCAATTATTATGTGTGAAGGTGATTGGAACTCGGTGGAGTGTCCATTGTAAATCGTAGCTACGTAGAATTCCATTAGTGGAATGTCCAATGGGACTGATTTGATATCCCCCACGATGGATCATCGTGTTTGGGATTATGTGATTGATGCTGGCGTAATTCGAGGGGCGTGATGCCTACAGTTACAAGCGATTCCACTGAGATAGTGGCGCAACCGCCGAGTAAACTGCGATCTGGAAACCGAAGCGAAATTCGAGGGGCGTGATGCCTAAGGCTACGAGCGATTCTACTGAGATAGTAGCGTAACCGCCGTGTGGACCGCGATCTAAGGCGACAACCATGGCGAAATTCAGGAGTGATGAGAAATCTGAGATTACAAGCGATTCTACTGAGATAGTAGCGAAACCGCCGGGTAAACTGTGATCCATGGGGGAACGGACTTTCCATATCCATTTTTAAAAAGAATTTTTTAAAAAGTATTTTCACTGGGAGTTGAAGCAAGTATATTTAGTACTTGGAGATTTTTAGTCTTGCGTCTGATCAGCGTATGCCTAAAGTCTGTGAGAACGACGATGGACTTGTTAAACTTCGAGTTATCAAGTATTTTCAAAACTTTGAATAGAAAATCAATAATCTGAAATTAGAATTACATAATTCTAACTTAATGAATTAAGGAAGAAGATTTTTTTTAAAATATCTTGAAAGTCCACAGCTTTTGGAAAAGATATATTATGCAAATATTTAGCATGAAAGATTTCAAGTTTAAAAATCTGAGTTTTTGTAAGTCAAAAATTTAGTGAAGACTTTTGTGTCTTGGTTATTGAAATCGATGAACAAAACTAGTGAAATGAAATAAATGGAATGAATCCTATATTTATTTATGAGTTTGAAACTTGGTAAAATTATGTAGGATATAAATATCGGTGAGATTTTAGCAAACGTTTTTCCTAACTTATAATTTCGGGACGAAATTCTTTTAAGTAGGGGAGATTGTAACGATCCTGAATTTTTAACAATTTAAAAATGAAGATATTTAATTAATTTTAAATATTTGAAATAATTTTAAATTGAATTCTAATAAAACTACGAAATTTGACGATTAAATTTTTGAATTTAATCTATTTAAAGTTGAATAGAAAATTTAATTTTGACTTTGAAGTTGAAATTTAATATTGAACTTATATTTTAAATTTGAATTAATGATTTAGAAAAATAATTTGGATTTAAGAATTTTTGCTATTTAAATTTATAAATTTGTGGTTAGTTTCAATAACATTTTTCATTTATTTAAATAAAATAGAATAAGATTTTAAATCAATATAAAATCAATAAATAAATATACATAGTAAAAATTCAAACAACATATTTATAAAACTTTGAAAAATATAATGTAATTACATTTGAGAAAATTTAACAACATAATTGTAAACAAAATATACAAAGCAAAAATTGCATTCAAAAAGAAATAACAAAACTAATTGAATTTAAATTGAAAAAAAAAATATAATAAAAAAATAATAAAAAAATAATAATAGGTATACACTACCTTACCTATAAGCAGAAAACATGCCGTGTTCCATACCGTAAACCATACCCTAAATCACGTTCTCCTCTGCATAATACACGAACCCCCCTTCCCCTATCATTTCATTTTCATACGAAAGGAAAAAAAAACGAAATAAAAATGGCGGCCGTATTCTCCTCTTCGTCTTCCTTCAGAAATTAGGGATTTGCGAATTTGGAGCTTCGATTCGTCTCTCGTTCGCCTTCACAAAATTGGGGGCTTCGACCTTGTTTAGATTGTGCTGTGCTCAGTACTCTTCAGCTGTTTCGATTATTAAAGGTGAGTTTTTTTTTACTCACGATTGATTTTAAATCAAGTATTTGAATTTGTTTGAATTGGGTTTTGGTTGCATGTTATGAATTGGTGTTATTTGGCTTCCATTTGCTCGGTTAATTTGCATGTATGGTTGTTGGGGTTATTTACTATCGTTTGCTCGGATAATTCGATTTTAAACTGTTAAGAACAAATACTCTGTGTAATTTGTTTTTTTTTTATACTAATAAGAACAAATGCTATTTAAATTTTTATTTTAACTAATGAGAACAGATGCTATTTAAACTTGCTTATTTGTTGTTGCTGCATGTGATGGATCTTTGAATCTAGATGAGGAAAATTTTGTTTCCATGTGCTTGTTTGAACCTCTGTGCATGTGTGTTGTATATATGTGCCTCTGAAAACAAATGTAACTGGCCTTAATCTCAAATATCTTAAATTTTTAGAACAAGTTTAAAACTAGAATACATGTTGAAACTGGATAAAAATATATATATATATATATATATATATTACAGTTTTAAATAAACTGTTGGGGAGAAAAAAAAACACATTTCTATTTAAACAGAAATAAGAAATTTGGGGTATCTGTTAATCCATGGGGATGTCAGGTGTTAAGATGTTTTTATTAGTGGAGTATTGATGTGAGAAGATGAAGTTGCAGTGAATAATTATATGTGTGCATGCTTATAAAGTACAAATGAATATTATGCAATTACCTGCACATATATGTCTGTAAAACAAGAAGATGTCTGTGCATATGTGATCTTCAAAATTTCAGATTTATGTTGATTCTTGAATAGTGCCTTTAACTTGTTTACTGAATTGAACTTAAATGTTTGCTTTAGAATGGTGTAACTCTAATAGTTTATGAACTACATACGATTGTCTGTAGCTTGGAAAAAAAAAATTTGTAAACAAGCTTAACATTGGTTTAAGACCTGTTCTATATTTTTAGAAATAAATGAAAGCAAGTTTAAACTTTAGTCTAAACCTATCTGTAGCTCAATCAAGTGTTGCATTGTTGATCTCTTGAGTTGTTTCACTGCCATACTTGTAGCTTGGTCATTTGATGCACTGCCTTGATTTACCTTGTCTCTATTTTGATTCTTGATCATTTCTGCATAGTGCATTGACCTTTATGTCCATGTAGTTGCATATTTTGACTTCATTGAGTCTCTTGATGGTTCATTGCCACTCACTGTTGCTCTTTGCATTTTGTCACTTGAACTTTTGTGACACTTGAACATTGTGGTTTCTGACCTGTGCACATTGGTCATTGTTGATGTTCTTCTCTTATGTACATTTGTGATCTTCATTTGCATGTACTCTGTCATTGCTATATTGAGATCATCAAGTAGCTTACTGTGTTCATTTGAATACCTTGTATTTCCATAGTTTTGATATGTCCACCTGAGTTTGATGCGTTGGCATATGCTCTGCCTTTGAGCTGCTGTGTTGACTGCATTTGTTGTGCCTGGATTTTTCTCACTGATCATCTGTATACACATAATTGTATGCTTCTCGGTTGCACTGTGGTTGGGTCTGCATCCCTTTGTTTGATCATTAGTTGTGCTTCTAACTCGAAGTAAGTGAGATGAGAACTCGAAGTGAAAGAGTGGGTGTCTCGGGTTTATTGGTTGCAGGTTTTAAAAGTCTGTAATTTTACAGTTTTTAAAATCTTGAATGAAACTCTTATTTTAAAGATTTAAAAATTGAATCAAATGTAAGATTAAACTGAATTCAAATGCAGTTTGGAATTCAAAGCTTTTAAAAATGAAACTTTAATGTTTAAACAAGTTTTAAAGTCTGTAAAGTATTTATGTTTCTGCAGACCTGTAAATTGTTTTGTCTCTGATGTTGTTTCATTTGTGCACTAATTCAATGCTTAGTGCATTGTGCACCTGTTTTGGACTTGCAGTTTGAATTGCATTGAGTTGAGTCGAGTTTGCAGTGATTTGTCCGATTTGCGCTTGCACACGTGTTGGCGAGGCAGTGCACATGTGTGCAAAGTATACGTGTGTACTGCAGCCACACAGGATCGACAGTTTTTAAAATTTGAAGTTGTTAATAATGAAAATCCATAATAGATTTTATTCAGTTCATTACAAATTTATTTACTTGAGTTAAGATTAATCCTGACTCGAGTGTTTTGTGTTTTGCAATTAACGCTCGGGTCAGACCGAGTATTTTTACAGCTTGAAGATTTTCAGGCCGCGAAGTTAGAGAGAGGGGGATTAAAAGCTTTACTTCAGTTTTCAGGATTTTTCTTGTACTTAATGAAATCAAATTGTTCCGCTGTATAAAAACTTAATGCATTGTACAAACTCTGATGTATGTAAGAAAAATTCATTTATGAATAATATTGTGATTATTCTGTGATTCTGTGGCTGATTCTGTTTAAACTCTATAAACTGACTAACAATCCGTCATTCTGAACGTTTCTAGTTGGTTTAATTACCAACTAGAGGCGGTCAGAGCGGCGGGTCGTTACAACTTCCCATTTTATATTTAAGGTTTCTAAAACCGATTAATATTATTTCCCTAGTCCAAACACCCTTTGGCCCAATTTATATTAACATATCCTTAAATTAGATTAATTCCTATTGATGTAATAGTTAAACATAAATTTCACTTATTTGAAATAAATCCACAATTTAATTTCAAATAAATCAATAAATTTTGGTTTATCACTTCTTAAATACCCAATCGTCATAATTTAATTGAAACTACCTTTATCACATTTTATAGAATTTACCATCTTAAGTGACAAATCAAAACTACCCTAAATGCACAAATTTAGGGTAATTAATTTCAATTGCTTTCCCATTAAACTACATAAATTATCCAAATTAAACCTAAGTGAAACGTTTATTTATTTAAAATCTTACTGTTTAAATGAATTTATCCTTTACGGTATAATTATCATGGTTTATATTATATTGCCTTAATATCTCTATCTATCTTAATTCAATTGATTGAATATTAAATCCCATTTACTATAATAGATCCAACTTGTGATATTATGAATGAAATTAACATTGGTTACATCCTCTGGAATTAACAATCTTTTTTTTTTTTTGAAAAATCAATTTATCCTAACTGAAAATTAGGTCACTTAACTGCAATAAATTTCACATTAAATTTTATAAATTATCAATTAAAACTTTAACAAATCCGTTACTTGATTTAAAACCCTATTATTAAATAAATGGACATTTATAGGTGAAATTAACATTGACTTATATTTCATGCATACTTATACCATATTATTTAGTTATATTTACCAACCACGTCCACAAATTTACTATTTATATCCTTAATTAATTTATTTTCTTGGTTTCATTCTTAATAAGTTTTCACCTCCAAAATACTATAATTACCACTGGGCATTGATCTTTATTTCATGAATTCATTAATTAATCCACAAATTGCCTTTGTTTCCTTATATTCAATTTATTACCATTTAAGTACGTTTATTATCAACAACACTTATTAAAATTACTTATCTACCCTTATTGCATCAGTTTATCCAACGGTCACTTTTATTTAGTCACTACCTATTTTACAACCAAATGTACAATCTCCACTATTGATTTTTTCATATTAATAAATCTCATTCTAGTTAAATATTTTTATTAATATTCACTAATTCAACATTTATTGGTTTCTTATATTTAACTTATAACTAATTATGACAAATTACATTATTCACATCCATTGCCATATAAATATTAAATTGTTAACATTAAATTACAATTACTATATCTAATTCCTACATTTACTCAAATAAAATCTTAAGACTTTTATTTCATTCTAAATTAGATTAGAAATCATATTAAATTAACTTATTTAATATCATCGAATTTAACCGGTCGTTACACTCTCCCCCACTCAAAACTTTTCGTCCCCGAAAAGGAAAAAAAGGGAAAAGGAAGAATAAAATACAGTACATCTTATTTCAAATATTAACTTATAAACAATGATTTACTAAATTAATTTCCTTAAATGAAATATACCCGTTTTATCATCATTATATCTTTATGTACTTAAATAATTAAAGTTTGGAAAACATTTTCAACATAATTCTAAGTCCAAAATTTACGGAAAATTTTGGCAGAGTCTCCTTTGTACGGAGAGACTCGGGAAAATATAATACCAAAATATAACAAAGTATCATATAGAATATTCAAAATAGTATATCCCAACACGGGAAAATATATAAAAAAAATAGTGCTACAAAACGTAATCCGGGAACGTACCTATTTGTTGGGCAAATTACGCTTAAATTTATGGAACCAAAAGCAGTAGCAATTGCTTCCATACCTGGATTTCACTTATAAAATCTAAAAAGGTTAACTATTTATATAAAGTGAAATATTTACATGGTTTCAACTACTAACAACAATAAATACAACAATCATCCATTTCAACAAACAACATACATAACAAAACAAAACAACCATTCAGTCAAACAAACAAATAGTTGTTCGGGTTCAAAACTTGAAATGGTACGGAATGAAAAATAACTATCCAGTGCATCATTTACTCAACAGTCTTAGATGGAACAGAATAGATTATCTATTCATCCAACTCCTTCAAATTTCCATACCCGACCAACCAAAATCAAACAAAAACAATTCAAACCAACCAATCAATTAGACTTATATCAAATCATTACATACTTTATTTGTTTGATTTCCTTTCCTTTATTCAAACCACATAAATTTTCCTTTTTGTAGTTTACATTTATTTCTAACAACTTCAAATTTTATTTTCTCGTCAGTGGTTGTATCCTTTATTTTTACTTATTACTTACAATTTATTCACTTTTATTATTTATTTATTCCGGTCATGTAAGTTTCTTTTATTTGTATTGTATTTAATACACTTCTCAATTTCAATCTTTTATTCCCTGCTTACAATTCTATTACTTATTTATAGTAACCCTTTTTAATTCCCTTAAATTCTTAACCCTAAAATATCCATTCTTATAAGTAAAGGAATTTACAAATTCTTTAACTAGGGTTTGCAGTCATTTATTTATATTACCTACTTTCCATTATATTCAGCTAGTAGTATTTAATTCATACTTAAGTTAATAACCCTACACATCAATGCTTATTTATTAAAGAATTTCATTTTATTCACTTAAGTTTAAGATCACCCATTTATAATACTTACCTTTAATTTCACTAAAATAAATTAAACAAATAATTAATGGAAATTTAAGAATTAAATACCGGGTCAAATTTTAATAGATAAATATATTCTTATAACTTATATACCTCTAATTATATTTAAAACAATTAAAAATTTAGAAAATTTCAAAATAAATCTGTAGTAGAATTCACTACAGGAGCCTTTCCCCTTCGAAACCCGAAAATGAAAGTCGATGATGCGGCCGCCATCACCCAAATTATTTTCCAGCGACAGAGAGGAAAGTACAAAATTTTTTTTCTCCAAAATCTTCTTTAAAACAATTCTTCCGAATTATACTAAATATTTATATAAGAAAATACTTATAAACCAAGTCATTATATTTCATAAATCCTTTGAAAGCAGATTTTCAAAAATCCCGGACTTAAGTTCTAAAATTTCTAATTTGATTTATTATAATTTCAACTTAGCTTCAATTATTATAAATATTTCTATTACCTAACACCCAATCTATAGCAACCAAATATATATATCTTTATAAAATATTTTTATATATAGAAAATATAATAGGCAAAATTATTTCATTCACCTATATTAAAAACAAATATTATGTCGGTCTGTCCTATTAAGTGTTTAGAAATCCCTATTGATGACATAGCGTCCCATGCATCAACCAGAATTCATAAATACAAAACGGAACAGATTAACACAATATCAAAATCTTTTTACAACACTAACAAATACGCTCTCTCATATATATACACTCAGCGACTCCAATAGGGTATTACTACCCTATTACCAAAGAGTCAAACCCCACAAAGCTAAGGTTTATCGCTAAACCTCGCTCTGATACCAACTGTAACATCCAGCCTTTTCGCATGA
This sequence comes from Allium cepa, assembly GCA_030765085.1. Taxonomy (NCBI): domain Eukaryota; kingdom Viridiplantae; phylum Streptophyta; class Magnoliopsida; order Asparagales; family Amaryllidaceae; genus Allium; species Allium cepa. The sequence continues at coordinate 591,240,173 of CM060928.1, forward strand.
TTTAAACAGACACACGTGCCAATTCAAACCATACGGAAGGGAGGATTTTTATTGGGTAAATAAGAAAACAGAGAAGAAATAAAACAAAATAGAATCTCATAGCGGAAGGATAAAATATAATAATAAAATATACAGTTTATGAAACTGTTTACAAAACATTTGATTCTGCTTTATACAATTAAATATCAGAGTTCATATACCAATAATATCAATGCAGCGGAATACAGTGTGAGTGTAGTGCAATACTATAAATAATAATAATACAAATCTTCGTCTCCGTCCTCCAGAGCTAAATCTTCAAATCCCGAAACGCTCGGACTGACCCGAGCGAATTTGAAAAGACAAAAACACTCGAGTCAGAACTAAAAGATCTTATGTAAGTTAAATCAACAGAATAAATAGGAGTGCAGTAACTCAAGAGATGCTCAGGATTTACATCTCCTAAGGATCCGTTAAACTATTTACTATGTAGTATACTGCGCTATTATAATAGTGTCTAATTATAAAATAAACATACTTTTAAATAGCATTAAGGCTTTACATTTTCCACCTTAACACGTAATAGTCCAAGTAGTCCATCCAATATCATAGTCCCTCCTGATCGGGAAGCCACCAGAGGATACCAAACGTGCTACGGGAGAAATCCAAACTCGTACAAGACGCGATATGGTAGGTGACACGGCACAACTAGGCAATGCCAGGGTAGATATACCAATTGCTATCCGGGCTGGTGGAAACGCGCAGCTACCGCCCACCTCGAACAAATTCCCCCAAAATAAAAATAAAAGCGGCCACTGAATTAATCCAACGTCAAAGTATAATATCGAAGAGGAGTGTCCGATCAGAGGAATGACCTCATTGGCCCGAGAATCGCTTCTGTTTTAGCCACCTTATGCCAACTCACGGGAGTCGGATCCACGTATTTACCATACAGGAAACGCCGCCACCAACCTACTTCATTCTGGAATCTCCACCGCGTACACGGTTAGTCAAAGTGGTTTTCGGTATCGACAGAGATTAAGTCCATATCCGATCCCGGTCTCTTTGCCAACCCATCGTTATTATAACACCGCGGTCATTTAAAAATAATTTATACTTAAAACCAGAATAAAAATCTCCATTTCAAAAACTATGAATACGATATCATTTTAAAACCCAAAACAATATGATATCATTTTATCCAAATATAATTCTTTTCCAAAAATCATACTGCTTTAAAATCTATAATATCTGGAAACCAAACATTTGGATTATACTTTCAAAGCATAATATTCCGAAATTCATAAATTTTAAAACCATAACCTCTAAACTTAAATGGTTTGGATATTCAACGGTACATAAAATAAATGGTTTAACTTTATGGTTACTTTGTAAAGAAAATAATTCCCATGGCTTCACAATTATAGTTCTTTATTTAAAGTCTAAACCATAACTTAAATATCACTTTTTAGTTCCAAAACCACTTAAATTTCTATATACATATATCCATTTGAAGTATTAATAGTTCAAAACTAAAGTTGGAATTTATTCTTTCAACAAATTAAATGCCCTATTATTAGTCTTGAATATTCACATAAAATCCATAAATAAAACTCCAATTTCTAGCAATTTAATATTTCCTTCAATTTAATTTATACTAAAATATTCATTTTATATTATCTTGGAAAAATCCCGTTATGAATATCATATCTTAAAATTTTCAACTTAAATATATAATATAAATTATCAATTCCATTTTCTCAATTTTTCCATTTTTATTTAAGAGATTTATACACAGTTTAAATTCAAATTTCTAACTTCATATGTATATATATATATAGAAGAAAAATATCAAAATTAAAAATTTTTATAAACCGTATTCCATCCAAACCATAGAACCCACTTTAAAATAATTTATATATATAGACCACGGTGCCTGTATAAAATTTTCTATCCTATGGTCAAGTGATACGGATATTTATCATTTCAATCCGCAATTTAAAAATAAAATTTTGCGGTTTTATATCATTTCAAACCACAATCCTGAATGAAATGAAAAATGCATGATAACTTGCAGTTTAATGATATAAAATAAAACATCCATTCATCCCTCATCAATCATCAACCAAAATTATTCCAAACATCATCAGTTTAAACAAACATCAATATATGGCATATACAAGATAACAGGAAATAATTGACAGTTATTAACTAACATTTTATATTCAATTAAATTTATAACTGTTTAACTATCCGTTTATATGCCCATAAATAAATTTCTCACTGTCAATTTATATGCAATAAATAAAATAAATTAACAGTTAAATTAAGTAAATGCGGTTTAACATATATGATGAATAAAATATGCCAAACAGTCATAAATAAATTTCTACTCATATCTAAAATGAATTTAACAAACATAAAAACTTTTAGAACTTGTGAGTGGGTTAAAACACTAACCTTTGGAATTTAAATCGAATTTAAATTCAGCTTAAACTCAAAAATTCGACGGTCTCCAAATTCATCCAAATCAGTGTCACCAGATCCGAAATTTAATTACGATCCTAACGAAAAAAAATTCGTGTGAAACGGAGTTCGTACGCGAGAGATATTGAGAAAATTGTGATTGAATTTAAATTAAATGGAAAAACAAAAGTGAACACATTACTTCCTTTGCCACGTCACCATTCATCTCTCCCAAGCCCATAGCGCACGCATAGTAATATGCGTATAAACCTGAAGCACACGCAACATGAAAACACGCAGCCTCCATCAGGTGAACACGCACGCCACCTAGCTCGGCCAAACCACTTGAGACCACCAGAATACATCATCTCCCTCCCATGCTCGCGCGCCCACTAGGCTCCCCCTCCACGTTCGAACGACGTGGCAAAACCCCCACCGGCCGCCACAAAAATACAAGCCCTAATCAAATTTTCCCGTTGATCCGACCGTCAAAACGACGAACATACCATAAAGATGCGCTCCCCATCGTCCTCTCATCAAAACCCAGAAACCGTTTCCCGATCCGACGAACTTTGTTACGGCGATGATGAGAGGCCGAAAATGATTTGAATTTTACTGGACGAACGATAGCTCCAATCGAAAAACAAATCATACCAGCAGATTACGAACACTGAAAACTATGACATATATTTTTATGGAATTTTTCTGGAGAGTTTGAATTTTCATTGAAATTTTGAATTGCAGATAGAACTAGGTTTTGCAACCATTGAGGAAGAGAAAGAGATGAAGAAAATGAACGTACAGACAAATGATAGAAGATGGAGGCTAGGGTTTATCACAGCATATATATAGACAAATAGAAGAAGGCTAGGGGGCACGAATTACGAACGTGCTAAAGGTAGTTGGCCCAAAAAGCCCGTTCTGACCCCGGAGCGAAATTTAATAAACCCATATAGCCAAATAGGTATTTTAAAATATTCTGAACGCGATGGAAAAAGTTTCACGTCCAAATTCGATCGTATGAAGAAGTTATGCTGAAAACAAAATTTCCAAATTGATTTCAAATTGATTTTAATTAAATCGATTTCAAGGCGTTTCGCGTCCGTACGATCAAACGACAGGTCCAATCGATACGAAACTTGAAACCCTACCATAATTCACCGATACGGATCCGATGAAACTGGTTTCGTCGAAATCCGAGTCCGTGGCCAAAATGGCTATTTTTATATTCATTAAATAAATTAATAATTAAATAAATTAATTCGTTATTTGAATTTCAAATTCTACAATTCATAAATTTGTCACCTTGTTTTACCAAATAAATTAAAAATTCTTTAAACCAAATTCTAATACAAAGGTAAAGTAAATAAATTCACAATTTATAGTATTTAACATTAAATTCAATAATCCAGTTATTTAATAATCATTCCTTTAAACCTGATTTAAATTCTCCTATTTATCTATTTAACCCTTTCTAGAATCATAGCTAATATTTGTCTTTCCTTCATTACCCCAAATGTTCTTATTCCATCAAATTTTATTTACTGAAGGTTGCACTTAATCTAATTTATACATCTTGCCCCTTTTTCTCTTTAAATCAATAAATCTTCATATAGTATATAGATTTATCATAAATTTTACCTATTTTTCCTTTTTTGGCAATGTTCTATATATTAGATTTCATTTAAATGTAATAAATCATACTATCGTAGTTATATCCAATTAAATAAATAAATGTTGATTCCTACTCTTTTTATCCAACAATTGTTTATGTTTTATTTCATTTATACTTCTACACACATCCTGGATTTTGTGTAAATGGTTGTAACGTTAAATCTTGTCTACTTCCCATTTTATATTTAAGGTTTCTAAAACCGATTAATATTATTTCCCTAGTCCAAACACCCTTTTGCCCAATTTATATTAACATATCCATAAATTAGATTAATTCCTATTGATGTAATAGTTAAACATAAATTTCACTTATTTGAAATAAATCCACAATTTAATTTCAAATAAATCAATAAATTTTAGTTTATCACTTCTTAAATACCCAATCGTCATAATTTAATTAAAACTACCTTTATCACATTTTATAGAATTTACCATCTTAAGTGACAAATCAAAACTACCCTAACTGCACAAATTTAGGGTAATTAATTTCAATTGCTTTCCCATTAAACTACATAAATTATCCAAATGAAACCTAAGTGAAACGTTTATTTATTTAAAATCTTACCATTTAAATGAATTTATCCTTTACGGTATAATTATCATGGTTTATATTATATTGCCTTAATATCTCTATCTATCTTAATTCAATTGATTGAATATTAAATCCCATTTACTATAATAGATCCAACTTGTGATATTATGAATGAAATTAACATTGGTTACATCCTTTGAAATTAACAATCTTTTTTTTTTTTTGAAAAATCAATTTATCCTAACTGAAAATTAGGTCACTTAACTGCAATAAATTTCACATTAAACTTTATAAATTATCAATTAAAACTTTAACAAATCTGTTACTTGATTTAAAACCCTGTTATTAAATAAATGGACATTTATAGGTGAAATTAACATTGACTTATATTTCATGCATACTTATACCATATTATTTAGTTATATTTACCAACCACGTCCACAAATTTACTATTTATATCCTTAATTAATTTATTTTCTTGGTTTCATTCTTAATAAGTTTTCACCTCCAAAATACTATAATTACCTACTGGGCATTGATCTTTATTTCATGAATTCATTAATTAATCCACAAATTGCATTTGTTTCCTTATATTCAATTTATTACCATTTAAGTACGTTTATTATCAACAACACTTATTAAAATTACTTATCTACACTTATTGCATCAGTTTATCCAACGGTCACTTTTATTTAGTCACTACCTATTTTACAACCAAATGTACAATCTCCAATATTGATTTTTTTATATTAATAAATCCTATTCTAGTTAAATATTTTTATTAATATTCACTAATTCAACATTTATTGGTTTCTTATATTTAACTTATAACTAAGTATGACAAATTACATTATTCACATCCATTGCCATATAAATATTAAATTGTTAACATTAAATTACAATTACCATATCTAATTCCTACATTTACTCAAATAAAATCTTAAGACTTTTATTTCATTCTAAATTAGATTAGAAATCATATTAAATTAACTTATTTAATATCATCGAATTTAACGGGTCGTTACAAAAAATTTCTTGCATTAATTCTCCCATTTATTACCTTTGCACCAAAAGTTGACACAAAAACCTAGTAGATTATATGTAGAAAACTAAACGAAGAAATCAAAATCAAAATAGAGGAAACAAACAGAGAACAAGTAAGAAACAACGACAAACAGATTTATAGTAGTTTGGCCTTGAATACCTACATCCATTTTGTGACGACCCGGAAATTTTAACAATTTAAATTGGAATAGTTAATTGATTTTAAAATATTTAAAAGCTAAATTTAACTTGAGTTCCAGATATCAATATTTACTTGATAATTAAATCATTGAATCATATAGTTTAAATATTGAAATTAATAATTGAAATTGGGTAAATTGTTGAATCTGAAACCTCTAAGCCTGTTTAAAATAATTTAAAGGCTTATAAAATTTATAATGATGATACTGAAGATAATAGAATGGTTGAAATTTAATTTAAAGGTGGTTTGACCAATTTTAATAATATATCGTTTAAATCGATATTTAAAAATAGCCTTCCGAGGCACAGTCTCGGAATTCGACGAAACCAGTTCCATTGGATCCATAATAGTTAGTTATTATCGGATTTCAATTTTCGTAGCAATCAGAGTTGTCGTTTGACCATGGCAGCTCAAAACGCTTCGAACTATTTTAATCGATTTGATTTAAAATTTATCGTTTACTTCCGTAACTCGCGCATACGATCGAATTAACTTCTGGAGCACATTCCATTGAGTTCGGAAGGCAGGCAAAACTTTATAAACGCCTGTCGGCATGTCTGATTTGGGCTTCGAGATTTCGCGTTATGCGTAACGAGATATTTTCGATATTTAATTATATAATATCAAGCATGCTCAAGAAGCTATATTCCCAAACCAATATTTATTCTTCATCCCCTCTCTAATCTGCAAAAAAAAAAGAATCAAACGTAAATAAAATTTAATGGCCGAGCTTAATCAAAATCAATCTCTCTTCTTCAATTCATTTCACAAAACCAATTTCTTCTAAAATAAAATCGCCTTCATATTAAATCTCGGCCTCTTTTTTACCCTCTACAGATCGAATCTTTAAAAAAAATGGAAAACGAGTTCAACTCGAACTCGAGAGGGGAAGAGGCGCGGTCGCGAGAGAAAAGGGAGGCCAAGCAGCGGTGATGATGTTTGTGAGTGGTAGCCGAAGTCGCGATTTGGATCGCGAGTGAGCTAGGGCATGGGAGCGATGTTCGCACGCGAGGGGCGAAGTCGATCGTGATTCTAGGGTTTGGACTTCTGGGGGATTCGGCGACAGTCGAAGTAGCACGCGATGTTGCTGACGTCTCAGAGGGGGATGGCGACCACTGTTGCGACCTGAGGGGGAAGTTAGACGTTCGCGATGCGCAAAGCTAGGTTGGAGGGTTCGGCCTCATGGAAATTCACGTCGAACGCGAGGTGAGATGGGGCTAGCTATGCTCGATCTAGATGTTGGATTTAGAAGCAGGTATAATTCTATTTTTAATTTAAATATAATAAAAAATTCTTGTTTTTTTACAGAGAATTTTTTTTATACATACATATAAGATTTGAAGATTAGTATAGCAGTTAAATATAAACATCTCTATTTTAGTTTATCCATATATAAAGATCAAGAAAAAAGAAATATAAGTATTTTCAAGAATATAAAGAAAATTTATTAGTTAGAATTAAACTATAAGTTAATAAAATTTAATGGCAATTGATAGTTCAATTTGTTTGAATATAAAGAACCTGTATTAATATTTATACAAGGTTAAAACGTGGATAAACCAAGTCGAGAATGAAGTGGATTGCAAATTCAGGAATCAAGATTAGTAAATCTCACTCTGTTGGATTTTTATTTAAATTTAAATGGTTAAATTTAAATAATTGGATGAACGATTGAATTGTTTGGATGTGTACCGATGATCTAGTGATTTTAGATTTGGTTGCTTCTCGAGTAAATTGTGGTTTGACTCGAGGTATTTGGGTTTTAAATGGTTTTAAACTTAAAGAATAAATAAGAAATGGTTCTGTTTAAAATCAAATAGGGTTTAATGCTGGGTGCTTCATTAAATAGGTAGGATAATTTAAATGGAAAATTAACTAATTAAATTAATTAATGATTTGGGTTAATTAATTAAGTTTATATTAAATTGGAATGATCCTTGGGTGGTTTAATAAGTAATTACCTAATGTGATTAATAAAATATAATTACTTTATGGGATTAATCAAGACATAAAATTGAGATAATTAAATTAAGGAGAATTAATTTATTTAATGAAGTAAATGGAAAGGTAGATAATCATAGGTTGAGATGAATCAAGAATGATTAATGTTTGTGGTTTAATTAATGATTAATTATTTAATATAAAAGTAATTTAGCTTAGGATAAATTTTAATATAATTGGAAATCATAAGCTTATATAAGTTATGATGTAATTAAAGACTGACAAATTAAAATTGACTAATCCACAATAAGTAACTTATGAGAGTTAATATATAAGTAATTAAGGATTAATGTAACTAAAAAAGCTAACAAGTTCATGAAGAAATTAAGATTTCTTATCGTTTTGGTTAAGAATAATTAACATGGTGAAGTTAATTAAAGATAGAGGCTTGAATGAAATTGAAGGATAATTAATCCAGGTTGATTAATTCTGATGAATGTTGAAGGGATGATTGAATTAATTGATTTGAAATTAATTAATTGACAAGTACAAAAATCTAAGTGATTGAGGTTAGAAATTCAACTAGGATTAATTGAATTAATTTGGAAGTGATCAAATTTGTTGTGGATGATTGGATCGTATTTGAAGCTTTGAATGGCTTGATTTCTATGATATGAAATATTGTGTATTTCATTTGAATAACTTGGGTTAGGATGACATGAGACTCGTAGTGGCCGGGATCGGGTATTAGGAAATAGCCGAAACCACTTGGAATTTTTATAGATTGGTATGTAAAATCTATATGCTGGAGTGAAGTGATTTGGAGGAATTGGACTACTTTAAATCTAAATCTTGGGTATTTAGAAACTTATATGTGAAATAAGTGAGTCTAAAATAAATTGTGGCTTTGTGAATTGATATGAGTTACCCGGTTTTTATATAAGTTGAATGCTTTGTATTCTATATTAGTTGGGTTAACTCAAGCTGGTTTCCAGCCTGACCTGGGTGTTACTTTGGTGTAATGCTCGGGTCAAACCGAGTATTACAGATTTTCAGGTAGGTACGTTCTGGAACTCAGAAGGCGAGCTGGATGGCAAGAGCGCATAGAATACTTCCGCTGTAATTATATTATTATAATTCTACGATAAGTTGATTTGTATATGTCCAGTGTTTGAATATATGTGAAACTCTGATGTATTAAAATGTAATCGACAGATATAGTATTGCTTTGTAAACTGTTATTATTATTATTATTATTTATATTTTATCTGCTGCGATTGTGAGATGTTGACGTTTTTGTTCTTCTTATTCTTCTATCTCTTTCTTCTTTTTCATAGCAATCTGGAATTTTCGGCTTCGATAATTTCGGGTCGTTACATTTGGTATCAGACCTGAAGGTCAAGCGAGAACCTTGGCTCTAGTGGGAGTTATTCATTGAATAGAGTCCGTAGTACTTTAGAATGGGTTGAGTACTTGTTATTTTCTTATACAAAGGTTTTAAGTGATTTTATATAAAAATATATTTTGATATATAAAGTAATATTTCCTTCTAATAAATATTAAGGTGATTGGTTGTTAAATTATTGAAATTAAATTAAGAAGTAATATAATACAACCAAATTGAAATCTTGAATTGGAATTAAATTAAGTAAAAACAGAAATATAACTAAACTAAAATTTAATTGATTGAAAATGAAACTCTAAATTTAGGCCCAAAATTTGAAAATTTTGTTTCAAAGTAATGAGAAATAATAAATAAGTATTATTTGGATAACTGGGACTTGTTGCAAACAATGGGTTGTTTGAAAATTGATTTGAATTAAAGACCAAAAGTGGTCTAAGATTTAAGGATGACCTCGTGTGTAAAGGAAATAATATGTGTGAATAAGGAATATGCATAAATCAAAAATAGTTTGAATAAACTCTAAATGTTGAGTTTGAAATTTGGAATGGGATGTGATACCCAATGAGATAAGTTTTTAAGTGGGAAGATTATTATTGTGAAGTTTAAGGATTGAATGAGGTTGATTAGACTAAGTAAACTGAATTTAACTTGGGAGAAGTTAAATAAGTTGAATGAACAACTTGAATTGGAGATTTTAAGATGAAATGGAATTTAACATGGAAAGTTAAATGGTTAATTTGAATTGGTAGTTTGTGTGATCTCAATATGGGTTTGAGATCTGGAATTGGAAATGGATGGACTTTTTAAAATAAATTGGATAATATCATCCTATTGTTATTAAAAATCCTTAAATTGCGAATTGGATTTGTTTAAAAGAATGAGAAATGAAGTGTGGTAATATATCCATTACTGAGTTAATTTGAAATTGAGGATATAGAATCACTTTAAACTGAAAATTTGAATAATTGAGTTTGTAAATTAAAATTGTTTAAGAACTGGCTTCAAAGTGGAAGATAAAATTTAGTAATAAATTAAAATTTTAAAATAGAATTGTATTGAACTCTTATTTGAACCTTGAAATACATAAGTAAAGATAATTTAAAATGGAATTTGGTTTAAATTGGGAAAGGAATCAAGATTGATTCAACTTAAATTGGGTTTAAATAAATTTCAATATAAATTGAAGTTATTCAAGTTAGAATTGAGTCAATTAAATGGAAGTGGAGATTTAAGTTGAATTGTTGGGGAAGTGAACAGTTGGCTCTTGACTATTTTCAATATAAATTGTTTTGATATAAACTTATTTTTTCTAAGCTATTAAATATATACAACCTTTCTTTCTTAAAGCCAAATTATTTTATACTTGGTTTACAATTATTTTTGGAGCTATTTAACCATTTTTCAACTGTTTTTTAAACTAATTACTATTTTTCAACTATTTCACAAACTAATTTCTATTTTACAACTATTTTGCAATTATTTAAAATTCTTGAAACTATTCAACTATTTTCCGACTATTTTACAATTAGTTAACTGTTTTACAGCTTTTTTGCAAACTAATAATTATTTTTCAACTACTTATCTATTTTTAAAATTTTCAAGCTATTTTCTAAATATAAACTGGTCGAAGTTCAAACTATTATTGATTTAAATACCCAACTGAGATAGGGATTGAAGTGATAATTCAATAAGAATTAAGGCAATTGTAAATAAGTGAAAGGGAATTAAAGAAAATGTGAATAGAAAGGGAATTGATTTGGCTGATAATCAATGAAAATAAATACATGGGATGTACGTATATTATTCTATTCGCATAGTGATTTGATCCAGATTCGAGCACAGAATTTCGAGATAGTTTATCGATCCGAGTTGGGATTTTTCACTCAATTTTTGACGGCGAACCTGGATATGGATTGTTGATTGGTTCTGAATATTCTCTATCATAGTTATGGCTATACAAGGAGAATGACGGTTTCTAATCGAGAAACCAGATCTGTGTCCGCACCAGGAAGTCGGGTGGACGATGCTAGTTTGGAAGTGAAATTGTGTGATCGAGTGGGCGATCAGATTGGTATAGCATACGGATGATATGTGTACATCGTACGGATTTGAATGAAATTGATATTGAAAAGAGTAATCAAATTGGAATATTCGATTTTGAATAAAAAAAAGTTATATATCTTTGTTATATAAGATAAATCTCCCCTTGTTGAATTTATTGCTGGAAGAAAAATGATTTTTGAAAGTGTTTGAAGTATAAAGGGAATTTTATACAAGATTGAAATGATCTAAAATTAAAAAAGAAAAGAAATTATATATATTTATATATATAAAGGATCTTATGAGGATTTTGGAAAAAGGTTTTGGGAACCTTTAAATTTGGAAAGGCTTTTGATTTTTGGGTAAAATCAATATGGGAATTTGGAAAGCCTAGTTTGAAATTTATCGATTTTGGGGATAATCGATTTTGTGTAAAGGAGCCTCGTATGAGATCATACTAGGTGTATGATTTGAAAGATACTATATGTATAGTATAAAGTGTTTTGATGATGGCTTTGGGGAAAAAGGCGCTCCCTTGAAATGAACTTCTCAAGAGTGCCACCGGGTGGTGCTGCCTTGCGCCCCAAAGGGGGGGGGGGTTTAAAGTTGATCCTATGAGGAGTCCGGACAAACTAGTTCCTGAGGATTATTTGGTAGCAAAAGTTGAGGGCGCTGATGCCTACAGGGGCATTTGGGTTATGCTGTGACGATAGTGTAACTCGATGTCACTGCGATCTACTGTGGGGACCATAGCGAAAATCATGCGGAGGATGAGTGCCAACAGTCTACACTTGATTTTGCCGGGAAGGCAACGCAACATCGGTAGACTACGATCTATGGTCGAATGGAGTGAAGAAGTTTCATTCTTTTGGCAGCGAAATTTGAGGGCGCTGATTGTAACAACCCGCATATTTATCGAGTTTGTATTTAAATATTTTATTTAAATATTAACTCGTTAATCGGATTTTGGTCCGAAAAGCTACTTTTTGCAAACAGTCAAATTAGGACTCGAGACCACTTCCATTGAGTTCGAAATGTCGTTTACAACTTTTTAAGTATAAACATCGATAGGTTTGGAGTTAGTGAAATTTCACTAACTTTTCCCGCTTTGGACTTTGGGTTAGTTTAGCCTATTAAGCCTAAGTTCCAACCCTCTTCTCCTCACTCTTCATAAATTTCCTAACTAATCAAGCTTTGGCATTAATGGTGGAGGGAATGGGAAATTAAAACTCCAAGCACAAATTCAATTGCAAATCCAACATTCAACTCCAAATTCAAGTAGAAGATATTGGATTCAAGCTTTGGATTGCTTCTCCTTGCTTTCAAGCTTCATCTTCATAAACTTTAGTGCAAAGGTGAGATTTTTATCTCACAAATCTAGTCTATAACTATATTGGACTGTTGGGAATGATTCCCTATCACTTTTGCATGCACATTTGCATTTGGTTTGGATTGGGTTGGCGAAAAACTCCGATTTTTAGCGTTTTGGTGGATTTTCTGCTCCTAGGTCGTTCTGGCCTTATTAGCTCGTATCGGAGTTAGGTCGTAGGTCGCATGGGCCTTAGGTCGTAGGTCGCATGTGAGTTAACCCCTAGGTCGTTCTGGCCACTTTTCGTGTGTTTGGGTTTAGGTCGTTGGACCTTTAGGTCGTTGGACCTTTAGGTCGTTGACCCCCTTGAGTCGTTAACTAGTTAAGTCGCTCGCTACTTGACTCCATTAGGTCGCTCGTCACTGGATGCAGTTAGGTCGCTCGACTCCCTTACCCACTAGGTCGCGTACTTAGTTAGGTCGCGTGACCCCATAACTGTTAGGTCGTTAGACCGTTAACCCTATAGGTCGCTTGGCCTATTTGTTTAGGTCGTAGGTCGTTGGACCTTACCTCGATAGGTCGTTCCCACCTTTGGACGTGTGCACTCTAGGTCGCTAGGCCGCCTCTCTTTAGGTCGCGTGACCCAATACAGTTAGGTCGTTTGACCTTATGTTCTTTTAGGTCGCGTCTCCTTTAGGTCGCGCCTCTTTTAGGTCGCGTCTCCTTTAGGCCACGCCTCTTTTAGGTCGTTCGAATGCTAGGTCGCTCGGCCCTTATTCCCTTAGGTCGCTCGGTCTTGTTTATGACCATAGGTCGCTCACCCCTCTTCGTTAAGTCGCGAGTCATCGTTAGGTCGAACCCCGTAGGCGGTGGCGTTGCCCCCGCACCCCCACCTTGGGGGGTTGCCACCCCCCTGGACCCCCCCTCCGTAGGGGATCTTATCTGAAAAACATTGAGCTGATTTCCTTGGATTTTATTCGCATTTCCGTATGCGATCTTTGTGACTGATTGTTTCTACACTTGCTTATGTGTTTTGTCACTTTATAATATAAAGGTTTCAATACTAGTAGTAAATATCAAAACTCTTTTAACAAACAATTTCAACTCTATTTTTAATAACAAAGCTCTTTTCTTAAACCGTTTTCCAATCTATTAGTATATACAAGCCTTTACCTCACTCGGATGAGAAATCTAATTAAACGACTTAGTAAAACAAGTGGTATGAAACGCTTGCGTTCACTTCGTCGGTTAATTCTTGGACTTGTTCGATTGAACCTCTTGTGACAATTTTATTAGTGAAGATTTATAGTTTGTTCGTAAATATTTAAGTTAAGCAAGTGGTTATAGGACATGAAGCTAAACTTCTATATTTACTAGCTTAGTGTAATTGACACTTCTCGTTGATCTTGATGATCGCTTTATGAATTAGACTAGCAATTGCGCGATGTCTCTTTCATTGCAAGGTTAGACTAGACACCACTTGTGTGATTCCATTCACACATACCTTTCTGCTTTTTGGTTAGTCTTGACCTCAATCTGTGTGATTCCATTCACACATGCGGGGTAGCTCCCCTTGGTCTTCGGACCGTCATGTGATAGGCCTCTTTCCCTTTTTATGATTTCTGGATTTCTCGTGTTGATTTTTGGAATTTATGTCATTGACTTGTTATGAGTACAAGTTTAGGGTATGATGCCCTCTTCGAATCTTTGAGAAGATTCTTGTGATATTGATTATCTCTTATTGATTGATCTTCTGTTGATCATTATTTACATACTTATAGTGGTATGTCGTTATGGATGTTTATGTTTATGCCATATCTTTTATGTTATATCATGTCATCTGATATTTATAGCTAGACTGATCCGTTTATTATTTTCTTAAATAATACTCGGGTCAGACCGAGATATTACAGGTGCTTCTGCTTGACTTCTTCCCAGGGATTCATCACTCTGACTTTTGGCTAACTGTTTAGATTAGCAGTTTTTGTTGTATACACTTGAGATATAGACTCATAGTTGTATTCTTTTGTATAGCACGTGTTGCTATTCTTTTGTATTATCGTGGATCTTATTGACCACTACTCTGATGTACACTTTCATGTGTTAGTTATATATTCATATCTTCTTCCGCCTTTGTGATATGGATATCTGTGACTGATTTGTGATATGATTATTTCTATGTTTGTTTCCGAAGATTATTTATAGCCACCGTGTGATAAGCAATTACATGGATGGTCGCTCCTCAACAGCCTTATACTCCGTGCTAGTTGACAGCACTACTCCGGAGTGTTCTTGGCTAGCGTGGGTGTAGAGGTGGGGCGTCACACTGATGCCTACAGTTACATGGGTTTTTGCTGTGATAGCTGCGTAACCCTAGTTGTAGCTGCGATCTGTAACGGGTTCCATGGTGTAATCAAGGGGCGCGGAGGCCTACAGTTATCTATAGATTTTGTCGGGATGACAACGTAACCATCGGGTTAACTACGACCATGGATGGGGGTGATGATTCCCAGAGCATTCTTACCAAAGATATTTCCTCTATTTTCAAAACTGTTTCGATGTTTTCATTAAAATTTTCTTTCCAAGTATTTTTACTGGATGTTGAAAACGAGTTTACCAAGTACTTATAGATTTTCAGTCCTACGCCTGATCAACGTATGACCGAATTTCTATGAGAACAAGGATGGACTGGTTGAGACATCGAGTTATAAAAAGTATTTTATAAAACGCTATTCTAATAATATTATGTGAATTTAAAAGCTTTTCTAAAATTTTAAAATAAAATGTTGGAATTTTGGAAATGAAAGAAATCCAAACTGGAAGTATGAAAATGATTGAATTCAGGAAACTTTAATGAAGCGTGTTTTGCAATAAAATCAAATCAAACATTGATTTAAAAGTTGGAAATAAGCTAATCAATTAAATAAACTATTGGATAAAATATATTGATAGAATTTAACTTGGTTAAATAGATGGATTGTGAGTTAATATGGAGTTTGGAAATAAATTCGAATTATAAATAAAATTTGACTTGGATTTGATGTTGAATTAAAATAAGTGGAGATGTTGTAAAAATAAATAGAGTTGGACTGAAATAGTGATGGTTTGAATTACAAATAAAATTCAAGTGTGATATGAATAATATTTAATGAAAGTTGCAAGTAAATTAGATATAAGAGAAGTGTTGTTGTATGAAATTTATTTATAATAGACATGGTTTGAATTGCAACAAAACCAAGTGAACAGAAATAAAATTGAGAATGGCTTTGTATTAATACAAAAAATTCGAAAATGAATTAAGTAAGTGGATTAAAAATTTAAAATGGGCGAATTAATGGGTTATTAGAATGAAAGGTTATTAAATAAAGGGTTTGGGTTAAATTTATTTTTGGAAATGGATATTAATATAAGCACTGAATGCTGTCAAGCTCATTGAAATAGTTTTAAATTGGACACGATGTGGAAATGAAATGAAATGCAAATGTATGGTTGGTGAGTAAATTAGAAATGAAATGGAATTAAATATAAAATGAGTTGAAATCAACCTGAAGTAGTTATAAACTAAAATAGGTACTCTGTTAAGCGAATATCGTCGAAATTGCATAAAAATAGTTGTTGTTTGGCGTAAATAAAAGTAATTAAAATTCTATGAGTTAATAGAGATTAAATAAATTTGATTCTGAATCATTTGGAATGAATATGAGCTTGTTTGGATTAAAAATCAATGGAATGTAAGAAATTGAGTTGCAAACCATTAAAATTGAATGAAATGGCTTATGAATTGATTGAAAGCATTTGAATTAGTTTGAAGACATATAAATTGCTCGAGGAAGTTATTTTGAATGCATTTCTTTTAGAATTGAAGTGTTATAATCGTTTAAATAAGAGAAATGTTATAGTCTTCATATATATATATTGCGCTTATATGTGTAAACTTAGTAAGTACAGGTACCTGAAGGTCGTTTCGTTGGATTTGGATGCACTAATTGCTAAAATAAGTAAGCCGCGTGCTTAAAATGCTAAATAAGGTACGCCTACGCAATAAAAATAGGAAATATGAATTGTTTTTTTCTTTTTCCGACCGGGTGGGTCGATGTATACATATTTATATCTCTTGTCAAATTGCAAAAGCTCCTCCGTATAAAGGAGACTCTGGAAAAAATTTCCGAAAATTTTGGGAGTTAGAAAATTTTTGAAAATTTTTGGTAAAAATTTTGTTAACAACAAAATGATTTCAAATTGGAAATTTAAGTAAATTAGTAAATGAAACTAATATGAATACATTATGAATGAAAGATAAAATTCAATATTCAAAATTGAGAATAAATTGAATTCAAATGAAAATGGGAAAAACTAATTTGAATGGAAATAGATATGAAAACTTCTGTAAGGAAATGTATGAAATGATTTTAAAGAGCTATGATTGGAGATTATTGCTAAGTAGGTTATGCAGGTATTATAAAGAGAAAAAGGAAATTGGATTTGATATCAAAAGATAAATTTGAATTGCCCGACAAAAAGGAATGTATTTAAAATTTCTGTATGAAATTGGATTGGGTTTTTGATCTAGCCACTTGGATTTTATTTTCTTTTGGAATTTGGGAGCATGTAGGGGCCTTTTGTTGTTGTACCGAGCCAGTTGCGCAAAGGAGATGCTGGCAAAAAATTTCGAAAATTTAGGGAGTTAGAAAAAATTTGAGAAAATTGTGATAATTTAAATTTGAGTTTTAAATTAAATTTGAATAAGAGGAGTAAATAATATTGTTGGAAACTATAGAGATTATAGAAAGTTGGTTGAGGTGATAGTGGGCCTTTAATAAAAAAATAGTTGGTAGGATGTTGAGTTGTGAGTTTTGGGAAAAGGTAAACGGGTTTTGAACCATTCTTCCTAACTAGTAATTTCGGGGACGAAATTCTTTTAAGGGGGAGGAGTGTGACGACCCGGAAATTTTAACAATTTAAATTGGAATAGTTAATTGATCTTAAAATATTTAAAAGTTAATTTTAACTTGAATTCCAGATATCAATATTTACTTGATAATTAAATCATTGAATTATACAGTTTAAATATTGAAATTAATAATTGAAATTGGGTAAATTGTTGAATCTGAAACCTCTAAGCCTGTTTAAAATAATTTGAAGGCTTATGAAATTTATAATGATGATACTGAAGATAATAGAATGGTTGAAATTTATATTAAAGGTGGTTTGATCAATTTTAATAATATATCGTTTAAATCGATACTTAAAAATAGCCTTCCGAGGCACAGTCTCGTAATTTGATGAAACCAGTTCCATTAGATCCGTAATAGTTAGTTATTATCGGATTTCAATTTTTGTAGCAATCGGAGTTGTCGTTTTACCGTGGCAGCTCAAAATGCTTCGAACTATTTTAATCGATTTGATTTAAAATTTATCGTTTACTTTCGTAACTCGCGCATACGATCGAATTAGCTTCTGGAACACATTCCATTGAGTTCGGAATGCGGGTAAAACTTTATAAACGCCTGTCGGCATGTCTGATTCGGGGTTCGAGATTTTGCGTTATGCGTAACGAGATATTTTCGATATTATTAAATATCAAGCATACTCAAGAAGCTATATTCCCAAACCGATATTTTTTCTTCATCCCCTCTCTAATCTATAGAAAAAAAGAATTGAACGTAAATAAAATTTAATGGCCGAGCTTAATCAAAATCAATCTTCCTTCTTCAATTCATTTCACAAATCCAATTTCTTCTAAAATAAAATCGCCTTCATATTAAATCACGGCCTCTTCGTTTACCCTCTTCAGATCGAATCTTTAAAAAAAAGGGAAATGAGTTCAACTCGAACTCGAGAGGGGAAGAGGCGCGGTCGCGAGAGAAAAGGGAGGCCGAGTAGCGGTGATGATGTTTGTGAGTGGTAGCCGAAGTCGCGATCTGGATCGCGCGTGAGCTAGGGCATGGGCGCGATGTTCGCATGCTAGGGGGGAAGTTGATCGCGATTCTAGGGTTTGAACTTCTAGGGGATTAGGCGATAGTCGAAGTAGCGTGCGATGTTGCTGACGTCTCAGAGGAGGATGGCAACTACTGTTGCGACCTGAAAGGGGAGTTAGGCATTCGCGATGCGCGAAGCTTGGTTGGAGGGTTCGGCCTCATGGAAATTCGCGTCGATCGCGAGGTGAGATGGGGGTAGCTATGCTCGATCTAGATGTTGGATTTAGCAGCAGGTATAATTCTATTTTTAATTTAAATATAATAAAAAGTTCTTTTTTTTACAGAGATTTTTTTTACACATACGTATAAGATTTGAAGATTAATATAGCAGTTAAATATAAACATCTCTATTTTCGTTTAACCATATATAAAGATTAGGAAAAAAGAAATATACGTATTTTTAAGAATATAAAGAAAATTTATTAGTTAGAATTAAATTATAAGTTAATCAAATTTAATGGAAATCGATAGTTCAATTTGTTTGAATATAAATAACCTATATAAATATTTATACAAGGTCAAAACGTGGATAAACCAAGTCGAGAATGAAGTGGATTGCAAATTCAGGAATCAAGGTGAGTAAATCTCACTCTGTTGGATTTTCATTTAAATTTAAATGGTTAAATTTAAATAATTGGATGAATGATTGAATTGTTTGGATGTATACTGATGATTTAGTGATTTTAGATTTGGTTGTTTCTCGAGTTAATTGTGGTTTGACTCGAGGTATTTTGGTTTTAAATGGTTTTAAACTTAAAGAACAAATAAGAAATGGTTCTGTCTAAAATCAAATAGGGTTTAATGATCGGTGATTCATTAAATAGGTAGGATAATTTAAATGGAAAATTAATTAATTAAATTAATTAATGATTTGGGTTAATTAATTAAGTTTATATTAAATTGGAATGATCATTGGGTGGTTTAATAAGTAACTGCCTAATGTGATTAATAAAATATAATTACTTTATGGGATTAATCAAGACAAAAAATTAAGATAATTAAATTAAGGAGAATTTATTTATTTAACGAAGTAAATGGAAAGGTAGATAATCACAGGTTGAGATAAATCAAGAATGATTAATGTTTCGATTTAATTAATGATTAATTATTTAATATAAAAGTAATTTAGCTTAGGATAAATTGAAATATAATTGTAAATCATAAGCTTATATAAGTTATGATGTAATTAAAGACTGACAAATTAAAATTGATTAATCCATAATAAGTAACTTATGAGAGTTAATATATAAGTAATTAAGGATTAATGTAACTAAAACAGTTAACTAGTTCATGAAGAAATTAATATTTCTTATCGTTTTGGTTAAGAATAATTAGCACGGTGAAGTTAATTAAAGATAGAGGCTTAAATGAAATTGAAGGATAATTAATCCAGGTTGATTAATTCTGATGAATGTTGAAGGGATGATTGAACTATTTGATTTGAAATTAATTAATTGACAAGTAAAAAAATCTAAGTGATTGAGGTTAGAAATTCAATTAAGATTAATTAAATTAATTTGGAAGTGATCAAATTTGTTGTGGATGATTGGATCGTATTGGAAGCTTTGAATGGGTTGATTTCTATGATATGAAATGTTGTGTATTTCATTTGAATAACTTGGGTTAGGATGACATGAGACTCGTAGAGGCTGGGATCGGGTATTAGGAAATACCTAAAACCACTTCGATTTTTTATAGATTGCTATGTAAAATCTATATGCTGGTGTGAAGTGATTTGGAGGAATTAGGCTATTTTAAATCTAAATCTTGGGTATTTAGAAACTTATATGTGAAATAAGTGATGTCTAAAATAAATTGTGGCTTTGTGAATTGATATGAGTTACCCGGGTTTTATATAAGTTGAATGCTTTGTATTCCATATTAGTTGGGTTTACTCACGCTGGTTTCCAGCCTGACCCAGGTGTTACTTTGGTGTAATGCTCGGGTCAGATCGAGTATTACAGATTTTCAGGTTGGTACGTTCTGGAACTCAGGAGGCGAGCTGGATGGCTAGAACGCATATAATACCTCCGTTGTAATTATATTATTATAATTCTGTGATAAGTTGATTTGTATATGTCCAGTGTTTGAATATATGTGAAACTCTGATGTATTAAAATGTAATCGATAGATATAGTATTGCTTTGTAAACTGTTATTATTATATTTATATTTTATCCGCTGCGAATGTGAGATGCTGATGTTTCTATTCTTCTTATTCTTCTATCTCTTTCTTCTTTTTCATAACTATCTGGAATTTTCGGCTTCGAAAATTTCGGGTCGTTACACATTTTGATGAAACAGATTTATTAATTACTTGAATTTCTAAGTACAATAGGGATCAGATTAGAATCCTTGAATACAATGGAGTACAAAGAAAACAACAGTGTAAAGTTCCTTCAAACGAACAACGAACTCTATATTTATAAGGGTAGATGACTGAATATCACCCTAACAATTCATCGACGGAACCTACAGATGTTGATGAGGTCACCTAAAAAATTTCAAGGCCCAGTTCCCATGTAAGGCGATCGACCCCGATCAGATTAGGCATCCACGTGGCGGCATAAGGTCGATGGTGTATGCCCCCTCCATGCTAGTTTCGTGTTTCCAAAGTTATTTGTATAGTCGCTTTCTTGATTTTAGAGATATCTATCGATTCTCGTTGAGCTGAACTATTGGTTAACGTTGTTCATAGCCATAGTGATCCGATTTGATCCTTTGTCTAGGGAAAGGGTAGGTACCGATCCACTACCTAGGGGAGGCACTAATCCATGCTTATAATGCTCCGTAGAGTCTATCTCTTGGTTTCGCTTGATCATTCCTTCATATTATTTTATATGTTTGATCCTTGAACTCTGTGATCACCTCTCTGATTTTCTTTCCTTGTCCATCATCAAGTCTAACTTGTTCAGTCATGCTAGATATAGCCAGGCCAAAAGGCCAGATAATACTTGCCCTCCAAAATAGTTCTTTTTTCGAACCTAACGTGCCTTGAATTGAAGCAAGTTAGACCGTGAAGTATTCCGTTCAATTTCCTGAATAGTTGTTACCTTTCTATTGAATAGTTTTTCCAAAGAGTCGTATCTCTCATTCTATTTGCTATGATGCTTGGTCGATGTCTGACAGCATAAATATTAGATATAACTTGTTGAAAACATCCCATGCTCGATTTCATTGAGTTAATCAGTCGAGCTAGTAGGCCTCAATTATCTGAATTGGTTCTCACTCTGATAATTTCAAGTGAGAATTTAACTTCCATCTATTCAGGAAATTGAGTGTTGGATATGTACACATGCACGTTCATTTACACGTTTGTCGTTGGCTTCCTAACGCACTCATATGCTCATGGGTCCTCGCCAAAATTCATGGTGTTCAAATGCAATGGAATCACAATATTCTACATTGCACTCTCCTTTTTTTTTAAATAGTGGTTGGGCATCCACATGTATCCTGTATGTAGGGGATCGGATCCGATCCCTCCACCTATTTGGACTAACCAAGTTTCAGGTCCAAAGAGGAGCAGCCCACGTTCGTATATAAGCTATGGACTTAACTTATTTCTTCTCACTTCGTTCATATACATCAATAACTGAATTGATCCGTCATATTCCTTCAAATCTGCCATTAACAAGCTCGAACTTGATAAATTCATCAGTCCATCCAATCCTTTTATCGATTCAAGCCTTCCTCTACAACCCTTGCCACTACCTTCAATCGCATCCAAGCATCTAACTCCACTCAACCTTGCCTCAAATCAAACCGAACCCAACACCCTTACTTCGTTCCATTCAACTTCAAGTTCTTCCTCGTTGGTCGAGTCTGTCCTTATATTGGTGGGTTTCATTTTGGTTGTGTACAATTTAGATTAGGGTTATGTGATGAGTAGATTGGGATTATTCATATTGGTGGATTGGGAACTTAGGGCTCGGTTGTTGCTTTGCATGAGAGGGTCGGTGTTAGTTTTTGGAGAAGTGAAGTGACGAAGAGGGAAAAACGACCGGTATGGATATGAAGGAGGAGTGGTTGTGAATTCGGGGTGAAGGGATCTGAGGTCCATTGGAATGGAGATGAGATGGATTGGTGAAGTCTGGGTAATCGGTTGCTTGATGGAATGGAGGATTAGGCGGTGATCTGTTTAGGTGTATTGGAGTTTGAAAGCACACAATCACAGCGCCGCCTGGGTGAGTGATCGTGCTCGAGCTTTTTGCCTAGGGGGATTTAAGCATTTTTGGCTTTTTGAACTCAAAAATGAACACTTGCATATGAGATTGCATGAATTTGAACTTGAAAATGGACATTTGCCTTGTGGTTGAACATAGATTGCATACGACCTTGGACTTGAACATTTGGACTTGACCACATGGACTTTCATGCATGAACAAACTCGAACCCTTCTATAGAAGCATGAACATGTGAATAAACTTGGACATGGACGTTTGCATATATAATATTGGGCTCGAACTTGAACACTAGAACTGTAGAATGGGACTCGAGCATGGTTTTAGCACTTTGACTTGAATACCAATGCATATGACTTAGAATTTTATTAGACATATTCAACTGAATGCATGAACTCTGAATACACGACCCTATGAACCTGAACGCAATTATCATGCTTCAACATGTCGATGGTTAATCCCAGATCTTAGATAAAATCCACAACCATTGACGTGGAGCCGGTTGGGATGGTCAATGATGATGGTCACTCGGGTCGAATCCCAAAATCTCTTCACAGTCATTGCTTTAATTCTGAACTGTACATCAATGCACTGCACAACATTGCACTATACCACACTAGTTTACACTTTTAACAGAGGGAACAAGTTTATTTTCTCTAACATTGACTATCTGCTAGGTTTGATAGTTATGGGATCCAGATGCTTGGAGCATTTTGTTGCGATGGGCACCGAACAAACTTCTTCTTACGACAATCCCAACGTTGAGTCAAGCTCTGCAACGATATCCGCTTGAAACTCTTCAGGCCATCAATTTGAATAGCCTGAAAGTTCATAACAGGAGCTAGATATTCCTTCAAGCTTAGAAGTAGGGATCGAGCCAAATCCTGACACTTTAGAATTTTCCATATTTTTAAATGATGTGGAGAATTCAGTGGCTTTAAAGGTCAATGATGCCTCTCTCCATAGACTATGCATTAAACATGGGATTCCATGTGAGGATGTATGAGCCCCGCCTCATAACAGTAGGGCTCATTAGCCCGTGTGTGGTATACTGCATGCAACAAGTTTATGTGCTTTGCTGGTTGCATTTCACTTTTCAATCCATTTATTTGGAAAATGTTGCATTATTTAAGATTGGCACCACTTAGCTACATCCAAACAGCTACCCATTTTGGCACTGCATGCATATGATATTCCTCGAATTCTTATATTGTGAGCTAACACCGAAAGACATTAGATTTATCTACAATCTCAAGCAGTGAAAGGGAAGCCTCTCGTACACTTTCTTCAAATTAGTCAATAACCGCCAGGTCATAACTAGTGCTTGGAACAAACTAAGTGCTTTTAAAAATAAATGGCTCTATGTGCTGCCCACCTAGTTTTGCAGGACGGTGGCTAGGAGGTTGTAATTGTCGTTTTAAACTTAACTTGAAGTGCTTTATTCAAGTCGTATCCTAAATCAAGCAGTTCTTTTTATAGAACATTGCAGGTAGCCATCCACGTCCCACCGGCTATTTATACTCGTGGCGCTTTCAGTGTTCAAAAATACACCGATGGTGGATAGGGACATCAAATCTCTTCTTAGCAATGAATGCCTTTTTAACTTCGGCTTACTAGAGAAGGCCGTTGCATGAGACTGCTAAGAAACACTAAGGAGTATGTTGTAGGCGCCATTAGGCAAAGAGGCCATGGAGTTGATCCTGTCCTGCCCCCGGTCGAAGGGGCTCAAGATGTCGTCGAGGAATGCGAGGCGAGGGGCAATGCTAATGAGCCCGGTTGTGATGATGTGAGATCAAGTCATAAGCCTACGGTTAGATCCTCCCAAGACACACAACTCCTCGATTCAGAAAAGAGAAGAAGAAAAAGACTCGTAAATAAGCTTCGTAGGGGCTTGTCTCCACGAAATCCAAGTTAGTATCTGTTGCTATAGATCAACCTAGCTCTCTGCCTCCACAAAATTATATAAGGGGCTGTTAAACATCCCGGTTCTAAATTATATTGGGAATTATGATTTGACCAATTCACTTCTCAAGGGCTCCGGATATCCTATTCGATTTGGTGCTGACATTCCTACGATTAGCATGTGAGAGATTACTCTAGTGAGTAAAGCTCTAGTAACTAGTCCATGGAGGACACTAGGACACTCACGATCATATGCACTACACCGCAAGGCACTCATTCGCCTTTTAGTCCAGTGATTCTTATATACTTTCATTTTGTTTGTAGGCTCGATGGGACCCATGCAATTGTGATCGCTTGAAGAGATCAGCATACTCCCAATTATCTTATTTTGGGGCTGATCAAAGTCCGAACCTAGGTCGAGATAGAAAAGGGCATAAAGGAAGAGAAGACCGAGGCTGAAGCCACTAATCTAAGGAATCATCATCCAGGCATAGGTCAAAATCTCAGTCTTCTCACGACAAGGATGCCGATCAACACCATTCCATGCATAGTAGTAGCAAGTTGTTGCCTCATGCTCCCACTTTGGCTATTGTACCCGAGCAACATTCGAGTTCTTTCGGAATTTTCTAATCTCTGGAATGCCAGTATGATGCAATAGTGCTGGAAACTTCATCCTTGAAGCATGGAAAACGGGCCCTCTCAGTCCTGACTACTCTTAATGCCACTGCAGTCAAGAAGATGGCCAACCTTAAGGTCACATTTCCTAAGTTGTACCAACTAAATCTATTATGTTAATGATGTTTATGTATAGCACGATATAACTCGCCGTGTGGGTGAGAGAATTTATAAGGTGTCGGTGGTAAGGAAACACAAAATTTATTGCTTAACTCTTGAGACGATCCACGAAAGAGATATTATTAAGCATTTGGATGAGGAGGTCAAGCAGTTGGGTACAAAGCTAGTCGATGCTGTGAAAAGAGCCAGTGACTCTTCTAAAGCTGTCAAGCGTTTAATGAAAGTGCACCAAGCTGAACCGGACACTGCCATTCATCGCTCTCGTGCTTTATCTATTGAAAAAGACATCTTATAGAAGGAGAAGGATGTGCAAAAAAAGACAATGATTCCTTAGCCCTTCATAATAAGTAGCTTGAGGAGGAGCTTGACAAGGAAAAGCAGGTAAAGCTAGAGTCTCAGCTAGAGTCTCAACGATACTGCGAGAAGATCATCGAAGCTCACAAAGCTAAAATAGAGGCTGACAAAAAATATATGCAGGTAGAGGTCCTTAAGAAAGAGGTTAGGGAGGCTGGTCAGACAGAAACAAAGGATGAGTTTGATCCGTTGCAGATATATAACAATGCATGCATCCTCATGAATCGCAATCTCCGCTTCCTTAGAGAGAGGTATCTCGAGTCACTTGTCGATGCTTAGGACCATATTGTATTTCTAAAGAAGAAGTCTCTGATGATGCTGAAGTGGATAAAGAGCAACGCGTGTGTGAAATCTTGCATGATGAAGAGCCCAATGAATTTAGGGTTGATCGGCTCAGTTTACTTAGTGATCCAACAACCACTAAAAAGGGGAAAGATAGTGGTGAAGCCTCGGGATCTAGTCCTTAAGACCTTCTCAAGCAATTGGTGCTTTAATTTCTCATGCCATGTAAAGTGATGTGGCCTACAATCCAGACCAGCCAGAGATGCACAAATCTTTTGGGCTATCATCGATTTTGGAAGGCGGCATTCCAGCTAGGATCGAAGGAAAATCTAGTGAAGGTATATCTCTTCTTCTCTGATGTTCGAGAAAGTTTACATCTCATGCTTGTTAGTCATGGGCTTACCTTGGTCTTCATGAAATTGCAGGTTTGTCTACATCTATCCATGCTCTTGATGATGATGTTACCATGAGACAGCATGTGCTGGCCACGGGGTCCACTACGACCATCACTGTATAGGTCGCCCCTACCAATCAACCTGCTGGAACTCTTGGCCTAGATGCAGAGGCCATTGGGGCTATGAATGAAGAAATGACCGATAACCACCAGTACCAGGATGAAACAGAGGACGCGTAGTGACTCATACCTCTGAACACACTGGAAAAATTAGCATGAAGGAGTGCATTGAAAAGGAGGGGCTAGATTTGCACACCAAAGGAAAGTGCTGAAGTGGATATTACTTCGCTTGAAGTTATACTGTTCGGCCAATGTCACTTCTAAGAATGTTGACCATTCTATATCCCAAAACGAGACTGCTTCTGTCTGTCAAAGCATTTCTCCTAAGGGTAGTAAGGGAAAAAGAGGGTCAAAGAGGAGAGGATAAGGCGGTATCTCTAGAGAATCCACCCCAAAGAAGACCCCAAGAAGCCCAAAAATGATAAGAAATGGTTGTCGAACCAGCTTGGGTAGAGCGTAGCTAGGTTGCTAATTTCTTGCTGTTGGGCACAACTATGCGTTTAAGGCCCTCATTTTTGGCTTTCAATTTCTGGAATGAACCTGTACTTAGCTTCCAAGCTTGGGTATGTGCATAAAAATTCTTTCATTTTTGCTCTTCTTTTGTACAAACTTATTCAAGTGTTCGAGCTATTACGTTTACCGTTCATTGAACTTGTAATTCATCGCTCGTTATTTAAGCTGCAGTGTCTTTTCGTTGCCCATTGCTATGGGTGTCGATTCGAAAAATCCATCTCAAGACCTCCTTTCGGTAGCGGCCTTAACCGGTATCAAATACTAGGTGTGAGCCACAATGTTATGCTATCATATTTAGTGGTTAGGTGATTATACTCATGTCCCCGGTCTTAGGTTGGCGGAGTTGGTTCGTAGATGGTTGGGTCCCATCCATGATGAGTTTATACTCCTCTTGTTGGCCAAAATTGGAGAATGGATGATCGATACACACTCGTTCGTTTTGTTCATACAGTTATCTGCACTCTAAGGATTAGATTAGTCGATGGGCGGTCAATCATACCTGCTTGATGTTCAAAATGTAGCACATACTCTAGGGACTAGAATTGTTCTATGAAACGGTCGAATCACATTTCCTTTTATTAATTCCCGTTCCCCAAAGTCTGGGGCAAAAGTCGAAGAGTGGTTGGTCGTATCTCGCCCACTTTTACTTTGCATTCTTCCTATCGAATTAGGAGTTGGAGTTAGTAAATGGATGGTCGAGTCATACCCATTTTCTATTTTATACTCAGCCCGTTGGATTGCAGGCAAGTGTTAATGGATGAATGGTCAAGTCTTATTCCTTTTGTTAAATTTGATTATGGACCTGAGTACTTGGCACCAAAATTTGGGTACTTGTCTGTTTATTTTAGGCATACGTTGATGTAAGTTGGTCATATATCACAATTATTATATTATGCATAAACAATTCATAAATATGGAGTAAACTTTAATTTTTATTGCAAACTGAAAAAGAAGCGACACAGTCTATCTTATTACATGGCTTTGAATCAAAATGTAAAAGAAAATTCTAAATGAAATATAATTGAATAAAAAACCAAGTGAAATAGCATCGTAAATGCTCGCTACTCTATGCTCTAGCGAGTGTGATGCCATCGACAGTCGCTAGCTTGAAAGTTTCGTCTCCAAGCTTTTAATTGATAACATACGGCCCTTTCCATCTCAGATCCATGATTTCGGGCCTAGGAAAGATCTGTTTTAGGACAAGATCACTAGTTTCAAAGGTCTTATTTTAGATTATAACATTATTGTATCAAAACTCACTTCTGGTGTGTAGCTGCCCTCAAATCAGCTTCTTCACGCTTCTCATCGACCATATCTAGATATCCAAAAGGATACCTTTGTTAGTTTCGGGGTCATAATAAGTCACTCGATGAGAAGGGACTTCAAGTTATATAGGAATAACCGCTTCAGAGCCATAAGTCAGGGCGAATAGAGTATGGCTAGTCGTGGAATGTGGGTGGTTCTGTATGCCTATAATCCTGACGGGAGTTCATTAACCAACTTGCCTGCAGCCTTTCAAAAATGCCTTTTCATAACGGGCTTTATGATTTCGTTGACAGCTTCGACCCTATCCATTAGCTTGAGGGAGAGAAACTACCATAAATCTTTTCTCGATATGATGTTGGCGACAAAAGTCTTCGAATTCAACACTATTGAGTTGGGTCCCATTACCGTTATGATTATTAGAGGGAGACAGTCATGATAGATGATGTTTCAAACAACAAAATTTATTACTTCCTTTATATTGATTATGGCCAAAGGTTCGGGTTCATCCTATTAAGTCAAGTAATCAACTGCTACAATGGCGTACTTCGCACCACCTTTGGAAATCGGCAAGAAGCCGATGATGTCAATACCCTAAGCAGCAAACGGCGACTGACCATCTGAATGATTTTCATCGATGGGGATGTCGGTATCTTTGCAAACATATTGCACTTGTCGCATCTTCTAGCATAATCAACTGCATCTTGATTGACAGTTGGCTAGAAATAGCCATTGCGAAGTATCTTCTTCACCAGACTTTGCCCCCGATGTGATCTCCATATTCTCCTTCATAGACTCTGCTTAATACTCGATTGGTTCCATCATTGTTGATGCACCGAAATAAGGGGACAGAGAATTTCTTTCTGTACATGACTCCTTCTTAAAGGATGTATCGTGAAGCTTTACGAAGGAACTTCCATTTTCGTTCCTTCGCTCAGGATGGATTCCCTTTTGCAAATAGTTTTTAATTGGAGTCATCCATGGCTCCTTCTTGGGATCTGTCTCAAAGACCTAATCAATCTCCATTTAGTCAATGCCAAGAGTGCTGAGTACTTTAACTGGGACCAAACCCATTTGTTGTGCATCCTCGAAAATGGCCAGCTTGGCTAGCGAGTCGGCTTTTTCATTCTGTTCTGTGGGGATGTGTGTAATTGTGAAATTCTCAAGGTTAGCTAGTAGTTCTTTAATTCAATTGGGGTAAGGAGCAAGTTACGCTCCTTTGATTTGATATTCTCCCCTAAGTTGGTTTACTCCTAACCGAGAATCACATAAAATTTGCAATGCTTGCCACATCTCTAGCCAGTTTAAGCTCAATGATCAATTTGGCTTTGTTATTCGTTATAGGGAAGTCAAGTTTCAGGGTGTAACAGATCAAGCATTCCTAAAAATTTATTAATATGACTCTAACCTGGAACATTGATCGTTGGATGCTCCATCCATATACATTTCCCATCGAATGGTAGGTTCTCCACTGCTCTCCAAAGAGTCATCTTATGTAGTGAATTCATCTATGAAATCTGCCAGTGCTTGTCCCTGGATAGCTCTCTGACAAGGATAAGTGATAGCGAACTAGCTCAATTTGATGTTCCATGTAAGTAATCTCCTAGAGGTCTTAGGTCGTCATAGGTCCTGTCGTAATGGCTGGTCGGTGATGACATTGATAAGATGAGCCTGGAAATAAGGGCGAAACTTTCTTGATGTAATTAACAGGCAATACGCGAGCTTCTTTAGTTTCGAATAGTTCCTTTTAGCACCTATCAATCACATGCTAACATAATACATTGGCCTCTGGATCTGATTCTCTTCGCATAGTAATGCGACGCTTATGGCATGTACGGACACTGCTAAGTAAATGCACAAGTCTTTATGACCTAATGGCTTGGGAAAGATGGCAGGTCTCCCTAAGTGATGTACCAAAGATTGAAATGCATCAACACAATCCTGAATCCATTCAAAGTTCCCTTGTCCTCTCGTAATTAGGTTGAAGAATGGAATGTACTCGTCGGTGGTCCTGGAGATCAATCGACTCGGGGCAATGAACTTCCATTTAGGCTCTACACTGGGTTAATTGTCTTTAGCACTTAGATATCCCTTATCGCTTGAATCTTCTTGAGATTAGCTTCAATTCTATGAGAGTTAACGATGAAACCCAAGAATTTCTTTGATGCAATGCCAATAGCGCATTTCAAGGGATTAAGTTTCATCCCATATTTCTGGAGAACACTGAATGTCTTCGCCATGTCATCGATGTGGTCATTTGATCGTCATGACTTTACAAGCATATCATCTATATATACTTCCATGGACCGTCGATCTAGTCTTTGAACATCCGATTGCCCAATCTCTGGTAAGTAGCTTTAACATTCTTTAGTCCAAAAGGCATCATAATGTAGCAGTATAATCCTAGGTTGGTAATGAAGCTGGTCTGTTCCTGGTTTGGGACATGCATCAGGATCTCATTGTATCCGAAGTGCACATCCATGAATGAAAGCAGTTCTTGTTCAACAGTTGTGTCTACCAATTGGTCGATCCTCGAAAGTGGAAAGTTGTCTTCCGAACATGCCTTGTTGAGGTCTGAGTAGTTGACGCATGTTCGCCACTTTCCATTTAGATTTTCTCACAAGAACTGGATTGGATACCCATTTTGGGTAGAGGGCGTCGTGGATAAACCCATTGTTCTTGATTTTATCAAACTCCTCTTTAAATGCAACAGATCTCTTCAAATCTATGTCGTGTCATTTTTTCACCAGAACATGCCATGGGTCGATGTTCATTGCATGGCCCGTGATAGTTGGCGAGACCCCATACATGTCAGAGTGGGTCCAAGTGAGAACATCAAGATTCACTCGGAGAAAACCAGCTAATTCCTTCATCATGCTGCACAGAGCTATGATTCGATCTTTAAGACCCGTGGTGGGTCATCATGGCTGACTGTGATGCTAATTGTCAGCTTAATGGGTGCTGCCTTAGTTTCTTTAGGCTCCTCTTCTTCTTCTCTTGGATCTATATCTTTATAAAACCGACTCTGGTGCCCGTGCCAAAGCTCGAACGCCGATTGGTAAGTTTCATTAGTTTTGATGTAGAAAGGCTTCTCCACACCCTTTCCTTTCTCCTCTCGCTGAGCTTCTCTCAATTTAGCCACATAACAGGCACATTCAGTCGCCTGATCTTCATGGATAAGTCCCACATCATTCTCTATTGAGAATTTAGGTGACAGACACCAAGAGACGATAGGTTTCTTGAATTCAACAAGGGTCGGTTGGCTCAAGAAAGCATTATATGGAGAGTTCACATACATCACAAAAAATGGTAGCACCGGTACTCTTCTTCGGCTGCCATCTCCTAACTCTACCAGTATCTCGACGTAGCCTACAGCTATAATTGCAATACCATTAAAGCCATGAATATGTGCTTTGCAAGGTTTTAAATCTTTGGCTTCGAATAACATCTGGTCATATGCCTTCTTAAAAATAATATTCACATAACTTCAACAATCAATCAGAATCTTTTCACCAAGGCAGGGTCGATCATGGCTGAGATCACCAGTGGGTCAATCGTAGGGGCCTCCACCTTGTTTGCATCTCTACTTCGAAAATACGATATCATCTTTCATAGTTTGTTGCTGCTCTGCTGAAGCATTGTCCTCCGTGTTCGAGCAACATTCAATGTCAACATGTCTGATAGTATTAACGTAATGCTTCATTTCATTCCTTCTTTTGTCGATCGAATGTGATCCTCCAACAATGGTATAAATAACTAATCTCCCTGCTATCCACCGAGGTTCCTCAACACCGAGCGGAGCTTGTCCTCGATTGTGATCGAATATCCTCTGCCCGACATCCTGTGGGGCTTTCACAAATTAGTGTAATTTTCTTTCTTGAATTAACTTCTCAATAACATCACAAAGGTAGTGACACTCCTCCATGGTATGTGCATAACTTTCATTAAATCTACAGTACTTTCTAGACTATCCCGACATCTCTAAAGGTTCATTTGGAGGTGTTTTCCTATACTGCATAGCGTTATGACTCGATAAATAAACATTCTCTACCGACGTATTCAATGGCATGTATGTGTCAAATGATGGGTTCCTCGGCTTCCCTTTCCCTTAATCCCGTGTTTAGTCGAGTTTCTATCACTGCCTTTCATCTGCTAAATCAGTTTAATCTGAACATTGATTTGAACTTCTCCAGAATTATCACCGAACTGCTTCACTGCCACATTAGTTTGTATTCCCTCAATGCTTGGGCCTGCAACATCTCTCTTCCTGGTTCACTCTGCCTCCTCCCTCCTTAGAAACTGAGCCGCCTTTGCAAAGAATGGTCCATTGTAGTAGGAGGCTTTCCCGCTAATCATTTGCCAAACTTGGAACGGGGGTCGACTCCCCTAATCGGTACCATGAATATTGCACCATCATTCGAATCATTGACTTCTGTAACAGCTGTATTAAACCTTTCCATAAATCTTTTAGTGACTCCTTTGGTGCATGGACCAAG
Source organism: Allium cepa (assembly GCA_030765085.1). Classification (NCBI taxonomy): domain Eukaryota; kingdom Viridiplantae; phylum Streptophyta; class Magnoliopsida; order Asparagales; family Amaryllidaceae; genus Allium; species Allium cepa. Next base: position 591,273,042 of record CM060928.1, read on the forward strand.
TTGGAGAGTGACATTACATCCTTAGGACTAGTCATGGGCATGCGGAATTACTCTGGAAACTTCTTTGCTAACTCATTAAATGAAGAGATTGAACACAGTGGTAGCTTGGTGAACCACAAGGTCACAACATCTTCTAGAAAAATGGGAAAACACCTGCACTTGCCTGCATCAGTGGCTTAGGTAGAGTCCACGCGCTATTCCTACTTCAAGAGATGTTGCTTTAGGATAGTTTTTCCCATGTAAGCAGGCATTGTAGGCATAATGAACCTCGACGGATATTCTACATGTAGAATGTTGTTAGTGAATGGAGAAGACTTCTTGAGAGTCTCCGATCATTGTTGGTCAAGCCTTGACTTTCTTTCATTAGTTGTCTCACCATAACTGTTAAGTCTGGTGTTTGGAGAGTTGGTGTAAGGTAGTAGTCGTGTTCCACCTCATGTGAGCGATCCGACCCATACCTCCAAGCAATGCCAAATTACCTTGGTTCCTCTTGCACTTAATCCATTTCCTGAGCAGCAGTCCTAGCATCATCTCTCAGCTACAGTTCAATCACATTCGCCTAGCTCCAGCACCTTGATCGATCGCATCACCTCTATAGTGAGCTCCTTCGCCTGCATCTTGACTGGCCCCATGATGTGAGGATTTAGTGCTGATACTTTTTGGGGGTTCAGTATCGATAACCCGGTTTCGTCTCGATGTTCCAACTGCGTATGCATCCATTTTGCGGCGTCTTTTTTGTGATAGTCTTCAGAGGAGGAGGAATTTTTTGATCCCGAATATGGAGTAGGCTCCCTCCTTATCTTTCTATGCTAACCTTTCAACTTATTTATTAGGTCGACATTAACCTGGATTTGCTGATTGAGCTGCTGATGACTATCTATCAGTTCCTTTATTAGGATTTCAAGGTCAGCTCTAATGATGTATTCGGTTCAATTTTGGGCTTCGACAGCCGCCGATTGTACATTATGGTCAACTTGTTGAACAATAGCGTCTTCATTACCTTCAACAACATGGGACGTATTATACTTTCGCTGGCCATTGCTAATAGCTTCCTATTAGACTTTCTTCAAATTCGAGTAGAAACGGAAACTTGTCGGCAGAAATCTGGATCTATCTTGCGAATATGGTATCCACAATTAGATAATGAGGCCCAATCAAGCTGAGAACTGATTTCTTAATGAAACACTAAAACGTTTACATCAAATGTTAGCACAAGCACCCAATAGATTATATGTGGAGAACTAAATAAAGAAATCTAAATTTTAATAGAGGAAACCAATAGAAAAAAAGTAAAAAACAATGACAAATAGATTTATAGTGGTTCGCCCTTGAATGCCTACGTCCACTTTGATCGAAAATCCTTATTAATCACATAAATTTATAAGTACAAGAGGGATTAGATTGGAATTCATGAATACAATGGAGTACAAAGAAACTAGCAGCATAAAGATCCTTCAAATGAACTATGAAATCTGTATTTGTAAAGGTAGACCACCGAATATCTTTCTAAAAAATTTCCTGCAGAATCTCAAGTCCTATTTCCTAATGTAAAGTGATCGACCCTGATTGGTTGCGACGTCCATATAGCATGCACAATCGGTGTTTTGGTTCCCCTTCCATGCTAACTTTATGTTTCTAAAGTTGTTTGCATAGTTGTTCTCATGTTTATAGAGATATTGATTGATTCCCGTTAAGTTGAACTATTGGTTGATGGTGTTCATAGCCACAATGATCCGATATAATCCCCAGTCTAGGGAAAGCGACATGTAATGATCCCTTTCCTAGGGAAGGCATTAATCTATAATTCGAATGGTTCGTCAAGTCTATCTCTTGGTTTTGCTTGATCGTTACATCATATTTTTGTCTGTGTATGATCCCTAGACTCTGTGATAACCTCTCCGAACTTCTTTCCTTGTTCATCATCGAGTCTAACTTGTCTAGTCAATCTGGATACAACTAGGTCAAAAAACCAGATAACGATTACCTTCTTAAAATATACTTTTCATTCATGTAATCAAAAGGCAACTCTCTCTCCCATTAAGGAATGGCCAAAATTTTTATGTCCTCTAGGTAAAAAATTCCAAAATAAAAAATCAAACGAAATTAAAACAAAAAAGTGGCTTTGCCTTTCGATCTTTGCAAAATCCAGAGGTTGATTTCTACATCTAGGAGCTCTTGATTTATAGTTCAAGTTGTGACTTATAGGCAGTATCCTAAGGTGATTCTCAAATTTATTTATATATATTTTTTACGATTCATATGTTTGGATTTGAATGATTCATTATGTGTTTAATGGATTATTTTTAACATATGAATCAAATCTGCTCCATCTTAACAAAAGCACGTCCATTGTATTGAGTCAACTCAAATCTGCACATGTTGTTTATTCCCTAATAGGATATGTTCGTTTATGTTAATATTATTAGATCCATCATCCCTTTTGTTCATTTGCTCATATTGTACGTTTAGTTTTGATTTTGAATCCTGTTATCATGAATTTATATGTGCTTTAGTTTTCTAATTCCTTTTGTTTTGGAAATTTTTGTTTGAACAGTATTTCGTATTGAAAATTATTTTGATTAATCAATTTATATTTTGTGTTACAAATTTGGGGATTGAATACACATGTTATAAATTATATAGAAACTACTTTTTTCCATATTTACAAAAGAATAAAAGTTAATTCATTTCTAAGATTTACACAAGGACTTTCCTATTAAATCTTAAACTTTCATTTTAAGTTACAAGATCTAAGATTTTTATTCCGTTTGAGTGGGTATATATATTTTAAATTGCAAATTAATTGAAAACATGTTACATTATGTTTCGAATTTAAAACATTGATTCTATTATTGAATACATATATGTTTACACACAAACATAGATACACACACATGCACATATGTGTGTGTATCTCCTTAATTCAAGTATTACAAAACAAACTTTTATGAGAATTATGACCTTGATTTTAAACTATCCGTTAACTAAAATTAGTTTTAAATTGTTAGTTTTACTTTAAAACATGTCAAACAACCAAAATCAACCTTGGTGCGAAACAAGAATATATATATATATATATATATATATATATATATATTATGTGTTAATAAACACAGACACAAAATGTTGTTTTGTTTAAAAGATATATTTATGGACATCAAATGCATATATAAAGAGAATCATTATTGATGCACACATTTTATATGTTACACTTGCACAATATAAACTGAGTATATTTATGTATACTCATATTTCGTGCTATATCAAATTGATCATCAATGACATTTAATGAATCATTAACCTAACCAGAGAGAGAAAGAAAGGTTTTTCTCTCCAATTAGGGCTACTTATTCCCTTAATTGATTACATCGGTTAAAAAGTTCATTCTCAAATTGAATTTGGTGAGTAACAGCTATGCACATCGGTGTATTTAATACACTCATACATTTAAATTTATATCAAGTTCAAACTCTTTCAAACTAAGTAAATATAGGGGGAATTAGTTTAAAGGTCAAAATTTTGTATTTCCCTGGCCTCATGGACATTATCTGCATATTTTAGCCACAAGGACAAACATTCTTCTAAAATTAGTCATAAGGATATACCACCAAAATTACCAACCACCACACCTCGCGACACTACCTACCGCCATCACCGCAGCACCAGCCTTGCTTCCGCTTTCAACACTACCTAAATCGCCAAAATCTGAAATTTAGTACAAGGTTTGACATTGCTACTATGCAGTATCATTTCCTTTTACAAAATAAAATGATACCATGCAGTATCATTAATGTTATTATAATCTATAATACATACACTTCTACTTTTCTAATTTAAATTTACTCTTTCATAATTACCATCAATACATATTCTACTATACATAAAGAAAAGTGCATCATTAATTATTATTTTTAAAAAAAAATAGAAAAATTGATACTAAACATTATCATTTATATCAACTATCAAAAAACTGCTACTATTAAATGTGTATAAAATTGTTAATTTCAAATGTATATCTATTATCAAAAAAACTACAGCTATCAAATGTGTACAAAACTGCTACTATCAAATGTGTATAAAAGTGCTACTATCAAAATGTGTAAAAAAAATTACTGCTATCAAAATTGTATATAGTAAAATTTACTACTACTATAAAAAAGCATAAAATGTGTATAAAACTACTACTGTAATTCATAAATACTATTAAATGTGTATAAACTACTAATATAATTCATAAATACTATTAAATGTGTATAAACTGCTACTACAAATTCAAAAAAAAAAACTTGAATACATAAACTACTACTGCAAACATAATAAATGCACACTTCATTTATAAAATGGTATATTTTTTCAAAAAGTACTAATAAACATTCAAAAACTACTACAATAATTCATATATAATTCATAAGCTGCTACTATAATTCATAAACAGCAACTTTATTTCATAAATACTATTAAATGTGTATAAACTACTGTTAGTAATAAAAAAATAGCCACATTTTAGAAACTACTACTACAAGCATCATAATTATTAAAAAAATAAAATAAAATGACATTACAATTGTAATTTTTATTACAAGTAAAATACAATAAATAACATGAAACAAAACTGATACTTTGTAGTATTATTTTATTCTTATTTAATTCAATTAAAATTATTATTACATCTCGAAAATGCTACTACAAAATATCATAATAGTTTAAGATTACACACTTCATCTACAAAATGATATTACAAATCATAAAAACAATATTTCAAATCAAAAAATGTTAAATACTTCAAAACTACTACTACAATTTACAAAACTGATACCACATAGTAGCGTCGTCCTTCTATTATATTATATTGAAAATTTATCCTTCTAACTAAAAAATTGAGAGAATGCTCTTGAAGCCAAAAATTAATGAATTTTATCCGTCGTACTATTTTCCTATTAAATAAAATAAAGGATTTTATTTAAACTCCTTTTAGATTGGATCTAATATCACCTTAGACTTTATAGATTGAATATATCCAAATAGAAAACTTTTTCAAATCTATATATTTCACCCGCTTTCGACTGACTCGGTTTGAACTACAAAACTTTGCAATCCTGGTACATAGGTCGAAACATTAACTGGTCCTCCTTTCATAAAAGGGAGTGTCATTAATCTTGATCCTAACATAGGGATGCACATAGATTTTACACCCTTGATAGAGCAGCACATGGTCCTGGGAAGAATGCAAATCACACACCCTAACAAGAGCCATGCATGGCCTTTCGGATGAGCTAGGATCATTCTCTACTACTCAAAAAGCTTATAGTACTTAAGGTTAGGGAATGGGTATTCGAGATGAGATGATGGTACTTAGGAGAAAAATCCAATGTGTCTGCACATGCAATAGAATATGAGAGGCCATGTCACGACCCGAAATCCGATACTCGAAAATCGACATCCATACCTTACTTGTATTCGAACGCAGCAGATTCAAATGTCGAACTCCAGTTCGGATGGAGCTTATAACACATTAAGTAAACACACAGCTGAAGAAGAATGAAATTTATCATTGATATACAATAATTTGATACAATGATTGATACAAATGAGATATTAATACATATATCAGAGCTAGAATACAACAGCAGAAAGAATCAACAGCAGAAGACAAATAGATCGGCTGTGGAAAGACAATGTCTTCAATTCCAAATCCCAAAACTCCAATCCAAGAAGCTCAAACCACCACCAAGATGTATTAAGAAAGGTCAGTCTTGAATGTGATCGCCGAAATCCAAAGACTCCCAAGATATCGAATCTACATCTACTATTTGATTATCTGAAAAATCCAACTCTAGACTGCCCGTGTGGAAAAATTGTGGGCACCTAGAGTTTAGAAAGGGAACAATAAACTCCAGCTCAGTCATGGGACTGGCGTGAGCAAACGAAAATAGTTTTAAACAAAACAAACAACAAAAGAATTTAAGATTGAAATCCACAACGCTTTTTGAAAAATGAAACTACCATAAGGCCTCCCCGCACACACACAATGCAAGCACACAATTGGAGGAGATTTCTACTTATGATAGGAAAATATGCTTGATATGCGAAAACCTTTGATAATATTATTATTAGTGCATAGTGTAGAAAACAAATTCGAAAGTATAATATTAATCTCAGCCAGCATAGGTACAATTATATTATGCCTGCTATAGCTACCATTTAAGAATGGTAGGTTATACAACTGCAATCGTGAAGGGCGCATATTGATGATTGGATTTCCAACAAATAGTCAGGCAAAGGAACTTCCTGGGCCACATGGGATGCCTCCGGAGGGATGCCTTGAGAACTTAACCAGCTTTTTGCCAACACAAGGCCGGGTTACCTCTATAACTAGGTAACTACTGACATGAGTTTGCTATCCCCTGGTCGTAACCAACCTTTATCCGAGAGCTCGACACCAACAACCACAAAGCAATGTATTTGCAGTAACCATATAGGTTAAATATCCAGGCTCCATACCATGATACCACCTCTATCCAGAAGGAAATGGACATACCCTCAGGGGGCGCTACCCCCAAATAACCTTGCTGGATCTTTCCTGTTTCGAACATTTCCGGGTCGTGAGGTCCGACGAGTTCACGTTCACAAAGCTACGCTTTTCACAAAGCCATGCTTCGATCAACACATGATCAGCAACACTTTGTATGCCACATTACCAAATTGGGAATGTATCACTAGTAACCATCAACTACATAACCTCTGAGCTCGTACATCTCAGAGAAGGGTGTTAAGCTAAGAGAATAAATCTCCTCCACTAAACAAAAATGTATTTGGTAGAAACCAGCTTTACATCTCAAAATGTAATTCAGAAATACATCCATACAAGTCCGTTCCGGGTTCGAACAGAACCGAAGGCACTTCAAAAGAAGCCCGTGTAAATCCGAATAATCCCTAATCACGTCCGGACTCCCCATCACAAAGGATGATCGCATCTCTATATTGAGGATCAACTGGTGTAAAGACATTCAACGAGTTATCGTTTCACTTTTGAAAATATCTGGTCTTCCCCACCGGTTTTCAAATGCAATCCATAAGTCCTATCATTATTCGAAATGGGTTATATGACACAAAGTCCTCTCCCGGCTAAACTGAATAATGAGCGTTTGATTTATAAAGCATATGGATATAGTGAGATCTTAGTTAAGTCACAACTTAAAGCCCAAAACTTTCCTTCAAATGGTTTAAACAAATTACCATTTTCAAATCTTTAAACAAAAAGATTTACTTCATAAAGTTCACCAATCTTCCACAAAGATTAATTCATAGCTTTCAAAACTATTACAATTCAAATCTTTTATACAAAAGATACACCTTTATGATCCTCTTATTTTGGAAACAAAGTTCACTAATCTTTAACCAAGATTTATTAATAGCTTTCAAAATAATTCCATTTCAAAACTGAAATCCTTTGAACAAAAAGTGGAAATCCTTTCTTTATTTGAAAGCTATTATCATTTGAAAACAAATACTTTTCGTTTCAGAAAAATTTGATCAAATATACACAAGTTACATCCTTTAATGTATAAACTTGGGTTAATTATAAATTCCTAAAATAGTACTTTCAAAATACTTTAAAGATAGTTTAAAAATCCATATTATATAACTTGTATGAACCTTCCAAACGAAATTTCCAAAACAATTTCAAACTTAAACAAGATATATTATATTCAAACTACATTTTAATTTCAAACTTTCTTTCAAAAGCTTTTCATATTCAACCCAATTCCATCTCCAAAATCATTTAGATTCAAAATTCAATTTTTTAAAAACCATTTCATAAAATAACATTAAATTCAAATATCCGTGACTTAACTGGTTTCCTCATGCAATCCATATTTGTGTGTGTATGGTGTAGTCCAGTGGTTTTACACAATAGTGCAACATCGTCAATCATTACATATTCAAACACAGCAATATCGATAAGCAGTATAATCTTATAACACTTATCTTCATTCACAAATTTACAGATAAATGAAATAAATTCATCACAGATAAATAAATTACATTCATCACAGCTCACAAAATGATTCATGTCACAAAGCATCACACATTAGGGATATTAAACAATTCAAACATCCAATAGAATCCAAGCATTCATAAGTAAGATCAATTAATTATCTGGTTAATTTAAATCAGATTAATTACTTATGAATAAATTACTAATCCTGGTTAATTAATATTCATTAATTACAAACATCTTAATCAATTAACCTTGAATCATTTATTAATTAACCTTTAATAATAAATTAATCAACCTTTAGTTATTTATTCATCAACCTTAATTAATAAATAAATCGACCTTTAATCATTAAATAATTAACCTTTAATTATTTAATTATCCTTTAATTAATTACCCTTAATTAATTAGTTGATTGATTAACCCTTAATTAATTACCTTTAATTAATTATCATCCTCAAATTAATTACCTTGATTAATTAATCATACAATTAATTATCCTTTAATTAATTATTCTTCAATTACTCGATTAATCAAACTTAAATCATTAATTAATCAATCTTAATTTCTTTCATTTAATAATCAATTACATTAAGTAATTAACCTTTAATAAATTAATTTTTTTTTTAATTCATTACCTTAATAAGTACGATGATTAATTATTCCTTTAATTAACTACATTAATTAATCAACCATACTTTAATACTTAAGTAATTAATTACATTATTAAGTCACTTTTGAAAATATTTAGAAATTAACCTATTACAAAGTTACTTTTAAACAAAACAATTTTAAACATTTTAACTTTAACATTTTAAAACTTGGCAAACCTATTTAAAAACATGTTAACATTAACATTGGAAAATTTATTTAACAATTGCTTTGAAAACTTCATTCATTCTATTTGTTTTGAAAAAAATTGCTAAAATCTTCTTTTCCTTTTCAAACTTTTAAGATTGCATAAGAAACCCGAGCCATTTTTAAATTTTCCCGAGGCAAACCACCATAACAACCCGAGCCACCTTCGTCTTCCCAAACACGAACATCTCAGAGGCAAAAAAAAAACATGTACGTGCACATGTACAACCTTTTCGGTCTCCTCCGACCACTACCACTTCTACTCACACGTCACCAATGATCCCCCTCAGCCCCTCAATCACTCAGGTCAATTAATCTTGTCGTAAAACAAAATCGAGCCCAACAGCACACTGGAACTGAACTGATCATCATAAAACATTTCGCCACACCGCCCACATCCAACAGAGGACCCGCAATCGCGACCGAAGCTTCGCCACGACCCCTGCTCCCATCCTATTTGGTCCGATAGCTCCTGATCCATCATTGACGACGAAATTTCCTCAGGAACAATGTTGATTAAAACTGAACCTAAAACCCTAAACCGCCACCGATCAGTCACCATGACCAACTAAAAATCTAAATTCCATTTTTCTGATGATCCCTGATATCCCAGACCCCTTTCAGCCCTGATCGCGATGAACAATACCTCATTGATCAATAGAAATTGCTTATTTTCATCTTCTCGTTCAACTCAAAAATTTGCATGATTCTTAAACTTAAAAATCTTGTTTTTAACATCAAAAATCACCATATTCAAACTCAAATCGATTTATGTATTCAAAACTTAAATTTTCAAATGTCGAATTCTTGACTTGAATTCTTTTCTACTGAAATTTCTTGTTTTAAAAATAATTACATAATATATTTTTTGAAACCTTTTTTTTTTAAATCAAGTCTGGTTTACACTTTCATATTTCCTTTAAAGATCGAATCCTAAAAATGATTGAAAAAGGGGAATTTGATTTTTTTTCTAAATTTATTTAGCCTATGGGAATTAAAATAGAGGCTCGTATTCTTAATTCAGGTATGCACATAATCACTTGCATATGTATTTATATATATATACATACATCACATTTCCATACACTTCCAAGTCGTCGTCATCACAGGTACTAGAAAGCAAGAGGAGAAACGAATTTCTACTCACAGGCAACAAAGTAGATTAATGGTTGAAAGTTTGTTCGCATTGTTTGAATCAGAGGAAACCTGAAACTTTGCTTTGATTATGAAAAACTGGAAGCTTTATTTTTTGAAACTGGAATTTTAAAAACTTGTTGTGATTTTGTTTTATTATCTTGCTTGATCTATACAGAATTTTGAAACTGAGTTGATCTGATCTGCTTGTGATTGCTTGATCTTCAGGTTGAAACAATTTGAAGTGAATCTGATCTTATAGCTTCAAACTGAGTTGAATTTGTTTGAATGTATCAGATTTGAGATGATCTGATCCATATTTTAAAACTAGTACTTGGATTGATTTCGTTTGCTTATTTGTTGATTTTGCATTTCTTAAGTTTTTGTTTTCAGGTTTCTTAATTGAAAGAAAATGAGGAATATTTTCTCACTAATGTATGTTATTATATAATTAAATCAAAACAAAATTGTTTGCCACTTGTATTTCTATAATAAAACTAACCTAACACTTGTCATATACCTTGTTAATCTAGTTACAAATGTAAATTTGTATGATAAAACCTTTACACTTGTAATTTATATACATTTTACTAAATGTTTAAACATGGTTTTCTATTTAATTTAAATACATATATGTTTTATGTTTTCTTATTTGTATTCTATATTTATACTTATATATATTTAAAAACTATAATTTTAAAAGAAAATGTACATTAAACTTTCTTTTATCAAATTTTATTTAAGTCATACACACCATATTTTTTTCAAAAGATACACATACATATTAAAGTTAGAACACACATTTTTATTAAATTTAAAAATGTAGGGTATTTGAATCCAACTTATTTAAAAATATTTATCTTATTAATTTCAAAGATATGTACAAATTAAAGCTTGGTATTTATTGTATTTTAAAAAATTTAAATTCAAGTTGTAATTCTTTTTAAATGAAGGAAGTTTTCTATTTATACATTTTCTATTATTTAATCTTATATAACTTTTAAGGAAAATATTTTAAAACTCAATTTCTATAATAAATCCAATTTATTTATAAATATCTAAATTTTGAATTTTCCAAATTCAAAATTTTATTTACAATTTAACTTTCAATCTATATATATTCATAAATATATCTATTCAAAACTTTCAAATTAATCCACAATCAAATTTATAATTAATGTATTATTCAAAATATTTTTTCTAAATTTCCAATTAGAAATTCTATTTAAGTTAAAAATCCATTTATATACATATATAAATAAACAACACATATCTTTATTTATTTCGAAAAACTCAATTTAATTCACAATTTTAACCCAAAATTTTTATTAATTATTAATTCAAATTTGACTCAAAAACCGGGAATGTTACATATTCCCCCTTTAAGAAAATTTCGTCCTCGAAATTTGCTAGGGAGACAGCAAATAATAGATGAACATATCTGAGATAAAGAATTGATTTACCAGATCAAACTAAATATCTATTCTGCATTTGGCTTACCAAATCAGAACATCAACAATAAATACGAGAATGAACTCATTCTATATCTCACAAGATACTTGGGTCATCTGGTCTACGAATTTTATAGGGGAATTGGTTAGTTCGAAGAGATAACTAACCACTCGTAGAACATGTCAAGACCCCAAAGAATAGAAAAATGGATTCACTTCAGGTTGGAATATTCCAAAGTATACACCAACTTGTCCCTCTTCGGACTTGAATCCTCACCAGAAATCATGACAGAATTCTCATACCTTGGTTTTGACCGAAATTGTTTTATCGATACAAATCAATTTTAACTTTATATTTTACCAACCAATTTATTTCAAATAAATTTTCAAATTCAATAGAGTTAAAAGCGAAAAGCTGATAAGAAACAGATGAAGCGAATATGCAATAGAAACTTATCTTCAACGATTCACAGGGCCACCATCACACCAAAGCTTCTTCATGTAGCTGCCACGAAGCCATCAAACAATTCGAAATTGAATGATGATCAAAAGGAGATTGATAGAAAAATTATTTCCTTTTTGTTGCAGGGTATTGACCATTTGTAGTAGTACTCTCCTGTCCCCTATCTCGTCCTCTTCTTGCACTCATACTTACTATCAGTAAATAGTAAGAGATTTACTGAGGCATACGGACAGATATCTTAGGGATATACTCATTCTAGGGTATACTTCACCCTATCTCTAATGAGTTACCTAATGTGTTATACCCCTGAGCTAAAGTTCAACCTTCAGCTCTGATACCACTTGTCACGACTCGAAATCCAACGCTCGAAAATCGACATCCATACCTCACTTGTAATCGAGTGCAGCAAATTCAAACATCGAACTCCAGTTCGGATGGAGCTTATAACACATTAGGTAAACAACATAGGAAACATAATGAAATTTATCATTGATATACAATAATTTGATACAACGATTGACACAAATGTGATACTAATACATATATCCGAGCTATAATACAACAGCGGAAAGAATCAATAGCAGAAGACAAAAAGCTCAGCAACGGAAAGACAATGTCTTCAATGCCAAATCCCAAAACTCCAATCCAAAAAGCTCATCAAGATGTATTAAGCAAGGTCAGTCTTGAATGCGGTCGCTGAAATCCAAAGACTACCAAGATATCGAATCTATATCTACTATTTGATTATCTGAAAAATCCAACTCTAGGCTGCCCGTGTGAAAAAAATGTGGGCACCTAGAGTTTAGAATGGGAACAATAAACTCCAAGTCAGTCATGGAACTGGTGTGAGCAAACGAAAACAGTTTTAAACAAAACAAACAACAAAAGAATTTAAGATTGAAATCCGCAATGCTTTTTGGAAAATGAAACTTCCATAAGGCCTCCATGAACACACACAATGCAAGCGCACAATTGGAGGAGATTTCTCCTTATGATAGTCAAACATGCTTGATACGTGAAAACCTTTGATAATATTATTATTAGTGCATAGCGCAGAAAATAATTTCAAAAGTATAATATTAATCTTAGCCAGCATAGGTACCATTATATTATACCTGCTATGGCTACCATTTAAGAATGGCATGTTATACAACTGCAATCGTAAAGGGCGCGCATTGGTGATTGGATTTCCAACAAATGGTCAGGCAATGGAACTTCCTAGGCCACATAGGCACGCCTCTGGAGGGACGCCTTGAGAACTTAACCAGCTCTCTTCCAACACAAGATCGAGTTACATCTGTAACTAGGTAACTACTGACATTAGTATGCTATCCCTCTGTTGTAACCAACCTTTATCTGAGCGCTCGACACCAACAACCACAAAGTAATGTATTTGCAATAACCACATTGGTTAAATATCTGAGCTCCATACCATGATACCACCTCTATCCATAAGGAAAAGGACATACCCTCAGGGGGCGCTACCTCTAAATAACTTTGCCGCATTTTTCCTGTTTCGACCATTTCCGGGTTGTGAGGTCCGAAGAGGTCACGTTCACAAAGCTACACTTTTCACAAAGCCATGCTTCCATCAACACATGATCACCAACACTTCATATGCCACATTACCAAATTGGGGATGTATCACTAGTAACCATCAACTACATAACCTCTGAGCTCGTACGTCTCAGAAAGGGTGTTAAGCTAAGAGAATAAATCCCTGCCACCAAACAAAAATGTATTTGATAGAAACCAGCTTTACATCTCAAAGTGTAATGTCAGACATACATCCATACAAGTCTTTCCAAGTTCGAACAGAACCGAAGGCACTGTAAAAGAAGCCTTTGTAAATCAGGATAGTCCCTAATCACGTTCGGACTCCCCATTACAAAGGGTGATCAAATCTCTATACCGGGGATCAGCCGGTGCACAGACATTCGATGAATTATCCTTTCGCTTTGGAAAATATCCGGTCTTCACCATCGGTCTTCAAATGCAATCCATAAAGTCGTATCATTATTAGAAATGGGTTATATGACACAAAGTCCACTCCCGGCTAAACCGAATAATGAGCGCTTAATTTAAAAAGCATATGGATATAGTGGGATCTTAGTAAAGTCACAACTTAAAGCACAAAACTTTCCTTCAAATGGTTTAAATAAATTACCATTTTCAAATCTTTAAACAAAAAAATTTGCTTCACAAAATTCACCAATCTTCCACAAAGATTAATTCATAGCTTTCAAAACTATTCACAATTCAAATCTTTTATACAAAAGATACATCTTTAAGATCCTCTTATTTTGGAAACAAAGTTCACTAATCTTTAGCCAAGATTCATTAATAGCTTTCAAAACAATTCCATTTCAAAACTGAAATCCTTTCAACAGAAGTTGGAAATCGTTTCTTTATTTGAAAGCTATTATCATTTGGAAACAAATACTTTTTGTTTCAGAAAAATACGATCAAATATGCACAAGTTATATCCTTTAAAGTAAAAACTTAGGTTAGTTTTAAATTCCCAAAATAGTACTTTTAAAATAATTTAAAGATAGTTTAAAAATCCATATTATATAACTAGTATAAACCTTTCAAACCAAATTTCCAAAACAATTTCAACTTAAATAAGATATATTATATTCAAACTACATTTTAATTTCAATTTTTCTTTCAAAATATTTTCATATTCAACACAATTCCATCTCCAAAATCATTTAGATTCAAAATTCAGTTTTTTAAAAAACCATTTCATAAAGTAATATTAAATTCAAATATATGTGACTTAACCGATTTCCTTGTGCAATTCATATTTGTGTGTGTATGGTGTAGTCCAGGGGTTATACATAATAGTGCAACATCATCAATCTTTATAGATTCAAACACAGTAATATCGATAAGCGGTATAATTCTATAACGCTTATCTTCATTCACAGATTTACAGATAAATGATATAAATTCATTACAGATAAATAAGTTACATTCATCACAGCTCAAATCAAAACAATTTACGTCACAAAGCATCACACATTAGGGATATTAAATAATTCAAACATCCAATAGAATCCAAGTATTCATAAGTAAGATCAATTAATTATCCGATTAATTTAAATCAGATTAATTACTTATGAATAAATTACTAATCCTGGTTAATTAATATTAATTAATTACAAACCATCTTAATTAATTAAACTTTAATCATTTATTAATTAACCTTTAATAATAAATTAATCAACCTTTATTTATTAATTAATCAACCTTAATTAATAAATAAATCAACCTTTAATCATTAAATAAATCAACCTTTAATCATTAAATAATTAACCTTTAATCATTTAATTATCCTTTATTAATTACCCTTAATTAATTAATTAACCCTTAATTAATTACCATTTAATTAATTATCATCCTCAAATTAATTACATTGATTAATTAATCATATAATTAATTGTCCTTCAATTAATTATTCTTCAATTACTCGATTGATCAAACTTAAATCATTAATTAATTAATCTTAATTTCTTTCATTTAGTAATTAATTACATTAAGTAATTAACCTTTAATAAATTAATTATCTTTTAACTAATTACCTTAATAAGTAAATTGATTAATTATTCCTTTAATTAACTACATTAATTAATCAACCATACTTTAATATATTAAGTAATTAATTACATCATTAAATCACTTTTGAAATTATTTAGAAATTAACTTATTATAAAGTTACTTTTAAACAAAATGATTTTAAACATTTTAACTTTAACATTTTAAATCATGGCAAACCTTTTTAACCTGTTAACATTAACATTAGAAAATTTGTTTAACAATTGCTTTGAAAACTTCATTCATTCTATTTGTTTTGAAAATAATCGCTAAAATCTTCTTTTCCTTTTCAAACTTTAAAGATTGCATAAGAAACCCGAGCCATTTCTGAATTTTCTCAAGCATTCCCCCGAGATTCCCACTTTCCTCTCTTTCCCGAGGCAAACCACTATCATCTTTGAGCAACAACCCGGTCACCTTCATCTTCCCAAACCCGAACATCTCAGACGCAAAGAAACACGTACGTGCACATGTACAACCTTTCTGGTCTCCTCCGACCACTACCACTTCTACTCACACGTCACCAATGATCCCCCTAAGCCCTTCAATCACTCAGGTCAATTAATCTTGACGTAAAACAAAATCGAGCCCAACAGTATAACACTGGAACTAAATTGATCATCAGAAAATGTTTTGCCACACCGCCCACATCCACCATAGGACTTACAATCGCGACCGAATCTTCGCAACGAACCCATGCTCCTATCCCCCTTGGTCCGATAGCTCCTGATCCATCATTGACGATGAAATTTCCCCAGGAACAATGTTGATTAAAACTGAACCTAAAACCCTAAATTGCCATCGATCAGTCACCACGACCAACTAAAAATCTATATTCCATTTTTTCGATGATCCCTGGTATCCTAGCCCCCCTTCAGCAATGATCGCGACGGACAATATGTAACAACCCGGTATTTGCATCAATTAATAATTGACATTTAGAAGATTAATATTGTTGCAAATTTCTATTTGAAGTTTTTAAATTTTGAATTAAAATTGATTTATAAATTGTTAAAAGAAAATTCGGGATTTAAAATAAATTCTCGGCCAACATTTTCAAATGTTCGATGCCGTGAGAAAATTTGCTTTGCAAGTATACCCGACCCCCCTTTTCTTTCTTTTTCCCCGTTCATTCATTTAACCCTAAACCTAAAAGTAAACAAAAAGAGGGAATGGCGGCCTTGTCTCTCGTTCGTTCCCCTTTCTAAAAATTAGGGCTTCGGCAATCGACTTCAATTCATCGTGGGCGCGCCTCAGTTGATCGAATCAGTGATCATTCGCGTGTTGCCTTGCTCGATCGATCCCTCGATGCTCACTACGGCTGCTTCTTTTCGCGTTGAAAAAAAAAAGGTGAGAAATCTTTATTTCTCACATCTAACTCGTTCTCTGTACTGTGCTTCAGTCATTGAAGTATATGTTGATGATTTTTGTCTTGGTAGTGATTTAGGACTTGCTCAATTCGAATGTTTTGATCAATTCTGATTTTAAACCGATTGTTTTTGTTCTTGATAACTTCGATGTCGTTTTGCTTTGGCTTTGGCCTATTTTGATGCGTGAATTTTGGTCGGCTTCGACTTTATTGATGTATATTTTGAACTTCCCATGGTTTTTATCACGTGTGTTCATCCTTGAGGATTACTGCTTGTATGCTATACTATTTCCATTCTACTGCTGCATCACCAGAGATGTATACTTCTTAAGCAATGATGTTGACCTTGGTCACTTGTAAAACTGCTGTTGAACTTCGGGCTTTGATTTGGGTTTTCATTAACTTGTTTCACTTGCAGTTTACTAGAGTCAGTGGTTCACCACTGTCGTATTGATATTGCTTTGCAATTGTTTTCCCTGTCCACTGCTTCACTTGAAGCCTAGTACTTCACCATTTAATGTTTCAGTGTACATTGGATTTTTAGTTCAATTCTTGAGTTCACCTGCATTTGATCTCTGGTTGTGTTCATGAACAATTGTAGTTGCTGTCCACTCATGTACATGCTTCATCGCGGTGTATATATTTGCATTCATGCACCTACTTGTGCATCACCTTATCTCTGTCGCACTTGTATTGTTAGATCTGGAATTCTTATGCACTTCACTTGTGCCACTTTGTAGTTCACCGTACCAGGTCATCACCCCGTGTACCATCTGCAACTCTAGTGCATTGAGCCTTGTTCTTTTATCACTTAAGTTTGTTTGCCTGTAGTGTTTCACTCCTGTTTTGGCTGCGTCACTGCATACAATTTCATTTTTTGTACAAGTGTACTTCTCGGCCCTGAACATGATTATGTAATGTGACTTGTTTGTCTTGTCTTTGACTTGACTTGTTGAATTTTGGTTGTTGTTCCTTTTTGACTTCGGCTATGGTGATTTTTATTTCAGTGCTTGTCTTGACTTTACTTAGACAATTGCATTCACTCTATTATGGTTGAGTTTCTCTAAAGTTTGAAGGTCATGAGTCATGGGCATTCATGTGCATGATAAATTGTGTAGTCTTTTTGTTCACTGGTCGAGCTACTTGTTTGATGTGATTGAGTCAGCATCCCTGATCAAGTTACTATTTTCTGGTCTCTACCATCATACTTTCATTATGACCTGACCTTTACTTGAGTCATATTGATGGACATGTGCACCCTTTGTTGAGGATCTAAATCTGGAAAGGTGTCGATCTGGTTGTTGTTTATCTATATGTGCAGTTTTGAGTTTCTTATATGACTAGAACTGTTGGCCTTTGATTTGTAACTGCTGGTTCATTGTAGTAGTTTGTAGTGCATCATTTATATGCCTACATATATATGTCCCATTGTTGTTTCTTTGGTAGGTGCTGTTTGCACTTATCTCTGTCTGTTGAAATTTTGAACTGCAGCACTGCCTTGTGCATTCACTCATTTGAGTTATACGGTTTCTCGTTGCACCTCAGTTTCATTTTATTCTTGTTCAACCAGTAGTGTACGTCCATTGTGTACATTTGGTTTCGCAATTATATCGTCCAAACTTGACCTCTGCAGTTTTTGATTGCTGTTGGTATTCATTGGATACACCATCACTGTAGTGGCAAGGCAGTGCACGCAAGCGTGAACTGCAGCCACACGGTATTCATTGGGTACATTATCACTGTAGTGGCAAGGCAGTGCACGCAAGCGTGAACTGCAGCCACACGGTATGGCTTTTATGATATTCTATCTTGTTTTGATTTATCGATCTTTTGCATATTACATATGCAGTAGTGGCGAGGCAGTACACGCGTGCGTGTACTGCAGCCCTACTCGAGCTGATGTTTTAATTGATGTTTCAATGGTTTGAACTGTTTTGTTTATTTCAATTCAATATTCTGAATTGCATTCTGATTTGGTTTAATTACTGTCGTCTATTCATTATTTAATTATTATTGCTTCTGTGCACTAATAACTGAGTTTGAATTAGACTGACCCGAGTATTATTTTCTTTTGAATTTAATACTCGGGTCAGACCGAGTATTTCAGGTTGTAGATATTCTGCTTTGGGTTGCTGCTAGAGCTATGAAGTTCTTTCATATCTTTTGGAGTAGTCGTCGTCATTTGTAGTAGTATGTAAAATTGTATAGGAAGATATGTATTCATGTATATTATATACGTTAATGTACTTGTATATGTAACTTCCTTAGTCGACTGTTGTTGTTGTATCATATGTACCGTGTGAATGTATTGTAACTGACATCAGTTATTATATATATATATAAGACTTTCTGTTTCATCTGTGTTCCGCATTTATATTATCTGTGTTGTTATTTTATATTTACTGTTCTAAACTATTACGAACCATCGTAGTTCGTTTTATACTGGAATTGGGGTATGTCGATGGGAGAAAATAAATCAGAGATGAAAAATGAAAGAATATATATATTTATATCACTCCCATCGAGATAACCAATACTAGTGTAAGGCCAACTATTGATGGCCGCTCCTCAACAGCCTTATTCTCCGTGCTAGTTGACAGCATTACACCGTAGTGTTCTTGGCTAGCGTGGGTATAGAGGTGGGGCGTCACAGCTTGGTATCAGAGCATGGGGTTTAGAACAAATATAAAACATAACATAGATAGTACATGTGTTACAACCATTTGTCGACGTTCTATCTCTCACATTTGCATATGATTGTCTTTGAATTGTTAGGTATGAATTCCTAACGCTTATTCATATGCATTTGATTTTGATTCTTGTGTTTTCGGCTTTGATTTGATTTAGCCGATGATTGATTTTGTTCGAATCTCAGCGATTCTGAACTTGATATTTTATGTTTTCCTCGGCTTGATTTCCATTCGACTTCGGTCACTTTGTTTTTGAGAAATTTCTAAATTTCTTGATTTCCAAGACTCTGACTTTGTTTGCCGTTGAGTCCTTTGATGATGATGTTGAATCGTTTTGTACTCTATTATGGCCGTTATTTGTTGACTTCGGCATTGACTTGATTATCATTTTTGTTGAAGTCATTTATGCATTTATGCTCGTTCTGCTTTGTTTTTCCAATTGTTAATCGATTCTTCTTTTCCGATTAGTTGTTGTCATCTTTGTCGACTTTGAAAACTTCTATTTCTGGAATTTTTGGATATTCCTACTTTGATGGATTTAGAATCGAATTCTTTGGATTTTATTCACGTCTTCGAAGGTGAATTTTAGTGAATTGATTTGGTTTCCAAATTTAATCGATTCTTGTTAATTTCCCGATTTATTGCTATCATTTATTAGCAACTTTGATAACATTTTCTTCGGGATTTTCGTGAACATACTTTTGGATGGATACAGTATCGATTTCTTTGGATTCTATTCACGTCTTCGTATGTGAATTCTTGTGGTTGATTGTTTCTGCGATCATTTTTGTGATTTGTCACTTTAAAAATATAAATGTTTCAATACTAGTAGTAAATATCAAAACTCTTTTGTCAAAATGTTTTCAACTCTATTTTCAATATCAAAATCTTTTCCTAAACCGTTTTCCAATCTATTAGTATATACAAACCTTTATTTCACTCGTATGAGAAATCTAATTAAACGGCTTAGCAAAACAAGTGGTATGAAACGCTTGCGTTTACTTCGTCGGTTAATTTTTGGACTTGTTCGATTGAACCACTTGTGACATTTTTCTAGTGAAGATCTACAGTTTGTTCGTAAATATTTAAGTTAAGCTAGTGGTTATGGGACATGGAGCTAAACTTCTATATTTACTAGCTTAGTGTAATTGACACTTCTCGTTGATCTTGATGATCGCTTTATGAATTAGACTAGCAATTGCGCGATGTCTCTTTCATTGCGAGGTTAGACTGGACACCACTTGTGTGATTCCATTCACACATACCTTTCTGCTTTTTGGTTAGTCTTGACCTTAATCTGTGTGATTCCATTCACACATGCTTAGTGTAATTGACACTCCTCGTTGATCATGATGATCGTTCTGATGGTCAGACTAGACACCACTTGTGTGATTCCATTCACACATACCTTTCTGCTTTTTGGTTAGTCTTGACCTCAATCTGTGTGATTCCATTCACACATGCGGGGTAGCTCCCCATGGTCTTCGGACCGTCATGTGATAGGCCTCTTTCCCTTTTTCTATGACTTCTAGATTCCTTAAGTTGATTTTTGGAAATTTTATGCTTCACCTATTTTTGTGTACTGGTGAATTCATATGTTATTGATTTGTCATGAGTACAAATTTGAGGTATGATACCTCTTTGGATCTTTGAGAAGATTCTTGTGATATTGATTATCTCTTATCGGTTGATCTCCTGTTGATCATTATTTGCATACTTATAGTCGTATGTCAGTATGGATATTTCATATTTATGCCATACCTCTCGTCGGTTGATCTCCTGTTGATCATTATTTACATACTTATAGTAGTATGTTATTATGGATATTTTATGTTATGCGTTGCACGTGTTGGTGATTTTCATGCTCACGTGTAGGTGAGATTCCATGCTCCCGTTCTCGCTTTGCGTTGCACGTGTTGGTGATTTTCATGCTCATGTGTAGGTGAGATTCCGTGCTCCCGTTCTCGCTTTGCTTTACATGTGCTGACGAGTTTTCTTACTCCGGTTCGAGTTTTCATACTCGCGTTCGAGTTTTCATACTCCGGTTCGAGTTTTCATACTCGCGTTCGAGTTTTCATACTCCCGTTCGAGTTTTCATACTCCGTTTGAGTTTTCATACTCTCCTTCGAGTTTTCATACTCCGGTTCGAGTTTCCATACTCCCATTTGAGTTTTCATACTCTCATCTTGTGATTTCTGGATTTCTTGTGTAGATTTCTAGAATTTGTGCTTCACCAATTTTTGTGATTTCTATTGATAAGTTTTATCAATTTTTGTGCATTGGTGAACTCGTGTGTTATTGACTTGTTATGAATACAAGTTTAGGGTATGATACCCCTTTCTATCTTTGAGAAGATTCTTGTGACACTTTTGATGAGTGAAAATCCACTTATCGAAGTTGTTACTGATGTCGCTGTTTTAATCACGTGTTTTAAAAAAAAAAATTGTTTCAAAATATAAATCAAAATTGTTTTCAAAATTTTTATGATTTACGCTTTCAAAAGAATGAGGAAGCGATTTAAACGTTTCAGTAAAATCGAGGACTATGACCCCTTTCTTTTACTGATTCGCTTAATTCCGGACTTGTTCGTTTGAGAACGTAAAATGTTATTTATTTAAAATACACAATTTTGCACTTTCAAGGAAACGATGAAGTGAATTAAACGATTTAGTAAAACTCGTGGTTATGGGTCATGTGCGTTTGCTATTTCGGTTAATTTCGGACTCGTTAATTGAAAATTTTGTGATTTGAAATTTGATTACCGTTGTGGTAATTTCTGATTATCGTTTTGATAATTGGATGTTTATGATTTCTGATTTATCATTTTTGATAATCAGATAATTATTGTTTCTAATTATCGTTTGTGATAATTAGATATTTGTGGTTTGATTATCGTTTGTGATAATTAAATATTTGCGATTTGAGATTTAATTATCAATTGTGATAATTAAATATTCGTTGATTTGTGATTTCTGAATTATCGTTTTTGATAATCAGATAATTATTGTTTCTAATTATCGTTTGTGATAATTAGATATTTGCGATTTGATTATCGTTTGTGATAATTAAATATTTGTGATTTGAGATTTCTGAATTATCTATTGATAATTTGATTTTGTTGAGAATTTGTGAATTTCTTTTATGGAATTAAAAGATTTCTTTGGCGTTTATATTGTACTACGCCAGTGTACCGGTTCAATTTTCTGCTATTCATGACGTTTTCCACGTCTTCCTATTACGGAAATGCCTTAGGGATTTTCGATCCTTATTCTTGAGCAACCTTCTATTCACATCATTGCTTCAGGGGTTCAGCACCCTCGAAATAAAGATGTTTTTCTCGTGAAAGCTCAGTGGTTCTCAAATCCTATGGATTTCACTTTGGAATCCAGAGAATTCATCGAGCAAACACGTCCAAGTTTATTCTTTCATGCTCTTGTGGTTGTTACCTTTTGTCCTTTTATTCCTTATGATTGCGAGGACGCAATTTCTTTAAGGAGGGGAGTCTGTAACAACCCGGTATTTGCATCAATTAATAATCGACATTTAGAAGATTAATATTGTTGCAAATTTCTATTTGAAGTTTTTAAATTTTGAATTAAAATTGATTTATAAATTGTTAAAAGAAAATTCGGGATTTAAAATAAATTCTCGGCCAACATTTTCAAATGTTCGATGCCGTGAGAAAATTTGCTTTGCAAGTATACCCGACCCCCCTTTTCTTTCTTTTTCCCCGTTCATTCATTTAACCCTAAACCTAAAAGTAAACAAAAAGAGGGAATGGAGGCCTTGTCTCTCGTTCGTTCCCCTTTTTAAAAATTAGGGCTTCGGCAATCGACTTCAATTCATCGTGGGCGCGCCTCAGTTGATCGAATCAGTGATCATTCGCGTGTTGCCTTGCTCGATCGATCCCTCGATGCTCACTACGGCTGCTTCTTTTCGCGTTGAAAAAAAAAAGGTGAGAAATCTTTATTTCTCACATCTAACTCGTTCTCTGTACTGTGCTTCAGTCATTCAAGTATATGTTGATGATTTTTGTCTTTGTAGTGATTTAGGACTTGCTCAATTCGAATGTTTTGATCAATTCTGATTTTAAACCGATTGTTTTTATTCTTGATAACTTCGATGTCGTTTTGCTTTGGCTTTGGCCTATTTTGATGCGTGAATTTTGGTCGGCTTCGACTTTATTGATGTATATTTTGAACTTCCCATGGTTTTTATCACGTGTGTTCATCCTTGAGGATTACTGCTTGTATGCTATACTATTTCCATTCTACTGCTGCATCACCAGAGATGTATACTTCTTAAGCAATGATGTTGACCTTGGTCACTTGTAAAACTGCTGTTGAACTTCGGGCTTTGATTTGGGTTTTCATTAACTTTTTTCACTTGCAGTTTACTAGAGTCAGTGGTTCACCACTGTCGTATTGATATTGCTTTGCAATTGTTTTCCCTGTCCACTGCTTCACTTGAAGCCTAGTACTTCACCATTTAATGTTTCAGTGTACATTGGATTTTTAGTTCAATTCTTGAGTTCACCTGCATTTGATCTCTGGTTGTGTTCATGAACAATTGTAGTTGCTGTCCACTCATGTACATGCTTCATCGCGGTGTATATATTTGCATTCATGCACCTACTTGTGCATCACCTTATCTCTGTCGCACTTGTATTGTTAGATCTGGAATTCTTATGCACTTCACTTGTGCCACTTTGTAGTTCACCGTACCAGGTCATCACCCCGTGTACCATCTGCAACTCTAGTGCATTGAGCCTTGTTCTTTTATCACTTAAGTTTGTTTGCCTGTAGTGTTTCACTCCTGTTTTGGCTGCGTCACTGCATACAATTTCATTTTTTGTACAAGTGTACTTCTCGGCCCTGAACATGATTATGTAATGTGACTTGTTTGTCTTGTCTTTGACTTGACTTGTTGAATTTTGGTTGTTGTTCCTTTTTGACTTCGGCTATGGTGATTTTTATTTCAGTGCTTGTCTTGACTTTACTTAGACAATTGCATTCACTCTATTATGGTTGAGTTTCTCTAAAGTTTGAAGGTCATGAGTCATGGGCATTCATGTGCATGATAAATTGTGTAGTCTTTTTGTTCACTGGTCGAGCTACTTGTTTGATGTGATTGAGTCAGCATCCCTGATCAAGTTACTATTTTCTGGTCTCTACCATCATACTTTCATTATGACCTGACCTTTACTTGAGTCATATTGATGGACATGTGCACCCTTTGTTGAGGATCTAAATCTGGAAAGGTGTCGATCTGGTTGTTGTTTATCTATATGTGCAGTTTTGAGTTTCTTATATGACTAGAACTGTTGGCCTTTGATTTGTAACTGCTGGTTCATTGTAGTAGTTTGTAGTGCATCATTTATATGCCTACATATATATGTCCCATTGTTGTTTCTTTGGTAGGTGCTGTTTGCACTTATCTCTGTCTGTTGAAATTTTGAACTGCAGCACTGCCTTGTGCATTCACTCATTTGAGTTATACGGTTTCTCGTTGCACCTCAGTTTCATTTTATTCTTGTTCAACCAGTAGTGTACGTCCATTGTGTACATTTGGTTTCGCAATTATATCGTCCAAACTTGACCTCTGTAGTTTTTGATTGCTGTTGGTATTCATTGGGTACACCATCACTGTAGTGGCAAGGCAGTGCACGCAAGCGTGAACTGCAGCCACACGGTATTCATTGGGTACATTATCACTGTAGTGGCAAGGCAGTGCACGCAAGCGTGAACTGCAGCCACACGGTATGGCTTTTATGATATTCTATCTTGTTTTGATTTATCGATCTTTTGCATATTACATATGCAGTAGTGGCGAGGCAGTACACGCGTGCGTGTACTGCAGCCCTACTCGAGCTGATGTTTTAATTGATGTTTCAATGGTTTGAACTGTTTTGTTTATTTCAATTCAATATTCTGAATTGCATTCTGATTTGGTTTAATTACTGTCGTCTATTCATTATTTAATTATTATTGCTTCTGTGCACTAATAACTGAGTTTGAATTAGACTGACCCGAGTATTATTTTCTTTTGAATTTAATACTTGGGTCAGACCGAGTATTTCAGGTTGTAGATATTCTGCTTTGGGTTGCTGCTAGAGCTATGAAGTTCTTTCATATCTTTTGGAGTAGTCGTCGTCATTTGTAGTAGTATGTAAAATTGTATAGGAAGATATGTATTCATGTATATTATATACGTTAATGTACTTGTATATGTAACTTCCTTAGTCGACTGTTGTTGTTGTATCATATGTACCGTGTGAATGTATTGTAACTGACATCAGTTATTATATATATGAGACTTTCTGTTTCATCTGTGTTCCGCATTTATATTATCTGTGTTGTTATTTTATATTTACTGTTCTAAACTATTACGAACCATCGTAGTTCGTTTTATACTGGAATTGGGGTATGTCGATGGGAGAAAATAAATCAGAGATGAAAAATGAAAGAATATATATATTTATATCACTCCCATCGAGATAACCAATACTAGTGTAAGGCCAACTATTGATGGCCGCTCCTCAACAGCCTTATTCTCCGTGCTAGTTGACAGCATTACACCGTAGTGTTCTTGGCTAGCGTGGGTATAGAGGTGGGGCGTCACACAATACCTCATTGATCAACAGAAATGGCCTATTTTCCTCTTCTCGTTCAACTCGAAAATTTGCGTGATTCTTAAACTTAAAAATCTTGTTTTTAACATCAAAAATCACCATTTTCAAACTCAAATCGATTTATGTGATCAAAACTTCAATTTTTGAATGTCGAATTCCTTTTTTGAATTTTTTTCTACTGAAATTTCTTGTTTTAAAAATAATTACATAATATATTTTTTTGAAACCTTTTTTGAAAAAAAATCAATTTTGGTTTACACTTTCATATTTCCTTTGATGATCGAATCCCAAACATGATTGGAAAAGAGAAATTCGATTTTTTTTTTCTAAATTTATTTAGCCTATGGGAATTAAAACAGAGGCCTATATTCTTAATTCAGGCATGCACACAGTCGCTTGCATATGTATTTATATATATACATACATCACATTTCCATACACTTCAAAGTCATCGTCATCACAAGTATTAGAAACCAAGAGGAGAAATGAATTTCTACTCACAGGCAACAAAGTAGATTAAAGGTTGAAAGTTTGCTCACATTGTTTGAATCAGAGGAAACCTCGAACTTTTCTTTTGATTTTGAAAAATCTGGAAGCTTTATTTTTTTGAAACTAGAATTTTAGAAACTTGCTTTGATTTTGTTTTATTATCTAGGTTGATCTGTACTAGATTTTGAAACTGAGCTGATCTGATCTGCTTATGACTACTTGATCTTTAGGTTGAAACAATTTGAAGTGAATCCGATCTTATAGCTTCAAACTGAGTTGAATTTGTTTGAATGTATCGGATTTGAGATGACCTGATCCATATTGTGAAACTAGAACTTGCATTGATTTGGTTTGCTTATTTTTTGGTCTTGCATTTCTTAAGTTTTTGTTTCCAGGTTTCTTAAGTGAAAGAAAATGAGGCATATTTTCTCACTAATGTATGTTATTATATGATTAAGTTAAAAAGAAAATTTTGTTTGCCACTTGTATTTCTATAATAAAACAAATCTAACACTTGTATTATTCCTTATTAATCTAGTTACAAATGTAAATTTGTATGATAAAACCTTTACACTTGTAATTTATATATATTTTACTAATTGTTTAAACATGATTTTCTATTTAATTTAAATATATATATGTTTTATGTTTTCTTATTTATATTTTATATTTATACTTATATATATTTACAAACTATATTTTTAAAATAAAATGTACTTCAAACCTTCTTTTATCAAATTTTATTCAAATCATACAAACCATATTTTTTCAAAAGACATACATACATATTAAAATTAGAAAACACATTTTCATTAAATTTAAAAATGTAGAGTATTTGAATCCAACTTATTTAAAAATATTTATCTTACTAAATTTCAAAGATATGTATAAATTAAAGCTTGGTATTTATTCTTGTTTTAAAATTTTAAATTCAAGTTATTATTCTTTTTAAATGAACGAAGTTTTATATTTATACATTTTCTATTATTTAATCTTATATAACTTTTTAAGGAAAATGTTTTAAAACATAATTTCTATAATAAGTCCAATTTATTTATAAATATTTACATTTTGAATTTTCTAAAATTAAAATTTTATTTACAATTTAACTTTCAATCTATACATATTCATAAATATATTTATTCAAAATTTTCATATTCATCCACAATCAAATTTATAATTAATATATTATTCAAAATATTTTTTCTAAATTTCCAATTAGAAATTCTATTTAGATTAAATATCCATTTATATACATATATATACATAGCTTTATTTATTATGGAAAAACTCAATTTAATTCACAATTTTAACCTAAAATTTATATTAATTATCAATTCAAATTTGACTAAAAAACCGGGAATGTTACAGGCAAACTTCAATGATAAGAATGGGGAGCCATTAGGAATGGCAATTGGGTGGGTTTCTTATGCCCTAGTCCTACCTTAGGTTCTTTAAAACCTATCCCAAAACCCGTAACATGTACATTTAAGGTAGATCGGCCCCACTCCGCCCCACGTCCTGATCTGGCTCTATATATCCATATAAAATTATGTACTAACATACACAAACATGCTCTCTCTCTCTCACACACATACACACATACACACACACGCGCGCACATAAATATATATATAAGTGGGAATGTCACTAAATGTTACGTTAAATATAAATAACAATGTATTTATAATGATACAAAAGGATAATAAAAATGCTATGTACAATAACAGTTCAAAAAATATGCATATGTTGTTATAGAATTATACGTGACTCAACTTAATTCTATAAAAATCCTATAACTTATTGAATGAAATATTATAACATCCATATTATGATCACTTATGTTTAATAAGATTAATAAGTCATCATTATAGCAATAAAATGATTTTATAATATCTAGTTGGTGGCGGCGGGTTATGGAGGCCAACCGAGCCTTAACCTGACTATAGACTCAAAGCTGCTAGGAACGGGTATGGATCTACCCGCCCCAATGACCTAATGGGTGGGTCTTAGGGCATTAAAATTGGGGCAGGTCTACCGAGTTTAGACCGTAGACTCGCTCCATTACCATCCCTATAAGTCATTCTCAAAAGAGATCCTCCTGGCATACGCACCTCTCCGACATGTGATGTTGAGCATGGAAAAGTTTTATGGCGGTCTTAACCCGTCTGATCCATGTTATATGAACTAAATTTTTTACAGCCATTTTATTTTAAAATTTATATAAATATATATGTTATACATGTGGTATAATAATATTCAAATATAAATTATTAATACATACTAATGTTTTTAATTTATACGCACACAAATATACACACAATTAAATATATTTGTCAATTAATATTGAAATTAATATTATATACTAATATTATATATATATATAATAATTTTACAATTCAAATTTAAATATGTGACCTTTCCAAAATAATTATCATATATATATGTGTGTGTGTGTGTGTGTTAATTTTTTTATAAACAGTGCCGACAATATTTTTTTACTTTATTTTAAAATGCAATTAGATATTATTTTATTCAGTTGAAAATTCAAAATTCAAAATTTGTTTGCTGTTTTAAGCACAAATTTAATAATATTTACTGTATGTCGAAATCCAAAAGCTTTAATAATTTTTTATATTAAAATTTTCAAAAAATATTACATATATAATCTAATAGCTTTACTTCATTACCAAACCAAATTAGAATTTATGTTTTATAATATTTAATTAAAAAACTATTATATATATAAATGTATAATACTTATTTTAATGTATGTATACGTATACGTATACATATACATATACATATACACATATACATACACATACACATACATACATATATACACATATATGCACATATATATGAGACTTGATCCAATCTGAAAGTAAATTTACAAATATATATATATATATATATATATAATGTTTTGTTTATAAGTTAATAATTAAAATTGATTTTGATTTTGATTTTTTTCAAAAATACCATGGTCTAATATAATATATAATGACAATCGTATATGATTATTTCAATTTAACTTACATTCAAAAATATAATTAAATAAAAAAAATAACCTTCTCTTCGTGATCTAACTGATTTTCAAACACCTCGGTTATATGTTACTAATAGAGTTAAGAGCGTGCTTTATGGACAATTATGTAAACAGTTATATAAACTTAGCTCTGTTACAATCTTGTTTGAAATGAATTATGTTAATGGTTTTATTTTCTATTATTTGTGTCGTTATACTAATTACATTAAACATGCACAAGTAGAAAATCTTTTGGAGAAGTGTTTATCAATTGTTGCTATGGTTTTTTCATAACCACGAGTATTGAATCAATAAGTATAAAACTAACTCCTTAAATATTCCTAGTCAAGATCCATCAAGAAAGGTGATGATTTTAGAGTATGCCCAAGGGGAAATTAGGTAATTTATAGGCAACTTGACTCCTATAAAAGGGAATTACTTGAAATGATGTATGCGTTTGGTTTATTTTTCTTTTATATATGTTATTATACAGAGATACAAATAATAATTTAAATACATTGACTTATATAAGTAGAAAATACTTAAGAGATGTATTTTTTCAATTATGGTTACAAATATGTTAGCAACCATGTGTATTGAGTCGATACATACATATACATATACATATACATATACATATACATATACATAAAAACTTACTCTTTAAATGTTCCTAATTAAGATATATCGACAAAACTATACCGATACATCTGTTGGGACTAGTGTACATAACTCTCCATATGATGGAAGATGTTTAATCATGACCATTGAGAGCACCAAGGGGTTGTGCACCTGTGGTTGTTTGGAATAATTATAGATTGACTTAGTGATTATAGAGGTTAATATAACTAAGTTAATATAGAAAACCTTGGAGTAAGTGATAGAGTTAGGTGTATGGCTCAGGGGAAATTACGCAGCTTGTTAGCTATTAACTTTATAATAAAATAACTTTCGCAATAAAAGGTGGTTTCCTTTCTATTATATACTTTCCATATATGATATGTTAATTACTTATTTAATTTAAGTATACTAAATATGGAATTCCTTAAATGATATGTTACGTGATAGTAATTACATCGTATTGTACTCATGAGAAATTTGTCATAATAAAAATAATATATTATTTTAAATATTGATAATCTAGATGTTTTGAGATAGGATGTCTATACATCCGTTGAGACCAAAGTATGTAACTTCTACAAATGTTGGTTAGTCTATCATTCATAGTTGCTAAGGGCATCAAGGAGTTATGTACTGGTAGTTACTGGATAATTATGGAATGAATCACTCATGAGTATTCTATTGGTTAATATAACTAAGGTCAAACAAAGAATCTCGAAGTGATGACATTACACAGTTCACTCGACTTGTGATACTATTAAACTTTAATGTGGACACCCCATTTTGATTATAGGTTAATATAGTATGCCGACCATTGTGTGACTATAATTGGTTCTGAGTTGAATCATTGGAAGCAAACCACTATTTAATGGAGAATTCACCTCCTCGGTTAATATCACAGTCAATTGTAGTCCAATCAAAGTCAAAGTCTCTAGTTTAAGCGTTATGGTTAATAGTAATTATAATTTCTGAACTAAGGAATTTGATTTTGGATTGATTTAGTTGAATGTTGAAAATATTGGAAATTCGACCAAAACTGAATTCCATAAGTCCTAAAGTGATATAGTTTTGGCGAAGGGAATTATTGTAAACAATTGTTACTACTGGGTACCGTTTAAAATAATAAAATTAGATTTTATTGAAAAGAATTTTAAGCAATAAATTCGATCAAACTATCATACCACTGGCTAAGTTGATACGTGAATGTTAATATTTTTGTCGTTTAATATTAATTGCCGATTGAATTTTCACCTCTATGTCGCATAACCATAATGATGAATACTCTGAAATACCATATAATTTAGTTAATTAATAATAATTATAAATTACTGAAATTAATTAATATTTATAAAATATTGATTATTAAATTTTATTTTATAATTGAATGCTATTAGTATTTAAGTAAGTTCATATATAACAGTTATATATTTATGTATCATCACATGATATTGATCAAATTTGGTTTAAAAAACTTACTGAGTAAAGTAGATTCAGATCATTTGAATCCCCATTAAGACACAAGCATGGTTGACCATAAGGTGGAAGGGAGGGTAGTTTAAGTGCTTTAAAATTGTTTTGAAAATGTAGAAAAAGAAGGAGATATATTCTCCCCTTTCACTTATATAAAAAGCTCACTACATTTTTGATCTATCCAATTCATTTATTCCTACCCCAAGTTTTAGGAGGTCATAGTGAAAAATTTAAGAAGCAACAATCAAAATAAATGAAATTAAAAAAACGAATGTGTTTTTTTAGATCATTGCAATTTTCGAAAGCTGGTTTGGTAAAATCTAGGAGTTACTCATTCATTCAAGGCATTAATCATAGGCTACTCCTTAAGATATTCTTTTACATCCATTGTCATTCATATACATCATTTGATTATGTGGATTAGATCATATGTATTTTACAATGAATTTATGTGTTCCTAAGTTGTTCGATTTAATATGTGTATTCAAATTGATTTTTTAAAAATAACAGCATAATATAGTCATTTTTACATATATATTTTCAGCCATAGTATTTTAAATTGATAAATAATAATTTTTAGAACTTAAAGCACTACAACAAAACAGTCATTTTACAACTTTTAGTTTACAACTAACACAAACTGACAGTTGTTGTAGTTTATTTTTAACAACTATTTATTTCTAACAGTTGTAACAAAGGTACTTTTAACAACTTTATTTGTACCGCAGTTGCAATATACGTCTATAACAACTGCTTTTTATGTGACAGTTGTAAATACTCAATTATAATAACCGTCCGTGCCAGTTGTCTTTTGAATAGATACAATTTCCCTTTCCACCTCATCAAAATTTTCACGTTCCCTCCCTTCATTTTTCTTGGCTGCTCAATTTACTCACTCGATACACTAAAACTCACCATCAAAATTTCGTACACCTAAACCCTAACCCCATCCTGTTTACCTCACCGCTCTTGCCATATTCCACGAAGCTAAACCCGCTAGCCGCCCTAGCCATCCACGAAGCCAGACCGCCCGCTCGCTGTCGTTGCCATCGAATAAACCCACGAACCCTAACCATGATCTTCTCTGCCATCTGCTTTTCATTGCCGCTGATATAGGTATGGTTTCTTACTTCATATTTATTATTATTATTTATATCTATTTATTAGTATGCAGTAGATCATTGCTGGCTGAGTTCTGTTTTGATTGTTTCACTACTTTTTTTAGCTATTTTACTGCTGTGAGGAAACTAGGAATATTTCTCTATTGATTGGGTTTCATTTGGCAGTAAGTTATGTTTGATTTAATTCTTGATTTGTTTTTCTTGGATGGATTCTTGTTGCTGAAACTTTTCTATGTGGTAATTTTAACGTACTGTTAGTGTATATCTTCACGCAATGAAAAGGAAAATATAAGAAGCTTTTTTATGATTATTAAGAACTAAAGAAGTTTGCCGCGATCAATATTCGTATGCAAATCGGGGTAAAAATTGAAGGTGTTTACTGTTACTTAATTGCGGAGATATTTTTTACTCTTAGTTGCATTCAACTTTTACTTTTATAAATCCTTTAAATTATAGTAGTTTTGGGCTATCTAATTTGGCTATGCATTATGATAGTTCAGTGGAATGTTGGATATGGAAAACTCGGCGCTTCCATTGTCAAACATGCCAAATATTTGATAATGTTTAATCAGGTGGTTAAAAGTTTAATTGATCAATAAACAAGAACAAAACAATACAAAGTTCTGTTCTCAAGTTTAAATAATTCACAGAGTTGGGTTACTAGAACATTGCTTCCACTTTGCAGGCTTCTCTTTACCCTAAAAATAATAATTTAATAAACGTGTTTACAAATACGGCAATATGAGAAGAACACAATGAATATTTAAGTTCTTTAACTTGTGTTTGCTCCAACTGTAAAATAGGAATACTTAATGAGCAGACAAGAATTATGGTTGGAATGCAGTACTAAATCCAATAAATTAAAATGGTGAATTGGAACCTGGCTACTATTATTCATTTATCTCTGAAAAACATAAACATGGTTCTCTGTTCTTGTGTGAGTTTTTTTTAAACCAGGCTACTATTATTCATTTATCTCTGCGTGTATTTTAGCTCAATATATACTATGCTTGTAGGAGTATCATGTATATGTAGTTGTACTTGGTTGCATCCCCAACCTGTGTCTTTCCTCTGTAAACAAAAACATAGTTTCTAGGCTTGTAAGAATGGGTTTTGGGTTGAATGATAATGTGTTGTGTTTGTGTTGCTTACGTGTGTGTTTATGAAGAGGAATACAAGTGCACTTGCTGTTGAGTTCAGTACAGCCAAGTGTAAGTATGGTGTTTGTGATAATGGCATTGTTTTTTGGACACTTTTTTAACATAGCACAATACTACATTTTTTTTCAATTATTGTTACAACTTACATTATAAGACAATCATGCTATGAGTATCATTTGTTTTCAGCTATGTTGAGGCATTGATTATTTATATTTGATAAAAGAGCGGTAGTGCTAAGCCTACTTTGTTTGGGCCCGAAATGCAATATTATTTACTTGTGCCTTAGGGGTAAGCTAGGATAGAATTATCATCGGTACTAGATCACCAAAACTGAGTGTGAAAGTCAAAGAAAAAAACACTTTTCTTTTTGAGACATGAATAAATGTTACCAAGACCTACTTGTAAAAGAGTAATTGAAAATGTAGAATTTTCAAAATAAAGCTTATCACGATTGTATTACATCTTCTTTAATTTTGGAGCTTTCTCCTGTTATTTTCATATTATTCCAAAAGATAACTGTCCACATATAACAATTTGGTTAGTTGAGTGATTTTATTGTGTGATGTTTCTTTAATTACAGGTAGAGATAACTTGCATTCATACTTGATTTAGTTTGCTTACTGCCATTCATACTTCTAATGCATGTTAAATGCATTACGAATAAGCAATAACAATTTATTTATTTGCTTATTCTACTGTTAAGAATTGAATGGCCACGTTTGTATAGTTCTATTTACTGTTAAAAATATTGTACTTGTTGAGAATCATAAAGATATGTTCAGTTGACAGTTTTAAAATTTTATAAAAGAAAATTGGTAGGGACGTAGAGCTTATTTTTTACTTACAAGGATATGTATGCCAAAATTTCCGTTTAGTATTTTTATACCAATAACTTCATGCTACTTTGTGTATTTATCCAGTTAGTCACAAAATTCCTACATTTCCAAAATAATAAAAAACATTAATAGATAAGTGGAGAATAAATTCCCATTTATTTTTTTAAACAAGTTGTATTAATTCAATAATTCAGTAGTCAATTTTTTCATGAATTTAGATATTAATCTTCTCATATAGTTCTGGATGAAAAGGAGAAAGGAAATATAACTAGCTTTCATGACTTATTCATCATAGAAAATGAGTATATTGGGACGTTTAAAACAAATTCTTGTTATCAGTCATTTTCACTTTATAGAACTTTTAAACATTTTATAGTCATGCAAAGTTATCCTGAACATTTTATAAACTCCCTCCCATTATTTTGGATCTATACAAAATATTCCATGCCAGTATTCCAATATCTGTTTATCATTAACAATGCATTCCTTTATTCCTAACTTTTTTGGCCTTTTTTTCTTGAAAAAGTGAATTATTGCTTTCCATAAATGTTCTATATCATACTTACATGCATTTCGTACACATGCATATAAATTTGCTTTCATTGCTTTCTTTACTTGTTGCCTTTTGTTTGAAACACATGATCCATCATATATTCCAAGGGATCTGTACTTATGTTTTCAATCATTATTACAAATCATTCACAACATTCTTTATTTCAACTTTTTTCAATTACATTTGGCGATTACATTTGCAATTTCAACGCTAAAGAAAATAACATGAAGAGTGTTGCATAAAATTTTATTATCATTGCTTCAAAATTTTGTGGTCGGTGTTTTAACGTTTACTTCATGTCAGATTATGTATTTAGTAAACAATAACATTGTAATTACTGTAATCTTTTATGGTAATAGTGTAGTGTATGTTTGTGTCTTTCCATTAGGTTCACACATTAGAGGCATTTTATCAAAATGGACAAAACATGGGTCAACCAGCCAAGGTTTCATTATTTTGATTATTGCTTTCATAATTATGAGCATTTTAGAATGAGTATTAATTCATTTATTTTTTCGTAGAATGACAGAAGAATATAAGCAAGCAGTTCGAAATTTTGTATATAGGCATGTTGAAAGCAAAGGAAATCCAGAAAAAAATTATATGCCCCTGCTGTAAATGTAGGAATCTAATATGGCAAACATCAAGGAATGTTGTGTCACACTTGATTTGTTTTGGAATTGACCTAACTTATGATGTATGGATTCTTCATGGAGAAAAATGCCCTTCGCAAAATAAAAGCGATGAACCGACAGATACATACAGAATGTATTTGGATGCACAAATCTGTGATGAGGAGGTAGAAGCTAATGCTAATGAAAGACATGGGGAAGGTATTAAGGAAATGATGGAGAATGCCGAAATTCCTTTGTACCATGGTTGTGCAACCCACACAAAGTTATCTGCTACAATACTCCTTTACAAGCACAAAGCGCGAAATGGTATATCTGACACAGCATTTACAGAGCTCCTTAAGCTTCTCAAGGATATGTTGCCTAAAGAAAACACGCTTCCTGATTCGACATATGCAACAAATAAATTGCTTCAATCATTTGGTTTAGGCTATAAGCATATACATGCATGTGTAAATGGTTGTTGTTTATTTAGAAAAGAGCTTGCATATAGTGATTTTTGTCCTAAATGTGGTAAGTTTCGTTGGAAAAAAAACAAGACTAGCGAGGATGGGAAGCAAGCCAAAATACCTGTGAAGGTTTTGAGATACTTCCCATAGATACCAAGATTGAAAGGATGTTTACATCACCAGAAACATCAGAACAACTAAGATGACATAGCAGCCATAAGAGTGAAGACGGTAAATTGCGTCACCTAGTAGATTCTTCTCAATGGGCTACGATTGATAGAATGTATCCTTCTTTTGCTTCTGATCCACGAACTTTAAGGCTTGGTCTTGCATCTGACGGCTTTAATCCTTTTGGTGATTGGATTTCTGCATATAGCTGTTGGCCAGTGTTTCTTGTTGCCTACAACTTTCCTCCATGGCTTTGTATGCATAAAGATAATATGATGCTATCTTTGTTAATTCCTGGACCACGACAGCCGGGGAATGATATTGATGTATATCTACAGCCACTTATTGAAGATTTGAAAAAATTATGGGATAAAGGGGTGAAGGTGTATGATGCTTATACTCGTAGTGAATTTAGATTAAATGCTATTCTGATGTGGACAATTAATGATTTTCCAGCTTATGGAAATTTAGCTAGTTGCACTGTAAAGGGTAAGAGAGCATGTCCTGTTTGTGGCATTAATACATGTTCAGTATGGCTACCATTTAGTAAGAAGTGTGCATACATGGGTCATAGACGATTTCTTGAACCTAACCACGAATATCGTCAACGGAAAAACTTATTTGATGGAACCGTAGAAAATAGACAAAAGCCTCAAATACAGACCGGTGTTCAAATCTTTAACGATGTTCAAGATATTAGTAACGATTGGGGAAAAAAATCAAAAGATGAAGAAAAAGGTGAAAGGAAAAGGGGTGAGATGAAAAAAGGATATAAGATGCGGAAAAAGAGGTCCATTTTTTTTTGATTTGCCTTATTGGAAGGTATAATTAAACTAGAAACAAGTTGTTTTTCATTTTCTATTTATGTTTGCTACGTAGTACGTTATTATTACTTAATGATATGTGTTTTTTCAATTTCTTAGGCACTCCCTTTACGGCATAATTTGGATGTGATGCATGTTGAAAAAAATATTGGTGAAAGTATTCTTGGTACATTGCTTGATATCAAAGGAAAATCGAAAGATGGCCTTAAATCGCGACAAGATCTAGAAACGATGGGCATTAGAAAAAAGTTGCACCCCATAGACATTGGAAATAAAGTATTGCTTCCAACCGCGCCATGCACCTTAACTGATCAAGAAAAGGAGATCTTTTGCAGTAGAATGATGAATTTAAAAGTGCCAGATGGATATAGCTTAAACATTGGAAAATGTTTTGCAAAATAAGACAAGATCTCAAGTCTTAAGTCACATGATTATCATGTCTTGATGCTACAACTGTTGTCTGTAGAATTAAGAGGACTTCTACCTATAGGGATAAGAAATGCACTACTACGACTATGTTCATTTTATAATGACATATGCCAAAGAGTGCTTGATAGAGATAAATTAGAATTATTGCAGTATCAAATTGCATTAACACTATGCGATCTAGAGAGGTTCTTCCCCCTTCCTTTTTTGATATCGTGATTCACTTGACAATACATTTAGGGAGAGAAGCAAGAATATGTGGACCGGTCCATTATCGATGGATGTATCCATTTGAGAGGTAAAATTTATTAACAATACTTAAAGTGGTTAATAGTATATGCAGTTATGAAAGTAATTTGTTTATGCATTTTGGTTATAGGTATATGAAAATATTAAAGGGGTATGTTAAAAATCAAGCACGGCCTGAAGGGTGCATTGCTGAGCGCTATTCTGCCGAAGAATGCATGAAATACTGCTCTAGATATATTAAAAATGCATTGCAGATTGGAGAGAGGAAAAATCAAAATAAAGTGGAACATAATTATTTTATACTCGAGGGGCGTCCTATTTCCAAAGAAAAACCTATGACAGTCGACGCGAAGGTGATTAATGCTGCTCATCGATATGTCTTGTTTATTACGGAAGAAGTAGAGCCGTATATAGAGTATGTATAAGTTCAACTCAACTATGATCTATAAAATAAATTAGATCTTTAATTACATTTGTGTATGCAGAATGCACAAAGAGGAGCTAAGATGTTTGCATCCTCATCTTTTACGAGATGATTTGGAACTTTCAAAGTTGCATTCAGAGACTTTTAGTTATTGGTTTGAAAAAAGGTTGAAAGTTATATTTAAAAAAAACTATTAACGCTGAAAGGATTACATCATCATAAATCTTTACTTAATATATTATGCTTGACCAGGTTAAAGATGATAGACGTGTACCCAACGTTAGCAACATAATAAAATGGCTTTCATACGGACCTCGTTCGCAAATAATTTCTTATTCTGGCTATATTATTAATGATCGACGTTTTCGTACGAAAGACTTCGAGAAGGGTACACAAAATAGTGGTGTTTCCACTGAGTCAAGTACTGTTTGTGTAAATGGGTCCATTGAGAAGGTAATATACTATGGGGTCTTGCGTGAGATTTTCTTGTTGGATTATCGTCAATTTCAAGTTGCCTTGTTTAAGTGTGATTGGGCAAATATCTATCGTGGAGTTAAGGTTGAAGATGGATTTACATTAGTCAGTTTACATCAGTTCCAAAATAAAATTGCAAGCGACCCTTTCATCTTAGCAACACAAGCCGTACAAGTCTTCTTCTCTAGAGAAAGTAGTTCTTCAAATTGGTATGTTGTGTTGAGAGAACCCTCTAGAGGGTTTCATGAGTTGGAAAAATATGATGAGGATGAAGAGTCAATTAGTAAACCACTAGATGAGCCACTACTTGATGATATAGAAGTAGATATTGGGGATGAAAGTTACATAAGGAAGGATTGTGATGGCATTTTGGTATGATATAAGCATACTTTATTGATTTCTTAATTTATGCATAGTCGTTTAAGCATAAAACTCGATCGATAACTAATTTAGAGTGAAATTTGTTACTTTGTTATTTTCAACTTGCAAATTTACAGCACCCTCTTAATTTAGTGTGATGTTCTAATTCTTTGTAAATTATTATGTTTTTTATAGGTCGATCACTTAGTAGAAGAAGAGTGAACTTGTACTATCAATGGGGAAGAGGGAGCAACATGACAGAGAGGTATTCAAAATATCTTACTTTATAGTGCAAAGTAATGATTGTAGGATACATTTCGTGCTACTAAATTGGCTGCTTTGCTACAATAATAGTGAAATTATTTTTGATATAAGTTTTTTTATGGTATATGTGTTAATTTATTCGTTGTGTATTTAAAAATTATGGCCGATGCGTTTGAGCAACGTTATCGATAGGGATTCCTAAAGACTAGAACGAGGCATTCCGACACAATAGTTTGAAAAAAATAGATAATAAGTTTTAGAAAAAGGAAATGATATTTTGAAAATAATACAAGTGTGGAAAAATAATAATAATAATAGATACAATGTTTTAATTTATGGTAAAAAAAGATATGGGTGAGAAAATCCATTCAAAATCTTAGATTTTTGAATTTCTTATATACGATATTTTAAAAATATGAACATTGAAAATCTTCAAAGTATTTTAGATTATTTGAATTTAAAATCAAAAAGAGGTTTTAAGTATGTGAATATTTTCAAGTTGAGAAAATATTGATATAAATATTCCTTTATTATTTTGAAAATTCAATATATTGTACATGAAATGGTTTGAGATAAAAATCTATTTTTTTAAAATATTAAATATGAACAGTATTAAAAGTAATTGAATATGGCATGGAGTATTATGTTGAATGCAAATTGTTGATAATAAAGAATGGATGTGTATACATAAGTAACCCCATAAGTTAATATTTTGAACAAGCAAGAAAATGAATTGAGAAAGTATGAATATTATTTCTACAATGGTAAATATAGAATAATATATTTGAAAATTAATAAATAAATAAATAAATAAATATTACACCCTAAAATGGGGTGTTGTCTGCGTATAAACAAATATAATGGTTACTTTATTTGAAAACTAGAATTTGATGCAGTTGTGTAAATTTAATATATAAACAAGTAAAACAATTTTTGAGATAATAAGTACTTGAAAAATCGATACTTATTTTATATAAGTAGATATATACGCACATATCAAAAGTCATGAAGTATCTTCTCTCGCCTGGTATTTACTTTGTTCAAATTTCTGTGTAATATGTTTGGGGTTATATTGGTAGTAGTATTGATGCATATAAGACTAAATTAGTTACTTAGAAAATTATAAAATGCAGTGATTAAACAAGAATTAACGAATTACACCTTAAATTTGAATGTTGTGTCGCTTATTTCAGAGCCATTTCATATTGAACAGTTGGAATAGAGAATAAGTTCCACAGTTGCAGTATTCTTAAATATTTTCTTTTGGGATCTTGAACCTTTCTTAACTATGGTTGGCTGAAGTTACAGACCCTGAAACATATCTTGCTATAGAATCATATTACTTGTTATAAAGTTATTTGATAATCAATATTAGTTGCCTAGGTGAAATCTTAATGAACTTATCGTACATGTAATCCTAATTTTTATTTCATTCGAAAATCGAAAAAAAGGACAACAGAAAATGAAATATTTTTTTTAATAACAAATGAAAAATGAACCGATGAAGAACACAATTTCAGTCATGCCACTCATTTTGTGCTCTAATCTTTCTCCTGTGCTTGCATATTTATAGTAGGGAAGTTCATGTCAGTGACAGAGCACAATAGTTGACCCTTTTGCTTTAAAAAAATTGTCAAATTTTGTTCAGGTACATTTTTAAATGATCCATCTAAATGTTTGGAAAAAAAATTAATACATATTTTGTCTTTGCAGTTATGTTGAATTTTCTTGAGATAGTTTGTTTGAATTTTTCCCTCATTGTTTATTGAAATGAGTTGTCTGCAAAATTTATGTTAAACTA
Organism: Allium cepa; assembly: GCA_030765085.1. Classification (NCBI taxonomy): domain Eukaryota; kingdom Viridiplantae; phylum Streptophyta; class Magnoliopsida; order Asparagales; family Amaryllidaceae; genus Allium; species Allium cepa. The sequence goes on from CM060928.1 coordinate 591,314,589, forward strand.
ATCAGTGTTTGCTAATTAGGTTAATATTTGAACATGAATATGCTTTTTATTAGTGGACAATGATCAAAAATTATTATTTTTAAGTCTTACTAGCCTAGTAGTATAACATGATCTTCTTAACTGCTTTGGACATAAGCTTTATACATTCCATCTTAAAAATTAATCGAATTGGCTGCTTTGCTGCAATTTAAATTCATGGATCGATGCATTGTTATAAATCGTTTTTACTTTGGCAGTTTTTATTGATTATTAACTGCACTTTCTGTAATATCATATGACGCTTAAGTTAGCATGTATTTCACTGGCTTCAATTTTGATATTTCAGAGCTCAAAGACAGCGATCAAACGAGCAAAGAGGCAAAATCTTGCTGCACTTGCAGCTTTTCGTGCTGCTGATGAGAGAGCTGATGGTGTTAGAATCAACGAAATCCAAGGTGACCATCTTGATGTTGCTAATTCGCTTCGGGATTTAAATTGTGCTACAAGAAGATCTCCCTGAAAGCATGCTAAATACCCAATACGGCCCCCTCGTCCACCTGGAAGCAACCCTGGCCATACTACAAATCCGATACAGTCCCCTCCTCCACCCACTAGCAGCCCTGTCCATACTACAAACCCGATACAGCCTCCTTTTCCACCCACTAGCAACCCTGTCCATACTACAAACTCGATACAACCTCCTCCTCCACCCGCAAGCAATCCTATACATACTTCAACCCCCTCAGATGTCACTCCAAGCCAGCTTCCATCATATTCTGGTGAAGGCTATACATTGACGAAACCTAGAAAAAAAGAGGGAGGACAATGTTGAAATCATTTGCTATGTTATCGAGTGAGAAGCTGGAAGTAGAGTTTAATGAACGAGGACAAGCCATAGGTCCCAATTCCAAGCATTTGTCATCATATATTGGTGTTCTAGCAAGGGAGATGGTGTCAATGACCATTAGCGAATGGAAGAAAGTCGACGATGAATTGAGGGATGATCTATGGACTTGTATTTAGGTAATTGGTTTCATCGTTAGTATTTATTGTAATTGGCATTCTGTTTCTTGGTAATTCATGCAAGTTGTTGTCATGAACTGTTTCTTGGTATTTAATGTCGGTAATTGGCTGTCATCCAAATTTGTGCCATAAGCTGTAATTTGTTGTCATCCAAAATTTGTAGCTCGCAATAATGTCGGTAACAAATTAATTGACTAAGCTATGGTTAACCTCCACGAATTTTTTTTAACTTGCTGCTTTTGCCTGCCTTTTTTATCTTTACATCAGTTTTTTGGATTTTGATTGATGTACAATGCCCAACACAACAACAAAGTGGAGGTGGCTGTTTCATTTTTGTGTGGTTGTATGTCTAGGTTCCTCATGTGAACTGTTTGTAATAGAGACATTGTGCTGCCATTTTATTTTGTTTTGACTGTTTATCACTTAGATACTGTTTAAATCCTTTGTATAATTCTGTAACTGATAGCGGTCATTTTATACTGATTTCAGACTTCTTTAGTATTTGTTATGCTAAAACCTAACATGTTATTCCCAACTAATCACTTAACTGATCACTTGGTTTATTTTAAACATTGAACAATGAACAGAATTATTATTTTCAATTACTTGGACATTTGCAACATTTAAGGATTTGTGTGCTTAATAACAATGGCATTGAAGTATTTGTTTAATATTCTATGTATTCTTGTTGTGCAGTCGAGATTCAAGGTGGATAAAGTGTATAAGGATTACTTGTTAATGATACTGGGACAATGATGGAAGGAGTCAAAATCAAGATTAGTTGCAGCTATCAAAAAAGCGTCCACTTGTCCTGACTCTACTTATAGAGTAGCAGACTTAAAACCAGATAATATAAAGAGCGTTGAAGAGTGGAATGCTTTTGTAAAGGAAAAATTGTCGGAAAAGTTTAAGGTGGTTATTTTTTTATTGATTAAAACTATTAAATTTATTACATTTTCTTATATCATATTTATTGAATTTATCTTATGTAGAAAACTAGCCAAAAATTCAAAGCTATGAGAGATAAGAATAAATTTCCACATACCATGAGCCGAATGGGTTATGCAAGATTGGAAGAAGAAATGGTAAGTAAATATTAAAGACTTAATCAGTACAAGTTCCAAAATTTTAACATTGTAATCCCATTTGATGTATATTGATTATTGCTAAAGCATTTTTTATTTGTTATTACTTGTACGTTCTTAAGCTCTTATGCTATTTTTGTAGAAAAAGGAAAGTGCAACGTCTGATATCAGTAGAGACAAATTGTGGTGCAAAGCCCATACCAGAAAAAATGGAGAACTCCCGAATTCAGTTGTTGCAGACTACATAGTAAGGATAATTTCAAATATACGAAATAAGCAAAAAAAATAAGTGACCGCGGCTTTATGTTATTATTAATGTCGTATTTTTTAGTTTCTTAATATTGGTGTTTTTTGAATTTGTAGTCTAAGATAAAAGAGCATAATACCGTGAGTCAGAGTTCTCAGGGAACAACATCAATTACTCAAGATGGAGTGTCAATGCTTTTTGGTCAGGAACATGGCGGACGTGTAAGAGGATTAGGCTTTGGGGTTGTACAATCTCATCTGCGTATTCATCGGGCTAATTTTGGTGAAGTACATGCATTGCGAAACCAAGTTAGTGGCATGGAGGCTAAATTACAAGAGCTTACTGCGATTATACTGGTAAGTGTTAATTAGCTATGCTAATGAATATGTGACATGTTCTTACAAATTACTAGTTATATATGTAATTATACAATCTTTACATGATATGAAAGGAAAGCGAAGAGTCAATGAGGAAAATCCAGAGACTCCTCTTGCTAATACGCTTCAGGTACCGTTTCCATATGTATGTTTCTAGTGATATAGTATAGAACTTGACTAGGACATCTTCATATGTTTCCATATGTTGCTGAGTTATAGTATAGAACTTGGCAGCAGACTTGTTTTTATTTATTTTTCAGATGTATTTTGGCATTTAAAAAGTGGGAAAATTATTTTTACAAAATATTTATTTACAAATTAAGAAAATTGGGAAACAATGATCAAAACTATTTTAAAAACCAAAAACGAAAAGATAGCATGTTTTAGTTAGGCGAAAAAGAAATCTGTTTCATAAAAGATTCGATCGGTTTGCAAAGAAATAATGTTTGTTTGAGGAGGAGATTTGAATGAAAACCAGTGGGTTTGGATTGATTGAATGTTGTGTAGAGAAGTGTTTTTTTGTAGGGTGGAGAGATGATTGAATGTGTAGAGAGGTGATTAAATGTGTGGAGAGGTAGGGGTAATGATATATATTGTTGTAACGAGTCCAGTTTAAATCCATTAACTAGAATTTGATGTTTGTCGTAATCTACATCTACAACAACATCGTCTTGTTTTTTCTCTTCATTGCTTAGTAACGGTTTTTCTCAAATTGTTGTCTCCATAAATCTCTCTGTTCACTCTATATTTTTCCTTGAGAACAGCAGATGGGTGATTGTTTCCTTTCCCTTTAGCCTTAACTACAACTGCCATATGGCTGCTTCCTTTTTTAAATTCATTCAGAATATCATACAGAGGCATATCTACGGGGACCCTGTTTACTTTTTATCACTAAATAATGTTGCTCTAAAGTAGTATATAATATCTACATAATACATATCAATCACTGAACTAAGAGTTATATTGGAGGGTAAAGAGTGGGAAAACCTTGGAATTTTTCGGATCGAAACAGCACTAAGAGGTGTCTCTGTCTCAGCATGAACAGTGAGGAGATTCTTCACCTGACTTGTTAACAGCATCCCAAAACATAAAACTAAACTATTTAGAAAACATTAAGGTGATGGTGATTGGAGTCTCTAGTTGATGAATGCAGCAGTTGGGAGACAGAGACATATTCCATGGATTGGACGGTAAAATGAAACCAAACTCTTAATATTGTTAGGCAGAGGTTGGAGTGTGGTGAAGCAGTTTTGAAGTATGGATGGTGGCAGTTGATTGATGATGGTGATTGGAGTTGCAGTGTATTTTGGCAGTGCGGTGGGATGATAAATGTTTTGGTGGCTGGAGGTTGCGGGTTTGTTTGATGTAGGAGAGTAGTGAAGGTGAAGTTTTGCTGCTGGTATGTAAACTGTGTTGATAATAGTGGCAAGGCAGTGTGAGGTGGTAGTGTCTGATGGTAACTTAAGGCAGTTTTTGGTTGTTGCTAATGTGCCGGAAGGTGATGATGGTTTGGTGAATGAGGTTATGGCAGAAGTGAGGAGCGGTAGGTGGATGTTGCAGTGTATGTTGGCAGTGCAGTGGAGTGATGAATGGTTTGGTGGTTTTAAAGTAAGGTTGTGGATGTTGTTTTTTAAGCAATGAATGGTAGAAGTAGTTGGCAAGCCAAAATGATGGGTGAATTTTGGTTTGAGTGCAGTGAAATGTTGGCAGCGACAATGTTGTAAGGTGATAGTGAGGGAGGCAATTGGTTGTGTGAATGGTGTAGAAAGGGGAAGGAGTTGAGGATGTTAATGATAACTTTGTGTTCAGGCGAGGCAGAGGTGGGTTTACAGCAGTTGGTTGATGAATGCAGCAGTAGGGAGAGAGAGACATATTCCACGGATTGAATGGTAAAATGAAACTAAACAGTGAGATGTCTCTGTCTACAGTAGTTGGTAGATGAATGCAGCAGAAGAGTTTTTCCAATCGCTTCCCTGAAAGTCAAACACTTAAGAATATTTTTTGAGTTGTAAAGCTAAACTATGTAGAAAATATATTCCACGAATTGAACGGTAAAATGAAACCAAACTTATCTTTTTAATCATGTATTAGAAAACTCATCAATACAAGATGTGGAGATGTGGTTGTAGATGTGGAGATGTGGTTCGTGGGTTGATTATTGGAGGTAGTGTTGTTTCAAACAGTTGTGGAGTAATGGGCTTGAGCATTGGATTTCAGAGGATAAACTGCTTTTTGTTTAAAAATAAGGCTTTGCATATTGTGTCTTTGAACATGCACAATTTGTCAAGCTTGCATTTCAATATTGTTGGTTCTGTGTTGAAGGAGATTAGGGGGTCTGATTTGGGTGTGATTATGGCTTGTTCTCGGGTTATTGTAGATGGGTACGTTTAGTTGCAGACTTTAATTGATATTTCATGCTGCTGCTAGTGTATTGGTTTGTGTTTGTCCATCATGTCTTTAGTTTTCATTTCCTTTAAGACTTTAACTGATATTTCATGTCACCTTTACAGTTTTGCAAACCTCTGTTTTGTGTATAAGCTTGTTATCTACTGTTGCCTTCAATCTTTATGCTTCTTGTTTAATTTCTGGAGCAAAACATATTTTTGTTGATGTTATATAGAGGTTTGTGCTATTTGGTCCACATTTTTAGTTGATGATATACATATATCATAAATAGTCTAATGTACTCGTAAATTATTTTTGTGCAGTCACACCGTGAGAGCAATACTCTGGCTGTTGAAGAACAGCCTAAACGGGATGCAAGTCATGCTGGAATTGAGGTCGGAAAACGTAAAATATTGAGTTGGCAAAAGCAAGTTGTTGTAGAAGGAACGGTAGTATCCACTGATCCTGATTGTTTGGTGCATTTTAAAAAACTAGGACCAGATGGTTGTAAAGTTTGGGTTCATGTGGCGGTGGATCCGGAAGCTTTCTTATGGAGGCCGAGTTCCGATATGTGTACAATTGGAGAAGCAGTTGGATCGACCGTGTATTGGCATAAAGACTTCGTTGCCTTCGACTAGTGTATTTCCTTAGGGTATGTGTTTTGCGATACAAAACTTTATCTTTCTTATGTATTTTGTGTTGTATCCTATTTTGAAATGGTTATTGGAGAATGTTGTTTTGGTACTGTTTTAGTTGGCGGTGTGAATGAATACTTTAGATTGTTTTATTTGGTATGTATTGTGTTTTGTTAGAATTATATAAATATTAATATTTATGAATGAATTTGATTCAGTTATGTATATTTATAGTTTTGGTAAATTTTTAAATGGTGCATGCAATTATATTTTTGGGTTTAAATTGCAATTGATGTGGTTGTAATTAAAGTATATTACAACTGTGGAGGAGGTCGCAGAACATACTAAACTGCAACTGCGTGTAACAGTTGTAGTAGGGATAACTACAACGGTGGCCACATAGTTGTCATACCTGCTATATGACGAATGTTACAATCTATAACTGCTATCAACTGTTGTAAAAAGATTAATTGCAAATGTGAATAACAGTTGTAGTAGATAATTACAACAGTTATCCAGCAGTTGCCATACCTTCTACAGCACGAAAGGTTACATATCTACAAGAGTTACCAACAGTTGTAAAATGGTTATTTGCAAGGGTAAGAAACAGTTGTAATATACAATATCACAACGGTTATATGCAACTAAAAAACGCAGTTGTAAAAAATTGATAACCTTTTACAACTTCTTAAAATACGACTGTGGTTCCACCGTTGTAATATATCTTTTACAACCGTGTTTCACCGTTGTAATATGCCTCTTTTGTTGTAGTGAAACTACGTTCTATTACCTAAAATAATTTTATAATATGTTAAATATATATACTCATATATAATATATTATACATATATCAAATTATTTTAAAAAAGTTATATAAATATACACTTTCGACATTATAAAAAATTTCTTTTTACTATTTGTATAAACTAATATACGTTTAACAATAAAAGGACAATAAAAACGAATCCGTACGGATTTATAAAATTTATTTTCAAATAATTTTTTCCTTCATAACCCTTTTAACCATAAAAAATATCCTTCTAAACATTTTTAGTCAAAATAAAGAAAAGTTAATTTTTCCTATTTAAAACCTTTTAACCAAAAAAAAATTCTACTAAAACCTTTCGGTCGAAATCAAAAAAGCTGTTATATATATTTATTTTAGTCTAGTTTATAAATAAATATAATTTTGTAAAATTAAATATAAGTTTGTGCATGTGTTTCAAATATTAAATAGATATCATGAATATACATACATACACACATATATATATATATCTCTGTGTGTGTGTGTGTGTATTACTGTATACAACTATAATTCAAAATTTATAGTAGACATTTTGTTTAAAGCATAGATTTAGTTTAGATCTTTCTAAGTCAAAGTTAGAGTTTGAAATATTAATTCAAAATAAGTTTGTTACCCCAAAAAAAGGAACAACAACCTAGATTGAGTGCGAAAGCACTAGCCCTGTTCTTATAGAGAAATAATATAGAAAATAAATGTATAAAGAGCAGAAATATTAAAAAGACAAGAAGATATTTAAAGTGGTTTGGCTTTTAATGAAGCCAACTTCCACTTTATAACTTTCTATTAACTGGTCTTTGTTACAAGTTGAATTGGATTATAATACGATTGAATCTTCTAAGGTAGATCAAGTCACACGTACAAGAATTCACTAGAGAATCACAGTGAACCCCTAAATGACTATTGTGTGAGAGAAGAAGAATAAAGAATAATTTCTGCAGATTTCTAATAGGCAGTCCAGAAGTTCCTATTTATGTTGCAAGTAGGGTTGTATTTATAGGGATTAGAGAGCTATTGGGCTAGGCCGCTTTGCCAAAAGCATGCACATGATGCCAAGAAGGAGTTTTGAAAATTCCATGGCGATCTAAGACATTTTGATGGATCGCTAGTGATCCATGCCCTTAGCACATTTTTAAGCCAGCCCTATTGGGTTGGGCTCCTTTCTCTATGTAGCTTTCCTCCGTGTAGTTTCGTAGCTTGTTGCCTTGTTTTGGTGGTGGTACAGACATGAGTTAGATTGCTCTACGACTTGAATCATTTGAATGTTCACTTCTCAAATTAGGTTGCTTGGAATGCTATAAAACTTGGCAAACATCCTTAAAAAAAGATATTGATTCATGATGTAAGAGGCTTGAACGACCCATGAATCTTCCATATGGATCGCTAGGGATCAATAGGTGAAGAATCGCTCGGGATCAATAGGTGATGGATCGCTAGGGATCCATCCCCTTAGTGCATTTTTTGGGTAAATCTTCTTAAGTCTCTCTTCGCCTATTCCTTTGGTCCTTTTGGTTGAGTCTTGTGTTATTTTGGCTTGACCTAGATGTTTTAACTCATCTAGATTCCTACTTAGGTAAAAACCTAGTTAACATTTGCCTCCCAGAGTATGCCTTCATTGGAAATAACGTGTGCTGTGGAAGTTGTTGAATATGCTAGTATATGATTTTTGTTTGACGATAATAAACATATATATATATATATATATATATTCATTTAAGTGTATTTGTTATTGTACTATTTTATTTTCACATAATTAAATAAATATTTGCTGAATAAAATAGATAACACAGAATTTAAATTCAAACAGATATTTTATTCAAACAAATATTTTATTACAATTTTGAATAGTACAAGTTTGTGCTCTCACTATATATACAAAGTTTCAATTATGATACATTTCAATTTACATAGCTTTCCTCACTACATATCACTCGTTCACTCATATTTGTTCTTCAGCTATATTCCAATTTGTATTCAACATCTGTATTATCTGCAAAATAAACACTAACATAGTAAAATTGAAAGAAAAAAATTGTAGTGTAAAATAAAATGTGTATTTTGAAAATATTATGCCTCGGTTATTTGGTTGTTCGTCATCATATTTATTCTGGATTCATCATACATGAATAACTTGTGACATGCATAGTGTATCACTGTACATGCCTCAAGGCCGTGCACACTAATATACACTTGATAAAACTGTAGGGACAGGTGAGCACAAGGTCAAACCCAAGCTGTGGCTGGATTCAACTCAGGTAATATAAAAGCATCACAAAATTGTTGAGTACAAGTTCTCATGGAACAAGAATCCAAAATCAAACCATGCTAACAAGTGCATAAATGTGTACACATGAGAATAAACTCGACAGTGGAGTCAAAGCAATATGAATATTCAACAACTAAGACTAGATAAATGAACAAGACAGGGGCAGTGAATAATATAGTATGAATAAAGACTGCAATATGTTCGTGAACCCAGTAAAACAGTTTCGATCAAAGGAGCAGCTAACTCAATGAACCGTTCAAAAAGACAAGTCATTGAAACTAGAATCAAACTAGCGCAAACCTCACCAGCACACATGCACTTCAAATATACAAAAGACCAAACTACATATGGAATAATGGTCAGAACATAAATCCATGAATACACAAACAAATGTATACATGAAGCTTCAAACATATAACCGACATCAACACCAAGTGTGCAAACAATTTTGAATAGACCCAGCATGAATTCACAAACAATAAAGATTGGATGAAACTACACAAGCTAGTGTGCATACATACATACATACATACATATATACATATATATATATAGTGCAAAACAATAAAATATGCAGTTCAATATCCAAGCAAGGCTTCAGCTTCAAGCAAACTACATGGACCCAAACATACATACATACGTACATATACATACATACATATATACATATACATATACATATATACATATACATATACATATACATATATACATATACATATACATATATATATATATACATATATATATATATATATATATATATATATATGCGTACACACATGTAAACATATATATGCTATGCGCATGAGTCAAATGGCCAAGACCAGACTCATGTGTAATAAGTGAAGGCATGGAGGCAATAAGTTTACAGATGTAAAGATACCAAGTGAACCACAAATATACTCATCTGAATAAAATGACCAAAGTCTATCAAGGTCATAGGCATTTTTACTAAAGTGCAAACTAAATTCAAGTGTGAACATAACCACTGACCACATACGAATCAAAGAACAAGTGATCCAGGAGGAACCGCATTGCAACAAGTCTCGACCAAGTGATTATACACATATATACATACATATATATGTATGTATATACATGTCTAAATGTGCGCTGTTACTAATAGTAGAAAGAACATAAACAAGTCTGGCCATACAAGTAGCATATATATGTAAGCACCAAAACAAAATGAACTCGAATTAAATACAAAGCAACCTGAAAACCTAGTACAGGATACAAATGTAAATTGCATCAGGATAGTGCACAAGAAAACAATATAGCATGGTCAGATATGGAACTAGATATAAATGGTAAAGTACAAGTTTCAATGACTGAAACAAGACCATAACAATGAATTGATCAAGAGCAACAAAGGTTAGGTATAAGCATGGATGAGAAGTGATGACGCAAATGCACCATACCAGGGCAGTGCAAAGTATAAAGAAACATATATATGAAATGCAGCAGCAAATTTAACTTGAACCACCCTACAAGCAAGGCTACGACTTCAAGTACAAATGCACATCATCACAAAACAATGTACATAGGAACTCAAAAGCTAACTATACACATGAATAGCATTCGAATTAAAATAAATACCAGAGCTGCAATATCAGACTGCAACAAGACTAGTACAGTTTCAAATGCAACGGACTAGTGAACAAGTGACTATGATCAAGCAACATAGCAACGTGATGAAATCAAGTCATAGCAGAATGAGCCAATCATTTTCAAAAAGAGGTATCTACAGTAAATTTAACTAAGTCAATTATCTCAAATTCAAACGACATGCTCAATAAACCGATGAACAAGTCCAGATAATATCGAACAAGTCCGTGCCAAAATCAAAATAATATCACAAATTCAAAAGGCCGAAGTCACAGAAAAGAAATTCATGGAGCAAGTTCAAATTCATGAAGTCATGGTAAGCAAGCATAACAGAAAATATACGAATTGAACTAGTCAGAAAACAACATCAACATTTAAGTTGAATCGAATGGCCAAGCATATCAATTGAAGAAATCAAATAAATTATATACGAACGAGATTATAGGATTTTGAATCCTATTTAACCAATCATCATCATTATAATTCAAAGTTATTCGTGTTTAAGAAAAATCATAGAGCCAAGTTTCAATTTAAAATCCAAACTCAACAACTCGAATCTAGGTCAAGAAAAATCGAAATCGAAATCGAAATAGAGAATCACGTACCAATTCATTCACTCACTCTCGACACGATTGAAGCAGCCGAAGCTAAGCAAAGAACAAAGATCGAAGAAACATCAAAATGAATTGAGGATCGATAATAAAATCGATCAACGACCCAGCGGTAACTTTAAAGAAAACAAAGCACTAAGTTTTGAAAGAGAAACAATTATTCTCGAGTAAAAGGAAATGAGGCAGAGGATATGGTCAAAAATATACAAGAAGATAAAAAGAAAAGTGGATTCTTTTTTAATTTTTGTAGGGTCCGTTTTCTCTATTTTGGGGTTAGTATATTATATAGGGTTTTGTTTTTTATTAAGTTATTTTTAATTTGTATTTTTCTTGTAAACTTTTATTAAATTATAATCGTGTGACTAGGGAACGAACTACGGTGGTGTAGTTTGAGAATTTCACAACTTAGTGGCTGAGTTGTGGTAGGGTTTTAAGCACAGTTAGGTTAGTTGATAGAGAGTGTCGCGATTTTATGTGTGTAAGCGTTTGACTACTTATTTTCCAGTAGAAACCTTGGGGGCAACAAGTGGGCAGGGTTTTGCCGAAGCTGGGTAAATCTATGTTGTTCTATTTCTGCTTGTAATATTCTTCTATTATGTGTATTGCTGTTATTCTGCTATTATCAGTGCTGCAGTTATTTCGTATATTTCCACATTAAATTTTACTTATTAGTATCATCATATTCACTCCCTCCCCCTCTAGGGTGAAATCGATCCTGCAAGTGTTATCAGAGCTAGGAACAAAAGTCATTTTTTTCTTTAAAAATTTTGATTATTCAAAAATCAGTTTTTTTAAAAAAATTGATATTAAAAAAAATGGGTTCTTTTAATAATGCTTTTGCTTAGCGTCATTCCATAGTTAGACCAACAATGTTCAATGGTGGATATGCTTACTGGAAAAATAGAATAATTTTTTTTGAAAACCATTGATGCTTGGAATATTATTGAGACAGGATATAGGACACCAACTATAGTGGTAGATAATAAAGAGATTGAAAAGCTGATGGATCAATGGACAAATCTAGAAAATAAACCGCAGAATGCTAATGCTAAAGCTATGAATTCTATTATATGTTCATTGGATCAAATTGAATTTTATTGTGTCTCACATTATCTAACTGCACACGAAATATAGCACACACTTGAAGTGACCCACGAAGGAACATCTCAAGTCAAAGAATCTTGCCTTGCCATGCTTAGTAGCGAATACAAGAACTTCACAATGGAAAAGGATGAGAATGTCAAAGAGATGTATGGACGACTTTCCAATCTCGTATACAAATCAAAAGCTCTCGAAAAATCATACACGAAATTGGAAATAGTCTAATAAATCCTCAAAGTCCTTCCACGATATTTTGAAGCGAAAGTTACAACCATTCAAGAAATAAAAGATTTGAAACAAGTAAAAGTCGAAGAACTCATCGAAAATCTCACCACTTATAAGCTAGAAATGAAATTCAAGGAAGAACGAGAAGGCGGTGATAGTCGAAAGAAATCAATAGCTCTTAAAGGAACGACAAAAAGCGATGATAATGATGATGATGATAATGGAGCAGCTGAGTTGGCGCTACTAATAATGAAATTCAAAAGGTGGAATCACAAATATGGAAATCCAGCTCTAAATCAACAATTGAAAAGAAGAATAGTTAAAGTACTAGAAAACTCAGAAGAGCAGGAGTTTGTCACAAGTGCAATAAATCCATTCATATCAAGACAAACTATCCTCAGAATCGATTCAGCCAAGGAAAGAAACCATAAAGGAGAAGTTTTGCAGCCACTTGGGATGAAACTGATGATGATGGTAAAAGCACTGGCAGTGAGAATGAAAAAGCAGATCTATGTCTTCAAGGTGATATAACTGATACTGATGATAACGAGCCAAGCCAGGTATCAAAACTTAATCACCCAGAATTACTTATATATTTTCACGAAGTAAATGGCCGTTTTGAAAAACTTAGGGAGAAATACGCCAAAATTGAATAATAAAGAGATACTTTGATAGAATTAAATAAACAACTCGATCAATTGGTTTAAAAAATATCGAAACAAGTGCCCTGAGTGTGATAAGTGTCCATTATCTGAAGAAGAAATTGAAAAATCAGAAATTAAAATTAAATCACTTGAAAAAGAAATTCTGACTTTGAAAGAAAGTGAAAACACTAGGAGAGAAATTCTATTAAAATATGCACTCAATTATTGAATAAAATGAATCTCTCAAAAAACAAGTCTAACAATTGTCTATAACTTTATAAAAAATTTCTAAAGCAGAATAATCACTAAATATGTTATTAAGGAAACAAACTGTCAATCCTATTAGACAAGGACTTAAGTATAATCAATCTGAATGTATTAGAGGTGAAATTAATCAAGTTAAATTCAAGTGCACAATTTATAGAAAAATAGGACACAATCAAAACAATTGTTGGTATAGAGCCAAAAATGCGAAAACCATACAATTTGGGTTCCAAAAGGCACAAATATAAAATCCCTTAAAGTTGAACAAATCTGGATGCCAAAAGGAACAAATATAAATAGTCTTGGGTCTACACAAACATATTTTTCAAAATCTTTTACCACTAACAACCATGGACCTATAAAAACAAACAGGTCACAAAAACATTTCTTATCTAGGTGTAGTGGCTAGCTAAGGAACGACAATAGTGTTACTCGGATTTTGGCTGTTTCAAGCACACGACGGGTGACAAATCAAAGTTCCTTAGCCTAGTAAAAAGGTGGCAGAATCACAATGAGTAACAATGAAAAAATATCGTGAAAGTAAAATAGGTTACGATATATTTATCTTGAACAATTTATTAAATATGAAAATCTATACCATAATCTGATTTAAATCAGCCAGTTATGTGATAATGAATGTTGATTATGATTCTGATTTATGCAAAATTGTTGGCCAACTATCTTTTTATGCCGAGAACACCATAAGTATCCCTAGAGCCTTTGACCTAAGTTCATATTGATTTGTTTGGACTAATGATGGTGTTTTTATTGGTTGTTGATTACTCTAGATACACGTGGATATATTTGCTTATCTTACTGCTTTCGGATCTGACACTATGTTTACTATTTGTAAATTTTCACGATTTCAATTTAAATCCAAAAGAATTTCATTTAAAAGCTAAAAGATTTTAAGGTATTTTGCTACACACTTCACGGTCTGGTCTATAACAATCAACTAATGATAATCTTGAGTCAAAGAGAAATTTGGATGCAGATTACACTGGTAATCTAGCTGGTAGAAAAATTACTATTGGACGTGGTTTATGTTGAGACATTCAGTAGTTGCATCGTTTTCAAAGAAAATATCTACATATTTTCCATTTCAACTGATTTTCAATTAGTAGACAATTTTCTTATAAAACCCCTTTTAGAAAATAGTTTTTTTGTTGACTTTGTTTCAAATTATTCATTTTAGAAAATTTGATTTTATAATTATTTTCGGATTTGATCTTAAATGACTACATTAACTAATCTAGCTCCCTACTGATTATAGAAAAGATAACCAGTGATTGAAAAAGTGATGAGTGATGATATTAATCATATATTATGACTTGAGACGGTATATTTAGTAAATTTCTTTATAAATTTTAAACAAGATTTGTAATAACTTTTGATAGGTAAAAATTAGATGACCATCTCTATTTCTATCATATTTCTAATGCCCATCACTCATCAAAATCCAATATAGTATGTCAATATGTGTTATTTTAAATGAGAAATTATTTGTTTTCCGTTTTATTTTATTTTTACTAATAAAAACATCTAAAATATTCACTCTCATTTAAAAGTCCTCACGGTTATGCATGGGTGAATTACTTAGAATTCTTTATTATGTGCTTTCATGCTTATGTAAAAGTCCTCACGGTTATGCATGTATGGAACACATATCAAAATTAATTATTAAATAGACAAGTTGATTCTAAACCCATTTAAAAGTCCTCACGGTTATGCGTGGTTAGAAGATGCTTGAAATTCATTTTGTTAAATTTGGGAATGCTACTGAACTCATTTAAAAGTCCTAACGGTTATGCATAGTTAGTAGGTATTCAAATTCCTGAGATAAATATAACATAAATAGATACAGCTAGATGGTTTTACATCATCTCTATCATTCTAAAGTGGAATATGCACCTAAAAGAGTATTTATGATTTTTGTTTGATTTTTTTTGTTGAAATTTAATATTTATACTCGATTGTGTATTAATGTCTATCGCCATATCTCTATTTTTCTAAACTATTACTCTTTTGATGATAACAAAAGGGGGAGAGAAAAGTTAAGATTTTGGAAAATGAAGGTCAAATGTTTTATTTTGTATTTTCTAATTGCATCTAGGTTCATTTGCATATTTTTATTTATTTTCATGCATATATGAAGGGTGGGTTTTCATGCAACAATACAAAAGCTGCAATACAAAAGGATCACAAAATTGTCGAGTACAAGTTCTCATGCAACAAGAATCCAAAACTAGACCATGCTAACAAGTGCATAAATGTGTAACATGAGAACAGACTCGACAGTGGAGTCAAAGAAATATGAAAATTCAACAATGGAGACCAAATAAATGAACAAGACCAAGGCAGTAAATAATACAGTATGAATAATGACTGCAATATGTTCATGAACCCAGTAAAATAGTTACGAGCAAGGGAGCAGCTAGCTCAATGAACCAGCTAAAAAAGACAAGTCAATGGAACTAGAATTAAACCAGTGCAAACCTCTCCAGCACATATGCACTTCAAATGTACAAAAGACCAAACTACAAATGGAACAATGGTCAGAAAACAAATGTATACATGAAGCCTCAAACATATAACAGACATCAACACCAAGGAAATGTGCAAATAGTTCTGAACACACCTAGGCATGAATTCACAAACAATAAAGATTGGAAGAAACTGCACAAGCTAATATACATATATATATATACATATATATATACGTAGTGCACAATAATCAAATATGCAGTTCAATATGCAAGCGAGGTTTCAACTTCAAGAAAACTACATGAACCCGAACATACATACACACACACATATGCATACACACATGTATACATATATATGCTATGCACATGAATCAAATGGCCAAGACCAGACTCATGTGGAACAAGTGAAGGCATGGAGGCAAATAAGTATACATATGTAAAGTTAACAAGTGAACCATAACTATACTCATTTGAATACAATGACCAAAGGCAACCAAGGTCAGAGGCATTTTTACTAAAGTGCAGACCAAATTCATGTGTGAACATAACCAATGACCACATACAAAACAAACAATAAGTGATCCAGGAGGAACCACATTGCAACAAGTCTCGACCAAGTGATTATACACATATATACATACATACATACATATGTATGTATGTACACACATGTTTAAATGTGCACTGTTACTAATAGTAGAAAGCACATAAACAAGTCTGGCCACAACAAGTAGTGTGTGTGTGTGTGTGTGTGTGTATGCAAGCACCAAAACAAAACGAACTCGAATTAAACACAAAGCAACTGAAACCCATGTATAGGATTCAAATGTCAATTGCATCAGGGCAGCGCACAAGAAAATAATATAGCATGGTCAGATATGGAACCAGATATAAATGGTCAAGTACAAGTTTCAACGACTGAAACAAGGCCACAACAATAAATTGATCAGGAGCAACAAAGGTTAGGTATAAGCATGGATGAGCAGTGATGACACAAGTGCACCATATCAGGGCTATGCAAAGTACAAAGAAACATATATATGAAATGCAACAACAAATTTAACTTGAACCACCCTACAAGTGAGGCTACGAATTCAACTACAAATGCACATCATCACAAAACAATGTACAAGGAACTCAAAAATTGATTATACACATGAATAGCATTCAAGTTAAAACAAATACCAGAGCTAGCATATTAAACTGCAACAAGACCAGCATTGTTTCAAATGTAACAGACCAGTGAACAAGTGACTGTGATCAAGCAACGTAGCAATGTGATGTAATCAAGTCATAGCAGAACGAGTTAAATATTCTCCAAAAGAGGTATCTACAGTAAATTGAACAAAGTCAATTATCTCAAATTCAAATAACATGCTCAAGAAAGTAGTGAACAAGTCTAGATAATATCGAACAAGTCAGTGCTGAAATCAAAATAATATCACAATTTCAAAGGGTCAAGGTAACAGGAGAAAAGAAATTAACGGAGCAAGTTCAAATTTATGAAGCCGTGGTAAGAAAGCATAACAGAAAATATACAAATTGAACTAGTCAGAAAACAACACCAACATTTAAGTTTAATCGAAGGGCCAAAAATATCAATTGAAGAAATCAAATAAAATATATACGAACGAGATTATAGGATTTCAAATCCTATTTAACCCATCATCGGCATTCAAAGTTATTCGAGTTTAAGAAAAATCATAGAGCCAAGTTTCAATTTAAAATCCAAACTTAACAACTTGAATCTAGGTTGAGCAAAATAGAAATCGAAATAGAGAATCACGTACCAATTCATATCATGCATACTCGACATATTTCACGCAGCCGAAGCTAAGCAAAGAACAAAGATCAAAGAAGCATCAAACTGAACTGAGGATTGATAATAAATCGATCAACGACCAAGCGGCAGCTTTAAAGAAAAGCAAATCCCTAATTATTGAAAGAGAAACAATTGTTCTTGAGCAAAAAGAAACGAGGCAGAGGATACGGGCCGAAGACATACAAGAAGATAAAAAGAGAAGGGATTCTTTTTTTAATTTTTATTGGGCCGGTTTTCTCTACTTTGGGCTTGGCATATTATATTGGGTTTTGTTTTTTTAAAGTTTTTTTTTCATTCGTATTTTTATTTTAAACTTCTACTAAATTTTAGTCGTGTGCCTAGGGGACGAAATACGGTGGTGTAGTTCGAGAGTTCGCAACTCGTTGAGTTGTAGTAGGATTTTGGGCGCAGAGTTAGGTTAGTCCATAGTGAGTGTCGTGAGTTTACGTGTATAAGCATCTGACCGCTTAATTTCTAGTAGAAACCTTGGGGGCGGCACGTAGGCAAGGTTTTGCCGAAGCTAGGTAAATATGTGTTGTTCTATTTCTGCTTTTAATATTCTGCTATTATCTATTCTGCTATTATATGTTCTGCTATTATTCTAGTATTATCAGTGCTGCAATTATGTTATATATTTTTGCATTAAATTTTAATATTAGTATCACCCTATTCACCCTCTTCTAGGGTGAAATGAATCCTACGGAAGTAACTGCTTTTGAGTTTTCATTTTATGGAAGCTAGTTGATGCTGTCGAGGTTACCATGCGAATTTGCCTTTGACTATTTTGCCGTCTTTTGAGTTTTTGATGTGAATCATTGTCGCTAGCAAAAAAAATCAATCTCGATCCCATAATTTTCAAGATGCTTGTAAACAACATGTAGATCACACTTGGCAAGTTTGGAGAACACCGATTGCAACTTGTGGATCGCTAAAAATCTATAGTCTATTGATCGCTAGCGGTCTGTACACTCGAGCAAATTTTCTGCAAACAATTCCCCTTTTAGCTTTGCTCTAGCCGACCCTTCTCACTTGCCTTTTTCTTCATGTGTTTCTCCTATGACCCGAACCAGAGAAACCCTAAGCGACCTGAACTACTTCTCCATCCCAGGTAGCCGCCATTGATGTAATGGCCCATTTTTCCGTACCCTTTGAATCGACAACAAACCACACATGTCCAACTCAAATTGCACGAACAAGCGGATCATTAAGGGTAGAATGAAAATAAAGATAGAACAGAATCTCACACGAATGGAATAGCATATATTATTTCAATAATAATCTTTATAGTGGAAAATTTTAAAATACAATATCAGAGTCTAAGCTAAATTTAGCTTGGAAAGTTATAAATACCTGCCCTTACAATTGTTGACAAACATCAAACAAAATACACTAAGTATAGTGGATAATATAATATGTCCATACGATGATGAACATCTCCAGCTCTCCTCTAGAAACTCCAACTGTCTTTAACTAAACCTAAAACTACTCGGATCTGACACGAGTATTAAAAAAACTCAGATCAGGCTTGATAAACCAGCGTGAGATACTCGAAATTTAAATGACTATATTATCAAAACCTTTGAAAAGAAGGGTACCTCATAAGACCATGCCCATACATAAACATGGACGGATTTTTACCTTATGATAACCAAAACACTTTGTACCAAAATACGTTTGATATTATTTTCAATGACATTCTTTTGAAAACGCTTTTCAAATAAACTTGTTGAAATAAGGTATCAATATATGGACTAAGTCTAATGAAATATATCTGGACCGGGTCAACGGAATATACCGAACGGAATATATAATACCAAAAAGGGGTAGCTGAAATGTTTGCAAGTCATTACAGCTATTTTGGGAATACAATCAAAACCGTAAATATCGTATTGGGTTTGGATTTCCAACATGATATGAAACTATTCGAAAGATCATTCTGTATCCACGGCTTACGTCCATGACTCAGACGCCGTTATACAACAACACAAATGCCTAAAAGTGGATACAGTCTACGAATAACATCCAAGGACTCGGACTTCGCGTATCCCTGCCATGAGGCCCAGATGTATCTGGTACCTTGGGCTTAGAACATCTGATAACCCAAATCACTACTATTCGAAATGCGAGCATGCATCTGACCACATAGAATCCCATCATAACCGGGGTGTGAAGCTCGTGAGGCTACGCCTAATTTCTTCAAAGCCACGTTTTTCATACAAAACCACGCTTTGATCATAACAGGTTCCACTTTGAATGCCACATTGCCATTCCTTTGATTACTATTTGCTTTCCACAAAAATACAATCCTTGAGCTCGTACATCTCAAGGAGGGTGTTAAGTTAAGAGAAGTTGCCTTCTCCGCCACCACTGATGTACATTTGTAAAAGACAAACTTGTGTCTCAAAAATGCAATATCGGACATTCTCCCATACAAGTACGTTCTAGGAATGAACGAAACCGAAGGCACTTTCCTCGGTCATTACAAGGCGAGAAGCCCTTGCAATCCGAAAAAATCTCCATCACGAGGAGACTACTACCATAAATAACTCTATAATGGGAGCGACCCAGAGCATGTTCAACAAGCAGTCCTCATGCTATGGAGATCCACGGTCTTCAATAATCATCATCTGCAATATCTCTTCGCTTTCGAACGTATACATTAGATCGAAGTGGTTTTCAGATAGGAATTACCCAAATCCGATTTCGGTTCCTTCGAAGCCAATCATCGCTTAAAAAGATGTTAAGTTCATACATGGATATCAGTCATCAATATATTACTTCATCTTTTATTTAATCAATTATCTTTCTTAGATATATTCTTTTCAAGTTATTCCATTTTATTTTCAAATGTATATGGAATCATTAAGCCTCACTTATCAAATCATATGATTTATTTAAACCTTTCTTAAATCCTAATCATTTTCTCATTTACTTAGGAAAACCTTTCCAAATCATTCTTTTAAATCTTAATCAAAGATATCTTATATTCAACTTATAACTTTTAAACTTAGGGAAAATATTCCCAAATCATTCATTAAATCTTAATCAAAGATTTTCTTACTTAACTTCAAATCATATTCTTTCAAATCAAAGATTTTCATAACAGAGCACTACTGCGACTTTAAATATGGTAAATTTCACCTCTAGGGACTAATGGAAAGTTTCACCTCCAGGGACTAACGACAAGTTTCACCTCCAGGGACTAACGATAAGTTTCACGTCCAGGGACTAATGGCAAGTTTCACCTCCAAGGACTAATGGCGAGTATTCCTACATTATGCATATCTTTGTCTTTTAATAATCTTTGTCTTCCATATGTTTTATTTCGAAAATTAGTTTTAAAGGGGTTTTCGGATAGGAATCGTCCAAATCCGATCACGGTTTCTTTGTACAAATCATCGATAAAAAGATGTTAAGTGGTTAATTAACATTCAAAGAATATGTTTCTTTTCTTTTATTTTAGAAAAACTTAAATATGATCTTTTTAGAGCATCCGGGCTTTCCTTTCTATTTATTCCACCCCTCGTCTAAAAAGAGAAAACATAGGCCAGGTAAGTTCAGGGCACTGGTTGCTCCATCCCTAATCTTAGTTAAACACCTTATTTTGTCTTCCAAGATCTCACAGGCGGGACAAATGTACTAGTCGTCTCCACGTACTCAGTTTGTTATTATATTCAATCTTCTTCACTTTTTTGTTTAAGTGGTATAAACATTCGTCTTAAAAATTTATTCAAACTCTTATTAAAACTTCCAAATCATCTTTACATTACTTAATTATTCCTTTAAAATCATTCACAAAATATTTAGGAAATAATTGTTAAGTTTAAACTCATATTCAAAAGGTTATAGAATTCGCAGCATTAAAGTGCTGTAGAAAATGCTATATAAGCTATTTGATTTAAACGACTTTTTAGTATTTGAAAATTCATATTTTCATTCCAAATATCTTTTAAACCATTTAGTAGATTTATCAAATTTATTTCATATTTTTAATCATTTAAAAATATCATTTATAAAGAAATCCCGTTTTGGATTCCGAACTGCAAAACCGTAACGTTTTTAGAAAATTGTTTGGACATATTTCAAAATCTACTTAACGAAATCTTGATTTTCTTTATTCATTTGGAAACAATGGATATAATAGACCGGAAAATTCTTATCTCGAAGAATTTCGAGCTATATTTCACTTTGTACACACATTTAACTTTTATGGCGCGAAATCGCGAACTACCGTTACACAACGCGCATAGTTTTGACTTGTTTCTCAATTTCTTTTCAAACTTCTTGGAAACACATCTAAATGTTTGTAAAGAATTTCTAAATCATTTTAAACTAATTTTAAACAACATTTCCATGATTTCAAATTCATTTTTCATTTCATTTCATATTATAATATTATATTATTATAATATCATTTTCAATCTTTTTAGAAATTTTGAAATCATTAAGAGGCTAAATAATTTCCATAACACATTTGTATGGATTTAATTCTCATTTAATTAACTATGGTTAATTACTAATCATTTCTCTTATCATTCATCAAACAAGTTATCAACCAAATAAACAATCATATAATCAACCAATTTTGCAAACCAAGTTATCAAACATTCATTCAACATATTTAAACTTTCAAATCATTATACTTGAAATAATTTATGGATTTATTAGTAAATAAGAGTACTCACCTTTAACTTAACCAATTCTTCCTACCAACATTCATTTGCAATAACACTTCACTTAAACTTCAACTAATCAACTTCTACTCCATTTCTTTTGTTTTATGCCATTGACCTCTTCTTTCAAACTCCCGAAAATCTGGCAGAACTTCCACATCACATTGAATTTGCTCCTAACTCCTTGGAATGAAATCGACGACACTTCCTTCTCTTTTTCTTGCTTAAGAGCTTTCCAGCTTGCTTCCTTCTCTTTATAGGTTCGGCCATACCTATATCCTCGCCTTCCTCTTTCATTTCGTCTATTTTTAGATGCTAAACCATATTTTAATGGTATTCTAAGATCCTTGGCAAAGCTTGGTGGTGTTTGGAGTTGATTTGATATGGTTTTGAAAAAGTTAGTAAGCATTTGGAAGAGAAGAAGAAGCCATTAAAGAGATCTTCAAGGAAGAAGACGAAGAAGGTAGAAAATGGTGTAAAAGAAAGTGGAAGAATGGTGGTCTTATTTATAGAAAAGTTTTGGATTAAAATAATATTTTATAAAAAGACCAAAATACCCTTACTTACTTATAAAGTAATCATATTTTTTTGCAACACTTAACATCATATTAAAAATCATTACTTTATGTCATTTTCACTTAGATATTAAGTAAAGTAAGTAATAATTATGTTTCTTTGATTTGATGTTTTACGTTTTGCTTTGAAATGACATTTTTGTCATTTTGTGCTTACTTTTTCTTAATTGTTTTCTAGAAATTTTTAACCTTGTTTAATAAAAGTAAACTTGATTAGTGAATTAATAAATACTTACACTATTTGAATATATGTTCCTATATAAGAAAATAAAGGTGCGACGACGTTGCGATAACTTTTAATCGGCAAAACGTCGTTTTTCAACAAAATGTTTTATGGTTGTATTTTGACATTTTAGTTAAACTATTTATTTATGTAAACAAATTTAAAAATGAACTTTTTAATTCTTTAAATAAATTAAAACATGTCTCTTTATATTTTAAAATCATATTTAAATAATATCGAAATCTCTAGTTTTATGGTGTATGTAAAACTGACAAAATGCGACAAAATTTGGTTATTTTTGTAAAACGATTATTAACATACTTATAAGTATTTTATATACTTTTATTATCTTTATTAGATGTTTTCAATAAGATTTACCTTTTTAAATAAACATTTAAACCTATTTATTTAAGCATTTATTTATTTTAACAAAACTTAACTTTTGTTAATTTGTTCTAAAATCCAAATTTATACCTTTTGAATTATCAACTATAAGAATAAATAATTTCCCTATTATTATCTATTATATATGACTTGTTTATTTAAGTTTTAAACCTTTTTAAATTTAAAACAAACGAAATCTCTCGTTTTCGAAGTAGCGAAATTATGGGTCGTTACAATTGATCTCTAATGTTAGCACCTACTACCACCGATATCAGCTACCCTCGCCATTACCCCGAGCCAAACCCTATCACCAGAACTTCTTATTTTTGGATTGTTGTCGACCCTATAAGGTCGCTAGCCCTAGCCTGGACCGACACGAATCGAATTAAACCCGTTTTCTTTCGATCCAAGGATGGTTATGAGCAGTTATTGTATTGGTGGTGATGGCTAGTGAATTTTGGAAGATCTATAAGGGTGGTGAATGAAGCAGGTTGATTTTAATTTAGTAGAGGTAGATAGTGTTGTCATTTCTCATACTTGACGCATTCTCATATCTTCGTTCAATAAATCAAAATTGACTTGCGTGTGGCCTCGATGGTTCTGATGAGGTGGTTTACTATGGACTTGATCATTCTAGATTAGTTTTGCTATTGCACACTTGGTGCACCTAAGAATAGAAAGAGCTTTCTATATCTCCTTGGACAACAGATCCGTTATTTATCGTCGATCGATAACGGGTAAGTGTAGAAGGAATAACTTCAATGAATGACATTG
The DNA here is from genome assembly GCA_030765085.1 of Allium cepa. NCBI lineage: Eukaryota > Viridiplantae > Streptophyta > Magnoliopsida > Asparagales > Amaryllidaceae > Allium > Allium cepa. The sequence goes on from CM060928.1 coordinate 591,338,784, forward strand.
AAAGATTTTTTCTTTTCTGCTACAAGTGAGGTATCTACATAGGATAGAGCATTCGTAGTGTTCAAAACACTGATCCTATCTTACATAGATAATAAAATGCACTTGCCTCGGTCAATGTTTGGAATCTAAGGAGCTGGCGCAGGTCAACATCTTTTCAAATTCAAGCGTTAAAGACATGGGGATTTCTAGATAAAGATAAAGTTACCTAACCGTGCTGGATACGAGTTTTGTTATATAGAATATAACATTCGTCATCTCAGCGTAAATGCAGTGGAGGAAGCTTGATACGCTTGGAAGCAGAATCGACATCAATTATGCCTTTATTGATGATTCCAACAACGTCTACTTCTTTGGCACCTCAGGCTCAATATGGAAAATTGGGGCCGATTGGTCAGCTCATCAATCGAACTCCTACGAACTTTAGAGATTTACTTAACCCTCCTAAGAGAGCTTTTACTATCATTTCTGCTAAAATCCTGCAAAATATTTATTTATAGCATGGTATTCCAGATGATGTGCACCTTCCACTGAATGATGAGTTCGCAAAGGCCACCTCCAAGGTACACCGTCTACCATTGGAATATTTTCTTGAATGGTGTGGTACCCACATTCAACCATTTCTTGAGAGACACACTTTTGAATTTGAGAACAGTCCCATTTTGGATTCATCCCAACAGTTGTGCAATTTTGACTTGTCTTCGTGTTTTGTTTATGAGGACATTCAACTGTTCCCCAAGCTTCGACGAATTGAGATACTTCCTTTCATTTAAGAAGAGAGAGGAATGTCCATCTCTTGTGATTATTGAGGCTCAGAGAAATTTCAAAATCATGTTGCAACTCCAAAGCAACTTATCCTAGTTCAAAATCTAATATTTCTCGTTAAACGTCCTGACGGGTTTAATCATCTTTGGACGACAGTGGATAAGTTTTCTCCTTTCTTGTTGAGATATATTATGATGGTGCATGGTTTTAATTAACTGAATGCTTCTTACCGTTATTCCATGGACAAATAAAGATCCAACACTTGACCATACCTTCTGTACTTTGAAGGCCATAAATGTTAGAGAGATCGGTCAAAATTTTGCCGATGGATGAGAATTTGCATCGGTACAAATTGTTACATCCCAAGAGGTCTACCGTGCTATTGAGATTCCATCCCCTCCCCGTTCTAGGAGTAGAACATGCTCACTTCTTTATTGCATGATTCTGAAGAGAGTAGTCTACAAGGAGAAGAAGGTCCATCCGATAAATCAATTGAGGAAATTCGTGAAGAAAAGGGCATCATGACCGAAGCTATTATTCTGGATAGGATGCCCCTAAGAAGAAGGGGAAGAGTTGTTCAAACATTGAGAAGGCAAGGCTGCGATGATCATAGAAAAAGGGGAAGCTGAAATTGAGAGCGGAAGTGATGATGACGCTTCCACTAGCGATAAGAAGCTTGATGCGCATTCTAGTAAAGGAGATCTCGAATCATGTGATGAAACTCGAGGAATGAGTCACATTCCCCTAGGTTCGCCTCCCCAAGAGGTTACTGCTAAAGATGCTCCCTGAGCAATTAAACGACTTTATGGTTCTCCGTCAAAGGAAACCGATATCAACTTTGGGAACTTGAGAAACATTTATGTGGACATTGTAGAACTCATGAGAGATGATTTTTAGTTCGATGGATGGTCTTCTCAATTCGATCAAGCCATTTCTAGAATTATCATGACTCATACTGCAGTTGCTTTCTAAGTTGGTTTATAAAGTCCTTTTAGGACACCTACGACACGGTACAAACTTCACTAGGGTCACATACACTCATACATGCATTATTTGAGCTCATTTTCTATTACTAAAGTTACTTCATTTTTCATATTAGGCAATATGAGAGGTTGTGGACTCTATGAAGATCTTGCACAATTTACGAATGCACAATATGGGTCGAAATGGACTACGAGCCGCCACTAGCCTTAAGTAATCGTGGAAAAATAGAGGAGGAGAAAAGATTGGGAAGCTAAAGCTCATCGTAAGGATGACAGCGACCAAGGAATAGTTCATATGGGTGGCTATGAGAAGTGGAGGACTCCCGATCATCGGGAAGAGCCATCCAAAAAGTCAAAAGTTGATCATGTACCTCATCCTTACAAGCACCATAAATCTGCTGAGTTTTACTATTCAGGTTGCTCCATCAACCTAGATTACATCAACTCTTGTTGTGCCTGCTTCTGGTCTTTCACGCCCTCGTAGGAAGCCTGCTTATATTCTCCCATCTGGCCCACCTAAATTTGAAGTCGTGTTATCTAATTGGTTCTTGAATTGAGTTAAACTTGACCGTGACCTACGTCCAATTCGCTTGGATTCTTATACACCCTATCTCTAAGTGGTTCAGAGTGACTTGGATCAAGCTAAAGGATGTGAGAAATTATGTAAGCAGCTGGCAGACGCAAAGTGTACCAACTATCAAAAGATTCATTCTTTCGAGTCGGAGAAGGATGAGTATGAAAGGATGCTGGTGGAACATGATACCAGAATTGATTAGTTAACAAAAGAGAGAGATGCCACCATTTGAGATAGTAAGAGCAATACTAGTTTGCTCCAGGCTTTAACGTGGCTCGTGCAAAAATTGAAATCGTGTTCAGAGATGAAATCAAGAAAGCCCATGCTGATGAATTCAAGATAAAAGGGGAGCTTGAAAACTCGAGATGCGATCATTGAAGCTCAAAAGGGAACATTGCTGGTTTTGATGAAACTGTCTGAGCTCATAAGAAAACAATTGCTGATTACAGGGGGATGGTGGAATCCCGAGATATGACCATCTCTAACAGGCTCAAGTGATTGCTTCATTTTGAGAAAAATTTATGCAACTCTACATTGAAAAGGCCTAAGTCAAAGTTGAGAAAGCCGCTATGATGGCAGACTGCTTGGAGTTGTAACATACCTTCGAAAAAAAGATGGTGAAGATGGATAACACCATCTTGAACTTCTGTGTCAACTCCATGTTGCATCAGGGCAGTCTCTGTTATCTGGACCCCAAAATCCTGCATACTCTTGCTCTAGTTTGGGAAGAAATCCTGGCCCGTTTTCAAGAAGGTGGGGATATGTATACTGAACAAGAGCTAGCAGATACCTATCTGAATGAAGAATCAAAGAAGGCTATGGTGGAGGGCCAAAAGATTATTTGGGTTGAAAGGGAGTGAGAAGCCACCGATGCTGCCATTGTTGCAGCTGCTAAAGCATTATTAGAGCCTTTGAGTTCTAGGCCCGGTGAATCGTCCAAGCAACCTCATGAGAAGGCAGAAATCATTCCGGCTTCGACAGATACTGCTTTATTGTCCGCCCCTTCAGCAGCTATCTCCGAAGCCTTGGGTGGTCTTGAAACTTCACCAAAGTTTATGCAACCATCTAAAGAAGGAATCGATGGGGAGTATGAGGTTAAGATTCACAGTCACACTTTTGATGTAGCTAACTTTCTTCTTTCTCTCGAGTTTGAGGACTCCAGCTCATGCCGCAAGAACAAGATGAACTGAATGCTTTCCTTTGTGATCTTATAGGTCCGTCTTCTTTGCCTATCGAACTGCCAATTTCTCCAATCCTGGTACCTACTACTATTTCGACTGCTTCAACGCTTGTTTCTATAGCTACTTTGATCACCATGCCCATGTCTGGATTGAAATCAGGGCTGGAATCTAAGAAGATCACTTTGTTGCATGGCCTGGACGACCCCTTCGTATTTTTAGAGGACGATTTAATAGCAGTTGACACTCGAGAGCAGATGGACCAAGCTAGCCAGCTAGGTAAAACTGAGCAGCATATGGTATCAATTAAGAAGGAAAAGACATAGGAAAGAAATTCTTCGAGGAGCTCCCGTAAGTTTTTCAAGCTCAAGACAAAGGGGGATTCTTCCGATAGGGCCAAAGAACAAGAAGGAGACATTGGCATGAAGCTTATAATCAATATCTTTGGTAGCAACACGACTCTCGGTAGGGATACTGAGGGGAAAAAGAAACTTCTGATCAAAGGCGAGAAATGAAGTGGTGGCAAGAAGCACTAACAGACTCGAGTGACGGTGGAGTTGGATTTTTGTAGCATTTTGATTTGTTTGATATGTATTTTGTACAAGTGCAGAGTCTGCACTTATTACTTTTGTTGTTATCGCACCTATACTTTTTTTGTTGGCAGATATTGTGTGGGTATATCAACTACATTTTGATTTTGTATTGAAAATGTTGCAAGAAATGAAAAAATTAATGTTTCTACTGCTAGCACTTCTATGTTCTTTCTTATTTATCACGTACTTTGATTATTCTTATACCACTTATGTGTGTACATGACATGATTGCTTGTTCTGCAATATTTATACTCCATATTGTTGTGCTGTGTTTTATTGTATACGATGCCTTTATTTCCGTGATTTCATGCATTATGTATGCATTTTTTCAGTTTTACAACTAGATGTGCTGTGACTGCCAAAATTCTTTATTCGATGTAACAGGATGTAGAGTAGTTTTTCTTTCAACTAAGTGTTGGTGTATGCCCCCTACTTCACAGGGTTGTTTATTCTGAACATTTGATAAATGACCGGTTGATCTGAGTGATTCCTTAGATGTCTGTAGCCAAATTTACTTTACGGTTCCTATCTTCAAGAACTTGTGACTCGAATGTCATGGATCGAAATTCTTTGAATTTCTATTTTTGTGACATTGTTGGACTTACGTTGATTCTTTTTTATAGTGGGAGTTGATCTTGTTAGTCGTACAATAAACAAGTTTTTTGGTGTCGTCAGAATAATGCTGTTACTTAGAAAATCTTAATGATTTGCTGATGATGCTCGAGCAACATCAAGCAACACTTGCATGGCTTATAAAATGTATGGCTTTTAAGAGTAGGTAGCTTACGAAATGTGCGGCTTTTAAGAGTGTGCACATTACGAAATGCATGGCTTTTGAGAGTGTGTAGCTTATGAAATGCGCGACTTTTGAGTTTGAGTCGATTAACTATGGCCAACTTAGCGAGTAGCTAGAGCGTACTTGGGTGTGTTTTCACTTCCTAAGCTGCCAATGAATGATTGTGAGTCGGTTTTCTTTCGTCAAGTCGACGAGCAATTTATATGAACATGGTTTTATTGATTCAAGAAACTATAGAGATTTCACTAATAAAATGGAAAATATAGCAAATTCTGCCTATTAACAATGCCTTCAGTGTTGTCGGGCGGCATATTTGCAAAAATAGGAAATATGTAGATAAAAGCTAAATAAAGTAATGTTGAAGTGAGTCGCTATTCCCAGTATGGGGAATCTAAATTCCATAGACCGTGGTCGACTTGAAAGTTCAATCTTCGAGCTTTTACCCGATTGAGAAAGGCCTTTCCCAGTTTAGTCGGAATATTCCTGTAGCCAGATAGATCCATTTTAGGATAAGATCTCCCACTTTGAATGTACGGTTGCGGACCTTGGAGTTGAAGTTCCATGTTACCCTTTCCTGGTGAGTCGCGATCCTTAGCTCAGCCTCCTCCCATTTCTCGTCAATCAGATCATGCAGCTCGAGCAGGAGCTGCAAGTTCTCTTTTAATTGAAGTGTTGTTTTGATATGTAGGAGCTTCCAATGCATCCAGGATCATTTCTTCGGATCTGTATGCTATGGTGAATGGTGAGTGTCCAATTGTTGACTTATGCGTCATCGGTAAACCCATAGTGCAAGCGGGAGCTCGTTAACCCAGTTTTCTTTTACTTTTGTCAACTGTTTCTTGATGGTGACTTGATGATTTTGATCACCGCCTCCACTTTCCCATTTGCTTGAGGGTGTGCCACTGCGGAGAAACTCTTTTTGATGCTGAAACACTTGAAAAATTCCTAGAATTCAATGCTTTCGGATTAAGTTCCATTATCTATGATGATTTTCTTTGGCAATCCAAACCTGTGAATAATATTTTTAGTGACAACGATAATTACTTTCTTAGTGGTAATAGTAGCCAATGGTTCCATTTCGGCCCATTTTGTGAAGTAATCAACTATGACGATAGCATATTTGTCCCATCCTTCAGCAATTGGGAGCACACTGATCAGGTCAATTCCCCAGACCACGAACCGCCATCGGCCAACCATTGGCTTATGTTCTATGGACTGAGTTCTATGTATTTTGGCAAATTTGGCATTACACACATCGGTTGGCATAGCCTGCTGCGTCACGGTTGATGGATGGCCAGAAGTAACTGTATCGGAGGATCTTCTTTGCTAGAGTCTGATGTGCAATGTGGTTTCCACAATTTCCTTCATAGACTTCCCTGAGGATCCTTTTGGCTTTGCTATTGGTTACACATCTAAGTAGGAGTGTAAATAATCCGCTCCTATAAAGAATTCTAACTTGCAAGACGAACTATGGTGCTTTTTAGAGTAGCTTCTTTTGCTCATTCTGACCTCTGGGTAGTGTACTTTTGATCAGGTAATCTTTGATCGACGTCATCCATGATTCCTCTTCTACTACGGTTTCCAAAATCTAGTCGATATCTATATCATCTATCCCGAATGATGTAAGCATTTCTACTAAGGTCTATCCCATTGACTGAGCGTCTTCGGAACAGGCTAGTTTGGCTACGTTATATGCTCGCATATTATGTTCCCTCGAAATATGACTTAAAGCATAGTGCTGTTGTCTTGCAGCAATTCCTGCACTTTTGATAGGTAGAGGGTGAGTTTTCCCCTTGCCAGGTGCTCCCCTTTATCTTGGGAGATAAATAGCTGAGAATCGCTGTAGATATGAACAGTTTTTATTCCTAATTCTTTAACAATTTTTAATTCTTCCACCAAAGCCTCGTATTCTGCTTCACTTTTGGTGGTAGGAAATTCCAGTCTTAGAGCATAGCAAACAGATCGTCTTTTGGGTGTTTAGAGTACTATCCCTACAATTGAAGAGAATTACTTTGAGCACCGTCAACAAACAACTTCCACTATGGCACCATGTCTGAAGTGCTTTCTTCAACCTCACAGTTTATAAATTCGGTGATGAATCTGCCAGTGCCTATCCATCGATAGCTCTTCGAGGGTGATAAGTGGTTTCATATTGGCTTAACTTGATGTTCCACTTCAAAAGTCGACCTGATGTCTCTAGGCGATGCAGCACATGTTTAAGAGGTTGACCCGTCAACACCTTAATGGGATGATCCTAGAAGTACAGTTGAAGCTTCCTCGACATGATTAACGGGCAATAGGTGATTTTTTCCAACTTCAGATAGTTCTTTTCGGCTCTAATAACCTCCTTACTAATGTAGTAGATTGATCGCTAGAGCCTAGCCTCTTTGTGTACCAATGCTACACTCAGTGCGTGGGTCGACACAATGAGATAAAGGGACAAATATTTCCCATTTATCGACTAGGATAAGATCGACGGGGTTTCGATATGATATAATAATTCTTCAAAGACCGTTTGGCAGGTTTCATTCCATTCAAAATTCTTCTTTTCCTTATTCAATGCATTGAAGAATGGTGTACATTTGTCAGTCGCTCTGGAAATGAATCAGCTCGGCGCTACGATCTTTCCATTTAGACTTTGCAATTCCTTTTTGGCTGTACGGGCTTTGATGTTCCTTGGGGCGGTAATCTATTTTGGATTAACTTCAGTAACCCTTGCATTCACAATGAAACTAAGGAATTCGCTAGAAGCAACACCGAAAGAGCATTTCGACGGGTTGAGCTTCATTCAATATTTCCACAATATTTGGAATATCACTGCAAGATTGTCTAAGTGATTCTCTAATACATGTGATTTGACAAGCATGTTGTCCACATATACTTCCATCGTTTTTCGAAACTGATCATTGAACATTGTGTTTACATGTCATTGGTAGGTTGCATCTACGTTCTTTAGTCCGAAGGGCATGACTTGGTAATAGTATAATCCAAGATTGGTAATGAAACTAGTATTCTTTTGATCGAATTCGTGCATCATGATTTGGTTGTATCTCGAATAGGAAACCATAAACGATAGCAGTTCACGGCCAGCCGTGGCGTCAACGAGCTGATGGATCTTGGACGATGGAAAGCTATCCTTGTGCAGGCTTTGTTCAAATCTAAGTAGTCAATGCAAGTCTGCTACTTCCCATTGGCCTTCTTTACCGAAACCGGATTTGATACCCATACACGATAAATTGCATCTTGGATAAGCCGTTTTCCAACAGCTTATCCACTTCCTCTCTTACTGAGTAGACCCTTCTGGTCCCAGGGTGCTCCTTCCCTGCCTTATTGGAGTGTATTTAGGATCGATATTAAGTGTGTTGTTATCCCCACTTTTGGCAAGGCCGAGATATCAAGGCACTGGTTGAAAACCAAGGGTTGTTCATCTTGGGTGTCGAGCATACATGGGTTCACTATGGATGTCGATGAATTTTTTTCAAATCTGGATTATGCTACAATCAGGAAGACACGACAAGCGAAGCCATAAAGGCCAGCATTCCAAATTTTAAGTCAATCCGAGTCCGTATGCTCAAGTTATGGTCGATGCAAGTTGAATGGAAAAACCACGTTTTCGTATCCATCGTTGAGCCGTAATTCGAATCGATCAGATTCGTACCCCACTTCGTGTCCTCATTTGTATCGATTAGTTTCGCATCCATCCTCAACCACTGTTTCGCATTGATCAACTCCGCATCCATCAACCAGTAACGCACTTCGTATCCGTCGACCAATGCCTAGTTCGTATCCATGAAAGAGGTGTTTATTCGAATCCATTAGGTAGCTTTAGTTCGTATCCACCACAAATATCATCTGATCGTATCCATTAAATAAAGGCAAGATCTATCGATACGAACCGCATCATCACCATCGATACCAGCTAAGCCACCTATCTCGACTCGAACTAGACATACTGCAAATCGATACGAGGTGCACGTAGTTGATTGGTTCAAACTGGATAACGGCAATCGATGCAAACGAGGAGAAACTCATGGATATGACGCGGTCAACTTGGAGCAAAAAGAGGATTGGTGCAAGGAGGGCGCGCCATGTCACTGCGTTGTCATGTGCACGATCGATTCGAAGGGATCGACTCGAAATCATGGATTCGAATCAGACAGCCATCGCGATACTCGAACTCGTATCGATCATAATTCGAGATACACCAATCCAAATGCTATGAAATTTTCACAAGATACTACATGCAAGCTAAATATTATTCTCGCCAAGTTTCACCTCCATCGGATGCAGTCTCGATCTATACGAATTGAGTTCGTATCGATCACCAAACGAGTCAAAACTCTCCGGGATCGATCACATGGACCCCCTCACATGCCAGAAGGAGTCTCCCAAAATTAGAGCGAAATATCAGCCTCCTACACCTATAAATAGAGCCCCGGAGCCTACAGAAAAAGGATCTTATGATTCTCAAGCGCTCATACTCTACCGGATTGAGATCTGTATCCTTCTCTTGCTGTTAAATTCGAATTCTAAGCTGTAGTTTACTGTTGTTCACTGTAATCACATGTAATCATTGAAAGAGAATCAATAAAGTCACAAAAACTTCATAGTGGACATAGGCAACACGCCGAACCACCTTAAATTATTTGTCTGAGCATTTATGTTACTATTTGTTGGATTCTTTTGTTAAATAATCCTCATTTTAAATTTATATTCTTCACTTTTATCTCTTCAAAAACTTCTGAAGTGTGTTGTCCCCATTTTTGGTGCAAACACTTTGGTGCTTTCACTGAGAAAACCTAGATTTTCTTCTGCTCCTTGGATCTATCGTCGATACCGGATTGCATAAATCTAAGAAATATCCAGATCCCTAATCTGAATTCCTTCCATCCCATTTAGATTTGCACAAAGTCTAGGAAAGGAGTTCAACCCCCAAGATGGTTAGTACAAGGACCACCTCCCATGCTGTCGATCAAGAAGGCCGGGATAGACAAAATCCCGTGCAGCTACCTCCATCTAACCAAGATGCTGCCGGACCCTCAGATCCATCGGCTCTGGTTACCAGGAAAGAGTTCCAGTTTTTGCTGTAAGAGTTGACACAGATCCGTCAACAGCTAATAAACAGTTATGCGGAAATGCCGAGCTGGCAACCAGTTAAACCGCCAGAAGCGCAGAAGATCTAGAAGAGATCAAGTTTCGCACTCCTCTACAGAAAGTTCTTCCTCGTCAGGCTACAACCACAGATCCATTCGTCCTCGACCGGACGAAGGCTACGCACAGGCCACCGAACATCAGCCCGCATTAACCGTTGGGAAGCTGAGAGTTGGCCCATTGGCCAGCTTTCATACTGGACCCTCTTCCCGGGGAGGATAAACCGCAAATAACCGTGCCACCACCACTGTAGTTGAAACAGGGAATGATGGCCGAAATCAGCTGACATACTCCTGAGCCTTATGTCCCAGAAGATGTTGAGCCAAGGAAGAGAGAAGTGGACCGTCGACAACGCCCGGTCCAGCCTTGCAATGTGGAACCCGACCACACCTTGGCTCCACATGCGCAGAACGTTCAAATGCCAGACCTTCCAGCTATGATACGTCAAATGATCCGTGAAAGTCAAGGTCTTACCAACGACGACTGGGGAATCACCCATAGTCACACCCCCTTTACGGATGACATACTCCATGTCGAACCTCCTCGATGGTTCAGAATGCCCACTTTACCGGTTTATGAAGGAAATTCAGACCCAAACCAGCACATCCTGAAGTATGAGTGGTTGATGAACGCTGCAAGAGCAGATGACACGGTAAAGTGTCGTAGTTTTCCTATCTCTTTGGGGGGGCATTGCCACCATGTGGTTTACGCGATTGCTGCCCTGATCCATTTCTTGTTTTGATCAAATGTCCACGAAGTTCGTACAATAGTTTCGTATGCATGTTGCTAGACCAAAAGATGTTTACACATTATCCAATGTCACTCAGGCTCCAAGAGAGACACTTAGACGCTATTTATAGAGGTTCCACGCGGCATGTGCAGAGATCAGTAACCCCAATGATAACTCAATCTTTATGGCACTAACAAAAGGAATTGACCCTGACTCTGAGTTTGGAAATTGGTTAGCTGGGAAGCCTCCCGCATCGTTGGACCGTTTTTACTCCAAAGCCGCCTAATTCTTAAGGCGAGAGGACGTGAAACAGTCTAGGAAGTAAGACGACGTGAGACCTAGCAATGAGGAGATTCAAAATAATATGGCAGTTAAACAGTCGGGTGAGAGTTCTAGAAAAGTACAGCGGAATATACAGAACAAGCAATATCAACCGAGGAACAATGATAATCAGAATAAGAAACGGGATCAAAACCGTAGCCTGTGACGTACGGCTCCAATGTTTGATAACTACACACCATTGAATACGTCGCTAGAGAACGTATATTTGCATACTTGCAATGCTATGCAATATAAGAAGCCTGCTCCGAAGCCATCGTCGGAGAGGTAGAATCAAACGGAAAAATTCTGTAGATTCCATGAGAGTTATGGCCATAATACCAATGAGTGTAGACATTTGCAGGACCTCATTGAGAAGTTGATCAGGGAGAGAAAGTTACATCAGTTCCAGCAGGAGCCGTAGTCTGTTGGTGCGGGCCCGTCAAACCAAAATCATGTGCAGAATCGAGAAAGGAAAGAAGAACCCACTCGAATGGGCTGGAGGTTGGTAATAAATACAGTCAATGGTGGTCCCCATCCAATAGACCGAAGCTGGAGGGAAATGGAGCCGTATGCCAGCTCTATCACGCATGCGGACTTCGAGTGTTGCAGTAGTTTTGATGAAGGGGCTCCGGCCAAACAGCAAAGGACAATGACTGATGACATCGTGTTCAGAAGCCGAGATGCTGACAGGGTCAAAGCCCCCACTATTGACCCACTGGTCATATCTGCCCAGGTCGGTCCTGCTTGGATGAGGAGGATCTAGGTTGACAGTGGGAGTTCAGTAAATATTTTGTTTAAGAGAGCTTACGGTCTGATGAAAATGGAAGCTAAGGTTTAAAACCTTGCCAATCTAGAATTCATGGCTTCGATGGAACTGCCAATATACCCACTGGAGTAGTGGAGCTGCCGGTGGAGCTGGGAGTTGGGGAGTGTCGGAGAGTCCGGATGTTGCAATTTGTTGTGTTAGACATTCACCCCCCCCTATAATGCTTTTTTGGGCCGATCGGCCCTCGCTGAATTCAGGACAACAATTGCCCTATGGTGTTTAACTTTGAAATTCCCCACCAATCGTGGGATTGGAGTCATTCAAGGAGATCAGTCAGCTAGGAGAGCCTGTTATGTTGCTGAGCTGCGCGAGGCGCAGCGAAGAGAGAAAGGAAAGGACGTAGAGGAATCTCTCTGCGTCCGTTTTGCAGATAATTGACAATGGGTGCCTCGGCCCGGGCACCAAACCCATTTCAGAGGGATCTTTACCCTAGAGACAATGAAAACAAGGATGAATCTATAGAAAGTCAATCTTCTCCGACCGAACTGGCGATCGATGTTCTGATCAGTGACGTCGACGACGATGATTCGAGGATGTTAAAGATTGGGTCTCAGTTGAGCCAAGAGACACAACATGAATTGTTTGAATTTCTCTGGGCGAATCTCGACATGTTCGCCTGGATACACTCTGACATGTGTGGAATCTTGCCGGACATCGCGAGCCACACCCTGAATATTGACCCATGGAATATCCCGATCAAACAGAAAAGGCGTGGTATGGATCCAGAGAGATCTGCCGCCCTTAAGGAAGAGGTCGATAAACTAAAATCAAACGGGTTCATTCAAGATGCTTTATACCCAGAGTGGGTATCCAATCCAGTACTTGTCTGAAAGCCGAATGGGAAATGGAGGACATGTGTTGGTTATTCTAATTCAAATAAAGCTTATCCAAAAGACAGCTTTCCACTTCCCAGGATTGATTAGCTTGTAGATTCAATGGCTGGACATGAATTATTATCTTTCATGGATGTTTATTCCGACTACAAGCAGATACCCATGCATGTACCCGACCAAGAACATACCAGATTCGTAACCGACCTGGGACTCTACTACTACAAAGTCATGCCCTTTGGACTAAAGAATGCCAGAGCAACATACTAACGTCTAGTCAACTGGATGTTCTCCAACCAGATCGGGAAGACCATGGAGGTTTATGTAGACGACATGCTAGTAAAATCGTGATTCTCCACTGATCACCTCAAAGATTTAGAGTCAATGTTCAACATCCTTCGAAAATACGGGATGAAGCTCAATCCGCTGAAGTGTCATTTTGGAGTCGCATCCGTAAAGTTCCTTGGGTTCATTGTCAACGCCCGAGGAATAGAAGCCAATCCAGAAAAGATCTAGGAAATCAGAAATTTACAAACTCCAAGAACAATATAGCAAGTTCAGAGTCTCAACGGGAAAGTAGCATCCCTGAGCAGGTTCATTTCAAAGTCCATCGACAAACGCATCCCCTTCTTTGATCTGATCCGAAAAGGAAAGCGAAACTTTGAATGGACTACGGAGTGCGAGAGCGCATTCCAAGCACTAGTTCAATATCTTTCCACACCACCGATTTTATGAAAGCCTATCGACCATGAGCAGTTGTATCTTTACCTGGCGGTATCAGAAAATGCGATCAGTGCTGCCCTAGTTCGGAAGGAAGACCGAGTGCATAAACCGGTCTATTATGTTAGCAAGCAGCTAACCGGAGCTGAGAGAAACTATCCAAAGCTAGAAAAGTTGGCCTACTACCTAACCATTTCCTCGAGGAAGACCTGTCCATATTTTCAGGCTCATCCTGTCACTGTGCACACCGATCAGCGGCTACAACAGGTCCTTACACGGCCTGAGACGTCTGGTAGGCTTCTTAAGTGGAATATTGAACTAAGTCAGTTCAATATCACCTATACCCCAAGAAGTGCCATTTAAGGTCAAGTCCTAGCAGATTTTATAGCCAAATTCACCATCTTAGAGGACTTGCCCGAGACAGTAAATCTCCTGAATACATCTGGAAGCTGCGTACCGATGGTGCATCCAACTGTAACGACCCGTATTTTTACGGATCGAAGGATCGTAGAACTGTTTTCATTAGGTTGTTAGTGTTGTTAAGTCGTTTGGAGCTTAAGTCGTCCAGAGATGAGTCATCCAAGGTGAGGTCGTGTCGTAGCATAAGTCGGTGGAGCGACTTAGGGGATGGAGCGACCTAAGGAAAGTGAACGGCTTAAGGAGGTGAGCGACTTAAGAGATTAGACGACTTAGAGAAGTTAGTGGTAGTGGTTGCCGACTTAAGGGAACTAACGACTTAGGAGTTAACGGCTTAAGTTAGTAAACGACCTAAGGGATAGTGGTATAGGAGATAGGTCGGTTGAACGAGTTACCGACCTAAGGAAGATAGGTCGGTGAAGCGACTTAAGGTAGTTAGCGGCTTAGGTTGTGGACGAGGTAAGGCAAGGGTGTTAGGCCACTGGGTCGCTAAGCCGTGTGTGTAGTTAGGTCGTAAATCGCATGATGGCTTGAGTCGTTGAGTCGTGAGTCGGTAGGTTGTTAAGTCGTCTAGACGACTTAGGAAGGAACGCGGCTTGCATGTTAGGTCGCGTGTGTGTTGAGCCGTGTGTGTTGTTAAGTCGTGAGTTGCATGATGGCTTGAGTCGGTAGGCCGTGGGGTTGATGAGTCGTAAGTCGTGGGGCCTTGTTAAGTCGTGACCGACTTAAGAGGGGCGAACGACTCATAGGTTTGGCCTATAAATACACGACCTTATCTCACTTTTTGGCACCGGATTTTGAAGCGACGAAGTGCTGCTATTTTGGGGGCTCGAATACAACACTTCTTCACTACTTTTCTCCACTTTAATCTTGTGCATCCATCCATCTAAATCGATGATCCAAGAGCCAAAGTTGAAGATCTACATCCATCGAAGAGAGATTTCATCGTTTGAAGGGAAATCTTGTCGGATCAAGCTAGATCCTTCGCTGTCCGGATCTAGAGTTTTTTACTTTTGAGGTGTTTAGGTGATTCGGTGAGTGGTGTTTATCTCTCACACGGACCCAAAGGAGTATATTGGATCGGTGGCTTGTTTGTATGTTAAAGATAGTGATTTCATGCACTTTCCTTAAGTCTGCATGTAGATCCATCGTTCATAAAGTTTTGATATCCACTTTACTACATGTTAACCTATGCTAGTTCATTCATCAAGATATTACTTAGAATTCATGCTTGTTAGATTTGGACTCTTTATTTACGAAATTGCCATTAATGTTATAACTGTTTATTTAGATCTTGTTTGAATGATTGATTACTTGGATTAATGATTGATCTGATTGATTGTTATAAATTAGTTGATTGATGATTTGATTTGGACAAGTTGGTCAAAGATGATTCAAAAGCTAAGTGGAAAGGCTCTTGAATAAGGAAAGCTGCTTGTGGCATATGAATCGGATGATAAAGCTCATATGGATAGATTTGATGATAATGTTGAGATGGGACTTTGCTATGATGCGACGAGGCAAAGCATGAGGTTGAGATGGGACTTTGCTATGATGCGATGAAGCAAAGCATGATGTGAGATAGCCTTGGTTTAATCCAGATGGGATCATCCCAAGCATGTTGATAACTCGGTGATATGGTTCGAGTTAGTTGATAATGGTTGACTCGAGAGGCGCTTGAGCTAGTATGAGAATAGTCGTCGAGGAGGATGACTAGAAGGCTGAGATTTCATTGTTATTGAAGGTTCTAGCAGACTCAAAGCAAGAGTATGCTGGGCAGATTCGATAGTCCCAAAAGACTAATAGTTGATGGTCGAGTACTCTGGGCAGATTCGATAGTCCTAGGCACAGGTCACGATGACGTGCGGAGTTATGTCTAGAACCGGGGTTACCATTAGCCCTTGACGGATGGATGAAAGAATGAGCCGGTCATTCAATTAACGGTGATATCGAAGCAATGACAACAGTGATAGCCAGAGTCATGGATGTTTGGTTGTATCATCATTCGGTCTCAAGAGCGGTGCTTTTTGGGTGCTTATCTGATCTTGGTTTAGGCCTTGGGGGTTTGTACCTGGAAAACATCGACCTTGACTCGAGTGATAATTGCTTTATTTTAATTCTCTACTTTGCTATGTTTGTTTCTGCTTAGTGTGTCTGGGGGCTATCACTGTAGAAAGAGGTGGAGTGGGATGGTTGGGTTCCTATTCCTTTTTCATTTATGCTCTTTTGGTATGTTGTTAGTTAATTTACCGCTCACTAAGACTGTTGTCTGACTCAAGGTTTTATGTTCAACTCTTATTACCTTGGGCTTTTTATCCATTTTGGGATGGGCAGACTAGGTAGCAGGTGACAGGTGCTGTTCTTAGTGACCAACGCTGTTGATGACGAAGACGAGCTGGAGGCTTTTGCATATTGTTTTTCTTACTATATGTACTGGATGTTCCGCTGTTTGTATGATTCTCTGAGTGTTATGTAGTGAGGCTTGATGTATTGACCATTTAATGTTTGTATCAAATTTTTTTGTAGTGTATTGATGAGGTTCTATTTGGTGAAGCTTCAGTATGAATATCTCTCTATTGTATTTTATCCCTGCGCTGTGAGTGATACGATAGAGTTTATTGTTTTACTTTGACCTTGATAATCGTCCATGGCTGCCGGGCACGCCTTTTAGCGCACTATCTCCTTGTTTAGGTGCATGAGTCATGGGCGGTCGTCACATTTGGTATCAGAGCTTTGGTTAATCGATTTTAGCCAACGCTCGCTGACGTAACTACGTATGAGAGACGTAATTGTATTTTGATGGATGATTACTATATATAATATAGTAGCTTAGAAGGATTTGAACCTCTTATGCAGTTGTTTCTCAAGGTGTACTAATCATTCTTTTATAGATATTAAGAATGAGTCGAAGAGGGAGACCAGCTGCTAGGGAAGGCCGTGATTCTGAGGGGGCTGCTGATTATGCTGCTATGTTCGAGGCTATGATGACTTCGATTATGAAAAGAATACCAGCTCCAGGGCCATCAGTAGATGTTGGAGTTCAGGTTCAAGCCACAAAACCAGTGGATTTTGCTAAGTTGTGCAAATACTATACTGCTCTTGGAGGAAAGGTTTTCTTGGGGACAGAATCAACCATAGAAGTCCAGAGATGGATAGATGCTTTTAGAAGGATCTTTGGTGATTTGGGAATCGAGGATGCAACCGAAAGGAAGCTTGCATTAAGACAGCTTCAAGGAAGAGCTTCTTATTGGTGGAATTCTATCACCATTGATACTCCAGAGGAAGAGATCACTTGGGTACAATTCCAAGCTAGATTTGAGGCTAAGTTTATTTTTACAGCTCAGAAATCTATTCTTTTTAAGAAATTTGTGGAGCTCAAGCAAGGTGGAAGACCAGTTCTTGAGTATGTTTCTGAGTTTAAAGCTTTGTCCAAGTATGCTCGGTCGTATATTGAATCTCCCTATCAGAAGAATGAGAAGTTTGTGACAGATTTGGACACTCATCTTGGGAGACAGTTGGTGGATCATCTGGACGATCCGTTTGAGAAGCTTGTGGAGAAAGCTCTCAGGCACGAGAATCTATTTCCTAAGGAAGGATCTGTTGTTGTTGTGACTAAGGAAGATTCTAAACCACAGCAAGGTGGGAACAAGAAGAGGAAGCAGCAGCAACAGAAGGGTAAGGATGGCCAGAAGAAGCCGAAGGGCGAAGTGACCTGCTACAATTGTCAGCATAAGGGTCATTTCTCCAAAGATTGTAAGAATCCAAAGGTGCCGGTAAAGTGCCACAACTGTGACAAGCTGGGGCATATCAGGAAGAATTTTCCGGAACCAAGGAAGGACAAGCAGATTGTGTAAGCTTATGCTTTGGGGGCTGTGCCATCGTCTTCGAAAGCTCCTACTGCTGAAGAAAAAGGAAAGAGTGTGGTGGTTCAAGGTACTCTTTCCATTTGTGGTGTTCCAGTTAGAGTGTTATTTGATACTGTGGCGTCGCACTCTTTTATTAGTAATGAACTTGTAGGCCGGTTGGGTTTGGAACCGGATATTGTTGATAGACCATTGGTTGTGACTAATCCAGTTGGGGGTTCGTCTTGTTTGTGTATGATATGCCGTGGTCTGGTTGTATCGAGTCATGATTGCTCTTTTGTTTGTGATTGTTTTGTTCTGAACTTTGTAGGGTTCGGAATTATTTTGGGTATGGACTGGCTTAGGAAGTATGCGGCAATGGTTGATTGTAAGAGGCTGGAGGTGACAGTCGAGAATGTGGAGGGGCGAAGGGTTGTGATACGATGTAAGCATGAAGAAGGCGTCTTCATGAGCTTCATGTATTCGCTAGTTGTTCCACGGGATGGACTGTTATCGGTGCCTATTGTGAATGGATTTGAGGATGTTTTTGACGAGGTCAAAGGGTTACCGCCGCATAGGGAGATCGAGTTTCGTATCGATCTAGTTGAAGGAGCCAGACCTGTTATGATGCCTTTTAGGAGGATGGCGCCTAAGGAATAGCAAGAGTTGAAGGTGCAAGTTGATGACCTTTTATAGAAAGGATTCATTCGGCGTAGTGTGTCCAAATGGGGTGCACCAGTTGTGTTTGCAACCAAAGCGGATGGATCGTTGAGGTTGTGTGTGGATTATCGTGAGCTGAATAAAGTGACTAAGAAGAACAAGTATCCATTGCCGAGAATAGATGTCATATTTGATCAGCTTCACAAAGCTAAGGTGTTTTCTCAGATGGATTTGGCAATGGGATTTCAACAGTTGAGAGTGGTAAAGGATAGTGTGCCGAAGACTGCTTTCAGGACACCATCCGGTTTCTTTGAGTGGCTGGTAATGCCGTTTGGATTGACCAATGCACCAGCATATTTTGTGGATCTTATGAATAGAGTGTTCAGGGATCAGTTGAACAAGTTTGTACTTGTGTTCGTGGATGATATTTTGATTTATTCCAGAACTGAAGAAGAGCACAAGATGCACTTGCGTATTGTTTTGGAAATCTTGCGGAAATAACAGCTGAGGGCTAAGTTTTCGAAGTGTCACTTCTGGAAGAGCGAAGTGAGGTTCTTAGGCCATGTTATCTCTAGAAGTGGAATAGCGGTTGATCCCGCCAAGGCGGCAGCAGTCCAGGATTGCGTTAGACCTAAGAATGCATCTGATGTGAGAAGTTTTCTTGGATTAGCAGGATATTATCGTCGGTTTATCAAAGACTTTTCCAAGATAGCTGCACCATTAACAGGATTGACGAGAAAGAACCAAGTATTCATATGGGATGCTAAGTGTGAGCAAGCTTTCGGAATCCTGAAAGAGCGATTGACAAATGCTCATGTTTTGACTATTCCAAGTGGAAATGATGAGATGGTGGTTTACACCGATGCATGTGGTACTGGACTTCGAGCAGTGCTAATGCAGAAGGATAAAGTTATTGCTTATGCAAGCCGACAACTGAAGCCGCATGAAAGGAATTATTCGACTCATGATTTGGAGTTAGCGGCGATTGTATTTTCTCTGAAGATGTGGAGACATTACTTACTAGGAGTTCGATTCGAGTTGTTTACAGATCATAAGTCGTTGAAGTATCTTTTCTCCCAAAAGGATTTGAATCTCCGGCAGCAACGATGGCTAGAGATTTTAGCACCATATGATTTTGGTATAGCCTATACTCCGGGAAAAGGTAACGCAGTGGCAGATGCGTTAAGTCGAAGACATGCAGGATTGGGAGCCATGTTTTCGGAATGAAAGAGTCTTGAGTATTTAGTTGGATTTGACTTCAGGCCCAGATGTGAATTGGAATCTGAGATGTTGGAAAACTTATCAATAAGACCTACTCTGGTGGAAAGAATTGGCAAGAGCCAAAAGCAAGACGATAAGCTTGTCAAGATTATTCGTGATTTAGAATCTCGATTGGATCCAGAGAAGGATAAAGGATTCGAGGTTGATCGAGAGGGTTGGCTTCGGAAGTAAGGATGACTGGTTTTCCCCGATAGAGATGAATTGAGGAATGAAGTTCTGAAGGAGAGTCATCACTCGAAGTTAACAATTCATCCAGGTGAAAATAAGATGTATCGGGATATGAAGAGAACCTATTACTGGGAAGGTATGAAGAGGGATGCTGGAAATTTTATTTTCAAATGCATGAACTGCCAGTTGGTAAAAGCCGAGCAGAAGAAGCCAAGTGGAGTGCTTCAGCCGTTAGAAGTTCCTACATGGAAGTGGGAGCAAATATCGATAGATTTTATTGATGGACTACCTAGAACCAGAGCAAGAAATGAAGGGATTTGGGTCATCGTAGACCTTTTGACCAAGAGTGCAAGATTCATTCCTGTTCGATCAACCAAGACTGCATCGAAATTGGCTGAGCTATATGTTAAGTGGATAGTTCGATTCCATGGTATTCCGAAAAGCATAGTGAGCGATCGAGACCCATTGTTCACTAGTGGATTTTGGAAGAGCTTCCAGGAAGTTTTGGGAACCGAGTTGTGTTTGAGTGCAGCTTATCATCCCCAAACAGATGGTCATACCGAGAGAGTCAACCGAGTTTTGGAAGATCTCCTCAGAGCATATGTTTTGGATTTCGTAGGATCGTGGGAAGATCATCTTCATTTGCTGGAATTTTCATACAATAACAGTTACCAGTCAAGCATTGGTATGGCGCCTATGAAGCATTGTATGAAAGACCGTGTAACTCTCCGACATGTTGGTTGGAAACAGGAGAAAAGTTGATACTTGGGCCAGAAATGATTCGACAGACCTCTGATTGTATAGAGATCATTCAGCAACGAATGAAGGCAGCCCAGGACCGTCAGAAAAGTTATGCCGATAAGCGTCGTAAGGATTTGGAATTCGACATAGGAGATATGGTTTTTGTGAAGATTTCTCCACTGAAGAATGTTATTCGATTCAGGAAGAAAGGAAAATTGACTCCGAGATTTGTTGGACCATTCCCGATCGTCGAGCGATTTGGAAAGCTCGCTTATAAGTTGGAGTTACTAGAAAAGATGGCGAGTGTGCACAATATTTTTCATGTATCGTATCTACGGAAGTATGTGCACGACTCGAATACAGTGGTTTCTGATGATAGTTGTGAAGATTTAGAAGTTGATCCAGTTGTTAGAAGACCTCGTAAGCCGCTTCGTGTTGTGAAAACTGACACGAAACAGCTTAGGAGGAAGGTAGTCAGGTTGCTCAAGGTACAATGGAGTGATGATGTTAACGACTGTACATGGGAGGAGGAAGAGAGGATGAAGGAAGCTCATCCTGAACTCTTCGAGGTATGCCCTAAGGTGTCGTGACATCTCATGAATTTGTAACTTGTTCTAGTCTTAGAATTCTGCATGCTAGGCTAGTAATTGGATGCATGGTTTGTTGATTGCTATGGATGGTAGGCATGCAGAATAGTTTTGGTTGCTCTTGTTTGTTTGGAATTTCGGGGGCGAAATTCCTAAGGGGGAGAGAATGTAACGACCCATATTTTTACGGATCGAAGGATCGTAGAACTGTTGTCATTAGGTTGTTAGTGTTGTTAAGTCGTTTGGAGCTTAAGTCGTCCAGAGATGAGTTGTCCAGGGTACGGTCGTGTCGTAGCATAAGTCGGTGGAGCAACTTAGGGGATGGAGCGACCTAAGGAAAGTGAACGGCTTAAGGAGGTGAGCGACTTAAGAGATTAGATGACTTAGAGAAGTTAGTGGTAGTGGTTGCCGACTTAAGGGAACTAACGACTTAGGAGTTAACGGCTTAAGTTAGTAAATGACCTAAGGGATAGTGGTATAGGAGATAGGTCGGTTGAACGAGTTACCGACCTAAGGAAGATAGGTCGGTGAAGCGACTTAAGGTAGTTAGCGGCTTAGGTTGTGGACGAGATAAGGCAAGGGTGTTAGGCCGCTGGGTCGCTAAGCCGTGTGTGTAGTTAGGTCGTAAGTCGCATGATGGCTTGAGTCGTTGAGTCGTGAGTCGGTAGGTTGCTAAGTCGTCCAGACGACTCAGGAAGGAATGCGGCTTGCATGTTAGGTCGCGTGTGTATTGAGCCGTGTGTGTTGTTAAGTCGTGAGTCACATGATGGCTTGAGTCGGTAGGCCGTGGGGTTGATGAGTCGTAAGTCGTGGGGCCTTGTTAAGTCGTGACCGACTTAAGGGGGGCTAACGACTCATAGGTTTGGCCTATAAATACACGACCTTATCTCACTTTTTGGCACCGGATTTTGAAGCGACGAAGTGCTTCTATTTTGAGGGCTCGACTACAACACTTCTTCACTTATTTTCTCCACTTTAATCTTGTGCATCCATCCATCTAAATCGAAGATCCAAGAGCCAAAGTTGAAGATCTACATCCATCGAAGAGAGATTTCATCGTTTGAAGGGAAATCTTGTCGGATCAAGCTAGATCCTTCGCTGTCCGGATCTGGAGTTTGTTGCTTTTGAGGTGTTTAGGTGACTCGGTGAGTGGTGGTTATCTCTCACATGGACCCAAAGGAGTGTATTGGATCGGTGGCTTGTTTGTGTGTTAAAAATAGTGATTTCATGCATTTTCCTTAAGTCTGCATGGAGATCCATCGTTCATAAAGTTTTGATATCCACTTTACTACATGTTAACCTATGCTAGTTCATTCATCAAGATATTACTTAGAATTCATGCTTGTTAGATTTGGACTCTTTATTTACGAAATTGCCATTATTGTTATAACTGTTTACTTAGATTTTGTTTGAATGATTGATTACTTGGATTAATGATTGATCTGATTGATTGTTATAAATTAGTTGATTGATGATTTGATTTGGACAAGTTGGTCGAAGATGATTCAAAAGCTAAGTGGAAAGGCTCTTGAATAAGGAAAGCTGCTTGTGGCATATGAAGCTGATGATAAAGCTCATATGGATAGATTTGATGATAATGTTGAGATGGGACTTTGCTATGATGCGATGAGGCAAAGCATGATGTTGAGATGGGACTTTGCTATGATGCGATGAAGCAAAGCATGATGTGAGATAGCCTTGGTTTAATCCAGAAGGGATCATCCCAGCATGTTGATAACTCGGTGATATGGTTCGAGTTAGTTGATAATGGTTGGCTCGAGAGTCGCTTGAACTAGTGTGAGAATAGTCGTCGAGGAGGATGACTATAAGGATGAGATTTCATCGTTATTGAAGGTTCTAGCAGACTCAAAGCAAGAGTACGCTGGGCAGATTCGATAGTCCCAAATGACTAATAGTTGATGGTCGAGTACTTTGGGCAGATTCGATAGTCCTAGGCACGGGTCACGATGACGTGCGGAGTTATGTCTAGAACCGGGGTTACCATTAGCCCTTGACGGACGGATGAAAGAATGAGCCGGTCATTCAATTAATGGTGATATCGAAGCAATGACAACAGTGATAGCCAAAGTCATGGATGTTTGGATGTATCATCATTGCGGTGCTTTTTGGGTGCTTATCTGATTTTAATTTAGGCCTTGGGGGTTCGTACCTGGAAAACATTGACCTTGACTCGAGTGATAATTGCTTTATTTTAATTCTCTGCTTTGCTATGTTTGTTTCTGCTTAGTGTGTCTGGGGGCTATCACTGTAGAAAGAGGTGGAGTGGGATGGTTGGGTTCCTATTCCTTTTTCCTTTATGCTCTTTTGGTATGTTGTTAGTTAATTTACCGCTCACTAAGACTGTTGTCTGACTCAAGGTTTTATGTTCAACTCTTATTACCTTGGGCTATTCATCCATTTTGGGATGGGCAGACTAGGTAGCAGGTGACAGGTGCTGTTCTTAGTGACCAATGCTGTTGATGACGAAGACGAGCTGGAGGCTTTTGCATATTGTTTTTCTTACTATATATACTGGATGTTCCGTTGTTTGTATGATTCTCTGAGTGTTATGTAGTGAGGCTTGATGTATTGACCATTCAGATGTTTGTATCAAATTGTTTTGTAGTGTATTGATGAGGTTCTATTTGGTGAACCTTCACTATAAATATTTCTCTATTGTATTTTATCCCTGCGTTGTGAGTGATACGATAGAGTTTATTGTTTTACTTTGACCTTGATAATCGTCCATGGCTGCCGGGCACGCCTTTTAGCGCACTATCTCCTTGTTTAGGTGCATGAGTCATGGGCGGTCGTCACACCAACGATCGGTGCTCAGGTCCTGGGGTAGTACTTGAAGCCCCCGAGGGGCCGGTTCATATGCCATGTTGTGAAATTTGAGCTTCGTGCGACCAATAATGAAGCTGGGTATGAAGCTTTACTTGCTGGGTTGAAGCTAGCCCGTGATCTGAGAATTATTGCTGTAGAGGTTTACTGTGACTCTCAGTTAGTCGTATGCCAGGTTCGGGGTGAATACCAGGCCAAGGATCAAAGACTAGCAGGTTATCTAGCTCGAGTCCAGGAAATACTTGATCAATTCAATTATTATGCCATTTTCTACATACCCCGTGAGCACAACCAGAAGGCTGATTCATTGGCCAAGTTAGCAAGTACGGGAGAAGCACAACAGATGGGACTCGTTCCTGTTGAAACTCTGTCTTCTCCCAACAATGATCAGATGGAAACGGATTTTATATTTGAAATCGCTTCCGACAAGGAGTCGTGGATGACCCCATATTGAAACTATATTGAGCATGGAACACTGCCTAAGCGTAGGAGTGAGAGAAGACAGATTCTTCGAAAAGCCTCCGGTTTACCATTCAGAATGGAGTCATGTATAGAAGAGGATATTCCGTCACTCTCCTCCGATGTATCGCACACGATGAAATCATACGAGTGTTACATGATATGCATAAGGGAGAATGTGGCGATCACACCGGGGGCAAGCTCTCGCCAAGAAAGTACTTCGATATGGATATTACTGGCCGACTGTGAACCATGATGCATCAGACTATGCCAGGAAATGTGATAAATGCCAGAAACATGCTTGAATTCCGAGAACCCCACCTATTGAGATAACCCAAATGGTCTGTCCCTGGCCGTTTGTAGTATGGGGCATTGATATCATTGGTACTCTACCTCTTGCCAAAAGAGGAGCGAAGTATGCCATCGTCGTAGCTGATTACTTTACTAAATGGGATGAAGCTGAACCTCTTGCGACAATCACGACGAAGAAAGTAGTCAACGTTGTAGTTCGCAATATTATCTACTGATTTGGTCTCCCGCATACCATTATCACTGATAACAGAGCCCAATTCGACAATGTTGAATTCAAGAATTTCTGCCAACGATTCCATATCCACAAGAAATTCTCTACGGTTGCACACCCTCAGGCGAATGGCCAAGTTGAAGTTGTTAATAAGGTTACCAAATCTATTATGAAAAAGCGACTGGAAAAGGCCGGTGGTAAGTGGGTTGATGAACTACCTATGGCTTTATGGGCTTACCAAACGACCCACAAGTCTGCGATCGGACAACTCCGTTTTCTCTATCTTATGGCTCAGAAGCTATTATTCTAGTCGAAATGGAAGTGTGACGACCCAGAAATTTTGAATATTTGAAGTTAGAATATTTAATTAATTTTAAATATTTAAAAGTTAATTTTTAACTTGAATTCAAACATCACTATTTATTTGATAATTAAATTATTGAATCAAATAATTTGAAGTTGGGTAAAATGTTGAATTTTTGGAGTTTGAAGCCTATTAAAAATAATTTAAGGGCTTGTAAAACTTATGTTAATGGTACTGAAGATAGTAAAGGCGTTAAACTTGGATTTGGAAGTGTTTCGGTAAGTTTGGAATTTTATCATTTAAATTGAATTTGAAAATAGCATTCCAAGGTACCAGTTCCATTGAATCCGTAATATTGTATTGTTATCGGATTTCAATTTTCGTGATGTTTGGAGTGATCGTGTGATCGTACGATTAATAAATGCACTAGAATTTATATCGAAATTTAATATTATAACTGGTCCAAAAGCTATCTTCTCCATACGATCGAATTAGGACTCGAAACCTTTTCTATTATGTTCAAAATAGGGGTTTAACATTATAAATGCCTAGCGGCACTTCTTGAGAGGAGTTCGAAATTTTAAATAGCAATTATCGAGACAATTTAAATTAAAATTAAATTAAATATATACATATATATTTGTCAACCATCAGCTGAAATTCTTTTCGCATCAGCTGTATTTTTATTCACTTCGAATTACTGTAGCAAATTTATCCTAGCATGCAAAACATTCATAGCACGCTACCCTTATCTTCAATCTCATGCTTCCCATTCCTTTTTAATTTATATGTTCCTTCCTCACTTGCTTCCCAGGTTCAAATTCAGATCCCAAAAAAACCGAAAACGATGAAGCAACGGAAAATAAAACAACTCGTTCAATCGAAAATGGTCGAAGCGTATTCAAATCGAACTCCCCTCTTCAATCCAATTAATAAATTTCACCCTAAATTAAATTAAAATGCCGATGCCTGAGCAAAATAGAATCGTATGTTTGCGTTCGAAGAAATTTAGACAGGCCGAAGCCGTGTTCGAATCTTTGGCAAGATCGAGGCGAAGGAAAGTAGAGAGGTGTGGGCCGTTCGAAGTCCAGAGGGGTTTCGTTCTAAGGTGATGGCGATCGAATTTTGTAAAGGAGTCAGGATCGTGAGGCGATTTAGGGAGGGAGGTCATGGCGTCAAGTGAGAATTTTCACAGGTGTTGGCAGTCGTGACTGTGGGAGATGAATGCTTGGGTAGCGTACGCGATGACGGCTAGGGTTTTGCTATGGGCAGGGTTGACAAGGTGTTTGGCTGGGTGAGGTGCTAGATGCGGCGGCATGTGAGGCAGCGTATTCATGGAGGAAGATGGACTCTTCGACACTGCGTGTGCAGCCTGCCTCTTTGGAAAGGAAGGTAGGGTCGTAATTTGGTGAGATTTTGTGTTATTGTTTTTAGTTAATGATATAATCTAATTTAGGTTATAAATTTTAAACAGTTAGGGAAAAAATAAATAATTGTACTTTTATAAACTATTTGAGCAGAAGTGAATTGATGCATAGTAGTTTTAAATATATATGTATATGAGTATACAGTAAAGGAAGAGTTGAATATAAGTGTGTGTGTGTATATATATATTACATATACCTATCTTTATTTAAAATATATAGATAAACATAAAAGTATATAGGTAAGTTTTTGAAGAAAAAAGAGGGGTTTATATAAAACTTGATTTTTAATCAATATAAATTACTTTTATAAGTGTAAGTGTTTTCAAAAATGATAATAAACATGCATGTACACATTTTACTTTACTAGCTTGTAACTTGGTAATAAACTGATTTAATTTATTTGAGTCACCAAAGATAATTTATTTAAGGAGAATTTGTTAAATTTAAATTTATTAAACGTTAATAGATTTTTCGGTTAACAAAGATATTAATAAAATCATCTAATGTTTATACAAGGTCAAAAAAATCGTGAACCGAGTCAAGATTGAAGTGAATTGCAAATTAAAGGTCAAAGGTGAGTTAATCTCACTCATCTGGGTTTATTTAAATTTAAGTAATTGGTTGAATGATTGAATTGATTTGATGTGTTATATTATATATAGTAGTACATATATAGTATATATTGGAGTGATTGATTTCCCACATTATATAGCGGATGAGACCCTATGCACCACATAATAGCAGATAATATTATATTAATCCCATATACCGCGATATTCCACCTCGAAGTGGAATTGGTATTGTGCTAACACCTGTGGATGTAGGAAAATAGGTTGGAGGGATCCAACTGGATTCCTCAAAATTATTTAGATTGTTTAATATTCAGTGTTATGAATATCCGATATTCTATGATGAATTATATTTGGAATATTGAATGCTATGGCTTGCTTGAATATATTTAGGTACACTGAGTTATCAAAATATATAGAATTGGATTTTTGAGATGAAAATAAAAGAGTGGATTTTTAAGTTAAATAATTATAGAGAAATTGAATAATTTAAGAATGAATTTGAAAAAGTAAAAGTGATTTTAAAATTTTAATAAATAAATTCCGTGTATTGAAAGGGGATTTTGAATAAACAGGAAGATAGTAAATTTTAAACTTGTGTTATTATTTAAAGGAATAACGAATTATTTTAAATTTAAGATTTAAATTATTGGGAAAGATAAAGAAGGAATTTGGGGAAAATCTGGATTTGGTATTTTTAGTTAAAAGATTTTAAATCATAATTAAAGAATAAAATCTGAAGTTAATGGATTTTGGAATAAATAGAGTAAGTAAGGAAACTTATTTAAAAGTGAAGTAAATTGGAAAACAATTTGGAATTGATTTAAGTGTGTAAAACCGGGATTTTTGAAAAAAGAGAAGTGAGACTTGAAACTTATAAACTGGGTTTATAAAGATGACGTATTATATCAGTGAATATTTGAAAAATAAATTAACGATGGGAATATATTAAAGAAATGGGAAGGTTTGTTTAAAAATAAATAGAGTTTTATTTTTTAAGGGCGTGAAGAGAAGTATATTTCCCTGAATAGCCAAGTACGTTTTCAAAGAAAATTTTTAAAATATAAGTTAAAAGCTTTAATGTTGTTTAAAAAGCATGTTTAGAAAATATATTATTTCTAAATGTTTAAATTCTAAAGTAGGTATTTTTCAAATCCATTATAGTAGTAGTTATTTAAAGGTGGCTTGGTATGTAGTTTTAAAAAGAGAAGATCTAGTTTTATATTTTATAAAGTAACCTCGTTTAAATATTTCTAAAGTACATATATTTTTAATAAAATATTGAAGTAGTTTTCAATTTAAATATTAAGGTATACTTTATAATAAAGTGTTTTATTTTAAATCTTAAGTAGTTGTACTTGGTGTTTTCAGTGGAAATAAATATTTGGGAAATTTAGTCCATGAGAAAAGTATGGTTTGGAAACTATTTCCAAAAAGGGTTGAAAATGGAAATATATCTTGCGAAGATATTTTGGGGATAATAAATAATTTGGTGAAATTATTTATTGTTTGATGGTTGTTTGTGGATGTTAATTGATAGTTAAATAACCGACCATCAATATTGGACAATGCCCTGATCATTTCGAAGAGAGCGGGATCGGGATTTATTTCTCAAAAACCACTTCGATCCGGTTTATATGTTTTTGTGAGGAAGACGAGTTTGGATTTAAAGATGGAGCAGTGAAGTGTAAGGGCTAGTCGCTACTAATCCTGAGGTAATTCCAAAATGGATGTAGTAGGAGTAGTTCCTTCGGTTCCGTTCGTACCCGAGACAGACTTGTATTGATGAATGCTTTCAGAACATCGTCAGGTGGACGATGAGCATTCTAAGAGAAACGTTCTAAAAAGTAATGCTTAGCCTCAAGCCTCATCAACCGGGAATGACTGAAAATTAGGGGTTATGCAGCAAGGTTAGGTGGGTAGCGCCCATGAGGGTGAGGTCATCCCTGTCTAAATGTCCCTTTTATTCGGCTTAGTGGTGCGGTTACTGATACCAACCGTGGGGTGATTTTACTCGGGATTATCCAGTAAGGGGTAGTCCTGGTCTTGTGTTGCAGGGGATTTGGAGTAATCCTCGGTACGGTGATCTAGACCACGTACTGTGACAGGTGGAACCTCAGTGCCTAATCATTAGTTGGAAATCCATTCTCCCTATGCGTCTTTTTCGGTTTTGTTTGTATTACCCATGATTGTGGCTAGAAGCTGGAATTTAATAAATGTAACAACTTCGGCTATTTGAATAAGTATTTGTATATAGACCCTATTATAATATCAAAGGATTTTAATAAAAAGTGTTTTAGCTATCGTAAGGTAAAAACCCGCCATGTTTATTTGTGGTGTGGTCTTACGAGATGCTTTTGTTTTCAAAAGGGTTTTAAAACTTTAATAATCAAATTGAGTGTGGTTTTCTCACGCTAGTATTCCAGACTGACTTGGGTGTTATTTAAATATAATGCTCGGGTGAGACCGAGTATTATAGAATACAGGATATGATGCTATGGAGCTCAGGAGACGAGCTGGATGACAATACGTACTTCTGTACTTGATTATTATTTCGCTGTGTATTCAGTTTTGAGGACAAATTTATATGACTGTCCAGTTGTATGTTATCGAGGTTGTTGAACTCTGATGATGTATTCTGATGATGTATGTATAAAACAGATATAGTTTTTTTATGTAAGATCTGTTATTATCTATTATATTTTATTCCGCTGCGATGGTTAGATTCTGATGTTGTTTTCTATTTTCTTTTTCTACCTCTTCTTCTTTAACACAATGGTTCGTATTTTCGTTCATCTTGAGTTGATTGATGGAGAATAGTGTCGACTCATGGGGTACGAAACTGTGGGTCATTTCAGGAAGTACCTTCTCATCGTGTGACTTATTATGACCCGAAAACTAATGCCATATTACTTGTTGAATTGTTGGACTTGCTGGATTAGAAGCGTGAAGGGGCTGATTTAAGGGTAGCCGCATATCAAAATTGAGTCGCCCGATTATACAATGCCAAGGTTCGACCACGGACCTTCGAACTTGGCAATCTCGTTCTAAAAAGAATCTATCTAGTTCCTTCACACATGAAGCCAAATTGGGAAGAACTGTATGTGATCACCCAAAAGCTCAGAGATGGAAATTTCAAGTTATCAACCGTTGACGGTCTTACTTTGCCGAGAGCTTGGAACAATGAAAGCCTCCATCGCTACTACATATGATAGGTTTTATTTATTTGATACATTCTCTTATTTGCAATTTGTTTCCGCATTCCGAAATTTGTATTTGTAATAAGGCAACTAACTTTGACATATTTTTTCATTTCAGCAATAAAATGCCATCTCTTTGAGCCATAGCTGTGGTTTATTGAGTATACAGTACGACATGACGATGCATAGAGCGCTAAGTTCCATCAAACAGTGGAATTTATGCAAATAACGAATGACTGTGATATGACCGGTTACTCACTAAATGAAACCCAAGCTCAGGGGCTAGTCACTATGCTTAAACCGAAGAGCGCTGATATACGACATTGCTTAAAACAACTCCAAACTCCCAGAGTGTGAGTCGGAGCATAAAATTCCTAAATACGATTTTGGAGAGGTCAGGCTCGCCTGCCTAACGACTTCGACCGTATCCTAATCAAGTTAGAGGAGGATGGACCCATCCATCTAACGACCTCGCTTGTTAATTTGGGGTGGATGTGATCCGACCATCCACGATCCCGATAAGTCTATCTTTCCTAGAGTGTGAACGAGCTCCTAAAAAGTCAAAACAGATGTGACTGGCCATCTGTCGGCTAACTCCAAATTCTCGGAGTGCGAATTGGAGTATAAACATCTACTTTAGGATCCCGGAGTGCGAAACGGAGTATAAACACTAACTCCAAATTACCGGAGTGCAAATTGGAGTATAAACATCAACTCTAAGTTCCCGGAGTGCGAACCGGAGTATAAACACTAACTCCAAGTTTCCAGAGAGTGAATTGGAGTATAAAAACCGAGTCAAAGTTCCCAGAGCGCATACTGTTCTACAAACGTCTCCCAAAGTGCGAACCAGGTTATCGATCATGAATTATCCTAAGTCCCCAAAGTGTGTACGAAATATAAAAATAACTCTGGTGCGGATGGCCACTCGTAAATTAGCTTATGTCCCCGGAGTGTGGACATGTACTTAAAAACTTCAATAGATGTGATCGATTGTCGAAGTGCAAATTGCTGATCCCTAGAGTGTGGATGCGACTATTCATAGGTAAGCAAATGCGATGCAATCGCTCGATTTACGCTTGTTTCTGCATCAATATGACGACGTTAAACTCTAAAAGTAGGGACAAATCATGATCGCTAGCCAATCTTTGCAACTTGTTCCTGAAACTGGGGGCAGAGATTAAGTGTTAACCGTTGGCTGAAGCTGTACAATGTCTAAAGTCCAACCCGATCTCTCGTTATAATACGTACTCGTGATTTTCAGACTTGGCAAGTAAAGAGAGCTCAAGGGTTGAAACTCCGCAAGTATATGGAACCGAGATCTAAACTCTACAGCACTTAAGTATAAAAAACAAAAATAAGTGTAACGACCCGTAAATTTAACTAGTTTTAATAGCGTTATTAATTTAAATTTTATGAAATTTTAAACGATTAAATTTTGAAATAAAAATTTGATATTTGGAATACGTCTAGTTAAACATAGCAACTGGTAAATTTTCGTTCGAAAATACAGAAGTTTATTTCGCGCGTAAATTCACTTCAATTTAATCAGTTAAAAAGCGATGAAAATAAAACTTTTTCAAAACCAAAATATTTTTACATAGAAAAATTCTAAAACATCTTTTGAACAAGTTGTCAGTTTGTCATTTTTCCAAATTCGGACATCATTAACTCCGTCGATCTTAATTTTCTGCGATTTTCATGCATTTTCCGCTATTATAAAATTTCGAATTTTTATAATTCAAATCGTACCAGTAATATATGCATGCCGTTTTGACCGTCTCGTCACACTGATCTCAACGGTATATTCATATCTGTGTTTTGGATGTCCGGCACACGGCGAAATCTGTGAACCGGATAGGCATATCGATGACCGTTTGGAACCGTCTTATGTTCTATGCCCCTTCACATTTCATCGTGCATATGAATGGATACTAACCTTTAATACTCTCCAGAATTCGATTGGTCGTTTTTAGTTACTACTGATACTTACGGTGGTCACTTGTTTTGAGAAATAGAAAAATTTTATACAAATCAGAGAACGTGCATGCCATTCACCTTTCCAGTTCACAAAAAAATTGGAGAAACTTTTGTGCGCATGCCATTCCCCTACCCTATTCTCTTCCTCCCATCCCACTCCTTCCTTCCAAGCCACCGCCCACGCCATGAGCATAGCATCGTCTCACCCAAGCCCGGAAACCTCCTCCCAAACTCTTCCGCCTCCACACGCATTTACACGCACCTTCGACCCTGGACCGCACGTCCTCTCCGCGCCGACCACTTCCGTGCGTCAACATACAAGGCCACGCAACCTTCTCACTGCATCGGTAGTTGCGCCGCACACCGTAGTCGCGGTAGCCACCAACACCGTGGCCGAGCAACACAGCACTGTCTCTCCACCTTGCCTCCTCACGGCCTTCTATTCTCCTGTGTAAGTACATATATATATATTTTGTATATTAGTTTATTTTCTTTTTAAGTAAGAGTTATATTTATAAGTGTATGTAAGCATATATATTTTTAGTTATTTGTTTATGAAAAGTGAGTTTGCATATTTGTTTAAGATGTATATTTATATATTTAGTGAGTTGCGTTTTTATGAACGAATATCATATATATATTATGTTAAAGTTGTCTGTTAGTCACTTTATATATAAGTATACGCAGTGTCTATCTGTTTGAACATACATAAGCTTTACATATGTTAGTTTATATGAGTTTAAAAGCATTTATGGTGTACAGATTCATACGTATATTGTACATGTGTTTGAACATTTATATGTGTGTTAGATTTCATATTTTATATAAGTCGCCTGTACAAATTTATTTTATATATGAAGTCTGTTGTTTATTAAGTTTGTTGGTTGTTTGATTATTAAAGTATAAGTTACATATTTATATAATTGCTTGCGTATATATTTTACAATTTACTTATACTATAAGCAAACATACTTTTGTCCCGATCTGTTTTACAGTTATATAGAGTAGCATCGGTGTATATATTACTGACTTTTGTATTCTGATAACCAATATTGTCTTCGCCTGTAGCATATTTTGCCTTTTTATACAGGTTTCAAAGCTGGCACAGAGGCCATGCTGTGTATAAATATTTATAATAATATCTGTTATAACAATAATACAAAAGGTTTACAAATCATATTTCTTATAAACTGTTGTCTGCATATCTACACTATCATATAGAGTAGGATAACAGTGTTTATAAAGTATTGTATAACACGTAGCTTCGGTTTACAAAATAATAATAGCATGCATTAGTACATATAAGTTGGGTTGTGAGAACTGAGTAGCCTATATAGATCAGTATTCATAAAGACAGATCTAAACTATGTTGTAAATATTTATCTTAAATGATGTTGGTTATACTAGTTTATTTAGATATACAAATCTGATACAAGCATTATTGAGTAACTTTGTTTATATAGTTGGTTTGCATACATATGTGTATAAGAATTTCGGTCTGCATTTTCATTGAATATGATATATAAGTTATATAACAGTATTATATGATAAAATATGTTCATATATAAATTGAAGATTGATTTTAAAATATAGGATGTGTATTTGAATATGTTTGCATGTTTATTTTTTTCTGAACAGCAGTTAGACTTCATGATCACGGTATCATATCTCACTCATGTTTTATCGGAATAGATTGATTCTATTTTTAAAAAAGAGTCGAAGTTACCTAGTTTATACATGTCAAATTCCAGCAAAATCCGACATCGTTTGATTAGTGGTCGAGGATTTAGAAGTTGGACCCAGGCAAATGTTCTTTTGTACTTAAACTTATTTTACAGTGATGCGAACACGACCTGAGTTCATGTTTGATGCATTGTATCTCCTCCGTCTCACGTCGGAATACAGTGATTCTCTTTTTTGTTTAAAAGATAAAGTTTTCTACTTTCTGTATATGAAATTTTAGCTTCATACGAGGTGTTTCAGTCCTCTGTTTCTTACCTGAAAGTCAGACCCAGAGGGGTTTTCAGACCTGAACATTTGACGGTCGCAACATGGCCTGATTCTATGTTCGTGACATCGTGACTTTCTGGTCTCTTGTCCAAATTAAGTGATTTTTTTTGCAGTTTGAAATACAAGTTTTGATCTTTATTCATACCAAATTTCTGACCATTTCGACCTCGGTAGCACATAGAATTATATTGTTAAACTTTGACGTAGGACATGTTTTGTAATTGTTGCTATGTTGAATGTTTTGATTTGATTTCGGCAATTCCTATTTAACAGGTTTGCTCGTCGATTCGTGCCAATCTTACTTTGCTCTGAGAATCATGCTTGGATTTGTAACTCCATTTCAGTGTCCGTATCAGTGTGCATATCCGTGCCATCTCCTATTTTCTCTAGCCTCGAAAGGTGAGCAATCACTCACGATTAATGTTCTTTTATTTATTAAATTTGATTTCAATTGAAACGACAATCGAAATATGCTGTTGTTAGTTATGTACACTATTATTCCCTGTATCTGTTCACCTATGACATCTGACACCATTATCTGTTAATCACTTATGCGACGATAATACTGTTTGGTTGATAATTGATTGATTGATTGTTGTTTATATTGGATGTTAAGTTGAAATGTATAAAGTGATAAATATTATGCAACTGAATTTGACGTAGGATAATTAAAACTTGAATCGACATATATGTTGAATTTGATTAGTTAAATATGACTATTTTTAATTGTTAAGTTGATTGACACATAGAATTTGATAAATTACACTTTGAACCTTTGAACGTATATGGGATAAATTGTTGTAGTATAAAACTTTGAAATTTGAATTGAATGACAAGTGAAAAACCGTGATGTAATAATCTTTAATCTACATGAAATGATAGTGTAGATTTTAGAAATAATTATATTAGTTCACACAAATAACAATGCGAATTAATACGATCATTTCGGGATTATTTGAATTGGATTGTTATTGATTGTTGTTATTGCTTATTTGTTTACTTTGACACCATCCCAGTTATCACACTGCAAGTTCCCTTTATTATGCTTGATTGCGAATTGAAATTGGAATCGGGTTGAAATGATATATACCCAAATGAATTTGACCTAGGATAGAGAATTAAATAAAATGCGATTGGTCAATAAATTGATTTAAAAATAAAATAATGAATTTTATTCGAATAATGAATAAGTTTGAAATAAAGTTTGAATTTGAATTTTATGAAAGGAAAATGCAAATATTTAAATCTAAAACAAATATTAACGTAGTAGTTGGTGAAAGAACGTTGTTTGAAATTTAATTATTTAATAATTAAATTTGGAATTATTAATAAATAAATTGGAATTAGTAATAATTGAGTTTTGAAATTATTAAGTGTGAAATCATTTAATAATTAAATTCGAAATTATAATTAAGTTGGAATTATAATTAAGTTTGAAATTATTGAGTTGAATTTAAAATTAAGTTGAAATGATTCGATAATTAAGTTTGAATTCGTAATTAAGTGGAAATGAATTAATAATTAAGTTTGAATTTATAATCAAGTTTGTAATTATTAAGTTTTGAAATTATTAATAATTAAGATTGAAACTATATAATAATTGAATGAGATTTAATTATTTGATAATTGAATAAAAATTGAAATCTTTGATAGGAAAAAGTGAACTTTAAATAAGTGGATTTGAACTTCGTTAATAAATGAAATTGAGTTTCTTTATTTGTTAAAGTTTGAAAAAAATTTATTTAAGTAAGTTAATAAGTGAAAGTAAACTTCTCGAACATATGAAATTTTGTTTCTTTATTAATTGAGTTTTCGAAAAATTTTAACTAAGTGAAGAAATAAGTGAAATTCAATTTCTTTAACAAGAAAAAAAAATGCGTTTATTGAAATGAATGTAAGACTTGTAATTTTAATAATATGATTTGACGAATAGAATTTAAGTAAATTTGTAAGTTTTGTTATAATGAAATTGAACTTAAGTAATTGATTTAATTGAGTTGGAATTTAAATGAAAATTGTTTAAATGGTAAATTAGCTTAACGAATATTGAGTGAAATCGATTAATGAATTGAAATTGATTTTGGATGTTAAATTAAATTAATGTAAATGATTTCGGAATGAAAATTATATAGGAACTTGAATGAATGTTTGAATTGTTTAAATAAAAGTTGAAAACAAATTTTAAGATTTTGAAACAGTAAGTTGGAAGTTTCGAAACGTAAATTTTGGAAATTGATATTGAAAGACAAATGAAATGTCGATTTACGAATTGAAATTGAAATTGAATTTGATTTGTTTTGATAAATATATTAAACGACCAATCGGTGTAATAATTACGAAAGTTATTAAAGAAACCGGAATCGGTTATGGATATACTCTCTATCTAAACCGAAAACCACTTTAATAACTATACGCAGAGTGATGATCCAGAATGAAGTGGTTGGAATGATGTACGTGTTGACTAAAGAAAGAGAACGATCATGGATAGCCTTGACACTTGTGTCAAATTGAAAATGACTAAAATCAGGAGCCGTGCCGGGCCAAATGGGGTTAGCCACCTCGAGCGAACACACTTCTTCGTAACTACTACTCATTACTTGTTATCGATTGGTGCACCATCGTACTTTCAGGAGTGTTGTTTCGCGGTGTTGCGATCGCTGCGGCGATGCGTTCTCACCAGTCCGGATCAGGCGAACGGTAGTTTCACTACCTTGGGTATTGCCTCATGTGCCTTGTCATACTTGTATCCCTATATACGCGACCACTACGAATTTGTTTTGTGTTATACCTATGGAGTACTTCCTGATATCCCACCAGTTTACGGTGGAGTTTACAGTGCTGTATAGACTATGACATTTATATAAAATGTGTTAAGGGGGATAATGGTAACGCCTTAACACTATTTTGATACTTTATATTACTGATAGACATTATCTATTTAGCGTACACTACTACATAGTAGATAGTTTAACGGATCCTCAGAGGATGGTGATTCCAACATCCTTTGGGTTACTTGTATTTTGATTGTTATTTCACTTGAATTGGATTTATTGACATGAGAATATTAATCCTGACTCGAGTGTTTTGTATTTTCTTTACGCTCGGGTCAGATTGAGTGGTTCAGCTTTCAAGATCCACCTTTGGAGTTGGAGTTTGCTTGAAGATCCAGCCATCTATTCTGCTTTCAGTATTCGATGATTCCAGTGATGTATTCTGATTTATACTTGATGTATCGTATTTCTCTTCTGTTGTAAACTCTTATGTATCTTATATATTTACATAGTAGCTTCATGAACTACTATTCATTTTACTTCCGCTGCATAATATTACTCTGTGTCTGTGATTCTGTGATTATTTATTTACTGTGTATCTGAGTTTTGCCAAATTTAAATTAACAATTCGGTATTTTGAATCATTCAAGTCCGACATGTGCGGATGCGAATAGTCCAAAATAGCGGGTCGTTACAGTTGGTATCAGAGCTTTTGGTAGCTCTAGGCAAAACTTAGCATAAAGGGTAAATGCATTTACAGAATCACTCTCATTCGAGTTTCAATCTCTTCCTTTTAACTCAATTCCATTGAATTTTGGAACGTTCTTTGCGGTTTCAAAATTCATTCATATCCCTCACTCTTATCTCCTTTTGATTCTGGAGTACCCCATAACTCCACTTCGAATGTTCTTTATAGTGAGTCGGCGGTCTCGCCAATCCCAAATTTATCTGTAAATGGGTGAAACTCCTTTACAATAGACATCGATTTACCGGAGATTTTTTTATCCTCGGTTTACGATGCTATCTATTCCCTTCTATACCTGAATTCTATCTCTTGAGATCGAGGGTTGATTTATCTCAAAATTCAGCATCGATCTTATTCTCGAAGTTACGATCGACCAGGTTAAGGTTGCCCATAAATTGAATAAGTCTATCCATCTCCCGATACTGTAAATTGAATCATCTTATCTTTTCTTTCGAACCTGTATTCGAATCAGAATTCTCCTTAATTTGAGTCTATCAAATTTAAATCTCTATACTTATTTTGAAATCCATCCTTGTATCGTCGAGAGAGGGAGTGTATTTAAATGTATATTAAAATGTTTTAATATATATTTTGTTGTTTGAGTTGTTGATGTTGATTTGGATTTTCGATCGATTCGTCTGATCAACGCTATCGATAGAATTTCCAAAACACTCGAGCAGAGCAAACTGACACAATATTGTTTCAAGTTTAGTAAATAAATAATTTTGTATGATTATATTATATATAAATATAAGTTTTCTGAAATCAAATAGTTAATGAATTTGGTCTTGAAAAGAAATATTTGATTTTCATTTATTTTGAAACCATTGACTATTTCAACATGCAGATTTGAAAATTTAATTAAATTTAAATTTAGAATTTGAGAATTTAATTTTCGATAATTCCAAACTTTGGTTTTAAAGTTCTAAAGTGGATAGTATTTAAAATATTTTCCAATAGAAATGGTTTTCGAAGAATTTTAAATGATTAAATTAGAGCTCTTCTTTTTTGTCGCTGGAAAATAATTTCGGTGATGACGGCCGCATCATCGACATTCATTTTCGAGTTTCGAAGTGGAGAGACTATTCTGTAGCTTTGCTACGGTATGTTTTAAGAAATAAATTTGAGTAGTTACATTAGTGTAAATATACTTAATATATATGTGATAAGATATATTAAGCAGGATAAATTAAATAATAATTTGGAATAAAGAAGAATTAATTTGTCAAATAAAATATAATTATAATAAATGACTATTCAAATGTACGATCTTTGAAATTGTTAATTTAAGAAATTTGGATAATATACAATATAAATGGTCTTATAAACAAAATGTGAGTACGTATAATAAATGGTGTTCTCTTAAAATTTTGATTATAAAATGTTTTGGAGATAAATAGAATAATAAGTTAAATAAATAATATGTGTGATTAATAGAAGAAAATTTGTTTGGAAGTTAATAAATTGAATCAAATCAACTTAAGGTAGTATCTTGAATTAGTTGAATTTAAATTGAATTTCATTTGAAAGGAACCTTTTGTATCTAACGTTAATAAATACGAAATCAAATAAATTTAATGAAAACACTGAATTTAAAGACCAATTGTTGAATATAAATTTATATGGTTTGAATTAATTGTTTATTATGTAATTCAAGTTTATTTTCTTTTGATTGTTTCTATTCTCCTACTTCCTTTCTTTTCGGGGACGAAAAGTTTTGAGCGGGGGAAAATGTAACGACCCGTAAATTTAACTAGTTTTAATAGCGTTATTAATTTAAATTTTATGAAATTTTAAACGATTAAATTTTGAAATAAAAATTTGATATTTGGAATGCGTCTAGTTAAACATAGCAACTGGTAAATTTTCGTTCGAAAATACGGAAGTTTATTTCGCGCGTAAATTCACTTCAATTTAATCAGTTAAAAAGCGATGAAAATAAAACTTTTTCAAAACCAAAATATTTTTACATAGAAAAATTCTAAAACATCTTTTGAACAAGTTGTCAGTTTGTCATTTTTCCAAATTCGGACATCTTTAACTCCGTCGATCTTAATTTTCTGCGATTTTCATGCATTTTCCGCTATTATAAAATTTCGAATTTTTATACTTCAAATCGTACCAGTAATATATGCATGCCGTTTTGACCGTCTCGTCACACTGATCTCAACGGTATATTCATATCTGTGTTTTGGATGTCCGGCACACGGCGAAATCTGTGAACCGGATAGGCATATCGATGACCGTTTGGAACCGTCTTATGTTCTATGCCCCTTCACATTTCATCGTGCATATGAATGGATACTAACCTTTAATACTCTCCAGAATTCGATTGGTCGTTTTTAGTTACTACTGATACTTACGGTGGTCACTTGTTTTGAGAAATAGAAAAAATTTATACAAATCAGAGAACGTGCATGCCATTCACCTTTCCACTTCACAAAAAAATTGGAGAAACTTTTGTGCGCATGCCATTCCCCTCCCCTATTCTCTTCCTCCCATCCCACTCCTTCCTTCCAAGCCACCGCCCACGCCATGAGCATAGCATCGTCTCACCCAAGCCCGGAAACCTCCTCCCAAACACTTCCGCCTCCACACGCATTTACACGCACCTTCGACCCTGGACCGCACGTCCTCTCCGCGCCGACCACTTCCGTGCGTCAACATCCAAGGCCACGCAACCTTCTTACTGCATCGGTAGTTGCGCCGCACACCGTAGTCGCGGTAGCCACCAACACCGTGGCCGAGCAACACAGCACTGTTTCTCCACCTTGCCTCCTCACGGCCTTCTATTCTCCTGTGTAAGTACATATATATATATTTTGTATATTAGTTTATTTTCTTTTTAAGTAAGAGTTATATTAATAAGTGTATGTAAGCATATATATTTTTAGTTATTTGTTTATGAAAAGTGAGTTTGCATATTTGTTTAAGATGTATATTTATATATTTAGTGAGTTGCGTTTTTATGAACGAATATCATATATATATTATGTTAAAGTTGTCTGTTAGTCACTTTATATATAAGTATACGCAGTGTCTATCTGTTTGAACATACATAAGCTTTACATATGTTAGTTTATATGAGTTTAAAAGCATTTATGGTGTACAGATTCATACGTATATTGTACATGTGTTTGATCATTTATATGTGTGTTAGATTTCATATTTTATATAAGTCGCCTGTACAAATTTATTTTATATATGAAGTCTGTTGTTTATTAAGTTTGTTGGTTGTTTGATTATTAAAGTATAAGTTATATATTTATATAATTGCTTGCGTATATATTTTACAATTTACTTATACTATAAGCAAACATACTTTTGTCCCGATCTGTTTTACAGTTATATAGAGTAGCATCGGTGTATATATTACTGACTTTTGTATTCTGATGACCAATATTGTCTTCGCCTGATGACCAATATTTACAAATCATATTTCTTATAAACTGTTGTCTGCATATCTACACTATCATATAGATTAGGATAACAGTGTTTATAAAGTATTGTATAACACGTAGCTTCGGTTTACAAAATAATAATATGCATGCATTAGTACATATAAGTTGGGTTGTGAGAACTGAGTAGCCTATATAGATCAGTATTCATAAAGACAGATCTAAACTATGTTACAAATATTTATCTTAAATGATGTTGGTTATACTAGTTTATTTAGATATACAAATCTGATACAAGCATTATTGAGTAACTTTGTTTATATAGTTGGTTTGCATACATATGTGTATAAGAATTTCGGTCTGCATTTTCATTGAATATGATATATAAGTTATATAACAGTATTATATGATAAAATATGTTCATATATAAATTAAAGATTGATTTTAAAATATAGAATGTGTATTTGAATATGTTTGCATGTTTATTTTTTTTCTGAACAGCAGTTAGACTTCATGATCACGATATCATATCTCACTCATGTTTTATCGGAATGGATTGATTCAATTTTTAAAAAAGAGTCGAAGTTACCTAGTTTATACATGTCAAATTCCAGCAAAATCCGACATCGTTTGATTAGTGGTCGAGGATCTGGAAGTTGGACCCAGGTAAATGTTCTTTTGTACTTAAACTTATTTTACAGTGATGCGAACACGACCTGAGTTCATGTTTGACGCATTGTATCTCCTCCGTCTCACGTCGGAATACAGTGATTCTCTTTTTTGTTTAAAAGATAAAGTTTTCTACTTTCTGTATATGAAATTTTAGCTTCATACGAGGTGTTTCAGTCCTCTGTTTCTTACCTGAAAGTCAGACCCAGAGGGGTTTCAGACCTGAACATTTGACAGTCGCAACATGGCCTGATTCTATGTTCGTGACATCGTGACTTTCTGGTCTCTTGTCCAAATTAAGTGATTTTTTTTGCAGTTTGAAATACAAGTTTTGATCTTTATTCATACCAAATTTCTGACCATTTCGACCTCGGTAGCACATAGAATTATATTGTTAAACTTTGACGTAGGACATGTTTTGTAATTGTTGCTATGTTGAATGTTTTGATTTGATTTCGGCAATTCCTATTTAACAGTTTTGCTCGTCGATTCGTGCCAATCTTACTTTGCTCTGAGAATCATGCTTGGATTTGTAACTCCATTTCAGTGTCCGTATCAGTATGCATATCCGTGCCATCTCCTATTTTCTCTGGCCTCGAAAGGTGAGCAATCACTCACGATTAATGTTCTTTTATTTATTAAATTTGATTTCAATTGAAACGACAATCGAAATATGCTGTTGTTAGTTATGTACACTATTATTCCCTGTATCTGTTCACCTATGACATCTGACACCATTATCTGTTAATCACTTATGCGACGATAATACTGTTTGGTTGATAATTGATTGATTGATTGTTGTTTATATTGGATGTTAAGTTGAAATGTATAAAGTGATAAATATTATGCAATTGAATTTGACGTAGGATAATTAAAACTTGAATCGACATATATGTTGAATTTGATTAGTTAAATATGACTATTTTTAATTGTTAAGTTGATTGACACATAGAATTTGATAAATTACACTTTGAACCTTTGAACGTATATGGGATAAATTGTTGTAGTATAAAACTTTGAAATTTGAATTGAATGACAAGTGAAAAACCGTGATGTAACAATCTTTAATCTACATGAAATGATAGTGTAGATTCTAGAAATAATTATATTAATTCGCACAAATAACAATGCGAATTAATACGATCATTTCGGGATTATTTGAATTGGATTGTTATTGATTGTTGTTATTGCTTATTTGTTTACTTTGACACCATCCCAGTTATCACACTGCAAGTTCCCTTTATTATGCTTGATTGCGAATTGAAATTGGAATCGGGTTGAAATGATATATACCCAAATGAATTTGACCTAGGATAGAGAATTAAATAAAATGCGATTGGTCAATAAATTGATTTAAAAATAAAATAATGAATTTTATTCGAATAATGAATAAGTTTGAAATAAAGTTTGAATTTGAATTTTATGAAAGGAAAATGCAAATATTTAAATCTAAAACAAATATTAACGTAGTAATTGGTGAAAGAACGTTGTTTGAAATTTAATTATTTAATAATTAAATTTGGAATTATTAATAAATAAATTGGAATTAGTAATAATTGAGTTTTGAAATTATTATGTGTGAAATCATTTAATAATTAAATTCGAAATTATAATTAAGTTGGAATTATAATTAAGTTTGAAATTATTGAGTTGAATTTAAAATTAAGTTGAAATGATTCGATAATTAAGTTTGAATTCGTAATTAAGTGGAAATGAATTAATAATTAAGTTTGAATTTATAATCAAGTTTGTAATTATTAAGTTTTGAAATTATTAATAATTAAGATTGAAATTATATAATAATTGAATGAGATTTAATTATTTGATAATTAAATAAAAATTGAATTCTTTGATAGGAGAAAGTGAACTTTAAATAAGTGGATTTGAACTTCGTTAATAAATGAAATTGAGTTTCTTTATTTGTTAAAGTTTGAAAAAAATTTATTTAAGTAAGTTAATAAGTGAAAGTAAACTTCTCGAATATATGAAATTTTGTTTCTTTATTAATTGAGTTTTCGAAAATTTGTAACTAAGTGAAGAAATAAGTGAAATTCAATTTCTTTAACAAGAAAAAAAAATGCGTTTATTGAAATGAATGTAAGACTTGTAATTTTAATAATATGATTTGACGAATAGAATTTAAGTAAATTTGTAAGTTTTGTTATAATGAAATTGAACTTAAGTAATTGATTTAATTGAGTTGGAATTTAAATGAAAATTGTTTAAATGATAAATTAGCTTAACGAATATTGAGTGAAATCGATTAATGAATTGAAATTGATTTTGGATGTTAAATTAAATTAATGTAAATGATTTCGGAATGAAAATTATATAGGAACTTGAATGAATGTTTGAATTGTTTAAATAAAAGTTGAAAACAAATTTTAAGATTTTGAAACAGTAAGT
Organism: Allium cepa; assembly: GCA_030765085.1. Classification (NCBI taxonomy): domain Eukaryota; kingdom Viridiplantae; phylum Streptophyta; class Magnoliopsida; order Asparagales; family Amaryllidaceae; genus Allium; species Allium cepa. Next base: position 591,383,246 of record CM060928.1, read on the forward strand.
TGGAAGTTTCGAAACGTAAATTTTGGAAATTGATATTGGAAGACAAATGAAATGTCGATTTACGAATTGAAATTGAAATTGAATTTGATTTGTTTTGATAAATATATTAAACGACCAATCGGTGTAATAATTACGAAAGTTATTAAAGAAACCGGAATCGGTTATGGATATACTCTCTATCTAAACCGAAAACCACTTTAATAACTATACGCAGAGTGATGATCCAGAATGAAGTGGTTGGAATGATGTACGTGTTGACTGAAGAAAGAGAACGATCATGGATAGCCTTGACACTTGTGTCAAATTGGAAATGACTAAAATCAGGAGCCGTGCCGGGCCAAATGGGGTTAGCCACCTCGAGCGAACACACTTCTTCGTAACTACTACTCATTACTTGTTATCGATTGGTGCACCCTCGTACTTTCAGGAGTGTTGTTTCGCGGTGTTGCGATCGCTGCGGCGATGCGTTCTCACCAGTACGGATCAGGCGAACGGTAGTTTCACTACCTTGGGTATTGCCTCATGTGCCTTGTCATACTTGTATCCCTATATACGCGACCACTACGAATTTGTTTTGTGTTATACCTATGGAGTACTCCCTGATATCCCACCAGTTTACGGTGGAGTTTACAGTCCTGTATAGACTATGACATTTATATAAAATGTGTTAAGGGGGATAATGGTAACGCCTTAACACTATTTTGATACTTTATATTACTGATAGACATTATCTATTTAGCGTACACTACTACATAGTAGATAGTTTAACGGATCCTCAGAGGATGGTGATTCCAACATCCTTTGGGTTACTTGTATTTTGATTGTTATTTCACTTGAATTGGATTTATTGACATGAGAATATTAATCCTGACTCGAGTGTTTTGTATTTTCTTTACGCTCGGGTCAGATTGAGTGGTTCAGCTTTCGAGACTCACCTTTGGAGTTGGAGTTTGCTTGAAGATCCAGCCATCTATTCTGCTTTCAGTATTCGACGATTCCAGTGATGTATTCTGATTTATACTTGATGTATCGTATTTCTCTTCTGTTGTAAACTCTGATGTATCTTATATATTTACATAGTAGCTTCATGAACTACTATTCATTTTACTTCCGCTGCATACTATTACTCTGTGTCTGTGATTCTGTGATTATTTATTTACTGTGTATCTGAGTTTTGCCAAATTTAAATTAACAATTCGGTATTTTGAATCATTCAAGTCCGACATGTGCGGATGCGAATAGTCCAAAATAGCGGGTCGTTACAATAAGAGTTGAAGCAACAAAAAAAACAGAATTTTATTTCAACTAATCAAAAGCAAAGACTTGTATACAAATTCTCCCAAAATATTCCTACTAGCAGGGGCCGAACCCGCATCTATACACGACCTATAAAAGAAAGACAAGTTCTTGGCTAACAAAAATTTGCACCGGAAGGGCCTATCTACTCTTTAGCCTTCTTCGGTTTCCTCTTAAGTGTAGATCCACCAGAGCCACCAAAATTTTTTCGCTTTGAGTCTTTACTCTTTGGCGGATCACCTCCAGATGGAGGCATAATATCAACATCCTCCTCCGAACTTGAATCCATGGGAATGCTCCGTACAGGAGGAGTCGAAGAACTGGATCTACGACCGGAGGAGGAATAGACGCACTAGTGTCAACAAGCGTACCGTCGGGTGATATCATCCTAAGTGGAGTTAGGCCAAATGTCGTCAATCCACCCTCAAAACTATCGCCATGAGCAGCAGCCTCCATCTCTGTGTTGATTTCAACTAGTATCTCTGCTTCACGAGCAGCACGGGCTTCACTGTGGGTAGCGGTGGTCTATGTCGAAGCACAAGAGGCAGGTGAAAGTCCACTAAGGATGAACGGTAAGTCCGCAAAGGGGTCGCTCTGTCGGTCCAGGAGCTCATTCATCATTTTCTTATCAAAAGAAAGGGAGCTTCCCTGTGTTACCTCAATAGGCACGGCCGTGGTCGTAGTAATCGCCTCAGTGATAATGGCCTCCTGCATTTGTTGTGATTCGTGTATCACAGGAGGCACCGCTGATATAGCTTTAGACACTGGACAAGGAAAAAGAATAAGTTGTCAGTAAATGCGTCAATACAAGTACTTCATTTCAGACACACACGAGATTTATGCAGAGTACCTTCCTCAGCTTGACTCATGGCTAGCTGAACAGCTTTCAAAGAGTGCTCCCTTATAGGAGACAAGTGTGGTTGTTCTGGGTCATAGGCTGGAACGGGCTGCGGCTCAATCGCTGGGACTGGCTCGGATCCAGATGAAGTAACCATCTTAGAACTTATAGCTTGATGTGCGAAGCCGGAGCACTCACCAACTTCTAGGTGTTGGGTTCCCGGTCTCTCTCTTGCATGAGAGATCATAGAGTCGTGGAGAACCTTCTTTTCATCTTCATTCAATATGCGGTTCTCCAGCTCAAATTTGTCAAGGGTGCCACCTGACAGCACCGCCTTCTCTTCTTCAACCACCAAATTCCAAGCATTGTATAGATGTGTTGAGTAATCGTCAAGCCAAGCCAAATTCCTGTGTTTCAGCACATTGGCGTTATAAGTGACGAGAATCTCCTCAATCTCCGCCTCGAGCCTAGTCTCTACCAATCGGACCTTTTCATCAACTTTAGTCTCAACCTCGTGGACCTTTTCCATGGCCGCATCTCTCTCCCTCCGAAGCACCACCGCTTGATCGCACACTTCTTGCGCGAAAACATGAGCGGCATCTCTCTCTTTCATGATTTCCGAGACTTTACCCTTAAGCTCGTTTAGCTCTTTTAGGGCCGCATCCCGCTCAGCGGTCACTAAGGTGTTCCGATGGCCCATGTCCTCCACCGTGGCGTAGTGCTCCCGTTTCATTCTATCCATCGCCGCATGGGACTCGTCGGCCTTCTTAAGAGCTTCAATCTCGGATTTATGAGAAGACTCGGCCTTACTACTGAGCACTTAAATGATCCGATCTTTCTGGCCGAGTTCTTTCTCCAGCCATTCAATCATGGCTGCTCGGTCGAAGGCCACCTTCGATGCCTTTTTCATGGTTTTCGACCACTCCTGATACCGGAAAAATATGTCCGTGACATAATCGTGCACTGTATTTTCTGCCAACTCCGGGATCCATTTCAAACGCGGAGGAAAGACGAATCCATCAAAACAAATGTCAGGAAAATCCATTCTCAGCTGAGCGAGCCTAATCGCTCCTTCCTTAGTGGGCTCGATGAGGGCCCGTGCAGTAGTGGAAGGGTCTGTAACTTCAATTCTACGCTGAGATTTAGTCCCAGATGATTGGGAAGATGGTTTGCGCAGTGGAGCTTCCGAAGGTCGGGAAACGTGAAATGACGACGGTACCGGAGCTCTGGTAGGTGGCATACGAGATCGAGACCGACGCCTATACCCCTTATCTCTGTCAGACTGTTCCTGACTAGAGCACCCCTGATCATAGTCTCTATCTCCTTCTCTCCTACACGATTTGTAGTATGACGAAGATCGACGTTTGCTGCGTAGGCTACCAAGAATTGAGCCTTGACCGAACATGGTATCTGCAAAGCAAAACAAGGATAAAAGTTAGTAATCTTTCACAATGGGCGTATTACAGTCAGAAATCATGTAGTGCCATGAAGTGTGAATGTATGTGCAACCCCTAACCAACCAGGTGTGTCGACCACGCTAATGGGCAGAGACTCGCTTAAAACTAAGGCGTGTTGGAGTTCATCCAATCCGACGTCATGCTGCATGGACACGTCGTCCGGAATTGGAAGATCGGCGAGCCCTTCATAAAGATTTTCCATTCTTGGGGGAGACATCTCCGAAATTCTATTTCCGGAGGCGGACATGACCACAAATTTCTATCTCCCCATTTTGGATAGCTTAAAAACGACTGCCTTGCCTTTTGTCTTTTCTTCAGAATCCTAGGCTGCATCCGCAGGCTCGGCCAAAGGTTCATCGTCAGTGTGGGATCTTTCGGTGTCAGCTTCATCAACTACGACAACTCTTGGCTTTTTACGCTTAACTCGTTCCCTCGAGATAGTCCTTAGTGCACTGTCGAGCCCTATACTTTGTCTTCGCTCGATTAGCCCAAGAATCCTAAGGTTCCTATCCGTCAAAATCAAGTCGATGTTCCTCTCTTCGCTTGGGACCTCTTGGAGAACCCGAACTATCTCCTTGTAATATCCGCCTTCGGGTCACTAAATTATCGCTATAAAGAAAAAGAGTCATGAGTTGGCTTCATCTATAACTATCTTATCGACTACCTGGGAAGATGGCAATACTCACGTCTGAATAGCCATCGACTGGCAAATCCTAGGGGGCATCTGACATAGAACCACTCCGCCTTGAAGTAGCTCGGCCTAGTCTAAGACCCCGTAATTATTTGGAAATTTCTTATGGCCTCTAGGAATGTGAAAGACGGACTGTCTGTTCGACTCTTGAAGTTGAACAAGTATCTTATCTCGGTCAGACGGGGTGGTCGATAGAGGTGCTCCATAAATGCAATGAACAAGCTATTCAGTAAAGCATATCCATTTGGGTGTAGCTGAGATGGGGAGATCCCTTTAAAAGACAACACTTCTCTTATGTATTGATTGAACGGGGGAAGCATCCCAGCAACGCATGCATGTCGATTGAGTGCGGTATACCCCTCCAGTGGATTATGTGGTCTGTCATTTGGTCTCGGCAATATTATGTCGTCCATTGGCAAACCATACCTTAAGCATATTCTCCCTAGAATATCGTCAGAAATATTGGATGGAACAGAGTCTGGCAGACTATTGATAAAGGATGCATCAGGTGCCTTGTCCGGGGCCGGATCGATAACTTCAGCCTCGATGTCCAGTATTTCAAGTCTGGGAGGAATTGTACTCTGAGTTTCCTATGGCTGCGAGCTTGGAGTTTCCATAACTAACTAACTCACGAAAAATCATCATTATAGGACAAAGAGCCCGTGTGTTCCCCACGTGTAGAGTGTGTGTTGTGCAGTGCAGTGCTGTGCATTACTTGAAATTTTTTTGCAGAATTAAAGAAAATATGCAAATGACAAAAACTTTGGAATCCAGTTGGAGTGACCATCATCGCTGATCGTCACAACCATATCATCCTGACATTGGCGATCGATCCAAGTTAAAGTCCGTTATCATTTTGTTAAGTTATAGTTCCATCGACGAGTTCGAAGGGCAGTCAAGTATGCAGGTTGATAGTTAAGTCCAGATATGCAGGAATGAAGCTCGCTGGAGCCAAATATTCAAATATGCGAAAGTTTTCCAAATTCATCAAATTTCGGCTTGGCATTGATCACCATGGTTCGAAATCGTATCGATTGAAGAGGTCTTAGTTTCGTATCGATCAAAGTCTGAAAGCTTCGAATTGATCTGCATGTTCAAGTTCGCATCGATAAAGGAGTCTTCGATTTCGTATCGATCGAGGGGTTATTGGCTTCGTATCGATCAGGACATTACGCTTCATATCGATCAGCACGCTCGTGGTTTCGCATCGGTTCCAATTTTTCATTTCATAACGATCGAGCATTTACTGATTTCGACTCGATCTAAAACCACGAAGCAAGCACCAATCCGAGGCCTTGAATATCGTACTGATCCCTTGGTCACTCGGTTTCGTATTGATTGATTCTGATCGATGCGAACTCATGCCACCAGCATCGATGCAAAATTCACCGTTTACTCATCGAACGATACGAAGAGCTCCACCTCATCATCTCGAAGCACTTACCCCAGATCGACGCGAAGCGAAGGCCGACCAACCTTGGATCGATTCCAACGTATGTTCCTCCTCGTTCCTTCTTCTCCAAACGACACAGGCGACATTGCCTCCTTCTCAACCTTGCTCCGACCCAGATCCAACACCAACAATGCTGGAATCGATCATCTTTAATTCTGGATGATTTGATGTTAAAAATCGAGTCTCATCATTTGCGTGTTAAGATTCGTTTAGTGGATTACCTAGATCTGATAGTTGATGAGAGGAGTTGAAGGTTATTGATGGATTACCTAGATCGTTTGCGTGTTAACATATCTTTCCATCTCGCCCTAACTTTTCTATGTCTTATGAGGACCTTCTGAAATGTTATTGATGGAAAGTCTCTGTTCCGCTCATTTGGATCAATCTCCGCTAGATCCAGATTGGTCTCCTTAGGTGTTAGAAGCATAAGGACCAGTTGACTTATCGAAATTTAAAGGCCTTGTCACATATTATTGGAGCTTGTTTTCTCTAATCAGTTCTTCAATCACGTTCTTCAAATGGCGACATTCGTTTGTGTTATGGTCGTGGGTTTCGTGGAAGTGATAGAACTTTTCCAACTTCCTTTCCAAACATCCCCCACTTGGAGGCCTAAAACTAGCAGTTATGGATTTGCAATCATCCATAGTTATTAATCTTTGGCGACCAAATAAATTAATGTTAGATACACATGGACATGAAAAAAAAATCATTAAATAACTTTCACATTTCATTTCAAATTCATTACATAGTCCCAAATTCGAGAACCACGATCAGGGAAAATATAATTATTACAACATACACCAAGAGCGACATATAAAGATGCCCCCTCAGATGATCAGAGTTTAAGCATAGGCTATTAAACAACTTTGCCTTTATAACAAAACATAGCAGAATCAAAATAAAAAAGAACTCCTATTAGCTAGCTTGCCTCCTATAGTCTCTGGAAGCTTATTCGTCTAAAGAGGTACTTGAAAACCTCAACTCTCAAACTAATAAAAATTAATTGAGTACACAAGAGTTTAAGGGGAAAACAAAACTTCGAGTCATACACAATGCCTAGTAGGCATAATAACCTACCAACTCAAACCATTTAGATATCTAGTGAGACCACGCCGCTTAGCGGAATAGGTTTTTCCCTCACTAGTATCTTATCAAAAACTTAAGATAACCATATACTGTGCTATTGCATCCACAATAGTTAAAAACATAACAATTTAAAATATTATGATGATATGAAAATAAGTGAATCTTTTTTTGATCCCCCATCCCCATTCATTAAACTATCTGTCTTGGTTATAGTTTCTAGTGTTACTATTAACATATTAGTTTTCATGGGCTGACTAGTACCTGTCTAAAGCTTATGGACTCCATATCCGGGCTCATAGTTTTCATGAGATCGTTAAGAACCTATTGGCTCATGCCAATAACTTCATTATTCATGGGTTCTCCCTGAACCTATTGGTATCTCCAATAAGTTCCCTCTGATCATAGTTTTATTTGGTTGACTTTGAACTTATTGACTTCTGTTAATAACTTTATTTGGATATTGTTTTCATGGGTTCATCACAAACCTACCAATAACTCTTTATAAACATAGTTTTCATGGGTTTAATATGAACTTGTCTATCAAAAAATTTCTTTAATCAGTATTTAGACATCCTATATTCTGGTCTTTAGACATCCTATATTCCGATCTTCCTAACCTCATGGATACAATTATATTCATTTAAGAGTTAACTTAATTTATATTCATTACTGGGTCAATTTAATAGGTTATTCTACCCTTTCTCCCTAAAATAAAGTTATGGGTCCATTTTACAGTGAATATATATATTAGAAGAAGCAAAGATAATAACATAACAACACCAATATCTATGGTTTTATATCCTTGAAATTATTTTCATATGAAACATGGTTAATCCCTTTAACCTATTACTTTATCAAGGAAAGCTTCTTCAAAAACTCCATTCTTAATATCCATTTCAAAACTCATTTATTTTGCCATGGTTTTACTTTAAAAATGAGATTGGGTTCTTCGTTTTGAAAACCAAGGCTTTTGAAACCTTAAACATTTACTTTTGAAACTATTGTAACCTTCTTCAGAAGCATTTAAATCTTCTTTTCAAAACACTAAGCATATGCCTTTCGAAATATTTAAACCATCACTTTCGAAACCATAAAAACCCGTCTTTCAAAAGCATTAAAGCGTGACTTAATAACTCTTAGAAGCATAGCTTCGAAACCATTCGAAAGTACCCCTTGCAAAACCTTTGGATTTATCTTTAAAAATATCCTTTGGGACAAAGTGAATTGAAATGCAAGTACCCTTTCTAAAACCATTAACCTTTAAATAAAAGTGACTGGGGAAAAATAATGGCTTCAAAACCATCCTTTCGAAAGCATTGATCAATTAAGCAAAACATTTGGAAGGATAGCTTAGAAACCCGTTTTAAAGTCATTGCCTTCAAAACCATTAATCCCTTTCAAAAGCTTTAGGAAGCAACTATTATGTTTATAAAACAAAAGCTACCTTTCGAATCAGTTGATGATTTCAATCCTTTGAAAAGCATAAGGTTGGCAGCATGGTTTCGAGGTTGAAACTACTCTTTCGAAAGCATTGATTTAAAAACAAGGCAACTCATTCGAAAGCTATCTTTTCAAAACAAAACGACGGTGACTTCTTCGAAAGATATTGAAAACCCTTTTGAAAGCATTTTTTAAAACCAAGGCAAGTGCATTTCTTTGGATAGTAAAACAAAGGCTTCAACCCCTTCGAAAGCTAGGTTTCGACTCCATATCTTATGCCTTTCTCCAATCCACTACATACCAACCTATTAATACCTTGTGTATAGGTTTGGACTTGAATGAGGCAGAAGTATAGGGCCGAAAGATAGCGTCTGAAAGAGGCGAAACATAATTTCTTGGTAAAGACTATTTTAATACATGTTATAGTAATTGTTTTTTAACTAACCGACCTATTTGTAAACATTTAATTGGCTGTCATAAACTTTTAAAATTATTTCCTAAATAAAATTGCCGCATAAATTTCAGATCTAAATAAAATAATTTAGCAAATAAGCCCTTCCTTAAGCAATACAAATAAAACATTCAATCCTCCACTTAAAATAATTAATTTTTTCATAGTAAACTACTTAGGAAAAATCCCTAAAAATCATAGAAATTCAATTTTAATGTGTTTTCTAACATATATAAATTTCAGACACAAATTCTTTATAGCCAAAATTAATTTCTAAACCCAATTGTTTATATTTTCCTTTAAACATTCATAATAAATTCCCATAGCTTGAAAATTATAAAAATTAAAACCCATCTCAAGAATAATATTTTACATAACATATAATTTCCCCGTGGCATTCGAAACACAATATAAATGAATTTTGCCTTAAAACCGTATATAACTGTTAATCAGCCATTTTTTCTATCGAGTTAGAAAACCATCAAAAAAATTTAAAATTAAAATAACCACAAGCGCACGACGTACACTTGTAGTACGTGGCGAATTTGGGTCAATATGCAAGGAATTGATGATTTTAAAAATTCTATTCAATCAAATTATACCAAAGTTGAGTGAAAGTTAAGCTAGAGAATTAGTAAATTAGCTAACTAACTAAAAGAAAAGAGATGCAAATATAAGAGTTAAATGACAATTTAGAGAATAAATCCACTCTCTAGATCACATAGTTCAACATATATGAAATCATGATCTTTCTTTCTTTGTCATTAGTGCTTTAAATGATGAGCTTATCATAAGTATGACATATTTATGCTATTGATTAGCTAACATTAGCCATCAAACTATAACACATCCCTTAAAGCACTTACTAACTTTCATGAAACTTGACAGAGAAAATGAAAATGAAATCTATTTTAAGTATGGCCTATTAACTATTGATTAGAAATATAAACCATCAAATTTCAATTTCAAATCACTTTCTTTTGCCATAATCATATTTTGATGAAGAGGCATTTGTGTTAGTGATTGTTTAAGCATAGCCTATTTGGTGTCAACAATATAGGCAATCAAATTCAAAGAAAGAACAACAAATAAAACACTTCATTGATCGTCATTAAGCAGGAAAGGAGAGCATGAATTAACAATAGTTGAAGCTACATAATTAGAGAGCTTCATTAGCCTTAAATTGAAGGGGTTTAGTCTCTCATATTTGTCATTTGATCAAAAAATGTAGCTAACAACATGATAACAAAGTGAAAGGAAAATGAAAGCTTCATGAAAAAGAGAGCTAATTAACAAGAATTAGAACTATTACACTTTGCATGAATGTAAATCTACACTGCAACATGATAGGAAATAAACAAGAAAAGAAAAAATAAATATATTAAAGTTGCATAAAAATTACATAAAAGAAATGGCTAAGTAGCCATGAAAAGTAAAGAGAAGCTTTCTTTTTTATTTCTAAGCTAAAAACTAAACTAAGAGAGACTAAGTAAGTGGAGGGTTACATGAAACATAAGGGATTATTTATACAAGCATGAAACCCTAATCCGTAATTTGGGGAATGCCAAAACTACCCTTGAGAACGTGTGGAGGCCAAGTGATCATCAGCTTCTACTAATCATCATTTAAGTGTACATGAAGCCATAAACTCCATAAGCATGTGCCTTAGCCTCTAATTGAAAATCAAGGTAAGTGGGTAGGGTCCTCCATGTTCTTCAATTTGAATTATTTCCATCTTCATTCTTTTGTATATTCTTTGTGCATGTATATTTCATCATAAACCACATGTAAAATTCACCAAATTTCCTACAAAACAACATAGAAAATTTCGAGTAAATTTTCACGATTTAATAAATGCACAAAAAATGACCATTTTACCCCTGTAAGAAGATGGATATGTGACAATTTGAAAATAATTTGAACTTTGGTTTAAACAAGTTAAAATACCCAATATGATCATTTATTCAATTTAAGTAGATTAAATATGGTGGTAAAAATATGCACATTTACGTGCATATTAGGTACCCTCATACTTATCTTTTTATTCATCCTCGAATAAGAAAAGCTAAGATAAAACCATTTTCGTAGGAAGCACGATTACATTGAGCATATGCAACAAGCTGTTAATCCTTTGGGTGTCCCCAGTAGGACGAGTGTTGTCTCGTGAGGTTGTTCAGCGGATACTACATACAAAATCCAAATACAAGATGAAAATATTTACAAAATGCAAGATTTATTTGCAAAGAGATGAACGCGAATTTGTGAAAATATTTACAAATGAAAGATTTACTTTTAAATTGACACAAATAAGTTAAATATAGGTTTTGGTCATTATCTTAAGATTTAAGTCATTTAATCATCAAAGTTTCCAACAAAAAAAAAGTTATGGTAACAAAAAGACTATAGTTTAACTCATTGTTTCAGTTGATAACAAAGTGTAATTATAAATAGATCCTTAGTTGATTATCAAAGTTTATCAAAGTGGTATATTCATTTCTTTTCAATAACAACTCAAATCAAATAAGTTAAAAATAATGCTAGAATTTCAGTTGCTTACTCTCTCTTGTATTTTTGAAATTTTTATTGATATTTACAATATTTATACGCCTAACTCAGGTAAACTGAGGCCAGATATATTACCCATGCACTGCCTTGCGGACTTATGCTAGGGGAATACAGAGCGTGGTGAGTGAACACACGAGTGTGAACACCTATTGACTGTAGGCATTATTAAAAAGAATTTTTTTATACTCCTAGCTCGGATAAACTGAGGCCAAATATACCAATCTTGGACTGTCTTTCGGGCTTATGTGATAAAGGTACAAAGCATGGCGAGTGTACACATAAGTGTGTACACTGTCGACCGTATGTGTTAATAGGAAATATTTACATATATATACAGATGTTTTGTTTTTATATGTTTTTTTAATTTTTTTGAAAGAGAGAGTTTTGCAAAATAACCTTAGCACCATTTAACTTAGAAGACAAAAAAATGTTATATCCATACTTTAAATTCATACTTTTAAAACAAAGATTTTCAATTAGGATGTATTTCATAATTAACACGTATGGAACTTCCTATATACTAGTTAAACCATTGTTATTTGTAATAAAACTTCATTTTTATTATTTTTAAGACGAATAAATTTTCAAAAATTTCAATTTAGTAAACTAAAACCATATATTTATTTTATAGTGTTTCTTTAAAAATAAATTAAAATGCTATTTTTTTAAATATATATATATATATAGAGTTTTGGAAGAAAAATGAAAAATTAATCATTAAAAAATAAAAAAGAAGATGAGTCTCCCCCCACTCTTGATTTTGACTGTGTCCTCACAGTCAACCAAACAGAAAGGAAAAAAAATGGCCTTTATTTATATGAAAATGAAAGGTATTTGCACGAGATCAGAAAGTATATCGTCGAAAAGTAAATGAAACAGTCTTCCAAAGACCGATTCATTTGTCTCGTCAAGTATGCGAGACACAGCTAAAGCTTGAAAAACCAAACCTTCAAAGATTTTAAGGTTGAATGTGGATATGGAAAAACGAATGTCGTTTTATTAAAAATCTTACGAGTTGTTTTATTTTCTTTTGTTTCACAGTTGATAAAATAATTGATTGAATTTCAAGTTTATTTTCACCATTTTGAAATTCAAATTTGTCATTAAAAACCTCTTCAAAATTATTGATTTCAAAATCAAAATGGTGATTTAAATCTACCCCTTCAGAATTTGACAACTCATTTTCAAGAAGTACAAAGAATTCGTGTTCGTTAAATTCATCTTCCTTTGTTGGATTATCAACACCTTCATTGCATATCTCAAGTTCAAAATCCAAAGTTGTTGTATTCAAATTTTCAAAATTGAGAAAGGGAAGATCGAATTTTAAATTTGGTTCCACAACCTCAAAAGAATTGAAATCCAACTCAATTACCGTGCTTTCAACAACTTCATTAAGATCATTATTTTCAGTTTCAAAAGTTGTTATTTGAAAATCATCGATTTTGGTAAAAGATGGATTATTACTTAACTTGTCACACGTTGGGATTTGGTTTTGTTGTTCACGTTGTTTCATATAAGTTTCAAACAACGAATCCGTGTGATCATCATAAATTTCGTTCATTTTTTCAACAAAATCCAATTTGTAGTTATTAACTTGAGCATTCTCGATTTGGATTTGTTGAGGAAAAAAAATTTCAATCGCATCGTAGTCGAGATTATTCCCATTGCTAAAATTATTTGAAAAGTGGATAACATTTTATTTTTGATTTTGAAATTCATTTGGAGTTCAAAATTGAATTGCCATGGGTTATACTCGAAATCGTTTTAATTTAGAAGTGAATTCAAATTTGGAATATTTTGAAAACTTTGGTTCGAGTTATCGCACAAATATGAATTACACGACTCATTTATCATTTGATTTTGTTGTGCAGAGAATTCAATTAAAGACGGAATGTTATTTTCAAGATTTGAAGGTTGGTCGTTATTTTGAAAATTTTGTGGCTCGAAATTTGAATCATTTAAACAACAATTGGTGTTAAAATATCCATACGAATTTTGAGTAAAATCGTATGGATTATATTGATTTTCACAACTATCGTAAAATTCACGTAAGTGAGGAAACTCGAACATTTTCAAGAACCTTTTTTTTGGTTTTTTTTATAAAGGAAAAATATTTACAACTTTATTTTTCAAAAAGGAAAATTGTTTTTTTTTTGTTTTATGGTTTTTCAATTTTTTTTGAAAAGATTTTGTTTTTTTTTAAATTTCTAAAAAAAACTATGTAGATTTTTTTTTAAAATTTTTATTATTCCAAAGAAAAAGAATTTACAAATTTCAAAGGAAAAGAAATATTTACAGTTTTTTTTAGTTTTGGATTTTAATTTTTTTTTCAAATATGCATGAACTTATGCAACTAAATGAATGCAAGGGTTGATTACAAATGATTTATTCTAAGTTAACTCAAAATTGTGTAATCACACTTTGTCTTAATTCAACAAGATAGTTCTTAACCAAGTAACAGACAGGAGTTATCGGTGCACTACGAATCACCGTAGCAATGCAGCTGAAGGTTTAAGTACCTTCAGAGGAACAACACTATAATATTTACGAATCACCGTAATATTTATAAATGGTTATTACTCTACCGTAGCCTAGACACCAAGAAATTAAATTGTTCGAAGAAGACTACTTGTCAATATGCAATTAAGAGCTATCGATGTCTAACCGTTATTATTAATCAAATTCTAAGATGAAATGCAAAACTAAAATTAAACATGTATTAACAATACAATTACGAATGATTTTTTGTTTTTTTTTAATTTTTCTTTCAAATGCAAGCAATCAACAATGCAATTCAAATAAAAATAGAGATGAAAACAATAACTTTTTTATAAGTAAGCCAACAATTATTTTTTGGCAAGCAGAGCAGTGCAAGCAACTCTTCCTTTTAATCCGCTTTAGCAACCTGAAAATAAAAACAAAAAATATATACAAAAAAAATTTTATATCAAAGAAAGACTAAAAAAATGAAACACTAGAACAAACTAAACCAAAACAAATTCAAAACAACCCCTTTTTTTAACAAATTCCAAAGTTTTTTTTAATCAAGGAGAAACTCAAAAAAAATTAAATTGAAACAACTTATTTTAGAGAGGAACTAAGAAAATTTTGAAATCAAAACAAATTGTTTTTTTAAACCATACCAAAACAAGGACGCTAAACAATAAAAAGAAGAAACACTAAACACTTCAGAAACAAACGACTTAGCCTATTTGTCTCCCTTTTTTTCTGTTTTTTTAAAACAAGGGAAATTTAATGCTTAAACAAAAAAAACAAAAAAACAAAAAAAAGTAGAATAAACTATAAAAAAAAGAGACTATGTCCGGCCCATCAGGAATATTCACCAGCCCACTTAAAAATCAGAATCAATGATACCATCGTCTGTACACATCCTGCTTCACCCGACCATATATCAAAAGGAATCCATCTTCGTTTTTAGTTAACAAAAATAAACGACAGAAAGAAACAAAAAAGTGAAAAATCGCATACTGAATAAGCGATCTAAATCTCAAAACAAACTGCGATCTGCAATGATTAACGAAATTGAATCAAGGATGGAATTTGTGTGGGAAGAGGCGATCAAGCGGTGGGTGATTTTAGGTCAAGGCAATTTTGGGATGTCGCGATGTCGAAGCGGAATGATGCGATTCTGCCAATTGATTGTGATTGGTCGAGTGTCGGCGATTTGGGAAAGTGATGAAGGTTGTTCGCAAATTCGATTCGAGGATGCTCAAATTGGGTTCGGCAATTGCAGGTGTTCGTCTGAGGATTTTGCGGTGAGTTGTTGGTTGTAGTGGATTTGTTTTGTAATCGAGTTGCGGTTTCAATTTTTTTTTGGGTTTTCGGTGACTGTTGGTAGGAGAGTAGTTCGATGATGGCAAAGGAGGATTTCCGCAATTGGTGGCCTATGGTGATGTAGTGTTGCGTGATGGCAGTTGTCGAAATTGCGTTGCGGCAGTTTGTGTTTGCGGCAGAAGGAGTACGTTTGCGGCAACGGTATCAAAAATTTGTTAATTAGCTAGTTTTTTTTATCGAGTTAGAATATCATCGAAAAAAATTAAAATTAAAATAACCGCAAGCGCACGACGTACACTTGTAGTACATGACGAATACAAGTCGATCAGCAGGGAAAAGATGATTTTAAAAAATTCTATTCAATCAAATTATACCAAAGTCGAGTGAAAGTTAAGCTAGAAAATTAGAAAATTAGCTAACTAAAAGAAAAAAGATGCAAATATAAGAGTTAAACAACAATTTAGAGAATAAATCCACTCTTCAGATCATATAGTTCAACATGTGTAAAATCATGATCTTTTTTTTGTCATATGCTTTAATTGATGTGCTCATCATAAGCATGACATATTTGTGATATTGATTAGCCAACATAAGCCGTCAAACTATAACACTTCCCTTAAAGCACTCATTAACTTTCATGAAACTTGACAAAGGAAATGAAAATGAAATATATTTTAAGAATGACCTATTAACTATTGATTAGAAACATAGACCATCAAATTTTAATTTCAAACCACTTTCTTTTGCCATAATCATATTTTGATGAAGAAACATTTGTGTTATTGATTGTTTAAGCATAGCCTATTTGGTGTCAACAATATAGATTATCAAATTCAAGTAAGAACAACAAAGAAAACACTTCATTGATCATTATTAAGCACAAAAAGAGAGCATTAATTAACAAATAGTTGAAACTACATAATTAGAGAGCTTCATTAGCCCTAAATTAAAGGGGTTTAGCCTCTTATATTTGTCATTTGATTAACAAATGTAGCTAACAACATGAAAGCAAAGTGAAAGGAAAATGTAAGCTTCATGAAAAAAAGAGCTAATTAACAAGAATTAGAACTATTCTACTCTACATGAATGTAAATCTACAATACAACATGAAAGAAATAAACAAATATATATATATATATATATATATATATATATATATATATTAAAGTTGCATAAAAATTACATAAAAGAAATGGCTAAGTGCCACGAAAAGAAAAGAGAAGCTTTCTTTTTATTTCTAAGCTAAAACTAAACTAAAAGAGATTAAGTAAGAGGAGAGTTACATGAAACATAAGGGTTATTTATACAAGCATGAAACCCTAATCCATAATTTGGGGAATGCCCAAACTACTCTTGAGAAAGTGTGGAGGCCAAGTTATCATTAGCTTCTACTAATCATCATTTAAGCGTACATGAAGCCATAAACTCCATAAGCATGTGCATTAGCCTCTAAATGAAAATTAAGGTAAGTAGGTGGGGTCCTCCATGTTCTTCACTTTGAATTATTTCCATCTTCATTCTTTTGTATCTTCTTTGTGCATGCATATTTCATCATAAAACCACTTGGCAAATTCACAAAATTTCCTACAAAACAACATAGAAAATTCCAAGTAAATTTTCACAAATGCACAAAAATGACCATTTTACCCCTGTATGAAGATGAATATGTGACAATTTGAAAATAATTTGAATTTTGGTTTAAACAAGTTAAAATACCCAATATGATCATTTATTCAATTTAAGTAGATTAAATATGGCGGTAAAAATATGTACATTTACATGCACATCAATAACATTTATCAAACAAACTTGTTTGAATATAACATATCATGATATCCAAGCATATCATCATCAAAAATCTTCTTAATGGATTTAAACTTAAACCCAAATCAAATGATCATTAAAAACAAAATTAAAAATGGATTTGATTATTATTCACCTTGATTAGGACAAGGAACCAGAGATTTCATCTTTGCTTAATTTCCTTTGTTTGATTTCTTGGGTTTATTGTAAAAAATTTCCCCATTTTTCCCCTAGGTAATGGTCGACTTGCTTTTCTTCTTTGATTTACGTTTTTGGTGATCGTGCAAAATAAAGGAAACGAGATATTTAAGGGTAACTGGATTACGGTCCGACAATTACCCATTAAACCCTTGCGTTAGTTGTTTTCTTATTAATTAACGTACGAAATATTTCATAGCCCATTTTTTGTATTTAATTAAGCATGGGCTTTAATTTAAATTTTCAAATATCAATCCCTTTATCACTCTAATATTTACCTTATTCTATTTAATTTATCTAATTAAATCTCTTGAATAATATTGTTACAAATTAGGAGTGTTATAGGCTCCTCTCCTTAAAGAATTTCATCCTCGAAATTCAGTAAGGACTAAATACTAAACATATCAATCATCTTTAACAGCTCCTAACAATCATACTAGCTTACCTGACTAGAAACAGTCTATATAAAGAAAATTTATAACATATCCTCACAACAAATTAGGATAAATATCTATAGTCATGTCTTCTATCTCCCAATTACAGTCCTTCTCGTTGTCGCTCCACTGAACTTTCACCAACTTGACTGCCTTGTTCCTTAACCTTTTCTCATCTCTAGCCACAACCCGAACCGGCTGTCTAACAAAATCCAAATTTGGCTCCACTATCAAGTCTTTCAACTCTGTCGGAGGAATAGTAGTCTTTGGATCATGCACGTACTTGCAAAGATGAGACACACGAAATACATTATGGATATCTACTATATTGCTCGACAACTCTACTCTATATGCGATTTTCCCGATCTTTTCTATGACTTAGAACAGACCAACATATTTCGGTGCCATTTTCTTTGGCTTTCCAAATTGCACCACACCCTTCATCGGTGATGCCTTAATGAAAACTATATTTCCTATTGAAAATTCTATATCTTTACGCCTCTTATCTATATAACTATTCTGTCTAGACTGAGCTTCCTTCATCCTTTCTTGGATCAACTCAATCTTCTCTGTCGCCTCTCTAACTAGATCTGGACCCAAGACTAATCTGTCTTCAGTCTCTAACCAACATGCCGGTGATTTACATAGCCTTCCACATAAAGCTTCAAAAGGCGCCATTCTTGTACTAGTCTGATAACTATTATATACGAAAACTCCACTAAGTGTAGGTGATCTCTCAAGATCCACCAATGTCCAATACACAAACTCTCAATAAATCCTCAAGTACCTTATTGACTCTCTCTGTCTGCTCATCCATCTGAGAGTGATATGCAGTACCCATCTTGAGCTTAGTGCCTAATACATCCTGTAGACTCTTTCAGAATTCACTAGTAAATAAAGCATCTCTTTCACTGACTATACTACTAGGAATTCCATGTAGTCTAACTATGTTCTTCATGAATAACTTAGCTAAAACAGATGTTGTTCTGGTTGACTTAATTGGAATGAAATGGGTACTCTTGGTCAACCTGTCCACTATGACCCATATACTTTTATTTCCTCTATTTAACCTTGGCAACCCGTCTATAAAATCCATGAATATCGAATTACATTTCCAAAACTGTGATCTCCAAAGGTTGAAGCAAGCATCTGATGTTTGACCTTCGCTTGTTGACAGTTTATACACTATATAACCAACAAGCCAACATCCCTCTTCATACCTTCTCAATAGAAGCTCCACTTCATATCTTGATACATCTTGGTTCTTCTAAGATGAATCGTAAATTTGAATCGATGACATTCCTTAAGAACTTCTTTCCTCAAGTACTCAACATTCGAAACACACAACCGTCCCTTCTTTCTCAACCATCGTATCCGGTCAACACTAAAATCTCTTAGATTATCGATCTTAGTTCCAACCTCAGGCCATCTATTCTTCTGGACTAATACTGGATCCTCTTTCTGCTCAGAGGCAATCCTTTCGATCTACACTGGTCAAACTTTCAAACAGGACAACATGGCGGTACTCTGACTAGAACTAGCAGTCGATCTTAACTTCATACTACAAGTAGTCAAAGCTTCTAAATCTTTCCATTCTGCCAACTTAGCTAACACCACGTTCTGATATCTTTTTCTAAGAGCATCTGCTACCTTATTTCCTTTCCCTGGTGTATATTCTATACCAAAATCATAAGCTGCTAAAAACTGCAACCACCTCTACTGTTTTATATTCAACTCCTTCTGAGAGAATAAATACCTTAAGAACTTATGATCTATGTATAGCACAAATATCTCCCCTAAGAGATAATATCACCATATCTTCAGTGTAAGATCACCGCTACTAACTCTAAGTCATTATAAGGATATCTCTTTTTATGTGGTCTAAGCTGTCATGAAGCATAGGCAATGACTTTACCCTTCTGCATCACCGCAACTCCTAATCATGTCCCACATGCATCTGTACACACCACTAATCCTTGGTATCCGTCTGGAACTACTATCACAGGTGCATTGGTCAACAAATGCTTTAACTTAAGGAATGCTTCCTCACATTTGTCGGACCAGACAAAATTCACATCCTTCCTAGTTAACTTAGTCAAAGGTGCTGCTATCAGTGATAAATCCTTAAAAATATCCGGTAATAGCCAGCAAGTCCATGAAAGCTTCTAATCTCAATCATCGTCTCCGGTCTCATCCAATTATTAACATCTTAGATCTTATCTGGATCGACTAACAAGCCCTTCTCTAAAACCACGTGACCAAGAAACTTAACCTCTTTCTTCCAAAAATGACACTTGGAAAACTTCGCTTTCAGATGATGCTGCCTCAGCGTCTCAAGCACCGCTCTAAGATGATCTTCATGCTCTCTTTCATCCTTAGAGTATACTAAAATGTCATCTATAAACACCAAGATGAACCTATCCAAGTACTCTCAGAAAACTCTGTTCATCAAATCATAGAGAAAGCTAGTGCATTCGTTAACCGCAATGGCATTACTAACCACTTATACGAACCATACCAAGTTCGAAATGCTATCAATGGGACGCCATCTACTGCCACACTTAACTTGTGAAAACCTATCGCTAAGTCCAACAGAGAAAACACTCTAGCTCTACACAACTGACCAAATAGATTGCCAATTCTTGGCAAAGGATACTTATTTTTAACCGTCTTCTCATTCAACTTACAATAGTGGATACACATTCTCAACAACCCCTTTAGTTTCTTCACGAACACTACGATTTCTCTCTAAGGAGAACTTCTTGGTCTAATAAAATTCCTCCCTTCTAGATCTACCAGTCGTACCTTAAATTCCTTCATCTCAGTCGGTGTCATCCTGTTAGGTGGTCTACTAACAGGTTAAGCTCCTAGCACTAGATCTATCTGAAACTCAATAGCTCGTTCCGATGGTAGTTCTATAACCGACTCAAAAACATTTGCAAACTCTCTTGCTACTCGAACCTAACCTAACTCCTTTACTATTACTATAGCTCCCAACAAAGCACAAGCACTTCGGTTAGAATTGTCCACTGAGAATATGATTCGGTTATGACTATCAAGGTGTCTCGATGATATTCCATATCATGGTAAATATCCTAGCATCATATTTACCCAACCAATCCAAACCAAAAACGATTTCAAAATCTACAAAATAAAAAACATACAGACTGCATGCAAACTAGACAAATCAAGTTCTAACTGGTCACATCTCATCCTTAGAGTTGCATACCCTCATATCAGATTCACAACCCTTAAGGAAGTAACTAGGTTCTAAGCATAACCTATCTACCAAACACCGAGATATAAATGAATGTGATGCACTGGTATTAAATATTACCCTAATTGTTATACTCTGAATCAAAAGTGTGCCTTCCATCACAGCCTTTCGCTCCTCAGCAGCAATTGGCCTAGCAGACGACGGTTCAACAGCAAAGACCTTTCCCTTACCCGCCATGACTGATATTGGACATTGATTCTTCTAATGGCCAACTTGGTCACGGTTAAAGCACTTCACGCCCTTCTTTTTTGCAGCCTTCTTCCTATTGCCATTTCTGCATTAATGAGCATAATGGCCCTTCTTATCACACCTAAAGCAGACCAGATCAGCCTTTGCCTTCTTGGCAGCGTATCCTTTTTGGGTTCCTTTCTTCTTAATGAATTATTTTTCTTTCCCTGAGAACCCTGGGTTTCAACTAGCTTTTCCTTCCCACAAATTGCAAACATTTCCTCTTGTCGGATTTCCATCTCCCCAATTCCATTACAAGGATCACAAGATATGGCAGGGTTTCCTAGCAATCTTGGGTTTCAATCCCCAAATAAACTTCTCATTCGTCTTGATGACGGTGTCAATGGTAGCATGCCCATATTTAACAACTCGTCAAACTT
Source organism: Allium cepa (assembly GCA_030765085.1). Taxonomy (NCBI): domain Eukaryota; kingdom Viridiplantae; phylum Streptophyta; class Magnoliopsida; order Asparagales; family Amaryllidaceae; genus Allium; species Allium cepa. The sequence goes on from CM060928.1 coordinate 591,404,638, forward strand.
AGTAGCATACTCAATTATCAACATCTCTCCCTGCACCAAATCCATAAACTTTCTCAGCAATGCTGACATAGCAACTTTAGAAAAATACCTTTGCTCGAATCTCCTTTGAAAATTTGCCCAAGTTAACTCTTCCTTAGGAACACCGGCAGTAACACTATTCCACCAATCGAGCGCTACTCCCTGCAACTGTCTAGAGGCTAGTCTCCTCTTTTGCTCACCATTCAAATCCAAATCAGCGAAGATCCTTTTACAATGCAAAAACCAATTCTCAACTTCAATGGCGTCCTTCGTTCCTACAAACGGCTTCCCACCAAGAGTGGTGTAACCTCTGCTCAACTTAGTAAAATTATTCCCAATTTGAGCTACAGGATTAGCTCCTCCAACATTCCCAACAACTCTAGTAGCTACTCCTACTTGCATCAGATTAACGAGGAACTGATACATTATCCCTATGTCTACTGGTGGATTTCTAGCACCTACATTAGCATCTGCATTTTGATCAACATTTTCCTGTCGACCTAGGTTCCTCCTAGTGGGTTGAACATTTCCATTTGTTGTGATGCTTCCTCCACCAAGACTTCTGTTTCCTGCCTCCATATCTTCCATTCTCGTAAATCTGCATACAAGCCTTAGTAAGATATAGAAGAACGGTCTAAGAGAGAGGGTAATATGTACTTATATATATATATCAAATGCAAGTATGTTATTATAGCGTTAACCCAACTCCGGTCTTATTTTCTGATTCATTGGATTATGTTTTGAAAAATCTTTTAGGTTTAAAATTATTTTAAGTTTTCATAAACCTATGCTCTGATACCAACTTGTAACATCCCTCATTTGGAGGTCCAAAACTAACGGCTACGGATGCGGTGGTCATCCATAGTTATTAATTCTCGGCGATCAAATACGGTAATGTTAGATGCACTAATATAACAAAAACACATAGATATGGAAATTTTTTAAAATCACTAAAAACTTTCCCATTTCATTTCAAATTCATTACATAATCCCAAATTCGAGAACCACATTTAGAGAAAATATAATTATTACAACATACGACAAGAGCGACATATGAAGATGCCCCCTCAAACGATAGAGTTTAAACATAGGAAATTAAACAACTTTGCCTTCAAAACTAAACATAGAGGAATCAAAACAGAAAATAATTCCTACTAGCCAGCTTGCCTCTTGCACGTCTTCGAAAGCTTATTCATCTAAAGAGGTACCTAAAAACCTCAACTCTCAAAATTAATTGAGTATACGAGAGTTTAAGGGAAAAACATAAACTTCGAATCAGACATAAAGCCTGGTATGAATAATACCCACCATCTCAAACCATTTAGATATCTAGTGAGACCACACCGCTTAGTGGAACGGGTTTTCCACCCACTAATAACTTATCAAAACTTATGTTAACATATATTGTGCTCCTGCGTCCTTAATGGTTAAAAACATAACAATTTAAAATATTATGATGATATGCAAACAAGTGAATCGATTTTTGGATTTCCTATCCCCGTTCATTTTGACTATCTATCTTAGTTATAATTCAAAGGTTATTATTATCATATTAGTTTTCATGGGTTGACTAACAACCTGTTTAAAGCTTATAGACTCCCTGTCCAGTCTTACAGACTTCATAGGATCACCAAGAACCTATTGGATCCTGCCAATAACTTCATTATTCATGGGTTCTCCCTGAACCTATTGGTATCTCCAATAACTTCTCTCTTATTATAGTATTCATGGGTTGACTATTAACTTATGGACTTCTGTCAATAACTTTATGTGGATACAATATCCATGGGTTCATAACAAACCTGTTGGACCCTGCCAATAACTCTCTAAACATAGTTTCCATGGGTTTACTATGAACCTGTCTATTTGAAAACTTCTTTAATCGGTATTTAGGCATCCAATATTCTGGTCTTCCTGACCTCCTGGATGGAAGTCTACTCATAAGGAGTTAAGTTATATTCACTACTAGATCAACCTAACTGGTTATTCTGCCCTTTCTCCCCAAAGTACAGTTAAGGGTCCATTTTACAATGAATATGTATATTAGAAGAAGCAACATAATACCATAATAACATCAATGTCTATGGTTTTATATCCTTGAAATTATTCTCATATGAAACATGGTTAATCCCTTTAACCTATTACTTTATCAAGGAATGCTTATTGAAAAAATCCATGCCTAAAGGCCATTTCAAAACTCATTTATTTTTCCATGATTTTCCTTTAAAAATGAGATTGGGTTCTTTGTTTTGAAAACTAAAACTTTCAAAATTTTAAACATGTACTTTCAAAACCATTGGATAACCTCCTTCGAAAGGACTTAAATCCTCTTTTCAAAACACTTAGCATATGCCTTTCAAAACACTTTATATCATCTCTTTAGAAACCGTCAAAACCTACTTTTTGAAATTATTAAAGCATGACTTAATAACTCTTAGAAGCATGGCTTAGAAACCATTTGAAAGTACCCTTTCGAAACCATGGGATTTATCTTTAAAAATATATTTTAGGACAAAGTGAATATAAACGAAAGTACCCCTTTCGAAACCATTAATCATTAAATAAAAGTGATTGGGGATAAACTAATGGTTTTGAACCATTCTTTCGAAAGCATTGATCAATTAAGAAAAACATTTGGAAGGATAGCTACAAAACCCCTTTCGAAGCCATTGCCTTCGAAACCATTAAGCCCTTTCAAAAGCTTTATTAAGCAGCTATTATGTTTATAAAACAAAAGCTACCTTTCGAATCAGTTGATGCCTTCAATCCATTCGAAAGGCATAAGGTTAGCACCATGGTTTCGACTGGGATGAAACTACTCTTTTGAAAGCATTGATTTAAAAACAAGGCAACTCGTTCAAAAGCTATCTTTTTGAAACAAAATGGTGGAGACTTCTTCGAAAGCTATAGAAAATGCTTTCAAAAGCATTCTTTTGAAAACAAGGAAAGCACGTTAATTTGGATAGTAAAACAATGGCTACAACCCCTCCGAAAGCTAGGTTTCAACTCCATGCCTTTCACCTTTCTCCAATCCACTACGTACCAACTTATTGATACTTGTGTATTGGTTTCGACCTGGATGAAGTGGAAGTTTAGGGTCGAAAGGTAGCGTCTGAAAGAGGCGAAACATAGCTTCTGGGTAAAGACTGTTTTAAGTAATTGTTTTTTAATTAATCTTCCTATTTGCAAACATTTAATTTGTTGCTATAAGCTTTCAAAAATAAAACTGCCACATTAGTTTCAGATCTAAATAAAATAATTTAACAAATAAGCCCTTCCTTAAGCAACACAAATAAAACACTTAAGTCATCCACTTAAAATAATTAAATTTTCCACAGAAAATTACTTAGCAAAAATTCCTAAAAATCATAGAACTTCACTTTTAATATGCTCTCTAACATATATAAATTTCAGACCCAAATTCTTCATAATATAGCCAAAATTAATTTCTAAACCCAATTGTTCTTATTTTCCTTTACAAATTCATAACAAATTTCCCATAGCTTAAAAAATTATAAGAATTAAAACCCATCTCCAGAATAATGTTTTAAATAACATATAATTTCCTTATGGTGTTCACAACACAATATAAATGATTTTTTCCATAAAACTGTATATAACATCTATTAAAAAAAACTTGTTTGAATATAACATATCATGAAATCCAAGCATTTCATCATCAAAAATCATCTTAATAGATTAAAATTTAAACCCGAAAACTAATGATCATTAAAAACAAAAATAGAGATGGCTTTGATTATTATTTACCTTGATTAGGATAAGGAACTTGAGATTTGATCTTTGCTTAATTCCCTTTGCTTGATTGCTTAGCTTTAATTTGATTTTTTCCCCTTTTCTTCCCTAGGTAATGGCTGGCTTGCTTTTCTTCTTCGATTTACGTTTTTGGTGTTTCGAAAATGATGGTGCAAAATAAAGGAAACGAGATATTTAGAGTCAATGGGATTATATTGCAGCAATTACCCATTAAGACCTTGTGTTAATTATTTTCTATTAATTAACATATGAAACCTTTCATAGCCCATTCTTTGTATTAATTAAGCATGACCTTTAATTTAAATTTTCAAAGCCCAATCCCCTTATCATTCTAATATTTACATTATTCTATTTAATTTATTTAATTAAATCTCCTGAATAATGCTATTAAAAATTAAGGGTGCTATAACTGTGTTGCTCAGACTCTTTTTTCTATGGCGGTTTCGAGTACTCTTCTATTCCCTGAGTTGCCAGGTAAATGTTCTCCAAGCTATCATTTAATGTAGCATATTCTCCTCGTTTTAGACCTTTGAGTTTCTTTCCCCCTCCGTTGCCCTTACCGGTGTTCTGATGCTAGTTCTTCCTTTTTTGGTTCCCATCTTTTCCAACAATTACCTCAGAATTCTTGTCGTTTTGATTAACCCCAATCATCTTCCTTTCTGTCCTTACTTTCTTCCATCAAGCATCTGACCATATCCATAATGTATGACTCACTTGTCCAATCATTCTCGGGTCGGTTATCAATAGCTACACCAACGTTTGACTTTGAAAATGGTCTTGGTTGGCTGGCTAAAGCCTAGGCTCTCTAGTGTTTGGGTGAGTGAGTCACTACTACAGAGGCCCATTGGTAGGCGGTTGGTCTTGCAAGTGGAGTTTGATCATTTGAGTTCAATTCTCATTCCTTAAGTTGCTCGCCTTCCTCAGAGTCAGTATCAGGTACTAGTAAGTCCTCCTGTAGAGTTTTCACTCCTAAGTTTAGGTTTGCATTATGCACTTTTACAGTGGGTGGAGTATTAGCATTTTTCACTATCGTGACGCCTGGAGCTCCACCCATTACTTCATTTTGCTTTCTTTTTTCTATTTCTTCTACTTCAGTTAGATATAGAAGAAAGCTCTTGTTCCAAAGTAGCCATGGCTTTGGGTGCCGTTCTGGGAGTAGCTATTGATTGGAGCGCTAAGAGAGCATATATCTTTTCCATAAGAGCCTTTGGAATGTTTTCCATTTTATGGTTAATTTCATCAACCATCTGGTTCAATTTTCCCTTAGTCACAACTTCGTGTTGAGTGGAGGATCTTGGCAGTTGATCTCTAGTGTTAGCTCTACGTTGCTGGTTATTGAGGTTGTTGACTTCAACTTGTTGAAGGCTTGTTTCTTCACTTGTAATAGTAGCTCCTCTCGATCTTCCGGAGGTAAATCTCTTCCTCCCTGATGCGAATTGGTTTTCAACAATAAATCTTCCAAGTAGAATTTATGATCTAACTTCTGAACCTATCTGATCCAATGTTGTAACGACTTGAAATTTTTGAAGATTTAAAACTGGAATTTAATATGATTTTGTATTAATGTTTAGATAGAGAAGAAAATCTTATAATTTATAATAAAGTGAATGTTAGAATTTAAATGAGCAATTGTAATAAATGGAATAATATTGAAGTGAATAAAATTTGGATAGATTTAATGAAACCTTAAATAAATGAAATAGGGTAAGTATTATACCTGAATATAATTGAATATGGAGAAAATAAAAGTAAGTATTGAATTCAAACTATGTATAATTTGCGTAATAAAATAAGTTTATTTATGGAGTAAGATTGTTTATATTATTTTAGGCTATAAATCAAATAGAAGAGAACAAGCGTAAATCTTAAGGGTATGGTAATAATTATTATATATTACCTAATTTATTGGTCAATCAATTTATTTGAAATAAAGTCCTCTTAAATGTTAAGTAATTTTAGTACTGTTATTGAGGAAACGTTACTTAATGATTTTTAATTTAGCAACGGAAGAGTGAATGAGAATTGATAGAAAACATAAATTTATTTATAAGTAAACAAGAGTATATATTGAACAAAATTATGATAATTGGATAATGCAATGTTAATGCAAATTAATTAGTGATATAAATGGGATTTATACCTGGGTGGGTAAGTAGTAAACTTATAAATGAAAGAAAGTAAGTAGGTGACCATTGTTTAGATTACTTATTCATTTAGTATGTTAAATAAAAATTTGGGAATCAGATCTCAATTAAGGGAAATTAAGTTGTACGTTAATTTGAAATAAAATCCAATAAATATTACATTAATATGGAATGTAGTACAAATGGTTAGGGATTGTCTAATTTGGTAAAAAGAGGTTTGACTTAGGAAATTTTGTTAACTGAGTTTAAAACCTTAATTACTATGCGTAATTGACAAGATTCACATTTTTAAATATAACCGTTGATACAAATCTAAGAGGTATATAGAAGTATCAGTGTAATGAAATGTAAACAAACGTTAAATATGCTTGACGATTGTTTGGATAAAAAGAATGGGAATCAACATTTAGTTATTTATTTGAATTTAAATCACGATAATATGGTTTATTGCAATTAACTGGATTTAATAATTGAAAATTTCGTAAATATTTATTTAGATGAAATTGTAGTTATTTATGTAATGAGTATGAATCTAATGTTAATTTTACTTATAAAATGACAGTTGATATTGAATGGAAAGAATGCAAATTTAAGTTGTGTCAATATATTGGAAATTAGCGTATAATAATAGGTTTTATGGGAATTAAATGAAATCAAACAACTAATTATTACGTTAATAGAAAGTTAAATGGAATGTAAGAATATTGTGGTAATAGTTGTAAATCCAATATTTTATCCGTTTAATGATAGTGTATTGAATAATAGAATTTGAATTTTAATAGTGGGTTAATTTATTTAATTTATAACAATTGGATTTATTGCAAATGAATGAAATCAAATATTTAACTATTACATTAATTTAAAAATTAAGTTGAAATTTGGAAATATTTATGTAATAGTTTTAATTCCAATGGTAAACCCTTCTATTTGAAATTTATGAATGGAATAATTATGGGTTAATTCAATTTAATGGAAATTTTGGAAATTTATCTATAATCTTTAATTTTATGAAATTGAAGATTTATATTGATTAATCTTTAATAAATTGACATTTAAAAATTGTTAAATCATTGAAAATGTTTGTGAAATATAAAGGTGATAACATTGTCAAATTTAGAATTTAAAATTTTTAATTGGATTTAATTAGTTAATAATAAATTTATTTAATTAGTGTAAAAATAGCCATTTTGGCCATTGACTCGGATTTCGATGAAAGTAGTTTCATCGGATCCATAACGGTGAATTATTGTAAGGTTTCAAGTTTCGTAGCGATCGGACTTGTCGTTTGATCGTACGAATGCGAAACGATTTGAAATCGATTTAATTGAAATCAATTTAATTGAAATCAATTGAAATCAATTTGAAAATATTGGTTTCAGCATAACTTCACCATACGATGGAATTTGAAAGTGAAACTTTTCCATCGCGTTCAGAATATTTTAAATCACCTATTTTGATATATGGGTTTACCCAATTTCGTTTCGGGGTCAGAACGGGATTTTTGGGTCACGTTAGCGTTAGCACGTACATCTATCAACCCGATCCATATATTTATTTCAATTGTCTATAAATACCCTGTTAAACCCTAGCCTACGCCTATTCTCATTTGTCTGCGTGTAAAATTTCATCAGCTTCTCCTCTTCCTCAATGGATGCAAACCCTAGATCCAATTACAATCCAAAATACAAGTCAAAAATTTAAAATCCTCGGAAAAATTTGAAAAAAAAATATACGTTGAGGCTCTCAACGAGCGCAAGTCAATTATATTGTTCGTTTTTCTATATGGGTTTCTGTACGAACAGAATATGATGATATGATTTGTTCCTGGCCATTCGGTGCGTGTTCGTCAATGACGATGGATCATCCAATCAGGGATGCCATCGGGTAGAGGGGATCAACTGCAGTCCATCGTTGTCGTTTGTTCACGAAGTTAACAGTCCGATTGACCAGAAAAATTCGATTAGGGCTTGTATTAAGCGGCGGCGGCTGCGTTTGTTGTGAAGAATTGGGCAACCTGCTCTTCGCGTGGATGGTCGGAGTACTTCGAGCAGGGGGTGGCGAGTTCGCCTAGAGCATCAAAGCCTGGGCCGGTCGTGATTGACGACGGCAAATTTGTTTAGGGTTATGGTGTTTTCATCGAATGGGTACTATGTTGCTAGAGTTCAGTTCAGAGGGTCTCGTGCGTTCTGGGAAGAAGCAAATTAAATGATGACGTGGCAATTTGTTCGATGAGGGTGAGTTGTGTTGTGAATTTTATTTAATTTTGATTTTAAATTGTTACGCTAATAACTTTCTCATACGACCTTAATTTTACGTGCGGTTTCTTGCGTTAGGATCGTATTTAAATTTCGGAGATTTTGACGCTGGTTTGGATAGACTCTAAGGCTGTTGAAATTTTGGGTTTAAATTGGATTTGAATTCAATTTAAATCCCAAAGGTGAGTGTTTAACCCACTCACAATTTCTAAAATTTCTTATGTTTGTTAAATTGATTTATGATGTGTTTAGAAATTTATTTATAGCTGTTTGGCATATATTTCATCATTATCTCAGATAGTTTGCATTCATATAATTTACTTGTTATTTAATTCATTTTTGCATATAAACTGCCAGTTAAAATTTTAGTTAAATTTATTTATTATTGCATATAAACCACAGTTAAACAGTTATTTAATTCATTATTGGAAATTTAACTATCAGTAATTAATTATTATTTATTGTTGTGATTGTTTGAATTGGATGATAAATTGATGAATGTTTGATGATTGATATGATGGACGAATGGATGCTATATATATATTGTATAAACTGCAAGTTATTATTATGCATTTTCATTTCATTCGGGATTGCGGTTTGAAATGATATACAACCACATTTTTATTTTTAAATTGCGGATTAAAATGATAAATATCCGTATCACTTGACCATAGGATAGAAAACTATATACAGGCACCGCGGTATATATATAAAATTAATTTCAAAATGATTTTCTATGGTTTTGGAAAGAATACGGTTTAAAATTTTTTTTGAATTTAGCTATGTATAGATTTGTTTCGAATTTTAAAATAAGCTAAATAATGAAGTTGATTTCGTTTATATAATATGGTTAAGAATATATTTGAAATTCTATTGTATATAGAGTTTATAATAACTCAAATAAAGGTAAAGTTAAAGATAAATGTGAATACGATTGAATTAAAGTATTTAAGAATTTTCCTTGAAAAATTTGTTTTGAAATGTAAATAAATGAAGATTTAAAGGGTATGGTCTTATAGCTTGATTTTTGATTAGAGGATTTAAACAAATATCAAATTTGTTTAAAGAATATTTTCAAGTTAATTTAATTTAAAAGAATACCCTATTATTGAAGTTTAAGGGTTTTACCTGAATAATATTTGTTTAGTAAGTAAATATTTCAAATTTAAATAATAGGAATTTGATTTGATATATATTAAATTATCAAAGAATCCATTTTTGAAATAGTGGAATATTTAAAGATTGAAATATATAAACTATAAAGTTCTAAAATATAGAATATTTAAGCTTTGAATATATGGGAATTAAAATGGTTTATTTGGAGGTTCAAATTGATATTGGAAGTTTATTGTGAAATTTAAAAAAGCTGTTTATTTTATGAAATAATATAGTATTTGAACCATTAAGTATTAAAAGTTATGTTTCAAAGCTATGGTTTCAAGGTATATATATTTGAAAATGTTATGATTTTTGGAAAGGGATATTTATAAAATAAAAATGATATCATATTGATTTGGGTTTTAAAAATATAAATGATATCGTATTTATATGGTTTGAAAGAGATATATTCTAGTTTTAAAGCATAAATTATTTTGAAATAACCGCGGTGTTATAATAACGATTGGTTGTTGGAGAGACCAGGATCGGAAGTTGTCATACTCTCAGCTAACCCCGAAAACCACTTTAACAACCATGTACGCGGTGGAGATTCCAGAATGAAGTAGGATGGTGGCGGCGTTTCCTTTAAGGTAAATACGTGGACCCAACTCCCATGAGTTGGCATAATGTGGCTAAAACATGAGCGATCGATGGGTTAATTGAGATAGCACCTTTGATCGGACACTTCCCTTCGATATTATATTTTGACTTTTGGATTGATTCGGTGGCCACTTTTGATTTTTTTTTTTTATTTGGGGGTGTGGCTCGATGTGGGCAGTAGCTGCGGCTACGCGTTACCACTGACCCGGAAGCATAATTGGTATATCTACCCTGGCATTGCCTAGTTGTGCCGTGTCACCTACCCTAGCGCGCCTTTTACGATTTTGGCTTTGTACCATACCTATGGAGTGCCCTCTAACGACGCCCAGTACGGGGGAGATTACGGTACTATATAAACTATAGGAATATATTTTGTGTTAAGGGCTATATGGGTAACCCCTTAACGCTATTTAAAAGTAAGTTTATTTTACAATTAAACACTATTATAATAGCGAAATATACTACATAGTAAATAGTTAACGGGTCCTTAAGAGATGTGAATCCCGAGCATCTTTTGAGTTACTGCACTCATATTTATTCCTGTTGATTTAACTTACGTAAGATCTTTTAGTTCTGACCCGAGTGTTTTGCCTTTTCAATTCGCTCGGGTCAGTCCGAGCGTTTCAGGATCGAAGACTTTAGCTTTGGAGGACGAAGACGGAGATTTCTATTATTATTATTTATTATATTCCACAACACTTATGTTGTTCCGCTGCATTGTTATATGGTATGTGTAACTCTGATGTATGTTGTATAAGTATAATCGAATATTTTAAAAAAGCTTTATAAACTGTATATTTGATTATTATATTTTATCCTTCCGCTGTGAGATTCTGTTTTGGTTTATTTCTTTCTCATTTTCTTATTTACCCCATAACAGTACGCCCTTCCGAACGGTTTGAATTGGCACGTGTGTCGATTTAAAGCGTGCAAAAAGGCAGGACGTTACAAAAGTAGAGAGCTAGACATGAGCCTAGATTCAGATTTCTCAGTGAAAGCACCAAAAAGTTAACCTAAAAAATGGATTGACACCCTAGATTGAGTGTGAAAGCACCAGCACTGTTCTTACAAAGCAATAATATAAAAAATAAATGTAAAAAGAGCATAAATAGTAAAAAGACAATATGGTTTTTATAGTGGTTCGGCTATTAATGAAGCCTGTGTCCATTTTATAACTTTCTATTAACTAATTGTTGTTACAAGTTGAATTAGATTACAATATGATTAAATCTTATAAGTTACATCAAGTCATAAGTACAAGAGTTCGTTGGAGAGTCATAATGAACCTCTAGATGACTATTGTGTGGGGGGATAAGAGTAAAGAATAACCTTTGCTGAGTTCTAGTGGCCAGTCCTGAAGATCCTGTTTATATTGCAAGTAGGATTTTATTTGTAGGGGTTGGAGAGCTATTAGGCTAAGCCACTTTTTCAGAAGCCTACACATGGTGCTATGAAGGAGTTCTGAAAATTCCACGACAATCTAAGACATTTTGATGGATCGCTAGCGATCCATAGGGGATGGATCTCTATCGATCCATGCCCTTGGCACATTTTGAGCCAACCTTATTGGGTTGGGCTCCTTGCTCCATGTAGCTGTCCTCCATGTAGTTTCGTAACTTGTTGCCTTGTTTTGGTGATGGTTCACATACGTGTTAAATTGTTCTTCAAGTTGAATCGGATGAATATTAAGTTCTCAACCTAGGTTTCTTGAAATGCTATGAAACTTGGCAAACATCCCTAGAAAAGATATTCATTCATGATGCAAGAGACTTGATTGACCCATGAAGCTTCCTTATGGATCGCTAGCGATCAATCCCCTTAGTGGATTTTTGGGTAATTCTTTCTGAGTCCCTATTGGCCTATTCCTCTAGTCCTTTTGGTTGAATCTTGAGTTGTTTTGGCTTGGCCCAGATGTTCTAACTCATCCGGATTTCTGCTTGGGTGAAAACCCAGTTAACAAAGTTGAATAATCAAAATAAATTTTAATTAAAAAAATACACATAGAATATAATTTCCAAATAAAACCATGGACAATAAAATGCATATATAAAAGGCGAATGTGTTTATTTTGGTGTATATCCCAGCACCTATAAACATATACATTAACCGTGCATACTGTTTACATGCTGCACGTGCACAATAAACATGAGTATATTCAAATATACTCAAATTTAAAATTCAAATTGAATTCATTATTTAGATCAATAAATTTAAATATACTAATTTTTATATAAAATAGTATTAGACTGGATCTGAAATCAGTCAGACTTCCTAGGCCTATTAAATATCCAAAATGGAAATTTGAGCTCTCAACCTTCTATCTTCTGGCTGAACCCACCCTCATCCCTTAGTGTTGTTTTCACGACCATGGTGCTCTGAGTGGAAGAACCGTTCGACCAACATATTGATTCTCAACTTGATCAATTTATAGAAAGGTATATTTTAATTTATATACGATCTTGTGTGTGTGTAATTTAATCGACCCTTATTCATAAAAAATTGAAATTATTTTTAAATTTAGATCCTTTTGAATCATAAAAATGTTTTTATACATATAAATATATATTTTAAATTTGTACATTATATATTATTATTATTGTAATTATCTATGTTTGAGCATCAGAAAAACTGTTTTTTGTTTTGTTTTTTGTTTTTTGTTTTTCTTTGAAATGGTACTTAGATATGACATGTCATTAGGATAACAAACCATAAATCATATGTCAATAATGTTTGAATCATGCTACGCAAGTTTCGAACTTATGACCTCTCACATCATAGTCGAATCACTTAACCACTGGGACAATGGTGCTTGAAATTTTTTTTGTATATGTGTGTGTGTGTATATATATATATATTTGAAAAAATTATTTCAAATAAACTTTTGGTTTAAATGTATGTCTATATATATATTTAGAAACTTTTTCCAATTTCGGTAAAAATGATTATGTATACACACATAGAGACATACACACACATGAATATATATATATATATATATATATATATATTCTACATAAATTAGTTTATATATATAAGAAAATTTAAATTTTCTTAAAGAAATTTAGTTATAAATTTTTTTCGAATTTGATTATAATTTTAATATATATATGTATGTATGTATGTATGTGTTTGTATATTATAATCATTTTACCCAGTCAAAATATCTATATTTGAAAATTTGAATTTTTCAAACCCAATTAGTTTTTGACCGTATTTGATTAGTAAAAATCAAATTTTTTATGATAGGTAGATGAAGTTTAAAATAAAAAAGTTTTGAATATGTCAAAACTTATAAATTTGAATTTTATATAGGTATCAATATCCGTAACTAAAATAAAATATAAAATATAAATTAATTTAAATTTGCATATAAAACTTTATTTTTTGTATTTTTATATAGTAAATAAAATTATCCTAATCTTGAAAATATATGTATTTAAAAATGAATATTATATGTAAATATACAATATATATTTACTTATCTGTAAACATAAATATGTTAGTTGTGGATTAGAAAAAATTTATTACTATTTTGATTCATGTACACATATGACATATTATTTTATATTAAACATACACACACATACATATTGCACTTAATCACCTTGTTACTGTATGACGAAGCAGTCAATTTTCCTTATGAACGCATGTATTAGGTTTTATGTATATATATTGTTATGGCATTCATATTGTGAATATAAACGTCATAACATACTAAATATAAATTAAATATATTAATTTTAAATAAATTTATTAATAAATTTATTTTAAATATTAATAATGAATGAATATTTTAATTAGGTTTAGATTAAAATACTACAAATCTCGTTAATAAATATACTAAATTTGATTTAGTATAGACAAATTTTTGTTTACGTAAACACCAAAAAAAGATCATGCAAAGTAATAAAAGGAATTTTTAAAATTCACCCTTTTAAACCTACCGCGGGTGCACCCGGTCTAATAATGATATAAGATCCTACATTGTACTTGTGTGAATAAATTAACCAACATTAAGGGTATTACTCTTTGAAAAAGTCAAAGTGGATGAGTTTCTAGGAATGGGTGCTTAAAATAAAGAGAACGTGACTTTGATGAAGGAGCACTTTATGTAAAAAAAACCTCGATCTCATGACCCTTTCTTGGCTCGTCGAAATGGTGTCATTCTAGGGGTATGCCTTATAAAAGACTTAGAACTATTTTTAAGTCTTAGTTTAATTATTAAATATTATAAAATTAATTTAAATGATTTAACTTACAAAACTAATTACATAATTTTATCAAAGTTGTAAAATTCAAATTTAAAATTGTTTTAAATTAAGTAGTTGTTTACATAACCTTTACAAATAGTTATAAAATATAATTTTAAAATTGTCTTATTAAGTAATTAATTATATAAATTTTACAAGCGGTTATGCAATATAATTTTAATTTTTTTAAATTAAAATAAAAAACATAAACATTATATATATAAATTGATTAAAAATTTTAATTAAAAAAGAAATAAATATAAATTTATATATAAATAAATTATAAATATTTTAATTAAAAGTATATATATTATATATATAAATAAAAGGGAGGTCAATATAAAAAACCCATGAAACTTGAGGGAGTATACATTATGTATGTAAAAGGTATTTGATCTTACGAGTTATAATTGTTATATACTCATCTCCCTTAAATAGTCGATAATACTCTATAAAATTTGTTTTTAATTACAAATTTAATGCTCTTCATCATTTATGATATGGATAGATACCTTACATGTCTATGGTTATTGAGCAAACTCAAGTTATTGAATATCTAAGGTGATGTTTATATTATCTATAGAAAAGTAAGATTGTTTATGTAACTTTCTTGAGCAAAATCAAGGGTTAAATTACCTTCTATCAGGATATGTCAAAACGATGGATCTAGAGTGTCTAGTGCACTTACTAATTTGTGGAAAAAACTCAAGGTAATGAAGATAATTAGGAGCATTGTTAAAAAGTTTATTAGGAGTTATGTAAGATATAAGTAGTAAAGGGTTACTTACCATTTATGGGGACTATCATTTATTGAGCAAACTCAAGGTCATATGCAACGACCCGCCCTTTTGAACCTTAAAGTTGACATTGATACATCCACGGTATTCTCGTGCCGAACATCCAAATGTGGAAAGACAAATTGTTGAAGGGTGAAAGAAAGAAAAATAGTATAGAATCTTACATCAGGACAAGTAATATATAATTTACAACAGAGCTTTACAAAAAGAAGAATTTAATATACATACACATAAACTAGAGTACACTAAAAAAATCATCAACTTAACAACCTGTTCTCACAAATGCTGTTAAATATAGATAACAAATGCAGCGGAAAATAACATATATGTGAATATGTCTCCTGGCCTTCAGCTTATCTTCTAAAGCTCCAAAGCAACTAAACTAGATCTATAAATATGCTCGATCTGACCCAAGCATTATAAGAAAAATAACGCCCAGATCAGTCTGGTAAAGTAGTGTAAGAAAACACTCCTCAATTGAATTTTAATGTAACGAAAACCTTTTGAAAATAAAAGTATCTCCTAAGACCACGCCGCATATAAACATGGACGTGGTTATACCTTATAATAACTAAAACATTTCATAGGAAATCTTCTGATATTATAATAATATCAAAGTGTAAAAAAATATAGTATCATAACCGAAATTGTTACATTATAAATTCAAGCATACTAGGTAAACAGTCAAGTCCAAAGGCTAGTGTAACGACCCGCTATTTTGGACCATTCAAATCTACAATAAAACCATACATATCCGACTTGAATAGTTCAAAATACCGAATTGTTAATTAAAATTTGACAAAACTTAAAATATATAATAAATAAATCAATCACATATCACAGAGTAATATAATACAGCGGAATAGATAAAGAATAGTAGTTCATGAAGCTACTATATACGTTAGAGTTAGAAACAAAATACAACCGAATAGTTCAAATGCAGTGAGGTCTCCAATGCAACAGATGACTTCTCTGAACCAATCAACTGGAAAGGCTGGAATCAGAATCGATAGTTGGATCTCCAAATGAAACTCCGAACTCCAAATGTGAGTCTCTAATGCTGTATCACTAAGTCTGACCCAAGCGTAAAGCAAAACACAAAACACAAAACACTCGAGTCAGGATTAACATTCTTATATTAATAAATCCAACTCAAGTGAAATATCAACTGAAATACAAATAACTTAAAGGATGTTTGGGATAACCATCCTTTAAGGGTCCATGGAACTATCTACAAGGTAGAAATATACATTATAACACCGTGGTCATTTCAGCTTAATTTATACTTCAAAACCAAATATCATTTCACTTCAAATATCTCTATATTTCCCAAAATAGTATTTATATATATTAAATAATTTATACAATAAAGTATTTTCAATTCCCTCTACTTAACAAATCGTTTCAACATCAACCCGACCTTCCCATTTAAATTAAATTCAATCTCAATTTATCAATTTAAATTCAACTCAATTCCTAAAATAAACACTTCAATTTATCGATCTCAAATTCAGATTTGTAATCACAAAAATACCCCTTTATATTTCAATATATTTCAAAACTTTAAGTATTCAACGTTTCAACTAAATTTTTATTCAATTTAGTTTTCTAAATAATAAATTCAAATTTGGTTCAACCTAAATTCACTTTAATTCAATTTAGTTGCTAAATAAAAATTTCAACTACGTTAATTTCAAATACAGATCCGAATCTCAACATAAACCATTTAAATTCCAATATAGTTCAAGACTTTAATATTTAAATGTTCTATATAACAGTTTCATATAGATCTCGATTTAACCTCATTATTATTTAGTCTTGAAATACTCCCTAATTAGATTCAATATCATTTAAGTAACCTTAAATTACATTTTACTCAATATTTTCTTTAAAAAAAAATTTAAAACGTGAAATATTCATTAAATCACTTAAATCCAAAAATCCAGTTACAAAATCATACCTTTAAATTTTCCATTCAATAATTTCAAATCGATTTAATTAAATAAATCCTTATTTAAATACCATTTTTAACAAACACAAATTTATCTCCCAATCTTAATTATTCAACTTTTTACAACGGTAATATAAATCTTAAATAATACTCAAACATATTATATGGATTAAATCAATCTCAATAATATTATTATTAAATCTATATATAAAATTTCCATTTATATATATAACATTTTAAGAACCAATATTTATTAAATCCCATATATTTCTTTTCAACTATAGGAATTTATTTTCAAAATATTTATATGGACCAACGGTGTCTGTATATATTTCCTATCGTATAATCCAGTGCTACAGATATTTACCATTTCAACCCGTACACTAAATATATACGGGTGGATATCATTTCAACCCGTAATCCCAAATTCAATTAAATGAAAATCGCTTGGGTTTATCATTTCAACCCATAACGATTTTCTCCTATTCTAAAGTCCGTTCGGGTATGTATCATTTCAACCCATAATGATTTCTATACTAACAGGGAACTTGCAGAGCGATAACAGATATGAAAATAATAATAACAAAAGGCATATATCATCAAAACAAATATAAAAAATAGGATATGGTGTCATATCCCATAAGTGAACAATTATAGATAATAACATATATGACAATTTAAATAACTACAGCCTCATATTTCAATTGTCGTTTCAATTGAAATCAAATTTAATAAATAAAAGAACGTTGATCGTGA
Source organism: Allium cepa (assembly GCA_030765085.1). Taxonomy (NCBI): domain Eukaryota; kingdom Viridiplantae; phylum Streptophyta; class Magnoliopsida; order Asparagales; family Amaryllidaceae; genus Allium; species Allium cepa. The sequence goes on from CM060928.1 coordinate 591,422,341, forward strand.
GTGATTGCTCACCTTTCGATCCTAAAGGAGAGGGCGGAATGAGAAGAGATACTAATCCAAGCACAAATTTCAAAGCAAAGCAATATTGGCAAGAATTTTAACGATCAAAGCTGATAAAGAGGAATTAACGAAATCAAATCAGAGTTGGGTCGAGGAAGGTAAACAGGATAAGTGAGCTATATATAGTTGTATATATAACTATATATAAATAAAACTGTATTCTAAATTTAAATATATATTAAATTAAATATATATTTTCAAAAATCATTGGTTTAAACAAAACATATCTATATGTAGTATAGTTTGAAATAATGTATATGTTTAAACCCATATACAAACCAATATCCATATACCATCTAAGATTTAAATCTTTATAAAAGTAACCTTTATAAATAAAATATTAAAATCAATATTAAAACATATAACATAAAGTCCATATATTATATATCGATACCAAATCTAACTCCGGTATATGTAAAATAATATAAACCCATGTAAACTTTATAAAATCTATATGCTACTAAAACAGATTTTATATAAAATAAACCAATATAAAATACTAACAGTAATATATGTTAGTTAAAGTCAGTACATAAATATACTCAACACCTTCTATACTTACAATGCTTTAAACATGCTAGCACTGCAACTATACAAAAAAATACATAGTACTGTAAAACAATTATATACAGTAAAACAAAATAAAATAAAAACACACACACCTTATACAAAATGCATATAGCAAACACTACATATATATATTTCTTCTTTATAGCCTTATATTCATAGACTAAGCCTTACCCAAGTTTATACTGTATAATATTAGATAAAAATAGGACACAGCATATGATATTATCACCTTTACAAAGTTGCTTTATAGTTTATACATACCTAAGTTTAATATATATATATATATGTGTGTGTGTGTGTGTGTGTGTGTGTGTGCAGACAAGATATAGAACCAGAGAAGAATCAAGGAAGAGGACAACAAAACTCACCGCGGCAAGGAAGTGGCTCGCCGAACAACGTCAGCATGGAAGAGGAGGAGATGGAGGGCGGAGATGATCAGGTGGAGGTACGGCAGTTGAGGCGGAGAGGCTAAGGATGCAAGCTAGAGGCGGAGAAGTGTGTTTGTTTCCTTTTTTTGTTGGGTTTCAAAAGAGAAGGGAGCAATTTATGTAGAGGGAGTAAAATGTGTGCAGGTGAGTAAAAGAAGGATGCAAGCATGAGGTGGAAAGTGAAAGAAAAATGAAGTTGCAAAAGTGGAAATTGATTTATGAACGCAATTGAAATATGAGCCTTTGCCCAATCAATGTAAAAAAACGTACACAAATAAATGAACATGGGACAAATGAAGACGAAGGGGGAAAGAAATAAACTATTTATGGGAGATGAATTTATAAAAGGGACCATGATGTGTATAATAATTAAAACGAAAACGTACACAAATAGATGAATATGAGACAAAAGAAGATGAAGGGGAAAGAAATAAACTATTTATAGGCGATGAATTTATAAAAGGAACCATGAGGTGTACAATAATTGAAACGAAAACGTACACAAATAAATGAATATGAGACAAATGAAGATGAAGGAGGTAAGAAATAAACTATTTATGGGCGATGAATTTATAAAAGGAACCATGATGTGTACAATAATTAAAACGAAAACGTACACAAATAGATGAATATGAGACAAATGATGATGAAGGGGGAAAGAAATAAACTATTTATGGGCGATGAATTTATAAAAGGAACCATGAGGTGTACAATAATTGAAACGAAAACGTACACAAATAAATGAATATGAGTCAAATGAAGATGAAGGGGGAAAGAAATAAACTATTTATGGGCGATGAATTTATAAAAGGAACCATGATGTACAATAATTGAAACGAAAATGTACACAAATAAATGAATATGAGATAAATGAAGATGAAGGGGGAAAGAAATAAACTATTTATGGGCGATGAATTTATAAAAGGAAACATGAGGTGTACAAAAATTGAAACGAAAACGTACACAAATAAATGAATATGAGACAAATGAAAATGAAGGTAACCTTATATATAAAATAAAATAAAAATCAATATTCATTTAATATTATGTATTTTCTTTCAAAATGTAAAGGCTACGTATGCATGAATTCATATATGCTTATCTTTGTACATAACAAGCATGCAGACTACCAATTTTAATGCAGACCTTACATGAACCCTTAAAACATATACTTCATATATGTAGTTAAATATAGTATATACTTCTCTTCTTCTTCGGTTCATATGATATATGAAACCTTTAACTATCGTATTTATAACTAATGACATATGTATGTATATACTAAATATGCACTAAAATAAACTGGAAATGGTGACACAAAAACCCAAAATCAAATATATATATATATATATACACACATGACTAGAAATCAGACTTCGGTAAAACTATACACTAGTATCAAGACTAACACATATATATATAGCTATTATGACACATATAAATAAAATAAAACTTGGTATAAATATGCTTTACTATATATACACTTCAAATAGACCATCATACATATACAGTGGTTTTCCAAAATAAATATATATGGAACGCACCCAATATACTTAAAATTTACACATCTTGTTGAAAAGAAAAAGGAGACCGTAAATTTATTACCCACACTATTGATATTTATATCCAACAGAAATGAACTATGCTATCCAATTTACATCAACTTAACTTATATTATAATATAAATAATAGTTTATAAAGTTTTTGTACTAGATCTTATAGGTATAACCACAACCAAACTTTAAAATATATGTACACAGCTCGCACTACAAATCATTAATATACATAACATATTTTCTTTTTTCTTTTTCAAGATTTTATTATTAATAATTTCTCAAAAATCCAATTCAATACGTTATAAACCAATTAAAAATTGCTAAAATTTTATGGGTCGTTACAGCTAGTATTGGGAAATGGGTTCCAACTATAAAAGGGTAAGGGTCTACCCATCGAATCAGTACACCTCTAAATAAAATGTAGTGGAGGCTACAATACATTGCACCTTAGCTACTCAGGACCGGAGCTACCCCTCACTGGATAGCTCTAAATATGATCACCCCTTGATTGATCAACTAATAATGGGCCCCGAAGCATACATGGATATCGACTCTAGATAAGGGATTATCATACCCTAATGGTAGCGACCCATATAGCCCTATGGTACGTCCTTACTTTAATCATTTTACTAGTTAATGAGGCTAGATGCTACATTTTACCTTTTTGATAGTAATTCCACTTGGAATGCTAACATTGTCCTCCAGAAAGAAATGTAATGCTAGCATTCATCTATACAAGTTCATTCTAGTTCTAAAAAAAACTGAAGGCAGTACTTCTACTACATCTATTTGGAATTACTCTCAGGATTAGAAGCAAGTATCCCTTGCATTTTAAAGAATTCCATCTCAATCAACTTGAAAATGTCTTCCGCTCGAATGCTTATGCTGGATCGAAGTGTATTTCGGATAACGTATATGATCCCAGTCTCCCCGAACAAATAACGATAGTTTAAAACTGGCCAAGCACGATAGTCGGTTAGTTAACTATCAAATAAAAACAACAATCAAATCAGGGGTTTATTTCTATAAGGAAAACACAGTTGGTTAAGCACATAAGCAACCACTAACCTCTTTAATTAATCCTTTCATTAAATAAAATTACTTCGTAAATACTTGGACCAAAATACTTTTACAAAGATATATTCACAAACCCTTTATGCCCCTTTCAACACTTACAAGAATATCCATATAACGTCTCAATGGTATAAGTATATTTGAAAAAACACTAACTTTCACTACATATAAAATGTACTTATATACTTAACCCAACAGTATAGGTATATTTACAAAAACTCTACACTTTAACTACTTTGAAAATGTATTTATAAACTTATCTCAACGATACAAGTATATTTACAAAACTAAGAAAGATTTCCAATTTGGTACTGACTATGGAGATGTTGAATATGCGAGTATATGATTTTTATTTGATAATAATAAAAATATATATATATGTATATTCATTTAAATGTATTTGTTAATGTACTGTTTTATCTTTCACGTAATAAAATAAATATTTGCTGAATAAAGTATATAACACAGTATTTAAATTCAAACAGATATTTTAATCAAACAAATATTTATTACAATTTTGAACTCTCATTATATATATACAAATTCAATGACAATACAATTTCGATAACATCACAATTTATAATTTACAAATACACCTCACTACATATCGCTCATTCACTTGTATTTATCTTCAACTTCGTTCCAGATTAAATCCCGCATCTGAGCAATCTGTAAAAATACACACCGACGCAGTAAAATTGACAATAAAATATTTTTTGCTGTATAAAATAAAATGTGGATTTTGAAAATAATATTTGCCTTGGCTATTTGGGTTGTTCATCATCATTTAAATTTGAATTCATCATACACGAATAGCTTGTGACATGTATAGTGTATCACTGTACATGCCACAAGGCCATGCACACCGATATATACACTTGATAAAATTACAGGGACAAGTGAGCACAGGTCAAACCCAAATGAAAAGTCGGGTTCAACTCAAGTGCAATACAAATAAAGTCACAACACAAGCACAAGGTCAAACCCGAGCTGCAAGCTGGATTCAACACAGGTGCAAGTTCATGAAAATGGTCAAGACAACTAAACCAAGCCAAATGAACTCAAAAATCCAAATGTGCAAATGTAATAACGGTCGGGAGCAACTCAGACTTAGTGTACACTTGAATAAAACTCAAGTCTGGTCACAACAACCTATAAACCAGAAATGATCAAATCAAATGGAATGAACCACGCAGTAAAATAATGCATATACAAGGATAATATGGGTGCAGTAAAGACTGTAGCTCGGTGCTACAACAATACGAACACGTGTCAGTAAAATGGCAACTGGAAACAAATAAATTCAAATAGCCAAAGTCAGCAGCAAAGAACAGAGTACAAGCAATAGGTACAATAGTGCACATGATAAAAGTGAAGCGGTACAACAGTACAAAGGTCATAGGCCCTCAAATCAGCAAAGTCCAAGTAATACATGAACAAAGTAGTTCAGGCATGCACAACATAGATGAGCAAGTGCACCAAAGACCAACAACAAGTGTCGACCAAACACCAATAGACAAACAAACCACAGTACTATAACCAGATGGAACAAAATGCCGGATATCAAGTAGAAGAGCAAGGCTGCAAACAGACAACAATGCAACACAAAGATACAGACCACACACGAGTACACATAAAAGCAACTCAAACTCAAGCATGAAGCAAATTAACCAGACCAGGCTCAAGATCACAAGAACTATAGTATACATGAACTACATGACTCAAGAACAAAATCATGTTCAAGTTTCAAACACAGCAGACCATGCTGACAGTTACCACCAGATGAAGCAGTTATATATAGAACCATATGTGCACAAGCTAGGCTACTACATAGTGCAGCAGACATCATCATTAATGGATTAATATACAACTGTACTCAGACTACAAGTGCTCGAACCATAATATAGTGAATGACAGAAATCCAAGAACACAACTTACTTGATACAAACCAAATAGAAATGAAGACTGTGTGCCAAAAGGTTAGACATAATGCAAGTGTAGACTATACATAAGCGAAGACCAACCATGGAAACAATTGCAAACTCGGCAAACAGGTCAAAGTGACCAAACCAGACTACAAAAATAGAATATACAACAAATGTTGTATCAAATCGGTGAAGCAGTGTCATTGATCAAGAAAGTTCGGCATCAGGTTGAAAATAAAACAGAGGTGGTACGAGATCGAACCAGATGAAGGGCAACTACAAGTGACAGGATGAACAGAGTATCAAGTTGAGCATACACATACAATGATGCAGTGACCAAAGCCGAGACAAAATCAAACAGGAAATCTCAAAAATAAAACAGTGCACAAATTCAAAAGTAAGTAGCAGTTTTACATTTAAAACTCAAGGCCGATATCAACAGTTAATGGCCAAAGTCGAGCACAAAAACGAAATCAACATCATCGTCAAAGAATTCAACGGGAAAGCAAAGTCAAAGCCTTGGAAGTCAAGGAATCAACAAACTCATTAAACCGTGATAGCCAAGTAACGACCCAAGTCAGAAATCAACACCGTGATAATCAAGCAACGAAAAGAATGAATTGAACAAGTCAGGTCAATCTCAAGCATTCAACCAAAATCAAGTGGCCGAGATGAATTCAAAAAAAAATTATCAGCTAAATTCAAAAATCAATTCGAGCGAGAATATAGGAATTAGATTCCTATTTAAACCCGATCATCATCGGCTACGAAATCATCGAGTTCAAGAATATTAACATAAAGCAAAAGCAAAAATTACATACCAATTTGTAGTCGAACTCGATCAAATCTGAGAAGTCGTGTTCGAATCGAAGAAACAGTCGATTGTCGAAGCAAATCAGAGGAAGAGCAATTGTAATGGACCAACAATCAGTCGACTTCATTGATTCCTCCAAAAGCCCTAATTTTCGAGCAAAGGGAAAGAGGAACGAGAGAATGAACGATGCCGCCATTTTTACAATGGAAAGTAGAGCAAAGAAATAAAAGGGCGGGCCTTGTTTTAATTTAATAAAGGCTTTAGTTAATTAGGGTTTTAAACTCTTGTTTTTTTTTAAATTGCTTTTAATTTTGTAATTCCTTTTTAAACTTGTGCATTGTCTAGTCGTGTGACTAGAGGACGAACTACAGTGGTGTAGTTCAAGAATTCGCAACTCAGTGGCTGAGTTGTGGTAGAGTTTTGAGCATAGAGTTAAGGCTAGTCGATAACGGGTGCCGCGTGTTTACGTGTGTAAATGTCTGACTGCTTAATTTCTAGTAGAAACCTTGGGGGCAGCACGTATGTAGGGTTTTGCCGAAGCTGGGTAAATTGTGTTGTTCCATTTCTGCATTTATTATTCTGCTATTATCTATGCTGTTATAATTCTGGTATATCTGTGTTGAAAATATTTTATAAACTTCTGCAATAAATTTTTATAATTAATAGCATCACCCTATTCACCCCCTCTAAGGTGAAATCTATCCTACAAGTAGTATCAGAGCTAGGTACAAAAGGTATTTTTGTTTTAAAAAATTGATTTTTTTGCAAAAAACCAATTTTTGTTTTAAAAATTTGAATGTTTAAAATGGTTTCTTTTAATACTGCTTTTGCTGAGGGTCGGTCTATAGTTAGACTACCAATATTCAATGGTTAATATGCCTATTGGAAAAATAGAATGAAAATTTTTCTTAAAACATTGATGCTTGGAGTATTGTTGAGATAGGTTATAGAACACCCGCTATAGTTGTAAATAATCGAGAAATTGAAAAAACATTTGATCAACGGACAGATCTAGAAAATAAGTTACAGAATGCTAATGCCAAATCTATGAATTCGATTATTTGTTCATTAGATCAATTTGAATTTAATCGTGTCTCACATTTTCTAACTACGCAGGAAATGGCGCACACTAGAAGTGACTCACAAAGGAACATCTCAAGTCAAGGAATCTCGCCTTGCCATGCTGAGTAGTGAATACGAGAATTTTACAATGGCCAAGGAAGAAAATGTTAAAGAGATGTACGGACGGCTTTCCAACATCGTATACAAATCAAAAGCTCTCGGAAAATCATACACGGAACTGGAAATAGTCCGAAAAATCCTCAGAGTCCTTTCATGAAGTTCTGAAGCAAAAGTGACTGTCATTCAAGAATCGAAATATTTAAAACAAATCAAAGTTCAAGAATTCATTGGAAATCTCACCACTTATGAGCTAGAAATAAAATTCAAGGAAGAGCGTGAAGGAGAAGATACTCGAAAGAAATCAATAGCTCTCAAAGAAACAATTGAAAGTGATGACGACGACGACGACGATGGAGCAGCAGAGCTAGAAATGGTAATAAAGAGATTCAAAAAGTGAAACCGCAAATATGGAAATCCAACTCTAAATCAAAAATTAAAAACAGAATAATCAAATTTCTAGATAACCCAGAACAGCAAGAAATCATCTGTCATAAGTGCAACCAACCCGGACACATCATGCCCAATTGTCCCCAAAACCGACACGACTTAGAAAAGAAATCAAAAAGGAGAAATTTTGATGTCATGTGGAATATAAGTGATGAAGATAATAAAAGTTCTAGCAGTGAGAGTGAGAAAGCACATATGTGCCTTCAAGGTAATATAACTGATAGCGACGATGACGAGCCATGCGAGGTGTCAGAACTCACTCACTCAGAATTACTTATATACTTTCACGAGGTAAATGGCTGTTTTGAACGACTTAGGGAGAAGTATGCCAAACTTGAATCACAAAAAGATACTTTGATAGATTTAAATAAACAACTTGACCAATTAGTTAAAAACTATCAAAGTAGAATCCCTAAGTGTGATAAGTGTCCAGCATTTGAAGAAGAGATTAAAAAATCAGAAATCAAAATTAAATCGCTTGGAAATGAAATTCTGATTTTGAAAGAGAGTGAAAATACAAGAAGAGAAAATTCTATTAAAAGGTGCGCACAATTGTCAAACGAAAATGAATCTCTCAAAACACAAGTCCAACAACTGTCAATGACTTTAGATAAATTTTCAAAAAGTGAAAAATCATTGAATACGCTATTAGGAAAACAAACTGTTAATACAGTTGACAAGGACTTGGATATAATCAATCTGAAAATGTTAAAAATGAAATTAATCAAGTCAATTCAATGTGCACAATTTGTAGAAAATTTGGACACAATCAAAACAATTATTGGTATAGACCCAAACATGTGAAAACTATACCAATTTGGGTTCCAAAAGGCACAAATATAAAATCTCTGAAAGTTAAAAAAATATAGGTGCCGAAAGGAACATATATAAATAGTTTTAGGTCTTCATAAAATTATTTTCCAAAATATTCTTCCGCTAACAATCATGGACCTATAAAAAAAATAGATCATAAAAATCTTTCATCATGTAGGTGTGGTGGCAAGCTAAGGAACTACACTAGTGTTACTTGGATTCTGGCTGTTCCATGGATACAACGAGCGACAAAGTATAGTTCCTTAGCCTAGTATAAAGGTGATAGAATCACAATGGACAACAATGAAAAATTATTGTAAAGGTAAAACAAGTAATTGTATATTTATCTTATTAAATGTGATAATCTGCACCATAATTTGAATATCAATTCAGCCAGTTATTTGATAAAGAAATGAATGCTGATTTTGATTCCGACTTTTTTAAAATTGTTGGCCAATTATACTTTTCATACCGAGAACACTACATCATCTCTAGAGTCTTTGAATTACTTCATCTAAATTTGTTTAGACTAATGATGGTATCTTATTGATGATTATTAATCTCGGTCCACGTAACTATATTTGTTCATCCTATGGAAATTTGGCACTATATTCACTTATTTTTTTATTGGCACAGCTTCAATTAAAAATGAAAAGAATTTCATTCAAAAAGGTTTTCAAGAATTTGTTGCAACTTCACGGTCTGGTCTATAACATTCAATTAATGATAATCTTGAGTGAAAGAGAAATTCAGATGCAGATTACACTGGTAGTCTAGTTGATAGAGAAATTACTAGTGGAACGTGATTTATGTTGGGACATTTAGTAATTCATCGTTTTGTTCAAAGAAAATGTCTGCATGTTTTTCATTTCGAATAATTTTCAAATTAGCAGAAAATTTTCTTATAGAACCCCTTCTAGAAAATCATTTTTGACCTTGTTTTCATATTGGTCACTTTTAGAAAAACTGATTTTACGATTATTTTTGAATTTGATTTTAAATGACTACATTTACTAATCTGACTCCCTATTAATTATTGAAAAGATAAACGGTGATTGAAAAAGTGATGAGTGTTGATATTAATTGTAATGGTCTAGGCTTTCAACCATCGACAGTGTTCAATCTCGACTGGTAGGCTTTTCAACCATCCCAGCTCCGCTTCATGGCATATAATGGTACCCTACCCTTGCTTTTACGGCTAGCCTTTCGATGTCATGCCTTACGGCTAACTAACCCCTTAAAGAGGACGTGTAGGGGTAAGAATCTCCTGCTCACCACCAAACAAAAAGCGAGAATCCCCCATCACGTTTCATAAAGATAAACAAGGTCCGTCGTGGGACTGGTGTGAGATCTCAAAACAGTTATTTTCACAAAGAAAAGAAAACGAAATCTGCTATGCTTTTTAGAAAATGAAACTACCATAAGGCCCCTCGGCACACACACAATGCAATCGCACACTTGAGGGAGATTTCTCCTTATGATAGTCAAACATGCTTAATACGCGAAATCTTTTTGATACTATTATTAGTGCATAGTGTAGAAAACGTTTCGAAAGTATAATATTATCTTAGCCAGCATAGGTACCATTATATTATGCCTGCTATAGCTACCTCTTGAGGAGGCAGGTTATAAAATTGCAATCGAAAAGGGCTCATATTGTTTTGTTTGGATTTCGAACAAATGGTCAGGCTAAGGAACTTCCTACTGCCACATGGGTATGCCTCTAGAGGGACATCCCAAAAACTTACCCGGCTCTCTGCCAACACAAGGCCAGTTACCCCTTTCCGAAAAGTAAAACCTAAGATATGTCACCCCCGGTCATTTGCTACCTTTATCCGAGGATCCTCTACTCCAACAACCACAAAGAAAAGTATTTGCAGTAACCACATAGGTTAAATATCAGGGCTTCATATCTGACACCACCTTTTTCCAGAAGGAGTGGACATACCCTATGGGAGCTATCCCTGAAACCTTGTCGCATGTTTCCTGTTTCGACCATTACCGGTTTGTGAGGCTCGATGTGGTCTCGTCCACAAAGCTACACTTTTAACAAAGTCATGCTTTGATAAACAAATGATCAGCAGCACTTCGTATGCCAAATTACCAAATTGGGAATGTATCACTAGTAACCATCAACTACATAACCTCTGAGCTCGTACGTCTCAGAGAAGGGTGTTAAGCTAAGAGAATAAATCTCCGCCACCAAACAAAAATGTTTTTGATAGAAACCAACTCTACATCTCAAAGTGTAATGTCAGACACACATCCATACAAGTCTGTTCTGGGTTCGAACAGAACCGAAGGCACTTCCGAAGAAGCCCTTACAATCCAGGTATTCACAATCCCGATCAGACTTCCCACCACTTAGGGAATCTCTATACCATAGCTACTCTATGCAGAGACAATCGATAGGTCATCCTATCGTTCTCGCAAATTCCCGGTCTTCACCACTGGTCTTCAAATGCTATCCATAACGTCGTATCATTATTCGAAATGGATTATATGACACAAAGGTCCTCTCCCATCTAGACCGAATAATGAGCGCAATGTTTAAAAACATATGGATATGGAATTTCAATTAAGTCACAACTTTAAAATTAAAATCTTTATTTCAAATGGTTTAAACGAAGTACCATTTCAAATCTTTTAAACAAAAAGATTCATTTTACAAAGTTGATCCAATTTCATAAAGATCCATTCATGGATTTCAAAACAATTTCCACCTCAATTGGATTGGCTCATTTAATCTTTGAATCGAAGATTTAACTTATAGCTTCCAAAACAATTTCCGAAGATTCATTCATAACTTGGAAAGCCATTTTCAATTCAACTTGAACTTCCTTTAATACAAATTGGAAATTCATTTCTTATATGAAAGCTTATATCGTTTGAAAACAAATAGTTTTTATTTCGGAAAAATCCGATTTCATTTATACAAGTTAAGATCTTTGGGTTAATTTAAATTCCCAAAGCAACACTTTCTAAAATGGTTTAGATTCATGTAAACATATATAACCTTTTTAAAATCATAAGTTCTCAACATAGAATTCAATTTCAAATTTTTAATTCAAATTTAAATGAAATTTGAAAACTAAATTAAGTTATTCAAAAATAACTTTTATTTTTGAAATTCCTTTTCAAAAGTTTTTCCACTTCAAATCCGATTTATTTCCAAAACCATTTGGATTCAAAAATCCAATTCTAAAATTATTTCAAAAACCTGTGACTTAACCAATTTCCATGTGCAATCCATATTCATGTGTGTGTAGTGTAGTCCAGGGGTTTAATACAATAGTGCACAACATCAACCATCACAGATTCAATCATATCAACATCGATAAGCGATATAATCCATAACACTTATCTTCATTCACAGACTCGTAGATAAAATAAATTTATCAATGAGATATATCACAGAATATAAATAAAATTCCTATTTGTGAGGAATCTAGTTGGATCCCTCCAACATGTTTCCCTGCATCCACAAATATTAGCAAAACCAATAAATATCGATTCAATCTGATAATAATTATCATATTCAGCTAAACAACCAATCAAACATTTAAATTTTAGCTATTTAAATTAACTGGTATCCATATGTGAGTGAGATTAACTCACCTTGGGTTTTCGACGAGCGTTCAAATTTAAATTAAATCGAATGGCGTTCGATTTAACTAAAAATTTTACTTGCTCGGAATGATTCCAGAATTGCTCCACTGCGCAGTATTCGTCTCTGCGATTCCGGGGTCACCAGTTTCGTCGAAATCTGATAACGTATGTAATAAATATGAAATTTATAAGTTTCAATTTCGAATTTAAAAGATTTTTTTTTTTATAATTACCAAAATTCATCCCGGCCGCATCTTCTCCCACGCAAGCTCCAGGCCGAAACAACGAAACCCAACTCTTTTGGCCTAGGATTTAAAACCGCACCCACCCCGTCACGTTCGGCGATGGTCCAACTCCTTCACGCCGAAGCCTATCAACAACACTACCTTCATCCAAAACAAGGTGGAGCTCGGTCATCATCTGCCTTGGGAAAGTTCGATCGAACTTCCAGAGAACGGGGCTGATTTCCACCTCCAATCGACGACCATAGTCACGATCTACCGTTGGATGCGAGCTCTTGACAAGCTCTTCGAACTTCCAGTTGGAAGTTTTCGTTATAGCTTGATGGATTGCTCGACAATTAGAGGTGAACGATGAAGCTTCTTAGCCATTAAAAAATAAGTAAGCGGCGGCTGGTGTTAGGGTTAGGTTAAGAGGGTTTAACTGCGTGTATATACGTATATACATATTAATTTAATATTAAATTCATTTTAAACCAACTTTTTCACACGATCTCCAAACGACGCGTGCGGACATGCATTTATATTATTTTACCCACGTTCTGAACACAATGGAACATGTTTTGGAAGCTAATTTGGTCATATGTGCGAGTTACGGAAATAAACGATCAATTTTAAATTAGATCGATTAAAGTTGTTTCTATGCGTTTTGAGCTGCCAGGGTCAAACGAAAACTCTGATTGCTACGAAAATTGAAATCCGATAATAAGTAACTATTATGGATTTAATGGAACTGGTTTCATTGAATTCCGAGACTGTGCCCTGGAAGGCTATTTTAACTCGTCGATGAATTCGAGCGATTTTCAAAATCGTCGAAATCACTTAAAATTTCACTTTGAAAATTTAGCTAACTCTATTATGATTAATATATTGTTTATAATTACATTAGAAACTATTCTGATTCACTTCAAACCAAAATTTGATTATTTGCATTATTATATTATTAAATCCCATTATTAAATTAATATAAAATTCCAAATTTAACTTATCGACTTTTGATTCTGTCCAAAAGTCCGACATCATTATTTAAATCCAAATAGACTTAAAATAAATTTTAGAAACCATTTCATAACCGTTTATATCCAGATTCACCAATTATCACAATTCGAAATATTTAATTATTATTATTCAAATCCAATTAAATTGCCGTATTTGAAATTTAACTAATTCTATTAATTTAACCAAAATCTTTTTACTTCAAAATCCACATTTAACATTTAAAATGAATTAAAAGTTTAAAATTTATGACTAGAAATTCTGGGTCGTTACATTAATCATATATTATAACTTGAGACGGCATAATTAGTAAAAAAAATTACAAATTTGAACAAGAGTTATAAACGCTTTTTGTTGGTAAAAATTCCATGATCATTTCTTTTTCTATCATTATCTATCGACCATCACTCATCATAATCCAATATAGTATGTCAATATGTGGTGATTTAAACGGAATCATTCGCTTTTCATTATATATTTTTTAAACAAATAATAATAATAATAATAATAATAATAATAATAATAATAATAATAAATATCCAAAGTATTCACTCTCATTTAAAAGTCCTCACGGTCATGCACAGGTGAACTACTTGGAATTTTTGACTATGTGCTTCCATGCTCATTTAAAAATCCTCACGGTTATGCATGTGTGGAATGCATATCAAAATTGATTTATTAAATAAACAATTTAATTATAATCCCATTTAAAAGTCCTCACGGTTATGCGTGGTTAGAAGATACTTGAATTCATTTTTTTAAATAAATTTGGAATACTACTAATCTCGTTTAAAAGTCCTAACAGTTATGCATGGTTGGTAAATATTCAAATTCCTGATATAAATATACCAGAAATAGGCACAACTGTATGGTTTTATATGATGACATCATTTCGATCATTCTGAAAGTGGAATATGCGTCTAACGGAGTATTTATGATTTCTGTTTGATTTTTTTTATTGAAATTTAATATTTATATTCAATTGAGTTTTAATGTTATATTAATGTCTATCACTTTATCTCTATTTTTCTACACTATTACTCTTTTGCTGATAACAAAAGCGGGAGAGAAAAGTTAAGATTTTTGACAGATAAAGGTCAAATATTTTCTATTTGCATCTAGGCTTATTTGCGTATTTTTATTTACATGCATATATGAAGGGGGAGCTTTGTGTAGAGAGGGAGAATTCAAAAAGGGGGAGCAAATTGAATGATCAAATACATTTGATAAATTCAAAATCTTAAATATATGTTTGTTATCATCAAAAGGGGGAGATTGTTGAATATGCGAGTATATGATTTTTGTTTGATGATAATAAACATATATATATATATATATATATATTCATTTAAATGTATTTGTTAATGTACTATTTTATTTTTCACATAATAAAATAAATATTTGCTAAATAAAATAAATAACACAATATTTAAATTCAAATAGATATTTCATTCAAACAAATATTTATTACAATTTTGAATAGTACAAATTTGAACTCTCACTATATATATACAAATTCAATGACAATACAATTTCAGTTACATCACAATTTCTCTAGGAATATGCGCTTATATGTTTTTCTTTGATGATAATAAACATATATATTCATTTAAATGTATTTGGTAATGTACTATTTTGTTTTTCATAGATTAAATAAATATTTGTTGAATAAAATAAATTACACAGAATTTGAATTCAAACAGATATTTTCTTCAAACAAATATTTATTACAATCTTGAATAGTACAAATTCAAGCTCTTACTAAACATATACAATTTTGATTACAACACAATTATTTTTACACTAATAACCTCACTACATATCACTCACACTCGTATTTTATCTTCAACTTCATTCCAGTTTGAATCCAGCATTTGAGCAATCTGCAAAAATATTCACTAACGTAGTAAAATTGAAAAAGAAATATTTTTGCAATATAAAATGAAATATGATTTTTGAAAATACTATTTGCCTTAGTTATTTGAGTTGTTCGTCATCATTTACATTTGAATTCATCATACACGAACAATGTGACATGCACAGTGTATCACTGTACATGCCATAAGGCCGTGCACATAGATATATACACTTGATAACGCTACAGGGACAGGTGTGCATAAGGTCAAACCCAAATATAAAGACAGGTTAAACTTAGGTGCAATATAAACGAAATGTCGCCATCAGCACAAGGTCAAACCCGAGTTTTTTTAAAAACTGAGTTCAACACAAGGCAACATGAAGTATGCAAGCTCGACTAACAGCAGACCAAAGTGCAATAAGATGAACCAGACAGGTCAAGCAGCAAGGCAGACCACAAAGAAATGCCACCAAGTAAACAAACTCAGGCTAATGTACACAGTTCATGTATGTATCAGTAACTAACACAATGAACAAGTGATGCACATGGAAATCAAAAATACTTGAAGACTACAGCATCAGGTGGAGACCAAGCAATGAACAACATAATGCACAAGTGACACAACAATATGAATGAACTCGGACAAACACACATGAATGAGAAGACCACAAAGACAACAGCCAGTGCCAACAAAGAAAAGGGACAACAAGAATACAACAACCAAATGAAGATGCAAGAACAAAGAACTGCACAAGTGTAGCCTCGAACTACAGGTCTCAATATCAAAGAGACAACATCAACAAACCCAAATGTCCAGACCAACAACAACATGAATACTGCACCAACCAGAATGGATGCAGTGATACAAGGCATAGCAACTGCATAGCAACTGCACCAAGCAACCAAACAAACAAATGCATGCAACAATGTGCACAGGCCAGAGACAATACAGCATGTACAAGGATCAATGAGTTGGATGAAAAATTGAATAACACGAAAAATGCCATCAGATCAGATGCAAGCCAAAACTGCAAGTCCAAAACAGATGCACAATGCACTAAGCATTGAACCAGACACATGAAGACCAACAGCAAAATGGACTGCAACAATCAAGTAAATGCAGACCAGTGCCAACGATGACCACAAACTTAACAATGCATGAAAGGAGTGACTAAATGCAAACTAACCAATGAGCGACCAAGTGCATCAGGAATATGCAATCATCTCGAGATTATAATACTATAGAAAGCATGTGCAAGGGTCAAACGAATGGAATGAAACAATAATATCAATATACTGTGAACAGTACAGTAGTGGGTATGCAAGCACTACACAGCAGCAATATGCAGTCGCAAACAGCCATCCTGCAGAATATACAATGAAGACAGTGGTTGATGTCATCAGAGAATGTACAGTCGAAAGCTACAGTGGATGAACGAAGTTCAAAAGTGCAGGGATGACCAAGTAAGAAATTCAAGTGTGTGTAAATTTGAAAAAGTCAAATGAATTCAACACCGTGGTGACCACGTAACAAAATCAAAGCCGTGCGCGTCAAGGCAGAAATTAGGAAAGCCGTGCGCATCAGGAAATTAACAATTTAGGAAAGTATCAAATTGATACAAACAAATTCAAGGAATTCAATTCATATAAAAATCAAACCCAATTGTCATCATAGGCATCGAGTAAAAAGCAAGCAATTTAACCAGCAACGAAAGGAAAATTACTGTAACGTTTCGAATTTTGCCCGCTCGAAAATCGACATCCATACATCATATCGTATTCGAATGCCATAGATTCGACCGTTCAAATCCGATTCGCCGGAGCTTATAACAACATTAAGTAAACAACACAGCGGAATAAAAGAATAATACATTGATATACATCTTTGATACAATATCTGATACAACAGATGATCCAATAGATATCAATATACATCAGAGATATGATACAATAAAATAGCAGCGGAAAAGAAAAATAGATGACAACATCTAGCAGCGGAACAAAATAACTCTAAGATAGTCTTCAAGGAAGAACTCCAAAACTACAACTCCATTTCCAAGAACCAATCCAGCAATAGCTCGAACTCCCAATAACGATGCACCAAGCTCAGCAAGACTGGTGTGGTCCAAAGACTGAACTAACTCCAGATAATCCACTATATCTAACTATCTGAAAACCCAACTCTAGACTGCTCGTGTAGAAATAAAATGAGCACCCAGAGTTTAGGAAAGAAACAATAAACTCCGGATCATTCGTGGGACTGGTGTGAGCAACAAAAACAGTTTATCTTTTAAAACATTCAACAAAAGATTTTCAAAGTCAATTCGCAATGCTTTTTAAAAATGAGACTACCATAAGGCCTCCCGCACACACACACAATGCAAACGCAGAATCGGAGGAGATTTCTCCTTATGATAGTCAAAGATGCTTGATACGCATTAAAAGAAACAATTTATATTATTACTAGTGCATAGTGTAGGAAAAATTCATTTCGAAAGTAGAATATAAATCTTAGCCAACGTACGAACATTATCGTATGCCTATTATAGCTACCATCTAAACAGTGGTGACCACCATAAGTAAATGGCAGGTTCTACAACTAAAACCGTACAGGGTTTCATATTAGGAATTGGATTTCCATCAAATGGTCAGGCCAAGGAACTTCCCATTGCCACATGAGAATGCCTCTGGAAGGACGTCCCCGAGAACCAAACCGGATCTCTGCCAACACAAGGCCGGGTTACCCCTAACTGAGTAACAACTGACCGAATATGCCATCCCCCGGTCCTTTGGGACCTCTAACCGAGCGCTCGTAATCAATTCACACAATCATAAAGTGTTTTCAACATGAGTAAGTATCTGGGCTCCATACCATGATACCACCCTTTTCCAGAAGGAAATGCACATACCCTAAAGGGCGCTACCCCTCATAACCTTGCCGCATCTTTCCTGTTTTGACCATTTCCGGGGTGTGAGGCTCGACGAAGTCACGTCCACAAAAACATACTTTATACAAAAGCCATGCTTTGGGTCAACAAATGATCATAGAAATGATCACCAAGATAGACGATCAAACAAATGATCCTATCATAAATAATCAACAAAATGATCATTTCACAGCAACACTCAGTATATCACATTACCAAATTGGTAATATATCGCTAATAACCTTCAACTACATAACCTCTGAGCTCGTACGTCTCAGAGAAGGGTGTTAAGCTAAAAGAATAAATTCTCCGCCACCAACAGAAATATATTTGAAAGAAATCGGCTTTATATATCAATTCGTAATGTCATACATACAATCCATACAAGTCTGTTCCGGGCTCGAACAGAACCGAAGGCACTTACAAAGAAGTCCTTGCAATCCGGATATTCACAATCCCGATTGGATTTCCCATCACTTAGGGAGTCTCTATACCGGCGCGACTCGGTGCAGAAACAATCGATAGGTCATCCTATCGCTTTCGCAATACCCAGTCTTCATCACCGGTCTTCAAATGCTATCCATAACGACGTATCACATATTCGGAATCGGTTATACGACACAAAGGTCCTTTCCCGGCTAAACCGAATAGTGAGCACGATATTTCAAAAACAAATGGATAATGGGATTTCAATTAAGTCACAACTTATTACCCAAAACCTTTCTTCAAATGGCTTAACAAATTACCATTTTCAATCTTTAAACAAAAAGATTCATTTTCACAACCTTTAACGGTTTGAACAATTTTCACATTTTAATCTTTAAACAAAAGATTCATTCACAGATTTTCCAAATCAATTTTCATTTCAATTTGATTAACTCGTTAAATCTTTAAATCAAAGATTTAACTTATAGCCTTCAAAACAATTTCATTTCAATTTGATTTAAACAAATCATCAATTTAAATCTGTTAAAAATAAACAGATTTAATTCATAGCTTTCATAAAGAATTCATTCATAACTTAGCAAAATCATTTCTCTATTCAATCTTGAAATTCCCCTAATTAACTGGAATCTCGGTTCTTATCTAAAAGTGTTTATCATTTGAAAACAACAGTTTTCATTTTGGAAATCTGATTCATTTATACGAGTTGAAATCCTTGGGTTAAATTCAAATTACCAAAACCATACCTTTAAAATGGTTTAAATTCATACAAACCTGTTTATAATATCTTTAACCATAATTTCCAATCATCGAATTCAATTCCAAATATCGAATTCAAATTGGAGATTTTACCGAGTTATTCAAAATAGCTTTTATCTGTGAAAACCTTTTTCAAAAGCTTTACCGTTTAACCCAAATCCATTTTCAAAATCAATTTGAAATTAAAACTTTAATTTCAAAAACATTACATTTAAATTATCTGTGACTTAACCGATTTCCTCGTGAAATCCATATTTGTGTGTGTATGGTGTAGTCCAGGGGTTATACACAGTAGTGCAACATCATTCAATCATGACAGATCAAATACAACAATATATCTGATAAGCGATATAAATTATAACGCTTATCTTCATTCACAGATCACAGATATATTTATATATCACAGATAATAAATTACATCACAGATCACAACACAAATCAGGATAATCATAAAGCATCATATAACAGGGATATCAAACAGTTTAACATCCAATATAATCCAAACATCCATAAATAGGATTAATATAATTATCTGATTAATTTAAATCAGATTAAATTTCTATGAATAATTTTTTTCACATTTATTATCAAAATAAATTTCAAGTAAATGATCCTCATTAACTATTCATAATTATTTAATTACTATTCTTAAGTAATTAAACTCAATTTAACTATTGTTAATTATCATTTAATTAACCTTTATAATCATATGTTTAATCACTGATTATTTAATTAATTAAGCTCTAAACTGTAACTTAATAAATCTTAATTACTTGATTAAATAGCCTTAATCATTTGTTTAAAAGACAACTCTTTATTAATTTAATGAATCTTATTTACAATTTAATTTACCTTAATTAATTTAACTCAAATCCTAATTTCTTGATTAAATAAATTAATCAATTATTCACTTGAACTAATTTAATGAGTGCATATCATTTTATCTTTACTAATTCAAATTTAAAACATTTTCTAACTAATGTTTTAATTATCATCACAAAGCAAATTTAAACAATTTAAATATTAAAACTTCTTTGATTTCAGAACTAGAATTCAAATTATCTTTAATTCAGATTTAAATTTAGATTTAAACTTGTTTTAACTTTGCTTAATAATTTAAATTCAGTTTTAAATTTCAAAACTTTACATTGACAGGTTTCAAAAATCTAAAACCTGTAACCTTAAGTTTACTCGAGACAAGCTAACTTTGCCCCGAGTCCAAAACCATATTTCTTCGAGCGAAAGCTGAAGTAACTCGAGTAAAACTCGAGAGAATCACGCGAACAAATCCCACTTTTCTTCCCAAACTAACGAAATTCCAGGCCACCAGAAACTCGTGCACGGAGCACGTGCACGTCGCCGATGGCCATCTCTAATCGCCACAACTTCATCGAGCATGTCGGCAATCTCACCCACAAACTCCACGAGCTCCCCGATTGGCCAAACCCACCAGAGAACAAAATCGAGCAAATCAGTTCATCCTGGAACCGAAGTCCAAGCCTGTAACCACCTCGCACCGCCGTTACACAGTGCTGGAACGCACGTGCCTTCGCCACGAGCTTCCCCTATCGAACACTCACCGCCACCGATCAACCCTATCTGGTCCGATGCGACATAGATTGCACCATTGCCACATGAATCGATCGGAAAAACACAGGGATAAAACCCTAAATCGTTTTCGCCCCCAACCTCCTTGCATTAGAAAATTTTTTCAGTATTTTTCCTAGATGTGAAAGTGATCAAACTAACTCCTCAACAAATTTCAACAGTTAAAATTTGTTGAACTAACAGAGATTGGTAAAAGTGTATTTTTAGTAAGGATTCAAGATAGGTATTCGAATTTGCAAATCGTTAGGTTCGAATTTTATTAAATTTTGAAATTTTCTCTGTAGAACTTGAGTTGTTCATCCTGTATATATTTACCCTTCATGAAACTATTTTTATATTACAATTCATACTTAAACACATTTATTTTGTTTTGAAACTAAAGCCTAATATTGATTATAAAACAAGAAATTGATTTTTTTCTTTTCTTTGTTGGGTTGTACTCTGTAGAATAAACAGAGAAGAACAGGTACTAGCATATGTACATACAACAAAACAAATAGCCATACGGATTCAATTTAAATTGCTATATGTTACTCACATGATATACCTATATATATATATAAGCAACAGTTTTATATTTTAAAAGTATCTAAAAAGAATAAGTTACTCACATATTTATTCTTCAAATTGTTTTAAATGAAATGTTACTCACTTCTAAACATATACAGGCTTTCACAAGTATATGTGTATGTATTCTTTTACCATACATTTAAGAAATCATCTTCATAATATCACTTCATAGATTTTCACAGGCACCAAAAAAAGTTTATCCAGATTTAAAGCTTTTTAGAGGAGAATTAAAATTACTCACAGGATATTGAAACAAAGAAGCCTGTTAACATGCAAACCTATATATAAACAGATTAAGTTTAAAGATGGAAGTTTTCTCACCTTGAATTAATTAACAGAGAGTTTCCTCCTGGATTTGAAATGGACACAGTTTGATGTTTTGCTTTCCAGACTTGAATTTTTGTTTTGTTCATTTTTTTTCTTTTGCTCAGTTTAAAATAAATGGAAGAAACTGAGATGAACGAACTAAGGAGAACTTGATATTTGGAAAATGAAGCTTCCAGGATATATTTTTGTACAGGGTTACTATTTTTAAGTTTGTACAGGTTGGTATATGGAAGCTTACAGGTGATAATAATTTGTACAAATGATATAGTGTTGTTTGTACAATATCACATATATTTCCATTGTATATTGGCTGATAGGTAATGTGGTGTGTACCAAGGACATCTTTGCATAAATTACTTAAGTCCTTCATGTCTTGCTTGCATACTGTTTAGCTTACTACATACACTTTATTGTCTGATGAGGAACAAAATGTTGTGTACTTTAGATTTTCATGTGCAAGAACTTTTGTTTACCACTTGCTTGTACAGTAATACTTGGATTTCTTTTTCTTTGTTTATTTTTCTTGCTTATTTCCTTACTCCTTGTACTCGGCTGCTATGATTTCCTGGTGGCTGAATCTTGCTTCGTACTTTCCTTTTTATATTATACATTTGAGTACATAGATATTCTCCTTTATTTGTTGCTTGAGTTAATTATATGTTTTGTTTATGTTCTTGCCTACTTTTCTTTAGCTCGGCTGATGTGGGTTTGTTTGTATATTTTTTACTTTATTTTTTTTTGTACAAATTTAGTTTGTCTTGCATACTTTATAATATAAATGAATTCTATTCTTTATATGTTGTTATATTTTTAGCTAAGGTGTTACTTCGTACTCATTTTATAGTTTAATTCATTTTATATTTAACTTATACTTTGGAATATGAATAAATTTCTATTGTTAACTTAAAATATTATTTTACTTGTTTTGTAATATGAATGATATTAAATGTTATTATTTTTGTTCAATGTGTTTAATTTATATTTTATAATTCATCTTGTATGGATTTATTTACACTTCTAACTTAAATATTTCATTGACTTGTATGTCTTGTTATACATAGATTTATATTTTATAAATATACTTTGTTTGTAGTTCATATTTCCTATATATTAAATTCAAATTTACTTAAACATTTATTTCTTATTTTATTTCAAATTCAATATATACAAATTTTCAATTTCATACGACTTAATATATTTTTTCTATTTGAACCGGGGAAACTCGCTGCCCTTTATAATCAATTTTACAAATTTAATTCAAAAATTCATTTAAATTATAAATTTAAATTCATAAAAATCCGGGGTCGTTACAAACTTCCCCCCTTAAAAGAATTTCGTCCTCGAAATTCGCAGGCACGAAAACAACAAAGATAGATGAAAGATAGAGAAATATCTTTTCAGATCAAACTGGATATCAGTTCTGCATTTGGCTCACCAAATCAGAATATCAACAATAGATACAAGAAATTATAATAGAATTTCAAATTTAGTTTTAAAAGAAATCGTTTTATCGATACTATTCAAATTTATCCTTCATATTCCATTAACCAATTAAACTCAATTTAAAATTTCTAATTCATTTAAAATTTCCAATTTATATTCATTAAGGTTTAAATCGAAAAGCTGATAAGAAACCGATAAAGATACGAAGTAAAAATTTCTTACAACGATTCGTAGAGCATCACCGCATCGGAACTTCTTTGTGGAGCTGTCACAAAAAATTTCAAAAGAATTTGAAAACGAATCAAAGAAATTGATAAGAAAGTTATTTCAACTGTTGCAGGGTATTGACTATTTATAGTCGTATTCCCATGTCCACTATCTCGTTTTCTTCTTGCACTCATACTCACTATCAGTAGATAGTAAGAGAATTTACTGAAGCATTCAAACGGATATCTTAAGGATTACTCATTCTAGGGTATACTTCACCCTATCTCTAATGAGCTACTTAATGTGTTACACTCCTGAGCTAAAGTTCAACCCTTAGCTCTGATACCAAATGTGACGACGCGGAATTTGGCCCGCTCGAAAATCGACATCCATACTTCATATCGTATTCGAATGCCATAGATTCGACCGTTCAAATCCGATTCGCCGGAGCTTATAACAACATTAAGTAAACAACACAGCGGAATAAAAGAATAATACATTGATATACAGCTTTGATACAATATCTGATACAACAGATGATCCAATAGATATCAATATACATCAGAGATATGATACAATAAAATAGCAGCGAAAAAGAAAAATAGATGACAACATCTAGCAGCGGAACAAAATAACTCTAAGATAGTCTTCAAGGAAGAACTCCAAAACTACAACTCCATTTCCAAGAACCAATCCAGCAATAGCTCGAACTCCCAATAACGATGCACCAAGCTCAGCAAGACTGGTGTGGTCCAAAGACTGAACTAACTCCAAATAATCCACTATATCTAACTATCTAAAAACCCAACTCTAGACTGCTCGTGTAGAAATATAATGAGCACCCAGAGTTTAGGAAAGAAACAATAAACTCCGGATCAGTCGTGGGACTGGTGTGACCAACAAAAACAGTTTATCTTTTAAAACATTCAACAAAAGATTTTCAAAGTCAATTCGCAATGCTTTTCAAAAATGAGACTACCATAAGGCCTCCCGCACACACACACAATGCAAACGCAGAATCGGAGGAGATTTCTCCTTATGATAGTCAAAGATGCTTGATACGCATTAAAAGAAACATTTGATATTATTACTAGTGCATAGTGTAGGAAAAATTCATTTCGAAAGTAGAATATAAATCTTAGCCAACATACGACCATTATCGTATGCCTATTATAGCTACCATCTAAACAGTGGTGACCACCATAAGTAAATGGCAGGTTCTACAACTAAAACCGTACAGGGTTTCGTATTGGGAATTGGATTTCCAACAAATGGTCAGGCCAAGGAACTTCCCATTGCCACATGAGAACGCCTCTGGAAGGACGTCCCCGAGAACCAAACCGGATCTCTGCCAACACAAGGCCGGGTTACCCCTAACTGAGTAACAACTGACCGAATATGCCATCCCCCGGTCCTTTGGGACCTCTAACCGAGCGCTCGTAATCAATTCACACAATCATAAAGTGTTTTCAACATGAGTAAGTATCTGGGCTCCATACCATGATACCACCCTTTTCCAGAAGGAAATGCACATACCCTAAAGGGCGCTACCCCTCATAACCTTGCCGCATCTTTCCTGTTTTGACCATTTCCGGGGTGTGAGGCTCGACGAAGTCACGTCCACAAAAACATACTTTATACAAAAGCCATGCTTTGGGTCAACAAATGATCATAGAAATGATCACCAAGATAGACGATCAAACAAATGATCCTATCATAAATAATCAACACAATGATCATTTCACAGCAACACTCAGTATATCACATTACCAAATTGGGAATATATCGCTAATAACCTTCAACTATATAACCTCTGAGCTCGTACGTCTCAGAGAAGGGTGTTAAGCTAAAAGAATAAATTCTCCGCCACCAACAGAAATATATTTGAAAGAAATCGGCTATATATCTCAATTCGTAATGTCATACATACAATCCATACAAGTCTGTTCCGGGCTCGAAAAGAACCGAAGGCACTTACAAAGAAGTCCTTGCAATCCGGATATTCACAATCCCGATCGGATTTCCCATCACTTAGGGAGTCTCTATACCGGCGCGACTCGGTGCAGAAACAATCGATAGGTCATCCTATCGCTTTCGCAATACCCGGTCTTCATCACCGGTCTTCAAATGCTATCCATAACGACGTATCACATATTCGGAATCGGTTATACGACACAAAGGTCCTTTCCCGGCTAAACCGAATAGTGAGCACGATATTTCAAAAACAAATGGATAATGGGATTTCAATTAAGTAACAACTTATTACCCAAAACCTTTCTTCAAATGGCTTAACAAATTACCATTTTCAATCTTTAAACAAAAAGATTCATTTTCACAACCTTTAACGGTTTGAACAATTTTCACATTTTAATCTTTAAACAAAAGATTCATTCACAGATTTTCCAAATCAATTTTCATTTCAATTTGATTAACTCGTTAAATCTTTAAATCAAAGATTTAACTTATAGCCTTCAAAATAATTTCATTTCAATTTGATTTAAACAAATCATCAATTTAAATCTGTTAAAAATAAACAGATTTAATTCATAGCTTTCAAAAAGAATTCATTCATAACTTAGCAAAATCATTTCTCTATTCAATCTTGAAATTCCCCTAATTAACTGGAATCTCGGTTCTTATCTAAAAGTGTTTATCATTTGAAAACAACAGTTTTCATTTTGGAAATCTGATTCATTTATACGAGTTGAAATCCTTGGGTTAAATTCGAATTCCCAAAACCATACCTTTAAAATGGTTTAAATTCATACAAACCTGTTTATAATATCTTTAACCATAATTTCCAATCATGGAATTCAATTCCAAATATCGAATTCAAATTCAAATTGAATTATTTAAATTGGAGATTTTACCGAGTTATTCAAAATAGCTTTTATCTGTGAAAACCTTTTTCAAAAGCTTTACCGTTTAACCCAAATCCATTTTCAAAATCAATTTGAAATTAAAACTTTAATTTCAAAAACATTACATTTAAATTATCTGTGACTTAACCGATTTCCTCGTGAAATCCATATTTGTGTGTGTATGGTGTAGTCCAAGGGTTATACACAGTAGTGCAACATCATTCAATCATGACAGATCAAATACAACAATATATCTGATAAGCGATATAAATTATAACGCTTATCTTCATTCACAGATCACAGATATATTTATATATCACAGATAATAAATTACATCACAGATCACAACACAAATCAAGATAATCATAAAGCATCATATAACAGGGATATCAAACAGTTTAACATCCAATATAATCCAAACATCCATAAATAGGATTAATTTAATTATCTGATTAATTTAAATCAGATTAAATTTCTATAAATAATTCTTTTCACATTTATTATCAAAATAAATTTCAAGTAAATGATCCTCATTAACTATTCATAATTATTTAATTACTATTCTTAAGTAATTAAACTCAATTTAACTATTGTTAATTATCATTTAATTAACCTTTAAAATCATATGTTTAATCACTGATTATTTAATTAATTAAGTTCTAAACTGTAACTTAATAAATCTTAATTACTTGATTAAATAGCCTTAATCATTTGTTTAAAAGACAACTCTTTATTAATTTAATGAATCTTATTTACAATTTAATTTACCTTAATTAATTTAACTCAAATCCTAATTTCTTGATTAAATAAATTAATCATTATTCACTTGAACTAATTTAATGAGTGCATATCATTTTATCTTTACTAATTCAAATTTAAAACATTTTCTAACTAATGTTTTAGTTATCATCACAAAGCAAATTTAAACAATTTAAATATTAAAACTTCTTTGATTTCAGAACTAGAATTCAAATTATCTTTAATTCAGATTTAAATTTAGATTTAAACTTGTTTTAACTTTGCTTAATAATTTAGATTCAGTTTTAAATTTCAAAACTTTACATTGACAGGTTTCAAAAATCTAAAACCTGTAACCTTAAGTTTACTCGAGACAAGCTAACTTTGCCCCGAGTCCAAAACCATATTTCTTCGAGCGAAAGCTGAAGTAACTCGAGTAAAACTCGAGAGAATCACGCGAACAAATCCCACTTTTCTTCCCAAACTAACGAAATTCCAAGCCACCAGAAACTCGTGCACGGAGCACGTGCACGTCGCCGATGGCCATCTCTAATCGCCACCACTTCATCGAGCATGTCGGCAATCTCACCCACAAACTCCACGAGCTCCCCAATTGGCCAAACCCACCAGAGAACAAAATCGAGCAAATCAGTTCATCCTGGAACCGAAGTCCAAGCCTGTAACCATCTCGCACCGCCGCTACACAGCGCTGGAACGCACGCGCCTTCGCCACGAGCTTCCCCTATCGAACACTCACCGCCACCGATCAACCCTATCTGGTCCGATGCGACATAGATTGCACCATTGCCACATGAATCGATCGGCAAAACACAGGGATAAAACCCTAAATCGTTTTCGCCCCCAACCTCCTTGCATTAGAAAATTTTTTCAGTATTTTTCCTAGATGTGAAAGTGATCAAACTAAATCCTCAATAAATTTCAACAGTTAAAATTTGTTGAACTAACAGAGATTGGTAAAAGTGTATTTTTAGTTCATCCACAGTTTTCTATTGGTATACTTAATGAAAAAATACAATTTTTGGTTTAAAAATCTTATTTGTCAGTAAGGATTCAAGATAGGTATTCGAATTTGCAAATCGTTAGGTTCGAATTTTATTAAATTTTGAAATTTTCTCTGTAGAACTTGAGTTGTTCATCTTGTATATGTTTACCCTTCATGAAACTATTTTTATATTACAATTCATACTTAAACACGTTTATTTTGTTTTGAAACTAAAGCCTAATATTGATTATAAAACAAGAAATTGAATTTTTTCTTTTCTTTGTTGGGTTGTACTCTGTAGAATAAACAGAGAAGAACAGGTACTAGCATATGTATATACAACAAAACAAATTGCCATATGGATTCAATTTAAATTGCTATATGTTACTCACATGATATACCTATATATATATAAGCAACAGTTTTATATTTTAAAAGTATCTAAAAAGAATAAGTTACTCACATATTTATTCTTCAAATTGTTTTAAATGAAATGTTACTCACTTCTAAACATATACAGGCTTTCACAAGTATATGTGTATGTATTCTTTTACCATACATTTAAGAAATCATCTTCATAATATCACTTCATAGATTTTCACAGGCACCAAAAAAAGTTTATCCAGATTTAAAGCTTTTTAGAGGAGAATTAAAATTACTCACAGGATATTGAAACAAAGAAGCCTGTTAACATGCAAACCTATATATAAACAGATTAAGTTTAAAGATGGAAGTTTTCTCACCTTGAATTAATTAACAGAGAGTTTCCTCCTGGATTTGAAATGGACACAGTTTGATGTTTTGCTTTCCAGACTTGAATTTTTGTTTTGTTCATTTTTTTTCTTTTGCTCAGTTTAAAATAAATGGAAGAAACTGAGATGAACGAACTAAGGAGAACTTGATATTTGGAAAATGAAGCTTCCAGGATATATTTTTGTACAGGGTTACTATTTTTAAGTTTGTACAGGTTGGTATATGGAAGCTTACAGGTGATAATAATTTGTACAAATGATATAGTGTTGTTTGTACAATATCACATATATTTCCATTGTATATTGGCTGATAGGTAATGTGGTGTGTACCAAGGACATCTTTGCATAAATTACTTAAGTCCTTCATGTCTTGCTTGCATACTGTTTAGCTTACTACATACACTTTATTGTCTGATGAGGAACAAAATGTTGTGTACTTTAGATTTTCATGTGCAAGAACTTTTGTTTACCACTTGCTTGTACAGTAATACTTGGATTTCTTTTTCTTTGTTTATTTTTCTTGCTTATTTCCTTACTCCTTGTACTCGGCTGCTATGATTTCCTGGTGGCTGAATCTTGCTTTGTACTTTCCTTTTTATATTATACATTTGAGTACATAGATATTCTCCTTTATTTGTTGCTTGAGTTAATTATATGTTTTGTTTATGTTCTTGCCTACTTTTCTTTAGCTCGGCTGATGGTGGGTTTGTTTGTATATTTCTTACTTTATATTTTTTGTACAAATTTAGTTTGTCTTGCATACTTTATAATATAAATGAATTCTATTCTTTATATGTTGTTATATTTTTAGCTAAGGTGTTACTTCGTACTCATTTTATAGTTTAGTTCATTTTATATTTAACTTATACTTTGGAATATGAATAAATTTCTATTGTTAACTTAAAATATTATTTTACTTGTTTTGTAATATGAATGATATTAAATGTTATTATTTTTGTTCAATGTGTTTAATTTATATTTTATAATTCATCTTGTATGGATTTATTTACACTTCTAACTTAAATATTTCATTGACTTGTATGTCTTGTTATACATAGATTTATATTTTATAAATATACTTTGTTTGTAGTTCATATTTCCTATATATTAAATTCAAATTTATTTAAACATTTATTTCTTATTTTATTTCAAATTCAATATATACAAATTTTCAATTTCATACGACTTAATATTTTTTTTCTATTTGAATCGGGGAAACTCGCTGCCCTTTATAATCAATTTTACAAATTTAATTCAAAAATTTATTTAAATTATAAATTTAAATTCATAAAAATCCAGGGTCGTTACAATTACATACCGCAACAACGAACTCGATCAACAGAGGAGCAACACAAATTAATCATAAGCGAAGCAGTGAGCAAGAGCAAGCACAAATCGGAATTGATCATCAGAGAGCCGCGAACAAGTCAGAAAACCCTAATTTCAGAAAGAGAATCGGCCGCCATCTTTCTATAGCAAAAAGAACCGAAGCCCTAATTCGACAAAGAGGAACGGCGAAGCCAAAAGAAAAAGGATCGGGTTAAAGAAAAAATAGGGGCCAGGCCTTGTTTTATAAAAGGGAATTTATTTTAAGGGATTTAGTTTATATGGTTTAATTTTTAAATTTAGTTTTACTTAAGCAAAAATTATGAATTCAAGTTTGTATTTTAATTTTTTCTCTTGCATTTATTTTTGAAGTCAGTTTTTCTTTTCGAGTCAAAATATTGGTAAATCATCACCTAGGTTGTAGGTAGTGTCAGATTGTCTAGTTAGAATTAGTTCAGTGAGCAGGGTGTGCGAGTTTGCAAAACTCTATAGGATGGAGCAAGGGTTTGCGAGTTTGCAAAACTCTATAGGCGGGAGCAGGGGGTGCGAGTCTGTTAGAGTGTTTGTAAGCGGAGCAGGGTTTGCGAGTCTGTTAGAGTGTTTGTATGCGGGATACTGTTTAATTCTAATAGAAATATGGGAATGCAGCAGTAGGAAGGGGTTGCCGAAGCTGGGTAAATTTATTGTGTGATTTACTTTTCAGCATATTTATTTCTGTAGTTTGTTTCTGTGTTTAAATCGAGAAAATTTGCTATAACCCTATTCACCCCCCCTCTAAGGTTAATCTAGATCCTACAAGTGGTAACAGAGCACGGTATTTTTCTTTAACTCTAGAGTCATGAATTCATCAAATAATGCTTTTTCTGAGGGGCAATCTATTGTTAGGCCACCCATGTTTAGTGGGAGTGATTATGCTTATTGGAAGGTTAGGATGGGCATTTATCTTAGTTCTGTTGATTATGATGTTTGGGATATTATTGAAACTGACTATAAATCTCCCACTATAACCGTTGGTGATACTGAGATTCCTAAACCTAAGGATAGGTGGGATGCTAACGATAAGAGATTAAAAACTACAAATGCTAAAGCCATGAATGCTTTGATCTATGCACTTGATAAGAATGAATTTAATAGAATTTCTCATTGTAAAACTGCACAGGAAATTTGGCATACCTTGGAGGCGACACATGAAGGAACTTCTCAAGTCAAGGAGTCTCGTCTAGCCTTATTCAGCAATGAATACGAGAACTTTGTGATGGACAAAGGCGAGAGCATAAAGGACATGTTCGGACGATTTTCAACTTTGGTGTACAACGCTAGAGCACTTGGGAAGGTATTCACTGAGGTAGAGCTCGTGAGGAAAGTGCTACGAGTTTTACCAATGAACTTTGAGGCAAAAGTCACGGCAATACAAGAATCGAAAGATCTAAGTAAACTAAGCATGGAGGAGTTGATTGGCAACTTGATGACATATGAGCTTGAGCTAAAAGCAAAAGAGGAACGCAACAACTCCGAACCAAAGAAGAAGACGATTGCCTTAAAGAGCAAAGAAGAGAGCGATGAAGATGAAGAAGATCCAATTGAAGAGCTTGCAATGGCTGTTAATAATCTTAGAAAATGGTCAAAATTCAAGCCACGAAAGAAGAAAACAAATCGTAATAGGTCAAAAGATTCTGACAATTCCGATAATGAATTGACATGCTATAACTGCAACAAGCCTGGCCAGTTTAAACAAGACTGTCCACTACTCAAATACAACCAAGGAAAGAAAAAGAAAAAGAAGGCCTTTGCAGCGACTTGGGATGATGAAGAAGGAGAGGAAGTTTCGAATAGTAGCTTAGAGGAGGCTGACTTGTGTCTTATGGCAAAATCAGATTCAGAAGCAAGCTCAGAGAAATCTAGTGAGGTAGGTGACTATTCTTATAAAGATCTTGTTTATATGTGTCTTGATCTTACTAAAGTAGTTGATACTCTTGAATCTAAAATTGAAAAACTGAAATCTGATAGGAGAGAACTCGCTCGTGAAAATTTTAGGTTAGAAACCGAACTTGAAAATATTCAAAACCTAGAATGTAAAAAATGTAAAATTTTAGATTCAGAATTATCGGGACTTAAGAATAACTCTGAGAATCTTGAAAAAGAAAACTTGAGTCTTAAGGAAATCATTGACACTAGGTAAAAGGATTTTATAAAAAGATGCACCTCACTTGTCACTGAAAACACAACACTAAAAACCAAAGTCCAAAACCTTGAGAAATCTCTGAATAACTTTTCAAGAGGCGAAAAATCTTTCAACATGCTATTGGGAAATCAAATTTTTGCTAACAACAGAAAAGGACTAGGTTTTGGGAAAACACAAGTTGATGGTAATGCAAAAGGTAAGAGTGTCTTTGATAGATGTGAAATAATTGAACATCGTGTTGAAAATTGTAGTCATAGGAACAAGAACACAAAATTTATACAAGTTTGGGTTCCTAAGAATTCTACAAACAAATTTCATGTCTATTGGAACAAGAATGAAAGGACTAAACAAGTTTGGGTTCCAAAGGGATTATTTATTCACAATGCTTCTGCCACTAACAATCATGGACCTATAAAAACAAATAGGTCACAAAAATCTTTCATCGTGTAGGTATGGTGGCAGGCTAAGGAACAACAACAGTGTTCTCTGGATTTTGGCTGTTCCAGAAACACAACGGGCAACAAAGCAAAGTTCCTTAGCCTAGTACAAGGGTGACAGAATCACAATGGGCAACCACAAAAAAATATCCTAAAGGTAAAACAGGTAAAGGTATATTTATTTGATTGATAAATTAAATGTGACCATCTGCACCACATTCTGGATGAAATCAGCCAATATTGAGATGTTGTAAAGATGACTTGTTGGACATAGTTGGCCAATTATATTGATGCCAAAATCACTATTCTTCGAATTACTTCATACATATTTGTTTGGATTAAACATTGTTTTGTTGGATACATTTGGCATAATTCGGCTAACTCTATATTCTCAGTTTCTGATTGTTTACATGGCTTCAATTCAAATTCAAAGAATGTCATTTAAATTGTTGTTAAAATTGAGTTTGAAATTTTTGATGCACACTTCATGGTCTGGTTTAACAATTTTAGTTAGTGATATTTTGGATTGAAAGAGAAACTCATATGCAGATTACACTGGTAATCTAGTTGATAGAAAAATTACTAATTGAACGTGATTTTTGAAACATTCATTTGCTGCATCGTTTTTCAAAGAAAATATCTGCATATTTTTCATTACAAATAATTTTCAATTAGCAGAAACTTTTTTTCTCATATAACCCCTTCGAGAAAATCATTGTTGACCATATTTTCAGATTAGTCGTTTTTATTTGATTTTAAATGACAAATTTTGACTAATCCGACTCCCTACTAATTATCAAAAAGATAAATAGTGATTGAAAAGGTGATAAGTGTTGATATTTAACATACATTACTCAAAAGAGTATATTTTGGAAAATTTCTTTAGGAATTCAAACAAGAGTTATAAAACTTTTTATTGGGTAAAGATTCCATGACCATTTCTATATCTATCATATTTCTATCGACCATGGTTTATCAAAACTTAAATATAGTTGATCGATATGTGGTACTATAATCAGGGATCATTTGTTTTTCATTTCATATTTTTTTTTGTAAAAATAAATAAATATCCAAAGTATTCACTCTCATTTAGAAGTCCTCACGGTTATGCATGGGTGAACTACTTGGATTTTTGATTATGTGCTTCCATGCTCATTTAAAAGTCCTTACGGTTATGCATGTATGGAACGCATATCAAAATTAATTGGTTAAATACACAAGTTGATTCTAATCCCATTTAAAAGTCCTCACGGTCATGCGTGGTTAGAAGATACTTGATTTCATTTTTTAAATTAAATTGGAATACTACTAATCTCATTTAAAAGTCCTAACGGTTATGCATGATTAGTAGATATTCAAATTCCTGATATAAATGTACCACAAGTTGGTACAATTGTATGATTTTATACTAGAACATCATTTCCATTCTTTTATAAAGTCGAATATGCGCCTAACAAGGGTAGTTATGATTTTTGTTTGATTTTCATTGAAGTTTAAATATTTATATTCAATTTGAGTTTAATGTTGGATTAATATTGATCACTTTATCTCTATTTTCTCTAACACTATTATTCTTTTGCCGATAACAAAAGGGGGAGAGAAAAGTTAAGATTTTGTCAAATAGAATCAAGCAAAAGTCAAATAATTTTCCATTTGCATCTAGGCTCATTTATATATTTCTATTTGTATGCATATATGTAGGGGGAGCATCATGTAGAGAGGAAGCATTTAAATAGGGGGAGCAATTAGTATATATCATTGATCAAATACATTTAACACAGTCAAAATCTTAAATATATGTTTGTTATCATCAAAAGGGGGAGATTGTATGAATATGCGCTTATATGTTTTTGTTTGATGATAGTAAAGATATATATTCATTTAAATGTATTTGGTAATGTACTATTTTGTTTTTCATAGATTAAATAAATATTTGTTGAATAAAATAAATTACACAGAATTTGAATTCAAACAGATATTTTATTCAAACAAATGTTTATTACAATCTTGAATAGTACAAATTCAACCTCTCACTATACACATAAAATTTTGATTACATCACAGTTATTTTTACACTAATAACCTCACTACATATCACTCACACTCGTATTTTATCTTCAACTTCATTCCAGTTTGAATCCAGCATTTGAGCAATCTGCAAAAATATTCACTAACGCAGTAAAATTGAAAAAGAAATATTTTTGCAATATAAAATGAAATATGATTTTTGAAAATACTATTTGCCTCAGTTATTTGGGTTGTTCGTCATCATTTACATTTGAATTCATCATACACGAACAATGTGACATGCACAGTGTATCACTGTACATGCCACAAGGCCGTGCACATAGATATATACACTTGATAACGTTACAGGGACAGGTGTGCACAAGGTCAAACCCAAATATAAAGACAGGTTCAACTCAGGTGCAATATAAATGAAATGTCGTCATCAGCACAAGGTCAAACCTGAGTTTTTTTAAAAACTGAGTTCAACACAAGGCAGCATGAAGTATGCAAGCTCGACTAACAGCAGACCAAAGTGCAACAAGATGAACCAGACAGGTCAAGCAATAAGCCAGGCCACAAAGAAATGCCACCAAGTAAACAAACTCAGGCTAATGTACATAGTTCATGTATGTATCAGTAACCAACACAATGAACGAGTGATGCACATGGCAATCAAAAATACTTGAAGACTACAGCATCAAGTAGAGACCAAGCAATGAAACAACATGATGCACAAGTGACACAACAATATGAATGAACTCGTACAGACACACATGAATGAGAAGACCACAAAGACAACAGCCAGTGCCAACAAAGAAAAGAGACAACAAGAATACAACAACCAAATGAAGATGCAAGAACAAAGAACTGCACAAGTGTAGCCTCGAACTACAGGTCTCAATATCAAAGAGACAACATCAACAAACCCAAATGTCCAGACCAACAACAACATGAATATTGCACCAACCAGAATGGATGCAGTGATACAAGGCATAGCAACTGCATAGCAACTACACCAAGCAACCAAACAAACAAATGCATGCAACAATGTGCACAGGCCAGAGACAACACAGCATGTACAAGGATCAATGAGTTGGATGAAAAATTGAACAACACGAAAAATGCCATCAGATCAGATGCAAGCCAAAACTGCAAGTCCAAAACAGATGCACAATGCACTAAGCATTGAACCAGACACATGAAGACCAACAGCAAAATGGACTGCAACAATCAAGTAAATGCAGACCAGTGCCAACGATGACCACAAACTTAACAATGCATGAAAGGAGTGACTAAATGCAAACTAACCAATGAATGACCAAGTGCATCAGGAATATGCAATCATCTTGAGATTATAATACTATAGAAAGCATGTGCAAGGGTCAAACGAATGGAATGCAACAATAATATCAATATACTGTGAACAGTACAGTAGTGGGTATGCAAGCACTACACAGCAGCAATATGCAGTCGCAAATAGCCATGCTACAGAATATACAATGAAGACAGTGGTTGATGTCATCAGAGAATGTATAGTAGAAAGCTACAGTGGATGAACGAAGTTCAAAAGTGCAGGGATGACCAAGTAAGAAATTCAAGTGTGTGTAAATTTGAGAAAGTCAAATGAATTCAACACCATGGTGACCACGTAACAAAATCAAAGTCGTGCGCGTCAAGGCAGAAATCAGGAAAGCTGTGCGCTTCAGGATATTAACAATTTAGGAAAGTATCAAATTGATACGAACAAATTCAAGGAATTCAATTCATATAAATATCAAACCCAATTGTCATCATAGGCATCGAGTAAAAAGCAAGCAATTTAACCAGCAACGAAAGGAAAATTACATACCACAACAACGAACTCGATCAACAGAGGAGCAATGCAAATCAATCATAAGTGAAGCGGTGAGCAATAGCAACGCAAATCGGAATTAATCATCAGAGGGCCGCGAAAAAGTCAGAAAACCCTAATTTCAGAAAGAGAATCGACCGCAATCTTTCCATAGCAAAAAGAAACGAAGCCCTAATTCGACAAAGAGGAACGGCCAAGCCAATAGAAAAAGAACCGGGTTAAAGAAAAAAAAGGGCCGGGCCTTGTTTTATAAAAGGGAATTTATTTTAAGGGCTTTAGTTTATAGTATTTAATTTTTAAATTTAGTTTTACTTGAGAAAAAATTATGAATTCAAGTTTGTATTTTAATTTTTGCTCTTGCATTTATTTTTGAAGTCAGTTTTTCTTTTCGAGTCAAAATATTGGTAAATCACCACCTAGGTTGTAGGTAGTGTTAGATTGTCTAGTTAGAATTAGTTCAGTGAGCAGGGTGTGCGAGTTTGCAAAACTCTATAGGCAGGAGCAAGGGTTTGCGAGTTTGCAAAACTCTATAGGCGGGAGCAGAGGGTGCGAGTCTATTAGAGTGTTTGTAAGCGGAGCAGGGTTTGCGAGTCTGTTAGAGTGTTTGTAAGCGGGATACTGTTTAATTCTAATAGAAATCTGTGAATGCAGCAGTAGACAGGGGTTGCCGAAGCTGGGTAAATTTTGTGTGTGATTTACTTTTCAGCATATTTATTTCTGCAGTTTGTTTCTCTGTTTAAATCGAAAAAAATTTCTATAACCTTATTCACCCCCCCTTTAGGGTTAATCTAGATCCTACAATTTCTAATTTACAAATACACCTCACTACATATCGCTCATTCACTCGTATTTATCTTCAACTTCATTCAAGATTGAATCCAGCATCTGAGAAATCTAAAAAAATACATACTAACGTAGTAAAATTGACAATAAAATATTTTTGTGGTATAAAATAAAATGTAGATTTTGAAAATAATATTTGCCTCAGTTATTTGGGTTGATTATCATCATTTAAATTTGAATTCATCATAGACGAACAACTTGTGACATGCACGGTGTATAACTATACATGCCACAAGGCCTGCACCCCGATAATACACTTGATAAAATTACAGGGACAAGTGAGCACAGGTCAAACCCAAATGAAAAGGCGGTTTGAACTCAAGTGCAATATATATAAAGTCACAACACGAGCATACGGTCAAACCCGGCTGCAAGCTGGATTCAACACAAGTGCAAGTTCATGAAAATGGTCAAGACAACTAAACCAAGTCAAATCAACTCAAAAATCCAAATGTACAAACGTAATAACGGTCGGAAGCAAATCAGACTTAGTGTATACTTGAATAAAACTCGAGTCTGGTCACAACAAGCTACGAACCAGAAATGCTCAAATCAAATGGAATGAACCACGCAGCTAAATAACGCATATACAAGGATAATATGGGTACAGTAAAGACTGTAGCTCGGTGCTACAACAAAACGAACACATGTTAGTAAAATGGCAGCTGGCAACAAATAAATTCAAATAACCAAAGTCGGCAGCAAAGACCAGAGTACAAGCAATAGGTACAACAATGCACAGGATAAAAGTGAAGCAGTACAAAGGTCATAGCCCTCAAACCAACAAAGTCCAAGCAATACATAAACAAAGTAGTTCAGGTAATAAACCCATTTATAAAACTTTATTCTTTTATAAAACTCCTTTATAAAGATTCTTCATAAAAGTCCCGTCTAAAATTACTTATGTAACAATCTTTTCCAAAACCCCTACATAAAAATCCTTTACAAAGGATTATATTGCCTTTATAAAAATCCTTTATAAATACAAAACTCCATTTTCCTTAATAAACTCTTTAATAAATCTCTTTTGTTAAATGTGATTCCTTTTATAAATCAATTTATTATTTGCAAATACAATTAATCAGACAAATTAATTTATTTAAACATCCAAAAATAAATAATAAATTAACTTTCCAACATCATTAATATAAAAAATATTAACCCCAAAACATTTTTAATATAATAATAAATAACTTCAAAACATTATAAATAAATATTAATTATTTGCTTCAAAAAGTTATTATATAATAAGAATTATTAATAACAAAACATTACTAACAAATAATAATTATTAACTTCCAAACATTAGAAATGTAATAGTTAATAATTTCAACATTATTAAAAAAATTGATCTCAAACATTATTATAATAAATATAAATTAACTTCCAAAGCATTATTAATAAATAATTATTATTAATTCCAAAAAATATCAATTATTTAAATAAATAACTTCTCATAATATTAAAATATAACTTTAAAACAATATTCAGCAGAAACATCCACTTTTAAACATTATTAAACAATAGTTAAAAAACTTTAAATCATTATCAAATGATAGTTAAACAACTTTAAAACATTTCTAAATGCTTTAGAAAAGACAAATAAAAGGTTCGGGTACATCTATCATGTTTGCTGATGATGTTATGATGTTCACAAAACCTGAGTTACCTTCTTGATTGGTATTAAGGATGCTCTGCAAGCTTTCAATATAATGATAGGCCTATCAATAAATCATGACAAATCATCTATGCTTGTTGCTGGAATCAGTCTTAGTCATGCTGCCGATCTCTATCAACGGTCTGGATTCTCATGCATGGCCAATGATATGAAGTACCTTGGTCTACCATTAATATCACAAAAAAAAACTACAGTTGACTGTTTACCTCTTTACCACAAAATTACCTCTGTTATGACTGCATGGGAAAATAGGTGCTTGACACAAAGTGGTAGGCTTGTGCTCATAAAATCTGTAGTATTTTCTTCTATTGTTTACTGGGCACGTACTATCTTACTACCAGTTAAACTATTGCATCTTGTCAGGTCAGCTATGAACAGATTCTTTTGGACAGGTAGTATATACAACAGGAAATTAGTGCCTTGTGCATTTTCAAAATTTGAGTCTCCTTTGAGAATGGGTGGGCTAGGAGTTTTTGACGTCAAGAAGTGGAACATTGCCGCTATTAGTAAACAGTTTGATGCTCTCATTAATAAAAGAGGTAGTTTATGGGTTGAATGGACGTGGCATTACAACATAAAGAACAGACATTTCTGGAATATGGTTACCCCACAACACTGTAGTTGGATTTGGAGAAGCTTGCTGAAGTATAGAGAAGTATTCCTTCCAATGATTCAATATCCTGTTAATGCCAGAGCAGCTGTTAGTTTTTGGCATGATCCATGGGTAAGAAATGGCCAAATCTTATCAAAAATATGTACTTACTCACAGATTATTCAAACTGGAATCCATATTGAAGTTGTTGCTAATGACTTTTTACATAATAGCAAAATCCAGTTACCTTACTGTAGCAATCAATATACAACAAATAACCTTCAGTGATATACAAAATGACACTGTGTTATGGCACATGAAGGCTCATTCTGTCAAAGAGGTGTACAAATTTCTTACTGCTAGTGTTCCCCTGCCTGCATCAAAATGGTTTGAAGTAATATGGTCAACTGATTCTGTCCCAAAGGATAATTTAATGATGTGGAGGTGTTAAACTGTGCCTTGTGTACCAGAAGTTTATTACATAAGTACGGGATGGCATGTTCAACACTGTGTTTGTTTTGCGAACTTCATGAAGAAACAACTGACCACATATATTTTGAGTGTCCTAATTTGCAACTCTTATTGGATAAGCTTAGCAGTCTTACTGGTATTAACCTATCTTGTAATACTTCTAGCATTTTGTGGAGTATTATATACAAAGCTACTAGGTGGAGAACTGAGCATGGCAGAGTGTTTGCTGTATGCATGAAAGTATACATGGCTGTAATATGGAGTGAGAGAAATGCCATAGTATTTGAAAATAAAAGAAGGAATGATGATATGCTTTGGAATGAAATCAAGGCCCGCACTTATAAGCATTTGAAGAACAGTGTTTGTATCTTCCCGCAGGCATTGATTAATGTTTGGGCTTGATTTTGTTGTTTATTCTTGTTTGTTTTCTTAATTTTCTCTTTTCTGTTTTTCCCTGTTGTACTCTTTTTATTGATTGCAATAAAACTGGTAGGGGCCCAGTTAACCCCGCTGGCTTTGCTAAAAAAAATAGAGAAGTTCAAAATCTGCTACAATGAAAATATTCCGAAAAACTCAAAAATTAGATTTGAAATCATTCTTCAAATCAAAAACCTATTTCAAGCCAAAACAATAGTTAATTGTCTTTCAAAGTACTAAATTGAGACCAGTAGCCACTAAGCACTTAACCAATGTTATAATTGATCTTTGTCACTACAAATTAAGTTTTAACACATAATAATGTCATCACCAATGATATATAATAATTCACGCAATAGGAATATGACTCAAAATAAATCAACAATGGCGACGAATTCCATTGGATCCCTCTACAAATTCCCTGCAAATGATTGTATATATTTATCGTTTTCAAAAGTGAAAATTCATCGAAACTAAATAATCAACCCGTTAAAACATCTAAGCATACAACCAAACACAAAGTGTAAAATTTATCTACTATATATCTTACTGATAAACCAAAAGGATGAGTTTAACTCACTAAAATTTAAATTATCGCCAAAACGTTCTTGT
Source organism: Allium cepa (assembly GCA_030765085.1). NCBI lineage: Eukaryota > Viridiplantae > Streptophyta > Magnoliopsida > Asparagales > Amaryllidaceae > Allium > Allium cepa. The sequence continues at coordinate 591,463,971 of CM060928.1, forward strand.
TTCATCTAAATTAGAATAGCATTCAATTTTGCTTGAGATACACAGGCTTTAATCCCAACCAATCAAATTCCAAGATGTAGTTGTCGTCATTACGAATCAAATGCGACAGACCACGTTCGATTTGGACCTTATATGATCAAGATATGGGTTAACCAAGATTTACGAATTAAATAATGTAATTATTAATTTAACTACATCATTAGTTACCAAATCCAAAACCCAAATCCCCTTATCGCTTGATAAAGCAAAATTGGCCATCGCTTCTAGCTTCTTAACATCGCGTGCTCCAGCCTTTGGTTATCGCCATTGACTCTAGCCAACTTCCTCAGCCAAGACCGACCTAATGCCGCTTGAGTACCCTCCCCTTATCACCTGTAGCTCGCGGTTGAATCTGCAAATCCCATCGCCGTTCAACTCGAAAATACCACCACCTCAGGCAATCATTAACCACTGCACCGCCTCTAATTGAAAGTCCTCGACCACCTCGATATTTTTCCTTCTCAGCTGAACTCCTGAAAACCACCACCGTAGCCAGAAAATCCAACCAAAGCTACTACCGTCGGCCTTCGATTGCCACCGCCTGGACACTCCTCCATCCAAAACCACTATTAAAAACATTCATCTCCCCACCACGATCATTTCTCTAATTGGGGTCGAAGACCAAAATAAACTCTAGGGACTATGATGAACGACGGTCGTTGGATATGGGTTTACTAAAAATGGTGGCTTGGATTGTGGGAAAGGTTAGAGCAAAAGAATGAGGGTGTGGGTCTTATGTAGGAATATTTGCAACACTATTCACTTTCGAAAATTTCTGAACTCCAATCAAGGTGAGCTCATTGGTGTTCCTAACCAAATACCTTTATTCTGAACAAAAAGGAATTATTTCTAGAAACTAATTCCAGCATATACAAAAGTTAGCTTTCCAAGTCGCTCGATTTACGAACCAAACTCGACCTTCAAACTTGAAACCAAATAGTCAGAATATATTGATGCTTATACTCATTCAGGCTCGCTTAGACCATCCAGACCAAATGGAAAATAATCCCAAGTCCTAAAAATCCCATCTATGAAAATCGAGTTTTCAGCTCATCGATAAAATCAACCAATTAAGTATTCAAATATTTTAAAAGTTAAATATTCAAAGCAGCCTAAAAATGCTGGTTATTACACTCCCTCCTTAAAAATATTTCATCCTAAAAATCCTAAAGGACTAAGCAACAAACCCTAACACCTAATTATTTTGATGATGTATAAAAATCATCTTCAACTTATGCTAAAACAACAACTCCATACTAATCTATCCTTGACACTATCCTACCTGCTCGTGCACATGTCAACCAATAAGGCGTTCTAATCTGAATCGAGTTATAAACACTCGAAACGAATAAGTAACAACAACTGCAACTATAGTAATAACTTTCCATATTGTCACCAAAACTTCCAGTCACTTAGGCAATTCCAATAATCTTCACCATCGATTCTTATGACTATCAATCGTCTTTAAAAATCCTTTCACTAACTACCTTCCAACTTTGATTTAAGTTTTTGAAAAATTTCGGCAGCACCTCCTTTGCATGGCTAGATCTAAAAAACAACAACTTGCCGTATATGGCAGAACCAACAAAAGAAACAAAGCCCAAAAGGGCCTCCCATATCCGGGGTATAAAATCTCCAACCAAATCCCAAACTTTAAACCTACTACATACCTATTTGTCAGGCTACAAACTTTACTCATGAAACCAAAAGCAGCAAGCTAATGTTCGCTTCCATATACCTGAAGCTTACATATATAACTCTAAAGAGAGTTAAACATGACAAAGAAATAGTACAACAACTCAACAACATATTAACACGAATCTATGCATTCCAAAGCACAAATAATAACCATCTCAAACAATCATGCTATATTAAACAATCATATAACATGAATCTAAGCATGCCAAACCACAAATAACAATCATCTCAAACAATCATATATCTTGTATTTCTAATACCAAAAGCATACAATTACGTTAAAGTCCATATGATGTACATATGCCATCCATACGCAATATCAAATCTGATAACTCGCTCGATCACATAAATTTCACTTTTGCACTAGTATCGCTCACTCGACTTCTCTAATGCAAACTTCGACCCGGTTCCTTGATTAAAAATTGTTTATCTCCTTTTATATTTATAATCTATGAAAGAAAACTTCAGAATCATATCGAAAATCCATATCAAGTGTTTGTCGTCAAGAATTGAGTAAAAAAATCTTTGTTCGAGCAGATGTAAATCACCACGAAATCATGTGCACGAATTTGGATCAAGAGCCTTATGTGAATAAAGTGATCTATGCACATCTCACATATTTATTCATTGGTTTCTTACCTACACCAATTGCCTTTCATTATAAATCACATTCAATTTCATCAAAACAGGACTTCATTTCATAAAACCATTACTTAAGTGTACCAATATTTCATAACTTAAGTTTATATTCACATAACACTCTTCTACATCCAAAGAGTATATATACAAATTTCAAATTTTTTTTACTTAACCAAAATATTCAACAAATTTAAAACTTGTTTTAACTTACTATCCTCTTCAATTTATAAGTTAGAAAACCTCAACTTTTATATTTTCTAACAGAACATTAGCTTCAATTTCAATATCAAATTTGGAAGTCCCGACTGTCCCAAATCATTAGAAATTACATTTCATTTTTTACAATGAAAATCATCAAACAACATGTCAAAAATGTGATGCAAAAAACCAAATTACCCTAATGCATAGGATAGATGCATCCATATAATAACTTATTAGAGGACTTAAGAACTAAACATCCAGACTTTAAAACATTTTGAAATAATATAAAATATGCATCTCTCCTTTTATATAACAAATTAAGCTTTTGGAATTTTAAAATCACAATTTATTTTATCCAAAAAAACTCAAAAAAAATTTCCATGGTAGCAATCTCTCACTTAGAAACATGAAAATGAACACCAATGATGCTATAGTCATCATCGAAATTATTTTCCAATGATTGAAGTGAGTTCGGTGCTTTCTATTTCCTTCAATATCCTTTTAAAAATATTCCTATTCCAAAAATATACTTCTAAATAATACTATTATTATTTCTGCCGAAACTTTGAAAAACCATTTTCAAAAATATCGAGATTTAAATTCTTAGATTCTCAGCTTAAATCCCTTTGTTATTTATAAACTAAATCAAGAAATCATATTTATATAATTTTCACTTCCTTATCTAAAACCATTTTACAAATGTATATCTTTATTGTGATTATAATAAACAACTTTTAGTAAAGTTAAATTCTAACCAATATTTGCACCAAAAGCCTTATAGTTAAACTATGAAACTAAATTCACGAGGTGCTCATTTTAATGTTCCCATAAATTACTATCTACCCAACCCATGCAGTGAAAAGAATTAAACTACACCTAATCAACCACAATAATCAATGCCCGTAAACTGGTCGGGCACAACTACTCAATCAACAAACAATTTCCAATGCTCCTAACTGGGTTAACATGACTAATCAAACAATAAATGATAATAATTAAATATTATCATTTCCTACAAGAAAATACACCTTTAATAATTATACGTAATTTTATAAATTATATCATCATATATATAAAATATAATTCTTGGTAAAATTACATTTACCAAGTTTAAAAAAATACTGTGTCGGTTTGCCCTATTCAAGTGTTTAGAAACACTTGTCGATAACGTTGTGTCCCATGTTTGACCATAATTTATAAACTACTCGGCAGATAAATCAACATAATACAAAATATTTTATAGCATTAACAAATACACGCTCTAATAGATAATACACTCAACTCATTATAGGCTGCCACTGGACCTATTTCCAATGAATTTACTCGTTCTAGGGCATTACTAACCCTATCTATAATAAGTTTACCACACCAAAGCCTATGTGTTCGCTCAATCTAAGCTCTGATACCAACTGTATTGACATGCCTTTTCGACCCTTAAAAATCAACACTAATACATTCACGGTTCTCTTGCCAAACATCCAGTGCTAGAAAGACAGATTATTAGGGGGTGAAAGAAAGAAAAGACAAAACAGAATCTCACGTCGGGACGAGTAATATATAATATACAATAGAACTTTATAGAAAGAAGACTTTAATATAGATACACATAAATCAGAGTACACTAAACAAATCATTAGCCCTGATAGTTATACCAACTTGTCCTTATAAATGTTGTTAAATATAGATAACCAATGCTGTGGAAAATAACATATACGTGAATATGTCTCAGGGTCTCTAACTCATCTCTTGAAACTCCAAAATAACCAAACTAGATCTATAAATATGCTCGATCTGACTTGAGCATTACAAGAAAAATAATGCTTGGATTAGTCTGGTAAACCAGTGTAAGAAAACACATCTCAATTGAATTTTAATGCTACGAAAACCTTTTGAGAATAAATGTATCTTGTAAGACCATGCCCATATAAACACAAATGGATTTTTACCTTACGATAACCAATACATTTCATAGGAAGTCTTGAGATATTATAATAGTGTCTAAGTTTAAAATAAATATGGAATCATAGCCAAAAATTTTACTTTATTAAATTCCATCATACTAGGTATACAATCAAGTTCGAAAGCTCGTATTGGAAAATGGATTCCAACTATGAAAGGGTAAATGTCTACCCATCAAATTAATACACCTCTAGATAAAATGTACTAGAGGCTACAACAGTTGCACATCAGCTACTCAGTACAGGTCCCACCCCTTGCTAGACTGCGTCGAATATGATAAGCTTTGGCTGATCAACAACCACAATGGGCCCTAAAGCAAACATAGATATCAAATTTAGATAAGGGATGGTCACACCCAAACGGGTGCAATGCACATAGCCTTACGGCACGTCCCTACTTTAATCATTTTGCCAGTTGATGAGGCTAGAGGCTACGTTTTACCTTTTAGATAATAATTTCCACTTGGAATGCTAACACTTCCCTCCAAGAAGAAATGCAATGCTAGCATTCATCGTTACAAGTTTGTTCCGAGTCTGAACAAAATCGAAGGTACTACTTCTACTACGTCCATTTTGGAATCACCCTCAGGATTAAAAGAAAGAAGCCCTTGCACTTTAATGAACTACATCTCAATCATCTTCAAGATGTCTTCCATTCGAACACTTATGTTGGTTTGAAGTAGTTTTCAAATAATATATCCAATCCCGGTCTCCCCATAAAGACAATGGTAGTTTAAAACTGGCCAAGTTTGATAATCGATTATTTAACTATCAAATAAAAACAACAATCAAATTAGGGGTTTATTTCCATAGGGAAAACCAACTTTGGTTAAGCACATAAGCAACCATTAATCTATTTAATTAATCCTTTCATTAATTAAAATCACTTTGTAAATATCAAAATACTTCTACAAAGATATATTCACAAACCTTTATACCCCTTTAAAAACATAGAAGAATAGTCATATACTTATCTCAACGGTGTAAGTATATTCACAAGAACACTACATTTTCAATGCTTGGAAAATGTACTTATATACTTATCCCCACCGTATAAGTATATTTACAAAAAATTTACACTTTCACCACTTATAAAATGTATTTATATACTTATTACAATGACATAAGTATATTTACAAAAACTGAGAAAGATTTACTATTTTTTATAGAGTATGGAAAGACGTTTCCATACCAGCATAATTATTTAAAGATGAGCTTTGGAAATCAATCTCATCTTCTTTTATAAATTCCCTTTTTATATAGCTCTAAAAATCATTTATAAAAAAACCTTTTATAAATCTCTAATACCATTTATAAAACCCTTTTATAAATCTCTAAAATAATTAATAAAACACTTTTAATAAATTTCTAAAACAATCTATAAAACTCTTTTATAAATCTCTAAAATAATTTATAAAACTCTTTTTATAAATTTATGAACCATTTATGAAGCCCTTTTATAAATACATAAAACTATTTATAAATCCATAAGCCCACTATAAAACTTTATTCTTTTATAGAACTCCTTTATAATGATTCTTTATTAAAATCCTTTCTAAAATTACTTTATAACAATCTTTTCTAAAATCCCTTTATAGAAATCCTTTATAAAGCCTTTATAAATTCCTTTATAAATAAAAATTTCCATTTTCCTTAATAAACTCTTTAATAAATCTCTTTTATTAAATGAGATTTGTTTTATAAATCAATTTATTGTTTGTAAATACAATTAATCAGATAATTTAATTTACTTTAAACATCTTAAATAAATAATAAATTAACTTTCCAACATCATTAATAAAAGGGGTTTTTAGGCTAAAGGAAAAAGTTACAGAAAAATTTAGTTTCAGGGACAAGAAGTTTGTTTTTTAGACTGAAGGACATTTTTTAGTGCAAATCGCAGAATGATAGTTGTAACTATCATTTTCAGTTTACATTAAAAAGTGTCCATGAAACTAAAAGGCAAACTTGTTGTCCCTGTGACTAAATTTTTTTGCAACTTCTTCCTTGTGCCTATTTACCTGTTAATAAAATAATTTATTAACCCCAAAACATTGTTAATGTAATAATAATAAATAACTTCAAAACATTACAAATAAATAATAATTATTTGCTTCAGAACATTACTATATAATAAGAAATATTAATAGAAAAACATTACTAATAATAATAATTGTTAGGTTCCAAACATTACAAATATAATAGTTAATAATTTCAAACATTATTAATAAAATAATATAATTAGTCTTCAAACATTATTATAATAAATAACATTTAACTTTCAAAGCATTATTAATAAATAATAATTATTAAAAAACAATATCAATTATTTAAATAAATAAAATTTGATAATATTCAAATATTAATAAATAACTTTAAAATAATATTAAATAGAAACAACATCATTTAATATTATTGAACTGTAGTTAAACAACTTTAAATCATTATTAAATGATAGTTAAACAACATTTAAACATTACTAGATGATTTAGAAAAGACAAGTAAAAAAGTTGGGGTAAAATAGAGAATTTCAAAATCTGCTTAAATTAAAATACTCTAGAAAACCCAAAAACTAGATTTGAAATCATTCTCAAAATCACAATCCCCTTTCAAGCCAAAATGGCTGTCAGTAGTATTTCAAAATACTAAATTGAGACCGGTAGCCTTTAAGCACTTAACCGATGTTGTTACTGATTTTTGTCACTACAGGGTAAATTTTTAACAAGTAAAAATATCATAATAAGTAGGGCCAAACAATTAGGTTTTGATACCCAATAATTCATACAACTGGAGTATGACTAAAAATAAATCAATAATGGCAAGGAATCCTGTTGGATCTCTCTATAAATCCTCTGAGAATGATTTTATATATCGATCATTTTCAAAGGTGACAATTCATTGAAATCAAATAATCAACCCATTAAAACATCCAAGCATACGACCAAAATTTCAGCCAAACACAAACAGTAAAATTTATCTACTATATATCTTACCGATACACCAAAAAGGTGAGTTTAAGTCACCAAAATTTCAGTTACCACCGAAGTGTTTTGGTTCCATCCAAAATCAAACAGCGTTTGATTTTAGCTTGAAATTATACAAGCTCCATCTCAACCAATCCAATTCCAAGATGTAGTTATCATCTTTATAAATCCAACGTGATAGACCACGTTCGATTTAGATCTTGGATGATCAACATATTGGTTAAAAAAGATTTATGAATTAAATAATATAATTAATAACCAATTACATCATTAAATACCCAATCCAAAACCCTAGTCTCCTAATCGCTCGATTGAACAAAATTGGTCGTCGCTTTTAGCTTCTCGACGCCACCTCCTCCAGCCTCCGATCACTATCGGCTTACTCCAGCCAGCTTCCCCTGGCAAAGACCTACCCAACACCGCATTTGTATCCTCCCCTCATCACTTGTAGCTTAGGTTGAACCCCCAAATGTTGTCGTCGTTCAACTCGATACTACAGCGACCTCACGCAATCATCGACTGTCACACCACCTCCATTTGGAGTCCCTGACCACCCTAACATTTTTCCTTCATGGCCAACCATCGCCTTGGCCAAAAATTTAACCCAAGCTGCCGCCATCGAACTTCAATTGTCGTCGCCTCGATGCTCCTCCGCTAATCCCACCATTCAAAACATTCACCTCCCTACCGCGATCATTTCATAGTTGGGGTCGAAGGCTAAAATAGCTTCTAATGGCCATGATGAAAAATGGTCATTGGATGAGGGTTTAATAAAAATAGCAGCTTGGGTTTTTGGCAAGGTTGGAGCAAAAGGATGAGGATGTGGGTCTTATATAGGAATATTTGTGACGCTATTCGCGACCAATAATTTACCAAATCCAATCAAGGTGTGCTCACTAGCAGTCCTAACCAAATATCCTTATTCCAAACTCAATTGAACTATTTTGAGGACCTAATTCCAATATATTCAAAAGTTAGCTTTTCATTTCTCTCAATTTACGAATCGAACTCGACCTTCGAACTCAAAACCAAACATTCGAAAGATATTGACGCTTTTATTCATTCAGGCTCGCTCAGACCATCCAGACCCAATGGAAAATAATCTCTAGTCCTAAAAAGTTCGTCTGTGAAAATCCAGTTTTTTGCTTATCGATATCAACCAATTAAATATTTGAATATCCAAAACTTAAATATTCATAGTAGCTTAAAAATACGAGTTGTTACATCATAATTACATGATAAACGGATCCTAACATCCACTAAAGGAATTTAGGAAATTCTCGCATCTCTTTTAAGGATTCTAAAGATATAGAATTCCATTGGAAACTTATTAGGTAAATATAATAGATCATTCTAATAAGTATAGAAACATATACAATGATATCTGATAATCCAATAAGTTTGCATAGATAAATGGACTCTATGCAGCTATTCTTCAAAAATAGTGTACTAACCGAAAAAAACTACAAAGACTAGCTATGGAATTTTAAATTGCATATACATATTTAAATCTTTGGTATGTCATTGCTAAATAGCCTTTAACTAAACCTTATAATGATCCCAAGGCCGAACAAATTAAGCTTATGAGGATTAGTGAATGGATTGCAAACTAGCTCACCATTACATGTTGTCCACTGTGAGCATCAAGCTCCAACGATAATGGGAGAAAATTGAATATTCATGAAATATTCAATTAGCTACAAAGTTGTATAATGAGCAGTTTCGTATCGTGAGGTACGAGGTTTCATGGAAATTGTTTCACAAAAAGATGACCAAAAGTTCCTTAATCAAAGACTGTTTACTCAATCTGATTGGGTACATCCAATTGTTAGATGAGCTAGGTACTACTCTAAATATTGAGCTATAGATCAAATTGATTCTTGGGTCATTAAAACCACAGTTCAAACCATTCATATCGAATTTCAATATGAACTTGCTGAAGTTTACTGTCATTGAGCACCTTAATGTGTTAATGAATATGAAGTATCGTAATGAAGGAACCGATTTTAATGCTTACTGCCAAAAGTAGCTCTTCATTGAATGGTTCAAAGAAGAGAACATGTAAATCAAAGGTTGGAAAGGGGAAGCCGACGTTTCAAGAGAAATTGTCACTTTGCGCAAAGAAAGGACATTGGAAGAGGAATTGTCCAGATTACTTGAAGGCGTTGAAGCTATTTTCTTTATAGAAAATTGTTTTTCTCCATATGCATCTTGTTTGTCTTTAGAAACTAGATCTAGTAATTAGGTTTGTTATTTTTTACAAGTACTTACAAGCAACAGGCCTTGAACATCCAAAAATTATTAATTTAAATTTGGTAACTTATTTGGACTTTTGATATTTAATTTACAAAGTTTCAAAAGAAATAAATATTAAATATTACAAAAACATATGGATATAAATAAAGAATTTGGTAGTTTTAGCTTTAAATAAATGATAATAAAAAATTATAAAATCAAGGATTTGTGTTAAACATAAAAAATATAAGGTAAGATAAACCATAAAGAAATACATATAAATTTGCATGTGAATTTTGTGTATGCAAGATAACAAAAACAAAAATGTATGCAAGGCTAAGAATAAATATTTATGTGTAAAAAAAAGACGTAGATACAAAATTCAAAATAGGATTGCATGTAAACATAAATGGGAACATAAACATTAAATGCTTTCTTCTCAGCATGAAACTAGGGTCATTCAAAATGTGAAAAAAAATCATTTCAGCTGAAAACAAATCTTGCTTAGTCAAAGCAAGAAGATAAAAAAATCTGACCAAAAAGAAATAAGCTGTACTAGATAATACCTACCCTTATACAAACTATTTCCTTTATATATACATCCATATTAGTATAGTTCGTTCAAACAAAAACATAGCAAAGCTAGGAAGAAAAAGAAGTAAAGCATCACTATATTTTCAAACTAAAAAAAAATCAAAATCATTCAACTAAATAAAAAAGGATTCAAAAGAAGATCAACTGCAGGTTTTCAAAACAAGAAAAAAAAGTTGTTCTCTGTTTCAAATTTGCTTCCAGGTGAGTAAATACATTATTTCAAAGTTTAAATATGGGTATCAGTTCATGTTGTACTTTGCTGTGAAGAAAAAAAATATAGTTCTGTATGTTTTCTGTGATACTGGAGATGTTTATATGACTTGTTCTTCTATAATTTTTGGTTTTAGAGCAAAGTGAGTTAGGAAAAATCTAATAAATCTTCATACAAACATTTTTAACTTAGGATTTTTAAACAAAGTTAGTTTGTTTAAACTTGATACACAGCCTAGAATTTGTTTTGAAGCTTGATTGTGGAAGATGGACTCTGTAAACTCAATTTATAGTAAAAAGGGAACTTTTTAATTAATTCAAACATTTTAAATTGTTGATTTGATCATATAACTTGAATCAACATACGAAGATAGGATTTTTAAAACAAATATGATGATTTTTAGTTGAGTGTGCATGGGGCAGTTCCTAATTGAACCAAATATGCTATTCTATCAATTTCTGGTGATCGAGCAAATCTTAGATCTTGAATTTTTGGTTGAAGGTAGTTTGTTGATCAACGATTTCAGGAAAATTATCAAATAATTTTTCTGTTGCACGAATTGATGGGTCGAGGTGAATTTAGGGCTATGTTTGAAGTTTTGCAGTGGGTTGGAAATGTGGTGATTCGTCACCATGCATTAATCGAGTTGCTCGAGATTGAGGGGGATGGTAGTGTAGGGGGTTGACATGGTGTGGACGGAGTTGGGGCAGCTCCGGTGGTCTGAGAAGCGGCGACGAGGCATTTTCGTCTTGGTGAGTTCGAGTTACAGTGTCGAACGAAAGGCTAAATTTCGTTCTCGAGTTTTTGGCTTCGAATCGAACTTTTATTTCGAGTATAGGGGATTTTTGCGACTTTCGAAGGTCGCGAAGTTCGCCAGAGCGACGACGCAACGCCGTGCACGTGCAAGACGTCGATTTTGTATCATGAGGTTTTAGGCTGTGGAGGAACTCGAAGGAGTACTTGAGTAGGAGATGGGTTAGCTCGGGTTTCTCGTATTAGTATGGAATGGATTCAGCAGTTTGTAACTTAAGCTAAAAAAGAAGAAGAAGAAGAAGAAGAAAGTACGAGAGGAGGGGAAGAAGAACTCGGGGAAACGTAGGGAGAAACTCGAGTAACACTCAAGTAAAACCTGGAAAATTTCGGGTTTGTTTTCAAAATGGGTTAAACCCAATAAATTTCAAGTTATAATGTTAAACAAAATTTAGTAATTATGAAGTAATTAATGTTGACTATTTTAAGTTAAGAACTTATTACAAGTTTTAATTAACTAAGTGAATACATAACAATGTTTTCTAAAATCTTGATTAATATTTTAAATTAAGTAGTTAATATAAGTAAGTTTTAATTTTAATTAAAACTAAAGTTTTCTAAGTTATTAATAATTTGATTTCAAAGTTATTAAGGAATATTTTTTATTAAAATGTTAATTAAGATAAACAATTATTGTTAATTAATTGTTTGGAAAGTAATTAAGAATGATTAATTTCTAGTTGTAATTAAGATTGTTATTTAATAATTAAGTATCTAATTAATTCGAAATTAACAATTGTTAATTAGATCATTTAAGTTAATTAATTTATAATTGGTAGTTAATTAAAATAATTAATTAAGGAATGATTTATTAATAAAATGGATTAAGGATTAATTAATTTATCATTAAGAATAATTAATCAATAATCAATAAAAATAGTTATGTGGTTAATTTATTTAAACCACATTCACCTTAATTAAAAATGATTAACCATTATCAAATGTTGTGTACTGAATTGATATTTCTGTTGTGATACTTTGTGATGTAGATTGCTTTGTGTTGAATTGTGATTTGTGATTTAATTCTGTATTGATGTGAAAACCCTTTTACCCATAAAACGGCATTTAAACTTCAATGCGACAGGGAGTCGGATTCCAGTTGGTTATCCAAAACCCACATCGAACCCTAAATGTGAATCTTTGTGATTGATACATCCACGTGTTTTAAAATTAACGCGCACTATTCGGTTTAGCCGGGAGAGGACCTTTGTGTCATATAACCCATTCTGAATAGTGATACGTCGAAATGAATAACATTTGAAGACGGTGGTGAAGACCGGGTGTCTTTGAATATGATAGGATAACCTATCGATTATCTCTGCGCAGAGTTGCTCCGGTATAGAGATTTCCACATGTGATGGAAAGTCCGATCGAGATTGTGGATACCCGGATTTGCAAGGGCTTCTTCCTTATTGGACGAAGTGCCTTCGGTTCTGTTCGAACCCGGAACAGATTCATATGGTTGTATGTCTGACACTACACTTTGAGATATAAAGCAGATTTCTTTCAAATACATATTCGTTGGTGGCGGAGAATTTATTCTCTTAGCTTAACACCCTTCTCTGAGATGTACGAGCCCAGAAGTTATGTAATTGTAGGTTATCAATGATATACTCCCAATTTGGTAGTGTGGCGTGCTAAGTGCTGCTGTGTATTGATGATCATTTGTTGATTATTTGTGATCAAAGCATGGCTTTCGTGTAAAGCGTAGCTTTGTGGATGAGACCTCATCGGACCTCATGCACCGAAAATGGTCGAAACAGGAAAGATGCGGCAAGGCTATGAGGGTCGCACTCTTTAGGGTATGTCATTTCCTTCTGGAAAAAGGTAGTATCATGGTATGGAGCCCAGATACTTTACCTATGTGGTTGCTGCAATCTCATTTACTTTGTGGTTGTTGCTTTATGGTAGAGGGCCCTTGGATAAAGGATGCAAATGACCGGGGGGTGGCATACTCGAGTAGTAGTTACCTAGTTACAGAGGTTACCCGACCTTGTGTTGGCAGAGAGCCGGGTAGGTTCTCCGGACGTCCCTCCAGAGGCGTACCCATGTGGCAATAGGAAGTTCCTTAGCCTGACCATTTATTGAAAACCCAAACAAAACAATATAAACCCAGTATGGTTTTAGTTGTAGAACCTGCCATTTAACATGGCAGTTATAGTAGGCATAGTATAATGGTACCTTTGCTGGCTAAGATTAATATTATACTTTCAAAATGTTTTCACACTATGCACTAGTAAGAATATCAAAGGATTTTTCTCGTATTAAGCATATTTGACTACATATGGGGAAATCTCCCCCAAGTATGCGATTGCATTATGTGTGTACCGAGAGGTCTTACGGTAGTTTCATTTTCCAAAAGCATGAACGGTTTTCTTAAAAAAAATTGTTATTTAAAAGCAACTATTTTTGTTTACTCATAGCAGTCTCATGACTGACCCAGAGTTTATTGTTTCCTTTCTATACTCTGGGTGCCCATCATTTCCACACGGGCGGCCTAGTAGCAGGTTTCCATGTTCTGGTGTTAGCAGTATTTTGGAAGCTTTTACTTTGGAGATATTTTGGAAGCTTTGGATAACAAGGTTCTTAGTTTTTGGAAGTTCATTATCAATCTATTTCTTTGAAGACTTTGGCATACGATCTCTTATTGCTCTATTGTGATGTTCTATTTGGAGTTGTGATATATGTATTATGATACTCTGATGTAGTAATGGATATTATGATGATGTTATATCTGTGATGTAATGCATGATATTCATTTTGTTTCCGCTGTTTTATATTCATCTAATGTTGTTATAAGCTCCATCCGACTGGAGTTCGATGTTTGAATCTTTGGCAGTTGAATACAAGTGAGGTATTTAGGATCAATTTTCGAACACTGGATTTCGGATCGTGACAAAGTGGTATCAGAGCTGAAGGTTAAGTGAGAAATTTAGCTACAGAGTATAACACATTAGATGGATCATTAGAGATAGGGTGAAGTATTCCCTAGAATGAGTATAATCGAGACCGATACTCAAAATTTTCTTAATTTATTCCTTTAACTGCTGACATTCCTTAAGATATCTCGTCCGAATATCTAAACCAATTTTCTTACTAATTACAGATAGTAAGAATGAGCGGACAAAGAGGAAGAGCTGGGGGTCGAGGAAATGCCACAGCACCTAGCCAAGTTTCCCCAACAACAGAAGCAGCCTTTTCTATTCAGCATCAGCCGAATCTGGCTGATTTATATAAGAGTTTCTCGAGGCTTGGTGGTAAGCCGTTCACCGACAAGGAGTCGATTGTTGAGGCCCAAGCATGGATCAGATCATGTGAAAGAATCTTTAAAGGGCTGAAGTTGCAAGACGATCAGATGCGACTCATAGCTTCCTGACAACTTCAAGAAGAAGCCTTAGCATGGTGGGAGATAGTTACTGTAGATAAGCAAGAAGACGAGTTTACTTGGGAAAGATTTAAAGAAGTATTTGAGAAGCGCTATATGCCATCAGCTGGAATTTCTCGAATGTACCAGGAATTCATGGACATAAAGCAAGGGAGCATGTCATTCGAAGAATATCTAAACAAGTTCAATGAATTGTCTCGTTTTGGTCCAGAGTTGGTAAACACACCTTTAAAGAAGAATGAAAGGTTCATTCGTGGGATGAATAAGAAGTTTCACCAAAGGATGACTGGCCACGTCAAAGAATCCTTTTCAGATTTGGTTGATATGGGATACAGATATGCTACACTTGACATGAAAGATGCCCCGGTGGAGAAAGGAAATTCGAGCAATCAAAATTGGAAGAAGAGGAAATTTGGAGGCAAGAAACCATGGCAGGGTAAGGAGAAAAAGAAGAGTAATCAGGGAAGCACGGCAGAGAATGTCACTTTCTTCAATTGTCTAGAAAAAGGCCACTATTCAAATAGCTGCAAGAAGCCAAAGAGAGATCAATACGTTCAAGCGAAACCCAGGAAATGCTATTATTGTCATAAATTGGGACACAAAGTTAAGGACTGTCTAGTCATGAAGCAAGCTCAGACAGCCAAGGTGTACACAATTAAAGACAAACTTGCATTTTCCAAAGCAGAAAAGGGGAAAGGAGTTATGGAAGGTAATCTTACTTTTATGATAACATTGTTTGAGTTCTGTTTGACACGGGTGCTACACATAGTTTTATCTCTCGGCAAGCTATAAATGAATTAAATCTTGAATCCAATTTTGTTGGTGAAACTATATGCGTAAAGAATCCAGTTGGAGATCCCGCGAACCTTTGTCTTCGATGTAGAGATGTTCCTATTTCATATTCTTGTTACCAATTCCGTATCGGTCTCTTTGTCCTTGAGTTTAACGAGTTTGAAATCTTACTCGGAATGGATTAGCTAGAAAAATATGAAGCCAAGTTGGATTGCAATAATCGATTGATTTCGATTAAAACCAAATTTGGAGATTCTATTGAGGTTTCTTGTGAGGACCCTAGTCCTAAAAGAGAAGGGTTGATGTATAACTTGGGTTATCTCGAATCCAGTCTGGAGTTTATACCCCTTGTTAGAGATTTTCCGAACGTATTTGAAGAAGTGAAATCTTTACCTCCACATCGAGAAATAGAATTCAGAATTGACCTAGTACCCAATGCTCGTCTTGTCCTTCACGCAAGTCGCAGGATGGCGCCTAAGGAAAGGGTTAAATTAGTCCAGCAAACTGATGATTTGCTAGATAAAGGCTTAATTCGTCCTAATGTTTCTGAATGGGGTTCAGCCGTAGTGTTTGTTGCTAAATCGGATGGATCTTTGAGATTGTGTGTAGATTACTGCGATCTCATTAGGCTGACTCTCAAGAATAAATTTCCACTACCTAGAATTGATTATCTGTTTGATCAATTGCACGACGCTCGTTTCTTTTCAAAGATGGATCTAGCCCAGAGGTTCCATCAACTACGAATCGCCGAAGATTGTGTTCATTTGACCGCTTTCAGGGGTCCTAATATGTTCTACGAATGGTTGGTCATGCCTTTCAGGCTAACTAATGCCCAGCATACTTCGTAGATCTTATGACTCCTGTGTCCCAGGAAGTTTTGAATAAATTTTTGGTTGTGTTTATTGATGATATTTTGGTCTATTCCAAGACCGAAGAGGATCATGTCGATCATATTAGGAATGTTTTGGAGATATTAAGGAGAAATATTCTATTCGCAAAAATTTTCAAATTTCAATTCTGGGTCAAAGAGGTTAAATTTCTCGGCCATATTGTTAATGAAGAAGGAAATTATGTTGATCCTAGAAAAATTTCCACTATTCTTGATTGGAGGAAACCCACTACCTCAAAAGAAATTAGAAGCTTTTTGGGTTTAGCAGGTTATTATTGGAAATTTGTTCAGGATTTTTCTAAGATAGCTAGTCCGTTGACTAAGCTACTAATGAAGGATGCAAAATTCAATTGGACTCCGAAATGTGATGAAGCTTTTCAGGAGTTGAAGAAGAGACTAATCACCGCACCTGTTCTCGCTATTTTCAACGGGAATCAGGGATTATCTGTTTATACTGACGCTTGCGGTGATGGTTTGGGTGCGGTATTAATGCAGAATGGGAAGGTAATTGCCTACGCGGGTAGACAATTACGTCCTCATGAAAGAAACTACGCAACCTATGATTTGGAACTCTTAGCTGTTATCTTCACTTTTAAAATTGGCAACATTATCTTCTAGGTAAAATTCTTTTCAGCTTTCCTAATAATTTACGAATTTAACTTAACAATATACCTAATGAACTCTCTTTCTTTAGGTGAAAAATTCGAATTATTCACCGACCATAAATCTTTGAAATATCTCTTCACCCAGAAAGATTTAAATCTGCGACAACAACGTTGGTTGGAATTTCTGGCATCTTATGACCTAGACATTATATATAAGCCAGGAAAAGCCAATGTAGTTGCTGACGCCTTGAGTAGAAAGCATACTATTCTTGCTCACCTTGTCATTGCTCCTTCTCTTCTTGAAAAGATCGCCAACAAGCAAAAAGAGGACAAATTTCTTCAGGAAATATATAGGAGAATTCGTCAAGGTGAAGATTCTAGTTTTGCAATTGATGATAATGGAGTTATAAAGATGAAAGGCAGAATATGTGTCCCAGACATCCCTGATCTGAAGCATGAAGTTTTAGACGAATGTCACAAATCTAAACTTTGCATCTATCCAGGAGTTAATAAGATGTATCGTGATATCAAAAGAACTTTCTGGTGGAAGACAATAAAAAGGGACATATCTATATATGTGAGTCATTGTGCAACTTGCCAACAAATCAAAAGTCATCAAAAGAAAATGGCGGTTTTACTTCAGCCTTTAGAGGTACCCAAGTGGAAATAGGACCAAGTATCGATGGATTTCATCAACGGTTGGCCTCGTACTCGGAAAGGTAATGAAGCAATCTGGGTCATTGTGGGCCATTTGACTAAGACAGCCCACTTCTTGCCAGTGAAATCTACCCGCACGGCAGCAATTTTAGCCGAGTTATACGTAAAAGAAATTGTCTGTCTCCATGGTATTCCTAGCAGTATAGTGAGTGATCATGATCCGATCATCACTAGTAGATTTTAGGAGGCATTTCAAGACGCATTGGGAACAAAACTAAATTTTAGCACTGCTTATCACCCACAATCTGATGGGCAGACTGAGAAGATTAACCGGATCTTGGAAGACCTATTGAGTGCTTATATACTTGATTTTGGTGGTTCTTGGGAGGACCATTTACATTTGGTCGAATTCTCATATAACAATAGCTATCAGGCCAGTATAGAGATGGCTCCTTTTGAAGCTTTATACGGTCGTCCGTGTCGATCACCCACATGCTGGATTGAGGCAGGTGATAGACTTGTCATTGGACCAGATATGATTAAAGAAGCCACGGAGAAAGTTGATTTTATACGAAAGAAATTGAAAACAGCTCAAAGTCGTCAAAAGAGTTATTATGATCACAGAAGAAGGGATTTGGAATTCCAAAGGGGACTCTGTTTTTCTTAAAGGATCTCCTATGCGAGGTGTATTGAGGTTTGAGAAGACCGGTAAGTTGGCACCACGATATATTGGTCCTTTTCCTATTCTGGAGAGGATCGGTTCTTTAGCCTACCGAGTGTAGTAACATAGCTGGTTGTCTGGCGTGCATGATGT
This sequence comes from Allium cepa, assembly GCA_030765085.1. Classification (NCBI taxonomy): domain Eukaryota; kingdom Viridiplantae; phylum Streptophyta; class Magnoliopsida; order Asparagales; family Amaryllidaceae; genus Allium; species Allium cepa. The sequence goes on from CM060928.1 coordinate 591,482,482, forward strand.
GTTCCACATTTCTAATCTTCGAAAGTATATGCATGATCCAGATAGTATTATTGAAGAAGCTGCTCAGTAAGATCTCGAAATCACTCCCAATTTAATAGTTACAAGAGAACCGATAAAGATTGTAGATCGTGATGAAAAGAAATTGAGAAACAAAGTTGTGAAACTAGTTAAAGTTCAGTGGAGTGGCGATCCAAAGGACTGCACTTGGGAAACTGAAGATAATATGCGGAAATCATATCCCAATTACAGAGTGGATATCTCGGCTTAAACTGGTAAGCCATTTCCTTATTCTTTCTAAATTCGTATATTCTTTGTTTTCTTTTCTCTCTTTCAAATTTCGAGGACGAAATTTTCTTAAGGGGGGATATTTGTAACATCCCAAAATTATTAATTTAAATTTGGTAACTTATTTGGACTTTTGAAATTTAATTTGGAAAGTTTCAAAAGAAATGAGTATTAAATATTACAAAAACATATGGATATAGATAAAGAATTTGGTAGTTTTAGCTTTAAATAAATGGTAATAAAAAATTGTAAAAAGAAGGATTTGTGTTAAACATAAAAATATAAGGTAAGATAAACCATAATGAAATAAATATATATTTGCATATGAATTTTGTGTATGCAAGATAACAAAAACAAAAATGTATGCAAGGCTAAGAATAAATATATATGTATAAAACAAAAAAAAGATGTATATACAAAATTCAAAATAGGATTGCATGTAAACATAAATGGGAACATAAGCATTAAATGCTTTCTTCTCAGCATAAAACTAGGGTCATTCAAAATGTGAAAAAAAATCATTTCAGCTGAAAACAAATCTTGCTTAATCAAAGCAAGAAGATAAAAAAATCTGACCAAAAAGAAATAAGCTATACTAGATAATACCTACCCTTATACAAACTATTTCCTTTATATATACATATACATTAGTATAGTTCGTTCAAACAAAACAAAGCAAAGCCAGGAAGAAAAAGAAGTAAAACATCACTGCATTTTCAAACTAAAAAAAATCAAAATCATTCAACTAAATAAAACAGGATTCAAAAGAAGATCAACTGCAGGTTTTCAAAACAAGAAAAAAAAGTTGTTCTCTGTTTCAAATTTGCTTCCAGGTGGGTAAATATATTATTTCAAAGTTTAAATCTGGGTATTAGTTCATGGAACTTTGTACTTTGCTGTAAAGAAAAAAAATATAGTTCTGTATGTTTTCTGTGATACTGGAGATGTTTATATGACTTGTTCTTCTATAATTTTTGGTTTTAGAGCAAAGTGAATTAGGAAAAATCTAATAAATCTTCATACAAACATTTTTAACTTAGGATTTTTAAACAAAGTAGTTTAAACTTGAATCACGGCCTAGAATTTGTTTTGAAGCTTGATAGTGGAAGATGGACCCTGTAAACTCAGTTTTACAGTAAAAAGGGAATTTTCTTATTAATTCAAACATTTTAGATTGTTGATTTGATCATATAACTTGAATCTACATACAAAGATAGGAATTTTAAAACAAATATGATGATTTTTAGTTGAATGTGCAAGGTGCAGTTCCTAATTGAACCAAATATGCTTTTCTATCAATTTCTGGTGATTGAGCAAATCTTAGATGTTGAATTTTTGGTTGAAGGTAATTTGTTGATCAACGATTTCAGGAAAATTATCAAATAAATTTTCTATTGCATGAATTGATGGGTCGAGGTGAATCTAGGGTTATGTTTGAAGTTTTGCAGTGGGTTGGAAATGTGGTGATTTCGTCACCATGGATTGGTCGAGTTGCTCGAGATTGAGGGGGATGGTAGTGTAGGGGGTTGACGTGGTATGGACGGAGTTGGGGCAGCTTCGGTGGTCTGAGAAGCGGCGAGGAGGCGTTTTCATCTTGGTGAGTTCGAATTACAGCGTCGAACGAAAGACTAAATTTTGTTCTCGAGTTTTTGGTTTCGAATCGAGCTTTTATTTCGAGAATAGGGGATTTTTGCGACTTGTCGAAGGTCACGAAGTTCGCTGGAGCGACGGCGCGACGCCGTGCACGTGCACGACGTCGATTTTGTATCAGGAGGTTTTGGGCTGGGGAGAAACTCAAAGGGGTACTCGAGTAGGAGATGGGTTGGCTTGGATTTCTCGCGTTCGTATGGAATGGATTCCGCAGTATGTAACTTAAGCTAAAAAAAGAAGAAGAAGAAGAAGAAGAAGAAGAAAGTACGAGAGGAGAGGAAGAACTCGAGGAAACGTAGGGGGAAGCTCGAGTGACACTCGAGTAAAACCTGGAAAATTTTGGGTTTGTTTTCAAATTGGTTTGAGCCTAATAAATTTAAAGTTATAATGTTAAACAAAATTTAGTAATTATGAAGTAATTAATGTTGACTATTTTAAGTTAAGAACTTAATACAAGTTTTAACTAACTAAGTGAATATATAACAATGTTTTCTAAAATCTTGATTAATATTTTAAATTAAGTAGTTAATATAAGTAAGTTTTAATTTTAACAAAGTTTTCTAAGTTATTAATAATTTGATTTCAAAGTTATTAATGAAGATTTTTTTTAAAATGTTAATTAAGATAAACAATTATCATTAATTAATTGTTTGGAAAGTAATTAAGAATGATTAATTTCTAGTTGCAATTAAAGATTGGTTAATTAATAATTAAGTATCTAATTAATTTGAAATTTAGAATTGTTAATTAGATAATTTAAGTTAATTTATAATTGGTAGTCAATTAAGATAATTAATTAAGGAATGATTTAAAATGGATTAAGGATTAATTAATGTATCATTAAGAATAATTAATCAATAATCAATAAAAAATAGTTATGTGGTTAATTCATTTAAACCACATTCAGCTTAACTAAAATTGATTAACCATTGTCAAATGTTGTGTACTGATTGATATTTCTGTGATATCCCGGAATTTTTGGCAGTTTAAATTTAATAATCCGTGTTTAAAATTTAAAATGATTTGATAATTTGTAAATTATATATGAAGTTTAAAATACAATTAATAAAAGAAACAATGATTCATTAAATAACAAATAAGTCACAATCTCTTTTATAAATTTATTTTAAGTGATTAAAAATATTATTTTCAAATGATTGTTATATGTATTGTTTTTCTTTATAAAATATAATGGTTTTACTTCTTTAAAATTGGCTTTACATATAGATAAGTAATTATAAACAAATTAATTAAGTTAAATTTTCATTAAACTTTAATTTAAAAATACTAATCGCTTAAATTGACAAATGTAAGCATCTTATAAGCCTAATCTAACATGTGTAATTAAACACACAAGACATTTACAAGTGTCAAATTTTATTTCAACTTTCTTTTATCTATGTTAATGGCTACCTTTCATCTTCATTCCTTTTCCCATCTTCACTTTCTTAATCAAGAGAAGAGGAAAAAAATCTGTAAATTACTTTAAGTTGCAAAATCAAGAATCAACTGCCTGTAACCATTTCAAGAGTTCAGGCAAGGAAATTAGAAGCAAGTTCAAAATAAAAATAAAAAGAGAAATCTGAGCAGCTCCTTCAAAACTTGGATTTATTAAAGGCCTGCATGCATTTTGAATCCAAGCCATCTTCAAAATCATATGCCTGTATTCTTAAACCTAGGATCAAGAGCAGTTTCCAGTATTGAAGTTCTCACTGTTTTCTGGAAAAATATAATAATTAAGGTGAGTAACTCTAAAACTTCTGTTATGTTTCGAAGTTGCATGTAAGGATCTTTGAGGTATAAGTGAATTATGCTTTGCATGTGTTTTAAATTGATTTTAAGTATATATGTCAGACAACAAGTATATACATTGCTGGAACAGTGAACAAGTTAGATCCAAACAAATTGAACTTGGTTCAGGTAGTAAACGTTGAAGAAAATTTGATGAATGTTAACATTTATGTTGTCTGATAATTCTATGATGAATGAATGCAAATATGAAAATAAGAATTTTCCAGTTTGAAAGTTATAGATAAGGATTGTCTGAGAATAGGAAAGACCTGCATAAATCCATCTCTGTTCTTTCAGAAGTTGATATCAAAGATAAATTCAAAAATCACTCAAACAAAATAATATTAGACATTGTTATGTAAATGAAAATTGTATGTTAAGGTTAGATGGTAGTTTTAAAAATAGTTTCATAATTTTTGAAACAACAAATAATTATAAATAAGGGGTTAATGGTAAAGATGGAATATTTGTAAAAAATAAACTATCTTAAATTCAAAATCGAACTACATGCATGTAATCATGATGGGAAATCATGAAATTTGAGATGCAATTTGAAAATTTTAGTTGGGCAATTTGGGAGAATTTGGGATATTGACGTTTTGGGTTTTTTGGCATTTGCCGTTGAACGGCGTGGTGATTGGGGTTGGAATTTTGGTCGAGGCTAGTTTTCAAAGTGTGGATGATGGAAAAAATACTGGTGATTTTTATTGATGGCCATGGTGTTCGTATTTGAATAAACTAGGGTTTATACTGGTTTGAGGATCGGCTGGGTTGTTGGAGCATTTGCGACTTGGAAATTGAACTGGAGGCGATCGCGATTTGAGGAATGGTGACGTGGAGGTCCGGTGATGCTTTGGAGAGGTCACTGGAGTTTACGGTGGTGGTGATCGTGGGTGGCGATGGGTTTGTAGTCAGTTTTTCTTCAGTTTTCTTCGAGCTTAAGGGTCGATTTCGTTTTGCATGTTATCTGTTTGATTTGGGGCACGGTTGTTGTCGCGTGTGGCCGAGTGATAACCAACGATGGCCGCATTGACCAACGGTGGTCGGAATTGTTGGGGGACGTGCACCACGTGCACGTTATATCTGTGAGGATGGTGTTTTCAGGAAAGATGAGTCTCTTCTCGAAAGATGCTTGCGTTTTCTCTGCCTTGTCTCGAAGTAAGTAGGGACGAAAGAAACTCGTGAGGTACTCGGGATTTTGCTGTTTATGCTCGGGTAAGAATTGATGCCCAGTATTGTGAGTAGATATGCAAGTTTTAAAATTTTTAGTTATAAGCAGAACCCAGGTTTCTTTTGGCAAGGAAACCATGGTTATAAATTGGTAAATAAAAGGAGATAAAAAGGGTTTTGAAGAATAATTTAGTGGAGGTTGAATTACTTAATGAAGTAATTAAATAAATAGTAATTGTTGACGAAAGTAAATCAAGGGATGATCACTTAATGTAAGGGTTAATTGAGATTTATCAATTACTAACTTAAGGTTTATTAATTTACAAATAAGGAATAATTAATCTAAAATTAGAGATTGATTAATTCGTTATGGATTTATAAATTTGTATTGTGAGATATTGATTAATAATTAGGGGTATTAATCATTAGATAATGGATAATAAATCAGTTAATCAAAGGTTAACCTATTGATTTTAAAAGTACGTAAGGATTGATTACTTTGTATTCAAAGAGATTAATTAATAACTAAGGTTAACTAATTAATGATTTAAGATTAATTAATTAATTTATAGGGTAATTAAGAGATAAATTACCAGTTTTAATTAATGAAATGAATGAGATTAATTAATTTGTTAATCGTCACTTGGTGATTTACTTAATTTAGCTATTTAAGGGAATGGATAAGTATAACTACTTATGTAAGTAATTAAGAGTTAATTACTTAATTATTTTAGTTAATTAATTAATATGGTTAATTAATTAACGAATGGGATTAATTTAAGATTAATTACTAAAGATAATTAATTGAAAACGTAATTAATTAATAAAGTAATTAATTAAGGATTTATTTATTAATTTAATTGTTTAATAATTAGTTAATGAAGTAATTAAAGATTAATTAATTAGATTAATCAATCAAGGGTTAAGATAATTAATTAAGAAGTTAATTAATTAGGATAAGAAATTATAAATTGTTAATTACTATTTATGATTAATGGGATGATTGATTATAAGTTAATTACTTAATTAATTGAAGGAATAAATTAATTAATAAGGATCATTAATTATTGTAATTAATGATAGTAATTAAAAGGTTAATTACTGAATATGGCTAAGGTTAATTCTTGGGTATGTATTCTGAGATGCTGAGTGATGTGATATGATTGGATTTAAACTGAGATAATGTGGTCATTCATTGACGATGAATTAATATGTATAGGTGACACCCTGTATTTGAAATTTGAACTATGTTTCAATTGAAAATTTTGGGATAAGATGGAATTGAATTCGAAGAGATCGGAGTCGGGTATTAGTCAATACCCGAAACCACTTCGATTCCTTATAAATTGATATGTGAAACCTTTAGGCTGGTTCGGAATGATTTAAGTGAATTTGATCTGTTAATCTAACTTTTTGACACTTAGAAATTGATGTGTGAAATTTGTGATATCTATAATCAACTTGTGAAGTTGTAAAATTGATATAAGTTACCCGGGTTTATATGAGTTGTATGCTTTTAGTATTTATGTTAGATGGGTTTACTCACGTTGGTTTCCAGCCTGACAAGGGTGTTACTTTGGTGTAATGCTCGGGTCAGACCGAGTATTACAGATTTTCATGTAGGTACGTTCTGGAGCTCAGGAGACGAGCTGGATGGCAAGTACGTATAGAGTATTTCCGCTGCAGTATATGATTATATATCCGAGACATGATTTGTATATGATTAGTGACTGTATATATGTGAACCTTGATGTATTAAAGTGTAATCAACAGATAAAATATTCTTTTGTAAACTGTTATTATTTATTATATTTAATCCGCTGCGAATGTGAGATTTTGGTGTTCTGTTCTTCTTCTTCTTCTATCTCTTTCTTCTTTTCCATAACTATCTGAAATTTTCGGGTTCGAAAATTTTGGGCTGTTACAATTTCTGTTGTGATACTATGTGATGTAGATTGCTCTGTGTTGAACTGCGATTTGTGATTTAATTCTGTATTGATGTGAAAACCCTTTTGCCCGTAAAATGACATTTAAACTTCGATGCGACAGGGAGTCGGATTCCAGTTGGTTATCTGAAACCCACATCAAACCCTAAATGTGAATCTTTTTGATTGATACATCCACGTGTTTCAAAATTAACGCTCACTATTCGGTTTAGCCGGAAGAGGACCTTTGTGTCATATAACCCATTCTGAATAGTGATACGTCGAAATGAATAGCATTTGAAGACGGTGGTAAAGATTGGGTGTCTTCGAAAATGATAGGATAACCTATCGATTATCTCTGCACTGAGTTGCTCAGATATAGAGATTTACACATGTGATGGAAAGTCCGATCGGGATTGTGGATACCCGGATTTGCACGGGCTTCTTCCTTATTGGACGAAGTGCCTTCGGTTCTGTTCGAACCTGGAACAGACTCGTATGGTTGTATGTCTGACACTACACTTTGAGATATAAAGCATATTTCTTTCAAATACATATTTGTTAGTGGCGGAGAATTTATTCTCTTAGCTTAACACCCTTCTCTGAGATGTACGAGCCCAGAGGTTGTGTAACTGAAGGTTATCAGTGATATACTCCCAATTTGGTAGTGTGGCATGCTAAGTGCTGTTGTACGTTGATGATCATTTGTTGATCATTTGTGATCAAAGCATGGCTTTCGTGTAAAGCGTAGCTTTGTGGACGAGACTTCATCGGACCTCACACCCCGTAAATGGTTGAAACAGGAAAGATCTGGCAAGATTATGAGGGTCGTACCCTTTAGGGTATGTCATTTCCATCTGGAAAAAGGTAGTTTCATGGTATGGAGCCTTGATACTTTACTTATGTGGTTGCTACAATCTCATTTACTGTGTGGTTGTTGCTTTGTGGTAGAGGGCCCTCGGATAAAAGTCGCAAACGACCGGAGGGTGGCATATTCGAGTAGTAGTTACCTTGTTACAGAGGTAACCCGACCTTGTGTTGGTAGAGAGCCAAGTAGGTTCTCAGGACGTCCCTCCAGAGGCTTACCCATGTGGCATTAGGAAGTTCCTTAGCCTGACCATTTGTTGGAAACCCAAACAAAACAATACGAACCCAATACGGCTTTAGTTGTAGAACCTGCCATTTAACATGGAAGCTATAGTAGGCATAGTATAATGGTACGTATGTTGGCTGAGATTAATATTATAGTTTCGAAATGTTTTCACACTATGCACTAGTAAGAATATCAAAGGATTTTTCTCGTATTAAGCATATTTGACTATCATAAGTGGAAATCTCCCCCAAGTGTGCGATTGCATTATGTGTGTGTCGGGAGGCCTTATGGTAGTTTCATTTTCCAAAAGCATAAACGGTTTTCTTAAAAAAATATGTTATTTAAAAGCAACTATTTCTGTTTACTCGTACCAGTCCCATGATTGACCCAGAGTTTATTGTTTCCTTTCTAAACTCTGGGTGCCCATCATCTCCACACGGGCAGCCTAGTAGCAGGTTTTCATGGTTCTGGTGTTAGCAGTATTTTGGAAGCTTTTACTTTGGAGATATTTTGGAAGCTTTGGATATCAAGGTGCTTAGTTTTTGGAAGTTCATTATCACTCTATTTCTTTGAAGACTTTGGCATATGATCACTTATTGCTCTATTATGATGTTCTATTTGGAGTTGTGATATATGTATTATGATACTCTGATGTAGCAATGGATATTATGATGATGTTATATCTGTGATGTAATGCATGATATTCATTTTGTTTGCGCTGTTTTATATTCATCTAATGTTGTTATAAGCTCTATCTGACTGGAGTTCGAAGTTTGAATCTTTGACAGTCGAATACAAGTGAGGTATTTAGTGTCAATTTTCGAACGTTGGATTGCAGCGTGACAAGGCCCATGGCTAAAGGAGCATGGAATTCTGAGTTACAAATGGAGCTAGTGTTGTTGGAGTCACAATGGAATAGTATCATCTGAAACTAGTGAGTGGACATGATTTAATTTTGAATAACTATTATTATTAGATAATTTTATTTCTAGAGTAATATCATCTTCTCTTTTGATAAAGTCAGGATATAGCTTTATTTGTAAAGACAATGTTATGAATATTTGTATTGGTAATAAAATAACTGGTTTGGTGCATTGAATAATGGTATTCATGTTCTTACTTTAATCTTGTATTTAATTTGGTATTGTAGGCTAGGCCATATTAGTAAGAAATGACTAAATGAGTTAATAAACCAAAGGTTTCTCCCGTTTTTTGATTTTGAATCATTTGATACTTGTGATTTATGTCTTAAAGGGAAAATAATTAATACACTTACAGTGGAAGCAACGAAAGATAATGAATTCTTACGACTCTTACTTACTAATGCATGTGGTCAAATGTTTATAGTGACTAATGATGGTGTGTTGTACTTTGTTACATTCACTAACGATTTACTGGATATGGGTATATGTATCTTATTAAACAAAAATGGTTTTCTATGAGAAATTTGATGAATATAAAAACGAAGTTGAAAACCAAAGCAATAAGAAAATAAAATTTCTATGATCAGATCGAGGAGGCAAGTATACTGTATCATAACTCCAACCTTACGTAAAAGAGAATGGGAATCTATTTCAAGTTACTCCTTCGCATACTCCATAACACACTAGTGTTTTCGAGAGGAGAAATCAAACCTTGTTAGACATGGTTTGATTGATGATGAATGACGTTGAGTTTCCTCTTACATTATGGGGATATGCATTGGAAACAACAACATATATGCTAAATAGGACGTAGTCTAAATCTGTGTCTAGTACTCTATATGAGTTATGAACTGGAAAGAAACCCTACCTTAATAAAATTAAGGATGAGGGTTGTCCAACTTATTTTAGGAATGTACATCCTAGTAAGTTAGAAGCAATATTAGTCTTGTGTAAGTTCATAGGATATCTAAGGTCTCATGGATATATATTCTATCATACGTAGAAACAAAAGGTTTTTGTTTCCAGACATGCGACTATTATACAGAATGTTACTTAGTTGTATCCTATCTCCAAAGCGTAAAAGCTATACTCTATATTAAACCACCAATGAATATTAAATGTTAATGATTATATTGTATATATCTTTGCATAACACACCTTGGCACATCAAAATTGATGGATAAGGTAACACACCAAAGTATAGGTAATATCCAAAAGGGGTGGCCTCTCAATTGGTTGCAAGCCATAAGATTAACCCCTTAAAGATGTAACAATCGAAAGCCAATGCCAAGAAAAGGTTTCAAAGCCGAAGACCTTCTATTAAGCAATCACAACCAATAGCATATAGAGCTCAAAGTCTACATAGTGCACACAGATTCCCACATCCGTGAACTATATATGTGTGTGTGTGTGTGTGTGTGTGTGTGTGTGTGTGTATAAGATACCGGTTAACAATCCACATTAATCTATAGATAACTAGACAATGAGACATGCTCAAGTCTTAGGCCTACAAGAGGCCAAATTAGCAAAACAAGAGGAAAGCTATCCACCTGATGATGCAATCAAATGTCAATAAATAAGTGATAATCCCAATGCATCAGGGATCTTTTGGCACCTGCATAATTCAAGCACCATTAAAATTGTACTTTCCTCTATTAGAGCTCATAGAAAAACACATTAATGGTGGATTCAACCAATAACTCTTGTAAAAGCCTATGGTTATATGATAGAACTTTGAAGAAAGAAAGGACAGTTGGCATTTGGATTTTAGTCTGAACCATCATAATTTTCAATGTCCCTACTTTTAGCACTTCTACTTTCGGTTTCATTTGTAACTTTCCTATTACAATTCACTGCAATACATATAACCCTCAGTATAAACCCCTACAAAATCATTCTAGCATCTAATCATCTATTATAGCCTTTGGTAGTAAATCTATTATATTAATAAGAAAATCAAGTCCATTGACATGAACATATCGGTTCTCAAGATGTTAGCGCGTGAAGAAAATTACCACCAACATTACTGGTGCTAAGAGGGCCGAACCCCCATCCCCTTTATTTCAATTCTCTTAAAAGATAGCTGTTTTCACCTTCCAATCATGTCAAACTCCTGAAAGTAATACTATGGAATCTAACTAGGAAATGTCGATGAACCTTTGGATTTAGCTTATTAAAGAAGACAATAATAAGCGTCGCGTTACCTTAATGTTGAAAAAGAATAAAGGTGGGGAATATGATCTTGTCGATGAACTTCAGGCTCTCGAGATCAGGGGGGTCTTGGGGTATCTACATTAGTCACTCCAAGAATTAGCCTAGCTCCCAAAAATGGTTAAAGAAATAAAAGAGTAAGTGTAACAACCCAAAATTTTGTAAATATTTTAAATTTAATTTATTTGAAAACTTTGGATTTTAATCATTAAAATTTGAATTTTTGGAATTTTTCCAGTGTAATTTTGGATGTATTTGTAATTTATCTTCCAAATTGGATAAAATAAAAAATTTCTGAATATTTTATATTTTGGTCAAAATTTGACTTTTATTTGAAAACTTTAAAATTTTAAATTCCAATCTTTTTATTTGAAGCTGGGTACAATTCTGGTATCCTTTTGCTTTTTGTTTCGTTAAATTCTGATTTATACTTTTAAAATTGGATAAAATACAGCGTTTTACACGCAATTAATTTCTGTATTTTATTTTATATTTTTCCTATGTCCATCTCTTTATTTTATTTTTCTATTTTGTTTTGTCTGGACTTCATTTTATTTATTGGATTTTACTTGTTTATATTTTATAGATGGCTTGGAAATTTCAAGAGACCTTGGTTTCTTTTCTTGGAAATCAAGTTAGGCCTTTTCAACTACCTAGCCCTTCATTTCCACATCTTAGCCGTTAACATGCTTCCCCATAACCCTAGCCGCTGCTCCACTTTACAATTCACGTACAGAAAAGTTTCTCATCTTATTTTCAATTGTTTCCTGAAGAAAATACAGTAAGTTCCATGGCCTCCTCCTTCTCTTCTCTTTTCTCTTTTCTTTTTCCTTTTATTCTCTAATTTTTTAGCTCGGCCACACCATGCTAGCCGACCTTATCTCCTCTCCACCATCAACATGATCGGCCTCCACCTCCACACATCATCCCCATAACAAGGCCGTGAGCCCTAGAACAAAAAATCCATCACCAAATCAAGTTTAAACCCTAGCCAAGCCTATATGCATCCCTTCCTTGCTTCTACTTGCTTTGCCTTCCCTTTTTCATACCATAGCTGTGCCTTGTGATCCCTAACCGAGCCTAGCTTGCCTTTAAACACCACGGCCGAGTCTATGGGTGATATGGTCGAGCTTATAGGTGATGTGGCCAAGCCCAGGCCGAGCCCACTTGATGATTCAATCTAATTTTGCTTCACTTTAATTCATTTTGTTCGTTGAGTTGATTTAAATTATTGTATTGAATTTTGTTCTCATTGTTTAATCCATATATTTTTATGGTAAATCATATATTTATAATAGTTATATGTTTCCAAGATTTTGATTTGGGTGCCACTTCTCTTCAAATCAAGTGCATGCTTGTCGTACCTTTCTATGTCTGTTGTGTGCCTTTACTTCGTAATCTCTAGCTTCAAAAAGGTGAGTTATTCACTCTAGACGCTCCGTACTAATATAATTGTGAAACTACGACAAGTGAATATGTAATGATTGATATACTATGTTTATATATGCATCTGATCTGTTTATATGGTGTATAACCTGATTTTACACCTGTTACATCGTTGTTATAATGCTATACTGTTATTTTATTTTCTGTTTCTCATAACTATAAGTTCTCTTATCACTCTGGGTTGAAATGATACGTACCCGAACGAGCTTTAGAATAAGGAAAAATCATTATGGACTGAAATGATAGGCTCGAGTTATTTTTATAGTATTTGATTTTCTTGGGGGTTGCGGGTTTGAAATGATAGAACCTGGATTTTGCTTTTTAAATTACGGATTAAAATGATATATTATCCGTATCACGTGACCTAGGTTAGAAAATATTATACAAACCTGTGGTTAATTATATATATTTTCTAAGATTTATAAGTATTTTTAAATCTAAAAAATATGACATTTAGACTTAAAGTGGATTTAAATAATTTAAATGAATTTATAGTGATTTTTCAATAAGTTAAAATGTATAAAGAATTAAATGGAAAGGTGTATTTTAAAAAGTTGACTTAACTTGGAATTGGGAATTTGGTTTTAAATGGAAATTTTAAGTTAAGTAAATAAATGGAAATTTTATTTTATTTATGAAATGGATATTTTAAAATAAAGTGTTAAGTGGATTGTTAAAATAAAAAGTTGATAAAATAGTTTACTTTTGACTTAATAAGTGAATTATTGTTTAAATTGGATATTTATTTATTAAAGGTTTATTTTATTGAATCATAAGTTAAATGATATCCAAATGAATATTTTTGAAGTGAAATATATGATTTTTTAAGTTAAAATGGCTAAAATTGAAGTTTTAATGTTTCTGAAATTTTATATTAAATCTGGAATTAGGATTGGTAGCACTTTAGAAATGTTATGGTTTTAAGACAGCATTTGTTAAGTGCTATCATTTCTGGAAATAAACTAAGTTCTGAAATAACTAAAGAGCTACTGCAACACTTTGTAAGTGCTGTTGTTGTTGAAACTAAACTACATTTTGAAATAACTAAATAGCTACTGCAGCACTTTGTAAGTGCTGTTGTTGCTGAAAGTAAACTGTTTTGAATAACTAAATAACTACTGTAGCACTTGGTAAGTGCTGTTGTTGCTGAAATGAAACTAAATTGTTTAAATTACTAATACCTAATGTAGCATTTTGTAAGTGCTGCTGTTTTGAAATGGAGCTGTTTGGAAAAAAACTAAATACCAACCTTAGCACTTTATAAGTGTTGCTGTTTTGAATTTGACAAGGTTTTTGAAATATTACTATATCTACCATAACATTTTATAAGTGCTTTTGTGGCTGAAATTTACAATACTTTGGAAATTTTATAATTGAATGAATGAACTTAGAAATGTTACAACTTGAAATGAAGATTATTTGATATCGTATTTAAACGGTTTAAATGAAAATGTTTTGAAGTGAATATAAACTATTTTTGAAACTGAAAACATCGGGATATAACTATTGGTTGGCAAGGAGACCAGGATCGGATATGGGCATACTCTCTATAGATACCAAAAACCACTTTGACCACCGTGTACGCGGTGGAGATTCCAGAATGAAGTAGAATGGTGGTGACATTTTATTGAGGTATGTACGTGGACCAGACTCCTGTGAGTTGGCATAAGGTGGCTAAAATAGGAGCGATTCCGGGCCAATGAGGTAGCTCCTCTTATCGGACACACTTCTTCGTATGCCATTCTATTACTTTGTGATTGATTGGTGCGCACCTTTGATTTTTGGGAGTGTGGCTCAAGGTGGGCGGTAGTGGCTGCTACACGTTACCACCGGTTCGGATAGTAATTGGTATATCTTCCCTAGCATTGCCTAGTTGTGTCGTGTCGCCTACCCTAGCGAGCCTTGTACGAGTTTGATTTGTGTCGTACCTATGGAGTATCTTCTCGTAGCCTCCCGATCAGGAGATACACACGTGATGTATAGGCTATATGCACTATTTATGTGTTAAGATGGAAAATGTAGAGCCCTAATGCTACTTTAAAGTAAGTATATTTTACTAATAGGCATTATTATAATAACGTATATTACTACATAGTAAATAGTTTAATGGATCCTTAAAGGATGGATGATCCCAAGCATCCTTTAAGTTAGTCGTACATTTATGTTACCGTTCACTTGAGCTGGTTTACATTGTATAAGTATGTATGTCCCAACTTGAGTGTTTTTGTTTTGTTTCATGCTCGAGTCAGCCTGTGTAATCTATCTTCTGGAAGCTAGAGATTTCTGGAGTTTATATGCTTATCTAATTTATCTATTTCAGTTCAGTCATTCTATTTCATCTTTTGTATTCGAGACTTATGTATTTGGGATTTCTACTGTATTTGTTTTTAACTGTATTTGTTTTTTTCCAGACTATGTATCTTGTGCTTGTTTGAGACTGAGTTTGTAGTGGCTTCATGAACCACTATGGTTATTTTTATTTCCGCTGCGAGTATTCAGATATTCTGTGTCTGTGATTCTGTGCTTGGTTTTATTTGTTTCAAATTTTATTACAATCTATTGTTTTGAACTATTCAAGTTTGACATATTTAAATTTTATTGTCAAATTTGAATGGTGCAAAATAGTGGGTCGATACAGTTGGTATCAGAGCGAGTTTTTAGGCAAACCTTAGCCTGAGGAGCAAAAATTCATTAGAGATATGGTAGAAATACCCTAGAATGAGTGAAATCAATCATGGTATAAAATGATTTTTCAAATGATTTTCAAAAGGTTTTCGAAGAGTATTTTATATAAAAACTTTTCTTGCTTTGAAATCAAATTTTCCTTAACTTCTTTCTTTTCCTTATCCACCTTGATAGTAATTTCTTTGTTTGGGATTCAATTCCTATTGCATTTTATCTTATCCAATCTTATCTTTGTTTCTCAATTACCTCTGTCCTAAAATTCATTCTTGATTTTTCAGGATGAGTCATAGGAACGCAAGAGATAGGGGACGTAGTATTGCCCCAGCTCCTGAGCCTACTGCCCTAGTCAGGTTCACTAATCTTTGTAAGGAATACACTGATCTTGGTGGCATCAAGTTCATCGGATCTGAGAGCATTATTGAATCTCAACAGCGGTTGAAGGATTTGGAAAGGATTTTCTCCAGTCTTGAGATCACTAATACCCAGCAGCGTCAGTTGGCAGCTTGGCAATTGAAAGGAGCAGCCTTGGATTGGTGGGAGTCCGTCATCGCCCAAACTGTTGAGACTGATATTTCTTGGGAACAATTTAGGTATCATCTTCTGTTTGTCTTGAATTTGGTTTGGTTTCTCCTTTTGAAATCTATCTTACGTTCCTTTATCGTGCTTTAGGGATGCTTTTCTTGTGAAGTGGATGCTCGAGGCAGGAAAATATCGGCTGTATCGGGAATTCTTGGATCTGAAATAGGGTGATATGTCTTTTGCTGAATATGAGATGAAGTTCAATGAGCTTTCTAAGTTTGGAATTAATTTGATTGGCACTCCTCTCAAGAAAAATGAGAAGTTCTTTGCTGGTGCATGCTCGGAGTACTATGATCGCCTCATCGCTTATGCTCATAGTCCTTTCGCTACTCTAATGTACATGGCCATTAGATACGAGAATCGTACTTCTAAGGGTCCTCCAGCAGCTTGTTCTGCTCCAGCTCGGTCTTTTTTTGGTAATCCTAGGAAGAGGAAGCCCAACTTTTTCAATTACAAGAGGAATTAGAACAAGACTCCAGGGTCAGGATCATCTTCTTCATCTCAGAGGCAGTCTGCAGACCTGTCTGCCATCACTTGTTTTGGATGCAATCAGAGGGGACACTATGCTAACAGCTGTCCTAATTTAATTTGTGCTGATATCCTTCCTCCAGCTCAGTTGTCCAGGCATGATCTTTGCCACATTTGTCTACTTCCTGGCCATTTCAAGAAGGACCGCCTTACTCAACAGAAGGGCAAGTCATCGGGTATTTTTGACGTGACTTATGCATCTTCACCAGCTCCATCTCCTGCACTTGTACCTGCACCTGTTCCAGCTCCTGCTCCTAGTGATTCTCAAGGTACTCTTCAGGGCACCTTTACTTTGTTTAAGTCTCCTATTCATGTTTTATTTGATACTGGAGCATCCCATAGCTTTATCTCTGTGGATCTTTGTAATAAATTTGAGCATTTTCTTTCTCCTGAGTTAGCTCCTATACATTTGTGTGTTTCAAATCCTATTGGTGGCCCTATGAATCTTAGTAGGATTTGTAACAAAGTGAAACTCCTATATTTTTATCACTGTTTCAGTGGTGATTTCTATGTTCTAGGTTTTGACGCTTTTGATCTATTGCTTGGAGGTGATTGGCTAAACAGGCATGATGCCATTATCTCTTGTAATGCTCTAACTATCTCCCTTGTTGATGATTTTGGCAATTCTTTGGTGATTCAGTGCAGTTTGCCCCAGGATTTTTCGGGCAGCTTTATTTATTCACTGGATTCTTCTCCCTGTGATCTTCATTCGACTCGTGTGGTCAAACTCTTTCCTGATGTATTTGGTGAAGTCGCTGCTTTGCCTCCTAAGTGGGAAATCGACTTCCGTATTGATCTTATCCCTGGAGCTCGACCTGTAGTTCTTCCTCCTAGAAGAATGGCACCCCGTAAGAAGGTTGAGTTGAAAAAGCAGATTCAGGACTTGTTCTTCAAAGGTCTGATTAGATCTAGCCATTCCGATTGGGAAGCAGTGGTTGTTTTCGTTACCAAGTTCGATGGTTCTTAGTGGATGCGTGTTGATTATAGGGAGATGAACATGCTTACTATGAGAAACAGATATTCAATGCCTCATATCAATGATATGTTTGATCAGCTCCATGGAGCTACTGTTTTCTCCCAGCTTGATCTTGCCACCGGTTTCCACCAGCTCAAAGTTGCTGAGGGAAGTATTCTTAAGACTACTTTTCGTACTGAGAATGGTTTTTATGAATGGTTAGTCATGCCTTTCAGTCTGATTAACTCTCCTGCTTTCTTTGTTGATTTGATGAATCGGGTTTTTCATGATGTGCTTTATAAGTTTTTTTCCAGTCTTTATTGACGATATCCTTGTCTTCTCCAAGTCCGAGGAGGAGCATAAAACCCACTTGAGCTTTGTTCTAGGGAGTCTTAGGAGTCATCAGTTGAAAGCTAAATATTCGAAATGCCATTTGTGGAGAGATGAAGTCCGTTTCCTCGGGCATATTGTTTCTTGGTGATGGAATTTCTGTTGATCCAGCCAAGATCGCAGCGATCAATGTAAGTCTTTCCCTTCTTTTCTGTCTGTAACTTGATCATTCTGTCTTTTCTGTGGTCCTCATTTCTCCTTATTCTGTTATAGGATTGGGAAACTCCTAGGACTTCAACTGATATTCGAAGTTTTCTAGGCCTCGCCAGTTACTATCGGAGATTCATTGAAAACTTTGCTTGGATTTCTACACCTCTCACTGCTTTAACTTGAAAGAATGCTAAGTTTATATGGAGCGATAGGTGTGAAGCTACATTCAATGAGTTGAAGCGTAAGCTTACTTCCGCACCAGCGCTTACCGTTCCAATGGAAATGAGGGATTAACGGTATATACTGATGCTTGTGGTGAGGGTTTGGGGGCAGTTTTGATGCAAGATGGGAAGGTGATTGCTTATGCTAGTCGCCAGCTGAAACCCATGAGGCCAATTATGTAGCCCATGATCTGGAATTGCTTGCCATTGTCTTTGCTTTGAAGCTTTGGAGACATCATCTTTGGATGCTAAGTTTGAGCTCTTTACTGATCATCTGTCTTTGAAATATATCTTCATCCAAAAGGATTTAAATCAGCGGCAGGTTCGGTGGCTTGAGTTTCTGGCTTCTTATGATCTTGACATTAACTATACCTCTGGGAAAGCTAATGTTGTGGCTGATGCTTTGAGTCGGAAGAACGATATGTTGTCAGCTTGTTGTTTCTTCTTCTCCGCTTTTGGATCGTATCAAAGCTAGGCAGGATAAGGATGAGATGCTTAGGCGTATGAAGGAGAGTAGTCGTAGTAGGGTTAGTGGTAGTAGTCCTAATGGTGGTGGAGCTCAGATCGATGATATAGGGATTTTGAGGATTAATAATAGGATTTGTGTCCCGAATGTTGATGGATTGAGGTAGGAGTTACTTCGGGAACATCATCGATCCTGACTTTCTATTCATCCTGGTGTGTCAAAGACGTATCAGGACATGAAGAAGCTTTATTGGTGGAGAGGTATGAGGCGAGATATTTCTATTTTTGTTAGTAGGTTGCGACTTGTCAACAAGTCAAGGCAGATCATCGGAAGACCCCTGGTTTGTTGCAACCCCTGGAGGTTCCCAATTGGAAATGGGAACAGGATTCCATAGATTTTATTGATGGTTTATCGAGGAATACGAAGGGGAATGAGAGTATTTGAGTTATTGTGGATAGATTGACCAAATCATCTCATTTCATTTTGGTCAAATCTAACAGTTCTGCTTCCAGCCTGGCCAAGATTTATATGAGGGAGATTATTCGTCTCCATGGTGTTCCTATCAGCATTTTTTGTGATCGAGACCCTATCTTCACCAGTTACTATTGGAAAGCCTTTCAGGAATCCTTGGGTACTCATCTAAATCTTAGCAGTGCTTACCATCCGTAGACCGACGATCAAACGGAAAGAGTGAATCAGATTGTAGAGGATCTTCTTTGTGCTTGTGTTCTGGATTATGAAGGATCTTGGGAAGATCATCCCCATCGTTTCGAATTCACCTATAACAATAGCTATCAGGTATATTTTCAGGCTTCTATTTTGATCTTATCTTAATCTTTTATCTATCTCATTCCGTCTTTGAATTCAGGCTAGTATTGAAATGTCTATGTTTGCTGCTCTTTACGGAAGACCTTGTAGATCTCCATCTTGCTGGACTGAATCCGGTAATCATTTGGTTCTTGGTCCAAATGTGATTTTGGAGGCTTCTGAGAAGGTTGAGGGGATTAAGAGGAAGATGAGGATTGCTCGGGATAGGTAGAAGAAGTATGATGATCGGTGTAGGAGGAGTCTGGAGTTTGCTGTTGATAAATTGGTTTTCCTTATGGTCTCTCCCTTAAGGAATGTGATTCTATTTGGGCGTAGAGGGAAGCTTGATCCTAGGTTTGTTGGTCTTTTCATACCTTGGAAAGGATTGGTTCTCTAGCTTATCGTCTGGATTTGCCTAAGAAGTTTTCTGGAGTGCATAATGTATTCCATGTTTCGCATCTCCATCGGTGTCTGCATGATCCGTCTTTGATTGTCTAGCCTTCTGGTCTCGAAAGTTTGGGTATTGAGCCTAATCTGACAGTCGAGAGGAAGCCACTTCGTATTGTCGAAAGAGGTACGAAGCAGCCAAGAAGGAAATCTGTCAACTTGGTCAAAGTGCAGTGGAGTACGGATGATCGAGATTTTACCTAGGAGACGAAGGAGAGCATGCGTGCTTCGAATCCGGAATTGTTTGTTTCAGGTACTATTTGCTTTTCTAATCTTATCTTGCCTTGTTTCCATGCATCGTTCCTTTTCGAGGACGAAAAGTTTTGAGTGGGGGAGAGTGTAACAACTCAATTTTGTAAATATTTTAAATTTAATTTATTTGAAAACTTTGATTTTTAATCAATAAAATTTGAATTTTTGGAGCTTTTCCAGTGTAATTTTGGATGTGTTTGTAATTTATCTTCCAAATAGGATAAAATAAACAATTTCTAAATTTTTTATATTTTGGTCAAACTTTGACTTTTATTTGAAAACTTTAAAATTTTAAATTCCAATCTTTTTATTTGAAGCTGGGTATAATTCTGGTATAAGACACACCCTGCATAAGTCTTGGTATAAGACACACCTGGATTTTGTATTGGTTCGCATTTACCCTACATCCATCCCCACACAGTTCCTTTTACTTATTTTTTTCAACTAGTAAATGCAAACACAATCTCAATTTCAAGGCTATAAGACACACCCTCTAAAATCCTGACCTCTAGGTAGAGTCACTTGATTTCCATGCTACAAACGCACCTACTAGATTTATAGGCTACTAAGCACACCCAATTGATTTTACAGGCTAAATTCACACCTACTTGGATTTTACGGATATTAGGCACACCACAAAGTATAGGAGTATGTTTTGATAGAGTTTACTGGCTCGAATCTTCGATCTTGATTATAATTAATCCTATAACTCTTGGATAGCACTTCAATCTTGAGAGAGATGAGAGAAATCAGAGAGAAGATGAAGGAGAATCAAATTATTAATAATTGAATTTCATTCTGCTTGAATTTCGGCAGACTTTTAGTAAAAATTAATTTAGAAATCAAGAGAGTGAATAGAGGAGAGAAAAATAAGAAAGTAGTTAATGAAAATTCATTTGGAAGTCTTGTATGTATAGGAAAATAATGGTCATGTTCATTCACGAAGAGATACGACGAAAAGGCACTTCCATTCAAATTTGAATTTTGAATTTTATGGCCACTATGTCAACTTACATGGATAGGATATATCGACATATATCTTTGTATTTTTAAAAACACTTTAAAAAATTATTTTGAAAATCTGTTACTTTGCAAAATAATTTAATACTTAGTGGAATCGTTTAAATATAGTTTATACACTAATGAAAATATAACTTAATAAAACTTACAAATAATTTTGAAAGATTTACTAGGAATATTCAATAATATATATAAAAATCAATATAATTATAGCTTATTAAAATATAAATATAAATTCAATATATATTGTGAAGCCCTATCCCGAGACCCATATTAAGAAAGAGAATTATATAGTTCTCATGTCTGCTAATGCGGAGAATAGGGCTGGTTAAGGGCGACCATTTATAATTTTGTCTTAAACATCTACTGCATACGTCGATAAATTATCTATATTTTTTATTTCAAGTGGATCAACATATCCAATAAATGCTTAATACAAAACTATAGGTGGCTAATGGATGTATCAGAATAAAATACAATAACATAATACATATCACATCACAAAACATTAATCATGATATATATATATATATATAAACACATATAAAAAGATACATCCCAGTATGATACAAACTGATATACAAAAGTGGCACAGGGGCCATACTATATACATCTAATCAAATACATATCAGAGTCAAGCAGAAAGAAAGATAAACTACACAAAAGTGCTAGGCTGATATCAAAGTAGATGCATCAAAGATAAGTCCCGTAACTGATAGCTTACCTGAAATAACTCGGTCTGACCCAAGTACAAAATAAACAGGTCAGTCTAGCTAAAACAATCAGTTAATGAGGATAGATGATTATATGAAGCATAAGATATAAGGTGACAATTCTTTTCAAATGAGAAGAGGCAACAGAAAGAATACAACCTATGACTTAAGTGAAACAATGTCACTTAAGTATACAAAGACCTCAAAAGAGGTAAACTCAACAATAACACTCAAATAATATAAACAATCGCCTCATATCAGCAGCGACATCCCAAAATGTCTATATGGTTTCCATGAACCATTTCTCCTCAAAAGGAGAAACATCGATACAAACTCTCGCCAAAATGGCAAACATGAAACATTCTCAAAATAGGATGATCCAAAACTCAAATATATAAGAATCTCCAAATTCAATTATACCTCATCTCATCGGTATAATATCTCAATCTCAATTCGCCAAAATGGAAAAACCTAGAATATCCTATAAAATCATGAAATCATCCAAACTCACAACTCAAGGAACTCGATAAGAGTTCAAAACATCATAAACGAAATCATCATATATATAACATCTCATATAGCACTAGGCTATCGATGTAATAAAATATCTTAAAATGGTGAAATCACAATAAAACAGAAAACTCAGAAAACCTGGATTGGCTAAATACCTCATTGCAAGGCCGAAGCAATGATGCACGTGCTAGCCTCAAATGGCTGAAGCCTCAGACAAGGTCGCTAACACCTTTCAAAGCAATTTATCCACATGACAAGGTCGGTGACACCTCTCCAAGCCATTTTATCAGCCCTAACAAAGTTGCTATCACCTCCCAAAGCAGTTCGTCCTCATGACTAGGTTGCTAATACGTCTCAAAGCAGTTCTGTTAGGTAAACATCGTGAATGTGTCATAAAATCATGGATAGGAATCCAAAAAGTGTTAAGGTGTGTCTCATACCACATGTTCGCACTTAGCGGTTTACTAGCCGCTAGTCGATGCCGCACTAGGAACATCAAAAAACTCAGAAAATCATATCTCTCCTCGTCTCATCTCATCGATAATTATTAAATGGCATCGTAAGTTGTCTCGTCTCATCGACAAGTGAAAACATCGGATGGCGCCTCATAAACCATAAATCTCAAGCTGTAAAACTAGCCAAATATTGGCCTTCCCAGATAATTCCTAAAGATGGTTATAATCTCAAAATCCCGCCATAAATTGGCAAAATAACTCAGAAATCAATAACCCAGATAGTTTCAATCGTACAAGTCTGAAATTAACCGAAATAGTAAACGCACATGTCCCATGACATATGTTTTACTAAATCATTTAATTCTCTTTCTCATACATTCGAATAGTGCAAAAGTGTGTGTTTTATATTTAAAATAGTTTACTAGAGAAAACAAGCTTTTAAAACTTTTCCCAAAAAGATTAATAAAACCAATATTTAAAATTCTTTATTATAGGAAATAAATAGATTTTATATTAGAAAAATAATATTAAAATACTATGTAGTAATAATTTGAAATGTCCATTTATTTCAAAAATCACTTCAAATTGGTTTAGTGAAAATCATGCTCGAAAATAATGAAAAATAAGAAAGATAACTCAAGACCGATAACTTGAATTCAATATGAATTCAATTCAAATTTAACCCAAAATCAATTCAAATTTTATTTAAATTTGGGTTTCAAATTCTCCATATATAGCTAGCATATTGATAGGCATCATAGCTCTCAAAACATCTCAAAAACAACATCCAAATCGAATAAGAATGAGCGCAAAAATAAGCTAATACAATTCCCATTACAATGACTGTTATTGCTGTCGTTTTGCTCTCGGAACAGCAACAAACAAATACAATTTTGGCCAAGCTAACTTCGAAATTTTAGAAAACTCAAAACATGAAACTTCTAGCACAAAGTTTAAGCTTTCCAGAACATCTAAAATTATTGAATTTAGATAAGAAACATGAAAGATATGACCAAAAAAATTTCAGATCTGAAGTTCACTATAGCTGTTGTTTTAGTTTCGGGACAACGATATTAGAATGAACTTTCGACCATGTAAACATCAAAATTTAACAAAAAATCAAAACATGAAAGTCGTAGCAGATAATCTATGGTTTTTGGATGCTAAGACATATAAAATTATGATCTACTCTGTGTAATCATCTTTTAAAAGAAACAATTCACTAGTTGGAAACACTTTTATCACTTTACACAAACAAGTTTTTTCCTAAATAATTTAATAAATGCTCTTATTTTTCCTGGAAAGCTTGGACTTTGCGCTAGAAGTTTCATGTTTTGAGTTTTCAAAAATTTCGACGTTAGCTTGGTCAAAACTGTATTTGTTTGTTGCTGTCCCGAGGGCAAAACGACAGCAATAACAATCATTGAACTGAGAATAGTATTAGCTTATTTTTGCTCTCATTCTTGTTCTAAAATCAGCTCTGATATCAAGCTGTGACGCCCTACCCCGAGACCCACATTAACAAAGAGAATTACATAGTAATCATGTCCGTTAATGCGGAGAATAGGGCTGGTTAGGACGACCATCTATAATCTTGTCTTAAACATCTACTGCGTACATCAACAGATGATCTATATTTTTAACAACATAAAATTAATTAGAGTTGATAATTAACTCAAACTTGTTTTGAAAAGAATTTTACAATTTTATTTCAATAATCCTTAAGATAATACTTTGTTTGAAAAGTAAAGTTTTTATTGAATATTTTAAAATGAGTTATACATGTTGAAGATGGAGTCTGTTTTGAGAATTTGGGCATTTGAAAATAAAGAGTAGCAAAATTTAAAGAAATTCGGGGATTGAAGGCCATAGATTGAAAAGGGGTTTCTTTCTTTTGTTTACCTTTTAGAGGTAAGAGATGAGAATAGTCTTCTGTACGTATAGGAAATGTTCTCTCGTTTCGTTATCTTCTAGTTCTAGCCTAATGGGCTTTTGGACCCAAACAGAGAATAAATTAATTAGCCTAGAGTTTTAATTCACACCTAAATCAATATGCACATATTTATACTATGTTATAATTATAATAATAAAACAATGCATTTTCTTTTAAGTTTCTACACAAAAAATATGTAAACATATATATATATATATATATATATATAATAAAATATTTACATCGTATAAAAGTTTAATTTTAATTTTAAAAAGATTTTTATTAATAAAACCTTATTTTACATAAATACCCAATTTTACACTAATAAATGCATAACTCGATATTTTTAACTCCAAAAATTCTACTAAAATATTTTTTGTCTAAAAAAATGTGACAAAGCATTTAAAAATTAATTTTATAACCAAAACTCATTTCTAAATCAAATTCCATTCATTATTAACTCAAACAAAATAAAATAAAGTTCCAAATTTATTTTCTCATTTTATTTCCAAAAATTCATTGTTTATTCTAAATGAACAATTTGAAATTTTAATTTTATTTTAATTCACAATATTAAATCATAGCTGCCATTATAAGTTAATATTTATAGGTAATCTACTTCAAATGAGAGAGAATTCATCAAATTTCAATTTTGTTTATGGGTTGTCTGTTAATTACTTGTTCTTCTTCTTTGCATGTTCTATTTCTAAGTTTCTACAAGTAGCTGAAGCTTTCTATTACCAAAAGCCTTCATCTTGCTTCATTTTTGGCCAAATTGGTTTATGTTATGAATTGCAAGGTGTGTATCAAAACTCACATTTTCTAGCTTTGATTGAGATTTCAAGGTAAGAAATCTCAATTTTATTTGTTGCATGTCATTTGTGAATCGCTGTTAGTAAATTGTTTACATCTCTTTCATTTTATATTGGAATTCGATTTTCTTTGAAGTTCTGCAAAGTTTGAAAAGAATGTGACAATTTAATGTTAAACACTTTCGAAAATTTTGAGCATAGCGGGTCAAAAAACCCAATATAAACTCGCTGCCCTGTCACTGCAAAACTGTGACTTTCTGTGCTAAATTTTGTTGGTAATTTAAGCATATCTTCTTCGTTTGATCTCTGAATTTGACGACTCTTGATGTTCCTGAAAGTTTAGATTATATGCTACAACTTTAATGTTTTTACTTTTGTTAAATTTTGAAGTTTATATGGTCGAAAGTTCATTCTAGTATCGTTGTCCCGAAACTAAACGATAGCAGTAGTGAACTTCAGATCTGAAATTTGTTTGGGTTGTATCTTTCACGTTTCTTATCTTAATTCAATGATTTTAGATGTTTCGGAAAGCTTAGACTTTATTCTAGAAGTTTCAAATTTTGATTTTTCTGAAATTTCGAAGTTAGCTTGGTCAAAACTGTATTTGTTGTTGCTGCCCCGGGAGCAAAATGACAGTAGTAACAATCACTGAACTGAGAATTGTATTAGCTTATTTTTGCTGTCATTCTTGTTCGATTTTGATGTTGTTTACGAGATTTTTTGAGAGCTATGATGCCTATCAATAGACTAGCTATGTTTGGAGAATTTGAAACCAAAATTTAAATAGAATTTGAATTGATTTTGGGTTAAATTTGAATGAATTCGTATTGAATTCGTCTTATCGGTCTTGAGTTATCTTTCTTGTTTTTCATTGTTTTCGAGCATGATTTTCACTAAACCATTTTAAAGTGATTTTTGAAATAAATGGACATTTCAAATTATTATTACATAGTATTTTAAAATTATTTTTCTAATATAAATCTATTTTTCCTATAATAAAGGAATTTCAAATATTGGTTTTTTTAATATTTTTAGGAAAAAGTTTTAAAAGCTTGTTTTCTCTAGTAAACTATTTTAAATCTAAAACACACACTTTTGCAGTATTTGAACATATGAGAAAGAGAATTAAACGATTTAGCAAAACACATGGTATGGAACATGTGCGTTTACTATTTCGGTTAATTCTGGACTTATACGATCGAAACTATCTGGGTTATTGATTTCTGAGTTATTTAGCCAATTTATGGCGGCATTTTGAGATTATAATTCCTATCCTTAGAAATTATCTGGGAAGGCCAATATTTGGCGAGTTTATGGTTTGAGATTTCTACTTTGAGATTTATGGTTTATGAGGAGCCATTACGATGTTTTCACTTCTCGATGAGATAAGATAAGTTATGATGCCATTTAATACTTTTTGATGAGACGAGACGAGTATGGTGTCTCTTTATCACTCACCAATGAGACGAGGCGAGGATTGATTTTCTGAGTTTAATGATGTTCCTAGTGCGGCATCGACTAGCGGCTAGTAAACCGCTAAGTGCAAACGTATGGTATGGGATACACGTTAACACTTTTTGGGTTCCTATCCATGAGTTTGTGACACATTCACGATGTTTACCTAACAGAACTGCTTTGAGAGGTGTTAGCAACCTAGCCATAAGGATGAACTTCTTTGGGATGCGATAACGATTTTGTTAGGGCTGACAAAATAGCTTGGAGGGGTGTCGGCGACCTTGTCATGAGGATAAACTGCTTTAGGAGGTGTTAGCGACCTGTATGAGGCTTCGGCACCTGAGTTTAGCATGTGCAGAATTGCTTCGGCATTGGAATTGGGATTTGTCCAATCCGTGTTTTCTGAGTTTTCTGTTTTATTGTAATTTCACCATTTTAAGATATTTTATTACATCGATAACCTAGTGCTATATGAGTTGTTATATATATGGTTATTTCATTTATGATGTTTTGAACTCTTATCGAGTTCCTTGAGTTGTGAATTTGGATGATTTCAGATTTTATAGGACATTTTGGGTTTTGCCATTTTGGCGAGTTGAGATTGAGATTTATATACATTTATATCGATGAGATGAGGTATAATTGAATTTGGAAATTCTTCTATATTTGAGTTTTGGATCATCCTATTTGAGAATTTTTTATGTTTCCATTTTGGCAAGAGTTTGTATTGATGTTTCTCCTTTTGAGGAGACATGGTTTATGGAAACCATATAGACATTTTTGGATGTCGCCGATGATATGAGGCAATTGTTTATATTATTTGAATGTTATTGTTGAGTTTACCTCTTTTGAGGTCTTTGTATACTTAAGTGACATTGTTTTACTTAAGTCATATGTTGTATTCTTTCTGTTGCCTCTTCTCATTCGACAAAGAATTATCAAATTGAATCTTATGCTTCATATTATCGTCTATCCTCATTAACTGACTATTTTACCCAGACTGACCCGTGTGCTTTGTACTCGGGTCAAACTAATTTTTTTTTAGGCTAGCTATCAATTACGGGACTTAGCTTTGATGCATCTACATGGATATCAGCCTAACACTTTTGTGTAGTTTATATTTCTTTCCGCTTGACTTTGATATGTATTTGATTAGATGTATATGGTGTGGTCCCTGTACCATTTTGTGTATCAGTTTGTATCATAAGGATGTATCTGTGTACACGTATTTATATATATGATGATTACTGTTCTGTGATGTGATACGTATTCTGTTATTGTGTTTTGTTCTGATAGATCCATTAGCCACCTATAGTTTTGTATTAAGCATTTATTGGATATGTTGATCCACATGAAATAAAAAAATATCATTTATTGACGTATGGAGTATATGTTTAAGACAATAATATAGATGGTTCCCCTTAACCTGCCCTATTCTCTGCATTAGTAGACGGGATTACTATGTAATTCTCTTTGTCAATGTAGGTCTCGGGGTAAGGAGTTACAGTAGCTTAAATAAACTAATTAGAGAATGAAAGGTGAAGTATAAGAATAATAGATAATAATTCTTCTCAATAGAGAAGAAGCAACAAAACATATGTCACCTCATAGTTCATGAGATGAGAATAACTAAAATATCATATGAAAGTCTCATGAAAAGGGCAATATCAACAACAACATCGATTAAATCATTTATAAATGCCCCATATCATTGGCATCAGCATCGACATCGGCATAATAAAAGGCTTCCATCAATAATGGGGATCTAGGATCCATGGCTAAGCCATATATAAAATCTCAATCAATAAGAATGAAATATAGAAATAGCAATAACAATGGTATGAATCCATGACAACAACAACTGCATGTGCATATAATAAGTGACCCCCCCCCCCCGGCCTTGCCAAGTACTATAATAGTGCGCTTATCAACATTGGCCCCTCGGCCTGATGTATATATGTGGCCTTAAGAGAAGTACAGCACGAGGACTTCCCAAGAGGTCTCCCATCCTAGTACTACTCTCGCCTAAGCACGCTTAACTTCGGAGTTCCAATGTGATTCGGTGCTTTAGTGCTAGTATGATCGCACTATGAGATGTTATATGTATGGTGATTTCATTTATGATGTTTTGAACTCTTATAGAGTTCCTTAAGTTTTGAGTTTGGATGATTTCATGATTTTATAGGATATTCTGGGTTTTGTCATTTTGGTGAGTTAAGATTGAGATTTATATACATTTATACCGATGGGATTATATATAATTGAATTTGAAGATTATTCTATATTTGAGTTTTGGACATCCTATTTGAAAATGTTTTATGTTTCCATTTTGACGAGAGTTTGTATAGATGTTTCTCTTTTTGAGTAGATATGGTTCATGGAAACCATATAGACATTTTGGGATATCGCCGATGATATGAAGCACTCAAATAGGAATTTTATTTAAAAACAACATTTGGGTGTAAGAATAATTTTAATATAGTTTTTTATGATGATTGGACAAGGAAAAGATTTTTATGTAATTTTTGTTGATTAAAATGTTTTTTTTGTAAATAATAGTGTAAATTTAAGTATTTAATCAAAAATGAAATTTTAATGATGAAAACTATTTTTAGTGGCTAAAGTAATATTAAAATATGTTAGTAGCATTTTTGTAAAGATAGAAACATGTTTTGCTAAATAATGTAAATTAGTGTTAAAAATAGTGGAAATATGTTAATATAGTGTAACATAACAAAGATTTATCTAAATATTATAACACTTATGCTTATTGGATCCAAACTAAGCCCAAAACCCACTTAGCCTACTAAGGATTTTTTGGAAAGCAAGCAAAGAGATGTTTGTACGTACAATCCTCGTTTCATCTTCCTTCTCAAAGAAACCAGAAACACCAAAATGGCCTCCTCTTCTCAATAATAATATTCCTCCAAAAAAATTGAATAAAAACAATAGAAAGTACTGCAAAATTAAGTCTCTAACAGGTAATCTATGCAAAACCAGAAAGTATTTCACCAGTTTCTTCCTTTTGAGAATTTGAGTTATTGTAATTTCACGTTTTTGCTTTGCACGTCTACTCTTCTTTCTCTAGCAGGTTTCTAGATTCAATCTAAGGTCTAAAGTCTCAATCTTGCTTCCTAAATTCACTAAATTCACTGCAAATAATCTAAGGTGAGTTTAAACACTCATTTTTCTAGTTTATTCAAGTTTCCATTTTTTTTTTATTGCATTAGATGAATCTTTGGTTGAATTTGTGATATGCTTGCGGAAAATTCATTTGAAAAATGCACAGAAGTAAAATAGTGATAGCATACATGTTTCCAACCCGTTTGAGCTCATTCTTCTTGGGTTAGAAACTACACTCAATGAGAAACAATTTCTCTTTTGGTTACATTGCAATATATGGAAGTTTGATTGATACGAAAAAGGATTGAAAGTAAAAGTGCTATTCTATCATTAAAGAAAATTTCTCGAGATTATACCTGAAATAAATTTCATTATATCTTTTACACTTCTTATCCAAATTCAATAAAAAAAATTATGTTTTAGAAAGCTTGGACATTTTTCTACACGTTTCATGTTTTTGACTTTTATGAAATTTTGAAGTTAAGTTAGTCAAAATTGCATTTCTATCTTACTATCCGGAGAGCAAAGTGACAGCGACCGTAATTTTAGACCTGAGAATTGAAATTGCCATAACTTTATATTAAATGTCCTAATTGGGTGATTCTTTTTTTGACTCCTACCTATGTAAATTCTATTCAATTTTCGTGTTTTATGATTTATCACATTATGGATTCTACAGGGACCAAATGGTACTTTAAGCCGCAGCCTTGTCGTTATTTTAACTATTCACATTTTTGTAATTTTAGACCTGAGAATTGAAATTGCCATAACTTTTGACTCGAACGTCCGAATCAGGTGATTATTTTTCTGACTTCTAGCTATGGCAATGCTCTTAAAATTTAAAGTTTTATGATTTATCAATTTTGGGTTCTACAGGGTCCAGTTCGCTCTTTAAGCTGCAGCCTAGTCGTTATTTTAATTATTCACAGTTTTGTAATTTTGGACCTAAGAATTGAAATTGCCATAACTTTTGACTCGAATGTCCGAATTAGACGATTATTTTTCTGATTTCAAGCTATGGAAGTCATATTCAACGTTTATGTTTCATGTTTCTTTAAATTTTGAGTTTAAAAGGGGAAAACTGGCAAAACAAGCCGCAGACCTGAGTTCTTTTGCAAAATTTAGGCATTTTCTGTTGAATTGTTTTTGGATTCAGTGATTTCGAGAATTTTTCTTTTGAGATGGTTCTAAAAGGCTAGCTCCTACTAATAGAAAAGCCAACAATAAAGTCAATTGCACTATGAATTGATAATTTCATTTGGGTTTTGTCATATGTTAATTTATTAAATTTTCATCGATTTTTTTGCTGTTTCTGTGCACGTGTTTTCTACATCATTTTCGGAATGATTTTTAAAAATGGAAAAGCTTTCAAAATAAATGTTTTACAAAAGTTTATAATTAATTTTTAATCTATATATATATATATATATATATATATTCTCCATAATAAAGAGAATTTCAGAGCAATAATTACCAAATAATTTCCAAAATAGTTTAAAAACCCGTTTTCTCGAAGTAAGTATTTTCTATATAAAAAACATATATTTTTGCACTCTTTGAGGGAATGAGGAAGTGACTTAAACGATATAATAAACCACGTGGTATGGGACACGCAGATCTATTATACTGGTTAATTCCTGACTTGTTCCTTTGAAGCTACACACATTTGGAAGTTAGTAACACGTTCCGTTGTTGTTGCCAGAACAAGGCCGGGGGCCACTAGCGCTTGGTCGGGGGGCCACATATATACATCAGGACGGGGGGACCAACATTGATAAGTGCACTATTATAGTACTTGGCAATGCCGGAGGGGCCACTTATTATATGCACGTGCGGTTGTTGTTGTCATGGATTCATACCGTTGTTATTGTTATTTCTAGATTTCATTCTTATTGATTGAGATTTTATATATGGCTTAGCCATGGAGCCTAGCTCCCCATTATTGGAAGCCTTTTATTATGTCGATGTTGATGCCGATGATATGATGTATTTATATGTGATTTAATCGAGTTGTTGTTGACGTGGCCCTTTTCATGAGAATTTCATATGATATTTTAGTTGTTCTCATCTCATGAATTGTGAGATGACATATGTTGTTGTTGCTTCTTCTCTATTTAGAAGAATTATTATCTGTTATTCTTATACTTCCCCTATCATTCTCTAATCAGTTTATTTATGCTAGACTGACCCGTGCATTTTATGCACTCGGGTCAAACCGAGTTGTTTCAGGATAACCACTTGCTGTTGATTCCCGTTTAGCTGCTTCCGCGATGGTCCACTTTACATTCTTTTGGATGCTAGTCCATTTTTTGTGTTGTCGTTTAGATATCTATTTGTGTACTCTGATCTACGTATATTCTTTTGGGACATGATGTATATATATGTGGTTCGTGTTACCACTCACTTATGTATCACTATGTAGTGTACTGACGATGTATCTGTATATATGTGTGTATGTTGTTCTATGATATGTTGTATATTTGTTGTTGTTGTATTTTGTTCTGAATAGATCCATTAGTCACTAAATTTTTTGTTAAACTCTTATTGGGTAAGTTGATCCACAAGAATAAGGTAAAGAGAGAAAAAATCGGTGCACCCAACCGACTTATCCAATACTTCCTTAAGACAAAGTTTACGGATGGTCGCTCCTGACCATCCCTATTCTTTGCACTAGCAGACAATATTACTCCGCAATACCCTTTGTTAGTGTAGGTTTCGGGGTGGGGCGTTACAGTTTGGTTAGCAAGCAGGGATGCCCTACTCCGAGACCCACATTAACAAAGAGAATTAGACAGTAATCTTGTCTGCTAATGCAGAGAATAGGGCTGGTTAAGGGCGACCATCTACGATCTTGTCATAAACATCTACTACATACGTTGATAAATGATCTATATTTTTTTATTTCAAGTGGATTGACATATCCAATAAATGCTTAATATAAAACTATAGGTGGCTAATGGATCTATCAGAATAGAATACAATAGCAGAATACATATCACATCACAGAACAGTAATCATCATATATATAAATATATATAACAAAAACATCCCAGTATGATTCAAAATGATACACAAAAGTGGTATAGGGACCACACTATATACATCTAATCAAATACATATCAGTGTCAAGTGAAAAGAAATATAAACTACACAAAAGTGCTAAGCTGATATCCAAGTAGATGCATCAAAGCTAAGTTCCGTAACTGATAGCTAACCTAAAACAACTCGGTCTGACTCGAGTACAAAATACACAGGTCACTCTAGCAAAAAAAATCAGTTAACGAGGATAGACGATAATATGAAGCATAAGATACAAGGTGACAATTCTTTTCGAATGAGAAGAGGCAAAAGAAAGAATACAAACTATGACTTAAGTGAAACAAGTCACTTAAGTATACAAAGACCTCAAAAGAGGTCAACTCAACAATAACACTCAAATAATATAAACAATCGCCTCATATCATCGGCAACATTCTAGAATGTCTATATGGTTTCCATGAACCATATCTCCTCAAAAGGAGAAACATCAATACAAACTCTCATCAAAATAGCATACATAAAACATTCTCAAAATAGGATGATCCAAAACTCAAATATAGAAGAATCTCCCAATTCAATTGTACCTCATCTCATTAGTATAAATGTATATAAATTTCAATCTCAACTCGCCAAAATGGCAAAACCAAGTATATCCTAAAAATCATGAAATCATCCAAACTCACAACTCAAGGAACTCAATAAGAGTTCAAAACATCATAAACGAAATCACTATATATATGACATCTCATGTAGCACTAGACCATCGATGTAATAAAATGTCTTAAAATGGTGAAATCACAATAAAACAGAAAACTCAAAAAACTTGGATTTGCCAAATCACTGATTGCAATGCCGAAGCAATGCTGCACGTGCTAAACTTAGACAGTCGAAGCCTCAGACAAGGTCGCTAACACCTTGCAAAGCAATTCGTCCTCATGACAAAGTTGCTGACACCTCTCCAAGCCATTTTGTCGGCCTTAACAAAGTCGATATCACCTCCCAAAGAACTTCGTTCTCATGACTAGGTCGCTAACACCTCTCAAATTAGTTTTGTTAGGTAAACATCGTGAATGTGTCACAAACTCATGGGTAGGAACCCAGAAAGTGTTAACGTGTGTCTCATACCACACGTTCGCACTTAGCAGTTTACTAGCCGCTAGTCGATGCCACACTAGGAACATCATAAAACTTAAAAAATCATATCTTGCCTCGTCTCATTGGCGAGTGATAAAGAGACACGATAATCGTCTCGTCTCATCAACAATTATTAAATGGCATCGTAACTTGTCTCATCTCATCGACAAGTGAAAACATCGTGATGTCTCCTCATAAACCATAAATTTCAAAATAGAAATCTCACACCATAAAACTCGCCAAATATTGGCCTTCCTAGATAATTCCTAAAGATAGGAATTATAATCTCAAAATCCTGCCATAAATTGGCTAAAAACTCAAAAATCAATAACCCAGATAGTTTCGATCGTACAAGTCCGGAATTAACCGAAATAGTAACGCACATGTCCCATACCACGGGTTTTACTAAATCGTTTAATTCTCTTTCTCATGCATTCATATAGTGCAAAAGTGTGTGTTTTATATTTAAAATAGTTTACTAGAGAAAACAAGTTTTAAAACTTTTTCCTGAAATGATTAATATAACCAATAATTGAAATTCCTTTTTTATAGGAAATAAATAGATTTTATGTTAGAAAATAAATTTAAAATACCATGTAATAATAATTTGAAATGTCCATTTATTTCAAAAATCACTTCAAAACGGTTAAGTGAAAGCTTGAAAACAATGAAAAATAAGAAAGATAACTCAAGTCCGATAACCTGAATTCAATATAAATTCAGTTCAAATTTTAACCCAAAACCAATTCAAAATATATATAAATTTTAGTTACAAATTCTTCAAATATAGCTAGCCTATTGATAGGGATTATAGCTTTCGAAACATCTAAAATATAACATCAAAATCGAATAAGAATGAGAGCAAAAATAAGCTAATACAATTCTCAGTTCAATGATTGTTATTACTGTTGTTTTGCTCTCGGAACAGCAACAAACAAATACAGTTTTGACCAAGCTAACATGGAAATTTTCGAAAACTCAAAACACGAAATTTTGAGCACAAAGTCTAAGCTTTCCGGAACATCTAAATTATTGAATTTAGATAAGAAATGTGTAACATACGACCAAAACAAATTTCAGACCTGAAATTCGCTACAGCTGTCTTTTTAGTTTCGGGACAGCGATACTAGAATGAACTTTTGACCATGTAATCCTCAAAATTTAACAAAAATCAAATAATAAAGTCATAGCGGATTATTTAAGCTTTCAGAAACATCAAGAATCGTCAAATTCGGACATCGAACGAAAAGATATGCTTAAATTACCAACAACACTTAGCATAGAAAGTCACAGTTTTACAGTGACCGGGCGGCGAGTTTGTATTGGGTTTTTTGACCCTCTATGCTTAAAATTTTCGAAAGTTTTAACATGAAAGTTGTCACGTTCTTTTCATGCTTTCCATAACTTCGAAGAAAATCAAATTTTGATGTAAAACGATAGAGATATACACAATTTACTGACGGCGATTCATAAATGTACATGTAACAAACTAAATTGAGATTTCTTATCTTGAAATCTCAATCAAAGCTAGAAAATATGATCTTTGATACTCACCTTGTAATTCATGGAGATTAACATAAATAAATTTGGCCAAAACTGAAGCAAGATGAAGGCTTTTGATAATAGAAAGCTTCGGCTACTAGTAGAAGCTTAGAAAATAAACATGCAAAGAAGAAGAACAAGTAATTAACAGACAACCCAAAAACAAATTGAAATTTGATGAATTCTCTTTGATTTGAAGTAGATTACCTATTTGAGTTAGCTTTTAATTGATTAAAACATCAAATCCATGAAGAAATTAGAGGATTGAAGGCCATAGATTGAAAAGGGGTTTCTTTCTTTTGTTTACTGGCTAGAGGAAGGAGATGAGAATAGTTTTCTATATGTACAGGAACTGTTCTCTCATTTTCTTATCTTTTGGTTCTAGCCTAATTGGATTTTGGACCCAAACAGAGAATAAATTAATTAGCCTAGGGTTTTAATTCACACCTAAATCAATATGCACATATTTATACTATTTTATAATAATAAAACAATGCATTTTCTTTCAAGTTTCTACACACAAAAAATATGTAAACTTATATACATAAATAAAATAAAATATTTTGCATCATATAAAAAGTTTAATTTTAATTTTAAAAACATTTTTAGTATTAAAACCTTATTTTACGTAAATACACAATTTTACACTAATAAATGCGTTACTCCATATTTTTAATTCCAAAAATTCTACTAAAATATTTTTCTTGTTTAAAAAAATATGACAAAGCATTTGATACTTAATTTTATAACCAAAACTCATTTTTAAATCAAATTCCATCCTTTTGTTTGAATAAACAATCTTTAAAAATCAAATACTTCCTTTAAAATTTATTAAAAGAGTAATTAGCCATAATTAATAAACTTATTGCATTTTCTCCGAATAAAAATAATTTTCCATTCATTATCAACTCAAATAGAATAAAATAAAGTTCCAAACTTTATTTTATTTTTTTATTTCCAAAAATTCATTGTATATTCTAAATGAACAATTTTTAATTTTTAATTTTATTTTAATTCACAATATTAAATCATAACTACCGATATAATTTAGTATTTACAGGTAATCTCCAAAACCAAGGTTGTTACACACACATACATATATATATATATAGATAAAAATATTAAAATGATATCTTTATTGAAAATTATTTTAGGAAATATTTTGAAAAGATCATTTTAAAATTATAATATTTGAAAAACAGTTTACAACAAAGTTTAAAGAATGCAAGAGAGATCAAGATTGAGCTATCATGGTTTTATCATAAATTCTATGACTCTATAACTCATCTAGAATAGGTTGAAATCTTGAACTCTACAATACTTATGAGTCATCATTCTTGAACTCTTTAAACTCTATCAGCATCTTGAATTTATTCTTGATATTGTACAGTCTTCTTAATCAATATCTATCTAATATCCTACACTATATACTACATATATTTTGATAAACCATTACTATCTAAATTTTATATGATGTCCTATAGTTGTTGTCATTAAAATCAAAACCTAAGGTACAAATATATGAGACGTTCGATGGTAATATTGGGTTAAAGTTAAATTTAGCAAAAGATGTTTATTTTAATCTTGAAATGATAAGATATTAAGTAAAAATAACATTTGTGAAAAGGTTTTATATAAGAAAGTGATGTTATATATGTATGGTTCATAAAACATGTTTTATAAACAAGAAGGATTTAACTGATATATTTAGAACTTAAATCCTAATGTCTTTGAAAATGTTTTTCAACATTTTGGAGAAAATAATAGTAGTATTACTTGAAAGTAAGTATTTGGAAAATTAGTTTATGAAATTGGTATCATGGTACTTAGTAATATTTACGAAATATTTGATACCATTTTTAAATGATTTTGGTTAAGTTCGCAAGGCATGAATTAGATATACAAAGTTCACTTCTATCACTTGAAATTAATTCTGGTGATGACTTCAGCATCATCGATGTTCGTTTTTGGGTTTCTAAGTGGGGGTTGCTATAGATTTGTTTTAGTAAAATGGATTTCAATTTGATTTTGAAAGTATGATTTGTTATACAAAAGATATATACATATATGTATGTGTGTATATATATGCATATGTATTATTAATTCAAAGTGATTTGAAATGAAACCCGGACGTTTAGTTCTAAAAGTTTTTCTTTAAAAGATATTTTGTATGCACTTTTTGTATAGAATTCTTTTATATGTATGCTATGTAGGGTGCCAGATTGGTAGTGGCAAAGCCTGTAATCAATGTTGGAACTTTCCATGTTTTCCCTTTTTGGATAAAATGTGTTTTATGAATTATTGAAATTTGTTAAGTTATTTCATGGACACGTGTAACCGATGCATTAGGATTGTATGGTATGCGTACATGTTATGATATATTGTTTGGTAAATTTCATTTGTTAGAGTGAAATGGGATTTTT
The DNA here is from genome assembly GCA_030765085.1 of Allium cepa. NCBI lineage: Eukaryota > Viridiplantae > Streptophyta > Magnoliopsida > Asparagales > Amaryllidaceae > Allium > Allium cepa. Next base: position 591,520,618 of record CM060928.1, read on the forward strand.
TTACTATTTTGCACAGTCGAAAACTTGCAAATCATTATAAACATTGAAGCAAAACGTTTTTGAGTGTAAGTATAAATTTGAGTTTATATACACTACAACAAAAATTGTTTTTAGTTGCATAAATTGGTAGCGTTTGAGGCTATATGCAACCATTGATCGGTTTAACATATAAAAATGAACAAAGAAACGCTACAAAGTGCTTTCCGCCGACAGTTCATATAAATTTGGATAAAAAATTTGTTATCCGCTCATATCTGTATTTACTTAGCGAATTTTTGGTTCCTTCCTCGCTCAAACTTTTCAGTGGCCGCTCATGTTTCATTTTTCTCTTCCTCCTTTTTTGTCACAAAATCAAGTTCCAAAGCCCTCATTTTCATTTTTCCTCAAATTTATCGCTCAAATCATCACAAAATCCCTAGTCTTCGTTTTCGAATCCCTTTTACACGTTTGGTATAACTACCGCTGCTTCTCAATCATGTGAGTAACCGAAGCCAATTCTCGTCTCTCCCTCGAACTCAAAGATGCCGATGCCGCCTCAAACTCGATGCCGCCGGTCACTCTCTCAACCACCGACCGTCGACGTAGTCTTAAAAGACTCGAACTGGAAGTCTAGTTTGATATTTGAGTTGTTGTTGTCTTCCTTGACCTATAGCTTCGCAGTCGCTTAAGAGAATCATCGCTAGAGAAATCATCGTCGTTGCTTAAGAGAACCGTCACCTTCTATCTGATGTTGACTGGTGAATGAAGTTGAGTGAGTGCTTGCTTTCCTCACAGGATCTGTTGTTCACGTCTGATCTACTTGCGCCTGCTTGATTGTCAGAGTTGATGAGCGAAGTTGAGCGTGGACGAGATTCGGAGTTTCTCTTTAATGCCTTGTGTGACTTAAGAGATATTGCTCTCAGAAAGTGCTATCAAGGTAATAAAAAATACATTTTTTTGTTCAATGGCTGATGCGTAGTTGATTTTGGTGTTGGTGGTCTGCTCTTGCTCGTTTTTAGCACAGGCTAGGCACTGATTGCACTATAATATCGTTCTATCTCATTTGACCGTGTAGTAGCACTTGGAAGTACCAAACTTCTTGAATATGTTCCAAAAAACTGCTCACACAAATGTAACATTTATTGAGTTCTTGATATTCTTGTAAGTTCTTTTCCAATTAGCACCGCTTTACAAAAAAAATATACTTTCTTCAGATATCGTTGAACAAATATGTGTATAGGTAGTTTTATTCCTCTTCGTGTACTCTACATATATACTAACATTCCGAGCCAACTACTCTACTGTTTGTTCCTCAAATTTTAACATTTCTTATGCCTATCGCTTGTAAAATCTGAATAGCTCTAGTAGTATAGTTTTAACCCGATCTAAGGACATCACTTTGCTACTTTATGCATGCATTACTTCTATGGTGTAGTTTTAATAAGATACAGCAAGCTTGCTATTGCAAGCTTGCACCAGATGTTTAAAAACTATAGTGCTAGCAAGCTTGCTGCTGCAAGTTTGCACCAGCAGTTTTTAGTGCTTGCTGCTTGTTGGAGCAAGCTTGCACCAGCAGTTTAAAAACTATATGGCGATTTTCAATTCTAGTTATAGGAGTGAAAGATTTTTTTGTTTATTGTTTTTTTGGGTGAAATTTGATGACTAAAATATCAACGGGGAAAGTTTCTACAAGGAAAATTTAAAATTTTGCATTGTGATATGCAGAGAATATTTACAGCACATGTTCAGCGTTTTATGGCTAAAACAAATTATGTTGTTAGGTCACCTTTTGCAGAAGTTATGTTTGGTTGTAAGGTATATACCGATATTTTTTATTTACATTAATAATCCAATTTTTTTAGGGGATTATCTAAATGATTCAACAGATAAAACTTAATAACTTCTATTCTTCCATTATGTTTTACCCCTGTTTTGATCAAGTTCAATATCACTGGTTGCATGAACTATAACACAACTTGGTATTTAAAAATATATGTTACTTAGAAAGTCTTATAAATTATTTGCCATGAAATGAAAAATGGACTGCTCAAGTTAATGTCATCACAATAATTCGTTAAGAATTTGTTGATCGATGTGGGATCGTATGTCCAGAGCTAACGGATAGGGCTTGGTGTTGATATTCATGCTTTTAATGGTTTTGTTAGTCATTCTCCACTAAAGCAAGCATAATTTCAGTCTTTCCATGCTCTCCCTCTTTTGCTAAAGCTCATGCTCATATCTAAGAATCAATTCATTCTTTAAATATTGCACAACTAACTTATTCCTTGCTTGTTCACAATTTCAGTCATCAAACATGGATCAGGTAGTCACAGCACCACCAAAATACCCACAGTCCACTGTATTAATATTATAATATTTGTGGTTCCTCTGATTATTTTTTCATCTGTGGTTCCTCTAATTTTCATTTCTTTAATACTAGTCCATTTTATTAATACAAACAACTATTCTACTTACTAGTGCGAACCAATGTTATGCATACAATGTTTTTTAATTTTGGTTTAACAATATTCATTTTTTTCATTGAGAGAAGTAGTGCATAGTAACATACTTCATTCTGCAGGTATGTTTTAGCAAATAAGTATGCAAAAATATTAAAAGTTCAGATATGCGTTGAAAAGGGATTTGTTTTAAGCTATAGCAAGTTCGATCAACACACGCATTTGACTTTAGGTCATGCTAAGTTCAGGTATGTTAGTAAACCTACGTCTACTTAATGTTTGCATGTGCAAAAATCAGAAGGCTAGAAATACTGAAATGATATAGTTTGTAATATATGTAGCACTTAAAAGGCAGTGGGAAGAGAGAATTACTTCGCAGTCATGTGTCTGTTCACATCAGGAGACGATATATTTGTCTAACATATAGTTAATAGGGGTGAAGAGTGTTGGTACTAATGATATAGGTTAGCTTTAAATGCACAACAGTTTACTACCGTATAAAATAGGGATAACTAAACTAAAACGTTGGGCAGTAAACATAAAAAGCACATATAGTTGGAGAAAAGAACATACATTGTTTATAAAACATATAAAATCTACAAAAAGGTGAATTAACAGGGGAAGAAAGTACGTTGAAAGTCAAAGATTCTTGCTTATGGTGAGTCTAATTAGTCTCTAAATGCATGTTTCTGTAGGAGGGATTCACTTTCTTTGACTATTACTCCTTTAAATATTCTCACTTTTCAGTTCTCTATTTTGCTGCACATAATTTTATAACTTATTTTGGTACTGATTTACTTTATGTATTTACATAGCTATCTATGCATCTACATTACCCAAGTATGAATCAAAATCTTTAATGGTCATAATCACAATTAATTCTATGCATCTGTACGTAGTTTAATTTGGAATAAATATTTTTTTCTTATCACACAATATTAATCTCCAATAAAGAATTGAATAAAATTTTAAACTTATAGTTTGGACTTAAATAGTGTTGGTCAAAGGCAGACCATCATCATCATCTCATAATTACCAAACCCTCTTCACATTCAAATTTTAGGCTTTTCATTTGATGAAATTTAAACTCTTCCATTTCTCATATTTTCAGTTGTAACTTTAGTAAATAGAAATTAATAATAAAATGTCACTACATAAAACTATGGCAATATAGTTGATGGTCAGGTTGCTGGTTGTAACAAATAAAATTGGGAATAATGGAATAATAACTTGCGGGGTAGATGCAAGAAAGGGACCTATGAGGATACTTGTGGATACAGATGTTGATACTAATGACTACTACGCTATCTTGTACATCTTAAAACAGAATAGATCAGAGTTTGATCTCAAGGTATAAAGTACAAATGCATTTCTAATAATTTTTTCAATACCGAATAGGCATCAAGTGTTGTTGCCTTTACATACATAATTAACATGAATGTGATGCATGGCTGCAGGCGATCACTTTGAATAGCAATGCATGGTGTGATGGTGGACATGGAGTGAATCATATATATGATATTTTGTACATGATGGGCCCAGATGATATCGATGTTGGAGTTGGGGGTGAGGGTGGAATATTGCCTAATGGTACCATACTTCCTATTGTTGGAGGGTATTTACCTCTTGTCGATCAGGTTAATTGATTAGTTAATCTTCATCTTCATTCTGTATCAGTTAGGATCATCTATTGTGATTTGTTTCCGATGCATATACATAAAGAATTGAATAATGGCACAGGGAATGTCTACAGTAGGGAGATGTAGGTATAGGCAATCAGTAGCAAGAGGGCCTTTTGGCAGATTAGATATCGAAACCAACTATGGATTCCAAAGAAATATGCTTCCACAAGGAAGTAGAAGATGTAGTCCTCTTCAACAACGCACGGTTCAACAAGTGATGCTTGATACTATATCAGCAGGCCCTACAACTGTCCTTTTACTAAGCATTTTTTCTTTGCATGTCGGTAAACCTTTTTAGTTCTTCAGATACTCTAACATAACTTAAAGGCATTTCATAATCTATATGCAGGCCAGAGTTCTCTACATGTGACCTGAATTAAAAATAAACAAAGTCGATCAATTTAATATCTAATATTCTTTCTTCAACAAATTAAACACATTTAATCAAACTTGAAACTAGATAACACAAAACGGATGTTCCATATTCTATGTATAATGAGGTAATATCCTTAGCAATTTCATCAACAATTATTTTGGTCAAAAATGTCTTTGAATACAACAATGTTTACCACTATTTTCATATTTTTCCTATTATCAATCCCTACAAATGCACAAGGCCTTAAAGAAGGATATTACAATTTACAAAGCAATAATACGCCCTATTGTTGAATCTGTTGTCAGAAAGAAGTTGTTAAAGTTCTATCAACTGCTTCTAGTCTTAATGGTCCATAGGATGCATTTCCATGATTGCTTTGTTAGGGTACTTATCTCAAAATTTATATATAGCTAATTAATAGTTAATAATTATATGCAACTAAACATTCAAATTTATAATGCAGGGATGTGATGCTTCAATTATACTAAATTTTATAGCTTTTGTTTAAACTTTAGTTTGTCTGCACTTATTTTGGAAGCTTGGGCAAAATTAGTAATGTCAGCAGGATAATCATGGCTTTATGTTGAGGTTTTGTATAGTCGTGTTTTGGTATAATATGTTCGTTGTTCTCAAATGTAGGTCTAAAGCTTCACGTGCACCAAGATCACAGCTTCAGAAAACAATGTCTGTTTGAAAAGAATCGGTAAGGTCACCAGGTAGGTGATTCTTATGTTTACAAATTACCATGAATATCAAATGCCAAATAGATCATCATTATTATTGTTTGACATTTTTTAAATATATTTTTAAGTCACAATGTAATCTCTATTCAATTTTTAACATGCTCTTTGTTCATTTTTCCAGTTCTGAGAACAAACTCTACCAGCATGAGGGGCACGACATCAGCAAAGCGATCTACCAACATGTAGCTTTTGGTTTGTGGTCGGGTATGTGATGACAGGGTGTGTGAATGATGTTTGTGAGTGCCTGGATTGATGCGTACAGCAGTGAGACGGTGATGAAGAGAAGTGGAGTGACAGGTTAGTGATAGGGTAAGTTGTATGTTATATGGTGTTGCAATGTGGTGATGTAGTATGCTAAGAGGTGGTGAATGAAGGCTGTTTATGGTAGTTTGGTTGTGTAAACGTATGGTTAACCTTTTGTCTTAACACTAATGTTATGACATAGTGGTGATTATGTAATTGCTTTTGTTTGTATTATTGTGGTTCATTGAATGTGTTATTTTTGAATGTGTATGTGTTTATATATTACGTTATTGTTTAAGTTTTGAAGTACTTGAATTGGAGCGAAATCAGATGTAGTTGTGAAATAGCAGGCAATAAAATCAAAACATACGGTGGCGGAGAAAAAACACCACCAAAAATACTTTTGTAGCGTTTAAAAAGTGCTACAGAATCAGTAATTATAGTGACTCAGATAATCTCCGTGGCGTTCAAAAAACGCTGCAAAAAATAATAATAAGTGCAACAAAAAATAAGATAGTAAACGGCACATTTTCGGTGGCGTTTCTCAAACGCTGTAAAAAAGATCTTTAGTAACGTTTAAAAAACGCTGCCAAAAATTCATTTATAGTGGCGTTAAAATAAATGCAACAAAAAATCATGGATTTTTAGTCGCGTGTTTTCTAGCAGCGTTTATCAAAACACCACCAAAACTTTTTGTAGTGTTTTTTGAGCGCTACTAAAAATCAAATTTCTTGTAGTGATAACACTTGAATTAAGAAAGTGATAAGTTAAAAACAAGTTTTGAATTGGTTAAGCATTAAGTAAAATGAATTTGATGTTTTTGTATATAATCTTAGGATATAGTAGAGTATTATGCGAATAAGAACTTAAGTTATAATTGTTTATAAACTTGAAGTTATGTTTTATGAAATGGTTCATAAATTATTTTAGTATTAATAAGACATACTATTTGTATAAAAAATGTGATAAAAGATATTGATATAGTTAAAAAGCTAATAGGTTAAGTACATAAGTTGTACGTGATCATTTTATTCACATGACTGTTCTTGATCTAATATTCCACTATATAATTTCAAGGTAATTTACACTAGTTCGAACAAGGATTTTTCACTAAATTCTTAACAGTGAACACTTGTTACAGATTCTTGATAAAATCCCAAAGTTTTCTATCATAGTATATGACTATGTAAGGAGAACGAAGGTTTCAAATCAAGGAACCTTATCAGAGCCCCCACTGGAGAGGTCAAGTGATGTATACTAGTTGGGAAGTTAAATGTATATGACCAAGAAAATGATCAAATTTGATAGTGCGTGCAAATGATCCATTTACATCATACGGGCTTTAGTATATTTTCATAATATGTTTTATTATTTTATGAAGAATTTAGGCGATGACACTTTGATTTGTTATAAGGTATTATGAATCGTCGACTAAGTAATAACTAGAGGCTAGTAGATTGTTTATCATCCTTGTGCGATGAGAGGGTTTTAGAACTTAGACAATCTAAGAGCTATGTTTGCTAGTGATTGAATACTATTGAGTATTTCTATGTGGTTTTTTATTTTTGTTTCTCATGTTGGAATTTCGAGTAGAAAATATTCTAAGTGGGGATGAATGTAATAACCCGGAATTTTGAACACTTCGTATTCAAATATTTGAATCTTGAATTAAATTTATTAAATTGATTTAATAACCTTATTAACCCCCTTTTAAATCATAAGTAATGATGGGAAACTTGTTTTTGAAATCTTTTTAAAAATAAATACATTGAAGGAATATCGATAATGTTACCAAAAATCAATTTATTGATAAACAGCTTTTTTTTCAAAATAAGTTGTTAGAACATTTATGCACTTGTCTAATGATCAAATGAACATATTAGGAACTAATAACACACTTTGATTCATAAAGAAAATGGAATGTTCAAAAAGTTTCTAATGAGTAAGAGATATTAACATGTTAAAGGTATTTAAGTATTTTTCTAAAAGGAAGAGTTGTAAAGGAGAAGTGATGGGCATGTGTGAAGGTAAGGCTTCCATGATATGAGAGGGGGTGAGAAAAATCTTATACAACACCATTTTGAGCCTATATAAAGAGGAGGCATACACTTTTTAAATAATCATAAATTCACAAAGCAAACCAAGCTTTTTAATGTCTTCTTCTTCTCTAAATGTTCTAAAGAAAAAAAATTGCAAAACAGCTCCAAATCCACTCAACCTTTGCTGCAAGCTTAAGGGAAATATTAAAAAACCTTCCACCATGCTATACTTTGAAGAAGAAAAGCCATGCTCTCCCTTTATTGATTGGTCATGAACAAATATGGGGTTTAAGGGGCAAAACGCAAGTTTGAAGCAAGGAAAGAGGAATGAGGTGGTTGCAAGGTGATGTAGGAAGTGTTCCTGAGTTTGGTTATGCTTGAGCATGGTTTTATCTTAGATCTAAGTGAGTTATCTCACTATCTTATTTATAGATGTTGTGTATGTATATGTCATGTGCAAATATAGAGTTCGACATTAACTAATTAAAGTTATAAACTTTGGACTCCTATTGCTTTTGAAAGTAAATGACAACTTTATATTATATAACATCACTTCTATTATCCTATTAAACATTTTTTGTGGACTAGATTTGATCTTTAAATGGTTGTTTAACTAGTTTGTTGAACTGAAGTATGCTTGAAAGTGTTTGAGGCGAGAATAGTTGTAATAAGTGCATTTCGATATCCCATAACTTTAACTTGTGTAAATTGGAGATTTATGATTTTAACGCAGAATAATTTGACTTGGTTGTTCTCCACACATATTTCTATATATTGAAAAGTAAATAAATAGTTTAGAAAGTTATAGAAATTATGAACCAAAGTTGTGAAAATATTAGCAGAAACGGTGATTATTAATACGCTTTGTAAATATAACCTGGTTTTTGGAAATTTTATAAATAAAGTGGAAGATATTCATAGGGCTTTCTTTTGATGGTTTTCAGTTACCTTAAGGTTAGTACTTGTTATAAAATTTTCAAGTCTTAAATCATATGTTAAAGTGCTTAAAACTTGTCGCAAAGATCGTACTTTTTGATGTGTTTATTAACAAAGACTTTTAACAGCATTTATAAATGTTGTAGTAGTTGCTTATGGTTTCATGTGTTTAAAAATGATATTTAAGTTTGGTATTTACTCTAATATTTTTAGAGATGTTTTCAAACATAGGTTGAAGTATTATAAAGTTTGTTTGTGGTTTAAATATATTTTTAAAAATTATATATGTATTTTCAAAGTAATGAGGTTCTATAATATAAAAAATGTTTTAATCTAATTATAAATTAGTTATTTTCAGTGAATATTTTACATAGATATTTAAAACCAATTTACAAGTATTTTAAAAGTATTTATTAATACATATAAGTTTTAAAATGGGTGATAGACTAAGCTTAACCTTAAAAGCCAACGAGGTAGACTTCCCTATTTGTGAGAGTTAAGATTGATATCGAGTGGGAATATGAGTAATAGAACTCTATCCTACCGACTTCCCTCTTGACCGAGGAATGGTTAAATCGAAATGTTGTAAATGTGTCAATCTCATTGTTTATTTGAAAAGTAATTAACTTTCTTAACACTAGAAGCCGATGAAGTAGGCTTATCTATTTGTGAGAGTTAAGATTGATGTTGATCAGGGATATGAGCAATAAAGCTTTAACCAACCGCTTTATTTCTTGACCGAGGAATAGTTAAGTCAGGAATGTCAGAAATGTGTTACTCATGTTGTTTGTTACTCGTTTATGAAAGTCATTAATACAATACTTAGCACTAAAAGCCGACGAGGTGGATTTTATCTATTTGTGAGATTCAAGAATGAAGTGTCTAGACAAAGCTTTGATATGCGACTAATGTTCTAACTTACTTGGCTTCATTCTTGGATGATGAATAGTTAATTTGGAATGTCGAAAATGAGTTGAACATACGAATCGTGATTTCTATAACCGATCGTTTTTAACTAGATAGTTGGCTAGTCGATGATCGAACTTAACCAAAAATTACCTGAGATCTATCAAAGGAATGTTTTTAAACATAATACAGATATATAATAGTGTTAGTTTTATTATGACTATGTGTTAATAACATTCACCTTTAGCCCTTTTCTATTATACTTATGAATGTAAATAGATCTTTAAAGGAATGTTTAAAGATAAGCGTAAGTGAAATAGTTTTGGGTTTATAGTGACAATGTGTAAGTAACATTGTCTTAAACCTTTTTGAATGAATTCATGAGAGTACTTAAATCTTTAGAAGGGATATTTTAAAGGAAAGCATATGCATAGAATCTTTTGGAAAAAATATTTAAAAAGTGAAGGACTGTAACGACCCGGATACCTTATCGGTTTTATTAATGTAATTAACTAAAATTTTGCTTAAAATTAAAAAATTAAATTTTACAATAAAAAATTGATTTGGGTATGCATCTATTTAAACATAGAAAATGGTAAATTTCATTGGAAAATATGAAAGTAAGTTCTATTGTGTGATTTTCAATTTAAAAATCAATTAATTTAATGATAATGAAATATTTCTCAAATCTGAATATTTTTATATAACCAAAATATAAATTATTTTCTAAGTAAGACGTCATAATTCGCTTCATCAAATTTGGACTTCTCTAGCCCCGTTTATCTTATTTTCAATGAATTTACAGCAATTTAGCAGCGAACTATTGACTATTGATAAGATGGCCGTGTTGTTGATATCTGTGCACCATTTTTGATCATCTCGTAGTACTGATCTCCACTGTATTCTTTTGTGCATTTCGAAGTTCGGAATACGACGAAATTGGTAAACCGATCAGCTGTAATCAGTATTGATTTTGGATGTCCATTCCTTTGTCCAGATGTGGGAAAATAAATGGATGCTGGCCTTTAATATTCCCCAGAATTCAATGTTGTGACTATTATTATTCCCTATGTCACTTTATAGCATGTTGTTCATTAAGTTTTCTATCTATCTATTTCTTTTGTCTTCTTTATTCTGAAAGCGTAAAAAGAAAATAATAATAATAAACAAATATACATATAATATATATATAACGTAAATCCTATATGCTTTCTGAGCCTGTTCATCATCTTTAAAAGCCTCGTTCTCTTCTCTCACCCTCTCTGACACTTCCCTTCCATGCATTTCTCTTCCTCCTTCTCTCTTTACCTTTCCATACCTTAGAATATAAGAAAAACCTACCGCTCATCTCCTTGCTCATGCTTGACCTCCCATCCATGTCGCCCTCACCTTACCGAACAACCACCAACAGCCCTTGCCCAGACCGAACCTCAAACAGCCGCATCTTCCACTACCTATGACCGACCATCTCCTCCTTCACCTTACCTTTCACCATAACTCGTCTAGCATGCTCGCCGCCACCATTGCTTCCTAGCCTTTCATGTAGCCCTACGCCATCAATAGATCTGCATCCTTCTATGTTTGCATCACCCGAAACCACCAAACTGCGTGCCACTCTCCACCATGATTTTGCGGAGCTCGCCTAGCTCACATCTGCCACATCAAAGCTTTTCGACTACCTTGCTCCCATCCATGATAGCACCAACTCGCCATCATTTGCTTTATGTCGTCCCAGTCCATGCTTCAGAAGCCTTTATGGTTGAAGCCACCTCTCACATCCCAAGCTCCGCCCTCATCCCCTGTTAGTCTACCACAAAACCAATCCATCACCACCACTTTCTCCTACTTCGGCTACCTCACTATCATAGCCACCCCATGAGCCGCCATCCTTTTCTCCCCTGACAACAAGCAACAGGTGCAAGTTTTGTGTGTGTGTGTCTATATATATAATATTCTTTGCTTTGATCGTCAAATTCATGTTCATCGTACTTTGCTTTGGAAATCGTCGCTTGAATTGGTTGATTTCACGATTTAAATTGTAGCTTGTTGGGTTGTCTATCTTTTCTAGCCTCGAAAGGTGAGCAATCACTTAAGATTAACATTCTATATTTAGTAAATTAGATTTCACTTGAAACGACAAGTGAAATATGCTGATAAAAATTTAATTGCTAGTCATTTAATTGTTAAAGATGATATGCCATTATCTGCTATTGTTCACCTGTGATATATGACACCATATCCTATTGTATAATTTTTTTTATTTGTTACTAATGATTCATGCCTGTTATTGACATGTTATATTATTATCATAATTGTTCTCACTCTGCAAGTTCCCTGTTAATTTAGAAATTCCCTCTGGGTTGAAATGATGCATACCCAAACGATCTTGTAGAATAAGGGAATATTGTTATGGGATGAAATGATAAACCCAAGCGATTTTCATTTAATTAAAATTCTGGGATTGCGGGTTGAATGATAGATACCCGTAGATATTTAAATTGTGGATGGAAATGATAAATATCCGTATCACTTGACCATAGGATAGAAAATTATATACGGACACCGTTGGTCTATATTCTGAAAATGATTTCCGTAGTTTTGAAAGGGGATATATGGTTTTAAATAAATAATTGGTTTTTAAAAAATAATATATAATGTTATTTTTATATATGTTTAAATTTTAGTTTTTTTAAAATTATATGTTTTGGAAATTTTAAATTTATAAGTTAGTTTTAAAAAAAATTATTTAAGATTTTACTTATAATTTTACTATTTTCAAATATATAAAAATAGATTTAATATAAAATAAATTTAATAATAAGAATTAATTAAAAAAATTAATTTAATTGGTTTATAACATGTTTAAGTATTTATTTAAATTTATATTAATATTTTAAAAATAGAAGTTTTATAAGTTTAATAATAAAGGTTGGGAAGATAAACTGATGTTGACTTGGAATGTAAATTGGTTAATAATTGAATTTAAATAAGAATTCATTTTAACTTATTGATTTTGAGATTTAAAAGGTAAGATTTATAACTTGATTGGATGAAAAGTGATTAAATGAATATTCTCAATTTTAAACAAAATTGAGATGGAATATTTAATATTGATTTAAATTTACAAATTGAGATTTAAACATATCATTATTATAATGATTAAGCAAATATTTTCCAATTTGAAATAAATTAAAGTTAAATGTTCAAATATAAATGAAATTTATATTGTAAATGTTTGAACACTTAAAACTTGAAATCTTTGAACTTTAAATTGAAATGGTTAAACTGGGATTCAATTACATTGAATTTTGGAATTTGAGCCGATTTGAATCGCCGGAACAGACAGGAATATAAAATATTTTAATATATAAATTATTTTAATATATGAAATATTTTAATTTATATCTATTTTAATATATGTACTATTTTCAATATCTAAACTATTTAAGTCAAAGTGTTATGATTTCAAAAGTGTTATGGTTTCCAACGTGTTATGATTTTTGAAGTGTTATGATTTCGAAAGTGTTATAATTTTTAAAGTGTTACAATTCTGGAAACGCATATTATTTAAAGTGAATAATGACATGGAATTGACATGGTTTTGAAATGAATATGATATTTTGATACGAAGTATAAACTATTTGAAATGAAATGACCACGGTGTGAAATAAGCGGTCGGTTGTTAAAGAGACCAGGATCGAATATTGTCATACTCTTTACGAATACCGAAAACAGCTTTAACAACTGTGTACATGGTGGAGATTTCAGAACGAAGTGGGATAGATTGGCAACGATTCTATATGGTATTTTCATAGCCCTGACTCCTATGAGTCCGCTTGATGTGGCTAAAACAAGAGCTATACCAGGACAAGTGGGGTCATTCCCTCTATCGGACACATTTCATCGATACCACTCTATTGCTTTTGTGATTTGATTGGATGCAACTTTGATTTGGGAGTGTGTCACGAGGTGGGCTGTAGTAGCTGTTATGCGTTACCACCAGTCCGAGAGTGTAAATTGTATATCTACCTGGCATTGCCTCGAGTGCCTTGTCGCATGCCTTATTGCGCCTTCTACGAGTTTATTTTGTACCGTACATATGTGTTGTCCTTTGGGTAAACCACCGGTTTGGTGGAGCGTGCAGCATTGTATAGACTACGGGAATATATAAAATGTGTTAAGGGAGATATGGGTAACGCCTTAACGCTATTTTAATAGTTTGCTTTACTATAGACATATTATAATAACGTATATTACTGCTAGTAGATAGTTCCACGGATCCTTAGAGGATGGAAATCTCAAACATCCTTTAAGTTACTTGTATTTTAGTTGACATTTCACTTGAGTTAAATTTACTATATAAAAATTTTAATCCTGACTCGAGTGTCTTGTGTTTTACTTTATGCTCAGGTCAGACTGAGTGCCACAGCATTTGAGACCCACCTTTCGAAATTGGAGCTTCGCTTGGAGTTCCATCTACATCTATTCAGCTTTCAGTCATTTCAGTTTATTACAGTCATTTGTGTTCAGACTCGTAGGTTTCTTATGTATTAGAGATTCATTTTTATTTGAAATTCGGTTGTATTTTTTTCCAGACTCTGATGTTTTATAGTAGCTTCACGAACTACTATTTATCTATTTCCTTTGTTTATTGTTGTAATACTCTATGTCTGTGATTCTACGATTGATTTATTTATTGTATATTCTGAGTTTTGCCAAATATAAATTAACGATCTTATATTCTGAGCAATTCAAGTCCGACATGTGCGGATGCGAATGGTTCGAAATAGCGGGTCGTTACAAGGATTTAATAAGAAATCTTGTTAATAATTTGTGAATATACTTATACCATTTGAGATAAGTATATGCATACTTTTTGAAGTATTGAAAAGAGTATAAATGAATAGTAAAAATTAGTAAAGGATGTTTCATTAGATAAAGAATATTATTCTTTACTAATAAATATGGTTTTAATTAATAAAATATTGATCAAACAAAAAGGGGATTAGAAGTCGTTTATGTGACTTGATCGTGCTTTATACGACTTGATCATGCTTTGCATGTTTACTCATTTATGGAAAACATTTAGTCATATACTCGGCATTAAAAGCAGATGAAGTAGGCTTGTTTATCCATGGGAGTTAAGATTAATGCTCGAGTAAGGATATGAGCAATAGATCTCTAACCTCCCGGCTTCACTCTTGACCTAGGGATGTTGTTAGATGAACATATCGAAATACGATAAGTATACGAGGCTTGGTTTCCTTATGCAATCGATCTCCTTATTATTGAATGACCAAATTCGTCGATTCAGTCTTAAAGGGACCGAGATTGGTAAGTTTTTTACTTATCGAAAACCACTTCACGACTGAGATACTTGTTCTATCTCTTGTAAGTGGATCTATACGAGATGTTAGAATTCATGTGTGGTTTCGAGATCAGTTCAAGTTGTGGGAATCCAATTAGGGACTCATGTTCTGTTCGAGTGATGAAGAATCATGTGAAGATGCCAAATGTGACCCGGCATCTAAAATGGCTAACGACAGAGTACACTGCACCAATCTAGGGTTTGGCTGACCCGCGATGGGTTATATCAATTCTATATCTAGAGTATGCTTACCAATGTTGCATGCGGGAGTTGATGATACTTAGTTTCACATGGTTCATCTTTGCTCGTTCGAGCATGGGACGATTTTGTTTTTCTTGTGGTATATTTTATATAGAGTATATGGCGCTCCAAAGGTAACTTCTAATCCTTGTGCATGTAGACTGGATTTTAGCTTGACCGAAGGGATCTCGGCGGAAAATCCATTATGCGAACGTCCCTTATCGGTTTTGATTGTGCCCTCTAATATATCGTTGAATGTAATTAATGTAACCATTCCGACTATGTTATTTATTTATACGAGTGTTACGATGTGCTTCACGCGTGATGATGGCACACGCTTCGTGCATGTATTGTTTTTCTGCAAATTGTATATGTTTAGCACATTTAAGAGAAAATGATTATAGAAATATTTAACTATATTTTTGCGTTGAAATAATTTTTGTTAGTTTAAACTTTATTTCTAAATTGCAAAATCTAATTTTTTTTAATTTTGAAATTTTTTTATGTTATTAATTGATAATTTATTTGTTAGATCCTATTTTTATGATATTAAGATTTAATAGTATTTGTAGATGGATGTTTTAAATTTGTAAAGAATTTTATTTTTTAGATCCTGTTTTTAAGTGATATTAAATTAGTAATATTTGTAGATGGACATTTTTAATTTGTAAAAGAAATTTAATTATTAGATCTTATTTTCAAGATATTAAGATTTGTTATTATGGGAACTTTTGGTACTTCATGCTGATGATGGCACGTGCTTTGTGTGTGAATTTTTTTTTTGGAAAATTGTATGTGTTTAGCATATTCAAGAGAAAATAATCGTCGAAATATTTAACCATATTTTTGCGTTGAAATCATTTTTGTTAGTTTAAATTTTATTTATAAATTGCAACATCTATTTTTTGCTTAATTTTTTTTTTACATTATTAATTAATAGTTTATTTATTAGATCCTATTTTAAGTGATAATAGGATTTGATAGCATTTATAGATGGATGTTTTAAATTTGTAAAAGAATTTTATTTGTTAGATCCTATTTTTAATTGGTATTAGACTATATAATATTTGTAGATGGACGTTTGAAATTATGTAGAAGAAATTTAATTGTTAGATCCTATCTTCAAGTGATATTAAGATTTGCTATTAGGGGCATTTTTAGTGGTTCACACTGAAACCAATAAAGTGTGATACCAAAGGTATTACAACTATTAATAAAGATTGTAGACATTTTGAATTTGCAAAAGAAATTTAATTGTTAGATCCTATCTCAAGAGATATTAAGATTTTCTATTATGGGCATTTTTGGTAGCTCATGCTGATGATGGCACATGCTTCGCGCTTGAATTGTTTTTCTACAAATTATATATGTTTAGCATATTCAAGAGAAAATAATTTATAGAAATATTTAACCATATTTTTTCATTGAAATCAATTTTTGTTAGTCTAAATTTTAATTCTAAGTTGCAACATCTATTTATTCATTTTTTTTTGAAATTTTGTTTACATTATTGATTAATAATTTATTTATTAGACCCTATTTTTAAGTGATATTAAAAATTGATAGTGTTTGTGGATGGACGTTTTAAATTTGAAAAAGAAATTTATTTGTTAGATTCTATTTTTAACTGATATTAGATTATATGATATTTGTAGACGAACGTTTTAAATTTTTAAAATAAATTTAATTATTAGATCCTATCTTCAAGTGATATTAAGATTTGCTATTAGAGGCATTTTTGGTAGTTCACGCTGACACAAAGAAAGTGTGACACTAAAGGTATTACAACTATTATTAAATATTTATACCCTAGAATTATCCAATATATCACCTTACATACTTATTAGATGGTGGTTCTTTTAAGGGGATAACAGTTATGGCATTCCATTCGGTCCCACCTTTTCGAACCCCAGAAGTCGACACTAATACATCCACGATATTCACGTGTCGAACAACTAAGTGCCAAAAAGACTGATTATTAAGGGAAAAAAGGAGATAGAAGATTGAAGAAACAAAAACAATCATAGAATCTCACAACGCAATGGAATAACATATATTAATCAACATAAAACTTTACAAAGTCATTTCAAAAATGATACATCAGAGCCATACTAATACAATCCTAGCTTAGACAACTATAACAGCCTATCCCTACCTACTGATAAAAGATACATATAATACAGCAGACACAATATCATAGCTAGCTATCGATGAAGCCACTTGCTCCAAGCTACTCCAAAATGCATCCATGGGAAAACTGAACTACTTAGCTGCCCATAAAAATTTAAGCACCTAAGTGGTTTAGGGAAAGAAAATAAAACTTTGGGACAGACATGAATCTAGTGTGAGTAAACTCAAACAACTGAATTGTTATGTTTGAAACCCTTTTAAAATCAACGGTATCTCGTAAGACCACGCCGCACATAAACACGGATGGGTTTTTATCTAATGATATTCAAAACATTTTCTATAGAAAATCCAATGATATTATAATAATGTCTAGAGTACAAAGACTTAATAATCATTGCAGATATTATTACATTAATTAAATTTCAGCATATTAGGTTCTATAATCAAAACCGTAAATGCAAGTATTAGAAATTGGATTCCATACTATGGAAAGGTAAGGAACTACCTACTAATGGTACATCTCTAGATAAAATGCACCAAGGTCTGATAAAATAATCTTGTACCCCAGCCACACAGGACTGGCTTACCACTTAACAAGTAGTACCGAATATGATCGCCTCACTATGGACCCCGAAGCATACATGAGTAGATAGTAATCGATCTAGATTTGGAATGACCATACCCTGACGGGAGCGACCCACTTGGCTCTGTTGCATGCCTGATTTTTTTCATTTCCCAGTTGATGAGGCTTGAGGCTAGGTTTTATCTTTATTTAGAACTTTCCACTTTGAATGCTACACTGCCCTCCAGGTACCAATGTAATGCCAGCATTCATCTATACAAATTCATTCGGGGACTAAATGAACCCGAAGGCACTACTTCTATTACATCCTTTTTGGGGAATCCTTGGATTAATAGAAAATAGCCCTTGCACTTCAAAGCTCTGCCTTCGATTCCATATCCTTCAATATGTCTTCAAATCTAAATGTTTAAGTTGGATTGAAGTTGTTTTCGGATAACATGTCCGATCCCGGTCTCTTTGAAACAACTTTTGATAATTTCTAGTAAACTCAACCCGGGTTCATTAGGAAATAACCAGACAAGATAAGAGTGGAGATCGCCTCCTAACCGTTAGTGGATGGATTTATTTATTATTTATCCTAAAAGAACGAAACAAATTTATATGCACAGTATAGCACCATTGACAGTAACTATACCATTCCGTGTTTCTCCTTGATATTTCCAAAATTACGTTTTGGTCTAAGTTTAATTGTTGATTATTTACTATCAGATAAAAAACCATTCAAACATTGATTTAATTCCTTATGGGATCTACTAAGCCTTTATTAATTACTCTTTCATTGATTAAAATCACTTTATAAACATTCGATCAAAAGATCTTTGCACAACACTATTTCCAAAACCCTTACTTCCCATTTATACTTGGGAAACGTTTATACTTAACTTAGCGATATAAGAATATTATCAAAACATTTGGAAAATTCTCTCTTTTCAAATTCCTTTTGAAATCATTACTTACTATAAACCAATTCACTTATCCTTTTTAAAAAGTTCCCTTTCAAAAGCTCGTTTCATATTTAAACACCTTTATAAATTTCCAGAATCAATTTATAAAACACTTTTATAAGTCTACAAGTCAATTTACAAAACCTCTTTACAAACCTCTTAAATTATTTAAAAAAAATTCCCATTTAAAAACTCCTTTGATAAATCTTCTTTAAGAAAAATCCTTTGCAATATCTATTGAAACTTATCCTTTTAAATCACTTTAAAAAAACCTTTTTACTTATTAAAACCCATTTTATAAATAAGCTATTATTTATAAATACCTTTATAAAATAATAATATAACTTGAAAATCAATTATAAATCTTAAACACAAAATTGATTAAAGAATTGAAGTTAATTAAAAAACCATACTTTATAAACTCAAAACGAGCTTAGCAATCTCATTGGTACTTATTTAAGTTACCATTTAACATCAATTTCACTTCCAAGTCACTTAACCATTTATTTACAAAAGTCAACATATATGTAAATGCAATTCATATCCAAATCAGGGAATAATATGTCAATACGACTCAACCAGCATATACATGTCTAAATAACATAATAGTAGGATGGTGAGTTGTTCTGCTAAATAGATGACCAAAACAATTCAATTAATTTATAGCAGAATGGGGATTTATTCTGCTAAACGCATGTCCATACAAACAACAATTATACTGTAGTAGAACGGTGATTTATTCTACTAATAAATGTCCACACAATTCAAACAATCTATGTTATACTCATTTACGGTTATATAGTTTCTTAATGGCATCGACAATTGAATCCCTTGTATCCAAAACCATCTTTTAAAAAAATTCCTTCAAAACAATTTGATTCTTAAAACTCCTTTTAAAAAGAATATTATTTACAAGTTAAACTCTTATTCAAATCATAATCAACTTTAAGTCATTCTTAACTTAATCTAATTATAAATCAAGAAATAACTAAACCTTTTATAAATAATTAAAAAATTATTAATAAGTAACTAAACTTTAATTAATCATTTATTAATCATTAAAAAAAACTTAAACCTTCATTAATAATTAATATTAATTAATCTCAGTTAATAAATTAAATATTCTTTAATTAAAATTTAAATAATAAATTAACCTTTAATGAAATTATAATTAAGTTTTAATTAAATCCTTAACATAAATTTAACTTGATTAGTAATTAATTATTAATTAAACCCTTTATTAAATTAATAAAAATAAATCATATACCTAATTCCTAATTAAGTAAAATTTAATTAACTTAATTAACAATTAATTTAAATTAATCTTACTTTTTAAAAGATAATTAATTAGCAATTAACCTTTACCGAATTGGAGTTAATAAATCTCGTTTAATATTTAATTAATTTTAATTATCAAAACTTAATTAATTTATATGTTAATTATTAAATTAAATTAGTAAAACATTTTATTAAGCTTATAAAACATTTTAAAACTCTTTTAAATATAAAAACTAATTTTTTTTCAAAAATCGAACTTTTATCGAAACTGCATTTATAGCGACTATCACTATGGATGTCGTTACTTCTAGACTTGTTTTAGATATGCAATAACCTTTAACAACTCTTACTTTTTAACTTTTAACTTACTGAAGTTTTAGAAATCAAAGTAAAAGCTAGAAAACTTTAGTAAACATTTTCTACAAAAAAATTCAGCAAAACAAATTTGGAATCAAGTATCTCCATATTCCATACAAACCAGTCTCCAATGCTAACTTACATCTTAGCATATAACTACACCATACATGAACACAAACACATAACCCATACACATTCAAGATCACATCACATCATATCATAAACAATTTTCACAATTTGTCAATCAACATTACGTATGGACATCATTTTTAAGTCCAGTTTTGCATCGCATACCACCCACATACTTATAAGATCAACCGCATATTTATCCAATAATTCAACCAACAACTATGTAACAATTTATTTCACACATAAAAAAGTTAAAAATTTTCCTAGAAATTGGAAGTTTACTCATCAAAACTTTTTAGAATTTGAAATGTTTTAGACTTGCAGAACTTGGAAACCACAAAAGTCCACTCCAAAATAGTCATCTTCTCATAGATTTTTCATTATGTTATTCTTGGAATTTCAAAACGTGGTAAAAATAAAAGTTATTAAAAATTCTACTCTCTATAATTCCAAAAAAATATTCATCCAATTTGGATTTGTTTTGAGGGAGATATAGTCAAAAGAAGAAGAGGTATTTTTGGACTTGAAAATATTGGTCCGAAAATAGGTCTGAATGAAATGCAATTTTGACCCAGAATATTTAAAATTTGAAAAGGTTGGGGAAATAAAAGTTGTAGCCATTGGAATTCTACGTGGTTTTAATAAAAGAAAATCTTGATTTGGAATAGTCTATAGGAAGTTACAGCCGAATGAAGTGGGAGTAAAAATGGAGAACTTGGAGATGAAAACAAGTGATTTAGAACCAAGTTTTTAAAAGTTTTAAAGTAAGAATTTGATTTTTTTTTTAAACTTAGCATTTTAAATTATAAACCTGGAAGTGTGTTCTGGAGCTTAGGGGGTTTTGCAAATGAAGGAAAAGAGAATGAGAAAGTGGAATAAAAATTAGGAAAATTAGTTTATATATTATGTTAATATGTTGAATCGCCAAAATACATGTTGAATTACCAAAACACCATAAGTCCTTTACCCTTCATTCTTTCTTTACCCACCTCATCATCCCTTCCACCTAACCATGAAATCCGCCCCCCTCCCTTAGTCACCCTTTCATCAAGTCCATGCCAATGTGCCATTAATGCCTTAGTCCTTTATGTTGAATATGTGAGAAATGCGGATTATGGATCTTAAGGCTAAGATTAACACTAGAGGAGGGGTTAATAGTGTTAATAAAGAATTACTAAATCTTTTTAATTTATGTTAATTTAGACACAAAAGTATGCAATATACAGACACATATACAATCACAGAAACAATCAATGATGTAGAAATAAAATAAAAGCAGTAAAGGAAAGAACACACCGGATTTTATACTGGTTTGGAGTTACCCTATATCCAGTCTCGCAAAACAAGTACGGATTTCCTTTCAAAAGTAATTGTACAATTACACCCTCGGTTTCATGGCTACGAGGTACACCCTCCAGAATTTCGATCCTCTGGGTAGAGATACTTGATTTGCAGGCCACAAGTTTACCCAATTGATTTACCAAGGCTACAATCACACCTTTTCCCTTTTGATTGATTTCCAAGGCTACAATAACACCTTTTCTCGCTTAATAGATTACAAAGAAGTCTATAACTCTGAATAGCACCGAGAATCTTGTAGAGATAGTGATAGAGAATTAAACTAGAAGTAATCGAGTATGATTCAATGTTGATTTCGGCAGAGTAGTGATAAGAATATGTATTAAGAAATGAAGAAGAAGAGGAGTGAAAACCAGAAAATTACGAATGAAAATTCGTTGAAACTGACCCCTATTTATAGAAGAACAACAGCCATGACCATTCACGAAGAGTTATGGCGAATAGACACTTCTTTTGAAATTTGAATTTTTGAATCAAACTGTCACCATGTCGACATGGTCATGCTAGGCATGTCGACATCCCAAAGGAATTTTTGGTGTTTTTGATTTCCTTTGAAAATAACCTTTATCTTATATAAAAACTATTTTAAACTTTATAAATATACTTGACTATAGTTAAAATTCATAAGTAAATATAAAGAATAATATATATAGATTTTAACTATAATTTTATATTTAAATCTAAGTATAAATATTTAAAAGTTAAACATATTATTTAAAAAGATAGTTTAAAATCAGGAGTAATTTGACTTTGAAAATAAAGATGTTTTTGTGGCTAAAATTATTTAAAATCAGGATCGAGGGTTTTGAATCTTTTAAAAGGAAATTTTTGAAAACATTTTGAAAACAGGGTATAATTTTGAAAAATCATTTTGAATAAAAGTTAGCGGATACAAAACAATGTTCCACTAGATTTTTCGTAGGTTCCATCCTACTTAGGGTTCCATCCCTTTAACGGGCTCGAAGTGGATTCCATTCCACGAATAAATTGGATTTTAATATGCACGTGCTTTTCTACGAGTTTTAACCAAAATTCCTAATAATTATAAAAAATACTTATCCTTGAAGTCTTGAACTCTTGGTAATCTTGATACTCATGAGTCTTCTATCTTGATATTTTATCTTGATATCTTGAATCTCTATACTGTACAGTCTTCATTCTTAGTACCTGCATGGTTAAATCCGGCATATACATATATATCTGAACTTATAATGTTAATATTTATATTTTATAATCTATTCTAAGGTTGTTGTCATCATAACCATCATCTCACGGACTAACAGAATATGCAAGTATATGATTTTTGTTTAATGACAATAAACATATATATTCGATTAAATGTATTTGTTAATGTACTATTTTAATTTTCACATAATTAAATAAATATTTGCTGAATAACATAAATAAATCATAATTTAAATTCAAACAGATTTTTTATTCAAATAAATATTTTATTACAATTTTGTATAGTACAATTTTTTTCTCTCGCTATATATACACAATTTCGATTACATCACAATTTTTAATTTGCATTTTCACCTCACTACATATCACTCATTCGCTCATATTTATCTTCAACTCCATTCCAGATTGAATCCAGCATCTGAGCGATCTACAAAATAATCACTGAAGTGGTAAAATTGAAAAGGAAATATTTTTTACAGTGTAAAATAAAATGTGTATTGTGAAAATGGTATTTTCCTCACATATTTGGGTTGTTTGTCATCATATTCATTTTTGAATTTATCATACACGAATAGCTTGTGACATACATAGTGTATCATTATACATGCCACAAGGCCTTGCACACTAATATACACTTGACAAAACTGCAAGGACAGGTGAGCACAAGGTCAAACCTAACCAAAAGGCAGGTTCAACTCAAGTGCAATAAAAATAATGTCACGACACATGCACAAGGTCAAACCCGAGCTATAAGCTAGATTCAACTCGGGTACATAGTGATGTACGCATGAAGCCAGCAAAGGCTAGACAGTCCAACCAGATTCGAGTACACATGAAGACATGATGAAAATTCACAATTTGAACATAACTACACAAATGAACATGAATGCAACAATCAGTGCAGCTCAAAGCAGTTTCAAAAAGCATGAAGTATGAATGCTAGCATATTGAATTAATTACAAGACTACAATTATGAATTGATCAGAAGTTAAAAGTGAAGCAGACCAGCTCGAATGCAACTGAATACAAGTCAAAAAACAACAAGCCCAAGAATACTCAACTAAACACCAAACAAATGAACACAACATCTTTAACAAGCGCTCAAGTTCAAAATGTACAAAATTAGGTATGGTGGTGAAGGAAAACAAAGAATCACACAAACATGGAACAAAAGTGACTCAAAACAGAGCAGTCAAGATAGACCACATAATCAAATATGTAAACAATGTCAACATGAAGTGCGGACCACAAATGAATGCACACCTCAAATGCCACATGAAACAAGACTACATCAACAAACCAAACCAATTGCAAAATCACAAGCATACATATATACATGCATGAACATATATATATAGTGGAAACCAAACTTCAATACAACATGTATGATATGATCAAGTGACACTGCAGCTACCAATTGAACATAGTCTCGACCAAAACAACTAACTACGCCAGACTTCAACATGAAGTGGATTCTAGGCAATGGAATTAGTGCACATGAAAACGGTGACTGAAGAAACAATCGTTGATTCGCTATGTATACTCCATGCAACCCAGACTCAAATACCAGTGAGCAGAGATGTGCAACAAGACTTAAGTACTACGAAAGTCCATTAAGCAATGACAAGTGTACAAATCAATAAAGGTTCAGACACGAACATAATCCAACAGTGAAACAAATGGAGATGACCATCAACCAAAGAGCAACCTCAAATATCTGACTGTAACACTATAGCAACTCAAGACACAATGCTACAGAGACCAGAGAACCAAAGACATGTCACCGACAACAAACCAGGATGAACTCAAATCAAGACAGTCGGGACATACATATATACGTGTATACAATAAACCGAGTTGTAGTAACAAAATCAAGTGATTCAAGCTCAAGCAATTGTCAGAACTCAAAAAGACACAGTACAACAAGCATACATATATACATATGCAAACACACACACACACACACACACACACACATATATATATATATAGACAATGCACGTGTAACTAGGTCCAATGAGCAGTGATAGTGATCCAGCAAGCACTCGGGTTGACAGGAAAGAGTTTTAAAGTAAACAAGCCAAAGCAGTTTGAACAAAGCCGAGTTCAAGTTTAAAAAAAAAGGAATTCAACTTGCAGAAATATACGAATTGACAGATACAGTAAAAATTGTGTGCTCATAAGGAAACAATTTCCTAATGACCGAAGTTCCAAGTGTTAACAAGAATCAAACAAGACAATATCATCACCAAATCTAAGTGCCCGATATCAATAGCATAAAGATCGGAACCAAAGTCAAGTCTAAATGCCACAAAATCGAAGCCGTGATGATCAAGGAAAACATCAAACAAGCCAAAGTCAAAGCCATGATAGCCAAGTTAAACAAGCAATGAAAATATACAAATTGAAAAGGTTAGAAATCATCATAAGCATTTAAACGAAAATCAGTGGTCAAGCAAGAATTCAAATAAAATGCGAATGAAAATATAGGAATTCGAATCCTATATAACCCATATCATCATCGGCATGGAATCTCACTCGAGTTCAAGCATATCAGTGAAATAATACAGAAAATCACATAATAAATTCAAACCGAACTTGACAAATTGGAGGCAGCCATGTGTAAATCAGAGAAACGAATGATCGACAAAGCAAGCGACGTGAAAACATCTACTTGATCAATCAACTTGAAGTCAGCGCCTTCAAATTTTTCAAAACCCTAATCTTGAACGAAGAGGAACGAACAAAGGAAGAAGCAGACATAAATTTCACAGAGAATGATACCAGACGAATAATAGAAAAGAAAAAAGGGATTTATTTTTATTTTTATTTTGGGCCGGTTATTATAAATAGTGTTTGGGCTTCAGTTTATAAATTACGCTTTTATATTTTTTATTGTTTTAATTTGTAGTTCTCTTTTCATGTGACTAAGGGACGAACTACGGTGGTGTAGTTCGAGAATTCACAACTCTGTGGTTGAGTTGTGGAAGGGTTTTGAGCATAGGATTAGGTTAGTCGATAGAGGGTGTGCGAGTTTACGTGTGTAAGTGTCTGACTACTTAATTTCTAGTAGAAACCGTGGGGCAGCATGTAGGCAGGGTTTTGCCGAAGCTGGGTAAATCTGTGTTGTTCAATTTCTGTTTTTATTCTGCTATTATCTGTGCTGCTATTATTTTTCTATATCTGTGTTACGATTATTTTATATACTTCCACATTAAATTTTTATAATTGATAGTATCATCATATTCACCCTCCTCTAGGGTGAAACCGATCCTACAAGTTGTACCAGAGCTAGAAAAAATGCCAACTTTTGATTTTAGAAATTTGATTTTTCAAAAAACAATTTTTGTTTTAAAAGTAAATTTTAAAATGGCTTCTTTTAATAATACTTTTGCTGAGGGACAATCAATTTTTAGACCATCGATATTCAATGTGAATATGTTTACTGGAAAAATAGGATGAAATTTTTTCTTAAAACCATTGATGCTTGGAATATTGTTGAGGCAGTTTATAGGCCACTAACTATAGTGGTAGATAATCAGGAAATAGATAAGCCGATGGATCAATGGACAGATCTTGAAAATAGACTATAAAATGCTAAAGCTAAAGCAATGAATCCTATAATCTATTCACTAGGTCAAATTTAATTCAATTGTGTTTCACATTTTCTAACTGTGTAGGAAATCTGGCACACACTTGAAGTGACTCACGAAGGAACATCTCAAGTCATGGAATCTCGCCTTGCCATGCTGAATAGCGAATATGAGAATTTCACAATGGCCAAGGAAGAAATGTCAAAGAGATGTACGGACGACTTTCCAATATCGTATACAAATCTAAAGCTCTTGGAAAACCATACACAGAATTGAAAATAGTTAGAAAAACTCTTAGAGTCCTTTCATGAAATTTTGAAGAGAAAGTTACAGCCATTCAAGAATCAAAAGATTTGAAAAAGATTAAAGTCAAAGAACTCAATGAAAATATCACCACTTACAAGTTAGAAATGAAATTCAAGGAAGAACGAGAAGGAGGTGATACTCAAAAGAAATCGATAGCTCTCAAAGGGACAATAGAAAGTGATGATGATGATGATGATGATGGAGCAGCTAAGTTGGCACTATTAATAAAGAAATTCAAAAGAAGGAATCACAAGTACGAAAATCCAGTTCTAAATTAAAAATTAAAAAGCAGAATAACCAAAGCACTAGACAATTCAGAAGAACAGGAGATCAACTATCACAAGTGCAATAAACCCAGTCATATCAAGCCCAATTTTCCTCAGAATCGATTCAGCTAAGGATAGAAATGGAAAAGGAGAAGTTTTACAGCCACCTGGGATGAAACTGATGAAGATAATAAAAGCACTAGCAGTGAGAGTGAAAAAGTAGATTTGTGCCTTCGAGGTGATATAACTGACAGTGATGATGATAAGCCAAGCGAGATATGAAAACTTGCTCACTCAGAACTACTTATATATTTTCACGAAGTAAATGGTTGTTTCGAACGACTTAGGGAGAAATATGCTAAAATTGAATCACAAAGAGATACTTTGATAGATTTAAATAAACAACTTGACCAATTAGTTAAAAATTATGAAAGCAAGAGCCCTAAGTGTGATAAGCGTCCATCACTTGGAGAAGAAAT
Source organism: Allium cepa (assembly GCA_030765085.1). Lineage (NCBI taxonomy): Eukaryota > Viridiplantae > Streptophyta > Magnoliopsida > Asparagales > Amaryllidaceae > Allium > Allium cepa. The sequence continues at coordinate 591,548,198 of CM060928.1, forward strand.
TAAAAAATCAAAAATTAAAATAAAATCACTAAGAAATGAAATTCTGATTTTGAAAGAAAGTGAAAACATGAGAAGATAAAATTCTATTAAAAAGTGCACTCAATTATTAAAGGAAAATGGATCACTCAAAACACAAGTCCAACAGTTGTCTAGGAAAATATTCAAAATGTGAAAGATCGTTAAATATGTTATTAAGGAAACAAACTATCTATACTGATAGGCAGCGACTTGGATATAATCAATCAGAATTTGATAGAAATGGAATTAAACAAGTCAATTCAAAGTGCACAATATATGGAAAAACTGGACACAATCAAAATATTTGCTGGTATAGACCCAAACACCTGAAACCATTCCAATTTGGGTTCTAAAAGGCACGAATACAAAATCCCTCAAAGTCAAACAAATCTGGGTGCTGAAAAGAACATATATAAATAGTTTTGGGTCTATACAAACATATTTTTCAAAATCAATTGCCAATAACAACCATGGACCTATAAAAAAAAATAGGTCACAAAAATCTTTTCTTGTGTAGGTGTGGTGGCAGGCTAAGGAACAACAACAGTGTTACTTGGATTCTGGATGTTCCAGGCACACGATGGGTGATAAATCAAAGTTCCTTAGCCTGGTATAAAGGTAACGGAATTACAATGGACAACAACGAAAAATTATCGTAAAGGTGAAATAGGTAAAGGTACATCTATCTTGAACGATATATTAAATGTGATAATCTGCACCATAATCTGAATTAAATCTGCCAGTTATGTGATAATGAATATTGATAATGATTCGGACTTATTCAAAATTATTGGCTAATTAACTTTTTATGCCGAGAATTTTACATGTACATCCAGAGTCTTTGGACTCATTCATATAAATTTGTTTGAACTAATGATGTTGTTTTAGTAATTGATGACTACTCTTGATACACGTGGATATATTTATTTATCTTACTGCTTCTAATCCGTTACTATGTTCACTGTTTGATTATTTCATGGTTTAAATTCATATTGAAAAAAAAATTCATTCAAAAGCTGTTAAAAATCGTTATGGGGTAATTGTTGCAACTTCACAGTCTAGTCTATAACATCTAATTATTGATAACCTTGAGTTAAAGGGAAATTCAGATGCAGATTACACTGGTAATCTAGTTGATAGAAAAATTAATAATGGAACGTGATTTATGTTGAGACATTCAATTGTTGCATCATTTTCAAAGAAAATATCTGCAAATATTTCATCTCAAATATTTTTCGATTAGCAGATATTTCTTTTATAAAACCCCTTTCGAAAAATAGTTTATGTTGACCTTATTTCAGATTAGTCATTTTAGAAAATTTGATTATTTTTGGATTTGATCTTAAATGACTACATTAACTAATCTGACTCCCTACTGATTATCGAAAAGATAAATAATGGTTGAAAAATTGATGAGTGTTGATCATATATTATAACTTGAGACGATATAATTAGAAAATTTCTTTAAAAATTTAAACAAGAGTTATAAAAACTTTTGTTGGTAAAAATTTCCATAACCATCTCTATTACTATCATATTTTTACCGACCATCACTCATTAAAATCCAATATAGTATGTCAATATGTGGTATTTTGAATGGGAAATCATTCGTTTTTCTATTCATTACATTTTTAGCAATAAAAGCATTCAAAGTATTCACTCTCATTTACAAATCCTCACGGTTATGCATGGGTGAATTACTTGGAATTTTAGATTATGTGCTTTCATGCTCATTTAAAAATCCTCACGGTTATGCATTTATGGAACGCATATCAAAATTGATTGATTAAATAGAGAGTTGATTCTAATTCCATTTAAAAGTCCTCATGGTTATGCGTGGTTAGAAGACACTTGAATTCATTTAAAAAAATTAAGAATACTACTAATCTCATTTAAAAGTCCTAACAGTTATGCATGGTTAATAGATATTCAAATTTGTGCTATAAATATACCACAAATTGACACAACAAATGGTTTTGTATACCAATATCATCCCTATCATTCTAAAGTGGAATATGCGTCTAACAGAGTATATATGATTTTCGGTTGATTTTTTATTGAAATTTAATATTTATTCTTGATTGGGTATTAATGTTGTATGAATATCTATCACTTTATCTCTATTTGTCTAACACTATTACTCTTTTGTTGATAACAAAAGAGGGAGAGAAAAGTTAAGATTTTGGCAAATAAAGGTCAAATATTTTATTTTGTATTTTCTATTTGCATATAGGCTCATTTGCATATTTTTATTTATTTTCATGCACATATGAAAGGGGGGCTTTGTTGTAGAGAGGGAGCATTCGAATAGAAGGATAAAACTGAATGATCAAATACATTTAATAACTTCAAAATCTTAAATATATGTTAGTTATCCTCAAAAGGGGAAGATTGTTGAATATGTAAGTATATGATTTTTATTTGATGATAATAAACATATATATATATATATATATATATATATATATATTCAATTAAACACATTTGTTAATGTACTATTTTAATTTTCACATAATTAAATAAATATTTGTTGAATAACATAAATAACCCAGAATTTAAATTCAAACAGATATTTTATTCAAACAAATATTTTATTACAATTTTGAATAGGTGCTCTCACTATATATACACAATTTCGATTACATCATAATTTTCAATTTACATTTGCACCTCACTACATATCACTCATTCGCTTGTATTTATCTTCAACTCTTTTCCAGATTGAATCCAACATCTGAGCGATCTGCAAAATAAACACTAAAGCAGTAAAATTGAAAAAGAAATATTTTTGCAACGTAAAATAAAATGTGTATTTTGAAAATGGTATTTGCCTCAGTTATTTGTGTTGTTTGTCATCATATTCATTTTTGAATTCATCATACACGAACAGCTTGTGACATGCATAGTGTATCACTGTACATGCCACAAGGTCGTGCACATCAATATACACTTGACAAAACTACAGGGGTAGGTGAGCACAAGGTCAAACCAAACCAAAAGCCAGGCCCAAGTCAAGTGCAATACAAATAATGTCATGGCACGAGCACGAGGACAAACCGGAGCTATAAGCTGGATTCAACTCAGGCATAGAGTGATATACAATGAAGTCAGCAACAACAAAGGCTAAACAGTCCAACTAGACTCGAGTACATATGAAGACACTTTGAAAATTCACAGTTTGAACTTAAGTACACAAACGAACATGAATACAACCATCAGTGCATCTCAAAGCAGTTTCAAAAAGCATGAAGTATGAATGGAAGCATACAGAATCAATTACAATACTACAAGAATCGATTGATCGGAAGTTCAAAGTGAACCAGACCAGCTCAAACGCAACTGAATACAAGTCAGAAAACAAAAAGCTCCAAGAAAACTCAACTAGACACCAAACAAATGAACACAACATCTTTAACAAATGCTCGAGTATAAAATGTACAAAATCAAGTATGGTGGTCAAGGAAAACAAAGAATCACACAAACATGTCACACAAGGGACTCAAACCAGAGCAATCGAGACAAACCTCATAATCAAATATGTAAACAGTGTCAACATGAACTGCAGACCACAAATGAATGCATACCTCAAATGCCACATGAAACAAGACTGCATTAAGAAATCAAACCAATTGCAAAACCACAAGCATACATATATACATGCGTGAACACACAAACAGATATATATATATATATGCAGTGGAAACCAAACTTCAATGCAACATGTATGATATGATCAAGTGACACTGCAGCTACCAATTGAACACAGTCTCGACCAAAACAACTAACTACACCGGACTTCAACATGAAGTGGATTCAAGGCAATGGAATCAGTGCACACGAAAATAGTGAATGAAGAAACAATCATTGATTAGCTATGTATACTCAATGCGACCCAGACTCAAATATCAGTGGACAGAGAAGTGCAACAAGACTCAAGTACTACTAAAGTCCATCAAGCAACAACAAGTGTACAAATCAATGAAGGTTTAGATATGAACATAATCCAACAATGAAACAAATGGAGATGACCATCAACCAAAGAGCAGCAAATATCAGACTACAACACTACAGCAACTGAAGAAACAATGCTATAGAGACCAAAGAACCATGGACATATGCATTGGGAACAAACCAGGATGAACTCAAATCAAGACAGTCAGGATATACATATATACGTGCATACAATAACCAAGTTGCAATAACAAAATCAAGTGATTTGAGCTCAAGCAATTGTCAGATCTCAAAAAGACACAGCACCAAAAGCATACATATATACATATGCAAATGCACTTATACACACACATATATATAGACATTGCACGTGTAACCAGTTCCAGTGAGCAGTGACAGTGATCCAGCAAGAACTCGGGTTGATAAGAAAGAGTTTTAAAGCTAGCAAGCCAAAGCAATTTGAAGAAGCAGTGTTCATGTTTTAAAAACAAAGGAATTCAACTTGCAGAAATATACAAATTGACAGAAACAGTAAAAAGTGTGTAGCTGTTAGGAAATAATTTCCTAATGATTGAAGTTCTAAGTGTTAACAAGGATCAAACATGACAATAATATCACCAAATCTAAGTGGTCGATATCAACAGCATAAAGATCGAAACCAAAGTCAAGTTTAAATGCCACAATATCAAAGCCGTGATGACCAAGGAAAATATAAACAAGCCAAAGTCAAAGCCATGATAACCAAGTTAAACAAGCAACGAAAATATACAAATTGAAAATGTCAGAAATCATCACAAGCATCCAAATGAAAATCAGTGGCCAAGCAAGAATTCAAATAAAATATATACAAACGAAATTATAGGAGTTTGAATCCTATAAAACCTATATCATCATCGGCATGGAATCTCAATCGAGTTCAAGCATATTAACGAAATAATAAAAAAATCACATACCAAAATTCATAACGAACTCGACGAATTTGAAGGAGCCATGTGCAAATCAGAGAAAAAAATGATCGATAAAGCAAGCGACGTGAAAACATATACTTGATCAATCAACTTGAAATCGGTGCCTTCAAACTTTTCGAAACCCTAATCTTAAGCGAAGAGGAACGAACAAAGGAAGAAGCAGACATTAATTTCACGAAGAAAGATACCGGTCAAATAATAGAAAAGAAAATGGGGATTTATTTTTATTTTTATTTTGGAACGGTTATTGTAAATAGGTTCGGGATTTAGTTTATAAATTAGTTTTTATTTTATTTTTTGTTGTTTTAATTTGTATTTTTATTTTAAACTTTTGTAAAGTCTAGTCGTGTGAGTAGGGGACGAACTACGGTGGTGTAGTTTGAGAATTCGCAACTCAGTGGCTGAGTTGTGACAAGGTTTTATTTTTTTTAAGCGTAGAGTTAGTAAATTCGATAGTCGGTGTCGCGATTTTACATGTGCAAGCGTCTGACTACTTAATTTCTAGTAGAAACTTTGGGGCAGCACATAGGCAGGGTTTTGCCGAAGCTGGGTAAATATGTGTTGTTCTATTTTTGTTTTTATTCTGCTATTATATGTGATGCTATTATTCTGCTATATCTGTGTTACAATTATTTTATATACTTCTGCATTAAAGTTTTATAATTAATAGTATGGGAACATTTGTCATACATCCCTAATAACTTTTATAATTCACCAAAGATCCTTCGGATACAGAATATATAAATTTCATCCTTATTTTTAAATGCGCTTATTTTTTCCCGAACTACCCTTTCTGTCATGATAAAACCCTAACCCACAATTTTTTTTAACATTCTACGTTTATTCCACATCAAAATCGCATTTTCTTCTACAAAGTCTAAGAAATCTACAAAATCGAACAGCAAAACAACCTAAATCAACTACAAATCTGACATATTCAAGATCAAACAAGGCAAAATAGGAAGATCGAAAGTTATATATCTCAGTTTCTAGAGTCGACAATTCATATTCCACCATTTCCAGTCGATGCATCTTATGGTTTTTTTTGCAAGTGATTTAGAGACATTTTTTAGTTAGCCGTGCTTGTAATTGAACTTCTTAATGGTATTATACACAAAATTGAGAATACAAATGATAAACTACAAAACTTGCTCGATTGTAATTTTTATTAAAAATTGTTCAAAAACTATTTGCTCTCTACAAATTTCAAAGCATATGTTATTAATGTGTTATTTGCACATTTTAAGCAATACATTTGATTAATTTCACTATTTGTCTGCAATTTTTCATATTAGTTACAATTCTATCATTAAATATATACTAATGTAAATTATACACAATTATTACAGACAAATATGCAATTGTGTTAAAAATGTTTGAATATCTCTGCAACATTTACATGTAAATGAAAATATGTAAACATTGATGACAATATCACATATGGATGCAATAATTCACTTTAATTGCTTACTTTTCAGCAATAATTGAGTTAAACAGACTAAACTCAGTTTTATGTGTAGTTTTTTGAATAGTCTAATGTCAATTATTCACAATAATTGCAGACAAATATGCAACTATGTTGAACATGTTTGAATATCTCTACAACATTTATGTATAAACAAAAATAAGCATTAATACAATATCACATATGGTTGCAATAATTCACTTTAATTGTTTACTTTTCAGTAATAATTGAGTTAAACTGACTAAACTTAGTTTTATGTGCAGTTATTTGAGTAGGCCAATGTCAATTATTCACAATAATTGCAGACAAATATGCAACTATGTTGAACATGTTTGAATATCTCTGCTGTAACGACCCAGAATTTTTAGAAATTAAAATTTGAATATTTAATTAATTTTAAATATTAATAAGTGAATTTGTAAGTCGAATAAATTTTTATTTGAATTATTGGATTTAATTGAATAATTAAATCGATAATTTAATAAGTTAAATTATGGAAATAATTGAAAATATAGTTAAATATGATTGAAAATGATTTGTAAAATTTTATTTTATCATATGGGAGTTAGAACGATATTTTAGAACTTTTAAAAATCGAATTAAAAGTTAATTTGTGAAAATTGAATATTTTAATATTTAAATCAACTAGTAAAAATAGTCAATTTTTGAACAGTCTCAGAATTGAACGAAACCAGTTCCATTGGATCCGTAATAGTTAGTTATTACCGGATTTCAATTTTCGTGTCAATCGGAGTTATCGTTTGATCGTGGCAGCTCGAAACGCATCGATTTATTTTTAATTTAAATTTGACGAGTGAAAATAGCCATTTTTCAAAAAGTCTCGGATTTCGACGAAACCAGTTTCATCGGATCCGTAATGTGATATTATTGTAAGATTTCAAATTTCAAGTCAATTGGATTTACCGTTTGTCCGTTACGAATTAAAACGCCTAGAAATCGACTTAAATCGGTTTAATTTAAATTGAGCGTTTACAGCCATAACTCGCACAGATGTCCGAATTAGCTTCCGAAACCTATTCCATTGTATCTGGAACGCGGGATAAACCCTAGGTACGTCAGTTTCGGCGCGTAAATCGGAGTTCGGAATTTCCGGGATGAATAGTGTCGATCGGTTCCCTATAAATAGACCCCTATCTCTCTCTAAATAAAAAATAAATAAAAAAACCCTAATTCATACTGCAGCCGCCACCCCCCCTGAACGGCCAGAATTCAATCTCATTTCCCCCTCGATTTCTTCCAATCCATCAGCAATTAGATGAAGCTTCCAACTAGAAAGTCATAGGGCGCATCGAGATCTTGAAGTTCAACGGTGGAGATGTGATTTGGAGCATCGGAAGGGGAGATTTGGGCCTGCGTTTGGCCATGCTTGCGCACGCCATACGAGGTGAATAGGGTGGCCGAGTGGGCCGAGCTTCAGGCCGAGTATGGGAGGGGTTGAGCCCTTCGAGATGGCGGTAGTATGATGGGATATCGATGCTTGTGGGTGGTGCAAAGTTTAAACCTAGTTTTGAAGGTGATGGGTTTTGTGTGCATGTTTGTTACTGGGAAGGAGAACGAAGGGAGAGGGAGAGGAGACGTGCGGCTATGATCAGATGGGGGTGGGATCCAATGGCTCTAATTTATCAAGGTTATAAATAGTTAAGTTATGTTGAATTGTTAATATAAAATCGTATACAAACTTCAAAAATCAATATCTTTTTCATACGAGGTCGAAAAAATGCAAACTCAGTTGCGTTGGAATCGTATGGACGATCACTACGCGATGGAGTTGGTTTGGAGTCGTTTGGAGTTAGTGAGAATTTTGGGTAAAATTAAACGTCCGTTTAATTTTATTCGAAATAAATCGCTAAAACGGAATTTAAAATCAAGGTGAGAACTTCTCACTCAATCAAATCAGTTTCGATTTTATTTTAAATAGTTAGATTTAAAATATTTGAATGCATGTTTGAATGATGATTAATATCTATTGATTGTTAAAATAGACATTATACGCCGTTAGTAAGCGGATGTTATTTATTAAAAACATATACCGCGAATATTTCATAAACAGTGAAATTGGTATTATATATAATATCAATATATATATATATTGGCATATGTATATATTGGAGTTATTGATTTCCCGCATTTTTTGTTTAGCGGATGAGACCTTATTACGCCGTTATTAAGCGGATAATATTTATTAAAAACATATACCGCGATAATTTCGTACTGGAGCGAAATTGGTATTGTGCTAATGTTTGTGGATGCAGGAAAACAGGTTGGAGGGATCCAACTGGATTCCTCAACAGTATTTATTTGATTTTAGATATTTTGATATTTGATGGATTTTCATATTGATATATGATATCGTTGTAGTCGTGATTGACTATTTGGTGTGTAGCATCATTGGACCCAAATTTTGGAATTTTAAAATGATTTCAAAGTGATTTTTGAAAGTATACGTTTATAAAATATTTTTCGAATTGGTTCATTTTAAATAAATAAACGTTATAATTTTTAAAGTTATAAAAATTATGATTTTTGAGAAATATAGTTAAAAACTGATTTTTGAGAATATGATGCTATTGAGTTTATAAAATAGTTAAATCGAGATATTTTAGAATTTTTGTGAAAAGTTTAAATATAGAATTCATGAAATTTAATTATTTTATGAATCAAAATGGTGAAATTATAAAGGAATTTAAAGATGTTTTTAAAGAATAATATAAATTGATTTATATTAAAAGATTTATAAATAGATACTTATAAATTGAAATGTTGACATTATAAAACGAGTTTTTATAAGTGTTTGAATGAAGTGAAAATGAATTTCATTAAAGAATGAAATTTATAGAATTATAAACGGTGAAGTTATAAATGAAATTTATAAATAGTAAGAATTATAAATTTGTGAAGTTATATTTGAAGAATAGATTTGGTTAAATAAATGAATCTTATAAGTTATAAGATTTATGGTTTGGAAAGTCTTTAGAGGAACGATCTTTGTAAAATAATCGTTTTATAAGTATTTAACTTATGATATGAACTTTTAGTTTATAATTGAGTTATAAACTGGAATAGGTTAATAAAAGAATTTATAAAAAGGAAGTTTTTATAAATAAATAGAATGGAATTTATAAACGTTGTTTATAAATTCGCAAACAACTTATTTCGATAAGTTAATTGTTGAAACCTATAAATGGAGTTATATTCACATTTTTGAATAGTGAATAATCCTTTGAATTAAAATGAATAAAAGGATGAAATTTGTTAACAAAGAATATTCACGTTTTTGAATAGTGAATAAGATGTTAAAGAAATTGTTTTGAATGTGATATTTTAAATAGAATTAAAACGATCGAACGAAGTTTTAATTGTGTTGAGATTCGAAACCATAGATTTCAACATTTATTGTTGAAATAGACGTTTTCGAGAAATAAAAGGAGATGATGGACTATAACACTGTTGTTATAGTAAATGATTTCCGAAAGGAAATGTTTTGTATAGTATTGGGATTTATATATCTATTTAATTTCGAATCCCTATACTAGTGATTTTGGGTTGTCGTAACGATGTTTTACGCAACATTTGTTTTGGCCCAAATGAATATGTTGAAGAGAATGATTTCCTTAATAGAATGAAATTTATACTTAATTTCGATTTAAGTATATTGAATATTTTCTAAGTGTTGAAAATAAATAAAAATTGTGAATTACTTATTAGATAAGTATGGAAATGTTTTCCAATATGAAGTGATATTTAGAATTTATCTTTTTGAAGATAAATTGAAAAGAAATATTGAAATGAATAATTGAAACCGAATATTCATTGATATTTTGGAATTATAAATTCACTAAGGAATTTATAAAGGAAGTGGAATTTGTCTAAAAATAAATATTGATTTATTTTTGAAGTGTGAAATTATATATCTAGTGAAGATTTTTTTTGGAAAATAAATAATTTGGAAAATTATTTGGAATCTGGTGATGTGTGCATATCTATTGATAGTTCAATAACCGACTATCAATATTTCCCTTTGAATGGGTAATTGATGTGATTTGTTTGAATGTGAATGCCACACTTATTTTGAATAAGCGCTCACTATTCGGGTTAACCGGGAAAGGACCATGGGGTCGTATAACCCATTCCGAATATGTGATACGTCGTTATAATTGCATTTGAAGATCGGTGTTGAAGACCCGGTATTTGCGAGAGCGATAGGATGACCTGTCGATTTACTCTGCACCGAGTTGCTCCGGTATAGAGTTCTCCATATGTGATGGTGAATCCGATCAGGATTGTGAATATCCGGATTGCAAGGACTTCTTTGTAAGTGCCTTCGGTTCTGTTCGAGCCCGGAACAGACTTGTATGGATTGTGTGTCTGACATTACAAGTTGAGATATAAAGCCGATTTCTTTCAAATATATTTCTGTTGGTGGCGGAGAATTTATTCTTTAGCTTAACACCCTTCTCTGAGACGTACGAGCTCAGAGGTTATATAGTTGAAGTTATCAGCGATATATTCCCAATTTGGTAATGTGATATGCTGAGTGATGCTGAAATGATCATTGTGTTGATTATTGTGATAGGATCGTTTATTTGATCGTCTATCTTGGTGATCATTGTGTTGATCATTTGTTGACCCAAAGCATGGCTTTTGTATAAAGTATGTTTTTGTGGACGTGACTTCGTCGAACCTCACACCCCGGAAATGGTCAAAACAGGAAAGATGCGGCAAGGTTATGAGGGGTAGCACCCTTTAGGGTATGTACGTTTCCTTCTGGATAGAGGTGGTATCATGGTATGGAGCCCAAATATTTAACCTATGTGGTTACTGCGAATTTATTACTTTGTGGTTGTTGGTTTTCGGGATCCCGTGAGAAAGGTCGTTTACGATCGGGGAATGGCGTGCTCGTGTCAGTAGTTACCCAGTTAGGGGTAACCCGGCCTTGTGTTGGCAGAGTTCCGGTTTGGTTCTCGGGGATGTCTTTCCAGAGGCATTATCATGTGGCAATGGGAAGTTCCTTGGCCTGACCATTTGTTGGAAATCCAAAGAAACAATACGTGACTTGTACGGTTTTAGTTGTATAACCTGCTATGGAATGTGGAGGTAACCTGCTATTGAACATAGTTAGCTATAGTAGGCATAGTTCGAAATGTCTATGCTGGCTAAGATTTATATTCTACTTTCAAAATAAATTTTTTCTACACTATGCACTAATAATAATATCAAATGTTATTTTAAATGCGTATCAAGCATCTTTAACTATCATAAGGAGAAATCTCCTCCGATTCTGCGTTTGCATTGTGTGTGTGTGCGGGAGGCCTTATGGTAGTCTCATTTTTAAAAGCATTGCGAATTGAAATAAAAATATTCCTCTATTTTGATTTTAAAGATAAATAAACTGTTTTGAGTTCTCACACCAGTCACATGACTGACTTGGAGTTTATTGTTTTCCTTCCTAAACTCTGGGTGCCCACCAATTTCCACACGGGCAGTCAAGAGTAAGGTTTATTAGGATATTCTGGAGTTGCTGGAGGCAAGATGGATGGCATGGCATATTACTTATATAGTATTTCTTTTTCCGCTGCACTGTTTGTTGTTGTACACTCTGATGATATGATGTAATGAAATGTGATGTAATGTAATAACTGATATGGTTCTTTGTTTAAAGATTATTCATTTATTATTATATGTTGTTCCGCTGCGAATTGTGAGATTCTGATGTTGTGTTGTGTTCTGTTTCTGTTCCGTCCTATTTTCTTCTGTTTTTCTTTTTCCTCTATTCTCTTTTCCTTCTATTTTTCTCTTTTTTTTCTTCTATTTCTTCTATTTTAAAATTTTCTATTTTCTCTTCCCTCTATTATCTATTTTCTTCTTCTTTCTATCTTTTTCTCTTCTTTTTTCTTCTTTTCTTTTTCTAAAACCCATAACTATTCGGTTTTTCGGCAACGAAAATCCGCGTACGTTACATTTGGTATCGGAGCTTATGGTTAAGCGACAACCATGGTTCTGTTGGGTATTATTCATTAGAGATAGAGTCAGCAGTACTCTAGAGTGAATTTGAGTGTAATAATAGCTATGAGAGCGTATTTGTTAGTGAATATATAATTGTTTTATATTGTGATGATTGGTTTATTGAGTGGTATATGAACTTTCGTCAGTGTGGTCCGCAAGACTATGCCGAAGGGGTTTCTAAACACTTGAATAGAACAATTCGACACAATATTGATTTTAAATTGGGTAAATGAAGTAATTTTACTTGATTATATTTAATATATAAAGAAATAATTTTTTAGAATTATTAAAGTGTATATAAGTTGATTGTTTAGTTGTTTGAATAATCTAAATAAAGGAATTGTATAAGCAAAAAGAATTATAAGAATTGGATTATAATTAAAGTGATTTACAATTGTGAAATAAACTTATATATGTAAAAAGTGAAACTATATGAATATAACTTAAGAGATATTGAATGAAGTTGATATTAGTATCAAAGTAAATTAGTAAAGTGAAGTGATATATGTGAACTTAAGTTATATAAGTGAAATTCAACTTTTGTAATAGAATTGAATTAATGGATTGAATATTAATCAATGAAATGTGAATAATTGATATGAAATAATGAATATAAGTGTTAATTCATTAAAATCTAATGTTATTGGAAGTTGAATAAATTGAATGAGAAATATAAGCAAAGGAATTTGGTTGTTATATGGTTGTTAGTTGATTTATTGTATATAAATTCATTAAGTGTTAATGAAATTGAATTAATGAAATTGGAAACTAAAGTAATTGAAATCCAATTGGAAGTTAAGTGAATCTTAAATAGATTTGAATTTGATTGGAAGTGAACCAACTTGAATATGAATTAGTGAATATAAACTAATTGAAAATGAATGTTAGTAAGAACATCCACTGTTAATGAATCAAATGTGATTTGAATTAAAAACCATTTCATTGAATATTAATGAGAATATAAATGAATATTTGTTGGTTATGGATGTTAGTTGGTTGATGGTTGAATATATATTGCATTTGTTGTTTAATTGCATTTATTATGTGACATATATAGTTATTATGTTACTATATGTTGTATATTGAGATTATTGTCATATATGCATGTTCTCATGTTGTTTGTTGAGTGCTTAGTAGGTGCGGATTGCGTTTGCTTCGCATTTGGAGCTCGCTTTTGTGCTATATTAGCCGTATATGCTTGCTAATAAAATATAAGGTACATATCTCGGATTAAATACCGTACTTTTACATTTTTTCCCTTCGGGATGCCTCATTACTTGATGAGATGTATATTTGTGATATATATACTGTCATTTTTTTTCGGATCGAGCCGCGCAAAGGAGACTATGGCGAATTTTTCCGAAAATTTAAGGCGTTAGAAAAAAATTTGAGAAAATTATAAAATTTTGAAAACTTTAACTTTGATTTGAAATTGAAAGTTAAACCATAGTAGTTGTTTTTGAAAAGATAACTAAGTATAATTTTGAAAACTTAGTAAGTTATTGTAAGAAGTTTAACTATGAATTTTTGGAAAATTAATAGATTCTGTAACTTTTCTTACTTATAATTTCGAGGACGAAATTCTTTTAAGTGGGAAAGATTGTAACGACCCAGAATTTTTAGAAATTAAAATTTGAATATTTAATTAATTTTAAATATTAATAAGTGAATTTGTAAGTCGAATAAATTTTTATTTGAATTATTGGATTGAATTGAATAATTAAATCGATAATTTAATAAGTTAAATTATGGAAATAATTGAAAATATAGTTAAATATGATTGAAAATGATTTGTAAAATTTTATTTTATCATATGGGAGTTAGAACGATATTTTAGAACTTTTAAAAATCGAATTAAAAGTTAATTTGTGAAAATTGAATATTTTAATATTTAAATCGACTAGTAAAAATAGTCAATTTTTGAACAGTCTCAGAATTGAACGAAACCAGTTCCATTGGATCCGTAATAGTTAGTTATTACCGGATTTCAATTTTCGTGTCAATCGGAGTTTGATCGTGGCAGCTCGAAACGCATCGATTTATTTTTAATTTAAATTTGACGAGTGAAAATAGCCATTTTTCAAAAAGTCTCGGATTTCAACGAAACCAGTTTCATCAGATCCGTAATGTGATATTATTGTAAGATTTCAAATTTCAAGTCAATTGGATTTACCGTTTGTCCGTTACGAATTAAAACGCCTAGAAATCGACTTAAATCGGTTTAATTTAAATTGAGCGTTTACAGCCATAACTCGCACAGATGTCCGAATTAGCTTCCGAAACCTGTTCCATTGTGTCCGGAACGCGGGATAAACCCTAGGTACGTCAGTTTCGGCGCGTAAATCGGAGTTCGGAATTTCCGGGATGAATAGTGTCGATCGGTTCCCTATAAATAGACCCCTATCTCTCTCTAAATAAATAAAAAAGAAAAAAACCCTAATTCATACTGCAGCCGCCGCCGCCCCCCCTGAACGGCCAGAATTCAATCTCATTTCCCCCTCGATTTCTTCCAATCCATCAGCAATTAGATGAATCTTCCAACTAGAAAGTCGTAGGGCGCATCGAGATCTTGAAGTTCAACGGTGGAGATGTGATTTGGAGCATCGGAAGGGGAGATTTGGGCCTGCGTTTGGCCATGCTTGCGCACGCCATACGAGGTGAATAGGGTGGCCGAGTGGGCCGAGCTTCAGGCCGAGTATGGGAGGGGTTGAGCCCTTCGAGATGGCGGTGGTATGATGGGATATCGATGCTTGTGGGTGGTGCAAAGTTTAAACCTAGTTTTGAAGGTGATGGGTTTTGTGTGCGTGTTTGTTACTGGGAAGGAGAACGAAGGGAGAGGGAGAGGAGACGTGCGGCTATGATCAGATGGGGGTGGGATCCAATGGCTCTAATTTATCAAGGTTATAAATAGTTAAGTTATGTTGAATTGTTTATATAAAATCGTATACAAACTTCAAAAATCAATATCTTTTTCATACGAGGTCGAAAAAATGCAAACTCAGTTGCGTTGGAATCGTATGGACGAGCACTACGCGATGGAGTTGGTTTGGAGTCGTTTGGAGTTAGTGAGAATTTTGGGTAAAATTAAACGTCCGTTTAATTTTATTCGAAATAAATCGCTAAAACGGAATTTAAAATCAAGGTGAGAACTTCTCACTCAATCGAATCAGTTTCGATTTTATTTTAAATAGTTAGATTTAAAATATTTGAATGCATGTTTGAATGATGATTAATATCTATTGATTGTTAAAATAGACATTATACGCCGTTAGTAAGCGGATGTTATTTATTAAAAACATATACCGCGAATATTTCATAAACAGTGAAATTGGTATTATATATAATATCAATATATATATATTGGCATATGTATATATTGGAGTTATTGATTTCCCGCATTTTTTGTTTAGCGGATGAGACCTTATTACGCCGTTATTAAGCGGATAATATTTATTAAAAACATATACCGCGATAATTTCGTACTGGAGCGAAATTGATATTGTGCTAATGTTTGTGGATGCAGGAAAACAGGTTGGAGGGATCCAACTGGATTCCTCAACAGTATTTATTTGATTTCAGATATTTTGATATTTGATGGATTTTCATATTGATATATGATATCGTTGTAGTCGTGATTGACTATTTGGTGTGTAGCATCATTGGACCCAAATTTTGGAATTTTAAAATGATTTCAAAGTGATTTTTGAAAGTATACGTTTATAAAATATTTTTGGAATTGATTCATTTTAAATAAATAAACGTTATAATTTTTAAAGTTATAAAAATTATGATTTTTGAGAAATATAGTTAAAAACTGATTTTTGAGAATATGATGCTATTGAGTTTATAAAATAGTTAAATCGAGATATTTTAGAATTTTTGTGAAAAGTTTAAATATAGAATTCATGAAATTTAATTATTGTTAACGAAAAAATTTAAACGCTAACACCCTGGTGTATAAGATGTGATTGTGAAAGCACCACCCGTTTGTACGGGAAACAGAAATAAGCAGAAAGTATGTAGAAAAACAGTAAGAGACACAGTATTTATAGTGGTTCGGCTTATAATCCAGCCTACGTCCACTTTAATCTTTTTATCACTAGTTTGATTACAATTCTTTACAAGATCTTTCAATTACAACACACTTCAAGTGATAGGATATGTGAAACAAGTAGCTCAAGCTTTGATGTTGACAATCATCTTCAAATCCATGGTGAATGTGGATGATTCCTTCATGGAGTTCCTTTAGAAGTTTGTTGGATCTAAAAAGCTTTGAAGTCGTCTGGAATTCGGCAGAGTAATGGCGCTTGAAGAGAATGAGCCCCAAAGGTCTTTTGCATGTTGGAGATGGTTTCATATTTATAGAGAGTTCTGGGCGGAAAAAGTGCTAAGTCCTAACTCGTGGCCGACTTAAGATAAGTCGTGTTCGACTTAAGGTAAGTCGTCCCCGGGTCACTGAGCCGAGTCTATGGCAGTTCCCCTTTTTTGAACCCATCCCTAAGTTCTAAGTCGTGTGCGAGTTATCTGGCTGCAATTGCTAATTTCCTTTCTTAAGTCGTATACGACTCTTTTTATGTCGTAAGTCGTAGTCGACTTAACCAATTGCAACTGGTTTAAAGCAAGTCTTAACTCGTAGACGAGTTAAGAGGTGTGTCTTTAGGTCGTATCCTCCTTAAGTCGTATAACTTCTTTAAGTCGTAAGGGTCTTAAGTCGTACAAACTGCAGTTATCATTAAGTCGTAGGCCATCAATTTCCTTAAGTCGTAAAGACCTTAAGTCGTTAGCTTTTCTTAACTCGTATGCCTGCTAACTCGTAGAAGATCTTAACTCGCAGAGGATTAACTCGTAGAGGCTTAACTTGTGGAAGATCTTAACTCGTACACTTGCTAATTTGTAGATATGCTAACTCGTAAAGGCTTATCTCGCAAGTAGCTTAACTCGGGTACTCCTTAACTCGTAGGCTGCTTATCTCGTAAGCTTGCTAACTCGTAGAGGTCTTTAAGTTGTAGGAAGTTGCTGACTCATGTATCCTTTAACTCGTACATGCCTTGAGTCGTACATGCCTTGAGTCGTGCATGCCTTGAGTCGT
This sequence comes from Allium cepa, assembly GCA_030765085.1. Taxonomy (NCBI): domain Eukaryota; kingdom Viridiplantae; phylum Streptophyta; class Magnoliopsida; order Asparagales; family Amaryllidaceae; genus Allium; species Allium cepa. Next base: position 591,565,713 of record CM060928.1, read on the forward strand.
ACATGCCTTAACTCGTGGACCTGTTAACTTGTGAACGAGTTAGGGTTAACATTTGCCCCTCGAAGCACACGCTTAAATCGTAAGTCGTGTGCTTCGACTTATCATAACTCGGTCATGTCGTTTCAAATCCCAACCTTTCCAGATATAAAAGCCTGAGTCGTCCTTCTTCTCATCACTTAACCTTTTAAACTGCTTTCTGCCATTAACGCATCTTCAAGCTCTCGAGGCGATTTCGACCCGATTCATCTCTGATTCTTTCTAGCATCAAACAATCGTAAGAGATCTTGCTTCAAACTTCGACCGTTAACCATTGTTACTTTATGTATTCAGTTCATCATCTTTGGTTTGCCCCATTCAAACCCTGCGAATTCTATTCGAATTGATTACCGATGAACTAAAATTCATCTGATTTGGCCTATGGTGATTCGCGCTTTGGGGCGATTCATAGTGTAACGGGTTAAGGTTGTCGCTGCTGAAGAAGCCAAGGATGAACAGGTTAAGAGATTTGAAAGGGAGGCGAGTTGGTCGAATAGGTTGAGTGAAAATAACAAGGGATCGTCTCATATATGACTCGGCTTCTTCCATGTGACTTAGCGATTTCCATGAGCCGTAGCCGAGTTAAGACTTGGAGGATTTCTAGTTGTTTTGGATCAGAGCCTTTCTCCTGTTCCCCGAGTTACGACTTAGGACTTAGAGGATAAGCAGCTTGATGTGTTTGATGGCTGAGGATAGGAACGACTCATCCCTTGAGTCGGTTGCGACTTAGTACTTGAGTCGGTTTTGACTTAGCACTTGAGTCCGATACGACTTAGCACTTGTGTTCGATACGACTTAGCACTTGTGTTGTTTTTTTTTTTTTTAGGATCTGCTTAAACCTTGAATTTGCAGTGATGTTGAACTGTTGAACTTTGATGCCTTCTTTTACAAATTACTTTGACTCGCAAGTTAACAACCTGTCCAATACAACATTTACAGAAAAACCGGGGCGAATATACTGCCATTGATCGCCCTCTTCGAATGACAGATTAGCTAACAACAGTCATTAAACTTAAACAGATTGTGTGAATGAAGTGCTCAACTTATTAACTTCAAGTAAAATACTAAAGCAATACTGAAATAGTCAATTAAAATTGACCAGCTCGCATTAATATTATACTTGAACTAAAGACTAACAAGTTCTGAAATTTTTGTAATCGATCAATCGTCGACTAGTTTTATTTCAGTTATATTTACTTGTTATTATTATTTTTTTATTAGCTTTTTGCACAACACTTCACACTTTTTTAGGAAACGTGCACCTTCATATTTGAATATCCAGTTGTTTGTGTAGAATGACTTCTCAGGAAGGTGATACAACAGTTCGGACTGGAGAGGTAACTGTTCTTCCGGCTCCACTGGTTAATCCTCCCGAAAGAGCTCCTACTTCACTATCATACAAAGTTTTTCGCCAGTTGTGTGCTCAGTTTGGTATCGTTGAATCAGATGCCATTCTTCCCGAAAGAAATAACACTGCCGATATAGCTCCTTCTGGCTTTGTGACAATTAACCGGCAAATGTTCCTAAGTGGAGGCATTCCTCCTTTCAACGACTTTTTCCAACAACTTCTCCGTCAACTGGCCATTGCTCCATCCCAGCTACACCCCAATGGCTATGCCATTCTAATGGGGTTGTGTGTGCTTTTTAGGAGAACACTTGATCGACTTCCAAGCTTTGGTGAAGTTTGTTATCTATGCTCTTTTACTCGGACTAAGGATCATCCTTCCATTACTGTTGTGAGGAGCGCCCGAAACCGCAAACTGATTGTTGGCCTCCCTGATACTGCTCACGGGTTTTTAACCCAATTCTTCTATGTTCGTTGCCCTCCGGGGTTTTATGGTGTGTGGAGAGTTGGAAGTAAGGGCGTTCAGCTTTATTCCTGACACATGTTTTCCTTATAAAATCTTTTCATAGCCTGAGTAGTTAGATGTTAATTTCCCTTTTTACTTTTCAGCGCTTCCACCTCCTTCTAGAGACCCAGGCTATAAGCAAATTTTTGAAAGATTGAATGCTGTGCCAGTAGAAGAGAGGAATATAAAGTTTTTGCTGAGAGATGACTTTTTACATCAATACGGGCTTCTTCACTCTTCTCGCTATACTCAGCCTCATGAAGCCCCGACTGAAGTTCCCGATTCCCCGACTGAAGCATCAGATGCCCCCGTTACTATCGAACAATCTTCATCAAAAGAGTCTAACATCGAAGCTTCATTGATGAAATGTTCCACCCCTACCGACATTATGGGGTCATCTAGTAAGACGGCACTTGCCCTGATTGAGGAAGAAGAAGGACCTTCACAGCCTCTCGGGGGATTAGCTGATGTAGGAACTGAGAAAACAAGTCTCACCGAGCATGATGGTGACGATGTTTATGATGGGTTGAGCGACATAATAGTGACCTCACAGGAGCTTTTTAGAGATGACGTGTCTAAAACTATCTCTCCTATAATTGAGGCGACGTCCCTTCTTCGACTAACACCAACACAAACACCAACTCCTCATACCCAAGCTATCATCACCCCTACACCAATGAGTGGTTTGTAGCTTAATGCGCGTAGCTTGCACATCACACAACACTTAGGATTTTTCGGCATTTGTTCATATTTAACTTCTTTTCTTCGGAAGTTTCTAAGACTTGCTATTTTTGCCTTTTCAGATTCCTCTATGGGGCGCAGCGGCAGCGGTTCTTATTACAAGGACTTTCGACGCTATGGAGGGCGTGGCAGCTATGACTACAAGCAATACTATGCCGATCCCAGAGAAACCAATGAGCAGAGAGCTGCGCGAAAAGCTGAAGAGAGGAGAAGGTATGAAGAACGTCATGAGGGAGCGGGCACGCGACATGAATCCTTCCCAAGGGATGATGACTCCCATAAACGTAAAACGCACGATGATAGGGGGAAGAGCCATATTGAGGATTCGAGAAAGCGGACCAAACTTGGCGAGGAGCACGTGCCCGTGACATCTGAGAGACCTGGTGCCTCAGTTTCTATTGACATCCCTTCCAAATCTCCTGCTCTTGAAGGAAGTGCCATCCAAACACTTCTCAACAGGCCTTCATACCATGTTGAAAGGGGCCCCCCGACTTTGCAGAGCCGATTCCCGAACTGGTGTTTGAGGGGGGTACGCTTCGACCTTGATTTGGTCCCCATCGACAAAGAAGCTATGTACAGAAATCTCGATGCTGTCAAGCTTGATATCGATAGAATGTCTGGATGGCAAAAGCTGGTTGATGAACTTCAAAGAGTTAATCGGGCTAACATCGAAGCAATGCTGACCATGGAAAATGACAAATCAGAATGGCAGAAGATTCTTGATCAACACAACGCTGAGATGAAGGAGATAGCCGAATACAATGAAAAACTCGAAGCTGAAGTAAAGCAGCTCAAAGATGATCTTGCCTCTTCTACTAATACTTACACCCAAAGAGAAGAGGTATTGCAAAAACAAGTGCGAGATGCGCACGCCAGCCAGAGGGACGCTGAAGCTAAAGCCGAGAGGTTGGAACAAGCTGTAGAGAACCACCGCACTGATGTCACCCAGCTGCAGAATAAACTGAGCGCCCGGGACATGGAGATTGAAGCGCTAAAAGCCCAACTTGCTCAGACCGAAAAAGATCGAGATGAGGCCATGGCTGGCAAAATTGCAGCCGAAGAAACTGCTCAGACCATGGAAAACGATATCAATTCGACTTTATTCGATTTTTATTTACATTGTGTCTTGGGACGCGGCAGCCTCTCTTTTCTTGGTCCTAAGTATGAAATCACCCTGGCCGAGGTGTGGGAAGCTGCTCTTAACATGTTTAAAGACGCCGGGTATGGCGATGAAGATTTTGAGGCGCGTTACCTGGATGAGGGAGCTCGCGCTGCTCTTGCGAAGGGGCGAGAACAACTTGCCAGGATGAGAACTGGAATGGCGGAAGAGGAACGTTCTGGAAAGGAATTAACGCTTACTTCCTCTGTCCAACCTCCAGTTTTTCCTGTGGTTGACATCACGGGTTCTAGCTCCTCTACTCCGCCTGCAACTAAGACAGTAACTGAAACTACAAGTGCACAAGGCGGGGATGAAGGTGGTGAAAGCAACGAAGCACAGCGATATGAAATCAGCCTCAGAGATCCAACTACCCCAGGTAAACTTGACACCGGACCAGCCCAAGTGGTGAACTGCTCGTTCGCTCCTTGTGAACTTGACGATCTTCTTGATTATTTTTCAAATGTCAATGAATTCCCGACTTTTGATTATTCCTCAAATGTTAATGAATTCCCGACTTTTGACGAGCCGTCATCCCCTCTCTTTTCGAAAGATACTGATATTTTAAGTTTTTTCTCCTTTGTAGAGAAAGCACCGAGTCAAACTCAAGCTTCTTCTCCCCCGGTGATCCTTCCTCCATCTCTTCAAGTGGCGCCTCCTTCTGCCTCGCAACCTGGGTCACAAGAAGAACAAATAGAAGCTCTCCATGGCCTGGATGATCCCATTGCTTCGCAAGAGCAAAAAGATGAGGGACTTGAGGGAGGTGACATATCTCCGGAGCGGACTCCTTCTGACGATATAACTTTATCTAAACTTGTCACTCCAGGAAGTGAGTCTTCCTCAAAGAGGAGAAGGAAGCAAGGAGCATCAAGGAGGAGAGGGAAGATAATCACTGCCACTGAAGAGGAGCCAGAAGTTGGGCCAGCTGCGCCTACCTCTCCTTCCTCCCTTATACCCACTGGCCGACCTGAAAAGCTGATCATTCGGCCGGGTAAAGGGTCTAAAGGCAGCAAAAAGAAGTGAAGATCTTCAGTTTCTAGTTTTTTGTGTTTTGCATGTACTGGCCGAGAATTGTGCGGGTACCGGCCCCCGCTTTTCTTTATTTTGAAACCTGTACCTGCGTTGTAATTGAATAAAATGATTCCTCGTTTGTACAAACTTTTGTTTGAATTAAAGAATACATTTGTTATTCGTTTTGGCATGAGTTTATTTGATATTGCAGCGAGCTTATGGTATGTTACTTGAGCGTTACCTTTTGCTGGTTTAGTTATACCATTTTGTGTGTAATTATACTATATTGCCCCCATTCCATAAGTATGCTGCAATATTCTATACCTCGAGGGGACTTACACTCTTATTTGCTAAAGAATAATTATTTTATTCTTTAAAGAAAATTTTATAGAGTACAACTCCCTTCGTATAAGTTTTTACGCTTGGTCGTTCGAAGAAATCACTTTTTTCTTTTGCTTATGTGCATATCTCATCAAGTGAATTCCTCTATGTGGTAAAGCGGACCTCTGAAGGGTACTTTAACTTCTTTTCTTTTTACGATCATTTCCCACAGTAGGCAAATTACTTTTCCTTTGAAAGTTAAAGTACGCTTTTGATGAGGATTTTTTTTTTTTATAGAAAGTTGTACCTCTGAGGAGGGATTTTTTCACGTTTCAACACTTGGAAGTTTTATTTCAATCTCGGTGAAACGTGTACCTCCAAAGAGTTATGCTTTAGAAATCCTTTTCACGTTTCAACACTTGGAAGTTTTATTTCAATCTCGGTGAAACGTGGGTTTCCAAAGAGGTCTTTTTTCTTAATTGTGTTCCCGGGAGGGGGTTGTACCTCTGAGGAGGGATTTCTCACGTTCCAACACTTGGAAGTTTTATTTCAATCTTGGTGAAACGTGTACCCCCAAAGAGTTGTGCCTTTGAAGAAAGCCTTTTCACGTTTCAACACTTGGAAGTTTTATTTCAATCTCGGTGAAACGTGTGCTTTCAAGAAGGTCTTTGTTTTTACATTTCAACTTTGGTGAAGTGAAATTCCGAAGAGCGGCTGCTACACTTCAACTCCTGGCGAAATGGGCCTCCGAAGAGGGCTTTTATTTTGTTTACATTTCAACTCTGGTGAAGTGAAATCCCGAAGAGCAGTTATAACACTTCAACTCCTGGTGAAATGGGCCTCCGAAGAGGGCTTTTATTTTGTTTACATTTCAACTCTGGTGAAGTGAAATCCCGAAGAGCGGTTATAACACTTCAACTCCTGGTGAAATGTGCCTCAGAGAGGGTTTTCATCGCCTGGAAGTTACTCTCTCATGGTTGGAGGGTCATGACTCCTCCAATCTTTTTTGTTGAGTAGAGAACTTTCTTTTTTGTGGCATATGACCCATTAGAGGTCTTTTATTATCCGAAGAGTTGCGCCTCCGAAGAGGACTTGTGGCGCTGATGGTAGCTTTGGTTGTTCCTCTGTTCACTTGCTTATGCCTTTTCAGCGATCCTTTTTTTTTTTTTTTTTTTTTTTTTTTCTTTCTTTTCAAGTTTTCATCCCCCTTTTTCTCACAAGTGGCTTGTTTAATCCAAGGAAGTGTACTTCATTGCCAGGCAAGTTCGTGAGAACGGGCACTAGCTTCCTAATTGGATGTTTGTTTGTTTAAACAATCTCAATTTATCAGCAAGGGCTCGTTCCTATCGAAATCATTAGCCGTTCAATTGAAGCATTTCCTATCTAGGATTTGAATTCGGGGTCTTTGTGACTTGAAATTTGTTTGTTGAATGATGTTGAGAATCGCTCGGTCTTATTATGCGCAAGTTTTATCTCCACTGTCTGCAAAAATTTAAATCGATATTTCAGCAATACATTTTGTGTATTTTTATATCGAAAACAAAGCAAACATATAATGATAATAAGGAACACAAGATTTATAGTGGTTCGGCCATGAAATTGGGCCTACATCCACTTTATATTCTTTCATTATTTACTTGCATCAGTTTCACAATTGCTTTCAATTACAGGAATCATACATTCATAATTCTTTTTACAATGTTTCAACAAAATTTTCAAGTAAAGTATGGACGCAAGTGATTGCTGTTCCATGCCCTTGGAATTTGATCTCCATCAACTGTGGTGAGCTTGAATGTGCCGTCAAGAAGTTTCTGACCTATCACATACGGTCCTTCCCAATTTGGCCCAAACACACCTGTCGCAGTCATAATTCTTTTTAGGACTAGATCTCCAATTTCAAAGCTGCGTTGACGAACTTTGGAATTGAAATGTCTGGCTATCCTTTGCTGATGAGCTGCAACTCTGAGGTTAGCTTCATCTCTTTTTTCATCAAGGAGATCCAGCGCTTCAAGTTGCAGCTTTTCATTTTCTGCTTGATTGAAATGGATTCTTCTGTGTGAAGGGACCTCTGTTTCAACCGGGATCATTGCTTCCGATCCGTATGCTAACGAAAAAGGAGTATGCCCAGTTGCAGTTTTGTGAGTAGTTCTGTATGCCCATAGTGCAAGTGGTAGTTTATCGACCCAACCACCTTTTGCTCTTTCGAGTTGCTTTTTGATGGTTGATTTGATGATCTTGTTCACTGCTTCCACTTGCCCGTTTGCCTGCGGATGAGCTACTGCCGAAAAGCTTTTCTGGATTTTGAATCGTTTGCAAAAATCCTGGAATTCCTCACTTTCAAACTGAGTACCATTGTCTGTGATTATTTTTTGAGGCACACCGTATCTGCAAATGATATTCTTGGTCACAAAGCTTATCACTTTCTTAGAAGTGATAGTAGCCAATGGTTCAGCTTCAGCCCACTTAGTAAAATAATCAACCGCAACAATAGCATATTTAATCCCTGATTTAGCGGTTGGTAGCGGCCCAATGAGATCCATTCCCCAAATTGCAAATGGCCATGGACTGATCATCTGTGTGAGTTCGGTAGAAGGTGCTCTAGGAATTTTGGCATATCTTTGGCACTTGTCACATTTTCGGGAGTAATCTGCGGCATCCCGATTAATTTCTGGCCAAAAATATCCGTATCGGAGAATTTTCTTTGCTAATGTTTGACCACCTGAATGATCACCGCATTCTCCTCCATGCACTTCAGTTAGGATTGTTTTGGACTCTTCCCGGGATACACATCGAAGCAATGGCATTGAGAATCCTCGTCTGTATAATTGACCATCCTGGATTATATATCGAGAAGCTTTTCTCAGTAGCTTTTGTCGTTCTTTAGAGTTTTCTGGTAAAGAGCCATTGAGTAGATACTTTGTTATTGGAGTCATCCATGATTCTTGCTCTTGCGACATACTCATAACCCAATCGATATCCATTTCATCAATGCTCGGATTTGACAAAACTTCCACTGGAACTAACCCTAAGGATTGGGCTTCGCCAGAACTTGAGTATTTTGCGAGAGAATCTGCTTTCATGTTTTCTTCTCGAGGAATATGACTTATCGTGTAATGGTCGAATTCACATAAAAGTTCCCAAGCCTTTGACACATAAGCGGGCAGATTTCCTCCTTTCGTTTGAAACTCCTTCTTGACTTGGCATACTATAAGCTGAGAATCACTGAAGATCTGTAACGCTCGAATGTTTAGTTCTTTAGCAATTTTCAAACCAGCGATCAGAGCTTCATATTCTGCTTCATTGTTTGTTGAAGGAAATTCTAATCTTAGCGCATAGCATAATGACCGGCCTTCAGGAGTTTCAAGAACAATTCCAGCACCTGAACAGTAATCATTTCTTGCGCCATCTACAAATAACTTCCATTGGGTTGGGGAGTTCTCGATTGTTTCTTCCTCGCTGTTACCCTTGTCTGTAAATTCTGCAATAAAATCTGCCAAAGCTTGTCCGTTGATCGCTTTTCTAGGATGATAAGTGATGTCATATTGGCTCAATTCAATATTCCACTTTAAAAGGCGGCCCGAAGTCTCAGGGCGAAACAAGACTTGCTTTAAAGGTTGATCAGTGAGGACTTTGATAGGATGAGCCTGGAAATATTGCCTCAACTTTCTTGAGGCAATCAATAGACAATAGGCGAGTTTTTCCAACTTGGAGTAATTCATTTCTGCCCCAGTGAGTCTTTTGCTGATATAGTAAACTGGATGTTGAATCCTTTTGTCTTCCCGTACCAGCGCTGCACTTAAAGCATGAGATGAAACTGCCAAGTATATAAGAAGATCCTCGCCATCGCCGGGCCTGGAAAGTATTGGAGGCGTTTCCATATGTTGAATCAATTCTTCAAAAGCTTTCTGGCATTCGGGAGTCCAGTCAAAGTTTTTCTTTCCTTTCTTTAGAGCGTCGAAGAATGGAATGCATTTATCAGTAGCTTTGGATATGAACCGACTTAAGGCGGCAATTTTTCCATTGAGACTTTGCAATTCCCTCTTTGTTTTAGGAGCTTTGACTTCTTTTAGAGCAGTGATTTGAGCCGGACTAGCTTCAATGCCCCTAGCGCTCACGATGAAACCCAAGAACTTCCCACATTCTACCCCGAAAGAACATTTTAAAGGGTTAAGCTTCATTCCGTATCTTCGGAGAATTGCGAACATTTCTGCTAAGTGTTCGATGTGATCCACTGCTTTCTTAGATTTTACTAGCATGTCATCAACGTAAACTTCCATAGTCTTTCCCAGCTGCGGTTTGAACATAGCATTAACCAGTCTTTGGTATGTTGCCCCCGCATTCTTCAACCCAAAGGGCATAACTCTGTAACAGTAAAGACCGACATCGGTGATAAAGCTTGTGTCCTCCTGATCTGGCTCATGCATCATGATCTGATTATATCCGGAGTAGGCATCCATAAAAGACAACAATTCATGACCCGCTGTTCCATCTACCAGTTGATCGATCCTGGGTAATGGGAAGCAGTCTTTGGGACAGGCCTTGTTTAGATCTGAAAAGTCGATGCACACTCTCCATTTACCATTGGCTTTCTTAACTAGCACTGGATTTGAAACCCAATTTGGATAGGTAGATTCTCTGATGAAATTATTCTCCATGAGCCGGTCAACTTCCTCTTTCAATGCTGTCGACCTTTCTAGACCTTGGATTCTTCTTTTCTGCTTTACTGGCGTGAACTTTGGGTCAATATTCAGAGCATGTACCGCAACTTCTGGGGATATTCCGCACATATCGGCATGGGTCCAAGCGAAAACATCCAGGTTTGCTTTCAAAAAAGATATCAAGGCATTCTGAACTGACACATTAAGTTGTGAACCCACATTCAGCACCTTGTTTGGGTCCTTCAGATCAACGGGCACCGGTATCGTTGTTTCTGCTGGTACCACCCTACTCTCCCCCGCACTGGCCTTTCTAGGATCCATCACTTTTCGTGCCCCGCTATGCTCGCCAGTGCAGGGTCCGCCCTGTAGTTGCTATAGGGTTGGTGTTTTGATGCGGATTGGGGTTGCCGCATCTTTCCCCATTTCTCTCTTCCTTGTTTCTCGCAGCTCTGTCATATAACATTCTCGCCCAGCGTTCTGGTCTCCTTTAATAACTCCTACCCCATTGTCTGTAGGGAATTTAATAGTAAGACACCATGGGGCAAGGACAGCTTTGAATGCAGCAAGAATAGGTCGACCAAAGAAAGCATTATAAGCAGAAAATTCATCTACTATCACAAAAGTCTGCTTGCGAACTACTTTTCTTTCTCCTTCTCCGAGTTCCACAAGCAAGTCAATGGTTCCTACTGGTTGCTTTGGCTCCCCAGTGAAGCCAACAATCTTCTGAGATGAGGCTTGCACATCCGCCATCGGGATTCTCATCTGGTCAAACGTTTTCTTGAAGAGGATGTTGCAAGATGCGCCGCAATCAATAAGAACTCTTCTGACAATAGCCGGTCCAATACCGGCCGAGATGACTAACGGGTCCAAAGTAGGGGCCTCAATGCCCGTGGAATCTCTAGCCCTGAACACAATATCATCATTAAAAGTCCTTTGTTGTTTCAGGGGTGTAGAGTCCTCTAAAACAAAGACATTCTCTTCAGTTGGCATATGTTTCAGAGCTCGAGTGTACCTCTCCATTTCACCCCAGCTTCTGCCTGCTGGGTGGGGTCCTCCTGTGATGACATTAATAACTGGCCTTCCAGATTCATGTCCTGCGGCCTTCTCATTTGTCCTGGGCTGATGAGCAAGAGCTTGTTGCCCCTGACTTGACGAAGCAGGATCATTACCACTCTTCTTCACAAATTGCTGCAGCTTATTTTCTCTTAGCAATTCTTCGATTATATTTTTCAATTGACGGCAGTCGTCTGTGTCATGACCAGGCTGATTATGGAAGCGACAGAACTTCCCACTTTGCACAGCTTTTCTTCCGGTTCTGAGAACAGGAGGTTTGGGATACTCAAAAGAATCTTTTGTAGCCAGGTAGATGCGCTCTGGTGTCTCTAACAAAGGAGTATATTCTGATGGCTTGAAGGATCGAGGCTTCTTCGAATTGTGTTGTTTCCTTCCATCATTATTTTCTCTTTTCTGTCCCACAGATCCATTCTTACGTGGCGCAGCAGTGTTGTCTTCAGCTTTCTCTACTGTTGCCTTTGCCGGGACAGGACGGCTTTCCAAACGCATGAATTCATCCGCCTTTTTGTAGAACTTTTCCAGAGAATTTGGCTCCTTCATGTTCAGCCACTTTCCGAATTCACTTGACTTATCAATAGCTCTCATCAAATAGGTCAAGACCATGCGGGGTTCTGCATTATCCACCTCAGCTAACGCTATATTAAAGCGATTTAAAAAAGACTTGATAGTTTCCCCCGGATTCTGTTCCAAACCGGATAACGACATGATGTCTTTTGCCTTTGAAGCATATAGCCTAAATTGCTCTTTAAATTTCCTGGTTAGGTCTGAAAACTGATCGATGGACCGGACAGGTAGTTTTGTGAACCAAAGCAGAGCTACCCCTTCCAAATACACAGGAAAATAGCGGCATTTTATCTCGTCAGAAGCTCTGGCACCTATCATGTGCCAATCATATTTGTACAGGAACTCATTTGGATCACTTGTCCCTTTGTAAGCTGGAATGGTCGGAGGGACGAACTTCCTTGGGAATTCAGCTTTTAGGATCTTTTCAGTAAACGGAGTCTTGCTCGGAGCGAAACCCCACTCTTTCTCATCTTCGACCCTTTGCATACTTTCTTTCATAATCTGTCGAACCATACCAGAAAGATATTCTTCGTCATTCCTATTTCTGGATCCTCCAGCCTCAGGCAATGTCTGTTCAAAGGGGCTAGCAGCCCTTTCGGGAATGTTTCTAGTTTCAGCATCATGGACATTACCGACAAAGTTCCTTTCATTATTCGCAGGTTGACGGTTTGCCCCGAGCAGATCGTTTAACCTATTCAGAATCAGAGCATTCTGAGCATTCTGAGCTTCCAATTGCGCGTTCTGGGCATTTATTTGCTGATTCAACCCAAAGATAGCAGCGTCCAATTCCGCTTTTGAAACTCCAACAGCTGGAGTGGCTTGATTTGGTGTTGGGGAAGTGGAGGTTCCCTCTTGAATGTTTGCAGATCTCACAGATTTACTTTTCCTTCCAGGAGCCATGATTTCGGATAGACTTCTGGTTCTTAAAGAAACTCTATCTACAAATCTTTCTGAAACAATGATGATAGATGTCCTGAGTTCAATTCTCAGTGAAAGCACCAAAATGTTAACGAAAAAATTTAAACGCTAACACCCTGGTGTATAAGATGTGATTGTGAAAGCACCACCCGTTTGTACGGGAAACAGAAATAAGCAGAAAGTATGTAGAAAAACAGTAAGAGACACAGTATTTATAGTGGTTCGGCTTATAATCCAGCCTACGTCCACTTTAATCTTTTTATCACTAGTTTGATTACAATTCTTTACAAGATCTTTCAATTACAACACACTTCAAGTGATAGGATATGTGAAACAAGTAGCTCAAGCTTTGATGTTGACAATCATCTTCAAATCCATGGTGAATGTGGATGATTCCTTCATGGAGTTCCTTTAGAAGTTTGTTGGATCTAAAAAGCTTTGAAGTCGTCTGGAATTCGGCAGAGTAATGGCGCTTGAAGAGAATGAGCCCCAAAGGTCTTTTGCATGTTGGAGATGGTTTCATATTTATAGAGAGTTCTGGGCGGAAAAAGTGCTAAGTCCTAACTCGTGGCCGACTTAAGATAAGTCGTGTTCGACTTAAGGTAAGTCGTCCCCGGGTCACTGAGCCGAGTCTATGGCAGTTCCCCTTTTTTGAACCCATCCCTAAGTTCTAAGTCGTGTGCGAGTTATCTGGCTGCAATTGCTAATTTCCTTTCTTAAGTCGTATACGACTCTTTTTATGTCGTAAGTCGTAGTCGACTTAACCAATTGCAACTGGTTTAAAGCAAGTCTTAACTCGTAGACGAGTTAAGAGGTGTGTCTTTAGGTCGTATCCTCCTTAAGTCGTATAACTTCTTTAAGTCGTAAGGGTCTTAAGTCGTACAAACTGCAGTTATCATTAAGTCGTAGGCCATCAATTTCCTTAAGTCGTAAAGACCTTAAGTCGTTAGCTTTTCTTAACTCGTATGCCTGCTAACTCGTAGAAGATCTTAACTCGCAGAGGATTAACTCGTAGAGGCTTAACTTGTGGAAGATCTTAACTCGTACACTTGCTAATTTGTAGATATGCTAACTCGTAAAGGCTTATCTCGCAAGTAGCTTAACTCGGGTACTCCTTAACTCGTAGGCTGCTTATCTCGTAAGCTTGCTAACTCGTAGAGGTCTTTAAGTTGTAGGAAGTTGCTGACTCATGTATCCTTTAACTCGTACATGCCTTGAGTCGTACATGCCTTGAGTCGTGCATGCCTTGAGTCGTACATGCCTTAACTCGTGGACCTGTTAACTTGTGAACGAGTTAGGGTTAACAATTATTTTATGAATCAAAATGGTGAAATTATAAAGGAATTTAAAGATGTTTTTAAAGAATAATATAAATTGATTTATATTAAAAGATTTATAAATAGATACTTATAAATTGAAATGTTGACATTATAAAACGAGTTTTTATAAGTGTTTGAATGAAGTGAAAATGAATTTCATTAAAGAATGAAATTTATAGAATTATAAACGGTGAAGTTATAAATGAAATTTATAAATAGTAAGAATTATAAATTTGTGAAGTTATATTTGAAGAATAGATTTGGTTAAATAAATGAATCTTATAAGTTATAAGATTTATGGTTTGGAAAGTCTTTAGAGGAACGATCTTTGTAAAATAATCGTTTTATAAGTATTTAACTTATGATATGAACTTTTAGTTTATAATTGAGTTATAAACTGGAATAGGTTAATAAAAGAATTTATAAAAAGGAAGTTTTTATAAATAAATAGAATGGAATTTATAAACGTTGTTTATAAATTCGCAAACAACTTATTTCGATAAGTTAATTGTTGAAACCTATAAATGGAGTTATATTCACATTTTTGAATAGTGAATAATCCTTTGAATTAAAATGAATAAAAGGATGAAATTTGTTAACAAAGAATATTCACGTTTTTGAATAGTGAATAAGATGTTAAAGAAATTGTTTTGAATGTGATATTTTAAATAGAATTAAAACGATCGAACGAAGTTTTAATTGTGTTGAGATTCGAAACCATAGATTTCAACATTTATTGTTGAAATAGACGTTTTCGAGAAATAAAAGGAGATGATGGACTATAACACTGTTGTTATAGTAAATGATTTCCGAAAGGAAATGTTTTGTATAGTATTGGGATTTATATATCTATTTAATTTCGAATCCCTATACTAGTGATTTTGGGTTGTCGTAACGATGTTTTACGCAACATTTGTTTTGGCCCAAATGAATATGTTGAAGAGAATGATTTCCTTAATAGAATGAAATTTATACTTAATTTCGATTTAAGTATATTGAATATTTTCTAAGTGTTGAAAATAAATAAAAATTGTGAATTACTTATTAGATAAGTATGGAAATGTTTTCCAATATGAAGTGATATTTAGAATTTATCTTTTTGAAGATAAATTGAAAAGAAATATTGAAATGAATAATTGAAACCGAATATTCATTGATATTTTGGAATTATAAATTCACTAAGGAATTTATAAAGGAAGTGGAATTTGTCTAAAAATAAATATTGATTTATTTTTGAAGTGTGAAATTATATATCTAGTGAAGATTTTTTTTGGAAAATAAATAATTTGGAAAATTATTTGGAATCTGGTGATGTGTGCATATCTATTGATAGTTCAATAACCGACTATCAATATTTCCCTTTGAATGGGTAATTGATGTGATTTGTTTGAATGTGAATGCCACACTTATTTTGAATAAGCGCTCACTATTCGGGTTAACCGGGAAAGGACCATGGGGTCGTATAACCCATTCCGAATATGTGATACGTCGTTATAATTGCATTTGAAGATCGGTGTTGAAGACCCGGTATTTGCGAGAGCGATAGGATGACCTGTCGATTTACTCTGCACCGAGTTGCTCCGGTATAGAGTTCTCCATATGTGATGGTGAATCCGATCAGGATTGTGAATATCCGGATTGCAAGGACTTCTTTGTAAGTGCCTTCGGTTCTGTTCGAGCCCGGAACAGACTTGTATGGATTGTGTGTCTGACATTACAAGTTGAGATATAAAGCCGATTTCTTTCAAATATATTTCTGTTGGTGGCGGAGAATTTATTCTTTAGCTTAACACCCTTCTCTGAGACGTACGAGCTCAGAGGTTATATAGTTGAAGTTATCAGCGATATATTCCCAATTTGGTAATGTGATATGCTGAGTGATGCTGAAATGATCATTGTGTTGATTATTGTGATAGGATCGTTTATTTGATCGTCTATCTTGGTGATCATTGTGTTGATCATTTGTTGACCCAAAGCATGGCTTTTGTATAAAGTATGTTTTTGTGGACGTGACTTCGTCGAACCTCACACCCCGGAAATGGTCAAAACAGGAAAGATGCGGCAAGGTTATGAGGGGTAGCACCCTTTAGGGTATGTACGTTTCCTTCTGGATAGAGGTGGTATCATGGTATGGAGCCCAGATATTTAACCTATGTGGTTACTGCGAATTTATTACTTTGTGGTTGTTGGTTTTCGGGATCCCGTGAGAAAGGTCGTTTACGATCGGGGAATGGCGTGCTCGTGTCAGTAGTTACCCAGTTAGGGGTAACCCGGCCTTGTGTTGGCAGAGTTCCGGTTTGGTTCTCGGGGATGTCTTTCCAGAGGCATTATCATGTGGCAATGGGAAGTTCCTTGGCCTGACCATTTGTTGGAAATCCAAAGAAACAATACGTGACTTGTACGGTTTTAGTTGTATAACCTGCTATGGAATGTGGCGGTAACCTGCTATTGAACATAGTTAGCTATAGTAGGCATAGTTCGAAATGTCTATGCTGGCTAAGATTTATATTCTACTTTCAAAATAAATTTTTTCTACACTATGCACTAATAATAATATCAAATGTTATTTTAAATGCGTATCAAGCATCTTTGACTATCATAAGGAGAAATCTCCTCCGATTCTGCGTTTGCATTGTGTGTGTGTGCGGGAGGCCTTATGGTAGTCTCATTTTTAAAAGCATTGCGAATTGAAATAAAAATATTCCTCTATTTTGATTTTAAAGATAAATAAACTGTTTTGAGTTCTCACACCAGTCACATGACTGACTTGGAGTTTATTGTTTTCCTTCCTAAACTCTGGGTGCCCACCAATTTCCACACGGGCAGTCAAGAGTAAGGTTTATCAGGATATTCTGGAGTTGCTGGAGGCAAGATGGATGGCATGGCATATTACTTATATAGTATTTCTTTTTCCGCTGCACTGTTTGTTGTTGTACACTCTGATGATATGATGTAATGAAATGTGATGTAATGTAATAACTGATATAGTTCTTTGTTTAAAGATTATTCATTTATTATTATATGTTGTTCCGCTGCGAATTGTGAGATTCTGATGTTGTGTTCTGTTTCTGTTCCGTCCTATTTTCTTCTGTTTTTCTTTTTCCTCTATTCTCTTTTCCTTCTATTTTTCTCTTTTTTTTCTTCTATTTCTTCTATTTTAAAATTTTCTATTTTCTCTTCCCTCTATTATCTATTTTCTTCTTCTTTCTATCTTTTTCTCTTCTTTTTTCTTCTTTTCTTTTTCTAAAACCCATAACTATTCGGTTTTTCGGCAACGAAAATCCGCGTACGTTACATTTGGTATCGGAGCTTATGGTTAAGCGACAACCATGGTTCTGTTGGGTATTATTCATTAGAGATAGAGTCAGCAGTACTCTAGAGTGAATTTGAGTGTAATAATAGCTATGAGAGCGTATTTGTTAGTGAATATATAATTGTTTTATATTGTGATGATTGGTTTATTGAGTGGTATATGAACTTTCGTCAGCGTGGTCCGCAAGACTATGCCGAAGGGGTTTCTAAACACTTGAATAGAACAATTCGACACAATATTGATTTTAAATTGGGTAAATGAAGTAATTTTACTTGATTATATTTAATATATAAAGAAATAATTTTTTAGAATTATTAAAGTGTATATAAGTTGATTGTTTAGTTGTTTGAATAATCTAAATAAAGGAATTGTATAAGCAAAAAGAATTATAAGAATTGGATTATAATTAAAGTGATTTACAATTGTGAAATAAACTTATATATGTAAAAAGTGAAACTATATGAATATAACTTAAGAGATATTGAATGAAGTTGATATTAGTATCAAAGTAAATTAGTAAAGTGAAGTGATATATGTGAACATAAGTTATATAAGTGAAATTCAACTTTTGTAATAGAATTGAATTAATGGATTGAATATTAATCAATTAAATGTGAATAATTGATATGAAATAATGAATATAAGTGTTAATTCATTAAAATCTAATGTTATTGGAAGTTGAATAAATTGAATGAGAATGAATATAAGCAAAGGAATTTGGTTGTTATATGGTTGTTAGTTGATTTATTGTATATAAATTCATTAAGTGTTAATGAAATTGAATTAATGAAATTGGAAACTAAAGTAATTGAAATCCAATTGGAAGTTAAGTGAATCTTAAATAGATTTGAATTTGATTGGAAGTGAACCAACTTGAATATGAATTAGTGAATATAAACTAATTGAAAATGAATGTTAGTAAGAACATCCACTGTTAATGAATCAAATGTGATTTGAATTGAAAACCATTTCATTGAATATTAATGAGAATATAAATGAATATTTGTTGGTTATGGATGTTAGTTGGTTGATGGTTGAATATATATTGCATTTGTTGTTTAGTTGCATTTATTATGTGACATATATAGTTATTATGTTACTATATGTTGTATATTGAGATTATTGTCATATATGCATGTTCTCATGTTGTTTGTTGAGTGCTTAGTAGGTGCGGATTGCGTTTGCTTCGCATTTGGAGCTCGCTTTTGCGCTATATTAGCCGTATATGCTTGCTAATAAAATATAAGGTACATATCTCGGATTAAATACCGTACTTTTACATTTTTTCCCTTCGGGATGCCTCATTACTTGATGAGATGTATATTTGTGATATATATACCGTCATTTTTTTTTCGGATCGAGCCGCGCAAAGGAGACTATGGCGAATTTTTCCGAAAATTTAAGGCGTTAGAAAAAAATTTGAGAAAATTAGAAAATTTTGAAAACTTTAACTTTGATTTGAAATTGAAAGTTAAACCATAGTAGTTGTTTTTGAAAAGATAACTAAGTATAATTTTGAAAACTTAGTAAGTTATTGTAAGAAGTTTAACTATGAATTTTTGGAAAATTAATAGATTCTGTAAATTTTCTTACTTATAATTTCGAGGACGAAATTCTTTTAAGTGGGAAAGATTGTAACGACCCAGAATTTTTAGAAATTAAAATTTGAATATTTAATTAATTTTAAATATTAATAAGTGAATTTGTAAGTCGAATAAATTTTTATTTGAATTATTGGATTCAATTGAATAATTAAATCGATAATTTAATAAGTTAAATTATGGAAATAATTGAAAATATAGTTAAATATGATTGAAAATGATTTGTAAAATTTTATTTTATCATATGGGAGTTAGAACGATATTTTAGAACTTTTAAAAATCGAATTAAAAGTTAATTTGTGAAAATTGAATATTTTAATATTTAAATCGACTAGTAAAAATAGTCAATTTTTGAACAGTCTCAGAATTGAACGAAACCAGTTCCATTGGATCCGTAATAGTTAGTTATTACCGGATTTCAATTTTCGTGTCAATCGGAGTTTGATCGTGGCAGCTCGAAACGCATCGATTTATTTTTAATTTAAATTTGACGAGTGAAAATAGCCATTTTTCAAAAAGTCTCGGATTTCAACGAAACCAGTTTCATCGGATCCGTAATGTGATATTATTGTAAGATTTCAAATTTCAAGTCAATTGGATTTACCGTTTGTCCGTTACGAATTAAAACGCCTAGAAATCGACTTAAATCGGTTTAATTTAAATTGAGCGTTTACAGCCATAACTCGCACAGATGTCCGAATTAGCTTCCGAAACCTGTTCCATTGTGTCCGGAACGCGGGATAAACCCTAGGTACGTTAGTTTCGGCGCGTAAATCGGAGTTCGGAATTTCCGGGATGAATAGTGTCGATCGGTTCCCTATAAATAGACCCTTATCTCTCTCTAAATAAAAAAAAAATAAAAAAACCCTAATTCATACTGCAGCCGCCGCCGCCCCCCCTGAACGGCCAGAATTCAATCTCATTTCCCCCTCGATTTCTTCCAATCCATCAGCAATTAGATGAAGCTTCCAACTAGAAAGTCGTAAGGCGCATCGAGATCTTGAAGTTCAACGGTGGAGATGTGATTTGGAGCATCAGAAGGGGAGATTTGGGCCTGCGTTTGGCCATGCTTGCGCACGCCATACGAGGTGAATAGGGTGGCCGAGTAGGCCGAGCTTCAGGACGAGTATGGGAGGGGTTGAGCCCTTCGAGATGGCGGTGGTATGATGGGATATCGATGCTTGTGGGTGGTGCAAAGTTTAAACCTAGTTTTGAAGGTGATGGGTTTTGTGTGCGTGTTTGTTACTGGGAAGGAGAACGAAGGGAGAGGGAGAGGAGACGTGCGGCTATGATCAGATGGGGGTGGGATCCAATGGCTCTAATTTATCAAGGTTATAAATAGTTAAGTTATGTTGAATTGTTTATATAAAATCGTATACAAACTTCAAAAATCAATATCTTTTTCATACGAGGTCGAAAAAATGCAAACTCAGTTGCGTTGGAATCGTATGGAAGAGCACTACGCGATGGAGTTGGTTTGGAGTCGTTTGGAGTTAGTGAGAATTTTGGGTAAAATTAAACGTCCGTTTAATTTTATTCGAAATAAATCGCTAAAACGGAATTTAAAATCAAGGTGAGAACTTCTCACTCAATCGAATCAGTTTCGATTTTATTTTAAATAGTTAGATTTAAAATATTTGAATGCATGTTTGAATGATGATTAATATCTATTGATTGTTAAAATAGACATTATACGCCGTTAGTAAGCGGATGTTATTTATTAAAAACATATACCGCGAATATTTCATAAACAGTGAAATTGGTATTATATATAATATCAATATATATATATTGGCATATGTATATATTGGAGTTATTGATTTCCCGCATTTTTTGTTTAGCGGATGAGACCTTATTACGCCGTTATTAAGCGGATAATATTTATTAAAAACATATACCGCGATAATTTCGTACTGGAGCGAAATTGGTATTGTGCTAATGTTTGTGGATGCAGGAAAACAGGTTGGAGGGATCCAACTGGATTCCTCAACAGTATTTATTTGATTTCAGATATTTTGATATTTGATGGATTTTCATATTGATATATGATATCGTTGTAGTCGTGATTGACTATTTGGTGTGTAGCATCATTGGACCCAAATTTTGGAATTTTAAAATGATTTCAAAGTGATTTTTGAAAGTATACGTTTATAAAATATTTTTCGAATTGGTTCATTTTAAATAAATAAACGTTATAATTTTTAAAGTTATAAAAATTATGATTTTTGAGAAATATAGTTAAAAACTGATTTTTGAGAATATGATGCTATTGAGTTTATAAAATAGTTAAATCGAGATATTTTAGAATTTTTGTGAAAAGTTTAAATATAGAATTCATGAAATTTAATTATTTTATGAATCAAAATGGTGAAATTATAAAGGAATTTAAAGATGTTTTTAAAGAATAATATAAATTGATTTATATTAAAAGATTTATAAATAGATATTTATAAATTGAAATGTTGACATTATAAAACGAGTTTTTATAAGTGTTTGAATGAAGTGAAAATGAATTTCATTAAAGAATGAAATTTATAGAATTATAAACGGTGAAGTTATAAATGAAATTTATAAATAGTAAGAATTATAAATTTGTGAAGTTATATTTGAAGAATAGATTTGGTTAAATAAATGAATCTTATAAGTTATAAGATTTATGGTTTGGAAAGTCTTTAGAGGAACGATCTTTGTAAAATAATCGTTTTATAAGTATTTAACTTATGATATGAACTTTTAGTTTATAATTGAGTTATAAACTGGAATAGGTTAATAAAAGAATTTATAAAAAGGAAGTTTTTATAAATAAATAGAATGGAATTTATAAACGTTGTTTATAAATTCGCAAACAACTTATTTCGATAAGTTAATTGTTGAAACCTATAAATGGAGTTATATTCACATTTTTGAATAGTGAATAATCCTTTGAATTAAAATGAATAAAAGGATGAAATTTGTTAACAAAGAATATTCACGTGTTTGAATAGTTAATAAGATGTTAAAGAAATTGTTTTGAATGTGATATTTTAAATAGAATTAAAACGATCGAACGAAGTTTTAATTGTGTTGAGATTCGAAACCATAGATTTCAACATTTATTGTTGAAATAGACGTTTTCGAGAAATAAAAGGAGATGATGGACTATAACACTGTTGTTATAGTAAATGATTTCCGAAAGGAAATGTTTTGTATAGTATTGGGATTTATATATCTATTTAATTTCGAATCCCTATACTAGTGATTTTGGGTTGTCGTAACGATGTTTTACGCAACATTTGTTTTGGCCCAAATGAATATGTTGAAGAGAATGATTTCCTTAATAGAATGAAATTTATACTTAATTTCGATTTAAGTATATTGAATATTTTCTAAGTGTTGAAAATAAATAAAAATTGTGAATTACTTATTAGATAAGTATGGAAATGTTTTCCAATATGAAGTGATATTTAGAATTTATCTTTTTGAAGATAAATTGAAAAGAAATATTGAAATGAATAATTGAAACCGAATATTCATTGATATTTTGGAATTATAAATTCACTAAGGAATTTATAAAGGAAGTGGAATTTGTCTAAAAATAAATATTGATTTATTTTTGAAGTGTGAAATTATATATCTAGTGAAGATTTTTTTTGGAAAATAAATAATTTGGAAAATTATTTGGAATCTGGTGATGTGTGCATATCTATTGATAGTTCAATAACCGACTATCAATATTTCCCTTTGAATGGGTAATTGATGTGATTTGTTTGAATGTGAATGCCACACTTATTTTGAATAAGCGCTCACTATTCGGGTTAACCGGGAAAGGACCATGGGGTCGTATAACCCATTCCGAATATGTGATACGTCGTTATAATTGCATTTGAAGATCGGTGTTGAAGACCCGGTATTTGCGAGAGCGATAGGATGACCTGTCGATTTACTCTGCACCGAGTTGCTCCGGTATAGAGTTCTCCATATGTGATGGTGAATCCGATCAGGATTGTGAATATCCGGATTGCAAGGACTTCTTTGTAAGTGCCTTCGGTTCTGTTCGAGCCCGGAACAGACTTGTATGGATTGTGTGTCTGACATTACAAGTTGAGATATAAAGCCGATTTCTTTCAAATATATTTCTGTTGGTGGCGAAGAATTTATTCTTTAGCTTAACACCCTTCTCTGAGACGTACGAGCTCAGAGGTTATATAGTTGAAGTTATCAGCGATATATTCCCAATTTGGTAATGTGATATGCTGAGTGATGCTGAAATGATCATTGTGTTGATTATTGTGATAGGATCGTTTATTTGATCGTCTATCTTGGTGATCATTGTGTTGATCATTTGTTGACCCAAAGCATGGCTTTTGTATAAAGTATGTTTTTGTGGACGTGACTTCGTCGAACCTCACACCTCGGAAATGGTCAAAACAGGAAAGATGCGGCAAGGTTATGAGGGGTAGCACCCTTTAGGGTATGTACGTTTCCTTCTGGATAGAGGTGGTATCATGGTATGGAGCCCAGATTTTTAACCTATGTGGTTACTGCGAATTTATTACTTTGTGGTTGTTGGTTTTCGGGATCCCGTGAGAAAGGTCGTTTACGATCGGGGAATGGCGTGCTCGTGTCAGTAGTTACCCAGTTAGGGGTAACCCGGCCTTGTGTTGGCAGAGTTCCGGTTTGGTTCTCGGGGATGTCTTTCCAGAGGCATTCTCATGTGGCAATGGGAAGTTCCTTGGCCTGACCATTTGTTGGAAATCCAAAGAAACAATACGTGACTTGTACGGTTTTAGTTGTATAACCTGCTATGGAATGTGGCGGTAACCTGCTATTGAACATAGTTAGCTATAGTAGGCATAGTTCGAAATGTCTATGCTGGCTAAGATTTATATTCTACTTTCAAAATAAATTTTTTCTACACTATGCACTAATAATAATATCAAATGTTATTTTAAATGCGTATCAAGCATCTTTGACTATCATAAGGAGAAATCTCCTCCGATTCTGCGTTTGCATTGTGTGTGTGCGGGAGGCCTTATGGTAGTCTCATTTTTAAAAGCATTGCGAATTGAAATAAAAATATTCCTCTATTTTGATTTTAAAGATAAATAAACTGTTTTGAGTTCTCACACCAGTCACATGACTGACTTGGAGTTTATTGTTTTCCTTCCTAAACTCTGGGTGCCCACCAATTTCCACACGGGCAGTCAAGAGTAAGGTTTATCAGGATATTCTGGATATTCTGGAGTTGCTGGAGGCAAGATGGATGGCATGGCATATTACTTATATAGTATTTCTTTTTCCGCTGCACTGTTTGTTGTTGTACGCTCTGATGATATGATGTAATGAAATGTGATGTAATGTAATAACTGATATAGTTCTTTGTTTAAAGATTATTCATTTATTATTATATGTTGTTCCGCTGCGAATTGTGAGATTCTGATGTTGTGTTGTGTTCTGTTTCCGTTCCGTCCTATTTTCTTCTGTTTTTCTTTTTCCTCTATTCTCTTTTCCTTCTATTTTTCTCTTTTTTTTCTTCTATTTCTTCTATTTTAAAATTTTCTATTTTCTCTTCCCTCTATTATCTATTTTCTTCTTCTTTCTATCTTTTTCTCTTCTCTTTTCTTCTTTTCTTTTTCTAAAACCCATAACTATTCGGTTTTTCGGCAACGAAAATCCGCGTACGTTACATCTGCAACACTTATGTATAAACAAAAATAAGTAAACATTACTGACATTAGAAAATAAATTAATGACAACATCATATATGGCTGCAACAATTCACTTTGGTTGCTTACTTTTCTGCAACAATCAAGTTAAATAGATTAAACTAAGTTTTATATGCAGTTTTTTGAATAGTTTAATATCAATTATTCACGATAATTGCAGATAAATATGCAACTATGTTGAATATGTTTGAATATCTCTGCAACATTTATGTATAAACAAAAATAAGTAAACATTACTGACAATATCACATATGGCTGTAATAATTCAGTTTAATTGCGTAGTTTCCAGCAATACTTGAGTTAAACAGATTAAACTTAGTTTTATGTGCAATTTTTTGAATAGTTTAATGTCAATTATTTGCAGTTATTGTAGACAAATATGGAACTATGTTGAACACTTTGAATATCTCTTCAAGATTTATGTATAAACGAAAATAAGCATTACTGATAAAAGCACATATGGCTACAAAAATTTAGTTTAATTGCTTACTTTCAGTAATAAATGAGTTAAACAGACTAAACTTAGTTTTATGTGCAATTTTTTAAATTGTTTAATGTCAATTATTCATAGTTATTGCAGACAGATATGCAACTATATTGAACACTTTTGAATATCTTCGCAACATTTATGTACAAACAAAAATAATCATTACTTACTGTATCACATATGGTTGCAACAATTCAGTTTACTTGCTTACTTTTTAGTAATAATTCGACTAAACAGATTAAATTCATTTATATGTGTAATTTTTTGAATAGGTTCATTGAAATACAAATCTATTTCGAAAAAAGTGAAGAAAAATCTGATCAAATTTATAATTACAAATGCCGTATTTTCAAGTTTGCAATTATTCAAATTGTTGCTGAAAAATAAGCAATTAATTTTTAAAACCATTGAGATATATGCAACTACACCATATACAAGAAAAGTTGTGTATAAGTTAATAGTTTTTTCTATAGCTTCATTGGAATACCAATCTATTTTGAAAAGGTTAAGAAAATTTTGCTGAGAACTATAATTAGAAACAACATATTTTCCTTCTCACGGTTATTTAAATTATTGTTGAAAAATAGGCAATTATTTTTTAAAACCGCTGAAATATATGCAACAATTTCACATACATGAAAATATGCATATACCTTAAAATTTGCTGAAAATACAGCAATTATTTAAGATAAGTGCATACATTTCTGGTTTTTTCTGCATATTCATTATAACTGCAAGTATTTAACATCACCTATCATATTGGTTGCTGAAAAACTAGTAGGAACAACATCAACAAAAATAACAAAGTAATCCTCAGTGAGCAGCCAACAAAAAATAGATTGAAGATCAGAATTAGTTTCAATATTCCTTCTCAATCCATCTCTAATATAGTATAATTCAAATGACAATGAACTCAATTTAGTCCATTTACCACAAATAGCACTTCTCAATATAACAACCGAACTATCAAAATGAAGACGCAACAAAAAGCTACCATTTCCAAACTTCAATAGCACAAGCACACCAACATCACTAGGAACACTGTAATTTAAAAAACAAAACAGAATTACAATTACCAAAAATAAATAATAAAAAACCAAAATATATACGTTATTTGCTAATATGTAAGCAATAGTTTTAAAAAATTGCAGATAAATCAGCATATATTAATAATAAGTTGATATATAAGCAATATTATTTGCTGATATGTAAGCAAGATTTGTAAAAAAATGCAGATAAATCGGCCCAAATCCGAGCTTAATCAAACTCACTGAAATACCAATATTATTTGCTGATTTGTAAGCAATAATCGTAAAAAAAAATGCAAATAAATCAGCAACTATTAGTAATTTTCATAGCATTTTCACCATACTTATTCAAATTAATTGCGGACAAGTCTATAAAATAATTTACAATAATTCCAGACAAATATAGACTTAATCAAAGCTAACAAAATATATCATCGAACATTAGCCTATGCACATGCATTAATTTTTCTGCTAAAATAAACAAGATAACACTTGTAATTTCCATTTACTTTAAACAAACGAAATAAAATAACAACATTATCAAGCAATATTGAATTATCAATGAAAAATATAAAAAAAATCAACTAGAAATCCAACTAATATTTTACATGGAAGAAGATAAAGCCAGAATTCGAAATTATATCTTAAAACAATGATCGAACTAAATCAAAATAAAAAACTTGCAACCGAAATCACGACCACCAATAAAATAAGCACGAGAGGTAAACAGGGTATTTATGGAATAAATTTAGCTGCAAATAAAAATAGGGATCGAAAATATAAGTTTTGAAACAGGAGGAGTATACATGGGCTAAGTTTAATTATAAGGACGTGAGCCTAATTTTCACTAGTAGTGTCACCCTATTCACCCCCCCCCTTTAGGGTGAAACTGATCTTACACTTTATATTTTTAAAGAAATATTTATTTTATAAAATATGTTTCAACTTTTTATTTAAAATCTTATCCTATATCCTATATACTTAAGTGTACATAGATATTCATATGCATTCAAACATGTCAAACTAATTTGAAGATGTATGTATGTGTATATAAAAGTGTCACAACATTTTCAAACAAAAAATAGCCGGTGAAAAATCGAAAAGTCGAAAAACAAATTTCGGTCAAATTTTCAATCTTTCTTCGAACTAATTATTTTTGTAAACAAATTTGAAAAACTATTTCACCATCATTATTTATTTTTAAATAAATTTTTATTTTCATTATATATATCCTATTATTTGAATATTTAAAATTAGATAAATATTCGCAAATCAATGTAGTGAAATTTCGAGTCGTTACATCTTGATTTTCTCATACCAGACTTATGTTTGACGCTTGGTTTTATTTTCCCTAAATTCCTCACGTACTCTTTCTATTAGTTTGAGAAAGGCAATGAAATGACCCTGACTCGACCTTCGAAAATCGGCACCCGTACTTCAGTTGTACTCGAATGTCGCAGATTCAAACGCCAAATCTGGTTCGCCGGAGCTTATAACACATTAAGCATAGCAACACAACGGAAGAAAAGAATAATATTATTGATATACAACATTTGTTACAAATGAATATCAATGCAAATTAGAGCTAAACTATAACAGCGGAAAGATATTCTTCGACGGAGGAACACCAATATTATTTTCAAAAGGAAGAAGGGTAGAAATCCCAACAACTCCATCACTAAAGCCAAAGCTCCAAAGACTCCAAGCTCCAAATCAAGAACTCGAACCATCATTAATGCTGAAGTGAAACAAACTCCATCACAATGCGATTGCCAAACCAAAAACTTCGAAGGCTATCGAATTTACACCTACTATTTGATTATCTGAAAAACCCAACTCCAGACTGCCCATGTGGAAAATTATGGGCACCCAGAGTTTAGGAAGGGAACAATAAACTCCGGGTCAGTCATAGGACTGGTGTGAGCAAACAAAAACGGTTTTATCTTTTAAAAAACAATCAAGAGAAGAAAATAAAAAGGAAATTCACAATGCTTTTTGGAAAATGAAACTACCATAAGGCCTCCCGCCACACACACCATGCAAACGCAGAATTGGAGGAGATTTCTCCTTATGATAGTCAAACATGCTTGATACACGAAATTCTTTTTAATATTATTATTAGTGCATAGTGTGGAAAACATTTTGAAAGTATAATATCAATCTTAGTCAGCATAGGCATTTCGCACTTATGCCTACTACAGCTACCATGTTCAAGAGCAGGTTACCGCCACATTCCATGGCAGATCATACAACTAAAATCGTACAGGGCGCGTATTGTTTCTTTGGATTTCCAACCAATGGTCAGGCTAAGGAACTTCCTACCGCCACATGGGTACACGTTTGGAGGGACGTCTTGAGAACCTACCCGGCTCTCTGTTAACACAAGGTCGGCTTACCTCTATAACTAGGTAAGTACTACTCGAGTATGGCATTCCCTGGCCGTTTGCAACCTTTATCTGAGGATCCTCAACCACAAAGTAATAAATTTGTGTTAACCACATAGGTTAAATATCTGGGCTCCATACCATGATACCACCCTTTTCCAGAAAGAAATGACATACCCTAAAGGGCGCGACCCTCATATCCTTGCCGCATCTTTCCTGTTTCTACCATTTCCGGGGTGTGAGGTCATGATGCAGTCTCGTTTACAAAGCTACACTTTTCATAAAGCCTTGCTTTGATCAACAAATAATCAGCAGCACTTCGTATGCTACATTACCAAATTGGGAATGTATCACTAGTAACCATCAACTACATAACCTATGAGCTCGTACGTCTAAGAGAAGGGTGCTAAGCTAAGAGAATAAAATTCTCCGCCACCAAATAGAAATGTATTTGATAGAAACCAGCTTTACATCTCAAAGTGTAATGTCAGACACACATCCATACAAGTCTGTTCCAGTTTCGAACAGAACCGAAGGCACTTCACAAAAAAGCCCTTGCAATCCGGGTATTCACAATCCCGATCGGACTCCCATCATATATGGAGATCTCTATACCGGCGCAACTCAGTGCAGAGACATTCGACGGGTTATCCTTTCGTTTTCGAAAATACCCGGTCTTCACCACCGGCCTTCAAATGCTATCCATAATGTCGTATCATTATTCGAAATAGGTTATATGACACAATGTCCTCTCCCAGCTAAACCGAATAATGAGTGCAATATTTAAAAATCATATGAATAATGGGATCTCACTTAAGTCACAAATTATTACGCAAAACTTTTCTTTCAAATGGTTTAAAAAAATACCATTTTCAAATCTTTTAAACAAAAATATTTACTTCAGAAAGTTCACCAATCTTTCATAAAGATTCATTCACCATATTTAAACAGTTTCCCCTTCAAATTGGATTAACTCATCCAGCCATTAAATCAAAGACACAATTTATAGCTTTCAAAACAATTTCAATCCTATT
The DNA here is from genome assembly GCA_030765085.1 of Allium cepa. Taxonomy (NCBI): domain Eukaryota; kingdom Viridiplantae; phylum Streptophyta; class Magnoliopsida; order Asparagales; family Amaryllidaceae; genus Allium; species Allium cepa. Next base: position 591,594,913 of record CM060928.1, read on the forward strand.
TCAAACTTGAAATCTTTCAATACAAATTGGAAATCCTTTTTTTATATGAAGTTATTATTATTTGAAAATAAAGAGTTTTTGTTTTAGAAAAATCCGATTACATTTGCATAAGATAAAGCCCTTCAAGTATAAAACTGGGGTTAAATTTAAATTCTCAAAAACAGTACTTTTAAAATGGTTTAAAACCCATATAAACACATTTATAACTAGTACCCCATTTTAAACCAAAATTTCCAAACATAGGATTCAATTTCAAATGTTGAATTTAAATTCAAATCAAACTACTCAAATTTCAAAACTTTATCAAGAAATTAAAAATAACTTTAGTCATCAAAATTCCTTTTCAAAAAACTTTTCATATTTAACCTCATTCCTTTTCCAAACCATTTGGATTCAAAATTCAACTTTTAAAACCATTTCAAAAATCTGTGATTTAATCAATTTCCTCGTGCAATCCATATTTGTGTGTGTATGGTGTAGTCCAAGGGTATTACATAATAGTGCAACATCATCAATCATCACAGATTCAAGCACAGCAATATTGATAAGCGGTATAATCCTATAGCGCTTATCTCTATTCACAGAATCATAGATAAATAATATAAATTCATCATAGATAAATAAATTACATTTATCACAGCTCAAATCAAAATAATTCATATCACAAAGCATCACACAGCAGAGATATCAAACAACTCCAAGTATTCAATGCAGTTCAAACATCCATAAGTAAGGTTAATTAATCATCTGATTAATTTAAATCAGATTAATTACTTATGAATAAACTACTAATCCTGGTTAATTAATATTAATTAATTACAAACCATTTTAAATTAATTAACCTTTAAATAATAGATTAATTAACCTTAAATTATTAATTAATCAACCAAAATTAATAGATCAACCCTTAGTCATTAAATTATTAATCTTTAATTATTTAACTATTCATTGATTAATTATCTTTAAATTAATTACATTAAATAATTAACCCTTAAATATTCACCATTTAATTAATTATCCTTAATTAATTACAATAATCGATTATCCCTAATCACTTATATTAATAAATCACAAATTAATTTTAATCACTTGATTAACCAACTTTAATCATTAATTAATTACTTTTAATAAATAATTATCTAAGTAATTAATTACCCTTAATTACTTGTCATTAATTTTGCTTAATTAATCACTATTTAATTAATAACATTAATTAATTTAATCAACCTTTTATTAATTACATTAATTAATAAATCACTTTTGTTAATTATCCCTTAATCACTTTAAGTAATTAACCTTTGAAAAACAATTACCATTTAAACCTTGTTAATGACTTTTGGGAAGAAATCATCATTCAGACATTAATTAAATTTTAAAATTCTTTAGGTGAATAAATAATCAAAACATTATCAAGATAATCCATTTATCCTTATTATTTACTAAATTATAAAGAATATTTAAAATTATTATAAAATTCCCTTTTGAATAAATAGTTGCAAAAACTTTTTTTCTACCTGGATTGTTTGAACTTATTAATATTTTACTTTGAAACTTGGTGATGTTTCTCTTGAAAATTTAATAACTTTAAAACTTGAAAATGCTTTAATTAATTTCTTTACCCTTTAAAAATTTGGTTAATTCCACTTAAAGAAAAACCCGAGCCAAACGTTGAATATACTCGAGCTTTACTTCGAATTTCCCCTTGCCTCACTCATCTTCGAGCCAAAACGTGATCGACTTCGAGCTGCAACTCGAGAAATTCATCTTCTTCCACAACACCCAAACCATTTAAACTTTATACGTACATGCGTGCACGTGTACAAGCGGCCAAGTCACTTCCGACCAACCTCGCGGTTGCTCTCAGGTCATCGACGACCACCACCATCGATTCGAGCAATCCAGGTTATGCAATTATCTTTATATCAAAATTGAGCATCACAGCCTCCCCTGGAATAAAACCGGTTGCCAGAAACCACCACAAATTCACCACCTCCGATGATCTGAAGCCTCACCAATACATCCGGGGGTTCGTCACACGTCAACGTTCTGATTCCCACCACTCCGGTCAACTTCGGTTCGCCCACGACCCTACAATCGCCCTGATTTCCCTGTTGAACCCATCGATACCTAAAACCATACATCGACGCCTCGCCATAACCCCGATGATCAAAAAAAATTCCTTGATCATTTTTTCTGTGTTCGGCAACCTCCATACTATCTTCGACATGAGGCACTGCCCAGGGATTGTCGTTCATGATCAGATATTGGCGAAAATATGATTTTCATTCAAATTTAAAAATCCAAACGATTATCAGCCTAAAAATCCTGAATTGACTACCTAAATTCATGATTTTGAAATATGAACATGATCATATTATCCAATCTTCATTTCGAGATGATTAAATTTTAACGTATGATTGTCTATCCCTGTTACTTCTATTTTTAAAAATAAATACATAATAAATGTTCATGAAATTATTTTTAAAATTATCATTACATGGCTATAATTATTTTTCGCTTAGAATCAAACCCTGAAATCCTTTAGATAAGATGACTTTGGATTTTAAATACGTTTTTAAATGAAAACGTTGTTTAACAAAGATAGGTCTGTAGGTATACAGAGACATACATTCATTTACACATACATATATATTCTTATATAAACCAGCAGATAAATTCACTTCCATCAACATTTTCATCGTAGGCATAAGATTCAAAAGAAACTGGTCTAAAAATTTAAGTTTACTCACCTGTCATTGAAACAGAGAAGAACGGGTTTGTCTACAAATTTAAAAACTAGGTATTTTTCTGCTTTGATGCTGATCTTTGCATTACTAGCTTTAGGTTGAAATCAGGTTGAACTGCTGAATCAAGCTTATTTGAGTCAACTTGAAGCTGAAACTTTAAACTTTAGTTTGATTTCCAGGTTTCTGATCTGTTGCTTTTAAACTGGAATCCTGCTTTACAGGTTTGAGATTTTGAAGTTGGTTGTTTTTTATTTTCATCTCTGTTTTAGCTTTGGGTTTACAGGCTTTTGATTTTTATTTTGATCGAATCTTCTCAGGTTTTAGAATATGAAAGAAAAATTAAAGAAGCATGTTTTTACTCTTTTGTTTACATTCTTAAATTTTAAGAAATTTTTTGTTTTTGCCACTTGTTATTCATGTTAACACTTGTTAATCTCAAATTATATAAATCTACACTTGTTAACATATAGGCATTTTATGTTTTTATCCTTGTTTAAAATTAATTTAAAACTTTGACTTAAATCCTTACTTTATTATAAATTACTTAATTTACATACAAACTATGTTTTAGCCCTTGTTTACTTAAGCATTTATGTTTTATATATCAGGAAAATAGGCGCAGGGAAGAAGTTGCGAAAAAATTTAGTCACAAGGACAACAAGTTTGCTTTTTAGTCTGAAGGACATTTGTTAGTGAAACAGAGAATGATAGTTACAACTATCATTCTGTGATTTACACCAAAAAGTGTCCTTCAGCCTAAAAAGCAAACTTCTTGTCCCTAGAACTAAATTTTTCTGCAACTTTTTCCTTGAGCCTAAAATCCCCTTTATATATTATATACTTTTTTATATATTTACAAATTGTGTTTTAAACCTTGCATTATTTTAAATTATGAAACATGTCTTAAACTCATTATCTTATATGTTTATATTTTACAAACCAAATATTATTCCAAAAGATATATGTATATGTGTGTGTTAAAACTTTTATAAATTCTTGTTTCATATCATTTATACATACATTGTTCAACTATTTATACTCATACATCCTTAAAGAAAAATGTTTTGAAACTAAAAAACATTTTAATAATTAATCATATATATATTTCTTAATTTTATAAAGCTTTTTAAATCTAATGTATTTATTAAATCAAATTTTATTTTCCAATATATTTATTAAATTTTAAAATCAAATTTCAAATTATAATCCATTTATACTTATTTCCAAAAAATTAAATTAATTCTCCATAATTTCACAATTAATTCCCAATTAAACCAAAATTTTATATTAATATTAATTTAATTCTGGCCTAAAAACCAAGAATGTTACAAATTCCCCCCTTAAGAAAATTTCGTCCTCGAAATTTGCCAGGGAGACAACAAAAGATGGATACACAAAGATAGAGAAAACAGTTTTCCAGATCAAACTGAATATATATTCTGCATTAGGCTTACCAAATCAAAATATCAACAATAATTATGAGAACGAACTCATTCTATGTCTCACAAGATACTCGGGTCACCAGATCTACGAAATGTGCAAGGACGTTGGTTAGTTCGAAGGGATAACTAACCATTCGTAGAATATATCTGGACCCAACAGAACAAACAATGGATGCTCAATTCAGGTTGGAATCTCCCCAAGTATACATCGGCTTGTCCCTCTTCGGATTTTGATCCTCATAAGAAATTACAATAGAATTCCAAATTTGGTTTTAATCGAAATCGTTTTATCGATAAAATCTTCATATTTATTCATCAATTTATTTTAAATAGAATTTTAAATTCATCAAATTTTAAAACAGAAAGCTGATAGGGAACCGATGAAGAAAATATGAAATAGGAACTTATCTACACGATTCACGGTGCCACCATCACATCAAAGCTTCTCCCTCGAGCTGCCACGAAGCCATCAATGAATTAAAATCGGATGACGAACCAAGGAAGATTGAAGAGAAAAGTGGTTTCCGTTGTTGCAGGGTATTGACCATAGTGGTATTTTCCTGTCCCCTATCTTGTCCTCTTCACGCACTCATACTCACTATCAATGGATGGTAAGAGAATTTACTGAGGCATACAGACGGATATCTTAGGGATATACTCATTCTAGGGTATACTTCACCCTATCTATAATGAGTTAACTAATGTGTTATACTCCAGAGCTAAAGTTCAACCTTCAGCTCTGATACCAAATGAAACGACTCTGACTCAACCTTCGAAAATCGGCATCCGTACTTCACTTGTACTCGAATGCCGCAGATTCAAATGCCGAATCTGGTTTGTTGGAGCTTATAACACATTAAGTAAACAACACAGCAGAAGAAAAGGAATAATATTATTGATATACAACATTTGTTGCAACTGAATATCAATACAAATCAAAGCTAAAATATAACAGCGGAAAGATAATCTTCGACGGAGGAACACCAATATTATTTTCAAAAGGAAGAAGGGTAGAAATCCCAACAACTCCATCACTAAAGCTAAAGCTCTAAAGACTCCAAGCTCCAAATCGAGAGCTCGAACCATCGTCAATGCTGAAGTGAAACAAACTCCATCCCGATGTGATTTGCAAACCAAAAACATCGAAGGCTATCGAATCTACACCTGATATTTGATTATCTGAAAAACCCAACTCCATACTGCCTGTGTGGAAAATTGTGGGCACCTAGAGTTTAGGAAGGGAACAATAAAATCCGGGTCAGTCATGGGACTGGTGTGAGCAAACAAAAATAGTTTTATCTTTTAAACAATAATTAACAAAAGAAAATAAAAAGGAAATTCGAAATGCTTTTTGGAAAATGAAACTACCATAAGGTCTCCCGCCGCACACACCATGCAAACGCAGAATTGAAGGAGATTTCTCCTTATGATAGTCAAACATGCTTGAACGCAAAATTCTTTTTAATATTATTATTAGTGCATAGTGTGGAACAAATTTCGGAAGTATAACATTAATCTTAGCCAGCATATGAATTTTTCACTTATGCCTACTATAGCTACCATGTTCAATAGCAGGTTACCGCCACATTCCATGGCAGGTTATACAACTAAAACCGTACAGGGAGCGTATTGTTTCTTTGGATTTCCAACAAATGGTCAGGCTAAGGATTTTCCTACTGCCACATGTGTGCGCCTCTGAAGGGAAGTCCCGAGAACCTACCCGGCTCTCTGCCAACACAAGGCCGCGTTACCCCTGTAACTAGGTAACTACTACTCGAGTATGGCATTCCCCGGTCCTTTGCGACCTTTATCCAAGGATCCTCAACCACAAAGCAACAAGCACAAAGTAATAAATTTGCAGTAACCACATAGGGTAAATATCTGGGCTCCATACCATGATACCACCCTTTTTTAAAAGGAAATGACATACCCTAAAGGGCGCGACCCTCATAACCTTGTCGCATCTTCCCTGTTTGGACCATTTCCAGCGTGTGAGGTCCTGATGCAGTCTCGTCCACAAAGCTACACTTTTCACAAAGCCATGCTTTGATCAACAAATGATTAGCAGCAATTCGTATGCTACATTACCAAATTGGAAATGTATCACTAGTAACCATAAACTACATAACCTCTGAGCTCGTACGTCTCAGAGAAGGGTGTTAAGCGAAGAGAATAAAATTCTCCGCCACCAAACAGAAATGTATTTGATAGAAACCAGCTTTAAATCTCAATGTGTAATGTCAAACACACATCCATACAAGTCTGTTTCGGTTTCGAACAAAACCGAAGGCACTTCATAAAAAAGACCTTGCAATTCGGGTATGCACAATCCCGATCGGACTCCCCATCACATATGGAGATCTCCATACCGGCGTGACTCGGTGCAGAGACATTCGACGGGTTATCCTTTCGTTTTCGAAAACACCTGGTCTTCACCGTCGGTCTTCAAATGTTATCCATAACGTCGTATCACTAATCAAAATGGGTTATATGACACAAAGTCCTCTCCCGACTAAACCGAATAATGAGTGAAATATTTAAAAATCATATGGATAATGGGATCTCAGTTAAGTCACAACTTATTGTCCAAAACATTTCTTTTAAATAGCTTAAACAAATTCAATTTTCAAATCTTTTAAACAAAAAGATTTACCTCACAAAGTTCAGCAATCTTTAATAAAGATTCATTCACCATATTTAAACAGTTTCCCTTTCAAATTGGATTAACTCATCCAACCATTAAATCAGAGACTCAATTTATAGCTTTCAAAACAATTTCAATCCTATTTCAAACTTGAAATCTTCCAATACAAATTGGAAATCCTTTCTTTATATGAATGCTATTATTATTTGAAAATAAATAGTTTTTTTTTCAGAAAAATCCGATTACATTAGCACAAGTTAAAGCCCTTCAAGTATAAAACTTGGGTTAAATTTAAATTCCTATAAACAATACTTTTTAAATGGTTTAAAACCCATATAAACACATTTATAGCTAGTATCCCCTTTTAAACCAAAATTTCCAAACATAGGATTCAATTTCAAATCTTGAATTTAAATTCAAATCAAACTATTTAAATTTCAAAACTATATCAAGTTATAATCATCAAAATTCCTTTTCAAAAAACTTATCATATTTAGCCCCATTCCTTTTCCAAAACTATTTAGATTCAAAATTCAACTTTTAAAACCATTTCAAAAATCTATGACTTAACCAATTTCCTCGTGCAAACCATATTTGTATGTGTATGGTGTAGTCCAGAGGGATTACACAATAGTGCAGCAACATCAATCATCACAAATTCAAGCACAGCAATATTGATAAGCGGTATAATCCAATAGCGCTTATCTTCATTCACAGAATCACAGATAAATAATATAAATTCATTACAGAAAAATAAATTACATTTATCATAGTACATCGAGCCCGCTACTATGGAAGACCAAATCAAATCAAAAAAATTCATATCATAAAGCATCACACAGTAGAGATATCAAACAATTCCAAGCATTCAATACAATTCAAACATCCATAAGTAAGGTTAATTAATCATCTGATTAATTTAAATCAAATTAATTACTTATGAATAAACTACTAATCCTGGTGAATTAATATAAATTAATTACGAACCATTTTAAATTAATTAACCTTTAAATAATAGATTAATTAACCTTAAATTGTTAATTAATCAACCTTAATAAATAGATCAACCCTTAATCATTAAATTATTAATCTTTAATTATTTAACCATTCTTTAATTAATTATCTTTAAAGTAATTACGTTAATTAATTAACCCTTAATTAATCACCATTTAATTAATTATCCTTAATTAATTACAATAAGTGATTCCCTAATCCTTATATTAATAAATCACAAATTAATTTTAATCACTTGATTAACCAACTTTGATCATTAACTAATTACTTTTAATTAAGTAATTATCTTTAAGTAATTAATTACCCTTAATTACTTGTCATTAATGTTGCTTAACTAATCATTCTTAAATTAATAACATTAATTAATTTAATCAACCTTTTATTAATTACATTAATTAATAAATCACTTTGGTTAATTATCCCTTACTTAATCACTTTAATTAATTAACCTTTGAAAAACAATTACCATTTAAACATTGTTAATGACTTTTGGGGAGAAATCATCATTAAGACATTAATTAAATTTTAAAAATCATTAAGTAAATAAATAATCAAAACATTATCAAGATAATCCATTTATCTTTATTATTTAATAATTTATAAATAATATTTAAAATTATTATAAAATTCCCTTTTGAACAAATAGTTGCAAAAACTTTTTTTTCTACTTAGAAAACATGTTTTGAACTTATTAATACTTTACTTTGAAACTTGGTGATGTTTCTCTTGAAAATTTAATAACTTTAAAACTTGAAAATGCTTTAATTAATTTCTTTACCCTTTAAAAATCCGGTTAACTCCACGTAAAGAAAAACCCGAGCCAAACGTTGAATATACTCGAGCTTTACTTCGAATTTCCCCTTGCCTCACTCGTCTTCAAGCCAAAACGTGAAAGACTTCGAGATGTAACTCGAGAAATTCATCTTCTCACACAACACCTAAACCACTCAAACTTTATACGTACATGCGTGCACGTGTATAGGCGGCCAGGTCACTTTCGACCAACCTCGCGGTTGCTCTCAGGTCATCGACGACCACCACCATCGGTTCGAGCAATCCAGGTTACTCAATTATATTTACATCAAAATCGAACATCACAGTCTCCCCTGGAATAAAACCGGTTGCCAAAAACCACCACAAATTCGCCACCTCCGATGATCTGAAACCTTACCAATACGTCCAAAGGTTCATCACACGTCAACGTTCCGGTTCCCACCACTCCGGTCCACTCCGGTCAACTCCGGTTCGCCCTGACCCTGCAATCGGCTTAATTTCCCTGTCGAACCCATCGATACTTAAAACCCTACATCGATGCCTCACCGCCACCCCGATGATCAAAAAGAATACCTTGATCATTTTTTCTGTGTTTGGCAACCTTCATACTATCTTCGACATGGGGCATTACCCAGGGATGTCGTCGATGATCAGATATTGATGAAAATATGATTTTCGTTCAACTTTAAAAATCCAACGGACTATCAGCCTAAAAATGCTGAATTGACTACCTAAATTCATGATTTTGAAATACGAACATGGTCATATTATCCAATCTTGATTTTGAGATGATTAAATTTTAACATATGATTGTCTATCCTTGTTATTTCTATTTTTAAAAATAAATACATAATAAATATTCATGTAATTATTTTTAAAATTATCATTACATGGCTATAATTATTTTTCGTTTAGAATCAAACCCTGAAATCCTTTAGATAAGATGATTTTGGATTCTAAATAGGTTTTTAAATAAAACTGTTGTTTAACAGAGATAGGTCTGTAGGTATACATAGACATACATTCATTTGCGCGCGCACACACACACACACACACACACACACATATATATATTCATATAAACCAGCAAATAAATTCACTTCCATCAACATATTCATCATAGGCATAAGATTCAAAAGAAACTAGTTTAAAATTTTAAGTTTGCTCACTTGTCATTGAAACAGAGAAGAACAGGTTGAAATCAGGTTGAACTGTTGAATCATGCTTAGTTGAGTCAAGTTGAAGCTGAAGCTTTAAACTTCAGTTTGATTTCATGGCTTCTGATCTGTTTCTTTTGAACTGGAATCCTGCTTTCCAGGTTTGAGATTTTGAAGTTGTTTTTTTTTTATTTTTCATCTTTGTTTTAGCTTTGGGTTTACAGGCTTTTGATTCTTATTTTGATCGAATCTTCTTAGGTTTTAGAATATGAAAGAGAAATTAAAGAAGCCTAGTTTTAATCTTTTGTTTATATTCTTAAATTTTAAGAAAAAATTTTGTTTTTGCCACTTGTTCATGTTAACACTTGTTAGTATCAAATTATATAAATCTAACGCTTGTTAACATATTGGCATTTTATGTTTTTATCCTTGTTTAAAATTGATTTAAAATTTTGTTTTAAATCCTTACTTTATTATAAATTACTTAATTTACATACAAACTGTGTTTTAGCCCCTGTTTACTTAAGTATTTATGTTTTATATATTATATACTTTTTATATATTTACAAATTGTGTTTTAAACCTTGCATTATTTTAATTTATGAAACATGTCTTAAACTCATTTTCTTATATGTTTATATTTTACAAATCAAATTTTACACCAAAAGATATATATAAATATATACATGTTAAAACTTTTATAAATTCTTGTTTTATATCATTTATACATACATTGTTCAACTATTTATACTTATACATCTTTAAATAAAAATGTTTTGAAACTAAATTACATTTAATAATTAATCATATATATATTTCTTAATTTTATAAAGCTTTTTAAATCTAATTTATATATTAAAACAAATTTTATTTTCCAATATATTTATTAAATTTTAAAATCAAATTCCAAATTGTAATCTATTTATATTTATTTCCAAAAAATTTAATTAATTCACCATAATTTCACAATTAATTCCCATTAATCCAAAATTTTATATTAATACTAATTTAATTATGGCCTAAAAACCAGGAATGTTACAGGCAGGTTTCCGTTGATATTCTCTAGAGATCAAGAAGAAGAGCTGGATGTTTCACCTACTATAGTATTCTTATTTGCATTACTATTGTATATATTAACATTTGTGAGGATAGGCATTATGATTGTCTAGCCTGATGATAATACTTAGATTTTGTAACTCCAAAATTTCTATATTGGAGTTACCCTTTGTATTGTTCTTTTGATAGTATATGTTATCTTTTTCGCTGTGAGATTTTGATATTGTGTTCTCTTCTTTGCTTTTCTATTTCTTTTTATTTTACCCTAACAATTTGTCTTTCCAGCACTTGGTACTCGGCTCATGAATACCGTGGATGTATTAGTATCGACATTTAGGGGTCAAAAAGTTAGATTGTTACTAGTTACATCTTACATTATTCCAACTATTCAAAGGTACTGGTAGCCAGTTTAGTTAGTAAGGTTTAGCCTATAGAATTTTGGACTAACCTCGCATCCTCCATGGGTACTTATTATTGGTGATGTTCTCATATCAGCCCCAAAGCCACATAGTTGGTAGCCAGGTTATCTAGGCATAATTTCCACTCACCTATCATACTACCATATACCTTACCACATTCCATAATAATACTATCCATAATTATCTCACTTCTTTCGTAAGGGGGATTTAATATTGATTAATACCCTATTTACTATGCAATTAATTATATGTTATTTATATGCTAACAACACACGTACATACGTATACATACATACATATAGACACACACATAAATACGTACCTAAAATATTTCGAATCATGCGAAGATTACGCTCTAGACTAATCATTTAAATGTCAAAACTTTTAAATTCATACACGTCCAATTCTATATCAAAAAAGTACCATATATCCAACATTCTCAATGCAACAACAGACTTATGTAAAGGTAGAATCCATCCCAAACTTATTTTATACTAAAATAGTAGAACCAACGTTAATAGAATTTACAATTCAAATCCTTTTATGCTCTATTAAACTTCTACATATACAAATTAAAAAGGGAATTTTCATCTAATTTACGAAAATAAGCAGTGCAAACAACAAATAAAGAGAATCCATACCTTACACACCATTTCCTAACTTATTTATTTTCAAAAGCCCTTAATCATATCCAAAGAAAATGATGAGAAGTGGAATAAAATGCAAAACATTAGAATTGAAATTACTATATAATTTCTCTATTTAATATAGAATAATTAAGAACCTAACATAAGAATTGACATTTTTCTTAGGGGAATTTTGGGGTTTGGTTTGATATTTTCATGAAAAAAATTCACCAAGGCATATATCAAATCCAAGTTATACTATACAATTAATAAATAATACAAAAAAAGATTTTCACTCATGAAAGGTCCTTAGCTCTTCCTCTTGGATTTGTTTGCGCCAGCTTAAATCTCATTCCAGATATCTTCCTTTATAAATAAACATCAAGTGGTTGTATGTAAATTAGATTCAGAATTTCGGGGATTGGAGAAGAATAGAATTAGAAATTAAATTAAATACTTAAAATCCCTTACTTCAAATACTAGAGAATTTCTGAGTCTTGAGGAAGAAAGAAACTAACAGAGCTCTACTACATTTCCAAATAATATGTGAATAAAAGTGAAAGGGCTGTACTCTTACTTAAAGTGATTAAAAAGCACTAAAACTATAGGATTTAAGTCAATTTAAATAATATAATCTAGGCCATTCATGGTCTTAAAAACCCTAGTCGTCACTATGATTACCGGTCGACCGCTCCTACCTAGGCGGTCGACCGGTAGCCTGTTTTGGGAACGTGTATTAATTGCCATTTATTTATCATTTAATTATTTACTTAATATTGTTATCCGGTTTTTTGACCAAGCAGGATTCAAGAGAAGATGAAACAACTTGAAGTCAGAATGGCTAGGAACTCAACTAAAAGGGTAAAAAGCAATGATTTAAAGAGAACCAAGTCTTGTTACAAAGGCAACGACTAAGTTCGAATAAAACCAAGAAACCAGAATCTGTTCAGTCTAATCAGTAGTCAAATACAACCAGCTTGTAGATCGTCATCAAAATAGAGCAACATGCAATGACACCACAAGAACAACGTCAATATGAGGCAATGAAGTCATTCTAGACATCAGACTCAAAAAATAGTCTAAGTGCATGGATTGCTAGTGATCCATACTCGATGGATCGCCAGTGATCCATACAAAATCATGGATTACTATGGCACTAGGAAAGCAAAGAAGGCCTAAATGATGAAAGTAAAAAATACGCTAATTGTATGAATCGCCAGTGATCCATACACCATGGATTGCCAGCGATCCATACTTGAACATATCATCCTAGCGAGCTAGCATAGTAAAGCAATGGGAAAGCATCTAAGTCATTATCCCATGAGTAAACTAGGTCCATGGATCGCTAGCGATCTATGGTTTTGGCTTGGTCATGAGCTAAACTCCTCTAGGTCTCATATGTCCATCTATGATCAATTGACAAAGTGGCCTGGCCTAAAAGCTCTCTGATCTCTATAAATGTCGTCCTGCCTACAACATAAAGAGGATCCTCCGAACGGTTGCTGAAACTCTGCATAAAGCTTTCTTTACTCTTCTCCTTCCTCACAACAGTCATCCAAAGGGTTCACTTTGATTCTCCAGTGAACTCTAACATTGGGGACTTAATCTAACTAAGGATATTCAAGAACTCTGTAATCCAAGTTAACTTTGTAACAACAATTAGTCAATAATAAAAACTATAAAGTGGACGTAGGCTTCATTAACAGCCGAACCACTATAAAAATCTTCTTGTCTTCTTTCTATATCTGCTCTTTTTACATTTATGCTCTATGTTATTACTCTGTAAGAACAATGATGGTGCTTTCACACTCAACCTAGGGTGTTGATCCATTTATTAAGTTAACATTTTGGTGCTTTCACTGAGAATTGAACTTAGGTTGCATGTCTAGCTATCTACTTTGGATCCCATAGGTTCAGAAGTTAGATCCTCAATCTGTGCCTGAAGAATCTACCACATGAAATCAATAGCTCATGGAAGAAGAAAAACTGCCTCTGGAAGATCCATAGGGGTAGTGATAGCTGGAAAAGATGTTAATCCAAACAAATGGAAGTAAATGGTGCTAACTTGGGAAATCAAGCGCCAGCATCCTCCAGCCAACATGAAGTTGTCACCAGGGATGAGTTGAATAAGATGGTTAATGAGATCAGCCAGAAAATGGAAAATAGTCAAAAGGTTCTAATGGAAAGCTTAATGCTTTCTTTACCCTACAATCAACCCTTGCTTTAAGGACTATGCCTGAACTCACGACTGCTATAAGACAAGAGAATTCCTCCGTTTCTGGTCTACATAGAAGAAACAGATTACAGTCATAAAAAAGGTGACAAGAGGATGGAAGAGAATGTGAATACTCCACCCACCGCAAGGCTCAAAATTTGAATAAGGGAGCCAAGACCCTGTAAGAAGATATAGCTATGGATCTATCCGATTCAGAAGATGGAGAGCAAGACAATCAATAGGAAGAGAATGCTAACACGTTTGATGATGTTAGGAACATCTAAACTGCTCTAACCATGCCGAATGCGAGCCAACATGGTCCCGTAGGAGTGGCTCTCCCGAAGATAGGAGAGCTTAGGCTTCAACCCACATGCCATGACCATTTGCAAAGCCAAAGACTTGGTGTAGTGACTGATTATTGTCCCCAAGATTATCGGACATCAGAAGCATGCATAGCATACATAGTTTAATGGTTGATGGACGAGAGTAAAAACCGAAGGGATGATGAATGAGGATCTGCTCCAAGTTGGACTCCCTTTATCGATGAAACCATGAATGAAAGATATCCAGAAAAATTCACTATGTCAGCTATTCCCTCTTACGATGGGACAAACGACCCAAAACCCATCTATGCAACTATATCTAGTACATAGACAGAGCCAACGCTCTAGAGGCTGTTTGCTTCTGATGTTTCCCTATCTTTGCAGAAGGAGTTGCGTCTATGTGGTTCACTAGACTTTCCCAGAGATCTATTTCTACCATTGACCAACTTGCAACAAATTTCCTTGACCAGTTCAGGCTCCATACCACTCAAACAAAAGATGTCACGTCCCAATCTGGATTGTTCCAAGGACATAACGTCATTGAAATCTTTCATAAACCAGTTTAATAACGCGGTAATGGAATTAAGCAACCCCAATGAGGACATGGTTTTTATGGTGCTAGTCCATGCCATTCACCCAGAGACTGAATTCGAGAAGTGGATTAAATAAAGCAGCCTACCACCAAGAATGACTTCAATCATAAAGCAAGCCAACACATAAGATTAGAGGAAGCATAGGAGCTGGAAAGAAAGTCTGTTGGTTAGCCACCGATGAACATTGGATAGAGTGATGTGGCACCGAATCAAAACACGAGCGATTTTGGAACTACTCAAGGAGTCGTGGGAAAAGATGGGAATCAAAAGAGGATAAATCAAAACTCTAACAAAAGAAATAGCAATGGCAGCAACAAAAGATTTAAGGAGTTTAGACAGGAAGAGTATAAGCCTCTAAATGACACCCCAGAAAATATTTATCTTGCAACATAGGAAACCGAAGAATACAAGAAACCCCATAGAAGAGAGGCAACTGAGTAGTAAAAGCGCTCAAGAAAATTATGGTGTTCCCACGAGACACATGGTCACAATGCAAACGAATGTCGCCACCTAAAGAATCTTATTGAAGAGTTGATCTGAGTCAATAAGCTCCAGCAGTACGTGAAAAAGCCACAAAACCGCAATCAGCCTATGGCCCCTTGGCCTCCTAATGAACAAACAAATCAAGTTGGAACTAGTGATGAAAGGTCGAAACAAACCGACTAAAGGGTCATTATTGGAACGATATTTGGGGGACCACATCCGGTGCAAAGGAGTTGGGGAGAAATGGAACGGTGCGTGAGTTCTTCGAAACTTGCTCCGGAAGACTCATGTCTCACAATAGATAATAAAATCTGGTCAAGCTACAAAAGGTTTTGAGTGATGATATAGTGTTTCGAAATCGAGACATTGAATCCAATTGTGGTAACAATTGGGATCGGACCCGCTGTAGTTCGACGAGTGTTGGTCGATAGTGGTACTTTGTTAATTACTTTTCAAACGTACTTTTGAACAGATGAAAATGTGCATGAAAAGCATCTCTGCATGTCAAACAAAGATCCAAGGGTTCAGTGGCGAGGCCAAGTAATCTGTAGGAACAATCGACCTATCTATGTAGCTTAGAGAAGGTAATTGAAGAGTCACCCGCATTTAAACTCTTGAAGTGTGGATGAAATTTCATCATACAATGCCTTCTTAGGGGGGCCTGCCCTAGCAGATTTCAACATAGCTTTGGCCCAATGGTGTCTAACCATTAAGTTCCCTGCTGCAAACAGAATCGGAGTGGTGAGAGGAGTTCAGTATGCTGCCAGAGAATGTTACATTGCAGAATTACGTGAATCCAGAAGAAAGGAAAAGAGGAAGAACATGGGGAGAACTCTCCACATCAGCAAACCCTCCGAATAGCAACTACAGATCCACCCCTGGCTTGGGGACCATAGCCAATTCAATAAGGCTTTGGACCCTAGAAAAAAAAGCTCAGGGGAGGAATGGGCTACGCTGGCAGAATTGACGGTGTCCATCCCTGTCGACATGAACGTTCCAACTAAAGTTTTGAAAATTGGATCGCACCTTGGAAACAAGATGCATATGAAGCTTACTAAATTTCTCTACGCCAACTTGGATGTGTTCGCATGGACGCATTCCGATATGTGTGGGATGTCTCTAGAAATCGCATGTCGCACACTTAATATAGACCCTAAGTTCACACCAGTAAAGCAAAACAGGCGCAACCTAGGCCCTGAACGATCCAAGGCGCTAAGGGAAGAATTGGACAAGTTAATGGCCTACGGTTTTATTTGTGACGCAACCTATCCAGAGTGGGTATCTAATCCGATCTTAGTCAGAAAGTCCAACGGGAAGTGGCAAACCTGTATCGACTACTCAGACCTAAAGAAGGCTTGCCCAAAAGATGGCCTCCCTCTCCCTATAATAGAACAACTTGTGAACGGAACGGCAGGACATGAGCTGCTATCATTCATGGTTGCATACTCCGGGTATAACCAAATCCTGATTCATGAACCCAATCAAGAAAATACCAGCTACATCACCGACCCGGGCCATGCTGCTATAAAGTAATGCCATTTGGTTTGAAGAATGCAGGGGAAACTTATCAAAGGTTGGTAAATAACATGTTCAAGCGACAGATCGGGAAAACGATGGAGGTTTATGTTGTTGATATGTTAGTAAAATTGCAAGCAGTTGTTAACCACCTGAACAACCTCATTGAAATGTTTGAAATACTCCGAAAGTATGAGATGAAACTCAGTCCACTCAAGTGTAACTTCGAAGTGGCCTCCAGAAAAATCATAGAATTCATTGTAAGTGTCGGGGGCATCGAAGCAAATCTTGACCAAATCACGGCACTACCGGAAGTCCAAGCTCCGAAGTATAAGAAGGAATTGCAAAGTCTCAATGGAAAAGTTACAGCGCTAAGTCGATTTATCTTAAAATCTTTCGACAAGTTTATATCATTCTTTGATACGTTGGAGAAAGGAACGAAGAACTTCAAATGGAGTGAAGCTTTATAGACAACATTCAAAGAAATGCTGCGACATTGGAGGCACCGCCAATCCTATCAAAACTCGTGCATGGAGAAGACTTATTCATTTACTTGGCAATCTTACCCCATGCATTGAGCCCCGCACTAGTGCATGAAGAAGCAATAAACCAGCGACCCATGTATTACATTAGCAAGCAGTTTAGTAGAGTGGAGAAAAAAATACTTGAAAGTAGAAAAGCTAGTATATTGCCTCTTGATCGCATCTAGGAAGCTATGGGCGTACTTTTAAGCCTATCCAATTAAAGTGTTGACTAACCAGCCTCTAAAGAAAGTGTTATACCGATCAGAAACTTTCAGGCAAATACTCAAGCGGAATATAGGGTTAAGTCAATATGATATCACATACCATCAGAGGAAAGCCATCAATGGGCAAGCCTTAGCCGACTTCATCGTCGGGTTCACCATATGGGATGACGAGGAAGAAGTTCAACTGGAAGTAGACACGCAATGGAAACTCTTCTTGGACGATGCATCTAACAACATCTGTTTGGGAGCAGGAGTAGTGCTTGAAACCCCGAAAGGCGAACCATTAGCCATGCTTTGCGCTTGGAATTCCCTGCTACAAATAACGAAGCGGAATATGAAGCATTGATTGCTCGACTGAAAGTTGTGAAAGAATTTAAGATAAAATATTTTCTCATATACAGTGACTCTCAGCTGGTCATCTGTCATGTAAAAAGGTAGTACTAGGCATGTAGGGAGAATTTTGCCCCATACCTATCCAAAGTACAAGAACTGCTAAGCGACGTCGAACACTACAGTATAACTCACATTCCATGGGCGCAAAAAACCAAGGCAGATTATTTGGCTAAACTGGAAAGTTTCGGAGAGGCTCAGTCATTAGGACAAGTCCCAGTTGAAAATCTAACCAACCCAAGCATAGACAAAATGGACGTCGATTGGATCCTCAAAATCGTCGTCGAACAAGATACATGGATGACACCGATAAAGGAGTATTTACTTCCAGGGACTCTTCCAACTGATTGAAATCAACAGAAAAAGCTTCTTCGAAAGGCACCATTATTTATGATACAAGATGGAGTACTCTACCAAAGGGGACTCTCGACCTCCTCCTAAGGTGTGTCTCCGATGACGAAGCTCGACGAATCCTAAAAAAATGTACTAAGGCGAATGTGGAGACCACACTAGGGGCAAACCCTAGCAAAGATAGTCCACTATACGAATATTTCTGGCCAACAGTAAACTGCCATGCTGTGTATTACACCAGGAGATGTGATCGCTGCCAAAGATTCAGTAAAATTAAAAGAACTCCTTCAACAAAGCCAATGCAGATGGTCAGCCCGTGGCCATTCGCAATATGGGGAATAGACCTGATTGGCATCCTACCAATAGAAAAAGAAGGAGTCAATTATGTTATAGTTTTCATAGTTTATTTCACAAAATGGGCCGTAGCAGAACCTCTGGCCACCATAACCATAAAAAAAGTCATTAACTTTGTTAAAAACATTATTTGCAGGTTTGGTATGCCATAGAAAATTATCGCTGACAATGGAACCCAATTCGAAAGTGTCGAGTTCAAAGACTTCTGCAAACGCTTTCAGATTGAGAAAAGCTTCTCGGCGGTAGCTCATCCACAAGAAAATGGGAAAGTGGAAGCAATAAACAAGATCATCAAATCCACCATCAAAAAGCGACTAACTAAAGCCAACGGAAACTGGATTGATGAACTTCCACTCACATTATGAGCTTACCGAACCGCCCATAAAGAGGTTACTGGTCACACTCCATTCGCCTTAGCATACGGCTCATAGGTAATGATCCCTGCTGAATTGGAAGTCACCTTACACCGAAGGAAAAACTTAAATCAAAAGCAAAACAAGCAACTATTTCTCCAATCACTAGATATGATCGATGAAAGAAGGCAAGAAGCCAAGTTGAAAACCGTCGCCCACCAAAAAAGGATCGCACGGTACTTTAATTCCAAAGTTCACAACCACACTTTCAAAGTGGGAGATCTTGTGCTCAAGCGAGTCTATCCTATTCTGGAGGCCTTTGGACTTAACTAGGAAGGACTGTACGTCATCAATCAAAAGATAAGAGACGGAACTTTCAAGCTAATAACCGTCGACGGATTTCAAATTCCCAAGGCCTGGAAGAGCGAATCACTCCGTCGTTACTTCATTTGAAAACTACTTTATGTACTCTCTATTTTTCAACAAATAAGCCATCTCGGAATTCCAGGGGCATTGTAAATAGGCAAAAAATATGCACTGGTTTCCTCAATAAAATTTGATTCAGACTTTTGAACTGACAAAACTATTCTTAATAAATAGCCGCGGGGTCGACGGAAGCAAATCTACTCAAACCGCTGGATCTGTGGAACCCAATCCTTGCCTTCTAAAAATAAGTGTTGCTCCGGCAACATCAGGAAGGCCCAAAACATACGCTCCTCGCGTTTCCCCAAGATAGGCAATGCCGAGGAGCACCAAAATCTGCGCATTCGATGAGCCGTGGCAAAACATTTTCTCCTCATGTTGCCCGAAGGTAAGCAATGTCGAGGAGTACCAAAAGTCATGTATTCCATAAGCCACACCAAAACATACACTCCTCGCATTGCCCAAAGATAGGCAATGACAAGGAGCACCAAATGTTGTGCATTCCATAAGCCATGCCAAAACATACACTCCTCACGTGGCCCGAAGATAGCAACACCGAGGAGTGCCAAAAGCCGCACATTCCATAAGCCACACCAAAACATATGCTTCTCACATTGTCCAAAGATAGGCAGCGCTGAGGAGAACCAAAAGCCACGCATTTCATAAGTCGTTCGAAAACTCGAGGAGCACCAAAAGCCGTGAATTCCATAAGCCGCGCCAAAACATATGCTCCTCACCTTGCCCGAAGAAAGGCAAACAGAGGAGTACCAAAATCATGCATTTCGTAAGTCATGCACTAACTCTAAAAAAACTCAAGTTCCCCACGTTTCTCGAAGATAGGCAACACCGAGGAACATCACCGAAAAATCATGCTCCTAAAGCATAAACTACTCACGTTGCCCGAAGATAGGCAATGCTGAGGAGCATCAGAACCGAATCAAAAGACTATATCGATCCTGAACACCCACCATGCATCTCATAACCAGTGTCGACCACTTCTATGATCGAGGAATAATAGGCACAAGTCCAACAAAATCGAAGTGCTATGAACCAACAGGAAAGCTCCAACTGATGACACTTAATGATCAAAGTTGCCCTTAGTCAACCCATGCAATGTGCTCCTTAAAAACACGTATATGTTGCACGCCTACTGGAATATCGCAAAAAACTTATTGCATGCCAAAGTTAAAAAACTTTCAAGAAAAGGAAAATCAAGTTGTGACTTAGCCAAATTTCAAGTTTAATATGAAAGTTACCTAAAATATAAATTACGGGTCATTTGAAGTAACAGCCCTGTGAACTGGGGACATACACCGATACTCAAATGAAAACAATAAGTTCACAAGTTCTGTTACTCCAATAGAGATTTTTTTCTCTAAATAATTTTTTTTGGAGGCAATCACAAGATTGGATAAGTGTAAAAAAAAACAAGCACAAGTACACAGAACACGTATGAACAGACAAACAAGAATACAATAAAATATCAATGTATTGCTTATAATTTTCTTTGCATATGGTCAAAACGTGGGGGCCGTACCCACTCAACACCGGCCAACAAAAAGAAAAGATAGAATCCATAATAGAAACATTAAGTGCAGACTCTGCACTTGTACAAAATGACTCAAAAAGAACTAAAATCCAATCGGTCTTCACATAAGCTCCTCAATGCTTCCTTCCACCGCTCCTTTTTCCGCCCTTTGTTGGCGGATTTTGCTTCTTCTTAGGTGTGGTGTCACTATCAGTAATATCAAACTCCTCAGTAGCAATGTCCTCCTCTTGCTCCATAGCCTTCTCAGAAGATTCTCCTTTTGCTTTGTGCTTCCGTGATTTGCGGGAGCTCTTCGAGGCTTTTACCGCTTTAATCTTTTCCTTCTCGATGGCGACCAGTTCGTGCTGAGTCTTATAAGGCTGCTCCATCTGAAATTTCTGCTCCTTAATGTCTACTACTATTACATCGCCTTTCAAAGACACAGACGGGTCATCCAGGCCATAAAGCGCGGCTATCTTTTCGGACTTCGGCCTCGGCTGCTAACCAGACACGGATATGGAAACAGGAACATAAACAGAGACAGGGTTCTAGAAATAGCAACGGGTCCGGGCGCTGAGAAAGCTGGCACTTCAACAAAAAAGGTTGATGGACCTATAAGATCAAAAACAAAAGTATTAAATTCTTCCTACTCTTGTGGCGTAAGTTGGAACTCCCAAACTCAGAGGAAGCAAGAACATTGCCTGCACCGAAGGAATGGTCGAGAATGTCGACTTCATACTCACCATCTTCATCTTTTTTCGATGCCTCCACTGCCTGAAGAAGAGTCTCAAGCTCTAAACTTGCTGGAAGGTTGTAGGCCGTCCTGATGGTTCACCAGAGCTAGAAATAAAAGGTTTAGTAAGCGCTTCGGTAGCAGCTATCAAGGCAGCATCGGTGGCTTCTTTCTCTCTTTCGACTCCTAAAATTTCTCGGCACTTGAGCAATGCTTTCTTCGATACCTCGTTAAGGCAAGCGTCCTCCGACTCCCAATCGGTGTAGATGTCACCGCTATCAGCAAAACGGGACAAGATTTCTTCCCAGAGCATAACGATGGTGCGCGAGAATTTTGGACCCAAGTAGTTGATACTCCTCTAATGCAACGGGGGAGTTAACAAAGAAATTCAGAATGGTCGTGTCCAGTTTTTCCATCTTTCTTCCAAAAGCATTTTAAAGCTCCAAGTAATCCACTCTAACGGCGGCCATCTCAACTTCAACAGCAGACTTATCGGCACTGAGCTGCACGACCTGAGCCTGGCAGTTGTCTCGGCTTGGTTAGAAATAGTCTTGTTGTGCCCCTTAACGATAAGGTGATGATCAGCAATGGTTTTCCTTTGAGCCTCGATGGTCAGGCAACCACTTCTTCTTTTAATTTCGCCTCTTTGGCATCAGCTTTTTTATCGTCTCTATAGACGATCTCAATTCTGGCGTGTGACTATTTCACTTCTTTTATCAAGTCAGCGCTCCTCTTGCCCTCTTGTAGTGCCGTTATTTTCTCCTCCTCCAACGGTTTAATTTTGGCGTCGCGTTCTGACAGCATTTTTTCAAAATCATCCTTCTCTAACTCGAAAAAGAGGACTTCTTCGTAGTTATTATGATTGGTGTTCTGTGACGACCCGGTATTTTGGCCATATTATTTTAATAAATATTTAACCCAATTAAATAAAATGTAAACTCATCATTTTAAAATGAATAAATCTTTTGGAAATATTTGCCATTTATCTATATAGATTTGTATTTTGAAAAGGGAATTTGGTTTGTAAATTTAAATTAAATCTTAGATTTATAATAAAATTTATCTTATATAATTGAATTAAAATGCTTACCTTGTTAACATTTGATAAATAAATATATATAGATAATAATGTTTGAGATGAAATCAAATTCTATCAATATTAAATAAGTAAACCATATTGAATATAATTGAGATATTGACAGTTAACATACATAAAATTAAAATGAATAAGCAAGCATACAACATAAACTGGAAATTTGTAAGAACAAAGGTATAGAATAAGACAAAGTGTATATACATATGTATATGTGAAAGCTGGAAGCAATAAGTCAAACATTTGTATATGAATCAAGCAAGAAGACAAATATTTTTATACAAACTATCTTCTTACACAAGCCAAAATCTACCTGCAAAGTGAATACTCACATACAAAATATCTTTGTACAAATTATAAATATCAGCCAATATAATTAGATGTGTACAAATAGGGACATATGCATTTAATTAGCACAACAATTTGTCTATTCGAATTGTAGGAAATCAAGTCAGCCTCCAAACTAAGACAAATATTTGTGATCAAATAAAAGACATTTTGTATCAGCACAACCCTGTACACACTTTGCTTCAATATATGTACATCTTCATTTCAGTTCGTTCAACAAATTGAGTATAAAATAAAAAAATAAAAAAAATAAAAAATAAAAATATCATCTCAGCCACCATAAGGAAAAAAATATCTCTGTCCAATTTTGTACCAGCATGCTTACCCTGTATGCTTCCTTCTCCATATATTTACCCATCCTTTGTTTTGCTTCAATCTCTGGCTGGAATAAACTAAAAGAAAATATAAAACTGCTACTTGAAATCAAATAACCCAAGTTCAGAGAATCAAAACAAAACATCACAAAAATGGAGACGATCATCAACAAGGCAGGGCAGCAGTTTTCTATTCCTTTATAACTGTGAGTAATACTTTTCTAAAACAAACCTAAGTCTTTGAATAAATCTGGTTGCAGGCTATGGTTCTAAATCAGATTATGATTGTTGTGAATTTATTTGCATTTTTTTTATTATTTGTGGATATGAATGAATATCTGTTTGTGTATGCTGCTTTGTATATAAAAGGATGTATATGGCTGTGTTTATATCTTGTCTCTGTTTTAATCAGAGCCCCAAAACTTCAAACAAAATTCCTATCTTCCATTAGAAATCAATTTAGATTTTGATTTCTGATGAAAAATGTTTAAAATAAGGTAACATCACCTATAAATTGATTTCGAAATTTAAATAATTGAGTATTTATCTCCAAAACAAAGGTTACAGTGAAACTTTGAAATTTAGAGCAAAATCAAACATCTTGATTTCATGTTTGAAATCCATAATCGGGTTTGTGATTATAAATCATGAATTTTAATATATATCTCGTGATTTTAGAATTGTAATTGTCGGCAAATTTGGGATTGTTTGATCCTGGGAATTCCGACGATTACCATCGATTTGTGACGTGTTGAAGCTTGATCTTGCTGTCAGAGGGAGGGGAAGGGTTGACGATCCAGGGAAAATTGCTCGATGAATTTATCAGCCACCGAGGCAACGACAAAGGGTAGAGTTAGGGTTTAGCATCCTGTCTGGTCGGCTATGGGTTTGAGGTGGGTTTGATGTCGACAAGGCATCGGACTTCGTAAAGGTGGTTGGAGTAGAAGCCTTAGTCTATGGCAAAGATATGGTCAGGTCGATGGGGTTTCTGGCGACCGGTGGTGGGAAGGCGAGGGTGTTTTGGGTGACCAGTTTCGTCACTAAGTCCTCGATTGTGTTCGATTTTGATACCGTCGCATTTTCTTTGATCTGGGTAGCTTGGTGGATCGGGGGGGGATCAGTGGCGATGTGTGGAAGTTAGCGGTGGTGGACGGAATGCCGCTGGTGACTGTTCATGTGCACGCGAGGATTTCAGTGTCAGTTTGGTTGTGGAGTTCCATCGAGTTGAAGCTCGTGTAAAGGGTGGGAAATGCTGGAGTGTTCCTCGTGATGTTGCGGGGTAGTCACTTTAACAGTTTTAGTTTAATAGAAAAGAGAAAAAAAGAGAGGAAGGACCTCGAGAATAAGTTGAAAAGTCTCGGGTATCTGTTCGAAGTTAACCAGGATTTCCTCGGAAAAAGGTTTAATCCTCAAGTTTTAAGTTGAACTAGTTAAGTTTAAATTTAATCATCTTTGAAACTATTTTAAGGAATAATTGATTTATTAATGTTTGATAATTAAAGTTGAAAAGAATATATTTAAGTTAATGCTTATTTGTTTATGAACTTAATTAAGCAATGTGTTTAAGGTTAATTAATTAAGATTAATTAACCGATGTAGTTAATTTAAGTTAGTTAATTAGGTTGAATTGATCAATTTAATTAAGGCGAATTGACTGATTAAGTAAGATAATTAGTAAGTGTAATCAATTAAGAATTACTTAAGAGGTTATTTAAGGATTTGTTGGTTAATTAAGAATGGTTAATTAATTTAATAACAAATAGTTTGTAATTGACTTAAGTTGAGTAACTAATTCATAGTAAGTAATTAAGAAAGGATCATTAATTAATTGCTGAGAGTAAATAAAGTGAACGATTAAAGAAGAAGTAATTTATGTAATTAATTTGGGGCTAATTACTTAATGTAATTAGAGGATGTTTAAATCAAGGACGATAAATTGAGGAAAATAATTAGGAGATGTTTAATTATTAGTTGTAATTAATTAATATTAAGTAAGCAAGATCTAGGTATATCCAAGTGATTAAAAAGTTAGTAATAAATTTAATTGGGAATGAATTAAATTAATTAGGAATTGTTAGACTTAAATATCTTACTTATGGATGATTGAATGATATTGGATTACTTGGGTTGTTGAGGTCTCTGGTAGGCAATTCATATATGCTGTGATATAATAGGTTAAACCGTAATATTGTGAGTTATCTATCGATGAGGGATTGTTATGTGGTATGTTACTCTGAATATAAATTGTATTGTTTTAAAACTTAACAACGTGGTTTAGAAATGACATTGAATTCGAAGAGACCGGGATCGGGTATTAGAAAATACCCGAAAACCACTTCGAATTTTTATAGATTGATATGTGAAATCAATATGGCTGGGTCAAAATTTTGGCACTTAGAAAACTTATATGTGGAATAAGTGAAGTCTATAATAAATTGTGGGTTGTGAATTGAAAAGAGTTACCCCGGGTTTATATGAGTTGTATACTTTTGTATTCCATGTTGGATGAGTTTACTCACGCTGGTTTCCAGCCTGACCCGGGTGTTACTTTGATGTAATGCTCGGGTCAGACCGAGTATTACAATTTTCAGGTAGGTACGTTCTGGAGCTCAGGAGACGAGCTGGATGGCTACAGCGTATAGAGTATTTCCGCTATTTTATATTATTATTAATCTAAGACATGATAATTTTATATATTCAGTGACTGAATTGTATGTGAAAAACTCTGATGTAAATTAAAATGTAATCGACAAATATAGTGTTCTTTTGTAAACTGTTATTTATTATTATATTTTATCCGCTGCGAATGTGAGATGTTGATGTTTCTGTTCTTCTTCTTCTACCTCTTTCTTCTTTTTCATAACTATCTGGAATTTTCGGGTTCGAAAATTTCGGGTCGTTACATTTGGTATTAGAGCTGAAGGTTAAGTGAGAACCTTGGCTCTGGTGGGGATTACTCATTAAATAGAGTCCATAGAACTCTAGAATGAGTTCAATATATATATATATATATATATATATATATATGAGAGCGTACTTGTTATTTTTTTTATATAAGGATTTTAAAATGATTTTATATAAGATGATATTTTGATATATAGAGCAAATTGCCTGTTGAATTATTAGAATTAAATTACTAAGTTATATAAACAACCGAACTGAAATTAAATAAAGATAAGTTTGAAATCGATTCAAATTGAAATTGAAATATTGAATTGGAGAAGTATTTCAGAATAAGACGATAATGGATGGTTTTGATATGATAATCTTGGTTATTATCATAAATGATTATTGTGTGTTTAATAATAAGATATGTATTAATGAGTAAACAAAATGAAATATTCTAAAGAAGTAAACATTTAAGTAATGTATGACTTTTAAAAAAAATGAAAATACCCAAATTGCGGAATTTTAAATTGAGGTCTAGAATTTGAAATTTGTTTCAGAGTGCTGAAGGAAATAATACATAAGTATTATTTGAATAAAAGAGACTTGTTGCAAACAAATGGGTTGTTTGGAAATTTGATTTGAATTTAAAACCAAAGGTGGTTTAAAATTTTAAAATATGGCAGGGAGGGCCAAGAAATAAATATGTATAGATGTATGGATATACATAGTATCAAAGATGATTTGAAATAAACTCTAAGTGTTGAGTTTTGATTTTCCCTGGAGTGTGATGTAAAATCCAAATTGATATAAGTTTTGAACTTATAAGAGGGAAAGAATTTTGAAATGTGAAGTGGGAATTCAAATTGAGTAAGGTTGATTGGATTAAGTAAATTGGAATTTAACTTGGAAAGTTAAATGGTTGATTTGAATTGGGAGTTTGTGTCATCTCAAAATGGATTTGAGATCTGCAAATTAAAAATGAATGGATGCTTTAAAATAAATTTGGATGATATCATCCTATTGTTATTAATAATCTTTAAATTGTAAATTGGATTTGTTTTAAATGAATGAGGAATAAAGTGGAGTAATATACCCATTATTGAGATAAAAGAAAAATCTCACGTTAATTTGAAATTAAGGATATAGAATTACTTTGAACTGAAAATTTGAATAATTGAATTTGTAAATTAAACTTGTTTAAGACTTGGTTTCAAACTAGAAGATAAATTTGGGTAATAAATTAAATTTTTAAAATAAAATTGTTGAACTCTTATGAAAACTTTGAAATAAGTAAGTAAAGATAATTTAAAATGGAATTTGAAATATAGATTGTAAATGTAATTTATAAATTGAAATAAACTTCATAAATAAATGAGATTATAATTTGAAATAGAATTCCAGAGAATATTTGAAAATAAAGTAAGATGAAAATTCCAGAGTAATGTTTAAATATGAATTGGATGGATTGGGAATTTGTAATTTTTGGGAAAATTTAAAATTCCTCTGGATTTGAAAGTGGTTTCCAAAGGTTTTGGAGAAATAATAGCATTATTTCAAAAATATTTTGTGTTGAATTTGAAATCTGGGAGATTTGAAATCAAAAATATTTGGAAGTATTTATAGAGAGATAAAAGCATTGAACTCTTTTGGTCACTGGAAAATAACGTCGGTGATGACTGCAGCATCATCGATGTTCATTTTCGAGTTCCTAGAAGAGAAATTGCTACCAAATTGTTTTAATTGGAATTGTTTGTGAACTGGGTTTGGATTTGAAATTCTGGAATCTTGATAAAATGTTTATGGAATAATAAAAAATATAAGTAGAGATAAGTTGAAATGAAGAATTGGACTCAGAAATTTGAGATTGTTTAAAAACTTCAAATAAAAGATAATTTGGTTTAAAAGGTTAAATCAACCTTTGAGAATTTAACTCGAATTTATATAATTCGAGGTAGTTTAAAATTCAAGATTGAAATTAAATTAGTTCAAAATTTAATTTGGGTGAAGTAATTGGATTGGTGATTGAAAATATATAAGTTTAAAAAAATTTAAATGGGAAATTGGAATGGATTAAATTGAAGTGATTTGGATTCTGAAATTAAATTGATAATAATTCAAATTGATTGGAATACTATGAAATTATAGTTAAAATTGAACAGGATTAAAATCAATTAGAATTTGATTTAAATTTGGGAAGGAATCAAGATTGATTCAACTTGAATTGGGAATTAATCAAGTCCAATGGAATTTGGAGTTATTTGTATTGGAATTGGGTCACTTTAAATGGAGATTTAAATTAAATTGTTGAGGAGGTGAACAGTTGGGTCTTGACTATTTTCAATATAAATTGTTTTGATATAAACTTATTTTCTAAGCTATTAAATATATACAGCCTTTCTTTTTAAAGCTAATTTATTATATTTGTTTTACCATTATTTTTGGAGCTATTTAAATATTTTTCAATTGTTTCGTAAACTATATATTATTATTATTTTTTCCACTACTTTACAAATAAATTACTATCTTTCAATTGTCTAAAAATCTCTGGAACTATTAAACTATTTTTCAACTATTTTACAATTAGTTAACTATTTTACAATTATTTTGCAACTAATAATTATTTTTCAAATACTTACCTATTTTTAAAATTTTCAAGCTATTTTTCTAAACTGGTCGGAGTTCAAACTGTTATTGATTAAAGTACCCAACTGAGATAAGGATTGAAGTAATAATCCAAATGGGGGTTAATGTAAAGGTGAATAAGGAATGTGAAATGGTTCTTTTGAACTGAAAGAATATTTTGAGAAATATGAAATGAATAAAGATGGAAATTGGATATTTCTATGGTTTTTAAGAGTGTTTGGAGTATAAAAGGGTTTTATACAAGAAAGTAAGGATCCAAAGTTTTAAAAATTTATATATATATATATATATATATATATCTGAATATATATAAAGGATCTTATGAGGATTTTGGGAAAGGCTTTTGATTTTTGGGAAAAAATCAATATTGAATTGGGAAAGCCTAGTTTGAGGATTATCGATTTTGGGATAATCGATCTTGTGTAAAGGAGCTTTGTATGATATCATACTAGGTGTATGATTTGAAGATACTATATGTATAGTTGATGATGTCTCTGGGGAAAAAGGCGTCCCCTTGAAATGAACTTCTCAGGAGTGCCACTGGGTGGTGCTGCCTGGAGCCCGAAGGGGTTCTAAAGTTGAACCTGTGAGGAGTCCGGACAAAACTAGTTCCTGGGGATTATGAGTAGTGTATACCATAGCGGAAGTCGTGTGTGCCGTGGAGAGCCAACAGTTTACGTTTGATTCTATATCGGTAAACTGCGACCTATGGTATAACATAGCGAAAGTCGTGCGTGCCGCTGAGAGCCAACAGTCTGCGTTTGAGTTTATCTCGGTAGACTGCGACCTATGTAAGAGTGGAGAAGTTTCATTTTGATAGCGAGATCAGAGGCCGCGGAGAGCCTGCAGTTACATGGACTTTTGTTGTGACTGCAACGTAACCCTGGATGTAACTGTGATCTGTTGTGTGGGATCCATGGCGTAATCGAGAGGCCGCGGAGAGCGTGCAGTTACATGGACTTTTGCTGCGACTGCAACGTAACCCTGGTATGTAACTGTGACCATGGATGGGGTGATGATTTTCAGAGCATTGTCACTAAAGATATGTCCTCTAATTTCAACAACTATTTTCTATAGTTTCAATAAAATTATTTTCCAAAAGTTTTCACTGGATGTTGGAAACGGGTCTGCCAAGCGCTTATAGATTTTCAGTCGTATGCCTGATCAACGTATGACCGAATTTCTGTGAGAACAAGGATGGACTTGTCGAAACATCGAGTTATAAAAGTATTTTTATTTTAGAAACATTATATAGATTTTTAAAGTAGGTTAAAAATGGTCAAAGAAAACTATATGATTTTAAGTATTTTAATAAATCAGGCTTCGTTCCTTTTCGAGGACGAAAAGTTCTGAAGGGGGGAGGAATGTGACGACCCGGTATTTTGGCCATATTAATTTAATAAATATTTAACCCAATTAAATAAAATGTAAACTCATCATTTTAAAATGAATAAATCTTTTGGAAATATTTGCCATTTATCTATATAGATTTGTATTTTGAAAAGGGAATTTGGTTTGTAAATTTAAATTAAATCTTAGATTTATAATAAAATTTATCTTATATAATTGAATTAAAATGCTTACCTTGTTAACATTTGATAAATAAATATATATAGATAATAATGTTTGAGATGAAATCAAATTCTATCAATATTAAATAAGTAAACCATATTGAATATAATTGAGATATTGATAGTTAACATACATAAAATTAAAATGAATAAGCAAGCATACAACATAAACTGGAAATTTGTAAGAACAAAGGTATAGAATAAGACAAAGTGTATATACATATGTATATGTGAAAGCTGGAAGCAATAAGTCAAACATTTGTATATGAATCAAGCAAGAAGACAAATATTTTTATACAAACTATCTTCTTACACAAGCCAAAATCTACCTGCAAAGTGAATACTCACATACAAAATATCTTTGTACAAATTATAAATATCAGCCAATATAATTAGATGTGTACAAATAGGGACATATGCATTTAATTAGCACAACAATTTGTCTATTCGAATTGTAGGAAATCAAGTCAGCCTCCAAACTAAGACAAAATCTTTGATCAAATAAAAGACATTTTGTATCAGCACAACCCTGTACACACTTTGCTTCAATATATGTACATCTTCATTTCAGTTCGTTCAACAAATTGAGTATAAAATAAAAAAATAAAAAAATAAAAAAAAATATCATCTCAGCCACCATAAGAAAAAAATATCTCTGTCCAATTTTGTACCAGCATGCTTACCCTGTATGCTTCCTTCTCCATATATTTACCCATCCTTTGTTTTGCTTCAATCTCTGGCTGGAATAAACTAAAAGAAAATATAAAACTGCTACTTGAAATCAAATAACCCAAGTTCAGAGAATCAAAACAAAACATCACAAAAATGGAGACGATCATCAACAAGGCAGGGCAGCAGTTTTCTATTCCTTTATAACTGTGAGTAATACTTTTCTAAAACAAACCTAAGTCTTTGAATAAATCTGGTTGCAGGCTATGGTTCTAAATCAGATTATGATTGTTGTGAATTTATTTGCATTTTTTTTATTATTTGTGGATATGAATGAATATCTGTTTGTGTATGCTGCTGTGTATATAAAAGGATGTATATGGCTGTGTTTATATCTTGTCTCTGTTTTAATCAGAGCCCCAAAACTTCAAACAAAATTCCTATCTTCCATTAGAAATCAATTTAGATTTTGATTTCTGATGAAAAATGTTTAAAATAAGGTAACATCACCTATAAATTGATTTCGAAATTTAAATAATTGAGTATTTATCTCCAAAACAAAGGTTACAGTGAAACTTTGAAATTTAAAGCAAAATCAAACATCTTGATTTCATGTTTGAAATCCATAATCGGGTTTGTGATTATAAATCATGAATTTTAATATATATCTCGTGATTTTTAGAATTGTAATTGTCGGAAAATTTGGGATTGTTTGATCCTGGGAATTTCGACGATTACCATCGATCTGTGACGTGTTGAAGCTTGATCTTGCTGTCAGAGGGAGGGGAAGGGTTGACGATCCAGGGAAAATTGCTCGATGAATTTATCAGCCACCGAGGCAACGACAAGGGGTAGAGTTAGGGTTTAGCATCCTGTCTGGTCGGCTATGGGTTTAAGGTGGGTTTGATGTCGACAAGGCATCGGACTTCGTAAAGGTGGTTGGAGTAGAAGCCTTAGTCTATGGCAAAGATATGGTCAGGTCGATGGGGTTTCTGGCGACCGGTGGTGGGAAGGCGAGGGTGTTTTGGGTGACCAGTTTCGTCACTAAGTCCTCGATCGTGTTCGATTTTGATACCGTCGCATTTTCTTTGATCTGGGTAGCTTGGTGGATCGGGGGGGATCAGTGGCGATGTGTGGAAGTTAGCGGTGGTGGATGGAATGCCGCTGGTGACTGTGCATGTGCACGCGAGGATTTCAGTTTCAGTTTGGTTGTGGAGTTCCATCGAGTTGAAGCTCGTGTAAAGGGTGGGAAATGCTGGAGTGTTCCTCGTGATGTTGCGGGGTAGTCACTTTAACAGTTTTAGTTTAATAGAAAAGAGAAAAAAAGAGAGGAAGGATCTCGAGAATAAGTTGAAAAGTCTCGGGTATCTGTTCGAAGTTAACCAGGATTTCCTCGGAAAAAGGTTTAATCCTCAAGTTTTAAGTTGAACTAGTTAAGTTTAAATTTAATCATCTTTGAAACTATTTTAAGGAATAATTGATTTATTAATGTTTGATAATTAAAGTTGAAAAGAATATATTTAAGTTAATGCTTATTTGTTTATGAACTTAATTAAGCAATGTGATTAAGGTTAATTAATTAAGATTAATTAACCGATGTAGTTAATTTAAGTTAGTTAATTAGGTTGAATTGATCAATTTAATTAAGGCGAATTGACTGATTAAGTAAGATAATTAGTAAGTGTAATCAATTAAGAATTACTTAAGAGGTTATTTAAGGATTTTTTGGTTAATTAAGAATGGTTGATTAATTTAATAACAAATAGTTTGTAATTGACTTAAGTTGAGTAACTAATTCATAGTAAGTAATTAAGAAAGGATCATTAATTAATTGCTGAGAGTAATTAAAGTGAACGATTAAAGAAGAAGTAATTTATGTAATTAATTTGGGGCTAATTACTTAATGTAATTAGAGGATGTTTAAATCAAGGACGATAAATTGAGGAAAATAATTAGGAGATGTTTAATTATTAGTTGTAATTAATTAATATTAAGTAAGCAAGATCTAGGTATATCCAAGTGATTAAAAAGTTAGTAATAAATTTAATTGGGAATGAATTAAATTAATTAGGAATTGTTATACTTAAATATCTTGCTTATGGATGATTGAATGATATTGGATTACTTGGGTTGTTGAGGTCTCTGGTAGGCAATTCATATATGCTGTGATATAATAGGTTAAACCGTAATATTGTGAGTTATCTATCGATGAGGGATTGTTATATGGTATGTTACTCTGAATATAAATTGTATTGTTTTAAAACTTAACAACGTGGTTTAGAAATGACATTGAATTCGAAGAGACCGGGATCGGGTATTAGAAAATACCCGAAAACCACTTCGAATTTTTATAGATTGATATGTGAAATCAATATGGCTGGGTCTAAATTTTGGCACTTAGAAAACTTATATGTGGAATAAGTGAAGTCTATAATAAATTGTGGGTTGTGAATTGAAAAGAGTTACCCCGGGTTTATATGAGTTGTATACTTTTGTATTCCATGTTGGATGAGTTTACTCACGCTGGTTTCCAGCCTGACCCGGGTGTTACTTTGATGTAATGCTCGGGTCAGACCGAGTATTACAGATTTTCAGGTAGGTACGTTCTGGAGCTCAGGAGACGAGCTGGATGGCTACAGCGTATAGAGTATTTCCGATGTTTTATATTATTATTAATCTAAGACATGATAATTGTATATATTCAGTGACTGAATTGTATGTGAAAAACTCTTATGTAAATTAAAATGTAATCGACAGATATAGTGTTCTTTTGTAAACTGTTATTTATTATTATATTTTATCCGCTGCGAATGTGAGATGTTGATGTTTCTGTTCTTCTTCTTCTACCTCTTTCTTCTTTTTCATAACTATCTGGAATTTTCGGGTTCGAAAATTTCGGGTCGTTACATGTTCGCCAGCTGCTTACACAATATTTCCCACCTTTCAGCTTGGTCTAAATCATGTTGAATGGCATGAAGGTGTGGCATGTATGAATCTTTGCGAACCGGGTGCAGATGGCGGTCAGGCATAGCTCCCTTCAAGAACCAACCAGGGTGCGTTACCTCAAGCTTAGAGGGGCCCGAAGGGAGAATATAGGTAGGTCTCTAGTGAGGACATGAAGCACCGGAGGCAATAACAATGGAAGATGGCGGGATGTAAGTCGAAGGTGGAGCAGGAGCAGAAGGGACGGGGATTTCTTGACCAGTTGAGGAGCACATCGAAGAGGAAACTATTATTCCGAAGTATGCAAACGGTGATCGAACTTTGATCTCTTTGATGGCTCCTCCCTCTTATCAAAAGACCTCTGCTTCTCATACCCACCTTGTATGATCGGCTTCGATCTCTTTTCTCTTGGTGACAGGTCTCAGCTTCCGAATAATTTCTTCTCCTGTACTCTTCATCTGTCTCTCGGGGTTGATGATGGCCAGAAAAACGCTTAGACCAGCGCTGGGAGTTAATGAATTCCTCAAAGTCATCATAAAGGCCATGTCCTCTCATCATACCTGGCACAAAGCATAAATAAAAGATTTTAGAAGCAGAAAGTAGACACAGAAAGTGTGTAAGAAAGTGAGTGTAATCCTAATGAGATGTGTAGTGTGCTTCGGAGAAAGGCCTAAAGCATCATCACGAACCTGGTTGGGTGGCCGTTGTGGGCAAGTCCGAAATAACTTCGAGCACAGTACTGCCCGAACGGAGGGGCACCTCTTCAAATTTAAAATCTTCCCCCATAAGCGCATCAAAATCGACATAGATTTCGCTTAAATGTTCGAACTCTATGCCAACAACTTTACCCGAGGAACCTTGACACTCTCTGTTTTATAGGGCATTGTCTTTATCGCTTGCATGTGTAGGAGGAGAGCTCAGAAGGACGGGACTCATGCCCAAAGTATCATCGCACGATTCTGATTCCTCATCATTGGATTCGATGTAGAAGTCATCAACTGGAAGTGCACTCATTGCTACTACTCTCAAGTTCCCCCTCCTCTTTATCTAAGCCCACTACGACCTTGCCTTCCCTTTGTTGGAATTCTTCTTCTTCCTCTTCCAAGATCAAAGGCATTCTGACTGAGCTGCTAACTCCAGTCACAGTAGCGTATATTCCTTCATGGGTCTCTTTGGCTGATTCTCCGGACATGCCCTCTCTCTCATGTGAAGCGCCTTCTTCAAAACTGAAAGAAAAATAAGTAGATCTTATGCGAACTTTGGACCAAGTAGGTGAGGAGACATCAACTTGAATAGAGGATCTCCCCAAGTGGAACAATTCGTATCGGAGTAAGTTCTCATCAATCAGCAAAACTTTGACAGACCTTTCTTCGACATCAATAGCATTTATGGTTCGAAAAAATTCATCAAGAGACACGTCACTATTTGGCCTTGGGATAACTACAAGAATTATGCAACTTGTTAGGAACTCCATAGCAACGCGTCAAAACTCGATAAGTACGAAAAGGAACTTACCCCCGTCGTCCAAAGACAGTTAAACCCCTCGGGACATCTAATGAAGAAATAATGCATCTTGAACTGGAATAAGTTGCTCTATAGATGCAAAGTTATTTTCTAGTTCCTCTATGCTTCAATTACAATCAAGGATGGATATTTGTCCCTCCTTTTGAACGATAGGAAGTAACACAACTTGTCAAAGTCTGGAGCGCAGTTAAACGTCCACATGAAAAGAACATGCAAGCAAGTCTAGATAGCACAGCTATTGGGATGAATCTAGAATGGGGCAATGCCTAAGTTGGAAAGAGTCTCGCATAGGAAGTTGTTAAAAGGAGGCACGGTTCCATTCAGGCACATATATTAATAGCAAGCGGTATATCTTGGGGAAGGCATATGAGCAAACTCGTCTTTTTCTGGTAGATGTACGTCCTCTTCTGGCATACTATGCTGCATGCAAATATTGTGCACAACTTTAGCGGGGACCAACAAAGAAGCTCACCCTGGTGGGTTGAGTAAAACTCTAAAGTTGGAAGGCGTTCGATCCACAACTGTCCCAACCTGGACCAACTGACCGTATTCTCCCAGTGAAGTGGTAGGAGAAAGAGCGACGGATGATGACTCGGCTACTGAAAGTGCTGGACTTCCTCCACTTAATTTGTGGCACGAAGATGAGTGCTTCATTCTAAAACAATGGAACTCGCATTCGAAATAGTCAGGTGATTTATTCTAATTTAGTAATTTTCCTCTATAACACTTGAATTTCGGAGAGATATCGATTCACGCCCACGCAACGGACTTCAAGTGTGTACCGAGGAAAGTGCAGCATGCTATTTATAGAGGGTAAGCTAGGTATCTGGAACACTACTAATGTTATATCCCGTGTAGATGGACCGCTCGCAATAGAAAAGGAAAAAGTTTCCCACATCATTCCTACTTGTTTTTACTACCTGTACACTTACCCGTTATCAATCAACGATTGATAATGGATCCGTTGTCCGAAGCGACCCGAAAAACTTTTCTCACAATAGGGACACTGAGCATACAACAAGCAAGCAAGCAAGATAAATGCAAATCCTCCGAAAGAGTCAGGACCTATTAGTGATGTGTCGTGCAGTATCAGCTACGGAACTTGGCATAAGTAAATTTTGGCCTAATGGGCGAAGATGGCAAAACGTGTCAACCATCGGGCCAAGGCCCTAATGTCATTCCAAAAAAAATCAAGACTCGGTTTACTATCTTCCTCCATTAGACCGCAATCAACTCAAACTTTTCATGATCAACATCACAAATGCAACCTCGCCAGCAAATTGTTAACGAACACTATGATATCAGACCCACCTTGGATTAAATTCTAAATATGAAATTGGTCGAAGACTTAAATCAGCAATCCAAAAAGAAGCTGGTGACGAGCTAAGGAATCGGGTCGGCAACGATCTAACGGTGGGTCAGAGGCAATTCAAGGCGCAAGCTAGCTAGGGTTTCGGCGAAGAATGATCTGAGAATCACTAGGAAGAGTCAGGAATGTCGCTGGAAGGAATCATGGTAGGTGAAGGATGGATTGAGGCTCTGAGAAGGGTCGAATCGCCTAGGGTTGGATCAAACGAAGAAAAAGCACTCGGGTTGCATGAAGGAGATGAACTAGCTCTGCTCGAATAAATTTTTAGCTCGGCTCGAATGAGTAATATAGGCCATTAAAAACAAGAAAAGGGTCAAAAATCTTATAAGTACTCCGGTCGCTAGCAATCCATCATCCATGGATCGCTAAAGTGACCCACATAGTTAAAGACAATTGTGAACAATCAGGTCACTAGCAATCCATCTCCTATGGATCGCTAGTGACCCATGAATTTAGGGTTGAATTATTCTCAAACTCGTGTCGTGACACCTATGCATCATTTCGAAGCATATCAGAAAGCTGTGAAGAGAAATTCGATCTGTTATAACGAGTGATCAGCAGTGTGACCTACTAGGTATCCTCAAAACTCTGATACAATCACTTGGAATTTGACAAGCAGATGTTAAAAGCATTAACTTCCAGAGCACGCGTTGTCTCCAACGAAGACGTACTCTAGAGGGAAAATGTTATCCGGGTTTTTAACCTAGCATGATGCAGGAGTAGACGAAACGACTTAATGAAGTCAGAATGGCTCGGAACTCAACTAAAAGGGATAAAGCAATGAGTTAAAGAGAGCCAAGTCCTGTTATAAAGGCAACGACTGAGTTCGACTAAACCAAGAGACCAGCGTCCGTTCAGTCCAATTAGCGGTCAAATACAACTGGTTAGTAGATCATCATCAAAACAAAGAAATGTGCAACAACACCACACAAACAATGTCAATATGAGGCAATGAAGTCATTTCAGACATCAGACTCCAAAAATAGTCTGAGTGCATGGATCGCTAGCGATCCATGCTTAATGGATTGCCAGCGATCCACATAAAATCATGGATCGCTATGGCACGAGGTAAGCTAAGAAGGCTTAAAATATGGAAGCAAAAACATGCGGAGTATATGGATCGCCAGTGATCCATACACCGTGGATCACCAGGGATCCATACTTGAACACGGCATCCTAGTGAGCTAACGCAGTAAAGCAATGGGAAAGCAGCTAAGTCATTAGCCTATGAGCAAGCAAAGTCTATAGATCTATTGCGATCCATGGTTTTGGCTCAGGTCGCAAGCTTATCTCCTATAGGTCGTCCTATGTCCATCTATGATCAACTGACAAAGTGGCCTGGCCCAGAAGCTCTCTGATCTCTATAAATATCGTCATGCCTGGAATATAAAGAGAATCCTCCGGATTGGTTGCTGAAACTCTGCAGAAAGCTTACTTCACTCTTTTCCTTCCTCACAACGTTCAACCAAAGGGTTCACTATGACTTTTCAGTGAACCCTAACATTTGGGGACTTAACCTAACTAAGGATATTCAAGAACTTTGTAATCCAGTTAACTTTGTAACAGCAATCAATCAATAATAAAAGCTATAAAGTGGACATAAGCTTCATTAAAAGCCTAACCACTATAAAAATCTTCTCGTCTTCTTTCTATTTCTTCTCCTTTTACCTTTATGCTGTATATTATTGCTCTGTAAGAACATGGTTGGTGCTTTCATACTTAGTCTAGGGTGTTGATCCATTTTTTGGGTTAACAAATATTTAACATTATCATTTATTTAATGTCCACTTAACCCTCTAAGCCTAACTACTGTTAAATTTTGAATTTCAAACTTTGGTATAGTTATTTATTTAAATTTGAATTCCATTTAAATTAATTTGAATCCGAAAATTTCAAACATCAATAACTTTTTCGTTTGAGCTCCGATTTCAAAATTTTATATATGGAAATTGATTAGAAAATTGCCACGAATGCAACGACACAACTTTCTTGGTCAAATTCCAACATTTAAAAAAAAATCCATTTTTAGACTTACTATTATTAATTAATTAATTTCTTATTAGTTAATTTCATATTAATTTTACAGGGTGCTACATTCTCCTCCCTAAAAAAGGATTTCGTCCTTGAAATCCCTAGGGGATGGACAAGTAACATGCATTAAACATTCATGTTATACAATAAAATTAACTACACAACCATCTACTCAACCATAAAGTGCAATGTGATTATGTATGCAGCCTACAATAAGCGAGCTAAATCCTAGCATGAGTACAAGTGTCTTGACATATAGACATGTATGCAAACATCCTAAACATGCATAAAGTTTTCTATACGAATGCCAAAGTGACAATAAAAAGTGTGGCAACCTTACTCTTCCATCTAATTTAGCAACAACGTTGCAACCATGAACTAATTTGGGGAGAGAAAGTTTACCGGTGAAAATCTCGAGATGAGATGTCCTCATCTTCTCTTCAGTTTCCCATGAGCTTTCTATCGGATTATCCCCCTATTATACTCAAACCATCCTAATTTATTTTTTATAGAGTTTCCTAGTTTTGTTCTCCATCATGCGTGTGGTGGCACGAAGTGCTATCGGCTCTGTCTCAAGTGCAAAACATGAAAAACGTCATGGATTCCTGCCAAATGAACCGGTAGCTCCACACGATAAGCAAGTCTTCTTATTCTTTTCAAGATTGAGAAAGGTCCAATAAACCTTAGTACAACTTTCTTGACTTTTCGAATCCCACAACCTTTCTCAGAGGAGAAACCCCAACGTATACCATGTCTCCTATCTCAAACTCCAAACCTATCCTTCGCTTATCCATATGTAACTTCTGATGATCATGTGTGATCTTCATTCATTGCTTAATGAACTCTATCTTTTTCAAAGTTTCATGAATTAAATATGGTCTAATTAAAAAATTCGGTGGTTTCCCACCAACAATTGGGTGATTTACATGGCCTCCTATATAGCGCTTGAAAGGGTGATATACCAATCGTCGCTTGGTGACTATTATTATATGCGAATTCTACCAAAGGTAAGAGTTGCTCCAAATGTCCTCTGAAATCCTATTCACCCATTCAGTCCAACCATCTATTTGTGGGTGGTAAACATTGCTTAGATTTAATGAAGTTCATAAAGCTGACTGCAAACTTCTCCAAAATTCGCTAGTAAATAAGGGGTCCCTATCACTAATAACGCTAATTAGGGTTCCACGAAGTCAAACAACCTACTTTATGTAAATTTGTGCTAAAGATATTATGGTCCTATTACATCTAATAAGAATAAAATGAGCGTTATTAGTGAGCTTGTCTACTATAACCTAAATAGCTTCGATGCCCTTTTAACTCTTAGGCAACTCATCAATAAAGTCCATTGATATATGCTCTCATTCCTAAATCGGCACGCCAATGGCAATAATAATCCCTTGCGTTTTCCTTGTTCAGCCTTTATCCTTTGGCATGTCAAACACCTAGAAACAAATTCAGCTACCCTCTTCTTCATTCCTAGCTAATAAAAAATTCGCTTCATATCTCTATTCATATTATCTCCTCCGGAATGAATGGTCATCCTAGAATGGTGATAATATGCTAACACTTCTTCTAAAACATTCTTAACCATAGGGATACAAAGACGTCCATCTCCCCTGAAACATCTTCTTTCGTCTACTGCATACCTATCAACATAGGAAAAATGTTCTCCTCTACTTAAGTTTCCCTTGATGTTGACTAATATCATCTCTTCTATTGCTCTAGCCCAAATCGGTCCATTAATGCTGGCCTAACCTCCATTGCCGCCAAATAGCCTAGAGTGGGTTCGATTAGCTGTTGGAAATTGAAATTGAAGAGGAACTCTGCTAATTAAGTTTCCTTATTAGATCTTCTTATTACAATGTTTCCAATATACTCATATAGTGATCAAAGCTTATTTGAACCATCAACACAGTAATAAAACTGGAACATATCTTATATCTTATCGTATGCTTTTCTAATAACCTAAGAAAGACAACTCTCCAATTACAATCCAAAAACCCCAAAAGAAAATTTTGCTTGAAGCTACCATTCAACATCAGCTGGTGTTAATGATGTTGTGGCCCTAACACTCCTTACTAAATTAAGATGGATATTTCTACTATGCCATTCAACTATAATCCATATGCCTTAACTTATCTCCTTGCCTCTTAATAAATGAGGTCCCTCAATTACTTCAACTATTATCCCCAACTATGGAATAAATTGTGCATTCCCATGCTGTAGTATGTAAGAAATATAAACTATGTACATTTAGAATAACTCATCAGAAAATTGGTTTAGTGAAATAACTTTCCTGCCTCTATCTTGCCTTCTTCAATCTTGAGTCTGCCAATACCCTTTACTTTTGTTCGCTATCTTATTACTCACTTTCCCAAGCATACTACTATCTTCCCTAAATCACAATCTCTTGATAGTATCCTCGAACTTTAGTATTTTCTTCCTCTACGTCCTTGATCCTTGATGGGAGTATACCCTAGGACTCGCAAAATTGTACTTTGACACTATTCCTTATTCCTCTATCTGTTCTCCTTATTGCTTTCATGTATCTCCAATCAACATTCCTAGGTTTATACTAATATTCTTTATATTCAACGGGTATTCCTTATTGCAATCCTATGAGCATCCATAGTTGTTTCATTCGTAGCCTAAACCTTTCCCTTCTCTTACCAAAGCAGTCATCCCTATCTACCCCATGCCAAATTTAGATTTATTTTCACCATTCTTTATAAAAACTAAAACTTCATAATCATGAAGTACCTAATCTAAAAAAATTATCTTCAAAAATATAAACTTAGAAACCTTTTTATTAAATTTAAAAATTGCTTGGTCTCTAAAAATGAGCCATAAAAAATATCCCTTTTCTAACCAACTTACCTTTTTAAAGGACTTTCTACAACAGAGTTTTACTATTCTAAAAGTATAATTTTTAACTCACAATATTTAAAACTCAATTATCTCACCAAACTTTTTTTTTCAAAAACATCTTCTATAAATTTAAACAGTGAAAAGTGGAATAGATAAGGATAACTTCCATCCTATTATTTTCCTATTACTCATGCTATCTCCGCTTCCATCTATTGATGGAGATTTTAATAGCACAT
Organism: Allium cepa; assembly: GCA_030765085.1. Classification (NCBI taxonomy): domain Eukaryota; kingdom Viridiplantae; phylum Streptophyta; class Magnoliopsida; order Asparagales; family Amaryllidaceae; genus Allium; species Allium cepa. The sequence continues at coordinate 591,637,299 of CM060928.1, forward strand.
AAGGGTGACTTCTAAAAGGTACATGTAATTGTTGTATCTACCTAAGCATCTGCCTAAAATAGATGCGCAATTGCTACATATCTATAGAATTAATCTATCCTTTCTACACTATTCCTATTGCTTCCCTCCTATATTTTTCTACCAAATTACTAATCCAATTTTATATAAATTCCTAATGCTACTTCTATCAAAATCTCCTAATATTGGAGCAATTTATATTTCTCCTACTTAAATGGCTTCTACATTAGCTGTTATTCTCTGTATTTTCCTTGTAGGGAATGTTCCTCCTATCTTTAGTTATCGGGCCTTCTCACCCTTCTATTCTCTATACCCCATTTTAATCAAGTATCATTTCCATTTATCCACCCCTTAAAAAGGATATTTTTTGAAATAAAACCTCCAAATTCATAAAAATAGGAAAGATTATCAAGCCAAGCCTATGCTCTATTTTCCATTTATTTCAAAAATGAAAAATCCCTTTATTGAAAATCTTTAAACCAAAACATTTTGACTCAACCAATTTTAATCTAAGAAATTCCAAATTTTCTTACTTTTTCAAAACAATTTTCTAATAAATCCTATGAGAAACCCATTCAAAACATTTCTAGAAACTTTTAGAACCTTCTTGTTAAATTCTTTCACATGGGATCGAACTTGGAAATGGACTTCTATTGTCCGTTCTTTTTTGGACTTTCCTTCTTCCTACTTCTTCTTAACTATTCTTCGTCAACAATCCAACTATCTTTTAGTGGTTATTAGTGCACACCTTCTTACGAGAACTTTCTCCACTCCATCTTTATACTTTAATTCTGGATGCTTGCAACCTATGATTTCTTATTATCCATTTATCTCAATGGAATGTGTATCTTCAACCAGCAATCCATCGAAATCCTGAATCATAAGACAGCCTAGGCCTAATTACTGAGTCTAGTACCATCCAACCTTCGGGATTCCCCTATATTTCTTGCTCATGATCTTCTTGGTGAATGCCTTGCGGTATGGCCTACAATTCGTGGGGTAATCGGGCTAGTTGAATTCATTTAACTCTATTTATTAGCCCAACTTATAGTTGCTTTGCCCATCTTTTCGGAATATGGTTGCAACTACTTCTATAATCGGAATCTATAGAGTTTGGTGTATAATACACACACACACACATACATATAAGATTTTTATTTTTTTGAAAAATACTTTCAAAAGTAACAAGTACACACTCATATGTAAACCTATATTCATTGATCGGGCAATCTAAGCTCTGATGCCATATGTGACAACCCACCTCGAGACGGGCCTAACTTTTGACCCAAAAAAGGCCTATTGAACCTTAGACTCATTCTAAAGCTGGTTGTTGGTTGATTGATACAAATAAAAATACATAGAGCTGTCTATCTACACATTCAGAACCTCACAATGGAAGGATAAAATATAATATCAAAAACAGTGCTCATTTTGTTAAAAAATCTAATGTTAGAAACATACAATACAATACCACATAATAACGCTAAATATCCATAGTACAATATATATCTCAAAATACATCATCATATCTAAATGGGTACATCAAAAATAAAACGACACAAGTAGATAGATAAATAACTGCCATAAGTTTCCATCTCCACAAGCATATCTGAAATTTGCATCATCTTCTCTAACACATGTTGTAATGACAAGAGAGTTAGAATAAAAATATCTGTTGAATAAAAATATTAAGCCTTTTTGTAACAGTATTTGGGCTGTATAATTTAAATAAGAGTCTTACGCATCCTAACTATACTCTATGTAAATTTCTCCAGCAACGAGCCTGATTCTATAAACTTTACCCTTTCCAGTCCAACTTACTAACCGATTTCCAATTGTAGGCCAAAGGCCATTCCTAGTCCCATGCATCTACCATCAATAATGTCCTAATAATGTAGGAGATATTATCTAAGTCACTTAGTACCCTTTTTAATGGGAATTAGGAAGACTCTGACCATATAATACCTTATTTTAGGTAGGTCCTTGTCATTTACTACTTATCCCAAGGTGGACTCCTCTCCGATACTATCTAGCTGACATCGCACAAAATATCATCGGGCTATTAATACTTCTTTTAAGGAGAGGCAAACCCTATACTAGCTACTTAATATCTCAAAGCAGAAATAGACCCTTACCAAGATATCCGCTACCATGTCTAATCACTAATCCTGACCATTTAATACTTTCTAAATAAGGAGGAGGCGGGCCTTCAATCAGCCACTTATTACCTTCGACCTGAAGCAGATCCTACTATATTATGACCCGTAACCCAAACTACGATGTCTCATATTAATCCAACCATTCGTAGTTACTAGTAGCCAAATTAACTAGGAAGGTTTACCCTACATAATTTGGGACTAACCTCGTGACCTCCATGGGTACTTATTATAGGTGACTTTTCACATCAGCTCCAAAGTCACCACTTGTAGCCAGATTAGCTGGGCAGACTTCTATGTGCATTTTGACTGACCTTGCATCCTTGTAACTTAGTCATAATTTTCACACAACCATATAACTTACCACATTCCATAATATTACTATCCATAATTATCTCACTTCTTTACTAAGGGAGATTTAATATAATTAATAACCTATTTACTATGCAATTAATAAGTTAATAATTATACGTTATTTGTATGCTAATATATGTGTGTGTGCATGCATGCCTAAAATATTTCTGATCCAGCATTACGCCCTATACTAATCGTTTAAATGTCAAAACTTATAAATTAATACAAGTCCAATTACATATCAACAAACATACCATATATCTAACATTCTCAATTTAACAATAGACTTGTATAAAAATAAAATCCATACCAAATTTATTTTATACTAAAATAGTAGAATTAACTTTAATAGAATTTACATTTCAAATTCTTTTATGCTCTATTAAACTTCTACATATATAGATGAAAAAGGGAACTTTCATCTTAATTACAGAAACGGGCAGTGCAAGCTACGAATAAAGAAGATTTTTACCTCACATACAATTTTCTAACTTATTTCTTTTCACAAACACTTATTCAGATCCAAAGAAAAAAGATGAAATGTGGAATAGAATGTAAAACATTAAAATTTCAATAACTATACAATGCCACTATTTTAATGTAGAATAATTAAGATACTAACGTAAGAATTGACATTTCACTTAGGGGATTTTGGGGTTTTAGTTTCATTTTTTCACGAACAAAATTTCCAAAGGCATATATCAAATCCAAGTTATATCATACAATTACTAAAATAAGAAAGACTAAGATTTTCGCTTAAAAAGGTCATTAGCTCTTCCTCTTGTATTTGTTTATGCCCATTTAAATCTCCTTCTACATATCTTTCTTTATAAATATACAAATGGATTGTATATAGATTAGATTCAGAATTTTAGGGATTGGAGAATGATAGAATTCGAAATTGAATATTAAACATCTAAAATCCCCTACCTGAAATCTTAGAAAATTTTTGAATCTTAAGGAAGAAAGAAACAGATAGAGCTCCGCTATGTTTAATTGCAATACGTTTAATTATAAATTAGAAATTTGATTTTGTTAAACAAACAATTACTATTAAATATATTTATAGTAGTTATAAATATATCAATTGAAATACGATATCGATAAACGTTAAATGGGATTTAACTGCAAAATATTTATTCAGACCTTAAAAGAGTTTAAAGCTTGGAAAAAGGCTAGTTAATTCGGCTACATCGTGGGGCTATAGGCGGCTCAAATATGGGAGAGAGTGGCTTGATTTTTGATGGTTGAGATGAAAGGGGATTGAGTAAAAGATTAGACCCTAAATTCTCTCATCTTCTTCCTCTATTTAAGCATCTCTACCTTCATTTGATATTTATCTTTTGGAGCCTCCATCCCTATACATTGCTTACCAGACTCCCCACCCATTTCTCTAATTTTCTAAGCTCAAATTAAATCAATTCATTTGTTATTCGATAGTTGGTAGTCAATGGTTCAAGGACTAGTACTCTTTTGGATTGGAAATCATTTTTAGGACCATACTTCATCATTTCAAGGTGTACTTCAAGGCATTGGGAGTAAGGTATATTTCTAACTGAAAAATGATCATTAATGCTTAGGTTTAATGTTTAATTTGTGTGTGTGTGTGTTATATTGTTAGGTAGGTGACATTCTGATATACAATTATATTTCCACAAATTAGTTTGGTTGTATATGTGTATATACATGCACAAAAAAATTCGTTATGTACACACCTATAATGATACAGCTCAGAAATATAAAAAAACTATTTTTAATTTATTTACTTGATTTAATAATTTGCAAATATATAGTTATAATTTAATTACGTCATCATACTTTATATAAATTTGGTTATATAAATTTGTATATAATTTATGATAGATATATTATATTTGGTATCTTGTAAGAATATTATATATATTTATTATTATTTTAATATTATTTAAACCATTTAATTTCATAAATTAAATATATTAATATAAAGTACACAAAAACTATCTTTCATATTTTATAGAATTATATGATCACAAAATATATGCTTGGTAGAAAATAAAAAAAAAAACATTTTTTATTATTTAATTTTTTAGTAAAAGTCGAAAATTGCATAATTAGTTTTAAATTATTTTTTAGCCATAAAATTATGAAATAATTTTTCACTATGTAAATATTATTCAGAATTTTACTAGAAATTTAGATTTCAAAATTATGTTTGAAAATTGTTTTATATTAACATTTTAAATTAAAACAACACGGAAATTAATTAAAATAATATTAAATTTTGATAAAAAATTATTTATGAGTCATATGCAAGACCTTGTAAATATTTTTTGTTAAAAATAATTTTGTGTATTTATAGGTATTAATCTATATTTTAATATACTATTATACATTTATAAATAATTAATTAATAATATAAATATGTAATTATTTTATTTACATATGTATATATTATATTTGGCTTTGTAAAAAACTTATTATTTATTTTATTTAATATATTTATAAGTGATTTGAATACATATATATATATATATATGTTAATATTTCATAATTATTTTTATAATATATACACACACGTTTATATTTATAAGAAATTTTATTAAATTATATATATATATATATTATTTTATATATGTAGACAAAAGTATACAAACATAATTTTGGATAATATATTTGTATATTGTATGAGCTAACGTGTCTGTTGCAAAGTAAATCCCAGTATTTATACACATAAGTATTATACCTTGCATGGATTGATATGTTACATATGCACACAAACATATATGCGTATATGATACACGTATATATATAACATAACATAAATTAAATAATGCTAAATCATTTTAAAAAGTTAAATAAAATAAAAGACTTTATTTAAATAAAATTTATAAATGCTCTAAATAAACTAGATTTCATTAGCCCAATCTATGCAAGTAAATCCCCGCTAAAGCCCAGTAAAATCCCCATTATTGCGCATAGGGCCTTCCAGGCATTACGCTATTTCAATTTAGTGCTATTAAATAGTAGATCCACTTTAAACCCCGCTATTTATCACTACATCCGCTAAATCAAGAATTTTTAGCACCCGCTTTACCAACATTAATATACAAAGGCTATTTGAGTTGTTATCTTCTAGATTAAGTCAACAAAGTTAGGTCAAAAACCTAATTTTAAGGCATAAATGTTCAACGTAAGTTAGAAATCTACTATAGCCATCAAATCTAATCTGCATGAATCATGATATTCCTAAATTTTGTTATATAAGATAAAAAAAATTATTTCTTTTTCGAATACAAATAGTGAGAAAATGTGAATAAATTAACATTAAGTATTTGATTTTATATATATTGAAGCATTTCACACTTCATAGTTCTTGAGAAAATTCAAGTTAGGGATGTTATGTGTAGTATTATTAATACAGTGAATAGAGGAGGTAAGATAACTATATGTATTTTTTTAGCAAAATCAAGATACATATACTATATTAGGCCCTCTCGATATGGTAGGTACGAGTGAATAATTTTATTTTGATTTGTTGAGCAAACTCAAGGTCGAAGTGAAATTAGGACAAGGTACAAAATGGTTGGGAGTTGTATATGATACAACCTATAAGGAGTTATTCATCTTCCATGGAGCTATGATTTGTTGAGCAAACTTAATATCAAAATTCCATGGCAGACGAGTCCAAACACCTACTAGTGAAGTCAAAAGACTTCTATGTTTCAACTTAGAGTTTGACTAAACATAAAGTCGAAATATAAAAGACTAGTGGGAGCTTATTGGTAAAATAAAACATAAAGTTTATCCTTACTAATATTATAAGAACATCTACTATGATTTGTCCTGACAATTTATCACTTAAACTTGCGAAAAATGACAGCTCCAAAACTGTTTTATGAAAACGATAAGCTTATCGAACCTAACTACGCCGATTGACGCAATTAAAATAGCATTGACTTACGGGCACCTTTGGACTGCTATTACCTGTGAACCTAAAGAACTGACCACCGATAATGCGGAACTCAAACTATGAATTGCTTATAATAAATGATTGGTAGACCTATAGATCACCCAAGTTTTCATGTTGTCTGCATTAGACAAGTTGTTGCAAAGGCAACACGAAAACATGTCTATCCATGAGATATTTGATAGTCTCAAGGCTCTTTTTGGTGAACAGTGATGTTTTACATGGTACGAACTTACAAAGAAGCTGTTCATTTCCAAGATGACCAAAGGACAGAAAGAAAACAATTATATGCTAATGATAAACGGCTATATCGATAGGCTTTCGCAATTGCACATACAAATAAGCAATGAATTGTAAGAAGTTTTGATCCTCAATTCACTTACTCCTCGGTATGAAACATTAATAATAAATTATAACATAAACCATTAAATGTGATTCTCGTAGAGCTCCTCCATATGTTGAGGTCAATCGGTTCACAATCTAAGGACTAAGGGACGGTACTTGCAGTAAAGGGTAGTGCATTATCTTCAAAGAGTTCGAAGAAGCGGAAAAGAGAAGGTAACAAAAAGAAAAGTAAGAAGACCAATGACAAGGGTGAATGTCACCATTACCACAAGAAAGGTCACTGAAAAAGGAATTGTCACTACTTGAAGATTGTTAGAGAAAAAGTAGAATGGTTCGGCAGCTTTATCAAGTACATTTATGATTCAAAATTATTTTGCAATTAATAAAATGTCTTAGGCCTTAGATATGGCATATGTACTTATATATGTAATTCGTCATAGAGGCTTAGGAACTAGCATCATATGGCAAAAGAAAAGACGAGGCTCCAAGTTGTTGATGGATCTATTGTAGATGCAATAGTAGTAGGACACTAACATTTAGTTTTGCTTAGTGGAGTAGATTAATGTTAAGTAATTTCTATTTTGTAAAAGTCTTTATTTTTGGGATTATTTCTATTTCTAGATTGTCTAAGACTGGATATATATCCATTGTGAAAATAATGTTATGAACATTAGTTTGGATGGAAATAAAGTCTGCAATGTATTCTTGAAAATGGCATTTATGTAATTAATACTAATTATTTGTATTCTGTAAATAATTCTTTTAGCAATATAAATGATAGTTATCTTTCGCATTGCAGGCTAGTCATATTAGTGAGAAATGATGTAACAACCCGGGATTTGCATTGCCGAGAAAAAAAAACTTAGGATTTTATTTAAATGGAGCAAATGGATTTTTGGTATAAGGATAATTTATTTAAAAATATGGACATTTTAAATAAATGGGTTTTTAAAAATGAGGCGAAGTATTATTTTGGAACAATTAAAAGTTAATGGGAAATTTAAGAAGGGGATTTGGTTAAGTATGGGTTTTCATGGCTATGTTAACACTTAAACAATTTTTATACATGTTTAGAGCTACTCTCTCTTAAGGGGTCCATTAGCCTAACCCAAACCCACTTACCACTCTATAAATCATCTCAAACTCTTAACCCTCATTCATTTCAACCCTAATCAAAAAAAAATTCCTAAAACCCTAAACCTAAAAATAGACTCCATGCTTAGGAAAGCTCCATCCTCTTTTATATTGGCTTAAGCTAGTTAAAGTAAGGGAAGGTAATGCAAAAACCCTCTTGTAATCTGTTTCTAACTCTCTTTAATTTCTGAAAATCATGTTGTAACTCTTGGTTTTATGTGTTTTGGTATTTTTCTAGCTCCTTGATCATCATCTCTTAGCTTTGGTTAGTGCCATATAGGTGTTTGTTCTTTTGCTTGAGAGGAATACTAGGTAAACCCTCTCCTAATCTATGTATGAGCATCTCTTAATTTTTGGAATTAGCCTAGTAACACTTGATTTGTTGTGATGCATGAATATCAAAGCTTGTTGATTATCATTCCTTCCATTTGGACATTGCACACAAGTTTCTTGCTGTATTGGTTGTGAGGTAATGCTAGCTATATCCTCATCAATTTCATGTTATGGCTAGATATATATCTATGGTATGATTTGATAATTGTTAATGGTCATTACTAAATCATTTGAGCAAGAAAAATTGAATTAATTAGCTCATTTCTCTATGTTTTGCAAAATTCTAAAACTGATTTTTGTTGCAACTTTGACCATGAATATCTCTATCAATATCTGATGAAAACATGCCAAATCACTTCCTAGTGATAGTTAGTATTGCCATCTATAACCCCTTCAAATTTCATAGCATTCAGTGATCATTTGAATGATGAAATCCGGGCTCAAAAACGGACCTGAATGTAGTTTTTACTGCTGGTTTCGAACATTTTCCCTGTCTTCAGTTTTGAAACTAAAACTTTGTGACACCGCAACGGTCACATCCGTGGTCGGAATCCAACGTTTTTGGACTCTTTGGAAAACTGGAGTTCCGAACTCCATCTCTAAAAAGTTTGATTAGTATCCGAGTTCATTTGACTCTTAGAAATTGCTGTCGAAGAGGGACCCGGAACTCATCCTGAAACAGTGTATTCACTGTTTCCGGGTCCGACTTTGGAGCGTCGCTGCGACTTCGTTTCAAGTCTGAATCGAGTAATTCTTTTTTCGTTCTGAAGTAGGAATGTCGGACTACGTTCCTAATTTTCATGCCATTTGGATTTGGTATGCTGGTCCGAATAAATTTCTGAATTTGGGTTCGCGTCAGTTTTGGACTATTTTCCAACACTTAAGAATATTTTCAGTGAAAGCTTTTTTCCCTATTTTCAGTTTTGAAACTGAAATTTTGTGACACCACCACGGTCACATCCATGGTCGTAATCGAATGTTTTTCGACTCGTTGGAAAACTGGAGTTCCGAACTCCATTTCTAGAAAGTTTGATTAGTATCCGAGTTCTTTTGACTCTTCGAAATTGCTGTCGAAGAGGGACCCGGATCTCAGCCTGAAACAGTGTATTCACTGTTTCCAGGTCCGACTTTGGAGCGTCGCTGCAATTTCGTTTCAAGTCGGAATCGAGTAATTCTTTTTGTGTTCTGAAGTAGGAATGTCGTACTACGTTCCTTCCAATTTTCATGTCATTCGAAGTTGGTTTGCTGGTCCGAATAACTTTCCAAATTTGGGTTCGCGTCAGTTTTGGACTATTTTCCAACACTAGAATATTTTCAGTGATTTTCTGGTTTTGTCGATTTCTTTGAGATTTGTCTCTGGATTTCGTACACGAGCCTTATAAAAAGGTTTTAAAAGGATTTTTAACACCGAAATGGCTTTCGAAATAATTACATAATATTATTTTAATTATTAAATTAATTACTCCATAATAGGAGAGTTTTCAAGGGCCGTTTCAAAGTGATTTCAAACCAATTATAAATCTATTTTCCGTAATTATTTTCTATAACAAAATCCCACACTCATACTTTAGCACTTCGAGCGATGTGAAAAGGTGCTAAAACGGTTGGGAAAAACTCCGGCCTATGAAACCGTGTGTACTTCCTTTCCGGTTAATCCCCGACCTATTCGATTGATCGTTTTGGCCTTTCGACCTAGTTTACCGATGACATGAGGTGAACTTTGTACTGCTTTTAGCGTGGAAGCTTACGGTTGGTTAGTAAACCATTTAGGGCGAACCTGGGATATGGGACTCACATTAACACTTTACGGGTTCCTTGCTAAAAGTTCGTGACACATTCCTTTTATTACCTTTGGGATAGTGTCTTCGGACTGTCTCCCTTAGAGTATCGTTTTGGCATCTCTACTTAGATGGTCGTTATACATCTCTATATAGATGTATCGTTGTTGGCATCTCTACTTAGATGGCTTGTTATACATCTGTGACGCCCCACCTCTATACCCACGCTAGCCAAGAACACTACTGTGAATGCTGTCAACTAGCACGGAGAATAAGGCTGTTGAGGAGCGACCATCCATGTAATTGCTTTGTGCGAGCATCGATATGTCAGATAGTATAACATGCAATTCTTTTCAAGTGGAAATCCGACATGCCGACACAAACTCAAAACTACTACACAGTGGCTATAATATCTTCGGAAACAAATATAGAAATAAACATAACATAAATCAGTCACAGACAATTCATATCACAAAGGCGGAAATAGATATGAATATTACACATAAAAGTGTATATAAGAGTAGTGGTCAAAAGATCCACGATAATACAAAAGAATAGCAACACGTGCTATACAAAGGAATACAACTATGAGTCTATATCTCAAGTGTATACAACAAAATAAACTACTAATCTAAGTAGTTTGCCAAAAGTCAGAGTAATGATCCTGGATGAGAAGTCAAGCAGAAGCACCTGTAACATCTCGGTCTGACCCGAGTATTATTTAAGAAGAAAATAATAAACAGATCAGTCTAGCTATAAATATCAGAAGAAATGATATAGAATAGGAGATATGACATAAACCTATAATAATCACAATGCCAAGCTGTGATTAATAAGTAATTGAAAATCAACAAGAGATTAATCAATATCACAATAATCTACTCAAGATGAAAAGGAATGTCATATTCCTAATTTCGTTCACCAAGCCACAATAAATGACATATATATATATATATATATATATATATATATATATATATATATATATATATCCATGCCAATCGCAAAAGTTGGTGAAACATAAATTTCAGAAATCAACACACGAAATCCAGATATCACAATAAAAGGATGGCCAAGACATTGATGTAGTACAAACGGTACATCCAATGAATCCAAAAGCCAAAACATCGATGTAGTACAAACGGTACATCCAATGAATCGAAACACATTAGAAAGTACATGGGTCGCTAGCCCACGAAGAAATGAGACGAAGCTCAATTTAATAAGGTACGGTCCTCCACATAGACAAAGAAACATCGCACATTGCTAGTCTAAACCATAAAATGATCATCATTGATCATCAAGAAGTGTCAATTACAATAAGCTAGTAAATATATGAGTTTAGCATCATGTCCCATAACCACTAGCTTAACTTAAATATTTGCGAACAAATTGTAGATCTCCACTAGAAAATTGTCACAAGAGATTCAATCGAACAAGTCCAAGAATTAACCAACGAAGTAAACGCAAGCGTTTCATACCACTTTTTTACTAAGTCGTTTAATTAGTTTCTCATACGAGTGAGGTAAAGGTTTGTATATACTAATAGATTGGAAACGGTTTAAGAAAATGAGCTTTGTAATAAAATAGTGTTGAAATCATTTGAAGAAAGAGTTTTGATATTTACTACTAGTATAGAAAACCTTTATATTTCTATAGTGACAAATCACAAAGACGATTGTAAGAACAACCAATTACTAAATTCACATTCGAAGACGTGAATAAAATCCAAAGAAATCGATACCAAATCCATAGAAATGGATATTTCCAAAAAGATCCATGAAAAGAAGTCATCAAAGTCGACAATAAGTGATAACAATTAATAGGATCGCTAAAATCGATAAACAATGGAAATTCACACAAAACAGCCTGAATAGGCAAAAATAAACATCTCCAGACGTTTGATTTGGAATCCAGACGTCTGGATTTGTTTTCTAAAAAATAGTTCAGAAAGCTACCCAGACGTCTGGAATAGCCAAAATAGACGTCTGAGCCATGGCCAGACGTCTGGTTTTGAATCCAGACGTCTGGATTTATTCTCTGGAAATAACCCAGAGAACACCCAGACGTCTGAAACCTCAAGTCAGACGTCTGAGACCTATCCAGACGTCTGGTTTGATGGTTCAGACATCTGAAAATAGTCTCTGGCTTTTTTTTTATAATATGCGTGCATACATTTTTACTTCCCAGGTCCAAACCAGACGTCTGGACTTGGTCACCAGACGTCTGGTCACCTGGTTTAGGCAACAATTTGCCTAGGCCAAAGTGGCCAAAACGTATCGGGAGCGATCGGACGAGCAACGACGACTAAGGATTTATGCCTAGCAACAACCCGGCCTTAAAAGCTCTCCGAAACACCTCTTAAAGCATGATCAAACATCAAAGTTATGATTCTTAAAGATTTGGCTTCAAACACCAAAAAATTGGAATATTTACAAATCTAATCCAAATCAAATGCAATTGCACATGAATAATTGTTAGGAATTCATACCTAACAACCAAAGATACTTATAGTCATAGATGTGAGATAAAAATCTCACCTTTGAACCCAAATCAAATGAATGAGAAGCTTGAATCAATGGAAGACCAACCACACTTCAATCTCAACTCAAGAAGCTTGATTCTAAGCTAAAAAGAGAAACATTTCCCAAATTAGGTTTAGGAATTTTCTGAAATCAAAGAGAGAATGAGTTGGAGAAGAAGAAGAGGAAGCTTACCAATGGGTTCTCTTGAACTTTGGAGCAAGAACATGGATTTGCAAAGAAAGCTAGGGCTTGGAGTTTTAATTTCCTCTTCCACCCTCCATTAACATAAAAGCTTGAGTATTAGGAAAATGGAAGAGAAGTGGATGAAGAGGAGAGGGTTGGAACTGAGTTAAGTGGGGTTAATGGGCTCAGCCCAAACCAAAGCCCTAAGTAAAAAGCGGCAAAAATCAACCTTCTCCAAACATATCGAAGCTTATACTCAAAAAGGTCGCAAACGTCATTTTGAACTCGATGGAAGTGGTCTCGAGTCCCAATTCGATAGTTTGCAAAAAGTAGGTTTTCGGACCAAAATCCGATGAACGGTGAAATATTTAAATAAAATATTTAAATATATAATCAATAAAAATGCGGGTTGTTGCAGACTCCCCTCCTTAAAGAAATTGCGTCCTCGCAATAATTAAGAAGGAAATATAAGAAGTAACAACCATAGAAGCATATTAACACAAAAGAAAATTTGAATCAAGAAGTTCACCATAAAGAGCACGAAGGAGTAAATCCGAAAGTTTTCATTCGATGAATTCTCAAGATTTCACATGAGCAATCCTTAGGATTTGAGAACAATTGAACTTCTATCAAAAAGAATTATATCGAAGGCGCTCAACCTCCGAAGCAATGATGCGAATGGAATGGTGCTCAAAAGTCAAATTTGGTGAAACTCCAATCCCTCAATAATACCGGGCTCAAGAATAAAAACCGAAAACATAAAAGCATTTCCATAGTTAAAAGACGTGGAAAACGTCAAAAATAGCAAAAAGTTGAGCCGGTGCAACGGCGTAGTACAAATACGGTACGCCCGAGAAACTAGAAACTCGAATGATTTGGAGCACCGACGTATTACAAAGGCGGTACGTCCAATGAACCAAAAAGCCAAGTCATTGATGTAGTGCAAACGGTACATCCAATGAATCAAAAAGCGAAGACATTGATGTAGTACAAACGGTACATCCAATGAATCAAACATCAAAGTCATTTATGTAGTACAAACGGTACATCCAATGAATCAAAGACACTGATGTAGTACAAACGGTACATCCAATGAATCAAAGACACTGATGTAGTACAAACGGTACATCCAATGAATCCAAAAAGAAAAGACATTGATGTAGTACAAATGGTACATCCAATGAATCAAAAGCAAAGACATTGATGTAGTACAAACGGTACATCCAATGAATCAAAGACACTGATGTAGTACAAACGGTACATCCAATGAATCCAAAAAGAAAAGACATTGATGTAGTACAAACGGTACATCCAACGAATCAAAGACACTGATGTAGTACAAACGGTACATCCGATGAATCCAAAAAGAAAAGACATTGATGTAGTACAAACGGTACATCCAATGAATCAAAGACACTGATGTAGTACAAACGGTACATCCAATGAATCCAAAAAGAAAAGACATTGATGTAGTACAAACGGTACATCCAATGAATCAAAAGCAAAGACATTGATGTAGTACAAATGGTACATCCAATGAATCAAAGACACTGATGTAGTACAAACGATACATCCAATGAATCCAAAAAGAAAAGACATTGATGTAGTACAAACGGTACATCCAATGAATCAAAAGCAAAGACATTGATGTAGTACAAACGGTACATCCAATGAATCAAAGACACTGATGTAGTACAAACGGTACATCCAATGAATCAAAGCCCGAATGATTCGGAACACCGACGTAGTACAAAAACGGTACGTCTAATGAACCAAAAACAATAAAAGAACATCGGACGCAAGTTCATAAAAGCAATGAGATGAAACTCAATAAAACGAAGTACATCAAAACGCCCGATGAATTTGATAAAAGATAATTTCATTTAGTCATCAACAAAGAAACAACCCCTTGTTGCTTACGACTAAACGCATTGGCAACACGATTTCCCCTTCGGGAATAAAAAGAATATCAAGATCATAAGAAGCTAGGAACTCGAGTCAACATGCAGTTCCTTAAGAGAACATAAATATTCCAAAGATTTATGATCGAGGTAGAGAACAAATTTCTCATCCAAATATGATGATGCCAAATTCCAAAAGCAAAAACAATAGCCACGAACACTAGATCATGAGTGGCATATCTAGTCTCGATAAGCTATAATGATTTAGAAGCACAAGTGATAGCACGTTCTCCTTTGCAAGAGAATGGCATTCCAAACCAATACGACTAGTATCGGTACAAATAGCAAAGTCTTGGTTCCCCTTCAGGAATCACAAGAATAAGAGTATTGAAAGGAAGGGTTCTTTTAAATAATCCTCTTTCCTGAAAAGCTAAAACTTTCAAAAATCAAAATTATTTCGATCTAAAAATATTTCTAGAAGAATTTACATTTTACAAGTCAATATATCGTGTCTGATTGTCACATCAAAGCGTTTAGGAAATTCCTATCGATAACGTTGATCAAGCGCATCGACCAAAATTCTTAAAGCACTCAACGGGCAATACAATCACAAAATCATCTTTTATAGGATAAATAAATCTCTTAAAAAGTTTTAAGAATATTCTTTGTTCGTTTCAAGAACAAAAATCCAGTTTTACTTATAAATAAATCTTATGAAAAAGATTTGCAAAATTTTAAATTACTATTTTCATCCAAAATCAATAAATACAAGAATGGTCTCATCGAAATATTCATAGAATATTTGATATATAAAATGGATGAAATAAGCTGGACCAATTGAATGACAAAATAAGTCACTCATAAGAATCATAACGAGTGCGGAATGTGGTAAGTGGTGCTAACTTCCGCAACTCGTAGCAAACGAAAACCGGTGGTAAAGTCAAATTGAAAAGACCTTAACACCACACAAAAGATATTGCTTAGGTGAGATCCTAAGACAAGCTCAAAAATACCAGAATTTTTTTTTCAAACGATATGATTTAGAGAAATAATACTTTCCTTATCATGCGGGTTTTAAGGAATAAAATGATGCCATCAAATTGGAATCAAAATCACAAAGGAAAAATAGAAATCTGCTTAACAGATTGAAAATGTCGAAGATGAATAATCCACTCGGAGAAATAGGATATGGGCTTCACAATTTAAGCCAATCCTTACAGAAAAATCAATTCCGAAGCCAAAGTAAATATCGGCTCGGAAAGAAAAGTCACATAAAACAATCTTGACATCTAAACAAAAGCAAATTGAGTGTTGCGGATCTACCATCCGGATTCGCAATTCTCAATGAAGTCAACAAGCCCAAAATATTTAAAGAAAAAGAATTAACAAGTCCTTTTGATATAATATAATGAGATGGAGCCCATATCAAAAAGAACTCAACTAGGAAGACCACGAAATAAAACAATGCCATCAAGGATTGAGTGAGAAATACCTTGACCAAAAGAAGAGTTGCTAGGGGCATGCAGCTTTCCTTCTCTCTTGCTTGGAAGCTTAGGGCACGAAGATAAAAGATGACCCGAACCTTTGCAATAGCGACAAAAGAGGGGTCTCGGACACTCCCTTGCATAGTGGTCTGTTGAACCACAATTGTAGCATTGTCCACTACTAGAGGTAGGAGTCTTTGCTACCGGAGTTTGCTGCTTCCCTTTCTTATTAGAATTGGGGCCTTTGAACTTAATTGGCCTCTTCGAGTTATTGTTGAAGTTCTGTTGGGCACGCACAACTTCAACATCACCTTCATTATCGGCCTCTTCAACACGAAGAGCGATATCAATAAGCTGATCAAATGAAACCTCAAGTTTCAGAAGTAATGGCTTCTTAAGATTCTTATTCAAGTCATAGACAAATCTCTGATTTTTCTTCATCGGGGTATTAATATACTCCACCCCGTATTTGGACAGAGATTTGAAAGATGCGACATAGTCTGTCACAGAAGATTCACCTTGAACAAGGTCAATAAAACGCCGGGGCAAAGTTACTTTTTTGGCCTCCGGCACAAATTTCAATTCGAATCTTTCCCGGAATTGCTCCCAAGTGAGATCCGCTTCAACGATTTCAGAAATTAAAAGCTCATACCAATCTAACGCTCTTTCTTGGAGCATGCTAGAAGCCACTTGGACTCGATGTAGATCAATAAGGTTCATGCGAGAAAAGATGTGATCGCATGATTTGAGCCAAGCATGAATTTCCATAACACTCTCGGATCCCGTGAATGGCCTTCCACCCAAATCGGTATAGTCTCGGCACAAGCGTGCAAAACCGGATCTAGGATGAGTAGGCTCCTGATTGGGACCCGCTGTTTGAGTGTTCTTGACAAGATCTAAGAGCTGCTGGGCAGACATAAAAACTCCATCCAGGGGAGTAGCACTAGATTGACCGGCACTGGGATGGCCAGGTCTAACCATTTCTCTTCTTTAAGAAAGAAAGAAAGAAGAGGAAAAAGTTATTCTCAGAATAAATTTCAATCAAACTTGATTGATAAAACAAGGAATCATAAAGAAAATAGGATGAATCGGTACGAAGACTCGAATTAAACCCTAAAGCACGACTCCTAAGATGGACTTAGGACGATGATCCTTGTTAAATTATTCTACATTGTTCCGAAGTTTGGCTCCGATACCAAGCTGTGACGCCCCACCTCTATACCCACGCTAGCCAAGAACACTACTGTGAATGCTGTCAACTAGCACGGAGAATAAGGCTGTTGAGTAGCGACCATCCATGTAATTGCTTTGTGCGAGCATCGATATGTCAGATAGTATAACATGCAATTCTTTTCAAGTGGAAATCCGACATGCCGACACAAACTCAAAACTACTACACAGTGGCTATAATATCTTCGGAAACAAATATAGAAATAAACATAACATAAATCAGTCACAGACAATTCATATCACAAAGGCGGAAATAGATATGAATATTACACATAAAAGTGTATATCAGAGTAGTGGTCAAAAGATCCACGATAATACAAAAGAATAGCAACACGTGCTATACAAAGGAATACAACTATGAGTCTATATCTCAAGTGTATACAACAAAATAAACTACTAATCTAAGTAGTTTGCCAAAAGTCAGAGTAATGATCCTGGATGAGAAGTCAAGCAGAAGCACCTGTAACATCTCGGTCTGACCCGAGTATTATTTAAGAAGAAAATAATAAACGGATTAGTCTAGCTATAAATATCAGAAGAAATGATATAGAATAGGAGATATGACATAAACCTATAATAATCACAATGCCAAGCTGTGATTAATAAGTAATTGAAAATCAACAAGAGATTAATCAATATCACAATAATCTACTCAAGATGAAAAGGAATGTTATATTCCTAATTTCGTTCACCAAGCCACAATAAATGACACACACACATATATATATATATATATATATATATATATATATATATATCCATGCCAATCGTAAAAGTTGGTGAAACATAAATTCCAGAAATCAACACACGAAATCCAGATATCACAATAAAAGGATGGCCAAGACATTGATGTAGTACAAACGGTACATCCAATGAATCCAAAAGCCAAAACATCGATGTAGTATAAACGGTACATCCAATGAATCGAAACACATTAGAAAGTACATAGGTCGCTAGCCCACGAAGAAATGAGACGAAGCTCAATTTA
Source organism: Allium cepa (assembly GCA_030765085.1). NCBI lineage: Eukaryota > Viridiplantae > Streptophyta > Magnoliopsida > Asparagales > Amaryllidaceae > Allium > Allium cepa. The sequence goes on from CM060928.1 coordinate 591,655,674, forward strand.
ATGAGGTACAGTCCTCCACATAGACAAAGAGACATCGCACATTGCTAGTCTAAACCATAAAATGATCATCATTGATCATCAAGAAGTGTCAATTACAATAAGCTAGTAAATATATGAGTTTAGCATCATGTCCCATAACCACGAGCTTAACTTAAAAATTTGCGAACAAATTGTAGATCTCCACTAGAAAATTGTCACAAGAGATTCAATCGAACAAGTCCAAGAATTAACCAACGAAGTAAACGCAAGCGTTTCATACCACTTTTTTACTAAGTCGTTTAATTAGATTTCTCATACGAGTGAGGTAAAGGTTTGTATATACTAATAGATTGGAAAACGGTTTAAGAAAACGAGCTTTGTAATAAAATAGTGTAGAAATCATTTGAAGAAAGAGTTTTGATATTTACTACTAGTATAGAAAACCTTTATATTTTTAAAGTGACAAATCACAAAGAAGATTGTAAGAATAACCAATTACTAAATTCACATTCGAAGACATGAATAAAATCCAAAGAAATCGATACCAAATCCATAGAAATGGATATTTCCAAAAAGATCCATGAAAAGAAGTCATCAAAGTCGGCAATAAGTGATAACGATTAATAGGATCGCTAAAATCGATAAACAATAGAAATTCACACAAAACAGCCTGAATAGGCAAAAATAAACATCTCCAGACGTCTGATTTGGAATCCAGACGTCTGGATTTGTTTTCTGAAAAATAGTTCAGAAAGCTACCCAGACGTCTGGAATAGCCAAAATAGACGTCTGAGCCATGGCCAGACGTCTGGTTTTGAATCTAGACGTCTGGATTTGTTCTCTGGAAATAACCCAGAGAACACCCAGACGTCTGAAAACTCAAGTCAGACGTCTGAGACCTATCCAGACGTCTGCTTTGATGGTTCAGACGTCTGAAAATAGTCTCTGGCTTTTTTTTATAATATGCGTGCATACATTTTTACTTCCCAGGTCCAAACCAGACGTCTGGACTTGGTCACCAGACGTCTGGTCACCTGGTCTAGGCAACAATTTGCCTAGGCCAAAGTGGCCAAAACGTATCGGAAGCGATCGACGAGCAACAACAACTAAGGATTTATGCCTAGCGACAACCCGGCCTTAAAAGCTCTCCGAAACACCTCTTAAAGCATGATCAAACATCAAAGTTATGATTCTTAAAGATTTGGCTTCAAACACCAAAAAATTGGAATATTTACAAATCTAATCCAAATCAAATGCAATTGCACATGAATAATTGTTAGGAATTCATACCTAACAACCAAAGATACTTATAGTCATAGATGTGAGATAAAAATCTCACCTTTGAACCCAAATCAAATGAATGAGAAGCTTGAATCGATGGAAGACCAACCACACTTCAATCTCAACTAAAGAAGCTTGATTCTAAGCTAGAAAGAGAAACATTTCCCAAATTAGGTTTAGAAATTTTCTGAAATCAAAGAGAGAATGAGTTGGAGAAGAAGAAGTGGAAGCTTACCAATGGGTTCTCTTGAACTTTGGAGCAAGAACATGGATTTGCAAAGAAAGCTAGGGCTTGGAGTTTTAATTTCCTCTTCCACCCTCCATTAACATAAAAGCTTGAGTATTAGGAAAATAGAAGAGAAGTGAATGAATAGGAGAGGGTTGGAACTGAGTTAAGTGGGGTTAATGGGCTCAGCCCAAACCAAAGCCCTAAGTAAAAAGCGGCAAAAATCAACTTTCTCCAAACATATCGAAGCTTGTACTCAAAAAGGTCGCAAACGTCATTTTGAACTCGATGGAAGTGGTCTCGAGCCCCAATTCGACGGTTTGCAAAAAGTAGGTTTTCGGACCAAAATCCGATGAACGGTGAAATATTTAAATAAAATATTTAAATATATAATCGATAAATATGCGGGTTGTTACAACATCTCTACTTAGATGTATCGTCTTTGACATCTCTACTTAGATGTTTTTGTTTTGGCATTTGTGCTTACGTTATGCCGATGATATGAGGCTTGTTATACATCTCTGCTTAGATGTTTGTTTCTTCTCTATGTGAGAGATTTTGGTCTTTATTACCATGATATATGTTTCTCTTTTGGAGATTATTATGTTATATGTTGACTCATTATCTTATCGTGATTATTGTTAAGTTTATCTAACTGATTTGTTTAGCTAGCCTGACCCGAGTATTTTATGCTCAGGTCAGACCGAGTTGTTTCAGGTTAGGTCGTTTTGGACTTAGCTTGCTTCAGTGCTTCCGCTTTGGATATATCCGTTATACTATAGGTAGCTTTACTTGTTATCCATCCTTTATGATACTCTGATATTATGACTATCTTGTGTATATTCATTTGACTCACGAATGTGTGAGTAGTGGCTTTGTACCCACTTTTAAATTTGGATCTATACTTGATGTTGTATTGTGCTGGGATATTTGCTTATTATCTGATACTGTTCCGTGATGATGTTCATTCTGCTATTATGTTTTGTTCTGATAGATCTTTTAGCCATTGTAGTTTTTTTCTTTAAGTATTTATTGAATATGTCGAACTACATGCGAAAAAAAATAGATTCCATTTTTCCACGTGTTCAGTAGATAGTTAAAGTAAGATTACACATGGTCGCTTCCATTATACTCTATTGTCCGCATTAGCAGACGGTATCATTCATATAATACTCTTTGTTAATGAGGCTCTCGGAGTGAGGCGTTACAGCTTGGTATCAGAGCTTGGTTCAGAACTAAGTATAATAAATACAGAACAGTAACACTTAGTGCAATACATCTTAGTATGATTCAAATATTACAATGCTCTTTCCTCATGACATTGGATAGATAAGTTAGGAATATGTTTAGGAATACATTTATATTCTGTAGTATTCCATTTGAATTATCTATCTTTGAATCATGCTTAACTCGTATCTTATCTTATCTTTCAGTATGGTTGGGAGAGGTAGGAACCTCCATTCTGCTGACGCTGGACAGTCCAGCAACCCTCACCCAGAGGGCGTATACATGACCACGAACCAGATCATGGAGCTAGTTCGTAACTCTCAGTCGCACTCTCAGTCTCCTGCACTAGTTTCTGATGCACCGCGCAAGTCTGCTTTTGCGCGTCTATGCAGCGACTTTATTCATCTCGGAGGGAAGCCGTTCAGTGGCTCCGAGACTATTCTGGAGGTCCAGGCTTGGATCAGAGTTTGCGAGTGTAATTTTACTCGCATGGCTATCCCCGACCACGACAGAGTTCTTGCTGCTTCTAGCCATCTTGAGGGTCGTGCCTTAGATTGGTACGAGCTGCTTGTCTCCGAGACCGATGAGGCCTCACTCACTTGGGACCGGTATCGAGAGCGCTTCTTGCTCAAGTTTGTCCCCGAGTCCGAGAAGATAGCCCTTGCACACTGCTTTATTGACCTTAAGCAAGGGAAGACCTCTGTTGCTGACTATTCATCATCTTTCGAGGCCCTGTCTAAGTATGGCCTTGAGTTCATTAGCTCTCCTTATAAGAAGAATCTCAAGTTTGTAGAAGGCCTGAAGAAATATTTGAAGAAACAGCTTATGCTCCAGCTTAAGTTCCCTTTTGATGAGCTAGTTGACGCAGCGCTTCTCCTTGAAGCGGTTGAGCGTGAGAGAGACAGTGATGGAGATGGTGAGGGTTCCAAAAATCCCAATCAAAAGCGGGGCCCATTTCAGAAGTCCAAGTCTTGGCATAAGAAGAAGAAGACAGGCAGCTCTACTTCTCAGACTCAGCCTCAGTCTATTGCTCAGCTTAGTGGAACACCTTCCATTCGGAAGTGTTTCAACTGTGGATATACCGATCATATGTTTAAAAAGTGTCCCAAGCCTCTTTTCTGCCGCTATTGTAAGAAGGAGGGTCATCTTATTGCCACTTGTCCTACTGCACCTCCTAGATCTGGAAAGCTTAATGCTGTCAAGGCTCCTACATCTTCAGCTCAGCCTCGAGGTACGCATCCTTCTGTTCTTGAAGGTTCTATTTTATTTCATGGTAGATCTTGTAGAGTTCTCTTTGATACGGGTGCCTCTCACTCATTCATATCAAAGGAACTAGTTGATACTTTATCTTTGGTTGTTACTTGTTTGGTTTCTTCACTAAGGATTGTGAATCCCATCGGCGGATCTACGACCCTTAGCCTGCTTTGTGAGGATCTATTGATCTTCGTGGATTTTCTTTCTGTGCGAATCTGCACGTTATGGAGTATTTGGGCTTTGACATGATTCTTGGCATGGATTGGCTCGCTCAGTACGACGCCAAAATCATTTGTTCGGAGCGGATATTATTTCTTCGTCATCCTGACTCGTTCGCTTCATTAGCTATTGCTCTTCAGGATGTGGGGATTTCTGATATTACTTTATTTGATCTTGATTCACGAGATGAGGATGGGTACATATCTCGTACTCCTGTTGTTCGGGATTTCCCCGATATATTCGAGCCAGTACCAGGCCTGCCGCCAAAGCGGGCCATTGAGTTCCGCATCGATCTCATTCCAGGCTCCCACCCAGTTGGGCGTCCTCCCACGAGGATGTCTACTAAAGAGAATGAGGAACTCAGGAAGCAGTTAGTAGAGCTTGAGGCGAAGCAGTTCATTCGGTCCATTTCTTCGCCATGGGGTGCTGCTGTGGTCTTCGTTAAGAAGCCCGATGGCTCTCTTAGGCTTTGCATTGACTATCGCAAGCTTAATGAGTTGACCATCAGAAATTGTTATCCATTGCCACAGATAGACGATATGTTTGATCAGTTGAGCGGTGCGAAGGTCTTTTCCCAGCTCGACCTTGCCATCGGATTTCATCAGCTCCGAGTTGCGGAAGATAGCATTCCTCTTATCGCTTTCCGCACTCGTTATGGTTCTTTTGAGTGGTTGGTCATGCCATTCGGCTTGACGAACGCACCGGCTTTCTTCGTCGATCTTATGAATCGAGTATTCCAGGAATACATCGATAGATTCGTTCTGGTTTTCATCGACGATGTTTTTATTTATTCTAGATCCGAGGCAGAGCATGCTCATCATTTGCGGATCTTCTTAGATACTCTTCGTCAACATCAGCTTAAGGCCAAGCTCTCCAAGTGCCATTTTTAGGAGAGCAAGCTAAAGTTCTTGGGCCATATTGTATCATCTGAGGGTATTTCTGTCGATCCTGCCAAGATCGAAGCTATTCAGAATTGGAAGCAGCCCGAGAACGTTCATGATATTCGCAGCTTCCTTGGTCTGGCAGGATATTACCGTTGGTTTATCAAGGATTTCTCTCGAGTTGCACTTCCCCTTACGACGCTGACTCATAAGGTTGTTCGCTTTATTTAGTCTGATAAGTGTGAAGCTTCCTTTCAGCGACTGAAGGAACTTCTCACTCATGCTCCTATTCTGGTGGTTCCAGCGAGTAACCATGATCTTGTTGTATACACCGATGCTTGTGGTAGCGGGCTCAGTGCCGTGCTTATGCAAAAGGATCGGGTAGTTGCTTATGCTTCTAGGCAACTACGTCTGAATGAGGTTCGCTATCCTACTCATGATCTTGAGTTAGAAGCTATCGTCTTTGCCTTGAAGACGTGGCGTCACTTTCTATTAGGCTAACGCTTCATTCTTTACACTGATCACAAGTCGCTGAAGTATCTATTCAGTCAGAGGGATCTCAATATGAGGCAGCAGCGATGGCTTGAGTTTCTCGCCTTATATGATTTAGATATTCAGCATACCCCTGGCAAGGGTAATCGAGTTGCAGATGCGCTCAGTCGCAAGCACTCGGCGGTAGTTTCTATGATGATTGCCGAGTGGGATATTCTTGAGACCCTATCTTTGTGTGATATTAGAGATCGAGCTCCATCTTCTGATTCTCCAGTCTTATTATTCATCTTGGAAGCTCGTCCTATCTTATTGGATCGCATTGCCCATGCTCAGCGGCAGGATCCAGACTTATTACATCTTATTCATCTTCTCGAGTCGGGATCTTGTAATGAGACATTGCTGGATTATTCTCTCGATTTTCATCGGTGTCTTCGTAGGAAGAACCGTATTGTTGTACCATCTGATTTATCACTTAGGCGTGACATTCTGGACGAGTGCCATCGCACTCAGTACACTATACATCCCGATTCGAGTAAGATGTATGCCGATATGTGCCGACTATATTATTGGGAGGGTTTGAAGAGAGATGTAGCAAGTTATGTGAGCGGTTGCATGACTTGTCAATAAATCAAGGCCGAGCATCAGCGTCCATCTAGTCTTCTTCAGCCTCTAGAGATTCCATTATGGAAATGGGATCAGATATCCATGGATTTCATTGACGGTCTGCCTCGATCGAGGTCAGGCCATACTTCTATCTGGGTTATTGTTGATCGCTTGACCAAATCGGCTCATTTCATTCCGATTAAGTCCACTCGGACTGCACCTCAGTTGGCCAAGCTCTATGTGAAGGAAGTCGTACGACTTCATGGCATTCCTAGCTCTATCGTATGTGATCGAGACACCATTTTCACTAGTCACTTCTGGACGTGCCTACAGTCAGCTTTGGGCACAAAGCTGAATCTCTCTACTACTTATCACCCTCAGATTGACGGTCAGACTGAGAGGGTGAATCGTGTTTTGGAGGATCTTTTGCGCTGTTGTATTCTGGATTTCGGGGGTAGTTGGGAGGATCACTTACCTCTCGTAGAGTTCTCCTACAACAACAACTATCAGTCTATTATTGGCATGGAGCCTTTCGAGGCTCTATACGGAAGGCCATGTCGCTCTCCTGCTTGTTGGTTAGAATCTGACGAGAAGCTCATTCTTGGTCCAGATTCAGTTCAGGAATCTTCTGAGAAGATTGTTCTTATTCGTCAGAGAATAAGAGAGGCACAGGACCGCCAGAAATCCTATACGGACAACCGTAGGAAGCCTCTTGAGTTCTCCATTGGTGATTTTATCTTCTATCGGATTTCTCCCATGAAGGGGGTTGTGCGTTTCAACTTTACAGGGAAATTGGCTCCTCGCTATGTTGGACCATTTCCTATCACGGAACGCATCGGCCCCGTTGCTTATCGTGTGGCTCTACCTGCTCACTTTTCTGGAATGCATAACGTGTTCCATGTGTCTCAGCTTCGCAAGTGTGTGCGCGATCCTGATTCTATTATTGAGGCACATATCGTGCCCGATTTAGAGATCTCACCTGATTTATCATTGGAGCAGCAACCCCTTCGTGTTCTTGATTCGGAGGTCAGACGCCTTCGCAATAAAGAGGTTCAGCTTGTGAAAATTCAATGGTTACCGAATCCTAAGGACTGCACTTGGGAGACCAGAGAATTTATCGAGCGTTCTTATCCTGGCTTTCTTCCATCTTATAGTACGGGTGAGAATCTCTATTTGATCTTCTATCATTTCTTTTGTGGATTAGACGCTATAGACGACGTCCATCTTAAGGAATTGCGGGGATGCAATTTTCTTAAGGGGGAGAGTCTGTAACAACCCGGGATTTGCATTACCGAGAAAAAAAATTAGGATTTTATTTAAATGGAGCAAATGGATTTTTGGGATAAGGATAATTTATTTAAAAATATGGACATTTTAAATAAATGGGTTTTTAAAAATGAGGCAAAGTATTATTTTGGAACAATTAAAAGTTAATGGGAAATTTAAGAAGGGGATTTGGTTAAGTATGGGTTTTCATGGCTATGTTAACACTTAAACAATTTTTATACATGTTTAGAGCCACTCTCTCTTAAGGGGCCCATTAGCCTAACCCAAACCCACTTACCATTCTATAAATCATCTCAAACTCTTAACCCTCATTCATTCTAACCCTAATCAAAAAAAATTCCTAAAACCTAAACCTAAAAATGGCCTCCATGCTTAGGAAAGCTCCATCCTCTCTTATATTGGCTTAAGCTAGTTAAAGTAAGGGAAGGTAATGCAAAAACCCTCTTGTAATCCGTTTCTAACTCTCTTTAATTTCTGAAAATCATGTTGTAACTCTTGGTTTTATGTGTTTTGGTATTTTTCTAGCTCTTTGATCATCATCTCTTAGCTTTGGTTAGTGCCATATAGGTGTTTGTTCTTTTTCTTGAGAGGAATACTAGGTAAACCCTCTCCTAATCTATGTATAAGCATCTCTTAATTTCTGAAATTAGTCTAGTAACACTTGATTTGTTGTGTTGCATGAATATCAAAGCTTGTTGATTATCATTCCTTCCATTTGGACATTGCACACAAGTTGCTTGCTATATTGGTTGTGAGTAATGCTAGTTATATCCTCATCATTTTCATGCTATGGCTAGATATATATATCTATGGTATGATTTAATAATTGTTAATGATCATTACTAAATCATTTGAGCAAGAAAAACTGAATTAATTAGCTCATTTCTCTATGTTTTGCAAAATTCTAAAACTGATTTTTGCTGCAACTTTGACCATGAATATCTCTTTCAATATCTCATGAAAACATGCCAAATCACTTCCTAGTATAGTTAGTATTTCCATCTATAACTCCTTCAAATTTCGTAGCATTTGGTGATCAAAAACGGACCTGAATACAGTTTTTACTGCTGGTTTCTGAGCATTTTTCCCTGTTTTCAATTTTGAAACTGAAATTTTGTGACACCGCAACGGTCACATCCGTGGTCAGAATCCAACGTTTTTGGACTCGTTGGAAAACTGGAGTTCCGAACTCCATCTCTAGAAAGTTTGATTAGTATTCGAGTTCATTTGACTACTCGAAATTTCTGTCGAAGAGGGACCCGGAACTCAGCCTGAAACAGTGTATTCACTGTTTCCGGGTCCGACTTTGGAGCGTCGTTGCGACTTCGTTTCAAGTCGGAATTGAGTAATTCTTTTGCGTTATGAAGTAGGAATGTCGAATTACGTTCACAACAATTTTTATGCCATTCGGATTCGGTTTGCTGGTCCGAATAAATTTCCGAATTTGGGTTTGCGTCAGTTTTGGACTATTTTCCAACACCTGGAATATTCTCAGTGAAAGCATTTTTCCCTGTTTTCAGTTTTGAAACTGAAACTTTGTGACACCGCCACGGTCACATCCATGGTCAGTATCCAACGTTTTTGGACTAGTTAGAAAGCTGGAGTTCCGAACTCCATCTCTAGAAAGTTTGATTAGTATCTGAATTCATTTGACTCTTCGAAATTACTGTCGAAGAGGGACCCGGATCTCAGCCAGAAACAGTGTATTCACTGTTTCCGGGTCTGACTTTGGTGCGTCGCTGCGACTTCGTTTCAAGTCAGAATCAAGTAATTCTTTTTTCGTCCTGAAGTAGGAATGTTGGACTACGTTCCTGCCAATTTTCATGCCATTCGGATTCGGTTTGCTGGTCCGAATAACTTTCCGAATTTGGGTTCGCGTCAGTTTTGGACTATTTTCCAATACTAGAATATTTTCAGTGATTTTCTGGTTTTGTCGATTTCTTTGATATTTGTCTCTGAATTTCATACACGGGCCTTATAAAAGGGTTTTAAAAGGATTTTTCACTCCAAAATGGCTTTCAACATTATTATATAATATTATTTTAATTATTAAATTAATTACTCCATAATAGGAGAGTTTTCAAGGGCCGTTTTAAAGTGATTTCAAACCAATTATAAATCTGTTTTCCGTAATTATTTTCTATAACAAAATCCCACACTCATACTTTAGCACTTCGAGCGATGTGGAAAGGTGCTTAAACGGTTGGGAAAAACTCCGGCCTATGAAACGTGTGTATTTCCTTTCCGGTTAATCCCCGACCTATTCGATTGATCTTTTGGCCTTTCGGCCTAGTTTACCGATGACATGAGGTGAACTTTGTACTGCTTTTAGTGTGGAATCTTACGATTGGTTAGTAAACCGTTTAGGGCGAACGTGGGGTATGGGACTCACGTTAACACTTTACGGGTTCCTTGCTAAAAGTTCGTGAGACATTCCTTTTATTACCTTTGGGATAGTGTCTTCGGACTGTCTCCCTTAGAGGTATCGTTTTGGCATCTCTACTTAGATGGCCGTTATACATGTCCACATAGATGTATCGTTGTTGGCATTACTTAGATGGCATGTTATACATCTCTACTTAGATGCATCGTCTTTGACATCTCTACTTAGATGTTTGTGTTTTGGCATTTGTGCTTACGTTATGCCGATGATATGAGGCTTGTTATACATCTCTACTTAGATGTTTGTTTCTTCTCTATGTGAGAGATTTTGGTCTTTATTACCATGATATATGTTTCTCTTTTGGAGATTATTATGTTATATGTTGCCTCATTATCTTATCGTGATTATTGTTAAGTTTATCTAACTGATTTGTTTAGCTAGCCTGACCCGAGTATTTTATGCTCGTGTCAGACCGAGTTATTTCAGGTTAGGTCGTTTTGGACTTAGCTTGCTTCAGTGCTTCTGCTTTGGATATATCCGCTATACTATAGATAGCTTTACTTGTTATCCATCCTTTATGATACTCTGATATTATGACTATCTTGTGTATATTCATTTGACTCATGAATGTGTGAGTAGTGGCTTTGTACCCACTTTTATATTTGGATCTGTACTTGATGTTGTATTGTGCTAAGACTATTTTCTTATTATCTGATGCTGTTCTGTGATGATGTTCATTCTGCTATTATGTTTTGTTCTGATAGATCTTTTAGCCATTGTAGTTTTTTCTTTAAGTATTTATTGAATATGTCGAACCACATGCGGAAAAAAAAATAGATTCCATTTTTCGACGTGTTCAGTAGATAGTTAAAGTAAGATTACACATGGTCGCTTCCATTATACTCTATTGTCCGCATTAGCAGACGATATTATCCATATAATACTCTTTGTTAATGAGGCTCTCGGAGTGGGGCGTTACAAATGACTACATAAATTGAAAACCGAAGGTTTTCTACCATTAATTTATTTTGGACCATTTGACACATACGAGCCATATCTTAAAGGTAAAATGACTAAGCACCTCTTTAGTGGGAGCAATGAAAGAGTTGATGAACTCTGAGGGCTAGTACACATTGATGTATGTGGCTCGACGCGTATAATTACCAAAGGTAATAGTTCTTACTTTGCTACCTTCACTGATAATTTCTCGAGACTAGGATACGTGTATCTTATGAAGAACAAATCCGATGTCTATGAAAAATTTGTTGAATATAAAAATATAGTAGAAAATCAAACAAGTCGTCAAATTAAGATTCCTTGATCAGATCGAGGAGGTGGGTATCTTGGACAAGATTTCCAACAATACTCAATGGGTCATCTCTCAGGTTACTCCACCCTATCTCCACATCACAATGGTGTATCGGAGCGAAGGAACGGAAATCTATTAAATATGGTTCATTCCATGATGAGTAAGGCTTAGTTACTTCTATCAAAGTGGAAATATGCGCTAGAAATCACAATGAATAAGTTAAACTTGTTGCCCACTAAATCTGTGCCTAAAACACCATATAAGATGAGGTATGATAAGAAACCCCAATTCAAATATTTGAAGGTGTGAGATTGTCCAGCATACATTAAGAATGTTGGTCCAAATAAACTAGAGGCAAGATTGGTTCCATGTAAATTTATTGAATATTCCAAAAATTCAAAGGGATATATATTCTACAGTACCAACGAACAAAAGGTTATTGTTTCTCGACATGTTAACTTTTTAGAAACAAAATTTCTATCAAAGAAAATTAACGGCATGGTTGTTGTGACGACCCGCAAATCCGTACCCTTTGAATCGACAATAAACCACATATGTCCGACCCAAAAAGCACAGACTGACGGAAAGTCATGGGAAAGAAAAGAAGAGAGAAGAAGAGAAGAAAAGAAAAGAAAGAGAGAACAAAACAGAATAATACAGAATCTCACATCGTAGCGTAAAACATATAATATCATATCAATGATCTTTATAAAACAGAAACTGTGTATACATACATCAATCATAGTTCAACAATCAATCACTAATCATCAGCCTGGACAGTTATAATAACATATCCTCACAATTGCCGATAATATACAACAACTAAGCAGCGGATAATCAAAACAGATACATTTATATGATATGAAGATCTTTAGCTCTCATGCTGAAGCTCTAAAAGCACCAAAATATGAACCGGTAAATATACTCAGTCTGACTCGAGCATTGAAAGGTAAGAACGTCCCGATCAGTCTGGTAAACCAGCGTGAGAAACACACTCAACTGAATTTATTAAATTTCCAAACTTTCCTTTTCAAAACAAAAGTATCGCGTAAGACACGCCCACACATAAACACATACATTTTTTTACCTTATGATAACTAAAACATTTCATATCAAATCATCTTATATTATAATAATGTCTATTGCACAAATCATATTAAAATAGCCTAAATTGTTACCACTGTTAAATTCCAGCATACTAGGGTCTGCAAATAAAATGGTAGGTACGTAGTGGAGTTTGGATTTCCATACAAATGACAAGATGAAGGGACTGCCTTCCGATGTGTGCACCTTTAGATGGATGTCCCCAAGCACAAAACATCTGTCGTCTACCAACACAAGACTGGCCTACCTTTATAACTAAATAGTACCGAATATGTCATCCTCCTGTTGTTACCCACCTTTTTCGAGGGTCCGCATAGCATACAAACCACAATAATTAGATACATGATGTCATAGCATGTAAAGATACATCTAGAAGAGGATGATCATATCCTACTTAGGAGTGACCCACTTAGCCTTGTCGCATCTAACATTGTTTCAGTCATTTCTGGTTGATGAGGCATGAGGTAACGATTACCTTTCACAAATCACATATCGAATTACTTTGAATGCCACACAGCCATTTTCGTTGACTACTAATTGCCTTCTACAGAAATACAACCATTTAGCTCATATGTCTCAAGGAGGGTGTTAAGCTAAGAGAAGTTGCCTTCTCCTCCACCACTGATGTACATTTGTAAAAACCAATGTACGTAATCTTTAGAAATGCAATGTCAGACAATGTCCATACAAGTTATCCAGGAACAGGACAAACCGAAGGTACTTTCCTACCACATCCTGTCGGGATATCCCTAGGATTAGTGGCAAATAGTCCTTGCATTGGATATTTCATAACGGAGAGACTACTGCTACTAGATGTATATTGGGATTTTAACCCCCACATGATCAACAAGCAGTCCTCTACTATGAAAATCCTAAATATCGATATCATCACAACCAACCTGCACAATCGTCGCATAAATGTTGATCCGAAGTGGTTTTTGGATAAACCGATCCTGGTCTCTTCACACCAACAAAGCAAAAGCGTTTCTCAACCTCAAATAGAAACTAAGTCTCGTAGACTTATCACGTCTCCAACTTTCAACTTGCTATCCTTCGGTCATGAAGGAAGCTCAATAAATTGGAGTAATACTCCGCACTACATGACAAACGATAATCAAGCCTACATAGAAGTCTACGTACTAAGTGTACGACTAAATAGTTCCCACATCAAGTTGAGGAACTAAAATTGCCAAGTTTGATAGTCAGTTATTTAACTATTAGAGCAACAAACAAATATTTAGAAAAGCAATCACTAGTCCATTTTTAATTAATTTTTGTTACTTAAATCACTTGCCAAATTTTCACTTCAAATTATCTTTTAAAAGATATAATCTCAAAACCATTTCAATATTTCAACATTGGAAAAGATTTCCACATAATTATTTAATAAGTAATTAACAATTCCCTTTATTTTTAACACTTTGAAAATATTACCTATACTTAAATTAGGTAAGTATATATTTTACTCTTTAAGGAAAATATTCTCTTAAACAAATTTGTTTGGGTCAAAACGAATGTTGCGTAAAACATCGTTACGACAACCCAAAATCATTGGCATACGGATTCGATAAATAGGTAGATAGATATAAAAATCCCATATACTATACAAAACATCTCCTTTCGAAAACCATTTACTATAACAACAGTGTTATAGTCCATCATTTCGTTACCTCTTGAAAACATCTATTTCCATAATGAATGTTGAAATCTATGTATTCGATACTTAACACATTTTAAACATCTTCAACAATTTAACTCTATTTAAAAATGTCACTATTCAAATCATTCATTTAGTTTAAATGATTATTCACTATCCAAAATTGTGAATATATATTCCTTAACAGATTCATTACTGCTTCACATTTAATTTAAAGGATTATCCACTGTCTGAAATCGTGAATATAATTCCTTTAATAAACTTCCATATTTAACTTATCAACATAAGTTGATTTTAGAATTATAAAACAATGCTTATAAATTCACATTTCTATATTATAAAACTTCAATATACAAAATTCCTTCATCAGCCAATTCCATTTATCTCATATATATGCCAAAATCCGATTATAAGTTAATTCACTTATAAACCTCTTATTTACAAATTCGTTCTTTTTATAAGTTCATAAATTATAAGTCGTATTCACTTATAATATGCATTTATAACTTTATTTTAACAATTACAAAACTCCTTTATAATTCCATTATTTTGATTTATAAAAATTCAATTTTATAAATCTTATATACATACCATTTATAATAAATTCAAAAATCTCAATTTAACTTGTTTTGGAGAATAGTTCACTTCATATTTCAAAAATCACATTTTAGGTATATTTATCAAAAATCATAATTTTTATAACATAAAAATTATAACTTTTCTTTATTCAAAATAAATCCATTCCTTAATAATTCAAAAATAAATAAAAGACATCTATTTTCAAAATTACTTGGAAATCCCTTTTATATTGAAATCATCACCTTAACATTTTTAAATTTACCTAAAATAGGCCCAATGCTGCAACAGCACTAAATACATCAATCATGGCATCCAAAACATCATATATCACATGATAACAACATATATCACAATATCTGTAAATAAAAACAATACTGGTGAGGAATCCAGTTGGATCCCTCCAACCTGTCACCGACAACAAATATACATATTAGAAAATATGTAAATGTCCACTTCGAGGCAAACGCGTGTATAAAGGCTCATCAGCTCATAGACGAAAAAGTATATGGTCTCATCTGCTCTAATAGGCAGGAATATATCCAAATACCAATCAATATATATAATATATATCATATATCATCTAAACAGTCATCTATCATCATAAAACAAATTTATTCTCCCATATATAAAAATATCAGTGAGGCAGAAAGAGTGAGTTGTACTCACTTTGGTTCCAATAGCAGTTGTAGTGTTTTATTCCGATTAAAATTAAACAGGCGTTTAATTTTACCCAAAATTTTCACTAGCTCCAATCTACCCCCAAACTAGTTCTAAAATGTAGTGCTCGTTTATACGGACCCAATGCAACTTGTTTCGTTAAAAACGGACCTCGTATGAAGAAGTTATGACATTTTTAAGTTTATACGAATTTATACAATATAATTTACAATATTATTTCATTTTTAAAACCTTAAATAGATCTGCACCGTTCTCTTTCTTCTTGATCACATCTAGGTCGATCGTGCTTTCTTCTCCACCTTTACAATGCTTCCAGGCCATGAAACCCATGTACATGTTTGTTTCTCCTCGACTTCGAGCCTCCATCGTGCATCGTGGCATCGATCAATGACCATCACAACGAAGCTCACCTCGCCGTGCATTATCGAGCTAAGTGCGGTCCAACTCAGCGTCTCCTATACCTTGAAAATCGTGAAAGAACATGCAGCGTTCAAATGAAAATCGCGATCGATCCTTCACTTCCTTTTCGATCATCACCATTAGATTTGTCGATCTCGTCGCCCTCTACAATATTGTAGTTGAATGTTTTTCATATGATTGATGGATTGGAAGATAATAAAGGAGGAATGAAACAAAAATTTTGCCGGTAAAATAGGATGTGGCGGCTAGAACAAGCGCCCTATGGTTTGTGTAAATAAGAAATTATAATGTCCTTTTATAGAAAATTTCGCGACACTATTCATCCGAAAAAATTTCGAACTCCGATCGAAGTGTGCCGCCTGCTGTTTATATGTTTTACCCCTATTCCAAATACAATGAAATATATATCGGGAGCCGATTGGATCGTATTTGGAAGATAAGTTTTCGATTCAACTATTTAAATTTAAATTTTACTTGAAAAAATTTCTACGCGTTTTAGCTTGCCATGACTAAACCGTATGTCTGATCGACATACAATTTGAAATCCTATAATAATATAATATTAGGATCCAATGAAACTAGTTTCATCAAAATCCGAGACTGTAAGAAAAATGACTATTTTTACATGTTAAATAAATATTAAAATATTCGATTTCTATAATTTAACTTTTAAATCAATTTTTAAAGTTTACCAACATCATACTAATTCAAATAGAATTTAATTCAACTATACAAATCATTTTCATTCATATTAAATTCAAATTCCAATTAATTCCATAATTTCAAATATTAAAACAATTTACTTATCCAATTAAATCCTTATATTCGAAATATAAGTTATTCAACTTATAAAATTTACTTGTGAATATTTAAAATCAATTAAATATATGAATTTCAAATGAATGAAATTCTAGGTCGATACATTCTCCCCTACTTAAAAGAATTGCGTCCTCGAAATTACCAAGTAAGAAAAAGTCATAGAATCCATTAACTTTTCAAAAACAACTCATTCAAATTAGATATCAAATTCATTTAAACCTTTTAACTTTTCTCAAAATCCATTAGTAAAACTTCTTATAAAACCTTTCTAAATTTTTAAATCCATTCTTGGTTACCTTTTCAAAACAACCCAATATCGTTTAACTTTTAACTCAAAAGTGGAAATTTTAGTTATCTAAAAAAATATTCCAATTTCCAAAAAAAATCTAACGCCTTAGATTTTCAAAAAAATTAGCCAGCGTATCCTTTGCACGGTTCAATCGTAGTAGGATCACAACATATATATATATCACAAATATACATCTCATCTTCGAGGATGAGACATTCCATAGAGAAAAAATGTAAAAGTATGATATATAATTCGAGATATGTACCTTATATTTTATTAGCAAGCATATACGACTAATATAGCACGAAAGCGAGCTCCAAATGCGAAGCAAGCGCCATCCGCACCTACTAAACACTCGATAACAAATGAGAACATGTATATATAGAAAGTAATATCAATATACAACATATACCAATACAATAACTATACATGCACATATAGCAAATGCAATCAAAAGGAACAAGTCCAACTATCAAACAACTATCTTCCAACTATCATCCAACAAATCAATATCTATCCAATTAATTCATAATTAAATCAATATAAATTCATTTTTTATTAATATTCGTTGAATTTTTTTTCAATTTAAATCGCATTTGATTCATAAACATTGGATTTTACTAACATTCATTTATTCATATTCAATTGGTTTACATTTACTAATTTGCATTCAAGTTGGATCACTTTCAAATTAAATCATACTCAATTACATTTAGATTCATTTCACTTCCAATTTGAATTCGATTATTTAGCTTTCAGTTTCATTAATTCAATTCCATTAACATTT
Source organism: Allium cepa (assembly GCA_030765085.1). Taxonomy (NCBI): domain Eukaryota; kingdom Viridiplantae; phylum Streptophyta; class Magnoliopsida; order Asparagales; family Amaryllidaceae; genus Allium; species Allium cepa. The sequence continues at coordinate 591,673,148 of CM060928.1, forward strand.
AATGAATTTCTATATAATCAACTAACATCCATCTAACAATCAATGCATATCCAACATCAGCAAATTAATTTACTTTACATTCAATTTGATTTAACACGTTTAATTTCAATTGGTTTAATATCTAATTGAATTTCATTCAATTATTCAATTCCCAATTTCATTAGCTTTTAATGAATTAACACTTGCATCCTTTAATTCCATATCAATTCATTTTCATTCGCTTGATTAATATTCAATTCACATTTCATTTACTTATTTATTCCATTAGTTCAATTCAATCATTAATTCGATAGCTAATTCATTTTACAACTAAATTTGAATTTCATTATATAACTCAAATTCATATTCATTAATTACTTCATTTCATTAACTGCTTATTATTCGACCTTACTTTGCATATTCACTTTATTAATTCATTTTGATATCAAATTCAACTTCATTCAACACCACTTAAGTTAAATTCCTTTTCAAGCATCATTTGTTTAACTTAACTTAAATTTCATCTCAAGTCATTTTATTTAACTTTTACTAAAGTCAAATTCATATCACCATCCAAATTCAGATTTTGTTTTGCTTAACAAAATTGTTTAACCATTTTAACATTTGGTTTTACTTGAATTTTCCCATTTTATAAGTTATACAACATATTTATTTAAACTTCCAAATTCATATTATATAATCACTTAAAAGTTTAATTTCCATTCCAATAACTTACCTAATCCAGTTTAAATTATTTAACCTTCCTTTAGTTAAATTTCAAATCATATATTTATTATGCTAACTTAAATTAATTATTTCATATTATAAGCCCAAAACTAGTTTCACTTATATTTATCAATTCCAACTTGGATTATAATTTCGAATTTGTTTATCACATCAAAACTTCAATCTTCATTTACTAATGGTAGCAAATCCATCACACAGAAACCCAAAAATGATACTGATGATGCTGCAATCATCACCCTTATTATTTCCCAACAATGGTAGTGAATTCAATGATTTATATTCTTTTAAGGAAATCCTATTTTATTTAGAAATCACATTTATAAACCTTTTACTTATAAAATATCACTATTTCACTACACTTAAATAAGATTCATCCCAAATTTATTTATCTTATATAGATTTATAATAATATAATCTCTTTAACATTGAAAAATAACTTTCAAAATCAATGGGATTCAAATTTTCAAATTCTTAGTCTAAATTCCATCTTTATTTATAACTCGAATTTATAAATATATTCATATTGTTTCATTTCTTATATATTAGATTATTTCACAATTGTTAATCATATTAATTATAATTCCATCTTTATAATTCACTTTCTTATATAATTTATTCTTTTACAATTGTTTCTTTTATTTAGATTATTCAAACAACTTTTATTAACTTACATATTTACATTTTCAAACAACCAAACAATTAATTTATATATACTATAGTATTTTTGAAAAATTGTTTCCTTTATATATAAAATATAATAGAGGTAAAATTATTTCATTTACCTAATTTAAAAATACTACTATGTCGACTTTCCTCGTTTAAGTTTTTAGAAATCCCTATCAATAACATGACATCCCACATACCGGCAAGAATTCACAAACAACTCAACGGATAAGTAAACACAATATAAAACATTTTATATCACTAATAAATATGCGCTCATGTATATAATACACTCAAAATCAATCCAGGGTGCTACTGTGCCTATCTATACCGAGTACACATCAAAGCCTAGGAATATACAAAATCTAAGCTATGATACCAAATGTGATGACCCACAAATCCGTACCCTTTGAATCGACAATAAACCATATATGTCTGATCCAAAAAGCACAGACTGACGGAAAGTCATGAGAAAGAAAAGAAGAGAGAAGAAGAAAAGATAAGAAAGAGAAAAGAGAGAACAAAACAGAATAATACAGAATCTCACATCGCAGTGAAAAATATATAATATCATATCAATGATCTGTACAAAATAGAAACTGTATATACATACACCAATCAGCGTTCAACAATCAATCACTACTTATTAGCCTGGACAGTTATAATAACATGTCCTCACTATTGCCGATAATATACAACAACTAAGCAATGGATAATCAAAGCAGATAAGTGTATACGAAATGAAGATCTCCAGCTCCCCTGCTGAAGCTCCAAAAGCACCAAGTCCGAACCTGTAAATATACTCGGTATGACCCGAGCATTGAAAGGAAAGAACACCCGGATCAGTCTGGTAAACACACTCAACTGAATTTACTAAATTTCCAAACTTTTCTTTTCAAAACAAAAGTATCTCGTAGCACATGCCCATACATAAACACGAACATGTTTTTACCTTATGATAACTATAATATTTCATATTAAATCATCCTGTATTATAATAGTGTCTACTGCACAAATAATATTAAAATAGCCGAAATTGTTACCACTGTTAAGTTCCAACATACTAGGGTCCAAAAATAAAATTGCAGGTACGTAGTGGAGTTTGTATTTCCATACAAATGACCAGGTGAAGGGACTACCTTCCAATGGGTACACCTCTAGATGGATGTCCCGAGGCATAGAACATCTGCCATCTACCAACACAAGACCAGCCCACCTCTATAACTAGATAGTACTGAATATGTCATCCTCCGGTCGTTACCGACCTTTTTCGAGGGCCCTCAAAGCATACAAACCACAATAATATGATACACGACATCATAGCATGTAAAGATATATCTAGAAGAGGATAATCATATCCAACTTGGAAGTGACCCACTTAGCCTTGCTGCATCTAACCCTATTTCGTTCATTTCCGAAAAATGAGGCCTGAGGTAACGATTACCTTTCATAAATCACATATCACATTACTTTGAATACCACACAGCCATTTAGGTTGACTACTAATTGCCTTCCATAAAAATACAACCCTTGAGCTTGTATGTCTCAAGGAGGGTGTTAATATAAGAGAAGTTGCCTTCTCCGCCACCACTGATGTACGTTTGTAAAAACCAATGTACGTAATCTTTAGAAATGCAATGTCAGATAAACGTCCATATAAGTTGTCAAGGAACGGGACAAACCGAATGTACTTTCCAACCATATCCTATCGGGAAATCCCTAGGATTAGTAGTGAATAGTCCTTGCATTGGATATTTCATAACGAAGAGACTACTGTTATTGGACGTATATTGGGATTTTAACCCCAAACGAACAACTAGCAGTCCCCCACAATGAAAATCCTGAATATCAATATCATCATAACCAACCTGCACAATCGTCGCATAAATGTTGGTCAGAAGTGGTTTTTGGATAAACCAATCTCAGTCTCTTCGCACCAACAACGCAAAAGCGTTTCTCAACCTTACACAGAAACTAAGTCTCTTAGACTTATCACGTCTCCAACTTTCAACTTGCTATCCTTCGGTCAAGAAGGAAGCTTGATAGATTGGAGTAATACTCCGCTACATAAATCAACATTCTCATCACAAATGATAATCAATCCTACACAGAAGGCTACGTACTAAATATACGACTAAATAGTTCCCACATCTAGTCGAGGAACTAAAATGGCCAAATTTGATAGTCGGTTATGTAACTATCAAAGCAACAAACAAATATTTAGCACCATAAGCAATCACTAGGCCCTTTTTAATTAATCTTTTATTAATTAAATCACTTGCCAAATATTCACTTCAAATTATCTTTTAAAAGATATAATCTCAAAACCATTTTAATATTTCAAAATTGGAAAACATTCCCACATACTTATTTAATAATAAGTAATCCATAATTCTCTTTATTTCCAACACCTAGAAAATATTACCTATAGTTAAATCAGGTAAGTATATATTTTATTCTTTAAGGAAAAGATTCTCCTAAACATATTTATTTAGGTCAAAATGAATGTTACGTAAAACATCATTATAATAACCCAAAATCATCGGTATAAGGATTCGATAATTAAATAGATATATAAATCTCATATACTATACAAAACATCTCCTTTTGAAAATCATTTACTATAACAACATTCTTATCGTTCACCACTTCCTTACTTCTCGAAAACGTCTATTTCAACAATGAATGTTGAAATCTATGTATTCGATACTTAACACATTTTAAAACATCTTTAATAATTTAACTCTATTTAAAAATTTGATTATTCAAATCATTTATTTAGTTTAAAATATTATTCACTGCTCAAAATCATGAATATAAATTCCTAACCAAATTCATTACTTCTGCACATTTAATTTAAAGGAGTATCCACTGTCTAAAATCGTGAATATAATTCTTTTAATAAACTTCCATATTTAACTTATCGAAATAAGTTGATTTTAGAATTATAAAACAATGCTTATAAATTCACATTTCTGCGTTATAAAAACTTCAATATACAAAATTCCTTTGTCAACCAATTCCATTTATCTCATTTATATGTCAAAATCCGAACATAAGTTAATTCATTTATGAACCTCTTATATACAAATTCTTTCTTTTTATAATTTTATAAATTATAAATCTTATTCACTTATAAGATTCATTCATAACTTTATTTTAACACTGATAAAACTCCTTTATAATTCCATTATTTTGATTTATAAAAATTCAATTTTATAAATCTTATATACATACCATTTATAATAAATTCAAAAATCTCAATTCAACTTGTTTTAGAGAATGGTTCATTTCATATTTCAAAAATCACATTTTAGGTATATTTCCCAAAAATCATAATTTTTATAACATAAAAATTATAACTTTTATTTATTCAAATAAATCCATTCCTTAACAATTCAAAAATAAACAAAACATCTATTTTCAAAATTACTTGAAAATCCCTTTTAATTTGAAATCATCACTTAACTGTATGAAAATTGACTATTTTTACATGTTAATTAAATATTAAAATATTCAATTTCTATAGTTTAACTTTTAAATCAATTTTAAAAGTTTACCAATATCATACTAATTTAAATAGAATTTAACTAAACTTTATAAATCATTTTCATTCATATTAAATTCAAATTCCAATTATTTCCACAATTTCAAATATTAAATTAACAATTTAATTATCCAATCCTTATATTAGAAATATAAGTTATTTAACTTAATAAAATTTACTTTTGAATATTAAAATTCAATTAAATATATGAAATTCAAATGACTGAAATTATGGGTCATTATAGTTGTAGACTTGGATAAAATTTACGAAGTTAACATTGAGGCTGGACCAGTGGGAGAACCAAGTTAACCCATGTACAAAAACATGCAACCTATTAGAAGGTCCGGTAAGGAATCTCATGCACCAGAGAGATACTATGGTATTCTCATGAATGGCGAGAAGGAGGACCGTGTCTTAGATGATGACATTCCTCTATCTTTATGATAAGCACTGTAGAGCAAAGACTTTGCACTCTGGCTTGGAGCTGTTCGAAATAGATTCCATGTATAAAAACAAAGTTTGGACTTTATTGGACGTAACCAAAGGGATAAAACCAATTAGCAGCAAATGGATTTTTAACAAACAACTAAATGCAAATGGAGAAGTAGAGACCTGTAAGGTAAGGCTAGTTGCAAAATAATTTCATCAGACTTAAGGCATTGATTATGACAAGACCTTTTAGCCCGTAGCCATGCTTAAGTCCATTCAGATCATATTATTCATCATTGCATTCTATGACTATGAAATATGAAATATAGATGTAAAGATTGCTTTCTTAAATGGTGATATAGAAGAAGTCATTTATATTTTATAGCCCAAGGATTTCGTGGTCAATGGGAATGAGGGCAGGGCTTGAAAATTGTTAAAGTCCATTTATGGACTTAAACAAGCTTGAAGGATTTTGAATAAGTGTTTTGATAAAATGATCAAACAGTTTGGTTTTTATTAGAATGTAAAGGAAGCGTGTGTATATAGAAAGGAATAGGGAAAACTATCATATTCCTAGTGCTCTATGTTGATGATCTATTATTGATTAGCAATGATACTACATTGTTGCAACAAGTGAAAGCTTGGTTTTCTATGAACTTCTCTATGAAGGACTTAAGAGAAGTAGCCTATATACTTGATATAAAGATCTATAGGGATAGACCGAAGTGGCTGTTGGGATTGTCTCAATCCTTGTAAATAGATGTCATACTAAAAAGGATCGGTATGGAGAATTCCAATGGTGGAAACTTCTCAATGCAATCTAGAATCGTCCTTTCTAAGAAGGATGCTCCTCATACCAATAAGGAGAAGAGATTATGAAGAGAATCCCATATGCTTCAGCCATAGAATCCATAATTTACGATATTCTATGTACTAGATCGGATGTGGCATATGCATTAAGGTGCATAATTAGATACCAGTCTAATCCTGGAGAAAAATATTGGATGACTGTAAAATGTATACTAAAATATTTAAGAAATAGTAAGGACTTATTCCTTATATATAAGCAAGTGACCTTTTTATAAAGGGGTATATGGATTCGAGCTTTCGAAGTGGTATAGATGATAGTAAATCAATGTCTGGTTATTTTATGCTTAACGGTGGAGCCGTTAGTTGGAAAAGTTCTAAACAAGAAATCGTAGTTGATTCCATGATGGAGGCTGGGTACATTTCCCTCAATGAAACAACTAAAGAGGCAGTCTAGATACGTAAGTTTTTAAGTGAGCTCAGAGTGATTCCTGATATCGAGAATCCTATGGCCTTGTTCTATGATAATAATGCGGCGATGCAGATTGTAAAGGACCCTAGAGTACACAAGAAGTCATGACATATTCTTTGGAAGTTCCTCCTGATTAGAGAATTTGTTGAGAAGAAAGAGGTTGTGATACAAATGGTAGATACCCAGGACAATATAGTAGATCCATTCACCAAGGTTCTACATCGGTCACCTCTTAAGAAGCTAATTAATGGGATAGGATTGAGATTCCATAATTTTCCCTATTGCAAGTGGGAAATTGATAGAGTTAGAGGTATGTCCTAGGAAATTTTGTAATTTATTATAAACTAGTTAACTCTGTAATTGATTCTCATTTGTTACGAAGGTATTTTTATTTCTCTTATATATTCGTTATAATGTATTATAAATAGTTAAGTACTTAATTAAAATATATTTAATAGAAAATCAAAAATTGATGTATTTGTGATAGTAATTAAAAATAGTTGTAATCATGGGTATTGTATCACAATATAATAAACACATCTTTTTAAATGTTCCTAGTTAAGACTGGATATCGATGTATTCGCTGAGACCAGTGTATGTAACACTCTTCCAATGTTGGGCAATGAATTACTCATGACTGCTAGGGGAACCTGGGGGTTATCTACTGATGATTATTGGATAACTATGGAACAACTCACTTGATAGTTTCTAATGGTTAATATAACTAAGGCCAAACATAAAATATCGATGTGACTGATTTACATAGTACACTCAACTTGAGAATAACATCGATCTTTAATATAAAAGCTCTGCGTAGAGTAGTTTATTTAATAATAATTGTTATTATGAACCAAGGACTTTGTATTTGGACAATAGAGTTCAATATGGGCAATGCTCGAATTCTGACTATTTTACCAAACTCCATAAGTCCAAAATGATATAATTTTGATGAAGAGAATTAGTGTAAATAATAGTCACAACCGAGTAATGCTTAAAAGGGTAAAATTGGATTTTACCAAAACCAAGTAGGTGATAAATTTGAACAAAATGTCACACCACCAGCTAAGTGATGTGTGAACGTCAATATTCGAATAATTCGATATTAACCGCTGACCAAGTTTACACATAATGAATCACATAACCGAAATGATGAATTCTTCTTTGACCAAATAATTTAATTAATTTATTATTGTTATAAATTTGTTAAATTAATTAATATTTGTAAAATATTAGCTATGAAATTTGATTTTGATTTGATAAACAAATATTACTAAATATATATTTATAATAGTTATAAATATATTGATAAGCATTAAATGGGATTTAGTTGCAAGATATTTATTTGAGCCTTAAAAGTGTTTAAAGCCCAATAAAAGGGCAGTTAATTCGACTACATCATGGGGCTATAGGCAGCTCAAATATGGGATAGAATGGCTTGATTTTGGATGGCTGAGATGGAAGGAGATTGACTAAAAGTTGAGATCCCAATTTTCTCATTTCTTCCTCTATTTAAGCATCTCTACCTTCGTTTGATATTTACCTTTTGGAGACTTCATCCCCATACATTGCCACCCGAACTCCTCTCCCATCTTTCTACTTTCATAAGCTCAAATCAAGTCAATTCAACATTTATTCGACAGCTGGTGGTCAACTGTTTAAGCACTATCGCTCTTTTGGATTGAAATCATTTCAAGGAGAATACTTCATCATTTCAAGATGTACTTCAAGGCATTGGGAGTAAGGTACATTTCTAACTGAAAAATGATCATTAATGGTTAGATTTAATGTTTTATTATGTATACGTGTGTGTGTGTGTGTGTGTGTGTGTGTGTGTGTGTGTGTGTCTATATATATTGTTTGTTAGGTAATAGTTCTTGTATATAATTACATTGTCATAAATTAGTTTAGTTGCATGTGTTTATATACTTGTATAAAAAAAATGTTATGTACACACCTATAATGGTATGGCTCAGAAATAAAAAATATTTTTTATTTATTTACTTAATCTAATTATATATATGTTATAAAAATGCAGATATATAGTTTATAATTTAATTACTTCATCATGCTTTATATAAATACGTTATATATAATTTATATAATTTATTATGGATATATTAATTTGGCAGTAATAAGAATATTATATATATGTATTATTATATATATTATCTAAATCATTTATTTACATAAATTAAATATTTTAATATATAAATTATATAAAAATTATGTTTCACATTTTATAAAATTATATAATCACAAAATATATGCTCGAAGGAAAATAAAACATACATTTTTTATTTAAAAATAATTTTGATAAAAGCCAAAAATTAAATAATCAGTTTTAAAATTATTTTTAAACCCTAAATTTTATGAAATAAATTTCCAAAGTATAAAATATCGTTCGGAATTTTATTAAAGGTTTAAATTTCAAAACTATTTAATAATAATATTTTAAGTTAAAACCATATGAAAATTAATTAAAATAATAATTAATTTTTTTAAGCAATTTTTTGAGTCATTCACAAGATCAGGTAAAGATTTTTATTACAAATGTTTTTCTGTATTATAAGCAGCAATCAATATTCGAATATATTATTATAAATTTATAAATAAGTAATATGTAATTTGTAGTGTATATATAATATTGTTTATATATGTATATATTATTTTTGGTTTTATAAAAAAATATTTATTTTATTTAATATATTTATAAGTGATTTAAATATATATTCACATAAATATATATACGCATATCTCTCTACTAATAAAGAAAATTCGTTGAACTAATTTACTCGGTGTCTTTTTGAAATTCTAAAAATGCCCTTGCTTTCCGTTTACATGTTTGCACTCAAACAAAATATTAACGTATACAATAACACAAACAGCCCGTGTGCGAAGCATGGGCCCATACTAGTATATATAATATATTGTTGATATTCCATAATTATGTTTATAGTATGTGTGTGTATATTATTTTTTATTTTTTTTGAAAATTGATGCCACCGCCTCATTAGAAACCTAAATGTGTGTATGTATGTATGTATATATGTATATGTTTATAAACTATAGAAATACATGATTATGTGTGTATATATTATATATTTATATTTACATTTTTATATATTCATATATTTATAAAAAATTAATTAAAGTTTATATATAATATATTATTTATGAATGTAAACAGTATACAAATATGCATGTGGATAATATATTTGTACATTGGATGAACTAACGTGTTCTTGTGATGTAAATCCCAACATATATACGCATGCATGTTACACCATGCATGGATTGATATGTTACATCCGCATACACATATATATTTGCATGATACACATATATAAAACATAAGATAAGTTAAATAACACTATACTATTTAAAATAAAATAAAATATTTTATTTAAATAGAAAGATTCAAAATAAACTAGACTTCAATAGCCCAATAAAAATTCAATAGGGTAAAAAAAATTAAAATTCACTCATTACTTCCGCTACGGGCTCACTAGTTCCAACATTCTATTGTCATGAAAATACTGCAACGACCCGTCAATTTATCATTTTGGAAAATAATGTTGAAATTTAAAAATATTCAAATATAACATTTTTAACATAAATGATAATGTTCTGAAAAATAAATAATATTAGTAACCTTATATTGAATAAATGTTTACAAAATACACACTTTGAAAAATATCGATAAAATGACCAAAAAATCATTTTATCGATGATCAGCTCTTAGACCCTCCGATATCATTTACGGTGCTGAATACATACACTCATTTATCTATATGATTGAGAATATGTAATAAAATTATTTATTTTATTTTTGAAATTTAAATCCCTTTATGACATCCTTAACGATATCACTATTTTGGAATAATTAATTTTTGAATTTAAATTGAGTTTAAATAATTTAGTTATTTTAAAATTCAAATGAAGCACTTTTAATTATTGCATAATGGTAGAAATATTATTTTTAGCTTTGTTTATAAAGATATGTATATTAACTAAAAAGTGAAAATATGACCGGAAATCGGAATCAGATTTCGTAACAATTCAACATAGAAAAGTAATATAACGTTATGGATCATTGAGATATACATATGCATACATACATGTATATATACATGAACACATTCACATGCACGTGAATATACATATTTATATACAAATAATAATAAAAGATAAAAAGAAAATATCATGATATTATATATAAGCATCATGATATTTCGTTCAACTCAAAGTCATGCTCTTAAACTCAAAGTCATCCTCTTACACTTAAAGTACAAGCACAGGTTACACACATATAGGGGGTATATCGGCCTTGCAAGGTGGTGGAGGAGGGAGGCAAATGGTTGAGGTAATGTGATGTTTCGGCAAATAAATTTCATGATATTTTTGTTCACAGTTTTCCTTATAAATACCACTATCCATCTTCACTTCATTTGCTTATAAATTCCTATGCTTTCTTCACTTCTCCTCTTTAATTTAATGGCTTCCTGCCTTAGGAAGTTAATAAAGAAAATTATGGCAAAGAGTACTTAAAATTATATAGCATATATATAGTATCCAAACCAAAGCAAATCTCCTCCTTCTTCCCTTCTAAATCCACGGCCACACTATCCACCATCTAAAGGCCGAGCCTTTCCTCTCTTCCAAGAAAGGCCAGGAGCACCCAATCAACAAAAGCCAAGGCCGATCCCATCTAAGAGCTTTAGTGCAATCTTAACAAGTTTAATTTTTCGAATAGCTGAGCTATAGTAGCTTTAAAGTTAGTTCGATTTAATCTAAAGTGAGAAACTCTATTTATATTATGATATTGTAAACTATGTTTGGATATCACAAAGGAAATCACTTTCCTTTAATAAATAAAATGGTATATATAAGATTATTAAACCTCTTTAAAATGGTTTAAATGATTTAGTAGTGGTTTATAACATTTAAAAGTGTATGATATGGAATATTAGTTAAAATAGGCATCTAGTGTAACAGTAGTTCGGATTTCGTGCAATTAAAAGTTAAAATAAGATTTTTCCAAACTCTTATAATCATAGTTTTCAAACAAAAGAAAATGATCGAGATTTTGGTTAGTAGATTTTGAAATATGAGCAAATCAAATTTTCAATATAATCGCGCTTTAGCAGTTCAAAAACCAAAGTGATAAAAACTTTAAAATTAATATTTTATTTCTTTAAAAATATGAAATAAATTCTACAAACATTTTAAAATGTTCTAAAAATTTGAGTTATAAAAATTAATTTATAAAACTTGAACTATTGCATTCATGTATAAAGTTTTCCGATCGGAGTTCAAATGAAAAAGTTATTAACGTTTGAATATTTCAAGTCAAAAATAATTATATATGAATTAAGTAATTAAAATAATTAACAAAAATTAATTAAGGATTAATGGTTAGTTAACGCTTGCTTAAGGTTTCAGTATGATCAATGTTAAATTAAATTGGGCGGAAATGGCCTAAAATAAATTAAAAAGGGAAACAAACAACGTTAGCCAAAAAGGCATGACCGTCGACACCTAGGCTCAAATGGTCGACTGCTAGTGGTGCCTAAAAGAGGCTATGTGGTAGGATTGTGTAATATGGAATAATGAAATAGTCTAGGTAGATAAAATGCGAGGAGACACCAGGATTTTGTACTGGTTTGGACCTCTTGTCCTACGTCCAGTCCCTAAGCTTCACTTAGGAATTTCACTAACTAACACCCTCACTTCACCCGGAGGAATAGGTTTACAACTTACCCGAACAACCGAACGGGATTTCTTGCCTCAACTACTGAAGAGGACTTCAACTCAATTACTAAAATACAATATTCGAATTGTTGTGTTCTTGTCAACACTAATGAGTCTAATGTAGTACATATTCCTATAATCTTATCCTCGAGAGTATGCGATGTGTTTGTGAAGATTTAGAAAATGTGAGTTGCTATGAATCAAAGGAATGTTATAAACAAAAACAGTGATTCAAGCAATAGATTGGTGATTGCTTTGAGAATATCTAAAGAATATGAACAAGAGAATAGTAAGATTAAAGCAAGAGAATTCGGTTGTTTAAATGATGTTAGAATCATGTGTGTGTATATATATGTAGAAGAGGTGCATATGTTGTCAAAGGTTGCAAACAAGAGATGCTTCCATTTCCATTGATGAATGGTTGCAACTCTTGGGAGGAAGAAGGTGTCTTTTCAGAGAAAATTCGCAGGTTCAAATTCAGTCGACTGAGCAGGGAATTCAGCCAACTGAAAATATGAAGTAAAATTTTCGGGAGCAAATTCAGTTGACTGTGCAGGAAATTCAGTCGACTGAAACTGTGCATGTGTATAAATTTGTTCCAGTTGACTGTTCCTATTCAGTCGATTGAACTTATAAAACATGCTAGTGAAAACTTAATTGAAAAATGAAGTTTATAAAAAAATTCTAGTGTTCGTGCAATCTTCTTGAGGATAGATTTTAACAATACATCTAGACTAAGACATATGTAAAAACATACTTTAAGTTTGTTTGGTATTCATCTATCATCCTTTAGCATTTGCATATATTTCTTCCTTGTTTGTTAAAGCACATTGTCATTGATCAAAATCTTCACGTATCAACAGTGTCGTGGCAGTTGTAATCTAAACCTATGGCCGGCATTGATTCGAAGCGATAAATATGGGCTTAAACCCCTCTTTTTTCGTATTTTATGAAGCAACGACGTAGCTTTACCATTTTCTCTTCTCCAAAAATTCTTAAATCTACATAAATCGATAGTTTAAATATATATATGTAAAAGTGGAGAACAGCAGAGGATAATAGAGAAGAAGAACACAGTCAAATAGAATCGCCAAAGGCAAGGTAAATTATAAATCCGAATCCAAATATAAATAAATCCAAATTTCTTTTCAAATCTAGATTTCTAATATATATTTGTATGCTTGCGGTATATGTTTTTCGATGGAGAGAAAAAGGGAAGTCAATCTAGAATAACAAGGAGTAGATCAGGAGATTTGAAAAGCTAAAAGGTGGGTGGAAAATTCTAGGATGTTACAAACACTATCTCTAATGAGTCACACATTCCATGGCACTACTAACCCTGTCTATAATGAGTTTTACGTCAACAAGACCTTGGTGTTTGCTCAACCTAAGCTTTGATACAAACCTAATGACCGGGATTTTCAACCCTTAAAAATTGACACAAATAAATCCTCGTGCCACAAATCCAAGTGCTGGAAAGCCAGGTTGTTAGAGGAAAAAGAAAATAAAGAGATAACAAAATCTCACATGAATGCAATAACATATATATTTAAATATATAATCTTTGCAGCAGAAAATTTTGAATACAATATTAGAGTCTAACTTGGATTCAGCCTAGATAGTTATAAACCCTATGTCCTTACAAATGTTGAAAAATAAAAACAAATGTAATAAATGCAGCGGATAATAGAATACATCCATACGTAGATGAAAATCTCCAGCGCTCCCTTGGAAACTCCAAGCATCTTCAACTAAACCTGAATCTACTCGAAACTGACTTGAGTAATAAAAATACCTAGATCGGCCTTGATAAACCAGTAAGAGATATTCGAAATTTTAATTGTTGATGTTAATCAAAACCTTTGAAAAGAAGGTTGCCACATAAGACCATGCCCATATATAAATACGGATGGGTTTTATCTTACGATAACCAAAATACTTTATACAAAAATCACTTTGATATTATCTTTAATGACATTCTTTTGAAACACTTTTCAAGTAAATATATATAACGAGCATCAATAGCTGGACTAAGTCTATGGTAATATATCTGAATTAAGTCAAACGGAATACACTTGGACGAAATATATGATAACAAAGGGGTAACTGAAATGTTTGCAAAGCATTACAGCTATTTTGGGAATATAATCACAACCATAAAGCTCATATTGGAATTGGATTTCCAATATGATAGGGAACTGGTGGCCTTTTCCTTCGATCCACGCATAGCAAACATAGTTCTGACAGTGCATTTATCGCTTTTCTCAAAAAAACCACTTGGAACTGCACTTGCTACACCGCTAACATTCGATAGCCTTATCGCTTCTCACAAGCAAACCACTACATTAAAATAAATGCCTTGAGGATTCAGATTCCACTGGACTCCTCCATATTTATACAACCGATAGTCTGAAATATATGTCCTACAGACCACATAATTACCTGTATCATCTCCGAGATGCGAGTGAACGCTTGTCTTCTACAAAACCACACTTTATTTCACACAAAGCCACGCTTATCCTTCCATAAAGCACATTCCGCTTAGAATGCCACACTGTCATTCTTCCAATCGTTATTGACTTCCATGAACATACAACCTCTAAGCTCGCACGTTTCAGAGAAGGATATTAAGCAAGGAGAAGTTGCCTTCTCCGCCACCAAGTAGATATACGTTTGTAAAAGTCAACGTTGTGATCTTAGAAATGCAATGTCAGATATTCGTCCATTCAAGTTTGTTCTGGGACTAAATGAAACCGAAAGCACTGCTCCTACCACATCCTTTTTTAGGAGTCACCCTAGGATCATTAGCAAGTAGTCCCTGCATTACGAAGATTTCAAAATACGACAAGACCACTTCTACAATAAATATCTCTATATTGGAAGCGCCAAAAAATGTCAACAAGTAGTCCTTCCGCTATGAAGATCTTCGATCTTCAATAAAATGAAGATTTTTAGAATGCAAACACCACTACCATATAAATATAATGTAGGGTAAACCCCTGGGACTCATGACAGCAGTCCTTACATTTTGAAGATCCTCGGTCTTCAATAATCATCATCAACATGTCTTCACTTCTGGATGTATACATTGGTTCGAAGTGGTTTTTAGATAGGATTTGCCTAAATCCTACCCCGATTCCTTCGCACCAATCATTGATTAAAAGGATGTTAAGTTCATATGTGATTATCCATCATCAATCAATTTAATTCATCATTTTATTCATGCACAAATATCTCAAAGAGACATTATTTTAAATTATTCCATTTATCTTCTTAAAGGTATATGGAATCACTAAGCCTCTTTTATCAAATCATTTGATAAATTTAATTCTTTTTAATCTTGTAATAATTCCATATCAATTACTCAGTAAAACATTTCCAAATCATTTATTTAAATCTCATATTGGAAAACATTATTTTAGAGCATCCAGGTTTTCCTTTCGATCTGTTCTACCCCTCGCCTGATTAGTGAAAATAAAGGCCATGTAAGTTGAGGATACTGGTTGCTTTATTCCTAACCTTAGTTACACACCTTTTTTTTACCTTTCTAGATCTCACAACGGGACAAATGCATTAGTCATTTCCGCATACTCCTTTCATTTTTAGAAATGATTTGAATAAATTCCAAATCATTATTTAGAGAACTTAATTTTTTTTTTAAAAACCATTCATAAAAGAAATGAAAAAGAATGGTTAAGTTTAAAATCGTATTTCACAAGTTATTGAAACTGCTGTAAAAAGTGCTGCGAAAAAGCACTGCAAACAGTGTATTAAAACTTCGTTGATCAAAACAACATTTTTATTTCACATATATCCATTTTTCCAACTCAAACCACTTTTAAAACACTTTAAATGATTTATAATATTTGTTCCATATTTTTAAACATTCAAAAAATATTCATTTAGAACATATACTACTTTGGCCACCGAACTGCCAAAGTGCAATTTTATCGAAAACTTTATTTGCTCATACTTTAAAATCTATTAAATGAGATATCGATCCTTTTCTTTTGATTGAAAACTATATTCATAAGAGTTTGA
The DNA here is from genome assembly GCA_030765085.1 of Allium cepa. Lineage (NCBI taxonomy): Eukaryota > Viridiplantae > Streptophyta > Magnoliopsida > Asparagales > Amaryllidaceae > Allium > Allium cepa. Next base: position 591,689,584 of record CM060928.1, read on the forward strand.
AATATTATTATCGCAAATAAATCCAACTCCGATTCAATCCTATAGAAGGATTTAACATTTACGATGCGAAATCGCGAACTGCCGTTACGCGACGTGCCTATTTTTGACTCCTAATTCATTATTTATCAAAACTTCACTGAATCGAAGTTTAATGTTTATAAAACATTTTTAAACCATTTTCAAAAAATTAAGCCAATATTTTCTGTATTAAATCTCTAATTCACTTTTAAATCATCTTATAATATTATATAATTACAATATTCCTTTTCAACCTTTTTATATTTTCAAAACCATTAAGGGACTAAATAAATTCATATGCACATCCATATGGATTTACATTTTTTTAATTAATCATTTTTAATTACATAACTATTTTACTATGATTTCTCATAATTTATCACAACCAAGTAATAAACCATATCAATATCCATATAATCAACCATATTATCATCCAAGTTATCAAACATATTAAACGTCCAATATTTTTAACTCTTCATGTCGTTGTACTTGGAATATTTTTAAAGATTGAATAGTAAAAGTGTGATTACTTGCCTTAAATCAAACCAACTTCCTACCAACATTCAAATTACCACAACATTTCACTTAATCATTGTTAACTTCAACTAATCAAGTTCTACTCCACTAAATCAATTTTTTCTTCACTTAAACATCACCTAGAACCATGCTTCTCTCCTATAAACCACACAACCATCCTCCATCACCGTCTTTTAACTCATGGCCATCCTCCATCTCCTCCATCATGATGCTCAGGGCCCAAGCCTAATCTCCCCCTTTCTTCATCGTTTCTTCTCCTTTTAAGTGCTAAAACATGTTCTCTAAGTGATATAAGAACTTTGATAGAGTTTGGTGGAGATTGGACATGATTTACATTTTTTCTAAAAGTCAGAGAGGAGGAAGAAGCCATTAGAGAGCATGGAAGAAGAAGAAGAAAATGATGACAGGATTTTTGAATGAATGAAAATGAAGAGCGTATGCATGTGTATTTATAGGAAGAAAAGGTTTACAAAATATATTTAGGCAAAAAGACCAAAATACCCTTTTCTTAACCATTAAGTGAACTCTATTTTTTCAAGACTTAACATCACCTATCACTTCATAACTTTATGTCTTAATCACTTAAGCATTAAAGATGTAAAATAATAATTTTGCTGGATTTGGATGTCATTGATTTGATGTTTGCTTTTATACTTTTATTAATTATCTTACTTACTTTTACTACTGATATTCTAGATTTTTTAATGATACTTAAAAAAAGTAAACATGTTTTGTTATTAAATTTATAATATATATGTTAAAACATATTAACAAAGGTGTAACAACGTTGCGACAACTTATATTGAATAACACGTTGATTTTCGACAAAACTTTTACGGTCACATTTTGACGTTTTTGTTAAAATATTTATGTTCGTAAAAAAACTTTAAAATAAGTTTCTTATCATTTTAAAATAATTAAAACAAGTTTATTTTATTCATAAAACCATATTTAATAATATTGAAATCAGATATAAAAAAATGACGTCAATCTGCCGAAATGCGACAAATTTTGTCAATGTTTATATAACAAGTTTATAATTTATAAAACCATTATAAATTAATTTTTTATCATTATCATATCATTATATAGCCATTAAAAATAGTTATCTACCATTAACAATAATTATTCGAATTTATATTAAATTTTATGGAAACCACCTTTTGTCAATTTTACGACAAAACTTCAAAATCTCTATTTAGTTATAAAAAAAATTTATCATTCTTAATTATCACACAAAACATGATTATTAAGTTTGAAAATTTAATATTTGAATATTTAAAATTAATTAAATATTCCATTTAAAAGTTATAAAATTATGGGTAGTTACATGAAATGTGTGCTATAAGAAGGTAATCGTTACCTCGAGTCTCGTCACCTGGGATTGTCAAAAACAGGGTTAATGAGGTAGGGCTATGTGGGTTGCAATCATTAGTGTAACGACCCTGAAATTCAGACTCGGTTTAAAATTTTAAAATCGCTTATTTAGTGTAGAAATTCGAATTTTTACAAACAAATTTCGTTGTCATTCAAACTTCACATTTGGAATGCGTCTAGATAAACATAGGCGTACGTCAAATTTCGTCGGAAAATATGAAAGTAAATTTCGCTCGTCGCATTTACATATTAGTTTAAATTTTGTGTGCAAATTTTCTATCGTCCGAACTCAAATATTTTTCACAATGTTGCATAAGAAAACTATTCTGAACATGACGGAGCATTTCATTTCGTCCAAATTCGCTTTTAATTGCTAGTTAAAATGTTCGCTCGAGCAAATGGTTCAATAAGATTTACCACTTCGCAAACAGTGTCAAACCATCAATATCTTTATACCGTTGTGTCCGCCTCGTCGCACTGATCAAAATGGTATATTTATTTGTGTCAATCGGAGTTCGGCGTTGTAAATTATAATTGGTTAACGAGTACAAACTGGTCCACTACGCAGCACAAACCGGTACCCAACTTTCCAACGTTTAAAATTCTTAGGACCTTTGACTATTCAGCTGTCTTGAAAAGCTAATAGCCGTCACATTTACAGAAGTATTTTGCATTGACATGGGGACTGTAAACCTCTCTGTATATATCTGCTACCTCTGCCTTCATTTATTTCTCTGCTTTCATTAATTACTCAGTTCACTTCACACTCAAACTCTGGTACGCACTCCTTTTTCCTGTCCTCTGTTATTCCTTTCTTCTTCCTCTTTCATTTCCTTTTTATTATTTTCTAAACTTCAGTATGAAATGCGCCACTACACTTTCCCACCCACTGCCGCACCACCGCATCCCCACTCCGTCGTGACCACGTCCACCAGCCTTCGCCTCCACCATCCGCCACAGCCCGCCTCAACTGCACCAACCCCCCCCCCCCCCCCCCCCCCACTGTCCCACGCGTTCGCCCAGCCTCGCCCACTGGCCACGTCCGCCTCCATCCCAGACAACTCCACCTCGACCGGATAGCAAAACACACACACCCATCATCATTCCCACGTCCGCCCTCCACTGTCCCCAGCCGCGTCCACCACTACCATGTGCTCCGCCCTTGCCACCGCTGTCCACGACCCACATCTCCACCGCCTCGCTTACAGCCTCCCCACTTCGCCCTTGAACCGCAGAGGCCCTCCACCAGCGACATACCACCTTTTCCCGCCTATACCTTCCCACTCCATTGCTCAACCACCCACCCCACTGTCCCACGCAGACCCACCTGATACCGCCACTGCCCAGCCCAGTCCACTAGTGACCATGCAAACCTCCTCCGGCCTCGACCCTCGTCACCACAGTTCCCGACCCTGACCTCGCTGACGCCCACCGAGCCGACCCCGACCGCCCTACTCTTTATATATATACGGTTTGTCTTAAGAAAAAAACAAAACGAAAGGAGAAGCTTCGATTTTATATATATATATATATATATATATATATATATATATATATGTATTAGTTGCAAAGTATAAGAAGCTTTGATTTATTATATAGAAACAGTACTGTTGGTTTGTATATATGTAGTTGATAAGCTACAGATTTAGTTGAACAAAAATAATATAAAAGCAGTTCTGTTATAAACATGTTTATATTAAGATATATAAGTGTCCACTTTTATATAGTTTTGGTTTATAGTTCAGTATATAATATGTTAATTTATAAAGAAGTGATGGGTTATAATCTAAGGGCTCACGTTATTTGATTTGGTTGTTCCAGCCACTGCTGATCCGGGATCTCAGTCCTAGGCTTCATCCGACTTGTTTGAATCTATCTAGCTTCGTTATTTTGGTATGGTTTATGTATATACAATCAATATATATACTTTGTATTAAACCATGGTTGGATAATCTTTTATTTGATTTGCAGTTGTGTTCATTTTGCGTCGTGCCGGTTAGTGTCTATCTTATCTTTTCGTCTTCGTGCTTCGTCGTCCAATCTCTAACCACGCAAGGTGAATATTTCATTCACGGCTCAATCTATTATGCTATGATAATCAAGTTATAATTGTTGTTAATATTAATTTGGATATTAAATTGTTGATTGTTAAAATTGTTGAAATAATACTGTAAATCGCTATGCAAGTTAAATTTGAATATTGTTAGTTTACGACAAATAGTTGTAACACTAAATGTGTTATGTGATGTTGAATTTGGTTGTTAGTATAAGTGAAATTTAATATGAAATTGAAATTGATATAGGATAGTTAACAATTTAAAATGGATTATATCTGTTGAACTTGACCCCTTTAAATGTTAAATAAATCGTCGCGTAGAAATAGCGTTAACTACACTTTGGACCATTGAATGTATGATTGATATAGTAAATTGATAATAGACACTAAGTGAAATCATAATGTAATTATCTTTAATCTGCATGAAATGATAGTGTGGATTCTAGGAATAATTATATTAATTTACATAAATAAAAAATGTAAGTTAATACGATTATTTCGGGATTATTTAATAAATTTTTGAACTGTTATGTATGGTTGTTATTGCTTGTTTATTTACTTTGACACCATCCAAGTTATCACACTGCAAGTTCCTTTTGCTATGCTTTGCTTTATATTGAATGATATTGGGTTGAAATGATAAAAAAACCCAATTGAACAACTTGGCCTAGGATAGATAACAAAAAAATAAGAAACCCGATTGGTCAACAAAAATCATTTTGAAATTGAAATATATTTGAAATTAAGGAATGAACTTAACAGTTTATTTGAAAATTAAGCAACGAACTTAAGGCATTTAAATTGAAATAAATTAATGGATTTAATTGAAACGGATAAATAAACCTAATTAATTGAATAAAATAAATTGGAAAATTTAATTGAAATGAGATTTAGAAACAAGTAAGTTTTAGAATTTAATAATTTAAAGATTTATTAGATTTGTTAGATTTAGATTTAAACTCAGCTTTAAATTAAATAGTTTTGAAACTTGTTATAAATTTAATTTGAGATTTAGAAAATTTTGACTTAAGTGGAATACAAAACGAACTAAAGTTTTTGATTTAACTTAGTGATAATTTAAATTTAAAATGATTTTAAAACTTAATGAATTAATCAAATCAGGATATTTTAAACGGAATATGGATTAAGTAAAATTGTAACTCGGAAATAACTTATTTGAAATGTATAGATCAGTGAACCAAATAAATGGAAATGGATTTCTGTAAATATAAATCTAATTGAATTGGTAAATAAATCAAATGAAGTTTTGATATAAGGAATTTAGTGAATTAAATCGATTTAATCGAATTTATGATAACAATGGATGTAAACATGAAGTGACATGAATAGAATTTGACTTAATGATTCAAACCGAGTAAACCATTAAATTGAATTCATTGATTATGAACTAAATTTAATAAGAGACATTGAGACCTTACTAAATTGAACTTGAATACTTAATTTTATTATTGACCCAAACGTTTGAACTAAAGATTTCATTTGGAAATATGTTTTAAATATCCGAAATAAATTGAATCGTGAAATGTCAAATTTCGGAAGTCAAATTTGTACCTTGACTTTTGGACTTTGATTTGTTTAAACTTTAATTTAACCAACCATCGGGTAACAAATACGAAGTTATTAAAGAGACCGGGATCAGGAATGGACATACTCTCTGTCGATAATGAAAACCACTTTAATAACTATTATACGCGAAGTGTGCTCCAGAATGAAGTGGATGATTTGGTGAACGCGTTGACTGATGAAAGAGAACGATATTGGATGACCCCTGACATGACTAAAACAGGAGTCGTGCCGGGCCATTGAGGTTCGCCACCTCTAGCGGACACGCTTCTTCGATACCATATCTATTACTTTTGTGATTCGATTTGGGTGCACCTCTTGATTTGGGAGTGTTGTTTTGCGGTGTTGAGGTAGCTTTTTGCTATGCTCAACATCAGTCCGGATCACGCAACTACTAGTATCCTAGTTGGTATCGCCTCATGTACCTTGTCATACTGATTATCCTATTCGCGACCACTACGTTTTATTTTGTGTTATACCTATGGGGTACCCTCTGATAACCACTAGTTTACGGTGGGGTTTACGGTGCTGTATAGACTATGGCATTATAAAATGTATTAAGGGGAATTATGGTAACGCCTTAACGCTATTTTAATATCGTATTTTACTGATTAGACATTATCTACATATCGTATTCTATTGTATATATAGATATTTTATCGAATCCTTAGAGATGTTTTATTCATCTTTGAGTTATGAACTTTATTCCCTGCATTTGATTATCCTGTATAAGATTTTGAGTCCTGACTCGAGTGTTTCTTTTTGTATATGCTCGGGTCGGTCTGAAGCTATCCAGTTTGCTGATCAAGGTTGGTTGAAGATACCGAAGGCTTAGCATTTATCTTTATCAGTCTATTTCTATTCCTGTATTGATGTCCTAGTTTTTTGGACATTTATGTATTTCCTTTTAGTCACTCTATGTTAAGACATTGTTGTACTTCATATAGTAGCTTCATGAACTACTATTATGACAATTTATTTCCCGCTGCATTATTCTGTAACTGTTCTGTGTCTGTGATGTTGTATTGATTCTCATTTACATTTATGTATTTATAATCCCATAATGATTCGTGTTTTGTATTATTTAAGTTGACATATGTGGATTATTGTCAATTTAAATGGTCCAAATATACGGGTTGTTACAATTAGGATATGGTCATCCTCTTTCTATATTTCCCTCTGTATGTCGGGTATGTTGTGTATGCTTTGGGATCCCGGTAAAGGTTGGTAACGACAGGGGTGATGTCATATTCGATGCTATCTATGGTAAAGTTAGGCCGGTTCTATGTTGGTAGAGGACCATCTATTTGTGCCGCGATGCATTTTTCTAAAAATGTACTATATGGAAGGTAGTCCATTACCTTATCATTGTATGGAATCCGTTCTCTAATAAGTGCCTTCGGATTTGATTATAGTACCAAATATGCTAGAATTTAGTAATGTAACAATTTCGGCTAAGATTATGTATATTTACCTAACAATTTTTTTCAAATGAGTGTCATTAAAATAATACTATCGGATATTACGTAGTAAAGATTTTGGTTATCATAAGATAATAACTCATTCTATGTTTATGTGCTGCGTGATCTTATAAGATACCCTTTGTTTTCAAGTACTCGTATTTTGAGTTTCTCACACCAGTGTCATAACTGACCCAAAGTTTATTTTCCTTTTTCTTAAACTCTAGGCGCCCTATTTTTTGGTTAGCTAAGTAGTTAAGTAATATGGAGCATTGCGAGAAGGAGCATGTAGAATTTTGGGTCCTTTATAGAAAGTTATCTATTAATTTTTTTGTATTATGTATGATATATCTACTAGCACTTACGAGGATATACAGTTATAACTATCCTGGCTGGATTAGTACTTACTAGAACTTTGATGGAATGATTTGGAGTGATTGCATGTACTACTCATATGTATAATTAAATGCTAAAAATGATATGAGATTCTATTTTGTTTGTCTCCTACCTTTATTTTCTTTCACCACATGATAATATGCCTCCCCGGCACTTGGATTGGTGACATGTGAATACCGAGGACGTATTATTGTCGATTTCTGAAGGTCGAGGAGGCGGGTCATCACAATTGGTTTCAGAGCTTATGCTCAAGCGAATACCTAAGCCTTAATGGGGTCAATTCATTATAGATAGGGTTAGTAATGCCATATAATGAGCTTAATTGGAGAGAGCGTGTATTTGAAATTTTTATCCAAATAAGTATATTCAAGTTTTATGCTCATTCCCTAAGGTAATCTCATCTATAATTATAAATATATTTCCTTATTATATGCAAATAGTAGGAGATAAGTAACATAAGAGGACGAGGAAGGGGAGGTAGCAACACCATGGCCACGAACGTCGATCAAATGCTACAGTAATTAAGGAAGCAGTAATCCCTGTGCAACCTCAAATTAACTTTGTTAGTCTATGCAAGAATTACATTAGATTGGGAGGGAAACCTTTTGAAGGAATGATGTCCATTATTGAAGTACATCCTTGGCTCCAATCATGTGAAAGGATCTTTAAATGATTAAATATTAGGGATGAGCAGAAAGGTTCTTAACTTCTTAGCAGTTATAAGAAGGGGCTCTAGTTTGGGGGAGTCCATTACTTCAAATGATTCGAAGGACAATTTCTTATGGAAAACGTTTAAGAGTGTATTTAAAGAGAAATATATGACAAAAGCAGAAAGATCCCATCTCCATAGGAATTTCATGGACTTGAAACAAGAAAAACTATCTATGGAGGAATATTCCTACAAGTTTAATGAACTATCTCGCTTTGAACCTAGATTTATAGACACACCCCTCAAAAAGAACGAGATGTTTATTACAGGAATGAAGGAACAATATCAGGACAGGATGATTGCTCTTAAAAGGAACTTTTATGGACCTTTAACCTCCACAATTGTAAATGGAAAAGTATATCTAGAAGGTAACATTTATGTTAATAATGATTTTGTTAGAGTATTATTAGATACAGGAGCTTCCCATAGTTTTACTGCAAAGAGATTAGTAGATAAATTAAACCAATCACAAAAATAGAAGATACCCTTATTTGTGTGTCCAACCCCACAGGCAGTGTGACTAATCTTTGTATGGTTTGCAAGGATATCCAATCACTTACCCTCCCTATCTTTTTTTCATGTGACCTATTTGTCTTTGACTTTATTAGGTTTGAAGTTATACTCGATATGGACTGGTTATCCAAGAATTACGCTATTTTGGATTGCATAAAGAGAACGGTATCTTTATGGACCAACTTTGAAAATTTTAAAGTAATATTTTATGAGGAACCTAGTCCAATAAGGGATAGTTTCTTATATACACTTGAGTCATATCAAAAAGGTTTGGAGATAATAATAACTGTCAAGGAATTTTAGAAAATTTTTGGGGAATTTTAAAGTTTGCCCCCACATCAGGAAATTGAGTTCCGTATTGACATAATTCCTGACGTAAGACCAGTTATTCACCCTATTCAAAGGATGGCCCTAAATGAAAAGATTGAGTAGGCAATCCAAATAGATTAGTTGTTAAAGAAAGGACTAATTAGACTAAGTCACTCGAATTGGGATGCAGCGGTGATTTTTTTTTTTTGCAAAGTCTGATGGCTCCCTAAGGCTGTGTGTAGACTATTGAGACCTAAATAAGCAAATGATTAAAAACAAGTATCCTCTACCCTGTATAGGCATAAAAATGATTTTTTCAATTAACTTCATGGTGCCCAGGTATTCTCGCAAATGGATTTAGCCATAGGATTCCATCAACCAAGAATAGTTAAGAATGGAATTCCATTAACTACATTTAGTGGTCCAGATTGCTTTTACAAACAATTAGTTGTGCCTTTTGGGTCGACCAATGCGCTCGCTTATTTCATAGACCTTATAAATAGTGTATTCATTGATGTGCTAAACAAACTCGCGTTGGTTTTTATAGATGATATTCTCATCTATTCTGAAACCAAGGAGGAACAGGAAAGGAATTTGGAGATTATGTTGGAAATATTGAGAAGAAATGTACTTAAAGCTAAATTCTCAAAATATCACTTTTGGGAGAAAGAAGAAAGATTCCTTGGGCATATTGTGTCAAGAGAAGGGATCTCAGTAGATGCAGGAAAGATTTTAGCTAAATGATATTGGAAGCAACCACAAACTACAAAGGACATTCACAGTTTCTTAGGATTGGTAGGATATTACCGAAGATTCATTTAGGACTTCTCCAAAATTTCCTCCCATCTAACATAGTGGACTATGAAGGATGTTAAATTTGGGTGGACACCAAAATGTGAAGGAACTCAAGAAAAGGTTATCTATCACTCCAGACCTAGCTATTGCTGATGAAAAAGGCAGTTTAACTATATAAACAGTTGCTTATAAAGAAGGAGTAGGTGCAGTTCTGATGCAACATGAAAAGGTTTTCGCTTATGCAAGCAGTCAACTACAGACTCATGGGAGGAATTATGCAACACTCGACTTAGAATTATTAGCCATTGTATTTACAACAATAAGGTGGAGGCATTATTTACTAAGTAAGAATTCATTATGCTTTATTTTGATAAACTTTGTTTGACCTTGGTAAATAATATTCTTTCTTTAAATAGGCAAAAACTTCAAACTCTTCACAGATCACAAATCTTTGAAGTATCTTTTCACTCGGAAGAACTTGAATATGAGACAGTGGCGTTGGCTAGAATCTAGCATCATATGATTTAGATATCCCATATATGCCCGAGAAAGCAATGTGGTACCGGATACATTAAGTTGAAAGCATGACGTTATAGCTTAGTTAATAGTACGTCCAACTTTGTGTAGCCGTATAAAAGAGAACCAACTCAGAGATCTGTTTGTTCCAAAGATGGTCAGAGAAACAGAGGAAAACATAGTTCCAGGACGATGGATAGGATTCAAGGTGGATGATCAAGGGATATTAAGGATGAATGGTCGAGTATTCGTCCCAAATGTCAATGGGATAAGGCAAGAAGTTTTAACAGAATAGTGCAATTCTCAACTTAGGTACATCCCGAAGTTACCAAAATGTATTGAGATATGAAGAAGACTTTTTGGTAGGATGGTATGAAGAGGGATATCTCTATCCATATTAGCAGATGTGCAAATTGTCAACAGATCAAAAGTGACCAGTAAAAGACTGCTGGATTACTTCAACCTCTTGAAATTCCGACTTGGAATTGAGACTAGATATCAATGGATCTCATCAATGGCTTACCTTGATCAAGAAGAGGGAATGGAGGCATTTGGGTTATCATAGACCGATTGATCAAAAGCACACACTTTATTCCAATATAGCCAATGAGAACTACTACAAGTCTTGCAGAAATAGACATGAAGGAAATTGTTCGATTGCATGGTGTCCTAAGCAGCATGATCGGTGATCGGGATCCAATTTTTACCAGCCAGTTCTGGGAGGAATTACATCTAGCTTTGGGAACGAAGCCGGATTTAAGCGTTGCATACCATCCCCAAACTGAAAGGGTAAACCATGTATTAGATGATCGCCTAAGAGCTTGTATCTTAGATTTTGGAGGTTCGTGGGAAAATCATCTTCAACTTGTGGAATTCTCCTATAACAACAGCTACCATGCAAGTATAGATATGGCACCTTATGAAGCTTTATATGATCGATCGTGTTAATCCCCGACATGTTGGATCGAAATAGGAGATCAGTTGCTACCTAGCCGCGATATGATCCGAGAAGCCTTAGAAAAGGTAGACATGATCCGGGAAAAGATAAAAGAAGCAGAAAGTAGGCAGAAAAATTACGCCTATCGGAGGCGTAGGAATTTTGTATTTTCAGTGGGAGATTCGGTACTTTTAAGGATCTCTCTCATAGAGTGGTACTGAGATATGGAAGAACTGGGAAGCTAGAACCTCGATATATTGGACCTTTTCCCATTCTTGAGCGGATTGGCCCACTAGCCTATCTAGTGGAATTGTCAGAAAGATTATTGGGTGTGCACAATGTTTTTCACATATCCCATTTATGGAAGTATGTATATGACCTGGAACAAATTATAGAGACGGTAGCACAAGAAGATTTGGAAGTGGAACCTAACTTGATAATTATCAGACAGGTTAAGCTAATCATGGATCGTGATGAGAAGCGATTAAGGAGAAAGGTTGTGTAATTAGTTAAAGTTCAATGAAGTGGTGATGTTAACGATTGCACATGGGAAATGGAAGATAGAATGAAAAAGGCTTATCCTGAGTTTAGAATAGATGTGCATCCTATATGTTTGTATTGAATCATCATAATCTATTCACTACCTATGGTTTATCGTATCCTTGTATACATTTTATCATATATATTCCTTTTTGAGTTATCTTCTTGTCGTAATTTCAAGGACGAAATTCTTTTAAGGAGGGAAGTCTATAACGACCCATGAATTTATCATTTTGGAAAATAATGTTTATATTTAAAAATACAACATAAATGATAATATTTTAAACAATAAATAATATTGGTAATCTTATTTTGAAGAAATATTTACAAAAATCTACATTTTGGAAAATATCGATAAAATGACATAAAATGACATAAAATCAGTTTATCGATAAACAGCTCTTAGACCCTCTAATACTATACATGAAGCTAGATACATACACTCATTTACCTATATGAGTGATAATATGTAATAAAATTATTTATTTTATTTTTGAAATTTAAATCCCTCTATGACATCCTTAACGATATCACTATTTGGGAATAATTAATTTGTGAATTTAAATCTAGTTTAAATAATTTAATGATTATTTTAAAATTCAAATGAAGCCTTTTTAATTATTATAAAATGATAATTCAAAATTTTTTTTACCAAGATTTGTATATTGACTAAAGGGTGAAAATATGATCAGAAATCGGAATCGGATTTTGTAACAATTCAACATAGAAAAGTAGTATTACGTTATGGATCATTGAGATATACATATGCACACATACATGTATATATACATGAACACATTCACATGCACATGAATATATAGATATATACGTATATATACATATATATACACACACACAAATAAATAATAAAAGATTAGTGGAAAATATCATGATATTATATATAAATATCAGGATGTTTATTTACACCCAAGTCAACCTCTTACACCCAAAGTGCAAGCACATGGGCACACACATGGGGGGTATTTCGGCCATGCAAAGTGATGAAGAAGGGAGGCAAATGGATGAGATAATGGTGACGTTTTAGCAAATAAATATCATGATATTTTACTTTATATTTTTGCCTATAAATACCAACATTCATCTTCACTTCATTTTCTCATAAATTCCCAAGCTTTCTTCACTTCTCCTTTCCACTTTAACGGCTTTCTACAAAAGAAAATTAATAACAATAAATTATGGCAAAAGGTAATTAAAATTATATAGTATATATATTATCTAAACACCTCCAAACCAAAGCAAATCTCCTCCTTCTCCCTCTCTAAACCCTCGGCCACACCATCCACAACCAAAACACCGAGCCTTTCCTCCCTTCCAAGTAAGGACATGAGAACCAAGCACCAAAAGTCAAGGCCAATCCCATGTAGGAGCTTTAGTGCAAGCTTAGCAAGTCAAATTTTTCGAATATCGGAACTATGGTAGTTTTAAAGTTAGTTCAATTGAATCTAAGGTGAGAAACTCTATTATATTATGATATTTTAGATGATATATGTTGGACATGCTTGTTTGTGATGATTGTAAACCACGTTTGGACATGTATATGTTTGTTTGGATGTATAAACAAATTCATATTAAATACACATCAAATATCACGAAGGAAATCACTTTCCTTTAGTAAAGGAAATGGTGTATACGAGATTGTTAAACCTCTTTAAAATGGTTTAAAATGATTTAAAAATGTTTTATAAACATTCAAAAGTTTTTTGATGAAGTTTGGAAAGGATATGGAAAATTAGTTATAATAGACACATCGCATAATGGTAGTTCACGATTTCGCGCCATAGAAAGTTAAACCCATTTAAAGAATGGAATCAAAGTCAGAATTCCTTGGAATAAAAATTTTATGAACTCTTATAATCATAGTTTTCAAGAAAAAAGTATCGAGGTTTCTTTTAGCAAATTTTGAAATATTTGTAAATCAAGTTTTCAAAATAATCGCGCTTTGGCGGTTCGAAAACCAAAGCGATGGATTCTTTAAAATTGATATTTTTAATTCTTTAAAAAAATGGAATAAATTCTATTAATATTTTAGAATGTTTTATAAAGGATTTGAGTTATAAAAATGAATTTATAAATGATCAAAAAGTCATTTTGATAAAATAAGCTTTTAAAACACTATTCACGGCACTTTTGCAGCATTTAAGATAACTTTTGAATTATGGCTTTATACTTAAGTATTCTTTCCCAAATCTTTTATAGATATTTTAAAATAAATAATTAAGTATTTTAAAGGTAATGTGGAGGTTTTATAATTTATTTTAAATTGTTTAAATAAATGATTTAAAGAAAAGCTGTTATAATTATGTGATTAAATCTTGGCTCTAAAAGCCGATGAGTAGACTGGATTTTTCTATCTGTGAGATCTGGATGTGAGGTGCTTAAACTAAGGAGATATTCAAGAGCAATCGGTACCCTGGCTCACCTGGCCTCTTTCCTGGACGAGGGGTAGATAAGGTTGAAATGTCGAAAACGACGCAAGTATAAGGAATTTGATTTTTCCAAATTTAATACAACTTGGATTATATAGAAATAATCTTCTTATACTTGGTATTAAATTATAAGAAGGGAATCCATACTATCCATGTGAATTTAAAAGGTGATTTCACCATTATTCGATGGATAGTAAAGGTTGATACGAAATTTGATGTTAAGTAGAACTAGTATAATTTCTATCAACCTTTTTTTTACTCAATAATGTTTTCCAGTATGACCTATGAAAATGATTTAGTATTTCCTAAGTTAAAGTGAGTTTTAATGATTCCATATATACTGGAAGGAAATGTTTTAAAGATATATATCTTTAGTAGAAATTTTTTGATAAAGATAAAGTGACCAATCAAATGATAATCACCTATTTACTTAACATCCTTTTACCAATGATTGGTTCGAAAGAATTAGGGTCGGATTTGGGTAATTCCTATCTGAAAACCACTTCAGAGGAATATACGTGTTCGAAGTTAAGACATGGAATGATAATAAATTAGAAGATGGAATATAGGGTTGCTTGTCATTGTCTCTTAGTTCCCATATTACATACATGTGGCAGTGGTATCTTCATTTGACCTTCAATATAAGGGATGCTCGCAACTAATCCTAAGAGTGATTCCCAACAGGATGTAGTTGGAGAGTTCCTTTTGTTTGTCCTGTTTCTGGACAACTTATATGGGCGAATGTTTGACATTGCATTTCTAAAATGCACGTACATTGATTTTTACAAACGTACATCTGTTTGGTGGTATAGAAGGTAATTCCCATATACTTAACACACTTATCTGAGACGTACAAGCATAAAGGTTGTACGTTTATGGAAATCAATTGTGTGATGGAATTGGCAATGTGGAATTCAAGTGAAATTCATATTATAAGAAAGGTAATCATTACCTCAAGCCTCATCACCCGAGAATGTCAAAAATAGGGTAGATGCGACAGGGATATGTGGGTCGCACTCATTAGGATATGGTCATCACCTTCTAGACTACCCTATATATGTTGGGTATGTTTTGTATGCTTTGGGATTCAGTAAAGGTCGGTAATGACCAGAATGATTTCATATTCGGTACTATCTCCAGTAAAGTAGGTCAGTTTTGTGTTGGTAAAGGACCAATGTTGGTGCCTCAGTGTATTTTTTTAGAGATGTATTGTACAGAAGGTAGTCCCTTTCTTTGCTATTGTATGAAATACATTCTCCAATAAGTGCCTTCAGACCTGATTATTGAGCCTGGTATGTTGGAGTTTAATAATATAACAATTTCATCTAAGATTATGTATATTTACCTGAGAGTTGTTTTCAAAGTAATGTCATTAAAAATAATATTACTAGATTTTGTGTGATAAAGATTTTGGTTATCATAAGGTAGAAACATGTTCCGTGTTTATGTGCGGCATGATCTTATGAGATGCCCTTTGTTTTCAAATATTCGTATTTTGAGTTTCTCGCAGCAGTCTCATGACTGATCGAGAGTTTATTTGCATTTTCCCTTAAACTCTGGGTGCCCTATTTTTTTCGGCAGCGAAGTAGTAGGTAGCGTGGAGCACTTCGAGAAGGAGCATGGAGCATTTTCGGTCCTTTGTAGAAGTTATCTACTAGTTGCACTATATTATATATTATGTATCTACCAGCACTTGTGAGGATGGGCAGTTATAACTATTATGGCTACATTAGTACTTACTAGAACTTTGATGGAGCAATTTAGAACAATTGCATATACTACTCATATGTATAATTGAATGTTGAATACGATATGAGATTCTATTTTGTTTGTCTCCTACCATTATTTTCTTTTATCCCATTATAATCTGCCTCTCCAGCACTTGGATTTTCAGCACGTGAGTACTGAGGATGCATTATTGTCGACTTCTGAGGAACGAGGAGGTGGGTCATCACAAATACCATAATTATATTATGTTCGTTTTATATTGAATATTCAAAAAGTTTATTATAAAACAAAACTATATCTATTTTCAATCAACAATGGAAACATTTAGTATACATACGAAAGCGATCTCTCATTACTTAATGCATACATTAATTTGTCCAATAGCATGCTCCCACTATTCTGACATTACAATAACAATGCATGAAATATGAAGCTACATTCTACTACTTATTATGGATTATTTATGTCATTCGCTGTAAAAAGTTTATAGTCGAGTGTTTCAGATCAAATATCTTGAACTTACAGAAATAAATCTTATAAAAACAATTTTCTGTAAGAAAAATACATTTGAAATGTAAATCATATTTCTAATTCCATATTAAGTATCAGTTGGTATTTTATGCAATTCTTGTTTTCAATGTCTCTTCATGAAGCAATGTGACAATTCACTCTTTTTATCCCTATGTTACATGCACTCTCGGGCATTTGCTCCCCTTTCCAAATAGTCAAACCATTAGAAAGAAAATCTTTACTACAAAATTACACGACATTCTTTACAAAAATACTTTCGGACATCCTTAACATTTAAGGATATTGTATGGGTTGCACTTAAGTAAATTGATCGAGACTGACATTCAATAATCGAATTCCAAGGTCAGTCTTTAGCCCTTAATCTACTGTTTCTTTCAATGTAATAAGATTCTCATTGTATGCAATCATATTAAATACTTGATCTTATATTGTAATTTACTTACTCATTTCGAATTAAACAATTTCATTGAGACTTCATATACAACGAAAGCGACTATTCAATATGATCGATTAAAGATGGGATATCTATATTTGTACTGCTTTGGAGTTCAAAACTCATAGAAGACAATAACAATCTCAAGCAAGTAAACACTTAAGTGACCGAGGTACAAATTATTCAGTAGGTATATAATTTGGCTCTTGCATGGGTCTTGAAGCGACAACATGACAAAGAATTTACTAAAAAATGAGTGATCCTCCGTGAGGACAAGACACTCATGTAATTTTATTCCACACTTAAAAAGGAGCAACCAACAAGCCTGATAGGTGATTATTACCAATTAATCCTTACAAATAAAATAAAAGTAAAAATCCACCCAAAAAAGCATAGAAAAAAATCTAAAGAGCATGAAAATAAATAAAGTAAACAAAATAGTGGCAAAAAAACCAAAAGTAGCAACAAAGAAGGAGCCACGATGAAGTATCCTAGGTATGACATGCATCATGTGAGGAAGTTGACCTACAAATACCTCAAACAAACTTATGGGCAAATATGTTAATGAGTTCAATCAACTAAAACCTTAGAAGTTAGACTACTACTTTTAAACCTCATAATTTTTTAGATGAATGTTATATTCAAAATTACAACATTTTAAAATATAACTAATTTCGTAAATATAATGTAACTAAAATTCATTGGCATGCATGTCAATTAAAAAAGTATATAATGTGTTATTATTATTTATATTTTTAAATGCTATATTTTTCTTAACTAAAATAATACAATATTTAACTTTTTTTAGGTATTCATTGAAACCAATATTATTATCTTTATTATAATTAGAGTTTGAAATCCAATTAAAACAATTCTATATATTAAATTATCTACTGGTGTATTTATATTATTAAAAATCATTTGATTCCTTTCAAACCATATATACCAACATATTATAGTCAAAATAGTATTAATTGTTAATCTATGAAATCCATTATAACAAAACCTAAGCCTATTCCAAAACAATTCACAATTAATATAACTATTAGATATGTTAATGTAAAAAAAATTAAGATAATTTATAAGAATATAATTAGTGATATGACATTAAAAATATATAATGCGGAATATTTTCCATTCCCACATTACTGAAAAACATTTATTATCAATAGTTATAATTTTCTTTTTTAATAGTTCAGTAGCATTTAATTTTCCATGTATAATCAACCATGTATGTAGTTTAGCTTTAGGTGAAGTATTATCCTTTCAAATATATCTAAATATATTTGACTTTGTACCTGAAAAATTAAGAAATTTATAAGAAGAGCGCGATGTATAGATTTTGTTACTATCCCAACACCACATTTTAATGTGATTTTTATTATTAATGTCACATGGTTCTTCTTTAGCACAATCAATAGATTTTTAAAATTATAGATTTTGTAAAGTACATTAAATTTTACTTTAATGGGAATTGCTAATATTCAACTATGTATTGGTAAGTATATTTCATATTTATTTGTCAATTTTAGTTCAGCTTATTAGTATACTCCAATTGATAAACAATTTTATCAGGTAGATCAGTAGCATAAATTTACTAAACAGGTAATTTCAATTTATATAGCATGTGTTCTTACAATATTATAAATGTTAACTGTTGTCATTTCATTATCTTAAAAGGCTCCTACTAGATTTTTATATTCCTCAAAACCCTAAGAGAGATATAGAAACCTTTTGATTTCTCCAGTGAGTATCAAGACTCACTTGCCATGGGATTCTGACCTTGATTTTACTAAAAAAATCATAGGCCCATAAGCTGAGGATGACACTTTATTAGTTATATCACATATAATTCTTGACTATGGCCTTTGGCCTAATCTCGACTCAACCTTGAGTTTGCTCGACAATTCAAGAGAGATTATTTACTGTTACTTATCATTTTGCGGCGACCTAAGTATAATGTTTATATTTTGAGTTTACTCAATAAATACATGCATGCGTCTTACCTCATCTGGGCAATATATAATAATATTGCACATAACAAATCTAGCTTGAGTTTGCTCAACAATTAGTGCATACGCAAGTAATCTATCAATATATAAATGATAGAGGACAACTCATATTTTGAGTGATATTGATTTAAAGAATAACATATTTCCTATGAAATACTCTTGTAATTCAAGTGCAGGCGCATATGAAATCCTGGTACACATTCCATATGTTTGTATTTCTTCCAAAAGCTTATTTTAGGTTTATTTCCGATCCACTTATATTTTAATTATACATATTATTATAAATCTAATTTATTTATAACTACTATAATTAATTAACTTATGTAATATTCATATATGTCTTACTAATTAACTAATATTTAGTTGATTTTGATTTTAATTAATTGATTAAATTAATTGTTTAAACTAAATTTTATTTAAAATTTCAAAAAAAATTAGTTTTGGTATTATTTATCATACTATTCAAGATGAATAATTAACTATAGCCTTTATTGCTATATATATATATATATATTAATGAGTTAATATTTAATTAATTATTTATCAGATAAATTATTTATCTAATTAAAAAATTAATAAATTTAGAAAAATTTATCTAATTTATCATAAATAGTTTTAAGAAAAAATTTCAACTATAATCTTTATAGTTGTACACATATATCAAACACGTGTGCACACACATGCATACATATTTTTAACTTAATTAACATTTAACTGGTTATTTATCTAATTAATCAAATTGATTAAATACATATAAATTTTCAAATAATATTAAATTAGTTTCTCGGAAAAAATTTGAAAATTTTATATTTAATTTATAATATTTAAAGCTCTTCGTTTTATAGTTTAAGCTTAACACTTAAATTTAAATATTTTTAAAATTTTCAAATCTTAATTCAAAAATTAACCCAAAGCTTAAGCTAAATCTGGACCTTATATTTGGACCAACCTTTTGGACATGCTCCACTTATAGAGCTAGGCCAGTAGCCATGGAGGGGTGAATACTTTTATCCAACCCTAAGCCTAAACACTATTATTCTAGACGCTAATTAAATAGAAAAGTTTGTGGCTCTAAATGCTGGCTAATTAGACCGCATAAGCCATATGGGCTCTGACGTCGTTGTTGCTTCCGGTCCGATTATAGAAGAAGTAGGTAAATTTAAAAAACATTCCCTATTTGAATCTTAATGGCCTATATAATCTATTAACTAATGTTAGATCCATTCTATTTATTGAAATTAAAATCATATTTCATTTTAAAATATTTTACATTTATTCAATTAACCATATTAAGTTAAATTTACTTAATATTTATTTTAAATATATCTAACATATTCATACATTAACATGATGATATCATAATAATAAATGAGCATGTGTTGATCTATATGTACACATATAGATATTGGGATTTGTATATACTATATATACATATATAGTATAATTTAATATACATATGACAAATTCATATATATATATACACAAAATATATATGTGAATAATTATACGTTTCACTTTTACAAACACCCAATTGAATCTAGATCTAACATCTAAATAAAATTAAAATACAGTTTTATAGTTATTCCCCTCCTTTTTTACAAACTCCTAATTAGTCTTGATCTAAAATGATTTTGATACATATTTACATATCAATTTTGATTTGATGAATGATTTGAAAAATATGTATATGTACGTGTGTGTGTGTGTGTCTATATACATACATACATATACATATATATTATTTGATTATAAAATTCCACATTATCAATAATTTTTATATTATAAACTAATTTATATGTATATATTAAACATATAAAATATCCCTTTTCCAACAATTCAAGGAATACTGGTTCGTCCAACAATTCAATAAATATGCATATATTGAATATATTTATTATTATTATAAAACTAATTTTAATGAAATTGTGCATGAAATGCTATGGCCAAATTCAAACATTGTTTGTGTAAAGATATTTGTTAATTTGCAGTTGCAATGGTTTATGATTTAAAACATAACAAAAGCTTGCATTTGAATTTCAATTATTGAATGAAAATCATACAAACATGCATTTGGCAATATTAATATATATTGGGGATTAGAGGACATATATAGAAATGTGATATGAAAACTACACCTTACAGATAGCTAAACTCTGAAACTTCGATGTGTGAATTGCCTTTTATATTTCTTGAATCAGCACTTGATGGTGCAAAGATCGAATAAACCACTTTATTTTGATTTTGTTTAATGTTTGTTTCGGTAAAAAAACAATTTCAACCACAAGAAGGGATGAAGGAATGACGAATATAAATGAGAGGAGATAGAGAAGGAAAAACTAAAATCAAATTAATGAGGAGGATTTATTTTTATGAAGGGAATGAAAACATTCTCATTTCTCTCTTTAAGACCTTCCCTTTATTTCTCCATTAAATCTTCAAATAACTAAACCGTTTGTTTCCTCCTATAGCCGACCATACCTGCATCATATATAGACCAAAAATTCCAAAGCCTACTTATGTAATTAAATACATTTAAGGCCAGTTCAAAAATATATAAATATAATATATCGATATGTGTACATATAACTTCTACATACAAATCTAAAAAATTGCTAACAGTACCCAAAACATTTATAGAAGCTGCCCACTTACTGATAACACCCTAAACACAAAATAATATAATAATTAATATTTCTTAAATAGTTTTTTATAACATTAGTGATACTTTGTTAAAGCATAGCACCCTTAAATATTAATCAATTTAATTAATTCATAACACCTTTTAAACCAATTAAATTGTGTGGTTTTTCAAAGAATTGACAAATACGGTTATAAGATTCAGAGGTGTGAATTCAGTCGGTGAATAATATTGAACAATTCAAGTTTTAGTGTATACACATCACCTTTGCTAATTGTGTGATAGTTTAGCTTAATTCATCGCTTACAAATATTTCCGATAAAATCATATTTTATATTATTTTAAGCGATACCAATAGTAGTAGTAATTTAAACGCGTTCTCTTCGTTAATGCTATATCACTTTATGATGTATGGAATTTGGTATTGGTTAAAACTCCAAATATTATCCACATTCAACTCGATCAATCCATAAACTAAGTCCTTGGTTAAATAATAACATTTATTATTAGTCGTTCTACTCTGCCCAGAGATTTTCATTTTAAATCGACCACGGTTGACCGTGATACCAACCTCATACAAAATGTGAAGATGAATTTTCCATTGAATAATACTTCACTTACAATGCTTCAACTTAGGTCCAACTATATTCGTTCGATGATCGTCATGCCAGCAATGATTTAACTATAATTAAAGTGGAGTATTTATACTTAAGTTTTATGTAATCTCAAGTCGAGAGAACTACGTAACTGTCATATTGAGATTTCATGTTTGATTTGTTTGTTATCAACCAATAGGAAACTCTCAAACAAGTTATTCCATTGTTATTTAATAATTACAAGTACGTAACCCTTTGGTGCCTCCAGCAACCATGAGTAATACCACATTAAATATTCGTGGATCGTTATATGCTATAGCCTCAAAGAATGTATGGATATCCTTTCTTGAGACATATTGATCGAGAATAATAAAACTAAATGCTATATTTTTTTCATGATTAATTACTCATGGCTGCAACTATTACAACTATAATCACATAACATTTTGTTAAAGAATTTCCTTATTATATATATCTTAAATTAATTACCTCATTAATTATATCATAATATAAAAATCTTTATTAATAATTGGAATAAAGTTCCAATTTTTTGGTCCAAATGTGAAATTACAACAATATCCTTATATACGAAAAAGAGATCAAGAGTTCGAATCTCACTCTCTCAACATGACATTAATAATATTTTTATTTATAATTTCATATTATCAAAGCTATATAATATTGTAAAGTTTAATAATTTTATACCAATATATAATGGCTTTTTATATGCATGTGGATTGGACGTGCCAAAAATTCTTGCATATACAAAAAAAACAACTTCATTACGAACAAGATTGACTATAAAATTAGATATATGTTATAAATTACATAATTTCCTATAGAGAAATCACTATCTCTTTTAGATTTCGATATAGAATTCAAGTCCTATCGAAAATTGAATGGAAGGTTGTATGAGAATGTTTAAATGAAAAATCAGCAATTGGGGTCTTGAAATGTCTAAAGAGAGAAGTGATGGACTATTTTAACTTTTCTGTAATGAGCATTGCAGCATGGGCTTCGCATGTGATAACAACACGTGCTTTATTTGTGACTTGTTTTTTTACAAATTGAACATGCTTCATATATTCAAGATAAATAATTTGCATCAAATTTAAGCTATATTTTTGTGTTAAAATCATGTGTAGTTTGTTTGAATTTTTATTTCTTAGTTGTAGCATCTAATTTGTTGTTAGTTTGATTTTTTTTCTATTAATTTTAAAAGAAGTTTATTTGTTAGATCTTACTTTTAAGCGGTATTAAAGATTTGGTTAAATTTGTAGAGGGAAGTTTTGAAGTTGAGAACAAAATTTATTTGGTAGGTCCTATATTTAAGCAATACTAAGATTTGGTAATATTTGTAGGAGTTTATTTGTTAGATCCTAGGTTTAGTAATATTCGTAGGGGCTTTTTGGATTTGTAAAAGGATTTAGATTCAATTTTCAAATGATATTAAGATAGAGGGGAATTTTTAGTAGTTCACATTGATACCAAAAAATTATGACAACAAAGTTATTACAATTATTATTAAATATTTTGGATATTATGCTTAATTCCTTTTATAGTGCACTACAAACTAACCTTATTTTATACTATATACCTTATTAGCAGATCTTTCATGATTTCCTTCCTATTTTCATAGAATTTTAGAAATAAAATATTGCACTCACCTTTATTCATCTCATTATTTGCAATATAGACCTCTAACAAAAATATTATTCGTATACTATCTATTAAATTTGTAACGTCCCCCTACTTGGAGGCCCAAAATTAATGGCTATGGATGCTGCAGTTATCAATAGTTATTAATCCTCGATGCCCAAATACGACAGTGTTAGATTCATTGATACACAGAAACATGAATATGGAAAATTTTCAAAGCATCAAACAAATCACATTCCATTTCAAAACATTTCCAATTCATTACGTAATCCCACAATCGCAAATCACGTTCAGAGGAAAAATATATTTATTACAACATACGCCAAGAGCTACATATGAAGATGACCCTTTGGATGATCGGAGTATATATAGGCAATATAACAACTTTGTCATTACAAACAACACAGCAGAATCGAATAAAAAAACTCTATATTGCTATCATGCCTCGTGCACGTCTCCAGAAGCGTTATTTGTCTAATAAGGTACCTGAAAACCTCAACTTTCAAACTACTCAAAATCAATTGAATACCCAAGAGTTTAAGGGGAAAACATAAATTTCGAGTCAGACATAAAGCCTGGTATGAATAATAATCTACCATATCAAATCATTTAGATATCTAGTGAGACCACGCCGCTTAGCGGAACAGATTTTCCCCTCACTAATATCTTAAAGCCTTTTAAAACCATATATCGTGCTCCTGCATCCACAATAGTTAAAACAATCCAAACAATATAATATGATGATATTCAAAACAAATGAATCAATTTTGGATAACCCATCCTCATTCATTCTAAATACCTGTCTCAATTATAGTTTCTAGGATTGCTATTAACCTATTGGTTTTCATGAGATGATTAATAACTAGTAAAATATCTATGAACTTCATGTCCGGTTACATACTTTTCATGGGATAACTATGAACCTATTGGTAACTCTAATATCTTACTCTTATCCTAGTTTTCATGGGTTGACCAGGAACCTATTGGTGACCCCAATACCCTTTCTTCTTACCCTAGTTTTCATGAGCTGACTAGGAACCTACTGACATCTGTTAATATCTTAATCCGAATATATTTTTCATGGGCTAACTACGAACCACGGGCCTCTACTAGTATCAAGTCATAGTTTTCATGGGCTTACTATGAACCTATCTTTTTGACATCTTCCTTTATACATAGTTTTCATGGGCTAACTATGAACCTATTGGCGCCGACCAATATCTTTTCCTATACACAGTTTTCATGAGCTTACTGAGAACCTATTGGTCCCTGCTAATATCTTCCTTTAATATTTTAGCATCCTATATTCTGGTTTTTCGGACCTCCTGGATGCAATTCTACTCATTCAGGAGCTAACTTAAATTATATTCACTACTAGGTCAACCTAGCTGGTTCTTCTACCCTTTTTCCCCAAAATGCAGTTATGGGTCTATTAAAATGTGAATATATTTATATTTGAAGAAGCAAACATAATAACATAACATTACCACTCTTGTGCGTTTAATATAAAACATGGTTAATCCCTTTAACCTATTATTTTATCGAGAAAAGCTTCTTCTCAAAACCATTACAAAAACTCCTTTAATCTCGCTATGGGTTTCTCTTTTTAAAAATTGATTATGGGTTACAAAACCTTTCGAAACCTTGCTTTCGACTTCCTTGGATACCCTCCTTTGAAAGCATAAAAATATATTTTCAAAACAACAGGCTCCTGCCTTTCGAAAACTTTAAAACCTTCTTTCGAAACCTTTCGAATGAATTAAAGTATCAACATTTAATCATTTATAAGCATAGCTTTGAAACCAATTGAAAATACCGCTTTCGAAGCCATTAGAAGTTACCCTTTCAAAATCATTGAAAGTCCCCCTTTCGACAGCATTGGGTTTATAATTAAAATGTTATTTGAGTCTAAGTGAATATATGCGAAAGCAACTCTTTCGAAACCATCCTTTATCATTTAAGAATATTAGGGAAAACATGATGGCGTTGGCACCATCTCTTTCAAAAGCTTCAAACCATTTAAATAAGACATTGAAGGATAATGTTGAAACCTCTATCGAAGTCATTGCCTTCGAAACCCTTGGTCCCTTCCGAAAGCATTTAGGAAGAGGCTTACAACATATTTTAAAAACAAACACTACCATTCAAAAGCATTGATGACTTCAACACCATCGAAAGGCTAAAGAACGGCAGCAGGGTTTGACTAGTTCGGAACCCCTTCTTTCAAAAGCATTCTTTCGTTAGTAAAGGAAACTATTCAAAAGAAAACTTATGTTAATGGCAACCCTTTTGGAACCTTTCAAAATGTTCTTTCGAAAAAATATGCTTCAACTCCTTCAAAGGCTTAATTAAAACAAAGGCAGACGCTTTTCTTTTTAAAACAAACCAAGGTATCGACTCCTTCAAAAGCCATGCTTTTGACACCTAACCCTTTGCCTTTCTCCAATCCACTACGTACCATCTTTGTGATACCTTGTTTATTGGTTTCGATTTAGTAGGTTTCGACTAGGTTGAAGGTGAAAGCTTTGTATCTAAAGGTACTTCTAAGGGAGGTGGAACCAACTTTTCTAAGCTGGTTTAATACTACTTAAAGCAAAAAAATTTCTAACCAACCTTCCACATGTCAACACTAGATTGGTTGCCTAAAATTTTTCAAATTCATTACTAAAAAACTGCTGATAATTTCATATCTATACCATGGTTAAGTTAATCAAATAAGCCCTTCCATTAAGCAAAAACAATATTGCGATGAAGTCTCTCTTCTAAAATAATTTGATTTGCATAGTAAATCACTTTGGACAAATCACCAAAAATTATAGAAATTCACTTCAACCATGTTACTTGGCGTACCAAAATTTCAGACCCAAATTCTCAATATATTTTTCGAAATAAATTTATAAACCCAAATAACAATATTTTCCTTTAAAAATTCATAACAATCTTTCCTTAACTCGGAAAATTATCAAAATTGAAACCCAACTCCAAAATCATGTTTTGTGCAACATGCAATTTTTCCATGGCATTTAAACATCAGTATAAACCTATTTTACCCTAAAACCGTGTATAATCCCATTTAAACAATCTTGTTTAAATTAAACAAAATATTCAAGCATATCATCTCCAATTCATAATAAAACGAATTTACCCTTAAATTCGAAAACATATGATTCAAAAAAAATAGAGATGGAATTATTATTCACCTTGATTTAGATAAGGAGAATGGATTGAGACTGATTTCCCCAAATCTTGATTCTCTGGCTTTTAATTGAATTCTTCTTTCTTAATGGCTGGCTGTTCTTAATATTTTTTGCTTATGTTTTCAAAATGATGTGAATGGGAATGAAATGGTAGGAAGATAACATATAAGAGTAAGGGCTATGGGTAGCAAATTCCTAATATACCCTTATGTAATTTAATTAACCTAAAAACCACTCTTAAGCCTATTTAATTATTTTGTTAGGCACGGCCTTGATTAGATTTATTCAAATCTCAACCCCCTTATCATTAACGCTTACATTATTCTATTTAATTTATCTAATTAAATCTCCTGAGTAATGTTATAAAAAATTAAAGGTGTTACAGGCTCCCCTCCTTAAAGAATTTCGTGCTTGAAATTCAGTAAGAACTAAATACTAATCATAGCAAACATCTGTAACGACTCCTAAAACCACATAGTCTACCTGACTAGCTAATATCTATATAAATCTAATATAGACATACCCTCAAAGCAGATCATGATAAGTATCTCAAATCATATCCTCTGTCTTCCAAGTATAGCCCTTCCCGTTGTTGCCCCACTGAACTTTCACCAACTTGACTATCTTGTTCCTCGGTCTTTTCTCTCTCGCAACAACCCGAAGTGGTTGTCTAAAAAAAGTCAAATTAGGCTCTACTACTAAATCTTCCATACTGTATGGCAACTCTAATCTGTATGCGAGCTTTCCAATCCTTTTGATAACCAGTAATGGACAAACATATCTCCATGTAAGTTTCTCTGACTTTCTAAACCATGCCACATCCTTCATTAATGATACATTAATGAAAAACCTATCTCCAACTGAGACTCTAGGTCTTTACGCCTCTTATATGTGTAACTCTTCAGTCTGGATTGAGCTTTCTTCATCCGTTCTAGGATCAACTCAATATTCTCTAACACCTCCCTAACCAAATCTAGACCTAAGACCAATCTGTCTCCAGTCTACAACCAACATATAGGTGATTTGCATGGCCTTCCATACAAAGCTTCAAAAGGCGTCATATCTATACTAGTCTGATAATTATTATTATACAAAAACTCAATCAAATATATGTGATCCTCCTAAAATCCACCAAAGTCCAACACACAAGCCCTCAATAAATCCTCGAGTCCTTGTTAACTCTCTCTATCTGCCACTCTGTCTCTAGATGATATGTTGTACTCATCTTGAGCATGGTACCTAACACATCTTGTGGACTCTTCCAGAATTCGCTAGTGAATAAAGCATCTCTGTTAGTGACTATGCTTCTAGGAACTCCATGAAGTCTAACTTGGTTCTTAATGAACTACTTAGCCAAAACAGGTGTCATCCTAATCGACTTTACCCGAATGAAATAGGCACTCTTGGTCAACCTGTCCACAAGACCTATATACTCTTATTTCTTATACTTGACCATGTCAAACCATCTATAAAATCCATGAATATCGAATCCCATTTTCAAAGTGGAATTACTAGAGGCTGAAGTAACCTACTTCGCTTTTGATGTTCGGTTTTCACTTGTTGACAGTTTATACACTGTCTAACCCACAAGCCAACATCCCTTTTCATGCCTTCCCGATAGAAGCTTCTCTTCGTGTCTTGATACATCATGGTCCCTCCGGGAAGAATCATAAACTAGGATCGATGACATTCCCCAAAAACTTCTTTCCTCAAGTTCTCAACATCCGAAACACATAATCGCCCCTTCTTTCTCAACCATCTTCTCTAGCCAAGACAAAAATCTTTCAAATCATCGATCTCAGTTCCAACCTCAAGCCTTCTAATCCTCTCAGCTAATAATAGATCCTCCTTCTGTTTAGAAGTAATTCTCTCGATCAACAAAGGTCGAACTTCTAAACAGGAAAACATGGCAGTACTTTGATTAGAACTTGCAGTCGATCTTAACTGCACACCATAGCTAGCCAAAGCTTCTAGATCCTTCTATTCTGCCAGCATAGCTAGCACCACATTATGATGTCTTCTGCTAAGGGCATCCACTACTTTATTACCTTTCCCTGGCGTATATTCTATACCAAAATCATAAGCAGCCAAAAATTCTAGCCACCTCTATGTCTCATTTTCAACTCCTTCTGAGAGAATAAATATCTTAAAGACTTATGATCAGTGGACAACTCAAATATTTCCTGTAAGAGATAATGCCTCCAAATCTTCAAGGAAAAAATCATCGCAGCCAACTCCAAATCATGAGTAGGATATCTCACTTCATGAGGTCCAAGATGCCTATATGCATAAGCAATAACGTTGCTCCTCGGCATCAACACTACTCTCAATTCAGCCTCACATGCAATAGTGTATACTACCAACCCTTGATTTCCATTTGGAACTACCAACACTGGTGCATTGGTCAACAAATGCTTTAACATAAGGAATGCTCCTCACATTTGTCAGACCAAACCAACTTCACCTCCTTTTTGATAATCTTAGTCAAAGGCGATGCTTCGGTAATAGCCAACAAGTCTAAGAAAACTTCTAATGTCGGTCATCATCTAGGGTCTCTTCCAATTATTTATAGCTTCGATCTTATCTGGATCGATTGACAATCCTTTCTCTGAAACCACGTGACCAAGAAACTCAACTTCTTTCTTCCAA
Source organism: Allium cepa (assembly GCA_030765085.1). Lineage (NCBI taxonomy): Eukaryota > Viridiplantae > Streptophyta > Magnoliopsida > Asparagales > Amaryllidaceae > Allium > Allium cepa. The sequence continues at coordinate 591,719,221 of CM060928.1, forward strand.
AAATGGTACTTGGAAAACTTCACCTAATAGTTGATTCTGCCTCAGTGTCTCAAGCATAACTCTAAGATGATCTTCCTACTCTCTTTCATCCTTGGAGTATACCAAAATGTCATCTATAAACACGAACATGAATCTATCTAAATACTCTTGAAAGACTCGGTTCACCAAATCCACAAAGAAAGAAAGTGCATTTGTCAACCTGAATGGCATTACTAACCACTCATATGAACCATATCTAGTTCGAAATGTTGTTCAACTATTCTTGCCACTCTTAACTGATGGAATCCCATCACCAAATCCAACTGGAAAACACTCTGTCTCCACTCAACTAATTAAATAGATCATCACTTATCGGCAAAGGATACTTATTCTTTATTGTTCTTCCGTTCAACTTATGATAGTGGATACACATCCTTAACGACCTATTTGGTTTATTCATGAATACATCAGTCGTTCCCCAAGGAGAACTTCTTGGTCTAATAAAATTCCTTCCTTATAGATCCACTAGTTGCACCTTTAATTCCTTCATCTCTGTCAGTGTCATCTTGGTAGCTGGCATACTCACAGGCTCAGCTCCTAACACAAGATCTATCCTAAACTCAACAGCTCATTTCAGTGGTAGCCCTGTAACTGGCTCAAAAAAATCTGCAAACTATTTTGCTATCCAAACCTGACTTAACTCTTCTCCCACTTCCATTGCAGTTAACAAAGCACAACTACTCCGGTCAGAATTCTCTACTGATAATATAATTCGGTTATGATTATCAGGGTGTCTCAAAGATATCTCCCCATCCTTGCAAAATATCCTAGCCTCCTACCTTCTCAACCAATCCATACCCAAAATGATTCTGAAATCTACGAAATCGAAAACATGCCGACTGCATGCAAACGTATGACCTAACAAATCAAGTTCTAACTGGCCACATCTCATCCCCAGAGCTGCATACCCTCCTATTAGATTCGCAACCCATAAGTAAGTGGCAAAGTATGTGGGTTATAAGCATAACCTATCAACCAAACACTGGGATGTAAATGATTGTGACGCATTGGTATCAAATAGTATCCTAACTGGTATACTCTGAATCAAAAATGTACATCCATCACTGTCTTCCTTTTTCAGCTCCAATTGGCTTAGCAGATGATCCAACAGCAAAAACCTTTCCTTTGTCCGCCCTGAATGGCTCTGGGCACTGGTTCTTCTAATGCCCAACCTGGACACAGTTGAAGCACTTCGCATTCTTCTTGTCTGCAGCGTTCTTTCCCTTCCTGACCGGCACTCATTTGCATAATGATCCTTCTTGTCACATTTGTAGCAAACTAAATCATCCTTCTCCTTCTTTGCAGCATTTCTAGGCCCCTTTCTTTTTAAAGAATTTTCTTTTCTTTCCTTGAGGACCCTGGGAATCTACCGGCTTCTCTCTGGTAGAAACAGCAAGCATATGTTCATGGCGAATGCCCATCTCCACCACCACATTACAAGGTCCTTGTATATGGATAATGGTCATTCTAGCAAGCTCAGGTCTCAGTCCTCGAATGAACCTCTCATTCCTTCTAATGTCAGTGTCAACTATAGCATATCCATATCGAGACAGCTCATCAAATTTAGCAGCATACTCGATTACTGACATCTCTCCTTGAACTAGAGCCATGAACTTCCTCATCAACGCTGAATTAGCAACCTCGGATAGAAACCTCTGCTCAAACCTTCTTCTAAAATCATCCCATATCAAAACTTCCTCCGGAACTCCGGTAGTCACACTATTCCACCAGTGAAGCGTTGCCCATTGCAACTGTCTAGAGGCCAGCCTCCTCTTTTGCCCATCATCCAAGCCTAGATCAGTAAAGGTCCTCTCACAGTGCAATAGCCAATTCTCAACTTCAACGGCATCTTTCGTTCCAGCAAATGGTTTTCCACCCAAACTGGTGTAGTCTCTGCTCAATTTAGCATAGTTATTCCCAACTAGAGCCACAGGATTAGCTCCTCCGACATTACCGACAACCATAGCTTGCAAAAGAATGGCCAACCACTGATACACCATCCCCGCATCTACGGGTGGATTTCTAGCACCCATATTGGCTTCAGCATTTGGGTTAGCATTAGCCTGTCGACTTTGGTTCCTCCTGGTATTAGGTCAAGAATTTTCGTTGGTTGTGGTGCTTCCTCTACCTAGATTTCCTCTTCCATTTCCTGCTTCCATATCTTCTTTCTCATAAATCTTCATACAAGCCTTAGAAAGATACAGAAGAACGGTCTAAGAGAGAGGGAATATATATATATATATATATATATATATATATATATATATATATATATATATATATATCAAATACAATTACAATACTATAGCGTTAACCCAAACCCTGATCTTCTTTTCAAATTCATTAGATTATGTTTGAAAATCTTTTAGGTTTATTTTTCTTTTAAGTTTCCAAAAGCCTATGCTCTGATACCAACTTGTAGCAACCCCCTACTCGGAGGCCCAAAACTAACGGCTACGGATGCTGTAGTCATTCATAGTTATTAATTCTCAGTGACCAAATACGACGGTGTTAGATTCATTGATATACAAAAACACATGAATATGGAAAATTTTCAAAACATCAATCACATTCCATTTCAAAACATTTCCAGTTCATTACATAATCCCACAATCGCAAATCACATTCAGAGCGAAAATATATTTATTACAACATACACGAAGAACGACATATGAAGATGCCCCCTTGGATGATCAAAGTATATATAGGCAATATAACAACTTTGCCGTTATAAACAACACAGCGGAATCAAATAAAAGAAAACTCTATAAAGCTATCATGCCTCATGCATGTCTTTGGAAGTTTATTCGTCTAATGAGGTACCTGAAAACCTCAACTCTTAACTACTCAAAATCAATAGAGTACCCGAGAGTTGAAGGGGAAAACATAAAGTTTGAGTCAAACATAAAGCCTAGTATGAATAATAATCTACTATCTCAAATCATTTAGATATCTAGTGAGACCACGCAACTTAGTGGAACAGGTTTTCCTTTCACTAATCTCTTAAAACCTTTTAAACCCAAATATTGTGCTCCTGCATCCACAATGGTTAAAACAATTCAAAACAATATAATACGATGATATGCAAAACAAATGAATCAATTTTGGATTACCCATCCTGTTCATTCTGAATACCTTTCTCAATTATAGTTTCTGAGATTGCTATTAAACTATTAGTTTTCATGAGCTGACTGGTAACCTTTAAAATATCTAAGAACTCCATGTCTAGTTACATAGTTTTTATGGAATCACTTTGAACCTATTGGTAACTCCAATATCTTTACTCTTATCCTGGTTTTCATGGGTTGACTAAGAACCTATTGGTGACCCAATATCCTTTCTTCTTACCGTAGTTTTCATGGACTGACTAGAAACCTATTGACATCTATCAATATCTTAATTCGAATATAGTTTTCATGGGCTAACTACTAGCCTACTAGCCACTACCAGTATCAAGTCATATTTTTCATAGGCTTACTATGAACCATTCTTTCTGACATCTTCCTTTATACATAGTTTTCATGGGCTAACGATGAACATATTGACTCCTGCCAATAATTTTTCATATACATAGTTTTCGTGGGTTACTATGAACCTATTGGTCTCTGCCAATATCTGCCTTTGATATTTTAGCATCCTATATTCTGGTCTTTCTGGCCTCCTAGATGTAATTCTACTCATTCAAGAGCTAACTTAAATTATATTCACTACTGGTTCAACCTAACTGGTTCTTCTGCACTTTATCCCAAAATCCAGTTATGGGTCCATTATAATGTGAATATATTTATATTTGAAGATGCAAACATAATAATATAACAATACTACTTCAGTGGGTTTAACATAAAACATGGTTAATCCCTTTAACCTATTATTTTATCAAGAAAAGCTTCTTCTCAAAACCATTACAAAAAACTCCTTTAATTTAGCCATGGATTTCTCTTTTTAAAAATTGAGTTTGGGTTACAAAACCTTTCGAAACCTTGCTTTCGACTTCCTTGGATACCTTCCTTTGAAAGCATAAAAATATATTTTCAAAACATTAGGCTCCTGCCTTTTGAACACTTTAAAACCTTCTTTCGAAACCTTTCGAATGTATTGAAGTATCAACATTTAATCATTTAGCAGCATAGCTTCGAAACCAATTGAAAGTATCCCTTTCGAAACCATTGAAAGTAACACTTTCTAAATTGAATTTTAATCACATAGTTTTTAATCTCAAAATTTGCTTAGCTTTCTAGTTTTTAAAACATTCTCCACTTTTGGTTTAATTTGATTGATTAGACAATTTTAAAATCTAACAATTCCCTGTATCGACCCGTACTCGCCATATACTACATTTGTACACCGTACGCTTGCAGTTATATTTTAATTTGAAATTTTTCGACGATTTTCTAAACCGATAGAAATTCCGCCGTTAAACAAGTTTTTGGAGCCGTTGTCGGAGAATTCGTTTTGATTTTGATTTTCTATTTTTCGAATTATTTTCTTTTGATTTTTGTGTGTGTTTTTATTTTAAAATAAAAAATTGTGTGATTTGTGCTTGCATTTGCTAGTTCTTGTTGCCATTTCTATTTGCATTTGCATATACATTCCTATGTAAAAAAAAACTGACTAAAAAAAACAAAAAAAAAGAGCATCCACAGTTTCATTGCCAAAATAAATTTTCTTGTTATTCATTTCCTTTTGATCATTTACAACTTTCAAAAAGGAAAAAAAAAATGCACTTTCTTTTCACTGTGCCTGTGCACATCTCTTCTACAGTTATGCACATCTCTGCTATCATACAATGGCTCTACTGCACACTCCACCAAGATACTCCCTGAACCCCTGCTGCTGCTACTATTTCCCCTCTTCCATACTACTGCTCAACCATACCTACTCCACTTCACACAAACTGTCGTCACTACTGCTGCTGGAACCATTAACAAATACCCATCATCTTACTGCTATCACCTACATCTACATCTGACTGCCTTCCATCGAACACCTAAAGTCCACAGTCCTCCCACTGCAGTAAAACTTCATCTCCTCTACACACAGTACATCAGTACTCATCATAACCATCGCTCATACTCCACATTAACCTTGCATTTACAACCTTCACTCTGGCCCACAGTTCATAAAACCACCCTCTCCGACAAACCTCATTGCCACTCACGACTGCTCAGTCCCATCCAAAATTCCTGTGCAAACAAACATCACGTGCATACCAACCAACTGCATACTTCTCACATACATTACCACAGTCAATCACCTGATCCACTCCAATATCTATACGCGACCGAAATCGCCAAGCCACCACTACATATCTTCTTCCAGCAACCCACACCTGACCGATACACTGTAACAATTCATTCAACACCTTCCTCCATTGCTTACCTACTCTCTGCTATCACTGCTCCCCGTCACTGCTTGAAACATCTGCCAGAACCATTAACCTCTACAAACCAATAAACGCTTCCAACTTACCTGCCTAACCACCAAAGTACCTTCTGCCTGAAGCATTTCCGCCGCATCCACTGCTTTGCCAACATCATTCAAACTTCCAACTCAAACTGCTGTTCACAATATTACAACTACATTGCACATCCACAGCAAACAACTCCACCATCAACTTACAATCTCCCCACTGCATACAACCTTCAACCACTTCTCTTTCATTTACTACCAATTGTTGCTAATCTCCTACATATTCCTGTTGCATTCATATTTCCTTTACCTCTGTAGCAACACCATAACGCCACCACAACAGATACCACTCTGCAACCACCATCACCACAAACAGTGTCAGTGCATATACTTCCTCTGCCATCAACAATAGCCATAGCCAAACAAGCCTCTTCCACACACAATCACCTATCAATATACACATCAAACCCCTCTGCATACACAATTCCAACATCCAACCCAGTCTCTTATCCCCTATACCAGTTCACTGCCATTCCACCAAGCAACTTGTCTGCCATTTGTGCCACTTCAAGTTCTACTAAACATCCAACACATTCTACCATCGTTTCAATTTGTCAATCACCAAACTCCCCGCATACCACCTCACCTTTGCAGTCGCCATACCAAACCACCAACCCACCTACACACAGTACATCATTGCTCATCATAACCATCGCTCATACTCCACATACCACCTCACCTTTGCAGCCTCCGTTCAATCGAACAACCCATCAGAATTCACCTCGACCTGAAATCAGCAAGCCACGCAACTCCAATCCTTGTTGCCGTCACGCAAATCAAACTCAAACTCGACCTCACAAATAGCCCTATTCGAACAATCCAGTTCACCAAACAAACAGTCAGAACACTCGCGATCCACTCCTATTCGCAAATTCCATTTTTTTTTTTCACCTGAATTCTCAATTTTATGTTTTCGTGATTTATTGTTTAACTAAAGAGAAGAGATAAGGTATTTGTGATAGGTGCTATTTGGTTGTGGGCTCCTTATTGGGTTGCGTGCATTTTTTACTCCTTTTCTCTTCTTTTGTTTTACTTTGTTGTTTTGTTTGTTCGACTACTTAAAATAATTTTGTATAAAAAAAGAACTTGTTTTTATTTTAATGTAAATTCCTTTAGCTTTTGTTTTTATTCTATCTTTAAAAAAGCATCGTTTGCAACTCTCTTTTTCGGGTTTAGTTTACTTCTTTTTAAAAAAAATATTGTTTTTGGTTTAATTTTTTTTGTTTTTAATTTGTTTTAGTTTTTTTCTTTAGTAAAAAAAACTGTGCATATATATCTTGTTTCTAATTTCAGGGTGCCAAAGCAGAAAATCAAGAAGAATTGCTTTACTTGCTGAATATATATACACACACACACACACACATACATATATACACGCCGCTAAAAAATTGCTAATAATTCTATACCTCTAGTATCGTTGTTTCATCCTTCGTTTTTATTTGAATCGCATTATTGGTTGCTTGCATTTGCATTTATAAAAAAAATTCAAAATCCAAAAATAAAAACAAATATCATTTTAGTTGCATTGTAAATTCACGTTTAATTTCTGCTTTCCATTCATCTCATTTTATTTTCTTTTCTAAGGGCAATACTCTAACTCACATAAGGTGAGGGATTTCATCACCCTTTCCTTAGCACACAAACGCATTTTATCATAGAATTTGGCTAATAATAAAGGTTAGACATTCGACTTAAGGGTGTCACGAGCTCACTAGGGCTTAATTGTGTCTTCACAATTGTTTTATTTGAAAAAATTTATTTCTTGATGTTTAGGCTACGGTAGAGTAATAACCACTTATAAGTATTACGGTGTTTCGTAAATATTATAGTGGTTGTTCCTCGGAAGGTACTTAAATCTTCGGTTGCATTGCTATGGTGATTCACGGTGTACCGATAACCCCTGTCTTTTACCTGGCTGAGAAATATTTAGTTGACTTAAGACAAAGTGTGATCATCCAATTTTGAGTTAGGAGCTGCTAAAGACAGAAAATTATAAGTAAGTCCTTTGCATTCATTTAGTTGCATTAGTTCATGCGTATTTAAGAAAAATCCAAAATCCAAAAAAAAAATTACTTAACTTAGTTTTTAATTCAAAATCAAAATCAAAATCCTTTTCCTTTCCTTTGAAAATGTTCGATCAAAAACAAAAATCCAAAAAAATATAAAATCTTTTCAAAAAGAAAAAAAGTTTAAAATTCAATAACAAAAAAATTTCAAATTTCCCAAAACAAATTTTTTTCTTTTGGTAATATTCGAAAGTTTGAAAATACAAAAACAAAAACATATAAAAATTTTGAAAATTCAAAAATAAAAATCAAACTTCCATTTCCAACAAAAAATCCTTTTGGTAAATATTAGAAAATTTGAAAATTCAAAAAAAACAAAAAAAACATATAAAAAACTTTGAAAAGCCAAAAAACAAAGAAAAATTTTCACGTTGTTTTTCAAATCTTCTTTCATTCTCCAAACTCGATTCTAAATTTTTTATCTTCTCGACTTTCACTTGTGCGAGTACTTGGACTTATGACACAACAACAAATCGTTGGACTCGCGACTCAACAACTAACCATTTAACTCGAACAGACGATCCTCCTAAAATGGCGAACGAGAATGGCCCTCCAACTCCTATGGATAGAATCTTTCCCGATAGAGTTTCTATTCCATCTTGCAGCACGTTACCCGCCCCTACGGGTAACCATTTCGAAATTCACTCAACCATATTGCCATGCTTGCAAAATTTGGCAATTTTGAGCACGATGATTCATACATCTTTTTGACGAAATTCGAACAAGTTTGTGCAATCATTAAACTCCAACAACTTTTCAATGACGGAGTCAAACTTCAATTAATCTCATTCGCTTTTACGGATTACGCTGGAAAATGGTTATACAGCTAACCATCGAATCGATTAAAACATGGGAAGAATTCATAAAAGCTTTCTTATAAAAGTTCTACCCCTTGGAAAAAGCAAGTAGAATCCGAAACGAAATTATAAATTTTCATCAATTCAAGGGAGAACAACTCGAAAAATAGTTTGAAAGATTCAAAGAGATTTTGATAAAATGTCCACATCATAACTACGAAAAATGGATGATTTGCCAAATCCTATACGATGGACTCGAAATAGCTCACGAACCATGCTCGAATCAATGTGCCAAGGCAACTTTCATGCCCAACATCATGACGATACTTGGCAATCTCTTGAAAAACTCATTGAAAGATCATCCCAATAGGAACGTTCAAACGAAAAATCAATTTACTCACGATCGAATGCACACTCGATAGGATCTTGTTTTTCTTTGAAAGCTAAGATTGATGCGATGACTAAAAAATTTGATAAAGTTTTCTCATCGAATCAAATGAACCAAGCTTCCCAACCGATGTGTTATAAATGCAACGATCCTAATCATATAGCCGATTAATGCCCCAATTCTGTCGAAGAAATCAATGCTTTCAATAAAGCCAAAAAGGACCCTTTTCTCCAACATACAACCCTGGTTGGAGAAATCATCCAAATTTTGGTTGGAAACAAAACAATCCCAATACGAATACGGTTCATCCAAATTTTCAAGCATTCCCAAATAATGCTTCGAATCCTCCCTTTCAACCCAACCATTTTTAACCAAACTTTGCGGGTCCATCTCATAATCAATCGCAACAATCAAATTTTCAACCAAATTCTGCTCATCCTCCCCAAGACGATAAACATTTAAGTTCATCCGAGAAAACTCTTGAAACATTGGCTAAGGCGACTACTCAAAGCCTTTAATCAAACAACAATTTGCAAAATTTATTGACCTATATATTCAAAACACAAACCAATTAGTTGCAAAACTTGAAATGCAAATGAGTCAATTAGCCACGTCTCACTACACCATAGATGGCCTATTGCAACGAAAATACAAGATGTTGCTAGCTACAATGTAACGATAGCTATGCTGATTTTTGTATATTACAAAATTAGCTTCAGGATGTTAGCATACATATCAACACTATGTTGCAGTAGCTATAGGCTTATAAAAATATTATAAAAAATGAGTGTGGGCTGGAAAAAAAGCGGACTGAAATAATTTTTAACGCGGGAAGCAAAAACAAAGCAGCAAAAGTTAACAAAATATTGAAGGGTTTCACTCAAACACTTAACAAAATACGTACTCCGCTTCGAGCATCTCAGACCAGCCGACTCTACTTGTGACCATGCGACTCCCCTCTCGCAACTACATCGACCCTCTTAGATCCGAAGCAACCGTGAATCCATCCACTACCGCGATGAATTCCGATGCCATTGCTTCAGACGCAACTACAAACCCATCCTCTTAGAAGGTCTGTACCAAAAACATTAAGCTCTCAAATATATGTGTAAATTGCATACAAAATTGCTGATTTAGGTTGTTATTTGATTGGCTAACCATGAATAATTGTTTAAGAATCAGTAAATAAGGCGATTGAGTGGAAATATTTTGTTTATGCTGATTATTAATTAGTTTACATGCTTGAGCGGTTGAAATCAAAATTACATTTGGAAATACAAAGCTCCTTATGCTAGCACTAGCAAGCCTTGATAATCAATGATTACTATTTAACATACCTTTATAGTGTCCATTTATTTTTCTTTACCATGTCACATATAACACAAATTTTCTATTTAGGTGGAGACCTTACATGCTAATTTACAAAGGACTAATGGTATATCTCCAGAGGTAAAGAATTTCCTGAAATAGCAAATAACGCAAACTATACTTGCTAGAAAATGGTTTCCATTAGGGAACAATAGGAGGATTTGCTATGGATTTTTGAAACTATCCATTTTTCTTTGGGTATACTGTTATATTAAACCCCAGTAAGAGTACTGGTTTACTTTTTTAAAGTGGTTAAGAATTAACCAAACGTAAAATCCTCCAATCTCATAAGCATATTTATTCTTTTTTCTATGGATTTCATTTAATTACTGACTAGTCGAAGTTTTTATTCTTTGAATGCATGATTTTAATTTTCAAATAAGTGCAGGTCTTATTATTAGTAAACAAAATTAGTTTAAGATGATAATTATGTTTTGGTTATAAGGTCTGAAGATAAACAAACTATTGGCCCATGAATACTTTCCTCTTGTTTTACGGATTTCCTGAACCCAATGATGCTACTATTCCAATGTTTTCTTTTACGCTCTTGTGTTCATAGATTAGGAAGCACCGTTATACCCATGAATACTTTCCAGCTTACATACAAACATCAGGAGAAAGTTGAAAACAATGAGTTTTTACTTATATATTAACCTTTGATGCAAAATTATTTCCATAAATTGTATTGATACTATTTGTATCTCCACTACTAGTATTAAGTAAGTTAAGGAGATGAAATTCCTTCAAGTATTATTAACTGAATTAATTATTAGTTGAGGGATTCAAAATTTCCCAGTATTTCTTCACTATAGTCTTATATTTTTTCCCTTAGTGATGACAAGCTCTGAGCAAGCTTCACGAAAATGCGCCTATCTCACTAAGTTTTATGTTTTACATTACTTACTTCCATAACCTTGCTTTTCGGTACGTTATTTGTATGCTTGGATATGGTAAAATTTAAACGTCCAAAGTACAATTCCATAACGATCATTGATATTCTATTTCTAACCATTGCATTTTCTTTCCTGCTAATTTACATTGCAACCTACCTAAACCCATGTTACCTATGATTACTTACAACCATTTTAATTTTTGTAGTATAAGGTTCCGAGAACTTGACATGGGTGCTTAAGAAATTAGGCGAAGAAAACCCTGACATGCAAATTGATGTTGGGGATCTTTATGAAACCGTCTACAGTGATGACACCGGAGGCACTGATGGCACTGGAGGCTCGCAAATATGAATGTACTGTTAATAAGTAGAATTTAGTATGTACTGGCTGTAACTATGAATACACTGGCTATGTTTTTAAGTATGTTTGTTATTTTGTACTTGACTAAGTAAAACTTGTGTTGCTGGTTATTCTGAAATGAAAAGTTCTTTGTTGCAGTGTAATGTTGCCATTAGATATGATATAATGTTGTCATAGATATGATTTAATATTGCGGTAGTATAATGTTGCAGTACATTTCCAATTTAAATTGCAAAAGGTGTTGCCATAGATATGATATAATGTTGCAGTATGTGATGTTAAATGTGGTAATAAACTGGCAAAGTGTTGCCATTGGATGGTAAAAGTGTTACCACAGATTAATGAATATGGGTCCCAAAACAGGGTTCCGTAAAGGTGGGCCACAAAATTAGTGGGCTCCACAATATGAGCCCACATGTTGGGGACCAGATTGTGGGGCCCACTTTTTAGTAAATTTGGTACCTGTGGCAACAACAGAACCGATGCTGCCCTAGGGACGCAAAGTGTTGCCTTTGACTCTAAGGCAACACGGCATAATGCATCACCGAGAAAGTTTTGCCTTTGTCCTTTTTTAGCCTATAGCATTTTTTGGCACTTCTTGCATCACTTCTTGGGTGTTGCAGTATGCAGTCTATGGCGTAGTGTCTGTAAGTGAACGCGAACGTGGAACATTCCCAAGCCAGCCCATTCCAAATCCAAGAAATCAAAACGCAAATTCAAATCAAGCCCATGTTATTCAAGATAGTAATGTCACCCAACTGAACGCAATCACAAATCCTTATTTCGGTAAACAAAGCAATAATCAAGTCCTTAATCCAAACGATTTACCGAAAACCTCTCTCAACACTTCTAAAACAACAAAAGAATCTGAACAGAATGTGGAGCCAAATGTTGAATCGAATGCCAATCAGAATTCTTCTTCTACTCGATAGACCCGCCTACCGAGTATCATGTTTCATTTCCACATCGTCTTTGACCCAAGAAACACTCGGATCAAATGGAAAAGATGCCGGAAATTTTTAAACAAGTGAAAATGAACATCCCACTTCTTTATATCATTCAGCGAGTCTCCACTTATGTGAAATTTCTTAAGGACTTGTGTACCCAAAAGCGACAAACTCAAGTATCCAAAAAAGTCTTCTTATCCGCCAATTTGAGTGAAGTCTTGTCCCAATCCATGCCTATAAAGTACAAAGATCCACGCTTCCCTACTATTTCGTGTACAATTGGAGATAAGACAATTAATAAATGCTTGATAGACTTAGATGCGAGTGTCAATTTGATTCCATATTCCATGTATGAACTAATAGGCTTAGGTGAGATCAAACCCACAAAAGTTATGCTTCAATTCACCAATTGTTCCATTAAGAAGCACATAGGAGAAATCGAAGACATGCTCATTCGAGTAGGGCAATTCATATTCCTCGTTGACTTTATTATTTTCGAAACACAACCCGTGACAAATCCAGCGGGTCAAATTCCATTGATTTTAGGCCGACCATTCTTGGCCACTTCAATTGCCTTAATCATTTATCGTAACGATTTGATGCAAAACTCTCTTGGAAACATGACTTTGGATCTCAACATTTTCAATCTTGAAATTCAAGCAATGATTCTCGTGACCAAACGTTGGAAATTAGTACCATTCACGTAAACTTCAAAAATAAGACACTTGACCTTAACGATGAATGCGAAGCCGAGTACGAAAAATTGTTTCATGAAATTTCCAACGAAATTGAATACATTCTTCCCTTTGAATCGCTCCTAGTTGAGTCTGAATCTCAATCCAATTCTTTAATCGAGCAACTCCCGAAGTTGGACCTCAAACCACTTCCCGATCACCTTAAGTACGCATACTTAGGTGATAACGAAACATTTCATATCATAATTTCCGCGACTCTCTCTCTCTCAATCAAGAAACTTCTTTACTTTCAATCATGTCCAATAACAAGGAAGCAATTGGATGGTCAATCTTCGATATAAAAAGAATTAGTACCGCTCTTGTTCAACATCGCATCCATTTAATAGACTATGCCAATCCTGTTCGTGACGCACAACGAAGGCTTAATCCAAAAATAAAAGATGTGGTGCGTGATAAATTCTTAAACTTCTCGACAATGGAATCATTTACCCAATCTCTGATAGTTCATGAGTTAGCCCAATTCACATTGTATCGAAGAGGTATGGGAAAATCATTGTCAAGAACGATTCAAACGAACTTATTCCAACTCAAACTCAAACGGGTTAGCATGTTTGCATTGACTATCGAAAACTAAATGCCGCAGCACATAAAAATCATTTCCCTCTTCCTTTCATTGACTAAATGCTCGTATGTTTAGCCTTCCGTGAATTCTACTGCTTCCTTGATGGTTATTTCGGTTATAACTAAATCCAATTGCTCCTGAAGATTAAGAGAAAACGACTTTAACGTGTCCATTTTGTACCTTTTCTTATCGACGTATGCCATTCAGACTTTGTAACACTCCTACTACTTTCCAACGATGCATGATTGGCATTTTTTCCGACATGATTGAACGCTTTCTAGAAGTTTTTATGGACGATTTCTCTATCTTTGGCGATTCTTTTTCCCAATGTTTACGTCATCTCGAGTAGGTTATGAATCGATGTAAATAAAACATTTGACTTTGAATTGGAAAAAATGCCACTTTGTGGTCAAACAAGGTATAATCCTTAGACATATCATCTCAAATAAGGGCACTGAGATAGATAAAGCGAAAATCGATGTCATTGCAAACCTACCAATTCCCAAATCTATTAAGGACACCCGATCATTTCTAGGACATGCTGGCTTTTACCGACTCTTTGTGAAAGACTTTAGCAAAGTCGCTCGTCCTTTGACGACTCTTCTTAGAAAAGATGTTCCTTTTGATTTTAACTCTAATTGTATCTCTTCTTTCGAACGTCTCAAAAACGAACTCATTTTTGCTGCAATCATTTGCGCACCCAATTGGGATCTTCCTTTTGAAATTATATGTGATGCTTTGAACTTTGTAGTTGGTGATGTCTTAGGACAACGCATCAACAAGAACCTTCACGTTATCTACTATGCTAGCATGACTCTGAACGACGCTCAACTTAACTACACAACTGCTGAAAAAGAGCTTCTAGCGATAGTTTTTTCTCTCGAAAATTTTGACAATACTTGATCGGGTCACACATTACTGTGTACACGGACCACTCTGCGCTTCGATATCTCTTCACTAAAAAGGATGCTAAATTACGTTTGACTCGTTGGATCCTTCTACTTCGAAATTTTGACCTTACAATTAGAGACAAAAAAGGATCTGATATTGTCATGGTCGATCACTTATCTTGTCTCTCGAACGCACCATCTTCTTTGCCAATCAATGAAAACTTCCTCAATGAACAACTCCTTTCAATTTCTATCGATCCATGTACGCTGATATAGTGAACTACTTAGTCACTAAAGAAACTCCCTCATCTTGGTCCAAACAGGATAAATGCAAATTCATGTCCCAAGTGAAATATTTTTATTAGGATGATCCATACTTGTTCAAATATTATCTTGACCAAATGAAATAATGAGATCGGGAGTGTTCTTTCGTTTTGCCATGATAAAGCGTGCAGTGGACATTTCGATCCTCGAAAAACTGCGAAAAAGGTGCTTCGGTGTGGTTTCTATTGGCCTTCTCTTATCAAAGACTCGTTCGAATTTTGTAAAACATACGATCGATGTCAAATGCTTGGGTGAATTTTTCGATGAGATATGATGCCTCTAAACCTCATTCTTACGATCGAAATCTTCGATGTTTGGGGTATCGAATTTATGGGACATTTTCCCAATTCTTTTGGAAACTTGTATATTCTTCTCGTTGTCGATTACGTCTCAAAATGGATCGAAGTCGTCCCTTGCAAAACCAACAACCACAGAACTGTTGTGAAATTTCTCAAAGAAAACTTCTTTTCAAGGTCCGGCGCACATGGCACAATAATCAGTAATAACGGAACCTATTTTTATAACCGTTCTTCTGAAACTTTAATGAAAAAATACAAGATAACCTACAAGTTATCTACTTCATATCATCCTCAGACTTGTGGTTCAAGTTGAAGTTTCAAATTGACAAATAAAACAAATCCTGGAAAAAAATGTTAACAAAAATCGAAAAGATTGGTCTTAAAAATTGGCTGATGCGCTATGGGCTTACCGTATTACTTTTAAAGCCAACCTTAGGATGTCCCCATTTCGTTTAATTTATGATAAAGCTTGCCATTTACCCGTTGAAATTGAAAAGTAAGCAATGTGGGAAATAAAGAACTTAAACTTTGATCTTGAGAAAGCTGGCTAAAACGGAAAACTACAACTCAACAATAGAAGAACTTAGAAACGATGCGTATGAAAACGAGAAAATTTAGAAAGAAAGAACCAAAGTTTTTCATGACTAGGCAATCCTAAGGAAAACGTTTTCGCCTAACTGGAAAGTTCTTTTATATGACTCAAGACTTCATTTAATTCTTGGAAGACTTAAAGCAAGATGGACCGGGCCATTTGTGGTATGAACTGTTTTTACACATGTTGTCGTTGAAATAGAAAACCCCAGGGATGGATCGATTTTCAAAGTCAACGGTCATCGTTTGAAACCTTTCTTGGAATCACTAAGTAACCAAGAGGAGGAACTCATGATTCTTCATGAGCCAAGCTACATCTTGTAAGAATGTTAACCCTCTTTTCTAAATATGTACATAGTTTTCCCCCGTTACACTCATTATATCATGCATTGACTGTGAGGACATGGTAAAATTAAGTGTAGGGGGAGTCTCATGTTCATTTTTTTAAGTTTCATGGCATTTTTGAATTTTAATTTTCTTTTAAATTAAAAAATCTCAAAAATTCTAAATCTCAAAAACATTTTCTTTTTAGCATTTTGATTTATTTTTAAAGAAATACTATAGGATAAGTATAAGTTCTGGGTAATAAATTGAAATTTTTGAAAATTTATTTGTATTAACAAAAATAAAATGAAATTTGATTGAAAATAACAAGGGCTTAACTAGTATATAGGAAGGTTCATATGTGTTAATTATGAATATATTCTAATTGAAAATCTTTGTTTAAAAAAAGTGGTAAATGTAAAGTAAAGGATATAACATTTTTATCTTCTAAGTTAAATGGTGCTAAGATGATTTTGCAAGACTCTCTCTTTCTAAAAAAATACAAGTAAAAAAACATTTATGTATATATTTTTAACACCTAGAGTCATGTGTTCACACTCATGTATTCACTCTGTACTCTTCTCACGTAAGCCTAAAAGGCAGTGCGCGATCGGTATATCTGGCATCAGTTTATCTGACTTAGGTGTATGTATATAAAAATTCTTTTTAATAACGCCTACAGTCGATAAGTGTTCACACTTGTGTGTTCACTCGCCACGCTCGGTATTCCCCTCACATCAGTTCATAAGGCAATGAATGGGTAATATATTTGGTCTTAGTTTACCTGAGTTAGGCTTATGTAAATATTGTTAATATCAATAAATTTCCAAATAAGTGAGAGTAAGCAATTGAAATCTAAGTGCTATTTTTACTTGTTTTATTTAACTTATTATTGAAAAGAAATGAGAATACCACTTTGACAAACTTCGATAATCAACTAAAGATTCGATTCATAATTACATTGTGTTGTCAACCGAAACAACTAGCCAAACTATAGTCTATCTGTTATGACAACTTGATTTTTATTGGAAATTTTGATGAGTAAATGACTTAAACATTGAAGTTAATGACCAAAGCGTATATTTAACTTATTTGTGCTGATTTAAAAGTAAATTCTTTATTGTAAATATTTTCAAAAACTTGCATTCATCCTATTGTGAATGAATCTTTCATTTTGTAAATATTTTCACTTCGCATTTAGATTTTGTGGGTAGTATCTACTAAAAACCCTCATGACTCTTCCTAATAGGGACACCTAGAGGTTTAACAACTTGTTACATAAGCTCAATACAATCATGCTCCCTACGAAAATGGATTTATCTTAGTTTTCCTTATTCGAGGACGAATAAAAAGATAAATGTGGGGATATTTAATGTGCACATAACTATGCATATATTTACATCCATATTTTTATCTATTTTTATTTAAATAAATGTCATATTTGGGCATTTTAACATGTTTAAAATCAAAATTCAATTATTTTCAAATCATCTTACAGTCATCTTCAATTCAGGGGTAAAACGGACATTTTTGTGCATGTGTCAATTTGAGAATTTTTTCTTGGAAATTTTTATGATTTTTATAGGAAATTTTGATGCATATAGAAGAGGGTTTCATGAGGATATATGCATGCATAAGGGAATACAAAGGAATGAAGAGGAAATAATTCAAGTTCATGATCATGGAGGACCACACCCACTTACATAATTCTACAATTAGAAGCTAATGGACAACTAAGTAGAGGTTAAAGCTTCATGCACATTTAATGATGGATTAATTAGTGGCTAATGATTACTTGGTGGCCACACTTCTTAAAGGGAAATTTGGGAAGCATCCTAAAAGTTGAATTAGGGTTTTATGCATGTATAAATATCCCTCTTATGTGCATGTTAATATCTTTCTACTCTCTCTTATTTTACTTATGAAATTAGCAAGTTGTAAACACAAATCAAAGTGAAATAAAAATGTCTTCCAAGCCACTTTCTCTTCTCTTTTCTACTTGCTTTTATTTACTTTTATGTTGATTTTTATTCTTATGCTTCCTTTCATTTCATACTCATAGTTAGACTTACATTTATGCACTAGTTTAATTCATTTCCTTCTAGTAGTTAATCTCCGTTTTCTTTTGTTATTCTCTACTTTATTTTATTTTCAATGTTGAAATCTCTATGTGTTGGAATGATAACACGAATGAGAGGCTAAACTTCTACAATTTAGGGGTACTGAAGCTTTCTTTTATCATGTAGATTTCAACATAAATTTTCTATGTATGATCTCTTTTATGCTTTATGATAAAATGGATGTTTATGTTTGTTTGTGTTTTATGTTGATTTTGATAGCCTACTTTTTTCATAACAAATAGGCTATGCTTATCTCATTAATCATAAATTGCCTCATGATCATGACAATGAAGTGAAGTTTGAACCAAAATTTGATGATCTATGTTACTAATTAATAGTAAATAGTTCATGCTTAAACTAGATTTTGGTTTCATTTTCTATGCTATGTTTCATGAGATATGAAAAATAGGACTAGAGTTGTATTATAGTTTGATGGTTTGATTTGTGTTAATTAATAACTCAAAAAGGCCATTCTTATAGTAAATGCATCACTATCCTATTTAGATTAAAAAGAAATCATCATTTGATTTTATGTTGATTTATGTGAAAAATAGAAGAAAGTGGATTTGCCTCTAAATTGAATTTTAATCACATTGTTTTTAATCTCAACAATTGCTTAGTTTTGTAGTTTTCAAAACAATCTTCACTTTTGGCTTAATTTAATTG
The DNA here is from genome assembly GCA_030765085.1 of Allium cepa. Lineage (NCBI taxonomy): Eukaryota > Viridiplantae > Streptophyta > Magnoliopsida > Asparagales > Amaryllidaceae > Allium > Allium cepa. Next base: position 591,738,079 of record CM060928.1, read on the forward strand.
ATTGGAAAATTTTAAAATCTAACAATTCCCTACGAATTGACCTGTACTCTCCACGAACTCGCCACGAACTAAGTTTTGTCGCCGTGCACTTGCGGTTAAATTTTAATTTGAAAATTTTCGGTGATTTTCTAAACCGATAGAAATTCCATCGTTAAACAAAAGCATTGATGACTTCAACGCTATCGAAAGGCTAAAGGACGGCAGTAGGGCTTTGACTAGGTCGGAACCCCTTCTTTCAAAAGTATTCTTTCATAAGTAAAGGAAATTATTCGAAAGAAAATTCATGTTAATGGCAACCCTTTTGAAACCTTTCAAAATCCTCTTTCGAAAACATATGCTTCGACTCCTTCGAAGGCTTAATTAAAACAAAGGCATACGCTTTTCTTTTTAAAACAAACCATGGTATCGACTCCTTCGGAAGCCATGCTTTCGACATCTGACCCTTCGATTTTCTCCAATCCACTGCGTACCATCTTTGTGATACCTTGTGTATTGGTTTCAGCTTAGTAGGTTTCGACTGGGTTGAAAGTGAAAGCTATATGTCCAAAGGTATTTCTAAGGGAGGCGGAACCAACTTTTCTGAGTAAAACTGGTTTAATACTACTTAAAGCAAACTTTTTTTCTAACTAACCTGCTATGTGTCAACACCAGATTGGTTGTATAAACTTTTCAAATTCATTACCAAAATAACTGCTGCAATTTCAGATCTAAACAATGGTTAAGTTAATCAAATAAGCCCTCCCATTAAGCAAAAACAATATTGCAAAGAAGTTTCTCTTCTAAAATAATTTAATTTGCATAGCAAATCACTTTGGAAAAATCCCCAAAAATTCCGATAATTCACTTTAATCATTTTATCTAACATATCAAAATTTTAGACCCAAATTCTCAATAAATTTTCGAAACAAATTTATAAATCCAAATAACCATATTTTCCTTTCAAAATTCATAACAATCTTTCCATAACTTGGAAAATTATCAAAATTGAAATCCAGCTCCAAAATCTTGTTTTATAAAGCATAAAAATTTCCATGGCATTTAAACATCAGTATAAATCGGTTTTACCTTAAAACCATGTATAATCCTATTTAAACAATCATGTTCAAAATAAACAAATCAATATTCAAGCATATCATCATCTAATTCATAATAAAACTAATTTACCCTTAAATCCGTAAACACATAAGTCAAAACCAAAATAGAAATGGAATTATTTTTCACCTTGATTTAGATAAGGAGATTAGATTGATATTGGTTTCTCCTAAGCTTGATTCTCTAGCTTTTAATTAAATTCTTCTCTCTTAATGGTCGGTCCTTCTTTAAAAATTTTGCTTATATTTTCAAAAATGACGTGAATGGGAATGAAATGGTAGGAACGAAAATATGTAAAGATAAGGGTTATGGGCGGGAAATTCCTAATATACCCTTATGTAATTTTATTAACCTAAAAAACATTCTTAAGCCCATTTAATTATTTTATTAGGCACGACCTTGATTATATTTATTTAAATTCAACCCCTTATCACTTAACATTTACATTATTCTATTTAATTTATCTAATTAATTTCCCAAATAATGCTATCAAAAATTAAGGGTGTTATAAAATCTATTATATTACATATATCTTATCTTATACTATCAGACTTATTAGAAAATCTTTCACAATTACCTTCATATTTTCTTAGAATTTTTGAAATAAAATACCTCCCTCTCCTAAATTTTCCTCCTTCTTTGCAGCATAGAGCTCCAACAGAAATATTATTCTTATACTATCCATTCTATTGCATGTATTCTATTATAACATATAAATAAATTATTGCATATTATTACATTTGTTATTATTACATATAAATAGAATAAGTGACTATTTGAATTCTTGCTTCTCATTCACTCTTATTCATAATCCACTTCTCTAAATTTAGAGGAAAAATTTCACATCTTATACTATATATTAGCCTCATTACGTTCTCTAAATTTGGAGGAAAAGTATAGACCTCCAACAAAAATATTATTGTCATACTATCTATTAAATCTATTATATTGCTATATTACGTTACATTTTACATTATTACATTTAAAAAGAGAATAAGTGACTATTTGAACTGTTGCTTCTTATTCACTCTCATTCAAAATCAACTTCTTTCCTTAATTTAAGGGAAAATTTTCACATACCCCTAGTAATATCAATTCAAGCTTACAGATAAATTCCCATTATACTTGAAAAACCATAACACTTTGACCTTTCGTTTTCTATTTCATCTACTTAGAAATATATTCCATCTTCATATTCTAGTTTTACGTTTATTTTCTTATCTTTTTTATTTCGTTTCATCTGCTCAAATGTATTTTTCACTTTTATTTCCTTATTTTTCTTTCGTTTTCACCTCTTCTGACCCTTAATACTATAAATTCTTTTGTTTTCTTTTCTTTACATCCAAGTGGAAAGTTTGCTTCTTTCGTTGACTGAGTTTTCTTCTAGCTTTGGTTGTAATATTTTATTTTATTCTATATTAGTTCGGTTCAAAGGATTAGGGTTGGCTTCTTCAAAATTTTAATATGTAAAATAAAACGTTACTTAGTTTCCAACAAGTGGTCAAATTAAAAGATATCATTTTTTGAAAATTATTGTACTTGTCTTCTTTAGTTGCAGGTAATCCATTCGCTGAAATATCAAAGTGAAGAAGTTGGGAGGGATTTTGCCTCAACATCCATGGTAATTTCAATACACATACTTTTGATTTATTTTTGAGTTTATTATGTTATTGTATTAATTTTTATTAATTCTAATTGGTTTAACTTTTGTATCTTTTCAATTGTGTTGTTATATCTATATTATTAACTTTTTATCTCAATTCATTTCTTTTCATTACTTTCATTTCTTTATCTTCTCCGTCTAAAATAAAATTTTAATCCTTAAATAATATCTCCTAAATTTTTTTACCTTTAAATCCAAGTAGAAAGTTTGCTCCTTTGGTTGAAATTATTACTTCTAACTTTTGTTGTAGTTATAGAATTATATCTTCTACCTTTCATAGCATGCGCCACCTTTCATAGCATGCGCCATGATGTTTTGGGTATGTAATGTTTTATTTTGCTCTATATTAGTTTGGCTTACAAGGATTAGTTTGATTTCTTAAGATACTATGTAAACTAAAACAAATTTAGTTCCCAATCATGATTATTTTTATAGATCATTCTTTAAAAAAATTAACTTGGTTGCTTTTCCTTAGTTGTAGGTAATTTGTTTGTTGAAATGCGAAAATAGAAAAATTGAATGAGATTTTCATTCAACTTCCACGGTAACTTCAGTAAACATGGTTTTAATCGGTACACATGGAAACCTTTCGAAACCATTCAAAAATTTACCCCTTCATAACGTTTGAAAAACATCTCGGTCAAAACCATTTGGACTCTACCTTCAAGTAGAGCAAAAGGATCGGAAACCCATTAATGTTGAAAGCATCTGATTTGAAACCATTTAAAACTATCTCTTACGAAACCAATTTGGGTTTTATTTTACTTATAGAAAAAGGGACTTAAAACATTTAAGTCAAAAGCAACTGCATTGAAACCATTTCCTAAGTAATGAAGTGGTGATGTCGAAACCTTCCCTTCGAAAGCATTGGAGAGGTAGCCAGGTTTTTAGAAAACAAAACAATCCTTTCGAAACTATCTGGATCAAAAGGTAAAAAGGCAGCAGAAAAGGTTTCGACTTAATCGAAAGCAATTATTTAAAAACTGAAACGACCCGCAAAACCGTACCCCTTGAGTCAACCATATTCTACAACAATCAACTCAAGTTGCACAGAAATATGAACCATTTGGGTTAAAGAGGAAGAGGTAGAAGGAGAAAATAGAAAACAACAACAGAATCTAATCATCGCAGCGGAATAAAATATAATATATAATAACAGATCTTTACACAAAACAAATATATATATATATATATATATATATTTGTTTTATACATACATTATCATCAGAGTACATCATCAGAGTTCAACAACATCAATAACATACAACTGAACACATAGCTACTCAACACAGCGGAATATATATATATATATACATATATATATATATATACAAGTACGAGAGTACGTACCGTCATCCAGCTCGTCTCTTAAGCTCCACAGCATCATATCCTGTATCCTATAATACTCGGTCTGACCCGAGCATTACAGTTAAATAACACCCGAGTCAGTTTGGAATACCAGCGTGAGAAAATCATACTCAATTGATTATTAAAGTTTCAAAAATCCTTTGAAAACAAAAGCATCTCGTAAGACCACGCCACAAATAAACATGTCGGGGTTTTACCTTACGATAGCTAAAACAATTTTTATAGAAATCCTCTGATATTATAATAGGGTCTATATACAAATACTTATAAAATAGCCGAAATTGTTACATTCATTAAATTCCAGCTACTAGCCACAGAGCGGGTAATACAAACAAAACTCGTACAAGGCTCGTAGGGAGAATGGATTTCCAACTAATGGCTAGGCACTGGGGTACCACCTGCCACAGTATGAGGCCTAGATCACCGTACCGAGGAGTACGCCTGCTCCCCTGCAACACAAGACCGGACTACCCCTTACTGGATAATCCCGAGTGAGATCACCCCGCGGTTGGGATCAGCAACCGCCCACTAAGCCGAAATAAAGGGACATCTAGACAGGGATGACCTCACCCTGCTTGGGTGCTACCCACCTAGCCTTGCTGCATAACCCTTGATTTTCAGTCATTCCCATTTATAAGGCTTGAGACTAAGCGTTACCTTTTTAGAACATATCCCTTAGAATGCCCATCGTCCACCTGATGATGTTTCACAAGCATTCATCCATACAAGTCCGTCCCGGGTTCGAACGGAACCGAAGGCACTATTCCTACTACATCCGTTTTGGAAATATCCTCAGGATTAGTAGCGACTAGTCCTTGCACTTCACTGATCCATCTTTGAATCCAAAATCGTTTTCACGAAACGTACAAACCGGATCGAAGTGGTTTTCGAGAAATAAATCTCGATCCCGGTCTCTTCGAAACGATCAACGTATTTGTCCAATACTAATAGCCGGTGATTTAACTATCAATTTATATTCACAACATCCTTCAGACAATAAATAATTTCCCAAATTATTTATTAATCTTGATAATATCTTCACAAGATATATATATATATATATTTTCAACTCTTTGAAAACAGTTTCAAACCATTCTTTCTTTCCAGAATAAACTTTTCCAAATATTTTCTATCTCCACTGAAATCACCAAGCACAAAACTAGATCTTTAAAATTATTTAAAACACTTTACTTTGAAATATAATTTAAAACATTTAAGTTAAAACTACTTCAATAATTTGTTAAAATACGTTCTATATAAATATTTGAAGACAAGTTACTAAATAAAATATAAAACTAGATTTTCACTTTTAAAAACAAGATACTTAGTCACTCTTTAAATAATTTACTGCTATAATAGATAAAAAGGGAAATACTTATTTTAGACTTTAAATATTAGAAATAATAAATTTTTCAAAACTGCATTTTGAAAACAACTTCGAAACCTTTAACTTATATTTTAAAATTTTACTTTGAAAACGTACTTGGCTATCCAGAGAGAATTTCCAACTTCAATCACTTAAATCAATTTTCCAAATTGATTTCCAATTTATTCCATTTTGAAATAAATTTCTTTACTTATCAGTTCATTTCCAAATTCAGTAGTTATGGACTTTATTATTATTATTTTTCCCAGTTTCTTCTTTACTCTTTTCAATAATTCAAATCTTAAATTTAAAATAAATGTTTTGTTCTTTTTAAATAATAATATTGAATTTTAAAATTCATTAACTTTCTGTTTATTCAAAATTTCTCTTCTACATGCGGAATTTATTTATTAGAATTTAAAACTACTATTATTCTTATCCAATTTATTCTTAATTTATTTAAATTCATTATAATTATTTCGCTTACAAATTCTCTTCAATTTATTTCCAAAAATCCAATTCTATATTTCTTAATAACTTAGTGCACCGGAATATATTCAGGTATACCATAACATCCAATATTCCAATTAACAATAATATTCATCACAGAATATAGAATAATCACAGCAGAGGGTATTAAATAATTTTAAATAAATGTTGAGGGGTCCAGTTGGATCCCTCCAACCTGTTTTCCCTTTATCCACAGACATTAGCACAATATAATATGCCAATTCCATAATATACCATACTATAGCACATCAATCAATTCATCCATTCAAACAATTATTTAAATTTAATCATTTAAATTTAAATTTAACTGAGTGAGATTAACTCACCTTTGATTCCTATTTTGCAACCCACTTCATTCTCGATTTGATTCCACGATTCTTGGACCTTGTATAAACATTAGGTATTTTATTAATATTCGAGTCAATTGAACAATTAAATTCCCATTTGATAATTAATTAACCACATATTTTATTATCTTTTAACAAAATTTAAATTACTAATAATCTAAATTTAAACTAATTTCTCTTCTTTTTTTTAGTAACTAAAATAATTTAAATAAGTTAATTAAATAAATTAATCACCTTAATATATTATTTTAAAACAACTAGTAAGTTTAAAATGTAATATGTATATTTGTTTTAGGTTTAGTTTTGAAATTACATGTATGTTTATAAAATAACTTACATAGGTTTTATAAAAACTAATTTATATAAACTTTCACATTTTTTTCTCTTCAAAATCACTATATATATTTTTTCTTTTCAATCCTTATTTATGTATAATAATTTCTGTTTTATCTATATATATATATATATATATATATATATTTCAATTAAATTCAAATCAGCTTCAATATTCTAAAGAACTGCTTATAGATAATATTTTTCCCCTCTTTTCTCGAACTAAAATCTGATTAATAACCTAGTTTAAATAACTATCAGAAAAACAAAGAAAAATAAACCTCAGCTCGCATCACACGCCAAATAAAAACTTGAGAAAATGAAATCCCAGATTCCACCGAGAAAGGCCGAGAATCCAACATAAGCTGCACATCCACACTCGTCATCCAACAGCACCCCAAACCGCACCTCTAGGTTGCCGGTACATCACCATCTTCATGCCTCTAATAGCCATCTCACAGTCGCGACCATTTTGGGTCATAATGCCAAAAACGCAGCCGCCACGACCTCCCCCTTACACTCAGATGCGACTCCCATGGCGACAAACCAATCCCGAGAATTGACTTCACGCCCCAAGACAATCGTCACGACCACATCACTGAATGATTGGCCTGACTTCCCCCATACGAATCGCATGCGACAATCCTCGTCAAAATCGAACGCTGACGGCCTGCCTTCGAACGAAATGTCGATTTGGGACATCGATTCGGTCATTTTTTTCATTTTTCATTTTTTTAGGGTTATCGATAATTCAAAACGAACAATAGTGAAAGGACGAGAGGAAGGGGAACGAAGGGAAGGCAATTGATTAGAGAAGCAGGAACCCTAAATTCGTAGAAAGCAATGAACGAGGAGGCCATGATATTTTATATTTTGATGTGAGATTCATTGGCTGAAAAGAAAAGAAGGGGGCGACGTGATTTGAAAGAAAGAAAGGAGGCGTGCAGAAGAAGCTTGGCTACAGTGGAAGCAAAAAGTCTTAATGTAGAAAGGAAACAGGCTGATGGGCAGAATTACAGCTAAAGTTGGTTAATATATATATATATATATATAGATATATATATATATATATATTAGTTAAATTCAATTCGTATCAATATCAATTTCAATGCGTTTATATATCGTATGATCACACAACAACTCCAATCACTACGAAATTTGAAACCCGATAATAATTCAATATTACAGATCCAATGGAACTGGTTTCGTCAAATTCCGAGACTGTGCCTCGAAAGGCTATTTTTAAATTCAGTTTAAACGATATTAAATTTCAAAACTTAACAAACCATTCTTAAATTTGATTTCAATACTTCTATTTTCTTCAGTAATATCAATATGAATTTTATTAGCCTTCAAATTATTTTTAGCCGGCTTAAAACTTCAGATTACATATTTTACCCAATTCCAAATTATTTAATTTAATAATTTAAATATCAAATAAACTGTGACATTTGGAATTCAAGTTAGAAATTAACCTTTAAATATTCAAATCGATTAAATATTCCAATTTTAAATGCTCGAAAATTCCGGGTCGGCACATTCCTCCCCCTTTAAAAGAATTTCGTCCCCGAAATTACTAATTAGGAAGAATAATCCAATACCCGTCTACCCTTTCCCCAAAACCAAACAGTTTTTAACAATTCAACATCTTACCAACTATCTTCTTATAAAAGACCCATTATTATTCTTATTAACTTCTCAACTCTCCCATAGTTTCCAAATATTATTACTTGCTCAATCATACAAATCATAATTCAAAACTAAGTTTTAAGTTTTCAAATTTTCTAAAAAAAATTCTAACACCCTAAATTTCCGAAAATTTTTGCCAGCGTCTCCTTTGCGCGGCTAGCTCGGTACAACTATAAAAGGCCTCTACAGGCTCCCAAATCCCAAAAGAAAACAAAAGGCCAAGTGGCTCGATCAAAAACCCAATCAAATTTCATATCAAAAATTTAAATACATAATTTTTTGTCGAGCAATTCAAATTTATCTTCTGGAATAAAAACCCATTTTTCTTTGCCATTTCATATTACCTGCATATTCCACTTAGCAATAATATCCAATCACAATATTCCCAAAACATTTTATCGACTTTCTCACAAAATGCCAATATCTATTCATCCAAATATTAACTTGGAATATATTTGTATTATCAATTTCCAATTAAGAATTCACTATTCCTTTCTTAAGTTTTGGTATAAATATTTTATATGTTCCTTTATTTATTTTCACTTCACCACCTTTAGTTTATATCTATTCTATACAAATTGATTCGTTCATTTCCATCCGAATTCAATTTATCTTCAACTCTGTATATTAAATTTTATCTTTCATTTAACTGATTCATATTATAATTTTATAGTAGTTTCATTTACTAATTTATTTCAAGTTCCAGTTTGAAATCGTTCTGTCATTAACAAAAATTTTCTAAAAATTTTCAAAAATTTTCTAACTCCCAAAATTTCCGAAATTTTTTGGCAGTCCCCTTCGTATGGAGGAGCTTTTGTGTAACAACCCGCATATTTATCGATTTTTATATTTAAATATTTTATTTAAATATTTTATCGTTAATCGGATTTTGGTCCGAAGCTACTTTTTGCAAACGGTCAAATTAGGACTCGAGACCACTTCCATTGAGTTCGAAACGTCGTTTGCAATCTTCTAAGTATAAACATTGATATGTTTGGGGTTAGTGGAATTTCACCACTTTTTCACTCGAGCCTTTGGTTTGGACTTTTAGCCCATTAGGCCCAAGTTCCACCCCCCCCTTCTTCTTCATTGCTTCATTTCATTTCCTAACACTAAAGCTTCAACAAAAATGGTGAATGGAATGAGAAATTAAAACTCCAAAGTCTTTGTTTTATTGCAACTCCAACATTCAACTCCAAATTCAAGAAGAAGACATCGGATTCAAGCTTGTGGTTGCTTCTCCATTTGCCTTCAAGCTTTGTTCTTCATTTTCATTGGGTTTTGGAGCAAAGGTGAGATTTTTATCTCACAAATCTAGTCTATAACTATATTGGACTATTGGGAATGATTCCCTATCACTTTTGCATGCACATTTGCATTTGGTTTGGATTGGATTGGCGAAAAACTCCAATTTTTAGCGTTTTGGTGAAATTTCTGCACTTAGGTCGTTCTGGCCATTTTCGTGTTTTCGGAGTTAGGTCGCTCAGGACCTTAGGTCGTAGGTCGCTCAGGACCTTAGGTCGTAGGTCGTATGGTCGTTAGGTCGCTCTGCTTTGACTCTGGCCATTTTTGCTCACTCGCAGTTAGGTCGCTCACGACCTAGGACTTAGGTCGCTCGCGAGTTAGTGGCTTAGGTCGTTGGGTCATATAACCCATTAAGTCGCGCCTCTTTTAGGTCGCGCCTCTTTTAAGTCGCCCTTCTCTGGACCTTGTTAGGTCGCTCAACATTGACCTCGTTAGGTCGCTCAACACACCGTGTCGCTAGGTCACTCGACTCTGGACTTCATTAGCTCGCTCAACCGTCTACCTTTATAAGTCGTAGGTCGTCTCCGACCTTAAACCACTCGGCCGCATTAGGTCGTGTACCTTTTTGGTCGTGTGTTGCACTAGGTCGTATGACCTTAGGTCGTTAGGTCGTATGGCTTTAGGTCGCTAGGTCGTATGACCTTAGGTCGTTAGGTCGTTTGGCTTTTAGGCCGCTTCCACGCTAGGTCGTTCGACTCTTAGGCCGTAACACTTAGGTCGCTCGCCTCTTAAGTCGCTAGGTTGCGTGCCTTTAGGTCGCGTTTCTTTATTAGGTCGCGTGTCTTGGTTAGGTCGCTGACCTTCTTAACTCGCATGACCTAACCCCTAGGTCGTTGGGCCTCGTTTCTTCTTAGGTCGCTGCTTCTTATAGGTCGCTCGGCTCCTTAATTTCTTTAGGTCGTTTGAGTGTTAGGTCGCGAACCCATTTTAGGTCGCATGACCTATACCCTTTAGGTCGCTGGACCACTAGGTCGTGCCCCTTAGACCCCTAGGTCGCAACCATTAGGTCGCTCGACCCTATCCCTCTTAGGTCGTTAGACCTCATTTTGTCTTCACTAAGTCGTACCGTTTTGGACGGGGCGCTGCCCCGCACCCCGCCGGGGGCGCTGCCCCCTGGACCCCCGCGACCTGACCGGGCAGGTCGAACCCCGTAAGCGGTGGCGTTGCCCCCGCACCCCCACCTTGGGGGGTTGCCACCCCCCTGGACCCCCCCTCCGTAGGGGATCTTATCTGAAAAATATACAACAGAACTTGCTGAGCTGATTTCCTTGGATTTTTATCACATCTTCGAATGTGATCTTTGTGATTGATTGTTTCTACAATCGCTTCTGTGATTTGTCACTTTAAAATATAAAGGTTTCAAAACTAGTAGTAAATATCAAAACTCTTTCAACAAAATGATTTCAACTCTATTTTTAATAACAAAGCTCTTTTCTTAAACCGTTTTCCAATCTATTAGTATATACAAGCCTTTACCTCACTCGGATGAGAAATCTAATTAAACGACTTAGTAAAACAAGTGGTATGAAACGCTTGCGTTCACTTCGTCGGTTAATTCTTGGACTTGTTCGATTGAACCTCTTGTGACAATTTTATTAGTGAAGATTTACAGTTTGTTCGTAAATATTTAAGTTAAGCAAGTGGTTATGGGACATGAAGCTAAACTTCTATATTTACTAGCTTAGTGTAATTGACACTTCTCGTTGATCTTGATGATCGCTTTATGAATTAGACTAGCAATTGCGCGATGTCTCTTTCATTGCAAGGTTAGACTAGACACCACTTGTGTGATTCCATTTACACATACCTTTCTGCTTTTTGGTTAGTCTTGACCTCAATCTGTGTGATTCCACTCACACATGTGGGGTAGCTCCCCATGGTCTTCGGACCGTCATGTGATAGGCATCTTTCCCTTTTTATGATTTCTGGATTTCTCGTGTTGATTTCTGGAATTTATGTCATTGACTTGTTATGAGTACAAGTTTAGGGTATGATGCCCTCTTCGAATCTTTGAGAAGATTCTTGTGATATTGATTATCTCTTATTGATTGATCTTCTGTTGATCATTATTTACATACTTATAGTGGTATGTCGTTATGGATGTTTATGTTTATGCCATATCTTTTATGTTATATCATGTCATCTGATATTTATAGCTAGACTGATCCGTTTATTATTTTCTTAAATAATACTCGGGTCAGACCGAGATGTTACAGGTGCTTCTGCTTGACTTCTTCCCAGGGATTCATCACTCTGACTTTTGGCTAACTGTTTAGATTAGCAGTTTTTGTTGTATACACTTGAGAGATAGACTCATAGTTGTATTCTTTTGTATAGCACGTGTTGCTATTCTTTTGTATTATCGTGGATCTTACTGACCACTACTCTGATGTACACTTTCATGTGTTAGTTATATATTCATATCTTCTTCCGCCTTTGTGATATGGATATCTGTGACCCATTTGTGATATGATTATTTCTATGTTTGTTTCCGAAGATTATTTATAGCCACCATGTGATAAGAAATTACATGGATGGTCGCTCCTCAACAGCCTTATTCTCCGTGCTAGTTGACAGCACTACTCCGGAGTGTTCCTGGCTAGCGTGGGTATAGAGGTGGGGCGTCACATTTTGCAATTTGACAAAAGATATAAATATATATACATCGACCCACACGGTCGGAAAAACCAAAAACAGTTCATATTTTCTGTTTTTCTTGCGTAGGCGTACCTAATTTATCATTTATAAGCAAGCAGCTTATTTATTTTAGCGTTTAGCGCGACCAAATCCAGCCAAACATCTTCCCGGCACCTGTACTTACTCAATTTAAACATATAAGTACTATATATAGGAGGTTTATAGCATTTCACTTAAATTTAAATAGCTAAAACATCAATCCTGTAACAATGCATGTGATATACTGGCATAAACACATAAATTTCACATATAATGCATGTTATATAATTTCCATAAGCATATATAAGGTTCCAACACTATTACAAGTGCTTATAATCAATTCTCTAACCATTCCATTTAGTTGAAGTGATTTTCAACTTACTTGCTTTTATTTAATTCATTCTAAGCAAAACAAACTCATATTCATTCCAATTGATGCAAAAATCAATTTATTAAACTGCTATTGATTCATATAATTTTGCTTACCTCCGTTTACGTCGAACGACTAATTTCTAATGCAATTCGACAATATTAATGTGAATAAATAATAACGTAAGCTTTATAACCAGTTTAAATTGATTCCAACACAAATTTACACTTAATCCCATTCCATTTTAAATTTATTCACAATCTTTTCCTTGCATTTTCTTACATATACAAAAAGTGATTCCAAACCATTTTATTACACACGACATCATCCCATGCTTCTATTAACTTTAAACTTAAGTTAATTTACTTCAATTCACCACCATTTCATAACTTAAGTTCATTCCCGTTTTAATTTATTCATACTCGAATTGGATTCATTTTCATCTCAATAATTTTTATTTTAATCCAATTCTATACAACTTCAATTCATATTTAATTCACTTAAAATTTTAAGTTAAATTCTATTGATAACTCAAGCTTCATTTCCAAACTCTATTACCTATTTCACAAACTTTGATTTGATTTTTCTTTTGATCAAATCCCAACCATTTCACTAATTTATTCGATTAGTTTATTCTTTATCCATTTTAAATTTTAATTTACATTAACAATTCATTGTTGAATTTTAATAATAAGGCCATTCAATTTATGTTTGAATTGGATCTGTTTATATTTCACACCATATCCATTTTAATCCAATTCAAATTTTCATTCAACGACACTTCCAATTATAATCCCATACTTGAATTTCTTTTTCATTTATCTTGAAAATCATTTTATTTAATTTCCTTGGGTGCAATCTTACTTTATATCTCAAGTTTGGATTTTCATCTCAGAATACAATATTTTTTTTATTCTGGCTTATTATTCCCCTTTTTAAATTTTTATAAGCTGCACACTTTTAATATTCATACTTCATCATCTATTTACAATCAATTATATTCACATTTTACTTTTAACTAGGGGTTATATATATTTTTATCAATGCTTTTCAATTCTTTTATAAGCTTCCGAAGTTTATTCATTCTAATTCAATACTTGCTTAATTTACATTATTTGTTTGAGTAGAATTTATTCATTCAATACTATCTACAATTTCAACTGAATTCATTTAAATTCAGTTTTATTCCAACTCAACTTCGGTTAAATCTGGTTACATATCATTCTTTGAATTTTTGTTGAGCAACGACTTAATTCCATTAATATCATTCATGACTCAATTGACTTTTGATTCAATTCAATCCAAATCTAACTAAATTTTATTTCTCAATATATGTGAGTTAAAAACTTATTTATTTACTTAAAAGCTAATATTACTCATTTGAGTCATCCAAATTCAAATTATATATAACACTTACTAGCTTAAGGTATAAAATTTTCATTTCACAATTATAATCATTTTACCTTTCAACTTTATATCCAATTTAAATCAAATTTCAATTTCAATTTCAATTTTATTTAACTTATCTCTGGTTAAATTCAAATATATTTTCTTCATTTTCATTCACTTAAGCTAAATTTTAATTGCCGGATTGAAATTTCCAATTCCTTCTTATCAATGTCAACTTTACTTTATCAGATCAATAGTTGATTCCTTTATTCATTCACAAATTCATTTTCAACCAATGAATTTTGTTTTCAAACATTAATTATTTTAAGTCCATCTGAACTTATTCTGCTCCTTATTTTACACCATTAAATCAAACATCATCCAATATCCAATTTCATTTCATTTGCACACCATATCAATTAACCAGTTACTTATAAATTTTAATCTTAAAACTTCGTTTATTTAATCCAACTTAACTAAATTTTCTTTTCCAAATTTAAGTTCAACATTCAATTTTGAAAACATATATATCTCACCAAATTATTCCTTTGCATTTTCAAAATCAACCAAATTCCTCCAACAACATTAATCCAAAACATCCTGCTAGCAATACCTCTTTTGGAAACTCGAAAATAAATGTAACGACCCGCCTTTTTGGACAGTTTAAACCGACGATCAAATACACATGGCGATTCCAAACCATTCAAAAGGGCAGATGGTTATTGGGGTAAATAAGAAAATAAAAGAAAGAGAAATAAAGGAAATGAAACAACACAGAATCTCGCAGCGGAACAATAAAATATAATAGTCAAATAAACAGTTCATGAAGATGTTTACTATATTTGACAATTATTTATACAACATTTATCAGAGTTATACATATACAACAGAACAATTAAAATAATGCAACAAATAGCATGATGCAAGGGTAATAATAGTAATAGTATACCAAATCTTCGTCTTCCTCCTCCAGAATAGATCTTCAAAAAAATCTGAAAAACTCAGGACTGACCCGAGCGTAATGAAAGACAAAACACTCGAGTCAGGACTAAAATATCCTTATGAAAGTTAAATCAATCGTAATTAAATATGAGTGTAACGGCATCAGAGATGTTTACAGGGTTTGACATCTCATATCCAGTGTCAACGTGCGTGCAATAACTCAAAAGATGTTACGGGATTTTCCATCTCTTAAGGATCCGTTAAACTATCTACTATGTAGTAATGTACGCTAAGTAGATAATGTCTATCAGTAATATAAAGTATCAAAATAGCGTTAAGGCGTTACCATAATCCCCCTTAACACATTTTTATAATGTCATGGTCTATACAGCACTGTAAGCCCCACCGTAAACTGGTGGTTATCAGAGGGTACCCCATAGGTATAACACAAAACATAACGTAGTGGTCGTGAATAGGATAATCAGTATGACAAGGTACATGAGGCGATGCCAACTAGGATACTAGTAGTTGCGTGATCCGAACTGATGTTGAGCATAGCCAGCAGCTACCCCAACACCACGAAACAACACTCCCAAATCAAGGGGTGCACCCAAATCGAATCACAAATGTAATAGATATGGTATCGAAGAAGTGTATCCGCTAGAGGTGGCGAACCTCAATGGCCCGGCGCGGCTCCTGTTTTAGTCATGTCAGGGGTCATCCAATATCGTTCTCTTTCTTCAGTCAACGCGTTCACCAAACCATCCACTTCATTCTGGATCAACACTCCGTGTATAATAGTTATTAAAATGGTTTTCGGTATCGACAGAGAGTATGTCCATATCCGATCCCGGACTCTTTAATAACTACATATTATTACACCGTTGGCTCTTTACATTTCAAATCGATTCATAATTGATATCAAAATATCATATTCGCTTCAAAAATCAAATCCATTTCAAAAATCATCGTATCTATTAAAATGTCAGATTCCGTTTCAAAAATCATTTTCGTCTCAATATCTTATTTCGATTACAAAATCAATTCGAATTTCAACTTAGGTTGCAACTTCATTTAACCCAATTCGTATTTAAATTCAAGATTTAAATATAAACATTTCACCTTATTGATCAGCTTAGAATTTTAGAAAATAGTTTTAAGGAGTTTAAAAGTAGTTTTAAATAATTAAAATAGTTAAAAATACTTAAAATCTTAAAATGGATTTGAAATAGATAAATTAGTTTAAAATAAATTAAATCGGGTTAAGTAGATTTAAAATAGATTAAAATAGTTTAAGTATTCAAAAATGGTTTATGTAACCGAGTAATTTGGAAAACAAAATAAAACAGCTTCAAAACCAATCCATTTCAATTATAACTTCCCAATTCAAATCAATTTCAATTTCCATTCTACCGATTCAATTTCGATTTCAATTCAAATCAATGTCAACTTTGACTTCAAATTAATTCAATTTTTACATCCACCTTTAATTATTCAATTTCAATTTATATCGATTTAGAGCTTGATTTTTCAAAATATCAATTTATAACACTTAACAAATTATCCTTCAGTATTCAAATTTAAATCCAAATTTCAAATATGATTCAATTCCAAGCTTGCTTTCAAAATATCATTTTTATGTCACTTTTACTTAGTGATATTCAAAGCTCGAATTAAGGTTCAATCTTTTAAACAATTTTCGAAATTCAATCATATCCCATTTTTAATTTCCAAAGTCTCCACTTTAATTATTTAACAATTTCTTTTAACCAAAATTTATTTCAACATTCCAAACTCAATTTTTCGATAAATTCGATTTCTATAAATTGGTTCCTATTTATAACTTTTGAATCAAAACATTTAAAAAAATTTCAAAACGACGATTGCAAAAATTATTAATTTAGCCAATTCCGTGTCCGTATATAATTTTCTATCCTATGGCCAAGTAGTTATTTATTTCAATTAAATGTCAGGGATGAATATATATCACTTAAACCAATCGCAGTGTCATATGTATGCATAACAGTATATATAAGCAGATAAACATCCAAACATTTAAATATCAACCAATAACATCCATCAAAATACATCATCCAATAGACAATACAATTCATGGCAGTTTCATAGTTATCAAATGTCAAGTAATTCAATCGCAACTCAATTTCAATTTCAATTTCAATTTAACTGTCAATTTAATTTCAATGGTTAATTTAAATGACAATCTATATGACAATTAAATTTTATCAAACAACGACAAATAAAATCATAACACTTCATAATGTCAAATTTAACTAGCATAAAGATATTTAGTACGTTGTGAGCGTTATAAAACACTCACCTTGATTTTACGATTTTAAATCAAATTGAACGATGTTCGATCCAACTCAAAATTTTCTCTTGCTCCAAATGATTCCAATCCAATTCCATAGCGTAGTGCTCGTCGATACGATTCCAACGCAAAAAGTTTCGTGCGTTTTCGACCTCGTATGAAAAAGATATGATAGTTTAAAGTCAACACGAATTTTTATATAAATTAATTACAACTTTAATTTAATTTTAAACCTCATCAGATCAGGGCCATCGATCTCGTTCCAGGAATTGCCTGTACGCGCGCGCGTGCCTTCTCCTCCCCCTTCTTTCGTTCGCGAGATAATCCATAGCCGCATACATCAAGTAATTATCGCGACCACCATGCTCCACTTGAAGACGATCAGGTTACACCACTTCGAAGCCACCGCGTTACTCCACCTTCACCCCGAATAGCTCCAAGCTCGGCCTCATCCTCTGCCTCGAATTGCGTGAAAAACGCAGCTGCTTCCATCGCGTTTTGCCGTCAATTCGTGGCTCCGTTTCCGATCTCCACCATTGGATAGCTAGATCTTGATGCCCTCTACAACTTTTTAGTTGAGAGTTTTTGCTAATTGTTGATGGATTGAGAGGAAAAGGAGGAAGAAGTTTCGAAATTTTCTGGCCATTGAAATGAAAGTGGCGGCTATCACCTTTTGACCTAGGGTTTTAGAAATTTGTGAATTATGAAGTCCTTTTATAGAAAAATACGCGACACTATTCATCCCGGATTTTCCGAACTCCAAACGAAGCGTGCCGGCAGGCGTTTCTAGGGTTTACCATGCGTTCCGGATACAATGGAATAGGTTTGGGAAGCTAATTCGATCGTATGTGCGAGTTACAGCAACAAACGATCGATTATAAATTAAACCGATTAAACGATTTTCTATGCGTTTTGGCTTGCCTCGGACAAACGGTAAATCCGATTGACACGAAATTTAAAATCTTACAATAATATCAAGTTACGGATCCGATGAAACTGGTTTCGTCGAAATCCGAGACCGTTTGAAAAATGACTATTTTAACTCGCCAAATTAATATTAAAACAATTTCAACGCGTTTCGAGCTGCCACGGTCAAACGAAAACTCTGATTGCTACGAAAATTGAAATCCGATAATAACAAACTATTACGGATCCAATGGAACTAGTTTCGTCCAATTCTGAGACTATTCGAAAATTGGTTATTGTTCAGTCGATAATTAAATATTAAAATATTCAATTTTCACAAATTTACTTTTAATTCGATTTTAAAAGTTCTACAACATCATTCTAACTTTAATATGATAAAATAAAATTTTACAAATCATTTTTAATCATATTAAACCCGTTATTCAATTATCCAATAAATTCCAATTTTAAAATCTTATTAACTCTATTATAATCCCAATATAACTTACGTTCTCTTTGGAAACCAATTTGAACCATATTAAATCAAATTTCAATTATTCACTCTATTTTCATATATTAAACTTCAATATCAAATTAATCATATCAAATTCGGAATTTAATTATTCAAACATTTGTAATATTAAATTTAAACAATTTGATTATTCTTAAATCACTATCTTTTGAAATATTCAAAACAAATTCAAATTATAGAACAACCATTTTCATTAAAAAAAATATTCCATTTCCATTATTAAATTATTCAACAAATTCCAAATATTAAATTTAAACAATTTCGCTTATCCAATAATTCATTATCTTTTGAAATATTGCAATTGAACTTATAGGATTCAACTTTTAAAACCAATCCACCATTTAGAACACTATTTTCATTTTACTGTTATTCAATTATTCAATAAGTTTTAAATATTTGATTTAAATAATTTACCTGTTCAATATTCGATATTTGATTTGAATAGATTTTCTTATCAATCAATTACTGTATTATACCCAATGGATTCAACATTTATTATTATTCCAAACGACTTACAATTTTTTTCTAACACTAAATCACGAAATCTTATTAAATTAGCTATTTTAATTATCGAAAATTTACGGGTCGTTACAATAAACATCGATGATGCTGCAGTCATCACCGAAGTTATTTTCCAGCGACCGTAAGAGCTCAATGCTTTTATCTCTTTTAAAACCCTTCAAATATTTTTAAATTCCAAATCTCTCTAGACTTCACATCCGATTCAAAATATTTCTCAATATATATTACCTTCTCAACTTTTGAGAAACTTTTCCAAATTCAAAGGAATTTAAATTTCAAAATTTCCAAATTCCAAACTCATTAAATTTATATTCAAACATTACTTTGGAATTTTATCTTATTTTAATTATTAATCACACTAAAATTTACATTTAGTTTATACTTACAAATTTCATTTGTATATAAATTGGTTTCTTATTTTTTAATTATAGTTTCAATTCCTTAATCAATTATAATCACATTTACAAATTTCATTAATTTATTAATTTATCCCTTAATCTTTGTTATTATTTCAATTCTTGTTCAATTATCATACAGTGATAATAATTTAATATTACCACTTTCTAACAACCAAACATCCATATGTATAACTATGACAATTTACGAAAATCATTTTATTTTATATACAAAAATAATTTTGGGTAAAATTATCTCATTTACCCTATTTAAAACAATACTGTGTCGGTTTATATTGTTCAAGAGTTTAGAAATTCCTATCGATGACATGGCGTCCCATATATCGACCAGAATCCATAAACACTCAACCGATAAATCAACGCAATATAAAAACAATTTATATTCACTAACAAATACGCGCTCATATCTATTAGTACTCCCAAATTCATTATGGAGTATTACGGACTCTATTTAATGAGTAATTCCCACCAGAGCCAAGGTTATCACCAACCTCGCTCTGATACCAAGTGAAACGACCCGCAAAACCGTACCCCTTGAGTAAACACTATTCTACAACAATCAACTCAAGTTGCAAAGAAATACGAACCATTTGGGTTAAAGAGGAAGACGTAGAAGGAGAAAATAGAAAATAACAACAGAATCTAACCATCGCAGCGGATTAAAATATAATATATAATAACATATCTTTACACGAAACAAATATATATATATATCTGTTTTATACATACATTATCATCAGAGTACATCATCAGAGTTCAACAACATCAATAACATACAACTGAATACACAGCTACTCAACACGGTGGAATACACACACACACACACACACACACACACAAGTACGAGAGTACGTATCATCATCCAGCTCGTCTCCTGAGCTCCACAGCATCATATCCTGTATCCTATAATACTCGGTCTGACCCGATTATTATAGTTAAATAACACCCGAGCCAGTCTGGAATGCCAGCGTGAGAAAATCACACTCAATTGATTATTAAAGTTTCAAAAATCCTTTGAAAACAAAAGCATCTCGTAAGACCACGCCACAAATAAACATGTCGGGTTTTTACCTTACGATAGCTAAAATAATTTTTATAGAAATCCTCTGATATTATAATAGGGTCTATATACAAATACTTATAAAATAGCCGAAATAGTTACATTCATTAAATTCCAGCTACTAGCCACAGAGTGGGTAATACAAACAAAACTCGTACAAGGCTCGTAGGGAGAATGGATTTCCAACTAATGACTAGGCACCGGGGTACCACCTGTCACAGTACGGGGCCTAGATCACCGTACCGAGGAGTACGCCTGCTCCCCTGCAACACAAGATCGGGACTACCCCTTACTGGATAATCCCGAGTGAGATCACCCCGCGGTTGGGATCAGCAACCGCCCACTAAGCCGAAATAAAAGGGACATCTAGACAGGGATGACCTCACCCTGCTTGGGTGCTACCCACCTAGCCTTACTGCGTAACCCCTGATTTTCAGTCATTTCCATTTGATGAGGCTTGAGGCTAAGCGTTACCTTTTTAGAACATATCCCTTAGAATGCCCATCGTCCACCTGACGATGTTTCGCAAGCATTCATCCATACAAGTCCGTCCCGGGTTCGAACGGAACCGAAGGCACTATTCCTACTACATCCGTTTTGGAAATATCCTCAGGATTAGTAGCGGCTAGCCCTTGCACTTCACTGCTCCATCTTCGAATCCAAAATCGTTTTCACGAAACGTACAAACCGGATCGAAGTGGTTTTCGAGAAATAAATCTCGATCCCGGTCTCTTCGAAACGATCAACGTATTTGTCCAATATTGATAGCCGGTGATTTAACTATCAATTTATATTCACAACATCCATCAAAAAATAAATAATTTCCCAAATTATTTATTAATCTCAATAATATCTTCACAAGATATATATATATATATATGTCTATTTTCAACTCTTTGAAAACAGTTTCAAACCATTCTTTCTTTCCAGAATAAACTTTTCCAAATATTTTCTATCTCCATTGAAATCACCAAGCACAAAACTAGATCTTTAAAATTATTTAAAACACTTTACTTTGAAATATAATTTAAAACATTTAAGTTAAAACTACTTCAATAATTTGTTAAAATACGTTCTATATAAATATTTGAAGATAAGTTACTAAATAAAATATAAAACTAGATTTTCACTTTTAAAAACAAGATACTAAGTCACTCTTTAAATAATTTACTACTATAATAGATAAAAAGGGAAATACTTAGTTTAGACTTTAAATATTAGAAATAATAAATTTTTCAAAACTGCCTTTTTAAAACAACTCCGAAACCTTTAACTTATATTTTAAAATTTTACTTTGAAAACGTACTTGGTTATCCAGAGAGAATTTCCAACTTCAATCACTTAAATCAATTTTCCAAATTGATTTCCAATTTATTCCATTTTGAAATAAATTTCTTTACTTATCAGTTCATTTCCAAATTCAGTAGTTATGGATTTTATTATTATTATTTTTCCCAATTTCTTCTTTACTCTTTTCAATAATTCAAATCTTAAATTTAAAATAAATGTTTTGTTCTTTTTAAATAATAATATTGAATTTTAAAATTCATTAACTTTCTGTTTATTCAAAATTTCTCTTCCATATACGGAATTTATTTATTAGAATTTAAAACTACTATTATTCTTATCCAATTTATTCTTAATTTATTTAAATTCACTATAATTATTTCGCTTACAAATTCTCTTCATTTTATTTCCAAAAATCCAATTCTATGTTTCTTAATAACTTAGTGCACCGGAATATATTCAAGTATACCATAACATCCAATATTCCAATTAACAATAATATTCATCACAGAATATAAAATAATCACAACATAGGGTATTAAATAATTTTAAATAAATGTTGAGGGGTCCAGTTGGATCCCTCCAACCTGTTTTCCCTGCATCCACAGACATTAGCACAATATAATATGTCAATTCCATAATATACCATACTATAGCACATCAATCAATTCATCCATTCAAACAAATATTTAAATTTAATCATTTAAATTTAAATTTAACTGAGTGAGATTAACTCACCTTTGATTCCTGTTTTGCAACCCACTTCATTCTCGATTTGGTTCCACGATTCTCGGACCTTGTATAAACATTAGGTATTTTATTAATATTCGAGTCAATTGAACAATTAAATTCCCATTTGATAATTTAATTAACCACATATTTTATTGTCTTTTAACAAAATTTAAATTACTAATAATCTAAATTTAAACTAATTTCTCTTCTTCTTTTTTTAGTAACTAAAATAATTTAAATAAGTTAATTAAATAAATTAATCACCTTAATATATTATTTTAAAACAACTAGTAAGTTTAAAATGTAATATGTATATTTGTTTTAGGTTTAGTTTTGAAATTACATGTATGTTTATAAAATAACTTACATAGGTTTTATAAAAACTAATTTATATAAACTTTCACATATTTTTTTCTCTTCAAAATCACTATATATATTTTTTCTTTTCAATCCTTATTTATGTATAATAATTTCTGTTTTATCTATATCTATATATATTTAAATTAAATTCAAATCAGCTTCAACATTCTAAAGAACTGCTTATAGATAATATTTTTCCCCTCTTTTCTCGAACTAAAATCTGATTAATAACCTAGTTTAAATAACTATCAGAAAAACAAAGAAAAACAAACCTCGGCTCGCATCACACGCCAAACAAAAACTTGAGAAAATGAAATCCCAGATTCCACCGAGAAAGGCCGAGAATCCAACATAAGCTGCACATCCACACTCGTCATCCAACAGCACCCCAAACCGCACCTCTAGGTTGCCGGTACATCACCATCTTCATGCCTCTAATAGCCATCTCACCGTCGCGACCATTTTGGGTCATGATGCCAAAAACGCAGCCGCCACGACCTCCCCCCTACACTCAGATGCGACTCCCATGATGACAAACCAATCTCGAGAATTGACTTCACGCCCCAAGACAATCGTCACGACCACATCACTGATTGATTGGCCTGACTTGCCCCTTACGAATCGCATGCGACAATCCTCATTAAAATCGAACGTCGACGGCCTGCCTTCGAACGAAATGTCGATTTGGGAAATCGATTCGGTCATTTTTTTCATTTTTCATTTTTTTAGGGTTATCGATAATTCAAAACAAACAATAGCAAAAGGACGAGAGGAAGGGGAATGAAGGGGAGGCAGTTGATTAGAGAAGCAAGAACCCTAAATTCGTAGAAAGGGAATGAACGAGGAGGCCATGATATTTTATATTTTGATGTGAGATTCATTCGGCTGAAAAGAAAAGAAGAGGGCGACGTGATTTGAAAGAAAGAAAGGAGGCTTGCAGAAGAAGCTTGGCTACAGTGGAAGCAAAAAGTCTTAATGTAGAAAGGAAACAGGCTGATGGGAAGAATTACAGCTAAAGTTGGTTAATATATTATATATATATATATATATATATTAGTTAAATTCAATTCGTATCAATATCAATTTCAATGCGTTTATATATCGTATGCTCACACAGCAACTTCAATCACTACGAAATTTGAAACCCGATAATAATTCAATAATACGAATCCAATGGAACTGGTTTCGTCAAATTCCGAGACTGTGCCTCGGAAGGCTATTTTTAAATTCAATTTAAATGATATTAAATTTCAAAACTTAACAAACCATTCTTAAATTTGATTTCAACACTTCTATTCTCTTCAGCAATATCAATATGAATTTCATAAGCCTTCAAATTATTTTTAACCGGCTTAAAACTTCAGATTACATATTTTACCCAATTCCAAATTATTTAATTTAATAATTTAAATATCAAATAAACTGTGACATTTGGAATCCAAGTTAGAAATTAACCTTTAAATATTCAAAATTGATTAAATATTCCAATTTTAAATGCTCGAAAATTCCGAATCGTCACAAAAATAGAGGTGCAACCCAATCAAAACCGTTTCTTTTAAAATCTTTTGACTTAGTCAAAATCTACTTAGTCGAAAGCCATTTAGTCGAAAGCAAGCAGGCATGTTTCTTTAATTTAAAAACAAAGGATTGCCTCAACCCCTTCGGAACCCTGGTTTCAATTCCTTACCTTCCGCCTACTTCTAATTCACTATATATCAATAAACGGATACCATGTGCATTGGTTTCGACTTTATTGGAAGCGAAGATGAGGAGGTGGAACCTAGTGCCGGTGGTGTCGAAACAGTGAAAATCATGTAGCAAATAGTTCTCTCCACCTAACCTACCTTACATGCCTAATTGTGATTAGTTGCCTCTTTCTTTATCGATAAAAAGAACTGCAATTTGTCAAAAGGGATGTCGACTTTCTAGATTTAATAATTTAAGTTCCTTTACAAAAAGCCCCTTCTCTTTTAATTATATAAAACATTTAAGTCTCGTACCTTAAATAATTATTTATAACCCTTAAAACACTTAGGAAAAATCTATAAAAATTTCAAAATATCTAATTTAATATGTTTTCCAACATATAAAATTTTTAGACCCAAATCTTTTATTATTTAACCGACCATAACTATTAACTCAAATTAACATTTTCTTCACTAGAAAATTCATATAAATTCCACATAATTTCAAAAAATTACGAAAATTGAAAGCCATCCCTAAAATATTATTTATTATTTTCATTAAAAATCTCAAGGCATTTGAATATCATTTATAGGGTTTTCACCTTAAAACATATCGTAAAATCAATATGAACATACATAAACCATCGACATGTATATATAATCATTCCATCATTCAGAATCATGGCAAATCAATGCAAAATATTCGACAATCATCTAAAAACCAAAAGTACAATAAAAAAATGAGATGTAAACATTCTTTAACTTAGCTTTAGAGATTAAAAAGATTGAGATGTGGATAGATTTGATTTGAATCAGCTTCTTTCTAGATTTTCTTCTTATCTTCCTTGTTAATGGTGGTCGGCCTCTTAATTTAAAATTTGAAAATGAAATGAACATGTATATTTTACACGACCATGGGTTATAGACATAGGAATGGTCTCTTTCTTATTTTACCCCTCCTTTATTTCAATTTAACTCTTATTTTAATTCATTGTTAAATGGCATGGCTACACATTAATTAAATCAGATCTTAATCCCCTAATCAACACATTATTTTATTTTATTTAACTACTTAAATTTCCTAAATAATGTTGCCAAAAATCTAGGGTGTTACAGACTCCCCCTTCCTTAATAAATTTCGTCCTTGAAATTACGATATGGTACGCAACAAATCAAATAAGAAGGTAAAACATACCATCAAAACAAGTCAGACACTTGAAAATACTTTAAATATTATATAATGATTATTTTGAAATGCCCATAAATTTAAAAAATTATTTCAACATTGTTTGGAAAAATCCATGCTCGAAATCAAAGAAATCACTCAAAACCATCATTCAAATTCAATTCAAAATTGAATTTCAAATTCATCAAAACTTGGTTATCCTATTAATAGGCATCATAGCCCTCAAAACATTTTAGAAATATCACAAAAACATGAAGTAAAAGTCAAAAGTTGGACGAAAAAAGAACATAAAAATGCATGGGAAAATTAATAACCAGGCCTGAAATCTTTTTTGGGTTCAACTTTCGGACATGAAACAGGTGGCCAAAGTATTCTAATCCTACTCTCAACCTCCCAAGTATAGTCCTTGTCATCGTCGCTCCACTGAACATTGATGACCGTCTTAGTTCTAAGCCTCTTCTCATCTCTCGCAACAATATAAATAAGCTTCCTCACTATAGTCAAATCTAGTTCTACCACTAAATCATCTAGCACAGTCGGTGCAATAGTAGTCTCCGGGGTCTATAACACACTTCCTGAGTTATGAAAAACATCATAGGCTCCTACTAAACTGCTCTGTAACTCAACTTAATGTGTGAGTTTCTCAATCCTCTCAACAATAGGGAAAGGTCCATCGAATCTCGGTGCTAACTTTCTCGATTTCCCAAATCTAATCACCCTTTGTCGGTGACATTTTGACGAAAACCTGGTCTCCAACTGAGAACTCTAAGTCATTTTGTCTCTTATCTACATAATTTTTCTGCCTAGACCGAGCCTCCTTCATTCTAGCCTGAATGACTTTAATCTATTTTGCAGCTTCTCTGACTAAATCTGGACCAAAAACTAACCTATTCTTAGTCTATAGCCAACACATGGGAGATTTTCATGGCCTTCCATACAAAAATTCAAACGATGTCATCCCAATACTAATCTGATAACTGTTGTTATACGAAAACTCGACTAAATGCAGATGGTCTTTCCATAATCCCCCAAAGTCTAATAGTAAGCTCTTAACAAATCTTCTAAGATTTTTTTCTCTTTTTGTTTGGCCATCTGTCTATGGATGGAAAGCGGTACTCATCTTGATCTTGGTTCCCAAAACTTCCTACAGAATCTTCCATAATTCGCTTGTGAACAAAGGATCTCCATCACTAACTATGCTACTAGGAATTCCATGCAGTCTAACTACATTCTTCATAAACAACTTTGCCAAAACAGGTGGCGTTCTGGTTGACCTAACTGGAACGAAATGGCATTCTTCGCCAATCTATTCACTATGGACCATATACTATCATTTCCTCTTTTCGAGTTTGGCAACCCATCAATAAAATCCATGGAAACAGAATCCCACTTCCATACTGGAATATCCAACATCTAAAGTAACCCACTTGGTTTCTGGTGTTCGGCCTTTGCCTGATGACAAATCATGCTCTACTTCACACACAACCCAATATCCTGCTTCATACTTTCCCAAAAGAAACTTCTTTTCATATCCTGATACATCTTAGTACCTCTTGGGTGAATACAGAACTTTGAACGATGGCATTCCTCTAAGGCTTCTTTGCCTATGTCTCCTACACTCGGAACTTATAATCTCCCTTTCTTTCTCAATCTCACATTCTAGTCGAGACCGAAATCTTCAAAATCATCGCTCTCGGTTCCATCTCTTAACTTCTTGATCCATTAGGCTAAAAGCATATCTTCTCCCTGTTTAGAAGAAATTCTTTCGATCATCACTAGTCGAACTTCCAAACAAGTTAATACAACTGTATCTCCACTAGACTCAGCCTTGGATCTCCACTGCACTCTACAATCGACTAATGCTTCTAAATCTTTCGACTTAGCAATCATCTCCAAAACTACATTATGATGTTTCCTGCTAATTGCATCTGTGACTTTGTTACATTTTCCTGGTTTGTACTCAATCTCAAAGCCATAAGTAGCGATAAACTCTAACCACCTTTGCTATCTCATGTCCAACTTCTCAGAAAGAAAAAAAGCTTCAGCGACTTATGATCTGTGTAACTCAAACCTCTCTCCCAAAAGGTAATGTCTCCAAACCTTCAAAGCAAAAATTACTGCAGCCAATTCCAATTCATGCTTTGGATATCTGACCGCACACGGTCTAAGCTGTCTAGGAGCATAGGCAATCACTTTACCACTCTGCATCAGTATAGCTCCTAATCATGTTCCGCACGCATCGGTATGAACCATTGAATCCTGATTCACTTCCTGAACAACCAAAACAGGTGCAAGGGTCAATAAGTGTTTCAAACTCTTGAATGCTTCCTCACACTTATCAGTCCACATAAACTTCACATCCTTTCTCGTCAGCTTGGTCATCGGTGCTGCTATCAGCAAAAAATTCTTAATGAGCCTCCGATAATAACCAGCCAACCCAAGGAAACTCTTTATCTCCATCACTGTCTTGGATCTCTTCCAACTATTCACTGCTTCAATCTTAGGCGGATCTACTGACAACCCTTCCTCTAAGACTACATGACCTAGAAACTTCACTACCTTCTTCTAGAAATGACACTTCAAAAACTTCGCCTTCAGGTGATGCTGCCTCAGTGTCTCAAGCACCACTTTAAGATGAACTTTATGCTCTCTTTCACCCTTAGATTATATCAAGGTATCATCTATAAAAAACAATATGAACCTACCCAAGTGCTCGCGGAAAACCCGGTTCACCAAATCCACAAAGAAATCTAGCATGTTAGTTAGTTCAAACAGCATAACTAACCATTTGTATGACCCATATCTTGTCCTATATGCCATCAAAGGTATACTATCCGTTGCCACTCTGAGCTGATGGAAACCTATCGCTAAATCCAACTCCGATAATACCTTAGCTCCACTCAATTGTCGAACAAATCGTCGATCCTCAGCAATGGATATTGATTCTTTATCATCCTCTCATTCAACTTACGTTAACCGATACATAGCCTTAACGATCCATTCGGCTTCTTAGCAAACACTACGGCTGCTCCCCATGGCGAACTACTCGGCCTGATAAAACTCTTGCCTTCCAAATGCACCATCTGCACCTTTAACTCACTCATCTCTGTAGAAATCATCCTGCTCAGCCGTCTACTCACTAGTTCTTCTCCCAGAACCAAATTTATCCAAAAATCAATGGCTCATTTTGGCAACAATCCAACTATAGGCTCAATAACATCTATGAATTAACCGTGAAAACTCGACTTAACTCATTATCCTATTCCATAGCATCCCTCAAGGAATACATCTCACCGCAAGAACCTTCTATGGTACAAACAATCCAATCATTGCAATCTAGGTGTCTAAGCGATATTTTTCTATCTTGGAAAAATATCCTAGCATCATAGTCACTTGACGAATCCATACCAAGACTAATCTCGAATCCCACAAAATAAAATACATGCAAACTGCAAACAAAATTATAACCTAACAAGTCAAACTTTAACTGATCATGTCTCAACCCTAGAGTCGCATACCCGATTCGCAACCCGTAAGGAAGTTACTAAATAAGTGGGTTCTACGTTAAGCTTATCAATCAAACATCTATAAAAGAATGTGATGCACCGGTATCAAATAGAACGCTAATAATCATACTATGAGCATGAGTCAGAAGTGTACCTTCCCAGACTGCCTTTCCTTTATCCTGGGTTGTTGGCTGAGAAGCAGCAGGTTCCAATGCATACACCTTGCCCTTTCCATCCTTAGCAGGCTCCTTTCCCTAGCTCTTATAATGGCTAATCTGATCACAGTTGAAGCACCTGACATTGTACTTTCCAGCCACCTCCTTAGCCTTTCCAGCATGACACTCATTAGCAAAGTGCTCTTTCTTATCACTATTGAAACAGACAACCACAGACTTCCCCTTCTTAGTTGCTCCATCCTTTTAAGCACCTTTCTTAGAAAAGAACTTCCTCTTCTGCTTTTACCCAACCCGGACTTCTTTAGCCTTACTCTTCTCTAGAGAATCAAGGATCTCCTTATGCCTTAAGGCCATCTCCACTACAAAGTCAGAAGGATCTCTAATATGAGGTAATGTGGCCCTAGCTAACTCAGGCTTCATCCCCTTGTTAAAATTCTCATTCCTCTTCATGACTGCGTCTACTGAAGCATAACCATATCAGGCCAACTCCTCGAACCTTCTGGCATACTCCAAAAATGACATCTCTCCCGCTCAAATTCAACAAACTTTCTAATCAAAGCTGACTATGCCATTGTAAACATAAACCTCTCCTGGAACCTCTCCTTGAAATCTTCCCAGGTCATAGTTTCCTTGTCCACACCAACCGTCACACTGTTCTACCAAAACGAAGAGGCTCCCTGAAGCTGTCTAAATGCTAACCTCCTCTTCTACTCATCATTGAGCCCGAAGTCTGCAAAAATCCTTTCGCAGTGCAACAACCAAATTTCCACTTCTATAGAATCCTCCGTCCCCAAAAAAGTATTCCCTCCAAGCTTAGCGTAATCTCCGCTCAGCTTAGCATAATGGTTAACTCTGGAACTTTCGTAACCCCTGCTCCTACAGCATTTCCTCCTACCATTCTAGATCCAACTCGAGCTTGCGTCATATTCACAAAATACTAATACATAGCTCCCATGCCCACTTGCGGGACTTTAGCAACAACATTCTTTACTTGTGACTGATCTTGGGTTCTCCTTGTACTAGGTCTGGTGTTCTCTTTGGTGCCCTCGCCTTCTAGGTTAACTCTTCCTCTTCTACCTTCTATATTTGTATTCAAACCTCATGAGATATAGAAAAATAACCGAACAAAGATAGGATACTAGAGATAAAGCGTATACTTATGTATAGCAAATATAAGTACGTTACTATAGCGTTATCTCATACCCCAATCTTACTCTAATTCCTTAAGATTATATTCTAAAAATCATTTTTAGTTTAATTTTTTTATAAACTTGGCTCTGATACCAAGTTGTATCATACTGTATCTGGAGGCCAAAAGCCAAGTGCTACAGATGTTGCAGTCATCCATAGTATTAACTTCTGGTGACAAAACACGGTAATGATAATGGTATAATATCAAAAGCACTTAAATATGAACAAAATCAATGATTTCCAAAAACAATTTTTACTGATTACATTCAAAATAAATTCATATCCAAGTTACATTATCCCATATCATTTCCCAGGTAAAGATTAATTATAATTATTACAAAAATATTCCAAGAGCAACATAGGACGATTCCCCTCTGGTTGATCAAAGCAATATAGTCATATCTGACTTAACATACATAGCGGAAATAAACAAAAAAAATCTGCAATTCCTAATTAGCTATTTATCAGCCATCTGTTCGTCTTCGGAACATTTATTCACAATAATACTTAAATCTAAAAACCTCAACCCTCGGCCTACTCAAATCAATTTTTAATACCCAAGAGTTTAAGGGGAAACAAAAACTTCGAGTCGGACATAAATCCTAGGATGAATTATTCTATTCTTGGTTTACTGATATTAAGTGAGAGCACGATGCTTAGTGGAACAGGTTTTCCCTCACTAATATCCTCTTTAAAACATATGTTTTGTAAATCCTTTCCTACAACCAAACTGGCTAATCAAACTGATTATATCAAAATAGCAATATCCTTTATGCTAATAATTGGACTACTTATCCATAAAACATGTAATATGTGAACTATCTATCCTAGGCTACAAATGGACTATTTGTCCATATAGCTGGGCTGATTGGCCGCAAACTGGACTAACTGTCTGAAATCTAGGCCGACTGCCTATAAAATGGACTAATTATCTGGATTATTTTCTTAGGGTTAACTACCCTTTAACTTTTCCTTGAAAACCTATTCAAAATGATTTAGTCCTTCAAATCATATATGTATACAAGAAAAATATATCTTAGCTTTACTCTAAGCCATTTTGCCATGCTATATATTCTTTACTCAAAATAATGTTGATGAGATTTAATAAGGATTGACTATCCTTCCAAAAAAAGTTAAAACCCTTTTTAACTTGAAATACTTAGGTTATATTGCATATTTAATACATTAGAAACCTTTGTTTAAAATCATTAAACAAGCCTTTCGAAATCATAAAAGGTAACCCCTTCGAAACCATTGAAAGACCCTTTCGAACCCAGTAAATATTGCCTTTCATTCCTTTATTTTCTCTAAAAACTTCAAAATATCATACATCCGCCTTAAAACCTTTTAAATTTGCCTTTTAAAAACATAGTAAAAACCTTCCCTTTCGACTCTGTCAAAACCTTAGGGAACTACCCCTTGCGAAACCATTCATTAAAACCTTTCAAAACAGTCAAAACTCGATCCTTTCAAAAGCACTTTGGGTTCATTTTAAAACATGTGGAAACCTTTCGAAGCCATTCAAAAATTTTCCCTTCCAAACCTTTGAAAAATGTCTTGGCCGAAACTATTTGGATTCTGCCTTCAACTAGAGAAAAAGGATCAGAAATACATCAAAGTCAAAAGCATCTGTTTCGAAACCATTTAAAACTATCTCTTTCGAAACCATTTTGGGTTTTACTTTACTTATAGAAAAAGGGTCTTAAAACATTTAAGTTGAAAGCAACTACTTCGAAACCATTTCCTAAGTAATGAAGTGATGGTGTCGAAACCATCCATTCGAAAGCATTTGAGGGGTGGCCAGGTTTTTAGAAAACAAAACAATCCTTTCGAAACCATCTGGGTCGAAAGGTAAAAAGGTAGCAGAAAAAGGTTTCAACTTAGCCGAAAGAAATTATTTAAAAATAGAGGCGCAACCCAATCGAAACTATCCTTTTAAAATTATTTGACTAAATTGAAAGCTACTCAATCGAAAGTAAGTAGGCAT
Organism: Allium cepa; assembly: GCA_030765085.1. Classification (NCBI taxonomy): domain Eukaryota; kingdom Viridiplantae; phylum Streptophyta; class Magnoliopsida; order Asparagales; family Amaryllidaceae; genus Allium; species Allium cepa. Next base: position 591,771,004 of record CM060928.1, read on the forward strand.
GTTTCTTTAATTTAAAAACAAAGGACGGCCTCAACCCCTTTGGAACCCCTGGTTTTGACTCCTACCTTCTGCCTACATCTAGTTCACTACATACTGGTAAACTGATTTCATATGCATTAGTTTCGACTGTGTCGGAAGCGAAGCTGAGAAGGCGAAACTTGGTGCCGACGGTGTCGAAATAGTAAAATCATGTAAAAAATAGTTGTTTCCACCTAACATGCCTTACGTGTCTAATTATGATCGGTTGCCTCTTTCTTTACCAATAAAAAGTAATGCAGTTTGTCAAAAGGACAGCCTACCTTCCAGATTCAATAATTTAAGTTATTTTACAAAAAGCTCCTTATCCTCTTTTAATTATATAAAACATTTATGTCTCATACCTTAAATAATTTTATATAACCCTTAAAATACTTAGGAAAAATCTACAAAATTTTCAAAAACCTATTTTAATATGTTTTCCAACATATAAAATTTTTAGACCCCAATCATTTATTATTTAACGAAAATAATTATTAACCCAAATAATATTTTCTTAACTCGAAAATTCATATAAATTCCACATAATTTTAGAAAATTTTGAAAATTGAAACATATCTATAAAATATTATTTAAGATCTTTGTAAAAATTCTCAAGGCATTTGGATGTCATTTTATAGGGCTTTCACCAAAAAACATATCATAAAATCAATATGAACATACATAAATTATCAACATGTATATATAATCATTTCACCACTTAAAATCGTGGCAAATCAATGCAAAATATTTGAAAATCATCTAAAAACTATAAGTACTATCAAAATGAGATGTAAACATTATTCACCTTAGCTTTAGAGATTAAAGAGATTGAGATGTGAATAGATTTGGTTTTTTGGCTTCTTCCTACCTTTTCTTCTTCTCTTCCTTGTTAATGGTTGTCGGTCGCTTTATTTAAAATTTTGAAAATGAAATGAACGTGTATATTTTACATGGCCATGGGTTATAGATATAGGAATGGTCTCTTTCTTATTTTACCCCTCCTCCATTTCAATTTTACTCTTATTTTAATTCATTGTTAAATGGCACGATGACACCTTAATTAAATAAAATTTCAATCCCCTAATCAACACATTATTTTATTTAATTTAACTAATTGAATATCCTAAGTGAAGGATTGCTGCTGCGATTATTTGGATTTAGAATTATTTTCGTAAAATCAGGTTGTGATTTAAAAATTCCAAAAGCAAGATTTGGTATACAGAAAGGAACATATGTTTATATATGGGATTTCAAAATGATTGAAATAGAACCGGGTGATTGAATTCTAAAATTTCCAATTAAATGAGAAGTGAAACCAAAAGAAAATAAGTTTTGAACTAAAACTTGGAAATGTGAATTTCAATATGAAATTAAAATTTAACTTATGCAATTTAAATAAATTAAATTTGCAAAGGAAAATTGTATGAATTGGAATTTAGCCTAAGCTAAGATAAATAAAGTTGGATTGGATTTGAAACAATATCAAATTTAATTGGATATAAAGTTTGAATTGTAAAGTGACTATATAACTATATGTTATAAATTTTGAATGGAATAAAATTTAAGCGAAAAATTATGGAATTGTGAATAAATAAGTTTGAATAGCTTATAAAATTGGAGTCAATGAAATATATGTGTGTGTGTGTGTGTAAGCTATAAGTGATGTATAATCTTGAGTAAAAAAAATTTAAATGTGAAAAATAAGTTGTGTAACTTATAAATTGGAAAAAGTGGAATAGAAAAACCGAAATAGAGATGGTTTGGTATTTTTGTAAAGAAAGGGAAATTCGATTTTGAATTATAACATCAAGTGAACTCAAGCCAACCCAATTGAAGTGATTTTTGAAATAAAATCAGATTTTGGGTCATAAATGGAGGTGAACTAATTAAATAAATATATTAGTTAATTGAACATGGAAATGAAATCGGATTTGATTTGTAATCGGGTGAATGTGAATTCAAGTATAAATTGAATTCGATCTAAGTGGCTGGTAATTGAATATGTTTGAATGTGTTAATGAAAATGATATTCGTGGTAAATCAAGATGAATAGATTTAACGAGTTTATAATATAAAAGGCATGAAACATGAATTGAATACAAGCGAACTGAACGTGTGAATCAATTGAAAACAAATAAGTGGTATATGGATCACTTGAAAGTGAATAAACGAAATGGGAATCGTTAAACTGCGAATGGGCTTAAGTAAGATTTACAAATACGAAGTGAATAAGTTGTATGACTTATAAATTAAACAGATGGAAAGCAAACCAAATTGAATAAATGGATACACATTTGTGTGAAGCAAACAAAATATGGAATTAAGTTATGAGATGTGATTTAACTTTAGTTAAATGAAATTGATTTTGATTTGGGATAAATCAATAAATTGAATATGATAGGGAATATTGTTGATAAGGATGAAATTCAACTTAAGTAACTAATTTATGAAATGCTTCGAAAATAAATTGGCATGGATTGATTTGTTGTTGAATATCCAATTGAGGAAACAAGATTTTATGAATAAATTGAATGTGGATTAATAATAAGTTGGAAAATTGATTCGGAATCAATTTAAACTAGCTATAAACTAGAACGATCATTTTATTAAATGAATATCACCGAATAGCATGGATTGAACTGTCATTCGACATAAACGGAAGTAAACAAAATTTTGTAAAATTGATTTACAAGCAATTTGTAGTGGATGTGAATATGAATTGGATAAATTAACTAGTAATACTGAAATGGAGTTGGAGCCAAATGGAATTGAATTGTAATTGTAATAACTCCATGGAACTATTATAGACTTGGTTGTGGAAACCCAATCGATGATATTCATAAATGGATTAATGGAATAAACTAATTTAATAAATTATTGAACGGAATGGAATTTGATTTTTAATGACTTGGTGTTAAAAATAGAATTGGATTTAATTTGTGTTGAATTTGAATATATTGTGTGTAAATATGAATTTAATGCTAATAAAGTGTTTGAGAATCATTCGATTTCAAAGAAATGGTATTTAAATTGATTGGAAGGGCTAACTGAATGTTTGAGCCTTGTATTTGTTTATGCATTCAAAATATACATATCGTGACATGTTGCGTAAAGAAACATATGTGTTTAGTTAGTGAAATGAATGAAATGTTATTAAATTTCATGTTTGGAACGTACGTGTTTTAAATTGAGTAAGTACAGGTACAAGATGACTATTTCGCTAGATTTTTGGTTGTGCAATTGCATATAAATTGAGCGAGCTTGCTTAATAACGCTAAAATAAGGTACGCTTGCGATTTAGCATGCGAAAATATAAAAATATAGATATATATTGAGTTTCTCGACCATGAGAACCTATGTATATCTTTTTATCGTATTTTTCATATTGCAAAAGGCTCTTTGTAAAAGGGAGATTGTGTCAAAAAAAATTCAAAATTTAGGGTGTTAGAAATTTTTTGAAAATTTTTATTAGCCAAAATTTGATTTCTATTTGTAATTGGAATAAGGCATTTTGACAGAAATGGAAACTAAATGTTTTGTATGGAACTAAAGGATTTAGGAAAGTGAAATATCGAGTTTCAACTAAGTGGGTTTTAACAAGTTAATAGGTCTGTTGCATTTTTCCTACTTAACAATTTCGGGGACAAAATTCTTCTAAGGGGAAGGGATGTAACGACCTAGATTTTTCCATCATTTGATTCAAATATTTAGATAGTTCAAAATATTTGATTTGGAATATAAATTGATTTTTGAATATGAAGATTTTGGTTGAAATTATAGAATGAATTTAAATTTTTAAAAAAGCGATTTATCGTAATATGGGAATGGTGAATAATTGAAATTTGAGTTGAATATGAATCGAAATGATTTATAATTTTGATATAAATTATATTGGGATTATAAATGAATTAGCAAGTTTTTGAAACTGGAATTTCAAGTGATTTTGTAAATTTTTGAAATCTTCGATTTAATCGACGCGTTAAAATAGCGATCCGAGGCACAGTATCAGAATTCAAAGAAACTAGTTCTATTGGATCTACAATAATGTATTATTATTGGATTTCAAATTTCGTAGTGTTTGGAGTTACCGTTTGGTCGTACATGATAGAAACGCGTGGAATTTAATATCGAAAATTTAATATTATAACTGGGTTCGAAAAGCTATCTTCTCCATACGATCGAATTTTGTCTCAAAACTTATTCCATTGCATTCGAAATTGGGGTATAACATTAGGAACACCAAATGGCATGCCTCGATAGGGGTTCGGGATTTTGAGATATGCAAAGCGAGATATTTCGAATATAAAATCATAAAATCAAATCAAGTATCAGACTCAAGCCGCCTAACCATCTGCGTGTGCCACCCTATGGCCACCCCTACATGTACGAAGCCGCTCTCCTTCCTTTTAAAATTGTTGGATCTTGTGTTTTGATTAATGATAAGAAATTCAACCGACACGAATATTCATGAATCTACGACAAAGAACTACGAAGATCGGACCAAACAATATGAGGTATGGTTCATATATATGTTATTTAGAGTCTGTTTATTATATTAGAATTACGTTAAAATCTCTCTCATATGATATATACACCGACATATGCACAAAACTACGCAAATGCTCATTTTAGGCATAAATCAGCGGGTTGAGTGTTCCCATTCAGACGACTGAATGCTGAAACAAATCATTTTTCATGAAGATTCAACCAGCTGAATGATGATATTCAGACGGTTGAATAAGACCAAAAATGGCATATTTGCTTGTTGTATTGAATTTAAAATAAATCAGATGGCTGAATTGAAAAATTCAGACGGCTAGTTGTCGATAATGGCTAGTTTTCTGAAGGGACGCTTCTCTTCAACAAAGAGAAACATCTTCTAATCTAAAGGTTGCGTCTGTTTCTTTTCATCGTCCCTTTTCGTCAACAATAGCTACGCTTAAAACTCTATAAATATAATCTAGAATTCAACAAACAAAAAACTTAATTGATGTTAGTATTCTTAAATTGTTATCTCTTATTCTCTATTTTCAATTTGCACTCAAACTGCATACAATCACTGATTGTTGATCACTCTATCTTCCATATTCTTTAAGCACATTACACTATATATCACAAAGGAGAAGATTATGGGAAGGTTGTATTTAATTGACTTATCAGTGCTATTTTAGGAGCATATTATAGTCAGATACCTTTTTGCCTAGCTGTAAAGAAGTCATGTTCGGTTGCTCAGGTGATAGAATTCCTATTTGGTTGGTTAGGCGATAAAAGTCCTGTTTGGTTGCTCAGATGGTCCTCCATGTTAAGTAAGCGTTGCTAGTTTAATTCCAAAAGGAGTTTGGGACTGGACGTAGAACGGGAGTTCGAACCAGCATAAAATCTCTGCATAGTCATCTTACAAAAATACCTTCCCCTTTCTCGTTTTTCGGATTCGAACCCGTGAAGAAAGAAAAAAAATCAGCTCGAATTGGAAAAAAGAAAAAGGACCGACATCGAACAATGGTCGCAAGGCAATCTAAGAAGAAATCATTCGAACGACAGTCGCGGCATTCATGTGGAGGCTCGTTGTGGCATGGATCTCGCGTACGGGCGTAGACGGACATGGAGGTTGGGGGCGTAACTTCAACTGGGACAAGCGACGATTCAAGGGGTCGCGAGTTTGCTCGCATGAGCACGAGACGGAGGTTGGGGCCGGCGAGGCCGACTGATGAAATCACGATGGAATGGAAGGGTTTGAGCGCATACGAAGGGAAAGTGGCAGCCTGGAGATGTTTAATCGGGTTAGTAAAAGGTTAAGAAATTAAATAAGTTTAATAATTATATTAAATTTAAGTTAAATGTATTCTTAATTATCGAATGTTTAAAATGTATAACATTTTCATACAAGGTTCGATCGAAACAAAATAAGCAGTAACAGATTTGTATTGACGAGTGCTATGCAACAAAATTAGTTCGGAATTTTTCGGGGTCAATTGGGATTTTAGATAATTTAAAATTAGATGTCTGACAAATTAAAATCAAGGTGAGTAAATCTCACTCAATTTGGGCGACTGGTTAATTTATGGCAAATAAAAAATTTATTAGTAGATGATGATTGATTTGATATATTATCATCAGTTGAATATTATATTTTATATAACAGTATACATACATATATACACATATATATTAGTAGCTGGATATATTTACGCCAATTAGAAAGGATGAGACACTATGTACGCCGTATAATAGCGGATGATTTTATATTACCACGATATCCCGCCTTGAAGCGGGATTCGTATTTTATGTTATATAACATCTATGGGTGTAGGGAAACATGTTGGAGGGATCCTACTAGATTCCTCAAATATATCGATTATTTTTCATATATAGTGATTTATGATGTAATTGAATAATCTGTTATGGATTATTGTGTGATTTGTTTTACTGGATGCTATATTAGCACTGGATAAAATTTTAGTATTTTAGAAAAAATATATTTTGAATTTAAATAGGAAATCAAAAGGCGATTTTGGAAATAAAATATATTGAATTTTAGGATTATTTAAAAGGGAATTGAATTATATAAAACAAATGATTGGATTTTGGATATTTAGTTAGCTATTTCGTAAAATGGTTTCAACTAGAGAGTTTTAACTTGAGGATTTTAAAACAATGGATTTTGAATAAGATTTTAAAATACGAAATGGATGTAGAAATCGAGATTTGATTAGCTTTGGAATATAGTTTGGGTTATTTAAGAAATGGATTTATAAATGGGATTTTAATTAGAAATCGATTTATAAATAGATTTTTCTAATGTAAACCTGTATAAGCTGGGGAATGAGATTATGATATTTATAAACAAGGTTTATAAATAAAGTGAGATGATTATCATTTGGTAAATTGGAGATACAAATTCACGGCGAGAATTTATAATGAGATGGGGTAATCGGTTAAAAAAGAAATGGTAGAGTCTTTTTTTGGAATGTGAAAAAGTTTATGAAATTGGGAGAGTGGTCGATGTGTTATGAATCGAGAGAGAGATTTTAAATTGAAATTGGTTTTATTAGAATTTTAGAAATATATTTTTATCGAGAAGTTAGGTTTGTTTTAAAAAGAGGATTTTAATTATTATATATACATGAAATTTTAAAGTAAGTAATTGGAATTTTATCTATAAATGCTCTCGAGATTGTAAACTGGATTTTGTTAAACGGATGTGATTGTATAAGTGAAATGTCATAATAGGATTTCTGGAAATTTAGGGGAATTCCCAAAATAGTTGGACTCAGAAAGTTAAAATGAATCCGAATTCATTCAAGGAGTTATAAATTGTTAGTTGGACCATAAATAAGTATAATTGATAATGTTTGGAAATTGTAAATGGAAACTAATAGAAATTCCGAAGATTTATGAGATAAGTGCGGAATATTTTTCGAGTATGGATATTAGAAATGATTTTGGAAAATAAACTTATAATATTTTCCTACGTATTGAAATTAAAGCTTTGGAGATATTCTAGCGACGAAATGATTTGTATACGAATACTTTTCTTTGTAATGAAATACTAAGTTGGACTTGGAAATTATTTCTATGTATGGGAATAAAATGATTAGGAAGGTTTTGACCATGGGAAGGTTATACGAAAATATTTGTAAGTGTTAACAGGGTTTGAAAGTATCCCATTAAGGACATAAAGATTTGAATTTGTTTTCAAACATTGGAATACTGGAAGAAAATTGAATATATACATCTATGAAAAGATATTTGGAATGAACATTTTAAAGACAAAATAAGGCCTAGTGACTACTTATGGATGTTATTTATTAGTTAAATAACCGACTATCAAATTTGGTCAAATTCGTTGATCAGTTCGAAGAGACCGGGATCAGATTTAATTATTCGAAAATCACTTCGATCCGATTTGTGCGTTACGAATTGTGATATCTCAAAGATAATGGAGATGGTGACGTTGAAGGAGATTCAGTTTGTTCAAACCCAAAACAACTTATATGGATGTATGTTATCATTTGCATCGTGTTTTGAAAGGCAGTGTTAGAATTCCAAGTATGAATGCTATTCTAAAGGTAAAACGTAGCCTCATGCCTCATCAATCGAAAATGACTAAAACAGGGGATATGCAATGGCTAAGTGGGTCACACCCAAGTAGGGTATGTTATCACTTTTCTAGATATCCTCAGATATATTATAATTATGGATATGGTTGTGCATGGAAAAGAGAGCGCTCCATATGGTGGAAACACTCGCGCTGATAACATATTTGGTACTATCCAGGTTAGGGGTAGGCCGATCTTGTGTTTGCAGGGAATCCAGGCGAGGTCCTTGGTACATTTTTCTAGAGGTGTACTATGAAATCCAATATCTACTACGTGCTTGTATGGTTTTAGTTGTATACGGATTATGCTGAAACGTAAGATGCAAGCATTTCAGCTATTTTATAGTTTATTTTCTATAGACGCTATTATAATATCAGATGATTTTGATATAAAATGTTTTGGTTATCGTAAGGTAAAAACCCGTCGTATTTATACGTGTCGTGGTCTTACGAGATACCCTTGTTTTCAAAGGATTTTGATAACGGTAATAATTCAAATTGAATGAGTTTTCTCATGCTGTTTTTTCAAGAAAGACTCGGGTGTAATTTTATTATAATGCTCGGGTCAAACCGATATTACAGATTTAGATTAGGATGCTATGGAGGTCAGGAGACGAGCTGGCGGATTTTAGGCGTATTACAAGTACTTAGTTATTTCCGCTATGTGTGTTATGTATGTGAGGCCAAGTATTTTCTTTGAGTTTTATGTTTGAATTTTTTTTTTGTTATTATTATTTTTGTTTCAGTTAATATGATACAGAATTTAGTTTCCTTCATTTGTTTTATAGAAGGCTATTGGATCATAAATACATGGATACGTAAAATCTTTGATTATTCTTCAAAATTTGTTAAAAGTAAGGTTGAATTATTATTTTCATTCTCAATTTTTGTGTCAAATTTCAATTTTATCGTATATTTATTCAAGTTGTTTATTATGAATTTTGTTTCCTTTGTTATTTATAGGACATTATTAGATTATCAATGTTTGGTACCAAATAACCCCAATTGTTTCAAATAATTCATTAGATGAAAAGTTATTCCATTTTTCTATTCTTAAACACAAGCATATAAAAAATAAATTTTATGGAGAAAGATTAATTCAAACCACAAATTTTCATAACATATTTTGAGAAAACATATAAATTTATGTGCAATACTTTCTGCTGCCTATAGTAATTAAGTTTAAAATTTGGTTAAAAATTTAGTTTTCAATGTGTTTCATAGATTTATTTTTTACTTTTAACTCATATGTAGTCTTAGACAACTTAAACTTATATTGTAAAATTTAATATTATCCATGATAACCAACATTGGGTTTACAATATCTTCATTATGTTACCATCAAATTCCTAGGTATCTTATAGAATAATTTGATGATTATATGTGATTCTTAAAAAATCTCTATTGTTGTGCTATTTTCAATTTTTAAGGTTTGGAGATGTTAAGATATAATTATAGACAGAAAATATGGGTTTTTAATAATGTATATAAATATACCAACTTTCAGCATCAAGGATCATATCATTAAAACTAATAAAAGGAATCAATTATAATCAATTCAAATAATTTAAATTGAATTTTATTAGATGATTATGTATAATAAATTATCTTTAATTTAAATTTAGATCGGTGAGAGAATTAATCTAATTAGTTGAAGAATTAATTTTAACATACTAATCCATATACCATCCATAAAAGTTCAAATATGTTTTAAGTTCTAAATATGTGAGGAAATACATAAAATCCGTTGTTATGTACATTTAACAAATAGGTCCATACTCTAACAGGTTGAAAGGTTGGAACTCGCTACCAATTACTATAAAAAAATTATTTTCTTTAACAAACTTAGCATGAGAGAAAATAAATGAGAAAAACATGTATTTGTAAATAACTAAAAAATTTACCAAAATATTGTTTAGATAACCATTGATTATGCTTTGATGCAACATACATTATATTTTACACATTTCCTTATACTTGAAAGGTAATACCATGTACTCGTTAATTATAAAACCCAATGATAATTTCATCTTTAATGCATAACCACTGCATATGTTATGAACATTATATTGTGTTATATTGGATGTAAGTACAAAAAATATAACAAGTATTGTATCAATATTGGATTGATGCATCAAAGGAAATTTATGGTCAGTTCTTATTGGAATGACAAAGAAAACTCATGGTGAATATTAGAAGTCACGATATTATAAAAAGAGTAAAAAAAAGAATAATTTTTGGTCATATGATTAAAAGAATATAAAATAGGAAAATTATAAAATAAGGAATAAAATTAATGAAATTATGTTTGAATGCACTGTTATGCATGGAGTAAAGTTTGTTTGTTGAAGGGGTGGTATGATTATTATTTTTTCTATTTGGCTCATTTTAGAAAGAATTCGAAAAAATAAAGACGATCTTTGATCTACATAGTTGATATGCAATTTTTGTGAAATATTTTTTTTTTATTAACTCATGATTCCTATAAAATTTAGCTCATAATAAAAAAAACTGGTAGTTTATTACATTCTCTACACTTATTGTTTTACTAAATATCATTTTTAAATTCATTTAAATATTTCTTTCTTTCTATGCTAGGTAAACTTTTTGTAAATTAGTTTGTTATGTTCTATAATAAAGCCTGCTACAAAAAATATTCTAGCTATAATAATCAATGTTTAGTAGTTTAATTCATTCCAATAGTATTAATCAATTTTTAGCGGTTTAATACATTGACTGCACCTGTCTCACTATCATCTTCAGTGAAATATCATCCAATGTATTTATAAGTATTTTTTGTTATGGTAATATACTATATCATTTTGAATTATTCTACTTGATTTACTTTTTATGTTATTTTATCTATATGGATATTTGATGTAGAAAAAAATAGTTTGGTCATTCAGAAAATCAAACTGCACAATGTTTATACTCTATGTAAGTTTCCCATATCATTTTATCTTATACTTATTTGAAAACATTATGTTTCACAACTACTATTTTTCCTAAGCCAATTAATAATGGATGATGTTAAAAAGTGTACTAATGTAATTCTTGGTCTGTATTCCTTTAAACTACATTTGGACAATTTCAATTCTATTATAATTTCACTATACAAGATTTGTAATACTATTATCATATAGAGTTGTGTACATATTGAAATTTATATGTTAAATGTATGATAAATCCTTTTAAACCTCTGTCTCTTGCATTCCAAAATCAATATGCACGCTTAATATATAATTCTTATCAAGTTAAAAATACTAATGGTTGATGTTGGTATTTGTTGCTTTGAAAAAATAAGTTATACTTTGGGGGGTTCATGATTACATAAACATATATCTGAGTAAGTTTATACCCTTTTCTGATAACCCAGTGTGTCGCACGTGTTTGTACTTTAAATAAATTATTTATAAGTTCGATTTTAAACAAAAGGCAAAAAAGTTAGGGTAAAACCTAATTTTAAGGCATAATTACTTAATTTAAGCTAGAAATTTATAATAAATATTATGGATATTGTCTGATTCATGCATTTCATTGCTACACATTATAGAAACAATATCAATTTAACGTTGGGTAGTTATTCATTGGCATTTACGTGCAATGAAGTAATTTTTTTTACAAACCAAGAGATATGACTCTAAAGTTTTAACATTATATGCAATATGAATACATTTACTTTTATTTTAGTTTTCATCGCTAAAACCTATTCACTCGGTTAAATACTGATAGTTCAACAACTTATACTCACAACCATAGTTTATACTATTTCCTACTAATGACTTTGCATGAAATACATATCAATTTCATGTGTCGGTCTTTTGTACTATGATCTACATACAATCAATCTAGTATCATGATGTTTTGGATCCTGACTCGAAATTTGTTGTGAGGGAAAAAAATTTAACTTATCCTAAAGCTATAACTACGATTACCATTACCCAATAGATGAATGTATGTTTTTCCTTTATTTGCTATAGTTTAATTTTATTACTTCATCAATTACCTAAAACTGATGCTACCATTTGTGTAGTATGGCTAAATCACTGTATATACTGATCTATACCAGTTTGAGCTTCAAATTTGTAGGTATAATGGTGATTTAAAACATAGTGTTTTGATGTAACATCCCCTATCTAGAGGCCCAAAGCTAAGCGCTACAGATGTTGCATTATCTATAGTATTGACTTCCAACAACTAAATACAGCTATGTTAATGGTATCTATAATATCAGAAGCACTTGATTATGGAAAAATCATAGATTTCAAAATAGCATTTTTCACTACACTACAAAACACATATTGTATATTCAAATTACAGAATCCCAAAATGTTTCCCAAGCAATGATCAAATATACTTATTGCAAAATAGGCCAAGAGCAACATATGAAGATGCCCCTTGGATGATCAGAGTAATATAGTCATAATCAACTTAATATACACAATGAAAATAAATAACAAAAATAAGAACTGCAACTCCTAATGCCTACCCGTTAACATCATGCTCGCCTCCGGTAGCTTATTCGTCACCCTACTAAGAACCTGCATACCACAACCCTCAACCTACCCAAATCAATTTTGGAGGCCCGAGAGTTTAAGGGAAAAAACATAAACTTCAAGTCCGACATAACGCCTGGTGTAAACAATAAAATACATCTCGATTATTTAATGTTAGGTGAGACCACGCCGCTTGGTGGAATGGGTTTCCCCTCACTAACATACTTTTAAACATGTCTTCTGCAAATCTTTATCCTACAACCAAAACTGGTTAAAACTGTAAAACAATATTATGTAAACATACATACATATCAGGTAACAAATGGACTATCTTTCCAAACATTATAATTTTTTGGCTAACTACTAACATTTGGCTAACTCTGGCCTATTAGACAAAATAATCTAACATCTGTTAGACACACTTCTTCTAGACGGTCCGTCCTTAACTATCTGTTAAATATTTCTCTTCTAGATGATTTGTCCCTAATTTAACATCTCTTAGGATCACGTGATCCTAATGGTTTTGTGGGCTCACCAATAACCTATATGTATACAAACATATATTCTCTTCTGTATGTAATCATAAATTTAGTCTTACCTGTGACAAAGTCCTACACACTGAAATTTTGGACTAAATTAGCTGGGGCCAATAGCTAATGTATAGGGCGCGACCCTATACCAGTCACATCTGGTATTCTAATATCTGAGTCATTCTACTTAGGGATACCTCCCCAAAATTTTCCTTGAAAACCTTTTCATTTGAAATTGATTTAAAACTTTCTTTTTAAACCAAACTTAAACAAGGGAAACTTTTATACTCTATGCTTTACTCAAAATCACCTTGACGTGTTATATATATACTTTACTCAAACCTTTTGTTGATGAAAACATTTAACTTTTGAAAGTATCCCTTTCGAATCCATTGAAAGCACCTCTTTTGAAACCAAGAAAAACCCTTTATTTCATCTAGGACGAAAGGCCAAAACCTTCCTTTCGAAACAGTTCTCAAAACCTTTCGAAACCATTGAAAACCTTCCTTTCAAAAGCTATAAAACTGTATACATCTTTCTTTCAAAACACTTTAAAACTGCCTTTCGACGTCATTGGAAAACCTTTCCTTTTAACCTTTTGAAACCATTAGGGAACCACTCCTTAAAAACCTTTCTTTAAACCTTTCAAAAACATTGGGAAAGCACCCCTTCGAAATCTTCCAACAGCATTAAACCTTTGTGAACGACAAACCATTCAAAAGCATTTGAGTTCAATTTAAAACATATGGAAAACACCTTTTGAAAACATTCAAAATTTAACCCTTCGAAACCTACGAAAACCTTCTCGGTCGAAACCATTTGGATTATGCCTTCAAATAGAAAAATAGGATCAGAAACCCATTGGAGTCAAAAGCATTCCTTTCAAAAGCTATTCTTAAGTAAACAAGTGATGGTGTCGAAACCATACTTCTGAATGTCTTGGAGAAGTGGCCATGTTTAAAAACAAGGTATACCTTCCGAAACCAGTCTTCGAAAGGTAAGAAAAGCGGCACCTAAAGTGCTTCAACCTAGTCGAAAGCCTATATTTAAAAACAAAGCGCAACCTCCTTAAAACCATTTCTTTAAACCATTTGACCTAGTCGGAAGCCAACCAAGTCGAAAGGAACATAGTCGAAATCAAAGCAGGCGCGTTTTTCACTTTAAAACAAAGGCATGTTTCAACCCCTACGGAACCCTAAGTTTTGACCTCATACCTTCCGCCTTCTTTCCAATTCGTTGCACACTAAGTCTTTGATGCCATGCACATTGGTTTTACTAACGATGGAGGCCAAGGAACTAAGTCGAAAGCCATCTGTTTCGGACGTAAGATGCCGAAAGTGGCGAAACAGGCTAAAAATAAGTAAATTTTGACTTTTACTAAAAAGGGAAATACTTTTTGACAAACCCGACTTTTTTATTAAAATCTTATTGGTTGCTTAATTTTCATTTCTTAAAAGTACTACTATAATTTTCAAAAATAAAAAATAATTTTATTTTATAAAATACCCCTTCTTCTTTTATAAATATGTAAAACATTTAAGTCCCATACCTTAAAAAATTTTATATATTCATCGGTTCAATTTGGAAAATTCTAAAAAAATTCAGAAAATCCTTTTCAATATGTTCTCTAATATATATAAATTTCAGACCCAAATAATTCACTATTTAGCCATAAATAATTTATGACCCAATAAATCATTTCTTCGTTAGAAAATTAATATAAAATCCACATTAATTCGGAAAATTATGAAAATTGAAATACATCTCTAAAATATCATTTATGATATAAATCTAAATTGGCAAGGTATTTAGATGTCATTTACTAGGATCTTCTTGTCAAAACATATCATAAAATCTATTTAAACAAGCATAAATCATCAACAAGCAAATATACACATTTAATCAATTAAAAGCATAGTAAACTTGCAAATAATTTGGAATTTTACCTAAAAGTCCTAAACATTTAGAAAAGTGAGGTGTAGTCATTATTCATCTTAGCCTTTTGATTTAGGATATGAGATTTGATCTTGATTAATTGATTTGATTCTTCCTTACTAGTACACGATCTTCCTGTTGTGTAGCCTCATTTGTGTCAGCTTAGGTAAAAACTATAGAAAATAGTATACTTTGCATTAGTTCTTTTTATTAGCAGTATCAATTGGTCTATGCAAAGCATTAGAAAATTTAAAAATAACAACTTGTGACTGTTGCGTCTACAACCGTAGCAAATACATGCACAAGCAGAGTTATTTGCGATGGTGATGTGTATAACCGTAGCAAACAGTGTTCAGCAAAATTTACTTGCCGCTTTAATTTTTTTTCCCCACTTCTTATTGCCGCTTCACAATAATAAATGATTTTAAATCCCTAAATTCCTAAACCCACTTAAATTATTCAAAGGCCTAAAAAAATTATCCAGGTCTGCATCTTCTCAAATGTCTGAACTTCAGGCTTGTCTTGCTCCTAGTGGTATTGAATTCTTTTTGTTCCCCCAATCCCATTTAAGTATTTAATTCTATTTTAGTACCCAACTCATTTTTTTGCTTTGAATCAAAATCGATTTCATGTACCCTACTCGTTTTCGATTTCATGGTTGAGAGTATACCATATGCGGGTTTGGGTTTATATTTCACTGAATACTCACTTGCAGCATCTTCTTCAAAGGGTTTTCGTAGCACCTACGTTAAGTTATAAATCTTTTTTGCCTTGAGACATACTACTTCAATTGGTAAATCAATGAGGCCTTTTTATGCTTGACATTTTTCCTGATTATATTCCATTTTTAACTCTGTAATAAAAAAAATTAATTGGCGTTCCATGAAGCAATTGGTTTATCCACTTACAATTTTTCCGCAACCATCTAAAAGTGATTTTGATTTTTGAGTGCTTTTTAGTAGTTTTAAATGAGTTAGCAAAGCACAAGTGTTTTTGGTATTGACGAACTTTAATTGTCGAATGAAAATCAATACACAAGTTCTTTCTTATGGTTCACTTATTTACTACTCATGGCGATGGTAGAAGCTGTCAAAACACTTCTTGAGAAACATGCTCATTGTTGTAGCTTTGAAAAACAATGAGACATTTTTTCAGTAAGAAGAATAGAAATGTAAATGCCAGTATTAAACAGCATCATGATTTTATTTTGCGTTATGCCACTTGTCTCCTGGTAAAATTTGTCAATCGATGTAAATTTTGCTAATACACTTTAGAATCTTTCAGTGTGTGTGTGTGCGTGGGAGCACGCGTACGACATATGAAAGACTAGACTTTACTAACTCAATTTTTGTGAAATTTTGAATCAGATCATTTGCCCTTACCTCAACAAAAGAAGCATGAACTTCTTCTGTAGAACCATTTTTTTCTTGGTTCCAATTCAATACTAAGCAAGTCCGAACTAATTGAATACTTGTGTGAAAAATTCCATGAATTGACTTTCCATTTCCATAAAGGATATAATTGACAATTTTAAGTTGGACATGAGGAAACCTCTTAACTCCCTTCGTGGTGACTTCTTTCCGGTAGCACTCTCCTTCTCGATTGCTTAGTTATTGCTTTCTAGATTCAAGTATCCAAGCTTCCAAATCAGTGGGTGCAAGTCTTCCAAATCAGTCCGTGCGCGTGCGTGCGTGCGTGTGCGTGTGTGTGCGCGCGCGCACGCACGCATGCACGCGCGCACGCACGCACGCGCGCGCGCACGCACGGCATATAAAAGGCTAGACTTTACTAACTCAATTTTTATGAAATTTTGAATCAGATCATTTGCCCTTACCTCAACAAGAGAGGCATGAACTTCTTCTATAGAACCATTTTTTTCTTGGTTCCAATTCAATACTAAGCAAGTCCGAACTAATTGAATACTTGTGTGAAAAATTACATGAATTGACTTTCCATTTCCATAAAGGATATAATTGACAATTCTAAGTTGGACATTATCTTTTTCCTGCAAAAGATCTAGAGTGAAAAGTTTTGCTAAATTTATCCCATCAGCTATTTCCGCAGCAGTTAAGAAATTACAACCTTCTAAATAGGAACTGGCCAATCCATGAGTATACCATGAAGTTACAAAAGTTGTACCTGTGAACCAACCCCCTAAAGCGAAATAAGCACAAGGAAAGAGCAATAGGCCGGACCAGCCTACAAAAACAAAACGGTCTCTCCGTAACCAGTCATCCATAATATGAAATAAATCATTTTCTTCTTTGGTAATTTTACCAAGAGCTATAGTCATAGTGATCCTCCTATTCAACTACTTCAACCATTTCCGAACATGTCATCTCATTTTCAGGGCATGCAATAGTTCAATTATGCATGGACGATTCGTTGTTCCATGCCCTTTAGAATACAATGGGTTTCGGAAAAAACATACGTACGTACGTATGGGATTATTTGACCTTTAAAGTAGCCTTTTCATTTCATAAAGTGAAGCTTTACTGCGTTATTTTCACAGGGTTGTTGCTTTTTCACCAGTAATATGATCAAAACAATGGTCATTACTTCAGTGAGAAGCATATAGTTGTCTGTGCCAGTATTAAACAACATACTGCCTTAGTTTGCATTATGCTAGCTGTAATCTAGTAAATTTTGTTGAAATACGCTTCAAAATTGCTGCATTTTATAAAATTGTAGCTCCGTCTATTAAAAATTACTGCTTCTTTAGCGGAGCATGAACACAACATTGTTCATATCTCCAGTAAGAAGCATATAACTATGAATGCCAGTATTAAACAGCACATTGCTTTTATTCTGCATTATGTTACCTGGTACATTTTACGTGATTTTTTTGTAATGTGTATGTGGTCATCTTAAACGTTTTGTTATCTACTTGCTCTTTTGTAGAAAATGTTGGTGTAATTGTTAATCCTAAAGGTGAAATGAAAGGTATTGCCATTGATTTTATTTTGTTTTATCAGTTAATTTTTACTGCCATGTTGGGAAGACTTAGAACTGAATGAACATAACCTAGATATAGCATCAGCTATCATGTTCCTTTTTGTGATTATCATGTTGAGTTCTACATCTATTGAAAGAGCATAAAGTGCATGATCATGAATATTTTTTTTCCATTTTCTACTGATAGATGCATTTTCATATTATGATAATACCTATACAAATGAAGTGCCTTCACTTCCATAATTCGATGTTTAAAAAATTCATATGCAGCCGTTAATATGCACATTATATATTATTGTGACGTAATAGAATGCGTCTTATTCAACTTTGAGGAAAAATTATTTTATGTTTGAAAATTCTTACTGGGTAGCAAATATCCTATTTAATGAGATTTGAGCATTAACTTCAACAAAATTGTTGTTGTATCTCAGTGAAGAGAAACATATATCTGCTTCTGCCTGCAAATTGAAGCATTTGACCTATTTCCTATGGTTTAATGAAATTTTTAGATCATATCTAAATTTTAAGATGTGCAATTTATTTACTTTGATTCATGAATAGTAGTGATGGAAACTGTGAGCACCATTTGTTAGATCAGTATATGTGGTAGAATTTTGATGTAATACTTAAAAAAGGTGTAACTGCGTATCAAACTATAGTAAGAATAGTTTTGCTATGTCAATTTTTTACTGTATCATCACTGAGTTGTAGTATGCTCAGAAAATCCAGTGATGCATGTCATTGGATGCAAACATATCATCATGATCACTTGGAACTAAATTTTGAATAAAATCTTTCCTGTTTTTACTA
Source organism: Allium cepa (assembly GCA_030765085.1). NCBI lineage: Eukaryota > Viridiplantae > Streptophyta > Magnoliopsida > Asparagales > Amaryllidaceae > Allium > Allium cepa. The sequence continues at coordinate 591,789,846 of CM060928.1, forward strand.
ATTAAACGTGTATTGGTAGTCGCTATTGCCTATCTTTTTTATACAATAATTTCATATATTCATTCAATATCATACATTTGAAACAATAAAAAGCCCAATCCATTAAATAAAATATTAAACAACTGCAATTTATTATGCTCTATTAACTTGGTAATCAGAAAATAAATCTTATATGAGTTGTGGGAAAATGTGTTTGCATTTACATGCATTCTCTTTGTAAATTTTTGAGTGTATGGGAATGGAGTAGTGATCAAGTAAATGGGTCTGAGTTCTCCAATATTTTTCCACCTACTCAGAACCAGTTAAATTAATTTTAAGGTAGATGTTGATATTGCATTTGAAAAAAAGCTTGCATAATCGAACCATAAGTGATGCATATAATATTTTGTTCTATTGTTATCTTGATAAGCAAAGTAAATCCCATAACTAGGTACATATTTGTGCCACCAAGCCCTGGCATACGTAGTTCTCTTATAAAGTAAGAAAATGGGACTCTCAACTTGCGTTAACAGCCAGATAAAACAATAAACTTTGGGCTATATACCATGACATTTAGGATAAAATAAAAATTAATGCCACTTCTCAATTCTTGGTTTAGTAAATTTGTAAGTTGTCTTTATGTGAAATGGAAATTGCAAATTTTATGTGAGAAGTGGTTAAGTTGCTAGGCATCCTAAGTTGAATTGCTTGCATTTTCTGGGACATTTTCTTCTCTATGCATATTTTTAGAGGAAGAAACTGAGCATATTGTGAATTGTAATTATGTCGTAGATATATTTTAGTAGATATATACATTGACTGCTTGACCTAATTGAATTCAGTAAGAAAAAATTATATTTCCCAGATTTTAAGTTTGATAACACTTTTTTTTTTGTTCTATTCCACTCACCAGCTCCTCTTTAAATGTAAGTAATACATTGTCATTTATACGTTACCCAATCTTGCATTACATATCAAGTGTTTACCTTGTGGGATGATTATAATATCTTTTTGACTAATTAGAGGTACTTCATATATGTGCTAATCATCTACCTGGATAACCATTCGAAAGTAAGATTGCTTCTCGCTTCTGGTACAGACAAACTGTACGGGTAGTTCTTATTTTTCATTGACAGTGTTGTTTAATTTTTGGCATATAATACCATGTTTATTTCTTCTTAAATGTGCTACTGCTGAAATTTCTTCACCTAATCATTACATTAATGGTTTTTGACGCATTTTAAAACTGACTCGGGTAACAAAAGGATCAAAACAGTAGAATGCATTATGGTAATATGATGTCAAATGACCCCAACCCTCAGATAACACGACATGTTTTGGTTGTTATATACAACAGTTGTTAACCAATGCACAACTCTTGAAACATGCATTTGTTATATCCAACTGTCATCCAATTAAAGCTTCGTAAATGGTTTTTTATTTTGTTCCCCGCCATTGACAGCAATGACGAAAAGTCGAAGCCCTTACTGAAAGCGCGGGTGCCAGCAATTAGTAATGAAATGTGTATGAGTATATGATAAAATTGATTCTGTTAGTTACTACCAACCTATGTGCACTTTGATCGGCTACAGGGAATACATTTTTAATGGCATATTCACATTGTATTTCTCAAATATTGTTTGCAAAGTTTGAAACTCTTTTTACTGGTCACGTGATTTTTACACTACAAACACTAATTTAAAAAATTAATGTTTATTAACATGTCCCTTCTCATAACTTATGGATCAACTGTTGCACTTGGTTATGTTTCTCATATTTGATTTTGTACCTCTGGAGATCTAGGTGAGCTAAACAGAGTCTTTTTGGACAAGGGGAAACAAGTGCAAAATTTTCTATGATGTCGCAATAGTTTGGGTTCAACATTACTCACTTTGTTGATTTAAGAGCCATCTTGTTTTTTTACAATTACCATGTTTATATTCCCTTTCTTATTGGTTTACCCGACTTACTGAGACTCTAGCTGCTACTTCTTCAGTGGCACTATTGCGAAGACCGTTGACAAATGTCGAAAAATGATGCTTTACTATTGGCTTATATGACTTACTGAGTCTCTAGCTACTACATCTCCAGTGGCACTATTGCGAAGACTGTTGACAAATGTCAAAAAAGATGCTTTGTAGTTAGGCATTATGATATTCAGTTATCATCCACCATTGCTTTGAGAGTTGATTGAATATACTATGTCAACTGCTTTCAATATATGTTCTCTGGCATAAAATACATCACTTCCTTTTAATATTATAATGTTATTCCCAACTTATTGCTACCACCACCTGCACGTGTGCGAATCATGAGTCTCAATGAATTTAGATAACAGTTATTGCTTATACTCCAATGCAGAGAACATAACACCTTATATGATTCTCTGCTGATGAATTTAGATATCACTAGCTGCCTTTCTTGAACACTGTTTATCTACCAACATCTGATGTTAGTGTAAATTTATAATAAGTTGTATGTACTGCTATTTTGGCTATGAACAAGCATACAATTTTTGTCAACTATTAATGCCTTAACATTGGTTGTTTGTCTGCTGATTTTATAATTTGAATAACAGTTGTTCTCTCTTTGTTCACAAACCTGAATGTTACCGATGACAGAGGAGAATGGTTTCCGATATGCACGATGATAACTGTCGTCGATTGGTAATTAAACTATTCTCACTACTTTTCCTACCTGTTATTGACTACACCACTTGATATGTCATATTCATATTTGTTCTGACCGAGCTACATTTTATACTTAATTTATTACTAATTTTAATTCCCAATGCTTGTAGGTTTACATCGATTTTCTTGCTCATTACCTTGCACCCTTTGGTGATTACAAGTTACTGGTATGCTACATGCACAAATCCCGTCAAATTATTAAAATATAACATTGTAACGATCCGTTTTTCGACGCTCGAAAATCGACATCAATACGTCTACTGTATCAAAGCCGAACAATCGAATCTTGAAAAACTAAACCATTAGGGTAAAGAAGAAGGAGGTAGAAGAAGAAATAGAAACAATATCAGAGTCTCACAAACGTAGCAGAACAATATATAATTGTAACACCCGGCCCCTATACCCATGCCAACCAAGAGCAATACTAAGTATTACTGTTGGAAAGCACGGAGAATGGGACTCGATAGGGCTAAATGTTGTACTCATTCCCTTGAACTAACACTGGCACGAGAAATTTTTCGTTTTTTTTTTCCTTCTACTTACCATTTGTGCGCAGTGTTGGTTCAAAGCAATGGTACAAGATAAAAATTTTCCAGGTTACATAGTATAGAATATAATAGAATGTACAAATCAGCACCGAAAACAGCATAATGCATAATACATATCATAATGTCCACGATACATAGTCCATAGTACATATCACTTCCAAAATACATAATAATATACATACCATAATACATATTAACTACTCCTAAGTCCAAGCTGAAAAGTCCAAAACCCCAAAACGTGGAAAATGATAAGAATTCTGCTACAATCCACGCAACCTAACCTGCAACCACAATCCTGAGACTGACCCGAGGATTATAAAACAAATCACACGGGTCAGACTATTTCTAGTGTGAGTGAAGTAAGATCTATGAACAACAATTATCTCAATCAACAAAAGGGAAAGAGAACGCCGCATGTATAAATCAACATGAGGCATATATGTGTGTGAGAACTAACATGCAAATTTGGTTTCATAAACAATTCCTTTAATCAAACAATGATTTTAGGCCAAACCTATCGTATATAATCCAATACGATACCTTCCCAATTATTATTTGTAACACAAAGAATAAGTTCATACACACATTCTCCAAAGATACTGGGTTTTCAAAATCAACTTTAATACTTCCCAAAAATCATAAATTAAAGAAAATTGCATTATGGGAATTATGGGATAAATATAACATGACTCATAAAATATACCAAATAAACAGACGCTAATATTGTAAAATCACAGTGGTAGAGCTCGAGCGCGCGCGGAGACATCAACCCCGTAACCTACTCATAACGCCATAATACACCTGGCGATCAACCCAGGATAACCAAGACGGTCTAAGGCAAAGGCCGTATGCTACCCGTTCACGAATCTACACGTGGGACCCCCACGCCTCCATCCTTCATAGTCCGTGACCCGCCGATCGAAGATCCCGATCAAAATAAGATTAGCCCTATGTAGCAGACCGTTGACCTTTGGTGGTAAAAGGGCATGTGATATACCACCGATTCAGGCAGCGATCCTGAATCAGGTCGGCCAAGGTGGAGTTTTGGCCCATTGGTACAACAGAGTCCAATCTATCCCGACCTAAAAATCAAAGTGTTTATAATTTTAAAACACTTCTTAAAAATAAAAGTCAACGATGACAATCGCGTTTCAAAAATTCCATTAATAAAGCCAGTATAATATTCAAAAACGAATAAAATTTAGCAAATAATTGTGTGTATAAAAGAAAATAATTACATCTTCATTTCGCATTAACACATAAGTACCCCATAATACTTATGTATTAAGACGAAACGCAAAAATCTCATTCATTGCAAAAATTCGTTAAGTTAAAAAAATTTGATAACAATAAATTTAATTAAAAGGCAAGCTTAGTACTAAAAAAACGTAATCAAAATCCTAAAATGTTTTATTTACATATTGTCGTTATTATTATTATTTTCAAACACATATTTATCGATAGTACAATAGTTTTCTTTTTTAATCAAAATAAATCTAATTCTCTAATATAGATTAATTATTTTTTTTTTTTTTTTTCAACTTTGGTGCAGCTTCGACGTGGGCTGTAACTGTGCAGCCTGTCTGGGTTGTACAGCCTGCCTGGGCTGCACCAGTGCAGCCTTGGGCTGTACAGCCCCAGGCTGCACAGTGCAGCCCGCCCGGGCTGCCACAGGGCAGCCCGCCCGGGCTGCCACAGGGCAGCCCGCATGGGCTGCCACTGTGCAGCCCGCCCGGGCTGCCACTGTGCAGCCCGCATGGGCTGCACCGGTGCAGCCCGCATGGGCTGCACCGGTGCAGCCTGGGCTGCACCGGTGCAGCCTGGGCTGCACCGCCCCGGGCGGACCCGGGCAGCCCAGGTGCAGCTCACCTGGGCTGCACCACCGGGCCGCCCCCGGGCCGCCCTCCAGGGCTGCACACTGTGCAGCCCTGGGCTGCACACCTGTGCAGCCCCTGGCTGCAGGGGATGCACATTTGCAGCCCGTCTGGGCTGCACCTCTGTGCAGCCCCAGGCTGCACCTGTGCAGCCCCTGGCTGAACTGCTGGCGGGGCTGCACTTGCAGCCTTGTCTAGGCTGCACAGTGCAGTTCTGAAATCAATTTTTTTTTTCTTTTTTCTTTTACCTCTCAATCTTTTAAAATGGAGAACCTGAAAGTAATTGTGACATTTATGCGAACACCATGCGTGCATTGCAATCGTATACTTTGGTTTACATTTCTTTCTAATTCAATGATCCAAGTAACACACATGCTAAAGGGAATATGGAGGCAATCCTTTTTTATCCAAAATTTTCCCATCATATTTGCATGCACAGTAAAAAAAAAAATTAATTATAATTTCACTCACCTAAACACCAATTAGCAATCTCCAAGCCCTAAATCAGCTAGCCTTTGATTGCTGAAGCTTCTCCTTTCAATTGCTAACAAAAGAGAAAAAAACCCTAAATAGCTACACATAAAACAAAAGAATGAAATAGAAAATAATTGATTTAGGGATACTTACTTTCAGAATTGGGAATCTTAGATTCAATTGTTTCTCTTCTTCTTCTTTTTTTTTTTCCTCTTTTTTTTTTTTTTTTTTGATTTGGATGAGAGGGTTAGCAATAGGTTTTCCTTTCTTCCTCTGTGTTTTTTTCTTTCTGCTTTCTGTGCTGTATACGTACAGTAAAGGGAGGGTTGAGGAGAGGGGTATTTTTATTGTAAAGCCCCTACTCTAGAATCTTCTCCCAACTAGCCCTTTATTTTATTATTTCTTCTCTTTTTCTCTTTTTTTTTTTACATAAAGTGTAATTATTTTATTTTGTTTTTGTTCTAGATTTTTCTTTTACTCAACATTATTTTATTCAATTCTAGAACTTTCCTACATGGCATTATTAAAAAAAAAGATATTATTATTTATTATTTATTACTATTATTATTTTTCCCTTTTCTTTTTTTTTTCCTTTTATATCTAATTGTAAATCAACATAAAAAAAAATTCTTATGTAAACTTTTCATACATAAAACGCGTTTTATCTCATGTAATTAGTTACCATTCTTTCATAAAAAAAACTTATCATTTTCAATGTTTAATTTAATTTAATTTAATTTTTTTTAAATAGTTTAGCTTAATAAAATGGTTCATTTATTAAAATAAATTACATTACCTCAAGAAGGAACAATTTATAACTCCAAATAAAAGCGTACGAATTTGTTACCATTTATTTTCCTCTCAACGCTATTAATATTAAATTCTCATTTTTTCCCATTTATCTATTATTTTATTTTCTTAATAAATATTTAATTATTTATTATTATTAACTAATTAATTATCAATTTATTAAGTTGATTCCCAATTTATCCCTAAAAGTCGGGTTGTTATAATAATAGATAAACGACTAATATTTTGAAACAAAAGAATTATATCCATTTTATATATTACATCATCAGAGAACAATACAATCAACATCACAATTCAGAACGGTTGTGTTGAATATGTGATTATATGATTTTTGTTTGATTATAATAAATATATATATATATATATATTTAAATGTATTTGTTAGATGTACTATTATATTTCTCACATAATTAAGTATATATTTGCTGAATAAAATAAATAACATAGAATTTGAATTCAAACGGATATTTTATTCAAACAAATATTTATTACAATTTTGAATAGTATAAATTCAAGCTCTCACTATACATATACAATTTTGATTACAATAAAAATTCAATTACATCACAATCTTTCATTTACTAATGTCCTCATTACATATCGCTCATTCACTCGTATTTATCTTTAACTTCATTCCAGATTGAATCCAGCATCTGAGCAATCTACAAAAATAAATATTGACGCAGTAAAATTGAAAAGGAAATATTTTTTGCAGTATAAAATAAAAAGTGAATTTTGAAAATAATATTTGCCTCGGTTATTTGGGGGTTGTTCGTTATCATTTAATTTTTAATTTACCATACATGAACAGCTTGTGAGATAAACAGTGTATCACTATATATGCCACAAGGCCGTGCACACCGAAATATACACTTGATTGATTTACATGGACAAGTGAGCACAGGTCAAATCTAATATACCGGATTCAACTCAAGTGCGATAAAATAATGTCACAACTTTCAGCACAAGGTCAAATCCAAGCTACAAGCTGGATTCAACTCAGGTGTAATTCGAAAAACAAATTCAAATGCAATAAAATGGTCAAAGCATCATCAATGCAACATGACAATACAATCTCAAGTGAAAATGCTCGATCAATATGAAAAAGGGCAGTGGACAGGACAAGTGCAAGTATCATACTAGAGAACAAAGGCAAGAGTCCAACTCAATTCAACTGTAAGCACAGCCTCAAACTAGAATAGCATATACAGGACTGCAGCAACCAAATGAAGACAGCAAGTACAACTGAAATGCAAACTATATCAAACGTGATACAGCGACAATGTGGATGCAACAGATGTATGGTGCAATGCACAAGCAAGGCTAAGGCATAGTGCGTCAAAGGAATAGCAATAATGCACAAAGGCTCAGCAACTTGACATAGTTACAAGACTAGTGAACTGCAAGTGTCGACTAGGCAGCAAAACAGGAACACATAATGCAACTGTGGACAGAGTCGAGGCTACAACCCAGTTCAATATGCAATGTACCCAGAACTGGTTCAGTAATCAAGTGAACAATGCAAACAAGTCACATATACAAGGGTCAAGCAAATGATACATGCACAAGATCTCAAGTTCACATATGTGACTACAATGCAATATCACAAACATATATATATACATATGTATATACACATGTATACATACATGTAGTGAATATGATAACATAGCAAAACCAAAATGGACAGCAGCTACAACACATCAAATGATAATATCACTTTTGAATAAGACAGAGAACCAGTAAGTGGCTCAACATCAATATGAAAGCAATCAAGAATGTAATACCAACACAGTGCACATAATCAATGCCGAAATCAAAATGCTTCAATTGGCACGATAAGTAAAAACCTGAACAAGTCGAAAAACTCAGCTCAAATAGAGTACAGATTAATGCAAACTGTCTCGAACAATACGTGAACATCAAGCACATGAATGCACAAGAACGGTGACAAGAATAACACACAAGAAATACTTATATGCAGTAGTTATAAAAATAATGTAACATATTAGAAAGTTGACAAAAGAAGCCATGGTCAAAAATCCAAGCAGCAATTTATCAAAACAAAGTCAGAGCTGTGGAATAATACAACTCAAAATCGACACCGTGAACAACTGACCGGAGTCAAGTTGAACAAGACAGAGAAGCAGGAGTTAACAAGCACAAACAACAAAACAAGTCAAGTTTGCTACAAAGGATTCGAGTTCAAGTATAACAGAGAAAAGAACATAGCATGATGGTTCAACTAAAAATCAAGTTGTGGTAATCATGAATTCGAACTAGTCAAGTTTAAATACCGCAAGTCAATAAGAAGGAATCGAACAGTTCAAAGTCAGAACCTTGGCAATAAAGGAATCGAACCAAGTCAGAATTCAAAACCGTGTCATTCAAGTAAATTGGAAAAAGTCAGTAATCAATCTCAAGCATCCAAATGAAGATTGAATGGCAGAAGCACAGTATTGACAAAATCAAACAATAATCAGACGAACGAAAATCTAGGAGATCGAATCCATATATAAACCCACAAATCATCATCGGCAAAGTATTTGAGTTCGAAGAAAAACAGATACCAAACAAAATCAGATCAACAACACGAATCAAAGTCGAGCGTAATTGAAAAAAAAAGGAAACACACATACCAATTTTATATGAAGCATACACGCTCGACAAATTGAAGCTGCCATAAGCAACAATCAGCAAGCCAAATCAAAGAGCATCGAAGTCTACTATCAAACGATATCGAGCGGCGCTTCATTTTTAGCAAAACCCTAAATTTGAAAAGGAACGAACGCCATTATTTTCAAGTGAAAGGAACCAGGCCGATAAAATAAAAAAGAGAGAAGGGGAACGCATTTTTAATTATTGGGCCGATTCTCAAAATTTAAATTGGGCTTAGTTTCAAAATTAGGGTTTTAATTTTAATTGTTTTTAAAAAAAATTCAAAATTTTGTAAAACATTTGTAATTTCTTGTCGTGTGACTAGGGCACAAACTACGTGGCGTAGTTTGAGAATTCGCAACTCAGTGGCTGAGTTGTGGCAGGGTTTTGAGCGTAGAGTTAGGTTAGTCGGTAGCGGGTGTCGCGAGTTTACGTGTGCAAGCGTGTGACTAATTAATTTCTAGTGAAAACCTTGGGGGTAACACGTAGGCAGGGTTTTGCCCAAGCTGGGTAAATTCTGTGTCGTTCTATTTCTGCATTTTATTCTGCTATTTTTTCCGTGCTGCTATTATTCTGTGATCTGTGTTGAAATTATTTTATAAGCTTCCAAAATTAATTTTTATAATTAATATCATCACCCTATTCACCCCCCCCCTCAGGGGTGAAATCGATCCTAACGGTTATAATATCTCGTCCTTTCAAAATTGAATATACAACTTACATTGCACAACGGAAATATGAATCTACGTAAATACGCCTCGTCATCTAGCTCGTCTCTTGAGCTCCACAGTAGTCCATCTAGAATTTTTATTCTACAATACTCGGTCTGACCCGAGCTTATAGTTAAATAACACCCGAGCCGGTCTGGAAAACCAGCGTGAGAAATTACACTCAATTGAATTATTAAAGTTTTTAAAATCATTTAAAATCAAAGGTATCTCGTAAGACCACGCCACAAATAACATGTCGGGTTTTTACCTTACGATAACCAAAACATTTCTTATAAAATCCTCTGATATTATAGTAGTGTCTATATACAAATACTTATTCAAATAGCCGAAATTGTTACATTATTAAATTCCAGCTAAGAGATATACAAACAAAACCGCAAAGGCACATAGGGAGAATGGATTTCCATCAATGGCAGGGCTACTAGGACACCGCCTGTCACAGTACGTGGTCTAGATCATCGTACCGAGGATCCACCCTAATCCCCTACATCATAAGACCAAAGCTACCCCTTACTAGATAGTCCGAATAAGTTCACCCCACATTTGGGATCGGCAACCGTCCATACAGTCGAAATAAAGGGATATCTAGACAGGGTTGACCTGACCCTAATTGGTTGCTACCCACTTAGCCTATGTGCACCTTCTCTGTTTTAGCCATTCTCGGTCGATGGGGCTCGAGGCTATGCGTTACCTTTTTAGCACACATTCACTTAGAATGCTCATCGTCCTCCTGACGATGTTCTGAAAGCATTCGTCCATACAAGTCCGTTCCGGGTTTGAACGGAACCGAAGGCACTACTCCTACTGCATCCATTTTGGAATCACCCTCAAGATTAGTAGTGATTAGCCCTTGCACTTCACCGCTCCATCTTCGACTCCAAGCTCTTGTCTATCTCACAAAAACGTTCAAACCGGATCGAAGTGGTTTTCGAAAAATAAATTCTAATCCCGGTTTCTTCGAAATGATCAGCGCATTGTCCAATATTGATAGTCGGTTATTTAACTATCAAATAACATTCACAAACAACCATCAGACTTTAAATAATTTTCTAAACTATTTATTTCAAAATAACTTTGCAAGCTATTTTCCATACTTCAACCCTTTGAAAACAGTTTCAAACCAACTTTCTCCAATCGAATAAATTTCCCAAATATTGTTTATTTCCATTGAAAATCACCAAGTCCAAATACTTTAGATTTTAAAATAATTTAAATCACTTTATTCTAAAATTTACTTTAAAATATTTAAATTAAAACTACTTAAACACTTTATTCAAAAATATATATTTTAAAAAAAAAACTGCATTATAAAATATGAAACTAATTTTTAAAATAAAAGTTAAGCCAAACTAAATTTTAAAATAAGAGTCACGAAATCCTATACAAGTTTTTAAATAAAATTTTACCCAAACTATCTTTAAAATAAAACTACTTTATAAAATATAAATATTAATAATTATCCTTTTAAAGCACAATACCAATTAACCTTTTAAATAATTACCATATAACTAATTTAATAAATATTTACCTTTAAAAATTTTACAACTTAACTAATAATTTCTTAAAAACATTCTTTTAAACAACTTCAAAACTTTTAACTTATATTTAAAAATCTGCTTCGAAAACCTACTTGGCTTTTAAGGAAATAAACTTTTCTTTCACACCTTTTAAAAATAAACCACTATTTATTTTTAAAACCAATTATCCATTCCTTTATAAATCCCCATTGTGAATTTATACTTCCAAATATCCACTGATATCTTATTTCACTTTATAAACTCAGTTTATGAATTTCATAGTCTCATTTTCTTTTAAAACACAATTTCAAAACTCTAAATCAAATTCCAAATCGATTTTCAGATTCTACTCCATTTTAAAATAAATTCCTTTACTTACTTAATTTTATTTCAAAACCCATTAATTTCATATTTAACTTCTTTATTATAATTTAAAATCTTATTTAAACTGAAAATACCAATTTCATATTTGTTTCAAAATTCTTCTTTTATTTTTCCTAAACCATTTAAATCCTGAATCGAAAAATAAGTCTTTTATTCCTTTAAATAATATCACTTAAGTTTAAAAATTCATTTACTCCCATTTAATCAAAAATCTCCTTTCCCACACTTTGGATTTATTTATTAGAATTAAAAAAAAATCAACTTTTATCTTTTCCTAAATCGTTCTTTAATTTATCCAAATTCTCTATAATTGTTTTACTTAAAAATTCTCTCTTTTATTTTCTTTTCAAAAATCCAACATTTTTGATAACTCAGTATACCAAAATATATTCAATCAAACATAGCATTCAATATTTTCAATCACCAATATAATTTATCTCGGATTTAAATAAATCATATCACGGAATATTAAAACAATCTAAATATTTTGAGGAATCCAGTTGGATCCATCCAACCTGTTTCCCTGCATCCACGTATGTTAGGACAATATAAAAATACCAATCCCACTTCAAGGTGGGATATCGTGGTATATGGGGTCATCCGCTATTTGCGGAACGCATAGGGTCTCATCCGCTATATAATGCGGGAAATCAATCACTTCAATATATATTATATATACTACTATATAATATACCACATCCAGACAATTCAATCATTCAAAAAATCATTTAAATTTAACTATTTAAATTTAACGGGTATTCCAAATGAGTGAGATTAACTCATCTTTGCCCCTAAAATTTGCAATCCACTTCATTCTCGATTTAATTCCACGGTTTTCTCAACCTTGTATAATCATTTACAGTTTATTAATATTCTAAATAAATCAGATAATAAATTACAATTTTTTTATCTAATTTAAACTAAATTTTGATTTATTTAATAATTTAATTTTAAACTAACTTTATATAGATCCTTCAATGCCTAAAATTCCTATATCATTTTTTTCTGTTTGCACAAGTTTATCACAGCAAATTCATTTTCTTTGAAATTTAAAATACAAATTCAAATTAAATTAACAAAACACGGGAAGAGACCCATACCTGCTTCCTAAATACACGCACATGACCCGCATGCAAATCCACAATCGATAATGCACGCTACACCACCATCGATCCCGGCCTCCATCGTCGAGCCTCACGAGTGCTGCTTCTTCTCCCAAGTCGCCACCTGCTTCCATGTTGCTGCCGGCCCCACGCCCTCGAGACAAACTCTCAATAAACTCGACTTCGGCTCCATCATTCCCCTTGCCTCGCTCGATGGAGCCACCACCAAAACGCCCCGAGTCCGCCTCCGCTGCTAACTTCACATCCTCCCCACGATAGTGCTGCCACTCGCACGACCCCAAAAGACCCATTCGCTCTCACAATTCGAATCCTGCGTAATTCTATTCGATCGCCCCTCCTATTTTATAGTTCGAACGAAAAAATTGATTTCGTTCTTTCTTTCTAAGAATTTTCCTTTGATAAAGAAAGAGGGAAGAACGATTTATTTCTCTAATTTACTTTCTGGCTTTACTTGCATGTTCGCCCCTTGTTTTTTTTTCTTTCTGAATTTGGTTTATCAACTTTTTATTTATTTTTATTTTTGGAGAAGAATGAAATCTGGTAAGAAATTAGAGAAAGCACACGTGGAAGGAAGGGTTACAATGATGCTGAAATATTTTTGACTAGTCAAATATTTTTTAAAATTTTAAATTTAAATCGTCCAGAAATCACCACTCAAAATTTAACTTCCGATTGAGACGTGCCACCAGGCGTTCATAAGGTTATACCCCTATTTCGAGCGTGATGGAAAAGGTTTCGAGGCCTAACTCGATCGTGTGGAGAAGTTTGTCTTTTGGACCAGTTATTATATATTGAATTTCGATATAAATTTTAGCACGTTTATCTATCATACGGCAAAACGATCACTACAAACACTAAGAAAATAGAAATCCGATAACAATACACTATTATAGATTCAATGGAACTAGTTTCTTCGAATTCTGAGACTATCCCTTGGAAAGCTATTTTTAAATATCAATTTAAACGATATATTTTCAAACTGAACAAAATAGTTTTAAATTCAACTATTAAAAATTCTATTATCTCCGGTATTATTAATACAAATTTTATAAATCTTTAAATTATTTTTAACAGGCTCGAAATTCCAGAATTCATATTTTATCTGATTTCCAATTGTTTACTTCAACAGTTTATTTGTCAACCAAATAGTGATATTTAAAATTCAAGTTAAACTAACGTTCAAATATGTAAAATCAATTAAATATTTCATTTTCAAATATTCAGAAATTTCCCGATCGTCACAAACACCGCCTTTCATTCAAAAATGAGTGCCTTAACCTAATATATATCTTCTATTTTCAACGACTCTACATAATATCATCTATATCAATATCATCACTTGCCCATGTGCGACGCACGGGTCTCAACCTAGAAATTATATGTGCTTTTTTCTTTCAAGAGTCTCTAATTAAAATCCAAAAATATCTAATTAAAATCATTAACGAATACATAAATAAAATTTAAACAAAACTTATCATCATAATTGATCTTTATCAAACTACTAAAATCATCATCACCTCTTATTTTAGACTGTTCCCTCTCATTTTTCTGGACATTCCAAACTTCAAATATATTGATAAAATCATATAGAATCCAAATAAATTTATACGTATGAGACATAATACCATTAAAATCAATAAAAATAAAATAAGAATCCATCTAACTTAAAATTTTAGTGCTTGACGACTTGGGGGAAGTGATATTAGAATCAATAGTCCTGATGTATTATTTGTAAAAGGAATGAGAAATTTTTCTTTATTTTCGTATAGATGTAGTAGAAAGTGGTATATATTATAATATATTTTAAGATGTAGATTAAGTAATAAGTGATGTCTAAATTGAATTAACCTTCAATTGTTCTAACACTGCCTTCAATTTTAGGATTTTTTTAAAATGGTATATGTTATAATAAAATTTGGTACATGGATGACTTTTGCAAATTGATAGACTCGGCCTGTTAGGTTAGTTATTTGAGTTTGTTAGTTGATAAAGAAAACTACTATCCATCTGAAATTAGTTTTAAATAATAACGAAAGCAATCTATGATTAAGTTTTTTCTACTGTTGAAGAAATTTCTTTACTTTAAGTATTATTTTTTGGTTTAACTATTTATATATGCATAATTTGTTTTTCTTCTTTGCAATAGTGTATAACTACTGACGTCGATTTTTAAATTATTTTATCGCCTAATATATCATTAAACTATGTTAAATATTTAATATTTTGTTCTAGGCTTTTGCATATTTTTTGAATCTAACAGGCATCAGTTTTATTGAAATACACATTGTTTAAAAAAATATGTGGTAGTTATGTTCCAAACTTAGATAAGGGAAAGAGTCTCTACTTCCCGTTCGTAAAATCAAAGACCAAAACTCCAGGTGGTCTGGTTGCTTGACAAGTGCTAACAAGTTAGTACAAGTTAGAGCAGTTCAATCTCTCCCAGATGATCCATTTCTTGTGTACACAAGCCTTACTGCTGCAATTTTGTGTGTTGATTCTTATCAAAGCATCTATGATCAAATGCTTTGTGGACTTTTAATAACGGTTGGAACTCCTTCACGTTGGAGTTGTCTTTGCTTCAGGATTTTGTTGTGTCATTCGCTTTCTCAAGCTTAACTGGTATAGCACTCGTTTCTTTGATTCTAAGAGATGGTAAGTGCTTGCTAATAAAAATAATTTTTTTGATAAAAGGTACATTGTATGAATAGTTTTACGATTTGATATAGATTGGTGAATATATTGTTTGAATATGATATTTTGTGTTTTTTGGATGTGCATGACGCATGAGTTAAGGTGTTTGTTGAATTGCCTAGGTGAATGGCTGCACAATGAATGCTTGAAATTCACTATAATATGAGATGAATTTATGGATGAATTGTTCAAAATGATTAAACAATTGCCAAAGGAAGTAATAATTTTGTGCTTCATATAGACGAGTGAGGTGCTCATTAATTTGAGTTAGAGGTAACTAACCCACCTTAAGTGTTATGGGTTAATTATTTATAACCTACATTTTATTTGAATGTTGATTTTATAATGTTAAAATTGATTTTATTTGTATAAAGGACCATTTAGACCCAATATATATAATAATAGAGTAAAACAATATACGTTTTGAGTAAGATAGTTGGTGTATTGCATGACATTATTACACCAAGCAAGGTTAATTAGTTGCTACCTTTTCAATTATCAGTAGCGTTTTAATAATTTATGTTTAACGTTTTAGTAATTTATGTATATAAATAGAAAGTTATGTTATTAATGTAATCCATTATGTGATTCTGCATTAAAGATTTGAAGCCAAATGCCAGTCTATTGCGATGGTTATTATAATAAGCCGCAGCAAAAAATAAGCAATTCGCATCAGTTGTTTAACTCAACCGAGCAAGCGATGGTTGTTATGAAGAACCGTCGCAAAAAATAGGCAATCTGAGGAGGTTGTTTAACCAACCGTAGCAAAATGTCACTCTTTTGAAGCCAAAATGGTAGCCTATTGCGACGGTTGTTATGATCGCACAAAATAGGTCTGATGTGATGGTTGTCACAAACAACCATAGCAAAAGGTTGTTTTTGTGACGGTTTTAAACGTCGCAACAGATTTTTGCCTGTTGCGACGTCTACATTTGCTACGATTGTTGAACCGTCGCAACAGGGGATAAACAACTATAACGACCTAGAATTTTGGTCATTTGAAATTCGTATATTTAGTTGACTTTTAAATATTTAAAAGTTAATTTTATAAGTTGAGTAAATTGTATTTCGAATATAGTTGTTTAATTGGATGATTAAATTATTAATTTAATATTTGAAATTGTGCAAATAATTGGAATTTGAATTTAATGTGAATTAAAATGATTTACAAAGTTGAATTAAATTCTATTTCAATTAGAATGATGTTGGTAAACTTTAGAAATTGATTTAAATGTTAATTTGTTAAAATTGAATATTTTAATATTTAATTAACGTGTAAAAATAGTCATTTTTCAAACAGTCTCGGATTTCATCGAAACCTATTTAAGAGGATCCATAATGTTATATTGTTGTAGGATTTTAAATTTCATGTCAATCGAATTTATGGTCTAGTCATGGCAAGCTAAAACGTGTGGGAATTTGTTTAAGTGAATTTTAAATTTAAATAAGTCGATTCAAAAACCTATCTTTCAAATACTATCGAATTAGCTTCCGACATATATTCCATTGTGTTCAAAATAGGGTTAAAACATTATAAACGCCAGGCAGCGCGCTTCTTTTGGAGTTCGAAAATTCTTCGAGTGAATAGTTTCGCGAAATTTTCTATAAAAGGCCTCAAATTTTCTATATTTTCACAAACCCTAACAAGGCTAAGGTTAGCCACCACTTCTTATTAATGGCAGAAATGTCCGATCTTCCTCCTCGTTTTTCTTCCAATCCATCCACCTATACGAAAAATGTTCGACTACAACATCGAAGAGCACAACACGAGCTTCAAATCCAACGGGTATGATTGAAATTGGAGCAGAGAATCAACGTCAATTTTCATTCAAAGCCTCTCGTTTCATGCATAATTTTCGAGGTCAAGATGCAGCTGAGCTCAACCGGTCTTCGGCCGTAGGTGATGTCGAGGTGGAGCTTCGTCGTGGCATAGGCCGATCGACTTCAAACGTCAACATGTGGTCGTGAAAATTCAAATTGCAAACGGCAGCTATGGGTTTTCATGCGAATGAGATAAGGGAGAAGAAAAAGGAAGATGCGGTCGTGATCTTCTATCTAGGAACGAATGGCCAGATTGAAATGCATGGTTTTAAAATATAAAGAGAAAATAGTAAAGTTATTTATATTTAATTCGTACAAACTTTAAAAATGCATAACTTCTTCATACGAGGTCCGTTTTTGATGAAATAAGTTACATTGGGTTCGTGTTGACGAGCACTATATTATAGAGTTGGTTTGGAGTTGATTGGAGCTAGCGTAAATTTTAGGTAGAATTAAACGCTTGTTTAATTTTATTCAGAATAAAACACTGCAACTGTCATTGGAACCAATGTGAGTACAACTCACTCTTTGTGATTCACTGATTTTTTTATATAAGTGTGAATAAATTTATTTCGTGTTGATTGATGATTGTTCGGATGATATATGATATATTATCTATATATTGATTGATATTTGGATATAATCCTGCCTATTGGAGCAGATGAGACCCTATACATTCTCGTGTATGAGCCGATGACTCTTTGTACGTGTGTCTGCCTCGAAGCTAACATTGTACACATATTCTCATATATATATTTATTACAGGTGATAGGTTGGAGGGATCCAACTGGGTTCCTCGCCAGTATTGGTTTTATTTACAGATTTTGTGATATATGTTGTTATCATGTGATATATGATGTTTGGTTGCCATGATTGATGTATTTAGTATTGTTGCAACATTGGGCCTATTTTTGGTAATTTAAAAATGTTAAAGTGATGATTTCAATTTAAAAAGGATTTCCAAGCAATTTTAAAAATAGATGTTTTGTTAATTTTTGAATTGTTAAGTAAATGAATTTATTTTGAATATATAAAAGTTATAATTTTTATGTTATAAAAATTACGATTTTTGTGAAATATAACCAGAATGTGATTTTTGAAATATGAAGTTAATTATTTGGTAAAAATAGTTAAAATTGGGATTTTTGAATTTATTATGAACGGTTTATATATAAGATTTATAAAATTGATATTTTAGAAATAAAAAATGATGGAATTATAAAAGAATTTTATAAGTGTTAAAATGAAGTATAAATGAATCTTATAAGTAAATAAGATTTACAGATTTATTAATTGACGAAGTTATAAAAGAATGAATTTGTAAATAAGAGATTTATAAATAATTAAGTTATAATTGGATTTTGGCATATAAACGAGGTAAATGAGTTTGGTTAATAAAGGGATTTTATATATGGAAGTTTCTATAAAATATATAAATGGAATTTATAAACATTGTTTTATAATTCTGAAATCAACTTATTGTGATAAGTTAAATATGAAGCTTATTAAAGGAATTTCATCCACAATTTTGGACGGTGGATAATCCTTAAAATGAATGTGTAGGAATATTGGATTTGGTAAACCGAGTATATTCACGATTTTGGACAGTGGATAATCTTTTAAAATTAAATGGGTATTTTTGGAAAGTGATATTTTAAATGAAATTAATTGGTCTGAAGATGTTCAAAATGTGTTAAGTATCTAATACATAGATTTCAACATTCATTGTTGAAATAGACGTTTTCGAGAAATAAGGAAATGATGGACTATAACACGGTTATTATAGTAAATGATTTTCGAAAGAAGATGTTTTGTATAGTATATAGGATTTATATATCTATCTAATTTTCAAATCCCTATACTAGTGAATTTTGGGTTATCGTAACGATGTTTTACGCAACATTCATTTTGACCCAAATAAATGTGTTAAAGAGAATGTTTTCCTTAAAGAATAAAATATATACTTAATCCTGATTTAAGTATATGCAATATTTTCTAAGTGTTGAAAATAAATTGAATTGTGAATTACTTATTATTAAATAAGTGTATGGAAATGTTTTCCAATATAGAAGTTGAAACAGTTTTGAGAATATATCTTTTTAAAGATAATCTAAAGTGAATATTTGGCAAGCGATTTAATTAATAAAAGATTAATTAAAAGGCCTAGTGATTGCTTATGGTGCTAAATATTTGTTTGTTTGCTTTAATAGTTAAATAACCGACTATCAAATTTGACCATTTTAGTTCATCGACTTGGTGTGGGAAATATTTAGTCGCACACTTAGTACGTAGCCATCTGTGTCGGCTTGATTATTGTTTGTGTTAGGATGTTGATTCTTGTAGTGTGGAGTATTACTTCAATCTATCGAGCTTCCTTCTTGGCCCAAAGGATAGCAAGTTGAAAGTTGGAGACGTGATAAGTCTATGAGACATAGTTTCTGTGTGAGGTTGAGAAACGCTTTTGCATTGTTGGTGCGAAGAGACTGGGATCGGTTTGTCCGAAAACCACTTCGGACCAACGTTTATACGTTTGATTGTGCAGGCTGCTAATGATGATATTGATATTCCGGATTTTCATAGTGGGGGACTGCTTGTTGATCGTTTAGGATTAAAATCCCAATATACATCCAGTAGCAGTAGTCTCTTCATTATGAAATATCCAGCGCAAGGACTATTCGCTACTAATCGTAGGGATTTCCCAACAGGATGTGGTAGGAAAGTACCTTCGGTTTGTCATGTTCTTGGACAACTTGTATGGACGTTTGTCTGACATTGCATTTCTACAGATTACGTACATTGGTTTTTACAAATGTAGATCAGTGGTGGCGGAGAAGGCAACTTCAATTAGCTTAACACCCTCCTTAAGACGTATGAGCTTAAGGGTTGTACTTTTATGGAAGATAATTAGTAGTCAAAGGAAATGGCCGTGTGGTGTTCAAAGTGATGTGATATGTGACTTGTGAAAGGTAATCGTTACCTCAGGCCTCATCAACTGGAAATGACCAAAACAAGGTTAGATGCGGCATGGCTAAGTGAGTCGCTCCCAAGTAGGATATGATCATCCTCTTCTAGATATATCTTTACACGCTATGACGTCGTGTATCTGATTTTTGTGGTTTGCATGCTAGAGGGCCCTCGGAAAAGGTCAGTAACGACCAGAGGATGACATATTCGGTACCATCTAGTTATAGAGGTGGGCCGGGCTTGTGTCAGTAGAGGAACTTTGTGATGGTTTCTCGGGACATCCATCTAGAGGTGTACACATCGAAAGGTAGTCCCTTCACCAGGTCATTTGTATGGAATTCCAAACTCCACTACGTGCCTGCTATTTTGATTGTATTACCCATTTTGGGCTTTATGCTAAAACTTAATCAATGTAACAATTTTGGCTATGATTAATATTATTTGTGCAATAGACAATATTATAATATAAGATGATTTGATATGGAAGGATTTAGTTACCGTAAGGTAAAAACATGTCCATGTTTATGTGTGGGCGTGTCTTACGAGATACTTTGTTTTGATAAAGGGAAAGTTTGGTGGTTTAATAAATTCGATTGAGTGCGTTTCTCATGCTGGTTTACCAAACTGATCCGGGAGTTCTTCCCTTTCAATGCTCGGGTCAGACCGAGTATATTTACAGGTTTAGGTTGGTGCTTTTGGAGTTTCAGCAGGAGAGCTGGAGATCTTTATATTCGTATACACGTATCTGTTTATTATCCGCTGCTTGGTTGTTGTATATTATCGGTAATTGTGAGGACATGTTATTATAACCACCCAGGTTGATAACTAATGATTGATTGTTGGACTCTGATTAATGTATGTATATACAGTTTCTGTTTCGTAAAGATCATTGACATGATATTATATGTTTTCTACTGCGATGTGAGATTCTGTATGGTTCTGCTTTGTTTTCTCTTCTCTCTTTCTTCTCCTCTCCTCTTCTCTCTTCTTTTCTTTCTCATGACTTTCCGTCGGTTTGTGTTTTTTGGATCGGTCATGTGTGGATTATTGCCGATTCAAAGGGTACGAATTTGCGGGTCGTCACAACAACTGTCGCAAGTGACCCGTTTTTGTAGTAGTGCCTCTTGAATCCTAGCTTTATCTTTCTGTGATGACCCGTAAGTTTTAGTGGTTTTATTAATACACTTAATTTAAAATTTGTGAAATTTTAAACAATAAATTTATGAAATATAAACTTGATATTTGGAATACGTCTATTTAAACATAGCAATGGTAAATTTTCATCAAATAATATGGAATTTCTTTTTGTAATTTTATTTCAATTCAAATCAGTTAGAATTGATGGTAATAGAAATATTTTTCAAACCTGAATATTTTTGTATAGTAAATTTGTAAACCATCTTCCGAGTGAGATGTCATATTTCGTTTCTCTAAATTTGGACTGATGTTGCTCCATTTATCTTATTTCCGGCAAATTAGCAGCATTTTTGGTACCGATTATTGACTTTTGATAGGATGATCGTACCATCGATATCGGTATACCATTTTGATCGTCTCGTCGTGCTGATCTCCGTGGTATATTCAATTCTATGTTTTGAAGTCTGGTTCACTATCGATATCGGTTTTTAAAATCTTTTGGGCTCCATTTACCTACCGATCCAAAATTGAATAGCCATAACTTTTGAAATTCCTAGAATTCAACAGTCTGATCTTTACTATTCAAATGTTCCATATTATTTACTGGCTTTTGCGATTCCACTTGTTCAAATTTATGTAGCTCGTATTATTAAAGAAATTTTTTTTAATAGCGGTTGTTTTCTTTCTTCCTCTTCTTTCTAAATTTTTTTAACATGCTACTTCAAATCTTTCGTTCTACTTTCTTCACTACTCCCAGCCTTTCTTCCCTCCTCTCTCGCTCTCCGTAAACACCCCTGGCCGCATTCTCGAGCCCACCTTCATAAACTCTCCCCTCGTCAGTGCTCACCTCCAACCACACGACCGATCCACTTCAACATCAATGTCTGAACCACCTCGCCATCAACGCAATAGCCACCCAGACTCCATCCGCCTTCCATCTCTCCTTGTCGAATCTCAACTGGCCACTGCCTTCCACCCACCTAGCCATAGCTTCCCTTCCGGCCTCGGCAAGCATGCTCCGCCTATTCCCTCTCCTATCCATTTTATTCGTTATATATGTAAAAGGTTAGTTTATATATCTTTGCGGATTTGTTTTATATATATAAAGTTTCAATGTATTATACTATAATATATATTTTAAATTTAGAAGTATCTCTGATTCTGGCTTTATATTCATATTACTGTACATATAAGTCTATATATGTCTGCCTACATGTCGTATACAAAGGTATATATTTTTTCCAGTATTTATTGTTATGTGTTTTACACGTTATATTATACGTTGTGTACTATATGATTTGAATTGCCACTCATCGTATAGAACTTTATGATAGATATTGTAATAATTTTCATGCGTATAAAATTGGTTTTAAATTGTTTTGATCCTTTAGTTTATATTGTACAGTTCTCATACATATATATAGGAAAGGTAAAGTTTTGATGTATAAGTTTATAATAATTTTAATATATATAATCTGCACGTTTTTGGTAAAATTGGATATATATATATATATATAATATGCATATATTTTTCAAAGTTTTGCATGATGGTTGTCGATTCATACACACACACACACATACAGCAATATTGATTTCAAAGTAATTATATATATATATCTGTTAGTTTTGTAAATATATATATATATATATATGAATTTCGAAGAAAAAAATTGTTTATTTGTTTATGTTGATTTTTAATTTGAATATAAATATATAGTTGTTTGTGTATGAGTTTATATTTGTTTGTAATATACTCGATCTTTTGTTTATAAGATTAGTTTACTAGTTATTTTGGTTATATATATATATATATATATATATATATATATATGTATAAGTTTTGTAAAGTATAAAAGTTTGTATGTGTGGCTTGCTTTTAGAAGGTATGTTAGAGAAGAATTTACACGGTTTAAATTTTAGATAGTATAACATGCATAATTTTTATTTACTGTAGCAGTTAAATAATATATATATTTATTTTATTTGCATGTGTTTTAAAACTTCATATTGATTTTAAGAAAACGTATAATGATACAATTTACATTTCATTTTAAATTATATCAAATTGATTCTAATTGTTTCATCGATTCCTTATTATCAACTTCGTTCGTCTAATTCGTGCCCATCTCACTTTGCTTTGGAATTCGTGAATGGATTTCTAACTCACTTCGTTATCATATTTCTCTAGCCTCGAAAGGTGAGCAATCACTCACAATTTACGTTCTTATATTTATTAAATTTTATTTTAATTGAAACGATAATTGAAATATGCTGATATTAGTTATTTACCTTGCTATATACATGTTATTATCTATATGTGTTCACCTGTGACATCTGACACCATTATCTGTTATTTATATTGATGATGTATGCCTGTTATATTATTATCATATCTGATATCACTCTCTAAGTTCCCTGTTAGTATAGAATTCCCTATGGGTTGAAATGATATATACGCGAACGATCTAGAATAGGAGAAAATCGTTATGGGTTGAAATGATAAACACAAGCGATTTTCATTGTATTGAATTTGAGATTGCAGGTTGAAATGATAAATACCCGTATATATTTAAATTTCGGATTGAAATTGTAAATATCTGCATCACTTGACCATAGGATAGAAAATCATATACAGACACTGTTGGTCTATATATAAATATTTTGAAAATGATTTCTATCGTTTTGGAAAAGAAATTTATGGTTAATAAATATTGATTTTAAGATATTATATATAAATGTATTTTATAAATCTTAAATTCTTAATTATAAATTTATATGTTTTGAAAATTTTAAAATTATAAGTTGGTTTAGAAATTATAAATTTTAAGAATTTACTTATAATTTTACTATTTTAAATATGTATAAATTGTTTTATTATAAAATAAGTTTGATAATAAGATTTAATTTAATAAAGTTTGATTAATTAATATATATATATATATAAGTATTTATTTAAATTATATTTTAAATAGATTTTTATGATGATTTTATGAGTTAAGGTTGGGACGATAAATTTGGGTTTATTTGAAATTGTGTTTAAGTAAGAATTTTATTTAATTAAATCAATTTGAAATTTATTGAATTCGAGATTTTTAAGAGATATGATTTTATAACTTGATTTTGGTTCAAGGTGATTTAATGAATATTTCAAGTTCAAATGAAGTATTTAATGATTTGAAATTTGAGGTTTACTTAAATGATATTGGATTTCTTAAGTGAATATTTTTAAACTAAAGAATAATGAAGTTAAATTAAGATATATATGGAATTATCAAATTTAGTTTTGAAATTGTGGAATATTTAAGGCTTTGAAATATACTGAAATTAAAATGGTTTATTTTGTGGTTCAAATCTCTATTTGAAACCGATATAATTTGAAATGGTTTGTTGAGAAACTGAATTGAGTCGAAATTGATGATTTGAGATTGGATTAAATTTGAATTTTGGAATTTGATTTGAGTTGGAATCGATTTGTGAAATTTGAGGAAGCTAATTTATTATTTAAAGTATTTTTAAATTATATTTAAAACTATTTATATATTTTACTTTATAAATTATTTTCATATAAACTATTTTCTTATATAAACTATTTTTATATACTAACTATTTTAATATAAAATATTTTAACTTATAACTATTTTATATAAACTATTTTACTTTATAAACTATTTTATTGTATATGCTATTTTAATAATTAAATCAGTTAAGTGGGAAGTATTATGATTTCAAAGTATTATTATTTCTAAATTTTGATTTTCAAAGTGTTATGATTTCCAAAGTGTAATAAATTCAAATATTTGGTTTTCGAAATGTTATAACTTTGAAAGTTCTATGATTTCGGAAATGTATATGTATTTGAAGTGAAAAATGATATCGTATTAATATGGTTTTGAAATGTTAATAATATTTTGGTTTTGAAGTATAAACTATTTTGAAATGACCGCGGTGTTATTATAACGATCGGTTGTTAAAGAGATCGGGATCGGATATTGTCATACTCTCTGCCAATACCAAAAACCACTTTAACAATTGTGTACGCGGTGGAGATTCCAAAATGAAGTAGGATGGTGGTGACGTCCTATTGAGGTATATACGTGGACCTGACTCTCGTGAGTTGGCATAAGGTGGCTAAAACATGAGCGATTCTCGGGCCAAGTGAGGTCATTCCTCTGATCGGGCACATTCATTCGATATTATATTCTGACTTTGTGATTGATTTTGGTGGCCACCCTTGATTTTGATTTGGAAGTGTGTTCCAAGGTGGGCGATAGTAGCTGCTACGCGTTACCACCAGCCCGGATGCGTAACTGTTATATCTACCCTGACATTGCCTAGTTGTGTCGCGTCACCTACCCTAGCGAGACCGCTACGAGTTTGTTTTGTGTCGTACTTATGGAGTATCCTTTGGTAGCCTCCCAATCTGGAGGTATAACAATATTGTATAGACTATTGGCACTATAAAATGTGTTAAGGGGAATATGGGTAACACCTTAACGCTATTTTAATAGTCTACTTTACTTTAGACATTATTATAATAGCGTATATTACTACATAGTAGATAGTTTAACGGATCCTTAGAGGATGGTTATCCCAAACATCCTTTGAGTTGCTTGTATTTCAATTCATATTTCACTTAAGATGGATTTATTGATATAAGAATGTTAATCCTGACTCAAGTGTTTTATGTTTTGCTTTACGCTTAGGTCAGACTAAGTGGTACGGCTTTTGAGACTCGTCTTTGGAGTTGGAGCTTCGCTTGGAGACCCATCTACATCTTTTCAGCATTCAGTTATTCAGTTGATTTCAGTGATATATTCTGATCTTGTATTCGATTATTATATTTGAGACTTCTGTTGTATCTTATTTAACTCTGTTATATATATAGTAGCTTCATGAACTACTATTGTTTTATTTCCACTGCTTATTGTTACATTACTCTGTGTCTGTGATTCTGTGATTATTTATTTACTGTATATGTTGAGTTTTGCCAAATTAAATTGACAATCTGATATTTTAAGCAATTCAAATCCGGCATGTGTGGATGCGAATGGTTGAAAATACCAGGATGTTACACTTCCCTTGAGATTGCTAATAGTGGCTGACCTTACAAGTATTTTTGTTTGAGAAAATATGAAAAGAACGTGTGTTTTGGTTTCCTAAGGGTTTAGGGTATAAGTTTACTCATTTTCCTATTTTTCCCTCCCTTATTTCCTAACACTTTAATTCTTTGGTTCGTTGTTTACTCATTAACATGGCACGGCTACCCTTATTAATTAAATCACAAATCTCAGTCCATTAATCATCCCATATTATTTAACTTAACCAATTAAATTTTCTAAATAATGTTGCTAAAAATATAGATGTTACAATCTTCCCTCCCTAAAGAATTTCGTCCTTGAAATTACGATAAGGCACACAACAAAACAACCAATGGTAAAACATACCGTCAAACAAATCAGGATAAATACCTCTAATCCTGCTCTCAGTCTTCCAAGTACAGTCTCTATCATCATCACTCTACTGGACTTTCACTAATATGACTGTCTTGTTCCTCAACTTCTTCTCATCTCTTGCGACTATCCGGATAGGCTTCCTAACTATAGTCATGTCTAGTTCCACTACTAAATCTTCTAACACAGTCGGTGCTATAATAGTATCTGGATCCCTAACACACTTCCTTAGATGAGATGCATGGAAAACATCGTGCACTCCTGCCAAACTACTCGGTAACTCTACTCTATACGTGAGTTTTCCGATCTTTTCTAAAATAATAAATGGTCATATGAATCTCGATGCTAATTTTCCTGTCTTCCCGAACCTGATAACACCTTTCATCGGCGATACTTTGAAGAAAACATGATCTCCAATAGAGAACTATAAATCTTTCTGTCTTCTATCTGCATAGCTCTTCCGCCTAGATTGAGCTTCCTTTATTCTCACCCTTATCAGCTCAATCTTTTCTACTGCTTCTTTTACCAAATCGGGACCAAGGACCAATCTATCTCTGGTCTCTAACCAACATACGGGAGATTTGTATGGTCTTCCATAAAAAGCTTCAAATGATGTCATCCCTATACTGGTCTGATAACTATTGTTATATGAAAACTCGACTAGGTGTAGATGGTCTTCCCATGATCCCCTAAAGTCTAATACACAAGCTGCTCTTAACAAGACTTTCAAGATCTTGTTAACTCTTTCCATTTGCTCGTTTGTCTACGAATGGTAGGCGGTACTCATATTGAGCTTGGTTCCTAAACTTTCCCGTGGACTCTTCCAAAATTCACTAGTGAATAAAGAATCTCTATCATTAACAATACTATTAGGAATTCTGTGAAGTCTAATCACATTCTTCATAACCAACTTAGCCAATAGCGGGGACATCTTATTTAACTTAAATGGGAATGAAATGGACACTCTTGGTCAACCTGTCCACTATGACCCATACACTTTCATTTCCTCTATTAGATCTCCGCAATCCGTCTATGAAATCCATAGAAATAGAATCTCATTTCCAAACCAGAATATCCAATGGCTGAAGCAACCCACTTGGCTTCTAATGCTCGGCTTTCACTTGTTGACAGTTCAAATACTGTTTCACCTGTAAGCCAACATCCTTTTCTTTCCTTCCCAGAAGAAACTTCTCTTCATATCCTGATACATCTTCATTCCTCCTGGATGAATAGTGAACTTCAAACGTTGGCATTCCTCCAAAAGTTCATTCCTTATGTCTTCCACATCTAGAACACATAATCTACCCTTTTTTCTCAACCACCCACTTTGGTCAAAACTGAAATTCTTCAAGTCATTGCTCTCTGTCCCATCCCTTAATTTTCTGATCCTTTCAGCTAACATTAGATCCTCTTCCTATTTAGAAGCGATCTTCTCAATCAATATTGGTCGAACTTCTAAACAAGATAATATAGCAGATCCTCCACTAGACCCAGCCTCGGATCTCCACTGCATTTTACAAACTGACAATGCTTTCAAGTCTTTCCGTTCGCTATCATAACTAACACTGCATTCTGATGCTTCCTACTAAGTACATCTACAACATTGTTACCTTTCCCTGGTGTGTACTCTATTCCAAAATCATAAGCAGCTAAAAGCTCCAACCACCACCGTTGTCTCATGTTCAGATCCTTCCGAGAGAACAAGTACTTCAATGACTTATGATCCGTATAAAGCTCAAACCTCTCTCCCAAAAGGTAATGCCTCCACATCTTTAAAAGAAAAATTATTGCAGCCAACTCCAAGTCATGCATCGGGTACCTAACCTCATGCGGTCTGAGCTGTCTAGAAGCATAGGAAATCACTTTTCCCTTTTACATTAACACAGCCCCTAATCCACACGCATCTATATAAACTACCAAGTCCTGATTCCCCTTTGGAACCACTAACACAAGGGCATGGGTCAACAAATGTTTCAGGCTCTGGAATGCTTCCTCACACTTATCAATCAACACAAACTTCTTGTGTTAGCTTGGTCGTCAGTGCTGCTGTCCATGAAAAATCTTTAATGAACCTCCAATAATATCCAACCAATCTAAGGAAGCTTCTTATCTCGGTTACTGTTTCTGGTCTCTTCCAATTAGTAACAGTTTCGATCTTATCTAGATCGACTGACAACCATTTCCCAGAGACTACATGACCTAGGAATTTCACTTCCTTCTTTCAAAAATGACACTTCGAAAACCAGCTGATGTTGCCTCATCATTTCAAGCACAACCCTAAGATGAACTTCATGCTCCTTCTCATCCTTAGATTATATCAGAATATCGTCTTTGAAAACCAACACGAATCTATTCAAGTGCTCTCGGAAAATCCGGTTCATCAAATCCACAAAGAATGTCAATGCATTAGTGAGTTTGAACGGCATAACTAACCATTCGTATGACTCATACCTTATTCTAAATGCCGTCAAAGGTATGCTATCTTCTGCCACTATAAGCTGATGAAAATCTATAGCCAAATCAAATATAGAGAATACCTTTGCTCCACTCAACCGATCGAACAAATCGTCAATCCTAGGCAACGGATATCGATTCTTTATCATTTTCTCATTCAACTTACAATAATCGATACGTAGCCTTAACGATCCGTCCAGCTTTTTAGAAAATACTGTGGTTGCTACTCAAGGTGAACTACTCAGTCTGATAAAACTATTGCCTTCCAAATCTACCAACCGAGCCTTCAACCCCTTCATTTCTGTTGGCGTCATCCTACTAGGTGGTCTACTAACCGGTTCTACTCTAGGCACCAAATCTATTCGGAATTTAATGGCTCATTTTGGTGGCAACCCTACTATCAGCTCGAAGACATCTAGGAATTCTCTAACCATGAAAATGCAATTCAACTCATCTTCTAATTCCACAACCTCCAATAGATCATTCACCTCGCTGTTAGGGTTTTCTACGGTATAAACTATTCGATTAAACCATAGAATTAATATACTGGGGTAATCTTTCTCTCTGCGTCTACTCGCTCAACCAGCTGTTCATCCTATCCAAATAGGGAGTAGGTGCGGAGAGAATGGAGAAGAGACCAACTTGGTATTCGAAAGATATTGAAAATACATAGCATAGGTAACTTTGATTATGTGCTCTAGTTTCCAATCGAGATGAACTTGCATCTGATGAGTGTCTAAGTGATATTTTCCTATCCTGGAAAAATATCCTAGCATCATATTCACTTAACCAATCTATACCCAATATAATTTCGAACTGTACAAAGTCAAATACATGCAAACAAGCAAAGGTATGACCTAACAAATCAAACTCTAAGTAGTCACACTTCATCCCAAGTGTCGCATACTTTCCTATCAGATTTTAAACCCTTAAGGATGTAACTAAATATGGGGTTCTAGGTTAACTTTACCAAAAATCGAGATATAAAAGAATGTGATGCACCAGTATCAAATAGAATGCTAACATACATAGCATGGATCTAAAGCGTATGTAACGTCCCGTCTTTTCGCACGCTTTAAATCGACAAACGTGCCAATTCAAACCATACGGAAGGGCGGATTGTTATGGGTAAATAAGAAAAAGCAGAGGAAGAAAAAGAACAAAATTGAATCTTGCAGCAGAACGATAAAATATAATAATCAAATATATAGTTCATAAAGCTGTTTACAAATATTCGATTTTTCTTGTATAAAATATCAAAGTTACACATACCAGAAAATAATCAATACAATGCAGCGGAACAAATGAGATGCAGTGGACTAATAAAATATATAATAGTAGTAATAATTCTTCGTCTTCGTCCTCCAGAAATAAGGCCTTCGTAATCTGAAATGCTCAGGCTGACCCGAGCGAATTGAAAAGACAAAACACTAACGCGTAATAGTCCCAGTAGTCCATCCAATATCATGGTCCCTCTTGATCGGGAAGCCACCAGAGTATACCACATGGGCTACGGAAGAAATCCAAACTCGTACAAGGCGTGATATGGTAGGTGACATGGCACAACTAGGCAATGCCAGGGTAGATATACCAATTACGCTTCCGGGTCGGTGGTAACGCGTAGTGCGCAGCTACCGCCCACCTTGAGCCATACCCCTAAATAAAAAATCAAAAGTAGCCACCGAATCAATCTAAAAGTCAAAGTATAATGTCGAAGGGATGTGTCCGATCAAAGGTGCTACCTCATTAACCCGTCAATCGCTCCTGTTTTAACCACCTTATGCCAACTCACGGGAGTTGGGTCCACGTATTTACCTTAAAGGAAACGCCGCCGTCATCCTACTTTATTCTGGAATCTCCACCGCGTACACGGTTGTTAAAGTGGTTTTTGAAGTTGGCAGAGAGTATGACAACTTCCGATCCCGGTCTCTTTAACAACCAAACGTCATTATAACAACGCTGTCTTTTCAAAATAGTTTATACTTTAGAAAGCAGAATAAAATATCCATTTCAAAACCATATAATTACGATATCATTTTCGTTTTAAAAACCCAATCAATATGATATCATTTTATTTCAAAATATATCACTTTCCAAAAATCATAGCCCTTTAAAATCTATATACCTTGAAACACGTGGCTTTGAAACATAACTTCAATTACTTAAATGGTTTAAATATTAAGTTACTTTATATAATAAATAGCTTCTTTAATTTCACAAATAAATTCCAAATTTCGATTTGAACCTCCAAATAAATCATTTCAAATTTCCATATATTTCAATGCTTATAATATTCCACCATCTCAAAACTAATTCTTTGGTAATTCCATATATATCAAATTCAATTGCTATTATTTAGATTTGAAACGTTTACTCAATAAATCCCATATAATTTAAGTAAAACATTTAACTTCAAACAACTGGATATTCTTTCAATTTATTTAACTTGATAAATTCATTTATCTCAACTTATATTCATTTAAATTACTTTAAACCAAATCAAGTTATAAGAATCATATCCTTTAAAATCTCCATTTTTATTTAAATTCCAAATCAAATTTATTCAAGTACAATTCTTAAATAATTCCATTTAACCAATTTCATATTTATCATCCAACTTAATTTTATTTAAGTCAATTAAAAACTCTATGTATACAATATCTTAAATAGGTACTAAACCATAGAATATAAAACAAAACTCCTTATTAACTCATTTTTTATTAATCAATTTTATACATAGCTTAAATTCAAGAATTTAACTATATATATAAAATAATATTTATATATCATCAAAATTAAATATTTAATAAACCGTATATTCCTTTCCAAAACCATAGAAAATCATTTTCGAAATATTATATATATAGATCGCGGCATCTGTATATAATTTTCTATCATATGGTAAAGTGATACAGATATTTATCATTTAAATCCACAATTTAAAAAATAAAGATGCGGTTATATATCATTTCAAACCGCAATCCCGAATCAAAATGAATGCATAACAACTTGCAGTTTATGATGATATAAGTAAAATATCCATTCATCCATCATAAATTCATGCATCCATCACAATCATCATACATAATATTTAATCAATATCCATATATAAATGATAATATAAATAGGTAATAGCTAGCAATTTATATTCAATGATAAATTAAATAACTGTTTAACTCGCAGTTTATATTCAATAATAAATAAATACAATTTAACTCGCAGTTTATATGCAATGAATAATTAAATAACAATTTAATTAAATTAATGCAATTTAACTGAGAGGATGATTAAAATACGCTAAACAATCATAGATAAATTTTAAATCACATCAAAAAATAATTTAACAAACATAAAAAATCCTAGAAGTTGTGAGTGTGTTAAAACACTCACCTTTCGAATTCAAATTGAATTTAAATTCAATTTAAACCCAAAAATTTGGCCGTCTCAAAAGCCAGCGCCAAAGTGTCCGGAATTCCAATACGATCCTAGCAAAGAAATGCGCGTAATACGGATATCGTATGTGGAAGTTATACTCGTTTGAACGATTGAAATTTAAATTAAAAATAAAATAAAATAAAAGGAAAGAAGAAACATCACTACCTAACCCTAGAGCCACGTCACCATGATGCGTTCTCATCTGCCTCCAGAATTTACACGCACGACACGCTAGAGGAAAACGCGCACGAAGGAACCCATAGCCCTAGCGTTGACCACGAACGACGGCCGCCTCTGGCCACTTGCGAGCACGCCGCCGCCGCCAACAAGATCGCCTCCCTCTACTGCAGCAACGACCTAAAGACCACCCCTCTCGGCCCCCTATATCGCCGCCGCCGCCGCATAAGTTAAAACTCTAATCGAATTTTACACAACAATCCAACCGTTGAATTGACGAATGACCACCACCGATAAGTTGCATATGATGATCTCCACCACCCCGTACCCTTAAATCGACGATCGGTCGTAGTTGACCGTGACACGATGAACGGTCGTAGATTGTTCGTCAAATTCTAGATAGTCAGAGCTTCGGATCAGACAACGAATTATATATTTTGACTTGCGCTCGTCGAGAGCTTCAAATCCATATATAATTCGATAGTATTTGAGGAGATTGAAATTTTAGCTTTTGATTTGATTTGGAATTAGATCTAGAAGTGGAAGTCTGTTTGTCTGCCATTGAGGAGGAGATAATAATTGAATTTGTACATACACAAAAATGAAAATTAGGGAGGCTAGGGTTTATAACAACGTATTTATAGATAAATTTGAAATAGAATGGATGAGATAAAATAGATGTACGCGCTAACGATGAAATGGCCCAAAAACCCCGTTCTGACTCCGGAACGAAATTGGGTCAACCCGCATATCCAAATAGATGTTTTAAAATATTTTAAATGCAATGGAAAAGGTTTCAAGTCCAAATTGCATCGTATGAAGAAGTTATGCTAAAACAATATTTTTCGAATTGATTTCAATTGATTTCAATTTATCGATTTCATAAATTTCAAGGCGTTTCGAGTCCGTACGATCAAACGACAAGTCCGATCACCACGAAACTTGAATTCCTACAATAATTCACTGTTACGGATCCGATGAAACTGATTTCGTCAAAATTCGAGTCAGTGGCCAAAATGGCTATTTCCCATTAATTAAATAAATTAATAATTAATTAATTAAATCGAATTTCCAATTTAAATTCGAAAACTGACAATTCTTATCATTTCTATATTTCCAAATTATTCACACTAATTTAACAAACTTAGATGTCCATTTAAAGTTTATTCATTTATCAAATTTCAATCCTACCCTCACTTTATTGAATTTAGAATTTATAAATAAAATTCCCAAGAATTCCATTTAATTAAATTAATCGGTAATTATTTCATTCATTATTGTCAAATAAATGACATTTATATTGGACTCAAAAATCTATTCCATTAAATATTTTCACATTCCATCTTAAATTTCAAATAACGTAGTAATTTATTTCATTCAGAATGAACTCAATTAATTAAATTTTATTCCAATAAATTAACTTGATTTACTTCAATCCTTTCTATCTAACCAATTATTATTCGATAAACAAAGATAGCCTTTGTTTTACCCTTTATTACATTTCTACCAATATTCACGCTAATTGCGATTAACATTCTATATAAATTCATTCATTTGGGTTCATACTTTCCATTATATAGATTACTACATTATGAATGAATTTACACTTCCAATTATTTCATTATTACATTCACACCTTCCGTTACAAATTTCATTAAAACATTAAAGATTCTCTATTTTGATTTAGAAGGCCAATTAAATACAACAATCGTTATCATTAACTTTATAATACAATTAAGTTTATTAATTTCAACTAATTATTATGATTACTTGCGTAACACTGAATTCATCCAATTACCATTTATTATACTAATTCATTATTTATACTGTTATCCCAACTTTTGGCAAAGCTGAGATACCCAAAATTGACAGAAAATTAATAATAATTAGTCATGAAAATCAACCATGCATTGCAGGATAACCATGGATATCGATGAATTTTGTCCGTGTCCAGATTAAGCTGTAATTGATAGGACACGGCCAGCAAAGCCAAGAGAATCAACATTCCAAGTTTCAAGTTGATCCGAGTTCATACACTCAAGTTACCATTGATGTAAGTTGGAGGAAGTAGCCCTAAGTTCGAATCCATCACTATAACACATGTTCGAATCCATCAAATTTCCCCTGCCTCGAATCCATAGGCGGAGGTTCTGTTCGAATCCATCGATGGAACCTCTTATCGAATCCATCGGTTCGACTCCACCAGGTTGCTTCGCCTCCATTTACGTTCACATCGATCAGAAGCGAATTGGTCTCGCGCCTGCCCTATTCGAATCCAATATGATGGAGTCCTTCGAATCTGCGAATTCACTCTGCTTCGTGTCCACCCAGTGTCCTTACTTAGAATCCATAGAAGAGCATGTGTTCGAATCCATCCAGCTACGACAACTTCGTGTCGATCAACTAATACACATCACGATCGATACAAATATACCTCTGTTCGAATCCATGAGTGAATGAATCCTTCGAATCCACTAGGTCAAGGCGGCTAAAACCATGGATTCGATCCGGTAAACTCGGAGCAAAAGTTGGATCAACCCAGGAAACACGCGCGCCATGTCAACAACACCATGCGCAAAGCCATCGATTCGACCCTATTGATTCGAAGGGGATCGATTCGAACGGAGCACATTAACCGGAAATGCAATCTTGAATCGATCATAACTCGAGATCTACAAGTCCAAATGCCATAAAATTTTCACAGGAGCTTGCATGCATGTTGAGGAATGTCCACACCAAATTTCATCTCGATTGGATGATTTCTTGATCGATTCGAAGGGAGTTCGAATCGATCCCAAAGTGGGCCCAAATTTCCTGAGGTCGGGCATGTGGGCCCCCTCACGTGCCAGAAGTGGTCTCCCTAAATTTAGACGAAATATCAGCCTCCTACACCTATAAATAGAGCCCCAGGCAGAAAAGGGGATCTTAATTCGAAAGCGTCGAGACTCTACCAGACTCTACTTTGCACTTCACCACTACCGTTGTACTCGAATTTCAAAGCTATAACCCATTGTAATCCGCTGTAATCAACTGTAATCAAGGAAGAACATCAATAAAAGAATAAACCTTTGAAGTGGACGTAGGCCGGAGATAGCCGAACCATTATAAATTGTGTGTTCTTGTCCGTTATTTCTAAATTACTGCTTGTTGCTTGCCTAGATCTGTGATATGTGTTTGAATATTGTTGACTTGTATTCATACACTAATTCTTTCACGACACTTGGGGTTTGTGACCAATTTCGGCGCAAACACTTTGGTGCTTTCACTGAGAGGACCAGCACCCGCTACATTGGATTGAAGTTCAGATTTGAAAGTTTAAAGGATTCAGATTGATTCAACAATGACTCGACAGAATAGTAGACGGCAGAGGGCTGAAAGAAGACAACAAGGAGGAAGCCAGGAGGCATCCTCTGGAACAGGAGAAGGACAAGCTTCCGTCTACATCACTAGAGATGAGATGGAGGCTATGGCTAATTCGATACGTGAAAGCATGATGAAGATTCAACAGGAGATGCTGCAGAATTTCTTCGAACAAATGAGGACGGCGAATGTGCAAAACCTTGGACCAACTACAACAACTGCAAGTGCGGGACAAGGAATCAGGATTACAAAAGCTAATGAAGGTCAGGTTCAGGACCAAAATGCAGGAGCCGAAGGTGATCAACAAGGACTTGGGGGTAGACCCTCAGGGTCCAATACTGGAAGACCAATAGACGGTGCTCAACAAGCTGGGACCAATGCTTATGCTAACGAGCCACCTGAAGAGTATGTACCAGAATTTCCTTCAAGGCTCGGGGGGCAGGATAGAAACTTGACAAGGGGTCAACCCCTGGACGGAGACGAAAGAATGATTGGTCTAATGCGATGAATCATGAGAGGAGGATTGTCTAGTGGAGGGCTGGAGGAAGTCAGCCGGAGTCCGTTCACTCCAAACATCAGAAATGCAAGGAACCCTCCAAAATTCAAACTACCAATGCTAGATCCTTATGACGGAAGGTCAGACCCGACCATGCACATCACCAGATATATTAGGCACATGGAAGTGCTAGGAGCATCCAAGGAAGTGATGGCTCGATGCTTCCCTTTATACTTGTCGGATTTGGCTGCGCTTTGGTTCAGGCAACAAGAAACTGGATCAATCAGAACATGGGGCGAGCTTGTAGACTGCTTCATGAGACAGTTTAAGGTCCATGTGACGCGACCCAAAAGTGTGATGACTTTTAGCCTCGATAAAGCAAAGGACCGGAGAGTCCATAAAAGATTTCTTATTGCGATTCAATGCAACGGTGGCTTCTGTAGATCGCCCGGATCCATCAATGATTTTGATGGCGGCGGTGGCAGGAGTTGGGGAAGGCACCAAATTTAAAGATTCTCTGACTAAAGATCCACCGCAAGATCTTGAAGAGTTCTATAACAAAGCTAAAAAGTTCATCCGATTAGAAGAATCACGAGCCGAGAGGCAGGAAACAAACGCCGCGCAAAGCGAAGGAACCTCCAGAGAACAGTCCGGAGTAGATAAAGGAAAGAGGAAACAGGATGACAGATACGAAGGTCCTGATAAATGAAAGAAATTTCGGGAACCTAGATTCAGGCAGTACACAGATCTGACTGCAGGCCTGGAACGAATTTACACTGATACTCGGGGGAAACTCCCATATCGAAAGCCACCCAGGAGAGATCCTACTGAGCGGGAGCGCAGAACTGGTAAATATTGCCTATTCCATGAGCTGGATGGGCACACTACAGATGAATGCCTCCATTTAAAAGATGAGGTGGAAGAACATGCCAGGAGTGGTAGATTGCCACAATATGTCAGAGAGCGGACAACGATGGTAAGGCCTGAACAACTACCGCCTCCACCTAACAGGAACGATCCTGGATCGGGATCACGACTCGTCATCCGCTGATTAAAGATGGCAAGGGCCGAGTCCAAGATTCGGACTTCGGTCGAATAATTTCATTTAGATTTGTTTTCAGAATAAACGATTACTCCACCTACTCATGTACGGGAACCAGAGAGATCCCTAGGCATGCTCTAAGATGGAGATAAATCGATATGCCCAGAGAGGCAATGTTGAGCTTTTTCCTGATGTTTGAGATTGAACATCTAGGACCTGGATTTAATAAATAAGTTTGAATTTCTTGAAATAAACCTTTGACCGGAGAGTTAAAGGATGAACATTAAATACCAATATAAAAATGATCGCTTTATGACCCTTCCCGGAGAGGCAGGGTCCGGAGTGCAAGAAGTGAGTTGCTTCGCCGTAGAGCGACAGGATCGACTCACTTAAGCGCTGTTTCCCCTTCACCGGAGAGTGACAGGATGAGATCCAGCAAGAGCCCGGAAAGGCTATGATCGGCCAACGATTTAGGCCATGACATCGCTTAATGTTCGGATACACCGAACCGGAGTGCAAGAAGTAAGTCGCTTCGTCGGAGAGCAACAGGATCGACTCACTTAAGCGTTGTTTCCCCTTCACCTGAGAGTGACAGGATCGGATCCAGCGAGAGCCCGGAGAGGCTATGACCAGTCCAGGATGACCAAGACATCGCTATATGCCGTAACTGGGGTCGGAGTGCAAGGGATAGAAGGCAACGCCAGAGTGCAATAGGATCTTTCTATTCAATCGCTAAGTCTTGGATGGACTTAGTAAGGTTCCAGAGTAGCCATTAATAGTCCGGAGAGACTAAGGAATTTCATTCTCAACTTCTACAAAAAAAAACAACGAATGCTGATTCGGCTTCGAACAGCCATAAACTTGATTGATAATACTGCAGCTATGAATAAAATATGAATTTACCACACTCGACTTGGGCTGTTCAAAACCTACCTTTTACAAAAAGGCATGTTTTGGGGGGCAAAGTATTATCCCAACTTTTGGCAAAGCTGAGATACCCAAAATTGACAGAAAATTAATAGAAAATCAACTATGCATTGCAGGATAACCATGGATATCGATGAATTTTGTCCGTGTCCAGATTAAGCTCTAATTGATAGGACACGGTCAACAAAGCCAAGAGAATCAACATTCCAAGTTTTAAGTCGATCCGAGTTCGTACACTCAAGTTATCATCGATGCAAGTTGGAGGAAGTAGCCCTAAGTTCGAATCCATCACTGTAACACATGTTCGAATCCATCAAGTTTCCCCTGCCTCGAATCTATAGGCGGAGGTTCTGTTCGAATCCATCGATGGAACCTCTGTTCGAATCCATCGGTTCGACTCCATCAGGTTGCTTCGCCTCCATTTGCGTTCACATCGATCAGAAGCGAATTGGTCTCGCGCCTGCCCTGTTCGAATCCAATATGATGGAGTCCTTCGAATCTGCGAATTCACTCTGCTTCGTGTCCACCCAGTGTCCTTACTTCGAATCCATAGAAGAGCATGTGTTCGAATCCATCCAGCTATGACAACTTCGTGTCGATCAACTAATACACATCACGATCGATACAAATATGCATCTGTTCGAATCCATGAGTGAATGAAGCCTTCGAATCCACTAGGTCAAGGCGGCTAAAACCATGGATTCGACCCGGTAAACTCGGAGCAAAAATTGGATCAACCCAGAAAACACACGCGCCACGTCAACAACACCACGCGCAAAGCCATCGATTCGACCCTATCGATTCGAAGGGGATCGATTCGAACGGAGCACATTAACCGGAAATGCAATCTTGAATCGATCATAACTCGAGATCTACAAGTCCAAATGCCATGAAATTTTCACAGGAGCTTGCATACATGTTGAGGAATGTCCATACCAAATTTCATCTCGATTGGATGATTTCTTGATCGATTCGAAGGGAGTTCGAATCGATCCCAAAGTGGTCCCAAATTTCCTAAGGCCGGACATGTGGGCCCCCTCACGTGCCAGAAGTGGTCTCCCTAAATTTAGACGAAATATCAGCCTCCTACACCTATAAATAGAGCCCTAGGTCATTCAGAAAAGGGGATCTTAATTCAGAAGCGCCGAGACTCTACCAGACTCTACTTTGCACTTCACCACTACCGTTGTACTCAAATTTCAGAGCAATAACCCATTGTAATCCGCTGTAATCAACTGTAATCAAGGAAGAACATCAATAAAAGAATAGACCTTTGAAGTGGACGTAGGTCGGAGATAGCCGAACCACTATAAATTGTGTGTTCTTGTCTGTTATTTCTGAATTACTGCTTGTTGCTTGCTTAGATCTGTGATTTGTGTTTGAATATTGTTGACTTGTAATCATATACTGGTGCTTTCACGACACTTGGGTTTTGTGACCAATTTTGGCGCAAACATATACAACACCTGTTACTTACATTCAAATAAATTAATAAACCTTGATTTACAATCTTTACATCAACCAATAGTCATATTATAAATAAAATTATCATTATTTCTGATTTTTACTTAAATTTACAGTAACCAAACGTTAAATTTAGATTTATTTCAACTGATTACCAAAGTTTATTTAACACATTAAATAAACAAGCAACCTACATTAATTATCACCTAATTGCCTTTAATTGCATTTATAAGTTTGTTACTTTCAATCCATATTATAATTCCGTATATAAAGATAATTTATTTCATTTCATTAATGTACGCCTATTTACATCTTAATTTGAATAACTATTATATTTCTAAATGTGTACTTCTACAATTTAACACATTAATTAAGGTTTTAAAACCAATTAATGAAATTTCCTTAATTCCATTTTTATACCAGTTTATTACTTTACATACATTACGTATTTATTCATCAATTAACATACCTTGAACTATTTTCCCCAATTCACCAATTACTACTCTAAATAATATACGTTTCTATTAATTTCCACAAATTCAGCTTCAATTACTTCATTGTTACATTTCATCCTAATTACTATTTCATTATTTATTTACTAATTATATTTGTTTCAATATTTAATACCAAGATCATTTAAATAAATAAAAAAATTCCATTCTTTAAATATTAAATTACAAAATTTTATCAATTTAACAAAATTAAATCGTTGAAAATCTACGGGTCGTTACACTCTCCCCCACTCAAAACTTTTCGTCCCCTAAAAGGGAAAAGGAGGAAAAAGAAAGAATTAAGTAATCAATATCTTATTCAAAATATTAAATTTATAAATAAAAATTTTACAAAATTTAATAATTTAAATAAAATATATCAATTTATAACCATAAATCTTTTTATACTCGATTTATAAAGTTTGGAAAACATTTTCAAAATTTTGTAAGACCAAAATTTACGGAAAATTTCGGCAGAGTCTCCTTTGTACAGAGAGGCTCGGGAAAAAATACAATATAAATATAACAATATATACATATATTTCAAAATAATATGTCCCATAAC
Organism: Allium cepa; assembly: GCA_030765085.1. Classification (NCBI taxonomy): domain Eukaryota; kingdom Viridiplantae; phylum Streptophyta; class Magnoliopsida; order Asparagales; family Amaryllidaceae; genus Allium; species Allium cepa. The sequence goes on from CM060928.1 coordinate 591,831,109, forward strand.
GGGAGAAATAATATAATAACACTATAAACTGTAATCCGAAAACGTACCTATTTGTCGAGCAATTTACGCTTATTATTATGAAACCAAATGCAGTATTAATTGCTTCCATAACCTGTACTTCACTTATACAATCCAAAAAGATTAACAATTATATAAAATGAAATACTTAAAGCGGTTTCTACCATAAACAAACAAAACAAATCAATATAAACATCGATCACTTGCAACAAGCAAACAAGCACCACATAAAATCGACCCACGTCATCATTCATTCATATCAAACAAAACAAATAGTTGTTTGGGTCTTAAAACTTTAAATTGTGCGGAATGGAAAATAAACTATTAAGTGCACCATTTACTCAACAGTCTTAGGTAAAACTAAATAGATTGTTCATACCTTCCGACAAATTTAAAGTATCATTGCCCAAACTACCATAAACCAAGACAAACAACAATTCCAACCAATAGATCAAGTTAATTTTTATAAATTTCATTTCAAAGTATTTATTGTTTGATTTCCTTTTTATTAATATAATGATTTCTCTTAATTCTCATTTATTTCTTGCAATTTTCATTTTCCTTTATTTATTTATTTGCATTACATTCATTCATTTCTCCATTTCATTTACTTATCATCTTAATGCATTAACTTTAGTCTACAATCATATGTTTAATGCATTCTTCTTTTCTACTTATTTTACTTATAATAGCTTCAACCGTTTACTTAAAGTTATTATCATTTATTTATAATACTTACATTTCTATTATATTTTATCATAGTACATTTCAATTATAACTTAAGTTTATAACCATTTCAACATCGATTTCTTATTTATTAAAGAAATTCATTTAACACTTTCATTCATAAGTTTACTTGTACAACTTCCATTATTTTTCTTATTAACATTTCAATTTTTTACATCTTTTGGTAAGTTATATATATGTCAAAGAAAATGCAAATGAAACTTATACAATTTTTACCTCGTCTTTTAAGTTAATTTAATGTTTAATAATTTACATCTTTGTTTTATAAGTTACAATTTCAACTTTCTTTAAATTTTATTTATAACTTAGCACTTATCTCTTATTTTAATTAAAGGTTCCAATTATTAATTAGTTACATTCCATTTTCACTACAATAATTGAAACTGTTAATTAACGGAAACTTAAGAATTTAAATACCGGGTTTAATTTTTCAAATCATTTTAAAATAATGGATAAATGTATATATTTCCAGTTTATATATCCAATTATATTTAAAACTATTTAAAATTTATATTTGTTTATAAAAATAAATCTGCAGTAAAACTACTACAGTGGCCGTCCCACTTCGAAATTCGAAAATGAATGTTGATGATGCGGCCGCCATTACCGAAATTATTTTCCAACGACAGAGAGGGGAGTACATAACTTATTTCTTTTTTTTTAAATTTCTTTAAAACAATTCTTTCAAATTATATTGAAATATTATACCATAAAATACTTCTAAATAATAATGTATTATATTCCAAAATCATTGAAAGAATTTTCAAAAGCCCGGAATTCAAGTTCTAAATTTCCAATTTTTCATTTATTTTATTTTCAATCTTATTTCAACTATTATTTTTTTATTTCATTACCTAACAACCAATATATTGCACCCAAATATATATGTATATATATCATTTAAAAACAAATTATTTCATATATAGAAAATATAATAGGCAAAATTATTTCAGTCATCTATATTAAAAACAAATATTATGTCGGTCTGTCCTATTAAGTATTTAGAAATCCTTATTGATGTCATAGCATCCCATGCATCAACTAGAATTTATAAATACAAAACGGAACAAATTAACACAATATTAAAACCTTTTATAACACTAACAAGTGTGCTCTCTCATATATACGCTCAACGACTCATCATAGGGTATTACTACCCTATTAATAAAGAGTCAAACCCCATAAAGCTAAGGTTTATCGCTAAACAAGAGCTCTGATACCAAATGCAACGTCCCGCCTTTTCGCATGCTTTAAATCGTCACACGTGCCAATTCAAACCATACGGAAGGGCGGATTGTTATGGGTAAATAAGAAAAAGCAGAGGAAGAAAAAGAACAAAATAGAATCTTGCAGCGGAACATAAAATATAATAATCAAATATACAGTTCATAAAGCTGTTTACAAAATATTCGATTTTTCTTGTACAAAATATCAGAGTTACACATACCAGAAAATAATCTATACAATGCAGCGGAACAAATGAGATGCAGTGGACTAATAAAATATATAATAGTAATAATAATTCTTCGTCTTCATCCTCCAGAAATAAGGCCTTCATATCCTAAAATGCTCAGGCTGACCCGAGCGAATTGAAAAGACAAAACACGTGAGTCAGAACTAAAAGATCTTATGTGAGTTAAATCAACAGAAATAAATATGAGTGCAGTAACTTCAGAGATGCTCGGGATTTACATCTCCTAAGGATCCGTTAAACTACTTACTATGTAGTAATATTTCGCTATTATAATAATGTCTAATAGTAAAATAAACTTAATTTTTTCTTAGCATTAAAGGGTTACCCATGTAGCCCTTAACACGTAATAGTCCCAGTAGTCCATCCAATATCATGGTCCCTCCTGATCGGGAAGCCACCAGAGGATACCACACGGGATACGGGAGAAATCCAAACTCGTACAAGGCGCGATAGGGTAGGTTACACGGCACAACTAGGCAATGCCAGGGTAGATATACCAATTACGCTTCCGGGTCGGTGGTAACGCGTAGCGCGCAGCTACCGTCCACCTCGAGCCACACCCCCAAATAAAAAATCAAAAGTGGCCACCGAATCAATCCAAAAGTCAAAGTATAATATCGAAAGGATGTGTCCGATCAAAGGTGCTACCTCATTAACCCGTCAATCGCCCCTCTTTTAGCCACCTTATGCCAACTCGCTGGAGTCGGGTCCACGTATTTACCTTAAAGGAAACGCCGCCCCATCCTACTTCATTCTGGAATCTCCACTGCGTACACGATTGTTAAAGTGGTTTTCGGAATTGGCAGAGAGTATGACAACTTCTGATCCCGGTCTCTTTAACAACCAAACGTTATTATAACACCGCGGTTTTTTCAAAATAGTTTATAATTTAAAAACCAGAACAAAATATCCATTTCAAAACCATATATTACGATATCATTTCCGTTTTAAAAACCCAATCAATATGATATCATTTTATTTCAAAATATATCACTTTCCAAAAATCATAGCCCTTTAAATCTATATATCTTGAAACCCATGGCTTTGAAACATAACTTCAATTACTTAAATCGTTTAAATATTAAATTACTTTATATAATAAATAGCTTCTTTAATTTCACAAACAAATTCCAAATTCCGATTTGAATCTCCAAATAAACCATTTCAAATTTTCATATATTTCAAAGCTTTAAATATTCCACCATCTCAAAACTAATTCTTTGATAATTCCATATATATCAAATTCAATTGCTATTATTTAGATTTGAAATGTTTACTTAATAAATCCCATATAATTTAAGTAAAACTTTTAACTTCAAACAACTAGATATTCTTTCAATTTATTTAACTTGATAAATTCATTTATCTCAACTTATATTCATTTAAATTACTTTAAACCAAATCAAGTTATAAGAATTATATCCTTTAAAATCTCCATTTTTATTTAAATTTCGAATCAAATTTATTCGAGTACAATTCTTAAATAATTCCATTTAACCAATTTCATATTTATCTTCTAACTTAAATTTTATTTAAGTCAATTAAAAACTCTATGTATACAATATCTTAAATAAGTACTAAACCATAGAATATAAAACAATCAAACTCCATTATTAATTCATTTTTTATTAATCAATTTTATACATAGCTTAAATTCAAGAATTTAACTATATATATAAAATAATATTTATATAACATCAAAATTGAATATTTATTAAATCGTATATTCCTTTCCAAAACCATAGAAAATCATTTTCGAAATATTATATATATATATAGACCGCGGTGTCTGTATATAATTTTCTATCCTATGGTCAAGTGATACAGATATTTATCATTTCAATCCGCAATTTAAAAAATAAAAATGCGGTTGTATATCATTTCAAACCGCAATCCCGAATCAAAATGAATGCATAACAACTTGCAGTTTATGATGATATAAATAAAATATCCATTCATCCATCATAAAATCATGCATCCATCACAATCATCATACAAAATATTCAATCAGTATTTATATATAACTAATAATATAAACATGTATTAACTAGCAATTTATATTCAATGATAAATTACATAACTGTTTAACTGACAGTTTATATGCAATAATAAATAAATACAATTCAAGTCGCAGTTTATATGCAATGAATAATTAAATAACAATTTAATTAAATTAATGCAATTTAACTGAGAAGATGATTAAAATACGCCAAACAATCATAGATAAATTTTAAATCGCATCAAAAATTAATTTAACAAATATAAGAAATCTTAGAAGTTGTGAGTGGGTTAAATCACTTACCTTTCGAATTCAAATTGAATTTAAATTCAATTTAAACCCAAAAATTTGACAGTCTCAAAATTCATCCAAACCAGTGCCAAAGTGTCCGCAATTCCAATACGATCCTAGCAAAAAAATCGCACATGAGACAGATATGCTATATGGAAGTTATACTCGTTTGAACGATTGAAATTTAATTAAAAATAAAATAAAAGGAAACAACAAACATCACTACCTAACCCTAGAGCCACGTCACCATGATGCGTTCTCATATGCCTCCAGAATTTACACGCACGACACGCTATAGGAAAACGCGCACGAAGGAACCCATAACCCTAGCGTTGATCACGAACGACGGCCGCCTCTGGCCACCTGCGAGCACGCCGCCACCGCCAACGCGATCGCCTCCCTCTACCACAGCAAAGCCACAAAGACCACCCCTCTCGGCCCCCTATATCGCCGCCGCCGCCGCATGGGTTTAAAACCCTAATCGAATTTTACACAACAATTCAACCGTTGAATCAACGAATGACCACTACCGATGAATTGCGTACGATGATCTCCACCACCTCGTACCCTTAAATCGATGATCGGTCGCAGTTGATCGTGACACGATGAACGACCGCAGCTTGTTCGTCAAATTCTAGACAGTCAGAGCTTCGGATCAGACAACGAATTATATATTTGACTTGCACTCGTCGAGAGCTTCAAATTCATATATAATTCGATAGTATTTGAGGAGATTGAAATTTTAGCTTTTGATTTGATTTGGAATTGGATCTAGAAGTGGAAGTCTGTTTGTCTGCCATTGAGGAGGAGAGAATAGCCGAATTTGTACGTACACACAAATGAAAATTAGGGAGGGTAGGGTTTATAACAACGTATTTATAGATAAATTTGAAATAGAATGGATGAGATAAAATAGATGTACGCACCAACGACGAAATGGCCCAAAAACCCCGTTCTGACTCCGAAACGAAATTAGATCAACCCGCATATCAAAATAGATGTTTTAAAATATTTTAAACGCAATGGAAAAGGTTTCAAGTCCAAATTCCATCGTATGAAGAAGTTATGCTAAAACAATATTTTTCAAATTGATTTCAATTGATTTCAATTTATCGATTTCATAAATTTCAAGGCGTTTCGAGTCCGTACGATCAAATGACAAGTTCGATCGCTACGAAATTTGAATTCCTACAATAATTCACTGTCACGGATCCGATGAAACTGGTTTCGTCGAAATCCGAGCCAGTGGCCAAAATGGCTATTTTTCCATTAATAAAATAAATTAATAATTAATTAATTAAATCAAATTCCCAATTTAAATTCTAAAATTGACAGTTCTTATCATTTCTATATTTTCAAATTATTCACACTAATTTAACAAACTGAGATGTCCATTTAATGTTGATTCATTTATCAAATTTCAATCATACCCTCACTTTATTGAATTTAGAATTTATAAATAAAATTCCCAAGAATTCCATTTAATTAAATCAATCAGTAATTATTTCATTCATTATTGTCAAATAGATGGCATTTATATTGGACTCAAAAATATATTCCATTAAATATTTTCACATTCCATCTTAAATTTCAAATAACGTAGTAATTTATTTTATTCATAATAAACTCAATTAATTAAATTTTATTCCAATAAATTAACTTGATTTACTTCAATCCTTTCTATCTAACCAATTATTATTCGATAAACAAAGATAACCTTTGTTTTATCCTTTATTACATTTCTACCAATATTCACGCTAATTGCGATTAACATTCTATATGAATTAATTCACTTGGGTTCATACTTTCCACTGTATAGATTACTACATTATGAATGAATTTACACTTCCAATTATTTCATTATTACATTCACACTTTCCGTTACAAATTTCATTAAAACATTAAAGATTCTCTATTTTGATTTAGAAGGCCAATTAAATACAACAATCGTTATCATTAACTTTATAATACAATTAAGTTTATTAATTTTAACTAATTATCATGATTACTCGCGTAATACTGAATTCATCCAATTACCATTTATTATACTAATTCATTTATTTATACAACACCTGTTACTTACATTCAAATAAATCAATAAACCTTGAATTACAATCTTTACATCAACCAATAGTCATATTATAAATAAAATTATCATTATTTCCGATTTTTACTTAAATTATAGTAACCAAACGTTAAATTTAGATTTATTACAACTGATTGCCAAAGTTTATTTAACACATTAAATAAACAAGCAACCTACATTGATTACCACCTAATTGCCTTTAATTGCATTTATATGTTCGTTACTTGTCAATCCATACTATAATTCCATATATAAAGCTAATTTTATTTCATTTTATTAATGTACGTCTATTTACATCTTAATTTGAATAACTATTATATTTCTAAATGTGTACTTCTACAATTTGACACATTAATTAAGATTTTAAAACCAGTTAATGAAATTTCTTCCTTAATTCCATTCTTATAGCAGTTTATTACTTTACATACATTACGTATTTATTCATCAATTAACATACCTTGAACTATTTTCCCCAATTCACCAGTTACTACTCTAAATAATTTACGTTTCTATTAATTTCCACAAATTCAGCTTTAATTACTTCATTGTTACATTTCATCCTAGTTACTATTTCATTATTTATTTACAAATTATATTTGTTTCAATATTTAATAGCAAGATTCATTTAAATAAATAAAAAAATTCCATTCTTTCAATATTAAATTACCAAACTTTATCAATTTAACAAAATTAAATCATTGAAAATCTACGGGCCGTTATAGCGTACCTCCCAAAATTGCCTTTTCTTTCTCTTGCACCGTTGGCTTTGAAGTAGCAGGCTCCAATGCAAATATTCGGCCTTTATCTCCTTTAGCTGGCTCTTTGCACTGGTTCTTATAGTGCCCAACTTGATCACAGTTGAAACATCTAACTCATTTCTTCTCAACAGCCTTCTTTCCTTTGCCTGTCCAGCACTCATGAGCATAATGACCTTTCTTATCACACTTGTAACAGACCACTTCAGACTTTCCTTTCTTCGCTGCTCTACCTTTCTAAGCACATTCCTTATAAAAGAACTTTCTCTTCTGACCTTGCCCAACCTGAACCTCCTTCTCCTTCTTCTTCTCCAAACAAGCATGCATCTCTTCATGTCTTAACGCCACCTCCACTACCACATCATAGGGATCTCTGATATGCGGTAAGGTAGCCTAGCCAACTCAGGCTTCAATCCCCTGATGAACTTTTCATTCCTCTTTATCATTGTATCAACTGTGGCATATCCATATCTAGCCAACTCTTCAAACCTGCTAGCATACTCCAAAACAGACATTTCTCTTTGTTCTAACTCAGCAAACTTTCTAACCAAAACAGACTGCGCCATTACTCACATGAGCCTCTCCTGGAACCTCCTTCCAAACTCAGCACATGTCATCTCTTCTTCATTTACTCCAACTGTCACACTATTGCACCAAAACAAAGCTTCCCCTTGAAGCTGTCTCGAGGCAGGTCTCCTCTTTTGCTTGTCATTGAGCCCTAAGTCAGCAAAAGTCCTTTTCGCAGTGCAACAACCAGTTTTCTACCTCTATCGCATCCTCAGTTCCAATAACAGGCTTCCTTCCAAGCCTGGCATAGCCTCTACTCAAGTTGGCATAATGATCGACACTGTAGCTTCTTGAAATCCTCCTGCAGCATTTCCTCTAACAACCCAACGGCAATCCGAACTTGCATTATGTTTACGAAAAACTGATACATAGCCTCCATATCTACTTGTGGGGCTCCAGCACCAACATTCTAAGCTTAAGCCTGACTATGAGTCTCCTAGTATTAGGTCGAGCATTTCTATTGGTGGTGGTGTTGTCCCTTCCTAGGTTAACTCTGCCTCTTCTAGCGTCCATATCTATATTCAAGTCTCGTGAGATACAGAAGAATAACCTAATAGAGATTGGAGAATAGAGATATAGCGTATACTTATATATAACAAGTACAAGTACGTTACTTTAGCGTTATCCCATACCCCGATCAATAGTATTAGCTTCCAATGACTAATATGGCTACGTTAATTGCATCTATAATATCAGAAGCACTTGAATATGGGACACATCACAGATTTCAAAACAGCATTTTCCATTCCTTTTAAAAACACATATTCCATATTCAAATTACAGAATCCCAAAACGTTTCCCAAACAGTGATCAAATATACTTATTACAAAATACGCCAAGAGCTATATATGAAGATGCCCCCTAGATGATCAGAGTAATATAATCATAATCGACTTAATATACACAGTGGAAATAAATAACAAAAACAAAAACTGCAACTCCAAAATAGCTATCCATTAGCCTCCTGCTCGCCTCCAGTAGCTTTATTTGTCATCCTACTAAGAACCTATATACCTCAACCCCCAGCCTACTCAAATCAATTTTGAGCACCCGAGAGTTTAAGAAAAAAACATAAACTTCGAGTCAGACATAAAGCCTGGTGTGAATAACACTATACATCTCGGTTATTCAATGTTAGGCGAGACTACGTCGCTTAGCGGAATGATTTTCACTTCACCAACATTCTTTTAAACATATCTTTTGCCAATCTTTATCCTGCAATCAAAACTGGTTAAAACTATAAAGCAATTGTTATCCCGCTTTTTGGCAAAGCCGCGATACCAAAGGATCGATCAGAAATGGAGAACAGTTCGTCTCAGAGGCCGGTCATACTTCGTCTCGCTATGGATTTCACTGAATTTTTTCCACGTCCAGATTGGGCTACAACTGATAGGACACGGCAAGAAAGACCATAGGAATCAACGTCTCAAGTTTCAAGTCAATCCGAGTTCATACGCTCAAATTATGATCGATTCAATTTGAAAGAAAAGGCCTGAGATTCGAACCCATCAGGTTCGAAACCATCACCTTCGAACCCATCAGGTTCGAACCCATCAAGTTCAAAACCATCACCTTCGAACCCATCAGGTTCGAACCCATCAGGATGCCTCGGGTTCGAACCCATCAAGTTCGAACCTACCAAGTTCATAACAATGGACCTCGAACCCATCGAAGGGTAGCCGCTTCGAACCCACCACAAAGCATTGCTCGAACCCAAACGTGGAACCTCGTTCAAAACCATCCATGATGCCAAGTTCGAAACCATCCTGTGTAGCCTCATTCGAATCCACTGGGTCAACCAACCATGATGACGTGTCTTCCATCGATTCGAATTCGCCGAGATTTATGGAGTCGAAGCGGTCAACTCAGAGTGAAGACCGGATTGGTTCGAAGTCTGCGCTCCACGTCGCCACGAAGGCACGTGCCATGATGGATTCGAAACCACCGGTTCGAAAGCTTGGTTTCGAACCAAACAGCCATGCGATGATCCCCATTTCGAATCCATCATATCTCCCAATCCACTGATCCAAATGCCATGAAATTTTCACAGAAGCTTGCATACATGTTGAAGAATGTCCACGCCAAATTTCACCTCGATTGGATGAATTCCTGATCGGTTCGAATGGAGTTCGAACCGATGCCAAAGTGGGCCCAAACTTCTTGAGATCGTGCGTGTGGGCCCCCTCACGTGCAAGAAGTGGTCTCCCGAGTTTTCAGCGAAATATCAGCAGCCTACGCTTATAAATAAAGCCCCAGGGCCAACAGAAAAGGGACTTTTGGATTCTGAAGCATCCAAACCCTGCCGGATTGAGATCTCTATCATTTGATATCATAAACTTGCTGTTAGAATTCGAATTCCTGACTGTAATTCACTGTTGATTGCTGTACCGACTTGTAATCATCGAAAGAAAGTCAATAAAAGTATAAAAACTTCACAGTGGACGTAGGCAACACGCCGAACCACTATAAATTGCTTGTCTGTGCGTTTATTTACATGCTATTTGGAGTTTTTGTTAGATAGTCCTCTGTTTTAATTTGCACTCTTCATTTATTATCTCTTCAAAAAACTTCCGACGAGTGTTGTGCCTAATTTTAGCGCAAACACTTTGGTGCTTTCACCGAGAGAACCGAGATTTTCTCCCGCTCCTTGGATCTGTCATCAATACCGGATTGCATAAATCTAAGAAAGAGATCCGAATCTCAAGCTCAGATTCCTTCCGTTCTATTCAGACTTGATAAAAGTCTAAGAAAGAATCTTACTATTCACAATGGTGAGTACTAGAACCACCTCTAACCTTGGTAACCAGGAAGGCCGGGATAGGCCAGATCCCGCGCAGCTACCATCTACTCAGGACGTCGCCGGGCCTTCGGAGTCATCCAGACCGGTAACGAGGCAAGAGTTTCAAACGTTGCTCCAGGAGCTGACCCAGAGTCGGCAGCAGTTGACGGAGAAACTACGCGCTAACGCTGAATTAACCCGCCAGCTACACAGTCATAAGCGTAGGCGGTCTAGGAGGGATTACGCATCCTAGTCTTCCACGGAGAGTTCGGCTTCCACCGATTATCATCACCGACCTTCACGACCCCGAATGGACGGGAATTATGCACGGGCTACCGGAAGCGTTCCGGCATTAACGGTCGGGCAACTACGAGTCGGCCCATCTGCTAGCTTCCATACAGGGCCTTCCTCCCGGGGAGGCACTGTTCCTCAACACACTACCGACAACCGTCCTGCAACCATTGCTACGGAGCCAGGGGTTGACATCCATACTTTGTCAAATCAGAACCACCGCCGACAACGGCAAACTCCTGAGCCATATATGCCAGAAGATGTCGAACCAAGGAGGCGAGATCCGGACCGTCAACAGCATCCGGTCCAGTCCCGCATTGTGGAACCCGACCACACCTTGGCTCGACATGCCCAGAACGCAGCTGTGACAGATCTTCCGGAAATGATCAGGCAGATGATCCGTGAAAGTCAGGGGTTTACTAACGACGACTGGGGAATCTCCCGGAGTCACACCCCATTCACAGACGAGATTCTGTATGCCAAACCCCCTCGGCGATTTAGGATGCCCACGTTACCGATGTACGAGGGAAACTCGGACCCCAATCAGCACATATTGAAGTATGAATGGTCCATGAGCGCCGCTAGAGCAGACGATGCGGTCAAGTGTAGGAGCTTTCCTATCTCTTTGGGGGGCATTGCTACGATGTGGTTCACGCGATTGCCACCCCGTTCTATCTCTTCGTTCAATCAGCTGGCCAGGAAGTTTGTGGAACAGTTCCGCATGCATGTTGCAAGGCCTAAGGACGTCAACACTTTGTCTAGTGTTACCCAAGCTCCAGGAGAAACTCTTAGACACTATTTGGAGAGATTCCATAAGGCCTGTGTAGAAATCACCAACCCCAATGATAACTCGATTCTGATGGCATTGATGAAAGGGATTGACCCTGATTCGGATTTTGGAAATTGGTTGGCAGGAAAACCTCCTGCGTCGTTGGACCGCTTCTACTCCAAAGCCGCCCAGTTCTTGAGGCATGAGGACGCGAAGCAGTCTAGGAAACAGGACGACGCAGGACCCAGTGGAGAGGGGGTTCAAAGTAATGTGGCTGTTAAACAATCGGGAGAGAGTTCTGGTAAAGTGCAGTTAAATATCCAGAACAAACAATCACAACCGAAGAATAATGGGAATCAGAGCAGGAAGCGGGATCAGAACCGCGGGCCAAGGCGTAGGGCCCCTATGTTCGACAATTATACTCCGCTGAATACATCGTTGGAGAACGTGTATCTACAAACTTGTAACGCCATGCAATACAAGAAGCCTACTCTGAAGCCGTCGTCGGAGAGACAGATTCAAACGGGCAAGTTTTGTAGATTTCACGAGAGTTACGGCCACAATACCAATGAATGCAGACACTTGCAGGATTTAATTGAGAAGTTGATCAGGGAAAGGAAGTTGGACCAGTTTGTGCGGGCGCCGTAGTCTGGCGGTGCGGGCCCGTCAAACCAGAACGATCGGCCAAATCAGCCAAGGCAGGAAGAACCTGCCCGAATGGGCGGAAGGCTAGTGATAAACACCGTCAGTGGTGGTCCCCACCCAGCGGATAAGAGTTGGAAAGAAATGGAGTCATATGCTAGCTCGGTTAGGCATACGGACTTCGAATGCTGTAGTAGTTATGACGAAGGGGCTCCGGCCAAACAACAAAAGACGATGACAGATGACATCGTATTCCGGAACCGTGATGCAGACAAGGTCGAAGCCCCGACTATTGACCCGCTTGTTATATCCGCCCAGGTTGGTCCTGCTTGGATGAAGAGGATACTGGTGGATAGTGGGAGTTCAGTCAATATTTTGTTCAAGAGAGCTTACGATCAGATGAAGATGGAAGCCAAAGATTTGAAACCCTGTCAGTCCAGGATTCATGGCTTCGATGGAAGTGCTAATATACCCACGGGGGTTGTGGAGTTACCCGTGGAGTTGGGGATCGGTGAGTGTAGAAGAGTACGCATATTACAATTTGTTGTTTTGGACCTGCGCTCGCCATACAATGCGTTTCTGGGCCGACCGGCCCTTGCTGAATTTCGGTGGCAATCGCCCCGTGGTGTTTGACTTTGAAATTCCCCACCGATTGTGGTATCGGTGTGATTCATGGAGATCAGGCTGCTGGAAGAGCCTGCTATGTGGCGGAGCTGCGAGAGGCGCAGCGAAGGGAGAAAGGGAAGGGCGTAGAGGAATTTCTCTGAGTCCGTTCTGCCGATAATTGATAATTGGTGCTTGGGCCTCGGCCCGGGCACCACAACCAGTTCCAGAAAGACCTTGACCCAAGGGACAACGACAACAATGAAGAATCTACAAAGAGTCAGGCTTCTCCGGCCGAACTAACTATCAATGTCCCGATCGATAATGATGGCGATAATTCGAGAATGTTAAAAATTGGGTCTTAATTGAGCCGGGGGGCACAACAGGAATTGGTTGAATTTCTCCGGGCGAATCTTGACGTGTTCGCCTGGACGCACTCTGACATGTGTGGGATCTCGCCGGATATCGCGAGCCACACTTTAAACATTGACCCGCGGTATATCCCGGTCAAACAGAAAAGGCGTGGTATGGATCCAGAGAGATCTGCCGCCCTTAAGGAGGAGGTCGATAAGTTGAAAACAAATGGGTTCATTAGAGATGCTTTATACCCGGAGTGGGTGTCCAACCCGGTACTTTTCCAGAAACCGAACGGGAAATGAAGAACGTGTATCGATTATTCTGACTTGAACAAGGCTTGCCCGAAGGACAGTTTTCCACTTCCTCGAATCGATCAGCTTGTTGATTCAACCGCCGGACACGAGTTGTTATCCTTTATGGATGCTTACTCGAGCTACAATCAAATACCCATGCATGTGCCCGACCAAGAACATACGAGCTTCGTGACTGATCTGGGACTATACTGCTACAAAGTCATGCCTTTTGGGTTAAAGAATGCCGGAGCAACCTATCAACGTTTGGTTAACCGGATGTTTTCCGACCAGATCGGGAAGACCATGAAAGTTTATGTAGATGACATGTTAGTAAAGTCACGGTATTCTGTTGATCACGTAAAGGACTTAGGATCAATGTTTGATATCCTCCGGAGATACGGGATGAAGCTCAATCCGCTGAAATGCCATTTTGGAGTTGCGTCCGGAAAATTCCTTGGGTTCATCGTCAACGCCCGAGGGATAGAGGCTAACCCTTAAAAGATTTGGGCCATCAGGAATCTTCAAACTCCACGGACCATAAAGCAAGTTCAGAGTCTCAATGGGAAAGTCGCAGCATTGAGTAGGTTCATCTCGAAGTCAACTGACAAATGTATCCCTTTCTTCGATGTGATCCGAAAAGGAAAACGAAACTTCGAGTGGACCGCAGAATGTGAAGGTGCGTTTCAGTCGCTAGTTCAACATCTTTCTACACCGCCGATTCTCTCAAAGCCTGTTGATCACGAGCAGTTATACCTTTACTTAGCGGTATCTGAAAGCGCAATCAGTGCAGCACTAGTCCGGGAGGAAGACCGAGTGCAAAAACCGGTATATTATGTGAGTAAACGGTTGACCGGAGCCGAAAGGAACTGTCCCAAGCTGGAAAAGTTAGCATACTGCCTAGTCATTGCCTCGAGAAAGCTCCGTCCATATTTTCAGGCTCATCCTATCACTGTGTACACCGACCAGCCGTTACGACAGGTCCTCACGCGGCCTGAGACGTCTGGTAGGTTACTAAAATGGAACATCGAATTGAGCCAGTTTGATATTGCTTATACTCCGAGAAGGGCCATACACGGTCAAGTTCTGGCAGATTTCGTTGCTGAATTCACTGTACCCGAGGAATTGCCTGAGAGTAGCGAATCTCCTGAACACATATGGAAGTTATATACTGACGGTGTCTCCAATGAACGATGTTCGGGAGCAGGGGTAGTGCTTGAAACCCTTGAAGGCCGATCTATATGCTACGCCCTAAAGTTCGAGTTCCGTGCTACTAATAATGAAGCTGAATAGGAAGCTTTACTTACTGGGTTGAAGCTGGCCCACGACCTGAGAATTGTCGCTGTAGAGATTTATTGTGACTCCCAATTAATCGTATGTCATGTCCGAGGTGAATATCAAGCTAAGGATCGAAGACTAGCTGCTTACTTATCTCTAGTCAGGGAAATTCTTGATCGTTTCGAGTACTATACCATTTTCTATATCCCCCGGGAGCGCAATCAGAAGGCCGATTCATTGATGAAGTTGGCAAGTACGGGCGAAGCCCAACAGTTGGGGCATGTTCCCGTTGAAACCCTACCTTCTCCGAGCATCGATCAAAATGAGGTCAGCTATGCATTCGAGGCTACCACAAGTAGGGAGTCATGGATGACCCCCTATCGAAATTACATTGAACATGGGACACTGCCTAAGCGCAGGAGTGAAAAGAGGCAGGTCCTTCGGAAAGCCTCACGGTTTGTCATTCAAAACGGAATCATGTACAGAAGGGGATATTCTGTCCCTCTACTCCGATGTATCGCACACGATGAAATCAAGCGAGTGCTACACGATGTACACGAAGGAGAGTGTGGCGATCACACTGGGGGGCAGGCACTCGCCAAGAAGGTACTCCGATATGGATATTATTGGCCTACCGTTAATCGAGATGCATCAGACTACGCCAAAAAATGTGACAAATGCCAGAAACATGCTCGGATTCCTAGAGCTCCACCTACTGAAATAACCCAAATGGTTAGCCCCTGGCCGTTCGCGGTATGGGGAATTGATATAATTGGAGCATTGCCTCTGGCCAAAGGTGGCGCGAAATATGCCATCGTCGCGGTCGATTACTTTACTAAATGGGCCGAAGCTGAGCCTCTTGCAACGATTACAACAAAGAAAGTGATCAACTTCGTAGTGCGCAACATCATCTGCCGATTCGGTCTCCCGCATACTATCATCACCGATAACGGAGCCCAATTCAACAGTACCGAGTTCAAAAATTTCTGCCAACGATTCCGCATACATAAGAAGTTTTCTGCAGTGGCACACCCTCAAGCGAATGGTCAGGTCGAAGCTGTTAATAAAGTTATAAAGTCCATTCTGAAGAAGCGACTAGAGAAGGCGGAGGCAAGTGGGTCGACGAACTCCCTATGGCGTTATGGGCCTATCGAACAACTCACAAAACTGCGACTGGTCACACTCCGTTTTCTCTATCGTACGGCTATGAGGCCGTTATTCCAGTCGAATTGGAAGTGCGCTCTCATCGTGCGACGTATTATGATCCGAAGACAAATGCCATATTGCTTGCACAATCTCTGGATTTACTGGATGAGAGGCGTGAAGAGGCTGATTTGAGGGCAGCCGCATATCGAAGTCGAGTCGCCCGAATATTCAATGCCAAGGTCCGTCCCCGAACCTTTGAACTCGGCGATCTCGTGCTCAAAAGGGTTTATCCGGTTCCTTCGCACATGAAGCCAACTTGGGAAGGGCCATACGTGATTTCACAAAAGCTCGGAGATGGCACGTTCAAATTATCGACCGTTGACGGTCTCACCTTGCCGAGGGCTTGGAATAGCGAGGGCCTTCGTCGCTACTACACATGAAAGACTTTACTTTTTCTGTCAATTTATTCTTTTGCATTTTATTTTAGCATTCCGAGATTTAAATTTGTAATAAGGCAATTGACTTTGCCGTATTTTCTCGTTTCAGCAATAAAATGCCATCTCTTCGGGCCAGAGCTGTGATTTATTGAGTGTGACGTACAATATCACGACGCACGGAGAGCTAAGTTCCATCATGCGGTGGGATTTATTCAAATAGGGAGTGACTGTGATACGACCGGCCACTCGCTAAGTGAAACCCGAGCTCGGGGGCAGAACACTACATCAACATTCACAGGGATTGATACACGACAGCCCTCCTCCAACTCCAAATTCCCGAAGTGTGAATTGGAGTATAAACTTCAACTTTCGGTTCCCGGAGTGCGAACCGGAGTATAAGTCCATCGCTCCCAGAGTGTGAGCTAACTCCAACTTCCCAGAGTGTGAATTGGAGTATAAATATTCGATAATTCGTTCCCAGAGCGCGAACGGACTCCAACTTCCCAGAGCGTGAATTGGAGTATAAAAGTTCAATAATTCGTTCCTAGAGTGCGAACGGACTCCGACTTCCCAGAGCGTGAGTTGGAGTATAAAAATTCAATAATTCGTTCCCAGAGTGCGAACGGACTCCGACTTCCCAGAGCGTGAGTTGGAGTATAAAAATTCAATAATTCGTTCTCAGAGTGCGAACGGACTCTGACTTCCCAGAGCGTGAGTTGGAGTATAAAAGTTCAATAATTCATTCCCATAGTGCGAACGGACTCCAAGTTCCCAAAGTATGAAATGGAGTATAAACATAAGTTACAGGTTCCCGGAGCGCGAACCGAAGCATCCGTGCTAACTCCAAATTCCCGGAGAGCGAATTGGAATGCGAACATTACCTCTTGGTTCCCGAAGTGCGAACCGGAGTGTAAATGTCGACCCTAAATTTCCAGGATGCGAACCGAAGCATTAACTTTGAAATAATTCTAAGTCCCCGAAGAATGGACCGGAGTACAAGCCTTAACTCCAAGTTCCCAAGACATGGACTATATCATAAACATCGATAATCATCGGGCTCTCGGGGCATGAACCACGCTGTTGCTCGCAAATTATTCTAAGTCCCCGGAGTGTGGACATGCATTCAAGATTTGCAAAAAAGTACAGTCGTAAACCCATCATCACAACACTTAAGTAGAAAACATAGTTGAAATAAGAAAAACAAAATTTTATTTCAACTAACTTAAGACAAGGACTTACACACAAATAAGTTCTTCCAAAAAAGAATGCCTACTAGCAGGGGCCGAACCTGCATCTATACACGACCTACTAAAGGGAAACAAAAAGAAAAATCACCAGTTCCTATCTACCAAAAAATTCGCTTGAGCGGCCCATCTACTTCTTCTTTTTGAATCTTCTAATCAGCGGTTCATCTTCGGACTCGTTGGAGACAGAGATCCTTCGTTTGGAGTGCTTTCTCTCCAATGCTTGTTCTTCAGCCGAAGGCATAATGTCGACGTCTTCCTCAGAACCTGAATCTAAATGAAGGCTCCCCGCCGGAGGGGTAGAAGGGACCGGACCCACACCGAAAGATGGAATAGTGCCACCACCGACACTACCGCTTTGCCCCTCGGCTTCTAATTCAGCTTGAATCTCGGCCAAAATCTCTTCATCGTGAGTCGTGTGGGCTTGACTGGGGGCAACTCCGGTCTGCACAAAAGAGCTAGAGCCTGGCAAGAGCTCACTGATGATAAATGGCAAGTCCGTAGAGAGGTCTCCCTGTTGACCGAGCAGTTCACTCACCATCTGTTCGTCAAGAGACAAAGAGCTTTCCTGCGCCGCTCCGGTAGACGCTGCCGTCGTCACGACAGTCGTTTCAGTAGTAATAGCCCTCTGCCCTTGACTCGGCTCCTGGGTCGAAGACGCCGGGGTAATCCTGGTCACTGGATAAAGAAGAGAAGGGGTTAAGAACAATCACTTCGAAACGAGAGTTCTAGCGAAAATACACTTGAAATTTGTTTAGAATACCTTCCTCAGTTCGGCTTGCTGATGATGGGATGACCTCGGAGACGTGCTCGCGAATTGGTGATAACCGCGGTTGCTCTCGGTCGTAAGCAGGAACGGTCTGTGAGCTAACCGCAGATACAGGCTCAGAAGAAGGCGAGGCGGTGATTTCAAGAACAGTGGCATGATGCTTAACGCCTGACCCTTCTCCGGCCTCCAAAGATCGATCGCCCACCATCTCCCTCTCATGAGCGATCATAACGTCATGGAGGACCTTCTTTTCCTCATCTGTTAGCAACCGATTTTCGAGCTCGAATCGGTCGACCGATTCACCCGGGTGCGCTTCCTCTTCCTCTTCAACCAATCGTTCCCAAGCACTTTGGAGATGCACTGGATAATCCTGAAGCCAGGCCAAGTTTCTGTGCTTCAATACATTAACATTATAGGTGATAAGCAGGTCTTCAATATCGGCCTCTAGCCTGGCCTCGGCTTGCTGAACTCTCTCCTCAATCTCCGCCTCGACCGCTTGCACTTTGGCCACTGCCTCATCCCGTTCGGTCCGAAGTATCACAGCTTGTTCGCACGCCTCCTGGGCTGCATTGTTTGCATCGTCCCTATCCTTGGCGATTTCGGCGAATTTGGATTTGAGCTCATTCAGCTCCTTTAGCGCCGCATCCCTTTCGGCAGTGACCAGAGTATTCCGATGGCCCATGTCCTCCACCGTGGCATAGTGCTCACGCTTCATTCTATCCATCGTAAGCTGGGCTTCATCGGCCTTTTTGATGGCTTCCATCTCTGATTTTCTGGAAGATTCGGCCTCGGTGTTCAGCACGTCGATAATACGACTTTTTTGGGCCAACTCAGCCTGCATCTTCCCAATGGTGGCCCCACGCTCGAAGGCCAGTGAAGACGCCTTATCAGCCGCCTTGTACCATGCCCTGTATTGGGCATAAAAATCATGCACATAATCGTGCGCTGTCTGCTCGGCCTCCGGCGGAATTCTTTTCAAGTGAAGAGGGAAGATGTAGTTGTCAAAGCAAATGTTCGGAAAGTCCTTCTTCAGCTGAGCAAGCCTAATCGCTCCTTCTCCCGAAACTTCAGTGGGAGGTTGTTCCGGCACTACTGGAGGCATTACCTCAGATCTGGGATGGCGAGGTTCATGCCTAGAAGATTGAGAGGTCGACTGGTGGTGTGAAGAATCAGAAGGACGAGGAACGTGGACAGGAGGCTGTGTAGGAGCCCTTGGAGGAGGGGTGCGCGATCGAGAACGATGTCTGTAATCCCTGTCTCTCCATTCTTGGCTAGAGTACCCGAAGTGCCTGCGATCATAACTCTTATCCCCTTCTCTCCATTGCGAATCATAATATGAGGAAGATCTGCGAGCATGTCGTAGACTCCCCAGCATCGAACCACGTCCAGTCATAATATCTGCAAAGCAAAATGAGAATGGAGTTAGTGGTTTCTCGAAACCAATGACCTAAGACTCGGGGCTATGTAGTGTCGTGAAATGTGTATGAATATGCATTTCCCCCGACCAAGCAGAAGTGTCGACTGAGCTAGTAATAAAAGGCTCGCTCAATTCAAGAGTACGATGAAACTCCTCCAACCCGGCGTCATGCTGGAAAGACACATCATCCGGGATTGGAAGGTCGGTAAGCCCTTCGTAAAGACTTTCGGTTCGCGGAGGAGGCATCTCGAAAATTCTAACTCCGGGGGAGGATCGGGCCGTCACAACCGACTTCCATCTCCCCTTCTTAGTTGACGTAACGACGGCAGCCTTGCCTTTTCTTTGCTCTTCAACATCTTGAGCCACGTCTGTAGGTTCCAACAACGGCTCGTCGTCAGTATGAGTTCTTTCAGAATCAACTTCCTCGGCTATAATGGCTTTGGGCTTCTTGTGCTTGGCCTGTTTTTTCAAAACAATTCGTTGCGCCCCGTCGAATATTATACTCTGCCATCGTTCGATTAACCCGCAGGCCCGGAGATTCCTATCCGTCAATAGCATGTCGATGTCCCTGTCGTCGCTCGGGATCTCTCGGAGCACTCGTACCATCTCCTTAAAGTCTTCACCGTCGGGACGCTGGATCATCGCTGTACAGAAGAAAAATATATAAGTCATACTTCGACTGCAATCGCCTTAGTAATTGTTTGGAAACTCAGATGTACTCACGTCTAAATAACCATCGCCTGGCGAAGCCCGGGGGACATCTGACGTAGAACCATTCCGTCCTGTAATAGCTTAACCTAGTCCAGGACCCGGTGACCACTTGACAATTCCGTACTGCCTCCAAGAATGTAAAAGATGGGTAATCATTTCGAGTTTGGAAGTTAAACAAGTATCTGATTTCAGTCGGGGCTGGTGGTCTATGAAGATATTCCATAAAGACGATGAACAGGCTATTCACCGAAGCATACCCGTTCGGGTGAAGTTGGGATGGTGCGATTCCTAAAAAAGATAGCACTTCTCTTATATATTCATTGAACGGAGGAAGCGTCCCAGCCGCGCACGCATGGCGATTGAATGCGGTATACCCCTCCGACGGGTTGTGTGGTCTGTCGCTTGGCCTCGGTAATAACACGTCGTCTAGTGATAAACCGTGCCTCAGGCATATCCTCCCCAGCATATCTTCGGAAATATGAGATGGGACGGAATCTGAGGGATTAGCAATGAATGACGCGTTGGGAAGTTCATCCGGCGCTGGGCCGATAATTTCAGGATCAATGTCCGGGACCTCTAACCTCGGGGGAACTGTACTCTGGGTATCTTGTGGGGTTTCCTGCTGCTGCGAACTCGAAGGCTCCATAACTGACTAACTCATGAGAAACCATCATTAGATGACAAGGGACCCGTGAATTCCCCAGTGTATAGTGTATGAATGTGTGCTGTGCGGTGTGGTGCGGTGCTGTGCATTACTTGGATGAATATCGCAGAATTAAAGAAAACACGCAAACGACAAAACTACAAAGCCCAGTTGTGATGACCGTCATCGCTGACCGTCATCGCAGGACCCTTCACATAAGGAAAATTGGTTCGAATAAAAATTGTTATTGTTCCATCGACGAGCTTCGAAAGGTGGTCAAGTATGCAGTTTGACATGTCCAAATATGCAGGAGTGAAGCTCATCGGAATTATGCTCAGAAAATATCAAACTTTGATATCCACTATATGGAGTTTCGAACCGATCACAGGTGACTTGTTCGAACCCATCATCGTACCACTTCGAATCGATCCAAAGGAGCGAGCTTCGAATCGATAGTCAGTTGCCGAGCTCGAATCGATCAGTGAAGGGTGACTTCGAATCGATACGGAGGGGCACACTTCAAATCCATCAAAACGCCAAGCTCGAATCGATCAGTGGGGGATAACTTCGAATCGATCCTTGGTTAATTAGTTCGTACCGATCAGGGAAGCCTCAACTTAACATCGCTCGAGTTCGAATCGACACCTTTCGTATCGGTCGTAAAGAAATGTTTCGTATCGATGCGAAGTTGAGAGCTTCGGACCAATCGACGGCTGCTTCTCGTATCGATCGTTGTGCATCGATACGACTAAACATCATGGTTAACTTGGTGCGAACTGCGCCCCCTCCAAGGGAAATAACAGGGATCGACTCAAAATTTGAGAGAGAATGATGCTGCCCCCCCCCCCCCCCCCCATCGATTCGTGCACGAGTCTCTGAATCAATTCGAAATTCCTCCAAAAGCCAGATCTGGATTTGCCAAATCCCAAGAAAGGCCGATTGATGAAGGAGTGATGGGTTCGAGGTAGCTTTGCTGTGTGGATTCGAGGTTAGTTACCTAGTTTGGATGATAGGTTTGAAGAATTGAAGGTTTGGATCTCAAATGGTTCGAATACAGAACACAGTGCCTTCCTCTCTGAAGCTTCGAGACGATGCAGAAAACAGTAAAAAAGTGAAAAGTGAAAAATGCCGAGGTCCTTGCTATTTATATGGGGGGTTGGAGATGACCGGGTCGATTCACCTCCCAGTAAACTTGACCGGTCGCAACCAGTCAAAACACGCATCGGTTCGAAATCCCCATTCGAACCCATATGCCTAAGGATTTATCGATTCGAAGTCTCCTTTCGAAGCCATCGGCCTAGGACCCTGTCGTTTCGAAATTACCCTCGCGTGTCATCGATACGAAGCGCACAAGAAGGCGACGAGCTGCATCAATGCGAAACACACGCTGGGCCCAACGGTTCGAAAAGCTCTTGCACAAATCAACTACTCCGTACCCATTCTTTCATATCGGTTCGAATGTCCATTTAGAATCCATCATAGCACGAGCGTACCGCGTCCATAACAAATGCAGATTTCGAATCCATCGATGCTCTAACTCATCGGTTCGAAATGTTACACTCGCGCAATGCAAAATCAATTCCTTCAGCCTTCAATATCGGTTCAGGAGAGGATCGATACGAAGGGACTTTTCAAAATGACCATCGAGCGTTGTCTCAATTCAAATTTCAAAATCGGTTCGGGAGAGAATTGATACGAAGTTCAATGGCGAACAAAACTAACACGACTCATGGACGCACGACGTTCACAAGGGTCAAACTAACATGTATGCATATATGTCGAACTAACGATCGATTTTAAACATTTACAGGGATCAAACACTCATCCCGTAACAAATGCAACAGCCAACGGCTAAGCACTATTATACAGCAATCAATCATATCAACCCAAGGTTACAACCATACAGCATATGAGTTTCAACGAAAAGGAGAGCAGTGATTGTTCTGAAAAACGGCAGCTATTCAAAGCACGTCATGTTCCCACAAGACGTACTTTGGGGGGCAAAATGTTATCCCGCTTTTTGGCAAAGCCGCGATACCAAAGGATCGATCAGAAACGGAGAACAGTTCGTCTCAGAGGCCGGTCATACTTCGTCTCGTTATGGATTTCACTGAATTTTGTCCACGTCCAGATTGGGCTACAATTGATAGGACATGGCAAGAAAGACCATAGGAATCAACGTCTCAAGTTTAAGTCAATCCGAGTTCATACGCTCAAATTATGATCGATTCAATTTGAAAGAAAAGGCCTGAGATTCGAACCCATCAGGTTCGAAACCATCACCTTCGAACCCATCAGGTTCGAACCCATCAAGTTCAAAACCATCACCTTCGAACCCATCAGGTTCGAACCCATCAGGATGCCTCGGGTTCGAACCCATCAGGATGCCTCGGGTTCGAACCCATCAAGTTCGAACCTACCAAGTTCATAACAATGGACCTCGAACCCATCGGAGGGTAGCCGCTTCGAACCCACCACAAAGCATTGCTCGAACCCAAACGTGGAACCTCGTTCGAAACCATCCATGATGCCAAGTTCGAAACCATCCTGTGTAGCCTCATTCGAATCCACTGGGTCAACCAACCATGATGACGTGTCTTCCATCGATTCGAATTCGCCGAGATTTATGGAGTCGAAGCGGTCAACTCGGAGTGAAGACCGGATTGGTTCGAAGTCTGCGCTCCACGTTGCCACGAAGGCACGTGCCATGATGGATTCGAAACCACCGGTTCGAAAGCTTGGTTTCGAACCAAACAGCCATGCGATGATCCCCATTTCGAATCCATCATATCTCCCAATCCACTGATCCAAATTCCATGAAATTTTCACAGAAGCTTGCATGCATGTTGAAGAATGTCCACGCCAAATTTCACCTCGATTGGATGAATTCCTGATCGGTTCGAATGGAGTTCGAACCGATGCCAAAGTGGGCCCAAACTTCTTGAGATCGTGCGTGTGGGCCCCCTCACGTGCAAGAAGTGGTCTCCCGAGTTTTCAGCGAAATATCAGCAGCCTACGCCTATAAATAGAGCCCCAGGGCCAACAGAAAAGGGACTTTTGGATTCTGAAGCATCCAGACCCTGCCGGATTGAGATCTCTATCATTTGATATCATAAGCTTGCTATTAGAATTCGAATTCCTGACTGTAATTCACTGTTGATTGCTGTACCGACTTGTAATCACCGAAAGAAAGTCAATAAAAGTATAAAAACTTCACAGTGGACGTAGGCAACACGCCGAACCACTATAAATTGCTTGTCTGCGCGTTTATTTACATGTTATTTGGAGTTTTTGTTAGATAATCCTCTATTTTAATTTGCACTCTTCATTTATTATCTCTTCAAAAAACTTCCGACGAGTGTTGTGCCCAATTTTAGCGCAAACAGCAATATTATGTAAACATACATATCAGGTAACAAATGGACTATCTTTCCGAACACTGTAGTTTTGTTTGGCTAACTACAAACCTTTGGCTGACTCGGTCTTAGCAGACAAAATAACAAAATAATCTAATATCTTTTAGACACGCTTCTTCTGGACGACATGTCCTTAAGTATCTGTTAAATACTTCTCTTTTGGACAGTCTATCCCTTATTTAACATCTCTTAGGGTCACCTGATCCTAGTAGTTGCAGGCTCACCAATAACCTATCTGTATACGTTCCCTTCTGTATGTAATCATAATTTTAGTCTTATCTGTACACATTGAAATTTTATACTAAATTAGCTGGGGCCAGTAGCTAATTTATAGGGTATGACTCTACACCAGTCCTATCCGGTATACCAATAACCTTTTCATCTGAAATTGATTTAAAACCTTTTTAAAACCAAACTTAAACAAGGAAAACGTTTATACTCTGTGCTTTACTGAAAATCACCTTGCCATGTTATATATATACTTTGCTCAAACCTTTCGTTGATGAAAACATTTAACTTTTGAAAGTACCCCTTTCGAATTCATTGAAAGCACCTCTTTCAAAACCAAGAAAAACCCTTTATTTTATCTAGGCCAAAAGGTCAAAACATTCCTTTTGAAACCATTCTCAAAACCTTTCGAAACCATTGAAAACCTTCCTTTTGAAAGCTCTAAAATCCTAGACATCTTTCTTTCAAAACACTTTAAAACTGCCTTTTGACAGCTTTGGAAAACCTTTCCTTTTAACCCTTCAAAACCATTGGGGAACCACCCCTTAGAAACCTTTCGTTAAACCTTTCGAAAACATTGGAGAAGCACCCCTTCAAAACCTTCATTAAAAACCTTTTAAAAGAATCAAATCTTTGTAAACAACAAACCATTCAAAAGCATTTGGGTTCAGTTTAGACCATGTGGAAAACACCTTTCAAAACCATTCAAAATATACTCCTTCGAAACCATTGAAAACCGTCTCAGTCGAAACCATTTGGATTATACCTTTAAGTAGAGTAAAAGGATCTGAAACCCATTAGAGTCAAAAGCATTCATTTCGAAAGCTATTCTTAAGTAAAGAAGTGATGTTGTCAAAATCATACTTCAATAAGTATTAGAGAAGTGGCCAAGTTTAAAAAAGGGTGTACCTTTCGAAACCATTAACTTCGAAAGGTAAGAAAAGCGGTAGCTAAAGGGCTTCGACATAGTCAAAAGCCTATATTTAAAAACAAAGGCGCAACCCCCTTAAAACCATTTCTTTAAACTATTTAATCCAGTCGAAATCCAACCAAGTCGAAAGTAACATAGTCGAAAGCAAAGCGGGTGCATTTTTCACTTTAAAACAAGGGCGTGCTTCAACCCCTTCAGAACCCCTGTGTTTCGACCTCGTATCTTCTGCCTTCTTTCCAATTCACTACACACCAAGTCTTTGATGCAATGTGCATTGGTTTTGTTAATGATGGAAGCGGAGGAACTAAGTCGAAAGCCATCTATGTCGGAAGCAAGATGCCGAAAGTGGCGAAACAGGCTAAAAACAAGTAATTTTTGTCTTTTAACTAAAAAGTGAAATACTTTTGACTGACCTGTTATGTTTGTTAAAATTTTATTGGTTGCTTAATTTCTTTTCTTAAAAGTACTGCCATGATTTTCAGAAATAAACAATAATTTTATTTTATAAAATACCCCTTCTCCTTTTATAAATATATAAAAAATTTAAGTCCCATACCTTAAATAATTTTATATATTCATCAATGCAATTTGAAAAATTCTACAAAAATTTTAGAAAATCATTTTCAATATGTTTTCTAACATATATAAATTTCAAACGTAACTAATTAATTATTTAGCCGTAAATAATTTATGATCTAATAAATCATTTGCTTCACTATAAAATTAATATAAAATCCACATTAATTTACAAAATTATGAAAATTGAAGCTCATCTCTAAAATATCATTTCTGATCTAAATCTAAATTCGCAAGGCATTTAAATATCATTTAATAGGGTTTTCTTATCAATACATATAATAAAATCTATATGAACAAATATAAATCATCAATAAGCATATATACACATATAACCAATTAAAAACATAATATAAACTTGAAAATAATTCAGATTGTCACCTAAAAACCAAAAACATTAGAAAAATGAAGTGTAGTCATTATTCACCTTAGCATTTTGATTTAGGATATTAGATTTGATCTTGATTAATTGATTTGATTCTTCCTCTTGAATTCTAGCTTTATCTTCCCTTGGGATCGCTAATGGTGGCCGGCCTTACAAGTATTTTTGTTTGAGAAAATATGTAATGAACGTGTGTTATGGTTTCCTATGGGTTTAGGGCATAAGTTTACTCATTTTTCTATTTTGCTCTCCATTATTTTCTAACACTTTAATTCTTTGGTTCGTTGTTTACTCATTAACATGACACGACTATCCATATTAATTAAATCACAAATCTCAATCCATAAATCAATCCACATTATTTAAGTTAACTCAACCAATTAAATTTTATAAATAATGTTACCAAAAATATAGGGTGTTACGTTTGATTTACATTTTTCTAACTTATTAGGTTGAATGGAAACTACTAAGTGCATCATCTACAATTGCCCATGAGTCCTAACTAATATTACTGTCTTTGGATTAATGTCCTAAAACATTGACTACATAAAACAAAAATTGATTTTCAATTTACAACCCTATCAACAAATGGTTTTTTTAATGTTCAGTAAAATTCATACTAATATATTTTCGGACTAGATCTAAAAATTAAAACAAGATTTATTAAGTCAACTGTTATAACAACCTTTCATGTCTGATGCTATTTTACAGGAAGAAAACACAAACGTGGGCAACCAAGATGGCATAAGCAACTCTAATTAAACGATAATTCCTTTTCTTTTCAAACAATATTGTTTATTCATGTTCTCAAACTAGATGGTGTCTGGCTATTGATTTACTTTGGTAAGTTATGTCCATCATATCAATTGTTCTCAAACCAGATGTTTTCAAATGTGCAATAATGTCCATCATATCAATTCTTTTATATATTTATTTGTCATTTTTATTCAGATTAATTTTTCCCTCAGTGCTATTGTCAATGGCAAGTTCTATTATATATAATACAGCTTTCTACAGCTTGCTTTCTTTTAAGAAGACATTAATCAATTAACTATTATTATTTTCTATTCGTTGTTGCTATTTCTTCTGATATTTAGAGTGGTTAAGTTTTAACCTAGACACGTCTTCTAGATTTTCATCTTATAACCTTGCAACGTTATCCATATCTCAAAATGCTACAAGTTTGACACTCTGGTTGGATTTTTTTCCATCTACGTTTTGTAATAGGACACACTAATAGCTATTACTTTTTCTATAGAGAAAAACAAAATTTTGTTCATTCTGCTTGGTAACTTACGTTTTCAATTTAACAAAAATATCAATGTGCACACTAACTAAAGTATTCTTCCATTTAATAAGTTCAAAATGTCAATGACAACTAATTGTACGTTTAGTTGGTCGTAGAATTTGTATATTTAAGGCTTATGTTCTCGCACCTGTAGCACATTTTAAAGGAAAATGTGTAGAAGTTCTAAAAAGGACCGAAAATATATGATTGCAATCTTGGAAGTAGATACCATATATTCCATATAAAATAATAATCATATATGTACAAAACTATAACTATATATTTAGTTAAAGTTGGTGCTAGATTTGATGCACTATGACTTCATGCAAAAGCAGTCAACCTTTTATATCAATAGGTAGAGTTAGGGTCGGGTTTAAAATCAAACTATTAATTTCCCTTGTATACATTACATATATCTGTTTGCCAAAAACTATAAACTATCTATATATAACCAACAAAATCTTACGTTTAGTAATATGCACTGAGTGTTAAATGAGCAATCGTACGCCTGTTTGGTTTTGTCAGCATGTGGTATCTGTTTGCATGAATTTTTAGCATATATAATGCACATGGTTGTAAGTAGCACAAACCACTGGAGCATAACAAATATCATCCTCATTATTGGTGCCCATAACACGTGTGCACACCCATATGACTGAATTCATGTTTGACTGCAACTATTACATAAAACACCACGTGCATATAATGCGATAAGCGAGAAACTTGAACAACATTTTATTTATGCTATAAATTCCTTTAAATTTTTTCTATTTGGATGATTACCAATATTTATCATAAAGCTATCGTGTTATTCAATATAACAAGTTTTTCAAAATAATCCGCACGGGTTCGACCTACGCGATTGTTATACTGATATGATACAGGGAAAGTCGTGTTAGTCATGTAGGTAGGCCTGTCAAATGGGTTGAGTTGGGTCAAAATGGGTTGGATTGAGTTTGACCCAACACATTTATGACCCATTCTTTTTTACCCACTTATGACCCTAGCCATATATGATCCAACCCGTTTAATAAGCGGGTTACCCATTTAACCCATTTAAAGATTTAGGGGCCGTTTGGATTACAATAAATAAGTTGTTTTTTGCTTATAAAATGAAAAAATTAAAAAGTCAATATGGATAAACAAAATCTACCGACTTTTAAAAGTCATTTTTCAACTTATTGCAAAAACAATTTTTTTTTGCTTTTCGACGCACATAAGTCGATTTTTTATATGAAAAAATTCTAAAAAAATGTATTTTCAAATTTCAAAATTTCACATTTCAAAATTCAAAATTAAAAATTTCAAATTTCGAAATTTCGAAAATTCAAAATTTAAAAATTTCACAGTACAAAATTCAAATTTCAAATATCAAATTTTCAAAATTCAAATTTCAAAATTTCAGATTTCAAATTTTCGAATCTTGAATTTTAAATTTTGAAATTTCAAAATTTTGAACTTTAAAAATTCAAATTCCAATTTTCAAATTTAAATTTTCAAATTAAATTTTCAAATTTCAAAATTCGAATTTTGAAATTTGTTAAAATTTGAAATTTTGAAATTTCGAATTTTGAAAATTTGAATTTTAAAATTCGAAATTTTAAATTTTCAATTTTGAATTTAAAAATTGAAAATTTTAAAATTTAAAATTTGAAATTCGAAATTTAAATTTGGAAATTTTGAATTTTGAAATTTTGAAAATTTTAAATTTGAAATTTTGAAATTTTTAAATTTGAAAATTTTAAATTTGAAATTTAAATTTTGAATTTTTTGGAAATTATGGATTTTGAAATTTTTGGAAATTTCGAATTTTGAAATTTGAAATTTTGTAATTTAAATTTTCAAATTTTTGATTTTGAATTTTGAAATTTTGAAATTTCGAATTTTGAAAATTTGTATTTTAAAATTCGAAAATTTAAATTTTGAATTTAAAAATTGAAAATTTTAAAATTTAAATTTTGAATTTCGAAATTTGAGTTTGGAAATTTCGAATTTTGAAAACTTTAAATTTGAAATTTTTGAAAATTTCGAATTTTGAAATTCGAAAATTTTAAATTTTAAAATTCGAAAATTTTAAATTTTTAAATTTTTAGAAATTTCGGATTTTGAAAATTTTAATTTTGAAATTTTTGGAAATGTCGAATTTTGAAATTTTGATATTTAAATTTTAAAATTTTTGATTTTGAATTTTGAAATTTCGAATTTTGAAAATTTGAAATTTTGAATTTAAAAATTGAAAATTTTGAAATTCGAAGTTCGAAATTTTGAAAATTTTAAATTTGAAATTTTTGGAAATTTCGAATTTTGAAATTTTTAATTTTGAAATTTATATTTTGAATTTTTTGGAAAATTTGGATTTTGAAATTTATGGAAATTTCGGATTTTGAAACTTTTGGAAATTTCCAATTTTGAAATTTGAAATTTTGAAATTTAAATTTTCAAATTTTTGATTTTGAATTTTGAAATTTTGAATTTTAAAATTCGAAATTTTAAATTTTCAATTTTGAATTTAAAAATTGAAATTCGGAATTTGAAATTTCGAAACTTAAATTTGGAAATTTCGAATTTTGAAAATGTGAAATTTCGAAATTTTTGGAAATTTCGGATTTTGAAATTTTTGAAAATTTCGAATTTTGAAATTTTGATATTTAAATTTTCAAATTTTTGGAAATATCTAATTTGAAATTTGGAGTATGAAAATTTGAAATTTGAAATTTAAATTTTGAAATTTTTGGAAATTTCGAATTTACAACTTGGAATTAGAAATTGTAATTGCAGTTTGAACAGAAAAAATAGCGGCTTCTACAGTCGGTGAAGTTCAAATATGAAGATGCAGCGGCCTGTTATTTTTTAAGTACAACTATCAATTTTCATGAAAACTACATTGTATGTTTAAAATTCTTATTTTTTAAATTTATATTAAAATTTAATGTTTTTAATAAATGGGTAAATGGGTTACCCACTTATAACCCTTTTAAAAATGGGTAAACCCAACCCATAACTCATTTAATAAAATTCATAAATGGGTTGACCCAACCCACTTAAAAGTAGGGTAAATGGGTTGGGTTGATGGGTTGGGTCATATTTTGACAGGTCTACATGTAGGTCCATTTTATGTTAGGAGCAAATTAGGTTGGTAATGTTTTTAAGCTTTGAGATGAGACAAAAATATCTGCGTACTGGAATATATAAACCCGACCCAGTACGCTCCCTAATCAACGGTTCTCCGTATTTTTTAATCCGCCGATTAGCAATAGTTTCCGCATTAAAACCCTTGTTTTCTTCCTAAACCCGTATCTGTCCTGCTCCACTCTATCTCAATTTACCACTCCATATTACTCGAATGGATCGAGGTATCTATCCTTTGTTAGCTGTTTTTGTGATTGATTCATTTTAATTCACACTGACTATCTGTATGATTTCCGAACTTTCAATTGACTTTGTATTGCAGCATTCATTTGAAATTCTCTGGTTTAAATTAGGGATCGGAGTCAATTTAGATGCTGTTAGCTAATATTGTTGGAACTGAATTTCTGTAATTTGTTTTTTGTTGGACACTTATTTTGCAAAATAATCTAAGGTCGAACCATAGAAATCTGCAACTGATATTCTTTTTGTCGCTGATGTAGAAAGCAGTCAACCGATTCATTATATTAGTATTAGAAGAATTATCGGTCCTCTTAATATAGCTCTTTAATGTTTAATTTATTAGTTGAGCGAATGTGTTTTACTTGAGGATTGATCATGTATGTAGAATACTGGTTAATAACTGAGATAGAGCTTAAATACAAGTTTTATGAAGGCAAGACTGCATTTCTCTGGATACATCGAACAGTTTGTTGCTACTCTAGCTAAATCATTGTCATGAGCGGTTTCTTTTTATCTACACGTTGGAAATTTTGAAAATGGTTCTTCAGGGTGTCACATACTCGCATAGTAAAATAGATATCTTATTATATGTAGAATAACCCCGGTCATTTACTTGTCCCATTATAATAATTATGCTCGTCAATCATGTAAATTTCTAACAAATTCAAATGCTACTAAGTTGTTTTGAATGCAATAGCCCTCTTGGATTCCAAAGGATCATATCAAATTGTTATTTGTTGTGTTTGTATGTTTATTGTGATAAAGACGGAGATAAAAAGATTTTTTGATGATTGAATTGTTTAAACTGAACAATGTCCTACGTAGTTGAGAGGTATATTTAATAATAGCGAACGCTCCTCTTTGAAGTTGTATAAATAGGAATCCGAATACCATGTTCCTTATTCTAGTTAATTTACGATAGCCACATTTATTTTCTTGTAGATAGGTTCCACCAGGTGGAAGGTTTACATGATAAATACAAAGTGGTATATCTCATAACTGTACCTTCTACTACTATATCCAAGTTTAACTCAGTTGGCTAATGGCTTGTTTATGCATCAGAATTCAGGACATAGTTTAACTAGTACAAAACCACATGCAGACCACAGGCAACGCTGGTCAAAGTCTCAAACTTCATGGAATGTGGACGGTAGAAGTGCTTATGCTAGAAAATCTGTTCCTGGTAATTTTAAAACTCTGAGACCATTTGTAACGCCATGCACAGCAGCACACTGCAATGTACTTAATCACCCATAATAACCAACCAAAAAAAAAGACACTCACTGCTGTTAAGTAGATTACTTTGTTGAAATTTGAGGATCCGTCCACACATCTCGCAGTGGTGGCAACATATGGCTTGGTCACTTCCTTTTAATAAAAGGAATCTCTTACTGTTACATGCGACCAAACTCACACACACACCCCAGTCCATCTCAGTTATTTTTCATGATGTGGGACAGTTGCTTCGAATCTGCGCCCATTAGCCACATACAATGCCAGACACTCCAACATACTTTACTATTCAAATATTAATTCTTGTGCTCTACTAGCCGTTGTAGATTAAACGCCACCATAACCATGTGTTACCATTCTATGAGTCCTTAACTATAGATTTCCTATCCGTTTCATGTTCGATAAGCAAGTTTCTTTTGTCAACCATGGTTGAGCAATGAATGGTTAATGTTCTTGACAAACAAAATGTATTTAAGCGTTTCATGAAAACCTGTTATGCATATTATGAAGAAGAATGTGATATAGAGTACCGTTTATATATTCCGCTGTTTTAAGAAAGCTCAGCTCAAGTGCACCTCAAGGCGAGGTGGAATCAAAACGCCTTGAAGCTTGCTTAAAAAAGATTCTTTTCTCTCTCTCTAAGACTTAGGTTTTAAGAGCCTGAGGCATCGAGACATACGACGGGTGCACGTATACACCTCAAGCTGTTGAGGTATATGCCTTATGGGAAATTTTGTTCTCCTCCAACTAAAATAAAAATTGTGTAACAAAGGTTACAAAACCCTAATCAATTAAGAAAACAATATGGAGCAAAATTTTAAAATTTTGAATTATATTTTGTAATATAAATCGGTATTTGATTTTGGTTGAATTTATTTTTTATAAAAAAGCACAAAAGAATCGGAGACGAAAATCAAAATAATAATGGAACAACTTACTTGGTTTTCTGCTGCTTGTAGTAGTTATTTATGTTCTCTTTTTTGAATATTTTCAAATTGGATTCTACTTGTAATTATCATGTTTTAACTTGAAATTGGATCGTGCTTTTACTGCCTTTAATTAGAACTATGTCTAGGGAAATTTTATTTTTAAAGTATGTTTATGCTGTGTTTATGTACATATACCAATACATGATGTATAAGATTTTTTTTTCTTTCAATGAAATGGTTTATATTTAATTGATTATGATGTACAAGATATTTTTTTCTTCAATGAAATGGTTTATATTTAATTGATTATGATGTATAAATTTTTTTTCCTCAATGAAATGGTTTATATTTAATTGATTATGATGTATAAGATATGTTTTTTTCAATGAAATGATTTATATTTGATTGATTGTATTTTGTTTGAATCACTTCTAGAATTTAATGTTTCTTATTTTACTGTTGGACATTTTCCGTTCTATGCTTAATCATTTGATATGTACCAGTATAATGTTTACTTGGAAAAGTTACGCCCCAATGGCTTGAGACTTACGCATCTCCTGGGGAGCACAAAAATGCCTCATTTCCGCTGTTGCCTCTTAAACCTTTGATCTATATTAATATATCACGTAGCATATATATTTTGTGTAATGTAAACACCAACGCAATACACTGATACCAGAAACATTTAGCATTCTTGGGAATTTGGAAACAGTATTTGAAGTTTTGAGCATTGCTGCAACTTTAGTTTCTTCTATATTGAAAAGCACAGTTCCACATATTTTTATTTGTAAATGACAGGGAATTGAAGTCTAGTGCAAATGGTATCAGGATGAACAGCTATAAAACATCCACCTTACAATTTGGAAAGTTCCAATCTTCTTGAACATCAAGAATATATTTTCCTTCTTACTAATTTAATTAGGCGTATCGGCATGTAGTTCTTATGTTTTGAGTAGTCTTACTCATGATTTCATGTAACACAATTTTCTTATACGAATTACTAAAATATACCCTGATATTGAGTTAACTTGAGGTTTATTGTCAACATCTACGTCACTCTTATGTAATCAAGAAAGCATGTCACTACAGAAATGAAGAGAGAATTTCGTGTTGTGAGGGATAACAGAACCAGCCAAAATGTCGTAGCGGACATTAAAGAGTCATTTCAGAAGTCACATAAAGACAATCACCAAGGGTCATCGATTGGTAAAGAACAGAGGTAAAATCTGATGTGTTATATAATTCGGCATGCATATTATTGTTATATCAGCCAACCTTGTTACTGTTTATTATTGTTAATCTTTAATCACCAATATCATCCATGAGTTGCATTAAATATCCACCTTCCCTCTTGCTTCTCGGTGAAATAGTAGCTTTATGTCAGAGTGCATATTCTTGTTTATTGGGCTTGAAATATATTGTAATTTAAATGTCTTGATATTTATAATAGTGATCACTATTGTTTGTTCAGTTACTCTGGCCAAGTCGATCTTACCATGTGTTTCATGTAGATGCAAGAATTTGGAGTAAATTAGTAATGTCCTATGCTTCTGTTTCTGATTTTCTTTCTGTAGCTCTAATGGAAGAGTTGTTGATCATTACCATATGACTACAAAGAGCTCAAACGGACATGATTTATGCCAAAAATTAAATGGGAGGTCTGATCCTGGTTCAGGTCTTAATAAAAATGAAAAGTGGTCCGAGAGGGACATTAAGCAATCGACAAAGGAGAAAACGGTGACCAAGTTTGGTACTTTGACAGCATTGTCAAAAGTGGTCAAAAATAATACTGAAGCACTTACTCCTAACTCTGTCATTGGTGTGCATTCTTCATCTTTGGATCCTGTACATCCACCATCTTCTAGGCCAGCTGGCACTGTAGGGATCATTAGGCGTAAAGTTGGAGTGGTTGGCATTAAGCATCATGTGATAGATGCGAGCAATTCATTTTCAACTTCATCGCTTGAACAGGATGCTTCCTCCTCTGTATCAAAGCCTACTATTTCAAACATGCCTATTGGCAGATCTTTTGCAGCCAACCATCAGTTTGCTAAACCTCATCAACCAGTTACTGGAGAACAGAAAGGTTAAAAATAAATTATTCAATTGTTTTATATTGATGTTTCTTTTCCCCTACTCTGCACCAACGGCTGACTTCGTGTTGAATATTTGTATATATTTGAAATGTTCTATTCAGGCATAAATACAAACATGGAATGGAAACCAAAATCAAGCAGAAAGCCTAGTGCTGATGACTGCGCCAATGTAACAAGTCCAGTGCAACCAACTGAATCATCGAAAAAGCTATCTGAACTGAATTTATCAAATAATAAGCATGTAATTATTCCGGAACACCTCAAAGTCACCAAATCTCAGCAAGCTAATCTGATTTTTGGCAGTTTTGGAGTTTCTGGTTCAGATGCGCTTACGAGTAAGGGTAGTCCAAGCAATGATCCATCTGCAAGGTTTTCCTATTTGTTAATAGTTGATCTTTTTTTGTTTGATATGATATTATGAAGCTTTATTTCATTAAAAGGCTACTGACTGTGTAGCTATCATAGGAAAATTGCTACTGTAGACATCTACCCAAAAGAACAAAGCTGTCAAAAGACATAATTTTATTGATTTGTTAACATACAGGCTGAGGAAGTTAGTTGAGGATTGTTATCACTAGGGCATTACTGAAAAAATAACAACGATATAATATAATCTGATGTTATCTTCCTTGCGGAAGTTACGAATTTATAAAAGGTGGAACCAAGTGCACGGGGCTTCCACACGATAGCGGGCTCTGCAGAGGTCGATAGTATACGCAGTCTTTTCCTCGCATTGCGAAGAGGATGTTTTCGGACTCGAACCTGAACGTCCAGATCACCATGCATGTGACCTAACCGGTGCGCCAAGGCTCCACATCGAAGTTACAAATTTAATCCGGACAATGTATTTAATATGCCCATGGCCTTCTAGCAATGTGCGTTATGCTGCTCTTTTATTTGGGTCAACTGACCCCAGTATCTTCTTTGATTTTGTTGTCACTTGCGAACAAAAACTAGTTGTTTTAGTTAGTTTCACAGTACCTGGAAGAATCATGTTCCCAAAAACCATATTAAGTATGAAGTGTGTACACTAACCTTATCGATTTTCATACCGAAACAAGAAATATTCATTTCTGCTTTTCTTTGCAATATGAGTGATCTTTTCAAAATTTTAAATTCCGGATTTCGGTAATATCTTGTTTTTGGATTTTCACATATAATATCTTGTACCAGATGAAAATCCAAACAAGATGCGTGTATCTTGGATTCTTAGGTGTGCACCTTAGCTTACATCTCTTCTTTTAAAGTACATCTCGAGACTTCCCCAGATAACTTGTGTCTAAAATTAGCTTTTTTTTAACATCTTTTAATTTAATACCTAAAAATTCAAAGGAGTATTCGTAACTAAATTCAGATGTGTCATATTTAAGTAAAGGTGTGTCAGGGATAAAGACGTTTAAAAAAAAGATAAGAATGAGCTTGAGATTCAAGATAGTGGGCAAGAAAATAGAAAAACAATTTTCATTAAACATTGTTTACCTTTCATCACTTCAATGTCCTATTATAGGTTAAACGATTTTACCACATTCATTTAGTTACTAATAAGACAAACTACGTTTAATAAAAGACTACATTGCAAACGATTGAAACTTCTAGAAGTAGCATAGCATCATATGCTTATGCATTTATGTGAGACTTCATAATGTCGTGCATAGACTAATCATATCATTATCGGCCCTTTCAAAATCGTCGAAGATGCTCACTACATTGAATGTTCCACCGGGATTGAAGATAAAACTTTGCTTTCACTTAACATTTTTTACATTTCCACTAAATCCACAAAAAGAATACGTTACTTTCTTCTCTCATCATAGTTGGATTGAACTTAGCCATTGTCATAGCTAAAATAAACATCATCATACTCATATAAGTTTTTAAGAATCAAATCATTCTCACTTGACTTTAGCATCAACTTTACCTGTGAAAATATTATTTTTAATGGATATTGAGGTCGGATTATAGTTGGAGTTGTGAGTGTTGTGAAGATGTCTTTTTGAGGGGATAATTCAAGTAGATGTTTTTGTATAGGGGTGGGTTTAGTGGTGAGAGTTGGAAGAAGCGGTGGTGGTTGGATGATTTATGTGGATGGTGGTAAATTAGAGGTGAATAGAAGTGGTTGTGGATTAGTGAGTTGTGTGGTAATGATTGGAGTGTTAGTGGAGGATTTTGACATTGGTGATGAGATGAAAGTGATTTTGGTGGAGAGCTTGAATAATGAAAGGGAGATGAAATTCGTTGAGTTGTGGACTTGAAACACGTCGATTTTACAAACAAGAACAATTTAGTTGACGACGTCGAGCTGTTTGTAGAGTTGATATTTCATCCATGGTTAGAGATAAGATCTTATTTGGAGAAAAGTAGAGGGAGAGCTAAAATGAAGATGAGAGTATAGACGAAGAAGGTGAGAACAAGAGTGAAAGCCACAAACGTTAGAGATAAAGAAACTAAGAAAAAGAGAAAAGGAGAATGTGCTCGAGATTCAAGATAGAGAGCAAGAAAATAGAGAGAGAATTATGACATTTCATTAAACATTGTTTAGCTTTCATTGTTTCAATGGCATATTATATAGGATTACACGATTCTAGCATATAATTACCTGTGGGTTTAGTGGTGAGAGTTGGAAGAAGCGGTGGTGGTTGGATGATTTATGTGGATGGTGGTAAATTAGAGGTGAATAGAAGTGGTTGTGGATTAGTGAGTTGTGTGGTAATGATTGGAGTGTTAGTGGAGGATTTTGACATTGGTGATGAGATGAAAGTGATTTTGGTGGAGAGCTTGAATAATGAAAGGGAGATGAAATTCGTTGAGTTGTGGACTTGAAACACGTCGATTTTACAAACAAGAACAATTTAGTTGACGACGTCGAGCTGTTTGTAGAGTTGATATTTCATCCATGGTTAGAGATAAGATCTTATTTGGAGAAAAGTAGAGGGAGAG
The DNA here is from genome assembly GCA_030765085.1 of Allium cepa. Classification (NCBI taxonomy): domain Eukaryota; kingdom Viridiplantae; phylum Streptophyta; class Magnoliopsida; order Asparagales; family Amaryllidaceae; genus Allium; species Allium cepa. The sequence continues at coordinate 591,869,807 of CM060928.1, forward strand.
CTAAAATGAAGATGAGAGTATAGACGAAGAAGGTGAAAACAAGAGTGAAAGCCACAAACGTTAGAGATAAAGAAACTAAGAAAAAAGAGAGAAGGAGAATGAGCTCGAGATTCAAGATAGAGAGCAAGAAAATAGAAAGAGAATTATGACATTTCATTAAACATTGTTTAGCTTTCATTGTTTCAATGGCATATTATATAGGATTACACGATTCTAACATATAATTACCTACTTTTAATAAAAAACTATATCATAAACAATTGAAATTTTTGAAGTAGCATGACATCATATGCTTGTGCGTTAATTTGAGACTTGATAATGTTGTGCATAGGCTAACTATATCATGGTCAGGCCTGTCAAATGGGTCGGGTCATAATGGATCATGTCAAATTTGACTTGACCCTTTTGTCATGTTTATTAATTAAAAAATTAGACCCAACCCACTTGTTTTTAGGGTCAACCTATTTAACCCGTTTAAAACATTATCACTTGAAACATCAAATATCACAAGATATACATAAAATGTAAAATTGCAGCTGCATATAACAGTGGAAATGCATTATGTATAGTCATATATATAACATTAATGTAAATTGACCGTATAAAATTGCATCAACTAAAAACAGTATAACATCAAAAATGTACTAGGATAACAAGAATATCATGAAATATCATACATAAAGCTGGATGAAAGTGCATGAATATAACTTTGAAACTGCAAAATGTGATAGAACTGCAATAAATAATACTGATATAACACCGTGACTGATGCCAATATAACACTGCGGTATATCAGTGCATCAAATATAAAAACCAAAAATAAAAAACAAAGATGTAGACTAAAAAAATGGTCTTTAAAATTACTGAAACCGAATCATGCACATACGATACATTTTTTCAGTCACCCAGAAATACCTGCACATACAAATTAAAGAAAGTGTATAAACATGAACCAACAAGAGTATGGAATTGCATTACAGAAAAAAAAGGAAAAAAATAGTTTTAGCTTTCGAAAACTTGGCATGTTTATACAATATGAACTGTCATATTATACTTCAGTATATATCTAAAGGTTGGCATATTCAAATTCAAATGCATACTTAAAACTTCCAAGATCATATATATATATATATATATATATATATATATATATATAAGCTGTAACAAAGTCTACACTATGTACTGAATTGGAAAAGTTACTTTAAAAACTTTTTGCTACTGTGTTTTTAGTGAAGTTTAATTTCATAACTGTAATTGTAAATGAGAAATTACATTAAGGAAACAATATTTTATCTTCAGCATATAATAACTTGATAAAAAAGAAGTCATACCGAAGAAGCGACAACATGAATATTGAAGCATTTTTCCTCGGCTCATCTGCGTGAATCAAATGATGAGTAATAGCCTTAAGTAGTCACACGATCATTTAGTGGACATGTTTGAATAGAAGAATTTTGAGAAGTTATCACCATCATTTAGTCATTCAATATTTGATTTCTGCTGGTTCCCTACTGCATGGTTGAGTTTGAAAAGACTACATGGACATAAAGACTATCTTATATGCATGTACAAGATTAACACCTGAAGGATTTTCTTGCATTTTAAATATAGGATACTATTCTTCTCCCTCACATTTTCAAATAATGTATTTGAAATAGTAACTTCTTTATCATTAGCGGTGTGCACACAGTGGGATTCTTTATGAGAATATTAATTGAGACTAGCTTTAAACTTGATTTTGCCATAAAGAAGGTTTAGATTTTTAGAATTTGATGAAGAATTTATCATTGGTTTACTAGCTACATTCTTTTCAGACTGTATTAATTTTGACTATATTATTTTGAACATTTCGAACATAAGCACTATCTTCAGACCATGTTATGTTTTTATTAATGCCATGAACTACTGTTGAAAAAAAAACCAAACCATTTGTTTTGTTGTTTTAGGTAAAAATATATACATTACTGAAGAAATTGCCCTAGGACCTGTGCTAAATACTGTTAAAAATCAATAATACATTTGTTAAAAATCATACCTGACACTATGCATTAATGTCTCTTCTTCTTGAGAATGGAACTTTGTAATATATTTGGTAAGATCCTCGATTGTTTGCACAATCGTACCGCCATACAACCAATCTCTTGCACATAACAATGCTTCGACAACATCTTCTTTTAGTGAACTACGGTACTCGTCAAGTATTCCACCACTAATGCTAAAAGCACTTTCTGAAGCCACGGTAGTTACAGGTACAGTCAAGATATCTTTTGCCATAAGGGATAAAATAAGGATATGGATATTGTTGTGATTTCCAAAATGAAAGTACATCAAACTCTATTTTGCGGTCAACTAGCCCATCATTTAAATATGAATAAAGTTTTGATCTAATAGAACTGTCGGCAAATTCTGAATCTTGATAAGAGTCAAACTGTTCCAACATATCTTCATGTTCTTGTGAATAAGGGCCCGTAAACGAATCTGGAGATTCCGTGCCTTTTGTAGCATGTGTTTCAATAGGCGACTCTTGCACTTTCTTTGAATATTCAAAGAACAACTCTTCCGATTTTCTTTTTACTTTTTCAAATTCTATGTTATCTCCATATAGCCTTTCATAAGAAAATCGGTTAAAATTTACTTTGTAACGTGGATCGAAAAAGTAACACATTAAACTCTTTTCAATATTTACCAAAATTTTTAAGCATGTCGCGTGCCATGGAATACATGAAATCATCATCCTCTATAATTTTTTTAAAGTTAAACGAACCAAGAATTTTTTTGGAAAGAACAAATTAGCGGTCGGATAATTTGTTCTTGAAAACAAGCAGATGACATTGTAGAAAACTTTCAAAAAACGTGTGATTTTCTTTGCTTTCTCTCATTCTTCAAAAGATGGACAATAAGTATAACCAGAATCCGCATGTTTCAAGCGATAAAGAGCTTGCTCATAATATATTGCACTTTTAAGCATAATTAACATGGAGTTCCATCTCGTGGGAACATCTTGACGTAATCATTTCTTAGTCTTATCCAAAGAAAGACTAGTTATGCATTCTACAATTTTTTTAAGATTGAGAGCCCCAATATATTTTATGCTTTCCCTTATATTGCTCAAATAAGTAGTAATAGATTTCAGGCCATCTTGCACTATCAAATTCAATATATGTGCCGCACACGTAACGTGTAAATATTGACCATTCACAATCAATGATCTTCTATAATTGAGATGTGATCCTAATAATTTAATAAAATTATCATTGGAAGATGCGTTATCCACTATACATGAAAATATTTTATCAACTATCCCTCAACTAAGCAAGAAGCTCGATATCTTTTCAAATGTGACTGACCCAGAATGAGGAGGCAACAAACAAAAACTAAGCAATCTTTTTTGCAAATTCCATTCATTATCAATAAAATGTGCAGTCAAAGTTATATATCCATCCGTATTGATTGAAGTCCACAAATCAGACGTTATACTCACTCTTCCGCCACATGAATCTAATGCGGCTTTAAGTTTTACTTTCTCGTTGTCATAAAGTTTTATAACATCTGAACGCGAAGTGTTTCTAGATAAATGTACCACTTCATCATTTGAATAAGAAACTAATTCACGAGTAATTCATATTGCACAAAATTAAACGGTAAATTATGCCGAATAATTGATTTAGTCATTAAATCTCTATGCTTCATTTGACTAAAGTTTCCTTTATTGATGGCTTCCACGTTTATATCGTGACATTTCTTAATGTCTCAAATTATTTGGCCCATAATTATCACCACATATATGTTCTCTTTTATATTTTTTACAAAACCATGTACGCTTTTCACCACTAACAATTTCCTTCTTTTCGAAATATTTCCACACATCAGAATAAATATTTCTTTTTCGTTTACTTCCCACGGAACTACCCTCCGAATCAAGATCCACTTCCAATTCTACCATATCTCTTGTTTGACTATTATGTTCGCCGATATTCATATTCTACAAAAAGTATGTAAAAGTCATCAAGACTTTATCATCATGACATAAAATATATTAAGTTGATCAATGTACAACATGTTGTCTTTTTAGTGAATATTTTATTAGTAATTGTGTAGTGGCAAATATTTTAGTTTCATTGTAGGGCAAAAAATAAAATCAGAACATTAGCAAATTATCAATCTAGAGGAATGAACATTATATTACGTGTTATATATAAAAAATTCTCTCCAGAATGAACATTTAAGTTTAAGTTTATTGTGACATCAAATGAATGAAAATCATGGATACGCAGCGGAATGTTAAAAAATTGATAAAATTAACTAACCTTTCTTGCAATCTTCTTCATAGCTGTTTCACTAAAGTGTTGAAGCTGCAAAAATGATGTTATTCCTTCTAAGTTTCCTCAGATTAATTTTCTTGTACTGAGAGGAACAACCTGCATTTATTAACACAATTAGGCAAGAGATTATACCTTCAAATCCATGATTGATAGTAAAATTATACTTTAATATGCAAGTGAAAAAAACATATACGTGTACACATGGGTTATATACATGATGAATGAATACATACATATAATTGAATGAATAAATGATACATATGTACACATGGGTTGCTAGCCACTTGTATGATTCAATCAGGGCTATTGAAGAGGACAACAATAAAAAAGTGTGCTTTGCTCGAGTAAAACTCTAAATAAAATATATGAAACATATATGTGTATAGATAGCTTCAGGTGTAGGATGCCTTGCTTTTATTTTTCAAACTACTTTTTTTGTAACGGATACAGAAAATACAAGGAGGATCGGGTTTACAAACAAGTTCAATTACACTGTGGGTGTGAACAACATTAAAACCTTATTGCTTCTAGAACGGATACATAAAATATTATCATGGTAACGACATCAAAAAATTTGCGCTTCGAAAGAAATGATTATATCTGATATTGTGGTTCATACTTCATACAGAAAATACTTTTCTGCATCTTTTATAATTCACTAAAAAATAATATTGAGAAACTATACAATTGGTAAATGGTTTATAAATTATGGGCTAGTTCTTGAAAAGTGAAATGCTAGTTAAATAGATTTAATCATGCATGCAAAAACTGACAATTAATGTTTAGGTATGGTCGAACAAGAGCAAGCAAAAAGCAACTTTCTACGCACATGTATCATGAAAAGAAAATAGAAGGGAACACAAGAGAAAACACAGTCATTGTGTCTGGCTATTTATTCTAGTTTATTTTTTTTATATACAATTTAAAGCAACGACATTCTAAATTTTGAACAAAGGACAGTTGCAATTGTCCTGTGTAAATTTAGAAAATGGTAGTTGAAATATCTATTCCTTGTTTATGTAAACAGAAGCATGGATAACTACACATTGTTTGCCTTAAATAAATTAACAACAAATAATGCTTAGCTGTGCAAGAATCATCCGATTCAAGGTAATAATGTGAACGGTTACATCAAGATCTCACTTTAATGACTAATCTTGTTCGTTGATTATGGAACACTTTTGGGTGTGAAATCACTAATGTCTTCCTAGCTCAAAGATAGGATTTACACAAGGAAAAACACTATTATATCTCTATCTCTATTATGAATGAAGCGAATAACCTTACAACATTACCTTCAAATCCACGGTTGTATTGATCTAGAAATTGCAGAAATCAATCCAAAAATTGCAGCAAGAGATAGTGTTTACTGCAAACGCAATAGATTTAAGATTTTACCTCTCCATCTATTCAATTATCAAACATAAATAAAAAAATTAAAACGAAAAATAGTACCTTTGATCGTTTAGACCTTCAACTTTGAAGGTCAAGTCATTTCGAAGAAACACAAGAGATAGATCCCGAGAGATAGATCCACACAATTGAGGATGAGAGTGATTGTTTGAAGGGAATCGAGCGGATTGTAGGATTAGTGATTCAGAGATGAGATGCCGACATCGAATTTTTAAGAAACAAAAGTTTGTAAATTTAGAGTTTTTGACGGGTAAGTGAGTAATCTGGGTTGTACTGTCTTTTAAGTGGGCTGAATGGGTATTGACCCAATACATGATACAATTGAATTAGTTTAACCATATCCGATTAAAAATGGGTTAAAAGGTTTGGGTTAAAGGGTTGTCTTGGATTTTGACAGCCCTAATCATGGTGATACACCATTTGCGTATGGAATTGAGCTTAAAAATGGAGAACATTGTAGATGCACGTACTCTAGTAAAGAATTAGGAGGGTGTATTATTGTAGTAAACCTTTTTGATTATTTAAAATGCATTTTATTACATGAAGTTTTACTTTACTTTATCTGAAATGAATTGATGTAGCTATTTAAACTCAATAGAAGTGGCTTTATCCTCTACATAATCCATAATAAATGAGAGCACAAAACTTGAAAAAATTGAATGAGTTTAAACAATTGGCATATTTTTCCTCCTAACATGTTATATTGCTTGGAAAAACAACCATTAGAAAGAAATTCAAATTATGTGAAAGAGTGAACACATTTTTTTTATTACTATGATCGAGTTTATACTATTGTCAAATTTGTCTGAAAAAATGATTTATATTATCGAAGATTAACAGTGAATATATGAAGATGGAAAAAGGGATAAACTTTTGTCACTGGTTTGTGTTCATATGTGATGGTCAAATTCGTCATGAAAATAATAATTCTTGTTATCACAACCTAAAAGTGGATATAGGAAGATGAAAATGAACTATAAACTATGTGTAGGATGGATACGTGGGCATTTTCTATCTAGGAATAATTTAAAGTAATGAAGTGAAAAGTAACGAATTGACAAAAAGCAACGATTCAAAAATATTGAAGTTTGACCAATATTATAATTCAAGATCAAGCTCGACCAAGATGGATAATGAATGTGGTGTACAAAATATGCTTTGTCTGGCAAAAATGCCGAAGTGAGATCTCAGCCTAGATGGCCAACATATAGAACACTGGACTTTGGGGGAATACTAAATAGTTTAAAGGACAAAATTTTGAAATAGGTCTTCAGAAAAAACTTATTAGAAAAATAGGCTCGGATGGAAATTTATTATGAAAATAGGTCTGTTTTGTTCACAGGCCAGTATACACGCGCATTCTATAAATGCGCATGAATAAACGTGTACTTGCGCATGTACACCGGTTTTTTTAGAATAAACAAAACTAGCGCATTTGATAAGTGCACATACACATATTTGTTCATGTACATTTATAGAATGCACAAATACAATTTCGGTATAAAAGTAGACAACCACCGTCATTTTTTCCCATTTCAATCTCTATCAAAACCTAATCCAAAATCCTCAATTCCAAAGCCCAAAGCCCGAAACCCTACTTCCATCCAAACACATATTTTCATCTTCAAACTCTAAGGAAATGGAATAATCTTCTACATCTTCTCAAGTAAGAGGTAAAAACTCTAAATTTAAATTTTTATTTGCAATTTTAGTGCATATTATTTTTAGGATTATTGTAGATGTATCCTAATAATCAAACTTGCCGATGTTATAATTTAGATTTAAAGATGGATTAGTGTATACATGTATTGAAATTTTATGCGATAATTGATTGAAAAAAAATTCATGAGTAGAGTTATAACTTGGACCAATTAATGGAAGTATTCTCCATCGCCAAAAGGAGCAACGTAGTGAAAACCAAGCATTCATGGAGGTATACTATTGCACCAGTTTTAGTGTATTATTCTACAAATAATGAGAATAAAATTTAAGTAATTTTGTCATACGTTTGAATTTAATTGAACAGGGAGTTTCCACGGTCAAAGCTATTGATCATTCAAGCAAGCTCAAACTAATAGATTGTAAAGATCCATGACTAGAAGATAATTTAAGAACGGTCCATTTTTTAAAAATATTTCAACTTGAGTATCTTAGATTGGACCATTATCTTATTACCGCCTTGTGTGGTCGGTGGAGGCTGAAGACAAATACATTTCATTTTAGAGTTGGGGAAATATAGCGATCCCGTCTAATTTGGACTTTCTCCTTCCCTATGGTTGTAGGTAAGTTTCTACTATTATTTTGAAGAAAGTCTTACTATGATTACTGTAAAGTGTAATTTTGATTCATTCTTCATTTGTCTCTTGTAGATGGAACACTGCAAAACATAGATAAGAGCCCCTTAAAATTTAACAGATGCTTGGCGATGGTTTGAGTTGATGGTACGATTTAGACAAGTGTGGTCGCCTCCATACGATTTAATTTTCCAGCAATTTTGAGATTTCTTCGTCGAAAGATGAACATGTACCATCCAAGGACTATTTTCATCAATGTCACATCGAACCGTATAATCATTAGCATGAAACTTGACTATTCGAAAAGAAATCGAACATTTAATTGCCGAATCACTTATTTGTTCAATAAGTTTTTCTTTTGATTCAAAAATCAACCGAACTCGAGAGCCTTTGTCAACACATTCCCGTCCAAAGACCTCCATATCTAAATGAGCACTCTCTATAATTGATCTAGCCATCATGCTGCGGTACATAAGTCCTTGGCTACAAGATTTTCAATTATTATATTTCCATCATTGGTAGCTTTTCAAGCGGTTGAACATCGTCATATATGAGTGCTTCGTTATTAACTTCTATATTTTCAATCCACGTTGTATCTTCTTCTATTGCACATGCTACTTGCATACTATCAAGTTGCCCTTCACCAACATTTGCATTGTCGAGAAAAGCTTTGTCCTCCTTCGTACGATAGTTTGATGCTTCTCCCAACTTCATTTGTTGTATAGCTATAAAAAAGATGGATTTAGTGTATACATGTTGAAATTTATGTAATAATTGATTGAAAAAAAATTAATGAGTAGAATTAGAACCCGGACCAATTAATGGAAGTGTTCTCTATCGTCAAAAAGAGCATCGTAGTGAAAACCAAGCACTCATGTGATAGGCTTGGCGAGCCAACGTGAAAACCCCAGTCTCTTTTATGGAAAGAACACAGGCTTCAAGTTATGGTACACGAGAAATAGCGTAACAAGAACGGGGTAGGTATCTTAATTGACAAGAATCTTAGAAACGGAGTGGTCGACGTTAGGAGTCAAGGGGACAGTATCATCCTAGTTGAGCTGGTAGTGGGTGACACGATTTTAAACGTCATTAGTGTTTATGCCCCACAAGTAGGTCTAAGTGAAGCCGTTAAGAGGAATTTCTGAGAAGAGCTAGATGTAATGGTTGGAGATGTGCCTAATAGCGAAAAACTTTTCATAGGAGGAGATTTCAATGGTCATGTTGGTACAACCGGTGGGGGGGTTTGAGATAGTGCATGGTGGTTTTGGATATGACGATAGGAACCAAGAAGGAGAAGAAATATTGAATTTCGCTATTGCTTATGACCTAATGATAGCTAATACCTTCTTTAGAAAGAAACAACCACACTTAATTACTTTTAGTGGTGGCCAACACTTAGCCATATTGACTGTCCTTACTAGAAGAGACGACAAGCGGCTTGTATAGATTGCAAAGTCATACCTAGAGAATGTGTCGTCTCACAACATTAGATTTTGATATCCGAGTTTCGTCTTCGAATACGTGCTTAACAGGGTAAAGGAGGCAAGATTAGTCGGACGAAATTGTGGAAGCTCAAAGGAGACGCATCACATGTGTTTAAGGATAGAGTGATGGTAGAAGAGGCATGGACTATGAAAAGAGGAGCAAATCACATGTGGAATGTGATGGCAAGACACATTGGGAAAGTGCTACCGAGGTGTTTGGGATAGCGAAAGGAAATAAACGCGGACCTAAAGATTCTTGGTGGTGGAACAGTGATGTGCAAAAGGCTATCAAAGAGAAGGAATGTTATAAATGTTTACATCATCCTAGAAGCAAGGACAACATGCAAAAGTACAAAGTGGTAAAAAAGAACGCAAAAAGAGCGGTGAATGAAGCAAGAGGCCGGACGTACGAAGATCTATATCATAACCTAAGTATGAAGGAGGGTGAAAAAAAGTGTATAGGATAGCTAAGCTCCGCGAGAGGAAGACAAGAGATTTTAGCCAAGTTAAACGCTTCAAAGATGACAATAATAGACTTTTGGTGAAGGACGAAAAGATAAAAAATAGATAGAGAGATTACTTCGACAAGCTATTTAATGAAGAAGGTGATGACACTGCGATCGAGATAGACGACTCTTCTGATAACACATGCAGACATTTTGTTCGAAGAATCCAAGAATCCGAGGTAAATGAGACACTAAAACAGATGAAAGCAGACAAGGCGTTAGAGCCTCATGACATCCCTATTGAGGTTGGAGATGCATTGGAGATGCATGTATAGCCTGACTAATTAAGTTGTTCAATAATATTTTCAAATCAAACAAAATGGCAGATGAATGGAGAAGCATACTAGTTATAATTTTTAAGAATAAAGGACATATCCGAAGTTGCACAAACTACAAAGGAATTAAGCTTATGAGTGATACAATGAAGCTTTGGAAGAAAAGTCTTTGAACATCGATTAAGAAGAATGACAAGTGCTTCAAAAAACCAATTTGGCTTCATGCCTGGGTGGTCGACCACAGAGGCGATTTTGTTGATAAGACAACTTATAGAGAGGTTTAGGGAGTAAAAGAAGGATCTACACTTGATATTTATCGATTTGGAGAAAACTTACGACAAGACACCGCGAAAGGTGATGTGGTAGGCCCTGGAAAAGAAGAGAGTCCCAACAAAGTACATTACACTTATCAAGGATATGTACGATGATGTTGTGACTTGTGTTAGAGCATGCTGTGAAACCAGTGACTTTTCCATTAATATAAGATTACATTAAAAGTCAGCTTTGAGTCCCTACATTTTTGCTCTAGTGATGGATGGGGTTACAAAGGGTATATAAGGTGAGATTCCTTGGTGTATGCTATTTGCTGATGATGTGCTAATTGATGAAAGTATGATTGAGATTGATAGACAACTGGAGTGGTGGAGACAGACTTTAGAATAAAAGAGATTTAGGCGTAGCAGAACTAAAACAAAGTATATGAAGTGCATGTTCAGCGGTGTCAAGTCGGAGGATGGAGATGTCACCCTGGCCGGACAAATAGTTCCCAATAAGGAATCATTTCGATATTCAGGATCAATGTTGCAGTATATCTTAGTTTTAGAATTCAAGCGGGATTAGTGAAATGGCGACAAACGTTTGAGTTCTCTGTGACAGGAAGGTCCCGCAAAAGTTTGAAGCAAAGTTCTATAAAACGACAATCAGGCCTGCGATGTTGTATGGTACAGAATGTTGGCCTCTTAAGAGGCAACACGTTCAAAAGATAAGCGTAGCAGAGATGCGTATGCTGTGATGGAGCTGCGCTCATATAAGAAGAGACCGAATTAGAAATGATGATATACGTGATAAATTTTGAGCAGCACCAATTGAGGAGAAGCTAATTCAACATCGCTTAAGATGGTTTGGACATCTTCAACGAAGACCGTCCGAGACACCTGTGCATTGGAATTATAAGCCGCGTTGAATGCTCAAAGAGAGGTAGAGGTCTACCAAGGTTGACATGTGAGGAAGTAATAAAAAGGGATTTGAAGGATAGGAGTATATCCGAGGAGTTGGTGACGGATTGTAGCGAGTGGAAGTTAGCGATTCACGTATCAGAGCCATGAGCGTGAAGTTCTATAAATTTTAGATCATAGGACTAAGGAACATGAGCCTAAGACGCAGGTCTGGTCTTTGACCAATATTACTATATCATTATCGCTATTATTATTATTATTATTATTTTTCTTCTTATATATATATTTTATTATTATTTTATTTTACTTAGCTATTATTATTAATTTACTTATTTGACTTTATTTTATTATTGTTATTGTTATTATTATAAGTTTTAAATTGATTTTGTCATTTAGTTTTGGGTTCCATCTCCAGCCAACACCAACTTGCTTGTGAATAACGGCTTAGTTGTTGTTGTAGGAAGTTTCCACGGTCAAAACCGTTGATCATTCAAGCAAGCTCAAACTAATAGATTGTAAAGATCTCCGACTAGAAGATAATTTAAGAACGGTCCATTTTTAAAAATATTTCAACTTGAGTATCTTAAATTGGACCATCATCTTATTACCGTCTTGTGTGATCGGTGGAGGTCGGAGGCAAATACATTTCATTTTAGAGATGGAAAATGCAGCAATCCTGCCTAATTTGAACCCTCTCCTTCCCTATGGTTGTAGGTAAGTGTTTATTATTATTTTGAAGAAAGTCTTACTATGATTATTGTAAAGTGTAATTTTAATTCATTTGCACTTGTTTCTTGTAGATGGAACACTGCGATATATTGACGAGAGTCACCTAAAAATTTAGCAGTTGCTTGGCGATGGTTTGAATTGATGGCGGGATTTAGACAAGTGGTCGCCTCCATACGATTTAATTTTCCAACAATTTTGAGATTTCTTCGTCGAAGATGAGCATGTACCGTCCAAGGACTATTTTCATCAATGTCACATCGAACCGTATAATCATTAGCATGAAACTTGATTATTCGAAATGAAATTGAACATTTATTGCCCATTCACTTGTTCAATAAGTTTTTTTTGATTCAAAAATCAACCCAACTCGAGGACCTTTGTCAACACATTTCCGTCCAAAGATCTATACATCTAATGGCGCACGCTCCATAATTGATCTAGCCATCATTGTTGCGGTACATAAGTCCTCAGCTACATGATCTTCCATTATTATATTTTCATCATTAGTAGCTTTTCAAACAGTTAAGTATCGTCATATATTGGTGCTTGTTATTAACTTCCATATTTTCAATCCACATTTTATCCTTTTCTATTGCACATGCTACTTGCATACTATCAAGTTGCCCTTCACCAACATTTGATTGTCAAGAAAAGCACGTTTTCCTCCGTACGATAGTTTGATGTTTCACCAACTTCATGTGTTGTATAGCTATAAAAAAGATGGATTAGCGCATACATGTTGAAATTTTATGCGATAATTGATTGAAAAAAATTCATAAGTAGAGTTAGAACCCGAACCGATTAATGGAAGTGTTCTCTATCGCCATAAGGAGCATCGTAGTGAAAACCAGAACTCATGGAGGTATATTATTGCACCAGTTTTAGTTTATTATTCTACAAATAATGAGAATAAAATTTAAGTAATTTTGTCATACATTTGAATTCAATTGAATAGGGAATTTCCACGGTCAAAGCTATTAATCATTCAAGCAAACTCAAACTAATAGATTGTAAAGATTCCCGACTAGAAGATAATTTAAGAATGATCCATTTTTTAAAAATATTTCAACTTGAGTATCTTAAATTGGACCATCATCTTATTACCGCCTTGTGTGATCGGTGGACGCTGGAGACAAATACATTTCATTTTAGAGTTATGGGGAAATGCAGCGATCCCCAAGGTTATCAAAACGGGATTCATATCGTAAATCGTAACATTCAAATTTTAAATCAAAACGGTATTTAAATCTTAAATCGTAGATTTAGAAGGTCCATGTTATAAGAATTGTAGATACTTTAAAATTGATTATGATTTAAGAACTTTACATATAAAACTTAAAATTCCATTTTTTTCTCTTGTTTCATTTTTATTTTATATAGAAACATTAGAATAAGAATTGTGGATGATAAACATATTGAATATATAAGTATGCATTAAATGGTTTTTCTCAACTGCGGTTTTAAGTGAGTTTGGATCGGAATATGTAAATTAAATCGGAAGGGGAGAGATTCGATCCAAAAAGGGATTTAAATCGTAAGATTTTAAGATTTTTGATAACAATGGCGATCCCATCTATTTTGGACCCTTTCCTTCCCTATGGTTGTAGGTAAGTGTCTATTATTATTTTGAAGAAAGTCTTACCATGATTATTGTAAATGTAATTTTAATTCATTCTTCACTTGTATCTTGTAGATGGAACGCTGCAAAACATTAACGAGCGTCCCCTAAAAGTTTAGCAGTTGCTTGGCGATGGTTTTAGTTGATGGTAGGATTTAGACAAGTGTGGTCGCCTCCATACGATTTAATTTCCAACGATTTTGAGATTTCTTCCTCGAAAGATGAGCATATACCCTCCAAGGACTATTTTCATAAATGTTACATCGAACCGTATAATCATTAGCACGAAACTTGACTATTTGAAAAGAAATCGAACATTTAATTGCCCATTCACTTATCTGTTCGATAAGTTTTTCTTTTGATTCAAAAATCAACCCAACTCGAGAACCTTTGTCACCACATTCCCGTCCAAAGACCTCCACATATAATTGAGCACTCTCCATACTTGATTTAGCCATCATTGTCGCGGTACGTAAATCCTTGGCTACAGGATCTTCCATTATTATATTTTCAGCATTAGTTAGTTTTTCAAGCGGTTGAGTATTCGTTATTAACTTCCATATTTTCAATCCATGCTGTATCTTCTGCTATTGCAAATACTACTTGCATCAAGTTGCCCTTCACCAACATTTGCATTGTTAAGAAAAGCATCGTCCTCTTCTATACGATATTTTGATGCCTCTCCAACTTAATGTGTTGTATAGCTATAAAAAAGATGGATTAGTGTACACGTGTTGGAATTTTATGTAATAATTGATTGAAAAAAATTCATGAGTAGAGCTAGAACCCGGACCAATTAATGAAAGTGCTCTATCGCCGAAAGGAGCATCGTAGTGAAAACCAAGCACTCATGAAGGTATATTATTGTACCAGTTTTAGTCTATTATTCTACATATAATGAAAATAAAATTTAAGTAATTTTGTCATACATTTGTATCTAATTGAACAGGGAGTTTCCACGGTCAAAGCTATTGATCATTCAAGCAAGCTCAAACTAATAGATTGTAAAGATCCACGACTTGAAGATAATTTAAGAACCGTCCATTTTTAAAAATATTTCAATTTGAGTATCTTAGATTGGACCATCATCTTATTTTCGCCTTGTGTGATCGGTGGAGGCCGAAGACGAATACATTTTATTTTAGAGTTGGGGAAACGTAGCAATCCCGCCTAATTTGGACCCCCCCTTCCCAATGGTTGTAGGTAAGTGTCTTATTATTTTGAAGAAAGTCTTACTAAAATTATTGTAAAGTGTAATTTTAATTCATTCTTCACTTGTCTTTTGTAGATGAAATACTGCAAAAATTGACGAGTCGTCTAAAAATTTAGCAGTTGTTTGGCGATGATTTGAGTTGGTGGTAGGATTTAGACAAGTGTAGTCGTCTCCATACGATTTAATTTTTCAGCAACTTTGAGGTTTCTTCATCGAAAGATGAGCATGTACCCTCCAAGGACTATTTTCATCAATGTCACATCGAACCGTATAGTCATTAGCATGAAATTTGACTATTCGAAAAGAAATCAAACATTCAATTGCCCATTCACTTATTTGTTCAATAAGTTTTCCTTTTGATTCAAAAATCAACCCAACTCGAGGGCTTTTGTGAACACATTCCCGTCTAATGACCTCCATATCTAACTATGCACTCTCCATAATTGATTTAGCCATCATTGTTGCGGTACACAAGTCCTTGGCTACTGGATCTTCCATTATTATATTTTCATCATTAGTTAGCTTTTCAAGCGGTTGAGTATCGTCATATATGGGTGTTTTGTTATTGACTTCCATATTTTCAATCCACATTGTATCTTCTTCTATTGCACATGTTACTTGCATACTACCAAGTTGCCCTTCACCAACATTTGCTTTGTCAAAAAAAAAAACATCGTCCTCCTTCGTACGATAGTTTGATGTTTCTCCAACTTCATGTGTTGTATAGCTACAAAAAAAAATTAAAATACCAGCATATAAACAACACACTTAAAGATGATTCATAAATTTATAATTTGAATACAAACCAAGTGGTTGTTTGAGAATGAATCGCAATATTACCACCCTGATATTGTGTATTTTCAAAATTTGTTATGGGTATGGAGTCAACTGTTGGATATTGTGGCTCTTCGGCATTAACAAATTTACATTTTTTAACATATAGCTCTATCACTATCACTTTCATTTCAACAGAAAACAATGAATTCGTATCTTCATCATCCTCTACATCAATAGCGGACGAACCATCATCTCTTATCCATTTTGTTATTAGCCTCATATAAATTCACTAGGATTTATTTTTGTCACATTGTGTACATTCCTCTTAAGCTCTTCAAATTTACAATATTTCTTAATTTTTGATCCTTTTCTTTTCCCACCAACGTATTTAGGTTTATCATCATTTTCAACCACTATTTCGCCATCATAGTAATATATAATTGGAACGGTAGACATTATCTACACAATTTTCAAATAAAAACTTTTTAGCAATGAAAACAACAATAGAGTATAAGATTGCATTACAACTAAGAAAACGACGAACTAGAATACAAACAATTTAGACATAAAATTTGCTGAAAATAAAACCATAATTTTTGACCTTTAAGATCTTTACTTGATTGGAAGATGGATGATGTTGCGGTAAATTTGATTGAATATTTAGGGTTTGAAGATGAAAATAGTTTAATTTGATGTTTGGATGGAAGTAGGGTTTGAGGTTTGGGTTTTGAAATGGAGGATTTTGGTTCTTCAGGTTTTGATAGAGATTGAAATGGGGAAGAATGACAGTGGCTGTCTACTTTTATGCCGAAATTGTATGTGCACATTATGTAAATGCGCATGAACAAACTTGTAGACGTGCATTTACGGAATGCGCTAGTTTTGTTTGTCTTAAAAAATAAATCAGTGTACATTGGCATGTGCAAGTTTGTTCATGCGCATTTACAGAATGTCCATGTCTACTAGCCTGTGAACAAAACAAGCATATTTTCATAATAAATTTCCACCCATGTCTATTTTGCTAATAAGTTTTTCTTGATGCTTCTTTCAAAAACTTGTCCTAGTTTATACTAGAAATGTAAATCAAGACATGCCAACTGCACACAAAAAGTTTGCTTAACCTACTGATCACATTAATAAAACATCAATTAACGAAAACAATTGTTGTAGTTTTAAGTTTCTCATGTGATAACTAGTATATTGATCGAACCATCATATATAATTGAAGTTCGAGTATCTGTCTTTTCACAGTAAATCTTCATCAGAGTCTGTTGCCATTAAAGATTCTAATACCGATCAACCATATCGAGTTGAATCTCAAATGAGAGCTTCTCAAATTGATGATTCGACCTATGCTGCTCTTAAACCACCTCAGCTTTCAGTTCAAATTGATGATGATTATACTTTGAGTACTAGAGATATTGAAACTTATCCAGATGCTGAATTGAATCAGAACCAAGTACCTTCCTATACTTCATTTGAACCTCAAGGACAAAATTGTTCAAGTTTTTCAGAATTTTCGGTAATAATATTATTATGATTATTGTTGAGAATCATTACTCTAGCTGGGATGCAAAAAAAATCTGGGCTAAAGTAGATGGATAATCAGTTCGCTATTTCTTTTTGTACATTTACAAATATGATATGCAGGTATATGAGCCTCAAATGACAATTCGCATGCCATTTACAAAAATGAAGTTGCAAGATAATGTACAATTACAAGGCTCACGATCAGGACTAGAGGTACCAAAATAAAATTTTCTTCCTTTCTACCTTGTGTTATCCCTCTTTTTTGTGTACATACATTTATGGTATACACCGGACTTTATTATTTTGCTTGTTAGAAGCAAGTTTGTGATTTGTTAATTATATATTTTATTTTTTATACATTAAAGTTGTCATGATATTACAAGGACAGTCATTTTGTGAATAATATAACATACCTTTAATAGTGATAAATTTTTATAGTCTGAAGATTCTGGACATTCTTTTTATACTGGAACACACATTTAGTTGAAGATTACAGTATATACACATAAAGTTAAAGTTGAAATAAAAACCGATCTATTTTCATACATTGGCAGGAATAATTACATCTTAGAAAACATTTATGCTCAATTGGAAATAGTTTTTTTTATTTCTATTATTATTATTTGTTTTTTTTATTGTTTAATAGTTATATTATACAGTAGTGGAAATTACTTGCGGTAATAATGGTAAAATATTTATTGTAGGTTCAGTTGATATTGGTTATATTTTCTATTTAACCTCCAGATACATTTGGTCTCATATATAATTGTCCTTAGCTCCTTAAATTTTGTTGGGATGTTTCTGAATATATCTATGACTCCAAGTAGCTTTTGCTTGGAATCAACCAGAAAGGAATTTTGTGAAAGCAGTTCAAAAATTTTTTTAACAAAATTTCACTGAATCTTGTTGGAGTTCTGTTATATTTCATGCCATTGAAAGTAGTGTATGATCTTTCGGTCACCAGTTACAATATTAACACTGTCTTATTTTTTAGCTTTGAGTTTAAATAAATAAGAGAACAATAGAAATGGATGTGACCTCTTATTGATGATATGTATGAATATATCGTATTTCTCAATTTAAATCATTTTTGCACGCGCATTCAAAAATGCCATGAAACCTTCATTTGAATGCCGTAAAAAAGAAATATATTCATTACATTAATGTATCAATTTAAAAACAATAAATATGTTTTAGTTATTTCATGTATCTCCACCTCACTCAGATCACAAGCACTCCTGTAACAAATAGCAACCCAGCTTCTATAGCCCCGTTGATGGAGCAGCAGCAGCAGCAGCCGCCGCTAATTCAAGAGCTCTCGCCAAATTATGCAAATTTAGTCCCACATCGACAAATCTATCCCCAAATGTATGTTCCACAAATGTTGATGCCCAACTATTCAAATATCTCAGTGCAGAATAATCATCCTTCAAATAGAAGCAATTATCTTATGATGCCCAGTGGAAGCCCTCAACTAGCTACTGAAAGCATGAAATACAAGCCTTCTGTACAAAGTTTACCTCCCGCTGTCGGATATGGAAATCATAGTAATTTAGGCTTGTATGCATATGGGAACACAGCTGGCATGATTGATGCATATGGAATCAATTATAGTAAGGACAGCAATCTTTATGTTCCAAATCCCCAGGTACTATTCCGTTCCTGATTTAGATGTTAATACTTCTATTGGTCCATGAATTAATTTTGTTCCTATGTAAAAAAAAGGTCCATACTAGTACAACCGTACAACAGTGGGAAACCGACCGTTTGGCTGTGTAATTGAAAAAAGAAAGTTGTAGTTTTTTATTAATTTTAATTAAATACGGAAACCATTTGTGTTGTTTGAAAATTATATAAAGAGCACATGGTAAGTGGTAAATAAAAGGAATAACCAAAAAATTAAAATTATGAGAAGTAATGGCCAAGTAGTACTCATAACTTTGAAATAAATCCATAAAAACATCAAGGTGATTTTTTTTAAGCATGTAACTTAATGGCCAGATAACAATGATGTGGGATGTGTAGTGTATTAGTTACAGTATAGATTGAAGATACGAAAATAGTACACAATATCCTCAAATATCACAAGAATACATTACTGAAGTTTGAAAACACTGTCTAGATTACAACAACACACTATTTATCACTTTTTGTGTGTAATCCAGTAATAAATAAAGGTGCACTCGCATTTCTTTGTCATGACAAGAAGTTCTTTATACATTTCCCATTAGTTTGTATCTCCTCATACCACCTGATCTCAAAAGATTACTTAATCACGACTGAGATTGAATTTAACCTATAGATGTGTCATCGAAGCAAATTATTGTTCTACAACAAACTGTAGAGGCCATACAGCATCCGTGCATTTTTCTCTATATGAGGGCAAGTTTGTCCAGTCCTAAAATGTTCGTTTGGTTGGATTTTTTTCTTCTTCCATTATATGGTTGGAATATTTTTGTCAGACCTAAAACATGTGGAGGCTTAAGAGTGTACTGCTGTAGAACAGCAAATGCAGTTTGAAATACACCACCTTGATATGGTGTTTTAGGACATTTAATGACAGCAGTCCAATGAAATATTAGAATCATAACACGCCAATTGAACTGGATCATACAGCCTTTTAACTTTGTACTTATTTAAATAATTGTATTCCTTTAAAGACTAATTCTTAAATAGATTTTGCTCTTGATGCCTGCATTTATTTTTTTTCTGCCAAGTTCATGATAGATGTGCTAATGGTGGAATGGAGCTTCAGAATTTCAAGCCACCAAAGTTCCATGTACTTTTAAAGTTGTTATTTGTTCTTTAGAGATCCAGAGCTCAATTAGAATGGTTAACTGGAAATCATATCAAACTCTACTAAGAACCATCCATCTATGATCTTCTGACCATAGTAATTAAAGAGATCAGTATGATCTGTTGAAGTTGCTATAATATGTTGGAATAATGTCAAAAGTATTTGAAAATAAAAAAGTAATGGTAGTGCCATGAGTATGTCATGGATGGGCGATTACCATTTTATTACACATTTGCACTACAGTAGAGAGAATATCACTAATCAGCAGCATAAACGTTGACATCCAGAACATTAACAATGCACTCACTCCAAACCTGAAAATCAGGAATAGCACTGAGAACTAAATGAAAAGAAGTAAAAGAACTAAATGAAAAGAAGTAAAATCGAGATAAATTTAGGGGGATGTACCACCCAGTGTGTAAATATGAATGATGGAACAGTAGTCTGTTAGAAGAATGAAACATAAGTTTAAACGAAACAATCTTGTTTAACTGAAAATAGAGATTTCAATCACATGGTATGCATATCAAAATTAAAAATCATACAAAAAAAGAAAAGAAAAGGAAATCATTTATTTTATACCTAGAAGTCACAGAAGCATAAATGGCAACATCAACAATTAAGAAATAGCCAGTCAAGCAAATTGCTCTGCAATGGAGATCGTGCGCGCACACATATGGAACATATGTGTATGTGATATAAAATACTGTACAGTCGATAGTTGTTACTATAAAAACCAAATAACTCCATCCTACTCCAAATAAAAAGTGAAAAGTTATATTTATTTCTAATTTCATATATGCAAGTAAGTAAAGTAATATTTAACAATCTACTTTAAATAAATAAGTCATTGAACAAAATAATCCAACTAAAATTGACAAATTTAAATTCAGGCGTGCATGGGGTAAATAACTAGAATTATGGAACTTAAAAAATTCAGGGATATATGACAATATAATGTTTTGTGGATTTTTATACTATGTACCTGTTATATAAAAAAGTAAAGTGTATTTACCATCACTTTTTTCAAACAAATGATTAAATTACGTTTCTTCTTCGTTCAAGAGATTTAAATAACTAGCTAAAAAAAAAAATCTAACTTCAAGCTAACTACTAAGCAAATTAAAGTAGAAAGCAATTAAACTCATACAGTTAACTAAATGTATACTGAAATTAATAAAAAAGAAAAGAAAAAAGGATCTATACCAAGAGGTATATTGCTAATATATGAGAAATGATAAGCAAGTAATCCGTAAATATCTCATCTTTGGGCATTTGCTTAAAAAATTAATGTTTCGGAAGATTGACTTCAACAAATTTCAGTATTCATTTAAACAACAGTTCATCAAATATGAATGGTTTAAGTCAACGTACTTAGTCCAATAAAACTTGTGGTTAGTCATTGCCAACTCCAAGCATGTCTCTATAAATTTGAGATCACATATTCAATGTTAACTCCGAAGATAAGTGCGATACACAGTTAAAAGATTGTCCATACAACTTTTGTGAAAAACCATTGTAATTATTCAATTATACGAAAACAAATACATATATGTTATGGCATGGAAAAATAGCACTATACAAACAAAAAACAAAGTAAATACATTTTAAAGATACTGTACTCATATACAGGGCCGGCCCTAAGATTGGGTTGCCCTAGCCCAAAATTATTTTTGTTGCCCCTAAATGAAATTTTTTATTTTTTTGTATTTAAAATTAAGCATGTCGTCAAATAAAAATGATACAACATATAATGTAACAATTTTTCATACAAAAACCACTAAAATAAATGGAGTTATATAAAGTTAAATTAACTTTTTATACAAAAACCGCTACATAAAGCGGAGAAATACGAAATTCCATACAAAATATAAAACTTGTTCAAAGAAATGCATTTCGTCTTGCATTTTTTGTAGCGAATTCTTCAATTAAATTGTCACAATCTAGTTTCTCCAAAAACTCACTTTCAGTTGAGATCATTGCTAATCCATTCATTTGTTAATCGTTACATCCACATTAATGCCCATATTTTCAATTTCATTAACATCAATGCCCTCATTTTTAATTTTATCCTCAACAACATTATCAATATTTTCATCAGTAGCTTTACTATCTTCTTCAACTTGACGAGAATTTAGTGATTATTTTGTTTTCGCATTAAAGAGTTTAGATATTGAGCCCACCATTGATGAAGCCACTGCATCGTGGCGTTGTTTACCTTTCGGTTAAAAGCTCTGGAATTTTGGTTTCTAAATCTCACTCGATTTTTATCGTCTTCTTTTTTCGGCATATTATCTATTAACAAAACATTCAAATATGTATTAGTTTTGCCACATGAAATAATATTTCAAATTAAAACTAAAATTATTTAATATAGTATACAAGAGTTTGTCAGTTAACGAATTGAATAAAACATTAGCAATAAATTTAGTTCTGTTTCAGTCATTAATTTAAAATTAATGAATACAGTCAATTGCTTCAGCAATATTGGGTTTCAGTAATATTGGGATTCACTAAATTGAATTTCAGCAATATTGGGTTTCACTGTTTCAGCAATATTGGGTTTCAGCAATATGAAAATAGTCGGTATAATTGCAGTCTTGTGTCAAAGACTTAAACCCATATATACAGTACAATAGCTTCAGCAAATCAATATTGGGTTACACTGAATAAAGGAAAATCAAAATAATCTAACTTGAAAAAAAAAGGGAAGAGCAATAGCTTCAGGCTTTCAGCAATATTAGTTTTGATCTCTGGACAACAATAGGTAAGCGGAGGCAGCAATAGGCAGACAGTAGGTGGTAGTAGGCAGGCGAAGACGGGCAACAGTAGCAGACTTGCGGCAATGGAGTGGACAGTGGACGAAAACCCTAAGTTTGATGAATTAGTAAGCTAGCGAATCGATTAACGTGATATTAGATTTTTAATTTTTCTTAATGGGCTTAGTCAGAAAAAAAAAATTTGTTGCCCACCCCTAGGTGGATTGCCCCAGCCCAGGGGCTTAGTGGGCTTGCCCCTGGGCCGGCCATGCTCATATAGCCATAGCTTGTAGTATGAAAAAAAAAATTCTATTTAAATCCAGAAAAGAATGCGAATATTCTTTAAGTTTTTATGAGCTTGTAAATTGTAATAGTTGTATGTTTCAAATCTAAAATGAAAGTCGACAATAAAAATGAAAATAAGCACTTATTATCGGTCTATGCAACTTCAAATTTTATCATCATTCCTCCGTTAGTTTTTTATGTGCAGTATAAATTTTATCACCATTCCTCCGTTAGGTTTTTTTTACGTGCAATATAGATTTTATCACCATTCCTATATTAGTTTTTGCAACAAATGCAGCCTACATATAGTCCATCGACAAACTCTCAACCCTTTCAGCATACCTTGATTTGCAAATTATCAAATTTTGCTGCTGCTTTTTCCATGTTATATGTGCTAGTATTAGCAATACCGCAAAAAAAAAGTGAAAATCTGAGCATTTCAAATTGCATACACATCAATAATGGTACTTCAGTGGAATGTTAAAGAAATTCATTGGAGTGTGAAGTATTATTAAGTAGAAAGTTTTTGATCCTCTCTGGCAGATGCTATTGTACGAAAGATGAATTATCATCGACTTATCCAAGTTTATCGACTTCTCCCAATCATAGTAATTTACTGGTGTGTGTATTACATACATGCATAAAGTTTATCTACTTCTACTAGTCATAATAATTTAAATGGTTAGTTATAGAGCGATTATAACAAAGATGCTTGTATGTGGATTTCAAGCATATTTTTCCATGCAAATAAGGATTTAGAAAATATGAATGACGAAAATAACATGCAACCAAGGGTTTAGAAGATATGCACCATCAAGGAAGTAGCAAACAACTCCACTCCAAATCTAAATCGTTTATTAGACGATTGAAGAAATTTAATATTTAGGATCTCACGTGTAAATTAAGCAACTATTGCTAACATTTATCATATAAGTGTGATATAACGATAATACCATGTGTGCAATTCAAAAGCACTCTTTTTCTACTTTTTAAAATTTTAAACCTGAATAATTTCAATGTTATTTACAAAAATAGTATCATTTATACAAAAGGGAATCATTTTGAATGGTCAACCCTTCAATGTTACAAGTCAATAATTATCATTGTTGCATTTATTTTAACAAATCATTTGAAATGCAATTTAATTTACTGAAACTATCTAAACAAACATGATTTTTATGAAATCAATCTTGGGTACTAAAAATTGATGAAGTTTAAATTTGGAACTGTATAGGTAAAATAAACGAAAATAATGATATCAATCCATGGCATTCTTACATTGCACCTCACTAGCACCCTTCTTTATTCTTTGAGGTACTTTCAAATATAATAATGTCAAATAATTTCAGAATAAGAAATAACTGTGTTTGCACTACCATAAATTTGATAGGAGGTGTTTGTTCACTTTTCGGGCAAACAAATTGTGTTAATTACACCTAAATATGTTCATTGCGCTTTTTTTTGGTAACCTCTTTGATATACTGATGTTGTATTATGTATACAGAAGGTTCATGATTCAAACTCAACTTTCATCCATCAGTTCAGTTGATAACCCAAAAATATAAGCGATTGAGACACAAATAAAATATAAGAATTATTGTCTTAAATATTTGTGAATATTCCTAAAAAATTAAGAATAAATGAATAAAATAGGAAGAATCTGAGAGAATATTAACTATTTTAATTTATTGTACAGATATTGGCAGAGTTAAAAATGAAAAAGTATGTATTAATTGTTGAGTTTCAAGCAGTTGCATTGCTTTATTTCCTTAGCATTCCATATGCTGATTTAACTAAATATATAAATTTAGTCTACTGACTTCTCCCAATCATTGTGATTTATATGGTTAGTTATAAAATGATTATAACAATGATACATGTATATAATTAATTGATCACATCAGCAATCCAATAAAATACAAATTAAGATAGACATTAAAATAGAAAGGACTAAGCAAATTAAAAATATTTATCATTAGATTTGCGAGTAAGAAAAGCAAAATATTTTAGCTAATTCGTTTGTTGGTACTTTTCGTCCAGAGTCTAGAAGATTCAAAGCATCACGAATTGATTGGGAATATTGGGAAAATTCTAGGGTTTTGAAGAACTAGGTAAAGACTCGTTTGTTATTTTGTAGAACAAAATTTAGGTGCTAAGATGAAAATGGAAACGGGGCTGAACTTTTAGAACAAAGTATGTAGGAGGATGATGATGGAAATGGGAGCATATTTGGATTCTATGAAGTTGGGGAGAAATTAGGTGGAGGGACAATTGTGAAAAATTAGAGAAGAAGTGCCACACGAAATAAAATGAAATAGAGGCACAAAAGCAAAAAAACAAAAAAGGGCAAAATATCGGAGAAGTATTCACGAAAAAATATATTGGGAAGACGAGAGGCAACAAGAGCGGAGTGGAATTCCTAGATTTTTGTTTCGTGTAAAATTGGTTTCAGAGAGGTTCATTTCAGCTCTCTTACAGTAGGCAAACCTACCTAACAGTCAGTTTGATTAAATATAATGTAGGTGTGCACGGGTCTTTTTAGACCGCCACTTTCCTGTTACTTTCTGATAGGGAATGCTTTATTTGTCTTGGGTATTGTTTAAATCGATCAATTTTTGATATGGTTTATTGGCAAAACAAGCAATGTTTGAGTTTACCATTGCCAAACAATTGATTAAACAATTTGTGTCACATAGTGAAAATAATTATATCTGATATTTGCCTTTTAAATACCATAGTGAAAATTCAAAGCAAGTCCCTAGTTGATTGTTTTGATAGACAAGTCATCTCTACCTCAAAACAGGTTATAGAACATGGCCCTGTTCTTTAATGCTCATTTTATTTCACGCACACAATTCTACCTTTTTATCTTTAAAATGCCATGGGTTTATCGATTCATCTTAAGCATTAATTAAACGTATTTGTTTTTCTCTTCTTTTTTCCTTTTTTTTAAATTTTAAATTTTTATTTTTGGGGGATGACGACTTTGTTATGAAAATGAACTGTTATGATCAAAGTTTTGTACAATGAAAAGCTCGAACTATGGCATGCTGCCAAGAAATGCAATTCAGCTGTGTCTGATTACTTGTGAACACAATAATGACAGGGACAGTCAGAAAATGGAACATGGATTCAAAATCCAAGAGAAATGTCAACTTTCAGACCAACTCCATGTTACAATATGGCAGGGCAGCAGTCTCCAGGTCTTCAGACATTCATGCCAGCAAATCTGGGATTGAATCAGCCTGCTGCATACCCGTCATCTCAGCTTCAGTATACAAGCTTCTATCCTCATCCTCCTCCTCATCAGCCCGGATCAGTTGTGGGGTCCAGCAATCCATCGCTTAATTCTGCATTTGGGATGATCCCAGCAAGTCCTACGCAGATGGTTACACCCTTTCAACAACAACATCAGCTTGGAGGACACCTAGGTTGGACCAATGCCAACTTTTGAAAGCCACTACTTCGATATATGTACGTTGGTTTCCTGATATTATGCTATTTAAATAACCGTTGTCCCGACCGATTATCATATGCTACTTAACTTGTATTACTTGTAGTTTTTCCATGATGACTTGCTCGTCACAATGAGAGATAATCTTGCATGAATTCCAAACGGTTTCAATTTTATTTGTAATTCTCAATACCAGGCAGTTTCTTGAATGTGTTGGGAATCAGTGCTTGTTCTGTTTAGATTTGTCATCTATTAAATAAGAATTTTTAGCTCTTTTATTAATTCGATAATTTTTTCCTCCCCCTTCTTGTTCCTTTTGGGTATTTTATTTTCAAACCCTTGTAATTTATCCATTATTCTACTAAAAATGTGTCGTATCATTTTACATCCAAATACAGAACTTCAATTTTTTTTAAACCATTTACAAATCTGTTGACGATTCTCTTTTAGTATTTTATATTCAAACTAGATAATTAACTTAAGTACATAACCAAAAGTCGAACTATTTAAATAAAATTAGCCGACTATTATTTATTAATTTGTGTTATAAATTCAGGAAAAATGAGAATTTCAATACATATATGAAGGTTGTATCAACAAAAACGGTAAAATTTATTTTTCATACAAATATAAAGATATATAAATCACATAACATAAATAATAATAACAAAATTAATTTACAATTCATCTCAATTATTTTTTCATATATTTCATTGCAAATTATGCTTTTTAGTAAAGCTAGCTGGCTTTAAAATGGACCGTCCATTTTATAAATGAATTTAGGAACATGTGTTCGACACATGCGTCGAAACAACTAACAGATATAAGCCCAGAAGATAGGCAAAATACCTATACCGTTAATACAAATCACACTAGTCTCCCTTCGTAGAGAGGGAAACACTCCCATCTTCAGAAGAGGCAGGGTCGGTGACATGCAGATATTCAGAAAAATGAAAAACTAAAGAAGGAAAAAAATCCATCGAATCAGTTCTATATAAATACTTCCTATCCCCCGTGTCATCTAACAATCTAGATTATTAGTATCTCCAAGATAGCCTAAAACATATAGAGAAAACACTTCACTATCCGCTTGGGCGAAAAGGCGTCTTTCCTCCCCTTCAACTCCTATGTACTTGAAAAAGTTTCCACGAGACGGCTCGTATCTCATTTTCGAAGGCACGTGCACTCAAGCTTGTTCAGAACGTCTGCAGCAAAAATCCAAAGGAGTTGGAATCACCACAGAAACCACTAGATCAACCACCTCAACTGGCCTTTTGCTTTGGAACCCACTACCTAGTTGCGGGACGAGGAAGGGGAACCTTAGCAGTAAAAGGCAGCGGCACATCAACAACCGTAGGAGAAGTATCTGAAGAACCATGCTTACATGCATTAGTCATATGGCCAAAGGAGCAACACATCATACAAATATCAAACTTCCAACTACAACGAACATCGACTATTCCACATCATGCATTCCTCGGAAATGAACGAAAAAGGGAAGACCATGTAGTACTCTTGTCCGAGATATCATTAGCGCTGCCGATCTTCATCCTTGATTGATGCGCAAGATGCACATCTACACGTTTTGGAATACTAGAGACAATTGAAATTTTGGATTACGCATTGTCACAAACACCTCGAGTGCACAAAGCATTTCCTACCATAGTCAGCCCCTCCTTGACAACTACATCTAACTCATCACACGATGAACTAGAGCTTGCTATGCACCATCCCTACAACTAGCAGCAAGCAGAGGGGACAACGGGTGTAACAACCCAAAGTTTTGGTCTTTTGATTTTAAATGTTTAATTAATCCTAAATATTTAAATAATTGAATTTTGAATTTAATAATTTATAATTCAAATATAGGGAATGTTTAAATATTTTAATTGTGAATTGAATATTAATCAAATGGATTTAATAATTTTATTTAACTCCTTTTAATTACAATGAATTCAATTTGTAAATTTATTTACAAATACAAATAGATTAGATAAAATCAATAATCGGATAGAAAATATAAAATGATATTTAAATTTGTATAACTAAAATTCTAGGGCACTGTCTTGGATTTTGACGAAACTAATGCCATTAGATTCGGAATAATAAATTATTGTACGTCGTCGAGTTTCGTAACGATCAGACGAACCGTGTGGTCGTGCGAGCTCAAAATGTGTAGCAATTAATTTTAGATATAGTTTGATTTAAAAAGCTAACTTTCGTATACTTTGAAATTAGGTATCGAAACTAGTTCCATTGAGTTCAGAATTGAGGTATTTAAAATAGAACGCCAGTCGGCACGCTTCGATAGGAGTTTGAGATTTTTGGGTATGTAATGCCGGATATTTTAAAATAAAATAATATATACACTCTATTGTGTTGCGCGATGATGTACGGACCTAGGGAGGGGGGCTGGTGGACGTGTTTTGGTGGAGGGTGGGGG
The DNA here is from genome assembly GCA_030765085.1 of Allium cepa. NCBI lineage: Eukaryota > Viridiplantae > Streptophyta > Magnoliopsida > Asparagales > Amaryllidaceae > Allium > Allium cepa. The sequence goes on from CM060928.1 coordinate 591,898,881, forward strand.
AGGCACCGTGGTGATGTCGGATGGGTCGAGGCTGCGTAGAGATGCTCAACAGTGAAGTCGGATTGGAATTTCATCGAGCTATTCTCCGTATCAGTGAAAATGGTGCACTACCATGATGGTGTTGTGCATGTCTAGGAGCAGCGGTCGTTTGCAATTGGGGGAGAAGAAGTAGTTGAGTGATTAAGTTAAGTAATGATTTGTTAATTAGTTATTAATTAATTTAATTTAATCGATAACTTATAAAATGTGTATCTCACTCATACGAGGTTGGATTCAAGCGCCATTGCGTTGGACTCGTAGTGATGATGGCTACGCAATGGAGTTAGTTTGGTTGGATTTGGAGCTAGTGAAATTTTTGCCTAAAATCGAACGCCCGTTCGGTTTTAGTTCGAAACCGAAACGCTTCGGCGAAAACTGGAATCAAAGTGAATTTAACTCACATTCAATTTTACTATATCATATCTATGATGCTATAAACTATTATTGATTGCTTAGATGTTAGTTGAATTGTTTGGTTGAATTCTTGTTTGGAAAAAGGATGACATTAATTTGATTGTTATGAACCCATATGATTATATATATATATATGTATGTATGTATGTGTGTGTATATATATATATATATATATATATATATATATGTCCTTAACCATTGTTTTGTTGGGAGAGTTTGTAGAGAGGCCTTGAGGGGTTAATTGTCAATAATTATTTATTACATCCTTATGTTATTATATTGATATTTAATTGAAATAAATTTTGATATTCCATTTAAATTGTTTAAATATCGTTATAGTATTTTCGCTATATCGTCATTTGTTGACTTTCATTCCTAAAACCCTGTCATATGTGTTTTGAACTTGTGTTTTCACTAAACAGAATTCTAAAATTCATTGATCATATTAATTAATGATATTTTAAATTTATTATTCATTTTAACTAATGATTTTGAAATTAATTAACCAGTTTAATTAATGATATTTAAAAGTAATTAATCATTTTAAATAATGATATTTGAATTTAATTAATCCTTTTTATTAACGATGTATGAAATTTATTAGTCTTTCGGATTAATGAGATTTGAATTTAAAATAGATCATTTTAATTAATGGTATTGAATTTAATTAGTCATTTTGATCAACGATTGTTTAAATTTAATTGACTATTTTATCTAATGATGTTTAAAGCTAGCTAATCATGTTAACTAATGATTTTGAAATTAATTAATTACTTTAGTTAATGATGTTTTGAAATTTATTAATCTATTTGATTAATGAGATTTGAATTTAATTAAGTCATTTTAATTAATGATTTTAAACTTTAATTAATCATTGTTTTAAATTTAATTAATTGTTTTAACCATGATATTTGAAATTTAGTCAATCATTTTAACTAATGATGTTTTACAGTTAATTAATCATTTTTAACTAATGATGTTTTGTATTTAATTAATCGTTTTAACTAATGATGTTTGAATTTGATTAATGTAATTAATTAATGATTATTTAAACTTAATTAATGGTTTTAATTAATGGCATTTAAAATTTATTAATCATTTTAATTAATGATGTTTGAGATTAATTATTCATTTTAATTAATTATTATTTTATTTTAATAAATCTTTTTTAATTAATGATATTTAAAGTAAATTAATTTGATAAAGTTATTAAAGTAAATTAACTAATTTAATGAAAGTGTTTTAAAGTTAGTAAACCGATTTAATAAATGTTTTGAAGTTAATTTACTGATGTTATAAAAGCGTTTGGAAATAATTAACTATTTTATTAAAGATCATGGATTTGTTTATTTACAAGAGATTATAAATGTGAATGATCATCTTTTAGGATAATTAATGTTGTTTTAAAATTTATAAAGGTTTTTAACTTGTTTTATTTTCTTTTGTGATAATAAATATTATTTTAAATTTATAAATGATGGTTTTAAATAAGAAAATCCTTTAAATGGAATTATTTATAAATAAAGCGAAGGGTAAATTGTCTGGGTTATAGTAAACAATGTTTTAATGACATTAATTTTTGACCCTCGTTTTAATACACTTAGTATTATAAATTTTTCCTTATAAAACAACATTTTTAAAGAGTATTCCCAAAATGTTTTTACTAATATTTGTAAGAGGATTTTAGACTCAAGGAAAAAGTTGCAGAAAAATTTAGTTCTAGGGACAGAAAGTTTGCTTATTAGGCTGAAGGACACTTTTTAGTGTAAATCATAGAATGATAGTTGTATCTATCATTTTCTGTTTACACTATCAAATGTCCTTCAAACTAAAAAGCAAACTTGCTGTCCTTTAGACTAAATTTTTTCGCTACTTCTTCCCTGCGCCTATTTTCCTGTATTTGTAATATGGTTTAGTTTTAAAAAGTAAGGTGTAACAACCCACTTTTCTGTACAATTCAAACTGACAATAAACCACACATGTCCAACCCAAATCAAATGGAAAGACAGATAGTTAAGGGAAAGAAAGAAGAAAGAAGAAAGAAGAAGAGAAGAGAAGAAGAAGAAAGAAACTAATACAACACAGAATCTCACTATCATAGTGGAACAATGTATAATATAATATCAATGATCTTTACAAAAGAGAAATGTTACATACATACGTATGAGTATAACGACAATCACAATCATCAGCCTAAACAGTTATAACATTCTGTCCTCACAATTGCTGATAATTTCAAAAACAAAGCAGCAAAAATAAACATATACGAAAATACGACTTGAAGACCTCCAACTCGTCACCTGAGCTCCAATGCATCCAAAGCAATCTGTAAATATGCTCGGTCTGACCTGAGCATTATAATAAAATATCACCCGAGTCAGTCTGGAAAATCAGCATGAGAAAATACATCCAACTATATTTTTAAAGTTATAGAAACCTTTTCAAAACAAAGGTATCTCGTAAGACCACGCCACACATAAACACGGATTGGCTTTTACCTTACGATAGCCAAAATATTTCATATGAAATCATTTGGTATTATAATAGTGTCTAATATACAAGTACTTATTAATCATATTCGAAATTGTTACATTAATTAAATCCAACATACTAGGTTCTACAACCAAAACCGAAGGCTCGTATTGGAGAATGGATTCCAACTATGAAAGGGTAAGGGTCTACCCACTGAATCCATACACCTCTAAATAAAATGTACGGGAGGCTAAAACACATTACACCTCTGCTACTCAGGACCGACACTGCCTCCCTTCTTGAGTAGCACCGAATATGTTCACCCCACAGTTGTAGATTACAGCCACATAATAGGATCCCGAAGCATACATGAATATCACTCTAGACTTGGGATGATCATACCTTACTTGGGTGCGACCCACTTATCCCTGCCGCATGTCCCTGCTTTATTCATTTCCCAGGTGTGAGGCTCAAAGAAGCCACGCTCTTACCTTTTATATAACACCTCCCACTTGGAATGCTAATAGTGCCCTCTAGGCAATAATGCAATATCGGCATTTATCCATACAAGTTCGTTCTGGGACTGAACGAAAACAAATTATGAGCTCCATCTCCAATTGCATCATCTTCAAGATGTATTCACTTCGAACGCTTGAGTTGGATCGAAGTGGTTTTCAGATAACATACCCGATCCCAGTCTCTTCAAAACAACTTTTGATAATTCTCGGTAAACTCAATCCCGGTTCTTTAGGAAATAAACAGTCAAAGATAAGATTGGAGATCACCTCCTAACCGTTAGTGGACGAATTTCCTTATCATTGTCCTAGGAGAACGAAACGAGATTTACATGCACAATACAACATCATCGGAGATGACTGTGCCACATAACTCACGTGTTTCTCCTATATATTTTCAAAATTACTTTTAGGTTCAAATTTTGATAGTCGGTTATTTAACCATCGAATAACAAACATCCAATCAGGGATTTAATTCCATAGAGAAAACCAATATTTGGTTAAGCACTAAGCAACACCAAGCCCCCTTAATTAATCTTTTCATTAATTAAAATCATCTTGTAAATGCTTGTATCAAAATACTTTAACAAAGATATATTCACAACTCTTATATTTTCAATACTTAGAAAAGATCCATATACTTATCTCAATGGTATAAGTATATTTGCCAAACACTGAGAAAGATCTCCCTTTTACCGAATTCTAAAATGTTTATAAACTCCATTATTAATTTCTAAAACCATTTATAAATTATTCTTCAAGTCATTTCTAAACCCTTATAAACCCATGCAATTATTTATAAATTTATAATCCATTTCTAAATTTTTTTATAAATATCCATCTATTTATAAACCTCTTTGCCTTGTAAATAATCTTCCCTTAAATCTTCAAACCATTTTATAAGTTCCTCTTATAAAAATCCAAGTTCGTTTGCAAAACAGCAATGACCCAGAATTTTGGTTATTTGAAGTTAGAATATTTGATTAATTTTAAATATTGAAAAGTTAATTTTATAGGTTAAATAACTTGAATTTCAAATATAGCGATTTAATGGATAAATTAATTACTGAATCTAAAAATTGAAATTGTGTAAATAATTGAACCTTGGATTTTAGGTGGATAAAAATAATTTCAAAGCTGATTTAAAACTTTATTTAACAAGAATGAAGATAATAAAATTTTAAATTGATTTAATAATTTTTTAATAATAACTTGTTATAATTAACATTTAAAATTGCTTTCCGGGGCATATTCTCGGATCTTGACAAAACCTATGTCATTGGGTCCATAATAATGAATTATAATACGCCGCCAAATTTTGTAGCGACTAGATGCACTGTTTGGTCGTACGGGATAAAAAAGCGTTGAAATTAATATAAAAAATTTAGTATTATAATAAGGTTCAAAAAGCTATCTTCTGCATACAATCGAATTAGGTATCAAAACTTGTTCCATTACGTTCGGAGTATTGGTATAACATTAGAAATGCCAGGCGGCACACATTGGTTGGAGTCTGTAATTATATAGCTAGATATTTTTGAATTTTAAATAATATATTTCCTTCGATTTAACTTTACATTACCCTAGCCTTTCTTATCAGCCGCACCTATCTATACCACCCACGCCCCCTATGATCTCCCTCCCTTATTTAAACGTAGCAAAAGAGGAACGTAATAGGAAGTCTAAAAAAAAAAATTATATATCAAAATATACTTAATAATAAATTCTCAAACGAATATTAAAAATCATGTTTCGATGAGATCTTTGCGCTGATATGCTTCATAAAGAGCGTGGCTTCGATTCTTGAAGCTTGACAGTGAAGACGTGTGAAGGTTGGGAACTAGGGTTCACGATTTCTCAAGCTCGAGTCGTCGTTAGGTGATATGGAGGATTGATTTGAGATCGAGGAGTCAAGGGGTGCCTTTGGACGGCATTTGATGATGTGCGGTCGAAGTTTAGGGGTCGCGATTTTTCACGGCAGCAGCAGCTCGGGTCGACGTCGCGATTTGGAGGAGGGGTGCGGGCTTGAGTTTGTTGGGATGGTCGAGTTGCTCTCGCGTAGAGCCACGTGCCGGCACAGACGGATTCAGAAACCATCGAGCGATTATCCATGTCACCATAGTTCGTGCACGGTTGGAAGAGGGACGTGCACAGGGAGATGATTTTTGAATTGGGGAAGATGATGGCAGGAGGGAAAAGTTGTAATTGTAATGAAGTTATTAGTTTAATTATTTATTTGTTTAAAATCGTAACTTTTAAAAATTCATATTTCACTCATACGAGGTCCGATTGGAACAAAACCTATTGCGTTGTGCTCGTATCGATGAAAGCTTTGCGATGGAACTTGTTTGATCAGATTTGAAGACTGGAAATTTAGGCTAAAATAAGACGTCGCTCGGTTTTAGTTCCAAACCGGAATGCCACGGCGATGATAGAAAATTTCGGTGAGTTAATCTCATCTTTTTGGATAACTAGTATGATTTATAGTTAATAAAAATTGTTGAATGATTTTCTGGATGAATTATTATATTTATATTAGTTGGTTTGGATATATTCCTGCCTATTGGAGCGAAAGACCCTATTGGGTTCCCATATAAAAGAGGATGACCCGTTGTATTCGAATCCCGCCTCGAAGCGGTTGATTTATATTTTTTGATTATTTAACATTTGTGATGCAGGGAGAAACATGTGGAAGGATCCGACGGGATTCCTTGCCATTATTGAATTATATTATTTCAATAATATTTCTTTTATATGGACTATTGAATAATATATATGATTGTGGATGCTGTGGTTATAACATCGTTGTTTGTTTGAAATTAAAACAATGTACTGATAGAAAATAATATCGATATCGGTTAAGTGTTGGATGGTTATTGGCCTAAAATTAGTATTTTTAAAAATACTGTAAATTGCCGTTTAAGTCGGAATTGGTTGTTGAGACAAGAAACGAATTTTAAATCCAAAATTTAGTTTCAAAAATATTTTGTTTAAAGGTTATCTAATTAAATATATTAATATTATAAGTTAATTAATTATATTAATACTATTTTTAAAGTTATATAATTATATTTATATTATTTTAAAATTTTATAATCAAGTTAATATTATGTTAAAGTTATTTAATTATTTTAATATGATTAAAAGTTATTTGTTTATGGTTAATATGTTTTAAGAATTTTTAAGAAGCTAATGAGTTGAAAGATTAATTATTTAGGAATAATTATGGCTTGAAAATTTACAATAAGGATTATTAATGAGTTTTGGAAATAAGTTATTATCCTTTATAAAAATGGTAAAGATAAATTATTATTATTATTATTATTTTTAACAATATTCTGGAATTACTGGTTATTATTAAGATGTTAAAGTTAATAATTTTTCACTAATTTAAGTGCCTAGTGTTAATGATTATTATTATAAAATGATGTTTTAGAGTTGAAAATTTTAATTGTTTATAAATGTTTCCGAAACCTATGAATGGAACCGAAAGATCTGGATTTATAAAAGAGCTTATGAAATGATTTGGAGACGCAAGAGGTATTATTTACCAGTTGAAAGACTTTATAAATGGTTAAATATTTATAAACAAATTTTTAGAAGAGGGGTTATAGACTTATAAAAGAGTTTATAAATGGTATATGGGTTCATAAAGAATTATAAATGATTTTGATATATATAAGAAGTTATAAGTGACTGAATTCTTGGTAAAGGATTTATTAATGTTTTTCGAAGATTTATAAAATGGTTTATGAATGATCTTGGAGAATTGCAAGGTGAATTATAAACAATTTTAGAATCGAATAGAAAGGAAACTTTTCAAAGTTTTGCGGATATACTTATACCATTGGAATAAGTATATCGCTATTTCTATATATGGAAATACAAGGATTTGCGAGTATATCTTTTAAAGGTGTTTATATACAAGTTATTGTATGTATAAAGAATTATTAAAGGAGGCCAGTGATTGCTTATATACCGAGCCAATATCGATTTTCCAAATGAAATAAAATCCTGATTGAATGTTGTTATTCGATAGTTAAATTACCGACTATCGAAAATAGACCTGACGTAATTTTGTAAATATTTAGAAGAAACACGTGAGTTATATGGCATAGTCATCTTCGATGATGTTGTACTGTGCGTATAAATCTTATTTTGTTCTTCTAGGACGATGATAAGGAAATCCGTCCACTAACGATTAGGAGGTGATCTCCGATCTTACCTTTGTCGTTTTATTTCCTGGAGAACCGGGGTTGATTTTACTGGAACGAACGTTGTTTTGAAGTGACCGGGATCAGATATGTTAACCGAAAACCTATTCGATCCAACGAATGTATTTTGAAGTGAAGACATCGTGAAGAGCATGGAATTGAAGACTGAGATGTGAAGTGCAAGGGCTAATTGCTACTAATCCTGGAGGTTATTCCAAAATGGATGTAGTAGGAATAGAGCCTTCGGTTTCGTTCAGACCTAGAATGGACTTGTATGGATGGATGCTATCGGCACATTGTCATTGAAGGGCAATGAGCATTCCAAGTGTGAATTTCTGAAAAGGTAATCGTAGCTTCAAGCTTCATCAACTGGGAATGACTGAAAATCTGGGGAGATGCAACAAGGCTAAGTGGGTCGCACCCATTAAGTTATGTTCTCACCCTTCTAGATACATCTACATATTTATGGATTGGTTGTGCATGAGATTTCGATAAAAAGGGTTGCAAAGCAACCCTTATGATGATATATTCGGTACTATCCAGGTCAGGGGTAGGCCGGTCTCGTGTTGGTAGGGGATCCAGGCGATGTCTTCAGTACATTTTCTAGACGTGTACTGTGATAGGTCGTACCCCAGTGCCATCATTGTATGGAATACATTCTCCAATACATGACTTTGCGGTTTTTATTGTAGAGCATAGTATGCTGGAATTTAATTAATGTAATTTTTTTTGGCTATTTTAATGTATTTGTACTACACACTATTATAATATCGTAAGGTTTTTATATAAAATTGTTTTGGTTATCTTAAAGAAAAAAACCCGTCCGTGTTTATGTGCGGCGTGGTCTTATGAGATACCTTTTGATTTTCAAAGATTTTTATATAACTTTAAATCCAGTTTGGTGTGTTTTCTCACGCTAATTTTTCAGACTGACTTGGGTGTTATTTTATTATAATGCTCAGGTCAGACCGAGCGTATTACTGAATAGTTTGGATGCTTGGAGCTTCAAGAGACGAGTTGGAAGCCCAGAGACGTATTCACATTGATGGTTCCATTTTCCGCTATATTCATTAGTGTGTTATCAGCGATTACGAGGATAGACTGTTATTACCGTCCAGGCTGGAATAGGTTAGTATACTCCGATTGATGTTTGTGTATATACAAATTACAGTTTTTCTTTTATGTAGAGACTTGTGACATATTATAGATTGTTCGTTCCGTAGTGAGATTCTATGTTGTTTAGTTTTCTTCTTATCTTCTTTCTTCTTTTTTTCCTTAACAATCAGATTTTTCGACATTCGATTGCTCGACATGTGATACCGTGGATGTATTTGTGTCAATTTTTAAAGGTCGAAAATTTGGTTCGTTACATTTGGTATCTGAGCTGAAGGTTAAGTGAGAACCTTAGCTTTGGTGGGAATTGCTCATTAGAGATAGGGTAAGTAGTACACTAGAATGAGTTTGAGTGTGTGTGCGTGTGTATGAGCACGTATTTGTTAGTGATATAAAATGCTTTATATTGTGTTGGTTGCACTACACCATATTAGCTGTATAACGCCCCACCCCGAGACCCACCTTAGTAAAGAGAATTAACGGGTAATTCCGTCTACTAAAGTGGAGAATAGGGCTATTTAGGAGCGACCATCTATAATATTGTCTTAAATATCTACTGAATACGTCAATAAATGCAATATAATTTTTCTTCTATCTCAAGTGGATCGACATACCCAGTAAATGCTTAATCCAAAACTATAGGTGGCTAACGGATCTATCAGAACAAAATACAATAACTGAATGTAAATCACATCACAAAATAGTAACCAACATTATATATATATATACATGTATATACACTGATACATGTTTAGTACAATACAATATGAATACAATAAAGGTGGTACACGACCACACCATATACATCGAATCTAATGTAAATACATCAAAGTATGCGGAAGAAATAAACTACTCAAGAGAAAGAAGAGCTGATATCCAACATCAAATTCAAGCTAAGTCCAATAGATGATACCTGAAACAACTCGGTCTGACCCGAGTGAAAACACACAGGTCAGGCTAGCTAAAATCATCAATTAAACAGAACAATCGATAGGATAAGTAAGTGAAAGCTATGGTATCTTTTCTCTTAAAGCATGCATTTCAACATCATAAGAAAGGACAACATCTCTTCTTGGCAAGTAGAAGAGATAATGATGATAAATTCATACTTAAGTGACATAACTGACACTTAAGAAAATGGAACATTGGTAAGCAAAGTTTTAAAGGTAAGACTCAACAAACATCACTTTCGCCTCATATCATCGGTGGTATAAAAGAATACAGATAATGACTTCAAATGATTCAAATATCTTCTTAGAAGTGGTCGTCAATATAACAATACATCAAAGGTACATATCCTTTGTACATAGAATAAAACACATATGGATGTGCCTCCTCTCATTGGCACCTACCAAGGATCGTTCAAGGAAATATAAAACCCAATCATAAAAGAAGCTTTATTCTTATCATGCCTCGTATCATCGGTATAAATATAGATACATCTCAAATCCATCACTAAAACTGATCATAAATGATTCTTCATAATCATTTATACCTCATCTCATCAGTATAAATATATAAATACATCTCAACTCCATCTTAACATCAAGTAGTCCATAAAATCATCAAATCATCAATCCATAACGCAAATAACTCAATCAAAGAGTAACATCATAAATGATTTCACCATATACGTATACATCTCATCTGGCACCAGGCTATCAATGTGATGATCATCTAAAGACTGTGAAGTCTAAAACATCAAAACTCAAAGAAATCCCGGATTGGCCAGATCCTAGATTGCATGCCGAAGCAATGCTACACACGATACATCGTGACTAGTACTACTATTTGGTACCATAAACATCATGATGACTGGAGTCAAATAACATCTTAACATCATGAACATCATGAATGACTATAGTCTATAACATCATAATGACTCCCTGTCACAAAGACCCGAGTTAATAACATCGTGATGATCAGAGTAGCATCTACATCGTGATGACTCCAATCGAGTACTCGTGGTCTGTAGTACTAATAAACATCATGAATGTGTCTCAACTTCTCGGATAGGATCCCAATAGGTGTTAGCGTATGTACCATACCAAGCGTTCACAACTAACAGTTTACTAGCCGTTAGTTGGTGCCACACTAGTAAAACTTCAAGAAAATATACTCAACCTCGTCTCATTGGCGAGTAAATACAATACTATGCTCGTCTCATCTCATTGACGAGTACTAGGGGCATCGTGACTTGTCTTGTCTCATCGACAATTAAAAACTATCACAATACATCTCAACATCGTAAAATCATCACAAAGAAGCTTACCTTATCTCATTGGGAAGTAAAAATAACATCTAGATGGTTATTTATAACCATAATTCCAAATAGGAATTTCTAGCTCTTAATTCATCTCATTTCATCGATGATTAAGAAACACATCTTAAAATGGTCCTTCATCAAATATACTCCTAAATTGGTGTTCTCGGAGCATATAATCTACCAAAAATTTAATAACATCTTAAATCATCTCAAACAGTTCATCGAAAGGGTTTCGATCGTATAAGTCCGATATTAAGCGATAAAGCAAATCCATGTGTCCCATACCATATGTTTTACTTTACCATATAATTGTCTTTCTTATACGTCCTTAATTCATAGAAATAAGTAATTTTATTTATAAAATAATTTTATTAGAGAAAACAGAAATTTAAAAGAATTTCTGAAAACGATTATTAAAACCAATATTTGAAATTCCTTTATTATAGGAAATAAATATGACTTTATTTTAAGAAAATAATTTTAGAAAAACTATGTAATAATAATTTGAAATGTACATGTATTTCAAAAATGGTTTAGTGAAAACCGTTCTCGAAAGCAATGAAAACTAAGAGGGTTATCTCAAAACCGATAACTGGAATTCAATACGAATTCAATCCAAATTTAACCCAAAATCAATTCAAATTCCATTTAAATTTGAATTTAAAATTCTCCAAATATAGATAGCCTACTGATAGGCATCATAGCTCTCAAAATATCTCAAAACATCATCAAAACCGAAGAGAATGAGAGCAAAAACGAGCTAATAAAATTCTAATGTCAACGATTGTTGTTGCTGTCATTTTGCTCTCAGGACAACAACATACAATTATAATTTCGACCAAACAAACTTTAAAATTCTAGAAAACACAATGAATGAAACTTGTAGCACATGACTTAAGCTTTTTATAACATCCAAAATTATCAAATTCGGATAAGAAACAAAGAAGTTAAAGCTAACTTCGTTTTAGTTTCAAACACAGAGCAAATAATAGCTTTGCTCTTGGGACAACAGTAAAAAAAATTCGATTTTGACATAGCTACCCTCAAAATTACAGAAAACTCAATGGATGAAAGCTATAGTACATGAATTGTGCTTTCTGAAACATTAAAAATTATCGAATTCCGATCAAAATGGAGAAAGATATAGCTCAAACAATATCAGATTCAAACTCAGGAAATTTTGTCAAAGACATAACTATACTTCTGCTTTCAAATCTGTTTTAGGTTAATCAAATAGTAAAATATCGAAATGAAACGTGAAGACAAATTATTCCTTATTGAATGTAGTTTCCAGCAATTTTTTTTTACCTAAATCGGACAAGAAACGAATAACTTATGGCTAGAACACTTCTTTGGCTTGTGATTGTTGCTGCTGCCAATTTGCTCTCGGGACAGCAACAAACAAGCACGATTTTTATTAAGAAAACATCAAAATTTTAGAAAAATCAAAACATAAAACTTGTAGATCTATGTCTATTCTTTACAAAACATCAAAAATTATCAAATTCCTATTTAAAATGAAGTAGATATGCCCAATTTACTGACGGCAATTTCCCAAATAAACATGTAACAAACAAAATTGAGATTTCTTACCTTGAAATCTCAATCAAAGGTAAAAAATGTGAGTTTTAAACTCACCTTTGATTTTAGGTAGAAAATACCCAAATTTGTGAAGAAAGAATGGTGTTTGAAGGTGAAATCCTTTCTCTATTCATATTTTGGTGAAGTTCTTCTTGAATTAGTATTGAAATTGAGTGGAATTGAGTTTTAGTTAGAGAAAACCAATGTTTTTCTTTCTTTCTATTTACTGTATCTTTTGTTTTGAGGAGGAAGATGAGAAAAAGGGTATGCACACCTATTTCCTCTTTACTTGATGGTTCTAGAGATGGTTGATGGATTCAAACCTTACCCAAATAAGCCTAAGACTAAATATACTTAGTGAAAATATAAAGCTATGTACATATTTATCCCATTTTAACATTATATATATATATCTCCTTTTACATTTTAAAGTCAAATAAAAATCTATACAACATATGTATGTAACTAAAATTGTTATTATATAAAATAATAAAATTTATTTCGGCAATAAAAAGTTATTTTTATAAATAAAACCCTATCTTTGACAATATTTTACAAATTACACCATTTTAGTGTAAAAACACTATTTTCAATGCAATAACTTAAACAAACATTGAGATTTCTTACCTTGAAATCTCAATCAAAGCTTGAAAATGTGAGTTTTGAACTCAACTTTTATTTTAGATAGAAAATACCCAAATTTGTGAAGAAAGATTAGAGTTTGAAGGTGAAATCCTTTCTCTATTCTTATTTTGGTGAAGTTCTTCTTGAATTAGTAGCAAAATTGAGTGGAATTGAGTTTTAGTTAGAGAAAGCCATTGTTTTTCTTTCTTTCTATTTACTGTATCTTTTGTTTTGAGGAGGAAGATGATAAAAAGGGTATGTACACCTATTTCCCTTTACTAGATGGTTCTAGAGAGGGTTGATGGATTCAAAACTTACCCAAATAAGGCTAAGACTAAATATACTTAGTGAAAATGTAAAGCTATGTACATATTTATCCTATTTTAACATTATATATATCTCCTTTTACATTCTAAAGTCAAACAAAAATCTATACAACATATGTATGTAACTAAAATTGTTATTATATAAAATAATAAAATTTATTTCGGCAATAAAAAGTTATTTTTATAAATAAAACCCTATCTTTGACAATATTTTACAAATTACACCATTTTAGTGTTAAAACACTATTTTTAATGCAATAACTTAAACAAAAATTTCTTTTGTGTAAAATAAATTACAATAAATCATTATAATACTTTTTAATCATCAAAATATTTTTTCCAAACAATATTTCATCTTTTATTTTAGTAAAATACATAATTTCTTCAAATTTTCTCTTTTTAAAATCAATAAAAGGTTAATATTGACAATATTTTTCAATATTGTTGTATTTACCCAAATAAAGTTGCACTTTGATTATTTTCTACTTAAATTCTCAAAATAAAGTTTTTAAAACTTTATTTTCATCACTTTAGATTTATTTCAACAATTTAACATTGAAATACACCACCTAGTTAACTTATTAGCTCCAAACTAATAAATACCCAATAATTCAATTTATTTAAACCAAATACTTATCCAATTCATTTTTAAAATCAATATTAAATTATATTTTGCATTATAATTTAATACTAATGGTAATCTCCAAAATCCTGGGTTGTTACAGACTCCCCTTCTTAACAAAATTGCGCCCTCGCAATTTCTAGAGGAAAAAGGCTGTAAACAACACATCAATTTCATTAATCGAACAAAAGCTAGACATGCATAAGATGAAATTCCTCATCTCTTATTAAGATGAAGGCAAAGAAAAAGAAAATTGCCTAGTTATTCTATAAATTTCCCTGAACATCTATATAGAGATAACTAGATTTTAGAAATATTCCAAGCAACCACTCAATATTTTGAAGGCACCTCACCTTCGAATAAGAATGCAAAGGTAAAAAAATACCTCGCAATATCCACTAAGAGATAAAGATCCTAAAAAAAATTAAGAATTAAGTTGATATTTAGCACAACTTTACTCCAAAATCAAGTCATCAAAGAAATCATCAACTCATTTTTCCGTATTTCACAACGGAAAAATCAAATCAATAAAAGAGTGAACATCAAGAAGGATAGAAAAACTCAAAACAAGGTAGTTTCTTCAAGAGCCATTAACCTCAATTACAACATTAATGTGAATCTATTGCACTAAGGCAATAGAAGCACAAAGAATCAAGTTGCCCTAGAAAAAAGGGTATGAACACAATTTTTTTTTATAGTTTAAGGATTCATTACTTAGAAAATAAAATCTCAATTTTTTTCTTTACTAGAAGAATTCTTAAACTTTTAACATAGCTTCTCAATTAGAAGTAATTTTAATCCTATATTCTCTTACTTCATAAAGATAAATTTCCACAAACAATTCTTGTTAGTCTAACCCAAAATAAATTTTGAAATCTTATTCCAAATTTTCTTCAACACTACATAAGTCATTTAAATAAAGCTTTAGGCTCCAAACTTTAAAGTATAAAATTTCCACTTCAATCTTATTAACTTTATTATCATGTCTAATTGTCTCATCCTAGCATTTAGGAAATTCCTATCGATAACGTTGATCAAACGCATCGACCAGAATTCTAAACCACTCGATGGACCACCCAACATGAAAGAAAATCATTTTCTCAACATATTTTAAATTTTAAATCTCAATTTTCAACATTTGAAAATTTCCAAACTCTTTACTATATTACTTAGCAAGTAATATAAAACTCAATTTAAAAGCCCATGTTTCTTCTCTTACTTCAAAATTAATTTTCAAAGAATTTTGTAAATCCATAATAGTTTTCCTCAAAATAAATCAAGGGTTTAAATTATCTTTACTCTTTTTATTAAACCACGTAAATAGTTTAAAAACAATCTTCAAATCCTCTTATAACTCTTCTCATAAAACATCCAATGTATATAATATAAATTCTAAAATCTCAAAATATACTTCCAATAAAGCACAGCTCAAAAATAATCTCATTTATATTCTCGTCTTTATAATTTAAAAATAAATAAATGGCATTGCCTCGCCATTGGGTCTCTAATAAATAAATATATCTGTTGGCTGCAGAGTTGACCGAACGATCAAAACTTCGTCGCCACTCTATTACTCATCTCTAGAATCAATGGCTGCAATCACCATTCAAAAATAAGTTTAATATTTAATCTCAAAATATTATTTTCAAAATCTCAATTTTTAAAACACAAACCATTGCGTCTGATTGCCTCATCATAGCATTTAGGAGATTCCTATCGATAACGTTGATCAGACGTATCGACCAGAACTCTTAACTGCTCGATGGATAGCCCAACACTCTCAAATTATTTCTATAAAAGAAATACTACTCATGTAAATATATTCTCAAAATATTCTTTGATTTTTTTTTAAATATCTCAAAGCTCAAGTTTCTCTTTAAAACTCATGTTTATATAGCTTCAAAACTCAAACTAAAGAGCATTTAGAGAATGCATCAAGATATTCCTTGAATACTCGATTCTCAAAATTTTCAAAAGGAGATAGATTACGATGTCACGAGCCACTCCCAAAAATCATCAAGATACAGGATAAGCAAGATATTCTTCTCAAAGGAGAAGAAGCACACAATCCACGAATCACTACTTCAAACGGATTAATGCTACAAAGGATAAAATTGATTGAGTATCTGAAAAGAACACTCAAACGAAGCTGAATGATAAACTCAACCAAACTCGAACAATCTAGAAACTCACCTCATTCCTCAGCGGATATCCTCGTGGAAGGATAACCGAAGAGCTAAGAGCCAAGAATAAGGTTATCTCAACCCTCGATTTCCCGATTGGATGTCAAATCCAAACGGACTCAAAAAACTCAACAAAGTCACCATGACTGGAATTTGAGATATATCATCAACATATCGATACTCAAGAGTGAATACAGAAACTTCGGAATCATCATTAACATTCCAAAGTGATAGAAATAATAAACCAATCAAATTAGGATGCCTAAATAACTATAAGATCCTATAACTACAATAGGATCAGCTTTACATCAAATAAGTCAATCCATCTCAAATTAGATACATCTCAAGATAGTGAGTAATAAACAAATACCCACTAAAGCAACAACAAATAGAGAACTCAGAATGCTCACAACAAGCCAATCCTTGTGGATCCCTTCAATAGGATTCACAACTCTCAAAGGAATGCAACGAGATTGCTTAAATAAATCAATCAGCTCCATCGACACGAACTCACTCGTATCGAAAAAATAAGAATAGAATAATCCCAAATAATATTTTATATAAGATAAGATGACATCAAACTTTATTATAGAATACCACGGAATACAATATATCTATATTCCTAGAAATATTCCATCTCAACAATCCCAAAACTCGAAAAAGAATCAAGGCTCGATTCAAAAACAAGCTTGAATAAAGGATAATGATTCACTAGTATTGTACTTCGATGTATCATGATATACGTACTATTCTGTGTTTATTCTACTTTTTTCTAACAACGGCTCTGATACCAAGCTGTAATGCCCCACCCCGAGACCCACCTTAGTAAAGAGAATTAACGGGTAATTCCGTCTACTAAAGTGGAGAATAGGGCTGGTTAAGAGCGACCATCTATAATTTTGTCTTAAATATCTATTGAAGACGTCGATAAATGCAATATAATTTTTATTCTATCTCAAGTGGATCGACATACCCAGTAAATGCTTAATCCAAAACTATAGGTGGCTAACGGATCTATTAGAACAAAATACAACAACTGAATGTAAATCACATCACAAAATAGTAACCAACATCATATATATACATGTATATACACTGATACATGTTTAGTACAATACAATATGATACAATAAAGGTGATACACATCCACACCATATACATCGAATCTAATGTAAATACATTAGAGTATTCAAAATAAATAAACTACTCAAGAGAAAGAAGAGCTGATATCCAACATCAACTTCAAGCTAAGTCCAATAGATGATACCTGAAACAACTCGGTCTGACCCGAGTGAAAACACACGGGTCAGGCTAGCTAAAATCATCAGCTACATAGAACAATCGATAAGGATAAGTAGATGAAAGCTATGGTATCCTTTTTCTTAAAGGATGCCATGCCCTTAACATGGTTTCAACATCATAAGAAAGCACAACATCTCTTCTTGGCAAGTAGAAGAGATAATGATGATAAATTCATACTTAAGTGACATAACTGACACTTGAGAAAATGGAACATCGACAAGCAAAGTTTTAAAGATAAGACTCAAGAAACATTGCTTTCGCCTCATATTATCGGTGGTATAAAAGAATACGGATAATGACTTCAAATGATTCAACTATCTTCTTAGAAGTGGTCGTCAATATAATAATACATCAAAGGCACATATCCTTCATACATATAATAAAACGCATATGGATGTGCCTCATCTCATTGGCACCTATGAGATCATTCAAGGAAATATAAAACCCAATCATAAAAGAAGCTTCATTCTTATTCATACCTCATCTCATCGGTATTAATATAGACACATCTCAAATCCATCACTAAAACTGATCAAAAAGATTCTTCATAATCATTTATACCTCATCTCATCGGTGTAAATATATAAATATATCTCAACTCCATCTTAACATCAAGCAGTCTATAAAATCATCAAATCATCAATCCATAATGCAAATAACTCAATCAAAGAGTAACATCATAAATGATTTCACCATATATGTATACATCTCATCTGGCACTAGGCTATCAATGTAATGATCGTCTAAAGACGATGAAGTCTAAAACATCAAAACTCAAAGAAATCCCGGATTGGCCAGATCCTCGATTGCATGCCAAAGCATTGCTACACGCGATACATCGTGACTAGTACTACTATTTGGTACCATAAACATCGTGATGACTGGAGTCAAATAACATCTTAACATCGTGAACATCATGAATGACTATAGTCTATAACATTATAATGACTCCCTGTCACAAAGCCCCGAGTTAATAACAACGTGATGATCGGAGTAGCAACTACATCGTGATGACTCCAATCGAGTACTCGTGGTCTGTAGTACTAGTAAACATCGTGAATGTGTCTCAACTTCTCGGATAGGAACCCAATAGCTGTTAGCGTATGTCCCATACCATACGTTCGCACCTAATTTTTTACTAGCCGTTAGTTGGTACCACACTAGTAAAACATCATAAACATCAAGAAAATATACTCAACCCATCTCATTGGCAAGTAAATACAATACTATGCTCGTCTCATTTCATTGACGAGTACTAGGGGTATCGTGACTTGTCTCTTCTCATCGACAAGTAAAAACTATCATAATACATCTTAACATCGTAAAATCATTATAAAGAAGCTTACCTTATCTCATTGGCAAGTAAAAGTAACATCTAGATGGTTATTTATAACCATAATTCCAAATAGGAATTTCTAGCTCTTAATTCATCTCGTTTCATCGGCGATTAAGAAATATATCTTAAAATGGTCCTTCATCGAATATACTCCTAAATTGGAGTTCTCGGACCATATAATCTACCCAAATTTAATAAAATCTTAAATCATCTCAAACAGTTCATCGAAAGGGTTTCGATTATATATGTCCGATATTAAGCGATAAAGCAAATCCATGTGTCCCATACCACATTTTTTACTTTACCATTTAATTGTCTTTCTTATACGTCCGTAATTCATAAAAATAAGTAATTTTATTAGAGAAAACAGAATTTTGAAACGATTTTTCGAAAACGATTATTAAAACCAATATTTGAAATTCCTTTATTATAGAAAATAAATCTGTCTTTATTTTAAAAAAATAATTAAAAAAAAACTATGTAATAATAATTTGAAATTTCCATGTATTTCAAAAATGGTTTAGTGAAAACCGTTCTCGAAAGCAATGAAAACTAATAGGGTTATCTTAAAACCGATAACTTGAATTCAATACGAATTCAATTCAAATTTAACCCAAAATCAATTCAAATTCCATTTAAATTTGAATTTAAAATTCTCCAAATATAGCTAGCCTACTGATAGGCATCATAGCTCTTAAAATATCTGAAAACATCATCAAAACCGAAGAGAATGAGAGCAAAAGCGAGCTAATACAATTCTAAGGTCAACGATTGTTGTTGCTGTCATTTTGCTCTCAGGACAACAACATACAATCATAATTTCGACCAAACAAACTTTAAAATTCTAGAAAACACAATGAATGAAACTTGTAGCACATGACTTAAGCTTTTCAGAACATCCAAAATTATCAAATTCGGATAAGAAACAAAGAAGTTAAAGCTAAGTTCGTTTTAGTTTCAAACACAAAGTAAATAATAGCTTTGCTCTCGGGATAGCAGTAAAAAAAAATTGATTTTGACATAGCTAACCTCAAAATTACAGAAAACTCAATGAATAAAAGTTGTAGTACATGAATTTTGCTTTCCGAAACATTAAAAATCATCAAATTCCGATCAAAATCGAGAAAGATATAGCTAAAAAAATCTCAGATTCAAACTCAGGAAATTCTGTCAAAGACATAACTATACTTCTGCTTTCAAATCCATTTTAGGTTAATCAAATAGTACAATATCGAAATGAAACCTGAAGATAAATTATTTCTTATTGAATTTAGTTTCCAGCAAAAAAATTGGCCTAAATCAGATAAGAAACGAATAACTTATGGCTAAAACACTTCTTTGGCTTGTGATTGTTGCTGCTGTCAATTTGCTCTCATGACAGCAACAAACAAGCACGATTTTGATTAAGAAAACATCAAAATTTTAGAAAAATTAAAAAGTAAAACTTGTAGATCTATGTCTGTTCTTTCCAAAACATCAAAAATTATCGAATTCTGATTTAAAATGAAATAGATATCACCAATTTCTGACGATAATTTCACAAATAAACATGCAACAAACAAAATTGAGATTTCTTACCTTGAAATCTCAATCAAAGCTTGAAAATGTGAGTTTTAAACTCAACTTTTATTTTAGATAGAAAATACCCAAATTTGTAAAGAAAGATTAGAGTTTGAAGGTGAAATCCTTTCTCTATTCTTATTTTGGTGAAGTTCTTCTTGAATTAGTAGCGAAATTGAGTGGAATTGAGTTTTAGTTAGAGAAAGCCATTGTTTTTCTTTCTTTCTATTTACTGTATCTTTTGTTTTGAGGAGGAAGATGATAAAAAGGGTATGTACACCTATTTCCCTTTACTAGATGGTTCTAGAGAGGGTTGATGGATTCAAAACTTACCCAAATAAGCCTAAGACTAAATATACTTAGTGAAAATATAAAGCTATGTACATATTTATCCTATTTTAACATTATATATATATATATATATATATATATATATATGTAACGTACGCGATTTTTCGTTGCCGAAAAACCGAATAGTTATGGGTTTTAGAAAAAGAAAAGAAAAGAAAAAGTAGAAAAGAAGAGAGAAAAAGGTAGAAGATGGAGAGGAAAAGAAAAAGATAGAAAATTTAGAATTAGAGAGAATAGAAAATAGAAAAGAAGATAGAAACAATTTAAAATAGAAGAAAAAGAGAATAGAGGAAAAAGAAGAAAACAGAAGAAAATAGGACGGAACAGAAAACAACAGAACAATAACAGAATCTCACAATTCACAGCGGAACAACATATAATAATAAATGAATAATCTTTAAACAAAGAACTATATCAGTTATTACATTACATTTCATTACATCATATCATCAGAGTGTACAACAACATACAACAAACAGTGCAGCGGAAAAAGAAATACTATATAAATAATACGCCATGCCATCCCCCTTGCCTCCAGCAACTCCAGAATATCCAGAATATCCTGATAAATCTAACTCTTGACTGCCCGTGTGGAAATTGGTGGGCACCCAGAGTTTAGGAAGGAAAACAATAAACTCCAAGTCAGTCATGTGACTGGTGTGAGAACTCAAAACAGTTTATTTATCTTTAAAATCAAAATAGAGGAATATTTTTATTTCAATTCGCAATGCTTTTAAAAATGAGACTACCATAAGACCTCCTGCCACACACACAATGCAAACGCAGACTTGGAGAAGATTTCTCCTTATGATAGTCAAAGATGCTTGATACGCATTTAAAAAGACATTTGATATTATTACTAGTGCATAGTGTAGAAAATTCATTTCGAAAGTAGAATATAAATCTTAGCCAGCATAGGTACCATTATATTATGCCTACTAATAGCTACCATATTAGATGGCAGGTTCTACAACTAAAACCGTACAAGTCACGTATTGTTTCTTTGGATTTCCAACAAATGGTCAGGCCAAGGAACTTCCCATTGCCACATGAGAATGCCTCTGGAAAGACATCCCCGAGAACCAAACCGGAACTCTGCCAACACAAGGCCGGGTTACCCCTAACTGGGTAACTACTGACACGAGCACGCCATTCCCCGATCGTAAACGACCTTTCTCACGGGATACCGAAAACCAACAACCACAAAGTAATAAATTCGTAGTAACCACATAGGTTAAATATCTGGGCTCCATACCATGATACCACCTCTATCCAGAAGGAAATGTACATACCCTAAAGGGTGCTACCCCTCATAACCTTGCCGCATCTTTCCTGTTTTGACCATTTCCGGGGTGTGAGGTTCGACGAAGTCACGTCCACAAAACATACTTTATACAAAAGCCATGCTTTGGGTCAACAAATGATCAACACAATGATCACTAAGATAGACGATCAAATCAACGATCCTATCACAATAATCAACACAATGATCATTTCAGCATCACTCAGCATATCACATTACCAAATTGGGAATATATCGCTGATAACATCAACTATATAACCTCTGAGCACGTACGTCTCAGAGAAGGGTGTTAAGCTAAAGAATAAATTCTTCGCCACCAACAGAAATATATTTGAATGAGATCGGCTTTATATCTCAACTTGTAATGTCAGACATACAATCCATACAAGTCTGTTCCGGGATCGAACAAAACCGAAGGCACTTACAAAGAAGTCCTTGCAATCCGGATATTCACAATCCTGATCGGATTCACCATCACATATGGAGAACTCTATACCGTAGCTACTCGGTGCAGAGTAAATCGACAGGTCATCCTATCGCTCTCGCAAATACCGGGTCTTCAACACCGATCTTCAATGCAATTCACAACGACGTATCACATATTCGGAATGGGTTATACGACCCCATGGTCCTTTCCCGGTTAACCCGAATAGTGAGCGCTTATTCAAAAATAAGTGTAGCATTCACATTCAAACAAATCACATCAATTACCCATTCAAAGGGAAATATTGATAGTCGGTTATTGAACTATCAATGGATATGCACACATCACCAGTTTCCAAATAATTTTCCAAATTATTTATTTTCCAAAATATCTTCACTAGATATTAAGTTTCAATACTTCAAAAATAAATCAATATTTATTTTTAAACCCATTTTCCAATTTCATTTATAAATTCAATAGTGAATTTACAATCCAAAATATCTATGAATATTCGATTTGAATTATTCATTACAATTTATCTTCAAAAAGATAAATTCTCTAATATTCACTTTATATTGGAAAAACATCTCCATACTTATTTATTCATAAGTAATTCACAAATTTTATTTATTTTCAACACTTGGAAAATATTCAATATACTCAAATCGAAATTTAGTATATATTTCATTCTATTAAGGAAATCATTCTCTTCAACATATTTATTTGGGCCAAAACGAATGTTACGTAAAACATCGTTACGACAACCCAAAATCACTAGTATAGGGATTCGAAATTAAAATAGATATATAATCCCAATACTATACAAAACATTTCCTTTCGGAAATCATTTACTATAACAACAGTGTTATAGTCCATTATTTCCTTCTATTTCTCGAAAACGTCTATTTCAACAATTAATGTTGAAATCTATGGTTTCGAATCTTAACACATTTAAAACATCGTTAGATCGTTTTAATTCTATTTCAAATATCACATTCAAAACAATTTCTTTAACATCTTATTCACTATTCAAAACCGTGAATATACTTCATTAATAATTTCATACTTTTATTCATTTTAATTCAAAGGATTATTCACTATTCAAAAATGTGAATATAACTCCATTAATAGGTTTCAACAATTTTCTTATCAAAATAAGTCATTTGCGAATTTATAAAACAACGTTTATAAATTCCATTTCTATTTATTTATAAAAACTTCCTTTTTATAAATCTCTTTATTAACTTATTCGATTTATAATTTTAATTATAAACAAAAAGTCCAAATTATAAGTCAAACACTTATAATTTATTTATTTGCAAAAATCGTTCCTTTGAACTTTACAAATTTTATAAACCTACTGTTTATAAAATTTCCATTTATAACTTCACCGTTATATAATTTTATAAATTCCATTAAATTATGAAATTCATTTTCACTTCATTCAAACACTTATAAAACTCGTTTTATAATGTCCATATTTCAATTTATAAATATCCATTTATAAACCTCTTAATATAAATCAATTTATATTATTCTTTTAAAACGACTTTTAATCTCCTTTATTATTTCACCTTTTTGATTCATAAAATAATTAAATCTTATAAATCCTGTATTTAAACTTTTTATAATAAATTTAAAAATCCCAGTTTAAACTATTTTATAACATCATTAATTCCTTATTTTCAAAAATCAGCTTTTAACTATATTTCTTAAAAATCATAATTTTTATAACTTATAAAATTATAACGTTTATTTATTTAAAATGGATCAATTCCAAAATTATTTTATATTTTCAAAAATCACTTTATAATCATTTTAAAATCCCAAAATCTGGGTCCAATGATGCTACACACCAAATAGTCAATCACGACTACACGATCCATCATATATCGATATGATAATCCATCAAATATCAGAATATCTGAAATCAAATAAAAACTGTTGAGGAATCCAGTTGGATCCCTCCAACCTGTTTTCCTACATCCAAAAACATTAGCACAATACCAATTTCGCTCCAGTACGAAATTATCGCGGTATATGTTCTTATTAAATATTATCCGCTTAATAACGGCGTAATAGGGTCTCATCCGCTAAACAAATAAATGCGGGAAATCAATAACTCCAATATATACATATGCCAATATATATATATATTGCTATTATATATAATACCAATTTCACTGTTTATGAAATATTCGCGGTATATGTTTTTAATAAATAACATCCGCTTACTAACGGCGTATAATGTCTATTTTAACAATCAATAGATATTAATCAACATTCAAACATGCATTCAAATATTTTAAATCTAACTATTTAAAATAAAATCGAAACTGATTCAATTGAGTGAGAAGTTCTCACCTTGATTTTAAATTCCGTTTTAGCGATTTATTTCGAATAAAATTAAACGGACGTTTAATTTTACCCAAAATTCTCACTAACTCCAAACGACTCCAAACCAACTCCATCGCGTAGTGCTCGTCCATACGATTCCAACGCAACTGGTTTCGCGCGTTTTCGACCTCGTATGAAAAAGTTATGATTTTTCAAAGTTTACACGAATTTTATAACTTAATTACAACAAAACCTTTATAATATTAAACCTAAACAAATCATCACCGTTAGATCTAGCTTCCACTCCATCATCACCGCACGTCTTCTTCTTCTCATTTGCACGCAACTTCTACAGGTTGTACATATTGAGGCCGAACCCATCATGCATATTAGGGTTTAATATCGCGACTTCATCGTTCAACAATACTTCGATCAGGATACTCCATCGCGAAGCTCGCTCTTGACTCCACCTCCACCCTCAGACCGCACCCACTCGGCCGCCCCCCCTCCTCGTTTTGCGTGCGCAGGCCGGCCCCCCTCTTTCACGATTTGCCGCCAATCCGTGAAGCCATTCGCGATCATAGCCGTTGAAATCCAAGCTCTCGTTGCCCTCTTCAACATTGTAGTTGAAACTTTCATGAATCGATGAATGGATTGGGAGTAATTGAGGGAGGAAGCTTGTGAATTTCTGGCCTTAGATAATGTTAGAGGCGGCTGCAGTTTTTAGCTAGGGTTAGGGTTATTTTTTTATAAAATTTTGAGATAGTGGGCTATTTATAGAGAACCGATCGACACTATTCACCCGGAAATTCCGAACTCCGATTTAGGCACCGAAACTGACGTACCTAGGGTTTATCCCGCGTTCCGGACACAATGGAACAGGTTTCGGAAGCTAATTCGGAAGTATGTGCGAGTTATGGCTGTAAACGCTCAATTTGAATTAAACCGATTTAAGTCGATTTCTAGGCGTTTTAATTTGTATCGGACAAACGGTAAATCCAATTGACTTGAAATTTGAAACCTTACAATAATATCACATTACGGATCCGATGAAACTGGTTTCGTCGAAATCCGAGACTTTTTGAAAAATGGCTATTTTTACTCGCCAAATTTAAATTAAAAATAAATCGATGCGTTTCGAGCTGCCACGCTCAAACGATAGCTCCGATTGATACGAAATTTGAAATCCGGTAATAACTAACTATTACGGATCCAATGGAACTGGTTTCGTTCAATTCTGAGACTGTTCAAAAATTGACTATTTTCACTAGTCGATTTTAATATTAAAATATTCAATTTTCACAAATTAACTTTTAATTCGATTTTAAAAGTTCTAAAATATCATTCTAACTTTCATATGATAAAATAAAATTTTACAAATCATTTTTAATCATATTTAACCCTATTTTCAATTATTTCCATAATTTAACGTATTAAATTATCGATTTAATTATCCAATTAAATCCAATAATTCAAATAAAAATTTATTTGACTTCTAAATTTCACTTATTAATATTTAAAATAAATTAAATATTCAAATTTTAATTTCTAAAAATTCTGGGTCGTTACAATATATATATATATATATATATATATATATATATATATATATCTCCTTTTACATTCTAAAGTCAAATAAAAATCTATACAACATATGTATGTAACTAAAATTGTTATTATATAAAATAATAAAATTTATTTCGGCAATAAAAAGTTATTTTTATAAATAAAACCCTATCTTTGACAATATTTTACAAATTACACCATTTTAGCGTAAAAACAATATTTTTAATGCAATAACTTAAACAAAAATTTGTTTTGTTTCAAATAAATTGCAATAAATCGTTATAATACTTTTTAATCATCAAAATACTTTTTTCCAAACAAATTGCAATAAATGGCGTCCCATTACATTGGAAGCAACAAGTCGAGTCGAGTTGTTTGCTGACTATGACTAGTTTACTAGACCTATTCCAAACACAATAAATAAAAGCAAAAGACATTCAATTTATGAATAGCGCACAACTAAAGTTGTTAAAACATACCTGAAATGAATAGAATTACAGGCCTATATGATATATAATGCTAGGGAAAGCTTGTGGATGAAATGCAAGCTTTTAAATTTTTACTGCATACCAGATTCGTATAATAATATCATTTTATCATTAGTATGCACTAAATCAATTTGATAATGTTTTGTAGTGCAACATTTGATTACTGAATCGGTTTCTGTCTCATTTCTAGTGAAAATTTTGCTTAATGATACAATTCTTGACTAATGAGTTGTAATATTAATTTTCATTTAGTTTTGTTATAATGTAACTATTTTTATTGCTTAAATACTGGCTTATAACTAAAGCGTTTTTAAGGTAAGCATAGTTACAACCAACAAACCTTTTGTACATCTATTTTAGTTCCTTGATGTACACAGAACATATATAAGACAGTAATCATGTTTTATTGTTATAATTTAATGAGTCAAAAACAATATACACATAATCTAGGTTCCCTCATTGCTGCTTAATGTTGCTTGGTCAAATCTGGCTTATGATTTCTAAATTGTTGATTTCCACTGGTTTGTGATCACCACTAGTTTGTTATAGCGACCCGTAAATTTTGACAATTAGAAATAGTTAATTTAATAGGGTTTTGTGATTTATTATCGAGGGAAAAAATTTTGTGATATAATAATGAAATAATGACTAAAACAAAATGTAACAATGTTAGTTTAAGTCAATTATTAGCAAGTTAACTGGAATTCCAATCTACTGAAATGAGAGGTTGTTTTTAGATATAAATTGAATATATGAAAAATGATGTAAATGTTGATTAATTATAAAATAATGTGTAATAAATGGAGATTGAATAGAAGTAGTGTAATTTGAGTTGTTTTAACAATTGGTGGCAAATAATGAACATACAAATGTTATTAAATATATAGTAATAGTGACAAATTGTTGTCCATTACCAATATACTTAATCCATTTCAATTAAAAGTGATAAATGAAAGATTGTAGTACGGTGGATCGATTATACAAATGACAAGTATATAACTAATTTAAACTATAGTGTAACAATAGTAGAGTATGTAAATAAGAATAATCACACCAGGTATTTTATACTGGTTCGGATCTCCCGTCCTACGTCCAGTCTCGAAGCTCCTCTTCGGAATTTCCTTTCACCAAATAACTCTCACTTCACCTGGAGGAACAAGTTTACAATAGCAGAGTTTCTTTTTCAATAATATGTTCTCTATTACATGGATTTTGACTATATAGTACAATTGAATTTCCTATATCTCTTGAATGATTGAGTACAATACAGTTCGAGAGAATATGGAAGTGTATGATCTCAGATTTGCAGATTTGATAGCAAGTGGATGATTAGAGCAAGAGATGATTAAGATAGAGAGTAGAGTGAATTAGTAGAAAGTAAGTTAGTGCTCTGATTCTTCTTGATTCTCGTTTATATATTTGTAGAAAGTTGCTTCTAGCAGTTGCATCTCTTTCCTTTCAGTCTAGAGTCGTCACTGTTCACTGGTGAAGAGTTGTGGAGGAGAGATGGAGTCGTGTCTCTTTGGAGATGACCGTTGTAATTTGAATTTTCTGCCCCGAGCCCAGTTTCAGACGTCTGAATGGTGTTCTCTGACATTTGAGAATCTATTATTATTTTTATTCATTTTCTACGTCTAAAGTTCTACATTCAGATGTCTGAACCTATTAGTTGAAGTTCTCCTGGGTTTATTCTTGAGTGCATCTCTCTTCGATCTTCGTGTAACTTTGTAGATGAATCTCTTTAGTGCTTTAGTCTTCATCTTGTCACAGTAGTGGTTTGTCTTGCTTTGAGTTTGTATCTGCATAGTTGTATGATTTATATGATTTCCATTGTATAGTTGTCATCGTCGAAATCATAAACTAAGGGTTCTAACATTCTCCCCCTTTTTGATGATGACAACTATATAATGTACTTAGATAATAATTACAGAAAGATTCTCCCCCTAAATATAATCTCCCCCTACATGTGTGCATATTTATTTTTCTTCCCCTTTGTCATTATCAAAAATAATTGAAGAAGTATAAACATAATGCAAAACCAAGTATGACGTACATACATAATTATAACATTAACAAAAAATTATGATTACATCCTTAAGCACATCAAAATATTGATAGTGTCTTACCAGAATTATGAGAAGGTAATTAAGTACAACAAAATATTTTAATTTATGAAGTCAAGGTAGTTCATCATGAGAGGAGTCTAATTTCCCTTTGTCCTTATCGTCGGTCTTTGACGGCGTGTGAGGAGACTGAGAAGGTGTAGACCAATCAAAAGAAGGTTGATGGACTTGTTGAAGTGCATGATCAAGTTTGGAAACCACTGAATCATGAGAGCTTTCAACTTTGGAAAGCCTTATGGAAAATGTGTGATTAAGCTTGGCTATTTGTTTACCAAGGGGAATTTGATTTCTAGATAGGAGCACTTGGTTTTGTAAGGTTAAGTGTGCAATAGTCTCATTAGCATTAGGCTGAGTTCGTGCTTCCATAATCTCCATATCAGAGTGATATTCAAACGAGGAAGGAGGTGGTGGAGATGGTTGCCTTGGTAGTTCAATATTCCTTTCTTCTTGTTGTTGTTGAGGAGGAGGAGGTTGATCTTGTGCATTTCGCCATTCTAGAAAAGTCATATAAGATGGTGGTTTCTCTAGCGAATGCATAAGATTGAAAAATTTTGTTCCACTATATTTGGTAGGTAACTCCTCAATAGCATAAATGTACGATAGGATATTTAGTGCTTTGAAGATTCGCATAATATAAGTCGGGTAAATGATAGTCTGGCGAGATCTATTCCAAAAACCTTTTAGTTCATCGAAGATGAACTGAGCACACGATTAAATAGTGCATATAGTGCTTTGTGTTCAAGATCAGTAATTTGTTCATGGCTACCTAATCGAGGGATCACGGTATTTATAAGCATTCGGGTAAGGAGCCTAGCACGTGGTCTAAGGAATTTGGATGAAAACCGAGGCATTCGATTTTCCCATAATTGATGGGTGATAGTATCACGAGGTTTGAATCGCATGTCCTCCATTTCAGATAAATTATGACCCGTATAAGAGCACTCTAAGAATCGTCCAATAATAGTGGGGGTTAACTTGATTGTTGCTCCATAGGCACTCATCCATAACCAATCTTCGTCGTTCTCAGTAATCCGTACCGATAGACTATCCAGATTAGCGTAAAAAAGACATATAGCTAGTTGGTCGATAGAAACATCATTGGCATTATAAGAAATAAGAGTTTTCAATTCACCTTGCTCATATATGTCATCCATATCATAAGAAGGAAATTGGATTAGGTTATAGAAAGGACCTAGATGCATCTTCTTAATCTTCAAGTTGTCAAAGCGTCGTCTATTTATTAGATTTTGAAACAACCAATTGTTGATTTGAGTATCAATTACCATCAATGATTGAGAGGAAGATTCTTCTCCATGCTTCCTTTTCTTAACTCCCATCCTTTTAGTTCGTGGTGGCATTAATTTGATAAGAAATTCGACTTTAGAGAATTTGAGAAAGATAAATTTTAAGTTGAAAATGAATTGAAGTAGTGAAAAAGTAGTTGATCGATCAAGTATAGGGTTTGAAAAAAATTGTCATTTCCAGTTCCAAACGTCCGAAATAGTGGATCAGACGTCTGAAGATGCCTAATTTAGAAACAGAGAGTAAAATCAAACGTCTAGAATTAGAATTCAGACATCTGGAAAGTTTAAATATGAGACAGAGAGTAACTTCAGACGTCCAGAAATGATTTCAGACATTTGGGAACATATATAAGTTGTTCTAGATTCCAATTTCAAACGTTTGGAATCTATTTCAAACGTCTGAAAACTGCAGATTAGCTTTTTGTTGATAGTTTAAAAAAAATTTATTTAATGAATATAATATAGTACACAAAGATATATATATATATATAATCATTTACCAACATCATAGTTTATTTGTCTTGGTTCCACTCCTGACGATCCCATGAATTTGGTTCGTAGGAGGGATCACTATAGTTGATTAGGGACCAAGAAGGAGGCTTGGGTGACGAAGTTGACGGCTCATCTTTAGGAGCTTCAATAATGGAGATTTTTTATGTAAACACTTCTTTGTTGGAGAATGACCACATATAGCTTATAGAGCTTTTTCCAAGAAGTTCAAATATTTGATTGTTCCTTGTTGTGTATAACATATTTCCTTTTGAACATCCATCATTGCAAATTGATAACGTTATATTTCATCGAATTTTTCATGGATTATAGGAGAATTTTCTCATTTGGCTTTCTTCAATAGATGTGACAATCCCCATCGACTTATTGAGAAGTCAGGAGAAGGTAGGGAACGAGGAGGTGAAGGAGTACGAAGAGAAGGGGTGTATACGTTTGAGGATGGTGATCCAAAGTTATACAAATGGACTCATCAATCTCAGCAACAAGAAGATCATACCAATGTAAGGATCATTCTTGCAACATACCAGATGCTACAAGGACTACAACATATCTAAAATTTGGAGCAATTCGCTGCAAAGTGAAAGAGTTATGATTTTTCGTACATAGCACTTTTCAGCAAGCACAAAATAAAACAAGATTTTTGGCTGTTTTGTACCAACAATTTTCTATATCAAAACAAATCAAAATTCAATGAAAATTTCCAGAAATGTTCTACAGTCCAACTACTACAACATATCAAAAATTGGGAGCAATTGGCTGTAAATTGAGAAGGATATGATTTTTTGAAAATTGTTGGTTGAAATCGGTCAAAAATTGATCTCTGTTTGTTGGTTTTTAAAGTTATTTATTGAGATGAAATTTTGATTTTAATGTTTGTTATGTTTTAAAGAAAAAATTTCAGAAAGTTAGTTTTTATAGCAATCCAAATATAAAAATAGGTAGTATTTTTTAGGTGCAAAATGATTGTCTAAAATTTTAAAGGTTTGTAACAAACTAATAAACTTTGTGGATATAAGAAATTATTCTTAGTTTAAAATTTCATTAAGCAAACAAATGCCTAAGTCTCGTCATAATTTTACAAAAGATTTTTCATTTAATGGTTTTGTAAAGATATCGGTTATTTGATTTTCAGTGTTAACATATTCTAGAGTTATAGTTCCTTTTTCGACATTATCTCTTAAGAAATGATGTCTTATATCTATATGTTTAGTTTTAGAATGATTTAGCCGATTTTTAGATAGGTTGATTGCGCTAGTGTTATCATAATAAATCGGGGATTTTTCAGTTATTTTTTCAAAATCTTTTAAGGTTAATTGCATGTAAATTACTTGTGCGCATGCTAATGCCACTGAAATACACTCGGCTTCACAAGTGGATAGAGAAACAAAATTTTGTTTTTTTACTAAACCATGAGACGAGTGATTGTCCAATGAAATGACATGTTCCACTATCCGTTTTGCATCCTCCAAAATCCGCATCACTATATGATACAAGATCGAAAGAGATCCTCTTGCATAGAATAGTCCATAGTTTTTCATGTTAGATAAATATCTCAAAATATGTTTAACGGCACTTTGATGAGATTCTTTTGGTTTTTCTTGAAAACATGTGCAAAGACAAACACTCATCATTATATTAGGTCGACTTGCAGTTAAATATAATAACGAACCAATCATACTCCTATATAACTTTTCATCAAAATCTTTCCTGTTTTCATCTTTATCAAGACGAACCGTAGTACTCATAGGAGTAGGTTTACTTGATGTCTTATCCATACCAAAACGTTTTAATAGTTCATTGCAATATTTTTCTTCATGCATAAAGATACCATTCTCTAGTTGTTTTATTTGTAATCCTAAAAAGAAATTTAATTCTCCCATGTGTGACATTTCAAATTCATATTCCATTATTTTAGAGAATTTTACACATAAATCTTCATTAGTTGATCAAAATACAATAACATCGACATAAATTTGAATAACCAAAATATCATTATTTTCTCTTTTAATGAATAAAGTCGAGTCAATTTTACCAATTTGAAATCCTAATGAAATTAAATGAGTTTTTAGCCGATCGTACCATGCTCTAGGAGCTTGTTTTAACCCATATAATGCTTTATTTAATTTAAAACATGATTTGGAAATTTTTCATGTTCAAATAACAATGGTTGCTCAACATAAACATTTACTTTGATAAAACCATTCAAAAATGCACTTTTGACATCCATTTGATATAATTTAAAATTGTTATGACAAGCAAAAGCGAGTAGTGTTCGTATAGCTTCTAATCTAGCTACAGATGCAAAAGTTTCATCGTAATCAATTCCTTCTTCTTGATTATACCCCTGTGCTACTAAACGTGCTTTATTTCGAACTATATTTCCGGTTTCATCGGGTTTATTTTTAAATACCCATTTAGTTCCAATGATGGATTGATCTTTCGGTCTTGGAACGAGTTCCTAAACATTATTTCGCTTGAACTGATTTAATTATTCTTGCATAGCTAAAATCCAAAATCTTCTTTAGAAACTTCTTTATAGTTATTTGGTTCAAAGTTTGAAACGAATACAACATGACTTATTTGATTAAGTTGATTTCAAGTTACTCTAGAATTTAAATCTCCAATAATGTTATCTATAGGATGACTCTTTAAAGTCCTAGGAGGTGGAACTAGAGTTTTATTTTGATCAATAGCTTCATTATTATTGTGAGGTGTGTTAGAGGAATTATTTGAATGTATTTCTTCTTTGTCATTACTTTGTGCACTTACAAAATTTTCATTAAAAGGAACATGTAAAATTTCTTCTATAATATTTGTCCTTTTGTTAAAAATTCTATAAGCTTTGCTACGATCCGAATAGCCAACAAATATTCCTTCATTGGCCTTAGGATCAAACATTCCTAGACTGTCTGTAGTATTTAATATGAAACATTTTGATCCAAATGTTCTAAAATATGATACTTTAGGTTTCTTACCAAAAAATATTTCCTAAGGAGTGTTTTTTTTGTCATTGGTCATAGTGTCACTCTATTCAAAACATAACAAGCCGTGGCAATAGCTTCAGCCCAAAAATGTTTTGGTAGATTACTACTGTTTAATATTATTCTGGCACATTCTTGTATTGTTCGATATTTCCGTTCAAATACACCGTTTTGTTGTGGTGTACGTGGGATTGAAAAATTATGATTAATTCCCTTTTTATTGCAAAATTTTTAGAAGTTCATTTTCGAATTCTCCTCCGTGATCAGTGCGAATATTCTTAATTTTCGAATTCATTTGATTTTTAATTCATTTTGCAAAAAATTTAAACATACCAAAAGTGTCAATTTTATGTCTTAAAAACAAAGTCCATTTATATCTTGAAAAATCATCAATAATTACAGAAACATACTTGTTATGATTTATTGATCTTACTTGAGTGGGATCAAATAAATCTAAATGCAACATTTCTAATGGTTGTTTTGTTGAAATATTATTTTTAGATTTAAAAGAATTCCTTTTTAGTTTCCCAATTTGACATGCATCACACAAATTGTCTATTTTATTTTTGGCAAACCTCTAACTAGTTCATGTTTTTATAATTTATTTATAAGTTTGAAATTCATTTGACAAAATCGTTTATGCCATAGCCATGGATCATCAAGTTTAGCGGTCAAGCATAAATCCGAATTATGTTTTATATTCACGTTTAAATAACAAATATTTTTATTTCAAAATCCTTCAAATAATAATTTTTTATTATTATCAAATATATTGCATTGATTTTTCTCGAAATTTATTTGAAAATCTTTATCACATAATTGACTAATGCTTTGTAAATTATGTTTTAAATTTTCTACTAATAAAACATTTAAAATAATAAGAGAGTTAGAAATACCAATGTTTATGACTTCTCCAATTCTAGTGACATATCCTTTTGAATTATCTCCAAAGGTTACGGTGCCTCCATCGATATTTTTATATTCGAGAGCATCTTGGAATTCCCGATCATGTGTTTTGAGCAGCCACTATCGAGTGTCCATTTCTCCTTGCTTTTATTTTTGAGTACCTACAAAACAAAAATTATTCAATTGGCACCCACTTCTTTTATTAGGGTCCTAAATATTAGGAGGGGAGGGTAACCATACCCAAGTGGGTTAGGGTCCTTTAAAAACATAATTATTATTAAATACTACACTTGATAGAAAATTATCAATATGTTTTTGTCTAATTATCTTATTATTAGACTTTGGTATCCAAATTTTTATATTTTTAGTTTTTACATCTTTACGTAGCTTTGGTGTCTTTTTGAAACTTTGATACAAGATACTTTGCTTTATAGTGTTACCTTTTTTTCTTTTGTGAATTCTTTTCAAATCCGAATCCATTTCGATTACCAAAAGGTTTCGTAATTTTAATCAAGTTATCAAGATCTTGTTTTCCTTTGTTAAACTTTGAAACAATGTTAGTAATTTTTTCTAGTTTATCCTTTAATTCAAAATTTTCAGTTTTTGAAATTTCTATACTACTTTTTAGTTCAATATTTTCCTTAATAAAATTATTATTCTCAAATTTTAACCTATCTATTTCACCAAGTTGTGTATCATATTCGATAGACTTTTTACACTTTTCTTGTGAAATCACCAATTCTTCTTCTAAAATAACTTTTTCATCCTTTAATAATCCAATTTCTAGTTCTAATTGATTTATTTTAGCTAGGTATTCTTTATTCAGTTTTTTGATTTGTCTAAACTTATCATCAAGTTCCATACTTAATTCTAATAGTTCATTATAGCTAAGTTCAGGACATACCTAATCAGTGTTAGCCATAAATATACATTAGCTTGTTCTCCATCGGTATCACTATCACTATCACTATCACTGATGATGATGAATCAGAATCATCCCAAGTGACTTTAAAAGCTCTTTTCTTCTTAATTTTCTCAAATTTGTTCTTTTTCTCATTGTTGAGTTTAGGACAATCCTTCTTCATGTGTCCATATTGATCACATTCATAACACTTGATTTGAGATCGATTTGTTGTATTGGACTTTCCTTCTTTTTGGAATTTGGTCATCTTTCTAAATTTATTGAATTTGTTGTAATTCTTGGCAATGAAAACTACCACTTCTTAATCCAAATCCGAGTCATCATTCTTTGCTTGAAATGCTAGTTCTTCTTTTCAACATTTTGTTCTTTTCTTGCCTGTAAGTTAGCTTCGTAGGACATTAAATTTCCTATCAACTCTTCAACCTTGAGAGTAGAAAGATCATTATCTTCTTCAATAGCTAATACCTTCCTTTCCCAATCCGATGTTAAAGAATTAAGTATTCAAGAAACTAAATCAAAATCAGTAAACTTAACTCCTAATGCCATAAGATCATGTTGAATAGTTTGAAATCTAGAGTACATGTCAACAATAGTTTTATTTTGCTTCATTTTGAATGAGGAGAATTGATTTTGCAAAATTGAAATCTTTGTTTGTTTGACCTTTGTTGTACCTTCGTGTGTAATTTGTAAGGCATGCCAAATGTCAAATGCAGTTGTGCATAACATGACACGTGAAAATTCATTTTATCTAGAGAGCAAAATAAAACGTTCATAGCTTTAGCATTGTTTGAGGCTAAGGTCTTTTATGCATCGGTCATGGTGCTTATAGCAGTGTCAGGTGCTTCATACTTATTTTGTGTAGCAGACCTTAGCTTCCATATAAATACGCATACGGGTTGACCAATATGCATAGTTTGAGCCATTATATAGTGGGGGACGTGCGGTAGACTGACCTTCTTGAAAGATACTTGCCATATTAGTGAACATTACTTTTGATAAAACCAAGGTTTGATACCAATTGAAAGAATATAATATGGTGGATCGATTATACAAATGACAAGTATATAACTAATTTAAACTATAGTGTAACAATAGTGGAGTATGTAAATAAGAATAATCACACCACGTATTTTATACTGGTTCGAACCTTCCATCCTACATTCAGTCTCGAAGCTCCTCTTCGGAATTTCCTTTCACCAAATAACCCTCACTTCACCCAGAGGAACAGGTTTACAATAGTAGAGTTTCTTTGTAAAGAATGTGTTCTCTATTACATGGATTTTGACTATATAGTACAATTGAACTTCCTATATCTCTTGAATGTTTGAGTGCAATATTTTTCAAGAGAATATGGAAGTGTATGATCTCAGATTTACAGACTTGATAACAAGTGGATGATTAGAGAAAAAGATGATTAAGATAGAGAGTAGAGTGAATTAGTAGAAAGTAAGTTAGTGCTTTGATTCTTCTTAATTCTCGTTTATATAGTTGTATAAAGTTGTTTCTAGCAGTTGCATCTCTTTCCTTTCAATCTAGAGTCGTCACTGTTCATTGGTGAAGAGTTATGGAGGAGAGATGGAGTCGTGTCTCTTTGGAGATGACAGTTGCAATTTGAATTATCTTCCCCGAGCCCAGTTTCGGATGTCTGAATGGTGTTCTCAGACGTCTGAATATCTATTATTATTTTTATTCATTTTCTACGTTAAGACGTCTGAAGTTCTGCATTCAGACGTTTGAACATGTTAATTGAGGTTCTCCTGGGTTTATTCTTGAGTGCATCTCTCTTCGATCTTCGAGTAACTTTGTAGATGAATCTCTTTAGCGCTTTAGTCTTCATCTTGTCACAGTAGTGGTTTGTCTAGCTTTGAGTAGTTGTATGATGTATATGATTTCCATTGTATAGTTGTCATCGTCAAAATCATAAACTAAGGGTTCTAACAATAAATGTTACATTTATGTGAATCAAGACAATAATTGAAATTATGAAGTGATAAAATGAATAGAAATGTTAATTTTATTCTTAATGTAATAGTTGATTTAATAAAACAGTGAAATCAAGATAAATTAATCAATTTGGGATTTTAAATTATTTAATGTGTGAAACTGACGAAATTCAATATAATTGAAGTATAGTGATTAATACAAATAAAAGATGGAAATTTAAGGATATTAATGTAATGAAATATAAAACAATGTAAACCACATGTATAGAATAATAATCAATTTAATAAAAAGGGATTGAAATCAAATTAAATAAATTTATTGAAATTAAATTATATTAGTTGGATTTAATTACAACTGAAATTGAACACTGTAATTTTTGAAATATTTAACACTGAATTGATATGTAACCTTATTTCGATGTATTATAATGTCTTTGCAATCAAAAATGATAAAAATCTGCTAGTTTTTATAAATATTGAATTAAAAAATGATTAATTAATTTAATATTAATTAATTTGATTAACGTGAAAATAGCCATTTTGGCCACTGACTCAGATTTCGACGGAACCAGTTTCATCAGTTCCATAACAGTGAATTATTATATGATGTCAAGTTTTGTAGTGGTCGGACTTGCCGTTTGAACGTTCGGACTCGAAACATCTAGAAATCAATTTAATTAAAATCAATTGAAATCAATTTAAAATAAGCTGATGTAACGACCCAGTATTTTCAACCCTTCGCATCCGCACATGTCGGACTTGAATTGTTCAAAATACTGCGTTGTAAAATAAATTTGGCAAAACTCAGAATATGTAGTAAATAAATCACAGAATCACATACATATATCAGAACTCACAGCGGAAATAAAATATACAGTGGTTCATGAAGCCACTATAAAACTTTAACCAAATAGAATTTACATAGTTTAGAATCTGCAATACAGCTGTAGACATAAATAGAAACAGAGTCTTCCAATTTGATTGATTGCAAATAAGATAAAGACTGAAAGGCTTCCGGCAGTATGAATGATCTACGGGATGACATAACTCCGGAGAGAAACTGAAACTGCAACTCAGGCTGACCCGAGCGTAAAAATAAAACATAACACTCGAGTCAGGACATACATACTTATATAATGTAAGCTAATTCAAGTGTACTGTAATATAGAGCAAGTAACTTAAAGGATGCTTGGGACCGCCCATCCTCTAAGGATCCGTCAAACTATTTACTATGTAGTATATTGCGCTATTATACTAGTGTCTATTTATAAAATAAACTTACTTTTAAGTAGCGTTAAGGCTTTACATTTTCCACCTTAACACGTAATAGTCCCAGTAGTCCATCCAATATCATAGCTCCTCCTGATCGGGAAGCAACTAGAGGATACCATACGGGCTACGGGAGAAATCTAAACTCGTACAAGGCGCGGTATGGTAGGTGACACGGCACAACTAGGCAATGCCAGGGTAGATATACCAATTACGCATCCGGGCCGATGGTAACGCGAAGCCGCAGCAACCGCCCACCTCGAAACAACTCCCCAAATCAAAATAGAAGTGGCCACTGAATCAATCCAAAGTCATAGTATAATATCGAAGAGGAGTGTCCGATCAGAGGAATGACCTCATTAACCCGTCGATCGCTCCTGTTTTAGCCACCTTATGCCAACTCACGGGAGTCGGGTCCACGTATTTACCTTACAGGAAACGTCGCCACCAACCTACTTCATTCTGGAATCTCCACCGCGTACACGGTTAGTCAAAGTGGTTTTCGGTATCGACAGAGAGTATGTCCATATCCGATCCCGGTCTCTTTGCCAACCCATCGTTATTATAACACCGTGGTCTTTTAAAACAGTTTATACTTTAAAACCAAAATAAACATTTCTATTTCAAACTATAAACACGATATCATTCAAAACCCAAAACAATATGATACCGTTATATTCAAGTATAATTCTTTTCCAAAAACCATACTGCTTAAAATTTATAATATCTGGAAACCAAATATTTAAATTATATCTTCAAAACATAATATTTTGGAAATTTTACTTTAAAACCATAACTCCCAAACACAATGGTTTGGACATTCAACGGTATATAGAATAAATGGTTTAACTTTATGGTTACTTTGTAAAGAAGATAGCTTTACAAATATATTTCTTTATTTTAAACCATAATTTAAATATCACTTCATGTTCCCAAGACCATTTCAATTCCTATATATATATCCAATTGGAGTATTAATATTCAAAACTAAGGTTGGATATTTTTTCTTTCAACAAATTAGTGTTTATTATTTCGTCTTGAATATTCCCATAAATTCCATAGATAAAACTCCAAAATTATGCCATTAAATAATTTCAAAATTTACTTAACACTAGAATGTTCATCTTAAATTTATTAAGAAAAATCCAGTTATAAATCTCATATCTTAAAGGTCTCCAAAACTTAAACATAAATATAATTTATCAAATTCCTTAAATTTCAAAACA
Organism: Allium cepa; assembly: GCA_030765085.1. Classification (NCBI taxonomy): domain Eukaryota; kingdom Viridiplantae; phylum Streptophyta; class Magnoliopsida; order Asparagales; family Amaryllidaceae; genus Allium; species Allium cepa. The sequence continues at coordinate 591,939,101 of CM060928.1, forward strand.
ATCAAATTCCAGATTCTATAGCACTTAGGAAATGCTACCTAAAGTTACGGGTAAAACTAGTCCAATTTCAAAAGACAGCATTTAAATGCTTTAGTAGATTGTTTAACTTAATAAATATTTCCAAATATAACTTATATATATATTTCTTAACTGAAATCTTATCCTTTCAAAAGTCCAGAATTTCCAAAATAAGTTATATTCCAAAATTTTATTCAAATATTTATTTATTTATTTATTAACATTTATAACTCATTCAAAATCAATATAAAATCCTTTAAAAATCAAATATTTAACTTCCAAAATAATTTTAAATATTTCAGAAAATATTATAAGGACCACGGGCCTGTATATAGTTTTCTAGCCTAGGTCAAGTGATACGGATTTATATCATTTCAATCCGTAATTTACAAACCCCGGGTTCTATCATTTCAAACCCGCAATCCCAAGTTAACAGTTAAACAGTTAACATAATAATAGCACAGTAATCATCATTTAGGCCTATCATTTCAGCCCACAACAATCTAAATTTAACAGGGAACTTGCAGTGGTGATTTAAGCAGTAAATAAACAATAATATAATATAACTGCAGAAATAATACAACAGATAATAACTGATGAGGTGTCAATTTAAATGGGATTCATCATTCTACGTTATACTACAGACAGATAATATTTAAATAAAATTTTTACACATACACTTGCGATAATTCACAAAATATATGTACATATGTCTGGTGAGAAATACTCACCTTAAACGCTGCAGTGGATCTAAATCAAACACGGTATCTACTTCGGAAAAAAAAACGGAAAGCACGATCAAACTTCGGCGGATGCAAAGCCTTGACTTAAATCTATAAGATCCAAATACCAAGTATGCGAATTTAAAAATTACGGTCAAAGCAAAATTTCAGAACAACTGGAACGAATAGAATAAAAGAAATTTAGTTCAACTTGCTCGACTACTACAACCCGCTAACCGTCTCAACATATCCTAGGCCCATACTTCAACCGTACGCATGCATAAAATAAATTGAATAAATTGCAAAATAAATTGCAAATTTAATACAATTGATTGAATAAAAAGATGTTATGCACCCAAACAAAACAAATACATGTTTAGACATTATTAAATTATTTCTCACATTTTTAATCATATTTATCATGATCAATTATTTTCATTCTCATATATATTTATTTAAATAAAATGACAATATTGGCAACAAACACAATACTGTTCAAATTATTCGATTTAATCAAATGTAGCCACTAACTACATTCGAATTCATTAAATAATACTTTATTTCACATACATGTTCATCATGTTTAGGCAAATTATTTCTTCTTTTACTTTTATTATTAAACATTAAAAGGTGATTATTGGTATACATCACCAATATCCTTTTATTAACCATAATAAATACAATCCATTGATATTTATCCACCCAAATTCTCAAATAAGTAGTTAAATTTATTTTTAACCATCTTAAATTTATTTCAACCATTAAAAATTGAAATAAATGTCATTTTATTATATTCACCCAAGATTTATTCATACAATATTGTTTATTTGAATTAAACAACATTTCATATCATTTTCTCCTTATCAATTTATCTTCTCCATTATTAAATTGTAATTCTTTTTTTTTTCTATGCCTTCCTCTTCAAACTGCACTTATCCAAATCCACAATACCACTAACTACATCATAACTACACTAATTCCATAGTCTAGCTTCCTACAATCAATTTATATCATTTCTTCCAGCCTACTACTAACAAAGTTCTATATGTATTTATAAATGGCACGGCATGATGGGGAAGTAGCCGAGCAAGGAAATCAGAGAACACAAGAAGGAGGAAGGAAAATTGGAAGAAGCAAAGAAATAAACAATGCAAATTATTTACCTGATAGAAGCTTGTACCAGAGAGGGACAAACAAGGAGATATGAAAACTTATGTGAATGAGGCAAAGTATTTATAGATAAACTTGCGAAATAAAAAGGGGAGATAAATAGGCAGGTTTGAAAACGTAAGAAATAAATGCAAGCGTTGATTTTTGAGTGCATGCGTTTAGGCAAGAGATTTATTTCCAGTTCTTCTTGTTTGAACGCTACACGAAAATTGTGATAAATGCATGCGTTGATTTCTCTTTCCAGTTTTATGTTTGAACGATATCACTCTTTTGGATTTTTTTTTAGATAGCTTGCGTGATTTATACCAGTTATAATCTAAATTTAAAGCATGCGTTACTGCAAATTTGAACAGATTTGATTGAGGAAGCAAAACTTGAGCTCTTGCGTGATTTATGGTAAGCAATGAAAAAGCTTTTAACTGAAAAGGCAAAAGTAATAAATGCTTACATAAATATTTACTTGATCAATGGTTCGAAAAATTTATTTATTGCAAAACAAACGCAGTGGAAACAGAGAGATATAATGGGTATGCGAAAATTTGCAAAGATAGGCAAGATTAAATTTTGAATGCATTTAATTTAGGTGAGAGGAAAAATGGCAATTGGAAGAGTTGATATTTTTGTGGATAAGGCTGCGTGAATAAATGAATACAGTGACATGCTCAAGAAACAAATGGTAAGAGGCAAATGTCAAAATGTTAAAAGAATAAAATTTTATGTCACGCGCAAAGGAAGGCAAATTTGATTTCCATATTCTTCTAATCAATTAATTCCCCTTTAATTGCCTTTAATTGATTTCAATTGATTACCTTATCCCTTTTAATTACCCTCCTTAATTGATTTCAATTAATTACCATATTACCAATTAATTATCCTCCTTTAATTACATACTCAAATTTGGTTACTAACTTAATTAGTTAATTAACCCTTTTTGTTAATTATCAATCCTGCGACGTCTCACATTAATCCGTCCGCTTTGTAGGCACTGGTAGCCGGACTGGTTACACGGGCAGATTTCTCCTACAAAATGGGGATTAACCTCGTGTCCTCATGCCATTAACCAAAAGAATTAACTTATTTATCTTTCATCAATTTTATTAATTTGCATTAATTATTCAATAAATTAATTCTGGTCAACTACTGAAATTTTACAATTAATTTCTCTATTAATTGTCATAAATTTCTTTTTGAAATATCTATTAATTGTCATTAACTCCATTTTAAAATATCCGTATGTGCCTTTATTCAAGTTTTGAATTGCTAACTAGGAATAAGGTAGATTTATCAAATAAATTGATTGTAAGTTTCATTGTTTTAAATTGCTTAACAATGTTCACTGCTAACATAATTAATATGTCAAAATTGAGAATATTCCACCAACATGATTTGCATGTCATAACCTACCAAATTAACATAATTAATTAACTACTTTAATATGTTACAAATTTTCTCCTTTTCATTATTTTTAGGGAATGGGTATAACAACAGATATTATGATAATATCCAAAACATTTAGTTACCACTCACTTCATTATACATTATAAAAATTTCCTTTTTTTCTTCTTCTTAAATTTAGTTACAAAAATCATATTAAATTAACGAGTTTAATTCTCTAAATTAAATATTTAAACAATATTGGTAAACACAATTTATATAAATTATATTTCTAAAAACAAAAAAATTAAAAGAAATAAATAGCTAAAAACTAGGGCTGTTACACTCTCCCCCACTTAAGAACTTTTCGTCCTCGAAAAGGAACAAAAGAAAAGAAACAAAGGAAGATAAGCTAGATAAACAAGAACTTTAAACGAATAGTTCCGGATTTGAAGCACGAAGAAGATCTTCTAGAATCGGTTTTACTCTTTTCAGTTCGACCGTCGGTCTATGGGTGGTAAGCGGTGCTCAGGCCCCGATGAGTAACAAAGATTTTTAAAGATTATAGAAAAGATTTCTAAATAGACTGGTATAAGCAATAGCCTCCTCATTCTGTAGCAGATAGGGAAACCAAGGACACTTAAAGATAGTTTGAAAACAAATAAGATAATAAATTTGCAATCATAATGCTTTGAAATCATTAAATTTATAAATTTGGAAATCATGCTACTAAAATCATAATACCTTTAAAATAATCTTCATTTATACCTTTTAAATTCAATGCCAAACAATATTCATTTCAAGGTTGAAATATTCCTAAGTTCATTTAAAAAAATTTCCAAAACATTTTATTTTTAGAAACAGCAGCACTCATAATATGCTATAGTAGATATAATAGTATTCCTAATCAGTTTATTATGTACTTAACTCTGAATTTTAACAAATAACCTAACACTTTATTAAAAATATTATCTTATAAATAAGATATTCCTTCAATAAGTTACCCTTGAATTTCCATTTGAAAACCAATTCTCAATTATCAAAATTTAGTGATATTAGAATACGTCTTAACTATTTATTTAGACATCAATTAAACTATGATTTGAAGATATATAATCCTTACTCCAAAAATATCCCTTTCAAATATATTTTCCTTATTCAAAGATACCTTGTTTATTACACAAACATATTCATTTCAGGAAATAACCTTTTATTAAAATCTCTTGGTTAGATTTACGGCTCCATATTAAATTAATTTGATTATTAAGACATTTGAATAAAATTCCTTAAATTCCTTTTCCTTATTTATCCCCATTAATCTTTTATAACTAAAATTTAAGTGTATAATATTTATTATAACCACTCAAATTTTATTCATAAAATCCTTTTATATTGTATATTATCCAATTACATGTTAACTTTTGAAAATCAAGGTAAGTTATATTAAATGAAATTGGGTGTTATACAAATAAAACTTTCAATTTAATTATCTCCAATTGGAACCTTTTTATTCAAATTTTTGTTATTATATTTATTTTCCTTCCTCAAGATAAACTTTAAGAATTAAATTCCTGATTCCCTTCAAACCATTTAGAGATAACTAAATATATATACCTAATATGTCAAATCAAATTTAAATTATATATCTATATATATTAAGTCATACTTTAGAAATTCAAATCAATTAAAATCTCAAGGAAACACTGTAGCCAGACTACAGAATGGTCTTTTCACTTCGAAACTCAAAAATGAATGTCGATGATGCTGCAGTCATCACCGAAATTATTTTCCAGCGACAAAGAGAAAAGCACTAATTTTAAAATTTCTTTGGAAACAAATTTCTATACAAAAATACTTATTACATCCTTTTAAAATTTAAACACAAGGTTTGAAATCATCAGAAATTTAATTCTCAAGTTTTAGTTTTAAATTCATTTCTGTTTCCAAATTAATTTATAACCATTGTTTTATATTCACTTATTTATTAGACAAACACATGGCTTACAACACCATAAATAAAATCAAAACTATTATCTCTTGACAACTAGTTAAATTAATTATAAAATTTTGAAAATTATACTCATATATATAATATTAGATTTTAATTTCAAATATAGGAATAAACTTCTCAAACCAGGATAGAGACTCAAATTTGATGAACTCAAATCAAATAGAATTCAAGATAAATTGAAATCAGAAGATCAGAATAAGGAAACTGGGTAAGTCTATATAAGTCGCGGACAACCTTGACCTAGTCATCCGTGACTTAAAGAGCCATATCGATGTGGTTGGGGTAAATCTACATTTGATCCGAAGAGATAGAATTTGGAATAACCAAAGATACTAGCATATAAACCGAGGATAAATATAAATCTCCGGTGAATCAATGCTAATGGTAAAGGAGTTTCACCCCTTTATTAGAATAATGGCGAGACCGCCAATTTACAATAAAGATCATCCGAAGTGGAGTTATGAGATACTCCAGAATCTAAAGCAGATGAAAAAGTGAGGGATACGAATGAGCTTTGGAACCGTAGGGAATGTTCCAAAATTCGAAAAGAGAGTGGTTCAATCTCGAATGAACGTGATTCTGTAAATCAAATTTACCATACATTCTAAGTTTTGCCTAGAACCAAAGCTCTGATACCAAATGTAACGACCCAGTATTTTCAACCCTTCGCATCCGCACATGTCGGACTTGAATTGTTCAAAATACTGCGTTGTAAAATAAATTTGGCAAAACTCAGAATATGTAGTAAATAAATCACAGAATCACATACATATATCTGAACTCACAGCGGAAATAAAATATACAGTGGTTCATGAAGCCACTATAAAACTTTAACCAAATAGAATTTACATAGTTTAGAATCTGCAATACAGCTGTAGACATAAATAGAAACAGAGTCTTCCAATTTGATTGATTGCAAATAAGATAAAGACTGAAAGGCTTCCGGCAGTATGAATGATCTACGGGATGACATAACTCCAGAGAGAAACTGAAACTGCAACTCAGGCTGACCCGAGCGTAAAAATAAAACATAACACTCGAGTCAGGACATACATACTTATATAATGTAAGCTAATTCAAGTGTACTGTAATATAGAGCAAGTAACTTAAAGGATGCTTGGGACCGCCCATCCTCTAAGGATCCGTCAAACTATTTACTATGTAGTATATTGCGCTATTATACTAGTGTCTATTTATAAAATAAACTTACTTTTAAGTAGCGTTAAGGCTTTACATTTTCCACCTTAACACGTAATAGTCCCAGTAGTCCATCCAATATCATAGCTCCTCCTGATCGGGAAGCAACTAGAGGATACCATACGGGCTACGGGAGAAATCTAAACTCGTACAAGGCGCGGTATGGTAGGTGACACGGCACAACTAGGCAATGCCAGGGTAGATATACCAATTACGCATCCGGGCTGATGGTAACGCGAAGCCGCAGCAACCGCCCACCTCGAAACAACTCCCCAAATCAAAATAGAAGTGGCCACTGAATCAATCCAAAGTCATAGTATAATATCGAAGAGGAGTGTCCGATCAGAGGAATGACCTCATTAACCCGTCGATCGCTCCTGTTTTAGCCACCTTATGCCAACTCATGGGAGTCGGGTCCACGTATTTACCTTACAGGAAACGTCGCCACCAACCTACTTCATTCTGGAATCTCCACCGCATACACGGTTAGTCAAAGTGGTTTTCGGTATCGACAGAGAGTATGTCCATATCCGATCCCGGTCTCTTTGCCAACCCATCGTTATTATAACACCGTGGTCTTTTAAAACAGTTTATACTTTAAAACCAAAATAAACATTTCTATTTCAAACTATAAACACGATATCATTCAAAACCCAAAACAATATGATACCGTTATATTCAAGTATAATTCTTTTCCAAAAACCATACTGCTTAAAATTTATAATATCTGGAAACCAAATATTTAAAATATATCTTCAAAACATAATATTTTGGAAATTTTACTTTAAAACCATAACTCCCAAACACAATGGTTTGGACATTCAACGGTATATAGAATAAATGGTTTAACTTTATGGTTACTTTGTAAAGAAGATAGCTTTACAAATATATTTCTTTATTTTAAACCATAATTTAAATATCACTTCATGTTCCCAAGACCATTTCAATTCCTATATATATATCCAATTGGAGTATTAATATTCAAAACTAAGGTTGGATATTTTTTCTTTCAACAAATTAGTGTTTATTATTTCGTCTTGAATATTCCCATAAATTCCATAGATAAAACTCCAAAATTATGCCATTAAATAATCTCAAAATTTACTTAACACTAGAATGTTCATCTTAAATTTATTAAGAAAAATCCAGTTATAAATCTCATATCTTAAAGGTCTCCAAAACTTAAACATAAATATAATTTATCTAATTCCTTAAATTTCAAAACAATCAAATTCCAGATTCTATAGCACTTAGGAAATGCTACCTAAAGTTACGGGTAAAACTAGTCCAATTTCAAAAGACAGCATTTAAATGCTTTAGTAGATTGTTTAACTTAATAAATATTTCCAAATATAACTTATATATATATTTCTTAACTGAAATCTTATCCTTTCAAAAGTCCAGAATTTCCAAAATAAGTTATATTCCAAAATTTTATTCAAATATTTATTTATTTATTTATTAACATTTATAACTCATTCAAAATCAATATAAAATCCTTTAAAAATCAAATATTTAACTTCCAAAATAATTTTAAATATTTCAGAAAATATTATAAGGACCACGGGCCTGTATATAGTTTTCTAGCCTAGGTCAAGTGATACGGATTTATATCATTTCAATCCGTAATTTACAAACCCCGGGTTCTATCATTTCAAACCCGCAATCCCAAGTTAACAGTTAAACAGTTAACATAATAATAGCACAGTAATCATCATTTAGGCCTATCATTTCAGCCCACAACAATCTAAATTTAACAGGGAACTTGCAGTGGTGATTTAAGCAGTAAATAAACAATAATATAATATAACTGCAGAAATAATACAACAGATAATAACTGATGAGGTGTCAATTTAAATGGGATTCATCATTCTACGTTATACTACAGACAGATAATATTTAAATAAAATTTTTACACATACACTTGCGATAATTCACAAAATATATGTACATATGTCTGGTGAGAAATACTCACCTTAAACGCTGCAGTGGATCTAAATCAAACACGGTATCTACTTCGGAAAAAAAAACGGAAAGCACGATCAAACTTCGGCGGATGCAAAGCCTTGACTTAAATCTATAAGATCCAAATACCAAGTATGCGAATTTAAAAATTACGGTCAAAGCAAAATTTCAGAACAACTGGAACGAATAGAATAAAAGAAATTTAGTTCAACTTGCTCGACTACTACAACCCGCTAACCGTCTCAACATATCCTAGGCCCATACTTCAACCGTACGCATGCATAAAATAAATTGAATAAATTGCAAAATAAATTGCAAATTTAATACAATTGATTGAATAAAAAGATGTTATGCACCCAAACAAAACAAATACATGTTTAGACATTATTAAATTATTTCTCACATTTTTAATCATATTTATCATGATCAATTATTTTCATTCTCATATATATTTATTTAAATAAAATGACAATATTGGCAACAAACACAATACTGTTCAAATTATTCGATTTAATCAAATGTAGCCACTAACTACATTCGAATTCATTAAATAATACTTTATTTCACATACATGTTCATCATGTTTAGGCAAATTATTTCTTCTTTTACTTTTATTATTAAACATTAAAAGGTGATTATTGGTATACATCACCAATATCCTTTTATTAACCATAATAAATACAATCCATTGATATTTATCCACCCAAATTCTCAAATAAGTAGTTAAATTTATTTTTAACCATCTTAAATTTATTTCAACCATTAAAAATTGAAATAAATGTCATTTTATTATATTCACCCAAGATTTATTCATACAATATTGTTTATTTGAATTAAACAACATTTCATATCATTTTCTCCTTATCAATTTATCTTCTCCATTATTAAATTGTAATTCTTTTTTTTTTCTATGCCTTCCTCTTCAAACTGCACTTATCCAAATCCACAATACCACTAACTACATCATAACTACACTAATTCCATAGTCTAGCTTCCTACAATCAATTTATATCATTTCTTCCAGCCTACTACTAACAAAGTTCTATATGTATTTATAAATGGCACGGCATGATGGGGAAGTAGCCGAGCAAGGAAATCAGAGAACACAAGAAGGAGGAAGGAAAATTGGAAGAAGCAAAGAAATAAACAATGCAAATTATTTACCTGATAGAAGCTTGTACCAGAGAGGGACAAACAAGGAGATATGAAAACTTATGTGAATGAGGCAAAGTATTTATAGATAAACTTGCGAAATAAAAAGGGGAGATAAATAGGCAGGTTTGAAAACGTAAGAAATAAATGCAAGCGTTGATTTTTGAGTGCATGCGTTTAGGCAAGAGATTTATTTCCAGTTCTTCTTGTTTGAACGCTACACGAAAATTGTGATAAATGCATGCGTTGATTTCTCTTTCCAGTTTTATGTTTGAACGATATCACTCTTTTGGATTTTTTTTTTAGATAGCTTGCGTGATTTATACCAGTTATAATCTAAATTTAAAGCATGCGTTACTGCAAATTTGAACAGATTTGATTGAGGAAGCAAAACTTGAGCTCTTGCGTGATTTATGGTAAGCAATGAAAAAGCTTTTAACTGAAAAGGCAAAAGTAATAAATGCTTACATAAATATTTACTTGATCAATGGTTCGAAAAATTTATTTATTGCAAAACAAACGCAGTGGAAACAGAGAGATATAATGGGTATGCGAAAATTTGCAAAGATAGGCAAGATTAAATTTTGAATGCATTTAATTTAGGTGAGAGGAAAAATGGCAATTGGAAGAGTTGATATTTTTGTGGATAAGGCTGCGTGAATAAATGAATACAGTGACATGCTCAAGAAACAAATGGTAAGAGGCAAATGTCAAAATGTTAAAAGAATAAAATTTTATGTCACGCGCAAAGGAAGGCAAATTTGATTTCCATATTCTTCTAATCAATTAATTCCCCTTTAATTGCCTTTAATTGATTTCAATTGATTACCTTATCCCTTTTAATTACCCTCCTTAATTGATTTCAATTAATTACCATATTACCAATTAATTATCCTCCTTTAATTACATACTCAAATTTGGTTACTAACTTAATTAGTTAATTAACCCTTTTTGTTAATTATCAATCCTGCGACGTCTCACATTAATCCGTCCGCTTTGTAGGCACTGGTAGCCGGACTGGTTACACGGGCAGATTTCTCCTACAAAATGGGGATTAACCTCGTGTCCTCATGCCATTAACCAAAAGAATTAACTTATTTATCTTTCATCAATTTTATTAATTTGCATTAATTATTCAATAAATTAATTCTGGTCAACTACTGAAATTTTACAATTAATTTCTCTATTAATTGTCATAAATTTCTTTTTGAAATATCTATTAATTGTCATTAACTCCATTTTAAAATATCCGTATGTGCCTTTATTCAAGTTTTGAATTGCTAACTAGGAATAAGGTAGATTTATCAAATAAATTGATTGTAAGTTTCATTGTTTTAAATTGCTTAACAATGTTCACTGCTAACATAATTAATATGTCAAAATTGAGAATATTCCACCAACATGATTTGCATGTCATAACCTACCAAATTAACATAATTAATTAACTACTTTAATATGTTACAAATTTTCTCCTTTTCATTATTTTTAGGGAATGGGTATAACAACAGATATTATGATAATATCCAAAACATTTAGTTACCACTCACTTCATTATACATTATAAAAATTTCCTTTTTTTTTCTTCTTAAATTTAGTTACAAAAATCATATTAAATTAACGAGTTTAATTCTCTAAATTAAATATTTAAACAATATTGGTAAACACAATTTATATAAATTATATTTCTAAAAACAAAAAAATTAAAAGAAATAAATAGCTAAAAACTAGGGCTGTTACAGCTGATTTTAGCATAACTTCTTCATATGATGGAATTAGAATTTGAAACCTTTTCCATTGAGTTTAAAAATATCGATAACATCTGTTTTGGTATATGGGATGACTCATTTTCGTTACGGAGACAGAACAGGCTTTTCGGGTCGTTTATCGTTCAACTTTCCAAATCAAATCTTATCCATTCTTTCTATTTTGAGCTATACCTATAAATAGCCTATTATAAACCCTAGTTATTTGTTATTCCATTTGTCTGTACATACATTTTCTTCTCAACTTCTCATTCTAATGGTAGACAAACCAAAACCGAAACCCTAATTCCTAAATTTCGAATTCAATTCCAAAGTCAACTCCAAAATCAAACTCCTCCAAACCTTATCAAATTATATATCATTTCAAAGCTCACAATGAGCGTAATCTTCTACAATGGTTCGTTTTTCAACTCGAAGCACCTTCTAGCCAGAAATCGATGATTTGTCCGCGGCCGTTCGTGTGGGGTTGTCGGATTAGACGGTAGATCGTTATCCTGGTGATGATCGGAGGGCGTAGGAGTGTAGAGGATGTCGAGACATGAGGATCTAAGTGTTTACTTGTGGTCAAAGTCGTCTCAAATTTTCGAAAATGGCGAGGTTAATGAACAGAGGACGGAGGTTGATCTGAGTGGCGCAACAGTCAAGGTGGGCCTAGGATGAGCGGCGGAGCACGGCAGAGGGGACGGCGGCTTTGGATCTAGCCAAAATTGACCAAGGCACCAACGAATTTGGGTTGTGGTTGGCAGCTATAAACCCTAGCTAACCTACGCGATCGAGAAGGGGATTCGTGAAGATGCTGCCGCGTTGACCTGTAAAATATTTATTACTATTTTATTTCTTTAAAAACTTTAATCGTATAACTTCAAAATGATATAACTTTTGCATACATGGTCCGTTTCACGCGTAGGTTCTTGTGTTGGGATTGTATTGAAATTTTGACGCTAGTTTGGACAAATGCTGAGACTTTGAATTTTGGGCCTAATTTGGATTTAAATTCAATTTAAATTCAAAGGTGAGTGTTTTGACCCACTCACTACTTCTAAAATTTCTTATGTTGGTCAAATTAAATTTTTGATGTGATCTAAAATTTATTTATTACTGTTTGGAAGCTTTAAATCGTCATTCCAGTTAATTTGAATCTATTTTTGAATTAAATTATCATTTAATTTTGTTATTGAATTTAAATTGCCAGTTAATTACCTATAAATAATAACCTGTTACTATTGATGTTGATTGATTGATTTGGATGATGATTGCGATGAATGTTTGATTGTTTGTATTGGATGAATGGTTGTTGTATTTTATATTGTTATAACTGCAAGTTCCCTGTAGGTTGAAATGATACACACCCGAATGATCTATAGATTAGGGAAAAACGTTATGGGCTGAAATGATAGACTCGAGCAATTTTATGGATTTTTATATGTAATTCAGGATTACGGTTTGAAATGATATATAACCGTAAAATTTTAAATTGCAGATCGAAATGATAAATTTTCGAATCACTTGACCCTAGGGTAGAGAATTATATACGGACAACAGATTGGTTAAATTAAATGATTTTTAAATCCGTAAAATTTTGAATTTGGTTAAATGATATTTTGAAATAAAATTTGATTTATATAAACTAAATTATTATTGGAAAACCAATTTTATGAACTGCTTTAAGAAATTAAATTGGAGTTTAAAGTTGAATTTTTAAGTATAAATGAAATTTTATCGGAATTGAGTTATTGAATTGGTTTGAAATATAACTTTGAAATGTATTGAAATAGGAATATAAAATTGATATTTCAAACATAGATTGGAAAGAATTTGAATTGAAGATTCCAAATTGGGTTTTAGTGATTTGGAATATGTTGGAATAAGATAAAAAGTAAACTGATATTTGGTTCAAACTCATATTTTAATGTAAACTGTATTAAAAATATATTATTTTAAGGACTTTAATTGTTAAGATTTTCAAACTATTAAACTATTTTAACCTATATTAACTGTATTAAATCATTTTAACCTATTTTAAACCATTTAATTTGTTTTAAACTAATTTAACCATTTAATTTAGTTTAGACCTAATTAATCTATTTTAAAGATATTTAATCTATTTTAATTATATTTAAATCTATTTTAAAAATCTATTTAACTATCTTAAATCAATTTAAAGCTATTTTTAATCTATTTTAAATTGTTTTAGAGTATTTTAACTATTTATTACAATTTAACTATTTCCTAAATTTCCAGACTAAGTAAAGTAGAAGTGTCTATATTCAATTCACTGTTTTAAAAGAGAATACGGTTAAATGATGTTATAACCAAATTTGGGATTTAAAACGTTATAATAAATTGAATATGACGATTTTGAAGTAAGGATTTAACCTACTTTGGAAATATGATTTTGAAGAACTTATGATTTTGGAAACGATATGATTTGAAAGTGAATATGGTTTGAAGTGAATATGATTTCGACAGAGATATGATTTGAAATTGAATATGATATGATGATATAAATTGTGAATTGAATTTTGAAACTTAAAAGAACCATCGCTTGTGTAATAAGAAATTGGTTGTTAAAGAGACTGGGATCGGATATTGTCATACTCTTAATAATTATGTACATGGTGGAGATTCCAGAAATGAAGTAGGATGGTTTGGCAAATGATTGCTATATAAGGCATGACGTGACCTTGACTCCCGTGAGTCAGCTTAGATGTGACTAAAACAGGAGCTATACCAGACCAAGTGAGGTCATTCCTCCTAACTGGCACATTTCTTCGATACTATACTTGACTTTGTGATTGATTTTGGTGGCCACCCTTGATTTTGATTACGGGAGTGTGTTCCGAGATGGGCGGTAGTAGCTGCTATGCGTTGCCACCAGTCCAGGAGTGCAATTGGTATATCTACCCTGGTATTGCCTCTAGTGCCGTGCTCACATGCCCTAGCGCGCCTTCTACGAGTTTGGTTTGTATTATAGCTATGGAGTGCCCTCTGATAGCCCTCCAGTTTACGGAGGAATTACAGTCCTGTATAGACTATGGGAATATATAAAAATGTGTTAAAAGGGATATGGGTAACGCCTTAACGCTATTTTAATACTTTTACTTTACTATAGACATATTATAATAGCGTATTGTACTACATAGTATATATTTTAGCGGATTCTTAGGAGATGTGAATCCCGAACATCTCTTATGTTATTGCATTCACGTTAGATACTGGATAGGAGATGTCAAACCCCGTAAACATCTCTGGTGCCGTCACACACATATTTATCATTGATTTAATTTACATAAGATCTTTTAGTTCCGACTTGAGTGTTTTGTCTTTTCAATTCGCTCAGGTCAGTCTGAGCATTTCAGGGTTGAAGACCTTATTTCTGGAGGACGAAGACGAAGAATTGTACTAGTATTATTTAGTATATTCTGCTGCATTATGTTGTTCTGCCGCATTTATTTATTTATTCCTGTTTATGTAACTCTGATGTTTGTGTTGTAAAGAATAATCAAATGTATTTATAGAACGGCTTCATGGACTGTTATTTGATTATTATATTTTGTCATTCCGCTGTGAGATTCTGCATTTGTTATATTTATTTCTGTTTTCTTATTTACCCCAATAATAATCCGCCTCTTTGAATGGCTTAAGTCGACATGTGTGTCCGCTTAAAACGTCTAATAGGAAGATCGTTATATTTGTGATTTCTAAATTGTTTCTAAGTTGATTTCCATTGGTTTGTGATTTCTAAGCATAATCAAACCAAATTAGAATGTTAGGGAGAAACTGTATGGTGAAACTATTTGTCATTTCTAAGCATAATCAAGCATTTATGTTGTAGTTCTTTTAAATGAAATTTTTTAATCAATTCTAATCGATTCTAGGTTTTCAGCATTTTCTTCTATCCGCGTTACTATATAGCCTTAGTTATTTTAGTTTTATTTCAGGAAATTGTATGATGAAGAGGAGCGCTGTCAACTGGTCAAATTTAATCGTCTTTTACTTTCCAATAGCTAAATTTTTTTACTGGACCATAGTTGACTGAATTATGTTTATATCTAATGTAACCCCTTTTATGGTTGATCACATACTATAGCTCCAAATACTTGTTGTTTGGTAAAGCTTATATTTCTATCCTAAATAACTCACTTTTTTTTAGTTGATAACATTACTGTTTCATTTCAAAATCTTTGAACACAAAAGGATGAATGTGGGTATTTAGAAACCTCGGTTAAGGGAATATGATTTGTATTTCTCTATGCTAAATATTAAGTATAGATTTTGACATATTCCTTACGGAAAATATGCTATCTTCCTAATATTTTTGGATCAGCCATTCCAAACAATTTTTGTAGGTTTTTTATAAAGAAAAAAATTGAAATTATAAGTAAAAATAATAACGCAAGTAAAATGTTTCGAAATATGATACTCCGATTAAATTTTTAAAGCTTATGAGTAATATCATGTATGTCAGGCAAAAATCTTACACTACGGATCTATAAGCCTAATCACAGAGCCATGCAAGTTAGCACATATTGGTGCCACTAAACCTGCTAAGGATGCTGGCGTTATACTTTCGTATGATCCAAATTTACGACTTCCATAGTTGATATTTCTTCCAAATATCTTATGCACCAACTCAAACTTGTTTAAATATTTTATGCTCACAAAAATATTGAAAACAAAATTATACTCAAAAAGGTTGTTGATTGCGCTTCGGATTTGAATCATAAATAAAAACTTAATATTGATATTGAGGGTGCATGTAACAGCAAGGTAGAAGGTTTTTTTTCGTTTCATTAAGGTTATGATACATCAGGACTTGGACTTAAAATGGTTGAATGGATCTTAGACTTAATATTGATGATGCGACAGTCCAATCAAACTAGTTTGAGTTGTAGTATGTGTTTGTGTATACCATAGGATAGTATAATGAGCTGATAGAAAAATAATTGACAACATATCATATATGATATAACAGGTCAGTATGTCTTCTAGTATAGACAAACAGTGGATGAAAGAATCTGATCATAGAACTACACGATATGTGGAAGGAGTGCAGAAGTATATTGACTTCCTTGTGAAAAATGGTGGTAATAAGGAAATCTATTCTTTCCCTTGCATGCACTGAAAAAAAATGAAAATGAAGATTAAATTAGATGTCATTCATTATCATCTACTTAGATGGGGAATTGTCCAATCATATACAGTTTGCATTTTCACAGGGAAGAGTCGGCGGAGAAGCAAAAAAAAAAACTCGTTAGTCAAGCCATAAGTGACAATGAGTTTAAACTTCCTTAGAAGGAAGATCTGGTTGATGATGCTGATAGATTCCATCATTTTCAACCTACAAGTTCGTTGTCCGATAATATTGGAGAATCGTCTACAGTTGATGTTGATTGGCAGGGCAATCAAAGTAGGAAGTATAAATCACTCTTTGGTAGTGCAAAAGAGCCATTGTATCCTTCATGTCAAAGTGGGTAACAAAATCGTATGTCATTGTGAAGCTGAATAGCTTGAAAACTCAGTATAGCTTTTCTGACAATGGTTTGACTGCACTCCTTGAATTTATAAATGAATTACTCCTTGAAGGTAACTCACTACCAATAAAGTGCTCCAACATGAAGAAGATTGTTAAACAAGTTGGGATGGATTACAAAACTTATGATGCATGCATTAATGACTGCATTTTATGTTGGAAAGATGATGCAAATAGAGTTTCTTGTGCAATTTGCAATGAACTAAGATATAAGACAACATTCAACGAAGAGAAAAGAGCCACCAAACTACCTCAAAAGACGTAGAGACATTTCCTTTTAATTTCTAGATTGAGGAGATTGTATACTATACCGTGGATAGCAGATGCTATGACTTGACATGGTCGTGCCAAGTCTAATTCAGCTGTACTGCATCACCCATGTGACACTTCTCAATGGCCACCTGCAGATTCTTTTGACAAAACGTTTACCGCTGAACCACAAAATGTCACGCTTGGAATAACAACTGATGGTTTCAATCCACATGCATCTCTAGCTAACCGTTATAGTTGTTGGCCATTAATTACAGTACCATATAATCTTTCTCCA
Organism: Allium cepa; assembly: GCA_030765085.1. NCBI lineage: Eukaryota > Viridiplantae > Streptophyta > Magnoliopsida > Asparagales > Amaryllidaceae > Allium > Allium cepa. Next base: position 591,956,553 of record CM060928.1, read on the forward strand.
TCAATATGTATTAAAAAGGAGATTTCAATGTTGACATTGTTAATTTTTGGGCCAAAACAACCAGAGAAGGTTATTGATGTTTATTTTCAATCATTGATAGATGAGTTTAAGCAGTTATGGAAAGGAGTCATTGCATTTGACTCATTTAGTAAATCTAAGTTCACAATGAGAGCTAGAGTGTTATAGCCAATTCATGATCATCCTGCACTTAGAACTTTAACGGGGTGCACAACTCATGGCTATTTTGCATGTCCTGTATGTGGGGAAGACACTTATGCGTATTATCTTCCTGAAAGTAAGAAGATATGTTACATGGGACATCGAAGATTTCATACTTCCAAGTACAAGTTTTTAGACGAAAAAACAAACATTAATAACAAATAAGAATATCGTCGTCCTCCATGGCCATTAAATGATTATCAAGTTGAAGAGAAGGTAGCGAATATCAAAATGAAAGTTCATAAAAGCAAACTGGAAATTGGTCGAAAACGAAAAAAGAAAATCGATGAAGAAGAACTTGCCAATGTTCAGGCATGGTATAGGATTTCTATCCTCTTTGATTTGCCATATTGGAAATCCAATTTGGTCTGACATAATGTTGATGTTATATATACAGAGAAGAATGTCACTGAGCATCTCGTTAGCATAATTATGGGTCATAAAGACAAGTCAAAGGACGACATCAACGCATGCAAGATTTGAAAACCATAGGTATAAAAAAAATTGTGGGTGATGGAAGATCCTGAAAAAATAAAATAACCATACCAGAGACAACTTTCACCTTGGGCAAAGAAGAGAAGTTACGATTTTGCACCATTTTGAGAAGCCTGAAAGTGCCTAGCAAATTCTCTTCCAGCTTCCATAACAATGTGAACATCAATCCTCCTGAACTAACAAATATGAAATTGCATGATTGACATGTAATAATGCAACAATTACTTCCAGTATTGCTTCAACATTCTTATCGACAACATAATGATCTACGTAATGCTTTATATCACATAAGTCTATTCTTTAACATTTTATGCTCAAAGGTGATCAACATGGAACATCTTTTAAAAGCAAAGGCTAGTTAGTAGAAGCAATGTATGTGTTTGAAAAACATTTTCTACCTGCATTTTTTATATCAGCATCCATCTTACGGTTCATTTAGCCGATGAAGCATTGATTTGCAGCCCTGTTAGATATAGGTGGGTGTATCCTTTTGAATGTTAAATTACTAATTGCAGTTTTGTTCATCATCATTCGATCTAAATAGCTATTGCTTATTTATAATTTATTACCTTCATAGGTTAATGAAGACATATAAAGGATATGTGCACAGCAAAATATATATTGAAGGATGTATTGCAGAAGGATATATCGTACAAGAAGCTGGTCTTTACTGCATGGAATATATGCCAAATGGAGGTGATGGAACTCATAAACATACTCGTGAGGCTTTTTAAGACAAGGATGATGAGTTTTATAGTTAGATGCCTCAAGGTAATGGTAAAGATATAACCTTAACCCAAGTGTAGCTTGAACAAGTTCATAGATAGGTCCTTAGTACATACGATGGATTGGATGAATGGGAGAAGTAAGTTCACAAATAACTCTTGAATTCACATTATTGTATATTAACTCATATATATGTTTTGAAACGTGTATGTCGCAGAAGGTATAACATCTATGTGAAAAGTACTAAATCTCAACCTCGAAGTGGGGTTACATTCACGGAAGCTTGTCAAAGTTTTACTCTTTGGTTACATGGAGAGGTATATATTACATCTTATTAAATATTTCATGTGTACTCAAGTGGACCATATACCTTCATGACCACACTTTTGATTTATCTTGTTTTTTAGTTGGTGAAGACCAACAATGTTGACTCAACTCTTTGGCGGCTGGTGAATGGGCCAAAGTTCAAGGCGTGTAGTTATATGAAGTACCAAGTGAATAGGGCTACATTTTCGCCAAAAAGTTACAAAGAGCGGATGGTAACACAAGACAGTGGTGTATGTATGAGAGAAATTACAAAATTTAAAGCGAGTGGGAAAGATAAAAATTCTAAGGAAGCAGACACAATGTATTACGGAGTTATTCAGGGGATAATTGAGTTGGATTACACCGACTTCAAACAAACAATTTTTTATTGTGATTGGGTAAAGGTTGAGGACAAGGTCAATGGTTGCAAGATTGATCCTGTTTCAAACTTGGTCACAGTTAACTTAGAGAAATTAAAGACCAAAGATCGAGTGACTAATGAGCCATTTATTCTTGCATTGGAAGCAAGTCAAGTGTTTTACTCAAAAGATTTAAAAAATAACGGATGATTTGTGGTTTTGCGCACACCAAAACGGTTGACTATAAACGTTGATGACATTGAGTTTCTTATTGCTTATCAATCAGATTTTGAAGATAATAAAAAATTAGAAGACCTTACCAAATGCATATGTTAATATAAGATGTATTTCTTAATTGAATTGAGTTGAATTTCAAGCGTGACCGAATTTAGAATTTTTTCACTATGGACATTATTCAGCATTTGTAATGTTTGTTTAGAGGTGGTTATTGTTTTGTTTCAAAACATTTATAAAATACTCCAAAAAAGCACGTCTACATTTTTCCAAAAAAGCATGTTTAGAGGTGGTTATTGTTTTGTTTCAGCTTTTAGTTGTTTGTATTAAGGCTTGGATATTATATTACCTATATTTTCATTTTAACTTGGCTTTGGTTTTTATGTTTTGGCTGTTGATTTTTGTTCGAATGATTGTGGTACTTTCGAACTTGATCTTTTCTCTGAGATAGATATGTACTCAAATATATTTTGGATGATGACAGAGTTTATTTCGAATATATTTTCCTAGGTTTGTTTCCCTGACTTTGGCCTTATTTTGACTAGTTCAATTGTGTGAGTTGCTTTACTGAACCTTGTTATGGGAATGTGCACATCTAATTGCTTTTTTGTTGAATTTCCTCATGTTTGTCCACTATGTAGTTGTATTCATCTATAACCTTAACCTGTTCACACCTGTTTACACCTTAACCTTGTTATTATTCGGTTTTCAAACTATTCTAAATTAGAGAAAAGAAACCATTGTCGAATTAATTGAAATTCTTTATTTATAGTGTTATTACATTTGATTTTTCTTCTTGTAAAATGATCTGGAAATCTTTACTGCACTTTTTCTAAAAGAAACATTATAAATATGTATATGTATATATGTATACACACACATGTATATACACATAGTGGAGTCTTGCATATGTTTTTTCATAGAATACTGTACATTTATTCAAACAAAAATAAAATGGTATGTTTTTGTCATGCATTACAAGCCAACGAAACAAAACCAATATAAGCGTACCAATTTCATAAGTACACAGATCCTATACAAAACATAAATGCATTGGTGATCAATCAATTAATATACATAAAGTATTCAGAGGATCCATTTTAAGAGTAATTGTAACGACCCAAAATTTGACCACTTTAAAATATACTATTTAAATTAATTTTAAATAGAAAATACGTAATGTTATACGATTCAAACAATATTAGATAGGATTTGAAAAGAGAAGTATACACAAAAATAGTAACATTTGCCTATATCGACAAAAGTGACGAAATGAAGATTTTAGAAAAGTAAGTTTCAATGGTTAATTAATTTTTTTTTAATAAATTTATGAGCGTTTATATTTTTAAATAGCAATATACATATTTATTTTTAAATTTGGTTTACATAAATAAATAGTTTAACTAAAATGTCAAAATGTGAACGTAAAACATTTTGTCGAAAATCAATGTTTTATCGATTAAAAATTGTCGCAACATTGTCGCTCCTTTATTTTCTTATATAGGAACATATATTCAAATAGTACAAGTATTAATTAATTCACTAATCAAGTTTATTTTTGCTAAACATACTTAGAAAATTCTAGAATATAATTGACAAAATTAAGCATAAAAAGACAAAAAAGTACAAAAGTCAAAAAGTAAAACATCAAATTAAACAAACATAATTATTACTTTCTTTACATAATATTTAAGTGAAAATGGCATAAAGTAATGATTTGAAATGTGATGTTAAGTGTTGAAAAAAATAAGGTTGCTTAAAAATTAAGTAAGGTTATTTTGTTTATTTGGCAAAGCGATATTTTGGTAACTTACCACTTCATTTTTTTTCTATAAATACCAACAACTTTCTTACTTTTTTTCACACCATTTCTACCTTCTTATTCCTCCTTGAAGCTGTTTTAATGTCTTCTTTTTCTCTCTTTTCCTTACTAACTTATGAGTAAAACAAGTTATTGAAAAAAATCATTTGTAGTTCGGAATCCAAAACTAGATTTCTTTGAAAATGATGTTTTATACTTGTTTAAAAATATGAAATAAACCTCATAAAGCTTTTAAAATGTGTTTAAAAAGCACTTTGCATAGCATTTTTCGCAGCACTTTTCAATAACTTTTGAAATGTAGTTTAACACAACCGTTCTTTTTCAAATATTTTTTTAAGGTTCTTAAATGATTAATAGAGTATACTAAGGGTGATTTGAAGGATTTATGAAATGATTAAATAAATGAATAAGTGTTTTAAATAATGATTTGGAAGTTTTATAAGTCATTTCTAAAAATGGAAGAAGTATGCGTAAACGACTAGTACATTTGTCCCACTTGTAAGATCTAAGCGGTAAAGCAAGGTGTGTAACTAAGGTTAGGAATGGAGCAACTAGTGCCCTGAACTTACCTAGCCTTCATTTTTTCTTTTAGACGAGGGGTGGAACCGATCGAAAGTGAAGCCCAGATGCTCTAAAAGATCATAATTAAGTTTTTTCCATGATAAAAGAAAAGAAACAAATTGTTTGAATTTACTATAAATGGCTTATATATAAGATTTATAATATCGATATTTTATAAATAAAAGTAATGGATGTATAAACGAGTTTTATAAGTGTTAAAATGAAGTTATAAATGAAAGATTATAAGTAAATAAGATTTAATGAAGTGGTATTTTATAAACGGTTTTTTTATAAATATTAGAATTGGTTTTATAATCAATTTTTTTAATGGATTTGTAATTATAATTTAGAAATGAATTTATAATGGACTCTATAAATAATGTGATAAAAAAGAATAAATCGGTAAATAAAGCAATTTATAAGTAAATAAACTTATAATAGGATTTTGACATATAAATGAGATAAATGGGTAATTTGTTAATAAAAGGATTTTATAAATGGAAGTTTTTATAAAATAGAAATGTGAATTATAATCACTATTTTATAAATGTGAAATCAATTTGATTTGATAAGCTAAATATGGATTTTTATAAAGGGAATTATATTCACGATTTTGGACAGCGAATAATCCTTTAAATTGAATGTGTAGAAGTAATGAATTTGGCAGAGGGATTATATTCATGATTTCAGATAGTGATTGATCCTTTAAATAAAATGAATATTTTGGAAAGTGATATTATAAAAAGGGAATTTAAATGATTTGAAAATAAAATAAGTTGTGAATTTACTTATTCTTAAAATAAGTACATGAAAATGCTTTCCAAATATCCAACAAGTGAATTGTTTTGAATATTATCTTTTTAAAAGATATTTTGGAGTGAATAATTGGAAAGTGTTTCGAATAATAAATGATTAATAAAATCAGGCATAGTGATTATTTAAGTGCAGATTTTGTTTGTTGCTTTGATTGTTAAATAATCGACTATCAAGTTTGGCCATTTTAGTTCCTCAACTTGACGTTGAAACTAATTAGTCGTACACTTAGTACGTAACTGACTGTGTAGGTTTGATTATCGTTTATGTTGAGAATGTTGATTCGTGTAGTGCAGAGTGATTACTCCAATCTATCGAGCTTCCTTCTTGGCCAAAGGATAGCACGTTGTAAGTTGGAGACATGATAAGTCTATGAGACTTAGTTTCTGTGTGAAGTTGAGAAACGCTTTTGTGTTGTTGGTGCAAAGAGACTGAGATTGGATTTATCTAAAAACCACTTCGGACCAACATTTATACGACGATTGTGCAGGTTGATCGATGATATTGATGTTTAGGATTTTCATAGTAAAGGACTACTTGTTGATCGTTTGGGGCTAAAATCGCAATGTACATCTAGTAGCAGTAGTCTCTTCCTTATGAAATATCCAATGCAAAGACTATTCACTACTAATCCTAGGGATTTCCCGACAGGATGTGGTAGGAAAGTGCCTTCAGTTTTTTCAGTGCCTGGACAACTTTTATGGACGAGTGTCTGACATTGCACTTCTATGATTACACATATTTGTTTTTACAAACGTACATCAAGTGGTAGTGGAGAATGCAACTTCTTTTAGCTTAACATTCTCCTTCAGAAGTACGAGCTCAAGGGTTGTATTTTTGTGGAAGACAACTAGTAGTCAATGGAAATGGAAACGTGACATTCAAAGATGATGTGATTTGTGATATATGATATGTGAAAGGTAATCGATACCTCTTTGGCCTCACTCCCCAGAAAATGACTAAAACATGGATAGAAGCATTAAGGTTAAAATGGGTCGCTCCAATTAGGAGATGTCATCACTCTTATAGATATATCTTTGCATGCTATGATGTTGTGTATCTGATTATTGTCGAGTATGCTTGTGGTCACGGATTTTACGTCGGTAATGACCGGAGTGATGACATATTTGGTGCTATCCAGGAAGGGGTCGGCCATTCTTGTGTTGGTTTAGGCACCGAGTATCTCGACCCTAGTTACATCCCTCTAGAGGTGTACCGAGTTTTCAAAAAGGTAGTCCCTTCACCTAGTCATTTGTATGGAAATCCAAAATCCAATACGTGCCTACCATTTTCTATTGTAGAAAGCCTTGTATTACAAGGTGTATGCTGGAATTTAATAATGTAACAATTTCAACTATTTTAATATTGTTTGTGTGCAGTAGGACTATTATAATATAAGAGGATTTGATATGAGATGTTTTGGTTATTGTAAGGTAAAAACCTTGTCGGTATTTATTCGCGACGTGGTCTTACGAGATACCTTTTGTTTTGATAAAGGAATTTTTTTGATAAATTTGTAAATTCAGTTGAGGTGTGTTTTCTCATGCTGGTTTACCTGACTGATCTAAGCGTTCTTCCCTTTCATTGCTCAGGTCAGACCGAGTATATTTACAGGTTTAGATTTGGTGCTTTTGGAGCTTCAACAGGCGAGCTGGAGATCTTCATGTCGTATATACGTGTCTGTTTATTTTTCCGCTGCATTGCATTGTTGTGTTGTTGTCAATCATCATCATTTGTGAGGACAGGTTATTAGAACTGTCCAAGCTAGTAATTATTTATTGTGTACTCTGATATGGACTTATGTATATTGCAGCTTCTCTTTGTAAAGATTATTGACCTATATTATATGTTATTCCGCTGCGATGTGAAATTCTACATTATTTTTGGATTTGCACCTTTCTTATTCTTCTCTTCTCTTCTTCTTTCTTCTCTCTTTTTCTCACCCTCTATTTTCTTTCTCATGAGTATCTACAATCGATACGCTTTCGGTCGGACACATGTGGTTTGGTGTCGATTCAGAGGGTGCCGATTTTGGCTCGTCACAGCGTGGTATTAAAGCTGAAGGTTAAGCGAGAACTTTGGCTTTGTAGAGTAATGACTCATCAGAGATAGGGCTAGTAATACCCTAGGATGAGTAACTCATTAGAGATAGGGTTAGTAACACCCTAGAATGAGTTTGAGTGTATTATATATGAGTGCGTATTTGTTAATGACTAATAAATTGTTTTGTGTTGATTTATTTGTTGAGTGATTTATGGTTCTGATTGATGTGCCCGATCACCGTTATCGATGAGGGCTCCTAAACATTTAAACAAGGCGAACCGACACACCGATTTTGAAAAATTGGTAAATGAAATAATTTTACTTAGGATTATATTTTGATTATAATGTATATATTTTGAAAGGTTATATAGTTTGAAATGAATGATCAAAGTTAGTGAAATTTCAATATGAACATCTTGTGATTAGAATTTCACAGTTTGACTATAAGATGTTTCATAAAGATAATCGACAAGTAAGAAATATGATAAGGTTATTAAGATCTTTAATGCTTATTCCAAAATAAAAAATTAAGAAATGGTAATATTAAATTTCTATCATAAATTGATCAATTGTTTGATTTAAAAGTTTAAGTATAAATACCTTGTGAATTAAGTTTTATGATTTGACTATAAGGTGTTTGATAATAAGATTTGTTTAAGAAATAAACATATAAGATAAAAATGTATTTAACAAATAAAAAATTGATTATGTAAAATATAAATGTAAAAGGAATTAGAATTTAAATTCGAGTAATTTAAAATAATTATGGAAATTTAAATGAACTTAATTAATATAAGATGATATTTTTTTTTATAAAATAGGTTTTATAAACAAAAGTAATCTCTAAAGGATTTTTGAAAATGGTATTATTTTAAATAAAAAAGGGTATTTTATGATAACCTGTATGAATGACTCAAAAATAAACTAAAAATGGGCAGGAGATGTGTTCGGATGGTAAACACTTTTCTTAAGTATTACTCCTCTTGTTAAGAGGATATACGATACTATTGGTAGCACCCAGTTCCCTGGTATTATTTTGGAGTTAATCGATCTATCATACCTTAAGGAGATAACATGAATCATTAATTGATAAATCGATAAGTAATATTTATAAAAATGCTTAAACTAAAGATAAATTACCTTTTGAGTGAAAAATGGCTCCTTTGGAATATTTTCCTTTAGTAAAAATATTTGGAAATAAATAACTGATGGGATTACATAAAGAAGCACCTATATAAAATGTTTGAACTTAAGATAAAAGTTTTATGAATTTTTTTTGAAAGTTAATAAATACATATATTATATGCAGATCATTTCGTCACACAAATTTTGATCTAGGATTCAAGTTCGAGACTTTAAGGTGTTTACACCGGTCTGAAAAAGGATTTATCACTAGATTTTTGATGGCAAACATTGATGAGGGTTTGTGGTTAGGTACTCTAGTTTTCTATCATAGTTGAGAATTATGCTAGGAAAGCAAAGGTTTTTGATCTAGAAGCCTGATCAGAGTCTGCATTAGAGGATCGGGGGGTCGATATTAGTTTAGAAATAAAGTTGTATATTCGAATAGGAGATCGAATATGATATTTCATAGAAATGATTTGCGTATATTATATGAAAATAAGTTTAAAGATAATTGTTTTTGGCAAACTTTTGTTTTGAGTAATTTCGAGGATGAAATTTATTTAAGTAGTGGAGAATGTAACGACCCAAAATTCGACCACTTTAAAATATACTATTTAAAGTTATTTTAAATATAAATATGTAATGTTATATGATTCAAACAATATTAGATAGGATTTGGAAAGAGAAGTATACACAAAAATGGTAACATTTGCCTATATTAACAAAATTGACAAATGTTGATTTCAGAAAAGTAAGTTTCAATGGTTAAATAATTTTTTTACTTAATTTGTGAGTGTTTATATTTTTAAATAGTAATATAAAAATTTATTTTTAAATTTGGTTTAATTAAATAAATATTTTAACTAAAACGTCAAAATGTGAACGTAAAACATTTTGTTGAAAATCAACGTTTTGTTGATTAAAATTGTCGCAACGTTGTCGCTCCTTTATTTTCTTATATAGAAACATATATTCAAATAGTATAAGTATTAATTAATTCACTAATCAAGTTTATTTTTACTAAACATACTTAGAAAATTCTAAAATATAATTAACCAAAAGTAAGCATAAAAAGACAAAAAGTATAAAAGTCAAAAAGTAAAACATCAAATCAAACAAACATAATTATTACTTTCTTTATGTAATATTTAAGTGAAAATGATATAAAGTAATGATTTGAAATGCGATGTTAAGTTTTGAAAAAAATATTTTTTCTTAAAAAGTAAGTAAGATTATTTTGGTAATTTGATAAAGGGATATTTTGGTAACTTACCACTTCATTTTTTCTATAAATACCAGCAAATTTCTCACTTTTTCTCACACCATTTCTATCTTCTTCTTCCTCCTTGAAGCTCTTTTAATGGCTTCTTCTTCTCTCTATTCCTTACTAACTTTTTCAAAATCATATCAAATCAATTCCAAACACAACCAAACTTTGCCAAAAACCCTAGAATACCATTAAAATATGGTTTACAGTCTGAGAATGGATGGAATGATGGTGAAGAGGTTGGAACCTATGGAGGTCGAACCATTTGGAAGGAAGAAAGCAAGTTCGGAAAACTCCAAAGCAAGAAAAAGAGAAGGAGTTGCCGTCGATTTTATTCCAAAGAGCTAGACCAAATTCAAGGTGTTGCAGAAGCTCTGCCGAAATTTTCAAAGTTGGTTGAAGTTGAAAACAATAGTGAAGTGTTGGATTAAGTGAATGTTGGTAGGAAGTTAATCGATTTAGTTAAAGGCGAGTACTCATATTTAAAGTTACTAATTTCTAAAAATATTTCAAGTTAATAACATGAAAAGTTAGTATATGTTGGATGATTTAGTGGATGATAACTTGGTTGATTTTATGGTTGATTATACCTTTGTGATATGGATGATAAATTAGTTTGATAAATGATAAGAAAAATGGTTAGTAAGTATAGTTAATTTAATAAGAATTTAAATCCATATAAATTATGTATGTAAATTATTTAGCCTCTTAATGAAATCAAAATATTTAAGAAGATTGAAAATAATATAATACTATAATATGAAATGAAATGGAAAATGCATTTGAAATATAAAAAATATTGTTTAAAATGAACTAGAAATGTTTTATAAACATTTAAAAGTGTTTCCATGAAATTTGAAAAGAAATTGAAAATTTAGTCAAAAATATGCGCGTCGCGTAACAGTAGTTCGCAATTTCGCGCCATAAAAGTCAAACGAGTGTAAAAGTTGGAATATAGCTCATAATTCTTCGAGATAAAAATTTTCCAAACTATTTTATCCATAGTTTTCCAACGAAGAAAGAAAATCGAGATTTCGATAAGTAGATTTTAAGATATGAGTGAAATTTGTTTTTGGAGAAAATCGCGTTTTTGCAGTTCGGAATCCAAAATAGGATTCTTTGAAAATGATTTTTTAAAATTATTTAAAAATATGAAATAAATCTTATAAATCTTTTAAAATATTTTAAAAATGATTTTAGTAATAAAAATAGATTTTTAAATAATAAAAAGTCGTTTTAATTAATATAGCTTTAAAAAGCACTTTTTCGTAGCACTTTTCAATAACTTTTGAAATATAGTTTTAGCACAACCGTTCTTTTCCAAATCTTTTGTAAAGATTCTTAAATGATTAATAAAGTATTCTAAGGGTGATTTAAATGATTTAGGGAATGGTTAAATAAATGAATAAGTGTTTTAAGTAATGATTTGGAAGTTTATAACTCATTTCTAAAAATGGAAGGAGTATGCGGAAATGACTAGTACATTTGTCCCGCTTGTGAGATCTAAATGGTAAAACAAGGTGTGTAACTATAGTTAGGAATGGAGCAACCAGTACTCTGAACTCACCTGGCCTTCATTTTATCTTTTAGACAAGGGGTGGAAAATATCGAAAGGAAAACCCAGATGCTCTAAAAGATCATAATTAAGTTTTCCAAGATAAAAGAAAAGAAACAAATTCTTTGAATTTACTATAAATGGTTTATATATAAGATTTATAATATCGATATTTTATAAACAAAAGTAATGGAATTAAAAACGTGTTAAAATGAAGTTATAAATGAAAGATTATAAGTAAATAAGATTTAATGAAGTGGAATTTTATAAACGTTGTTTTATGAATATTAGAACTGGTTTTAAAATCAAATTTTTTTAATGGATTTATAATTATAATTTAGAAATGAATTTATATGGACTTTATAAATAATGTGATTAAAAAAGAGTAAATTGGTAAATAAAGCAATTTATAAGTAAATAAATTTATAATGAGATTTTGACATATAAATGAGATAAATGGAAAATTTGTTAATAAAGGGATTTTATAAATGGAAGTTTTTATAAAGTATAAATGTGAATTATAAACACTGTTTTATAAATGTGAAATCAATTTGATTTGATTAGCTAAATATGGATTTTTATAAATGGAATTATATTCCTGATTTTGGACAGCGAATAATCCTTTAAATTAAATGTGTAGAAGTAATGAATTTGTAAGAGGGATTATATTCATGATTTTGGACAGTGAATAATCCTTTAAATAAAACGAATATTTTGGAAAATGATACTATAAAAAGAGAATTTAAATGGTTTGAAAATAATAAGTTGTGAATTTACTTATTCTTAAAATAAGTATATGAAAATGTTTTCCAAATATCCAACAAGTAAAATGGTTTGAATATTACCTTTTTAAAAGGTATTTTGGAGTGAATAATTGGAAAGTATTTTGATTAATAAACTATTAATATAATCAGGCATAGTAATTATTTAAGTGTAGATTTTGTTTGTTGCTTTGATAGTTAAATAAATGACTATCAAGTTCGATCATTTTAGTTCCTCAACTTGATGTGGAAACCAATTTACACTTAGTACGTAATTGACTGTGTAGGTTTGATTATCATTTATGTTGAAAATGTTGATTTGTGTAGCGTGGAGTGATTAATCCAATTAGGGGTGGACATTTAACCGATTTAACTAATTTAACTGACCTTAATCGAAACGTTTTAACCGATAGAATCGGTCAACCAAATATTCGGTTAACCGATCGACATTAACCGAACAAATTCGGTTTGGTTAACGCTTAATGCTCTTGCAAAAATCGGTTAACCATTAACCGATACTATTTTTCCCTCAAAACTTCTAAACCTAGCCCTAACCCTTTACCCTAAAGCTAATTTATTTGTCGTCCTGCAGCCTTTGACTTACACATTTTAATCTCATTCGAATAGAAAACAAAACTCTAGAACTACAAATTTCATTTTCAACCACAAACCTTCCTTCAAACCGATCTGCAATTTTCTTTTGTCGTGTGCCGCCTTTTTATGCGGTTATGCTACAACATGCCATCGCCATCATCGCTACCTCGTGCTTGCTTCCGTAATGTTGTGCCCGTCCTGGTGAGCTATGGTGAACGATATGAAGAGAAAGAACGTGAGTTTTTATTTAGTGTTTTGAAATTTTAATTTATTAATTATATTCAAATACATGTCTAATTTATGGTTGAATTCAGTAGCTATACTCTATATGATTTATGAATAATCTATAGATTTATCCTTATGATTTACGGTTGAATTCAATTATATTTATGAATACTTGTTCCCACTTCTCATGAATAAACTATAAATACCGGTAATACATAGGTCGGTCATGGCAGTTTATAGTGTATGATATACGTGGTAAATGTGTTTTATACAACTCATAGTCTATTATGAATTTACCATAATTTATGTTTATGTGATAAATATGTGTTTATGTACAAGCCATAGTCATAATAGTTCACAGTGATATACAGATCATATATGCAATAGTAAATTTAATTAAGTAAAAGAAGTTTGCCATAAATTAGACATCTTATTGGCTATGGTTCTAGATTTAGCCATTGACCATGATATTGATTTATTAGGGACGTTATATAGTTATACTGCAAAAGATTGGATATTTGTTGTGTGTTTTCCATGTTTTTTCATTCTATGGGTTCAAAATGTGTGGTATTATCAAATGATTTTATTTTATGCCAAATGTGGAACTAATTATATGATGATATCCTTAGGTCAGTTTTATAAAAGGTCAAATCCTTAATCGTTTTTCTAGTAAGCACCAAAAAGATAGAGATGCAGATGTTAGTCTCAAAATCTCATGTTAGCCTCAAATCTCGAATTTATTAAGTAAATAATTTTTAATGTATATAATATTTTGATATAATTACACAATCTTGGATTAACCTAGTTTACCATGTCTTCAAACAAGAAAACAGAAGATGGTTACTATTAGAAATCTTAAGAATGAATAATAGATGATAGTCCATCAAATATGACTTCGTAACTAGTTACGTAAGTTAACTAGATTTTTGTTTAGATAGCTATATATAGCTTTTGTCTTAATAACCGATGTTTTTGTTTAGATATCTATATAGCTTTTGTCTTAATAACCGATGAACCATCATTCTTTATTAATGCAAGATTTAAAACAACTTTGATCACTTGAGTATACAATTACGATATTAATTACTCATTTATATAATATCTTAAAACAATTAAAATATGTAAACAAGTTTTGATACATCTTTTTTAGAAAAAAGAAGTAGGCTACTTTTGATCTATGTGGCAAGAAATGGAATTCTATCTAAAGCTATTCAAAATCACTCTGGTAAAAAATGCCTTTTTTGTAATGTAGATAGAAACGAGCTATTTTTGCAAATAGTTTAAATTAGTGTTTTGTTTTGGAAAGTAGCTCAAATGGGTAAAATTTCCTATAACAATGTCTACTGGCGAATTTGGTTGATTTTTCATTTAACCATATAGTTAAGCCTTTGTTATAATTTAATTATTCGTCTGATTAGCCAAAATCAAAAGAAATCGCATCCCTTTTATGCTGAATGTTGCAATGATCCCGTCCTCAAAATAAACTGTATAATATCTAGGATGTGACTATTATAACCCAGTAGTCATATGTTAGAATAATCATATGGATGTGTTAAAAATAAGTTTATATACATTATGACCATGTTAATCATCGGCCCAGTTTCACATGGTCCTATAAAAATTTTGTAGTCCAGTTTGCAATATGCTTTTGATATTTTTCCTTTGGTTCAACCCAATTCATAGTAAATATATGTATTGATCTGACTTATATTATAAACAAAATATGATGTATGTAAATATTTATGAAATGTGTACTAAATTATAAGTTTATATAATATTATATGTATGTTAATCACATATTCAGTAATATATGCATTATGTTATTTTTATTACTCAAGTCCTTGTTATACATGTTAATGGCTCACTTGTATATATGTAACTTTGGGTAGATTTAGAGAATGGAAAATGGAGTCCGGAGTTAAAATACAATGTATTTTGACTTGGAGCATTAGAGAATGGTGATTGTAGTCTGTGACTTTGCAGTAATGTACTCTTAATGTAGTCTTCCTTGTTGTATTGTATGTTCATATTATTTGGACATTGTTGTTGAATTAATAATGTATCCAAAGTTTAGACTTTGGACTTCGGAGTTTGAGATTTTGATTCATTAATTTTTGCATTGTTGGCAACGTATTAGTTATCCGATTGAACTATGAATAAACGTATTATTTTTTTGATTGAACTATGAATATTTGTGCATTTATTTGATTGAACTATGAATATATGAATATACGTGTATGTTAATGTATCCAACGTTTAGACTTAGAGCATTGTGTTGTGATGTGTTTATGTGTCTGCTAATGCACCATTACACTCTTATAATTAATATTTTCTTAATTTAGTCGATCAACCTATTAATTTACATGGTTAACCGAATAATCTAAGCAGTTAACCAGTTATGTTAATTAACAGGTTAACCATTTAAATTAACTGATTAACCGTGTAAACTAACTGGTTAACCGCGGTTAAAATTAACCGGGTCGATTGGTAAGTCCCGACCAATATTAACCGTATGTCGGTTAACTGAATCGATTTTAATATGCGGTATGTAGGATCGATTTCACCCTAGAGGGGGAGGGGGTGAATAGGGTGATGGTGATAATTATAAAAATTAATTATGGAAGATTATAAAATTATTTCAACATAGATAAATTAGAAATATAGCAGCACGGATAATAGCAGAATAATAAATGCAGAAATAGAACGACACAGAATTTACCCAGCTTCGGCAAAGCCCTGCCTACGTGTTGCCCCCAAGGTTTCTACTAGAAATTAAGTAGTCACACGCTTACACACGTAAACTCGCGACACCCGCTACTGACTAACCTAACTCTACGCTCAAAACCTTGCCACAACTCAGCCACTGAGTTGCGAATTCTCAAACTACGCCACGTAGTTTGTCCCCTAGTCACACGACTAGTAACTACAACGTTTGAAAGAGAAATACAAATTTTAAAAACAAAAACCCTAACACCCTAATTAACTCAATTAAAAATGAACAAGGCCGGCCCAACAAAAACACGCCTTCCTTTATTTCTATTTTTATGTGTTCGGCCCGTTTCTTCTTTTTCTGTATAATGGCGGCTCGTTCCTTTTCCTTGTTCGATCAAAATTAGGGCTTTGGAGAGATTGAAGATGCCGAATTAGATCGATTGATATCGATTTCCTTGCTCTGTCGATTGATATCGATTTCTTTGCTCTGTCGATCGGCTGCTTCTATTTGATTGAGTTTTGCTTTGATTCGGGTATGTGATCTTTGCCTTTTGCTCTCTGGTTTAAATACTTGAACTCGATGCTTGATACTTGCCGATGATGTTACCTATTTATCTGTGATTCGAGACCCTTGAATTTTGTTCGTATTCATTTACTTGAATTCGTCACTTGATTTTTCTCGGCCATTCAATTTTGTTTTAATGCTATTGATAAGTTCTGACTTGTTCATCTTGAATAATTTCATTTACTTCATTAATACGGTTTTGATTTCAAACCGTTCGATCTTTCCTTGGTCGTTACGATAGTGACTTTCCTATTTTACTTTGGCTTTGATTTTTGACTTTTTCATTTATATCATTTGCTTGATTTCTAACTTGATTCGTTTACTCGGCTATCACGTTTTTGAAAACTTGATTGACTTGCGGCTTTGACTTGAAACTTCATTGACCTTGATCCTGATTTGACACTGTTGTTCCCTGACTTCGACCACTTGATTTGTGTAAGGCTATGAGAAAAAATTGACTTTGGCCAACGTGTTCATCCTTTTAGCATACTTGACTTGTTCGAAACGTGTATCTTGATTTTGCTTTGATTTTGCCTCTGCTGCATATATGTACTCCTGTGTTCATGCCTGTGACCATTCATGTTGTTTGCATTGGGTTGATATCATGTTGAACTGTTCGGTTGCATTTGTAGTTTGACTTAGACTTCATGATGTTATGTTCTGTTGTCTGGTGGCATTTGATCTTGATGTTGTACTTCACTATGTTCATTTGTCTGCACTTTTATTCATGATTTGGTCCACTACAGTTTCATTGTGACTTCACTTGATTTGAACTGCAGTTTGAATTATGATGAGTTGCTTCGAGTTGTATGCATATATGTTACTTGTTGGTCTGTAGCTTCATGTTGCATTGAACTCTATTGACATGTGCATTGCACTTGAGTCTTGTTCATTCACATTGCTACTTTACGACTTCGGCCATTTTCATTTGAATTGTAAAGCCTTCCTCCTGACTTTATTCTGTCGACAATGGCATGACTGCTACTTTGAATTTGACTTGTTCGTTGTCACTTGACTGCGACTTTGGTTACTCTGTTGTTTCTGGCTTGATACACCTGTCTTTGTTATAACCGTTGCACTGATATTGCTGCTGCACTATGCAGTAGCCTTGCTTGTGCATTTTGATGTTGTTGAGCCACCGAGTCATTTTCAATGTTTCATTGTTGCTGTGTGTTTGTTGTATATATGATGTAATCTGGTTTTTCTTTCTGGTTTGCATTGTGTTGTTACTTCGTTTTGTTTACATGTACACGGCTTGCTGGTTCGATGTACTTGAATATGGTCTGCACTGTGACTCGAGTCTTCCTTTGATAGTCTGCATTGCACTGGAAATTCATTTGAGATGCGTTGTTGTCTTCATTGTTGACTACTTGGTTGTATATGCAGTTTTTAGTTACTGTGCCACTGTTGTGTACTGTGCCTTGGTCTTTGAGCATTGCTGAGTTTGTTTCTTTTTACTGTTGCATTTGTTTTGGTATGACTGCCCTTGTGCACTTTGATATATAAGCTTGTCTTGGTTTGTCGAAACCACAGTGGCATTTGCATATGTATTCATCCACTTGTCTTGACCATTTTCATGAACTTGCACCTGTGTTGAATCCAGCTTGTAGCTCGGGTTTGACCTTGTGCTCATGTTGTGACTTTATTTGTATTGCACTTGAGTTGAACCCGGCTTTTCATTTGGGTTTGACCTGTGCTCACTTGTCTTTGTAGATTTAGCAAGTGTATATTGGTGTGCACGGCCTTGTGGCATGTACAGTGATACACTGTGCATGTCACAAGCTGTTCGTGTATGATGGATTCAAATTTAAATGATGACGAACAACCCAAATAACTGAGGCAAATATTATTTTCAAAATTCACATTTTATTTTATACTGCAAAAATATTTCCTTTTCAATTTTACTGCGTCAGTATTTATTTTTGCAGATTTCTCAGATGCTGGATTCATATTGGAATAAAGTTGAAGATAAGTACAAGTGTGAGTGATATGTAGTGAGGTCAACTGTAAATGTGAAAATGTGATGTAATCAAAGTTGTACTGTAATTGAATATATATATATATATATATATATATAGTGAGAGCTTGAACTTTGTACTATTCAAAGACTGTAATAAAATATTTGTTTGAATAAAATTTCTGTTTGAATTCAAATTCTGTTTTATTTATTTTTATTCAGCAAATATTTATTTAATCTATGAAAAATAAAATAGTACATTAACAAATACATTTACACTAATATATATATGTTTATTAGCATCAAACAAAAATCATATAATCGCATATTCAACACGGTTAACCTAAAATATTAACCGATCGGGTCGGTTAACCGACCGTGCCCACCACTAACTCCAATCTATTGACCTTCCTTCTTGGCCGAAGGATAACACGTTGAAAGTTGGAGATGTGATAAGTCTATGAGACTTGGTTTCTGTGTGAAGTTGAGAAACGCATTTGCATTATTGGTGCGAAGAGACCAGGATCAGATTTATCTGTAAACCACTTTGGACCAACATTTATACAACGATTGTGCAGGTTAGTCGATGATATTGATGTTTAGGATTTTTATAGTGAAGGATTGCTTGTTGATCGTTTAGGATTAATCCCAATATACATCCAGTAGCAGCAGTATCTTCGTTATGAAATATCCAATGTAAGGACTATTCACTACTCATCCTAGGGATTACCCGACATGATGTGGTAGGAAAGCGCCTTTAGTTTGTCCTATTGGACGAGTGTTTGACATTGCGTTTCTATGATTATGCACATTGGTTTTTACAAACATACATCAAGTGGTGGTGGAAAAGGCAATTCTCTTAGCTTAACATCCTCCTTGAGACATACGAGCTCATGGGTTGTATTCTTGTGGAAGGCAATTAGTAGTCAACAGAAATGGCAATGTGGCATTCAAAGATGATGTGATTTGTGATATGTGATATGTGGAAGGTAATTGATGCCTCTTTGGCCTCACTCTTGGAAAATGACGGAAACATGGATAGAAGCAGCAAGGCTAAAATGAGTCACTCCCATTAGAAGATGTCATCACTCTTCTAGATATATCTTTACACGCTAGGACGTCGTGTATCTGATTATTGTCGTGTATGCTTATGGTCACGGATTTTGGGCCAGCAACGACCGGAGTGGTGACATATTTGGTACTATCCAAGAAGGGGTAGGCCAGTCTTGTGTTGGTTTAGGCACCGAGTATCTCGACCCTAGGTACATCCCTCTAGAGGTGTATCGAGTTTTTGAAAAGGTAGTCCCTTCACCTTGTCATTTGTATGAAAATACAAATCCAATACATGCCTACCATTTTCTACTGTAGAAAGAGGTGTATGCTGGAATTTAATAATGTAATAATTTCAACTATTTTAATATTATTTGTGTGCAATAGACACTATGATAATATAAGAGGATTTGATATGAGATGTTTTGGTTATCATAAGGTAAAAACCTTATTGGTATTTATTCGCGATGTGGTCTTACGAGATACGTTTTGTTTTGATAAAGGAAAAGTTTTGATAACTTTGTAAATTCAGTTGAGATGTGTTTTCTCACGCTGGTTTACCAGACTGATTCGGACGTTCTTCCCTTTCAATGCTCGGGTCAGACCGAGTATATTTACAAGTTTAGACTTAGTGCTTTTGGAGCTTCAGCAGGCGAGCTGGAGATCTTCATGTCATATACACGTATCTGTTTATTTTTCCGCTGCATTGCATTGTTGTGTTGTTGTAAATCATCAGCATTTGTGAGGACATGTTATTATAACTATCCAAGCTAGTGATTATTTATTGTGTACTCTGATATTGACTTATGTGTTTACAGTTTCTCTTTGTAAATATTATCGATCTATATTATATGCTATTCCACTACGATGTGAGATTCTGTATTGTTTTTGGTTTGCTCCTCTCTTCTTCTTCTCTTCTCTTCTTCTTTCTTCTCTCTTTTTTCTCACCCTCTATTTTCTTTCTCATGATTATCTGCGTTCGGTGCACTTTGGTCGGACACACGTGGTTTGGTGTCAGATTCAGAGGGTGCCGATTTTAGGTCACCACAGTAACACACATCACAATTGCGGATAATTGCAGTGAATCCGAAAAAAGAAAAAACTACTGCGAATTTAAAATTATATGGTTTAATGGAAAAAAGAAATATGATAAACACACACCACCACACAAAAACAGACATCAATAACATACTATTTTAATCCCTTTTCGTGCGATCAAAGGTAAATTTTCTTATCATTTACATTTAAAAAATTGCCATATCTATTTACATAAAATGATAAATTGTTTTATCTATTTATATAAATTGTGTTTTATCTTTTATACAAAAAGTTAAAGTTTCAATCTTTTATCAAGAAAGATGAAAAAAATTAATGTTTTATTTGACACAAAAGGGTAAATTTATCATTTAAGTGAATAAACTAAAATAAGAATCTTTAAAATATTTTTCCAATAATGATAAATTATTTTATTTTTGCCATAAAAACAAATTTATTTACCCTTTTTAATAAAGTTAACTTTTTTAATCTTTTTCCAAAAGGATAGTCGTTCTAATCTCTTTTGAGTTTTTTCCTCTTTCCATTAAAGATAATTTTATCTGAGAAGATAAATTCTTTTGTTTTTTTGTGAAAAGATGAAAACTATTCCACTGCATTGCATTGAGTTGAAGCCATCTGTGTAATTGATTTATGCGAGTACCGATACGCTAGATAGATGGTCATGCTTTTCATTTTAAGAGGAAATTTAACATACCAAAACAAACTCAAAACTACTATATAATGGCTATGTGGCCTTTGGAAACAAATATGAAATAAGCATAACACAAAATCAATCAAGATATTCATGTCATTAAGGCGGAAATAGATATGAATATAACACATAGAAGTGAACATCAAAGTAGTGGTCATACAAGATCCATTACATCACAAAAGAATAGGTAAAAGTGCTTGACAAAAGAATAAGTATACATTAAGGAGTCTCTATCTCGAATGTATAAAAGCAAAAACTACCAAGCTAAAGTAGTTAGCCAAAAGTCAAAACCTAGTCCATGCTAAGAAGTCAAGTGGAAGCACCTGAAACACCTCGGTCTGATCCGAGTATTATTTAAGAAGAAAAATAATAAATGGATCAGTCAAGCTGTAAATATCATACAAGACGAGAAAGGATAAGAGATATGACAATAATATATGATAACAATAATGTCATACTGTGACAATTATATATTTGATAACATTGAAAATCATACAATATCTCAAACCTCCTCAAATATCCAAAAAGAATATCATATCCTTTAGCTTATTCACCAAACCTCAAATATTGGAAAAACATATCATTGCAAATCACAAAATTGATGAAACACAAATTCTAGAAATCAGTAATTTGAAATTCAGAAAACACAAAGGGGGAGGCCTATCACAAACGGAAGCACGAAAACTCACCAACACATGTATCACAAACGGAACACGATTCCATGGTCGCTAACCAATCAAATTTGAGCCGAAGCTCCACCGAAATGGGGTTTAGTCCCCACGCATCGCACATCGCTAACCTACATCACAAATGACTATCACTGACCGGTAAGTGTAAATTACACTAAGCTAGTAAATAAATGAGTTTAGCTTCATGTCCCATAACCACTAGCTTAATTTAAATATTTACGAACGGATTGTAGATTTCTACTCAAAAATTGTCATGAGAGTTCAATCAGACAAGTCCAGGAATTAACCAATGAAGTAGACGCAAGCATTTCATACCACTTGTTTTGCTAAGTCGTTTGATTGGATTTCTCATACGAATGAGGTAAAGGTTTGTATATACTAATAGATTGGAAAACGAATTTGAAAATAATCTTTGCATTAAAAGTAATGTTGAAATCTCTTTTGTGAAAGAGTTTGAGTATTTAGTACTAGTATAAAAACCTTAGATTTTTAAAGTGACAAAACACAGAAATGATTGTGAAAACAATCTATCACCAAAATCCACATTCGATGACGTGAATTAAAACCATAAAAATCGATATCAAATCCATCAGATGGATATTCCAAAAAATCCTAGAAAAGAAGTCATCAAAGTCGATAATAAATTATAACAACTAACCGGATCAACAAAAATCGATAAAAATTGAAAATCCTCCCAAAAACAGGCAAAATAAGCAAAATTGGACAAGACCAGATGTCTGACCCTGGGTTCTATAACTTTTTATATTTTTTTCTCCTTTTTTTCCTATTCCTTGAAGCCTCCCAAACGTCTATTTGGGTTTAACCAGACATCTGGTTGGGTTTAACCAGACGTCTGGTCCTGGGCTCTACCATTTTATTTTTTTACCGTTTCTTTTTTAGTTTTTTCCTTTCTCAAGAACCCTAACCAGACGTCTAGATTTTTCAAACAGACTTCTAATTGCCTGTATTGGGCAACAATTTGCCTAGGCCATTGATGGCCAAATTAATTCGAAAGCGATCAAATGAGCGATGGATGCTAGGGATTTATGCCAAGGGACAACCCATCCCTATAGGCTCTTCGAAAGACCACAAATAACATGTCCAAATATCCATAGTAGGATTTTCATAAATTTTGACTTCAAAACCAAAAATTGAAAAATTCACCAAACATATTCAAATCAAAAGCAATTGAACATGGAATAGATGTTAGGAATTCATACCTAACAACAATGAAGGTTATAGATATAGATGTGAGTTCAAGAACTCACCTTTAAACTCAAAACAAGGAATGAGAAGCTCTAAAACAAGGAAAGATCAATTCCTCTTTAACTAACCTCAAAATCTTCAATCTATTATTACATGAAAAGATTTCTTAAGTTAGGTTATAGGTAATTCTGAAAATTGAAGAGAGATTGAGATGGAGAAGATTCAGAGGATGCTTATCTAAGCTTCTCTTTTATCTATAACTTGAATTTTTGAATTCCTAAGAAAAGCTAGGGATTAGGAATTTTAATTTCCTTTCTTTTCCCCCATTTTTCCTTTTGCTTAAGAGTGTTAGGAAATTAGAAATGGATGAATAAATGAAGAGGAGTGGAGTGGGAGCTATTAGGTAGAAGAGTTTGGGTTCTCTTGTTGGGTTAGTGGGCTTAAACCCAACCAAAGCCCAAATGAAAATACCAAAATCCTAATCAACTCCAAACATATCGATGTTTATGCTTAAATAAGTTGTAAACGTCATTTTAAACTCAATGGAAGTGGTCTTGATTCTGGATTTGACTGTTTACAAAAAGTCATATTTCGGACTTTAAATTCGACTAATGATGTTATATTTATATACTCGTAAAATGTGCGGGTTGTTACAGAGTTCCATCCTTAAATAAATTGCATCCTCGCAATTCTTAATAAGAAAATAAAGAGTAACAATCACTCTATGGAACAACAACACAAAAGAAAATTTTAAAGCGAGAAGTTCACCTTAAGGGGCACGAGAGAGTAAGTCCGGATGTGTTCGCTCGATGAATTCTCTGGATTTCCAAAAACAATCCTTAGGATTTGAGGACCATTGAACTTTCAAAAGCGGAACATCTTTATTTCGAAAACATTTAACCTCATTAGTAATGATATGAATAGGATGTTGCTCATAAGTCAAATTAGGTGAAACTTCACTTTCTTCAATAACAGATTCAAGAATAGAATCAGAATCTCTAAGGCATTTCCATAGTTGATAAACGTGGAATACGTCATGAATAGAAGAAAATTGAGTCGGTAATAAAAAGCGATAAGCCATGAAACCAATGCGTTCGGTGATGGGAAATGGGCCAATATATCGAGGTGCTAATTTTCCCAAACGACTGAAATGCACATCGCCATTCATAGGTGAAACACGAATGAACACCGAATCTCCCACAGAAGATTCTAAATTCCTCCTTCGTTTGTTAGCATAGGATTTTTGACTACTTTGAGCTTATCTCATCCTATGACGAATAAGGTCAATCTTTTCTTTGGAATCACGAATAAAATTTGGACCTAAAACCAAGTTCTCACCGGCTTTAAGCCAACACGAAGGAGATCGACATGGCCTTCCGTAGTGTGCCTCGAAAGGTGTCATACCAATACTAGATTGGAAGCTATTATTTAAGAAAACTCAACAAGAGAAATATGATCTTCCCAAATTCCACCAAAATCCAGAACACATGCACGAAGATCTTCAAGAGTCAGATTCACACACTCTGTTTGTCCATCGAACCGAGGATGTGCTAAAATTAAGCTTCATTCCAAAGCTTTTTGAAGACCCTTTCAAAATCCACTAGTAAATAATAGATCATGATCACTAACAATAGAAGTAGGAACTCCATGCAATTTAACAATTTCTTTAACATAGAGTTTGATAAAAAGTGGTACAGTCCGATTGGACCGAACGGAAAAAAATAAGCAGATTTTGTAAGTCTATCTACAATTACCCATAGGCTGTCATGACCCGAACGAGAACGGGAAAGATTGTCAATAAAGTCCATGGAAATTTGATCCCACATCCAAACGAGAATGTCTAAAGGTTGTAATAACCCACCGGGCATTTGATGCTCGGCCTTAATGAGTTGGCAAGTCGTATAACGCTTAATGAAGTTAGCAATATCAGATTTCATTCCATTCCAATAATAAAGTCGCTTCTTGTTCACTACTACCAGGATGAATGGTAAATTTAGAATGATGAGAATCTTATAAAATGTCTTCATGAAGATCATTTATATTTGGCACAATAAGTCTACCAAATTTTCAAATGCCTCCACGAGCATCAATATCAAAGTTTTTCAAACCATCAATATTATTTTTATCCCTACAACTTTGGCTAAGATGAGCCAATTCGGGATCATGCTTTTGTGCTCCAAGAATGTAGTCTAAAAGAGAAGGATGAGCCTCTAGGATACATAAAACAAGAGATGATCATGAATTGGATTCACGATCTCGAATCTCATAAGTGGACATAGTCTCGAGATCATTCCTTTCGAATATCATCATGCAAACAATCGCTTGTTGCTTATGACTAAGGGTATCGACAACGCGATTTCCTTTTTCGGGAGTATAAAGAATATTAAGATCATAAGATGCAAGGAATTCGAGACAACGTTGTTGACGCAAATTAAGTTTCTTTTAAGAGAACAAATACTTCAAAGATTTATGATCGGTGTTGAGAACAAATTTCTCTTCCAAAAGATAATGATGCCATATTTTAAGAGTAAAAATAATGGTTACGAGCCCTAGATCCTGAGTGGCATATCTAGTCTCGGCAGGATTTAATTGTCTAGAAGCATAAGCGATAACACATTCCTTTTTTGCATGAGAATGACACCCAAGCTAATACGACTAGCATCGGTACAAATAGTGAAGTCTTGGTTCCCTTTGGAAATCACAAGAATAGGAGCATCAGAAAGGAGTTCTTTTAGTTTTTAAAAAGCAGCTTCTATGCTAAATCATTTATTTCATGATCCTCTTTCCCGAAAAGCTAAGACATTCAAAATTATAATTAACTTTATGTAGTCATATTTAAGTTTACTTATTACAAGTCAATTTACTGTGGCTGACTATCTCATCATAGCGTTTAGGAGACTCCTATTGATAACATTGATCAGACGCACCGACCAGAATTCTTAAAGCATTCAACAGGGAATACAACAAAAAATCATCCTTTATATGATAAGCATGTCTCTTATAAAATTTACAAATATTCTTTGCTCGTCTTAATAATAGAATCCAATTTTACTTATAAATATATCTTATTAGAAAGATTTGCAATTTTAAATTACTATATTCACCCATAATCAATGTATAAAAGGACGGACTTATCGAGATTTTCGTTGAATACTCGATTCATAAGATGGATGAAATAAGCTGGAGGGTTCGTCAAATCGATTGACATAACGAGCCACTCATAAGAATCATAACGAGTACAAAATGAGGTAAGTGGAACGCTATCCTCCGCAACTCGCAGCTGATGAAAAGTGGCAAGGTCGAGCTAAAAAGACCTTAGCACCACTCAGTTGATCACTTAGGTGGTAATCCTAAGACATGCTCAAAGATATCGGGAAATTCATGAACTACTTGAATGAGGGAAATAACATCTTCCTCATCATGTGGGTTTGAAGAATAAAATGATGCCAACAAATTGGAATAAAAATCATTAAGAACAATGGAAATCTACTTAACAGATTGAGGATGTCGAAGATGGATAGTTCTCTCGGGACATAGGATGTGGGCTTCATAACGATTAAGCCAATCCATTCCCAAAATCATTCTGAAATCTAAGTAATGCATAACATGCAAATCGGCATGGAAATCATAATCACATAGAACAATTTTAACATCCTTACAAAATAAACTGAGTGTTATGGATCCACCAACCGGATTCGCATTTCTTAATGAAGTCATCAATCCCATAACATTTAAAGAAAAAGTATCAATAAGTTCTTTTGATATAAAAGAGTGAGATGCACCCGTATCCAGAAGAACTCGAAAAGGATGATCAGAAAACATAATAGTGCTATCAAGGACAGAATAGGAAATACCTTTACCAAGCTATGCAGTTAAAGCGCTCGGCAGATTCGAAGCGGTGGAGGTGCAAAAAGTCATAGCGGGGATACAGCGAGGATATAGCGGAATATAGCGGATAGCTCTAAAATAGCATATAAAACTCGTACTTAATGCTTTTACAAATATATAAATGGTAATTAAATGAAAAATTATCATTCAATTGAATTATAATTAATACATAAATAATCTTAAACAAAAAATATGTGCGAATATACTTTAAATAAACGTAAAACTGTTATATAACATAATTGAATTTAGTAGAATAATAGAGTATTTTCATTTCTGAAAATATATTAAAATTAAATCAAATAAATTAGTTTCATAATTTTTATAATGTATAAATGCAATTTTTTAATTCATTTTATTAAAGAAGATATAGCGGAAATAGCAAAATATAGCGGGAATAACGGGATATAGCTGGGATTAAAGCGGAAAGGCTATATTTTGGGGCTATATTGAAAAATCGTAACGGTAGAAATCCCCTATGAGATATAGCGGGGTTGTAGCAGAGCATTAACTACACAGTTACTAAGAGAAGTGTTACTAGGGGCTTGCACAACATTCAGCTTTCCCTCTTTCTTATTTTGAAGTCTGGGACATAAAGATATAATATGACCTGAACTTTTGCAACAACGAAAAGTAAGGGACTTCGGACACTTATTTCCATAATGGTCCTTAAATTACAATTATAGCATTCTCCACGATTAGGGGTAGGAGACTTTGCTATCGAAGTTGCCTTGTGACGACCCACAAATCCATTCCCTTTGAATCAACAATAATCCACACATATACGATCCAAAAAGCAAAGATTGATGAAAAGTCAGGAGAAAGAAAAGAAGAGAAGAGAAGATAGAACAATACAGAATCTCACATCGCAGCGCAAAATATATAATATCATAACAATGATCTTTACAAAATAGAAACTGTAAATATACACATCAATCAGAGTTCAATAATCAATCAATAGTTATCAGCTTGAACAGTTATAATAACCCGTCCTCATAATTGCCGATAATATACAACAACAAACAAAGCACAATAGATAATTAATAATCAAAACAGATACGCGTATACGAAATGAAGATCTCCAGCTCTCCTGTTGAAGCTCTAAAAGCATCAAATCTAAACCTGTAAATATACTTGGCCTGACCCGAGCATTGAAAGAGAAGAACGCCCGGATCAATCTGGTAAACCAGCGTGAGAAACACACTCAACTGAATTTATTAAATTACCAAACTTTTACTTAGTTTTCAAAACAAAAGTATCTCGTAAGACAAGTCCACACATAAACACGGACATGTTTTTACCTTACGATAACCAAAACATATCATATCAAATCCTCTTATATTATAGTAGTGTCTGCTATATACAAATAATATTAACAATAATCGAAATTGTTACATTGATTAAATTCCAGCATGTAGCCCAATTGGGTAATACAATCAAAATGGCAAACACGTAGTGGGGTTTAGATTTCCATACAAATGACCAGGTGAAGGGACTACCTTCCGGCAGTACATCTCTAGAAGAATGTACCGAGGACCATCACAAAGGATCCTCTGCCAACATAAGACCGACCCACCTCTATAACTAGATGGTACCGAATATATCATCCTCTGGTCGTTACCGACCTTTACCGAGGGCCCTCATAGCATACAAACCACAATAATTAGATACACGACGTCATAGCGCGCAAAGATATATCTTGAAGTGGATGATCATATCCTTCTTGGGAATGACCCACTTAGCCTTGCCGCATCTAGCCCTATTTTGGTCATTTCCGGTTGATGAGGCTAGAGGTAACGATTATCTTTCACAAAGCACAGTCACATTACTTAGAATGCCACACGGCCATTTCCGTTGACTACTAATTGCCTTTCACAAAAATACAACCCTTAAGCTCATACGTCTCAAGGAGGGTGTTAAGCTAAGATAAGTTGCCTTCTCCGCTACCACTGATGTACGTTTGTAAAAACCAATGTACGTAATCTATGGAAATGCAATGTCAGACAAACATCTATACAAGTTGTCCAGGAACAGGACAAACTGAAAGTACTTTCCTACCACGTCCTGTTGGGAAATCCCTAGAATTAGTAGCAAATAGTCCTTGCATTGGATATTTCATAATGAAGAGACCACTGCTACTGGATGTATATTGGGATTTTAATCCCAAACGATCAACAAGCAGGCCCCCACTATGAAAATCCAGAATACCAATATCATCACTAAGCAACCTGCACAATCGTCGCATATACGTTGGTCCGAAGTGGTTTTCGGATAAACCGATCCGTTCTCTTCGCACCAACAACGCAAAAGCGTTTCTCAACCTCACACAGAAACTAAGTCTCATAGACTTATCATGTTTTCAATTTTCAACTTGCTATCC
This sequence comes from Allium cepa, assembly GCA_030765085.1. Taxonomy (NCBI): domain Eukaryota; kingdom Viridiplantae; phylum Streptophyta; class Magnoliopsida; order Asparagales; family Amaryllidaceae; genus Allium; species Allium cepa. The sequence continues at coordinate 591,985,849 of CM060928.1, forward strand.
TTCGGGCCAAGAAGGAAGCTCGATAGATTGGAGTAATACTCCACACTATACGAATCAACATCCTCAACACAAACGATAATCAAGCCTACACAGAAGGCTACGTACTAAGTGTACGACTAAATAGTTCCCACATCAAGTCGAGGAACTAAAATTTGGCAAAGCTTGATAGTCGGCTATTTAACTATCTAAAAAAAAACAAACAAATTTTCAGCACCATAATAATCACTAGGCCCTTTTAATTAATCTTTTATTAATTAAATCACTTGCCAAATATTCATTTTAAATTATCTTTAAAAAGTTATAATCTCAAACCATTTCAATATTTCAACATTGGAAAACATTTCCATATACTTATTTAATAATAAGTAATTCACAAATCAATTTATTTTCAACACTTAAAAGATATTGCATATACTTAAATCACGATTAAGTATATATTTTATTCTATAAGGAAAATGTTCTCTTTAAACACATTTATTTGGGTCAAAACGGATGTTGCGTAAAATATCGTTACGACAACCCAAAATCACTAGTATAGGGATTCAAAAATAAGATAGATATATAAATCCCATACTATATAAAAACATTTCCTTTCGGAAATCATTTACTATAACAACAATGTTATAATCCATCATTTCCTTATTCTTTAAAACGCCTATTTCAACAATGAATGTTGAAATCTATGGTTTCGATATTTAACACATTTTAAAACCATCTTTATGACATTTTATTCCATTTAAAATATCACTTCCCAAAACATTTCTTTAATATATTATTCACTGTCCAAAATCATGAATATAAACCGTTTACCAAATTTAATATTATTTCAACATTTAATTTAAAGGATAGTTCACCGTCAAAAATCGTGAATAAAATTCCTTTAAATAAACTTCTATATTTATCTTATCAAAATCAATTGATTTCGGATTTATAAACAATGTTTATAAATTCACATTTTTATTTTATATAAACTTCAATTTATAAATCTCCTTTATTAACCAATTCCATTTATCTCATTTATATGAAAAATCCAATTTGTAAGTTAATTACTTATAAATCATTTATTTACAAATTCGTTCCTTTATAACTTCACAAATTATATAAATAGTATTCACTTATAAAACCCATTTATAACTTCATTTTAACATTTACAAAACTTGTCTATAATTCAAGTACTTTGATTTATAAAATATCAATTTTATAAATCCCATATATAAACCATTTAATATAATTCAAAAACTCAATTTAAACTATTTACCCAAATTAACTCAATATTTCAAAAATCACATTCTGATTATATTTCACAAAAATCATAATTTTTATAACATAAAAATTATAACATTTATTTGTTCAAAATAAATTCAATTCCTTTACAATTCAAAAATCAATAAAACGTTTAGTTCCAAAATTACTTTAAAATCCTTTTAAATTTGGAAATCATCACTTCAACATTTTTATATTTTCAAAAATATGGTCCAATGCTGCAAAAGCACGAAATACATCAATCACAACATCCAAACATCATATATCATATGATAACATCATATATCACAATATCTGTAAATAAATCAATACAGGTGAGGAATCCAGTTGGATCCCTCCAACCTGTCACCTGCAACAATTATACATATTAGAATATGTGTACAATGTCCGCTTCAAGGCAAATGCGCGTACAAATGGTCATCCGCTCATACATGGGAACGTATTGGGTCATCTGCTCCACTAGGCAGGAAAATATCCAAATACCAATCAATATATCATATATCATCCAGAAAATCATCAATCATCATATAATAGATTATTTCTCACTTATAAAAATACCAACGAGTCAAAAAGAGTGAGTTGTACTCACATTGATTGTAGTCGTCGCGTTAGCGATTTATTTCGATTAAAATTAAACAAGCGTTTAATTTCAACCAAAATTTTCACTCATTCAAATAAATCCCAATCCATCTCCATAATGTAGTGCTCGTCAATACGGTCTCAACGCAATTCATTTCGTTAAAAACGGACCTCGTATGAACAAGTTATGACGTTTAGAAGTTAATACGAATTAAAATAATATAATTGTTTCAATTTCTATTTTAATTTTAAACCCTACTTGCATCTAACCATTCGTTTACTTTCATCAACATTTGGCTGAACGTGCTTTCTTCCTTCCCAGGCAAATGTCGCGCCTCCAAACCCATAGACGCGCGCTCGAAATCTCATAGCCGATCGTCCATCTTTCGACGAGATGTTGATCAGAAACCTTCGTTTAAAAGCTGCCAACCCCCTCCACCTTCGACCAGAGCCGTGGCACACCCGATCGCCATCCCGCCTCAAAAAAAAATATTGAACGCGTAGACTTCTCGATTGAATTTCTGGCGATCTATCCCACGAAACCCCATCATAACCATTGGATGCGAAGATCACGCTGCCCTCTTCAATGTTGTAGTTGAACATTTTCTCTAATTATTCATGGATTGGAAGAAATCGAGGAAAGAAAACTGTGAATTACCGGCCATTGAAAATAAATGGCGGCTAGGGTTTGGTTTTGACCTAGTTTGTGAAAATAGAAAATATCCAAGTCCTTTTATAGAAAATTCGCGTGCACTATTCGTCCGATTTTTTTCCAAACTCGAAACAAAGCGTGCCACCCAGTGTTTATAATGTTTTACCCCTATTCCGAACACTATAGAATATATATCAAGAGCCAATTCGATCGTATTTGAAAGATAGGTGTTCGAATCGACTATTTAAAGTTAAAATTCACTTAAACCGATTTCTACGTGTTTTAGCTTTCCCGGACAAACCGTAAATCCGATTAACACGAAATTTGAAATATCACAATAATATAACATTACAGATCCAATGAAACTAGTTTTGTCGAAATCCGAGACTGTTTGGAAAATGACTATTTTTACTCGTCAATTAAATATTAAAATATTCAATTTTTTACAAATTAACTTTTAATTCGATTTTAAAAGTTCTCAAACATCATTATAATTCAATTAAGATTTAATTTATCTTATAAATCATTTTTATTCACTTTAATATAAAATCTCAATTGTTTCAGCAATTTCAACTATTAAACTAACAATTTAATTATCCAATTAAATTCAAATATTCAAAATATTATTTATTCAGCTTATAAAATTTACTTGTGCATATTTAAAATCAATTAAATATATGAATTTCAGATGACGGAAATTCTAAGTCATTACACTGCTTTCCTTTCTTGTTGGGATTAGGGCTTTTGAACTTAGTATGCCCCTTCTTGTTGTTATTGAGACTCTTCTTGGCATCTCCAACATCGCTATCACTTCCTTTATCAGCCTCTTCAAGTCGAAGAGTGATATATACAAGCTGGCCGAAAGGCACTTCTAATTTTGGAGGTAAAACCTTTTTGGGGTTCTTATTCAAAGCATAGATAAACTTTTGATTCTTTACAGGATGCAAAAGTTGTTGGGCAGACAAGAATACGCCATCCAGAGGAGGACCACTAGATTGATAAGTGCTAGGACTGCCAGGTTTCTCTTCTTTAAGAAAGAAACAAAGAAGAGGAAAAGGTTATTCTACAACAATTCGCAAATCCATACCCTTTGAATCGATAATAATCCACATATGTCCGACCCAAAAAGCACAGACCGACGGAAAGTCAAGAGAAAGAAAATAAGAGAAAAGAAGAGAAGAGAAGAAAGAGAGAAGATAAAACCAAACAGAACAATACAGAAGCTCATATCGCGGCGGAAAACATATAGTATCGTATTAATGATCTTTACAAAAAGAAACTGTATATACATACATCAATCAGAGTTCAATAATCAAACAATAATTATCAGCATGAATAGTTATAATAACATGTCCTCACAATTGCTGATAATATAAACAACTAAGCAAAAATGCAGCAGATAATCAAACAAATATGTACGTGTATACGGAATGAAGATCTCCTGCTCTCCAGCTGAAGCTCCAAAAGCACCAAATCTGAACCTTTAAATATACTTGGTCTGACCCAAGCATTGAAAGGGAAGAATGCCCGGATCAGTCTGGTAAACTAGTGTGAGAAACACACTCAACTGAAATTATTATATCACCAAACTTTTCCTTTATCAAAACAAAAGTACCTCGTAAGACAAGTCCACGCATAAAAACGAACATGTTTTTACCTTACGATAACTAAAATATTTCATATCAAATCATCTTATATTATACTAATGTCTAGTATACAAATAATATTCAAAATAGCCAAAATTGTTACCATTATTAAATTCCAGCATACTAGGCTCTACAAATAAAATGGCAGGTACGTAGTAGAGTTTGGATTTCCATACAAATGACCAGGTGAAGGGACTACCTTTCGGCAGTACACCTCTAGAAAAATGTACCGAGGACCATCACAAAGGATCCTCTACCAACACAAGACCGGCCCACCTCTATAACTATATGATACTGAATATATCATCCTTCGGTCATTACCGACCTTTACCGAGGGCCCTCTAGCATACAAACCATAATAATTAGATACACAACGTAATAGTGTGTAAAGATATATCTAGAAGAGGATGATCATACCCTACTGCGGAATGACGCACTTAGCCGTGCTGCATCAACCCTGTTCTGGTCATTTCCGGTTGATGAGGCTAGAGGTAACGATTACCTTTCACATATCACAATCACATTACTTTGAATGCCACATGGCCATTTCTGTTGACTACTAATTGCCTTCCACAAAAATACAACCCTTAAGCTCATACGTCTCAATGAGGGTGTTAAGCTAAGAGAAGTTACCTTCTTCACCACCACTGATGTATGTTTGTAAAAACCAATGTACGTAATCTATAGAAATGCAATGTCAAATAAACATCCATACAAGTTGTCTAGAAACAGGACAAACCGTAGGTACTTTCCTACCACATCCAGTCGGAAAATACCTAGGATTAGTAGCGAATAGTCCTTGCATTGGATATTTCATAATAAAGAGACCACTGCTACTAGATGTATATTGGGATTTTAACCCCAAACGATCAAGAAGCAATCCCCCACTATGAAAATCCAGAATATCAATATCATCAATAAGGAACCTGCACAATCGTCGCATATACGTTGGTCCGAAGTGGTTTTCGGATAAACCAATCTCGGTCTCTTTGCAGCAGCAACGCAAAAGCGTTTCTCAACCTCACATAGAAACTAAGTCTCATAGACTTATCACGTCTCCAACTTTTAACTTTCTATCCTTCGGGCCAAGAAGGAAGCTCGATAGATTGGAGTAATACTCCGCACAATACGAATCAACATCCTCAACACAAACGATAATCAAGCCTATACAGAAGGCTACGTACTAAGTGTACGACTAAATAGTTCCCACATCAAGTCGAGGAACTAATATTTGCCAAGTTTGATAGTCGGTTATTTAACTATCAAAACAAACAAACAAATATTTAGCACCATAAACAATTACTAGGCCCTTTTAATTAATCTTTTGTTGATTAAATCACTTGCTAAATATTCACTTCAAATTATCTTTTAAAAAGACATAATCACAAAACATTTCAACATTGGAAAACATTTTCAAATACTTATTTAATAATAAGTAATTTACAATTCCATTTATTTTCAACACTTACAAAATATTGCATATACTTAAAAACAGGATTAAGTATAAATTTTATTCTTTTAGGAAAACATTCTCTTCAAACACATTTATTTGGGTCAAAATGAATGTTGCGTAAAACATCGTTACGACAACCCAAAATCACTAGTATATGGATTCAAAAATAAGATAGATATATAAATCCCATGTACTATACAAAAACATTTCCTTTCGAAAATCATTTACTATAATAACAGTGTTATAGTCCATTTCCTTACTTCCCGAAAACGTCTATTTTAACAATGAATGTTGAAATCTATGGTTTCGATACTCAACACATTTTAAAACATCTTTAAGACATTTTAAATTCAATTTAAAATATCATTTCTCAAAAATATTTATTTAACTTAAAAGATTATTCACTATCCAAAATCGTGAATATAAATCGTTTACCAAATTCAACATTTCTATACCTTTATTAAAGAACAATCCACTGTCCAAAATCGTGGATATAGTTCTTTTACTAAATCATTGCTTCTATATATTCACTAAAGGATTATCCTCTGTCCAAAATCGTGGATGTGCCTCCTTTAATAAACTTCTACATTTAACTTACCAAATTCAATTGATTTCGGATTTATAAAACAATGTTTATAAATTCCATTTATATTTTATAAAAAATTCAATATACAAAATTCCTTTATTTAATAAATTCCATTTATAACCCAATTACATTCCAAAATCCAAATTATAAGTTAATTCACTTATAATTCATTTATTTACAAAATCATTCTTTTTATAACTTCACAAATTATAAATCTATAAATCTTATTTACTTATAAAATCCATTTATAACTCCACTTTAACATTTTCAAAATTCCTTTATAATCCCATCATTTTTTTTATAAAAATTCAATTTTATAAATCTTATATATAAATCATTTATAATAATCTCAAGAATCTCCATTTAAACCATTTTACAAAATAGTCAACTTCACATTTCAAAAATCATATTCTGATTATATTTCCCAAAAATCATAATTTTTATAACATAAAAATTATAACATTTATTTATTCAAAATAAATTCATTTCCTTTAACAATTCAAAATTCAATAAAACATCTATTTTCAAAATCACTTGAAAATTCTTTTTAATTTGAAAACCATCACTTTAATATTTTTAAATCACCAAAAATAGGCCCAATTCTACAACAGCACTAAATACATCAACCACAGCATCCGAAACATCATATATCATATGATAACAGAATATATATCAATGTCTGTAAATAAATCAATACTGTTTAGGAATCCTGTTGGATCCCTCCAACCTTTCACCTGCAACAAATATACATATTAGAATATGTGTATAATGTCCGCTTCGAGGCAGACGCGCGTACAAAAGGTCATTCGCTCATACACGGGAACGTATAGGCACATGTACTCCAATAGGCAGGTATATATCCAAATACCAATCAAAATATAGATAATATATCATATATCATCCAGACAGTCATCAATCATCATAAATAATATTTAGTCTCACTTATATAAAAATATCAATAAGTCAGAAAGAGTGAGTTGTGCTCACATTGTTTGTAGTCGTTGCGTTAGCGGTTTATTCCGGTTAAAATTAAACGAGCGTTTAATTTCAACCAAATTTTCACTAGCGCAAATAAATCCCAATCTATCTCTAATATGTAGTGCTTATCTATACGAATCCGACACAATTCGTTTCGTCAATTTTCGACCTCGTATGCAGAAGTTACAGTATTTAGAAGTTTATACAAATTAAAAGATAATTAATTTATAAATTTTTATTTGTTTTTTAAACCTAACTCGATCTGGGTCATAGATTTGGTTAAAGCAGATCGTGGCTGAACGCTGCTACTTCCTCATCATGAAAATCACGTATGCGAGCAACCCATATCTCGTTCGCTTCTATCAATTGCCGCGGCCATCGTCGTCAACCGAAAGACGACAGATCTACGCCAAAACAAAGCCGTTGCCATCGTCTACCATCGCCGTGAATTGGGTCGAGCTCGGTCATGTTTTTGCCTTAAAAATGCGAATGACTGTCGCGCCTTTGAATGCCTATTGCTGTTGATTCGTTCGACTTCATTCGATCATCTCTGTATGGATTTCAAGATCTCGATACGCTCTACAAATATCGTGTTGGAAGTTTCTTGTGATAACGCATGGATTAAGAGAGATTGAGAGGAGAAGAATTGAAAATTTTCAACCATTGACTATAAGGTGGCGGGCCCTGGTAGGGTTTGCGAAAAATGAATAAAATGTTGGCCTTTTATAGAAAATTACGCGATATTATTCATCTGGAAAATTTTCAAGGTCGAAAAAAGCATACCGCCTGGCGTTTATAATGTTTTACCCTTATTCCGAACACAATGGAATAAATATCGGAAGCCGGTTGATCGTATTTGAAAGATAGGTTTTCGAATCTACTAATTTAAAATTTACTTAAACCAATTTTTATGCGTTTTAGCTTGCCTCAGACAAACCTCAAATCTGATTGAGACGAAATTTGTAATCTTAAAAAATAAAATATTACGGATCTAATGAAACTGGTTTGGTCGAAATCCAAGACTGTTTGAAAATTGGCTATTTTTACATATCAATTAAATATTAAATATTCAATTTCTACAATTTAACTTTCAATTCAATTTTAAATGTTCTCTAACATCATTCTAATTCTAATAGAATTTAATTTAACTTTATAAACCATTTTTGTTCACGTATGATTCAAATTTCAATTATTTACACAATTTCAAATATTAAATTATCGATTTAATTATCCAATTAAATCCATATATTTGAAATAAAATCTATTCAGCTTATTAAATTAACTTTTGAATATTTAAAATCAATTAAATATACAAATTTCAAATGACTGAAATTCTAGGTGGTTACATATTCTCAGAATAAATATCAAACAAATTTGATTGATAAAACAAGGCATTATAATTTTTTTTGGATAGAATGGGTCCTAAGACATGGATTAAATCCTAAGGCACGATTCCTAAGAGAGACTTAGGACAATGATTCTTGTCATGATATTCTATGTTGTTCCAAAGTTTGGCTCTGATACTAAGCTGTGACGCCCCACCTCTATACTCACACTAGTTAAGGACACTAAGAAGTAATACCGTTGATTAGCATGAAGAATAAGGCTGTTGAGTGGCAACCATCTATGTAATTGATTTGTGCGAGTACTGATATGCCAGATAGAAGGTCATGCATTTCATTTCAAGAGAAAATCTGACATATCAAATGTAAACTCAAAACTTCTACACAGTGGCTATGTGGCATTCAGAAACAAATATAAAATAACCATAACACAAAGTCACTCATAAATATTCATATCACTAAGGCGGAAACAGATATGAATATAACACATAGAAGTGAACATCAAACTAATGGTCATACAAGATTCACTACACCACTAAAGAATAGCTGCAAGTGCTAGCCAAAAGAATAAGTATACATCATGGAGTCCCTATTTTGAATGTATAAAAGCAAAACTATCAAGCTAAAGTAGTTAACCAAAAGTCAGAAGCTAATCCCTGCTAAGAAATCAAGTGGAAGCATCTGAAACACCTCGATCTGACCCGAGTATTATTCAAGAAGAAAAATAATAAACGGATCAGTCTAGCTATAAATATCATACAAGATGAGATAGGATAAGAGATATGACAAATATATATGATAACAATAATGTCATACCGTGACAAGTATATATTTGATAATATTGAAAATCATACAATATCTCAAAACTCCTCAAATATCCAAAAAGAATATCATATTCTTTAGCTTATTCACCAAACCTTAAATATTGACAAAACATATCAATGCAAATCACAAAATTAGTGAAACACAAATTCCAAAAATCAATAATTAGAAATCTAGAAAACACAAAGGGGGAGTCCTATCACAAATGGGAGCATGAAAACTCACCAACACATGTATCATAAACAAAACGCTATTCCATGGTCGTTAACCCATCAAATTTGAACCGAAGCTCCACAAACGGCCCAAAGACCATGGGTCGTTACCCCACCAATTTGAGCCGAAGCACCACTGAAACGGGGTTTAGTCCCCCATGCAGACAAAGAGACATCGCACATCGCTAGTCTAAATCACAAAATGATCATCACTAATCGATAAGTGTAAATTACACTAAGCTAGTAAATAAATGAGTTTAGCTTCATGTCCCATAACCACTAGCTTAAATATTTACAAACAAATTGTAGATTTTCACTCGAAAATTGTAACGAGGGTTCAATCGAACAAGTCTCAGAATTAACAGATGAAGTAAACGCAAGTGTTTCATACCACTTGTTTTGCTAAGTCGTTTAATTGGATTTCTCATACGAATGAGGTAAACGTTTGTATATGCTAATAGATTGGAAAAAGGATTTAAAAACGAGCTTTGCATTAAAAGTAATGTTGAAATCATTTTTGTGAAAGAGTTTGAGTATTTACTGCTAGTATGAAAACCTGTTTATTTTAAAGTGACAAAACACTGAAATGATTGTAAAAACAATCTATCACCAAAATCCACATTCGACGACGTGAATTAAAAACATAAAAATAAATATCAAATCCGTCAAATGGATATTCCCAAAAATCCAGAAAAGAAGTCATGAAAGTCGATAATAAATGATAACAACTAACCGGATCAATAGAAATCGATAAAAATTGGAAACCCACTCAAAAGCAGGAAAAATTGGCGAAATTGGACAAAACAGGATGTCTGATCGGTTTAACCAGACGTTTGCCTTGGGTTCTGGAACTTTTTATACATTTTCTCCTTTTTCTTCCTATTCTCTGAAGCCTCCCAGACATCTGGTCCTGGGCTCTGCCATTTTATTTTTTTGCCGTTTCTTTTTTTTCTTTCTCAGGAACCCTAACTCGATGTCTGGATTTTTCAACCAGATGTTTGGTTGCCTGTACTGGGCAACAAGTTTGCTAGGCCATTGATGGCTAAATCAATTCGGAAGCGATCGAATGAGTGATGGATGCTAGGGATTTATGCTAAGCAACAACCCAACCCTATAGGCTCTTCGAAACACCATAAATAACATGCCCAAACATCCATAGTAGGATTTTCATAATTTTTTACTTCAAAACCATAAGTTGGAAAATTCACCAACCAATTCAAATCAAAAGTAATTAAACATGGAATAGATGTTTGGAATTCATACCTAACAACAATGAGGGCTATAGACATAGATGTGAGTTCAAGAACTCACCTTTAAACTCAAAACAAGGAATGAGAAGCTCTAAAACAAGGAAAGATCAATTCTTCTTTAACCACACCTCAAAGATCTTTAATCTATTATTACATGCAAAGATTTCCTATATTAGGTTATAGGAAATTCTGAAAGTTGAAGAGAGATTGAGATGGAGATGATGAAGAGGATGCTTACCTAAGCTTCTCTTTGATTTCTAACTTGAATTTTTGAATTCCTAAGAAAAGCTAGGGCATAGGAACTTTAATTTCCTTTCTTTTGCCCCATTTTTCCTTTTGCTTAAGAGTGTTAGGAAATTAGAAATGGAATGAATGAATGAAGAAGAGAGGAGTGGGAGCTATTAGGTAGAAGAGTTTGGGTTCTCCTATTGGGTTAGTGGGCTAGAACCCAACCCAATGCCCAAATGAAAATACCAAAATCATAATCAACTCCAAACATATCGATGTTTATACTTAAACAAGTTGTAAACATCATTTTAAACTCAATGAAAATTGTCTCGGGTCCGGATTCGACTGTTTACAAAAAGTCACATTTCGGACTTTAAATTCAACTAACGATGCTATATTTAAATATATAATCGTAAAATATGCGGGTTGTTACAATACAAATTATTGTATTTTACATAAACTATATAACAATATACAAGTATATATATAAGTATTGAATTAAATCGGGAAAGCTGCTCATTTTATCTAATTCTTAGAACAACTTCTTCAACGAGCACCTTTACATGTGTTGAATTATAGCATATTAGGATGTTGTCAGATACTAAGCCAGCCTTTACCTGCAAATAATCAGATGGTCAACTAACTTTACGTCATATAAGCGTATACTTCATATTTTTATTTTAAACAAATCTATACTAAGAGAATTATCGGATCAATTTTTTGCAAGTAAATTTGTTGAACTGGTATGTTAATGCATCACTAGCATGTGGGTATTATATGCAGGGATCAATACTAAAAATCACCTAATCGTATTTATTGCTATATATGCAGGGAGGTGTTGATGGTGCTATAGAAGAGAGTAACAATGTTAGAAGCCGTAGAAGCATCAGTCCATTCAATTACACAATCATCATCTACACGAACGACGAAAGTTTAGGCAAACACATTTGGTGCTCCAATTTCAGATAATGCTGGAAAAATAGGCAGTCGAGTTGGTAAATTTGTACGAATGCATGTGCTGATCTCATATGGAAGTTGGGATAAAGTACCCAAAAAAAATATAAGGATGACGTTTGGGCTGAATTACATGTAAGTTGAAATATATCACTTTCAGTTTTCTCTGTAAGTATATTTTGCCACATTGCTTTTTTAAGTAAGCAACTCTTAATTTTCACAGACTTTTTTTAAACCGGTGTCAGATGCAAAAGAGTTTTATTTAAAAAAATCTGTGAGTCATTTAGGAGATACAAGAGCTAATTAAGAGCAAATTAAGGGCAAGCGATTATGACAAATTTGATAATGATGAAGAGAGGAGGAAAAATTGTCCTCCAAAAATCAACCTAGAAGATTGGGATGGTTTCTTGAAAAATAAAGCAAAACCCGATGCACGCAAAAGAAGCGATCTAGGAAAAAAATCATTATACAACTATGGCCATCACACTGATCATACAAGTCACGCTGTAGTAGAACATAAAATGATACGTACGTTTGTTTCGTCTTTTTTTTAAATGGCCATTGACTAAAGTTGTATATGCAGTGCTTGTTATTTATTTGATGGATGTTGATTAAAGATCACATCACACTTTTCTTGTATTTGAAGGAAAAAGAACTTGTCAAAATTTAAAATAACAGCCTCAAATATAAAATTAATCTCTCTTGATGTATTGATAATTTCAAGTCTAAGAGGTATAGTAAGAAAAGTTCTTAGTTTTCCAAATTGGTTCCCATTTGGGTTTTTTTGAATTGTTATGTATGACATAACCAAATTTGAATTTTATCTTTTGAGTGCACGAAATTCTGTATTTACTTTGATTTTTTACTGCTCTATCATGTTGTTGGTATTATTAAACTGGATAGAATTTGGGTTCTCAAATTAATGATAATACTCAATGGCTGACCCAACATTGGGCTCAGCCGCTCAGCTGCTAAATTGCAGGTCAGAGTAAAAAGAAAAATAGTAATCTAATTGATGGGCTACTTTGGAAAATTTAGTTAAAATGGCGTAAGCCTAGCCCATGAGTTATTATTTGTGTTCCTATTTATTTCGCTCAATGGTTTATAAACAACATTTAGGTATCTTTTATGGTTTTTCACTTTAAAATATTCCATGACTTAATTAGCTAAACATAGTATTCATTGTGTTTCTAATGAAATAATAAAATGCATTATACTCAACTTTACCACCTTTCATGTAACGACCCAGGATTTTTATTAATTAAAATTTGAATATTTAATTAATTTTAAATATTAATAAGTGAATTTATAAGTCAAATAAATTTTTATTTGAATAATTGGATTTAATTGAATAATTAAATCGATAATTTAATATGTTAAATTATGGAAATAATTGAAAATCGAGTTAAATATGATTGAAAATGATTTGTAAAATTTTATTTTATCATGTTGGAGTTAGAACGATATTTTAGAACTTTTAAAATCGAATTAAAAGTTAATTTGTGAAAATTGAATATTTTAATATAAAAATCGACTAGTGAAAATAGTCAATTTTTGAACAGTCTCAGAATTGAACGAAACTAGTTCCATTGGATCCGTAATAGTTAGTTATTACCGGATTTCAATTTTCGTGTCAATCGGAGCTATCGTTTGATCGTGGCAGCTCGAAACGCATCGAATTATTTTTAATTTTAATTTGGCGACTTAAAATAGCCATTTTGCAAAAAGTCTCGGATTTCGACGAAACTAGTTTCATCGGATCCGTAATGTGATATTATTGTAAGGTTTCAAATTTCGTGTCAATTGGATTTACCATTTGTCCGGTATAAATTAAAACGCCTAGAAAATCATTTAAATCGGTTTAATTTAAATCGAACGTTTGTAGCCATAACTCGCACAGATGTTCGAATTAGCTTTAGAAACCTGTTCCATTGTGTCCGGAACGCAGGATAAACCCTAGGAATGTCAGTTTCGGCGCGTAAATCGGAGTTCGGAATTTCCGGAATGAATAGTGTTTTGAATAATTTCCTATAAATAGACCAACCATTCACCATTTTTAGAAAATAAAACCCTAACCCTAATTCTATATGCACAGCCGCCACAATCAGATTCAAAGGCCAGAAACTTCCCAAATTCATTCCTTAATTTCTCCCAATCCTCACGTTTTTAGAAAAACTTGTCAACATGAAAGTTGTAGATCTTGACGAAAGCTTTCAATCCATACGGTTGAGATCGTGTTTGGAGCATCAGAGGAGGAGCAGGAGGGGGCCGTTTGTGGCATGTTGCGCACGCAACCCTAGGCACCAGGTGGGGCCGAGCTTGGCCTAGCTCTGGGCATTGGTGGCTCTCGTCGAGGCCGTTCGTTTGGCGCTCCCTGATCGTGTTTTCATGCAGCGAGGAGGTGGTGAGATGGAACCCTAATTTATGTTCATGGGTTTGTTGATGTCGGCTGTAAACGTGAATGAGAGTGAGGATGGGAAGAAGCAACGCACGGCTCTGATGTGATCAAGGAGAAATCAACGGCTGTAAATAGTTTAGGTTTAAAATTAAAATTTAAGTTGTAAATTAATTATCTTTTAATTCGTGTAAATTTCAAATTATCATAACTTTTTCATACGAGGTCGAAAACGCGCGAAACCAGTTGCGTTGGAATCGTATGGACGAGCACTATGCGATGAAATTGGATTGGAGTCATTTGGAGTTAGTGAGAATTTTGGATAAAATTAAACGCGCGTTTAATTTTATTCGAAATAAATCGCTAAAACGAAATTGAAATCAAGGTGAGAACTTCTCACTCAATCGAATCAGTTTCGATTTTATTTTAAATAGTTAGATTTAAAATATTTGAATGCATGTTTGAATGTTGATTGATATCTATTGATTGTTAAAATAGACATTATGCGTCGTTAGTAAGCGGATGTTATTTATTAAAAACATATACCGCGAATATTTCATAAACAGTGAAATTGGTATTATATATAATAGCAATATATATATATATTGGCATATGTATATATTGGAGTTATTGATTTCCCGCATTTTTGTTAGCGGATGAGACCCTATTGCGCCGTCTATTAAGCGGATAATATTTTAAATCGCATATACCGCGATAATTCCGTACTGGAACGGAATTGGTATTGTGCTAATGTTTGTGGATGTAGGAAAACAGGTTGGAGGGACCCAACTGGATTCCTCAACAGTATTTATTTTTGATTTCAGATATGTTGATATTTGATGGACTATCATATTGATATATGATGTCGTTGTAGTCGTGATTGACTATTTGGTATGTAGCATCATCGGACCAAATTTTGGGATTTTAAAATGATTTTAAAGTGATTTTTGAAAGTATACGATTATAAAATATTTTTGGAATTGATCCATTTTAAATAAATAAACGTTATAATTTTTAAAGTTATAAAAATTATGATTTTGAGAAATACGGTTAAAGATTGATTTTTGAGAATATGATGCTAATGATTTTGTAAAATAGTTTAATCGGGATTTTAGAATTTATTGTGAAAAGTTTAAATATAGGATTTATAAAATTTAATTATTTTATAAATCAAGAGAATGATGAAGTTTTTAAAGGAGTTTAAAGACGTTTTAAAAGAATAATATAAATTGATTTATATTAAGAGATTTATAAATGGATATTTATAAATTGAAAAATGGACATTATAAAACAAGTTTTTATAAGTGTTTGAATGAAGTGAAAATGGATTTCATAAGTGAATGGAATTTATAGAATTATAAACGGTGAAGTTATAAATGGAATTTTATAAGCAGTAGGTTTATAAAATTTATAAAGTTATTGAAAGAATATTTTTGGATAAATAATTAAATCTTATAAGTTATAAGATTTATAATTATGAAGTTCAAAGGAACGATTTTTGCAAACAAATAAATTATAAGTATTTAACTTATAACGTGAACTTTTAGTATATCATTGAGATATGAATTGAGATAGGTTAATAAAGGAATTTATAAAAGGAAGTTGTTATAAAATAAATAGTAATAGAATTTATAAACGTTGTTTTATAAATTCGCAAACGACTTATTTTGATAAGTAAATTGCTGAAACCTATTAATGGAGTTATATTCACATTTTTGACTGTGAATAATCCTTTGAAATAAAATGAATGAAAGGATGAAATTGATTAACGTAGTATATTCACGTTTTTGAATAGTGAATAATATGTTAAAGAAAATGTTTAGATTTGATGTTTTGAATAGAAATTAAAACGATCTAACGATGTTTTAAATGTGTTGAGATTCGAAACCATAGATTTCAACATCTATTGTTGAAATAGACGTTTTCGAGAAATAAAAGGAAATGGTGGACTATAACACTATTGTTATAGTAAATGATTTCCAAAAGGAAATGTTATGTATAGTATTGGGATTTATATATCTATTTTAATTTCGAATCCCTATACTAGTGATTTTGGGACGTCGTAACGATGTTTTACGCAACATTCGTTTAGGCCCAAATAAATATGTTTAAAAGAATGATTTCCTTAAAGAATGAAATATATACTTAATTTCGATTTAAGTATATTGAATATTTTCCAAAGGTTGAAAATAAATAAAATTTGTGAATTACTTATAAATAAATAAGTATGGGAAATGTTTTCCAATATAAAGTGAATATTAGAGAATTTATCTTTTTGAAGATAAATTGAAATGAATAATTGAAATCGAATATTCATGGATATTTGGAATATAAATCCACTAAGGAATTTACAAAAGAAAGTGGAATTTGTCTAAAAATAAATATTGATTTATTTTTGAAGTGTGAAAATTATATATCTAGTAAAGATATTTTGGAAAATAAATAATTTGGAAAATTATTTGGAAACGGGTGATGTGTGCATATCCATTGATAGTTCAATAACCGACTATCAATATTTCCCTTTGAACGGGTAATAGATGTGATTTGTTTGAATTTGAATGCCACACTTATTTTTGAATAAGCGCTCACTATTCGGGTTAACCGGGAAAGAACCATGGGGTCGTATAACCCATTTTGAATATGTGATACGTCGTTGTGAATTGCATTTGAAGATCGGTGTTGAAGACCGGGTATTTGTGAAAGCGATAGGATGACCTATCGATTGTCTCTGCACTGGGTAGCTCCTGGTATAGAGATTTCCTAAGTGATGGGAAATTCGATCGGGATTGTGAATACCCGGATTGCAAGGGCTTCGTGAGAAGTGCCTTCGGTTCTGTTCGAGCCCGGAACAGACTTGTATGGATTGTATGTTTGACATTACAAATTGAGATATAAAGCAGATTTCTTTCAAATATATTTCTGTTGGTGGCGGAGAATTTATTCTTTTAGCTTAACACCCTTCTCTGAGACGTACGAGCTCAGAGGTTATGTAGTTGAATGTTATCAGCGATATATTCCCAATTTGGTAATGTGACATGCTGAGTGTTGCTGTGAAATGATCATTGTGTTGATTATTTGTGATAGGATCGTTTATTTGATCGTCTATCCTGGTGATCATTTCTATGATCATTTGTTGACCCAAAGCATGGTTTTGTATAAAGTATGTTTTTGTGGACGTGACTTCGTCGAGCCTCACACCCCGTGAATGGTCAAAACAGGAAAGATGCGGCAAGGTTATGAGGGGTAGCGCCCTTTAGGATGTGTGCATTTCCTTCTGGAAAAGGGTGGTATCATGGTGTGGAGCCCAGATACTTACTCATGTTGAAAACACTTTATGATTGTGTGAATTGATTACGAGCGCTCGGTTGAAAGGTCCCAAAGGACCGGGGGATGGCATATTCGGTCAGTTGTTACTCAGTTAGGGGTAACCCGGCCTTGTGTTGGTAGAGATCCGGTTTGGTTCTCGGGGATGTCCATCCAGAGGCATTCTCATGTGGCAATGGGAAGTTCCTTGGCCTGATCATTCGTTGGAAATCCAAAGAAACAATACGAGACTTGTACGGTTTTAGTTGTAGGACCTGCCATTTAATATGGTAGCTATAGTAAGCATACTATAATGGTACCTATGCTGGCTAAGATTTATATTCTACTTTCGAAATGATTTTCTCTACACTATGCACTAGTAATAATATCAAATGTTTTCTTTTAATGCGTATCAAGCATCTTTGACTATCATAAGGAGAAATCTCCTCCGATTCTGCGTTTGCATTGTGTGTGTGTGCGGGAGGCCTTATGGTAGTCTCATTTTTAAAAGCATTGCGAATTGACTTTTAAAAAATATTCCTCTATTTTGATTTTAAAGATAAATAAACTGTTTTGAGTTCTCACACCAGTCTCATGACTGACTCGGAGTTTATCGTTTTCCTTCCTAAACTCTTGGTGCCCACCAATTTCCACACGGGCAGTCAAGAGTTAGGTTTATCAGGATATTCTGGATATTCTGGAGTTGCTGGAGGCAAGCTGGATGGCATGGCATATTACTAGTATATAGTATTTCTTTTTCCGCTGCACTGTTTGTTGTTGTATGATGTTGTACACTCTGATGATATGATGTAATGTAATGTATAAAATGTAATAACTGATATGGTTCTTTGTTTAAAGATTATTCATTTATTATTATATGTTGTTCCGCTGCGAATTGTGAGATTCAGTTGTTGTTCTGTTGTTTTCTATCCGTTCTATTTTCTGTTTTCTTTTCCCTCTATTCTACCTTCTTATCTCTTCTTCTGTCTCTTTTTTTTTCTTAAACCATAACATTTCGCGTTTCCGGCCTTCGATTTCTCGGCAGTCGATAAAGTGAGTATCGATGTTGAATTTTCGGAAGTCGAAAATTTCCGGGGCGTTACATTTGGTATCGGAGCTTATGGTTAAGCGACAACCATGGTTCTGTTGGGTATTACTCATTAGAAATAGAGTCAGTAGTACTCTAGAATGAGTTTGAGTGTAATAATAGCTATGAGAGCGTATTTGTTAGTGAATATAAAATTGTTTTATATTGTGATGATTGGTTTGTTGAGTGGTATATGAACCTTCGTCAGCGTGGTCTCGACAACTATGCCGAAGGGGTTTCTAAACACTTGAATAGAACAATTCGACACGATATTGTTTTAAATTGGGTAAATGAAATAATTTACCTTGAGTATATTTTGCATATGAAGAAATAATTTTCAAAATTATTAAAGGATATATAAGTAGATTGTTTGATTGTTTGGTTGTTTGAATAATCTAAATAAAAGAATTATTGTATAAGTAAAGAATTATAACAATTGAATTATAATTAAAGTGATTTACAATTGTGAAATAAACTTATATATATAAGAAGTGAAACTATATGAATATATTTATGAATATGAGTTGTAAATAAAAAATGAAATTCAACTTTTATAATTGGATTGAATGTTAATCAAATGAATGTGAATTAAATTGGTATGAAATAATGAATGCAGGTGTTAATTCATTAAAATCTAATGTTATTGAAAGTTGAATAATTGAATGAAAATCAATTTAATTGAACCAATTGAAAGTAATAGTGTTAAACCAAATTGAATGAATATAAGCAAAGGAATTTGGTTGAAATTAATATACATTGATTGTTATATGATTGTTAGTTGATTGATTGTATATAATTCATTAAGTGTTAATGAAATTGAGTTAATGAAATTGAAAGCTAAAGTGATTAAAATCCAATTTGAAGTTAAGTAAATCTTAAGTAGAATTGAATTTGATTTGGAAGTGAACCAACTTGAATATGAATTAGTGAATATAAACTAATTGAAAAATGAATGTTAGTAAGAACATCCACTGTTAAAGAATCATATGTGATTAAATTGAAAACCTAATTCATTTAATATTAATGAAAATATAAATGAATACTGATTTGGTTATGGATGATAGTTGGTTGATGTTTGCATTTGTTGTTTTGTTTCAATTGCTATGTTGACATATATAGTTATTATGTTGCTATATGTTGTATATTGATACTATTATCTATATGCATGATTCTCATGTTGTTTGTTGAGTGTTTAGTAGGTGCGGATCGCGTTTGCTTCGCATTTGGAGCTCGCTTTCGCGCTATATTAGCCGTATATGATAAAATATAAGGTACATATCTCGGATTACATACCGTACTTTTATACTTTTTTCCCTGCGGGATGCCTCATTACTTGATGAGATGTATATTTGTGATATATATACTGTCATTTTTTTTCGGATCGAGCCGCGCAAAGGAGACTATGGCGAATTTTTTCGAAAATTTAAGGCGTTAGAATTTTTTTTTTTTTTTTTTGAGAAAATTGGAAAATTTTGAAAATTTTAACTTTTATTTGGAATTGAAAGTTAAATGATATAGTAGTTGTTTTTGAAAAGATAACTAAGTATGATTTGAAACTTAGTAAGTTATTATAAGAAGTTTAACTATGGATTTTGGGAAAATTAATAGATTCTGTAACTTTTCTTACTTAATAATTTCGAGGACGAAATTCTTTTAAGGGGGGAAGATTGTAACGACCCAGGATTTTTATTGATTAAAATTTGAATATTTAATTAATTTTAAATATTAATAAGTGAATTTATAAGTCAAATAAATTTTTATTTGAATAATTGGATTTAATTGAATAATTAAATCGATAATTTAATATGTTAAATTATGGAAATAATTGAAAATCGAGTTAAATATGATTGAAAATGATTTGTAAAATTTTATTTTATCATGTTGGAGTTAGAATGATATTTTAGAACTTTTAAAATCGAATTAAAAGTTAATTTGTGAAAATTGAATATTTTAATATAAAAATCGACTAGTGAAAATAGTCAATTTTTGAACAGTCTCAGAATTGAACGAAACCAGTTCCATTGGATCCGTAATAGTTAGTTATTACCGGATTTCAATTTTCGTGTCAATCGGAGCTATCGTTTGATCGTGGCAGCTCGAAACGCATCGAATTATTTTTAATTTTAATTTGGCGAGTTAAAATAGCCATTTTTCAAAAAGTCTCGGATTTCGACGAAACTAGTTTCATCGGATCCGTAATGTGATATTATTGTAAGGTTTCAAATTTCGTGTCAATTGGATTTACCATTTGTCCGGTACAAATTAAAACGCCTAGAAAATCATTTAAATCGGTTTAATTTAAATCGAACGTTTGTAGCCATAACTCGCACAGATGTCCGAATTAGCTTCCGAAACCTGTTCCATTGTGTCCGGAACGCGGGATAAACCCTAGGAATGTCAGTTTCGGCGCGTAAATCGGAGTTCGGAATTTCCGGAATGAATAGTGTTTTGAATAATTTCCTATGAATAGACCAACCATTCACCATTTTTAGAAAATAAAACCCTAACCCTAATTCTATATGCACAGCCGCCACAATCAGATTCAAAGGCCAGAAACTTCCCAAATTCATTCCTTAATCTCTCCTAATCCTCACGTTTTTAGAAAAACTTGTCAACATGAAAGTTGTAGATCTTGGCGAAAGCTTTCAATCCATACGGTTGAGATCGTGTTTGGAGCATCAGAGGAGGAGCAGGAGGGGGCCGTTTGTGGCATGTTGCGCACGCAACCCTAGGCACCAGGTGGGGCCGAGCTTGGCCTAGCTCTGGGCGTTGGTGGCTCTCGTCGAGGCCGTTCGTTTGGCGCTCCCTGATCGTGTTTTCATGCAGCGAGGAGGTGGTGAGATGGAGCCCTAGTTTATGTTCATGGGTTTGTTGATGTCGGCTGTAAACGTGAATGAGAGGGAGGATGGGAAGAAGCAACGCACGGCTCTGATGTGATCAAGGAGAAATCAACGGCTGTAAATAGTTTAGGTTTAAAATTAAAATTTAAGTTGTAAATTAATTATCTTTTAATTCGTGTAAACTTCAAATTATCATAACTTTTTCATACGAGGTCGAAAACGCGCGAAACCAGTTGCGTTGGAATCGTATGGACGAGCACTACGCGATGAAACTGGATTGGAGTCGTTTGGAGTTAGTGAGAATTTTGGATAAAATTAAACGCGCGTTTAATTTTATTCGAAATAAATCGCTAAAACGAAATTGAAATCAAGGTGAGAACTTCTCACTCAATCGAATCAGTTTCGATTTTATTTTAAATAGTTAGATTTAAAATATTTGAATGCATGTTTGAATGTTGATTGATATCTATTGATTGTTAAAATAGACATTATGCGCCGTTAGTAAGCGGATGTTATTTATTAAAAACATATACCGCGAATATTTCATAAACAGTGAAATTGGTATTATATATAATAGCAATATATATATATTGGCATATGTATATATTGGAGTTATTGATTTCCCGCATTTTTGTTAGCGGATGAGACCCTATTGCGCCGTCTATTAAGCGAATAATATTTTAAATCCCATATACCGCGATAATTCCGTACTGGAACGGAATTGGTATTGTGCTAATGTTTGTGGATGCAGGAAAACAGGTTGGAGGGATCCAACTGGATTCCTCAACAGTATTTATTTTTGATTTCAGATATGTTGATATTTGATGGACTATCATATTGATATATGATGTCGTTGTAGTCGTGATTGACTATTTGGTATGTAGCATCATCGGACCAAATTTTGGGATTTTAAAATGATTTTAAAGTGATTTTTGAAAGTATACGTTTATAAAATATTTTTGGAATTGATCCATTTTAAATAAATAAACTTTATAATTTTTAAAGTTATAAAAATTATGATTTTGAGAAATACGGTTAAAGATTGATTTTTGAGAATATGATGCTAATGATTTTGTAAAATAGATTAATCGGGATTTTAGAATTTATTGTGAAAAGTTTAAATATAGGATTTATAAAATTTAATTATTTTATAAATCAAGAGAATGATGAAGTTTTTAAAGGAGTTTAAAGACGTTTTAAAAGAATAATATAAATTGATTTATATTAAGAGATTTATAAATGTATATTTATAAATTGAAAAATGGACATTATAAAACGAGTTTTTATAAGTGTTTGAATGAAGTGAAAATGGATTTCATAAGTGAATGGAATTTATAGAATTATAAATGGTGAAGTTATAAATGGAATTTTATAAGCAGTAGGTTTATAAAATTTATAAAGTTATTGAAAGAATATTTTTGGATAAATAATTAAATCTTATAAGTTATAAGATTTATAATTATGAAGTTCAAAGGAACGATTTTTGCAAACAAATAAATTATAAGTATTTAACTTATAACGTGAACTTTTAGTATATCATTGCGATATGAATTGAGATAGGTTAATAAAGGAATTTATAAAAGGAAGTTGTTATAAAATAAATAGTAATAGAATTTATAAACGTTGTTTTATAAATTCGCAAACGACTTATTTTGATAAGTAAATTGCTGAAACCTATTAATGGAGTTATATTCACATTTTTGACTGTGAATAATCCTTTGAAATAAAATGAATGAAAGGATGAAATTGATTAACGTAGTATATTCACGTTTTTGAATAGTGAATAATATGTTAAAGAAAATGTTTAGATTTGATGTTTTAAATAGAAATTAAAACGATCTAACGATGTTTTAAATGTGTTGAGATTCGAAACCATAGATTTCAACATCTATTGTTGAAATAGACGATTTCGAGAAATAAAAGAAATGGTGGACTATAACACTATTGTTATAGTAAATGATTTCCAAAAGGAAATGTTATGTATAGTATTGGGATTTATATATCTATTTTAATTTCGAATCCCTATACTAGTGATTTTGGGACGTCGTAATGATGTTTTACGCAACATTCGTTTAGGCCCAAATAAATATGTTTAAAAGAATGATTTCCTTAAAGAATGAAATATATACTTAATTTCGATTTAAGTATATTGAATATTTTCCAAAGGTTGAAAATAAATAAAATTTGTGAATTACTTATAAATAAATAAGTATGGGAAATGTTTTCCAATATAAAGTGAATATTAGAGAATTTATCTTTTTGAAGATAAATTGAAATGAATAATTGAAATCGAATATTCATGGATATTTGGAATATAAATCCACTAAGGAATTTACAAAAGAAAGTGGAATTTGTCTAAAAATAAATATTGATTTATTTTTGAAGTGTGAAAATTATATATCTAGTAAAGATATTTTGGAAAATAAATAATTTGGAAAATTATTTGGAAATGGGTGATGTGTGCATATCCATTGATAGTTCAATAACCGACTATCAATATTTCCCTTTGAACGGGTAATAGATGTGATTTGTTTGAATTTGAATGCCACACTTATTTTTGAATAAGCGCTCACTATTCGGGTTAACCGGGAAAGGACCATGGGGTCGTATAACCCATTCCGAATATGTGATACGTCGTTGTGAATTGCATTTGAAGATCGGTGTTGAAGACCGGGTATTTGTGAAAGCGATAGGATGACCTATCGATTGTCTCTGCACTGGGTAGCTCCTGGTATAGAGATTTCCTAAGTGATGGGAAATTCGATCGGGATTGTGAATACCCGGATTGCAAGGGCTTCGTGAGAAGTGCCTTCGGTTCTGTTCGAGACCGGAACAGACTTGTATGGATTGTATGTTTGACATTACAAATTGAGATATAAAGCAGATTTCTTTCAAATATATTTCTGTTGGTGGCGGAGAATTTATTCTTTTAGCTTAACACCCTTCTCTGAGACGTACGAGCTCAGAGGTTATGTAGTTGAATGTTATCAGCGATATATTCCCAATTTGGTAATGTGACATGCTGAGTGTTGCTGTGAAATGATCATTGTGTTGATTATTTGTGATAGGATCGTTTATTTGATCGTCTATCCTGGTGATCATTTCTATGATCATTTGTTGACCCAAAGCATGGTTTTGTATAAAGTATGTTTTTGTGGACGTGACTTCGTCGAGCCTCACATCCCGTGAATGGTCAAAACAGGAAAGATGCGGCAAGGTTATGAGGGGTAGCGCCCTTTAGGATGTGTGCATTTCCTTCTGGAAAAGGGTGGTATCATGGTGTGGAGCCCAGATACTTACTCATGTTGAAAACACTTTATGATTGTGTGAATTGATTACGAGCGCTCGGTTGAAAGGTCCCAAAGGACCGGGGGATGGCATATTCGGTCAGTTGTTACTCAGTTAGGGGTAACCCGGCCTTGTGTTGGTAGAGATCCGGTTTGGTTCTCGGGGATGTCCATCCAGAGGCATTCTCATGTGGCAATGGGAAGTTCCTTGGCCTGATCATTCGTTGGAAATCCAAAGAAACAATACGAGACTTGTACGGTTTTAGTTGTAGGACCTGCCATTTAATATGGTAGCTATAGTAAGCATACTATAATGGTACCTATGCTGGCTAAGATTTATATTCTACTTTCGAAATGATTTTCTCTACACTATGCACTAGTAATAATATCAAATGTTTTCTTTTAATGCGTATCAAGAATCTTTGACAATCATAAGGAGAAATCTCCTCCGATTCTGCGTTTGCATTGTGTGTGTGTGTGGGAGGCCTTATGGTAGTCTCATTTTTAAAAGCATTGCGAATTGACTTTAAAAAAATATTCCTCTATTTTGATTTTAAAGATAAATAAACTGTTTTGAGTTCTCACACCTGTCTCATGACTGACTCGTAGTTTATTGTTTTCCTTCCTAAACTCTGGGTTCCCACCAATTTCCACACGGGTAGTCAAGAGTTAGGTTTATCAGGATATTCTGGATATTCTGGAGTTGCTGGAGGCAAGCTGGATGGCATGGCATATTACTAGTATATAGTATTTCTTTTTCCGCTGCACTGTTTGTTGTTGTATGATGTTGTACACTCTGATGATATGATGTAATGTAATGTATAAAATCTAATAAATAATATGGTTCTTTGTTTAAAGATTATTCATTAATTATTATATGTTGTTCCGTTGCGAATTGTGAGATTCAGTTGTTGTTCTGTTGTTTTCTATCCGTTCTATTTTCTGTTTTCTTTTCCCTCTATTCTACCTTCTTATCTCTTCTTCTGTCTCTTTTCTTTTCTTAAACCATAACATTTCGGGTTTTCGGCCTTCGATTTCTCGGCAGTCGATAAAGTGAGTATCGATGTTGAATTTTCGAAAGTCGAAAATTTCCGGGGCGTTACATTTCAAACACTTTGAACCAATTTTCATCATGTGATAACAGAATCTATGCACATATAACACATGTTTTTCACATTACTGCCCATTCCATGATTTTTTTGGTTCTCAAGCTTGTACTAAGAAAGCCCATCCACGAACTCTCTTTCAATTCAATTCAAAAAAAAAAGAAATATCAGACTTATTTACACAGTTGTAAAATTACTAGAATTTTGTAGATATGTTATATAAATTTATGCAAGGATGAGTAAAGTTTTGCTTATATATAAATGATATTAATCTGATACATTTGAAATGTTTTATATGATACCTTAAGAAAACGACACCGCACTTCACCAAATATATAAGAATTATTCTATACAAATCTGTCTATTAATTAATCAATCAATTAATTTTTTTTGAGAATACGGTAAGAAGGTTTTGTGGTGTAGTTGGTTATCAAGTCAATCTAACACACTGGTGATCTCCACCTCGACAAAGCCATTTTTTTAGCCGTAAATTTTATCAATGAGAATCTTATGAGTTATGCATTTTTTTCTATATCTATATATTTGAAATCTTATGTGTGCACTGTTAGTTACAAAAAAATGTTTTGTGTACTATTATTTATCATAACAGTGTTAAGTTTAAAGATTATCTACATAAACAAATAATAGAATAAAAGCTTAACTTAGGCCCATGCAATATGTACGACCAACAAAATCACCATATTCAGGTAGAAAATCTCCAACAATTAATATGGACACACATATAAAATAATACTCCTTGCCCTTGAATAATTTATTCTTTGTTCAATACTTTAGGAACTTTGATACTTTATTCATTGGTCAATATATAAAGTGAGTAATATATTTGTTATTATTTAATTTTTCTCTTTAGAAAATTTATATTCAAGTCAAAATAAATACACACACACACATATATATTTCATTAGATAATTCTTCTAGTTCAATCTTAAAACAAATAGTTTTCAAATTTAAATTGTTAGACTCTACAAGTTTAAATTTGCACTATTAGACTCTACAAGTTTAAATTTGTTCTTCTAAAATTTCCTTTTATATTCACTTTGGCATAAGACTCATAAGCACTTTATAAGCACTGTATAACAATTGTTCTTTTATATTTCCTTTTATGGAAACACACATAATCCACCTACACTTTCAAGCGCATAAGACTGTTGTTTCTTCTACTTTAGTATTATTTCCTTTATGATCAACTGTAAGTATAATAGTATTTCCTTTTTGGTTGCAGGTCAGTGAAAATCCAGAAAAAGAAATCACACATCATCAAGTATGGGAGAAAACTCATATGAAAAATGATGGTATCATATCAGATTCGACTTCTTTCTACTTCGTAAGTTAAAGAATCTAATGTTTTAGATTATAAATTAACAATGATTTATTATGACATATATGTTTACATGTTTTATCAGTCTATTGTTTTAGATCCATAACTTATCAATTAATAATAATATCTCAAGTATTATCATATTTTAGGGTAAAATTGCAAAAGCGAAGAAAACAATCAATGATAGTGATGAAGAAGATTTGCCATTGGATGAAGACATCCTATCACAAGTGTTTGGCAAGGATACAAGGGGCCGGACTCGTAGTATTGGAACCAAGATATCAAGAACACAAGTTGAGGTTTCTCATATTGCACGTAAACAAATCAAAAAGACCAAAGTTGACTCAAAGACTTAAAAGCTAGAATGGAAAATATGGAGGGTACACCGAAGTCATTGTTTGACTTGTTCAATGGATTCATGGATAATAGAAAACACATACCGGACATTCTTTTCAATGAAGGAGGAAGTGGGACACGTCAGGAAAGTGTTGGAAGATTGCCGAATAATGAAGTTAATAATCCATTAAGTTCGTCAAGTTCGGAAAATCAAAAATGTGAAATCCTAAACTTTGATCTAGAGGTTATTGCAATAGATTCTGTATGCAGAGATGCGACAACATTCATTATGCATGAGAAACCTGTACCTCCAATACATGAGAAGTTGGTTGTGGACAACATACTACTACCAGATGAGAACATAGCCAACAAAATCATCTTCTTGCTATGTCCTTTGGTGAAGTTGGAATTGATGGTTTTGTGTGCCATACAAAGATTTCAATTCGATATCTTTAGACGCAAGAGCAGGTAATAGTATAATTTTAATCTATTTAAACTTATCTTTGTCTGTCGTAAACTATTTCTTACAACTTAATATTTTTCATTCTAATTTTAGTTGGATGTGTTTGATAACAATTCATTCAAACAATTTCTCAAAAGAGCGAATTAGAGAAACTAATTTTTTAAACATGTTTGTATCAATAAAGGATATAGAAGAGAAATAATGCAATTCAGGAAATAACAACCTAAATTATAAGTATCAAATCATACATATTGTCATCTTCAAAGCTCAATTTATGTTTTTTTCCTTAAATTTCATATAAAGATTAAAATGAAAATTTAGACAGAAATAAATTAGGCATAAGGAATTTTATGCTCAACAGAGTCTTAATAGTTAACACAGTAGTGTATCTTTTAAGAAAGGCTGTAACACTATTAAGAAGATGTCATCTTCCCAATCTCTTAATCCCACAAATTCTCTCGGTGAACTTTCCTACCCAGCCAAATCAATATTTAAATCAAAACATAGGTTGTTCCAACGGTTAGTAGTATCTATAGTTATTTTAAAATTAATTTTTATTTTAGTTTTATGTGAAATGCCAAAGGTAGCCATACAACAACTTTTTAAAGAAGCGTGTCATGTATATTACTGGTTGTAGAATTGTATAACATGCTACGAAAAATGTTCCTACTGCTCGAAAGAATTTAAACCCATGCATATACATTTGTGTTTGGATTCAACTCAACTTCAAAATTAACTTTGAGTACTTGTTATTTCTATATCAATATCCAGTTAATTTTAACATATCTTTGAAAACCATAACGGCTGCCTTTATTTGGCATTATATTAAAGATTCAGACAACTCCCATTACCCATTTAAATAAAGTTGTAAAAAAAATTGGTACAATAATAAACTGATATAAAAAGCTAATAAAGGAATATAATTTCCCCTCAAGGATCATAATATTGAGCCATCAGAATCATTATATTTCCCTTCAAGGGATCTAGACTTAAGAACTATTATTTACCTATGAAAAGGGACCTGGATCTATGACAATGCATACGATCGATAGCTTAGTTGATTTGATGGCACTTTGTTTATTAATTTTGTTACTTTTCTAACATCTTATTTTTTTCCAAGATAAACTATGTAACATACCATTGCTTAGTTTATTTTTAGTGTAAATTAATTTTCTTAAAAAAGGAGAAAAAAGACATTTGACTACTATACCCAGGAGATTCGAATCTAAAACTTCCACACAACCAATGTCTTCCACTGTTTGGACACATATTTATTGTTTTTCGAACATATGGATTACATTTTTCATATAAAAAATTTAGCTATTGAACAAAGTATACCCTCCATCAACAGTTCCACTTCTCCAAAATTTAAATCATGTGCCCAGTTACACACTCGAGCACGTTGCGATCGAACCCCAACCATGCCCCCTCAACCGGTGATAACCACCGATGTTGTCACTGTTAATACCCTAACCCAGTGAATTACCTCTAAGCTAACTAATGTCAAACTCGACGCTTCCCGTCACAGTCCCAACCACGTGAATTGAAACCAAAAAAAAACACCAACCAAAACCCTAAAACCAACTCGACTCACCACTACTGACAACCATAGCCACCCTGACCAACTCCAAATGACTCGAGAACTCTTAAGCTTCCTTCTAACATCACCGCTCCTCCCTAGCCGCCTATATTGTTGGTGATTCCAAGATGAACGAAAAATGTTCATCCTTCACCACGGTTAACTCCAGTTCCCAAAAATCTTGAAATCATCACCAAAAATAAATTCTTGCCGCCATGAACACAACCACACTTTCTAATCTCCATTCCGTCTTTGTCGAAAAACCATCATCACTCGACCACCACTGTTATCGGATGATTCCCACCACCAAACTCATTGAAGAGCGACTATTTTTAGAAAATACTAGAGACGATAATAAAGAACTTTGTACTTAGAAGTGTTGGTTGAAAGTCAATAGATTGTGAGATATTGATTTTTGAAGGGAAGATGGTATTGTTTTTTTAGAGGGAAAGAAAAGAAAATAGAAGAAGAAAGAAGAGAAGTGAAAGAAATGAAATGAAGTGAGTGAAATAAGTGAAGTGAGGTGAAGTGATTTGAATTGGCATAAAGGCGATACAAAGCTTTCAAGCTAAGCAGCCATAAAATCAAGATTGGTTAGTTCTATGTACTCGCTACACAGTATCCCATTTCACGTATGAACTGCAAACAATAGAAATAAAAATTTGATCACACATGACAATATGAAACGATCACAAAAACAATAATATAATCCACTAGTTATCTTATTCTATGATGTTTCAAATATACAAACGTTTGTCATAAAATACGTAAAATGAAAATTTAAATATTTTCCAAATTAAAAATTATGCGAAAATCCAATATATTAATTTAAAAATACGTCATTAAAAATCATGCTGTTTTATTCAAAATTGATTTTCTTATTATTCTATTATATTCGAATCAAATTTGAGTATTTAAATAAATTAAAAATTCCCATTTGGAATGTTAAAAATTCCCGATCGTTACATTCTTCCCCTCTTAAAAGAATTTCGGCCTCGAACTTTCATCACTATCAAACCAAGAAAGAGATAAACCCAAACAAATATTTAACAAGTACATAAGAATGTACGATGTGTATATATCATCAATACACAATATATGATTCGATCACTTACTCGAATACATAAACGTCTCTTTCGAATAGTATCGCTCACCCGACTTCCCTAGTGCGGGCTCTGATCAGGCTCCTTGATTTATAACCTCCATTATCATTACATAACTATAGACTGTGATAGAAAATATAAGTAACATATCAATACCAAGCGTTCGTCGTCAAGAATCGATTGATAAATCTTGATTTGGGTCGGTGTGAATCACCTCAAAGTCATGTACTCGAATTTTGGATTAAGAATCGTGTGAAGAAATGATCCACGTACAACTTATGCACTTATTCTTATTGTTTCTTACTTATTCCAATTTCTTTTTACATCTAAATCATTCATGACAATATTTCACAAATATTACTTAAGTTTAAAACTTGTATAATACCCTACTATATCCTGAGAGTATATACAACTATCTGATTTGTTTTATTTACCCAAGACGTTCAATAAATTTAAACTTGTTTTAATTTACTATCTTTTCATTCTAGAGTTACAAAACTCTGCTTTTATATTTTCACAAACACCTAGCTTCAACTCTACTAATTCGAAAGTTTTTGATTGCCCAAAACTGTGAAAATTCCATTTAATTTCAATAAATGAAAACTACGAAATAACATGTCATAATGAGATGCACAAACCAAACTACTATAATACATATAATACATGTGTCCATAAAATAACTTAACAGAAAACTTAAGAACTAAACACATGGGTTTTATTTTATAGATATTTTGAAATAATATATACATATATCATTTTGTATACCAAATCATACTTTTGAAATTTAAAACAAAATTTATTTTACCAAAACAATTCTATAGCAAATTGCTATGGTATCACCCTCCACTTAGAAACTGGAAAATAAATGTCGACGATGCTGTTGTCATCACTAGAATTATTTTCTAGCAAAAGTAGTAAGTTCAGTGCTTTCTATCTTCTTTAAAATTCTTTTAAAGTATTCATATTCATAAATCTATTCGGATAATACCATTATTATTTTCCTCAAAACTTCAAAAAGAAATTTTTAAAAACACCAAGATTTAAGTTTTCAAATTCTCAATTTAAATCCTTTTTATTATAAACCATATTTATGAACCAAATTTATAAAATCATTTCATCTTGAATAACTTCCTTTTAACAAACTAAACTTATTTCCTACATTATTAGCAATGCCTTATAGTCAAATCGTGAAACTTAATTCACAAGGTATTCAATTAAATGCTCCCACAATTACTACCTACCCTACCCGTATGGTAAAAGGGAAGAACTGCTCAAAAACTGGCCGAGCATAACCAAGCAAACAATAAATGATAGTAATTGAATATTATCATTTCTTAACAAACAACCATATCATAAATATATATATAATTTTTGACAATTATTCTTATATTATATAAAATATAATCCAAGATAAAATTATTTCATCTACCAATTTCAAAAACAATGCTGTGTCAGTTTGCCTTGTTCAAGTGTTTAAAAACCCTATTGACAATGTTCATCTGAATTGTCGACCAAAATTCATAAGCCACTCAACGGACAAATTAACATAATATAAAAAAAAATTATTGCATTAACAAATGGTGTCACTAACCCTATCTCTAATGAGTCTACCCCAGTAAGGCCTAGATGTTCGCTCAACCTAAGCTCTGATACCATGTGTAACAACCGGCCTTTTCGATCCTCGAAAATCGATACTCATACATCCACGGTATTCACATGCCAAGAATCCAAGTGTTGGAAGGTTAAAGAAAAGACAGAATAGAATCTCACATCATGATAAGTAATATATTATACATATGATCTTTACAAAAGAAAACTATAATATACATCTCAATGAAAGCAAACTAACTTATCATCAAACTGGACAGCTATAACATCCTGTCCTTACAAGTGTTGATAAATACAATATAAGAAATACATCAGAAACAAAAAATACGTGAATACATCTTGGAGGCATGCAGTTTGTCTCCTAAAGCTCCAAAGCATCCATAACTAAATCTAGAAATATGCTCGGGCCGACCCAAGCATTATAAGAAAAATAACACCAGTTTGGTAAACTAGTGTGAGCAACTCAAATCATATGGATTTTAATGTCGTTTCAAAATAAAGGTATCCCATAAGACTACGTCGCACATAAATGCGGTCGGGTTTTTACCTTACAATAACCCAACCATTTCTATTAGAGAATCTAGTGATATTATAATAATATCTAAGACGAACTTGAATAAGAAATAGCTATGTTTCATGTGAGTGTACAACACAAAAATAATAGGTATACAATCAAAATCGCTAAGGTGCATTCGATAATTGTGTAGGATTCCATGAAGGTGCCCTCAATACTTCGAGAATGGTCCTCCTGCATAAGGATCAAAGATATCCTCCCAAAACATCATACATCGCTAGCCGATGTACCATAGGTAATACATAGCTGGCCACCAAGGCCGAGTGCATCACTCACTGCATGCAAG
This sequence comes from Allium cepa, assembly GCA_030765085.1. Taxonomy (NCBI): domain Eukaryota; kingdom Viridiplantae; phylum Streptophyta; class Magnoliopsida; order Asparagales; family Amaryllidaceae; genus Allium; species Allium cepa. Next base: position 592,019,121 of record CM060928.1, read on the forward strand.
ACGATAGGTATTTCTAGGGAAGATTCGCCTACAACCTTTGGGTTAACTGAACCCCTGGTCTATGCATCCTATCTTTGGTTTTAGTCATCTTTGCTAGTGAGGCTACGTATGGCATCCAGCACACGAGTCACAATTTGAACAGATCTCGAAACCACACATAAATTCCCATATCTCAACAGATCTCAAATTTTTTTTGAACCAAAAATGTCACAACCACCCAATAGATTGAGTAGAGAACAAAAAGTGAAAAAAAAATGAAAAAAGAGTAATAAAGTATGCACAAAATTTATAATGATTTGGCTAATATTTTCCTACGTCAAGTTAATGATTTTATTGCTTATACTCCGACTAGGACGCAAAAGTTCTTACGGGTCGGTACAACTCCAATAGCGATTACAACATATTAGAGAAAGGAGAGTAAAAGCCAAAAGATCCTAAAAAATGTGCCTTACTCCTCTATTTATGGAGGTAGGAAGCCTAAAATCTCGCCTAGAAGATATCTATATAGTTTTCCATGGCTTAGACTGTTTCTCTACCAAAGTTGGATGCTACCTTACCAAATTATATAGGTCGGTACATCTATAAGGGTTTGGTTCGGTATGACTCCAAGGGCTTGGGTTGGTATGATGCCACAAGATTTTCAATCTGGTCATCTTGAACTCTTCGCTTTGGGTCGTCTTGTGGTTAGCTTCATGATTCTATAGTTATTTGCACCAATATTAGCTTGTTTCAAATCCAAATGACGGAGTCGTGGAAGAACAGAGTTGTTGATTCAAGGGTATTTGGAGATCAATCAAGAATTTCATCGGACTAACAAAACAACACTGGATATAGGTTTCTAACATCAAGTGAGGCTAGTAGGTCGATGATGAACTCCATTGGTGGGGTATATATGGGTCGGTACCGACCAATGGTGTTGGGTCAGTACTGACCCAACACTTGTGGACTTTAGGTCCCTGGATTTGTTTTTGTATGGTGATCTTGGTGGTACTTGGGTTTTGGGCTTTTTGGTCATCTCTTCGAGTGTCTTGCCTTGGTGACATTGAAGTTTGACTCGTTATATTCATTTGTATACTACCTGGTCAAATGGCGGGATAGCAAAATCGCACATGGATTCCCATATTATGAATAGATCATAAACAACTACATGTGTTCTAGGATCTCAAATGAATTTTGAATCTCCACATAAATTCCAGCATCTTGAGACAATCTCAAACCTCTTCCAAAGAAAAGAACCCATATGTGGTTTTGGTGTGGTTATGATTTCGAGTCATCTCATATAAGTACAATCCCCCGTTTACTGGGTGCTCCAAAACCAATTAATAGATTCTGGTAAACTCAACTCTGGTTCTTTTAGAAATAAACAGACAATACATAAGAGCGGAGACCACCTCCTAACCATTTAACGAATGAATTTACCTATCATTTATCCTAGAAGAACACATTGAGTTTATACGTACTGTCTTGCATCATCAAAGATAACTGTACCATACAATTCCCGTGTTTCTTCTAAATATTTCTAGATTTACATTTGGTCAATATTTGATAGTTAGTTATTTAACTATCAAAAAAGCAATCAATCAAAGTAGAGATTTAATTTCATAGAAACTAAGAAAGATTAGACATAAAAGTAGCGCTAATCCTCTTTAATTAATCCTCTCGTTAATTAAATCCACTTTGTAAATGCTTGTATCAAAATACTTTTACAAAGATATACATATGTATACTACTCACTCATTCTTCATTTATACTCTTTCAATGCTTGAAAAAATAACCATATACTTATCTCATCGGTACAAGTATATTCATAAAATACTGCACTTTCAATACCTAGAAAACATATCCATATACTTATCTCAAATATATAAGTATATTAACAAATCTTAAGGCAGATTTCCTTATTTCCAAATACATATTTAAATGGGCTAAAAAATATATTATTTTAAACATTATTTGATGTTAACCCAAACCACTTCCCTTTTGGTGTTAAGTGTGAAAAGAATACTTTCCATACCACCATAAGTTAAAATGATCATTTATAGAAATAAAATATCGTTCCTTTTGTAAATCCATTTCGTATTTACAAGTTCTTTTATAAATCTTTAAATTAATTTATAAACCTTCTTTTATAAATTCCTAAAATTATTTATAAACTCCTTTTATAAATCTCCAAACTTATTTATAAAACTCCTTTTATAAATCACTAAAATTATTTATAAACACCTTTTATAAATCTCTAAAATTATTAATCTCATATACCTGTCAAAAATCTTCAGTTTTAAGATAAATCCCAGTAATTTTCATAAAATGATCATTTCATATCACTATAAATTCACAAATATGATTCATTATTCAAATTATCAAATTATATCATTTTATTTTAATAAAATAAAATTTATAAATATAAAGTTTTAATTAGAAAATACCATTTGTAAAATTTTCTTTTTGTTAACCCAAAAAATGGATCAACACCCTAGATCGAGTGTGAAAACACCAGTGCAGATAATCAGCAGCATAAATGTCAGATAAACAACAAATAAAAAGAAGAACTAAGGAAAGAGACACATAATTTTTATAGTGGTTCGGTTGACTCTTGTCTACGTCCACTTTAATCAATCTTTATTATGATTATACTAGTTGAATCTCTCTAAATATCAGCACTTAGTCCTTAGATCTAAGTTATAATGAGTTAGAGTAAGTCACAAGTACAAGGGTTGACTGGAGAATCACAGTAACCCCTTGATGACTATTATGTGAGAGAAGAAAGTTGAAGAAGCGAAGGGATTTCAATAGAGTAATGTCGGCTCTCTCCTTGAAAAAAGATCCATCTCTAGTTGCAGGTCGGATTGTACTTACAGGGGTAGGAAAGCAGCTGGGCCAAAGCCGACTTGTTAGAAGCCTCTACTCAGTGCTAGGAAGAAGTCTAGAAAAACTCAAGGCGATGACAGCTAACATGATGGATTGCTTGCGATCCATGGGTGATGGATCCCTAGCGATCCATGCCCTTCGACTATTTTGAGTCTACCCTTTTGGGTTTCCTACTTTCATTTATTTGAATGCCTTATCCAAATATCAAGTCGTTTAGTCTTTATTTGATCATCCATCTTCATGGATCATCATGTCCAAAATAATCATCCATAACACACTTAAAACTTAACGAAATCAAACGAAACTTTGCAGGTACACTCTATAGGGTGTCTGGGACCAACTCTAAAAGTTTCAGATGGTAAGACCCAATCTACACGGATCATTAGTGATCCATCTAGTTAGGTCGCTATCGATCAATCAAACAACTTCCAAATGATCTTATTTTTTCTATGAGCCTTTGTTTATGTCTTCTAAGCGCTCTCCCAAAATTTTAAGTCCATTCAACCTCATATGAGCAACCTCATATGAGTTCTCTAGATCCATTTTAAGCTAGTTGCTTTTAGTTAAACAACTTGAATTAGATGAGTCTTCACTTCTCGAGTTAGATTGTTTGGCATGCTGTGAAACTTGGCAAGTGTACTTAGAAATGGTAATGAATCATGATGCAAGAGGTTTGGATGACTCATTATGCTTCCTTATGGATCTCTAATGATCTATCCACTTGGTATTTTATTGGCTGATTTTCCTTGAGTCCTATTAACGTGTTTGCTTGGTTGTTTTGGTTGGGCCTCGAGTTATTCTGGCATAGTCTGAATGTTCCAACTCCTATCGATTTCTATTGGGTTAAAAACCCGGTTAACACTTGCCTCACAAAGTACGCCTTATGAATGAAAGGTATGCCTTGCTTAAGAACAAGTTCCTGTCTCCAGTCTTCGATAATTGAGCTTCCCAACCACTTTAGCCTTGGTGAATCATCCAGTTCCTTCGGATTCTTTTGCCAATCACAAGTCGTTTCAAACCCGTTACATCCTAAGACTCTAAACTCCGTCTAGGTGTATTCTGTACATCTCAATCATTTTGATTTCATCCGGAGTTATTACATCACATATCTCTAATTAAATCACATGTTTCCAGTTATGTCACATATCTCTAATTACATCACATATCTCCATTTACATCACATATCTCTAATCGTCCCATGTTAATTGAGAAATTACATCACTTTCAATTTTTGCTTCTCATTGAGAGTTGTTACATCATATATCAAAATCACATTATATATCAAAATCATATCATATAGTAAAATCACATCATATATCGAAACCATCCCGTGTTCATCTAGGATTTATCATTTTTATCTTATTTATAAGGCATTCAAATCCTTTGTTAAATCAAATTCATTTTAAAGCTCGATCTCTCTGGATCGTTTAAGTTAATGCGAGATCTCTCTAAATCGTTTATTGTTTAGTTTCATGCGTGATCTCTCCGGATTGTTTAATGTTTTAAGTTAAGGGGACGATCTCTCTGATCGTTCGTTAGTTAAGTTAAGGGGGATTAAGTAAGCCCCATTCACTCACTTTCCAGTGAGGGGACTTGCTTCTTGCACTCCGGTCCCATCTCTCCCGTCGGGACTCTAAGGCGATCAATATCGTACAAGTCCATCAACTCGCTCTCTATCAAGGGGACTTGCACTCTCATAGCAGAACTCTAAGGCAATCAATATCAGTCATCACAATCAATCTACATTTTTCAAAATTAAATATTCAAATCAAATCAAACAAGTAGAAATTAAAGTATAGGAATCAAAATAAGTAGTAATCCTAAATGTTCGCCGTGGAGATCCGACTTAGAGCGTTCCTAGAGACCAATCTGGGTCCCGTAAACGTGTAAGCAGTCTGAGGTTATTATTTTCCTAAATAGTCATCTCAGCCATCCGACTCAGAATGTGCCAAGGACTGTTCAGGATCCCATACACATGTAAGTAGCTTGAGGTTATTATTGTCCAAATACCAAAAGAAAAGTGTGGAAAAAGAAATGATAAAGCAAAGCATAGGAGCCGAATCCGACTCCCATCTACCCCGATCATAGGACAATTTGTCTTGGCTCAATCCCTGGGCGTTTCATGAAGAATTTGCCATGGATGGTGGTTGTCCTTGCAATTCTATCGTAGTTTTGTTCCTCATGTACTATGGCAGTTGGTTGTTTCGAACTAGTTCTTTTATCAGATCACGAAGGTGTCGGAACTCATCCATTTCATGCCTATTTAGCTCATGGAAGATGCAAAACTTTCCATATCTTTTCTCTCGATTAGTGGGCTCCCTCCTAGGTGGCCTTCGATAGAGTTTCCACCCGTAGTATCCAAGTATATCCTATTTGGAATTTTAGTCTTGTCAGTGTGCAATGGGAATCTCGGCTCCTTCCTTTATCATTTCGGCTCCCCGAAGTTGTCGTCGGTTTTCCTTTTCCCTTTTCTTTTCCAATTCTAGCTTCATATGATTCCTTATCCTCCACGGCATTTATTCCAACATCCACATCTTCATCCTCGGCTTCAGCATCTTCCTGATGCAAATATCTCTCAGCTTTGTAGTAGAATTACGCAAGATCCATCGGTTCATCCCTTTTCAATGCAGCTTTGAAATCGGTCCTACTCGCGACTTTCGATACTGGTACCATCAGGTTAAATGATGGATCTGGCTTGTCGACTGCAGCTCCGTGGCATAGAATCTTGTTAAATAAATTTTAAGGATACTCCAAATCTTTTTTTAAGTTTGAGAGTATAATTACATTCCTCGGTTGTGAGACATGAACTCTGAACTATCTTAAGAACTTGCTTACCAAGTTGGTTCATGTGCTTATGGACCCATTTTATCTGAACCACATTGCATCCAAATTTATTAAGTATAATGGGAAGCACCACTCCATTACCTCCTCAGAAGCACCCAGCACCTCCATATGTTGGATTTACCTCATCATATGGATCATCAGATCTGTCTTCCCATCGTATATCTCTACCGTCGGAAGCTTGAAATATGGAGGATTTCTCGCATTCCATATATTAGTAGTAAACAGATTCCTGTTCGTGTCTTCTAGACCCTGATCTTGGGGTCCTTCTCTAATGAACCTTCGTACCAATTTAATAATTTGGTTCTCACCGTCCAACGAAGGTCTCCGTACTAAAGCAATGCTTTGCCCCATGTTTTGGTGAGGGTATCCCAGGATGAACTCTTCCAGCCGCACACCTGTGTTCTGATTCATAACTCTAGGTTCATTCAGACCTATATTCCTTCGAGGAAGTTCCGGTACATATTCTTCTGTTGGTTGCATCCTAGTATTTGGATTAGCTCCTGTACCACCAGTTTTTGGTGTTTCAATAGTCATCCGGCAATGGTATTGATTCCCATGTTGATTCCAACATTGCCCCTAAGAATCGATTACTCTAAGCCTTGGGGAAAGACTCCATCTTGTTCCAATCCAACTCCGGCAGCTCCTATGTTGTTTCCTGAAGTTTGATTACTATTCCCTAAAGGTCTAGCCATCCCTTAGTGCCCCATCCTCTAGAAGAAACCATCCATCATCTCCTATTGTCTAGCTAAGATTCCATCCTACATCTCTTTCATCATCCTTTCCATCTCCTCTCTAATCACATAGTTGGGTTGATGAGAATTTGAGGACACCTCCTGGCTCCCCCAGGCTCCGATTGACTTGCTACAGCTCCAGATCTAGTATTAGGCCTACTCGTCTTCTCTAGATCTTAGATTCAACCTTCAATTCTTCAAATCCTATTCAGCGTTCTCAGTGAAGCACCAAAATGTTAACCTAAAAAATGGATCAATACCCTGGATCGAGTGTGAAAGCACCAGTGCAGATAATCAGCGTCACAAATATCAAATAAACAACGAATAAAAAGCAGAAGTAAGAAATGAGACATAGAATTTTTATATTCGTTTGGCTAACTCTGGCGTATGTCTACTTTAATCGATCTTTATTATGATTATGCTAGTTGAATCTCTTTGGAAATAAACTAGTTAGTCCTTAGATTTAAGTTACAATGAGTTAGAATAAATTACAAGTACAAGGGTTTGGAGAATCATAGTAACCCCCTTGATGACTGTTGTGAGGGAGAAGAAAGTTGAAGAAGTAAAGGAATTCCAATAGAGTAATGGCGACTCTCTCCTCCAAAAAAAGTCCATCTCTAGCAGCAGGTAGGATTGTATTTATAGGGGTAGGGAAGCAGTTGGGCCAAAGCCGACTTGTTAGAAGCCTCTACTCAGTGCTAGGAATAAGTCTAGAAAAACTCATGGCGACCTAAGCTAACATGGTGGATTGCTAGCGATCCATGGGTGATGGATAGCTAGCGATCCATGTCCTTAGACTATTTTTGAATCTACCCTTTTGGGTTGCCTTCCTTTCATCTATTTGAATTCCTTGTCCAAATATCAAGTCATTTGGTATTTGTTTGATTATCCATCTTTATGGGTCATTTGGTCTAGAAGAATCATCCATAACTTGCTCAAAACTTAACGAAATTAGATAAAACTTTACGAGTGCACTCTAGAGGGTGTCTGGGACCTACCTCAAAATTCTCAGGTGATGGGGCCCAATCTACATGAATCGTTAGCAATCCATTTAGTTAGGTCGCTAGAAATCCATCAAACAACCTTCAAATGATCCCATTTGTTTTACGAGCCTTCTTTTATGTCTTTTAAGTGTTCTCCCAAAATTTCAGGTTAATCGAACTTCGTATCAGTTCTCTAGGTTCATTTTAAATTAGATGATTTTGGTTAAACAGCTTGAATTAGATCTGTCTTCACTTCTCTAACTAGATTGTTTAGCATGCTATGAAATTTGACAAGCGTGCTTAGAAATGGTAAATCATGATGCAAGAGGTTTGGGTGACTCTTGATGCTTCCCTATAGATAGCTAGCAAATCATATACTTAGTATTTTATTGGCTGATTTTCCTCGAGTCCCATTGACTTGTTTGCTTGGTTGGATCTCAAGTTATTCTGGCATAGTCTAAATATTCTAACTCCTACTGAATTCTGATGGGTTAAAAACCCGGTTTATGTTTTTTATACAATATTTTATGTAAATTTTTTTGCATATATTTCTTCCAAAATATTTCTTTTTTTCATAAAAACAAAATCATTTTATTATAAGAGATAAACTTCCTTTTCTTTATAACAGACATTGTATTAACTTTTTTGTATAATAATTACTTCCCAAAATACCTTTAAAACATTTCCATATATGTTAGAAAAGACTGACAAAATGGTTGAGGTGAAATAGAGATATTCAAAAACCATTTCTATATAAAAGTACACCAAAAATTCTAAAGTCATATTTAAAATCATCCTTCAAATCAAAACCATTTTCAAATCAAAAACAGAAAATAATAATATTTCAAAATACTACAATGAGGCCAGAGCTACCACAAACTTAACCAATGTTATAATTGTTTTTATTCTAAAAAGAATTCAACTTTTACGACGCATCATAGTCACTACCAATATGGCCTGGTTACCAAGCTACTAGCACTCAACAATTAACGATCAATAGTTAACACATCGTTTATCCAATATTAATCATATAATTAAATTCAAAAATCACCATTTTACTTTGCAAGCACAGAAAAAGGATTTCTTCTGCTCAATAGATGTCCAGAATAATCTATTCAATTTAATTATAGCAGAATGGTGTTTTATTCTGCCAAATTGATATCGCAAAGGAAGTATAATTAATTTAACCATGTTATTATTTAAAATAACATAATTATGTTCAAACATTACTATTTTATCATGAATTTATACTTCATTAAAACTGTCAACTATTTATACCATAGTATTGTACTCGTTAATACGGGTCTAACGCAAAAATTTGCTGGTTAAACGGATTTAAAAAGAATAAGATATCCCATTTTACATTCAACACATTTATTTAATATCACCAAACACTAAATGAATTATATTTCTCACCCAAACTACACATTAGCCCAAGGCTCAACATCACACCTAAACCTGACCCGGCATTAACAGTTCCTTTTCCCTAAAATTAAGTCACACACCTAGTAACAAACCCGAGCACGTCGTGATCGAACCCCAACCAACGTCGCCTCGACCACTGATAACCGCCGCTGCCGTCGCTGTTAAAACCTTAACCCATCACCTCATTTCTAAGCCAACCAATGTCGAACTCGACGCTCCCCGTCATCGTCCTGAGTCCATAAATTGAACCTAAAGACAAACACCAACCAAAACTATAGTTTAAAGGAAGGAAGCTGCTTTGTTTTAGAAGTCAAGTTTCTGTTTAAAAAGGGGCCGTCTTTAAGAGGATGTTTTAAATATAAGTTTCAAACTATGGTTTAAGGAGTTTTAAAATTAATTTTAAAAGAGAAAGAAAGTGTGTATTTCAACATGTTTTAAGTACAAAAACTATTGTACTAAATGATTTCGAGAAAAGGAAAGAGATCAATGATTATCATATTTTTGTTATAGCAAACGATCTTGGGAAATTGGAAAGGAAGTTTGGTACATAACACTTTATTGTTATTAAATATGTTGTTTACTTTGTAAAAAGGAAAGATAATGCCTTTTTGAATCTAACTTTTGTTTAATAAGTGATTTTGAAATTTGTTTTTGTTAACAAGTATGTTGGAACGTTTGGATCCTATTTTAATTTCTAGACTTCACGGTATGGAAACTTGTTTCTATTTTGAAAGTTAGAAGTAAATGTCAAGCCAAGGTTTGAGTGGCAATAATACCCCAACTTGAACGACTTCATTTCTAACCGATGAAAATTTCTAGTTTGAAATTGAGACTAGTAATATGTTATGGAGTCGATTTTCCCATTATTTTAAAAAGACCTTGTTTTATGCAAGGGATTTCTTTGTCGGTGCCTTTAAGTAACACAAAACAAATATGATAAGTAGTGCAAAATGTTGACACATTTATAGAAAGTTAGTCATCTTATATTTAGCACTAAAACTCGATAAGTAGACTTTCCTCTATCTAGGAGATCCAGAATCGGAGTGCTTTAACTAAGGCAAGGTCAGGTGCAACTAGTGCCCTAACTTACCTAGCTTCGATTCTGAATGAGGGATGGAGAAGTTGAAATATCGAAAGTGTGATAAGTATAAGAGGGTTAATTTCTATAAATAGGTCATGATTAATTAAGTATACAGAAGGTACTTCATCTTAAACTCGACATTAAATTTCAAGGTATCGAAGCCCATTTCTATCTGTGAGAGTTTAAGAATGTACGTCGAGGCAAAGGTAGTTCTCTAACTTGTCCGACTTTATTGTTAATCGAGGGATAGTATGAGGTTGAAATTGAAAAGTTATGATAAGTATATAATGTCTAATTTTCCATATGCAAACTATATACTTACACCAGATAGTGGTTTTTCCACTATCGATAAATTTACCTATTTTGACTTAGAAAGTGTATGAAAGCTTCGTGATTTCATGCAGTTTGAGATCCCTTGGGAGAACTCATTTCAGTGAAACATATCTCTCTTTATGGGTGGATATCTAGATCTCACTGGGACTTGTTTCCTTCCTTTTGGCAAGCCGTGACACCAAGGACTTGACTAGAGATCAAGCACGATCTGTCCCGAAGATCGGTTGTACACAGGTTACTATGGATACCGGCAAATTTGGTCTAAGTCCGGATTGAGCTACAATTGATGTAATACGACAAGAAAAGCTATGAAAGCCAAATTTCCAAATTTCAGGTCAATCGAAGCTCCTATGCTCAAGATATGGATCCATCGAGATCAAGAAAATCAATCTCATTCACATCCATATGATTTCATATCCATCCCTCGAGGAAGCTTTGGTTTGTATCCATCATCCTCCATTATCCTTTGTATCCATCAACTCCCTTCTTATCCATCGGTGGCCAGCATCAATCAGACATCATCTATTTAGCCTTAACACTGTTTGTACCGATCATCCCATCCAGACATTTCGTATTGATCGGCCAATGATCGATACAAAACACACTATCCAAAGATTGACACAAAGAGTATAAGCGAAGATTGATACGAAAAGAATAAGTGTGTATCGATATGAACTGGAATGAGAATCATCGATACGAAGCAGCTTCAAGCATCGATGCGAAGAAGACATGATCAAGTGGAAGAAGCGGTCCTGCGACATGAAAATTGAATCTCTCTTGGACTATCGCACCACATCACCTGATCGGTACGCACAAGCATCGATACGAAGTGATCGATTTAAACATGGATTAACACAAACTCGATAGCCAACTGGAAATACAAACTTGGATTGATTATAACTCAAAATCTACAGGTCCAAATGCCACCAAATTTTCACAGTACTTACATTCCACGTCAACAATGTCTCTGATCAATCTTAGCTCAAATGGGTGTTGTTTAGATCGATACGAACAAGGTAGTGATCGATGCTAATTGACCTCGGATCGATCAAGTGGGCCCACCCACGTGGGAGAAGGGGTATTCTGAGATCTAAGTCAGATATTTCCAGACTACACCTACAAATAGAGCTCTAATGCCAACAGAAAATGGACTTTTGACTCCATTACGCTGTTATTTTGCGAATATCTATTTAACTTGAGTGTTTGAGTCATTCTCTGTTGTAATCAGTTAGCAAACATCAATAAAACATCAAATCTTCCAAAGTGGACGTAGGCTACAATGCCGAACCACTATAAATCTCAATCTTCTTGCCTTTCTGTTTGTTTGATTTGGCGTGTTTGTTAAATTAGCCTTTGTTTACATTTATATTCTTCATTTTTATCTCTTTAAATATGCCTGAAGAGTGTTGTGCCCAATTTTGGTACAAACACTTTGGTGCTTTCACTGAGAAAGCCCAGTTTTTCTCCTCCTCAATGGATCTACTACCGTCGTTGGATTACAAGAATCTAAGAAGGAGATCCAGATCTGAAATCCAATAGTTCCTTCCATTCAATTCAAATTCCACTAGATCTAGGAAAGAGCTACACCACTCAACATGGTTACTATTAAAACCGCTTCAACTATCGTAGATCCAGAAGGAATGGATAGATAGAGTCCTACACAGTTGAATACAACAGGTAGAGCATCTACCGAAGCTTTAGATCCACAAGGCCCCATGGCTAGGGAAGAGTTTCAGATTCTAATGCAAGAGCTAATCCAAAGCCATCAGCAGCACACCTAGCAGATCCGCTCCAACACGGTGTTCGCAAACCAACTGAATGAGGAAAGATGAAGGAGATCCAAAAGGGATTGTGCTTCTTATTCATCCACCGAAAGCTCGACTTCCTCTGATTACAATCATAGACTTACATGCCAACGGATGGATGGAAACTATGCGTAAGCCACCGGGCATCAGCATGCTCTGAATCACGGATAAGCCGGGGCTGGTCCATCTGCAGTACACTAAGCTATGCCCTCCTCCCGAGGAGGGGCACTTCCTTATCACACCGTCAATAGCCATGCAGCTGTCGCTGCCATAGACTTGGATGCTGAGATTCAAAACCGAATAGATCTGATCCTTCATCAACATGTTCATGCTCCAAAACCCTATGTTCCTGAAGAGCTGGAGCCAAGGAGGCAAGGAACCGCCGACCTCGCCCGGACCGTCCCCGTAACGTGGAACTTGACCATGCCTTGGTCCCGAATGTCCAAATGCCTAACATTCCAACCATCATCCGCCAAATGATCTATGAAAGTCAAGGCCTTATCAATGAAGATTGGGGAATCTCCTAAAGTCATACTTCGTTCAAAAATGATATTTTTTATGCCGATCCACCTCGTCGATTTAGGATGCCTACCCTACTAGTGTATGAAGGAAGTTCGGATCCTAACCAGCATATATTAAAGTACGAATGGCTCATGAATGTCGCACGAGCCGACGATGCAGTTAAGTGTAGGAGTGTTTCTATTTCCTTAGGAGGTATTGCAACACTATGGTTTACTCGTTTACTACCTAGATCTATTTTCAGTTTCGATCAGTTGGTAACGAAGTTCGTCGAACTATTCCGTATACATGTCAAAAGGCCAAAAGACGTCAACTCCTTGTCCAGTGTTACCCAAGCCCGAGAGAGACACTTAAGCGCTATATGGAAAGGTTTCATGCTACCTGTGCTGAGGTCAGTAACCCAAATGACAATTCTATATTAATTGTACTAACTAAAAGAATCGATCCTGATTCCAAGTTGGTAGTTGGTTGGCTGGGAAAACCTCCACGCCGTTAGATCGTTGTTGTGCTAAGGCATCCCAGTTTTTGAGGAGATAAGACGCTAGACGATCTAGGAAGCAGGACGACATGGGGCCCAGTGTCGAAGGCACTCAAAGAAATGTTGCCGTGAAAAAGACTGATAAGAGTTCCGGTAAAGTGCAGTTGAATATACAGAACAAGCAGAGCCAGCAAAAAGGCAATGGAGGTTAGGGTAAAAAGCAAGACCAAAATCGTGGACTGAGACTCAAAGCTCCTATGTTTGACCAATATACCTCTTTGAATACATCCTAAAGAATGTTTATTTACATACTTGTAATACAGGCCAGTATAAGAAACCAACTCTAAAACAGTCATCTGAGAAGCAGATTCAAACTGGAAAGTTCTGCAAATTCCACGATTGTTATGGCCACAATACTAATGAGTGTCGTCATTTACAAGACATCATTGAGAAGTTAATTAGAGAGAGGAAGTTGGAATAGTTCGTTCAGGCGCCGCAGGCTAGAGGTGCGGGCCCATAGAACACGAATCAAGGTCAAAACCAGGCTAGACCAGAGGAACCCACATATATTGGAGGGAGGTTGGTAATAAATACAATTAGTGGTGGTCCTCATCCAGCTGATCGGAGCTAGAAGGAAACGGAGTCATATGCTAGTTCGATTAGGCATGCAGACTTCGAGTGTTGCAGTAATATTGATGACGGGGCTCCGACGAAACAACATAAAACAATGACAGGCGACATCGTTTTCCAAAACAAAGATGCTGATAGGGTCGATGCCCTTACTATCGATCCACTGGTCATATCAGCTCAAATAGGTCCTACTTGGATGAAGTGGATCTTGGTAGATAGTGGAAGCTCCATGAATATTCTTTTTAAATGAGCCTATGACCAGATGAGAATAGAGGCGAAGGACCTAAAGTCGTGTCAGTCTTGCATACATGGTTTTACTGGAAGTGTAACGATACCCTCTGGGATGGCAGAGTTGCTGGTTGAGTTGGGAATCCGAGATCGTCGAGGGGTTTGGATGCTACAGTTCATTGTGTTAGACATTAATTCTCTATATAATGGTTTATTGGGCCGATCGGCCCTAGCTGAATTCAGGGTAGCTATTGCCCCATGGTATTTGACTTTAAAGTTTCCCACAGATAACGGGGTTGGAGTTGTCCGTGGAGATCAGGCGGCTGGACGCGCCTGTTATGTTGCTGAGCTATGGAAGGCAAAGCATAGAGAGAAAGGTAAGGACGTAGAGGAATCTCTTTACGTCTGGTTTTCTGAAAATTGACAGCTAACACCTGGGCCTAGGCCCGGGCGCTACTACCAACTCCTGAAAGATCTTGATCCATGAGATATTAATAATGAAGTGGAAGTCAAAGATAGTTAAGCTTCTCTGGCAGAGCTGAAGATCGATATTTCGAATGACGATAATGATGACTCCAGAATGATAAAAGTAGGATCTCAGCTAAGCCATTAGATGAGAGAGGAATTAGTTGAATTTCTCCACCCAAACCTTGACATGTTTGTTTGGACTCACTCAGATATGTGTAGGATATCACTGGACATCATGAGCCATGCATTGAATATTGACCAGCGGCATGTCCCGGTCAAATAGAAAAGGCACGGTATGGATCTAGAGAGATCTGCTACCTTAAAGGAAGAGGTAGATAAACTCAAGTCGAACGGGTTTATTCGAGATGCATTATGCCCGAAGTGGGTATCCAACCCAGTGCTTGTCAGGAATCCAATGGGAAATGGAGAACTTGTGTGGACTACTCAGATCAGAATAAGGCCAACCCTAAAGACAATTTTCCACTTCCCAGAAAATTGATCAACTTATAGATTCAACGGCTGGACACGAACTCTTATCTTTCATGGATGCATATTCTAGCTACAATCATATACTGGTGCACCTACTTGATTAGGAGCATACTAGATTTGTCCCTGATCTGGGCTCTATCGCTATAAAGTGATGACATTAGTACTTAAAAATGCTGGGGCAACTTACCAAAGGCTTGTGAACCGAATGTTTGCTAACTAGATCGGGAAAACCATGGAGGTGTTTGTGGACGATATGCTTGTAAAGTCACGGCTGTCCATCAATCACGTCAAAGTATTAGAAATGAAGTTCAACATCCTTCGATGGTACCGAATGAAGCTCAACCCATTGAAGTATCATTTCAAAGTCACATCCGAAAAGTTCCTTGGATTCATTGTCAATGCTCGAGGAATTGAAGCCAATAACTATGAACAAGTGCAAAGCCTCAAAGGGAAGGTGGTAACCTTGAGTAGATTCATCTCCAAATCCACAAACAAGTGCATTCACTTCTTCGATCTGATCAGGAAAGGAAAACAGAATTTCGAGTGGACGGAGGAGTGTGAAGGTGCATTCCAAGCATTAGTTCAACATCTGGGAACACCACCCATTTTGTTAAAGTCGGTTGATCATGAAAGATTGTATATCTATTTGGTCGTTTCGGCGAATGCGATCTGTGCTGCATTATTTTGGAAAGAAGATCGGATCCAACGATTTGTCTACTATGTCAGCAAGCGATTGACTAAGGAGGAGAGAAACTACCCGAAGTTGGAAAAGCTGGCCTATTGCTTCGTCATTGCCTCGAGGAAGCTCCATCCTTATTTCCAGGCTTACCCGATCACAGTCTACACTAACCAGCCGTTACGACAGGTCCTTACATGACCTGAGACGTCTAGTATATTGCTCAAGTGGAACATCGAGTTGAGTCAATTTGACATTGCTTATACACCAAGGTGAACCATATAATGACAAGTTCTCGCGGACTTTATAACCGAATTCACTATACCATAGGACTTACCCGAAACCAGCGATATCTTAAGTACATACGGTAGTTATACGTTGATGGTGCATCAAATGACCATTACCCAGGCGTTGGAGTAGTACTTGAAACTCTAGAGGGTCGGTACATACTCTATGCTTTGAAGTTTGACTTCCGAATGACTAACAACGAGGCTGAGTATGAATCTTTGCTCTCGGACTCAGGCTTGCCAAATACTTGAGAATTATTGCTGTGGAGATTCATTGCGACTTGCAATTTATCGTATGCTAGGTTCGGGGAGAATACCAAGCTAGGGACCGGAGGTTGGCTACTTATCTTTCCCGGGTTCAGGAAGTGCTGAATCAGTTCAACTATTATGCAATCCACTGTATACCTCGGAAGCATAATTAGAAAGCCGATTCTTTAGAAAAGTTGGTCAACACTCGTGAAGCACAACAAATGGGACTCATTCCCGTTAAAACACTTACCGCTCTAAGTATCAATCAAATGGAAACATACTAGGTGCATGAGGCCATAAATGAAAATGAGTCATGGATGACCCCATTCAAAAATCATCTAAAGCACGGAGCCTTACCTGAGCGTAGAAGTGAGAAAGACAAGTTCTCCGAAAAGCTTCGCGGTTCATTATCCAGAATGGAGTCATATATAGGAGAGGACACTCTATTCCTTTACTCCAGTGTATCACCACGACGAAATCAAATAAGTGTTACATGACGTGCAGGAGGGAGAATGAGGCGATCACACTAGGGGGCATGCCCTTGCTAAGAAGATACTCCTATACGGGTATTATTGGCCGATTGTGAATCGGGTTGCATCGGACTATGTGAAGAAATGTGACAGATGCCAGAAGCATGCTCGAATTCCCTGAGCGCCTCCTATCGAAATCACTCAGATGGTCATTCCATGGCCATTTTCCACATGGGGCATCAATATAATCTGATCTTTACCTCTGGCTAAAGGTGGCGTGAAGTACGCCATCGTTACAGTTCATTACTTTACTAAACTGGTGGAAGCCGAGTCCCTTGCTACTATCACGACGAAAAAAGTAACTAGCTTTGTCGTACGCAACATTATATGTCGTTTTGGCCTCCCGCATACAATCATCACTGACAACAGAGTCCAATTCGATAGTGTCGAGTTCAAGAATTTCTGTCAACATTTCCACATCCAGAAGAAGTTCTCGGCAGTTTCTCACCCTCAAGAAAATGGAAAAGTCGAAGCTGTTAACAAGTTATCAAGTCCATTCTGGAAAAATGACTGGAGAAGGCTGGAGGCAGATGGGCCGATGAACTTTCCATGGCCTTATGGGCATATCAAACTACCCAAAAGTTTGCGACCGACCACACTTCATTTTCACTTTCCTACGGCTTTGAAGCCGTCATCCCAGTTAAAATAAAAGTACCTATCATGTGACATATTATGATCCAAAGAAAAACGCCATATTACTTACTAAATCTCTAGATTTATTGGATGAGAAGCGTGAAGAGGATGATTTGAGGGCAACCATACACTGGAGTCGAGTCGCCCGACTATACAATGCTAAGGTCTGACCCAAAACCTTTGAACTTTGCAATCTCGTACTCAAGAGAATCTTTCCAGCCATTCACATATGAAACCAACATGGGAAGGACTGTATATTATTGAATGAAGACTTGGAGATGGCACATTCAAATTATCAACTGTTGATGGTCTCACTTTACCAAGAGCTTGAAATGGCGAGAGTCTCCATCGCTACTACAACTTACAGGCTTTAATTATTTATTTAGTTTGCCTTTCCTTTGAATTTTATTTATGAATTTCAAAATTTGAACTTGTAATAAGGCAACTGACTTTGCCATACTTTCTTTTTTCAGTAATAAAATGCAAACTCGTCAAGTCAGAGTGGGTATTCTTGAAATGCATCATGCAACCATCACTATACACACAGAGCTAGTTCCATCTTACGGTATGACTTATTCAAATAGGGAGTGACTGTGATCCGACCGGTCACTCGCTAAGTGAAACCCCAAACTTGGGGTCAAGCAACCACGCTAAAGCCAAAAGGATCGATATACGACAATCCCCTAACGAACTCCTGCTCCCAAAGCGTGAACATGAGTACGAGGTCCAAAACATGGGCTCGAGGAGGATGGATCCGCCCATCCACGACCTCACATTCATTTTTTACAAGCTGAAGGAGGTTGGATCCATCTATCTACGACTTTGCTTTCCTACTCAGTGTGGATATGATCGGACCATCCACAAATTTGATCAACTCCTCGTTTCCAGAGTGCGAAGGAAATCCTAACACTTGAACTAATGTGATCGACCGTCTGTCAACTAATTCCAAAATCCTAGAGTGTGAACTGGAGTATAAACACCAAATGGGCGTGACCGACCGCCTATCTACTAACTCTAAGTCCCTAGAGTGCAAACTGGAGTATAAACACAAAACAGTTGTGACTGACCACCCGTTGATTAACTTACGTCCCCAGAGTGCGGATATAATTCTAAGTGTTAAACGGGTGTGACTGACCAACCGCAAATAACTTAAGTCCCCGGAGCGTGGATATAACTTCAAATATTAAGCAGGCATGACCGATCGCCAGTGCACAAGTTTAATCTCTAGAGTGTGGATGTGAATACCAACAAATGAGCAAGTGTTATCCAACCAGTCAAAATCATCTCACTTTAACTATGTTACGACTAAGTTAAAATTAAAATTATTGAAGGTAACAACCGACCAACTACTTTAGTTCTCCCCAGAGTTGGGGGAGTAACTCAAGTACAAGTTGCTAACTGAGATAGCACAACATTAGGACTCGACTTCACGTTTAGTTATGACCTGAAGCCAAGACTTCAGGACTTAACGTCCGAACTCAAGTTCGATTCAGAGACTAAAGCCTCACTAGTACATTGAATGGAAACTTGAGTGCTAAAACATTTAAGCAAATAAATGCAGAGCTATGCTAAAAAAAGAGAGATTTTATTTCTACTATTCTTTGGAAAAAGTTAGGCACAAAAACTTATTCCAAGAACTCCTATACGCAGGGGACGAACCCGCATTTATACACATCCTGCAAAAAGAAAAATGAAATCCTATCCCACCTATCTACTAAGAAAAGGAATAGGAGAACACGTCTACTCCTTCGACTTCTTCTTCTTCCTCAATGTTAACCCACTAGAATTGCCGCTCGGATGTCTCTTCGAGCTTTTACCTTTCACTGGTTGGTCTTTGGTCGAAGGAATTATAGTGGTCTCTTCCTCCGAACTCATGGGGATCGGGATACTTTCTGAATGCAAAGCCGGAGGAACAATGGAACTTTCACTGTAGGAAGACGAAGGAGGCATGCCAGTATCGACGGTTTTGCCACCAGGAGAAATCATACGCATATGAACCGGGCCGAGACCCTCCATGCCACCTCCAACACTACTGACCCACTAGTCTTGCTCTATTTCGGCTGTGATTTCTGCCACTATCTCGTCAGCCCTTTGTGCGCTAACGCTAATTGGAATGCTGCTAGTTGGGCCCGAGAAGCTAGCTGTAAGCACATCTTCAACTATAAAAAGGCAGATAGTGATTGGGTCGCTTTGGTGGCCGAGGAGTTCTTTCATCACTTTGTTCGTCAAGAACGAAACTGCTCACGTGAACCTCCCCGGTTGATGTAGCGGCCGTTGTGGTCATTGCCTCCATCATAATGGCCTCCTGCTCATGATGCAATTCTTGGGTTGTAGGAGGAATGGCTGGTGCAGCATCTATAATTGAATAAAGATAAGAGATGATATTAGTGACATCTTCTGACAACGCTCCTGCAATTAAGCGAATGGACAGAATCTTCAGAGTAGCTTCCTCAGATTGGCTCATATGCTAGCTGATGCGCCTTTAGAAACATATTCAAGTACTAGATATATGTAATGCCTGTCGGGATCGTATGCTGGGACAGTCGGAGGATCAACTAAAGAAGTAAGCTAAGGCAGGGTTGCTGCAGGCATTTCGGAGCTAACTTCATGGTGCTCAACTCTGGACCCCTCTCCAACGTCCGGGTATTTAGTGGCTAGTTTCTCCATTTCAAAAGTGACAATGGCATCGTGAAGAACTTTTCTCTCATCTTCGGTGAATATTTCTCTAGCTCGAAGTTGTCAATAGATGTAGTGCCGCGGTCCGCTTTCTCATCTTCTACCAAGCGCCACCAGGCATTGTACAGATGTAGTGGGTAGTCATCGAGCCAGCCTAGGTTGCAATGTTTCAAGACATTGACATTATAAGTGACCAGGAGGTCTTCGATATCACCTTCCAACCTGGTCTCTGCCGCTCTAACCTTAGTCTCAATTTTGGATTTTGTTTCCTAGACCTTTAGCTTGGCCGCATCCCACTCATCCCTAAGTACCACGACCTGCTCACATGCCTCTTGGGCAGCTATATTGGCATCCTCTTTTTCTTTGACAACTTCAGCAAATTTAGCTTTTAACTCCTCAAGCTCTTTTAGCGCCGCATCTCTTTCGGCTATGACTGTGGTGGTCCGGTGCCGCATTTCCTCGACCAAGGCTAATTGTGTTCACCTCATCTCCTTCATCTTCCAGGTTGCCTCGTCGGCTCTCTTATTAGCCTCTATTTCTAAAGTTCTCAAAGACTCATTTTCACTATTGAGCACTTGAATTATGCTGTCCTTCTGAGCGAGACCTTTTTCCAGTTTTTCAATTGTCTTCGCCCGCTCAAAGGCCACCGTCGAAATTTTCTCCATGGTCTTCGCCTATTCTCAGTACTAATTGTACACATCATATACATAATCATGTACCGTTCGATCTGCCTCATTAAGGATTCGCTTTAAGCTTGGGGGAAATGAAAGCCATCGAAGTAAATGTTTGGAAAATCCATCTTTAACTTAGCTATTTTGATGGCCCCTTGTCTCGCGGGCTCCATAGCAGCCGATTTGGTGACAACATGAGTTTCTGCCTCAGTTTTGAGATGTAGTTTGCTAGATTTCGAAGTTTAGGGAGGCGCTATTTTACATGAAGCTTCATTAGTTTGTTTTCCAAAGCCGGAGGGTTGCGAGGGACTCTAAGTGGTAGAGAGCAAGACCAGGAATGACGCCTATATTTCCTCTCCCCCTCTCTCCCTTTCCCATTCATAGCGCAACCCTTCTTGACTAAAGCGGCCGCGATCACGTTCTCTTTTGGATTCATGCCTGTGAGACTCAAAATATGAGCTAGATTAATGGTGCGCAGAACGAAGACTACCGAGCATAGATCCCCGTTTCGATATCGTATCTTTAAAAGGAATAGAGAAACGGAGTTAGATATCTCCAAAGATTGAGAAACATGTGATTAAAGGTTATGTATAGCCGTGAAGTGTGTGCATGCATGTGCAAACCCCCCAACCAACTGGTTTTGGCAGCAGTGCTTGAAGGAGTTGTCTCCTCTACATCTAAAGCACATTGAAGCTCCTCTAGTCCGATATCTTGATGTAAAGACAAGTCATCCGAATTGGGAATGTCTGCCAGTCCTTCAAAAGAACTCTCCATTTGCGGAGGAGAAGCCTCCGTGCTTACACCATTGATAATGGGCGGAGATAGCATGGCAATTTTACGTCTTGTGGCTTTGTGGGAAATAGACTTGCCTCTTCTTTTTCAGCTTTAAAGATTGAAGACTTTGCGAGGGCCCAACCGTGGGCTCGTCTCCAGTGGGCACGTTCTCATCACTGCCTTGTTTTGTAATCATGATACCCGAAGCTTTTCTCCTCCATGCCTCATGAGGGCCATTTTGAGAACTCTCACCGATCCGATGCTCTGATCTTTATCCATCAGCCCCACAGCAATCAAATTTTCATCTGTGAGGACTTTTTCGATTTCTCTATGCACGGATGGCACCGCTTGAAGAACCCTTACTATTTCTTTAAACTAAGCTCCTTCGAATCACGGAATCGAAACTGTATAAGAGGCAAAGTGTTAAACTAGGCACCAATTGATACTTTCTTGTTAATAAAAAAAGAGGTTGGAGCACTCAACGCTGACAAGCCACCATCTGGAGAATCCTGGTGGATACCGAACGAAGAACCATTTGATCTTAAAGTAGCTTAGCTGGCTTCAAGCTCCCGAAACTACTTGGCAATCTCTAACCACTTCCAGAAAAATGAAGGAAGGGTGGTCCCCACGATTAATTCTGTTGAACAGATATCAGATCTCTTCCATGGTCGAAGGTTAAAAGAGGTGCTCCATAAAGATAACGAACAGATTGTTGAGCAAGGCATACCCGTTTGGGTGCAACTAGGATGGAGAAATACTCAAGAAAAGCAACACTTCCTGAATAAATTGATTGAAGGGAGGAAATGTTCCAACTACACAAATGAATCTATTGTAAGCCGTATGTCCCCTCGGGGGATTGTGAGCTCTATCTTCCATGCCCGGTACCAAGACGTCTTCCATAGATAGCCCGTCCCTAAGGCAAATCCTGCCTAACACGTCTTTAGAAATTTTTGAACGGACATAACCTTGCGGATTCATAATAAAAACAGCACCTGGCATCTCGCCCGGAGAGGGACTTACTACTTCAACTGCAATGGCTGGTATTTCGATTACTGGAATAGAAGGACTTTGGAAATCCTGCAACTTAGAACTTCGAGGTTCCATAGCTATTAAACTCAGTAAAAATTATCATTGGATGGAAATAAACCCGTGTTCCCCCTGGTGTGAAGTGCATGAATGTACTATGCAGTGCAGTGCTGCATAAAACTTAGGATTTCTACAAATTCAAAAGGCATTACGATGACAAGACTTTGAGATTCAACTAGAGTGACTGTGAAGACCGGCAAATCCGTACCCTCTGAATCCGACAATAAACCACACATGTATGAACTAGAGTGCACCAATTGCAGATAATCATGAGAAAGAAAAGAGAGGGTGAGAAGAAAGAGAGAAGAAAGAAGAAAAGAAGAGAAGAAGAAGAGAGAAGAAAAACCAAAACAATACAGAATCTCACATCGCAGCGGAATAACATATAATATAGATCAATAATCTTTTCAAAGAGAAACTGTAATATACATAATCAATATCAGAGTACACAATAAATAATCATCAGCTTGGATAGTTATAATAACCTGTCCTTACAAATGCTGATGATTTACAACAACAACAATCAATATAAATGCAATGCAGCGGAATAATAAATAGATATATGTATACAACATGAAGATCTCCAGCTCGCCTACTGAAGCTCCAAAAGCACCAAATCCGAACCTATAAATATACTCTGTCTGACCCGAGCATTGAAAGGGAAGAACGGCCGGATCAGTCTGGTAAACCAACACGAGAATACACATCTCAACTGAATTTATAAAGTTATCAGTCTGGTAAACTAGCGTGATAAGTCACATTTCGATATATTTCAAAAAAAATCATAATTTTTTATCATATAAAAATTATAACATCAATTTATATAAAATAAATCCATTTACTTAATAATTCAAAAATTTAATAAAACATCTATTTTCAAAATCACTTGAAATTCCATTTTAAATTGAAGTTATCACTTTAACATTTTTAAATTCTAAAAATAGGCCCAATACTGCAGCAACACTAAATACATCAATCCTGACATCGAAAACATCATATATCATATGATAACAACATATATATATATATATATCAATACCTGTAAATAAAATCAATACTGGTGAGAAATCCAGTTGGATCCCTCCAACCTGTCACCTGCAACAAATATACATATTAGAATATGTGTACGATGTCCGCTTCAAGGCAGACGCGCGTACAAAGGGTCATCCGCTCATACACGGGAATGTATAGGGTCTCACCTGCTCCAATAGGCAGGAATATATCCAAATACCAATCAATGTGTCATATATCATCCAAACAATCATCAAACGACATAAATAAAATTTATTCTCACTTATATAAAAATATAAGCGGGACGGAAAGAGTGAGTTGTACTCGCATTGCTTCCAATAGCAGTTGCAGTGTTTTATTTCGAATAAAATTAAACGAGCATTTAATTTTACCAAAAATTTTCACTAGATCCAATCAACTCCAAACTAGCTCTAAAATGTAGTGCTTGTCAATACAGATCCAACGCAATTTGTTTCGTCAAAAACAGACCTTGTATGAAGAAGTTATGATGTATCAAAGTTTATACGAATTAAATATATAAATATTTTCAATTTTCTTTTTAATTTTATAACCCTAAATTAAATCGAGCCGTTCATTTCCTCACCCCAAATCTGAGCCATGACCATTTTCTTCTCCCCTTTCATTTATCATGAACGTTTCAACCCATAGAGCCGCCATTTCCCATAAAATTATACTCCCTCCTCGACCACTTTGATGATGATCAGCAGCCACCGAATGATGTGCCTACGTGAGCTTCACCAACGGCAGGAGGATGGTCAAACTCGGATCCATCTCGGCCACGTAAACATGCCCAAACCAAATGCGAACGTGAGCTATTAGTTGTTAATCCATGGCTCCATTCTCGATCACAGCCGTTGGATTAGAAGTTCGCAACGTGCTCTACAACTTACGTGTTGGAGGTTTGTTGAAATATTGCATGGATTGGAAGAAAAAGAGGGAAGAAAATCGTCCATTTTCGGCCATTGACGAAGAAACGACGGCTTTCCCTAGTTAGGTCAGGGTTTAATGAAAAAGTTAAATTATTAATGTCCTTTTATAGATTTCGCGACACTATTCACCCAAAAATTTTCCGAACTCCAATTGAAGCATGCCGCCTGGCGTTTATAATGTTTTATCCCTATTCCGAACACAATAAAATATAGATCGGAAGCCAATTCGATCGTAGGTGGGAGATAGGTTTTCGAATCGACTTATTTAAATTTAAAATTCACTTAAACAAATTTGTACGCGTTTCAACTTGCCACAACTAAACCGTAAATCCGATTGACACGAAATTTGAAATCCTACAAAAATATAACATTACGGATCCATTGAAACTCGTTGAAATCCGAGACTATTTGAAAAATGGCTATTTTTGTACATTGATTAAATATTAAAATATTCAATTTCTAAAATTTCGCTTTTAATTCAATTTTAAAAGCTCACTAACATTGTTTATTTCAAATAGAATTTAATTCAACTTTATAAATTATTTTCGTTCACTTTAAATTCAAATTTCAATTATTTCCACGATTTCAAATACTAATTTAGCAATTTAATTGTCCAATTAAATCACTATATTCGAAATATAATTTATTCAACTCATAAATGTTTACCTTTAAATATTTAAAGTCAATTAAATATTCTGAAATTCAAATGACTGAAATTTTGGATCATTACTTTCTTCTCCCCTTAAAAGAATTTCGTCCCCGAAATTACTACGTAAGGAAAGATGCTACAACTCCATTAGCTTTTAAGACAATTCAAACTAGACTGCCAAAATCATTTAAACTCCTTAACTTTTCGAAAATCCATTCGTTAAACTTCTTATAAAAACTTTTCTAAGTTTTCAAATCCGTCATAGTTATCCTTTTCAAAACCAACTAATATCGTTTAACTTTTATAACTCAATATCAAAACTTTAGTTATTAATTTTTTTTCAAAATTTTTAAAATTTTTCTAACGCCTTAAATTTTCAAAAAAATTCGCCAGCATCTCCTTTGCGCGGTTCGATCGTAGTTGGATCACGATATATATATATATATATATATATATATATATATATGTATGTATGTATATATATATATATCACAGATATACATCTCATCTTCAAGGATGAGGCATCCCGTAAGGGAAAAGGTGTAAAAGCACGATATATAATCCGAGATATGTACCTTATATATTATTAGCGAGCATACATGGCTAATATAGCGCGAAAGCGAGCTCCAAATGCAAAGCAAACGCCAGACACACCTGCTAAACACTCAACAAACCATAAGAACATGTATATCATATAATATCAATATATAACATATATTATACAACAATATATATGCTAATATAGCAAGTGCAACTAAAGCAAATATGAAACCATCCAACAACTAACATCCAACTAACAACCATCCAACAAATTTACAACCAAATTGATTCATAAACAACTCAATATTCATTCCAAATTTTATTAACATTCACTTGATTTTGTTTTTTTATTTATTCACATTCATTAATCACAATTGATTATATTCAATTTAGATTGAATTCAATTTAGCTACATTCACTTTAGATTCAATTTACTTTCACTTTGAATTCAATTATTTAGCTTTCAATGAATTAACACTTACATTTATTTCATAAATCAATTACTTAAATCTTGTTACAATCATTTAATACCATATTTACTACATCTCATTATTCACTTAGTATAATTCTTTTAACACTAATAACACATAACAACTGTTTTATTTCATTTTGAATTTGCTTAAGTTTGTTTAAACATTTTTATTCAACAACATTTCAACTTATATTCAATTCATATATATACTTAAGTTGAATTTCATTTATTAACTCAAGTTCAAATTTATTCCAATTTCTTCACCTAGCTTATTTAATTCTTTTCATTTAACCTAAGTTAATCTTTATTTATTTACTTCATTTCAATAATCCACTTTATTAACATACTTTGATACCAAATCAACTTCATTTAACCTTACTTAAGTTAACTTCCTTTACAACATTCATTTTGTTTAACTTAACTTCAAATTTATAATTCAAATTTAGATTTCTCATTTTTACATTCAACAAAATAGGAAAATTGTTTTAACTCACTATTCTCAATTTTATAAGTTTACAAACTTGTTTACTTAAGATTCATGAATATTTAATTAAGTTTACTTCATTCACATGCTAATTTCAATTCATAGTTATATAATCACTTAACTATCTTAATGTATATTCATTTTTATTTGATTCATTTCAAATTCAATTCAATTTATTTAACTTTTCTTTAGTTAAACTTCAAATTTCAATTTACTAGTGGTAGCAAATCAATCACACAGAAATTCGAAAATGATATTGATGATGCTGTAGTCATCACCTTTATTATTTTCCAGCAACGATAGCGAATTCAGTGCTTTTATTACTTTTAAAAACCATTTATTGATAAATTACATTTACAAATCTATACTTATATAATTTCTCTATTTTACTTTGCTTATATAAGTTTATTCCAAATTTATTTATTGTTGTTTAGATTCATAGTAATAAGAACATTTATTGTTTAAACACAACAAATAACAAATGATACTAATCAACTATTACCATTCATTAATAATCAATTAATTTATATACTACTATATAAAATATAATCAAGGTAAAATTATTTTATTTACCCACTTTCGAAAACAATATTGTGTCCAATCACGTTGTTCAAGTGTTTAGAGATCCCTATCGATAACGTTGGCCAGAAGCAACGATCATAACCCATAAGCAGCTCAATAGCTCAATCAACACAATACAAAACATTTTTATATTCACTAACAAATACGCGCTCATATATATAATACACTCAAACTCAATCTAGGGTGCTACTGACCCTATCTATACCGAGTACACATCAAAGCCTAGGAATATACAAAATCTAAGCTCTGATACCAGCTGTGAAGACCCGCAAATCCGTACCCTCTGAATCCGACAATAAACCACACATGTTCGAACTAGAATGCACCGATTGCAGATAATCATGAGAAATAAAAGAGAGGGTGAGAATACAAAGAGAAGAAAGAAGAAAAGAAGAGAAGAATAAGAGAGAAGAAAAACCAAAACAATACTGAATCTCACATCGCAGCGGAATAACATATAATATAGATTATTAATCTTTTCAAAAAGAAACTATAATATAAATAATCTTCTGCTTGGACAGTTATAATAACCTGTCCTCATAAATGCTGACAATTTACAACAACAGAAAACAATAGCAATGCAATGCAGCGGAATAATAAATAGATACGTGTATACGACATGAAGATCTCCAGCTCGCCTTCTGAAGCTCCAAAAGCACCAAATACGAACCTATAAATATACTCGGCCTGGCCCGAGCATTGAAAGGGAAGAGTGCCCGGATCAGTCTGGTAAACCAGCGTGAGAATACACATCTCAACTGAATTTATAAAGTTATCAAGACTTTTCCTTTCAAAACAAAAGGTATCTCGTAAGACACATCCACACATAAACACGAACATGTTTTTATCTTACAATACCCAAAACATCTCATATCAAATCCAATTATATTATAATAGTGTCTATTATGCAAATAATAGATTAAATAGCTGAAATAGTTACCATTATTAAATTCCAGCAATACTAGGCTCTACAAACCAACATGGCATGCATGTAGTGGATTTTGGATTCCATACAAATGACTAGGTGATGGGACTACCTTCTTGATCCAACACAGTACACCTCTAGAGGGATGCACCTAGGGTCTAGATACTGAACTCCTAAACCAACACAAGATCGGCCTACGCCTTCCTAGATATTACCAAATATGTCATCACTTCGGTCGTTACCGACCTTTAATTTGTGGCTACGAGCATACAGAACAATAATCAGAGACACGACATCATAGCATGTAAAGATATATCTAGAAGAGTGATGACATCTCCAAATTAGGAGCGACCCACCTAGCCTTGCTGCTTCTATCCCTCTTCCAGTCAATTTTTGGGGAGTGAGGCCAAAGTGGTACCGATTACCTTTCATATATTCACATATCACAAATCACATCACTTTGAATGCTACATTGCCGTTTCCGTTGACTACTAATTGCCTTTCACAAAAATACAACTAGAGCTCGTATGTCTCAAGGAGGGTGATAAGCTAAGAAAAGTTGCCTTCTTCGCCACCGCTGATGTACGTTTGTAAAAACCAATATACGTAATCTTAGAAATGCAATGTCAAACAAACGTCCATACAAGTTGTCTAGGAATAGAACAAACCGAAGGCACTTTCCTACCACATCCTTTCGGAAAATCCCTAGGAGTAGTAGCGAATAGTCCTTGCATTGGATATTTCCTAATGAAGAGACCATTACTACTATATGTGTATTAGGGTTTTAACCCTAAGCGATCAACAAGCAGACCTCCACTATGAAAATCCTGAATATCAATATCATCGACCAACTTGCACAATCGTCGCATAAATGTGGGTCTGAAGTGGTTTTCGGATAAACCGATCCCCGTCTCTTTACACCAACAACGCAAAAGCATTTCCTAATCTCATATAGAAACTAAGTCTCATAGACTTATCACGTTTCCAACTTTCAACTTGCTATCCTTCGGACCAAGAAGGAAGCTCGATAGATTGGAGTAATACTCTGCACTGCACGAATCAACATCCTCAACACAAACGATAATCAACCCTACACAGAAGGCTACGTACTAAGTGTACGACTAAATAGTTCCCACATCAAGTCAAGGAACTAAAATAGCCAAATTTGATAGTTGGTTATTTAACCATCAAAGAAAGAAAACAAATATTTAGCACCATAAGCAATCACTAGGCCCTTTTAATTAATCTTTTATTAATTAAACCACTTGCCTAATATTCACTTCAAATTATCTTTAAAAAGATATATTCTCAAAACATTTCACTTCTGTATTGGAAAACATCTCCATATACTTATATTGCAGTATAAGCATATTCACAAATCAATTTATTTTCAACACTTAGAAAATATTATATACACTTAAATCATGATTAAGTTTATGTTTTATTCTGTAAAGAAAATATTCTTTTAAATATACTTTTTTGGGTCAAAATGAATATGGTGTAAAACATCGGTACGACAACCCAAATCACTAGTATAGGGATTCGAAAATTAGATAGATATATAAATCCCATATACTATATAAAATATTTCCTTTCAAAAACCATATGCTATAACAACAGCGTTGCAGTCCATCATTTCCTTACTTCTCGAAAATGTCTATTTCAACAATGAATGTTGAAATCTATGTATTCGATAGTTAACACATTTTAAAACATCTTTAAATCACTTAATTTCATTTAAAATATCACTTTCCAAAATATTTATTTAACTTTAAAATATTATTCACTGTCCAAGATCGTGAATAAAATTCATTTACCAAATCCAATATTTCTATACAATTATTTTAAAATATTATCCACTGTCCAAAATTGTGGATATAATTTCCTAACTGAATTCGTTACTTATACACATTTTATTAAAGGATTATCCACTGTCCAAAATCGTGGATGAAAATCCTTTAATAAAATTCTATATTTAACTTACAAAATCAATTGATTTCACATTTATTAAACAATGTTTATAAATTCACATTTCTATTTTATAAAAACTTCCACTTACAAAATCATTTTATTAACAAATGATATTCATATCTCATTTACATGCTAAAATCCAATTCATAAGTAAATTACTTATAAATTATTTATTTTACAAAATCCATTCATTTTATAACTTCGCAATTCGTAAATCATATTCACTTATAAAATCCATTTGTAACTCCACTTTAACATTTACAAAAATCATTTACAATTCCATCCTTTTAATTTATAAAAATTCAATTTTATAGATCTTATATATAAACCATTTATGATTATTTCAAAATCTCAACTTAAGCTATTTACAAAATAATTAACTCCATATTTCAAAAATCACATTTCGATATATTTCCAAAAAATCATAATTTTTTATAACATAAAAATTATAACTTCAATATATTTAAAATAAATCCATTTACTTAACAATTCAAAATTTTAATAAAACATCAATTTTCAAAATCACTTGAAATTCCTTCTTAAATTGATATCATCACTTTAACATTTTTAAATTCCAAAAAAGGTCCAATGCTGCAACAACACTAAATACATCAGTCACATCAATCCTGACCAAAACATCATATATCATATGATAACAACATATATATCAATATCTGTAAATAAAATCAATACTGGTGAGAAATCCAGTTGGATCCCTCTAACCGGTCACCTGCAACAAATAAACATATTAGAATATGTGTACAATGTCCGCTTCGTGGCAGACGCACGTACAAAGGGTCATCCACTCATACACGGGGACGTATAGGGTCTTATCTGCTCCAATAGGCAGGAGTATATCCAAATACCAATCAATACATCATATATCATCCAAATAATCATCAAACAACATAAATAAAATTTATTCTTACTTAAAAATAGAAGCGAGACATATAGAGTAAGTTGTACTCACATTGCTTCCAATAGCGGTTGCAGTATTTTATTCCGAATAAAATTAAACGAGCGTTTAATTTTACCCAAAAATTTTACTAGCTCAATTCAACGCCAAACTAGCTCTATAATGTAGTGCTCATCAATACGGACCCAACGCAATTTGTTTCATCAAAAACAGACCTCGTATGAAGAAGTTATGATTCAAAGTTTATACGAATTAAATATATAAATATTTTCAATTTTCTTTTTAATTTTATAACCCAAAGATAAATCGAGCCATTCATTTTCCTCACCCCAGATCGGAGCCATGGAACCTTCTTCTTCTTCTCTTTCATGTATCATGTATGCTTCAACCCATAGAGCCGCCATTTCCATCGAATTATACTCCCTCCTCGACCACTTTGACGAAGATCAGGAGCCAACAAATGACGCGCCTACGTGAGCTTCACCAATGGCAGGAGGATGGTCAAAATCTGCTCCATCTCACCACGAAAAACATGCCCAAACCTAATATGAACGCCATCTATTTGTTGTCAATCCATGACTCTATTCTCGATCACAGCCGTTTAGTTGGAAGTTCGCAACGTGCTCTACAACTTACGTGTTGGAGGTTTGTTGAAATATTGTATGGATTGGAGGAAAAAAGGGAAGACAATCATGCATTTTCGGCCATTGATGAAGAAATGGCGGTATACCGTAGTTAGGTTAGGTTTAATGAAAAAGTGAAATTATAACGTCCTTTTATAGAATATTTCACGACACTATTCACCTGAAATTTTTCTGAACTCCAATTGAAGCATGCCGCTTGGCGTTTATAATATTTTACCCCTATTTCGAAGACATTGGAATGTATAACAGGAGCCAATTCGATCGTACATGGGAGATAGGTTTTCGAATCGACTTGTTTAAATTTAAAATTCACTTAAACAAATTTCAACGCGTTTTAGCTTGCCATAACTAAACGGTAAATTCGATTGAAATGAAATTTGAAATATTACAATAATATGACATTACAAATCCAATAAAACTGTTTCGCTGAAATCCGAGATTGTTTGAAAAATGGTTATTTTTATACGCTGATTAAATATTAAAATATTCAATTTCTATAATTTCGCTTTTAATTCAATTTTAAAACCTCATTAACATCGTTCTATTTCAAATAGAATTTAATTCAACTTTATAAATCATTTTCATTCACATTAAATTCAAATTTCAATTATTTCCACGATTTCAAATATTAATTTAACAATTTAATTATCCAATAAAATCACTATATTCAAAATATAATTTATTCAACTCATAAATTTTACCTTTAAATATTTAAAATCAATTAAATATTTTGAATTTCAAATGACTGAAATTCTAGGTCGTTATAGTGACCGTCATCGCTGACCATCGCAACCGTGCCAATCTGACTTTGGAGAACGATCCGTGTTCGAGTTTGTTAAGTTTCTTAAGTTATAGTTCCATTGACGAGCATCGAAGGGCAGTCAAGTATACAGTTCAACGATTAAGTCCAATTATGCAAGACAGAAGCTCGTCGAAGTCAAGTGTTTGATTATGCAAGATTTCATACCCATTAAGGTTTGAACTCGGATTGATCCCAGAAGCTCAATTTGTATCAATCGTAAAGGAAAGGACTTCAAATCGATCACTAGAAGGCTAGTTCATATCGATCCCAAATCCTTCATCTAGTATCGATCACAGGCCACATCTTCGTATCAATCTACATAACCGATGCGTCATATCGATCACGTGGTCAAAAATTAGTATCGATCGCTCTGGATCGATACGAACTCCCATCATCTCTAATTGATGCGAAGCCGCTCCCTTCCTTGATTTGCAAACTTTTATTGTTTTCGGACTGATATGAATCACTCTTCCCCAGTCGATACGAATGACCCCTTCGTGTCCAAGTTCCCTCCTTCTCCAAATGGCATAAGCACCATTTTCCTCCTTCCTCGACCTTGCTCCAACCCACTCCGGCATCGTCATCACAAGAATCGGCCATGACTCTAAACGAATTGGCAGTAGAACTCAAGTCTCATCATTTTAGTGTGAGGTTACTGGTTAATTACCTAATTTAAGCAACTAGTTCAAGAGATTAATGGATTGAATGGTTTGAAGACAAAGATAGTTCCTTTTTCTCAAGCTTCTGATCGATAAGAAAACAAAGTGTAGAAATGAGAGCAAGTGAAAATTTGGTTAAGTCCAAAACATATTTATATGGACCCGAAAAAAGGCAAAGACGTTTCGTCTCCCAATGATCGAAACTATCTGAAATGGTCAAAATTCTGTCGATATGAAGAGCCATCTTTGTATCCATCCGCCTAAGTCGTTCTGCAATATAGCTTTTCGTATCCATCAACGATCAACCTTGTATGTCATCGATACGAAAGCCACGGCCTAGTCATATCTAGATCGCTCATTTTCCATCGATATGAGATGCCAATTTCATATCCATCTGTCCAAAGCTACAAGAGCTCGTATCCATCGATATGAATCATCTTACAAAACCAGTTACTTCGTATCGATAGTCATCGATACGAAACATGTATCCCAACTTCTCAAATCGATCCAAGAGAGGATCGGTACGAAGAAAGGACTTAAAAAAACTCAAATTTCAGTCGATCCAAGAGAGGATCGTTACGAAATTCGATTCAAAAAAATCAAGAAAGAAGAGAACATGACAATGACCCATGAACGTGCAAACGTGAACGAAAGTCAAGTTAACATAAGTGTAAGTGTGACGAACTAATATTCAATTTTCAGAATTGATGGGAATTGAATGCTCACCTGGTGACAATTGAAATGGTGAACAACAAATTGCTAGCACTCGACACTCAGTTACAATAAAATACTTCATGATCATTGGCAGTCAATAGTTCAACACTTACATAACTAAAATCAATCGAAGGTTACCGAAAATGTGCTATGGATCGTGTACCATGGATATATGATAACACAGAGTATAGTTATGATATTAATACAGTAAATAGTGCGGAATATAAAGTATAAGTAACATGGCACCAGAGATTTTTATACTAGTTCGGAGCACCGTCTTGCGTCCAGTCCTAGACTCCTTCTGGAATTTCACTAAAACAACAACCTTCACTTAACCTAGAGGAACAGGTCTATACAACCCCTGAGCAGCCGAACAGGGACCTGAGCAGCATAACAGGATTTCGTCTCAGCAGCCGAAGAGGAGTTTATATGCCGGAGCAGCAGAACAGGACTTCAACAAATACAAAAATAGTTTTGACTTTGTGTGTTCTTAATAACACGGATTTGTCACTTGTATCACACCCTTCCTATAATCTTCTCCTCGAGTATAAATGTATATGTATATATATATATATATATATGTGAAGTATATGAAGAATAGAAAGGTATAGTATTGCTTTGACGCAGAATAATTGAAAGTATAATAGCGAATAGATTCAAGAGTGTTAGATTAGAGATAAGAAAATTCAGTAGTAAATCATATTGTAAGTCAGTGATTTTGAATCAAGTTGGAGTATGTATTTATAAAGGTTAGAAAGCAGCGACTGTTGATGAAGAGTTTCGATTGAAGTGTTGGTCCAAATCTTTTTGTAGAGGTTCGTAACTCTTCACAAAAAGTCTTGTCTTTTCAAAAAGTAGTTGTTGTAGAAATTCATTCAACTGAGCCTCTGGGTCAGTCGACTGAATATTCAAATGAATTTTAAAATATATATTTGAATACCTATGCACCAGTGCATGTTGCACAGATTTTCCAGGGTCAGTCGACTGATCTTGTAAAATCCATGCAATTTGCATAGTTTTTACAAGTATAATAATATATATAACTTTAAAACACTTTTATATATTTTATATGCTTATATATGTATAAAATATTTGAGAATAAGATGATTAAATATATAAGCTAACATATACGTAATCGGGGAGAGATTTTAACAAGATTAATCTAAGACTCAATAATATAATTGATGATTCAGTTTTGAAGTCTCGTCTCCTAGCAGTATATATTCTCCTTTTGTCGTAGGGGTCGTTAAATCTGTATGTTGTCGTGATAGCTTTATGTTATGAATCAAAACCAAGTCTCAACATTCTCCCCCTTTTTGATTGATGACAATCTGTAAATAGATATAGATTTCGACTGTATATATATAATATAAATACTTACTCCCCCTAAATCTATGACGCTCTATATCCTGCATTCTTAATGTTAGCAATAATATTTCTCCGCCTTTGTCATCGACAAAAAGGAATAAGGAATATAAAAGTATGAAGCCATAATGTCATAGATATTACTAAGGAAACAATCATTCATAAATTAAACTTCCATAAACAAGAATATTTGAAATAATATGAATAGAGTGGCTATTTAGTACAAGCCATACAAAATAAATAGTAATATTTTTATAAAAAGAAAATATCTTATGCCATTGGTTGCTTACCCCTGCCACTATGTGATGTCTGACCACCACTGTTGCCTCCATCTCCACCATCGTCACTACTACTTGCTTGATCATCGGAGGATGAAAACCAAGTGATGACGGGTTGCTTTCCCGGATCGCCTATTATAGCCGTGGAAGTCCCAAATGAACATGAAATAGCTTGCCATGAATTCGTAAAAAATCCTTTAACCTTATCAAGCTTTTTGTCTACTTTAGCGATATGGGTTTGAAGAACTTGTTGGTTACTGCATATCATCGAAATAGGCTCATATGGAGGTAGGCCCGGATTAGGAATCAAAATTTCGTCTTGTTGACGACGAGTTAATATTTGGCGGGATGGACCTTAAGATGCTTCGCCATGTTGTTGTGGTTGAGACTAAGATAATTATCGTTGAGTCCATTCTTTGGAAGAAGTGATAGGAGGTGGTCAAGAAACCGGTAGCTTCATTAATGCTAAAGTGAGAGAGTTTAAATATCCAACGGTAGAAACTGGCGAGTCAGGTTCCGGAATCTCACAAGTCTTTAGCAGTCGCATAATATATTCACCATAATAGATGACATTCATCCGACCATTATTGAAGCTATGGAATTCATCAAGAATTAATCGTAGCCAATTGACTTTAATGTTTCCAAAGATAGTGTACAAGGATTTAAAGTTGTGTTCATATACAGGTTCATAACTCCCGGTTCGTGGAGTTAAGATCTTCATTAAAGCACAATGTATAATTCTTGCTTTTGTCTCAAGGACATGGACTTGAGTTGGTGCATGTCGTCTTCTAAGAATAAATGACTGATATGGTGATGAACGACCAAATCACAATCAACATTGCTTAATTCTATACCATCATTTTCAGTTCTTAAAATATGAGCCATGCGATCTAAGGAGAATAGTTTGACCATTATTTGATTAATTTTGTGCTTGTTATCATCAATATTGAATAAAGATTCCAAATTGCTCCTACGAGCTAATTCTTGAATATGGTATGGAGAGAAATCGGAAAATTTTACAAACGAACCTTCAAAGATGCGAGAATCTTGCATCCTTTTCCATCTCCTAATTGCGGTATCATCAAATAGCCATTATTGTATTTGCTCATCTGAAGGAGGTTGAGAGGATGAAGATGCTTGTCCTTTTCACTTAGGAGCCATTAATTTGATTGTTTGGACGTTAAAAATTGAATTTTTAAAGAGCTAGGGTTTATGGAAATTTTGAAATCTAAGATGAGAATGGTGAGATAAGGAGAAAGTGAAAGTTAATAGGTGGAAAGTGAGCGAGTAGGGATAGTAAATATGCTTAGATTCACAATT
Source organism: Allium cepa (assembly GCA_030765085.1). Classification (NCBI taxonomy): domain Eukaryota; kingdom Viridiplantae; phylum Streptophyta; class Magnoliopsida; order Asparagales; family Amaryllidaceae; genus Allium; species Allium cepa. Next base: position 592,055,867 of record CM060928.1, read on the forward strand.
CAATCGACTGAAACGGTGGTTCAGTCGACTGAATACAGTAGTTGACAAAATTTCGACCTTCTGTTTTAGTTAACTAAATGCCTGATTCAGTCGACTGAATCTGGGGTATATGTAATTCAGCTTCTGGTCCAGTCGACTGAGCCACTGTGGCAGTTGACTGGCCGTACCTTTTATAAAAAAACTTTCTTCAGTGTCAGTCAAATGACTGACCTGGGTGAATTTTCCCAATTAATGTATGTTGTGAAAAATATAAATTTTTCTACCTATGAACATTGTAAGTTTATTAATTTTTAAATATTATAACTAGTATAAGTATTGATAATATGAAGAAGAAAGTGGATTATTCCAAAAATAAATCGTACATATTATAGTAGAATTATTTGGAAATAAAACAAAAATAATAACAACTGTGTTTATTTAGAAGGGCTAGGTGTTTTGTAGCCCTTTAGTTGTTTGCGACGAGCATTCAATGCTTCATTCCAATCCCATGAATTTGGTGAGACTGGTGGTCGAAGTGGGGATGACGTCGAAGTGGGGATGACGTCGAAGTGGGAATGACGTCGAAGGTCGTCTAATAGGCGAAACGGAATGTTCGTCAATTAGATATGAAAATGCTCCACAAAACATCATAGCAATATGCTCGATAATTCCTAATCGTCTGGAGTTAATCTTTTGTTCGTAGAACATTTCACGTTGAAGTATTAACGGTTCTTGTTGATAATGATGCATATCATATATTGCCTAGTGTTTGGAGATATGTCAATCATCTTATTCCCTTTCTTTTTATCCGGAGTATATCCGGTATGATAGGTAGACGATGGTGAAGTTTAATTAACTGGAGTCTTTGGTGAATTGTCTGAGGCAAGAATTTCAATGGAATCAGTGGACGAAGAGGCTAACATCCTAAAAATTAGTTTTTGAAAAGACATGATTCAAAGTTTTGTTTGTATTTCAGTTTGATTGTATGAAAACGAATGGAGTAGGCATATCTATTTATAGCCTAAGGTAGACTAAAAGAAGGTAGAATTAAATGGCTCTTCTTGAATTTAGCCAAGTAAAATGGTAATTCGTTGGCTTTTCTACTATTTGATTTATCTTATGTAATGTGATGTGCATAATAAAGAGTAAAGTATATTTATAAAGTTAAGTGTTATACATAATTTTAGTATATTTATATTACCATATAATATGGTTTATATATTAGAAATAATTAATAGCTCAGGTGGTTAACACACTTGGGCTATTCACAGCAGGTCATAGGTTCGAGTCTCAGCATGGTCAGAATTATGAATTTTTGTAAATTGTTTTTTACTTTTTAGTCAAAAGTTCATACTTTATTATTTATATATCATTAATTGACATTATACCGAGTTCACGATGTAATCTTATAAAAGTATTTTCTAACAATGGTTTAGTAAAAATATCGGTTAATTGATTTTCTAATGGTACGAAGTCTAAATTTATCACTTCTTTTTCTATATTATCAGGTAGAAAATGATGTCTAATATCTATATGTTTAGTTCTTGAGTGGTTTACTGGATATTTGGATAGATTTATTACACTTAAATTATCGCAGTGAATTGTTGATTTTGATAGATTGACTCCGAAATCATTAAGTGTCTATAGCATATAAATTACTTGTGTGCAAGCTAGTGCCACAGAAATATATTCTGCTTCACAAATTGATAGTGAGACATAGTTTTGTTTCTTGCTAAACCATGAATTAAAGATTTACCGATGAAGTGACACGTACCGCTTGTACTTTTTCTATATGTTCATGATCCTTCGAAATAAGCATCGCTGTCTGATACTAACTCGAACAAGCATTCTTTTGGATAGACTGAAATCTGTAGTCTTACTAAGATAACGTAGTATTCATTTTACAGCTCGTAAATGCGATTCTTTCAGGTCAGCTTGAAATCATGCACATAGATGCACACTCATCATAATATCTGGTCTACTTGCTGTTAGATAAAGTAGTGATCTTATCATACTACGATATAGTTTTTGGTCTACACTTTTGCCATTTTCATCTTTATCAAGTTGTGCTGTTGTGCTCATAGGTGTTGGTTTGGCAGAAGTATTTTCCATTTCAAAATGTCTGATAAGATTATTACAGTATTTTTCTTTATTAATAAATATTCCATTTGAAACTTGTTTTAATTGAAGACCTAAAAAATGATAATTCTCCCATATGGGACATTTCAAATTCTCTAGTCATTATTTTACAAAATTCTTTACATAATTTATTATTAGTTGAACCAAATATAATGCCGTCTACATATATTTGAACTATCAAAATATCATTTTTAGAATGCTTTATATATAAAGTTTGATCTACTTTTCCAATTTCGAATCCTGAGTCAATTAGATAGCTTTTAAGGTGCTCATACCGTGCACATGGTGCCTTTTTTAAACCGTATAAAGCTTTCTTAAGTTTATAGACATGTTCTGGGAATTTTTCATGAATAAATAAAAGAGGTTGTTCAACATAAACGTTTTCTTTAATGTGACGACCCGGAAATTTTTAACATTTGAAATGAAATATTTAATTGATTTTAAATATTTGTAGGTTAGTTTAACTTGAACTTCGAATATAAATGTGAATTTGGCAATTAAATTATTGAATTTAATTTATTAAAGTTGGGTAAAAATTTGATTCTTCAGTTATAAGCTAATTAAAAAAAAATTAAAGGCTTAGAAAATTTATATTTATAATACTGAAGATAATGGAAGCTTCAGAATTGAATTTTGAAATGTTTTATTCAGTTTTGAAAATTTATGTTTGAATCGATATTTAAAAATAGCCTTCCGAGGCGCAGTCTCAGAATTCGACGAAACCAGTTCCGTTGAATCCGTATATTGTTTTGTTATCGGATTTCAATTTTCGTAATGCTTGGAGTTGTTGTGTGATCGTACGATAGGCAAACGCGCTGAAAATTGTATCGAAATTTAATTTAATAATTGGTTCAAAAGGCTATCTTCTCCATACGATCGAATTAGGACTCGAAACCTTCTTCTCTATGTTCGAAATAGGGGTTTAACATTATAAACGCCTAGCGGCACGCCTCGATTTGTGATCGGGATTTTTGGCTTCGTTTTATCAACAATTTAAATTTAAATTTGAAGATGGATAATGAAATTGCATTGAATACTGTAACTAGCATCGCGTATAGAGGTTTAAAAGCACGTGTTACCTTCTTTAATACGCTTCGTCGTTTGACAAAGAAAATAAAAATAAAATGTAAGTACTATTCTTCGTTCAGGAAAAGAAAAAGAAAGATGGCTTCGTTCGCAAGCTAATGAACGAAAATAAATAAGCATGCTTCTCATCCTTCTGTTACTAACCCTCTCGATTTATAAAAAGAAAATGGACGAGCCTCTTTCGTTTCTTGAATCGATCTCGTTCATTTACAAATAAAAAATCATTCAACATAAGAAAAAATGGAGGGAAGCTCGTGATTGGAAATCGCGATTCCAGTTAGGGGTGGTGGCTCAGAAAAAATCGGAGGGAGCTCATGCTCGTGCTCGCACGCAAGAGAAACTTCGGGTTCGAGATGGCGACGGCAAGGGATTTCTCGATTTCGAAGGAAGCATTCGCGATGGCGTCGCGATTTCGTGCACATGGAAGTTCAATCGAGGGGCGATGCGACTGGTGTGGCTCACGATGGCGAGTTAGGGCAACAGGTTCGGTCGAATTACAGGTCGGCAGTAAGGTAATCACTTGGTTTTGTTCGTTCGATTTAAATTTAATATTGTGTATTTACAGGAAAAAAAAACTATATCTCATCTTTTGATTTTACGGTAAGTTAACATATAGATAAAACAGAAAAATAAAATAAAAAGGGATAGTTGTTTTTTCATTTATTTAAATGATTAACTTGGTTAATTATCTATTTAAAATTATTTTTGATACTAAAGAGTATTTTAAAGGGAAAATAGTTTAAATTAAAAGTATTAGTTTAAAATAAAATCGCTAGTTTAAAATTTAAATTTTTAGTTTAAAACAAAACACATAATTATTTTAGTTCAAAGGTATATATTTAAAAGGCCTTTGGAAATAAATATGGATATTAAAATATTTCGAAGTTTAAATAAAATTAGATTTCTGAAATCTATCACTTATTTTTAAATATATATATATATATATATATATATATATAGTTCAAAAGAAAATAATGTATTTAGGATGGTTAATTTATTTATTTAATAAACTTATTAAATTTAGTTACTAAAAATATTGGTTATAGGAAAATTTGTTTAAAATTAAATTATTAGTTAACTTAAATTAATAAATGATAATTAATTTGTTTGATTATTTAAAAATGTTAATAAAATCGTACAATGTTTATACAAGGTATAAAATCATGGGAACAAGCTGGATTGAATCGGATTGCAAATAAAAGATGAGATCTTCTCACTCAATTAATATTGTTCTGATTTAAATTTTGAATAGTTAGATTTAAAATTGATTGACTGTGTGCTTGGATGATTGATTTATAATAATTATTCACTGGATGATTATATATATATATATATATAGAGAGAGAGAGTATATATTGGGTGATTGATTTTCTGCATTATACAGCGGATGAGACCCTATGCGCCGCATAATAGCGGATGATATTATATAAATCCCATATTCAACGATATTCCACCTCGAAGTGGAATTGGTATTTAATTGTTGTGCTAACATATGTGGATGCAAGGAAACAGGTTGGAGGGATCCAACTTGTGATAACCCGAATTTTCAAACTTCTGATAATTGGATAATTAATTGATTTTATCTAATTGAACAAATAAATTGTGATTAAAAAAATATCTGGATATATATAAATGGATTTGAGCTATAATAAATACCGATTTCTGAATGAATATTTTAAACAGTTGGAAATGATAAATCTTATATTAAAATAAGAAAGATATAAATAGATATGCAAACTTTATAAGTTGGAAATTACAAGTATATCTAGTGTAATTGGAAGCTTTGTTTTAATTTAATATAAAATTCAAAATACTTAAGATCAATATTATTAAATTTTAAAGTATGATAGTTTAAATAGGATTTAAATGAAAGATTAAAATCCTTTTCTTTTGTACTTGAAATTAAACATAATACATTAAAAAAAAATTATAAACACATATATTATTAAACATAAGAAATATATAAATAAAGGCTCTAAACATTTGTAAGAATTATGATACATGAAATTAACATTTGTAGCTTTTATATATAATACATATAAGGACAAGTGTAATTAAATTAAGACATATTTTAACAAGTGTCATTGTTAATTTTTACATCTTCTTCATTTTCTTTTCTATTTTCTTTTCAATTCAGGAATTAAGAAAAATCTTCAACCTACAATTCTCAAAACAAAATATGCAACTCATCCTTCCACAAACCAGAAATCAAAAGAAAAATCAAATCATCAACCTGTAATCTAATCTGCAAATCAAAGCCAGAATTTTTCAAACCCTGAGATTTCCAAAAATCTGCATTCTTCAACCTGAAATTTCAAAATCAAGCAAGTTCAAACCCCAAGGCAGTTTTATCACTGTTCAAATCTTAATCATCTCAACTTAAGGCTTCAGATTTAACTCAATAATCAGAGCAAGTGTCAACATCAAGTTTAAATTCAAAACTAAGAACAGTTTTCAAGTTTCAGGCCTCTGTCTAGGAACAGGTGAGTAACTCTAAAAAATTTTGGTGTATATTGAAGTTGTATGTGATGATCTTTGAAAATGATGTGAACTATGTTGTGCATGTTGCTTTAAAATGACTATAAGTAGTTTTTTTATGCACTAATAATTATACATGATTGGAATCATGAGAGGTAGGTCTCTGTAGCTTGCTTAAGGCTAAAAGATGAACACTTTCAGTTTAAAAATAAAAGAGGGAATTTAAGCTACCTGGAAAAAAAAGGATTGGATTTTTAATTTTAAAGATTTCAACTCAACTAAGTAGTAGCAAAAAAAAAAAATTGAAGTACAAGTTTCAACTCTAGAACATCTGTGTTTTTCATCTGTGTTTTTTTTTTCTGTTCGACATAGGGGTGTGTAACTATTATCTTTTAAAACCTTTAATTTGTGAGAATAACCTGATGCATGTGATCAAGGTTGAAATTTGATAAGGGAAAACGTATGTATGTATGTATATTATGCTCGTATTTATATAAATAAGGAAAACCTGGGTATGAATGACTGTGAGCAGGGAAAAACATGCCTCTGCTATCGATTTCAGATTTCTAAATTATTTTCAAATTTAAAACTCTTACCATAATTCTTTTTAGTATTTGATTTCTTAATGGAATAAGTTAGAGTAAACTATATTTGATTTTTTAAAATTATTCTTAAGCAAGATGGGTAGATAGAATTACTGGAAAAGGATTAATTACAGAGGAAATCGATCAAAGTCGGAAATTCAAGTACTTTTAATTCAAGTTTTGTTTATAAAATCTGACTTGTTATCTGAAATGATAATTTTTAAAAATATAATCATGAATTTTAAGTTTCTAAAACATGAGATATTTCATGTTGAACGCAAAGAGTGTTTCGACCAAATTCTGGCAACTGGAAGTTTTAGGGTGATCGAGTTTGATGCTGGAGGTAGCTTATGGTAGGTTGATGACGAGAAAATTGCAGAGCAAATTCTTTGCTCACCGTGGCGGCGGCGTGGGTACAAAGTAGGGTTTAAGAAGTTTTACTGGTCGTTGTTGAGGTCGGGAAGTTTTTGACGTCGCGGTTGATTTTGGGAGCATCGGTGGTTAGGGAAAAGTAATAGGAGAGCAAGGTGAAGGATTGGACGAAGTACTGGGTTCTCCGGTGGGCGACAGTGGCGGCGCGAAGAGGATTTGCCAAGTAGGATGGTGATAGGATTGGGCTGAGTGACTAAATTTTTATCTCCGGCCTAATCAATGGTGATGGGAGGTCTGTAGGATCGAGGAGGACTGGGGCGACTCGCGCATGGTTTCAGAGTTGATCAACGTTGGTTTGATCGTTGTGCACGGTGCACGAGTGTACGTTGTAGCTGAGTATAGTTGAGGAGTTGAGGGAGATGGACGTGTGATCAACTCGAAGATGGATGCGAGGGTTTTAGTTCGTTGCTCGGAGCAGTATTCGTGTTGATTGCAAGCTTTGATAATACTGTAATTTTAAAGTTTTGGTACAACAGAGTTATAAAGGAAGAAGAGAAGCGGGATTTGAATAAAAAGCAAAGCTTAAATTACAAGTGATTTCAAAGTTTAAAGTAAAAGTAAACTTTTAAGCAAAGATTTAAGCTTTGTTTCAACAATAGTTTGATTTATATATTTTTAAGTAAACTAAATTAATAGAATGTTTTAAAATTTAATTTGTTTTGATTTAAAGATTCTATATCAAGATAATTATTTGAGTTGAAGCCTTAGTCTTCTAAATAAATTAATAATGAAACTTAATGAGTGCTTAATTAGTGTATTAAGCATTTATCAATGAATTTCTCAAATAATTAACTGTAAGCATTAAACAAATAATTCAGGGTTATAAGTTAATTAATTATATATATTAATTAATTAATTATTAGAGGTTGATAAATTGAGGTTAATTAACTGATGAAATTACTTAATGGAAGTAATTAAGGATAATTACTTGAGGGACGTAATTAAGTAGTGATTACTCAGTGCAAATAAAAGGATTTATTAATGAAATTAATTAAGGGATTGATTTAATTAATATAAGTAATTAAAGAAAATTAATTATTAATGTAGTAAATCAAGGTTGATTAATGAATGTAATTAAGTTAAAGATTTATTTGTTAAATATAATTAGAAGATAATTAATTAATAAAGGTAATTAAAGGTTAATTACTGTGAATGGTAAGAAATAATTAATTTGTGTAATTAGTTAAGGGATAACTACTTAATGTAATTGAAAGATAAATAATCTAGGGTGATTAGTTAAGATAGTAATTAATTAATTGGTTTGTAATTAATTATTATTAAGTAAGTAAGTTTTGAAGTGATTAAAGAAATTGATTTGATTTAATTAGGGATGGATGATAAATTAATCTTGCTTATGAATAATTAAATGATATTATATTGGTTGATATCTCTGATATGTGATTTGGGATGTTATGTGATATGATATGTTTGTTTAAACCGTATGAATATGGATATCTACCAATGGAAAAATTTACTGTGTAAAGATGACATTGTATTTAAAGTTTGAACTATATCTCATTTGAGTAACTTGGGTTAATATGATGTGAGATACGAAGAGACCGGAGTCGGATATTAGTTAATACCCGAAACCACTTCGATTCCTTATAGATTGATATGTGAAACCATTAGGTTGGTTTGGGATGATTTAAGTAAATTGGATCTTTTAATCTAAATTTTGGCACTTGGAAATTGATGTGTGAAATTTGTGGTATCTGTAACAACTTCTGAAGTTGTAAATTGATATAAGTTACCTGGGTTTATATTTGTTGTATGCTTTTGTATTTCATGTTAGATGGTTTTACTCACGCTGGTTTCCAGCCTGACCCGGGTGTTACTTTGATGTAATGCTCGGGTCAGACCGAGTATTACAGATTTTCAGGTAAGGACGTTCTGGAGCTCAAGAGACGAGCTGGATGGCAGGAACGTATGAGGTGTTTTGCTATATTTATCTGGGACAAGTTAGTTTTAATTGTCCGGTATTTGTGTAATAATATAACTCTGATGTATAAAGATATAAGTGTAATGATATAGTTCTTTTTGTAAAACCATTATTTATGTGATATTATATTTTATCCGATGCGAATGTGAGATTGTGTGTTTCTTTCTGTTTTTCTTCTATCTCTTTCTTCTTTCTCTTTCTTCTTTCCACCAACTATCTGGAAATTTCGGAATCGAAATTTTCGGGTCGTTACACAATTGGATTCCTCAAACATTTGATTTTGTTTTGATATGTTTGTGTTTATTTATTTATAATCTATGTGTGATTATACTGTGATTGAAATTGTTAAAGGCAAAAATTTAGCCGAATATATTTTTGGTATCGTAAGATACCACAAATAAATAAAATTTGATTTTTAAATTAAGTAGAAAATCTACAGTGAAATCCTATTGAATAAATTCCAAGAAAATAGGAAAAGATTTGATAAAGGAATTTATTTTTAAAGGCAATGAATTTGTAAATCAAATTAAAAAAATTAATTTGGTGTTTTAAAATAAATCTTTGGGAAATTAATTTGGAATTTGATTTGGTGTTTAAAATAAAATTTTGAAATCAAATTGGAAATTGATTTGGTGTTTGTATACGATTCTTGAAATCGATTTCAAAATTATATATCAATGGATATTTGGGAATTCAAATTCACAATGAGAATTTTATAAAAGAAAGGGAAATTTGTTTTAAAAATAAATATTGTTTTATTTTTAAAGGTGTGAAAAGAAATTTACAGATTTGGAATGTAAATTAAAATAAATCGAGAAGATTTATTAATTGATATAAATGGAAAGAGAATTCTTCCCTGGAAAGCTGAGTATATTTTAAAGTAGCTTTTGAAGTATAAATTAAAAGTTCTAGAAATTGATTTGGAAGAATATTGTTAGAGAAATTATTTTTGGGATTGTTTTAAACCTCTAAAGTATGGATTTATTTAATTACTTATAGAAGGGATTATTTTAAAGACTTAACTGATATTTGATTTAGAAAATGGATATTTAAATAGTTATATCCTATCTACTAATTTTTTTTAAAATTAGTTTGGACTTGAATTTTATGTGAGATTTTAATATAATATCTTCAAAACTAATGTTTTAGATAAAGTGTTTTAAAATAGTTTTTATTCCGAATGTTCCAAGTATATAAGTTTGGATAAGTAATTTAAATTATTTAAAGCATTTGAACTCGGCAGAATTTTAGTGGAAATAAATAAATATTTGAAAATGTATTCCACGTAAGGAAAAGTAATTTGAAATTTGTTTTCAAATGGTTGAAGTGTGAAATATACCTTGCGAAGATATTTTGAAAATAAATAATTGGGAAAATTTATTTAAATCCGGCAAATTGTTGTGGATGTTGATTGATAGTTGAATAACCGACTATCAATATTAGCCTTTTTAATAGCATTTGAATTTCGATGCGACCGGGGGTCGAATTCCAAATGGATATTCGAAACCCACATCGAACCTTTGTGATTGTGATGGATCTTTTATTTAAAAGATCAACGTGGAAATTGAAATTTGAATGAACACTTATTTATAAAAATAAGCGCTCATTATTTGGATTAGCCGGGAGAGGACTTTGTGTCATAAAATCCATTCCGAATAATGATACTACGAAATGGGATTGTAATTGAAGACGGTGTTGAAGACCAGGTATTCTCGAAAATGAAAGGATTACCCGTCGAATGTCTCTGCACCGAGTTGCTTCGGTATAGAGATTTTATCACCTTTGTGATGGGGATTCCGGACGTGATTAGTGAATATCCGGATTTGCAAGGGCTTCTCTTGAAGTGCCTTCGGTTCCGTTCGATCCCGGAACGGACTTGTATGGATGTGTGTCTGACGTTACACTTTGAGATGTAAAGCTGGTTTTTATCAAATACATTTATGTTGGTGGCGGAGAATTTATTCTCTTAGCTTAACACCCTTCTCTGAGACGTACGAGCTCAGAGGTTATATAGTTGATGGTTATTAGTGATATATTCCCAAATTGGTAACGTGGCATACGAAAAGCTGCTGATCATTTGTTGATCAAAGCATGACTTTGTGAAAAGTTAGCTTTGTGGACGAGACCTCATCGAGCCTCACAAACCGGTAATGGTCGAAACAGGAAAGTTGCGGCAAGGTTTCAAGGGTAGCTCCCCTAGGGTATGTCCATTCCTTCTGGAAAAGGGTGGTGTCATGTATGGAGCCCAGATATTTAACCTTTGTGGTTACTGCAAATACTTTTCTTTGTGGTTGTTGGTGTAGAGGATCCTTGGATAAAGGTCGCAAACGATTGGGGGTAGCATATCCTAGGTTTTACTTCCCGGGAAGGGGGTAACTGGCCTTGTGTTGGCGGAGAGCCGGGTAGGTTCTCGGGACATCCCTCCAGAGGCATACCCATGTGGCAGTAGGAAATTTCTTAGCCTAACCATTTGTTGGAAATCCAAAGAAACAATACGCGCCTTGTATGATTTTAGTTGTATAATCTGCCGTTACTTATGGTGGTCACCACGGTTTAGATGGTAGCTATAGTAGGCATAGTTCGGAATGTCTATGCCGGCTAAGATTAATATTATACTTTCGAAATGTTTTCTACACTATGCACTAATAATAATATCGAAAGGATTTTGCGTATTAAGCATGTTTGACTATCATAAGGAGAAATCTCCTCCAATTCTGCGTTTGCATTGTGTGTGTGGTGGGAGGACTTATGGTAGTTTCATTTTCCAAAAAGCATAGCGGATTTCTTTTTATTTTCTTTATGAAAATAATTGTTTTTAAGATCTCACACCAGTTCCACGACTAACCTGGAGTTTATTGTTTCCTTTCTAAACTCTGGGTGCCCATAATTTTCCACGCGGGCAGCCTAGAGTCAGGTTATCATCATTCGGGAGCAAAGTCAAGAAGTTGCTGTGGAAATCAGGAGTTGGAGCTGGATGGCGAGGCGTAACACTTATATATGTAATATTTCTCTCTGCTGTTTGTTGTTGTACACTCTGATAATGTAATGTAATAACTGATATAGTGATTCTGTTTAAAGATATTTATTTATCTATTATATTTGCTCCGCTGCGAAATGTGAGATTCTGTTTATTGTTCTGCTTCTTCTTCTACCTCTTTCTTCTTTAACCCTAAAGACTCGTACATTTGTTCCTCTTTGGGCTGAATTGTTGTGGAATTTTGCCAGCTAAAAAGGGATGCAGATTTGCGGGCCTTTACAAGTGGTATCAGAGCATTTGGTTAAGCGACAACCTTGGCTATGTTGTGTGTTACTCATTAGAGATAGTGTCAGCAGTACTCTAGAATGAGTTTGAGTGTAATAATAGTTATGAGCACGTATTTGTTAGTGAATATAAAATTATTTTATATTGTGTTAACTTATCGGTTGAGTGTTTATAGATTTTGGTCGATGCAATCTAGCTAACTGTGTCGATAGGAGTTTCTAAACTCTTAAACAAGATAAACCGACACAGTATTTTTTAAAATAGGGTAAATGGAATAACTTTACCCAAATTATTTTGTATAGAAAAGAAATCATTTCCATAAATTATTATAGTATATGGTTGCTTGATTGTTAGGAAGTGATAATATTAAATTATTATTGTTGATTATCGAATAAGAAATTGAATTATAATCAAAAGCTAAGAAATAAAAATCCATATACAAATGAGATTTGTAAATTTAAAATGTAAAAGTGATTTATAATTTGAAATGGGATTCCAGAGTAATATTTGAGAAAAAATTGGAAGGGTTTGAAATTTGTAAAAGATTAAATTCCTTTTGAGTTTGAAAATGATTTTCAAGGGTTTGGAAAAATGTTTTGGAGGGATAAAAGCTCTTAACTCTTTTAGGTCGCTGGAAAATAACTTCGGTGATGACTGCAGCATCATTGATGTTCATTTTCAAGTTTCCAAGAGAGGAATTGCTGCCAAATTGTGTTAAATGGAAGTTGTTTGGAAAATTTGGGTTTGGTTTTGAAATTCAAAGGATAATTTGAATTGTTTTCAATAATGATTTTGGAAAAGGTGGAAAGATTCTGGAATTTTATTAAAAAAATAGTTATGAAATAATAAGTTTGAAAACTTAGAAAATTCAGATTTAAACTGAAATTGACTTGAGTTAATTTGAATAAAGGTGAATTTTAGAAGTCTAATAGACTAAAATGATTGGAATAAAATTATTAAGATGGAAAATAAATTGTGAATGAATAAATAAATTTGCAATTGCAAGTACATGAAAGTGAAATTGAATGTTAAAATTCATTTCGAATTTGTAAGTAAATAGAACTGGAATTGGAATTGAATTTGATTAGTATTAAACAAAGTGAAATATTGAAATAAAATTAGTAAATAAAACTAATTAAAGGAACGACGAAATTGAATATGACTTGAAATGAATCGAATTCAATATTTATAAAGGAAAGGTAAATTAAATTCATATGGAATTTGAAATCCAGTTTAATTTTAAGTGGTTGTAAACCAAATGGTGAATTGAAATTGAACTGTGTTTGGGGATGAACAAAAGAATAAAACTGGAATTGAAAACTGAATATTGAAAACCAATTTGAATTGTGTGAAACAAAATGAAGTTGTAAAATTAGTTCGAAGTGAACTAAAGATAATAAAGGTGAAATAAACAAATGATTTGAGATAAAATGAGTTGGAACTTGTAACGAATTAGTAAATTAAACTAATTTAAAATAGTGATATGAATCAGTTGTGAATGAAAGATAGTTGATAAAAATTTAATATTTAGAAGGTAAATTAAATCCAAATAGAATTGAAATTGTGATTTGAATTCAAAGGAAATTGAAAATGCAAGATTGAATAAAAATGAATATATAATTTCAATAGTGAAGTAAAAATGGTATAAGAAGTATTCAAACTTTTGTAATGGAATATGAAAAATGATATTTGAATGTTTTAATTGGATATTACGGCTAGCATGATATACAGGTGTATTAAAGGAAATGGAATTGGGATTTGATTTTTGAAGATAAATTTGAATTGCTTGACAAAAGGTATGTATTTAAATTTCTATATGAAATTTGGTGATTTTCTTGTCTAGCCGCTTGGCCTTTTTTTTCTTTTTGAATCTGGGGGCCATGGTGCCATTTTGTAGTCGTACCGAGTTAGCCGCGCAAAGAAGAAGGTGGAGAAATTTTTCGAAAATTTAGGAAGTTAGAAATTTTTTTAATTTTTTTGAAAGTTTAAAATTTGAATTTAGATTTAAATTTGAATTGTGAAGTAAATGAAGTTGTTTGAAAACTTTGATAAAATTTTGTTTTTGTTTTGGGCAAGTTGATAAAACTGTTTAGTTTTGGAAAGATAGCAAATGGGTTAATGATCATTCTTCCTAACTAGTAATTTCGGGACGTAATTCTTTTAAGGGTGGAAGGATGTGACGACCCAAAAATTTTTAACATTTGAAATGAAATATTTAATTGATTTTAAATATTTGTAGGTTAGTTTAACTTGAATTTTGAATATAAATGTGAATTTGGCAATTAAATTTTCGAATTTAATTTATTGAAGTTGGGTAAAAATTTGAATCTTCAGTTATAAGCCGATTAAAAAATATTTTAAAGGCTTAGAAAATTTATATTGATAATACCGAAGATAATGGAAGCTTCAGAATTGAATATGGAAATGTTTTGTTCAGTTATGAAAATTTATCATTTGAATCGATATTTAAAAATAGCCTTTCGAGGCACAGTCTTGAAATTCGATGAAACCAGTTCCATTGAATCCATGATATTGCTTTATTATCGGATTTCAATTTTCGTAATGCTTGGAATTATTGTGTGATCGTACGATTGGCAAACACGCTGAAAATTATATTGAAATTTAATTTAATAATTGGTTCAAAAGGCTATCTTCTCTATACGATCGAATTAGGACTCGAAACTTTCTTATTTGTGTTCTAAATAGGGGTTTAACATTATAAACGCCTAGCAGAACGCCTCGATTTGTGATCGGGATTTTGGCTTCGTTTTCTCAACAATTTAAATTTAAATTTAAAGATGGATAATGAAATTGCATTGAATATTGTAACTAGCATCACGTATAGAGGTTTAAAAACACGTGTTACCTTCTTTAATAAGCTTCGTCGTTTGATAAAGAAAATAAAAATAAAAAATAAGTACCATTCTTCGTTCAGGAAAAGAAAAAAAAGAAAGAAAGATGGCTTCGTTCGTAAGCAAATGAACGAAAAGAAATAAGCGTGCTTCTTGTCCTTCTGTTACTAACCCTCTCGATTTACAAAAAGAAAATGGCTGAGCCCCTTTCGTTCCCAAAATCGATCTCGTTCATTTATAAAAAAATCGTTGAACATAAGAAAAAATGGAGGGAAGATCGCGATTGGAAATCGCGATTCCAGTTAGGGGTGGTGGCTCGGCAAAAATCGGAGGGAGCTCACGCTCGCGCACGCAAGACAAACTTCTGGTTCGAGATGGCGACGACAAGGGATTTCTCGGTGTCGAAGGCGGCATTCGCGATTTCGCGCACGTGGAAGTTCAATCAAGGGGCGATGCGACGGGGTGGCTCACGATGGCGAGTCAGGGCAACAAGTTCGGCCGAATTACAGGTCGGCAGTGAGGTAATCACTTGGTTTTGTTTGTTCGATTTAAATTTAACATTGTGTATTTACAGGAAAAAAACCTATATCTCATCTTTTGATTTTACAGTAAGTTAACATATAGATAAAACAGAAAAATAAAATAAAAAGGGATAGTTGATTTTTCATTTATTTAAATGATTAACTAGGTTAATTATCTTATTAAAATTATTTTTGATAATAAAGAGTATTTTAAAGGGAAAATAGTTTAAATTAAAAGTATTAGTTTAAAATAAAATTACTAGTTTAAAATTTAAATTATTAGTTTAAAACAAAACACATAATTGTTTTAGTTCAAAGGTATATATTTAAAAGGCCGTTGGAAATAAATATGGAAATTAAATATTTGGAAGTTTAAATAAAATTAGATTTCTGAAATCTATCCTTTATTTTTAAACATATATATATATGTATATGTATAGTTCAAAAGAAAATAATGTATTTAGGATGGTTAATTTATTTATTTAATAAACTTATTAAATTTATTTACTAAAAATATTGGTTAAAGGAAAATTTGTTTAAAATTAAATTATTAGTTAACTTAAATTAATAAATGGTAATTAGTTTTTTGATTATCTAAAAATGTTAATAAAATCGTGTAATGTTTATACCAGGTATAAATCATGGGAACAAGCTGGATTGAATCGAATTGCAAATAAAAGGTGAGATCTTCTCACTCAATCAATATTGTTCTGATTTAAATTTTGAATAGTTAAATTTAAAATTGATTGACTGTGTGCTTCGATGATTGATTTATAATAATTATTCACTGGATGATTTTATATATATATAGTAGTATATAGTATATATTGGGTGATTGATTTCCCACATTATATAGCGGATGAGACCCTATGCGCCGCATAATCGCTGATGATATTATATAAATCCCATATACCGCGATATTCCACCTTGAAGTGGAATTGATATTTAATTATTGTGCTAATATCTGTGGATGCAGGGAAATAGGTTAGAGGGATCCAACTGGATTCCTCAAACATTTGATTTTGTTTCATATGTGTATGTTTGTTTATTTATAATCTGTGTGTGATTATACTATGATTGAAATCGTTGAAGGCTAAAATTTAGCTGAATATATTTTTGGTATCGTGAGATACCAGAAATAAATAAAATTTGATTTTTAAATTAAGTAGAAAATCTATAGTGAAATCCTATTGAATAAATTCCATAAAAATAGGAAAATATTTGATAAAGGAATTTATTTTTAAAGGCAATGAGTTTGTAAATCAAATTAAAAAAAGTTGATTTGGTGTTTTAAAATAAATCTTTGGGAAATCAATTTGGAATTTAATTTGGTGTTTAAAATAAAAATATGAAATTAAATTGGAAATTGATTTGGTATTTGTATATGATTCTTGAAATCGATTTAAAAATTATTTATCAGTGGATATTTGGGAATCTAAATTCACAATGAGAATTTTATAAAAGAAAGGGAAATTTGTTTTATTTTTAAAGGTGTGAAAAGAAATTTACAGATTGGGAATGTAAATTAAAATAAATCGAGAAGATTTATTAATTAATATAAATGGAAAGAGAGAATTCTTCCCTGGAAAGCCGAGTATATTTTAAGGTAGCCTTTGAAGTATAAATTAAAAGTTCTAGAAATTGATTTGGAAGAATATTGTTGGAAAAAATATTTTTGGGATTGTTTTAAACCTCTAAAGTATGAATTTATTTAATTACTTATAGAAGGGATTATTTTAAAGACTGAATTGATATTTGATTTAGAAAATGGATATTTAAATAGTTATACCCTATCTACTAATTTTATTTTAAAATTAGTTTGGACTTGAATTTTATATGAGATTTTAATATAATATATTCACAACTAATGTTTTAGATAAAGTATTTTAAAATAGTTTTTATTCTGAATGTTCCAAGTATATAAGTTTGGATAAGTAATTTAAATTATTTTAAAGCATTTGAACTCGGCAGATTTTCAGTGGAAATAAATAAATATTTGAAAATGTATTCCGCGTAAGGAAAGTAATTTGAAATTTGTTTTCAAATGGTTGAAGTGTGAAATATACCCTGCGAAGAAATTTTGAAAATAAATAATTGGGAAAATTTATTTAAATCCGGCAAATTATTGTGGATGTTGATTGATAGTTGAATAACCGACAATTAGTACTGGCCTTTTTAATAGCATTTGAATTTTGATGCGACCGGGGGTCGAATTCCAAATGGATATTCGAAACCCACATCGAACCTTTATGATTATGATGGATCTTTTATTTAAAAGATCAACGTGGAAATTGTTATGAATTGTTTGAAATTTGAATGAACGCTTATTTTTAAAATAAGCGCTCATTATTCGGATTAGCCGGGAGAGGACCTTGTGTCATAAAACCCATTCCGAATAATGATACGACGAAATGGGATTGCATTTGAAGACGTTGTTGAAGACCGGGTATTCTCGAAAATGAAAGGATTACCTGTTGAATGTCTTTGCACCGAGTTGCTCCGGTATAGAGATTTTATCACCTTTGTGATGGGGATTCCGGACGTGATTAGTGAAAATCCGGATTTGCAAGGGCTTCTCTTGAAGTGCCTTCGGTTCCGTTCGATCTCGGAATGAACTTGTATGAATGTGTGTCTGACGTTACACTTTGAGATGTAAAGCTGGTTTCTATCAAATACAGTTCTGTTGGTGACGGAGAATTTATTATCTTAGCTTAACACCCTTCTCTGAAACGTACGAGCTCAGAGGTTATGTAGTTGATGGTTATTAGTGATATATTTCCAAATTGGTAACGTGGCATACGAAGTGATGCTGGTCATTTGTTGATCAAAGCATGACTTTGTGAAAAGTAAGTTTTGTGGATGAGACCTCATCGAGCCTCACAAACCGGTAATGGTTGAAACAGGAAAGGTGTGGCAAGGTTTTAGGGGTAGCTCCCCTAGGGTATGCCCATTCCTTTTGGAAAAGGGTGGTGTCAGGTATGGAGCCTTGATATTTAACCTTTGTGGTTACTGCAAATACTTTTCTTTGTGGTTTTTTGGTGTAGAGGATCCTCGAATAAAGGTCGCAAACGACCGGGGGTGGCATATCTTAGGTTTTACTTCCCGAGAAGGTGGTAACCGGCCTTGTCTTGGCAGAGAGCCAGGTAGGTTCTCGGGACATCCCTCCAGAGGCGTACCCATGTGGCAGTAGGAAGTTCCTTAGCCTGACCATTTGTCGGAAATCCAAAGAAACAATACGTGCCTTGTACGGTTTTAGTTGTATAACCTGCCATTTACTTATGGTGGTCACCACTGTTTGGATGGTAGCTATAGTAGGCATAGTTCGGAATGCCTATGCTGGCTATGATTAATATTATACTTTCGAAATGTTTTCTGCACTATGCACTAATAATAATATCGAAAGGATTTTGCGTATTAAGCATGTTTGACTATCATAAGGAGAAATCTCCTCCAATTCTGCGTTTGCATTGTGTGTGTGGCGGGAGGCCTTATGGTAGTTTCATTTTCCAAAAAGCATAGCGGATTTCTTTTTATTTTCTTTGTGAAAATAACTGTTTTTAAGATCTCACACCAGTCGCACGACTGATCTAGAGTTTATTGTTCCCTTTCTAAACTCTGGGTGCCCACAATTTTTCACATGGGTAGCCTAGAGTCAGGTTATCATCATTTGGGAGCAAAGTCAAGAAGTTGCTGTGGAAATCAGGAGTTGGAGCTGGATGGCGAGGCGTATCACTTATATATGTAATATTTCTTTCCGCTGGTTGTTGTTGTACACTCTGATAATGTAATGTGATGTAATGTAATAACTGATATAGTGATTCTATTTAAAGATATTCATTTATCTATTATATTTGCTCCGCTGCGAAGTGTGAGATTTTGTTTATTATTCTGCTTCTTCTTCTACCTCTTTCTTCTTTAACCCTAAAGACTCGTACATTTGTTCCTCATTGGGCTGAATTGTTGTGGAATTTTGCCAGCTAAAAAGGGGTGCGGATTTGCGGGCCTTTACACTTTAATATATCCATTTAAAAATGCACTTTTAACATCCATTTGATAGAGTTTAAAGTAATTAAAACATGCGTACGCTAATAAGATTTGTAGTGCTTCTAGTCTAGTGACTAGAGGAAACGTTTCTTAATAGTCTATTCCTTCTTCCTGGTTATATCCTTGTGCTACTAGTCTCGTTTGTTTCTAGTTATATTTC
This sequence comes from Allium cepa, assembly GCA_030765085.1. Taxonomy (NCBI): domain Eukaryota; kingdom Viridiplantae; phylum Streptophyta; class Magnoliopsida; order Asparagales; family Amaryllidaceae; genus Allium; species Allium cepa. The sequence goes on from CM060928.1 coordinate 592,075,343, forward strand.
CTAATTCAACTGCTTTATTTTTATAAACCCATTTAGCTCCTATAACAATCTGATTGGTCGGTCTGGGTACTAGTTCCCAAAATTCATTTCGTTCAAACTAATTGAGTTCTCCTTGCATTGCAATAACCCAATTTTCATCGGATGATGCTTCTTAGTATTTTTAGGTTCTATAGTAGAGAGGAAAGCTAGATTACCCATAAAATTTAGTTGATTTCTAGTTCGAACATTTTAATATATTTCACCAATTACATTTCTGTAGGATGATTTCATAAGATTCTTCGAGGGGATATTATCGTGTTAGTAATATTTCTATTTTCTAAATTATTAACAATGTTTTCATCTTCCCTATAATTATAAACAATATCGTCATCATCTCTTGAATTGTTTATTATTATATTTGTTTTATCATTATTAAGTAAATCATTGTCATTATTTTTTTGAAATAATTTAGAGTTCTCGTCAAAAGATACCTAGAGAGTTTCTTCAATAGTATTAGTTTGTTTATTGAAAATTTGATAAGCTTTGCTTCGATTCAAATAGCCAAGAAATATACCTTCGTCGCATTTTGAATCGAATTTGCCAAGCCGATCTTTGGTATTTAACACAAAACATTTTGAGCCAAATATTTTAAAATAAGATATGTTTGGTTTTCTACCATTAAAAAGTTCGTAAGGTGTATTTTTAGTGAGGGGTCTAGTAGAAACACGATTTACAACATAACAGACAGCTGCAACAGCTTCTGCCCAAAAATATTTGGGTAACATGCTTTCATTTAGTAAAGTTCTAGCACATTCTTGTAGAGTTCGATTCTTTCGATCTACAACTCCATTTTGTTGTGGAGTTCTAGGAAACGAAAAATTATGAAATATTCCTTTCTTATTACAATAATTATCAAACTGTTCATTTTCAAATTCACCTCCGTGATCACTTCTAATATTTTTAATTCTAGTATCTTTTTAAATTTTGAATTTGTTTAACAAAAGTTTTGAAATTTTCAAAAGTATCACTTTTATTTTTCATAAAGATAGTCCATGTGTATCTAGAAAAATAATCAACTATTACAAATACGTATTTATTATGATTTATGGATTGAATTTGGGTAGGTCAAAATAGATCCATATGAAGTAATTCAAGCGGTTGTAATGTTGAAATGGCTTTCTTAGATTTAAAAGAGGATTTAGTTAATTTACCTAATTGACATGAGTCACATACATTATTAACTTTAAAATTCATCTTTGGTAACACTTTTACAAGATTATTTTTAGAAATTTTATTTATATTTTTGAAATTGTTATGACAGAGTCATTTGTGCCATATCCAGGAATCATTTTCTTTAGCTATTAAACACATGTCTGAGTTATGATTAATTTTCATATTCAAAATGCATATGTTTTTATCTCTATTTCCTTCGAAAATAAGATTTTGATTTTGATCAAGAATACTACATTTATTTTCAGAAAAGGATATTTTAAAACCTTTATCGCATAATTGACTTATACTTAATAGATTATGTTTTAGATTCTTAACTAATAAAACATTTGTAATAAGAGGTAAATTAGATGTACCGTAATTGCTCACACCGCCATTGCTGATGATCCCTTTGAATTATCTCCAAAAGTGACAAAACCTCCAACTGAGTATATTTATCAGCATGTCTTTATCTCCTGTCATGTGTTTTGAGCAACCACTGTCGAGTATCCATTTTCCTCTTTTCTTGAGTACCTATAAAAAATTTGAGATAACGTTGGTACCCACCTTTTCAATAGGGTCCTAAGAGTTAGGTCTTAGGAAGCCAAACCCAAGTGGGTTTAGTATCCTTTTATAAATATGATTTTTATTATTATGAACATTTTCTATAAATGAACTAATATACTTTTTCTTTATTAACTTGTTATTAGTTTTAGGTATCATATATTTATAATTTTAGAGACTAGTTTTTGAAAATGCGAATGTTTTATTAGACTTAACTTTGTTTAAATTACTAGATTGTGAATTCTTGACTTTCTTCTTATAACCTAAACCATTTTTATTTTTAACTGGTTGTGAATTCTCAATAATTCTAGATAAATTTTCTCTTCCTTTATTAAAATTTGAAACGTTTTTAGTAATTCCTTCTAGTTTAGTCTTTAGACTTGAATTTTCTAGTTCTACCATTTTAATATTAGTTTTTAAAACATGATTTTCATAAACAACAACGTCATTCTTTTCTTTTTGAGTTTCAATTTCTTGAATCAATAATATAAGTTGAGAATTAACATTGAAAGAGCTTCTTGAGTTTTCTCAAGTTCTTCTTCCAATATTTTCTTCTCGCCTTTAAGCATATCTCTTTCGAATTCTGCCTTGTTCTGATTTTCTACATCCTCTTTATATTTCCTTTTGAGACTCTTTAAAGTATCTAATAGTTCAGAATTTATCTCTATTATATCATCAAAAGTTAAATCACTAACCTCATTACCTTAAGCCGTAAAACATACACTGGCTTGTTCATTATCGCTGTCACTCTCACTTTCAGAGGAAGAGGAGGAATCTGAATCATTCCATGTAACTGAAAAGGCTTTTCTTCTGAATTTGTCCTTCCTTTTATCTCGGTATTCCTTCTTTTGATCTGGATAGTCCTTCTGCATATGCCCCTTTTTGTGACAGTTAAAACATTTCGTAACTGATAAAGACGATGGTTTATTACTGTTTGAGATTTTCTTGCCATTATTTCTGTTTCCTTTTCTATATTTCAAGAATTTCTTGAAGTTTTTGGCAATGAAGCTAGGCCAGCTTTGTTTGAATCTAATTCTTCTTGTTTTGCATGGAATGCTATATTATTTTTATCTTGAGCATGAACTCGTTTAGCCTGCAAATTCACTTCATAGGACATTAGATTTCCTATTAACTCTTCCGGAGTTATTTTGGAAATATCGTTCACTTCTTCAATAGCGAGAACTTTTCTTTCCCATTCTTCCATTAAAGAGTTAAGGATTTTGGATACAATATCATAGTCTGAATATTTTTCTCCTAATCCTACTAATCAATGGTAGATATCCTGAAATCTTGAATACATATCATTTATAGATTCATTTTCTTTCATTCTAAAGTTTTGAAACTGACTTTTGAGCATGGATGTTTTACTTCGTTTGACCTTGTTGATTCCTTCAAGTGTACTTTGAGTGTACGTCATATTTCATATGCAGTATTCCATAACTGATACCAAATGAAAGTGTGCTATGGATCGTGTAATATGGATATATGATAATACAGAGTATAGTGATGATAGTAATACAGTAAATAGTGTGGAATATAAAAGCAGTATAAGTAAAATGACACCAGAGATTTTTATACTAGTTCGAAGAACCGTCCTATGTCCAGTCTCAGACTCCATCTGGAATTTCACTAAAACAACAACCCTCATTTAACCTGGAGGAATAGGTCTATACAACCCCTGAGCAGCCGAACAGGACCTGAGCAGCAGAACAGGATTTTGCCTCAGTACCCGAAGAGGACTTTACATGCCTCGGCAGTAGAACAGGACTTCAACAAATACAAAAATAGTTTTGACTTTGTGTGTTCTTAATAACAAGGATTTGTCACTTGTGGCACACCCTTCCTATAATATTCACCTCGAGTATAAATATATATATTTGAAGTATACGAAGAATAGAAAGGTATAATATTGCTTTAATGCAGAATAATTGAAAGTATAATAGCGAATAGATTCAAGCGTGTTAGATTAGAGATAAGAAAATTTAGTAGTAAATCAGATTGTAATTCAGTGATTTTGAATCAAGTTGGAGTATGTATTTATAAAGGTTAGAAAGCAATGACTATTGATGAAGATTTTCGATTGAAGTATTGCGTCCAAATCTTTTCATAGAGGCGTAACTCTTCACAAAAAGTCGTGTCTTTTCAAAAAGTAGTTGTTGTAGAAATTCAGTCAACTGAGCCTCTGGGTCAATCGAATGAATATTCAAACAAATTATAAAATATATATCTGAATACCTATGCACCTGTGCATGTTGAACAGATTTTCCAGGGTCAGATGACTAAACCTCTGGGTCAGTCAATTGACCTTGTAAAATCTATGCATTTTGCACAGTTTTAACAAGTATAGTAATATATAACTTTAAAACACTTTTATATAAATATGTGCTTATATATGTATAAAATATTTAAGAATAAGATGATTAAATATATAAGCTAATATATACGTAATCGAGGAGAGATTTTAACAAGATTAACCTAAGACTCAGAACTAAAAAATATAATTAATGCGCTACTTTTGAAGTCTTATATCCTTATAGCATATATTCTCCTTTTGTCGTAATAGTCGTCAAATCTATATGTTGTAGTGATAGCTTTGTGTCATGAATCAAAACCAAGTCTCAACAGTTATATCTTTCGAAAAAAAGAACATAACTATTCAGTGAATCAGATAGGACCCTTTAGAATGGAGATTGTAGCTTTTCAAAGCACGTCATGTTCACACAAGACATACTTTGAAGGGCAAATGTTATCCTGCCTTTTTGCAATGCCGTGACACCAAGGATTTAACTAAAGACCAAGAACAATCTGTTTGGAAGGTCGGATGTACATAAGTTTACTAAGGATACTGGTAAATTTGATCCAAGTCCCGATCGAGCTACAATTGATATGATGCGATAAGCAAAGCTATGTAATTAAACTTTCCAAATTTTTGGTCAATTGGAGTTCGTATCCTCAAGATATGGATCGATCGAGATCAAGAAAATCAACCTCATTCGTATCCATATGATTTCATATCCATCCATCGAGGAAGCATTAGTTCATATCCATCACCCTCAATTCTCCTTTGTATCCATCAAATCCCTGTGTATCCATCAGTGATGAGCATTGATCAGACTTCATCTATTTAGCCTTAACGTTGTTCGTACCAATCATCCCATCTAGACATTTCATATCGATCCGCCAATGATCGATACGAAACCCACTATCCAAAGATCGATACAAAGAGTATAAGTGAAGATCAATATGAAAGGCATAAGTGCGTATCGATACGAACTGGAATGAGAATCATCAATATGAAGCGGCTTCAAGCATCAATGCGAAGAAGACATGATCAAGTGGAAGAAGCGGTCGTCATGCAAGAAAAGTGGATCTCTCCTGGACTATCGCTCAACGTCACCTGATCAATACCCACAAGCATCGATACAAAGCGATCGATTTGAACATGGATCAATACGAACTCGATAACCAACTGCAAATACAAACTTGGATCAATCATAACTCAAAATCTACAGGTCCAAATACCACCAAATTTTCATAGGAGCTTACCACCTCAACAATGTCTCCGATTAATCTCAGCTCAAATGGGTGTTGTTTGGATCGATAGTGATCGATCAGGGATCGATCCCAAATCACATTAGATCGATCAAGTGGGTCCGTCCACGTAGAAGAAGGGGTATTTTGAGATCTAAGTCAGATATTTCCAGAATGCACCTATAAAGAGCACTCCAATGCCAATAGAAAATGGACTTTTGACTCCATTACGCCGTTACTCTATCGGATATCCATTGTAACTTGAGGGTTTGAGTTATTCTCCATTTTAATCAGTTAGTAAACATCAATAAAACGACAAATCTTCCAAAGTGGACGTAGGCTACAACGCCGAACCGCTATAAATCCGTGTCTTCTTGCATTTATGTTTGTTTAATTTGGCTTGATAGTTAGATTAGCCTTTGTCTACATTTATATTCTTCATTTTAATCTCTTTAAATATGCCCAAAGAGTGTTGTGTCCAATTTTGGTAAAAATAGGATTCTTATATTGTCTGCTTACTTCTGTAAGAACCGGGATTAGGTCAACCAGAAGCTATCGATTGTTAGTTCGAAGAGATCAGAATCGGATAATAATGAGTTATCCTAAAACCACTTCGGACCTACATAAGCATTCGAATTGAGACATCTTGAAGATGATGGAAATCGAAGATGGGGTTCTTTGAAGTGCAAGGGCTACTTGCTACTAATTTTGAGGGTGATTCCAAAATGGATGTATTTGAAATAGCGCCTTCGATTTTTTCTCATCCTGAACAACTTGTATGGATTATTGCTAGTATTGCATTGTTATATAGAGGGCAGTGTTACAATTTCTAGAGGATTTACTTAGAGGAAAAGGTAATCATGGTCTCACAAGCCTCACAACCCAGTGATAAATAAAATCAGAGGATACGTGGCAGGGCTGTGTAAGTCGCACTCATTAGGGTATGGTCATTACCTTTCTAGATTACTATTTGTGGATTTATGTATGTTGCAAGCTTGATGGAAAGGTTGGAAAGAAACCGGGGAGATTTCACATTCGATACTATTTAGGAAGGGGTGTGCTGGTCCTATGTTGGTAGGGAGTCCATATGTTGGCCCTTGGTTTATTTTATCTAGAAATGTACTATGGTAGGTGGTACACCCAATGTCCTGTCATTGTATGAAATCCATTCTCCAATATATGCCTTACGGTTGTAGTTGTAGAACCTAGTATGGTTGAATGTAATTATAAGTAACCATTCTGGATATATTATATTTTTTTTTAAGCCCTGACATTATTATAATATCATTGGATTTACTTATAAAAATGTTTTAGTTATCACAAAGTAAAAGACCTATTTGTATTTATTTGTGGTGTGGTCTTATGAGATACCTTTATTTTTGAAAGGTTTTATAAATATAAAAATCCATATGATTTGGGTTTCTCGTGTTGGTTTACTAAACTGATCTGGATGTTATTTTCTTATAATTCTCAGGTCAGATCCATGTATTTTTCCAGAGTTGGCTTTGGAACTTCAGAAGACGGGTTGGATGCCACCAAGACATATTTACATATTTTTATTTATGTTTATCTCTTGTTTTTTATTAGTCGGCATTTATGAGGACAGGTTGTTCTAACTATCCAGGCTGATGATAGGTTAGAATCTGATTGTTGTATGTATATTAAAGTTTTCTTTTTTAAAAATCACTTAGGTATTATACATTACTCATCACAATGGAAGATTCTATTTTGACTTTTGTTTTCTTTCGCCCAAAAAATCTGTCTTTCTAGTACTTGGATGCTCGGCACGTGAATAGCGTGGATGTATTTGTGTCGACTTTTGAGGGTCGAATAGGCGGGTCGTTAAAAAGTATGTAATATTCTGTTCTACCTTCTTCTTTCTTTCACCACAACAATCTGTCTTTCCAGCATTAGGGTGCTTGGCACGTGAATACCGCAGATGCATTAGTGTCGACTTTTGAGGGTCAAACTAGTGGATCATTACAGGTATAAATAATGAATTATATAAATTAAAGATATGTGATGACTCGCCTTTTTGGATAGTTCAAGTCGACAATAAACTACCCATGTCCGACTCAAACCATATAAAAGACAGATTATCAATGGGTTTTATTTTAAGGAAATAAGAAAAAGAAGAAGGACAATACATAGAATCTTGCAGCGGAATGAAAAAAATATAATAATAGCATAAATAGTTCATGAGGCTGTTAATAATATACGATAATTTCACTTTACAATATCATTAAAGTTATACATTTAACATACATAACAAAGTAATGCAACGTATATTAATAAATACGGTCTTTAAACTTCATCTACATCTTCAAGAAATAATATCTTCGAAACACTGAAATACTCAGGCTGACCCAAGCGTAAAGGAAAATAATACACTCAAGTCGGAACTAAAATTATTATGCAAACTAAATTAAAATTACATTAAATACGGAATGCAAATAACTATATTTTTAAATTTTCAAATTTGTCAGAAAATTATTATTTTCATATTCAAAATACAACAAATTTCACAATATAAATTCATTCTAATAACTTACAAATTTATAGAAAAGGTTCAAATTTAGTTTTTGAGTTCAAGTGATTTAATTTATGAAAATTTTCGAAAGTCACAAATTCAATTTACGAAAACATTCCAGGGTTTCAAAATTTAAATTTGAAAACTTCAAAATAAGGCAACGCCGGTATATTTCTCAATCATTTTTATGGTTCGAACAGTAAATCTAAACGTACTAATTTTTTTTCACATGTTAATGTAAGAAATCCAAAGGTTTTGTATCCTTATTCAGTGTCAAGTAATCAATATGAAAATTTATAGGATTACAATAAACTATAGGGTGATAACAGGGGTATATGAAAATAAATGAACACACATTCAATCACAATAGCATCCATCAGAACATGCAATTAACATTCAGCCAACCAATTCAACAAATTAACCAATTCAATAACATGTCACAATAATTATTAGTTATCATACATTGGAGTTTAGGCATTTAAATTAAATGTCAATTAAAATTTCCAACCAAAAATCATTACTTTTATCACTACATGACTCGGTTTAACATGCGATAAAATTTTAGTATTTCATGAGTGAGTTTTACACTCACGTTTTAGCTTTCCCTTTTCTAGTCAGATTTGGATCCGCTGCTACTTTATCCTTTTAATTTTTTTCTTGCTATATTAATCTTTTTTTAGAAAGTTTTGAAAGAGACAGAGTAGTTTGTATAGATCTGGATTTGAAGAAAAAGATTTGGAAAGAAGAAGAAATTCTGAAAAAGAAGAAGAAAATTTAAAAGAAGAAGAAGAACTGAAAAAGAAAAGGAAACTTAAAAAAAAGATTTAAAGAATAATAAAAAAAGGGAAGCTTTGAAGAAGAAGAAAGAAGAAGGAGATTTGAAGAAGAAAAACAGAAAAGAAGGATGGAGGAACCTGAAGAGAAAGAAAAAATTAAATGGAACCTTTGTTTGGAAAAAAATGAAACTATAGAAGATGAGCTTTGAAAAATGAAATGAGGCTACATGAATAAAGATGGAAACAAATAAAAGCTAATAAAATAAATTTAAACAAACTAGGAATTAAAATAAAGTAAAAATAAAAACAACCTTAAAAATGGTAGTAATGAAAGAGGTGAAGTAAAGGAATAAAAATAAGAATGAAGATAAAAATAAATCTTTCGTTTTTAAATATGAAGCTTCAGGAGAATGAATTGCCAATGAAAGGAAACTACAAGATCTAACAATGCATAAACAAAATGAAATTTAGAAATGGAGAAGAGAAAATGCTAATGAGGGGGATGAATATTAATTTGGATGTTCATATTAAAAATGAAAAAAAAAACTTCAAGCAAAGTACTTAGAAAAGAGAAAATGAACAAATGAGAAAAAAATGAAAAAAAATAAGGCAATTATTAATAAGAAATAAATCAAACGAGGCTACTATTAATAAATAAGAAACGAACAAGTAGTCTAACAATGAAATGGATGCTCATTTGGAACTTACATGGAGAACTTGAAAACGAAAAGAAAAAGAATGTGGATGTGATAACAAATATAAAGCAAATTAAGGGACCACTTATATATATAGACAAACTTTTGGGGTCCAAATTCCAAAACTTACTCCAAGTAATTCATTTCAATAAATCCAAATATACACATACTTGTATCATTTAATTTTTTATTGAAAATTCGTTATATGTTAATATATGTGCACATTCCATTAACTCAATCAATCAATTAACAACCAATCAATCAATTAATCAACCAATCAATCTATATATTTATTTATGTTTATCAAACCAATTTTATTAATTTATGAATATTTATCTATCTATGCACTATAAAAATGATTTACTTTAAATTTTTAATTACCATAACGGTCACAGTAATGCAACCAATTTATAAGGTTTAACCATATATAAAATGGAAATATATATATATATATATATGTATATATATATATATATATATATGAACATATGTAATTAATGTACAACTGTTAATACAAGGTAATTTCTAATTAATTCAACAACATTTATACAACCTTGAACCCTCTGATATATTTAAAATTTGAATACTAATAAGTGTGTTTATATATATTTTTCCAAAATTCAATTTTCTTTTTATAAAATCATACTTATTCAAAATGAAAATTTTATTTTATACGTCTCAAAACATGCATTTATTTTAATTAAAATGTTCATTCCATTTTGACACAGAAATGCAAGTTGCTATGTTAACTCACTCATTACAATTTCATTCCTATTTCCTTTTAATTGAAACATTTCAATTAATCTAGTTCCAATTAATTTCATTACTAATTTCAAACAAATTCTAATTGTAAAACACTATTTTCTTTTAACTTATACTAATTCAAACATATTTTATACAAAGTAAATGTTTTATCTTGTTGAAGATCAACTTCTCAAAGATACATTTCAACTAAATTATGTTGTTCTTTCATTAAAACATTCACTTAATTCTTTATTTAAATTCAACATTTATTATTTTGATTAGAGATAAACATTCAATTTATTCTTTTCAAGTCAAAGTTTAAGCTTCATTAGAATGTTCATTCTAATTTAATTTAAAATGTAAATTCTTATGTTGAACTTATTAATTATAATGCACTTGTCTTTTCTTTTCAATCAAAGGATTCCAATAACTCTTATTGCAGTTTATATTCAATATTAGATTTCAAACGAATTCTCGTTATACCACAACTATTTTCTGTTCATTTCATTTATTCCAACATTTAATTCTTAAGTTATTCCATTCTTAGATTAACATCTATTATTACAATCAATGGAACTTACATTCAGACAATTATTAAATAAATCATATTCAAATCAATATCATTAAATTATATTCTAATATGCATTACAATCTTCTACCTCGTTAAAATTAGTTGTTTTAGCATTCATTTAAGATCATGTTTTATATCCTTAACAAATTTTACATCAATAAATCAAAAAAGTTAATTTCTTATTTTTTCTTATTTCAAGCCTTATTTAATTTAGTATTTTTAGTTGTCAAAAATATGGGACGTTACACATATACAAGTAGAAATCCTTAGTAGAAGTATTTTATCGATTGCAACTACGAATGGGTACGTAACGGTGAGTGTTGAATTGTTACATATATACATACATACACATACACACAAATACTTACTCCTTAAAAGTTTCTAGTCAAGGTTTATCAGTAAATGGATATTGATACATCCATTGGAAGTTGTGTGTGTAACGTTCTATATACAATGGATGTTGATTTACTCATGACCGTTATGGGTATTAAAGGGTTACGCACTTGTGGTTGTTTGATTAATCATATACGACTCAATTAGAGTCTCTTGCAATGCCCCACCTATATTCCCATACCACCCAAGAGTATTATAGAATAATACTATAGATAATATAAAGAATAAGGCTATATGGGGTACACACGTGAATGTTCCATTGGACTAACACTGGTACGTATTAAAACATTAAAGATATGTCTCAGATATATGTACACAATATAAGTGCAAAGAAATAAACACGTGTGCCTCCAGGACAGAACAATACATAATATATAATAAACAGCAGAGAACATATGGCCAGTCGCAGTAATAGTATATACAAGATAATGTTATATAAGTACCGTACAACACAAACATCGATTATATAAACAAATATTGATTCAAGTATGTACAAGTATTAGGTAATAATTCAAATATAATACTCCCCTAATCCCAAACAAATGGTAGTAGTATCGTCCCTATACCTGTAATGTCTTGAACTGACCCAAGTATTATAAATAACACATGGGTCAGACTATAACTATTTTATAGGGTAAAATATTTATAGTATAATATATCAACAATAACACCCATAATATAGATAAATACTTATCATATGTATTGTACATAATCACAACAGCTTAAACAAATCTCCACGTGTTATATAACTTCAAATATCATCAAATCTGATAGGTAAAGCATCCATATACATAAATTATTATTAAAATAAAGAAACCATCATAATGAAATATCGTTAAATTATTTTACAATAATAATCAAATATATCACTCAATATCAATAATAACAGAATTGTCATCAATACACAAAGATAGGCGGCCTATCAATAGATAATGACAGATATAAGGATCCATCATATTCTGGATGCTTATCTAGATATAATCTCATCTCCTCATATATGAATAAGTCAGAATAATATGGATATATGGGGACTGACGACACTTTAGACACGCAGTCTCTAGTATAGCCATCTTATTGGATAGTGAATAATATATGCCAATCCACATTACATACATTACCCTAAACCAGAAAGGGAGACTAATAGCACACAACTTGCTCCAGGAATCCAAGACTACTCATCTCTCATAAAGTACCGTCTATCCCTATAGTCGTCAGTTACCTCGACGAACATCGTGACCCTATCCACCAGTGGCTTGTTTACGCATAGCCCTAGGGATGGCCGTACTTTGCCCCTATAGGTAACAAACTGGTAACCTAAGCGACACAAGGGGCTGTATGGCACCTACCCTACCAACTACCAATCCTGTGATGTGCATCCAAAATATCCAACAATGATGTCGCAAATCTAGGTGCAATCCCATGATAAGATCTCTAGGATGGATACTGGCCAATCTGGTTCACTCTTAAACGTAAAGGAAGCTGGACAACTAGCGGATGACATATAATACTCATATCAAATATCCACATATAGCTCTAGTCATAAGCCGACACATGTCTCTGTATAACTCACCACGTGACAATAATATACTAGAGTCCTAATCCTACACCGATACACGGCTATACACATAATTCACCATGTGACTGTAATATACTCACCGCAGCGAGTATCATCACATACATGAGTAATCCCTGTTTGGGTGACATTTACTTACAAAGAATAATCAAACTAATAACATAACGATATCCTACACCATCGCATGTTACATGGATAATTATTCAATGCACCTAAAATACACTCAATCCAAACTAGATATCTCTATATGACAAGTTCGATGAATAACTGAAAAAATGTTATCAAAAGTTTCATACCAAACAGTATCACTAATCTGTATAATCAAATTTCTCATCACACAAAAATGAAATTCTTCAATATTATAATAAAGGTAATCATATAAAGTCTACATTATATTATAAATCTCAAGTAGTTTATATGGGACGTTCGATATAAAAGTAATGTTCAAATAAATATATATTTAATCAAAATTTTCGTTAAAAAATGAAATATTCCTAATGTAGCAATCTTGCAAATTCATACCAAAACGATGTCCTCGCCGTATCACTGCATAACACTAATCAAAACCATATCAGTAGTGAATCATTTATATAATCTCTATATAATTAAACAAGACATGAAATATTAAAATAAGATTTAAATGAATATAAAACAAATCAATATTTAATAATGTATCAATTGCACGTATAATTTTATATAACAAAATTCAATAAGGAAGAATGAATAATAAATAGATATATCAAATTAACTAGACGATTGTCTAAACTCAATTATAATACTTTATTATGAACAAATAATTAATTTTTCCATCTTTAAAAATAAATAATTTGATAGTTGCTAATAGAATGAGAAAATCTTGTTCCTTTCTTTTAAAACTCAAAATGGATTTGTAAAATTAAATTGTCCAATATTAATTTTACATATGGATTTAAAATCAATTAAACACACACTACTACAAAACAGGTCATTTGCATCGGTTGTTTACCCCCCTTTTGCATCAGTTCAACAACCGATGCATATGCAACCGATGCAACAGGCTTAACACTTTTGCATCAGTTCTGAAACCGATGCAAAAAGATCCTTTTTGCATCGGTTGTTACTAACAACTAATGCAAAATATCATGGTTGGTTGCTTGAACACAGCCCCCATGTTGCATCGGTTGTAATAAAAACCGATGCAACAAAGTAACTTATTGCATCGGTTTTTTATAACAACCAATGCAAACTAATCTCTCTATTGCATCAGCTATTTATACCTGATGCAAAAAAGCCATTCTCAAAAACCATTATTACAGTACTCAAATAGACTATATATATATTATTGATTATAACAAACAATTATTGCATATAATATTACAATCATTCAAAATTAAATCACCGCTAACCATCATACTTCTGGTATCACAACCTGACTGCTACTTCATATCCCATCCCCTCTGCACTTCACACACAACTCCCAGCCATACCCCTACATCAATTCACGACATCCCATCCACTTTGCAACTCATAACATTCCCCTACCACCATCACAAACAACTGCCCACCACCTCATACAATTTCTCCACAATAAACACTATGCATATCCTCAAACCACTCACACCACTACAGTGCTCCACCCATCAACAACAAACATCACATTCATACATTCATACTACTGTGCAGTGCACAATCAAAAACTCAACGTTCAAAACTGCTCACCACCTCATCACTGACCCAAAATTGCTCCTCCTTTCCACTGTGCAGTCATTTTACACATATCTTCAGTCCTTCTACTTCTCTCCCCTGAATTGATACAACACCTGAAACAACAACTCCTTCCTGAACATCACCTTCACCCCATCCATCACATGAAAGAATCTGCCTTTAGCCACTATCTGTCACCATCTTCCTTGACATCAAAACACTCTAACATATCAACAGCAACATACCACACTGCTTGTCACATTGCATATACAACACCGTCAAATTACCATAGTCACCACAAACACCTCTTCAAACAGTCCTACAGATCATAACATTTCACCACCTACAGCCCACCCATAACATACCATTACCTACGACACCGTGCAACCCAAATTGAACCACAAAATCACCTCGACTTGAAATCGCCTCAATCGAAACTGTCCTCAGTCCCCCCATCACCGAACCACCTCTAACCAAACCACCGACATTACATACAAACTGCCACAAGCCAACACTACATACAAACTTCCCAAACCACCGCTAACCAATATTCCTCAAACCAACATTACTGCCATCAACCAAGCACCACCATCTTCAACTTCTAGCAACTTCACTGCCAAGAACTTCAACAACTCCACAACACTTCTACCTGCACTTCAATCCTGCCACCATCCATTGCCTTCTGCTTGCAGTTCAATACTGCCTCCAGCCTGCCACTGTCACACTGTAGTTAAAGTTTCATAGGGCAAGTTGTTCCATAACATAAGATGCTATGTGAGTTTGTATAAAAGGACAACTAGCCTCAATTAATGTCTTAAGTAATTAACAAACAGAAGGTCCATCTGGATGTTAAACTAATAAAGATAAAGGTATCTTTCCTTCTGATATTTTAACGAATGATTTCCTCGTTGGCTAGCTTTGGATTATATTATCAGAAGCTCGTAATGAGAGGATCGCCGTGAAGGTCGATCTGTAGCTATCAATAACTTTTCCTTGACCACATCAACACCTGTCACACACACTCATAATTAATTACTACGGTAATTCAGTTGGCCGTTGATGATTCCATGTTAATGTAGGAAAAGTTACAAACTTAATCCATTTGATTGTATATTAGTATAATATGTGTATATTATAACTAGGCATCACGTAAAAACCTTTTGAGTGAATTAGTTTTCCAAATGATATCTGGACATCAACATATAAGAGGAGAAATCACATTATAATATCAACAAACACCTTGTTGGCTACAGGCTAAGACCGGATTTAGGAGCAGAAACAAATGATTTTAGAGCCGTAATGTTATTACCTTGTGCAGAATAAATACAACAGTAGCCTAACTAGACCGGATTTTAATTAGCTTACCATGGTATCTTTTCATCACTATAAATAGCCGATTCTCTACTACTAACCATTCATATTCGCTAACTACTCAGTAAACTGTTTTTTTAATCTCCAAAATGTCTAAATTTCTGAGCAAGTTGAGAAAGAAGCAGCAAAAGCATATTAGTCGAATACTCATTACTATTGTTATGGAAGGAAGTTCGGGGCCGGTAAGAATGCCCGTGGGTGAAGAAGAATTGGTTGAGTCAGTTATTCATCGTGTGCTGAAAGTTATGATCGTGTGAAGGGAGACACCCCATGATTGATAATAAATGGAACAAATTCTACCTTCATTGCTACTATACTGGCAGAATATTGAAGTCTTCAGAGGCTATTGGATGTGATGGAAGTAGAAAATTTATTATGTGCAAGAAGTTAAGTGAGAATGGGTCTGTAGAAGACAGATTAGCAAGGAAAAAGAGTTGGAAAACATGGCTTAATAGGTCGCTCATCTCTGCTGTTTCTTCTCACTGATATGCTACATAAGTTTTAGAGTCACAAAGTAAATATGGAGTTCATATTTTTGAATTATTTAGATTGTTTTAGGTTTGTTTATCCTTCTTGTGGTACAAACATTGAATTTCCAGAAAAGATGACCAATGCAGAAAAAATGACTGAAGATGGAATACACTTGAAGTAGGCAGTGAAACTATATATCTACAATGCTGTATAGAAAATAGGAGTGATTCATCATTAAATATTGTATAGTATTTTGGAAAATATAGGATTAAATGTGATGCAGTTTATTATTTAATGAATAAATAAAAAGACAAGTAAAGAATCAACGTGTGAAAATCGGTTGAAGGTTTCTGTTTAATTCCTTTGTTTCTTGATTTGTCATAACATGTTGGCGGTTTACTAATCGTTACAGCTAGCTATCTGCAGGAGTACTGATTTCTTGTGATGGAACTCCTTGTTGGTTGGGGTTTATATATACATGTGTGTGTGTGTATTTGATAATGTTTCTTAGTGACTGGTTCAGCATCATGTAAAAAAGAGAGCATTGTGCTTGTAACAGACTAAGAGGGAAGGGAAGGGAACCTTACAGACGGATGGACTCTTTGCGCTGTTGGTTCACAACGATGTAATGGAACATTTTGAGAAGTCTGTTAACAAAAAAATTAAGTCATTATGTCGTATCAGGTATAGGCCTTTCAAATTCCATGAACAGTGTGAGTGTGTGTGTGTCAGTGTCTGTGTATATGTATGAATACAAGAATGCAATTCCCAACTACATTGCTTGGCTACAGAGCAAAGGATAATCAAATAGTCTTTCACTTTGGAAACAACTTGATCATCGTTGGTGATTAAACATATAATTTGACCACTCAAGAATTCACTAATATGTGTTATAATATATCGTACAGAACATTACCTGAGTAGATTCATCTATCAATTTCTCTTGAGCACCAGCAATAGCAGATAGTAAATATAGGTTATGCTCAAGTTTTGCTTCAAGCCTGCAGTTAGTTGCGTAAAATTTAAATAAATTCTCCAAATATTTCCAACACCACAACCAGACATCATATACAACAGTGTCTGTGCAAGTGCAAATTCCATCTTCCCTCCAACATCACAACCATAAACTGCTTCCATAGCACTTCAGTCATCTCCACTGACCACTGCAGCCACTCCCCTTCACCATCTCTGTTAACCTCAACTTCCCCAATCACTACCCTGAACAGACTGCTATAACACAACCAGCCATCCTCTTCACCGACCACAGCACACTTAAACGACAAGCCCACCGGTCCTTACAAATTTGCAGTACATTTGCAAACACTTGTAGTTTCATTCTCCTCGACACAAAGTTCTTCAGTCATCGCAACAACTCCATCATCCAAACCATCCTCTTTGCCAAATTCCTGCATTCCTCTTCCTTTGTCACTCCCCATGCCCCCCTGACCATCCACCATTACAACACTGCATCTCTCAAACAACAGCGAACTTCATTTCACCACATACCATCACTGCCTTGCACTTCTCAACTACCACATTCCCTCAACCAACTTAACTGCCACATCATTGCCATTCCACTACAAACTCAGACGCATCTTGCAACTTCAAACAAAATCGCTGCATCCAGACTTCACTTTTACAACCCACGCTGTCTTCATCCAGATCGTCTATCATAACCTGTTCGAGCCTCTACCACCTCTGCTACATCACCTCCCCTTTTCATCTTCAACTCACTTCACATTACTCGAATCCAGCAGACCACAACACGACTTCCACCCCAACGAGCATCGAACAACACCCCAAATCAACCAAGTTCGAATCAACGATCAACCACTGAATCCAAGTCGAGCATCAAATTCACAGCATCGAACCTCCAAATCAATAACCGCAAACCTACTTGCCTCTTTCCACCTTCACCACATCTCAAAATCACGTCACTTCGACACCCAAATCCGCCAACATCCCCAATTGAAACCTGCAATCGAGTCCATTTACTTCATGGTGGGAATCGAGAATTGAGAATTCATACATAAAATTAAAAGAAAGAAAGTAAAATTAATGCACCCGGTTTCAAGATGAAATCGAAGAGGACCGACATAGCCAAGGAGATGTGTGATGACTGTAGATAGAGCCGAGGATGAAGATGAAAGAGCGATGATGAACAAAAGCATGCAAGGAAGAAGAAATAGAGAAGCCACGCCTCTTTTAAAATTTAAGGGATTGCTGCGAATTGTATATGAGAAATTGGACGAGAAAGACAGAGAGATGTATCAGGGGGACTGTAAAATTATTTGGCGAATGGAATGAAAATTTGATGGAGAAATGAAAATCTGAGAACTAAAATTTTAGCGGGAAAAAAAGGTAAAGTAGCGGGAAACAAAATTTAACGTAGTTGCATCGGTTGAATTTAAAACCGATGCGACTAAAACTATTTGCACGTACCAATTGCATCGGTTGTTGATGACAACTGAGGCAAATTTGATTTTTTTATTACCTATTGCTTTTCACATACCAATTGCATCGGTTATTAAGATAGAACAGATGCAAATAGTTCTATTTGCATCAGTTTTTACTTCAACTGATGCAAATAGGGCGAAGCAATATGCACTTTTTGTAGTAGTGACAGGTTTATATATATGTAGTCAAACACACTTTGATAACTATAAAATATCAATTAAGAAACATCTTAAATTTTCTTGATTAAATTGTACTTTTAAATTTAATTTATTATTCAATAACTCTAACCAAAATTGCCTTTATATATATAATCAAAATATCTGTATATATCAGAAATTTAATAATATCAAACTTAGTTTATTTGAAATGATAATATATACATATATAATCAAACTATAAATTACTAAAATTACATATTAATAGTGTTACTATTCGCACAAGAAGTAAAAAAAATTACTTTTATCGTTATTAAGAGGTTGTACAAAATTTGTGTACCGACAAAAATTCATACAGCAAATAATCAAGTCAGCAAAGTTAAAACGTGGAAAACACACAACCTACATGGGCAAGTAGCCAAAAATTTACAACATTAAACATGAAGCCTATATTTAAGATAGTATACAATTATATAATATAGCTTATGACATTATCCCCATCTATATTTGGAATGCATACATGAATGGTACTATAGAAGTCAAACATACATACTATATATATATATATATATATATATATATATATTGATTATATAAAAAAATATTTAAGTAGTTAGGCAAGATATACTCATTCAAATACAACTGCCTTTCCCCTCTAAGAGCATCTCCAACATCTAGGGGAATATTCGGGCTCTGAATATTACCCCACTTTGAATACTCAGGGGTTGGCCCAGCAGCTGGGCGCTAATATAATCAACGTCCAGGCTATGGGCGCTGATTAAATCAGCGCCTAAGGCTAGGCGTTTATAAGTGGGGCACTCATCCCCTTTCCCCTCATTTTTGCTCTATTTTATTTGCTTTTTTATTAAAAATAACGTCTAAAAGCTGCCATGTGTAATCAAAATCGCAAGACGAACCATGCACCATTAGCTAGAGGAGCTTGTAGGCCCAGCACACATTGCTCCAGCTCCGGATACGACGATTTTCCAGCTGCGAATTCTACACAAGCCGCTAGAGGGTTACAATCATCGTATCTTCACGACATTGGATGTGGTCGAGGTATAATTCTAACTAATGGATAAATACCCATTAAATAATGTTTATTAGATACATATGTGATATTATAAAGTAACATACTTAGTTGTTTGAATTTAAAGTACAATAATCTCGAACAACCCTTTAATTTTTTAGTCACAGTACGTCAGCTATCGGGGTAGTTAGGTAAAATGTAGAGCGCAGTAGTATGACACACTACCCCAAGTTTTAGTACATAGGCCGCAAACTAGTCCTTTTGCACATTTCTTATAGATTAGGCCACCATAATCTTTTGATCGTCCACTTATAACAACCCTAGTTGAGAGATGGTGGCCTATGACACATACTTTTCATTTTTTGGATTTTGAGCTCTGCATTACCCCCGCCGACTTTTATATGTTGACTGGGATTGAGATCGAAGGCTCTGACAGGATACCATTTCTTTTTGACCATACGTTTGAGGGCCCCGAGGTCTTCACTATTTATCTACCCCAATTTGAGGAGAGTCATGTTACCTCTGGGGCGGTCCCCCTTACATATCTATAGGCATACATTACAGCTCATATAGGCATCGAGGCTATGAGTGACGCCATGCTTAAAGCATTTCTTCTATACTTATTTGGTTCGACTTTATTTTCGAACCAAAAGAGTACCACTAGATTAGGTTACCTTGCACCGATAGCCGATTTAGATCAGCTGCACACCATAGAATGGGGTTTCGATATACTCGGATATTTGTACACCGCTCTTGATTCTTTTGCATTGGGGGAGGTTAGATAGATATTTGGGTTTTGGTACATTCTGTCGTGTTGGTACTATGAGTACATGGCGAACATGCATCCATGTATTGTTGAGACTGCTAGTCATACTCCAGAGACATATTTTCCACGCATGAGATGATGAGAGCGTGTTCAGTTCGTTTCTTAGGCACCTATGGGGGTTAGACATGACCCGATGGATGCCTGTATGCCAATTGATATGATGTGCATGAGCAATATATTCCGGGCACCATAGGTTGCATATTGGATTTCCAACACACATGCGGGCCTTATGCATGATGCTCATCCACTATATATTTCGTATCATTTGGGCATACGGAGGATGATCTTACTCCCACCAGAGTTTCTTCCTATTTGGTATTTGGGGGGGGCGATGCTGGTTTCAGACTACTGGGGAGTTACGTATCCTTGGAGATCCATTACCTTGCGCTGACATGTTCGGTAGACGTCAGACTATTAGATCGCAGTATATATAGGGATTGAGGCAGTGGTTGGGTAGATGCTTTTATATTTTTCTTAGTGGAGGAGGACTATGACAGCTCCTGGGTTAGAGTTGTTCCTTGACGATACATGTTACCTAACTACGCTCGAGGAGTGAACTCTGATCATATAGGCCCACACGTTGCTAGTAGTAGAGTTCGGGCACCTCCATTTTTTTGATCCTACTCCATCCTAGTATTCTCAACGGCCCATGGACTTTGTTTTGTACGCCTCTTATAGAGCGTATGATCTTACTGGTACTTTTATTGAGCAGCCGATAGTTTATATCCCGGATCATGATATGACTGGTGTCGCTACTACTGGACTATACCCGCCATATGAGGTAATTCATTTTATTAATATTTTACTGTACAATATTAGTTAATCAATTTAATATTGATATATTATATGTAATTATAGTGTGCATGTAGGTTGGACGAGCATAAGTGCTATATTGTCGCCATTCAGTATATGACACTCGTTCGTGCCCAGGCGCTCAGTCTTCAAGCTCAACAGACTCAAAAGGTGATACAGGCACAGATTGATGATTTGCAAGCTCATCTGGCTGCATTTCAGTTTGATCATGGTGGTCCCGCTCATGATGGCGATGATGTGGACGACGACGATGTTGTTGACTTAGGATGATCATGTTGTGTACTGTTTCATTTATTTTACCATTGATTGTATATATTGATGCACTACTGTATTATATTGAGGACATATATTACTGTTTATTTATTACGTTCTACAGCTTTTTTTACATTTACATTGAGGACATGTATTTTATTGAGGACATGTATTGTATTGCATAGCTTTATTTATAGTGTCCCGTTATATCGAGCACTGTTTGCACGTTGCACTACTTTTGATGATACATAGCTTAATCTGCAACAAATTTACATTGCATAGCTTTATTGGCAGTGTGACGTTATAGCGACCACTGTTGGTACGTTGCACTTTATTTGATGTTTGCTAGACTTATCACTCTAGACACATTGCAGTACTTTTGACGTCAATGTTATTACAAAGCGGTACAGTATTCTATATTATTTGAACACTGTAGCCACATTGCATAGTTTTTGCCATAGGGCATCTTCTTACTGCTATATATTCTATTGCTTGGCAAATCGTTCTGAATTCAACTCATCCTATTAAGCAAAAAATGGTGGATTATAGTCGTATTTCCTTGCTAGAATCATACTCGTACGAGGGTCCTTTAAGTCACGAGAACGCGCCTAATCCGTCTTACTCCGAAGAACCAACCAGATGGTACGTTGAGATGGAGGAAAGATATTATGAAGATGTGAGAGAGCATGAGAGAACTTTACAAGAGCAGAGGCTTTTGGAGGATGGAAGAAGATAAAAGGAGGAGCGAAGGAGCGGTAATGGGAGAAGGCAAAGAGGGCTTGAAATACGGGCTCAACAACCTTAATGAGAACAGGAGGTTGATTTTGGAGAAATATACTGCAATTTTGGAGTCAGTATTTTGTATTCCAACATAAGAAACGGATCAGACATAGGTTAATGCCACTATAGATGCTGCAATTTTCCTAATAGATGTGGACTATGGCAATGGTTGGACGATCCATTACCTCACCGTGCAATAGTGTATGCAACTGAACTTGAATAAGAAATTGAAACTCTTGGGAGGAATTTTGGTTCAATTCAGTTATCACATGATCGAAGATAGATTTTAAATCATCTGGTTTATATTTGTTTTAGATCTTGTTTACATTTCAATTATTAGTTCATAACACTATATCGGTTTATTTCAAAGTTGGTCATCCTTCCTGTATCGGTCTTTTTCAATGTTGTTTGTTATATTACATACTCAATAGATAGTGAAAGTGTACACAATTTACTAAATAACTAAAAGAAAATACATAGAACTTAAAAAACACACATTAATGCATGGAACTAAATCATAATACATTCGATTGTAAGGAAATACATAGCACTTAAACAAAGATAAATAAAACTTCATTCGAACTGTCTAATATAGCTAATCCATAGATCATATGCAGCATGTCCAACAAAATTAGTACAATACTCCCAAATATAGCATAAATCATATGTAGCTCGTGTTAACTGAAATAGGTCTCTTCCTTCACTGTGTTTATAACCTATAATGTTGACAAGCTCTAGTAAACGTGACATAAGTACCGTGAGTATCCAGAATCCATTGAAATAATCTACAATCAGAATGATATTAATGGATTCGTTTAGAGAAATCCAGAAATCTTGCTCAATCTTCTCTTCCATATGTTTTGTATCGGCTTCTATATACGCTTTGATTAGTACCAAATAATCCTATGGAGTCCAACTTTCATTTGCCATGGAATTTTTTGTACACTACAACTATGGAATGTTCATTTTAATAAGCAATTCAAACTCATCATGATGAAGACCAATAATGTCTGCGACTTGCTAAAGTTGATTTGACTACACTCTGCATTATTTGTATTCCACTTGCTAAAGTTGATTTGACTATCACTGCATCATTTATCTGCCACTTGCTGTAGTAGATTTGACCACACTCCGCATTTTTTATGTGCCATTTGGTACAGTTGATATGACTACACTCTGTATTTTTTTGTCTGCCATTTGCTAAAGTTGATTTGACTACACTCTACATTTATTTGTCTGCCACTTGATACAATAGATTTGACTGCAGCCTACATTTTTTGTCTGCAACTTGCTAAAGTAGATTTGACAGCACTCTGCCTTTTTTGTCTGCCACTTGCCACTGTCTACATATCGTAGCACTCCTATATAAGGAATTGAACTTCTATTCCATGAATCGCATTTAATATCTTCTTTCTTTTCCTCCTAGCATTAAACTAAATATAACAATGAATACTTCATCTTTTCTCAAATGTGTTATGACGTTTGATAGTGATTCCAATGAAGAAGAATACTCCAAGAGGAAGCTGAAGAATTGCAAGAAATAGCAGACATATACCATGAAAATTATGGCTCAACATCTCGAAAACACGGCGGACCTGTCGTGGGTCACAAACATGTAAACGGTAATCAATTTACCTTCCACAAAACTCTGATGCAACACTAGTTCAACCCACATTGCACTTATGAACCTGATATATTCAAGAGAAGATACGGAATGAGAAGAGATCTGTTTTAAAAATTTTAATAAGTATTATAAACAATGATAAATATTTTATTCAAAATACAATGCTTCAAAAATATAAAGGCTTAGCGGTGAACAAAAAATGACTGCTGCACCGAGGATGTTAGCTTATGGCACCCCCATAGATGCATTGGATGATGCATACCGAATCGCAGAGACGATAGCATTAGAAACTCCCAACAAATTCTATAACGACCCAAAATTTAACCACATCAAAATATAATATTTAAGTGATTTTAAATATAAAATATAAAAGGTTTTACGATTCAAACAATATTTGATAGGATTTGGAAATAGAAATATATATATAAATAGTAACATTTGCTTATTTCGACAAAAGTGACAAAATTCTGATTTCAGAAAAGTGAGTTTAAATGGTTTAATTAATTATTTTAATTTATTTATGAGTTTTTTTATTTTTAAATAACATTATACAAATTTATTTTTAAATTTGGTTTGCACAAATAAATAGTTTAACTAAAACGTTAAAATGTGATAGTAAAACATTTTGTCAAAATTCAACGTTTTGTCAGTTGTCGCAACGTTGTTGCACCTTTATGCATACAATTTAATAAATTTGTTAACATATAAAGATAGTTAACAGTTAACTAAACAAGGTTACTTTTAATAAACACACTTAGAAAATTCTAGAAAGTAATTAGAAAAAGTAAACTAAAAAAGATAAAACACATGTCACATCGCATGTGATATAAAGTAAAGAAATGTGACATAAAGTAAAGCAATCATTCTTATTCTTTACTTAACTCTTAAGTATTTGAATTTTAAAAGAGTGATATGATGTGGATGGTAAATTTTGAATTAAATAAGTTTACTTAATTCTTAAGGAAGGTTATTTAAGTAAAAACACAAATCTATATTTTATTCTCAAATATTTTCTATAAATACACACTCACTTTCTCACTTCCTTCCACACTTCTTCTTCTCAAAATTTCAAGCACCTTTCACTCCTTTAATGGTTTCCAACCTTAACAAAGTTATGCCAAAATACTCCAAAAAATAAAACAAATAAAAATATCAACAAAACTCCGTCTAAACCACATCAAAACGCCTCCTTCCCTCTCCTATTGCTTACGCCCCCTTCCTCCATTTGACCGAGCATACTTCCCCTTTTAAGCTTGGTCGTGGCCTCCGAATGCAAGTATGAGGAAGTTTAGCAAGTTCTAGGAGCTTAAGGCAAAGTTTAGCAAAATTAGAAATGTTTAAAACTAGTTTAAAAGCGACAAAAGGTGAGACCTCTAAATTAATAAGTGGGAAATGTTTATATGATGTTTTTCAAGTTATAAATGTTGTTTGGATGTTAATAATGATGTTTGATAACTGTTTGAAAAAGAAAGCAACAACCTTTAAGTCATTTGCAGAAGTTAGTAAGCAAATATGTACATAAATGACAATTATGTGATATTGTAATAAAAAAGTTGTTAAATTGATATGCAAGTTCATATGACATGTTAGGATATGTTAAAATAATTATAAACATTTTTTGGATGTTTATTTGTTGTATATTGAATATATATGTTGAAACAAGTCATGGATTTACATGACGTATAATCACATGGAAATGACTTTCCAAAAGGAATGAAATGTGATATAGAATCATTTATACCTTTAAAAAATGTTTGAAAATGCTTTAGAAATGATTCCTAAGCGTTTAAACTCGTCTTGGCAAAGTTTGGATATGAATCTCAAAATACGCCTAAAATTTGACGCGTCGCATAACGGTAGTTCGTGGTTTCGCGTCAAAAGTTCAAATGAACATACAAAGTGGAATGTAGTTCGGAATTCTTCGAAGTTAGAATTTTTAGAATCCTTATATCTATATATTTTATATAAAAAAATCAAGATTTCATCTTGTATATTTTGAAATATGGCAAAATCAATTTTCAAGAAAAATCCAGTTTTTGCACAAAATGACCAAAGTTGAAAATTGATAAAATTAATGTTTTAAAAATATGAAATAAATTCTAAAATATTTTAAAATGTTTTAAAAGTGATTTAATTTGAAAAGATGGTTTTCTAAATGATATAAAAGTCATTTGAAGAATATAGCTTTTAAAGCACTTTTTGTAACACTATTTCAACACTTTTCGCAACGCTTTTCAATAACTTTTGAAATAAAGGTTGAAACTTAACAATTCTTTCCCAAATCCTTAGTAAATATTTCTTAGTAAATAATAAAGCATTTTAAAAGCAATTTGAACAAGTTAAAATTATTTCAAAGATGGTTAAACAAATACTTAAGTTATTTAAAAAGGGAAAATGAGTATGCGGAAACGACTAATACATTTGTCCCGCTTGTGAGATCTATAAGTGAAAAAAAAGTGTGTAACTAAGGTTAGTAATGGAATAACCAGTTCTCTAAACTTACCTGGCCTTAGTTTTCTCTTTTAGGCGAGGGGTGGAACACATCGATAGGAAAGCCCGGATGCTCAACTCGGATTTTATAGAAATAGCCCTCTTATACTCATTATTAAAATCCAAAGAGGGAACTTGTCCTATTCGTGGAATTTCAAAGGCGATCTCACCGTTATTCCATCCGTAGCACTCATTGAATACGGAAGTTGATTTTGGATAGAAGTAGAATGATTTCTATAATCCTATTTTCTTAAAAGATACTTTTAAAAATAATTTGAGAAATATATAGAAAGTGGTTTAAATGATTCTGTATTCACTAAAAGAATATTTTGAAAATATATATCTCTCTAAGATATTTTGGTACAGGAAAATGAGTGAATAGAAAAACAATCACCTAATCACATCATTTTTATCGATGATTGGATTTTGAAGGAACCAGGGTCAGATTTAGGCGATTCCTATCCGTAAACCACTTCGAACCAATGTATACGTTCGAAAGTGAAGACATGTTGAAGATGATGATTATTGAAGACCGTGGATCTTCATAGCGTGAGGACTGCTTATTGAACATGCTCTGGGTAGCTCCCATTATAGAGTTATTTATAGCAATGGTCATCTCATGGTGGATATTTTTCGAATTGCAAGGACCACTTGCAACTAGTGGTAGTAGAAGAATGCCTTCGGTTTGTCCTGTTATGGATAACTTGTATGGACGTTTGTTTGACATTGCATTTCTAAAGATTACATGCATTGGTTTTTACAAACGTATATCAGTGGCGGCGGAGAATGCAACTTCTCTTAGCTTAAAAACCACCTTGAGACGTACGAGCTCATGGGTTGTATTTTTGTAGAAGGCAATTAGTAGTCAATGGAAATGGCAATGTGGCATTCAGAGATATGATATGTGATATATGAAAGGTATTCGTTGGCTCAAGCCTTATCAACCGAAAATGACCGAAACAGGGTTAGATGCAGCAAGGATGAGTGGGTCCTTTCCAATTAGGGTATGATCATCCCCTTCTAGATATATTTCTTCCCCCCATGGCGTTCAGGATGTAAATTAATGTGGATGTATGCGAAGTTTGCTCTCAGATAAAGGTTGGTAACGACCGAGGGATGATATATTCAGTACTATCTAGTTACAGAGATAGGCTGGTCTTGTGTTGGTAGCGGATCCTTTGTAATGGTCCTCTGGGCATCCATCTATAGGTGAACCCATCAGAAGGTAGTCCCTTCACCTGCAGAAATCCATTCTCCAATAAGAACTTTCAGACTTGATTGTAAACCTATTATGTTGGAATTTAATCAATGTAGCAATTTCGACTAAGATTAATAAGTTTATTTGCAAATATTTTCAAAGAATGTCACTAAAAATAATACCCCAAATTTTACGTAATAAAAGGTTTTGGTTATCATAAGGTAAAAACATGTCCCGTGTTTATGTGCGGTGTGGTCTTATGAGATACCTTTTTGTTTTTAAAACATCGTGCTTTGAGTTCTCACACTAGTCCCATGACTGATCCAAAGTTTGTTTTTCCCTCTAAACTCTGAGCGCCCTATTTTTCGAGCAGCCGTGTAGTCAAGATACTTTAAAAGCATTTTGGAGCATGTTGGGGAGCATTTTGGAGAAGTCTTTTGGAGCTATGAAGCTGAAATACCTTATGTAGATATCTACCCGTTTTCCGATGTGTTGTGTAGTATGTATTTCCTAGCATATGTTCGGATAGACAGTTATAACTATCCCGTTGGAATTGTATTCGACTCTGATCAAAATATATAATTACAGTGTTAACTGCGATGTGAGATTCTATTATTGTGTTATCTTCTATCTTTATTTTCTTTTACGCCCCTAATAATCTGCCTTCCTAGCACTTGGATTTACGGCACATGAATACCATAGATGTACTATTGTTGATTTCTGAGGGTCGAGAAGATGGGTCATAGCATGTGGTATCAGAGCTTAAGGTTAAGCGAGAATCTTGGTTTTTTCGGGGTATGACTTAATAGAGATAGGGTTAGTAACGCCCTAAAATGAGTTTAGTCTGAGGGAGCACGTAATTAAAACTTTTAACTTGAATAAGTATATTCATACTGTATAGCATTCCCTAAGATATCTCGTCTATATATCTTAACGATCTTTTCTTACTACATATAGATAATAGAAAATGAGTGGAAGAAGAGTACGAGGTAGGGTAGGAAGTAATATCACAAATGGTCAAACTCCCGCAGCTATATTAGTCGAGGAAGTAAGAGTTCCGATACAGCCCCAAATTAACTTTGCAACTTTATGCAAGAACTATACCAGCCTTGGTGGAAAACCTTTCAAAGGAACAGAAACCATCATTGAAGTACAAGCTTGGATCTGCTCTTGTGAAAGAATTTTCAAAGAAATGAATATTGGAGACTAGCAGAAGAGATTCTTAGCTTCTTGGCAACTACAGGATGGAGCTCTAGTTTGGTGGGAATCTATTATTCAGAATGAGTCAGAAGATGATTTGTCATGGGAACTATTTAAAGAAGTTCTGGAGGAACAGTATATACCGGAAGCAGGAAAATCACATCTTTACCAAAATTTTATGGATTTTAAACAGGAGGAGGAGATGTCATTTGAGGAGTATGCTAACAAGTTTAACAAATTATCTCGTTTTTGGCCTGGATTGATAGATACATCCCTCAAAAAGAATTAAAAGTTTATTTCTGGAATGAAGAAGCATGAAAAGGCACACTTTCCCCCTTTAAGCTTGGTCGTGGCCTCCGAATGCAAGTACGAGAAATTTTAACAAGTTCTAGGAGCTTAAGGCGAAGTTTAGCAAAGTTAGAAAAGTTTAAAACTAGTTTTGAAAGCGACAAAAGGCGAAAACTCTAAATTGATTAGTAGAAAACATTTATATGATTTTTGCAAGTTATAAATGTTGTTTGGATGTTAATAATGATGTTTGATAAGTGTTTGAGAAAGAAAGCAACCATCTTTAATTCATTTGCAAAAGTTAGTAAGCAAATATGTATATAAATGATAATTATGTGACATTGTAATAAAAAAGTTGTTAACTTGATATGCAAGTTCATTTGACATGTTAGGATATGTTAAAATAATTACAAACATTGTTTTGGTTGTTTATTTGTTGTATAATAAAGAAATATATATGTTGAAACAAGTCACGGATTTACAAGACGTATAATCACATGGAAATCACTTTTCAAAAGAAATGAAATGTGATATGGAATCATTTATACCTTTGAAAAATGTTTGAAAATTCTTTCGAAATTATTTCTAAGCGTTTAAACTTGTCTTGGCGAATTTTGTATATGAATCTCAAAATATGTGTAAAATTTGACTCGTCGCGTAACGGTAGTTCGTGTTTTCGCGTCAAAAGTTCAAATGAACATACGAAGTGGAATATAGATCAGAATTCTTCGAAGTAAGAATTTTTCGAATCCTTATATCCATATCTTTTATATAAAAATAGAAAATCAATATTTCATCTTGTATATTTTAAAATATGGCAAAATCAATTTTCAAGAAAAATCCAGTTTTTACACTAAATGATCAAAGTTGAAATTGATAAATTAATGTTTCAAAAATATGAAATAAATTCTAAAAATATTTTAAAGTGTTTTAAAAGTGATTTAAGTTGAAAAGATGGTTATTTAAATGATATAAAAGTCGTTTGGAGAATATAGCTTTTAAAGCACTTTTTGTAACACTATTTCCAACACTTTTCAATAACTTTTGAAATAAAGGTTGAAACGTAACAATTTTTTTTCAAATCCTTAGTAAATGTTTTTAAGTAAGTAATAAAGCATTTGAAAAGCAATTAGAACAATTTAAAATTATTTGAAAGATGGTTAAACAAACAGTTAAGTTATTTAAAAAGGAAAAATGAGTATGCAGAAACGACCAGTACATTTGTCGCGCTTGTGAGATCTAAAAGTGAAAACAAGGTGTGTAACTAAGGTTAGAAATGGAGCAACCAATGTCTTGAACTTACCTGGCCTCAGTTTTCTCTTTTAGGTGAGGGGTGGTACACATCGAAAGGAAAGCCCGGATACTCAACTCGGATTTTATAGAAATAATCCTCTTATACTCATTATTAAAATCCAAAGAGGGAACTTGTTATATTCGTGGAATTTAAAAGGTAATCTCACCATTATTCAGCCCATAGCACTCGTTGATTACGAATTTGATTTTGGATAGAAGTAGAATGATTTCGATAATCCTATTTTCTCAAAAGACATTCTTAAAAATGATTTGAGAAATATTTAGAAAGAGGTTTAAATGATTCTATATTCACTAAAAGAATATTTTGAAAATATATATCTCTCGAAGATATTTTGGTAAGGAAAAATGAATGAATCGAAAAACAATCACCTAATTACATCATTTTTATCGATGATTGAATTTCCAAGGAACCATGGTCGGATTTGGATGATTCCTATCTGAAAACCACTTCAAACCAATGTATACGTTCGAAAGTGTAGACATGTTGAAGATGTTGATTATTGAATACTGTGGATCTTCATAGCATGAGGATTGCTTGTTGTACATACTCTGGGTGCTCCCATTATAGAGTTATTTATAGAAGTGATCTCTTCGTGGTGGAGATTTTACGGATTGCAAGGACTACTCGCTATAGTGGTAGTAAGAGGACGCCTTCGGTTTGTCCTGTTTCTGGATAACTTGTATGGATGTTTGTTTGACATTACATTTCCAAATATTATATACATTGGTTTTTACAAACGTACATCAATGGTGGCGGAGAAGGCAACTTATCTTAGCTTAACACCCTCCTTGAGACGTACAAGCTCAGGGTTGTATTTTTGTAGAAGACAATTAGTATAGTCAACGGAAATAGCAATGTGGCATTCAGATATGTGATATGTGAAAGGTAATCATTGCGTCAAGCCTCGTCAACCGGAAATGACTGAAAAAGGGTTAGATGCGGTAAGGCTAAGTGGGTTATTCCCAATTAGGATATGATCATCCCCTTCTAGATATATTTCTTCCCGTTATGGCGTTCAGGATGTAAATTAATTTGGATATATGCGAAGAGAGCTCTTGGGTAAAGGTCGATAACGGTCGAGGGAGGATATATTCGGTACCATATAGTTACAGAGATAGTCTGGTCTTGTGTTGATAGAGGATCCTTTGTGATGGCCCTCGGGGCAACTATCTAGAGGTGTACCCATCGGAAGGTAGTCCCTTCACTTAGTTATTTGTATGGAAATCCATTCTCCAATAAGAAACTTCGGACTTGATTGTAAACCTATTATGTTGGAATTTAATCAATGTAACAATTTCCACTAAGATTAAAAAGTTTATTTGCAAATATTTTCAAAGAACGTCATTAAAAATAATATCCTCAAATTTTACGTAATAAAAGGTTTTGGTTATCATAAGGTAAAAACCCGTTCCGTGTTTATGTATGATGTGGTCTTATGAGATACCCTTTTTTTTCAAAACATCGTACTTTGAGTTCTCACACCAGTCCCAAGACTGACTCGGAGTTTGTTTTTCCATTTAAACTCTAAGTGCCTTATTTCTTGGGCAGCCGTGTAGTTAGGTTACCTTAGGAGCATTTTGTAGCATGTTGGGGAGCATTTTGGAGAAGTCTTGTGAAGTTATGAAGCTGAAGTATGTAGATATATAACCATTTTCCGCTGTGTTGTGTAGTATGTATTTCCCATCATATGTTCGGATAGACAGTTATAACTATCCCGTTGGAATTGTATTTGACTCTGATAAATTATGTATAATTAAAATGTCAAATGCGATGTGAGATTCTATTATTGCATTGTCTTCTATCTTTATTTTCTTTTACACCCCTGATAATCTGCCTCCCCGGCACTTGGATTTATGGCACGTGAATACCATGGATATATTATTGTCGATTTCTAAGGGTCGAGAAGACGGGTCGTAACAAATTCTATCAATCTATAATGGAAATTTTCAGCACTGAGTACCTTAGATTGCCAAATGAGAATGATGTGGTGCGATTCAAGAAATGCATGAGAGCAGAGGATGGCCTGGAATGCTTGGAAGTCTCGACTTTATGCATTGGGAATGGAAGAACTTCCCCCAAAGCATACAAGGAGCTTACAATGGTAAATAAAGAAAACCAACTATTATTTTGAAAGTTTTTTCTTAATACGATTTATGGATATGGCATGCTTTCTTTGGAATGTCTGGATCTAACAATGATTTAAATGTTATTGAGAGGCCATACTTATTTAATGATCCGACACTTGTTCAAGTTACTCTAGTGTCAGGGAAAAACACTTACGACCACAAATATTATCTTGATGATGGGATTTATCCAAAATGAAACACTATTTTAAAGACATGACCAAACCCAATAACAACAAAGCAAGCAAAGTTTGCTGTGATACAAGAAGTACAAAGAAAAGATGAAGAAAGAGCTTTTGGTATTGTACAATCCAAATTTGCAATGATTAGTAATCCATGTAGACTTTGGTCTGGGGAAAAAATGTCCAAAATCATGTTTGTATGTATTACACTACATAATATGATTATTGAAGATGAAAGTGATATGGACGAACAACAACGTTACTACGAATATGATGGTGAAGGGAAAATGCCAGAAGTATTCCGAGATGATTTTCTTATAACAGAAGAAGCATTCAACGTTCACGTGGAATGAAAATTTTCATATCACGACGCACAATTTCACAACCGGCTCTAAAAAGATCTTATGAATCAATGAAATTAGTTTGGTGATTGCTAGATAAATATTATATTTGATATGTCATGTATGAATGCGTTTGCGTTGTAATAGTATTTAAGTTGTCTTATTACTATGTATTTCATTTCCTTTAAATGTTATTCTGTTTCGTTATCGACTTTGTCTAAATGGAAACAAGAATGGAACAACATTAATTAATAACAAAATACAGCATATTTAAATAAACGATTCATTACACCGAAAGTAGTACGCCTTAAACAATTCTAAGACTAAAACAAACTACTTTGAGGGAACTTGGAAATAATTATTTTTCATTTGTCTCCATCCAATACTGCTTTTACATGTCATCCATCCCTGTAACGACCTAGTTTTTTAGTCGTTTGAATTTAGAATATTTAATTGAATTCAAATATCTAAAAATGAATATTATAAGTTAAATCATTTAATTAATTAAATATGGGATTTAATAAGAATGAAAATGAATTCCAAAAGTTGACTTAAATTCTATGTGAATTAGAATTAAGTTAGGGAAGTTTTAAAATTGAATTAAAAGCGATTTGGCAGAAATTGGCAATTTTAATATTTAATTAACGTGTAAAAAATAGTCATTTTGACATTGTCTTGGATTTTGAAGAAACTAGTTTCATTTGATCCGTAACAGTATATTATTGTAGGATTCCAAATTTCGTGTCATTTGGGCTTACGGTTTAGTCATGCAAAACTAAAACGCATAGAAATTTATTTAAGTAATTAAAATAATTCGATTTGAAACTAATCTTCCAAATACGAAGGAAATGACTCTCAATATATATTTCGTTGTATTCGAAAAAGGGGTAAAACATTATGAGCGCTAGGCGGTGCGCCTCGATTGGAGTTTGTAAAATATTCAGATGAAAAGTTATTTACAGTGCGTTTAAATAGATGAAAAAATTCACTCAAACCCTAGCAAATTAGGGCAGCTGCTATCACCATTTTCTAGGGCCGAAAATCACCATCATTCCCCTGCGTTTTTCTCTCCATCTATTGACTTTTAGACCAAGACTTCAACTAGAGAATCAAAGAGCACTCAAGATCATACAATCCAATGGTCGTGATTTGAAATAGCGTAGTGATAAGAGAGAAATCAGGTAGCGTTTGTCATGCATTTGAGCATGTTTATCAAGGCAAGAAGGTGGCTGAGCTCAACTAGGTTTAGGGCGCGAGTGCGTGAGAGTAGGGGCTTTGACATGAGGTTCTCCGATCAAATTCTAGTGCGACGTGGAGGGTATGGCCATTAAATAGAGTGTGTTTGTGATGGGCTACGATGAAGCTTGGGTTGCGTATGAAGAAGAAGGGTTATTAACGTTGATGAGGGTAATTAATTTAATTAATGATGCAATTAATTATATTTTAAAAATCATAAAACTAATAAAATTCATATCTTTGTCATACGATGTCCGATTCGAACGAAACGAATCGCGTTAGGTTAGTATCTGAAAATACTATGCTATAGAGTTGGATTGGAGTTGATTTGAACTAATGGAAATTTTGGTTGAAATTAAACGCTCGTTTAATTTTATCCTAAATAAAACGCTGCAACGACGACGGAACCAAAGTGAGTAAAACTCACTCTTTCTGGGCCACTTATATTTTTATATAATTGGGAATATTTTTATTTGGTTGCTTTGATGACTGTTAGATGTTATGTATATGTGTGTGTGTGTGTGTATGTATATGTATATGTATATGTATATGTATATGTATATGTATATGTATATGTATATGTATATGTATATGTATATGTATATGTATATGTATATATATTGAATGTTTGGATGTTATGCTATAGTAGTTAGTAGTTGGATATATTCCTGCCTATTGGAGTAGATGAGACTCTATATGTTCCCGTGTATGAGCGGATGACCCTTTGTACACGTGTCTTCCTCGAAGCAGACATTGTACATATTTTCTTATATGTATATTTGTTGCAGGTTACAGGTTTGAGGGATCCAACTGGATTCCTCACCATTGTTGATGTTTATTTACACATATTGTTATATATGTTGTATTATGTGATATTTAATGTGTTGTATGTCGTAATTTCTATTATTGATGTGGATCCCTTTTGTTTAGCGTTTTTGCAGCACTGGGCCATATTTTTGGAATTTTAAAAATGATGATTTCGATTTAAAAAGGATTTCAAACTGATTTTGGAAAAAAAATTAATAATTTTTGAATGATTAAAGAAATGGATTTATTTTAAAGAAATAAAATTTTATAATTTTTATGTCATACAAATTATGTTTTTTATGAAATATACTTAAATATGATTTTTGAAATATTAAGTTAACTATTTTGTAAAATAAGTTAAATTGAGAATTTTGAACTTATTATAAATGTTTTATATATAAGAATTATGAAATTGATATTTCATAAATAAAAATAATGGGATTATAAACGAGTTTTATAAGTGTTAAAATGAAGTTATAAATGAAACCTTTAAATAAATAAGATTTATAAAGTAAGGAAGTTATAAAAGGAATGTTATTAATAAAGAGATTTAAAGAATTAAATTTTATAAACGGTGCTTTGTAAATATTAGAATGGAATTATAACCAAATTTGTTTATGGATCTGTAGTTAAAATTTAGCAATGAATTTATAATGGACTTTATAAATAATGAGACTATAAAAAATGAATTTGTAAATAAAGAGATTTATAAGTAAATAAACTTATAATGGGATTTTGGCATATAAATGAGATAAACAGGAAATTGGTTAATAATAGAATTTTATAAATGGAAGTTTTTATAAAATAGAAACGTGAATTACAAACACTATTTAATAAATGTGAAATCAATTTAATTTGATAAGCTAAATATGGATTTTTTTATAAAAGGAAATATGTTCACATTTTTAAAGAGAATAATTCTTTATATGAATTTTTGGAAAGTAATATTATAAAATGGTGTTTAAATGGTTAGAAAATAAAATGATTTGTAAATTTACATATTATTAAAATAAGTATATGAAAATGTTTCCCAAATATCCAATAAGTGAAATGGTTTTGAATATTACCTTTCTAAAGATATTTAAGTGAACAATTGGAAAGTGATTTGATTTATAAACGATCAACACATTCAGGCCCGGTGACCACTTATGTGCTAGATTTTGCTCGTTGCTTTGGTAATTAAATAACCGACTATCAAATTTGGCTATTTTAGTTTCTCAACTTTATGTAGAAACTAATTAGCCGTACACTTAGTACGTAACTGACTATGTAGGCTAGATTATCGTTTTTGTCGAGAATGTTGATTCATGTAGTGTGGAGTGATTACTCCAATCTATCGAGCATCCTTCTTGGCCAAAGGATAGCAAGTTGAAAGTTGGAGACATTATAAGTCTATGAGACTTGGTTTCTATGTGAGGTTGATAAACGCTTTTGCATTGTTGGTGCAAGGAGACCGAGATCAGATTTATCTAAAAACCACTTCAAACCAACATATATGCGACGATTGTGCTGCTTGGTCGATGATATTGATATTTAGGATTTTTCATATTGAAGGACTGCTTGTTGATCATTTGGGGTTAAAATCCCCATATACATATAGTAGTAGTTGTCTCTTCGTTATGAAATATCCATTGCATGGGTTGTCGCCACTAATCCTACAGGATGTGGTAGGAGAGTACCTTCAGTTTATC
Source organism: Allium cepa (assembly GCA_030765085.1). NCBI lineage: Eukaryota > Viridiplantae > Streptophyta > Magnoliopsida > Asparagales > Amaryllidaceae > Allium > Allium cepa. Next base: position 592,112,241 of record CM060928.1, read on the forward strand.
ATGTTCTTGGACAACTTGTATGGACGAGTGTTTGACATTGCATTTCTATTATTACGTACATTGGTTTTTACAAATGTACATCATGTGGTGGCGGAGAAAGCTAATTCTCTTAGCTTAACACCCTTCTTGAGACATACGAGCTCAAGGGTTGTATTTTTGTGGAAGGAAATTAGTAGTCAACGGGAATGGCAATGTGGCATTCAATGATAATGATGATGTGATATATGACATGTGAAAGGTAATCGACACCTCTTTTAGCCTCACTCTTCGGAAAATGACTGAAACAGGGATAGAAACAGCAAGGCTAAGTGGGTCGCTCCCATTAGGAGATGTCATCACTCTTCTAGATATATCTTTAATGTTATGACGTCGTGTATCTGATTATTATTTATGTATGCTTGTGGTTATGGATTTTAGGTCGATAACGATCGGAGTGATGACATATTCGGTACTATACAGGATGGGGTAGGCCGATCTTATGTTTATTTAGGCGCCGAGTATTTGGACCCTAGGTTCATCCTTAGAGAGGTTACCCAGTTTTGGAAAGGTAGTCCATTCACCTGGTCATCTGTATGAAAATCCGTAATACAATACGGAGCTGCCATTTTCTTTTGTAGAAAGTTTTGTATTACAAGGTGTATGCTGCAATTTAATAATGTAAAAATTTCTGCTATTTTAATATTAATTTTATAATAGACACTATTATAATATAAGAGAATTTGATATGAAATGTTTTATTATTGTAAGGTAAAAACCTTGTCGGTATTTATTTTTGACATGGTCTTACGGGATAACCTTTTGTTTGATACAGAAAACTTTCGGTAATCTTAAAACTTTAAAATTCAATTAAGGTGTGTTTTTCTTACGCTAGTTTACCAGACTGATCCGGGTGTTCTTCGCTTTCAATGCTTGGGTCAGACCGAGTATATTAACAGGTTCTGATTTGGTTCTTTTGGAGCTTCAGCAGGCAAGCTAGAGATCTTCATGTTGTATACATGTATCTGTTTATTTTATTTTTGCGGCATTGTTGTTGTTGTTGTACATTTTCAGCATTTGTGAGGATAGGTTATTAAAACTATTCAATTGATGATTAATTATTGTGTAATCTGTATTGATTTATGTATATTACAGTTTCTCTTTGCAAAGATTATTGATCTATATTATATGTTATTCCGCTGCGATGTGAGATTCTGTATTGTTTTTGGATCTGCTTCTCTCTCTTCTTCTTCTCTTCTCTTCTTCTTTTTTCTCTCTTTCTTCTCACTCTCTCTTTTCTTTTTCATGATCATCTGCATTTTTTTCGCTTTAGGTCGACACGTGTGATTTGTTATGGGTTCAAAGGGATCGGATTTATAGGTTGTCACAGGTGGTATCAGAGCTTAGGTTTAGTATACTCCTAGGCTTTGATCTGTACTCAGTATAGATAGGGTCAGTAGCACCCTGATTGAGTATGAGTGTATTATATATATGAACACGCATTTGTTAGTGATATAAAAATATTTTGTATTATGTTGATTGATCTATTGAGTGTTTTATAAATCCTGGTCGGTGTGTAGGACGCCACTGTATCGATATGGATTTCTAAACTCTTAAATAAGGTAAACTGACATAATATTGTTTTGAATGGATAAATGAATTAATTTTACCTCGATTATATTTTTATATATAATTATATCTATTGATTGTTGGTTGTTAATCAATGGTAATATATGATTATTATCATTTGTTATTTGTTGTTGTATTTAATAAAACTTGTTATTATTATAATTTAAACAACAATAAAAAAAATTGGAATGATCTTATATATATAAAGTGAATAAGTGAAATTATATAAGTAAAAATTTATAAGTGTGATTTATAAATATAAAAAGGGGTTTTAAAAGATATATGGTGTTGAATTCACTGCAGTTACTGGAAAATAATAAGGTGATGACTGCAACATCATCAGTATTATTTTCGAGTTTCTGGGTGATGGACTTGATATCATTAGTAAATTGAAAATTTAAATTTTGTTGTGATAAACAAATTTGAATTTAAAATCTAAGTTTGAAATTGATAAATATAAGTGACATGAGTTTTGGTCTTATAATATGAAATAAAAATTTGACTTTGGTAAAGTTAAATAAATTTGAGTTTTAAAAATAAAATATATGATTTGAAATTTAACTAAAGGAAAGTTAAATAAAGTGAATTGGATTTGAACTGGATTAGATAAGTTATTAAAATGAATATACTCTTAAGTGGTAAATAATTATATAACTATAAATTGAAATAGTAGCATGTGAATGAAACAAACTTAAGTAAATCTTCATGGAATCTTAAATAAATAAGTTGTATAACTTATAAAATGAGAATATATAATATAAAAACAAAATATTAAAATGGTTAAACAATTTTGTTAAGCAAAACAAAATCTGAATTTGAATGGTGATATGAAATTTGACTTAAGTAAAAGATTAAATAAAATGACCTTAGAAACGAAATCTAAGTTAAGTTAAAAGGAAATGGCTTTCGAAACGAACTTTAACTCAATTAAAGAAAAAGAAATGAACTAATGAAATGAGTTAAATAAAATAGAATTGAATTGAAATGGAAGTGAACTTAAGTTGTATGGTGAAAGTAAATGTAAGTGAGAATTAAATGAAACATGACTTAAGCGAAGTTAATGAATCAAATGAGCTAAGTGAAGAAATTGGAATAAATATGAACTTAAGTTAATAAATGAAATTCAACTTAAGTATATAAATGAATTGGATATAAGTTGAAATGTTGTTAAACATGAATTTGAAGTAAAGTTAGCAAAAGTAAAGTGGGTATAAATAAGTGAATGTTAATAAATTGAAAGTAAATGTGTGTTAACAAATGAATATTAATAAATGAATTGGAATGAATGTAAAAAAGTAGAATGTAAACTAATTGGATATTAGTAACAAATTGGAGTGATGAATGTAATTGAAGCGATGAATGTAATTGAATGAAAATCAATTTAAATGTAATAAGAAAGGGAAGTGAATTAAATTAATTTGATGAGAATCAAATGAAAGTAAAATGAGAAAGAATGTAATAAAATGATTGGTAGTTAAGTTAAATGTGAATTAGGTGGATGAAAACTAAACACTAAACAAATGAATTAATTTGTTGGATGTTAGTTGGATGTTAGTTGTTTGAGGGTTGCTTATGATTGCATGTGTTTAATTTGCATATAGTTGTTGTATTAGTATATGTTATATATTGATATTATATGCTATATATATGTTTTTCGTTATTTTTTGAGTGCTTAGTAGGTGTGGATGGCGTATACTTCGCATTTGGAGCTCGCTTCCACGCTATATCAGCCGTATATGCTCGCTAAATATATATAAGGTACATATCTCGGATTAAATATCATACTTTTACCTTTTCCCTTTGGGATGCCTCATCCTCGATGATGAGATGTGTGTATATATTTATATATATATATATATATATATATATTGTGATTTTTTCGGATCGAACCACGCAAAGGAGACCCTGATAATTTTTTTTGAAAATTTAAGGCGTTAAAAAAAATTTGGATAACTAAAAATGTGATTTTTGAGTTATGATTTGAAATGAGATTTGTTGGTTTTTGAAATGATGTTAGTTGATTTTGATTTGATGTCAGTTAATAGCTAAATGATTTGAAACTTAGAAAAGTTTTTATAAAGTTATAATTAATCGATTTATCTTGGAAAGTTAAACGACTTAAAAGAATTTGATAATTTATTTTAGCTAGTTAATTTTGAAAAGCTAATGAGATTTTGGGTATTTTTCTTACGCAGTAATTTCAGGGATGAAATTCTTCTAAAGGGGGAAGAGTGTAACAATCCAGCTTTTCAGTTGTTTGAATTCAGAATATTTAATTGAATTTAAATATTTAAAAACGAATATTATAAGTTAAATTAGTTAATTAATTGAATCTGGGGTTTAATAAGATTGAAAATGAATTCTAAAAGTTGATCTAAATTCTATTTGAATTAGAATTAAGTTAGGGAAGTTTTAAAATTGAATTAAAAGAAATTTGGCAGAAATTCGAAATTTTAATATTTAATTAACGTATAAAAAATAGTCATTTTTGACACTGTCTCGGATTTTGGATCTGTAATAGTATATTATTATAGGATTCCTAATTTTGTGTCAATCGAACATATAGTTTGGTCGTGCGAAGCTGAAAGGCAAAGAAATTTATTTAAGTAATTTTAATTAAAATAATTCGATTCGAAAATATATCTTCCAAATGCGATGGAATTGGCTCCCGGTATATATTCCATTATGTTCAGAATAGGGGTAAGACATTATGAAATGCCAGATGGCACACTTCGATTGGAGTTCGAAAAATATTCGGGTGAATAGTAATTTACATTGCCTATAAATAGATGACAAATTTCACTCAAACCCTAGCAAATTAGGGCAGCCGCCTTCACCAATTTCTTGGACCGAAAATACCATCTTTCCCCCTCGTTTTTCTCTCCATCCAATGACTTTTAGGCCGAATTTCAATTAGAGAATAGAAGAGCACGTCAAGAGCTTACAATCCAACGGTCATGATTTGAAATGGCGTAACGATGGGAGAGAAATTAGGTCGTGTATATTCTGCATTCGAGCACGTTTATCGAGGAAAGGGGGAGGCCGAGCTTGACCCATAGTGATAGGTAACGATGAAGCCTAGACTGTGTACAAAAAAGAAGGATTATTAACGTTAATTAGGGTAATTAATTTAATTAATGATGTAATTAATTATATTATAAAAATCATGTAAACTTATAAAATTCATATCTTTGTCATACGAGGTCCGATTCGCATGAAACAAAGTGCGGGTTCATATTTGAAAATACTACGCTATGGAGTTGGGATGGAGTTGATTTGAGCTAATGGAAATTTTGGTTAAAATTAAACGCTCGTTTAATTTTATTTCAAATAAAATGCTACAACGACGAGTGGAACCAAAGTGAGTAAAACTCACTTTCTCTGGCCCACTTATGTATTTATTTAAGTGGGAATATTTTTATTTGGCTGCTTTGGTGACTGTTGGATGTTACACACACACATACACACACACACACATACGTAAGTATGTATGTATGTATGTACGTATATTGGATGTTTAGATGTTATGCTAAAGTAGTTAGTAGTTGGATATATTCCTGTCTATTAGAGTTAATGAGACCTTATATGTTCTCATGTATGAGTGGATGACCCTTTGCACGCACGTATGTCTCGAAGCAGACATTGTACATATTTTCTCATATGTACATTTGTTGCAGGTTACAGGTTGGAGGGATCCAACTGGATTCCTCACCATTATTGATATTTATTTACACATATTGTTATATATGTTGTTTTATGTGATATTTGATATGTTGGATGCCATGATTGCTATTATTGATGTGAATCGCCTTATTTAGCGATTTTGCATCATTAGGCCATATTTTTGGAATTTCAAAATATTAAAAATGATGATTTCAATTTAAAAAGGATTTCAAAGTGATTTTGAAAATATATATGTTTTAAGAATTTTTGAATGATTAATGTGATAACCTGGAATTTTTGGGCAATAATAATGTGATAATCTTCTTTTATAAATTATTTTAAATGTGCAAAATTATTCATTTTCAAAACTAAGAAAATATGTATTTGTTTATGTATATACATAAGTAGATTGTAAATAAGAATTTGAATTTAAGTAAATATTTTAAAAATAAATTGGATTTAAAACTCTATACTTTAAAAACTAGTATATATAAATATATAATTTTTTTTATTAGTGTAAAATAATTTTTAAATCATTTTATTTAAAATTATATAAATATTGATAAATGAAATGTATTAATAAAAATTGAAAATATAATATAAAATTATATAAAAATATTAATACATGCAAATTAACAAGTGTAAGTTTAGTAACATGCAATTTAACAAGTGTCAATTGTTAGTTTTCTTTTATTTTTTAAAAATACTAAAATCAAGGCTATATATACACATCTATACTCCTACTCTTCAATTTCTTCTATCTTCACTTTTTCAAATTTTATCAAAATTAAAACCTAAAACGAACCAGAGAAAAGAAATAAAACCTAAAAGCGAAAACCTCTTCCAATTTTAAACCTGAAGCAATCAAAATCAAAGCAAAGATCATCTCAAACATCAAGCAGATCAAGATCAAAACTAAGTTCTAGTTTTCAAAATCAAATCATTTCCAGGCTTCTATTTCCAGTGTTGAAGTTTTAAAGCTCCTCTATTCAACATTTAAAATCTATGAGTAAACATCTTTTTTTAAAATAAGCTAAAGTTATTTGATAACCTAATGCATGTGATAATCTTTGAAGTTATGATGTGAAATATGCTTTGCATAAGTATGTAAGTATGATTGCATGTATTTATTTATGATGATATTGGTGTGCATGTCTGTGCTTGCTCTGCTCTAAGTTTACAGGTTTTAAAAGTTATTCAAAATTCAAAATTCTCATCCCTTAATTCTTTTAGGCCTTGATGTTTAAACAAAATAGGTTTGAATAAACAAGACCTTAATCTTAAAAATAGTTCTAAGTAATATTAGTTTAATTTTTTCTGGAAAATTAGAATATATAGTAAAATCCTAAGCATGTCAAAAATTCGAGCATCTTGATTTCTTGATTCACTTATATAATCTAAATCGTTTTCAAAAACCATGAATTTTAAAAGAAAAATAAAGATTTTTAGATTTGTGTTGAGTGAAGAATTCGGGGTCGAACGAGAAGGGGATTTTGGGCATTTTCTGATGATCGGAGCAAGGTAGGTGGTCGGGATCGCTGCTAGTGGTAGCTGGGAGATCGACATCTCGGGAAAAATTATCGAAGAATTTTCCGATCATCGTGGCGGCTGCACGACATCGTTTTAGGGTTTAAACCCAGGATTTGGTTGATATCGGAATTCAGGCTGCCGCTTCATCGTCGATGCATCGGAGATGATCGGGGGTGGGGGAATCGAAGCGTGGGACTGTGACAAGGCTTTGTTCGAGGTGATGAGTTTTCTGGTGGTCTGAGGCAACGTGTCGAGGGAATTCTTGATGATCTGTTTTGTTCCAGTGGGTTCGATCGTGCTCGTTTTTAGTTTCGTGTCTGATTCGAAGATCTAGGTAGTCGGACTGCTAGAGGAGGTTGACGTCGTCACGTTGGAGGTGGCGGCGATGACTGGAGTAGCGGAGTTCGCTTGTGCACGTGTACGGGTGTCAGGTGTGCATTGTGACTGGGTTGTTCATGGAAGAGGAAGATGGCCTCGGGTTTGTACTCGGGGAAATGAAGCGATGGCTCAAGTTTCGCTTCGGGTTGTTCACGCTAGTGTAACATGTTATAACAGTTTAAAATTTTAATACAAAACATAATAGGTTTTAAAAAAGAAAAGAGGAAGGTTGCTCGGGTTTGGCCTCGGGATAGATCCGGGTTTGACTCGGGTATATGAAGTTGCAATTTTAAAACTTTAAAACAAATCAAGTTTAAAACATTTTCTTTACAAATTCTTTTAAATGATAATTGGTTTTTTAGTTTGGGATTAGTTAAAGGTTTTAAAATAAATTATTTTAAATTAATTAAGTTTAAAGTGTTTTAGTATACATAATTTTTATTTTAAAGTTTATTTTAAATAAATTTAATATTGTAATTAAGTAGTTAATTAAGAAGATGAAGTATTTTCAATTATTAATTAACTTAAGGATCTTAAGTTAATTCATATATTAATGATAAATAATTTCTGAAGGTTTATTAAATAAAACTTAAATGTAATTAAGTAATTAATTAAGATAAATGGTTTATCTTAAATTAATTAAAGCCTTGGGTAATTAAAGATTAATTAAATAATTAATGAAATTGAAGAATAATTAATTAATTAATTAGTAACTAAAGGTTAATTAAGTAGTAATTAAAGATTTATTAATTAGTAATTAAAAGATAATTAATTAATAATTAAAGGGTAATTAATCAGTAATTATAGGATAATTAATTAATGCAAGTACTTAAGGTTGATTAATTAAATTAAAATAATAAAAAATGGTTTGTAATTAATTAATGATAAGCAGGATTAGGTAATTAATTCATAAGTAATTAATTTATTTGGTTTAAATTAAATTAATTATAATTATGTGATTAATTAATCTTGCTTATGGATGATTAATTATATAGAATGTTTGGATTGATTTATATTTATTTGTTAATCTGTGATGTTATGTGATGTGCAATACTTTGGATATAGTTGTATTTATCTGTGATGAATGGCTGTGTGAATACAATGTTCTGAATTAAATTGTTTTACTTAAACAACTTGGCCTTAAAAGAAATGTTTGGATTTCGATGAGACCCGGATCGAATTCCAAATGGTTATTCGAAAACCACATCGATCCAAAATAAATGATAGTTCGTGAATCTCAAGTGAAGATCGAGATGAAGATTCAGAGTGCAAGGACTATCTGAGGTTAACTCTGAGAGTGATTCCAAAACGAGTGTAACCGAGGTAGTCCCTTCGGTTTCGTTCGAACCCGGAACGAACTTGTATGGATGAATGCTATCAGACCATCGTCAATGGAGGACGGTGAGCATTCTAAGATATGTGTTCTAAAAAGGTAATCGTAGCCTCAAACTTCATCAATCGGAAATGGCTAAAACAGGGGAGGCGCATGCAAGGCTAAGTAGGTAGCACCCAAGTAGGATATTGTGTAACTGTATAACTCTGATGTATGATGAATACTATATAATATCTATGTGAAGTAATATATTTTTTCATTTCCGCTGTGAGATTATGATATTGTTCTTTCTTGCTTTCTATCTATTCTTTTCTACCTATATCTTTCTTAATGATGATACGTCTTTCTATCGACTGAAAGGCAGGTTGTTACAGTTGGCATCTGAGCGCTAGGTTGAGATAATACCTAGGCTTTGGAGTAATATCTATTTTTAGAGAGCGTACTCATAAATTTTATATATTTATATACCTATATGATTGTTGGGTTACCTGTCCAGGTTTTCAACATGAGTTCTAGAGGTAGAAGAGGCAGAGGTGTGAGCAGCATGACGACCACTAATGGAAGAGGTCCGAATGCTGACGGGGAAGGGCAACTGGCGAGGCTGTAAACCCAATACTGCCTCAAGTATGCTTTGCAGCATTGTGTAACGATTTTACCAATCTCGGAGGAAATCCTTTTAAAGGGACAACGTCCATCATTGAAGTTCAGGCTTGGTTCCGCCCGTGTGAGCAAATTTTTAAGAGTTTCGATCTGTCAGATGAGCAAAAGCGAGTAATGGCATCGTGGCAACTTCAAGAAGGAACAACTGCATGGTGGGATGTAGTTACCATGAATATTTCAGAGGATGATATTTCTTGGAGAAAGTTTACGGAACTGTTTGAGGAAAAATTTATGCCTACATCTGGGAAGACTCGTCTGTATAGGAATTTTCTAGATCTTAAGCAAGGAAGCATGTCTGTATCCAAATATGAGACTAAGTTCAACGAATTATCCCGCTACGGACCTGGTCTTATTGATATGCCCCTCAAGAAGAATGAGATGTTTGTGCATAGAATGAGGCCCGAGTTCCATGAGAAGATGACAGCAGATCTCAAGGGATCATTCGTGGAATTGATAGATATGGCATTGAGGTACGAAGAGATTATGGAAAAGAAACCTTTGGCATCTGTGGCAACACCAAGTGGGCATTCTTCCAATCCGAATAAAAGGAAATTCAACCCGAACTGGAAGAAGCAAGATAAAAGGAAACTAGGAGGCAACAATGGAGTCCGTAAGTGTTATGTATGCCAACAAGAAGGTCATTCGGCTAAGCAGTGTCCTAGAGGTAGAGCTCATAGTAGCAGCGTCAGAGTGGACCCATTTCTACAATGGTTCGGAAGTCTTTGTGTTTCAACTGTCAACAACCTGGGCATATGGTGAAAGCTTGCCCACTCCTTCAGAGAGCTCAATCGACTAAAGTATTTGCTATTCAAGGTGGACCGTCAACTACTACGGATGGGAAAGGCAAAGGCATTATTAAAGGTACTTTGCTTTTAGATGGCATTTTTGTAAGATTTTTGTTTGATTTTGGTGATTCTCTTAGTTTTATTTCTTTAGGAACGGTAGAGAAATTTCATCTTACCCCTAGTATTATGGACCGTCCTATTTTTGTATCTAATCCTATAGGGGAGTGACCAAGTTAGATATGATCTATAAGGGCCTAAGAATTTCTTATCTATCCTATAGTTTCTCGTGCAAACTATTTGTCTTGGATTTTAAAGGGTTTGACCATATTTTGGGAATGGATTGGTTGGACAAGCATAAGGCTGTTTTGATTTGCGAAGAGAGAATTATGTCATTAGAACCAAGCTTGGAAGGATTTCAAAAGCGACTTGCGATAGTTTAGGGGTTCACCTTAGTAGTCTTTTGCATGGAATCGAGGCATATCAAGGAGACACAGGATCCATCGAAGTGGTCAGAGATTTTCCTAACGTCTTCGAGGAAGTCAAAGGTTCCCCCCATCGAGTGATTGAGTTTCCCATCGACTTAGTTCTGGGAGCGATACCAGTTGTTCAGTCCAGTAGAAGGATGGTGCCGAGAGAGAGAGAAGAATTGGTGAAGTAGACTCAGTATTTCTTGAAGAAATGATTGATTCGACCTAGTTATTCCAACTGGGGTTCTGCTGTAGTTTTTTTGACCAAGACGGACGGGTCTTTAAGATTTTGTGTAGATTAACGGGAGTTGAATAAGGTGACTATTAGGAATAAGTACCCCTTGCCCCGTATAGACCATCCTTTTGATCAACTTCATGGAGCTTCTGTTTTCTCCCAATTAGAACTAGCCTCGGGTTTTCACCAGCTAAGGGTAGCTAAAGACAGTATACCCTTGACTGCGTTCAGAGGACCCAATTATTTTTATGAGTGGCTGGTTTGCCTTTTGGGCTAACCAACGCTCCATCTTATTTTTTGGATTTGATGAATCGTGTTTTTGGGGATGTGCTGAACATGTTTGTGCTTATGTTCATCGATGACATTCTCATCGACTCCAAGTCTGAGGAGAAGCATAAACGTCATTTGGAGATATTATTGGAGACATTGAGGAGACATGTCATGAAGGCTAAGTTTTTGAAATGCCAAGTAATATTTTAGGGCATGTCATATCTGGTGAAGGTATTTCTGTGGATCCGGTCAAGGTAGCTGTTGTTCAAGAGTGGAAACAACCGCAGACTCCTACGGAAGTCCGCAATTTTCTTGGTTTGGCAGGTTGCTACAGGAAATTTATCCGGGACTATTCCAAGATTACTTCGCCCTTGACCAAATTGACTAGGAAGGGAGAAAAGTTTAAGTGGACCCCCAAGTGTGAAGAAGCATTTCTGGATTTGAAGGCGAGGTTGACCAGTGCACCTGTTCTGGCTATTTGGAGGCAGTTGAAGCCATATGAGAAGAACTACTCTACGCATGATTTGGAATTGTTGGCTATCGTTTTTGCTCTGAATATTTGGAGGCATTATCTGTTGGGAGAGAAGTTCGAGCTTTTCACTGATCATAAACCATTAAAGTATCTTTTCTCCCAAAAGGATCTGAATTTGAGGCAGCAAAGATGGGTGGAATTTTCGGCATCATATGATTTGGACATTCTCTATACTCCGGGGAAAGCAAATGTAATGGCGGATGCTCTGAGTAGAAATGTAGTTTTGGTTACTTTGGAACTTGTTCCATCTCTACTTGAAAGGATTGCGAGTAAGCAAGGATCGGATAGAAGTTTGAGAGTAATCTTTAGGAAAGTCAAGAATGGGCAGTGCACCAGCTTTAAAATTAATGACCAGGGAACTTTGAGGATCAACTGGAGAATCGGTGTTTCGAATGTCAAGGATCTGAGGCATGAAGTTTTGTCAGAGATTCATCGCTCCAGGTTGAGTGTCCATCTAGGGATCTCAAAGATGTATAAGGATATGAAGAGAGTTTTCTAGTGGAAAGGAATGAAGAAGGATATTACTACCTTCGTCAATGGATGTGCGATCTATCAACAAGTGAAGGGTGATCAGCAGAAGTCTACGAGTTTATTGCAGCCTCTGGAAGTCCCAAAATGGAAACGGGAAATGATATCAATGGATTTCGTCGACGGGTTGCCAAGGACCGAAAAAGGAAATGAGGGAGCGTGGATAATCGTAGACCGACTGACCAAGAGCGCCCACTTTATCCCAGTTAAGGCAACCGGAACTACAGCGTCTTCAGCGGAGATTTTCTTCAAAGAGATTGTTAGGTTGCATGGAGTTCCCATCAGTATAGTGAGTGACCGTGATCTAATCTTTACCAGCAAATTTTGGGAGGCTCTGCAGACAGCTATAGGAACAAGGTTGAGTTTAAGTACATCTTGTCATCCCCAAACCGATGGACAAACAGAAAGGCTGAATCGTATTCTTGGGGATATGTTGAGGGCTTGTGTTTTGGATTTCAACGGATCTTGCGAGGACCATCTGCATTTAGTGGAATTCTCGTACAACAATAGTTATCAGGCGAGTATTAAGATGGCACACTATGAAGCTTTGTACGGGAGACCTTGTGGATCACCATCTTGTTTGGTTGAATCTGGAGATTGTCTTGTTCTGGGTCCGTATTTGATTCGAGAGGCATCTGCGAAGGTGGAGCTGATCAAGAAGAGAATGAAGCAGCCCAGGATCGTCAGAAGAGCTATGCGGACAGGAGAAGAAGGCAATTGGAATTTTAGGTCGGAGATTTGTTTTTTGTCAAAGTTTCTCTGATAAAAGGAGCGGTCAGATTTGGTAAGACGGGAAAGCTTGCTCCAAGATATATTGGACCTTTCCGTGTGCTCGAGAGAATTGGTGCTTTGGCCTGCAGGATTGAATTGCTAGACCGGATGGATGGGATTCACAATGTTTTTCACGTATCTCATCTGAGGAAGTGACCCATCTCTAGTTGTGGAACCGGCAACGCAGGAAGATTTAGAGGTCGAACTGGACTTAACTATGGTCAGGCATCCAGTCCAGATAATTGATCGAGACTAAAAGCAGCTCAGGAACAAAGTTATGATGCTAATCAAGATTCAGTGGAGCGAGGATCCTAGAGATTGTCCTGGGAAGCTCTAGATAATGTTAGGAAAGCCTATCCGGATTTGTGTCAGGATAGTTAGGATTGTTGTTTGAATGAATTGTTTGCTTTGGTTGTTAGTGTATGGCTGATATGTATGCTTGGATTGTTTGATATAAAAGCTTTTGGATTACCTTTTGCTTTTAAATTTCGGGGACGAAATTCTTTTAAGGGGGGAGGACTGTGATAACCTGGAATTTTTGGGCAATAATAATGTGATAATCTTCTTTTATAAATTATTTTAAATGTGCAAAATTATTCTTTTTCAAAACTAATAAAATATGTATTTGTTTATGTATATACATAAGTAGATTGTAAATAAGGATTTGAATTTGGGATTTCAAAAGTAAATATCTTAAAAATAAATTGGATTTAAAACTCTATACTTTAAAAACTAATACATATATATATATATATATATGATTTTTTTTAGTGTATAATTAGTTTTAAATCATTTTCTTTAAAATTATATAAATATGAATAAAGGAAATGTATTAATAAAAATTGAAAATATAATATAAAAATATATAAAAATATTAATACATGCAAACTAACAAGTGTAAGTTTAGTAACATGCAATTTAACAAGTGTCAATTATTAGTTTTCTTTTATTTTTTATCAAGGCTATATATACACATCTATACTCCTACTCTTCATTTTCTTCTATCTTCACTTTTTAAATTTTATCAAAATTAAAACCTGAAACAAATCAGAGAAAAGAAATAAAATCTAAAAGAAAACAACCTCTTTCAATTTTAAACCTAAAGCAATCAAAATCAAAGCAAAGATCATCTCAAACATCAAGCAGATCAAGATAAAAACTAAGTTCCAGTTTTCAAAATCAAATCATTTCCAGGCTTCTATTTCCAGTGTTCAAGTTATAAAGCTCCTTTGTTCAACGTTTAAAATTTGTGTGTAAACATATTTTTTCTGAAGAAAAAAAATCTAAAGTTGTTTGATAACCTGATGCATGTGATAATCTTTGAAGTTATGATGTGAAATATGCTTTGCACAAGTATGTAAATATGATTGCATGTATATATTTATGACGATATTGGTGTGCATGTCTGTGCTTTCTCTGCTCTAAGTTTACATGTTTTAAAACTTATTCAAAATTCAAATTCTCACCCCTTAATTCTTTTTAAGCCTTGATGTTTAAAAAAAATAGGTTTCAATAAACAAGATTTTAATCTTAAAAATATTTCTAAGTAATATTAGTTTAAGTTTTTCTGGAAAATTAGAATATACAGTAAAATTCTAAGCATGTAAAAATTCGAGTATCTTGATTTCTTGATTCACTTATATAATCTAAATCATTTTCAAAAACCATGAATTTTAAAAGAAAAATAAAGATTATTAGATTTCTGTTGAGTGAGGAATTCATGGTTGAACGAGAAGGAAATTTTTGGCATTTTCTAATGATCGGAGCAAGTTAAGTGGTCGGGATAGCTGCTGGAGGTAGCTGGGAGGTCGACGATCTTGGGAAAAATGATCGAAGAATTTATCGATCATCGTGGCGTTGCACGACATCGTTTTAGGGTTTAAACCCAGGATTTGGTCGATGTCGGAATTCGGGCTGCTGCGTCATCGTTTATGCATCGAAGATGATCAAAGGTAGGGAAATCAAAGCGTGGGACTGCGGTGAGGCTTTGGTTGAGTCGACGAGTTTTTGGTGGTCTGAGACGACGTGTCGAGGGAATTCTTGGTGATTTGTTTGGTTCCAGTGGGTTCGATCGTGCTTGTTTTTGGTTTCGTGTCTGATTTGAAGATCTAGGTGGTCGGACTGCTAGAGCAGGTTGACGTCGCCGTGTTGCAGGTGGCGGCGATGACTGGAGTAGTGGTGTTTGCCTGGGCACGTGTACGGGTGTTAAGTGTGCATTGGGACTGGGTTGTTCGTGGAAGAAGAAGATAGCCTCAGGTTTGTACTCGGGGAAATGAAGTGATGGCTCGAGTTTGGCTTCGGGTTGTTCACGTGAGTGTAACCTGTTATAACAGTTTAACCTATTATAACAGTTTAAAATGTTAAAACAAAACGTAACAGGTTTTAAAAAAGAAAACAGGAAGGTTGCTCGGGTTTGTGCTCGGGATAGATCCGGGTTTGACTCGTGTATATGAAGTTGCAATTTTAGAACTTTAAAACAAATCAAGTTTAAAACAAATTCTTTTAAATAATAATTGTTTATTTAAGTTTGAGATTAGTTAAAGGTTTTAAAATAAATTATTTTAAACTAATTAAGTTTAAAGTGTTTTAATATATAACCTTTATTTTAAAGTTTATTTTAAATAAATTTAATATTGTAATTAAGTATTTAATTAAGAAGATGAAGTGTTTTTAATAATTAATTAACTTAAGGACCTTAAGTTAATTCATATGTTAATGATATATTATTTCCAAAGGTTTATTAAATTAAACTTAAATGTAATTAAGTAATTATTAAGATAAATGGTTTATCTTAAATTAATTAAAGTCTTGGGTGATTAAAGAATAATTAATTAATGAAATAAATTAAAGAATAATTAGTTAATTAATTAGTAATTAAATGTTAACTAATTATTAATTAAAGATTAATTAATTAGTAATTAAAAGATAATTAGTTAATTATTAAAGGGTAATTAATCAGTAATTATAGGATAATTAATCAATGTAAGTAATTAAGGATGATTAATTAAAATAATAACAAATGGTTTGTAATTAATTATTGTTAATTAAGTAGGATTAGGTAATTAATTCATAAGTAATTAATTTATTTGGTTTAAATTAAATTAATTATAATTATGTGATTAATTAATCTTGCTTATGGATGATTAATTGTATAGAATGTTTAGATTGATTTATATTTATACGTTAATCTGTGATGTTATGTGATGTGCAATACTTTGGACATAGCTGTGATAAATGTAAGTTATTTATCTGTGATAAATGGCTGTGTGAACACAATGTTCTGAATTAAATTGTTTTACTTAAACAATTTGGCCTTAAAAGAAACGTTTGGATTTCAATGAGACCCGGATCAGATTCCAAATGGTTATCCGGAAACCACATCGATCCAAATTAAACGATAGTTCGTGAATCTCAAGTGAAGATTGAGACGAAGATTCAGAGTGCAAGGACTATTTGTCGTTAACTCTGAGGGTGATTCCAAACTAGTGTAGTGGAGGTAGTGCCTTCGGTTTCATTCGAACCCGGAAAAAACTTGTATGGATGAATGCTATCAAACCATCGTCAATGGAGGACGGTGTGCATTCCAAGATATGTGTTCTAAAAAGGTAATCGTAGTCTCAAGCCTCATCAACTAGGAATGGCTAAAATAGGGGAGGCGCACGCAAGGTTAAGTGGGTAGCACCCAAGTAGGATAAGATTTTCCCTTGTCTAGAGGTCCCTTTATTCGGCTGTGTGGGTGGTTGTTGGCCACAACTGTGGGGTTGTCTTATTCGGACTATCCAGTAAGGGGTAGCACCGGTCTTGTGTTGTAGGGGATCGGGTGGATCCTCCGTACATTGATCTAGACCACGTATTGTGACGGACGGTACCCTAGTAGCCCTGTCATTGTATGGAATCCAATCTCCAATAAGTGCCTATACGGTTTTGATTGTGCCCAACTATGTTGGAACGTGAGATGTAAGCATTCCAGCTATTTCCTATTTTATATTTAAAACGCTAGACACTATTATAATATACTGGATTTCCTATCAAATGTTTTGGTTATCGTAAGGGAAAAATTGTTCGTGTTTATTTGCGGAGAGTCTTAGGAGATACCTTTTATTTCAAAGGTTTTTCAAGTTAAACAACTTAACCGTTTACTCACACCAGACCTATGTCTGACCCAGAGTTTATTTTTGTTTTCTTAAACTCTTGGGTAGTCAAAATTTTATGAGTAGCCAAGTGATCAAGTTGGCTTGAAGAATTTTGGAAAGGACTTGGAGCAAGAGACTTGGCGTATATTTACATCTATTCCGCTGTGTTGGCATCATCTGTTTTGTATTTAGGATGTAATGGATAGACATGTATTCACTGTCTAATGTGATGTTATGTAACTGTATAACTCTGATGTATGATGAATACTATGTAATATCTACGTGAAGTAATATATTTTTCCGTTTCTGTTGTGAGATTATGATATTATTCTTTCTTTCTATCTATTCTTATCTACCTATTTCTTTCTTAATGATGATACGTCTTTCTATAGAATGAAAGGCGGGTCGTCACGGTTGGTATCAGAGCGCTAGGTTGAGATAATACTTAGGCTTTGAAGTAATATCTATCTTGAGAGAGCTTACTTGTAATTTTTATATATCTATATACCTATCTGATTGTTGGGTTACCTGTCCAAGTTGCCAACATGAGTACTAGAGGTAGAAGAGGCAAAGGTGTGAGCAGCATTACGACCACTAATGGAAGAGGTCCGAATACTGATGGGGGAAGGGTAACTGGCAAGGCTGTAAACCCAATACTGCCTCGAGTAAGCTTTACAACATTGTGTAAGGATTTTACCAATCTTGAAGGAAAGCCTTTTAAAGGAACAGAGTCCATCATTGAAGTTCAAGCTTGGTTGCACTCGTGTGAGCGAATTTTTTAGAGTTTGGATCAATCAGATGAGCAAAAGCGAGTAATGGCATAGTGGCAACTTCAAGAAAGAGCATCTGCATGGTGGGATGCAGTTACCATGAATATTTTAGAGGATGATATCTCTTGGAGCAAGTTTAAGGAACTGTTTGAGGAACAATTTATGCCTACAGCTGGGAAGACTCGTCTGTATAGGAATTTTCTGGATCTTAAGCAAGGAAGCATGTCCGTATCCGAATATGAGACTAAGTTCAAAGAATTATCCCACTACGGACCTAGTCTTATTGATACACCCCTCAAGAAGAATGAGATGTTTGTGCTTGGAATGAGGCCCAAGTTCCACAAAAAGATGACAGCACATCTCAAGGGATCGTTCGTGGAATTGACAGATATGGCATTGAGGTATGAAGAGCTTATGGAAAAGAAACCCTTGGCATCTGTGCCGGCACCGAGTGGGCATTCTTCCAATTCGAATAAAAGGAAATTCAACCCGAATTGGAAGAATCAAGGTAAAAGGAAACCAGGAGGCAACAATGGAGCTCGGAAATGTTATGTGTGCCAGCAAGAAGGTCATTTGGCTAATCAGTGTCCCAGAGGTAGAGCACAGCAGCAGCAGGGTCAAAGTGGACCTATTTCTGCAATGGTTCAGAAGTCTTTGTGTTTCTACTATCAATAATCTGGGAATATGGTGAAAGCTTGCCCACTTCTTCAGAGAGCTCAACCGACTAAAGAATTTGCTATTCAAGGTGGACCGTCAACTTCTACGGATGGGAAAGGAAAAGGCGTACTTGAAGGTACTTTGCTTTTAGATGGCATTTTTGTTAGAGTTTTGTTTGATTCTGGTGCTTCTCTTAGTTTTATTTCTTTGGGAATGGTAGAGAAATTTCATCTTACCCCTAGTATTATGGACCGTCCTATTTTTGTATCTAATCCTGTAGGGGGAGTGACCAAGTTAGATATGATCTGTAAGGGTGTAAGAATTTCTTATCTATCCCACAGTTTCTCGTGCGACCTATTTGTATTGGATTTTAAAGGGTTTGACCATATTTTGGGAATGGATTGGTTGGACAAGCATAAGGCTATTCTGATTTGCGAAGAGAGAATTATGTCATTGGAAATCGAGCTAGGAAGGATTGCAAAAATGACTTTCGATAGTTCAGGAGTCCACCTAAGTAGTCTTTTGCATGGGATCGAGGCATATCAAGAAGATGTAGGATCCATCGAAGTTGTCAGATATTTTCCTGACGTCTTCGAGGAAGTCAAAGGTTTTTCCCTCATCGGGTGATTGATTTTCGTATCGACTAGCTTCCAGGAGCGACACCAGTGGTTCAACCCAGTAGAAGGATGGCGCCAAGAGAGAGAGAGAATTGGTGAAGCAGACTCAGGATATCTTAGAGAAAGGATTGATTCGACCTAGTTAATCTAGCTGGGGTTCTGCTATAGTTTTTGTGACCAAGTCGGTCGGATCTTTAAGATTTTGTGTAGATTATCAGGAGTTAAATAAGGTGACTATTAGCAATAAGTACCTCTTGCCTCATATGGACGATCTTTTTGATCAACTTCATGGAGTTTTCGTTTTCTCTCAATTGGATCTAGCATCGGGTTTTCACTAGCTAAGGGTAGCTGAAGATAGTATACCCTTGACTGCGTTTAGAGGACCCAATTGCTTTTAAGAGTGGCTGGTTATGCCTTTTGGGCTAACCAACGCTCCATCTTATTTTGTGGATCTGATGAACCGTGTTTTTGGGGATGTGCTGAACAAGTTTGTGCTCGTGTTCATCGATGACATTCTCATCTACTCCAAGTCTGAGGAGGAGCATAAGCATCATTTAGAGATAGTATTGGAGACATTGAGGAGGTATGTCCTGAAGGCTAAGTTTTTTAAATGCCATTTCTAGAAGTCGGAAGTAAGATTTTTGGGGCACATCGTATCTGGTGAAGGTATTTCTGTGGATCCGACCAAGGTAGCAGCTGTTCAAGAGTGGAATCAACCACAGACACCTACGGAAGTTTGCAGTTTTCTTTGTTTGGCGGGTTACTACAGGAAATTTATCCAGGACTATTCTAAGATTTCTTCGCACTTGAACAAATGGTTTGGCGGGACTTATTATAAATGGTTTATATATACGATTTATAAAATTGATATTTATAAATAAACGTAATGAGATTGTAAACAAGTTTTATAAAATGAAGTTATAAATGAAAACTTATAAGTATATAAGATTTATAAAGTATGGAAGTTATAAAAGGAATGTTATTAATAAATAGATTTAATGAAATAAATTTTATAAACTGTGCCTTATAAATATCAGAAATGAAATTGTAATCAAATTTGTATATGGATTTGTAATTAAAATTTAGAAATGAATTTATAATGGAATTTATAAATAATAAGATTATAAAAAGAATGAATTTGTAAATAAAGATATTTATAGGTAAATATACTTATAATGAGATTTTGGCATATAAATGAGATAGACGGAAAATTGGTTAATGTGGAATTTTATAAATGGAAGTTTCTATAAAATGGAAATGTGAATTATAAACACTATTTTATAAATGTGAAATCGATTTAATTTAATAAGCTAAATATGTATTTTTTATAAAAGGAAATATATTCACGTTTTTAAAGAGAATAATTCTTTAAATTATGCTTTGGAAAGTGATATCATAAAATGGAGTTTAAATGATCTGAAAATAAAATGATTTGTAAATTTACTTATTATTAAAATAAGTATATGAAAATGTTTTTCTAATATCCAATAAGTGAAATGGTTTTGATTATTACCCTTTTAAAGATATTTTGAAGTGAATAATTGGATAGTAGTTTGATTTATAAACGATTGATAAATTCAGGCCCAGTGACTACTTATGTACTAGATTTAGTTTGTTGCTTTGATAGTTAAATAACCGACTATCAAATTTGACCATTTTAGTTTCTTAACTTAATGTAGAAACTAATTAGTCGTACACTTAGTACGTAACTAACTATGCAGGCTTGATTATCATTTTTGTTGAGAATGTTGATTCGTGTAGTGCGGAGTGATTACTCCAATCTATCGAGCTTCCTTCTTTGCCGAAGGATAGCAAGTTGAAAGTTAGAGACGTGATAAGTCTATGAGACTTGGTTTCTGTGTGAGGTTAGAAACGTTTTTGCGTTGTTTGTACGAAGAGACCGAGATTGGATTTATCTAAAAATCACTTCGGACCAACATATATGCGACGATTGTGCAGCTTGGTCGATGATATTGATATCGAGGATTTTCATAGTGAAGGACTGCTTGTTGATCATTTAGGGTTAAAATCCCAATATACATATTGTAGCAGTAATCTCTTCGTTATGAAATATCCATTGCAAGGGATGTTGCTACTAATCATATATAATGTGGTAGGAGAGTACCTTCAGTTTGTCATGTTCCTGGACAACCTGCATGAACGGTGTTTGATATTGCATTTCTAAGATTACGTACATCGGTTTTTACAAACGTACATCATGTGTTGGCGGAGAAGGCAACTTCTCTTAGCTTAACACTTCTCCCCAAGACATACGAGCTCAAGGGTTGTATTTTTGTGGAACGCAATTAGTAGTCAACGGAAATGGCAATGTGGCATTCAAAGATAATGATGGTGCTATATGTGATATGTCGAAGGTAATTGATACCTCTTTTGGCCTCATTCCACAAAAAAATACTGAAAAAGTTATAGAAGCAGCAAGACTAAGTGGGTCACTCCCACTAGGAGATGTCATCACTCTTCTAGATATATCTTTATACGCTGTGACGTCGTGTGTCTGATTATTGTTGATGTATGCTTGTGGCCATGGATTTTTGGTCGGTAATGACCGGAGTGGTGACATATTCGGTACTAACCAGGATGGGGTAGGCCGGACTTGTGTTGGTTTAGGCGTCCAGTGAGTGGACCCTAGGTACATCCCTCTAGAGGTGTACCAAGTTTCGGAAAGGTAGTCCCTTCACCTAGTCATTTGTATGGAATCCAAAATCCAATATGTGTCTGCCATTTTCTATTGTAGAAAGCCTTGTATTATAAGATGTATGATGGAATTTAATAATGTAACAATTTCTGCTACTTTAATGTTATTTGTATAATAGACACTATTATAATATAAGAGAATTTGATATGAAATGTTTTGGTTATCGTAAGGTAAAACCTGGTCGGTATTTATTTGCGACGTGGCCTTACGAGATATCCTTTTGTTTTGATATAGAAAAGTTTTGGTAATCTTAAAACTTTAAAATTCAGTTGAGGTGTGTTTTTTCATGCTGGTTTACAAGATTGATCCGGTCGTTCTTCCCTTTTAATACTCGGGTCAGACTGAGTATATTTACAAGTTTAGGTTTGGTGCTTTTGGAGCTTCAGTAGGCGAGCTGGAGATCTTGATGTCGTATACACGTATCTATTTATTTTTCCGCTACGTTGTTGTTGTACATTATTAGCATTTGTGAGAACATGTTATTATAACTGTCCAAGTTGATGATTACTTATTCTGTACTCCGATATTGATTTATGTATATTACAGAGTCTCGTTGTAAAGATTATTGATCTATATTATATGTTATTCCGCTGTAATGTGAAATTACGTATTGTCTTTAGTTCTACTTCTCGCTCTTCTTCGTCTCTTCTCTTCTTCTTTCTTCTCTCTTTCTTATCATCCTTTCTTTTCTTTCTCTAGATCAATTGCAATTCTGTTCGTTTTTGGGTCGACAGTGTGATTTATTTTCAGTTCAAAGGGATCGGATTTGCGAGTCATCATAATCCCCATCAAATCTTTATCCATAATCATCTGTTCTTCTCTTCCCCTTTCTATATCCAGCTTTTGTTGCTCAATTTCTACAAACTTGCGCATCACGTCGATCTTCTCCTATGCTAGCTAGCTTCTTTCTTGATGCCTTCTTTCGTGAATTTCAAGAGCAGCATTCACTTTAGTTTCTACCACGGCATCAATCTTATTTTTTTCTCTTTGCTGCTTATACCCCAATTGGTCTGTAACCTTCATCCGGTCTCTCGTTGAGCGCATTCGACTCATTTTTTCCCTGAAATTGACTTTCTCCGAGAGATGAATCGCAAGGGCTTGACGATTGTGAATATTTCGATGCTTTGTTCTTCCCCTTGCCCTTTGTTTCAACGTCTCAGAGGCTCTTAGTGTTATCGGAATTCCACTTCGGTGTGCTCGTCAGCAACTCGTAATAGGTAGGAAATTGGTAATAATGCATTTTTTAGCTCCATTTTCTCTTAGAAAAATATTTATGAATTCCTCATTCGCCATGCTTTTCTACAAAACCAAAAGGAAAAAATTACTGATCACTTTTAACACAAATATTAATGTTGAGAAGAAACATACCAAATGCTCTTTGCCCCCCATTCTACTGTGGTTCGCTTTCTTTATTTTATAAATCCGTGATTCATAAAACTGAGTTTAACGATTGATTTTGCCGAATCAACCTTGGATTGCCGACAAAGATTGATTATTTTCAGGATGCTTATGGTTGAATGTATGCGTTATTTTCTTCCAAAACATATCGCCACTCTGATTGTTTCCTCTAATCGAGCCGTTCTTATAAGATAGTAAATGTTGTATAAATTTTAATCCTCGTCGCTTCTCCATGGATTAGATGAACGTCGTGCGGGAGAAGTGCTCGGTTGTTGCTGGCTATCGTCGAAGTAATAGTTTTAAGACTGAAAAGGATGCATGAAGTCTCCAAAAGGTGAAGTCATTTTTAGATAATACAAACTGTAGAAGAAATGAATGAAGATGTTTGTATAGATGGAAGAGGTAGGAGAGTGAATATATAGAGTTGGCAGGAAGGAGCCGTTGGAAGGAGACGTTGGGGGAGCCGTTGGCCAAATAGCCGTTGTGGCCATGAGTTATTTAATCAGCGCCCAGGGCTAATTCGGAATACTAAATTAGCCCCTGAATATTAGCCTTAATATTCAGAGTTAATATCGCCGTTGGAGGGAAAAAAATTCTAGCCTTAATATACAGCGGTTAGAGATTCTCTAACATAAGTGCGGCACTAGGTTTATATATATATATATAACTACTTACATGCACACTTCCTCAGGTACACATATGTAGATCAACTCACACTCACACTCTCATGCATGAAACACCAGAACTACAAACACTCACAAAACAACACTCAACACTCACCAATATATGTACGTGTGTTTATACACACACACACATACACATATACATACACTTATGCACATCAACACTTCTCACACTACACAACCACACACACCTACTTGCACACATAAAAACATTCATACACTACACAACACTCCTGAATATGTATTAAAATCTCATTCTTGAATAAGTACCCAAGTACATCCAAAACTGCAATTCTATGTTGCCTTAATGCACTTGCTTTAACTCAATATATGCTGAAATGGAATGAATATCACATTTATTTTTGAATCATTTATTATTTGCTAAATTGGCATACCTATATGTTAGCATAATGCAAGTCACTAATGCAAGAAAGAATGGTACTTTTAAAAATATAATCGAACAACTAATAAATGTTGCAAACGCATAACATATGTTTTCATGGATTATTTTAGCTGAATTGTGCTTGAACAAGAAAAGAAAAAACATAAATAACACACATAATTAACATCACGAAATAAAGCAATAGTAAGTCATTCATCCAAAATTAAGAAAAATTAAAAATCAAGCAGTGAGAAAAATCGCACCTCCTTTACCTTTAATCTTCTTCTCGGTATTCTTACTAACCAACTTCATTTTGATCTTCATGCTCTTCCCCTAGGGAAGCTTTCCATTTGCAGCACCTTGAAATATCCAAACCGACCCACATCGATCAACGGTGCTTCACTGCAAGATCTGTACTTCTCCTTTATAGATTCAAGCATAAGCGACCAGCGCTTATTGATGTTCACAGTCGGGTAGTAGAATTTGAATTCTTCCCGTTAATTGAAAGGAATGAGATGATTGTATATATAAAATGAGAAGAAAAATTGCAAAAAGAGAAAGGTCTGGAAATCTATTTGGGATAGGGAAAATTAAGCGTGTATATTTGTTTTTCATTTTTTTTCTTTAAAACCATTCTTCTATATGAAACAATTTACCATAAAATTCCAAATAAAGTTTTATGATCGCAATACTCAATTATTTACTCATCATAATGAAGTCTCTAAAATTTATTTTCCCATAATTAACTCACTCTAAATTAAAACATTTATTAGTCTAGTTTTAAATCCGGCATTAAATAATTTTCAAATTAATTCATTTCTCCATCCTTAGACGAATATTCATCCTTAAAACTATTTAATCTAGTACTAATTACCTTGTGATAAAATTTTGATATTCTGAAACAAATTAAATTATTTATTTAAAACATCAAAAATCCATTTTTAATTAAATAAATATTTATTATTAATTGTCCCTAAAAACCAGGTTGTTAAACTTCCATAGGTTAATATAACTAAGTCAAAATATAAAACCTCATGGTAATGATGTATGGTACTGTTATGAATAGAGAGTACTCTCAATCTTAATTGGGTGGACTGTACTTTGATTATGTACAAGCATATGGCATGGCAACCATGCTATGGCTATAGTTGCGTACATGTTAAACTACTAAAACTGAAACACTACTAAACTAAGGATTCATCACCTTTATTACAGAAAGTCAATATTACTGTAATTGGTAGTCAACTTATAGCCAAAATCTGTTTCCATATTAAATCGAGTAATCTATAAATATTATCAGATTGAACCAAGGACTTTAAATATTCTATGCAATTAAATATGAATATTAGTAGAGTTTTTAACCTTAGACCAAACTCTAGATTTTTGAGTGATACTGTGATGAAAAAAGAATACGCGTACAAAATGTCATTAGTAGGTGAGCACAAAATAGATTGGTAATTGGATTTCTCCTAAATGATTCATAAACATTGAAATTGCGCTCTATACTGTACTTCAGCAAAGTCCAAACAAACTTATGTTAAATTGTTTAAATATTGATTGAGGACCAAGTCACACCAAAGAGTCAACACAACCGTGTTGTTAGTTATTTCCAAATTTGACCAATGTTAGAATTAATTTATAAAGTCTATAAATTAATAATAAACTAATACAAATGTTGCCTTAAATTTTTATAGTTTTTTACTTATTTATTTAAAGCTTAAAATAGATTAGAACGATATATAAAAGTTGTACATCGGTTTGTTTGACAAAAATGAGATTAAATAGAATGATTAAATGGTTGATTCAAATTGATTCAATGAGCATGTTGACCCGTGAAGATTGGACTACAGGGGCTCGATCGTAAGAGGAAAGAGGGGGCTTTGAACCTAGTTTTCTAGGGTTTGAGAGAAAGAGGTTTCCTATATTCCCTTTCTCTCTACAGAAAAAACAAACAAATAAAAGCCTCCATTAGACATTAGTGAAGCTAAGGGATGACATTTCAATATGTAGCCAAGGATAAGAAGGAGACAATAAGAACCGAGATATCCGACAATTTTCAAGATTGTAAGGAGCGATAGAGTTAGGGGTATTTCCTTGGGAAAATTGTACATATATCTAACTCTATAACCATTCTTGTTCATAATAAAGGAATTTGATTTCTAATATATGCTTTATTATAAAGTGATATAATTAATTAATTAATTAATTTAGGGTATATTAATTAGAAAATCCTTAAATAATATGTTATGTAATAATTGTTACAAAGAGTTGTAATCATGAGAAAATAACACAATATAAAATAACATATTATTTTGAATATTCTTGAAAAGTATGTTTTGAGAAAGGATAACAGTACATCCGTTTAGACCAAAGTATGTAATGCTCTCCAAATGTTGGATAGTGCATTACTCATGGCAACTGGGTACACCAAGGAGCTACATACCGATGGTTATTGGATAACTACGGAATGACTCATCCGAGTGCTTCTTGTTGGTTAACAATAACTAGGTAAAACAGAAAATCTTAGATGACGATATTACACAGTTCTTTCAACCTGAGAATATCCTTTAAATGCAACGTGGAAACTCCATTTTGATTATAGTTTAATTGTGGCATGGTGTCCACTGAATGACTATAGTTGAGCCTGGGTTGAAGCATTAAAATTGAAACACCATTCAATAGAGAATTGGTCTCCTTAGTTGTTTGAGGTAAATATCACAGTCAGCTCAAAATCGAAATCTATGTCCAAAGTAGAACGATTAATAATAAATGATATTATCGAACCAAAAATTTTGTTTACAGAATTAAGTTATATTTAGATGATATTTAATTTTTCACCAAAACCAAATTTTAAATAATTGAGTTATATGTAGATGATATTGAATTTTTGTTTATAGACTAATTTATGTCAACTATGTATAATTATATCATTAAAAAGATTACAGTCAAAATTATGGTTTTTAAATTTTAAATTTTAGATTTACCTTTACATTTAAATCTTCTTGACTAAGTTAAACTAGATATTTTGAATTTGAAATATGAAATTAGAGGTTAAGTCAAATATTTTATAACTATTTATAAATGATTTTTAGTTTTATCTTTGAAATTAATATGTTTACAGGTATATATACCTATATATATTCATTATGAAAAGTTTTATTCAGGCAATTAACATATATGTAAAAGCCACGTATATACATAGCTGACATAAATGCCAACACCTATCCATGTATATATACAAACCATGCATACCCTATATTATGTTGTAGACACACGTTTTACAACATATATTTATGCGCTTATAAACTGTATGAATTATATTTGAGTAAACTTATTTAATTAAATAAACAAAAAATAAAATAAAATATGGTTTTATTTAAATTGATTAGATTGGATCTTTTTCTATCTTTGGTCCTCATGCATGTAGATCCAAAAAAGATTTCTTTTATTTTGAAATCTCCCTTATTTACCCATTTTAACCTAGCCCAGTCCCTTCAGTGGTAGCAAAGCTCAATAGCCTATGCCATCAAAATAAGAAATATTATGGCTAATTTATTAAAGTCTATCAATTTAGTAGGATGTCTAAAAAGGTATTATGTAGGGTTGAGTTTGAGTAATCAAGTATTGTAACACGACGTAAAATCAAAAGAAAATTAATTAATAAGTAATTATTGAAGCCTAAAATAGAAATTTTGTAAACGTCAGAATTTGACTATGAAACTTACACCGTTGGGTTTCT
Source organism: Allium cepa (assembly GCA_030765085.1). NCBI lineage: Eukaryota > Viridiplantae > Streptophyta > Magnoliopsida > Asparagales > Amaryllidaceae > Allium > Allium cepa. The sequence goes on from CM060928.1 coordinate 592,140,093, forward strand.
GGTATTTTTTGATCAATTTTCATAAATAAAGTTTTACGGTTGGAGTTCAAACGAAAAAGCTATTGACATTTGAAGTTTTCATATCGAAAACAATTCAAAACCAATTAATCAAGTAAATATTAATAACTTAACATTAAAATAGGCATTAAGTATAAATGTTAACATTAAATATGAATGTTAATCATGGACCCTCAATCAAATTTAATTTAATTAAGAAAGTATGTAAAAAAATAAATTGGGTGCAGAAGTAGATAAGTATCAATGGTTACATTAATGTAAACATTAGGTGTAAATCTTATCAGTTAAGTAATTTAAGTAATTGGCTACGTTAAATCTAATCAAATCAAAGATTAGACGAAAATAAATAGATGAGAATTAATTAACACTGAAACAAATGTTAATAAATAAAAAACATTAATGTTGAATGAAAGAAAATCAAGAATAAATGATAATAAATTAATGTTAACTAATGCTACAGGATACTTAATGTGTAAGCAAGATTAATATTAAGAAGATTAGAGCAAAGTTGGTATGAAATAAATGTAATTAATTGATGTTAACTACACTTAATGTTTACTTAATATGGAAGAGAGAGAAATTAACGTTAATCAATTAGGTGAAAATGGTATTAAATGACATATAAAAAGGAATTAAAGTCACGCGTACCAAAAATATACGATTGGTTGACCCTTCACTGTGACCAATCGACTGCTAGCGGTCGACCAGTAGAGGGGTAGCAGTCGATCGCTTATGTGCTGGTGGCTATAGTTGAACCTAGGCCCAATGGTCCAGATTTAATAAATTAAAATCTAACAAATGAAATTGATTCATGCACCTATAAATATAGGACTAACCCCTTACTTTTCTTCTCATATTTTCTGAATCAAAGAGAGAGGCTCTACCATTTCTTCTCTCTATAAATTATAGAAAATATAAAAATTAAAAATTAACAATTTATACATATATATGTGAGTGTGTGCGCACGCGCATGCGTGTATATAGAGTTCCAAAAAATAAAAGAGAAATAGTATAAGTGGCGAATCAATTATATGAAGAAAAGGTAATTCTAAATACAAATCTAAATTAAATCCAAAACTCTTCTTGGATTTAAATTTCTAATAAATATGTATATGCTCGCAGGACATATTTAATAAGGACAAAAAGGGAGTCAAACGGAAATAATAAGGTTTGGATCTGAAGTTTTGAAATATTAAAGGTGAGCGGGAAATTATATTTCTTTATATGATATTGGATTTATATCGTTGTAAATATGTTCATGTATGCCAAATGAAATTTTGCAGTTGTAGGCCTAGCTATATTCATGTAATAATTTATAAAACTTGCATACATATTCTATGATTGATAACTTAGATTTAATATTAAATATACTTGAATCTGGAAAATATTGGGTGGTAGTAGTCCTTGAAATAAGAATTATATTGTGATTTCAAATTTTTTGATCAAATGATTCAAGCAATTAAATGTAAAGTAGAAGTTATCACAAAATCTGTTGGTATTTAAGTAGTATTTTAATTTATTGGAATGTTGGGTGTCCCAATGTAAACTTCTACAAATTAACAAATTCAGATTTATAAATAAAGTATATCATTTAAAGTAACAAGGAAAATGCCTAAAGGAAAGAGGTGTACAAAATATGGATGTCTACCATATTTTATATTGTCTATTTCAGTAATAAAAGCAAAAGGATAATTCATTGTAATTCCAAACATAGCACAAATCCCATTTTTGGGTAAGTTATAGAAGTTTACAGTGTTAACAATTTCTTTTGGGAAAAATGTAATTTCGGCATTAAAATGAAGAAATTCCTAAGTATAAACTAGAGAATTGTAAGTAGGGACAATAATGACAGTCTAAATGTAAAACTAACATATGCAATAAAAATAGATTAGAAATTAAACAATAAGAAAGAAATATTAGTAAAGAAATGAAATGAGATATGTTAACCCAAAAATGGATCAATACCCCAATTAAGTGTGAAAGCACCAGCCTTGTTTATCAAGGCCAAAAAAATAAAAAAAAGGAATAGTAACTTTTTGATAAAGTATAAAGACAAGAGATATTTATAGTGGTTCGGCTGTTAATGAAACCTACCACTTTATAACTTTTGTTATTAACTGACTGTCATTACAAGTTAAATCTGATTACAATTTGATTAAATCTTCTAAGTTAAATCTAATCACAGTGCAAGAGTTCATTAGAGGATCATAATGAACTCCTAAATGACTATTATGTGGAAGGAGAAGAGTGAAGAATAATCTCTGTAGAGCTATAGCAGCCAGTCCAGAAGATCCTCTTTATGTTGCAGTTAGGTGAATATTTATTGGGATTGGAGAGCTATTAGGCCGGGCCGCTTTGCCAAAGACCTAAACTTAAGGATACGAAGGAGCTCGAAAAATTGCATAGTGACCTGACCTAAATTGTTGGATCGCTTGCGATCTATAAGACCATGTATTTAGAATATTATTGGATCACTTCACTTGGGTTGCATTCCTTGCCTTATGTAGATGCTCTCCATGTGATTTCGTAGCTAGTTGTCTTGTTTTGACGATGATTAATACATGAATTTGACTGATCTATGACTAGAATCATATAGGCTTTTGCTTCAAACTAGGTTTCTTGGAAGGCTATGAATCTTAGTAAACATATTTAAAAGAGACAAGGATTAAAGATGCAATAGGCCACAATGACTCATGAAGCGTCCCTATGGATTGCTAACAATCCATAGGTGATGGATCACTAGCGATCCTGCATCGTTAGAGATCCATCTCCTTAGATTATTTCTAGCTAATTGTCCTTGAATGTTATTCACTTGTTCTTTTGAGTGTATTGTTCAAGTATCAAGTCATTTGGAGTTAGTTTGATCATCCGTCTTTATAGGTTATCTGGTCCAAAAGAATCATCCATAACTCGCTCAAAACTTAACGAAATCAAATGAAACTTTGCAAGTACACTCTACAGGGTGTTTCGGGCCAACTCTATAAATTTGAGTTGGTGAGGCCCAACCTACTGTAACATCCCTTATCCGGATGACCGAAGCTAAGATTTACAGTTGTTGTAGTCATCCATCGTATTAACTTCCATTGACCAAATACAGTAATGTTAATAGTATGTATAATATCAGAAGCACTTGAATATGAAATAAAATCATCACAAATTAAAACATTTTTCTGATTACATTTGAAAACAACATTTCATATTCCAAGTTACATTATCCCAAAAGTTTCCCATGTTCAGATCAAATATGATTATTACAAAATACGCCAAGAGCGACATATGTAGATGCCCCCTTGGTTGACTAGGGTACTAATAGTCAAAATAGACTCAATATAACACATCGGAAATAAAAATAAAACAACTCCTAAATAACTAACTTCATCCTCCTGCTTATCTTCGGAAGCTTTATTCGTCCACCTACTAAAACCTGAAAATCCTCAACTCTCAGCCTACTTAAGCCAATTTTGAGCACCAGAGAGTTTAAGGGAAAAGCATAAATTTCGCGTCAGACATAAAGTCTAGCGTGAACAATACAATATTTGATATTAAGTGAGACCATGCCGCTTAGCGGAATATGCTACCCTTACTAATATACTTTTAAAACGTATCTCTTGCAAATCTTAATCCTGCAACCAAAACTAGTTAGAACAACAATATCAATATCATAAAAGTATATAAACCATGTAACAAATGTACTATCTATCCGAACATTATAGTTCTGTTTGGCTAACTACTAACTAACCTTTGGTTGACTCGGGCCTGCCATAATAATCTTAGTTCTGTTGGATACTCCTCTTCTGGACGGTCTATCCCTAACTTAATTCTATGGGTCAACTGATCCTGAAGGTTTTGCGGGATCGCCAATAACCTATCCTCATTTTGTATATTCCATTCTGTGTGTAACATCATTTTAGTATTACCTGTGACAAAGCCCTACACACTGGAATTTTGGACTAAATTAGCTAGAGGCTAATAGCTAATATATATGGCATAACCCTATACCAATCTCATATGTTATTCTAATATCTGAGTCATTTTACTTAGGGTCATCTTCCCTTAAATTTTCTTTAAAAATTTTCCTTTAAAATGATTTAATCCTTTTAAATCATACTTAAACAAGGAAAATATACTTTATGCTTTACTCAAATCACTTTTCCATGTTATATATACTTTACACGAAACTTTGTTGATGAAAACATCGAATCTTTGAAAGTGCCCCTTTCAAATCCATTGAAAGTACCATTTCGAAATGAAGTAAAACCTTAGGCCGAAAGGCCAAAACATACCTTTCGAAGCCATTCTTAATAAACCTCTCGAAAACCTTGAAAAAACCTCTCTTTGAAAGCTTTAAAACCTTAGACATCCTTTGTCAAAACTCTATAAACATACCTTCCGAAACCTTTGGAAACCTTCCACTTAAACCTTTCGAAAACATTGGGAAACCACCCCTTCGAAACCTTCATTTAGAATCTTTCGAAATCACTAAATCCTTCTCATAAAATCAAATCTTTCGAAAGCATTTGGGTTTAAGTAAAACATGTGGAATAACCATTTGAAACTAGTTAAAACCTTTCTTTTTGGAACCTTTGGTTTTTACCTTCAACGGAACAAAGGGTTGTAAAACAACTAAGTCAAAAGCACTCTTCAGAAAGCTATTTTCTAAGTAAAGAAGTGACGGTGTTGAAACCAACCCCTTGAAAGAATTGAGGAACGACTAGGGTTTTAAAACAAAGAAACCCTTTTGAAGGCATTGCTTCGAAAGGTAACTGCAACAACAAGGGGTTTCGGCCCCTTCGAAAGCATTTACTTAAAACAAAAGGTGCAACCTTTTTCGAAACTATTCCTTTAAAACCATTTGACCTAGACGAAAACTAACCAAGTTGAAAGCAAAAGCAAAGAAGGTTCATTTTCATTTAAAAACAAAGTAAAGCTCCGACCCCTTCGGAACCCCATGTTTCGGCTGCATACCTTTTGCCTATGTCCAATTTGCTGTGCACCAAGTCATTTATGCCATGTGCATTGGTTTCGATGGTGATGGAGGCATAGAAACTTATTCGAAAGCTAGGTGCTAAAAGTGGTGAAACATGTGAAAAGCATGTTTAAGCTGACTTTTAACCTTTTAAAGTAATTCTTTTCAACTAACCCGCCTTGTTTGTCAAAACATAATTGGTTGCTAATTTCTTTTCTAAAAGTATTGCCGAAATTTCAGAAATAAAGAATTAAATTATTTACAAAACGCCCCTTCTACTTTTATAAATGTATAAAAAATTTAAGTCTCACATCTTAAATAATTTTATATATTAATTAAAACACTTAGGAAAATCGATAAAAATTCCCATAAATCATTTATATTATATTTTCTAACATATATTAATTTCAGACCCAAAACGTACTTATGTTTTTCGTAACTAATTTTAAGGGGAATTAATTTAAAGGACAAAAATTTGTACATTTTTAGCCTCAAGGACATGACCTCAATATTTTAAACACAAGGACAAACATTCTTTTAAAATTAATCAAAAGCACAAACGTTCTTTTAAAATTATTCATAAGGACAAACATTCTTTCAAAATTGCTACCGAACTAAAAACTGATACCTAAAAACTGCTACCAATAGCTATAACTTATACTTGAAAACTGCTATTAATAACTAAAAACAGATACTTAAAGAAAGTTTTCCTCCAGGCTAAAATACCGAAGGTCTGTCCTTGAGGCTAAAAGCTGAGAAATTTTGTCCTTGACAATAATTTCCTATAATTTCAAACCCAAATAACCATTTTCTTCACTAGAAAATCAATATTAAATCCACATAATTTAGAAAGTTATAAAAATTGAAATCCATCTCTAAAATATCATTTCTTATCATATACTTAAATCGCAAGGCATTTGGATGTCATTTAATAGGGTTTCCATATTAAAACATATCATAAAATCTATATGAATTAGCATGAATCATCAACAAGCATATATATCCATGTAATCATTCAAAACATGGCAAAACATTTGCAAATTAGTTCGGATCCAATCTAAAACTGAAATCATTTAAAAACATGAAATGTAGTTATTATTCACCTTAGCTTTGTTATTAAGAAGTTGAGATTTGATCTTTTCTTAAGTTGCTTAAATTCTTCCCCTTGATTTTAGCTTTATCTTCCTCTTACTTTCCTAATGGTGATCGGCCTCTTATGCTTTTTTTTTATGAGAATGAACGTGTAAATGATTGTGGTTTAAGGGTGTAGGTAATAAAAATATACTTATTCTTACATTGCCCTTGTCTACTTACCCTAACTTAATTCATTTTAATTCCCCTGGCTTATTTGTTTAATGGGCACGGCTACCCTTCAATTTATCACAAATCTCAATCCCCTAATCATTTTTTTATTTAATTTAACTAATTAAATATCCTAAATAATGTTACTCAAAATTAGCATTGTTACAGACTCCCCTCCTTAAAGAAATTCATTCTCAAAACTACAATAAGTTACTCAATCAAATCAATCATAAAGGTAAAACGTACCACCAAACAGATCAGGATAAGCGTCTCTAATCCTGCTCTTAGTCTCCCAAATACAGTCTCTCTCATCATCGCTCCACTAGACTTTAACTAATCTGACTGTTTTTTCCTTAGCCTTATCTCATCTCTCGTGACCATACGAACTGGCATTCTAATTATATTCAAATTTGGCTCTACTACTAAGTCCTCTAACACAGTCGGTGCTAGAGTAATCCCGTATTACTAATACATTTTCTTAGATGAGAAATATGAAAAACATTATGGACTCCTGCCAAATTGCTTGGTAACTCTACTCTAATGCGAGTTTCCATATCATCTCTACGACGAAAAGGGTCCAATGAACCTCGGTGCCAACTTTCAGTTTCTCGAATCGAATTACGCCTTTCACCGGTGATACTTTGGTGAAAACATGGTCCTCAACTGAGAACACTAAGTCTTTCCGTCTTCTATCAACATAGCTCTTCTGCCTTGACTTAGCTTCCTTCATCCTAGCTCGAATAACCTCAATCTTTTCTGTAGCTTCTCCAACTAATTCCGGACCAAGAACCAACCTATCTCCAGTCTCTGACCAACAAATTGGAGATTTGCATGGCCTTTCAAAAAAAGCTTCTAATGGTGCCATCCTTATACTAGCCTTATAACCGTTGTTATATGAAAACTCGACTAAGTGTGGATGCTCTTCCCATGATCCTCCAAAATCTAGCACACAAGCTCGTAACAAATCTTTCAAGACTTTGTTAACTCTTTCTATTTGCCCATCGGTCTGTGGATGGTAAGCGGTACTCATCTTTAGCTTGGTTCCTAAAGTATCTTGTATACTCTTCCAGAGCTCGCTAGGGAACAAGGAATCTCTGTCACTTACTATACTACTAGGAATTCCATGAATAACTATATTTTTCATAAATAATTTAGACAAAACATGTGTCATCCTAGATGACTTGACTGGAATGAAATGGGCACTCTTGGTCTACCTATCCACTATGACCCATATACTTTCATTTCTTCTACTAGATCTTAGCAGCCCATCTATTAAATCCATAGAAATAAAATTCCACTTCCAAACTGGAACATCTAAAGGCTAAAGTAACCCACTTGGCTTCTGATGTTCGGCCTTTAACTGTTGGCAGTTCAAACACTACTTCACCCATAAGCCTACATCCCTCTTCATATCTTCATAGAAGAAACTCCTTTTCATATCTTGATACATCTTAGTTCCTCTCGGATAAATAGTGAACTTCGAACGATGGCATTCCTCCAAAACTTCTTTCCTAATGTCTCCCGCATTTGAAACACACAATCTTCCTTTCTTTCTCAACCACCCATTCTGGTCAACGATAAAACCCTTCAAGTCATCGCTCTCTATTCCATCCCTTAACTTCCTGATCTGCTCAGCTGATACTGGATCCTCCATCCGTTTAGAAGCAACCTTTTCGATCATCACCGGTCGAACTTCTAAACAAGACAACACTACAATTTCCTTACTAGATCTAGCTTCTGATCTCCACTGTATTCTACATGTCGTCAACTCTTCCAAATCTTTCCGCTAGGATATCATTGCCAACACTGCATTCTGATGTTTTCTGTTAAGTGCATCTGCCACCTTATTACCTTTTCCTGGTGTGTACTCAATTCCAAGGTCAAAAGCCGCTATAGATTCCAACCATCTCTGTTGTCTCATATTCAGCTCCTTCTGAAAGAATAAATACTTCAATGACTTATGGTCTGTATATAACTCAAACCTTTCTCCGAAAAGGTAATGTCTCCACACCTTCAACACAAAAATCACTACAACTAATTCTAATTCGTGCGTTGGATATCTAACCTCATGCGGTCTAAGCTGTCGAGAAGCATATGCAATCACTTTACCTCTCTGCATTAACACAACTCCTAACCATGTTCCACAAGCATCTGTATATACCACTAAGTCTTGATTCCCTTACGGAACAACTAGCAAAGATGCATTAGTCAATGAGTGATTCAAGCTCCGGAATGTTCCTCATACTAATCATTCCATAAACTTCACATCCTTTCGCGTTAGCTTGGTCATCGGTGCTGCTATACGCGAAAAATCCTTAATGAATCTTCAATAATATTCAATTAATCCAAGAAAACTCTTTATCTCAGTCACTATCTTAGGTCTCTTCCAATTACTCACTGCTTCAATCCTAGTTGGATCTACAAATAACCCCTTCTTTAAGACTACATGACCAAGAAACTTCACTTCCATCTTCCAGAAATGACACTTCGAAAACTTCGCCTTCAGCTAATGCTGCCTCAACGTCTCAAGAACCACTCTAAGTTGAACTTCATACTTCATTTCATTCTTAGAGTAACCAAATATCATCTATAAATACCAACACAAACCTATCCAAGTGCTCTCGAAAAAGTCGGTTCATCAAATCCATAACGAATGACGGCATTAATTAGTCCGAACGGCTTCACTAACCATTCGTATGATCCATATCTAGTTCTAAACACCGTCAAAGGAATACTGTCCACTTCTACTCTAAACTGATGGAAACCTGTTGATAAATCCAACTGAGAAAATACCTTAGCTCCACTCAACTAATCGAACAATTCATCAATTCAAGGCAACAGATATCGATTCTTTATCGTCTTCTCATTCAACAAACGATGATCGATACATAACATTAACGATCCGTTCGGCGACTAAGCAAACACTGCGGCTGCTCCCCAAGGAAAACTACTTGGCCTAATAAAATTATTGCCTTCCAAATCCACCAACGTCACCCTTAACACCTTTATCTCGGTAGGCATCATCCTGCTTGGCGGTCTACTCACTGGTTTTGATTCTAGTACCAAATCTATCTGAAACTCAATGGCTCGTTTCGGCGGCAATCTTACTACAGGTTCAAAGACATTTGCGAATTCTTTGACCATGAAAACTCGATCTAACTCGTCTTCTATGTCCACAACACCAACAAAGCATTCACCTCACAACTAGGCTTTTCTACGGTATATACAATTTATCAGGACAGTCATGGTGTCTAAGCAATATTTTCCTATCATGGAAAAATATCCTAGCATCGTACTTACTTAACCAATACATACCCAAAATAATTGCGGATCCTACAAAGTCAAACACATGCAAACTGCAAACAAATGTATGAACTAACAAATCAAACTCTAGGTCGTCATACTTCATTCCAAGTGTCACATACCTTCCTAACGGATTTGCAACTCTTAAGGAAGTTACTAAGTATGTGGGTTCTAGGTAAACTTATCTACCAAACAACAAGATATAAAAGAATACGATGCGTCGGTATCAAAAAGAACGCTAACTGACATACCACAAATCAGAAGCGTACCTCCCAACAAAGCTTTTCCTTTTTCCTCTTCTGTTGGTCTCGAGGTAGCTGGCTCCAATGGAAACACTTTGCCCTTCCCATCCTTAGTTGGCTCCTTGCATTGGCCAATTTAATAGTGGTTGAAGCACTTAATATTCTTCTTCCCGATCACCTTCTTTTCATCTCCAAAGCGACATTCATTAGCAAAATTCCCTTTGTTATCGCACTTAAAGCAGACAATCTCTGACTTTCCTTTCTTTGCAGCTTCACCCTTCTGAACTCCTTTCTTATGAAAAAGCTTTCTTTTCTGATTCTGCCCCACCTAGACTTCCTTTGCCTTATTTCTCTCCAGAAAAGCAAGCATCTCTTCGCGTCTCAATGCCATCTCAACAACAACATCACATGGATCCCTAATATGTGATAACATAGCCCTAGCAAGCTCAGGCTTCAACCCACTAATGAACTTCTCATTTCTTTTAATATTAGTGTCAACCATAGCAGAGCCATATCTCGCTAGCTCCTCAGACTTCATCGCATACTCAAGTACAGTTATATCTCCCAGCTCTAACTTAGCAAACTTCCTGAGCAAAGTGGACTTCGCAATCTCGGACATAAACCTTTCCTCAAATTTCCTTTTGAACTCGGCCCATGCCATTGTATCCTCATTTGTAATGATCCGAAAATTCCGATCCCGAAAATTCCAGATAGTTAGGAAAAGAAGAAAAGAGAAAGAAGAAGAAACAGAATCAAGTCACAGAAACCTCACATTCGCAGCGGAGAAAATATAATATCAAATAAAATAACAGTTTTACAAAGAAGAAATGTGTCGTACATTTACAATTTATACATCAGAGTTACAATATTTACACAACATTGGATAGTTTTAAAACAACATGTCCCATCTATACAACTATATAACATAGCAGACATACTCCATACGTTCCTGCCATCCAGCTCGCCTCTTGAGCTCCAGAACGGCCTTACCTGAAAAACTGTAATACTCGGTCAGACCCGACATTACATCAAAGTAACACTGGGTCAGGCTGGAAACCAGCGTGAGTAAACCAATCTAACATGGAACACAAAACATACAATCTTATATAAACCCGGGGTAACTTGTATCAATTTACAACTTCACAAGTCGTTATAGACATCACTTACATCACACATTGATTTCTAAGTACCAAACTTAGATTAAAGCGTCCAATTCACTTAAATCATTCCATTTCATCCTATTGATCCCACATATCAAATTATAAAGAATCGAAGTGGTTTCGGGTATTTACTAATACCCGACTCCGGTCTCTTCGAATCCAATGTCATCTAAATCCAAGTTATCCAATTAAATACAATTCAACTTTAATTGTCGGATAACACTTTTACACAGTAATTCATAATTGATTGATAATCACATTATCATCGTTTATCCAACATATCAGAGATATCAACCAATTCAAAGCACCCATCATCATTTAGTCATTAATAAGAAAGATTGATCACTTCCATTAATTACATTAATTAATGATCCTCTAATTACTTTCATTAGTTAATTATTTTTAAATTTCATATAATAATTAACCTTTAACTTAATTACATTCATTAATCAATCTTGATTAATTACCATCAGAAATTAACTTTTCTTAATTACTTCATCAATTAAACCAACTCCTTGATTAATTATATAAATTAATCCTTCCATTACACTGAGTAATCATTACTTAATTTCTTCCATCAAGTAATCATCCTTTAATTACTACCCATCAAGTAATTTCCTTAAATTAATTACATCCAGTAATTATCCACTAATTACTTCACTAAGTAATTATACCTCATTAATTACCTTAAGTAATTATACTTAACTCAACATCAAATGATTTCTTTTAATTAATTAAACTGAATCAATTAACTAAAATTAACCACATCAACTTAATTATACTGAGTAATTAATTCCTTTAATTACATCATTAAGTAATTATTCATAATAATTCTTTTACATTAAGTAATAAACCTCTTAATTACTTATCACTTAATTACTCCTTAATTGATTAACCTTGATTAATCAATCCTTAATTGTCACTTTTAAGTACAATAAATAATTAGCCTTTAGTTAATTACACAAATTAATTTAACTATCACCCATTCACATTTATTACATTTGTCCATAATTAATTACTCAAATTAATCATTCGATAATCATTTACATTGATTAATTATCATTTACTTCCATCATAATCATTATTATCTAACCCATATTTAATTTCCTTAATTAATCAAACCTTTAATTAATTACACTAATTAATTATACTGATTAATTAACTTTTTTGTAAACCCCATAAATTTCTTAATCACATTGACTACTTAACTAATGGTTTCTCACATTAGTTATCCTTTGATTGATTTCTTCCCACCACCTATTCTTGTCTAAATTTAGTGCCTGAAATCAAACACCAGAGATCTTATAATTGGTTAAAAATTAAATACAATGATCTTAAATACTTCTCAATTCCATTAGAAAATTTCTTTGAAAATACTTAGGGATTTTAAATTTAATTGTTTACTCTAAACAAACACACAATTAATTTCACAACATTTATTAAATTTTGGAAACTTGTAAAAGGAAAAAAAAAGAAATCTGCTTGAACCTGTTATAAAAACCTTGTTTTCAAAACCTGATCATCTTTTATATTCTTTAAAACTGATATAGCATGCCATACCCACTCAAATAACTCGAAGCCACACTCGAGTCTTCCTCACATCTTTCCTATGCACACCCTGATCAAAACAAAACTCCATCTTCCTCAACATCACAGAACAACTTCAGACACAACCACCCAACCGTGCATATGCACACGGCGTCGACTCCCCTCCGAACGATGCTACGGCCACCCGCACATCGCCTATGCCACCCTCCTTTGATCTGGTCACCCAGAAAACCCGATATCAAACCCAAAACGAAATCGACAATTCCACCCTACCTGGAACAAACGACCCTGCCACAAAACATCAAACTTCGCCATCCTCCGACCATCTGCATCCTTGCCTCCATGAATAGAACTTTGTCGAGAACCTACGATGCCCTTCCGATCCCCTACCTCCGATCGAGTTCGACTCGATGACGAGTCTACATGAATTCCGAATTCGACATCAACTCATACAATGGTTTAAAACCTAAATCATCGTCGCCATACTGCCCCGGCGGTCAGAAAAACATCTGCCTATTTTTCCAATGCTCCTCGCCACTTATTCCTTCTTCAACAATGAGTACAACCACACCCAAAACTCCGATCACCTGAATTTGGTCAAAATGCCATTTGCGTTCAAGTCCAAAATCCTCAATGTCCACAAACTTAAAAATCACCAAATTACTAATAAAATTCGCCATTTCAAAATACGATTCAGATTACATGATCAAATTGTAAAATTTAGATCATCACACTTTTAGCCTTAAAAGTTTGTTTACTGTAGTTCCCTTTTCCCAGCAACCCACTTGATAATTTTATCCTAAAGTATTTTTAAAAATCAGATTTTGTTATTACAAACAAATTTTCTTCAAAGCTCCAAACCTAAAACTGTTTGTAAAATGAGATTTGAATTTTTAAATCAAATTCTTGAGCCAGAAGATCATAACAGAGCCTGGTATATGTACACACAGTCATGTATATCAACAACCAGTGTAGATTTTTTTTTAAAAAAAATATACATGCATGCAAACATATTTCCATAGGTATATTCGAATTAACATATAAACCAGGATGGACATATATAGCTTTAAAAAGAAAATGTTTACTCACCTGGCAATTAGAACAGAGACAGAGAATCAGGCTTATATTCTTAAATCTGGAATTGTTTTATAAATTTGCACTGATCTGATGATGTTGATTTGGTAAATTGATCCCTCCTGCTAGGTTTATGAATTGAGTTCCTGTTGAGTTGATTTTGCTTGTTGTTTTGCACTTGATTTTCAAGTTTCCAGTTTCTCTCTTTTTATTTTTATTTTCTTCCTTTGGTTTTAGTGTAGGAAGATGAGAGAATAACTTCAGCCTAGTTTCTAACTTTGATATTTACCTTAAAAAAATTATATTTTAACAAAAATAACATTTTTGGCCACTTGTCTTTACATGTATTATAAAGGCTACAAGTGTTCATTTCATATATTAAAAGTCTTACAAATTTTTAATTCCTTTATTAATATTCTTATGTTTTATAATTTGTTTACATTTGTAATTATATTGTTTTTTTTTTTGCAAGGCAAGCCGGTTTTATAGTGGGCCGTCCACTTTTATTACCAAAAGTAATAAAGTTAAAGTACAGGAGAAAGGTAAAAGCACCTAAACTACTATAAAGAAAACAGGATAAAAACAGCACAGGTATGTGACAGACATGTCACAGTAACTAAAAATCACTTAGTCTAGGACTCCTCAGGAGAGGAAGAATCACCAGCGTCCGAAGATATCAACGGGACTTTGCCACAAAGACCAGCAAAAGGCCTGAAACGGGAGGCAAGTCCCGGGTCATAGCCCGTAGCATCAGGATAGTAAATGAAAGATCGATCCCAAGAAGTAACAGCTAGCAAATCCAAATTCCTACTCGCATCCAAACCGTCAACATCCAGAACAAGAGCATCACCAGACGGGTGGTAATAAAGGCATCTAAGGTCCATCTGATCATCGGAAACAAATCTGAAATATGAATCTGAAACAGGGTTAAATCTGACATCCGATATACGATCAACCCAACACCTACCGAGAACAATCTGGATCAGCCAAAAGAATAGTAGGGGAATCACAAGGAACCGCTGCACCAGAAGGAGAGGCATGCCTAACAACAGTAGGAGGCGGACCCGGATCAGACGAAGCCTCAGGGGGGGGAGCGACATGAAGGATAGTGGCAGGAGCCTTAGGGATCCACCTCAGGAGAGGGGGGCGTGGTAGAGGAACCTTCGGAGGAGCCGGAGAGGATTTGGGATGTAGGCAGGCGATAGAGAGGTGCCCAAAGGAGTGACAGGAGGAGCATATATCTGGAACCCAACCATAGCGAACACGGACCTCAGCAACGTGCCCAACAGCAAGTTGAACAGGAATAGTATCAGGAAGTGGCTTGAAGGGGGAAATCCCTATTAATGCCTTAGCATACATCAATTTTTCACGGACAACCGTGTTAGCGTCAAAACATTTCAATTTACCGACATTGCATGCTAACCAATTCAACCCAATCAAAGGCTGGAGCGCAGAGGGGATTTGGGAAAAATACACCCAAACAGGGATAGAAAGCACCTGCTCGCGAGCAGTAGCCACAGTGGGAGACCAGGGAGTAATTATAAAGGGTCTACCAGCAAAGAAAGAGGGTTCAGAACCAAGAACCAACCGTCGATCCTCAAAAGACGAAAACTTGAGGTAGTATAAGGAGTCGATCAACTTAATACGCAAATGACCACGCAGCTTCCAAGTCATACGTAAAACCGTAGAAGCATCACGTAGTCGGTGACTTGGCTCAAGGAAGAAGCCAACCAAATAGTCAGACCAGAAATCTACTCCAGCTTGCATAACCACCGGAGGTGGGATCATCACATCATTCTCTTCAATAATGTCAAATTCGATTGGTTTATAATCACCTGCATTACGCGGCAGAGAGTTGAAAAGAGAAGCCCATGGTTTATGGCAAGTCGGAGATGAAGCAGTTGGACCAAGTTGAACATCAGCCGAGGGCAGAGCAGGATTAGCAACAGACATCGAAGCAGTAATGCTTTTTTCACTGACTAGAGGACCAATGGACTCAGAGGCAATAGAACAAACAGTTGGTGGGCGCTTTCCAAAATCAGCTGGACCGAGACCCACAGTTCCATCTGACAAACTACACAAGTCCCCTTCACCGCAACCATTATTCAATTCATTCAACCCCATCTCACCAATCGAACTCACCTGCCTACACACCTGCGAACCTGGAGAAGGAGGAAGCAACCCAGACACAGGGGAAAGCAATACAGTTCCAGAGGGGCTACTAGAAACATCAGTAGCGAAATCCACAGCAAGCAGATCAGGGCGTGCAATTGGAGCTATGGGGGATCGGTTACTATTTAGAAGAGGTGGAAAATCAGCAATCGACAGCAACGAAAGGTTAGACGAAACTGCAGGCATATTTTTGAATGGCCTACCAGAGCGAGTAGAGGAGGGGGAGATGGGGAACGAAGGAGGTGCGGAGGACATGAAAAAAGTTGATGCGCGAGGAAGCTAGGGGGTGGATCAGAAGATTGCCTGGGAGACAAGAATTTTGAATCGCCAGGAAGCCATTATGAATCGCCTATTATTTTTCATCCAATGAAACTGAAAACTTTTGACCTTATATTGTAATTATATTGTTCTTAATAAGTTTTATGTATTTTTTAATTCCTTAAATCTATATAATACCTTTATACATGTATATTTTAACCTTATATATTTATATTATAAATTTTCAATTTACTTTTATTAATGTCTTATATGTTTATATTTAAACTTTATCTCTTGTTTATCTATATAAAATTTTAAAAGTAAATCATATAAAACTTCAATTATACACTTATAAATAGTTGTACAATATACTAGCTTTATATATATATATATATTCTTTATTTATATCTTTAAACGTTTTTCATAAAACTTTTATATTAAATTTTCTATTTAGTAAATACTTTCTTTAATTATATAAATGTAATCCTTTAAAGAGAATAATATAAAACAAATTTGTACAAAATCGTATATATATACACACTTTTAAATCTAATTTATTTTAAGATGTTTATTCTATGAATTTCAAATTCAAATTCTATTTAAAATTAACTCATATACATATATTTAAACAATCCATATTTAAATTTGTTTGAAAATAATAATTTAGCTCATTTTAAATAATGTATAAAAGAATTCGTCACATTATTATTTGCTTGAAAGATAAAGTTTACAAATTAAATATTATTGTCTTTTGAAAAGATAATTTTTTCCCAAATTAAGTATTTATAAAAGAAAAACATTAAACTAATATTGTCAAATTTAATAATTATCGGGAGATTATCTAATACATATCTATCCAAATGTTTAAAACTTAGCATTTATTATAGTTCAAATCCATCTTTATACAATTTCCAGATATAGAATTTCACTTATTCAAATTACAAATGAGAATTTTAACAAATCTAATCTTGTTAATTACAAATTAGCAGATGCCCAAAAATTCGGGTTATCACATTCCTCCCCCCTATAAATCTTTTCGTCCCCGAAAAGGAACAAGGCCAGAATTTATTAAATACTTAATATCAGATAGATTTTCTTTGATCATTTTACAATACTTTAGATAAAATCTACATAATATTACTAAAATAGTTTTTATATAAAAATATTTTTATAACTCAATGTTTTGATAAGTCTATCCTTGTTCTTACAAAAATTCAGTCATATGTTGATCAGGCGTACGACTGAAAATTTATAAGTGCTTGGCAGACCCGTTTTCAACATCTAGTGAAAACACTTGGAAAATAATTTTATTGAAAATATAGAAAACAGTTTTTGAAAATAGAGGATATATCTTTGGTGAGAATGCTCTGGAAATCATCACTCTCATCCATGGTCGCAGTTACATTCTGGGTTACGTTGCCATCGTAGCAAAAGTCCATGTAACTGTAGGCACTCCGCGCCCCTCGATTACGCCATGGAACCCACAACAGATCGCAGTTACATTCCAGGGTTACGTTGCCATCACAGCAAAAGTCCATGTAATTGTTGGCTCTCAGCGGCACACACGATTTTCGCTGTCAAAATGAAACTTCTCCACTCCTATATAGGTCGCAGTCTACCGATATAAAATCAAACGCAGACTGTTGGCTCTCAGCAGCACACACGACTTTCGCTATGTTACCATAGGTCGCAGTCTACCGATATAAAATCAAACGTAGACCGTTGGCTCTCAACGGCACACACGACTTTCGCTATGATACACACTACTCATAATCCTTAGGAACTAGTTTTGTCCGGACTCCTCACAGGATCAGCTTTAGAAACCCCCTTGGGGCTCAAGGCAGCACTACCCGGTGGCACTCCTGAGAAGTTCATTTCAATGGAGCGCCTTTTTCCTCAGAGCCATCAACAAAACACTTTATACTATACACATATAGTATCTTTCAAATCATACACCTAGTATGATCTCATACAAAGCTCCTTTACACAAAATCGATTATCCCAAAATCGATAATTCTCAAACTAGACTTTCCAAATTTCAATGTTGATTTTACCCAAAAATCAAAAGCCTTTCCAAATACAAAGATTCCCAAAACCCTTTTCCAAAATCCTCATAAGATCCTTTATATATATATATATATAAAATTTAAAAACTTTGGATCCTTTCAAACTTGTATAAAACTTCTTTTATACTTCAAACATCTTCCAAAATCGTTTTCTTCCGGCAATGGATTTAACAAAGGGAGATTTATCTTATATATAACAAAGATATATAACTTTGTTTATTCAAAATCAAATATTAAAATTTTATCACTCTTTTAAATATCATTTCATTCAAATCCGTACGATGTACACTTATCATCCGTACACTATACCAATCTGATCGCCCTCTCGATCACACAATTTCATTTCCGAACTGGTATCGTCCACCCGACTTCCTAGTGCGGACACAGATCTGGTTTCTTGACCAGATACCGTCATTCTCCTTGCACAGCCATAACTATAATAGAGAACATCCAGAACCAATCAACAATCCATATCCAGGTTCGCCGTCGAAAATCGAGTGGAAAATCCCAAATCAGATCAATATACTATCTCGAAATTCTGTGCTCGAATCTGGATCAAATAACTATGCGAATAGAATAATATACGTACATCCTACGTATTTATCTCATCAATTATTAGCCAAATCAATTTCTTTTCTATTCACATTCACTTTAATTTTCATTCACTTATTCACAATTGCTTCAATTCCATTTGGATTATCACTTAAATCCTTATTTCAAATGGATATTTAATCATAAACGTTTGAACTCTGTCCAGCTTAAATTTAGAAATAATTTGGAAAGTTTAAAAATAGATAAGTCGTCGAAAAATAATTATCTGGTTGTAAAATAGCTATAAAATAGTTAAGTAATTATAAAATAGTTAGAAAATAGTCAAATAGTTATAGAATTTTAAATAATTGTAAAATAGCTATAAAATAGTAATTAGTTACAAAGTAGTTGAAAAACAGTAATTAGTTTATAAAACAGTTGAAAAATTGTTAAATAGTTCCAAACATAATTGTAAAACAAGTATAAGATAGTTTTAGGTTTAAAAAGGAAAGTTGTACAGTAAATAGTTTGGAAAAATTGATTTGTACTAAAACAATTGATTTTGAAAATAGTCCAGAGTCAAACTGTTCAATTCCCAACCTCCATTTCCAATCAATTCAATTTAAATTTCCATTTCCATTTAAATTGACTTAACTCCAATTTAAATTGATCCCAACTCCAATAAATTTTAACTTTCAATTTCAATTTAAATTAAGTTAACTTTCATTCTCATCCCAAATTCAAACCAACTTCCTATTTGAATTTGAACTCATTCAACATCAATTTCTGTTCAGATTATCCAATTCAAATTTCCATTTGAATTTTTAAATTTATCCATCTTCAATCATAATTCCAATTAAGTCAAATAAATTTCATACTGAACCAATTTTAAATTTCCAATTCATTTCAACCCCAGTTTGAATTAATCTCAATTCCCATTTGAATTTGAACTTATTCAACTTAATTTCATTTCAAATCAATCCAATTCCAATTAAAAATTATTAATAGGATAATATTATCCAAATTATTATAAAACACCCATACATTTCCAATTTCTAGAACTCAAAACCATTTTGAGATCACACAAACTCCCAATTCAAATCAACCATTTAACTTCCCAAAGTTAAATTCCAATTTCATCTTGAAATTTCCAATTCAGGTTGCTCATTCAAACTTATTTAACTTCTTCAAAGTTAAATTCAATTTACTTAATTCAGTCAAATTTACATAATTTGAATTCCCATTCAAATTTCAAAATGCTTTCCCACCTATAAGTTCAAAACTTATCACTTTGGGTTTTCACATCTCATTCCAAATTTAAAACTCAACATTTAGAGTTTATTCCAAACCATCTTTCCTATTATGTATATACCTCACATATATACATATTTTCTTCTTGGCCCCCCAAGCCAAATTTTAAAATTTAAACCACCCTTGGTTTTAATTCAACCAAATTCTTTTAAAGTTTACAAACAACTTCTTATTCTAAAATAAGATTACATTCAAAATAGTTTGAATAATATTATTTCCTTTAACACTTTGAAAACAATTTCAAATGTTTAAATATAGAACTCAGAATTTCACAGTTTGAAATCCACTTAAATTTACATGTCATACTTATTTAAAGGTTACCCCCTTAAAACATTTCATTTTTGCTTACTCATTAGTACACATTTTATTATTAAACACAACAATTATTTATGATAATAACTCAGATTATCATACCTGAAAACCAATTTATTATTACCTTATTCTGAAACTCTTTTCCAAACTCAAGATTTTAACTTCTGTTTGAATTCATATCAAACTTATTTTTATTCAATTTCAATTTCAGTTTGGTTGTATTTTAATTACTACTTAATTTAATTCCAATAATTTAACAACCAATTCCCTTAATATTTATTATAAAGAAATATTGCTTTATATATAACAAAATATATTCTTATATAAAATCATTTAAAATCTTTATATAAGAAAATAACAGGTACGTTGTCCTATATATATACACTCAACTCATGATAGGGTACTATTGACCATATCCTTAATGAGTATTCCCCACCAAAGCCAAGGTTCTCGCTTAACCTTCAGCTCGGATACCAAATGTAATGATCTAGAAATTCCGATCCCGAAAATTCCAGATAGTTAAGAAAAGAAGAAAAGAGAAAGAAGAAGAAACAGAATCAAGTCACAGAAACCTCACATTGGCAGCGGAGAAAATATAATATCAAATAAAATAAAAGTTTTACAAAGAAGAACCGTGTCAGTACATTTACATTTCATACATCAGAGTGACAATATTTACACAACATTGGACAGTTTTAAAACAACATGTCCCAGGTATACAACTATATAACATAGCGGACATACTCCATACGTTCCTGCCATCCAGCTCGCCTCTTGAGCTCCAGAACGTCCTTACCTGAAAAATTGTAATACTCGGTCTGACCTGAGCATTACATCAAAGTAACACCCGGGTCAGGATGGAAACCAGTGTGAGTAAACCCATCTAACATGGAACACAAAACATACAATTTTATATAAACCCGGGATAACTTGTGTCAATTTACAACTTCACAAGTCATTATAGACATCACTTACATCACACATTGACTTCTAAGTACCAAACTTAGATTAAAGGGTCCAATTCACTTAAATCATTCCATTTCATCCAATTGATTCCACATATCAAATTATAAAGAATCGAAGTGGTTTCGGGTATTTACTAATACCCGACTCCGGTCTCTTCGAATCCAACGTCATCTAAACCCAAGTTATCCAATTAAATACAATTCAACTTTAATTGTCGGATAACACTTTTACACAGTAATTCATAATTGATTGATAATCACATTATCATCGTCCATCCAACATATCAGAGATATCAACCAATTCAAAGCACCCATCATCATTTAATCATTAATAAGCAAGATTGATCACTTCCATTAATTACATTGACTAATGGTCCTCTAATTACTTTCATTAGTTAATTATTTTTAAATTTCATATAATAATTAACCTTTAACTTAATTACATTCATTAATCAATCTTGATTAATTACCATCAGAAATTAACTTTTCTTAATTACTTCATCAATTAAACCAACTCCTCGATTAATTATATAAATTAATCCTTCCATTACACGGAGTAATCATTACTTAATTTCTTCCATCAAGTAATCATCCTGTAATTACTACCCATCAAGTAATTTCCTTAAATTAATTACATCCGGTAATTATCCACTAATTACATCACAAAGTAATTATACCTCATTAATTACCTTAAGTAATTATACTTAACATCAAATGATTGCTTTTAATTAATTAAACTGAATTAATTAACTAAAATTAACCACATCAACTTAATTATACTGAGTAATTAATTCCTTTAATTACATCATTAAGTAATTATTCATAATAATTCTTTTACATTAAGTAATAAACCTCTTAATTACTTATCACTTAATTACTCCTTAATTGATTAACCTTGATTAATCAATCCTTAATTGTTACTTTTAAGTACAATAAGTAATTAGCCTTTAGTTAATTACACAAATTAATTTAACTATCACCCATTCACATTTATTACATTTGTCCATAATTAATTACTCAAATTAATCATTCGATAATCATTTACATTGATTAATTATCATTTACTTCCATCATACTCATTATTATCTAACCCATATTTAATTTCCTTAATTAATCAATCCTTTAATTAATTACACTAATTAATTATACTGATTAATTAACTTTTTAGTAAACCCTATAAATTTATTAATCACATTGACTACTTAACTAATGGTTTATCCCATTAGTTATCCTTTGATCGATTTCTTCCCACCACCTATTCTTGTCTAAATCTAGTGCCTGAAATCACATTAAATACAATGATCTTAAATACTTCTCAATTCCATTATAAAATTTCTTTGAAAATACTTAGGGATTTTAAATTTAATTGTTTACTCTAAACAAACAAAAAATTAATTTCACAACATTTATTAAATTTTGGAAACTTGTAAAAAGGAAAAAGAACAAATCTGCTTGAACCTGTTATAAAAACCTTGTTTTCAAAACCTGATCATCTTTTATATTCTTTAAAACTGATATAGCATGCCATACCCACTCAAATAACTCGAAGCCACACTCGAGTCTTCCTCACATCTTTCCCATGCACACCCCGATCAAAACAAAACTCCATCTTCCTCAACATCACAGAACAACTTCAGACACAACCACCCAACCGTGCACATGCACACGGCGTCGGCTCCCCTTCGACCGATGCTACGGCCACCCACACATCGCCTACGCCACCCTCCTTTGATCTGGTCTCCCAGAAAACCCGATATCAAACCCAAAACGAAATTGACAATTCCACCCTACCTGGAACAAACGACCCTTCCATAAAACATCAAACTTCGCTATCCTTCGACCATCTGCATCCTTGCCTCCATGATCAGAACTTCATCGAGAACGTACGATGCCCTTCCCCTACATCCGACCGAGTTCGACTCGATGACGAGTCCATATGAATTCCGAATTCGACATCAACTCAGATAATGGTTTAAACCCTAAATCATCGTCACCATACTGCCCCAGCGATCAGAAAAACATCTGCCTATTTTTCCAATGCTCCTCGCAACTTATTCCTTCTTCAACAATGAGTATAACCACACCTAAAACTCCGATCACGTGAATTTGGTCAAAATGCCATTTGCGTTCAACTCCAAAATCCTCAATGTCCACAAACTTAAAAATCACCAAATTACTAATAAAATTCGCCATTTCTAAATACGATTCAGATTACATTACTGTAGTTCCCTTTTCCCAGCAACCCACTTGATAATTTTATCCTAAATTATTTATAAAAATCAGATTTTGTTATTACAAACAAATTTTCTTCAAAGCTCCAAACCTAAAACTGTTTGTAAAATGAGATTTGAATTTTTAAATCAAATTCTTGAGCCAGAAGATCATAACAGAGCCTGGTATATGTACACACGGTCATGTTAATCAACAACCAGTGTAGATTTTTTTTTTAAAAATACATGCATGCAAACATATTTCCATAAGTATATTCGAATTAACATATAAACCAGGATGGACAGATACAGCTTTAAAAAGAAAATGTTTACTCACCTGGCAATTAGAACAGAGACAGAGAATCAGGCATATATTCTTAAATCTGGAATAGTTTTATAAATTTACACTGATCTGATGATGTTGATTTGGTAAATTGATCTCTCCTGCTAGGTTTATGAATTGAGTTCCTGTTGAGTTGATTTTGCTTGTTGTTTTGCACTTGATTTTCCAGTTTCCAGTTTCTCTCTTTTTATTTTTATTTTCTTCCTTTGGTTTTTGTCTAGGAAGATGAGAGAATAACTTCAGCCTAGTTTCTAACTTTGATATTTACCTTAAAAAATTTATATTTTAACAAAAATAACATTTTTGGCCACTTGTCTTTACATGTATTGTAAAGGCTACAAGTGTTCATTTCATATATTAAAAGTCTTACAAATGTGTAATTCCTTTATTAATATTCTTATGTTTTATAATTTGTTTACATTTGTAATTATAATGTTCTTAATATGTTTTATGTATTTGTTAATTCCTTAAATCTATACAATACCTTTATACATGTATATTTTAACCTTATATATTTATATTATAAATTTTCAAATTACTTTTATTAATGTCTTATGTGTTTATATTTAAACTTTATATCTTGTTTATCTATATAAAATTTTAAAAGTAAATCATATAAAACTTCAATTATACACTTATAAATAGTTGTACAATATACTAATTATATATATATATATATATTCTTTATTTATATCTTTAAATGTTTTTCATAAAACTTTTATATTAAATTTTCTATTTAGTAAGTACTTTCATTAATTATATAAATGTAATCCTTTAAAGAGAATAATACAAAAAAAATTTGTACAAAATCATATATATATATATACACACACTTTTAAATCTAATTTATTTTAAGATGTTTATTCTTTGAATTTCGTATTCAAATTCAAATTCTATTTAAAATTAACTCATATATATATATATTTAAACAATCCATATTTAAATTTGTTTGAAAATAATAATTTAGCTCATTTTAAATAATGTATAAAAGAATTCATCACATTATTATTTGCTTGAAAGATAAAGTTTACAAATTAAATATTATTGTCTTTTGAAAAGATAAATTTTTTCCAAATTAAGTATTTATAAAAGAAAAACATTAAACTAATATAGTCAAATTTAATAATTATCAGGAGATTATCAAATACATATCTATGCAAATGTTTAAAATTTAGCATTTATTATAGTTCAAATCCATCTTTGTACAATTTCCAAATATAAAATTTCATTTGTTCAAATTACAAATGTGAATTTTAACAAATCTAATCCTGTTAATTACAAATTAGCAGATGCCCAAAAATTCGGGTTATCACATCATTAATTGCAACTGTAACATTATTCCACCAGTACAGTAGTGCTCCTTGAAGTTGTCTAGAAGCAAGTCTTCTCTTTTTCTCATCACTGAGCCCCAAATCTACAAAGATTCTCTCACGGTGTAGTAACCAGTTCTCTACTTCAATGGCGTTTTCAGTTCCGATGAATGGCTTTCCTCCCAACCAAGCATAATCCTTACTCAGAATAGCATAGTTGTCGATCACTAGAGCTTCCTGAACTCCACCTCCAACTACTCCAAAGCAACACCCACCTGCATCATGTTTACAAAGAACTGATACATTGCTCCGATGTCAACTTGCGAGACTCCAGCACCCACATTTCTAGCTTGTGCCTAGCCTTGGTTTCTCCTGGTATTTGGTCTAGCATTTCCATTTGTTGTGTCGCTTGCCCCTCCAATGTTAACTCTTCCACTGCTAGCACCACATCTATATTCAAGCCTCGTAAGATATGAAAGAATAGCCTAAGAGAGAAAGGAGAATAGAGATATAGCGTATAATTAAATATAGCAAATATAAATACATTACTATAGCGTTATCCTATACCCCAATCTTATCTCTAATTCCTTAGGATTATGTTTTCAAAAATCATTTTAGTTTAAAGTTTTTCATAAACCTATACTCTGATACCAAGTTGTAACATCTTCTATCCGAAGGCCCAAAGCTAAGCGCTACAGATGCTGCAATAATCCATAGTATTAACTTTCGGTGACCAAATACGGTAATGTTAATGGTATCTATAATATCAAAAGCACTTGAATATGAAATAAAATCATCACAGATTAAAATATTCTTCTGATTACATTTCAAAATAACATTTCATATTCCAAGTTACATAATCCCAAACATTTCTCAGGTTCATATTAAATATAACTATTACAAAATAAGCCAAGAGCGATATATGAAGATGCCTCCTTGGTTGACCAGAGTACTAAGTAATCATAACAAAACTAATACAATATAGCGGAAATAAAAACAAAACAGCTCCTAAATAGCTAATTTCGGCCTCCTGCTCGTCTTCGGAAGTTTTATCCATCCACCTACTAAAACCTGAAAATCCTCAACCCTTAGCCCACTCAAGTCAATTTTGAGCACCTGAGAGTTTAAGAGGAAAACACAAACTTTGAGTCAGACATAAAGCTTGGTGTGAATAATACTACACATCTCGGTTATTTAATATTAAATGAGACCAATTCGCTTAGCAAAACAGGTTCCCTCTCACTAATATCCTTTTAAAACATATCTTTTGCAAATCTTAATCCTGCAACCAAAACTGGTTAAATCAATAATATTAATATCACGAAAGCACATAAATTAGTTAACAAATGGACTACTTGTCCGAACACTATAGTTTTGTTTGGCTAACTACTAGCCTTGGGCTGACTCAAGCCTATTAGACAAAATAAACAAATAATCTAACTTCTGTTAAATAATCCTCTTCTAGACGGTCTGTCTCTAACTTAATTCTCTAGGGTCAATTGATCCTTATGGTTTTGCAGGCTCACTAATAACCTATCCTCATTCTGTATATTCCATTCTGTGCAACATCATTTTAGTCTTACCTGTGACAAAGCCCTACACACTGGAATTTTGGACTAAATTGGCTAGGGACGAATAGCTAATGCATAGGGCATGACCCTATACCAGTCCCATCTGGTATTCTAATATCTGATTCATTTTACTTAGGGCCATCTTTCCTTAAATTTTCCTCGAAAACCTTTTCTTTCGAAATGATTTAATCGTTTTAAATCATACTTAAACAAGGAATATATACTTTATGCTTTACTCAAATCATCTTGCCATGTTATGTATAATTTGCACAAAACTTTATTAATGAAAACATCTAACTTTTGAAAGTACCCCTTTTGAATCCATTGAAAGTAGCCCTTTCGAAATCAATTAAAACCCTAGGTTGAAAGGCCAAAACAAACCTTTCGAAACCATTCTTAATAAACCTTCCAAAAACCTTGAAAAAACCTCTCTTTCGAAAGCTTTAAAACCTTAGATATCCTTTATCAAAACACTATAAACATACCTTCCAAAACCTTTGGGAACGTTCCACTTAAACCTTTCGAAAACATTAGGGAACCAGCCCTTCGAAACCTTCATTTAAAAGCTTTCGAAATCATTAAATCCTTTTCATAAAATCAAATCTTTCGAAAGCATTTAGGTTCAAGTAAAACATGTGGAATAACCTTTCAAAACCAGTTAAAACTTTCTTTTCGAAACCTTTGGGTTTTACCTTCAATAGAACAAAGGGCCGTAAAACAACTAAGTTGAAAGTACTCTTCCGAAAGTTATTTCCTAATAGAGAAGTGATGGTGTCGAAACCAACCCTTCGAAAGAATTGGAGAAGCGGCTTGGGTTTTAAAACAAATAAGATGCACCGGCAAGTGGTTTTGGCCCCTTCGAAAGCATTTACTTAAAACAAAAGGCACAACATCTTTCAAAACCATTCCTTTAAAACCATTTAACTCAGTCGAAAGCGAAAGCAAAGCAGGCGCATTTTCATTTAAAAACAAAATAAAGCTCCCACCCCTTCGGAAGCCCTTATTTCAGCTACGAACCTTTTACCTATGTCCAATTCGCTGCGCACCAAGTCTTCGATGTCATGCACATTGGTTTCGATGGTGATGGAGGCGGAGTTAGGTGCCAAAAATGGTGAAACATATAAAAAGCATGATTAAGCTTATTTTTAACCTTTTAAAGTAATTCTTTTCAACTAACCTTCCTTGTTTGTCAAAACATAATTGGTTGCTAATTTATTTTCAAAAAGTACTACCGAAATTTCAGAAATAACAAATTAAATTATTTACAAAATGCCTCTTATCCTGTTATAAATATATAAAACATTTAAGTCTTATACCTTAAATAATTTTATATATTCATTAGAACACTTATAAAAATCTATAAAAATTCCCATAAATCACTTATAATATGTTTTCTAACATATATTAATTTCAGACCCAAAACATACTTATATTTTCCATAATTAATTTTGAACCCAAATAGCCATTTTCTTCACTAAAAAATTAATATTAAATTCATATTAATTTATAAAATTATGAAAATTGAAAACCATCTCTAAAATATAATTTTTGATCATAGAATAAAATCGCAAGGCATTTGGATGTCATTTAATAGGATTTTCACATTAAATCATATCATAAAATCTATTGAATTAGCATAAATCATTAATAAGCATATATATTCATTTAATCATTCAAAACATGGAAAAACATTTGGAAATTAGTTCGAATATAATCTAAATCCGAAATCATTTAAAAACATGAGATGTATTTATTATTCACCTTAGCTTTATGGTTAAGGAGTTGAGATTTAGTCTTTGATTAAGTTGCTTTACTTCTTCCCCTTGACTTAAGATTTATCTTCTTCTTGCTTTCCTAATGGTAGCCGACCTCTTATGCTTCTGTGTGTGAGAATGAACGTGTAAATGATTGTGTTTTAAGGTTTTAGGTTATAAGAATATACTTATTCCTACATTTCCCTTGTCTATTTACCCTAACTTAATTCATTTTAATTCCCTTAGCTTATTTGTTTAATGGGCACGGCTACCTTACTATTAATCATAAATCTCAATCCCCTAATCATTACAGTATTTTTAACTAATTAAATATCCTAAATAATGTTACTCAAAATTAGGGTCGTACACCTACATGGGTCACTAGTGACCCATCAAGATGGATCACCAATGACCCATCATACTAATTCTATTCAATCCCATTTTTTCCTATGAAACTTATTTTATGTCTGCTCAGTGTTCTCCTAAAATTTTAAGTTAATCCGACTCTGTTTGAGTTCTCTAGGTCCGTTTTAAGTTAGCTGCTTTAATTAAAAAGCGGGTAAGCATTTTACCTTCGAAGTTCGTCTTTTGAATGAAATGTGTGCTTTGCTCAAGAACAAGTTTCTGTCTCCGGTCTTCGATAGTCTAGCTTTCTAGCTGCTTCAGCCTTGGTGAATCATCTAGTTCCTTCGGATTCTCTTACCAAGTATAAGTCGTTCTAAACCTATTGCATCTTAAGCCTCTAGACTCTGCCTAAGTGTAACCTATACATCACAATCAGTCCAAATTCATTCGAAGCTATTATGTCACACATCTCTAATTACATCCCATATCTCTAATTGTTTCATGTTCATTCGGGAATTACATCACTGTCATTTTGATTCTCATTCAGAGTTTGTCACATCATATATCAAAATCACGTCATATATCAAAATCACATCATATATCAAAATCATTCCATGTTCATCTAGGATTTATCAGTTTTATTCAATTTATAAGGCATTCAAATCCATTTCACAAAATCAAATCTATTTTTAAGTTCGTTCTCTCTAGACGGTTGAATTTTAATGCACGGTCTTTTCAGATCATTTAATGTTAGTTTAGGGGACAATCTCTCCGGATCGATGGTTGTTTCAATTCAGGGGGGATGATCTCTCTAGATCATTTGCTTATTAAGTTAAGGGGGATTAAGTAAGCCCATCCTCACTCTCCGGTAAATGGACTTACTTCTTACACTCTGGTCATGTCTCTCCGGTCGGGACTTTATGGCGTTCAATATTGTACAAGTCCATCCACTTGCTCTCCGGTAAAGGGACTTGCACCTTACACTCCAATCTCGTCTCTTCGGTCAGGACTCTATAGCGTTCAAAATCAGTCATCATATTAAATATGGATTTTACAAAATTCAAATTTCAAATCAAAGCAAACAAATAGAAATTAAATAAGAAGAAATCCTAAATGTTTATTCCAGACATCTGACTTAGAGCGTGGCAAAGAACCAATCTAGGTTTTGTGCACATCTAAGCGGTCTGGGTCATTATTGTTTTTACCGCTAATATACGAAAAGAAAAGTGCAAAAAAGAAACCAAAGAAAAGAGTGGTAGTAGGACCTAACTACCCATCCATCTTGGTTATGGGATTATTTGTCTTGGCCTAGATCCCTAGGCATTCCTTGAAGCATCTGCTATGGGTGGTGGCTGCTCCGGCTATGCTACCGTAGCTCTATTTCTCAGCACTATGGTAGTTGGTTATTCCGAACTAGTTCTTCTATCAAATCCCAAAGGTGTTTGCACTCATTCATTTCATGTCCGCCTAGCTCTTGAAAGATGATAACCTTTATGAATCCTTTCTCTCGGTTAGTGGGCTCTCTTCTTGGAAGCTTTCGATAGGTAATTTGCTCT
The DNA here is from genome assembly GCA_030765085.1 of Allium cepa. Taxonomy (NCBI): domain Eukaryota; kingdom Viridiplantae; phylum Streptophyta; class Magnoliopsida; order Asparagales; family Amaryllidaceae; genus Allium; species Allium cepa. The sequence goes on from CM060928.1 coordinate 592,170,410, forward strand.
ATAGTGTTTAGGCATATCCTTTCTAGGGTTTCAGTCATCTCAGAGTAGGAAGAGAATTTAGGCTCCCACCTTTGTCGTTTAGGTTCTCTAGAATCATCATCAGTCTCTCTTCTCATTTTGTCTTTTCCAAGTCCTGCTCCAGAAGATCCCTTGCCATCCACAGCATAAATTTTGGCGCCTTCGACTTCATCTTCAGTGTTAGCATCTTTCTGACGTGGATATCACTAAGCTTCATAGTAAAACTCATCCAGATCCATTGGTGCATCCCTCTTAAGTGTAGACCTGAAGTCGGTCTTGCTAGCGACTCTAGACACTCCTACCATTAAAATCACTGATGCATCCGGTCTATCGACTGCAGTCGTTGCTGCAATGAATCTTCTTAAATAACTTCTCAAGGTTTTTCCCGGCCTTTGTTTCACATTTGCCAATGTCGTCACATTCTTTGATTGTGAGACATGAACTCGGAATTATCTTAAAAATCTGCCTACTAACTCGGTCCACGTGCTAATGGACCCATTCTCCAGTTTTCTAAACCACATCGCCACCGAATCCGTTAAGTATAATGGGAACCATGGCCCAATTACTTCCTCATTGCGCCCAGGCTCTGACTTACTTACTCCAGTTTCAGATCTGGTGTTATGCCTTTTATTTTTCTTCAATCATAGATTCAAGCTTTAATTTTTCGGGTCTACCTTTGTTCTCAGTGAAAGCACCAAAATGTTAATCCAAAAATGGATCAACACCCTAGATTAAGTGTGAAAGCACCAGCCTTGTTTATCAAGGCAAATGAAATAAAAAAAGGAATAGTAACTTGCATATAAAGTAAAGAGACAAAAGATTTTTATATTGGTTCGGCTGTTAACGAAGCCTACATCCACTTTATAACTTCTGTTATTAACTAACTGCTGTTACAAGTTGAATTTGATTGAATCTTCTAAGTTAGATCAACTCATAAGTGCAAGAGTTTAGTGGAGAATCACAGTGAACCCCTAGATGACTATTGTGTGAGAGGAGAAGAGTGAAGAACAATCTCTATAGAATTCCATTTGCAAGTCCAGAAGATTATCTTTATGTTGTAGATGGTTGAGTATTTATAGAGATTGGAGAGCTATTGGGCTGGGCTGCTTTGCCAGAGACCTAAACTTAAGGATACAAAGGAGCTCCAAAAATTTCACAGCAACCTGACCTAAATTGATGGATCATTAGCAATCCATAGGGCATGGATCGCTAGCGATCCATGTAGTTAGAATATTATTGGATCGTTTCACTTGGGTTGAATTCCTTGCCTTATGTGGATTCTCTCAATGTGATTTCGTAGGTAGCTTCTTTATTTTGACAATGATTCATACATGAGTTAGATTGATTTATGACTAGAACCAGATAGGTCATTGCTTCTCAAACTAGGTTGCTTGGAAAGCTATGAAACTTGGCAAACATATTTAGAAGAGATAATGAATCAAGATGCAAGAGGTCACGATGATTCGTGAAGCATCCCTATGGATCACTAACGATCCGTAGGTGATGGATCGCTAACGGTCCATCTCCTTAGTTTATTTCTAGCTATTTTTCCTTGAGTGTTATTCACCAGTTCTTTGTGCGTGTTGTTCAGGTATCAAGTCGTTTGGAGTTAGTTTGATCATCCGTCTTCATGGGTAATCTAGTCCAGAATAATCATCCATAACTCGCTCAAAATTTAACGAAATCAGACGAAACTTTGCAAGTACACTTTAGAGGGGGTTGGGGGCAACCCTACAAATTTGAGGTAATGGAGCCCACCCTACATGGGTCGCTAGTGATCCATCAAGATGACTCGCCAACAAACCATCATATTAACTCCAATCAATCCCTTTTTTGTAAGCCTTCTTTTATGTCTTCTAAGAGTTCTTCCAAAATTTCAAGTCAATTCGACTTCGTATGAGTTCTCTAAGTCTGTTTTAAATTAGCTGCTTTGACCAAAAGCAGGTAAACAAGATAGTAGTAACGTTAGTGACCAAAATAGGATGGTGAAAGATAAAAAGGAACAATAAATAGATTTAATAAAACAAGTGAAAGTAGTGGTAAATGACACTAAATTGGTATTAATGAAATAAGAAATAAACGCGTGGAAAAGTAAAGAAATATTATTAATAATTGAACATTGGAGGTGTATTAAATAAATTGGTATGAATATATGTGTAGCCTCAAGTATGCACTTATAACGGATGTCATTATTAAAGTTGGTTCATAGCTTGGATTAAATAAGAAACAGCTTAGTTATTAAAATGGGTTCGAATGAAGGTTAGTAGTGTTATATAGCAGTAGTTTTGCCAACTGTAAGGAGCTACCAACAGTTGTGTATACAATATACCGTTGTCAGACATATTCAATTGTAGGACCCGTAGGATTATAAGTTCGCGTATAGGTAAAGGAAATACTAAGTAGGATGTTCGTCTTGGGTTAAAGTGTCAATGGACAAGTAGAGTCTACTTCAACCATTTAGCGGGTATTAAGTAACAAGGGATACTTCCTAGATTGTGTTAGGTGATCTAAATGGGACGATGAGCAAGGTTTGATGCTATGACAGTGTGATTGGTACCAAATAAGGAGTAGAAACTACTTCATAAGTCGAGAACATCATCATTCTTGAGCGGTCGACGGAAAGATGGGGGTTACGCCTAAACTGACTATGCCTCCTACTAGTGTAGATTCCATTTAGGACATGCACCGCCTCACAGTTGTTTGCTAGTTTGTTTGTGATAAGAGGGAAGGCTAGATAACCCTTTAGTGGAGTCTTTCAAATAGAAAATAGAATACGACTAAACCATTGTGACACCATTATTAGGCACTATAGGAGTTCCTTAGTATGCACGAGCGATGAGAACATGATATTGCGTTGATGATGGATCCTCAAGAGGTGTTGGATACTAGTGTGGAAAGTATCTTGGTCCAAAGGGGATTGTGGTACTTATATATATATATATGTGTGTGTGTGTGTGTGTGTGTGTGTGTGTGTGTGTGTAGTTATTGTCTACTCCAAGTAGCTAGGGCGTATCATACACATATGTCAAGTCAAGACAACTAAGTAAAATAAAAGACAGAACATGTAATGGAAGGCAATCAGCATAAACTAGCATTATGTATAAAGTGTGTAATTTACCACTCACCAAAAGTGTTAACTTGGTCAGTGGCTATATGTTTATTATACTTTACCATCCCACTATGAGTTTATATTGGTATTGCTCTAATACATATTTTTTATTTGCAAGATACCAAAACCAATGATCTGTACTTTGGTGGATTTGGGTTTTTGATTTAATGAAAATTTGGGCCTATTAAAGTGCAAGTTGTCACAAGTACTCTGATTTACCTAGCTACTAGCCTAGCCCGAAGGATGAAGTCCAACGATTGTCCCAAACATAAAGGCCCAAAGTTATTTGGGCCTTGGGCTAATTTTTAAAATTCCTTTTGAGAATTTTAAATTATATTTTTAATCTTAGGTAAGTAATATGTTGAATCGGAATTTTTGAGGAATGTATCGAGTGAGAACTGGATTTGGTTAGACAATGTATGATTAGTTAACAAAGATCATTTTTTTAGTAGGGCATTGAATGTATGTTTAAATATTTAATATGATTCCACACGATCTATCTTCGTTTGAGTAATGAATTCTAGCCAATCGAAAGGATCCTTTGATCGATCTAGTGATCATTTTGATTCGTTTAGAAATGCAGATTTAGAATATCACACATTGATCGATCAAACAGAGGTGCAACAACTAAAATAAAGATTAATTCTTTAGGATCCTTCCTTTCTTCAAATGGAACAAATAAAGATAAAATCAGATCGATACACCAAATGCCTTATTGAATTAATTTTGGAAAATTATTAAGAAAATAGTAAATTAAATGAATATTTATTTGATATATATATATATATATATATATATATTAAATGTTAATTAGTAACTCATTATATGTATACAATGATATATGTTTATATAAAATGATAAGTGTTATAGTTAATATTCATCTTAAATTGTATAAGATGAGTATTGTAAATTTTTGAAAATTTAAAATCGGTTAATTAATAAGTTAATCAGATAACAAACTAAAATTAGTTAAATACGTTTTAATGAATAATATACATAAGACTATTATATAAGTTAATTAAATTGTAAATAGTTATAAATATATTATACTTACATAACATGAATATATAGAATTTAAGCGGAACGTAAGAAACGCAAATTAGATCTGAGGAATAAGTACATATGTGTGGTACGTATATCAAGATTTCAGTCATGAGGATTTTTAATAAGAAATACATTTTTCAGTAAGTTGATATCACTCAATTAAATATATTAAAGATTATGAATTTTTAATGTGAATGTTGTTTTCTATCATTTACATATAAATAAATTACTTGCATACTCTTTAGTTGTTGAGCTTTACTCAAGCTAGAGATGTTATGTATCGTACTGTTAATATATTGACTAGACGAGGCAAGAAAGATGGACGTATTTGTTTAGCTTTCTTGAAGGTATGTGCATTTCACTTATGCCGTTGCGAAATGGTAAGTACAAGTGAATAATTTATCATGATTTATTGAACTTTCCTCAAGGTCATAGTGAGAATGGGAAAATGACCACATGTTTGGAGTTGTATATGATGCAATCGATAAGGTGTTATGCATTACCTCTGAGCCTATGATTTGTCGAGCTTTTCTTAAGGTCAGAATGCCAAGGCATGCAAGTCTCAACACCCGCTAAAGAAACATTAAAGAAATTGAAATATTCTATTTTTTTAAAGTTTTGAGAAACATAAAAGTCTACTAGGAGTCTTATTAGAAAAGTGAAATGAAGACATTTAATCTTTCTATTATTATAAGAATATATGCTATATAAAGTTAAAATAGTCTGCTTAATCGATGAAATGTTTATTAGTTAAAATATACAAATAAACTAAATAAGATTAACATAGAAAAATAAAATATACTTACTAATGTATCTTTTTGCATGTTGTTAATTCTAGACCCATGCAAGCGCCTAATTTTACAATATTATATGCATTCGTAACTTGGTCACTTACAAGTTTATTTGCCATAGACCATGTATTATCTTCTATGATTTTTCGAACTCTAAAATGATACAATAATATGTATAGTTGAACCATATTCGATCACATATATAAGTTATATGGTGAATGGTTGCAATTCGTAATGTACAAAACCTCGACGAAGTAAGTTCATTCAAAATAAGAAAGTAAGCCATAATGTGTTATCGTGTATTCAACGTGATTGATTAGAATGAGGATCTTGTTGTGTTAAATGTAACATTAGACTAAGACCTGCAAGATGAATCTAGAAACTCGATCATTGAAGTGCTAGCTTGATCAGTTTATGTAAAATGTAACTTATTGGATATTTTTAAATGTTAGGGATAAGTAATTGCACTTTTGTAAAGAGTTCGTTACTGTAACACCCCATAATTTCCACGATAATTAAATATTTAAAAGAAATTAACTAATAAACAGTAATGCCAAAAGGTAGAATTTTTATAGATGTTAGAATTTGGCTATAAAACTTGCACCATTGTGTTTATGATGATTTTTCGATCAATTTTCTTATAAGGTTTTCCGATCGATGTTCAAGTGAAAAAGTTATTCACGTTTGAAGTTTCTTAGAATTAGCCGCCGTCCATCTCTACTCGCCCCAGCACCGGCCGTCTGCCCTTGCTGTCGCTCCTCTTCTCACCCCGTGTTCTATGGCAGCCTCCACCTCCTGTTGCCTTCAACCCCTCCCAATGGCAGATCCGCCTCCTTCTCCGCCTGATCACCCCCCTGGCTTCGAACCTCCGCGAATGGAACATAACAATAGTGTCGATGACGATGGATTTACGCCTGTGATAACTCGTAAATGGAAGAGACAAATCAAATCAAATTCAAGTGTTCGCCATCTCAAGAAATCAAACCAGTCAGAAGGCTTCAATCGAGCAGGTAATATCACAAGTCCTTTGAATAACAATCAGATCCCTGTTCCCCCTGTGACGAATCCGCATAATAGTCCTATGAATATTAAGAAAACTCCAAATTGGAACTATGCCTCCCCGATTAGCAAAGCGTGGAATGAGGTTGTCAAAGGCAACAATATTCAGACGTCTATTCCACTAAAATTTTACCAGCCCCGTGAAGTCAATTCTATAAAATGCGCTAAAATGTCCTCCGAAGTGATTTCAGATGCTAGAAATCAATGGAGAAATGCTATTGTTGTATACGTTGTTGGTCCGAAACCGTATTATCCATATTTCAAAGAATATATATTGAGAGTATGGAAACCAATGGGAGAATTCTCGATTTTTTCAATGGAGAACGGATTCTATGTGATTAAATTCAGTAAAGAAAAAGATTGTCTGAACGTTCTTGAGGGTGGACCATACTATTATAACAAGAAACTGATGATGATGAAAAGATGGAACCCAGGAATGCAACTTAATAAAGATTTACTGAAGACTATTCCGATCTGGATTCGTCTTCCCAATTTGCCACTTGATTTCTGGACAGAAGAAGGAATTAGTCGGATAGCCTCAGTACTCGGAACTCCAATCAGGCTTGACAAATTTACTGAAGGAATTATTAAAATTGCTTTTGCCAGAGTTCTCATTGAAATCGATAGCAACTTCACATTCCCAATCAAAATTCCAATTCTTAACGATAAAGACGAAATTATATGGCAAGCGGTGAATTATGAGTGGAAACCGAATATTTGTCCAAACTGTAGGAGTTTTGGACACGCTGAAATACACTGTCAATTCACCAAGGTATGGCTCCCTAAAGAGAACTGTACCACAGTGAACAAAGATACAGAGATGGCTATAGATTCGTATGAAAATGAAAACGTTTTAAAAAATAGTGATGATAACACGAAGTTAAGCAATCAAGTCGAAACAATGGATACAACAAGGCAGTATGGCCAAAAGACGCATGCTGAACCAACACATAACTTTCACATCAATGCAAGTACTAATGTTACGACAACTGATCACAATCAAGAAAGTTTAGAGTATATACAAGTAGACCAAACAACAGATGAATGTATGAATACTTCCAAGTTAACTGATAACAACGGTACAGATACGGCGTCCAGCTTGAACATGCTAACTCAGTCATCCTCCCGCATATTACATCAGGAATCATGTTCTATTGCAGTTCCTATCCAGAACAAGGAAAATACCATCACCGATAGTACCATTTCAGCCATTCAACAAGAGACAGAGACTATGGAATCTTCACACATTATCAGAAACAAGCCTTCGCGTAAAACAAGATCAGAGGAAGTGCCTTTTGAGTTTAAAGCATCATTGAACTCTGAAGTGGTTGAAAACCCTGAATGGTCAAATCTTGTTAGTCAATTAAAAAACAAAAATAAGAAATCCAAAAAAACAAAGAACTTGGGGAAAGCTACCCCCATGGAAGATAGTAGCGATCCTAATATAAACTGTTAATGGAGTTCCTAATTTGGAACATTCGGGGGATGAATGCCCTCTACAAACAATTAGAAATTATTGACATTGCGAAAACGAATAAATATTCCTTTATTGGTATTCTAGAAAACAAGCTCTCTTCTAATTCAATTGAAAAGTTTATGTACAAATTAGATAATAATTGGAAAATGTCACACAACGCTTCAGATGATCGAAAAAGTAGAATCATGATTATTTGGGACTCAAATATCTGGACCACTATTGTTCTTCATACTTCGGACCAATCCATTACTTGTATTCTTCATAATGCTTCTAATACAAGTATGGTGTGTACAGTTTCCTATGCCTTTAACGACGAAGAAGGTCGTAAGTATCTTTGGGAAGACATCAAAACTTTATCCAAGTTTATTAATCTGCCGTGGTTAGTGGCTGGTGATTTTAACACTATCCTATATAATAATGAAAGGATAAACAGAGGTATTATGAGCTCTAATGGGGACTCAAGTTTTTTGGACTGTATTAATTCTTCTAAACTTGTGGAACCTGAATTCTCGGGAAATTTCTACACGTGGAGAGGAGGTAACTTATTCTCTATTCATAGTAAGATTGACAGAGTTTTTGTTAACTACATTTGGATCAACCAATTTAACAACTTTGGCATACATTTTGGTAATCATTCAATAAGTGACCACACACAGATCTCTATCATCTTACATGTCCAGAATTCACAAAAGAAAAACATACCATTTAAATACAAAAATTCCTGGCACTGCTACTCTGACTATTCCTCAGTAGTCAATGAGGCTCTGGAATCTCATTTCGATGGATATCCCCTGTACTCCCTCCTCTGCAAACTGAAACAGGTGAAGCATAATTTGAAGAAATGGGCTCATAATCAAACAAACTTGCAGAAAGAGTTGAATAGTTTGAAAGATCATAACAATAAAACTTATAAACAAATTCTGACTAACCCATCTGATAATAATCTGCTGCAAATATACTCTAATAACTGTGATAAGTTACATTATATGATGAGGAAATTGGCCATTGACAACGAACAGAAAATGAAATTCAACTGGCTCACGATGGGAGACAGACCAACTGAATTTTTTTTCAATAAAATTGCAGATTACAAAGCATGTCGTAAAAATCATTTTACGATTAATCAACAGGGAATGTGGGTTTCAGCATCAGAAAAAATTGCTCATGAAGCCTCTCTATATTTCTCAGATCTTTTTCAACTGCCTCATAATCAAAACCAATTTCCAAAAATTATTTGCAAGAAAATTTTATCAGACAATGCAAAGAATCAATTAGGCAATCCTTTTTCATTGGAGGAAATTAAAGTGGCAGTTTTCCAAATTAATGAAAATAGCTCTCCCGGACCAGATGGCCTCAATTCTAAATTCTTTAAAGTTCATTGGGATAAAATTAAAATGGATATTTGGAAAGCTATGAATGATATTCTCCATTCTGGCAAAATAATCAGAGAAATTAACCACACTTTCATTTGCCTCATTCCAAAAATTCCAGAAGCATCAAAGATGAATGATTTTCGACCTATCTCTTTATGTAATATTACATATAAAATTCTCTCTAATCTTCTGTGCAATAGGATGAAAATATACATGAATGAGCTTATATCATTTAACCAAAATGCTTTTATCCCAAACAGGCTTATATCAGAAAACTCTCTTCTTGCCTATGAGATGGTCAGGAGTTTTAACAGGAAAAATTCGAATAATTTTTGCTTAAAAATTGATTTGCACAAGGCCTATGACAAGATCAATAGAGAATTTATTCATCATATGCTGAAATCTATGGGATTCCCAATCTCCTTTGCTAATCTTATATACGAGTGTATCTCTACTCCATCATTTTCAGTTTTAGTAGAGGGTGCCCCACATGATTTTATCAACAGCTCGAGAGGAATCAGACAAGGTGACCCTCTGTCGCCATATCTTTTTTCTATAGCCATGGAATATCTCACTATTAACTTGGACATTGAATACTTCAAAGGAAATATCAGCCCAATTTATCAAGTAGAACCATTAATTACTCATCTACTCTATGCTGATGACATCCTCATTTTAGCAAAAGCTACTACCAAAAATGCAACTACTATCCATAACATTCTACAAAAGATGAGGAAATTTGCAGGACTTGAACTAAATACTGAAAAATCAAAAATCTTTTTCAGTAAAGGTGCCAGGGAAAAAAAGGAAATTGAAGAAATTATCAATTTCAAAATTGATAATTTGCCAATCACCTACTTGGGAATCCCACTCTCCAATAATGCATTGAAAACAAGGGACTTTGGATGGTTGATTGATAAAATCAACAAAAAATTTAATAATTGGCAAACCAGATTCCTCAATATCAGTGGTAGAGTTGAACTGATCAAGTCAGTTATCCACCCCATGCTGCAATTTTGGTTACAGATAGCACAATTCCCTGCAACAATCATTCATAAGATCAATTCTTTATGTGCAAACTTCTTATGGAAATCTAAATCACATAAATTGAGCTGGAATGAAGTATGCAAAACAAAAAGAGAAGGGGGCTTGGGAATTAGGAGAATTGAAGATTTAGCTACAGCCTCAGCAACTAAACTGCTATGGAATTATATTAATGGTAATTCCTTGTGGGCAAGATGGATGCATAACAGATACTGTAATAATATTAATTTTTGGACTGTCAGAATGAACAATAACGCTTCCCACACTTGGAAAACCATACTTAGAGCCAGACAATGGTGCAAAGGCCATATTGACAGAAAAATTGTGAATGGAGACACAACTGACATTTGGTTCGATCCATGGATTCAAGGCTCCTCTTTAATTGATAAATATGGATGGAACAGTATGTATACTTTGAGGGGTTGCCATAAAACAGTTTCTGAACTCATTCATAATAAAAAGTGGAAGCAAAACCTCAATAGTATTCCAACTCAATCTCATACTGTTATTAAACAAATTAACATACACAACCATATTCAACAAGATTTTTGGTGGTGGCTACCCAGCAAACAAGGCAATTTCTCTCTTAAGTCAGCATGGCAGGAATTTAGAAATAAATACGTTGAACACGATTGGACTAAGCTCATTTGGGATAAAGGTTGCGCTCCTAAAATGTCAATTTGTTCTCTTTTGGCCTTCAAAGACAAATTGCAGACAAAAGATAAAATTAGCAAATGGTCTACTATGGTAGACCAAAAATGTGTTCTATGTGACAATGACAAAGAAGACAGAGACCACCTCTTCTTCCAATGTACGTACTCAAGAAGAATTATAGATAACATCATCCCTAAACTCAACATCTTTCAGGGAAATAGTTACGAAATTTGCAAACTTCTGGCTGATATTCAAGAAGCTCAGGGCAAAATGCAACCAAATATTTCATGTATTACAAGCATTATATGTACCAACATCATCTGGAATATATGGTGCGAACGCAACAAACGGGTGTTTGATGGAATAAATGAACCAGTAGAAGTGAAAATTAAACAAATTCTCATTCAAAGCAAACACCTAATGCTACAAAAGATTCAGATCCACAAGCTAAACGAGGAAGAAAAACTTATCTTGTCTAATCTTTTTATGGTGTCAGATCTGCATGAGGCCTTTCGACCTCCTTGAAGTAAGTATCTGTGGTACGAACGAGCATTTTGAGGAACTATACTTCGTCAATCTTTTGGAAGAAGCTCATTATCCTCACCCACCTCCATGGCTGAAGCTAAAATTGATTCAGAGTTTTGGGATCGAACTAATTTTCTTTTTCCAAGCTCTTTCTGCGTGTCCAATTATGATTGGTCTCCTGATCGGTGCGATTTTGTTCCTGGGTTGTTTTGGTGATTAAGAGTTTTTAGGTAGGAGTTAGCTGTTTAGACCTCTGAAGTTAGCAGTTCGTACGGATGGTTTTGAGATTTTTTCTACTTGTAGTTCCTCCTCTATCTGTTTGACTGCTTAGCTTCATTTTGTCTCCTTGTACTGTTAATATATGGAATTGATATGTACTCTTTTTCCTTACAAGGCACCCATATAGGTTAGGGGGGTTGTAAGGTTTTAATGAGGCATATCACGGAAGTATATGCTTTCTATTATTAATAAAGTACCTTTTCCAAAAAAAAAAAAGAAAATAAATATAATTAAATAACATTGATTAACGTTAACTATCAGTTAATGTTTACTTAACATTTAAGTATAATTAACATTAATCAAAGCAGAAAGAAATTATACCAGTTGCTCATAAAAGTAAAACTTAATCAACTGAATCAAACAGTAAACGATGATTAACCGAAATACGTCAACCTGTCAACCCCTTAATTAGGACTAGTCGACCGCCAGTAGTCAGCCGGTGTTATAGATGCGACTGACCAGTGGATGTGTCGGTTGTGAAATTTAACGTGCCTAAACAGTGCGAATGTAAAATAATTTAATCTAACGGCTGGCATTGATTCGAGTCCCTATGAATATGGGCCTAATCCTTCTCTTTTCTTCTCATATTTTTGGAGCAGTGACGGAGCTCTGCAATTTCCTCTTCTCCATAAATTCTTAATTCTAAATAAAAATAATAGTTTATATATGTATGCACAGGTGAAAAATAGTAGAGGAATATTGAGAAGAAGAATGTGATTGAATCAAATCGTCAAAGCTAAGGTAAATCATAAATCCGGATCTAAATCTAAATTAAATCCAAATTTCTTCTCGGATCTAGATTTCTAATAGATATATGTATGCTTATAGTATATGTATCCAAATAGGGAAAATAAGGGGAGTCAAACTAGAATAACATGGATTGGATCTGGAGATTTAGAAAGCTTAAAGGTGAGTGAAATTATATATTTTTATATAATATTACATTTATATCGTTATAAATCTATTCTATATGCCTAGTTCCAAATGTAAACTTGGAGTTGTAGGCTAAAACTATATACGTGTAATGAATTTATAATCCTACCAACATATTCTGTAATTGATAACTTAATTTCAATATTGCATATTTATGAATCTGGGATGTATTAGGTAGTAGTCCTTGAAACTGATAAGTTATGTAGTAATTCAAGATTTATAGATTTAAATGACTTATTTGAAAAATGTAAATTAGAGTTATCATAATAAATTATGGAGATTTAAGTAGTATTTTAATGTATTGGAGTGTAGAATGTTGAAATGTAAATTTCTATAGATTATAATGTTTAGATTTATAAATAAAAGTGTATCATTTGAAATAATAAATTCCAATGCATTAAAATGCCGAAATCTCTATGGATTAATTAAAGAATTATAAACATGATATTAACAACGGTTTAAGTGAAGAATTAATATATATGAAACAGAGCCAAGGTAGAAATCAAATAATAAAAAAGTATACAAGTAATAATTTAAATAAAAAGGATATAGAAAGTCAACTAAACAAGGGAGTGTAGTAAAGGTTAAGAAGGAACAGAAATAGAATTTCAATAACAGATGAAAAGTTAAATAGGAAAGATATTTTGATATTTTAATGAAAGCGGTAAACGACATTAAATCAATAGTAATGGAATAAGAAGTAAATGGATGAAAAAGTAAAGGAATATTACTAACAGTTGAACATAGGAGGTGTAATAATTAAACAAGTATGAATACACAAATACACACACGTAGCCTAAAGTATGCGTTTATGACAGGTATTAAAGTTAGTAAATAACTTAGATCAGATTATAATGACATATTCGTTAAAATGGTTTGGAATGCAAGGTCGGTAATGTTACACAACAAAAGTATGTCCATCAGAAGGGGTCACCAGTAGTTTTATATACATTATACCAATGTAGGACATATCCAACTATAGGAGCCGTGGAGTTATATACATTCCAATATAGGTGAGGGATAATCAAGTAGAAAGGTTCTCCTCGGTCAAAGTATCAAAGGGAAAGTAGGGTCTACTTCAACCTTTTAGAGGGTATTAAGTAATAAGTTGGTATTATCTTGGTTGCGTTGGGCTATCTAAATAGGATGGTGAGTAAGGTTCGGCACTATGTCAGTATGTGATTGGTAGCAATTAGGGAGCATGAGTTGTACATAGGTCAAGAACGTCATCAGCACTGAGTAGTCAGCGGAAAGACAAGGGTTACGCCTAAACGATCACACCTTCTACTAGTGTAGATCAAATTTAGGTCATGCACCACCATAGTTGTTTGCTAGATTGTTTGTTAGGGACAAGACTAGATAACTTTTATGGAGGTCTTTCAAAAACATATAAAATACAGCTAACAATTGTGATGCCGTTATTAGGCACTACGCGACGACGAAGTTGTGATACCGTGTTGGTGATGAATCCTAACGAGGTGTTGGGTTACGGATACTAGTGGGGATAGTATCTTCGTCCAATAGGAGATTGTAGTACTTATATATATATTTATTAATTGTCTACCAATAAGAGATATAACACGTAATGGAAGACAGTCGGCATAAACTAGTGTTATGTATAAAGTATGTAATTTATTAATCGCCAGGATGTTGTTTTGATCCCTCCTTATTACAACCCATTGGATAGCTTAGAAGGATATGTACAGGTACAAGGCCGGAACAGTGGAAGGACAGGTTTTCTTATGTATGCTTAGCACTGACAATGACACTAGCTATTGGAAGTGTTAATCTTGATCAGTAACTATATGTTTTATTATACTTTACTATCCTGTTGTGAGTTTATATCGATGGTAATTTAATATACGTTTATTTATTTGTAGGTTACTAAACCAACGATCCATACGTTGATGGACTTTGGTTTTTGATCTAGCGAAAATCTAGGCTCATTGGGGTATGGGTTGTTACAGTTACGGTCGTGTAGTAAAGGTTTTCTTTTTGAATGGTTCGACTATTAGGAATAGAAAATGAATGTACAAAATGGATGTAACGTAAGGCACAATTGAAATGAAGAGAGTAAATGGTCATTTATGCTTTATGAAGAGATATTAGAAACAAGATAGAAAAATAGACACTTAACATGGAATGAGAAATGTGATTTCTACCCGCAATATGTATTTTTATATAGATAACTGTTTTATATGAGATCTATTTCTTTGAGTTTAAGATATTTGATCTATAAACTCTCCATCATAAATTGATTATAGTGAATGGAATAAAATCCCATAATAAGTAGTTGAATAAAGCTTTGTATGTAGTATGCTTTTACAGTTATAATGGAAATAGTTGGAGTTTACCATGTAACACTTCTTAGTGGTCGCAACTAGTTACGAAAAATCTTTTTCATAAATATACCAAATATTACTTATGAACTATTCACTGTTTTCAGTATTGACTAAAAATAGAAAAAGTTTTATTCAATATAAATATTATGGATATTCTTTATAAGTAAAACAATAATGATGGATTTATTTTTATAACAAAATGATGCATTAAAAAATACAGATGAATATTACAATTATTTTAGAACTATGAACTAAGCCATGGTTTTGAGAAATACTTATTTAATCATATGATTATGAATCATATGGTGCTAGTGAATTGTACCTAAAACAATTAAGGACAAAGCATTCATTTAGTGGGAGCGATAAAAGAGTTGGTGAACTCTTTGGATTAACACATATAGATTTATGCAGTCCAAGGTCTAATAGTACCAAAACACAACAACTTACTTCACTAAAATTCACAAATGAATTATCATAGAAATGGACATGTATATTCGATACACAAGTAAAGTATTAGCGATAAGTTCATGAAATATAAAATGAAAATGGGAAACATAATATGCAAATGAAATAAAAGAATTCGATTTGATCGAAGATGGTTTTAAAGGTACCTAAAATGAATAATAATCAACCTCAAACATCAGTCTTTCCCATGATACATATTGATTTATCGATGATGAGTAATCGAACATTATTGGACAAAGTACCATTAATGATGAGTGAAATTGAGTTAATCTCTTTCAGTAAGATCGTGTACTTAGGACAAAGTATATATGGTTAAAAATTAATTTCATTTAAAGAATAGTTTACAAGGTCATTATAATGACCCCGAATTTTAACACTTTAATTTTGGGAATATTTAATTTTTCAAATATTCAAATTTCAATTTAAAATATAATAAAAATATATGTTTCAAATAATTGCTCAATTTTTGATGGTGTATTTTTAATTTAATTCATAAGATTTTTCCATATTTTTTAATTTAAAAAGTAATTAAATTTTTGTTTAATGTATTTTATGGAAAACGTAGATATTTTGGAATTTTACAGAAAAATAACCTGTTTATTTTATTTTTATTTTGAGATCACGTCGCATTGTTGTGTTAGATCATATATTTGTTTTTGTCATTCGTGGTCCGTCTGCGAATGAAATATTATGTAGCAGGTTATCGCAAAATTACTTTTTAAAAATCAAATCAAAACAAAAATTTAGTGTGCCTTCATCCTGGATACGTATGTTCTTTCTTTTGATGAGATAGAAGTGTGTAAATTTGGGTGGGTTAGCTTCTTAAAAAAAAAAATCTAGTTTACGTATATACATGGGCACGTATGAATCAAAAAGGACGCCTTCACTTTTCACATTTAGTTTTCATTTCGGTTGCAAATATTTTCACAGAAACCATATTTTCACATTTCCTTTTCCAATTAATAATTCCAATAACTTCCTCTATACTAAGATTTAGCAAAATGCATAAACATGAAATTTGCAGGGGACGTAGAGATCTACATTTTTCGATCCTATTGTGCTCGATGTAGTGGAGGGTGGGCGGAGTCATAGGGGATAAAAGTTTTGGCCATGATATTGTCATGTGCATAGTAATAAGATTTAAAACCATATATGGGTTGTATGGAACTTGGATGGAGGCGCTGGTTGTGGAAGTGACGGCGAGGCCAGACATGGTCGGAGAGGTGAGGTGGCCGAAGCTACAATGTAGCAGTGGGGTTCGGGTCCATGTTTCTTAGGAGAGGAACGTGGATATGCTACTGTTCAATATAAGATTTTTCAGATAAGTACTTCATAATGTGTTCAATTACATTCGTGGTTGGGGTGTTGTTTGCAGGCATTGGGAGCTTTCGAGTCTGGGTGTTCTTCCGTGGGCTGTGGGCCTTGGGTAAGAAATTTTATTTAATTTAGTTTATTTATTAGTTAATTAATTTAGTTATCTTAGTTTATTAAATAGTTAACTAAATGTGTTAACTTTAAAAATGAATAACTCAATCACTTTAAGTTTGTTTGACCCAGGAATTTTGCATTGGACTCGTAAGTTGAGTATCATATTGTAGTATTGCTGATAGATTTGGTGATATTAAAAATATTGATAAAATAATATGGACTGAATTTAATTATGTTATTTCAAATAATAATGTCGTTAAATTATTTATACCTTATTGGTGACATATATTCGGCGAAATAAAACACTGAATTGTTAAATTTAATTGAATAAATTATTTTGGACATCTACGTAGCAGAATTAAACACCGTTCTACTGTAATTAATTTGAGAGACTTTTTATAACATCTGTTTAGCAGAATAAACCAAGGTTCTACTATTATATTAGTTTGGACATTTATTCATATGTGGTTAATTGATGCGTTGATTAATTAACATTGGATAACAATGATTAGCTAGTGATTGCTAATTGATTTTATTTACATATATACCTGCTTATGCAAATACTAGTTATATGACTTGAAAAGTCAATTTGAATTTAATGGCAACCCGATTTCGTACCATTGAGGTCGTTAAGCCTCTTTTAGAACTTGTAAAGTCATGGATTTAAAATAACTTCAATTTTATATCAATTTGAGGTTAAGCGTTTAGTTAATTTCTATACGAATCTAATTATTTTGTTTAATAATGTTTTAAAAGCTAATTACTTAATTTATCAACGATGTCTAAAGGCTAATTATTTTTATAATTATCTTTTAAAGATTTGTTATATATTAACATGGTTTAAAGTTAATTAAATATTTTATGGTGTTTGGAAAATTTATTATCTATTAATGATGTTTAAAGTTAGCTAATTAATTACTTAATTAAAGGTATTAAAAGTTAATTATTTTATTACGGATGTTTAAAGTTAATTATTTGATTTAATGAATAGTGGTCAAATTAACAAAGTGATTTATTAAAGGTGTTTACAAATAATAAATTGTTTTATAAAAAGGGATTTATTTAGAGGGGTTTTATTTAAACGAGATTTACAAATGATGTTTTTTAATGCAGATTTATAAACGATATTTTATCAAGGAGTTTTGTAAGTAATAATTCTAAGAGAGATTTTAAATGGTGAAATATAAACAAAGGAGGAGATTTATAAGTGATATTTTGATAAAAAGATTTTATAAAGAATTTTTATAAAGGGGTTTATAAAGGGAGGTTTTCAAATAAGTTTATAAATAGAAACTAGTTGTATGAATAGAAAGGAACTTTAGTAATTTACACAAGAAGATTATAGTTAAATTTGGAAATTTATAAAAGTATTTGTAAAATATGGAACAGGCTTATAAAAAGGGAATTTTTATAAAGAAATGAGATTTGTTTTGACTATTTATGCTTCATAATTATGGTGGCATGAAAACATTCTGTCCATACTTAAAACCAAAGAGTAAGTAGTTGGGTAATAGTAAAAAAGTTTTAAATGAAGTTTGCTTTTATCCCATGTAAATATAAAATTGGAAAAGAGGAAAGGTTCTCTAAGTTTTATTAATATACTTATACATGTGAGATAAGTATATGAATGTTTTCCAAAAATAGAAAGGAATATAAGAGGTTTGTGGAAATATCTTTTGTAAAGGTATTTTAAATCAAAGATTTGAAAGGCGATTTGATTTATGAAAAGATTAATTAATAGAGGCTTAGTTGATCACATACGGAATTAAATCTATGATTAATTACTTATTATTTGATAGTTAAATAATCAATTATCAAATCTTGGCCTAAAATATAACTCTTGAAATATCTAAGAGAAATTAGGGGGTTATATGGCACAGTCATCTTCGATGAGTTGTACTATGCATATAAACCTTGTTTTGTTCTCCTAGAACAAATGATAAAAAAATTCGTTGACTTAAATGGTTAGGAGGTAATCTCCATATGTGTTGTCTGATTATTTCCAAAAGAACGGTGTTGAGTTTATCGAAAACTATCGTATGTTAGTTCAAAGAGACCGGGACCGGATAAGTATGAATTATCCAAAAACCATTTCTAAGCAACTCAAGCATCGTATTAAAGACACCTTGAAGATGATGTAATCCAAGAGTTTTTTGAACTGCAAGGGATACTTGCTACTAATCCTGAGGCTGAATCCAAAATGGATGTAGTAGGAGTACCGTCTTTGGTTTGTTCGTATCGTTAACAACTTGTATGGATGAATGCTGGCATTGCATTGTTTTCCAAATGACAATGTTAGCGCTCCAAATGGGATTTGCTGAGAGAGGAAAAAGTTAATCATGACCTTATAAGCCTTACAACCTGAAAATGAATAAAATAGAGGATATGCTTCAGAGTTATGTGTTTTGCTACCATTAGGAGCAGTCATTCCTCGATCTAGAATCGATATTTATAATTTTGGTATGCGCACGAAAGTGGGGCCATGGCTAGTGCACATTGTTTTTGGAGCATTGGACCAGGGGAATGATGTAATCTAGCTTGTCATGTTCGAGGGGCAGGCCGGCTCTGATTCGCAGGGGATCCATATAAAGCCTTCGGTATTTTTTTCTAGAGGTAAACTATGGCAGGTGTTATCCCAATAGCCGTGTCTTTGATGGAAATCCAATCTACAATACGTGCCTTTATGGACTTAGTTGTGTCCGAATATGTTAAAATGTGAGATGCAGTCATTTTAGCTATTTTATATACAAATTTCAACCCCTAGACATTAATATAATATCACTGGATTTTACAATAAAAATGGTTTGGTCATTGTAAGTAAAAACCCACATGTGTTTATGTGCGACATAGCCTTACAAGGTAACTTTAATTTTGAAAGGTTTTTATAAAATTAAGCAATCCATTTAATTATGTTTCTTACACTGGTTTTACCAGACTGACTCGAGTGTTGTTTTCTTATGATGCTCGAGTCAGCCCGAGCATATTTTCCAAACTTAGCTAGACACTTTGGATCTTTTAGGGGACGAGATGGATTTCTTTAAGATGTACTTCTATATTTTCTTTTATCTTCCGCTGTTTGTTCTTGTTGTAGTGATAGGCAATTGTAAGGACAAATTGTTATACCTGTCTAGGCTGATGATGGATTAGTATTGTACTCTGATTTATGTATATATATTTAAGTCTCTTTCTTTTTGTAAAGACATGTTTAGTATTATATATTACTTGTCATGTTTTGTGAGATTCTGTTATGTCTTTTCTTTTTTCAGCCACAACGATCTGTCTTTTTGGCACTTGGATGTTCATTACATGAATACCATAGATGTATTGGTGTCGAACTTCTGAGCGTTGAAAAGACAAAGTGTTACATTCGGTATTAGAGCTGAATGTTAAGTGAGAACATGGGATTTGGTGGGGTAAAGTCATTAGAGATAAGATAAGTGATACCCTAGAATGAGTTTGAGTGTACCATATAAGAGCGCGTATTTGTTAGTGCTAGTTAAGTGTTTTATATTGTGTTAATTGGTCTGTTGAGTGATTTGTGAATTCTGATCAATACGCTTGATCAACATTATCGATATGAGTTTCTAAACACCTAAACAAAGCAAACATCACAATATTGTTTTAAGAATTGGTAAATTAAATGATTTTACCTTAGGTTATATTTTATGTATAAAAGAGTAATTTTTAAAAATATATAGTTATTTTTGTGTATTTATCTATTAGGGGATGATAATATTTAATTATTATTTATTGTGTGATTGGTTGTGCTCAGCCGGTTTATGAGTAGTTTTGTCTTTTTACTGCATGGGTTGGGTAGATAGTAATTTGGGGAATATTGAAACAAACATCTTGTGAATCCAATTTCACGATTTGACTAGAAGGCATTCCGGGTTAAGTTGGGTTAAAAATTAATTTTAGTAAGAGTTGTGTATTATAGTAAACAAGGATATAAGAAAGTGAACTTATATAAGTATGGTTTATAAACAAAAAGGGAATGTAAGCTGAGAATTTGAGAACTTATGTCCCAGTGCTTTTGGAAAAAAAATTCAAAATTTGAGAAGATAAGAATAGTATTTGTCACAACCCGGCTTTTTCTCCACAAAAAGTCGTATCATCTTAAAGAAAGAAAGGGATAGAAAAGAGAAAAGAAAGAGAAGAAAGAAAAAACAACATCAGAATCTCAACAGCGGAATGAAAAAATTATATTAATAACATAAGTATTACATAGTATACAACAATTACCAAAGTTACACAGATTATACGCCACATACTAGACAGTTATAAACACCTGTCTAGTTATTACAACTCAATACAATACAGAGATACCAACACAGCAGAACATATATATATATATCTACAACGCTGAAGCCTCCTGCTCCATTGCTCCTCCATAATTCGTCAAAGGTAACCTGAATCCCTTGGCTACTCGTAACAATTTGAGTACCCAAGATTTTAAGAAAACAGAAATAAATTCCGGTTCAGGGGGACTGGTGTGAGTAACAGGTTAAGGTTGCTTAACGTTGAAAAGCCTTTGAAAAAAAAAGGTTTCATGTAAGACTTCCCACACATAAACATGGGTAAGTTTAACCTTACGCTAACCAAAACATTTGATAGCAAATCCAGTGATATTATAATAGGGCCTAGGGTTTTCAAGTAAAATACAGAAATAGCTGGAATGCTTGCATCTCACATTCCAACATAGTTGGGCACAACTAATACGTACGGCGCTTATTGAAGATTAGATTCCATACAATGGCAGGGCTACTAGGTACCGCCCATCACACCTAGATCAACGTACCGAGGATCCGCCCTAAATCCCTAGCAACACAAGGCCGGAACCATTCCTTACTGAACAGTTTCGAATAAGACAACCCCGCGGTTGGGATCATCAACCGCATCATATGGTCGAAATAAAAAGGGACATCTAGATAGGGATAAATCTCGTCCTACTTTGGCATGACCTACTTAGCCTTGCTGCACTTCCCCTGTTTTAGCCATTCCCGGTTGATGAGGCTTGAGGCTATGATTACCTTTATCGAAACACATCACTTAGAATGCTCATCGTCCACCTGACGATGTTCCGAAAGCGTTCAGTCCATACAAGTTCATTCCGGGTTCGAACGAAACCGAAGGCATTATCTCGTTACATTGGAATCACCCTCAGAGTTAATGACAATAACCCTTGCACTCTGAATCTTCATCTTCACTTCAGATTCACGAACTAACGTTTAGTTTGGATCGATGTGGTTTTCGGATATCCAAATCTGGAAATCCGATCACGGTCTCATCGAAATCCAAAACGCCATCTTTTAGGTCCAAGTTGTTTTAAAGTTTAAAACAATTCAATTCTACTATCTATATACAAACAGATAGATAATTCACAATATCACAATAGATAATCTACATTACCATCACAAATAGATAATTCACATTATCATCACAAATAGATAATTCACATTATCACCATACTCAACCAAAGCATCCATATCACACAGCATCACTTATCTCATATCTGAGATCTCAAACCATTAAAGACAATCAACATCATCCATTCATACATAAGCAAGAATTAATAAATCACACTATAATTAATTTAAAATGAATTAAATTAATTACTTCATCTCTAATTAATTTAAAATAAAATAAATTAATTACCTCCACTATATAAATCCTGCTTACCTTATCATTAACTAATTACAAATCCAATTAATTAATCATTCTCTAATTAATCATTCTCTAATTAATCACCCTTGATAATCATTCTCTAATTACTTTAAGTAATTAGTCTTTAAATTAATTACACAAATTAATTATCCTTAACCACTTACAGCAATTAACTTTTAATTACTTCATTAATTAATTAATTATAATTAATCACATTAATCCGTAATTAATTACATTAATTAATTACTCATTGATTAATTATTCCTTAATTAATCAACCCTTAATTACGTCATTAATTATATTAATTAACGGTCTCTAATTACTTCTTTAATTAATTACTCTATTTTAATTAATTAATTACATTAAGTAATTAATCTTTAATTAGACCATAATTATTAATCACTCTTGATTAATCACATTCAGTAATTAATTACCCTTAATTACTTCATTAAATAAATTAATTACTCCTCAATTAATTACCTTTAATTAATCCCTTGATTACTTACACAAAGTAATTAAACCCAAATTACTTTCATTCTTCAATTAATTACATCCAGTAATTACCATTAATTACTTTATTTCATTAAGTAATTATGCCAACAAATCACTTAGTGGTTATCTTAAATTAATTAAACTTAATTAATTAACTTAAACTAATCACATTAAACTCAATTAATTACATTGAGTAATTAATTCCTTAATTACTTCCATTAAGTAATTACGCTTAACAATATCACAATTTATTATCTTTAATTAATTGATCTAATTAATTATTAAAATTAATCACATTAATTAATTGTTAAATAATCTCAAGTTAATGACCTTCATTAACTACTAACAATTCTTTAATTACTTTTCTTAAGTAATTATACTTACATAAATCAATATTAATTACAAATTAATTAATCTTTAATAACCCACTAATTAATTATAATTATTTAATTAATTAAGTTTTAACTGTAACTTAATTAATCTTTAATTACTTGATTAATTAATCTTTAGCGATTAATTTAAAATCTATTCTTATCAAATTAATGATTCTTAATTACCAATTAAATATTCTTAATTTATTAACTTAAACCTTAATTAATTAATTAAAATCCTTAATTACTAAATTAATTAATGCAAATTATTAATTAATTAAATTAATTAATTATCTATTTTAATTACCTTAACAATTTTAACGAATCACAAATCATTAAATTCTTAATTATCTTTAAGATAAAACATTTCTTACTTAATCAAAGCATTAAAAAAATAATTTACTTTTTCATTTTAAATTTAAGATTTGAAATGAATACAAATTTAACTTTAACATAGTTTAAAACAATTCCAATACCTTTTAAAATCTCATGTTAAAGAAATACTTATTTTATAAAAGAAATTTAAAACCAAATTCATTTTAAATTCAAATCAATTTAAAATACACTTTAAACATTCAAAGTTGTTTAAAACATTTTAAATTTAAACACTTACTTTATTTCAAAACTATGATATAATCTAAATTTGATTCCAGATTAAACTTTGATCTAAAACTTTACTAAATTCAAAATATTTAAAAATATACATTAAACATTTTAAGGTTGTTAAAACAATTTAAAATTTCAAAAACTTAAATTATTTCAAAACCAAGATTCAAACTTAAGTCTAGATTTGAACTTAGGTTTAAAACTTAGTTTAAAACTTTGATTTACATTTTAAACTTCATTTTAAAATTTTAAAACAGAACAAGTTTTCTTTAAAACCTGGAATTCTCAAATGACCCGAGCCACCCTATAATTGCTTCGAGTCCAAACCTAAATATCTTCGAGCAAAACCATCCAATTACTCGAGAAAACTCAAGTACACCACTCCCCTACCAACCATTCTTCATCAGAAAATAACAGTGCACCGTGCACATGCACGGTGGCTCTGACCTTCACCGGTCAACCATAAAAGCTTCATCACATCAGAAATCAGCCTCATACACCATCATAACCATCAGATCATCACCATCAACTCGAAATCGAATTCGAGCTATTAAAACCAAACCTAGAAAAAAGCCTGGAACCACACCACAAACCTGGAAACGCCTCGTCTTTGCAACTCCGACCACCATAGGGTCTAAAACTCCGTCAACACCCCAGCTTCCATTCACCTGAGCCTTGTTGCACTCGATCAACTAGGGAAGACGAGATGATCAAAATTCCAAACCTAGTTAAAACTAGGGTTACACGCTTCAAACGTCAATCACCACCTCCGCCGTTCTTAGATCATCTCCCAGACAATTTTCCTCAAATTCCCGATTAGTCTTGCAACTCCCATGGAAATCCCATCCTCTCTGATCGCTTGGATCATCAGAGGCAACCCAAAATGCACAATCTAAACAAACTAGAACTGCTCCTTAACTCTAACATTAAAAATTGTGATTTTATTTTTAAAAATCATAATTTTGTATGAAAGTTTAGATCATATGCCTGAATCCCTGAACTATGGAGTTTGATTTTTCACTTTTATTTAGACTTGCTCGGTTATTTTGATTTCCAGAGTCATATCAATATTATTTTAACTTAAGTAAAATTTTAAGCTAGAATTTGAAATGAAACAAACCAGTTTTATTTGAAACTTAAGTTTAAATAGAGATTAAATCCAGAGATATTGAATTTACATCAAAACAAGAAGACTGGAAACTACGAACAGAGAGTATTCATATGGAAACAAACATGCATACCTAAACATGAATATATACACAGCAGATTTCACACAATACATATTCATTTAAAAAAGACTAGCATGCAACCAAATTTATGTACTTAAATTTTTAAAAGAATGTGATGTTACTCACAGATTTGAGAATGAAGACAGAGCATTCCTTTTTTTTTTGAAAAGCCTTTAAACGGGTTGAAACTTGTTTTTGCAGAAATGCCTTTTGATTTATAGACTCGAGTGCTTGCTTTTGGAATTTGAAAACTGAGTTGCTAGTTTTAAGAAATGCATGCCTGATTCCAGATTGAAGATGATATCTACAAGTTTGCTTTGAACTTGAAAATAGTTTGCATGCTCTTGATTTTGATATTGCATTACAGGTTTGAGGAAGATGTTTAATTTTGCAAATGAGCTACAAATTTTTGATTTACATTTCTGGTTTTGAGTGAGTGTTCTCAAATTTGTATTTGATCTTTGTTAATGTACAGGTTTTTGAGTTATTGTTCAGCTGAAATTTTCTTTAGTTTTGATTAAAGAAGAAAGAAATGAAGAAGGGGAAAACATATGTATTTAAAATGACTAAAATGATTAATTCAAAAATTAAAAGAAAAAACAAAATCTTGACATTTGTCATCTTAAGTTGATTATTAGTTTACACTTGTTACATGAGGCCTTAATATATTTACATTTGTCTTTTTAAGTAATCTTTATTTATTTTAAATGTTAATATAAGCTTATATTTAATTAATTGGTTTATAAGTACATATTTATATGTATAGATAATTTTAAAAGAAATAAAACCAATCATATTCATAAATAAAAGCTTATACAAATATCTATAAAATCCAAAACATTTTTAAATATTTATTCCTTTAAATTTCAAAACTATAAACTCAAATTCAAATCATATTCTAAAATCCAATTTTAAAATCAAGTTATCTGTATGCATATATAACTACACAAATTCAATTTGAAATAACAATTCTATTTATATTAAGATCCGTATATATTTATATATAAACAATACATTATTAATATTGTTTTAAAATAACAAATTATCGATTTTAAATAATTCATAAAAGAAATTATCTCTTTATTATAAATTACTTATCTTCTTATATGAATTAATGTTTCATTTGTAAAATTGTAATTTAAACTTACATACATATTTCAAACTTCTATATATATAATTTCAAATCATATTTATCAAGCTATATTTAAAAATAAAATAAAACAAACCTTTTATCCAAATTTATATTTAAACTAAAATAAATTTCAAACAATTAACACTTACCTTAAGTATATAAAACTATATAGTTATTTATTTAATAGCTTTGAAAAGCTTAGTATTAAATTAAATCATAATTTCCAAATTACCAATATATATATTAGAATTTGAAAACAAGATTTATCTATTTATTTGTTAAATATAAAACAAAGCTTATCTATTTACAATATATACAAATATATATACATTATAAGTAGAAAACATTTTATTAGTTTTAAAAAGATAAAATCTACCAATTAAATATTTATTAAGAAAGATTATTAAATCAATTAAAATTTTATTAACAAAGATTATCAAATCAATTTAATTTTCAACATAGATTATTAAATTGATATTGCCTATAATTCCGAGCCATCACGGTATTATTGGATAGTATTTATGAATATAAATTTAAAAGGGTTTTAAAGGAAAGGAAAGCACTGAACTCACTTCAATTGTTGCAAAATAAATCTGGTGATGACTGCAGCATCATCGATGTTAATTTTCGAGTTTCTAAATGAGGGAGTGCTGCCAAAGTAATTTGCCATAGAATTGTTTGGTAAAACAAAGTTTGACTTAAATTCCAAAAGTATAATTTGGTATGAAAAAAGTGACATGTATATTTCAAAATGATTTGTAATAAAAACCGAGTGTTTAAATTTTGAAATTCTCGGCTAGGTTATTTTGTGGACTCGTGTATCATATGCAGTAGAGTAATTTGGTTTGTATCTTGTTATAATAGTTGTTTAGGAATTTCATTAATTGAATTGATATAAAAATTGAAGCTAAGTGTTTCGAGAAATTATAAGAAAGCATGTTATTGTAACTTATAAATTTGAAGAGATAATCATTTAGAATAAATTTTAAATTTGTTGAACACCTTGGTTAAGTAAAACAAATCTAATTTTGTATATATACTTTTAGGATTTAAAGGAGTATTATGTGGGTATGAACTCGAGTTCGAAAATGCTGAATAACTCAAGTTAAGCATTTATGAAATATTTTCATAAATGATTTTAGAAATAAAAAGAGATTGGTATAAGTAAGAACTAGTAATAATATGTATGTAAGTTGGTAAATCATTTTATTTGCATGACTGTTCTCGATCCGAAATTCGAGCAAACAACTTTGAGGTATTGTACACCGATTCGAATAAGGATTAATCACTCGATTCTTGAAGGTGAAATCTTGGCGAGGGTTCTTGGTATAGAACCAAAGTTTTCTGTTATAATACTTGGTTATGCAAGGAGAACAGAGGTTCCTAATCAAGGATCCTGATTGGAGTCCACACTAGAGAAGTCGGGTGAGCGATACTAGTTTGAAAGAGAACTTATGTATTTGGGTAAGTGATTAAATCAGATATTGCGTATGGATGATCTATGTTTGTCATACGGGCATATAAATATCATTAAGCATTCATATGTGGGTTTATTTCTTTCTTGGTTTGATAGTGATGGAATTTTGGGGATGAAATTCTTTTAAGGAGGAAGAATGTAACAACCCAGAATTTTATCATTTTAATTTTAGAAAAATTTAATTTATTTAAATATTTAAATTTGAATTAAAAATACAATAAAAATATATGTTTTAAATAATTGATTAATTTTTGGTGATGTATTTTTATTTTTATTTGAAAAATAATCAATTTTCGTTTGATGTATTTTACAGAAAATGTCGGTATTTTTGGAATTTCATACAATTAAATAACCCATGTATTCTATTTTTGTTTTGAGATCGTGTCACATTATTGTGCACGATCGTTTTTATTTTTGTCTTTTGTGGTTTGTACACGTACAAAATATTGTGTAGTGGAGTATCGTAAAACTACATTTTAAAAATCAATTCAAAACAAAAAATTTACACAACACGGATTTACCCAGCATGCATGAGAGTGTGCCTTCATCTTGAAATATGTATGTTCTTTCTTTTGATAAGATAGAAGTGTGTAAATTTGGGTTAGTTAGTTTTTAAGCAAATCTAGTTTATATATATACATGGGAACACATGGATTAAAAAGGACACATGCACTTTTCACATTTTGTTTCCATTTCGCTTGCAAATATATTTATAGAAACCGTATTTTCGCATTTTCTTTTTCTAATTAATAATTCCAATAACTTCCTCCATGCTAAGATTTAGCAAAAAGCGTAAACATGAAATTTGTAGAGGATTTAAAGATCTACATTTTCCGTTCTTGTTGTACTTGATATAGTGAAGTGTCGGCGGAGTTATGGGGGATAAAATTTTCGGCCATGATATTGTCATATGCATGGTCATGAGATTTAAAAGCATATACGCGCCGTGAGTATGGAACTTCGATGGAGGAGCTGGCTATGGAAGTGACGGCGAGGCTGGACATGTTCGGAGGCTAGGTGGTGAGGTGGCCAAAGCTAGGGTGTAGCACTGGGGTTTGGGTCCGTGTTTTTGAAAAGCCTGGAGCTTGCAAAATAAAAGGAAAGGAAGGTTGATTTTCTATTGTTCAATACAAAGGATTTTGCAAATAAGTACTTCATAGCGTGTTCAATTGCAAGCGTGGTGGGAGGGTTATTTGCCGGCATTGGAAGCCTTTGGGTCTGGGAGTTCTTGCGTAGTCCAAGAGCCTTGGGTAAGAAAGTATATTTAATTTATTTATTTGTTAATTAATTTATTTATCTTAGTTCAATAGTTAATTAAATGTGTTAACTTGAAAAATGAATAAATCTCTCATTTTAAGTCCATTTGACTCAGGGATTTTTGCATTCGACCTCTGAAGTCGGGTACAATATTGTAGTATAACTTGTTAATAGATTTCATGATGTTAAAAATATTGATAAAATAATAGAAACTGAATTTAACAACGTTATTTTAAATAATAACGTCATTAAATTAATTATACCTTATTGGTGACATCTATTTAGCGAAATAAAACACGGATCTGTTAAATTTAATTGAATAGATTATTTTAGACATCTACGTAGTAGAATAAAATACCATATGCCATAAATAAATTGAGAGATTTCTAGTAACATCTGTTTAGCAGAATAAATCCTCGTTTTGTTATTATATTAGTTGGACATATATTCATATGCCGTTAATTGATATGTGGATTAATCAATATTGGACAAGGGATGAATTAGCTAGTGATTTCAATTTGATTTTATTTACATATATACATGCTTATGTAAATACCAATTATGTGACTTGAAAAGTCAATTTGAATTTAATGGTAACTTGATTTAGTACCGTTGGGGTCGCTAAGCCTCTTTTATAACTTGTAAAGTCATGGATTTAAAATAACATCAATTTTATATCAATTGGTAGTTAAGTGTTTATTTAATTTTCAAATGATTTTAATTATTTTATTTAATAATGTTTTAAAAGTTAATTACTTACTTTATTAATGATGTTTAAAGGTTAATTATTTTTATTAATAATGTTTTAAATATCTATTATGTATTAATGTGGTTTAAAGTTAATTAATTATTTTATGGTGTTTAGGAAAATTATTATTTTATTAATGATGTTTAAAGTTAGCTAATTAATTAATAATTAATGGTATTTAAAGTTAATTATTTATTAAGAATTTTTAAAGTTAATTATTTGATTTAATGAACGGTGGTTAAATTAATAAAGTGATTTATTAAAGCTGTTTATAAATAATAAATTGTTTTATAAAATGGGATTTATTTATAGGGGTTTTATTTAAAGGAGATTTACAAATGATGTCTTGTAAAGAGGGATTTATAAACTATATTCTATCAAGATGTATTGTAAATGATAATTGCAATTGAATTATCAACAAAGGAAAGGATTTATAAGTGATATTTTTTGATAAATTTTTTTTATAAAGAAGTTTTATAAAAGGGTTTATAAAGGGAGATTTACAAAGGAGTTTATAAATATAAACCATCTATATAAATAAAATGGAATTTTATTAATTATTTTATGGATTTATAAAAGAAGGTTTTAATTGAATTTGGAAATTTATAAAGTATTTGTAAAATATGAAATGGGCTTATAAAAATGGAATTTTATACAGAAATGAGATTTATTTTGACTATTTATCCTTCTTATTTATGGTGGTATGGAAACATTATTTTCATACATATAACCAAAGGGTTGTAGTTGGGTTCATAGTGAGAAATTTTTAAATGATGTTTTTTTGGCCCATTTAAAAATAAAACTGGAAAAGAGGCAAGATTCTTTAATTTTTGTTAATTAACTTATGCATGTGAGATAGGCGTATGAATATTTTTCAAATATTGAAAGGAATATAAGAGGTTTGTGGAAATATGTTTTGTAAAGGTTTTAAATCAAAGATTTGAAAGGCGATTTGATTTGAGAAAAGATTAATTAATAGGGCTTAGTGGATCCCTAAAATTAAATCTATGTTTGATTACTTGTTATTAGATAGTTGAATAATCGACTACCAAATCTTAGCCTAAAATATAAATCTAGAATTATCTAGGAGAAACACGAGGATTAAATGGCATAGTCATCTTCGATGATGTTGTACTGAGCATATAAATCTCGTTTTGTTCTCCTAGGACAAATGATAAGGAAATATGTCCACTTAAATAGTTAGGAGGTAATCTCCTCTCTTATGTATTGTCTAATTATTTTCAAAAGAACTGGGGTTGAGTTTACCGAAAACTATCGAATGTTGGTTTGAAGAGACCAGAATTGGATAAGTATGAATTATCCAAAAACCACTTCGAACCAACTCAAGCATCGTTTTGAAGACATCTTGAATATGATGGAATCGAAGATGGGGTATTTTGAATTGCAAGGGCTACTTGCTACTAATCCTGAGGGTGATTCTAAAATGGATGTGGTAGACGTAGTGCTTTCGGTTTGTTCGTATTTAAAACAAGTTGTATGAATGAATGTTGGCATTGCTTTGTCGCCCGGAGGGTAGTGTTAGCATTACAAGTGGGATTTTCTAAGAGAGGAAAAAGGTAATCGTGACCTTACAAGCCTCACAATTAGGAATGATTAAAACAAAAGATATGATTTAGAGCTATTTGGTTTGCTACTACTATATGTAGTCATTCCTCGATTTAGAATCAATATTTGTAGGTTTGGTATGCACGTGGAAGTGGGGCCGTGGCTGATGCACATTGTTTTTAAAGCTATGGCCCCAAGGAGCAATGTAATTTGGCTTATCATGTTCGAGGGGCAGGCCGGCTTTGATTCATTAGGGACCCATGCGAGGCCCTCGGTATATTTTTCTAGAGGTGTATTGTGGTAGGGGATACCCCGTTAACCTTGTCATTGGTGAAAACCCAATCTCTAATACATTCGTTTATAGACTTAGTTGTGCCCAAGTATGTTGAAATGTGAGACGCAAGAATTTCAACTTTTTTTATGTATTTATTTTCAACCCCTAGACATTAATATAATATAATTGGATTTTATAATAAAAATGGTTTTGTTATCATAAGGTAAACCTGTCTGTGTTTATATGTGACATGGTCTTACGAGATAGCTTTATTTATAAAAGGTTCATATAACTTTAAGTAATCCATTTTATTGTGTTTCTCCGTCTGGTTTTACCAGACTAGCTTGAGTGTTATTTTCTTATAATACTCGAGTCAGCCCAAGCATATTTTCCAGACTTAGCTGGACATTTTGGAGCTTCCAGGAGACGAGTTGGATGCCTCCAAGATGTACTTTTTTATTTATTTTATCTTCAGCTGTTTGTTTTTGTTGTAGTTATCGGTAATTGTAAGGACGTGCTGTTATAACTATCCAAGCCGATGATGGACTAGTGTTGTTTTTGATTTATTTATGTATATTTAAGTCTCTTTTTCGTAAAGACTTGTTTAGTATTATATATTACTCATCGCGTTTTATGAGATTTTGTTCTGTCTTTTCTTTTTTCCGCATTGATATGACTTTCCGGCACTTGGATGTTCGGCACGTAAATACCGTGGATGTATTACTGTCGACTTCTAAGAGTCGAAAAGATGGAGCCTTACGGTTATATAAGATATGAGTTGATAGCAAACCCCTATATATCCTAGATTAAGGAGTTGACATGTTGTGTAAGTCAGAGGCAGCACGTAATACTTGTTCGAGAGGGATCTTGTGAGAACCATCCTAGAGTTTGGGACCGATCAATATTGGTTGATCAATTTATGTTCTCAACTTAAGTATTATAAACTCGAAATCAAATCAGTTTTATATATAGGTAACTTATAAAATGCTTATGAATACCTATTTCATTGTATTGAGAAACAATTGTTGTCTCAAGAAACACCAACTTCATGACGAACAAATTTTTTTGAAAAAGTTATTGGCAATAATAAGATTTGGATATGTCCAAAGAAAAAAACTAATTATGAAGGATGACATGAAATTAACCAAGCCTAAACAGATACATCAAATTAGAATGTCAAATAGGAATTCTCACACATTAATGAGAAATAATGATGTTCTTAGAAACGTCGAGAAAATATATAACAACCCGACTTTTCAACCCTTGAACGTCGACACAAAATACATCCACGGTATTTGTGTACCGAGCACCAAAGTGCCATAAAGACAGAAAGTTAGGGTAAAATTAAACAAAAGAAAAGAACAAGGAAAGAACACAATATCATAATCTCACAGCGGAACGATAATTTATAATATCAAAAGAATAGTACAAAGGGTTACTCTGAATACATGAATTTCAAAGTTACAAAACCAAAGCACTATCATCAACCGAGATAGTTATAACTACCCGTCCTCACAATGCTGTATATATACATAGCAAATATCAAACAAAAAAAATAGAAATAGATAGATAATGGACCACCAGCCTATCTTCTGAACTCTGAAGTATCTAAGGTAAAACCTAATACTCTGCCTACTCGAAAGATGTAACATCCCATATTTTTATAAACATTATTTAGGATATTTAATTATCTAAATAAAATAAAACAATGTAAGGTGATTAATGGATTGAGATTTGTGATTAATAGGGGTAGCCGTGACATGTTAATGAGTAAATCAAAATGAGATAACATGAAATAAATAGATAAAGGGTTAGGGAGTAGGCAGGAGCAAATAAGAACGAGGAAATTTCCTTATACCCTAAGCCTTAAACCCCTTAACCGTGTATTCCCTTGTTCACTCTCATTTGCAAATTAAAAACATAGAGGCTGACCACCATTTAAGTGAACTAGAGGAAGAAAAAGCAAAGAAAGAAGGTTAACCAAATCAAAACTATTCAGACCTCAAATCCTTAATCTCAAGCTAAGGTGAATAATGACTACATCTCATTATTTTAAATGTTTTTGGTTTTGCGTTAAATCCAAAGTGTTTTGCAATTTTATGCCATGTTTATAAATGATTAAATGTGTATATATGCTTATTGATAATTTATGCTTATTCATATAGATTTTATGATATGTTTTGATAAGAAAACCCTATTAAATGACATCCAAAGGCATTGCGATTTTAGATTTAGATCTGAAATGATATTTTAGAGTTATGTTTCAAATTTCATAATTTTTTGAATTGTGTGGATTTTATATAAATTTTCTAGTGTAGAAAATAATTTTTTGGGTTATAAATTAGTTACGGCTAAATAATAATTTATTTGGGTCTGAAATTTATATATGCTAGAAAACATATTGAAAATGATTTTTCGAAATTTTTATAGAATTTTTCTAATTGTTTTAATGAATATATAAAATTATTTGAGATATGAGACTTAAATGTTTTATGTATTTATAAAAGGAGAAGGGGTATTTAGTAAATAAACTAAATTTTTATTTTTGAAATTATGGTAGCGCTTTAAGAAAAGAATAGAAACCAATAAGATTTTGATAAACATGGCAGGTTAGTCAAAAAGTATTTCTCTTTTAGTTAAAGATAAAATTTACTTGTTTCTAGCCTGTTTCGCCATTTTCAGCACCAAGGGTTACGACCAAGACGTTTCGCCATCATTGTTTTCGAAACCAATGCACATGGTATCAATATACTTGGTATGCAGCGAATTGGATGAAGGCGGAAGGTATAGGGTCGAAACATATGGTTTTGATAGGGTCCTTTTGTTTTAAATTGAAAATGCGCCTGCTTTGCTTTCGACTATATTGCTTTTGACTTGGTTAGCTTTCGACGAGGTCAGATTATTTTAAAGGAATGGTTTTGAATGGGTTGCTCTCTTTTGTTTCAAGTAACGCTTTTGAAGAGGTCGAAACCCCTAGCTTCTGCTTTTCTTATCTTTAGAAGTCAATGGTTTCGGAAGGTATATTTTGTTTTTAAATTTGGCCACTTCTCTCATGCTTTCGGAAGTATGGTTTCGACACCATCACTTCTTTATTTAAACATAGCTTTCAAAAGGAATGCTTTCAACCTAAAGAGGTTTAGGTCCTTTTGCTCTACTTGAAGGCATGATCCAAATTGCTTCGACCAAAATGGTTTTCAAAGGTTTTGAAGGGGTAAAATTTGAATAGTTTTGAAAGGTGTTTCCCATATGTTTTAAATTGAATCCAAGTTCTTTCGAAAGGTTTGTTGTTTACAAAAGTTTGATGCTTTTGAAAGGTTTTAAATGATGTTTTCGAATGGGTGCTTGTCCTAAGCTTTCGCAAGGTTTAAAGAAAGGTTTCTAAAGGGTAATTCCCCAATGGTTACGAAAGGTTGAAAGGAAAGGTTTTCCAAAGGTTTCGAAGGGCGGTTTTAAAGTATTTTAAAGAAAGATGTCTAAGATTTTAAGCTTTCGAAAGGAAGGTTTTTCAATGGTTTCGAAAGGTTTCTATAAATGGTTTCAAAAGGAAGGTTTTGGTGTTTTGTCTTAGGTTAGAAGAAGGGTTTTACTTAGTTTCGAAAGAGGTGCTTTTAATGATATTGAAAGGGGTACTTTCAATGGATTCGAAAGGGGTACTTTCAAAAGTTAAATGTTTTCATCAACAAAAGGTTTGAGTAAAGTATATATATAACATGGCAAGGTGATTTTGAGTAAAACATAGAGTATAAGTGTTTTCCTTGTTTAAGTTTGGTTTAAAAGGTTTTAAATCAATTTCAGATGGAAAGGTTTTCAAGGAAAATTTTGGGAAGGTATCCGTAAGTAAAATGACTCAGATATTAGAATACCAGATGAGACTAGTATAGGGCCGCGCCCTATACATTAGCTATTAGCCGTAGCTAATTTAGTCCAAAATTCCAGTGTGTGGGGCTTTGTCCCAAGTAAGACTAAATTATTGTTACACACAAAAGGGAATATATGTTTGTATGCAGATAGGTTATTGGTGAGCCTTGCAAAACCATTAGGATCGAGTGACCTGAGAGATGTTAAGTTTGGGACAGACCATCCAATGGAGAAGTACTTAATAGATAGTTAAGGACAGACTGTCCAGAAGAGGAGTGTCTAATAGATGTTAGATTATTTTGTTATATTGTATGGTAGGCCCGAGTCAGCCAAAGGTTAGTAATAAGCCTAACAAAGTTGCAGTGTGTGGACAGATGGTCCATTTATTTCCTGATATGTATGCTTATTTTATATTGCTTTAAAGTTTTAACCTGTGTTGGTTGCAGGATTATGATTTGCAAAAGGTATGTTTTAAAAGGATATTAGTGAGGGGAAACCTATTTTGTTAAGCGGTGTGGTCTCACTTAATATCATATATCCAAGATGTATAGTATTATTCACCGGGCTTTATGTCTGACTCAAAGTTTATGTTTTCCTCTTAGACTCTCGGGTGCTCAAAATTTATTTGGGTAGGATGAGGGTTAAGTTTACAAGTTTTAGTAGGTTGACGAATAAAGCTTCTGGAGACGAGCATGTGGCTGACGGATAGCTATTTAGGAGTTATTGGTTTATTTATTCCGCTGTGTTGTTTTTAAGACAGTTACGTCAATATAGTACTCTGGTCAGCCAAGGGGGCATCATCATATATCGCTCTTGGCGTACTTATGTAATAAGTATATTTTATCTGAACTTGGGAAACATTATGCCATTATGTAATTTGAATGTGAAACAAATGTTTTGAAATGTAATCAAAAAAATGATGTTTTTGTAATCTTTGCTTTTGTTTTTATTCAAGTGCTTCTGATATTATGGATACCATTAACATAGCCGTGTTTAGTCAACGAAAGTTAATACTATAGATGACTACAACATCTGTAGCGTTTAGCTTTGGGCCTCTAGATAGAGGATGTTACTACTTGGTATCGGAGCATAGGTTTAAGAAATACTAACTAAAAAATGATTTTTCAAAAACATAATCCTTAGGAATTAGAGTAAGATCAGGGTATGGGATAACACTATAGTAATGTACTTATATTTTCTATATATAAGTATATGCTATATCTTTATTCTTCTATCTTTATTAGGTTGTTCCTTTGTATCTGACAAGGCTTGAATCATATATGGAAACTAGAAGAGACAGAGTTAACCTAGGAGGGGACAACACCACCACCAATGGAAATGCCCAACCCAATACAAGGAGAACACAAGATCAGGCTCAAGCTAAAAATGTTGGTGTTGGAGACCCACAAGTAGATATGGGAAATATATATCAGTTTTTCGTAAACATAATGCAAGTTGGGATTGCCACTAGGGTTGCTGGAGGAAATGTTGGAGGAGGAGTTCAGGAAGCTTCGGTGGTCAATCATTTTGAAAAATTGAGTAGAGACTATGATAGGCTTGGAGGGAAGCCGTTTATCGGAACTGAGGATGCTATAGAAGTGGAGAACTATCTACTACACTATTAAAGGATATTTGCTGACTTAGGACTCAATGACGAGCAGAAGAGGAGGCTTGCTTCGAGACAGCTTCAAGGAGCAGCTTTATTTTGGTGGAGTAGTGTAATAGCTGGTGCGGGTGAGGAGACAATGACATCGGTAGAGTTTAGGAGAAGGTTCCAGGAGAGGTTCATGTCGGTGATGGCAAAGTCTGTTTTGATCAGAAAGTTTGATTAGTTAGAACAAGGAGAGATGTCTATTTTGGATTGTGCTAGTAGGTTTGAAGAGTTGGCTAAATATGGACATGCCACTTTTGATACAATGATGAAGAGGAATGAGAAGTTTGTCAAGGGGGTTGAAGCTTGAGTTGGCTAGGGCTACCATACCACATATATGAGATCCTTGTGACGTGGTAGTGAAGATGGCATTAAGATATGAAGAGATGCTTGCTTGTTTAGAAGAGAAAAAGGAGAAGAAGGTCTAGGTTGGGCAAGGTCAAAAGAGAAAGTTCTTTCATAAGAAGTGTGCTCAGAAAGGTGGAGCAGCAAAGAAGGGGATGTCTGAAATGGTTTGTTACAAGTATGATAAGAAAGGCCATTATGCTCATGAGTGCCGGACAAACAAAGGAACGAAGTCTCCTAAGAAGAAAGGAGTTAGTTGTTTCAACTATGATCAAGTTGGTCACTACAAAAACCAGTGCAACGAGCCAGCTAAAGGAGATAAAGGCCAAGTACTTGCATTGGAACCTACTACTTCGAAGCCAATGGCCCAGGACAAAGGGAAATCAGTATTGGGAGGTACACTTCAGATCCATGATATGTATGTTAGCGTTTTATTTGATATTGGGGCATTACATTCTTTTATATCTTGATGTTTGGTAGATAAGCTTAACCTAAAACCCACATATTAAGTTACTTCCTTAAGGGTTGCAAATCTGATAGGATGATATGCGACTCTTAGAATGAAGTGTGACCAATTAGAATTTGACTTGTTAGGTTACACCTTTGTTTGCAGTTTTTATATATTTGACTTTGTAGGGTTTGGAATTATATTGGGCATGGATTGGTCAAGTGAGTATGATGCTAGGATATTTTGCCAAGATAGGAAAATATCACTTAGACACTTGAACTATACTGATCGGATAGTTTATACCATACAAAATCCTAGCTGTGAGGTGGATGCTTTATTGGATGTTATGGAGTTAAAGGATGAGTTAAATCACGTTTTCATGGCTAGAGATTTGCAAATGTTTTTGAGCGGATAGTTAGTTTACCACCGGAAAGAGAAATTGAGTTTCAGATAGATTTGGTGTCTAAAGCAGAACTGGTGAGTAGAACACCAAGCAGGATGACGCCGATAGAAATGAGGGAGTTGAAGGCTCGGTTGGTAGACTTGTAAGGAAAGAGTTTTATCAGACCGAGTAGTTCACCTTAGGGAGCAGCCACAGTATCTGCTAAGAAGTCGGACGGATCATTAAGGCTATGTATCGATCATCGTAAGTTGAATGAGAGAACGATAAAGAATTGATATCCATTGCCTAAGATTGACAATTTACTCGATCAGCTGAGTAGAGCCAAGGTATTTTCTTAGTTAGACTGAGCAACATGTTTTCATCAGCTTAGAGTGACAGAAGATAGTATACCTCTGATGGTGTTTAGAACAAGGTATGGGTCATACAATGGTTAGTTATGACGTTCAAACTCACTAATGCACCAGTATTCTTTGGGAATTTGATGAAATGAATTTTTCGAGAGCACTTGGATAGATTCGTGTTAGTTTTCATAAATGATTTTATGATATACTCTAAGGATGAGAAGGAGCATGAATTTCATCTTAGAACCGTGCTTAAGATGCTGAGGTAGCATCAGTTAAAGGAAAAGTTTTCGAATGACCTATTTTGGAAGAAGGAAGTAAAATTTCTTGGTCACGTGGTTTTGGAGAAATGATTGTCAGTCGATCTAGATAAGATCGAAGCTATTAACAATTGGAAGTGACTAGAGACGGCGACTGATATTAGAAGTTTTCTTGGGTTGGGTAGGTATTATCGGAGGTTCATTAAAGATTTGTCACGGATAGCAGCACCGATGTTCAAGCTAACGCGAAAGGATGTGAAGTTTGTGTGGACTGGTAAGTGTGAGGAAGTGTTCTAGAGCTTGGAACACTTGTTGGCCCATGCACCTATGTTAGTGGTTCTCAAGAGGAATCAGGACTTGGTAGTTTATATAGATGCGTGTAGAACTACGTTGGGAGCTATGTTGATGCAGAGAGGTAAATTGATTGCCTATGCTTCTAAACAGCTTAAACTGCATGAGGTTAGATACCCGACCTATGACTTGGAGTTAGCGGCAACGATATTTGCATTGAAGGCGTGGAGGCATTACCTTTTGGAGAGAGGTTCGAGCTTTATGCGGATCATAAGTCATTGAAGTATTTGTTCTCTCAAAAGGAACTAAATATGAGACAACAGAGGTGGTTAGAGTTCTTAGCCGCTTATGATTTTGGAATTGAGTACACACTAGGGAAAGGCAACAAGGTTGAAGATGCGCTTATTAGGAAGCATCATAATGCAGTGTTGGCTACAATAGCGAATGGAAAGACTTGGAAGCATTGTCGACTTTCAGAGTGCAGTGGAGATCCAAGGCTGGTCAAGTCGAGGATCTTCTATATTATCATATTTAGAAGTCCGACCGGTATTGATTGAGAGGATTGCTTCTAAATGGGAAGAAGATCTAGTGTTAGCTCAAAGGATTAGGAAATTAAGGGATGGAACGGAGAGCGATGACTTGAAGGATTTCATTCTTGACAAAAATGGGTGGTTGAGAAAGAAGGGTAGATTATGTGTTCTAGATACGGGAGACATAAGGAGGGAAGAGAAATACCACCATTCAAATTTCACTATTCATCTAGGAGGAACGAAGATGTATCAGAATATGAAGAGAAGTTTCTACTAGGAAGGAATGGAGAGGGATGTTAGCTTATGGGTGAAATAGTGTTTAAAATGTCTACGGGTGAAAGCCGAGCATCGAAAGCCAAGTGGGTTGCTTTAGCTACTGGATATTTCAATATGGAAGTGGGATTCTATTTCCATCTATTTCATAGACGGGTTGCCGAGATCTAATAGAAGAAATGAAAGTATATGGTCATAGTGGACAGATTGACCAAGAGTGCCCATTTCATTCTCGTTAAGTCAAATAGGACGGCACCTGTATTGGTTAAGTTATTTATGATGAATGTGGTTAGACTGTACAGAATTGCTAGTAGTATTATCAGTGATAGAGATTCTTTATTCACTAGCGAGTTCTAAAAGAGTCTATAGGAAAGTTTAGGAACCAAGCTCAAGCTGAGTATCGCTTATCATCCACAGATAGATGGGCAAACGGAAAGAGTTAACATGATCTTGGAAGACTTGCTAAGAGCTTGTGTATTAGACTTCAGTGGATTATGGGAAAACCATCTACACCTAGTCGAGTTTTCATATAACAATAGTTATCAGACTAATATAGGGATGACACCATTTGAGGTTTTATATGGAAAACCATACAAATCCTCTGCATGTTGGTTAGAGACAGTAGATGGATTGATCCTTGGTCCCGATTTGGTAAAAGAAGCAACAGAAAAGATTGAGTTGATTAGGGGAGAATGAAGGAAGCTCAGTCTAAGTAGAAGAGCTATGCAGATAAAAGATGGAAAGATTTAGAGTTCTTTGTTGGAGATCATGTTTTCGTCAAAGTATCGCAGATGAAAGGTCTTATCATGTCGGGAAGGCAAGGAAGTTAGCTCCAAGATTTGTAGGACCATTTCCTTTTTTAGAGAGGATCGGGAAACTCGCGTATAGAGTAGAGTTACCAAGTAGTTTAGCAGAAGTCCATAATGTTTTCCGTGTATCTCATCTGAGGAAGTATGTTAGGGATCCTAACACTACAAAAGACCGATTGTGTTAGAAGATTTAGTAGTGGAACTAGACATGACTATAGTTAGGAAGCCTATCCGGATAGTTTCAAGAGACGAGAAGAAGCTGAAAAACAAGACAGTCAGATTAACGAAGGTCCATTGGAGTAACGATGATAGGGACTGTACTTGGAGGACTGAGAGCAGGATTACAGACACTTATCCTAATTTGTTTGATGGTATGTTTAACCTTTGATTGCTTTATCGTGTACCTTATCATAATTTCGAGAATGAAATTTTTTAAGGAACGAAGATTGTAACACCCCATATTTCTAGTAACATTATCTAGAATATTCAATTAGCTAAATAAAATAAAATAATTGTAAGATGATTAATGGATTGGTATTTTTGATTAATAGGGGTAGTCGTGTCATGTTAATGAGTAAATCAAAATGAGATAACATTAAATAAAATAGATAAAGGATTGGGGAGTAGGCATGGACAAAATGGGAACAAGGAAAATCCTTATACCCTAAACCTTGAACCCCTTAGCCGTGTATTCCCTTATTCACTCTCATTTGCAAACTAAAAACATATAGGCCAACCACCATTTTAGAGAACTAGAGGAAGAAAAACCAAAGGAAGAAGGTTAATCAAATCAAAAGCTATTCAAATCTCAAATCCTTACTCTCAAGCCAAGGTGAATAATGACTACATCTCATTCTTTTAATTATTTTCGGTTTTAAGTTAAATCTAAAGTGTTTTGCAAGTTTATTCCCTGTTTTTAAATGATTAAATGTGTATATATGCTAGTTGATGATTTATGCTTGTTCATATAGATTTTATGATATGTTCTGATATAAAAAAAACCTATTAAATGACATCCAAATGCCTTGCGATTTTAGATTTAGCTCTGAAATGATATTTTAGAGATGGGTTTACGACCAAGATGTTTCGCCATCATTGCTTTCAAAACCAATGCACATGGTATCAATGTACATGGTACATAGTGAATTGGATGAAGGCGGAAGGTATAGGGTCGAAACATATGGTTCTGATGAGTTGAAGCATGCCTTTGTTTTAAATTGAAAATGCGCCTGATTTTCTTTCAACTATATTGCTTTTGACTTGGTTAGCTTTCGACCTGGTAAAATTATTTTAAAGGAATGGTTTTGAATAGGTTGCCCTCTTTTGTTTTAAGTAACGCTTTTGAATGGGTCGAAACCCCTAAATGCTGCTTTTCTTACTTTCGAAGTCAATGGTTTCGTAAGGCATATTTTGTTTTTAAACTTGGCCACTTCTCCAATGCTTTCGGAAGTATGGTTTCGACATCAGCACTTCTTTGCTTAAAAATAGCTTTCGGAAGGAATGCTTTCTACTCCAATAGGTTCCAAATCCTTTTTCTCCACTTGAAGGCATAATCCAAATGGTATCGACCAAAACGCTTTTCAAAGGTTTTGAAGGGGTAAATTTTGAAGGGTTTCAAAAGGTGTTTTATACCTGTTTTAAATTGAACCCAAGTTCTTTCGCATGGTTTGCTATTTACAAAGGTTTGATGCTTTCGAAAGGTTTTAAATGATGTTTTCTAAGGGGTGCTTCCCAAATACTTTCGAAAGTTTTAAAGAACGGTTTCTAAGGGATGGTTCCCCAATGGTTTCGAAAGATTGAAAGGAGAAGTTTCGAAAGGCAAAATTTTAAAGCGTTTTAAAAGAAAGATGTATAAGGTTTTAAAGCTTTCGAAAGGAAATTTTTTCAATGGTTTCGAAATGTTTCTATAAATGGTTTTGAAAGGAAGGTTTTAGCCTTTCGGCCTAAGTTAGAAGAAGGGTTTTAATTGGTTTCGAAAGAGGTGCTTTTAATGTTTTTTAAATGGGTACTCTTAATGTATTCGAAAATGATATTTTCAAAAGTTTAATTTTTTCATTAACAAAATGTTTGAGTAAAGTATATATAACATGACAAGGTGATTTTGAGTAAGACATAGTATAAGTGTTTTCCTTGTTTAAGTTTAGTTTAAAAGGTTTTAAATCATTTTCAGATGGAATGGTTTTCAAGGAAAATTTTAGGAAGGTATTCCTAAATAAAATGACTCGGATATCAGCATACCAGGTGGAACTGGTATAGGGTCGCACACTATACATTAGCTATTAGCCCCAGCTAATCTAGTCCAAAATTCCAGTGTGTAGGCCTTTGTCACAGGTAAGACTAAAATGATGATTACACATGGAAGGGAATATATGTTTGTATGCAAATTGGCTATTGGTGATTCCGCAAAGCCATTGGGATCAAGTGACCTAAGATATGTTAAGTTTGGGGCAGACCGTCCAGAAGAGAAGTATTTAATAGATAGTTAAGGACAGACCGTCTAGAAGAGGAGTGTCTAATGGATGTTGAATTATTATTTTATTTTGTCTGGTAGGCCCGAGTCTTCCAAAGTTTAGTAGTAAGCCAAACAAAACTACAATATTAGGACAGATAGTCCATTTGTTACCTGATATGTATGCTTGCATAATAATGCTTTACAGCTTTAACTAATTTTGGTTATAGGATTATGATTTTTAAAAGATATGTTTTAAAAGGATATTAATGAGGGGAAACTCATTCCGCTAAGGGTATGGTCTCACTTAATATCGTATATTCGAGATGTATAGTATTATTCATATCAAGCTTTATGTCTGACTCGAAGTTTATGTTTTCCCCTTAAACTCTCGGCCCCTCAAAATTGATTTGAGTAGGCTGAGGGTTAAGGTTTTACAGGTTTTAGTAGGTTGACGAATAAAGCTTCCGGAGACGAGCTGGTGGCTGACAGATAGGTATTTTGGAGTCGCTGGTTGTTTTGTTTTATTCCGGCGTGTTGTATTTAAGATAGTTTTGCCTATATAGTACTCTGGTCAACCAAGGCAGAATCATCAAATGTCGCTCTTGACGTATTTATGTAATAAGTATATTTTATCTGAACTTTGGGAAATGATTATGGGATTATGTAATTTTATGTGAAACATATGTTTTGAAATGTAATCAGAAAAATATTGGTTTCGAAAATCTGTGCTTTTGTTTCATATTCAAGTGCTTCTGATGTTATGGATACCATTAACATAGTCGTGTTTAGTCACTGGAAGTTAATACTATTGATGGCTACAGCATCTGTAGCGCTATGTTTGGGCCTCTAGATAGGGGATGTTGCAAAAGAGTACGTGATGATTTTAGGGAAATGAAAATCAAGCATCATACATAAGTCTGGTATTAGAAAACTCGAGATACATGAATACATGCAAAAGTAACTATTGAGACCGCACAAATCCCTATAATGATTTTCCCCTCAAAAGAAACTTACCATTTATTAAGTTTAATATAGTAATATGATAGATAATGTCTAGGGTGTAAAATATAAATCATACCAAATAGTTGTGGTGCTTACATTGGTCACACCATAACATATTATGTTATACTCAAAACCGCTAAGGTTCGTTTGCATAATGGATTTTTATGGAAATCTCTTCGGGGGAGCCGAATCCAATGTCCATGCATAAGGATCAGAAACCATATTCCAAGCATCATATATTTCAAGATAAAATATATCATAAGACAAACACAGGCGGCCTAGCATCCAATAATAAACATGAACAACGTGAAGCAAGTATCATCCACTCCTCCTGGCCAAAAATTGATAAGTATATCTTGATATGGAGTTAACAATACCCTAATATGAGTCGCTAACCCCAGGTTGTGCATCATACTCTATCTTTAGCCATTTCTGATGTTATGGATACATTCGACATCTTTCACATGAGCCTTCATCGCTTGAATAGAACAGAATCTAAGATTGGATCCTCTCATCTCAAATAGATATTGAAACCACACATGGTCCCCATATCTAAACAGATTTCGGAATCAGTCATGGATTCCTACATCATGAGTAGATCACGAAAATCTACATGTGTTAGAGCGTCTTAAACAGATCTCGAATTTGCACATTTTCCTTTTCTTCGACCGCTTCTAAATCATAGAACTTGTATACTAGTTTTGAAGTGGTATTCGGTAAGTAGAACACTTACCAATCCTAGACTCTTCAAAATCAATCGATGAATTTCCGATACAGTCAAGTTTTATTCTTTCGGAAGTAATAGAAAGCTAGGATATTTCGTACTAATACTCCTCCCCAGGGGTTCTTATCGGTATAAAATCATGATTCCTTT
Source organism: Allium cepa (assembly GCA_030765085.1). Taxonomy (NCBI): domain Eukaryota; kingdom Viridiplantae; phylum Streptophyta; class Magnoliopsida; order Asparagales; family Amaryllidaceae; genus Allium; species Allium cepa. The sequence continues at coordinate 592,215,304 of CM060928.1, forward strand.
CAGTTACTTCCTAAGTTAATATTAGGTCAAGTTCAGTAGTCGACTAATCTACTATCCAATCAAAACACTTGTTTATACAAATCAATATTCATACGCTTAACTCGTCTTCGACATTCCAACTTAAGTATTCCTTTCCCAAGAGTGAAACCAAGTAAGTTTAGGCACTTGTTGCTCCAAGCCTCCCTTAGGCACTTCATTCTTGAATCTCACAAATAGACAAGTCTATCTAGTCGGTCTTTAGTCTTAAGTATTGTAGTAATGATTTCCCTAGAAAATTAAGAAATCAATACGATTAACACATTTTTGATATTTTACACTTACCTATTCCTCGGTCAAGCGGGAAGCCTGGTAGGTTAGAACTCTATTGCTTCGTCCCTACTTGACATTAATCTTAACTCTCACAAATAAATAAGCTTACTTCGTCAACTTATTAGTGTTAAGCATAGTTAATTACTTTTCTAACAAGTAATTTAAATAATCAACCATTTGGCCATCAATTCTAATCCCTTTTCTAAACCTTTTGTTTTTACTTTAAAATACTTATAATAGGTTTTTAAAAAATTTATACAAAATATACTTAAAAATAATCATTTTGAAATTTACTTGAAAACATAGAAATCGTGTATTTCACAAAACTTTTTATATAAATTCATAACCAATTATTAAAAATTTATATAAATCTCAAACTACTTTCAAAATACTTTTGAAGGGAATGAAACAAATCGCTCAAACTTAAGTACTTTTTGAAACATTTGAAGTCTAAATATCAAGGTTAAACGGGTCAGTTTTTCACTAGTGATGTTTTGGCTGTTTTGTTTTGGAGATGCTATCTAACTTTTTACTATTCAGTCTTTTAATAACAACAAACATACATATATAACAATATAAATATAGTGAGAAATCCTTATGGATCTCTATACAAAGTTCCATAACAATTGCCAAAACAAGGAAACTCTGAACCGCGTCTATAGCGACTATCGCTATAAGTGCACTTCTAATTCCAATTTATATTCCAAACTATGTTTAACTACAGCCTATATTTTTGTTCTAAGGTCTATGTTACACAAGTCCATTCAAGTCCATATATGGATCGTTCGTGCCATTTGTTCTAAAAACAAGAATCAAAATCATTGTTTTCAACAATGTCCTAGTTAATTCAAACAACTTTAACACAACAAAATATAAGCATATATGAGTTATATTATCAATCCAAGTGGTAAGTTAGCTTACCCTAAACCTAACAAACAACCAAGCATAAGCATTCAAGTTCAAATCCAAGCTAGCAACTTCCTTTTCCTTCCTTCTTTTCCTTGTTTCACTTACTCCTTTGCCTCCCTCTACCTCATAATGCTCATGGCCTAAGGTAAGTGAGGGAATGTGGCTTTACTTTTTCACAATCTAATTAGGTAGAAGGTTTTGTTATGTGGTGGGAAGTCTTTCCTTAAAGTTTGATGTGATTTGGAGATGGTTTGGAAATTATTTGTTTTAGGAATTTAAGATAAAGAAGATGATGAAGACATGAAAATTTTAGCTCAAAGCTTATGAACTTTGTGCTATACTTCCCAAGGTGTACCCATCTTTATATTGGCATAGGAATGATGATGAAAAAGACTAAAAACCCTCAAAACCTTACTAGCATTAATTACACACATCGCTTCTCCTTTTTCATATGCTTAACACTTAAGCATTTCCATATTTCTCATTACATCATCCATAAAGTTTGTTTCCATAAATGGAAAAAATTATTTCATTAAATTGATTTCCTAAGAAAATAAGTGTATGTAAAAAAAAGTAAATAACTTCTGACGGTTAAAAAGCTGCTTATCGATAAAACGATTTTCGGTCACACTATCATTACTTTTCCAAGAATATATTTTTGTAAACATTTTTCAAAAGCAAGTTTTTCATAATTTTATATTAATTAAATGATGTTAAACAAGCTATAAATTCATATTTATAATACTTAAACATATCCCAAAATGTATCAAATTCAAGGATGAAGTGTTTGAACTTCTAGATCGCTACATTCTCCCTCTCTTAAAACATTTTATCCTCGAAATTCAAACAAGAACGATAATCAAAGAAGTTAGAAGAACAAGATATATATCTATATATATATATAACACTGTTGAAACTATATACAAACTAAACTGCAGCCCAAATGGAAACTAAGATAAGAAAATTCTAGTCTAAGAACAATTCCAAATAGAAATCCTTTAAACTATCATCGGTCTCCCATGTACAATCCAAAGCATCCTCGCTCCATTATACCTTGACTAACTTTACGACCATAGTTCTCAACTGCTTTGTATCTCTATCAATAATACGAATAGGAAACGTCACCACGGTCAAATTTGACACAATCTCCAAGTCCTCTTCCTGCGATGCTTCCACTATCATCGAAGGATCATTCACGAACTTATGCAATTGCAATACATGAAATATATTGTGCATATCCGATAACCTAATCGATAACTCGAATCTATATGCAAGTGTACCAATCCTCTCAAGAATGGAGAACAGACCTTTATAAAAAGGATCCAACTTCCTAGCTCTTCCAAACTGAACTACACATCTCATCAGAGAAACTTTTATAAATACAAAGTCCCTAACCGAGAACTCCAAATCTCTGCACCACTCGTCTGCATAACTCTTCTATCGATTCTACGCTTCCGTGATTCACTTTTGAATCTCTATAACCTTATCTGACGCCTACCAAATCATATCTGGTCCAAGCGTAAGATGATCTCCAAGTTCTACTCAGCACGATGGAGATTTTCAAGGCCTTTCATGCAACGCTTCAAATGGTGCTATTCTGATACTGGCTTGATAACTTTTGTTGTATGAAAACTCAACATGTGGTAAGTGTTCTTTATATGAACGCCCAAAATCTAAAATGCATACTCAAAGCAAGTCCTCCAACACTTGGTTCACCCTCTTTGTTTGTCCATCTATCTACGGATGGTAAGCGTTACACAAACTAAGATTGGTCCCTAATGCTTGATGCAAACCCTTCCAGAACTAGCTTGTGAATATCGAATCTCTATTACTCACAATATTACAAGGAACACCATCCAATCAGATGATCTCCCTAACATATAACTTAGCCAAACTAAAAGTTGTCTTCGTAATCTTAACAGGTAAGAAGTGCGTGCTCTTGGTTAACCGATCCACTATAACCCACACACCTTCGTTACCCCTTCTCGACCTAGGCAACCCATCGATGAAATCCATAGAAATATGCTCCCACTTCCACTTAAGAATCTTAAGTGGCTGAAGCAGCCCGGTCATCTTCTAATGACTATCTTTTACCTATTAGCAGTTAGAACATTTGCTCACAAAGATAGAAACATCACTCTTCATGCCCTCCCACAGAACATCCTCCTCATGTCTTGATACATCTTGGTAACTCTAGGATGTATCGTCAACCTAGAACGACAACTCACTACTAGAACAAGTTGCCTAATCCTATCAATATTTGGGACACATAACATACCGTTCATTCTCAAAATGATATGGTTATCTACCTCGAATCTCGGCCACCTCTCTGGTGCCTCATTTTCGTTTACATTCTTAACTATCCTAACAAAATGAAGATCTCTAAGCTAATTCCCTCCATATAACTAATCAGAGTCGGGCGAACCTAAATATTTTCCATAACTACATACCTCCTCCTGAGTGCATCAGCTACGACATTGGCTTTCCTTAAAGCATATAACATACCTAGATCGTAGACCGTAAGAAACTCCAACCACCATTACTACCTCATGATCAAGTCCTTTTGAGTAAAAGATACTTCAAAGATTTATGATTCGTGCATAACTCAAACCTATCACTTAACAAATGATGCCTCTGCATCTTTAATGCAAATACCACTACTAACAACTCCAAGTCATGAGTTGCATGCCCCACTTCATGTAGTTTGAGTTGCCGGCTCGCATAAGCGATAACCCTCCCATGCTACATCAACACAACACCTAGACTTGATCAACACGTATCAGTGTAAACAGTCAAACCCTTACCTGCATCTGACACTGTAAGAATAAGGGCACTAGTCAACTTCTTCTTTAGCTCTAAGCATGCTTCCTCACATTTATCCCTCCATATAAATTTGACATCTTTCTTCATCAAATTCGTTAAGCGAGAGGCAATCTTTGAAAAATCCTATACGAATTTCCTATATTAACCTGCTAGACAAAGAAAGCTTCCAACATTCATTGCGCTTTCTTCCTGAACGGCCACAATTTTCACGGGATCCATAAAAATACCCTCTACCGAAACAATATGACCTAAGAACCTATCTTCCAAATGCCAAAAATGATCAATAACTTAGCCTTCAACACATGCTCTCTTAGTGTTCCTAGGACAATCCTTGGATGGTACGAATGTTCCTCCTCGATCTTTAAATAGACCAAAATATCATCAATAAAAACTAGGACAAACTTATTCAACACATCTTGGAAAACTTGATTAATTAAGTTCACGAAATACGATGGAGCAGTAGTTAGGCCGAATGGCACAACTAACCACTTATAAAACTGGTTGGATCTAAAAATGGTTAAAGGTCACTCTTTTCTGCCACCCTCAACTGATGAGACCATATAGCATGGTCAAGCTGAGAAAATATTCGAGCTTTATGGAGCTGATTGAACAAGTCATATATCAAAGGCAAAGAATATTTTTTCCTAACAGTGCGATTATTGAGCTCGTGATAATCTACACACAATTTTAAGGAACCATCTGTCTTCATAGCAAAGACGACGGGCGCTCCCTAACTCGAATGACTTGGTCGGATCAAGCCCTTCTGCAATAAATCATCAAACTGATTTGTTACCTCTATCCTCTCCTTTGGTGAAGTCTACGAACATGCAATATGATAGGCTTCACATCCTTTACTAAATCAATGTGAAATTCTATCTTTCGGTGAGGCAGTAAACCTAACACCTCTTCGAAGGTATCCACAAATTCCAGAACAAAAGGGATGGAATCCAACTCCTCTTCCGCCACGTTAAGAGAATAAAGGAAAGTGGTCATAAGCGAGCTAGGTCCTTTACAATCTAGAATCATAGCTTACATCCCCTTCTTCAATAAAAATGTTCGCTTATCACAATCAAATACTACATTATTTCGCAATAACCAATCCATCCCAAGTAGAACATCCAAAACCGTAAAACCCAGAACATACAAAGCGATAAGGAAGAATTTGTTAAAGATAGAAATCTAAACTCCTAAACAAATTGTGCTATGATTAGCCGAACCGCCAACAAGGTTCGACATATAAATAGAGTCTAAAGTTATAACTGGCTCAAGTTTCAATCTATCAACTAGAGTATGAGAAATGAAATTTAAAGAAGCACCAGTATCAAATAAGACATGAAAAGGAATGCCAAAATATATAGAATACCTTCCAAAACGTTCTTACCTTTTGCTGTGGAGGAAGTGAAAAGTGTTGAAGCTAGTGCAAAAGCTCGAGACTGTTCCCCTTCAAGAGCATCGGACACTCCCTAGCAAAATGACCTGGCAGATGGCAGTTGTAACAGTTCATTGGTGTAAGTTGTGCCTTGGCCTTCTGTGGCTCAATCTTCGGAACCTTAGTAATCGGTGCTTTCGCCGCTTGCCCTCCCTTGTCCGACTTACAATTCGTAGCAATATGCCCTTTTTCCAACACTTATGGTAAGTTAAACCTAAAATATTCTTCGATGGCTGAAACTTCCGCTTGTTGTCCCCGGCTAGTGCAGAAATAGGCGGCTTCGGAGCAAACTCTCAAACGTCAACCCCATGTTCACCATATTTACATAAGATCCAAAGATGTGATTAGTCATATTACCCTTGAACTCCGGACACATCCCTAGGACCCTCTTCAATGGCGTATGTACCAAACCAGGCCCAAATCTAGATAAGATAGTGAATCAGTTATCATACTCCATAACTGTAACATCTTAATTTTTTATAAAAATTAAAATTAGTAATTAATGTAGATTTTGGAACAAAAATCGAAATTAATTTGGAAATTTCAAAACAAATAAAGAAGTGTTGATTTGTATGTATATAAATAAGATTGTAATTGCATTTGAGTTTAAAATTTAAATTAATAAATGTTTTAAAAACTGTTTGAATTTATATATATATATAGGAGATTTGAATTTGAATTTGAAATTAAAAATTTAAATAATACCTTAGTAAAATAATTGGGATTTAAAATAATATAAAGGTGATTTATTTAAAGTATAATTAGTTTTAAAACATTTTCTTTACAATTGTATATATTTAAATAAAGAAGAATATACTTACAAAAATAGAAAATGTACTTAAAAATCAATATAAAATGTAAAAAAGACAAGTGTTTAATTTATTAAATATAAGTTAACAAGTGTTAAATTTTAAATGCATAGATTAACAAGTGTAATTCATGAGACAAGTGGTTTAACAAGTGTAATGATCTTGTGATTAAAATGAACAAGTGCCATTTTGTTTTAATTTTTGAGAAAATTTGATAAAAATAAGAAACAAGGTTATATAAACCCAACATCCCCTCTTTATCATCTCTTTTATTCATTTTCAAAGGAAACAAAAATCTGTAAACTTTCTCAAACCAGGAAATCATCAAAACAAATTTAAAAACATATCAAACAGACATTTCAAACCAGAAAAAAATGAAGCCTGAGATTATATTAAACAGCAAAGTTCAATTCAAAAGATCAAAGCAATCCAGTGGTTAAACAAAATCAAAGCATTCCAGATTCAAAACAAAACCAAGACTAGATTTCAAGATCAAAACTAAGCAATCAAACACTTCTAGTCTTCAAATTTTGAATCCTAGGCTTCTCCTCTGTTCAAGGCAAACATGTGAGTAAACCCTTAAAGATCTGGAGTATTATGTGTTGTTTGTGATTATGCTTGAAATAAATTGTCAAGTATTGATATGCATGCAAATGTATGTAGATATTTATATGCAGAGAAGACTGTGCATGTTTGATATCAGGCACATTGGCCTCTATTTATTCCTAGGTTTCCAAAAACTATTCAAAATACGATTGCTTCTTCCCCGATCATTATTATACTATAAGATCTAAACAAGTTTTGTTTGTTTAACCATGATTTAAGTTTCAAAAATAAATTTGAGTAAATTTAACTTAAGTTCTCTCTGGAAATTCAAAACTACAGGAAAACCCAAAAATAGGTTGAAAATTCAATCATCATGATCTTTGATTTCAAATATATAATTGAAATGTCTTTATGAACATTGATTTTTAAAATTAAAATCAAGATTTTAAATTATGTATAGAGTGAGCATTTCAATGATGATCAGAAAGTGGGTTTTAAGGCTTTGCTAGCGATCGAGGCATTCGGGGTGGTCGGGTTTTTTCCTGGAGGTGGAGAAAGACATGGGGATCTTGGAAAAAATGTCAGATAAATTTATAATCCATTGTGGCGTCGAGACGGTGGTGATGTAGGGTTTGAATACTAGTTTGGGTCGAGGTCGAAAATCAAACTATTGAGGCGTCTCTGGTGGATCGATTGTCATCGGATCTGGGGGAATCGAGGCGTTGGATGTCGAGGAAGCTTCGAGAACATTCGCATGACCTCTGCTGGTCGGAGATGGGAGTTCGAGGCGATCTTTGGTGGTTCAACTTCAGTCCAGTTTGGGTCAAAGGATTCGATTTCAAATCCATCGTCGTTTTGGGATTATGGTTGCTCGTGAGGCTCATGTGGATCATCGCCGATTTGTGGAAGGTCGTAGCATCGGCTGGAGGTGGCTAGTTCGCCAGTGCATGTGCGCGAGTGGCTGAGGTGTATCAGTAAGCATGTTTGTGGAGGAAAGGCTATGGACTCGAAGTTGTCTTTGGGATTCTTGCTTCTGGCTCGAGTTTTGACTCGAGTAATTTGGTGTATGCATCGGGTCTCTAAGACTTAAAAAAATTAATGTTTGAAAAGTAATATGGGTTGGTTTGGAGGAAAATGCAAAGTAATAGATGTGATGTCTCGGGTGTGGACTCGGGCAGGCTTCGAGTTGTGTTGAAAACAGTTCTCAAAATTTCAAAAATAAATTCAAATTATCTGTAACATCCCAATTTTCATAAAAAAATAAAATAAGTAATTAATGTAGATTTTGGAATAAAAATTGAAATTAATTTGAAATTTTCAAAACAAATAAAAAAGTGTTGATTTGTGTGTGTGTGTATATATATATATATATATAAATAAATAAAATTGTAATTGCAGTTGAGTTTAAATTTAAATTAATAAATGTTTTAAAAACTATTTGAATTTAGATATATATATGTGGGTAGATTTGAATTTGAGTTCGAATTTTAATTTAAAATTTTAAATAAATACCTTAGTAAAATAATAGCGATTTAAAATAATATATAGGTGATTTATTTAAAGTATAATTAGTTATAAAAGATTTTCTTTAAAATTGTATATATTTAAATAAAGAAAATACTTACAAAAATATAAAATGTATTTAAAAATCAATATAAAATGTAAAAACGACAAGTATTTAATTTATTAAATATAAGTTAACAAGTGTTAAATTTAAAGTGCATAGATTAACAAGTGTAATTGAGACGATCCGACTTTCTCACCACAGAAAAATCGCATCATCTTGAAGAAAGAAAGGGATAGAAAGGAGAAAAGAAAGAAGAGAAAGAAGAAACAACATCAGAATCTCAACAGCGGAACGAATAAATTATATTAATAACATAAATATTACATAGTTACAACCATTATCAGAGTTACAAGGATTATAAATCACATACTAGAAAGTTATAAACACATGTTTAGTCATACAACTCAATATAGTACAAGGAACTACTCAGAGAAACCAACAGAGCGGAACACTATATCTCTACACGTTGAAGCCTCCTACACCATTTATCCTCCATAATTCGTCAAAGCTAACCTGAATCACTTGGCTACTCGTAAAAATTTGAGTATCCAAGAGTTTAAGAAAACAGAAGATAAACTCCGGGTCAGACATGGGTCTAGGGTCTTCAAGTAAATAGAAAATAGCCGAAATTGTTACATGATTAAATTCCATCTACTAGCCACAAAGTGGGTAATACAATCAAAACCGAGGGCACTTATTGGATTTTGGATTCCATACAATGGCAGGGCTACCGGGGTACCGCCCGTCACAGTACATGGCCTAGATCAACGTACTTAGGAGCCACCCTAACTCCCCTGCAACACAAGGCCGGAACCATCCCTCACTGGACAGTCCCGAATAAGACAACCCCGACAGTTGGAGCTCACAACTGTCCACACAGCCGAAATAAAAGGGACCTCTAGACAGGGGAAAATCTCGTCCTTCTTGGGCATGACCCACTTAGCCTTGCTGCACCTCCCCTGTTTTAGCCATTCCCGATTGATGAGGCTTGAGGCTACGATTACCTTTATAGAACACATCACTTAGAATGCTCATCGTCCACCTGACGATGTTCTGAAAGCATTCAATCCATACAAGTACGTTCTGGGTTCGAACGAAACCGAAGGCATTATCTCATTACACTCGTTTTGGAATCACCTTCAGAGTTAACGACTATAACCCTTGCACTCTGAATCTTCATCTTCACTAAAGATTCATGATATATCATTAATTTGGATCGATGTGGTTTTCGGATATCCAAATATGGAAACCCGATCCCTGTCTCATCGAAATCCAAAATGTGTCTTTTAATGCCAAGTTGTTTTAAGGTTTAAAACAATTCAATTCAATTATCTATATACACATAGATAGATAATTCACAGATTCACAATAGATAATCAACATTATCATAATAAACAGATAATCTACATTATCATTACAAACAAATAATCCATACTAACATCAAAATAGATTATCATCAAAATGCAATCAAAGCATCCATATCACACCGCATTAATTATCTCATTTTTGAGATCACAAACCGTTCAAGCCAATCAATATCACCCATTCATACATAAGCAAAGATTTACTTAATCACACCATCTATAATTAATTTAAAGTGAATTAAATTTATTACCTCCATCTCTAATTAATTTAAAGTGAATTAAATTAATTACTCATCTTTAATTAATTTAAAATAAATTAAATTAATTACTTCATCATTATAAATCTTGCTTACTTAACCATTTAATTAATTACAAAATAATTAATTAAACATCCTCTAATTAATCACTTTAATTAATCACCCTTGATTAATTATACTTTACTTACATTCAAGTAATTGTTCGTTAATAAATTTCACAAATTAATTATTCTTAACCCCCTTACAGTAATTAACTTTTAATCACTTCATTAATTAATTAGCTATAATCAATTACGTTAATACTTAATTAATTACATTAATTAATTACTTATTATTGATTAATTAATCTTAATTAATCAACTTTTAATTACATCATTAATTATATTAATTAATGATCCCTAATTAAATTTTATTTAATTACTTTATTTAAATTAATTACAGTAAGAAATTTAATCTTAATTAAACCACAATTATTAATCACTCCTGATTAATCACATTCAGTAATGAACTGACCTTAATTACTTCATTAAATAAATTAATTATTCCTAATTAATTATCCTTAATTAATCCTTTGATTTATTACAAAGTAATTAGTCCAAATTACTTCCATTCTTAAAACATCTGCCATTAATTACATTCAGTAATTACCAATTAATTACTTCACTAAGTAATTCCAATCCATTAATTACATTAAGTAATTATCATCAAATCATTAGTGTTTAAAATTAATTAAACTTAATTAATCAATTCAAACAATCACATTAAACTAAATTAATTATATTGAGTAATTAATTCCTTAATTACTTTCATTAAGTAATTACACTTAAACAATTCACAACTGGTTATCTTTAATTAATTAATCTAATTAATTATTAAAAATTAACCATATTAATTAATTATTAAATAATCCTAGTTAATGACCTTCATTAACCGTTCTTTAATTACTTCATTAAGTAATTAACTTAGATTAACCATTATTAATTACAAATTAATTTATCTCTAATTATTTAATTAATTAAGTGTTAACTGTAACTTAATTAATCTTTAATTATTTAATTAATTAATCTTAATCATTAATAAATATCATATTAATAATCCTTAATTACAAATTTATTTTTCATTAATTAATAAATCTTAAACCTTAATTAATTAATTTAAACCTTTAATTGCTTATTTAATTTATCCAAATCATAATTAATTAAATAAACTAATTATCCATTTTAATTAACGTAATAATTCAAATCATTTAATCTTCATTTATTTAAAGATAAAAACATTTCTTATTAATGATCAAATTATCATTATCAAAAGTATTTAAAAACAAATTACTTTAAACTTTTCTTTCAAATTTCATTTTAAATTTAAGATTTTAAAAAAAAATGAATACAAATTGACTTTAAACAAAGCTTAAACACAATTTAAAAATCTTTAATTCACATGTTAAAGAAATATTCATTTTATAAAGAAGTTTTAAAAGAAATTTAAAACCAAATTTATGTTTAAATTCAAACCATAGTTAAAAATATACTTTAATGTTCAAATTGTTTAAAATGTTTTAAATTTGAAAACTTCTTTTTATTACAAAATTGGAATGCATATTAAATTTTGATTCCAGATTTATCTTTAGATTTAAAAACCTATTTACAATTTAAAACTTCATTTTAAAAATAAAACTACTTAACCCTTTTAAAAGTAGTTAAATCAATTCAAATTTAAAAACTTTACCTTATTTGAAAACTGAGATTCAAACTTAACTCCAGATTGAAGAACTAGATTTAAAACTTACTTTTCATTTTAAACTCGGCTTTTCAATTTTATTTTAAAATTTAAAAACTGATCAATAGGTTTCTGTTAAAACCTGTTATAATTAATTAACCAGAGGCACATCCATTTTACTTCAAGTTCAATGCTCAATCTCCCCGAGCAAACTACCCTACTACTTCGAGTCCAACATAAAATTACTCAGCCTAAACCAACCACAGCAAACTTCATCGGACACAGGGCCGTGCACATGCACGTAGCCGCCAGTCACCTCCGATCATCAATGATGATCGTTCCACATCCAAAATCACTCCATCACCCCAACTCGATCATCAGATCCAACTCTTAACCTCGAATTCGAATTCTAGATGACTCGCCCAAACCTAGAACTACAGAACTAAACAAACCCATATCCTGAAATCGCCTCGCCAGTACATCACCGACCACCAGAGTTGCTGAAACTCCGGCCAAGCCATCGCCTACTTCCAAACTTTCGTCACCAAAAAGCTTGAAGCACTCGATCCACAGAAGAACCCAAGATGATCAATTTCCTAAGCCTAGTCAAAACTATGGTTCCAAAAGAAATTTCATTACCGCAAATTCCACCATGAAGTTCAACCTCATCCAGTATTTTTCCAAGATTAACTGATCACTCCTCCGTCAACTGGAAGAAAACCGACCCTTCCAGTCACATAGATCACTAGAAAATCCCAATATCCCCATTTTAGTTCAAACCCAAACTGCACCTTCACTTTATTTCTAAAAATCCCGATTCTTGTGTTAAAAATCATATTTTAGTTGATGTTTTTGATTTATAATACTGAATTAATAAATTACACAGTTTGAATTTTTGATTTATATCAACATACATTGATGTTTCAATATTTCCAGAGGCAACATGCCTTATTTTGTCTAATTTAAATTTTTAAGCATAAATCTAAGTTAAACCAAACAGCATTTGTTTGATAATCAGACCCTATCAAACACTAGATCATGTGATAAGGATTTTTAAGTAAAAATTGTGCTTAGAAACAAGACAGAGCACCATATATATACAGTATGCACAAAATCAAATATCCACATCAGATTTTTACCTATACACATGCAATGCTTATTTATATTCAATCATACTAACATGCAACCAACTATATTTTCAATTTTTAAAAGTTACTCATATATTTCTGAAGAAGACAGAGCCTCCATCTGAAAAGCTTTTGAATTTGCTAAAGACTAAATGTCTTTGCTTTTTGATTTTAGTTTAAAACTTAAGTTGCTTGTTTTAAAAACTTGCAGACAACTCTAAAGATTTCCAGATTCAACTTGTTTTGAATTTAAAGCTTGAAATGCAGACTTCCATTTGATACCCAAGTTGAAAGAATGAACGCAGGCAGGCTTGTTCTAAAACTGCATTGCTCCATTGATTTAAAACTTGAGTGCTTCCCTTTGAAACTTTGAAAACTGGTTTGCTTTTTGTTTGATTTAAAAACTATTTGCATGCTTCCAGATTTTAGAATAGATTTCGAATTTGCTTTAGTCTTCAGGTTGCATGTGGAGCCAATTTCACAATTGAAAAGAAAATACTTTGAAAAAAACTGGAATACTTTTGCTTTTGTTTGAAATGTATAGGCTACTGATTTGAAGAGGTGTTACAGGGATTTGTATTATGAGGAGAATTACTGATTTGCATCTGAACAGGTTTTAGATTTTGGTTTTAAAGATTTGTGTGCAAGGAAGTGATTTCAGGTTTGAGAAATAAACAGGTTGAAGTTTTCTTAACTTTGAACTATGAAGATAGAAAAAAAGGAAAAAAGTGAGAGGCAAATGTATTTATATAAGTAGATTTTGTGATTTAATAAAATAAAGAAAATGAAAATAAATAAGGACACTTGTACAAAATTTTAACATTCGTCAAATTGGAATGGTTATCTTTTAACATTTGTTATATGGAGCTAAGGAAAACAACACATGTCTTTATAAAGTAATTAGTATTTAATTTAAATGTTAATATATAAGTTGTGCCTAATTAATTAGTTAATTAATATTTAATATGTATAGATAAATTTTTTAAAAGAAATAAAAACCAATTATACTTATAAATAAAAGTTTATGCATATATTTAGAAATCCAAAACAATTTAAAATCTATACTTTAGATTTTAAAACTTTATATTCAAATTCAAATCAAATTCAAAAATCTAATATATAAAAATCAAGTTATACATACAAATTAAATTTGAAATAGTAATGCTGTTTTTGTTAAGAACTTAATTGTAAAGCAATATATTATTAATATTGTTTTTAGAAATAACCCATTATCAAATTAAAATAATTATAAAAGAACTTATTTCTTTATTAATAAATTACTTATTTTATTAAGCAATATTTTAAAGACAAAACAATTTTTTTTGTTAATTAATTTAAATTTAAAGCTTAAGCCAAAATCATTTTAACATTTAAACATCTATCTTAACAATTTAAAACCGTATAATTAATTATTAAAAAGCTTTGGAAAACTTAATATTAAAATAAATCAAAATTTTCAAATTATTAATACATATTTGAATTTGAAATCAAGATCCATTTATTAAATTTAAACCAAGATTATTTATTTAATAACTTTGAAAAGCTTTATATTAAATAAAAACAAAATTTCAAATTACTAAAAATATTAGAATCAGAAAATATGCTTTGTTTACTAAATTTAAAACAAAGCTAATCTATTTACAATATAAACCATATATTTATATTATAAATAGAAACCAAATTATTAGCTTTAAAAGATAAATTCTACCAATTAAATATTTATTAAAGAATTTTTTTAAACCAATTCAAATTTTATTAAATAAAATTATCAAATCAATTTTAATTTTAATACAGATTATTAAATAGATATTGTCAAAAATTCCGGGATATTATAGTAATTCATGAGACAAGTGGTTTAACAAGTGTAATGATCTTGTGATTAAAATGAACAAGTGTCATTTTGTTTTTGTTTTTGAAAAAAATTGATAACAATAAGAAATAAGGTTATATAAACCCAACAACCTCCTCTTTGTCATCTCTTTTATTCATTTTTAAAGGAAACAAAAGTCTGTAAACTTTCTCAAACCAGGAAATCATCAAAACAAATTTAAAAACATATCAAACAGACATTTCAAACCAAAAAAACCGAAGCCTGAGATTATATTAAACGGCAAAGTTCAATTCAAAAGATCAAAGTAATCAAGTGGTTAAACAAAATCGAAGCATTCCAGATTCAAAACAAAATCAAGAATAGTTTTCAAGATCAAAATTCAGCAATCAAACACTTCTAGTCTTCAAATTTTGAATCCCGGGCATCTCCTCTGTTCAAGGCAAACAAGTGAGTAAACCCTTAAAGATCTGGAGTATTATGTGTTGTTTGTGATGATGCTTGAAATAAATTGTAATGTATTGATATGCGTGCAAATATATGTATATGTTTATATGCAGAGAAGACTGTGCATGTTTGATATCAGGCACATTTGCCTCTGTTTGTTCCCAGGTTTCCAAAAAACTGTCCAAAATTTGATTGCTCCTTCCCTGATCATTATTAGACTTCAGGATCTAAGCAAGTTTTATTTGTTTAACCATGGTTTAAGTTTCAAAAATAAATTTGAGTAAATTTAACTTAAGTTCTCTCTAGAAATTTAAAAATATAGGCAAACCCAAAAATAGGTTGAAAATTCAATCATCATGATCTCTGATTTCAAATATATAAATTGAAATGTCTTTGAAAACATTGATTTTTAAAATTAAAATCAAGATTTTAAATTGTGCATAGAGTGAGCATTTCAATTATGATCAGAAAGTGGGTTTTGAGGCTTTGTTGGCGATCAAGGCATTCATGGTCGGGGTTTTGCCTGGAGATGGAGGAAGACTTGGGGATCTCGGCAAAAATGTCGGATGAATTTATAATCCATCATGGCGTCGAGACAACAGTGATGTAGGGTTTTAAGTCTAGTTTGGGTCGAGGTTGGAAATCAAACTACGGTGGCGTCTCCGTTGCATCGAGTTTCATCGGACCTAGGGGAATCGAGGAGTTGGATATCGAGGAAGCTTCGAGAACATTCGCATGACCTGTAATGGTCGGAAATGGGAGTTTGAGGCGATCTTTGGTGGTTCAACTTCATTCTAGTTTGGGTCGAAGTATTCGATTGCAAGTCCATCGTCGTTTTGGTATTATGGGTGCTCATGAGGCTCATATGGATCGTCGCCGATGTGTGGAAGGTCGTAGCATCGACCGGAGGTGGCCAGTTCGCCTGTGAATGTGCACGAGTGGCTGGGGTGTATCAGTAAGCATGTTTGTGGAGGAAAGGCTATAGAATCAAAGTTGTCTTCAGGGGATCTTGCTTCTGGCTTGAGTTTTGACTCGAGTAATTTGGTATGTGCACCGGGTCTCTAAGACTTAAAAAAATTAAAGTTTGTAAAGTAATACGGATGGGTTTGGGGAAAACTTGAAGTAATGGGCGCGATAGCTTGGGTGTGGACTCGGGGAGGCTTCGGGTTAAAACAGTTTTCAAAATTTCAAAAATAAATTCAAATTTGAATAATTGTTGACTTATTCTTTTAAATTAAGAGCTTAATCTAAAAATGGGATTAGTAAAGGTTTAAGTTAATTATTTTAAAATAATTAAGTTTATTATAATTATGGAATCATTATTTGTAAATAAATTCTTAATTTATTTTAAAAACAAATGGTTAATGTAAATGAAAGGTTGTTTTAAATTATTAATTAACCTTAAATCTATTAATATAAATTATGGGTTAGTGTTAATTATCTACAAGGTTTGTTAGTTAAATATTTTAATAATAATTAAAGAATAATTAATTAACTAATAATTAAAGGCTAACTAATTAATAATTAATTAAATAATAATTCAAGGTTAATTAATTTATAATTAAGGATTAATTAATTAATGTAATTAATTAAGAAATACTTAAATAAATAAAAGTGATTAAGATTAATTAATTAAATAATTAAAGGTTAATTAAATGATAATTAAGGTTAATAAATTATTGATTAAGATTAATTATTAACAATTAAAGACTAATTAATAATTAAGGATAATTAACCATTAATTAATGAAAATAATTATGTGATGAATTGATTATAATCATACAATTTATTCATCTTACTTATAGATGATTGATTATTATTAAATGCTTTGTATTAATTGATATCTCTATGTGATTGTGATATCATGATAAGAATTGCTTTGTGTTGAGATGTGACATCTGTGAATATATTACTGTGTGAATGTGAAAACCCCTTGGGCCATAAAACGACGTTTGAATTTCAATACGACAGGGAGTCGGATTCCAGATAATTGTCCGAATCCCACATCAATTATTAATAATGAATCTTTGTGATTGATATATCCATGTATTTTTAAAATTAAGCGCTCACTATTCGGTTTAGCCGGGAGAGGACTTTGTGTCATATAACCCATTTCGAATAGTGATACGACAAAATGAATGGCATTTGAAGACGGTGGTGAAGACCGGGTGTTTTCGAGAGCAATAGGATAACCTGTTAAATGACTCTGCACTGAGTTGCTCCGGTATAGAGATCTCCATATGTGATGGAGAGTCTGATCGAGATTGTGGATACCCAGATTGCAAGGGCTTCTTCCTTTATTGGACAAAGAGCCTTCGGTTCCGTTCGAACTCAGAACGAACTTGTATGGTTGTATGTTTGACATTACACTTTGAGATATAAAGCTGATTTCTATCCAATACATTTCTGTTTGGTGGTGGAGAATATATTATCTTAGCTTAACACCCTTCTCTGAGACGTACGAGCTCAGAGGTTATGTAGTTGATGGTTATTAGTGATATACTCCCAATTTAGTAGTGTGGCATTCTGAGTGCTGCTGATCATTTGTTAATCAAAGCATGGCTATTTTGTAAAGCATAGCTTTGTGGCCGAGGCTTCGTCGAACCTCACAACCCGTAAATGGTCAAAATAGGAAGGATGCAACAAGGTTATTGGCGGTAGCGCCCTTTAGGATATGTTCATTTCCTTCTGAATAACAGTGGTATCATGGTATGGAGCCCAGATACTTAACTTAGGTGGATATTGCAATTATGTTGCTTTGTGGTTGTTGTTGTAGGGCCTCAGATAAAGGTCGGTTACGACCGAGGGATGACATACTTGTGACAGTTAGTTACCTAGTTATAGAGGTAACCCGGCCTTGTGTTGGCAGAGATCCGGTTAGGTTCTCGGGGCATCCCTCCAGAGGCGTACCCATGTGGCGTAGGAAGTTCCTTAGCCTGACTATTTGTTGGAAATCCAAAAAAACAATACGAGCCCTGTACGGTTTTAGTTGTATAACCTGCCACGTAGCGTGGCGGTAACCTGCCATAAAACATGGTAGCTATAGTAGGTATACCATAATGGTGGTATGCTGGTTAAGATTAATATTATACTTTCGAACTGTTATCTACACTATGCACTAATAATAATATCAAAAAAAAAGAGTTTTCTCGTATCAAGCATGTTTGACTATCATAAGAAGAAATCTCCTCGAATTGTGCGATTGCACTGCGTGAGTGGCGGGATACCTTATGGTAGTTTCATTTTCCAAAAGCATATCAAATTTCTTTTAAAAAAATTGTTTTTGTACAAACAACTGTTTTGTTTACTCATACCAGTCTCATGACTGACCCGGAGTATATTGTTCCCTTCCCAAACTCTTGGTGCCCATATTTTTCCAAACTGGCAGCCTAGAAGTAGGTGATCCATGTTTTGGAGCTAGCTTGGATTTAGAAGTCTTTTGTTAGCTGTCGGATTTTGGAAAGCTTTTGGTTTGAATTCTTGGAAGCTTTGAAGTTTGGAAGAAGGTGCTTAGTTTGGATTCTTGCTCTTTCTTTTTGATGACTCTGTTGTCGTTCTGCCGTGGTGTTGTTATTATTCTTTTGTTGTATCATGTGTAGCACTCTGATGTTGGTGTTGTTCAAATATTGTATCAAATGTTGTATCTGTGATGTTTATCAATGAGATCATCTTTTTTTCCTTTGCTTTATATTCATCTAATGTTGTTATAAGCTCCATCCGAAGTGGAGTTCAACGTTTGAATCTCTGGCAGTCGAATACAAGTGAGGTATTTGATGTCGATTTTTAAACGCTGGATTTCGGGTCATGACAATAATTGTTATGGCCCCCTACTTTAAGTCAAGGAAGATCCTAAACAACAAAGTATTCCTGGCTTCCAAGACAAACTTCATCTCAAAACCCTCCTTAAATTGGGCTTAATAAAAATTGTTCTCTTAGACATCTATAGTGATAGTACTATACTAATCCATGGTTGCATCTGTCAGATGTCGTAATTCCAACCGATGCTTCATCACGTCATCTAACTCCATATCCCCAAATATACAGTCACATAACTTAATCCATTTTCGGACCTCTATGACCGTCTTTGTGCCACCAAACCTCTTTCCTCCTAGCCTCTCTTAATCATGATAGAGCGAAGTAAAATTCACCTGAGGCTTGACCTACACGACCTCTTCTACAATATCCACCTTTGGTTCCTCAACTGAAGCAACATTCCTTGGTGCCTGAACTCCACCATTAGTGACGGTACTACCCCGGCAAGCTCTTCCTCTACTTCTTTGAGCATTGGCTGCCCTAGTACTCATGATGTACAACCTGAAATAGCATAATATATTTAGGATATAAAAGACTAGAGTTATTGCAAAGAAAGAAATTACTCCTAAGGAAAGTTAAAAAGAGGTGCAGGTTTATAGAAAATACAAATGCGCTCTCGTATACACTCAACTCATTCTAGTATGTCGCTTACCTTATCTCTAATAAACCATACCCAGCCAACGCCAAGCTGTTTGCTCAACCTTTTTCTCTGATACTAAACGTTACGACTTGACTTTTCTACTCTCAAGTGTTGACACTTTATGCATTCGTGGTATTTGTATGTCAAGCACCCAAGTGCCAAAAGAAAGAAAGTCAAGATAAAATTGAATAAAAAGAAAAGAATAAGAATTAAAGAACACAACATCAAAATCTCATAGAGGAACGATAACATATAATATCAAAAGAACAGTACAAAGGATTACTCTGAATATAGGATTATCAGAGTTACAAAATCTAAGTACTATCATCAGCCTGGACATTTATAACTACCTATCCTCATAATGCTGATATACGTAAATAGCTAATACCAAATAGCAGAAATAGAAATAGGTAGATAATGGAAGCCTCCAACTTGTCTTCTAAACCCTAAAGAGTCTAAGATAAAACCTGATACTCGGCCTACTCGAAAGAGAACGCAAGGAATTTATGGAAAACAAAAACAAACATCAGTCTGGTATGAGAAAACTTGAGATACATAAATACATGTAATAGTAACTATTGAGACTGCACGAATTCCTGTAATGGTTTTTCCTTCAAAAGAAACTAACCGTTTATTAAGTTTAAAGTAATATGATAGATAATGTCTAGGGTGTAGAATATAAATCATACCAAATAGCTGTGGTACTTACATTGGTCGTACCACAACATATTATGTTACACTCAAAACAGCAAATGTTTTTTGGCACAATGGATTTTCCATAGTGATCTCTTCGGGGAAGCCGAATCCAATCTCCATGCACAAGGATCAGAAACCACCTTCCAAGCATCGTAAATTTCTAGATAAAATATACCATAAGGTAAACACAAGCGGCCTAGCATCCAAATATAAATATGAACAATGTGAACCAAGTATCATCAACTCCTCCTGGCCAACTATCGTTATGTATATCTCGAAAGGGAGTTGACAATACCTTGACATGAGCCGCTAACCTCAAGTTGTGCATCTTATTCTGTCTTTAGCCATTTTCGATGTCAAGGTTACATTCGGCATCTTTTCATGAGCCTTCATCACTCGATCAGAACACGAATCCAAGATCAGATCCTCTCATCTCGAATAGATGTCAAAACTACACATGGTTTTCCATATCTTAACAAATTTCTGAATCATAGATGGATTCCCACATCCTAAATAGATCATGAACATCTACATTGTTCGAGCATCTTAAAAAGATCTCAAATCTCTACATAGATTCATTTTCTTTAATCGCTTCTAAAACATAGAACTCGTATGCTAGTTTTGAAGTGTTATTCGGTAAGTAGAACACTTACCTATCCTAGACTCTTCAAAACCAATCAATGAATTTTCGGTAAAGTCAATCTTGGATCTTTCAAAAGTAAGTGAAAGTTAGAGATGTTTGGATCTGTTTAAACTTGAAGGAGAAGATATCGTTTATTACTCGAGAAATATTCTAGCAATTTGAAGACCATATTCCGAATTGAAGCTTCAGCAAATAAGTTTAAGGTCTGAGTTTAGTAGTAAATATATGTTAATATCTCTCCGAAGTGGTATATGCGCACAAACATAATATAAAGTTCATCAAAATAAGTAGAATACACTAACTCAGCCCGTTGAATGGCATGAGTCGGCCGGGTGGCTGCTATGCATGTGCACAAATGTGATTGAATATTCAGATAGATGAATATGATAATTCAGCCGGCTGAATTTGATGCTTTTTGCATTATTTACTTGCGGGTTTTATTTTTAATCAATTCAGCTAGTTGAATCTTCATAACTGCTAGTTTCTCAAGGAAGCTTCATTTTAATGAACAAAAACAGCTCTTGATTCAAGAGTTGCTTCCATATCTTTTCATGAATATCTTTCATGAACGAATACAACTCTTAATCTCTATAAATAGCCATGAATTCCATTATTTTGATAATCAATTTTTATTCTTATTTCTAATCTATCTTGTTATTTAAACCCTAAGCATTCAATACTTAAAAACTTCCTTCTAATCACTTGTTTATTCAAGAATACTTCATTGGTGATCTAATAAACTTCCCATCTTCACTAATTACACGATATACCACAAAGGAGAAGATTATAGGAAGAGTGAACTCTAAAGACTTATCTGTGATATTAAAAGAGCATATTCAGTCATAATTTTTGTATTATTGAAGTCCAGTTCGGTTGCTCAAGCGGTTGAAGTCCTATTCTATTGCTTAGGCGGTTGAAGTCCTGTTTTATTGCTCAACCGGTGTAACACTTGTTCCTCTGATTTAAGTAAGGGATGAAAGTTAAATTCCAGACGGAGTTTGGGACTGGACGTAGAATGGGAAGTTCGAACCAATACAAAAATATCTAGTGTCATTTACTCTATTACTTTACTTTTACATTTACATTTTGCATAAGCAGATAGTTTATTTAATATTCAATATTTACGATCCTTAGTCACTTTCAATTGGTATTGGTGCAAGGTCATCATATAACCATAAACCGTTATTTGATATTCATATAGTATGGAAAATAACACTAGCACAAGTTCTATTAAAGGTCAATCCAATGCATGACCACCTCTATTTAATGGATTAAACTATAATTATTGGTCAACTAGAATGAGAATTTATATGCAATCAAATGCATAAGATATTTGGAATATCAATCAGAATGAATACATTATACCTATTACACCATATGCACAATGGTCCTGCACACAAAAATTAGATGCTACTGCTAATGCTAAAGCCATGAATATGTTGTTTTGTTCATAGACAAAAATGAGTTTAACAGAGTTAGTACGTGTAATTCGGATATGAAATTTGGCGTACTCTTAAAGTCACACATAAAGGTACTAACAAAGTTAAGCAAAGCAAGATTTCTATGCTTAAGAACCAGTTCCAGAATTTTAGAATGAAGCAAGATGAAACTATAAATGAAATGTATTCTAGGTTTCTAGATATATATCATTCACTTTGGCATTAGGAGAAAAATACATAGATTTTGATATCATTTTAAAAATTCTCAACTCTTTAACGGATGAATGGGAATGGAAAGTCTTGTTAATTGAAGAAGCTAATGAAATTTCAACCATAAACCAGAAGAATTGATAAGAAATCTAATGTCATATAAAGTAAATTTTCAGGCAAATAGAGCTCAGGCACAAGACAAAATGACAACAGGGTTTTAGGAAAATCAGATTCGGATGAAGATGACATGGCATTTATAGCCAAAACTTTCAAAAAAATTGAAATTTAGAAAGAACAATAAATTTGCAAATAACATGAGCATCAACAAAGTATCAGCTTCAAATCTCGAATGTTATGAATGTCACAAAAAGGGTCACAGAAAGAAGGATTGCCCTGATCGAAAGAAAGACAGGTACAAGAATAAAGGGACAAATATAAGAAGAAGCAAGCATTTTCTGTTACATGGGATGATTCAGAATCATTTTCTTCATCAGATAGTGATAGTGAAAGTGACAGTGACATAGAACAAGCCAACGTATGCTCTATGGCTACAAATGACGAAGTAAGTCATCTTACTTTTGATGATTTAGTAGATGTAAACTCAGAAATACTAGATACACTAAGGAAAATCAAGAGAAAATATAGAGATACACTTGGAAAATTAAATAGAACTGAAATTGAAGTAGATATGTTAAAAGATGAAAAGAAAATTTTAGAAGAAGAACATGTAATCGCTCAAGAATCTTGTTCTAATATAACCTCCCAACTTACTATGCAAAGCAGGAAAATAGAAACTCAAAAAGAAAAGAAGGAAATTCTTTCATCTGAAAATCATGAACTAAAATCTACTGTTAAAATATTAGAACTAGACATCTCTAGTCTTAAAATAAAATTAGAGAACATTACCAACAATATTTCTAATTTTAATAAAGGAAGGGAAAATCTTTCTAGAATTATTTAAAATTCACAAGCTACTTCAAATAAAAGGGGATTGGGATATAATAAGATGACAAAAGTTCCTAAAAATAATAGTTCTTTATGTACAAACTTTAAAAAGAAAGATAATACTTTTGTAAAATCTATTTTAAAAGAATTTAATCATTCAAAATCTATTAAGATTTGGATTCCAAAGAGAAGCAATTATTTAATTAGAAATAAGCATATAAAGACTTTATAGATACAGTTCTTAAAAATGAAAATTTTATGTACAAAGGGAATTATAAATCCTCTTGGGTTTGGTTTCCTAAGCCTAACTCTTAGAACCCTAACAAAAAGTGGGTACTAACATCATCCCTATATTTTTTGCAAGTACCAACTAAAAAAAGAAGAAACTGGATACTTGATAGTGGTTGCTCAAAACACATGCACATGATTTCAAAGTTGTCCATTTTTAGTATTTTAAACAAATTTTCTTCATAGTTGTCTAATTTTTCCTTTTTAAACATATCAATATTGCATATATTTTTAATTTTTCTCCTATCTATTAAGTTTCCTTTTTGTCGATGACAAAGGAGGAGAAAAAGGTATGTCATAACGATAGGGAGAGTATTAAGACAGGGGGAGTATAAATTTGTTTTTATTTATATAACTTACATAGTTGTCATCATCAAAAAGGGAGAGAATATTAGAACCTCGAATTTTAGCGTTTTGATTGTGACAACTATATAAGTAAATATATCGTTTGGATCTAATTAAACTTGAAGGAGAAGATATTGTTTGTTACTCGAGAAATATTCTAGCAATTTGAAGATCGGATTCCGGATTCAAGCTTCAACAAAGCATTAAGTTTAAGGTTTGAGTTTAGTAGTAAATATATGTTAAAATCTCTCCGAAGTAGTATATGAAAACATACATAATATAAAGTTCATCAAAATAAGTAGAAAACCCGAAAAACACTAACTCAACCGGCTGAATGCATGAGTCGACCGGCCAGCTGCTGTGCATGTGCACAAATGTGATTGAATATTCACACAGTTGATTATAATAACTGAGCCAGCTGAATTTGATGCCTTTTGCACCATTTACTTGTGGGTTTTATTTCTATCCAATTCATCCAGCTGAGTTACTCCATTCAGATGGCTGAATCTTCATAATGGCTAGTTTTTCAAGGGACACTTCATTTTAATGAACAACAACAACTCTTGATTCAAGAGTTACTTCCATATCTTTTCATGGCTATCTTTCATGAATGAATATAACTCTTAATCTCTATAAATAGCCATGAATTTCATTGTTTTGATAATCAATTCTTATTCTTATTTTTAATCTATCTTGCTATTTAACTCCAAGCATTCAATACTTAAAAGCTTCATTTTGATCACTTGTTCATTCAAGTCCATTCAAGTCCACATATGGATCATATGTGCCACTTTTTTTCCAAACAAGAATCAAAATTAAAGTTTCCAACATTTGTCCATGTTAATTCAAACAACTCTAACACAACAAAATATAACCATACATGAGTTATATTATTAATCCAAGTGATGAGTTAGGTCACCTTAATCCAATAAAAAACCAAGCTTAAGCACTCAATTTCAAACCCAAGCTAGCAACCTCCTTTCCCTTCCTTCCTTTCCTTGTTTCACTTGTTCCTTTGCCTCCCTCTACCTCACAATGCTCACGGCCTAAGATAAGTTTGGGAGTGTGGCTTCACTTTCTCATAATCTAACTTGGTAGAAGGTGTTTTATGTAGTGGCAAGGCTTTCCTCAAAGTTGGAGGCGATCTGGATATGGTTTGCAAATTATTTGCTTTAGGAATTTAAGATAAAGAAGATGATGAAGACATGGAAATTTTAGCTCAAAACTTAGGAATTTTGTGATATATTTCCCCAGGGTGCAAGCTTCCTTATATAGGCGTAGGAATGATTATGGAAAAAGGCCAAAACCCCCTCAAAACCCTATTAGCATTAATTACACACATGACTTCTCCTTTATCGTATGCTAACATTTAAGCATTTCCATATTTGCTTATCTCCTAACATCTTCCCTCAGCTGATGCATGACTTCATCCTTAAAGTTCGTTTCGATAAATGGAAAAAGGTTTTAGTTTAGTAAATTGATTTCCTAAGAAAATATTTGTATGTAAAAAAATATATGAACAATTTCTAACACTTAAGCTGTTTATCGACAAAGCGATTATCCGTCATATTATCAATATTTTTCCAAAGAATATATTTTTTAGATTTTTCTCAAAAGCAATTTTCTTATCATTTTTTGTTAATTAAATGATGTTGAAAAAGTTTATAAATATTTATAACACATAAACATATCCTAAAATATATCGATATTCGAAGACGAAGTATTCGAATTTCTGGGTCGTTATCAAATAGAATTCCTCAACTATCAAAAAGCCATTCAGATGATTGACTTCACCATATTACATGATGCAAAAACCAGAATGGATTCCAAGTCCATTATCAAAATATGATTTTCATACTGTAACCAAAGGGATATGATCCATCAGCTGCAAATTTGTCTTTGAGAAGAAGATAATTGTAGTTAGAACGTAGTTAGCAATATTGATAAGCATAAAAATGTAAATTTCAACTGTTCAAATTAACTTAACAGATTCATAATTCAATGTGCTTAAATAAATTCAAATTTTACTCATAAAATTATCACCCGTTATGGCTTTTAGTTTTAGTACATATGTGTTGAAATAGAAATTCTAAATAATGGTTTAAAACATACTGTTTGCACAAATAACCAAAGTGTCTCGAGGTTAGCGGGAGCGACACCGAGTTTGTAGGCTTTAGATACGATCAAAGAATCGATACGAAAGTATCATTTGACTAGCATCAGAATTGAACATTGTTTTGATGAAAAAATCAAACAGTTTGATTTTAATCAAAATGTAGAGGAAGCATGTGTTTGTAAGAAAGAAGTATAAAGGTACTATAATATTTCTAAAACTATAAGTAAACAACAAACTTATAATGGTTAACGATGTACTCATGTTAGAACCATTTTAGTTTGGTTGTTTAGATCTTTAATTCTGGATATTATATTTGAAAATGATGTCTTTTATAACTAGTGTAAAAGGATTTAGGAGAGTCCCACACAATATACATAGACGCCGTATTAAAATGCTATAGAGCATATGAGATGAATTTCTTATGCATTGGCAACCTAAATTATTATATAAGCTATGCAGTCTACTATATCACATCTCACTTATGTACATGATATATTCAACGAATATCAAATCCAAATTAAGATCGTTATATGGTAGTTTAGAGAAGTATTTATGAAATACTAGAGAATTATTTATAGAAACAATGAATTCCTTATAAAGGAGTGCTCAGACTCAAACTTAAGTGATATTGAGCATAGTATGTCAATCCTAAAATCATATTTAGTCTTATGTAAAGAACTTTAAGTTGAAAATGTTCCAAACAATAAGCAGTGGCTGATTCGACCAAAGGGAAAAGCACATCACCTTGATTAGCACTGCAAGAAAAGAAGCATAAACTAATGCACAAATTTTTAACTACGATAGTGGTGATTCCAAATGTAGAGAATCCAATAATATTGTTATACGATAATAATGCCATAATTAACTTTGTAAAAGAACCTAAGGCTAAATAGAAGTCAAAACACATACTTCGAAAGTTCCACATGATAAAGGTAGTTCATCAGTATCAGTGAGAGCTGATTGATAGGATAGATAATTAAGTCAATATAACATATTTGTTCACTAATGGTCGAACCCAATCAGCTTTGAGAAACCGATGGAAGGTATTGAAATGAGATTCCACAACTGACCCCAAGCACAAGTGAGAGGTTGATACAATGAAGGTATGTCTTAGGGTCAATTATCTAATTTGTTATATATATCTAACTCTATCACTAATCTTGTCTGTAATAAAGGTATTTGATTGCAATTTATTATATTATGACAGAATTAATTAAGTAATTTAGTAAAGGTATATTAATTACAAAATTCTTAAATTATATGCTATATGATAACTATTATAAAGAGTTGTAATTATGATAAAATTATCACAATATAGAATAACATATTATTTTAAATATTTTTGGTCAAGATGTTTCAAGAAAGGATATCGATACATCTGTTGAGACCACAGTACAAAAACGCTCTTCAAATGTTGGATAGTGTATTACTCTTGGTTATTGCAGGCAACTAAGGGGTTACATACTGATAGTTATTGGATAACTATAGATAAATCATTCGAGAGTTTCATGTTGGTCAATAACAACTAGGTTAAATGTAATGACACGGAATTTCACCGCTTTAATTTCGGAATATTTAGTTAATTTTAAATATTTAAATAATAGATTTACAGTTAAATAAAACTCATTTAAATAAAAATAATAATAGTGAAATAGTATTTAAATTCGTTTAAAAAAAAATATATAGTTTGAAGAAAAATCGAAAATGTGACCACAATTCATTTTCTGATTTTTCGCCGGCTAAACGCTATAGGAAATGTTGTGAACACTTTTGTACAGATGTACCCATTTGTAAATAATTTAGTATTTACATTCATTTGCAAATAAGTAAAATCATATACATGTATAAATATATGTAAATAATGCATTTAGTTAAGTTAAAATTAAAGAAATTAAAAGATGCCTTATCAAACATATGTACGCACAAAGTACATTTTGCATTAAAAACATGTTGGCTAAGCAAAGGAAGTGGAGACAAGCTCATGGAATTAGGTACACAAAGCTGAGGTGGAATGGTGCTGTGGAAAGAGGAGTTATAGAGTAAAGGACCAAGGGTGTTTCGGTAATTTACTCTGTTCTTGCTTAAAAATACCCCTTTCATTTCTTCAATTTTGCCTCCTCTTCCTTCTACCATATCTTTCTCATATCTTATCCAAATGGAGGATATTTTTTCAAACCATATAAAATTCTAGTACTACAACTTTCGTGTGTACCACATCTTCTCATTTTGAGCTTAGTCATATCAAAATCACATTTTTTCAGACTCATTTTCGGACCTGGATTTTCAAGTCTGAAAATACCGCTTCTTACATTGACCATATCTTTCTCAAAACTGATCCAAATTGAATGATTCTTTTTTTGAAATTGTAGAGAAAATAATTTTCAAGAATTTTCCCATTTTGAAAATTTCCGAATTCCATGAGCTACTTATCCAAAAATCAATTGGAAGATGACCATTTTGGGTTTGATTTTTGTGAATTCGATGATAATATGAAGTCCCTCCACTTTTCATGGCCGAACTTCACCATCTTTGAGTCATGTGCACCATACCTTGGCCGAACCATAAAGCCATCATAAGGCCACCAAATCTTGTTCTTACCAAAGTCTAAGCTAGGATCTAGGTTGATCTAAAGTTCTAGTGGAAGTTCGGTATGGTTTGGTAGCTTTTGGGTGAGTATGGCTCACGAATTTATTTTTTAGTTCTAACTATGAATTTGTTGTATATCTAGTTGCTAAATCATAGCTTGATTTCATTGAAATAATGTTGCTTTGTTTATATGCTTATGTGTTTGGATGTAATATTAACTTGAGAATGTAAGTTAAATATTAGTAAGGTTGAAAGCTAGAATTTTGATTAGCTAAATGTTGTGATGTAACGATATGCCTATCTTACACACAAAGACGACACTAAATACATTCTCGGTATTTGTATGCTGATCATTTAAGTGTCCGAAAGATAGGTCATTTGGGCTAAAGAAAGAAGAAGACATAACAAGATCTCACATCACGATGAGCAATATATAATATACACAAGATCTTTACAAAAAGAAGCCATCTTTATTTATAAACAACATCATAGAGTACTAACATATTATCAGCTTGGACAGTTATAGCAGCTTATCCTTACAAATGCTAATAAATACACATAGGAACAAAACAGTAGAAGGATATAAGGTACGTAAGTATGCCTAGGAAAATCCAGCTCGTCTCCTGAAAGCTCCAAAGTGTCTAATTAAATCTAGAAAATATGCTCGGGCTGACCCAAGCATTATAGGAAAATAATGCCTGGGTTAGTCTGGTAAAACCAGCATGAGAAACTCAACTCACAAGGATCTTTATTATAACTTGTAAAACACTTTTAAAATCAAAGGTATCTCATAAGAACATGCCGCACATAAACATGGATGAGTTTTTACCTTATGATAACCAGAACATTTTCTATAAAAAATCGAGTGATATTACGATAATGTCTAGAATAAAGATACATATTAATCATAGTCGAAATTGTTACATTAATAAATTCCAGCATAATAGGTATACAACCAAGTTTATATGGTGCTTTTTGAAGAATGGATTTCAACAATGGTAAGGTAAGGGACTACCTTTCGCATAGTACACCTCTAGATAAAATATATATGGGGTCAGAACCTAAACTTGGTCAACCACTGCCAATACAGAACCAGCCTGCCCTTGAACTTGGATAGTATCGAATATGTTGCCAACCTCATTGTTATCAACCTTTATCAAAAGCTTTCATGCACAACCAAATTAATGATACAATAATCTGGAAAGGTGATAACATACCCTAATGGGAGTGACCCACATAGTCCTGCTGCATCTACCATGTTTTAGCCAATTTCTAGGCTGCGAGGCTTGACGCAATGCTTTTAACTTTTATCCTAGTAGACCAACTTGTAATGCTAACACTGCCATCCAGGCAGCAATACAATGTCGGAACTCATCCATACAAGTTCGTTCTAGGTCTGAACGAAACAGATGGCACTACTTCAACTGTATCCATTTTGGAATCACCCTCAGGATTACTGGCAAGTAGCCCTTGAACTTCAATAGCTTCGTCTTCTATTCCATATTCTTCAAGATGTCTTCAATTCAAAACATTTGAGTTGGATCGAAGTGGTTTTCGAATAATTTATACTTATCTGATCTCGATTTCTTTGCAACAATAATCGATAGTTCCGGTAAACTCAACCTCGGTTCTTTTGAAAATAATCAGATAAAACATAGGAGCAGGATCACTCTTGAATCGTTTGAGTGGACGGATCTCTCTATCATTTGTCCTAGGAAAACAAAATGAGATTTATGTGCACAATACAGCATCGTCGAAGATGACTGTGCCTTATAACTCATGTATTTCTCATAGATATATCCAAAGTTATATTTTGGTTCAGATTTGATAGTTGGTTATTTAACTATTAAATAAACAAATAAGCAGCAATTCAAAGGTTTAATTACCTATAGCACCCACTAAGCGCTAAAATAAATCTTTCATTTATTTAATTTTCTTTTCAAAATGTTTATCAAAACATTTGTATATTTATCTCACTGACACAAGTATATTCACAAAACATTTGTAAAAGATTTCTCATTTCCAAGTCATATCAATGGATCAAAAAATGTTATTTAAATTAAAGATAAAAATTACCTAGAACAATATTCCTTCAATGTTATGTATGAAACGAATGTCCATACCACCAGAATTAAGAAGGCCTGTTAAAGGAAATCAAATCTCAAATTCTTTTATAAGTTTTCTTCTATACATCCTCTTAATAAATCTCTTTTATTTATGGATCTCCTTTACTTATATTTCAAACCTATTTACAAATTTCTTTATAAATCACCAAGTTAAATTTAAAAAACTATTTTATAAATATCAAAAGCATTTATATATCTCTTTATAAATCTCCAAATTTTTTTATAAAACTTCTTTTATAAATATTCCTTATTTAAAACAGAACTCCTTTAATAAACTCATTTAATAAATTCCTTTTAATAAATAAAATGATTTAAAACACCTTTACTAAAATCATTACATAACTTGAAACCATTATTAAATTATTGTTGACCTTAAAATTGGAAAGAAGCTTAGTAGCCACAATGGTTCTCATTTAACTGAGTTTACTTTTCAAGTTATAACATGTGTATTTACATAACAAGCATATATTTATAATGAAATCAACCAAAAACACTCAATTATATAAGTAAATATCCAAGTTACCAAAATAGCAGACGTGGATTTGTTCTACTAAACATATGTCCAAGTAAATATAATAACAGAATGAGTATTTATTTTGCCTAATAGATGATAACATTATCTACTTGGTGAACTATGGTAGTATAGTGACTTATTCTACCAAAAGAATGTCAAATACAAGTTAACTAGCAGAACGGTGATTTATTCTTGAAAACGGATGTCATCGAGTTTCATATTCAATTGAGTTTACTTGAGGATAGTCGACAAAGAAATCGCTTATCTTAAAATCTTCCTTTAAATTAAAGTTGCTACTTGAAAACAAAACCGACCTTTAAAAATAAGGTGGTCTAAACTTCTAAAACTTTATTTAATAATTAAATAACATTTAAACCTTTTGTTTAAAAATAATTAAATCTTTAATGAACAATTAAACAATAATTAACTATTAAATAAATAATTAAATAATTATTATCTTTTGCATAAATAATTAAATAATAATTAATCTTTAGATAAATAATTAAACCAAAGTTAGTCTTTAATTAATTATTAAATAATTATTTTAATCTTCATTAATAATTAAATTAATCTTAATCAAAACTCAATTAAATCCTAGAATTAATTAGTAATTAATAAAAACCTTTAAATAAATAACACTTAATCATTAATTAATAATTAAATACTAATTAATCCTTAAATCATAAATTATATAATAATTAACCATTTATTTATTACTAATTAATAGTTAGCTTCCATGATTTACACTTAAGTGCTAATTACCATGTAAATTAATGATTAAGTACTAATTACATTATAGAATAAATTACTATAAAAACCATTAATTACTTGAATAAATATATAAATAATTATTATTTATAATTACTTGAATTTTTTTTAAAACTCTTTTCAAAAATATTCAAGTTGAAAACGCTTTTAGATTTCAAAAATAGTTCATTTCCATGAACTACGACTATAGCGACTATCGCTATATGACCAGTGGTTTTCAAAACCTAAACCTTTTTGATTAGCTTCAAAATTCTTATTTTTGTACTTTAACTTACTTTGTAAACTCAGAAAGTTTTTTAGAAAAAAAAAAGCTAAATTTTTGTAACTAAATGAAAACATTCTAAAAGTAAGTAAAGAAAACAAGTTTTTGAAAATCAAAGGATTTCGATGTCATAACTATGATTCCATATACTAACTTTTCATTTTACATATAACCTCATAATCAAGTTCTTGCCTTTAGCATATATAATAAACACAAGACATATACATGTCATGGTTTACATAACCAAGCAAAGAACATAACTTTCCATCCATACACAAATTTCAATTTTGATCTTTAAGTCAAACCGAACATCACATCAAACATATATGTAAAATGTTTAACCAACATCAATATACAAACCATCAACAATGATTTCATTATCAAAGTAAGCATTATATTTAAAGCTAGGACTTTTAAATGAATTCATATGCTATATTCACCCAAAAGCTAGCAAACCACTCCGAACTTCCACTAGAACTTCTCTATGACCTAGTTCCATGCTATATGCTTTGAAAATGAAGATTTGGTGGCCTTATGGTGTCTTTATGGTTCGGCCAAGGTATGGTGCATAATACCCAAGGGTAGTCGAGCTAGGCCTCGAAAGATGGAGGGACTTTGAATCATCAAATGAACAAAAATCAAACCCGAAAATCTATCATCTTCCAACTGTTTTTTAAATAAGTTACTCGCGGGATTTGGAAAAGCTATCAAAGGGAAAGTTTTGGAAAAAAATTCTCTACAATTTCAAGAACACAATTACTCAATTTGGATCATTTTTCAGGGAGATATGATCAATAGAAAAAGAAGTATTTTCGTATTTGAAAATCTAGGTACAAAAGTGAGTCAAAAAAATGAGATTTGGACATGGCCAAGCTCAAAATTTTGAAGAACGGGTACACATGAAATTTGTATCCACTAAAATTTTCTACAGTTTTAAAAAAAAGAAAACCACGATTTGGGTAAGATATGAGAAAGATGTGGTAGAAGGAAAAGAAGGTAAAATTAAAGAAATGAAAGGGGTATTTATAAGCAAGAAACAAAGTAAATTACCCTAATGCCCTTGGTCCTTTACCCTCCACCTCATGTTGCCACATCACCATGCCACCTCACCTTCTTGTACCTCATCCCACAAGTTTGTCCCCCTTCCCTTTTCTTAGCCAACATGTTTTAAATGCTGTATGTACTTTGTGTTTTCTTATGTTACTTAAGGAATCTTATATTTTAAGTTTTTAAAAAACAAATATTGTTATATGTCACATCATGCTTGTACACTAACTTAAGTATATACATATATACACAAATACGTAAGTATCCTACTTATTAAAAATATGTAAATCTATATAAAAAAATTCATAACATTTTCGACAGCGTTTAGCGGACGAAAAATCGAAAATTTAAAAAACGAATTCCGGTCACTTTTTTAACTTTTCTTCAAACTATATATTTTTGTAAACTAATTTGAAAAAATATTTCACCATTATTATTTATTATACAAAGGAGTTAATTAAAAATTCCTAAATTAAAACGGTGAAATTCCGGATCGTTACACTCTCCCCCCTTAGAGAATTTCGACCCTAAATTTTTTCCATAGTTTTAACCTAGAAATAGTTAATAGTACTCATCATTCCGTATGATGTACATTTATCATCCATGCATGAAATATGATTCGATTACTTACTCGAATACAAACCCTTTCTTCTGAACTATTATTGCTCATTCAATTCCCTAGTGCGGACTCATAATCAGGCTTCTTAACTAGAAACCTCTGTTCTCCATACATAGCCATATACCATGATAGAAAACTTTGGTTCCATATTAACAACCCTCACCAAGTTCTCCTTGTCAATAATCGAGTGATAAATTCTTATTCGAAAATGGTGTAAAAGACCTCACATCATATACTCGAACCTTGGACTGATAACTATATAAGAAAGGGAAACGAACTACGTACAACTTATGTACTTTCTTAAAGGTTCTTATCTACCCGATTACTTTTTCCCTTCCAAAATGATTTATGGAACATTTCATAGAAATTTTAACTTAGGTTCAATAATTTTTAAATGACACAACTTATTTATGAAACCCTTTCATAAATCAATTTAATTTATTAACTTGTATAATACTCCTCTATATCCTAAGAGTATATATAAACATATGATTCTTATAATTCTATTCAGATGTAAGCCTAAAATAACTTGGATATTAAAACTTAGTCGACCAATATAACTTCTTTACCTATTTGGTCCAGTTAGTAGCTAAGAAGAGTGGGATGCTGATCTCTAAACTCCATCCCAGAGTCTACTTTTTCTTGGATAACTTTAGGTAAATATGTTTGTTAGTCGGCCCAATAACATCAAATAAATTTACACTTCTTAGACGTTAAAATAAAAAGACGCGATTTAATAAAATTAAAAATTATTAAACCTCATTATTAAATTTAAACTAATTAAAAACTTCATTTGTTAATCCATTCTTACATCAAAGTACCTCTATATTTTGGAAACTTAAGAGCAAAATTCCCAGTTTTACTTTTTTTATTTTTTAAAAACTTCCTGAAATGATACTTTATTTTTTTCGACCCTTTGAAAATATACATATCATCCTAGTAACTCCAAAATGATACCAAGGAACTGGGTACTACCAAATAGTACCATATATCCCCTTTCCAAGAAGTGTAACACTCAAGAGTAGTGTTTAACATCAAAACACATTCCTTTTCCGTTTTTAGTCACATTCGAGTCACTCGAACTACTTAATTGTCAAAGACTTTTCTTTTCAAATCCCATTTTGAAACAATACTATTTATAATTCCAATAATAGTTTCCAAAAAAATATTTGTCATCCAATTAATTTGTATTTGTTAGGATTCGAACTTGTTTTGAATCGTACAATAACAAAGAGAATAACTTACTAACTGCACTACCACATTCGCCCAAGCAAACTTCTAATTGTCACTAAGTAAATTATCCAGATCATCACAAAACAGATCGAGACTCATTCTCGAACTATCCAAAGAAAAATCTTCTTTAAAATTTCTTTCCAAATTATTTATACTTTACAACATTTTTTAGTAATACTATTATTATCATTTCTTCAAAAACCATTTGAAATCCTTTTCAAACACACTAGGACTTTAAATTCTTAAAAATCCTTTTCATTTTCAATTACATCTAAATTTATAAAATCATATTTTTGTAAAACCATCTGAAATATTTCTTTTTAATAAACATCTTAATTTCAAAATCCAATTTTAACCTAAGGTTATCAACTAACTCCATATATGGTCAAGTAGTGAAACTTAATTCACAAGATGTTCGTTTCAATATTCCCATAAATTCTATCTACCCAACTCATGCCTAAAGGAAAAACTAGGTAACATATCATATAGTGGTCAATGATCAAAATTGGACGAGCATGACTAAGTAAACCCTAAATGATAATAATAAAATATCAACTTCTAACAACAATCGCATCATATATAGATATATTTATTTTTGAAAATTATATATATATATTCCTAAGTAATTTAAAATGATACTACGTTGGTTTACCCAGTTTAAGTGTTTAGAAACCCCTATCAACATCGTGGTGCCCCATGCCTCGATTAGAATTCATAAACAACTCAAGACGATAAATCAACATATTGCGTTACATATTTATAGCACTGACAAATACACAATCAATATATACACCCAAACTAATTCTAGGGTCTCACTTATCCAATCTCAAATGAGCTTACCTTGCCATGGCCAAGATTCTCGCTTAACCTTCACTCTAATACAACAGTGTAACGATATGCCTTTCTTACACCTAAAGACGACACTTAATACATCTTCAGTATTCGTATGTCGATCATTCAAGTGTCTGAAATACAAGTCATTTGAGGTATATAAAAAAAGAAGACAGCACATAATCTCAACACGACGAGCAACATATAATATACACAAGATCTTTATAAAAAGAAATCATCTTTATTTATACACAACATCAGAGTACACCAACCTATTATCAGCCTAGACAGTTATAACAACTTGTCCTTACAATTGCTGATAATACACAATGGAAAAAAACAAAACTGAACAGCGGAAGAATATAAGGTACGTGAATACGCCGTGGAAAATCCATCTCGTTTCCTGAATGCTCCAAAGTGTCCAGCTAAATCTGGAAAATATGCCCGGACTGACCCAAGAATTATACGAAAACAACACCCGGGTTAGTCTGGTAAATCCAACGTGAGAAACTCAAATCACAAGGAACTTTATTATAATTTGTAAAACACACTTAAAATCAAAGCTATCTCGTAAGACTACGTCGCACATAAACATGGACCGGTTTTTGCCTTATGGTAATCAAAACATTTTCTATAGAAAATCCAGTGATATTACGATAATATCTAGAATACAAATACATATTAATTATAGTGGAAATAGTTACATTATTAAATTCCAGCATAATAAGTATACAGTCAAGTCTGCATGATGCTTACTGGAGAATGGATTCCAACAATGGCAAGGTAGGGGACTACCTTCCATACAGTACACCTCTAGATAAAATGTACTTGGGGTCAGGCCCTGAAGTTGGTCCACCTCTGCCAACAAAGAACCATCCTACCCCTGAACTTGGATAGTACTGAAAATGTCATCACTTCGGTTGTTCCT
The DNA here is from genome assembly GCA_030765085.1 of Allium cepa. Lineage (NCBI taxonomy): Eukaryota > Viridiplantae > Streptophyta > Magnoliopsida > Asparagales > Amaryllidaceae > Allium > Allium cepa. The sequence goes on from CM060928.1 coordinate 592,252,484, forward strand.
AACCTTTATCGGGAGTTCTCATGCAAAACCAAATCCATAATATGATAATCTAGAAAGAAGATGGCACACCCTGATGGGAGCGACCCACATATCCTTATTGCATCTACCATGTTTTAGCTATTTCACTGAGTTTGAGGGTTGAGGCAATGCTTTTACCTTTTCTCCTAGCAGACCATCTTGGAATGCTAACATTGCCCTCCAGGCAGCAATACAATGTCAGCATTTATCCATACAAGTTCATATCGGGTCTGAACGAAACCGAAGGTATTACTTTCATTACATCCATTTTGGAATCACCTCTAGGATTAGTGGCAAGTAGCCTTGCACTTCAAAAGCTCCGTCTTTGATTCCATAGTCTTCAAGATGTCTTTAGTTCGAAACACTTGAGTTGGATCGAAGTGGTTTTCGGATAGTTCATACTTATCCAATCCTAGTCTCTTAGAAACAACATTCGATAATTCCGGTAAGCCCAACCCCGGTTTTTTCGGAAATAATCAGACAATACACAGGAGCATGGATTACCCCTAATCATTTAAGTGGACAAATCTCTCTATCATTTATCTTAGGAGAACAAAACGAGATGTACATACACAGTACCACTTCATCGAAGTTGATTGTGCCATATAACTCAGGTATTTCTCCTAGATATTTTTGGAGCTATATTTTGGTCCAGGTTTGGTAGTCGATTATTTAACTATCAAACAAACAAACAAGCAGCAATTCATAGGTTTAATAACCCAGAGCAACCACTAAACCTCAAAATAAATCTTTCATATATTTAAATCTCTTTTCAAAAGTGTTTATAAAAATCAATCACACACACACACAAATATATATATATATCTTACTAACATATATATTTACAAAATATTTGTAAAAGATTTCTCATTTTTAAATCATATCAAATGATTAAAAAATGTTATTTAAATTAGAGATAAAGATAACCTCAAACAATATTCATTCGGTGTTTAGTGGAGAACGAATGTCATACCACCAGAATTAAGAAGGTCAGGTAAAGGAAATCCAATCTCAAATTCTTTTATAAATTTCCTTCTATAAATTCTCTTAATAAATCTCTTTTATTTATGAATCTCCTTTACTTAAATTTCAAACTCATTTACAAAACTCTTTATAAATCACCAAGTTAAATTTACAAAACTCTTTTATAAATATCAAAACCATTTATATATCTCTTTATAAATCTCCAAAATTATTTATGATTTATAAATAGTTATTTTAAAAAAATCCTTTAATAAACTCATTTAATATAGTCCATTTGATAAACAAAAAGATTATTTAAAATACCATTGCTAAAATCATTACATAACTTAAAACCATTATTAAAAGTATGATTGACCTTAAAAATAAGAAAGAAGCTTAGTGACCATAATGGTTCTAATTTACTTGAATTTACTTTTCAAGTTATAACATGGGTATTTACATAACAAGCATACGTTTATAAGGAAATCAGCCAAAAACAATCAATCATATAAGTAAATGTCCATGTTACCAAAATAGCTGATGAGGATTTATTATTCTAAACACATGTCTAAGTTAATATAATGGTAGAATGGTTTTTATTTTGCCTAAAAGATGTTAACATAATTTACTTGGTGAACTATGGTAAAACGATGATTTATTCTACCAAATAGAAATCAAATACAAGTTAATTAGCAAAACGGTGATTTATTCTAGTAAACATATGCCATTGAGTTTCATATTCAATTGGGTTTACTTAAGCACAGTCGATAGAGAAATCTCTTGGATTAAAATCTTCCTTTAAATGAAAGTTGCTTCATGAAAACAAAAATGGTCCTTAAAAATAAAGTGGTCTGAACATCTAAAACTTTATTTAATAATTTAATAACATTTAAGCTTTTTATTTAAAAATAATTAAATCTTTAATTAATAATTGAACAATAATTAACTACTAACTATTAAATAAATAATTAAATAATAATTATCTTTTACATAAATAATTAAATAATAGTTAATCTTTAAATAAATAATTAAATAATATTTAATATTCAATTAATTAATAGATAATTATTTAAACCATCATTAGTAGTTAAATTATTCTTAATCAAAACTTAATTAAACCTTAACTTAATAAGTAATTAAACAAACCCGTTAAATAAATAACATTTAATCATTAATTAATAATTAAATACTAATTAATCCTTAGCTAATAAACTAGATATTAATTAACCTTTTATTTATTACTAACTAAGTTAACTTCCTTGATTAACACTTAGTGCTAATTTCCCTGTTAATTAATGAGTAAGTACTAATTACATTAACTAACAAATTAATATAAAATACTAATTAAATAAATTAATATAAAAATCATTAATTAATTGAATAAATTAATAAATAATTATTACTTATAATTACTTAAAATATGTTTTGAAAACTCTTTTCAAAAATATTTAATTCAAAACACTTTTAGACTTCAAAAATAGTTCATTTCCACAAACTACACCTATAGCGACTATCACTATACGACCGATGGTTTTCAAAACCTGAAACTTTGTTTTGATTAGGTTCAAAATTCTTACTTTTTTTATGCTTTAGCTTACCTTATATAAAAAAACAAAGTAAATTTTTTAAAACTAAATGAAAATATTTCTAAAAGTAAGAAAAACAAGTTTTTTGAAATCAAAGGATTTCGATGTCATAACTACGATTTGAAATACTAACTTTTCATTTTACATATAATCTCATACTCAAGTTATAACCTTTAGAATATAATACAAACACAACGCTTATATATGTCATGGTTCACGTAACCAAGCAAAGACATAACTTTCCATTCATACACACATTTCAACTTTAATCTCTAAATCGAACCAAACATCACATCAAACATATATGTAAACATTTGAATCAACATCAATATACAAACCATCAAGAATGATTTCATTATTAAAGTAAGTATCATATTTAAAGTTAGAACTTTTAAATGAATTCGTAAGCTATACTCACTCAAAAGATACCAAACCACTCTGAGCTTCCACTAGAACTTATCAATGAACTAGCTCTATGCTATATGCATTAAAAATGAAGATTTGGTGGCTTTATGGTACGGCCAAGGTATGGGTCACATGGCCCAAGGGTGGTGGAGCTCAGCCTCGAAAGTTGGAGGGACTTCGGATCATTATCAATTCTTAAAAATCAAACCCAAAAAGGGGTCATCTTCCAACTAATTTTGGGAGAAGTTACTCATGGAATTTGGAAAAGTTGTCAAAGGGAAAGTTCTTGAAAATTCTTTTCTCTGCAATTTTAAAAACAGAATTACTCAATTTGGATTAGTTTTGAGGGAGATATGGCTAAAAGGAGAAGAGGTATTTTTGGACTTGAAAATTTTGTCCGAAAATGAGTCTGAAAAAATGGGATTTGGACATGGCTAAGCTCAAAATTTGAAGAAGTGGTACATATAAAAGTTGTATCCACTGAAATTTTCTATGGTTTCAAGAAAATAAAACCACCACTTGGTTAAGATATAAGAAAGATAAGGTAGAAGGAAGAGAAGGAAAAATTAAATAAATGAAAGGGGTATTTATAAGTAAGAAACAAATTAAATTACCATAATGCCCTTGGTCCTTTACCCTCCACCTCCTCTTGCCACATCACCATGCCATATAACATTCATGAGCCTGAACCCGCAAGCTTGGCCCCTTCCCCTTTGCTTAGCCAACATGTTTTAAATGCTATATGTATTTTGTGTTTCCTTATGTTACTTAAGGAATTTTATATTTTAAGTTTTTAAAAAACAAATATTCTTATATGTCACATCAGTAAATGTGTATATCTATACAAATGTTTTCACCATGTTTTCGACAATTTTTAGCCGACGAAAAATAAAAAATTTGAAAAACAAATTCCGATCACATTTTTGGTATTTTTTCAAACTATATATTTTTGTAAACTAATTTGAAAAACTATTTCACCATTATTATTTATTATTCAAAGAAGTTTTATTTTAATAAAATCTATAATTTGAATATTTAAAATTAATTCAATATTTCCAAACTAAAACGATGAAATTTTGGGTCATTACATGTTGTGGCATGTATGTGTGTTATAGTTATGCGTATGTAGTATGTAAAAAAAAGTTAGTATTTGGAGATAGTTAGATTGCACATCAAGTCCTTTGGATTAAAACTTGTTTACTCACTTTGTATTTTTGAAATTTTGTGCAAAGTCCCAAAATACATACTTTGTTTTTCCAAAATATTTTACTAAGTTTATAAAGTGGTCAAAATATAAAAGTTAAGAAATTTCAAACTATTTAATATAAAAATCAAGTTTTGAAATTTCGAGTCATATAGCGATAGTTGCTATAAGTGCAGTTCATAAAATGAACTAGTTCTGAAAATCTAAAAAGTTTTTTCACTTTAGCATTCTTTTTGCAAAGTGTTTAAAAAATTTAATTAAATAATTAAAAATAAATTAATTAATTATTTTTTATTTTAATGATTAATTAATTACTAAATTAAGATCAGTACTTAATCATTAGTTCATAAAGGTAAATAATATTTAGGTGTCAATCGATTAAGTTAATTAATTTAAGTTAATTATTATTTTATTATAATTAGGAATTAATTATTATTTAATTATTTATTTAAGATTAATTATTAATTATTTATTTATAAAAAGGTTTAATATTTAATAAATCACTAAGTAAGTAAGATTAATTAAGACTTAATTAAGATTAGTTTAATTATTAAAGAAGGCTTTAAATTATTATTCAATAATTAATTAGAGATTAATTATGGTTTGAATATTTTTTTAAAGACTAAATATTATTTAATCATTTATATAAATGATAATTATTATTTAATTAACAGTTAATTATTTTTTAATTATTAATTAAAGTTTTAATTATTATTAAATAAAGAGTTTAATGTTATTTAATTTTTAAATGAAAGTTTTAAACCGCATTATTTCAAAAGATGGGTTTTGTTTCAAAAAGCAACTCTCTTTTAAAAAAATGTTTTAAATCCAGGGGATTTCTTTGTCGATTACCTTTAGTAAACCCAATTGAGTATGAAACCCAATGACATTTTTTAGAAGAATAAACCACTATTTTGCTAATTAAGTTATATTTGACATCTGGTTAGAAGAATAAATCACTATTCCGCTAATTTACTTGTATTTGACATCTGTTTGGTAGAATAAATCACCTTTCTACCATATTTCACCAAGTAGATTATGTTGACATAGATTAGGCAAAATAAAAACTCATTTTGGTATTATATTAACTCGGACGTGTGCTTAACAGAATAAATTCTCGTTTGCAAATTCGAAAACTTGGACATTTACTTACATGAATGATTGTTATTGGTTGATTTCCTTATATATATATATATATATATATATCTGCTTGTTATGTAAAAACTCATGATATAACATGAAAAGTAAGCTCGGTTAAATTAAAACCATTGTGGTCACTAAGTTTCTTTCTAAATTTTAAGGTCAATCATACCTTAAGTAATGGTTTCAAGTTAAGTAATGATTTTAGTAAAGGTGTTTTAATAATTGTTTTGTTTATCAAAAGGACTTTATTAAATGAGTTTATTAAAGAAGTTTTATTTTAAATATGGAAGACTTATAAGAAAGTTTTATAAATGATTTTGGATATTTATAAAGGAAGTTGTGTAGATAATTTTGGAGATTTATAAAAGAGATATTTTAATCTTTATAAAAGAGTTTTGTAAATTTAACTTGGTAATTTATAAAAAGTTCTGTAAATTGGTTTGTAATTTAAGTAAAGGAGATTTAGAAATTGAAAAGACTTATTAAGAGGATTTATTAGAACGAAATTTATAAAAGAATTTATAAATTTATAAAAGGATTTACAAGGTTTGATAATTCATGCTCATCCAATTTTGAGTATTGACTATTATCTGATCTAGTGGTAGTTTTTCTTTTTTCCATTATAGGTTGGGTAGATACAATATGTAAGAACACGAAATGAACACCTCATGAATTAAGTTTCACAATTTGATTATAAGGCATTCGATGATAATGTTGGATTAAAATTGGATTTTAATAAAAGGTGTTTATTGAAGAGAAATATTTTAGTTGATTTTATAAATCAGAATTTTAAAATATATTTTGAAAATAAGATGGATTTTCAAAGAATTTAAATGTCGGTGACTTCGATAAAGTTTTCAAATGGTTTTTGGAAAAGTAGTAATAACTTTACGAAAAAATACTTTAAAGTTTTAATGCTTCGTAAAGAAAATTTTATAGAAAGATGTGTTTTCTCTGGTTTGTTTCAAGGAATGAGTCCCAATTTGTTTTGTAATGATTGGAATAATATTCTAAGTGATGATCGGATGTTTGCCAAGGCAAACGTTATAGTGCACTTAGTAAATTACTCTCCTTATCATTTTACCGTCGGGACAAGTTCGAATCCGATTAAATCAAAAGCGAGTTGGTAATAAATACTTTGTTAAACTATTTAACTGAAAATATATATAGTATTGTTTCAAAAAAAAGGATTTGAAAATAGAAAATATTTTTATAATTAACTAGTTCGAGTGCCTCGAAAGTAACTAAAAATGGGTAGGAGATGTGTCTGGACGGTAGACACTTCCCTTGAATATTACCCTTCTTGGTAAAGGGATTTATTATACTATTCGGTAGTACCCAGTTCCTTGATATCATTTTGGAGTTACTTGGGCTACATGTATGTTTTCTAAGGGTAAAATATAAACTATCATTTCAAAAGGATTTTTGAAATAGAATTTGGGTATTTCACTCATAAGATTTCAAAATAATAAGGTATTTTGATCAAAGAATGGGTTAATAAATGAAGTCTCAAAAATGAATTAATTCGATAAAAAGGTTTAATAAACTTGGTTTTATTAAACTGTGTCTTTTGATTTTAACATTTAGGAAGTGAAAAATTATTTGATGTTATTGGCCGGCTAATAAACGTCTTTACCTTAGAGGTTTCTAAGAAAAAGTAGATTTTAGGATGGAATTAGGATACCAGCATCCTACTCTTCTTAGCTACTTACCAGATTAATTGGGTAAAGGGGTTGGATTGGTCAACTCGATTTTAAGACACGAGATTTAATTTGGGCATACATCTGAATAGTTAAAAGATGTATAGGATTTAAAATCAAATGTTTTCTATATACTCTTAGGATGTAGAAAAGTATTATGCAAATAATTAGGCAAAATGATTTTATGAAATGTTTTCATAATAAGTATGTATCATTTAAATGCTTGAACCCGAGTAGGAATTTTTACGAAACGTGTTCGTAAATATTTTTGGAAGGGTAAAAATAAGAAGGTAGTAAGAACCTGTAAATGAGTACATAAGCAGTATGTAAACCATTTTCACTTTCTAACATAATTCTAGATCCAAGATTCGAGTACATGACTTGAGGTGTCTCACACCATTTCGGATATGGATCTATCACTCGATTTTGATGGAAAACAATCAGTGAGGGTTCTTAATTTAGAACTAGAAGTCATTATCATAGTATATGGCTATATAAGGAGAACATAGGTTTCTAATTGAGAAGCATGATCAAAGTCCGCACTAGGAATCGAGTGAGCGATACTAGTTCAAAAATAAAGTTATGTATTTAAGTGAGTGATCAAATCAGATTTTTGTATAAGAATGATTTATGTACATCATATGGACTAATGTATAGTATTCTTGGTTGTTTTGTGTCTTGTGTTAGGCTGTAATAAAATTTCAGGGGCGAAATTCTTTTAAGGGGGAGACTATAACGACCCGTAATTTCACCGCTTTAATTTGGGATTATTTAATTAATTTTAAATATTTAAATAATAGATTTTATAAATAAAATAAAACTATTTTATATAATAAATATTAATGGTGAAATAGTTTTTAAATTTTTTTATAAAAATATCTAGTTCGAAGAAAAATCGAAAATGTGACCGGAATTCTTTTTTTGAATTTTCGACTTTTTGCCGGCTAAATGTTATAGGAAATGTTGTAAACGCTTTTGTGAGGATATACAAATTTGTAAATAAGTTAGTATTAACATTCATTTGAAAATAAGTAAAATCATATAAATGTATACATATATGTATAATAATGCATTTAGTCAAGTTAAAATTAAAGAATTTAAAAGATGCCTTATGAAACATATGTAAGCACAAAATACATCTAGCTTTAAAAATATGTTGGCTAATCAAAGGGAAAAGGGAACAAGCTTATGGGTTGCGGTATCTAAAGGTGAGGTGGCATGGTGATGTGGCAAGAGGAGGTGGAGGGTAAAGGACCAACCGTATTTAAGTAATTTACTTTATTCTTGCTTATAAATACCCCTTTAATTTCTTCAATTTTGCCTCCTCTGCCTTCTGCCATATCTTTCTCATATCTTATCCAAATGGAGGGTTTTTTCAAACCGTATAAAATTCCATTGATTGTAACTTTTGTATGTATTGCTTCTTCAAATTTTGAGCTTAGCCGTGTCAAAAACTCATTTCTTTCAAACTCATTTTCGGACCTAGATTTTCAAGTTTGAAAATACCACTTCTTATTCTGACTATGTCTTCCTTAAAACTGATCCAAATTGAGTGATTCTTTTTTTGAAATTATAGGGAAAATAATTTACAATAACATTTCCAATGACGAATTTTCTAAATTCACCAAATTTATTTTCCAAAAATCTGTTGGAAGATGGCCATTTTTGGTTCGATTTTTGTGAATTTGACGATGATCTGAAGTCCCTCCACCTTTCAAGGCCAAGCCCCACCACTCTTGGCCGTGTACACCATACCTTGGATGAACCATAAGGCCACCATAAGGCCACCAAATCTTGTTTTACCAAAGTCAAATCTAGGATCTAGGTTGATATAAAATTCTAATGAAAGTTCGGAATGGTTTGGTAGCTTTTGGATGAGAATAGTTCACGAATTTATTTTTAGGTTCTAACATTGAATTTGTTGTATATCTTGTCGCTAAATCATAGCTTGATTTAGTTGAATATGATGTTGCTTTGTTTGTATGCTTATGTGTTTGGATGTAATATTACTTGAGAATGTAAATTAAATATTAGTAACGTTGAAAGCTATAATTTTGATTAGTTGAATGTTGTGGCGACAATGTATGTAATACTTATGCATATATTGTGCATGTAAAATAAAAAGTTAGTATTTGGAGATAGTTAGACTACGATATCAAGTCCTTTAGATTAAAATTTGTTTACTCGCTTTATGTTTTTGAAATGCTATGCAAAGTCCCGAGAACCAAGCTTTGTTTTCCAAAAGCTTTTACTAAGTTTATAAAGTAGTTAAAATATAAAAGTAAAGAATTTTAAAACTGTTTAATATATAAATAAGGTTTTGAAATTTGGGTCATCTAGCGATAGTCGTTATAAGTGTAGTTCATAAAACGAACTAATTTTGAAAATCTAAAAAGTGTTTCCGCTTAAGCGTTCTTTTTGCAACGTGTTTTCAAAACTTTAATTGAATAGTTTAAAAGTAATCATTTAACTAATTAATTGTTTATTTATTTTAATGATTACTTACTTAATTAATTAAGATAATTAGCACTTAATCGTTGGTTTATAAAGGTGATTAATACTTAAATTTATTAAAAGAAGTTAATTAATTCAAGTTAATTATTATTTTATTAGGAATTAGGAATTAATTATTATTCAATTATATACTTAAGACTAATTATTTATTTATTTATTTATTTATAAAAAGGTCTAAATATTTAATAAATCACTAACTAAACAAGATTAATTAAGACTTGATTAAGATTAATTTAATTATTAATGAAGGTTTTAAATTATTATTCAATAATTAATTAGAAATTAATTATGGTTTAAATATTTATTTAAAGATTAGATATTATTTAATTAGTTATATAAAGGATAATTATTATTTAACTATTTATTTAATAATAAATTGATATTTAATTATTAATTAAAGGTTTAATTGTTATTAAGTAAAGAGTTTTATTATTATTTAATTTTTAAATAAAAATTTTAAATTCGTAAACCTCTTTATTACTAAAGATCGGTTTTGTTTCAAAAAGCAACTCTCCTTTAAAAAAGTGTTTTAAATCTAAGAGATTTCATTATTAGTTACCTTTAAGTAATTTATGAAACCCTATGACATTTGTTTAATAGAATAAATCACAATTCTCCTAATTAAGTTATATCTGACATCTGGTTAGCAGAATAAAGCACCGTTCTGCTAATGTACTTGTATTTTACATCTATTTGGTAAAATAAATCACTTTTCTTCCATAGTTCACCAAGTAGATTATGTTGACATATATTAGGCAAAATAAAAACCCATTCTGCTATTATATTAACTCAGACATGTGTTTAACAAAACAAATCCCCATCTGCTATTTTGATAACTTGTACATCTATTTATAAGATTGATTGTTATTGGCCGATTCTTTATATATCTGATTGTTATCAAAATACCCATGTTATAACTTGAAACATAAACTCTGTTAAGTGAGAATCATTGTGGTCACTAAGCTTCTTTCCGATTTTTAAGGTCAATCAAAATTATAATAATGGTTTCAAGTTAAGTTATGACTTTTGTAAAGGTGTTTTAGATAATCATTTTGTTCATCAAAAGGACTTTATTAAATGAAATTATTAAAGGATTTATTTGAAATAAGGAATATTTATAAGAAAGTTTTATAAATGACTTTGGATATTTATAAAGGAAGTTTTAAAAATAATTTTGGAGACTTATAAAGATATATATATATATATATATATATACATGGTTTTAGTATTTATAAAAGAGTTTGGTAAATTTAATTTAGTGATTTATAAAGAGTTTGTAATGGGCTTGGAATTTAAGCAAAGGAGATTCATAAATAAAAGAGATATATTAAGAGGATTTATAAAAGGAAATTTATAAAAGAATTTGAGATTGGGTTTCCTTTAACCTTCTTAATTCTGATGGTATGGACATTCGTTCTACACTCAACGCCGAAGGAATATTGTTTGAGGTTATGTTTATTTATAATTTAAATAACATTTTGTTTTGATTGTGAAGACCCGCCTTTTTGACCATCGAAAGTCGACACCGAACACTACCATTGTGTTCCAATGTCGTGCATCTAATTGATAAAAGGGAAGATTGTTATGGAAAATAATAATAAAAGAACAGGGAACAGAGAAAATCAGAATCTCTCAACAGAATTGACAACATATAATATAATAAGGACTGTATAAGCTGTCACTTTGTAACGATCCTGACTCGACCTTCGAAAATCGGCTTTCGTACTTCACTTGTACTCGAATGCCACAGATTCAAACGTCGAATCTGGTTCGTCGGAGCTTATAACACATTAAGTACAACACAGTGGACGAAATGAATAGTATATATATCATATACAACTCCAATTATATAATATCCAAATATACAACAATGATCAATTATCAGAGATATAATGAAATTCTACAGTGGAAACAACTAGAACTTGAAACTCCAGAAGAAACACCAATATCAGCAATTTCCACAGATAGCTTGAACCACCATCAAGTTGTACCAAGCTAAGCAAGGCCAGTCACCCAAAGATTGAAAAGAACAAATGTTGTCGCCAAAACAAAGGCGGGATGCTATCGAATCTACTCCACTATTTGGTTATCTAAAAAATCCAACTCTAGACTGCCCGTGTGGATAATTGTGGGCACCCAGAGTTTAGATAGGAGAAAATAAACTTCGAATCAGTCATGGGACTGGTATGAGCAAAAAATAACTTTATCTTTAAAACAAACAACAAAAGATTTTAAAATTGAAATCCGCAATGCTTTTTGGAAAATGAAACTACCATAAGGCCTCCCGCCACACACACCATGCAAATGCAGAATTGGAGGAGATTTCTCCTTATGATAGTCAAAAATGCTTGATACGCGAAAACCATTTTGATATTATTATTAGTGCATAGTGTAGAAACCTTTCGAAGTATAATATTAATGTAAGCCAGCATAGACGTTTCGAATTATGCCTACTATAGCTACCATCCAAACAATGGGGCACCACCATAAGTAGATGGCAGGTTATACAACTAAAACCGTACGGGCGTGTATTGGAGATTGGATTTTCCAACAAGTGGTCAGGCCAAGAAACTTCCCATTGCCACATAGGTACGCGTCTAGAGGAACACCCCGAGAACCATCCCTCAGTTCTCTGCCAACACAAGGCCGGTTTACTCCCTTTCCGGGAGTAAGACCTAAGATATGCCACCCCCAGTCGTTCGCGGCCTTTATCCGAGAGCTCTCAACCACAACCATCACAAAGTAATAGATTTACAGTATCCACATGAGTTAAGTATCCGGGCTCCATACCATGATACCATCCTTTTCCAGAAGGAATAAACATACCGTAGGGGTGCGACCCCTGAAACCTTGCTGTGTCTTTCCTGTTTCGACCATTTCCGGGGTGTGAGGTCCGATGCAGTCTCGCCACAAAGCTACGCTTTTTCACAAAGCCATGCTTTGATTAACAAATGATCAGTAGCATTTTGTATGCCACATTACAAAATAGGGAATGTATCACTAATAACCATCAACTACATAACCTCTGAGCTCGTATGTCTCAGAGAAGGGTGTTAAGCTAAGAGAATAAATCTCCACCGCCAAACAGAAATGTATTTGATAGAAACCAGCTTTACATCTCAAAGTGTAATGTTAGACGCACATCCATACAAGTCTGTTCTGTGTTCGAACAGAACCGAAGGCACTTCCGAAGAAGCCCTTGCAGTTTCGGATATTCACAATCCTGATCGGACTCCCCATCACATAAGGAGAACTCTATACTGTAGCTACTCAGTGCAGAGTCATTCGATAGGTTATCCTATCATTCTCATAAATACCCGGTCTTCATTATCGGTCTTTAAATGCAATCCATAGCGTCGTATCATTATTCGAAATGGGTTATATGACACAAGGTCCTCTCCCGGCTAAACCGAATAATGAGCGCAATATTATAAAAACATATGGATATGGGATTTCAGTTAAGTCACAACTTTAAAACCCAAAACCTTTTTTCAAATGGTTTAAACAAATTACCATTTCAAATCTTTACACAAAAAAGATTCATTTCACAAAGTTCATCTAGTTTCACAAAGATCCATTCACAGATTTCAAAACAACTTCCATTTCAATTTGGATTAACTCATTCAAACTTTAAATCAAAAAATTTAATTCATAGCTTTCAAAACCGTTTCCAAAGATTCGTTCATAACTTCGAAAACCATTTCATTTCAAATTTGAAATCCCTTTAATACAAATTGGAAATTCCTTCCTTATATGAAAGCTTTTATTATTTGAAAACAAATAGTTTTCATTTCAGAAAAAACTGATTCCATTTATACAAGTTAAAATCTTTTTGTTAAATTCAAATCCTCAAAACAACAATTTAAAAATGGTTTAAAACCCACAAAAACTTGTATAACCTTTTTAAAACATAAATAGAATTCAATTTCAAATTTTCGAATTCAAAATTAAATCAAATTTCAAAACTAAATCAAGTTATTCCAAAAAATAACTTTTATCTTTGAAATCCCTTTTCAAAAACTTTTCACTTTAAACCCAATCCATTTCCAAAACCATTTGGATTCAAAAATTCAATTTCTAAAACTATTTCAAAAATCTATGACTTAACCAATTTCCTTGTGCAATCCATATTTGTGTGTGTATAGTGTAGTCCAAGGGATTAACACAATAGTGCAACATTATTCAATCATCAAAGATTAAATCACATCAATATTGATAAGCGGTATAATCTATAACGCTTATCTTACATTCACAGATGCACAGATAAACAATATATATTTAACTGAGATAAAATAAAATACATTCATCACGGCTCGATTTAAAATAATTCATACCACAAAGCATCACACAGCAGAGATAACGAATAAATAATTCAAAACAACTCATTCAATTCAAACATACATAAGTAAGGTTAATTAATCATCTGATTAATTGAAACCAGATAAATCGCTAATCCTAATTGATTATCATTAATTAATCATAATTTATGTTAGTTAATTATCCTTTAATTATTTAATAATTAACTTTTAATAATAAATTGGTTTAACCTTTAATTATTAATTAATTAACCTTAATTAATAAATTAATCAACCTTTAATCACTAAGTAATTAATTCTTAATTATAAATTAATTAACCTTTTAATTATTAACCTTTAATTATGTAATCGTCCTTAAATTAATTATCCTCAATTAATTACATTAATTAATCAGCCATTGATAAATCACCACTTAATTAATTATTCTTAATTAATTACAATCAGTGATTATTCCTAATCACTTATATTAATAAATCACAAATTAATTTTAATCACTTGATTAACCAACTTTGATCATTAATTAATTACTTTTAATTAAGTAATTATTTTTAAGTAATTTATTAACCTTAATTAATTAATAAATCAATCAAAAATTAATCTTTAAATTAATTACCTAAATTAATTAACTTCTAATTAATTTGTATTGAAATCTTATCAATAATCCTTTAAAAACAATTATCATTACCATACGAATTGTCTTAAAACCCTTTTTAGGTAAATCTAAAATCAAAATAATGTTTAAGATAAACCATTTATCTTTAAATCTCATTTACATAACCTTAAGAATTTAATTTATTTTAATATAGGAATTAACTTAAAACTCTTAAGATAATTAAAACCATCATCTTTTAACTACTTAAATATACCATTCAAATAAACTTAAGATTTCTTTTAGAATATAGAATTAAAACACTTTACTAAAAAAATTATTTAAAACTTAAACTAGTTCTTAAATTAGTATGAAACATTTATTTTTAAGCAAGAAAGGGTTTAAAACTTAATTCATTTTAAATTGGAAATTTGTTTTTATTTATCCAAACTGTTTTAATACCCAAGTGTGTCAACGTTTAGAATTCTTGAGTGCAAACCTGAGCCAAATGTACAAATTCTCGAGCTCGAACCCGAGTCGTTTCCCTTTTTTACTTTGTTTTATTAAAACATACAACCGTTATACTTACATGAATGAACCCAGTAACCCATTCGAGCCACGATCCCACTTACCCGTGACCTTCTTCGAGTCATCCACCTTCTTCTTCAATCCACGACCCAAAAAACACAAACATGCACATGCACGTGTACGACCTTCTGGTTACCTCCGACCAGAGGATTGAAATCGTGTAATCCAATCGCCCAGGCCTTCAAACTCGCCATCCCAAAATGTCTTGCCGATGACAAGGTCGGCCACCAGAAAATCTGCCATCTCCTCCAAAGCTTTACCAAACAGCGACGCAACCATCCCCCAAGGTCCGATCCACTTCGATTAATCCTTGACGATGCAGTAACTCCTCGAACCTAGTCACCTAAAACTGCTATTCGAACCCTAACTCAACAAATCCACGCCGCACCGATGGCTTATAAATATATCTACCATTTTTCTTACAATCACCCTTCTTCCAGCTATCACCATGACCAAACCCAATACCTAGTTCAACATTGATAACCGAAAAGCGCAAAATTTGTGTTTTCCATTCAATTCGAGAATTCTATCTCGAATCGAAGCTAAAAATTTTGATTCAAGAATTAAAATTCATGATTTTACAACTCGAATCAGTTTATAAGTTGAACACAAGAAATTTCGAATATCAATTCTCTGACATTGATTTATTTTCACTGTATTCCCTTGTTTTCTGTAATATTGTTTGTTATTTATACTTTCAAATGTTTTCAAAATTTGAATTAGGTAAATGCAGCCAAATTTTATTTAAAGATCATTACTCAAATCTTTTGATATTTTGAGATATAAATTTTCTCCTTGAATTTGTTAACCTGTTACCTGAACAGAGTATTAAAAAACATACACACAAGTATACACACGTAAATCTACATAATATATACATGCAGACAATTTTTTCCACAACAACTACTTCAGAAGGCATCAAGATATCATAGATTCAAGTTTTAAAGGGGTCAGTTTGCTCACCTTTTTAATTTTGAAACCGAGGACAAAGGAACAGCTTTTGGGCCTGGAACTTGAATTTGCTTCTTGAATTCACTGCATGCTTTTATTTCCAGATTTGAAATGCTTTCGAATCATTGATGTTTGAATCTGATCTTTTTTTTTAATTGCTCTTTTTTTTCACATTGGAGTTGTTTTGATCCTGAACTGCCTTGTTTTGGTTTTAGTTGCTTCAGATTGTTTGATCTTCATTTTCTAGTTTTTTTGAATTTTCTCTGAGCTCCTAGAACTTGATTTTGATCTGTTGCATTGACCAGGTTTTGTTCTCCAGATTTTAAGATGCTGCAAGTTTTATTTTCTGGTTTTTTGATTCTTTTCGAGTTTAGAAATAATCCCAAGTTTGAAGATTGTTAGTTTGATTTTCATTTTACTGGTTTTGATTTTGTAATAATCAAATTTTCTTTTTAATTATATGTTATTAAAACTAATGTGCCACTTATATTTACTTGCTTACACATGTAAGTGCATGAATTAAAAATTCTACAAATGTCATTTGGTGATAAAATTATGTTTAAACCCTTTTTTGATAAATTTATTTATAAATTTCGTTAAAATCCTTTACCTTAAACAAATTTATAGATTTAACTTTAAACCCTCTCATTAATTTATTTATATTTACATATATTTATATTTTACAAATATTTATCTTATTAATTTCCAAATATATAAAAGAAAAGTAATTTAAATCTTTTATCAAATCTTATTTGAAATTCAAGTTATTAGGAATGTTATATTTATGTATTTATATTTTATTCAAACCAAAGCTTAAATGTTTTTTTACATATGTATATTTTAAAACATTTATCCATTCTAGTTTTATATTTTGTACTTATATAAAGGAAAAAAATGATTTGAAAATCAATTATACACAAATAAATAATCTTGTATACATATATACTTTAATTTTTCAAAATATAGAGTTGACAAATCCAATATATTATTCAAAATATTTATTTTTAAATCTCAAATTCAAAAATTAATATATAATCAATTTGAATTTATGAATAAACAAACAATATCTTTTTATAAGTATAAATTTTATCCCAATCATACTTTATTTATTTTCTTTATCTTGGAATTTCATATTAATTCACAATAAATTTCACAATTAAATCCAAAATTTTATATTAATTACCAATTATTTCAAAATTTAATTCCAAAGATTAAACTAATTATCAAATATATTAGGCTTAAAAACCCGGGAATGTTACATATTCCCCCTTTAAGAAAATTTCGTCCCCGAAATTTACAAAACGGAAAGATAACAAAGAATAGATGAAAGATAGAGAAGTATCTTTCCAGATCAAATCGAATATCTATTATGCATTTGGCTTACCAAATCAGAATATCAACAATAGATATGAGAATAAACATGTTTAACATTTCATGAAATATACGGGTCCTTCGGACTACGAATATACAGGGCACCGGTCAGTTCGAAAGGATAACTAACCATTCATAGAACATATTTGGACCTCACAAAATAGGCAGATATATGGATACAATCCCAAAACTTTTCAATTTAAGCAAAGTATACCTATCAACCATAGCATCCAAAGCAATCAATTCATCCAAACAAACAATTCTGACCCATCTGGAGTTTATGTCCCATACAAATATATCAAAGCTTCTTCCTCGAGCTGCCAAGAAGCCATCAAAGGATTTGAATTGGATGAAGATCAAAAGAAAATTGATAGAGAAAGTTGGTTCCACTGTTGCAGGGTGTCGACCATTTATAGTCGTATTCCCTTATCCCCTATCCCATCCGCTTCTTGCACTCATACTCACTATCAATGGATAGTAAGAGAATTTATAGAGGCATACAGACGGATATCTTAGGGATATACTCATTCTAGGGTATTCTTCACCCTATCTCTAATGGGTTACCTAATGTGTTACACTCCTGAGCTAAAGTTTCAACCTTCAGCTTTGATACCACTTTAACGATCCTGACTCGACCTTCGAAAATCGGCATCCGTACTTCATTTGTACTTGAATGCCGCAGATTCAAACGTCGAATCTGGTTCGCCAGAGCTTATAACACATTAAGTACAACACAACGGAAGAAATGAATATTGTATATATCATATACAACTCCAATGATACAACATCCAAATATACAACAATGATTAATTATCAGAGATAGCGGAAACAACTAGAACTTGAAACTCCAGAAGAAACACCAATATCAGCAATCTCCATAGATAGCTCGAACCACCATCAAGTGGTACCAAGCTAAGCAAGGCTAGTCACCCAAAGATTGAAGAGAACAAACACTATCGCCAAAACCAAAGGCTGGATGCTATCGAATCTACTCTACTGTTTGATTATCTAAAAAATCCAACTCTAGACTGCCCACGTGGAAAATTATGGACACCCAGAGTTTAGATAGGGAACAATAAACTCCGGTCAGTCATGCAACTGGTATGAGAAAACAAAATAGTTTTTTCTTTAAAACAAACTACAAAAGCTTTTAAAATTGAAATCTGCAATGCTTTTTGGAAAATGAAACTATCATAAGGCCTCCCGCCACACACACCATGCAAATGCAGAATTGGAGGAGATTTCTCCTTATGATAGTCCAAAATGCTTGATACGCGAAAATCATATTGATATTATTATTAGTGCATAGGGAAGAAAACCTTTCGAAAGTATAATATTAATCTTAGCCAGCATAGACATTTCGAACTATGCCTACTATAGCTACCATCCAAACAGTGGGGCACCACCGTAAGTAGATGGCAGGTTATACAGCTAAAACCGTACGGGCGCATATTGGAGATTGGATATTCCAACAAATGGTCAGGCCAAGGAACTTTCCATTGCCCCATAGATACGCCTCTAGAGGGACACACCGAGAACCGTCCCTCGATTCTCTGCCAACACAAGGCTGGTTTACTCCCTTTCCGGGAGTAAGACCTAAGATATGCCACCCCGGTCATTTGAGACCTTTATCCAAGAGCTCTCAACCACAACCATCACACAGTAATAGATTTACAGTGTCCACATGAGTTAAGTATCTGGGTTCCATACCATGATACCACCCTTTTCCAGAAGGAATGGACATACCCTAGGGGTGTGACCCCTGAAACCTTGCCGCATCTTTCCTGTTTTGACCATTTCTGGGGTGTGAGGTCCTGATGCAGTCTCGTCCACAAAGCTACGCTTTTTCGCAAAGCCATGCTTTGATCAACAAATGATCTGCAGCACTTCGTATGCCACATTACCAAATTGGGAATGTATCACTAATAACCATCAACTACATAACCTCTGAGCACGTATGTCTCAGAGAAGGGTGTTAAGCTAAGAGAATAAATCTCCTCCACCAAACAGAAATGAATTTGATAGAAACCAGCTTTACATCTCAAAGTGTAATGTCGGACACACATCCATACAAGTCTGTTCCGGGTTCGAACAGAACCGAAGGCACTTCAGAAGAAGCCCATGCAATTTCGGATATTCACCATCCCGATTGGACTCCCCATCACATAAGGAGAACTCTATACCGTAGCTACTTGGTGTAGAGTCATTCGATGGATTATCATATCGTTCTCGTAAATACCCGGTCTTCACCACCGGTCTTCAAATGCAATCCATAACGTCATATCATTATTCAGAATGGGTTATATGACACAAGGTCCTCTCTCGGTTAAACCGAATAATGAGCGCAATATTTTAAAAACATATGGATATGGGATTTCAGTTAAGTCACAACTTTAAAACCCAAAACCTTTTTTCAAATGGTTTAAACAAATTACCATTTTAAATCTTTAAATAAAAAGGATTCATTTCACAACGTTCATCCAGTTTCACAAAGATCCATTCACAGATTTCAAAACAACTTCCATTTCAATTTGGATTAAGTCGTTCAATCTTTAAATCAAATAATTAATTCGTAGCTTTCAAAACCGTTTCCAAAGATTCGTTCATAACTTCGAAAACCATTTCATTTCAAATTTGAAATCCCTTTAATACAAATTGGAAATTCCTTCCTTATATGAAAGCTTTTATTATTTGAAAACAAATAGTTTTCATTTCGAAAAAATCCAATTCCATTTATACAAGTTAAAATCTTTGGGTTAAATTCAAATTGTCAAAACAACACTTTAAAAATGGTTTAAAACCCACATAAACTTATATAACCTTTTTAAATCATAAATAGAATTCAATTTCAAATTTTTTAATTGAAATTCAAATCAAATTTCCAAACTAAATCAAGTTATTCCAAAAATAACTTATATCTTTGAAATTCCTTTTCAAAAACTTTTCACTTTAAACCCAATCCATTTCCAAAACCATGTGGATTCAAAAATTCAATTTTTAAAACTACTTCAAAAATCTATGACTTAACCAATTTCCACGTGCTATCCATATTTGTATGTGTATAGTATAGTCCAGGGGTTTAACCCAATAGTGCAACATTATTCAATCATCACAGATTAAATCACATCAATATTGATAAGCGGTATAATCTATAACGCTTATCTTACATTCACAGATGCACAGATAAACAATATACATTTAACTGAGATAAAGTAAAATACATTCATCACAGCTCGAATTAAAATAATTCATATCACAAAGCATCACATAGCAGAGATAACAAATAAACAATTCAAAACAGTTCATTCAATTCAAACATCCATAAGTAAGGTTAATTAATCATCCGATTAATTGAAACCAGATAAATCACTAATCCTGATTGATTATCATTAATTAATCACAATTTATGTTAGTTAATTATCCTTTGATTATTTATTAATTAACTTTTAATAATAAATTAATTTAACCTTTAATTATTAATTAATCAACCTTAATTAATAAATTAATCAACCTTTAATCACTAAGTAATTAATTCTTAATTACAAATTAATATTCCTTTTAATATTAACCTTTAATTATGTAATCATCCTTAAATTAATTATCCTCAATTAATTACATTAATTAATCAACCATTGATAAATCACCATTTAATTAATTATTCTTAATTAATTACAATAAGTGATTATCCCTAATCATTTATATTAATAAATCACAAATTAATTTTAATCACTTGATTAACCAACTTTGATCATTAATTAATTACTTTTAATTAAGTAATTATTTTTAAGTAATTTATTAACCTTAATTAATTAATAAATCAATCAAAAATTAATCTTTAAATTAATTAACTTCTAATTAATTGGTATTGAAATCTTATCAATAATCCTTTAAAAACAATTACCATTACCATATAAATTATCTTAAAACCCTTTTTATGTAAATCTAAAATCAAAATAATGTTTAAGATAAACCATTTATCCTTAAATCTCATTTAAATAACCTTGAGAATTTAATTTATTTTAATAAAGGAATTAACTTAAATATCTTAAGATAATTAAAACCATCATCTTTTAACTACTTAAATATACCATTCAAATAAACTTAAGATTTCTTTTAAAATATAGAATTAAAAACACTTTACTAAAAAAAAAATTATTTAAAACTTTAATTAGTTCTTAAATTAGTATAAAACATTTATTTATAAGCAAGAAAAGGGTTTAAAACTTAATTCATTTTAAATTGGAAATTTGTTTTATTTATCAAAACTGTTTTAATACCCACCTGTGTCAACGTTTAGAATTCCTAAGTGCAAACCCGAGCCAGATGTACAAATTCTCGAGCTTAAACCCAAGTCGTTTCCCCCTTTTTTACTTTGTTTTATTAAAACATACAACCGTTATACTTACATGAATGAACCCAGTAACCCACTCAAGCCATGATCCCATTTACCCGTGACATTCTTCGAGTCATCCACCTTCTTCTCCAATCCACAACCCAGAAAACACAAACGTGCACGTGCACGTGTACGACCATTCTGGTCACCCCCGGCCAGAGCCACAACCACCACACATCACTGACCATCTACTTCATTGTCCCAAAGCCCTAGATCATCGAATTTTACCGAAGATTGAAATCACGTAATCCAATCACCCAGATCTTCAAACTCGCCATCCCAAAATGTCTTGCCGACGACAAGATCGGCCACCGGAAAATATGCCATCTCCTCCAAAGCTTTACCACACAGCGACGCAACCATCCCTCAAGGTCCGATCCACTCCGATTAACCCTTGACAATGCAGTAACTCCTCGAACCTAGTCGCCTAAAACTGCTATTCGAACCCTAACTCAACAAATTTACGCCGCACCGATGGCCTATACATTTATCTACCATTTTTTCTTACAATCACCCTTCTTCCAGCTATCACCATGACCAAACCCAATACCTAATTCAACGTTGATCATCGGAAATCGCCAGTTTTGTGTTTTCCGTTCAATTCGAGAATTCTATCTTTAATAGAAGCTAAAAAATTTGATTCAAGAACTAAAATTCATGATTTTACAACTCGAATCAGTTTATAAATTCAACACAAGAAATTTCGAATATCCATCCTCTGACTTTGATTTACTTTCACTGTCTTCCCTTGTTTTCTGTAATATTGTTTATTTTTTATACTTTACAATGTTTTCAAAATTTGAATCAGGTAAATGAAGCCAAATTTTATTTAAAGATCATTACTCAAATCTTTTTATATTTTGAGACATAAATTTTCTCCTTGAATTTGTTATCCTGTTACCTGAACAGAGTATTAACAAACATACACACAAGTATACACATGCAAATCTACATAGATATATACATGCAGACAATTTTTTCCACAACGACTACTTCAGAAGGCATCAAGATATCATAGATTAAGGTTTTAAAAGGGTCAGTTTGCTCACCTTTTTAATTTTGAAACAGAGGACAAAGGAACAGCTTTTGGGCTTGGAACTTGAATTTGTTTCTTGAATTCACTGCATGCTTTTATTTCCATATTTGAAATGCTTTTGAATCTTTGATGTTTGAATCTAATCTTTTTTTTAATTGCTCTTTATTTTTTTCCAGGTTGCAGTTGTTTTGATCCTGAACTCCCTTGTTTTGATTTTAGTTGCTTCAGGTTGTTTGATCTTCATTTTCCAGATTTTTTTTTTAAAATTTGATCTGAGCTCCTAGAACTGGATTTTGATTTGTCGCATTGATCAGGTTTCGTTCTCTAGATTTTAAGATGTTGCAAGTTTTATTTTCTGGTTTTTTGATTCTTTTCAAGTTTAGAAATGATCCCAGGTTTGAAGATTGTTAGTTTGATTTTCATTTTACTGATTTTGATTTTGTGATAATCAAATTTTCTTTCTAATTATATGTTATTAAAACTAACGTGCCACTTGTATTTACTTGCTTATACTTGTAAGTGCATGAATTAAAAATTCAACAAATGTCATTTTGTGATAAAATTATTTTTAAACCCTTTTTTGATAAATTTATTTATAAATTTTGTTAAAATCCTTTACCTTAAACAAATTTATAGATTTAACTTTAAACCCTCTCATTAATTTATTTATATTTACATATATTATATTTTACAAATGTTTATCTTATTAATTTCCAAATATATAAAAGAAAAGTAATTTAAATCTTTTATCAAATCTTATTTTAAATTCAAGTTATTAGGAATGTTTATATTTATGTATTTATATTTTATTCATACCAAAGCTTAAATGTTTATTTACATATGTATATTTTAAAACATTTATCCATTCTTGTTTTATATTTTGTACTTATATAAAGAAAAAAAATGATTTGAAAATCAATTATACATAAATAAATAATCTTGTATACATATATACTTTAATTTTTCAAAATACAGAGCTAACAAATCCAATATATTATTCAAAATATTTATTTTTAAATTTCAAATTCAAAAATTAATATACAATCAATTTGTATTTATAAATAAACAAACAATATCTTTTTATAAATATAAATTTTATCCCAATCATACTTTATTTATTTTCTTTATCCTAGAATTTCATATTAATTCATAATAAATTTCACAATTAAATCCAAAATTTTATATTAATTACCAATTATTTCAAAATTTAATTTCAAAGATTAAACTAATTATCAAATAAATTAGGCTTAAAACCAGAGAATGTTACACACTCCAAGCATACAGAGCATTTCAGAGTTAAAAACAAACCTTATCAGTTGGACAGTTATAAAATCCTGACCTTACAAATGCCGATAGGCATACTACGTAATACAACGGAAAATAAAATACTATGATAGGTGAAACTTCAGCTCCTCTCCTTGATCTTTGAAACTTCAAGGACAACCTAGGAAAATACTCAATCCGACCCGAGCATGACAAATAAATAACACCCAGATAGTCTGAATATACCAGCATGAGATAATTCGAATAATAGGAAACATATATAAAAATTCTGTGAGACCAAGCCGCTAACGCGGAACGGGTTTTTACCTCACAAGATTAACATCCACACAAGTAAGAGCGGAAATAAATATCAGGAAACAAATCCAAATATGATTGAGCATAAATAATATTAAACGAGATTTGAATCAAGTAAAATCCAAACTGGACAGAATGGATAGAACAAGGAAAAAATGGTCCAACTTGATAGAATGGACTAAATAAGGTAACAGTCCAAACTCGATAAAATGGGATAAATAAAGAAACAGTACAAACTCGAGTGAATGGGCTAAATAAAGTAACAGTCCAAACTCGATAGAATGGACTAATAAACACTTAAATGCCGTGATGAGAAGTTGGCCCTACTCGTGGCAATTTTAAAGCAAAAACAGATTCAGGGAAAGGAATCAAATAAGGAAAGGAAATTTTTCAAAAAATGACTAGAAGGGTACGCCCCCTCACCTAAAGTATACCTCTAGAAATATACTTGAGAACTCCGATGGCTCTCGAACAAGTCCAAGCAGGACCCGCCAATGATAATCGAGAATCCGAGTATTCCACATCTCAATGCGCAACTCCGAATCCATTCTAGAGTGGATGTGCAAATACCCTAATGGGAGCAGCCCCACATAGCTTGGCTTCCACTCGCCCCTTGGGTTTGGTCATTTCCTACAAAGGATAAAAAAGCTCAAATAAGAAACACATCATCTGTAACGACCCGTAAATTTTCGATAATTTAATTGTTAATTTTATTAAATGTTTGTTATCTAATAATGAAAAAAAAAAGAAATGTGTGATTCACTAATGAAATTACAATTAACTATTTGAACGAAATTACAATTAATGGAATTTGTGTAAATGTTATACTAGGCTATAAATAGAATATGAGAAAACAAACGTAAATATTGAATTGATTAATGAATTAATAATAACCAATAGAAACTGAATAAAATCAATGTTCTGTAAGTAATTATAATATTATTTGGAAATGATGACTTATAAATGTATGATTAAGAGTTAATGGCAACAATTATTATAAGTTGCCGATATATTTTAATCCATTGAATTGAATTGGAATCAATTGCAATAAATCTAAATAAAATATTACGTTAATGTTAATTAAGGTAATATTTGGAAATAATGTTAATGTTATCCATAATAGGACAATTTGTTGAATTAAAAGAATGGAAATAAAGATTTATCAATTAATTGGGAATTTAACTATAATAATTGGATTAATTGCAATTAAATGAAATTAAATATCTAAATGTTACGTTAATTGAAATTAAGATGGAATGTGAGAATATTAATGTAATAGATCATGAATCCAATGTTAATTGCATCCACTTGAATGAATTAAATAATAGAATGAAAAGTAAATTAAATGGAATTATTGGAAATTAAATTTATAATTTTTGAATTTAATGAAATTGAGGTTAACACTGAAATTGATAAATTAATCAACTCTTAATTGACATCTAAATTTATTTAAATTTGTGTAAATGATTGAGAAATTTGAAAACGATAAAAATTGTCAATTATAGGATTGAAATTTAAAAATTGATTTAATTAATTAATTATTAATTTATTTAATTAGTGTAAAAATAGCCATTTTGGCCATTGACTCGGATTTCGACGAAACTAGTGTCATCGGATCCATAACGGTGAATTATAATAGGGTTTCAAGTTTGGTAGCGATCGGACTTGTCGTTTGTTCTATATTGATGTTATTGATTGAATTGGATGATGGTTGTGATAAATGTTTGGTGAATGATATTGGATGAATGGATGTTGTATTTTATACTGTTATAAACTGCAAGTTGTTATGGATTTTTATTTCATTCGGGATTGCAGATTGAAATGATATATAACCGTATATATATATTTTAAATTGCGGGTTGAAATGATAAATATCCGCATCACTTGACCGTAGGATAGAAAATTATATACAGACACCGTGGTGTATATACAAAAATATTTTGAAATGATTTCTATGGTTTTGTAAAGAAATACATAGTGTTATAGAAATACTGATTTTAGGTATTATATAAATGTTACTTTATATATATAGTTAAATTCTCGATTTTTAGCTATGTATAAATTTGTTTGGTATAAAACAAGTTTAAAAATAAAGATTGATTTATTTAAAAATGTAATATGGTTAAGTATAAATTATATTTTATATAGATTTTATAGTGATTTTAATAAAATTAAGGTTGAGAAGATAAATTTGAAATTGATTTGAAATTGTATTAAATGTAGAAATTTATTAAATGAAACCGATTTGGAACATATGGAATTTGAGATCTGTAACAGATATGATTTATAACTTGATCTTGTTTAAGGTGAATTAAATAAATATTTCAAGTATAAATAAATTGAAGGAAACATTAGTTATTTGAAATATGGGTTTTATTTGAATGATAATGGATTTATTAAGTAAATATTTCGAAACTAAATAATAGAAATTTTAAGTATATATATATATATATGTATGTATGTATGTATGTATGTATGTATGTATGAAATTATCAAACTTAGTTTTGAAATTATCGAATACTTAAAGTTTGAAATATATTGAATTTGAAATGGTTTATTCTGTGGATCAAATCTGTTTTAAAATCGATAAAATTTGGAATAGTTTATTTAGAAACTGAGTCGTATTGAAATTTATGATTTGGGATTTGGTTACATTTAAAATTTAGAAATTCTAGTTCTTTTGGAATTTATTTGTGACATTGAGGAAGCTGGTTTATTTTATAAAGTATTTTAATACTTAAACCATTTAAGTGGTGGAAGTTAGATTTCAAAGTATTATGATTTGAAAGTGTTAATTCAAGTGTTTTGCTTTCGAAATGTTATAACTTTGAAAGTGTTATGATTTTAGAAAGGATATATTTGAAATGAAATAATATCGTATTGATTTGGTTTTGAAAAGGGCAGTGATATTTGGTTTTAAAGTATAAACTATTTAAAAATGACCGTGGTGTTATAATAACGTTTGGTTGTTAAAGAGACCGGGATCAGAAGTTGTCATAATCTCTGCCAACTCTGAAAACCACTTTAACAACCGTGTACGCAGTGGAGATTCCAGAATGAAGTAGGATGGTGGCGACGTTCCTTTGAGGTATATACGTGGACCCGACTCCCGTGTGTTGGCTTAAGGTGGCTAAAACAGGCGTGATCTCGGGCCAATGAGGTCATTCCTCTGATCGGACACACTCCTTCCATATTATACTCTGACTTTGAGATTTATTTGGTGGCCACTTTTGATTTTTGATTTGGGGGTGTGGCTCGAGGTGGGCAGAAGTAGCTGCTATGCGTTACCATTAGCCCGTGTGCATAATTACTATATCAACCCTGGCATTGCCTTATGTGTCACGTCACCTACCCTAGCACGCCTTGTACGAGTTTGGTTTTTTCCCGTAACCCGTGTAGTATCCTCTGGTGGCTTCCCGATCAGGAGGAACCATGATAGTGGATGGACTACTGGGACTATTACGTGTTAAGGTGGAAAATGTAAAGCCTTAATGCTATTTAAAAGTAAGTTTATTTTACTATAGACATTATTATAATAGCGTAATATTACTACATAGTAAATAGTTTAACGGATCCTTAGGAGATGTGAATCCCGAGCATCTCTTAAGCTACTGCACTCACGTTTGACATTGGATAGGAGATGTCAAATCCCATAAACATCTCTGACGTCGTTCCACTCATAATGTTTACTATTGATTTAACTTACATAAGATCTTTTAGTTCTGACTCGAGTGTTTTATCTTTTCAATTCTCTCGGATCAACCTGAGTATTTCATGATTTGAATACCTTATTTTTGGAGGATGAAGACGAAGATTGTAGTACCATTATACATTATATTATTCTACTACATTCATATTGTTCCGCTGCATTGTTATTTATTGTTCTCTCGTATGTGTAACTCCGATTCTATATTGTATTAGTATAATCAAATGTTTTGCAAACAGCTTCATGAACTGTTATATGATTATTATATTCTGTCATTCCGATACAAGATTCTGTTTTGTTTTCTTTCTTTCTCCCTTTTTCTTATTTACCCCAATAACAATCCGTCATTCTGTATGGCTTGAGTTGACATGTGTGTCTGCCTATGCACTTGGAGGGTGTAGCATGATAGGGGGTTCTCGCATTTGGTTTGGTAGCGAGCAGATGACTCTTACTCACAGAGGGTTGGTGCAGTCGAGAGGCTGGATGTAAAGGCAGGTACCAATGTATGCTACGGTGGGCGTTACCCCACTGGCAGGTGGTCCATTACATTTGGTATCAAAACTTTGGTTTAGCGATAAACCTTAGCTTTGTGGGGTCTGACTCTTTATTAATAGGGTAGTAATACCCTATGATGAGTCGCTGAGTGTATATATATGAGAGAGCATATTTGTTAGTGTTATAAAAGGTTTTTATATTGTGTTAATTTGTTGCGTTTTGTATTTATAAATTCTGGTTGGTGCATAGGACGCTATGACATCAATAGGATTTCTAAACACTTAATAAGACAGACCGACACAATATTTGTTTTGAATATAGGTGAATGAAATAATTTTGCCTATTATATTTTCTATATATGAAACAAATTTTTAATAAAGGTTATATTTGGTTGTAATATATTGGTTGTTAAGCAGTGAAATTTATAAATATTAATTGGAACAAAATTTGAAGAAAATAAAATAAATGAAAATTGAAAATTTTAGAACCCAAGTTCCGGGGTATTTGAAACTTTCTTTCAAATGATTTTGGAATATAATAATAGTTAGAAGTATTTTCTGATATAAATATTTCAATATAAATTGAAAGAATTGTTTTAAAGAAACTTTGAAAAAAATAAGTTTTGTACTCCCCTCTCTGTCGCTGGAAAATAATTTCAATGATGAGCGCACGCATCATCGACATTCATTTTCGAGTTTCTAAGTGGGAAGGCCACTGTAGTAGTTTTACTGCAGATTTACTTTGATAAACAAATATAAATTTTAAATTGTTTTAAATAAAATTGGATATATAAATTGTAAGTGTATACATCTATCTATTATTTTAAAATGATATGAGATTTAACCAGGTATTTAATTCTTAAGTTACCATTAATTAATAGTTTCAATTAGTGTAGTGAAATGGAATTTAATTAATAATTGAAACCTCTAATTAAAATAAGAGATTAAATGCTAAGTTATAAATGAAATTTCAAGAAAGATGACATTGTAACCTAAAAACAAAAGATATGATTATTGAAAGTTTAATTTATTAAAAGAAATAAGATGAAGTTCTGTAATTTTCAATTGCATTCCTAAAAAGCGTGTGTGTGTGTGTATATATATATATATATATATAACTTACCAAAAGATTTAAAAGTTGAAATGTCTGATAAGAAAATGCAATGGAAAAATTTACAAGTGAAACTTATGTAATAGAAAGGTTCAATGAATTACTTTTATAAATAAAAATTTGATGTGTAGATGAAATGCTACTAATTAAATATAATAGAAATGTAAGTATTATAAATAAATGATTATAAACTTAAGTAGATGAATTGATATGCTAAGAAATTGAGTTAAACATGAATACTATAAATAAGTGAATGTAAATAAACGAAATTACATAATAATGAAAGAATGAATGAATATAATGCAATAAAAAGAAACTAACATGACCTGAATAAATGAAATGAATGAAATAAACACTAAATGAATGAATGGAAATAAAAATTTGTAAGAAGTAAATGTAAATTAAAAGATGAATCATTATATGAATGAAAAGGAGTTTAAACAATAAATGCTGTGAAATGGAATTAATAAGAATGAACTTGATCTATTGTTTGAAATGGTTGTTTGTTTTGGTTTATGAGTTGTTTGGGTAAAAGATACTTTTAATTGCCTAGATGTATGAATAATATATTGAATTTTATCTAAGACTGTTGAGTAAATGGAATACTTCATAGTTATTTGTCATTCTATGTGATTTAAAGTGTCTTATCTGGAGCCAACCAATTGTTTTGCTTGAATGGTTGATTTGTATATGATGTGTATGCTGTTGGTTTCGAATGATTGTTGTATCTATTGATTTGTTTGTTAGTGGTTGAAACAGCTTTAAATATTTCATTTTATATAATTGTTAACCTTTTTGAGATTATATAAGTGAAATGCAGGTTATGGAAGCAATTGCTACTGCTTTTGGTATCATAAAATAAGCGTTAATTGCCCGACAAATAGGTACTTTTTCGAATTATGATTTTATAGCGCTATTGTACTATTTTTCCCGTTGTTAGGATATGTTATTTTGAAATATTGTGATTTATATTGCTATATTGATATTATACTTTCTTTCGAGCCTTCCTGTACAAAGGAGACTCTGCCGAAATTTTCCGTAAATTTTGGACTTAGAAAATTTTTGAAAAATGTTTTCCAAACTTTATTAATTTGAGTATAAAAGGATTTAATAGTTATAAATTGATATATTTTACTTAAATTATTAAATATTGTAAATTATTTGTTTATAAAGTTAATATTTTTGAATAAGATGTATTATTTACCCAATTCCTTCTTTTTCCTTCTCTTCCTTTTCGGGGACGAAAAGTTTTGAGTGGGGGAGAGTGTAACGACCTGTAAATTTTCGATAATTTAATTGTTAATTTTATTAAATGTTTGTTATCTAATAATGAAAAAAAAACCGATTCATTAATGAAATAATAACTTAAATGAGATGTAATAAGGCTAGCCTAACTTATTTATTAACTATTTGAATGAAATTACATTTAATGGAATTTGTGTAAATGTTATATTAGGCTATAAATTGAATATAAGAAAACAAATGTAAATATTGAATTAACTAATGAATTAATAATAACCAATAGAAA
This sequence comes from Allium cepa, assembly GCA_030765085.1. Lineage (NCBI taxonomy): Eukaryota > Viridiplantae > Streptophyta > Magnoliopsida > Asparagales > Amaryllidaceae > Allium > Allium cepa. The sequence continues at coordinate 592,283,678 of CM060928.1, forward strand.
CTGAATAAAATCAATGTTCTGTAAGTAATTATAATATTGTTTGAAAATGATGACTTATAAAAGTATGATTAAGAGTTAGTGGCAACAATTATTATAAGTTGCCAACATATTTTAATCCATTAAATTGAATTGGAATCTATTGTAATAAATCTAAATAAAATATTACGTTAATGTTTATTAAGGTATTATTTGGAAATAATGTTAATCTTGTTCATAATAGGATAATTTGTTGAATTAAAAGAATGGAAATAAAGATTTATCAATTTATTGGGAGTTGAACTATAATAATTGGATTAATTGCAATTTAATGAAATTAAGATGGTATGTGAGAATATTAATGTAATATATCATGAATCCAATGTTAATTGCATCCATTTGACAACAATGAACTGAATAATAGAATGAAAAGTAAATTAAATGGAATTATTGGAAATTAAATTTATAATTTCTGAATTTAATGAAATTGAGGTTAACATTGAAATTGATAAATTAATCAACTCTAAATTAACATCTAAATTTTGTTAAATTTTTGTAGATGATTAAGAAATTTGAAAACGATAAAAATTGTCAATTATAGGATCAAAATTTAAAAATTCGATTTAAATAATTAATTAATTATTTAATTAATTAATGTAAAAATTGCTATTTTGGCCACTGACTTGGATTTCGACGAAACTAGTTTCATCGGATCCGCAACAGTGAATTATAATAGGATTTCAAGTTTCGTAGTGATCAGACTTGTCGTTTGATCGTACGGGCTCGAAATGCCTAGAAATCAATTAAATTGAAATCAATTTGAAATAACTTGATTTTAGCATAACTTCTTCATACGATGGAATTTGGATTTGAAACCTATTCCGTTGATTTTAAAATATTTCAAAACATCTATTTTGATATATGGGTTGTCGCATTTTCGTTCAAGAGTCGAAACGGTCTTTTGGGTCATTATCATTCAATTTTCAAAACCAATCAAGCCCACATGTTTCTTTTTTGTTCTACCTATATATATCCGGTTATAAACCCTAGCAGCCTTTTTATTTCTCATTCTTGTACGTGCAGAAACTTCTGTTGCTTCTCTTCCTCAATTGCAGACAAATTCCCAATTACAAATTCAGTTACAATTCAAAATCAAATCAAAAATTTATTCTCTTCAAACTATATAGAATTATATATCGATTTGAAGCTCTCGACGAGTACATCTTAGATCAGTACTTCGTTTTTTGATTTGAATCTCGGTTTGTCCATAAATTGAAGATCTATTCTCGGCTGTTCGTTGATCTTCGATCAACTTCGTCTGATCGAAGAACTGAAGGCACGGTCGGGTAGAGAGGACCGAGGGGAGTTTATCGGCCTGGTCCATTCGTCGATTCGATGGTTGGATCTCATGCAATAATTTGACCTAGGGTTAATAATCGATGGCGGCTACTCACGTTTTGGGGATCGATCGGTGACTTGGTGGTCTAGGCAATGGTCGTAAGTGATAACAGAGATCTAAGGCGGCGTCGAGCAGGCCGCGGCAGGCAAGGGCGGTGGCATTCGTCGTGATTGATGGAGAGAGCGTGAGTAGGTTTCGGGTTCTTTCGAGAGCGAGACTATGGGTCAGAGAGAGAGAGAGAGACATGGCTTGGTACTATTCGTTCCTTTTGTTTTTATTTTATTTGTTTAAATTTTATTTTTGAACTTCTAACGATCATAGCTTTCTCATACTATATCCGATTTATGTGCGATTTTTTTTGTTAGGATCGTATTGAAATTCTAGAAATTTTGATGCTAGTTGAGGGAAATTCTAATATTGTTTGAATTTTGGGTTTAAATTGGATTTAAATTCAATTTAATTTCAAAAGGTGAGTGTTTTAACCCACTCACTACTTCTAAAATTTCTTATGTTTGTTAAATTGATTTATGATGTGATTAGAAATTTATTTATGAATGTTTGGCATATTTTGAATCATCATCTCAGTTTATTTGAATTTATTTGGATAAAATAGTTATTTAATTTATTTTTGAATATTAACTGCTAGTAAATACCAATTATTTATTATATGTTCTATATTGATGTTATTGATTGAATTGGATGATGGTGGTGATAAATGTTTGGTGAATGATATTGGATGAATGGATGTTGTATTTTATACTGTTATAATCTACAAGTTGTTATGGATTTTTATTTCGTTCAGGATTGCAGTTTGAAATGATATATAATCGTATTTATATTTTAAATTGCGGATTGAAATGATAAATATATGTATCACTTGACCATAGGATACAAAATTATATAAAGACACCATGGCCTACATATAAAAATATTTTGAAATGATTTCTATGGTTTTGTAAAGAAATACATGGTTTTATTGAAATATTGATTTTAGGTATTATATAAATGTTACTTTATATATATAGTTAAATTCTTGATTTTTAGCTATGTATAAATTTGTTTGGTATAAAACGAGTTTAAAAAATAAAGATTGATTTATTTAAAAATGTAATATGGTTAAGTATTTATATAAATTATATTTTATGTAGAGTTTATGATGATTTTAATAAAATTAAGGCTGAGAAGATAGATTTGAAATTGATTTGAAATTGTACTAAATGTAGAAATTTATTAAATGAAACCGATTTGGAACTTACGGACTTTGAGATCTGTAACGGATATGATTTGTAACATGATCTTGTTTAAGGTGAATTAAATAAAAATTTTAAGTTTAAATAAATTGAAGGAAACATTTAGTTATTTAAAATCTGGGTTTCATTTGAATGATAAGGGATTTATTAAGTAAATATTTCGAAACTAAATAATAGAAAAGTTAATTTGATATATATATATATATATATGAATTATCAAACTTAGTTTTGAAATTATTGAATACTTATAGTTTGAAATATATTGAATTTGAAATGGTTTATTCTGTGGATCAAATCTGTTTTGAAATCGATAAAATTTGAAATAGTTTATTTGGAAACTGAATCATATTGAAATTTATGATTTTAGATTTGGTTAGATTTAAAATTTAGAAATTCGAGTTGTTTTGGAATTGATTTGTGAAATTGAAGAAGCTAGTTTATTTTATAAAGTATTTTATTATTTAAATCATTTAAGTGGTGGAAGTTACATTTCAAAGTATTATGATTTGAAAGTGTTATATTCAAGTGTTTTGATTTTGAAATGTTATAACTTTGAAAGTGTTATGATTTTAGAAAGGATATATTTGAAATGAAATGATATCGTATTGATTTGATTCTGAAAAGGGCAATGATATTTGGTTTTAAAGTATAAACTATTTTAAAAATGACCGCGGTGTTATAATAACGTTTGGTTGTTAAAGAGACCGGGATCGGAAGTTGTCATACTCTCTGCCAACTCTGAAAATTACTTCAACAACCATGTACGCGGTGGAGATTTCACAATGAAGTAGGATGGTGGCGACGTTCCTTTAAGGTATATATGTGGACCCGACTCCCGTGAGTTTGCTTAAGGTGGCTAGAACAGGAGCAATCTTAGGCTAATGAGTGGACGGTAGTAGCTGCTACGCGTTACCACCAGCTCGTGTGCGTAATTGGTATATCTACCCTGGCAATGCCTTGTGTGCCATGTCACATACCCTAGCGCCTTGTACGAGTTTGGTTTTCTCAGATAGCCTGTGTGGTATCCTTTGGTGGCTTCCCGATCAGGAGGAACCATGATACTGGATGGACTATTGGGACTATTACGTGTTAAGGTGGAAAATGTAAAGCCTTAATGCTATTTAATAGACATTAATATAATAGCAAAATATTACTACACGGTAAATAGTTTAACGGATCCTTAGGAGATGTGAATCCCGAGCATCTCTTAAGTTACTGCACTCACGTTTGACACTGAATAGGAGATGTCAAATCCCGTAAACATCTCTGACGCTGTTCCACTCATATTTTTTACTATTGATTTAACTTACATAAGATCTTTTAGTTCTGACTCGAGTGTATTGTCTTTTCAATTCGCCCGGGTCAGCTTGAGCATTTAAGGATTTGAAGTCCTTATTTCTGGAGGACGAAGATGAAGATTGTAGTACTATCATACATTATGTTATTCCACTACATTCATTCTATTCCGCTGCATTGTTATTTAGTATTCTCTGTTATGTGTAACTCTGATTCTATATTGTATTAGTATAATCAAATGTTTTGCAAAAAGCTTCATGAACGTTATTTGATTATTATATTTTATCATTCCTCTGCAAGATTCTGTTTTGTTTTCTTTCTTTCTCCCTTTTTCTTATTTACCCCAATAACAATCCATCCTTCTATATGGTTTGAGTTGGCACGTGTGTCTGCTTAAACGTACAAAAAGGCAGTTGGTTACATCATCTTAGAGTGATGAAAATAAGGTGGCTGAAATAACCGATAGCTGAGATACCAACTATCGAGGACATAAGACGATTGTATGTGGAAATTTAGTCTTGTATACTTATCACCACTTATTGAATTCAAACTTGTACTATTTCTTGTTTAACAATAATACCGGACAAGTCAAGGTGGTGTTACCTCAAAGTCATGTCACGCGATTATTCTTAACTTTCGAAATAGCGACAAGTCTACTTCTTCGATGTTTAGTGCTAATTATACAAATAAATCATTTCCATATAACTGATTCGCTTTACAGAAATAATTCATTTCCATAAATGAATCAAACCTTTTCTTTTTAAAAACAAACTGAACTTTTTGCTTGATTTCCATATTGGTAAAACACTTTCAGAATTAGTTCATTATTGTTAAAACATTAAGAGAATAATTTTTCCAAGTGCACGACCCCAAAGGCCTAAACCAACATCAGACTGAACACTCAAAAGTTTATCCAACTTGTCATCCCAATAGTCGAGTTTCAATTCTTTTTTATACTTTAAAAGAAAACTTAATTATCCCGAAATATAACTAATTACATTTAAAATCCTTTTAAACAAATAATTCGTTATCTATAATAAAATAGATAATTATTTCCAAACACTTTTATAACATTGGTAAATTAACTTCAAAAACTTTATTAAATCAGTCTATTAACTTTAAATCAGTTAATTAAAGCAATTTTTATTATATTAGTTAACTTACTTTAATCGCCTTTATTAAATCAATTAATTAAAAAGATTTATTAAATTCATATAGTCATTAATTAAATGAAGAATTAATCCCAAACATCATTAATTGAAATGATAAGTAATTATAAATTTCAAAATAATCATAAATTAATCGGAATAATTAAATCCAAACTTCATTCGTCAAACCGATTAATTAAAACATCATTCGTTAAAATGATTTATTTAGTTATAAAACCTCATTGATTCTAATAGTTTAACTAAAATCCAAATTGTTTGATGTGATTTTTTGTTTGATGATAACAAAATATATATCAATATATTTATGTGTTTGCAGTTTGGACTATATACAGAAAGGAAGAAATATTCATATTGAATAATTATACTATTGGACAGAATTTATATAATTCAACCAATATTTTTTATTCAATATAATATTTTATTACAACACTTAAACAATACAAAGTTTTCAGCTCTCTCTATATATACATACACCAGTTCATACATTTTGCATTTCTCACTACAACACTCAACACTCAGTTTTTCACTCTGTCTGCACATCTGCATCTATCTGCATTGTCCAGCTCCATTTCTTGTCCCGTCTCCTGTGTACCTGTATAATTAGCAACTACAACAGTAATCTGAAAACAAACAAATTTGAATTTGCAAAAATAGAAATTTGTTTGTGTCTCAGATACATGGGTTATTGTCATCATCTTTGATTGTGTAATATCTGTGCATATCAGTGTTCTTACAGGTAATCGTGAGTGGTTGCAATACACACGTGTACATTTATACACGTGTGCACTGCCTCGCCAACTCGTGTGCGCTATCAACAAAAGCAATCATGCACAATATAGACTCGGCAACCTGACTGTGTTCAAAGTCTCGACCAAAATTAGTGACTCAATGCAAATACAACAACAGAGCACAATGCACAGAAATCACAAACAAGGTCAAACCCAAGATAGGTTCAACTCAAGGCAACTTGAAGCATACGAGGTCAGACAAATCACTGCAACAACAAACTCAGTGAAGCCAAAGTGCAGTGCAACTGCAAAGAAGTCAGTGGCAAGCTACAAACACCAAGTACAACAGCAAACACATCATGAAAGACCACAAAGAAATGCTACCAAGCAAACAAAGACCAGACAGTACAGCATGTACAAGGAACAATGAATTGAATGAACTCGACCAGACACACATGAACAGAACATCAACTAGGCAGAGACAAAACAACACAGTCAAGTCACAATGAAACTGCAGTAGACAGGTATACAACAACAAGCATGGAGTATGCAAGCTCGACTAACAGGTTAAACAATATACAAGCCCAAGTGAAACCAAACCGCAAAGCCAAGCATGATACAGGTGAACAAGAGACAAGTACACAACAAACCCGAATGTCACAAAGCATAAAAACATGTATGCAACATGGTGAGCAACACAAGGGCAGTGGACAGAACAATGCAACACAGTGAAAATGCTCAATGCACCAAGTACAGACAATAAGCTACGTGCAGTGTGCGAGTACAAACTCCAATGAGCAAATGCAACAGTGAAACTCGAGACCAAATGCAACTACATAAACAACAGAGAAGATGGCCAGAGACGAAGCTCACAAGGGCCAGAAGATCAACGACCAGTTAAAAAAAATCAGAAGACACAGTGAGCTCAACAATTATGCAAAAATGTCCAAAGTCAAAGAAAAAAAAATGGGGTTGAATTTAAAAATAAACATCGGGTTTTAATTAAGTAAAAGAAATCTAATTTGGAAAGAAATCTATGCATCAAATTTCTCGAATACATATATGGTCAGTGTTAATTCAAATAGGGGCCGAGACAACAAATATAGGAAGAAATCTTCGAATTAATTAATTCGAAAACAAATATGGACAGCAATAATTCGAAATTAAATCAAGAAAGGAATACTCCAATTCCGGAACAAATTCAGGAAAAATAATCAACGACGTGTAGAAATCAAATCTGACAGTGGTTATTAGGGTTTCAACCCTATAAATAAACCCCAAGAAATCATCATAGAACACACAACAATCGAGTCTAGCAAGCAATTAAAACAAGCAACGAAAGAGAATACATACAAATCTATCAAACTCGATCAAAGGAGCAGCTGCGAAACAAAGCGCAAGTAGAATCGATCATCAGAGAGCGAGCGCGAGCACGAGCATCAAAAATCAGTCAAAGCTCCAATTTGGATCGCAAGGGAAAGAAGCCCTAATTCAGATCAAATAAAGAATACAACAGAGGGCCGCCATTTTTTCTTCACAAACAAAAGACAAAGGATCGGGTGAAATAAGACAAGAGGGAAGTGGCCGCATATTTCTTTTGTTTTAGGTTTGGGTGGTGTTTTTTTTATTTAAGGGCAAGATAATTTAAATTGTTTTTAAATTTAGTGCTTGCTCTTATAATTTGTTTTATTTGTCTGTTCTTTTCAAAACAAATCGTGGTAAATCACCACCTAGGGTTTAGGTGTTGTCAGATTGTCTAGTTAGAGTTAGTCCAGTTAGCAGGGTTTGCGAGTTTGCAAAACTCTATAGGCGGTAGCATGGTTTGCAAGTCTGTTAGAGTGTTTGTAAGCGGGAAACTGTTTAATTCTAATAGAAATCTGGGAATGCAGCAGTAGGCAGGGGTTGCCGAAGCTGGGTAAATTTTGTGTGTGATTTACTTTTCAGCATATTTATTTCTGCAGTTTGTTTCTGTGTTTAATTCGGAAAAATTTGCTATAACCCTATTCACCCCCCCCTCTAGGGTTAATCTAGATCTTACAAGTGGTATCAGAGCTAGGTATTTTACTTTAACTCTAGAGTCATGAATCCACCAAATAATGCTTTTTCTGAGGGGCAATCTATTGCTAGGCCACCCATGTTTAATGGGAATGATTATGCTTATTGGAAAGTTAGGATGAGTATTTATATTAGTTCTGTCGATTATGATGTTTGGGATATTATTGAAACTGGCTATAAATCTCCCACTATAGTTGTTGGTGATACTGAGATTCCTAAACCTAAGGATAGGTGGGATGCTAACGATAAGAAATTAAAAACTACAAACGCCAAAGCAATGAACGCTTTGATCTGTGCTCTTGATAAAAATGAGTTTAATAGAATTTCTCATTGTACAACAGCACAGGAAATTTGGCACACTTTGGAGGTGACACACGAAGGAACTTCTCAAGTCAAGGAGTCACGTCTAGCTCTATTTAGCAATGAATACGAAAACTTTGTGATGGAAAAGGGCGAGAGCATAAAGGATATGTTTGGACGTTTTTCAACTTTGGTGTACAATGCTAGAGCGCTTGGGAAGGTCTTCACTGAAGTAGAGCTTGTGCGGAAGATACTGCGAGTCTTACCAATGAACTTTGAGGCAAAAGTCACGACAATACAAGAATCGAAAGATCTGAGTAAACTAAGCATGGAGGAGTTGATCGGAAACTTGATGACATATGAGCTTGAGCTAAAGGCAAAGGAGGAACGTAACAACTCCGAATCAAAAAAGAAGATGATTGCCTTAAAGAGCAAAGAAGAAAGCGATGAAGAAGAAGAAGATCCAATTGAAGAGCTTGCGATGGCTGTCAATAATCTTAGAAAATGGTCAAAATTCAGGCCACGCAAGAAGAAAACAAGTGGTAATAGGTCAAAAGATTCTGACGATTCCGATAATGAATTGACGTGCTTTAACTGCAAAAAGCCTGGCCACTTCAAACAAAAATGCCCACTTCTCAAAAACAACAAAGGAAAGAAAAAGAAGAAGAAGGCCTTTGCAGCGACTTGGGATGATGAAGAAGGAGAAGAAGTTTCGGATAATAGCTCAGAAGAGGCTAACTTGTGCCTTATGGCAAAATCAGATTCAGAAACAAGTTCAGAGGAATCCAGTGAGGTACGTGACTATTCTTATAAAGAACTTGTTTTGATGTGTTATGATCTTACTAATACAATTAATACTCTTGAAACTAAAATCGAAAAATTGAAGTCTGACAGGGGAGAACTTGTTCATGAGAATACTAGGTTAGAAACTGAACTTGAAAATATTCAAAACCTAGGCTGTAAAAAATGTAAAATTTTAGATTCAGAAATATCAAGACTTAAGAATAGCTTCGATAATCTTGAAAAAGAAAACTCGAGTCTTAAAGAAACCATTGACACTAGGAAAAAGGATTTTATAAATAGATGCACCACACTTGTAACTGAAAACACAACACTAAAAACCAAAGTCCAAAATCTTGAGAAATCTCTGAATAACTTTTCAAGAGGAGAAAAATCATTTAACATGTTATTGGGAAATCAACTCTTTGCTAACAACAGAAAAGGACTAGGTTTCGGGAAAACACAGGTTGATGATCATGCAAAAGGTAAGAATGTCTTTGTTAGAAGTGAAATTGGACATCGTGTTGAAAATTGTAGTCATAGGAACAAGAACACAAAATTTATACAAGTTTGGGTTCCTAAGAATTCTACAAACAAATTTCATGTCTATAGGAACAAAAATGAAAGGACAAAACAAATTTGGGTTCCAAAGGGATTGTTTGTTCACAATGCTTCAGTTACTAATATCATTGGACCTAAGAGTTTCTCTAGGTCATCCTCCTCTCTCTTTATGTAGGTCTGTTGGCGGGCTAAGGAGCAACAAGAATGGTTTCTAGATTCAGGTTGTTCTAGGCATATGACAAGTGATAAATCTAAGTTCCTTAGCCTAGAGAATTTTAGAGGTGGAAATGTGATCATGGGAGACAATAGCAAGTGTAAGATTATTGGGAAAGGTGAAGTAAGTAACGGTACTTTTTCCTTGACTAATGTTTTATACGTTGATAATTTGCATCACAATCTCATTTCTATTAGCCAACTATGTGACAAAGGTATGAATGTGGTTTTTGATAGTGATACTTGCAAAATCATTGATAAAACTTCTAATAACATTGTTTTTATGGGCAAAAGAAAAGGAAATGTTTACTCGCTTTCGTTTGACAATCTAAATCTTTCCAGATGTTTGGTAGCCACTGACGAAGAGGCATCTTTATGGCATAGGAGACTTGGACATGCTAGCATGAGTCTCTTAAAAAATCTTGAAACGAAAGAATTAGTCAGAGGGTTACCACATCAGAAATTTAAAGATAACAAAGTGTCTAAAGCATGTTCCTTGGGCAAGCTTAGTCGATCATCATTTCGCCCTAAAAACATTGTTAGCACATCAAGGGTCCTCGAATTAATTCATATGGACTTATTTGGACCAAATGAAATTGCAAGCTTGAATGGAAAACGTTATTGTTATGTATTGGTTGATGATTATTCTAGATTTACATGGGTTTATTTCTTAGCCAAAAAGTCTGAATCTTTTGGTTATTTTTCAAAATTTGCTAAACTTGTTCAAAATGAAAAAGGAGTTTCAATTAAAACTTTGAGAAGTGATCATGGAGGCGAATTTGAAAATTCGGAATTTGAAAACTTTTGTGAAGAAAATGGTTTAAAACATGAATTTTCTGCTCCACGAACACCTCAAAAAAATGGGGTGGTTGAAAGGAAAAATCGTACATTGCAAGAATTGGCTAGATCCATGTTGAGTGAGTATAAACTACCTCTAACTTTTTGGGCAGAGGCGGTGAATACTTCGTGCTACGTAATGAATAGAGTAATGATTAGACCAATACTTGGCAAAACGGCTTATGAAGTGTGGCATGAAAGGAAACCTAACATCTCTTATTTTCGTGTTTTCGGATGCCCTTGTTTCATTCTTAACACAGGTGATCAACTTGGAAAATTTGAATCAAAGGCCGATGAGGGAATTTTCATGGGCTATTCAACAAGGAGCAAGGCTTACAGGATATACAACAAACGAACAAAGACAATTGTTGAATCAATCAATGTGAAATTTGATAAATCTGATCTGGAAAGGACGACTGAAAAAACGGTTGATGATGGGGTAGATCATGAAGGCATTAAAGAAGGGACATCTAGTGAGAAAGATGGAAGTAGGACAGTTGATGCTGATAGATTGAAGTTCAAATCCAATCATCCTCCTGAATTGGTTATAGGAGATCCTACGGAAGGTATACGCACTCGCTCTTCATTTGATAAAAATTTGTGTGCGTTTTGTTGTCATAGTGGTTTTATTTCGGAAATTGAACCTGATTCTGTTGAAATGGCTCTTAATGATGAAAGTTGGGTTTTAGCAATGCAAGATGAACTTAATCAATTTGAGAGAAATAAAGTTTGGAAATTAGTTCCTAGGCCAAATGACTATCCAATTGTAGGAACTAAATGGGTGTTCAAAAACAAACTTGATGAATCAGGAAATGTAATTAGAAACAAGGCTAGGTTGGTCGCAAAAGGATATAACCAAATAGAAGGCATAAATTTTGATGAAACATTTGCTCCAGTTGCTAGGTTAGAAGCCATTAGGATTTTTCTAAGCTTTGCTTGTTATAAAGGTTTCAAACTTAAACAAATGGATGTAAAAAGTGCATTTCTAAATGGTGATTTGAAAGAAGAGGTTTTTGTTGAACAACCCCTCGGTTTTGAAAATCATGATTTTCCAAATCATGTGTATAAACTTGAAAAAGCATTATATGGTCTTAAGCAAGCTCCTAGAGCTTGGTATGACTGCCTTTGTACATATCTTTTGGAAAATGGCTTTAAAAAAGGGAGTGCTGACACGACACTGTTTCTATTACATAAAGGAAGTGATTTTTTGATTGTTCAGATTTATGTGGATGATATCATTTATGGTGCTACTAATGAACTCTTGTGCGAGAAATTTGAACAAGTCATGCAGGCTAAATTCGAGATGAGCTTGGTTGGAGAATTGAAATATTTTCTTGGATTTCAAATCAAGCAAAGCAGTGATGGCATTTTCATTTCACAATCCAAGTATGTGTTGGAACTGTTGAAGAAATTTGGAGTTGAGAACTCCAAACCATTGAGAACTCCTATGAGCCCATCAACAAAGTTGGACAAAGACGAGAAAGGAAGTGCTGTTGATCAGAAGAAATATCGAGGGATAATTGGTTCACTTCTCTATCTTACTGCTTCTAGACCTGATATTATGTTTTCTGTGTGTTTGTGTGCACGTTTTCAATCTAATCCTAAAGAATCTCATTTGAAAGCCACTAAACGAATTTTGAGATATCTTTCACACACAAACAAATTTGGGTTATGGTATCCTTCTTGTGAAAATTTTGATTTAGTTGGCTATTCTGATGCTGATTATGCTGGTTCATTGGTTGACAGGAAAAGCACTAGTGGAACATGCTTTATGCTAGGACACTCGTTAGTTTCATGGTTAAGTCGAAAACAGAACTGTGTTGCATTATCCACCACTGAAGCAGAATATATTGCTTTAGGAAGTTGTTGTGCTCAAATTTTATGGATGATGCAAACTCTTTCTGATTTTGGCTTAGTTTATAAACAAGTTCCATTAAAATGTGACAGTAAAAGTGCAATAGACTTATCAAATAATCTTGTTCATCATTCACGCTCAAAACACATTGATGTGAGACACCACTTTCTTAGAGATCACATTGCTAAGGAAGACATTTGCATTGAATATATTTCAACTGAGACTCAACTTGCTGATATTTTCACAGAACCCCTCCCCGAAGAAAGATTTTCCAGATTACGTTTGGATTTGGGGATTATAGAAATTGACTAATCACTTTTCATTTTTTGTTTGAAATATTCTTGGATATTCATTTTCAACTTCAATTTCTAGGATTCAAACCAGTTTAGGATATTATTCAAAGATTGATTTAAATATGGTATTCAGTAGTGGAAATATGTTCGTTTTATTTTTCTTCAAACAATTAAAAAAAAATTATCTCTCATTCATCCATCCTCATTTAAAAGTCCTTATGGTTGTGCATGGATGGAGCATGCGAGTGAATTATTGTACCATCATCACTCCATTCTCATTTAAAAGTCCTTATGGTTATGCATGAATGGAGCATGGTAGCTAAATATCCTTCTGGTCTACCTTAACAGTCCGGATGCTTAGACTAATAAGTAACTGCTAATCCCATTTAAAAGTCCTTATGGTTATGCGTGGTTAGTAAGTGCTTATTTTTGTGCTTAAATGTCAATTTAAAAAAAAAATATTTGAATACATTTCCCTGCCGTTCCATTATTTTTTTCTGTCTTTTGATAATGACAAAAGGGGGAGAAAAGAACTAGATTTTGATAAGGAAGTAAATATTTTTGGAATACTTCAACAATATTTGTTTAATGTTGTTAGATAATTTTCCTTAGTTATTTTATTCGTCAGTAATTTTTGTTGTCTTCTAAATAGGGAGTGGTCTTGGTTGTAGGGGGAGCATTCAAATAGGGGGAGCAAAACATTTCATGCTCAAACACATGTATTAGCATTTCAAAATCTTTAATATATATGTTTGTCATCATCAAAAGGGGGAGATTGTTTGATGTGATTTTTTGTTTGATGATAACAAAATATATATCAATATATATATATATGTGTTTGCAATTTGGACTATATACAGAAAGGAAGAAATATTCATATTGAATAATTATACTATTGCACAGAATTTATATAATTCAACCAGTATTTTTTATTCAATATAATATTTTATTACAACACTTAAACAATACAAAGTTTTCAGCTCTCTCTATATATACATACACCAGTTCATACATTTTACATTTCTCACTACAACACTCAACACTCAGTTTTTCACTCTGTCTGCACATCTGCATCTATCTGCATTGTCCAGCTCCATTTCTTGTCCCGTCTCCTGTGTACCTGTATAATTAGCAACTACAACAGTAATCTGAAAACAAACAATTTGAATTTGCAAAAATAGAAATTTGTTTGTGTCTCAGATACATGGGTTATTGTCATCATCTTTGATTGTGTAATATCTGTGCATATCAGTGTTCTTACAGGTAATCGTGAGTGGTTGCAATGCACACGTGTACATTTATACACGTGTGCACTGCCTCGCCAACTCGTGTGCGCTATCAACAAAAGCAATCATGCACAATATAGACTCGGCTGGATATGCAACCTGACTGTGTTCAAAGTCTCGACCAAAATCAGTGACTCAATGCAAATGCAACAACAGAGCACAATGCACAGAAATCACAAACAAGGTCAAACCCAAGATAGGTTCAACTCATGGCAACTTGAAGCATACGAGGTCAGACAAATCACTGCAACAGCAAACTCAGTGAAGCCAAAGTGCAGTGCAACTGCAAAGAAGTTAGTGGCAAGCTACAAACACCGAGTGCAACAGCAAACACATCATGAAAGACCACAAAGAAATGCTACCAAGCAAACAAAGACCAGACAATACAGCATGTACAAGGAACAATGAATTGAATGAACTCGACCAGACACACATGAACAGAACATCAACTGGGCAGAGACAAAACAACACAGTCAAGTCACAATGAAACTGCAGTAGACAGGTATACAACAACAAGCATGGAGTATGCAAGCTCGACTAACAGGTTCAACAATATACAAGCCCAAGTGAAACCAAACAGCAAAGCCAAGCATGATACAGGTGAACAAGAGACAAGTACACAACAAACCCGAATGTCACAAAGCATAAAAACATGTATGCAACATGGTGAGCAACACAAGGGCAGTGGACAGAACAATGCAACACAGTGAAAATGCTCAATGAACCAAGTACAGACAATAAGCTACGTGCAGTGTGCGAGTACAAACTCCAATGAGCAAATGCAACAGTGAAACTCGAGACCAAATGCAACTACATGAACAACAGAGAAGATGGCCAGAGACGAAGCTCACAAGGGCCAGAAGATCAACGACCAGTTAAAAAAAAAATCAGAAGACACAGTGAGCTCAACAGTTATGCAAAAATGTCCAAAGTCAAAGAAAAAAAAATGGGGTTGAATTTAAAAATAAACATCGGGTTTTAATTAAGTCAAAGAAATCTAATTTGGAAAGAAATCTCTGCATCAAATTTCTCGAATACATATATGGTCAGTGTTAATTCAAATAGGGGCCGAGACAACAAATATAGGAAGAAATCTTCGAATTAATTAATTCGAAAACAAATATGGACAGCAATAATTCAAAATTAAATCAAGAAAGGAATACTCCAATTCCAGAACAAATTCAGGAAAAATAATCAACGACGTGTAGAAATCAAATCTGACAGTGGTTATTAGGATTTCAACCCTATAAATAAACCCCAAGAAATCATCATATAACACACAACAATCGAGTCTAGCAAGCAATTAAAACAAGCAACGAAAGAGAATACATACAAATCTATCAAACTCGATCAAAGGAGCAGCTGCGAAACAAAGCGCAAGTAGAATCGATCATCAGAGCGCGAGCACGAGCACGAGCATCAAAAATCAGTCAAAGCTCCAATTTGGATCGCAAGGGAAAGAAGCCCTAATTCAGATCGAATAAAGAATACAACAGAGGGCCGCCATTTTTTCTTCACAAACAAAAGACAAAGGATCGGGTGAAATAAGACAAGAGGGAAGTGGCCGCATATTTCTTTTGTTTTGGGTTTGGGTGGTTTTTTTTTATTTAAGGGCAAGATAATTTAAATTGTTTTTAAATTTAGTGCTTGCTCTTATAATTTGTTTTATTTGTCTGTTCTTTTCAAAACAAATCGTGGTAAATCACCACCTAGGGTTTAGGTGTTGTCAGATTGTCTAGTTAGAGTTAGTCCAGTTAGCAGGGTTTGCGAGTTTGCAAAACTCTATAGGCGGTAGCATGGTTAGCAAGTCTGTTAGAGTGTTTGTAAGCGGGAAACTGTTTAATTCTAATAGAAATCTGGGAATGCAGCAGTAGGCAGGGGTTGCCGAAGCTGGGTAAATTTTGTGTGTGATTTACTTTTCAGCATATTTATTTCTGCAGTTTGTTTCTGTGTTTAATTCGGAAAAATTTGCTATAACCCTATTCACCCCCCCCTCTAGGGTTAATCTAGATCTTACACAAATATCATTAGTTAAAGTGATTTATTAAATTCAAGATTAAAATAATTAATACACTTCAAATATCATTATTTAAAATGATTAATTTCTTTTAAATATCATTAATTAAAATGATTATTAATTTCAATTATCATAAACTAAATTAATTAATTAATTAATTAAACTCCATTATCATTAATTAATTAATTAAACTCAGGTAATCATTAGTTAAAATGATTAACTAAGTGTAAAACATCATTAACAAAAATCATTAATTCAATCTATAGATAAACCAATTTTAATCATCATTTGTTAAATTGGTTAATTAATCTTAAATTAATTAATTTAAAAGATTAATTGCTTTAGACCATCATTAATCAAAATGCTTTAATAAATTTTCAATATTTTTTTAGTAGAAATACAAGCTCAAGTTCATATGACAGAGTTTTGATTTAAGTTTAATAAATTACGATATAGCCAAAATCGCTATGACGACATTTTAACTATAAAATGGAATACCAGCAATTAATTTCAATAACAGCATATATGTGTAAATAAAATAACTAATGGCCAAGAAATCCCATTTGGGTCTCTCTATAGATTTTTCCTGCAAACAATGGTTATCGACAATATATATATATATATATATATATATATATATATAATCATATGGGTTGATAACGATCAAATTAACATGTCATCCATTTTCCAAACAGAATTCAACCAGACAAACAATAAAACAATTTTAACTAACATCCAAACAATCAATAAATATTTATAGCATTATTGATGTGATATAATAAAATTAAATGTGAGATAAACTCACCGAAGGTTTTGAAAACTTGAAATACTTAGCACTTGGAAAGCTTGGAAAACCACTCGAAAATGGGTCGTTTTACACTCGACTTTTGGACCCTTTCCTCTCGGAATTTGGAAAATTGGTCATAAGGAAAGTTTTAGATTATTCATTCCAATATCATTTAAAAAAAGAATTACTAGAATGAGTTAAATTCTGAGGAAGTTATAGCTAAAACGGTGAGAGGTATTTTCGGACATCAAAATCGAGGTTCAAAAAACTCTTGGAAAAAATGATTTTTTTGGAGCAATTTAGCTCGATATAAGAAAAAGTACAAAGTTGTAGCTACTAGAAATATATATGTTCAAAAAAAATTGGTTTTGGTGTTTTTTTTAAGAAGTTATGGCCGAAATCATTTCAGGTAAAATGGAAGAAATTTAAATGAAAAGAAGGAACCTTTAAACAACTTTTTAAAATATTTAAAAGTTAATTTTTGAAAACTTAAAACATGAAATATTTTGGGAAGCCATTAATAGGTTTCATGAAGCTTTAAGGAAGATAAGAGAAGAGAAAATGAAAATAAAATGAGTAAGAAAGGTGAAAAATTAGTTTTATATTAAATAGAAATAACAAATTACTTTTTTTACCCTCATGTACTCTACCATCCACACATGCATGCCATGTCACACCCTCTCCTCTACCTCACCCATTTCAGCCCACCCCTAGCCACCCTCCCATTAAATCAAAGTCAACATGCATAAGTACTCTAATGTACTTATGTCTCCTAATGATGTGACATTCTCTTTTTTTATTGTTGCCAAAGTGTCACATCATCAATTTCTTAACTTAATCAATTACACTTAACCCTAATAAAACTACTAATCTATGTTTAAAACATTGCATAAATTTTAATATATATATACACAAATGTGTACACAACATTTCAAATAACTTTTATACGATAAAACGTCGAAATTCGGGAAACGATTTCATGTCACATTTTCTGTTTTTCATCAAACTATATATTTTTGTAAACAAATTTTGAAACATTATTTCACCATTATTATTTGTTATTAAAAAGATTTTTATTTTCATTATAAAACCATTTATTTGAATATTTAAAATTAATGAAATATTCGCAAATCAAACCAGTGAAATTCCGGGTCGTTACAATGATCCTCTGATATGATTTGGAAATGAGAAATCATTCACAAATATTTTGTGAATGTACTTATGTCAGTGAGATAAGTATATGAATGGTTTTATAAACACTTTTGAAAAGAGTTTTAATAAATGAAAGATTTAGTGTGAGGCTTTGTGGATGCTATGGGTAATTAAATATCTGAATTGTTACTTGTTGTTTCTTTGATAGTTAAATAATCGACAATCAATTCTGGACCAAAAGATTTCTCCGGAAATATCTAGGAGAAACACAAGTTATATGGCATGATCATCTTAGATGATGCTATTATATACGCATAAATCTCGATTTGTCCTCCTAGGACAAATGATAAGGAGATCTGTCCACTTAAACAGTTAGGGAGTGATCAGTGCTCCTATTTATTGTCTGATTATTTCCAAAAGAACCGGAGTTGAGTTTGCTAGAACTATCAAATGTTGTTTCGAAGAGACCGGGATCGGATAAGTATGAATTATCCTAAAATCACTTTGATCCAACTCAAGCGTTTCAAACTGAAGACATCTTATAATGATTGAAGATGGGGCTTTTGAAGTGCAAGGGCTACTTGCTACTAATCTTAAGGGTAATTCCAAAATGGATGTTGTAGAGGTATTGTCTTCAGTTTCCTTCAGACCCAGAACAAACTTATATGGATGAATGTTGGCATTGCATTTATGCCTGGAGGATAATGTTAGCATTCCAAGATGGTTTGCTATATAAAAGGTAATCATAGCCTCAAGCCTCATCAACGTGAGAATGACTAAAATCAGGGAATATCCTTAAGGACAATGTGGTTCACTACCATTAAGGTACGGTCATCATCCAATCTAGGTTGATGTTATGGATCATGTATGCTTAGGGCTCATTTAATTTATTTATCCCAACCAAGGGGATGACATATTCGACGCTATCCAATAAGGGTCGGGCCGGTCTTGACTTGTAGGGAGTCCATATGAGGCTCATAGTGTGTTTTATCTAGAGATGCGCTGTGATAGGTGGTGCCCTAGTGCCTTGTCATCGATGGAATCCATTTTACAATACACGCCTTTACGGATTTAGCTATGTCGGGCTACTTAATTGTGAGATGCAAGCATTTCAGCAATATTAATATGTAGTTATATCTTAGGCATTATTATAATATCGTCGGATTTTCTATAGAAAGCATTTCGGTTATCGTAAGGTAAAAACTCATATGTGTTTATGTATGGCGTGATCTTGTGTGATATCTTTGCTTTTAAAGAAATTTATAAGTTATAATAAATAAAATTCCTTATGATTTGAGTTTCTCGTGCAGGTTTTACCAGATTGATCCGGGTGTTATTTTTCTTATAATGCTCGGTTCAGCTCGAGCATATTTTCCAGATTTAGCTGGATTCTTTTGGAGTTTTCAAGAGACGGCTTAGATCCTCCAAGACGTATTCACATACCTTATATTCTTCCGCTATTCTGTTTTGTTTTGTTCTTATCTATATTCATCAGTAATTGTAAGGATATGTTGTTATAGTCGTCCAAGCTGAAAATAGGTTAGTATACTCTGAAGTTGTGTATTAAAGTTCTTTCTTTTTGTAAAGACTTGATTTATATATTATATGTTACTCATCACGTTTTTATGAGATTTTGTTCCATCTTCTTTTCTCTTCACCCCAAAATGACCTATATGTAAAGGCCTGCTTTTCCGCACAACTCAAGTTAATAACAAACCACACTTGTCCAACTCAAATTAAACAAAAAGATGGATAGTTAAGAGAAATAAGGAAGAAAGAAAACGAGAAGGGAAGAAAAGAAGGGAGAAATTAAAACAACACAGAATCTCACAATTGCAACGGAACAACATATAGTATAATATCAATGATCTTTGCAAAAGAGAAACTATTAAATATGTACATCCATCAGAGTATGAAAACAATCATATTTATTAGCCTGGACAGTTATAACATTTATCCTCTCAATTGCTGATAATTTCAGTAACAAAATAGTGGAAAATAAACATATACGAGAATATGAGTTGAAGGCCTCCAACTCGTCTCCTGAGCTCTAATGCATCCAAAGCAATCTGTAAATATGCTCGGTCTGATTTGAGCATTATAATAAAATAACACCCGAATCAGGCTGAAAAACCAACATGAGAAAAACACACCCAATTGGATATTTAGAGTTATAGAAACCTTTCAAAAATCAAATGTAGTGACGCAAAAATTTTGATAACTAAATTAGTTAAAATTTATAGGATCTTGTAATTAAATTTAGGAAGAAAATAAAATGTTTATAATTCATATTGAAGTAAATGTAGAAATGAAATGCAGGATTTGAAATTTAAGCTAAGTATTGGAAATAAAAATGAAATTACGATGCATTGAAGTAATGGGAATTGTTATTCTAGGCTAAGAAATTTAATATAAGAGACAAATGGGAATATTGTATTAACTAATGCAATGATAAAATTTGTGATAATTTAATGAACCAATATTTTAGAAACCGGTGAAGCAAATTTCAATAAATTTGAAATAATGTAAATTGAATACAAACGTAAGTTTATTTATAGGGCATTAATTGATGAATGAAAAAGTTTGAAACCAAAGTAATTTATGGAAGGCAATTAATAGTAATCAATGTATATATTAGGCAATTGACAATTTATGGTTCTGTTAAGATAACAAAGTTATAATTGAGTATTTGGTAATTAATTAAAATAAGAAAAATAAATGTAAATGTATACCTTGGTTACAAAATTTATATAAGAAAGTGATGAAAATATGAATTAATTAATGTACGCATTTTTTATAATGGGATAAAACGTAAATTTATGTACTAAAGATAATGTAGGGTGATAAGTATTCATAATGGTTGTGTTGATGTTAAACGTTACTATAATGATTGTAATATAGAATAACGGAAGTGGAAATGGAAATTAATAGAAACGTAAACTTATTTTAAGGCAGTAATTACATGTAGATTTATGAAAGGGAGTTAATGCAAATAAATGGAATTGAATTTTACGTTAGTATGAATTTAAAGGAATATGTGGTAATTGGATAAAATCAATATATGACAATAAATGCAATGATTGTGGGTTAATAATAAAGTGTGAATAGGGAAATGATTGTTATAGTAATTGAATGGAATTCCAATTTGTTGGAATAGAGTAAATATATACTTGGCAATAAATTTAATATAGGAAAACTAAATTGAAATATTGAATGATTAATTTATATATATAAAATAGATGGTGATTATTGGATTTGGAAATAATAAACTTATAAAAGGTGATTAAGAGTTGTGACCACAAATTAGTATGAGTGATACATATATATTTAATTCATTCAATTGGATTGGAAATCATTGCAATAAATCTAAAGGAAATGTTACATTAATATAAGTTTGGGAAACATTAAGGGTAATGGTTATGAACCAAATATAATTATACCATAGGAAGAAATTTATCGAATAATAATTGGTTAGATAAAAAGGATTTAAGTAAATCAAGCTAATTTATTTGGATAAATTTTATTTGTTGAGTTTATTGTGAATGTAATTAATTACTACGCTATTTGGAATTGAGATGGGAACTGGTTCAAAGAATTCTACGTTAATAAGTAATACAAGATGATAAAATTTATGAATTATAGAATTTGAATTTTAAATAGTGAGTTAATTTATTTAATTTATAATAATTGGATTTATTGCAAATGAATGAAATCAAATATTTAACTATTACATTAATTTAACAATTAATTTGAAGTTTGGAAATATTTATGTAATAATTTTTAAATCCAATGGTAAACCCTTCTATTTAAAATTATGAATGGAATAATTATGGGTTAATTCAATTTAATGGAAATTTGGAAATTTATCTATAATTTTGAATTTTATGAAATTAAAGATTTATATTGATTAATCTTTAATAAATTGACATTTAAAAAAAATTTAAATCATTGTAAATGTTTGAGAATTATAAAGTGATACAGATTGCAAATTTCAGAATTTAAATTTGAAATTTGATTTAATTATTTATTTTAAAAATAGCCATTTTGGTCACGGACTCGGATTTCGACGAAACTAGTTTCATCGGATCCGTAACGGTGAATTATTGTAGGATTTCAAGTTTCGTATCGATTGGACTTGTCGTTTGATCGTATGGGCTTGAAACGCCTTGAAATCAATTTAATTGGAATCAATTGAAATCAATTTGAAAGTATTGATTTCAGCATAACTTCTGCATACGATGGAATTTGGACGTGAAACCTGTTCCATTGCGTTTAAAATATTTTAAAACAGCTATTTTGATATATGGGTTTAACCAATTTCGCTCCGGGGTCAGGACGGGCTTTTTAGGCCACGTTAGCGGTAGCACGTATATCTATCAACCCGATCCATCTATTTTTCAGCTTTATCTATAAATACCCTACTAAAACCCTAGCCTTCGTCTATTCACATTTGTCTGCACGTAAAATTTCTTCAGCTCCTCCTCTTCTTCCAATGGATGCAAACCCTAGATCCAATTTCAAATTCAAAAAAAAATCAAATCCAAAGCCTAAAATTCAATGTCCTCAGAAAAAATTGAAAAAAATATATGATAAAGTTCTCGAAGAGCATAATCTGCTGGTGTGACGTTTGTCCTGGAATCCACGTTTTGGTTTCGGCCGTTTTGTTTTGGCTTGTGTGTTTCAACAGTGGATCTACGTCCTTAGGTCGATCGGGGGGCATGGATGGGTAGAGGGCGTAGAGCAGGGCGCATCGGCACCACTGGTTCATCTTCAGGAGACTAGAATTCGCCGTGGTTGGCCGAAATAGGAAGCGTCTTCGCGAGTTCTTGGTGGTACCGGAGCAGTGGACGCGTGACAGGGAGGTGCGCCTCAGGGCGTGGAGGTTCGCGGCGTGGCTTGATCGAGCCGAAGGCCAATGGTTAGGTGGCGATATTTTGGATTAGGGTTTTTCTTGGTGGCGGCTATGTCGATATCGCGAGTTGAGGAAAGGGTTTGGACGCATGAAATTTACGGGAGGAAGCTGACGTGGCATCGTTGTATGGGTGAGATTTTTTATTATTATTAAATTTTGATTTCAATCGTCTTAGTAGCATAACTTTCTCATACGATCTCGTATTCACGCGTGGATTTTTGCGTTAGGATCGTATTTAGATTTCGGTCATTATGGCATGGGTTTGGGCAGGTTCTGAGGCTGTTGAATTTTGAAGTTTAAATTGGATTTGAATTCAATTTAAACTCAAAAGGTGAGTGTTTTAACCCACCCACAACTTCTAAAATCTCTTATGTTTGTTAAATTGATTTGTGATGTGTTTAGAATGTTATTTATAGCTATTTGACATATATTTCATCATCTTCTCAGTTAAATTGCATTCATTTAATTCACGCGTTATTTAATTCATTATTGCATTTAAAACTGCCAGTTAATTGTTAATTAATTTATTCATTGCATTTAAAACTGCCAGTTAAAAATTTAGTTAAATATATCATTGCATATAAATTGTTAGTTAAATGTATTTATTATTGCATATAAACTACAGTTAAACAGTTATTTAATTCATTATTTAACTGTCAGTAATTAACTATTATTTATTGATGTGATTGTTTGAATTGGATGATAAATTGATAAATGTTTGATGATTGATATGATGGATGAATGGATGCTGTAATTATATTGTATAAACTGCAAGTTATTATGCATTTTCATTCATTCGAGATTGCGGTTTGAAATGATATACAACCGCATTTTTTTTAAATTGCGGATTGAAATGATAAATATCCGTATCACTTGACCATAGGATAGAAAATTATATACAGGCACCGCGGTATATATATATATATAAATATTTTTGAAATGAGTTTATGTGGTTTTGGAAAGAATACGGTTTAATAAATATTAAATTTTGATATATATATATATAGTAAATTTTTTGAATTTAGCTATGTATAAATTTGTTTCAAATTTTAAAATAAGCTAAATAATGAAGTTGATTTCGTTTATATAATATGGTTAAGAATATATTTGAAATTCTATTGTGTATAGAGTTTATAATAACTCAAATAAAAGTAAGGTTGAAGATAAATGTGAATATGATTTGAATTAAAGTATTTAAGAATTTTCCTTGAAAAAAAATTGTTTTGAAATGTAAATAAATTAAGATTTACAGGGTATGATCTTATAACTTGATTTTTTGATTGAGGATTTAAATGAATATCAAATTAATTTAAAGAATATTATCAAGTTAATTTAATTTAAAAGAATATGTAACGACCCAGAATTTTAATTAATTAAAATTTGGATATTTAATTGAATTTAAATATTAATAAGTGGAATTTATAAGTCGAATAAATTTTAGTTCGAATAATTGGATTTAATTGAATAATTAAATCGATAATTTAATAGTTGGAAATACAGAAATAATTGAAATTTGAGTTTAATATGGTTGAAAATGATTTGTAAAATTTTATGATATCATATTGAAGTTATAATGATGTTATGGAACTTTTAAAATCGAATTAAAAGTTAATTTGTGAAAATTGAATATTTTAATATTTAATTATCGACTGTAAAATAGCCAATTTTTGAACAGTCTCAGAATTGAACGAAACCAGTTTCATTGGATTCGTAATAGTTTGTTATTATCGGATTTCAATTTTCGTAGCAATCAAAGTTGTCGTTTGATCGTGGCAGCTCGAAACGCATCGAAATTGTTTTAATATTAATTTGGCGGGTTAAAATAGTCATTTTTCAAAAAGTCTCGGATTTCGACGAAACCAGTTTCATCGGATGATATTATTGTAAGGTTTCAAATTTCGTGTCAATCGGATTTACCGTTTGTCCGGGGCAAGCGAAAACGCATAGAAAATCGTTTAATCGGTTTAATTTAAAATTAATCGTTTATTTCCGTATCTCGCACAGATGACCGAATTAGCTCCCGAAACACGTTCCATTGTGTTCGGAACGTGGGGTAAACCTTAGAAACGCCAACCGGCACGCTTCGTTTGGAGTTCGGAAAATTTCGGATGAATAGTGTTTTGAGAATTTTCTATATAAGGCCCTCTATTTTCACTTTTGCAAACCAAACCCTCCTTCTTTCTTCTTCAGCCGGCCCTAATTTCAATGGCCACGAAAATTCGAAACTTCTTCCCTCAATCTCTTCCAATCCGTGAAGAATTAGCAAAAACTCTCAACTACAAAGTTGTAGAGGACGATGAAAGCTTCAAATCCATACGGAGATGATCGAAAACGGAGCTTCGAATCAACGAAAAATCGAGCAAGAAGGGGCTGCGTTTTTTACGCAAATCGAGGTGATAGGGGAGGCCGAGTTCAACATGGTGGCAGCCGAAGGTAGCTCTTGTCACGAGCTTCGATATGGCGCTTGCTGATCGAGTTCTAGGTGTTCGGTTTGCTTGCATAATTCAACCCTAGTTTTGGAGCAATGGGTTTGGTGTACGTGACTTTTACTGGAAAAAGAATGGAGAAGGTGTGGTGTGCGGCCCAGATCTGGGAGCTTGAAATCAACGGCCACGATTTGTTAGGTTTAATATTAGAAAAGAAAATGTAAATAAAATTATGTTTAAATTGTGTAAACTTTAAAATATCATATCTCTTTCATACGAGGTCGGAATTCGACGAAACTTTTTGCATTGGAATCGTTTCGACAAGCTCTACGCAATGCAACTGGATTGGAGTTGATTGGAGTCAGTGAAAATTTTGGGTAAAATTAAACGTCCGTTTAATTTTATTCGAAATAAAAGGCTGGAACGGAATTGAAATCAAGGTGAGAACTTCTCACTCAATCGAATAGTTCGATTTATATTTTAAATACTTAGATTTAAAATTGTTGACTGAATGTTGAATGATGATTGTTATCTATTGATTGTTAAAAATAAACATTGTGCGCCGTTAGTAAGCGGAGGTTTTTTATTAAAAATATATACCGCGAATATTTCACAGTACAGTGAAATTGGTATTATTTATGTACTTGGAGTTGATTTTCCTGCATTATATAGCGGATGAGACCCTATTGCGCCGTCTATTAAGCGGATAATATTTTATAAATCCCATATACCGTGATAATTCCGTACTGGAGCGGAATTGGTATTGTGCTAATGTTTGTGGATGCAGGGAAACAGGTTGGAGGGATCCAACTGGATTCCTCAACTGTATTGATTTATTTACTGATATTGTGATATTTGTTGATTATCATATCGATATATGATATTTGGATGTCGTGATTGACTATTTGGTGCTGTTGCATCATCGGATCCATTTTTGAAGTTTAAAGTAACGATTTTGATTTTTAAAAGGATTTTAAATTGATTTTTCAAAGTATATGTTTTTATTAAATTTTGAATTGATTCATTTTAAATAATTAAAACGTATAAATTTTTATGTTATAAAAGTTAAGATTTTTGTAAAATATAACCAAATTGAGATTTTCGAAATAAATAGTGATTAATTTATAAAATGGTTTAATTTGTAATTTTGAATCATTATAAAAGATTTTTAAATTTATTTTTATAAGTTAAAAATATTGGAATTATAAAACGAGCTTTTATAAGTGTTAAAGGTGAAATAAAGATGGATTTCATAAGTGAACGGAATTTATAGATTTATAAATTGTGAAGTTATAAAAATAAATAGATTTTGTAAAATAGAATATTTATAAGTAATTATCTTATAAATCGGATTTTGGCATTTAAATGAGATATAAATGGAATTTGTTAATAATGAGATTTATAAATCGAAGCTTATAAATAGAAATGGAATTTATAAACATTGTTTATAAATTCGAAATCAATTGAATTTGATAAATTGAATATTGAAGTTTATTAAAGGAAATATATTCACGATTTTGGACAGTGAATACATTATTGAATAAAATGGTCATGTTTGGCAAAATGAATATTATGAAATGAAGTTAATTATTTTAAAGATGTTTTAAAATGTATTATGGATCGAAACCATAGATTTCAACATTCATTGTTGAAATAGACGTTTTCGAGAAAGAAGGAAATGGTGGACTATAACACTGTTGTTATAGTAAATGGTTTCCGAAAGGAAATGTTTTGTATAGTATTGGGATTTATATATCTATCTAAATTTAGAATCCCTATACTAGTGATTTTGGGTTGTCGTAACGATGTTTTGCGCAACATTCGTTTTGGCCCAAATAAATATGTTTAAGAGAATGATTTCCTTAAAGAATGAAATATATACTTAATTTTGATTTAAGTATATCGAATATTTTCAAATGTTGAAAATAAATAGATTGGTGAATTACTTATTATTAAATAAGTATGAAAATATTTTTCCAATGTGAAATGAACGTTTTAGAATTTATCCTTGTAAAGATAAATTGAAAGTGAATATTAAAAAATCGTTTTGGGAATCATATATTCATGGATATTTTGGAATTGTAAATTCACTAGGGAATTTATAAAAGAAAGGAAATTTTGTTTAAAAATAAACGTTGATTTATTTTTGAAGTGTGGGAATAAATTTATGGATTTGGAACGTAAATGTAAAGTAAATTGGTAAGGATTTATTTAATTGGTTTAAATGAACCATTTTGAAAGGAAAGTATTTCCGCGTAAGGAAAATGATTGAAATTTGTTTTCAAAGGAGATAAAGGTGAAAAGTGATTTGAATTTTTTTTTCAAATGGTTGAAGTGTGGAAATGGATATATCTAGTAAAGATATTTTGGAAAGTAAATAATTTGAGAAATTATTTGGAATTTGGTGATGTTGAGCACGCCTATTGATAGTTAAATAATCCGACTATCAATATTTACCTTTAAATAGGTATTTGTTGTGATTGTTTAAATTTGAATGCCACACTTATTTTTAAAATAAGCGCTCACTATTCGGGTTATCCGGGAAAGGACCTTGGGGTCGTATAACCCATTCCGAGTATGTGATACGTCGTTATGGATTGCATTTGATGACCGGCGTTGAAGACCGGATATTTGTGAAAACGAAAGGATTACCGTCGAGTTACTCTACATCGGCTGATCTCCGATATAGAGGTTTTATCACCCTTAGTGACGAGAAGTCCGGTCGTGAATAGTGAATATCCGAAATGCAAGGACTTCTTTGGAAGTGCCTTCGGTTCTGTTCGAGCCCGGAACAGACTTGTATGGATTGTATGTCTGACATTACAAATTGAGATATAAAGCTGATTTCTTTCAAATATATTTCTGTTGGTGGCGGAGAATTTATTCTCTTAGCTTAACACCCTTCTCTGAGACGTACGAGCTCAGAGGTTATATAGTTGAAGGTTATTAGTGATATACTCCCAATTTGGTTGTGTGGCATGCTGAGTGTTGCTGTGAAATGATCATTGTTTGATCATTTGTGATATGATCATTTGTTTGATCATTTATCTTGGTGATCATTTCTATGATCATTTGTTGACCCAAAGCACGGCTTTTGTATAAAGCGTGGCTTTGTGGACGAGACTTCGTCGGACCTCACACCCTGGAAATGGTCAAAACAGGAAGTATGCAGCAAGGTTATTAGGGGTAGCGCCCCTTTAGTGTATGTCATTCCTTCTGGATAGAGGTGGTATCATGGTATGGAGCCCAGATATTTAACCTATGTTGTTGCTGCAAATTTTGTGGTTGTTGGAAATCGAGGATCCTCGGATAGATCGGTTACGATCGGGGGATGACATATTCGTGTCAGTAGTTACCCAGTTAGGGGTAACCCGGCCTTGCATTGGCAGAGATCCGGTTTGGTTCTCGTGATTTCATTCCAGAGGCGTTTCCATGTGGCAATGGGAAGTTCCTTGGCCTGACCATTTGTTGGAAATCCAAAGAAACAATACGATCTTGTACGGTTTTAGTTGTATAACCTGCCATGGAATGTGACGGTAACCTGCTATTGAACATGGTAGCTACAGTAGGCGTAAGTACGAAATGTCTATGCTGGCTAAGATTTATATCTTTACTTTCGAAATAATTTTTCTACACTATGCACTAGTAATAATATCAAATGTTTCTTTTTAATGCGTATCAAGCATCTTTGACTATCATAAGGAGAAATCTCCTCTGATTCTGCGTTTGCATTGTGTGTGTGCGGGAGGCCTTATGGTAGTCTCATTTTTAAAAAGCATTGCGAATTGACTTTAAAAAAAATACTCCTCTACTTTGATTTTAAAGAAAAATAAACTGTTTTAGTTCTCACACCAGTCACATGACTGACTCGGAGTTTATTGTTTTCCTTCCTAAACTCTGGGTGCCCACCAATTTCCACACAGGCAGTCAAGAGTTAGGTTTATCGGGATATTCTGGAAATCAGGAGTTGCTGGAGGCAAGCTGGATGACATGGCGTATTATTAGTATATAGTATTTCTTTTCCACTGTTTATTGTTGTTGTTGTTGTACACTCTGATGTAATGAAATGTAATGTAATGTAATAACTGATATAGTTCTTTGTTTAAAGATTATTCATTTATGTATTATATGTTGTTCCGCTGCGATTGTGAGATTCTGTTATTGTTCTGTTGTTTTCTTTCTGTTCTGTTCTATCTTTTTCTCTCTTCTTCTACCTTTTTCTTTTTCTTAAACCCTAACGGTATGGTTTTTCGGCTTTCAATTGCTCGGCAGTTGATATAGTGGACGTATTGATGTCGGCATTCGTGAACGAAAAATCGCGATCGTTACAGAATATCCTGTTATTGAAGTTTAAGGGTTTTACTTAAATAATATTTGTTTCACTGAGTAAATATTTCAAATTTAAATAATAGGAATTTGGATTTGATATATATTAAATTTTCAAAGAATCCATTTTGAAATAGTGGTACATTTAAAGATTGAAATATATGAACTATAAAGTTGTGAAATATAGAATATTTAAACTTTGAAATATATGGGAATTAAAATGGTTTATTTGGAGGTCAAATTGATATTGAGAATTTATTGTGAAATTTGAAGAAGCCGTTTGTTTTATATAGTAATATAGTATTTGAACCATTAAGTATTGAAAGTTATGTTTTAAAGCTATGGTTTCAAGGTATATATATTTGAAAAATATTATGATTTTGGGAAAGGGATATTTATAAAATAAAAATTAGATCATATTGATTTGGGTTTTAAAAAAAAATGATATCGTATTTATATGGTTTGAAAGAGATATTATATTATGGTTTTAAAGTATAAATTATTTTGAAATAATCACGGGGTTATAATAACGATTGGTTGTTGAAGAGACCGGGATCGAAAGTTGACATACTCTCTGCCAACTCCGAAAACCACTTTAACAACCGTGTACACAGTGGAGATTCCAGAATGAAGTAGGTTGGTGGCGGCGTTTTCTTTGAGATAAATACGTGGACCCAAATCCCGTGAGTTGGCATAAGGTGGCTAAAACAGGAGCGATCGACGGGCTAAGGGGGTTAGTGCCTTTATCAGACAATCCTCTTCGATACTATACTCTGATTTGGATTGATTCGGTGGCCACCTTTACTTTTGATTTAGGGGAGAGTTTGTTCGAGGTGGGCGGTAGCTGGGGCTACGCGCTACCACCGGTCCGGAAGCGTCATTGGTATTTCTACCCTGGCATTGCCTAGTTGTGTTGTGTCACCTACCCTAGCGCGCCTTATACGATTTTGTTTTGTACCATACCTATGGGTGCCCTCTGACGACGCCCATTACGGGGGAAATTACGGTACAACTGAGACGACCAGACTTTTTCTCCACAAAAAGTCGTATCATCCTTAAGAAAGAAAGGGATAGAAAAGAGAAAAGAAAGAAGAGAAAGAAGAAAACAACATTAGAATCTCAACAGCGGAACGAATAAATTATATTAATAACATAAGTATTACATAGTTTACAACAGATATCAGAGTTACACAGACATAAACAACACGTACTAGACAGTTATGTATAGACTATGAGAATATATTATGTGTTAAGGGGAATATTGGGTCACTCCTTAGCGCTATTTAAAAGTAAGTTTATTTTACAATTAGGCACTATTATAATAGCGAAATATACTACATAGTAAATAGTTTAACGGATCCTTAAGAGATGTAAATCTCGAGCATCTCTTGAGTTACTGCACTCGTATTTATTTCTATTAATTTAACTTACATAAGATCTTTTAGTTCCGACTCGAGTGTTTTGTCTTTTCAATTCGCTCGGGTCAGCCCGAGCGTTTCAGGATTTCAAAGACCTTAGCTCTGGAGGACGAAGACGGAGTTTTATATTATTTTTATTATTATTAGTCACTATACTCTCACTGTTCCGCTGCATTGTTATTGGTATGTGTAACTCTGATAAATGTTGTAAGCATAATCGAATATTTTGTAAAATAGCTTTATAAACTGTATATTTGATTATTATATTTTATCCTTCCGCTGCGAGATTATATTTTATTTTATTTCTTTCTTGATTTTTTGATTCACCCCATAACAATCTGCCCTTTCGTATGGTTTGAATTGGCACGTGTGTCGATTTAAAGCGTGCAAAAAGGTGGGATGTTACATCAAAGGTATCTCGTAAGACCATGCCACACATAAACATAGATGGGTTTTTACTTTACGATAACCAAAACATTTCATGTGAATTCCTCTGATGTTATAATAATGTCTAATATACAAGTACTTATTAATCATAGCCGAAATTGTTACATTAATTAAATTCCAACATACTCGGTTCTACAACCAAAACCAAAGCCTCGTATTGGATAACGGATTCCAACTATCACTACACCAAAATAGGGAATTTGTAACCAATATAGTCATTACAAATGGAACTTATAACAGATATAGTCGTGAGCGGTACTAGTGTGGGGAATGTCGTTGCAACACTTCATAACGGAATTTATCCATTACTAACTTTCTCCATTACAACGGTTACTGTCATTGGTAAAATCACGATTTACAACGAATCTGTTCGTTGTTAATGTCGTTATTTTGTAATGGACGTATTCTGTTACTAAGTTTCCCTTTTCTAATGTAACAGGCGTTCCCACTACCATGCATTGTCACGAAATTTTCCGCTACAAATTTTGGCTTTACCAACGAACATACTCGTTATTAATTTCATTTTTGCCAACGAATATATTCGTGAAGAATTACTTATCCATATATGGCTAAATTTCTACTATAGTTCCTACTACAAATTATCTACTTCTATAATACAGAACTTACATACATACGTATCAAAACATACAACAAAATTATAGAAATTAAAATCATAAACACGGCGAAACATGCAATTTAAATAACATAAATGTTTGATAATAAATTAAAGAAAAATTCAAAATTTCATAGGTTCATCATACATGACAAAAGAGCATGAGATCAAAATATTACAACTTCTAACATAACTTGACAAATAAATTCTAGACACTACAAATAGCGAACACGATACTCTGGCCAAATAACAAAGCCTCCATCAATTATATCAATTAAATTACCATTTTGTGGTGCTTCATAAATAGGTGCATCTGGATCAAACACTTTCTCTACCCATACAACTCTTTCTCCATGCACTACCGCTCTATGGTGTCATGTTTTCTGTGTTTCAAGATGGCCTATAGCAACCTCTTTCAACTCTTGTGATAGTAAGATTATAGATTGTCTCTCTCTTGTGGAAGATTCAATAGCACCACTAGATTGAACACCCAAGCTATCCCCATTACTGTCATTGTGGCGCTCCATATTGGAAGCAACTTCATTCCTTGGTGTCACATTCCCTCCATATTGATTCATAAACTGCAACAAACTTTGTTGTATACTCATCATATTGCAATTCATTGATTTAAATTCTTCAGCTAGTCTATCTTGTTTGTTTTCAATCATTATTTTCCATTTTCTATCTTCATTCTCCTTGAAATTAGCTATTGCCTTTGATTTTTATGTGAGCTTCACTTGCTTCATAGTCGATGTAGAGCTAATTGCGCGACAATAGTTTTTTCTTTTCTCATTCCCAAAAACTTCGGCAATGGGGTCATTCTCAAAATCTTCTAAACTTCTACTTTCATCACTGCCATTGAGACTAGATTTTTCCTTCTGTCTTTCCTTCGCTGCCTCGATTAAAGCTTGCAAAACAACCAGTTTTTCTTCACATAACTTGATGTTGCTAAATATATCTTTTATACTGACATTGTAATATATGCTAATGGTATCAACTACTAATTATAACTGTAATTATATTGATAATATACCTTTTATACCTTTTATACTTATACTGACAATGATAATATATGTTAATATATGTACTCACATTGATAATTATAATTATCAATGAGCCGATTTATATGTTAACAGTATCAAATATTAGGGTATGGTCAGTGTTATTCTACCCATTCTCTGTTTTTTTCCTTTTCAACAAAACATTAAAAATACTGATGTTTGGCAATATTAACAGTATCAACTGCTAGGGTATGGTCAGTGTTGCGATTTTTTTCCTTTTCAACAAAATCTTCAAAAAAATTCCTTTCTGTGTTTGGCATAGTATTGTCAAATTAAAAATGTTTGTCAGGTGAAATATTACCAAATACTCTTTAAATGAACTAAGATTTTAGAGGCCACGGTTTGAGAAAGTGTTTTTAAAGATACAATTAATGTTATTTAGACTTGATGGCAGGAAGACAAAATTCATATGGCCCTTAACATGGCACAAGTTGCTTACTAATTTAACTAACATCTAAATATACAACTCAAAGAACCTAAAATAAGGAAGATCACATGCAGCACATGTGATTTTCGGTTTTTCAATACTGTGAGTAGCAGACTAAAACCGAATAATAAATGTCTGAAATTATAATTTAGAAAGAGCAACGAATAACAATTATTTTAACGGTGATAATTTTTTGTGGCGGCTTCTTGTTTCAAAATAATAAACAGAACACAGCCATGGCCTAATTATATATGGATACCACTCCGTTCTTCATTTTATGTTTGCAACTCTTTCATTCAAGAGCATACTAGCCTACACTACAAGAATAAGCTCTAAATAAGGAGTAATTGTTTTGAAAGCAAAATCTTTACTTATTCAAATGAACTTTTATTTTATATTTTCTAAAGCAAAATCTTTACTTATTCACTTCAAAATGTTCTTCATAACAAGGATAAGTTAATTTCAAGTACACACTTGCTATAATCTCTTGATGATGTATAGTTGAATGTGCAAGTTGTAAAAGAAGTATAGAATTGTTTTGAAAGCTTTTGAGATCGTTTAGAAATCAAGAATTAAAAGCACAAGAATAAGAATAACAAGTTGTATTTGAAAACAAAAAATCAAACTATATTTATAGTGTTGAATGGTTGC
The DNA here is from genome assembly GCA_030765085.1 of Allium cepa. NCBI lineage: Eukaryota > Viridiplantae > Streptophyta > Magnoliopsida > Asparagales > Amaryllidaceae > Allium > Allium cepa. The sequence goes on from CM060928.1 coordinate 592,317,913, forward strand.
AATAAAAAGCTTTAATCATTGGTAAAACATGTAGTCATTGACAGAAGCGTATCATTTGGGAGGAAGAAGACTCTCTATTCAAATTTTTGACTATTACAGTCGACCAGATGTTTGAATTTTGATTCAGATAGCTGAATCCATCTAAATTTGAAAATCCATCTTTCTGTTTTGAAAACTGTCTTCTTCTATATTTCTGAATACTTCAATAAGATATTTGATTCTATAGTCAGACGTCTAGTTGAAATAATTAGACATTTGAAAAGTCAATAAGAACAAGTTGCAAAGATCAGGAATATTCAAACGTCCGAGGAAGGCTTTTATTTAGATGTCTGAATATTCAGTCAGAAGTTTGAATATAAGTTGTAGATGTCGGTATCTTTTACACTGACATTGATAATATATTTTAACAAATATACTGACATTGACAATTGTAATTATCAATGAACCGATTTATATGTGAACAGTATCAACTACTAGGGTATAGTCAGTGTTATTCTACCCACTCTCTGTTTTTTCCTTTTCAACAAAATATTAAAAAAATAATTCCTTCTTTGTGTTTGGCATTGTATTGTCAAATGAAAAATGTTTGTCAGGTGAAATATTACCAAATACTCTTTAAATGAACAAAGATTTTAGAGGCCATCGTTTGAGAAAGTGTTTTTAAAGATACAATTAATGTTATTTAAACTTGATGGTAGGAAGACAAAACTGATGTGGCCCTTAACATGGCACCAGTTGCTTACTGATTTAACTAACATCTAAGTGTACAACTCAAAGAACCTAAAATAAGGAAAATCACATGCAGCACATGTGATTTTCCGTTTTTCAATACTATGAGTAGCAGAATGATAATAAACCATACTGAAACTGAATAATAAATGTCTAAGATTATAATTTAGAAAGAGCAGTGAATAAAAATTATTTTAACGGTGATAATTTTTTTGTGGCAGCTTATTATTTCAAAAAAATAAGCTCTGAATAAGGAGTAATTCTCAACTCTGATCATATTTCAAAGCATGAATTCACCCATCTATGTGGACCCATATATTTATTAACTAAAAAAGTGCAGATTTTGCATAGCGGTTCACATAAGTATTTTAAAGTCATAAATATAGCTGTCCACACAGGTGAGTGGTTATCTACTCTATTACATTTGAAGAGCAAATAATATCTACAAATTCAGTTTTTAATTAAATAATTCATGTTTTGGGAAATTTATGTTTATATTTTGATATGCTAATATAGGTGCTTGTAGTTTCCATTCTGAAAGACTGAAATGGAACATAAAACATGTGAAGGATTAAGAGAACATTTATATCTTTCTCTATTTATAAATTTTTCAGCTGCACATGTAATCACCTTCCCCATTTTTCTACTTGGATGCGCCACCTTCCAAGCCATTGTTCGTGTAATCTTCTTTCCTAGATTCTGCGCTGCCTGCATGTGAATAATTTCATGAAATATATTTTTTCTACTAAAAGATTAACATGAAAACTTCTTGTACATAACAATTCTTCATATACTGTAAGATATGGTTTTCTTCCCAAGGTATGAGTCAAATTACTTTTGCCTTTATTTTTAGGATTTGTCTTACATTGTTTCTTTTTCTTGTCACTATACTCGATATCAACAAACCTCTGCCACCATACTTTATCAATGTCATCAGGACGATTATTAGTTGCAACTTGTTTGGGTATGAGTTGTCCATCTTTTTTAAGGAATCTTTTATCAAATCATATCTTTAGCAGCTTGGACATGCTCCCGAACTAAAATCTTCGAACATATAATTTTGAAGTATAAGCATACTTGCAAAATTGCACGTCTTGAGTCACGATATTTTGGATAGGCATGTTAAACCATAATTGGAAGAACATATTGAATAATACATGATAGTCATATGATTTTCTAATACTCAAACTAGGTGGGTGAATGTTAACTAAATTGCCTATCTTTGTTGAAAAGCATGATGGAAGTTTTGTGTAACAACCCTGTATTTTGTGATTATTTTAATTTTAATTATTTTAACTGAAATTACTGACTTAAAAACTTTATTTTATTTATTAAAATGGATAAATTTTTCTATTTTAAATATAAATTTTGATTTTTGTGTGAATTACAATTCCAAACCTGAATAAATGAAATATTTTCAAAAAAGTGGATTTGATCAAAATGGTCAAACTTTGACTTTTAAATTTAAAATTTAAATTTTTGAATTTTTGAATTTTATCTTTTATTATGAAAATAGATTTAATTTCAAGATTACTGCTTTTCGTTTCGTTGAGCTCGGATTAATATTGTGAAAGTTATGCTTTTTACAATATTGTGTGTAAATTGTTTTATTTAACAAATTTGTTTATTTTAATTTATATAAATTAAGTAATAAACAAAGTTGTAAATAGCAATTAATTTATACGTTTTATATCCATTTTCTTATTTATTTTCTATGGTGTTTATATAAACGGTATTTTATTTATTGATTTGTTTCTTTAACATATATTTTATTAAATGGACAAGTAACAATCAATTTTGTAAATTAAGTAATAAACAAAGTTGTAAATAGCAATTAATTTACACGTTTTATATCTGTTTTCTTAGTTATTTTCTATGGTGTTTATAAATTAATGGTATGTTATTTATTGAATTGTTTCTTTGACATATATTTTATTAAATGGATAAGCAACAAATCAATTTTGTAAATTAAGTAATAAACAAAGTTGTAAATAGCAATTAATTTATACGTTTTATATCCGTTTTCTTATTTATTTTCTATGATGTTTATATATAAACGGTATGTTATTTATTGAATTGTTTCTTTGACATATATTTTATTAAATGGATAAATAACAAATCAATTTTGTAAATTAAGTAATAAACAAAGTTGTAAATAGCAATTTATTTATACGTTTTATATCCGTTTTCTTAGTTATTTTCTATAGTGTTTATATATAAATGGTATGTTATTTATTGAATTTTTTCTTTGACGTATATTTTATTAAATGGATGAGTAAAAAATCAATTTTGTAAATTAAGTAATAAACAAAGTTGTAAATAGTAATTAATTTATACGTTTTATATCCGTTTTCTTAGTTATTTTCTATGGTGTTTATATATAAACGGTATGCTATTTATTGAATTGTTTATTTGACATATTTATTAAATGGATAAGTAACAAACCAATTTTGTAAATTAAGTAATAAACAAAGTTGTAATAGCAATTAATTTATACGTTTTATATCTGTTTTCTTAGTTATTTTCTATGGTGTTTATATATAAACGGTATGTCATTTATTGAATTATTTCTTTGGCATATATTTATTAAATGGATAAGTAACAAATCAATTTTGTAAATTAAGTAATAAACAAAGTTGTAAATAGCAATTAATTTATACGTTTTTGTATCCGTTCTCTTATTTATTTTCTATGGTGTTTATATATAAACGGTATGCTATTTATTGAATTGTTTCTTTGACATATATTTTATTAAATGGATATGTAACAAATCAATTTTGTAAATTAAGTAATAAACAAAGTTGTAAATAGAAATTAATTTATACGTTTTATTTTATATGTTTCTATATCCGTTTTTTTATTTATTTCTTTGATGTTTATATAAACGGTATTTTATTTATTGAATTTGTTCTTTGGCATATACTTTATTAAATGAATAGGAAACAAATTAATTTAAGATACGTTACTTTGATTTTATTTTGGGCATACGTTTCATTTTCATTTCCTGCCTTTATATTACCCATCTTTTTGATTCCATACCATAGCCGTTCAAATCAGTAGCCGTGCATTCCAAAAAGAAAAATAAAACCCTAGCCGCCTATTATATTCTCATCTCTTTCTCTGCATTTTTCACGTGAAGAACTTTCTGTAAGTAATGGCTGCCTATCTTTTTATTTTCTTTTTTCCTATCTTCCCCTCTTTTTCAATTTTTCTCTTTTTTCTTTTGGGTTTGCCTTGCATAGTTCGGCCTCACCCCTCTTTTAGTCGCCACCTTCCTCCCTCACCTTCCCATCCACGGCCTACACCACCATAGCATCCTCCCAAAGCCAGGCCGTGAGCACCTAGGCCAAAACTCCACATCCAAAGCATGTTAACCATGACAAAACCATCCATTCGCCAAACCCCTTCATGTTTGCTTGCCCTATCACCTCACCACCACTCTTTCCGTTGACCGCACCACCTATCCATCACCCCACACCTCTGACTTGATCATGGCCGAGCCCAATATAGTCTAGGCCTAGCCTACATGCGCCAAAACTCCACCTAGTGGCCTTACCCCTTTGTATTCTTCATGTTGTAACTCCTACCCTTTTAATTCCTAGCTAGTCGTGCTATATGGACCCATACCCGAGCCTTTAACACCACCATGGCCGAGCATGGGATTCCTCTAGGCCGAGCACTTGAGTGGTTAAAGCATGGTCAAGCTATCTTGTTATTTATTTATCTTAATTTCCTATTTGTTTCAATCTAATTTTTGTTGAATATATATTTATAATGCTTTATTTATTTTAATTACAAGATTTAAATCTGGTTGTTACCTCATCTCAAATCTTATCGTGCCTCTCCGTGCTCTGTGGTGTGTGGGTATTTTTATTTTGAATCAATCTCTAGCATCGAAAAGGTGAGTATTCACGCTTGACATTCATACTTCTAGAATTGTAAATTGATAACAAGTGAATTTATAGAATTGTTATATCATGTTATACGTGCCTATGATATGAATTATATGATGTTAAACCCTGTTATAAACTTTTCACATCATTTACTATGTTATATATATGCTGTCATGTTGTTTATTCATTTCTGTTTATCATACTGCAAGTTCCCTGTAGAATAGAATCACTTTGGGTTGAAATGATACATACTCGAACGGACTTTAGAATCGGGAAAAATCGTTATGGGCTGAAATGATAGGCCTGAGCGATTTTTTTATTTATTTATTTTATTTAACTTGGGATTTGGGGGTTTGAAATGATAAAATCGGGATTTTTCTTTGTAAATTACGAGTTGAAACGATATATTATTCATATCACTTGATTTAGGCTAGAAAAATTTATACCGACCCGTGGTTATTTTATATACTTTTCTAGATATTTTTAAGTATTTTAAAATGTAAATCATGATATTTTAATTTAAATTTGAATTTTAAATGATTTATTAAAGTGTTATTGATTTTTCTGTGAGTATAAAATGTTAAATAAATGTATGCTTAAGAGTGTAACTTGAAATATAACCTAACCTGGAATTTGAGATTTGGTGTAAAATGAGGATTTAAGTTAAAGAAACTAAATCGGAATTTAATAAATGAATTACTGGAAAATTTGGATTTAATTATTTGAAAGTATAATAACTTCACTTTTAAATGGTTTAAATGAATTATTTTTGATTATAATATAAACCATTTTTAAAAGGTGATTAAATTTGAATAGTTGAATTTGAATTCAAATAGTGATTTGAAAATGAGATTTTGAAAGAATATGATGTTTTGATATGTTGAAATGGTTTGGAAATGATTTGATCCATATTTTGATTAAGATTTGAATTTGAAATGATATTTTATTTCTGAAATATAAAATACCATTTTAAAATTTATAACCACGGGTACACTTCTTTGTGTGCCTTTTGATTTCCTTGTGATTGTTTTGATACACACTTTGAATTTGAGAGTGTGGCTAGAGGTGAGCGATTACTGCAGCTCTGCGCTACCCTAGCCACATTTACACTGTTATTTACATTAATTACTTTAATATGGGTATTTCTGTGATAGTGTTTATTTCTGCATAATTGAAGGTTTACCGAATCCTTAAAGGATGAGCAACCCCAAGCATCCTTTAAGTTATTATGCATTGCTATTACAGTTCACTTGAGTTGGTTTACATTGTATAAGTATGTATGTCCTGACTCGAGTGTTTTGTGTTTTACTTTACGCTCGGGTCAGCCTGAGAGTCACAGCTTTGGATTCACCTTTTGGAGTTCGAGATTTGTTGGAGCTTATCTGACCATCTATTAGTCTATTTCTGATCCAGGTATTTCCTATTCGGTATTGCTTTTGCATTAGTGATCTATGTATCCAGACTTATATTGTATCCATTTTTAAACTATGATATTTTATATATGTTTTGAGAGTATGTAGATAGTAGATTCATGAACTACTATAGTATTTTTTTCCGCTGTGAGTTATTCTGATATTTCTATATCTGTGATTCTGTGTTTCATTTTATTTGCTCCAAATTTTATTACAATCTGTTATTTTGAATTATTCAAGTCCGACATGTGTGGATTTTTGTCGATTTGGATGGTCCAAAATAGTGGGTCGTTACATTTTGCATCTTTTAAAACTTGACAACACCGATTTTGTAAGTTTTATCAAATGTAAACTTTTAAGATTGTTTGCTTCTATCAAACAACACGTTAATAAGATGCTCTGCTACATTCTTTTCATTTGCATCACATCAATAGTACGTCGCACTTTATGACTACTCCAATACTCTAAGCTAAAAGAATCGACTTCTTGTACCACGTTGGTTTTTCTTCATTGTTGTTGTCATTTACAAAGCAATCTTCATCACCATCATCAAACCCTTTACGTTTTTTGTATTTATTTATTTTGCTTGGTACATATTTGATATGAGCAAGCTTTTCCAAAAGTACCGATCCTACCAATCGTGTGGGAGGCTCCTTATGTTCTACATCTCTATACCATCCATGTTTCAATGCTCTATATGGATGGCCATTATTCAAAAATATTTTGTACTTTGTATAAACAATCCATTTTGACTCGGTCTCTGTAGCACAAATAGGACATGCTTTGTAACCATGTGTCACACGACTAGATAAAATTCCAAATGCCGGTAAGTCATGAATTCCCCACAAAAGCAACGCTCTCAAAGTAAAATGCTCTTTCCTATCCATGTCAAATGCAGGCACTCCTATCCAAAGTTGTTTCAACTCATCCACAAGAGATTCTAAATATACATCAATGTCTTGGCTTGGTGCTCTAGGTCCAGGAATCAACAAACACAACATTTGAAACTCTGGTTTCATACATAGTGAAGGGGGCAAATTATAGGGAATCGTGTACACGGGCCAAAAACTATAATTATTAGATTGAGCTCCATTAGGATTAAATCCATCTAGAGCAATGCCAAGACAAACATTTCTTCCTTCTATAGCAAAATTAGACCATCTATATTTAAGCGATCTCCATTTGGCTGAATCAATAAGATGACGCATGGAGTTCCAGCAAGGTTTTGCTTCACTATGCCATAACATTTTTCGAGCTATCCATGGTATAGTGTACAATCTAGTTAATCTAGGAATAATAGGAAAGTATTTCAAAACTTTTCTTGGTTGTTAATTTGTGACTTCGACGACTTTCCCGTGTTCTATAACTTTAAATCTAGAAGTATTGCAGTGCGAACATTCCAACGCATCTTCGTACTCCTTCCAAAATAATATGCAATCATTTTCACAAGCATGTATTCCTTTCACATTCATTCCTAAATCTTTTAGAATTTTTTTCATTGTAGGGTACTTATCACGTAGTGTATTTTCCTTTGGAAGCCATAGTTTCAACCGCTTCAACAATTCCGTCATACTGTTTCCTGACCAATTAAATTCCTTTTTCAAGCTATGAAGCTCTATAAGTACACTTAATGTTGTAAGACCATCTTCACAAGAAGAATATAATTTTTCACTTGCTTTTCTTTTATATTCATTATACTTTTTTTCATGGTTTCCACCATAAATTTCTTGTGTACTGTCATATAATCTATATACATCATCAACAAGGTTTCCAAGACCACATTCTATAAGGTTTTCCTCTTGAAGTTGATGAGTGATGAAAGCCTCATTGAGAACATAAGGCGCAGGATTGACCACTGTTTCAATGTCTTTTCTTTCTCCATGAAAAAACCATTCATCGTATGTTGGATCCATACCGTATAAAATTAAGTGTTTCTCGACTATTTCAAAAGTCTTTTTTTTGGGAATTTCTACACTTTATACAGGGGCAACTGCATATTTCAAAATCTGATAGTGAATGGCGCTTCACGAAGTACATAAAATATTGAACACCTTGTATATATTCATTTGTGTTCCTATGTCGAATTCTAATCCAATCTCTTGAAGTGGGTTCTGACATTAGCAAAAACTCGTGGATTGCCTAATTCATTAGAAGAAAAAAAATTATTGATTCAATGTCATTTCTTGTATGAACATAGCAAAGTACATGATGACTTATGTAGTATTTGGTTGTGCAATATGCATAATTTTCTACAAAAATAAAAATACAAAAAAAACGGATAAATTAGAAAGTGCAATTAGCAGGTTATGCAATAATGTAATTTTTCTCTAATTTGTTAATTAATTAAGTATGATAATAGTTACCATTATATAATAATCTTTCAAATTAGGGATTTAATACAATCAGTAATAAATTAGTATACTGAGTTGGTATCATCAAAAATGTCGGTTTCTAACCATATACAATATCGATAATAAATTAAAAAATTAATAGGTGGATAACAACTATCAAATTGAAATTAATAAGGTTTATGTGTCAGATGAATTAGGAAACATATCTTAACCGATTTAATGGAGCAATATCAATTGTGTATCTTCAATATAGAATCATTTTCAGAAAATCAAATAATTTACAATGGATCTAAATAGAAAGAAATATAATATTAAAATTGAAAAAAGGGAAACCAAACCTAAAATCAATTGTTCAAGAATTTTACCTGCAACAAAGAGGGAAGATACTAAGTGCAAGTAAATATTGAAAATAAGTATAAATAATTCTACGCACAATATAAGAATTTTTGTTAATAATCTGTTAATCAAAGACACAATACAAAGAAGTATATTTTGTTTATTACTCAAAATTAATCAATGGCTTTACATGTCTTTTCTACAATCTCGCTATAGCTTTTTCAACTTAGAGAAGGAAATCCTCAAGCTTGTATGCAATGTATGCATATGAAATAAAGAAATAAAAAAAATTAAATACTTACTTATATATATTGCTTTGGATATTGGCTTATGCTTCAGCAGCTTCAGAGCAGAAAAGGAAACACCCAAAATGAGAAATGCTCACCTAATAATTGACATAAATGAGCAAGAATTTTAGTACTCTTATAAGTTTGTGACTGTGTAAATAAATCAATTAATTTTTTAATATCGGCTATTGTTTTCATTGAACTCATTATTTATTTCGTAAAAAGCTACAGTTTCATTGCATATAACCAAAAATATTTCTACCAAGTCATGTTGTCGAGCTGGCACAGTTTTGGTCCTTTTGGGTTTGGATTTTGGTGTAGCTATTTAATTTAGAAATCTACCCATTCATGTTAGGAATTCCGTGTTTTGGTGTGGTGGTATATTGTTTTTACATTGTCTATTGACTGTTGATTGGGACACAATACACCGTTTACTTCCATAGCCATTAGTAGATGATTTTGTGCTCGCATTGATAGTCTAACAAGGAAAGGTATCTGCATCAAGTGGCCATGGAACAAGGTACAAAAAAAACATTTCTTATGGTATAACTGCTTGGTTAGACTATGCCAACCACACATAGTATTCATCCTTTACTAAAGCTCCATCTACTAACACAGCCAATTGGTTTAGTAAGACAACAAACTTCAGCTTCATCTAAGAGACATACGATAAAACTATCATTTGTTGGGATACATATGATAGATAAAACTTGGTAAGTAAATACAGGTTGAGAAAAACACACAGACCTTCCTCCAGTTTGTGTGTATAATTTATAAGATTCATTTTCTTTGCATAGTACGCCTCCATTTACTTGCACGTCATACTTTAAATCACAGTACTAATGTATCAAGAAGTATCCAGCATGCATAAACATGAATGGCCTTTAGCAATACCATCTTTTAAAAATTAAAAACAAGCAAATAAAATTAGTTAACTAGAACCGGAAAACCTGTTGTATTTTGCACTGGTCGTGACTGGTACTAGCCGGTACCTTATGCCTTTGTACAAACTATATACGTGAGTTACCAAAGTTGTGAATATATTGGCAACGCGATTTTAGTCCATAGCATAACCGATGTATTGATAGGGCAAAGATAAATTCCATTTCCCATATCAAGTTTTTTATTTAATATTATACCCTCCAATATCCATAACTCATCAACTCTAAAAATTAAAATTAGAAAAATAAATAAATTAAAAGATTATAAAATTAACATCAAATCTGGCAAGTTCAGTTATAATTAAAATACACAAATGTTTAATATGATTTAAAAACAAAGTACAAATCTGACAAGTATCTAAATTAAATTTGTTTCAGTTCTACTTCCTGCAGAACTCAACCTAAAATCGTTCCTTGATATAATATAAATAAAACGTTCTAAATGTATATCACTGATTACTGACATGACTATACGTGCTATTTTAGGGTGAAAAATATAACAAATTTCAGCCTTATAGATTTGATATATGGTGTCAGATTCATAGTAGCCTATAAATTCAGATTTCACATCATTTAGATAGTGTCAGAATTTAAGATGCGAAAACTAATATTATAGACAATCAGAAGTCATGTCATAATTTTTGTTAGATATATCATTTCTACGATTTATACTTCAAACAGGTATTAATTTTCAATTTTTGTCGTGCCACTTTATTTTTCAATCCAATGTTTAGGATTTGAATCCTTTAAAATAAGCCTAGCTTAAGGGATCTTATGGACTCAACTCTTGTACAACTCTTTATAAAAGATTTTTTATATTGAATGAGTAAATATTAAACAAGCATAGGGAGATGGTTTGTAAGATTTCTCACTTACAACTAATTCATACATACGATAATAAATGGTTCAAGAGTTGAACATATCTAAATGCTCACATATTTTACCGGAGGCCAATAATTTGAGATTACTACTTCTTAATTTTTTTAATGGAGATAAACAAATGATTAGACTAATTAGCGTTGTTCCAAATGCCCTCTAACTCTTATCTGAATTATATGACATTATTTTTGTTTTCTTGGTGCATATCATACAATTTTTAATAAGGTTATATATGTTATTTGTATAGTGTACCAAAATAGAGAATAATCAATTATAAACTCGTCGCACAAGTTTATAACTCAGATTTCCACTACACTGCAATTTTGTAGTAATTATTATAACAATATGAATGTTGTAAATAAATTACAATAACAGCGTTATACTATTTTGAATAAATAGTATAACCAGAATAACGGATAGAATATAGAATAATGTATATAAATATACAATCAGACTAGAATTCTAACCGGATTATGTCTGAGGATCGTCGTAACGATTTCCTTAAGAATTTTATTTCAAAATTCTCCCAAGATACAACAGACGTATTCTGCTCGAGATTGTAATGAGTATATCACTCTGTGATCTTGATTATAAGAATAGCAGTTAGTAGAAGAGAAGATATAAGAAAATTTAGTGAGGAAAGTGATCAGTTTTTCTTCTTATTTATAGTTTCTTCGTATCCCTTCGAACGGTCGCATCTGCACCCATTTGTCCAAACGGTCGCGCCCGTTTCCTTTAATCGCTACTGTTCGTGTGTCTGCTTATGTTCGGTCGCGTCTCTTCAGTCGAGTCGCACATGTTCGCCTCTAACGGGTCACACCCGCTTCTTTTCGCCTCTAACGGGTCGCACCCGCTTCTGTTCGCATCTAACGGGTCGCGCCTCTTCAGTCCGCTTTATGAACAGTCACGTCCGTCTTCACCCGCCCGTTTCTCTTCAAATTCCAGGCCCAGCCCAGTTTCAGCCGAAGCCCAAAACCGTTAAACAATGGCCTAGCAAAAAGAATAGTCATTTTAGACCCGTACCCGTACCCGAGTCCGGCCCGGTTCGGTCGGTCGGACGGACGGAGGCGGCGCGCGCGCGTGTGGTGGAGATGCATGATCTCCCTCCTCACAACGAAGCATACATTTGGGAGCCCCAGGCCCCCATCCTCCACTTGAGAAAGCTATTAATATACTTGGCTTTCTTAGTATATTAGGCGATGTGGGACTTTGTATAGTTCATTCATTTTATTTGTTAAGGAATTCCAACAATCTCTGTAACGACCCGTATTTTACGTGTCGATAAATCGTAAAATATGCCATCGAGTCGTTAGTATTGTTGTTAAGTCGTTTAGAGTTTGAGTCGACCAAAGCTTATGTCGTATGAAGGTTAACTCGTATGGTGCTTAAGTCGTGGGTAGCTTGGGTCGTATGAGAGTTAGGTTGAGAGGAGCGACCTATAGATGTAACGGCCTAAGTATGTTGAGCGACTTAAGAGTTAGGTGGTGTAGGAGTTAAGTCGTATAGGATTTAGGTCGTGGAAGCGACTTAAGGAGACCTAGTAGTAGCGACTTATAGTAGTGACCGACTCATAGGGGTGACCAACTTAACAGGAGTTAACGACTTAAGGTAGGAGGGTCGTCCGAGCGGCTTAGTGTAGTTGGGTCGTGGACGAGTTATGATTAAGTCTTAAGTCGTTAGGTCTTTAAACGACTCATGGTAAGTCGCTGGGTCGAATGCATTGTTAGGTCGCATAGGAGTTAGGTCGGCTGTTGTGTTGAGTCGTCCCTTGTGTTAAGTCGTAAACCGTTAAGACCTTGTGTCTGTGATAGGTCGGGGTCTGTTTTAGGTCGCTATGGTTGTTGGGTCGGCCTTGTGGGTAGGTCGTTAAGGGGTTTAGTTGATAGGCCGAGAACGACTCAGGGTTATAAGGTTGAGTCTTGAGTTGTCTCTCGTGTTAGGTCGGCAGTGGGATAAGCCGTGAGTCGGTAGAATGTTAAGTCGTTGAGTCGTCCATACGACTTAGGACTTAGGAAGAAATGCGGCAGTGTCTTATGTCATAAGCCGTTGAGTCGTGAGTCGCGCGCATGTGTTGAGTCGCGCGCATGTGTTGAGCCGCATTTGAGTTAGGTCGTTGAGTCGTATAGAGGCTTGAGTTGGTAGGTCGTGAAGTGGCCTAGGTCGTAAGCCGTGGGGGTCTGATGAGTTGTGACCGACTTATGGGGGGCGGCCGACTCATGGGGATTTCAGCCTATAAATAGAGGGGTTTGGCTCACTTTTTGGCACCGGATTTTGAAGCGACGAAGTGCTGCCATTTTGAGAGCTCGACTACAACATTTCTTCACTTCTTTTCTCCACTCTAATCTAGTGCTAACACCCATCCAAGATCGAAGATCAAGATCAAAGATTCAAGAGCCAAAGTTGAAGATCTTCATCCAACAAAGAGAGATTTCATCGATTGAAGCGAGATTTTACCGGATCAAGCTTAGTTCTTTGCTGTCCAGATCTAGAGTTGGTTGTTTTTGAGGTGTTTAGGTGATTCGGTGAGTGGTGGTTATCTCTCACACGGACCTAAATGAGTATATTGGATCGGTGGCTTGTTTATGTGTTAAAGATAGTGATTTCGTGCATTTTCTTAAGTCTGCATGTAGATCTATGGTTAATGATGATTCAACACCTATTTTACTACATGTTCACTTATGCAAGTTTATTCATCAAGTTGTAGAGATATTGTTCATAATTCATGCTTGTTAGAATGCATGTTAGATTTGGACTCTTTATTTACGAAATTGCCATTATTGTTGTAATTGTTTATTTAGATCTTGTTTGAATGATTGATTGCTTGGATTAATGTTTGATTTGATTGATTAGTTGATCGATAACTTGACTTGGACAAGTTGGTCGAAGATGATTCAAAAGCTAAGTGGAAAGGCTCTTGAATGGTGAAAGCTGCTTGTGGCATATGAAGCGGATGTTGAAGCTCATATGGATAGATTTGATGATGATGTTGAGATGGGACTTTGCCATGATGCGATGAGGCAAACCATGACGTTGAGATGGGACTTTGCTATGATGTGATGAAGCAAAGCATGATGTGTGAGAGCCTTGGTTTAATCCAGACGGGATCATCCCAAGCATGTTGATAACTCGGTGATGCGGTCCGAGTTTGTGGATAATGGTTAGCTTGAGAGGCGCTTGAGCTAGTATGGGAATTGTCGTCGAGGAGGATAACTAGAAGGCTGAGATCTCATCGTTATTGAAGGTTCTAGCATGCTCAAAGCAAGAGTACGTTGGGACGGGCTGCGACGACGTTCCAAGCACGGGCTACGACGACGTGCTAGTACTCTGGGTAGTTGCGAAAATTCCTAGGCACGGGCTGCGACGACGTGCGGAGTTATGTCTAGAACCGGGGTTACCATTATCCCTTGGCGAATGGATGAGATAATGTGACGGTCATTCAATTAACGATGAAATCAAGGCAATGATAACAGTGATAGCCAGAGTCATGGATGTTTGGTTGTATCGTCGCTTGGGCCAAGAGCGATGTTTTCAGAGTGCTTATCTGATCTTGGTTTAGGCCTTGGGGGTTTGTACTTGGAAAACACCGACCTTGACTCGAGTGATATTTACTTTGCTTTGAATGTCTGAATTTCTATGTTTACTTCTGCTTAGTGTGTCTGGGGGCTATCACTGTAGAAAGAGGTGGAGTGGGATGGTTGAGTTCGTATTCCTTTTACCCTTTATGCTCTTTTGGCATGTTTGATAGTTGATTTACTGCTCACTAAGACTGTTGTCTGACTCAAGGTTTTATGTTCAACTCTTATTACCTTGGGCTGTTCATTCATGTTGGGATGGGCAGACTAGGTAGCAGGTGACAGGTGCTGTTCTTGGCTACCAACGCTGTTGATGACGAAGACGAGCTGGAGGCTTTTGCATATTGTTCTTCTACTATATGTACTGGATGTTCCGCTGTTTGTTTGATACTCTGAGTGTTATGTAGTGAGGCTTGATGTATTGACTATTCAGATGATTGTATAAAACTATTATGAGTTTATATGATGAGACTTCTGTTCTATAGAGCTTCACTATGTATATTTTCTATTGTATTTTATCCATGCGCTGTGAGTAATACGATAGACTATTCTGTTTTATCCTACCCTGACTATCGTCCATGGCTGCCTGGCACACTTTTCAGCGCACCATTCTCTTGTTTTCGTGCGGGAGTCATGGGCGGTTGTCACATTTGGTATCATAGCTTTGGTTAATCGATTTTAGCCAACGCTCGCTGACGTAACTACGTATGAGAGACGTAATTGTAATTTTGATGGATGATTACTATATATATATATAGTAGTTTAGAAGGATTTGAACTCCTTATGCAGTTGTTTCTCAAGGTGTTCTAAGTCATTCCTTTTTGTAGATATTAAGGATGAGTCGAAGGAGAGACCAGCTACTAGGGAAGGCCGTGTTGATGGAGCTGGTGATTATGCTGCGATGTTCGAAGCTATGATGACTTCGATCATGAGAAGGACACCAACTTCAGGACCATCAGTAGATGTTGGAGTTCAAGTTTAAGCTCTAAAACCAGTGGATTTTGCTAAGTTGTGCAAGGACTATATTGCTCTTGGAGGAAAGGTTTTCTTGGGAATAGAATCAACCATTGAAGTTCAGAGATGGATTGATGCTTGTAGAAGGATCTTTGGCGATTTGGGAATTGAGGATGCAACTAAGAGGAAGCTTGCATCAAGACAGCTTCAAGGGAGAGCTTCGGATTGGTGGAATTCTATCACCATTGATACTCCAGAGGAAGAGATTACTTGGGAGCAATTCCAAGTTAGATTTGAAGCTAAGTTCATTTCTACAGCTCAGAAATCTGTTCTGTTTAAGAAGTTTGTGGAGCTCAAGCAAGGTGGGAGACCAGTTCTTGAGTATGTTTCTGAGTTTGAAGCTTTGTCCAAGTATGCTCGGTCGTATATTGAATCTCCCTATCAGAAGAATGAGAAGTTTGTGACAGGCTTGGACACTTATCTTGGGAGGCAGTTAGTGGATCATTTGGACGATCCATTTGAGAAGCTTGTGGAGAAAGCTCTCAGGCATGAGAATCTGTTTCCTAAGGAAGGATCTGTTGTTGCTGTGACCAAGGAGCAAAATGGAAACAAGAAGAGGAAGCAGCGGCAGCAGAAGGGTAAGGATGGCCAGAAGAAGCCAAAGGGTGAAGTGATCTGCTACAACTTTCAGCAGAAGGGTCATCTCTCAAGGGATTGCAAGAAACCAAGAGTGCCGGCAAAGTGTCACAACTGTGACAAACCGGGGCATTTCAAGAGGGATTGTCCGGAACCGAGGAAGGACAAGCAGATTGTGCAAGCCTATGCTTTGGGGGCTGGTGCCATCATCTTTGAAAGCTCCTACTGCTGATGAGAAAGGAAAGAGCGTGGTGGTTCAAGGTACTCTTTTCATTTGTGGTGTTCCAGTTAGAGTGTTATTTGATACTGGGGTTTCACATTCTTTTGTTTGTAGTGAACTTGTAGGCCGGTTGGGTTTAGAACCGGATATTGTTGATAGACCATTGGTTGTGACTAATCCAGTTGGGGGTTCGTCTTGTTTGTGTATGATATGCCGTGGTCTAGTTGTGTCGGGTCATGATTGCTCTTTTGTTTGTGATTGCTTTGTTCTGAACTTTGCGGGGTTCGGAATTATTTTGGGTATGGACTGGCTTAGGAAGTATGCGGTAAGGATTGATTGTGAGAGGCTGGAGGTGACAGTCGAGAATGTGGAAAGGCGAAAGGTTGTGATACGATGTAAGCATGAGGAAGGCATCTTCATGAGCTTCATGTATTCGCTGGTTGTTCCACGGGATGGACTGTCATCGGTGCCTATTGTGAATGGATTTGAGGATGTATTTGACGAAGTCAAAGGGTTACCGCCGCATAGGGAGATCGAGTTTCGTATCGATCTAGTTGAGGGAGCCAGACCTGTTGTGATGCCTATTAGGCGGATGGCGCCTAGGGAGCAGCAAGAGTTGAAGGTGCAAGTTGATGACCTTTTACGGAAAGGATTCATTCGGCGTAGCGTGTCCGAATGGGATGCACCAATTGTGTTTGTAACCAAAGCGGATGGATCGTTGAGGTTGTGTGTGGATTATCGTGAGCTGAATAAAGTGACTAGGAAGAACAAGTATCCATTGCCGAGAATAGATGACTTGTTTGATCAGCTTCACGAAGCTAAGGTGTTTTCTCAGATGGATTTGGCAACGGGATTTCACCAGTTGAGAGTGGCTAAGGATAGTGTGCCGAAGACTGCTTTTAGGACACCATCCGGTTTTTATGAGTGGCTGGTAATGCCGTTTGGATTGACCAATGCACCAGCATATTTTGTGGATCTTATGAATAGAGTGTTCAGAGATCAGTTGAACAAGTTCGTACTTGTGTTCGTGGATGATATTCTGATTTATTCTAGAACTGAAGGAGAGCATAAGACGCACTTGCGTATTGTTTTGGAAATCTTGCGGAAACATCAGCTGAGGGCTAAGTTTTCGAAATGTCACTTCTGGAAAAGTGAAGCGAGGTTCTTAGGCCATGTTATTTCTGGAAATGGAATAGCGGTTGATCCCGCTAAGGTGGCAGCAATACAGGATTGGATTAGACCTAAGAATGTATCTGATGTGAGAAGTTTTCTTGGATTAGCAGGATATTATCGTCGGTTTATCAAAGACTTTTCCAAGATAGCTACAGCGTTAACAGGATTGACGAAAAAGAACCAAGTGTTCAAATGGGATGATAAGTGTGAGCAAGCTTTCGGAATCCTGAAAGAGCAACTGACAAGTGCTCCTGTTTTGACTATTCCGAGTGGGAATGATGAGATGGTGGTTTACACCGATGCATGTGGTACTGGACTTGGAGCAGTGCTAATGCAGAAGGATAAAGTTGTTGCGTATGCGAGTCGACAACTAAAGCCGCATGAAAGGAATTATCCGACTCATGATTTGGAGTTAGCGGCGATTGTTTTTGCTCTGAAGATGTGGAGACATTATCTATTGGGAGTTCGATTCGAGTTGTTTACGGATCATAAGTCGTTGAAGTATCCGTTCTCCCAAAAGGATTTGAATCTTCGGCAGCAACGATGGCTAGAGTTTTTAGCATCATATGATTTTGGTATAGCTTATACTCCGGGAAAAGGAAACGCAGTGGTGGATGCGTTAAGTCGAAGACATGCAGGATTGGGAGCCATGTTTTCGGAATGGAAGAGCCTTGAGTATTTAGCTGGATTTGACTTCAGGCCTAGATGTGAATTGGAACCTGAGATGTTGGCAAACTTATCAATAAGACCTACTCTTGTGGAAAGAATTGGCGAGAGCCAAAAGCGAGACGATAAGCTTGTCTAGATTATCCGCGATTTGGAATCTGGATTGGACCCAGAAAAGGATAAAGGATTTGAAGTCGATCGAGAGGGTTGGCATCGGAAGCAAGGACGATTAGTTGTTCCCGGTATAGATGGATTGAGAGATGAATTTCTGAGGGAAAGTCATCACTCGAAGTTGACAATTCATCCAGGTGGAAATAAGATGTATCGGGATATGAAAAGGACTTACTACTGGGAAGGTATGAAGAAGGATGTTGGAAATTTTATTTCCAACTGTATGAATTGCCAGTTGGTAAAAGCCGAACAGAAGAAGCCAAGTGGATTGCTTCAGCCATTAGAGGTTCCTACATGGAAGTGGGAGCAGATATCGATGGATTTTATCGATGGCCTACCTAGAACCAGGGTGGGAAATGAAGGGATTTGGATCATTGTAGATCGTTTGACTAAGAGTGCAAGATTCATTCATGTTCGATCAACTAGGACTGCATCGAAGTTGGCTGAGCTTTATGTTAAGTCGATAGTTCGATTCCATGGTATTCCGAAGAGTATAGTGAGCGATCGAGATCCATTGTTCACTAGTGTATTTTGGAAGAGCTTCCAGGAAGTTTTGGGAACCAAGTTGTGTTTGAGGACAGCTTATCACCCCCAAACATATGGTCAGACCGAGAGAGTCAACCGAGTTTTGGAAGATCTCCTAAGAGCATGTGTTTTGGATTTCGGAGGATCATGGGAAGATCACCTTCATTTGGTGGAATTTGCATATAATAACAGTTACCAGTCAAGTATTGGTATGGCACCGTATGAAGCACTGTATGGAAGACCGTGTAACTCTCCGACATGTTGGTTAGAAACTGGAGAAAAGTTGATACTTGGGCCAGAAATGATTCGACAGACTTCGGATTGTATAGAGATTATTCGACGACGAATGAAGGCAGCCCAAGATCGTCAGAAAAGTTATGCCGATAATCGTCGTAAGGATTTGGAATTCGACGTAGGTGATATGGTTTTTGTGAAGATTTCTCCTCTGAAGAATGTTATTAGATTCGGGAAGAAAGGAAAATTGACCCCGAGATTTGTTGGACCATTCCCGATCATCGAGCGAATTGGAAAGCTCGCCTATAGATTGGAGTTACCAGAAAAGATGGCGGGTGTGCACAATGTTTTTCATGCATCATATCTACGGAAGTATGTGCACGACCCAAGTACGGTGGTTTCTGCTGATAGCTGTGAAGATTTAGAGGTTGATCCAGTGGTTACGAGACCTCGTAAGCCACTTCGTGTTGTTGAAACCGACACGAAACAGCTTAGGAGGAAGGCGATTACGTTGCTCAAGGTACAATGGAGTGATGATGTTAACGACTGTACATGGGAGGAGGAAGAGAGGATGAAGGCAACTCATCCTGAACTCTTCGAGGTATGGCCCTAAGGTGTCGTGACATCTCATGAATTTGCAACTTGTTCCAGTCTTAGAATTCTGCATGCTAGGCTAGTAATTGGATGCATGGTTTGTTGATTGCTATGGATGGTAGGCATGCGGAATAACTTTGGTTGCTCTTGTTTGTTTGGAATTTCGGGGGCGAAATTCCTAAGGGGGAGAGAATGTAACGACCCGTATTTTACGTGTCGATAAATCGTAAAATATGCCATCGAGTCGTTAGTATTGTTGTTAAGTCGTTTAGAGTTTGAGTCGACCAAAGCTTATGTCGTATGAAGGTTAACTCGTGTGGTGCTTAAGTCGGGGGTAGCTTGGGTCGTATGAGAGTTAGGTTGAGAGGAGCGACCTATAGATGTAACGGCCTAAGTATGTTGAGCGACTTAAGAGTTAGGTGGTGTAGGAGTTAAGTCGCATAGGATTTAGGTCATGGGAGCGACCTAAGGAGACCTAGTAGTAGCAACTTATAGTAGTGACCGACTCATAGGGGTGACCAACTTAACAGGAGTTAATGACTTAAGGTAGGAGGGTCGTCCGAGCGGCTTAGTGTAGTTGGGTCGTGGACGAGTTATGATTAAGTCTTAAGTCGTTAGGTCTTTAAACGACTCATGGTAAGTCGCTGGGTCGAATGCATTGTTAGGTCGCATAGGAGTTAGGTCGGCTGTTGTGTTGAGTCGTCCCTTGTGTTAAGTCGTAAACCGTTAAGACCTTGTGTCTGCGATAGGTCGGTGTCTGTTTTAGGTCGCTATGGTTGTTGGGTCGGCCTTGTAGGTAGGTCGTTGAGGGGTTTAGTTGATAGGCCGAGAACGACTCAGGGTATAAGGTTGAGTCGTGAGTTGTCTCTCGTGTTAGGTCGGCAGTGGGATAAGTCGTGAGTCGGTAGAATGTTAAGTCGTTGAGTCGTCCATACGACTTAGAACTTAGGAAGAAATGTGGCAGTGTCTTATGTCATAAGCCGTTGAGTCGTGAGTCGCGCGCATGTGTTGAGTCGCGCGCATGTGTTGAGCCGCGTTTGAGTTAGGTCGTTGAGTCGTATAGAGGCTTGAGTTGGTAGGTCGTGAAGTGGCCTAGGTCGTAAGCCGTGGGGGTCTGATGAGTTGTGACCGACTTATGGGGGGGCGGCCGACTCATGGGGATTTCAGCCTATAAATAGAGGGGTTTGGCTCACTTTTTGGCACCGGATTTTGAAGCGACGAAGTGCTGTCATTTTGAGAGCTCGACTACAACACTTCTTCACTTCTTTTCTCCACTCTAATCTAGTGCTAACACCCATCCAAGATCGAAGATCAAGATCAAAGATTCAAGAGCCAAAGTTGAAGATCTTCATCCAACAAAGAGAGATTTCATCGATTGAAGCGAGATTTTGCCGGATCAAGCTTAGTTCTTTACTGTCCAGATCTAGAGTTGGTTGTTTTTGAGGTGTTTAGGTGATTCGGTGAGTGGTGGTTATCTCTCACACGGACCCAAAGGAGTATATTGGATCGGTGGCTTGTTTATGTGTTAAAGATAGTGATTTCGTGCATTTTCTTAAGTCTGCATGTAGATCTATGGTTAATGATGATTCAACACCTATTTTACTACATGTTCACTTATGCAAGTTTATTCATCAAGTTGTAGAGATATTGTTCATATTTCATGCTTGTTAGAATGCATGTTAGATTTGGACTCTTTATTTACGAAATTGCCATTATTGTTGTAATTGTTTATTTAGATCTTGTTTGAATGATTGATTGCTTGGATTAATGTTTGATTTGATTGATTAGTTGATCGATAACTTGACTTGGACAAGTTGGTCGAAGATGATTCAAAAGCTAAGTGGAAAGGCTCTTGAATGGTGAAAGCTGCTTGTGGCATATGAAGCGGATGTTGAAGCTCATGTGGATAGATTTGATGATGATGTTGAGATGGGACTTTGCCATGATGCGATGAGGCAAACCATGACGTTGAGATGGGACTTTGCTATGATGCGATGAAGCAAAGCATGATGTGTGAGAGCCTTGGTTTAATCCAGACGGGATCATCCCAAGCATGTTGATAACTCGGTGATGCGGTCCGAGTTTGTGGATAATGGTTAGCTTGAGAGGCGCTTGAGCTAGTATGGGAATAGTCGTCGAGGAGGATGACTAGAAGGCTGAGATCTCATCGTTATTGAAGGTTCTAGCATGCTCAAAGCAAGAGTACGTTGGGACGGGCTGCGACGACGTTCCAAGCACGGGCTGCGACGACGTGCTAGTACTCTGGGTAGTTGCGAAAATTCCTAGGCACGGGCTGCGACGACGTGCGGAGTTATGTCTAGAACCGGGGTTACCATTAGCCCTTGGCGGATGGATGAGATAATGTGACGGTCATTCAATTAACGATGAAATCAAGGCAATGATAACAGTGATAGCCAGAGTCATGGATGTTTGGATGTTTGGTTGTATCATCGCTTGGGCCAAGAGCGATGTTTTCAGAGTGCTTATCTGATCTTGGTTTAGGCCTTGGGGGTTTGTACTTGGAAAACACCGACCTTGACTCGAGTGATATTTACTTCGCTTTGAATGTATGAATTTCTATGTTTACTTCTGCTTAGTGCGTCTGGGGGCTATCACTGTAGAAAGAGGTGGAGTGAGATGGTTGAGTTCGTATTCCTTTTACCCTTTATGCTCTTTTGGCATGTTTGATAGTTGATTTACTGCTCACTAAGACTGTTGTTTGACTCAAGGTTTTATGTTCAACTCTTATTACCTTGGGCTGTTCATCCATGTTGGGATGAGAAGACTAGGTAGCAGGTGACAGGTGCTGTTCTTGGCTACCAACGCTGTTGATGACGAAGACGAGCTGGAGGCTTTTGCATATTGTTCTTCTACTATATGTACTGGATGTTCCGCTGTTTGTTTGATACTCTGAGTGTTATGTAGTGAGGCTTGATGTATTGACTATTCAGATGATTGTATAAAACTATTATGAGTTTATATGATGAGACTTCTGTTCTATAGAGCTTCACTATGTATATTTTCTATTGTATTTTATCCATGCGCTGTGAGTAATACGATAGACTATTCTGTTTTATCCTACCCTGACTATCGTCCATGGCTGCCTGGCACACTTTTCAGCGCACCATTCTCTTGTTTTCATGCGGGAGTCATGGGCGATTGTCACAATCTCCTACATGAATGATAATATACATATCTCCCACACAAAGTGAAATATCACAGAGTATATATGGAATAATGCTTTATCGTGGATAAGTAGATATTTCACTTTGAACTTTCCCTAGTTAAAGCTTATCGAATCTACTTGGCTAATCGGTGAATTATTTCATCTTGAACCGTCGGCCTTTATTGTATATCCAGACAATAAGCTTTACGAAGCATTGATTCCCTTCTCATCCAATCTCTTGGTTGTGTTCATTTTGGTCCTGAACAATTTTTGGTTCTGCGAGTGTTTTAGAGAATAAAAGCCTTTTAATATTCTCATAGAGCCGACCCAGCTCACACTAACATAGGTGATCGCAACCATTAAGAGTATCCTACATATACCCCACTTGTTATTTCCAAGATATGGTCATCATTAAAAAACATAGTTTTAACCTTTAAATACTTCTGTAGGCATGCATTTATGTTGTGCACCATAGGAATGGAGTTGGACTATGTCCATGCAAATGCATTACGTCTTGAGTTATTCAGAACTGGTTTGCCTGTTGATCCTAGTCCGTGGGATCTCCAGTCACCAGGATAGGTTTCCGTATAAGATAACTCTTTGTGGTTTAGGCTTTTAAACCCATTCCACTCGATGCGCAGTCAATTTTCTCTCTTGATAAACCTTTAGTAAATGGATCTGTTAGGTTATCATTTGTTCTCACATAGTCTATGGAAATTGTTCCATTTGAGAGTAACTGCCTAACTGTGTTATGGCGTCGACGAATATGTCGTGACTTTCCATTATATACAAAGTTGTGCGCTCTACTTAGCGCAGCTTGGTTATCACAGTGTATACATATGGCCGGTATAGGTTTAGGCCAAAATGGAATATCTTCTAAAAAGTGACAAAGCCATTCTGCTTCTTCGCCTGCTTATCTAATGCAATGAACTCTGATTCCATAGTGGATCGAGCTATGCATGTTTGTTTAGTAGATTTCCATGACACTGTTGCCACTGCTAGGGTAAAGACATAACCACTTGTTGATTTTGATTCCTCTGAATCTGCAATCCAGTTTGCATCACTATATCCTTCTAAGACGGCAGGATATTTTCCATAATGTAAGAAATATTTAGTGGTATTTTTTAAATATCCAAGCACTCTCATTAGTGCTTTCCAGTGTTCCTTCCCTGGATTGCTTGTATACCGCTCAATCGACTTACTGCATAAGCTATATCTGGTCTTGTGCAATTCATGAGATGCATGAGACATCCTATTACACGAGAATATTCCAGTTGCATTACACTCTCATTAGTGTTTTTATGCAGTACTTCTGATGGATTAAAAGGTGTATTTACTCCTTTAATAATTCCAAAATTTTGAAATCTTTCAATCACTTTTTCTACATAATGTGATTGAGATAACTCAATACCATTAGGTGTTCTTATTATTTTTATTCCCAAAATAATATCTGCAACACCCAAGTCTTTCATGTCGAAATTGTTGATCAACATTATCTTTATGTTCTCAATTAACTGAGTATTTGGACCGAATATTAGCATATCGTCCACATATAGACAGATCATCACATATGATTGTCCAAGTTGTTTATAATAAACACATTTGTCACATTCATTTATACGAAAACCATTTCTCATCATGACACTATCAAATTTTGCGTGTCATTGCTTTGGAGCTTGTTTTAGTCCGTATAATGATTTGACAAATCTACAGACTTTTTTTTCATTTCCTTTGGAAATAAATCCCTCAGGTTGCTCCATGTAAATCTCCTCATCGAGATTTCCATTTAAGAATGTTGTTTTTACATCCATCTGATGAATCTCTAGATTATAGATGGATGCAATTGCTATTAGCATTCTTATAGAGGTTATTCGTGTTACCGGCGAATATGTATCAAAAAAGTCTACTCCTTCTTTTTGACGATATCCTTTGGCTACTAATTTGGCTTTATACTTGTCGATAGAGCCATTTGCTTTCATTTTCTTCTTGAAAATTCATTTGCAGCCAATTGGTTTTATTCCTGGTGGAATATCAACAATTTTCCAAGTTTTATTACTTAGAATTGAATCAGTCTCACTTTGGATTGCTTATTTCCAACATGAGGACTCAGAAGATGACATTGCTTCCTTGTACGTTTGAGGTTCGTGGTCTAATACTTATGTAAAAAAGTCCGAACCAAATGTTTTGAAAGTTCTAGCCCTTACGCTTCTTCTTGGTTCAGCATCCTCATTTTCATGATGAGTTTCATCTTTATGTGAATCGTTTGATTCTTCCCTTGTCCTTTTTGGGACCTTATTTCCTTCATTCCTTTTGTGCGGAAACACATCTTCAAAGAATGAGGCATCTCTTGATTCCATGATTGTATTTACATAAATATCGGTTATATCAGACTTGAATACCAAGAATCTGTAGGCGCTACTATTTTGGGCTGGCCCAAGATAATAACAATCTACTGTTTTTGGTCCAAGTTTGACTCTCTTGGGAGGCGGAACTGGAACTTTTGCCAAGCACCCCCACACTTTGAGGTATTTAAAACTTGGTTTGTGCCCTTTCCATAACTCATATGGAATTGTTCCTGTTTTATTGTGAGGGACTTTGTTTAATATGTGATTAGACATATTTAATGCTTCCCCCCACAAGTTCGTCGATTGACCAGAATTTAAAAGCATGGCAGTAATCATGTCTTTTAACGTTCTGTTCTTCCTCTCGGCTACACCATTTTGTTGTGGTGAATATGGAGCTATTGTTTGTTGAATTATACCATTTTCGGCACAGAACTGTTCAAATGGTGATTCATATTCTCCACCTCGATCAGATCTTAGTATCTTGATCATTTTATTTAACTGATTTTCTACCTCAGCCTTGTATTTTATAAACGCTGTTATTGCTTCATCTTTACTATTTAAAGGATATATATAGCAATATCGCATATAATCGTCAATAAAAGTAATGAAATACTTTTTCCCACCTCTTGTAGGTAGTGATTTAAAATCACATAAATCTGTATGTACCAAACCTAATGGTTCGGTGCTTCTGTCAACAGATTTAAATGGTTGTCTGACCATTTTTGCTTCTACACATGTCTCACATTTGTAGTTCTTATCTACTTGGAATTTTGGAGTTAATCCCAAGTTTGATAATGTTTTCATTTTGCGGAAATTTATGTGTCCCAATCTATCATGCCATAGTAAAATTTCGTGCTCAAGCAAATAAGAAACTTCAATTTTATTAATAGCACAATCAGAATACATATTTTTGTTGCCGACCACGGCTACATTTGCCTTAAATAGGCCATCACATAAATAACCCCATCCGATATACATTCCAGCTTTGGACAGAACCATCTTGTCTGACTCAAACACCAGTTTGAATCCCTTCTTTGATAGGACTGCACCAGAGATAAGATTCTTGCGTATGTCTGGAACATGGAGCACGTTATTCAACTTAACAGTTTTTCCAGAAGTAAACTTGAGGATTACTGTGCCACTGCCTTCGATCATGGAAACTGCAGAATTACCCATGCAGAGTTTTTCTTCATAATCGGATTTCTGATATGTAGAAAACATGGATTTGTCAGAACAAACATGACGAGTAGCGCCTATATCTACCCACCGTTGGTTAGGATTCTAAACCAGATTGCATTCAGATACCACCGTCGAGAAGTTGGCCCCGTCTACTTCCATGTTATCCACTATATTTGCCTCTTTATTGCGTTCCTTCTTGAGTCTGCAATCTCTAGCGGCATGTCCAACTTTTCCACAAACCCAACATTCGCCATTAAACTTCTTGGTTCGTTTGTTGTCTTTTGGTTTGTTGTCTTGAGCTTTCCTTTTCTTCTGGAAATTCTTCTTTTTGTTTTTGGTCTTTGACCCTTCAGTCACAAATGCCTCCTCGCTTGGTTTTGTAACTGCACGGTTGTCTGCCTCAATTTTTAATCGGACTATGAGATCTTGTAAAGAGATTTCATTCGTCTTATGTTTTAAATAGTTGCGGTAATCTCTCCACGACGGCGGCAGTTTTCCCATGATGGCTTCAACCAAAAACGATTCTCCAACCATATGACCTTCCTCTTCGAGTTCATGAATGATGATTTGCAATTCATGCAGTTGAGCAGTCACCGGTTTGGAGTCAACCATCTTGTAGTCCATGAATTTGTCTACAATGAATTTCTTAAGACTGATATTCTGCGTCTTATACTTCGTGGTAAGTGCATTCCAGAGTTCTCTTGATGTCTTTAAAGGCTGATATACTTTGTATAACACCTTGTCGAGACAATTCAGAATATAGTTTCTGCATAAAAAATCGAAATGCTTCCACGTATTCACCTCTGCTTCCTTGCCTAGTGCAGGAATCGGTTCCTGTAACAACCCTAGATTTTTGTATATTATTTAAATTGGACTTTCTTTTATTTTTAAATTAATTTAAATTGTTTTATTTCAAACATTTCATTTTTAAATATAAATTTTTATTATTAAGTGATTTATAGTTCAAACTAGTATAATTTGAATATTTTACTATAAAGTGAATTTCTGGTCAAACTGTTCAAACTTCGACTTTTAAACTTCAAATTTAAATTATTTTAAATCTTAAATTTTATCTTTTATTATGAAAATAGATGAAATAACTTGAACATTGCTTTTCGTTTCGTTGAAAACGGAGTTAAACTGCAAAAGTTATGTACATTTCAATTTTGAGTGTAATTTGACTTATTTAACAATTTTGTCTATTTTAAATTGTATAAATTATATTTTCTTTGTTATATTTTATTTTAATATGTGTTAATATGTTATTTTATGTATATTTTTGTCTTTTAATATTTTTGAAGTGATAGTATAATTTTTCTAAAGTTTACTTGAATTATTTTCAATTTATAAAGACTAGTTTCATATATATTGTTATTTTCTTTATTACATTATACAATTTAAATTATTTTTATTTATTTTTCTTATTTTTATTTATTTCTGAGATTATTTACTTACTTTATCAGCCATTTTACGTTTTACAAAATATAAAAAGAAATGTGAAAGGTTTTAAAAACCCTTTATCTTCCTTGACCTTTTATCTCCCACCCTTTTACTTTAAACCAACACCTTTTCATTTATTCTTTTTATTTGGCCGTTCATTTTTTTCTTTTCTTCTACTGTGCCTATCTCTTATTCACGTGAAAACAACTGAGAAACTTCTCAAAAAAAAAAAATTTGCACGACCATTGCTTCAAAGGTTTGGGTAAAATCCATCTCCTTCTTCCTTATTTTTCTAGTTTTTCTATTGAATTTTGTATATGCTCTCTACCTTCATAGATTTGTTCCACCACCTCTAGCTGCTAGCCTGACCCCACCACCACCACAACCAGCCACCACCACCTCCAGATCACCACCCCATCAGGCCGACTTTCCCTAGGCAAGAGATCCACCCTCCATTTACACAAACCATCATCATATAGTCTAGCCGAGCATTCCCTTCATCTACCACCACTCCCACTCCCTTAGCCGCCACTTCCACCACCACCAGCAGCCCAGACCTGACCATCACCCACTTCCACACCACTCACCACCACTAGAGCACCATGCCGAACCCATAGGACCCCTTGGCCGAACCCTTTTTGGCTTGAAAGTGATGATAGTTGCCTTGTAGTTGTAGATCCAAGCACCTATATCTTGCACCATCTTCTAAACCATGTTAGGCCGACCATATAGACTCAAGACCAGATCCAAATTCAACCCTTAATAGTACATTTCAGACCTGTAGCTAAAGTATAGGAGGTTGAAAGAAAATGCAATAATTTTGGATTTGTTTTATACAAGTATTTCTAGCATTGTTTATTGAAATTTTTGGACGAAATCTTATATTGTTTGTATTGTTTTGTCTTATGTATTCAAGGAAGTTAACCTTGTCTCTCCCACACTCATATCATCATCATAGCTGAGAAAATGAAACCCCTTGGTCGAGCTTTTGAATGGTTGTAGCAAGGTCAAGTTATCTTGTCTTTGTTGCCTTTCAATTTCAATTTATTTCAATATATTTTGGTTGAATATTCATAAGTTATATTGTCTTGTTTTGAGGTTATTTACAAGATGATATCTTGGCTATTTCTCTCCACTCAAATCAAAGGTCGTGCCTTCTGGATCCGCTGTGTCATTCTAATTGATATCTCCAGCATAAAAATGTGAGTACGTCTCACCAGACAAGTATACTTATATAAGTAATAAACTGACCACACTTGAATCTGTAATGCACATCATCCTGTTTTAATTGCCATATTATTTTCATATGATGTTCACACCTGTATTTACACCTGTTATATCATATGCCACTGTAATTTTATGCTGTTCTGTTATTTTTATCAGTTTATCACACTGCAAGTTCCCTTTAGATTAGAATCACTATGGGTTGAAATGATACATACCCGAACGGAATTTAGAATAAGGGAAAATTGTTATGGGCTGAAATGATAGACCCGAATGATTTTCAATTTATTTCATTTACTTAGGACTGCGGGTTTGAAATGATAAAACCTGGATTTTCTTTGTAAATTACGGGTTGAAATGATATATTACCCGTATCACTTTTCCTAGTGTAGAAAATTTTATACAGACCCGTAGTTAATATATGTTTTTCTAAAAAATTTAAAATTATTTTAGAAATGTAAATATTAAAATATTTTGATTTAAATATAATTAAAAAGGATTATTGTAAAATATTATTGATTTTCTGAATAATTATAAGTGAAATGAATTGATGAAAAAGTTAGAAAATTTTGAATGTAAGTTATTTTGGAAAATTTGATTTGACTATAATTAGAAATTAAATTGAATATGAAATTATGATAAATTTATGATAATTGGAATTTAAATGAATTTAAAGTGATTTTATATCATATTAATGATTTTAATAAAGTTGAAATGTGAAATGAATGAATATTTAAGTTGAAATTTTGAAATATAACTAAAATTGGAAATTTATGAAATTGACTTAAAAGTGAATTTTTAGTTAAGTAAATAAAAATAAAACTAAGTTATATTTGGGAATTTGAACTTAAATGTTAAGTTGAAATTTAATGTAATGAATTTAAATTTGAACATTGCAATTGAATAAGTGAAATATTATTAAATCTTGATTTTTGAATGGAAATTTAACTTTATAAAATCATGAACTTAAGGAAAATTAAATAATGTTTATAAATGTGAAAACGTATGATTTTGTAAGTCAAAAATGTTTTAAATAAAAATTTAATTGGTTGTGAAATTATATTGAATATTTGAAGTTAATTAACTGCATTTTTGAAATG
Source organism: Allium cepa (assembly GCA_030765085.1). Lineage (NCBI taxonomy): Eukaryota > Viridiplantae > Streptophyta > Magnoliopsida > Asparagales > Amaryllidaceae > Allium > Allium cepa. Next base: position 592,347,940 of record CM060928.1, read on the forward strand.
CTATTAATTGCAACGTAAATGATATTACAGCATTTGTAAATGCTGTAGTTGATGATAATGAACAAAAACAAGCTAAATTGAATTAAAAGCTATTATAGCAATTTTTGTAAGTGCTATAATTGTTGAATTTAACTAAGTTTATTTGAAATTTAAGTAAACCCTATTACAGCATTTTTAAAATGCTGTCTTTTGTTAAATTGAACTGTTTTGAATGTAACTTTCCTTAGCGTTTTCTAAATGCTGTGAAAAGTGAATTTTCACTGTTTTGATAAACTTAAGTGAATAAATGAACGTTGGAAGTTGAGAATTTTGGAATTAATAATTTAATTATTAAATATAATAACTTCATTTTTATGATTAAAAATGATTTTTGAAATATAAACTGTTTTGAAATGAAGTTTGTAAAGATATGATATTTTAAGATATTAAAATGATTAGAAATGAAGTTTTGTAAAGATATGATATTTTGATATATTGAAATGATTTGAAATAAAGTTTGAAAAGATATGATATTTTAAGATATTAAAATGATTGGAAATGAAGTTTTGAAGGATATGATATTTTGATATATTAAATGATTTGAAATGAAGTTTTGGAAAGATATGATATTTTGATATATTGAAATGATTTGTCAGGAAGCTTTGAAAAGATATGATATTTTTTAAGATATTAAAATGATTGGAAATGAAGTTTTGAAGGATATGATATTTTGATATATTAAATGATTTGAAATGAAGTATTGGAAAGATATGATATTTTGATATATTGAAATGATTTGACAAGAAGCTTTGAAAAGATATGATATTTTTTAGGATATTAAAATGATTGGAAATGAAGTTTTGAAAGGATATGATATTTTGATATATTAAATGATTTGAAATGAAGTTTTGGAAAGATACGATATTTTTGATATATAAAATGATTGGAATGAAGCTTTGGAAAGATATGATATCTTTTGATATATTAAAAATATTTGAAATGAATTTTTGGAAAGATATGATATTTTGATATATTGAAATGATTTGACAGGATGTTTTGGAAAGATATGATGTTTTTGAAATGGTTTGGAATTAATTTAATCTTTATTTTGATAAAGATTTGGATTTGAAATGATATTCTATTTTGAAGTATAAATACCATTTTAAAAATTATAACTGCGGGTTATAATAACGATTGGTTGGCAAAGAGACCGGGATCAGATATCTGGCATACTCTCTGTCGATACCGAAAACCACTTTAACAACCGTGTACGCGGTGGAGATTCCAGAGTGAAGTAGGATGCTGGCGACGTTCTTGAGGTATGCTACGTGGACCCGACTCCCGTGAGTTGTCATAAGGTGGCTAAAATAGGAGCGATCTCGGGCCAAGTGAGGTCATTCCTCCGATCGGACACATTCCTTCGATACTATACTCTTACTTGATTGATTAGATGGCCATCCTTCGATTTTGATATGGGAGTGTGTTCCGAGGTGGGCGTATGTGGCTGCTGCGTTACCACCAGCCCGTGTGCGTAATTGGTATATCTACCCTGGCATTGCCTTGTGTGCCGTGTCACCTACCATACCGAGCCTTTACTACGAGTTTGTTTTTCTCCCGTAACCCGTGTGGTATCCTCTGACAGTCACCCGGAGTGGAGATGGCATGATGTTGGATGGACTACTGGGACTATTATGTGTGAAGGGTGATATGGGTAGCCCGGAACGCTGTTTAAAAGTAAGTTTATTTTATTGTAGACATTATTATAATAGCGCAATATTACTATATAGTAAATAGTTTAACGAATCCTTAGAGGATGGGTGGTCCCATGCATCCTTTAAGTTACTTATACCTTATTGCAGTTCACTTCTGTTGGTTTACATTATATAAGTATATATTGTCCTGACTCGAGTGTTTGTATTTTATTTACGCTCGGGTCAGCCTGAGTTATTCACAGATTTGGATTCCACTTTCTGGAGATTGGAATCGCTGGAGATCATCTGCTTATCTAGTTTTATCTATTCCAGTTCTGTTGTTCTATTCAGCTTGCACTTGGTTATCATCTTGAGACTTCTGTTGTACTTTATTTATTCTGTTGTATTTTATTTAACTCTGATATATTTTCATAGTAGCTTCATGAACTACTATCTCTTTTACTTCCGCTGCATTTCTTACTTTGTGTATGTGTTATGTGATTATTATTTACTGTATGTTCTGAGATTTGCCAAATTTTATTTACAACGCGGCATTTTGAGCAATTCAAGTCCAGCATGTGTGGATGCGAATGGTTGAAAATATCGGGTCGTTACAGTTGGTATCAGAGCTTTGGCTTTGAGGCAAAACTTAGAATATGTGGTAAATTTAATTTCAGAATCACTTTGATTCGAGCTTGAATCTCTTTAATTTGTTCGATTTCTTTTGAATTTTGGAACGTTACCAGCGGTTCCGAAATCCATTCTTGTCTCTCACTATTCATCTTCTTTTGATTCTGGAGTATCCCATAACTCCATTTCGTATGATCTTTATAGTGAATTGGCGGTCTCGCAATTATTCTAATTTTCATGTAAAGGGGTGAAACTCCTTTACAATTAGCATCGATTCACCAGAGATTTTATCCTTGGCTTAGATGCTAATATCTTTATTATTTCAAACTCTATTCTTGAGATTGAATTTAGATTTACCCCAGAAAATCCACATCGATCTTATTCTTTAAGTCATGGTTGACACGGTTAAGGTTACCCACGGTTTATTTAAACTTATCCATCTCCCTACTCTGTTTAACCATCTTGTCTTTTGTTTCTAAACCACCTCCAAACATTTTGAACTACACTTGTAAAGCTATGTTTTATATATTGTGTTGTTTGAGTTGTTGATGTTGATTTGGGTTTCCGATCGATTCATCTGATCAACGCTATCGATAGGATTTCTAAAACACTTTGACAGAACAAACTGACACGATATTATTTCAATTTTTTTTCGATATAAGTGAATTTATGGAACTTAATAAATTGATTTAAACTAATCATTTGAAATGATAATACTTGATTTATCATTTATAGTTCTATAAATGAATTTATAAATAGTTGTTTATAAATTGATTTGGGAACTGAAATGAGTTTAAAACAAGAAATTTGAGAATTTAATTTCCGATGGTTTCAAACCTTGTGTTTATAGTTTTAAAATGGTATATTATTTAAAGTATTTTCTAATAGAAATTTGTTTCCAAGAAATTTTAAAGTTTAAAATTAGTGCTCTTCTCTTTGTCGTTGGAAAATAACTTCAGTGATGACCACGGCATCATCGACTTTCATTTTCGAGTTTCGAAGTGAAGAGATCGTTCTGTAGTCTTGCTATGTTGTTGTTTTGGGAAATCTAATTGATTTGAATTTCTAAAAGATGATTTGATTTATAATATATATAGATATATGATTTAATTTTGATTTAACATATTTTATACATATATTTATTTATCTCTAAATGGTTTGAAGGAATCGGAAATTTTATTCTTAAACTTTATCTTAAAGAAACATTTCAATTATAAAAAGAAAATCAAAATTTTAGGTAAATGATTCAAACTTGAGATAATTGAATTTAGAAAGTTTTATTTGTATAATACACAATTCCATTCCAATATAACTTACCTTAATTTTCAGAAGTTAACAATGTAATTGGATAATATATAATATAAAAAGTTTTTATAAATAAAATTTGAGTGGTTATAATGAATGTTATACACTTAAATTTTAGTTATAAAAAGATTAACTGAGGTAAGTAGAATAAAAAGGTAATTGAATAATTTACAATATAAATGATGTTAAAGGAAATAAGAATAAGTTAAAATAATTATAATAATGTAAGTATATTTAGCATAGGTGATAAAATATATTGAGAGGAATAAACTTAATTTTAATTAGGTATAAAGAGGAATTAAATTTATTGTGTACATTTTGAGTATAATAATGATTTTCAAATCCATGATTTTTGAAAATGGTTAGTTTATGAAAATTAGATGATAAGATAATGAAATTTGAGATAGTTAAGATTTATTTAACTTGTGTAAAATTAATTATCAATTTAAGTTGAAAATTCCATTGTTTCAAACTTATTATCTTATTTTGTTCTCAAAATTGTCTTTAGTTGTCCTTATTTTTCTGCTATAGACTGGTATAGGCATCTATTTATAATCTTTCTGCTTAGAAATCTTTCTATAATCTTTCTGATTAGAAATAATCTTTGATAATCTTTGGTACTCATTTTGAATCTGAGCACTGCTTTCCATCCACAGACCGTCGGTCAAGCGGAAAGAGTGAATCAGATTCTAAAGGATCTTTTCGTGCTTGTGTTCCTGATTCTGGAGAATCTTGGAAAGATCATCTCCACTTTGTTAAACTTACCTATAACAACTGTTATCAGGTATAAATTTCAATATTCTTATCATCTTGTCTTAATCTTATTTCACTCTATATTTTTCTGTGCTTTCCCTTTCCTCATTCCTTTTCGGGGACGAAAAGTTTTGAGTGGGGGAGAGTGTAACAACCCTAGATTTTTGTATATTATTTAAATTGGACTTTATTTTATTTTTAAATTAATTTAAATTTGTTTTATTTCAAACATTTCATTTTTAAATATAAATGTTGATTATTAAGTGATTTATAGTTCAAACTAGTATAATTTGAATATTTTACTGTAAAGTGAATTTCTGGTCAAACTGTTCAAACTTTGACTTTTAAACTTCAAATTTAAATTATTTTAAATCTTAAATTTTAAATTTTATTATGAAAATAAATGAAATAACTTGAACACTGCTTTTCGTTTCGTTGAAAACGGAGTTAAACTGCAAAAGTTATGTACATTTCAATTTTGAGTGTAATTTGATTTATTTAACAATTTTGTCTATTTTAAATTATATTTTCTTTGTCATATTTTATTTTAATATGTTTTAATATGTTATTTTATGTATATTTTTGTATTTTAATATTTTTGAAGTGATAGTATAATTTTCTAAAGTTTACTTGAATTATTTTCAATTTATAAAGACTAGTTTCATATATATTGTTATTTTCTTTATTTAAATTATACAATTTAAATTATTTTTATTTATTTTTCTTATTTTTCTTTATTTCTGAGATTATTTAATTATATTATCAGCCATTTTATGTTTTACAAAATATAAAAAGAAATGTGAAAGGTTTTAAAAACCCTTTATCTTCCTTGACCTTTTATCTCCCACCCTTTTACTTTAAACCAACACCTTTTCATTTATTCTTTTTATTTGGACGTTCATTTTTTTCTTTTCTTATACTATGCCTCTCTCTTATTCACATGAAAACAACTGAGAAACTTCTCAAAAAAAAAATTTCCACGGCCATTGCTTCAAAGGTTTGGGTAAAATCCATCTCCTTCTTCCTTATTTTTCTAGTTTTTCTATTGAATTTTGTATATGCTCTCTACCTTCATAGCTTTCTTCCTCCACCTCCAGCTGCTAGCCCGACCCCACCACCACCACAACCAGCCACCACCACTTCCAGATCACCACCCCATCAGGCCGACCTTCCTTAGGCAAGAGATCCACCCTCCATTTACACAAACCATCATCATATAGTCTAGCCGAGCATTCCCTTCATCTACCACCACTTCCACTCCCTTAGCCGCCACTTCCACCACCACCAGCAACCCAGACCTGACCATCACCCACTGCCACACCACACACCACCACCAGAGCACCGGGCCGAACCCATAGGACCCCTTGGCCGAACCCTTTTTGGCTTGAAAGTGACGATAGTTGCCTTGTAGTTGTAGATCCAAGCACCTATATCTTGCACCATCTTCTAAACCATGTTAGGCCGACCATATAGACTCAAGACCAGATCCAAATTCAACCCTTAATAGTACATTTCAGACCTGTAGCTAAAGTATAGGAGGTTGAAAGCAAATGCAATAATTTTGGATTTGTTTTATACAAGTATTTCTAGCATTGTTTATTGAAATTTTTGGATGAAATCTTATATTGTTTGTATTGTTTTGTCTTATGTATTCAAGGAAGTTAACCTCGTCTCTCCCACACTCATATCATCATCATAGATGAGAAAATTAACCCCCTTGGTCGAGCTTTTGAATGGTTGTAGCAAGGTCAAGTTATCTTCTCTTTGTTGCTTTTCAATTTCAATTTATTTCAATATATTTTGGTTGAATATTCATAAGTTATATTGTCTTGTTTTGTGGTTGTTTACAAGATGATATCTTGGCTATTTCTCTCCACTCAAATCAAAGGTCGTGCCTTCTGGATCCGCTGTGTCATTCTAATTGATATCTCCAGCATAAAAATGTGAGTACATCTCACCAGACAAGTATACTTATATAAGTAATAAACTGATCACACTTGAATCTGTAATGCACATCATCATGTTTTAATTGCCATATTATATTCATATGATGTTCACACCTGTATTACACCTGTTATAACATATGCCACTGTTATTTTATATTGTTCTGTTATTTTTATCAGTTTATCACATTGCAAGTTCCCTTTAGATTAGAATCACTATGGGTTGAAATGATACATACCCGAACGGACTTTAGAATAAGGGAAAATTGTTATGGGCTGAAATGATAGGCCCGAATGATTTTCAATTTATTTCATTTACTTGGGACTGCGGGTTTGAAATGATAAAACCCGGATTTTCTTTGTAAATTACGGGTTGAAATGATATATTACCCGTATCACTTTTCCTAGTGTAGAAAATTTTATACAGAACAGTGGTTAATATATGTTTTTCTAAAAATTTTAAAATTATTTTAGAAATGTAAATATTAAAATATTTTGATTTAAATCTAATTAAAAAGGATTTTTTTAAAATATTATTGATTTTCTGAATAATTATAAGTGAAATGAATTAGTGAAAAAGTTAGAAATTTTTGAATGTAAGTTATTTTGGAAAATTTGATTTGATTATAATTAGAAATTAAATTGAATATGAAATTATGATAAATTTATGATAATTTGAATTTAAATGAATTTAAAGTGATTTTATATCATATTAACAATTTTAATAAAGTTGAAATGTGAAATGAATGAATATTTAAGTTGAAATTTTGAAATATAACTAAAATTGGAAATTTATGAAATTGACTTAAAAGTGAATTTTTAGTTAAGTAAATAAAAATAAAACTAAGTTATATTTGAGAATTTGAACTTAAGTGTTAAGTTGAAATTTAATGTAATGAATTTAAATTTGAACATGGCAATTGAATAAGTGAATTATTATTAAATCTTGATTTTTGAATGGAAATTTAACTTTATAAATCATGAACTTAAGGAAAATTAAATAATGTTTATAAATGTGAAAATGTATGATTTTATAAGTCAAAAATGTTTTAAATAAAAATATAATTGGTTGTGAAATTATATTGAATATTTGAAGTTAATTAACTGCATTTTTGAAATGCTATTAATTGCAATGTAAATGATATTACAGCATTTGTAAATGCTGTAGTTGATGATAATGAACAAAAACAAGCTAAATTGAGTTAAAAGCTATTATAACAATTTTTGTAAGTGCTATAATTGTTGAATTTAACTAAGTTTATTTGAAATTTAAGTAAACCCTAGTACAGCATTTTTAAAATGCTGTCTTTTGTTAAATTGAACTGTTTTGAATGTAACTTTCCTTAGCGTTTTCTAAATGCTGTGAAAAGTGAATTTTCACTATTTTGATAAACTTAAGTGAATAAATGAACTTTGGAAGTTGAGAATTTTGGAAATTTGATAATTTAATTATTAAATATAATAACTTCATTTTTATGATTAAAAATGATTTTTGAAATATAAACTGTTTTGAAATGAAGTTTGTAAAGATATGATATTTTAAGATATTAAAATGATTGGAAATGAAGTTTTGTAAAGATATGATATTTTGATATATTGAAATGATTTGAAATGAAGTTTGAAAAGATATGATATTTTAAGATATTAAAATGATTGGAAATGAAGTTTTGAATGATATGATATTTTGACATATTAAATGATTTGAAATGAAGTTTTGGAAAGATATGACATTTTGATATATTGAAATGATTTGACAGGAAGCTTTGAAAAGATATGATATTTTTTAAGATATTAAAATGATTGGAAATGAAGTTTTGAAGGATATGATATTTTGATATATTAAATGATTTGAAATGAAGTTTTGAAAAGATATGATATTTTGATATATTGAAATGATTTGACAGGAAGCTTTGAAAAGAAATGGTATTTTTAAGATATTAAAATGATTGGAAATGAAGTTTTGAAAGGATATGATATTTTGATATATTAAATGATTTGAAATGAAGTTTTGGAAAGATACGATATTTTTGATATAGTAAAATGATTGGAATGAAGCTTTGGAAAGATATGATATCTTTTGATATATTAAAAATATTTGAAATGAAGTTTTGGAAAGATATGATATTTTGATATATTGAAATGATTTGACAGGATGCTTTGGAAAGATATGATGTTTTTGAAATGGTTTGGAATTAATTTAATCTTTATTTTGATAAAGATTTGGATTTGAAATGATATTCTATTTTGAAGTATAAATACCATTTTAAAAATTATAACTACGGGTTATAATAACGATTGGTTGGCAAAGAGACCGGGATCGGATATCTGGCATACTCTTTGTCGATACCGAAAACCACTTTGACAACCGTGTACGCGGTGGAGATTCCAGAATGAAGTAGGATGCTGGCGACGTTCTTGAGGCATATTACGTGAACCCGACTCCCGTGAGTTGGCATATGGTGGCTAAAACATGAGCGATCTCGGGCCAAGTGAGGTCATTCCTCCGATCGGACACATTCCTTCGATACTATACTCTTACTTGTGATTGATTAGATGGCCATCCTTCGATTTTGATATGGGAGTGTGTTCCGAGGTGGGCGTATGTGGCTGCTGCGTTACCACCAGCCCGTGTGCATAATTGGTATATCTACCCTGGCATTGCCTTGTGTGCCGTGTCACCTACCATACCGAGCCTTTACTACGAGTTTGTTTTTCTCCCGTAGCCCGTGTGGTATCCTCTGACAGTCACCCGGAGTGGAGATGGCATGATATTGGATGGACTACTGGGACTATTATGTGTGAAGGGTGATATGGGTAGCCCGGAACGCTATTTAAAAGTAAGTTTATTTTACTGTAGACATTATTATAATAGCGCAAAATTACTATATAGTAAATAGTTTTACGGATCCTTAGAGGATGGGCGGTCCCATGCATCCTTTAAGTTACTTGTACCTTATTGCAGTTCACTTGAGTTGGTTTAAATTATATAAGTGTATATTGTCCTGACTCGAGTGTTTGTATTTTATTTACGCTCGGGTCAGCCTGAGTTATTCACAGATTTGGATTCCACTTTATGGAGATTGGAATCGCTGGAGATCATCTGCTTATCTAGTTTTATCTATTCCAGTTCTGTTGTTCTATTCAGCTTGTACTTGGTTATCATCTTGAGACTTCTGTTGTACTTTATTTATTCTGTTGTATTTTATTTAACTCTGATATATTTTCATAGTAGCTTCATGAACTACTATCTCTTTTACGTCCGTTGCATTTCTTACTCTGTGCATGTGTTATGTGATTATTATTTACTGTATGTTCTGAGATTTGCCAAATTTTATTTACAACGTGACATTTTGAGCAATTCAAGTTCGGCATGTGTGGATGCGAATGGTTGAAAATACCGGGTCATTACAGTTCCTCCTCCTCGAGGTACTTTTGCAGACCGAGTGTGGTGAGATAAAACAACATCTGATTCTTCCATGTCAAGAATTCATCGCCATCTGCCTTCAACGGTTCAGGTCTGTTGTGAGTAGTATTCTTTGAAAATCCTACTGTTGCCATCTCTGTTTCAGTAAGAAAACAGAAAAATTCTTAAGTTGTTATTTGTCTAGTGTACCAAAACAGATAATAATCAATTATAAACTCATCGCACAAGTTTATAACTCAGATTTCCACTACACTGGAATTCTGTAGTAATTATTATAAGAATATGAATGTTGTAAATAAATTACAACAACAGCGTTATACTATTTTGAATAAATAGTATAACCAGAATAACGGATAGAATATAGAATAATGTATATAAATATACAATCAGACTAGAATTCTAACCGGATTATGTCTAAGGCTCGTCGTAACGATTTCCTTAAGAATTTTATTTTAAAATTCTCTGAAGATACAACAGACGTATTCTGCTCGAGATTTTAATGAGTATATCACTCTGTGATTTTGATTATAAGAATAGCTGTTATTAGAAGAGAAGAGATAAGAAAATTCAGTGAGGAAAGTGATCATTTTTCCTCCTTATTTATAGTTTCTTCGTATCCCTTCGAACGGTCGCGTCTGCACCCGTTTGTCCAAACGGTCGCGCCCGTTTCCTTTAATCGCTACTATTCGTGTGTCTGCTTATGTTCGGCCGCGTCTCTTTAGTCGGGCCGCATCTGTTCGCCTCTAACGGGTCACACCCGCTTCTTTTCGCCTCTAATGGGTCGCACCCGCTTCTGTTCACATCTAACGGGTCGCGCCTCTTCAGTCCGCTTTATGAACAGTCGCGTCCGTTATCACCCGCCCGCTTCTCTTCAAATTCCAGGCCCAGCCCAGTTTCAGCCGAAGCCCAAAACCGTTAAACAATGGCCTAGGAAAAAGAATAGTCATTTTAGACCCGTAACCGTACCCGAGCCCGGCCCGGGCCGGTCGGTCGGATGGACGGCGGCGACGTGCGCGCGTGTGTGGTGGAGGTGCATGATCTCCCTCCTCACAACGAAGCATACATTTGGGAGCCCCAGTCCCCCAACCTCCACTTGAGAAAGCTATTAATATACTTGGCTTTCTTAGTATATTACGCGATGTGGGACTTTGTATATTTCATTCATTTTATTTGTTAAGGAATTCCAACAATATACATAATGCAAGAACAGAAAAGGCAGAGGATGATGCAGCTAACGAAGTTGAGGTACATCTTTATCGATAAATTTAGTTAATTATCATACATATTATAGTTAATAATCGGCCAAGTTACAAGCATCCCTAGAATATGGTAGAATAAGAGAGATTTTAAGTTAGGCCCTATTAAAAAAAAATAGTCCCGTATCCTCTCATAAAGATAATTTAAGCCACCTTTCTAAATATGTTGTTAAAATATTGTTTAAGTGGACGCTATAAAAAAATCGATCATTAATGATTCTTTATTTATTTATTGATGTTATATAAAGATCAAATTTTGACCTGTTACTATAAACCATTGCTCAAATTTCAAAAAGGACTACTATCAGCCCACTACAAATATTTGCAGTGAATATATTTATATTGCAAACATCCAGTGTAAAATATTTGCACTACAAAGAGTGCTTTTACAAATATTTGTTGTGCGAGAACAAAAATGGAAGCAATAAGTAAATAAAATGAGTTATGTAAAGACCATGATTGTTCTGTATTCAGTGTACATGATTGGCTGTAGTCAAATAGAAAATCACAACTCACACAAAGAATTTTCAAGGCACTATCACAATTGACTCCATGGATGACATAATTTCATGAACTCATCTAAATTTTGAGTTTGGAGGAATCCTATGTTCACATGCTTCAAAAGTATTTGATTGAAAAGCATTGAAAGAATTCTTATTAAAGCGATAAACAGAAGAAAAAAAATCAAAGCTAGGAGTGCAAGCCTTGTCGTGCTCAATGGTTATAGGGTATTGTTTTGCATTAACATTTATGTCAGCAACATACTCAAATCGCAACCTAGGTGACAGCGTCGGGTAAAACCTATAATGATGCATGCATGAATGAAAACCAAACCAACCAGCCTTCCGAAAAAATGGGTAGCTAATTTGAATGGTCAACAAGTCATTCAAATACAACATGTAAACCGTTTCCCAACTGTGCTTTAATGCATATACAGACATACTCAAGAAGACTAACAAGTATTGCAGGTAACATGATTTTAAGAGAGATGGGTCTATTTTCAATATTTTGGACAACTCCTGCCACAACTACTAACATGTGCTGCACACATGGCAACAAACACAATGACACATCCACCAAAAATTTTGTATTATGCCCACGACTCAAGTTTGAATCCTTATTCTTGTAACAATGCTTGGATTTTGTTTTTGACAACAATGACACCAAAGATAATTCATCAAATGTTCTAAGTTTGATACATGTAATTGACAACAAATTATACCTAGACATTACATTCTAGAAGAAGACTTTTCTTTACATTATGTTATACATTATTTCCAGAATTAACACACTTTATATGTTGTTAAGTCAAAATGATTCACCAAGATACCAGCAATCAAAATCAATTAGCAATAAATATGTAATGAAAAAAAAGAAACTTTATAGAAGCAACTAATAAAATTGCAGGTAGGAAGTAAAGTAGTTATAGTTTCGACCTCAAGCAACATACATCGGAAATCAAACATGAATTCAAGCACAAAGCGAATGAGTCATGAGAGAATAGAAAATGTAACATGATATATTTGACAATCCAGAAAGAAGTTTATGGAAACAAAACATTAACATTATTAAGGTAGAACCAATTCTTTGAAGTTGGATTATAAAAGTAAATAGCAATACCTTTCTAAATATGTTGATTCTGTCGAAGATTTTACTTGATAAGGATTTGCCCTAGAAAATTGAAAGCAGCTCAAGGCTTTTGCCCTAGAAAAATTATTTGGAATTTTGGAAAGATGCGGCCGATTGAAGTGGGAAGCATGATAAGTGTTGTGAGATGAGATGTTTAATGTTTTCCATCTTTATCCTTTTGTTTTCATTTTATTTTCATTTTTACCAAATGTTGTAGCAGTTCGATAGCATGAATAAATGAATTTTTGTTGCTGGAGATTATACTGCTCATTTTCCAACAGCTATAAAAAAAGTATAACGAAGTTTAAGTGTTATTATTTTATAACAACATCTGAATGTTAGCAATCAAGAAATACTTCTGTTAGGAATTCCATGTTTTTGGTGTAGTGTATGAAAGAGTAAGGGTGTATCCACAAAATCCATACACTCTAGATAAAATGTACGAATGGCTACAACACGTTTCACATATGCTACTTAGGACGACACTAGCCCCTTCTCGAGTAACACCGAATATGATCACCTCTTGGTTGCAATCAACAACCACACAATGAGATCCCGAAGCATACTATCGCTCTAGACTTGGGATGATCATACCCTACTTTGGTGCGATCCACTTAGCCCTACCGCATGTCCCCGCTTTATTCATTTCCCAGGTGTGAGGCTCGAAGAGGCCATGTTCTTACCATTTATATAGCACTTCCACTTGAAATACTAACACTGCCCTTCAGGCGACAATGCAATATCAGCATTCATCCATACAAGTTTGTTTCTGGGACTGAATGAAACGAATGAGAGCTCCATCTCCAATTCCATCATCTTCATGATGTCTTCACTTCAAACGCTTAAGTTGGATCGAAGTGGTTTTTGATAGCAAATCCGATCCGATCTCTTTGAAAAAACATTCGACGGTTTTTGATAAATCCAACCCTAGTTCTTTAGGAAATAAAAAGATAAGATCGGAGATCACCTCCTAACCGTTATTGGACGGATTTCCTTATCATTGTCCTAGAAGAACGAAACGAGATTTACACGCACAGTACAACATCCTCGGGGATGCCTATGTCACATAACTCATGCATTTCTTCTAGATATTTCCAAAGTTGCTTTTGGGTTTAAATTTCGATAGTCAGTTATTTAACTATCGAATAACAAACATTCAATCAGGGATTTAATTCCATAGGAAAACCAATATTTGGTTGAGCACCAAGCAACAACAAGCCCCTTTAATCAATCTTTTCATTAATTAAAATCATCTTGTAAATGCTTGTGTTAAAATACTTTTACAAAAATATATTCACAAACTTTATATTTTCAATACTTAGAAAGTATCCATATACTTATCTCAACGATATAAGTATATTTACCAAATACTAAGAAAGATCTCCTTTTTTATAAAATTCTAAAATCATTTATAAACTCCATATAAATTTCTAAAACCCTTTTATAAACCATTTATAAATTATTTTCCAAGTCGTTTGTAAATCCTTTATAAAACCATGCAATTATTTGCAAACTCTTTTATAAATCTATAAACCCATTTCAAAAATTCATTTATAAATATCGATCTATTTATAAACCTCTTTACCTTGTAAATAATTTTCCTTTAAATCTTCAAACCACTTTATAAGCTCTTCTTATAAAAATCAAAGTCCGTTTACAAAACTCTATCCACGAATCTCGAAACCATCATAAATAAATACTTATTATTAATTTTAACCTCTTAATAATAATAATTAGTAAAACCACTACAGATAAAATAGCCATTAATATTTACCGTATAAATAATAATAATAAATTACCAAAATATTATTAATAATCATTATTAAAAATTTCAAGCCATATTAAAAATTTAAATAATTAACCCTTCAAAATTATTTGAACATTTATAAACAACCTTAAGCAATATAAACATGAATAACCAACTTCAAAACATAATACATTTCCTTGATAAAAATCCATTCTTAAATTTTCAACCAAGTCATTTCCATATTTATAAAACTATATTTAAGAATCTCTTTTCATTTAATAAAAACTTCCTTTGCTAAAACCCATTTATTTATGTACTCCATTTATAACTTATTTTCTCTACGAGTCTCGCTTTTTCACAAATCTCGTTTAAAACGTAAATCACCATTTGTTTTAACGTTACTTCCATATGGATAAATTCTTTTTATGAATCTCTTTTATTTATAAAATATAGTTCAACATTTCAAATTTACCCATATCCTCAATTCCTGAAATAGAGTTAACTATTTCTGAAATATCATTCTGTATCTTAACATAAATCAACCGTTTGATTTATTATCCAATTTATTAAATGATGATAGTTTCCTTTAATTTATAAACCCCATTCATAAATTCATACTTTTATTAACAATATACGATTTTACAAATCTTTACTTCCTTTGTAAAAATATCACTCTTACAAATTATATCATTTATAAGTTTTGCATTTATAAATAAATCATAATATATGTACCTATATACTTATATATATATCACTTTATACAAAAATGATTAATAAATATTATATCAAAAATACTTCTATTTCCTTTTTAAAACATATTCCTTTATTATAAAAGACGGACTTATTCTCCAAGATTATAAAAATCTATATTGTACAGCTCGGAAATCTCTATTTAGAATATATTATAAACTATCAATTTATAATGTCTAAAATCATGCTTTCATTTTTGAAAAATTATTTAAAACGTATAAAAGTCCCAAAATCATTTTTAAATCCCTTTTTAAAACAAATCACTATTTTATAGTGTTTAAAATACCAAAAATGAGGCCCGGTGCTACTAAAGCACTAATTAAGCAAATCATATTGATGTCTTCAATATGGCATTCAGCAAGTCATATATCGCTATATAAATGAAAATAAAATCAACAGTGTGAGGAATCCCATTGGATCCGCCAGCCCGTCCTCTTGCATCACATATAGTATATAATCAAAAACATAAATCAACCGCTTCGAGGCGAGATTCATATACAAAGGGATATCTGCTCTTACACGGGACGTAATAGGGTCTCATCCGCTCCAATAGGCGGGAATATATCTAATCCAACTAATAATAATTAGTAAATTATCCAAATACTCAATAACTATCAAAAATAAATATTCAAACATCCAATGAAAAAAATTATTGACTATGAATACTCCTGGTTAACCAAAAAGGTGAGATCAACTCAATTTGATTTTAATAGTCACAAAAACATTCCGTTTTGAATTAAAATTGAACGAACGTCCAATTTTAACCCGAATTCCAACTAGCTCCAAATCTGTTCAATCCAATTCCATAGCGTAGTGCTCGCTGATATGGACGCAACGCAACTTGCCATGTGAAACAGACCTCGTACGAGAAAGTTACGGATAATTTAACATTTGATATAATTAAAAATAAATTAAGTTCATTAACTTCAATTTAGAAACATAACCTTTTCTCTAATCTCTCTTCTTCATGTGCGCATACAGTTCCTTGGCGCGCTTGACATTCCATTTTTTTCCCGCTCAACGTCGATTGCGCTTACCAGGCCGTTGCCACGTGCCTCAACTGCCACGCCTCGCAACAGCCGTGCCATCGTGCCCTCCATTCAATAACTGTAATTTCTACACACTTCGATCTCTTACGCCCAAATGATACTCCGACAACCATAAAATTCGACGGCATTCATTAACTCACTATTGTGGATCAAAAGAAACTAGTTTCGTCGAAATCTGAGACACTGTCCCAGAAGGCTATTTTTACACATTAATTAAAACGAGTAATTTCCAAAATCAGTTAACTCACTTTTAAATCCAATTTAAAAGTTTACTATCTTCATTCTTTTTCAAATAGAAATTAATTCTACTTTTGAAATCGTTTTCATTCATATTAAATTCAAGATTCATTAAATAATTCAATATTACATTCAACAATTTAATTATCAAACAAATCATTATATTTGTAATTCAAGTTATTTAACTTATAAAAATAACTTTTTAATATTTAAAATAAATTAAATATTTTAAATTCTAATGACTGAAATTCTAGGTCGTTACATTCTCCCTTCTCCCCAAAAAAGAATTTCGTCCCCGAAATTACCAAGTACGGACAATTCCCCAAACCCATTAAATTTTCAAAAACAAAGTTAAAATGCATTACCAAATTCTTCTGAGTCGTTTAACTTCTTATAAAAACTTTTCTAAGTCTTTAGATTCATTCATAGTTATTAATTAATACTATTCCAATTATAAAACCAAAATCAAACTTTTAAGTTATTAAAAAAAATTCCCAAATTTCTCAAAAATTTTCTAACACCTTAAATTTTCGAAAAGTTTCGCCAGCGTCTCCTTTACCCGGCTCGATCATAAAAATTTACAATATACATATACAATCACAAATATACGTCTCATCTTCGAGGATGAGACATCACGTAGGGAAAAATATAAAAGTACGATATGTAATCCGAGATGTGTACCTTATTATTAGCATTAACAAGCATATACAACCAATATAACGCGAAAGCGAGCTCCAAATGCAAAGCATATGCCATCCGCACCTACTAACACTCAACAAACAACGAGAACAAGTATATGGAAGGTAATATCGATATATAACATATACTAATACCATAACTATATGAAAACATAGGAAAGGCAACAAGACAAACCATCAAACAATTAATATTCATCCAATTAATTCATAATCATCTCAGTTTGCACTTAATTTTTTTTAAGTATAAAGCTTGTCAAAGTTGATGTTGTCGACTTTCATAAACTATAGGCTATTCACCATTAAACAAAACTTCCTTTATAAGTTATATGGCTTACTACGGAAGATATAGAGTCTTCGGCCCACTTAAAACATCGGCCTCTTTGCCTCTTATAAACAATTTTGCTAACACAAAAACAAGTCTCTTCAACATTAATAAGTTGAAAACAAGGCATATGACGTCTCTACCACTTATATAAGTGACTTTGAAAGTGTTTAAAAACAATTGTATGTTGCATCCTTTTAAAACATAGGTGAAGAGGTTAGATTTGGTCCAGATGATTTACAATGGCATAATATCGCCTTATATAGGTCGCCATAGTTGTTCACTTCGATGTGGTTAGAAACATACCATAACACAAGTAGTTATCCTATGTTTTCTTCCTCAACGACATCAACACTTACGATGGCGGAGACCTTATGCATGGCAAAGTTGTAGGTGCGGCATGGCATCATCATAATTAACTAGAAAACTGAATTTTTACTTAATAAAGCATATACTTTTCACCAAATCCAGTTTCTTGTTAAATTCCCATTGGATAAAATAATTTCTTTTTCAAATTTTTTTAGAAATCTGTATCATGAGGATTTCAAGTTCCAAAAACATATTCAAAATAATTAAGTAATACCTTAATTAATTAATCCTTTTATATGCTTATCTTGTAAAATAAATCGAAATCACTTGGAAAAAATCCCAAAAATTCATAGAAATTTGAGAATATTCTTCTCTAAAACATATAAAAATTTTGGACCCAAAAAACCTATTTAATTAATTTAAATAATTAAAACCTGAAATTAAGCAATTTCCTCCTTATAAAATACATAAAATATTTATTCTTGCTTGAAAAATTATGAAATTTAAATGTCATCTCCAAAATATTAATTTACATCACATATTTGAAAATAAAGTCATTTGAAGATTAAAATCTTAGGTTTTACCATAAAATCCATTAAAATAATTTCATAAAAATCCTATAATTTGCTGTTCTATCCAAATAATACCAATCAACCAAAACACGATATAATCAACATAATAATTAGGGTATTACCCATATCCAAATTCAAAAGAAATAAAAGATATGGAATCTTATTATTCACATTAGATTTTTAGATGTGGGAGTTGAGATTAGGGGTAGCTTTTAATCCTAAGCTTCTTCCCACTGAATCCTTAGTTTCGACTTCCTATTGCTTGTTTAATGGCCTGGCCCTCTCTTCTTTACTTTGTTTGTTTTGTGATGAATGATAAAAATGAGAATGAAAATGAAGGAAGAGGGTTTAACGCAAAAGGTTTGTTTTATTCCTAAATTTCCCCTCTCATTCATTCCCTTATATGTTTAGCCTTTAAAATAATTTTACTCAGTTTACTAAGGCACGACCTTATTAATTATCCAAATCTCATTTTACTTAATTATTTACATTATTATATATAACCTATCCAATTAAATGTCCTAAATAATGTTTAAAAAAAATTTAAGTGTGTTACATTAAGAGAAGATTCATCTCCTCGATATATGAGGTTAGTATTATAGTCAACTAAAGTCAAAGTCTTTGGCCAAAGCTATTCGGTTAACAATTATTATTATTATTAAACCATGGACTTTGTGTTTTTGGACTATACAGTTGAATATGGATGAAATTGGATTTTGAACCACTACCAAAATCAATAAGTCCAAAGTGAATATGGTTTTGATGAAGAGAATTGGTGTAAATAATTGTTACTAATAGGTAATGTTTGATATGTAAAATTTGATTTTACTGATACCAAGTAAGTGATAAATTTTCCATAATGTCACACCACTTATCAAGTGAAGTATGGATATTAATATTCGAATTGTTCGATATTAATCGCTGGCCAAATTTATACTTAAGAGTCACATAATCGAAACGTTGAGTGATCCTATTACTACCTGATTTAATTGATTTGTAATCATTACAAATTAATTAATCTTTACGAAATATTAATTATAAAATCTTATTTGATGTACATTGAACAATATTAAATAATATGCATATAATAGTTATATAAACATTAATCGATATACAATATCGACACACGTTTACATTGGATTTAAATGCGACAAATATTGCTCGGGCTTGAAATAGTTTTGATGCCCAATTGGATCATGTTAAGTTGGATACAGGGAAGCAAATAGAATGTAGCCATATGATGATTAGGGGAGGAATTTTGAATTCAAAAGGAGAGAACTATAAGAGGAAAACATGGATCGTGATCCTTATTTCACTCTCTCATCTCTTTATTTATTCCTTGTGACATTCATTTTTTAGAGATTTTGGCTCTCCGTCCTTATTGCACATATCAGGCCAGCCACACCCTTAGAAGCTCCAATATTCTAAAGTGCAAATTCACACCAAATTACATCGATTACATCGTCAATGGTAAGGCAATTAGAAATTTGGCGACTTCAGGATTGGAATGGATTCAAGGAGTTTGCTTCTACATTTCAATGCGTGTGCATTAGGTATTGATGAAAGGTATTATCTGATCTATACTGTCGAATTTATTTATTATATCGATTATCTATTAGTTAGCTTTTATACGACGAATCTGTACATCCATATGTTGTCAAATTTGGATGGTTATATATGTGAATGCATATATATATATAATTACTTTATTACATGCTTACAACGTAATGACCCTAATTTTATCGCTTTGATTATTAATATTTAATCAGTTTTAAATATTTAAATAATCTATTTTAAAAGCTTAAAGAACTCATTTAATAATGACGGTGAACTCATTTTGAAAGTTTGTTTACAAAATTAAATAGTTCGAAGAAAAATCGAAAATGTAACCGAAATTCTTTTTTGCATTTTAAACTTTTTACTAAAAGAAAGTTGTTGAAATGTTGTTTGGCACACACACTAATATTATATGCAACATATAAAAAAATAGGATTGCTTTTAGCACTAAAATAAAGCTACTAAAACATTAGTGGCTAATGATGTCATTATGTAAGAAAACTTTTGCTAATATTTTCCAACATTTTATGTGATGTGATGGAAAGTACAAAGGGCGCATGGAGGGGTGTGGGAGATAAATGTAGGACTAAGCTCATCATTCTAAATTCTATTTATCCAAATGCATACCTCTCACATTTTCACTTTGCATTTTTATGAAACAAATTGTTTCACTTCTTTCTCCTCCTTCTCTTCATAACTCCTATGACTAAAAACATGCCAAAATAACTCCCTTTTCTCCTCAAACCTATTCCATAGCCTTGAAATAACATAACAACTACCTTTAACTTGCCAAAGCTTGAAGCTTTGGAGTTAAAACACCTTAAATACATCAAAGCCGAGCATAAAAAGGAAAGGGGAAAGGTGCAAGCAATGCAAGGAAGGAGGGAGTGAGTGTTGATTGCTAGGTCAAGGGGGGAAGTTAGTAACTTTTTCTTAGGTTTAGACTTATCTAATGTGAGATTTCTCACTTTAAAATAACCCTTTTAAATATATATATATATATATATATATATATATACGTGCGTACGTACGTACGTACGTACGTACGTACGTATGTATGTATATTTTAATGCATGAACTGTGCTATATATGATGTGTATATATATGTATGTGATAATTATATTAGTTGGGTTGGATTTGATTTCAGCTCCAAAATGGATGGGATATGTTGTTTTTGCAGGGGACTTAAATGGCTTATAAATGTGACCATGGTCATGTTGTATAGCCATGAGCTGAAACACATAGCGACTAGTAGGGGACTAGCAAAAGTGAATGGAAGTCGAAGTGTCTTCATAGTGAATAGGTTGCTACCAAAGCACTTCAAAGAATAGAATTTTTTTAGAGGGATCCTAAAGGATTCCCCGCAACTTTTTATTTTAATCTTACTTATATACTTATGTTATAAAATAATTAAACTCCAAAAGCTTGGTATTTTGGCTAAAAGTTGATGTATTATTTGCTAAGTTCAAAGCTGACTTTTTTTAGAGAAAAAGGGTAGCAACAGCAATTGTTAAGTGAATGTAGCTTCGAAACATTTTCACAACATTTTGAAATGCGATTTGGTTTATGTCTTTGATTTTCCGTTGAAATACTCCTATCGCTACTTGGATTTTCAAAGATGGTTTAACCGCGACATTGGACTTCTATAATCATCTTAAATATGACTTTGTCATTTGATTTCTAAAAATATTTGAAATGGTTTTCGAACTTGACATTTTTTCATGCCTTTTTTACAGTAGTATTAAAATGGTTTAAAATATAGAAAGAAATACGGTTTAAAAGCAAAACGTTGTACAAAACAAAGTTTAAAAGTTAAGGTCCATATAGCGATAGTCGCTATGGATGCACTTTGAAAACCTATGAATTTAGTAAAGCATAAAAGATTATCTACTATAGATATTTTGTAAATTCTTTTCAAATGTGTTGAAAAAGAATTTGAAGCAAGGTTTGATTTGAAAAGTAAGAGTATTCCTAAATTATAATTTAAGTATTTTAAAAATGTACTTTTAAAAGGTAGAATGTTTAAAAGAGGTTTGAGATTTAAAGGATTTAATTCAAGATGTTTAGAAAATTGTTTATATAAAGGAAATTACTCTACTTTTCAAAATCATATTCTTTTTAAAAGGTGATGGTTTTAAGTTATGATTTGATAGAGGTTTAAACTTTGTTTAAAGAGTTTTAAAGGAGATTCGAAGTATATATATAAGCGATTTAAAGGATTATTTGATATAATAAAGCAAGTGTACTTTTGCAGAAAATATTTTGTTTATTATAAATAGAATACAGGATTGTGAGGTCTTATACTTGATGTTAAACTTTGAGATAGGTAAACTCTACCTATCCTGAAAGATAACAATGTTATCTAGTCAAGATTTGAGAGCTAATAATACCCCAACTTTAACAGCTTCATTGTTAACCAAATGATAGTTTAAGTTTGAAATCGAAGATTAAAACTAAGTATATGAAGCATTATTTTCATATACAAATTCAATTATTTATGGAAATTAAGTAATCCTATACTTGGAACTGAGAGCCATTGAGTAGATTGATCCTCTATCTGTGAGATCTAGAATCAAAGTATTTTAATTAAGGAAAGTTCAGGAGCAATCGGTGCCCTAACTTACCTGGCTTCATTTTTGGATGAGGGATAAAGTAAGTTGAAATGTCGAAAATGTGGCAAGTATAGGAGATTTTATTTCCATAAATGATAAAATTAACTTATGGTGGTATAGAAAATATTCTTTTCATACTTAACACAAAATTCCAATATAGGAAACTCATCTCTATCTATGAGAGTTTAAGACTGTATATCGAGGCAAGAATAGTATGCTAACTTGTCCGATTACATTACTCATCGAGGGATAGTACATGTTTTAAATTGAAAAGTGGTGGTAAGTATATTTGGTCTAATTTCTATACGATCAATTTACTTACACCAAGAAAAGTGTTTTGGATTAATAGTAAACAATTTTTAAGTGACATTTGTTTTGACCCATTAAGTATGCTTTTGAAATATGAAATCATTTTTGATGTTTTGTGAATATACTTGTACCATTGAGATAAGTATATGGATATATTTTCTAAGTATTGAAAGAGTATAAATGAATAGCGAATGAGTAGTATACATATGTTTATCCTTGTAAAAGTATTTTAATACAAGTATTTACAAAGTGATTTTAATTAAGGACAGAATTAATTAAAGAGGCTAAGTGGTACTTATGTACTTAATCATGCTTGGATTCCATATGAAATTAAATCTCTGATTGTATTGTTTGCTTATTTAATAGGTAAATAACCGACTATCAAATGTTGGTCAGTTTTGAAACTATCAATTGTTGGTTCGAAGAGATGAGGATCAGATAAGCATAAGTCGTCCGAAAATCACTTTGAACCGGCATAAGCGTTCGAATTGGAGACATTTTGAAGATGATAGAAATCGAAGATGGAGTTCTTTAAAGTGCAAGGCCTACTTGTTACTAATCCCAAAGGTGATTCCAAAATGGATATAGTAGAAGTAGTGCCTTCAGTTTGTTCAATCCCATAACAACTTGTGTGGATGAATGTTGGCATTGCATTGTTGCCTGGAGGGCCGTGTTAGCATTTTGAGAGGGATTTGGTAAAAGACAAAATAGGGGAGATGCGACAGGGCTACATGGTTCGCTACTATTAAGGTAGCATCATCACTTGTACCTAGATCACTTTTTATGGATTATGTATGCTAGGCCCATGGAAATAGTTTGTCAAGTTGGCAGCCGGGCTGATGATCATATTCGTTGCTATCTAGGAAAGGGTAGGTCGGTTCTGTGTTAGTAGAGGTGCAATGTTTGTAGCCTTGGTACATTTCTTTAGAGGTGTACCATATGGAAGGTAGTCTCTTACCTTGTCCTTGTTGGAATCCATTTTCCAATACGTGCCTTACGGACTTGGTTGTATGCCAAATATGCTAAATGTGAGATGCAAGCATTTCATCTATGTTACATACTTATTTTAAACTCATTACAAGATTTTCTAATAAAGATGGTTTGGTTATCGTAAGGTAAAACTCGTCCGTGTTTATGTTTGACTTGTTCTTACGGGATACCTTTATTATGAAATGTTTTATAAATATATAAATCCATATGTTTTGAGTTTTCTCATGCTGGTTTTCCAAACTAATTCGGGTGTTCCTTTCTTATAATACTCAGGTCATACCCAGGTATATTTTTAGATTTAGGTATGAATGATTTCGATCTTTAGGAGATGAGCTAGATGCCTCTAAGATGTATTCACATTTTTTATTTCCATTGTATTTCTTGTTTCTATTTATCAGAATTTGTGAGGATGGGTTGTTATAACTATCTAGGCTGATGATAGGTTATTTTATTCTGATAGTTGTATGTATACTACAGTTTTATTTGTATAAAGATCCGTTATATATATATATATATATATATATATATATATATATATATATTACTCGTCACCATGTGAGAT
Organism: Allium cepa; assembly: GCA_030765085.1. NCBI lineage: Eukaryota > Viridiplantae > Streptophyta > Magnoliopsida > Asparagales > Amaryllidaceae > Allium > Allium cepa. The sequence goes on from CM060928.1 coordinate 592,372,264, forward strand.
TATGTTTTGTCTTTTCTTTTCTTTCACCCCAACAACCTATCTTTTCGACACTCGGATGCTCGGTACATGAATATCGTGGATGTACTAGTATCAACTTTTAAAAGTCGAAAAGGTAGGCCGTTGCAATGGTATAAGAGCTTAGGTTGAGCGAACACCTAGACCTTGGTGGGGTAAACTCATTAGAAATAGGGTAAGTGACACCCTAGAATGAGGTTAAGAGTGTGTATATGTATGTGCATGTGTATGTGTGTATGAGAGCGCGTATTTATTAGTGCTATAAAATTGTTTTAAATCGTGTTGATTGGTCTATTGAGTGGTTTATGAATTCTGGTCGAGACATGGGATGCTACAGTGTGGATAGGGGGTTTCTAAACACTTGGACAAGGAAAACCGACACAGTATTGTTTATGAAAATTAATAAGTGAAATAATTTTGTCTAGGATTATATTTTATCTATAAAAAAATAATTTTCAAAAAATTGATATAGTTATTTATGATATTGTTTGTATGTTATGAAATGATAATATTCAATTATTATCTTTTATTGTTTGATTAGTCATGCTCATCCAATTAGGATTATTGGCTATTGTTTGTTGATTGTTATGCTCGGCTAATTTAAGAACATTTATGGTTTGATTAAATAGGAACACCTTGTGAATTAAGTTCACAATTTGACTATAAGATGTTCGGTAGTAACATTGATATAAAGCTCTTTAATATGAAATGATTTTATAAATTAGGTTCATAAAGTATGTTTTAAATGAAAATAAAGAATTTTTGAGAGAATAAATCTCATTGTCTTTAGAAAAAGATTTCAAATGATTTTTGAGGGAAGTAATAGTATTATGTAGGAAATGCGTATTACGGATCTTAAGGAAGAATTAACACTAGAGGGGAGATGAAAAGTGTTTAATTAATTTCATGAATCTTTTTGAAATCTTTTCAAATTAAATCCAAACAGATGCAATCTACAAACATAGAGACAATCATAGAACTAGACACAGATGTAAATAGTAAATAAAATCAGTAAAGGAAAGAACACACCGACATTTTATAATTGTTCGGAGTTACCCTACATCCAGTTCCACACTATTTCTTTGCAGATTTCTCGTCAAATATAAAATCGATGTTACAACCTCGATTTCAAGGCCATAAGATACACCCTCCTGTCTTCGAGTCTAGGGCATACTATCCTGATTTAACCAGGCTACAAGATCATCTAATTGAATTACGGACTACAATCACACCCCATTGATTTACGGGCCACAATCACACCGTTTCCTATCACACATTGATAGAGAGACTCGATACACTTCTTTGATTAAAATGATCCTATAACTCTGAATAGCACTAAAATCTTTGAAAGAGAGTGGCAAAGAATCAAACTAGAGATGATCGAGTATGATTCACTTAGAATTTCATCATAGTTCTGTTAAAGCATTTGAAATATAAGAGAATATTTGAGTGGAGAAGGAGTGAATAAATGAAGAAAAACTAACTTAAAATTCGTTGAAAACAACTAGTATTTATAGAAGAACTATGGTCATGTCCATTCGCGAAAGCTTATGACGAGTAGACACTTCTTTTGAAAATTTGAATTTTAAATTCTACGCCTACCATGTCGACATGGAGGGATGAGGGATGTCAACATGCCTATGTTATTTTTGAAAACTGATTTTTCTTTAAGATGATTTCTATTATAAAACTTGTCAAAACAATTTCTAAACTTTGTAAACCATTTTGAATATAGTTTAAACTTATAAAAGAGTTTTTAGAGAGTAATCTTAAAATATATATTCTATAATATAAAAGTAATATTAAAAACTAAATATAAATTTCTTTAAAATATATTAAAGCTAAAGTATTAAAATCAAGAGACAGTTTAAAAAACAAGAGATGATTTTGAAATTAATACGATTAAAATAGTTTTTGAATTAAGGCTAAAATATTTAAATTGATAGAGATGAATTTAAAAAAATAGTTTTGAAAAAAAAAATCATTTTGAAAGTTTCGTGGATTCCATTCCACTGGAGAAGGTCGTGGGTAGGGATGGCAGTGGGGCGGGTCTAGGGTCCGAACCCCGTCGACCCGCCCCTATTTTGGCCCGTCCGGACCCGTCCTATTGGGTCATTGGGGAAGGTAGAGCCATGACCCGTTCTTGAGTGCTCCGTGTCTAGGGTCGGGTCGGGCTCGGTTGACCCGTCCCAACCCGACCCGCACTACTAACATCTCATGAAACTACTTTATTACTATAATGATTTATTAATCTTTTAAATATAAGTGATTTTAGCATGGATATTAAAATGTTCCAATAAATAATCTATATAAAAAATTAGAGTACTAAGTTGCATCATTGATAATTATACAATAACATATGTATATATGTTCTGAATTGTTATTGTACACATCATTTTTACTAACTTTCCTTATACACGTTGTTATTTGTATTCCATGTATTATTTGGTGATAACGAGTACAAACAAATAAATATATGTAAGTTGGTACACAATTTTGAATCAATACATGAGACTCATCGGGTCTTGGGGAGGGTCGGGTCTACCCTGACCCGTACGGGTCCCGGGTACGGGGCAAAATTACAGACCCGCACCGGGTCTACGGGACGGGTCTAGGGCGAGGTCTAAAAAATCCGGGATGGGTATGGGGCATTAAAAACCCGCCCCATTGCCATTCCTAGTCGTGGGTTCCATCCCACTAAAGAGGTGGGTTCTATCCCACTATTAAAGCGAGAAGGTGGATTCCATTCCACAATTAAAATCCGAATAAAGATATTAGTGCTATTATAAAGTTTTAACATAAATCTAGACTCTATTACTTATCTTGATATCTTGAACTCTTGATAATCTTGATACCCATGAGTCTTCATTCTTGATTTCGTCAATCTTGAATTCGTCAGTCATGAATCTCTATACTCAGTATTGAATCTTTATATTGTACTGTCTTCATTCCCTGTACTCGCATACATATATATATCTCTGTGTGTGTGTCTGTGTGTGTTTCCTGCATATACATATATATCTAGACAAGAATATTAGTATTTATAATTTATAAGAAGTTCTAACGTTGTTGTCATCAAAACCATTATCTCAGGAACTAATAATCCCCCATTTTTGATGATGACAACCTTTGTTTATAAAAATCTATTCCAACTCCCCCTTATTCCAACATCTCCTCCTTAATATACTAACCATTCCTAAATCTGTCTAACCTATTTTATAACTCTTCCCCTTTGTCGTCAACAAAAACTAAGCCGAAACTACGTAACTCCACCTTAAACTAATGCTATGGAACTAAATGCTAATGACGAAGTATAATAAGAGAAACATAAATCTAATTTTATTATATATGATGTTACATTACACTTATATATATGAAATATAGACACAAATATATACAAGTACACAAAATATAAAAACATTAATATAATAACAATCTAATGAGAGTCCTTGACAATTGATGACTTATGAATCGAACAATTAGGGTAATGGAGACAAAAGTTTCCATGTTGTTCAACTAAGTTACCATTTTTGTCAAAACAGACTTCTCCAATGAAAATAACTTTATCGTCTTCTTCCATCTTCTTCTTCTTCGTCCTCTAATGGATTATGAATACGTATGTTAGAGGGATCATCTTCAATCATAACAGGATCTGCATGATTATCAATTAGAAATTTTTGCAAATTTCTAAGAATCTTGCCCTGTTTCTCTTGTTACTTTGCCATCTTTATTTAAGTGACTTGTAATTCAGTCAGCATTTGTAGAGAATCCTTTTATTTCCTCGATCTTTATTACTCAAGCCATGTGGATCGTTGAAATAGACCAGAATTAGGAGAAGGGAAGGAAAAGGTTACATTCTGGATTGATTTAGAAGAGGAGGCCATTATTTTATATTTTCAGAAGTTTATTCCATAAAAAATGAAGCAAGAAGATAGAAAAATTAGAAATGTTGTGATTATATAACTACCAGACTGATTTTAAAGGGAAAATAAAAATTTCAAATATTATCGTTGTATGTCGACATGGGGGGTAGGGGCATGTCTGTGAGAAATGCGGAATATGGATCTTAAGGCTAGGATTAACACTAAAGGGGGGGGGGGGGGTGAATAGTGTTTAAAGAAATTACTAAATCTTTTTGAGTTTTTGTTAAGTTGAACACAAATGTATGCAATATTCAGACACTGATATGATCAAAGAATCAAACACAGATGCAGAAATAAAGTAAAAGCAGTAAAGGAAAGAACATATCAGATTTTATACTGGTTCGGAGTTACCCTACATCCAGTCCCACACACAAATACAGATTTCCTTTCAAAAGTAATCTTTACAATTACACCCTCGATTTCAAGGCTATGAGGTACACCCTCCAGATTCACAATCCTCTGGGTAGAGATACTTGATTTCAAAGGCAACAAGTTCACCCAATTGATTTCCTAGGCTACAATCACACCTTTTCTAACTTGATTGATTTCCAAGGCTACAATCACACCTTTTCTAACTTGATTGATTTACAAGGCCACAATCACACCTTTTCTTGCTTGATTAATTACAAAGATGTCTATAACTCTAAATAGCACCGAGATCTTGTTGAGATAGTGATAGAGAATCAAACTAGAAATGATCTAGTTAGATTCAATGTTGATTTCGGCAGAGTAATGGTAACAATATGTATAAAGAAATGTGGAAGAAGAAGAGGAGTGAAAACCAGAAATATATGAATAGAAATTCGTTCAAAACAGCCCCTATTTATAGAAGAACAACAGCCATGTCCATTCGTGAAGGGATGTGACGAATAGAAACTTCTTTTGAAATTCAAATTTTTGAAATCAACTGCCACTGTATCGACATAGGTATCTTGAGTATGTCGACATCCCAAAGGAATTTTTATTGGTTTGTTTTTCCTTGAAAATTACTTTTAGATTATATTAAAACTATTTTAAACTTTTAAAAATATACTTAAATATAGTTAAAATACATAAATAAATATAGAGAATAATATTTTGGTATATATAAAATTTTACTATAATTTTATATTTAAATTTAAGTAAAAATATTAAAAGTTAAATATATTGTTATTAAAAGATAGTTTTAAACTACGGATAATTTGATTTTGAAGATAAAGATTATTTTGAGGCTAAAAATATTTAAAACCAGGATAGATATTTTTGATTCTTTTAAAAGGAAGGGTTTGAAATCATTTTGAAAACAAGATATAATTTTGTAAAAACATTTTGAATAAAGTTAGTGGATACAAAACAATGTTCCACTAGATTTTTCGTAGGTTCCATCCTACTTAGGGTTCCATCCCTTTAATAGGCTCGAAGTGGATTCCATTCCACGAATAAATTGGATTTTAAGATGCCAGTGCTTTTCTAGGAGTTTTAACAAAATTCCTAATTAAATTACTTATTCTTGAAATCTTGAACTCTTAATATTCTTGATACTCAGGAGTTTTCAATCTTGATATCTTGAATCTCTATACTGTACAGTCTTCATTCTTATTACACGCATGGTTAAATTCTGCATATACATATATGTCTAAACAATAATGTTAGTATTTATAATTTATAATCCTATTCTAAGGTTGTTGTCATCAAAACCATCATCTCTAGGACTAACAATGTCGACATCCCTTTGAAAATTTGACAATATTGTTTTTCTTTATTTATTTAAGTTTATATGTTACTATATATATTCTATATCTCAGTTATAGAAAAAATTCCTAGTTCTCTTCTTAATTTAATAAAGGTTGATTGATTTAAGGGTTTGGTCAGAATATCAACTATTTGATTCTCAGTGTTGATAAATTCAAGAGAAATAATCTCTTTACTTGTATTATCTCTCAGAAAATGATGTCCAATATCAATATGTTTTGTTCTGGCATGACGAGTAGGATTTTTGGATAAATTTATTATACTTGTATTGTCACAATAAATAGGTGATTTTGAAATATTTAATCTAAAATCCTTTAGGGTCTATTGCATATAGATAACTTGAGAACAAGCCAAAGCAACAGAGATATATTCTGTTTCAGTTGTTGATAGTGAGACCGTATTTTTCTTTTTGCTAACTAAGAAACCAGAGAATGTCCTAGAAAGTGATAAGTTTCACTTGTACTTTTTCGGTCTGATTTACAACCAGCATAGTCAACATCACAATATGAGATTAAATCAAATGCATCACTTTTAGGGTAAAATAGGCCATAGTCTAAGGTTTATTTAACATATCTTAGGATATGTTTAACAGCTTTTAAATGGGTTTCCACTACGCATGATAACAGGCCTGCTCGTAGTTATATGGAATAGCGATCCAATCATTCTCTTGTATAGTTTTTGATCAACATTTTTTGACATGTATTTATTTAAGGCTTCATAGGTTGCCATAGGAGTGGGTTTTCCATTCGCAGTGGTAATACCAAAATTACTAACTAGATCCCTAGCATACTTTCCTTGACTAATGAAATACCATTATCTAATTGTTTTATTTGCAATCCTAAAATGAAAGTAAGTTCACCCATATGACCCATCTCAAACTCTTTTGTCATTATTTTAGAAAACTCTTTGTTCATTTCATTGTTTATTGATCTAAAAATTATATCATCTACATAAATCTATAGTAATTGGATATCATTTTTGTTTCTTTTAATAAAAAGAGTACTATCTACTTTACCAATGTTAAAATTTGATTATAGTGGGTAAGATCTTAGTCTGTCATACCAGGCTCAAGGAGTTTGTTTCAGACCATATAAACTTTCTTTAATTTGTAAACATGATTTGTTTTCCTCTTCAAAAAGTGGAGGTTGTTCAACATAAACATCCTCTTTAACAAAACCATTTAAATGGGCACTTTTGACATTCATTTGAAATAATTTGAAATTGTTGTGCTTTGTGAAAGCAAGTAGAATTTTAATGGCTTCTTATCTTGCCATGGGTGCAAAAGTTCCATCATAATCGATTCCTTCTTCTTGACAATAATCTTGCGCGACTAACCGAGCATTATTTCCAACGACCTCACCTTGTTCATTCATTTTATTTTTATAAACCCATTTAGTTCCTATTATAGTTTTGTCCTTAGGTCTAGGAACAAGTTCCCATACATCATTTTTAGTGAATTGATTCAGCTCTTCTTGCATAGCAAGAATCCATGAATCATAAAATGATGCCTCCTTTGGATTTTTGGGTTCAATAGTTGATATAAATGCTTCATTACTCATCTTGTTTAGTAGATTTCTAGTTATGACAACAGATTCAACATTTTCTATTATATTTTCTATAGGATGATCTTTTAAAAGCTGATCCTTTTATTAGGATGTACAGTTTCACAATTTGTTTCATTTGATTCTAACAAAATCATCTTTATCATTTATTTGAACAAAATCTTTGAAATTTTCATCAAAATATACATGCATTGCTTCTTCAATGGTGTTAGGTTTTAAACTGAAAACTCTGTATGCTTTACTTCTATTAGAATATCCGATAAAGATTCCTTTGTCAGATTTAGGATCAAATTTATCCAAACTGTCCTTTGTATTTAGAATAAAGCATTTACTTCCACAAACTTTAAAATAAGATACCTTTGATTTCTTATTGAAAAGAAGTTCATATGGTGTTTTATTGGTTAAAGTTCTAATTAAAATCCTATTTAAAATGTAACAAGCTGTAGCGACTCCTTCAACCCAAAAAATTTTCTCTGTAATTTACTATTTGAAAGCATAGTTCTTGCACACTCTTGAATCATCCTATTTTTACGCTCTACCACTGCCTTTTGTTGTGGAGTTATTAGAAAAGAAAATTTATGATTTATTCCTTTTTTATTACAGAAATTCTCAAAATTTTCATTTTCAAATTCTTCATCGTGATCACTACGAATAGTTTTGATTTTTAAAGAAAGTTGATTTTGAATTCTTTTTGCAAAAAATTTAAATAAATCAAAAGCATCACTTTTATGTCTCAAAAAAATTGTCCATGTAAATCTAGAATAATCGTCTACAATTACAAAAACATATTTACTGTGATTTATTGACTGAATTTGAGATGGACCAAACAGATCTAAATGAAGTAACTCAAGATGTTTTGAAGTTGAAATCATATCTTTCAATTTAAGTGAACTCTATCTAAGTTTTCCCAATTGATAAGCATCATATATACTATCTAATTTAAAATCCATTTTAGGGAGACCTCCTACTAGATCAAGTTTTGAAAGTCTAGATAAGAGTTTGAAATTCAAATGCCCAAATCTTTTATGCCTAATACAAAGGTCACTTGTATTTCCCAAAAGACATAGGTTATCATTTGAGATTTTCATACTGAGAATATAAATATTTTTCTTCCTAATTCCTTTAAAGATAATATTTGATTTATTATCTTCAATGTGACACTTATCCTTTTCAAATTTAATTTCTTAACCCTCGTCACATAGTTGACTTATGCTAAGTAAGTTGTGTTTTAGATTCCTAACTAACAGAACATCAAAATAGTTGGAGCTTTAGCGCTACCGACATTGTCGATGCCAATCACATATCCTTTTGAATTGTCTCCAAAGTTGACCATACCTTCATCTTTATAAATTATGTCATTCGGTATCTTCGGATAACCAGTCATGTGTCTTGAACATCCACAATCAAGTATCCATTTGTTTTTCTTCATTTGCATCATTTGTCTATTGAATATTGATTCTTCAAAAGCCATATAACACATCTGCTCCTGCACAACACATCAATTCGGTAGATAACTAGATTTTCTATAATAACAATACGCAGACTCATGAGACAATGATGATTTGGACAGTTTTGAACTAGTGTTAACAGAATTTCAAAAATTGCCATTTTAAACCTTTTCAAAATTCAGATTATGATAATTTTGAAAACCAATGCTCTAGTACTAAATGTAGGAAATGCGGATTACGGATCCTAAGGCAGAATTAACACTAGAGGTTGGTGAATATTGTTTAATTAATTTTATGAATCTTTTTAAAATCTTTTCAAATTAAATCCAAACAGATGCAATTCACAAACACAGAGACAATCACATAACCAAACACAATTGCAAATAGTAAATAAAAGCAGTAAAGGAATGAACACACAGGAATTTTATACCAGTTTAGAGTTACCCTACATCCAATCCCACATAATTTTTTGTGCAGATTGCTTTTCAAATATTATGTTGATATTACAACCTCGATTTCAAGGCAATGAGATACACACTCCTATCTCCGAGTCTAGGGAAAAGTCTCTTGATTTAACCAGAATACAAGATCACCTAATTGATTTACATGCTACAATTACACCTAATTTATTTACAGTCCATAATCACACGTTTCCAATCACACTTTAATGGAGAGAGATTTGATACATTTCTTTGATTACAAATGATCCTATAACTCTGATTAGCACTGAGATCTTTGAGAGAGAGTGGCAGAGAATCAAACTAGAGATGATCGAGTTTGATTCACTTAGAATTTCAGTAGAGTTTTGTTAAAGCATTTGAAATATAAGAGAATATTTGAGTAGAGAACAAGGAGTGAAGAAATGAAGAAAAACTAACTTAAAAGTCATTGAAAACAACTAGTATTTATAGGAGAACAACGGTCATGTCCATTCGCGAAAGGTTATGACGAATAGACACTTCTTTTGAAAATTTGAATTTTAAATTCTGTGGCTACAATTTCGACATGGGGGGATAAGGGATGTCTGCATGCCTATGTTATTTTTGAAAATAGATTTTACCTTAAAATAATTTCTAGTCTAAAACTTGTCAAAATAATTTCTAAACTTTGTAAACCATTTTGAATATGGTTTAAACTTATAAAAGAGTTTTTAGAAAGTAATCTTAAAATATATAATCTATAATATAAAAGTAATATAAAAAACTAAATATAGATTTCTTTCAAATATATTAAAGCTAAAGTATTAAAATCAAGAGGTAGTTTAAAAAACAAGAGATGATTTTGAAATTAATACGATTAAAAATAGTTTTTGAATTAAGGCTAAAATATTTAAATTGATAGAGACGACATTAAAAAGATAATTTTGATAAAAATAAATCATTTTGAAAGTTTCATGGATTCCATTCCACTAGAGAAGGTCGTGGGTTCCATCACACTAAAGATGTCATGGGTTCCATCTCACTATTAAAGCGAGAAGGTGGATACCATTCCATAATTAAAATCCAAATAAAGATTTTAGTGCTATTATGAAGTTTTAACATAAATCTAGACTCCATTACTTATCTTGATATCTTGAACTCTTGATAATCTTGATAATCATGATATTCATAAGTTTTCAGTTTTGATTTCTTCCATCTTGAATTCATCAGTCTTAAATTTCTATAGTCAGTCTTGAATCTTTATGCTGTAAAGTCTTCATTCTCGGTACTTGCACATATATATCCTGCATATACATATATAGCTAGACAGGAATATTAGTATTTATATTTTATAACAAGTATTAAGGTTGTTTTCATCAAAACTGCCATCTCGGGAACTAACATATTATTTGAATGTATTTGTAAGTATAAGTATTTTCAAAATGGGTTTCGAAAAAAGAAGAAGTATTTTTATGTTAACTAATTCAAATGACTCGAAAATAACTAAAAATTGGAAAGAGATATGTTCAGATGGTAAGCATGTTTCTTAAGTATTACCCTTCTTAGTAAGGGGATGTATGACACTATTTGGTAGGACCTAGTTTCTTGGTATCATTTTGGGATTACTCAGTCTATATGTATATTTTCTATGGAATAAAATATACAATATCATTTCAAAAAGGTTTTGAAATAAAAATTGGGTATTTATTTATTAACTTTCCTTAAAGAAAGTGGATTCAAAATAAAAGGAGTATTTTAATAAAAGAAAGTGTTGACAAATGAAATTTTAAATATGGGCTTATATCACTCTTAGTTAGAGAAGAAATAACCTGACACAAGATTTAATATATTAAATTTAATAGGAAGGTTTTAATAAACTTTGTTTTATTAATCTAAGTCTTTTGTTTTAACATCTAAGTTGTGAATACTATTTGATGTTATTAGGATGGCTAATAGACGTCTTTACCTTAGAGATATCTACAGAGAAGTAGACTCTAGGATTGAGTTGGGTACCAGCATTATACTTAACTATTTACCAAACCGAATGGGTAAAGAGATCGAATAAGTCGACTCAATTTTAAGATCCAAATTTATATCGGGCCTACATCTGTATTTAAAGGAAGTAATATACAAGTTTAAAACTTAAGTTATGCTTTATAAAATGTTTTCATAAGTAATTTTGTGAAGTAAAAAAGAATTGGAGTAATTATTAAGTTATCGTAAAGGGATAAAACTGTAAGTCGGAGTTGGTTCATTTTATTCACGTGACCATTCTAGATCCCACGTTCGGGCATTGGATTTCTAGATAATATATACCAGTTTGAATTAACCATTTTCACTCGATTTCTCAATGGTGGGTACTTGAGATGAATCCTTGGGATGATGTGAGTGTTCTCTATCATAGTTTAGGAATATGTAAAGAAAACGTAAGTATCAAATTAAGGAATTGGATCAGGGTTCCGCAATGGAGAAGTTAAGTGATCTACATCAGTTTGGATGTGATATTTATGTATCCAAACATGCGATCGGATATTGAGTACGAATGATTCATGCACATCTTATGGGCTTAAGTAAGAACGTTAAGTATTTTGGTGGTTGGTTTCTTTCTTGGTTTGTACTGATGAAATTTTGGGGTCAAAATTCTTTTAAGGGAGGAATGATGTAACGAGCCAAAATTTTATCGCTTTAATTTTAAATATTTTAATAATCGATTTTAAAAACTTAAATCACCTATTTTTATTATTTAATAAAGATGGAGAACTCATTTCGAAAGTTGGTAAAATTAAATAGTTCGAGAAAAAAATCCAAAACGTGAGCGAAATTCGTTTTTCGCAATCTCAACTTTTCACCGAACGAAAGTTGTTGAAATGTTGTTTGGCACACACACTAACATTCTACACACATATAACAAATAAAAATGCTTTTAGCATTAAATAAAGCAATTAAAACATTAGTGGCTAATGGTGTCATTAAGTAAGAAGACTTTTGCTTTTTTTTACGTAATGTGGTGGAAAGTACAAAGTGCACGTGGAGGGGTATGGGGTGGTGGTAAGGGTAAGGGGTGGTAAGTGTAGGACTATGATCACCATTTTAAAGTCTATTTATACAAATGCATACCTCTCATATTTTCACTTTACATTTTTATGGAACAAATTGTTTCACTTCTTGCTCCCCCTCTTCATGATTCCTAAGACAAAAACGTACTAAAATAACACATTCTCCTCAAAATTCTTTCATAGCCTTGAAATAACATAGCAGCTACATTCAACTTGCCCAAACTCGAAGCTTTGGAGCCAAAAACTCCTTTAAATCCATCAAGACCGAGCACAAAAGGGAAGAAGGGAAGGGGTGGGTGCAAGCAATGCAAGGAAGGAGGGAGTGAGTGTTGGTTGCTAGGACGAGGGAGGAAGTCAGTAAATTTAGCTCGAGTTTAGACTTATCTAAAGTGAGATTTCTTATTTTAAAATATTCCTTTCAAATACATATATATTTAGATGCATGAATAGTGTTATATATGATCTGTGTATATATATATGTATGTGATAATTATATTAGTTGGTTTGGATTTGATTCTGATCGAAGCCGAATGACATATGTAATTGTTTTTGCAAGAGACTTGAATGACTTATAAACATGACTATGGTCATGCTGTTTAGTCTTGAGCTTAAACATATAATGTGCTTTCACTGAGAATTGAACTCAGAGATCTACGACTTGGATATTGGATTTGAAGGCTTAAGGATTCAGATCTGAAAAGTTATGACAAGACAATTAAGTAGAAGACAGAGGGCAGAAAGAGCCAACAAGTGGGAAGTCAAGAGGCCTCTTCTGAAGATAGAGAAGGACAAGCTTCGATCTACATCACCATGGATGAGATGGAGGCTATGATTGATTCAATGCACGAAATATTGCTGAAGAGCCAACAAGAAACGATGTAGAGCTTCTTTGAGCAGATGAGAGCAGCTGGAGCATAGACCCTTGGACTAACTACAGCGGATGCAGACATAGAACAAGGAGCTATAGTTACAGACACCGTTGGAGGCCAAATCCAAGATCAGAACGTAGAGCATGGAGGCAATCAACAAGGAACTGGGTGAAATGATCCTGACTCGAACTTCGAAAATCGGCACCGAATACGACACTCATATTCAAATGTCGATTTTTCAAACGTCGAATCTGGTTCGTCGGAGCTTATAACACCATTAAGTACAATACAACGGAAGAGAATGAATAATACATTTGATATTCAACATAATATCCAGATACAACAGATGATACAATAGAATGATACAATTGAATATGAATGCTATCAGATATACAAGAAATAGCAGCGGAAAAGAATATCTTCAATGCCAAACTCCAAGAAACTCCATCTCCAATCCAGAACTAGCTCGAACAACCTTCAAGTTGCACCAAGCTAAGCAAGGTCGGCCGTGAAAGCTGAAGTGTAGAACATGCGATCCACAAATCCAAAAGTCTTTGAAAGCTATCGAATCGATTCCTATTATGGAATTATCTAAAAAACCCAACTCTAGACTGCCCGTGTGGAAAATTGTGGGCAGCCAGAGTTTAGGAAAGGAACAATAAACTCCAGGTCAGTCGTTGGACTGGTATGAGTAACAAAAACAGTTTATCTTTAAAACAAACAACAAAAGAATTTTAAGTAAATTCGCAATGCTTTTTAGAAAATGAAACTACCATAAGGCCTCCTACCGCACACACCATGCAAACGTAGAATTGGAGGAGATTTCTCCTTATGATAGTCAAAAATGCTTGATACGCGAAATCCTTTTAATATTATTGTTAGTGCATAGTGGAAAACATTTTGAAAGTATAATATTAATCTTAGTCAGCTTACAACCATTATTGTATGCCTACTATAGCTACCGTATTCAATAGCAGGTTACCGCCACATTCCATGGCAGGTTATACAACTAAAACCGTACAGGGCGCGTATTGTTTCTTTAGAATTCCCAACAAATGGTCTGGCAAAGGAACTTCCCAAATAAAATGGAACGCCTCTGGAGGGACGCCCCAGAGAACTTACCCAGATCTCTGCTACACAAGGCCGGCTACCCCCTTCTCGGGGAATAAAACCTAAGATATGCCACCCCCGGTCCTTTGGGAACTTTATCCGAGGGCCCTCCAACAACATCACACAGTAATAAATATACTACGGTGTCCACATGAGTAAGTACCTGGGCTCCATACCATGATACTACCATTTTCCAGAAGGAATGGTCATACCCTAGGGGAGCTGCCCTTGAAACCTTGCTGCCACGATTCCTGTTTCGACCATTACCGGGTTGCGAGGCTCGACGAGGTCTCGTCCACAAAGTTACGCTTTACACGAAAGCCATGCTTTGATCACAAATGATCAAAAAATGATCATCAACACACAGCAGCACTCAGCATGCCACGCTACCAAATTGGGAGTATATCACTGATAACCTTCAACTACATAACCTCTGAGCTCGTACGTCTCAGAGAAGGGTGTTAAGCTAAGAGAATAAATTCTCCGCCACCAACAGATATGTATTTGAAAGAAATCTGCTTTATATCTCAAAGTGTAGTGTCAGACACGCATCCATACAAGTCTGTTCCGGGTTCGAACAGAACCGAAGGCACTTCCGAAGAAGCCCTTGCAAATCTGGGTATTCACCGTCCCGATAGGACTTCCCATCACTTAGGGAATCTCTATACCGGCGCGACTCAGTGCAAAGACAATCGACAGGTCATCCTATCATTCTCGCAAATACCAGGTCTTCACCACCGGTCTTCAAATGCTATCCGTATCGACGTATCATTATTCAGAATGGATTATATGACACAAAGTCCTCTCTCGGCTAAACCGAATAATGAGCGCAATATTTAAAACATATGGATAATGGGATTTCAGATAAGTCACAACTTAAAATCCAAAACTCTTCTTCCAAATGGTTTAAACCAATTACCATTTCAAATCTTTTAAATAAAAGATTCAATTCACAAAGTTCACCCAGTTCACAAAGATCCATTCATGGATTTCAAAACAATTTCCATTTCAATTGGATTAACTCGTTAAATCTTTAAATCAAGATTTAACTTATAGCTTTCAAAATTCGTTTCCAAAGATTCATTTATAGCCTTTCAAAACAATTCCAATTCGAGTGTGATTAACTCGTCCGGTCTTTGAATCAAAGACTCATTTCATAGCTTTCAAAACATTCTATTCCATTTCACACTTGAAACCTTTCAACACAATTTGGAAATCCTTTCTTTAAATGAAGGCTATTATTATTTGAAAATAGATAGGTTTCGTTTTGGGAAAAACTGATTGCAATTACATCAGTTAAAACCATTCAAGTATAAAACTTGTATAATCTTTTATATCATAATTTCCAAATTATTGATTCAATTTCAAATATTGGATTCGAATTTAAATCAAATTATTTAAATTTCGAGTTTTATTAATTATATAAAATAACTTTTATTTTCAAAGCTTTCAATTCAAATTCCAAAACTATTTTGGATTCAAGAATTCAATCTTTAAAAATTGTTAAAATCAGTGACTTAGCTGATTTCCTCGTGCAATCCATATTTGTGTGTGTATAAGTGTGGTCCAGGGGTTTAACACAATAGTGCAACATCATTCAATCATCACAGATCAAAACACAGAAATATAGTTGATAAGCGGTATAAACTATAACGCTTATCGTTTATTCACAGATAATATACAAATGTATCACAAATAAAAAAACTATACACACCTCAATCCACAGAACAAAACATCACAAATCAGATAGGACAATCAATTCAAGACATCTCATACAATACAATCATTCATAAGTAAGGTCAAGCATTCAATAATCATTTTATAAGCAGGATTAACTTAATTATCTGATTAATTTAAATCGGATTAATTTCTATGAATAAATTTGCTAGTCATGGCAAATTAATAATAGATTAATTATAAAACATTTAATAAATTATCCTTTAATTAATCATTAATTAACCCTTAATTAATAATTAATCCTTAATTTATTATTCTTAATTAATTACAATAACTAATTAATTACTCTATAATTAATAATTTATTTCCTAGTCACCTTATTAATTAATTAACCTTTAATAAATTAATTATTCTCAAATTAATTACCTTAATTAATTTATAACATTATCCTTCAATTAATTATTGCTTAATCACTTGATTAATCAACTTTGATCATTAATTAATATCTAATTAATAATCCTTAATTTACAAATTAATTATTCCCTGCTTAATTAATCTTTAAACCTTAATTGATTAATTTAAACCTTTAATTCTTGTATAATTAATCCAAATCATTAATTAATCAAATAAATGAATTATCCATTTTAATTAACTTAATAATTAATGAATTCATATCATTAAATTCTATTTATCTTTAAGATAAAACATTTCTTGCTTAATCAAAGTATTTAATTTGCTTCCAAATTTACTTTATATTTCATTTTAAATTTAAGATTTAAAATGAATATAGATTAACTTTAACAATGTTTAAATGTAAATCAAAAGAATTAAATCCCAGTTTCATTTAAATTCAAATCAATTTAAAATTTTACTTTATCATTAAAATAATTTAAATTTTAAAAACTTCTTTTATAACCACTGGAATACAAACCATCTTGATTTCAGATTTAACTTAGATTTAAAAAAATTTCTTACAATTTAAAACTTCATTTTAAAATTCAACTACTTAAACATTTTTAAAATAGTTAAAACAAGTTTAAAATAGTTAAAACAAATTTAAATTTTAAAACTTTATTTATCTTTAAAACTGAGATTCATATCTAACTCGAATCATATTTAAACTTCATTTTAAAACTCTACTTTTCATTTAAATTGAGTTTTGAAATTTATTTTTAAAAAAAATTCAAAACTGGGTAACAGGTTTCTGTAAAAACCTGTAGCCAGCAAAATACCCGAGGCAACATACTTCTCCTTCGAGTCAAAACCTCGTTTACTTTGTGTCTGGTACCCGAATTACTTGAGAAAACTCGAGTAACCTACTCCCCTTCCAATCCAACTCAACAGAACACAAAGAAGTCCACCTTGCACATGCACGGTGGTGCGGCTCATCGTTGATCATCAACTATGACCTCCATAAATCGAAAACTATCCAAGCACCCTACCTCGATCATCAGATCGACGACTCCAACTCGAAAACAAATTTGAGTGTCAAAGCTAGAACCAGAACCTGGAAACAACAAATGTAGTCACCCCTAACCCAAACCTGTCATTGCCTCGTTCTCGCAGCTTCGATCATCTGAACATGCGAAACTTCGGTCATCACTTCGTCAACTCGACCTCTACCATCTCCCTAAGTTTCGTAGTGCTCCATCACTTGCCGACGAAGAATGAATCGAGTCATATGGCGTTGACAAAACTAGGGCTACAGCCTTCACACGATCACCGACACCACCACGATCACCTGACCACCCTCACCGTATTTTTCCCAGAGCCATTGATCATTCCTCCACCTCCAAGAGGAAACTCGACTTCCCCAGTTTAACATATCACAGGCAATTGATCAAAGTACCGTTTTTGATCATCTTTGAACTGCTCTTTAACCCCTTATCTAAAAATTACGATTCTTGTTTTAAAATTCATGTTAAAGTGTACGAATTTAAGTTACAAACCTGAATTTGTAAATTAAGAAGTTGAAATTTTAACTTGTTTAAAGCATTGCTCAGATATCTCGATTTCCAGAGATACTAACAAGTTGTTTTAAACTTAAATAGATTTTTAATCTTAAGTATATTCTGTACCAAACAGCTTTGGTTTGAATTTTAAATCCAAACAGTGGGTAGATTGAGAAGAAAAGATTTTTGAATCAAAATCTTGGTTTATGAACTAAGACAGAGAACATATGTGTAACGAACGGGATTTTCGACTCCCAAAAATCGACATTAATACATCCAGTGTATTAACCGCCAAGAAATCGAAGGCCGGAAAACCCAACCGTTAGGGTTTAAGAAGAAGAAAAAGATAGAAGAAGAAGAAAGAAGAAGAAGAAAGAAGAAGCAACAGAACAATATCAGAATCTCACAATCGCAGCGGAACAACATATAATAGATAAATGAATATCTTTAAAACAAAGAACTATATCAGTTATTACATTACATCACATTACATTACGTTATCAGAGTTTACAACAACAAACAGCGGAAAAGAAATACTATATACTAGTTGATACGCCATGCCATCCAGCTTGCTAGTGATCTCCACAGCAACTCCTGAATTTCCAGAATGATCTGATAACCTGACTCTAGGCTGCCCGTGTGGAAAATGATGGGCACCCAGAGTTTAGGAAGGGAACAATAAACTCCAGGTCAGCCATGTGACTGGTGTGAGAACTTAAAACAGTTTATCTTTAGAAACGAACAAAGAAATATTTTAAAATAGATCCGCAATGCTTTTAGAAAATGTAACTACCATAAGGCCTCCCGCCACACACACAGTGCAAACGCAGAATTGGAGGAGATTTCTCCTTATGATAGTCAAACATGCTTGATACGCAAATTTCTTTGATATTATTACTATAAGTGCAAAGTGTAGAAAACCTTTCGAAAGTATAATATAAATCTTAGCCAACATCCGAGCAGTATCGTATGCCTACTATAGCTACCATCTAAACAGTGGGACGCCACAATAAGTAAATGGCATGTTATACAACTAAAACTGTATAGGGCTCATATTGTTTTGATTGGATTTCCAACAAATGGTCGGGCAAAGGAACTTCCCAAGTAAAATGGAATGCCTCTGGAGGGACGTCCCCGGATCCTAACCGGATCTCTGCTAGACAAGGCTGGGCTACCTCTGTAATAGGTAACTACTGACACGAGTATGTCATCCCTCGGTCGTTTGCGACCTTTATCCAAGGATCCTCTCAACCAACAACCACAAAGTAATAAGTTTGCAGCAACCATAAAGTAAGTATCTGGGCTCCATACCATGATACCACTCATAATCCAGAAGGAAATGACATACCCTCAAAGGGCGCTACCCTCAAATAACCTTGCTGCTACGATTCCTGTTTCGACCATAACCGGGTTGTGAGGTTCGTCGAAGTCTCGTCCATAAAGCTATGCTTTTCACAAAGCCACGCTTTGATCAACAAATGATCAGCAGCACTCAGCATGTACCAAATTGGGAGTATATCACTGATAACCATCAACTACATAACCTCTGAGCTCGTACGTCTCAGAGAAGGTCGTTAAGCTAAGAGAATAAATTCTCCGCCACCAGCAGAAATGTATCTGAAAGAAATACGCTTTATATCTCAAAATGTAATGTCAAACATACAATCCATACAAGTCTGTTCTGGGTTCGAACAGAACCGAAGGCACTTTCGAAGAAGCCCATGCAAATCCGGATCTTCACAATCCCGATCGAACTTCCCATCACAAAGGAAATTACCATACCGTAGCTATCGGTGCAGAGACAATCGATAGGTCATCCTATCATTCTTGCAATTACCCGATCTTCAACACCGGTCTTCAAATGCTATCCATTACGACGAATCACTAGTCAGAATGGGATTTATGACCCAAAGGTCCTCTCCTGGCTAAACCGAATAACGAGCGCATATTTTTAAAAATAAGTGTTCATTCAGATTTCAACAAATCAGAACAATTTTCACTTTGATCTTTTAAATAAAAGATCCATCCTAATCACAAAGATTCGATGTGGTTTCCGGATATCCACTTGGAATCCGACCACTCGTCGCATCGAAATACGAACGCCATTCAAAGGCAAATATTGATAGTCGGTTATTTAACTATCAATCAACATTCACTACAATTTCCAGATTTAAATAATTTTCGCAATTATTTATTTTCAAAATATCTTTGTAAGATATATTTTCACACTTCAACCATTTGAAAACCAATTTCTATTTCTACATTGGAAAACATTTCCAAATGCTTATTTAACAATAAGAATTCACAAATCTATTTATTTTCAATACTTAGAAAATATTCAATATACTTAAAACACGATTAAATATATATATCTTATTCTTTAAGGAAAACATTCTCTTAAACGCATTCATTTGAGTCAAAACGAATGTTGCGTAAAACATCGTTACGACAACCCAAAATCACTAGTATAGGGATTCAAAATTTAGATAGATATATACATCCCAATACTATATAAAACATTTCCTTTCGAAATCATTTACTATAACAACAGTGTTATTGTCCACCATTTCCTTATTTCTCAAAAACGTCTATTTCATCAATGAATGTTGAAATCTATGGTTTCGATACTTAATACATTTTAAAACAACTTCAAATCATTTTAATTCTATTTAAAAGATCACTTCCTAAAACATTTTTTTAATATATTATTCACCGTCCAAAATTGTGAATATAAATCGCTTACCAAATTCAACACTTCTACATATTTAATCTAAAGGATTATCCACTTTCCAAAATCGTGGATATATCTCCTTAAATAAGCTTTCATATTTACTTATCAATTTCAATTGATTTCAGATTTATAAAACAATGTTTATAAATTCACATTTATATATTTTATAAAAACTTCAACTTATCAAATCCCTTAATTAACAAATTCTATTTATATCTCATTTAAATGCCGAAATCCAGTTTATAAGTTAATTACTTATAAATCTTTTATTTTATAAAATCTATTCATTTTTTAACTTTACAATTTATAAATCTATAAATTTCATTCACTTATGAAATCCATTTATACTTCATTTTAACACTTATAAAAACTCGTTTTATAATTCCAATATTTTTATTTATAAATATCTATTTTATAAATATTTTATATAAACCGTTTATAATAATTCAAAAATCCCAATCTAAACCATTTTACAAATTAATCAACTACTTATTTCAAAAATCACATTTCAGTTATTTTTCACAAAAATAATAAATTTTATAACATAAAATTTATGACGTTTATTTATTTAAAATGAATCAATTCCAAAATTCAATAAAATGTATACTTTCAAAAATCACTTGAAAATCCTTTTAAATTCGAAATCGTTACTTTAACATTTTTAAAACTCCAAAAATAGGCCCAATGCTGCAACAGCACCAATACATCAATCACGGCATCCAAACATCATATATCAATATGGTAACAGAATATATCGCAAATATCTGTACATAAATCAATACTGTTGAGGAATCCAGTTGGATCCCTCTAATCTGTTTCCCTGCATCCACAGATGTTAACACAATACCAATCCCGTTTCAAGACGGAATATCACGGTACATGGGTTTATATAAAATATTATCTGCTATTATGCGGCGGAATAGGGTCTCATCTGCTATATAATGCGGGAAATCAACTCCAAGTACATATATAATACCAATTCCACTTCAAGGTGGAATATCGCGGTATATGCTTTTAATATAATAACCTCCACTTAGTATACGGCGTATAGGGTCTATTTCAAAACAATAGATAATAATTTATCATCCAAGCATATAATCAACACAATCAAGAAATTTTAAAATCTAACTATGTAAAATTTAAATCGAAACAAATACTATTGAGTGAGAAGTTCTCACCTTGCTTTCAATAATGGTTTCAGCGTTTAATTTCGAATGCACGTTTAATTTTACTGAAAATTCAAACTATCTTCAAACGATTCTAATCCAGCTCCATCACGTAGTATTCGTCAAAACGAATCCAATGCAATTCGTTTCGTCAGTTTTAGACCTCGTATGAAAGGGTTATGATAGTTTAAAGTTTAAACGAATTAATATATAATAATTTTACTATTTTCCTTTTATTTTTAAACCTCAAACACATCCGGGCCGTTGATTTCCTGTAGCAATATCAGGGCTGTGCCCTTCATCTTCTTCCTCTACCCAGGCATCACGCGAATAACAAACCATAGCCGCCGATTAACCTAATGCTCGCGCCTCCTACATCCACTTCGACAACGATCGGTGACAAGGGTTTCGAAGCTTGACCATGCCTCCACCTTCGGCCAAGAGCAAGTGAAGCTCAGTTGTCCCTGTGCCTTGATTTTCGTGCACGAACGCACGATGGACGCACCGCCCTAGCAGCCTCCTCGTTGCTCCAAATTCGATCATGACCGTTCAAATTGAAGTACTCATCGTTCTCAACAACATTGTAGTTGACAACTTTTTGTAATTACTGATGGATCTGATGAAAAACGAGGAAGAAGATCGTGAATTGTCGGCCATTAAACGTAAATGACGACTGCTATAACCCTAGCTAGGGTTTCTGAGTGCAAAAGTGAATATTTGATGTCCTTATATAGAAAATTACGCGACACTATTCACCCGAATTTTTCCCGAACTCGAAACGAAGCGTGCCACCTGGCGTTTATAATGTTTTACCCCTATTCCAAACATAACGGAATATATATCGGGAGCCAATTCGATTGTATTTGGAAGATAGGTTTTCAAATCGACTATTTAAATTTAAAATTCACTTAAACCGATTTCAGTGCGTTTTAGTTGCCCCGGACAAACCGTAAATCCGATTGACACGAAAGTTGAAATCTTATAATAATTTAACATTACAGATCCAATGAAACTGGTTTCCTTGAAATCTGCGACTGTTTGATAAATGACTATTGTTACTCGTCAATTAAATATTAAAATATTCAATTTCTACAATTCAACTTTAAATTCGATTTTAAACGTTCTATAACATCATTCTAATTCCAATATGATTTAATACAACTTTATAAATCCTTTTCATTCACATTAAACCCAATTTCTAATTATTTCTGTAATTTCAAATATTAAATTATCGATTTAATTATCCAATTAAATCTAGGTATTCGAAATAAAAATTTATTCGACTTATAAATTTTTACTTGTTAATACTTAAAATCAATTAAATGTACGAATTTCAAATGACAGAAATTATGGGTCGTTACAAACTTCCCCCCTTAAAAGAATTTCGTCCTCGAAATTGCCAAGTAAGAAAAAGTTACTGAATCCATTAACTTTTCAAAACCATTTGTTCAAATTAAATTTCAAATTCATTTAAACATTTTAAATTTCCAAAATCCATAGTTAAACTTCTTATAATTACTTTACTAAGTTTTCAAATCCTACATTTTCATTTCAATTTAAAGATTGACTTTTCGTTAACAAAAATTTTCCAAAAATTTTCAAATTTTTTCTAACTCCTAAAATTTACGAAATTTTTTGGCAGAGTCTCCCTTGTATGGAGGAGCTTCTGCAATATCACAATAGATATAAATATATATACATCGACCCACACGGTCGGAAAACAGAAAAACAGTTCATATTTCCTATTTTTATTGCGTAGGCATACCTTTTTAGCATTTTTAAGCAAAGCAGTTATTTATTAGCATTTTAGCGTGACCAATCCAGCCAACTACAGCCCCGGTACCTGTACTTACTCAATTTAAACATGTAAGTGACATATATAGGAAATTCATTTACATTTCACTAATTTTCAATGGAAAACACATAGTTTTCATAAGCAATGCAATCAAAATAATTCCCATAAGTTAAAATTTGTATCGAAACCTTATAAATTGCTTACAACCAATTCACATTAGTTCACTTTCAATTCAAATTCAATTACATAGCTTTCCATTTATCAATTCAATTTCATTAACACTTAATGAATTATATACAATCAACTAACAATCATATAACAACCAATGTATATCCAATACAACCAAATTATTAAATTCACATTCAATTTGGTTTAACACTTTTAATTCCAATTGGTTCATATTAAATTGACTTCCATTCAATTATTCAATTTTTTTCAACTTCATTAGCTTCTAATGAATTAACACTTACATTCATTATTCTATATCAATTCATTTACATTAGATTGATTAATATTCAATTCATTAGTTCAATTCAATTGCTAATTCATTTAACCACAAAAGTTGAATTTCATTACATAACTCAAGTTCATATTCATCACTTCACTTTATTAATTTACTTCGATACCAAAATCAGCTTCATTCAACATTACTTAAGTTATATTCCATTTCAAATATCATTTGTTTTAACTTAAATTTCCACTTATAAACCCAATTCAGATTCCAATTCTAAAGTAAATTCTATTTACTTTTACCAAAGTCAAATTTCATCACTTATTCAAATTCATATCTCGTTTTGCTTAACAAAATTGTTTAACCATTTTATCATTTGGTTTCACTTACATTTTCACATTTAATAAGTTATACAACTTATATATTTAAACTTCTGAATCATTAACTTATCCAATCTAGTTCAAATCTGATTTAATTTATTTAACTTCCTTTAGTTAAATTTTCAAATTTGTTTATCACAACAAAACTTCAATTTTCAATTTACCAAGGTAGCAAATCCATCGCACAGAAACTCGAAAATGATACTGATGATGCTACAGTCATCACCCTTATTATTTCCCAGTAACAACAGTGAATTCAGTGCTTAATATTCTTTCAAAAAAAAATTCCTTTTTATTCATAAATCGCATTTATAAATCTTTTTCTTATAGAATTTCACTATTCCACTTCACTTACATAAGATTATTCCAAATTGATTTATCTTACTTAATAATATAACATCTTTAACTTTGAAAAACAACTTTCAAAATAGACGGGATTCAAAACTTTCAAATTCATAGTCCAAATTCATTTTTATTTACAACTCATATTTATAAATATTCATATAGTTTCACTTCTTATATATAAGATTATTTCACAATTGTAAATCACATTAATTATAATTCCATACTTAATAATTCATTTGCTTCTACAATTATTCTTTTAATTAACTTATATATATTCTTACATTTTCAACAACCAAACAATCAATTTATATACACTTGAATAATTTATGAAAAATTATTCCTTTATATATAAAATATAATCAAGGTAAAATTATTTCATTTACCCAATTTAAAATGATACTATGTCGGTTTATCTCGTTCAAGAGTTTAGAAATCCCTATCGATACAGTTGTACTTCCCGCACCGACCAAAATTCATAAACAGCTCAACGGATAAGCAAACACAATATAAAACATTTTTATATTCACTAACAAATACGCGCTCATATTTATTATTACACTCAAACTCATTCTAGAGTACTACTGACTCTATCTCTAATGAGTAACGCCCAACAGAGCCAAGGTTGTCACTTAACTAAATGCTCTGATACCACATTGTAACGAACAGGATTTTCGACTCCCGAAAGTCGACATTAATACGTCCACTTTATCAACTGCCGAGAAATCAAAGGCCGAAAAACGCAACCGTTAGGGTTTCAGAAGAAGAAAAAGATAGAAGAAGAAGAAAAAGATAGAAGAAGAAGAAAGAAGAAGAAGATAGAAGAAGCAACAGAACAATATCAGAATCTCACAACCGCCGCGGAACAACATATAATAGATAAATGAATATCTTTAAAACAAAGAACTATATCAGTTATTACATTACATCACATTACATTACATTATCAGAGTTTACAACAACAAACAGCGGAAAAGAAATACTATATACTAGTTGATACGCTATGCCATCTAGCTTGCTCCTGATCTCCACAACAACTCCTGAATTTCCAGAATGACCTGATAACCTGACTCTAGGCTTCCCGTGTGGAAAATGATGGGCACCCAGAGTTTAGGAAGGGAACAATAAACTCCAGGTCATTCATGGGACTGGTGTGAGAACTTAAAACAGTTTATCTTTAAAACAAACAAAGAAATATTTTTAAATAGATCCGCAATGCTTTTAGAAAATGTAACTACCATAAGGCCTCCCGCCACACATACAATGCAAACGCAGAATTTGAGGAGATTTCTCCTTATGATAGTCAAACATGCTTGATACGCAAATTTCTTTGATATTATTACTATAAGTGCAAAGTGTAGAAAACCTTTCGAAAGTATAATATAAATCTTAGCCAACATACGAGCAATATCGTATGCCTACTATAGCTACCATCTAAACAGTGGGGCGCCACCATAAGTAAATGGTAGGTTATACAACTAAAACTGTACAGGGCTCGTATTGTTTTGATTGGATTTCCAACAAATGATCGGGCAAAGGAACTTCCCAAGTAAAATGGAACGCCTCTGGCGGGACGTCCCCGGATCCTAACCGGATCTCTGCTAGACAAGGACGGGTTACCTCTGTAATAGGTAACTAGTGACATGAATATGTCATCCCCCGGTCGTTTGCGACCATTATCCGAGGAACCTCTCAACCAACAACCACAAAGTAATAAGTTTGCAGCAACCACAAAGTATCTGGGCTCCATACCATGATACCACTCATAATCCAGAAGGAAATGGCATACCCTTAGAGGCGCTACCCTCAAATAACCTTGCTGCTTTGATTCCTGTTTCGACCATAACCGGATTGTGAGGTTCGTCGAAGTCATGTCCCCAAAGCTACGCTTTTCACAAAGCCACGCTTTGATCAACAAATGATCAGCAATACTCAGCATACCACATTACCAAATTGGGAGTATATCACTGATAACCATCAACTACATAACATCTGAGCCCGTACGTCTTAGAGAAGGGTGTTAAGCTAAGAGAATAAATTCTCCGCCACCAGCAGAAATGTATTTTAAAGAAACATGCTTTATATCTCAAAATGTAATGTCAAACATACAATCCATACAAGTCTGTTTTAGGTTCGAACAGAACCGAAGGCACTTCCGAAGAAGCCCTTGCAAATCCGGGTATTCACAATCCCGATCGAACTTCCCATCACAAAGGAAATCTCTATACTGTAGCTATCGGTGCAGAGACAATCGATAGGTCATCCTATCATTCTCGCAATTACCCGGGCTTCAACACCGGTCTTCAAATGCTATCCATTACGACAAATCACTATTCGGAATGGGATTTATGACCTAAAGGTCCTCTCCCGGCTAAACCGAATAACGAGCGCTTATTTTTAAAAATCAGTGTTCATTTAGATTTCAACAAATCACAACAATTTTCACTTTGATCTTTTAAATAAAAGATCCATCACAATCACAAAGATTCGATGTGGTTTCCGGATATCCACTTGGAATCCGACCCCTGGTCGCATCGAAATTCGAACGCCATTCAAAGGCAAATATTGATAGTCGGTTATTTAACTATCAATCAACATTCACTACAATTTCCAGATTTAAATAATTTTCACAATTATTTATTTTCAAAATATCTTCGCAAGATATATTTTCACACTTCAACCATTTGAAAACCATTTTCAATTTCTACATTGGAAAACATTTCCAAATACTTATTTAACAATAAGTAATTCACAAATCTATTTATTTTCAATACTTAGAAAATATTCAATATACTTAAAACACGATTAAGTATATATTTTATTCTTTAAGGAAAACATTCTCTTAAACGCATACATTTGAGTCAAAACGAATGTTGTATAAAACATCGTTACGACAACCCAAAATCAATAGTATAGGGATTCGAAATTTAGATAGATATATAAATCCCAATACTATATAAAACATTTCCTTTCGAAATCATTTACTGTAACAACAGTGTTATAGTCCACTATTTCCTTATTTCTCGAAAAAGTCTATTTCAGCAATGAATATTGAAATCTATGGCTTCGATACTTAATACATTTTAAAACAACTTCAAATCATTTTAATTATATTTAAAAGATCACTTCCTAAAACATTTCTTTAATATATTATTCACCGTCCAAAATCGTGAATATAAATCGTTTACCAAATTCTACACTTCTACATATTTAATTTAAAGGATTATCCATCTTCCAAAATCGTGGATATATCTCCTTAAATAAGCTTTCATATTTACTTATCAATTTCAATTGATTTCGGATTTATAAAACAATGTTTATAAATTCACATTTATATATTTTATAAAAACTTCAACTTATCAAATCCCTTAATTAACAAATTCTATTTACATCTCATTTAAATGCCATAATCCAGTTTATAAGTTAATTACTTATAAATCTTTTATTTTACAAAATCTATTCATTTTATAACTTCACAATTTATAAATCTATAAATTTCATTCACTTATGAAATCCATTTATACTTCATTTTAACACTTATAAAAACTCGTTTTATAATTCCAATATTTTTATTTATAAATATCTATTTTATAAATCTTTTATATAAACCGTTTATAATAATTCGAAAATCCCAATCTAAACCATTTTACAAATTAATCAACTACTTATTTCAAAAATCACATTTCAGTTATTTTTCACAAAAATCATAATTTTTATAACATAAAATTTATAACGTTTATTTATTTAAAATGAATCAATTCCAAAATTCAATAAAATGTGTACTTTCAAAAATCACTTGAAAATCCTTTTAAATTCAAAATTGTTACTTTGACATTTTTAAAACTCCAAAAATAGGCCCAATGCTGCAACAGTGCCAATACATCAATCACGGCATCCAAACATCATATATCAATATGATAACAGAATATATCGCAAATTTCTGTAAATAAATCAATACTGTTGAGGAATCCAGTTGGATCCCTCCAACCGGTTTTCCTACATCCACAGATGTTAACACAATACCAATCCCGTTTCAAGACAGAATATCGCGGTACAAGGGTTTATATAAAATATTATCCGCTATTATGCGGCGCAATAGGGTCTCATCCGCTATATAATGCGGGAAATCAACTCCAAGTATATGTATAATACCAATTCCACTTCAAGGTGGAATATCGCGGTATATGTTTTTAATATAATAACCTCCGCTTAATATACGGCGTATATGGTCTATTTCAAATCAATAGATACTAATTTATCATCCAAGCATACAATCAACACAATCAAGAAATTTTAAAATCTAACTATTTAAAATTTAAATCGAAACAAATTCGATTGGGTGAGAAGTTCTCACCTTGCTTCCAATAACGGTTTCAGCATTTAATTTCGAATAAAATTAAACGCACATTAATTTTACTCAAAATTCAAACTATCTCCAAATGATTCCAATCCAGCTCCATCGTGTAGTATTCGTCAAAACGAATCCAATGCAATTCATTTCGTCAGTTTTCGACCTCGTATGAAAGAGTTATGATAGTTTAAAGTTTAAACGAATTAATATATAATAATTTTACTATTTTCTTTTTATTTTTAAACCTCAAACACATATGGGCCGTTGATTTCCTGTAGCAATATCAGGGCCGTGCCCTTCATCTTCTTCCTCTACCCAGGCATCACGCGAATAACAAACCATAGCCGCCGATTAACCTAATGCTCGCGCCTCCTACGTCCACTTCGACAACGATCGGTGACAAGGGTTTCGAAGCTTGACCACGCCTCCACCTTCGTCCAAGAGCAAGTGAAGCTCGGTTGTCCCTACGCCTTGATTTTCGTGCACGAACGCACGATGGACACGCCGCCCTAGCAGCCTTCTCGTTGCTTCAAATTCGATCATGACCGTTCAAATTGAAGTACTCATCGTTCTCAACAACATTGTAGTTGATAACTTTTTGTAATTACTGATGGATTTGATGAAAAATGAGGAAGAAGATCGTGAATCGCCGGCCACTAAACATAAATTACGGCTGCTATAACCCTAGCTAGGGTTTCTGAGTGCAAAAGTGAATATTTGATGTCCTTATATAGAAAATTACGTGACACTAGTCATCCGAATTTTTCCCAAACTCGAAAAGAAGCGTGCCGCCTGGCGTTTATAATGTTTTACCCCTATTCCGAATGCAATGGAATATATATCGGAAGCCAATTCGATCGTATTTGGAAGGTAGCTTTTCAAATCGACTATTTAAATTTAAAATTCACTTAAACCCATTTCAGTGCGTTTTAGCTTGCCTCGGACAAACCGTAAATCTGATTGACACGAAATTTGAAATCTTATAATAATTTAACATTACGGATCCGATGAAACTAGTTTTGTCGAAATCCGAGACTGTTTGAATAATGACAATTTTTACTTGTCAATTAAATATTAAAATATTCAATTTCTTCAATTCAACTTCAAATTCGATTTTAAACGTTCTATAACATCATTCTAACTCCAATATGATTTAACACAACTTTATAAATCCTTTTCATTCACATTAAATCCAATTTCCAATTATTTCTGTAATTTCAAATATTAAATTATCGATTTAATTATCCAATTAAATCTAGATATTCGAAATAAAAATTTATTCGACTTATAAAATTTTACTTGTTAATATTTGAAATCAATTAAATATACGAATTTAAATGACAGAAATTCTGGGTCCTTACAATATGAAAATAACAGCCTGCACACCAATGTTTCAATCATTTAAATATACACAAAGGATTTATACATATATGTGTGTGTGTGTGTGTAAATATACTCATTCATAGATATATGCAATAGATTATACTTTTAAATTGTTTAAAAGTGGTGTTACTCACCTTCCAAATCATGGTTTGAATTCACCTGATCTTGGGTTTAACAGAGTTGTGTTGATTTGAAAATGTGCAGTTGCTTTTGTTTTGAAAAAGGCAGTTTCGATCTTCCTTTAAAACTTGCTTTGTTGTTGAATGGATTGCTTAAGTTAGTAGAATAATGATGTTTAATTTCTTAGAATGCTAAGTGGATGAACAAAAAAGAATGGTAGAGATGTATAGAAAGGTGTACAGCTTGTTTTCACTGGTACAAGATTTTTTTTTATATATATCTGATCGGAGATTTTCTTTGTAAGGAGGCTGAAGTGTTTTCGAATTGACTTTGTTTATTTTGTTGAGATGAAAGCATTTAATGCTTGAGTACTTTGTGTCTCCTACTTCTTATTTTTATGTTTAGATATTTCACTTTTTCATTGTTCTTGCCTTTTCTAAATTTTCTTACATGCTACATAGAAATGTTTATTTTCTTTGCTTTATAATATGAATGTACTTGCACTGCTTTCTTTTTTTGCAAGCTTCAAAGATATTTATATCTTTGTTTCCTTGTTTGTACTTAATATTTATTTTTATTTTTATTTTTTTCCAAGTGTTCATGCTTATGAATGTATGTTGCTGTTCACATTTGAATGTATTATTTTGTTTCAGTCATATTACTTTGCTTTATACGTGAATTTCTATTGTTAATATGTTGTTATTATTTTAGCAGATTTGTTTATTTTATATTTTACATAGTTTATTTTATTTATTTGATTAACTTAATATTTATTGTCTTATTTCTTCTTTTTGTTCTATTACTTTGTATTTTAAATGAAGTTTATATTTTATATTTATATTTATATTTTGATGTGTTTTGTAAGTACATTTTCGTTTGTGTTTTATTTTACTTTACAATCTTTATTTTTATAGTTTATATAATTCTAGAATTATTTAATATGTTCATTTTATATTTTATCTATTTGAAATATTTTTTCAAAAATCCAAATACAAATTTATTCCCTAAGGCATTTGAATTTAAATTCCAATTTACATTCAATTTATTTTATACACATATGTCAAATATTCGAATTAAATTCAATTAATCCTTAATTTAACAACTATTTTATATCAGTTACCAATTATTTCACAATTTTATTCAAGAATGAAATTGATTATCAATTTAAAATTAATCAAAAATCCGGGATCGTTACACTGGGGGCAGACCCTTGGGATCTGACATTAGAAGACCCATAGATGGAGCTCAGCAGGCTAGAGCCGACGCCAACATGAATGAGTCACATGAAGAATATTACTCGGAATACCCTTCGGGACATGGGGGATAGGATGGAAACATGCTAAGGAGACAACCCCTGGATGGAGACAAACGAATGGATGGACTAGTGCGATGGATTATGAGGGAAGGATTGCTGAGCTGAGGCTTAGAGGAAGTTAGTCGGAGTTCGTTCACTCCGAATATCAGAAATGCATGGAATCCTCCAAAATTTAAGTTACCCACGTTGGAAGCTTATTGTGGAAAGTCAGACCCGACCATGCATATTACTAGATATACCAGGCATATGGAAGTGTTGGGGGGCATCCGAGGAAGTGATGGCACGATGTTTCCCTCTATATTTGACAAATTTGGCTACGCTTTGGTCAGCTAGAGAATGGATCAATTAGAACATAGGGGCGAGCTAGTGGGATGCTTCATGAGGTAGTTTAGGGTCCACGTGATGTGACCCAAGAGTGTGATGACCTTAGCGTCGATGAAACAGAGGATCAGAGAGTCCATAAGAGATTTTCTATTACGATTCAATGCAACAGTCGCTTCAGTTGATCGCTCGGATCCATCGATGATTTTGATGGCGGTGGTAGCAGGAGTAGAAGAAGGTACAGATTTTAAGGATTCGTTGGCAAGAGACCCGCCATAAGACCTTGGAGAATTCTATCATAAAGCTGAAAGATTCATTCGGCTAGAGGATTCACGCGCTGAGAGGCAGGAAACAAATGCTGTGCAAGGCGAAGGAACCTCTAAAGAACAGTTTAGAACAGACAAAGGAAAGAGGAAGCAGGATGACAGATACGATGGTCCTGACAAATGGAAGAAACTCCGAGAACCCAGATTCAAACAATACGCTGATTTGATGGAAAAGCTAGAACGGATTTACACGGAGACTTGGAGGCAGCTCCCCTATCAGAAACCACCTAGGAGAGATCCACAGGATGGGAATGTAGAAGTGGAAAGTACCGCCTATTCCATGAGCCGGAAGGGCATACTACCGATGAGTGCCGCCATCTGAAGGATGAGGTGGAAGAGCATGTCAGAAGTGGTAGATTGCCACAATATGCGAGAGATCGGACAATGGCCGTAGGACCTGAGCAACTATCGCTTGCATCCAACAGAACTAATCCTGGATCGAGATCACGACTCATCATCAATTGATCATAATGGCAAGGACCAAGTTCAGGACTTGAACTTTGGTCGATTACATAAATTTCTTAGATTTGATTTCAAAATAAAATGGCTATTCCACGTACACATGTGAGGGAACCGCAGAAATCCCCAGGCATGCTCCGAGATGGCAATAGACCGCTTTGTCCGGAGAGGCAATATTTAACTTTTCCTTTGTTTGTGATTGAAAATTTGGAATAATAAATGAACATGAATTTCATAAGATAAACTTTTAACCGGAAAGTTAAAGAATGAATATTGAAAGTCAATTTGAAATTGATCGCTTTATGAGCTTACCCGGAGAGACATGGTCCGGAGTGTAAGAAGTGAGTTGCTTCGCCGTAGAGCGCCAGGATCAACTCACTTAACGTCGTTCCCTTCCATGGGAGAGTGATTGGATCGGGGTTCGATAATAGTCCGGAGTGGCTACAATCAGCCTAGGATTTAGGCCATGACATCGCTTAATGTTCAGGGACGCTAAACCGGAGTGCAAGGGGAGCCGCCACTTCACCAGAGAGCGAGAGGATCGGCTCACTTGACGTTGTTTCCCCTTCACCGGAGAGTGATAGGATGGGATCAACAAAAGCCCAGAGAGGCTATAATCGGTCTAGAAGGACCAAGACATCGCTATATGCCCTCGCTGAGGCCAGAGTGCAAGAGATAAAAAGCAACACCAGAGCGCGACAAGATCTTTCTATTCGATCGTTAAGTTTGGAATGGACTTAGAAAGGGTCCGAAGTGCCTGTCACTAGTCCAAAGAGGCCATAGGATTTGGTTACTGACTTCCACAAGTTGAAATGGATACTGATTCGGCTTCGAGCAGCCACGAACTTGATTGAGGATACTATAGCTATTGATAAAACATGGACTCACGACATTGAATTTGAAGTTATTCAAAACATGCCTTTTACCGAAAGACATGTTGGGGGGAGGGGTAAATATTATCCCACCTTTTGGCAAGGCCGTGACACCAAAATCTTGACTGAAAACCGAGGATAGTTTGTCCTGGAGATTGTTAATACACAAGTCTACTATGGATATCGGTAAATCCGAATCCGAATTGAGCTACAATTGATATGAGAGGACCAGAAAAGCTATAAAAGCCAAAGTTCAGAATTTCAAGTCAATCGGAGTATGTATGCTCAAGATATGATCGATGCAATTTTAGCAATCAGCTTGTTCGTATCCATCCACTGAAATGCCTCGTCCGTATCCATCAAGCCTCGATTGTTCGTACCCATCCACTAAAAGGCCTTGTTCGTATCCATCACGCATCCATCCGTTCGTATCCATCATTTCGCATCCATCTATTCGTGTCCATCAGGCATCCATTTGTTCGTGTCCATCATTTCACATCCATCTGTTCGTATCCATCATGCATCCATCTGTTCGTATCTATCATTTCGCATCAATCTGTTCGTATCCATCGCCATGCAACCGTCCTATTCGTATCCATCGAAAACACAGCACGAACAGTACAACAACGATTGATACGAACAGTCAACAGCGATCAGTACGAGCAGTGCAACAACGATCGATACGAACAGTGCAACAACGATCGATACGAACGGAACAATCGATCGATACGAACAGTGCAATTGATCGATACGAACAGTGCAACAACGATCGATACGAACAGTGCAACAACGATCGATACGAACAGTGCAACAACGATCGATACGAACAGTGCAACAATGGTCGATACGAACAGTGCAATCGATCGATACGAACAGTGCAACAACGATCGATACGAACAGTGTAATCGATCGATACGAACAGCGCAACGAACAGAACAATCGAACGATACGAATAGTGCAGCGAACAGAACAATCGATCGATACGAATAGTGCAATCAATCGATATGAACAGTGCAATCGATCGATACGAACAGTGCAACAACGATCGATACGAACAGTGCAACAACGATCGATACGAACAGTGCAATCGATCGATACGAATAGTGCAACAACGATCGGTATGAACAGTGCAATCGATCGATACGAGCAGAACAATAGATCGATACGAAGAGGATCGATACAAACTAAACAACCTACATAAAACCCAAACTTGCATCGATCGTAACTCACAACCTACAAGTTCAAATGCCACTAAATTTTCACAGGAGCTTGCGTACAACCTAAAGAATATTTATGATCGATCTCAGCCTGGGCAAGATTTGGATCGATACAAATTTCGTTCGCATCGATCACAGACCGAGTGCAAATCACGTGGGATCGATCGCGTGGGCTCACACACGTGCCAGAAGAGGTCCCCTAAATCTGAGCGAAATATTTGCAATCTACGCCTATAAATAGCATCCCAAAGCCTACAGAAAAGGGACTTTTGATTCTACGACGTCTAGACTCTGTCGAAATCACCATTGTACTCAAACTTTACCGTTTTACTCGAAAATTACTGTTGTAATCCACTGTAATCATCGAGCAAAGTCAATAAAAAATTATCTTTTGAAGTGGACGTAGGCCGGAGATAACCGAACCACTATAAATCTTGTGTTTCTGTCTACTTCTTTCCGTTTTAAGTTTGTTATTCTTCATTTTTATCCTCTACATTATTTAGATCTATAAACTGTAATCATATACTGCCGATCTGTGTTCATACATTGGTGCTTTGATGATATTTGGGGTTTGTGACCAATTTTGATGCAAACGTAATGATTAGAAGGGGCTAACAAAAGAAAATGAAAGTTAAAAGTATCTCTGTAATGGATAAGTCGCTACCGAAACCCTTTGAAGAATCTATTTACTTAAATAGAAAAGAGGAGGAAAAAAAAAGCATATTCTTAGGTTAAGTTGGACATCTATCCCATTAAACAAAACAATTTTACCCGGATAAAATTTTCGTTCAATCCACACATTAGCTCTTGTTCCCTGAATAACATTTCCAATTATGTAATCGAACCTCACAGTACGCTTCATCGACACTCTCCAATGGACATTTTATCTACAGATTGGAAAAAAGGGTTTGTTAGGTCAGTAATCTTCGAATTTTTTGATACATTTTGTTTTTGACGAATTAATTTGTTCATATTTCACTCTTTGGTAACCATTTTAACCATCGATGATTTATAGTACGCGATGCTATTTAGGCAACCATTATTTCCTCACTGAGTAATAATTTGAATTATGATGTCTACACCTTTTCATCGAGCTTAAAGGTTGTTGAGTTAATATTTTCCTTTAACAGAACAATGTGCAATTTATGTAAATAATTTTGTTTGCTAAAATATGCCAATGATCAAATTTGCTGCTATACTGATACGGTCTATGCTACGTGTGAGTTTTACAGAGAAGAAAATTAAGAGGAGACGAGGGAAGAAGATGAAGAGAGGAAGAATTCAGTTAGAAAAGAATAGAAATATTTTTCCCAGCTGCCCATTTTCATTCATCCACTAGCAAATATAAAGCTACTACATCCATTCAAAGTTTGACACATGGCATCTAGAAGCTTACATAGTGGCTATAATTTGTTAGTGCCTCTGCTATATAACAGAAAAGATACCAAAATAAAGAAAAAATAAAAACGGTTTTGAGTTCTTATTTTCTGCTACAACATTGCGACGTATTTCCATATCTTTTCTGATGCATCTCAATCCTTGTATTTAGCAGGCAACTTAATATTACGTGATGGTCTTGCTGCTGGTGCATTATAGGTTGTATCATCGCCTCCCCCTAAAAGCTCGACCTTGTCCTCAAGGTTGGTGGGTAAAGTAAGGGATGGGGGTAGTGGTGTAGGGGTGATGTTGTGTGGATTTGGGCAGAGTTTGAGGAGCGAAATGTGGAAAACTGGGTGGATCCGAGCTTCGGTTGGCAAGAGAAGTTTGTAGGCACTGCTCCAATCTTTTCAATGACTTGGAAGGGACCAAAATACTTTTTGGAAAGTTTGTGTTGAGTGGGTCGGACGGAGAGTTGACGATAGGGGTGAAGCTTCACAAAGACATAAGAGCCGACGGGGAATTCTATATCGCGGCGATGTTGGTTCGGTTGTTGTTTCATCCGGTTTTGTGCTCGCTGTAGATTCTCTTTGATTGTTCTTAGTATGTGGTCTCTAGTTGTTGCCCACTCCTCAATTTCATGGACTTGAGAATTTCCCTGGACGTAGTCAGCGATGATAGGTGGTGGCCGACCGTATACGGCTTGGAATTGTGACATGCCAATAGAAGAATGCTTGCACGTATTGTACCACCACTCCGCCCAAGGTTGACATTTTGCCCATTGCGATGGTACGTCGCCACTTAGTGCTCGTAAGTAAGTTTCTAAACAGCGGCTAACAATCTCCGTTTGTCCATCGCTTTGGGGGTGATATGCACTACTCATGTTGAGTTGTGTCCCGTGTAAACGGAAAAGCTCTCTCCAAAATTGGCTCATATAGACACGGTCACGGTCCGAGACTATAGAACGAAGAAATCCGTGCAAGCGAACGTATTCGTGGACGAAGTGAAATGCTAATTGAATAGCAGTAAATGAGGTTGATAATGCAACAACGTGTGCATATTTGGAGAGGCGGTCAACGATTACCCATATACAAGTCTTGCCGAAAGATGGTGGTAAATGAGTTATAAAGTCCATTGAGATATCTTCAAATATTTGGTTAGGGATGGGTAAGGGCTGTAATAACCCTTTAGGCCCAGCATTGTCTGGTTTAGTCTGTAAGCAGACAGAGCAGTTTTGCACGAAGTTCCGAACTGACTCTATAAGTTTTGGCCAATAGAAATTACATGCGATTCTGGCCATGGTGCTTTTAATTCCTGAATGTCCTCCTAGTTTTGAAGCATGATAAGCTTGGAGTATGTCTTGCTGAAGTGCTGAATCGTTTGGGATGTATACTCTATTTCCTTTAAATAATAGACCATCCTGGAAATGAAATTGTGGTTTAGAAATATCACCGGACTTAGAAGCATCAATGAGTTGCTGGGCTTTGTTATCCAGTAGTAGAGCTGAGCGAATCCGGTCAGTGAAATCAAAAGTAGGAGAGGAAAAAGCGGCCATTGTCGCTGCTGACGTCCAGCGAGAAAGTCCATCGGCCACCGTATTTGTATTTCCTGGTTTATACTGTATAGTGAAATCGAAACCCATGAGTTTTGAAAGCCATTTTTGCTGCTCGGGTGTTTGAATAGGTTGTGTTAGCAATTGCCGGAGGCTTTGGTGATCCGTGGTGATGGTAAAGTGACGACCAAGGAGGTAGTGGCGCCATTTTTGAACAGCCGAAATTGTACCATACATTTCGCGTGCATAAGTTGATGAAAGTTGAAGGAGAGATGGTAGTTTCTGACTGTGGAAGGCAATGGGGTGTCTAGACTGAGATAGCACGACGCCACAAGCCACGCCAGACGCATCTGTATGCAGATCGACATCTTGGGAGAAGTCAGGTAGGGCTAATATAGGAGCAGTTGTGATTGATTTTTTGAGGGCAGAGAAAGCATCTAGGGCTTGCATAGGCCATGAGAATGTTGTATTTCCTTTTTTTAACAAGTCAGTTAAAGGACTGACTAAATGTGCATAATTTTGAATGAAGCAACGGTAGTAACCTGTGAGGCCCAGAAAACTTCGGATAGCAGTAGCAGTGGTAGGCAGTGGCCAATTAATGATGGCCTCTACTTTTGCTGGGTCAACATGAACTCCATCTCTTAAAATGATGTGGCCTAAAAAGTAAAGTTCTGTAGCTCCAAATATACATTTAGAATAATTTGCATAAAATTCCTGTTTAGCCAAGATGTATAGGGTAGCTTGTAAATGTATGAGATGAGAATCCCATGATTTACTGAAATAAGAATATCGTCGAAGAAGACGAGAATAAATTTTCGGAGATGTGGGCGGAAAATATCGTTCATTGTAGCTTGAAAAGTGGACGGAGCATTTGTGAGGCCGAAAGGCATGACCAAGAACTCGTAATGTCCTTCATGCGTGCGAAATGCTATTTTTGGAATATCGGGTGAGTGAACCCGAAATTGAAAATAACCACTACGCAAATCAAGCTTCGAAAAATATGTAGATCCGTATAATTCGTCTAATAATTCATCAACCGTTGGGATAGGAAATCAGTCCTTAATGGTGATAGCATTAAGGGCATGGTAATCGACGCAAAAGCGCCACGTGCCGTCTTTTTTTTGACGAGGAGTACGGGGGAAGAAAAAGGGCTTGTGGATGGTATGATTATTTGGTTTTGGACCATTTCCCTTACTTGTGACTCGATTTCATTTTTTTGGTAATACGGATAGCGGTATGGTTTAACATTAACGGGTGGAGAATTTGGGTGAAGGCTAATGTGATGGTCACGGTTGCGATGGGGAGGAAGGGTGGTTGGTTTATTGAAGATACTGGAGTATTGTGCCAAAATGTGGTAAATATTTGGGTGTATATTTTCGGACTGTAACAAGGTGGGTATGGTTGGCTGTTGAGTGGGCTCGGATGTTAAGTGAAAATAGGAGGAAATTGAAGTAGTAGTCTACATACGCTTCAGCTGTTGAAGAGAAACTTCGGTTGGGCTTGCATTTCCTTGGCCCAATAGAGTAATGGGT
Source organism: Allium cepa (assembly GCA_030765085.1). Lineage (NCBI taxonomy): Eukaryota > Viridiplantae > Streptophyta > Magnoliopsida > Asparagales > Amaryllidaceae > Allium > Allium cepa. Next base: position 592,411,716 of record CM060928.1, read on the forward strand.
TTTGTATTATAGATAAACGTCATAACCATTTTTTTATGATCAAACGTAATTGGGCCTAAGTCTTGCATCCATTGAATCCCAAAAACAGCTTCAGCTCCTGAAATCGGCAAGAGAAAGAAATCGGTAATGAAATTGTTCCCTTGGATCCGTACTAGGACTCGGCGGAACGCTTCTTGGCATTGTAATTTATCGCCATTACCAACCGTGACAAATAAATTCTGTTATCTCTCCGCACGAAGCCCTAGAAAGCGTGCGACCTTTGAATGGAGATAATTATGGGTACTCCCCGAATCAACGAGGATGGAGATAGGTTTGTTGTTTATATGGGCAGGAAGTCGAAGAGAGCGAGGATAGGAAGAGCCCACAAGTGCGTGATAGGAGATGGCTGGATCAGAGATTGATTATTGATCAGTTGCGTCTGGAGGTTCCGGTTTCCTGTCGTTGTCATCATCATCAGGTAAGAGTAAGAGTATTCGTTTGTTGTTGCATTTGTGGCCTGGATAATATTTTTCATCACAGTGGTAGCATAGACCTTTAGTTTGGCGGCTTTGGAGTTCGGTTTGGGTTAGGCGCTTGAGAGGATAGTTTGGATTTGGTTGTGGAGTTGGAGCCGGGATAGGTGGTAGAGACAGCAGAAAAGGTTGTTGTGGGCGAGTGAAGGGCAGGCGGTTTTGAAATTGTTTTGTTTCAGTGATTTTGTTTTCAAGATGTTTGGCGAGATCGATTGCGTCGGATATATAAGGGTTTGAAAGGTTGTAGTTCATTGCGGATATTGATTTTTAGGCCGGAGATGAAACAGTTGAGTAGAGCGTCATGGGGAAGGTTTGTGATTCGATTGCTAAGTGATTCGAATTGGGATTGATAGTTCTCGATGGTGGTCGTTTGACGTTTGAAAAGGGTGGCTTGTGGGTTTATGAAGGTGGAGGGTCCAAAGAGTTGTTCGATGACTATGGTTAGGTTATTCCATGAGGTGAATTGGTTGTTTCGGAACATCCATTGGTACCATATTAAGGCTTGGCCAGTCATGTAGAGGCTAGCGAGATGGATACATTGGTCATCCGGGATTGCATAGTAAGAGAAAAATCGTTCCGCTTGAAAAATCAATTCTAATGGGTTTGATCCATCAAAGTGGGTAAGCTCGCATTTGGGAATTCGGGCATGTGGTGGGTGTGGAAAGTGAGAGGTATGGTGGATGAAGAGGTGTTGTGAGTAGAGGATGTGGTGGTGGTGATCTCTGGACGGTTTCAGAGTTTGGGGAAGGAGGTGGAGCTGGAAATCTGGACAATAGTTCGGCTATGGTTTTGGTGAGGTGCTGTATAGAGAGTTGTTGTGTGGCAAGTAAGTTTTTAATATCAGGCAAATCGACAAGGGCAGTTTCTTGTTTGGAAAGTGTGGCTGAGATGGAGTCGATGGTGGTTTGTTGGTGGTTGCGTTGCGAAGCTAGTTCTTCAAGACGGGTCATGGTGTTGATTTGGGAGGATGTGAGACGAGGAGTGAAAGCACCAAATTGATACGGTCTATGCTACGTGTGAGTTTTACCGAGAAGAAAATTAAAAGGAGAAGAGGGAAGAACATGAAGAGAGGGAGAATTCAGTTAGAAAAGAGTAGAAATATTTTTCCCAGCTGCCCATTTTCATTCATCCACTAGCAAATATAAAGCTACTACATCCATTCAAAGTTTGACACATGGCATCTAGAAGCTTACATAGTGGCTATAATTTGTTAGTGCCTCTGCTATATAACAGAAAAGATACCAAAATAAAGAAAAAAGAAAAACGGTTTTGAGTTCTTATTTTCTGCTGCAACAGTGCAACGTATTTCCATATCTTTTCTGGTGCATCTCAATCCTTGTATTTAGCGAGCAACTTAATATTACGTGATGGTCTTGCTGCTGGTGCATTATAGGTTGTATCATATACTTTAAAATCCTTTTAATTCATTTCGAAGATATGACTTTATTCATTTCGCGTCCTCTGTAGTTTCTAACGATGATATCTCAGATGCATAACCAATTGTATCTGTAAACGAAATTCTTTTACGTTCACAACTATTTTTCTGACACTATCAATATTTGGAGAAGTAAACCCCATTACTTTAGTTGTGGTTTAATCATACAAACCTATGTTTATGATATAATGTCAAGGTGGGCAGGCATAGTTTATGAACTCAATTTTTAAAAAATTATGGCACCCTAATTTGGTCTGCACTCCCCTAAAAGCCATCTGTTCTCGCAGCAGTTCTAGAAATGCATGGAGGTTAACGTACTATGTATATGTGTTATATTGCTAATGATAAAATTGAGACTGGCATTTAACTTTTGCGGATGGAAATCCTGCTGTAGTACTATCGTAAATGCCTTTAGGAGCAATCGAGGAAATCAATATATCTCCAAAATTTTACATGACCTTTACATGGATGTTTGAATTATTCAGTTTATGTAAATTTGTGTTCTGTCAAGACTATTTGATCTCGATTTTCTATGTCCTTAGTATGCTAACCAACCACTCTAATTTGTTGACGTACTACTTTATGCATACATACTGTAAAATGATGCATGTAAAATCTTCTGTTTTTTCCGTCTTCCCTTTATCCCAATATATAAGAAGATTGATTTTGCACCGACAATGCAAAATGTTATACAATGGATGTTATAAAATATTATTTTATATAATGTTATACAGTGGTTATTACTATAAGGAAATTTGATCGCTTTGTAAGGAAATAAATACGAAAACATTAATGGATTTTCCTTCCTTATTTTCTAAGGAAATTTGACCGTTTCCGTCCTCATTTTGTGGTCAATAGAATCTAAAGGGTTTTCATATTAATATGCTAATCGATAAAACGGTTATAATCTAGAGCGTTAATTTCTCTCATCTTGATCTTGATGGATGATTAAGACTAAGTTTACAGATACGAAAATGTGGTCCTCTCTCTCTACCTATAAATATTAATCTTTGCCCATCACAAAGGATATAGAAAAAACACATAAAGAAAGATATAAGAAAAGAGAGAGAAACTATTTCCTTTATCCATTGAAACAGCTTTCGACAGCAACCATTGCTGATTCGTATACGAGATGTCTGGAGGTACGTTTTATTAATTCATTACATATGTGATAATCATGTAATTCTAGATCTTAGGATTTATGTTATTCGCAAGATATAGATTACATGTGGTATCAGAGCATGGTTTTAGAATTCATGATTATCCATCAATATATAAAACGAAACTAGCATAGATCTATGATGTGATGTTTGTAATTTTACTATGATGTTGATAATGATTATTGGTGTTAATATGATTCAAGTTTAATATTCATATTATTTAAGTTGCTATAATAATCATGATTATCAATATTGTTCTATTTACTGTATGCTTAGATCTGGATCTGGAAAGTTTATATTTCCGCAAAAGTTAATTTTTCTACTTTAATGTTTGACCTACTGTATAATATGGAACAACTTATTGTATGTGAATACTTTTCAGAAAATATACATATTGAAAACAATTGTTTCCTAGTTTGACATTAAATTCATGATCTGGAACTTGCAAGATAGTTGTGTATATATGATTTGCAAAATAATTGTTTATATGTTAAGTTCATGTATGGAATTTACTAGGATTACTTGAAAGAATGGAAAATGTTTATGCAAAAAAAACAAAGGAGGTGACCACCTGGTTCGATCCGGTTTCCCTCTTTTCTCTCTTGTTTTAGTTTTCGCTTCCGCGCTTAATTTCCTTGTTTCCTCTGGTCTGATGCATGCAGTCCCGTCCACAGGCGGCTGCTGCTTGCTCAATAACACATGAAACATTAATGTTTATCATTCTTCCATGAGTATGGTTCTACTGTCTACCCACAGGAGGCGCTAAACCTAACCTCTTATTATGACATGTGTTTTATTCTAATAAAAAAGCCTATATTTCTTTTATATCTGCAGTTGCAATGCCCTAAAACCTTAATTCGTACGCTATGTCTATCGTCAGATTCAATGGAACCAACTACTCAGAATGGAAAGAGCAAGTTGAGTTTCCTTTGGGTGTACTTGAACTGGACATGACTCTCCTTAAGGAAAAGCCAGCCCCACTTACTGACACAAGTATGCCTGAGGAAAAAAAACTCCATGATGATTGGGAACGATCTAATAGGCTCAGCATGATGTTTATGCGAATGGTGATTAATACCAACATCAAAACCTCCCTACCCAAAACTGAAAGCGCAAAAGAATATTTGCAATCCATTGAAAATCGGTTCAAGACTGCAGACAAATCTCTTGTTGGGAAACTTATGTCAGATCTTGTAACCACGAAGTTTGATGGTTCTCGCTCAATGAGCGCTCATGTCATTGAAATGATTAACCTTGCCGCCAAACTTAAGAACTTGGGATTGGTAATGGACGATGCTTTTCTCGTCCAATTCATTCTCACTAGCTTACCTCCTCAGTATGAACCATTCAAAATTCATTACAACACTATTACGGAAAAGTGGAGTCTAAGTGAATTGACTAACAAATTGGTTCAAGAGGAGTCTAGGCAAGGCTTGCAAGGCGTTAAAGTTGCTTATTTCACTCATGGGGTTGGAAAACAAGCTGGCAAAAAGAACAACTCACGGCATAAAAGAGCACCACCCAAATCTGATGACGTCACTCAACCATCCAAGAAGAAAAAGAAGGATGATGTCTGCAAATTCTGCAAGAAACCTGGACACTTTCAGGCAGATTGCATTAAACACAAAGGATGGTTCGAAAAGAAAGATAACCCAATGGGTTTCGTAAGTCATTTCGAATCGAATCTTACTAATGTACCTTCTTCTACTTGGTGGATTGATACTGCTACTAACGTTCATGTTTCGAATTCTATACAGGGATTCATTACAATCCAAACCACAAACCCAAGTGAGAATTTTATTTTCATGGGGAATAAAAATAAAGCTCCAGTTGAGGCTATTGGAACTTTTCATCTTATTTTAGATAGCGGTTATCAGTTAGATTTATGTCAAGCTCTTTATGTTCCGTCTATTTCCCGTAATTTGATTTCTGTAAGTGTACTTGATAAATTTGGATATTCTTTTGAAGTTGGAAATGGAAATTTTAGTTTATTTAAAAATTCTAGTCTTATTGGCTCTGGATATTAATTGATGGACTTTATAAACTTCATCTTAAACAAAATGCTGAAATCCAACTCACCCTGCATGGAAAAGAAACTTAAGTCATCCAAGAATGATCCTTACTTCTTGTGGCATAAAAAACTGGGTCATATATCCAGTGACAGAATCAAGAGGTTAGTGAAAGATGGTGTCCTACCGGACCTAGACGCTAACATTACATCATGTGTTGATTGTATTAAAGCAAAAACAACAAAAAACACAAAGAAAGGAGCCACAAGAAGTACACAACTTCTTGAAATAATACATACAGATATTTGTGGACCTTTTGATGTTCCAACTATTGGAGGACAGAAATATTGCATGACTTTTATCGACGATTTTTCACGTTATTTCTATCTTTATCTTTTGCATGAAAAATCTCAGTCAGTGGATGTTGTACAAGTGTTCATTGCTGAAGTCGAAAGGCAATTAGAAAGAAAAGTGAAAACCATTAGGTCAAATAGGGGTGGTGAATTCTATGGAAGGTATGATGAAACGGGACAACATCCTAGACCTTTTGCTAGACTTCTTCAAAAACTTAGAATTGTTGCACAATACACAACGCCTGGACCTCAATGGAAGAATGGTGTAGCCAAAAGGCGAAATCGTACATACATGGAAATGGTGAGATCCATGATGAGTCATGCAAATTTACCTATATCATTATGGATGGATGCATTGTGAACAGCTGTCTACATCTTAAATAGAGTTTCAAGTAAGGCGGTTCCAAAGACTCCTTGTGAACTTTGGAAAGGATGGAAACCTAGTTTAAGACATCTCCAAATTTGGGGTTGCCCAGCCGAAGCTAGACTATATAATTCAAATGAAAAGAAATTGGATTTTAAGACAGTCAGTGGTTACTTTATAGGTTACCTAGAAAAATCTAAAGGATATAGATTTTATTGTCCTAACCATAGTACAAGAATTGTTGAAACCGACAATGCCAAATTCTATGAGAATGGTGAAATCAGTGGGAGTACAAAAAAACAACAAGTGGTTTTTCATGAAGTAAGCGTACCCATTATCTTACCCTCTACTTCGAAAGATATTGGGAATCATCCCATTGTTGAACCTGTTCACAATGAGGAAAACCCAATAAATGATCAACAACTCCATAATGAAATTATCACCAATCATAATGTTGATGAAGTACCACAGGAACTAGCATTAAGAAGATCTCAAAGACAAAGAAGATCAGCTATTCCTGAGGATTATATGCTTTATCTAATAGAATCTGAAGGAACTACGGACCCAATTTCTTGTTCACAAGCCATTAAGAATGTTAATTCTATTAAATGGATTGATGCCATGAAAGATGAACTGAAATCTATGGATAATAATCAAGTTTGGGAAATCGTTCAATTGCCGCAAGGACATAAAGAAGTCGATTGTAAATGGGTCTTCAAGACCAAACGTGACTACAATGGTAAAATTGAACGATATAAAGCCAGACTTGTTTTCAAAGGTTTTAATCAGAAAGAAGGCATTGGCTATAATGAAACTTTTTCTCCTGGTTCTAGGAAAGATTCTCTTAGAATTATCATTGCATTAGTAGCTCATTATGATCTCGAGTTACATCAAATGGATGTGAAAACAGCCTTTCTAAATGGAGACTTGGAAGAAGAAGTCTACATGCGTCAACCTGAAGGCTTCCTAATTGAAGGACAGGAAAACATGGTCTGCAAACTTAAGAAATCAATATATGGACTGAAACAAGCTTCTAGACAATGGTATCTAAAGTTTCATGAAATTATTACAGCTTTCGATTTCACAGAAAACATAGCTGACCCTTGTATATACCTCAAGTTCAGTGGGAGCAAGTTCATATTTTTGATTCTGTATGTTGATGACATATTATTAGCTAGCAGCGACCTTGGTTTATTACGTGAAACTAAGGATTATCTCTCAATGAACTTTGAAATGAAAGATATGGGTGAGGCTTCCTATGTGATAGGAATAGAAATATTCTGTGATAGATCATAAGTAATTTTAGGATTGTCTCAAAAAGCATATATTGACAAAATTCTTGAGAGATTTGGCATGACGAATTGTTCCTCTAGTCTTGTCCCACTGCAGAAAGGAAACAAACTTGTTCTTGAGCAGTGTCCAAAGACTCCTATGGAACAAGAAGAAATGGCCAAATATCCTTATGCATCTCTTGTAGGGAGTTTGATGTATTCACAAGTCTATACAAGACCTGATATCAGTCATGCAGTTGGTATGCTGGGTAGATTTCAAAGTAACACAGGAATCGCTCATTGGAAAGCTGCAAAGAAGGTACTGAGATACCTAAAGGGAACAAGGAATTACACGCTCACCTATAGAAAATCAAGTTACCTACAGGTAACTGGTTATTCTTATTCAGACCTTGCTGGATGTCCTGACACTAGGATCTGCACTCTTGGCTATATGTACCTCTTATGTGGAGGTGCAATATCATGGAGAAGGCAGAAATCTGAGATGCTTTTTGGATCCACCATGATGGCTGAATACATAGCATGTTATGAGGCTTCAATTCAGGGAACATGGCTGCGTAATTTTGTCTCACAATTTGGCACTTTAAGTTTTATCTCTAAGCCACTAACTGTCTACTGCGACAATGAAGCTGCAACCTTTTTCTCCAAGCATGATAGGATAACCAAAGGTTCCAAACACATGGACCTGAAATACCTACTACTGAAGCAAGATGTTAAACTAAAAATAATTGTTATCGAATCGATAAGTACAGACTTACAAGTGGCAGACATATTCACGAAAGGACTACCTCCAAAGACCTTTCAGAGACATACTGATAGCATGGGTCTTGCAGATAGTTCCTAATTATCTTCTTATTATGCCACTTATTTTGTACTTAGCTAGACATAACAATTATTTAGCTCTTAATAATTTGGACATCTTTTATTTCTGTTTTATAATGAGTACACATTTATATTTAGATAAATGATAACAGAAACAGTCTTTTGCTTCAAGACATTATGTGACCATTAAGTTATGCTCATCTACGATCTAGTTATGAAAGCCGTCAATGTCACAGTACATGGAAGCAAGCATGTTGCAAAATAACATGTACACGTCATGACTTCCATTGACCACTAGATTAGCCAAGACACTTATAATAACTGACTAAAGACAAGTTTAGCATATCATGCGCACCTTATGACCTTAATACGAAACATTAATGGATTTTACAATTGACCAAGTAGCAGACTGTAAGGAAATTTGACCTTTTTGTAAGGAAATTAATACGAAAACATTAATGGATTTTCCTTCCTTATTTTGTAAGGAAATGACCATTTCATTCCTCAAACGTTTCCTTCCTCATTTTGTGGTCAATAGAATCTAAAGGGTTTTCATATTGATATGCTAATCAATAAAACGGTTATAATTTAGAGCGTTAATTTCTCTCATCTTGATCTTGATGGACGATCAAGACAGTCTACAAATCTGAAAATTTGGTCCTCTCTCTACCTATAAATATTAAACTTTATCCATCACAAAGGATATAGAAAAAACACATAAAGAAAGATATAGGAAAAGAGAGAGAAACCATTTCCTTTATCCATTGAAACAGCTTTCGACAACAACCATTGCTAATTCATATACGAGATCTCTAGAGGTATGTTTTATTGATTCATTACATATGTGATAATCATGTAATTCTAGATCTTAGTGTTTATGTTATTCGCAAGATATAGATTACAATTACACTGTCGGTAAAGATGGTTTTATCATCTGATCACATCAGTAGAACAAACATTCATGCTCAATTAATGCACAGTCTATAAACTGTAATACTGCCTTTTCAACTTACTTCATTAGATTGTGCTATATTCACCAACTGTACTGCCTGACCGGTATTTCAAATTAATTAACTATTGTTTGGGTGCAGTGAGGAAATAATATTTGAAGTTTACTGTACAAATAAGAACGTATTTCAGTAGTATTTGAATTTACGGTCCTTTCTCTATGAACCGATGAATTATTAACCGTTTTCCAATTAATTCTATTAAACTTGAATTGGATGTTAACTGATATGTTATGTCAAATAAATTAACCAGCTCATTTGTTGTCGCAAGTCATTATATAGGTGGAATTTACTCTAGCAGTTGCATTTCTGTAATACTATCAACAATTTATTCATGAGTTGGCAGTGAGTTTCGAAGAAAACCTTCCTTGATTTCCACCATGACAATGTTTTGTAAGTGAAAAGTTAATTTAGTTTGTATCCATATTCAATGCTGGTTTGGTAATCAAATAATGTGCAAAAAGTTTCTGTTGTGCGGAAATTTCAATTGCTTTGCACTAACTTCAAAACTGAAGTGGAATGATGAAGCGCAGAAACAATCAAAAGAAGGATCTATCTTGTCGACTAATTACCAACCGCAAATTCAATGAAAAATAATTACCAAACAAAGGAATACGAAAGAGCAGAGAACACAAAGATTTAACGTGGTTTGGCTAGATTGCCTACGTCCATGGACCCAACAACTATTCTTTATTTCACTGAAGAAAGAAAGTACAAAAGAGATATTACAAAATTATAGGTAGTAGTGGAGAGACTAAACTATAATTACAAATTGAACCATCAATTTATCCAAAGACTTGCTTACGCTCAAAACCCCTAATTGATTGACTGTAGAAATTAGGGTTTACTAAAGAAGAGGATAATGATGGATGCTCTTTCACACGCTCACACAAATATGAAGATGAACTTCCTTCATTTAAATAGGCATGAAAATGAAGGATGCTTAGAGATGAAGAAAATTAATTTCCAGATTATGTTTGAAACCTTTTCGAATATCCTTGATTTAACTTCTATGTAAATGGATAATGGTGATCTTGGTTTCCATAATTTTCCTTTGTTTGAATCAATTTCCATCGGCAATTTTCTCTTTCTTCATATAACAAATTTTTTGACTAATTAATTGGTTAGCAATTAATTAGTTTTCTTTCTCTAAAAGATATCATATATATTTTTCTCTTTATCTTTCTATATATAACCTAATTAATTGATTGAATGAATAGACTAATTATTTTCTTGTCTTCGTTGGAAAATATTTGAACCACATGAATTGAACGCTCCACCTTGATTCAAATATAATTATCTCTCTGCATCACCACATCTCGACAAATTGTTGGATCTACGTCAACAAGCTCAATGTGAACTATTTTGGGCAATATTGCCCAACAAAGCTTTCAAATCTTTTCCAAGAACAAGAAAGATTGTATGCACATCGACAAACATAATGCATACGGGCAAATACCAAAATTCTTCAACAAATCCGATGTTGGAGACGAACATGTTGATACTAATCTTCGAGAAACCAATGGATATTTAACAGCGCACTTCACCTTCTCCATTCCAAATTGAGTGAGGACATACCCAATATTATCTACTCTAATCTCCTTCACAAAAATTTTGCTAGACTTTCCTAAGTCAACATCAGCAGATTCACCAACAAGCTCAACATTAAACGCATAAGATAAAGAATCATCGCTACAAATATGCTTACAAACAGGGCCAACTGAACCAAAAGGTCTTTCCAGCAAGCGAGTTCCACCTAGAATCTGAACCTCTGTAATCTTCTCATCAACCATGGCATCATCGAAAATACCAATATCTCTCCTAATATGGAAAAAATCTGATGACTCCAAATGTGTTTGGTAATTTTTTGTCCTTGCAATGCCATCACTTGATAGAGGCTCCACCTTTAACAAAGACTTCTTATCAAATATCGCATGCCTGCTAGTCATAATTCACCTAGTTGTTTTACACCACAACCTATACCTCTTCACTCCTTCTCTATAGCCTAACATAATATGCTTGCTTTTCCTAGGCTTCAACTTATCATGTCTCTTATCTTCTAAATAAGCTGAACAACCAAACACTTTAAGAAATGAATAATCAACAGACTCTCTTTTACATATATCTTCTGGGGATCTTCATATCTATGGCAGTAGAAGGTGTGCGGTTTATGAGAAATACTGCCATAGATATCGCTTCTGCCCAAAATCTCTCTTCTAGACCAGTAGTCGTTCTTAAGTTTATATCTCTCTTCCAAAATATCTGACACATGCTCTATGCCACTCTATAACAATGCGACTCAACAGAAATAGAAAAATCTCTAAATACATGCTCGGACTCACAATAGTTAGTGAATTCTTATGACATAAATTCATTACTATTTCCAACTTTGAGAACCTTCAAACGCTTTCTCGACTGCTTCTCTACCAAGGTCTTCCACTTACAAAACTGGGAAAATATTTCTTTTTTGGCCTTTAAGAAATAGACCCAGACCTTACGTGAGTAATCATCCACAAATAAGACGAAGTAACTGGCTCCACCAAAAGATGCAACTGGGGTGCGTCCCCGCACATAAGAATAAACATACTCTAGAAACTCTGTAGCTCTAGGTCTTCCAACATCAAACGTGACATCCTTCTTTCCAAAAGAACAATCTCCACAAGAGCTAGGATTCGACTGACAAACACCATCAATCAACCCACGCTTCTTTAATACTTCAAGACTCTCCTCATCAACATGACCTAAACGAAGATGACATAACTGTGTAGAATCTGAAATACTAGAATCAGTAGAAACTACCGACTCTTCTAAGACTGTCTTTCCATGAAGCATATAAATATCATTAACTCGCACCCCTTTCATCACTACCAAGGAACCCTTCGTCACTCTCAAATTCTATACATCTATTATTATCCTCATACCAAGTCTACTCAAATCTCTAACTGATAACAAACTTTTACGCAACATCGGAACATGTTTAACATCCGTGATAGTTCTAACAATACCATCATGCATCCTATACCTCACACTTTCAATGCCCACAACATGATAAGAAGTGTGATTCCCCATATGAGCTGCTCCGCCATCAATTTTCTTGTAATTGACAAAACTGCTCCAATCTGGCATCATATGACAAAAGGTTCCAGAATCAATCATCCAACTTGTATGCTCTAAAGGTGAAATACTAGCTGAAAGTAATGATGTATTAATATCACTTCTATCTGCATCCAATCTAACCGCTGTCACAACTGAAGATTTCTCCTTCTTCTCTCTCTTTTTTCTAAGAGCTGGACAACCCCATATGAAATATCCCTTATTCTTAGAATAATAACAAGCACCCATTATAGGACCCATGAAATGAGACCTATGCATATCTCTTCTACCTCTAAGGTGCTTCTGGCTTTTATTTCTTCCTTTAAACGAATGAAGTTGTTGTTGAAGAACACCGTCATTAGTCTTCATCTTCCATGTCCCAAAAACTTCTTTTCTAGCAAATTTGGTGATGCCATTATTTTTCATACCACTACTGAAAGAATTTGCCATTAATAACTAATCTAGAACAAGACAGCTGACTCTGATACCAAACTATTGTGCGAAAATTTCAATTGCTTTGCACTAACTTCAAAACTGCAGCGGAATGACGAAGCACAGAAACAATCAAAAGAAGGATGTAGCTTGTCGATTAATTACCATCGCAAATTCAATGAAAAATAACCACGAAACAAAGAAATACAAAAGAGTAGAGAACACAAAGATTTAACGTAATTCAGCTAGATTGCCTGCGTCCACGGACCCAACAAGTATTCTTTATTTCACTAAAGAAAGAGAGTACAAAAGAGAGATTAAAAAATTGTAGGTAGTAGTGGAGAGACTAACCTGTAATTACAAATTGAACAATCAATTTATCCAAAGACTTGCTTACGCTCGAAACCCCTAATTGATTGACTGCAGAAATTAGAGTTTACTGAAGAAGAGGATAATGGTGGATGCGCTCTCACACGCTCACACAAATATGAAGATGAACTTCCTTCATTTAAATAAGCATGAAAATGAAGGATGCTTAGAGATGAAGAAAATTAATTTTTAGATTATGTTTGAAACCTTTCCGAATATCGATGATTTAATTTCTATGAAAATGAATAATGGTGATCTTGATTCCCATAATTTTCCTTACTTGAATCAATCTCCATCATCAATCTTTTCTTTCTTCATATAACAAATTCTTTGACTAATTAATTGGTTAGCAGTTAATTAGTTTTTCTTCTCTAAAAGATATTACATATATCCTTCCTCTTTATTTTTTCATTTATAGCCTAATTAATTGATTGACTGAATCAATTAATTATTTTCTTGTTTTCTTTGGAAAATATTTGAATCACATAAATTCAACAGTTTTCTCACATTTTACTGGTTGATCGCTTTCCAGTATGATTCACAATCACTTGCAAACCGGATGTTTTTTGTAGTTTAAGGTATGCACACCAGTATTTTCAACAAATTTCTCTTATTAGCTGGAGGAAGACATATACATGTTAAAAAGTTCTTATATGGATGATGGTAATGTGTTAAAATTAACTGATGGTTTTATAGTACAATCAATTTAATTTATATCATATCATTTTACCAATAATTGCACATACCAAAAGTTTATGAACCAAGTATCAAAACATTATATCATGGCAATTTGATTCCCCCTACTGTTAAGGCCACCTCCAATTGCAAATATGCATAGTGATTAATGCACTATGTGTATGTGTTATATTAGGGAATGATAAATGGAGACGGAAAGTTAACTCGATTGTGGGGATAAAAGTCTTTTGTAGTACTTTCTTAAATGCCTTTAGGTGCAATCGAGGATATGACTACATATCCTAATTATTACATTTATAACATACAATGGTATCATTACATAAATCCAATTTTTTATTAACTGACTATTGTGAAATTGTTTTTTTAAAAAAAAATCTACACTATTAAGTTCATGTCTGTGGAGCTGCAGACACCTTATGGATTCAGTTGTTGTTATCCCATATTTTACTATAGTCTAATTGTACAGTCAATTATATAGTAGTGGAAAATTGGTTTTTTCATGTAATCTGTTTATGGTTAAAAACATCACTTCTTCTTAATTTAAACTAAAGACTTCACTAGTGTTTCCTCTACAATAACTGCTAATGGTTGTGGTAATTAAAAGCTGAATTAAAGAAGATCATTTGTTTATGCAGATTTGTGTAAAGCAGAATTTAATTCCTGCAATCACTTATGTCTCATTCTGTTGGGAAGTAACTTAAATTGTCAGCAGTTACTACGTCATGACGGGTTGAGGTAAAGAACTTTCTATTTTGATGTTGCGATCATGATATGTAAGTTACTAAAATAATTCGATGCACCAAATTCTGCTATTTGTTTTACGTTAAACTGTATTGGTGGAAAAAAGGAATGATATGGTTACAAATTGTATCATAAGCTATTGACCGAAGTCATTATTGATTGTTGATTCATCTAGGTATGATGCATGCTAAGCCTCGAGTTGTTTACTTTAGTTTGAATTTAATCAATACTGAAGTCAGTAACTTTTTAATAAAAAATTATATTAAATGTACTTTTACTGAGAGAGAACCACTGATATACTATGTACTCTACTAAACTGGTCTATAAGGTACGCTACAAATTTGAGTTGTCATATAAGAACGACCATACCAGAAAAAGGTTTGAACTGTATATAGATTTCATCCCTGAATAACCGAGTCTTTAACAATTCAACTTTGAAGCAGTAGACGTTTAATAGTTTGACCTGTAAATTTTATATTCTAATTTTAGTGCTGGCCCAACCGGGTTGTGTAAAATATTATTTTCAGTACAAAATGTAGCTCTGCCAATGCTGTTTTGGATAGAAGAAGACATTTCTATAAGTTCCCATAGGTCTGACCATTTGTCGTATAGAGGCACTGTTCTGATTACCAAAATACGCTGTCAATATTATGCCTATATTCGATCTTATTCCATGTACCTTCCAATAAATGGTGAGTTGGCAATAGATGGTGAGTTGGACACCATGTTAGCGTCAAAATTGACCACCAACACCCAAAAACATATTTGTGTATGGAAGTAAATGAAGAAACTAAATTAAAACAGAGTAAAATATCAAAAAAATAAGCAAATCAAAACAAAAATCAAGAATGATAGGTTTTATAGTGGTTTGGCTGACTTCGGCGTGCGTACGCTTCAAAAGTTTTCTTTTTATTAGATTATACTATTGATTACAGTTATAAGTTTGTGAAATTCGAGAGTAAAAATGGCAGATTATTTGACTAGGCAGAAGTTGAAGAGAAGCAGAGTGAAACCTCCTTTTCTGAAGCGTCGCCTACTGTGTTTATATGTGAAACTTTGGCTAGAGGGCCTCCTTATCCATATGGGCCAACCATAGGGGATGCTAGGCCCAAATCCCAATGGAGAGGGAACGCTTCATTGGATGATTTTGGGGCGGTGATCTCTATGACGGCTTCGTCATGCTTAAATATGTTAGTCCTTCAATTTTCATGTCATTTGGATCAAAGGAGCTCGGGTTAGTGAATGTTGAATGGAACAATGTACTTGGGTTTTGACATGAGCCGATCCCTCTGTAATGGACTCATGAATGCCAATCCATCTTCAATGGTCCATGCCGACCCATCCTCTTTTAAAGCATGCCGAACCCTCCAGAATGTCGACCCCTTCTTTTGGGATTGAAGTACATCTTTCAAAATTGATGGACCTTGTCGATCCTTCAAGAGCGCCAATTCCTCCATCTTTACAAGCTTTTGAGCCGATCCGTTTACACTGAAGTATATGGACCCCTCCTATTCCATAATACCATACCAATCCCTAGCATTCCACCGAGTCACGCTGATCCCTCTTCTTGCGATATACCATGTTGATCCCACCTTTGTTGCAAGGCTATCCTATGTTATGGAGGTATGCCGATCCCTCCTATGCCACGAAACTATGCCGATCCCTCTTTTGCCACGAAGGATTGCCAATCCCTTTCATGCCATAGAGATATACCGACCCCTTATGTTATGCCAAGCCCTAAGATGCTTCTATTCCATACCGACCCTTCCTTGTTCAAATTAACAGCCATATTTCTAGCATCCTGCATCATTTATCTACCAACTCCATCTAACTCTGTCTTCTTATAACCGTTTGTACTTTACCTTTGGGTCCTACAACCGACGCTCTACACTCGTCGAACTTGATAATCGTGAAGTCCATTGGGCAAAATCCGTCACTATACTGCCTTGACAAAAGGCGGGTTAACGCTTTGCCCCCCAAACATGCCTTGCGATAGGAAGATGTGTTTTGAATTGCCTTAAGTTCAGTGTTCGAAACCCGTTGATGACCAATGAAAAAATCAGTGATCTTGCCTGACTGTTAGTAGCGATCATTCGGGACCATATACCGTTCGAGGAGAAAGGTGATCATTCAAGATTGAGTGTCGTTCGAGGCGAAAGGTGATCGTTCGAGATCGAGTGCTGTTCGAGGCGAAATGTGATCGTTCGAGATGGTGTGTCGTTCGGGGTGAAATGCGATCGTTCGAGACGTGTGCCATTCCAGGTGAAATGCGATCGCTCGAGATCGAGTGCTATTCTTGGCGAAAAGCGATCGTTCGAGATCGAGTGTCGTTTGGGGCGAAAAGCGATTGTTCGAGATCGAGTGACGTTCCAAGCGAAATGCGATCGTTCGAGACCATGTGTTGTTCGAGGCGAAATGTGATTCAAAATAATCAATATCAGATTTCACGTTCGAATGGGTTTAATTAAGTACCAAAAGAGAAACAAAAACAAAAATTAAACACTACAATGCATGCATCTCCGGGTATGACGGTTCATTTCATCTCGGAGCATGCCTAGGGACCGTTCTCGATTTCATACATGTGTAAGTGACTTAGCCGTTTTATTATGGAGTTTATTAATTATTCTTTGTCATTTCGGTCAATTGATGACAAGTTGACGTCTCGATCTGGGCAATTCCCGTTCGATGTAGATGGTGGTTGCTCATGTTCCACAGCCGTTGCCCGAGTTCTCACGTATTGTGACAGCCTACCATTCTGGACACGTCCCTCAACCTCATCCTTTAAGTGCTTGCAGTCGTTTATGCTATGCCCATTCAGCTCATGAAACATACATCATTTATCTGATTTCTTTTCATTGTCTGTAGGGTCTCTCCTCGTTGGTCTCCAATAAGGGATTGCTCCCTAGTATCTAGATAAATCCATTCTAATGTTTCAGTCAATTCCGTGTAAGAGGTGAATCTCGGTTCCCTTCATGGACGCTTCGATCCATTAAAGCCATTCTCTGCATCCCGTTAGCCTTTATCATTCTTATTTACATCTCCTAATGATTCACCACTTTGCACAGAATTCACCTCCGGTTTGTTTTCTCGTGTATCTTCCTACCTCTAAAAACTTTCTGCTTCATGATAAAACTCCCCGAAATCCATAAGCAGATCCCATGCCAACGAATCCTTGAACTCCGTGCCATCAACAATTCCAAATACAACTTTCATCAAAACCATGGATAGATCTAGATGATCCACCGATGCCGCCGCATCATTAAACCGCGTTAAGAAACTCCTCAGGGACTCTCCTGTCCTCTATTTCAGTGTTGCCAAACTCATCACATTTTTGGTTTTCGAGATGTGAACCCTAAACTGCCTCATGAACCCTTTGATCAATTCCGTCCATGTGCTGATAGAGCCGCGTTCCAATTGTCTGAAGCACAGTGCGGCTATATATGTCAAATACAAAGGAAAGCACTATGCCATGACTTCCTCCGATGCCCCCCGGTACTTACATGAGTCTCATGTACCTCATCAAATGAATAATAGGATCCGTTTTTCCATCATAAGACTCAAGCATTGGTAGTTTGAATTCTGGTGGATTCCTAGCTTGCCTGATATTTGGAGTGAATGGACTTCTATTTACATCCTCGAGATCCCTGTTCACCAATCCTCCACGCATAGCTCGCCTTTTCATCTCATAAACCTATTATTGTTTTCCACCGCGAGTCTCCTATCATCATGCGTAAGCCGCCCCCCGAGTCGACGAAAGAATTCCAGGACGTACTCCTCAGGTCGATCGTCCAAATTCCTATTGACAACAAGCTCCACGGGATTGAACGCATGTCCTCTAGCATCTCTACTTACCAAACCCTAAGGCATTCCCCTGGCCTTTGGGGAATGGTACCGATCCCTCTAGGTTGGCAGGGGTTGCCCCTAGTTGTTCTGCTCCATTCCTCCATCTGTTAGCTCCATTTCCATGTCCCATGCTTTGATTTCCAGCGATTCCTGCTGCATCAACTCCTTGGTCCATAGCTTCAGTTGTTCCTATTGCTCCGACCCCTTGATTTTGCATTCCAACAGCTCTTATGGCTCCAGCTTATCCAATTTGTTGGAGTAGATTCTGTATCATCTCCTCCTTTCTTTTCAACATCCTCTCAACCATAACATCCATCATCATTTCCATTTCATCCCTGGTGATGTAGATAGATGTTTGATTAGCTCCAGCTCCTGATGAAGCCTCTTGACTCCCTCCATGGTGACTCCTCTCCGGCAGCGTTCTCCTTGTTGATTGTCTAGCCATGGCTTCCTAGATTCAATTATCCAAGCTTCCAAATCAGCGGATGCAAGTTCTCTCAATGAAAGCACCAAAACTTGGCGTCAAAATTGGTCATCAACACCCAAGAACAAGTTTTTGTATAGAAGTAAATGAAGAAACTAAATTCAAATAGAGGAAAATATCAAAATAATAGCAAATCAAAACAGAAATCAAGAATAACAGGTTTTATAGTGGTTCGGTTGACTCCGGCCTACGTCCACTCCAAAGATATTCTTTTTATTAGATTATACTGTTAATTACGGTTATAAGTTTTTGAAATTTGAGAGCAGAAATGACAGAGTATTGCCTAGGTAGAAGATGAAGAGAAGCTAAGTGAATCCCCCTTTTCTGAAGCATTGTTTCTTGTATTTATAAGTGAAACTTCGGCTAAAGGGCTTCCTTATCCATATGGGCCCACCATAGGGTCACTAGGCCCTAATCCCAATAAAGAGGGATCGGTACCGTTCCCTTCATTAGATGATTTTGGAGCAGTGATCCCTATAATAGCTTCTTCATGCTCAAATATGTTAGCCCTCCAAGTTTCATGTCATTTGGATCAAAGGAGCTCGAGTTTGTGAATGTTGTATGCGACAATGTACTTGGGTTTTGACATGAGGTGATCCCTTTATGGTGGATTTACGAATGCCGATCCATCTTCAATGATCCGTGCTGGCCCATCCTCTTTTAAAGTACACCGAACCCTTTAGAATGTCGAACCCTTCTTTTGGGATTGAAGTACAACTTTCCAAACCGATGAGCCGTGTCGATCCTTCCAGAACGCCGATCCCTCCATCGTTCCAAGCTTTTGAGTCGATCCCTTTTGCATTGAAGTATACCGGCCCCTCCTATTCCATAATACCATACCGATCCCTAGCCTTCCACCGAGTCACGCCGGTTCCTCTTCTTTCGATATACCATGCTGATCCCACCTTTGCTGCAAGGCTATGCCGATCCCTCATATGTTATGGAGGTATGTCGATCCCTTCCATGTTATAGAGGTACGCTAATCCCTCCTATGCCACGAAACTAAGCAGATCCACCTTTTACCATGAAGGTATGCCGATCCCTTTCATGACATGGAGATATACGGACCCCTTATGTTATGCCAAGCCCTAAGATGCTTCCATTCCATATCGACCCTTCCTTGTCCAAACTAACACCCATATTTTAAGCATCCTGCTTCATTTATCTACCAACTCTATCCAACTCTGGCTTTGTATAACCATTTGTACTTTACCTTTGGATCCCACAACCAACTCTTTGTACTCGTCAGACTTGATAACCATGAAGTCTGTTAGGTTAAATCCGCCTGTATACTACCTTGACAAAAGGAGGGTTAACAGATACCATGAAAAAAGCAGGATCCAATTTCTCATTATTTAAATCTTATTATGTTATAGTGAATTTAATCTATTTATTTGTTTAAAATTATGAACAAGTTATTTTATAGTTTCTATTAGTTATGGTGATAACAGTTACAGACTTATACACATGCCTACCCTTTTTTGTGGGGTTAAAACAAACAGACGATACCCACTACGTCCAAAGTATACACAGTGATACACAGAAAACACGGTTACACATCATAACATAGTTTATTCTTACAAATAACTTGTTACCTCGCCTTTTGGACAAGGTTGGAACATCAACAAATTAGCTAAAAAAGATTAATATCAAGATTAGACATCGATTGAAAAACAGGACTATGATCGATACCATCAAAATTGGACCAAGCTCCAATAAAGGTGGGATTGTTAGGAAGTGATAAACAAGTCTAGATGAGGCTACATTTCAAATTTCAGATCAAACGGAGTTCGTATGCTCAAGATATAGATGGATCAATGTCATGGCAAGTTGGTTCGTATTGATACTTTCGTATCGATCAAGGTGAATATGGATATGGTTAACACACACACTGCATTGGCTTTGGATTGATGGATGTTGTACCGATGCCATATCGATATGGTTCGTATCGATAGAGGGACATGGAGATGGATATGGTATGGACAACACACTCTACATCTCACTTCGGATCGATGGATTTCGTATCGATGCAATGCGCATCGATTGGATACAGTAAGGCATATTGACATGCTTCGTATCGATCAAGGCTTGGATTGATACGAAGGAAGCAAGGCTTGGACGGATACGAAGATAGGTGTAAGGGATGGATACGAAAGGCGGTAGGCAATCGAGGATCGATACGAGGAGCAAATGGGCACAGAGTTTGATGGATACGAAGAGTGAAGCGAGCTGATGGATACGAGGCAATGGTTACAGGGGAAAGCATTTCGTATCGATCAATAAGTGATCAATACAAAGGACACACTTGGGATCGATATGAAAATGGGTGTAAGGGATGGATACGAAAGGCAGTGGCTGATCGATGGAAAGGGAAGCGGTAGATGGATACGAAGAAGGCAGCAGGCAGGCTATGGATATGAAGTATGATTCTTGATCGATACGAAGATTCCAGCCTACTTGCAAAATACAAACTTGGATCGATAATTACTCACAAACTACTGGTCCAAACCTTATGAAATTTCACAGAGGCTCGCTTATTCACCCAAGAACGCCCATGATCGATCTCAGCTTCATTGGACTATTTTTGGATCGATACGAATTATACTTGGATCGATCCCAAACGACTCTAGATCGATCTGGTGGGCCCACTTGCGCATGAGAAGAGATATTTCAGTTTTTGGGGCAGATATTTTCAAATCTGCACCTATAAATAACAGCTCTATGGCAACTAAAAAGGAATCTTCTTCTACTTTTCTCGGAGAAACTCTGCCATTTTGTTTACTGATTTCAAAGGCTTGTAATTGTAATCTCAATATAAAAGAAATAAAAGGATAATTCAAAGTGGACGTATGCCGGAGATAGTCAAACCACTATAAATCTCATGTCTTTTCCTGTTTCCTTTCATTTTAATTTGGTTATTTCTTCATCTTTATTCCCTACTTTATCTGGATCTGAGATCTGTATTTGAATATCGAGGATTTGTGTGCAAAAACTGGTGCTTTCACTATTTCTAGAGTTTGTGACCAATTTTGACGCGAACACTTTGGTGCTTTCACCGAGAGGGATTAGCACCCACTATACCGGATTTGGATTTCAGATATGGAAAGCTAAAGGATTAGATCTAAAGCTATGGCTAAGCAATCAATAAGGAGACAGAGATCGGAAAGGAGTCAGCATGAAGGAAGTTAAGAGGCCTCTTCAAGAGCTAATCAGACCTCGATCTTCATCACTAGAGATGAGATGGAAGCGATGTTGAAAAGGCAAGAAGACATGATACAGAACCTACCCCGATGGGTAGGACAAGCTGGAGTGCTAGGTCAAGGGAATGAAGTTGCAGGGAATGCTAGAGATGAGTATCACGAAGCTGGAGCAGAGGCAATCCAGAATCAGGACCGATGAAATGAAGCAAACAGGATGCAGGAAAGAGCGGAACCATCAGGAGCAGGCACTCTGGGGCATACCCCCGGATCATGTTGGCTTAATTCTAGGAACGGTACCAAACGGCGCTGTGCAGTTTGGCGTTGATCGGGATATGTATGCTCGTCCAGAAGGATAGGTTTCAGGATTCCCTCGCAGACTGGGGAGGTAGGTTGGAGATCGCAGATAGAGGCTGCCACTTGATGGCAACGACATATTAGCGGACATGATCAGACGGGCTATGAGGGAAGGATTGGTGAATAGAGATTTGGAGGACATGAACTGGAGTCCCTTCACTCCTGTGATCAGACAGGCTAGGAATCCACCAGATTTTAAACTACCAACACTGGAGATGTATGATGGAAGAACAGATCCCGCTGTTCACTTAACAAGGTAATGAGGCAAATGGAAGTACTAGGGGCGTCGGAGGAAATCATGGCGTGGTGCTTCCTTTTGTATTTGACGGATATAGCTATACTATGGTTCAGACAATTGGAAAGCGGTTCTATTGGCACATGGATCGTGTTGATCGAGAGGTTTATGAGGCAACTTTAGGTCCACATGGTGAGACCCACGAATGTGATGACTTTAACATCGATGAAACAATGGAAGGGAGAATCACTTAGGGACTTCTTAACCAGATTCAATGCGGCAGTAGCTTAGGTGGATCGACCCGATCCATCGATGGTTTTAAAGACGCCGGTCTCCAAAAATTGAGGATGATTCAGATTTTAAGATATCATTGGAACGGGATCCGTCGATGGATCTCGGAGAGTTTTTATTACAGAGCAGAAAGGTTTCTACAATAGGAAGATGCGAAGGCTGAGAGAAGGGAGAGAGGATGAAGTTATGTGACAAAAGGTGGAGGTCCACCAAGGGAGGATTCAAGCAAGGACGATGAGGCAAAAGGAAAATGAACGACAATGACGACACATCGAAAAGGCAATGGAGGGAATCAAAATTCTCTTCTTACACAGATTTGACTAAAACTCTGAAAAGAATCTACTTGGATACTCGAGGGCGCCTCGAGCATCGAAGGCTAACAACCCTTTGAATACGAGCGGACATTGGGAAAGCATTGCCTATTCCATGAGCTAAATGGGTACAACACGAATGATTGCAGGCATCTGAAGGATAATATTGAAGAACATGTGAGGAATGGTCATTTGCAGCAATACATAAGGAATCAAGCCGTGGCAATGGAACGGGAGCGGCCACCGCCCACCTCAGACGAAGATGGCACTGGATCTAGGCAACGTCATCAGCTTATTATTAGCTGAATGGGTTTATGGCTTTGAATAAGTAATAAACCTTGAAGTGATGTGGATAAGTCACTTATACATGTATAGGATCGAGAACGGTCCCTAGGCATGCTCTAAGACGATGATAAACCGTGATGCTCGAGCTTATGAAATCTTATTTTCTTTTTGTTTTCCGTGGACTCTGGTTTCTTTCTTGGTACTATGGACATTTGATTTTCTTGGTTATACGGACTTTTATTTTTTCAATTGGACTTTGTGTTGATTGGATTTGGATTAATATAACAAATAATACAGGTCACGCGATTACGGTCCTGACTAGAGAGAAGGGGCAGTAATCGCAAGTTACGAGTCCCTTCGTTGGAGAGCGATGGAATGGACTCGAACACAATATACAAGTCCTCGATTGGAAAGTCGAGGCCGGAAAATATACAAGTCCTCGACCGAAGAGTCGAGGCTGGAGAATATAAAAGCCCCCGACAGGAAAGTTGAGGCCGGAGCAAGATAAAATGACCTGGTAAGGTCTACGGATTTGGATTTGGACCCGGAGAGGTCCCGGCTTTGGATTTGGATCCGACGAGGTCTCGGATTTGGATATCAACCCAGAGAGGTCATGGATTTGGTTATTTGATTCTGGATATGAAAGGATTAAAACTCAGTTGATGGATTCGGATGGATATGGAATTGGCTAAGGATTTTGTTACTGGATTTGGAATCGGATATCGACTCGAAGCAGTCATGGATTTAGATAAGGATATGGCTATGACATTTAGATAGAATGACTTGATAATGGATTGGATTATGGATCGAACAATATGAATATGGATGGAATCTGAACTTCGGATGTCGAATTTAAAGATATTCAAAACAAGCTTTCCTATTGCAAGGCATATTTTAGAGGGAAAATGTTAACCCGCCTTTCGGACAAGGCCGAGATATCAACAAATTGGCTAAAAAAGATGGATATCAGGATTAGAGATCGACTGGGAAACAGAACTATGATCGATACCGTCAAAATTGGACCAAGCTTCAATCAAGGTGAGATTGATAGAAAATGAAAAACAAGGCTAGGTGAGCTACATTTCAAATTTGAGGTCAAATGGAGTTCGTATGCTCAAGATATGGATGGATCAAGGTTCATGGCAAGTTGGTTCGTATCGATCATGGTGAATATGGATATGGGTAACACACATAGTGCATTGGCTTTGGATCGATGGATGTCATATCGATGCCTTTCGTATCGATATGGTTCGATCGATCGAGGGACATTGATATGGATATAGTATGGACAACACACTTTGCACCTCACTTCGGATCGATGGATTTCGTATCGATGCAACACGCATCAATTGGACACGGTAAGGCATATTGGCACACTTCGTATCGATCAAGGCTTGGATCTATATGAAGGAAGCAAGGCTTGAACGGATATGAAGATAGGTGTTAGGGATGGATACGAAAGGCAGAAGGCAATCAAGGATCGATACGAGGAGCAAATAGGTACGGAGTTTGATGGATTCAAAGTGTGAAGCAAGCTGATGGGTACGAGGCAATGGTTATAGGGGAAAGCATTTCGTATCAATCAATAAGTGATCGATACAAAGGACACACTTCAGATCGATATGAAGATGGGTGCAAGGGATGGATACGAAAGGCAGCGTCTGATCAATACGGAAAGGGAAGTGGCCGATGGATACAAAGAAGGCAGCAAGCAAACTATGGATACGAAGTATGATTCCTGATCGATACGAAGGTTCCAACCTACTTGCAAAATACAAACTTGGATTGATGATAACTCACAAACTATTGTCCAAACATCATGAAATTTTCACAAAGACTTGCTTATTCACTCAAGAACGTCCATGATCTATCTCAACTTCATTGGACAATTTTTGGATCGATACGAATTATTCTTGGATCGATCCTAAATGACTCCAGATCAATCTGGTGGGCCCACCTGCGCATGAGAAGAGTTATTCCAGGTTTTGGGGGGGATATTTTCAGATATGCACCTATAAATAGCAGCTATATGGCGACTAAAAAGGAATCTTCTTTTTCTTTTCTAGGCGAAACTCTGTCATTTTGTTTACTGATTTTAAAGACTTATACTTGTAATCTCAATATAAAAGGAAAAGGATCAATTCAAAGTGGAGTAGCCCGGAGATGGCCGAACCACTATAAATCTCGTGTCTTTTCCCATTTTCTTTCATTTTAATTTGGTTATTTCTTCATTTTTATTTTCTACTTTATCTGGATCTGAGATCTGTGCTTAGATATCGAGGATTCATGTCCAAATACGGGTGCTTTCACTATTTCTGGGGTTTGTGACCAGTTTTGTCGCAAACATAACTATACATTTCGTCACTGCATTAAGAAGTAACAAATTATAATAACCGAAGTTGATGATGATTTCGTTTTTAACTACTGGTCATTACCACTTTTACAATTCACTGCACCCACTGCCATTATTGTGAACCATGCTACTACTATTCAGTTTTTTAATTCAACGTGGTCATGTTCAGCAGTTATACAAGCTACCTACCACATATCTACATATACATCAGTCTTTCCTTTTCCCCCTCCATACCACAATAAAAAATTCTCACTTTACATTACGTATTCTACAAAGGTTATTTCAAATTACTGATCTCTGTTTATATTGATATGTCACCATCTTCAAGTAAAAGCAGCCAGTTATTATGCCTTTTCAGCTTACAATTCAACTTCTTTATAGTACCAATCATACTTATTGCATTGTCTTTTGGTTTTTAAAATTAATTCTCTTAAGTACCAATATGGAAAAACAAGGCCCACCACTATCTGATTTAACTACTGGACCAAATTAGGATTACATCCAAGTTAGAATTTCTAGAATGTGGAATTCCACTAATTAAAACACAATGGATGTGTAGACAATAAATCTTCTACTGCTAAATATCAAGGTCATCTTTATTGGTTGATAGAGAATCAAAGTTGACTTACCAATAAGTTATACTTTTTCTTTAAGTGCTTATATTTGGATAACTCATTTTATACGTATATCTGAATCCACTGCAAATTCTCATGGGGGACCAGATTACTTGAAAAATATTCAAATACATTTGAAACACAATGTGTATGAGATTGAAATATTTAACATTTAACCATCCAAATCGATTATCGTGCTATTTATGAGGAGTTAATGGTAGTTTTGCGTTGGGACGACAGGGTCAAAAGGCTATCAAGTACACTGCGAAATTCCAAAATATAAGTTTTGTTTTATTCCAGATGACATACTTGCCCTAATTAACTCAACTAGCAGGTCAATTATAACCCTTCTTTGCTATTTGTGCCATCTGTATAAGTTCTATCCATTTTTTAAACAGTATTTTATATATTTTTCCCTTTTAATCTGATCACTAAAACTGTTTGAATCAAAAATGGCACAAACACACAGAAGTTTATGAAAATGTTTGAACCAAAAATGGCACAAGCACCTAGATGTTTAGGTAGAGAATAAAATATAAAGATATGTAAATGAAAATGATAAAAACAAGACACAATCGTTTGTAGTGGTTCGCCAAAGCAAGGCCTACATTCACTTTAAGATTTTACTGCTTGTATTTGACTTGGAGGCAGCAGTTCTTAAAGGTTGGTAAAATTCCTACCCTTAGATTTTCAAATTTATATGAATATCGAGTAAGAAAGAACTAGAGCCAAAAATCCTGAAAAATGAGCCACACCCTTCTATTTATAGAGATATGGAGCCTAATATCTCGTACAAAATATCTCCTAGCCGTCATCCATGATTTAAACCAATTCTCCTAAAAAAAATAGGTGCCAACTCATCAATTTGTGTGGGCCGGTACAAATCCGATGTTAGGGGTCAGTACTGACCCATAGGATGGCCAATAGGGCGATCTTCAACTCTTCATCTTGGCTTGTCTCGTGGTTAGCTTCGTGATTTCATTGTTATTTGCACTAATATTAGCTTTGCTTCTAAGTCCAAATGAACAGAGTTGCAGCTTTAAGTGTTTGTTGATATTGATGGAGAATTGGATTAGACTAACAAAACGACATGTAAAACAGGCTATTGGCATCAAGTAGGACTAGTAGGCAGAAGACCGGCTCCATTAGGAAGAAGATAGGGGTCGGTACTGGCCCGTAGGGTGGGGTCAGTATCGACCCATAACGTAGGTGATCTTATGTTTTCCTTGCCTTGAGTTGTTCTTGTATTGGCCTTGTGACTCTATTCATGCTTGGTTTTTGGACTTTTGGGCTATCTCTCTGAGCTTCCTACCTCTCTTCAGGGATTGTGAAAAATGTTCCATTAGAAATATTCTTGTTATTACTTCGATTCATACTCCAAATAAATTAAATACATGTATTAAGATATGAAGGCTTCCTATTCCACCATAACGAAAGCACTTTTTCATTCTTTCATATACTAAAGGATTTCACTTGGAAAAGAAAATATCCCATACTAACGGATTCGGGTCCATAACCATGGGTTCTAATGCACAAGATCTTGTAGCACTTATTAATGAGTCCCTACAAATTTTTATTACACAAAAGAAATTAATTATGGAAACTAATACGGTTAGATCTGCTCTTCATAGACAAACTTGGGATTTGCGATCCCAAGTAAGATCAGTTCAAGATCATAGGCCTTTTTCATCGGATAAGAACGGCTGTTGCATAAAATATACTTCTAAGTAATTGCCTCATAGATCCTATATCTATTTATATGAAGAAGAAATCGTGTAAGGAAGGAGATTCCTATTTGTACAAATGGTACTTCAAAGTTGGAACGAGCATGAAGAAATTAACGATACTTCTTTATCTTTTGAGTTATTCTGCTGGATTGGTCGCTCAAGATCTTTGGCCTTCACCTAGACCCGGATCCAGTGAAAAAAATAGAATCACTTCTTATGGATTCGCTGAGAATGTTTCTGATCTAGTTCGTGGCCTATTAGAAGTAGAAGGCGCTCCGGCGGGATCCTCACGGACAGAAAAGGATTGCAGTCAGTTTGATAATAATCGAGTGACATTACTTCTTTGGCCTGAACCAAGGAATCCATTAGATATGATGCAAAATGGATCCTTTTTGATCGTTGGTCAGAGATTTTTCTATGAAAAATATGAATCAGAGTTTGAAGAAGGGGAAGGGGCCCTCGACCCGCTACAGGTAGAGGAGGATTTATTCAATCACATAGTTTGGTCTCCTAGAATATGGCACTCTTATGGCAATCTATTTGATCGTATGAAAAGGTTCACTGAATCTATTTGATTTGTCCGATCTGTCCAAATATCACCTAGTCAAATGGTTGAATAACACCTACCCTCCAAAAGTATATCTCGTTTCAAACATGATGCGCTTTGA
Organism: Allium cepa; assembly: GCA_030765085.1. Classification (NCBI taxonomy): domain Eukaryota; kingdom Viridiplantae; phylum Streptophyta; class Magnoliopsida; order Asparagales; family Amaryllidaceae; genus Allium; species Allium cepa. Next base: position 592,440,363 of record CM060928.1, read on the forward strand.
ATCGAGACAATTCAGAATCACCGTGAAGGACTCCGTTCTATGTTTTGAATGGTCGTTATCCTTCCTGTGAACCGTTTTTGTTAAAAGTTATGTCCATAGCTATTCGTCGTGACACTCCACTAGCTTCCAGGGATATAAATTTGAAATGAAATCTCATAATATGTCATTCTGTGCTTGACGATTTCAAACTGATTCCTTCCATAGACTTGTCAGGTTTGAATACGATTTTTTCTTTAACTCTAGTCGTTCGGGGTTCTAGATATATGCACGTGCACATGTTCTTGTGCACGTTCTTGAATAATTCTTAGGATGCACACATATGGTCAATCACATGTATATATATCTATATACATTTACATATGTATATATTTTTTTAAATAAATTTAGGACTAGGCACCGACCCATAGAGGGAGCGGTACTGACTTGAGATTTGGGAGTTTTCCCAAGTTCTTATGCTAAAGGATGTGAGTTTGTGTGGCTATAAAGCTCATCTCCCTTGTTTCCTTCCTCATTTTTTCCTACACTTCTGCCTGCATCCAAAAACTTGAAGCTCCACCATTTACAAACCCTCGTCTCTAAATTGAACTCCAACCGTTCACCTTGTCAGTCCTCTCTTTCCAATCGCTTGCGAACGTCACCTCTGCCTCCATAGCCTCGATGCCATGACCTTAGCCTTCCCCAATCCCATCCTTACCGATCCATGCTCCTCCGCTTGAACCGGATCTAAACACAAATCGAATTCCTGCCTTTAATTCTCATACTCCTTGGTAGGTGTTGGACTTAACTAAGGACAAGGAGATGGACAGGGTTGTCCATGGCTGTGGGGGAAGTTAATATTGATAGTCGGGTCTGGATGGTGATGTTGGTGCAAGGAGGTGATATTTGGGATTCGAATAGAAATTCGATAAGGTTTTTGGGTCGGTATGACTCCAACCCTTAGTGGATTTTTGGCTTCCAAGCTTGTTCACATTTGAGCTACGTGGATGAATAATCTTATTCACCAAGAATTTCTCTTTTGATTCCGACACATATCCAATGTACAGTCATCGAAGTAGAGTTTGACGGGACGACCAGCGATGACGGTCACTTCAAGCTGTATCTGAACTTTTAAAATGACCAATTACACTGCTAAATAATATCGAAAATTGGAACTGCACAACACCGCACTGGAATTCACGTTAGCATGGGTGGTACAACTTGTAATTAATCTGATGTTGATTATCTGTCGAGTTTTTATAGAATGGATCAGAGACGTTCTAAATGTCTGGCTGCTCAAGCCACATATACATCCACTTCGAGATATGTCAAATTCGATGTCGAGTCAAGTTCAACTATGACTCCATATGCCCAACAAACTACGGTAGAGCAGGAACAACAAACTCCAATTTAGAAGGACAATAAGAGACTCGGCAGATTGAGCAGTAATATTTGGAAAATCCTCAAGTAGAACAACAAGTTCCAGAGAATCCACTAGAGCCGGTAGGTGGGCTAGAAATAGACCGAGATCTCGACACCCTTGAGGATGCTGTAATATTGAAAGATCCTGTTGATTCTATTGCTTTCAAAATTGACAAAGGATCGCTTTACAAAATATGTGATAAGTCGGGATTTCGTTTGAAGACATTCTACCTCCTTTCCATCATTAAAGGCCACATAAACCTTCGGAAGGGTACTGCTTGAAATAGATAGATGTGTTTAGCGGATTGCGTTATACCATTCAACCAGTTTGTCTGCCAAGTTCTGAATTTCATGCATTTGGCTCCAACATAGCTGCACCCGAACAGCTATGTTTTTCTTCTCAGTACATATATGGTATTCTTCGAGCACTTGAACTGAGTACCCAACGATGAGGAGATCTAGTACATTTATAGCTTCAAGAGTCGAAAATAGAGTCCGTCTCTGATTTACTTGAACCGATCAGAGGTTGTAGAGATACTTCAAGAGTGAGTGGTTCTACATTCGTCGTCCATCTAGGTTTTCTCGAATATGGATATCCAAACGTAAGTTCTATATCATTTATATTGTTCGAATTTGCCTTCTAGTATGCAGACTTAACTTATATCCTTGCTTTACTATCCAGATGTTACAACAAGACCCAATAGCTCCGTTCTTTCAGATGCCACTAACACTCTTATAGTAGTTCCGGCAGGAGATAAAGATATCAGGACTCTCCTATCAAATGAAAATTTTCTTGCCTAAGGCTTGTTAGAAGAGGGTCGTAGTATTGGCATCGTCCAAATAGCTTCCAGTGATGACGACAAAGACAATGATGATAACAATCCACTCGGAGGAACTGAGGTTGATCCAAATTTGCCTCCAGTCCTAAGCCTTGGGGCTCGAGTTGAAGAAAATATTGAACAAGTACCAGAAGATGTCAAGAAAGGCGAAATATTGGTGAAAGCCGCGAAGCTGGCCACAGTTACATCGAAGCGGGTCATGAGTCTCAACCTGAACAATCTAGGGACCATCACAACTGTCTGCTCCGAAGAAGAGTTAACTGTGAAAATCTCCAAGGTGCGGACTTCTATCTAGCCCCCATTAGTGACAAATGCAAAAAAAAATCTATCTCTTCCTTCAACAGGCACATTTGCTGGTTTAGGGCCAATTCCTACTGAGTTTGGTTCTTTTGATGTCGTTAACATCAGTATTGAGGGCATCAGATCTCCTATTTGCTTTGAGGACACCATCCCTATCAGTGTGGGAGAGGTTACTCTTATGAGTAAAGCACTAGCTCACAGTCTGTCGAGGGAACACTAGAACACTCACGTACTTATGCACTTCACAGCACTCGCACTTGACTTGTGTCCTTGCTTGTTGGTTCTAAACTGTTCTTGTTTTCCTTGTAGTATCCATGGAGAAAAGGAAATACTTATATAGATCATTGGAGAAGAAATCATCTCAACACAATGGCCTTGGTTAAGTGCGTACCACCAGGGAAGTGGTCGTGATTATGAGTCAGGTTATCGCTCTAGCCGTGATAGGGATGGTCGGGACTGAAGCAGCTATGAAAGAGATCACTCATCACATGATTCTGCTTTCAAGCATCGTCCTAGGTCTAGATCACCTCCTCCTAGAGGTCCAAACAGGCAACCTGATCGTCATGATAGCATCTCTCCAAGTGATGCTTCTCGCGTTCCACCTTCAGCTTCCATCCTGTGCATCCCCACTGTCATCTCACTCCAATTGATCCTCCAACCGCAGGCATCACAAGAGTGGGTTTAAAGCTTCCCAGCATAGGCTTGGCAAAGAAACTGCTATTGTCCCACCCATCTCTATGGAGGACCAGCTTGCAGCCAATATCCGAGTAGCCAAACTAAAGCAAGAATTTCCAAACATTTGCTTCATTGGTCATATTTTTGTGCCTAACTTGAAAAGAACTGCTGATGACGTCCAAAAGATGACCATCGATTGCATGGTTGATGTTCAAAACTAGTATAATTAATGGGCAAAGGTTGTCGAGAAAATTTCCAAAGTCTCCAAGGATAGATAGCTAGAGACCAACAATCAAAAACTCATCAAAGCTGACAATAATAGTGTCATTGTCAATCACGATGCCAAGGTTGAGAAAATACGAATATTCCAAGCTGAAGCCGAGAAGAAAGCCGAGGAGGCCATCAAGGCACTCGAAGAGGAGTGGATTAAGCATCGAGATGAAATGGAGAACTCTTTCCACCAAAATCTTGATTTGGTAATGGAGAGGGATACCGCAAACAAAAACGTGGTTGAGCTGAAAACCAAGCTAGAGCATGAAACAAAAGAAAAGGATGACGTGATCTATCAAGCTTAGACTTATTATGATGAGTTGCTCGATGCCAAGGAGGAAAGAGACAAAGCACTCGAGCATGCTAAAGGCTTTGATGCACTCATCAAAACAAAGGTCGAGGCCATGGAACAGCGGGCTGAAAAGCATGTAATGGAGAAGTTTGAACCACTGCTGAACCAGTTCAATGCCAATGTGCTCAAATTTTAAAACTTGGAGTGGTTTAAAGATGATTATACCAGAATCCTCTCCTTAGCCTGAGAGTGGATTTTTGAAGAAAAGAAAGCTTTCCTTGAAGGTAGCGAGGTGGATTTGGAGCAGCTAGAGAAATAAGTCTTGGTAGGAGATAAGCCCAAGTTTCTGAAGGATGGTTGGCATATTATTCATTCGGAGTTGGTCGCAGCAACACAAAAGGACTTAGGTGAAGGCTCTGGGTGGATGCCATAAGATCCTGCCATTGCCACCGAACTCTTGGGTCCAAGGCTACTCCCAATTTAACTTATGATCCTAGGTATTATCCTGATAGGGCTAAGATCTATAGGCCTACCATTTCTCTCCGATTCCTAAGGGGAACTCCAGCGGCACTCTGGCCCGCATAGAACCCCAAACCGATGAAGGTATCTCATTGACATTCTTTCGTATTCTTGAATGTTAATTTGTCATCAATTAACATAGTAATCTCTTTCTCTTTGTTTCTCAAGCTTTAGGTTAGCCCCACATTGCTCCACTCGCCGATAAGGACTCTAGGCATGTGCAAGTAATAGAATCAGTTGTTGTTACCAATCAATAATGATTCCAACCATCCCTGTTGAAGATACTATTGGCCTTTTACATGCAGATGATTGATTCTTTGTTGGATGAAGTAGTTGGTGGGACTTAGGAAACTCAGATTGATGAAGATTTTGTTATTATTGGGGTCTCCATGCCCCTATAAAGTCACATCATGCACGAGCTTGAGCGTGATCTTCGAAAAGACATCCTTCTTGCCATAGAGATCAAGAAGGAGAAGATGGAAGTCATCCCTCCTCCGCTATCCATCGCCTTGCCCCGACAGACTATCTTTTCTCTAATCCACATTCCTCCGCTCGGGAGCGTTCAAAGAAAAAACACACTCATAGGATCCTTACAAAGCATTCTGGTCTCCGTTTCGTCGTTTAGGAGTGCTCAAAGTGTGCATGCTGGATCGTTGCAGAGCACTTCATCCAAAGGCAAAGGATGCGTGGGAAAAGGAGGAAGCAGAAAAATGAGGGCTCCAGTGATGCATCTCCAAGTGCTAAGAAAAAGCAAAGGAGAACGAAGCCGAAAAAATGAGTGCTGGTTTATTTTGTGCATGGACTCTTTTTGGTGTTTGGCCGGCTTTGTGCGGGTTTGGCCCCCGCATTTGTTTTTTGTTTTTAGTGTCAATAATATTTGTACTTATTTCTTCAAAGTCCATGTGAATAGAAAACGTTTTTGTTTTGTTAAATCCTTGTACGGATTTGTCTAAGTACTTATAAAATACGCTTTCCATTCAATGTACTTGCAATCTATTTCTTTTAGTTATTATTGTCGGACCAATCCTTAGTCTATGTTATAATTCTCCAGCCTTTAGTCGCTGTAGCGAACGTAAGGTAATCATTGAAGTGTCAAACACCCATTCACTTAGGATTAGTGACTTAAGTGTTCTTTTCCTGGACAACAACTTTCGATCATGCCAAACTCCAGGCACTAATCTAAATTAACTTATCGTAGTCCGCACATCCTCGACCAGGATGTACACTTCCAATCGCGCTTAACTTCGGGCGTAGATCCAAAATTCATAGGAAAGATCTTGCCTTACACTAGGCATGGATCTTCGCTTTTCCTACTTCGTACAAAGTGTTAAGAGTTGGACGGTCATGTCACATCCATTTTATTTTATACTTCTGGCCTTAATCCGAAGATAAGAGTTAAGCATGTGAATGGTAGTATCATGTTCATTTTTAGTTTATATTCCCGCCCCTACACCAAAGGCAAGAATTAGTGTACGAACGGTCATAGCACATCCGCTTTGAGTTTATACTTCTGCCATAAATCCGAGGACATGAGTTGGATGACGGACGGTCGAGTCACATCCATTTTAGTTTGTACTCCTGCCCTTACACTAGGAGCAAGAGTTAGCTGGTGGATGGTCAGATCAAGTCCGTTGAGTTATACTCTAGCCCCCAATCTGAGGACGAGAGTTGGTTGGTATTAGGATACCGAGAAAGACTTCAAGGATCCGATCGTGGTCTGTAGAAATTTGGTTGGTACCTATCTTCGGGTACTTGCACACATGCATTATTCACATGCAGATTCATTTGAGTCGGTCAAGTCACAACTCTTTAGTAATGGAAAGACAAAGTCTTGGACTGGAAAAGCTGTTTTATTAAAAAAAAGATGGGAAATGATAGAATCTGTCTCATTACATGGCTCTAGCCAATTATTTAAAAATTTATTTCTAAGTGAAATAGCGTCATAAGTGCTCGCTATTCGACGCGCTCAAGAGCAGAATCTCGTCTGTTATCACAAGCCTGAAAGTTTCATCTCGAAGCTTCTGCCATATTGCGTACAGACCTTCCTAGGTCAGGCCTAAGTTTCTGGGGCCAAGGAAGATTTATTTGAGAACTAGGTCGTCAACTTCGAAGGTCTGATTTCTAATCTTGGTGTTGTAATATCGTGTAACATGGTGTTGTTGTGCAGTTGCCCTCAACTCAGCTGCGTCACGCTTCTCATCGATCATATCAAGAGACTCCAACAGGAGTTCCTCATTAGTTTGTGGATTATAGTGAATCGCTCAATGAGAAGGTACTTCCAGTTCAACAGATAGCCTCTGACCCATAGGCTAAGGCAAATGGAGAGTGGCTAGTTGCTGACTTGTGATCTGTTCGATAAGCCTAGAGTACTAATGGAAGTTCATCGACACACCTGCCCTTGGCCTTTTCCAACCGCTTTTTAAGAATGGGCTTGATAATCTTATTCACATCTTCAACCTATCCGTTCTCCTGAGCATGTTCCACCATAGTAAACCTCTTTTTTGTGTGATGTTGGCGATAGAAATCTTTAAACTCGGTACTGTCTAATTGGGTCCCGTTATCGGTAAAGATTATCTGTGGAACACCAAAACGATGGATAGTATTACAGACAATAAAGTTGATTACTTTCTTTATGGTGATCATGGTCAATGGTTCTAGCTCAGTCCACTTAGTGAAGTAATCAACTACAACAATGACGTATTTCGCACCACGTTTAGATATCGGCAACACAAAGATGATATCAATTTCTCAGACTGCAAACGACCAAGGACCAACCATTTGAGTAATCTCTATCGACGGAGCTATTGGTATTTTAGCAAATCTTTAGCACTTCTTACACTTTCGGGTGTAATCAGCTGCGTCTCGGTTGACAATTGGCCAGAAGTATCATAGAGAAAGAACTTCTTCCCTAGGGTTTGCCCTTCGGTGTGGTCGCTATCGGCCCCTTCGTGAACCTCTCTTAGGATTTGCTTGCCCTTGTCGTGAGTGACACACCGCATAGAGACAGAGAATCCCTTCCTAGACAGTACTCCTTCTTGCATAATATATCTCGTAGCTTGTTGAAGAATTTTTCATCGTTCATTCCTTCTCTGCAAAAGGATTCCTCTTTACAAATAATCCTGAATCGGAGTTATCCATGACTTCCTTTCAGGCTCGGTCTCTAAGATCCAATCGATATCTATCTGGTCGATGCTCGAATCTGAAAGTACTTCCATTGGAACCAAGCCGATGAGTTGCGCATCTCCTGAACTGTCCAACGTAGCTAGTGAGTCGGCCTTACTATTTTCCTCTCTAGGAATATAAGCGATAATGTAATATTCGATGTCACCGAGCAGCTCAAGGACCCGATTTGGATAAGGAGCTAGTCTTGCCCTTTTAGCTTGAAACTCTTTCCGAACTTGGCAAATGTTAACCCAAAAAGTGGATCAACACCCAAATATCAGATGAAATCACTAGTTCAGATAAAATTAAAAGAAAATGTAGAAATGGACAAGAACATATAGAATTTTTTATAGTGGTTCGGCATAATCTCCGGCATATGCCTACTTCAATCTTTTTTTATTAAGTAATCTCTCCCTGGATTACAACTAGATAGATCCGATCTAGCCACAATCTAGTGGATCTCAGATTTACAATGGAGTTTAGAATGTTATTTGAGGAGACTAGAAGTGAAGAAAGTGTAATAGAAGGTCTAAATCTAAGAGATTTAAAATAGATCTAGCTGAAAGAAGCCCTTTTTCAGGTAGTAGAGAGGTTGGTATTTATAGAGGTATTGGGCAGCATAGAGTCAGAGACCCAATAATAATGAAGTCCTCTAGTTAGCATGAGGTCATGCCGGAAGACTCAAGCCGACCCGAGTCAAATCCTAGGTGCTTGGTCCAATCATGGTGAAAATTTCCCAAATCCTTCCTTTTCTTGTCTAAGTGCTCTTGCCAAATTTTAAGTCATTCCGATTCTGTTTCAATCTTCTATGTTCGGTTGAAGAAGCTTTAGTGATAACGCGATACTAACTCAAATTCTTAACTCGGTACCAACTCAAATCTTTAACTCGGGGTCGACTTAAGGCTTTAACTTGGAGTTGACCTAAGGACTTGGCAATTTGTTCAACCAAATTTCCCATGCTCAATTCTCTAGTCCTTTTAAGCATGCCTCCATGCTTTTAAGTCGTTTCATCCATGTTTGAATCTTCTCAATCCAGTTAAAATCTGCTTTGCTAAAATGTGGGTTAGTAGCAAACCACCAGCTGGAGGTCATAGATAATGTGTAAAACCTTTAATCCTAGCTCTTTGGTAATCTTGAGTCCTGTAATCAAGGCCTTATATTCAGCTTCGTTATTTGTTGTCGGAAAGTCGAGCTTCAAGGCGTAACAAATCGGGTGTTCTTCGGGAGTGACAAGTACAACTCAATATCGGAACACCCTTAATTAGATGCACCATCCGTATACATCTTCCATCTAGTATCTTTTTGACCGCTGCTCTCTGGAGGATCATCTTGCGCAATGAATTTAGCTACGAAATCTGCCAAGGCCTGACTCTGGATTTCTCACCGGGGGTGATAAGTTATATCATATTGGCTCGATTCAATATTCCATTTCAACAACCTTCCCGAAGTCTTAGGTTGCTGCAAGACTTGTCGCAAAGGCTAGTCAGTGAGAACTTTGATCGGATGAGCCCAAAAGCAAGGTGGAGCTTTCTCGAAGCGACCAACAGGAAGTATGCGAGCTTCCTCGATCTCGGGTAATTTCTTTCCACTCCTATCAATCGCTTACTGATATAATAGGCTGGTCACTGGATGCGGGATTCCTCGCGTAAAAGTGCGGCGCTTAAATCATCCATTTACACTACCAAGTATATAAACAAGTCCTCGTCATCCACGGGTTTCGAAAGGATTGGGGTCTCTCCGAGTGATTTACAAGAGCTTGGAATGCATCTTTACAATTGTGATTACATTTAAAGTTTCTTTTTCCCTTCTTATCTCCTCGAAGAAAGGAATGCATTTTTCTATAGCTCTGGAGATGAACCAACTTGGAGCAGCGACCTTCTAATTTAAGTTTTAGACCTTTTTAATCATCTTCGGGGGCTTTGATCTTTCTCAATGTCTCGATTTTCTTCAGATTTCCTTCAATCCCAGGGAGTTCAAAATGAAGCTCAAGAATTCCCTGACATAACGTTGAAAGAGCATGCATGTGAAAGGATTGAGCTTCATTCTGTACTTTCGGAGGACAACAAATATCTCCGCCAAATCATCAACGTGGTTTCTTGAACACCGTAACTTCACAAGCATGTCATCAATGTAGACTTCCATCGAGCTTCCAATCTAGTCTTTAAATGCCCCATTTAAAAGCCTCTAGTTAGTTGCTCGTATGTTCTTTGATCCAAAGGGAATGAACAGATAGCAATACAGTCCAAGGTCGGTTATGAAACTGGCGTGTTCCTGATTTGATACGTGCATTTGGATTTGGTTATATCCAGAGCATGCATCCATAAATGAAAGCAGCTCATGTCCAACGATTGAATCCACCGGCTAATCAATCCTTGGAAGCGGAAAGTTATCCTTTGGGCATGCCTTATTCAAATCAGAATAGTCAATACATGTCCACCACTTCTTATTCACTTTACTCACCAAGACAGAATTGGAATTCCACTCCGAGTATATGGCATCGCGGATAAAGCCATTGTCCTTTAGCTTATCCACCTCTTCATTGAGTACAGTGGATCTCTCTGTACCTAGGCTGCAGCATTTCTGTTTCACAGAAATGCATTTGGGATTTACATTTAATGCATGGCTCGCTATCTCCGACGAGAACCCACACATATCCGAGTATGCCTGGGCATCTGGGTTTGCCCGGAGAAAACCAACCAACTCTTTCATTGCTCTTGCACCGAGCTGTGATCTGACCTTTAGGGCCTGATTCAGATCATCCTGGCTTACAGGAACAGCGATTGTCAACTCGGCAGGAGTTGCTCTTTACGCAGGTCCATGTCATCATGGAACCGACTGGGTTGCTCGAGCCGAGGGCTTTGGCTGTAATCATTATGCATCCAAAGCCTTAATGCAGAGGGTGCCCTTTACATTTTTTTCTTTCTTCCTTCGCATTGCCCCTTTAGCTCAGCGATGTAGAATTCAAGGCTAGTCACCTGATCTCGCTGGATAATCTCTACGCCATTATCTATAGGAAAGTTCATAGTCAAACATCAAGGTGTTACGGTCGCTCTGAACTTAGCCAAGGCCACGGCCCAGAAATGCATTGTAAGTCGTGTAAATATCCAACACTAATAAAGGCATGACTGGCACTCACCTGTGGTCGCCCTCGCCAAGTACCACTGATAATTCAACATATCATATGTCTTCGGTAGCCATCCCATTGAACCCCTGTATTCCAGATTTACAAGATTTCAAGTCCTTCTCCAACATCATTTGATCGTAAGCTTTCTTAAATAAGGTATTGGATGAACTCCCATAGTCAACCAGCACCTTTCGAACAATAGCTGGGTCGATCGTGGTTGTGATCACCAGTGGGTCAATTGCTAGAGCTTCCACTCTATCAGCATCTCTATTTTGAAAGACAATATTGTCAGTTATCGTTCTGCATTGTTTTGCTGAAGTCTCATCTTCAATAGCGAAGAAATTTTCAACTTCCACATGTTTTACTGCACAAACATATCTTTCCACCTCCGATAGACTCTTATTAGTTGGGTGTAGCCCATCGATATTCGTATTAATTACCAACCATTTTTCTTGCCGTTTGAATGCATCAGCACTGAGCTCAACTTGCCTCCATTGGGAAGACGACCTAGGGGAATTAGAGTTTCCTTACCCATTATCCCGTGGGGATTTCACATATTGCTATAACTTTTTCTTATGAATCAGCTCCTCGATCATATCCCGCAAGTGTCTACACTCATTGGTATTATAACCGTGAATTTCATAGTACCTACAGAACTTTCCTAATTTTCTTTCATTCTTAGTCGACTCTCTTAGAGCTGCCTTTCTGTACTGCTTATGTTTTGAGTTTCTAGATAGATATTCTCAATCGAGTTGTTATGTTCGGTACAGCTATCGTACTTAGGAGTCATAATACGATTCATGTTATTTGGCTTCTTCTTCTACCCCATCATCGTTTCGTTTCCGACTACTGTTTTGTTTACTAACATTCACATCTACATTTCCAGAGCTTCCTCCGACTGCTTTAGAGCAACATTGCTTTATGTCACTTCATCCGAATTCCCAACACCAGACCTCCGTGGATGTTTATGCACTTCCTACAAATATAAGTACTCATTGGTCTTTCTACAAAAATCATCCCCTGCCGATGGGGGCATCCTTTCCAATCGTTCCCCGAACTCCATATCGAGATGGATCCCCCGATCAATGTCATTGACACTATGTCATCTTTGGGATTTGTAACTTCTGTCATGAATGTGTGGAATCGATTCAAGAAATCCTTCAACGACCCTCCCTTAGCTTGGAAAAGGTTTGCAAAGACATCACATGCTTCGGACGTGCTGTATGTAAATGGAACTATTTTACAAACTTCTTCGATAACTCAGCGATAGATGAGATGGATCTCGGAGGAAGTTGAGAGAACCACATCATAGCTCCTCCTTCTAAGAAAATTGAAAAACTACAACATTTCATGGCATCGGAAGCTCAGGCCGAATCCATATGCCATTCATATCTCATCAAGTGCGGCCTAGGATCCGTAGTTCCTCCATACAATGGCATTGTTGGCGTTGTGAACCTCCAGGAGTATCTGTAACACCCCTAATTCCGATAACATTATTCAGGAGATTTATTTAGGTTAATTAAATAGAATAATGTAGAGTGGTAAGGAGATTGAGATTAGTTGATAAACCTAGAGGTCATGCTTAATTAACTCTAATGGGCTTATTAATGGTTAAATGATAATTAAATTAACATAAAGGTATTAGGGTCATTTCCATCCATATTTCCTACCCTTATACTATTATCCTTATACCATTCACGTTCATTTTGTTATAATAAAAGTAAACGTAAGAAAGAAAAGGAAGGTTGGACATTAAGGAGTAAGACGAAAAGAGAAATTCAAGTTTAAAGCTTAGGATCAAGCTAGAAGAATCAATCTCAAATCAATCTCCAATTTCCTTATCCAATTTAAGGTGAATAATAATCACCACATCTCTATTTTGGATTTTATGTGATTATTGATTTTCATACTGAAGATTAAAATCTAATATGACGATTTTTGATGATAAGCTTGGATTTATAATATGTTTGATTTAATGCAATGGTTTAAATATGACTATATACAGTATTAGGGCAAATGAATTTTAAATGCCATGGAAAATTTATATATTATGAAAAAAATGATTTTGGAGTTGAGTTTCAATTTTTAAAATTTTTCGTGCCATGGGGAACTAATTATTAATTTTTGAAGGGAAACATGCATTACTGGGTTTAAATTTTATTTTCGGTTGTTATATGAGGAATTTGGATCTGAAATTTATATAAGTTATATGTTTCTATGACTTTTGAGGATTTTTACTAGGAGAATTATTGTGGAAATGAAATTAATTTTCTTAAATAATTTAATTGCTTTGTTATGTGGAAGGGCATATTTGTTAATGTTATTCAGCATTTAGATCTAAGACAACGCGGAAATTATTTGCAGATTAATTTGAAAGTTTAAGGTAACTAATCATGTGTTTACATATGGCAAGGTAGTTGCAAAAAGATTATTTTATTAGGTAAAAACAGCTTTTTACTCAGAAAAGTAGGTTCTGTGACTTTTGGAAGGACCCTTTCGACTCAGACCTTTCGCTACCAATCTGGTTGAAACCTAGCTGGTCGAAATCAATGAAGCCAAAACCAATACACATGTTATCACTTAGTTGGTACATAGTTGATTGGAGAAAGGTAGGTTGTCAAAACATAGCTTTCGAAGGGGTCAAGGCCTTTGGTTTGTCTTCTAAAGAAAAGCGCTTGCCTATTTACAAAGAGGTTTCGAAGGACTCGAAACCAATAATTGCGAAAGGGTATTCTAAAACAAGCTTTCAAAGGAGACTTGCCGCCATTTTAAAGAAGTAGCTTCCGAAGGAGTTACTTAGTTTGCGAATTGAATCTTTTGAAAGGGGTAGTTTCGACCAATTCGAGACCCTTTTGTAATTTTAAGCCTTTCGATGGTACTGAAGATATCAATGTTGTCGAAAGGTAATTTTTGTTTTTATAAATATAAGCCACTTCCTGTAGCTTTCTATATGGGTTAGGGGTTTCGAAGGCAATGATTTCGAAAGGGGTTTTGAATCCAACCTTTCTTTATTTTACCCATATGTTTTATCCTTTTGAAAGGATGGTGCCGATACCATCAAGTTTTCCCTAATACTTTTATGAGATAAAGAATGGTTTCGAAAGAGATGCTTTTGCTTTCGTTCACTTGACCCGAATGATATTTTAAATGTAAACCCAATGGCTTCGGAATGGTTGCTTTCAATGGTTTTGAAAGAGGGTCTTTCAATGTTTTCAAAAGGGTCACCTTCTATTGGTTTCAAAGCTATGCGTCTAAAGTTAAATGTTGATACTTTAATACATTCGAAAGGTTTCGAGAGGCAGGATCCTAATGTTTTGAAGACAGATCTATATGCTTTTGAGGGAGGGTATCCAATGAGATTGAAAGCAAGGTTTCGAAAGGCTTTGCAAAACAAACTATTTAAAAAGGAAAACCCATGGCTAAATAAAGGAGTTTTGAAATGATTTTAAAAAGAAACTTTCCTTGATAAAATTATAGGTTAAAGGGATTAACCATGTTTTATATGAAAAGTATTTCAAGGTCAATAAACCCATATGAGTGGTTGTTTTGTAATTATGTTAATATATTCACATCATAATGGACCCATGACTGCATTTTTGGGGATAAAAGGGTAAGAGAACCAGCTAGGTTAGCCCTGTAATGAATATAAATTGATTAAACTCCTAAGTGGGTAGAATTGTATCTAAGAGGTCAGGGAGATCAAAATATAGAATGCCTAAATATGGAAGTTGTCAGGGAGACAGGTTCATAGTGTACCCATGAAAACTGTGATTAGAAAGTTATTGGAGTTACCAATAAGTTCATAGTGATCACATGAAAACTATGTTATAAATAGTAGTTGGCAAAGGCCAATTGGTTTGTAGTATACCCATGGAAATTATATCCGGATTAAGTTATTGGCAGTTGCCAATAGGTTCCTAGTCAACCGATGAAAACTAGGAATAGGATAAGAGATAAGTTATTGGAGTCACCAATAGGTTCAGTGGAGCTATTGGATTAATTAAGTTAATTGGAAGGGGCTAATATGCTCATAGTGCACCCATTAAAACTATGAAATAAGACAGGGAGTCCATATATTATATAAAGGTTATTAGTAAGCCCATGAAAACTAATAGGTTAACAGTAACCAAGAAACTATAAATATGATAGGGAGTCAATCAAATGAAGGACGGGGAATCCACAATGTTTTAACTTGTATGCATATCATCATAATATTTTGAAATGACTATGTTTTAACGATTATGGATGCAGGAGCATGTTATATGGTTTTATAAAGGTTTTAAGATACTTATGAGGGAAAACCGCATTTCGCTATGCGGCATAGTCTCACTAGGTATCTAAGTGGTTTGAGATGTTAGATTATTATTCATACCGGACTTTATGTCTTGACTCAAAGTTTATGTTTTCCCTTTAAACTCTCGGGTACTCAATTGATTTGAGTAGTTTGAGAGTTGAGGTTTTAAGGTACCTCATTAAACGAATAAAGCTTCTAGAGACACGCAAGAGGCATAATAGATATTTAGAGTTCTCTTTTATTTTGATTCCGCTGTGTTGTTTGTAACGGCAAAGTCGTTATATTGCCTGTATATACTTTGATCATACAAAGGGGCATCTTCATATATTACTCTTGGCGTATGTTGTAATAAATATATTTCTCTAAAGGAAGGTTCGCGATTATGGGATTATGTAAAGAATTGAAAATGATTTGAAATGAAATGTGATCTTTTATGAAGTTTTATTTTTTTTCCATATTTATGTGTTTTTGTATATCAATGAATCTAACACCGCCGTATTTAGTCACCGAGGATTAATAACTATGGATGACTGCAGCATCAATAGCCATTAGTTTTGGACCTCCAAGTAGGGGGATGTTACAAGTTGGTCTTAGAGCATAGGTTTATGAAAAATTAAAAGAAAAGTTAAACCTACAAGATTTTTGAAACATAATCCAATGAATGAGAAATATGATCGGGGTCTGGATTAACTCTATAGTATAATGTACTTGGTTTTGATATATAGATTTATATATATAAGTATGTGTTCCCCTCTCACTTAGCCCATTCTTCTATATCTTACTAAGGTTTGTATGCAGATTTATGAGAAAGAGGATATGGAAGCAGGAAATGGAAAAGGAAATATAGGTGGAGGAAGCACCACAACAAACAAAAATGCTCGACCTAATACCAGGAGGAACCAAGGTCGACCATCTGACGCTAACCAAAATGCTGAGGCCAATGTTGGTGTTGGAAATATGTTAGTAGATGCAGGGATGTTGTATCAGTTGTTAGTCAATCTTTTGCAAGCTGAGGTTGCTGGTAATGTTGGAGGAGCTAATCCTATAGCTCCAGTTGGGTATAATTATGCTAGGCTGAGTAGAGACTACACCAATCTATGTGGAAAGTTGTTTGTTGGAATGAAGGTTATTGTCGAGGGTGAGAATTGGCTATTGAATTGCGAAAGGATCTTCGCTGATCTAGGTTTATATGATGAGCAAAGGATGAGGTTGGCCTCTAGGCAATTACAGGGGCAATGCTTCACTGGTGGAATAGTGTGACTGCCGGAGTTCCGAAGGAAGAATTGACATGGGATGATTTCAGAAGGAGGTTTGACCATAGGTTCCTATCTGAGGCTGCTAAGTTTGATGAGTTGTCTCGATATGGTTATTGCCACTATAGACACTGACATCATAAGAAATGAGAGGCTCATTCGAGGATTGAGACCTGAGCTTTCTAGAATGACCATGACATATATTCAAGAACCTTGTAATGTGGTGGTGGAGATAGCCATTCACCATGAAGCAATGCTGGCTGGATGTGCTAGAGAGAAGCCAGTTGAATCTCAAGATCCTTAGGAAAAGAAGAGGAAATCCTTTAGGAAAAAGGGAATCCAGAAAGGGGATGTTACCAAGAAGGCAAATGCTGGTTTAATGTGCTTCAAGTGTGACAAGAAGGGTTATTATGCGCACGAGTGCTGGACAGACAAAGGGAAGAATCCCACAGAAAAGAAGAACGTGAAATGTTTCAACTGCGATCACGTTGGACATTATAAGAACCAGTGTCCGAAGCCAGTCAGGGTGGACAGAGGGAAGGTTTTTGTTATAGGACCAAAATCTTCTTCTATGCCTACTGCCACAGATAAAGGAAAAACTATGATGGAAGGTATGCTTTTGATTCAGAGTACACCAGCTAGGGTACTATTTGATACCGACGCGTCATAATCATTTGTATCACAGTATTTGCTTCATAGGTTATCCATTGAACCCACATACCTTGTTACTTTCTTAAGGGTTGTGGATCCAATAGGAGGGTATGCAACTCTAGGGATGGGATGTGACTAGTTAAAACTTGATTTGTTAGGTCATAAGTTTGCATGCAGTCTGTATGTTTTTGATTTCATAGATTTCAGGATCATTTTGAGTATGGATTGGTTGGGCAAGTATAAGGCTAGGATATTTTTCCAGGATAGGGAAATATCATTGAGACACCTCGATAGTCATAACCGAATCATCTTCTCAATGGGGAATTTAACAGGAGTGGTTGTGCTTTGTTGAGTGTTATGGAATTAGGAGATGAGTTATGTCAGGTTCGAGTAGCAAGAGAATTTACAGATGTCTTTGAGTCGGTTACGGGTTTACCACCGAAACGAGTTGTTGAGTTTCGAATAGATCTTGTATCAGGCGTTGAACCTGTGAGTAGACCACCTAGTAGGAAGACACCGATAGAGATGAAGGAATTGAAGGTGCAACTAGTGGATCTTGAAGGAAGGAATTTTATTACACCAAGCAGTTTACCTTAGGGAGCGGCTGCGATTTTCGTGAAGAAACTAGATGGATCGCTAAGGATGTGCATTGACTATCGAAAGTTAAACAAAAGGACGATCAAGAATAGGTACCTCTGTTGAGGATAGATGATCGGTTTGATCAGTTAAATAGAGCCAGAGTGTTCTCCCAATTGTATTTGACGATAGGGTTCCATCAGTTGAGACTGGCGGAGGACAACATTACTTTGTCAACGTTTCAGACTAGGTATGGTTCATATGAATGGTTAGTGATGCCATTCGGGTTAACGAATGCATCTGCTTTCTTTGTAATTTGATGAACTGAGTTTTTCAAGAGCACTTTGATAGGCTCATATTACTTTTCGTAGATGACATTTTAGTGTACTCAAACTATAAAAGAGAGCATGAGATTCATCATAGAGTGGGGCTTGAAACACTTAGACAGAATCAACTGAAGGCGAAGTTTTTCATGTGTCATTTTTGAAAGAAAGAGGTTGAGTTTCTTAGTCATGTGGTTTCAAGGAAGGGCTTGTCAGTCGATCTAGTTAAGATCGAAGCTGTCAATAATTGGAAGAGACCAGAGACGTTAATCATGATCAGGAGTTTTCTTGGACTTGCAGCTATCATGGAAGATTCATTAAGGATTTCTCACGGATAGCAGCACCTTTGACTAAGTTGACCATGAAACATGTGAAGTTTACTAGGTCCAACAAATGCGCGGAAGGATTTCTTAAGTTAAAGCATTTGTTGACCAATCCACCAATGTTGGTAGTTCGATGGAAACTAAGGGTTGGTAGTATACACTGATGCATGTGGGACTAGATTTATAGCAGTATTGATGCAAAAGGGTAAAGTTATTACCTATCCATCTAGACGGCTTAGGTCACATGAAGTAAGGTATCATACTCATGATTTAGAGTTGGCTGCGGTGGTTTTTGCCTTGATGATTTGGAGATATTATCTCTTAGGGGAGAGATTTGAGTTGTACATTGATCATAAGTCTTTAAGATATTTATTCTCTCAAAACGAGTTGAATATGAGACAGCAGAGGTGGCTGGACTTTTTGGCTGCTTATGGTTTTGGTATAGAGTATACTCTTGGGAAAGGAAACAAGGTAGCGAAAGCTCTCACCAGGAAACATCAGAAGGTGGTGTTAGCTATGTTGGCAGAATGGAAGGATCTAAAAACTTAGCCAGTTGTAGTGTGCAGTTAAGATCTACTGCTAGTTCTAGTCATGGTACTGCCATGTTGTCTTGTGTAGATATTTGACCAATGCTGATTGAAAGGATAGCTTTTAACTAAAAAGAGGATCCAGTATTAGCCGAGAGGATTAGAAGGCTTAAGGTAGGATCAGAGATCGATGATCTAAATGATTTTAATCTTGATCAAGGAGGATGGTTGAGAATGAAGGGGCGATTATGTGTTCTAAATGTAGAGAACTTAATGAGAGAAGCTTTTAAAGAATGTCATCGATTCAGGTTTACGATTCATCTTGGAGGGACCAACATGTATCAGAATATAAAGAGGAGCTTGTACTGGGATGGCATGAAGAGGGATGTTGGCTTGTGGGTTAGGCAGTGTATAAACTGTCAACAAGTGAAAGCCAAACATCAGAAGCCGAGTTGGTTGCTTTAGTCTTTAGAGATTCCAATATGAAAATGGGATTCAATATCTATTGATTTTATAGACCGATTGCCAAGGTCGAATAAGGAAAATAAAAGTATATGAGTTATAGTGGACAGGTTGACCAAAAGTGCCCATTTCATTCCAGTCAAGTCTACCAGGACGACACCTGTTTTGGCAAAGTTGTTCATGAAGAGCATAGTTAGACTTCATAGGATTCCTAGGAGCATAGTTAGTGACAGAGATGCACTATTCACTAGCGAATTTTGGAAGAGTCTGCAAGAGGTATTAGGTACCAAGCTCAAGATGAGTATAACATATCACCAACAGACGGATGGGCTGACGAGAGAGTCAAAAAGGTACTCGAGGATTCATTGAGAGTATGTGTATCGGACTTCGGTGGATCTTGGAAGGTCACCTACATTTGATTGAGTTTTCTTATAATAATAATAATAGTTATCAGATTAGTATAGAAATGTTTCCTTTTGAAGCCTTGTATGGAAGGCATATAAATCACCAGTATGTTAAATGGAGATTGGAGACAGATTGGTCTTAGGTCTAGATTTGGTTAGGGAGGCATTAGAAAAAAATGAACTGATCCGAGAATGGATGAAGGAAGCTCAATCTAGGTAGAAGAGTTACGTAGCCAAAAGGCTTAAAGACCAGGTTAGAGACAGGGTTTTCATAAAGGTATCACCAATGAAGGACGTGGTACGGTTTAGGAAGTCAGAGAAACTGGCACCAAGATGTGTTGGTCCATTCTAGATTATAATGAGGATTGAAAAGCTCGCATATAGAGTAGAGTTGTTGAGCAGTATGGCATGTGTCTCATCTTCGCAAGTATGTATATGATCCAAAGGCCACTATTCCTCCGACATAGTTGAATGACTTATTGGTAGAGCCTAATTTGACTTTTGTTAGAAAACCAGTTCAGGTTGTAGCAAGAGATGAGAAAAGATTGAGGAACAAGACAGTCCAGTTGGTGAAAGTTCAGAGCGACAACGAAACGGACCGTACTTGGGAGATAGAAGACAAGATTCGAGATACTTATCCCAATCTGCTTTGAGGGTATGTCTATATTATATTTATATAGATAATCCCTAGTCAGGTAGATTAGTATGGTTGTTAGAATTCGTTATAGATGATTGCTACGTTTAGTATTTAGCCTTCACTGAATTTTGAGGACGAAATTCTTTAAGGAGGGGAGCCTATGACAACCCTAATTTCAATAATGTTATTCAGGAAATTTAATTAGGCAAATTAAATAGAATAATTTAGAGTGATAAGAAGATTAAGATTGGTTAATAAACCTAGAGGTCGTGCTTAATTAACTCTAATGGGTTTGTTAATGGTTAAACAATAATTAAATTAACATGAGGATATTAGGGTCATTGCCATCCATATTTCTTACCTTATACTATTATCCTTATACCGTTCACATTCAAGCAAAAATAAAGGTAAGAAAGAAAAGGAAGGTCGGCCATTAAGGGGTAAGAAGAGAAGAGATATTCAAGTTTAAAGCTTAGGATCAAGTTAGAAGAATTAATCTCAAATCAATCTCCAATTTTCTTATCCAATCTAAGGTGAATAATAATCGCGACATCTCTATTTTGGGTCTTATGTGATCATTGATTTTTGGATTTAAGATTAGAATCTAATATAATGATTTTTGATGATATGCTTGGATTCATAGTATGTTTGATTAAATCCAATGGTTTAAATATGAGTATATACAGTTTTAGGGAAAACCAAGAGTAAATGATTTTTAAATGCCATGGAAAATTTATATGTTATGAGAAACATGATTTTGGAGTTGGGTTTCAATTTTTAGAATTTTCCATGCCGTGGAGAATTAATTATAAATTTTTTAAGGGAAACATGTATTATTGGGTTTAAAATTCTTTTTCGATTGTCACACGAAGAATTTGGATCCGAAATTTATATATGTTATATAACATATTTAAAGTGAATTTCTATGATTTTTGGGGATTTTTGTTAAGGTATTTATTATGAAAATTAAATTATATTGAAAGGAAGACCTAAATGGTTTAATTGCTTTGTTAATTAGAAGAGCTTATTTGTTAATGTTATTCAGTTTTGTGGATCAAAGAAAATGCAGCAATTACTTATAAAATAATTTGAAAGTTTAAGGTAACCAATCAAGTATTTACATATGGGCAAGTTAGTTACAAAAAGATTATATTATTTAGTAAAAATAGCTTTTTACTCAGAAAAGTAGGTTCCGCCACTTTTGGAAGGACGCTTTCAACTCAGATCTTTCGCTACCAATCAGGTCGAAACCTAGCAGGAAACCAATGAAGCCAAAAATAATACACATGATATCACTTAGTTGATACGCAGTGGATTGGAGAAATACAGAAGGTAAGGTGTCAAAACATAGCTTCTGAAGGGGTCGAGACCTTTGGTTTGTTTTCTAAAGAAAAGAACTTGCCTGTTTACAAAGAGGTTTCAAAGGACTCGAAACCAATGCTTGCGAAAGGGTATTTTAAAACAAGCTTTGGTAGGAGAGCTGCTACCTTTTTAAAGAAGTAGCTTTCGAAGGAGTTACATAATTTGCAAATTGAAACTTTTGGAAGGGGTAGTTTCTACCATATTGAAACCCTTCTGTAATTTTAAGCCTTTCGATAGTATTGAAGATATCAATACTGTCGAAAGGTACGTTTTGTTTTTATAAATATAAGACACTTCCTATAGCTTTCGAAACGGGTTATGGGTTTCGAAGGCTAGTTTCGAAAGGGGTTTTAAAGCCAACCTTCCAATATTTTACCCATATGTTTATGCTTTCGACAGGATGGTGCTGATACCATCAAGTTTCCCCAATACTTTTATGAGATAAAGAATGGTTTCGAAAGAGATGCTTTCGCTTTTGTTCACTTGACCCAAATGATATTTTAAATATAAGTCCAATGGCTTCGGAGGGGATACTTTCAATGGTTTTGAAAGAGGGTCTTACAATGTTTTCAAAAGGGACACTTTCAACTGGTTTTCAAGCTATGCTTCTAAAGTTAAATGTTGATACTTTAATACATTCAAAAGGTTTCGAAAGAAAGGTTTTAAAGTGTTCAAAAGCCAGGAGCCTAATGTTTTGAAGACAGATCTATATGCTTTCGAAGGAGAGTATCCAATGAGGTCGAAAGCAAGGTTTCGAAGTTTTCGAAAAGCTTTGTAAACCAAACTATTTTTAAAGGAAAAACACATGTCTAAATTAAAGGAGTTTTGAAATGATTTTAAGAATAAGCTTTCCGTAATAAAATTATAGGTTAAAGGGATTAACCATGTTTTATATGAAAAGTATTTCAAGGACATTAAACCCACAAGAGTGATACTGTTTTGTAATTATGTTTACTTCTCCAAATATAGATATATTCACATTATAATGGACCCATAACTGCATTTTTGGGGATAAAAGATTAGAACAACTAACTAGGTTTATCCCGTAGTGAATATAAATTGATTAAACTCCTAGGTGAGTATAATTGCATCGAAGAGGTCATGGAGACAAGTATATAGGATGTCTAAATATGGAAGTTGTCAGGGAGAGATTCATAGTGCATCCATGAAAAATATGATTACGAAGTTATTAGAGTCACCAATAGGTTCATAGTGATCCCACGAAAACTATCTTATAAAGAGTGGTTGGTAGGGGACAATTGGTTTGTAGTGCACCCATGGAAACTATATCCAGATTAAGTTATTAACAGTTGTCGATAGGTTTCTAGTCAATCCATGAAAACTAGGATAAGAGATAAGTTACTGGAGTCACGGATAAGTTTAGGGGAACCCGTGGATTAATTAAGTTCATTGGCAGAGGCTAATAGGTTCATAGCGCACCTATGAAGACTATGAAATAGGACTGTGAGTCCATATATTATATAAAGGTTATTAGTAAGCGCATGTAAACTAATATATTAATAGTAACCCTAGAACTATCAATATGACAGGGAGTCAACTAAATGGAGGATGGGGAATCCACAATGTTTTAACTTGTATGCATATCATCATAATATTTTAAAATGGCTATGTTTTAACCATTGTGGATGCAGAAGCACGGTATAAGGTTTTATAAAGGTTTTAAGATACTTATGAGGGGAAACCCGTTCTGCTATGCGTCGTGGTCTCACTAGATATCTAAGTGATTTGAGATGTTAGATTATTATTCATACCGGACTTTATGTCTTGACTCGAAGTTTATGGTTTCCCCTTAAACTCTCGGGTGCTCAATTGATTTTGAGTAGTCTGAGAGTTGAGATTTTCAGGTACCTCGTTAGACGAATAAAGTTTCCAGAGATGTGCAGGAGGCATAACAGATATTTAGAGTTCTCTTTTATTTTGATTCCGTTGTGTCGTTTGTAACAGAAAAGTTGTTATATTGCCTGTATATACTCTGATCATCCAAGGGGGCATCTTTATATGTCGCTTTTGGCATATGTTGTAATAAATATATTTCTCTAAACGTGGTTCACGGTTATGGGATTATGTAATGAATTGAAAATGATTTAAAATGGAATGTGATCTTATTTGAAATTTGAATTTTTTTTCTATAGTCATGTGTTTTTGTGTATCATTGAATCTAACACCGCCGTATTTGGCCACCGATGATTAATAATTAGGATGACTGCAACATCGATAGCCGTTAGTTTTGGACCTCAAGGGGATGTTACCATATCTCATGTGTAGAACTTTCTTTGTGAACGGGTTTTGACTGGAAGAGGTATCCCCTTCATCATTGCTCCTGAAACGTTTTTCGCTAACAAGTCTCCTGATCGTATCCTCCAGCTAGTTCGGGGACTGAACGAAGGAAATCGGGCTCTGCCCCAAATGTTCGGCTTGGCGAACACTCTCGGTTTAGCTCTCGACACCCAGGTTCTCCAGCCTTTGAGAGATCCATTCATCCAACAGTCTGCCCTGTTTGATTCTCGTGAGCAATATCATCAGCACAGCAACAACATGATTCTCCAAATTTTGACCACCAGCAGGGCGTCCTAACGCCAAGTCCATGCCACCTTCTAGTGGATGGGCTCTAGGCCAACCATCGGAGGGTTATGATCCCCAAAGTTGAGCCTAGGGCTCGTCTTCCTCCCTGATACATCTTTTCAGCAGCATTCTGAGGTCTCTTCTGCTTCCTGTCCCTTCATCTCTTTTTGGATGATGCGGAACTTTCAGATGAAGAACTAAAATCCCTTCTACTCCTTTTACGGTTGTTTTGAGTTAGCTCATTCAACAGCATCAAGCTTTGGTGCGTCATTTGATTCATCACATTTTAATTTGCTTGGAATATATCTTCCATCTGCTTTGCCATCTTGTCCACCTCCATTCTGGTCACAATGTCGGTTGGAGTTTGGATCTCCGGTTAGGTTGGTTGGTGACTTCATCTCCATGCTATGGATTCTGATTCTCAGCTTCAGTGGTAACTTTGGAATTAGTAGAACTATCTCTTCTTGATGGGACCATGGCAGGCAACTTCTCTTATATTATTGAAAATCTGAGTTGTAGAATTAAGACATAAGGAAATTGGATATATCTCTTGGATATACAAAATCCCATAGTAGATGATGGATCCAAGTAGCCTGAGAATCTGAATCTTTCATTGAAAGCATCAAAATATTTGAACCAAAAATGGCACAAGCACATTGAAAATGTTTGACCCAAAAATGGCACAAACACCCAAAATTTTATGTAGGGAATAAAATATTAAAAATGTAAATGAAAAAATAAGATATAATCATTTACAGTGGTTCGAAAAAAGAAAGGTCTATGTCCACTTTAATATTTTATTGCTTATATCTAATTAGGAGGCAGAAGTTCTTAGGAGTCGGTATAGCTCCGACACTTAGATTTTCAAAATCACAAGAATATAGAGTAGGGAAAAACTAAAGCCAAAAGATCCTAAAAATGAGTCATACCACCTATTTGTAAAGGTAGGGAACCTAATATCTCATACAAAATATCTCCAAGCCGTTATCCATGATTCAGACCAGTTCTCCTATGAAATTAGGTGCCACCTCATCAGTTTGTATGGGTCGGTACAAATCCAAGGTTAGAGGTTGGTACCGACCCATAGGATGGCCAATATGGTTATCTTCAACTCTTCATCTTGGCTTGTCACGTAGTTAGTTTCATGATTTCATAGTTTTTTGCACCAATATTACTTGCTTCTAGGTCTAAATGATGGAGTTGTGGAAGAATAGAGTTGCAGTTTCAAGTGTTCGTGGAGATGGATAAAGAATTATGGAGATTGATGGAGAATTGGATTAGATCAAGAAAATGACATTGGAAATAGGCTATTGGCATCAAGTAGGACTGGTAAGCAGAAGATGGACTCTGTTGAGAAAGAAAATAAGGGTCGGTAACGACCCATAACTCAAACAATTTTATGTTTGTCTTACCTTGAGTTGTTCTTGTATTGGCCTTGTGAATCTGTTCGTGCTTAGTTCTTGGACCCTTTAGCTATCTCTTTGGGCATCATGCCTTAATAACTCCAAGTTCGATTTGCCCCTTCTATCCAAATATCACATGGTCAAAAGGTTAAATAACAAAAACTATACAGACATACCTGGAATACTTACTGGCATTTAAGATGTCGTTCAAGTACCAACCTGAATGAACTAGTTATCAAATATGGATAAGGTAACTAACCCTTACTATGGAAAGAGTGCATTTATTATTTACATCACTTAACACTATATGTTTATTTATGGTTGATCATAATTTCCATTACCTTGGAATAGTGGAAATTATATCGGTCACTTTATGGGCTAACAAAGCAAACCCTGCTTAACATTCACATCCATGTTGTAAAACTATATATAGGTAATAAGTAAATATACATTTACCATTTGACCAACTTCTATAAGTTAGCATATACTATATTTTGTAGGCGTGTTTACCTTTTCATCTACCAATGCTAAGAAATTGTACATAAATATCGATTTAACTGATCTAAATGATTTAATTTCCAGGTTTAATTCTTCTTTGCCCATATATTGACAAATGAAGTAACACCACATGTTGATGGTTGGTGATATTATTATTTTTCCTTTTAGGTGTCATTGAACCAGGAGTAAGCACTGTTACAATTATTGACAATCGCCACACCTCATAGTAAAAAATGAGTATCTCATTGTGCGCACTACCATAGCAAATATGCTATTAGAGATTAAAAGTAACGATAGCTGCGTATTTAAGACACATTTAGCCATTATACTTCTTTAATGTACACAATGAAGAAGAAAATTTACAAACTACTATGTTTGTATGGAAAGAAATTTATTTTCATGTCAAGGTGATGAAAGTTAAGACATCAGGTGGATGGAAATTATCTCTCCTACCCACTTTGTCGATAGATCTTAAACAAAGAAGATATCTCTTTTACATGCCCTAAGTGTAATGACACTATTGCCAAACCTATAAATAGTTATGCACATTGTACTATTATAATTACTTCACATCTACCAAACGTATTAATGAAGGTTGATAAATATCATCTTATAATAGAAGTTTTTGGTCATATGGCATAGCGTTGATGAGGAGGTTTCATGTTTGGTTCAATGACCTATCGATGACATGATAAACATGGCTAAATTGGTAAGGAAATTGATACCAACTCTATTACTATTTCAAAATTAAAGTATCGCTTTTTACTTGACAAATACCTACTAAGAATATTAAAATATGTACAAAATGTTGTCGGTATAATTTTATAACTATTTTGATCATACTTCAGGTTTTAAAACCTGAAGATTAAAATTTAAGAACCTATTCTCCAATGGTTGTATTCCACTTCTTTAACTTGCTAACTACAATTATTTCTAACTAACAAGATAGTGGAAGTGACATGGTTAAAAGACTTTTCAACCAACTAGCTAGTGTAGAAACTCAATTACAGCAAACTTACGAACCAGGACATAGTTAACAAAGGAAAACAATGATGGTCATGTAACATCCCAGATTTTTGATAACATTATTTAGGAGATTTAATTAGATAAATTAAGTAAAATAATTTTTTGATTAGGAGATTGAGATTTGATTTAATTAAGGTAACCATGCCTTTTTAACTAATAAATTAAATGAAGGGTTTTAAATGAATAAAGGAGGGGTATTATGGGAAAACGGCCATTCCTATATTATCTTCCTTACGTCGTGTATCCTTTTACACATTCATTTCATTTCAAAATTTTATAAACTGAGGCCAGTCACCATTATCAAGGAAAGAAGAATAGGAAACTAAAGAAAAGCTAAAGGATAAGCAAATTCAAACCAAAATTACTCAAATCTCATGCTCCTTAATCTCTAAAGAAAAGGTGAATAATGTTTACATCTTTAAACTTTTATGATTTTGGTTTTAGGAATAAAGGAATGATTTTGCAAAGATTTGCCATGTTTTTGAATGATTATATGTACACGTTGATGATTTATGTATGTTCATATAGATTTTATGACATGTTTTAAGATAAAAAACCTATTAAATGACATCCGTTGGTGTAACGATCTGGATTTTCGACAGCGGATAATTGGGAAATTAACTGATTTTATTTTTGAAATATTGATCTTATCAGTCGAATAAATAAATTTCTGACAATTAAAATATCTGAATATATATAAATAGATTTAAAAACTGTAATAATTGTTGAATGGTGAAATCTTTAGGTATGATGAATCCTATAGAAAAGAAAATATATTTTTCGTACAAGTAAACCTCAACATTTAAATCATGATAAAATATCCTTAAATATATGTGTAGACTTTACGATGTTGAAAACATATGCTTATATAAGTATATACATGTACAAGTATATGAATATATACATACATACATATATATATATATGCCTATGTGAAATAAAATATAAGAAGTTCCTATGAAGGTGAATATATATAGTAAAGTAATGTATATCAAAATATGTTCAAGTATAAATGGGTATATGATATGTAAGTAGATAAAAGTATAAACGTATAGGTAAATGTAATTATGTACATATAAGAAGCATATAGCATTTGTAAATATGAGAGTGTATAAGTATGTATATATATGATAACAAATACAAATGCAATTGGTAAAAATAAGTATACATATGAAGTGTATGTAAGAACATGGGGAAGACAAGCATTTAATGCAACTTCATCTCAGGCATACAATACATCATTTCAAGCATGCAAAACATTGAAACAATGTCAACAACAAAAAAATCAAAAGTCTGTCATGTGAAATCAAATCAACTTTTTAGTAAATCAAAACTTTTTCATATAAAACCAAATCACTTCTTTCACCAAATCTTATTAGGTCAAGGAATTTCTCACCATAGGAAAATTAAACAAAATAAAGTTTAAAGGAAAAATGAAAATGAAATAAAAACCAGCCTGTACATATGTAGGCTTGTAATGTACACCTCCATTCCAATTATATATACCCCACTGCCTTGATGCTCTCGGCTGAAGATCAATAGAAAAAAAGTATCGCTATAGAAACCGAACTAAAATAGTAGAACTTGGCCTAGGAGGAAGATCAAAATAAGCAGGAAGCAAGCAGCATATTTTCTCCTTAGAGACTATGCTCTGTTCAAGGAAAGACTGTAAGTACAACCCTCATATCCTCAATTGTTTATACATAAACATACGAATTGTGTCAATGAATTAATTTTTGATATGGGCTAATTGTTATACGTTTTGATTGTTACATATGCGAATGGCAAGAGTTAGGCGTAAGGAAGTTCGCTTACAGGAAAAGAAAGAAACATACACTATGTTCACTGCTTAGTTAAAAAACCACATAACCCTCTTTTTCAAAAATCAATAGCTTCCTATCCATTTAGTTTTAAACTTTGATTTCAAAAAAAACTGTTTGTTTGTGAGTATAAAACATTCTAAAAATTGTTTCGTCGAAATCCATCGAGTAAAGGGAGAGAAATCTCTTTTTGACTGCAACTGAATCTACTTGGGCATGTTTTCCACTGTCACAACTTTATGAGTAGATTATGCAGGCGGGTTTGCATTTGAAATTATTGATTTTTAGAAGTGGATTGGGAAATTTTAGTTGCATGCGGAATGAGAATTTAGTAGATGATCGGACTTTGGAAAGTGGACAATTTTCGGCAAATCGTAGAATGGCGTGACCTGATTCTTGGCCAAGAGGAAGCTCGTGGGAAGGGTGATTAGAGAAAAATGGCAGGAATTTTTTTTAAAGTGTTTGGTGGTCGAGTGAGATCGAAGCAGGGTTTGTTGTGTCTTATTTATGGGTTCAGGTCGCATGGAAATGGCGACGACGAGCGAGGGAGAGGGGCGTGCGCATGGAGGGGGATAGAAGGAGCAGAACATGACGAAGCCTTATAAAAGGTTTGGTGATATATGGCAGCCTGAGGCGTCGCGGCGAGGTGTTTGGGGTGTTTTGGTTGCGCAGTTTTTTGGGAAAATGGTAATTTTCAAAACTGGAGCGAAGTAGCGACGTTCGGGTGGTCGAGTGGGTTTTGGTGGACGAACGTGGTATGAATGGACGGTCGAGAATGTGAGTTGGTGATCGGCGTTTATATGCAGGTGAACGTGCATGTATGTGCACGTCCTGTACTCCTAGGTGAAAGAAAAGGGCGGAGACCTGGGAAAGGAAAAGAAAAGTGGAAAGAGGAAGAAAGGGTTTGGGCCGAAGGAAAAGTTATGGGCCAGTGGAAAAAATAAAGAAAAGTAAAAGAAATAGGAAAAAAAAGAAAAAAAGTAAAAGAAAAGGGAAATGGAAAAAAATGAGGAAAAAGGGAAAAATAAAATGAAGGAAAAGTAGAAGATAATGAAGATAAAGGAAAGAAAAAAAAAAGAGGCGAAGAAGGAATAGGGCTTATAACATATACAAAAGATAATTCATATTCCCATTCTAAATTTAAAGTGAAATGGTATCTTAAAATTTTGAAGAGGAAAATTCAATAGTAATAAATCATTATTGTTATTTGACTTCAACTTATTGATAATGATTGGTATTTTATAATATTTATATTTAATAAATCGTTTAATTTGTAATTAATTTGGTTTTAAATATAAATAAATATGGTTAATCAAGTGAATTTAAAACCATAAGTAATCGTTTGGATATTTATTTGTAGATCGTCAATTGGGTTAACGATCTATACTTTTGTTTAAATCTGTGGGATTTTTATTTCAATTTTAAATGGTGGGACTAAAGCAATGATATGTTTCATTTAAGACATCTGAAATAAGTTACTACAAATGATATTGTTGCCCTGAGTAATAAATAGTTATTTAAACTTTTTTACCCTTTTTAAAAATATGTTATTTAGACTTGAAGAGACTAGAATCGGACACTGATCCGGAACCGTTAATATTTTAAAAGTCATTCCGAACCTTTATGGGTTTGATTGTTGAGACTTATAAACTGGAATTTGTTTCTTTAACAGAACTTAACCATTTCAAATAAACGACCACATTTGGACATTTATTAATATCAATGGATTTGTAACAAGTGTTTGGTTATAACAAGATAAATCTCATACTTTGTACGAGTTACCTTTGTTTCAAATGAAGTAAT
This sequence comes from Allium cepa, assembly GCA_030765085.1. Taxonomy (NCBI): domain Eukaryota; kingdom Viridiplantae; phylum Streptophyta; class Magnoliopsida; order Asparagales; family Amaryllidaceae; genus Allium; species Allium cepa. The sequence goes on from CM060928.1 coordinate 592,470,887, forward strand.
AACTTAAGTATTTCAAGTTAGGTTGGTTTAGTCACGCTGGTTTCCAGCTTGACCCAGGTGTTACTTTGATGTGATGCGCGGGTCAGACCGAGTATTACAGATTTTCAGGTAAGGACGTTTTGGAGCTCAGGAGGCAAGCTTGATGGCAGGAACGTATGGAGTGTATTCCGCTGTGATTTATTGTAGCTTATCTAGGACAAGTTGTTATAACTGTCCAGTGTTGTACAAATGAATGTAACTCTGATGTATTTAAATGTAATTAACTGATACAGTTTTTCCATTGTATAACTGCTATTTTATTTAATATTATATTTTGATCCGCTGCGAATATGAAAATCTTTGTTTGATGTTTTCTGTTTTCTTCTTCTTATTCTATCTCCTTCTTCTTTTTCTTAACTATCTGGAATTTTCGGGACCGAAATTTTCAGGCCATTACAGTTGGTATCGGAGCTGAAGGTTAAGAGAAAACCTTGGGTCTAGTGGGAATTTACTCATTAGAGATATGGCCAGTAGTACCCTAGAATGAGTTGAGTGTATTATTATATGAAGGCGAACTTGCTATTTTTTATATAACGATTTTAAAAAAACGGTTTTAAAAAAATGATTTTTTATATAAGCTTATATTTTGATATATAAAGTAATAAAATTTCTAATTATTATAGTATAGTGAAGAAATTGGTTGTTGTTATTGGAATTAAATAAGGTTATAAAATTTAAATGGTAATTTATATAACTAAATAGAAATTTGGTAAGGATTAACTATACTAATAAGTGAAGCTCGAAATGGATTCAAACCCCGTAGTTGAATCTTGGAAAATTCAAAAGAATTTTCAAAGTATTTGAGATAAGTTACCTTGACTATATTTTTCCAATAAATTATGATAGAGTAGATAGTGTGTTTAGATATGTTAAATGTTGGGTATTGTATCTTAATAAAGGATATTTATTATAGAATAAACAATGATAAAACGTAGTGAAATGTTTCAAGGAAGTAAAACTATAACTAAGAAAAATGAATTAGATTATCGTATTAATGGATTGGGAAAGATATATATTCGAAAAGTAAGAATAAAAGCTGAAAATTCGACTAATCGAAGTGTAAATGATAGGTTAGGAGGTCCAACTAGAGCCCAATCCTAGAGAGTGATGGCTAAAAGTGAAGAATGGAAGGCAAGACGTAGGGAGTGGAGAGAAGCTACACGTAAGAAACGAGAAGAAGCATACTGGAGTATGAGAAACAGGTTAAGGAACGGGTTGAACCAGGACCTTATGATAATGTCACCTGCTACAGATTTCAATAAGGGTCATTACGCAGCCAAGTGCAGTAAAACAAGGGAGGAATTGAAGGGTACATTCCAACGGTTTTGCTATGAGATCTTGTGTTTTAAGTGTCATAAGAAAGGACATTTCCTAAATTATTTCCCTGAAGTGAGAAAGGCGAGGCGTAAACCAGTTGAACCGGTCAATGAGTCGACTATTTGCTATCATTGTAAGAATATGGGACACATTGCTAGAAATTGTTTCAAGAGGCAGAAGAGGAGAAAGGCTGTGGAACGTACTATTGGAGGCGTGAAGGTTATCCAGATTGATGACAGGGTAGAAACATTTTATGGTAAATGTTATAAGTGGGGACACCCTGCTGAGAAATGTATGTTCGGGCTTTGCCCTTTGAAAGGAAGTCCATAGAAAGGATTCTTGTAAGAATATTAGAGCTCCGTTCTTTCCAAACCTCTAGGTAATAGAAAGGCATCTAGATGTATGACTTTTGCAAGGCTTTTATTATGGATGAACGGATGTAATGTTTGAACCTACTAGTGTGTGGTCTATCAATGTGTGGAATATATTATGGAAGTACGATCTAATGTAAAAGCACTTTTTGTTTATTTGGGATTGAATTGGAATTAATTAAAATTTGAAATTGAGCTGAATTGAATTAATTGGAACTGTAATCGTGGTTGAATTAGTTCGAATTCAAAATAGAAATTGATTTAAATTGGAATAGGAATTGAAGATAATCCGAATTGAAGTCGGAATGGAATCAATTTAAATGGAAGTGGAAATTTAAATTGAGTTGATGAAAATGGAGGTTGGGAAGTGAACAGTTTTGACTCTGGACTATTTTCAAAATAAATTGTTTTAGTACAAATCTATTGTTCCAAGCTATTTATTATATATACAACCTTTCTTAGTAAAACCAAAACTATCTTACACTTATTTTATAACTACTTTTGGAATTATTTAAATATTTTGCAACTGTTTTATAAACTGATTACTGTTTTTCAACTACTTTATAACTAATTACTATTTTACAGCTATTTGCAATTATTTAAAATTTCTATAACTATTTGACTATTTTCCAACCATTTTACAATTACTTAACTATTTTACAGCTATTTTACAAACTAATAATTATTTTTCAACTACTTATCTATTTTAAACTTTTCAAGCTATTTTTTAAATTTAAGCTGAATAGAGTTCAAACTGTTTATGATTAAATATCCATTTAAGATAAAAATTGAGGTGACAATCCAAATGAGGATTTAAGCAATTGTGAGCAAGTGAATGAAAATCAAAGTGAAGGTGAATAGAAAGAGAATTGATTTGGCTAATAATCAATGAAGAAAAAAATACGTAGGATGTACGTATGTTATTATATTCGCATAGTGATTTGATCCGGATTCGAGCACAGAATTTTGAGATAGATTGCCGATCCAAGTTGGGATTTTTCACTCGATTTTTGACGACATACCTGGATATGGATTGTTGATTGGTTCTAGATATTCTCTATCATAGTTATGGCTATGCAAGGAGAATGACAGTTTCTGATCAAGAAACCATATCTGAGTCCGCATTAGGAAGTCGGGTGACGATACTAGTTCGGAAGTGAAATTGTGTGATCAAGCGAGCGATCAGATTGATATAGGCGTACGGATGATATGTATGCATCGTATGGGATTGAATGAAATTAACACTGGAAATTTGTGGATAAGAAATGTGAAATGGTTTTTGAAATGAAAGGTATATTTTATGAAATATACGATGAAGTAAAGTGGAAATTAGATATTTTTATGGTAAAAATTTACTTTATGGAAGTAAGTAATTTGGTAAGTGACCTTATAAAGTAATCAAATTTGAATATTTGATTTATGATAAAAACAAAGTTATATATCTTTGTTATATAAGATAAATATCCCCTTGTTGAATCTATTGCCAGAAGGAAAGGGTTTTTGAAAGTATTTGAAGTATAAAAAGGGAATTTATACAAGTATGAAGTGACCCAAAGATTTTCAAAGTTTTATATATCTATATATATAAAGGATCTTGTGAGATTGATTTTGAAAAAGGTTTTGGGAACCTATGAATTTGGAAAAGGCTTTTGATTTTTGGGAAAATCAATTTTGGAATTTGGAAAGCCTAGTTTGAGAATTATCAATTTTGGGAATCGATTTTGTGGAAAGGAGATTTTGATGAAAATCATAAAGGGTATATTTGAAAGATACTATAAGAGTATAGTATAAAGTGTTTTGAGATTGGCTCTGGGGAAAAAGGCGCTCCCTTGAAATGAACTTCTCAGGAGTGCCACAAGGTGGTACTGCCTTGAACCCCGGGGGGTTTCTAAAGTTGATCCTGTGAGGAGTCCGGACGAAACTAGTTCCTGAGGATTTTGTGCAGTGTGTAGCGAAAGTCGAGGGCGCTGAGGCCTACAGAGGCATTTGAGTTATGCTGTGATGACAGTTTAACTCGATGTCACCGCAATTTACTGCAGACCATAGCGAAAGTCGTGTGTGCCACTGAGAGCCAACAGTCTACGTTTGATTTTATATCGGTAGACTGCGACCTATGGTAACATAGCGAAAGTTTTGTGTGCCGCTGAGAGCCAACAGTATACGTTTGATTTACATCGGTAGACTGCAACCTTGTGAGAGTGGAGGAGTTTCATTTTGGCAGCGAAAATCGAGGGCACTGATGCCTACAGTTACATGGACTTTTGTTGTGATGGCAACATAACCCTGGAATGTAACTGCGATCTATTGTGAGTTCCATAGCATAATCGAGAGGCATGGAGTGCCTACAGTTACATGGACTTTTGATGCGATTGCAACGTAACCCAGGATGTAACTACGACCATGGATGGGGGTGATGATTTCCAGAGCATTTTCACCAAGATATTTCCTCTATTTTCAAAATAAACAATTTCTATATTTTCAATAAAATTATTTTCCACGTATTTTCAATGGGTGTTGAAATCAGGTGTACCAAGTACTTACAGATTTTCAGTCCTACGCCTGATCAACATATGACCAATTTTTGTACGAAGAGGGTGGACTTGATGAGACATTGAGTTACAAAAAGTGTTTTTATAAAAGCTATTTTGGTCATGTTATGTAAATTCTAGAGTGTTTTAAAATTTTAGAATAAAAGAGTAAAGAGTTAAAATGCTTAGGTGGATTTAACTAATAATAATAATACTCATCAAATTTAATTTCTCGCTTCGTTCCTTTTCGAGGATGAAAAGTTCTTAAGGGGGGAGGAATGTGACGACTCGGATTTTCGACATCGGATAATTGGGCAATTGACTGATTTTATTTTTGAAATATTGATCTTATCAGTCAAATAAATAAATTGCTGACAATTAAAATATCTGAATATATATAAATTGATTTAAAAACCGTAATAATTGTTGAATTGTGAAATCTTTAGGTATGATGAATCCTATAGAAAAGAAAATAATTTTTTCGTATGAGTAAACCTCAACATTTAAATCACGATAAAATATCCTTAAATATATGTATAGATAAATATATACAACTTTACGATGTTGAAAACATATGCTAATATAAGTATATATATGTACAAGTACATGAATATATATATATATATATATATATATATGCATGTGTGAAATAAAATATAAGAAGTTTGTATGAAGGTGAATATGTATAGCAAAGCAATGTATATCCAAATATGTTCAAGTATAAATGGGTATATGATATGTAAGTATATAAATATGTAAACATATAGGTAAATGTAATTATGTACATATAAGAAGCATATAGCATTTGTAAATATGAGAGTGTATAAGTATGTATATATATGATAACAAATACAAATGCAATTGGTAAAAATAAGTATACATATGAAGTGTATGTAAGAACAGGGGGAAGATAAGCATTTAATGCACTTTCATCTCAGGCATACAATACATCATTTCAAGCATGCGAAACATTGAAACAATGCCAACAAAAAAAATCAAAAGCCTTTCATATGAAATCAAATCAACTTTTTATTAAATCAAAACTTTTTCATATAAAATCAAATCACTTCTTTCACCAAATCTTATTAGGTCAAGGAATTCCTGACCATAGGAAAATTAAACAAAATAAAGTTTAAAAGAAAATTGAAAATGAAATAAAAACCAGCCTATACATATGCAGGCTTGTAATGTACACTTCCATTCCACTTATATATACCCCACTGCCTTGTTGCTTTCGGCTGAAGATCAATAGAAAAAATAGTATTGCTATAGAAATAGAACTAAAACAGTAGAACTTGTGCTAGGAGGAATATCAAAATAAGCAGGAAGCAAGCAGCATATTTTATCCTTAGAGACTATGCTCTGTTCAAGGAAAGACTGTGAGTACAACCCTCATATCCTCAATTGTTTATATGTAAACATACGAATTGTGTCAATGAATGAATTTTTGATATGGGCTAAGTGTTATATGTTTTGATTGTTACATATGTGAATGGTAAGAGTTAGGCTTAAGGAAGTTCGCTTACAGGGAAAGAAAGAAACATACACTATATTCACTGTTTAGTTAAAAAAACCACCTAACCATCTTTTTCAAATATCAATAGCTTCCTGTTCATTTAGTTTTAAACTTTGATTTCAAAACAAAAACTGTTTGTTTGTAAGTATAAAACATTCTAAAAATTGTTTCATCGAAATCCATCGACTAGAGGGAGAGAAATCTCCTTTTAACTGCAAGTGAATCTACTTCGAAATGTTTTCCACTGTCACAACTTTATGACTAGATTATGCAGGCGGGTTCACAATTGAAATTCTTGATTTTTAGAAGTAGATTGGGAAATTTTTGTTGCGTGCGGAATGAGAATTTAGTAGATGATTGGACTTTGGAAAGTGGAAAATTTCCAGCAAACCGTAGAATGGCGTGACTTGAGTCTTGGCCAGGTGGAAGCTCGGAGGAAGGGTGATTAGAGAAAAATGGCAGGATTTTTTTTTAAAGTGTGCGGTGGTCGAATGAGATCGAAGTAGGGTTTGTTGTGTCTTGTTTAGGGGTTCGGGCCGCATGGAAATGGCGACGACGAGCAAGGGAGAGGGGCGTGTGCATGGAGGGGGATAGGAGGAGAAGAACGTGACGAAGCCTTGTACGAGGTTTGGTGATATATGGTGGCCTGAGGCGTCGCGGCGAGGTGTTTGGGGTGTTTTGGTTGCGCGGTTTTTAGGAAAAATGGTAAGTTTCGAAACTGGAGCAAATTAGCGAAGTTCGGGTGGTCGAGTGGGTTTGGTGGACGAACGTGGTATGTATGGACGGTCGACAACGTGAGCGGGTGATCGGCGTTTGTATGCAGGTGAACGTGCATGTGTGTGCACGTCCTGTACTCCTAGGTGAAAGAAAAGAGTGGAGACTTGGGAAAGGAAAAGAAAAGGGGAAAGAGGAAGAAAGGGTATGGGCCGAAGGAAAAGTTTTGGGCCAGTGGAAAAAATAAAGAAAAGTAAAGGAAATAGGAAAATAAAGAAAAAAAAGTAAAAGAAAAGGGAAAATGGAAAAAAAAATGAGGAAAAAGGGAAAAATAAAATAAAGGAAAAGTAGAAGATAATGAAGATAAAGGAAAGAAAAATAAAAAGAAAGAGGCGAAGAAGGAATACGGCTTATAACGTATACAAAAGATAATTCATATTCCCATTCTAAATTTAAAGCGAAATGGTATCTTAAAATTTTGAAGAGGAAAATTTAATAGTAATAAATCATTATTGTTAGTTGACTTCAACTTATTGATAATGATTGGTATTTTATTATATTTATTATTTAATAAATCATTTAATTTGTTGTTAATTTGGTTTTAAATATAAATAAATATGGTTAATCAAGTGGATTTAAAACCATAAGTAATCGTTTGGATATTTATTTGTAGATCGTCAATTGGGTTAACGATCTATACTTTTGTTTAATTCTGTGGGATTTTTGTTTCAAATTTCAATGGCAAGACTAAAGGAATGATGTGTTTCATTTAAGACATCTGAAATAAGTTACTACAAATGATATTGTTGCCCTGAATAATAAATAGTTATTTATAAAAATTTACCCTTTTTAAAAATATGTTATTTAGATTTGAAGAGACTGGGATCGGACACTGATCCGGAACCGTTAATATTTTAAAAGTCATTTCGAACCTTTATGGGTTTGATTGTTGAGACTTATAAACTAGATTTAGTTTCTTTAATAGAACTTAACCATTTCAAATAAACGACCACATTTGGACATTTTTTAATATCAATGGATTTGTAACAAGTGTTTGGTTATAATGAGATAAATCTCATAGATTTGTACGAGTTACCTTTGTTTCCAATAAAGTAATAACTTAAGTATTTCAAGTTAGGTTGGTATAGTCACGCTGGTTTCCAGCCTGACCCGGGTGTTACTTTGATGTAATGCACGGGTCAGACCGAGTATTATAGATTTTCAGATAAGGACGTTTTGGAGTTCAAGAGGCGAGCTTGATGGCAGGAACGTATGGAGTGTATTCCGCTGTGATTTATTTTAGCTTATCTGGGACAAGTTGTTATAACTGTCCAGTGGTTGTACAAATGAATGTAACTCTGATGTATTTAAATGTAATTAACTGATACAGTTTTTCCTTTGTATAACTGCTACTTTATTTAATATTACATTTTGATCCGCTGCGAATGTGAGAATCTGTGTTTGGTATTTTCTGTTTTCTTCTTATATCTCCTTCTTCTTTTCTTGACTATCTGCAATTTTCGGGATTGAAATTTCTGGGCCGTTACAGTTGGCCTTGCGGATTTTTATGACGATCTAAGTAGTTATTTTAGAGATGGGTTTCGATTTTTAGAATTTTTTGAACTTTTGTGGAATTGATATGAATTTTGTAAGGAAGAAAATGGTATTTTGGATTATTAAATTATTTACGGGAAAAATAATTATTTTTTGTATCCAAAAATTTTATGTGTTGAAGAGAACATATTAATTGATTTTCTGGAATTTTTTCCGAATTTTCCAAGGTGTTTAAATAGTTATATAAAATTATTTAAGGAATGAGACTTAAATGTTTTACATAATTATAAAGAAGAAAGGGGCTTTTTCAAAATTACTTAAATTTTCAAATAAGGAAAGTCGACAGCATGTTTGAATATAAAATTCTAGCAACCAATCAAATTTAGACAAATAAGGCAGGTTGGGTACAAAAAAACTAATTTAAAGTACAAATAAATAATTTTTTTCCATTATTTCAACTCTTTCGGCAAGAGCTTCCACCTCCATTCCAAACCTTCTGACAAGGTCGAAAGGTATCAAAATTTCGACTAGGTCAAATATCAATACACATGGTATCAGGCAACTGGTATGTAGTGAATTGGAAGAAGTCGAAAGGTTTAGGGACGAAAGGTTATAGCTTTCGAAGGAGATGAAACTTTGTTTTGGTTTTAAAGAAACTACGCCTACTAGATTTTGACAAAGAGCTTTCGACATTGCCAAATGGTTTGAAAGAAAAAGGTTTCGATTGGTTTTCTTTCTTGTTTTAATTGAAACCTTTCGACAAATTCAAAAGGTATAGCTTCCGACAAGGTTGAAAGCTTAGTTGCCGCTTCCAAACCTTTCAACACAGACGAAGTCAAAGGTTATCTTTTGCTTTATAAAACTTGTCCACTCTCTCCATTGATTTCGAAGTGTTGGTTCCAACATCAACACTTCATTGTTTACGAATGATTTCAAAAGGTTATGTTAAAGGTTTCGAAGTAGTTGCTTTCCACTCCAATGTTTTTCCGATCCTTTTGCTCTACTTGAAGGCATGATCCAAATGTTTAAATCGAAACATTTTAAAGGTTTCGAAGTAGTCAACTTCAAATAGTTTTAAAAGGTTTCCACTTGTTTTAAATTAAACCTAATGTCCTTGAAAGGTTTTGAGTTTCATTTCTTTCGAAAGGTTTATAAATGGTTTTATAGGGGAGGTATCCCAGGCTTTCGATAAAGTCGAAAGGTGAAACCTTTCAACTATGCCAAATAGAAACCTTTCAACAAGGTCGAAAGGTAAGGTTTTGAAATCATTTCGAAAGGCTAAGGTCTAAAGGTTTTAAAAGGCGGATGTCATATGTTTAAAGCTTATAAATGGAAGGTTTTATAAAAGGTTTTGAAGGAGTTACCTTCAAATATTTCAAAAGATTTGTTAAAGGACATGAAGAAGTTACCTTCAATACTTTCGAAGGGTTTTGTTATTGGTTTTGAAGGAGTTACCTTCAATGTTTTTGAAAGATTGTTTAAAGGTTTTAAACAAAGGTTTTGAACGGAAGGACTAGGCAGATAGCCTAAGTGTTTTAAGTTATAAAGGAATTTAACTTATTTTTAAAGGATAGATAATCCTTATTGAACATTATCAACATTATTGTAAAGTATATATAACATGGCAAAAATAGCTTAGAAAAAAGCTAAAGATATATTCTCCTTGTATATATATGATTTGACAGACTAAATTATTTTGAAAAGGTTTTCAATGATAATTTGCAGGGCAATTAGCCTAGATATTTGAAGGGTAGTTAACCCAAAAAAATATTCCGTTAGTTTATTTAAATTTGGATAGTCGGACTATTTTGAGGGCAGCTAGCCAAGATGACAGTTAGTCCAGAGGATAATTAGTCCAGAAAAGAGCAGTCAGCTCTGATATGAACAAATAGTTCATTTATTAGCTTAACGGACCTTGCCATTTTTTAAGGACGGTTAGTCCACCCTTTTTTACCTATTTTGGGCAGATATCCTATTATCTAGTCTAGCATAAAAGATATTGCTATTTTGGTATAATCAGTTTTAGGACAAATAGTCCAAAAGGTAGCAGTTAGCTCAAAATTTTGGATAGATAGTCTAGTATAGAGAAGACGGCTCATATTTTAGACAGATAGTCTATTTTATTTACTATTTTAGCATAATGGGTATTGCTATGTTATTATTATAATCAATTGATTAACTAGTTTGATTGCAGGAAATGATTTTTGAAATATATGTTTAGAAAAGAGATACTAGTGAGGGGAAACCTGTTCCGTTGAGTGGCGTGGTCTCACTAATATCAGTAAACAAAGATGTAACAGAATTATTCATACCAGGATTTATGTCTAACTCGAAGTTTTTATTTCCCCTTAAACTCTCGATGCTGAAAATTGATTTGAGCACGCTGAGGGTTTAGGTTTTCGGGTTTTAGCAGATTTTGGCGAATAAAGCATTCGAAAACGAGTAGGTCGCTGACTGATAGCTAAATTAGAAATTCTGTTTTAAAATTGTTTTCACTGTGTACCAAGACGGATGTGTATATATTGCTTTGATCGTCCAATGGGGAATCTTCATATGTCGCTCTTGGCGTATTGTTGCAAATTATATTTTATCAATGCCTGGGATACGTTTGGGGATTTTTGTAACTTGGATATGATATTATTTGAAATGTAATCACTGAAAATTATTGTTTTTGGAAATCTGTGATTTTGTTTACATTCAAGTGCTTCTGGTATTATGGATACCATTAACACTACCATATTTCGTCACCTGAAGTTAATAGTGTGGATGACTACAGTAGCCATAGCGCTTAGCTTTTGACCTCCAGATACGAGACATTACAACTTGGTATCTGTAACAACCCGAGATTTTTCCACCAATTTATATTCATCGTTAAATGGTTAATGTCGATAGCTGATGGCTATTTGAATTTTAATCGAGTTGAAATCCTTTCAAAAATTTGGATAAGGTTACGCGGGCTTTAAAAATTATTTGGCCCACTTTTCTTTTGTGCCGTGATAATAATTAAACCTGTCCCCTTTATTATTTCCAAACCCTAAGTAAAAATCGAACGAAGGAAATTAATGGCGGCCCCCTTTTCATTTCTCGTTCACTCCTTCATCTTGCTCGTGGCTGCGTCGATCGATGATCTCGTGCTCGGCTTCTCCTAAATTCGTCGACAAGGTGAGTTTGCTCACATCTAATTCATACCTCGAGTTAATTTAAGGTTCGAATTCTGTGATTTCGTTCATATTCAATTGTTTTGCTTGGCCATTCGATTTTGTTTTATATTGGAGATGATTTTGACTTGGTCGCCTCGGCCCTGTTTTTGTTCGATGTTGATGATTTCTGATTTATTCATATCGAATAAGTTTGTTTATTCGATTGATATGGTTTTGCTTTATTTCGTGGTCACCACGTTGTTGAATTACTTTTGACTTCGGCCATTCCAAATTTCATGAATTTCTAGCTTTACTGTGAACTTTGTGGTCTGGTTGCACTTTGATTCATGATCCTCTGTGTCACTTGTATACTGAGTATTGCTGAGTCTTGATATTTGCTTGTTCATTTGGGTTTGTGTATGTACTGCATGTGTGCAGTTTTACTCCTTCGGTTTCATGTTGGCTTGGGTCGTCTGCACCTCTGGTATGCAGCAGCTTGTCGAATTTACATGTACACTGTGTCATTTATCTTTGCACTTGCATACTTGGTTTCCACCTTGATATTGTGTAGCCTGGTCTTTGTTGATTTTTGATGGCATTCATTTGTGTCACTGCTTGTGCCCGAGCTTGCATGCTTCATGTTGCTGTGTTGCCTCAATTTGGGGTACACATAATTGTTATCTCCTGATAACATCCCTTTGGTGTAGTATCATGGTGCCACCTCTGTTTGTCCTTGGTGTAGTTTGATTTCTCTAGTTCATGTATTCGTTGAGATGCTCAGTTTGCAAAATACTTGATGCCTGGTCATTATTCTATATTGACACTACCCTTGTGGTTTGTACCACTACTTGTTCATGATACATTTGTTATTTTCACTTTGAGCATTCTGATCTGTGAAGCATTTTGATCATTATATGTTGACTCAAGTCTTCAATTGATATTGATCTTCATATATGTACATATATACAGTTTTGAGTTTGGGCATTGATGTTGGTCTTTGTCTGGTGCTATTTCATGTTCCACTATGGTTAGCATTGTGTAGTTGCCACTATGTTGCATTTAGTCTCGGTGGTTGTAACTGCAATCATGTTGCAGTTCTGCCTTGTATTTGCAGTGCCTCATTGTCACTCCATATATATATATATAATTGCAGTTGCATTTTTGATTGTGTTGTCTTGGGCTTGTGTAATACTTTGTCGAATTTGTTTGCATTGTGTTGCCTGGCCTTTCTAACTGTGCAGCCTTACCCCCCTGCTGCATTCGTTTGATTGTTGTATTTGGGTTTTCGACTACAGTTTAGGGTCACCTTTTCGTGACCACTTGGGCATTTCTCTGCCTTGTTCGAATTTGTTTGGTTGCCGTTGCTTGAGACAGCCAACCAATTCAATTCACTTGGTTGAAACTTTTCTCTACTGTCACTTACTTATTGCATTTGTTGGCACTGTGAATTCTTGAGCATTGGCCTTTGTGCCTTATTGCTATTTCTGTATATGCTGTTGTGGCGAGGCAGTGTACGTGTGCGTGCACTGCAGCCACTCAGTATCGACATTTTGAATTGATATTTGAATTTTCATTGATCTTTTTAGTACATCATGACTGTAGTGGCAAGGCAGTGCACGCAAGCGTGAACTGCAGCCACACGGAATTGAGTTTTTGGGTACATTATCACTGTAGTGGCAAGGCAGTGCACGCAAGCGTGAACTGCAGCCACATGGTATGGCTTTTATGATATTCTATCTTGTTTTGATTTATTGATCGATCTTTTGCATATTCCATATGCTGTACTGGCGAGCGAGTGCACGCGTGCATGTACTGCAGCCCTACTCGAAATAATATTTTAATTGATATTTCAATGTTTTGAACTGTTTTGTTTATTCAATTCAATATTCTGATTTGGTTTAATTTGCTGATTTGTTGTTTAACATTGCTACGTGTTATATTTATCGTTATCCGATTTCTTTATTTAAGGATCGGATAAACGAGATTTATTGTGACTGTCGTCTATTCATTATTTAATTATTATTGCTTCTTTGCACTAATAACTGAGTTTGAATTAGACTGACCCGAGTATTATTTTCTTTTGAATTTAATACTCGGGTCAGACCGAGTATTTACAGGTTGTAGATATTCTGCTTTGGGTTGCTGCTAGAGCTATGAAGTTCTTTCATATCTTTTGGAGTAGTCGTCGTCATTTGTAGTAGTCAGTATCATTGTATAGGAAGATATGTATTCATGTATATTATATACACTAATGTACTTGTATATGTAACTTCCTGAGTCGACTGTTGTAGTTGTATCATATGTATTGTATCATATGTATTGTATCATATGTATTGTATCATATGTATTGTATCAAATGTATTGTAACTGACATCAGTTAGATATATATGAGACTTTTGTTTTGACTGTGTTCCGCATTTATATTATCTGTGTTATTATTATATTTACTGTCCTAAACTATTACGAACCATCGTACTTCGTTTTATACTGGAATTGGGGTATGTCGATGGGAGAAAATAAATCAGAGATGAAAAATGAAAGAATATTTATATATATATACCACTCCTATCGAGATAACCAATACTAGTGTAAGGCCTAACTATTGATGGCCGCTCCTCAACAGCCTTATTCTCCACGCTAGATGACAGCATTACACCGTAGTGTTCTTGGCTAGCGTGGGTATAGAGGTGGGGCGTCACAGCTTGGTATCAGAGCCTGGGGTTTAGAACAAATATAAAACATAACTTAGATAGTACATGTGTTACAACTATTTGTCGACGTTTTATCTCTCATATTTGCATATGAGTGTCTTTGATTGTTAGGTATGTATTCCTAACGCTTATTCATATGCATTTGATTTTGATTCTTGTGTTTTCGGCTTTGATTTGATTTAGCCGATGATTGATTTTGTTCGAATCTCAGCGATTCTGAACTTGATATTTTATGTTTTCCTCGGCTTGATTTCCATTCGACTTCGGTCACTTTGTTTTTGAGAAATTGCTAAATTCTTGATTTCCAAGACTCTGACTTTGTCTGCCGTTGAGTCCTTTGATGATGATGTTGAATCTTTTTGTACTCTATTATGGCCATTAATTGTTGACTTCGACATTGACTAGATTTTTATTTTTGTTGAAGTCATTTATGCATTTATGCTCGTTCTTCTTTGTTTTTCCAATTGTTAATCGATTCTTCTTTTCCGATTAGTGGTTATCTTCTTTGTCGACTTTGATAACTTCTATTTCTGGAATTTTTGGGTATTTCTACTTTGATGGATTTAGAATCAAATTCTTTGGATTTTATTCACGTCTTCGAATGTGAATTTTAGTGAATTGATTTGGTTTCCAAATTTAATCGATTGTTGTTAATTCCCCGATTTGTTGCTATCATTTATTAGCAACTTTGATAACATTTTCTTCGGAATTTTTGTGAACATACCTTTTGATGGATACAGTATCGATTTCTTTGGATTCTATTCACATCTTTGTACGTGAATTCTCGTGATTGATTGTTCCTACAATCATTTTTGTGGTTTGTCACTTTAAAAATATAAAGGTTTTCTATACTAGTAGTACATATCAAAATCCTTTTCTCCAAACGATTTCAAAACTATTTCACTACAAAACTCTTTTCCTAAACCGTTTTCCAATCTATTAGTATATACTAACTTTATCTCACTCGTATGAGAAATCTAATTAAACGGCTTAGCAAAACAAGTGGTATGAAACGCTTGCGTTTAATTCGTCGGTTAATTCTTGGATTTATTCGATTGAATCTCTTGTGATAATTTTCTAGTAAAGATTTACAGTTTGTTCGTAAATATTTAAGTTAAGCAAGTGGTTATGGGACATGAAGCTAAACTTTTATATTTACTAGCTTAGTGTAATTGACACTTCTCGTTGATCCTGACAATCATTTTATAATTTAGACTAGCAATAGTGCGATGTCTCTATGTTTGCTTTCTGGTTAGGCTAGACACCACTTGTGTGATTCCATTCACACATACCTTTATGCTTTTTGGTTAGCCTAGACACCATTTGTGTGACTCCATTCACACATATCTTTTTGATTTCTGGATAGGCTAGACACCACTTGTGTGATTCCATTCACACATACCTTTTTGCTTTTCGGTTAGCCACCATGAGATAGCGTCTCGATTTGCGTTGCACGTGTTGGTGAGTTTTCATGCTCACGTGTAGTTGAGTTTTCATGCTCCCGTTCTCGCTTTGCGTTACACGTGCTGATGAGTTTTCATGCTCACGTGTAGGTGAGTTTCCATGCTCCCGTTCTCGCTTTGCGTTACACGTGTTGATGAGTTTTCATGCTCACGTGTAGGTGAGTTTCCATGCTCCCATTCTCGCTTTGTGTTGCACGTGTTGGTGATTTTTCATGCTCACGTGTAGGTGAGTTTCCATGCTCCCGTTCTCGCTTTGCGTTGCACGTGTTGGTGATTTTTCATGCTCACGTGTAGGTGAGTTTCCATGCTCCCGTTCTCGCTTTGCGTTACACGTGTTGGTGATTTTTCATGCTCACGTGTAGGTGAGTTTTCATACTCCCATTTGAGTTTCCGTACTCCCATTCGAGTTTCCGTACTCCCATTCGAGTTTTCGTACTCCCATTCGAGTTTCCGTACTCCCATTTGAGTTTTCATACTCTCATTTTTGTGATATCTGGATTTCTTGTGTAGACTTCTAGAATTTGTGTTTTCTGGATTTCTTGTGATGATTTCTAGAATTTGTGCTTCACCAATTTTCGTGATTTCTATTGATAAGTTTTATCAATTTTTGTGCATTGGTGAATTCGTGTGTTATTGACTTGTTATGAATACAAGTTTAGGGTATGATATCCCTTCCTATCTTTGAGAAGATTCTTGTGACATTTTTTATGAATGAAAATTCATTGGTATTATATTTTGATGCCAATTATTTCGATGAAATTTTGACGTATGTCGAAGTTGCTACTGATGTTGCTATTTTAATCACGTGTTTTAAAAATTTGTTATTCTTCAAAATTGTTTCAAAATAAAAATAAAAATTGATTTCAAAATTTTTACAGTTTACGCATTCAAAAGAATGAGGAAGCGATTTAAACGTTTCAGAAAAATCGAGGACTATGACCCTTTTTTTTTACCGATTCGCTTAATTCCGGACTTGTCCGTTTGAGAATGTGAAATGTTATTTTTTTTTAAAATACACAATTATGCACTTTCAAGAAAACGATGAAGTGAATTAAACGATTTAGTAAAACTCGTGGTTATGGGTCATGTGCGTTTGCTATTTCAGTTAACCGGACTCGTTAATTGAAAATTTTGTGATTTCTGATTATCGTTTTTGATAATCGGATGTTGGTGATTTCTGATTTACCGTTTTTGATAATCAGATATTTATTGTTTCTAATTATCGTTTGTGATAATTAGATATTTGTGATTTGATTATTCTTTGTGATAATTAAACATTTGTGATTTGAGATTTGATTATCAATTGTGATAATTAAATAATCGTTGATTTGTGATTTCTGATTATCGTTTTTGATAATCAGATATTTATTGTTTCTAATTATCGTTTGTGATAATTAAATATTTGTGATTTGATTATCGTTTGTGATAATTAAACATTTGTGATTTGAGATTTGATTATCAATTATGATAATTAAATAATCGTTGATTTGTGATTTCTGATTATCGTTTTTGATAATCAGATATTTGTTGTTTTGATTATCGCTTGTGATAATTAGATATTTGAGATTTAATTATCGTTTGTGATAATTAAATATTTGTGATTTAAGATTTGATTATCGTTTTGATAATTGAATATTTGCTGATTTGAAATTTGATTACCGTTGTGGTAATTCCTGATTATCATTTTGATAGTAGATATTTGTGATTTGTGTTTTCTAATTATCTTTGTTGATAATTAGATTTGCTGATTTTGCTGTTTTCTAATTATCGTATCGATAATTAGATATTGCTGTTTTGTGATTTCTGTATTCTGATTATCTATTTGATAATCAAATTTTGTTGAGAATTTGGGAATTTCTTTTATGAAATTAAAAGATTTCTTTGGTGTTTATATAGTACTACGCCGGTGTACCGGCTCAATTTTCTGCTATTCATGACGTTTCCTATTTCGAATTTCTTCATCTTGTGATGATATGCTTTTTTAGTTGTTACCTTTTGTTCATTCATTCCTTATGATTGCGAGGACGCAATTTCTTTAAGGAGGGGAGTCTGTAACAACCCGAGATTTTTCCACCAATTTATATTCATCGTTAAATGGTTAATGTCGATAGCTAATGGCTATTTGAATTTTAATCGAGTTGAAATCCTTTCAAAAATTTGGTTAAGGTTACACGGGCTTTAAAAATTATTTGGCCCATTTTTCTTTTGTGTCGTGATAATAATTAAACCCATCCCTTTTATTATTTTCAAACCCTAAGTAAAAATCGAACGAAGGAAATTAATGGCGGCCCCCTTTTCATTTCTCGTTCGCCCCTTCATCTTGCTCGTGGCTGCGTCGATCGATGATCTCGTGCTCGGCTTCTCCTAAATTCGTCGACAAGGTGAGTTTGCTCACATCTAATTCATACCTCGAGTTAATCTAAGGTTCGAATTCTGTGATTTCGTTCGTATTCAATTGTTTTGCTTGGCCATTCGATTTTGTTTTATATTGGAGATGATTTTGACTTGGTCGCCTCGGCCCTGTTTTTGTTCGATGTTGATGATTTCTGATTTATTCATATCGAATAAGTTTGTTTATTCGATTGATATGGTTTTGCTTTATTTCGTGGTCACCACGTTGTTGAATTACTTTTGACTTCGTCCATTCCTAATTTCATGAATTTCTGGCTTTACTGTGAACTTTGTGGTCTGGTTTCACTTTGATTCATGATCCTTTGTGTCACTTGTATACTGAGTATTGTTGAGTCTTGATATTTGCTTATTCATTTGGGTTTGTGTATGTACTGCATGTGTGCAGTTTTACTCCTTCGGTTTCATGTTGGCTTGGGTCGTCTGCACCTCTGGTATGCAGCAGCTTGTCGAATTTACGTGTACACTGTGTCATTTATCTTTGCACTTGCATACTTGGTTTCCACCTTGATATCGTGTAGCCTGGTCTTTGTTGATTTTTGATGGCATTCATTTGTGTCACTGCTTGTGCCCGAGCTTGCATGCTTCATGTTTCTTTGTTGCCTTAATTTGGGGTACACATAATTGTTATCTCCTGATAACATCCCTTTGGTGTAGTATCACGGTGCCACCTCTGTTTGTCCTTGGTGTAGTTTGATTTCTCTAGTTCATGTATTCGTTGAGATGCTCAGTTTGCAAAATACTTGCTGCCTGGTCATTATTCTGTATTGACACTACCCTTGTGGTTTGCACCACTACTTGTTCATGATACATTTGTTATTTTCACTTTGAGCATTCTGATCTGTGAAGCATTTTGATCATTATATGTTTACTCAAGTCTTCAATTGATATTGATCTTCATATATGTACATATATACAGTTTTGAGTTTGGGCATTGATGTTGGTCTTTGTCTGGTGCTATTTCATGTTCCTCTATGGTTAGCATTGTGTAGTTGCCACTATGTTGCATTTAGTCTCGGTGGTTGTTACTGCAATCATGTTGCAGTTCTGCCTTGTATTTGCCGTGCCTCATTGTCACTCCATATATATATATAATTTGCAGTTGCATTTTTGATTGTGTTGTCTTGGGCTTGTGTAATACTTTGTCGAATTCGTTTGCATTGTGTTGCCTGGCCTTTCTAACTGGGCAGCCTTACCCCCTGCTGCATTCGTTTGATTGTTGTATTTGGGTTTTCGGCTGCAGTTTGGGGTAACCTTTTCGTGACCACTTACGCATTTCTCTGCCTTGTTCGAATTTGTTTGGTTGCGTTGCTTGAGACAGCCAACCAATTCAATTCACTTGGTTGAAACTTTTCTCTACTGTCACTTACTTATTGCATTTGTTGGCACTGTGAATTCTTGAGCATTGGCCTTTGTGCCTTATTGCTATTTCTGTATATGCTGTTGTGGCGAGGCAGTGTACGCGTGCGTGCACTGCAGCCACTCAGTATCGACATTTTGAATTGATATTTGAATTTTCATTGATCTTTTTAGTACATCACCACTGTAGTGGCAAGGCAGTGCAAGCGTGAACTGCAGCCACACGGAATTGAGTTTTTGGGTACATTATCACTGTAGTGGCAAGGCAGTGCACACAAGCGTGAACTGCAGCCACACGGTATGGCTTTTATGATATTCTATCTTGTTTTGATTTATTGATCTTTTGCATATTCCATATGCTGTAGTGGCGAGGCATCAACTCGTGCGTGTACTACAGCCCTACTCGAAATAATATTTTAATTGATATTTCAACGTTTTGAACTGTTTTGTTTATTCAATTCAATATTCTGATTTGGTTTAATTTGCTGATTTGTTGTTTAACACTGCTACGTGTTATATTTATCGTTATCCGATTTCTTTATTTAAGGATCGGATAAATGAGATTTATTGTGACTGTCGTCTATTCATTATTTAATTACTATTGCTTCTGTGCACTAATAACTGAGTTTGAATTAGACTGGCCCGAGTATTATTTTCTTTTGAATTTAATACTCAGGTCAGACCGAGTATTTACAGGTTGTAGATATTCTGCTTTGGGTTGCTGCTAGAGCTATGAAGTTCTTTCATATCTTTTGGAGTAGTCGTCGTCATTTGTAGTAGTCAGTATCATTGTATAGGAAGATATGTATTCATGTATATTATATACGCTAATGTACTTGTATATGTAACTTCCTGAGTCGACTGTTGTAGTTGTATCATATGTATTGTATCATATGTATTGTATCATATGTATTGTATCATATGTTCTATGTCAAATGTATTGTAACTGACATCAGTTAGATATATATGAGACTTTTGTTTTAACTATGTTCCGCATTTATATTATCTGTGTTATTATTATATTTACTGTCCTAAACAATTACGAACCATCGTAGTTCGTTTTATACTGGAATTAGGGTATGTCGATGGGAGAAAATAAATCAGAGATGAAAAATGAAAGAATATTTATATATATATATATATATACCACTCCTATCGAGATAACCAATACTAGTGTAAGGCCTAACTATTGATGGCCGCTCCTCAACAACCTTATTCTCCGCGCTAGTTGACAGCATTACACCGTAGTGTTCTTGGCTAGCGTGGGTATAGAGGTGGGGCGTCACAGTATCAAAGCATAGATTTATGAAAATTTTAACTAAAAATTGGTTTTGAAAATAAAAATCCAAAGAAATTAGAGTTAGATTTGGAGTTGGGTTAACGCTATAGTAACGTACTTGTATTTGCTATATATAAATATGCCTTTATCTCCATTTATCTATCTTTGATTAGGTTATCTTTCTGTATCTCATGAGGTTTGAATATAGATATGGATGGTAGAAAAAGCAGAGTTAACCAAGGTGGGGGAAGCATCGAAAGGAATGTCGGACCTAATTCAGGGAGAGGCCAAGTCAGCCAGAGAATGTTGGTGCTGAAGTCTCGTAGGTCAGAATGGAAGCCATGTATCAATTTTTTAGGAATATAATGCAAGCATGGGTTGCAGCTGGAGTGTTAGGAGGAAATTTTATAGGAGTAGGGCTTCCGGAAGTTCTGGTAGTTAATCATTTCGCTAAGATGAGTGGTGATTATGTGAAGCTAGGACGGAGGCCTTTTGTGGGAATGGAGGATGCCATTTAAGTTGAGAACTAGTTGTTGCACTGCGAAAGGATTTTTATAGATCCCGGGCTCAATGATGAGGAGAAGAGGAGGTTGGCTTCCAAGCAGCTTTAGGGAGCCGCATAGTTCTGCTTCAACAATGTAACGGCGAAAATTGATGAGGAGAGAGTAAACTGGGAGGCTTTCAGAAGGAGATTCCAGGAGAGGTTTATGTCTGTAATGAAACAGTCAGCTTTGATTGGGCAGCTTGCTGAGCTGGTGCAGGGTGAGATGTCTGTTGCTGAGTATGCTAGGAAGTTTGAGGAGTTAGCCCAGCATGAGTATGCTTCTGTAGATACAGTGTTGAAGCGGAATGAGAAGTTATTAGAAGATTAAAGCCGGAGTTGGCTAGTGTTACTGTAACGACCCGCTATTTTGGACCATTCAAATCAACAATAAAACCATACATGTCCGACTTGAATAATTCAAAATACCGAATTGTTAATTAAAATTTGGCAAAACTCAGCATATACACTAAATAAATCAACCACAGAATCACAGACACAGAGTAATATAAAATAATGCAGCGGAATAGATAAATAGTAGTTCATGAAGCTACTATATAAATATCAGAGTTAGAAATAAAAAATACAATAGAATATCTCAAATACAGTGAAGCCTCCAGTACGAACAGATGGCCTCTCCGAACGAATCAACTGAAAGAGCTGAAAGCTAAATCAGTAGTTGGATCCTCAAACGAAGCTCTAAACTCCAAAGGCGAGTCTCAAATGTTGTATCGCTTAGTCTGACCCAAGAGTAAAGCAAAAACACAAAACACTCGAGTCAGAATTAACATTCTTATATCAATAAATCCAACTCAAGTGAAATATAACCTGAAATACAAATAACTTCAGGATGTTTGGGATAACCATCCTCTATGGGTCCATGGAACTATCTACAAGATAGAAATATACACTATAACACCGTGGTCATTCAATTTTATTTAGACTGCAAAATCAAAACATCATTTCCCTTTCAAATATATCTATTTTCCAAGATAGTATATATATATTAAATAATTTATAAAGTAAAGTATTTGAAATTTCCTCAACTACACAAATTGATTCTAATCAACTCAAGTTCCAAATTCCCATTTATTCAAAGCTCAATTAATTAATTCAATTCAGCTCCCAATAACCATTTAAAATTTCGTTATATTCAAGGCTTTAATATTCAATATTTTAAAGTTAAATCTAACAGTTTCATATAGATCTTGATTTAGCTTCATCATTATTATTTAGTCAGGAAATATCCACTTAACAAGTTCAATATCATTTAAATAGCCTTAGATTTCATTTTATAGAATATTTCCTTAAATTTATTTAAACTTAAAATATCCATTTAATCCCTTTTACCAAAACCAAGTTATAAAATCATATCTTAAATCCCAAATTCAATAGTTTCAAATCGATTTAATTCAATATAATTCTTAATTAAATACCATTTCCAATTAATTCAACTTTATCTCCTCAACTCTAGCTTATTCAAAATTTTACCAAATCTAATTTGAAATATAAATTTAAACGAATCCTTAAACATATTATACGTATTAAATCAATCTCAATTAGATAAATATTATTATTAGGTCTATACAAAAATTTTCATTTTTATACATATAATATTCTAAGAATAGGTCTTTATTAAAACTATATATTTCTTTCCCAACCCATAGAAATTATTTTCAAAACATTTATATATATATGGACCAACGATGCCTGTATATAATTTCCTACGCTATGGTCAAGGGATACGGATATTTATCATTTCAATCAGAAATTTAAATATACGGGTAGATATCACTTCGACCCGCAAATCCCGAATTCAGTTCAAATGAAAATCGCTTGGGTTTATCATTTCAACCCATAGCGATTCTCTCCTATTCTAAAGTCCGTTCGGGCATGTATCATTTCAACCCATAGTGAATTCTATACTAACAGGGAACTTGCAGAGTGATAGTAGATAATAAAATAACAACAGGCATATATCATCAATAATTTTAATTTAAATAAAATATAAACAATAGGATATGATGTCATATCCCACGGGTGAACAGTTAACGATAATAGCATATATAAAAAAATAACTACAGCATTATATTTCAATTGTCGTTTCAATTGAAACCAAATTTAATAAAATACAAGAACGTTAATCGTGAGTGATTGCTCACCTTTCGAGGCTAGAGATGAACGAGAAAGAGATGAGTTATGAATCCAAACGCGAATTCCAAAGCAAAGTGAGATGGGCACGAATTTGATGGACAAAGCTAATAGATAGGAATTGATAGAAAAAAATCGAATCAGAACCGGATTGATGAAGATAGATGGTATAAATGAACTTATATGTCTAACTATATCACTATTTGTATACAGTCATATTTTTAAATTTCAAACACATATCAAATTAAATATATATATTTATTTCAAAATCCCTGTTTCAGTTTGAAGCACGCATAGAAGAAATCAAACGTATAAATGTTATACCTTATATATAACTCACGCAGGACAAATATAAAACCTATACCACAACTTCATATATTCAAGTATAGATACAAACCACATATAGCCCTGAATATACAAATAACCTATATTAACTATGCAAGTTATAGCTAATATAAATGGTATATTACACTAATTTGTATGTGATATTATTTAAGAATCTATGTATATGCATGCACTACGAACCTAAGCATGTCTACAGATTTAACAAACAAAACTTTGCAGTAATAAAACTGTTTTGAATCAAAAACCTATATATTATTTAAAGTCCAACAGAGTATCGTACATACTAACATATATAAAGCATTGTATATATATTATTATCAAAACTGTTCAATCATAGCTTCAGTAGATAAATATAAGTTACAGGCCAAGATCTTATGTACCTAAACTAGCTTATATATGCTTGTACTAGATCAAAAATCATCATAATCATCATAGCTGTATGTTATATTTTTAACACTAAAATGAACTTATATATTACCTAAATGAAACATATATCTTAACAGACCAATGTCGCTTATATACGCACACTCTAAACTATAATTAAGATAGCATATCATGATATATATACAACTTGACACTATTTGATAACAACAAAATCTTGAATAAAATATATATGAAATGCTACATAAAATTCAACAATATGGTCTGTACTGGTAAAAAAAAAAATATGGTACTTATTTAATCTAATATACATTATCCTAGTTTATTGTATAAATCTAGAGAAACAAATACATATAACTAACGCCTTATAAAATATCTAGATATAAAGCGTCAACTACTATATACATAGGCTACAGGTATAGATACACACAGGAAAATAAAATAAAGTATGATATAAAATTGGAACCCAGACTTAATTATAACTTATATGCAATCACATCTGAGAACCTATATGTACTTAGCTATATAAAGAGGTATATACTTTTAAGCAACACATTAAACTATGCTGCAACATATATTAACGTGAATCAATATAACTTTATAAAAATCATACCCATATCCCAATATATATAAAACGATACATCGGCACAATATACTCACATGCAACAGATTTGGGAAGGTAAACGGTGACGCAAAGGGCTGAGCACGGCAGAGGCCGGAGGTGGAAGGAGGCGACGCTCGGTTGAGGAGTGGTGAGCGGATCTGGAAGGAGGAAGTGAGGTCGGCTGCTGGTTGTGGGGTTGTAGCCGAAGCAAGGAGATGAGGCGTTGTGGAGAGGGGAAAAATGTGCTGAAGGGGAAGAGATGAACATATGGAGTAATTTTTGTTTCAAGGGAAAAAAAGGCTTTGCTGTAGTGTATATAAAATTGAATAGTCATAATGAAAGAAGAGGAAACAGGGAGCGTAGGAAAGGAAAGGTTAGAAAATAAAATTTTCACCCTTGAATTCCGGAAATTATAAAAGTAACGTACCTCTTAAATGAAATGTACAGCAACGGTCACAAGCGATAATTTAGCTGAAAGTTTAAAGAAATTAATTCGTGTGGTCCCGCTGTACGTTTAAATTTGAAAAGCAAAGAGAAGTTAAGAAGGCACAATTTATGGCGTCGTTACAACGAACAATTTATTGCTTCCGTTGTGCACCGGATCCTAAAATACAGAAATAAATATACCGTTGAGATCTGAATGACGAGATGATCAAAACGGTACACAGATATTGGTTGTAGGGTTGAATTATAAAAACTTGAATTTCCTACTGGTAGAAAGTGCAGCAAAAACATAGAAAAATAAGATCGACGGAGCTAAAGAAGTCTGAATTTGGAAAACGAAAAATGACGTCTCACTCGGAAGAAGATTTAGAATTTTTTCTATGTAAAAATATTCAGGTTTAGAAAATATATTATTATCAACAATTATTAACTGATTTGAATTTAATAGAATTACATAATAAATAAACTTTCGTAAAATTAATTGAAAATTTACCATTTGCTATATTTAATTATACATAATCCAAATATTAACTTTTTATTTCAAAATATTATTATTTAAAAATTTCATCAAAATTCAATTAAATACGTTAAATAAAACCATTTAAAACTATTAAATTTTTACGGGTTGTTACATTCTCCCCCACTCAAAACTTTTCATCCCCGAAAAGGAAGGAGGTAGGAGAAAAGAACAACCAGAAATAAAAGTAGATTGAAAGTTAAAATTAACAATTAATTTGAAGCTATATAAATTTTACCTGAAATATTCATTTGAAAGTTTTGTTTGCAAATCAATTATCTTTAATACTTTAATACCTTTCAAAGCCCATTTGTAAATTTCTTGCTTCCCTTATAAATACCATTTATATGTTAAAATAACACCTTTATAAATATATGAAAACTATTTGAAAACAATTGTTTACATCATTACTTATATTTACAAAGAAGCTATTGAAAACATTAATCCATAATTCACACGTTTATAAATTTTAGCTTAAGATACCTTTCAAATATTATCAATAAATCAATAATCATTTACTTTAAATATGTTTTATTTAATTAATAACTTCAAAAAATTTTGTGACACTAAAATATTCGATTAAACAATGTAGCATACAAATAAGCAATATTTAAAAAGGATATAGTCAATAAGGAAAAGAAGGTAGATTCCGAAAAACAGAATATAGGTGAATAAATAAACTGAGCAGATAAGGTAGATTCAAGGAATAGTATCGGGCACGAATAATTAATCTAGAACCATAAGAATTTAAATTTCAAATATTAATTCAAAATTTCTTTGTTGAAAAATACTTTTATAATAAAATACCTTTATATCGAAACCAATTTTCATTTCGAAAATACTTCTATAACCCGATGTTTCAACAAGTTTATCCTCGTCCTTGCAGACTCTGACCATGCGTTGATCACGCGCAAAGCTAGAATTCTTCAAGTACTTAGTAGACCTGTTTCAACACCCAGTGAAAATACTTGAAAAACCTTTAAAAACAGATATGGAAAGTACAATTCAAAAAAAATCACCTGGATCACAAGATACATAACAATGGTTACGCCTGGATCCCCCAGGAAACATCCATATCCTTTAAGCATTTACTGCCTTGCAAATTACGCCATGATAAACAAACACCTAGATCGCAGGATACATAAAAATGGTTACGCCTGGATCCCCCAGGAAACATCCATATCCTTTAAGCATTCACTGCCTTGTGAATTACGCCATGATAAACAAAACCGGTAGACCGCAGGATACATAACAATGGTTACGCCTGGATCCTCCCAGGAAACATCCATATCCTTTAAGCAATCTCTGCCTTGCGGATTACGCTACCCAAAAAAAATGACCGTGGGTTACGCCATGGTGGGACACTCGAGTATCACATTCGGAAAACCAAAATCAGAGAGAATAATATCGATGGAATGAATCCACAGTGTGGCCACAAAGCGGATATCAAGCAGAAGGCACTTTCCATATCATTACTTCGAAAATATATATCATATAGTACCTTTCAAATCCATTTCAAATATCTTACCTATACAAAGTCCATATATATGATTTCATCTTCAAATCGAATACTTTCCAAAATCAATAGTATATCAAATCACACTTATATGGATTTCGATTATATAAGATTTCACTTTTCAAAATTGAGTACCTTTCTAAATCATAGTTTCAAATCAACTTCGTAGTTATACAAATCTGTTTTATATAAGTTCGATAACTCCCAAATCAAGTATTTAGTAAAATAAGGTCCCCAATTTCAAAACAATCCAGTTTCAAAATCATATATGATTTCACCAAATTTTCTTCCAAATTAAATATCTCAGTTTCAAAGTTTCCAAAATAATAGGTTTAGAAAAATAATCCAAATTTCCAAATCAACAAAAATTTAGGTCAAACAAATTCATTTCCAAAATCACCATATAAGTACGGGTTTTAATTCCAATCTAATTTCAAAACCAAATATTCTTCTCAAAATCAATTATACTCAAAATGGTTTCTACATTTATATTTATCCCTTTAAAACCTTTAAACTATTTATTTCTAAATGAAAAATCCAATTTTCCTTTTTCAAATTATTTATTTAACAAAAGTTTCAAATTTACTTAAGTCATACTCTTCATACTTTAAACATACAAAACTAAACTTATATTCTTTATCAAACATTTTATACTCTTCGAAATTACTTAGTTTTAAAATTTAAACCTTGATTTGGAAGTGCTCGAACCTTCAAAATAGTCGGTGAAATCAAATTTCAAATCCAAGAGTTGGAAATCAGCAACAAATCAGTAAGAACTTTTTTTATAAATAGAGTTATACTACATCTAATCGAAAACTCGAGGATTGAACACCGGCTTACTTTAAATTATTTCAAATATATATACCTATATCTTTCGAATATCAAATCATACTTCGGAATTTTGAAGTCAAAATTGGTTTCACAATATCACTTGCATAGCCAAGCTACTAGAGTGGCCTCTCCCCCACTCCGAAACTCAAAATCCAATGTCGATGATGCGTGCACTCATCACCGAAATTATTTTCCAGCGACAAAAGTGAGTTCTGGACTTCTATTTTCTTGGAACTTCTTAAAAATTTCTTCGAAATCATTGGAATTCATTTGAAACATTTCTTATTCGGAAAATATCTTTTAAATCGTATTATCATATATTCCAAAATCTTAAACCAATTTTCAAAAATACCAGAGTCCAATCTCTCGAATTTCAAATTCAAAACCTTTCGGTTATAAATCATTTTTATATAAATAATTTCTTATATAATCTTCAAAAATTCAAATCCTTTCGAAACCTTTATCCATAGAATAACATTTCTTATTCGATTTATATATATAGGTATATAATCCTTATCAAAACATTTCACTTTTATATATAGAATAAAATCATACTTATCAAAATAATAATTTCGATATATAAAACAATTTCAAAAATACAACCAAGCCCAAATTTCAAAGGATGATTCAAGGATGGATTTCAAAACAAAGATAAAGATTCAAATCCGAGAAACTCTAGTTAACTAGAATCCTAACCAAGATTAGAGATATATAACTTATGCCAATACAAAAGAGTTTATATTCATTACTTGGAAAGACTCCAATTCATAACATACGAAGAATAAGAACATAAATATCTTTGGTTTGACAACTTCAGCTAAGAAAAAGATACAATAGAGTTCACTTATTGCAACCTAACATACTACAGATTCAAATAGTTCCACAGAATACCACTCCTACAAGAATAAAGCATCGGTATTTCTTCTACCGGGTGGCGCTTCAACGGGTCCAGTACACTCCACATCAAGGTGCCCCTAACTACGACATTTCTTGCATGAGTACACTATTTTCCCATCTTCCCTAGTGAACTTCGGGAAGGCAGCAGCACGAGCAGGCCGCAACACAGCTTGCCTTCCGCGCTGTCTCTCAAAACAATCTCTGGCTATATGTCCAGCTTGCCTACAGTGGTAGCAAATGGTTGGCTTGTCGGTTGATGCTGTGGATGTCGATTTCACTTTCTTCACCTTCAGGCAGCGACTTGGGAAGTGTCCCTTCTCATGACACTTAAAGCAGAAAATCTCGTATCGACAGCGCTTGCCCTCCTTTTTCCTTTATCTCTCTTCCCGCACATGGCTGCATAATGCCCAATTTCCTGACACCGATAACAAATAACATGGTCACAAGGACCAGGTTCTGCCCTTTCTCTCCACAGCCTCTCTTGCTCCTCGATTTCTTCCTCCCGTTCCTTACGTGCTAACGCTCTTCGTGCTCGACGGGCTGCTTTCTGCTCTTCTGATTTTGCCATTTACAAAATAGTTTTCTATCATTCAAGGAAACCAAAATCAAACAAGATAGAGGTTCAAAATAAAGGAATTCTAATCAAATAGAATTCTGATTCGAAGATAGGCTCTTCGTAGATGGGACAATTTAAATTTCAAATAGAAGATGGATATACTTATATAAATCGCGGACGACCTCAACCGGGTCAACCGTGACTTCGGGAATATAATCGATGCGGAATTCCAAAACAAATCGACATTCTATCACCCGAGATAGAATTTGGCATACCAAGATATAGCAGCATCGTAAACCGAGGATACAAAATCTTAGGTGAATCAATGCCAATTGAAAAGGAGTTTTCACCCCCTTTTACAAATCATTCAATGGAGTTATGCGATACTCCAGAATCAAACGACTATAAATAGGGAGAGACAATTATGAATTTCGAAACTGAGGGACATTCCAAAATTCAAAGGAACTTCCTATCAAGAGAAAGGAGTTCAAGCCCGAACGAAAGTGATTCCGTAATTAAATTTTCCATACATGCTAAATTTTTCCTAGAGCTAAAG
The DNA here is from genome assembly GCA_030765085.1 of Allium cepa. Classification (NCBI taxonomy): domain Eukaryota; kingdom Viridiplantae; phylum Streptophyta; class Magnoliopsida; order Asparagales; family Amaryllidaceae; genus Allium; species Allium cepa. The sequence continues at coordinate 592,500,626 of CM060928.1, forward strand.
CTCTGATACCAACTGTAACGACCCGCTATTTTGGACCATTCAAATCAACAATAAAACCATACATGTCCGACTTGAATAATTCAAAATACCGAATTGTTAATTAAAATTTGGCAAAACTCAGCATATACAGTAAATAAATCAACCACAGAATCATAGACACAGAGTAATATAAAATAATGCAGCGGAACACATAAATAGCAGTTCATGAAGCTACTATATAAATATCAGAGTTAGAAATAAAAAATACAACAGAATATCTCAAATATAGTGAAGTCTCCAGTACGAACAGATGGCCTCTCCGAACGAATCAACTGAAAGAGCTGAAAGCTGAATCAATAGTTGGATCCTCAAACGAAGCTCCAAACTCCAAAGGCGAGTCTCAAATGCTGTATCGCTTAGTCTGACCCGAGCGTAAAGAAAAACACAAAGCAATCGAGTCAGGATTAACATTCTGATATCAATAAACCCAACTCGAGTGAAATACCAACTGAAATACAAATAACTTAAGGATGTTTGGGATAACCATCCTCTATGGTTCCATCGAACTATCTACAAGGTAGAAATGTACACTATAACACCATGGTCATTCAATTTTATTTAGACTTCAAAATCAAAACATCATTTTCCTTTCAAATATATCTATTTTCCAAGATAGTATATATATATTAAATAATTTATAAAGTAAAGTATTTGAAATTTCCTCAACTACACAAATTGATTCTAATCAACTCAAGTTCCAAATTCCCATTTATTCAAAGCTCAATTCATTAATTCAATTCAGCTCCCAATAACCAGTTATATTCAAGGCTTTAATATTCAATATTTTAAAGTTAAATATAGCAGTTTCATATAGATCTTGATTTAGCTTCATCATTATTATTTAGTCAGGAAATATCCACTTAACTAATCCAATAACATTTAAATAGCCTTAGATTCCATTTTATAGAATATTTCCTTAAATTTATTTAAACTTAAAATATCCATTTAATCCCTTTTACCAAAACCAAGTTATAAAATCATATCTTAAATCCCGAATTCAATAGTTTCAAATCGATTTAATTGAATATAATTCTTAATTAGATACCATTTCCAATTAATTCAACTTTATCTTCTCAACTTTAGCTTATCCAAAATTTTACCAAATCTAATTTGAAATATAAATTTAAACGAATCCTTAAACATATTATACGTATTAAATCAATCTCAATTAGATTAAATATTATTATTAGGTCTATACAAAAAATTTCATTTTACACATATAATATTCTAAGAATCAGTCTTTATTAAAACTATATTTTTCTTTCCCAACCCATAGAAATTATTTTCAAAACATTTATATATATATATATATATATATATATATGGACCAACGATGTCTGTATATAATTTCCTACGCTATGGTCAAGGGACACAGATATTTATCATTTCAATCCGAAATTTAAATATACGGGTAGATATCACTTCGACCCGCAAATCCCGAATTCAGTTCAAATGAAAATCGCTTGGGTTTATCATTTCAACCCATAGCGATTCTCTCCTATTCTAAAGTCAATTCGGGTATGTATCATTTCAACCCATAGTGAATTCTATACTAACAGGGAACTTGTAGAGTGATAGCAGATAATAAAATAACAACGGGCATATATCACCAATAATTTTAATTTAAATAAAATATAAACAACATGATATGATGTCATATCCCATAGGTGAACAGTTACAGATAATAGCATATATAACAAAATAACTACAACATTATATTTCAATTGTCATTTCAATTGAAACCAAATTTAATAAAATACAAGAACGTTAATCTTGAGTGATTGCTCACCTTTCGAGGCTAGAGATGAACGAGAAAGAGATGAGTTATCAATCCAAGCGCGAATTTCAAAGCAAAGTGAGATGGGCACGAATTTGACGGACAAAGCTGATAGATAGGAATTGATAGAAATAAATCGAATCAGAACCGGATTGATGAAGATAGATGGTATAAATGAACTTATATGTCTAGCTATATCACTATTTGTATACAGTCATATTTTTAAATTTCGAACACATATTAAATTAAATATATACATATATATATATATATATATATATATATATATATTTCAAAATCCCTGTTTCAATTTGAAGCATACATAGAAGAAATCAAACGTATAAATGTTATACCTTATATATAACTCACGCAGGACAAATATGAAACCTATACCGCAACTTCATATATTTAGGTATAGATACAAACCACATATAGCCCTGAATATACAAATAACCTATATTAACTATGCAAGTTATAGCCAATATAAATGGTATATTACACTAATTTGTATGTGATATTATTTAAGAATCTATATATATGCATGCACTACGAATCTAAGCATGTCTACAAATTTAACAAACAAAACTTTGAAGTAATAAAACTGTTTTGAATCAAAAATCTATATATTATTTAAAGTCCAACAGAGTATCGTACATACTAACATATATAAAGCATTGTATATATATTATTATCAAAACTGTTCAATCATAGCTTCAGTAGATAAATATAAGTTACAGGCCAAGATCTTATGTACCTAAACTAGCTGATATATGCTTGTACTAGATCGAAAATCATCATAATCATCATAGCCGTATGTTATATTTTTAACATTAAAATGAACTTATATATTTCCTAAATAAAACATATATCTTAACAGACCAATGTCTTTTATATACGTACACTCTAAACTATAACTAAGATAGCATATCATGATATATATACAACTTGACACTATTTTATAACAACAAAATCTTGAATAAAATATATATGAAATGCTAAATAAAATTCAACAATATGGTCTGTACTGGTAAAATAAAATAAAAAATAAAATAAAATATACATATATGTAACTTATTTAATCTAATATACATTATCCTAGTCTACTGTATAAATCTACAGAAACAAATACATATAACTAACGCCTTATAAAAAATCTAGATATAAAGCGTTAACTACTATATACATAGGCTACAGGTATAGATACACACAGGAAACTAAAATAAAGTATGATATAAAATTGGAACCCAGACTTAATTATAACTTATATGCAATCACATCTGAGAGCCTATATGTACTTAGCTATATAAAGAGGTATATACTTTTAAGCAACACATTAAACTATGCTGCAACATATATTAACGTGAATCATGATAACTTTATAAAAATCATACCCATATCCCAATATATATAAAACGTTACACCGGCACAATATACTCACATGCAAAAGATTTAGGAAGGTAAACGATGACGCAAAGAGCTGAGCACCGCAGAGGCCGGAGATGGAAGGAGGCGACGCTCGGTTGAGGAGTGGTGAGTGGATCTGGAAGGAGGAAGTGAGGTCGGCTGCTGGTTGCGGGGTTGCAGCCGAGGCAAGGAGATGTGGCGTTGTGGAGAGGAGAAAAATGTGCTGAAGGGGAAGAGATGAACATGTGGAGTAAGTTTTGTTTCAAGGAAAAAAAAGGCTTCGTTGTAGTGTATATATAAATGAACGGTCATAATGAAAGAAGAGGAAACAGGGAGCGTAGGAAAGGAAAGGTTAGAAAATAAAATTTTCACCCTTAAATTCTGAAAATAATAAAAGTAACGTACATCTTAAATGAAATGTGCAGCAACGGTCACAAGCTATAATTTAGCTGAAAGTTTAAAGAAATTAATTCGTGTGGTCCTGCTGTACGTTCAAATTTGAAAAGCAAAGAGAAGTTAAGAAGGCACAATTTATGGTGTCGTTACAACGAACAATTTATTGCTTCCGTTGTGCACCGAATCCTAAAATACAGAAATAAATATACCGTTGAGATCTGAACAACGAGACGATCAAAATGGTACACAGATATTGGTGGTAGGGTTGAATTATATAAATTCGAATTTCCTACTAGCGGAAAGTGCAGTAAAAACTTAGAAAAATAAGATCGACGGAGCTTAAAAAGTATGAATTTGGAAAACGAAAAATGACGTCTCACTCGGAAGAAGATTTAGAATTTTTCTATGTAAAAATATTCAGGTTTGGAAAATATATTATTATCAACAATTATTAACTGAATTGAATCTAATAGAATTACATAATAAATAAAATTTCATAAAATTAATTGAAAATTTACCATTTGCTATATTTAATTATACATGATCCAAAAATTAACTTTTTATTTCAAAATATTATTATTTAAAAAATTTCACCAAATTCAATTAAATACGTTAAATAAAACCATTTAAAACTATTAAATTTTTACGGGTTGTTACTGTTACTTTGTCTCATCTTAGAGATCCTTCTGATATTGTTATAGAGATAGTTTTGAGGCAGGAAGAAGTCCTTGATTCTTTGTACAAGAGCAAGGCAAAAGGGGTCCAGGTTGGGCAGAGCCAAAAGAGGAAGGTTTTTCCCATGAAAGGTGCTCAGAAGGGTGAAGCGGCCAAGAAAGTGAAGTTTGAAGTTTTCTATAAATGCGACAAGAAAGGGTACTTTGCTAATGAGTGCGCTCAGGGAAATCACAGAATGTATCTAAGAGAAAGAATGTCAGGTGTTTTAACTATGACCAGATAGGCCATTACAAAAACTAGTGCAAGGAGCCCGTTAGAGATGGTAAGGGTAAGGTGTATGCATCGGAGCCTACTGCTTCTAAGCCAACAGCCCAGGAGAAGGGGAAGGCAATTCTTGGAGGAATGCTTCAGATTTATGGTATGTCTGTTAGCGTTTTATTTGATACTGGTGCATTGTATTCTTTTATATCTAGATGTTTGATAGATAAGCTTAACCTTAAACCCACTTATTTAGTTACTTCCTCACGGGTTGCGAATCCAATAGGAGGGTATGCAACTCTAGGGTTGAGGTGTGACCAATTTGAGTTTGACCTGTTAGGTCATGCTTTTGTGTACAGTTTGCATGTGTTTGATTTTGTGGGGTTTGGGATTATCCTTGGTATGGATTGATTGAGTGAGTACAATACTAAGATATTTTACCAGTATAGTAAGATATCTCTTAGACACTTGGATTTTAGCAACCGGATTATTTTCACCGAAGGAAGTTCTAGCGGTGCAGTGTTTGCTTTGTTGGGTGCTTTTGATTCAGATGATGAGTTGAGATGAGTTTTCGCGGTTAGAGAATTCGCATATGTGTTCGAGTTTGTAATTGGATTGCCACCGAAGCGAGACATCGAGTTTCAGATAGATTTGGTTCCAGGAGAAGAACCAATAAGTAGCCGCCAAATAGGATGACCCCTTCAAAGGTGTGGGAGTTGAAGGTGCAGTTGTTGGATTTAAAGGGCAAGAGTTTTGTCAGGCCGAGCAGTTCATCGTGGGGTGCAGCGGCAGTGTTTGCTAAGAAGCCGGATGGATCATTGAGGCTATGTATCGATTATCATAAGTTGAATGAGAGGACGATAAAGAATCGATATCCATTGCCTAGGATTGATGATTTGTTCGACCAGCTAAGTGGCGCAAGGGTTTTTTCTCAGTTAGATTTGACAACGGGTTTCCATCAGCTCAAGGTAGTAGAGGATAGTATACCTTTGACAGCATTCAGGACCAGATATGGGTCCTATGAATGGCTAGTTATGTCGTTCGGACTGATGAATGCTCCAGCTTTCTTTGTGGATTTGATGAACCGGATTTTCCAAGAACACATGGACAGGTTCATGCTGGTTTTCATATGTGATATTTTGATTTACTCTAAGGATGAAAGAGAGCATGAGGTTCATCTTAGAGTGGTGCTTGAGACGTTGAGGCAGCATTAGCTAAAAGCAAAGTTTTCGAAGTGTCACTTTTGGAAGGAGGTGAGGTTTCTTGGTCATGTAGTCTCAGAGGAAGAGTTATCAATATATCCGACTAAGATCGAGGCAGTGAATAGTTGGAAGAGATCTGAGACAGTAATCGTGATTAAGAGTTTCCTTGGGCTGGTTGGTTATTATCGAAGATTCATTAAGGATTTCTTGCGGATTGCAGCACCGATGACCAGGCTGATGAGGAAGGATATGAAGTTTGTGTGGACCGATAAGTGCGAGGAAGCATTCCAGAATTTGAAACACTTATTTATCCATGCCCTTGTTTTGGTTGTTCCGGAGGAAAATAAGGATTTGGTAGTTTATACCGATGCGTGTGGATTAGGATTAGGAGTTGTGCTAATGCAGAGAGGTAAAGTAATTGACTATGCTTCTAGAAAGCTTAGAATGCATGAGGTCAGATATCCAATGCATGATTTTGAGTTTGCTGTGGTGATTTCTACTTTGAAGGTTTGGAGACATTAACTTTTGGAAGAAAGGTTTGAGCTGTACACAGAACATAAGTCACCGAAGTATTTGTTCTCTCAAAAGGAGTTAAACATGAGACAGAGATGGTTAGAATTCATAACCGCTTATGATTGGGGAATTGAGTGCACACCGAAGAAAGGAAACAAGGTTGCCGATGCCCTTAGCAGGATATGAAGAGGAGTTTAAAGGTTGAGTGCACACCGGGTATGGTTTTGGAATAATTTTGAAAGGCTAAGGTTTAAAGGTTTTAAAAGGAGGATGTCATATGTTTAAAGCTTATAAATGGAAGGCTTTTTAAAAGGTATTGAAGGAGTTACATTCAATGATTTCAAAAGGTTTATTAAAGGATATGAAGGAGTTACCTTCAATACTTTCGAAGGGTTTTATTATTAGTTTTGAAGGAGTTACCTTCAATGTTTTCGAAAGGTTGTTTAAAGATTTTAAACAAAGGTTTCGAATGGAAGAACTAGGCAGATAGCCTAAGTGTTTTAAGTTATAAAGGACTTTAACTTATTTTTAAAGGATAGACAATCCTTATTGAACATCATCAACATTATTTTGAGTAAAGTATATATAACATGGCAAAAATAGCTTAGAAAAAAGTTAAAATATATTCTCCGTGTATATATATATATATATATACACACACAAACTTCGAAAAGTGTTTTCAAGGAAAATTTGCAGGGCAATTAACCCTGATATTTTGAAGGGTAGTTTGTCCACAAGAAAATTTAGGCAGTTACTTTATTTAAATTCGGACAGTCGGACCATTTTGAGGGCAATCAGCCGAGAGGATAGTTAGTCCAGAGGATAGTTAGTACAGAAAAGAGCAGTCAGCTCTGGTATGAACAGATACTTCATTTATTAGCATAACAGACCTTGCTACTTTTTAAAGATGGTTAGTCCATCCTGTTTTGGGCAGATAGCCCATTATCTAGCATAAAAGATATTGTTAATCAGTTTTAGGACAGATAGTCTAAAGGAGAGCAGTAAGCTTAGAATTTAGGATAGATAGTCTAGTATAGAGCAGATAGCTCAGATTTTAGACAGATAGTCTATTTTATTTACTATTTTAGCATAATGAATATTGCTATATTATTATTATAATCATTTGATTAACCAGTTTGGTTACAGGAAAGGATTTTTCGAAATGTATGTTTAGAAAGGAGATATTAGTGAGGAGAAACCCGTTCCCCAAAGCGGTGCGGTCTTACTATATATATCCGTAAATAGAGATGTAACAGAAGTTATTCATACTAGGCTTTATGTCTAACTCGAAGCTTTTGTTTCCCCTTAAACTCTTGGGTGCTCAAAATTTATTTGAGTAGGTTGAGGGTTTAGGTTTTCGGGTTTTAGCAGATTTTGGCGAATAAAGCATTCGAAGACGAGCAGGTGGCTAACTGATAGCTTTATTAGGAATTCTATTTTAAAATTATTTCCGTTGTGTGTCAATACGGATATGTCTATATTGCTTTAATCATCCAAGGGGCCATCTTCATATGTTGCTCTTGGCTTATTTTTTTTAAAATTATATTTAATCAATGTATGGGATACGTTTAGTGAATTTTGTAACTTGAATATGATATTATTTGATATGTTATCATTGAAAATTATTGTTTTTGGAAATCTATGATTCTGTTCACATTCAAGTGCTTCTGATATTATGGATACCATTAACACTATCGTATTTCATCACCAAAAGTTAATACCGTGGATGACTGCAACATCCAGAGCGCTTAGCTTTTGGCCTCCAGATACAGGATGTTACAACTTGATATCAGAGCATAGATTTATCAAAAGTTTAACTAAAAATTGGTTTTGAAAACAAAAATCCAAAAAAACTGGAGTAAGATTTGGAGTTGGGTTAACGCTATAGTAACGTACTTATATTTGCTATATGTAAGTATGTACTTTATCTCCATCTATCTGCCTTTGATTAGGCTATCTTTCTGTATCTCAAGAGGTTTGAATATAAATATGGATGGTTGAAGAAGCAGAGTTAACCAAGTAGGGTAAAGCACCCAAAGGAATGTCGGACCTAATTCCGGGAGAGGCCAAGTCAAAAAGAGAATGTTAATGCTGAAGTCCCGTAGGTTAGAATAGAAGCTATGCATCAGTTTTTTAGGAATATGATGTAGGCAGGGGTTGCAGCCGGAGTGTTAGGAGGAAATGTTGCAGGATCAGGGGTTTCGAAAGTTCCGGTAGTTAATCATTTGGCTAAGATGAGTGGTAATTATGTGAAGCTTGGACGGAGGCCGTTTGTGGGAACGGAGGATGTCATTTAAGTTGAGAACTGGTTGTTGCACCGCGAAAGGATTTTTGCAGATCTCAGGCTCAATGATAAGCAAAAGAGGAGGTTGGCTCTCAGACAGCTTTAGGGAGCCACATTGTTCTGGTGGAATGATGTAACGGCGATAGTTGATGAGGAGATAGTAAACTGGGAGGATTTCAAGAGGAGATTCCAGGAGAGGTTTATGTTTGTAATGGCACAGTCAGCTTTGATTAGGCAGTTTGCTGAGCTGGTGCAGGGTGGGATGTCGATTGCTGAGTATGCTAGGAAGTTTGAGGAGTTATCCCAGCATGGGTATGCTTCTGTAGATACAGTGTTGAAGCGAAATGAGAAGTTTATTAGAGGATTAAGGCCGGAGTTGGCTAGTGTAACTTTGTCTCATCTTAGTGATCCTTCTGATATTGTTGTAGAGATAGCTTTAAGGCAGGAAGAAGTCCTTGAGTCTCTGTAGAAGAGCAAGGCAAAAGTGGTCCAGGTTGGGCAGAGCTAGAAGAGGAATTTCTTTCCCAAGAAAGGTGGTCACAATGGTGGAGCAGCCAAGAAAGCAAAGTCTAAAGTTGTCTGCTATAAATGCGACAAGAAAGGGCACTTTGCTGATGAGTATCGCTTAAGGAAAGTGAAGGGTGTGGCTAAGAGGAAGAATGTCAGGTGTTTCAAGTATGACCAGATAGTTCATTACAAGTACCAGTGCAAGGAGCCTGTTAGAGATGGTAAGGGCAAGGTGTATGCATTGGAGCCGGCTACTTCTAAGCCAACATCCCAGGAGAAGGAGAAGGCAATTATTAGAGGAACACTTCAAATTCATGGTATGTCTGTTAGCGTTTTATATGATGCTGGAGCATTGTATTCTTTTATATCTAGATGTTTGATAGATAAGCTTAACCTTGAACCCACTTATTTAGTTACTTCGTCATGGGTTGTGAATCTAGTAGGAGGGTATGCAAGTCTAGGGTTGAGGTGTGGTCAGTTTGAGTTCGTCCTGTTAGGTCATACTTTTGTATGCAGTTTGCATGTGTTTGATTTTGTAGGGCTTGGGATTATCCTTGGTATGGATTTTTTTAAGTGAATACGATACTAAAATATTTTGCTAGGGTAGGAAGATATCTCTTTGACACTCGGATTGTAGCGACCGGATCATTTTCATCATAAGAGGTTCTAGCGGTGCAGCGTTTTCTTTGTTGGGTGCTTTGGATTCATATGATGAGTTAAGCTGATTTTTCGTGTTTAGAGAATTCACATATGTGTTTGAGCCTGTAATTGGATTGCCACCGAAGCGAGACATTGAGTTTTGGATAGATTTGGTTCCAAGAACAGAACCAGTGAGTAGACTACCATACAGGATGACCCCTTCAAAGATGAGGGAGTTGAAGGTGCAGTTGCTGGATTTAGAGGACAAGAGTTTTATCAGGCCAAGAAATTCATCGTGGCGTGCAGCGACAATGTTTTCTAAGAAGCCAAATGGATCATTGAGGCTATGTATCGATTATCGTAAGTTGAATAAGAGGACGATTCGATATCCATTTCCCAGGATTGATGATTTGTTCGATCAGCTAAGTCGGACAAGGGTATTTTCTCGGTTACATTTGGCAACGGGTTTCCATCATCTCAGGGTAGCAAAGGATAGTATACCTTTGACAGCATTCAAGACTAGACATGGGTCGTACGAATGGCTAGTTATGTCGTTCGGACTGATGAATGTTCCAGCTTTCTTTGTGGATTTGATGAACCAGATTTTCCAAGAGCACATGGATAGGTTTGTGCTAGTTTTCATATATGATATTTTGATTTACTCTAAGGATGAAAGAGAGCATGAGGTTCATCTTAGAGTGGTGCTTGAGACGCTGAGGCGACATTAGCTGAAAGCGAAGCTTTCGAAGTGTCACTTTTGGAAGAAGGAGGTGAAATTTCTTGGCCATGTAGTCTCGGAGGAAGGGTTATCAGTAGATCCGACTAAGATCGAGGCAGTGAATAGTTGGAAGAGATCCGAGACAGTAATCGTGATTAAGAGTTTCCTTGGGTTGGTTGGTTATTATCGAAGATTCATTAAGGATTTCTTGCGGATTGTAGCACCGATGACTAGGCTGATGAGGAAGTTGTGAAGTTTGTGTGGACCGATAAGTGTGAGGAAGCGTTTCATAATTTGAAACACTTATTTATCCATGCACTTGTTTTGGTTGTTCCGGAAGGAAATCTGGATTTGGTAGTGTATACCGATGCGTGTGGAATAGGATTAGGAGATGTGCTAATGCAGAGAGGTAAAGTAGTTGTCTATGCTTCTAGACATCTTAGAACGCATGAGGTCAAATATCCAACGCATAATTTTGAGTTGGCAGCAGTGATTTTTGCTTTGAAGGTGTGGAGACATTAACTTTTGGGAGAAATGTTTGAGCTGTACACAGATCATAAGTCACCAAAGTATTTGTTCTCTCAAAAGGAGTTGAACATGAGACATCAGAGAGGTTAGATCTCATAGCCGCTTATGATTTTGGAATTGAGTGCACACCAGGGAAAGGAAACAAGGTTGCAGATGCCCATAGCAGGATACATCAGAATGTAGTGTTGGCTATGATGGCTGGGTGGAATGATTTAGAAGCATTAGCAAATTGCACAGTGCAAAGTGCAGTGGAGATCTGAGGTTGGGTCTAGTGGGAATACAGTTGTATTATCTTGTTTGGAAGTTCGACCAGTGTTGAACGAAGTATTGCTTCTAAGCAGATTGAGGATCCAGTGTTAGCTGAAAGGATCTTGAAGCTAAAGGAAGGAACCAAGAGCGATGACTTGAAAGATTTTAGTCTTGATCGGAATGGATGATTGAGAAAGAAAGGAAGATTATGTGTTCCGAGTGTTGGAAACATAAGAAAGGAAATTTGGATGAATGCCATCATTCGGAGTTCACTATACATCTCGGATGTACCATGATGTATCCAGATATAAAGAGGAGTTTCTTCTGTATAAGAATGAAGCAGGATATTGGTTTATGTGTAAGGCAATGCTTGAATTGCCAGCAGGCAAAGGCCGAACGCCAAAGTGGTTTGCTTCAGCCGTTAGATATTCCAGTGTGGAAGTGGGATTCTATTTCTATGGACTTCATAGACAAGTTGCCAAGGTCGAACAGGGAAAATGTAAGTATATAGGTCATAGTGGACAGATTGACTAAGAGTGCCCATTTTATTACAGTTAGGTCAACCAGGACGACACCTATTTTAGTAAGGTTGTTCATGAAGAATGTGGTTTGACTGCATGGAATTCGAGCAGTATAGTTAGTGATAGAGATTCCTTGTTCACTAGCGAGTTTTGGAAGAGTATGCATGAAGTTTTGAGAATCAAGCTTAAGATGAGTACCGCTTACCTTCCATAGACAGATGAGAAAATGGAAAGAGTTAACAAGATCGTGGAAGATTTTTTAAGAGCTTGTGTTCTTGATTTCGGGGGATAGTGGAAGACCATTTGCTTCTAGTCGAGTTTTCCTATAACAATAGTTATCAGACTAGTATTGGGATAACACCGTTTGAAGCTTTGTGTAGGAGGCCATGCAAATCTCCCATATGTTGGTTGGAGAGCAATGATAGGTTGATTCTTGGTCCAGGTCTAGTTAGGGAGGCTGCAAAAAAGATTGAGGTCATTCGAGCTAGAATGAAGGAGGCACAGTCTAGGTAGAAAGGTTATGTAGATAAGAGACGGAAAGATTTGGAGTTCTTAGTTGGGGACCAAGTTTCGTCAAATATCACCGATGAAGGGTGTGCTTAGATTTGGAAAGTAGGGGAAGTAATCTCCTAGGTTCATTGGACCTTTTCCTATTCTTGAGAGGATCGGAAAACTTGCATATATACTTGAGTTACCGAGCAGTTTGGTTGGATTTCTCAGCTCAAAAAGTGTGTTCGAGACTCGGATATTGCTATTGCACCAGCAATGCTAGATGATTTAGTGGTAGAACTGGACTTTACCATAGTGAGGAAGCCAGTTCGCATTGTTGCAAGAGATGAGAAGAGGTTTGGAACCAAGATGGTCAGATTAGTCCAAGTCCAGTGGAGTGACGATGACAGAGATTGTATTTGGAAGGTTGAGAGCAGGATTAGAGATACTTATCATGACTTGTTTTGATGGTATCTTTTACCTTCTTGTTTGTTTTGAGCCTTATTGTAATTTCAAGAATGGAATTCTTTAAGGAGGGGAGTCTGCAACACCCCAGATTTTTGATGACATTATTTTGGAGATTCAGTTAAATAAACTAAATAAAATAATGTGTTGATTAGGATATTGAGATTTTATTTAATTAACGTAGTCGTTTCTTTTTAAGTAATAAATTAAATTAAAGGTTTAAAATGAATTAGAGGAGTGGTATTATGGGAAAGATGTCATTCCTATATTATCTTCCTTAGGCGGTGTATCCTTTTACACATTCATTTCATTTCAAAATTTTATATAGTAAGGCCGATCACCATTAACAAGGAAAGAATAAGAGGAAACTAAAGAAAAGCTAACAGTTAAGCATTTTCAAATCAAACTCGTTTAAATCTCAAGATCCTTAATCTCAAAGGCAAAGGTGAATAATGTTTATATCTCTAAACTTTTATGTTTTCGGTTTTAGGATTAAATTCGAATGATTTTGCAAAGGTTTGCCATGTCTTTAAGTGATAAAATGATTATATATATATATATGTTGATGATTTATGTATGTTCATACAGATTTTCTGACGTGTTTTAAGATGAAAACCCTATTAAATGACATCCTTTAGCCTTGCGAATTTTTATGATGATCTAAAAAGTTATTTTAGAGATAGATTTCAATTTTTAGAACTTTCTGAATTCATATGGAACTGTTAAGAATTTTCTAAGGAAGAAAATGGTATTTTGGATTATTAAATTATTTATGGGAAAAATAATAATTATTTGGATCCGAAAATTTTATATGTTGAAAAGAACATGTTAGTTGATTCTCTGGAATTTTTCTAGAATTTTCCAAGGTGTTTTAATAGTTATATAAAATTACTTAAGGAATGTGACTTAAATGTACATAATTATAAAGGAAAAGGGGCTTTTTCAAAATTACTTAAATTTCCAAATAAGGAAAGTCGGTAGCATTTTTGAACATAAAATTTTGGCAACCATTCCGATTTAGACAAACAAGGCAGGTTGGGTACAAAAGAACTATTTTTAAAGTACAAATAAATAGTTTTTCTACTATTTCAACTCTTTCAGTAAGAGCTTCCGCCTTCATTCCAAACAATCCAATAAGATCGAAAGGTATCAAACCTTTCGACTAGGTCAAATACCAAAACATATGGTATCAAGCAACTGGTACGTAGTGAATTGGAAGAAGTCGAAAGGTTTAGGGATGAAAGGTTATAGCTTTCGAAGGAGATGAAACTTTGTTTTGATTTTAAAGAAAATACGCCTGCTAGCTTTCGATAAAGAGCTTTCGACGTTGTCAAATGGTTTAAATGAAAAAGGTTACAATTGGTTTGCTTTCTTGCTTTAATTGAAACCTTTCGATAAAGTCAAAAGGTATAGCTTTCGATATGGTTGAAAGCTTAGTTGTCGCTTCCAAACATTTTGACACAAATGGAGTCAAAGGTTATCTTTTGTTTTGTACAACTTGCCACCACTCTCAATTGATTTCGAAGGGTTGGTTCAAACATCAACACTTCGTTGTTTTAAAATACTTATGAAAGGTTTTGTTAAAGGTTTTGAAGCAGTTGCTTTCGATCCAATATTTTTCTGATCCTTTTGCTTTACTTGAAGGCATAATCCAAATGTTTTAAATTGAAACGTTTTAAAGGTTTCAAATTAGTCTACTTCGAATGGCTTCGAAAGATTTCCACTATTTTAAATTGAACCCAATGTCTTCGAAAGGTTTTGAATTTCATTGCTTTCGAAAGGTTTATAAATGGTTTTATATGGGAGGTATCCCAGGCTTTTGACAAAGTCAAAAAGTGAAACCTTTCGACTGGGCCGAAAAGAAACCTTTCAACTTGGTCGAATGGTAGAACCTTTCGACAAGGTCGAAAGATGGTTTTGAAATAATTTCGAAAGGCTGAAGTTTAAAGGTTTTTAAAGTGAATGTTGTATGTTTAAAGCTTATAAAAGGAAAGCACTTTAAAAGGTTTTGAAGGAGTTACCTTAAATGGTTTCGAAAGATTTATTAAAGGATATGAAGGTGTTACCTTCAATACTTTTGAAGGGTTTTATTAATGGTTTTGAAGGAGTTGTCTTCATTGTTTTCGAAAGGTTTTTAAACAAAGGTTTCGAATGGAAGGAATAGGCAAATTGCCTAAGTGTTATAAGTTATAAAGGATTATAACTTTTTTTAAAAGGATAGAAAATTCTTATTGAACATCATCAACATTATTTTGAATGAAGTATATATAACATGGCAAAAATAGCTTAGAATATAGCTAAAGATATATTTTCCTTGTATATATATGATTTGACGGACTAAATCATACTGAAAAGTTTATCAAGGAAAATTTGCAGGACAGTTAGCCCAGATATTTTGAAGGGTGGTTAACCCAAAAGAAAATTCAGGCAGTTAGCTCATTTAAATTCGGACAGTCGGTCCTTATTTAGGGCAATCAGCCCAAAGGACAGTTAGTCCAGAGGACGATTAGTCCAAAAAAGAGCAGTCAGCTCTAATATGAATCGATGGTTTATTTATTAGCATAAGAGACCTTGCTACTTTTTAAGGACAGTTAGTCCATCCTTTTTACCTTTTTTTGGGTAGATAGCTCATTATCTAGCATAAAAGATATTATTGTTTTAGTATAATCAATTTTAGAACAGATAGTCCCAAAGAGAGCGGTTATCTCAGAATTTAGGATAGATAGTCCAGTATAGAGCAGATAGCTTAGATTTTAGACAGATAGTCTATTTTATTTTCTGTTTTAGCATAATGGATATTGCTATATTATTATAATCAGTTGATTAACAATTTGGTTGCAGGAAAGGATTTGCAAAATATATGTTTAGAAAAGAGATATTAGTGAGGGGAAACTCATTTCGCTGAGCGGCGTAGTCTCACTATATATCAATAAACAGATATGTAACAGAAGTTATTCATACCATGCTTTATGTCTGACTCGAAATTTTTGCTTCCCCTTAAACTCTCGGGTGCTCAAAATTGATTTGAATAGGCCGAGGGTTTAGGTTTTGCGAATAAAGCATCTGTAGATGAGCACGTGGCTAATAGATAGCTAAATTAGGAATTTTGTTTTAAAATTGTTTTTGCTGTCTATTAAGACAGACATGTATATATTGCTTTGATCATCTAAAGGGACATCTTCAAATGTCGCTCTTGGCGTATTGTTATAAATTATATTTGATCAATGCTTAGGATACGTTTAGGGATTTTTATAACTTGGATATGATATTATTTAAAATGTAATCACTGAAAATTATTGTTTTTGAAATTTTTTGATTTTGTTCATATTCAAGTGCTTCTGATATTATGAATACCATTAACAGTACCGTATTTCATCACCAGAATTTGATACTGTGGATGACTGTAGCATCCATAGCGCTTATATTTTAGCCTTTAGATATGGGATGTTACAGTTCAGTGAAATTTCCAACATTCATTATCTGTGTACTCCTTTAGATCAAATAACTTTGCAACCAGTAAGAATTTACTTTACTGCTGTATATTTCATAATTGTTACAACTCTACCTGACTTTATCGCACAAACTACTAGAACTCACAAACCCATACAACTATATTTCCATCTACAAATCTAAGTGCTAAGTCAAAAACTATTGAAAAAATATGTATGATGATCTAACTCAATCTTTACGCATTACTGTTACCGATATTACAATTTGCTGATGCAATCCAAATTTTGCTACCTTTATGTAGCATTTGAGACCAACGAAAAGCAGAAACTAGAGAAGGTTTGTCCAATTCAAAACAGTGAAAAAACTTAAAACTCAGGTGAGTCAACTAAGCAATGTTTTCTAACTTCCTCTTTGCAGAACGACATCGAATTTGGAGATGAGGTATACGAAATCAAACATTCAGTGGAACACAAATCTGGAGCTAGAGGTGGAATTATCATATGAGCAATACCTTAAATTTAATACAAATCAATCTCAATACAGCAACTTACCCATTATTGCATCTTGGAAAGAAGATCCGTGTCAAAAATAAGGGAAAACTGAAGACGTGGCTTGAAGATCCACCATCTTCTGCCCCTACTACGTAAATTATTATGTATTACATAGCCTATATGTATTGTTGTAATGTATATATATTTTGTTCCTTGTATGTTTAGCAATTGTATGTTTAGCAATATGAAATTATGTTTCTTGGTTTTACTTAACTTCTTCGTTTGTCTTATGTATCATCTACCATGGTTATAATACTTAACATTTCATTAATTCTGATACATAGTCCGTTTGCTGTTTCCAATTCATACACGTAATTAGTTAATTAAGGAACCGAGTTATGTTGTTTTGACCACATTTAAATTTTATCTCGCTACTTGAAAGTCTTGCTTGCACTTTATTATGGATGTGCTTTCACAGCTGTATATACTACAACTTCTCCACCTCATCATCCTACCCGAATATTGACATTTACTACGATGTACAAGCTACTAAAAGTAACATTTTGCCTTTTTTGCTTTCTTTTTTATTGTTCTCGAAGTAATTAATCAACCATTACATGAATGGTTAGCAACATGTTAAACTGCCTATTATAATGAATACAAAAATCAATTACAAATTTGAATGAAATCACCATTGGCATCAATATTAACCAATGAACGCATACATTATACAACAATTCGTGCAAACCTCAATGCTAACAAGATGATATCAACATCCAGAAAAAGTACTTCATTATTCAAAATTCTAACTACAAACTAATATCATTAACTTTAAGCTTTGAACTATTTTTATAACTCAAATGCCCGTGTGCGTAGTATGGACCACACACAAGTCGAAATTTTTGTAGAGCGCCGTTGTTGATTTTAATCTTGTTTATATACTTATGGTATAGAATTGTTAAATGCCCAAAGCTTGATAGTTTGGCTAAAAGTTGATGTATTCTTTGTTAAGTTCAAAGTTGATCCTTTCTAGTGAAAAATGGTGGTGATAGTAGCTGCTAATGTAGCTTCGAAGCTCTTTACAACTTTTTGAAAAGCTATTTGGTTTATGACTATGATTTCCCATTGAAACACTTTTGTTGCTACTTGGATTTTAAGGATGTTCTAAATGCGACATTGGAATTCTGTAATCCTTTGTTATGCAACTTTGTCGTTTGATTTTTAAAAGTATTTTGAAATGGTTTTCGAATTTGGCTTTTGTTTTTCAAACACTTTTTGCAAAGTGGTTTAAAATATAGAAAGAAATGTTAAAAGCAAATTGACGTATAAAACTAAGTTTAAAAGTCACGGTCCATATATCGATAGTCGCTATGGATGCACTTTGAAAACCTATGGTTTTAATAAAGCATATAAGGTTATCTGCTTTAAATATTTTGTAAATTCTTTTCAAATATGTTTAGAAGTTGTATAAGTATTTAAAAAGGAGTTTGAATTTGGGTTTGATTTGAAAAGAAAAGATTTTTCCTAAATTATAATTTAAGTATTTTAAAAATGTACTTTTGAAAAGTTGACCGTTTAAAAGAGATTTGAGATTTAAAGGATTTAATTTGACGTATTTAAACAAGTGGTTTATATAAAGAAAAACCCTTTATTTTTCAAAGTTGTATTCTTTTTAAATGGTGATGGTTTTAAGTTATGATTTGAACGAAAGTTTAAACTTTGTTTAAGGTGTTTTAAAGGAGATTTGAAGTGATTTAAATGATTATTTGATATAATAAAGCAAGTGCACTTTTATGGAAAGGTGTTTGTTTATAATATTTTGTTCATTATAAATAGTATATGGGATTATGAGGTCTTATACTTGATGTTAAACTTTGAGGTAGGTAAACTTCTACCTATCCTGAAATGTAAGAATGTTGTCGAGTCAAGTTTTGAGAGGTAATAATACCCCAACTTGAACGGCTTCATTATTAGTCAAAGGATAGTTTAGGTTTGAAATCAAAGATTAACATTAAATATATGAAGTATGATTTCCATATACGAATTCCGTTACTTATGGAAATTAAGTAGTCCTATACTTAGTATTAAGAGTCGATGAGTCGATTGATCCTCTATCTGTAAGATCTAAAATCAAAACGTTTTTACTAAGGAAAGACCATGAGCAATCAATGCCCTGACTTACCTGGCTTCGTTTCTGGACGAGGGATAGAGTAAGTCGAAATATTGGAAACATGGCAAGTACAGGAGATTTTATTTCCATAAATGACCATTTTAACATATGGTGATATGGAAAGTATTCTTTTCATACTCAATACCAGATTCTGACATATGAGTTTACCTGTGAGAGTTTAAGAATATGTATCAAGGCAAGGATAGTACGCTAACTTGTCCGGCTACATTATTAATCGAGGGATAGTACAAGTTTGAAATCGAAAAGAGGTGGTAAGTATATTTGATCTAATTTCCATACGATCCATTTACTCACACCAAAGAAAAGCGTTTTGGGTTCATAGTAAACAATGTTTTTAAGTGACATTTTTTTGATCCATTAAGTTTACTTTTGAAATATGAAATCTTTCTTAATGTTTTGTAAATATACTTATACCATTGAGATAAGTATATGGATATATTTTCTAAGTGTTGAAGAGTATAAATGAATAGTGAATGAGTAGTAACATATGTATGTCTTTGCAAAAGTATTTTGATACAAGTATTTACAAAGTGATTTTAGTTAGTGAAATGATTCATTAAAGAGGCTAATTGGTTACTTGTGTGCTTAATCATGATTGGTTTCCATATGAAATTAAATATTTGATTGGATCGTTTTCTTATTTGATAGTTAAATTACCGACTATCAAATCTTGGCCAGTTTTGAAACTATCGATTGTTGGTTCGAAGAGACCGGGATTGGATAATCATGGGTTATCCAAAAACCACTTTGAACAGGCATAAGCGTAAAATTGGAGACATCTTGAAGATGATGGAAACCAAAAATGGAATTCTTTGAAGTGCAAGGCTACTTGCTACTAATTCCAATGGTGATTCCAAAAAGAATGTAATAAAAGTAATGCCTTCGGTTTGCTCGGTCCAAGAACAACTTATATGGATGAATGCTGATGTTGTATTGTTGCTTGAAGGGCATTTTTAGCATTCCCAGAGGGATTTTCTAAGTGGTAAAAGGTAGCCTCAAACCTTACACCTGAAAATGACTAAAACATAGGAGATCCAGCATGACAATGTGCTACCATTAGGGTATGATCATCACTTGCTTCTAGATGGATATTTATTAATTATGTATGCTGGATCCATGGAAATGATTTTTCAAGTTGACAACCAGGGTAATGATCATATTCGGTACCATCCAAGAAGGGGAAAGCAGATTCTATGCTGGCAGAGGTGCAATATTTTTAGCCTTGGCACATTTTCTCTAGAGGTGTACTATATAGAAAGTAGTCCCTTAACTTGTCATTGTTGGAATCCATTTTCCAATATGTACCTTACGAACTTAGTTGTATACCAAATATGTTGGAATGTGAGATGCAAGCATTTCAGCTATGTTATATATATTTATTTTAAGCCATATACATTATTATAATATCATAAGAATTTCTAATAAAGATGGTTTGGTTATCGTCAAGTAAAAACTCATCCATAATTTATGTGCGGCATGGTCTTACGAGATGCCTTTATTTTGGAAGGTTTTATAAATATAAAAATCCATATGATTTGATTTTTCTCACGCTAGTTTACCAGACTGATTTGGATATTATTTTCTTATAATACATGGGTCATACCTGAGTATATTTTTAAATTTAGTTATGGATGCTTTGGAGGTTCACGAGCTGGATGCATCCAAGACGTATTCACCTTTTTTTTATTCCCGTTGTATTTCTTATAGGGAGATCTTAAAGAATTCCATGCAATTTTGATTTTAATCTCATAATATACTTATGGTTTAAAATTATTGAATGCCAAAATCTTGGTAGTTTGGAAAAAAATTGAGATACCCTTTGCTAAGTTTATAGTTGATTCTTTCTAGTGAAAAAGTGTAGTAGTAGCATTTGCTAAATGCTAATTTAGCTTCGTAGCTTCGTTATAGCTTTTTGAAGTGCTATTTGGTCTATGACTTTGATTTCCCATTGAAATACTTTTGTAGCTTCTTGGATTTCTAAGGATGTTTTAAATGCGGCATTGGATTTCTATAATCTTCTTTTATGGACTTTGTCATTTGATTTCTGAAAGTATTTCGAAATGGTTTCCGTACTTATCTTTTGTTTTTCAAACCCTTTTTGCAAAGGTATAAAAGTGGTTTAAAATATAAATGTGGTTAAAAGCTAATTGATGTACAAAATAAAATTTAAAAGTTACAACCATATAGCAGTAGTCACTATGGATGCACTTTGGAAACCTATGATTGTAGTAAAGTTTAAAAGGTTTTCGACTTTAGAACTTTTGTAAATTCTCTTCAAATGTGTTTTTATAAAAGTTGTAAAAGTATTTAAAAATGAGTTTGAAATTGGGTTTGATTCGGAATGATAAGATTTTTCCAAAATTATAGTTTAACAATTTTAAAAACGTATTTTTGAAAAGTAGGATGTTTAAAAGAGATTTGAGATTTAAAGGATTTAATTTGAGATATTTAAGTAAGTAGTTTATATAAAGGAAATCCCTTTACTTTTCAAAGTCGTCTTCATTTTAAAAGGTGATGGTTTTAAATTATAATTTGAATGCCAATCTGAACTTTGTTTAAAGTGTTTTAAAGGAGATTTGAATTATATATAAGTGATTTAATGGATTATTTTATCTAATAAAGCAAGTGTACTTTTATGGAAAGGAGTGTGTTTATTATAAATATAAAATCCATATGACTTAAGTTTTCTCACGTTGGTTTACCAGACTAATCCGGGTGTTATTTTCTTATAATACCCGAGTCAGACCCAAGTATATTTTCAGATTTAGTTATGGATACTTTGGAGCTTCAGAAGACGAGCTGGATGCCTCCAAGACGTATTCACGTATTTTTTATTTCCACTATATTTCTAGTTTCTATTTATCAGCATTTGTGAGGACAGGTTGTTGTAATTGTCTAAGCTAATGAAGGGTTTGTTTACTCTGATGGTTGTATGCATATTAAAGCTTTATGTGTGAAGATCCATTGTGTGAGTGTATATTACTAATACACACACACGATGTGAGATTCTGTTGTGTCTTTTTTTTCTTTCACCCTAACAATTAGTCTTTTCGGCACTCGGATGCTCAGCACGTGAATACTGTAGATGTATTAGTGTCGATTTATGATGGTTGAAAAGGCGGATCGTCACAGTGGCTTGATGATAAAAAATATTTTCAAATTAAATAGTATTATTAATGAATTTTTTAATTAACTAAAAGCCATATTTAAAAGATTAATATTATATAATATATGTTTTAAATCTTATAAAATTTATTTATGCAAAGAAAACATTCGATAGCAAATAAAATTATATACATTATACATGTGTATATAAAACACAATTATTTATTTAACCGAAAATTGATTAAGTAATTTAATATATATGTGTATATATATACATTTATAAATAAAAATTTGTACAAAATTTTATTCAACATATAATGGACTTTATATTTTCAAAAATATATATTTAATCCAGTTTAATTTTATGCAAGATTTACATATAATAAATGTTTTAATAATTTAGTTAAAAAACCGAAAAGAAATTAAATTAAAAAAATTACCTGACCGAGAACAAACTGTAGAAATTTATTTATTTATAAATTTTAGTTATATTAATATATATATATATATATGACTAATTATATGTTTGTATGAATTATATATAAATAAATAAATAAAAATGTTTTTACTGCTTTCATTATATAATGTATATTTATATCTTCAAATTATTTTATTAACTAAAATTTAGATAATTTTTTGATTTAATTATTATACATACATACATACATACATTTTATAAATGTTTTATATAAATGGTTTACAACTAGGATTTCAATACACACACGCGCTCTAATTTTATATTATATTTTCATTAGACCTATATATAATGTTTTGGTTATACATTTAGACAACATATTTGTATACAGGAGGTGCTAACATGTCTATTATGGTATAAATCCTAACATCTATACACGGGTACGTCAAACCATATTGTAACGACCCAGAATTTTGGTCATTGGAAATTGAAATATTTAATTGATTTTAAATATTTAAAAATTAATTTTATAGATTTAGTAACTTGAATTTCAAATATAGCAATTTATTGAGTAATTTAATTGTTCAATTTAATAATTGGAAGACCGTTTAAATAATTTAAATCTTAGATTTTATCTGGATAAAAATATTTTAAAGGCTTATTCAATTTCTTTTAAGAAGAATGAAGGTAATAGAACTTTTAGATTGAATTTAAAAATGATTTAATCGATTTTAAAAATAACTCGTTTTAATTGACGAGTAAAAATAGCCTTATAGGAGCACAGCCTCGGATTTCGACGAAACCGATTTTATTGGATCTGCAACAGTGTATTATCGGATTTCAAATTTTGTAGCATTTAGAATTACCATTTGGCATACGGGATAGAAACGCGTTGATATTTATATTGAAAATTTAATATAATAATTGGGTTCGAAAAGCTATCTTCTCCATACGGCCGAATTGGGGTTCGAGAATTATTCCGTTGCGTTCGAAATAGGGGTATAACATTAGAAACGTCGGGCGGCTTGCCTCAATAGGAGTTCGGAATAAATATCTAGATATTTTGGAATTTAGAAAATATATATTATCACATCAGCCATTTTTCTTTTCTTTTCAAAGCCACCTTACACAGTTTGAGCCACACCTATCTGTACCATGTCCCCTCTATGATGCTTTCACCACCCTCCCCTATTCAAAACGTTGCAGATCAGAAAAAAAAAGAGGAAAAATATATATAAAAGTTTGAATTCAATATCCTACATATCAAAATCCACTTAATATAAAAATCTGAAATGAGCATTAAAATTTTTCTTTCGAGAAGATCTACACATGGGTATACTTGGTTGAAGGTGCAACGATGGTTGGAGGAATTCGACAGTGGACTGCCGTGGGTTTATAACCTAGGATTTTGATTTTCTTAAGCTATTGTGATCGATGGGTGGTTTGGGAAGCTTGGCGGCATTTATCGGGTCGAGGCGCACTTAGGGCCAAAACCCGGTGGTGTGCAATCATGAGGGGTGTCGCGTCGCTTCCAGGTCGAAGGTTTTAGTGGCGATGTAGCGTTTCAATCTACGACGATGGAGAGGAAGTTGAAGGTGCGTTTAAGCTCATGGAAGCTAGGAGAGTCGACTGGCTGTGGCAGCTTAAGCGATGGCGATCGATGTTGGCAGCGTGTACATGGAGTTGTGCACGGCCATGGGAATTTATTCGTGTATAGGAATTTGGGTAAGATGTGGAACAATAGTGCGTCGGGCTTTCGTTTGTGGGCTACGTAATGAAATTTAATTGAAAGTTTAACAATATAATTTGTTTTCAATAAATTCAATTTCTTATAAATATCATAACTCGCTCATTCTAGGTCGGATTCGACGCAACTTTTTGTGTTGCATTCATAATAACATATTCTACGTATATGAATTGGATTAGAACAATTTGGAACTTTCGGAATTTTTGGCGAAATTCGAACACTGTTCGAATTTGGTCAGAACCGAAACATTTCGGCAACTACTAAAATAAAGGTGAGTAAATCTCACTCATTTGGATAACTAGTTTTATTTTAAAGTGTTAAAATTATTTATTGGCTGATTGGATGAATTTATAAATTATTATCCATTGGATGTATGTATATGTTAGCATATATATTTGTGGTTGGATACATTCCTGCGATTGGAGCGGATGAGGCACTACGCACCCCGCGTAATAGCGGATGACCCTATATTACCGCGATATCCCACCTCGAAGCGGGATTGCTATTTTATATTATCTAACATCTTTGGTTGCAGGGAAATCGGTTGGAGGAATCCACTGGATTCCTCAAAAATGTTGATTTTAATTTCATATACAGTGATATATGATGTGTCTGAATCATCTGTGATAGATTATGATATGATTTGATCTATTGGATGCTATAGTAGCATTGGCCTAGATTTTGATATTTTAAAATACCATAAATATTATATTTGAATTTGAAAAGAAATTAAAAGAGGATTCTGGAAGTGAAATATTTATATTGATTTTTTGGATTATTTAAAGAAGTATTGTTTTGGATAAAATAAATGATTTGATTTTAAATTTGTACTTAACTATTTTGTGAAATAATTTTAGATGGAGATTTTAAAACAATGTATATATAAGATTTTTAGACAATAAGTTTAAGTGATATTTGTTTAAATGTAAAAGGGCTTTAAAAAAATCGAGATTTAAATAGATTGAGAGAATAAAAGGGAATTTGGAAATAAATGTAAAATGGCTATACTGGATTTCAAATAAGATTTTTAAATACGAAATGGAAGCAGAAATCGAGATTTGTTTGGCTTTGGAACATAATTTTGATTATTCAAGAAATAGATTTATAAATGGAATTTTAATTAGAAATCAATTTATAAATAGGTTTTTGTAATATACACCTGTATAAACTGGGAATGACTTTATGAAAATTTATAAACGATGTTTATAAATTAGTGGAATGTTTATCATTTGATAAATGGGAAATATAAATTCAAAGGGGAATTTAAAATGAGACAAGGAAACTAGCTTAGAAAGAAATAGTGGATTCAATCTTGGAATTTGGGAATAGTTGTGAGTTTGGAAATGTAAATCGTATTATGAAAAATCGAGGGAGGTTTATAAGTAAAAAATGGTTATATTGGATTTTAAAAATATTTTTTTATCAAGAAGTGAAGTTGTTTTGGAAAAGGATTTTTATTTGTTAAATTATTATTTGGACTAAAATATTTCAAAAAGTTAGTTACTTAAATATTTAACATTGATTGAAATATATTCTAATTTTCATAATAAGCTTTGAAAATCTATTATTATTATTTATGAATGGATTGAGAATTTTCTATCATTGTTATTAAATAAGGGGTGGTAATATTTTAAATAATTACTTATATGTGTTTATAAATTTATTATTTTACTTTAGAATACTTATTTTAAAAAGGTAGTGTTTTGGAAATTTATTGAAGTTACTTGTAAATACTCTCGAGATTTGTAAATAGGACTGTATTGAATGGATGCGATTTTATAAGAAAAATCTTATAATGGAATATTTCAAATGGTTTAAAATTTGTAAAGGGATATTTCCTTAAATTAAACTTTGAAATTTATAAACAAGTCTTATAGATAGATTTGGAAATATTTATGAAATAAAGAAATTTTTGGGAAGTAATGTTATATTTTCATAGCGTAATTCGAGGGCAGAAATTGCCTACAGTTTAGGATGTTTTCGCTAGATAGCAACGTAACCATTGTGCAAACTGCGATCTATGATTGATTGCATGGTGGAAATCGGGAGGCAGAGATTGCCTAAGTTAAGTTTTGTTTTTCTGGGATAGAGATGCAACCATCGTGCTGCGATCCATGGTCGATACCGAATAGTACTTCCATATTTATTTTAATGAGTTTTCATTTTTGAAAGAAAGGAACTGTGAATAGACTTATTCAAATGAAATAAGTATTTTCCTGTTTTAAATGAGGAATTCAAATTTATCAAATTTAAATGTAAATGTGGCTTAGTGATTTCAGTGGGAAATGTGATCTATGGTTGAATGTTTGATTATTTGATAGTTAAATAACCGTGATATCCCGAAATTTCGGGCAATATAAATTTAATAATCTGTATTAAAAATTAAATTGATTTGATGATTATTGTTAATAAGATTTGGATTGATTTAATAATCCAATTAAATAAATATTAAATTGGTAGATTTTATCTTTTTAAAAGCTAATAAATTGTTTTCTATTTATAATATATACATTTATTTGTATATATTGTAAATAGATAAGCTTTGCTTTAAATTTAACAAATAAAATTATGTTTTCCAATTCTAATATTCTTGGTAATTTGGAAATTTAATTTTATTTAAAATTAAATATCTCAAAGCTATTTAAATAAATAACTATATGGTTTTAAAAACTTAGGAAAAAGTTTAATTGTTTAAATTGATTTTAGCTTAAGTTTAAATTCAAATTAATTAACAAAAAGGTTTGTTTTATTTTCTTTTTAGATATAGCTTGATAAAATAAGCAGTTTATAATAAAAAGATAATTTCTTTTATAAATTATTTAAAATTGATAATTTGTTATTTTCAAACAATATAATAATGTAATATTTATATATGTAAATATATATAGATTTTAATATAAATAAAATTGTTATTTCAAATTGAATTCGTGTGTATATATATATATATATATATATATATATATATATATATATATAACTTGATCTTTAAATTGGACCTTAGAATATGATTTGGATTTGAATTTAAAGTTTGGAATTTCAAAGGATAAATATTTAAATTATTTTGGATTTTAAAATATATGTATAAACTTTTATTTATATATAATTGGTTTTATTTCTTTTAAAATTATCTATACATATAAATAAGTATTTATAAACTAATTGATTAAGCATAATCTTATATTAAACTTTAATTACGAATACTAATTAATTTAAAATACATGTGTTAGCTAATAAATTAAGGTATATGACAAATGTTAATATTTTGGACAAGTGTCATGTTTTAATTTTCGTTTTTCTTTGATTTTTATTAAACCATAAATTAAGTTATATAAGCACACATCTCTCATTTCTTTTTCTTTTTCTCATTTCTAAACAAAGAAAAAATTTCAGTTGAAACTTATTTCTCAAAATCAAATCTGAAATCAATATTTCACAAACCAGAAATAAATTCAAACATGCAAACCTGTAATAGCATTTTCAATATCAAAGAGCATGTTTGCAAAGCTTCTTCTTCAATCTGTAAATCACTCCCTCAAATCCACAAATCAAAATGCAAGTCAAAATCCCTGTTATACATTTTCCAAGTCGATAACCTGAACATCATCTTCAACCTAAGATGATTAAGCCTGCATTTTTCTTCTTCAATCTGTTCAAAAGCCCGTAGTTCATTTTCAAATCAAAAGCCAGTTCTTCTTCAACCTGAGATTTTCAAATGCCTACATCTTTTCAAAAAAAAAACTAAAGCAAGCCTGAGAACAACAAGCCTGCATGTAACTGCAAGTTTGTAAATCGAAGCATTTTAAAGAAAGCATTCAAATTTAAAGTTTTCAACAACAATGGCAATGCAGTTTCCAATCTTAAACAATTCTAGATTTTTGCTTAAAGCCTGTTCACTCGTCTTTGTTTCATGCATGCCTGGTGAGTAACTTTTTATTTAAAAGCCTAAGTATAATAAACTTGTTGCATGTTCATATCTATAAATTTGTATGGTTGTGTGTAAAATTTTAAGTGCATTTCTGTGAATATATGTATGAATGGGTGGATGTGTGTGTGTGTGTGTGTGTGTATGATGCTGTTGTATATGCATTTGATAGTACTTAGTTTTAGAAGCAAGGATTTTGATACAATCCATTTCCTCTTAAACCAATCTCTGTTAAGATTTAAAATTCAAACAAAACTTGATTGTTTGATCATAGAGTAGGTTTTAAAAAATTTATATAAGTTAAATAATTTTGTATTGGCCCTGGAAATAAAACAACAGAGCAAAATTTGTATAAAGTGAAAATTCATAGTAATTCATTAACTCAGAGTTATAAATCAAATCCCTAAACTAAAACATGATTTTTAACACTAAAATCATAATTTTTAATACTAGATTGAAGTTGTAGTTCTTGTTTGAACTGAAAATGGGAAATTGGGATTTTCTGGTGATCTACTTGTTTTTGGAGGTTGGGTTTCTTCCTGGAGGTGGAGGAATGATCGTAGGATCGCGGAAAATTGTCAAAAAGGCGAACATATCATCGTTGTAGCTGCGGTGGAGGATTGAAGTCTGTAGCCCTAGTTTGGATAGGTTGGGTATGTTTGATCGTCGTAGCTTCTATGTTGAATCGAGTTGCTTGGGGTTTTGGGATATGAAAGCGGGGTGGTTGTCGAAGTAGTGGCCGTAAGTATAGGCACTACGGTGGTCGGAGGATCGAGATTTCAATTGTTCCATGTTTTGATGTGGTGTTTCAGGTTCTGGTTCCAAGTATGGGATGTGAAGCTCGAATTTGATTTCGAGTCTGGAAGGTTGATCCGATGATCGTGTTTAGGTGTGAGGATGATCGATGACTTGAGGAGATCATCGGTGGTGATAGGAGTTGAACGGCGCCGCCATGCATGTGCATGGTGCACCTCTTCGATTCTGATGAGTTGGGTTGTTGCAGTGGGTTTGTTCTCGGGTAATTCGAGTATTTGACTCGAAGCAGTTTGATTTTTGACTCGAAGTCATTTTGGTTATGGCTCGGGTAGTGTTGTGTTACAAGCTTTAAAAGAAAACCTGTTCTGTATTTTTTTAAATTTTAAAATGAAGTTTAAAATGTAAATCAAAGTTTTAAACAAGGTTTAAATCTAAGTTTAAATCTGAATTCTAGTTTAGTTTGAACCTTAGTTTTGAAATAATTTAAGTTTTTGAAATTTAAATTGTTTTAACAACTTTAAAGTGTTTAAGGTGTGTTTTTTTTAATAGTTTGAATTTAATAATGAAGTTTTAAATGTAAAATAAAGTTTTAAATCAAGTTTAATCTGGAATCAAATTTAGTTTGAATCATAGTTTTGAAATAAAGAAAGTGTTTAAATTTAAAATGTTTTAAACAACTTTGTATGTTTAAAGTGTATTTTCAAATTGATTTGAATTTAAAATGAATTTAGTTTTTAAATTCTTTCAAATTTCTTTATAAAATAAGTATTTCCTTAACATGAGATTTTAAAAGGTCTTTAAATTTTGTTTTAAACTTTGTAAAGTTAAATTTGTATTCATTTTAAATCTTAAATTTAAAATGAAATTTAAAAGTAAATTTGAAAGTTAATTGTTTTCAAATGTGTTTGTGAATGATAATTATCATTAATAGGAAAATGTTTTTTTATTTTAAAGTTAATAAAGACTTAATGATTTATGACTCATTAAATTATTAAAATAATTAAAGAGGATAATTAATTTATTTATTTAATTAATTATTTGGATTAATTAATTAATAATTAAGAGTTTAAATTAATTAATTAAGGTTTAAGATTAATTATTTAGAGATAATTAATTAAGGATTATTAATTAGATAAGATTAGAATATTAATTAATGATTAAAGATTAATTAATCAAGTAGGTTAAAGATTAATTAAGTTACAGTTAAAACTTAATTAATTAAATAATTAGGATTAATTAATGGATTTTTAAAGATTAATCAATTTTTAATTAATATTCATTAATGTAAGTATAATTACTTAAGAAAAGTAATTAAAGAACTGTTATTAGTTAATGAAGGTCATTAACTTGAGATTATGTAACAATTACTCAATGGGAAAATTTTTAATAATTAATTAGATTAATTAATTTAAAGATAATCAGTTGTGAAGTTGTTTAAGTGTAATTACTTAATGAAGTAATTAAGAGATTAATTACTCTGTGTAATTAATTGAGTTTAATGTGATTAGTTTAAGTTAATTAATTAAGTTTAATTTATTTAAGACAATCACCGGATGATTTGATAAATAATTACTTAATGTAACTAATGGAGTGTAATTACTTAGTGAAGTAACTAATGGTAATTACTGGATGTAATTAATGGAAGTAAGAATGAAAGTAATTTGGATTAAATTACTTTGTATAATTAACCAAGGGATTAATTAAAGATAATTAATTAAGAAGTAATTAATTTATTTGATAAAGTAATTAAGGATAGTTAATTACTGGATGAGATTAATCAAGAGTGATTAATAAATATGGTTTAATTAATGATTAATTACTTAATGTAATTAATTTAAATAGAATAATTAATTAAAAAGTGATTAGGGATCATTAATTAATTAAATTAATGATATAATTAAGGAGTAATTAATTTTAGTTAATTAATTAATGAACTAATTAATTAATGTAAGGATTAATGTAATTAATTTTAGTTAATTAATTAATGAAGTGATTAATTAATGTAAGGATTAATGTAATTAATTTTAGTTAGTAATTAAAGGTTAATTACTATAAGTGGTTAAGAATAATTAATTTTTGAAATTAATTAAAGGATAATCACTTGAATGTAATTAAAAGATAATTAATCAAGGGGGATTAATTAAGATGTATAATTAGAGAATGATTAATTAATTGATTTGTAATTAATTAATGTTTAAGTAAGAATGATTTATGCAATGAAAATAATTAATTTAATTTATTTTAAATTAATTATGGATGAAGTAATTAATTTAATTCATTTTAAATTAATTATAGTGTGATTTAATAATCCTTGCTTATGTATGGATGGATGATATTGATTGCCTTTAAGGGTTTGAGATCTCAGATATGAGATGAGTGATGTTGTGTGATATGGATGCTTTGGTTGAAGTGTGATGATAATGTGGATTATCTATTTGTGATGATAATGTGAATTATGTATTTGTGATGATAATGCAGATTATCTATTGTGACATTGTGAATTATCTATCTGTATGTATATAGATAATAGAATTTAATTGTTTTAAACTTTAAAACAACTTGGACCTAAATGATGGCGTTTTGGATTTCGATGAGACCGGGATCGGGTTTGCAGATTTGGATATCCAAAAACCACATCGATCCAAATTAACGATAGGTCGTGAATCTCAAGTGAAGATGAAGATTCAGAGTGCAAGGGTTATTGTCGTTAACTCTGAGGGTGATTCCAAAATGAGTTTAACGAGATAATGTCTTCGATTTCGTACGAACCCGGAACAAACTTGTATGGATTGAATGCTTTCATAACATCATCAGGTGGACGATGAGCATTCTAAGTGATGTGTTCTGATTAAGGTAATCATAGCCTCAAGCCTCATCAACCGAGAATGGCTAAAACAGGGGAGGTGCAGCAAGGCTAAGTGGGTCATGCCCAAGTAGGAGGAGATTTACCCCTGTCTAGATGTCCCTTTTTATTTCGGCTGTGTGGTGCGGTTGCTGATCACAACTACGGGTTGTCTTGTTCGAAACTGTTCAGTAAGGAATGGTTCTGGCCTTGTGTTGCAGAGGATTTAGGGTGGATCCTCGGTACGTGGATCTAGGCCACGTACTATGATGGGCGGTACCCCAGTATCCCTGCCATTGTATGGAATCAATTCTCCATTAAGTGCCCTACGTTTTAGTTGTGCCTAACTATGTTGGAACGTGAGATGTAAGCATTCCAGCTATTTCTGTATTTTATTTGAAAACCCTAGACCCTATTATAATATTACTGGATTACCTATCAAATGTTTTGGTTAGCGTAAGGTAAAAACTTACCCATGTTTATTTGTGGGAAGTCTTACGTGATACCTTTTCTTTAAAAGGTTTTTCAAAAGTTAAGCAACTTTAACCTGTTACTCACACCAGACCTATGTCTGACCCGGAGTTTATTTCTGTTTTCTTAAACTCGTGGGTACTTAAATTTTTACGAGTAGCCAAGGGATTCAGGTTAGCTTTGATAAATTGTGGAGGAGCAATGGAGCAGGAGGCTTCAGCGCTGTAGATATATATAGTGTTCCACTGTGTTGGTATCTCTGGGTGGTTCCTGTGAAGACCCGCAAATCCGTACTCCTTGAATATACACTAATCTCTATAGATTAACTCAAGATGAACAAAAATACGAATTATCAATGTTTTAAGAAAAAGAAAGAGAGATTAGAAGAGAGAACAAGACAGAAAATAGGGAGGAAAGAAAATAGAAAATAGAACGGAACAGAACACAACAGAACAACAACAGAATCTCACAATTCGCAGCGGAACAACATATAATAATAAATGAATAATCTTTAAATAAAGAACTATATCAGTTATTACATTTTATACATTACATTTCATTACATCATATCATCAGAGTGTACAACATCAACAACAACAAACAGTGCAGCGGAAAAAGAAATACTATATACTAGTAATTACGCCATGACATCCATCTTGCCTCCAGCAAATCCAGAATATCCAGAATATCCTGATAAACCTAACTCTTGACTGCCCGTGTGGAAATTGGTGGGCACCCAGAGTTTAGGAAGGAAAACAATAAACTCCGAGTCAGTCATGTGACTGGTGTGAGAACTCAAAACAGTTTATTTATCTTTAAAATCAAAATAGAGGAATATTTTTAAAGTCAATTCGCAATGCTTTTAAAAATGAGACTACCATAAGGCCTCCCGCCACACACACAATGCAAACGCAGACTTGGAGGAGATTTCTCCTTATGATAGTCAAAGATGCTTGATACGCATTAAAATCAAATCAATTTTGATATTATTATTAGTGCATAGTGTAGAAGATATTTCGAAAGTAGAATATAAATCTTAGCCAGCATAGGTACCATTATAGTATGCTTATTATAGCTACCATATTAAATGGCAGGTTCTACAACTAAAACCGTACAAGTCTCATATTGTTTCTTTGGATTTCCAACGAATGATCAGGCCAAGGAACTTCCCATTGCCACATGAGAATGCCTCTGGATGGACATCCCCGAGAACCAAACCGGATCTCTACCAACACAAGGCCGGGTTACCCCTAACTGAGTAACAACTGACCGAATATGCCATCCCCCGGTCCTTTGGGACCTTTCAACCGAGCGCTCGCAATCAATTCACACAATCATAAAGTGTTTTCAACATGAGTAAGTATCTGGGCTCCATACCATGATACCACCCTTTTCCAGAAGGAAATGCACATATCCTAAAGGGCGCTACCCCTCATAACCTTGCTGCATCTTTCCTGTTTTGACCATTCCGAGGTGTGAGGCTCGACGAAGTCACGTCCACAAAAACATACTTTATACAAAAGCCATGCTTTGGGTCAACAAATGATCATAGAAATGATCACCAGGATAGACGATCAAATAAATGATCCTATCACAAATAATCAACACAATGATCATTTCACAGCAACACTCAGCATGTCACATTACCAAATTGGGAATATATCGCTGATAACATTCAACTACATAACCTCTGAGCTCGTACGTCTCAGAGAAGGGTGTTAAGCTAAAAGAATAAATTCTCCGCCACCAACAGAAATATATTTAAAAGAAATCTGCTTTATATCTCAATTTGTAATGTCAGACATACAATCCATACAAGTCTGTTCCGGGCTCGAACAAAACCGAAGGCACTTACAAAGAAGTCCTTGCAATCCGGATAAGCTCTAATCACATCCGGACTTCCCATCACATAGGGAGTCTCTATACCGTAGCTACTCGGTGCAAAGACAATCGACGAGTTGTCCTTTCGCTTTCAAAAAGATCCGGTCTTCAACACCGGTCTTCAAATGCAATTCATAACGACGTATCACATATTCGGAATGGGTTATACGACCCCATGGTCCTTTCCCGGTTAACCCGAATAGTGAGCGCTTATTCAAAAATAAGTGTGGCATTCAAATTCAAACAAATCACATCAATTACCCATTCAAAGGGAAATATTAATAGTCGGTTATTGTACTATCAGTGGATATGCACACATCACCAGTTTCCAAATAATTTTCCAAATTACTTATTCCCCAAAAATATCTTTACAAGATATATAATTTTCACACTTCAAAAATAAATCAATATTTATTTTTAAACAAGTTCCCTTTTTATTCATAAATCCCATAGTGAATTTTCATTCCAAAATATCCATGCATATACGATTTCAATTATTCATTTCAATATTCCTTTTCAATTTATCTTCAAAAAGATAAATTCTCAAAATATTCACTTTATATTGGAGAACATTTCCATACTTATTTAATAAGTAATTCACAAATTTTATTTATTTTTAACACTTAGAAAATATTCAATATACTTCAATCGAAATTAAGTATATATTTCATTCTTTAAGGAAATCATTCACTTAAACGTATTTATTTGGGCTAAAACAAATGTTACGTAAAACATCGTTACGACAACCCAAAATCACTAGTATAGGGATTCAAAATTAAAATAGATATATAAATCCCAATACTAAACAAAACATTTCCTTTCGGAAATCATTTACTATAACAACAGTGTTATAGTCCACTATTTCCTTTTATTTCTCGAAAACGTCTATTTCAACAATAAATGTTGAAATCTATGGTTTCGAATCTCAACACATTTAAAACATCGTTAGATCGTTTTAATTCCATTTAAAACATCAAATCTAAACATTTTCTTTAACATATTATTCATTATTCAAAAACGTGAATATACTACGTTAACCAATTTTCATCCTTTTATACATTTTATTTTTGAAGGATTATTCACTGTCTAAAAACGTGAATATAACTCCATAAATAAGTTATAACAATTTTCTTATCAAAATAAGTCGTTTGCGGATTTATAAAACAACGTTTATAAATTCCATTTCTATTTATTCTATAAAAACTTCCCTTTTATAATTTTCCTTCATTAACCTATTCAATTTCATATCTAAATGATATACTAAAATTCATATTATAATTTAAACACTTATAAAATGATTATTTTACAAAATCGTTCTTTTAAACTTCATAATTATAAATCTTATAACTTATAAGATTCAATTATTTATCCAAATATATTCTTTAATAACTTCACAAAATTTATAAATCTTACTATTTATAAATTTCATTTATAACTTCACCATTTATAATTTTATAAATTCCATTCACTCATGCAACCCATTTTCACTTCATTCAAACACTTATAAAAACTCGTTTTATAATTCAAATATTTTCATTTATAAATTATCAATTTATAAATCCTTTATAAAATCAATTTATACTATTATTTTAAAACATCTTTTAATTCCTTTTATAATTTCATCATTTTGATTCATAAAATAATTAAATTTTATAAATCCTATATTTTCAACTCTTTATAATAATTTCAAAAATCCCGATTTAAACTCTTTTATAAAATCATTAACCCATATTTTCAAAAATCAGTTTTTAACTATATTTCTCAAAAATCATAATTTTTATAACATTAAAAATTATAACGTTTATTTATTTAAAATGAATCAATTTCCAAACATATAGTATATTTTAAAAAATCACTTTAAAAATCATTTTAAAATTCCAAATTTGGTCCAATGATGCTACATACCAAATAGTCAATCCCGACAACAACGATATCATATATCAATATGATAATCCATCAAATATCAAAATATCTGAAATCAAATAAAACTGTTGAGGAATCCAGTTGGATCCCTCCAACATGTTTTCCTGCATCCACAAGCATTAGCACAATACCAATTCCGCTCCAGTACGGAATTATCGCGGTATATGGGATTTTAAATATTATCCGCTTAATAGACGGCGCAATAGGGTCTCATCCGCTAAAAAAATGCGGGAAATCAATAACTCCAATATATACATATGCCAATATATATATATTGCTATTATATATAATACCAATTTCACTGTTTATGAAATATTCGCGGGATATGTTTTTAATAAATAACATCCGCTTACTAACGGCGCATAATGTCTATTTTAACAATAAATAGATAACAATCATCATTCAAACATGCATTCAAATATTTTAAATCTAACTATTTAAAATAAAATCGAAACCGATTCGATCGAGTGAGAAGTTCTCACCTTGATTTCAATTTCGTTTTAGCGATTTATTTCGAATAAAATTAAACGGACGTTTAATTTTACCCGAAATTCTCACTAACTCCAAACGACTCCAATCCAACTCCATCGCGTAGTGCTCGTCCATACGATTCCAACGCTTCTTGTTTCGCGCGTTTTCGACCTCGTATGAAAAAGTTATGAATTTTTGAAGTTACACGATTTATAACTTATAAATTTACAATTAAACTTTTATTTTTATAAACCTAACACTTCTGGGCCGTTGGATCCAACCTTCAGCAAATCAGGACCGTGTGCTCCTTCTCCCTCACGTGAAAAATACACATGCGACCCCCTCTTTCGGCCGAACCCAACAAACGACCACCTAGGGTTTCGAACGCCCCCCACTACGCTTGCCTCCACCTCGATCAACCACCTCCATTTCGTGCACACGCCCCCACTCCACCCACGGCCAGAGCATGGTGGCACTCGGCCCCACCTAACACCATCTATACGCATGCGAACGGCCAGAGTTCAAGCTCGAACTGCTATAAATCCACAAAGCCATTTGCAATCATAACCGTTGAACTTCAAGATCTCGCGATGCTCTATAATCTTCTAGTTGGAAGATTCTTGTAATTGTTAGTGGATTGGAAGAAATCGAGGGGGAAAGGAGAGTGATTTTCGGCCTTCCATTTGTAACTGGCGGCTAGGGTTAGGTTTAGTTTATTTTTTTTATTTTTTTTAATTTATGAAGGGTGTTGGTCTATTTATAGGAAAATCAATCGCCACTATTCATCCGGGAATTCCGAACTCCGATTTACGCGCAGTGACCGACGTGCCTAGGGTTTATCCTGCGTTCCGGACACAATGGAACAAGTTTCGGAAGCTAATTCGGACATCTGTGCGAGTTATGGCAATAAACGTTCAATTTAAATTAAACCGATTTAAACGATTTTCTAGGCGTTTTAATTTGTACCGGACAAACGGTAAATCCGATTGACACGAAATTTTAAACCATACAATAATATCACATTACGGATCCGATGAAACTGGTTTCGTCGAAATCCGAGACTTTTTGAAAAATGGCTATTTTAACTCGCCAAATTAAAATTAAAAATAATTCGATGCGTTTCGAGCTGCCACGATCAAACGACAACTCCGTTTGACACAAAAATTGAAATCCGATAATAACTAACTATTACGGATCCAATGGAACTAGTCTCGTCCAATTCTGAGACTGTTCAAAAATTGACTATTTTCACTAGTCGATTTTAATATTAAAATATTCAATTTTCACAAATTAACTTTTAATTCGATTTTAAAAGTTCTAAAATATCATTCTAACTTCAATATGATAAAATAAAATTTTAAAAATCATTTTCAATCATATTTAACCCAATTTTCAATTATTTCCATAAATTAACATATTAAATTATTGATTTAATTATTCAATTAAATCCAATTATTCGAAATAAAATTTATTCGACTCATAAATCTCACTTATTAATATTTAAAATTAATTAAATATTCAAATTTTAATTACTAAAATTCTGGGTCGTTACAATCTTCCCCCCTTAAAAGAATTTCGTCCTCGAAATTATTAAGTAAGAAAAGTTACAGAATCTATTAATTTTCCCAAAACAAATTTTTAACTTCTCACCATACTTTACTAAGTTTTCAAATCATACTTAGTTATCTTTTCAAAAACAACTACTATTGTTTAACTTTCAATTCCAATTCAAAGTTAAAGTTTTCAAAACTTTCCAATTTTCTCAAATTTTTTCTAACGCCTTAAATTTTCGGAAAAATTCGCCATAGTCTCCTTTGCGCGGCTCGATCCGAAAAAAATATGACAGTATATATATCACAAATATACATCTCATCAAGTAATGAGGCATCCCGAAGGGAAAAAGTATAAAAGTACGATATTTAATCCGAGATATGTACCTTATATTTTATTAGCAAGCATATACGGCTAATATAGCGCGAAAGCGAGCTCCAAATGCGAAGCAAACGCGATCCGCACCTACTAAACACTCAACAAACAACATGAGAATCATGTATATAGACAATAGTATCGATATACAACATATAGCAACATAATAACGATATATGCCAACATAGCAAATGCAATAAAAGCAATATATATTCAACCATCAACCATCATCCATAACCAATAAATATTCATTCATATTCTCATTAATATTCAATGAAATGGTTTTCAATTTAATCACATTTGATTCATTAACAGTGGATGTTTTTACTAACATTCATTTTCAATTAGTTTATATTCACTAATTCATATTCAAGTTGGTTCACTTCCAAATCAAATTCAATTCTATTTAAGATTCATTTAACTTCCAATTGAATTTCAATTACTTTAGCTTCCAATTTCATTAATTCAATTTCATTAACACTTAATGAATTATATACAATCAACTAACTAACAACCATATAACAATCAATGTATATCATTTACAACCAAATTCCTTTGCTTTCAATTGGTTTAATTAAATTGATTTTTTTTTATTCAACTATTCAACTTTCAATAACATTAGATTTTAATGAATTACACTTACATTCATTATTCCATATCAACTTTATTTACATTTATTTGATTAACATTTAATCCATTCATTCAATTCAATTACTAAAGTTGAATTTCATTTCCATAACTCAAGTTCATATCCATCAATTAACTTCATTAATTTAGTTTGATACCAAAATCAACTTCATTCAACATCTCTTAAGTTATATTTCCTTTTACAAACATTACTTTGTTTTACTTAACTTAAATTCCCACTTATAAATAAATTTAGATTCCAATTCTAAAGTAAATTTCCATTTAACTTTAAATTCATTTTTTATTTATCACTCATATTTATAAATATATTCATATAGTTTCACTTCTTATATATATAAGTTTATTTCACAATTGTAAATCACTTTAATTATAATTCAATTCTTATAATTCTATTTACTTATACAATTATTCTTTTATTTAGATTATTCAAACAACTAAACAATCAACCTATATATACTTTAATAATTCTGAAAAATTATTTTCTTTATATATAAAAATATAATTAAGGTAAAATTATTTCATTTACCCAATTTAAAACAATATCGTGTCGGTTTATCTTGTTTAAGAGTTTAGAAACCCCTATCTACTATAGTTAGCTAGACTACATCGACTGGAATCTATAAACAATCAACCGATAAGTCAACACAATACAAAACAATTTATATTCACTAACAAATACGCTCTCATAGCTATTATTACACTCCAACTCATTCTAGAGTACTACTGACTCTATCTCTAATGAGTAATACCCAACAGAACCATGGTTGTCGCTTAACCATAAGCTCCGATACCACCTGTGAAGACCCGCAAATCCGTACTCCTTGAATATACACTAATCTCTATAGATTAACTCAAGATGAACAGAAATACGAATTATCAATGTTTTAAGAAAAAGAAAGAGAGAGAAGAATAGAGAACAAGACAGAAAATAGGGAGGAAAGAAAATAGAAAATAGAACGGAACAGAACACAACAGAACAACAACAGAATCTCACAATTCGCAGCGGAACAACATATAATAATAAATGAATAATCTTTAAATAAAGAACTATATCAGTTATTACATTTTATACATTACATTTCATTACATCATATCATCAGAGTGTACAACATCAACAACAACAAACAGTGCAGCGGAAAAAGAAATACTATATACTAGTAATTACGCCATGCCATCCATCTTGCCTCCAGCAACTCCAGAATATCCAGAATATCCTGATAAACCTAACTCTTGACTGTCCGTGTGGAAATTGGTGGGCACTCAGAGTTTAGGAAGGAAAACAATAAACTCCGAGTCAGTCATGTGACTGGTGTGAGAACTCAAAACAGTTTATTTATCTTTAAAATCAAAATAGAGGAATATTTTTAAAGTCAATTCGCAATGCTTTTAAAAATGAGACTACCATAAGGCCTCCCGCCACACACACAATGCAAACGCAGACTTGGAGGAGATTTCTCCTTATGATAGTCAAAGATGCTTGATACGCATTAAAATCAAATCAATTTTGATATTATTATTAGTGCATAGTGTAGAAGATATTTCGAAAGTAGAATATAAATCTTAGCCAGCATAGGTACCATTATAGTATGCTTATTATAGCTACCATATTAAATGGCAGGTTCTACAACTAAAACCGTACAAGTCTCATATTGTTTCTTTGGATTTCCAACGAATGATCAGGCCAAGGAACTTCCCATTGCCACATGAGAATGCCTCTGGATGGACATCCCCAAGAACCAAACCGGATCTCTACCAACACAAGGCCGGGTTACCCCTAACTGAGTAACAACTGACCGAATATGCCATCCCCCGGTCCTTTGGGACCTTTCAACCGAGCGCTCGCAATCAATTCACACAATCATAAAGTGTTTTCAACATGAGTAAGTATCTGGGCTCCATACCATGATACCACCCTTTTCCAGAAGGAAATGCACATATCCTAAAGGGCGCTACCCCTCATAACCTTGCTGCATCTTTCCTGTTTTGACCATTCCGAGGTGTGAGGCTCGACGAAGTCACGTCCACAAAAACATACTTTATACAAAAGCCATGCTTTGGGTCAACAAATGATCATAGAAATGATCACCAGGATAGACGATCAAATAAATGATCCTATCACAAATAATCAACACAATGATCATTTCACAGCAACACTCAGCATGTCACATTACCAAATTGGGAATATATCGCTGATAACATTCAACTACATAACCTCTGAGCTCGTACGTCTCAGAGAAGGGTGTTAAGCTAAAAGAATAAATTCTCCGCCACCAACAGAAATATATTTAAAAGAAATCTGCTTTATATCTCAATTTGTAATGTCAGACATACAATCCATACAAGTCTGTTCCGGGCTCGAACAAAACCGAAGGCACTTACAAAGAAGTCCTTGCAATCCGGATAAGCTCTAATCACATCCGGACTTCCCATCACATAGGGAGTCTCTATACCGTAGCTACTCGGTGCAAAGACAATCGACGAGTTGTCCTTTCGCTTTCAAAAAGATCCGGTCTTCAACACCGGTCTTCAAATGCAATTCATAACGACGTATCACATATTCGGAATGGGTTATACGACCCCATGGTCCTTTCCCGGTTAACCCGAATAGTGAGCACTTATTCAAAAATAAGTGTGGCATTCAAATTCAAACAAATCACATCAATTACCCATTCAAAGGGAAATATTGATAGTCGGTTATTGTACTATCAATGGATATGCACACATCACCAGTTTCCAAATAATTTTCCAAATTACTTATTCCCCAAAAATATCTTTACAAGATATATAATTTTCACACTTCAAAAATAAATCAATATTTATTTTTAAACAAGTTCCCTTTTTATTCATAAATTCCATAGTGAATTTTCATTCCAAAATATCCATGCATATACGATTTCAATTATTCATTTCAATATTCCTTTTCAATTTATCTTCAAAAAGATAAATTCTCAAAATATTCACTTTATATTGGAGAACATTTCCATACTTATTTAATAAGTAATTCACAAATTTTATTTATTTTTAACACTTAGAAAATATTCAATATACTTCAATCGAAATTAAGTATATATTTCATTCTTTAAGGAAATCATTCACTTAAACGTATTTATTTGGGCTAAAACAAATGTTACGTAAAACATCGTTACGACAACCCAAAATCACTAGTATAGGGATTCAAAATTAAAATAGATATATAAATCCCAATACTAAACAAAACATTTCCTTTCGGAAATCATTTACTATAACAACAGTGTTATAGTCCACTATTTCCTTTTATTTCTCGAAAACGTCTATTTCAACAATAAATGTTGAAATCTATGGTTTCGAATCTCAACACATTTAAAACATCGTTAGATCGTTTTAATTCTATTTAAAACATCAAATCTAAACATTTTCTTTAACATATTATTCATTATTCAAAAACGTGAATATACTACGTTAACCAATTTTCATCCTTTTATACATTTTATTTTGAAGGATTATTCACTGTCTAAAAACGTGAATATAACTCCATAAATAAGTTATAACAATTTTCTTATCAAAATAAGTCGTTTGCGGATTTATAAAACAATGTTTATAAATTCCATTTCTATTTATTCTATAAAAACTTCCTTTTTATAAATTTCCTTTATTAACCTATTCAATTTCATATCTAAATGATATACTAAAATTCATATTATAAGTTAAACACTTATATAACGATTATTTTACAAAATCGTTCTTTTAAACTTCATAATTATAAATCTTATAACTTATAAGATTCAATTATTTATCCAAATATATCCTTTAATAACTTCAAAAAATTTATAAATCTTACTATTTATAAATTTCATTTATAACTTCACCATTTATAATTTTATAAATTCCATTCACTCATGCAATTCATTTTCACTTCATTCAAACACTTAT
Organism: Allium cepa; assembly: GCA_030765085.1. Lineage (NCBI taxonomy): Eukaryota > Viridiplantae > Streptophyta > Magnoliopsida > Asparagales > Amaryllidaceae > Allium > Allium cepa. Next base: position 592,543,438 of record CM060928.1, read on the forward strand.
AAAAACTCGTTTTATAATTCAAATATTTTCATTTATAAATTATCAATTTATAAATCCTTTATAAAATCAATTTATACTATTATTTTAAAACATCTTTTAATTCCTTTTATAATTTCATCATTTTGATTCATAAAATAATTAAATTTTATAAATCCTATATTTTCAACTCTTTATAATAATTTCAAAAATCCCGATTTAAACTCTTTTATAAAATCATTAACCCATATTTTCAAAAATCAGTTTTTAACTATATTTCTCAAAAATCATAATTTTTATAACATTAAAAATTATAACGTTTATTTATTTAAAATGAATCAATTTCCAAACATATAGTATATTTTCAAAAATCACTTTAAAAATCATTTTAAAATTCCAAATTTGGTCCAATGATGCTACATACCAAATAGTCAATCCCGACAACAACGATATCATATATCAATATGATAATCCATCAAATATCAAAATATCTGAAATCAAATAAAACTGTTAAGCAATCCAGTTGGATCCCTCCAACCTGTTTTCCTGCATCCACAAACATTAGCACAATACCAATTCCGCTCCAGTACGGAATTATCGCGGTATATGGGATTTTAAATATTATCCGCTTAATAGACGGCGCAATAGGGTCTCATCCGCTAAAAAAATAAGGGAAATCAATAACTCCAATATATATATATTGCTATTATATATAATACCAATTTCACTGTTTATGAAATATTCGCAGTATATGTTTTTAATAAATAACATCCGCTTACTAACGGCGCATAATGTCTATTTTAACAATAAATAGATAACAATCATCATTCAAACAGGCATTCAAATATTTTAAATCTAACTATTTAAAATAAAATCGAAATCGATTCGACAGAGTGAGAAGTTCTCACCTTGATTTCAATTTCGTTTTAGCGATTTATTTCGAATAAAATTAAACGGACGTTTAATTTTACCCGAAATTCTCACTAACTCCAAACGACTCCAATCCAACTCCATCGCGTAGTGCTCGTCCATATGATTCCAATGCTTCTTGTTTCGCGCGTTTTCGACCTCGTATGAAAAAGTTATGAATTTTTGAAGTTACACGATTTATAACTTATAAATTTACAATTAAACTTTTATTTTTATAAACCTAACACTTTTGGGCCATTGGATCCAACCTTCAGCAAATCAGGACCGTGTGCTCCTTCTCCCTCACGTGAAAAATACACACGCGACCCCCTCTTTCGGCCGAACCCAACAAACGACCACCTAGGGTTTCGAACGCCCCCCACTACGCTTGCCTCCACCTCGATCAACCACCTCCATTTCGTGCGCACTCCCCCACTCCACCCACGGCCAGAGCATGGTGGCACTCGGCCCCACCTAGCACCATCTATACGCATGCGAACGGCCAGAGTTCAAGCTCGAACTGCCATAAATTCACAAAGCCATTTGCAATCATAACCGTTGAACTTCAAGATCTCGCGATGCTCTATAATCTTCTAGTTGGAAGATTCTTGTAATTGTTAGTGGATTGGAAGAAATCGAGGGAGAAAGGAGAGTGATTTTCGGCCTTCCATTTGTAACTGGCGGCTAGGGTTAGGTTTAGTTTATTTTTTTTTATTTTTTAATTTATGAAGGGTGTTGGTCTATTTATAGGAAAATCAATCGACACTATTCATCCGGGAATTCCGAACTCCAATTTACGCGCAGTGACCGATGTGCCTAGGGTTTATCCCGCGTTCCGGACACAATGGAACAGGTTTCGGAAGCTAATTCGGACATCTGTGCGAGTTATGGCAATAAACGTTCAATTTAAATTAAACCGATTTAAACGATTTTCTAGGCGTTTTAATTTGTACCGGACAAACGGTAAATCCGATTGACACGAAATTTTAAACCATACAATAATATCACATTACGGATCCGATGAAACTGGTTTCGTCGAAATCCGAGACTTTTTGAAAAATGGCTATTTTAACTCGCCAAATTAAAATTAAAAATAATTCGATGCCTTTCGAGCTGCCACGATCAAACGACAACTCCGTTTGACACGAAAATTGAAATCCGGTAATAACTAACTATTACGGATCCAATGGAACTGGTCTCATCCAATTCTGAGACTATTCAAAAATGACTATTTTCACTAGTCGATTTTAATATTAAAATATTCAATTTTCACAAAGTAACTTTTAATTCGATTTTAAAAGTTCTAAAATATCATTCTAACTTCAATATGATAAAATAAAATTTTAAAAATCATTTTCAATCATATTTAACCCAATTTTCAATTATTTCCATAAATTAACATATTAAATTATTGATTTAATTATTCAATTAAATCCAATTATTCGGAATAAAATTTATTCGACTCATAAATCTCACTTATTAATATTTAAAATTAATTAAATATTCAAATTTTAATTACTAAAATTCTGGGTCGTTACAGTTTCTTTGTATTGTATTGAGTTGTAATAACTAGACATGTGTTTATAACTGTCTAGTATGTGATGTATTGTCTATGTAACTCTGATAGTTGTTGTATATTATGTAATACTTATGTTATTAATATAATTTATTCGTTCCACTATTGAGATTCGGATGCCATTCTTTCTTTCTTCCCTTTCTTTTCTCTTTTCTATCCCTTTCTTTTCTCTTTTCTATCCCTTTCTTTCTTCAAAATGATGTGTCATTCTATGGAATGAATGACGGATTGTCTCATTTGGTATCAGAGTGCTAGGTTGAGTGAATACCTAGGCTTTGGAGTGATTTTCTTCTTGAGAGAGCATATTTGTAATTTGGATATATTTATTTATTTGTTTATTTATTTATTTCTACCTATTTATTGGGTTACCTGTTTGGGTTTTCCAATATAAGTTATAAAGGTAGATAGGGTAGTGGTGTGTGTAACATGACTACCATTGGTTTGAGTTTGAATGTTTGAGGTTGGAAGTGGATTTGTCGAGACTGTAGACCTATTACCGTCTCGAGTAAGATTTGTAAGTGATGTAAGGATTTCATCGATCTCTGAAGGAAACCTGTTAAGGTTCGGAGTCTATCTTTGAAGTGCAATTTGGATGAGTAGAGATTGGATCTGTCGGTATGGCAGAAGAGAGTGATGGTATCTTGATACCTCAGGAAGTAGTAGCTGTGTGGTGAGACGCAGTAACTATGGATGTCTCCGAAGGTGTTTTCATTAGAACAAGTTTAAGGGAGTGTGTCTGTTTCGGTGTTGTGGCTTGGCTCAGTAGGGTGTTTATGTTTGCTTTGAGTTCCGAGTTTCCCGAAGAGTTTTGGGCAAGAATTCTTTGGCATCTGTGCCAGCAGTGCAGCTCGAAGTGTTCTGTGTGCCAGCAGGAAGGTCTTCTGGCTGAGCAGTTTTTCTAGAAGTGGAGTTCAGAAGCAGCAGAGTGGATTCAATTCTTCGATAGATTGATTAGTTAGCATAAGCTGTTCTGATTGGTAAAGAGAGAGCAGTTTTATTTGGGTATTAGGCTGGGTTGATCACAAAAGTGACTTGCGATAGTTTGAGTATTCTCTTGAGTTGTCGGAGATTTTTTCGGATGTCTTCAGGAAAGTCAAAGGTTTTCCGCATCTGGAGATTGATTTTTTCTTATCGACTAGGATTCCAGGAGTGGTATCAGTGGTTCATCTTAGTCGAGGGATGGTTCCTAGAGATAGAGTTTGGTGAAGCGGCTCGGGTTTTGATGGAATTTCTGAGTTTTTCTTTTATGGATCTATGGAACCATATTTCTGGAATGGGTTGTCCAGTTTGTGGTTGTGTTCATCATCGGCATTTTCATCTACTCCAGGTCAGAGTTGTGCAGCGGAAGCAGTTTGGGTGTGCATCTGTTTTTTCGGATAGGAGAAGTAAGTTCAGTCTTCTAATGTTTGAGGAGTAGAGTTTGTCTTGATTTTACCAAATCCTTGTCTAGATGTCCCTTTTTATTTCGACTTAGTGGGCGGTTCCCGATCCCAACCACGGGGTGATCTTACTCGGGATTATCCGGTAAGGGGTAGTCCCGGTCTTGTGTTGCAGGAGATTGGGAGTAATCCTCGGTACGGTGATCTAGGCCACGTACTATGATAGGTGGTATCCCAGTGCCTAGTCATTAGTTGGAAACCCATTCTCCCTACGCGCCTGTACGGTTTTGATTGTGCCCAACTATTGATGAAACGTGAGATGCAAGAATTTCAGCTAGATTCTATTTTAGTTTCTATAGACACTATTATAATATCAGACGGATTTGGTAAAAAGTGTTTTGGCTATCGTAAGGTAAAACCCGACATGTTTATTTGTGGCGTGGTCTTACGAGATGCTTTTGTTTTCAAAAGGATTTTGAAACTTTAATAATCAATTTGAGTGTGGTTTTCTCGCGCTGGTATTCCAGACTGACTCGAGTGTTATTTAACTATAATGCTCGGGTCTGTCCGAGTGTCATAGAATACAGGATATGATGCTGTGGAGCTCAGGAGACGAGCTGGATGGCGATACGTACTTCCGTACTTGATTATTATTCCGCTGTGTATTCGGTTTTAAGGACAAGTTTATATGACTGTCCAGTTGTATGTTATTGATGTTGTTGAACTCTGATGATATATTCTGATGATGTATGTATAAAACAGATATAGTTTTCTTTTGTGTAAAGATCTGTTATTATCTATTATATTTTATTCCACTGCGACGGTAAGATTCTGTTGTTTCTATTTTCTTCTTCTTCCTCTTTCTTCTTTAACCCTAATGGTTCGTATTACCGTTCACCTTGAGTTGATATGTTGGAAAATAGCGTTGACTTAAGGGGTACGGGTTTGCTGGCCGTTACAAAAATGAAGTTTTAAATGTAAAGTAAAGTTTTAAATCAAGTTTAATCTGGAATCAAATTTAGTTTGATTCATAGTTTTGAAAGAAAAGAAAGTTTTAAATTTAAAATGTTTAAACAACTTTGTATGTTTAAAGTGTATTTTCAAATTGATTTGAATTTAAAATGAATTTGGTTTTTAAATTCTTTCAAACTTCTTTATAAAATAAGTATTTCCTTAACATGAGATTTTAAAAGGTCTTTAAATTGTGTTTTAAACTTTGTAAAGTTAACTTTGTATTCATTTTAAATCTTAAATTTAAAATGAAATTTAAAAGTTAATTTGAAAGTTAATTGTTTTCAAATGTGTTTGTGAATGATAATTATCACTAATAAGAAAATGTTTTTTTTTATTTTAAAGTTAATAAAGAGTTAATGATTTATGACTCATTAAATTATTAAGATAATTAAAGAGGATAATTAATTATTTAATTAATTAATGATTTGGATTTATTAATTAATAATTAAGAGTTTAAATTAATTAAATAAGGTTTAAGATTAATTATTTAGGGATGATTAATTAAGGATTATTAATTAGATACGATTAAAATATTAATTAATGATTAAAAATTAATTAATCCAGTAATTTAAAGATTAATTAAGTTACAATTAAAACTTAATTAATTAATTAGGATTAATTAATGTATTTTTATAGATTAATCAATTTTTAATTAATATTGATTAATGTAAGTATAATTACTTAAGAAAAGTAATTAAAGAACTGTTATTAGTTAATGATGGTCATTAACTTGAGATTATTTAACAATTAATCAGTGGGATTAATTTTAATAATTAATTAGATTAATTAATTTAAAGATAATCAATTGTGAAGTTGTTGAAGTGTAATTACTTAATGAAGTAATTGAGGGATTAATTACTCAGTGTAATTAATTGAGTTTAATGTGATTAGTTTAAGTTAATTAATTAAGTTTAATAATTTAATATAATCACTAGATGATTTGATAAATAATTACTTAATGTAATTAATGGAGTGTAATTACTTAGTGGAGTAATTAATGGTAATTACTGGATGTAATTAATGGAAGATGATTTAAGAATGAAAGTAATTTGGATTAAATTACTTTGTATAATTAATCAAGGGATTAATTAAAGATAATTAATTAAGGAGTAATTTATTTATTTGATAAAGTAATTAAGGGTAGTTAATTACCGGATGAGATTAATCAAGAGTGATTAATAAATGTGGTTTAATTAATAATTAATTACTTAATGTAATTATTTTAAATAGAATAAATAATTAAAAAGTGATTAGGGGTCATTAATTAATTAAATTAATGATATAATTAAGGATTAATTAATTTTAGTTAATTAATTAATGAAGTAATTAATTAATGTAAGGATTAATGTAATTAATTTTAGTTAATTAATTTAATTACTGTAAGGATTAATGTAATTAATTTTAGTTAATTAATTAATGAAGTAATTAAAGGTTAATTACCATAAGTGGTTAAGAATAATTATTTTTTGAAATTAATTAAAGGATAATCACTTGAATGTAACTAAAAGATAATTAATCAAGGGGGATTAATTAAGATGTATAATTAGAGAATGATTAATTAATTGATTTGTAATTAATTAATGTTTAAGTAAGCAGGATTTATGTGATGAAAATAATTAATTTAATTTATTTTAAATTAATTGGAGATGAAGTAATTAATTTAATTCATTTTAAATTAATTATAATGCGATTTATTAATCCTTGCTTATGTATGGATGGATGATATTGATTTCCTTTAAGGGTTTGAGATCTCAGATATGAGATAAGTGATGCTGTGTGACATGGATGCTTTGGTTCACATGTGATGATAATGTGAATTATCTATTTATGATGATAATGTGAATTATCTATTTGTGATGATAATGTAGATTATCTATTGTGATATTGTGAAATATCTATCTGTGTGTATATAGATAATAGAATTAAATTGTTTTAAACTTTAAAACAACTTGGACCTAAAAGATGGTGTTTTGGATTTCGATGAGACCAGGATCGGGTTTCCAGATTTGGATATCCGAAAGCCACATCGATCCAAATTAACGATAGGTCGTGAATCTCAAGTGAAGATGAAGATTCAAAGTGCAAGGGTTATTGTCGTTAACTCTGAGGGTGATTCCAAAATGAGTGTAACGAGATAATGCCTTCGGTTTCGTTTGAACCCAGAACGAACTTGTATGGATTGAATGCTTTCAGAACATCGTCAGGTGGACGATGAGAATTCTAAGTGATGTGTTCTGATTAAGATAATCGTAGCCTCAAGCCTCATCAATCGGGAATGGCTTAAATAGGGGAGATGCAGCAAGGCTAAGTGGGTCATGCCTAAGTAGGATGAGATTTACACCTGTCTAGATGTCCCTTTTCATTTCGGCTGTGTTGTGCGGTTGCTGATCACAACTGCGGGGTTGTCTTGTTCGGAAATGTTCAGTAAGGAATGGTTCCGGCCTTGTGTTGCAGAGGATTTAGGATGGATCCTCGGTACGTTGATCTAGGCCACGTACTGTGACGGGCGGTACCCCAGTAGCCCTGCCATTGTATGGAATCCAATCTCCAATAAGTGTCGTGCGTTTTAGTTGTGCCCAACTATGTTGGAATGTAAGATGTAAGCATTCCAGCTATTTCTGTATTTTATTTGAAAACCCTAGACCCTATTATAATATCACTGGATATCCTATCAAATGTTTTGGTTAGCGTAAGGTAAAAACTTACTCGTGTTTATTTGTGGGAAGTCTTACATGATACCTTTTCTTTAAAAGGTTTTTCAAAGTTAAGCAACTTTAACATGTTACTCACACCAGACCCATGTCTGACCCTGAGTTTATTTCTATTTTCTTAAACTCTTACATACTCAAATTTTTACGAGTAGCCAAGGGATTCAGGTTAGCTTTGACGAATTGTGAAGGAGCAATGGAGCAGGAGGCTTCAGCGCTGTAGATATATATAGTGTTCCGCTGTGTTGGTATCTCTGAGTGGTTTCTTTGTATTGTATTGAGTTGTAATAACGGGACAGGTATTTATAACTGTCTAGTATATGATGTATTGTCTATGTAACTCTGATAGTGTTGTATATTATGTAATACTTATGTTATTAATATAATTTAATCGTTACGCTGTTGAGATTCTGATGTCGTTCTTTCTTTCTTCTCTTTCTTTTCTCTTTTCTATCCCTTTCTTTCTTCAAAATGATGCGTCATTCTATGGAATGAATGGCGGGTCGTCTCAAACCGACTATCAAATCTTGGCCAAATATGTAATCCTTCTTAATTTTGGTGGTAGGAAACGATTTCCTACTTAACACCAATGGATTTTAACTCTGGAAATATCTAGGGAAAACACGGGAATTATATGGTATGGTATAGTTACCATTTGAGGTGTTATACTGTACGTATGAACTCGTTGTTCTTCTAGGATAAATGATAAGGAGATCCGTTCACTTAAATTGTTAGGGGGTGATCCCCATTCTTATGTATTGTCAGATTGTTGCCTAAAGAACCGGTATTGAGCATTCTGGAAATTGGGGAATGGTTTCTGAAGCACCTAAAAAATAGATAGTGTACTTGTAAGAGATGACTCGAACCCATGACCTACTCTGAAAACCATATACGGCTAAATGGAGGAGATGCGTTATATTTTGGGATGTTGAAATCCATATGTGGTTTCGTGACTCGTTGGAGTGTGGAAATCTATGTGAGATTCCAAGGCCATTGTGGTGTAGGAATCCTGATGGGATTCCATGGTCTATTTTTGAAGCTGTGCATAAGCTGGAACGTAGGACGTAGCCTCATCAGCAGAAATGACTAAAACCAGAGATAAGTGGCATGGCCAGTAGGGTGGGAAAAACCATAGAGTGTAATCAGCTCCTTTTCTAGCAATACCAATACCTTTAGTTGTTTTTGGCATGCTGTAGCAATGCACTCGGTCTTAGCAAGACCATCATGTTTTTCCTATAATACCCCGGCTCGACAGGCATGATGTTCTAGATGGATAACTCTGATCCTTGTGTAGGAGGATCATTCTTGAAGTACTAGGGGCACCTCCATGGAAATCCTACACAATCAGCGAACGAGCCTTATCGAGTTTTGATTTTATACTAGTATTGCTATGATGTACACAGTACGAGCATTACAGCTATTTGACTATTATTATTTTGACCCTTAGATATTATTATAATATAACTGGATTTTCTATAGAAATGGTTTGGTGATCGTAAGGTCAAAACCCGTCCGTGTTTATGTGCGGCGTGGTCTTATGATGCCTTTATTTTGGAAAGATTTATAACTTAATAATTCAAATTGAGTGTGTTTTTCTCACGCTGGTTTTCCAGACTAACTCGGATGTTATTTTATTACAATGCTCGGGTCAGACCGAGTATTACAGATTCATGTTAGGATGCTATGGAACTCGGGAGACAAATGGAAGGAGTCTCAAGCGTATTGCACGTACTTGATTATATCCCGCTGTCTGTGTATGATGTATATTCAGCACTTGTGAGAACAAGTTATTATGACTGTCCAGATTGATAATTAACTATTGTACTCTGATGATTGTCTATTTATATTACAGTTACAGTTTCTTATATAATGATATGCTATTATATACTATATTTTGTTCTGCTGCGATTTGTTAGATTCTATGTGTTGTTTAGTTTTCTTCTTATCAACCTTCTTTCTTTTTCCCCTAATAATCAGGTTTTCTAGCATTTGATTTATCGACATGTTATACAGTGGATGTATTAGTGTCGATTTTCCAGAGTCGAAAATCGCGATCATTACATATATGCACGTTATTCTGTTGTACCTACACGTACAACATACGTGTATATGATACACATATATAAATATAGTGCACATTATATTATATAATACTTTGCTTATAAAATAAAATCAAGTATTGATTTTATTAAAATAAATTTAGAAAAGTTCTAAATGAATTTAGATTATATAGGCTCATTAAAGATCCAAAAAGGTTAAAAAATGGAAATTTATCCAATTACTCTGCTGCGGGTTAGCCCATTTCCAACACATTGAACCCCATCTTTTTCCAACCTACAGACCATGTTAAAGAAATTCGATTCCAAAATCCTTTTACAGTCATTTCTTCATTTAATGAAAAAGATAACCCTCCCAAAACACCAAAGTGGGGTCTGCCAGCCATCGCTAGCAATGAGGGTCCTAATATATCTTCAAATCAAAAGATTAGCCAAAATATTCTCACTTTCAAATAAAAACTTGGATGTTCTTTTCAAATCAAAGATTCTTTTATTCAAAACATCATTTTCTTTATTTTGAGAATCAACTAAAATGATTTTGAGAAAATATTACTTTTGAGAAAAATGAGTGATCCTCTATTAGCAGAGGAGAATACTAATGTATTTTATTCTACACTAGAATATGGAGCTGTCAACATGCCTGATAGGTAGCGATACACATCCTTTACAATGTGAAATAAAGATAAAAAGAAACCCCAATTCTAGAAAGCTAAAGTCCATGATAAACTAATACAACACTATAATCCACTAATATGATGAGTGATCATGTCCTCAAAATCAACTAAATCCATCCAATCCAACAAGCATATATGAAGCTGCAAAGAATACTGCACCAAAAGTGTAAGACCAATACACACACACACACACATATATGTATGTGTGTATGTGTATGTGCATGTGAAATAGAAGTATACTAATCCAATAAAAATAAAACAAGCAATATTAAGATTAAAACTGAGTAAGGATCAATAAAGGATGTAACACAATCCTATTACATAACAAACAAACAAGTAACAAGAATTCTAATTCAAGGTTAATATCCTAATAATAGCAAAATATCAAATGTGTCCTTAGTAAGGGTATCCAAGGAAGCTAGATTTGATTTGAGATGAATGCTATATTTAAAATTACAACATTTTAAAGTCGAACTAATTTTGTAAATATAATATAGCATCGAAGTCATCGGCATATATAATAATTAAATGGGTATTTAAGGTATTGTTAGTATTTCTACTTTTAAATACTACATTTTTCTTAGCTACGTTAATAAGATATCTAACTTTTAAAGGTATTCATTAAAACTTATATTATTATCCTTATTATAACCAGGGTTTGAAATCCAATTAAAACAAAAAAAATTAATTATATATATAAATTATCTATTGGACTATTTATATTAATAAAAACCCTTTGATTTCTTTCAAATCATATATATCAACACATTATAGCGAAATTAGTATAATTTACTAATCTATGAAATCCATTATAATAAAACCTAAGCCTATTCCGAAATAGTTCATAATTAATATCATTATTAGTTAAATTAAAGTAAAAACTATTAAGACCTTTTCTAATTGTCCTTTGTAACAAATTGATTGTAATAACATGAAAATAGTTGTTAAAAGCATTCAAACAACATCATTGATTCATATTCTAATTAGCAAATTCTAATTGATCACATAAAATTTCAACATTAAATTCTAAAATCTTACTAAATTAATATTTATTTATCGGAAAATACGGGTCGTTACACTCTCCCCACTCAAAACTTTTCGTCCTCGAAAAGGGAAAAAGGAGGAATTAAGGGGTTAATATATTTTATTCAAAGTATTCAATTTATAAATAATTAATTTACATAATTAAGTATTTAAATAAAATATACCAACTAATAAACAATCAAATCTTTATATGAAAGTTAATAAGGGTTTGAAAATATTTTCACCTTCACAAAATTTTCTGAGTCAAAATTTCACTGAAATTTCGGCAGAATCTCCTTTGTACGGAGAGGTCTAGATAATAATAGTAACAATATCAATAGTAACCATATATATATATATATCATATTTTAAAATAAAATATCCCAAACCATGGAAAATAATATAATATCGCTAGAAAACCGTAATCTGAAAACGTACCTATTTGTCTTATTTATGAAACCAAAAGTAGTGCCTATTGCTTCCGTAAACTTGTATTTCGCTTATATAATCCAAGAGAGTGAAAATTATGTACAAGAGAAATATAATGTTGTTTTTAATTGACAATAAAAGCAATCCACTATAAAACATATATAAACAAACAATACACTCATTATATGCAACCATAGAATCCATCATACATTCATAGCAACCAAAATCAATGGTTTGTTTAGTTCGAAAATTTTTAATCGTACAAGGGTAACAAATTAAACTATCAAGTGTATCCTATGCTCAACAGCCTTGAATAATTACTTAATAGACTATCCATACAACCTTAAACAATTAGAAGTATCCTTTCCAACATCCCTTAAACCAAAACAACCAAGAATTTCCACACATTATTTAAGTTTATTCAATTGATTTCTTTTCAAATCATTATTTTCTTTTTTTCATTTATGTAATGTTTTTTTCTTTCTTTCATGTACTCATATAAATTATTTCATAATATTAACTTACATTCATAGCATTTTATTGTACATCGAAATTCTTATTTAGAAATAATTTCATTGAACACTTCCATTACTTAAGTTTTACTTGTATAGTATTCCATTACATATTTGTTCGTCGACGGAAATTCTATCGAGTTAGAAAACCGTCGAACGAATTTTGAAATAAAAATATACCGCAAGCGCACGGTGTACGAATGTAGCACGCGGCGAATACGTGTCGATCCGTAGGGAATTGATGATTTTAAAATTCTATTCAATCAAATTAAACCAAAGTCGAGTGAAAGTTAAGCTAGAGAATTAGAGAACTAACTAAAAGAAAAAAGAAGCAAATATAAGAGTTAATGACAATTTAGGAAATAAATCCACTCTCTAGATCATGTAGTTCAACACATATGAAATCATGATCTCTCTTTTATGGTCATTAGTGTAATTAGTTGATGTGCTTATCATAAGTATGATATATTTGTGCTATTAATTAGCCCAATATAAACCATCAAACTATAACACAACCACTAATACACATTTAACTCTCATGAAATATGACAACAAAGTTGAAATAAAATCTATTTTAAGCATAGCCTATTAACTATTGTTTAGAAACATAGGCTATCAAATTTCAATTTCAACATTCACTTCGTTGCCATAATCATATTTAGATGAAGAGACAATTTGTGTTATGTTTGTTTAAGCATAGTCTATTTGGTATGAAAAACATAGACTATCAAATTCAAAGCTAAACGACATCATTAAACCACTTCAAGTGTTTCCATTAAAGCACAAAAAGAGAGTATAAACATCAAACTGTTGCATCTACATACTAGAGAGCTTCATTACCCCTAAATTGTAGGGATTAAGCTCTCATATTTGTTATCAAATCAACAAATGTAGAAAGCAACATGAAAGCAAAAAGAAAGGAAAATGAAAGCTAATGGAAAAGACAACTAATCTAATTGCATAAAGGTAAATCTACACTATTACATAAGAAGAGAAGAAGCATGTAAATAAAAGAGAATTAATATTGCATAAAAGAAAAGAAAATTACATGAAATAAAATGGCTAAGTACCCATGGAAAAAGAGAAGAGAAGAGCTTTTTATTTTGAGCCTAAACTAAAACTAAGAGAGACTAAGCTAAGAGATAGATTACATGAAACATAAGGGGTATATATACAAGTTTTAAATCCCTAATTCACTTTTTGGGGAATGCCCAAAATGCCCCTTAGGAAGTGTGGAGGCCAAGTAATCATTAACATGTCTTAATCCCCCATTAAGTGTACATGAAACCATTAACTCCATAAGCATGTGCATTAACCTTTAATTTGTACATTAAGGTAGGTGGGTAAGTGGGGTCCTCCATGATCTTCACTTTGAATTATTTCCATCTTCATTCCTTTATATCCATTTTGTGCATGCATGTTTCTTCATGAACCCACTAATATGAGAAGCTAAATTCCTACAAAATATTATAGAAATTTCCAATTAAATTTCTCAAATTAATATACGCGCACAAATGACCATTTTGCCCTTATATGAAGATGATGAATATGTGAAAATTTGGAATTAATATGAATTTTGGTTAAAACGAGTTAAAATACCCAATATGATCATTTATTTAATTTAAATAGAATAAATATGGTGGTAAAAATATGCACATTTACGTGCACGTCAAATACCCCCACACTTATCTTTTTATTCGTCCACGAATAAACTAAAACTAAGATAAATTCGTTTTCGTAGGAAGCACGATTGCATTGAGCGTATGCAACAAGCCGTTAAACCTCTGGGTGTCCCCAGTAGGACGAGTGTAGTCTCGTGAGGGTTTTCAGCGGATACTACTCATAAAATCCAAATGCAAAATAAAAAAGGTAAAGTGAAAATATTTACAAAAATGCAAGATTTATTTGAAAAGAGATGAATGCGAGTTTTTGAAAATATTTACAAATAAAGGATTTACTTTTAAATCGACACTAATAAGTTAAACATAGGTTTTGGTTATTATCTTGAAATTTTTTAGTCATTTACTCGTCAAAATTTTCAATAAAAACAAAGTTATCATAACAAATAGACTATAGTTTAACTTGTTATTTTGGTTGATAACAAAGTGTAATTATGAAAAGGATTCTTAGTTGATTATCAAAGTTTATCAAAGTGGTATTTTCATTTCTTTTCAATAACAAATCAAATCAACTAAGTAAAAATAGTGCTAGGATTTCAATTGCTTGCTCTCTCATTATTTGCAAGAAAAATTACACACCTAGCTCAGGTAAACGGAGGCCAGACATACCACCCATGCACTGCCTTTCGGGCTTATGTGAGGGGAGTACAGAGCATGGCGAGTGCACACACTTTCGTGCATACACCTATCGACCGTAGGTGGTTTTTATTAAGTCTATTCTTTTTTTACATGTGTTCCATACATGCATAACCGTGAGGACTTTTAAATGAGTATGAAAGCACATAATCAAAGATTCTAAGTAATTCACCCATGTATAACCATGAGGACTTTTAAATGAGAGTGAATACTTTGGATGTTATTATTTTTTTAGTTTATTTTTATTTTTTTAAGAGAGAGAGAGAGTGTTGTAAAATCATCTTAGCACCATTTAACTTAGAAGACAAAAAAAATGTTATATCCTTTACTTTAAATTCACCACTTTTAAAACAAAGATTTTCAATTAGGGTGTTTCATAATTAACACGTATGAATCTTCGTATATACTAGTTAAACCATTGTTATTTATAATCAAACCATTGTAAAATCTTCGTATGAATTTTTTTTTTTTGAGTTTTTTGGAAGAAAAATGAAAAATGAATCCTGAAAAATCAAGTAGAAGATGAGTGTCCCCCCACACTTGATTTTGACTGTGTCCCCACAGTCAACCCAAGTGAAAAGAACGTTTATTATTATTTACATGAAAATGAAATTTATTTACACGTCATCAGAAAGTATATCGCCAAAAAGTAAATGAAACGGTCTTCCAAAGATCGATTCATTTGTCTCGCCAAGTACACGAGACACGACTTAAGCTCGAAAAACCAAACCATAAAAGATTTCAAAGTCGAATGTGGATTTGGAAAAATGGATGTCATTTTATTAAAAATCGTACGAGTTGTTTTATTTTCGATGATTTTTGGGGTAGATATAACGATTGATTGAAATTCAAGTTTATTTTCACCAAATTGAAATTCAAGTTTATCATTGAAAACTTCTTCCAAATTATCAATTTCAAAATCAAAATGGTGATCGAAATCTTCCCCATCGGAATTTAATGACTCATTTTCGAAAAGTCCATAAAACTCGCGTTCATTAAATTCATCTTCCTTCATTGGATTATCAACAACTTCATTGTATATATCCATTTCAAAATCCAAAGTTGCTGTATTCAAATTTTCAAAATCGGAAAAAGGAAGGTCGAATTTTAAATTTGGCTCCACACCCTCAAAAGAATTGAAATCCAACTCAATTACCGTGTTTTCAACAACTTCATTAAGATCATCATTTTCAGTTTCAAAAGTTGTTGTTTGAAAATCGTCGATTTTGGTAAAAGATGGATTATCGTTTGACTCGTCACATGTTGGAATTTGATTTTGTTTTTCATGTTGTTTCATATATGTTTCAAACAACAAATCCGCGTGATCATCGTAAATTTCATTCATTTGTTCAACAAAATCCAATTTATAGTTATTAAATTGAGAATTTTCGATTTGGATTTGTCGAGAACAAAAATTTTCACTCGTAACATGGTTAAGATTATTCCCATTGCCAAATTCGTTTGAAAAGTTGTTCCCATTTTCATGTTGAGTTTGGAATTCATTTTGGAGTTCGAAATTAAATTGGCATGGGTTATAATCGTAATCGTTTGAATTTTGAATTGAATTCAAATTTTGAAATCCTTGACTCGAGTTATTACACAAATCAGAATTACATAAATCATTTATCTCTTGATTTTGTCGTGTAGAAAGTTCGAGTAAAGATGAAATCATTTCAATGCTATTTTCAAGAGTCGAACGTTGGTCATCGTTTTGAAAATTTTGTTGTTCGAAATTTGAATTATTTACAAAATAGTTGTTGTTAAAATATCCATACGAATTTGGACTGAAATCATATGGAATGTTGATTTTCACAACTATTGTAAAATTCAAGTGGATATGGATATTCAGACATTTTCAAGAATGTTTTTTTTTGTTTTTTTTATAAACGAAAAATATTTACAAAGAAAATTTATTTTTGAAAAGGGAAATCGATTTTTGTTTTGTTTTTATTTTTCAATTTTTTTTTTTGAATTTTGGTTTTTCTAAATTTTTTTTGGATTTTTTTTTGAAATTTCAAAGAAAAGGATTTAAAAATTTCAAAGGAAAAGGAATATTTACAATTTTTCAGTTTTGAATTTAGAATTTTTTTTTTTAAATATGCATGAACTAATGCAACTAAATGAATGCAAGGGT
This sequence comes from Allium cepa, assembly GCA_030765085.1. Classification (NCBI taxonomy): domain Eukaryota; kingdom Viridiplantae; phylum Streptophyta; class Magnoliopsida; order Asparagales; family Amaryllidaceae; genus Allium; species Allium cepa. The sequence continues at coordinate 592,560,144 of CM060928.1, forward strand.
CTAATAACAAATGATTTATCCTAAGTTAACCCAAAATTGTATAATCACAAACTGTCTTAAATAAACAAGATAGTTCTCAGCCAGGTAACGGGCAGGATTTATCGGTGCACCACGAATCACCGTAGCAATGTAGCCGAAGGTTTAAGTACCTTCAGAGGAACAACCACTGTAATATTTACGAATCACCGTAATATTTATAAATGGTCATTACTCTGTCATAGCCTAGACACCAAGAAATTAAATTGTTCAAAGAAGACAATTTGTCAATATACAATTGAGTGTTATCGATGTCTAACCGTTATTATTAATCAAAATTCAAAGATGAAATGCAAAGCAGAAATTAAATGTGTATTTACAATGCAACTACGATGAATTTTTTTTTGAATTTTTTTATGCAAGCAAACAACAATGCAACTCAAATAAAGTTAGAGATGGAAACAACAATTTTTTATAAGCAAGCCAACAATTTATTTTTAGCAGTAGAGCAAAGGAAGAGGCTTTCCCTATTTGAAATCCTGCTTTGGCAACCTGAAATAAAAACAAGATATATACAATTTTTTTTATCAAAGAAAATAAAAAATAAACCAAATCAAAACAACACAAACTAAACTAAGCAGTTTTTTAAAAAAAAAATTGAAAAACAAATTTTGAAAGTAAAACAAAAGACAAAAGAACTTTTTCTTTTAATCAAGGAATAAAAGAAAACAACTTCTTCCCTTTTAAAAAAAATGAAAGAACAAATGGTTAAGTTAAACAAAATTATAGGTAAATGCCAAAATGAAAGCCGAAAGCTATTTACAAATTATATAACCCACCCGGCCCAAACCCAACACGTTTTCTCCCCTTTTTCCTTTTTATCAACTGAAATCCTTCTTTTTAACAACTGAAATTAAGAAATAAAATCGATCGTATGAAATTGAGAAAAGGGCAACCTCCAAATTGAATGAAAGAAAGCGACTCGAGGCGATTGCTTGATAGCAATGGCAACTTTGGATTTTGGGTGTTCGGTGTTGGAGAAGTCGCGATGTCAGGTGATAGCTCGAATTGCTGTGGAGGTTGGAGGCGGAGTCGAGTCGATTTTGAGCGAATTTGGGCTGTCAAATTGTGAAATGCGAGTTCGATTTCTCGGCGGAGTTGTTGGCGACTGGTGGTTCGACGTGATTGGTCGAAGGCCTTTCGGTGATGAGGCTTGCAGTTCGAATGTTGATTTGGGATTTCTGGTTGAGGTGGTTGCGGGTGAGTGGATTTGATTGAGGTGGTTGCGGGTGAACGTTGCTTTGCTGCGATGGTTGTGAGGATGTTCGACTGTTGTCTATCGCGATTGCTGGCAGCGATTGTGGTTGCCATTTGGTTGAGGGGATTGTTGAATTGGGTGAGGGATGTGGGGTCGCTGGTGGGGGAGTCAAGAACGAATTGAAGGAGCAAGGCAGGTAGGTGGATGTGGGTTTAATTTTTGGGTGAAGGCGGAGATTGCAAAGCTCGATTTTGGGTTTGTGGTGTGTTCGAGTTTTAGGGGAAGCGAATGGGTTTCGGTCGAATTGGGGGGTAGCGGTTTTGGTGAAGGCTATGCAGTGTTGTAAGGGGGGTTGCACGGCTTGGTTCTGGTTTGTAGTGGCGGAGAGGTAAGTAGAGTGGTTTGGAGAATGGTTCAGCCTGTGTTGGTTGTTGTTTGGCCAGAGAAGCAACGCGAATGCAGCAGTTAGTAGGAAGCAAAGTTGATTGTGTTTTGTGTATGGGGAGATTGAAGGTGGAGGTTGAAATCTGGGTATGGTTTGGAAGTGATTGAGTATGGAGTTTGTGAATGGTTTGTGGATGTGGTTAGGTTGTTTTGGATTGCAGTAGGTAGGGTGACAGGTTTTGATTGATGATGGAGCACTGAGTGGGGAGGGATGAAAATGCTCTGTTGTTATTGTAAGGAGCAGCAGCAGTGAGAAGGTGGCTGTTGACGCAGCAGGCTGATTGTGGAACCAAGTGGCTTGGTGGTGCTTGATAGTGGAGGGGTGCGGCACTGTGAACAACAGGAAAGTGGTGAATAAATGAAGTGTTACAGGCAGAAAGAAGGGGATGTAGATTATTGAAGTTAGAGTGATGTAGTGGTGTAGGAAGCAGTAGATGATTGATGTCGGTTGTTTGCGCGAAGAAAAAAAAAGTAGTGATGGTGTAAAGGAGCAGTTTGGAGTCAAAAAGGAGTGATGTAGTCGGATGAGAAGAGTCAAGTAAGTAGGCAGAACTGATGAAATTGTCGCTGTGGTTGATTGTTGAATCAGGGACTGTGATGAAGGTTGTAGTGGTTGTGGAGGAAGTATTGAGTTGGAGTTCTCGTGGGGATGCAGCGGCAAGATGATGTGATTGTTATGGAGCAAGCAAGGTTGTATGGCAAGTGGGCAAGGTTTGTGAAGGAGAAGTGATATGGGGATACTGCAGCAGTGGCAAGGTAGTGACCAGAAGAGTAGAAGTTTGGTCTATGTGAAGTTTGGGAATGGGGAAGTTGTTGTTTGAAGTCTTGACTGTGCACTGGTGATTGTTCAGAGGAATATTGGTGGTTCAGGAAGAAATGTGGAGTGAATTGAAAGGAAGAAATTTATGAGTGACAGTTTGTATTGGGAGTTGAATATCAGCCGAGGCACTGTAGTAAACAGAGAGTGAAAATAGTTTTGTAAAATGTAAAACAATGCAAATATATGTGCACTATAAAATGTAAAATGCAATGAAATATTTGTTTTTTTTGTTTTTTTTGAAATGAACTTGTGTATGTTTTTTTTTTTAATATGAAATGCAAATGCAAATGGTAAACAAAATACTAGAGAATAATAACACACAAACAAAATGCAAACAAAAATCAAATTTTTTTTAAAAAAATATGTCAACAAACACACAAAATACACACAATAAAATCAAACAACACTAATCCGAAGAATAGAAAATAAAATCAAACAAATCCCCGGCAACGGCGCCAAAAACTTGTTCATCGACGGAAATTCTATCGAGTTAGAAAACCGTCGAACGAATTTTGAAATAAAATATACCGCAAGCGCACAGTGCACGAATGTAGCACGCGACGAATACGGGTCGATCCGCAGGGAATTGATGATTTTAAAATTATATTCAATCAAATTAAACCAAAGTCGAGTGAAAGTTAAGCTAGAGAATTAGAGAACTAACTAAAAGAAAAGAGAAGCAAATATAAGAGTTAATGACAATTTAGGAAATAAATCCACTCTCTAGATCATGTAGTTCAACACATATGAAATCATGATCTCTCTTTTATGGTCATTAGTGTAATTAGTTGATGTGCTTATCATAAGTATGATATATTTGTGCTATTAATTAGCCCAATATAAACCATCAAACTATAACACAACCACTAATACACATTTAACTCTCATGAAATATGACAACAAAGTTGAAATAAAATCTATTTTAAGCATAGCCTACTAACTATTGTTTAGAAACATAGGCTATCGAATTTCAATTTCAACATTCACTTCTTTGCCATAATTATATTTAGATGAAGAGGCAATTTATGTTATGTTTGTTTAAGCATAGTCTATTTGGTATGAACAACATAGACTATCAAATTCAAAGCTAAACGACATCATTAAACCACTTCAAGTGTTTCCATTAAAGCACAAAAAGAGAGTATAAACATCAAAATGTTGCATCTACATACTAGAGAGCTTCATTACCCCTAAATTGTAGGGATTAAGCTCTCATATTTGTTATCAAATCAACAAATGTAGAAAGCACATGAAAGCAAAAAGAAAGGAAAATGAAAGCTAATGGAAAAGACAACTAATCTAATTGCATAAAGGTAAATCTACACTATTACATAAGAAGAGAAGAAGCATGTAAATAAAAGAGAATTAATATTGCATAAAAGAAAAGAAAATTACATGAAATAAAATGGCTAAGCAGCCATGGAAAAAGAGAAGAGAAGAGCTTTTTATTTTGAGCCTAAACTAAAACTAAGAGAGACTAAGCGAAGAGATAGATTACATGAAACATATGGGGTATATATACAAGTTTTAAAACCCTAATTCACTTTTTGGGGAATGCCCAAAATGCCCCTTAGGAAGTGTGGAGGCCAAGTAATCATTAACATGTCTTAATCCCCCATTAAGTGTACATGAAACCATTAACTCCATAAGCATGTGCATTAGCCTTTAATTTGTACATTAAGGTAGGTGGGTAGGTGGGGTCCTCCATGATCTTCACTTTGAATTATTTCCATCTTCATTCCTTTATATCCATTTTGTGCATGCATGTTTCTTCATGAACCCACTAATATGAGAAGCTAAATTCCTACAAAATATTATAGAAATTTTCAATTAAATTCTCTCAAATTAATATACGCGCACAAATGGCCATTTTGCCCTTATATGAAGATGAATATGTGAAAATTTGGAACTAATATGAATTTTGGTTAAAACAAGTTAAAATACCCAATATGATCATTTATTTAATTTAAATAGAATAAATATGGTGGTAAAAATATGCACATTTACATGCATATCAATATTCTATTGACATTTCAAATTATTAAACACTTCTAGTAAGTTATATAAATTTTAGGAATGTAATTGACTGTTACACCAATTTTTGGTATTCGCCATTGAAGAGAAAAGAAATATTTCAGTATATCAAAAAATTCAATTAAAACATTTAACCTCATTCACTTGGTAAGAATATAAGATATATTTAAAACATCTTCATAGCATTATTCAAGAATTTTCCAAAAAAAATCAAACAATGTTAGAAGTTTATATCAAAAAAAAAGTTTCATAAATCCAATAATTTATTAGACTCGTATTTTAAAATAAGTATAACCCTAAATTATTAAACTGAAACTAATAGTATACTCAAATCTTACACTAAATATCCAAATCAAAGTATAAAATTTCATATCTTCATAATTAATTTGACACACTTGTTTAAAATGAATATTCAAATCATGGAAAAATGTTTAATGTGGTTTAGTACAAAAATTCGAATAGTGAATAAACCTATAGATTTATTGTTGGTGCTTCAAAATCAAGTAAATATTTCAAACCACAGTTCCAAAATAGAAATTCAAATTTATTAGTAAAGTATATTACTATAAATAAAACATCGCAAATCATTTTCCATTTATATAATATCTTTAAATTAAATGTTTGAAGAAACTTATATAAATTTTGTGAGAAAAGCGGATTACGGATCTTAAGGCTGGAATAACACTATAAGGGGGCGAATAGTGTTTTATGGATTTTCTAAATCTTTTTTAAACTTATGTAATTTAATTACCAACAAATGCAATTCATAGACAAATATATAGTCATAGAATCAGACACAGATGCAAATACTAAATAAAAGCAGTAAAGGAAAGAACACGCCAGGACTTTATACTTGTTCGGAGTTACCCTACATCCAGTCCCTTACAATCGTACAGATTTCTTATCAAAATAATCTCCCAAATTATACTCTCGGTTTTAAGGCTATGAGGTACACCCTCCTGTATTCGAGTCTAGGGCAAACTCTCTTGATTTTTCCAGGATACAAGATCACCTAATTGATTTCTGAGGCTACAATCACACCCAATTGATTTCAAGGCTCAACCGCACTTTTACTCAACTGTTTGAATTAAAAAAGATTCTATAACTCTGAATAGCACTGAGATCTAATTGAGAGAGTGGTAGAGAATCAAACAAGAGATAATCAAGTTTGATTCACTTGGTATTTCGACAGAGTGTAGTTTAGGATTCTTTAGAATAAATGTGGAAGATGAAGAGGAGAGAAAATAAATGACATCTGGTAAAAAATTCATTTAGAACTTACTGATATTTATAGTAGAACAACAGCCATATCTATTCTTGAAAGGATACGACGAATAGACACTTCTTTTGAAATTGAAATTTGAAAATAATGGACACCATGTCGACATGGGTGTTGAGGGATGTCGACATGCTCAAGGCCAAATTGATGTTTTGATTTTCTATTTAAAATTGGTTTTATAATTTTTCAAAAAAATTTCTAAACTTTGTAAATATATTTGAATATAGTTTAAACATATAAAAGAGTTTAGAAAGTAATTTTTAATATATATATAATCTTAGTCTACAAAGTGATTTAAAATCTAAGTATGTAAATATTTTAAAGCTAAATATTTAAAACAAGAGATGGTATAAAAACAATGACAATTTTGAAATCAAAATATTAAAAAAGATAAAAATAGTTTTGAGGCCAAAATATTTAAAACCAAAGAGAGATGTCTTTTTGAAAAGAAAGTTTTGAAAACATTTTAAAAAAAACAAGAGATAAATATTTTTGAAAATCATTTTTAGAAAATTGGTGGATATCAAAATAAGACCACTATATGTTCCACTAGATATTGCCGTAGGTTCCATCCCACTAAGGTTCCATCCCTTTAACAGGCTCGAAGTGGATTCCATTCCACGAATAAATTTTGAATAAAGATGTAAATTCTTTCAAGAAGTTTTAACATAATTCTAGACTCAATACTTATCTTGTACTATTTAAATCTTGAACTCTTGATATCTTGATACTTTTGAGTCTTCAATCTTGATACCTTCAATCTAGAATCTTTATACTGTACAATCATCATTCTTGGTACCTTCATGTTTATATCCTGCATATACATATTTATCTCAACCATAACGTTAGTATTCATTTTATAACAAGTCCTAAGATTGTTGTCATCAAAACCATCATCTTAAGGACTAACAAATTTTACTTGAAATGTACATTTGAAAACTTTATTTGCAAATCTATCATCTTTAATACGTTAATACTTTACGGAAAAATTTCATTTGTAAAATTTCTTGCTTCATTTATAAATATCACATAATTTTTTTAAATAACATCGTTATAAATATATGTAAACTATTTAAAAACAATGATTTACATCATTACTTATATTTTAAAAGAAGTTATTGAAAACTTTAAGTACGTTATTTACAAATTTTATTAGTTTTAAATCTCATAATACTTTTAAATGTCATTAATACATCAATAATCATTAACTTTAAATATGTTATATTTAATTAATAACTTCTCACAATATTTACAACACTAATAATTTACTGCTAAACCATGTTGTATATAAAAATAAAAAATATTTTAAACATTTTAAAGTATTTAGAAATGGAAAAAATGACCAAAATATCTTTTATATAATATTTTATCAAAATACTTCTATAACTCGATGTTTTAACAAGTTTAGCCTCGTTCTTGCAGACTCTGGTCATACGTTGACCAAGCGTAAGATTAGAAATCTCCAAGTACTTAGTATATTTAAAAACAGCTATGAGAAGTACCGCTCAAAATCTGATGTCAAATGATGATGTTTCATTAGCAGTGGACTGCTGCTGATCCCATATTTACGCAATGGACACAAAACTTTCCAGAAGATCCTTCCACCTTCCGGATTAGAGAAAAATATCGTTGCCATTTCGTAAACAAGGGACCATCGACCCCTGCTGCAGTGGTAACTGCTGATTCAATGTTTTACGCAGTGGATGCACTTCCTTCCCGAAAGATACATAAACCATAGATCCCAAGCTCGAAAGAGCCTCCATTGGTTAAACTAAAGAACCATCTTCCCTAAAAAAAGTCGATGAACTCATGAGTTTAATCCGGACAACCATATTGGTTCGAATCTATTTCTGAATTCACCCAAGCTATTAGGGTTTATCGGTCGAACCCAATCCCGGATTCCCAAGTCCATCTGGGTCGAAGTATATCATACTATACTTCTTCACGGAGGGTATTTCCCTATACCTTTTACTTCAAAATATAACATACCATATATAGTACCCTTTCGAAATCATAGCTTCAAATGTCGCACTTATATAAATTCCATTATATATAACATTTCATTTTTAGATAGTGCACTTTCCAAAATCAATAATCTCGAATATATCAAATCATTCTCGTATAAATTCCATCATATATAAAATTTATCTTTTCAGGTCAAATGCCTTCCAAAATAAACGGTTTTCAAAATCACTTTATACTTACATAAAGCATGTCTTATATAAGAATCAAAAATTTTCCAAAATCAATTACCCTACATGAAGAGCCATATGGGATTGAACATCTTTTCTTTTAAAAAAAGTTATAAATTTGGAATAGTTTTGTATATAAAGTAGTTTGTAAGATAGTTTTGTGTTTAAAATAGTTGGTGAAATAGTTTGTATATAAAATAGTTTGCAAAATAGTTTGTAAATAAAATAGTTGGTAAATAAAATAGTTTGTAAATAAAATAGTTTGTAAAATAGCTTGTATATAAAATAGAACAAAATAGTTCGTATAAAAGGAATAAAAGAAAACGTTTTTGTAAAAATGGTTTTAAATTAATAGTAGTTTTGCGTAAAAGAAAAATTCAATTTAATTTACAAAGATATCCAACCCACAACTTTCAATTCAACGTCAAAGCATGTCAATAATATTCAAACATAAAATGTACATATGTCATCATTTCGCTATATCACATTTGATTGCGCTCGATCACACAAGTTCGCTTTCTAACCAGTATCATTCATTCGACTTCCCTAACGCGGACTTCGATAAGGTTTCTTGACTAGAAACCATCATTCTCCTTGCATAGCTATATATTATGATAGAGAATTATAGAATCAAACCAAAAATCCATATCAAATATTCGCCATTAAGAATGGAATGAAATATCCTAACATGAAATGGTGTAATTTACCTCGAACATGTGCACTCAATCTGGATCAAATTAATTATGTGAATAAAACAATATACAAACAACTTACTATTTACTCCAATTTGTTTCATCACAATTACATTTTCAATATAAATTCATTATTAATCTCATTGATTAACACAAATAGCACTTCATACTTTAATATTTGTTTCATAGAATATCTCCATTTAATATATAACATTAATATATTCATTCTCATAATATTGCTTATATTTCTCTTCATTTTAAATTACGTTCGTTTTCACACGTAATATTTCCCATTTAATACTATATTTATTCGCAAATCATTTCACAAGGAATTTTCTTAAGTTCATAGCCAATTATAAAAGCTTAATTCCTTTTTATAAGACATTATTCGAGTTTAAAGTTATCACAACTTTAATTATAACCATTTATTGCAACATCCATTTATTTCATAACTACTTACTAGTCATGGCTTTATTTATAATCATTTCACTTTTAATTCATATTTTCTTATCTCATTTAGTTTCACTTTTACTTTTGAATTTATTTATGACACATTTCATAAATATTAATTAAGTTTATAAACATCTTTTTCAATTTAATCTCATTTACAGCATTTCCTTAATCACCATTTCAATTTTAAATGTTCCAAGGCTTAAAATTTCACACTTACATATTATTACATTACACGCCAAGAATGAATACAAAAATTCTATTCATTCACTAACATAGATATAACAAATTAAACCTTGTTTCACTTGCTTTCAATTTAAGGTTACTGAAATTCAACTACATAATACAACAAAATTTCTATATTTCAACTTATATATTAATTCAGAGGTTTCGGTTATCAAAATATCTAGATAATCCATTTTATTTCAATAGTTGAAACTACCAATCAACAAACAACGATATTTAAAACCAAATATTTCAATTTCATAACCTAATATCATACTTATTCATTTTATTCTCTTTTATACACCATCATTAAATTTGTGTTTAGTCCCTAATTTTAATTATAATAGCCAATGTTTATAAACTGACTAAATGCAACAAATAAACCATAAATGACAATAATTAAATATTATTATTTCACAAAACAAACACATTACAAACAACTATATTAGTTATAAATATTTTATTCCTTTATACATAACATATAATAGTAGGAAAATTTATTTCATTTCAAAACTTATGTAAAATATTTTTATACACTAACAAATACACGCTTTCGTATATATATACACACAGTCAGACAAACTCATTCTAAGATATTACTACCCTATCTCTAACGAGTTAGCCCCAACAGGCTAAGGTATGTTTAAACCTAGCTCTAATACCATCTCTAACGACCCATATTTTTGGATGGATTAAATCAACAATAAACCACACATGCCTAATTCAAATCATTCAAAATGGAGGATTTTTAATGAGGTAAATAAGAAAATAAAAGAAAAGAAGAAAAAAAATATAGAATCTCGCAGTGGAACGACAAAACATAATAATCAAAAAAAACATTTCATGAAGCTGTTTACAGAATAACATTTGATTATATTTTACAATTCAAGTCAGAGTTATACATACATCAGAAATAAACAAAAATTTAGCGGAACACAGAATGCAATGGAATAATTATAATAAATAGCAATAATATACTGAATCTTCATCTTCATCCTCCATAAAATAATCTTCGATACATTGAAAAAGCTAAGACTGACCCAAGCGAAATGAAAAGACAAAACACTCGACTCAAAACTAAAATATCTTATGTAAGTCAAATCAAAATTAATAAAAAAGAAGTATTAGTGCAATGGTTTCAGAAAGGCTATGGATTTCCTTCTCCTATCAAGTGTACAACATGGATTTAAAAGATTTCAACTAATTAGAAATGTCAATCTTCATCATTTAATTAAAATAAATCCGAAGTTTAAATTAACTTGAATCCTTCAAATAATTCAACTCCAAATAAAATCCAAATTCAAGAAATCATTTCAACCAGTATCAAAACCAACATTTCCAAAATAATGAAAATCGCTCCGATATATCATTTCAACCCATAACGATTTCCTCTAATCTATAAGATCGTTTGGGTATGTGTCATTTCAACCCCTAGGGAAAACAGCGATATAGACATAAATAACACCCAATCATCTAAATTGTCAACCAATAACATCCATCCAATCATCCAAATATCAACAATTGAACATACAACACAATCATCATTCAAACCAACCAATAACTACCAACAATTTTCCGGTTATCATTAACAGGTATTAAACGAGAAATTTAAATTTCAATATTAAATTAAATGGCAATTAAATTCGATAAAGTCAGCTTTAACTGGAATGACAATTTAAAATATACCAAACAACAACCAATCAATTTCAAATCACATCAAAAATTTAATTTAACTAACATAAGATAAATTAGTATTTGTGGGTGAGTTAAAACACTCACCGCTAATTTTCAATCGATTTTAAATCTAAATAAAGGCCCAAATTTCAACAGTCTCAGAATTCGTCCAAACCTGTTACATAATGTATGGAATTTCAATGTGATCGCAGCAGAATAAACCGCACATAAATCCGACCTCGTACGCAAAAGTTGTCAACATTAGAAAAATACACAATTTAATATAATTAAATAAAGTATAAAAATAAACATACACGTCATACCCAGTTCTATCGGTACGAAACCCTAACTCTGCAAGCTACATGATCGAGATCAAGTAACCCATCATCCTTCACCTAATCATGATGAACTACCGCCGCCTGAGGCCCTGCCACTTCGATCGAGCCACCACACCACGCTCCACTCCCCAGGCCGACCACGACCATGGCCGCCTTGACCCCTCCACCTCCCTATTTCAGCTGCACCACCAACGATGGTAAACACCCAAAATCGACAAAGCCTGACCACTTCGAGATGAACGAGTGCCACTGATGGATTCTAGACGACCACAACAACCCCATGCCATCCGATGGACCCCAGGATGAAGATCCAGCGTTAAAAATCGAAAACCTAATTTCAACGTTTGAGGTTCATCCTCGATTTCTGGTCAAACAGTGAACCAAATTGAAAACTGAACCACCGCAGTAGATTACGCTCGTCGAGAGTTTCCCAACAATATATAATATGTTAGAGTTTGAGGAGTTTGAATTTCTGAAATTGGTTTTGATTTGAATTTTGATTTGGGACTTAGATTTTCAACCATTGAGAAGAGAGAAACAATAGAAATTTCAGTACGTACACTAATGAGAAATAAAAAGGCTGCTAGGGTTAGAATAAAACTATTTATATGAACGAATCCTAATAAGAAAGAATATCATATCGAATTGGTACAAACGACAATAATGACCTGAAAATCTCGTTCCGTCTCTGAAATGAAAGTACGTCATCCCATATATCAAAATAGATGTTTTGATATTTTTTAAACTCAATGGAATAGTTTCAAGTCCTGATCCAACGTATGAAGAAGTTAGCTTTTAGAATCAGCTTATTTTAATTGAATTCAATTAAATTGATTTCTACGCGTTTCGATCCCATACGATCAAACGACAAGTCCGATCGCTACAAAACTTGAAATCCTACAATAATTCACCGTTACGAATCCGATGAAACTAGTTTCGTCGAAATCCGAGACAGTGGTCAAAATGGTTATTTTCACATTAATTAAATAAATGATTATTAAATTAATTAAATCCCTTTTCAATTCAAACTTTATAACTAACAAATTTCATCATTTTATTTGATTACCTAGTGATTTAAAATCTTTTAAGGCAAATTTCCATGTCCAATTGAATGTTAAATATTACACTAATCACAATGATTAATTTCAATTGCAATAAACCTATTAATTATAAATTAAATTCCAATAAATCAATTAAATTTGATTTCAATCCTTTTATTCAATCAACTATTATCTTACGGATATAATTAACATTGCTTTACACCTTATTATATCACTATTCTATAATTATCACTTAATCATATTAACTGCCATAATTAATTAGATTAATTGCAATTGATTTAAATTTAATTTCAATGTGTTAAATTACAGATGATAAATGACAAATGTTACCTTTTTATAAGTTTATTATCGACAACAAATGTTATGACTACTTACGCAGCCCTGATTGTATTCAGTCTCCATTAATTATAGGTAATTTCCCTTTTTATATAACATTTAATTCATTTCCTTACTTCAATTTATCGCCAACTTAACTTTACAATTATTCAATTACAGACATATAATTCCAACCTTAAATCTAATATTCAATTTGCCTAAATTCCATTAATTACCCATTTAATATTCAAACGGATAAATAAATGGGAAGATAATTAAATAATTGTTTATAATAATAGTTCATATCGACTATCTTATTATTTACAACCAATGGTTATACATTGTTTACAAAATGCTTTTATATTCTATATTAACCTATTTCAATTAATCAATTGCATACAATCTCACCAATTAATTACATCATTCAACTTATTTCATTATTTACAATTATAACCGAATTAATCTAAATTTATTTAAATTGATTGTAATTACATGAAAATAGTTGGTACAAGAATTCAAACAACATCATTAAATCATATTCTAATTAGCCAATTCTAATTGATCACATAAAATTTCAACATTAAATTCTAAAATCTTACTAAATTAATATTTATTCATCGAAAGTCGTTAAAAACTTTTCCAATATAGGGTTATCCTACAGTTTATTTTATGGGACTGCATCTCTCACATTACAACTAGCGTAACTACTCCACAAAGCTTTCCCTACAACTCCTACCATAGGACTAAGTTTCCTACAACTACGACTACACATACCCCCGTTATGCATTAAGGGGGAATCCACAATGCCGACTCACTGAGGTGTCTCACCATCTGCATCTATGTCCACCTCTTAATAGTAATGTAAAGCCTCTTATTGCATGCATCAGAATCTATCAACAACACATTATCACGTTACGTCAGTATTTGTAAATGCTAAGGAACTCCCACTATGTCGGGCCCAAGCACTTCATCAGGCATCAATCAATGTTGCGTGTCCAGTGTAGAACCTCCTGTGAGTGCTATTTTTAATAGAATCACACCCAGTCGAATATCAACCCTCGTTGGATATATAGCACCCAGTTCTACAACATCTTGGTATCGTCTCATAGGGAACTGGCTTCCTTACTCCTAACATCCACATGTATATTCTAGATATATACTAGATACCTTTATTTAAAATAAGTAAACCTGGGCCTTAGGTCGAGGTTCAAGTTATGCTGCTAGAACATCTACCAATCGACCGCCTGCTCCTAGAGTAGTTGAGCACTTGACGTCGACCGCTCCAGATCGTGCGGTCAACAAGTCGTCGCTGATTTAGGTTTTAATTTTCGATTTTATTTTGGTTTAGTTATTTAATCAACAATTAATCTCTCATTACAAATTTCCAGTACATATTTATATATAATTCGATGTTAGAGTAATTACAGTGAATCAAATTTCCAATTATTCAAATTAATTTTTGCGACTTGTAGAAAACAGTTAAAATCTACGTTTACTATTAACATCAATACTAACAGTTATAATAACTTATTATACGATTTGAATAGGATGAGAAAAGGGGTTTATCATAGATTAATACCCTATTTAACAAGTTTACTTTAATCCAAGTTGTAATTCAAATCCCAAATTTAAACAATATGATTATCTAATTTAGTTTCTAATGTCCTAGATGAGATATAATGTATTAAAATTAACTACGTATAGTCATTGTATTAAAAGTATACCGACTCACATCAGATCCAAGATTTCCTTTGAATCCCGACTGGAATCTCCCCTCGTTCGTTGTTTGATTGATGTCCTCCTTAATCATTCTACTTTTATTTTTATTTTACTTTTAAAGAATTTAGGTTTGGAGAGGAAATAATTTGGCAAAGTTTTAGTGGAGCAGAATAATTTCTAATGAATCTGGGTTTAGGTTATTTGTGTATTTATAGAGGATTTGGATTAGTCTGGACTATTGATTAGCCCTGGGAGAATCTTTAGTTTCATCCTGAATGTTAAACAATTACTTTATACCCAAGTAAAAATATTTCGTTAAATCTAGGCCATTAGCCACTCAAACTGTGACGACCCGAAAATTTTAGCAAGTTAAATTGAAATAATTAATCGATTTTAAATTATTTAAAAGTTAATTTTAACTTGAATACAGGATATCAATATTTACTTGATAATTAAACCATTGAATTGTATAGTTTAAATATTGAATTTTAAAATTGAAATTAGGTAAATTGTTGAATCTGAGATTCTAGGCCTGTTTCAATTAATTTGAAGGCTTATAAAATCTGTAATGATAATTCCGAAGATAATAGAATGGTTGGAATTTAATTTAAAGATGATTTGTTCAGTTTTAATAATATAGCGTTTAAATTGAATTTAAAAATAGCTTTTCGAAGCACAGTCTCGGAATTCGACGAAACTAGTTCCATTGGATCCGTAATAGTTAGCTATTATCGGATTTCAATTTTCGTAGCAATCGGAGTTGTCGTTTGACCGTGACAGCTCAAAACGCTTAGAACTATTTTAATCTATTTAATTTAAAATTGACCGTTAAATTCCGTAACTCGCTCATACGTTCAAATTAGCCTTCGAAACACGTTCCATTGTGATCGGAACGCGGGTAAAACCTTATGAACGTCCGTCGGCATGTCTTATTTAGGGTTCAGGATTTTACGTTATGCAACTCGAGATATTTTCTATATTTAATTATCATTGATCAACGCGTACTCGAGACGCTTCCTTCCATCTATAATTCACCGTCCTCTCTTGGCTTCTTCAGCAAAGAAAAAAAATCAAAACGAGGCCAAAAAAATAGAATAAAAATAAAACTAAAATTAATGGCGATGCTTAATCAACGAACTCGTCCTCACTCTGAAAATTCGATCAGGAAAGAATCCGAAGTCGCTTGCATCTGGAAACGCGAAATCTTCCCCTCCCTTTTTCTTCAACAGCGAACGAAACCTCGAAATTTAATTCGAGAGGCTTTTGACTTCAATCCCTATTCCCCTGTAGCTCGCGAGCGTGAATTGGTTGGGGCGGCAATCACTTTTGGGTGGAAGGGACGGAGGGGGTGCGTGTTGCCGTGCGATCAACCAAGGTGAAGGAGGCGATCTATTTTGATCGAGCATGGTAGTCGATGTCAGGGAAGCACGCGCGTATGGGCAGGGAGGCGCTAAGGGTTTTGCGACATCGCGATGGGTGATGCTCGGTGGGTCACTGTGGAGGTAAGGCAGCAGGTATTTGCATTTAAATTATTTTGATTTAAATAAATGGATAATTTTAAATATGTAAGAAATTTATATTTCAGTAAAGAATTTTGAAACAAATCTGTTTCTTTTAATATATATATATATATATATATATATATATATATATATAAATGATGTGTGATGGCGTTAAATTTTATAAAACTTGTTTAAATTATCTTAGCTACTAAATCATTTATTTTAAGAAAAACAGCTGAAACTAAATAATTAGTTAAGGAATTTGTAAAATGTGATGAATTATTCGGTTTGCTTGAATATTAATAAAATCATGTAAATATGTATGCAAGGTCTAACATCATGGAAAACCTAGTCGAGATCTGGATTGGATTGCAAATAAAGCAAAGGTGAGTAAATCTCACTCGTCTGGTTTTATTTAAATTTAAATGGTTAAATTTAATATTTGGTTGAATGGTTGAATTGATTTGTTGTGCGCTGTGAATTGATGATGTGACTTCGGTTTGGTTGATTTTCGGGTTAAATGTGGTTTGACTCGAAGTGTTGGGGCTTTAAGTCGTCGTAGATTTAAATCATAAATAAGAAAAGGGTTTCAAGTTAAATTTAAATGAACTGTGATTCATTCAAATAGTAGAGTAATTAAGAAGGATAAGTAATTAATCCAATAAATCAATGATCTAAATTAATTAATTCAGTAATTGAAGATTTGAATTAATTTAGTAAGGCTTAAATAAATTAATTAAGTTAAATGTACTTAGTATAATCAATAATGGTTCGATAGATAATTATTTAATGTAATCAATAAAATATAGTTACTTTATGAAATTAATCAAGAGATTAATTGAAATAACAAAGTAAGGAGTAATTAATGTATTAATAGAGTAAATAAGAAAAACAGTTAATTACAGGTTGAGGGTGATAGAGAATGAATAATATTGTGGTCGAATTAGAGTAAACTATAATTGAAAATCATCAATTCGTATAATTAATGATGTAATATAAAGATTAATTAATTATGATTGATTAATCCAAATAAGTGACTTATGAGGAATTACTTAATATAAGTAATTAAAGACTAATGAAATTAATATAGTTAATTAATTTATGAAGTAATTAAGATTACTTATTGATTTGGGTTAAGAATAATTAATATCGTGAAATTTGTTAAAGATAATTACTTGAATGTAATTGCAACCTAATTAATCCGAGGTGATTAATTGAGATGAATGGATAGGGAATGGTTGATTGATTTATTGGGTTGGAATTAATTAATAAAGGAATTTGAGCAATTGGGATTTTGAAATTCAATTGGAATCAATTGAATTAATTTGTATGTGATTAAGCTTTGCTTATGGATGATTGAATGGTATTTGATGCTTTGAATGAGTTGATATCTCTAATATGAAATGTTGTGAATTTCATTTGAATAACTTAGGTTAGGATAATACGAGTCTCAAGGAGACGGGGTCGGGTATTTGGGAAATACCCGAAACCATATCGAATATTTATATATTGATTTGTGAAATCAATAGACTGGATTGAAATGATTTAAGTAGACTGGAATATTCATCTAAGTTTGGTACTTAGAACTTTATGAGTGAAATAAGCATTTTCTATAGCAAATTGTGGTTGATTAAATTGATATAAGCTACCCGGGTTCATTTAAGTTGTTTGCTTTGGTATTTCCATGTTAGTTGGGTTTACTCACGCTGGTTTCCAGCCTGACCCGGGTGTTTGGTGTAATGCTCGGGTCAGACCGAGTATTACAGATTTTCAGGTAGGTACGTTCTGGAGCTCAGGAGGCGAGCTGGATGGCGATATCGTATAGAGTATTCCGCTGTATTTATATTATTGTTAATCTCAGTCATGATAATTGTAAATATTCAGTTCTGTGTATATATGTGAAACTCTGATGTATATTAAATGTAATCGACATATATAGTATTCTTTGTAAACTGTTATTATTTATTATTATATGTTATCCGCTGCGATTGTGAGAGGTTTGGTGTTTCTGTTCTTCTTCTTCTATCTCTTTCTTCTTTTTCATAACTATCTGGAATTTTCGGGATCGAAAATTTCGGGTCGTTACATTTGGTATCAGAGCTGAAGGTTAAGCGAGAACCTTGGCTCTGGTGGGGATTCCTCATTAAATGGAGTTCGTAGAACTCTACAATGAGTTGAGTGTATATATATATGAGCGCGTACTTGTTATTTTCTTATATAAAGGTTTTAATATATAAAAGTATATTTTGATATCTAAAACAATATTTTCTTCTAATAAATATTAAGGAGATTGGTTGTTAAATTATTGGAATTAAATTAAGAAGTAATATAATACAATCAAATTGAAATCTTGAATTGGGACTAAGTGAAGAAGGAATATAATACAACCAAATTAAAATTAAATTAATTAAAAATGAAATTCTAGAATTAGAACCCAGAAATTAAAATTGTTTGAAACTTTAAATGAACAAAGTTAAATTTGGTTTAAAAAGGTTAAACCAATCTTTGTGAATATAGCTCGAATTATATAATTCGAGATGGTTTAAATTTGAAGTTGGAATTGAACTCATTCAAATTGAATTCGATTTGAATTAATTGGATTTGGGATGGAAGATGTATAAGTTCAAAAATATTTACATGGGAGATTTGAATTGGATTGAATTGAAATGATTGAAATTGAAGTGGGTTCAATTGAATGGATGCTAGTCCAAAGTAAATAGAATAATTTTGGAATTGTAATTTAAGTGGAATTGGTTTAAAATCAAAAAGGAATTTGAAATATAGATTGTAAATGTAATTTATTAATTGAAATAAACTTCATAAATAAATGAGATTATAATTTGAAATAGAATTCCAGAGAATATTTGAAATAGAGTAAGATGAAAATTCCAGAGTAATGTTTAATTATGAATTTGATGGATTGAGAGTTTGGAATTTTGGGAAAAATTAAAATTCCTTTTGATTTGAAAGTGGTTTCCAAGGGTTTTAAAGAAAGAATAGTATTATTTCAAAAATATTTTTGTGTTTGAAATTTGAGAGATTTGAAATTAAAAATATTTGGAAGTGTTTTTTTTAGAGAGATAAAAGCATTAAACTCTTTCGGTCACTGGAAAATAACGTCGGTGATGACTGCAGCATCATCGATGTTCGTTTTCGAGTTTCTAGAAGAAAATTGCTACCAAATTATTTTAAATTAGAATTGTTTGTGAACTGGGTTTGGTTTTGAAATTCAAAGGGGTAATTGAATTTGCCAAAGAATTTTGGATATAGTTGCATTCTAAGGTGATATTGAAATAGTGGAAATTTGTTTAAACTCTGGAATCTGGATTCAAAATGTTTATGGAATAATAAAATATATAGGCTAAATAAAATGTATAACTCCAAGTTAAAAGCAAATGTGAATGCAATTGATTTGAAATAGAAGTCGAAAAATGTAAATTATAATTAAAGTTGTACAAGTTTAAAATTCAAATGGAAAATTTGTATTGGATTAACTGGAAAATGGTATTGAACTTGAAGAGAGTTCGATTGATATTAGTCCAGATTTATCTGAATAATTTGGAATTGTAATTAAAGTGGAATTGGTTTAAGATCAAATGGAATTTGATCTGAAATTGGAAGGAAATTGAGAATCAATTCAATTTGAATTGGGAATGAATCAAGTCCAATGGAAATTGGAGTTAATTAAATTGAGATTGGGTTAATTTAAATGGAGTGGAAATTTAAATTTGAATTGTTGGGGAAGTGAACAAATTTGACTCTAGACCATTTTCAATGTAAATTGTTTTAATTATTTTCTGATCTAATTACTATACAACTTTCTTTTTAAAACCTAAACTATTTTGTACTAGTTTTGCCACTACTTTTGGAACTCTTTACCTATTTTACAACTTTTTATACACTAATTACTAATTTTCAACTAAGTTATGAATTAATTTCTATTTTACAACTATTTCGCAATTATTTAAGATTTCTATAACTGTTTAACTATTTTCCAACTCTTTTACAATTAGTCAATCATTTTACAACAATTTTGCAAACTATTGATTATTTTTCAACTACTTATCTATTTTTAAAATTTTCAAACTATTTTCTAAATATAAACTGGTCGGCGTTCAAACTGTTTATGATTTAATACCCAACTGGGATGAGGATTGAGGAAATAATCCAAATGGGGATAAAGGCAAATGTGAATAAGTGAATGTGAATAGAAAGGAAATTGATATTGGGAAGAGTAATCAAATGAGAATATTTGATTTTGGATAAACAAAGTTATATCTTTGTTATATATTCTTTGTTGAATCTATTGCTGGAAGAAAAGGATTTTGGAAGTGTTTGAAGTATAAAAAGGAGTTTTATACAAGTTTGAAAGGATCCAAAGTTTTAAAATTTTTATATTTATATATATATAAAGGATCCTATAAGAATTTTGGAAAAGGTTTTGAAAACCTTTAAATTTGAAAAGGCTTTTGATTTTTGGGTAAAATCAATATTGAATTTGGAAAGCCTAGTTTGAAAATTATCGATTTTGGATAATAGATTTTGTGTAAAGAAGCTTTGTATAATATCATACTAGGTGTATGATTTGAAGATACTATATGTATAGTATATAATGTTTTGATGATAGCTCTGGGGAAAAAGGCGCTTCCTTGAAATGGACTTCTCAGGAGTGCCACTGGGTGGTGCTGCCTTGAGCCCCAATGGGGGGGGGGGTTCTAAAGTTGATCCTGTGAGGAGTCCGGACAAAACTAGTTCCTGAGGATTATGAGTTGAGTTACCATAGCGTAAGTCGTGTGTGCCGCGGAGAGCCAACAGTTACATGGACTTTTGTTGTGACTGCAACGTAACCCAGGATGTAACTGCGACCTATGGTAACATTGCGAAAGTCGTGTGTGCCGCTGAGAGCCAACAGTCTGCGGTTGAGTTTATCTCGGTAGACTGCGACCTATGTAAGAGTGGAGAAGTTTCATTTCGACAGCGAAATCAGAGGCCGCGGAGAGCCTGCAGTTACATGGACTTTTGCTGCGACGGCAACGTAACCCTGGATGTAACTGTGATCTGTTGTGTGGGTTCCATGGCGTAATCGAGAGTGCCGCGGAGAGCCTACAGTTACATGGACTTTTGCTGCGACTGCAACGTAACCCTGGTATGTAACTGTGACCATGAAATGGGGGTGATGATTTTCAGAGCATTGTCACCAAAGATATTTCCTTTATTTCAAAATACTTTCAATATTTTCAATAAAATTATTTTCACTGGGTGTTGAAAACGGGTTTACCAAGTACTTATAGATTTTCGGTCCTACGCCTGATCAACGTATGACTGAATTTCTGTGAGAATAAGGATGGACTGGTTGAGACATCGAGTTATAAGAAATATTTTATAAAAGCTATTTTAATATTACTATGAGATTTTATAGACATTTCTAAAGTTTTAAAATTAAAATTGAAACTCGGGAAATTTTAATGAAGTGATTCTTTGTAATTAAAAATCCAATGTTGAATTAAAAATTGGAAGTAAGCTAATTAACTAAATAATTATGTGATAGAGTATGTTAATAAAATTTAACCCTGTTAAATAAATGGATTTGTAAGTTAATAATGGAGTTAGGGGTTGAACTCGAATTTATAAATTGAATTCGACTCGGATTTGCTAATGAATTAAATAAGAGGAGATATTGTAAAATAAAAATGAAATAGAGTTGGATGGATAAATGCGATGGTTAGAGTTGTAAATCATAACCCAAGTGAATAGAAATAAATTGAGAATAGCCTTGTATTAATAAAATAAATTCAATAACGAATTAAGTAATTGAATAAAAAAAAAATTCAATTTTAAAATGGGTTAATTGAGTTAAATAATAAATGGATGAAGTTTGGTTGAATAAAAAACTGAACCAAAGTTGTGATTGGAATTGGATTATCAGACTGAACTTAAATTTGTTGGTATATTAATTTGAAGAATAAACGAGTTGTGTTTGTGCTTGGATATTATTCTGATAAATTGAGAAGGTGAATTTAAATTTAAAATTTAAAATGGATGGGCTAACTAAATCAAATGGAACTTGATTAGGTGAAAATCAAATAGAAGTACACTTAAGTTGATGTTGGAATAAATTAAAGTAATTAACTTAAGTTTAAAATGCATGGAAGCCTGGCTTCGAATAAGAATGAAAGCCCATTAATAAAAGCTTGGATTGAAGTAATTTGGGAATGACTAGTATACAAGAATGGAATGTGGCGAACTAAATGAATGGGTGTGAATAAGTTAGAATGGAATTGAATGAAATAAAATTAAGTTGGGATCAATTTTAGTTGGTTATAAAACCTAAGTAATTATTTATTCACATGGATATTATCTAATTGCGTAGAAATGATTGTCATTTAACGTAAACGAGATTTAATTAAATTCTATAAGTAGTGGAAGTAAATATAATTGATTTTTGAATCAATTGATATGACTATGAGTTTGTTTTGCTTAAAAATGAAATAAATGTAAACAATTGCGTTGTAAACCATTAGAAATTAAATGAAATAGCATATGAATTGGATGGAAGCATTTAAATTAGCTTTAAAAACCATATAAATCGTTTCTAGTAAGTGTTTGGTGCTTATTGCTTTCGTAATACTTGTTGTTTATGTAATTCCTGGGTTAGCTATTAAAAGTAAGTGTAATGCTAATAGAATTTTTATATATGGCACTTACGTATTTAAATTGAGCAAGTACAGGTACCGGGAAGCTGTTTGGTTGATTTGGATTGCGCTAATTGTTAATATAAATAAGCTGCTTGCTTAAAATGCTAAATAAGGTACGCCTACGCAATAAAAATAGGAAA
Source organism: Allium cepa (assembly GCA_030765085.1). Classification (NCBI taxonomy): domain Eukaryota; kingdom Viridiplantae; phylum Streptophyta; class Magnoliopsida; order Asparagales; family Amaryllidaceae; genus Allium; species Allium cepa. The sequence continues at coordinate 592,582,958 of CM060928.1, forward strand.
TATGAACTGTTTTCGCTTTTTCCGACCGTGTGGGTCGATGTATACATATTTATATCTCTTGTCAAATTGCAAAAGCTCCTCCGTACAAAGGAGACTCTGCCAAAATTTTCCGAAAATTTTGGGAGTTAGAAAATTTTTGGAAAATTTTGGTTAACGACAAAACAATTTCAAACGGGAAACTTAAAGTAAACTAGTAAATGAAACTAATATGAATCAATTTAAATGAATGATATAACTCAATATTAGAAATCGAAAATGAATTGAATTCATATGAAATGGCGAAAACTAATTTGAATAGGAGTGGATATGAAACTTATCTGAAGAGATGTATAAAATGATTTTGGGATATTGTGTCTGAATATTAGTGCTAAGCAGGATATGCAGGTATTATAAAAGAGAAGGAAATTGGATTTGATTCCAAATGATAAATTTGAATTGCCCGACTAAAAAGGTAAGTATTTTGATTCCGTATGATATTGGATTGGGTTTTTGATGTAGCCACTTGGCTTTTGTTTTCTTTTTGGAATTTGGGAGCCCGTAGAGGCCTTTTGTAGTAGTACCGAGCTAGCCGCGCAAAGGAGACGCTGGCAAAATTTTTCGGGAATTTAGAGAGTTAGAAAAATTTTGAGAAAATTTGAAAATTCAAATTTTGATGTAAAATTGAAATTTAGATAATTGAGCAAAAGGGATATGATTTGAAACTATGAAAAGTTTTGAGAAGTTGATTGAGGTGATAATAGGATCTTAATAAAAGATAGTTGGTAGGATGTTGAATAGTGGGTTTGGGAAAAAGTAAACGGGTATTGGACCATTCTTCCTGACTAGTAATTTCGGGGACGAAATTCTTTTAAGGGGGGAGGAATGTGACGACCCGAAAATTTTAGCAAGTTAAATTGAAATAATTAATCGATTTTAAATTATTTAAAAGTTAATTTTAACTTGAATACAGGATATCAATATTTACTTGATAATTAAACCATTGAATTGTATAGTTTAAATATTGAATTTTAAAATTGAAATTGGGTAAATTGTTGAATCTGAGATTCTAGGCCTGTTTCAAATAATTTGAAGGCTTATAAAATCTGTAATGATAATTCCGAAGATAATAGAATGGTTGGAATTTAATTTAAAGATGATTTGTTCAGTTTTAATAATATAGCGTTTAAATTGAATTTAAAAATAGCTTTTCGAAGCACAGTCTCGGAATTCGACGAAACTAGTTCCATTTGATCCGTAATAGTTAGCTATTATCGGATTTCAATTTTCGTAGCAATCGGAGTTGTCGTTTGACCGTGACAGCTCAAAACGCTTAGAACTATTTTAATCTATTTAATTTAAAATTGACCGTTAAATTCCGTAACTCGCTCATACGTTCAAATTAGCCTCCGAAACACGTTCCATTGTGATCGGAACGCGGGTAAAACCTTATGAACGTCCGTCGGCATGTCTTATTTAGGGTTCAGGATTTTACGTTATGCAACTCGAGATATTTTCTATATTTAATTATCATTGATCAACGCGTACTCGAGACGCTTCCTTCCATCTATAATTCACCGTCCTCTCTTGGCTTCTTCAGCAAAGAAAAAAAAATCAAAACGAGGCCAAAAAAATAGAATAAAAATAAAACTAAAATTAATGGCGATGCTTAATCAACGAACTCGTCCTCACTCTGAAAATTCGATCAGGAAAGAATCCGAAGTCGCTTGCATCTGGAAACGCGAAATCTTCCCCTCCCTTTTTCTTCAACAGCGAACGAAACCTCGAAATTTAATTCGAGAGGCTTTTGACTTCAATCCCTATTCCCCTGTAGCTCGCGAGCGTGAATTGGTTGGGGCGGCAATCACTTTTGGGTGGAAGGGACGGAGGGGGTGCGTGTTGCCGTGCGATCAACCAAGGTGAAGGAGGCGATCTATTTTGATCGAGCATGGTAGTCGATGTCAGGGAAGCACGCGCGTATGGGCAGGGAGGCGCTAAGGGTTTTGCGACATCGCGATGGGTGATGCTCGGTGGGTCACTGTGGAGGTAAGGCAGCAGGTATTTGCATTTAAATTATTTTGATTTAAATAAATGGATAATTTTAAATATGTAAGAAATTTATATTTCAGTAAAGAATTTTGAAACAAATCTGTTTCTTTTAATATATATATATATATATATATATATATATATATATATATAAATGATGTGTGATGGCGTTAAATTTTATAAAACTTGTTTAAATTATCTTAGCTACTAAATCATTTATTTTAAGAAAAACAGCTGAAACTAAATAATTAGTTAAGGAATTTGTAAAATGTGATGAATTATTCGGTTTGCTTGAATATTAATAAAATCATGTAAATATGTATGCAAGGTCTAACATCATGGAAAACCTAGTCGAGATCTGGATTGGATTGCAAATAAAGCAAAGGTGAGTAAATCTCACTCGTCTGGTTTTATTTAAATTTAAATGGTTAAATTTAATATTTGGTTGAATGGTTGAATTGATTTGTTGTGCGCTGTGAATTGATGATGTGACTTCGGTTTGGTTGATTTTCGGGTTAAATGTGGTTTGACTCGAAGTGTTGGGGCTTTAAGTCGTCGTAGATTTAAATCATAAATAAGAAAAGGGTTTCAAGTTAAATTTAAATGAACTGTGATTCATTCAAATAGTAGAGTAATTAAGAAGGATAAGTAATTAATCCAATAAATCAATGATCTAAATTAATTAATTCAGTAATTGAAGATTTGAATTAATTTAGTAAGGCTTAAATAAATTAATTAAGTTAAATGTACTTAGTATAATCAATAATGGTTCGATAGATAATTATTTAATGTAATCAATAAAATATAGTTACTTTATGAAATTAATCAAGAGATTAATTGAAATAACAAAGTAAGGAGTAATTAATGTATTAATAGAGTAAATAAGAAAAACAGTTAATTACAGGTTGAGGGTGATAGAGAATGAATAATATTGTGGTCGAATTAGAGTAAACTATAATTGAAAATCATCAATTCGTATAATTAATGATGTAATATAAAGATTAATTAATTATGATTGATTAATCCAAATAAGTGACTTATGAGGAATTACTTAATATAAGTAATTAAAGACTAATGAAATTAATATAGTTAATTAATTTATGAAGTAATTAAGATTACTTATTGATTTGGGTTAAGAATAATTAATATCGTGAAATTTGTTAAAGATAATTACTTGAATGTAATTGCAACCTAATTAATCCGAGGTGATTAATTGAGATGAATGGATAGGGAATGGTTGATTGATTTATTGGGTTGGAATTAATTAATAAAGGAATTTGAGCAATTGGGATTTTGAAATTCAATTGGAATCAATTGAATTAATTTGTATGTGATTAAGCTTTGCTTATGGATGATTGAATGGTATTTGATGCTTTGAATGAGTTGATATCTCTAATATGAAATGTTGTGAATTTCATTTGAATAACTTAGGTTAGGATAATACGAGTCTCAAGGAGACGGGGTCGGGTATTTGGGAAATACCCGAAACCATATCGAATATTTATATATTGATTTGTGAAATCAATAGACTGGATTGAAATGATTTAAGTAGACTGGAATATTCATCTAAGTTTGGTACTTAGAACTTTATGAGTGAAATAAGCATTTTCTATAGCAAATTGTGGTTGATTAAATTGATATAAGCTACCCGGGTTCATTTAAGTTGTTTGCTTTGGTATTTCCATGTTAGTTGGGTTTACTCACGCTGGTTTCCAGCCTGACCCGGGTGTTTGGTGTAATGCTCGGGTCAGACCGAGTATTACAGATTTTCAGGTAGGTACGTTCTGGAGCTCAGGAGGCGAGCTGGATGGCGATATCGTATAGAGTATTCCGCTGTATTTATATTATTGTTAATCTCAGTCATGATAATTGTAAATATTCAGTTCTGTGTATATATGTGAAACTCTGATGTATATTAAATGTAATCGACATATATAGTATTCTTTGTAAACTGTTATTATTTATTATTATATGTTATCCGCTGCGATTGTGAGAGGTTTGGTGTTTCTGTTCTTCTTCTTCTATCTCTTTCTTCTTTTTCATAACTATCTGGAATTTTCGGGATCGAAAATTTCGGGTCGTTACACAAACGCATCAATCTAGAACTTTAACTGGTCGACCGCTGCATATCGACCGATGACCCCTAGGTTATTGATTAGTGGAGCTATTTATTTAAGGTTAGTTTAATTTCCTTTTTAGTTTAATTTAATCAATTTCATTTTCAAAATTTTAAAATGTCTATAGCTTCTCCATACTAGCTTCGATTTCAAAGTGTTATATATAAAAATTGTTTAGAAAATCGTTAAGGGGGTGTAATTGCAACTTTTGTAGCCAAATTTGAGCGTTTGTAAAAATTATGTTTTTGCCTTTATTATATTTTAAATTTAATTCTTTGATTAAATCAACTCTTAAATTTTTGAACTGTTATACATACGGTCTCTCAGGCCCTAATGATCCACTCTACTCATTATATAAGGAATAGTCATATGGACTCTCAGCCCTATCTGCTCTTAGCATTGTAAACAACTATTTTGGCATCAATTACAATAAATGATCTGATCGGCTATTAGCCATAAACACGATGATCTCATATGTTGAATAAGTGTGTTTCTGTAGCATCTCATCAATAATAACCAGATGGGAGACTGACAGCTCTCAGCCTGCTCTAGAAGCCTTCCTCACAAGCTCTCGATGCTACTCTTATATTCTTAGTTATATCGATGACTATCGTAACCCAATATCCATCAAGTGCATGACAATGGTATGCGGTGGTCATGACCCTACAACTGCACTTAATGGTAACAGACTATTGGCTTATGTGACACCTGGTGTAATAACCCGTAAATTTTAATGGTTTTTATAACGTAATTAACTGAAATTTTGTGAAATTTTAAGTAATTGAATTTGGAAATAAAAATTTGATATTTTGAATATGTCTACTTAAACATAGCAACTGGTAACTTTTCGTCAGTTAATATGGAAGTTTATTTTACTGTGTAATATTATTTAAATATAAATCAGTTAATATTTAATGATAATAAAATGTTTTTCAAACCTGAATATTTTTATATAATAAATTTGTAAATCATCTTCTGAGTGAGAAGTCATATTTCGTTTCTCTAAATTTGGACTATTATTGCCCATTTATCTTATTTTTGGCGCTTTAGCAGCATTTTCGATACCAAATATCGACTTTTGATAGGATGATCATACCACTGATATATGTATGCCATTTTGATCGTTTCGTCATGCTGATCTCAATAGTATATTCAATTGTGTATTTTGGAATTCGATACGGATCGAAACCATGAAATGGTTAACTGGGTCGGTACATGTTTTTGAAACTTTTGTTTCCTTGTGACCATTGGTTATCTATTGTGAACTGTATAGCCACTGGTCTTTTAATATTCCTAGAAATTATAATAATTAAACTTTTCACTTCTCTAGTTTCAATTTATTTTCAACCGGTCCATTTTCATTTCATCTTGTCTTCTACTTCTTTCTCTGCTCATTCCTCACAAGAAAAAAAAAAGAAAAAAACATATGTTTGTTTCGTTCTAGCCTGTAGCATGCTCGTTCCTCTTCCCTTCGATCCCTTATTCCTCTCTCACCATCAGCTAGCAATCACGACCAGAACAACATCCTCTCTCAGCAACCTTACCTCCACTTCTAGGCAGCCTCAAACGGCTCCACACCTCCTCATGCCGAGAACCATGCACTTAAGCCACCCTCCATAACCCGCATGTAAATTTTCAAGCCCTGCCGATCACCACAAACCCACCATTAGCTTGGCACTCCTCTGCCTTACCTTCACCAATCTCCTCCACGCCCGCGTCTCCGACGTAGCTTGCGCAACCGACCCCTGCACCCCTCCCCTTCCACTTCAACTAGCCCACCTTACAACCATCAAACTACATGCCCAATCCCTACCATCAAAGCCAAGTAGAGCTCTGGTGATCTATGGCGATGGTTATGCTTCATCATCGTTCATTTACTTCTCTGTCTTCGTGTGGATTTCTTGCCCTTAGAGACAACTAACCTTCTATTGAAAATGATAGAGAAGTAAGAGATTTTTCCCAATTATGGAAGTTATATGTTTATATGGATTTTTATAATGCATAATGATTTTCAAAAGTATATATATAGGTCTGCGATTATATATTATATGAAAAGTGTTGTATGATTAATGAAGTTGATAGTTATCTGCCTGTGTGTGTGTGTGTGTGTGTGTGTGTGTAACTAAACTAAGATTTCTATGAAATACATGCGTCTCAATTTATATGTTATATAAGTTATAATTTGTCTGTGTTCTATTCTTAAGTATATATGAGTTTTATATAGGATATATATATAGTAAGTTGTATTATTATAGTTTATGTTAGTGATATATATATATATATATATATATCTGTTACGTACAGATTATAATAATTTGCATGTATATGAGTTATATATATATATATGTTTTATATATAATTAGTTTATGTTTAAGTATAGGTAAGTTTGGTTTCAAGTATATGTTGTGTTCGCCTGTACGTATACATTAACTTGTAAAAACATATAAAAGGTATATATATTTATATAAATTAACAATGAATTATATAAGTATAATATATGTTATGTTCTATTTATGTCAGTATTGTGAACTGCGTATATATATTATAAAATTTTGTTTTGGTTATGCATATAGAGAATCAAGTATACGTAAGCTATATAACCTATTATTTATATAATAATTATAGTAATGTCAAAGTGTTTATATTTATATATATATATATATATATATTGAAATTTTATTTTTGGAACCGTCTTGCTTTTATAGTGATTTTAGAGTAAGTTATAATAATATAAATTTTTAAAAATATTTTTTTTTTATATATAAGAATCTGTTATATAAAATGTATAATCTGTTGTATTGAAGATATTTTTTCCAAGGCTTTATATATAGGTTAGTTTTAATAATATGTTAGTTTCTGTATATAACATTGGTATTCATATTAATTCTTATAATAAATAAAGGTTTTAAATACAATATGTATATATAGGTTTGATTGCAAACACATATAGAGATTTTATTTATACTAGTATGGACCCGTGCTACGCGCACGAGCTGTTTGTGTTATTATATACGTTGATATTTTGTTTGAGCGCAAATATGTAAACGAAAACTGAGGGCATTTTTGGAATTTCAAAAAGACACCGAGTAAATTAGTTCAACGAATTTTCTTTATTAGTAGTAGAGATTAGTAGTAGAGATGTATTTAAATTTAATATAGATTTGAGAATAATCATATATATATATATATATATTTTATTTTATTTTAACTATATGTTTAAATTGATTTTTGAAATTTATATATATGTAATATGTCTTGTTCTCATCAATTCTTGTTTATCAGCTTCACTGATTAATTCGTGCCAATCAAGCTTTGATTTGGAATTGTGCTTGGATTCGTAACGCACTTCATTGTCAAACTCTCTAGCCTCGAAAGGTGAGCAATCACTCACGACTAACGTTCTTATATTTATTAAATTTGATTTCAATTGAAATGAAAATTGAAATACGCTGCTGTTAGTTATGTAAATTGCTATATATATATATGTCATTATCTGTAATTGTTCACTTGTGATATCTGACAGCATGATCTGTTATTTATATTTTATCTATTATCGATGATATATGCTTGTTGCTGATTATTATATTATTATCATATATATTCTCACACTGCAAGTTCCCTGCTAGTACAGAATTCCCTATAGGTTTAAATGATACATACTCGAACGATATTGTCGAATAGGAGAAAACCGTTTTGGGTTGAAATGATAAACCCAAGCGATTTTCATTGAAATTGAATTTGGGATTGCGGGTTGAAAAGATATATACATGTATATATTTAAATTGCGGATTGAAATGATAAATATATGTATCACTTGACCATAGGATAGAAATTTTATACAGACAACGTTGGTCAATATATATATATATATATATATATATATATATTGAGAAATGATTTCCAAGGTTTTGAAAAGAAATATATAGTTTAATATAAAATAAGTTTAATAATAAGATTTAATTTAAAAAAGTTTGATTTAATTAAAATATAATATGTTTAAGTATTTATTTAATATTTTATTTTCAAATATAGAGTTTATAATAATTTATAATAAATTAAGGTTGGAAAGAGATATAGAAATTGGTTTGAAATTGTATTTTATTTAAGAATCATACTCAAATAAGTATGATTTGAAATTTATTAAATTTGAGATTCTAAAGATATTATTTTATAACTTTAATTTTGATTAAAAGTGATTTAAACAAATATGCTAAGTTAAATAAATTGAATGGGATATTTAGTTTTATTTAAATTTGATTTTATTTGAATGTGATTGAATTGATTTAGTGAATATTTCAAACTAAATAATAATGAAGTTGAATTTGAAATAAAAATGAATTTATCAAATTTTAATTATTATAAATGTTGAATATTTAAAGATTTGAAATCTAGCGAAGTTGAAATGGTTAAATTTGTTGTTTATATCTATATTTGAAATCGATATAAAATGGTTTATTGAGATTTGAATTAAAATGGAAGAACTGAGATTTTGATAAAAATGAGATTTTGAATTCGAATATTTGAATCGATTTGTGAACTTGAGGAAAATATTTTAAGTATTTTAATATATATATATTTTACTTTATAAATTATTTTAGTATAGAATTATTCCAATATAAACTATTTTTTATATATAAAATATTTTAATATAAAACTATTATTTTTTACAAATTATTTTAATATAAACTATTTAATTTACAAATATTTTATTATATAAATTATTTTATTATAAACTATTTTATTATATATACTATTTTGATTTCAAAGTATTATGATTTTCAAAGTGTTATGATTTCCAAAAATATTACGATTTCAAAGTGTTAAGATTTCGAAAGAGTTATAATTTTGGAAAGTGTTATGATTTTGGAAATGAATATTATTTTAAGAGAGAAATGATATCGTATTAATATGCTTTTGAAATGGATATGATATTTGGTTTTGAAGTATGATATTTTGAAATGACCATGGTGTTATAATAACGATTGGTTGTTAAAGAGACCGGGATCGATTATTGTCGTACTCTCTGCCAATAACGAAAACCACTTTAACAACTATGTACGCGCTGGAGATTCCAAAAAGTAGGGTGGTGGTGACGAATCTATTTGAGGTATATACTTTGACCTGACTCCCGTGAGTTAGCTTAAGGTGGCTAAAACAGGAGCAATTGACGGGCCAAGTGAGATAGCTCCTCCAATCGGACACACTCCTTCGATACCATTCTATTACTTTGTGATTGATTGGGTGCACCCCTCTGATTTTTGGGAGTGTGGGTCGAGTTGGGTGATTGTTGTGGCTCTGCATTACCAACAGCCCGAAAGCGTAATTGGTATATCTACCCTACCATTGCCTAGTTGTGTCATGTCACCTACCATATCGAGACCACTACAAGTTTGTTTTGTGTTGTACCTATGGAGTTCCCTCTAGTAGCTCCAGTTTACGGCATATTATGGTACTATATAGACCATGGCACTATAAAATATGTTAAGGGGGATATGGGTAATGCCTTAACGTTATTTTAATAGTTTACTTTACTATAGACATATTATAATAGCGTATTGTACCACATAGTAGATAGTTCCACGGATCCTTAAAGGATGGTTATCCTAAACATCCTTTGAGTTACTTGTATTTCAGTTGATATTTCACTTGAGTTGGATTTATTGATATAAGAATATAAATCCTGACTCGAGTGTTTTGTATTTTCTGAGTGTCACAACATTTGAGAATCATCTTTGGGGTTGGAGCTTCGCTTGGAGATCCATCTATCTATTCAGCTTGCAGTTATTCAGTTGACTCCTATATTATATTCTGATTCTTGTTATTTGACTATTTTATTGAGACTTCTATATATTTCGAGACTTCTGTTGTACCTTGTTTCAACTCTGTTATATATATAGTAGCATCATGAACTACTATTCATTTTTTTCCACTGCTTATTGTTATATTACTCTGAGTCTATGATTCAGTGATTGATTTATTTACTGTATATGCTAAGTTTTGCCAATTATAAATTAACAATCTGATATTTTGAGCAATTCTAGTCCGACATATGCGGATGCTAATGGTTGAAAATATCAGTTGGTATCAGAGCTCTGGTTTTAGTAAAAACTTAACATATAGAGTAAATTTAATTACCGAATCACCTTCATTCGAGCGTGAATTCCTTCCTCGTTGACTCGGTTTTCTTTGAATTTTGGAAACATTCTCCTTCGTTTTGAAATCCATTCTTGTCTTTCCCTATTCGTATTTTCTAGATTCTAGAGCACCCATAATATGATTATAACAGGGTAAAAGTCCTTTAAAACTAGGCATTGATTCATCGGAAATTTCCGTATCCTCGATTTAGACGCTGCTATCTCTTGCTATGCCCAAATTCTATCTCTTGTGATCGGACGTCGATTTGCCTCAGAATTCTGCCTCGGTCTTATTCTTGAAGTCTCGGTTGACCTGGTTAAAGTCACCCGCGATCTATATACGTCTATCCATCTTTCTATTTTATAATTTAATCATCTTTTCTTCATTTCAAGCTTATCTTAGTTAGAATGCTCTTCGATTTGGATTCCTCTAATTTGGATCTCTATCCTTGTTTTGAAATTCATCAATTCTGGAATCATTGAGTGAGAGAGTGTAATTGTAATTAATATAAAATATTTTATAGTATGCTGTTTGAGTTGTTAATTTTGATATGGGGTTTCGATCGATTCGTTTGATCAATGTCATCGATAGGAATTTCAAAATACTTGAACAGAGAAAACTGACACAATCTTCCTTTCGAATTTGGTAAATGGAATACATTTTGTATGATTATATTATATATATAAGCATAAATTTTTCTGAAATTAAAAATAAAAGTTTATTTTAACTGGTTGTTAAAAATGATAATAATTGATTTTCATTTTATTGTTTTATAAACCATTGACTATTGCAACATAATAAATAAATGAAATTATAAAATATGGTTATAAATTGATTTGTAATTGAAATGAATTTAAATTAAGAATTTAATAATTCAATTTTCGATATTTTACAAATTTGGTTTTAAATTTTAGAGTATATTATATAAAGTATTCTCAATAGAAATCGTTTTCAAATTATTTTGAAAGTTTTAAATCTGTACTCTTTTCTTTTGTCGGTGGAAAATAATTTCGGTGATGATTGCAGCATCATCGACATTCATTTTTGAGTTTCGGAATGGAGAGACCATTTAGTAACTTTGCTACACTTTTGTTTTGATAAGAAATGAATTTGATTTAAAATTCTTAAGTATGACTTGATGTATAATATATATAAATATAGAATTATAGATTTGTTTTGACATACAAAATATATATGTATACATTTATCTGTAGATGGTTTAAGGAAAACCAGAAATTTAACTCTTAAATTATTGTTAAAGGATAATTTCAATTATAAAATTAAGTCCTGATTATTGAGTAAATATTTAGAATTTGAAATAATTGAATTGGAAAAGAAATTTACTTGTATAATACTCAATTGCATTTCAACATATATCACTTACCTATATTACTCAGAAGTTAACTTTGCAACTGAATAATATACAATATAAAATGATCTTAGAGGAATTCATAAATAAATTTGAGTGGTTATAATAAATATTTATACACTTAATTTATGATTATAAAAATTCGTATTTAGTACAAATTGAATAATAATAAGATAGTGAATAAATAAATAGTTAAGATTGAATTATGAATGGAATTAGCTTAAGTGAAATTAAATAGATTAAATAAATGAGATGGATAAAATGAATTTTGTTTCAAAGGAAACCTTTTTGTAACAAATATTAATAAAATTTAAATTAAATCAACTGAATAAAATATCTTGAATTGAAACCAATTATTGAATATTAATTAATTTAATTTAAATTGAAATTTATACGGTTTTGAATTAATTGTTTTATTTTATATTTCAAGTCTATTTTCTTTCTAATTGTTTCTCTTCTCTACCTCCTTCCTTTTCGGGACAAAAAGTTTTGAGTAAGGGAGAGTGTAATGACCCATAAATTTTAATGGTTTTTATAACGTAATTAACTGAATTTTTTTCAAATTTTAAATAATTGAAATTGGAAATAAAAATTTGATATTTGGAATACGTCTACTTAAACATAGCAACTGGTAAACTTTCATTAGTTAATATGGAAGTTTATTTTCTTGTGTAATTTTATTTAAATTTAAATCAGTTAATATTTGATGTTAATAAAATGTTTTTTCCCAACCTGAATATTTTTATATAATAAATTTGTAAATCGTCTTCTAAGTGAGATGTCATATTTCGTTTCTCCAAATTTGGACTGCTATTGTCCGTTTATCTTATTTTCGGTGTTTTAGTAGCATTTTCGGTACCGAATATTGACATGATAGGATGATCATACCACTGATATCTGTATACCATTTCGATCATCTCGTCTTGCGATCTCAGTAGTGTATTCAATTGTGTATTTCAGAATTTAGTACGCGTTGAAACCATGAAACGGTTAACTGGATCGGTACACGTTTTTGAACCTTTTGTTTTCTTGTGACCATTAGTTATCTATCGTGAATTGTATAGCCACTAACCTTTTGATATTCCTAAAAATTATAATAATTAGACTTTTCAATTCTCTGGTTTTAATTTATTTTCAACTGGTCCATTTGCATTTCATCTTCCCTTCTATTTCTTTCTCTGCTCATTCTTCAAAAGAAAAGGAAAGAAAGAAAAAACATATGTTTGTTTCGTTCTAGCCTGTAGCATGCTCGTTCCTCTTCCCTTCGATCCCTTATTCCTCTCTTACCATCAGCTAGCAATCACAGCTAGAACAACATCCTCTCTCAGCAGCCTTGCCTCCACTTCTAAGCAGCCTCAAGCGATTCCTCACCTTCCCTTGCTGAGAACCATGCGCATATGCCACCCTCTACAACCTGCATGCAACTTTTCAAGCCATTTCGATCACCACAAACCCACCATTAGCTCAGCACTCCTCTGCCTTTCCTTCGCCAATCTCCTCCACGCCCGCATCTTCGATGCAGCCTGCGCAACCAACCCCTGCAGCCCTCCCCTTCCACTTCAACCTAGCCTACTTTGCAACCATTAAACTACACGCCCAATCCCTACCATCAAAGCCAAGTAGAGCTCTGGTGATCTATGGCGATGATTATGCTTTATCGGTCTCTTATTCACATTATCATCTTCATTCATTTGCTTCTCTGTCTTCGTGTGGATTTTTTGCTCTTAAAGACACCCAATCTTCTGTTGAAAATGGTAGACAAGTAAGAGATTTTTCCTAGTTATATAAGTTATATGTTTATATGGATTTTTATAATGCATACTGATTTTAAAAGTGTATATATATATATAAGTCTATGAATATATTATATGATAAGTATTATATGATTAATAAAGTTGATAGTTATCTGCCTATATATATAACTAAACTAAGATTTGTATGAAATATGTGCATCTCAATTTATATGTTATATAAGTTATAATTTGTCTATGTTGTATTCGTATGTATATATGAGTTTTATATAGGTTATATATATGAAGTAAGTTGTATTATTATAGTTTATGCTATATATATGTGTGTGTTATGTAAAGGTTATAAAAATTTGCATGTACATGAGTTATATATATATATGCTTTATATATAATTAGTTTATCTACAAGTATAGGTAAGTTTGGTTTCAAGTATATGTTGTGTTCGCCTGTACGTATACATTAACTTGTAAAAAGATGTAACAGGTATATATATATGTATATAAATTAACATTGAATTATATAAGTATAATATATGTTATGTTCTATTTATGTCAGTATTGCGAACTGTGTATATATAGTAAAAAAAATTGTTCTGGTTATGCATATAGTGAATCAAGTATATGTAAGCTATATAACCTATTATTTATATATAATAATAATAGTAATGCCAAAGTGTTTATATATATATATATATATATATATATATATTGAAATTTTGTTTTTGGAACCATATTGCTTTTATAATGATTTTAGAGTATGTTATAATAATATAAATTTTTGAAAATATATATATTTTATATATTAGAATCTATTATATGAAATGTATAATCTGATGTATTTAAGATTTTTTTTCTAGGGCTTTATATATTGGTTAGTTTTAATAATATGTTAGTTTATGTATATTATAATATTGGTATTCATATTAATTCTTATAATAAATAATGGTTTTAAATACAATATGTATATATGTATATATAGGTTTGATTGCCAACACATATAGTGATTTTATTTATGTGTATTTAAATTTAATATAGATTTGAGAATAATTATGTATATATTTTATTTTATTTTAACTATATGTTTAAATTGATTTTTGAAGTTTATACATATGTAATATGTCTTGTTCTCATCAATTCTTGTTTATCATCTTGTCCGTCGAATTCGTGCTAATTTAGCTTTGATTTGGAATTCGTGTTTGGATTCGTAACTCATTTCATTGTCAAACTCTCTAGCCTCGAAAGGTAAGCAATCACTCATGATTAACGTTCTTATATTTATTAAATTTTATTTCAGTTGAAACGGAAATTGAAATATGCTGCTGTTAGTTATATAAATTGCAATATATATGCCATTATCTGCAACTGTTCACCTGTGACATCTGACACCATGATCTATTATTTATATTTTTATCTATTATCGATGATATATGCATGTTGTTGATTATTATATTATTATCATATATGTTCTCACTCTGCAAGTTCCCTGCTAGTATAGAATTCTCTATGGGTTGAAATGATACATACCCGAACAATCTTGTAGCATAGGAGAAAATCGTTATGGGTTGAAATGATAAACCCAAGCGATTTTCATTGACATTAAATTTGAGATTGCGGGTTGAAAAGACATATACCCTTATATATTTAAATTGCAGATTGAAATGATAAATATCCGTATCACTTGACCATAGGATAGAAACTTTATACAGACACCGTTGGTCAATATATGTATATATTGGGAAATGATTTCTAAGGTTTTGAAAAGAAATATATAGTTTTAATATAAAATAAGTTTAATAATGAGATTTAATTCAATAAAGTTTGATTTAATTAAAATACAATACATTTAAGTGTTTATTTAAAATTTTATTTTTAAATATAGAGTTTACATTAATTTTTAATAAATTAAGGTTGGAAAGAGAAATAGAAGTTGGTTTGAAATTGTATTTTATTTAAGAATTATACTCAAATAAATTTGATTTGAAATTTATTAAATTTGAGATTTTAAAGATATGACTTTATAAATTGATTTTGATTAAAAGTGTTTTAACGAATATTCTAAGTTAAATAAATTGAATGGGATATTTAGTTTTATTTAAATTTGATTTTATTTAAATGTGATTGAATTGATTTAGTGAATATTTAAAACTAAATAATAATGAAGTTGAATTTGAAATCTAAATGAATTTATCAAAATTTAGTTATTATAAATGTTGAATATTTAAAGCTTTGAAATCTATCAAAGTTGAAATGGTTTAATATGCCGTTTATATCTATGTTTGAAATCGATATAAAATGGTTTATGGAGATTTGAATAAAAATGGAAGAACTAAGATTTTGATTTAAATGGGATTTTGAATTCAAAATATTTGAATCGATTTGTGAACTTGAGGAAACTATTTTAAGTATTTTAATATATATATAAATATTTTACTTTATAAATTATTTTAGTATAAAATTATTTTAATATAAACTACTTTTTATATAAAAAATTATTTTAATATAAAATATTTAATTTACAATTAATTTATTATATAAACTATTTTATTATAAACTATTTTATATATAAACTATTTTGTTATATATACTATTTTGATTTCAAAGTATTATGATTTTCAAAGTGTTACGATTTCCAAAATTATTATGATTTCAAAGTGTTATGATTTCAAAAGAGTTATAATTTTAGAAAGTGTTATGATTTTGGAAATGAATATTATTTTAACAGAGAAATGATATCGCATTGATATGGCTTTGAAATGGGTATGATATTTTGGTTTTGAAGTATGATATTTTGAAATGACCACAGTGTTATAATAACGACTGGTTGTTAAAGAGATCGGGATCGGTTATTGTCATACTCTCTGCCAATACTGAAAACCACTTTAACAACCGCGTACGCGGTGGAGATTCCTAAATGAAGTTTGGTGGTGGCGACGATTCTATTTGAGGTATATATGTGGTCCTGACTCCCATGAGTTAGCTTTAGGTGGCTAAAACATGAGCAATTGACGGATTAAGTGAGATAGCTCCTTCTATCGGACACACCTTCAATAACATTCTATTACTTTGTGATTGATTGGGTACTCCCCTCTGATTTTCGGAAGTGTGGATCGAGTTGGCCGATTACTGTGGCTCTGCTTTACCAATAGCCTGAAAGTGTAATTGGTATATCTACCTTGGCATTGTCTAGTCGTGACGTGTCACCTACCATATCGAGACCACTACGAGTTTTTTTTGTTTTGTATCTATAGAGTGCCCTCTGGTAGCTCCAGTTATGGGGTATTACGGTACATAGAATATGGCACTATAGAATGTGTTAAGGGGGATATGGGTAATGCCTTAATGCTATATTAATAGCTTACTTTACTATAGACATGTTATAATAGCATATGGTACTACATAGTAGATAGTTCCACGGATCCTTAAAGGATGGTTATCCCAAACATCCTTTGAGTTACTTGTATTTCAGTTGATGTTTCACTTGAGTTGGATTTATTGATATAAGAATGTTAATCTTGACTCAAGTGTTTTGTGTTATGCTTTATGCTCGGGTCAGACTGAGTGTCACAATATTTGAGACTCACCTTTGTGGTTGGAGCTTCGCTTGAAGATCCATCTATCTATTCAGCTTGCAGTTATTCAGTTGACTCCTATGTTATATTCTGATTCTTGTTATTTGACTATTTTATTTAGACTTCTATGTATTCGAGACTTCTGTTGTATCTTGTTTCAACTCTGTTATATATATAGTAGCTTCATGAACTACTATTCATTTGTTTCTGCTACTTATTGTTATATTACTATGTGTCTGTGATTCTGTGATTAATTTATTTACTGTATATGCTGAGTTTTGCCAAATATAAATTAACAATCTGGTATTTTGAGCAATTCAAGTCCGACATGTGCGGATGCGAATGGTTGAAAATATCGAGATGTTACACATGGGTAGTGGCTCTCAGGCTTGGCTCTCAACCATACACATCAAAAGGGTGTGTCATGGAATCAGGGTGCGACCCCACAATCAACCTGCTAGGATGGATTCTACCTAATCTGGTTTATTCCATATCGTATAATAGGAGTAGACATATAATAGACACACACATTTATGGATCTCGGTCCGCTCACTCTTAGTTCGCATCACCATAAATACGATACCATGTATACTCGACCCTATTAAAGTGAAATCCACTTATAGAAAGTAATCGAACAAATATCACCTCAGGCATCCCATGGCACCTGGTGTTACTTGCTCGTTTACTCAAAATGCTCGTAAACTTCACTCAATAATATTCTATATTATGAGTCAAAAGAGTAATCAGAGAAATATTACCAAACATCCCATACCGCTCGGTATTACTACTCCATTTACCCAGAATTTCCATGATATATAAATTTGTACAATAGTATTTTATATAACAAGTCGGAAGAATAACCTTAAAAATATTATTGAAAGATTCATACCAGTCAGTATTATAACTTTGTTTATTGCATATCCTTGTTACATAGAAATGTATGCACACAAGCATATAATTCATAGAGAAAAAAGCGATTTTATTTATAGGAAAATTATATTTATCTATTGTAAAGCTTTTCTTATAAAATGATAATGAATTTTACTTTTCCTTTATCCCAAAAATAAGGACTTTAATCTACATAATACATTTCTCAACCTCTTTTCTATATAAACCTCTTGCAGCCTCTTATATAACAAAATATCACTTAAAAAAGTTCCAAAGATCAAATACAATTTAAATGAATTTATAATTCTTAATCAATTTCCTTTTATTTAAATCCATAAAATATATTCTTTCCAAATCTTATATATACTTATAAATCATGAAATATACTTTGAAAATCATCCAAAGTTGATTAGAACCCATTTCATATTTTTTTTAGAAATCTGTAGGAATTTATAATTATTAAAAATCAAAAATCAAATTTTCTTTAATAAATAAATATCTTTAATTTGATATTTTATATTCAATTCAAATAAAACATTTCCTCCAAAATAATTTCACAAGGTTAGATTTCTTTTAAAATAGATTGTATACTTAAATTCCCTTTCTTAAATACTTTTGAGTCCTTTTTATGAAATATGTATACATTACAAAGGAAACTCCCTTTTAGAAATATTATTAAAACACTTCTTTTGTACTTATAAAAAATTTACATACATTCCATTACTCTTGAAAATCTCTATTTTCATTTTAAAAAGAACTTTTATATGCAAAAAGATTTCCAATAAATCATTTATTTTTCACCCACTTTTATTTATTTGTAAACATACTTCAACATAATTTTAAAATTGCATAAATATTTTTCTAAAGCTTTCAAAAATATTTTAAAACAAGAAATCAATATACCATCCTAAATATAAATCATAGAGCCAAGTTCTCCATAAATATCAACCAATCAATATAAATTTTATCATGAGGGATGAGTCGAATTACATCGAATTTCGGCCATCCATGCAATGCATAAAAAACATATAAATAAATTACACAAATCAAAATCCATTCAGACAATGTCTTGTTTGCATTTGACAATCCAACATATACAAAATTTCACCATCAAATCCATAATCACAAGAATCGATCAAATGTCCCAAACAAATATTTCAACTAAGCAATTCAATCAATAAATGAGATAAATATCTATCAATCAATAAGAAATAGATAAGATGTGAGTTTAGAAACTCACCTTGACCATTTTCTCCTTATACCTCATCCTATCACTTCAGCCTACACCCCTAGCTGCTATAGATGTGAACAGCAACACCCAAAAAGAAGCGCTTCTTTTCCTCCTTTGTAGTTGTTCGTGTATCATGAAGTTGTTATGAGAAAACTTCTCTTCCCAAATGTTATAACACGTCATATGGCATAAACCGTCGTTATCGCACCCTTCAGATCGTGACCACCAATCTCCACCTTATTTTATATTCGCATGTCACACGACCACTTTAGCTCGCCCATTTTACAGCGACTGCCTTCCATTGCCTTAAATCACCATATCATTGCTGACGACAATCTCTAACAATGTGGCTTGAGCCTCCCCTTTCTCCGATCATGTCCGCCTCAACTAGTAAGTCGCTTCTTTTTCTTTGTTCGAATTGTTGAATTAGGGATTTAGGGATGAAGAGGTCACGGGCTTCAATTAGAAAAGAAAACCGAGGGTGGACATTTGTAGGCTTGGGCTGAAAGAAATCCAGAAGAGGATAAACGATTATAGAATTTATTAGACTAGTATTATTTACAATTATACCCTTTTCATTGGTTAAATTCAAATATCGTATTTTTCTTTTACCTTTTAATTAGTTCTATTATTTATCTAAAAATTCCCTTCCAATTTAGATTGAACTATTAATTGTTTCACAAAGTATATTTGATAACTTCTGGATAAAAATATTTAAATTATTAAATTATTTATCTTCATTCATCTAGTCATTTTATTAATGCTAAATAAAATTTCTTTTCGTCTCTTTCAACTGTTAGAGAATTATTTACAATATAAAAATTATTTTATATTCATTGTAAATATTTTATGATAAGATTCATTGATTAGTTCAATGTATTAAAAAAAATCTTTTATTGAATATCATTTAATTAAATAAATATTTACTTTCAAAATTAATAATAATCAAATATCAAATTCGAATAATTTTATTTTAATAAAATTTATTTATTTTACGGCGTAGAAAGTAGGGTTGTTACAGATAATGAATACATGATATTTGTTTATGAATTACTAAATGCATGTCTAACATTATATACTTTTACAGAGCATGAATGGAAAGCAAATTGATAATGTGGCAAATCTAGAGACTCCTCGTGCTCATGTGCATTGGATACCATATCTGAACTGCAAAGCTAAATTACACTTTTTTTTCTTTTTTAGAACTTTACAAACCTAAGTTCTAAATAAATAAAAAAGAACTCAAATTCATATTTCTTATTAAATAAATTTTTAGATGCATTAATAGTAATGTAATGTAGTTCTAGTGAACAGTTAATTTTGAGTAACATAATAGATCTTTTCTTATAGAGTTTTTTTTGAAAGATTATACAAACATAGTTTGATTTTTTTCCCTGAAGTTACTTACAAACTAGGTTACACAATTTATAAGGGAACTATTTAATGATTGAATAATTAAGAGTTGATTAAACTATGTTTTGTCTTATGTGAATTAGGTTATATTTAGTATAACAAGGCCAAAGGTATTTACATTGTAATTTTATTATTTTCATACAGGGAATGAAAAGCTATTACGGAAATCCAAATAAAATTAACCATATTATAGAGATTGGTGTGAATTGGAAATGTGTTCATAAAATCAAACAAGATCTTTGCAGCATATTATTTTTCACCATCAGAACGTCAAGCAAGACCTTATTTCCACATAGATGTCTATAAATTTAGCCTATATATGTGTTCAGTTTGTGTTGGACTAAATTGTTCCACAGCCCAAAGCCAAAATTCTAAAGTTCCCTTATCTATTTTAAACTTACTAATCGATCTGTGCATTCTTGTACAATATTTATCTCCATCCAGTGTTGATTAATTTAAACGATGCAAAGTGTATGTGTGCGCCCTTACGTAAAGATATCTGTTTTGTTTAGCCAATAGATTTGTCAATATATAGTGTTATCTAATAACACATTTGGTATTAGAGCACAATCCATTGGCATTAACTATGCTATGCTTAACCAATCTATATGCTCTACTTCATGTAATATGAATGTTCTTATACGTAGTTATTTAGGGGAAGTTTATAGGCTCATTGGAAAATTAACATATAGATCATGTGAAAACAAAGATACTCAACTTAGCCAATGGGTTTTATGATGGAGAAGTTACATCCTACAACTTAAGATCACTCATTTTTAGACTACATTTTTCTTAGTTAAATAAAAAATATCCGGCTACTTAAACTTTTGCTTAAATATTCATAGCTTACTCTTTAAATATTTTTCACTCAGTTGTACTAAATAATTTGGTTGAGAGTTATTTTTTTTTATGCGAGCCAGATAAGATCTGTCATTTTGTAACCAATATTAGTGGGTTATTCTTAAGAAAATGTAACATTTAAGATGACATTCAAATTCAAGTAAACCTAGAAAGTGCTAGAAAACCTTTCTTGCAGTAGTTATTTGCACATATTTTTTAACCGATCTAAGCAACCTTTCTTGCTAAAGGTATATGCATTTTTTTGATTAAATATCACCATATTTGTTTGACTTGCATTAGATATGTTTTACAACTTCATTTTTTTGAAAACTGTAGTTGCTTAGCTCAATTCTAAAACTGCATTGTTTCAAAAACCGAGACAACGGAACTAAGCATGCATGCACTTTTAAAACTAGTACAAGAATTAGATATATGCTTATTTTGCAAATGATGGTTTTTCATTTTTCTTGAAGTCACACCATGATAGTAATAATACACAAATTCAGGATCGGCCAAATCAGAAAACTCCTGATCCTAATGCTTTGGTAAAAAGGAATTTCAAACTATTGGATTAATGTAATGACCTGGATTTTTCAACGTTTGATTTGGAATATTCAAATGGTTTTAAATATTAAATTTGATTTATAGCTTGATTTTTGAATGTGAAAGATTGGTTTTTATTTAATAAAATAGATTTAGAATTCAAATATAGCGATTTACTGGACAATTTAATTATTGAATTTTATAATTGAATATTAGGAAAATTAATTTATCTTAAGTTTTAAGCTTGTTAAAAATAATTTAAAGGTTAGTAAAATTTATATTCATAATAGTGAAGATAATAAAATTCTAAAATAGAATTTAAAAGTGATATGTTCAAATTTAAAAATAGTTTGTTCAGATTGACGTTTAAACAAAGCGATCTGAGCCACAGTTTCAGAATTCAATGGAACCAGTCTCATTGGATCATAATAGTATATTATTATTGGATTTTAATTTTCGTAGCTTTTGGAGTTATCGCTTGGTCGTACGGGATATAAATGCATTGAATTTAATATTGAAATTCAATATAATAATTGGGTCCAAAAAGCTATCTTCCCCATACATTCGAATTAGGATTCGAAACCTTTTCCATTGCGTTTGAAATAGGGGTATAACATTATAAACGCCTAGCAGCGCGCCTCGATGGGGGTTTGAGGTTATAAGCTACGAAATCGAGGCATTTTAAAATTTAAATTATATATATATATATATATATATATATATTTGTTGACTTTACCATAGTCCCATCAGCCACTTTTCTTTTCCATCAACCAACTGTAGCCAGCAAGCAACACACAATGCATTTTTTCTTCATTTTAAAATCATGTATGTTCTTTCCCCTTTTCAAAATTTACCAAACGAGAAAAAAAATATGGTCGTGTAGTTTAAAATTCAATGCTAAAATAACGAAGTAGCCTCCCTCTTCGCCTCTTTACCTCACGTAGCCTTCCCCTTTTCAAAATCTAGTTCGAACAATTGATTATAAAAACTGTGTGTTCTTTCCTTATCTCCATCAGTTAAGATCGAAGCTTAGGGAAAAAATGATGAAGAGGGAAATAAGTTGTCGAGTTAGTTCAAGCAGGATCTTCGAGTTGAGCTGTTGCGTAGGGTTTTGGGGTAATAGGAGTGGCGGCGAAGCGCGCGTTGGAAGGGAAGTCTTGACGTAGAGGCAGGTGATGTGGGTCGTGATTGGGAGAGAGGCTAGGGCTTAAGGAAATCGATGGGTGAAGGCGGCGAGGGTAGTGGCACTCGCGATGGGCCTAGGGTTGAGGCGTGCGCGTGCACCTAAGGCGAATTAGGGGGTAGCGTGACGAGTAGTGGAGGTAGAGCAGTGGTTGGCAAAGCTGCTTCGTCGTAAGTTGGTGGAGTGCGAGGGCACGAGGCGATGGCAGAACGGTGGCATCAAACTCAGGCGATGGCGCATCGCGGTGAAGATGCACTCGGTGCGATCGAAGGAGGAGTTTTGGTGTCGAAGCCAACAGTGGGGAGGAGGCAAAAGGCGGCTTAGCAGCTGAAGGCGTGGGTTGACTGCCTGGTGATTTTTGGCTGAGTGTTCGAGGGTGGGTAAGATTTTGTATGTAGGTAATTATCTGTCATTGATTTTAAGTTTATTTAATAATTTTATTTATTAAAATAGAATGCTTATAAAATTGTAAATTTGCATACGAGGAAAATCATTTAAAAAACAAGTTGAGTTGAAATGGAGTGCAAAGTTAAAACTAAAGGCGAGAATTTCTCACTCATTTTTGGATTGCCGTATTAAAATTTTAAATGTTTAATTTAAATTATTGTATGCTGATTGGATTGAAATTTTTTAATTATTGGTTGAATGATTATATAATATATAGTGGTATATATATAGTATTTGGAGTGATATTTCCGCACACTATAGCAGACGAGACCCTATGCTCCCCGCATAATAGCGGATGATCATATATACCGCGATATCCCCCTCGAAGTGGGATTGGTATTTTTTATGCTGTATTAACATCTGTGGATGCAGGAAAGCAGGTTGGAGGGATCCAACTAGATTCCTCATATTTATTTTTTATTTTTTATATATAGTGATATATGATTTGTGTAGAATAATCTATTAGAGATCATTGTAGTGAGTGGAGCTATTGGATGCTATTGTAGCACTTGCTTGAATTTTGAAAATTTTAAAACTACAATTTTTTTAATTTATGGAATTTAAGGGAATTTGATATTAAAATATATATATTGGAATTGGAGTTATTTTAAAAGAAATTGAATTAGAAAAGTATAATTGATTTAGCTATACTTAACTATTGCGGATAAATAAATGGAGTTTTTTTTAAAATGAATCATATAAGAGAATTTATAAATGACATTCTGGACATTTATAAAAAGGTGTCAAAATCAATATTGGAAATAGATTGGAAGTATAAAAGAAATTTATAAGAAATTAATGTATATAACAGAATTTTATAAATAAGATTTGTTTTGTAAACAAGTAAAATAAAAAGGGGTTATAAAATTGATAACAATGTTTATAAATAAAGGAATTCGATATTAGATGATAATTGGAATATAAATTCATAGCGTGAATTTATATTAGAATATGGAAACTGGGTTGAGGAAAATAGAAGATTCTATTTTTGAAATGGAAATGCTCAGGGAAGCGAACATATATCGATATGTTGTGATCTCAAGAGGAAGTTATAAATTAAATTGGTTATTGAGAATTTTAAAAATATATTTTTAATTTTAAGAAGTGAGTTGTTTTAAAAGAAAAATTTTATTATTTTAAAACTATGGAATTTCAAACTAGTTGAGATTGAAATACTTGGTAAATAGATTTTTTTTTAAAATATAAAGATTTGTTTTAGTAAACTCTAACTTTTAAAATCAGCTTTGAAAATTTATTTGTTTAACTAGAGACATGTTATTAATGTTATAACAGTGTTTTCGACATTTTAAATAACTACTCGAACATACTTTA
This sequence comes from Allium cepa, assembly GCA_030765085.1. Classification (NCBI taxonomy): domain Eukaryota; kingdom Viridiplantae; phylum Streptophyta; class Magnoliopsida; order Asparagales; family Amaryllidaceae; genus Allium; species Allium cepa. Next base: position 592,607,800 of record CM060928.1, read on the forward strand.
AAAATAAATTATTAATCTTTAAATATTATGTATATATATAGAGTATAAAGTAGTTGGAAAATTTAATTTATAAATTCTCTCGGGATTCTAAAAGGGGCTTGTAAAAGGATATGATTTTGAGGAGAGAAGATTTATTTGTGATTTTAGAGATTTTTAGGGTAAGTTACAAAATAATTCTCTGAAACATTATTATTGAAAATATTTTGGAAAAATAAGACTTGTATTATTTTCCTATGTATAGAAATATGGAAATATTCTAAGTGTTGAGATGTGGGACGCGTCCTGTTATAGATTTAAGTATTTGAAAGATTGTTTTCGAATGTTGAAGAAATTGATATGTCTTTAAAGATACTTTGAAAGTAAATATTTTAGGGAAAATTTATATTAAAGCCAGATGATTGCCTATGGATGTTTATTTGATAGTTAAATGACCGATTATCAATACCGTTAATCGTTTCGAAGAGAACGAGATCAGATTTAATTATCAAAAAACCACCTCGATCCGGTCTGAACATAACAAATGAATACCGTGAAGATGATGAAGACGGTGATTCGGTTTGTCCAGACGTAGGACAACTTGTATGGACGAATGCTATCAGAACATCGTCATTGGTGGACGATGAGAATTCTAAGTAAAATTGTCCTTGAAAGGTTATGCTTAGCCTTGAACCTCATCAACTGGAAATGACTGAAACAGGGGAGATGCAGCAAGGCTAAGTGGGTCGCACCCAAGTAGGGTATGTTATCACCTTTCTAGATGTCCTTGAAAAAACTTATTCATTTTGGATATGGTTATGCATGGAAGAAGCGCTCGATGGTGAGCGTGGGAACACCCAAGGAGATAACATATTCGGTTTATCCAGGTCAAGGGTAGGCCGGTCTTGGGTAGCAAGGGATCCCGGCGTGATCCTCAGTACATTATTCTAGAGGTGTACTGTGGTGGACGGTACCCAGTGGCCCAGTCATTCGATGGAATCCATCCTCCAATAAGCGCCGTAAGGTTTTGATTGTGCCCAACTATGCTGGAATGTGAGATGCACACATTTCAGCTATTTTCTATTTACTTTCTATAGACACTATTATAATATCAGATAATTTTGATATAAATTATTTTGGTTATCGTAAGGTAAAAACCCGTTGTGTTTATTTGTGACGTGGTCTTACAAGATACCTTTGTTTTTAAAGGATTTTGATAACGTTAATAATTCAAATTGAGTGTGTTTTCTCACGTCGGTTCTCCAAACTGACTCGGGTGTTATTTTATTATAACGCTCGGGTCAGACCGAGTATTAATGATTCAGGATAGGATACTATAGAGCTCAAGAGACGAGCTGGATGATAGAGACGTATCTCTATACTTGGCTTATATTCCGTTGTGTTAGGACAAGTTATATAACTGTCCATTTTGATGTATTGAATGTTGTACTATGATGATTGTAAGTATAAAACAGTTACAGATTTTTATACATTATATATTATATTTTTTTTCACCGCAATTGTGAGATTTTGTGTTCGTGTTAATTTTTCTTCTGTCTCGTTTTCCTTCTTTAGCCTAAAGATTCGTATTTTTATCAAACATTGAGTTGGGCTGAGGTGAAATATTGTCGATCCAAAGGGGTACGTATTTGCGGGCCTTTACACTTGGTATCAGAGTTAAAGGTTAAGCAAGAACCTTGGATCTGGTAGGAATTACTCATTAGAGATGGAGTTAATTGTACTCTAGAACGAGTTGAGCGTATTAATAGATATGAGTGCGTATTTGTTAGTGAATATAAATTGTTTTATATTGTGTTGACTTATTGGTTGAGTGGCTTATAAATTCTGATCGAATAGTAGGACACCGCTAAATCGATAGGAGTTTCCTAACACTTAGATAGAGTAATTCGACACAGTATGGTTTTGAAGCGAATAAATGAAATAATTTTACTCAAATTATATTTTTATATAAAAGGGATAATTCCTAAAATTATTATGGTATATTTAGAGTGCATGGATGATAATTTTTTAACAAAATAAGATTAAAAAATGTAGAGTAGGTTATATCTAACCAAATGGAAATTCTATAAGAATAATTTATGCGAATGAATTATAAATTATAAAGGATTTAAACCAGAATTGGAAAAAAATTAAATCCCGGAGATTTTTGGACATGTTTCTTAAAGTGTTTGAAAATAAATAATAGTAATATTATTCTTGAAAGGATTTGAATAGAAAATTGGTTTTAGATGGATTTCTGGAAGTGAAAATAGCACTGAACTCACTTCGGTCGCTGGAAAACAATCCTGATGATGACTGCAGCATCATCAGTATTCATTTTCGAATTTCTAGATGACGGATTACTACCGTAATTGATTTTTTAAAATTTTTGGAAAGTACAAGTTTTGTTTTGGAAATTATAAAGGGAATTCATTTTGGATAAAAACTAAAATTGGTTTAAAATAAAATAAAAATATGATTTGGGATATTTGTGATTTCAAAAAGGATTTGAAATAAAAACCGAGTGTTTGAATTGTGGAATCCTTATTAAAATAATTTAGAGATCATCAAAGAATGATGTATAAACTTATAAAATTGAGAATGCTTTTATAGAAAATATGGAAATTGAATTTTGAAATTAAAATTAGAAGTGAAAAGGTTAAAATGAAATTTAACATGGATTAAGTGAAGGAATTAAACTCTTACTTTAATAAGTTAAAGGAAATGTATAAAGTTTAGATTTAACGTAAGTTTAGTAAAATAAAAATTAAACTCAAATAAATTAATTGAAGTGATTTTTGAAGTAAAAATCATGTATTGAATTATAAATTGGAAGTGAACTAATTAGATAATTAATTAGTTAATGGAATATGGAAATGGAATCTAATTTGGTTAAAGCTTAGCTCGAGTTATAAGTATGATTTGGAAATGGAATATTCTAATTGAATATTTCTAAGTGAATATGGAAGAGGAATATTTCTAAAAAGGAATCTAAAATGGAATTTGTAAATGAACTCAAGTTATAAGTAAGATTCAACTCATATTGTAAGTAAAGTAAATATAATTGAAATGTCGTCGATTAAAATGGAATTGGATTGAAATAGAAATGGTTGAGTTGCAATTTAAATCCAATTGGAGTGTAAATAATTTAAAATGGCCTTGATATTAATTAAATGAGTTCGAGAATGAATTGAGTTTGGAAGTTAAAATGGATTGAGTGAATAAAGTAATTGAATTAATTAGTAAGTGGATGAAATTTGATTGAATAAGAAATCAAATTAAATTAAAAAGGAATTTATTTACAAATGGAAATGAACTTAAGTTGTTTGATTAGCTTAAGTAATATTTGAATGAAAGCTTAGCTCAAATAAATTGTGAAATGGCCATTAAATAAAATAGCATGAATGGTTCGATTTTAATAAAAATATATTTGAAGGTGATGAATGTGAAAATGAATGGAATGTAATTGTATAAGTCACGCACAAGTTAAAAGGATTGGAATTAAATATAAATTGAGTTGGAATCAATTTAAAATATCTATAAGCTTAAGTGATTGTTTATTTGAATGAATATCGCTGAATTGGCATTAGAAAATTGGTCATTTGACGTAAACGGAAGTAAATAAAATGCTATGAATTAATAGAAGTGAATGAAATTAATTTTTAATCAACTGGAATGAATAATAATTTTTTTAGCATAAACGTAAATTGAATATAAGCAATTTGGTTATAAAATCATTCTGAATGGAATGAAATAGTGTATGGGTTGGTTGGAAAAAATTAAGTAAGTTTCGGAACCTTATAATTGCTTATAAATAAATTGTTTAGCGTGCTTTACTTATGAAACTTATGTGTTTAACCATTTGAATAAGTGCAATGTTATTAAATTTCTTATATTGGTACGTACATGTTTAAATTGAGTAAGTACATGTTCCTTGAGGCCGTTTGGCTAGACTTTGGTCGTGCTAATTGTAAAATAAATAAGCCGCTTGCTTAAAAACGCTAAACAGAGGTATGCATATGCAATAAAAGAATGAAAATATAAATATTGATACGTATATTTTGTTTTTCGACCGGGCGGGTCGATATATATATATATATTTATCTCTCTTGTCGTATTGCAAAAGGTCCTCCATACAAGGCGGACTCCGCCAAAAAAATTCGGAAATTTAGAGAATTAGAAAATTTTTGGGAAATTTTTATTAACAACGAATTGATTTCAATTTGGAATTGAAATAAGGGATTTTGGAATTAGAATTTAAACTAATTGTTTAGTTTGGAACTAAATTTTTAGAAAAGTGAAATGTCAAGTTTTCACTAAGTGGGTTTTGGTAAGCAAATGGGTTGAAGCATTCTTTGTGCCTTAGCAATTTCGGGGACGAAAATCTTCTAAGGGGGAGGAATGTAACGACCCGGATTTTTCAACATTTGATTTGGAATGTTTAAATGGTTCTAAATATTAAATTTGAATTATAGATTGATTTTTGAATGTGAAAGATTGGTTTTTATTTAATAAAATAGATTCAGAATTTAAATATAGCGATTTATTGGACAATTTAATTATTGAATTTTGTAATTGAATATTGGGCAACTTAATTTATCTTGAGTTTTAAGTTTGTTAAAAATAATTTAAAAGCTGGTAAAATTTATATTGATAATAATGAAGATAATAAAAGTTCTAAAATTGAATTCAAAAGCGACCTGTTCAAATTTAAAAAAAAATTGTTCAGATTGACGTTTAAAAATTGCGATTCGAGGCACGGTCTCAGAATTCAACGAAACCATTCCCATTGGATCCTTTTAGTGTATTATTATCGAATTTTTATTTTCATAGCATTTGGAGTTATCGTTTGATCGTACGGGATATAAACGCGTTGAATTTAAAATTGAAATTCAACTATTAATTGGGTCCAAAAGGCTATCTTTCCCATACGACCGAATTAGGACTCGAAAAAAATTTCATTGCGTTCGGAAAAGGGGTATAACATTATAAATGCCTAGCGGCATGCCTCGATAGGGGTTTGGGATTTTAAGCTACGAAGTCGAGACATTTTAAAATTTAAATATTATATATATACACACACACTTGTTGACTTGACCATATTCCCATCGGCCACTTTTCTTTTCCATCAACCAATTGTAGCCAGCAAGCAACATGTAGGGTATCTTTTCTTCATTTTAAAATTATGTCTGTTCTTTCCTCTTTTCAAAATTTACCAAACGAGAAAAAAATATGGTCATGTTGTTTAAAATGCAATGCCGAAATGACAAAGTCGACTCCCTCTCTACCTCAAAACTCACGTACCCTTTCCCTTTTCAAAATTTAGTTTGAATAATTGATTATAAAAATCACGTGTTCTTTCCTCTTCTCCATCAGTTAAGATCGAATCCTAGGGAAAAAATGATGGAGAGGGAAATGGGTTGTCGAGTTAGTTCAAGTAGGATCTTCAACCTGAGTTGTTGCGTAGGGTTTTGGGGTGATGGGGAGCGGCGGCGAAGCATGCGTTGGAAGGGAAGTCTCGAAATGGAGGCAGGTGAAGTGGGACGCGATTGGGAGGGAGGCTAGGGCTTAGGGAAATCGATGGGTGAAGGCGACAAGGGTAGCGGCACTCGCGATGGGCTTAGGGTTGAGAAGCGCACGTGCACCTGAGGCGAGCTAGGGGGTAGCATGACGAGTAGTGGAGGTAGAGAAATGGTCGGTGAGGCTGCTTCTTTGTCAGTTTATGGAGCGCAAGGGCGTGAGGCGATGGCAGACGGTGATGCGAACTTAGGTGATGGCATGCCACGGTGAAGAGGCACTCGCGTGCGATCGAAGGAGGAGTTTCGGTGTCAAAGTCAATAGCTGGGAGGAGGCGAAGGGCGGCTTAGAAAGTGAAGGTGTGGATTGACTGTCTGGTGATTTTTGGGTGAGTGCTCGAAGGTGGATAAGATACTGTATGTAGGTAGTTATCTGTAATTGATTTTAAATTCATTTAGTAATTTTATTTATTAAAATAGAATGCTTATAAAATTGTAAATTTGCATATGAGGTTGGAAAATTATTTAAAAACAAATCGAGTTGGAACGGAGTGCAAAGTTAAAATCAAAAGTGAGAATTTATCGCTCATTCTTGGATTTCCGTATTAAAAATTTAAATGTTGAATTTAAAATTTTAAATGTTGAATTTAAATTATTATATATATAGCATTTGGAGTGATATTCCCGCACACTATAGCGAATAAGACCCTATGCGTCCCGCATAATAGCGGATGACCCTATATACCGCGATATCCCCCTCGAAGTAGGATTGGTATTTTTATGTTGTAATAACATTTGTAGATGCAGGTTGGAAGGATCCAACTAGATTCCTCGAATTTATTATTTATTTTTCATATATAGTGATATATGATTTGTGTAGAATAATCTATTATAGATCGTTGTAGTGATTAGAGTTATTGGATGCTATTGTAGCACTGGCCTAAATTTCAAAAAATTTAAAACTATATATATATATATATATTTAAAATTATATTGGAATTGGAGTTATTTTAAAATAAATTGAATTAAAAAAGTATGATTAATTTGGCTATACTTAACTATTGCAGATAAATAAATGGAGATTTTTTAAAATGAATTAATAAGAGAATTTAAAAATGATCTGGAAATGTATAAAAAGGAGTCAAAGTCAATATTGGAAATAGATTGGAAGTATAAAAGAAAGTTATAAGAAATGAATGTATATAATGGAATTTTATAAATAAGATTTGTTTTATAAATGGGTAAAATAAAAAGGTGTTATAAAATTGATAACAATATATATAAATAAAGGAATTCGATATCAAATGATAATTGGAGTATAAATGTTAGTCCATGAAATGATGGTTTTGATGACAACAACCTTAGAATAGATTATAAAATATAAATACTAATATAAATACTAACATTAAAAGTTTAGATATATATGTATATGCAGGATTTAGCCATGCAGGTACTAAGAAAGAAGACTGTACATATAGAGATTCAAGATATCAAGTTAGAAGACTCATAAGTATCAAGATTACCAAGAGTTCAAGATTTCAAAGTTAAGTATTTTCTATTATTATTATTAGGAATTTTTTTAAAACTCATAGAAAAGCACCGGCATCTTAAAATCCAATTTATTCGTGGAATGGAATCCACTTCGAGCCTGTTAAAGGGATGGAACCCTAAGTAGGATGGAACCTACAAAAAATCTAGTGGAACATTGTTTTGTATCCGCTAACTTTTTATTCAAAATGAATTTTCAAAATTATATCATGTTTTCAAAATGTTTTCAAAACTTTCCTTTCAAAAGATTCAAAACCCTCTATCATGATTTTAAATAATTTTAGCCTCAAAATTATCTTTAATTTCAAAGTCAAATTACTCCTGATTTTAAACTATCTTTTAATGTAATATATTTAACTTTTAAATATTTATACTTAGATTTAAATATAAAATTAGAGCTAGATTCTATTTATATTATTCTTTATATTTACTTATGAATTTTAACTATATTCAAGTATATTTATAAAGTCTAAATTGGTTTTAATATAAGATAAAGGTTATTTTCAAAGAAAATCTGTGACGACCCGGAATTTTCGAGCATTTAAAATCGGAATATTTAATTGATTTTAAATATTCAATAGAGTAATTTTAACTTGAATTCGAATATCACAATTTATTTGATAATTAAATTTATTGAATTAAATAATTTGAAGTTGAGTAACATATTGAATCTGGAATTTTAAGCTTATTAAAAATGATTTAAAGGCTTATAAAATTTATATCGCTTAAATTGGATTTAAAAATAGCCTTCTGAGGCACAGTCTCGGAATTCGATGAAACCAGTGCCATTGGATCCGTAATATTATATTATTATCGGATTTCGATTTCCGCAGTGTTCGGAGTTACCGTTTGGTCGTACAACCCGTAAATGCATAGAAGAATCTAATTAAATTTAATTTACACAGTCAAACCTTCTCATAGAAGCCACACCCTTCTAAGCTTTTAACGCAAGCTTCTTTCCCCTTCGTCTTCGTACTCTAATTTACGTGCTGAAAAAAGGGGATAATTAAAATCAAACTCTCAGAAAATAATAGCGAATGAAAGTCGAATCCCATTTCCCCTCTTATAATCGAAAACCCTGCTTCCCTTTTCCCTTCATACGAATTCGTTCGTTCAAAAATAAATTCAAAATCAAATAAAAGACCGAGCAATTCCTTTTCCTCCTCCAGCAACTCGAAATTCCATCTAATTTCCAAATTATAAATCTGTTTGTGACGCCCCACCTCTATACCCACGCTAGCCAAGAACACTACGGTGTAGTGCTGTCAACTAGCGCGGAGAATAAGGCTGTTGAGGAGCGACCATCCATGTAATTTCTTATCACACGGTGGCTATAAAATAATCTTCGGAAACAAATATAGAAGTAAGCATAACATGCGAATCAATCACAGATATCCATGTCACAAAGGCGGAAAGAGATATGAATATATATCACATAAAAGTGTACATCAGAGTAGTGGTCTAAAAAGATCCACGATAATACAAAAGAATAGCAACGCGTGCTATACAAAAGAATACAACTATGAGTCTATATCTCAAGTGTAAACAACAAAAGCTGCTAATCTAAACAAGTAGCCAAAAGTCTGAGTAGTGAATCACTGGGGGAGGAGTCAAGCAGTAGTACCTGTAACATCTCGGTCTGACCCGAGTATTATTTATAAGAAAATAATAAACGGATCAGTCTAGCTATAAATATCAGATGACATGATATAAAATAAAAGATATGGCATAAACATAAAATATCCATACTGACATACTACTATAAGTATGCAAATAATGATCAACAGGAGATCAACCGATAAGAGATAAATCAATATCACAAGAATCTTCTCAAAGATCCAAAGAGGGCATCATACCCTAAACTTGTACTCATGACAAGTCAAAGAGATAAATTCCAGAAATCAACACAAGAAATCCAGAAATCATAAAAAGCGAAAGAGACCTATCACATGACGGTCCGAAGACCAAGGGGAGCTACCCCGCATGTGTGAATGGAATCACACAAATTGAGGTCAAGACTAACCAAAAGCAGAAAGGTATGTGTGAATGGAATCACACAAGTGGTGTCTAGTCTAACCTTGCAATGAAAGAGACATCGCGCAATTGCTAGTCTAATTCATAAAGCGATCATCAAGATCAACGAGAAGTGTCAATTACACTAAGCTAGTAAATATAGAAGTTTAGCCTCATGTCCCATAACCACTTGCTTAACTTAAATATTTACGAACAAATTGTAAATCTTCACTAATAAAATTGTCACAAGAGGTTCAATCAAACAAGTCCAAGAATTAACCGACGAAGTGAACGCAAGCGTTTCATACCACTTGTTTTACTAAGTCGTTTAATTAGATTTCTCATCCGAGTGAGGTAAAGGCTTGTATATACTAATAGATTGGAAAACGGTTTAAGAAAAGAGCTTTATTATTAAAAATAGAGTTGAAATCATTTTGTTGAAAGAGTTTTGATATTTACTACTAGTATTGAAACCTTTATATTATAAAGTGACAAAACACAGAAGCAATTGTAGAAACAATCATTCACAAAAATCGCATACGGAGATGTGAATAAAATCCAAGGAAATCAGCTCAATGTTTTTCAGATAAGATCCCCTACGGAGGGGGGGTCCAGGGGGGGTGGCAACCCCCCAAGGTGGGGGTGCGGGGGCAACGCCACCGCTTACGGGGTTCAACCTAAGAGGGATAGAGTCGAGCGACCTAATGGTTGCGACCTAGGGGTCTAAGGGGCACGACCTAGTGGTCCAGCGACCTAAAGGGTAAAGGTCATGCGACCTAAAATGGGTTCGCGACCTAACGGAGACGAGGTCATGCGGCCTAAAGTGGTTCGCGACCTAAAGGTGTTCGCGACCTAACAAGGTTCACGACCTAACGGAGACGAGGTCATGCGACCTAAAGTGGTTCGCGACCTAAAGGTGTTCGCGACCTAATAGGGTTCGCGACCTAAAGGTGCACGACCTATGGTCTTTCGACCTAGGGGTATATAGGTAACACGACCTAAAGATGTCGCGACCTAAGGGGCCATGCGACCTAGTGGGTCATACGACCTAAAGGAAATAAGGTCCAACGACCTAAGGAAAACAAGGTCCGACGACCTAAAGGGATGGGAGTCATGCGACTTAAAGGAGTATGCGACCTAAAGAAGTGCACGAGCTAAATGAAGGCGGAACAACTCAGGGTCTAACGACCTAGGGGGGGCGACCTAAGGTCTAACGACCTAAGACCGAGGAGACGTTTCCAACAGAGGGAACGACTTAACGACCTAAGCCTAACGACTTACGACCTAAGGTCCCACGACCTAATGAGGCAGGCAAGGCCGAACGACCTATACGCGAACGACCTAAAGTCCAACGACCTACGACCTAAATCCGAGGCGACCTAAATCCGAGGCGAACGAAATATGCAGGCCTTGACTTTTCCACATGCGCGAGCTAATGATTCCGAGCGACCTATACCTAGGCAGAGCGACCTAAGCTCAGGAAGTTCACCAAACAACTAAAAATTGGAGTTTTTCGCCAATCCAATCCAAACCAAATGCAAATATACATGCTAAAGTGATGGGGAATCATTCCCAACAGTCCAATATAGTTATAGACTAGAATTGTGAGATAAAAATCTCACCTTTGCTCCAAAACCCAATGAAAATGAAGAACAAAGCTTGAAGGCAAATGGAGAAGCAACCACAAGCTTGAATCCGATGTCTTCTTCTTGAATTTGGAGTTGAATGTTGGAGTTGCAATAAAACAAAGACTTTGGAGTTTTAATTTCTCATTCCATTCACCATTTTTTTGTTGAAGCTTTAGTGTTAGGAAATGAAATGAAGCAATGAAGAAGAAGGGGGGTGGAACTTGGGCCTAATGGGCTAAAAGTCCAAACCAAAGGCTCGAGTGAAAAAGTGGTGAAATTCCACTAACCCCAAACATATCAATGTTTATACTTAGAAGATTGCAAACGACATTTCGAACTCAATGGAAGTGGTCTCGAGTCCTAATTTGACCGTTTGCAAAAAGTAGCTTCGGACCAAAATCCGATTAACGATAAAATATTTAAATAAAATATTTAAATATAAAAATCGATAAATATGCGGGTTGTTACACTGTTCGTAACCGCAGTTGCGAGCTCGATCTCAAGCTCGAGATTTTGTATCGAGAGGCTAGGGCATCGCTTATGTCTTCAGCAATCGAGTCGCATAGGGGTTCGAACGTGCCATTCGATGTTGATTCCGAGGCAGGCGCGTGAGCAACCAAACTCGCGACCTGATGGAAGCTCGCGTGCTTAGAGGGTTGGACGATGGAGATTGGACGATTTCGAGGAAGGATTTGTCGATCGTCAGAAGGTAGTCCTCTGGTAAACTCTTTTCTCAAGTCGAGATTTAACTTAATCAAAGTTAGTTTAAATTTATATATATATAGGTTAAGAATTAATTAATAGTCTATTATATCAAACAACTAATTTTTACAATTTAAATTATATACACATATGGAGGATCAGACAAAGTATATGTATACATAAGATTTTGTTTATATAAAGGTTAGATTCTTGAAACTTATTTTTTTACTCAACAATCTAGATCCATGAATCAAATTCAATTAATTACTAATAAGATCTTACTGTAATTTATTCGTAATATGTATACAATTTAAAATACATAGGACTTTTGCAAAGTGGTAAGATTTATAAGCAGGTAGATGTTAAAATATATGAATATATATAGGTTATTCTAGTATATATAGATTCAAAGGAAAAGTAAATATACATACTCACATTTTATCACTACTAAGTGTTTTAAAATATGTGTTTGGTACAAACTTATGTATTTATTGAAGTTATACGATTTATCTTGGATATTAAAAATATTTTATTAAAAAGGAAATTGGTTAAAAACTAAAATAAATTATCGGTTACTTAAAATGGATAATAAAATGTTCAATTAGTCAAGTATTAATAAAATCATCTGAATGTTATATAAGGTCAAAATAGGAAGCAAGCAAGTCGGATTGGAAAAGGATTGCAGGCATAAAATAAAGGTGAGTTAATCTCACTCAGTTAAACTTAAATTTAAATGATTAAATTTAAATAATTGTTTGAATGATTGAACTGATTGATGTGATATAGTATGATATTTTGGAATTGGTGTATTATATTGTGCTAACATCTGTGGATGCAGGGAAAAACAGGTTGGAAGGGTCCTATTGGATCCCTCAACATTTATTTAAATTATTTAATACCCTCCGTTGTGATTATTTTATATTCTGTGATGAATATTATTGACAATTGGAATATTGGATGTTATGGTTTACCTGGATATGTTCCGGTGCACTAATTTATCAAGATATATAGAATTGGATTTTGGAAATAAACTGAAGAGAATTTGTAAGTGAAATAATTATAGAGAATTTAAATAATTAGGAATGAATTGGATAAGAATAATAATAGCTTTAAATTCTAATAAATAAATTCTTTATATGGAAGGGAAATTTTGAATAAACCGAAGATTAATGAATTTTTAGACTTCAGTATAATTAAAACATTTATTTAAAAATTCAAGGTTTAAATTATTTAAGAAGAATAAAGAAGAAATAGGAAAAAAAATCTGAAATTGGTATATTCCGTTAAAGGATTTAAAATCAAACGGAAGATAATAACAATAATAGTAAAATCCTTAATTAATGAATTTTGAAATGAACTGAGTAAGTAAAGAAATTTATTTCAAATGGAATGAATTGAAAATCAATTTGGAAAATTGATTTAAGTGATTGAAGTTTGGAATTTTTCTCAGGATAACCAAGTACGTTTCTAAAGTAAATTTTTAAATATAAATTAAATGTTTTATAGTTTTTTTTTTAAAGAAAGCAAATTTCGTAAAATTTATTATTTCTATTATTCAAAGTCTAAAGTAAGTATTTTCTTTAATCTATTCTAGCAATAATTATTAAGAAGTAACTTAGTATTTTGTTTTTAAAAGTAGAAATCTGGTTTTATATTTTATTAAGTAACCTTATTTTCAAATATTCATATAGTATGTATTTTTAACAAATTATTAAAGTAATTTTAACTTGAATGTTTTAAAATATATTTTTAAAAAAGTAAAGTGTTTTAAATTAATTTAGCAAAATCTAGTTTTGTGCTTGGTGATTCCAGAAGAAATAAAAATACTTGAAATTTATTCTGAGAAGGCAGATAGTTTTGAAAACTGTTTTCAAGGAGTTTGAAAAATGAAATATATCTTGTGAAGATATTTTTGAAGTTAATAAATAATTTAGGAAATTATTTATTGTGTGATGGATGTATTGAATATTAATTGATAGTTAAATAACCGACTATCAATATTGGACAATGCGTTGATCGTTTCGAAGAGACCGGGATTGAGATTTATTTCTCGAAAACCACTTCGATCCGGTTTGTGCGTTTCCTGAAAACGATTTTGGATTCAAAGATGGAGAAGTAAAGTGCAAGGGCTAGTCGCTACTAATCCTGATGATATTTCCAAAATGGATGTAGTAGGAATAGTGCCTTCGGTTCCGTTCGAACCCGGTACGGACTGGTATGGATGAATGCTTGCGAAACATCGTCAGGTGGACGATGGGCATTCTAAGGGATATGTTCTAAAAAGGTAACGCTTAGCTTCAAGCCTCATCAAATGGGAATGACTGAAAATCAGGGGTTATGCAGCAAGGCTAGGTGGGTAGCACCCAAGTAGGGTGAGGTCGTCCCTGTCTAGATGTTCCTTTTTATTTCGGCTTAGTGGGCGGTTGCTGATCCCAACTGCGGGGTGATCTCACTCGGGATTATCCAGTAAGGGGTAGTCCCGGTCTTGTGTTGCAAGGGAGCGGGCGTACTCCTCGGTACGGTGATCTAGGCCTCGTACTGTGACAGGTGGTACCCCAGTGCCTAGTCATTAGTTGGAAATCCATTCTCCCTACTTTGTGGCTAGTAGCTGTAATTTAATCATGTAACAATTTCGGCTATTTTATAAGTATTTGTATATAGACCCTATTATAATATCAGAGGATTTCTATAAAAATTGTTTTAGCTATCGTAAGGTAAAAACCCGACATGTTTATTTATGGCGTGGTCATACGAGATGCTTTTGTTTTCAAAGGATTTTTGAAACTTTAATAATCAATTGGGTGTGATTTTCTCACGCTGGTATTCCAGACTGACTCGGGTGTTATTAACTGTAATGCTTAGGTCAGACCGAGTATTATAGGATACAGGATATGATGCTGTGGAGCTCAGGAGACGAGCTGGATGACGATACGTACTTCCGTACTTGTTTATATATATTCTGCTGTGTTGAGTTGTTGTGTATCCATTTGTATGATATTGATATTGAGCGGTGATTGATGTACTCTGATGATGTAATATATAAACTGATATATTTGATCTTTGAGTAAAGATTATTTATTATTTATTATATTTTATTCCGCTGCGATGGTTCGAGTCTGTTGTTGATTTCTATTTTCTTCTTCTACCTCTTCTTCTTTAACCCAAATGGTTCGTATTTCTGTACAACTTGAGTTGATTTAGGTAGAATAGTGTTGACTCAAGGGGTACGGATTTGCGGGCTGTTACACTTGGTATCAGAGCTTAGGTTGGTGATAACCTTGGCTCTGGTGCGAATTACTCATTTAACTTAGAGTCCGTAGTACTCTAGAATGAGTTTGAGCGTATAAATAGATATGAGCGCGTATTTGTTAGTGAATATAAATTGTTTTAATATTATGTTGATTGATTTATTGAGTGGCATATGAACCTTCGTCGACATAGTCTACGCAACTATATCGAAGGGGTTTCTAAACACTTGAATAGAACAATCTACACGGTATTGTTTTAAATGTGGGTAAGTGAAATAATTTTACCCAAAAATATATTTTGATATAAAGAAAGTTTTTGTAAACTACTTAGCTAATATATGGTTGCTTGGATGTTAGAAACGATAATATTAAAGTATTATCATTGTTAAGCGAAAATTTAACTAGAAATTGAAAATATAACCAAAGTTTAAGGGAATAAATTCATTATAAAATGAAATTTATAAATATGAATTATAAATGTAATTTATGAATTGAAATACAATCAAATGAGAATTTGTATAAGAATAAAGTGTACAAATGAATTATAGTTAAAAATTTATTTAAGCAAGCTTTGGAAATTTAAAAATCCCGAAGACTTTGGAAGTGTTTGTCGAAGTGTTTTAATGATAAATAATAGTATTATTGTTTTGGAGATATTTCTGAATGGAAATCTATTTTAAATGAATTTTGGGAAGTGATATAGCATTGAAATCACTTGGATCATTGGAAAATAATTCTGATGATGACGGCCGCATCATCAGTATTCATTTTCGAATTTCTAAGTGACAGATTGCTGCCAAAAATTGATTTGTTCAGAAAAGCTAGTTGTTTTTGAAAATTTCTAAAGAAATTTGCTGGGAATAAAACCAGGGTTGGTTTAAATTTTGAGAAGTATGATTTGAGATGTTGGAGATTTCAAAATGGTTTGAACCCAAAAGTCGAGTGTTTAAAAATCCTGATGAGATAGTTGTAAGCTTATAAATTAAGATGATTTTTAAATCAGGAAGGGAATATAAGCTTTGAATGTTGGAATTTAAATTAAAAGAGAAAGGTAAAAAAAATGAAATTAACTTGGATGGGAAATAAAAATTTAACTGGATTAAAATAAATTGAATAAGCTGAAAATAATATCCAGTTATATTCGAATTAAGTTGAAGTCGAATTGAGTTAAATAAATCTGAGTTAAAATAAAATTGAATTGGAATTAAATTCTTACCTGGATAACTAGAAAATAAGTTGGATAAGAAATAAATTGGATAAGAACTAAATTGAAATAAATAAACCAGAATAACTTATAAAAGAATTAAAATGCATGGAATAAAATATGCTTGGGTTATAAATAAGCATAAGGCTTGAGTTAAAATAAAAGAAGAATATATTCAAGCCTATGATGAATGGAATTGTGTAAATTATAAGTGGTGACTTATAAAATTGAAAATGGAATGCAAAATGCAAAATAAATATTGTTTGATGTTTTGGATAATAAAATGAAAGAAAATCCAAACTTGAATTATAAAATAAATTGAACTAAGAAAATAAATGAAGTGATATTTGGAATTAAAAATCAAGTATTGAACTATAAATAGGAGAGAACTAATTTGTTAATAAATTGGTTAATGAAATGTTAAATAAAGCTGAATTGTGAATTAATAATGAAGATTGGAAATAAAACTCAAGTTATAAATCCAATTCGACTTGAATTGTTAGTGAAATGGATAGTGGATTCAGAACTTGAGTTATAAATTAAAAATTTAACTTGAAGAGTTAACAAATTAAATATAATTGGAAATGTGTCAAATAAAGGAAAATGAAATAGATTAAAATAGTAATGGTTAGAATTGCAAATAAAATCCAAATAAGTGGAAATAAATTGGAAACGGCCTTGTAATAAATTGAATGAGTGAATCTGGAAAGTTAAATTTTATAATAACTAATCAAATGAAATTGCAGATTTAAAATGAGATTTAATTGAGAGAGAATTAAGTTGAATAGAAA
The DNA here is from genome assembly GCA_030765085.1 of Allium cepa. Lineage (NCBI taxonomy): Eukaryota > Viridiplantae > Streptophyta > Magnoliopsida > Asparagales > Amaryllidaceae > Allium > Allium cepa. Next base: position 592,624,426 of record CM060928.1, read on the forward strand.
AGAAAATTTACTTGTCAAATAAGAATGAGCTTAAGTATAAAAATTTGAAGTAAATTGACTTAAGCTAAATAGATGGGGGAGTTGAATTGAATTCAACTTAAACTAAGTTTAATGATATTGGATTGGATTTAAAACCAAGTGAAAATAAATTTGAATCGAACTAAAATTCGGTGAGTTACAGATAATATTTAATGGAATGAAATTCTTAATTAAATAATTGTAAACCTTTCAAATTGTTAAAGGATTAAAATAACTTGGAGTCTATAAGAAAAATAGAGTGGCTTTAAGTGAATGCGGATAAGAAATGGATCGCAAATGAATAGATCGTGAATAAAATTGAAATGGTTATTGAATGAAATAGCCTGGATTGTCTTTGAGCTAGATAAAACAGTTTGGAATAAACAAATATGGAATAAAATGTAATGAATGGATTGTGAATAAAATTTAAATGGAATGTGTCGAGCTAAACAAATGGTCGTGGATGAATTAAAATAAAAAGAAATTTAGTTAGTAATAAAGATGAACCTAAGTTGTTAATGGTTTTGAATGGAACTTGTTTGAATAATGAACTAGTTTGGTTAATAAAATGAAATGCAAGCGAATGGATTCAAATCTGAAATGCAATGGAAATGAGAATATATGGATTGTAAATAAATTTTAAAATGGAATAGAATTAAGTGTAAACTGAGTTGGAATCAACTTAAATTGGTTATAAAACATAAGTACTTATTTATTCACATAAATCTCATTGAATTGCATAGAACAAATTGTCGTTTTATGTAAATGGAAGTGATTAAAATTCTATGAATTGATAGGAGTAAAATAAACTGATTTTGAGAGCAATTGAATTAAATATGAGTTCAGTTTGCTTAAAATAAATTAATTGTAAGCGATTGAGTTTTAAACCATTCAAATTGATGAAGTTGATATGAGTGGATTGAAAACCATTCAAATTGAATGAAAATGGTTATAAATTAGTGGAAACGGTTGAATTAGTATGAAAATTGTATAAGTTGCTTATAGAAAAATGTTTGGTGTGAATTTCTTTTAGAATTCATATGTTTAACTGTTGCAAATAAGTGAAATGTTGTTAAACTCCATTTATATCGCACTTACATGTTTAAATTGAGTAAGTACAGGTACCTGGGAGCCGTGTGGCTGGATTTGGTTGTGCTATTTGCTAAAAATAATAAGCCACTTGCTTAAAATGCTAAATAAGGTACGCCTACGTAATAAAAATAGGAAATATGAATTGTTTTTGGTTTTTCCGACCGGGTGGGTCGATGTATATATATTTATATCTTTTGTCCTATTGCAAAAGCTCCTCCGTACAAAGGAGACTCTGCCAAAAAATTTCAGAAATTTTGGGAGTTAGAAAATTTTGAAAATTTTTGTTAACGAAAAACAAATTCAAATTGGAAACTAAAATAAGTTAGTAAATGAAACCAATTTAAAATAATGACATAAATTAGTTATAAATGACAAATAAAATTTAAATATTTAGAGTTAAAGATAAATTGAATTCATATGGAAATGAAAGAATCGATTTGAATAGAAATGGATATAAATTAAAGTGGTAAAGTGAAAATAAATATAATAAACATATAAAATGCTTATGTTAACTTAAGTAAGGAATGGTCAATTCTTAGTTGGAAATTGAATATTGCAAATATATTCTAAGTTGATATTCGGATGAATATTGACATTTGGTAAGGAAGTCGATAAAATGTTTTTGGAATGTTGTGATTGGATATTAGTGCTAAGCAGGATATGCAGGTATTATAAAAGGGAAAAGAGAATTGTTTTTTGATTTCAAGAAGATAAATTTGAAATGCTCGACAAAAAGGTATGTATTTAAATTTGGTGTGAAATTTTATTGGGATTTGGATCGAGCCACTTGGCTTTTTGTTTTCTTTTGGGATTTGGAAGGCCGTAGAGCCATTTTGTAGTTGTATCGAGCTAGCCGCGCAAAGGAGACGCTGGCGAAATTTTTTGGAGATTTAGGGAGTTAGAAAATTTTTGAGAAAATTTTGATAATTCAAAATTTGGTTTTAAATTGAAACTTGAATGGTTAAACAAATAGTATAGTTTGAAACTATGGGAGAGTTGAGAAGTTAATAAGAATGATAATGGGTCTTTTATAAAAAGATGGTTAGATGTTGGATTGTTTGGTTTTTTGGATAAGTAATGGGAATTGGACCATTCTTCCTAATTAGTAATTTCGGGGACGAAATTCTTTTAAGAGGGGAGGAATGTGACGACCCGGAATTTTCGAGCATTTAAAATCGGAATATTTAATTGATTTTAAATATTCAATAGAGTAATTTTAACTTGAATTCGAATATCACAATTTATTTGATAATTAAATTTATTGAATTAAATAATTTGAAGTTGAGTAACATATTGAATCTGGAATTTTAAGCTTATTAAAAATGATTTGAAGGCTTATAAAATTTATATCGCTTAAATTGGATTTAAAAATAGCCTTCTGAGGCACAGTCTCGGAATTCGATGAAACCAGTGCCATTGGATCCGTAATATTATATTATTATCGGATTTCGATTTCCACAGTGTTCGGAGTTACCGTTTGGCCGTACAACCCGTAAATGTATAGAAGAATCTAAATAAATTTAATTTACACAGTCAAACCTTCTCATAGAAGCCACACCCTTCTAAGCTTTTAACGCAAGCTTCTTTCCCCTTCGTCTTCGTACTCTAATTTACGTGCTGAAAAAAGGGGATAATTAAAATCAAACTCTCAGAAAATAATAGCGAACGAAAGTCGAATCCCATTTCCCCTTCTATAATCGAAAACCCTGCTTCCCTTTTCCCTTCATACGAATTCGTTCGTTCAAAAATAAATTCAAAATCAAATAAAAGACCGAGCAATTCCTTTTCCTCCTCCAGCGATTCGAAATTCCATCCAAATCTAATTTCCAAATTATAAATCTGTTCATAACCGCAGTTGCGAGCTCGATCTCAAGCTCGAGATTTTGTGTCGAGAGGCTAGGGCATCGCTTGTGTCTTCAGCAATCGAGTCGCATAGGGGTTCGTACGTGCCATTCGATGTTGATTCCGAGGCAGGCGCGTGAGCAACCAAACTCGCGACCTGATGGAAGCTCGCGTGCTTAGAGGGTTGGACGATGGAGATTGGACGATTTCGAGGATGGATTTGTCGATCGTCAGAAGGTGGTCCTCTGGTAAACTCTTTTCTCAAGTCGAGATTTAACTTAATCAAAGTTAGTTTAAATTTATATATATAGGTTAAGAATTAATTAATAGTCTGTTATATCAAACAACTTATTTTTACAATTTAAATTATATACACATATGGAGGATCAGACAAAGTATATGTATACATAAGATTTTGTTTATATAAAGGTTAGATTCTTGAAACTTATTTTTTTTAGTCAACAATCAAGATCCAGGAATCAAATTCAATTAATTACTAATAAGACCTTACTGTAATTTATTCGTAATATGTATACAATTTAAAATACATAGGACTTTTGCAAAGTGGTAAGATTTATAAGCAGGTAGATGTTAAAATATATGAATATATATAGGTTATTCTAGTATATATAGATTCAAAGGAAAAGTAAATATACATACTCACATTTTATCACTACTAAGTGTTTTAAAATATGTGTTTGGTACAAACTTATGTATTTATTGAAGTTATACGATTTATCTTGGATATTAAAAATATTTTATTAAAAAGGAAATTGGTTTAAAACTAAAATAAATTATTGGTTACTTAAAATGGATAATAAAATGTTCAGTTAGTCAAGTATTAATAAAATCATCTGAATGTTATATAAGGTCAAAATAGGAAGCAAGCAAGCCGGATTGGAAAAGGATTGCAGGCATAAAATAAAGGTGAGTTAATCTCACTCAGTTAAACTTAAATTTAAATGATTAAATTTAAATAATTGTTTGAATGATTGAACTGATTGATGTGATATAGTATGATATTTTGGAAGTGGTGTATTATATTGTGCTAACGTCTGTGGATGCAGGGAAAAACGGGTTGGAGGGGTCCTATTGGATCCCTCAACATTTATTTAAATTATTTAATACCCTACGTTGTGATTATTTTATATTCTGTGATGAATATTATTGACAATTGGAATATTGGATGTTATGGTTTACCTGGATATGTTCCGGTGCACTAATTTATCAAGATATATAGAATTGGATTTTGGAAATAAACTGAAGAGAATTTGTAAGTGAAATAATTATAGAGAATTTAAATAATTAGGAATGAATTGGATAAGAATAGTAATAGCTTTAAATTCTAATAAATAAATTCCGTATATGGAAGGGAAATTTTGAATAAACCGAAGATTAATGAATTTTTAAACTTCAGTATAATTAAAACATTTATTTAAAAATTCAAGTTTTAAATTATTTAAGAAGAATAAAGAAGAAATGGGAAAAAAATCTGAAATTGGTATATTCCATTAAAGGATTTAAAATCAAACGGAAGATAATAACAATAATAGTAAAATCCTTAATTAATGAATTTTGAAATGAACTGAGTAGGTAAAGAAATTTATTTCAAATGGAATGAATTGGAAATCAATTTGGAAAAATGATTTAAGTGATTGAAGTTTGGAATTTTTCTTTGGATAACCAAGTACGTTTTTAAAGTAAATTTTTAAATATAAATTAAATGTTTTATAGTTGTTTTTTTTTAAAGAAAGCAAATTTCGTAAAATTTATTATTTCTATTATTCAAAGTCTAAAGTAAGTATTTTCTTTAATCTATTCTAGCAATAATTATTAATAAGTAACTTAGTATTTTGTTTTTAAAAGTAGAAATCTGGTTTTATATTTTATTAAGTAACCTTATTTTCAAATATTCATATAGTATGTATTTTTAACAAATTATTAAAGTAATTTTAACTTGAATGTTTTAAAATATATTTTTAAAAAAGTAAAGTGTTTTAAATTAATTTAGAAAAATATAGTTTTGTGCTTGGTGATTCCAGAAGAAATAAAAATACTGAAATTTATTCTGAGAAGGCATATAGTTTTGAAAACTGTTTTCAAGGAGTTTGAAAAGTGAAAATATATCTTGTGAAGATATTTTTGAAGTTAATAAATAATTTGGGAAATTATTTATTGTGTGATGGATGTATTGAATATTAATTGATAGTTAAATAACCGACTATCAATATTGGACAATGCGTTGATCGTTTCGAAGAGACCGGGATCGAGATTTATTTCTCGAAAACCACTTCGATCCGGTTTGTACGTTTCATGAAAACGATTTTGGATTCGAAGATGGAGCAGTAAAGTGCAAGGGCTAGTCGCTACTAATCCTGATGATATTTCCAACGTGGATGTAGTAGGAATAGTGCCTTCGGTTCCGTTCGAACCCGGGACGGACTGGTATGGATGAATGCTTGCGAAACATCGTCAGGTGGACGATGGGCATTCTAAGGGATATGTTATAAAATGGTAAAGCTTAGCTTCAAGCCTCATCAAATGGGAATGACTGAAAATCAGAGGTTATGCAGCAAGGCTAGGTGGGTAGCACCCAAGCAGGGTGAGGTCATCCCTGTCTAGATGTCCCTTTTTATTTCGGCTTAGTGGGCGGTTGCTGATCCCAACCGCGGGGTGATCTCACTCGGGATTATCCAGTAAGGGGCAGTCCCGGTCTTGTGTTGCAGGGGAGCAGGCGTACTCCTCGGTACGGTGATCTAGGCCACGTACTGTGACAGGTGGTACCCCAGTGCCTAGTCATTAGTTGGAAATCCATTCTCCCTACGAGCCTTGTACGAGTTTTGTTTGTATTACCCACTTTGTGTCTAGTAGCTGGAATTTAATAATGTAACAATTTCTGCTATTTTATAAGTATTTGTATATAGACCCTATTATAATATCAGAGGATTTCTATAAAAATTGTTTTAGCTATCGTAAGGTAAAAACCCGACATGTTTATTTGTGGCGTGGTCTTACGAGATGCTTTTGTTTTCAAAGGATTTTTGAAACTTTAATAATCAATTGGGTGTGATTTTCTCACGCTGGTATTCCAGACTGACTCGGGTGTTATTAACTGTAATGCTCGGGTCAGACCGAGTATTATAGGATACAGGATATGATGTTGTGGAGCTCAGGAGACGAGCTGGATGACGATACGTACTTCCGTACTTGTTTTTATATATATTACGCTGTGTTGAGTTATTGTGTATCCATTTGTATGATATTAATGTTGAGCGGTGATTGATGTACTCTGATGATGTAATATATAAACTGATATATTTGATCTTTGAGTAAAGATTATTTATTATCTATTATATTTTATTCCGCTGCGATGGTTCGAGTCTGTTGTTGATTTCTATTTTCTTCTTCTACCTCTTCTTCTTTAACCTAAATGGTTCGTATTTCTGTACAACTTGAGTTGATTTAGGTAGAATAGTGTTGACTCAAGGGGTACGGATTTGCGGGCTGTTACAAAATCAAAACATCAAAAAATGCTTTGGGTTATCAACATGCCTATATACCCCATGTCGACATGGTGTCAATTGAGTTCAAAAATTAAATTTCAAAAGAAATGTCTGTTCGCCATAACTCTTCACGAATGGACATAGCTGTTGTTCTTCTATAAATAGGGGTTAGTTTCAACGAATTTTATATCAGATTTTCTAGTTTTTCACTCCTCTTCTTCTTCCACTTTTCTTAATACGTATTCTTATCATTACTCTATCGAAATCAACATTGAATCGAACTCGATTACTTCTAGTTTGATTCTCTATCACTCTCTCTACAAGATTCTCAGTGCTATTCAGAGTTATAGACTTCTTTGTAATCTATTACGCGAGAAAATGTGTGATTGTAGCCTTGAAAATCAATCAAGAAAGAAAAGGTATGATTGTAGCCTTGGTAAATCAATTGGGTAAACTTGTGGCCCAGAAATCAAGTATCTCTACCCAAAGGATCGAAATTCTGGAGGGTGTACCTCGTAGCCTTAAAACCGAGGGTGTAATTATAAAATTGCTTTTGAAAGGAAATCCATACTTGTGTTGCGGGACTAGATGTAGGGTAACTCCGAACCAGTATAAAATCTGGTCTGTTCTTTCCTTCACTGCTTTTATTTTGTTTCTGCATCTCTGTTTGTTTCTATTATCATATCTGTGTCTATATATTGCATACATCGGTGTCTAAATTAACATAAATCGAAAAAGATTTAGTAATTCTTTATTAACACAATTCACCCCCCCTCCCCTCTTGTGTTAATCCTAGCCTTAAGATCCGTAATCCGCATTTCTCACAATTGGTATTAGAGCGAGGCTTTCAAAGTTTCATAATCTGATTTTTGAAAAAGTTTTTAAAATGGTTATATTTGTTAATACTAGTTTAGAAGCATTCAAACCATCATCGTTTCTTGAGTCTGCATATAACCAATATTCAAATTCAAGTTGTCTACCAAGATTGTTTGATGTGCAGGAATCATGCTTTATGGGTGTTGAGGAATCAATCCACAATGGACAAATTGTGCAGATCAGAAAGAACAAGTGGATACTTGATAGTGGGTGTTCTAGACACATGACTGGCAATCCAGATATACTGAATGATATAATATGCAAAGATGGAGAATTGGTTAACAATGGAGACAATTCAAAAGGATATGTGATTGACATCGCAAAGTCGGTAATTCTGAAACTCCTACTATTACTAATATTTTGCTAGTTAAGAATCTGAAACATAATCTGCTATGTATAACTCAACTATGTGATAAAGGATATAAAATTAAATTTGAAAAAGATAAATGTGACATTGAAGATAATAATTCAACCATTATATTTAAGGGATTCAGGAAAAAGAATATTTATATTCTTAGTATGAAAGTTTCAAATGATAACCTGTGTCTTTTGGCAAATACAAGTGACCCTTGGATTTGGCACAAGAGATTTGGGCATTTGAATTTCAAACTCTTATCTAGACTGTCAAAACATTATCTAGTAAGAGGTCTCCCTAAAATGAATTTAAAGTATATAGTTTATGTGATGTTTGTCAATTAGGAAAACTTAGAAAAAGTTCTTTTAAGTTAAAAGATATGATTTCTACTTTAAAACCTCTTGAATTACTTCATCTTGATTTATTTGATCCATCTCAAATTCTATCAATAAATCATAGTAAATATGTCTTTGTAATTGTAGATGATTATTCTAGATTTACATGGACAATATTCTTGAAACATAAAAGTGATACTTTTAAATGTTTTAAGACATTCTCAAAAAGAATTCAAAATCAATTTTCTCTAAAAATTATAACTATTCGAAGTGATCATGGTGATGAATTTGAAAATGAAAAGTTTGAGGAATTCTGCAATAAAAAGGGAATAAGTCGTAATTTTTCATTTCCAAGAACTCCACAACAAAACGGAGTAGTAGAATGTAAAAATAGGACGATTCAAGAGTGTGCGAGAACTATGCTTACAGATAGTAATTTACCAAAGAATTTTTGGGCAGAGCAGTTGCTATCGCCTGCTATATTTTGAATAGAATTTTAATTAGACCTCTAACTGATAAGACATTTTATGAACTTCTTTATTTAAAGAAACCTAAGGTATCTTATTTCAAAAAATTTGGAAGTAAATGCTTTATTTTAAATACAAAAGATAATTTAGATAAATTTGATCCTAAATCCGACAATGGTATCCTTATCAGATATTCTAATAGAAGTAAAGCGTACAGAGTGTTTAATTTAAAAACTAATTCCATTGAAGAAACAATGCATGTTTCATTTGATGAAAATTTCAAATTTTTTGAAGATACAAATGATGAAGAGGATTTAATCACTCAAAATCAAGAATCAATTGAAACTAATAATGAAATTATTCATCCTAATAAAAGGACTAAACTTTTAAAAGATCATCCTATAGAAAATATACTGGGAGATATGCAATTTGTTGTTAAAACTAGAAATCAACTAAGTCAAATGAGTAATATAGCTTTTATATCAACTATTGAACCCAAAAATCCAAAAGAAGCATCAACTGATGATTCATGGATTTTGGCTATGTAAGAAGAATTAAATCAATTTACTAGACATAATGTTTGGGAACTTGTTCCTAGACCAGAAAATAAAACTATAATTGAAACTAAATGGGTTTATAAAAATAAACTAAATGAACAAGGAGAGGTAGCTAGAAATAAATCACGATTAGTCGCTCAAGGTTATTGTCAAGAAGAAGGAATAGATTTTGATGAAACCTTTGCTCCCGTAGCAAGATTAGAAGCCATTAGGATTCTACTTGCTTTCGCAAATCATAATAATTTCAAATTATTTCAAATGGATGCTAAAAGTGCCTTTTTAAATGGATTTGTAAAAGAAGAAGTATATATTGAACAACCACCACTTTTTGAAAATGATAAATTATCAAATCATGTTTACAAACTTAAAAAAGCATTATATGGTCTAAAACAAGCTCCTAGAGCCTGGTATGATAGACTAAGATCTTATTTATTGCAATCTAATTTTGAAATTGGTAAAGTAGATAATACTCTTTTTATTAAAAGAAATAAAAATGATATTCAACTAGTACAAGTTTACGTAGATGATATCATTTTTGGTTCAACTAATTTTGAAATGAATAAAGAATTTTCTGAAATAATGACAAAAGAATTTGAGATGAGTCATATGGGTGAATTAAATTTATTTTTAGGATTACAAATAAAACAATTAGATAATGGTATCTTTATTAGTCAAGAAAAATATTCTAAAGACCTAATTAGTAAATTTGGTTTGATTACTGCGAGTGGAAAACCCACTCCCATGGCAACTAATGAGTACCTTAGTAAAGAAGATCTCTCAAAAGATGTAGATCAAAAACTATATAGAGGAATGATTGGATCACTACTCTATATTACTGCCAGTAGACCTGATATCATGCATAGTGTTTGTCTCTGTGCCAGATATCAATCCCAACCTAAAAAGATCCACTTAAAAGCCGTAAAACGAATCATAATATATGTTAAACACACATCTGATTATGGTTTATTCTAACCTAAAAATGATTCTTTTGACTTAATATCTTACTGTGGTGCTGACTATGCTGGTTGTAAATCAGACCGAAAAAGTACAAGTGGGACTTGTCACTTTTTGGGGCATTCTCTGATTTCTTGGCTTAGTAAAAAGCAAAACATAGTTTCTTTATCAACAACTGAAGCAGAATATATTTCTACTTCTTTGGCTTGTTCTCAAGTAATATATGTGCAACAAACCTTAAAAAAATTTGGTTTAAATTTTTCAAAATCACCAATTTATTGTGACAATACAAGTGCGATAAATTTATCCAAAAATACTACTCAACATGCTCGAACTAAACATATTGATATCAGACATCACTTTCTCAGAGATAATATAAGTAAGGAAGTAGTTACTCTCGAGTATATCAATTCTGAGAATCAAATTGCTGATATCTTAACAAAACCCTTAAATGAATCAATATTTACTAAATTAAGAAGAGAATTAGGTATTTGTTCTATAACTGAAATATAAAATATAAATAATAAGTATAATTAAAACTTAATATTAAAATAATTCAAAGAGTTAAAATAAAAAGGACCATGTCGACATCCCCCATATACCCATGTCGACATGCAACGTTTTTAAATTTTGAAATTTTCCCACCAAAATTCAAAAAATTTAGTTATATATTCTTCTCTATTTCGAATTTTTGTTCATTCTCTCTGTTTTCTCTTTAATCTATCTTTTTAAATAAATAAAATAATGGTCTCCTCTTCCAAATCAAACATAAAATCAACCTTTTCATTCCCCTCTCCTACGTCAGGTCCATTTCAACGTACTACTCTCGCTCGTGTGACTAAAATGGAAGAATCTATGAAGGATGTACTTCAGATGATGACTGAAATTCAAGTGACTCAACTTCGTATGGCAAAGGAACAGGAAAGGCAAGGCAAGATTCTTAGGAATTTGCAAAAATTCCTAATGGATAACCAGGCCAACCCTATCTTGATTGATGAAGACTCTTCACTCAATCAAGAACAAGAAGCCAGCGAGGAAGAAGAAGAAGAAGAAGAAGAAGAAGAAGAAGAACCCATGGAAGAAGCGCATGAGGAGGAGGATGACCAAGTCGTGTGTGTTGGAGAAGTGTGTTTTGACAAGAATGGGAATCTTGTCGAACAACGTGGAAACTTCTGTTTTCACTATCCAAACTATTCGATTCATAGATCTTCTATGTTTTATAACGCACAATAGTTTCTTTTCTTTCTTCTCCATTGTTGTTTGTGTTTCTTTATGTTTTCTAAACGTTCATGTATATACAACTTTATACGTAATAAATAACCCGTGTTCTTATATGTGTTTTAATTATCAATATTATTGTGAATTCTTACTTAGGATAGTTGATAATTTAGGACTATGTTTTAGTATTAGATTTAAGTGATGATTACTTATGATAACACTATCATTATAATCACATGTCATAGAGTATTAGTTATATAGTTTGGAGTTATATAATTATATAGTTTAAAGTTATATAGTTTAAAGTTATATAGTTTACATTTAGTTTTTTGTTGATGACAAAGGGGGAGAAATATAAAATAAGGTAGTTAGGCATAGATTAAGCGGGAGTTATTAGTTTTAGGGGGAGTTATTAGGATAGAAGTAAAATTTTATAAACAAAGGTTGCCATCATCAAAAGGGGGAGATTGTTAGTCCGTGAAATGATGGTTTTGATGACAACAACCATAGAATAGATTATAAAATATAAATACTAACATTATAAGTTTAGATATATATGTATATGCAGGATATAACCATGCAGGTACTAAGAAAGAAGACTGTACAGTATAGAGATTCAAGATATCAAGTTAGAAGACTCATGAGTATCAAGATTATCAAAAGTTCAAGATTTCAAAGTTAAGTATTTATTATTATTATTAGGAATTTTGTTAAAACTCGTAGAAAAGCACTGGCATCTTAAAATCCAATTTATTCGTGGAATGGAATCCACTTCGATCATGTTTAAGGGATGGAACCCTAAGTAGGATGGAACCTACGAAAAATCTAGTGGAACATTGTTTTGTATCCGCTAACTTTTTATTCAAAATGAATTTTCAAAATTATATCCTATTTTCAAAATGTTTTCAAAACTTTCCTTTTAAAAGATTCAAAACCCTCTATCATGATTTTAAATAATTTAAGCCTCAAAATTATCTTTAATTTCAAAGTCAAATTACTCCTGATTTTAAACTATATTTTAATATAATATATTTAACTTTTAAATATTTATACTTAGATTTAAAATATAAAATTAGAGCTACATTCTATATATATTATTCTTTATATTTACTTATGAATTTTAACTATATTCAAGTATATTTATAAAGTTTAAATTAGTTTTAATATAAGATAAAGGTTATTTTCAAAGAAAATCAAAACATCAAAAAATGCTTTGGGATGTCGACATGCCTATATACCACACGTCGACATGGTGTCAGTTGAGTTCAAAATTTAAATTTCAAAAGAAGTGTCTATTCGCCATAACTCTTCACGAGTGGACATGGCTATTGTTCTTCTATAAATAGGGGTTAGTTTCAATGGATTTTATATCAGATTTTCTGGATTTTCAGTGCTCTTCTTTTTCCACTTTCCTTAATACATATTCTTATCATTACTCTGCCGAAATCAACATTGAATCGAACTCGATTACTTCTAGTTTGATTTTCTATCACTCTCTCTACAAGATTCCCAGTGCTATTCAGAGTTATAGACTTCTTTGTAATCTATTAAGCGAGAAAAGGTGTGATTGTAGCCTTGAAAATCAATCAAGAAAGAAAAGGTGTGATTGTAGCCTTGGTAAATCAATTGGGTAAACTTGTGGCCCGGAAATCAAGTATCTCTACCCAAAGGATCGAAATTCTGGAGGGTGTACCTCGTAGCCTTGAAACCGAGGGTGTAATTGTACAATTTCTTTTGAAAGGAAATCCGTACTTATGTTGCGGGACTGGATGTAGGGTAACTCCGAACTAGTATAAAATCCGGTGTGTTCTTTCCTTTACTGCTTTTATTTTATTTCTGCATCTGTGTTTGTTTCTGTGATCATATTTGTGTCTGTATATTGCATACATCGGTGTCTAAATTAACATAAATCGAAAAAGATTTAGTAATTCTTTATTAACACTATTCACCCCCCTGTAGTGTTAATCCTAGCCTTAAGATCCGTAATCCGCATTTCTCACAATAAATTCATAGGGTGAACTTATATTAGAATATAAAAATAGGGTTGAGGAAAATAGTTGATTCTATTTTTGAAATGGAAATGATTGGGGAAGGGAAGATAAATCGATATATCGTGAAATCAAGAGGAAGTTATAATTTAAATAGGTTATTGAGGATTTTAAAAATATATTTTTAATTTTATGAGTTTTTTTAAAAGGAAAATGTTATTTTTTTTAAAACTATGGAATTTTAAACTAGTTGAGATTGAAATACTTGGTAAATAGATTTTTAAATATGAAGTATTTATTTTAGTAAATTCTAACTTTTAAAATCAGCTTTGAAAATTTATTTGTTTAACTAGAGACGGGTTATTAATGTTATAAAAGTGTTTTCGATATTTTAAATAATTACTCAAACATGTTTTAAAAATAAATTATTAATCTTTAAATATTATGTATATATAAAGAGTTTAATGTAATTGGAAAATTTAATTTATAAATTCTCTTGGGATTCTATAAGGGGCTTATAAAAGGAAATGATTTTGAGGAGAGAAAATTTATTTCTGATTTCAGAGATTTTTTGGGGTAAGTTACGGAATAATTCTCTGGAACGTTATTATTGAAAGGATTTTGGAAAAATAAGACTTATAATATTTTCCTAAGTATAGAAAATAGAAATACGAAAATATTTCTAAGTGTTGAAATGCGGGAAGTGTCCTGTTACGAATTTAAGTATTTGAAAAATTATTTTCAAACGTTGAAGAAATTGATATGTCTTTAAAGATACTTTGAATGCAAATATTTTGGGGAAAATTTATATCAAGGCAAGATGATTGCTTATGGATGTTTATTTGATAGTTAAATAACCGACTATCAATATTGGCCAATTTCATTAATAGTTTTGAAGAGACCGGGATCGGATTTAATTATCCAAAAACCACTTCGATCCGGTTAGAACGTAATGAATGAATACTGTGAAGATGATGAAGATGGTGATTTGGTTTGTCCACACCTAGGATAACTTGTATGGATGAATCCTATCAAAACATCGTCATTGAAGGACGATGAGCATTCTGAGTAAAATTGTTCTTAAAAGGTAATGCTTAGCCTCGAACCTCATCAACTGGGAATGACTAAAACATAGGAGATGCAGTAAGGTTAAGTGGGTCGCATCTAAGTAGGGTATGTTATCACCTTTCTAGATATCCTCGAAAAAACCTATTCATTTTGGATATGGCTGTACATGGAAGGAGGGCTCAGTGGTGTGGGTGGGAACACCCAGGGTGATAACATATTCGGTCTATTCAGGTCAGAGGTGGGTCGGTCTTGTGTAGTAGGGGAATCGGCGTGGTCATCGGTACATTGTTCTAGAAGTGTATTGTGGTGGGCAGTACCCTAATAGCCCAGTCATTCGATGGAATCCATCCTCCAATAAGCATCGTACGGTTTTGATTGTGCCCAACTATGCTAGAATGCGAGATGCAAGTATATCAGCTATTTCTTATTTACTTTCTATAGACACTATTATATTATCAGATAATTTTGATATAAATCGTTTTGGTTATCGTAAGGTAAAAACCCATCATGTTTATTTGTGTCGTGGTCTTACGAGATACCTTTATTTTTAAAAGTTTTTGAGAAAGTTAGTAATTCAAATCGAGTGTGTTTTATCACGCTGGTTTTCCAGACTGATTCGGGTGTTATTTTATTATATTGCTCGGATCAAACCGAGTATTACAAATTCAGTGCTATAGAGCTCAGGAGACGAGCTGGATAATAGAGACGTATCTCTGTACTTGGCTTATATTCCGCTGTGTTAGGACAAGTTATATAACTATCCAGTTTGATGTATTGAATGTTGTACTCTGATGATTATAAGTATAAAACAGTTACAGATTTTTTGTATATAAAAATCTGTTATCATATATATTATATTTTGTTCCGATGCGATTGTGAGATTCTGTGTTATTGTTTAATTTTTCTTCTATCTCATTTTCCTTCTTTACCCTAAAGATTCGTATTTCCTTCAAACTTTGAGTTGGGCTAAGGTGAAATATTGTCGACTCAAAGGGGCACGGATGTGCGGGACTTTACAATTGGCGGAAGAACGTAGTAGCATAAGGGATGATAGCAAGCACTGATCAGTGCACTCTGTAAAACTTAGACCAGATATTTGGAAGGTCTGGAGCAATGTGGCAGTGGGCCATGAAGCTTTATTATGGAGGCCAAAATCAGATATGTGTAATATTAAAGAGGCTATTGGAACAACCACTGTTGGCATAATGACGTCATTTCCTTGGATTAGTAAGTATGTGCACTTTAGCTTTATGGGATATGTGTTGTATTCTACTTTGGAACTGGATGTTGGACTTTATTTTGGAGCCGGTTGGGTGGGTATGTATTTTGGAACTATTTAGCCCTTTAAAACTGGCGCTTGGATATGTATTTATGGATTATATGTTGTAATACGTAGAACTCTATGAATTTAAATCTATTTGGCCTTTTGGAATGTGTGATTTGGTTGTTTATGATAATATTTGTTTCGTTTATTAAATTATAAAATAGTGTTGCAGGTGCATTATAATAAATAAGCTGCAACAACTGTTTTTTATTATAAATTTTTGCATTTCTTTTGCAACAATCAAAAACAGTTGCAAAAGATCACAACTGTTTTTAACCATTGTAGTAGAGGTCATCTTACAATGGCGTTAGCCCGTTGTACTATAGTTTATTATAATTGTCTATAAAATTGCAATATCAAGCTTTCCAAAGAAATGTTGCAGATTTACAATTAGTACTTACAGTTGTAAAAGATCCTATTGCAAAGGCTATAAGCCAATTGTAATAAACATCTAATATAGTGGTTGTTTCCAAGGGTCGAAAACCGTTGTAAAATACAACTACTCTATTACAATTTTGTATCTTACGACGATTGCATGACCATTGTTAAAGGCCTATTATAAGTGGCATAGCCAGCTGCGAAATAGTTATTTTGTTGTAGAAAATATTTCAGCCCATATACAATTTTATAAATTAATTATAAATTATAGATATATTAAATAACTAAGTATATTGTTTAATGAAATATATTCAAAAACAATTATTTTTACTAGTAACATTTGATCCCAATATATATTACAGTTTTATCATTTTTTATTTATACATATATGTATTTAAACTAAAAAATTGAATGCCAATTATAAAATATAATACTTGATAAAAATAATATATGTATATATATTTATGTGTGTGTGTATATGTATATATATTAAAATATTTGTATAAAATTAAAATTTTAGTTTTTTATAAAAATAGCACTTTATTTTCATTATTATATATATAAGTTTAAAATTCAAATTATTTTACTAATTTAAATGTTAAACTATATTATATATACAAGTCTACTTCTACTTATCAAAGACTACAAATGTAAGATTATTGTCTTAAAACAAACATTGTTAATGTGCAGGATAATTTTATGTCTTGCATTTTGACTTTTCGTTACAATTGATATTCATAAAAAAGCACAAAGTATAAGTTCTAAATAGATTGTCTTGAGTTATCGGCAAGTTTCTAATAAAATGCAAATGCAGCCGAACTTCAAATTTATATAATTGTCAAAACTATGTGAATCCTAGATGAACTTCAAATCTATTTAATTGTCAAGGGTAACTTTTTCAAATAGCATCAATAATGTTTGGTGTATGCCAATTAGAAAGTTCACATGTTGAAATAGAACTAGTTCAAATAATATTACCATATCAATGATTGATTATTATCCGCTTAGAAACAACCAAAGTATTTCTGCTATTTTACGCCAGTATAAACTGCACGTATGTGCATCTAATAGGTAGATATATTTACATTTTATTTATAAAATAATAGGTGAATGGATGTGTGTTGTAAGTGAAAAAAATTTGGTAGTCGGCGTACTTTTATTTCAAGCTGTTTTATTAGTAATGTTGGTGAAAAACTAGTAGTAAAATTCTATTGATAGGTAGTCAGGAAGGAGATGTTGATGGAGGTTGCAGACCGCTGGTAAGATTCCATTGATGGATAAGGTATTTTCGAAATTTCAAAATGACACCGTGGAAATTATATTTATTGTATTCTAGTTATTAATAGTGTGTATATATATATTAAACTGAAGTATAATGATTTTCGAATATGGGGAAAATAATTTTTTATTCATAAAAACTATTTTTGGAAAATCTAAAATCAAAAGTCATAAAATTAAATAATGTATATATATACATATACATACAGGTATATATATATATTGAAATTTATATTTAATATGTATTTTAAACCAAAAAACTACTTTATGCTAAATGTTTTTTTAATTATATTATTTTTTGATTTTAAATAAGTGAAAATTTGGATTTGCCCCTTATTTTTAAGTCTAGTACATGAAAATCCATTTCCAAAAACATGTTTTACATTGCACCCTAAATTTGGTTAAAAAATCGTTTATACTTAGATTTTTGATCTACCCTTAATCGTAGGTTTCTATGAATGACAATATTTGTTTTGAATTATTTTGAAAAACTGAAACTACGAATATTTGAAGTTTGGCTTAAACTTAAAATAGGGGTGTTTCTATAATAGGTTTTTGAGGAGGGGCATATGTGTATTTTAAAATTTAAAGAGGGTGTTTTGCAAAAGTTTCCCTTAAATAAATTTTATATATATATATATATATATTAAAAAATATAATAATATATGTATATAACAAAAAAACATCTTGTAGGTTCTAGCACTTTTAAATAGGGAGCTAACATTCATTTTTATGATGAACCTTCTTAATCAAACCAGTGTTATAGATATTCGTTTATATTGAGGAATGGCATTAATCAACCCATTCAAGTTGAGAAAATAGGGCAACAATTCCTTATGCCAGCACATCATTGAAACTTCCACCATGAGTGACCCCGTTAAGGCTGTATGATATAAATAATGTGTCATGTAGTGTATGCAACATAAGATCCAATATGAAGGACTGGTACAATCCCAAATAGTCAGCTTATGGTAGATGATGGACTCCATAAGTTTGGAAGCTGAAGGTACTAACGAGGATGGTGTGAAAAGTAGCAAAGGTGGTGATCAATGACGACTTAGACACTGGTTTGATGTATTTTTTGAATTACCTATAGAACCAAGCTTCACTTATAAACTCTAAGGAAGCATGTGTCTGCAAAACACATACACCGAGTGCTTGTTACAAGGTTGTCAGTCTAGAAGTATGAACTCGAGGCCTTTATTATCGTAGTCCGAACCATCAACCAACTACACCAACCCTTTTAGCTGGTTTGACGCATTTCTATTATGTGTTGTGTATGAATTTTGGATTCAAACCATGATTTAGTTTAAATTACATAGATGCATAAAATTTTGAGTATGAAAATATAATTTAAATATGAGTTTATTTAACCATATTAATTTTCTTTTTTATAGTAAGGGTGGTACTATATTCAAGTAGATCTCTCATTGTGGTGTCTTAAAGGCTTGAACCCATGACCTTTAGAACCTACATCTTACATCATACTACTAATCATTTGAGCTTGTGATCCTTAACTGAAACATGCGAAATTTAAACTTAAATTTGATTAAAATTTAGGGATTACACTTAATTGATTTTTTAAAACTTGGTAAGTTGTTATAACCGAGCCTGATAACAATTTAATGAGTAAAAAAGAAGCATCCATTAGTTTGTTTATTTGTGTTTTTATTTTAGTGCAACTATTGGCTCCCAAAATGCTTTTGGCTACCATTAAAAGTGTATTACCTCTCATATTTTTTTTCATATGCTTTTGGCCATCATAATTTATTTTTACATTTAACACTAAATAACCGTAGCCACTTTGTCATCCTCGGAAAATTCTTAAATACGCTGTCTCAAACATCATTTGAAACAAATTCAAACTCTCAAGCCAAAAAATCTCTCTTTTTATCTAAAAGATGAAGCGAGTGAAGATTTAGTGGATGATCCTAATTTTGATGAACACAAAGAGGTTAGTCTACTTTATATTTCTTAAAGTATATTTTTCTTCCACATATCAACATTAGATCAGTTGTTTATGTTTTTTTGTTGTTATTTTAGTATGAGTCTAATGATCCCATGGTTGACACAAATTAGGAGCTTATAAAGTTTGATGATGTTATAACTAAAAATCTCTAACATAAGTTATTAGATTATAATGCTTTATCGTATAACATTTATGCCATTTTTTACCTTATGTTTATTCGTTTTTATAGTCATTAGATGAAGGATGCCAATCACAACAAAATTGAGAATGCACTTGTCATTTTGAATGAAGAAGTGTTTGACGGTGAACATATGGAAGAAGACAATCGATCAAATAATTCAAAAGGCATGTAAGTAGATTTGACAAACCATTTTTGAACAGATCAGGTAATTTATCATTCTAAATACGGTCAAAAAAGTAATTTTTATTATTTTATTTGATTTTTTGTGCATTTTATATGATTTTACTTCTTTTCGAAAAGAGTTGAATTTGGTTTAGGGAATATGAGGAATAACCTTGTGTTTTGAAATATTTGGGTGCATGTTTACTTAGAATAAAGTAATAATGGGCATTAAGATATAGAGAACCAAACTGTATATGATGACCTTTGGTTCTGGGAGGCAAAAAAATTTTTAGCTGGGTAATGATCTAACGATATCATATAAAACGAGCATGTAAGCCATGCGTTTCACATGGTCTTATTGTAAAACAAATTGTTAAATATATGTGGTCAAAAAGATGACATGCAATGTAATACTTATGTTAAGCATATATCAGTGCAAGTCAATTTTTTGTAATTATGGTATATATGTTAGTTCGTAATAAAATATCAATTTAAAAAGAAAAATAACAACATAAAATTGAATGTAACTTAGTTAAATAGAATTAAAGAGAAGCTTCTAAAACTCACAAATTATACTTCAGTATGAACTAAAAAGAGCCTTGATTATCATGTATACATTTTTTTCTTCCTAAATATCATTTTAGGATGAAAATAACAATTCAAACTTGAACGTAAAATTGTTGAAGGTAATCAAAAAATGGTAGAATTTATACTTAAAACTAAAGTTGTTAGTCAGAATTAAGGAGAGACTTATTAATAATCTTAGAAATCATAGGCTGCAAGGATTTGATAATAAAGAGAAGCGAAATAATTAAAGATATGATTCTTAGAATTCATAAGTAAGCCTGGCCTAAGAGGTAGGCAACCAAGGCATGGGTCGAGGGCAACACATAGGTAGGGGCAAAAAATTGAGTGTTTTAATTACATTTATATAGTTAGTGTTAAAATGTAACTAAATATAGATGTGGTAGAGTGGTTTCTTCTATGTATATTGAAGTCAAATGACAAAGTTCATTTCTGCCAAGGACATAAATTCTGAATTTTTTCCTTCTATCCTTTCTTCTTATTTTAGTTGGGTTTGGGCAACACTACTTAACGGGTCAGCCTTGTTCATAAGAGAGTTATAAATTCTTCTACCTTATTTAATAAATTAATCAATCAATTAATTAAGTAACATAAGAACTTATAGAATAATTATTTATATATTGTTTGACCAAATTTTCATAAATTTTTCAAGGGGGGCTTTTCTTCCACCGTCTTTCAATTCTAGGGACTTGGTAACCATTCCTTGTTAGTTATATAAATATATAAAACGATATGTTTAAACATAATATAATTTTTAAAAAAAATTAAATTAAGATAAAGTTATACATTAAATATAATATTTAACTATTATATTATACATTAAGTATGACATTTAATTAATTTACATGTATATTAAATGATTATATAAGTAAATTAACAAAAGATTAATAATACTATTTTTCTTTTCTCGTCTTTATGTGTCAAAATAATATTTTTGTTGTCATAAATTAATTTAAATCAATATTTTTTAAATTAATTCAATTACATTTTAAATATCATACTTAAATAATTTATATATTTTAAATACTTATATATAATGTAATTATTTTTAATCTAAATTTTCACAATGAAATATTTTATTTTAATTAGTTTAAAAATAAATTTTTTAATTTTAATAGGTTATATTTCAATATTAATTCAAATAAAGATGTCAATAACAGTATTTAATCGTAACACACATACACACACATATATAGAAAATCATACATACATACATACATACATACATACATGTTATACACACACACACACACACACACACACACACACACACATATATATATATATATATATAAGTGAAGATAACTAAGGCTAGTATTTTTTGATTTACTAAAATCGTGAGAGGCTTAATAGAGAGAACAAAGAAGAAAATTTACCAAACAGAATTAAGGAGAAAAATGTATTTTCTTCCACTTTACTATTATTTAATATATTACCATATTAACAAAAAATATAGATCAGTTAAGTTAATTTTTAATAGAATAAATTATATGCAATCATATTATCTCAAATTGTAAACATGTAAAATAATACATTTGGATTATAAAATAATTTTAAAATTTAAAATGGGTATTAAGTATATATTTCACTAATTTATAATTGCTAAAAAAAGATAGATGAATTCATAGATTTTTTAATATGTTATATATTATGTTTCTTGTTAAAAAAAAATATTATAATTATTTTTGAATCATAATAAATTGTACGTTACACATCATAAATAACTAATTTATATACTATTGTCAATTATAAATAAGTGGAAATTTGGTTTCATCCCTTATTTTCAAATTAGATATGTGAAAAACCCTTTCCAAATTTGTATTAAATTAACTAGATTTTTTTCAAATTTGTTTTAATCAAAAAATTTTAGAAAATTGCAAATATTTCCTTGAAATTTTTTAAATTTGTTTGAATTTTTAAGTTTAAAATTTGTAAAACACCATCACTTATTTTCAAATTTGTTTTAATCGGAAATATTCAAAAAAATATTTGCAAATTTTTATGATTATAAAAAGCAACATAAATTTTTTGGGAAACTTGAAATATTTACAACTTAGAAATTTATAGATTGTTCTATAATTCTCTATCCTAAAACTTAAAAATAAGGGTTTTTTTCATAACATGTTTTTAAAGAGGGGAGACTGTATATTTTGATGGTGCTTTACAAAGTTTCCAATAAATAATCATACATTTTATCATTATTCAGATTCTAGCTATTCAAAATGATATATTTTGTATTGAATTAGTTTATAAATGATATTTTAATTTTTTTTTAAATATTATACTTCAAACATCTTGATTTATAATTTTCTAATCAACATGTTAAATTTTAGAAAAATATATTATTGTTCTTTCCATTATTTTATGTTTCAAAATGTTAATTTCCAATTTGAAATGAGTTTAAAAATATTTTAAATTTTTATAAAACAAAATATAATATTTAATAAATATAAGTACATAGGTAAAATATTTGCAAGTTATTATTTACGTGGTACATCTCAAAGTTTAAATATTGAAGTGATATTTTCTTTTCTTAAATAATATTAAGAAAATTCATGATCATGTGTGCATTTATGCGCGTGCGCGCACATGCATGTGTATGATGATGGGTTTGGATATTAAATTAAAAACATCAATTTTGATAAGAATTTTAAATTGTAATAAAAGATAACTAAAGAGGAAACTAATTTTTATTTGATTACGAGTACATAAATAAAATAATAGTATCTAAACTATGCGATGAACATGATAATGTTGTAAATAACTGTATATTGTTAAAATAAAATAATGATATGCAATGTGTTAGAATCAGGCTAGCCCGCAACAGAAGAAACGTGTGAATTTCAAATTTATTTACCATATTAGATCTTTATTGGTCATATGAAGTCTAATTTATTCAGAACATTTCTAATTAGTTTTCAGAAAAATTAGAATATAAATTATATTTTATTTTGAATAATTATATACATGTCGAATTTATAAAATATATATAAATATATAATCATGTATATGAAAAAAAATTAAAATATATTACAAAAATTAATTATTTATATTCTTATCAAACCGAAAACGATAGTAAATTATTATTATTATTTTCATATAATATATATATATATATATATATATATATTCTTATAAATGGTTTGATAATAAATAAACATATATGTATAAATATCTACAAATGAAATATTGATATTATACACACACACTTGCCTGATAATATTCATGGCAAAATCATTTTTCTTAAAAAAATTATTCCATTTAAATTTTCAATCGAAAATAAATAGGTAATAACTCGGATTTTTAGGATTCCTGTAATTTATAGATTAACTGAATTTAATTGATAAAAATACTGAATTATAGATCTAACAAACGAATCTAATCGTAAATATTTATGTTTGATAAATTTTATTTGATCATATCTTAATATAATCTCTTAAAATTTGACAAATTTATTCTTTTGTAAATAAATAATAATGATTATTTATATAGGTAAATTATTTAAATTGGGAAAATTGTTAATTTCAAAACCGATAATATTTTTGTGTTATTTTTAGATAAATAGAGTTAAAGGATTTTTAATTTCAAATTGAATTAGGGGCTTGTTTAAATATATGAACTTATTTTGAATTTATCTTGAATTGGATTTTTTTTTAAATGAGATTTAAAGGTTTGAATTTGAATTTGAAATTTAAAAGGGAAATATATCTTAAATATATGTTATATTGATTTGGTCAGAAACATAAGCTATGTATAAATAAATGTTTATATAGATTCATATGTATATTTACAAAAATCTAAAACTTATTTATATAAAGTAAATTCACATTATATTCATGAGAATATTACATAATTACTTATTCATAACTTAAACAAAATTTTAAATAAGAAGGATAACACTTGTAAATCAATAACAAAACATTAAAACACTTGTAAACATTTTAGTGTATGTTAAAAACAAGTGTAAGATAACTAAAACATTAATGGGACAAATGTCAATCTTCTATAATTTAAAATCTAAAAATAAAAATAAAAAATAAATGAAGAGTTTATTCTTCAGCTGAAATCTTTTCTTTATTTTTAACTCAAACATAATACAAAACAAAAGATTTAAAAGAAAAAAAAATCTGAAAACAAAGAAGAGATGACATACTGGAAATAAGAAATCAGAGGCAAGGGGGCAACATGCAATTCAGATTCTATGGCAGCAGAAGAAAGAAATTTTTTTTTTCCAACAAGATTTATTCATCAACAACTCAGTAATCAACAGTTGCAAGATTTTATTCAACATGCAAAGGAAAATTCAAAAAAAAATTTAGAAGCCTGGAAAACAAATTCCCTGTCTCCGTTCTTTGCAGGTGAAAAATGAATTTTTAAAAACAGTTTTAAACCCGAATTTCGTCTTGTTTTTGAGAATGATATCTTGATGTTATCTGAAATATTTGATTTAAAGTGAATGCATGTTTTGAAGCGTGAATAGTTGATTGCCTGTGAAGTTAAAACTTATGCTCTGTACAAATAATAGGTCTAAATTTTAATATAAATTCAATAATAAATCTTGAGGTCGAATTAATTTTTGAATTGCAAATAAAATTTATTTGTAATCAAGTGATCTATCAGTTGAAAATAGTTATAGAATTTTTAAGTGAACGATTAACTCATATTGTTCAAACTTAAAGTGAAATTGAAATTGGGTCGAAATTTGATTATTTAAATTTTAATTTTTGATAACTTAACTGAATTCGTGATGATGAATTGTGATTTTTAATGGTTGAATCACAATTTTTAGGATAGTATTTAGTGTGAACTTGGAGTTTGACTGATTTGGGCATACTGGCCAATTCACGGCGATCCAAGGCGAGATAAGCGACGCCGTTGAGCATGAAGATCATGGGTAAGTCGAAGATCATAGGAAAATAATTTGGTGATTTATTAATGGGTGTGATGTCCGGGATTCGATCGAGTAGGGTTTTGTACCTTGTTTTTATCATCATTTTTCATCGCGTCGTTGAGGCGTCGTGAGGCTTCGGGTGTGAATCGCGAGCATCGCCTTGGGTTTAGAGACTCATGACGAAGCTTTGGTGGTACCAGTGGGTCTTCTCGAGGTGTGTGATGCCGTGGAGGTTGAATTTTCTGGTAAGGAAGTGTTCGATCAATTTGGGTTCGATGGTGATTTTTCGATTCGCGATCACATTTTAGTTTCTGTGTTGCGCGATTCACTATAGGGGTCGTGAGTGACTTGGTGGAGGCCGGAGAGGA
Source organism: Allium cepa (assembly GCA_030765085.1). NCBI lineage: Eukaryota > Viridiplantae > Streptophyta > Magnoliopsida > Asparagales > Amaryllidaceae > Allium > Allium cepa. The sequence continues at coordinate 592,649,835 of CM060928.1, forward strand.
GATCGCCGTCAACCATCGGCGATGTGCACGTTTACGTGCATGGTTTTGTGCAAATGTAGTTGGGTTTCGGGAAGGAAAGGGGAAGCTCGAAGTCTTCCTCAAGGATCTGACGTTATTTCTCGAAGTGGAAGAAGGAGGATCTCTGTTAGCATCGGGGAGTTCAAGTGATTGGAGCTCGAAGTTGTGTCGTGTTCCAGATGATATTTCTCGAAACAGGGAATAGGTTGGGCTGGGGTAACACGAGTAAACAACGGGGAATGTCAGTGGGTTGCTCGGGTTCTTTTTGTTCAGAAGTTTTGTTGTCCAGAGTTTTTTTTTAAATAAACTGTAATGTTTTAAAAAGATTTTTGAATCAAAGAAAACTAGATTTGTAAATGATTAATTCTAAAAAAATTTAAACAAGTTTACTTTTAAAACTAAATTTTATTAAAGCTAAATTTTAAACAAAGATCTTGTATTTTGAAATATGGAAGTTTTAAAATAAAATAAGTGGATTTTGAAATAAAGTGTGTGTTAAATTTTTATTAAACAACTTTAGAAAAGTTTTATTTGAATGTTTAAAAATTATTTTAATTATAATTGATTCCAGATATAATTTATTTTAAAATAAAATTAAATGATTAAGGAATTTGATAATCAATTATAATAAAGATTTATATCATGTAATTAGAATTTTAATTCAATAAAAGGTAAATAAATTTGTGAAGATAATTGAGATAATTAAATTATCAACCATTGGAAAGTTATTGGTTATTATAAATGATTTGATTTAAATAATGGTTTCCTTAATTAAGAATCTTTTTTATAAGAAGTTAAAGAATCATTTAATTAATTTAAATGATTAAGTTAAATAATTAATTAAATAAATTATTCGTGACTAATTAAGATAATCACTTATGGGTTAATCTAATCACTTAAGGTTTTGATGATTTAAGATTTATAAGCAGGAATTAATTAATTAATTAATGGAAGATTTATTAATTAATGGTTTAAGATTATTAATGTAAACAATTAGAGGTTAATTAAATGACAATTACTTAATGGAAATAGTGAAAAGGGATTACTTAATGGAGGTAGTTAAGGATAAATTACTTATGTGAATAATTAAGGATTGATGAATTAAGGAGATTAATTAGAGGTTTAGTTAATTAATGATAATGATTAATTAAAGGATAATTAATCAATGTAAGTAATAATTAATTTGAATAACTAACTATGAATAAATGTAATAAATGAAGTGTAAATTACGTAGTGAAGAAATCAATGGATGATTACGGAATGTAATTAATAAATGGGTAATTACCTGGTAGGAAGTTACCAAAGGATAGTTACTTAATGAAAGTAATTGAGTATGAATTACTTAGTGTAATTAATTTAAGGAATTTGAATGTATTGGATTATTTGTTACCCCTAATCTGTGATTGTAATGCTTTGTGGAATGAAATGTTTTATGATATGATATGTTTGGGTTGAACCGTAATAATGCGGTTATCTATGATGTATTGCGGAGTAATAGTGACATCCTGTATTTAAAAATTTAATTATATTCACTTGAACAGCTTAGGTTAAGGTGATACTTATTTCGAAGAGACCGGAGTCGGGTATTAGTAAATACCCGAAACCACTTCGATTCTAAAGAAGTTGCTATGTGAAGTCAATATGCTGAAATGAAATGATTTAAGTGAATTGAACCATTTAATCTAAGTTTTGGTACTTAAAAATTGAATGTGTGGAATAATTGATGGCTATAACAACATGTGAAGTTGTAAATTTATATAAGTTACTCCGGGTTCATATAAGTCGTATGCTTTTGTATTTCATGTTAGATGAGTTTACTCACGCTGGTTTCCAGCCTGACCCGGGTGTTACTTTGATGTAATGCTCGGGTCAGACCGAGTATTACAGATTTTCAGGTAAGGACGTTTTGGAGCTCAGGCCGAGCTGGATGGCTAGAACGTATGGAGTATCTACCGCTGTGATATACTATTGTATTATTAGGATATGTTATTTTTAAACTGTCTAGTGTTGTGAAATTGTTGTAACTCCGATGTAAAATGTAAATATACTGATACAGTTCTACTTTGTAAACTGTTATTTATTTGCTATTATATTTTATCCGCTGCGAATGTGAGATTGTGTGTTTCTTTCTGTTCTTCTTCTTTCTCTTTCTTCTTTCACTAACTACCTGAAAATTTCGGGATCGAAATTTTCGGGTCGTCACATTTGGTATCAGAGCAGAAGGTTAAGCGAGAACCTTGGCTCTGGTAGGATTACTCATTAAGGATAGGGTAAGTAATGCCCTAGAATGAGTTGAGTATATATATGAGAGAGCGTACTTGTTATTTTCTTATATAAAGATTTTAAATGATTTTATAAAAATATATTTTGATATATAAAGCAATATTTCTTTCTAACAAATATTAAGGGAATTGGTTGTTAAATTATTGGAATTGAATAAAGAAGTAATATAATACAACCAAATTGAAATCTGGAATTGGGATTAAATTAAGTGGTATTAGAAATACAACCAAGCTGAAATTAAATAAAGATAAGTTTGAAATGGATTCAAACTTAAACTAAAATCTTAAAGTTAAGGTAGAATTTCAAAATAAGATGAATCAGAATTGGTTTCAAACCAAGAAATTGAATGGTTATTGTGTTTAATAATGGGATGATTGTTTTAAACAATAAAATGTTTTAAGGAAATAACCATTTGATGAGAATAACTTGTAAATTAGAAAGGATGGAAATTGAAGTGGATTTAAAGTTGTGAAATTTTGAATTCTAAATTTAAACATTTGAAATTGTTTCCAAAATGTAAAGGAAATAATATTATTCAAACTATTTTGAATGTAATCTTATTTTAGAATAAGAAGTTGTTTGTAAACTTTAAAAAAATCTGATTGAATTAAAACCAAGGGTGGTTTAAATTTTAAAATTTTGGCTCAGAGGGCCAAGGAATAAATATGTATATATGAGAGATATACATGATACAAGAATAATTTGAAATAAACTCTAAATATTGAGTTTTAAATTTGGAATAAGATATGATACCCATGGTGATAAGTTTTGAAGATTATTTATGAAAAGTTCAAAATTTGAAATGGAAGTTCAAATTGGGTAAGGTTGACTGGATTAAGTGAATTGAGTTCAACTTGGGAAATGTTAAATATGTTGGAATGTTCAACCTGATTTGTAAATTTCAAGATGAAATTAAGATTTAACTTGGAAAGTTAAATGGTTGATTTGAACTGAGAGTTTGAGTGATCTCAAAATGGGTTTGAGATCTAGAATTGAAAATGAATGGATGTTTTAAAATAATTTGAATGATACCATTCCGTTGTTATTAATAATCTTTAAGCTAAAGTTGGATTTGATAAATGAAGAAATTGACTGTATTAATATATCTATTATTGAGATAAAAAGAAAATTTAACTTTAGTTTGGAAATAGAGAAATGGAATCACTTTGGACTTAAGGTTTGGGTGTTTAAAATAGAGTTTCAACAGGAATGGTTAAAATTGGTTTTAAGGTTTTGGATAATAAATTGGTTTTTGAAAAAGTAAATTGTTTAAAAGTTTTTAATAAAGATTAAATTGGTTTAAAGGGCTAAACCAACCTTAGTGAATTTAACTCGAATTTATATAATTCGAGATGGTTTAAATTTGGAATTTGAATTAAAATTAGTTCAAATTGAATTTGATTTGAAGTAATTGAAATTGTGATTTAAGATGTATGAGTATAGGATTCAAATGGAAAATTTGAATTGGATCAATTGGAAACAATTTGAAATTGAAGTGGGTTCAATTTGGAAATTAGTCCGAATTGATTTGAATAATTTAGAATTGTAATTAAAGTTGAATAGTATAGAATTCAAATGGAATTTGGAAAGAAATCAAGAATAATTCAACTTGATTTGGAAATGGAGTTTAGAATTGGAAGTAATTCAAACTGGAGTTGAAATGAATTGAAATTTCAACTAGTTCAATTGAAATTTATTTGAATTAGAAGAATTTGAGATCAAAGTTGAATAAAGTTAAATTTGAAAAGAAACTGAGGTTAATTCAACTTGATTTGGGGTTGAATCAATTTAATTGGAAATTGAAGTTATTTAAATTTGAATTGGGCCAATTTAAATGGTAGAGAAAATTTAAATTGAATTGATGAGAATAGAGATTGGGAAGTGAACAGTTTTGACTCTGGACTATTTTTAATATAAATTGTTTTAATATAAACCTATTTTTCCAAGCTATTTATTATATATACAACTTTTCTTTTAAAAGCCAAACTATCTTAATTTATTTACAATTATTTTTGAAACTGTTTAACAATTTTCTAACTATTTTATAAACTAATTACTATTTTCAACTACTAATTACTATTTTATAGCTATTTTGTAATTATTTAAAATTTCTATGACTATTTAACTATTTTCCAATTATTTTTCAATCACTGAACTATTTTACACCTATTTTACAAACTAGTAATTATTTTCCAACTACTTATCATTTTTAATTTTTCAAGCTATTTTCTAAATAAATTAGTCAGAGTTCAAACTATTATTGGTTAAATACCCAATCGAGATAAGAATAGAAGTGATAATCCAAATGGATTGAAGTAATTGTGAGCAAGTGAATGGAAATTTAAGTGAATATGAATAGAAATAGAATTGATTTGGCTAATAACTAATAAAGATAAATACATAGGGGTACATATGTTATTCTATTCGCATAGTGATTTGATCCAGATTCGAGCACAGAATTTCGAGATAGTTATATCGATCCGAGTGGGATTTTTCACTCAATTTTCGACGGCGAACCTGGGTATGGATTGTTGATTGGTTCTGGATATTCTCTATCATAGTTAAGCTATGCAAGGAGAATGACGGTTTCTGATCAAGAAACCAGATCTAAGTCCGCACTAGTAAGTCGGGTGGACAATATTAGTTCGAAAATGAAATTGTGTGATCAAGTGAGCGATCAAATTGGTATAGCGTACGGATGATATGTGTACATCGTACGGATTTAAATAAAATTGATAGTGGGAATTTGTGGATAAGAAATGTGAAATGGTTTTTGAAATGAAAAATATATTTTGTGAAATATATGATGAAGTAAAGTGGAAATTGGATATTTCTATGGTTGAAATTTTGTTTATGGAAGTAAGTGATATGGTAAGTGGTTTTGTAAAGAGTAATCAAATTTGAAAATTTGATTTTGAGTAAACAAAGTTAAATATCTTTGTTTTATAAGATAAAACTCCCCTTATTGAATCTTTTGCCAGAGGAAAAAGGGTTTCTGGAAATGTTTGAAGTATAAAAGGGGTTTTCTACAAGTTAAAATGATCCAAAGTTTTTTTTAAAAAAAAATTTATATATATCTGTATATATAAATATATGTAAAGGATCATATGGGGACTTTGGAAAAAGGTTTTGGAAACCTATGGATTTGGAAAGGCTTTTGATTTTTGGGTAAAATCAATATTAAATTTGGAAAGCCTAGTTGGAGAATTATCGATGTGGAATAATCGATTTTGTGTAAAGGAGCTTTGAATGAGATCATACTAGGTGTATGATTTAAAAGATACTATATATATAGTATAAAATGTTTTGATGATGGCTCTGGGAAAAAAGGCGCTCCCTTGGAATGGACTTCTCAGGAGTACCACCGGGTGGTGCTGCCTTGAGCCCCAAGGGGGGTTTCTAAAGTTGATCCTGTGAGGAGTCCGGACAAACTAGTTCCTGAGGATTATTGGGTAGCGAAAGTCGAGGGCGCTGATGCCTACAGGGGCATTTGGTTTATGCTGTGACGACAGTGTAACTCGATGTCGCTGCGATCTACTGTGGGGACCATAGCGAAAATCGTGTGGAGGATGAGTGTCAACGGTCTACACTTGATTTTGCCGGGAAGGCAACGCAACATCGGTAGACTGCGATCTATGGTCAAGTGGAGAGGAGAAGTTTCATTCTTTTGGCAGCGGAATTCGAGACCGTTGATGCCTACAGTTATATGGGTTTTTGCTGTGATAGCTACGTAACCCCAGTTGTAGCTGCGATCTGTAGCGGGTTCCATGGTGTAATCGAGGGGCGCGGAGGCCTACAGCTAATCTATGGATTTTGTCGGGACGACAACGTAACCATCAGGTTAACTGCGACCATGGATGGGAGTGATGATTTCCAGAGCATTCTCACCAAAGATATATCCTCTATTTTCAAAAAAAAAAAAACTGTTTTCTATATTTTCAATAAAATTATTTTCCAAGTATTTTCACTGGGTGTTGAAAATGGGTCTGCTAAGTACTTATAGATTTTCAGTCTTACGCCTGATCAACGTATGACCGAACTTCTATGAGAACAAGGATGGACTTGTTGAAACATCGAGTTATAAAAAGTATTTTTATAAAACAATTTTATAATAGTATATAGATTTTCAAAGGTGTTTTAAAAATGGTCAAAAAAGAAAAAAAATTATCTGATTTTAAGTATTGAATAAATTCTGATTTCGTTTCTTTTCGAGGACGAAAAGATTGCAAGGGAGGAGGAATGTAATAACTCGGATTTTTAGGATTCCTGTAATTTATAGATTAATTGAATTTAATTGATAAAAATACTGAATTATAGATCTAACAAACGAATCTAATCGTAAATATTTATGTTTGATAAATTTTATTTGATCATATCTTAATATAATCTCTTAAAATTTGACAAATTTATTCTTTTGTAAATAAATAATAATGATTATTTATATAGGTAAATTATTTAAATTGGGAAAATTGTTAATTTCAAAACCGATAATATTTTTGTGTTATTTTTAGATAAATAGAGTTAAAGGATTTTTAATTTCAAATTGAATTAGGGGCTTGTTTAAATATATGAACTTATTTTGAATTTATCTTGAATTGGATTTTTTTAAATGAGATTTAAAGGTTTGAATTTGAATTTGAAATTTAAAAGGGAAATATATCTTAAATATATGTTATATTGATTTGGTCAAAAACATAAGCTATGTATAAACAAATGTTTATATAGATTCATATGTATATTTACAAAATCTAAAACTTATTTATATAAAGTAAATTCATATTATATTCATGAGAATATTACATAATTACTTATTCATAACTTAAACAAAATTTTAAATAAGAAGGATAACACTTGTAAATCAATAACAAAACATTACAACACTTGTAAACATTTTAGTGTATGTTAAAAACAAGTGTAAGATAACTAAAACATTAATGGGACAAATGTCAATCTTCTATAATTTAAAATCTAAAAATAAATAATAAATGAAGAGTTTATTCTTCAGCTGAAATCTTTTCTTCATTTTTAACTCAAACATAATAAAAAACAAAAGATTTAAAAGAAAAAAATTCTGAAAACAAAGAAGAGATGACATACTGGAAATAAGAAATCAGAGGCAAGGGGGCAACATGCAATTCAGATTCTATGTCAACAGAAGAAAGAATTTTTTTTTCCAACAAGATTTATTCATCAACAACTCAGTAATCAACAGTTGCAAGATTTTATTCAACATGCAAAGGAAAATTCAGAAAAAAATTTAGAAGCCTGGAAAACAAATTCCCTGTCTCCGTTCTTTGTAGGTGAGTAATGAATTTTTAAAAACAGTTTTAAACCCGAATTTCATCATGTTTTTGAGAATGATATCTTGATGTTATCTGAAATATTTGATTTAAAGTGAATGCATGTTTTGAAGTGTGAATAGTTGATTGCCTGTGAAGTTAAAACTTATGCTCTGTACAAATAATAGGTCTAAATTTTAATATAAATTCAATAACTAAATCTTGAGGTCGAATTAATTTTTGAATTGCAAATAAAAGTTATTTGTAATCAAGTAATCTATCAGTTGAAAATAGTTATAGAATTTTTAAGTGAACGATTAACTCATATTGTTCAAACTTACAGTGAAATTGAAATTGGGTCGAAATTTGATTATTTAAATTTTAAGTTTTGATAACTTAACTGAATTCGTGATGATGAATTGTGATTTTTAATGGTTGAATCACAATTTTTAGGATAGTATTTAGTGTGAACTTGGAGTTTGACTGATTTGGGCATACTGGCCAATTCACGGCAATCCAAGGCGAGATAAGCGACGCCGTTGAGCATGAAGATCATGGGTAAGTCGAAGATCATAGGAAAATATTTTGGTGATTTATTAATGGGTGTGATGTCCGGGATTCGATCGAGTAGGGTTTTGTACCTTGTTTTTATCATCATTTTTCATCGCGTCGTTGAGGCGTCGTGAGGCTTCGGGTGTGAATCGCGAGCATCGCCTTGGGTTTAGAGACTCATGACGAAGCTTTGGTGGTACCAGTGGGTCTTCTCGAGGAGTGTGATGCCGTGGAGGTTGAATTTTCTGGTAAGGAAGTGTTCGATCAATTTGGGTTCGATGGTGATTTTTCGATTCGCGTTCACATTTTAGTTTCTGTGTTGCGCGATTCACTGTAGGGGTCGTGAGTGACTTGGTGGAGGCCGGAGAGGAGATCGCCGTCAACCATCGGCGATGTGCACGTTTACGTGCACGGTTTTGTGCAAATGTAGTTGGGTTTCGGGAAGGAAAGGGGAAGCTCGAAGTCTTCCTTAAGGATCTGACGTTATTTCTCGAAGTGGAAGAAGGACGATCTCTGTTAGCATCGGGGAGTTCAAGTGATTGGAGCTCGAAGTTGTGTCGTGTTCCAGATGATATTTCTCGAAGCAGGGAATAGGTTGGGCTGGGGTAACACGAGTAAACAACGGGGAATGTCAGTGGGTTGCTCGGGTTCTTTTTGTTCAGAAGTTTGTTGTCCAGAGTTTTTTTTAAATAAACTGTAATGTTTTAAAAAGATTTTTGAATCAAAGAAAACCGGATTTGTAAATGATTAAGTCTAAAAAAAATTTAAACAATTTTACTTTTAAAACTAAATTTGTTTAAAGCTAAGTTTTAAACAAAGATCTTGTATTTTGAAATATGGAAGTTTTAAAATAAAATAAGTGGATTTTGAAATAAAGTTTGTGTTAAATTTTTATTAAACAACTTTAGAAAAGTTTTATTTGAATGTTTAAAAATTATTTTAATTATAATTGATTCCAGATATAATTTATTTTAAAATAAAATTAAATGATTAAGGAATTCGATAATCAATTATAATAAAGATTTATATCATGTAATTAGAATTTTAATTCAATAAAAGGTAAATAAATTTGTGAAGATAATTGAGATAATTAAATTATCAACCATTGGAAAGTTATTGGTTATTATAAATGATTTGATTTAAATAATGGTTTCCTTAATTAAGAATCTTTTTTATAAGAAGTTAAAGAATCATTTAATTAATTTAAATGATTAAGTTAAATAATTAATTAAATAAATTATTCGTGACTAATTAAGATAATCACTTATGGGTTAATCTAATCACTTAAGGTTTTGATGATTTAAGATTTATAAGCAGGAATTAATTAATTAATTAATGGAAGATTTATTAATTAATGGTTTAAGATTATTAATGTAAACAATTAGAGGTTAATTAAATGACAATTACTTAATGGAAATAGTGAAAAGGGATTACTTAATGGAGGTAGTTAAGGATAAATTACTTATGTGAATAATTAAGGATTGATGAATTAAGGAGATTAATTAGAGGTTTAGTTAATTAATGATAATGATTAATTAAAGGATAATTAATCAATGTAAGTAATAATTAATTTGAATAACTAACTATGAATAAATGTAATAAATGAAGTGTAAATTACGTAGTGAAGAAATCAATGGATGATTACGGAATGTAATTAATAAATGGGTAATTACCTGGTAGGAAGTTACCAAAGGATAGTTACTTAATGAAAGTAATTGAGTATGAATTACTTAGTGTAATTAATTTAAGGAATTTGAATGTATTGGATTATTTGCTACCCCTAATCTTTGATTGTAATGCTTTGTGAAATGAAATGTTTTATGATATGATATGTTTGGGTTGAACCGTAATAATGCGGTTATCTATGATGTATTGCGGAGTAATAGTGACATCCTGTATTTAAAAATTTAATTGTATTCACTTGAATAGCTTAGGTTAAGGTGATATTGGTTTCGAAGAGACCGGAGTCGGGTATTAGTAAATACCCGAAACCACTTCGATTCTAAAGAAGTTGCTATGTGAAGTCAATATGCTGAAATGAAATGATTTAAGTGAATTGAACCATTTAATCTAAGTTTTGGTACTTAAAAATTGAATGTGTGGAATAATTGATGGCTATAACAACATGTGAAGTTGTAAATTTATATAAGTTACCCTGGGTTCATATAAGTCGTATGCTTTTGTATTTCATGTTAGATAAGTTTACTCACGCTGGTTTCCAGCCTGACCCGGGTGTTACTTTGATGTAATGCTCGGGTCAGACCGAGTATTACAGATTTTCAGGTAAGGACGTTTTGGAGCTCAGGGCGAGCTGGATGGCTGGAACGTATGGCGTATCTACCGCTGTGATATACTATTGTATTATTAGGATATGTTATTTTTAAACTGTCCAGTGTTGTGAAATTGTTGTAACTCTGATGTAAAATGTAAATATACTGATACAGTTCTACTTTGTAAACTGTTATTTATTTGCTATTATATTTTATCCGCTGCGAATGTAAGATTGTGTGTTTCTTTCTGTTCTTCTTCTTTCTCTTTCTTCTTTCACTAACTACCTGGAAATTTCGGGATCGAAATTTTCGGGTCGTCACAAAATAATAATATTATATATAATATGTTTTCAAATTATAATTTTGTGTGTTGATATTTTATAAAAAAATTAGATCATATTTTAGCATTTAAATATTTCAGTATATATTTTTTAACTTAAAATCAGTTTTATATTTTAATTTTAATTTTGGATTTTATATTATATTTAAAATGTAAATACAAAATTTCACAGCCGAAATGCTTTTCAAAATATTACATTATATTTTATGATATATTTATTTATTTTATATATTTATTTAAGTGATTTGAATTAAATAATATTTATATATACATTAAAAATATATTTTTTACGCCAAAATATATTTTAGATATAAAAAATTTATATGTAATCTTTGAAACATATTTTTTATTGTATAATGTTTGGTATTTAAGTTATAAACTTTAGGCTATTTAAGTAATGTATGTTAAAATAATTTAAATAAACGAAATTAATTTTTTTAATTTTCTTTTATAATCTTAAGTTGTGAATATCAAGGCATATATATGTTAAACAATTTAATATTATTTTAATTATATAAGCAAATGAACAGACAATTATTCTAAATGTGACGATATAACGATATAATAAAATCGTCGCCAAACTAACAAAACAATATATGATATATATAAATTATCTAAACATTATTATATAGTTGTAGAACAGAAAATTAACTTATCTCCAAAGCCTATTAGTATAGGTTGAAATGAAGAGACTGATTCCTTAAACAAGACTCCAATTTAGCAAGAGCTAGCTCCTGAACTGATGACCACCGGTTATCAAATAACGATTGGTTTTATATGATTTATGCTTGGAAATGGAGGGGTGGATAAGGATTACTTTCAGTCAATGATAAGGTATATGGAGTCTCCAAAAGTAGTAAATGAGTATGGGTTGAGATGCTTATATAATGAAGAGATCAGAGAGATAAGTTAGGATCAAGATCCATATTTCTCTCTTAACTATTCTTTCTGCTAATCAAATCAAAACCCTAGCCCTGCTTGTCGTCATATAGCTGTCCTACTTGATCCAATAAATTAATCCAATAAATTAATCCAATCATTTAGTCAAAGGAGTATTTGACGTATTGGTTATGCGACTTTTAGATGTAAATTTGGTCTACGATTAATATCAAACTATTTGAATATTAACTTTCAAATGTCACTTAGCAGGTGGTGTGACATTTTGGCTAAATTTACTACTTTGTTTCAGTAAAATCCAATTTTACTTTAGTAAGCGTTAACCGATTGTGTCTATTATTTACTCAATTCTCCTCATCAAAACTGTATCACTTTGGGCTTATGGAATTTTGTAATGGTCAAGATTCCAATATCATCCATATTCAACTCTATATTCCAAACACAAAGTACTTGGTTTAATAAAAACAATTATTATTAACCAAAATATTCTGGCCAGAGACCTTGACTTGACTTCAGTTATCCATGACAGTAAACTTATATAACCAAGAAGACAAATCCTCTCTTGAATAGTGTTTCGCTTCCATTGCTTACTCTCGACCCAACTATAATCAAAGTGAAGCTTCCATATTGAAAATCAACGGCATTGTCAATACAAGAGAACTGTGTAATTTTTTCACATCGATATTTTATATTTGTCCTTAGTTATATTAACCAGTAGAAAACTATTGAGTGATTCATTCCATAGTTATCCAATAACTATCAATATGTAACCCCTTTTTGCCCCTAGCAGTTATGAGTAATACACTATCCAATATTTGGAAAGTGATACGTACTCTAGTATCAATGGATGCATCGATGTCTAATCTCGATACATCTTGACTAGAAATATTTAAAATAGTGCACTTATTTTATTGCAATAAATCACTCATGGTTACAATGCATTGTAACTACTATCAAAAAACATGTCATTTATGGATTTTCTATTGAATACATTAAATAAATTAATTAACATAACATATTATATCAAGTACATAATGTAAAGAAAACACTTTTTATTTTGAACAAGATTGGTTATCAAGTTAGATATATGTAACGGATTACACAATCGCCCCTAGGGCATACTCCTAACTCCATCAATCTTCCACTTGCACTTGGGGTCAATTATGCAATCTCTATCCCATCCCTTTAAATGGTGTGATGAGAATTGAGTGAGTTAAACCTCTCATTAATGGATCTACTATGTTGGTTTAATTATCAACTCTATCAATCAACTCTCTCTGATGCTGATAAACTACTTTTATCATGTAGAATTACTCAGAATATGTTTCTTGACGTCCAGTGAACTCTTATTATTACATTGTTGTCATATAATAATTATTAGTACTGTTACTACTTGGAATCACCCCTTGCTCAATTATAAATTTGAGCATTTAAATTTATACATTGCTTTTATCGTGACACTATTCCAGGTGATGCACTTAACCTTTTCGTTGAATTAGCAACAATGTTATATTTGAAATATTTCCAACTTAAAGCTTCTTAATTAAGGTTTGGATATGAATTTAATATTGACATATTATACTCAATATCACTCATGAAGTTTGAGTTAGTACACTCCTTTATTAAAAATTCATTGTTTCTATAAACTGTTCTCTAGTTTTTCATAAATACTCGAAAATGCTCTAAACTACCATTTAGTAATCTTAATTTGGATATGTTATTTGCTTCACGTATCAAATACATAAAGAAATAACGATAATGTAAACAATACAACATGTATGATAATTCATATTGCTAAAGCATAAGAAATCCATCTTGCTTGTTCCTTATTAAAAATTTATGAAGGAGTCTTTGCATATCATTTGTGACATTCCTGATATCCTTTATACTTACTATAAAAAATATAATTTACAAATCTAATATCGAGTATTAAATAGCCGTAGTATTGTTGATTTTAAAACAAGCACGTCGTTAACAATCAATAATATGTTGTTTACTTATAGTCAAGAAATATCTATGTAGCTTATAGTGGTTCTTTCTTATGGGCACATGTTTCCTATGCATTTTGACTGAAAATCCAACCATTTGATGTTTCTATCAAAATATTTATTCAATTTTGATGCTTATAAAATGATACTTTCATATCATTTCTTGGATCATATCCAAAAATCCACAAACTCAATATCGTTTCCACTAATTTCGAGATAAATTGATTACTGTGTGCACACACTATATTCTAAATTAATATTTAGTTTTTTCCATTTAAACACATATGTACCAAACATAAAGTAATACCAAGTGATAATTTTATGAGTAAATCCGAATCAACTTGAGCCCGTTGAATAACGAATTTATTACGTCGGTTTCAACAATTGAAATTATGATGTCATTCTTATTAATGTTGCTCCTTATATTCCAACTACATTTGTATTGCTCTTGAAGACTCATTTGCAGTTGATGGATCATATTCCTTACGGTACAACTACTAAAATCATATGTTAATTACGTATTTGGAATACTTTTTGGATTTTTGCATCATACTATATCGTAGAGTCGATACTTTTAGTGTCTTAATTAACAACCGAGGATGATCTATTCTCTACATTGATAAGAAAACCGTAGCTTCTCTACAATGCATGAAAATATTTATAAGACACTCTAATGCAATATGTTCATTTAGTTGGGTTAATTTCATTTCATTCCTCGTAATCAGTTTTATCTTTGGATCGTACCAAATCCATTTTAATACCATTAATTTCTCAAAGAAGTTCCTTCGCTATAAAGTTGGTATTTCTTGAAAAAACGGTTGTTTCTCAGTGCAATGGAATAGGTATTCGCAAACACTTTATGAATTTCCGTATATATAAAACTGAATTGGTTTTAGTTATTCAACCTATGTTCAAAACATAAACAGTTCACCTAATGACAATCATTCCCAAATTCCTTTTGAGGAAATTCATAAATGATCTCTCACATATAATTATCACATGTTTGACTTACACAACTTGCCAACTCCTTGGCCCAGGATACGTTGAGATTTCTTATAAACCTTTATCTTGTACGATTTTGTAATCTATTCTTTAGATGAAATTAATTTTAAACTTGTATGCTACTCTTAAGTATACGACCTTGTAGAAATAAGTTAACTCAACCTCAATACCCATTAATCATTCTTCGGTCAATAAGTTCGATTACTCCATATCGGTGCATCATTATGTACCATAGGAAGGAGTGACTTTTGAGATCGAATCTTTATTCATTTTAGATACTTTCAGAACTCTTTCCAATTACTCGCCTATTCTACCAAATTGAATCAATTTTGTTTTCCATCACACGTTATTTTACTTCTTTCCCTTTTACACTCTATGAGCTTATCACATACATACTACGTGTATATCAAATACAGATGACTATGTTAGTGATAACTCATAGGTGAATATAACGAAGTACGTGGAACTGTTTTGGTATTAATAGACTTGTCATTACATAAATATATATGTATCAATCCAAAGAGTTCATTAACTCTTATCATGCTCTCACTAGATGGGTGCTTTGCCCTTAATCGTTTAAGATATGATTTACTGGTAGCATATGATTCATAATCATACAAACAAAAATTATTTCTGAAAAACAGTGGCTTCGTCCATAATTCTAAAATAATTGCAAATAAATTTAGACACTTCTTTATTTTCTAGTGCATCACAAATACTAGTATTATAGTTTTACTTTATAACGAATATTCACAATACCCATACTAAAATAAAACTATGTTTGTATTTTAGTCAACACTAAAAGACAATTATTATTTCATAAATAATGTGTAGTATGTTTTACAAAAATAATTTTTGTAACTTGATGCGACCAATAATTGCAATATGGCAAGCTCCCACTATTATGTCATTACTATAATAACGTACGAGATATATAGGTCCATTCAACCACTTAATGTAGTCTATTAATTCCATCAACTATAACCAGTTTTACAGTTAAGAGTTTTCAGATCAAATATCTTAAACTCAAATAAATAAATCTCATAGAAAACAATTTTCTATTTTAAAATACATTATGGAATAGAAATCATATTTCTCATTCCAACGTTAAATATCAACTATTATTTTACAATTCTCGTTTTCGAGGTTTTTTATGAAGTTGAAGTGATAATTCACTCTCTTCATCCCAACCGCACCTTGCGTTACATCCACTCTTATATATTCTATTTCCTTTTTAAATGGTCAAACCATTTAATGGAGATCTTTACAACAATATCATAACGAACTCTTTACAAAAGTGCATTTTGTTTTCCTTAATTTTTAAGGACTTCAAATAAATTGCACTTTTTCTAAACTGATCAAACTGACATTTCAGTGATCGGATTCTTAGATCTATCTTGTAGCCTTTAGTTCAGTGTTACATTCAACACAAAAAGATCATTATTGTAATTAATCATATTGAATACACGATCTCACATTATAGCTTACTTGCTTATTTCAATGAACTATTTTCATCGAGGTTACGCATATTATAAATTGTGACCGTTCACCATATAACATTTATATGTGATTGTATATGGGTCAAATATCCATATTCTCGTATTGTTTTTAGAGTTTGAAACTCATTGAAGACAATATACAGTCTCGGGCAAGTAAACTTGTAATTGGCTAAGTCATGGACGTATTTATTGATTGTACAATTAGGCGCTTGCATGGATCAACATGAATTTTTTTTATTGGTTAGCATATTTTATATTTTTATTTTTCAATGTTAATTCAACTCATTTGTATATTTGAATTGATAAACATTTATCAATTATATTAATTGCACAAATTTATCAATGTAGATTATTATAATCTTACATAGAAAATGTTTTACAATATTAAAAAGGTTAAATGTTGCCATTTCATTTTCTAATACGGCTCCTACTAGCCTTTTATGTTTCTCCAAACCTAAAGATAAAACATAGAGTTTTTGACTTCATTGATGGATGTTAGGACTCGTCTGTCTTGAGATTATGACCTTGAGTTTTCTCAACAAGTTATAGCCCCACAAACGATGGATAACTCTTTATTGATTGTATCATATACATGTCCTAACCTATAGTTCCTTGTCCTAATCTCATTTCAACATTGAGTTTTCTCAACGAATCGAAAGAAATTATTCACTCTTACTTACCATTTCTCGACGACCTAAGTATAGTATATATACTTTGAGTTTGCTCAATAAATATATATAGTTATCTTACCTTTTCTAGTTAATATATCAATAAGACTACATATATATAACATCTCCAGCTTGAGTTTGCTCAACAACCAGAGAGTGTACAAGTAATCTATTAATATATAAATGGTACATAACGACATTATATTAAAGATTCATAATCTTTAACATTATATTTTGAGTGATATCGACTTATGGAATAATTTATTCCTTTTAGAATATCTTCGTGCTTCAAGTGTCGGACACATCTGAAATTACGTTATACATATAATACATATGTATTTATCCCTCAAGTCTATTTGGGTTTCTTACCGTCCAACTTTAATTATACATTCATCCTATATAAGTTTTAGTTATTATGTAACTTTTACAATTTAACTAACTTATATAATAGTCTTATGTATAACATTATATTAAATCTTATTAAATTAATTAACATTCTAATTAATTTTATTTTATTCACTTATAACATATTATGTTGAGTATATATACTGTAACCTTTATAGTAATGCACATATATATAATATATATGTATTTTAATTTGTTAATAAATTTTTAATCCATTTTTTGAATTAATCAGTTTTGATTAAATTTTATTAATTTTGAAATTACTTTTACATATATATTGTGTTAAATAATTCAAGACGATGCAACATATATCATTATATATACATATTATATATGTATATATATTTAATTAATTAACTTATTCAATTAATTCATTTATTTTATTAATCCTATTAATAAATAATATTTTTGAAATTAATTTACAAAATTTTCAAATATTTTGAAAAATTATATTATAACTTTTATAATATGCATTTTATTTTAAATTTATTTTGATAAAATATTATATTTTAAATTTGAATTTTAAATCTAAAGCTTTTTATTTTAGCTTTCAAAATAATTTGAAAGTCTATATTATAAAATTTATAATATTTTTCTTATTTTAAATTTAATGTTAAATTTAAACTTTTATTTTAATTTTAAAACAATTTTGAAGTTAGCCCAAGCCCAATTCAAACTGGGCTTATCTATTAGGGGTAACCTTTGGGCTCACATAACTGCTTGAGCCAGGCCGGTAATCAGGTAGGATAGGGTAATTGATTATGTGACAATGCAGCCTGGGCACTATCTTTCTTAGACACCCTGATGTTTGGGTTGTAAGCTTAATTAATTAACCATAATATGACTAATTTAGGCTGTATAGGAAATCTGTGGCTAATACCATTATTGGAATTTGGTCAGCCCACGTAAGAAATAGTTAAATTTCAATTTTTTACCATGTTGGATCTTTATTGGGCCTATGAAGTCGAATCTTTAAACAAATTACCATTTCCAAATCTTTAAACAAAAAGATTCAATTCACAAAGTTCACCCAGCTTTCACAAAGATTCATTTACAGATTTCAAAACAACTTCCATTTCGAATTGGATTAACTTATCCAATCTTTAAATCAAAAAATTTAATTCATAGCTTTCAAAACCATTTCCAAAGATTCATTCATAACTTGGAAAACCATTTTCATTTTAAACTTGAAATCCTTTCAACATAAATTGGAAATTCTTCCCTTATATGAAAGCTTTTATTATTTGAAAAAAAAATAGTTTTCATTTCGAAAAAATCCGATTTCATTTATACAAGTTAAAGCCCTCCAAGTATACAGCTTGGTTTAAATTCAAATTCCTTAAAACAATACTTTTAAAATGGTTTAAACCCATATAAAGTCATTTATAACTTGTATAAACTTTTTAAACCAAAATTCCTAAACATAGAATTCAATTTCAAATTTTGAATTCAAAATTAAATTATTTAAATTCCCAAAACTTTATCAAGTTATTCAAACTATATTCTATCTCTAAAACACCCTTTTCAAAAGCTTTTCAACCCAATTCCATATCCAAAACCTTTTGGATTCAAAATTCAACTTTAAAACCATTTCAAAAATCTATAACTTAACCAATTTTAACGTGCAATCCATATTTGTGTGTATATAGTGTAGTCCAGGGGTTTTTCACAATAGTGCACAACATCAATCATCACAATCCAAACACAACAGTATCGATAAGCAGTATAATCCTATAACGCTTATCTTCATTCACAAATTCACAGATAAATGTATCGCAGATAAATAAATAAATTACACACAGCTCAATTCACAGAACAGAATATTACAGTCCAGAGATAACAATCAATTCAAGGCATTTCATATAATACAAACATTCATAAGTAATCCAAGCATTCGGTAATCATTTATAAACATGACTAATTAATTGTTTAACTTTAAATTAATTCAATTAAATTAATTTACTCATGAATTAATTACTCAATCCTGATTATAATTTAACTTAAACCAGATTAATAAATTACTAGCCCTGGTTAATTAACATTAATTAATTACAAACCATTTTAATTAATTATCCTTTAATCATTTACTAATTAATAAATAATTCAACCTTTAATTATTAAATAATTAACCTTTGATTATTCTTTAATTAATTACCCTAAATTAATTACATTAATTAATTACTCCTCAATTAATTATCATGCCTTAATCATTTTCATTAATTAATCTTTTATTATATTTTGATTATTTATCCTTAATTACCTTAATTAATTAACCCTTAATTAATTATTATTTAATTAATTATCTTTAATTAATTACAATAAGTGATCATACCTAATTACTTAATCAACTTTAACGATTGATTACTTTTAATTAAGTAACTATCTTTAAGTAATTAATTATCTTAATCATAAATAAATTAACCTTTAATTAATCACATCAATTAATCAACCACTGATTAGTTACATTTAGTAAATAACATCATCCTTTAAATTTCATTAATAAATTACTCAAGACCTCAATTAATTTTAAAAGATAAACTATTTATCTTTATTTATTACAAATCATCATTTAAATCTTATTTCAAATATCCTTTGAGACAAATTATCATTATAACCTAATTTAACTTAAAATCTTTAAGAAAAACAAACATTTAATCTTTTTAATTAATGAAAGATTAATACACTTCCTTAATTACCTTTTTCATTACAACATTTTATTTTCTTGAAACACTTGTTAATTTATTTAATAAATTAACTAATATATGATTTTTAAATACTAAAACAATTTTGAAAATATTCTCAACTTTCAATTTAAATCTTTAAAATCTTGCTTAAAACTTGTTTATAATTCTAATTTGAAAACTTAATTTATATTTATTTGAAGCTTTGAAAACTTAAGTTATAATTTCCGTTGAAGCCTAAACAAAACACAAACCCGAATCCAAATTTACTTATCACACGGAAATTGGGCCGAAGCCCAAACCAAAGAAAACAAACCCAAAGCCCCTGTCTTCTTCTACTCTTCCCACCCACTCCAAGATCACCCAGCAACAGCAAATCCCAATGTCTCGAACCCAAAAATAAAACAACTCTAATCATCCACAAACACGAAAACTCACATAATCAAGATACAACTGGGAATCGAACCCAAAATCGCTCTCGCTCGATTTGCCCAGACGAGGATTTTCCCATGTGCAAGCTGTGCACGTGCACATCTTCGCCCAACGACCATCTCATCGGCACGACACCACGGCCAAGACACACACTGTCTTACGATCCAACAATGCTACTTGCCAAATTCCGGCAACCCTTAATTCAAAAATCGATCAATTACACGAATCTCCTGAACCCAGAAGATCCAACACACCCCGCAAATCGACTCACCTCACCGTCATTCGACCACTTCATCGAACGCCACCTATCTCGATCGAAAACTTATCCATGCAGCCACCTCCGAGCCAAACCTCTTGTACTCTGGTTACTCCACCATTTCCCAGTTCGCTTGCGTTTTTCGACCAACCCAAACCATTCCAAAACCCTAAAGCACCCTCGCTCTCCCAATCCAAACCCTATTTCAAAATTTGGCCACGGTCGAAGACTTCCCCACGAAGACCTGCATCTTTCAGAACAGGTCGTAACACCCCATGTTGACAAGAACGACAAAAATTGATTTTAGAATGAAAATTTGACTTTTAAAAATTTCTTGAGATATACCACACTAGAATTTATAATTTTACTTCTAAAATTTCTATTTCTACATAAATAATTAGATTGCATGTTTGAATTCTTAAATTAAACATATCGAATTTTTCCTTAAACATAGTTATCTACTGTAAAACCGGTTGTAGATGAAGTATACAGCTTAATTTCTTTACAAGCTCTTTTTAACTTAGGCTATACACAAAATTTAACATTTTCCTAGTTTATAGTATAAATAAATATAAACTAGATAGAAAGATATGGAATTTCTTTTTTTTTTTTGAAGTGGGCATGAACTTATGGTTTACCAATAATAGAGCATACTTTCAAATCCATTATCAAGCATCATTCTCAATAATCATTCCAAGCATAAATAGAAAAGAGGGTCTAGTTTGCTCACCTGACATGTTGACCAGCAGAGAACAGAGAAACTTTTAAATTTTTGAAAACTGGAAACTGGGATCCGACTCGAGTTAATTTGATCTGATGAATTTGATCTGCCAATGACTTGGTTTGATTTGAAATTTGCATTTGCTTTAATCTGGAATTGAGTTGGTTTTGATCCAGCTTGCTTTTGATTTACTTGAACCTGATTTGTTACTCAGGTTGACTTGCTTGCTTTGAACTTCCAGGTTTGCTTTTAGATTTTGAAGATTATTTTGCACTTGTTCTTAAACTTATTTTTGATCTGAAATGATCAGATCTTGGTTTTTTTTCTTTCTAATATGGAAACTGTATCATTTACTCTTGAACTTGACTATAGTTCAGATCTGATTTTTAATTTGCTTAGTTGTTGTTTGATTTCAAAAAAAATTCCAGTTTGAATTCTTTGCATTTATTTGAATTTGCTTTACAGATTTGCTTTGATTTCTTTTGTCTCAGGTTTTGAATCTTGCTTTTGCTGTTTTGATTTTATTTTAGGGAAGATGAGAAGTGGAGAGTTTGAATATTTTGAATTGGAAGGGAATAACTAAATTTTCCTCTAATACATGTTATTAATGCATTTGCCACTTGTTAAATTACTTGCCAATTAAATGAACACTTATCCAATTCATAATTCTTTAACCTACACCTGTTAATCCTAAAATCTTCACCTTACAAATGTTAATATGAAAAAAAATTATGTTTAAGCCATTAGATAGTATTTATTTACAATACATTCTTTTCTATATTAACATATGTTTCATACAAATATGGTTTTAACTTTTTACATTTTGTATACACACAAACTACTTTTACTTTAAGTAAAATTATAAAAAGAGAATACCTTGAACCTTTATATTAAATCTTATTTGATAAATTTACAAACCAATTTTATTAATTTCCAAAAGATATGCATATTTTAAACTTTTATTAAACCTTGTTTTAATATCATGTTATATTTAAAATTCTAGTTATATATATATATATATTCAAAATATAAAACTTTTAAATCCATTATATATTATTTAAAACATTTATTTTCCTATTTTCAAATTCAATTTATTTGTAAAATATTTACAATTGGATTCCCAAGTTAAATCAATTTATTTTCAAATATATTTATCTTAGAGTTTCAAATTCAAAATAACTTTTATATACATTTATATTACAACCAATAAAATAAATTCACAATTTAATTACAAAAATTAAATTAATTTCCAATTTGAATTTGATTTTAAAACGGGAATGTTACAAATTTCCCCCTTAAGAAATTTCGTCCCCAAAATTTGCCAGGGAGACAACAAAGAATAGATGGATACACAAAGATAGAAAAACGATACATCAATCAAGCCGATTATCTATTCTGTATTTGGCTCGCCAAATCAGAATATCAACAATATATATGAGAACAATTCTATCCAACACTTTACGAAATACTCGGGTTATCCGGATCTATGAATATACAGGGGCATTGGTTCGTTCGAAGGATAGCTAATCGTTCGTAGAATATATCTAGTCCCAACAGAATAGATAATGGATACTCAATCCCAAAGTTTACACTATCTTGTCCCTCTTTGGACTTTGATCTTCACAAGAAATCACAATAGAATTTCAAATTTTGGTTCTGACTGAAATCGTTTTTATCGATAAAAATGAATTTTAACTTCATATTTTACTAACCAATTTATTTCAATTGAAATTTCAAATTGATTAAAGTTAAAACAAAAAGATGATAGAAATTTGATGAGGAGAATACGAAATAGGAGCTTATCTACATGATTCATAGTTCCATCATCACACCGAAGATTCTCCCTCGAGCTGCCACGAAGAAATCGAAGAACTGAAATTGGATCAAAGGAGACTGATAGAGAAAGATTGTTCCGTTGTTGTAGGGTATTGACCATTTGTAGTGGTACTCCCATGTCCCCTATCTCGTCCTCTTCTTGCACTCATACTTACTATCAGTGGATAGTAAGAGAATTTACAGAGGCATATAGACGGATATCTTAGGGATATACTTATTCTAGGGTATATTTCACCATATCTCTAATGAGTTACCTAATGTGTTATACTCCTGAGCTAAAGTTTCAACCTTCAGCTCTGATACCAATTATAACGATCCTGACTCGACCTTCAAAAATCGGCACCCGTACTTCGCTTGTACTCAAATGCCGCGGATTCAAATGCCAAATCTGGCTCGCCGGAGCTTATAACACATTAAGTATAACAACACAGCGGAAGAAAGAACAAATATATCATTGACACAACAATGAATACAATACTTGATACAACTGAATATCAAATACAAATGACTATCAATATATCAAAGATAGATACAAGACAATAGCAGCAGAAAGACAATGTCTTCAATGCCAAACTCCAAAAAATCCAAATACCCGAAGACTTTCACATCCAAAACCAATAGCTCAAAGAACTCCCATCCAACAAGCTTTGTAACGACCCAGAATTTTTAGAAATTAAAATATGAATATTTAATTAATTTTAAATATTTATAAGTGAATTTATAAGTCAAATAAATTTTTATTTGAATTTTTGAATTTAATTGGATAATTAAATCGATAATTTAATATGTTAAATTATGGAAATAATTGAAAATTGAGTTAAATATGATTGAAAATGATTTGTAAAATTTTATTTTATCATATTGAAGTTAGAACAATATTTTAGAACTTTTAAAATCGAATTAAAAGTTAATTTGTGAAAATTGAATATTTTAATATTTAAATCGACTAGTAAAAATAGTCAATTTTTGAACAGTCTCAGAATTGAACGAAACCAGTTTCATTGGATCCGTAATAGTTAGTTATTACCGGATTTCAATTTTCGTGTCAATCGGAGTTACCATTTGATCGTGGCAGCTCGAAACGCATCGATTTATTTTTAATTTAAATTTGGCGAGCTAAAATAGCCATTTTTCAAAAAGTCTCGGATTTCGACGAGACCAGTTTCATCGGATCCGTAATGTGATATTATTGCAAGGTTTCAAATTTCAAGTCAATTGGATTTACCGTTTGTCCGGTACAAATTAAAACGCCTAGAAATCGACTTAAATCGGTTTAATTCAAATTGAGCATTTACAGCCATAACTCGCACATACTTCCGAATTAGCTTCCGAAACCTGTTCCATTGTGTCCGGAACGCGGGATAAACCCTAGGTACGTCAGTTTCGGCACGTAAATCGGAGTTCGGAATTTCCGGGATGAATAGTGTCGCTCGTTCCTTATAAATAGCCCCTACCCCTTCACAAAAAAATAAAAAAATATCAAAACCCTAACCCTAAAATATGCAGCCGCCTCTAACATTATCTAAGGCCAGAAATTCACAAGCTTCCTCCCTCAATTACTCCCAATCCATTCATCGATTCAACGAAGCTTCAACACGGAAGTCGAAGAGCATGAGGAGAGCTAGAGATCTATACGGTTGAGATCTGAAACGACGTCGGATAGTGGGAGCGAGGGGAGGCCGACGCACGCAGGTTTGGCACGCCTTTCGAGGCTCATCAGGTGGCCGAGCTCTCTAAGCTTCAGGCCGAACATGGTGGGGGAGGAGAGCTTCGAGTTGCAACGTCTTGATCGAGTTATCGTTGAGTATTGATGTTGCATAATTAAACCCTAATTATCTAAAAGTGGGTTCTCTTGCACGGTTTGAGTTACTGAAGAGGACGTGGGGAAAGAAGAGAGGATGGAGGGCTGTGATCAGGTTGGAGATGAATCCTGTGGCCCAAATTGCATAGGTTTAAATATATAAAGTTAAATGTTGTAATTTGTATATAAATCGTGTACAAACTTCATAAATTCATAACTTTTTCATACGAGGTCGAAAAAATGCAAACTCAGTTGCGTTGGAATCGTATGGACGAGCACTACGCGATGTAGTTAGTTTGGAGTCGTTTGGAGTTAGTGAGAATTTTGGGTAAAATTAAACGTCCGTTTAATTTTATTCGAAATAAAAGCTAAAACGGAATTTAAAATCAAGGTGAGAATTTCTCACTCAATCGAATCAGTTTCGATTTTATTTTAAATAGTTAGATTTAAAATATTTGAATGCATGTTTGAATGATGATAGATATCTATTGATTGTTAAAATAGACATTATGCGCCGTTAGTAAGCGGATGTTATTTATTAAAAACATATACCGCGAATATTTCATAAACAGTGAAATTGGTATTATAAATAATATCAATATATATATATTGGCATATGTATATATTGGAGTTGTTGATTTCCCGCATTTTTTGTTTAGCGGATGAGACCCTATTACGCCGTTATTAAGCGGATAATATTAAATAAGAACATATACCGCGATAATTTCGTACTGGAACGAAATTGGTATTGTGCTAATGTTTTTGGATGCAGAAAAATAGGTTGGAGGGATCCAACTGGATTCCTCAACAGTTTTTATTTAATTTCAGATATTTTGATATTTGATTGATTTTCATATCGATATATGATATCGTTGTTGTCGTGATTGACTATTTGGTGTGTAACATCATTGGACCAAATTTGGAATTTTAAAATGATTTCAAAAGTGATTTTTGAAAAGTATATGTTTTATAAAATAATTTTGGAATTGATCCATTATAAATAAATAAACGTTATAATTTTTAAAGTTATAAAAATTATGATTTTTAAGAAATATAGTTGAAAGATAATTTTTGAAAATAAGGAATTAATGACTTTATAAAATAGTTAAATTGGGATTTCTGAAATAATTGTGAAAAGTTTAAATATAGGATTTATAAAATTTAATTATTTTATGAATCAAAATGGTGAAATAATAAAGGAGATTAAAGACGTTTTAAAAGGATAATATAAATTGATTTATATTAAGAGATTTATAAATGGATATTTATAAATTGAGATATGGACGTTATAAAACGAGTTTTTATAAGTGTTTGAATGAAGTGAAAATGAATTTCATAAATGAATGAAATTTATAGAATTTTAAACAGTGAAGTTATAAATGGAATTTTATAAACAGTAGGTTTATAAAATTTATAAAGTTATTGAAAGAATGAATTTTGGATAAATAATTGAATCTTATAAGTTATAAGATTTATAATTATGAGGTTAAAAGAACGATTTTTGTAAAGTAATTGTTTTATAAGTAATTAACTTATAATATGAACGTTTAGTTTATAATTTAGTTATAAACTGGAATAGGTTAATATGGAAATTTTAAAAAGGAAGTTTTTATAAATTAATAGAAATGGAATTTATAAACGTTGTTTTGTAAATTCGCAAAAGACTTATATTGATAAG
This sequence comes from Allium cepa, assembly GCA_030765085.1. Classification (NCBI taxonomy): domain Eukaryota; kingdom Viridiplantae; phylum Streptophyta; class Magnoliopsida; order Asparagales; family Amaryllidaceae; genus Allium; species Allium cepa. The sequence continues at coordinate 592,676,441 of CM060928.1, forward strand.
TAAATGGTTATAACTTATTTATGGAGTTATATTCACATTTTTGAATAGTGAATAATCCTTTGAATTAAAATGAATAGAAAGGATGAAATGTGTTAACATAGTATATTCACGTTTTTGAACTGTGAATAATATGTTAAAGGAAATGTTTTGAATGAGATGTTTAAATTGAATTAAAACGATCTAACGATGTTTTAAAATGTGTTGAGATTCGAAACCATAGATTTCAACATTTATTGTTGAAATAGACGTTTTCGAGAAATAGAAGGAGATGATGGACTATAACACTGTTGTTATAGTAAATGATTTCCGAAAGGAAATGTTTTGTATAGTATTGGGATTTATATATCTATTTTAATTTCGAATCCCTATACTAGTGATTTTGGGTTGTTGTAACGATGTTTTACGCAACATTCGTTTTGGCCCAAATAAATGTGTTTAAGAGAATGATTTCCTTAAAGAATGAAATATATACTTAATTTCGATTGAAGTATATTGAATATTTTCTAAGTGTTGAAAATAAATAAAATTTGTGAATTACTTATGAATAAATAAGTATGGAAATGTTTTCCAATATAAAGTGAATATTAGAGAATTTATCTCTTTTGAAGATAAATTGAAAAGAAATATTGAAATGAATTATTGAAATCATATGCATAAATATTTTGAAATATAAATTCACTATTGAATTTATAAAAGAAAGTGGAATTTGTTTAAAAATAAATATTGATTTATTTTTGAAGTGTGAAATTATATATCTTGTAAAGATATTTTGTGAAATAAATAATTTGGGAAATTATTTGGAATCTGGTGATGTTGTGCATATCCATTGATAGTTCAATAACCGACTATCAATATTTCCCTTTGAATGGGTAATTGATGTGATTTGTTTGAATGTGAATGCTACACTTATTTTTAAATAAGCGCTCACTATTCGGGTTAACCGGGAAAGGACCATGGGGTCGTATAACCCATTCCGAATATGTGATACGTCGTTGTGAATTGCATTGAAGATTGGTGTTGAAGACCCGGTATTTGCGAGAGCGATAGGGTGACCTGTCGATTTACTCTGCACCGAGTTGCTCCGGTATAGAGTTCTCCATATGTGATGGTGAATCCGATCAGGATTGTGAATATCCGGATTGCAAGGACTTCTTTGTAAGTGCCTTCGGTTTTGTTCGATCCCGGAACAAACTTGTATGGATTGTGTGTCTGACATTACAAGTTGAGATATAAAGCCGATTTCATTCAAATATATTTCTGTTGGTGGCGAAGAATTTATTCTTTTAGCTTAACACCCTTCTCTGAGACGTACGAGCTCAGAGGTTATATAGTTGAAGTTATCAGCGATATATTCCCAATTTGGTAATGTGATACTGAGTGATGCTGAAATGATCATTGTGTTGATTATTGTGATAGGATCGTTTATTTGATCGTCTATCTTGGTGATCATTGTGTTGATCATTTGTTGACCCAAAGCATGGCTTTTGTATAAAGTATGTTTTTGTGGACGTGACTTCGTTGAACCTCACACCCCGGAAATGGTCAAAACAGGAAAGATGCAGCAAGGTTATGAGGGGTAGCACCCTTTAGGGTATGTACATTTCCTTCTGGATAGAGGTGGTATCATGGTATGGAGCCCAGATATTTAACCTATGTGGTTACTACGAATTTATTACTTTGTGGTTGTTGGTTTTCGGGATCCCGTGGAAAGGTCGTTTACGATCGGGGAATGGCGTGCTGTGTCAGTAGTTACCCAGTTAGGGGTAACCCGGCCTTGTGTTGGCAGAGTTCCGGTTTGGTTCTCGGGGATGTCTTTCCAGAGGCATTCTCATGTGGCAATGGGAAGTTCCTTGGCCTGATCATTTGTTGGAAATCTAATTCCCAATACGAAACTTGTACGGTATTAGTTGTAGAACCTGCCATTCACTTATGGTGGCCACCACTGTTTGGATGGTAGCTATAGTAGGCATAGTTCGAAATGTCTATGTTGGCTAAGATTTATATTCTACTTTCGAAATGAATTTCTTCTACACTATGCACTAGTAATAATATCAAATGTTATTTTAAATGCGTATCAAGCATCTTTGACTATCATAAGGAGAAATCTCCTCCGATTCTGCGTTTGCATGTGTGTGTGTGCGGGAGGCCTTATGGTAGTCTCATTTTTAAAAGCATTGCGAATTGAATTTAAAAATATTCCTTTTTTTTGATTTTAAAGATAAATAAACTGTTTTGAGTTCTCACACCAGTCACATGACTGACTTGGAGTTTATTGTTTTCTTTCCTAAACTCTGGGTGCCCACCAATTTCCACACGGGCAGTTAAGAGTTAGGTTTATCAGGATATTCAGGATATTCAGGAATTGCTGGAGGCAAGATGGATGGCATGGCGTATTACTAGTTTATATAGTATTTCTTTTCCGCTGCACTGTTTGTTGTTGTTGTTGTACACTCTGATGATATGATGTAATGTAATGTATAAAATGAAATAACTGATATAGTTCTTTGTTTAAAGATTATTCATTTATTATTATATGTTGTTCCGCTGCGAATTGTGAGATTCTGATGTTGTTCTTGTTTTCTGTTCCGTTCTATGTTTTCAAAATGTTCTCTATCCTATTTTCTTCTGTTTTTCTCTTTTCCTCTTTTTCTTCTATTTCTTCTATTTTTAAAATTTCCTAGCTTCTCTTCTCTCTATTTTAAAATTCTGTTCTATTCTCCTTATTTTCTATTCTCTCTAATTTCTATTTTCTTTCCCCTATCTAAATTTTCTATCTTTTTCTCTTCTTTTCTTCTCTTAAAATTCTTTTTAAAAACCCTCAGTGTTCGGTTTTCCGTCGTTCGATTCCTCGGCAGTCGATAAAGTGAGTGTCGATGTTGAATTTTTGGAAGACGAAGAATCGAGTCCTGACAATGTGGTATCAGAGCTTATGGTTAAGCGACAACCATGGTTCTGTTGGGTATTACTCATTAGAGATAGAGTCAGTAGTACTCTAGAGTGAGTTTGAGTGTAATAATAGCTATGAGAGCGTATTTGTTAGTGAATATGAAATTGTTTTATATTGTGATGGTTGGTTTGTTGAGTGGCATATGAACCTTCGTCGGCGCAGCCTCGAAACTATGCCGAAGGGGTTTCTAAACACTTGAATAGAACAATTCGGCACAATATTGGTTTTAAAATTGGGTAAATGAAATAATTTTACCTTGATTATATTTTATAAATAAAAGAATAATTTTTTCAGAATTATTAAAGTGTATATAAGTTGATTGTTTGGTTGTTTGAATAACCTAAATAAAAGAATAATTGTATAAGCAAAAGGATTATAAGAATTAAATTATAATTAAAGTGATTTACAATTGAGAAATAAACTTATATATAAGAAGTGAAACTATATGAATATATTTATGAATATGAGTTGTAAATAAGCAAATGAATTTAAAGTTAAATGGAAATTTACTTTAGAATTGAAATTTGAATTTATTTACAAGTAGGAATTTAAGTTATGTAAAACCAAATAATGTTAAATGGAATATAACTTAAGAGATATTGAATGAAGTTGATATTGGTATTTAAGTTAGTTGAATTGAATTGAATGAATGGATTGAATGTTAATCAATTGAATGTAAATTAAGTTGATATGGAATAATGAATATAAGTGTTAATTCATTAAAATCTAATGTTATTAGAAAGTTGAATAATTGAATAAAAATCAATTTAATTAAACCAATTGATAAACAAAGGAATTTGGTTGAAATTAATATACTTTGGTTGTTATATGATTGTTAGTTGATTGTTGATTGATTATATATAAATTCATTAAGTGAATTAGTGAAATTTAAAGCTATGTAATTGAATTCAAATTAGAAGTAAATAAATTTGAATGGAATTGAAATTGATTTGGAAGTGAACCAACTTGAATATAAATTAGTGAATATAAACTAATTGAGAATGAATGTTAATAAGAACATCCACTGTATATGAATCAAATGTGATTTAAATTGAAAACCAATTCATTTAATATTAATGAGAATATGAATGAATATTTATTGGTTATGGATGATAGTTGGTTGATGGTTGCATTTGTTGTTTAGTTACATTTGCTATGTTGGCATATATAGTAATTATGTTGCTATATGTTGTATATTGACTATTGTCATATATGCATGTTCTCATGTTGTTTGTTGAGTAATTAGTAGGTGCGGATCGCGTTTGCTTCGCATTTGGAGCTCGCTTTTGCGCTATATTAGCCGTATATGCTTGCTAATAAAATATAAGGTACATATCTCGGATTACATACCGTACTTTTACACTTTTTTCCCTTCGGGATGCCTCATTACTTGATGAGATGTATATTTTTGATATATATACTGTCATTTTTTTTCGGATTGAGCCGCGCAAAGGAGACTATGGCGAATTTTTCCGGAAATTTAAGGTGTTAGAAAAAATTTGAGAAAATTGGAAAATTTTGAAAACTTAAACTTTGATTTGGAATTGAAAGTTAAACAATAGTAATTGTTTTTGAAAAGATAACTAAGTATGATTTGGAAAACTTAGTAAGTTATTATAAGAAGTTTAATTATGGATTTATGGAAAATTAATAAATTCTATAACTTTTCTTACTTAATAATTTCGAGGACGAAATTCTTTTAAGTGGGGAAGATTGTAACGACCCAGAATTTTTAGAAATTAAAATATGAATATTTAATTAATTTTAAATATTTATAAGTGAATTTATAAGTCAAATAAATTTTTATTTGAATTTTTGAATTTAATTGGATAATTAAATCGATAATTTAATATGTTAAATTATGGAAATAATTGAAAATTGAGTTAAATATGATTGAAAATGATTTGTAAAATTTTATTTTATCATATTGAAGTTAGAACGATATTTTAGAACTTTTAAAATCGAATTAAAAGTTAATTTGTGAAAATTGAATATTTTAATATTTAAATCGACTAGTAAAAATAGTCAATTTTTGAACAGTCTCAGAATTGAACGAAACCAGTTTCATTGGATCCGTAATAGTTAGTTATTACCGGATTTCAATTTTCGTGTCAATCGGAGTTACCGTTTGATCGTGGCAGCTCGAAACGCATCGATTTATTTTTAATTTAAATTTGGCGAGCTAAAATAGCCATTTTTCAAAAAGTCTCGAATTTCGACGAAACAAGTTTCATCGGATCCGTAATGTGATATTATTGCAAGGTTTCAAATTTCAAGTCAATTGGATTTACCGTTTGTCCGGTACAAATTAAAACGCCTAGAAATCGACTTAAATCGGTTTAATTCAAATTGAGCGTTTATAGCCATAACTCGCACATACTTCCGAATTAGCTTCCGAAACCTGTTCCATTGTGTCCGAAACGCGGGATAAGCCCTAGGTACGTCAGTTTCGGCGCGTAAATCGGAGTTCGGAATTTCCGGGATGAATAGTGTCGCTCGTTCCTTATAAATAGCCCCTACCCCTTCACAAAAAAATAAAAAAATATTAAAACCCTAACCCTAAAATATGCAGCCGCCTCTAACATTATCTAAGGCCATAAATTCACAAGCTTCCTCCCTCAATTACTCCCAATCCATTCATCGATTCAACGAAGCTTCAACACGGAAGTCGAAGAGCATGAGGAGAGCTAGAGATCTATACGGTTGAGATCTGAAACGACGTCGGATAGTGGGAGCGAGGGGAGGCCGACGCACGCAGGTTTGGCACGCCTTTCGAGGCTCATCAGGTGGCCGAGCTCTCTAAGCTTCAGGCCGAACATGGTGGGGGAGGAGAGCTTCGAGTTGCAACGTCTTGATCGAGTTATCGTTGAGTATTGATGTTGCATAATTAAACCCTAATTATCTAAAAGTGGGTTCTCTTGCACGGTTTGAGTTACTGAAGAGGACGTGGGGGAAGAAGAGAGGATGGAGGGCTGTGATCAGGTTGGAGATGAATCCTGTGGCCCAGATTGCATAGGTTTAAATATATAAAGTTAAATGTTGTAATTTGTATATAAATCGTGTACAAACTTCATAAATTCATAACTTTTTCATACGAGGTCGAAAAAATGCAAACTCAGTTGCATTGGAATCGTATGGACGAGCACTACGCGATGTAGTTAGTTTGGAGTCGTTTGGAGTTAGTGAGAATTTTGGGTAAAATTAAACGTCCGTTTAATTTTATTCGAAATAAAAGCTAAAACGGAATTTAAAATCAAGGTGAGAATTTCTCACTCAATCGAATCAGTTTCGATTTTATTTTAAATAGTTAGATTTAAAATATTTGAATGCATGTTTGAATGATGATAGATATCTATTGATTGTTAAAATAGACATTATGCGCCGTTAGTAAGCGGATGTTATTTATTAAAAACATATACCGCGAATATTTCATAAACAGTGAAATTGGTATTATAAATAATATCAATATATATATATTGGCATATGTATATATTGGAGTTGTTGATTTCCCGCATTTTTTGTTTAGCGGATGAGACCCTATTACGCCGTTATTAAGCGGATAATATTAAATAAGAACATATACCGCGATAATTTCGTACTGGAACGAAATTGGTATTGTGCTAATGTTTTTGGATGCAGAAAAACAGGTTGGAGGGATCCAACTGGATTCCTCGACAGTTTTTATTTAATTTCAGATATTTTGATATTTGATTGATTTTCATATCGATATATGATATCGTTGTTGTCGTGATTGACTATTTGGTGTGTAACATCATTGGACCAAATTTGGAGTTTTAAAATGATTTCAAAAGTGATTTTTGAAAAGTATATGTTTTATAAAATAATTTTGGAATTGATCCATTATAAATAAATAAACGTTATAATTTTTAAAGTTATAAAAATTATGATTTTTAAGAAATATAGTTGAAAGCTGATTTTTGAAAATAAGGAATTAATGACTTTATAAAATAGTTAAATTGGGATTTCTGAAATAATTGTGAAAAGTTTAAATATAGGATTTATAAAATTTAATTATTTTATGAATCAAAATGGTGAAATAATAAAGGAGATTAAAGACGTTTTAAAAGGATAATATAAATTGATTTATATTAAGAGATTTATAAATGGATATTTATAAATTGAGATATGGACGTTATAAAACGAGTTTTTATAAGTGTTTGAATGAAGTGAAAATGAATTTCATAAATGAATGAAATTTATAGAATTTTAAACAGTGAAGTTATAAATGGAATTTTATAAACAGTAGGTTTATAAAATTTATAAAGTTATTGAAAGAATGAATTTTGGATAAATAATTGAATCTTATAAGTTATAAGATTTATAATTATGAAGTTAAAAGAACGATTTTTGTAAAGTAATTGTTTTATAAGTAATTAACTTATAATATGAACGTTTAGTTTATAATTTAGTTATAAACTGGAATAGGTTAATATGGAAATTTTAAAAAGGAAGTTTTTATAAATAAATAGAAATGGAATTTATAAACGTTGTTTTGTAAATTCGCAAAAGACTTATTTTGATAAGTAAATGGTTATAACTTATTAATGGAGTTATATTCACATTTTTGAATAGTGAATAATCCTTTGAATTAAAATGAATAGAAAGGATGAAATGTGTTAACATAGTATATTCACGTTTTTGAACTGTGAATAATATGTTAAAGGAAATGTTTTGAATGAGATGTTTAAATTGAATTAAAACGATCTAACGATGTTTTAAAATGTGTTGAGATTCGAAACCATAGATTTCAACATTTATTGTTGAAATAGACGTTTTCGAGAAATAGAAGGAGATGATGGACTATAACACTGTTGTTATAGTAAATGATTTCCGAAAGGAAATGTTTTGTATAGTATTGGGATTTATATATCTATTTTAATTTCGAATCCCTATACTAGTGATTTTGGGTTGTTGTAACGATGTTTTACGCAACATTCGTTTTGGCCCAAATAAATGTGTTTAAGAGAATGATTTCCTTAAAGAATGAAATATATACTTAATTTCGATTGAAGTATATTGAATATTTTCTAAGTGTTGAAAATAAATAAAATTTGTGAATTACTTATGAATAAATAAGTATGGAAATGTTTTCCAATATAAAGTGAATATTAGAGAATTTATCTCTTTTGAAGATAAATTGAAAAGAAATATTGAAATGAATTATTGAAATCATATGCATAAATATTTTGAAATATAAATTCACTATTGAATTTATAAAAGAAAGTGGAATTTGTTTAAAAATAAATATTGATTTATTTTTGAAGTGTGAAATTATATATCTTGTAAAGATATTTTGTGAAATAAATAATTTGGGAAATTATTTGGAATCTGGTGATGTTGTGCATATCCATTGATAGTTCAATAACCGACTATCAATATTTCCCTTTGAATGGGTAATTGATGTGATTTGTTTGAATGTGAATGCTACACTTATTTTTAAATAAGCGCTCACTATTCGGGTTAACCGGGAAAGGACCATGGGGTCGTATAACCCATTCCGAATATGTGATACGTCGTTGTGAATTGCATTGAAGATCGGTGTTGAAGACCCGGTATTTGCGAGAGCGATAGGGTGACCTGTCGATTTACTCTGCACCGAGTTGCTCCGGTATAGAGTTCTCCATATGTGATGGTGAATCCGATCAGGATTGTGAATATCCGGATTGCAAGGACTTCTTTGTAAGTGCCTTCGGTTTTGTTCGATCCCGGAACAAACTTGTATGGATTGTGTGTCTGACATTACAAGTTGAGATATAAAGCCGATTTCATTCAAATATATTTCTGTTGGTGGCGAAGAATTTATTCTTTTAGCTTAACACCCTTCTCTGAGACGTACGAGCTCAGAGGTTATATAGTTGAAGTTATCAGCGATATATTCCCAATTTGGTAATGTGATATGCTGAGTGATGCTGAAATGATCATTGTGTTGATTATTGTGATAGGATCGTTTATTTGATCGTCTATCTTGGTGATCATTGTGTTGATCATTTGTTGACCCAAAGCATGGCTTTTGTATAAAGTATGTTTTTATGGACGTGACTTCGTCGAACCTCACACCCCGGAAATGGTCAAAACAGGAAAGATGCAGCAAGGTTATGAGGGGTAGCACCCTTTAGGGTATGTACATTTCCTTCTGGATAGAGGTGGTATCATGGTATGGAGCCCAGATATTTAACCTATGTGGTTACTACGAATTTATTACTTTGTGGTTGTTGGTTTTTGGGATCCCGTGAGAAAGGTCGTTTACGATCGGGGAATGGCGTGCTCGTGTCAGTAGTTACCCAGTTAGGGGTAACCCGGCCTTGTGTTGGCAGAGTTCCGGTTTGGTTCTCGGGGATGTCTTTCCAGAGGCATTCTCATGTGGCAATGGGAAGTTCCTTGGCCTGATCATTTGTTGGAAATCCAATTCCCAATACGAAACTTGTACGGTATTAGTTGTAGAACCTGCCATTCACTTATGGTGGTCACCACTGTTTGGATGGTAGCTATAGTAGGCATAGTTCGAAATGTCTATGTTGGCTAAGATTTATATTCTACTTTCGAAATGAATTTCTTCTACACTATGCACTAGTAATAATATCAAATGTTATTTTAAATGCGTATCAAGCATCTTTGACTATCATAAGGAGAAATCTCCTCCGATTCTGCGTTTGCATGTGTGTGTGTGCGGGAGGCCTTATGGTAGTCTCATTTTTAAAAGCATTGCGAATTGAATTTAAAAATATTCCTTTTTTTTTATTTTAAAGATAAATAAACTGTTTTGAGTTCTCACACCAGTCACATGACTGACTTGGAGTTTATTGTTTTCTTTCCTAAACTCTGGGTGCCCACCAATTTCCACACGGGCAGTTAAGAGTTAGGTTTATCAGGATATTCAGGATATTCAGGAATTGCTGGAGGCAAGATGGATGGCATGGCGTATTACTAGTTTATATAGTATTTCTTTTCCGCTGCACTGTTTGTTGTTGTTGTTGTACACTCTGATGATATGATGTAATGTAATGTATAAAATGAAATAACTGATATAGTTCTTTGTTTAAAGATTATTCATTTATTATTATATGTTGTTCCGCTGCGAATTGTGAGATTCTGATGTTGTTCTTGTTTTCTGTTCCGTTCTATGTTTTCAAAATGTTCTCTATTCTATTTTCCTTCTATTTTAAATTTTTTTTTTTATCTTCTTTCCCCTATCTAAATTTTCTATCTTTTTCTCTTCTTTTCTTCTCTTAAAATTCTTTTTAAAAACCCTCAGTGTTCGGTTTTCCGTCGTTCGATTCCTCGACAGTCGATAAAGTGAGTGTCGATGTTGAATTTTCGGAAGACGAAGAATCGAGTCCTGACAAGCTTGATCCAACAACAATGCTGAAGTGAAGCAACCCGATCCAAAATGCAATTGCCAAAATCCCCAGATTGAATGCTATCGAATCTACACCTACTTTTCGATTATTTGGAAAAAAACCAACTCTAGACCGCTCGTGTGAAAAATTCTGGGCACCCAGAGTTTAAGAAGGGAACAATAAACTCCGGGTCAGTCATGGGACTGCTATGACAAACAAAAACAGTTTTATCTTTAAAACAAACAATAAAATATTTTAAAAGAAATCCGCAATGCCTTTTGAAAAATGAAACTACCATAAGGCCACCTGCCGCACACACCATGCAAACGCAGAATTGGAGGAGATTTCTCCTTATGATAGTCAAAAATGCTTGATACGCGAAAACCATTTTGATATTATTATTAGTGCATAGTGGAAAACATTTCGAAAGTATAATATTAATTTTAGCCAGCATACAACATTTCATTGTATGCCTACTATAGCTACCATGTTCAATAGTAGGTTACCGCCACATTCCATGGCAGGTTATACAACTAAAACCGTACATGGCGCGTATTGTTTCTTTGGATTTTCCAAAAAAAGGTCAGGCTAAGGAACTTCCTTAATAAATGGAACATCTCTAGAGGGACGTCCCCAAGAACCTGCCCGGCTCTCTGCCAACACAAGGCCGGTGTACTCCCTTCCCGGGAGTAACACCTAAGATATGCTGTCTCCGGTCGTTCGCGACCTTTATCCGAGGGGCCCCCAACCAACAACCACATAGCAATAAGTATGCAGCAACCACATAGGTAAATTTCTGGGCTCCATACCATGATATCACCTTTAATCCAGAAGAAATGGACATACCCTAGGGGCGCGACCCCTGCAACCTTGCCGCAAAATTCTTGTTTCGACCATTTTCGGGTTGTGAGGCTCGACGAAGTCTCGTCCACAAAGCTACGCTTTTTCACAAAGCTACGCTTTTTCACAAAGCCATGCTTTGATCAACAAATGATCAGTAGCACTTCGTATGCCACAGTACCAAATTGGGAATGTATCACTAGTAACCGTCAACTACATAACCTCTGAGCTCGTACATCTCAGAGAAGGGTGTTAAGCTAAGAGAATAAATTCTCTGCCACTAAACAGAAATGTATTTGATAGAAACTGGTTTTACATCTCAAAGTGTAATGTCAGACACACATCCATACAAGTCTATTTCGGGTTCGAACAGAACCAAAGGCACTTCCAAAGAAGCCATTGCAATCCGGGTATCCCCAATCCCGATCGGACTCCCCATCACATATGGAGATCTCTATACCGTAGCTACTCAGTGCAGAGTCATTCGACAGGTTATCCTATCGTTCTCGAAGACACCTAGTCTTCACCGTCAGTCTTCAAATGTTATCCATAACCTCGTATCATTATTTGGAATGGGTTATATGACACAAGGTCCTCTCCCGGCTAAACCGAATAATGAGCGTAATATTTTAAAAAACGTATGGATATGGGATTTCAGTTAAGTCACAACTTTAAAACCCAAAACTTTTCATTCAAATGGTTTAAACAAATTACCATTTCCAAATCTTTAAATAAAAAGATTCAATTCACAAAGTTCACCCAGCTTTCATAAAGATTCATTCACAGGTTTCAAAACAACTTCCATTTCAAATTGGATTAACAAATCCAATCTTTAAATCAAAAAATTTAATTCATAGCTTTCAAAACCATTTCCAAAGATTCATTCATAACTTGGAAAACCATTTTCATTTTAAACTTGAAATCCTTTCAACATAAATTGGAAATTCTTCCTTATATGAAAGCTTTTATTATTTGAAAACAAACAGTTTTCATTTTGGAAAAATCCGATTTCATTTATACAAGTTAAAGCCCTCCAAGTATACAGCTTGGTTTAAATTCAAATTCCTTAAAACAATACTTTTAAAATGGTTTAAACCCATATAAAGTCATTTATAACTTGTATAAACTTTTTAAACCAAAATTCCTAAACATAGAATTCAATTTCAAATTTTGAATTCAAAATTAAATTATTTAAATTCCCAAAACTTTATCAAGTTATTCAAACTATATTCTATCTCTAAAACACCCTTTTCAAAAGCTTTTCAACCCAATTCCATATCCAAAACCTTTTGGATTCAAAATTCAACTTTAAAACCATTTCAAAAATCTATAACTTAACCAATTTTAACGTGCAATCCATATTTGTGTGTATATAGTGTAGTCCAGGGGTTTTTCACAATAGTGCACAACATCAATCATCACAATCCAAACACAACAGTATCGATAAGCAGTATAATCCTATAACGCTTATCTTCATTCACAAATTCACAGATAAATGTATCGCAGATAAATAAATAAATTACACACAGCTCAATTCACAGAACAGAATATTACAGTCCAGAGATAACAATCAATTCAAAGCATTTCACACAATACAAACATTCATAAGTAATCCAAGCATTCGATAATCATTTATAAACATGACTAATTAATTGTTTAACTTTAAATTAATTCAATTAAATTAATTTACTCATGAATTAATTACTCAATCCTGATTATAATTTAACTTAAACCAGATTAATAAATTACTAACCCTGGTTAATTAACATTAATTAATTACAAACCATTTTAATTAATTATCCTTTAATCATTTACTAATTAATAAATAAATCAACCCTTAATTATTAAATAATTAACCTTTAATTATTTAATTATTCTTTAATTAATAACCCTAAATTAATTACATTAATTAATTACTCCTCAATTAATTATCATGCCTTAATCATTTTAATTAATTAATCTTTTATTACCTTTTGATTATTTATCCTTAATTACATTAATTAATTAACCCTTAATTAATTATTATTTAATTAATTATCTTTAATTAATTACAATAAGTGATCATACCTAATTACTTAATCAACTTTAACGATTAATTACTTTTAATTAAGTAACAATCTTTAAGTAATTAATTATCTTAATCATAAATAAATTAACCTTTAATTAATCACATCAATTAATCAACCACTGATTAGTTACATTTAGTAAATAACATCATCCTTTAAATTTCATTAATAAATTACTCAAGACCTTAATTAATTTTAAAAGATAAATATTTATTTTTATTTATTACAAATCATCGATTAAATCTTATTTCAAATATCCTTTAAGACAAATTATCATTATAACCTAATTTAACTTAAAATCTTTAAGAAAAACAAACATTTAATCTTTTTAATTAATGAAAGACTAATGCACTTCCTTAATTACTATTTTCATTACAACGTTTTATTTTCTTGAAAATACTGGTTGATTTATTTAATAAATTAACTAATTTATGATTTTTAAATACCAAAACAATTTTGAAAATATTCTCAACTTTTAATTTAAATCTTTAAAATCTTGCTTAAAACTTGTTTACAATTCTAATTTGAAAACTTAATTTATATTTCTTTGAAGCTTTGAATACTTAAGTTATAATTTCCTTTGAAGCCCAACAAAAATACAAACCTGAACCCAAATTTACTTATCACACGGAAATTGGGCCGAAGCCCAAACCGAAGAAAACAAACCCAAAGCCTCTGTCTTCTTCTACTCTTCCTACCAACTCCAAGATCACCCAATAACAACAAATCCCAATGTCTCGAACCCAAAAAAAACAACTCCGATCATCTGCGAACACCAAAACTCACACGATCACGATACAACTGGGAATCGAACCTAAAATTGCTCTCGCTTGATTTGCCCAGACGAGATTTTCCCACGTGCACGCTGTGCACGTGCACATCTTCGCCAACGACCATCTCATCGGCGCGACACCACGACCAAGACACACACCGTCTTACGATCCAAAAATGCTACTTGCCAAATTCCCGCAAATCGACTCACCTCACCGTCATTCGACCACTTCATCGAATGCCGCCTATCTCGATCAAAAACTTATCCATGCAGCCACCTCCGAGCCAAACCTCTTATACTCCGGTTACTCCACCATTTCCCACTTCGCTTGCATTTTTCGACAACCCAGAACCATTCCAAAACCCTAAAGCCCCCTTGCTCTCCTAATCCAAACCCTATTTCAAAATTTGGCCACGGTCGAAGCCTTCCCCACGACCACCTGCATCTTTTAGAACAGGCCGTAACACCCCACGTTGATGAGAACGACAGAAATTGATTTTAGAACGAAAATTTGACTTTTAACAATTTCTTGAGATCTACCACACTAGAATTTATAATTTTACTTCTAAAATTTCTATTTTCTACATAAATAATCAGATTGCATGCTTGAATTCTTAAATTAAACATATTGAATTTTTCCTTAAACATAGTTATCTACGGTAAAACCGGTTGTAGATGAACTATACAGCTTAATTTCTTTACAAGCTATTTTTAATTTAAGCTGTACACAAAATTTAACATTTTTCTAATCTATAGTATAAATAAATATAAACTAGATAGAAAGATATGGAATTTCTTTTTTTTTTGAAGTGGGCATGAACTTATGGTTTACCAAAAATAGAGCAAACTTTCAAATCCATTATCAGGCATCATTCTCAATAATCATTCCATGCACAAATAGATAAGAGGGTCTAGTTTGCTCACCTGACATGTTGACACAGCAGAGAACAGAGAAACTTTTAAATTTTTGAAAACTGGAAACTGGGATCTAACTCGAGTTAATTTGATCTGAAGAATTTGATATGCCAATGACTTGGTTTGATTTGAAATTTGCATTTCCTTTAATTTGGAATTGAGTTGGTTTTGATCCAGCTTGCTATTGATTTGCTTGAACCTGATTTGTTACTCAGGTTGACTTGCTTGCTTTGAACTTCCAGGTTTGCTTTCAGATTTTGAAGATTATTTTGCGCTTGTTCTTTAAGTTATTTTTGATCTGAAATGATCAGTTCTTGGCTTTTTTCTTTCTGATCTGGAAACTGCATCATTTGCTCTGGAGCTTGACTATAGTTCAGATCTAATTTTACTTTGCTTAGTTGTTATTTGATTCAAAAAAGAATTTCCAGTTTGAATTCTTTGCATTTATTTGAATTTGCTTTACAGATTTGCTTTGATTTCCTTTGTATCAGGTTTTGAATCTTGCTTTTGCTGTTTTGATTTTATTTTAGAGAAGATGCGAAGTGGAGAGTTTGAAAATTTTGAATTGGAAGTGAATAACTAAATTTTCCTCTAATACATGTTATTAATGCATTTGCCACTTGTTAAATTACTTGCCAATTAAATGAACACTTGCTCAATTCATAATTCTTTAACCTACACTTGTTAAGTCCTAAAATTTCCACCTTACAAATGTTAATATGAAAAAAAAATTGTGTTTAGGCCATTAGATAGTATTTATTTACAATACATTCTTTTCTATATTAACATATGTTTCTTACAAATATGGTTTTAACTTTTTACATTTTGTATACACACAAACTACTTTTACTTTAAGTAAAATTATAAAATGAGAATACCTTGAACCTTTATATTAGATCTTATTTCATAAATTTACAAACCAATTTTCTTAATTTCCAAAATATATGTACTTTTTAAACTTTTATTAAACCATGTTTTAATATCATATTATATTTAAAATTCTAGTTATATACATACATACATATATATATATATATTCAAAATATAAAATTTTTAAATCCAATATATATTATTTAAAACATTTATTTTCCTATTTTCAAATTCAATTTATTTGTAAAATATTTACAATTGGATTCCCAAGTTAAATCAATTTATTTTCAAAAATATTTATCTTAGAGTTTCAAATTCAAAATAACTTTTATATACATTTATATTAATAATCAATAAAATAAATTCACAAAATAATTACAAAAACTAAATTAATTTCCAATTTGAATTTGATTTTAAAACGGGAATGTTACATATTATACTATATTATATATACGCGTATCATATACACACACACAAATATATATATATATATATATATATATATATATATATATTTGTGTGTGTATGTATGTATATGTATATGTATATGTATATGTATATGTATATGTATATGTATATGTATATGTATATGTATATGTATATGTATATGTATATGTATATGTATATGTATGCATGTGTAACATAGCAATCCATGCAGAGTTTAATGTAATAATTTGCACCCCGGTGAGCTCGGATTTTTATTAAATCAAAAAGCCAAGTCCACCAAGATATGAATCGTTGGTTTGGTATCTAGCAAAATAAACAAAAGAATTACATCAGAGCACCAATGATATAACTTATAATGGAATAATAAAATATAACAAGTCGCATAATTACTTACCAAGATTGACACTTCAATTATTTAGTGTCCTTATCAGCGCCGAGCATGGATAGGGGACCTATCGCACTATTGTTCATGCCTTGTACCAGTACTTGTCCTTCTAAAATATGTTGTGGGTTATAATAAGGAGGGGATCAGAACAACATTCTAGTGACTAGTATATTAACATAAACACTAGTTTATGCTGATTGTCTTCTATCTCTTGTTATGTCTTTTATTTTCAATTAGTTGTCTCGACTTCGCATATGCGTGTGGTACGTTTCATCTACCTGTGGTAGACTAGCTATGTACTCATCCCTCGTTGGACTAAGATACCATCCTTGCCAGTGTCCCTTAACTCGGCATCCCGTCCTGATTCATCACCCTTGCTGTATCACGATCTCGACGCCGCATGTACCAAGGAACTCCTGTAGTCCCTACAACAACTTACAATGATTTATCCATTCACTATGATGCATTTTTAGGGATTTTCTTGTCTGCTTTTTCGTTGTAGACTCGGCTCTATATACTATAAATATGGTGGATTCAGAATCATCAGCTGTGGACTCGGCTCCATGGACAACCCCATGCACGTTTGAAAGACTTCTATAGTAGGGTTAACTAGCCTTGCCTCATAACAAGCAAACTAGCAAACAATGTGGCGATGCATAACCCAACGTAGACCATACACTAGTAGATAGTGTAACTCATTAGGTGTAACTCTGGTCATTCCCGTTGATAGCTATGGATTGATGATGTTCTCGACCTATGTATGGTCCTATTCCTTTATTTGGTACCAGTTCAGCTGACATGCTGTCATATTGTCGTTCTTCGCTCATCATCCGATTTATATTTCCTATTGCAATCAAGAAAATACCCATTTCCTATTTTATTGAAGCAGACTACCTTTCCTATTGGGGTATTACTTTATTTATATGCAAGCGTATACTCTTCAATGGTCCTATAGTTGGATATGTCTCACATCAGTATAATGTATACACAACTGCTGGTAGCCTGTTGTGGTAGGAAAATTGGGGTATTACTTTATTTATATGCAAGCGTATACTCTTCAATGGTCCTATAGTTGGATATGTCTCACATCAGTATAATGTATACACAACTGCTGGTAGCCTGTTGTGGTAGGAAAGCTTCTATTGTGTAACACTGCTGACCTTGCAATCTAACATATTCTAATAACTATGTCATTCTATTCATTTAATCAGATATTAACTTTCATAGTTCACACCCATCATAAATGCATACTTGAGACTATGTACATATATTAATTATACATATCTTTGTACGTTCTTGTTTATTTGTCGTGCCTCAACTTTCACCATTAACAGCATTACTTCAGTTTTCATGCATTTACTTCTTATTTAACTTCAAGTTATTTACCGCTTTGTTTTAAGTATCTTTTATGGTCTCCTTTTTCCTTTCGTTTAACATTATTGGGTGAATTCCATCGTTTCCTTTTTAACTAATATCTTTTTCTAATTGTCTATTTAGACTTATTGTCTCCATATCAGTTTAATTGTATCATCTTAGTTTACCCTTTTTTTTCTACACCATTTTAAATTACATACTCTGGGTTTCCCTTTTCAATTATTGTTATTGTTCCTGCCTATATTACTTTAGTCATGCTTAAGGATTTTTATGTCTTAATACATTGGAGTTACTTCTTTCCTTAAAGGAAATTATTAACACTGTAATTCTCCACAAATTACTAAAAAGAGTTATGTGCGAAACAACAAAGAATTATCTTTTGGCTAGACACCACAATGGACATTTTATCTCATCTAGTATACACAAATATCGTCAAAATGTATGCTTTAGCTTATGTATATAAATTATTAAATATAAATATATATATATTTATATATTATATTTTGAATGATTATAAATACATACGTGTGTATGGAGTTTATAATATATATGTATGTATGTATGTATGTACGTACGTATGTATGCATAATTATGTATATGAAAACATTTAAAATATATTACAAAATTTAATTATTATTTTTGTTGTAAAACCGAAAACAAAATTAAATTATTATTATTATTATTCATATAATATATATATTCTTACAAATAGTTTGATAATAAATAAACATATATGTATACATATATATGAATGAAATCTATATATAATATAAACATACACACGCCTAATAATACTTACGACAAACAAAGATTTTTTAAATTTATTTAATTTAAATTTTCGATCAAAAATAAATAAAAATATTATATATAATATGCTTTCAAAATTATAATTTTGTGTTTCATAGATTTATTTAAGCGATTTGAATTAAATTATATATATATGTATATATATTAAAAAATATTTTTTATGCTAAAAAATATTTCAGATATAAAAATTTTAATATGTAATTTTTAAAACATATTTTGTATGGTATATTGTTTAGTATTTAAATTATAAACTTTAGGTTTTTTAAATAATATATATTAAATTAATTTAAATAAAAAATAAATCTTTCATTTTTTATTTTATAATCTTATGCTGTGAGTATCACGGTATGTATATGTTAAATTTTTTTCTAAATTAATTATATAAGCATATGAACAAACAACCACTTTGAATGTGACGATATACTGATATACTAGAATCCTCACCTAACGAACAAAACAATATATGATATATAAATTATATAAACATTAATATATAGTTGTAGATCTGAAAATTATCTTATCTCTAAAGCCTATTAGTATACGTTGAAACGAAGAGACTTACTCCTTGAACAATTTCTAATTTAGTAAGGTGCTTGCCCCTGAACTAATGACCATTGACTATCGGATAGCGATCGTTTTTATTTGATTTATGCTTGGATATGAAGGGGAGGATGAGGATTGCTTTTGACAAATAATAAGGTAGACGGAGGCTCCAAAAGTAGTCAGTGAGTATGGGTTGAAGAGATTATAGAGATAAGTTAGGATCAAGATCCACATTTCTCTCTTATATATTCTTTCCTTCAACTAAATCAAAATCCTAGCCCCACTTGCCATCATATGTGTCATGACCCACTTTTCCGTATGAATTTAAACTGACATTTTCCACGCTTGTCTAGTCCAAATTGAACAGAAAAGCGGATAATAAGAAAAAGAAAGTGGAAAGAAGATAGAAAGAAAACCAACAACACAGAATCTCACAGCAGAAATGAATAATCTATAATATAAAACAAATCTTTACATAAATAAAAACTATAATTAACATATTACACACACACAGAGACATCAAACAGAGTATACTAACTTATGCAACACAGACAATTATAACACATGTCCTTACAATTTCTGATAAACACAACTAATATGCAATGGAAAGTAATCATCAATGTTAATACGTCTCTGGGTCTCTAGCTCCTCCCCTGAAGCTCCAATCTTTCTAGAAAAACCTGGAAATATGCTCAATCTAACCCGAGAAATTACGAAAATCCACGCCCGGATCAGTCTGGTAAAACCAGCGTGAGAATTTAAATCACAAGGAGTTTTATTTCTATTATCTTTAGAAAAACCTTTAAAATCAAAGGTATCTCATAAAACCACGTCACACATAAACATGACAGTTTTTTCCTTTACGATAACCAAAACACTTTGTACCAACATCATCTGATATTATTCTAGTGTTTAAGTACATATACTTATTCAAATAACTGAAATTTTTACATTATTAAATTCCAGCATACTAGGCTCTACAACCAAAACTATAAAGGCATATATTGGAGAATGGATTCCATACGAATAACTAGGCACTGGGGTACTACCTACCAAAATACATGTCTAAAAAAATTTACCAAGGACCATGCAGGGATCCCATGCACCACAAGACCGAACTACCCCTAACCTTGATAGACCGAATATGCTATCATCCCGGGTGTTCCCACCCTTTCCGAGTTCCTTCCATATATCGTAGTAATATCCGAGCATATCTAGAAAGAGGGTAAACATACCCTAGTTGGGTGCGACCCACTTAGCCTTGTTGCAGCTTCCTTGATTTTCAATCATTCTCGATTGATGAGGTTGAGGCTACGATTACCTTTGTTAAGGAATTATACTTGGAATGATCACTGTCCTCCAATGACAATGTACTGATAGCATTCATTCATACGAGTCTGTTCTGGGTCTGAACGAAACCGAAGGCACTATTCCTACTACATCCATTTTGAAAACATCCTCAGGATTAGTAGCGATTAGCCTTTGCACTTCAATGCTCCATCTTCGATTCCACGCTTCTGTCTTCACTTCAAAAACGTACTCGTTGGATCGAAGTGGTTTTCAGATAACTTATCTGATCCCAGTCTCTTCGAAAAAATATTCTATATTTTCAGTAAACTCAAACCCAGTTCTTTAGGAAATAAACAAAAAAATAAGATCGGAGATCATCTCCTAACTGTTAGTGGACGGATTTCCTTATAATCGTCCTAGAAGAACGAAACGAGTTTATACGTATAGCATAGCACCTCGAACGGTAACTATACCACATAATTCCCATGTTTCTTCTAGATATTTTCAAAGTTACGTTTTGGGTTCATATTTGATAGTCTGTTGTTTAACTATCAAATAAACAATCATTCAACCAAAGATTTCATTTCCCACTGAAATAACTAAGCCTTATTTTTTTATATTCAATAAATTAAATCTCTTGATCAAAAAGTATATACTTATCTCACAATAATAAGTATATTCACGAACCATTTTCCTTTAAATATATTTGAAAACCTTTTTAAATAAATATGGAATGTACTATGCGGTATCAACCATGGATCCGTAGTGAGATGATTACATCTTTATCCCAGAGAAACCCACACTTAACCGTAGGCAATCTCCGCCTCCCGATTACGCCATGTAAGTTTACCATTACTTCACGAAAACTTTATTTAATAATTATCTCAAAATAATACTTATAAAGTTTCTATATAAATTTTCCATGTTTTAATTAAGTAAAATACTCTTTTATAAAAGCTTTACTATATAATATCTTCCTTTTAAAACATAATTACTATTTAAACAAATTATCTTTGGAATACCAATATTGTCTTAATATTAATTAATCCTTAAGTAATATTTAACCTTAATCAAATCATTACAAGTAACTTTTATTAATAATTTATATAATTTTTAAAAGTAAAACAATTAAATAACTTTGAAATAATAATTAAATACTTTTTAATAATTTTTTAAGAATAATAAAATAATTAACTTTAAATCTTTTTCAAATACTCATTAATTAGCTTTAAAACATCCTTAATAAATAATAATCATCCTTAAGCAATTTTGGTTCAAAAGACAACTTCTAAATCGAAAAAGAAGGCTTATAATTTCAATGGCACTTAATCAAGTTATCATTCAATTTCATAACAATCCAGAATAACAAACACTGATATGCACATCAATCTATTTTCAACAATTAGTTCAACATCATATTGCCTAGTATAATTATCAGGATAATAAAAAGATGTTCGTACAATATAATAGCAGAACAGGGTTTTATTTCTACTGGTAAATGTCCAAAAACACGTATATTCGGTAACAATGGAAGAACGGTGGTTTATTCTGCCAACAGTGTCCGATTAAATATAATTAGCAGCACGGTGTTATATTTCACTAAACAGATGTCAAAACATTGCATTTAATTTAATAAACTATCATTATTTTTATGTGGGCAAATAATTTTGATAGAGGGGTCATATAAATTTAAAACGACGATATTTGTTTAAAGTTGTTGACTAAATTTCTATCCGTTTAAATGTACCATAAATTTTCACTCGTTCGAACTTGACAACAGAATATACAACGATGTAATGTTCGTCGATACGAACCCAATGCAATGGATCTCGCGTTAATCGGGTTTGGTACGAAAGAGTTGTGGTATTTTTTTTTTAGATTTTACTAATATATATATATATATATAATTCAAAACATTCTCAATTTAATTGCTTCCACCCTCATCCCTTTGGACCGAGCCGCCCACCCTTTTTTTTTTAATTTTAAAACCTGGGCCGAAGCCCATTATTTCCCCACCCAAAAACAAACGAGACCGCTCGCCCCTTCTTTCCTTTTTCTTTCTCCCTTCTCTTTTCATTTCCAGTTTTAAATTTGCTAAGCCTTCCATTCCCAGATACATCCGCTCATCCAAAATCCCATCGGACTCAAATTCCACCCAACCTAGCTCGATCATTGCTCGGCCCATTTCCACCATTTCGACCTAACCTAAACCCAAGTCCTTTTTCTCCAAATTCCAATTTCCATGGCTGGATCTCGCGTGCATGTTGTGCACGCGCACACTCGCCCAAACACCTAGACCTCCCCCATGACACCCAGACCAACTCGCCTCTGCCCCCAGACCTCTATCGTCGCCTTACCGGAACCCATCGCTCCCAAATCAAATTTTTAGCCTTCGACTTGAACTCATGGAAACACCCTCATCCACCTATCTCTAAACTGCTCCCACCATGTCCTACTATCACGCTTACCACCACCATTCGAAGCCCCTTTCCCATCACCACCTTCACGCCCAAAACCACGGCCTTCAGTCGCCTCCTCCTCCCATAGTTCGGCGGCGTTCCAGAGCCTAAACCAAGACCTCCCAAACCCTAAAACTCCTTTCTGCTACCACCACACACAATGTGAACAAAAACCCAATAGTCAAACCCTCACCCACGACGCCGCGCTCCTCCTAGGCCAGGCCGTACCTCTCCTCGTCGACGCAATCACCGAAAAATGATTTTTGGATGGAAAATGATCAGCTCAAGATTCCACATGATTTAGGCAACTAAAAATCATGATTCTTCCACTAAAAATCCTATTTTCACATAATGATCATGATTGTATATATGAATCAATGTTTTAAACATACCAATTTTCATCAAAAACTAAGTTACTTACTGTATTTTTAAATTTTCCCATAACATACAAAACGAACAAACCTCAATTTTTTTTAACACGATCTATGCTAAAAAAACAAACACTTTGCTAGTTTACATCGTTTGCAATTTCAAATTGGGGCGAGAGGTATTGATTTTTGAAGTTAAACATCGATAAGTTTCTTTTAAGGCCAGTTGAATATACAATGTATATTTGTAACTATTTCATGCATTCCAGATTCAAGTTCTCACCTTAAACATGCTTTGAGCTTTTTAAAACTTCCAGTTGCATCCTAGTTTTAGATCTGAAAACTTGAAATCTTGGAAAAGACTTGTTTTGCTTTGGTTTTGATTTGAATAGAGGATTCTTCTTTTCTTTTATTTAACAGCTTTGTTTACAAATTATTTTTACAGACTTTTGTTTGTAGGGTATAAAATTGAAGTAGGCAAACAAGCCTATATATACACACACATGTTTTGCAAGGGAGAATGATGTATACATAT
The DNA here is from genome assembly GCA_030765085.1 of Allium cepa. Taxonomy (NCBI): domain Eukaryota; kingdom Viridiplantae; phylum Streptophyta; class Magnoliopsida; order Asparagales; family Amaryllidaceae; genus Allium; species Allium cepa. Next base: position 592,700,417 of record CM060928.1, read on the forward strand.
GAATTTCGGGGCTCAAAGTTTTTGATATGCTGTTCAAAGGTTTTTGATAGGTTGATGGATTGAAAGAGAATTTGAGATTGAAATGAAGTGAAGAATTTTTTTTTGACCTTTCCTCTTTTGAACCAAACATGCTTATATGTACATACATATGTTTTTTTAATACCCATTTTCTTGTTTTTATCTTTTTACCTATGTTATTTACTTTGTATTTTACTTAGCTAAATTTCCTTTTTGTTTGTAAAGCATGCTTCATACATATATATAATTTTGAAAATGAGAAATATAAAATGGTTTAAAACAAACTTTAAGTGTTCATATTCATATCAATCTATCTTTAGAATATAAAATAAAAGTTTGTCATTTAAAAATATATTGCTTAAAACATTTAAACTTAGCTATTCTGTTTTTAAATAAAACAACATTCTTGTTCTACATTTCTTCTTATTATATTTTAAAAATGAACAGTTCAAGCAAATGAAAATTTCTGCCATTTCATTCTAAATAACATTATTTTGTAAATATTCCTTATTTAAAAATAATTTAATAAATTTTCTCATCATCATCTATTTTCATATATATATATATATATATATATATCTTCATATATATTTACTTATTTTAATATACTATTTATATTGTTTTTAACATACAATATTTATTTGTACTATACATTTCCTTTTTGAACTTATACACACACACATCCTTCTTTGCTAATATGTGTGTGTGTGTAAAAGAAAATCCAATTTTAAACTCTCTTTATTTATAATATACTATATTGTTCATAAACCAAAAATCATTTCTATTTGTAACATATTCTTCTTATTCATCTGCATTTATTTGCTATGAATTTAGTTTCCAAATTATATATATATATATATATATATAATTTCTATTGTTTAGAATATATATATATAAGAGTTTCCTATTAAATCAACTTCCTATTTTATAAATAAAATATGGAAATTTAAAATACTGTATTTTTAAATTTCCCCACAATATTCAAAACTCAAAACGACAAAAATCCCGGGTCGTTGCAATATTCCTCCCCTACCTAGTCCATTCATGACCGAAGAAACCATGACCCTATATGGGATACAAATCAATTTAAAGCCTGAACAAATCATATTGCATTTAAATCCAATTTAAACGCGTATCGATATCGTATATTGATTTATATATTTATAATTATTATAAATATATTTATTAATATTATTCATTAAGTTAAAATAATTTTTTATAATTAGTATTTCATAAATATTAATTTATTTAATGAATTTATAATAATTACAAATTAATTAAATTATTTAGTCAAAGGAGTGTTCTATGTTTCGGTTATTGTGATATTTAGGTGTAAATTTGGTTAGCGATCAATATCTAACTATTTGAATATTAACGTTTCTATATCACTTAGCAGGTGATGTTCCATTTTGGCCAAATTTATCGGTACTTGGTTTTGGTAAAATCCGATTTTACTTTATTAAGCATTATCTGATTTTGACTATTATTTACTCTAATTCTTTTTGTCAAAACAATATCATTTTGGACTTACAAAATTGGCAATGGTCAAAATTTCAATATCATCCATATTCAAGTTTATAGTCCAAACATAAAATCTTTAGTTCAATAATAATAATTATTATTAACCGAAATGCTTTGGTTAGAGACTTTGACTTTGAGTTGACTTCAGTTTATTGTGATATAACCGAGGAAACGAATCCTCCTCTAAACAGTGTTTCACTTCCATTGCTTCTACTCGATCCAACCATAGTCATTTGATGTCATGCCATGATTTAACTATAATCAAAGCGAAGCTTCCATATCGAAGGTCAATGGTATTCTTAAGTCAAGAGAACCGTATAGTTTTATCACATCGATATTTTATATTTGAAATTAGTTTTATTAACCAACCAAAAACTATTGCGTGAGCCATTCCATAGTTATCCAATAACCATCAGTACACACCCATTGGTGCACCCAACAGTCATGCATAATACACTGTCCAGTATTTGAGAGCGTCACGTATTTTAGTCTCGACCGATGCATCGATTTCAATCTCAATACATATTGACTAAGACTATTTAAAAACGTATGTTTATTTTATTGTGATAAATCACTCATGGTTATAACATCTTGTAACTACTATCACAAAACGTATTATTTATGGATTTTCTATTAAATATGTTCTTAATTAAATTAATTAATTAATATAACATATTATATCAAGTATATAATATAAAGAAAACACATTTTCTTTCGAACAAGATTGGTTATCGAGTTAAATATATGTAACAAATACATAATTGATCATTGGGCATACTCCTAACTCTATCACAATGTACGATATATCAATCATAAAATAAATTTTTTATTATTGTTTATGCATATAACTTTTGTTAAGTGATATACACAGATATAGATACAGACACACACATACTTGAATGAAATAATCATTTTATGTTTTGTTTGTATGAACGTGGTATGTAAATTGAAATTGCCATTTTTTTGAAATTATTAAACAAATTATTGTATATTATTCGACTAAATTAAGTATATGGATTTGAATGTAAAATAGTAAGAGAGAATTGTTGAGAACTTTATAAATAACTATAGAAATTAAAATCTTGGTATCTGAATGTAAAATTGTGGAAGGAATTAACGCAACATTTCAGATAATTGAAAAACGATAATTCACATGGATTCAGAAAAATCTAAGAGAATAAAGGAGTAGGGCGAATATTCCCAGAATTATCGAGATGGTTTGTAACGTCTAATATATAACTAACAATTTTATTAAGATAAACAAATTATTCGTTTATTATTGTTTGTTATGTGATGTATATCTTTTTTGAATGTAAATTTTACTTTTACCATTTTTGTCACTATGAGTGTGTTGTATATGTTGACACTGTTATATTTAGAATTTATTAGACGAACTAATACATGTTGACACTATTATATTTAGGATTTATTAGACAAACTAATAGATAATAATTAATTAAATTTATTTAAACAGTTCAAGATCATTAGTTAATAAATATATAGATTTAAACGTGAAGTGTATGTGCTGAAAATTATAGTAGAAATCAGAAAAGGTAGGCTTTAGAACAACAGTAGAAAATTAATAAAATACCATAAAAATTTGAAAAAAAAAAGTCATAAATTGTATTAAGACTTTAAAATGTCAACAAATATTACGAGACAATTAAGATAAGTTGAGAAAAATCTTTCATGCACTAGAAAATCTTCTTCTGTTTTGTAGTATATATTTAATAGATAGCGGGATGCAGAATATATGGCTAAAAGACTTCAACTAGAAATTCAATTACATAATTACCAAAGGCGCTAGAAAAATTTTCTGCTAAGTTATGCATAGAGCAATTGCATCAAAACAAAATCTAATTTTCTCTCAAAATATAAAGTTAACCCAACTTTCAAAATGTGGAAAAATCGATGAAGCCATCAGCATATTCAATGGTATGACTGACCGCAACGTAGTCACATACAACTCCATGATATCGGCATTTGCAAAAAATGGTAGAATTTATGAAGCAACGGATCTTTTCAAGACCATGCCCTTCAAAAATTTAGTTTCTTGGAATACAATGATTGCTGGATTATCTCACAATGACTGTGTTAATGACGCTTATAAATTGTTTGAGGAAATGCCTGAAAGAGATGCATTTTCATATGCTCTAATAATAACATGCTATACAAGAAACGGGGAATTGGATAAAGCAAGAAACGTGCTGGATAAAATGCCTAATAACTTAAACTCTCCAGCTTGTTATAATGCAATGATTTCTGGGTATGCAAAGAATGGAAGATTTGATGATGCTTTGAAATTGTTGGAGGAAATGCCAGTTCGTGATATGGTTGCATATAACTCAATACTTTCTGGATATGTTCATAATGAAGAAATGCAAAAAGGATTAAAGTTTTTTAATGAAATGTTGGAGAGAGATATTGTTTCTTGGAATTTGATGCTTGAGGGGTTTGTTCGAATCAGTGATTTGGATTCTGCTTCTGAGTTGTTTGCAAAGATTCCCAATCCAAACGTTGTTTCTTGGGTAACGATGTTTAATGGGTATGCAAGGGATGGTAACATTTTAAAAGCCAGGAACTTGTTCGATCAGATGCCTGAAAGAAATATTGTAGCTTGGAATGCAATGATGTCAGGTTATGTTCAGAATATGCATATTGAAGAGGCCAGTAAATTGTTCAGACAAATGCCAGTTAAGAACGCGGTTTCTTGGACTACTATGATTAATGGTTATGTAAATGTTGGAAAGCTTGAAGAAGCAAGAAGCCTGTTGAATAAAATGCCTTTTAAAAATGTTGTGGCACAAACCGCTATGATTTCTGGATATGCTCAGAGCAAGCGAATGGAAGAAGCACTTAAAATTTTCGAACAAATCAAGAGAAGAGACTGTGTTTGTTGGAATACTATGATATCTGGATATGCTCAGTGCCAAAAAATGGACGAAGCTATGAAGTTGTTTAGGCAAATGCCTAAAAAGGATATGGTTTCTTGGAATACTATTATCGCTGGTTATGCTCAGAGTGGAAAAATGGACAATGCAGTTAATGTTTTCCATCAAATGAAGAATAGAGATGTGGTTGCATGGAACTCGGTTATTTCTGGCTATGTACAAAATGGATTTTATTTGGAGGCGCTTCAATATTTTTTATTGATGATAAAAGAAGCAAGAAAACCTGATTTGTCTACATATGTTTCTGTTCTTAGTGCTTCCGCCCATCTAGCTGCATTGCAAGTAGGGGAACAACTTCATCTTCTTTTATTACGAAATGGATATGCTGCTGATGTTTCTGCTGGCAATGCTCTTATAACAATGTATTCTAGGTGTGGAAGAGTCTCAAAGTCCTTTCAAATATTTCAAGAAATTGAATACACAGACCTCATTTCATGGAATTCTTTGGTTGCTGGATATGCACTGAATGGTTGTGGAAAAGAGGCACTTTCGCTGTTCGAAACCATGCAGAACAAGCAGGTCGAACCTGATGAAATAACATTTGTCGGGATTCTATCGGCATGTAGCCATACTGGAATGGTTGATGAAGGACTAAGTTTGTTTGACTCAATGAGTAGAGACCACTCGATCATACCTGTAGCTGAGCACTATGCATGCATGGTGGATTTGCTTAGTCGAGCTGGCAGATTAAAAGAAGCATTTGAATTAGTGAACAGCATGAAAATTAAACCGAATGCTGGTATTTGGGGCGCACTACTAGGAGCAGCAAGAATATATAAAAACTCAAATCTAGCAAATTACGCCGCCGATAAATTATCTGAGTTTGAGCCACATAAGATTTCAAACTATGTGCAGATGTCTAATATACATGCTGAGGAAGGAAGATGGTTTGATATGGAGAATGCTAGGGTTATGATGAAGGTGAGAGGAATACAAAAGCAACCAGGATGCAGCTGGATTGAAATTAGAAACCAGGTTTATGTTTTTTTATCAAACGATTCAATACAGCCAAAAAGTGCTGAAGTTTGTATGGTGTTAAAGACATTATGTGCTCAAATAAGAACTACAGGATTAGTTTCTGGGTCATTACAAAACATGGCTGTTCTAGAATACTGAGATATCGCTGAGTGCTGGTTCGTGCAGGAAGGACCAATCGTGATGTGATCTTGTTTCGATGGTTGGTTATATCTTCAAAAGTGATATGTATGCAATCAGATAGAATATTTTCGGATCGTTTGATCACTGATGGAGTAAAAGAAATTGAGCATTTCGTGGGTTATGAAAACCTGAACTCTCTAGTACCTAATGCTATTCTAGGCCAAAGAAAAGGACTACGGTTGAATTTTATTCTAATTTGTTCAATAGTGCCATCTCTGGCATAGTAAATGTTACTGAAAATTCTATATGATAGTTTCACTATAAAAAAAGGAGAGGAAAAAAAAAAATTAACGAGCCAGTAGTTCGTTTTTACTGATGATTTACTTTGTGTTCAAATAAAGTGAAAGGTAAATTTGATCAAGGACAGACAAATGTTTAAACGGAGACCTCACAGCGTTCCCAACCAGGGAGATATTGAAGGATTTCCAGGTATTATTGCTTGTATTACTGATATACCAATGCAAGGGTAAGTCTGAGATTTGCTGTGTTTACTGTAACATACTTGGCAACCAAGAGAAAACTTGCTTTTTATTTTACCTAAAAAATATTTTGATTTTGGAAAGCTAATAAGTGAAAAATTAATTTATCTTAATATTCATTAGTTCACTTAAAATATCTTCTTTCAAAAATAAAGTAAATGCCGTTTATTTTCTCTTATAAAAATTGACATTCTGAATTTTGCTTTTAAAAACAAAATAAAATACTTTTTGAAAACTATCCAAACGGAGATGTTGTGAAAAATATGGGGAAGGATTTATCACTAATATACGGAAGCGATTAGCCAGGATCTAGTTTTGTCGATCGAAAACTAATGTAAATTCAATATCAATTACGTCATCACAAAACATTAAATAACAGAAAGAAAAGACACAAAAGATTTAACGTAATTCAGATGATTTGTATCTTACGTCCATGGAGACTACTAACAACACTAGAATAAGGTATATTTTCCATACGCCTCTTGTCTTCATCCGATGAAGAAGATAATTCTTTTGACAACTTAAAATGAGAGATTAATGAAGTGTAACCGGTTTAGCTTTCTTCATACCAAATTGAGCGGGGACCTTCTCGATGTACTGTGCCTTAATGAGTCTCAACTCTCTCCGCTTTCTATATCAGAATATTTCCATACCCAACATTCCTTGTGTTTTTCCCAAGTCTTTCATATCAAACTCTTTGCCGAGCTCTGCTTTCAACTCTTTAATTCTGATCATACTTTGAGATGCAATCAACATGTCATCAACATATAACAAAAGATATATCATATCTCCATCACGCCTCCTGATATAAACACATTCGTCTTTAAAACTTCTAGAGTAACTTGTGAAAGTATATACTTATCAAATATCTTGTACCATAGTCTAGGAGACTGCTTCAGTCTATATAGAGATTTGTTAAGTTTACAAATATAATCTGGCCTGCCACTATCAATGAATTCTCTAGCTGTCGTAAATAAACCTTCTCATCTAGATCATCGTGCAAGAATGCATTTTTGACATCTAGTTACTCAAGTTCTATATCATAATGAGCAACTAATGCCAAAAGAATATGAATGGATGCATGCCTAACAACTGGAGCAAAGATACCATGATACTCTATCCCTTTCTTTTAAACATACCCAGTTGCAACCAACCTTGCTTTATGTCTGAAATCACCATTGTCGTCAACTTTAATTGTATAGATCCACTTACATCTGATTGCCCTCTTTTCAGTGTAAAGAGGCACAAATCTCAATTATGATTTTTCTGCAAAGTTTCAATCTCTTTTTTAACCAACTGGAACTATCAATTGATGAAATAGCGTCACTATAATCTCTGAGCTCATTATAAACAACATTCAATGCATATGTTGTCATGTCATTGAAGTCAATGTCTTCGATGCTCAATTCAAAAAAATCATCAAGCAGCTTAGACTTCTTCCTCTGTCTGGCGGACCAAGTCTCTGAACGAGCTCCACCCTAAATCTGATCCTCTATACCTAACATTTGTACTATCCTCAACAATCACGGTGTCATCAGAAACATCATTTATATCTTTATGGAAAGAATCTGAAAATGACTTGCCTTGTGTTTATATTCTGAATCTGAGATACCTTTATGGAAACACCATCCATCCTCATCAACCACGGTGCCATTAGAAACACCATCATACTTTCATCGGATGAGGAAGACTCCTCCTTCAACATATCATTCTCATCAAAAGTCACATGTTTGCCAATAATAATCTTCTTGCTGATAGGACAACACATCCTATATCTTTTTACTCCTCTTCTATAACCTAGAAAACCTGCGAGCTCTAGGTTCCAGTTTGTCTGTGCTTTCATGCACATAAACTGAGCATCCAAACACTTCGAGAAACAAATATCTAACATGCTTTCTTTTTCATACTTCTTTAGGGATATTCATGTCTATGACAATAGAAGATGTGCAGTTGATGAGGAAAACCATCAAAGATAAAGCTTCAACCCAAAATCCTTTCTTCAACTTAGCAGTTAATCTGAGACAACGAGTTCTTTTCAACGATGTCTGATTCATCCTTTCAGCAACCCTATTAGACAGAGGGTCGTCAGGTGTGGTGTAATAACTCCTAATGCCTTCAGATTCACAAAAATCAATGAATTTCTGTGATATGAATTCACCGTCATTATCAGAATGGAGAACTTTCAACTTCTTTCCTGACTGCTTCTCAACAATAGATTTTCATTTTCGAAATCTGTCAAAAGTTTCACTCTTAGACTGTAAAAAATATACCAAACTTTACTAGGGAAACTGTTTATAAATGAAATGAAATACCCGACTTTACCTAAAGATGGGCTCTCCGGTACCGAAAGAAATCTTTATCTGCTTGCCAAGAGCACACTCCTCACAATACCCAAGCTTTGAACGATGAATATCATCAATCCAACCTTGTTCTCTCAACTTATCCAAATCACGCTCACTAATATAGCGCATCCGTAAATGCCACAATCCAGAAGAATTTGAATCAGCCGAAGTAACAGAAGCTAATTCACTAACTATATTAGTACCCTTTAACAAATAAATATTTTCTCCTCTCACACCTTTCATAACAATTATGAAACTCTTCGATATCTTTATTTTCTCTCCTCAACTATAATCTTCAACCTAAACATATTCAAAGCCCCAACAGAAATGAAGCTCCTCCTGAAATCAAGTACATGTCTAACATCACTGATCGTACGAATAACACCATCATACATTCTAACATTCATACTACCAACACCAACTATACGGCAAAAGCATCATTGCTCATTAAAATCTTTCCTCCATCAATCTCATGGTATGTGGAGAAACAATTCTTATTAGGTGTCGTATGATGGGATGCAGCAGAATCAATAAGTCATAAGTTGCTATTTGCAGAAGAGCCAAAAGCTGTAAACACATCGGTATCACTTTCTGTATCTGATGTCACTGCAGCAAATACTAAAGCTTGCTTTGAGTCTTTTCTTCGTCCTTCGAACTTGGGACAGTAAGCTACAAAATTCTCCGGTTTCTTACAAATAATTGCAAGTCAATCAGTTAGGCCCCATAGACTGAGACCTTGACTTATTTCGACCTCTACCATACTTTAACTTGTCTTGATTTCTCCCTCTCCGAACAGATAAGCCCTCTGTCCATATTATTTTTCGTCAATCTATCTCTCAACACTTCATTATGAAGACCAGCCTTAATATCTGATAGACTAATCTTACTGTGACCATATATCATGGAGTTAACAAAAGCAGTACACTCTTTTGGCAAAAAACATAAGAGAATCATTGCTTGAGTCTCATCTTTAATCTCAACATATGTTGCAAAGTTCATAACCAAGGTAGTAAGAGCATCAACGTGTTCCATAAAATCGGTTCCTGGCTTCATCAAAACGTGTAACACCATAATTAACACTGGATCTACCAATAGATTAATCAAAATTCGTCATTAATGCCCAAACAGAACAAAAATATTAACTCTGATATCAAACTGTAGTGAAAAAATATGAGGAATGATTTATCACTAATATGTGGAAGCGATTAACTAGGATTTAGTTTTGTCGATTGAACAATGATGCAAATTTAATATCAATTACGCTATCACAAGATCAAATAACAGAAAGAAAAGACAGATGACTTAATATGGTTTGGATTTGAATCTTACGTCCACAATGACCCAACAAGTTTATTACTTCACCAATTTAGAGAGGAGAGATTGCAAAATGATAGAGGTTTCTTAAAGCAGAAAGATCTTATCTTTATTATAAATCTATAGAAGAATGTTTAAGAGTAACTATTGTTTGAGAAGAATGAGATACTTTTCGAATAACTCGAAACCTCTTTAAATAGAAGTAGAATGAACTGAATCTTGTGAAAAAATGAAATTAATTAGAAAAACAGACAATCAAATTCGTACAAATTTTGAAACATTTTCATATTTTTCAAGATTTGATTTGTCTTTGATTTAATGTAGATATCTGTCTCCTTCTATGAAAACATGCACATATCTAGTATTCTCTTGTTGTATATTTGACTTGACCAATTAATTAATTAAATCAATTGATTTGTTTCCTTTTTCTTCTATATGCTGATATATTTAAGTCATATTTTCAACAGGACCTTCACAATTCATCAATTAAAACTGACTGTTTATTGCACCCACTATGTGCTTAGTATCATCTATGGTGACAAAATATGCCAACCTGTTATCGTCAACTTCAGCACCTAACTTTGAATTTTCTTTTCTATAGGCAACTCATACCACTATGATAGTATTAATACGATAATAACATGATTTTTGTTTTCCTGATTGGCATGCTGTTTCTCCAAAATATATGTATAGCATGCTGTATTTATTCAACGTACAAAAAGACAAATGACCTTTCCACTTGACCATATTAAGTTAAATTAGGGCATTTTTAAAATCAATCATCAAAACAGAAGATGCTTTCTTATTCAAGTATTTCTTGTATGCAAATACATAGAGGGCTATGAGGTAACCGGAATTCTGTAGTGAGCTGTGTTACCAGTCTATATGTCAAATATTTTCTAATCCCATTTGTCTGCTTGAAACAAAATACCAATAGGCTGTAGGAAATTTTAAAATGAAGAAACAAGCTGTCATTAGCTACCAACCACCTTGTTCTTTAAATTGCAGGATGCTCTCTGCTTAACTTATGCATCTAAAATATCCGATACATGAATCAAGAATTAGGGATGAGAATAACTTCATCATACATTGTGCTTGTTCTTGTTCTTTCTATAGCATGCACTGTCTTCTGCCGAGGTTTATTCTCTTTTGCTCTTTTTAATAATTAAGACAGTTTTATCCAATAACACACTAATCATATTAACTAGGTTTTCTTAGCAATCCTAACTTCTGAGTTTCTCAATGTACATATGCGTTATATTGTAGAGTATGGGGTGCAGAAAGTTGCAGTATTCAGTGCTGACTATCATGAACCAAAAAGTGAGCATTCACTTTTCAGTTATAACCATTGGTATCAATTTATGGTATTACATTAATGTCTGATGCAAATGAAATTATTTTGAAATTATGTATTGTTTACTATGCCCACATGATTACTAATTACCCATCAAATTTCCTTGAAATATCAGTTACGTCACAGTAGTAAATCTAATTTCATCCGTTCATTATTTCAACTTCCACATTATATGATGTTCAGTGTTATGCACAGACTATCATAAATCAAAAGTTATCTCATTACATATGCCCTTAGCAACAGACCCTTTACTCCATAAAACTTGATAATCAATTATATACAGGTGACTGTCATCAAGTCTTTTCCATGTCTTAGTAGACTGCAGCCCATCCCAGTTACCATCACCCTTTTTTTCTTTTTCAAATTTGCTGAAATTACCCTTGTTCTTCTGACCACCCTGCATTCCCATATTAGTAACATTTGATTATTATTATTGATTATCGCAAATCTTGAACTTTTTTTAATTACCTAACACTAAGTCTATTTCCCCCACAGGTAAGAAAATCCCCTTCAAGTTCATACTCTTCCTCCTCTTCTTCCTTTTTTTTTTCAAGATAGATCACCTATTTTCTTCAATAACACCATTCTCATTTTTCAAGTCAGTTAATTGGTACAAATATGGTCTTATTCCTATGTTTCTGAACCTACTACATTCACTATATTTTCAGGGCATGGCACGCTAAAAGCTCAAGTATACAGTGCTGACTATTATCCGCCAAAAACTCATCCTCCAAAAAGTGAGCATTTTCTTTCAGTTATAATCGTCGTTGCCATTATTCTGTTTTAATTGCTTGATGCAATTTACGATTACCCTAATCTAAAGTTTAGTTTCATATCAGTAATCATTATTACAAATCCAAAACTTCTTGGATTGTTGATATGAATTATAATTAAATTTTATAAATATCAAGCATGATGTAAGTAGTGCAAAAGTTCATGCTATTCGGTGACGCAAGAAATAACCTCTATTAATCCAGATAAGCTTTCTTACGTTGAATGTTTACACTGTTTATATAGTAGGCTGTTACAAACATATTTTAGACTTGTACTGTTTTTTATTTTATTTATTCATTTATTTATTTGTGTGAATAACTCAAGTTCCAATTATATCAATTTTAAAGGTCGCCAATATCAATAAACGTTGTTTTATTAATGATTGGATTGGTTCATGCCAGCATTCAAAATTTGGTCGGTATACGAATATCAGGTTATTATTACCAATATTACTTTGACAGTATAAGCATACACATTTGATATTTATGAGTATGAGATCATGTGTTGAACTTAATTTTTTGATAAAAAATTGTTTGCAAGAAAGTGGGAGTGAATAGATGTAACAGTCAGATAAACGATGTTGAGATTTTGAAAAAGGAAATGAGAAAGATGATGAAATTGTTGAAAAATAAAAATAGAAGGAATTAGTCTTGGTTCATCTGCTGTCATATGAAAGATGCTGATGCAGTTCATCTGCTGTCGTATGTCATATAAAAATGGAAGAAATTACCAAGAAAACTTTACAAAATATGTCTGCCTTAACGTGCAGCTGTGTAAATAAAGGTGGTAAAGCTTTCCTTCATTTGATGGGACTCCCCTCCCAACATCGAAATTTAATCTGTACAATTTAAACATTTAATTTTTTTTGCTTCTCTGTTTTTAGATTTTTATCGATGAGTTTCTTTTATATATCCTAAAGGAATTGAAAACATTTGAAATTCTAAACTCATCAAAAGCCTGGTTTAATATGAATGTTAAAGTATTATGCCATTGGTTTGAGTCACTATTTTGATGAGTGTGAAATTTTGAATCTCATTTTTCTTTCTCTTTCTTTTTTTTTTTTTTTTGAGAATTTAAATAACAAAAAACAACATACCCACAAAAAGAAGTCATCATATTTCATTTACCTAAAAATTTGTGTTTTTTCATTAGGACTGTTATGGTAACGGTAAATTTCTCATTACCATACCATTACCCGTCAGTCGGTCCCCATTTTTAGTAAAGTCGTCATAGCAGTATGACAATGGCAATGTACCAGTTTTTACGGTAAAACATTGGTAACATTTTGGTAACATTTTCTCAAAACTAACGTAACGGTAATTTACAAGTCCACTTATAATACATGCATATTTATGTAATATGTTGGATTATAAGCATTTAGAAGCCATAAAATGATAAGATTCGGTTCGAGAATTCAGTTCAAATGATGTTAAATGCATTTATTTTTTTTATTTCTCATTGATGTATTTTATCAAGTGACACAATGAAATGTATGATGAAACATCACTACAATATAAAAATAAATCTTGTTTCATTTTTTAAGATAAACGGTAATTTACTATTACCAGTGTAACGGTATGTTATCCTTCGATATACCATCAAAACGGTGACATTAACAGTGAGCAATTTTAGTGTACCAGTAAAAACGGTATGACAACGATATTTGCAAAATGGTAACAGTAAGCATTACCATAACAGCCATAATATTCAGCTCAAGTGAAGGAGTAAAATAAAAAAAAATTACAAAAAATGTATAAGGCTATAAGCTAATTTATTTGTTCAACAACTTTTCGTTGATATTTCCTGTAAGAAATTGTATCTTCATTTTCATTTACTACCAACCATATTTGCTTTGTCTTTAAACAGAGGGATGCACTTCTATTTGTTCTTTAAAAGTTTTCTATACAGGAATAAAGAACTAGAAATGAGAATACATCAGTGTACCTTATTCTCATTCTTGTTCTTTCAAAAGTATGCACTGTTTCCTGTCGGCGTTTGTCCTCTTTTTTCTCTTTAATTCTCGTAATGACAACTGTATTCGATGGTACAGTTTTCAAATTTCAAATCTCATAATGTGTCAACGTGCACGCACGACATATTTTTGCAGAGCGTGGGGTGCAAAAAGTTGAATCATTCAGTGCTGACTATCATACACTAAGACACTACCCTCAAAACAGTGAGCGTTATCTTTCCACATTACATTTTTCATGCAAGTCGCATGGACTTTATTACATCATTAGGATATTGTCTAGGACTTTATTCGTGTTAATCGCTATTAGATCTTGATAATAACAAAGATCCTTATGATCTGAATTACTGGAACATGTTGCTGTTCTGCTAATTCCATAATCCATAAATTATTTTGTTATTTCAATATCCAAATTATTTAATGTTTACTGTTTCTTATATATGTATGTATGTATATATCTCTGTGTGTGTGTATTTCAGTAATCATTATTCTGAATTGGAAGTTCTTGTTGCTATAATTTATTTTGTAGGAGCTCACAAGCCAGATTCAAAGAACTTCGAAGTCAATTTAAAAGACTACCATAGTAGGGGAAGAAAGAAACCCCCACATAGCCCCCATGATGAATCTGCACAGACAGGTGACATTTTTTTATAACTAAATTTTGTGTTTATGATCAAATATTTCATGGAAAATTGGATTTTATATCTTAAAATCATTTATATAAATGTTCATATTTCTTTTCTAATTTTTATACTTTATAATGTTGATGTTAACATTTTAAATATTGAACATAAACAATTTCAAAGTTATTTCGAAGAATATATTTCTTATATTTGTATTTTCTACAAATAAAACTAATCAATACTGGGTGATACAAAAAATAATTTTGATTATTTCAGCAGTCTGCATTTTTACTCTTTTTAAATACATTTCGGATTTAATGAATGAATTCTTCATGTCAATTTTTATCTAATTTTAATTTTTCTTGAAAACGGTTACTTTTTAAATATTGATTTTTTTTTAAATTTTATTTAAAAAGTAAACCAAATTAATTTCAAATATTTTTTAATGACTTTGATTCATTTTTTTTATACATATAAAATATTATAACTGTGTTTTGTATAAATAAAAATTGATGATTTGATTAAAATTATAACTCAGATGTTCTAGATTTCCTTTTGACGAGAATCTAAGATATTTTTTTACTATACATTTTGTTTATATAACGATTTTCATCTTATTAAAAACAGTCATGGATATGCAAAACTAGGCACTGTTCTGAATTTATGATATGTTTCTTTCAAAAATATTTTATACACACTGCATTACACATACTAAAGTACTAGTGACTATAATCAGATTAATTATATAAATTATTCTCCACGACATTTTTTTTTCGACATCAAAATATGTGTTTTGAAGGTAAAAAATACATATTTTTGATGAAATTTCCTGGGAGATTGTAATGTCGATGTGTTGAAAACTATAAGTGGATAAATGCAGTTGTCAATTAAATGTATATATTGTTAAAAATGAAAGAAACTGGTTGAGGTTATCTCTAATGTTCATACGTGTTTGATACATTCTCAACCAAACAAACTTAATTAAATAAAATTATAATGGATTCATGCGTGTTTGAGATTAAAACGGATTCATGCTCCTGAAGTTGCAGTTCATGTCTTCAGATTTTAATTACATGCATGCGTCCACTGTATCACAGATTTGCATATACTTGATCATTGTTGCGAGGGACTTTATGAAAATTTTCATCAAGAATTTACATCTCGTGTTTTCTGTTGCAGAGTATAAATTGACGGGGAAGGATTCTTGTATCAGTTGCTAATTATGGGTTTCCTTTCATGCAAGTAATGATTTCTGGGATAACATGTTTTTGATGCTGAACATCAACATATTGCAATGTATTTTGTATTCCCTTATTCATAGGTGCAATGCTGAAGCCACTGTATAGTGTTATAGTGTGTAAGTTTGTATTGTCGCCCGTATAGTTTAATTTAAAATGTATTAGATAATGTGATTGTATTTTTATTTTAATAGTATCTTATCGTGAGTGCTTAATTTGTTAATTGGGTAAAAGGGAAGTCTATTGCAAAGGGAAATCTATTGCCAAATGAGGAAATTATGTTTACCTTTCCTTTATTTATCAAATATTCTCAAGTTCTTTGTTACAGTCTATTGTCACTTTTCATAATTCACAGTGGATCCCTATTTTTTGTTAATACTATAAAACAAGTTCATATTTGGTTATCGAGGTCGCAGCTTAAAACTTTCAGTTTTCTTATTTTTTCAGTTAGCACTTAAATTATAACATTTCATACAATCTTGATGACTTTTATTGCATATATGTTGCACTATTTGTAATGCAAGCGACTTGAAAGTTATGAATTCATTTTTTTCCCCTCACAAACGTCTTGCATTATGTAATGAAAATGGATTGTTGTATGAAAATAAATGACATAAACTAGTAGATGTTCATAGTTATGTTTTATGCATTTTAAATAATGCAAGTAACGACCCAATATGATATTATCTTCGTTGTTGCACTTAGTTTGAAGGATTTGATTTGGATTTAAATTTAAGTTACTAAGTTTTTATCATAATGAATTTGTATTGATATTTTCTTATTTTTTAATCTGTACATGACAAAAACCGGACGGATAATTTTCGGATGCGTATACCTTTGTATCCGCATCCATTTTTTCAGATATGAGATATTTATCCGTTTTTGAGATATTAATACGGATGAATTTCAGATTTTTCAGGTACCCATTACCAGCCTTAGAAAAAAGTTCTTTTTTTCGTAGTATGGAAAACAACCGAGATTTTTTTTTACAAATACCAAAAATAATAGGGAGAAAAAACAAAAAGTCCGTTGTCAGAACCAAATAAAGGATTTTGCCTAATGTTGAAATATTATCTTTATTAGTAGTTGAAATAAAAACACAATCCTTTAGTCCGACCGTTAAGTTTCAAAAATACCCTTATATGTAAACAAGAGGTCAGAAGTTTGAATTTCACAATGAACAAACATCAACACCTATTTTCAAATGAAAATTTTGAAATGTAACTAAGTTTAAAAGTTCGAAACTCTGTTCCAACAAAAAAAATTATAATTTTTTCTTCATATTTTTTATTATTTATATCAAAACTACGCAGAAATTTCAAATTTTATAAGAATTTTTTACATGCACGCACGTGCGTGCCATATTAAAATTCATAAACTTGTTTTTTAGCTAATGATATAGTGATATGCATCTGCCAAATATTGTTGTTTATCATTGCAGTAATAGTCATATCATCTAATAGAGTGTTATTTTTAAAGATACCAGGAACTAGTTTTCCTAAAATTTGTGATATTTCACGCTATTTGACTTATAGGTGAAGCTGTTGCCAAAAGCTTTAAAGCTTTGTTAGGACTCCACAGGTTTAAGTATCAGATTCTATCAATTAAATGCATAAAGAGTAAAGAGGACTTATCTAGGCACTAAATATTCTCCCATCACTTTACCTAACAAGAAAATGAGAACATATTCTGCATATTATAAAGAAAGGCTAAACCAACTTGGCTTGCACAATGTTAGATGTTCATATGAATCAAGCTAACATATAATTTATACATGTGTTTTTATTTCTTCAAAAAGATGATGTAAAGAATGAGATTTTACAAAAAGTTACATTTTTATAAATCAATGTAGAACCAACCTCTATCCTGATTTAACTGTAAGAATTGAAAGATACTCTAACAAGGACTCTGGGACTCTAGCATTGTCTCTTAAAAGCATTTTGGCTTCATATGTTAGGTTTTTTTGCTCTAATGACTAGCACTCTATGCATTTATTGGGAACGATTTTTCACGTATTAAATTTGAAAATAAGGGACGGTTTCAAATTTCTAGTGTAAAAATGATGGATACAAAGATCGAGGGTCTAGATCAATTTGGAAACCACTAAGGCTAATTGGTCTATGATGCTCATTTTGGTTGTCTTTGATATTAATATCAACCTACCTATTTTATCTAGAATTCAGTAATCTGTATAGATGGATGAAGCTAGACTCAAAGCTTACCTAAGGGATATAAGTAGTTCAATGTGAACCAATCAGCAAACCATCATCTTTATGCATGGTAGTATAGTAGTATCTTTCTTTCACAGTTATCATATTTCTATTCGAGCGAATTAGGGAAAATGATAAACCATGAAAAAAAATAGACTGAAATACATCAAGTTTCATTTTTAGGTTGAAGGACAAACGTTAGTCATAATTAACATTAGATTCAACTTTTACACTATACAAAATGCTAGTTATATCTAGCATTATATCAGTTTTATACTATATAAAATGCTAGTTATAACTAGCATTGTCCTTCAACCTAAAAACAAATTTGTTGTTCTTTAACCTTTTTTTTTTTTTAGTTTGTCATTTTGCCTATTTTCATGTTTCTAATATGTACGGCAACTATATGTGCTTTTATTCTCTTTCTTTTGCTAAACAAATAATACGCTTCTATATATTCACAGCTCAAAATTGTCTGTATATTCATTACACATCGGTCTAATTAAAACATAATTTCTCCTCTCTTTCTACAATAAAATGAGAGGACCAACAACTACAGAGAAGTTCACAGCCATAACCCTGGGTCTTCTTGCAGTGATATCACCATTGTACATTGATCGAAGAACCTTGCATGAAGACGATGACGACGAAGATGAAGCGGGTTATATGTTATTCTCTGCATGGCTACCGATATTGCTTGTGTTGCTGATTCTTGGCATCAACCTTACATTCTTTTTTGATAGAAGGTACATGCGGTTTGATCCTTACTGGATTCACAGAGTTGGAGGTTCTTCTTTTGGAATTGTTGTGCTTCTTTTTATCCTCGGATTTGTGTTGAAATGTAAAACTTCTTTGTGAGTATTGAGGTTGTGTGCAAGTTGCTTGTGAGGTTTATTTGGAGCTTGATTATATATGATCAAATTTGGTTTAAGATGTAATTAGTAGTTTGTTTTGATTTTGCAATTATTGTATGTTAGGCTTAAAGATTGGATAGGGTATTTGACGATGTTCTCTGAGTTTCTCAGTGTGAATTTGTGATTAATGGTGTTTACAATGGTTTCAATCGGAGACCAATTCATTTCTGTGCAAACATATTAGACTTCATCTCTAATATCAATTAATTTGACTGTTGTTTACTGAAAGTACAATCAACAATACTCAATGATGTGCCATGGTTTTAAACACATGATCTGGAAATAGTTCTCTCTGAATGCTTGAAGTTTGCGATGGGGAAGGTCTTGAAAAAAAACTAAAATAAAGCTTGTACAGAAAATCTTATGAGTTCCAATTGTAACAACGGCTGGAATAGCTCAGTTGGTTAGAGCGTGTGGCTGTTAACCACAAGGTCGGAGGTTCAAGCCCTCCTTCTAGCGGTTTTTCCCTTTTCCGGCACCTTCCTTCGCCGATCCGGTGATTTCTTTTTATTTACCCTTCAAAACCCTAAACTCCATTTGCGCTCATATAAACGTTCTACCCTTTCTCAGCCTCTTCGGCCTTCCATATATTACCCCACGAACACTTACATCTGCTCTAATTCTTGTCGCCGTCGTTCCCTACAGCACCGGGGGAAACGGCTCTACGACGGATTTGGGTTCACGATCGGGACGATTTGAAGCAACGATGCGAAGGAGATGAGTTAGGTGGATGATGTTGGTTAACTGTTTGACTTGCCATCACAACGCCAACTTCAGGTTAGTCAGTCAATGTAAAACTTCCTGTTCTGTCAAGTATGCTATTTGATCCAAATACAGTTACCATGGAACTTATTCTTAGCCGATGGATTGATACCAGTGACCTGTATCCATATCAATTTTCGTATATATTTACCACTTTCTCCGGGTTTATTTCAATTGAATTACCTTGTTAAAAGTTGCTTATGTTCAATGTTCATTTGAAGATGTTGCACAGCAGAGGTAGCCTAAGTTGTATAGCTGTGTCATAAACTTTAACCGTCTATTTTTATCTGCGATGTCAAAAACATGCCTCAGTGTAAGAATGTGTATTGGTGGAGGCACCTAGAAAATATTTACCTCAGGCTCGCATAACTAATAGTCACCGCACGAACTTTACTTACAAGCTTACTAATGCCAAACATTATTTTGCTTTATCAAATAGGCACCAAAATACTTTTGGATTGTTTATCACCATACGATAGCGAACAAACTGTCGAAAATCAAAGAGACACGGTTGTTTATCATTGTATGGCTGTGAACGACTGTTGGAAAATCAAACACGCACGGCTGTTTATGTCCGAATGAAAAAATTGAATTTGGTGTTAGACAGCATATTAAAAAATTGGGTATATTAAAAGTTTCGTGATGGCTAGAAGCAAGTATTTGAATGCCAATGGCATCACACACATAAGATAATTTTCGTTCACGTCACAGGATACATTATTATATTTTTCAAATATCTTTGCATGTATGTATGATTATCACATTTTTATTGCTTTGCAAACAACATTATACGGTCTTTTTACCTGTTTTTGATGTTTCATCAGTTGATGAGAATTACTTCTACAAGGTCTTGGCTATATTATGACTCTCATTCAAAATAAATATCTTTCAATTCAAGGATAATTGTTGTTCAGCGTCATGGTTATACAAAGCATTGAAATTTACTTATCCTAAAGAAATAAACCCGATATATCATCCTACAACAGTTTTTTTTTCCAAATTCGATAACACAAGTTAAATATATAGCACAAGTTTGATAGCATAATTTAAAAAGCTATTACTCATTTGAACACTGTATTTCTTGAAAAAATTATAAATTGTGTAGCACAACTTAATAAAATAATTACGAAGAACAGAATGGAAAGTGACTACTAGCCAAAAGAGTATCCGCAGGCAACAGTATTTGAAAATATTTGTATTGATAAACACTTAAATTAAGATAGATGATGATGATGATGATGATAAACACTTAATTTAAGAATTCATATCACAGGTCCCCATCCTAACGAAACAAAAATTAACAATGTATCCCATGTAAATTTGTGCATCCTGTTTGGAAACTATCAACGAATCTAACCTAACCCAGAGAATTTTACACCAAAATTTGACCAACAAAAACATGACCTTACATATGTAACCAAAACCTAGACTCAGTTGTATTGTATATGTACACCTTCAACATCAATCATGTAACATCTATCAAATTTTGATGTCCATATGAACACTATCATGGCAAGGTCTACTGATTCAAATCAAACTCTCACCATTATACACTGCAGGAGCACGCCCTGCTGAACTCTCGATCCTCTTCAGACTCGCCCTTTGATTTGTACTTCCCATCCTCCCAATCTTCGACTCTTGCTTTTGGATTGGAACTAAAGCTGCATTTCGCCTCATCACATCCTCTACCACATTCACCACCTCATTCATTTCTGGCCTTGCTTCTGAATTCTCACTTGCGCATGTTGCTCCCAGTCTTAACAATACAATCATATCATCTAAAGGATATCCTCCTCCCGATAAATCTGGATCAAGTAGTTCTGCTTCTCTATTATCTTTTATTGCTGCCTGTGCCCACTTTACAACATCTGTGCCTCCTTTTGTGTTGTTCAAATACTGAGATGGAAATTTACCCGTTAAAATTTCTAGAATCACAACACCTAGACAGTAGATGTCTGATTTATGTGACACTTGTCTTTGATTGATTGCTTCTGGGGATTTGTAGGCAAATAGGGCATGGATGGCCTGTGCAGGGTTTACTAAGTTTAAAAAACCATAGTCAACAATCAAGGGTTCGAGGTCGGAAGCAAGAAGAATGTTGCCTGATTTAAGATTTCCATGCGGTACTTCGATTAAAGATAGGAGTTCTGTGTGAAGGAAGGTCATTCCTCGAGTGATTCCTAGGATTATTTTTAGGCGGGTTGGCCAGTCTAGTGCTGCATGGTCCCTGCCCCGGTCACCTGAGAGAAATAGTAGGTTATAACTTGCAAGTCTTAAAAACTTCTTGAAAGTTTATGTTTTTTGTTTGTAGGACTTACCATGAAGAATGTACAGTAAGCTACCCTTGCTGACATACTCTGAAACTATCAGCTTTTCCTCCCTTCTGTAAAGATAAGCCAGTGGTGGCAACACATTCTTATGCCTGAACGCACCGTATCTCCTCATCTCGCTATCAAACGCTTCTTTTCCTGATCTGTTCATCTCTCTCATTCTCTTTACTGCTAGAGCTACCCCAGTGGGCATCACCACTTTATATGCAGACCCCAATCCTCCATTTCCTAGCACTTCTGCTGCTGCCTTCATAAGATCCGCTACCCCAAACACACCTTTATCTTCATTCACCATTATTAGGTCTGTGCCACCACCTCCGCCGCCGCCACCACTTTTTTTTGACACTGATCCTGTTAGTGAGAAATGTATTAGAAGAAACTTTCATATTGGGATCTTATCTCATGAACTCCGGAACATTAATTTGACATGGAAGTTGGTAATACTTTTCATTGAGCAAACCGAGTCAGACCCATTTACATTTTGGTAGAAATCATCTTTTTCTACATTTCTGTTAGGCTATTAGCTAATATTTACCACCAATAAAGGTCTAATTTCATATGAAAATACAAAATTATATTTTTTAGCTTCCACCAAATCTATCATTATGTTACCTACAACTAGGAACCAAAGTTTCAACAAATCAGCGAGCAGTTTGCACAATGCACTTAACTCTTTATTATTTGAATTTTCTAATGTTTATTTTTTTTTTTAATATTTTTATGTACATTACGACAAATAATTGCTCTCTATCCACAGTATAACTTACTGTCATTATTTTAGATTAGTACTTTTTTTTTGGTTACAAAATTTACATACATGAACAAAAGGTAAATTTTTATGTAGTTATTAAAATTACATAACATGTGTATTTTGTTGGTGTTATATGTGTGTATGTATGTATATGTATGTGTGTGTGTGTTGGGTGGTCCTTAAAAAAAGTAGAGCGCTTGAATATAGTATAATAATATATAATGGTCAAAATGCTACCAACAAGCCTGGTTTGTGGCAAAACAAAAGCTATTGTTGGTATCTTTTTAAATGTATATTACTATATTACATATTATGATATAAACTGAGTAACTCAAAATTGAATTACATAAAAAATGATGTATGTAGAGGCACATTGTGCATGTTGGTTTACTATTCACCATAGTTGCAATAGCTACCACAATTGAATCTGAATTTTGCTTGGCTAATTTTGGTACTTTGCCACAAGGATTAATTACAGACTATCCTATCCTTTAGCAATAATTTGCACTGGTTAAAGATCTCTACCTTGTCGAGCATGTGCTTAGATGTATCGTGTAAAACTAGCTGATTGTCAGAGGGTTTAAAACTTGTTAATGAAGAATTCTGAACGTAATCTCGTCTCATCTATGTATGCTTTGTACACACATGCACATGCACAATCCTAGTAGAAAACAGTCCAAGTTTACTAATATTTTGCAACGAGTTTACGTCAAAATCAAATTATAATACCAGTTTATTTTATCTTTACCTCCTCTGTTGGACCCACCCCGCTTGTGAGACGAGCCACCACTATTAATTTGCTTCTGGCTCGTTTCAACGGCTACTGCTGCTGCTGCTTCAATTGCTTCTGCATCCGCTTCAATGCTAAACTTATCAAAATCCGGATCAGTTTTTCGGTTCCTTGCCATAGACAATCCAACAAAAATCCCAATTATTACAATCAACCCTACAATCATAATCACCGATGTTTTCCCCACCCCTCCATTCTCCGGAGGTGGATCAGCAGCAGGAGGATTATTACTCTGACTAGCTTGCACAGCACATGGATTGCTAAGAGGCGGCCCACACAGGTTAGGATTTCCTTGGAAAGACTCTACTTTAAATTTCCTAGCTAACCCATCAGGAATCGCCCCTGTAAGTTGATTATTTGACACATTCAACAAACTCAAAGATGGGTTATTGAAGTCTGGCAATGGCCCTTCGAATTCGTTATCTTGTAGTTTAAGCTCTTTGAGAATAGTCAATTTAGCTAATGAGCTAGGTATTGTTCCGCTAAATGCATTGCTTTGAAGCTCTAGTTTCTTCAAACGAGCCAATGGGTCGAAGAAATCATCGGGTATAGGTCCTGAAAATTTGTTATTGGAAAGGTAAAGCGATTTTAAGCTTTCAAGTTTGGAAAAAGGAGGCATGGGTCCTGAAAAATTGTTATTAACGAAGGAAATGGTGCGTAGAAATCTTAATTTGGATAAACTTTCCACATCGATCGTGCCTGATAAGTTGAGCTCGCCTAAGTTTATGCCAACAAGAATGTTTTTGGCGCATAATACAAATGGCCATGAACAAGTTGGCATTGTGGAGGTTACAGACCATGGTTTTAGTGGATCTGGTTTTGGTCGTATTAAGGAAGCTTTGAAGTTGGTGAGGGAAATTGCTTCATCGGGAGGGTGAGCAGATATGGAAAATGGGATTATATGGAGTAAGATGATAGAGAGGAAAATCCATGGCATTTTGTTCTTCCAAATGGAACTTGATTTGCGAGTTATCATGATGTAGGCATTCCCCTTTTTTGGGTTGTTGTCGTTTTCTTCTTCTCTTTGTGTTGAACTTTTGTATCTTTTATCTCCCTCTCTTTTTCGTTTTCGCCTTTTCATCAAATAGTTTTTTCTAGCACTTTTTTCTTTATTTTATCCTTATTTTGCTTCTTTGTTTTTTCCTAATGAGTAAATTTTTTTTGGGTGAAGCTAAGAATAGAATAGATAAAATGGAGGGTGAGCACATATTGCTAAGATTTAGGATGCAAGATTTACTATGTCCACAAACTTAGACACAAAACAGGAGGTCCCTGTTTTCAGGTTACATACAATATGAATTCTTTCTTGCTGCAACAAGTCTGTATGTTTCAGCATTGGCCAAAATTCAGGCATATGATGCCTCATTGTCTGGAGAAAATGGAATTGTTCAGCTCACTTTACTTAATCAGAACAATATTCTTTTAGGTTGAATTCTGGCAATAATAAGCCTTTTCTTTTGCTTAGTATTGTTCGTAATGTTGGTTATCTCAAAAACCCTTTAGTTAAGCACAAATTGTTGGCTGCTAAAATTTTCATTTGGGTTTTATCTAGGACAATTATGGGTCAGCAAATTTTGCAGTAAGATATAAATATGCCTACTTTGGATAGAATAGTCAATTTTATTACAAGTGATCTTGTTCGGTGCAGTGGTCTTATTAAAAGTAAACACTGCTGTATGTATACCTTTGATATTTGTGTTCTTCTTACAGCTCGAAGAACTTTCTGTTCCACCTATTATATTGGAAGGAACATTGAAGCATTGTACGCATAAGAAGTAACTATCACATAAGTCATCGATATTAAAAATCATTTTTCTCCTCCTGCAGCTGTTGTTGAAAATTGAACTTAAATCAAATTTCGACTCTGTGTTTCTTTTCATGATTCAGGAATTTATGTAAATCATACTAGTAGAACGACATGCATATACAGAAGTTTTATCTCTTGAATTATGTCTTCAATGCCAAACCTATATGTGAAGTTATAATTTAAGTACTGGAGGTTGTGCCTCTACCAATTTGGATAAACCAAATTAATTATATTAAGTGGAAATTATGTTTTATTTCGTATGCTTTATCGTTAAAATCACCTTTAGCATTTTCATAATATAACGCGGTTCCTCTGTGCCATCAAAGGGCATAGTGATATATTTTTTTTTCCTTCCTTCCATCGCAATTCTTTTCTATGCCGTATCCGCGTTTTTTTTTTTTTTTTTTTTTTTGATTTAGTTCTTTAATCCATGGCGAATGCAGCTTTGATTTTCGACGATGCTGTCAGGTTTGAACGTGTGTCTTGTTCTCATCTTCTTAAGTTCAGATTTATCCATAAATTTGATTTGTATTTTTAAAGTTGCGTTTTTTCCACTTTCGGGAGTTAATTAGATATGGAACAGAATTTAGTGCTGATTTAGTGGCTCGTTCGAATCATAATTTATTTACATTGTCGACTTTGTATTTTACTTCGTTTATCATTACATTGTTATTAGTTGGTAATGTTTTGCATTTTGTTATTTTAGTTATGATTTGTGTGGTATTATTGATTGTTGATAGGGTTATGTTGTTTATTACCTTTGAATATGTCTGTTACAATGTTCATGTTATGTATAAGAAGATATGGTAGATAATAATGTATTTTATCCTACTGCAAAAAAAATTAGGCAATTTGATTTTATTATTTAAAATATTGCACAAATTTGTATTATTAATTGTGGTGTCTAATCTATGTGTGCATTTGTCGTGCATGATGCGAAACTGATGTTTTGTTTTATGATATTTACATTAGAATAATAATAATTCGGGAGGGACCGAATGTTCCACGTTGAAAGTGGACCAAAAGCATTCCCCGGCTCCCCTATTAGACTAGCCCTCAAGAAGGAAGAAGTAATCGCAAGCACCTCTAAGCTCAGTTGCCACATCAGTCCCCTATTGGCCTAAGTATCAGTTTGTTGTGTGGGCTTTTGCCAACTCACATATTACACTGACTGGACCGTGTTGCACACGAGCATCTGTGAAATTTACTATAAAATAGAGACCAGTGCTTTCAGGCTCTTTCAGCCTTCTTATTTTCTTTTGTTGGAAAAACCAATTCAATTATCTATCAGTCTCTTTGAGATTTTCGAGCAGTCACAGAGTAGAAAGACAAAAGATGGTAGAGTTATTCAGGAGGACATCGTATATAATAAACATAGGTTTTTTGTGTATTCTTTAATATTCATATACTATTATTATTTCAGTTTATTTTATAATATTAACCTTGTGTTTTTTATAGCATTGTAGGTCTGTTGGTTCTTCTTCTTGTCTATGATGATAAAAAAATTACCAAGCGTTTGTGCTTGATGGAATGCATCGTTTGTGTGTAATTTCGTCAGTTGGTCCTAAATTCCTTTAAAATGAGTTATGATCTTTTTTGGAACAAAGAGAGTTGTAGAATGTGATTTGGATTTGAAGAGTATTTTGTTATTATGGGCTCAGCAAAGTAAAGAGTCTTTTGTTTTTATAGACTTATCAGAACAAAGATTATTTAGTTATTTCAGTTGGTTTGAAGAGTATTATGAATCAAATTGCTGGTAGTGGTAGTGTTTCTAATTGTGATACCCGTAGTTCTGTGGGTGGAGAAAGTATTTTTGCAGATGATGTTGAAGTTGATCGTAGTCCTCTTGGTTATATTAAACTGTTTTGAGAGTTGAACTTTCAAATCCTGTTCTTTAATGTGTTGAACAACATTTTTGTGGTGCTTGTAACATCTCACATTTTGAGACTCGGAAATGAACTTTGATGATGGTGTAGCCGTCACCAAAATCATTTTCAAGCAATAAAATGAGATTAGTATTTTTTGCAATATTAAGTAAACAGATCAGCTAATTATTTTCATTACATAAAATTATCTTACACAAATGTCATTTACATTCCCATTAATCTCATTTCGTGCCCATGCATGGTTAAATATAATAAAACAAAAATAGTAATGTTATGTCTGATATATAAAATGTTGATAAGAATATTTCACTAGTTTTATAATTTGGTTTTACAAACAGTTGAATAAAATAACTTTTATTAGCTACAAGCTTCCTGCTTCATCTTCGAAATTTTTATTCCTCGTTTTAAAAGAAACTTGTCTAATTCATAAACTCAGCATACTCAAATGAGTATCCCCGAGTTTATGGGAAATGGTAAAAATACGGGTTAGAGATGAAGTCCAAGATGAGTAATAATTCATCTTAAACAACATTATCGTATAGTGCGATCACGTTGCTGAAGCACAGAACAAGTTTTTCCTCACTAATTCAATCAGCAACAATTACATTATACTATGTAATAAATAATCATATCATGAACTATCTCATAACATCATTTCAAACATAAGTTTAAACTTTACTTTTCGCATCATATCCCGACTAGGTTCTATAGTTGATTTGCTTATGTTGTCACACATGCACTATTCTTACTACTATTAATGTCAGGGTTGGACATTCTAGGTTATTAATCAGGCCCTTACCTTAATTTCCCCTTTTTTAAAGCATAAACAGATAATCATGTCGCCACAGAGGTCTTACACCAAGTTACTGAATATAACATCGTATTTAGACAAATAGCTGCCACAAGTCCTTACATCGACGTCATCGAACACTATGTCGTATTTAGACATATGGTTGTCACTATGGCTTTGCACTAATATTACGAAATACTATGTCGTGTGACACTTAGTTGTCACTAAAGCCTGATACTAACTTTATCGGATACTATGTCGTGTTTAGACATTTAATTGTCACTAAGGCCTTATACCAATACTACCGAAGACTATGTCGCGTTTAGATGTTGGTTGTCATTAAGATCTTACACCAAGTTTAACAAATACTACGTCGTCTTTAGGCTTTTGGTTCCCACTAAAGTCTTACATCAACATTACCGAGTGTTATGTCGTGTTTAGATGTTTGGTTGTCACCAAGGCCTTACATCTCGTTCCATTATTTCAAATGATACGACTTATTATTCTTTACTCAAGGAGTTTCATCACACATAGTTATCACAAGCCTTATTTTCCTTTAGGCTATCAAGCGTCTTCAATTTAATATGTTACTACAAAAATCAACTTAATTCCATCAAAGCCAAAGAGTGGTGAAGGGAGGTGTCACATCGTCAATAAAGAAGTAACACTGACGCCCCACAAGTAAAGTCCTTCCGCAAAGATTGGTTCCACTAATGTTTTCCTTCCGCAGGGGTTGGCTCTGCCAGTATCATCCTTTCACAAGCCTTATCCTTCCGCAGGAGTCGTCCTGCCGCAACTATTGCATACTTCCATCGAAGTTCATCCTTTCGCAAGTATTGTTCCGCCACAAGCATTACTTCAATATGAGCTTCCCTCCAGCAACATAGTTACTATCGTCAACGTTGCTCCGTCCACCAATGTAGCATCCTCCCATGGCATACTTTCCTCTTGTATGTCTTCCCTCCACATGCATGCTGCTACCGTCTTCCTCAAGTATGGCTCCTTCAAACTATTGCACGTCTATTCAAATAAGTACCGTTCCATGGTGACACCAAAACCAAGAATGACGATGGGATTCAACGTGCCTTCGCCTATTTTCCAGCAGCAT
Source organism: Allium cepa (assembly GCA_030765085.1). Taxonomy (NCBI): domain Eukaryota; kingdom Viridiplantae; phylum Streptophyta; class Magnoliopsida; order Asparagales; family Amaryllidaceae; genus Allium; species Allium cepa. Next base: position 592,729,506 of record CM060928.1, read on the forward strand.
GATACCACATCAACTCCCTTCCGACAAAAGCGAAAGCATTCGAATAAGCTGGGTGTTAAGTCAACATCCACAAAGATTTTATTTTCAACAATGATGAAAGGGTCAATTCAAGCAAGACGGAAGCATTATATAAGGCGCATAAAGCCGCTTTAACACCTGCGCCAAGTTCCTTTCGACACTGTTGACACCAAGTATGACGACGCCATGGAGGCGGAAGGGTCAGGACCCACATCTATAAATACGACCCTAGGGGCCATATTTTGACCAAGTTGTCTTTCCCCAAATTACTTCATGTAATCAAATTCTTTTAAACCCTAAATCAGTTTGGGAAATTTTAGTGATTTGTAATTCGTGTAATTCATATGCATAAGAAATAAAGATTGATTGCTTCTTCAACATGAATGACTTCAATACTTGCGACATGGTCATGTATAAGAAAATATTGGCTTCATCAAGCTTCATTAAAACTTCTACTTGATCACCTTCTCATCTCCACACTTTGGCGTGTTAAACCATATATTGGTTTAACATTTTTGATGCTATAAGGAAAGCTCGAACCTCCGACTACGTTGAAATCCTAAAACCATTATTCCTTATCCATAGTTATCTTGCTATGCCAAGTCTATCTTTAGTTATTATGAGGACTGGCCGTGTCAAAAGATCAGAATAAGGGTCCTCTGAACCTTGGGTAACTAATTCCACTTGTCAATTCGGTAGTGACCCTCGACATTATAAAGAGCAAATACTTGGATTTAAGGCAGTGCAAATCATAAATGAAAAGAAATAACCAGTCTTGTATGGTCCAGACAATTGGAGTACTAATCCATTTCACGTAGGCTCTACACTGATTTTTGCATTAGGAGGATAGTGCTCCAAGAAGGACAACCTATTTGTAAAAATGAAGAAATTCATCTAATTTTATGCTAAAGGAACCATATTTGAAGAAGGGATGATGGTTGATTGCTATACATTTGCTCAAAAATGGCATAAGATCACGGGCGACTCATTAACCCCAAATGAAGTTCAAAGAGCTTTAAAAAGAAAGCTGGTTATTGAAAAAGTGCGCCTGAACAAAGCAACAATAGGGTTAATATCAGTCAAGGCAGACGACCTTCAAATCGAAGCTTCCAAAAGATTGCAACCTCATTACATCATTGGAAAATATTTATTTCCTGACCAAGAGTGAGCTCAATTATTGGCCATCACAAAAGCAAAGGCCTAATTTTGAAAGGAACCTGGAAGGGTCATGATGTTACTACCATACAACTAGCGGACACGGTACCAGTGCAGAAAATATGAAGGAATGATTGTCAGCCTGTTTAAACATAGCAAGCTCGATAACTTTGTAAGAAGATATTAAATGAATTCAATAATAAAGGTCATTCGAATAAGTAAATCTACATGGATGGAAGCACGATTCTTCTCAAATTTGGAAAACTACTATGATGGCCGTAAGCCTTTGATCATAGCAAGATAGCTAGATAAAAGCGCCCCCTAGAGGGAGATCAGAGTAAACCTTTAGCCACATCAGAAATGGCTAGACTAAAGCATTTGCAAGCCCTTGATCATACCTACATGGTCAGGTCAAGGCACCTCCTAGAGAGAGGAGGAAGTAAGTCTTTGGTCTCCGCTTAAGACTGTCGGGTCAAAAAACCGACCAGCCTTCATTTCCGCATATAAGGCCTATCTGAAGCACCTCTTAGAGGGAGGACGGAGTAAGCCTTTGTCCTCACTTAAGATGGCCGGGTCAAAGCACTGAGCAACCTTTATTCTCGCCTATAAGGCCTGTCTGAAGCGCTTCCTAGAGAGAGTTCAGGTAAGTCTTTTTGGTCATGCTTGATGAAAGCTAAGAAAAGGCATCAGATGACCTGATGCATCACCTCATATGGTGGAGAGGGGTCAGATAAAAGGATTAACAACATCCTAAGCCCAAAGAGTGGCACAAGTCAAAGCTTGAGGAGTGGCACAGAATGAAGGATTAAAACATCCAACGCCTAGAAGGCGGCATGAATCATACGATTGAGACGTCCAAAACTTGGAGAGTGGCGCAAAACAAATTGAAAAAAAGAAAAAAAATCAAATATTCAAAGCCTAAAGGGTGGCACAATATAAAAGATTTATCTTATTATTTCCAAAAATAACTTCTAGACTTCTCTTATTATTACTCGATGTGGATTTCTGGTCTTCTTCTATTAGTTTCAAATGATGGTTTCTAGACTTCTCTTATTATTACCAGATGTGGATTTCTGATCTTCCTCTATTATTTCCAGATGATGATTTCTATACTTCTCTTATAATTTCCAGATGAGATTTCTAAAGACTATCCCCAGTTAATTAAATGTTGCTAAATTTATTCTTAAAAGAAAACATGGAAAATTCATTCATTAAATAGAACTGCTAAAGATCAAGTTCAGGAACAACAACCAAAATTTGGTTTAGAACTACAAACGAAGTAATATTAATTTAATTTACAAAATCATTTGCATAATATGTTGTACAATGTTTCGAGACACAGGTACAAAAGATCAAAATAAGTCCGTGGCTCATAGATCCCGCTCTATCTCATCTAAATTCTTAGAAATTGAGGGATCAACAATATGGAAAACAACTTTATAGAGAACTCCCTTAAGCTTCTTATCCTTCTTCCTAAGTGAATCAGAATCATCAATAGACTCAATGCGAGTCTTCAAGACATAATTGTAAACTTTATTGGATCTCTTAATGGTCTTGTTTTGACTTACTAACTCAGTGGTTTTCTTTTTTAGAAAATATTTCTCGTGCTCCAGCTTTTGAACCTTGCCTTCATAATCCATGAAATTTTGAGATGTCATTTCTTCCCATTGCTTATTAATGTGTTGCATGATCTCAAATTTAACTTTCCTACACCATTCATCAACTACTTTTTCATTCAAACCTGGAGGAGGGTTTATTATAGAAGGAAATTCTCGAATTGCTGAGGAGCGAGATCTTGTTGTCCTTCCAACATTAGGAGTGACGAGAGTAACCGGGGAGTTAAGATTCGGAATGCTTTCCCCAATAATGAGTTTTAAAGATCTACAATATGCTTGACCATTTGATAGCTCTTTTTCTAGATTATTTATTCGTTGATAAAGCTTAGCCATCTCATTATAGAAATCAATTAAAAGATTAGACTTTATTTTGCGCTTTAATCCTAAAATTATTTAATCCTTTTTCTTGGATTCTATTTCCAAGCTTGTAATTTTTTTCATTATAACCACCAAAAATCACTCTTTGAAATAGGAGCTTCCTATGACACTCTTGCGCTTCCAAATTATTTAAGAATTTGATAGAAGAGGAATCTTTAGAAGAACTCCTTTTTTCGAAATTAGCAACAACTTATTCTAAAATCAATCGTTTAAAAGTGAGGGTATGTAAGGGCAAGCACGACTATTAATTGTTTTTCCTATTCAAAATAAGTGAAAACAATAATTTGAATAGGAAAAACTATTTCTTTCGTTATGGCAATAAGGGTTACAACTTAAAATGAACAAAATTAAAATTACATCACTCTCCTACCAAAGATAGGTCATAATCACAACTATATCTTATTTTATAGCATTCAAAGTTTTGAAATGGCATTTTTAACCTTTTTAAAAGATTTAGCTGAAAAAATGAATGACGCATCGAAAGGATCCTTAATTACTTATGGGGTATAAATATAGGGAAATCCGCTATAGTCCCATTCCCCGGTGGAGGATTGTCGCAACCGCATATCAGTTTTGTATGGTAAGTTTGAATTTCCTTAAGTTTTTTCTTCACCTGAAAAGTTGAAATGAAATCGAGTGTACTGCATGTAAGTAACTTGTAAATCTCTAAGAAAACAGTATCTTACCGACTTTAATGTTTTGAGAAGTGGGGATTTTTTAGAAAAATCTCTTCTTAACATGACATATTTACAAAATATCTTTGGAAACCAAGCTGCTCGAGAGGGTATTATTCTGTATCATACAATGAACTAAAATCAGGGATAAGAAAACCAAAATAGTATAATTCATAAGAAAAATCAATTCCATATTACCACCTTATTGTGGTTCATACAAAATGGATCTCTTAAAAACTCGAAAATAAATCCATTCTTATTGTACTTTAGTTTTTAAGGAAGTAATGAGCAAGGAATAGAGTGTACTCTCTCAAGCTTCCAACACTCCCCGGAGTAGGGGTCAGATTTGAACTCATCTAAATATCTCTTATGGAAAGTCTGATTAACCTCCATTGTAGTCGCCTAAATAAGAAAAGTCAATATTTTCCCTCTATAGTAGGCCTTATACAAAAATTCCACTAAAATGTCTATCTTCAACCAACATCCAAAAGAGTGTTTTTAATTCATTATTTTTCTTTATGAGCTCATCTCAATGAAAATGCAATTTCTTCAATCAAGGGGCAATCACTTTGTCCTTAAAGTCATTCAACTTTGAAGTCTTTTTGAGAAGATTTTGCTATTGTTCTAATAACTAGTTATACTCTTTTATATGTTTGTTAAACTACCTATTCAAGTGATCTACTTCTACCTGTCTCTTCTCAAATATTACATCGTAATAGCATTTTGTTCTCCTCTTAGTCTAAAACAGTCAATGTATTAACTAAGAATCATTTAATAGCTTTAGACATATAAACAAAGAAACCCATACCTGAGAAACTAGAGATGAAGACGATTGTGCTTTCCCTTTGGGTCTTTCAACCTAAAAAACTTTATCTTTCCTATGAGGGGTTATCTTGGGAAGATCGGCAGTCTCGGTCCCCCCATATTTTGTGCACTAGATTCAGGATTGGCATATCTCGATCCACCCTTATCTTCTGATGGCCCAGAAGGACCATCTCCACCACCTCTAGGGCCATCATTATGACCGCCATTGTTGTCCTCATTATCCTCATCATTGCCTTTTAAATCATCATCGTCATTATCCTCTTTTTCCTCTTTATTTGAAGCAGTCTCCTCATCCATTGGAGGATCATCAAATGATAATAGTTTGGCTGGGTCTATTCCCTCTTTTTCAGGTACTGTAGACCTCTGTTCCATCCCCTTGAATTTAGCTATAAATCTACCATTCAACTCAGGATCTAGAGAAGGGAAACCAAAATCCGGACATTTTTTGCATTATCGGTGTAGGCAACGAGAAGTGCATCTTCGTGAGAATTTATGATAATCTAATCAAGAGGTCCTCTAAGAAAGCGAGAGAATTTTTGTTTGGCATATTTTATAATGTCTATCGCCTTGATAAAAATATTATTTTCCTTCTCCAGTCTCTTCTCGAGTGAAGCGCAACTCTTCTCAAGTGAGGTGCATTTGGCAATAAGCTTGGCCTTCTCTTCTTCAGCCTCTTTAAGCACTCAAGTGTAATGATTCTATCATCTATGATTTTCTTATCACCCCTCTCCTTGGTAATTGTGGATTTGGACCTTTCAGAGAGGCACTTAACCTTTCATTTTCATATGCCACCTCATCCTTGGTTGTGGAGAGATAATAACCTGATTATTCAATGAACAAATCTCCTCTTTAAGCTTTGACACTTCATTAGATGTGCCGAAAGTGCTTTCTTGTAAAGAAAACAAAATTTTGGTAACCTGAGATAAGTAGCATAAATTTAACTCAGAAGGCTATGGAAAAATCAAGGGTCGAAGTTAATAAAATAGGGAAGAGACATACCAACAATTATTGCCTTATAAGAGCGATTTGATGACCTTCCATAAAAGTTGAAGGTGATAGTGGTTGGAAAGAAGCATAGGATAGGGATCAAATAATTCGCCAAAGAAGGTTGTTGAATTTATTGGGAGGAATACAGGATGAAGACCCAAAAAGGATCAGACCTTCCGAAGAAGAAAAGAAGCCAAGGTCATTGTAGATTTGGTTAAGCGTTTCAGGAGTGCTTGGAATGCTAATATGAGCCAGTGGATCACCTCTTAAGGGGGCCACTATAGTTGCCTGTTGAGCTTCAAGATCTAGAGATCTAGGATGTGACTCATGAGCGATAGCTTTAACATTGGAATCATCTAGGGTTTTATCAAGGATGGTGACTTCTTCCTCCTCTTGAATTGTGGAGGTCCGAACTTCATAAGTTTTAGGCTTGTTATTGGATGTAGCAGCGATAATGGCTTTTTCTTCATATTTTATTTTTGCCTAGAATTTAGACTTAGCAATTGAAACTTTAAGAGCAGAGATCTTGAATGTCTTGAATTGAGAGGTTTGGCTGTCTTTTTCTAGCTAGATAGAGGGAGTGGCAGTAATAATTTCTTTTCCAACAGAGACAAACGACAACAGTTTCTTCATCTATGAGAATAGCTATTGAGACAGAGGAACCTAAACTAAGAAAATGACCTACGAGATAACTTTTTAGTAAGTTATAAAAGAATGTGATGGAACCTCGCCAGATATATCTAGTTGGACAGGGGATGTAAATGCGAAGGTCATGGAATCTCCCGCTGCCAAAGAGCTTTTGCTCTTAGAGTTGAGCCGGATTAAGGGAGGTTTTCCAAGGATCTTTTGACCAACCAAAATAATGGAATGTTTCCAGAGCTTACTCGAGGGCCGCAATATAAGCCTATTTTCGATTATTTTAGTAGCAGCAATCATCAAAGCTACGGTTTTCTGATCTGCTTGTTTAGGATTCTTGGGGGCAGGATCCGGGAAAACAATGCGCTTAGTAAAAGATGAAATACTAACTGGAGTAAGGGGAATAAAATATTTACTAGGAGAATAAAAGTCTCCCCTGATGCCATAAAAACACTTGACATAGAAAAATTGCATTTCCAAAACTTTAAACTTGTTACACCTTCTGAGACTAGCTTTGGATATGGATTAACCCAAGATATTTGATAAACTGATGAGTCAATGACTTTAGCAAGATGCACCAGGTCGAACAACATCAGCATTTAAAGAAAGGATTCCAGATTCTAAGGCCATGAGCTTCAGACAGGTCAAGTATGTATATGCATTTGATGAGAGCTGGATAGGAGCAACATTGTGACACCTCAAAAACCTTGATATAAAATCCACGAAGGGTAGGAAGCTGGTATGCCATACATGAACTGCATTATAAGAAAATTACCAATCTGGTGGATTATAGATAGTGTCTGTGGGATTAGGGGTAATGGCTTTGATGCTAATAATTCCAAAATCCCTGAGAATGACATCCACTTCAGCATGGGAAGAGATATATGAGTATTTGGAAACAACTTCCTTTTACTATCAAACGGAGATGGTTGGGGCTCTTAGCTGGCTTCGTTAGCAGGTTCCTTGCCAATTCGCTTGTTACCTATAACTCTTCCAGGTCATATTATTCCAGACTTAGAAAAAAGGTTTAAATGTCCAGTGCATGCAAAGTGAAGTTTGAATTGTTCAAGTCACAAACTATAGCAAAACAAAGGAAATCCTTGGGAAAAATAATTCTTAAGGGTTAAACCAAATAAGTTAAGACAAAGTAAATGTAAAAAGTTAACATTATTGAGTATTATAGCTTTCGACAGTGTCAGAAACCAATTACAACTGCTTAAGGGTCATGCCATAGTCCTTTTGAATCGCCCTTCGACGGTGTTAAAGCCAATTGGCTCTGCCCTTCGACACTGTCAAAGCTGCTTACAACTGCTCACGATTCTCATCGTATTCTTTTGGTTTCCCTTTCGATAGTGTCAAAGTCTTTAAGTCCCACTTTCAATAAAAATGAAACTATTCACATTATAACTACTTAAAATAAACAATGACGAAAAACTACATTTCAACTAAGGCGAAAGGCTGAAAATAAGTTGGATTCGACATTGTATGAGGGACATAGTAGCATCCCAACAATGTTTATTATTGAAACAAACAATGTGAATGGATTCACATTTCTTTTAGTTTCTAGTTATTTCGACTATGTCAGAGGGACAATTGACAGTGTCGACAGTATCGATGAAAATCTTCTTCCCCAAATTGAATTAACGACACGGTAGATTTATAGCAAGTTCTAAACCCCATAGGCCTTAATCCATTAATTAACCACTATAATTTCTCTAGCTAGTCTATAACTGAATATAATAGATTCGGGTTTGAAAACGTATCCAGTATCAATAAGAAACCCCCAAATCAACGAACCCATTTTCCTAAGCAGATTATTGTTACAAACTAAATGAAATCAATGTAAATTGGCGAATGAAGACTCATAAGCAGGATTAAACATTGTATCCGACTAATTTAAATAAAAAACATATTTCAAAACAATGAAATAGATACCAAACCCTAGAAACACATATTTGAAAATTAATTGTGAAAATTAACTTAAAATTCGAGGCAATAGGAACCTTACCTTAAATCTAAAAATTTCTATCTAATAGCTTGAATTTAAAAGAAAATTTTGTTTCTCGTTCAAGTTTTTAATTGCAGGTAGAATAAGAGGAACATGAGTCGGTATTTATAGGAAAAGCAAGTGGAAGGAGAACCGTTAGATCAGATTCAAATGGAAGGTTCAGATCAACACGAGGATACTAACATGCGGGAATTAATCGGCGTCCAAATGATTGACTTGAAAAGCCAAGTTTTTCTCTTCGCCAGGGGGAGGGGTTGGGGAAAATGTTACTACAAAAATCAACTTAGTTCCTTTGAAGCAAAAGACCGACGAAGGGAAGTATTACACCATTAACAATGTAGAAACAATGACACCACCACATGTAAAGTCCTTTCGCAAAGGTTGGTCTAACTAATGCTTTCCTTCTACAGGGGTTGGCTCCGCCAGTAACTTCCTTCAACAAGCCTTATCCATCCGTAGGATTCATCATGCCACAACTATTGCATCCTTCCATCGAAGTTCTTCCTGCCACAAGTGTTGTTCTACGCAAGCGTTGCTTCAATATGAGCTTTCCTCCAATAACATAGCTCTTGTAGTCAATATTGCTCCGTCCACCAATGTAGCATCCTCGTCGGCATACTTTCCTTCTCTTGTACATCTTCCCTCCGCATGCATGGTGTTGCCACCTTCTACAAGTATTACTCCTTAAAAATCTTCCTCCTCTATTCAAATAAATACCACTCCATGGTGACACCAAAGCTCAACAACAATGAAGGGGTTCAACATGCCTTCGCTTACTTTCTTGTAGCATAATACCACATCAACTCTCTTCCGACGACATCAAAATCATTCAAATAAGCATTATTGATAGCGTATTGATTCGACATCCAAAAAGACTTTGTTGTCAACAGTAACGAATAAGTCAATTCAAGCAAAGTGAAAGCATTATATAAGATGCATAAAGCCTCTTTAACATCTACAACAAGTTCTTTTAGACACTATCTAAACGTAGCATAATGGTACCATAGTGGTGGAAGGGCTTGGACCCGCATCTATAAATACGATCCTAGGGGCCATATTTTGATCAAGTATTATTTCCCCAAATCACTTCTTGTAATCAAATTCTCTTAAACCCTAAATCAATTTGGGGAATTTAGTGATTTGTAATTCATGTGCATAAGAAATAAAGATTGATTGTTTCTTCAACATGAATGACTTATAATTCATGTGTAAGAAAATATTAGCTTCACCAAGCTTCATTAAAATTTCTACTTGATCACTTTCTCATGTCCATGCTTTGAGGTATTAGACCATATTTTGGTTTAACATAAGCTATTGCATGTCATGATCCAAAGCTATTAAAGGTTGAGCTATCACATGTCAACTTACTACATGCTAGGCTATCACAAGCCACATTCCATAACTATCGAAGGTTAAGCTATCGCATGGCAATCTATCTCAAGTCAAAAAAAAAGGATATAAAAAGTTGAGCTTGAAAGCTATCACAGGTCATAAACTAAAGCTATTAAAGGTTGACAAAAAGGAGCTATGTATGTCAAGGCTATCGCATAGCAAGGCTATCGCATGTTAACTTCCGAAGTTATCGAGAGTTGAGCTTTTAGAAGCTGTCACATGTCACTATTCTAAAGCTATTGGAATTTGAGCCTAAAATGCTATCGGATATCATCTTCTAAAGCTATTGAGTGTTAATCTTTTATAATCTATCCGCGTGCAATCTTTTTAAGGCCGTCGAATGTTGATCTTTTATACACTATCGTCTGTCATCTTTTAAGGGTATCGAATGTTGAGATTTTATAAGCTATCGCATGTTATAGGGACAATTTAGTAATTATTTTGAAAACTATTTTATTTATATTAAAATATTGCTCACTAAATTATATTATATATCAAATTCTCACTAGTTAATATGGATCTTTACAGTTGTCTTTTCTGGTAACCAGAGATATACTTTCTCTTGCACCATAATTATTAATCATTTCATTAATTAATTAGTTAGTTAAGTTACCCTATGTAATTAACATTTCTCATTACTAAGTAATTTATATTAATTCGAAAACACATGGGAAGAATCTCCAAAAATTCACAAAAATCCAGTTATCCTTCATTTACCTCATATATAAATTTCAGGTCAAAATAAAAACATTTTTCATATTTTAAATAATTAAAACCTAAAATTAAGCATTTTCCCAACATAGAAAATTCCTATATAATCCGTATAATTTCAAAAATATTATGAAATTGAAAACTCGTCTTGAGGAGGTTTTGCAATTGCCCACACCTTAATGGGTCCAAATTTCGACTGAATCGAAACACAAGTCCACTAAGGGTATGGATCATTGGTGTTAATAACCTAAAATAAACATAAGTATACCAGAGAGCTATTTACATAAACTCGCAACGGAATAGGAAAACATAATAGAATATATATACCGCATATGGCTACTATCTTGGAATCAATATTATTCCTTGGTTCTCCAGTTGCCTTGCCAGTGCCGAGCATGAATGAGAAGAATTCTCCATTTACTGTTCCTTTCTTGCACCAACTGCAAGTCCCTTTAAAGTTATCATATGGGTTGTAATGGGGATGGGGTATGACCAACATTCTGGCAACTGAAAAAATTACATACTTTATGCATAACACCAGTTTATGCCGATTGATTACTATTTAAGTGTTATGTCTATTGTTTATGGCTCACTACACCAGAAAAGCGATTTTGCCACGGCTCTGAGTCGTGGCAAAACAGTTTAGCCACGGTCCTGAGCCGTGGCAAAATTTGCAGTGGCAAATATTTTGCCACGGCTTGGAGCCGTGGCAAATTTATATATTGCCACGGCCCAGAGCCGCGGCAAACTGAAACTTTGCCACCGCTAAGGGCCGTGGCAATATATAAATTTGCCACGGTTTTGAGCCGTGGCAATATATAAATTTGCCACGGCTCCGAGCCGTGGCAAATTGAACTTTTGCCACTTTTCAGAGCCATGGCAAATTCCCAGCTTATACCATTTTAACCACAACTCAAATTCATTCCCAAATGCTGTTTCATTATACACGAACATTCTACATGCAGTTTCGAAATATATATAGTACATGTAATAAATAACGTAAATACAAAACCAGTAATAGATGATAAACCCAATTTATAATACAAGTGCTTGATTACAAACTTACAACTTTAAGTTCATAATACAACTTCATAGTGAAACCATTAGTTCGTAGAAAAACAAGTAAACAACATTTATTGTTCATGTAAATACTAAACAACAAGAAAGAAATTATTTCTGAATTCGTCAAGCATATACTTCATCATAGTATAACGACTGCAGTTCTTAGTGAAGCAATGACAACTCCAAGCTAACTGTAGAATCTAATATATAAGTGAAGGCAACAAATTAAACTCAATAGTCCGTGTGCAGATGCAAATTAAAGATATTTCAGATGCTTCTCTCCCTAAGCAAAATCCCTAGCTGCAAAATAAACAGAAAATATGCAGAAAGTCAACAATGGAAAATAAACATAAATTATGTTAGTGTACGTAAACAAAACCTTAATAATTCTCTAATTCTTCTTTAGCGTATTAAAAATAAATAAAAACAGAATATGTCTAGTGAATCAGGTAAGAATAGTCGAAGCAAGAAACACGCTCATGCAAATACAAACACCCGTATCAACTAGTTTTGATGTTAACAATCCTCATTTGTAGCGGTATAGCAAACTTGTATCTCAGAATTAATACTGAGATACAGTAGTTATGAAATAGTATAAATGCTGAGTTGATACACTGAAGCATTAGACATCTGGCCATTTGAAAAGTGATAGTCTGGAGTTATTAATGTTATTGTATCTCTAAAATAATTCTAAGATGATACAGTAGTTATTAATGATTTGTGTCTTATTGGCCTTTGCATAATCAGTATTAAAAAACATGAGTGGAAGGCAGCAATGTAATCAGGGCATATGAAGTTATTAATGCATTACAGTCCAGGCTTATGTAGTTGCTTGCAATAGAGAACTGGGCATGCTATCTTTGCAACAATGAAATATGGGTATTGCATGAGTCTGGAACCTGAGTTTGATGCATGAATACACTGCAGTATGTCAAATGTGCAGGTCAGAGGTAGAGTGTATGAAATAAGTGACTCAAATCATATGATCTAACGCATGATTCAAATCGAATCTCAGCTTCTTCCATTCGAAAAGGTGTAGAAATCGAATCGCAGAAGGTAAAGTTGTATGTTTAAATAACGACAGTTTTTTATTTGATTAATTTTTGAAGCTAATTAAACTAGATAAAAGAAAATTAACATATTAACTGATATGAATCCAACAATTCCTTATTTTTATTCCTTGAGATGAATTTCAAATCATTACTCAATAATTTACTAATCATTTATTTATCTTCCTTAAAATATCTTCAAGTTTCATCATTAACTCAAACTACGCAACATATCACACTGCAATAGTTTCATCAACCAGGTTTCAAGACTTTTATAACCAACAGCAAGTACTCAGTAATACAAAGCCAAATATCACTGTTGTACTGAAAAAGTAGCAAGTTTTAGATCAGGGAAATGACCAGATCAGGGAAATGGCCAGATGTCTAATGCTTCAGTGTATCAACTCAGCATTTGTACTATTTCATAACTTCATTCACACATAGTGCACCTCTACAAATCATTTCCACCATATCAACCTCTCCCAAACAGCAACTTCGGGCCACAACAACCACACAACATACTATTTCCACATTCCTTACAGCATACCATTAACTAGTGCACTTCAACAATTCATACTGCTGCAATCAACCATCAAACATTCTCCACAATTCAAAATCACCATCATAATTGCAATATCATTTCATCACAACCACCAAGCACTTCAGCCATCAATATCTTCACCTGCCACTGCCTCCTGCTACGCACATCCCTAACTTCACACGAATCACACCTCTGCCGTAAATCACTACAGCAACCACTTCCCTGAACACATCTTGCCACCACTACAAAACTGCAACTACACCAAAACCACCATAAAACAAACCATTACTTCCGATCCACTGCCATACTTCACCTTTGCATCTCCACAATAACTATCAACTAACTTACTTCAACTTACACCTCTGACTTTCCATTCGCCATACACACACTTTGCTATTTCACTGAACCCAGACGAACAGCAATCAAACTGTCCTTCCCCCCATCAATATGCAAACAACCCAGCAACCATACCTGCCATCGAACCACCTCCGACCCACAAATCCCTAAACCTATTAACACCACCAAAACTCAAGCAAAACAGCAACTTCCTCCACCCGACCCCGCTTCATCACCGCCCTCGATCTCCACACCAACATCGCGTCTCTATCCACTCAATCCCGCAACCTCGTCTCTGAGCCAAAAACCGCGACCTTCAAATCAACTATCCGAAATCCCCTAATCGCCGATTCATCGAATTCGAACCTACCAGCAACCCTAATTCCCTTGTCGAATTGCGCTTTCGACTTTGTATTTAAATAAAAACTTTAATTAAGAAATGCATTGAGATAAAAGTTGTTTTGATTTGTTTACGAAGTCAACCGAAAAGTTTAATTTTCTCCTCTTTTAATCAGGCCGGGCCTAGTTAGGTTTTTAATAAAAAAACAAGTTTTATTTTATTTTATAACAAGTAGTTTTGTTTTAGTCTTCCTTTAAGCCAAGACCCCGTTTGACCTGAAACCCAAATTCACAAGCGAGCATCCCAAACCCACAGCATTACAACCTGCCATTCAAACACACCACTGTCATCACTTCACTTCAACCCAAAACATCGTTCTACTACCATACTTCTTTCAACTCCAATTACAACCTGTGCACTCTACATTCATACCTGTGGCATCTCTGTGCATCACAAAATCTACAGACCACACTTCAAAAAACATCCCCTGCATACAACTGCTCCATACACACGCAGCCGCTTCAAGCAACTCTCGCCAAAAAATACTTCTGCACTACGACCATTACTTCTCGAAACTTCCCACTGTCATATACCCAAACCTCCACACTTCAAGCCTTGCCTACCTCCTTCACCATTTCTCACTGCATTAACCACCTACAAACACCACTGCTCTCACCATAGTCCATCTACTCACTGCCATCAATACAGCAGCTACAACTACTGTCGAGACCACTAGCCATCTCTGCACAGTCAACATAACCAGTGCCAAACTTGTCACAATTCCTCACCACAAAAACAGAAAACTGATCACATCAAATACCCTTACACACCTTCACAATCTCCCGATTACAGAAAGAACAGAAATTGTCGTGGGTTTACTTTTCTTCTCATAGAAAGAACAGACGGAAAGTTCCAGCAATGTGAACATATTTTAAAGCAAAAGTGAAGAAGGGTAAATCTTTTTAGTTCTCTTTTCTTTAGGGACAACTAAATTGTACTAGTACTTATTAGTAAATAATAAAGACATTACATCAGAGCTCTAATTAGCAAGGGTTTTAGCAAAAAAACAAAAGCTTTTGATAGAAAATAAGAAACTCGGTGTCATCCACAGTTGTAGTCAACCGTTTTGGTGTATGCAAAACCACAAACCATCCGCTATTTTTTAAATCTTTTGAGTAAAACACTTGATTCGCTTCCGATGCAAGAATAAATGGCTCATCATTCACTCTATCTTTGGTCTTTAATTTCTCTAAGTTAACAGTAATCAAGTTTGAAACGGGATCTATCTTACAACCATTGATCTTATCTTCGACCTTTGCTCAATCACAATAAAAAACCGTTTGTTTGAAGTCAATATAATCCAACTCAATTATCTGCTGAATAACTCCATAATACATTGTTTCCGCTTCCTTGTAATTTTTATCCTTCCCGCTCGCTCTAAATTTTGTAATTGCTCTCATACAAACGCCACTATCTTGTGTTACCATCCGTTCTTCATAATTTTTTGGAGAAAATATGAATCCATTCACTAGGTACTTCGTATAACTACGCGCCTTGAACTTCGGCCCGTTCACCAACCGCCAAAGAGTTGAATCAGCTTCATTTGTCTTGACCAACTAAAAAAACATAATAAGTAAAAAAACATAATCGTGATGGTGTATGATCCACTTAAATACACATGAATACCTAAGAAGATGTAATACCTCATCACGTAACCATAGAGTGAAACTTTGACAAGTTTCCACGAATGCAACCGTACTTCGAGACTTAGATTTAGTACTTTTCACATAGATATTATACCTCCTGCGATAGACATTTCAATACGTATATGAGTTAATTTATTTTACAATAATGGGAATTCAGGATAAATTGTTGAACTTACTTCTCCCATTCATCCAATCCATCGTACTTATTAAGGACCCATCTACGAACTTGTTCAAACTGCACTTGGGTCAAAGTTGTATCTTTACCACTGTCTAGAGGCATCTCACCAGCAAACTCATCATCTTCGTCTAAAAACGCTTCACGGGTATGTTTATGAGTGCCATCACCTCCTCTTGGCATATACTCCATGCAGTAATAACTAGCTTCTTGTACAATATATCCTTCTGCAATACATCCTTCAATATATCTTTTATTGCGCACATATCCTTTATATGTTTTCATCAACCTATGTAGGTAATTAATTGAAATAACTGGTAGCTATTTAAATCAAATGATGAAGAATAAAACAAAAATTAGTGATTTACCGTTCAAAAGGATACATCCATCTATATCTAACAGGGCCACAAATCAATGCTTCATCAGCTAGATGAACCACAAGGTGGATGCTGATATCAAAAAATGCGGGTGGAAAATGTTTTTCTACCACACACATTGCTTCTACCAAACTAGCCTTTGCTCTTAAAAGATGTTCCCTATTGATTACCTTTGAGCACAAAATGTTAAAGAATAGACTTATACGGTGTATAGCATTACGCAGATCCTTATGTTGTGGATAAGAATGTTGAAGCAATACTGGAAGTAATTGTTGCATTATGACATGATAATCATGTGACTTCATATTTGTTAGCTCAGGAGGATTGATGCTCACATTGTTGTGGAAGTTAGAAGAGAATTTGCTAGGTACTTTAAGGTTTTTCAAAATGATGCAAAATCGAACCTTTTCTTCTTTGCTCAAAGTGAAAGTTGCTTCTGGTATAGTTATTTTATTTGTTTCATGATCTTCCCTCACCAACAATTTTTGTTTTATACCCATGGTTTTCAAATCTTTCCGTGCATTGATGCCATCTTTTGACTTGTCTTTATGACCCATAATTGTACTAATGAGATGCTCAGTGACATTCTTCTCTGTATGCATAACATCAACATTATGTCGGACCAAATTTGCTTTCCAATATGGCAAATCAAAGAGAATATACCTCCTATACCATGCAGGAACATTGATATGGTCTTCATAATCGGTTTTCTTTTTTCGTTTTCGACCGATTTCTTGTTTGTTTTTACCAACTTTCATCTTGATATTAACTACCTTTTCTTCAACTTAATAACCATTCAATGGCCATGGAGGACGACGATATTCTTGTTCATTATTGAAGTTTGCCTTATCGTCTCGAAACTTGTGTTGGGAAGGAAGAAATCTTCGATGTCCCATGTAACACATCTTCTTACTGTTAGGAAGATAATAAGAACAAGTATCTTCCCCACAAATAGGACATGCAAAATAGCCGTAAGTTGTGCACCCCGATAAAGTACCAAGCGCAGGATGATCATGAATTGCCCACAACATCCTAGCTCTCATTGTGAACTCGGAATTATTAAATGAGTCAAATGCATTGACTTCTTTCCATAACTGCTTCAACTCGTCTATCAACGGTTGTAAACAAACATCGATATCCTTCCCTGGTTGTTTTGGCCCGGAAATCAACAATGTCAACATTGAGAACTCTCTTTTCATACACATTGATGGAGGAAGATTATATGGTACTATAATTACTGGCCAACAACTATAACGACTGGCTAGAGACACATGTGGATTAAAACCATCAGTTGCTATTCCAAGTGTGATATTTCGTGGGTCAGTAGCAAATGTTTTATCAAAAGAATCCGCAGCTCGCCATTGAGAAGTGTCACGTGGATGACGCATCACATTTGAATCGGACTTGACACGAGCATGCCAAGTCATAGCATCTGCTATCCATGGTATGGTATACAGTCTCCTCAATCTAGAAATCAAAGAGAAATGTCTGAGCGTCTTTTGAGGTACTTTGGTAGCTCTTTTCTCTTCGTTGAATTTTGTCTTATATCTTGGTTCGTTGCAAATTGTACAAGAAACTCTGTTTGCGTCATCTTTCCAATATAACATGCAGTCATTAATGCATGCATCATAAGTCTTGTAATTCATCCCAACTTGTTTAATCATCTTCTTCATGTCAGGGTATTTTGTCGGTAGTGTGTTACCTTCAGGGAGTAACTCCTTTCAAAATTCGAGGAGTGCAGTCACACCATTGTCGGAAAAGCCGTATTGAGTTTTCAAGCTATTCAGTTTCACAATGGCATACAATGTTGTTATACCTTTAGAACATGAAGGATACAATGGCTCTTTTGCACTATCAAAAAGTGATTTGCAGTTCTTTCTTTGATTGGTCGATCGATCAACATCAACCATAGGCGGTTCTCCAATATTATCGGGCAACAGACTGTTAGGTTGAAAATGATGAAATCTATCAACATCATTGACCAAGTCTTCCATCCTAGGATGTTCAACCTCATTAGTACTTACGGCTTGACTAATAGATTGTTTTTTCTTCTCTGTCGATTCTTCTCCATGAAAATGCCAAACGGTATATGATTGGACAATTCCCCATCTGAGTAAATGATAATGAATGTCATCTACTTTAATCTTCATTTTCATATTTTTGCACTGTGTGCAAGGACAAGAATAGATTTCCTTATCACCACCATTTTCCACAACGAATTCAATAAACTTCTGCACTCCTTCTATATATCGTGTGGTTCTTCGATCGGATTCTTTCATCCATTGTTTGTCTATACTAGACGACATATTGCCCTGCTATATCATACATGATATACAACATTATGAGTGTAAACAATATCATTTCTTATTTTACACTACGAAATAAAAAAACAAATTAATCAAAACAACTTGCATTTAGAAACTGGTCGAAACATGTATCTATTTTTTAAAGTTAGGCTCCATATTTCACTAGTTGCCTACATAAAATGGTTTATTGCACCTCCAACACTTTCAACACTGTCAATTGCTCTCAATATACAATTACCACTGCATACTACCTTGCCTTATTGCACCGTTCCTACCATCAACTCTTTACTTGCAACCCCTCTGATCAACATAGTCAACATCATCCAACACTGCTAACTCTCCTCCAACCAAGCATGCAGCATCCAATACTACAATAAGCACTGCACATATACGCAGTCCACCATATCACATTGCCGTCAACAACAGTTCACCATCAACTGAGCTCTGTAGTTCAACAACAACCTGCCAGTGCTTCTACCACACTACCCGCAAACTACTTCACCATACTACCATAATTCCAAACTCCTCATCGTGTCAGCAAAACTGCTAACAACTGCCAACATATCCCCCTCCCCTACATCACCCAGTTCAACATCAGACCATCACAAACTCCATACTTTCCTCCCACTTCACACTCTAACTGAAACCATTCCACTCCTTGAAAACCATTCCTCCATCAATCACCAGCCAAAACTGTCCACTTCCTATCTCTGACCATCTTTGTATAAACTTCATACCGTTCACTGCCTCTACTGTCATCAAATTCACACCATCACCACCCTCTTCAACATCATACAAACAGACATATGCCACACACCACATCCATTGTCAACCACAGTTCTCGGCCATTCAAACCACCTTCCTCCTCATCAAAATTTCCACCTGACCATAACAACAACCATACTTCACTGCTTATCAAACACTCGCTCACCACCACTCATTACAACTCCATTACAACTCCGTTACGTCACCAGTCTTCACAGTTTCATACCTGTCTTCACCATTCTTCTACCAGACCACCACAAAACTATAACATCACTGATACTTGCTCCTGCCACTGCCTTCTACATTCTAACACCTCATATACACAATCATCAAAACCCCACATCATCCCCCTGCTGTCGACGACCTCTGCCACCTTGCTACCTAGTCAGTCTACTACTACATCACTGATACAAAACAATTGCCATCCCTACTTCGACTTACCACACCAGAAGCCTACAAAACATTCATTACCAGTGCCCCTCACAAAAGATGGGAAAACGGAAAACAAAAACAAGAAAACAAACAAACAAACAAAAAATTGTTGAGGTAATTGTGCACATAGCGAGCGCATACAAGCAAGTCCTTGATAAATTCAAGTAGAGACCAAACTTCAGTAATAAGTTATAAAATACGAGACTAAAGTCGTCATGAATTAAGGCTTGTGTCAATTTTCTACACCAAATTTCAATTGCTTCTAAAGACGTCATGAATTAAGGCTTACGTCAAGGTAAAGGTCTGTATTTCAACATGAAAAATATATTAGCAAAATAACAACCAAACGGATTTAGTTACTAAGCCTGGAAACAGAAATGCCACATGTTGACGAACACACAAAATAAACTTGTGCTCAACAAATCCTCAAACAAATACAGCCAACATACAAAGAAATACATTCGAAATTTTACAGGTCAGATTCATGAACAATCAAGATGATCTTCGTTAACTTTTCAATCATTCGAAACAAACCAATTCATTCAAAACTATGACTCATGAATCAAAAGGCTAAAATATAAAACTAATATTTAGCTAATTTTAACATGTAGCGTTTCAATGTTTTTTATTTTATTTTTTTTGATAGTAAAAGTTCACTAGTTCCCTAGCATCAGGTTTAACAGTATTTAACGCTCCACCTATTAATAAACTTTACACCCCCGCTATTAAATCACAATAAGATAATTTGCCGATTGGACTAGTGATTCCAAAATGATCGTATATTTATAACAATAGCCATCAACATTTATAAGAAGACAAAAGCACCAAGTTCCTTAAATCGTAAGCTACGAAATTAAATACCAATGTTAGCAAGGAAAAAAAAATTCAATAACAAACCACTAAAATTAAATACCAATGTTAAATAAGAATAGATGAAGCCATTATTTAAATCAAATCATTCGAAAATCCAATAACAAACCACTAAAATTATCTTAATTTACTACAATTTCAATAAAATACATACCAAGCGATGGCGATATCAATATAAAACACAAATTTGATTTATATAATTTGATTTATATAATTTATAAAATTATCTCCTCAACCAATTCCACCAGACCTTCTTCCATCATTTGGCTGCTCCACACCCTCCTTGACCATCCCCTACTACCATCATCTCCAAACCAGTAACCCCAACCACTGTCTTTACCTCTTAAACCTGCCTGCAACATGCCATTAACTTCCTACGGTACATCCCCCACGACCCCATACTTTACAACATCAACTGCTGTCACAACACTTCCACTCCACATTGTTGCATATTGCTCATTCACCACTACAACAAACCGATCATACCATCACTTGCTCAACAACAACTATGCACATTTCAACCAAAACACTGCTCAACAATAACTTCTAACCAACATTCAGTGCAACTCTGAAATATCCACTTCCAACCACTATCAACTGTGCATCTCAACTAACATTCCTTCCTCTAGCCTCTACAACCCCCATCGCATCACCAGCAAACACCAATCAACCACCACTTGTACAACACTTCAGTGCAAACTATCACTTCAGTGCAAACCAGCAAATAGTACATCAACATTGTCAACACTGCAACCAAACCATATGTCACTACCATCTACCAGCCTACAGCACAAACTGCCACCAGCCACTTCAATCACCACAGAACAACTGCTCTATCAACAAGGTAATATAAACTTGTGTATTTATATCTCTTATATAGTTATAACTTTAAATTTTGTAAAAATAAAAAATAAAGAAAAATCTTGGAATTAATAATGATGCAACTTCTTTTCATTAATTCTCCAAATCTGAAATACAATAAAAACAGTGGAAATTAGACAAGGAAAACAAGGTAATATAAGTACAAAAACATTAATCCTGTCGTAATAATATTGTTTCGAATGTAATTACTAACTTGAATATGACCTTAACACAATAATTCAGTCATTAGACAAGGAAAACAAGGTAATATAAATCCAAATTAGCAGGTTGTAGATTCTCCATGTATGTTATCAAAAATTGCAAGAATAGCCACAACAAATCGCACCCAAAAACAAAACGAACGCTGATAATAAAAATAAAAGATCATCAAAATCTTGATTAAAAATAAAGATAAAATACCTTGGGAGCTGGATTGAGGTCGGCCGATAGGAAAATCTTGGGAGCATGACAAGAAAATGTCGATATTGAGGTCGGCCGATTCAGGAGCGACGCTAGGGCATGGGAAGTAAAAGGGAATTATGGAGAAGGATTTGTGAACTTCAGAGGGAAGATGATTACGGCACGCCTGGCCGTTATTTTAAGAAAGAGAGCGTATTTGAGTTGTATTCTGTATGCAAGATGGGGGTGAAAAAAATTGGACCAATTTTACAACGGCTTAAAGCCCTTCCAGAATTGCCACGGTCCATGATGCATATATATTTTGTTTTACCACGGTTTGAAACCGTGGTAAAATTGCCACGGCTCATGACCGTGGCAAAATTTCCGCATGAGGTGTGGCAAAATTAGCAGTCTGGTGTAGTGGCTTATCTATTTGATTCCATACGCTAGTACGATATGTCCAATCTTCTCCGAGGTATAACTATATATATATATATATATATATATATATATATATATAAACATTGACCTAACTATAAAAAATCCCCGCTACTTAATACCTCTTAAATAGGGAAGTTGCGGACCCAATGATCATTTAATACCGTAATCCCAAAGCGGACTCTCCGTAACTTAATTGTTAGTAAATTGTCCATAGCTACGAAGGCCGATGACCTCTGGATATGGTTTATAATTTAACTAACTTTATTGCTAATGCTTCTCAAAGACTTATCTAAGGGTTAACTAGCCCACCTCCAAAAAATAGTAATTAATTAAACTTGAGATCTTTGTGTATCCCATATGGTTCTACACTATCAGAAAGCGAAATCCATCAAGGCATAACCTAGATGTGACGACCCTAATTTTTTTCGTAACATTATTTAGGAATGTAATGATTAGGGAACTGAGATTTGTGATTAACAACGGGTAGTTGTGCCATGTATACAAGTGAACTAAAGAAATAAAATGAAATAAGATGTTAGGGCAAGCAGACAAGGGGCAAAATAGGAATAAGTAAATCCTTATACCCTAAACCCTTAACCTCGATTATTTTCACATTCACTTTATACATTCGCAAAACAAAATATTAACTTGTGGCCGGTCACCATTAAGGGAAAAAGAAAGAAGATATAACTAGGATCAAGAGGAAAGCTTAAGCAACAAAATCAAAGATCAAATCTCAAACTCCTTAATCTCGAAGCTAAGGTGAATAATGACTACAACTCATGTTTTATTTATTTTTGATTTTAGAATGAAATCCGAACTTTTGCAAGTGTTTTGCTATAATTTGAATGATAAAATGGATATATATATATATATAGCTTATTGATAATTTATAACAATTCATACAGATTTTATGATATGTTTTGATGGGTAAACCATATTAAATGACATCCAAATGCCTTGTTCTTTTAGATTTAGACCAGAAATGATATTTTAGAGATGGGTTTCAATTATCTAAATTTTCTAAATTAATGTGGATTTAATATTAATTTTCCAGCGAAGAAAATGATTATTTGGGTTTAAAATAATTTACCACCAAATTATATTCGTTTTGGGTCTAAAATTTATATGTGTTAAAAAAGATATTAAAAATGATTTTTAGGGATTTTTATAGAATTTTTATAAGTGTTTTAATGAATATACATAATTATTTAAGGTATGGGACTTAAGTGTTTTACATATTTATAAAAGGAAAAGGGGTATTTTGTAAATTATTTAAATTAATTACTTCTAAAATTTGGTAAGTACTTTTTGAAATGAAAATTAGCAACCAATCAAATTTTGACAAACAAGGTAGGTTAGTTGAAAAGATTACTATAAAAGGCTAAAATCAGTTTAAATATGCATTTTACATGCTTCGCCACTTTCGGCACTAGGCTTTGTACTTTCGTCGTCGCCTCCATCGAAACCAATGCACATGATATCAATACTTAGTACATAGCAAATTGGATATTGGCGGAAGGTACCATGTCGAGAAAGTGGGTTCTGATGGGGTTGAAACATTACTTTGCTTTCAAATGAAAATGCGCCTACTTTGCTTTTGAAAGGAATGCTTCCGACTTAGTTGGCTTCCAACTGAGTCAAATTGATTTAGAGAATGGTTTTAAAAGAGGTTGCGCCTTTTGTTTTAATTTAAACCCCTTGATGCTGCCTTTTACTTTTCAAAGCAAATGGTTTCGAAAGGATACTTTTTCTTAAAATTAGCCACTTCCCCAATGCTTTCGAAGGTTTGGTTTCGGCACCATCACTTCTTAATTTTACTTAGGAAATAGCTTTTGAAAGTGTTGATTTCAACACTATTCTTTTTTGACCCTTTTAAGATTTTAAAGATAAACCCAAAGATTTCAATTAACATAGTTTTGAATGGTTTCAAAATGTTGTTCCATATGTTTTACATGAACCGAAATGCTTTCGAAATGTTTGATAGATTTAATGTTTACGAAAGGTTTTTAAAAGAAAGGTTTCGAAGGGATGGTTCTCCATTGGTTTCGAAAGGTTTAAAGAAAGGTTTCCAATGTTTTTCGGAAGGCAATGTTAAATGTTGTAAAATTAGGATGTCTAAGGTTTAAAGCTTTCGAAAGTGATGTTTTCCAATGATTTAGAAAGGTTGATTATGATTGATTTCGATAGGTATATTTTGGCCTTTTAGCCTAAGGTTTCACTTGTATCAAAAGAGGTACTTTCACTGGATTCTAAAGGGGTACTTTTAAATGTTAAATGTTTTCATCAATAATGTTTTGTGTAAAGTATACATATAACATGGCAAGGTGATTTGAGCAAACATAGAGTATATTTTCCTTGTCTAAAGAATGATTTAAAGGTTTAAATCAATTGGGAAGAGATGGTTTTCAAGGAAAATTTTAGGTAGTTATCCTAAGTTGAATGAATCAGATATTAGAATACCAGATGAGACTAGTATTGGGTCGTGCCCTATGCATTAGCTATTAGCCCCTAGCTAATTTAGTCCATAATTAAAATGATTAGAGCATTGTCACAGATAAGACTAAAATGATGTTACACACAGAAAGGAATATGCATGTACAGAGATGGGTTATTAGTGAGCATGCAAAACCATTAGGATCAGTTGACCATGGAGAATTAAGTTAGGGACAGACCGTCCAGAAGATGAGTGTCTAACAAAAGTTAGATTAGTTGTTCATTTTGTCTGGTAAGCCAGAGTCATCCACAAGTTAATAGTTTGCCAAAAAAACTATATTGATCGGACAGATAGTCCATTTATTACCTAATTTATGTTCTTTCATGATAGTGATATTATTGTTATAACCAGTGTTGGTTGCAGGATTGAGATTTGCAAAAGCTATATTTTAAAAGAATATTAGTGAGAGGAAACCGGTCCCGCTAAGCGACGTGGTCTCATTTAATATCAAATAACCGAGATGTATAGTATTATTCACACTAGGCTTTATGTCTGACTCAAAGTTTACGTTTTTCTCTTAAACTCTTGGGTGCTCAAAATTGATTTGAGTAGGTTAAGGGTTGAGGATTTTTAGGTTTAGTAGGTGGATGAATAAAGCTTCTGAAGACGAGCAGGAGGCTGAAGTTAGCTATTTAGGAGTTGTTTTTTCGTTTTATTCTGTTGTGTTGTATCGAGTCTGTTATGACTATTTAGTACTCTGGTCATCCAAGGGGGCATCTTCATATGTCGCTCTTGTTGTAGTTTGTAATAATTAAATTTGATCTTAACTTGGGAAAAGATTGGGAGTATATAACTTGGGTATGAAATGTTGATTTGAAATGTAATCAAAAAATGTTTTAATCTATGATGATTTTATTTCATATTCAAGTGCTTCTGATATTATGGATACCATTAACATTACCGTATTTGGCCACCAAAAGTTAATACTATGGATGACTACAACATCTGTAGCGCTTAGGTTCGGGCCTCTAGATAGGGGATGTTACAACTTGGTATCAAAGCATAGATTTATGAAAAACTTTAAACTAAAATGATTTTGAAAACATAATCCTAAGGAATTAGAGATAAGATTGGGGTATGGGATAATGCTATAGTAATGTACTTGTATATGCTATATATAAGTATACGCTTTACCTCTATTCTCCCATATCACTTAGGCTATTCTTCTATATCTCACGAGGCTTGAATACAGATATGGATGCTAGAAGTGAAAGAGTTAACCTTGGAAGGGGAAGCATCACTACAAATGAAAATGCTAGATTGAATATGAGGAGAAACCACGTATGATAACCGGATTTTTGGACATTTGTTAATTGGATAATTAACTGATTTTAACTATTGAAACACTGATTTATAAGTCGAATGGATAATTTTGATAATAAAAACATATATATCTGAATAAATATTAATTTGATAATCTCTTGATATAATTATTTAAATTGGCAAAATTTATCTTTTCAAAAAAACAAAAAATTGTGTTTGTTTATGTATACATATAAAAAGATTGTAAATAGAATTTGGATTTGAAATTCAAAAATAAATATTTAAAGATTAATTGGATTTAAAAACTCTATAGATAAATATTTATTAATATTAGATATAATAGTTTTAGTTGAAAAAGATTTAACAAAAAGTCCAAATACTTTCTTATAATATAGTTAATATAAATAGAAAATGAATTAATTAAAAATATAATACAAAAATTATATAAAACATATTAAATAAATTTAATAACATGAAATAAGACATATAACATTAATGACACATGTATTTAACAAGTGTAAACCATATAATAAGGAACTAAACAAGCGTAGCCTAATTGTGACATGAAAATACAAGTTTCCATTTTTAGTTTCTTTATTTTTTTAAAAATAAAAATGAGAAAAAGGCTATATATATATATATATCCATACTTCTCCTCTTCTCATTTTCTTAGTTGATTCAAAACTAAGACCTAGCAACTAAAACTGAAACCAGAAATAAAAGAAAATTTTATACAAGCTAAAACACAACTACTTCAACCTGAAGCTTAAATCAAAATCAAAACTGATGAAATCAAAGGCAAACAATAAGCTCAAAACTTGAAGCAGTGGATTCAAGTTCAGTTGTAAAATCATAAGCATGCAAGTTCAATACAGTTGTATCAAGTCTTAGTTTTCAAATTCAAGTAGTAGTTTAAAGATCAAAAGCACTTCCAGGTTTCTCAAAAGCTTTGGCTTCTTTGTTTTCTTAAACAGGTGAGTAAACTACCCTTCAACATCTCAATCTATCTATATCTTGATCTATATGTAATGATCATTGAAGCTTGGATGTAAAAATTTGCTTGCATGTATATGTATACATGAAAATGATGTATGCATATCTGGGAGCAAGAACATTTGATATGTTTCAGGTTTACGGTATTTAAACTAAATTCAAAAAAAAACCACTCTTTACCCATTCTCTTATAGGCTTTAATTTTTAAAAAAATATGTTTGGATTAACATGATTTAAGTTTAAAAAATATTTTTAAGTAAAATTAGTTAAAGCATTTTTTGGAAATTAAAAAAATATAGGAAAACTCATTACATGTTGGAAATTCAAGCATCATGGTTTCTTGTTTCAATTATATCATCTTGTTCGTTTTCAAAAACAATGATTTTTAAAAGTGAAATCATGATTTTTAAGTTTGTATTCATGGTGAAATTGCGAGATGAACGGGAATTAGTTTTTCATCGAATTCTGGTGATCGATGAAGATATAATCCTCGGTATCGTAGCTGGAGGTAGCAGAGAGGTTGATGAACACGAAAAAATGGTCTAAGGTTTTCCTAACAACCGTAGTGGCCAAACGAGGACGATTTAGGGTTTAAGCCCAAGTTTTGATCAATGTCAGATTTTGGACTGCTGTATCATCGTCGAGGCACCAAAGTCGATCGGTGTAGGGGGGAACGAAGCGTGGGTTGTAGACGAAGTTCTGGGCACGATTGCATTATTTTTGATCGTCGGAGGTGGCAGTTCGAGGTGATCTTGGGTGATCCATTTTGTTTCAGTGGTACCATGGCTGCTCGTTTTTGCTTTCCAGTTAGTTTAGATGTTCTGGGTGGTCGTGATGCTCGAGCAGGTCAACGATGATCTGTGGGTGGCAGAGGTGACGGTCGGAGATGATCCGACCAT
The DNA here is from genome assembly GCA_030765085.1 of Allium cepa. NCBI lineage: Eukaryota > Viridiplantae > Streptophyta > Magnoliopsida > Asparagales > Amaryllidaceae > Allium > Allium cepa. The sequence continues at coordinate 592,757,218 of CM060928.1, forward strand.
GTGTGCACTTGCACAAGGTATCAAGTCTGGATTTTGTTTGCTGATGGATTTGAAGATGGTGGTCTCTGGGAAGAGCTCGGGAAAAAGATATGTTTTCTCGGGTTTTTGATCGAGTCATTTGCATGTGTTTTCTGGGAACATGTTTTAAGTTTTAAATAAAAGGAAGAGGAAGTTTTTTTCCTCGGCGATGGTCTCAGGGGAAAGACGAGATGACTCGGGTTTTGTCTCGAGTACGTGATGTTGCAGTTTTCAAACTTTAAAACAAAAGTCAAGTTTAAAGCATTTCGTAATCAATTCTTTTAAATAATTTTTTCTATTTAAGTATGGATTAGTTGAAGGTTTCAAAGTAAATTATTTTAAAATTTATTAAGTTTAAATTATTTATTTATGTGACCGTTATATAATTACTTCTTTAAGTTATTTAAACAAATTTAAAAATGTAATTAGGAAGATTAATTACAAAAGGTAAATATTTTTAATTAACTCAAAGTTCTTAAGCTAATTCATGTGTTAATGATAATTATTTTCAAAGGTTTAAATGTAAAAGTAATTAATTTGCTAATGAAAAGTTTTCAAAGTAAATGTTAACCAAGACTAAAAAAAAGGGAAGCAAAATTTAGTTAACAAAGTTTTTAAGCAAATTGTTGAACAAAGTTTTCAAGCAAATTCAAATATTAAAATTCTTGAAGTTAAATATTTTTAAGATAAATTGTTTTGGTGTTGAATAATTAAATATTAGGTTAATTATTTAATTAAATCTCTAAGTGTTTTTCAAAAATTAAAGGATGTGATTAAGTAATTAATTAAGATACATGAATTATCTTAAAATTTATTAAGGTTATAAGTAATTAAAGGATAATTACTTAATGTAATTAATTGAAGGATAATTAATTTATGTAAGTAATTAAAGAATCATTAATTAATATAAGTAACTAAAGGTTAATCATTTACGTTAGTTGTGTTAATTAAGCAAGATTTAAAGGTAATTAATTTATTTTGTGAATTGGAAGATAAATAAATCTTGCTTATGGATGATTAAATTGTACTGAATGTTTGGATTAATGTCCCTAGTCTGATAATTTCTGATGTTCTATGATATGATTTGTTTGGTTGAATTGAAGTAATGCGGATTATTTATTGGTGATGTATTGCTGTGTAAATGTGACATCTTTAAATTTGAATTGTATTCACTTAAACAACTTGGGTTAAGATGACATTGGATTCGAAGAGACCGGGATCTGGTATCAGTAAATACCCAAATCCACTTCGATTAGTCAATCTACAATAATTCTTTATAGATATGTTTTTAAAATCAAATAGGCTGGAATGGAATAATTTAAGCAATATAACCATTTAAACTAAGTAACAGTCTTAAAATTGTTTGGTAATAAGTGATTGACTATAACAAGTTAAGAACTCGAAGTAACGTTCGAGCTACCCTGGTATTCAAATAAGTTATATAACTTATAATTTCAAATTATATGGGTTTACTCACGCTGGTTTCCAGCCTGTCCTCAGCGTTACTTTGTTGTAATGCTTGGGTCAGGCCGATGATTACAAATTTTCAAGTTAGGACGTTCTAGAGCTCAGGTGGCGGGCTGGATGACAGGAACGTATGGAGTATATTCCGCTGTGTTTTGGAGTTGTACTGTTTGTATTCTGGGACAAGTTAATTATAACTGTCCAGTTTAAGTATGAATGGCTGTACTCTGATGTATTGAATATAAACTAACAATTTCAGCTTTTCTTTGTATAAATGCTATTATTTGATATTATATTTTGATCAGCTGCGAATGTGAGATTATGTGTTTTTTGTTTTGTGTTCTTCTTCTACCTGTTTCTTATTAACCCTAACAATCTGGAATTTTCCGACGCTCGATTGCTCGGCACTTCTACAGTAAACGTATTCGTGCCGACTTTTGAGGTCGAAAATTTCGGGTCGTTACATTTTGGTATCAGAGCTGAAGGTTAAGTGGGAACCTTGGCTCTGGTGGGTTTACTCGTTAAGGATAGGGTCAGTAGTACCCTGGAACGAGTTGAGTGTATTTAGATGTCACGACCCGAATTCAATGTTTGAAAATTGACACCAAATACCTCACTTGTATTCGACTGCTAAAGATTCAGACATCGAACTCTAGTTAGATGGAGCTTATAACAACATTAGATGAATTTAAAATAGTGGAAACAAAATGAATATCATGCATTACATCACAGATACAACACCATCATAATATCCATTACAACATCAGAGTGTTTTTACACATGTATCACAACTCCAAAATAGAACATCGTAATAGAACAATAAGTGATCATATGCCAAAAAGTCTTCAAGGAAATAGAGTGATAGCGAACATCCAAAACTAAGCACCTTGGGATCTGAAAGCTTTCAAAATATCTCCAAGACAAAAGCCTTTAAAAACCGATAGCCTCCAAATCAAAAAGACTTCAAAATACAGCTAGCACCAAAACACGGAAAACCTGCTACTAGACTGCCCGTGTGGAAATTAAGGGCACCCAGAGTTTAGAAAGAAACAATAAACTCCGGGTCAGTCATGGGGCTGGTATGAGTAAACAAAAACAGTTTCTTTTAAATAAAACAAGATTTATAAAAGAAAACCGTTTATGATTTTGGAAAATGAAACTACCATAAGGCCTCTCGGCACACACACAATGCAATCGCACGCTTGGGGGAGATTTCCCCTCATGATAGTCAAATATGCTTAATACGAGAAAAATTCTTTGATATTATTACTGGTGCATAGTGTAAAAACATTTCGAAAATATAATATTAATATTAGCCAACATAGATATCATTGTACTATACCTACTATAGCCGCCACCTGAGGTGGTAGGTTATACAAATTGCAATTGTAAAGAGCTCGTATTGTTTCTTTGGATTTCCAACAAATGGTCAGGCTAAGGAACTTCCTATGCCACATGGATACGCCTCCGGAGGGACGTCCCGAGAACCTACCCGGCTCTCTGCCAACACAAGGCCGGGTTACCTCTGTAATTAGGTAACTACTACTCGAGTATGCCACCCCCCGGTCGTTTGCGACCTTTATCCGAGGGCCCTCAATCACAAAGCAACAACCACACAGTAAATGAGATTGCAACAACCACATAGGTAAAGTATCTGGGCTCCATACCATGATACCACCTTTTTCCAGAAGGGAATGACATACCCTAAAGGGTGCGACCCTCATAACCTTGCCGCATCTTTCCCGTTTCGACCATTTTCGGGGTGTGAGGTCCGATGAGGTCTTGCTCACAAATCTACGCTTTACACGAAAGTCATGTTTTGATCACAAATGATCATCAACACACAGCAGCACTTAGCGTGCCAAACTACCAAAATGGGAGTGTATCGCTGATAACCTTCAACTACATAACCTCTGAGCTCGTACGTCTCAGAGAAGGGTGTTAAGCTAAGAGAATAAATTCTCCGCCACAACAGATTTGTATTTGAAAGAAATCTGCTTTATATCTCAAGGTGTAGTGTCAGACATACAACCATACAAGTCTGTTCCGGGTTCGAACAGAACCAAAGGCACTTCGTCCAATAAAGGAAGAAGCCTTTGCAAATCCGGGCATCCACAATTCCGATCGGACTCCCCATCACATGTGGAGATCTCTATACCCGAGCAACTCAGTGCAGAGACATTCGATAGGTTTTCCTATCATTTTCGAAGACACTCGGTCTTCACCACCGTCTTCAAATGCTATTAATTTCGTCGTATCACTATTTGGAATGGGTTATATGACACAAAGGTCCTCTCTCGGCTAATCCAAATAGTGAGCGCTCAATTTTTAAAACACGTGGCTGTATCAATTATAAGGATTCATATTCAAGGTTCGATGTGGGTTTCAAATAACTAACTGGAATCCGACACCCTGTCGCATCGAAATTTAAATGCCGTTTTATGGGCAAAAGGGTTTTCACATAAACAAATCACGAATCACAGTTCAGCACAAAACAATTCACGTCACACAGTATCACAATCACAATAGAAATATCAATTCAGTACACAACATTTGGTAATAGTCAATCATCTTCAATTAAGGTGAATGTGATTTAAATGAACTAGCCACATAATTATTTTTATTAATTATTTTAAATCAATGATTAATTATTCTTAACTATGAATTAATTAAATCTTAATTAACTTTATTAATTAATTATTCTTTAATTAATTATCTGAATTAGATAAATTCTTAATTGTTGATTAATTAAATCTTAATTACTTTTATTAATTAATTATTCTTTAATTAATTATCAATTACAAAGTAATTACAAATCATTAATTGCTTAATCATTATTTGATCATATAAATAAATTTGGTTTTTAAGTTAACATTTGAATATTTGATTTGCTTCTTAATTTTTTTTATTAAGTTAAATGTAAAACAATTTTATTTAAAAAAAATATAAATTTGGAATATCTTTGAACTTCATTAATTTCAAAAATCATTTCAATACCATATACTTCACCTTCCATTAACAAGCTATCATTTATTTTATAAAGAATGCTTTAGAAATTTAATTAACTTAGATCGTTAAAGTTTTAAACCAGAAAATCATATTACTCGATACATGCTTCGGGTTTTACCCGAGAAAACTTCCTGTTTACTACGAGTTTTCTCAAAAACTTACCCGCATGCTTAAAATTTTCAAAACTTGAATTTTTTTTCTAAGTAAATTTTTGTTTTACCCAGCGCACCAACATTCCACTCGAGTTAAAAATCGAGCTACAACACGATTCCCCCGATGCTCACTTCGATTCACCCTTTTCCTTCCCAAACCATCAGCACTGATACAAACAACAACCACGTGCACGTGTACCGTTGAAGTCGTCACCTACGGCCTCCAAGATCACCACCAGCAGACCACCCTCGATCCCCTCTTGCTACCAAAACACGAAGAAACTCAGATTAAACTCAAAAACAAAATCGAGTTATCTCGATTAAAATAAACACAGCGGACATCACTAGAAAATGGCCTCGCCCCACCTCCTACAGCCATCAGAGGCCATAAAAACTTGACCGAGGCTTCGCCAACGCTAGACGCCGTGATTGGCGCCAGTGACAGGAAGACCGATTACCCAACGATGACGCGACACTTTTTTTTAATTGCGAGCAGAATTGGGGTTTTAACCCTAATTCGATCTCGAATCAACAATTTAAAGATTTATAAATTCAACTTGTATTTTTCTGGGGATCTCAAACACTCAAGCTAACCGTGACGACGAACTCGAGGCCACAAACGCATAGATCATCAGAATTTGACAAAATTTCATTTTTCTGATCAACCCCAATTTATCAGTAAAAACTTTATGAAAAAATTAGATTTTACTTTCTAAAAACATTATTTTCAAGGGTGATTCAGATAGCATTACTGAATTTTAAATTCATGATATTCGAATTCTTGCCTAGTTTGAATGGTGGCTGTGTTTTCACAATTTCCATAAGAAAAAAACATATTGCTTGCTTTGATTCATTACCACAACATACTGCATGCTCAAACAACACTTTAATTTGTTTAGGTTTCAATTTCAGAAGAGAACAGAGAGAAAGATTTTGAATTTAGCATGAGTTCATTCTGTAAACCAGAGACTTAGAGGAACAGGAATGAAAATCCTGAACATAACATTCCCAGGCCAAAAAAAACACAAGCATGCAAATTTGTTCGCATACAAAGGTCTTCAACATCATTCAGGCATGCATACGACAACAATTAATTGGATGGATCAGAGGTTTACTCACCTTTGCCTGAAGACAGAAAGCTTCTGATAGTTTTCAAAATAAGGATGAAGCTTGGGTTTTCTACTTTAATCTTGAAATTAAATCTGCAACTTGTAAGTACAGATATTTGGTTATTCTTTGTTGTATTTGTTTCCTTAATTCATCAATAACAAACAATATTCAAGCTTAACTACAGTTTGAATTTTTTTATACAACAGAGAAAGTTTTTATCTACTGCTTGAAGTCCAGAAATAAAATTTAGTCTTTGAACTTGATTTGTTTCCTGCAACTAATTAATACAATTGCTTAATTTCTTGCTTTATTACTGATTAACAACTTCGAATTCAAATTTTTAAAAGAAATTCACTTGCCTTAATTTATTTCAGAGAATCCTTGCACTGTTTCCTGGCCAAAAACTGAAGATTTGTTTTCATTAATCTGCAGTTGGAATTTGTTTGTGTTAAAACTTGATTTTGAAACTACAAATTCATTAATCTATAAAGTTTAAAGTTTACCTGAGAGATGGAATGTAAAAACTACAACTTGATGTTTAAGAAGATCTTCAATTTTAACTTTTGAATTCAAGAAAAAGTTGGCAGTTTTTCCTTCTTCTTTTTTAACTGTTGCCTTTGATGCTGAGATTTGTGATGCTCAAACTTTTTACTGTTCTTTCAGATTTGTTGAGAGGCTAAATAATTTGAAAATGGAAGCTGAAAAGTTTTGGTGATTTTTAAATTTTATTATTTTATTCAATCAATTATATTGAATGCCACTTGTTAAAAATAATCATGAGATCTAAACACTTGTTAATTTTACTCCATCTCCCTTATGCATGTTTAACACTTGTAATTTACAAAGACAAAAGAATTTTTAAATAAATTTTTTTATATCAAATTCCTTTTATTAATAAATACACCCCTTATTCATTTGTGTGTATATATACAATGCAAAAAAAGGATTGTTTTAAACAATCTTTACATTATATAAATTACACCTCACGATTTTAATTGCCACTTATTTTTCTAAAACAATTATTTTAAATTTAAATTCAAATTCCAATTCAACTTGAATTATAACCATTTATGTCCATTTATATATTCATACATATCTTGCACAATTTAAATTCAATTTCAATATATACTCAAATGTACTCATATATGCAACATACATACATACATATATATATATATATATATAATTTTAAATTCAAATGACTTTTTAAAACATTCATTATTTCAAAATTTTAAACTCAAAAGAAATTTTAATTTTATTCATATATAATTTATCACTCATTTTATTTGTTTTGAAATTTTTTTCAATTTATTTCAAATCAAATCCCAAAGGTTTAAATATATTACTAATTTAAATTGATAAATTTTTTTGCGATGTTACATTAGATACGTGGGCATATTTGTTATTTTCTTATATAAAGATTTTGAAATGGTTTTAAAAGTGAATGATTTTTATATAAGCTTATATTTTGATATATAAAGCCATAATTTTTCAATTATTATATATATAATAAGATAATTGGTTATTGGTTATTGAAATTAAAAATTGGATAATATGTACTATACAAATGAGATAAGCTAGAAATCGATCCAAAACGGAAAATAAAATCCTGAAATTGTGGAAATGTTTTCAGCATGTTGAATTAAGTTACCCTGATTTTATTTTTCAACAAATTATGAGATAATAACTAGTGAATTGGTTTCCAGTTATGATAACCTTGGTTATTATCATAAAATGTTTATTATATCTTAATAATGGGATGTTTATTTTCAAAACAAACAATGATAAAGCAAAATGGAAAGTTTTGGGAAAGTAATAATTTAGACAAGTATAACTTGTAAATAGAAAAGGATTTAAATTGTGAAGTTTTAAAATCTAAGTCCAAGATATTTAATTTTTTTTAAAGTGTTAAAGGATATAATAATACTTTTAAATGTAGGAATCTTATCTTAAAACAAGAATTGTTTTAAATTTTAAAGAAATGAATATGTGTATATGTGGGATATACATAACAATAAGATGATTGGAAGTAAACACTAGGTGTTGAGTTTTGGATTTTTCCTGAAATGTGATAAGTTTTTGAGCTTATAGGTGAGAAGTGATATTGATAAGAAGTTTAAAATTTGAAATGGAGAATTCAAATTGAGTAAGGTTGATGGATTAAATGAATTGAATTTAATTTTGGGGAAGTTAAATAAGTTTAACAAACAGCCTTAATTGGAAATTTCAAAATGAATTGAGATTTAACTTAGGGAAGTTAAATGGATGGTTTGAATGGGAATTATGTGTGATCTCAAAACAAGTTTGAGATCAGGAAATTGGTAATAGATGCTATTGATGGATGTTTGGATAATTTGGATGTTTATTTACTTTGACTTAATATGATATAATCCTATTGTTATTAATAATCTATGAAACTGAGAATTATTTTTGTTGAATTAAGAAATAGATTGAGAAAACATATATATCCATTACTGAAATTAATTGGAAATAAAACTCTAATTAAAATTATTTAAATGATTTTGATTTTTATACATAAAATGTGAAAATAAGAAATGGAATCACTTTGAACTTAAGATTTAAATATTAAAAATAAACTTGCAAACTAAAATTGGTTAAGAATTGGTTTCAAGATTAGAAGTTAAAATTTGGTGATTTATGAAATTCTAAAGATTAAATTATTTTGAACTCTTATTTGAACTTCGAAATAAGTTAAGTAAAGGGAAATTTGATTTAAGGAAAATTTAACTCAAAATTATATAATTCGGGATGGTTTAAAGTTGAGACTGGAATTGAAATATATTCAAATGAAAAATTGAATTGGAGCTGATTCAATTTCAATAAAAGTAGAAATGGGAAATTGATTAGGAATGAAATTGGGAAATTGAACAGTTTGACTCTGAAACTATTTTTCAAATTAATTGTTTTAATATAAACTGTTTTAAATCTATTTTCCTAGCTATTTACTATACAACTTTTCTTTTTAAACCCAAACTGTCTTATACTTATTTTTCAACTATTTTGAAAACTAATTTCCATTTTACAACAATTTTTCATCTGTTTTACAAACTAACTACTATTTTATGACTATTTTGCAACTATTTAACTATTTTACAACTATTTTATAATTACTTAAATATTCTTCAGCTATTTTGCAACTAATAACTATTTTAAACCTTTCAAGCTATTTTCTAAATTTCAAGATTGGTTAGAGTGCAAACTGTTTATAATTGAGGTAATATCCTAAATGGAAATTGAGGCATTGTGAATAAGTGAATAGGATCAAAATGAAGGTGAATAAAAGAGAATTGATTTAGCTAATAATCAATGAAGATAAATATGTAGGATATACGTATATTATTCTATTCGCATAATGATTTGATCTAGATTCAAACATAGAATTTCGAGATAATATGTCAATTCGAGTTGGGATTTTTCACTCGATTTTCGACGACGAACGTTGAATATGATTTTTTGATTGATTCTGAAAATTCTATATCGTAATTATGGCTATGCAAGGAGAATGACGTTTTCTGATCAGAAAATTAGATCTGAGTCCGCATTAGGAAGTCGGGTGGAAAATACTAGTTTGGAAGTGAAATTGTGTGATCGAGTGAGCGATCAGATTTGATGTTGCGTACGGATGATATGTGTACATCGTACGTGCTTGAATAAAATTGATATTGGAAATTTTGAAAGGAAAAGCAAAAATGGTTTTGAAATGGAAAGTATATTTTGAAAAATATATGATGCATAAAAGTGGAAGTTTGGATATCACTATAATTGAAATTCATTTTATAAAAAGGCAGGAATGTGGCAAGTAACTTTATAAAAGAAATCAAAGTTGAATATTTGTTTTGGCATAATAAAAGTTATACATATACATATATATATATATATATATATATGATAACTACCCTTATGAATTTTTAACTAGAAGATGAGATCTTTGAAATTATTTGAAGTATAAAAGGAATTTATATAAGTATGAAGTGATCAAAGATTTTTCAAGATTATATATATCTATATATATATATATATATAAATTATTTTATGAAAAAAAATTTGCAAAAAGGTTTTTGGAACTCACCGATTTCGAAAGGCTTTTGATTTTTAGGAAAAATCAATTTTGGGAATTTGGAAAGCCAAGTTTGGAGCTATCGATTTGAAATATTGATTTTGTGTAAAGGAGATTTTTTTGTGAATCATAAAGAGTATGATTTGAAAGATACTATATGTGTATAGTATAAAATGTTTCGAGATTGGCTCTAGGGAAAAAGGCGCTCCCATGAAATGAACTTCATGGGAAATCCACGGGGTGGTTCTACCTTGAGCCCTAAGGAGGGATCTAAATTGGATCCTGGGAGGAAGTTCGGACAAAATGAAGTTCCTGAGGATTGTATGTGGGTAGCGAAAGTCGAGAGCACTGATGCCTACAGAGATGTTTGGGTTATGCTGTGACGACAGTGTAATTCGATGTCACTACGATCTATTGCGAACTATAGCCGAAGTCGTGTGGTAGTGAGTGCCAACGGTCTATGTTTGATTTTGCTGGAAGGGCAACGTAACATCAATAGACTGCGATCTATGAAGACATAGCGAAAGTCGTGTGGCAATGAGTGCCTACAGGCTACATTGGGACTCGACTGATGTAGTCTGCGATCTATGTAGGAGTGGTGAAGTTTCATTTTGCAGGGAAATTTGAAAGCGCTGACGGTTACAGTTGCATAGGTTTTTGCCGTGATGGCGACACAAAACCTGGGTGTAGCTACAATCTGTGGCGGGTTTCATGGTGCAATCGAGGGGCGCAGAGTGCCTACAATTTTCTATGGATTTTGCCGAGATGGCAAAGTAATCATTGGGTTAACTGCGATCATGGAGGGGGTGAAGATTTCCAGAGCATTCTCACCAAAAATGTTTTCTATATTTTCAAAAATGTTTTCTATACTTTCATAAATGTTTTCCAAGTATTTTCACTAGGTTAAAGGGGTCTGCTAAGTACTTATAGATTTTGATCAACATATGACAGAATTTCTGTGAGAACAAGGAGGGACTTGTTGAGACATCGAGTTATAAAAAATATTTTTATAAAAGCTATTTTGGCAATAGTATGTAGATTTTAAAGTATTTTTAAATTTTTAAATAAAAAGAGTTAAAAATGTTTAAAAGATAACTTAACTGATAAACAGCAGCATAATTAAAAATTATGGCTTTATTCCTTTTCGAGGACGAAAAATTCTAAAGGGGGAGGAATGGACAACCCGGATTTTTGGACATCTGTTAATTGGATAATTAACTGATTTTAACTATTGAAACACTGATTTATAAGTCGAATAAATAATTATGATAATAAAAATATATATCCAAATAAATATTAATTTATAATCTTCTGATATAATTATTTAATTCGGCAAAATTTATCTTTTCAAAAAAAAATCGTGTTTGTTTATGTATATATATAAAAAGATTGTAAATAGAATTTGGATTTGAAGTTCAAAAATAAATATTTAAATATTAATTGGAATTAAAACTCTATAGATAAATGTTTATTAATATTAGATATAATAGTTTTAGTTGAAAAAGATTTAATAAAAAGTTTAAATACTTACTTTTGAATTTATTCATGATATAAATATAGTTAATATAAATAGAAAATGAATTAGTTGAAAATATAATACAAATATTATATAAAACATATTAAATAAATTTAATCACATGAAATAAGGAATGTAACATTAATAACACATGTATTTAACAAGTGTAAACCCTATAATAAGGAATTAAACAAGTGTAGCCTAACTGTGACATGAAAATACAAGTGTCCATTTTTAGTTTCTATATTTTTTTTAAAAATAAAAATGTGAACAAGGCTATATATATCCATACTTCTCTTCTTCTCGTTTTCTTGGCTGATTCAAAACTAAGACCTAGCAACTAAAACTTAAACCTGAAATAAAAGAAAATTTTATACAAACTAAATCACACGACTACTTCAACCAGAAGCTAAAATCAGAGTCAAAACCGATGAAATCAAAACGAACAATAAGCTCAAAACCTGAAGCAATATATTCAAGTTCGGTTGCAAAATCATAAGCATGCAAGTTCAATTCAGTTGTATCAAGTCTCAGTTTTCAAATTCAAGTAGTAAATTAAAGATCAAAAGCACTTCCAGGTTTCTCAAAAGCCCTGGCTTCTCTGTTTCCTTAAACAGGTGAGTAAACTGCCCTTTAACATCACAATCTATCTGTATCTTGATCTGTATGTAATGATCATTGAAGTTTGGATGTAAAATTTGCTTGCATGTATATGTATACATGAAAATGATGTATGCATGTCTGGGAACAAGAACATTTGCTCTGTTCCAAGTTTATAGTGTTTAAACCAAATTCAAGAAAAACCAAAATCTCTTTACCCATTCTCTTATAGGCTTTAATTTTTAAACAAAATATGTTTGGATTAACACGATTTAAGTTTAAAAAATATTTTTTAAGTAAAATTAGTTAAAGCATTTTTTGGAAATTAGAAAATACGGGAAAACTCAATACAAGTTGGAAATTCAAGCATCGTGGTTTCTTGTTTCAATTATATCATCTTGTTCGTTTTTGAAAGCAATGATTTTTAAAAGTGAAATCATGATTTTTAAGTTTGTATTCGTGGTGAAATTGCGAGATGAACGGGAATTAGTTTTTTGTCGAATTCTGGTGATCGATGAAGATATAATCCTCGGGATCGTGGCTGGAGGTAGCGGGGAGGTTGAAGAACACGAAAAAATGGTCTATGGTTTTCCTGACCACCGTGGTGGCCGAACGAGGATGATTTAGGGTTTAAGCCCTAGTTTTGATCAATGTCATATTTTAGGCTGATGCGTCATCATCCGGGCACCAAAGTCAATCGGTGTAGGGGGGAAAAGAAGCGTGGGTTGTAGACGAAGCTCTTGACGCCATTGCATGATTTCTGATGGCCAGAGGTGGCAGTTTGAGGTGATCATGGGTGATCCAGTTTTGTTTCGGTGGTACCATGGCTGCTCGTTTTTTTTATTTCCAGTTAGTTTAGATGTTCTGGGTGGTCGTGATGCTCGAGCAGGTCAACGATGATCTATGGGTGGCAGAGGTGATGGTCGGAGATGCTCCGACCATTTGTGCATGTGCACAAAGTATCAAGTCTGGGTTTTGTTTGCTGATGGATTTGAAGATGGTGGTCTCGGGGAAGAGCTCAGGAAAAAAAAATGTTGGCTCAGATTTTTGATCGAGCCATTTGCGAGTGTTTTCTAGGAACAGGTTTTAAGTTTTTTTTAAGAAAAAAAAGGAAGGGGAAGTTTTTTTTCCTTGGGGATGGTCTCAGGGGAAAGACGAGATGACTCGGGTTTTGTCTCGAGTACGTGATGTTGCAGTTTTCAAACTTTAAAACAAAAATCAAGTTTAAAGCATTTCTTAATCAATTCTTTTAAATAATTTTTTCTATTTAAGTATGGATTAGTTGAAGGTTTCAAAGTAAATTATTTTAAAATTTATTAAGTTTAAATTATTTATTTATGTGACCGTTATTATAATTACTTCATTAAGTTATTTAAACAAATTTAAAAATGTAATTAGGAAGATTAATTACAAAAGGTAAAATGTTTTTAATTAACTCAAAGGTCTTAAACTAAATCATGTGTTAATGATAGTTATTTTCAAAGGTTTAAATGTAAAAGTAATTAATTTGCGTAATGAAAAGTTTTCAAAGTAAATGTTAGCCAAGATTTTAAAAAAATGGAAGCAAAATTTAGTTAATAAAGTTTTTAAGCAAATTGTTGAACAAAGTTTTCAAGCAAGTTCAAAGATGTAAATTCTTAAAGTTAAATGTTTTTAAGATAAATTGTTTTATTGTTGAATAATTAAATATTAGGTTAATTATTTAATTAAATCTCTAAGGGTTTTTCAAAAATTAAAGGATGTGATTAAGTAATTAATTAAGATACATGAATTATCTTAAAATTTATTAAGGTTATAAGTAATTAAAGGATAATTACTTAATGTAATTAATTAAAGGATAATTAATTAATGTAAGTAATTAAAGGATCATTAATTAATATAAGTAACTAAAGATAAATCATTTACGTTAATTGGTGTTAATTAAGCAAGATTTAAAGGTAATTTTTATCTTGTGAATTGGGTGATAAATAAATCTTGCTTATGGATGATTAAACTGTATTGAATGTTTGGATTAATGTCCCTAGTCTGATAATTTGTGATGTTCAGTGATATGATTTGTTTGGTTGATCTGGAGTAATGCGGATTATTTATTGGTCATGTATTGTTGTGTAAATGTGACGTCCTGTATTTGAATTTGACTTGTATTCACTTAAACAACTTGGGTTGAGATGACATTAGATTTGAAGAGACCGGGGTCGGGTATCAGCAAATACCTGAATCCACTTCGATTAGTAAATCTACAACGATTCTTTATAGATATGTTTTCAAAATCAAATAGGCAGGAATGGAATGATTTAAGTAACATGACCATTTAAACTAAGTAACAGTTTTAAACATTGTTTGGTAATAAGTAATTGACTATAACAAGTTAAGAACTCGAAGTAAGGTTCGAGTTACCCTGGTATTCAAATAAGTTATATAACATAGAATTTCAAATTATGTGGTTTACTCATGCTGGTTTCCAGCCTGACCCGAGTGTTACTTTATTGTAATGCTCGGGTCAGACCAAGTATTACAGATTTTTAGGTTAGGACGTTCTGGAGCTCAGGTGGCGAGCTGGATGACAGGAACATATGGAGTATATTCCGCTGTGTTTTGGAGTTGTATTGTTTGTATTTTGGGACAAGTTAATTATAATTGTCCAGTTTAAGTATGAATGGTTGTGCTCTGATATATTGAATGTAACTGACAATTTCAGCTTTTCTTTGTATAAATGTTATTATTTGATATTATATTTTGATCCGCTGTGAATGTGAGATTCGATGTTTTCTGTTCTCCTTCTACCTCTTTTCTTCTTAACCCTAACAATATGGAATTTTCCGACGTTCTATTGGTCGGCACTTCTATAGTAAACGTATTAGTGTCGACTTTTGAGGTCGAAAATTTTGGGTCATTACACCAAGGTCAGACACAAGCTGGAAATGTGGGTGCTGGAGTCCCACAAGTTGATTTGAAGCTATGTATCAGTTCTTTGTCAACATGATGCAGGCGCGTGTTGTTGCTGGAGTGGTTGGAGGAAATGCTGGAGTAGGTAATTAGGAAGCTCCGGTGGTTAACACTTATGTTGTTTTGAGTAGAGTCTATGCTATGCTGGGAGGAAAGCCATTCATTGGAACTGAAGATGCTATCGAAGTAGAAAACTGGTTACTGTAATGTGAGATAATCTTTGCATATTTAGGGGCTTAATGATGAGAAGGACAGAAGGCTTGCTTCGAGATAGCTTCAAGAAGCGGCTTTATGCTGGTGGAATAGTGTGATGGTTGGAGTTAATGAGGAGACAATGACATGGGACTAGTTCAAAAGGAGATCTAAGGAAATGTTTATGTCGGTGATTGCTAAGTCTGTGTTGCTTAGAAAGTCTGTTAAATTAAAGCAGGGAGGCATGACTATGCTTAAGTATGTGAGGAGGTTTGAGGAGCTGGCAAGATGTGGCTATGTTACGGTTGATACTAATATTAAGAGAAATGAGAAGTTCATCAAGGGGTTGAAGCTTGAGTTGACAAAGGCTACATTACCGCATATCGGAGACCCTTGTGATGTTATAGTGGAGATGGATCTAAGGAATGAGGAGATGCTTGCTTTTTAGGAGAAAAATAACGCAAAGGAAGTCCAAGTAGGGAAGAGTCAGAAAATAAAGAATCTTAGAAGAGTAGAGCCATTAAGAAGGGAAAGGAGGAAGTGGTCTGTTACAAGTGTGACAAGAAGGGACACTACGCCCATGAGTGCCGGACAGGCAAAGGAAAGAAAGCTACAAAGAAGAAAGAGGTGAGGTGTTTCAACTACGATCAAATTGGTCATTATAAGAACCAGTGCAAGGATCCTACCAAGGATGGGAAAGTAAAGGTATTTGTATTTGAGCCAGCTACCTCAAGGCCAACAATAGAGGAAAAAGAAAAAGTTGTGTTAGGGGTATGCTTTAGATTAATGGTATGTCAGTTAGCGTTTTGTTTGATATCGGTGCATCGCATTTTTTTATATTTGATTATTTGGTAGATGAGCTTAACCTAAAACTCTCATATTTAGTTACTTCCTTAAGGGTTGCAAATCTGGTAGGAGGGTATGCGAAACTTAGGATGAAGTGTGACCATCTAGAGTTTGATTTGTTAGGTCGTACCTTCGTTTGTAGTTTGCATGTGTTTGACTTCGTAGGTTTCGAAATTATTTTAGGTATGGATTGGTTAGGTAAATACGATTCTATGATATTTTCCCATGATAAGAAAATATCACTTAGACACCCTGGCAGTAGTGATCGGATAGTATACACCGTAGAAAACCTTGGTTGTGAGGTGAATACTTTGTTGGGTGTTGTGGAGATAGAAGACGAGTTGAATCGAGTTTTCGTAGTTAGAGAATTTGCAGATATTTTTAAACTTGTAGTAGCACTGACACCAAAATAAGCTATCGAGTTTTAGATAGATTTAGTACCGGGAGTAGAACCAGTGAGTTAGACCATCAAGTTGGATGATACCTACCAAGATGAGGAAGTCGAAGGTGCAACTGGTAGATTTGGAAGGCAATAATTTATTAGACCTAGTAGTTATCTTAGGGAATAGCCATAGTGTTTGCTAAGAAGCCGGATGGATCATTAAGGCTATGTATCAATCATCGTAAGTTGAATGAAAAGACGATAAAGAATCGATATCCACTATCTAGCATTGACGATTTGTTCGATCAGTTGAGTGGAGCCAAGGTATTTTCTCAGTTGGATTTAGCAACAGGTTTCCATCAGCTTCGAGTAGCAGAGAATAGTATTCCTTTGCTGGCATTTAGAACTAGATACAGATCATATGAATGGTTAGTGAATCCGTTTGGACTAATTAATGCGCCAGCATTCTTTGTAGATTTGATGAACTGGATTTTCCAAGAGCACTTGGATAGATTCATGTTGGTGTTTATAGATGATATTTTGATATAGTCTAAGGATGAAAGGGAGCATGAAGTTCATCTTAGAGTGGTGCTTGAGACGTTGAGATGGCATCAGCTGAAGGCAAAATTTTCAAAGTGTCATTCCTGGAAGAAGGAAGTGATGTTTCTTGGTTATGTAGTCTTAGACAAAGGATTTTCTGTAAATCCGACTAAGATTGAAGTGGTGAATAATTGGAAAAGACCCAAGATAGTGACTGGGATAAAGAGTTTTCTTGGATTGGCTGGGTATTATCGGAGGTTCATTAAGGATTTCTCGGGGATGGCAGCACCGATGACCAAGCTAATGTGAAAGGATATGAAGTTTGTTTGGCTCAATAAGTGTGAGGAACCATTCCATATAATAAAACATTTATTGACTCATGCACCAGTGCTAGCTGTTCCAAAAGGGAATCATGATTTGGTAGTATATACAGATGTGTGTGGAACTAGATTAAGAGAGTGTTAATGTAAAGAGGTAAAGTGATTGCCCATACATATCGACAGCATAGACTGCATGAGGTTAGGTACGCGACTCTTGATTTGGAAGTGGCTGCGGTGATTTTTGCATTGGATGTATGAAGACATTACTTTTTAGAGAGAGATTCGAGTTGTATATGGATCATTAGTCATTGAAGTATTTGTTCTCTTAGAAGGAACTAAATACGAAACAATAGAGGTGGTTAGAGTTTTTAGCCGCTTATGACTTTTGTACTACATACACACAAGGATAGGGAAATTAAGTTGCGGACACACTCAGTATAAAACATTAGAATGCAATGTTGGCGAAGATAGCCGAGTGAAAAGATTTGGAAGCATTGATGACATGTAGAATACAGTGGAGGTCTGAAAGTAGTCCAAGTACCAAGACTGTACTTTGTCATATTATGAAGTTTGACCAATTATAATTGAAAAGGTTGCTTCTAAACAAGAGGAGGATTCAGTATTAGTTGAACGGATCAAGAAGTTAAAGACGGAACGGAGAGCAACGACTTGAAGGATTTTAGTCTTGACTAGAATGAATGGTTGAGAAAGAAAGAAAGGTTGTGTGTTCCGAATGTAGGAGACATAAGAAAAGAGGTTTTAGAGGAATGCCATCATTCGAAGGTCACTGTTCATCCGGGAGGAACACAGATGTATCAGGACATGAAGAAGAGTTTCTTTTGGGAAGGTATGAAGAGAAATGTAAGCTTATGGGTAAAGCAGTATTTGAATTGACAACTGGTAAAAGTCCAACATCAGAAGCCAAGTGGGTTGCTTCAGCCATTAGATTTTCCAGTATGGAAGTGGAATTCTATTTCTATGGATTTTATAGCCGGGTTGCTAAGGTCAAATAGAGGAACTAAAAGTATATGGGTCATAGTGGACAGGTTGACAAAGACTGCCCATTTTATTCCAGTTAAGTCAACTAAGACATCATATGTCTTAGCTAAGTTGTTTATGAAGAATATAGTTAGACTCTATGGAGTTCCTAGTAGTATCGTAAGTGATCGAGATTCCTTATTCACTAGCGAGTTTTGGAAGAGTCTGTAGGAGATTTTAGGTACCAAGCTCAAGATAAGTACCACTTACCATCCATATACTGATGGGCAAATGGAAAGAGTTAACAAAATCTTGGAGGATTTGTTATGAACTTGTGTGTTAGATTTTGTAGGATCATGTAAAGACCATCTACACCAAGTCGAGTTTTCGTGTAACAGTAGTTACCGAGCTAATGTAAGGGTGGCACCTTTTGAAGTTTGTATGGAAGGCCATGCAAATCTCCAGTTTTATGGTTGGAGACCAGGCGTAGATTGGTTATTGGTCCAAATTTAGTTAGAGAAGCTATAGAAAAGATTGAGTTGATTCAGACTAGGATGAAGGAAGCTCAATCTAGGTAGAAGAGTTATGCAGATAGAAGATGGAAAGACTTAGAGTTCTCTTGGAGATCATTTTTTTATTAAGGTGCCACCTATGAAAGGTGTAATTCAATTTGGAAAATCAGGGAAGTTGGCATCGAAATTCGTAGGACCATTTCTTATTGTAGAAAGGATCAAGAAACTCGCATATAGAATGGAGTTAACGAACAGTTTGGCAGGAGTTCACAATATTTTCCATGTTTCTTATCCAAGAAAGTGTATTAGAGACCTGGAGACTAATATAGAACATACTGTATTAGAGGACTTGGTAGTAAAGCCGAACTTGACTATAGTTAGAAAGCTAGTTCGTATAGTCACGAGAGATAAGAAGAGACTAAGGAACATGACAGTCAGATTAGTCAAAATCCAGTGGAGCGATGATGAGAGAGACCGTGCTTGGGAGACTGAGAGCAGGATTAGAGATGCTTATCCTAATTTGTTTGATGGTATAATTTACTTTTTTGATTGATTTGTTGTGTACCATATCGCAATTTCAAGGGCAAAATTCTTTAAGGAGGGTTGTTTGTAATGACCTTAATTTTTAATAACATTATTTACGACAATTATTTAGTTAAATAAAATAAAATAATGTAATGATTAAGGGATTGAGATTTCTGATTAACAAGGGGCAGCCGTGCCATATATACAAATGAACTAATGAATTAAAATGATATAAGATGTTAGGGTAAGTAGACAAGGAGCACAATAGGAATAAGTAGATCCTTATACCCTAAACCCTTAACCTCAATTATTCTCACATTCATTTTATACGTTCAAAAAACAAAATATAAAGTTGTGGTGACCATCATTAAGGGAAAATAAGAGAAGATAAAGCTAGGATCAAGAGGAAAGCTTAAGCAACAAAATCAAAGATCAAATCTCAAACTCCTTAATTTCAAAGCTAAGGTGAATAATGACCACATCTCATGTTTTATTTATTTTTGGTTTTAGAATGAAATCCGAACTATTTGCAAGTGTTTTTCCATTTTTGAATGATAAAATGGATATATATACATACATACAAACATATACATATACATATACATATATATATATATATATGTCTGTTGATGATTTAGATAACTCATATAGATTTTATGATATGTTTTGATGGAAAAACCTGAATAATGACATCTAAATGCCTTGCGATTTTAGATTTAGATCAAAAATGGTATTTTAAAGATGGGTTTCAATTTTCATAATTTTCTGAATTAATTTGGATTTAATATTAATTTTCTAGTGAAGAAAATGATTATTTAGGTTTAAAATAATTTACCTTCAAATTATATATGTTTTGGGTCTGAAATTTATATATACCAGAAAACATATTAAAAATGATTTATAGAAAATTTTGTAGAATTTTCTTAAGTGTTTTACAGAATATATAAAATTATTTAAGGTACGGGCTTAAATGTTTTATATATATAAAAGGAGAAAGGGTATGTTGTAAATTATTGGAATTGATAACTTTTGAAATTTTGCAGCACTTTTAGCAATAAAAATTAACAACCAATCATATTTCGATAAAAAAGGAAGGTTAGTTGAAAAGATTACTTTAAAAAGCTAAAAATTAGTTTAAACATGCATTTTACATGTTTCACCACTTTCGACACTAGGCTTTCGACCTAGTACTCTTGCCTCCATCTCCATCGAAACTAATGCACATGGTGCCAATACTTGGCACGTAGCGAATTGGATATAGGTGGAAGGTGCTGGGTTGAGACAATGGGTTTCGACGGGGTCGAAGCATTACATTGCTTTCAAATGAAAATGCACCTGCTTTGCTTCTGAAAGGAATGCTTTCGACTAAGTTGGCTTCCGACTGGGTCAATTTGATTTAACGAGTGGTTTCGAAAGAGGTCGTGCCTTTTTTTTAATTTGAAGAGGTTGAAACCCCTTGCTTCCGCTTTTTACCTGTCAAAGCAAATGGTTTCGAGAGGGTACTTTGTTTTTAAAACCTAACCACTTCTCTAATGCTTTTGAACGGTTGATTTCGACACCATCAATTCTATTACTTAGGAAATAGCTTTCGAAAGTGTTGCTTTCGACCCTTTTCCTTTATGAACCTTTTGAGATTTTAAAGATAAACCCAAAGGTTTCGAATAACGTAGTTTTGATTGATTTCGAAAGGTTGTTCCACATGTTTTACATGAACCCAAATGCTTTCGATAGGTCTAATAGATTTAATGCTTTTGAAAGGTTTTAAAAGAAAGGTTTTGAAGGGGTGGTACCTGAATGTTTTGAAAGGTTTAAAGGAAAGGTTTCCAATGTTTTTTGAAAGGCAATGCTAATTATTGTAAAAATATGATGTCTAAGGTTTTAAACTTTCGAAGGTGATGTTTTCCAACGATTTTGAAAGGTGATCATGAGTGATTTTGAAAGGTATGTTTTCGGCCTAAGGTTTCACTTGTATCAAAAGTGGTACTTTCAATGGGTTCAAAAGGGGTACTTTCATACATATAAATGTTTTCATCAATAAAGTTTTGTGTAAAATACACATATAACATGGCAAGGTGATTTGAGTAAAGCATAGAGTATATTTTCCTTGTTTAAAGAATGATTTAAAGGTTTAAATCAATTTGAAAGAAATAATTTTCAAGGAAAATTTATGTGTAGTTAACCATAAGTAAAATGACTCAGATATTAGAATACCAAATGTGATTGATATAGGGTGGCGTCCTATACATTAGCTATTAGCCAACTATTTAGTCCAAAATTCCAGTGTATAGGGATTTGTAATTGGTAAGGCAATGATGTTATCCATAGAAAGGAATATATATGTACAAAGATAGGTTATTATTGAGCCCGTAAAATCATTAGGATCAGTTGACCATGGAGAATTAAGTTAGGGACAGACCGTCCAGAAAAGGAGTATCTAACAAAAGTTAGTTTATTTGTTCATTTTGTTTGGTAGACCCGAGTCAACCACAAGTTAATAGTTTGCAAAATAAAACTATATTGATCAGACAGATTGTCCATTTCTTACCTGATTATACGCTTTCATGATAGTGATATTAATGTTTTAACCAGTTTTGGTTGCAGGATTTAGATTTACCAAAGATATGTTTTAAAAGGATATTAGTGAGAGGAAACCTGTTCCGCTAAGTGGCGTGTTCTCACTTAATATCAAATAATCGTGATGTATAGTATTATTCACCCCAGGGTTTATGTCTGACTTAAAGTTTATTTTTCCCTTAAACTTTCAGGTGCTCAAAATTGATTTGAGTACGATAAGGGTTGAGGATTTTCAGGTTTTAGTAGGTGGACGAATAAAGCTTCCGAAGACGAGTAGGAGGCTGAAGTTAGCTATTTAGGAGTTGTTTTTTTTATCCTACTGTGTTGTATCGAGATTGTTATGACTATTTAGTACTCTGGTCATCCAATGAGGCATCTTCATATGTCTCTCTTGTTGTAATTTGTAATAATTTTATTTGATCTTAACTTGGGAAACGATTGGGAATATGTAACTTGGTATGAAATGTTGATTTGAAATGTAATCAAAAAATATTTTAATCTATGATGATTTTATTTCATATTCGAGTGCTTCTGATATTATGGATACCATTAACATTATCAAATTTGGTCATCGAAAGTTAGTACTATGGATGACTGCAGCATCTTTAGCGTTTAACTTTGGGCCACCAGATAGGGGATGATACACCAAGTCCTTCCTAATGATCGCTCAACACCATTGGAGTCAAAGCCTATATGCTATCCCTACTTTTAATACCAGTTTGCCAATACACTGACATAGCCTGCCGACATCCCACAGCCGAAGTCCCATTTAGACTTACCTAATATAAGTCAAGAAAATTACCCATTCAAGTTATTTAATACCTTTTGTTTAGAAATGAAGCATACCACATTTCCACACTGGGCACCATTGTAAGTTATTTATGACTTCTTATATAGGGAGGAGGCAAAACCAACGACCATTTAATACCTTCCACCCCTAAGTAAACCCATTATGTAACAACCCTATTATTAACGACATAATTAATTTCAATTAGTTAGTGTGATAAAATTTAAATATGAATTCTTGTTTAATTTGATTATGAAATTCAATCCAGTTTGAATAAATGAATTAGGTTGTGTATTTCGATTTGGTCGAAATATCATTTAAATCAATTATTGGGATTTATAAATTTAAAACTAAATTGGTTTGTGAAAATTCAATCTAACTTAAATTAGTTAATTTAATAAGTTAGGTAATTTAATCTATTCTTTAGGCCAAGTATAATAATTTGTATTTAACTATTGTTTGGGCTTTAAGTTAAAGTTTAGCCTATTAGGCCATTTCCATACTAAATCTAAATCTATAAACTTGCTTTCTCTTTTCAAACACAAGGCCCAAAAACACTCCCAGGCCCAATTAAAATAGTTCCCTTCTCCCTTATCTAATTCAATCCTAGGATTCTCAAAATCCCAAGCGTACTATTCCGATCAGGGATTTGTTGAAAAGAAATGATTTTCTTTATATTAGAAAATTATGAATTTTATCTATTATAAATAGTAAAATGGAATTTATAATAAATTTGTAAAAGGTTTTGATGAAGTTATTAATAATACATATAATTAGATATTTCGAAAAAGATTTTCTTATATTTAAAATTTTTAAATCAAAATAAATTTTATGAAATCCTTCCTCAAATTAAAATTGGATTAATAATTTATTTTGATTTTTAATGGGAAAATTGAATTGGATTTCTATTGAATTTCGTGGATTTCTATGAAATAAAGAATTTTAATAAACGATTGAATTGTTGGGTGGTATGGGACACTTTGTACAAGTCTTTCGATTATTATTATAATTTGCTAAATAGGGTTTGATTGGGAATTGCTAGCTTTTAGTAAATACTTGAATTTACTTTCTGGTATGGGACAATTAGCTGAATTCTTATTGTTATTGGAGTAACAATGATTAACACTTAGAGTTGTATTATCTTAGGGTGTTCAGATTTCATACCGATAGATCCTCGAGAGAATATAACTCATTTTTCATTGATCTGTAAATTGAAACATTTTTAGATTTGGGTAGACAGATCTCTTTTGGAAGATTTGTTGTGGTGTAAATAACGGCTGTCTCTTTCAAAAGATAGATTTTACATGCATCGTAGTCTATAAATACTACAACCTATCAGTTTATTTTGTTTTATACAGGTAGACAATGTTTACCTCTTTCAGAAGGTAAATTTACATAGGACAGATTAGGTACATGACTGCTCTTTTCTTTGAGTAGTGTTCCTAATCTACAGTCTCTTTCGGAAAGCTTCCTTCCTATGTAGCGGGTCTCTTTCAGTAGATTTCATGTCACTATATTAAACTGATAGATGACTACCATTATTATTTCATTATTGATGATTATTTCTTAAGAGATTTTTAGTAAGATATTATATATCATTTATGGCTCCGAGGAATTTTGAATTGGTTATCACCATATTTTGAGATGATTGTCTATTGAGACTTGATATATATTTATGAAATGGTGATTTGTTAAATATGCCTTGTTTGAATATTGGTTTTGGATATATTTTATTTATGACTTATTTGGTTATTGTTAAGTCAAAATTTTGAGATCCATATTTATTAATATAATATGCCTTTCTGAATTTTTGGGTTTTAGGCATATTTTGAGATGACTTTTTTTAGACTTAAGCCATTTATGAATTTATAGAGTGAATGTATTTAATA
This sequence comes from Allium cepa, assembly GCA_030765085.1. Taxonomy (NCBI): domain Eukaryota; kingdom Viridiplantae; phylum Streptophyta; class Magnoliopsida; order Asparagales; family Amaryllidaceae; genus Allium; species Allium cepa. The sequence goes on from CM060928.1 coordinate 592,781,656, forward strand.
TGCCTTATTATAACTATTTGTTCGACATATTTTATATGGCTTATTATTTTAAGTCATAAAGTTATGATATTAGTATCTCACCTATTATTTAGATATAGTCTGACCCGTTTATTATTTTAATACTCGGGTCATGCCAAGACTTTACAGGTACAGGGACGCATTGATCTTTGGATTTTGGGCTAGCATTGAAGTAGACTATTTTTATAGTTTTAGTTTACTACATATTTTTATATATTGATAGTTAGGAGTTTATGTCATCTATATTATATAGTAGTGACTTTGTACTTGATACACGATTTTGGATATGATGTATATATTTATATGGATCTAGTACTCATATTTTGTATACTCACATTCTATTATGTATATGATAATGTATATTATTCCGCTGTGATCTGTCATTCGAATTCTGATTTACCTATATTATATATTGTTCTGAATATTTATAATTAGTGTGTTTATTACTTTTTTATTACTTAATATTAATACTGTACACGTCTAAATTTCAGTTTAGATACTTAAAAGGGTAAATAAGACGTGTTAGTATGGGTATAAAGATATATTCACATTCGATCGCCCTTAACCGGCCGTATTTTCTGGATTAGCAGACGACATTAATTGTAATGCTCTTTGCTAAACTGGTCATAGTGGTGGGATCGTTACACATTGACATCCCAAAAGATACTAAGTCATTTAGTACTTTAAATCTGAGATGAACCTTTTATATATTTTCTCACACTTATATGCAAACGTATATTTGTTCCCCATAGGTTCTATAGATGGAAATGTTCCACATCAGTAGTACTATACGCAACTATTGGTAGCCTCCAGGTAAAGGGCAGACTTCTATTGAGTAACTCTACTGACCTCGCATTCCAACACATATTAAACCAAGCCATGTTTCCTAAGCCTAAATATTGGGGTAGGCCCATTAATGCACACTCGTCTTAAATGTATTATTGAGCCCATATAATTTTTATTATGGAAATTGTATCGCCTCCTAAGTTTATTTATTAGTATTAAATTACTTATTCGCTGCAAATCTATTCTTGTCATATAGACTTATTTTCTATATTTTTCATTTCCTTCTTATGTCCCATAAATATCAATTGTCCGTAATAAATGGTCATTATTATTCAAATTGAATAATCACTAATGATATTTATTTATTTGTTCCAAATTCAACTTATTATGCCTTATCTGTCTTTCCGTAAATGTCATATTAAATTCTGCAATCTATTTCTCAAATGCATCTATGTCTCCATTAATTTCTTGAACTCCCTATTAACTGCACATTTGTTGCCCCCTAAATTTGAAATCATTGTTCATAATTTTTGGAGTTACTACCTCTTTTCCATTACAATTTCATATTCCTATGATTTTACTACGCTATTAATATTTAGCCATCCTAATTGTGACTAATACGATTGCCGACTTATATTTATTTGTTACCTTTATTCATTACCCTATGCTTGTTGATATTTTTAATTAATAGTCGCAGTTTCACGTGTGTGTATACACACACATTACACACGTATATATGTATTCCTATTTCTAACTTGTTAATTCCTACGTTTATGAATTTTAGAATATACACTTATATATACAGTCTACAAAGAGTATTTATTTTCACATTTTGATATATTGGAGCTGTTCTTCCCAAAAAGAATTACTGTATAATTTTCCATAAACTATCTAAAAGGGAGACTTTTGCTTCATTTGAAATTACAAGGAATTATCTCTTTTCCTTTATAGAAGTAAATAGTGCAAACTACGGAGAAGAACATCTATACTTTACACATCGCTTTCCTTTTGGTATATTCCTTGTTATTCTAAAAGACGCATTTTTTATACATAATTACGGAATTAGCTAATTTATCAGAATTTACAAGGAAATAGGTACAACTAAATTGTATCCTCAATGGTTCTAATAAATTAAAACATAGAAATTTACATTAAATCAAATTTGGGAAATCTAAATGAATACTAAACTATTATAATTCTAGAATAAACTTCGCAATCTTATCAACATTCTACTTTAAAAATTTTGGGGCTGATCTCCTAATTTTAAGCATACGTCTCAACAGATCTTGCATAGACATAAAAATTAAATAAAATTCAATGATATGAATTTCTATGTTATATACAAATCATATAATTTCTCACTGACCTTTCTAACTTTCCATATCTCCAAAATCAGAATTAATCTCTTTAACTGAGCCTTTTTTTTGTAATAACCCAACCCAAAACGAACCTAAATTCCGATATAAAAAAGATTCATCGAAACTTAGACCCATCTCAAAGCTGGCTATTAGTTGGTAAAAAGAATAATACATGGCTATTTATCTACACATTCAGATCTCAGGTGAAAGGATAAAATATAATAATAACACTACCTATTTTACTCAATCTCAAAATGTTAAAGAATATATAACATAATACATATCTATAGTACAACATTTTCAAAATACGTATATATACTTTAATGGTACATCATAAAATAACATAAGTAGATAAATAGGCAAACTGTCACAAGTTTTCTCCACGCCTTCCCCTTCAACATCGTCGTCTTTTTTAACCTGTGTTGTAATGAGGTGGGAGTCAGAACAACATATGTTTAGTGAATAAAATTTTTAAACCCTAGTATATTAGTACTTGGACAGTATAATTTAAATAGTTATATGTCTTATGTTTCTACTTACAACATAAATCTTTTCAAATGTAAACCCAAAGGCTTTTCTCAAACTGAAATAAAAGGATTTCTTAATATAAACCCATAGCTAACTTGCTATTATCCCAATAACTCATATCCGCTGTCCATAATGTCCTATTAATGTAAGAGATAGGACTCAAGTCGCTTAATACATTTTAATGGGAACTAGGTATACCTCAACCATTTAATGCCTTATTTAAAGCAAGTCCACGTCGTTTACTAACTTTAATCCCTAGATGGAACCCTTACTACTAACTATGTAGCTGACATTGCACGAAATCTCTTTAGCCACTTAATACTTTCTATTGAAGCATGCCCTTTCTTGAGATATCCTCTACCATGCCTAACCCATTAACTCGACCATTTACTACTTCCTACATAGAGAAGAGGTAGCTTCTCACACAACCACTTAATACCTTCAATCTCTTAAGCAGGTCCTTCGTATTACGACTCATATTCCATGGTGATGCCTTAATTACCAGACTATATGTAGGTATTGATAGCCAAATTAGCTGGGCAGATTTACCTTATAGAATTTGGGACTAATCCTTCGTCATTGTAGTTACTCTTTATGGATGATGTATCACGTCAGCCATAAAGTCACACTGTTGATAACCGAATTAGCCAACCAGAATTTTGTGTGCTTTTATCTGACCTTGCATCCGTATAAAATGGTCATAATTTGTATCACACTCAACGTATATTATCACATATCTTATTATTTTCATAATCGATGCCTTATAAGAAATCTTTCTTATTTCTCATTTAACATTAATTACCTTCGTAATTAACTACGCAATTATATGTTATAATTATATGTTAATTACGTAACATATGTGTGTTTATATATATATATATATATATATATATATATGTCTAGTAATTTCTAAGCGTGTGGAATTTATGCTCTGAACTAGCGTTTAAATGTCAACTCTTTAAACAGTTATACAAGTCTCATTCCATATTATCAATAATACCAAAATTTCAACAATAGTATACAAAAATTCCAATCAATGGACTTGTATACAACTAAAATTTAAACTCAACTTATTACATCAAATGATGGAATATATTGACAATAGAAACATATAATTCCAATTTTACACTCTATTCAAATCCTTTTTCACATAAAAATAAACAATGGAATTTCTATTTAATTTATGAGAATAAACAGTGTAAACTACGAATAAAATTTTAACTTACACACTATTCCTTGATCATAATTTTTTAATCAAATTCAAGAAAAAAGAATGAGTAGTGGAATAGAAGGTAAAATTATCAAAACCGCAAATCTACACGATTTCCATTATTTTGGAATAAACAACTGAGATTCCAACATAGAATTAATATTTAGAATTGAATGAGTTTTGGGGGTTTATAATATGATGTTTTCACAAACCAAAACTCCCCAAGGTTTAGTGTGTAAGTTATGGAAATTGATCAGAATTTGTACATGGGCACAACGATATAACTTTCATGATCAGATTCTGACTTTTACAAAATTTCCATTTTTATTCCAATCTTATTTAATTTGATTTATTCAATTTATTTATTTATGGTTGATTTTATGGGATGTTATATTTTTTCTTTCCGATCCAAATATATATATATATATGTATGTATGTATGTATGTATGTATGTATGTATAACAATTATATTTATTAGAATTACATATCTGAGAGGAGATTTAACTTAAGTGGAATATAGATTTATAATTATAGAATTTACATTTTGGAAGAATTGATTCACTCCTTTTCTTCTTTACTTTTATTTAGCGCTCTTAATTTCTAGAAATATTGGAGAAGTAAAATTGGTGGAGCTTCGCTGCGTTGATCAGAGAATATGAGGAAAAAAAAGTGAGGGGCTGGGCCTGTTTTTATAAGCGTTAGAATTAATTATATCCATTTGATTAATATTAACTAAACTTGGGTCTTTAGGCCGATGTTCAACCCTAGTCGCCACCACTTTAACATGTCGACCGCTCCTTATAGGTAATCGACGGCTAGCGGTTAACCGGCCCAAGAATGGGATCAACCAGTAGGTTCCACAAATTTATCTATTATTTATTTATTTTATTTCCTTTTAATTATTTTCAATTCGAAAACTTCGAATATTGATAACTTCTTCATTTGAACTCCAATTGCAAAACTTTATTTTTGAAAGTTGCTCGGGTAATCGCCACGAACGCAACGGTGCATGTTTCCTAGTCGAATTCCAACATTTACTCAAACTTCATTTTTGAGCGTTATTATTTATTTATTGATTCTTTTTAATTAAAAACTATTCCTTTCACGGGATGTTACGAGTTTGATCCAAGTTTTACCACAAAACATTCCAAAATCGTTACGACATAATTCTCAAACATGAGTAAATTCATCCTGTTATTCCTAAATTTTCTTCATTATTATTTTTAGTGTCATAATACATACATTCCGGACCCAAATGGGTTTGGAAGGGATTGGAGCAAATTTTATTCACCTAAGCTTAATTAAAATACCCTTTTCTTCTTAAGGATGAAAGCTTCTTTCTTAAATTTGAATTCCCAGTTCTCATCATTTAGAAATGTTGGTCGGACCTATTTTAATCTTTGTTTTGCTTTCTATAAAGTAAGTGGATGGGAAGAATAAAAAATATGGTTTAAGGTCTTTACCTTTTGCATAGGCTAAATTCTTTATTCAAATATTCTCCATTCATTTATTCAAATTTACTACCAATTTAATTTCTTTAATTACTCCCATTCTATTAAATTACCCATACTCAAGTGTCACGTATTTATATATTCACCTCTCCTTTAATAATTCTTTTCAATGAAATTCTCTTAGTTATAATAAATTATATTATTAATTATCTTTTCTATATTATGTCTCTTCAAAATATACGGTGTTATAATGTTATAATATATCGATTGAATTTGATATTATATTCTTTATTCAAAAGTAAGGAGTTGAAAGGTCTGAAAAATGAACCAAACGGAGTTACTGTTAAATGTTAGATTCAGACTTGTTCATTTGGAGTTAACGCATCTAATAAGTTTAATCTTGGTGTCTGTTTCATGATTAAGACTATGAACGATAATTAGTTGTGTGGAGCTAGTGTGTTTGATATTAACAACTTTTATGTTACAAGTAAGTTGATAAAAGAATTGGTAAAGGATCATATACGTTTAAACCATCATTTGAAAACAAAGAAATTATTAATCTTCTCACGAACGAGTAAAATTTTACATTGAAATTTTACTTTGCTTATACAAGGAAGAAACTTTCTCTTGGGGAAATTCATGGTAATGATCTAATGTCATATCATTATTTGGTTTCATTTTGTGATTCCCATGAAGAAGAGTAATCTAGGAAGCTTTATTACAATGGAAAATGATAGCAAATCTTTAGAATTTGATAGGGTTTTTATTTGTTATGAAGCTTGTAAGTATGGGTTTCACTTTTGTCGACCTTTGAATTTTCTTGATGGCACTTTTATGCAAGGTAGGAAGAAGGTTGCATAATGTCCGCAACATCTAAGAATGGCAACTAAGGAACTTTTTATATTATTTAATTTATGTTTTTATATTTTTGTTTGTTTTATATTTTTTGAAATATTTTCCGTGATACTGTATGGTTAAAGCCTCATAAAATCCCTACTATAGCACATAATGCTCTTCGTCGGCTATGCTTTTTTAATTAATGCTATTAAATAGTAGGTCTGCTTTAAGCCCCTTTATTTTTCCACTACATCCGCTAAAAAAGGCTTTTTAGCACCTGCTGTACAACACTAACATAAAAAGGTTCATTTAACAAGTTCTTTTTTCAAACAAATCAACAAAGTTATGGTAAAGATCTAATTTTAAGGCATAAGTGCTTATTATAAGCTAGAATATATTGTAGTCACCAAATATGAACTACATAAATCATGATATTCTTCAAATTTGTTACAAAAGATTAAACAAAATTTTTTTCCTACACAAATGATGTGAGAAGGAGAATAAATTAATTTCAAATATTTGATTTTATATCTGATAAATAATTTTGCACATCTTCCATATCTCCACTATAACTTTTTGCACACCCACTGCTATAGAACCACCAAACGCTTTAACTACATAGCTATGATATGGTTAGTATTCTTGATATCTATGACTTATTTATGTCAAATCATCGCAATATACTTGCAAATCATCGCAATATACTTGTTCAAGTATGGTATTGGATTGTAATCAATAAAACCAAATTTATTTCATATATTGTACTTTCTATAGTGTGATCAGTTTTTGTGTTATTGTTAAATTATATTATTTTCTTTTGCCTTGAAAGTTATTTTCATTTGTTGTATATGTTGTTAAATTGTTATTATTAAGTATATGATTAGTATTTAATGTAAAATATATTTTATTTTATTAAGTTGCGCTATTTATAATGCAATGTACTACAAATGGGTCTTTCTCATTTATAATTGTTTTGTACCTTTTATTATATATATACATATATATATATATATATATATAACTTTTTCAAGTATATTTTAGTTGGAATTGGGTGTTTTTTATGGTAAGAAAGAATTGAATTAGGTTTGGTTCTTGAATCGGCTTAAAGATATGATTTTAGATGATGATCGAATATTTCCTTTTATATTTGAGTGCCATCTTGGTTATTTTGATGGTGTGCCTCAAGTGTTCCAAATTCTTATCGGATATTTCTTTTATTGCTTGATAAATAATCTAAAAGGCTTTATTTCATATGATGTGTCTACTCAATTGAGGGAGTTTATTTTTACTTTATTTACTCGTGTTCTTTATGCTACCACTATACAAGACTTTGATGATACTTTATCCTAGTTTAGGAAAGTTGGCGGTGCTGCTGCAAAGAGATATCCTAATGGTCTTCCATTTGATAAGTTTTCTTACATGTTTTTAAATGGAAATCTATCTAATGAAAAGATATCTAATTGTGTTGAAAGTTCTAACTTATGGATTAAGGATGAAAGGTCTCTACCAATTAATACATATTTTGATACATTTTGAATTAAAAATTTGAAGTTTGCATCTGATAGACATGAAAGATCTCTAATATGGAATGTTGTGCTTTGCTCAAAAATGGAGCAATGTTTGAATGTTTCTTCAGTAGTCGGTGTTGCATGGGAATGTACAAAATCACGTGACTATGTTTGTCATGTTAATGTGTCGATCTTTATAACCATACATGCAGCCCCGGCCTAGCAGACAGCCCACCAAGCTCTTGGGATAGGGATGGTCACTGCGCTGGGGGCAACAATTATTTTTTTTAATACCTGTTCATATACAAATTCTAAACTAAGTAATGTTGGTGGGAAATATGTGGTTTAGTGGTTTGATGGTTGGAGTGAATGCTACTGACCTAGGTTCAAGGCTGGCTAACAGACAACAATTCGATTTTCCTTTTGAATTTCTTTCAAAGTGTTTATATAGGCTTAAGTAACCAAAATTTTAGGCCAACCCATCATACATGACGGTATTTAGTTTGAATGTTTATGATTATGTAGGGGATCGTTTAAATTTAGATTTTATTGTGCTTCATATTCACATCTCATTCATCCCAATCCTAATGTTAACAACTAGACTTGTTCTTTTTATTGCTTACTAGTCCTATCATGTTACTTCCTAAGTTAAGAAAAAGGTCTAGAAGACTATCTGCTTCGAATCGAATCAACACTACTAGAGAAATGTATGGTAATGATGAAAACAAACTATAGTTTTTGCAATAAGTTTGGGCATAACGAGAGATCATGCACTTCTTTGATATCCTAATTTTTTAAGTATATGATTGAGTTAAACTTTGAATTTAATGTTGGTTTTAAATAAAAAGAAAAGAGCTACAAGTCCCCCTTTTTGATGTTATACGAAAAGTCACTACAAAAATGAATACATAAATTTGGTCGCTATTTTAAAAAAATAGAAAATTCAATGTCTTGCATTTTCCTGATAGAAAGTGCAAGGCAACTTCTACTTTTCTAATTTTGAATTTTTTTCTTGAAAATTTTGAAACTTTTGAAATTTGTGGAAAGTTTTCTATCAGGAAAGCGCAAGCTAGTTTACATTTCCTGATTTTGAAATTTCTAAAAAGCGCAAGTTAACTTGAGCTTTCTATTAGGAAAACACAAGCTAGTTTGTGTTTTCTGTTTTTGAATTTTTTTGATAATTTTGAAAATTTCAAAAATTCTGAAATTTACGAAAAGCGCAAGTTAACTTGCACTTTACATTAGGAAAGCGCAAGCTAGTTTGCGCTTTCTAATTTAGAAAAATAAAGGATATAATTTACATACTCATTGCTACATGGACTCTTCTTGTAACAACATCATAAATATGGACCTTCTACGCAAAGCTCTTTTAAATAATAAGTTTTATCTTTGTAATGCATAATTGTTTTGTGTTAGATGTTTGCTTACATTTGGCTGTTATGTTACATTGTAATTTGGGTTGTTATGACATGTACCTTGCAATTTATAAAGTTCATTTAATTTACCATTGCATGTGTATTGCACAATTTATAGTGTAGTAAATGCTTTAACATTTTTAAGTTATGTGTTATTGCATTGTTGCACTAATTTTTTAATATCGTTAAGTTTCCAAGTATACTTTCTTTCTATAGACGTTTTTAAAAAATGGTATTATAGTGTTAATCAATATTCATTAAATAACTCATTATTCCAGCATATGTTTTGACTGAGTTGCACTTTTTACAGTGCAACTTAATGTTTTAAACGTTAAATTATTTTTATATTTTTATAATATATAGTGCTTGTTGTTACTATTATAAAACAACAGTTGTAGTTTGTTTGTAAACTTCTTATACAGTTATATAATTAAATAACATTATTTTTTAATATAAATTTGTTTAATCAGCTAATGCAACATAATTCACTAAATATTTTAACATTTGTAAGTTATATATCTATTGGGTTGTTTGATTGTTTGCAATGCAGTTAATGTTTTAAAAAAATTAAGTTGTCCTTGTATATTTTCTTCCTATAAACATTTTTTAAAAAATGGCATTATAATATTAATCAATATCATTCATTTAATAATTCATTGTTTTAGCATATGTTTTGAGTGAGTTGCACCTTTTACATTGCAACTAACAGTTTTAAACATTAAATTCTTTTTACATATTTTTATGATATATAATGCTTATTATTAGTATTGTAAAACTTTAAATATAGTTTTTTTACGGAATTAAATAGCATCATTTGCTAATACATAATATATATTTTTACATATTTTGATTAAGTTGCACTATTTATAGTGTACCTTATTGTTTTATTTGTCTTGGATTGGCGTACTTTTACAACTTTACTTGGTAGTATTATTGTAGCCATCCGCGATTTCACCGCTTTGAGTAATGAACATTTAATTTATATTAAATATTCAAATAATAGGTTTTATACTTAAAATAGAAATTTTTATACAAAAAATGGTAATGGTGAAAGTGTCCAAATTTGTTTAGAAATATATTTAGTTCGAAGAGAAATTGAAAATGTGATCGGAATTTGTTTTTCGAATTTTCGACTTTTCGTCGACTAAAAGTTGTCGAAAACATTGTAAGCACTTTAGTATAAATATACACATTCATTTATAAATAAGTTAGAGTAAAGTATATATAATATATGTATCTGTATACTTAAGGAGTTTTTATGAAAGTTTAAAATAAGCTGAAAAATATGTTTAGGAAAGATACCTTATGAATATGTTTGAACAAAAAAGTACACATGCATTAAATCATGTTGGCTCAAATATGGTGAAAGGGGGATATTAATTTTGTAATTTGCATGGTAAAGGGGACAAGAGTGATGAGGCGGTAAGCATGGAGAGGACGACATGTACATAAGGGCGTTTTAGTAATTCTCTTAAGGCATTTTATATAAAACCAAATTAAAATATTTCCTTTCTCATTTTGTTTTCATTTCTATTTATTTTCAAACTCTTCTTCCTTTACGCTCTAATGGCCACTAAACGACTTCTCTTTAGATTTCAAATAAAGTCAACTTTTTACCTTTTAAACGTTTTCAAACTTGTTTTAAAACATCTTCTTTTCATTTCTACACACTTCTACTTCAAAACAAAGGCACACTTCCCCTACACAACTCATGGTCATGCCTTATCATGCCATGGCCCAACCTAAAACCATTATGGTTGAGCCCATTTCCAAGTTTTAAAGGCCAAAATCAAGTTTTTCTAAAGCTATGCAAGATCTAGGTCTTATTTTCAAATTAGGAAAGATTATGAAAAAAATTTAGTGAGTAAATTTTTTGTTTAAAATAAAGTTTTTAACTTTGATATATTTTATAAGTTGTGGTATTCTATGTGTTGAAATTTGTTGGACTAGTACGTGTTTGGGTTATATATTAATGTTATGGTATCACATGGAAATTTGACTTGAAATGAAGTCTAAGTTCAGTATTGTTTGTGAATTTGTGAACTTCACTTATGAATGTGATGTTATGCCTTTAAATCCTAGATATGATGTTTTATGTGAAACTTTTGATATGATGTAGTATGTTATGGATTTTAAAAATTGTCATGTTAATGGACTTAAGATCCCTTGGAAAAATCAATGGAGTTCGCTAGTTTTGCTTATAAAAATTTTCAATGTTTTAAATTTGTTTTTAGTTTTATAAATCTTTTACTTATGTTTTAAATTGAAACATAGTTAGAGTAAAAGAGATTGAATAATGTAACTTAGAAACGAACCTTAAGTTATTGCATCCATAATGATAGTTGATGTGGATGCAGTTTGGAAAAATCAAAACTTTAGAAATAAAAGTGTTTTAACTAAATTGTTTTGAAACCATTTTTCAAGTCTTTAATTAGGTTTAAAGGTTAACTAATATTTAATTATTTATTTAAGGATAATTATTTCTTAATAATTTATTTAAAGGTTAATAATTAGATAATTTTTTATTGGCTGTTTAATTAAGTAATTAAGTAAGATAATTTTACTTAATTAATAATTAAGTTACGGTAATTAGTACTCAATTATTTTTATGTAAGTTAATTATAATTTATTAATTAATAAAAGGTTAATATTTATTTAATAAATTATTTAATATTTAATTGTTATTTTATAAGGATTATTTATTAATTTATTGTTTATTTATAAAAGGGTTTGGTTATTAATTAATTTTCAATCAAGTTAAATTTAAGTTAATATTTAATTAAAACTTAATTATGATTTAGTTGTTTTAAATGAAGATTTAATTTATTATTTTAATTTTGATTAATTAATATTTAATTAATTAATTGAGATTAATTATATTTAATTATTAATTAAAGGTTTAAGTTATTATTTAATAATTAATCAAAGGTTAATTAGGGTTTAATTATTTATTTAATAGTTAACTATTGTTTAATTATTAATTAAATGATATTATTATTTAAAGAATTTAAATATTATTTAATTTTTGATAAAAGTTTTAAAGTTTTAAACCACTTTATTTCTGAAGATCAGCTTGTTTTAAAAGTAACTCTATTTAAAAAGAAGATTTTAATCCAAGGGGTTTCTTTGTCGTCTACCCTTAAGTAATCTCAGCTAAAAATGAAACTCAATGATATCTGTTTGGCAGAATAAATCGCTATTCTGTCATATTTTCCCAAGTAGATTATAATGACATCTATTTAAGCAGAAACAAACCCCCATCTACCATTTTGGTAACTTAAGCATTTACCTACATGTTATTGATTATAGATTTTTGATTCCTTTTACATATCTGATTTCTATGTAAATACCCATGTTATAACTTAAATAAATTAAAGTCAATTAAACGAACCATTATGGTCGCTATGCCTCCTTCTGATTTTAATGAAGTCAAATATTTCATATTTCCTTTTTGATAATGGTTTAAAGTTTATTCCTTTTTAAGATATTTAAAGGATAATTAAGAAATTATTCATTAAAGGTTTTTGGAGTAATTTGATACTTTTTGAAAGATTGTTCAGACCTATTATTTTGCTAATATGGTTTAAAGATAAACTTAATGAAGAATGTTTGTAAATGATAACTTATTTATTTAATGGTGTTTTGAATAATTCACTTTATCAAAGGAACTTTATTGATTAAGAAATTATTTAAGAAGTTTTGTTTAAATAAGGAAAGTTGATTAAAGAAGTTTTATAAATTGGAAGAGATCTTAAAATCTGGGAAAGAGTTTTATAAATGGTTTTGGATATTTATAAAATAAGCTTTATAAATGATTTTGGAGTTTTATTAAGTGTTATATAAATGGTTTGATATTAATAAAAGAGTAATATAAATAGATTTAGAGATTTATAAATCATTATATTATTAGTTTTGAAATTTTAAGTAAAGGAGATTTCATAAAGGAAAGAGATTTATTAGAAGGATTTAGAGAAGAAATTTATAAAAGAATTTGAGAATTGGATTTCCCTTAACTGACCTTCCTAATTATGGTGGTGTGAACTTATGTTCTATGCTTAACATTGAAGGAATAGTGTTTAGGGTTATCCTTATCTCTATTTTAAATAACACTTGTTATGATCTTTTTAATATGATTTTGAAATAAGAAATCTTTCACAATGTTTTGTGATTATACTTATGCCAGTGAAATAAGTATATGAATATTCTGATAAATATCCTGAAATTGATTTAAATAAATGAAAGATTTATTTTAAGGCTTAGTGTCTGCCATGGGTTATGAAATCTGAGAATTATTTCTAATTTGTTTATTTGATACTTAAATAACCGACTATTAAATCTAGTCCAAAATATAACTCCGAAAATATTTAAGAGAAATACGCAAGTTATATGGTACAGTCATCTTCAACGATGTTGTACTGTGCGTGTAAATCACGTTTTGTTCTCCTAGGACAAATGATAGGGAGATCCATCCACTTAAACGGGTAGGGGGCAATCCCTGCTCCTATGTATTGTCTGATTATTTCCAAAAGAACCGGAGTTGAGTTTACCGAAAACTATCAAATGTTGTTTTGAAGAGATCGAGATTAGATAAGTATAAATTATCTGAAAACCACTTCGATCCAACTCAAGCGTCTCGAACTGAAAATATCTTAAAGATGGTTAAAGATAGAGCTTTAGAAGTGTAAGGACTACTTGCTACTAATCCTAAAGGTGGTTCCAAAAAGCATATAATGGAGGTAGTGCATTCGGTTTCATTCAAACCTAGAACGAACTTGTATGGATAAATGTTGGCATTGCATTTCTACTTAGAAGGCAGTGTTACCATTCCAAGATGGTTTGCTATATAAAAAGGTAATCGCTGCCTCAAGCCTCATCAACTGGTAAAATGACTAAAGTGTAACAACCCGAAATTTTCGACCCCGAAAATTCGACACTAATACGTTCACTGTAGAAATGTCGAGCAATCGAACGTCGGAAGTTCCAAATCAATAGGGTAAAGAAGAAAAAGAGGTAGAAGAAGAAACAGAAACAACAGCATAGAATCTCACAATCGCAGCGGAACAAAATATAATATTAAATAACAGCATTTATACAAAGAAAAGCTATGACTGCCAATTTACAACGATATCTCAGAGTACAATCATTCACAGATAAACTGGATAGTTGTAACAACTTGTCCCTGACTACAAACAATACAATCTCAAATACACAGCGGAATTGCTCCATATGTTCCTACCATTAAGCTCGCCTCCTGAGCTCTAGAACGTCCTAACCTGAAAAACTGTAATACTCGGTCTGACGCGAGCATTACATTAAAGTAACGCCCGAGTCAGGCTGGAAACCAGCGTGAGTAAACCCAAATAGCTTGAAATACTAAGTTTAAAACTTATTTGAATACTAGGGTAACTCGTACCTCACTACGGGTTCTATCTTGTTATAATCAAATACTTATTCTGTAAAATAATATCTAAGTATTGTTTCTTAGTTTCAATGGTCTAGTTACTTAATTTATTTCATTCCATCCTATTGATTCTATAATCAAATCTATAAAGAATTTTAGATAGTTACTAATCGAATTGGTTCCGGGTATTGCTAATATCCGACTCCGGTCTCTTTGAATCCATTACCATCTTTAAGCCAAGTTTTTTAAGTGAATACAATTTAATTTTAAATTCAGAATGTCATATTTACACAGCAATTCATCACAGATAGATAAACCACATTATCACAGTTCAACTAAAGCATTCATATCACAGGGCATCACAAATTACAGACTAGGGATAATAATCAATCCAAGCGTTCAATCCAAGTTTACCATTCATAAGAAAGATTAATTTGTCACACAAATACTAATTAATTTAATTTAATCACCAAATAAATTAAATTAATTACTTTTAAATCCTGCTTAAATTAATTAATTATAAACCATTTATTATTTTAATTAATTATGACATTAATTAATTATCCTTTAATTACCTAAGATCTTAATTAATTTAAAAGAAACCATTTATCTTAATTAATTGCTTAATTATCATTTAAATCTTATTTAAATTAAAGATTTGAAATTAATTTATTATTAACATAGAAAATCACTTGAGACCCTTTTTATTAATTAAAATTTAATACACTGATCTTAAACACCTACTTAATTACATCATTATTAATTTCCATTTGAAAATACTTATGAATAAATTTATTATTATCCTAATATAGAATTATTTCAAAACCAAATCAATTAATTTCAAATATTTAATCTTTAAAAATTTAATCTTTGAACTCGTTTTGAAAACTTGATAAGTACTTTCTTTGGAAACTTGTACATATTCTTTTGGCATGAGAACTTATTCATTTTCTTATGCCTTTAAAACTTTTTAACAATTTATTTTTTCTTTTAAACCTTGGTTAATTCATTCTTATCAAAATACCCGGGCCCAAAACGAAAATTCCCCGAGCCAATCCCCGAGCCACTCACTCTCTTTTTTGTTCCTCGCGATAACTCGTGTTCGACTTCGAGTAAGACCCGAAGCAACACCTCTTCTTCCCCGATGTCTCTAATCAACACGGCATTAACGGATATCAGAGAAACTCATGCACGTGCACACATCATCGTCGCCCCTCCGTTCAAATTTGCCGTCACCTACAGGTCACTAATGACCTACACTAACTCTCCGACCACCCAGCTCCATCGATTACGTCGGAATTCAAAAAGAGAAAGGCCAGCATCCTCGATGGAATGATACCCGACCACAAAACGCCTTGCGCCGCTGCCTCTGACCCTCTGAGACCTTGCCGATCAACCCGAACCTCTGCCACAATTGCACGCTTCGATCCCTCTCACTTCGATCAACTCCGGTTCACCAAGAATGACAGAATTACTTCTGAAACATCTTCGACCAAAACTGGTCGACAAACCCTACTCCACCGTCGTACCACCTCCACGGCAAACTAAAAATTCACCCGCTAATTTTCCCAAGACCCTCGCCACACGAGCTACCTCTAGCAATGGACACGACACTCAACCATCACCGATCGTCGAGAAATCGAGCTAAGTTCGATTTTCATTCAACTCGATAATTCTTCTCAATCCCAAACTTTAAAATTATGATAATATTATCAAAATTCATCATTCTCTAATATGAATCTATTTGTGAGATCAAAACATGAAATTAAGATAACCGATTTTTAACTTGAGTTAATTTTTCACTGTAATTTCCTATTTTCGAAATAATTGCATAATATATACACTTGAAACTATTTTAAAAATGAAATTACATCCATACAAACATTTTCTCTTTAATGATCATAAATTAAAATTGTTTAGATGGGAAGATATGAATTTATTCAGGTTATTCTTGAGCCTGTTATACAATAGAGACATATATATACATTTACACAAATATGCACATATTATTTCATATTTATATACATGAAACCATATTAATTCATCTATGAAAACATTATTCACAACATCACTACAAGATTTTATCACATGCATCAAGATATAAACAGATTTAACTTAAAAAAATGATTGTTTACTCACCTGTATATTGATAAACAGAGAACAGAGCTTCTTTTTTTATCAGGAACTGCTATTTGATTTTGATCTGGTCTTTGAAATACTTGGGTTGAGTTGAAATTTGATCTTTAATATTTGCTTGCTCATATTGAACTTGAAGTTGTTTTGATTTCTTTTTTAGTTTTTTTATATTTAGAAGAAAATGAAAGTAAGAAAAGAGTTTGAGAAAATAGATCTGTAGAAGATTTGGAACTGGAAACAGCCTTCTCTAATATTTTATTTAATTTCAAATTAAAAGAAAAAGGATATGACACTTGTATTTTGCATGGCATACACAAGCTACAAATGTCCTAATCTATTTTTAAATATCGTCTTATGTTTTTATTAATTATGTTATATGTTTATATATTTTCATATTTACAACCCATATTTATTTCTTACATAATTTTTAAAATAAAGTATTTTAAACCTTTTATTATATCTTATTTTAAGCTATCATACTTTTAAATAAATAAATATTTATCTTTTAGAATTTTTAAAATATAGAATTGAACTTTAAATAGCTTTTGAAAATTATTATATTGAATTCAAATCAATGCTTTCAAATCACAATATGTGTATATATATATACATACACATATATGTATCTATATTATAATTAGAAATATATTATGTGAATTTTTGATATATATATATCCACACTTTTTCAAACTTCCATATATTCTACTTCTCATGGTATATATATACATATATATATACACACACTTATATACTTGTATATGTATACACTTATAATTTTCAACATTATAAAATTTGCATATATCTATTATTATTATTTTTAATTTACTATAAGATTCATCATTTCCAGAGATTTATAATTCAACATTTATTATGGTTTCTAATCCATTTATATATATATCCAGAGATTCTAGTTATCAGGATTTTATTTGTTCAACTAAATAAAAATCAGTATCTCAAAAGTAAAAATCAATTATTTATCCAATTATCAGATGTCCATAAATCCGGGTTATCAAATTCCTCCCCCTTTAGATCTTTTCGTCCTCGAAAAGGAACGAAGCCAAAACTTTATTAAAATGTTTATTATTAGTTAAATTATCCTTTAAACATTTTGAACTTTCAACTCCCATTATTTAAAAATTTTAAAACACTTCTAAAATCTACATAACATTGCCAAAATAGCTTTATAAAAATACTTTTTATAACTCGATGTTTCAACAAGTCCATCCTTGTTTTCACAGAAATTCGGTCATACGTTGATCAGGCGTAGGACTGAAAATCTGTAAGTACTTAGCAGACCCGTTGTCAACACCCGGTGAAAATACTTAGAAAACTTTCGTGAAAATATAGAAAACATTTTTGGTGAGAATGCTCTGTAAATCATCACTCCCTCCATGGTCGCAGTTAGCCTGATGGTTACGCTGCCATCTCGGCAAAATCCATAGAAAACTGTAAGCCTCCGCGCCCCTCAATTACACCATGGAACCACCACAGATTGTAGCTACACCAGGGGTTACGTCGCCATCACCGAAAAAACCCATGTAACTGTAGGCATCAGCGCCCTCGAATTTTGCTGCCAAATGAAACTCTTCCACACAGACTACATAGATCGCAGACTACATCATCGAATCCCAATGAAGCCTGTAGGCACTTACTGCCACACGACTTTCGTTATGTCTTCATAGATCGCAGTCTACCGATGTTACACCGCTCTTCCAGCAAAATCAAACGTAGACCGTAGGCAATCACTGCCCTCGACTTCCGCTATGGTGCGCAGTAGATTGCAGTGACACCGAGTTACACTGTTGTCACAGTATAACTTTGGCGTCTCTGTAAGCATTAGTGCCCTTGACTTTCGCTACCCCAACACAATCCTCAGGAACCTTAGTTTGTCCAAACCTCCTCCCAGGATCAAATTTAGAACCCTCCCTTAGGGCTCAAGACAGAACCACCCCGTGGATCTCCTACTAGAAGTTCATTTAAATGGGAGCACCTTTTTCCCCACAGCCATTCTCAAAACATTTTATACTCTACATATATAGTATCTTTCAAATCATACTCTTTATATGTATCACATATACATCTTCTTTACACAAAATCGATATCTCAAAATCGATAATTCTCAAACAAGACTTTCCAAAATCCTGAAATTAATTTTTCCAAAAAAATCAAAAGCCTATCAAAATCAATGGGTTTCAAAAAACATTTTTTCCAAAATCATTCTCATAAAATCATTTATATATATATAAATATATACATAAGTTTATTCTTTTAACTAGAACAAAATATTTTTCAAAGATCTTTTCTTCTGGTTATAGATTCAACAAAGGGAGTTTATTATATATAACAAATATATATATATACATACTTCATTTATGCCAAATCAAATATTCAAGTTTGATTTTTTTTTAAAGTTATTTACCACCTTACTTACTTTTATAAAATGAGTTTAGGTATAGTGATATCCAACTTCCACCCTTATACATCATAAATTTCTCAAAATATATTTTTCCATTTTAAAAATCATTTTACATTCTTTTCAAAAATTTCAATATCTATTTCATCCAAGCACGTACGATGCACATATATCATCCATATGCAATATCAAATTTGATCGTTCACTCGATCACACAATTTCACTTCCAAACTAGTATCGTCCACCCGACTTCCTAGTGCGGACTCAGATCTGGTTTCTTGATCAAAACTCGTCATTCTCCTTACACAGCCATAACTATGATAGAGAATTTCCAGAATCAATCAAAATTCCATATTCAGGGTTCGCCACTGGAAGTCGAGTGAAAAATTCCAACTCGTATCGATGTACTATCTCGAAATTCTATGTTCGAATCTGGATCAAATCATTATGCGAATAGAATAATATACATACATCTTATGTATTTATCTTCATTGATTATTATCTAAATCAATTCTCTTTTTATTCATCTTCATTTAGATTCTATTCAGTTATTCACAATTGCTTCAATTTCCATTTGGGTTATTACCTCAATTCTTATCTCAATTGGTATTTAATTATAAACAGTTTGCACTCTGACCAGCTTGAATTGAGAAAATAGCTTGAAAAGTTTAAAATAGTTAAGCAGTTGCAAAGTATTTATTAGTTGTAAAATGGTTGTAGAATGGTTAAGTAATTATAAATTAGTTGTAAAATAGTTGAATAGTTGTAGAATAGTTAGATAATTGCAAAATAGTTGTAAAATAGTAATTAGTTATAAGTAGTTGTAAAATAGTAATTAGTTTATAAAATAGTTGTAAAATTCTCGTACAATAGTCAAATAGTTCCAAAAATAGTTATAAAATAAGTATAAGATAGTTTGGATTTTAAAAATAAGGTTTGAATAGTAAATAGCTAGAAAAATAGATTAAAAACAATTTATATTAAAACAATTTATTCGAAAATAGTTTCAGAGTCAAACTGGTTCAATTTCCCAATTTCTCCTTTCAATCACTTTCCAATTTCCACTTCCATTTAAAATGATTCAATTTCAATTTAATTTGAATTAACTTCAATTCCTTTCCGAAATTCAAATCAATTTCCATTTATATTTAAATTTATTCAACTTCAATCTCACTTCTTCCATTTGAATTTATTTCAATTCCAGTCTCAACTTTAAACCAACTCTTAATAATTTTAATTTGCAAATTCATTTTTAACATTTAAATCTTAAGTTCAAAATGATTTCATTTTCATAAGTTCAATCTTTATCTCTAAAAATCAAATTATATTAAATAATTTCAAAATAAGGTTTTATTCCCATTTAATTTTAGTAATGGATATATACTATCTCAATCCACTTCTTAATTCAAAAATAATCCAATTCACAGTTTTACAGATTATTAATAGCAACATGATGATAGCAAGATATGTCAAAGTAAATAAACATCCAAATTATTAAAAACAACCATCAATAGCATCCATTGCCCATTTTTAGAACTCAAACCCGTTTTGAGATCACACATAACTCCCTTTTCAATTCAATCCATTTAACTTCCCTAAGTAAAATTCAATTGATTTAATCTAATCAACCTTGCTTAATTTGAATTCTCTATTTCAAAATATTTTAAACTTCTTATCAATATCCTTTCCCACTTTTAAGTTCAAAAACTTATTTTACTTTGGGTTTTACATTTCAAGGGAAAATTCAAAATTCAACACTTAGTGTTTACCCAAATCAACTTTGATCTTATGTATATCCCACATATATACATATTTATTTCCTTTGCACACCAAGTCATATTTTAAATTTTAAGCCATTCTTGATTTTTAGTTCAAAATAAATTTCTTCAAAAATTTTAAAATAACTCTTGTCTTAAAATAAGATTCCTACATTTAAAAATATTATTCATTATGTCTTTTAACAATTTAAATTTTCTGGACTTAGATTTTAAAACTTCACAATTTAAATCCCTTTTAATTTATAAGTCACATTTACCTAAATTGTTACTTCCTTAAGACATTCCATTTTGCTTATCATTATTTATTATTAGAAAACAAAGATCCTATTGTTAGACACAACAACCCTTTTATGATAATAATCAAGATTATCATATCTGGAAACCAATTCACTACATTTTATCTCATAATTTGTTGGAAAATAAAATTAGGGTAACTTAATTCAGCGTTCTGAAAACACTCTACAAATTTCAGAATTATGATTTCTGTTTTGAATCCATTTCTAGCTTATCTTATTTATATAGTTCATATTACCCAATTCATATTTGGATATATATATATATATATATATATTACTACTTAATTCTTACATTTAATTTCAATAATCAACAGCCAATTATCTTAATATATATAATAATTAGAAGAATTATTTCTTTATATATCAAAACATAAGCTTATATAAAAACTACCTTTAAAACCATTTTTAAAATCATTATATAGGAAAATAACAAGTACGCTCTCATATAATACTCTCAACTCATCCTAGGGTACTACTGACCCTATTTAAATGAGTAATCCCCACCAGAGCCAAGGTTCTCGCTTAATCTTCGGCTTTGATACCAAATATAATGACCCGAAATTTTCGACCCCGAAAATTCAACACTAATACGTTCACTGTAGAAGTGCCGAGCAATCGAATGCCGGAAATTCCAAATCATTAGTGTAAAGAAGAAAAAGAGGTAGAAGAAGAAACAGAAACAACATCATAGAATCTCACAATCGCAGTGGAACAAAATATAATATTAAATAATAGAATTTATATAAAGAAAAGCTGTAACTATCAATTTACAAACAATATCTCATAGTACAATCATTCACAGTAAATTGGACATTGTGACAACTTGTCCCTGACTACAAACAATACAATTTCAAATACACAGCGGAATATACTCCATACGTTCCTGTTATCCAGCTTGCCTCCTAAGCTCCAGAACGTCCCAACCTGAAAATCTGTAATACTCGGTCTGACCCGAGCATTACATTAAAGTAACACCCGAGTCAGGCTGGAAGCCAGCGTGAGTAAACCCAAATAACTTGAAATACTAAGTTTAAAACTTATTTGAATACCAGGGTAACTCGTACCTCACTAAGAGCTCTATCTTGTTATAATCAAATACTTATTTTACAAAATAATATCTAAGTACCGTTTCTTAGTTTTAATGGTCCAGTTCTTAATTTATTTCATTCCAGCCTATTTGATTCTATAATCAAATCTATAAAGAATTTTAGACAATTACTAATCGAAGTGGTTCCGGATATTGCTGATATCTTACTCCGGTCTCTTCGAATCCAATACCATCTTTAAGCCAAGTTGTTTAAGTGAATACAATTCAATTTTATATTTAGAATGTCATATTTACATAGCAATTCATCACAGATAGATAAACCATATTATCACAGTTCAATTAAAGCACTCATATCACAGACATCACAAATTACAGATTAGGGATAATAATCAATCCAAGCGTTCAATCCAAGTTTACCATTCATAAGCAAAATTAATTTGTTACACAAATTCTAATTAACTTAATTTAATTTAATCACCAAATAAATTAAATTAATTACTTTTAAATCCTGCTTAATTTAATTAATTATAAACCATTTATTATTATTTTAATTAATTATGACATTAATTAATTATCCTTTAATTACCTAAGATCTTAATTAATTTAAGAGAAACCATTTATCTTAATTAATTACTTAATTATCATTTAAATCTTATTTAAATTAAAGATTTGAAATTAATTTATTATTAACATACAAAATCACTTGAGACCCTTTTTATTAATTAAAGTTTAATGCACTTATCTTAAACACATACTTAATTACATCATTATCAAATTCCATTTGAAAATACTTATGAATAAATTTATTATTATCCTAATATATAATTATTTCAAAACCAAATCAAATAATTTTAAAAATATTTAATCTTTAAAAATTTAGCCTTTGAACTCGTTTTGAAAACTTGATTAATACTTTCTTTGGAAACTTGTACATATTCTTTTGCCTTGAAAACTTATTCATTTTCTTATGCCTTTAAAACTTGTTAACAATTTATTTTTGCTTTTAAACCTTGGTTAATTCATTCTTATCAAAATAACCAGGCCCAAAATGAAAATTCCCCCAGCCACTCACTCTCTTCTTCGTTCCTCGCGACAACTCGTGTTCGACTTCGAGCAAGACCCAAAGCAACACTTCTTCTTCCCCGATGCCTCTAATCAACACAACATCAACAGATACCAGAGAAACTCGTGCATGTGCATACATCATCGTCGCCCCTCCGTTCAACTTTACCATCGCCTATAGGTCGCTGATGGCCTACACTAACTCTCCGACTACCCAGCTCTATCGATTACGCCGGAATTCGAAAACGAGAAAGACGAGCATCCTCGATGGAATGATACCCAACCACAAAATGCCTCACGTCGCCGCCTCTGACTCTTTGAGACCTTGCCAATCAACCCGAACCTCCGCCGCAATCTCACGCTTCGATCCCCCTCACTCCGATCAACTTCGGTTCACCCATGACGACGAAATTGCTTCTAAAACATCGTCAACCAAAACTGATCGACAAACACTACTCCACCATCATACCACCTCTACGGCGAACTAAAAATTCACCCACTAAGTTTCCCAAGACCTTTGCCACATGAGCTACCTCCAGCAATGGACACGACCCTCAACCATCACTGATCGCCGAGAAATCAAACTAAGTTTGATTTCTGTTCAACTAAAAAATTCTTCTCAATCCCAAGCCTTAAAATCATGATAATATTATCAAAATTCATCATTCTCTAATACGAATCTAATTCTGAAATCAAAACATGAAATTAAGAAAATCGATTTTTGACTTGAGTTGATTTTTCACTGTAATTTCCTATTTTCGAAATAATTTCTTAATATATACACTTGAAACTATTTTTAAAAAAGAAATTATATCCATACAAACATTTTCTCTTTAATGATCATAACTTGAAATTGTTTAGATGGGAAGATATGAATTTATTTATGTTGTTCTTGAGCCTGTTATACAACAGAGACATATGTGTACATTTACACAGACATGCATAGATTATTTCATATTTATATACATGCAACCACATTAATTCATCCATGTACACATTATTCACAACATCACTACAAAATTTTATCACATGCATCAAGATATAAACAGATTTAACTTAAAAAAATAATTGTTTACTCACCTGTATATTGATAAACAGAGAACAGAGCTTCTCTTTTTTGATTAGCAACTGCTATTTGATTTTGATCTGATCTTTGAAATACTTGGGTTGCATTGAAATTTGATCTTGAATCTGTGCTTGCTCAGGTTGAACTTGAAATTTTTTTGATTTCTTTTTTAGTTGTTTATATTTAGAAGAAAATCAAAGTAAGAAAAGAGTTTGAGAAAATACATCTGTTGAAGATTTTGAACTAGAAACAGCCTTCTCTAACATTTTATTTATATTTCAAATTAAAAGAAAAAGGATATGCCACTTGTATTTTGCATGGCATACATAAGCTACAAATATCCTAATCTATATTTAAATATCTTCTTATGTTTTATTAAATATGTTTTATGTTTTTATATTTTCATATTTACAACCAATATTTATTTCTTGTATAATTTTTAAAAGAAAGTATTTCAAACCTTTTATTATATCTTATTTTAAGCTATCATACTTTTAAATAAATAAATATTTATCTTTTACAGTTTTTAAAATATAGAATTTAACTTTAAACAGCTTTTGAAAGTTATCATATCGAATTCAAATCAATGCTTTCAAATCACAATATATACATATATATACATACATATATATATATATTATAATTAGAAATATCTTATATGAATTTTTGATATATATATATATATCCACACTTTTACAAACTTCCATATATTCTACTACTTATATGGCATATACATACATACATATACACACACTTATATACTTGTATATGTATACACTTATAATTTTCAACATTATAAAATTTGCATATATCTTTTTTTTAATTTACCATAAGATTCATCATTTCCAGAGATTTATAATTCAACATTTATTATAGTTTCAAATCCATTTATATATATATATATATCCATATATTTTAATTATCAGAATTTTATTTGTTCAATTAAATAAAAATCAGTATCTCAATAGTAAAAATCAGTTAATTATCCAATTATCGGATGTCCAAAAATCCAGGTTATCAATAAAGCAAGGACGTGAAGCAGGGTTATGTGGGTCGCTCCCATTAGGGTATAATCATCCTAAGATTTAGTGTCAATATCTTTATTTATGCTTCAAGGCCCATTATGGTTGTTTACCGATCATAGGGTGATGATGTTCGATGCTATCTAGTAAGGGGTAGGGCCATTCCTAAGTAGCAGAGGTGTAATGTGTTATTGCCTCTCGTACATTTTATCAAGAGGTGTATGGATTCGGTAGGTGAACCCTTATCCTTTCATTGTTGGAATCAATTTTCCAATGCGAGCCTTCAAACTTAATTGTATACCTATTATGCTGGAAATTAATTAAAGTAACAATTTTGGCTATGATTAATAAGTATATGTATCTTAGACATTATTATAATATCACTGTATTTTCTATAGAAAATATATTAGTTTATCGTAAGGTAAAAACACATCCATGTTTATCTGCGACATGTGTTTACGAGATACCTTTGATTTTAAAAGGTTTTACTAGTTATATACATAAAATTCCTTATGATTTGAGTTTCTCACGCTGGTTTTACCAAACAGACCTGGGCATTAGTTTCCTATAATGCTCGGGTCGTCCCGAGCATTTTTTCTAGATTTAGCTAGATCCTCTGGAGTTTCAGGAGACAAGCCGGATTCTCCAAGACGTATTCACGTATCTTATAGTCTTCCGATGTTTGTTCTAGTTGTAGTTATTAAATTGCAAGGACGGGTTGTTATACATGTCCAGCTTGATAATAGGTTAGTTGTAACGACCCGCAATTTCGAACCATTCAAATCGACAATCATCCACACATGTCAGATTTGAATTGCTCAAAGCAACAGTTTGTTAACTTATATTTGGCAAAACTTAGCATATACATTAAATAAATCAATCACAGAATCACAGACATAGAGTAATATAATAATAAGCAGCGGAATAGATAAATAGTAGTTCATGAAGCTACTATATAAACATCAGAGTTTAAAGTAAAATAAAATAGATATCTCAAATACACAGAAGTTGCTAATACAAATGTGAATGACAAGTTTGAACAAAACAACTGGAATAAACTGAAGTAACTGGAAAGCTGAATAGGCAAAGACCGATCTTCAAGCGAAGCTCCAAACTCCAAAGGTGAGTTTCAAGTACCATGACACTTAGTCTGACCCGAGCATAAAGCAAAACAAAAAACACTCGAGTCAGGATTAACATTCTTATATCAGTAAATTCAACTCAAGTGAAATGTCAACCGAAATACAAAGTAACTTAAAGGATATTTGAGATTTCCATCCTTTAAGGGTCCGTTAAACTATCTACATACATAGTACAATACTGTGACGATCCAAAATTTCTGGATATTTTCAATTGAAATATTTAATTGATTTTAAATATTTGAAAGTTAGTTTAACTTGAATTTCAAATATCATTGTTTATTTGGCAGTTATATTATTGAATTTAATAATTAGAAATTGGTTAAAATAGTGAATCTTGGTTTTTAAGCTAGTTAAAAATATTCAAAGCCTTGGAAAAATTATATTTATAATACTGAAGATAATAGAAATTTTAAATTTGAATTTGGGAATGTTTTGTTCAGTTTTAAAAATATATAGTTTAATTCGATATTTAAAAATAGCCTTCCGGGGCACAGTCTCGGAATTCGACAAAACCAGTTCTATTAGATCCGTAATAGTGTATTGTTATCGGTTTCAATTTTCGTAATGTTTGGAGTGATCGTTTGGCCATACGGTAGATAAACGCACTGAAATCTATATCGAAAATCTAATATAATGACTGGGTCCAAAAATCTATCTTCTCCATATGATCGAATTTGAACTCGAAACCTTTTTCATTGCTTTCAGAATAGGGGTATAACCTTATAAACACCTGGCAACATGCCTCGATAGGATGTCAAAATTTTAGGCTACGATTTCAAGACAATTTAAATTTGAAATTTTAATATAAAATATGGTGTTTGACTGGTCAAAATTTCTTTTCATATCTTGACCACATGTCTTCTGGTTCACACCATCTGTCCACATGCTAAAACACTTATGCACACGTCTTCTTTATTGAAATAATAATGATAAAAACACGTTTTGATTTCCTTCTGCAAGTTTAAACGTTTCCCTTCTTTCATTTCGATTTCAAAATGCCAGTTCTAAATACATGGCAGAAAGAATTTTTCCTCTTTCTCTAAAAAATCGAAGTCAACAATAAGATCTCACGAGGGTTGGGTTTGAAGTGTCGAGGTTCTTCTTGCTTGTGGCCACGATCGATTGCAATGGATAGAGGAGGGAGCAAAATGGGTTTTGACTGCTGGAGCTTGTGCGCAAACGATGGGAAGGCAATATCGCAGTCAAAGTGACGGCGATCTCGAGTTGCACGAGGCCTTGTTGATGGGCCATTTGTGGAAGGGGCTCGAGTGAGGTCAGGCGAACGACGAGATGGCAGAGGAACTGGCATCGACGTGGAGGACAAGGCGAATCGCTGCATGCATTCGATCGATTTGGAAAACAAGGTCGAGTTTGGTGGCAACGGCATATCGTGGTAGAGGAAGCATTTGGGCGACGCAGTGGCAGTCGCGATTCGAGGTGTTGGATCGCCGTGGCTCGTCCGTAAACTACGATGTTCGAGGGAAGGGTTCGTTTGGCGGTTCGACTGCAAATTTTGGAATTAGAGGTATTTTCCTTGTATTTAATTTTTATATATACAAAAAGAATAAAAATATATAATGTTAAATAAATACATATATGTAAATTCACACACATGTTTAATATTCTTTGATATACAGTAAAGAATATATGTATATATATATGAACATGCACATACTTTAATAGATTTAGCAAAACAGAAAATTAGTTTATAAGGTTTAAAAAGTAGATAGAAATTTTAAATATGAGAGTTTATTTTTTTTTTGAAATCAATAAATTGTTTTTATAAGTATAGTCTCAAAAGGGAAGAATTATTTAGTTAAAATCAAATTTGTTAGTTAATTAAATTTATTAGAAGGAAAAATAATTTTTTTTCGAATATTAATAAATTGTATAAATATTTATACAAGGTATAAAATCTCGAAGAAACAAGTCGAGAAGGAATGAGTTGCATGCATAATCAAAGGTGAATTAATCTCACTCGTTTGGAGAACCATCTAAATTTGAAATAGTAAAATTTAAATTATTGGTTGTTCGATTTGCATTGATAATTGTTTCTGTCTGGATGTGATAGTATATATATAATAGTATATCTAGTATATATTGGAGTGATTGATTTCTTGCATTATATAGCGGATGAGACCCTATGCGCCCCACATAATAGCGGATGACCCTATATACCGCGATATCCCACCTTGAAGTAGGATTGGTATTTTATATTGTGCTAACATCTGTGAATGCAGGGAAAATAGGTTGGAGGGATCCAACTAGATTCCTCAAAACATTTAGATTGTTTTAATATTCTATGATATCATTATTTGATAATCTGTGATAGATTATATTGGAAATTGAAAATATTGGATGCTATATTTGATCGAACAAATTTTGAGTATACTGTGTTATCAAAAATATATAGATGGGATTTTTCTAGAAAATAAAAGAGAGAATTTTTAAGTAAAACAATTATAGAGAATTTGGATAAATTAAAGAGTGAATTGGAAAAGGATAAAAGTTGATTTTTAAATATAAACAAATTCCAAATATGGGAAAGGAGATTTTTGAATAAATGGGAATAAATGAATTTTTAAACTTAAGTGGTATTATTTAAAGGAATAAGGAATTTATTTTAAATTCAAGGTTTAAATTTGTTTGGAAAAGATAAAGAAGAAATTTGAAAAAGTATGAAATTGGTATTTTCAAGTTTAAATAAGATTTTAAATCATAATAAGGAAGTTAAATTGGAAATTAATGAGTTTTGAAATAAATTGAGTTAGTAAAGAAATTTAACCTAAAAAGGAGTTAATTTTGAAAATAGATTTGGGATTTGATTAAGTGTTTGAAACTGTGTTTAAAAAAAAGGAAGTTGAGACTATGAAATTTATAAACTGGGTTTACAAAGTAAAATAAGATATCAGTGGATATTTGGAGCATAAATTCACCGTGGGAATTTATAAAGGAATGGGTAATTTGTTACAAAAATAAATAGTATTTTATTTTTAAAAGGTATGAAGGAAAAGTGTATTTCCCTGAAAAGCCAATTACGTTTTTAAAGCAGATTTTTAAGTATGGGTTAAAAAATTTAAAGTTGTTTAAAAGAAATGTTTTTTAAGAAATTATTATTTAAGATGTTAAAATTTTAAAGGCAAATATTTATTAAATTAATTATAGTAGTAACTATTTTATAATTGGTATTATGTTTTAAAAGGATAATTATTAATATTTATATCTTATAAAATAGTTTTATTTTAAAGATAGTTTGGTTAAAGTTTTATTTGAAAACTTGTATAGAATTTCTAACTCTTATTTTAACATTTAGTTTGGCTTAACTTTTATTTTAAAAATTAGTTTATATTCTATAAAGTAGTTTTATTAAAAATATTTTTTAAAGTATTTTTTTTTGAATAAAGTGTTTAAGTAGTTTTGATTTAAATGTTAAAAAATATATTTTTAGAATAGTGATTTAAATTATTTTAAAATTTAAAATATTTAGACTTGGTAATTTTCAGTTGAAATAAACAATATTTGGAAAATTTATTCCACGAGAGAAAGGCGATTTGAAACTGTTTTCAAAGGGTTGAAGTATAGAAAAATATCTTACGAAGATATTTTGAAATTAAATAATTTGAGAAATTATTTAAGTCTGATGGTTGTTTGTGAATGTTGTTTGATAGTTAAATAACCGACTATCAATATTGGCCAATGCGCTGATCGTTTCGAAGAGTCTGGGATTGGGATAAATTTCCAAAAACCACTTCGATCTGGTTTGAATGTTTTCATGAGGAAGACAAGAGCTTGGAGTCGAATATGGAGCAGTGAAGTGCAGGGGCTAATCGCTACTAATCCTAAGGGTGATTCCAAAATGGATGTAGTAGGAGTAGTGCCTTCAGTTCCGTTCGAACCCGGAATGGACTTGTATGGATGAATGCTTTCAGAACATCGTTAGGAGGACGATGAGCACTCTAAGTGAATATGTTCTAAAAAGGTAACGCTTAACATCGAGCCTCATCAACCGGGGATGGCTAAAATAGGGGAGGTGCACACAAGGCTAAGTGGCTAGCAACCAATTAGGGTAAGGTCACCCCTGTCTAGATGTCCCTTTATTTTGGCTATGTGGGCGGTTGCTGATCCCAACCGTGGGGTGAACTTATTCGAACTATCCAGTAAGGCGTAGCTCCAGTCTTATGATGCAGGGGATCAGGTGGATCCTCAGTACGATAATCTAGACCACGTACTATGATAGGCGATGCCCCAGTATCCCTGCCATTGTATGGAATCCAATCTTCAATAAGCGCCTGTACGGTTTTGATTGTGCCCAACTATGCTGAAACTCGAGATGCAAGCATTTCAGCTAGATTCTATTTTACTTTCTATAGACATTATTATAATATCGGATGGATTTTGATAAAAAATGTTTTGGTTATCGTAAGGTAAAAAACCGACATGTTTATTTGTGGCGTGGTCTTACGAGATACCTTTGATTTCAAAGAATTTTGGAAATTTTAATAATCCAATTGAGTGTGTTTGCTCACACTGGTTTTCCAGACTGACTCGGGTGTTATTTAACTATAATGCTCGGGTCAGGCCGAGTATTATAGAGTATAGATTCTAGATGAACTGCTATGGAGCTCAGGAGACGAGCTGGATGGCAAGACGTATCATACATATTTGAAGTATATTCTGTTGTGTAGTATAAGGCTGCATAGTCAGCTTTTGTGAGGACAAGTTAATATAACCGTCCAGTGTTGTATTTTGTTAATATTATACTGTGATGATGTATGTGTAAAACAGATACAGTTATTATCTATTACATTTTATTCCGCTGCGATGGTAAGATTCTATTGTTGTTTTGTTTCTTTTTCTTCTTCTACATCCTTCTTATTTAACCCTAATGGTTCGGTTTTCTGGCATTCGATTGTTCGGCATTTGATACAGTGGACGTATTGATGTCGATTTTCGGCATCGAAAAATCGGGTCATTACAGTTGGTATCAGAGCCGAAGGTTAAGCAAGAACCTTGGCTCTGGTAGGGATTACTCATTTAAAATAGAGTCTGTAGTACTCTAGAATGAGTTTGAGTGTATTAATAGATACGAGTGCGTATTTGTTAGTGAATATATAAAAAAAATTCATATTGTCTTGACCTATCGGTTGAGTGATTATGGATTCTGGTCGATATATGTGACGCCATGTCATCGATAGGGATTTCTAAACTCTTAAACAAGATGAACCGACACAGTATTGTTTTAAAATAGGGTAAATGAAATAATTTTACCCAAATTATTTTTGTATATAAAAAAATAATTTTTGTAAAATATTATAGTATTTGGTTGCTTGGTTGTTGTGAAATGATAATATTAAATTATTATCATTATTGTGTAAAAATTGAATAAGGAATGGAAAATCATAACCAAAGTTAAGAAATTTATTTCATATAACAGGATGTAATTTGTAAATGTGAATTACAAAAGTGATTCATAATTGAATGGTATAAAATTCCAGAGTAATGTTTGAATATAGATTGAAAGAATTTGGAATTTTGGGAAAAGTTTAAATTCCTTTGGGTTTGAAAATAATTTTCAAAGGTTTTGGAGGAATAATGGTGATATTATTTGAGAAATATTTTTGAATTGAGGTTTGAAATCTGGGAAGATTTGGAATATAAAAATATATTGAAAATGTTTATAATGCATTGAACTCTTCGCTCGCTGGAAAATAAATTTCAGTGATGACTGCAGCATCATCGATGTTCATTTTCGAGTTTCCAAAAGAGGAATTGCTGCCAAAAGGTTTTGAATTGAAGTTGTTTGCAAAACTGGGTTTGGTTTTAAATTTCAATAGCTAATTTGATACTAAAGAATTTTGGATATAATTGATTTCAAAATAATTTGAAGTACTTAAGTGACTCTTGAAAACTCTGGAGTTAGTTTAAAATGTTTTGGAATGTTTAAGTAATTGTTTAAACTCCGGAAATAAATTGGAAATGTTTATGGAAATGTCAATGGGTTAGACAACTAATAAAATTTAGAAATTTCCTAGAATAGAAAATTTTAACTTAAAAAAGAGTTAAATTAAAGTAAAATGTGACAATACAATAAGTTAGCAAAGTAAATCAAATAAATGAAGTAAAAAAGACTAGTAAATGAAATAGAAGTTTAAAATTTGAACTGAATTGGGATTTAACTAAATTAAGTTAAAGGAGAGCTTTGAGGAAATGAATCAAAATAGGCTTAGTAAAATGGTTACTTAAA
This sequence comes from Allium cepa, assembly GCA_030765085.1. Taxonomy (NCBI): domain Eukaryota; kingdom Viridiplantae; phylum Streptophyta; class Magnoliopsida; order Asparagales; family Amaryllidaceae; genus Allium; species Allium cepa. The sequence goes on from CM060928.1 coordinate 592,814,375, forward strand.
TAAAATATATTAAGGAAGAAATAAATTTATGAATGAATAAATGAATTTACAATTTCAAGTAAATGTGACAATAAAATAAGTTAGCAAAGCAAGTTAATTAAATAAAGTAAATTCAAGAGATTGTGAATGGAATATATATATATATATATATATATAAGTTGAAAACTTATCGAAACTTAAAGATTCAGATTGAAACTAAATATTTGAATTGCGTTAATAAAGTAAAATGGAAATTAGTCAAGTTGTACTAAATAAAGCAAAGTATTGAAATAAAATTATTAAGTAAACAAATTAATTAAACTTGTGAATGGAATTGAAATTTAATATTGGGATTGTGTAAAGTAAAGAGAAATTGTAGAACTAGTTCAAAGTGAACTAAAATAATAAAAGTTTGGAAGTAAAAAAAATGGTTTGAGATAGGGATAAATTAGTAAGCGGGACTAATTAAAGAAAATTAAATATGGTTTGAGGTGAATAGAATTCAATATTTTAAAATGAAAGGTAAATTGAATTCAGAATAAAACTGAAACTTGATTTGTAAATGGAAAACGAATTTAAGATTTGAACAGAAGTAGATACAAACCAAAGTGGTAAAGTAAAATAAATATAAGAAGGGTATAAAATATTTATATTGTACTTAAGAAGGAATGGTGAAATTCTTAAGTAAAATTTGAATGAAGATTAAGTAAAATTATGAAATGGGATAGTTGTGAATAAGTGAATGGAATATCGGAATAATGTGAATAAAATAAAATTGATATAGCTAATAATCAAAGGAGATAGATACATAGGATGTACGTATATTATTTTATTTGCATAGCGATAAGATCCAGATTCGAGCACAAAATTTTGAGATAGTTATACCGATCCAAGTTGGGATTTTTCACTTAATTTTCGACGGTGAACCCTGGATATGGATTTTTGATTGATTCTATAAATTCTCTATTATAGTTGGTGGCTTTGCAAGGAGAATGACAGTTTTCGATCAAGTAATCAGATCTGAGTCCGCACTAGGAAGTTGGGTGGACGATACTATTTCGGAAGTAAATTGTGTGATTGAGTGAGCGATCAGATTTGGTATTGCGTACAATGATATGTGTACTTCACACAGACTTTAATAGGTTAAACGCAAAGTATTAATTTTGATTTTGATTTTAGAAGATAAATTTGGATTGATCAACCAAAAGGTATGTATTTAAATTTCTGTATGAAATTTGATGGTTTTCTGGTCTAGCCACTCGGCCTTTTGTTTTGTTTTGAAATCTGGGGGCCCATAAAGGCATTTTGTAGTTATACCGATCTAGCCACGCAAAGGAGACGTGGAAAAAAATTTCGAAAATTTAGGGAGCTATAAATTTTTTAATTTTTTTTGATAATTAAAATTTTGAATTTGAATCATAATTTGAATGGTTGAATAAGTAATGTTGTTTGGAAATTTTGGATAGGTTTGAAAGGTTAGTAAGAGTGATAGTGTGTCCTTAATAAAAAGATTGTATTGGGAAAGTTGTTTGAAACTGTTTGGATTTGGGAAAAAATAACGGGTTGTGGGATATTCCTCTTAACTAGTAATTTCAGGGACGAAATTCTTTTAAGGGGGAAGAATGCGACAACCTGGAATTTTAGGATACTTGAAATTGAAATATTTAATTGATTTTAAATATTTTAAAGTTAGTTTAACTTGAATTTCAAATATCACTGTTTATTTGGCAGTTAAATTATTGAATTTAATAATTAGAAATTGGTTAAAATAGCGAAATTTGGTTTTTAAGCTAGTTAAAAATATTTCAATGCCTTGGAAAATTTATATTCATAATACTGGAGATAATAGAAATTTTAAATTTGAATTTGGGAATGTTTTGTTCAGTTTTAAAATATACAATTTAAATCGATATTTAAAAATAGCCTTCCGAGGCACAGTCTCGTAATTCGACGAAACCAATTCCATTGGATCCGTAATAGTGTATTATTATAATCTGATTTCAATTTTCATAGTGTTTGGAGCGATCATTTGGCCAAACGGTAGATAGACGCACTGAAATCTATATCGAAATCTAACATAATAACTGCGTCCAAAAGGCTGTTTTCTTCATACGATCAAATTTGGACTCGAAACCTTTTCCATTGCGTTACGAATATGGATATGACCTTATAAACATCTAGCGGCATGCCTCGCTAAGATGTCAAAATTTCAGGCAACGATTTCGAGACAACTTAAATTTGAAATTTTAATATAAAATATGGCGTTTGACTGGTCAAAATTTCTTTTCATATCTTGTACACGTGTCTTCTGGTTCACGTCATCTGTCCGCACACTAAAACACTTGTGCACGCGTCTTCTTTATTGAAATAATAATAAAGATAAAAACACGTTTTGATTTCCTTTTGCAAGTTTAAACGTTTCCCCTCTTTCATTTGATTTCAAAATGCCAGTTCTAAATATATGGCAGAAAGAATTTTCCCCCTTTCTCTAAAAAATCAAAGTCAACAATAAGATCTCGCGAGGGTTGGGTTCGAAGTCTCCGTGTTCGTCTTGCTTGTGGCTACGATCGATTGCAATGGATAGAGGAGGGAGGGAAATGGGTTTTGACTGCTGGAGCTTGTGCGCGAATGGTGGGAAGGCGATATCGCATTCAAAGTTACGGCGATCTTGAGTCGCGCAAGGCCTTGTCCTTGATGGGCTGTTTGAGGCAGGGGCTCGAGTGGGGTCAGGCGAACGACGAGATGGCAAAGGAACTGGCATCGACGTGGAGGACAAGGCAAATCGCTGCATGCCTTCGATGGATTTGGAGAAAATGACCGAATTTGGTGGCAACGGCGCATCATGGTAGAGGAAGCATTTGTGCGACGCAGTGGCAGTCGCGATTCGAGGTGTTGGATCGCCGTGGCTCGTCAGTAAACTACGATGTTCGAGGGAAGGGTTCGTTTGGCATTTCGACTGCAAAGTTTGGAATTAGAGGTATTTTCCTAGTATTTAATTTTTATATATACTGAAAGAATAAAAATATATAATGTTAAATAAATACATATATGTAAATTCACACACATGTTTAATATACCTTGACATAAAGTAATGAAAGGATATATATATATATATATATATATATATATATATATATATATATATGAACATGCACATACTTTAATAGATTTAGCAAAACAGAAAATTAGTTTATAAGGTTTGAAAAGTAGATAGAAATGTTAAAATATGAGCGTTTTTTTTTAAATCAATAAATTATTTTTATAAGTATAGTCTCAAAAGGGAAGAATTATTTAGTTAAAATCAAATTGTTAGTTAATTAAATTTATTAAAAGGAAAATTAATTTTTCGATTATTTTGAATATTAATAAATAGTATAAATATTTATACAAGGTCTAAAATCTCGAAGAAACAAGTCAAGAACGAATGGGTTGCATGCATAGTCAAAGGTGAGTTATTCTCACTCATTTGGAGAACCATCTAAATTTAAAATAGTTAAATTTAGATTATTGGTTGTTCGATTTGCATTGATAATTGTTTCTGCCTGAATGTGATAGTATATATATATAATAGTATATCTAGTGTATATTGGAGTGATTGATTTCTCGCATTATATAGCGGATGAGACCCTATGCGCCCCGCATAATAGCAGATGACCCTATATACCGCGATATCCCACCTTGAAGTGGGATTGGTATTTTATATTATGCTAGCATCTGTGAATGCAGAGGAAAAAAGGTTGGAGGGATCCAACTAGATTCCTTAAAACATTTAGATTGTTTTAATATTCTATGATATGATTATTTGATAATCTTGATCGAACAACTTTTGGGTATACTGTTTTATCAAAAATATATAGATGGGATTTTTGAAGAAAATAAAAGAGAGAATTTTTAAGTAAAATAATTATACAGAATTTGGATAAATTAAAGAGTGAATTGAAAACGGACAAAAGTTGATTTTTAAATATAAATAAATTCCAAATATGGGACAGAGATTTTTGAATAAATGGGAAAAAATGAATTTTTAAACTTAAGTGATATTATTTAAAGGAATAAGGAATTTATTTTAAATTCAAGGTTTAAATTTTTTTGGAAAAGATAAAGAAGAAATTTGAAAAGGTATGAAATTAGTATTTTCAGTTTAAATAAGATTTTAAATCATAAAAAGGAAGTTAAATTGGAAACTAATGAGTTTTGAAATAAATTTAGTTAGTAAAGAAATTTATTTTAAAAAGCAGTTAATTTTGAAAATAAATTTGGGAGTTGATTAAGTGTTTGAAACTATGTTTAAAAAAAAGGAAGTTGAGACTGTGAAATTTATAAACTGGATTTATAAAGTAAAATAAGATACCAGTGGATATATGGAAGCATAAATTCACGGTGGGAATTTATAAAGGAATGGGTAATTTGTTTTAAAAATAAATAGTGTTTTATTTTCAAAAAGTATGAAAGAAAAGTGTATTTTCCTGAAAAGCCATGTACGTTTTTAAAGCATATTTTTAAGTACGGGTTAAAAGTTTTAAAGTAGTTTAACGAAATGTTTTTTATGAAATTATTATTTAAGATGTTAAAATTTCAAAGGGAAATATTTATTAAATTAGTTGTAGTAGTAATTATTTTAAAAGGTTAATTGGTATTATGTTTTAAAAAGATAATTATTAATATTTATATTTTAAAAATAGTTTAATTTTAATGATAGTTTGGTTAAAGTACTTTTATTTTAAATATTTTTTAAAGTATATTTTTTTGAATAAAGTGTTTAAGTAGTTTTAATTTAAATGTTTAAAAGTATATTTTTAGAATAAAGTGATTTAAATTATTTTAAAATATAAAATATTTAGACTTGGTAATTTTTAGTGGAAATAAACAATATTTGAGAAATTTATTCCGCGAGAGAAAGGCGATTTGAAACTGTTTTCAAAGGGTTGAAGTATAGAAAAATATCTTGCGAAGATATTTCGAAATTAAATAATTTGGGAAATTATTTAAGTCTGATGGTTGTTTGCGAATGTTATTTGATAGTTAAATAACCGACTATCAATATTGGCCAATGCGCTGATCGTTTCGAAGAGTCCGGGATCGGGAAAAATTCGCGAAAACCAATTCGATCGTGTTTGAACGTTTTCATGAGGAAGACAAGATCTTGAAGTCGAAGATGGAGCGGTGAAGTGCAAGGGCTAATCACTACTAATCCTGAGGGTGATTCCAAAATGGATGTAGTAGGAGTAGTGCCTTCGGTTCCGTTCAAACCCGGAACATACTTGTATGGATGAATGCTTTTAAAATATCATCGGAAGGACAATGAGCATTCTAAGTGAATATGTGCTAAAAAGGTAACGCTTAACCTCGAGCCTCATTAACCGAGAATGGCTAAAATAGGGGAGGTGCACATAAGGCTAAGTGGCTAGCAACGAATTAGGGTAAGGTCACCCTGTCCAGATGTCCCTTTATTTCGGCTATGTGGGCGATTGCTGATCCCAACCGTGGAGTGAACTTATTCGAACTATCCAGTAAAGGGTACCTCCAGTCTTATGATGCAGGGGATTGGGGTGGATCTTCGGTACGGTGATCTAGACCACGTACTATGACGGGCGGTACCCTAGTAGCCCTGCCATTGTATGGAATCCAATCTACAATAAGCGCCAGTGCGGTTTTGATTATGCCCATTTATGCTGAAATATGAGATGCAAGCATTTCAGCTAGATTCTATTTACTTTCTATAGACACTATTATAATATTAGATGGATTTTGATAAAAAAAATGTTTTGGTTATCGTAAGGTAAAAACCCGGTATGTTTATTTGTGGCGTGGTCTTACGAGATACCTTTGATTTCAAAGGATTTTGGAAACTTTAATAATCCAATTGAGTGTGTTTTCTAACGCAGGTTTTTCAGACTGACTCGGGTGTTATTTAACTATAATGCTTGGGTCAAACCGAGTATTATAGAGTACAAATTCTGGATGGACTGCTGTGGAGCTTAGGAGATGAGCTAGATGGCGAGACGTATCATATGTATTTGAAGTATATTCCGTTGGGAAGTATAAGGCTGTACAGTCAGCTTTTCTGAGGACAAGTTAATATAACCGTCCAGTGTTGTATTTTGGTAATATTGTACTCTGATGATGTATGTATAAAACAGATATAGTAATTATCTATTATGTTTTATTCCGCTGCGATGGTAAGATTCTGTTGTTGTTTTGTTTCTATTTCTTCTTCTACCTCCTTCTTCTTTAACCCTAATGGTTCGGTTTTCCGGCATTCGAGTGTTCAGCATTTGATACAGTGGACATATTGATGTCGATTTTAGGCGTCGAAAAATCAGGTCGTTACAAATATGCTACATAGATAATGTCTATAGTACAGTAAACTATTAAAATACTGTTAAGGCGTTACCCATATCTCCCTTAAATACATTTTTATATAATGTCATAGTCTACACGGTACTGTAAACTCCACCAAACCGGTGGGCTATCAGAGAGCACTTCATAGGTACGACACAAACTAAACTCGTAGAAGGCACGATAGGACATGTAACAAGGCACGAGAGGCAGTGCCTGGGTAGGATTCTACTGTTTGCGGATACAGACTGGTGGTAACGCATAGCAGCTACTACCGCCCACCTTGAGACACACTTCCAAATCAAAGGTGCGCCCAATCAAATCGCAAAGTAATAGAAAGGTACCGAAGGAATGTGCCCGATCGGAGGTGCGACCTCACTTGGCCCGGCGTGACTCCTGTTTTAGTCACATCAAGCTCACTAGCGATAGTCCGGGCTACGTTAATACCTCATATAGAATTACCGCCAAACCATCCTACTTCGTTTTGGAATCTCTACCACGTACACACTTGTTAAAGTGTTTTTAGGTATTAGCAGAGAGTATGACAATACCCAATCCTAGTCACTTTAACAACCAAACGCTTTTTTCACACCCTGGTCATTTTATAAAACCATTTCAAATAGTTCATACTTCATATCAAAATATCATATTCATTTCAAAATCATATCACTTTCGAAATCATATTTACTTTTGAAATCATTATTTACTTTAAATCATAACATTTCCAACTTAAATAGCCTAAATATTGAAAATAGTTTATATATTAAAATAGTTATAAATTAAAATAGTTATATATTTAAAATAGGTTATAGATTTAAAATAGTTTATATAATAAAAATAGTTTATAATTAGAATTATTCCTTCCAATTTCAAAAATCAAATTCAAATCAACTTTTAGTCCTAAATTCAATTTGATTCAATCTCAATTCAAATTCTCAATAAAACCATTTTATTTATCGATTTCAAATCCAGATTTGAACCACAAATTTAAACCATTTCAAATTCAATAGGTTTCGAAGTTTAAATATTCAAACTATTTACAATAACTCAATTTGATAAATTCCATTTATATTTCAAAATTTCAACTTTAATTTACTTTAAATTTGAAATATTCACTTTAAATTTAATTCCATTTTATTTAAAGTTGAAAATATTCATTTAATTCCTTTTTATCAAATCTAGTTATAAAATCATACCTTCCAGAATCTCTAATTAATAAGTTCAAATCAAACCTTATTTAAATTTAATTATTAACCGATTTATATTTCAAGTCAACTTTAATTTATCTTCCAACCTCTATTTATTTAAAATATTACCAAATCTATTTTAAAATATTAGTATAAATTTAAATAGATACTTAAACACATTATATACTAATTATATTGAATTTTATTAAATTAAATCTTATTATAATCTTGTTTTATATATTTAAAATTAGTAAAATTACAAGTAAAATTTTAAAAATTTTATTTTCAAACTCAACTTATAAATTTTGAAATTTCCAAACATATAATTTTAAAATCTAAAATTTTCACATATATTAAAATAAAATCTTTATAGTATATTTAAAAAATCAATATTTAATAAAACCCAAATATTCCCTTTCAACCCTTTGAAATCATTTTTCAAAAATAGACTAACGGTGTCCATATATAATTTCTATCCTATGGTCAAGTGATATGGATATTTATCTTTTCAATCCGCAATTTAAATTTAATACTTTACGGGTATATATCATTTCAACCTGTAATTCCAAAATTCCAAAATCAATGAAAATCGCTTGGGTTTATCATTTCAACCCATAACGATTGTCCCCTAATCTATAGCATCATCCTGATATATATCATTTCAACCCATACGGATTTCTAAACTAACAGGGAACTTGCAAAGTAAGAACAAATAATATAACATATCAACAACAGTCATATATCATCAGTAACAAATTTGAATACAATATATACAACAGGCTATAGTGTCATATGTCATAGATAACAGTTGCAGATAATGGTGTATATATTTAACAATTAAATAACTTAACAATTCAAAGTTACAGCATATTTTAATCCTTAATAGCATATTCAATCATCATTTCATGTGAATTAAATTTACTAAATATAAGAAAGTTAATCGCGAGGGATTGCTCACCTTTCGAGGCTAAAGAAGATAGACAATGCAACAAGCTACAAATATAAGCACAGCACGATGAACACGAATTCGACGAACAAAGCAAAGTATGGTGGACACGAGATCGATGAAAACAAAATATATAATTTTGAAAAGCTAAAATTTACTCATATAAAAATATTTATATTATATTTTTCTTTTGAAAATCAAAATTCAATTTAAACATATATTAAAATAAAATCTTTATACATATTTTAAAAATCAACATTTATTAAAACACGTGTATTTATTTTCAAAAAAATTCCAAATAAATATTTATACATAATATATATATATATATATATATATATATATATTTTGAATTACCTGGAGAACCAAGCTTCGCTTGTAAACTCTAGGGAAGTATGTGCCTGCCAAACACATACTTCGGGTACTTGTTACAGGGTTGTCAGTTTCGGGGCTCGAACTCGTGACCTTCGATCACGCAGTCCGGACCATCAACCAACTGCGCCAACCCTGTTGGCTATTTATATATATATATATATATATATATATATATATATTTTAAAATATTTACAAAAATCTATTTTAAAATATTAACATAAATTTATATAAATACTTTAAAACATATTATATATTCTTTTGTTTAAAATAATAGAAGAGTGGAGAATAACATGGTTTCGGCCAGGGGAGAGTTTGCTGACATGCATAGGCGGGGTTGCTTGATAAAAGGAAGTGTGGCCGCTCGCCTGCTACTGTAGTAGCCGAAGGACAGTGCTCAGCTGAGGCGATGAGGAGGGACTGGATTAGGGGGATTGCTCGCGTACGGTGAAGGGAAGGAGCGAGGTTGAACTGGTGGAAAGTTGCACGTGTGAGGAGTTTGAGGCAGATGTCAGGTCCGAGGGGCGTTGGTGAAGCGGCTGCTGCCATGGGGAAATCTGGGCTGAGGTGAGCAAAGGCGGAGGGTGTGTGCATGGCTGGAACTGTTTGGTGATGATTAGTGAGTCATAGGCAGTCAGATGGGTGCCGTGGTGTTCGTGTGACTGGCGTGGTGGAGACGGGATGTGTAGAAGATGAGGGAATGGAAAAAGGCTATCGTGTGCGAGCAAGGAGGCGAGGCACATGTGGCTAACTGGGCATAGAGGGAGGAACTCGGTTGTCAGTGGGTAGTGTTGGGTTTGGATGCAGTTTTTGGTGAGGGTCGGAGAGCAGGTTGTGCATGATGGAGGGCGGTAGGGGTTTTGAGAAATGCTGGGCTATGTCATGGCTTTTGACATGTGAAGTGGTCGGAGGAGAGAAGGGTGGCACGACAGGCGTTGCGGCAAGGTGGGGAAACATGTAGGCCAACGTGGGTGAGGCCGAAGGCCAGAGGAGGGCTGGTGATCGGTGGAGCTGGTGATGGTGGAGGGTGATGGGTCTGTTGGAGCAAGGAAGGACGAGCACAGGCCTTATCTTAACCAAACATATATATGCTTCAGGTTTCACTTTTTTTATATAACGAAGCATAGCCGAACAGAAATGAGAAGAGGAAAGAAGAAACGGAGGAAGAGAAATGAACTGGAGAATATAATTTTAAATGATGGAATGACAAATATCAACAGTTGTATTTGAAATTATAAATGCTAATGGCTATTTGTTTCAATCGATGAATAGATGAAAGGCCACAAGGAAACTAAAAGGCTCAAACGGTTACCGATACAGCAAATCGTTTCGCCGGTTTCGTCGCGCACCGGGCGTCGAATTACAGAAATGAATATATTGCGAATATTAGCATGACGAGATGCATAGAATGGTACATAGATATTAGAGACACGATCATCCTATCAAAAGTCGATATTTGCTGCCAAACTGCTGCTAATTCGCCGAAAATAAGATAAAGAGGGCTATACCAATCCAAATTTTGCGAAACAAAATATGACATCTCACTCAGAAAATGATTTATATTTTTATTATTTAAAAATATTTATGTTTTGAAAATATTTTATTACCATTAATTTAACTGATTTTAAAATTTTAAAAATTGAAATTTCACTACATAATAAACTTACAAATTTTCAAATGAAAATTTACCACTTGCTATGATTAAATAGACGCATACAAAATATTAAAATTTCATCGTCAACTTTAATTATTTTAGTTTCAAGAAAAAATCAATTAATAACGTTATAAAAATCATTAAAATTCTTGGGTCATTACACTCTCCACCATTCAAAACTTTTCTTCCTCGAAAATGAACGAGATAGGAGAATAGGAACAAACCGAAAGATAAGACAGATAAAAAAATTACTAGTACCAGATACAACAATTAATTCAAAACCATATAAATTTCATTTTTGATATCATATTACCTTTATCCTATATTGTATACTATTCAATTACATATTCTCATAACATTTTAACTTTTTGAATATTTCAAGTAAGTTATATATAAATGCAATTGAGTGTTACGCAAATAAATTTTATCCTAGTTTAATTTCAAGTTGTTTCAATTCTATTTCTCATTTTAGAAACTTCATTTTTTCAAATTTTTTGCTTTATTTCAATAAATTTAAACCATCGCTTAAAATAAAACTTAAGAGTTTAATTTCCGTTTCATTTCAAACTATTGTGAAATAAACATATACATATATATATCCATACAACAAGTCATACTTAAGAAATTCAAATCAAATCCATTTCCAAAACAAAAGTATAACAAAGCTGCTAAGTAGTCTCTCCACTTTGAGACTCGAAAATGAATGTCGATGATGCTGTAGTCATCACCGAAATCATTTTCCAGCGACAAAAGAGGAGAGTACTGACTTACTTCTTTTTAAAATTCTTTGGAACTAATTTCTATTAGAAAATACTTTCAAATAATGTATTTTCAAAACTTTGAAAACAAAATTTGAAAAGAATCGGAAATTTAATTCTCAAATCCTTTATTTAAATTCATTTCATTTGCAAAATCAGATTTATAACCCATGTTTTAAAGTTTTGTCTCCTTATAATATACAACAATAGTTAATGATTAATGGACGTTAACATAACAATAAATGATAATCTAGTATTATCATTTATAACGACCATTCATTTAATTATTTAATTTCATAAAATTATACTTGTATCAATAAAATATAATTATAGACAAAATTATTTCATTTATCAACTTCGGAAATAGTACCGTGCCAGTTTGCTTTGATCAAACATTTTGGAATTCCTATCGATAACGTCGGCCAGGCGAATCGATCGAAACCCCAAATCAGATTTAACAATTCAAGCAACACAATATAGATATTTTATATTAACTGAAAATACACTCCCTTACAGGATGATCCAAGAAAGGATTCGAACAAAGATAGAGATTCAAATTTAGAGGAACCTTAATCAAAGTGAATTCTAACTAAGAAGATAGGCTCGAAAGGAGGATAAGATGATTAAATTACAAAAAAGAAACGATAGACAGACTTATATTAATCGTGGCTACCTTAACCGGGTCAACCGTGACTTAGAAAAGAGGAGAATATCATCAACGAAAATGGGGACAAACTCATTGAGAACATCCTGGAAACGTGATTAATAAGATCAATGAAGAAGGTAGGAGCGTTGGTTAATCCAAAAAGGTATGACTAACCACTAGTAGAAACCATTCACTGGGAGGAAGCATAACGTGTCAAGCTTCAAAAGTAAGATCAATGCGGAACTCAATTTCCCGCTTGGAAGGAAGAGAAGTGACTTCACCAAAGACTTCCAGAAATAGTTGGACAACAGGGGTAGCGTCAAAATCACTAGGCTGAGAATCAAGCTAGAAGATAAACAACATGCACAGTCTTGAGACAATTAACATTCGATCACAAGAGAATTACCTTGGTCTTCTCCTAGAGAAACGGTTCAGGCTTTGCAAGAGATAACCGCATCAAAACTGAGGACATGAAATTACCGATTAGTCGATGCTTGTTGTGAAGGATTTTCACCCCTTTCAAATCATATAAAGGCTGGCGGGATCGCCGATGGGTAGTTACATACTAGGATGAAGTTGCCAATTGAGGTGGTAAGATGAGCTCGAATTTATTACGGAGATCAACTGAAATAGAGCTATGAAATGCTCTGGTATTAAAAGAACACGAACGGGAAAAGACAAGAATGGGTTCCAGAACGAAAGGAATGTTCCAAAATTCAAAAAGAAATCCAACTCTATGGGGATCCTAACGAAGAATTTCAAGCTCGACGAATACGATTCTACAATTGATTGTACTCATTCTAGGGTATTACAACCCTATCTCTAATGAGTTTTTACTCAATATGCTAAGTTTTGCCTAAACCAGAGCTCTGATACCACATGCAATGACCTACTATTTCGAACGGTTCAAATCGACAATCATCTACACATGTCAGACTTAAATTGCTCAAAGCAACAAATTGTTAATTTATATTTGGAAAAACTTAGTATATACGGTAAATAAATCACTCATAGAATCACAGACACGGAGTAATATAATAATAAGCAGCGGAATAGATAAATAGTAGTTCGTGAAGCTACTATATAAACATCAGAGTTTAAGTAAAATACAACAGATATCTCGAATACACGGAAGCTGCTAAATAAAAATGCCAATGAAAAGTCTGAACAAAACAACTGGAATAAACTGAAGTAAATGGAAAGCTGAATAGACAAAGACCAATCTTCAAGCGAAGCTCCAAACTCCAAAGGTGAGTCTTAAATACCATGATACTCAGTCTGACCCGAGCATAAAGCAAAACACAAAACACTCTAGTCAGGATTAACATTCTTATATCAGTAAATTCAACTCAAGTGAAATGTCAACTGAAATAAAAAGCAACTTAAAGTATGTTTGAGATTCCCATCCTTTAAGGATCCGTTAAACTATATACATACATAGTACAATACGCTACATAGATAATGTCTATAGTAAAGTAAACTATTAAAATAGCGTGAAGGCGTTACCCATATCCCCTTTAATACATTTTATATAATGTCATAGTCTATGCAGTATTGTAAACTCCACCAAACCGGTAGGCTATCAAGGAGCACTCCATAGGTACGACACAAACCAAACTCGTAGAAGGTGCGATAGGGCATCTGAAAAGGCACGTGAGGCAATGCTAGGGTAGGATTTTTCCGTTTGCGGATCTGGATTGATGGTAACACATAGCAGCTACTACCATCCACATCAAGACACACTCCCAAATCAAAGGTTCACCCAATCAAATCACAAAGTAATAGGATGGTGTCGAAGGAATGTGCCACCTCACTTAGCTCGTCGTGGCTTCTGTTTTAGTCACATCAAGCTGACTCGCGGGAGTCAGGGCTGCGTTAATACCTCATATATAATCGACGCCAAACTATCCTGCTTCGTTATGAAATCTCCACTACATACACAGTTGTTAAAGTGGTTTTCGGTATTGGCAGAGAGTATGACAATATCCGATTCCGGTCTCTTTAACAACCAAACCCTTATTTCACACTGTGGTCATTTTATAAAAGCATTTCAAATAGTTCATATTCAATCAAAATAGCATATTCATTTCAAAATCATATCCCTTTCGAAATCATATTTACTTTTGAAATCATTATTCACTATAAATCATAACAGTTCCAACTTAAACAGTTTAAACATTGAAAATAGTTTATATTTTAAAATAGTAAATTAAAATAGCTATATATTTAAAATAGGTTATAGATTTAAAATAGTTTATATATTAGAAATAGTTTATAATTAGAATTATTTCTTCAAATTTCACAAATCAAATTCAAATCAAATTTTAGTCTCAATTTCAATTTGATTCAATCTCAATTCCAATTCTCATTAAAACCATTTTTATTTATCGATTTCAAATCCAGATTTGAACCACAAATTTAACCATTTCAAATTCAATGGGTTTCGAAGTTTAAATATTCAAACGATTTACAAAAACTTAATTTGATAAATTCTATTTATATTTCAAAATTTCAACATTAATTTTATTTTAAATTTGAAATATTCACTTAATCATTTTAATAACAATCAAATAAAATCTCCAAAATTACAAATTTAAATCAAAATTAAATATCCAATTACCATTTTATTTAAAGTTGAAAATATTCATTTAATTCCTTTTTATCAAATCAAGTTATAAAATCATATCTTCCAAAATCTCCAATTAATAAGTTCAAATCAAATCTTATTTAAATTTAATTATTAACCAATTTATATTTCAAGTCAACTTTAATTTATCTTCCAACCTCTATTTATTTAAGTTATTACCAAACTATTTTAAGATATTACTATAAATTTAAATACATACTTAAACACATTATATACTAATTAAATTAAATTTTATTAAATATTATTATAATCTTATTTTAAATATTTCAAAATAATAAAATTATAAGTAAAATTTTAGAATTTACAATTTCAAACTTAACTTATAAATTTTAAACTTTCCAAACATATAATTTTAAAATATAATTTTTTCACATATATTAAAATAAAATCTTTATATTATATTTAAAAAATCAATATTTAATAAAACCCAAATATTCCCTTTCAAACCTTCGAATTCATGTTTCAAAAATAAACCAACGGAGTCCGTATATAATTTTCTATCCTATGGTCAAATGATATGGATATTTATCATTTTAATCCGCAATTTAAATTTAAAACTTTACGGGTATATATCATTTCAACCCGCAATCCTAAAATTTCGAAATCAATGAAAATCGCTTGGGTTTATCATTTCAACCTATATAATTTTCCTCTAACCTATAGTGTCATTTAGGTATGTATCATTTCAACCCATAGGGATTTCTAAACTAATAAGGAGCTTGCTGGGTGAGAACAAATAATATAACATATCAACAACGATCATATATAATCAGTAACAAATTTAAATATAATATATACAACAGGTTATAGTGTCACATCTTTGCAGATAATGGTATATCATAATTAACAATTAAATAACTTAACAATTCAAAGTTAACCGCATATTTCAATCGTTAACACCATATTTCAATCGTCATTTCATTTGAATTAAATTTACTAAATATAAGAATGTTAATCGTGAGTGATTACTCACCTTTCAAGGCTAGAGAAGATAGACAATGCAACAAGCTACAAATCTAAGCACAAATTCCAAAGCACAGCATGATGAACATGAATTTGACGAACAAAGCAAAGTAAGGTGGACACGAGATCGATGAAAACAAATATATAATTTTTAAAGTCTAAAATTTACTCATATAAAAATCATTATATTATATTTTTATTTTAAAAACCAACATTCAATTTAAACACATATTAAAATAAAATCTTTATATATATTTTAAAAATTAACATTTATTACAACACATGTATTTCTTTTCAAAAAAATTCCAAATAAATATTTATACATAATATATATATTTTTAAATTATTACAAAAATCTATTTCAAAATATTAACATAAATTTATATAAATAATGTTATATATTCCTTTGTTTAAAATAATAGAAGAGTGGAGAAGAACATTATTTCGGCCAGAGGAGAGTTTGCTGACATGCACAGGCAGGATTGCTTGATAAAAGGAAGTGTGGCTGCTCGCATGCTGATGTGATGGCCGAAGGATAGTGCTCGGATGAGGCAATGAGGAGGGATTGGAGTGGGAGGATTGCTTGTGTACGGTGAAGGGAAGGAGGGAGGTTGAACTGGTGGAAAGTTGCACGTGCGAGGAGTTTGAAGCAGATGTTAGGTTGGAGGGGCATTGGTGAAGCGGCTCCTGCCATGGGGAAATCTGGGTAGAGTTAAGCAAAGGTGGATGGTGTGTGCATGGCTGGAACTGTTTGTTGATGATGGGTGAGTCACAGGCAGTCAGATAGGTGCCATGGTGTTCGTGTGACTGGCGTGGTGGAGACGGGCTGTGTGTAGCAGACGAGGAAAGGGGAAAAGGCTGTCGTGTGTGAGCAAGGAGGCGAGGCACATGTGGCTAACTGGGCGTGGAGGGAGGAACTCGGCTATCAGTGGGCAGCATTGGGTCTGGATACGGTTTTTAGTGAGAGGCGAGAGCGGGTTGTGGATGGTGGAGGGCGGTAGGGGTTCTAAGAAATGTTGGGTTGTTGCGTGGCTTTGGACATGTGAAGTGGTCGGAGGAGAGAAGGGTGGCATGGCAGGCGTTGCGGCAAGGTGGGGAAACGGGTAGGCTGACGTGGGTGAGGCCGAAGGCTGGAGGAGGGCTGGTGATCGGTGGGGCTGTAGATCGGAGGAGGGTGTTGGAGCAAGAAAGGAGGAGCACATGCCTCATCTTAACCAAACATATATATGTTTCAGGTTTCACTTTTTTTAACAAAGCATAGCCGAACAGAAAAGAGAAGAGGAAAGAAGAAATGGAGGAAGAGAAACGAATCACAGAATATAATTTGAAATGATGGAATGACAAAAGCCAACTATTGTATTTCAAAAATTATAAATGCTAATGGCTATTTGGTTCAACCGATGGATAGATGAAAGGCCACAAGGAAACCAAAAGGCTTAAACGGTTACCAATACAACAAATCGTTTTGCCGATTTCGTCGTGTCCCGGGCGCCGAATTACAGGAAGGAATATACCGCAGAGATCAGCACGATGAGTTGAACAGAATGGTACATAAACATTAGAGACACGAACATCCTATCAAAATTCGATATTCGCTGCCATCAATTTAATTGAGTTTTAAATTTTAAAAATTGAAATTTCACAACAAAACAAACTTACAAATTTTCAAATGAAAATCTACCACTTGCTATGCTTAAATAGACGCATACCAAATATCAGAATTTCATCGTCAAATTTAATTATTTTATTTTCATGAAAAATTAAGTTAGTTACGTTATAAAAATCATTAAAATTGTTGGATCATTACATTAGTGTACTTTGATGTTGTGTATAAATAAAGATGATTTCCTTTTGTAAATATTTTATTTATATTATATATTGTTCACTATGATGTGAGATTCTATTCTGTCTTCTTCTTTCTTCACCCTAAACGACCAGTCTTTTGGACACTTAAATGATCCGACATGTAAATATCGAGGATGTATTAAGAGTCATCTTTAGGTGTAAGAAAGACAAATAGTTAAAATTACACTATACAATATTAAGAATTTATATCAGTACATAATTAATATAACAGCATATTATTACACAAAAAAGAACATAGTATTTTATATTAGTATATCATCAGCTTCAACATATAGTTAAAAAGAAATCAAATTACATGGTAAATTGTCATATTTTATACCAATATATAGAGATCAAATGACTAAATACAGAGAATATTATATATTTCGTGAATTAAATAGCACATTCTCTATCTAATTCTCCATCTTCCTAGATACTTCTTACTAAATTAAGATAAACATCCTTAGTATGTTATTTCCCCTGATTCTCCATCTTTCTTCATTCTCCTTCTTGGTTTCTAACAAATGCGGTCCATCTATTACATCAGTTAATATGTCTGTATTAATTGATCATTAATATCGAAATTAGACCATCTCTATTTAATCCTCAATTAAATTCCTTTAAACTTGTTATAAGTTTCAAAATCCATTTATTATATCAATCTAATTCCTCTATTATATTAAATTCCTTAATTAGTCCATATTTAATTCCTTTTAATTCTCTTTTATTTACAAATTTATTGCTAATTAAATCTGCAATTAATGTCCATAAATCCTACGCTATAATTACTAATACGAATATCATTGTAAATTATGTTGTTTATATATTTCTATTTTATATTTTAAGCGTGGTTATACGTATGTATATACACTTCTTATTTCTAATCATTAATTTCTAAACTAAACATTCATTTTTCACATTTTAATTTATTAAAACTATCCCTCTAAAGTGGATTTCCGTTATAATTCTCCATAAATCAACCAAAGTGAGATTTTTGCTTTGTTTGAAATTACAAGAAATTATTTCTTATCTTTTATTGAGATAAATAGTCTAAACTGTGCAAAAGAATATCCATATCTTACACGTCCCTTTTCCTTTTTGGTATATCCTTATTAATTTAAATGCCACACTTTTATATATATTTGTTGTATTGGAAATTTATGGAAGATGCATGGAGACTGCTCCAAATAAATGAAAACATAGAAATTTACATTCCAAGTCAAGTAGGGCAACCTAATTTACAACCCAATTACAAATCTGGAATATCTTTACAACTTTACCAATATTCTACAACTACATGTTTGGGACCGATTTCAAATTTCCAAATCAAGCCGTACATACTATTCCTATTTTATTCATATCTTGAAACCTTTACACTGCCTTACCTAAGTAGTGGTCCTTATCAACTAGATATATTTTTTTTGTTTAGTTCCCACCATTTTTAAAACTAAAATTTCAAAATTATGAAGTACCTTATTTGAAATCTTAACCTTTAAAATAATAAACTTGGAAACTATTTGTGCTAATTTTCAAAAATTGTGCAGTTCCCAAAACGAGCCATGAAAAAAAATTCTTTCTCTGACCAACTTTTTCTTTTTAAGGATCTTCTACAACTGAGATTTATTTCTTTAAAAGCTGAATTTTTTAATTCAAAACAATTAAAACTCAATTATCAAACCAAACCATTTTTAAATCAAAAATTCAAAAATTGCTTAGTTCCATAAAGGTGCAAATTAATTGACCTTCTCAAAAACCTCCTACGACATACAAATAAATTGTTTTCATATAAATAAACTTATTTCATTAAATTCAATATCAACATTTACTACTCCATGAAACTATGGCCTATACTTATAAAATTTTTGTTCACCCCCTTTAAACCCATTACAAAGATAGCACTCCAAAATAATAGATTTTTCTTTATTAGTCTTTTGTTATTTCAAAGATATTTCTAGTTATAAGATAAGTAGAGTTTAAACCATAATCTATTCATATGTATGCCAAATTCTTAATTTAAAGCTATTATCAACACCTATTGCTTTACTACTTACAATGTACCGTCCTTTAACAAAATACTTTTTATAACTTTAAACAATGAGAAGTGAAGTAGACAACGATAAATTATGTCCAATTACTTTCTAACTAGAATACTGATCCTGTTTTATATAAATTCCTAAGTTATTCCTATTCAAATCTCATAATATTGCCTCTATTTATTTTCTCCTAACTAATTGGCTCCTACTTCAGTTGGTACTTTCTGTATTTTTTAATGCAGAAATGTTCCTCCTATTCTAGTTATCCTTATCCTTTTGTTCCCTATCCCTTAGTTAAGTTTCGTTTCCGTTTATTCCCCTTTTTAAAAAGAACTTCTGAATTTATGAAATAGAAGAAAAATCATCAAGTCAAACCTATCATCTATTTCACATTTATTTTAAAAAAGAGGAATCCCTTTCTTCAAAAATCGAAAACTTTTTAACTCACCCAATATTAAACTAGAATTTCAAAAAGAAAAATCTTTTTTACCAAAAACCTTTTAATCAGAAACTTTTCACCCAACAAAATTTTAAATTATGAGTTTCCAAATTTCTTTACTTTTTTAAAACAACTTCTCTGTAAATCCTTCGAAAACTTATTCAAAACGTTTCAAGGAATTTTTCAAAAATCTTTTATCAAATTCTTTCCCATGGGGTTGGAATTAGAAATTGACTTTAATTATCCTTCCTATTGAAATTTCCTACTCAACCTTTAAAATTCGAATTATCTCCTTTTGATGATTAACGCGCACCTTCTTGTGGGAACTTGCCCCACTCTTTCTTCATATCTTGCTCCATTCCTTACTTTCGGTTGTTTATAACACATAGATTCTTATCTCTCATCTATTTTTATGTATGGGGCTAGGCGTACTAACCTTTACTCTAATGACGAATATACCGCCTTATAATATTTGATTATTATCTAACATGTTTATTTGCTATTTTTATAAATGTCAATTGCCGTAATAAATGATTCTTATTCTAACGGACAATCTTAAAGACATTTATTCATTCAAATTTTACCTATTATGCCTTATTATCTCTCTATAATTACCCTAATAATCTCTTTAATTGGTCCATTTATATTCTTATTAAATTCTTGTAACTTCCTATTTATTGCATATTTATTGCCTTATTAACCTTGGAGTTACAATCCTTTCCATCTATGTTTCCTAAGGTAGTATTATACGTTAAGATAAAGATTTGCCTAGTGTTATTATGTATGTTTAAAATAAGTATATATATTGTAGGATTTTTTAAATTCATTTTGAAAAATAACAAGTACGTCTCTCACATGTATACTTATCCACATTGATCGGGTAACCTAAGCACTGATACCAAATGTAACAGTTACCCTAAAACGGTGGTGTCTACAAATGGTAATCCCGAACGCACTTATTTTATGGCCTAGTCTCTCGACTGCCTAGGTTAGTCCTCTAACTACCTGACCAACCCACATTGTCAGGACGTATAAGGGTAAGAGTCAAAGCTTCGTCGTAGTTCACAATGCAAGAACCCCTATCGCGATGCATCTACATGCAACTAGGTCCGGTGAATAAAAATCTCGAGCCTTGCTACATTAATACTCGGGTAGTATAATTTAAATAGGAATATGTCTTACGTTTCTACCTACAACATAAGTCTTTTCAAAATGTAAGCCCAAAGGCTTTTCTCAAACTTAAATAAATGCTTCCCAAATATACGCCCATGGCTAGCATGCTATCATCCCAATAACCCATATCCATCGTCCATAATATCTAATTAGTGCAAGAGATAGGACTCGAGTCACTTAATACCTTTTAATGGTAATCAGGCAGACTCTTAATATTTAATGCTTTATTTAAGTCAGGTCCACGTCATTTGCTACCTATAATCCCAAGATGAACTTCTCACTAGTAACTATCTAGCTGACATTGCATGGAATCTCTTCAACCACTTAATACTTCCTATTGAAGCGGACCCATTACGATATATCCTCTACAGTGCCTAACCCATTACCTTGAACATTTACTACTTAGTGCATAGAGAAGAGGTGGGTTCTCACACAACCACTTAATATCTTTAATCTCTTAAGCATCTTTCGTATTATGACCCATACCCCTACGGCGACGTCTTAATTTCCCGACTATTTGTGGGTACTGATAGCCAGATTAGCTGGGCAGATTTACCCTATAGAATTTGGAATTAATCCCATGTCGTCGTAGTTATTTATTATAAGTAATGTCTCACATCAGACCAAGTCACGCTTTTGGTAGCCATATTAGTTGACATACTTCCGTGTGCTTTTGACTGACCTCGCATCCTTATAATATAGTTATAATTTATATCACTCTCTGTATATATTATCACATATCTCATCGTTTTCATAATTAATGCCTTATAAGAAATCTTTCTTATTTCACCTTTTAAAATTAATTACCTTGCTAAGGAGGATTTAATAGAATCGATAACTTATTTAACTATGCAATTATACATTATAATTATACGTTAATTATGCTAATAATAACAACAACAACAATAATAACATTTATATGTATATATGTAGGTATATGTGTATATGTGTATGTATATATATGTGTGTATATATGTGTTTGTGTGTGTGTTTATGCCTAGTAATTTCTAAGCATGCGGAATTTACACTTTAAACCGGCGTTTAAATGTCAACTCTTTAAGCAATTATACAAGTCTCATTCTATATTATTAACAATACCAAAATTCTAATATTCATATTCAAAAATTCTAATCAATAGACTTTTATACAATTAAAATTAAAATTCAACTTATTTCATCAGAATGATGGAATATATTGATGATAGAAGCATACAATTCCAATTTTAAGTTTTATTCAACTTCTTTTTCACATAAAAATAAAGATTGGAATTTCTATTTAATTTATGAGAATAATCAATGAAATCTACGGATAAAATTCATAAATTACCTCTATTCCTTAATCAGAATTCTTTAGTCAAATTCAAAGAAAAAGAACGAGGAGTGGAATAGAAGGTAAAATTATCAAAACTGCAAATCTATACATTTTCCATTATTTTGACATAAACAACCGAGATCTAATATAGAATTGACATTTCGTATCAAAGGAATTTTTGGAGGTTTATAATATGATGTTTTTGCAAATCAAAACTCCCTTAGGCATATTCAATCTCAAACTATATTAATCAATTACTAAATAGAAAAGATAAGATTTCCACTTACAATATAGCTTTAGCTTTGCTTCCTTTGGATTTGACACGCCTTTGACAATTTCTATTAGACCTCTTCTATAGATATATACAATAGGAGATTTGTATATATAGATCAAATTCAGAAATCTGGAGAAGAATAGGTTGGGAAAATAAATAGATATATAGGATTTCTTACTTGAAACCCTAATGGAGTTTTTTGAGTCTTTGAAGTGACAAACTAACAGAGCTTCGTTAACGTTCCTAAAATACTATGTGAATAAAAATGAGAGGTCTAGGGTCTTATTTATAGTAGTGAGAAGTAGTAGAACCATCGAATTTAAATAATTAAATCCAGAATATTCAAAATACCAAAACCCTAGGCCCCACTGTCAATAAGCGATCAACTGCCACTCTACCACGGGTCAACCACTGGAGGTTGACCAGTCAAGGTTAAGAGGTCGACCAACCTATTTATGTTAGGAAGGTTTATTTTTAGCCGTCGTTTAATTTATTATATCCCTTAATTAATATTTAACGTTAACGTTGATTTTAAAGTTTAATTAACCTCAAGTCTAATTACTGTTAACTTTTGAACTTCAAATTTTAAAACTAATTATTTATTTGACTTTTAATTCTGTTTAAATTATTTTAAACCTGAAAACTTTGAATTTCCATCATTTTTCGTTTGAGCTCCGTTTTCAACATATTATACATAAAAATTGATTAGAATTTCTCTAAGAGCACAACGACATAACTTTTGTGATCAAATTATGACTTTTTAAAATTTTTATTTATCTCTATCTTATTTGATTTGATTTATTTAACTTATTTATTTATGGTTGATTTTACGGGATGTTACATTTTTTATTTTTGATCCAAATTTATGTATATATATAATAATTATATTTACTAGAACTATGTATCTGAAAAGAGATTTGAATTAAGTGGAATATAGATTTATAATCATAGAATTTACATTTTGGCAGAATCGATTCACCCCTTTTCTTCTTTTCTTTTATTTACCACCCTTCTTCGATTTAAATATAATATTTTTATAATTTCTAGAAATAATGGAGAAGAAAAAATGGCGGAGCTTTGTTGCGCTGATAAGAAAATATGAGGAAAAAAGTGAGGGTTGGACCTGTTTTTATAGAAGTTGGAATTAATGCTATCCGTTCAGTTAATATTAATCCAGGCCCATTAGACCGAGGTTTAACCACAGCCACCACCACTTTAACACGTCGACCGTTCCTTATGGGAGTTCGACTACTAGTGGTTGACTGACCTAAGAAGATGGACAACTGGTAGGGTCCATACGTTTATTTATTATTTATTTTTTTCCTTTTTGATTATTTTTGATTCATAAACTTTAAATATTGATAACTTCTTCATTTGAACTCCGATCATAAGAGTTTATATTTGAAAGTTTCTCAGAAAATCGCCACAAACGCAATGGTGCAAGTTTCCTAGTCGAATTACGACGTTTGTACATATTCCATTTTTGATCCATATTATTTATTTATTAATTCTTTTTAATTACTTACTATTCATTTTACGGGGTGTTAAAGATTTGATCCACATTTTACCATAAAACATACCAAATCATTAAAATTTAATTCTCAAACATGAGTAAATTCGTTTCTTTATTCCTATAACTTGTTCATCATTATTTTTAGCATCATAACACATATGATCCGAACCCAAATGGGTTTCGAAGGGATTGGAGAAAATTTTATTCAACTAAGTTTGATTAAAATGCTCTTTTCCTCTTGAAGACGAAAGCTTCTTTCTTAAATTTGAGTTCCCACTTCACATCGTTTAGAAATGATGGTCGGATCTGTTTTTATATTTATTTTGTTTACTATAAATGTAAATGGATGGGAAGAATATAAAATATGGTTAAGGTTCTTTACCTTTTGCTTAGACTAAATTCTTTATCCAAATATTCTCCATTGAATTATTCAAATTTACTACTTATACATATTTAACCAAATTTAGTTTTAACTTCTCCCATTCCATTAAATTACCCATATTATGTATCATGTATTTATTTATTCAAATCTCCTTTAATGATCTTTTTAATTAAATTCTCTTAGTTAGTTCTTAATAAATTTCATAATTAATTCTTCCCAATATTATGGCTCTTCAAAATATACGGTGTTACAGTGTCATGGTATATCGATTAAATTTCATATTATATTCTTTAGTTAAAGGAAAGGAGTTGAAATGTTTGAAAAATGAACCAAATGGAGTTACGGTCAAATGTTAGATTAAGACTTGTTCATTTAGAGTTCATGCATCTAATAAATTTAATCTTTGTGTCTGTTTCATGATTAAGACTATGAACGATGATCATCTGTGTGGTGCTAGTGTGTTTGATATTAACAATTCTTTGGTTACAAGTAAGTTGATAAAAGAATTGGTAAAGGATCATATACGTTCAAACCTTCATTTGAAAACAATGAAATTATTAATCTTTTAAGATGAGTATAATTTGATATTGAAATATTACTTTGCTTATACAGGGAAAAAACTTACTCTTGAAAAGATTCATGGTAGTGATCTAACATCATATAATCATTTAGTTTCATTTTGTGATTCCCATGAAGAAGAGTAATCTAGGAAGCTTTGTTACATCGTGAAATGTTAGCAAATCTTTGGAATTTGATAGGGTTTTTGTTCTACTATGACGCTTGTAAATACGAGTTTCGCTTTTGTTGACCTTTGAATTTTCTTGATGGTCTTTTGTGCAAGGTAGGAAGAAAGTTGCATAATGTCCGCCAAATCGAAGAATGGAAACCAAGGTACGTTTTATACAATTTACTGTTTAATTTTCGTTTTTATATTTTTATTTATTTCATATTTTCTAAAATATTTTCTATGATACTGTGCAGTTAAAGCCTCGCAAAATATATGCTATAGCGCATAACGCTCTTCGTCTGCTATGCTTATTTAATTTAACGCTATGAAGCAATAGATCTGCTTTAAGCTACACTATTTTCCGCTACACCCGCTAAGCATGGCATTTTTAGCACCAGCTGTAGCAACACTAATATATAAAGTTGATCCGACTAATTCTTTTTCGTAAGCCAAATTAATAAAATTAGAGTAGAGACTTAATTTTAAGGTATGAGTGCTCAATATAAGCTAGAAATCTATTGTAGTCGTCAAATTTGAACTACATAATCATGATATTCTTCAAATTTATTACAAAAGATTAAACAATTTTTTTTT
Source organism: Allium cepa (assembly GCA_030765085.1). Taxonomy (NCBI): domain Eukaryota; kingdom Viridiplantae; phylum Streptophyta; class Magnoliopsida; order Asparagales; family Amaryllidaceae; genus Allium; species Allium cepa. Next base: position 592,840,157 of record CM060928.1, read on the forward strand.
CAACACAAATGACGTGAGAATTAGAATAAATTAACTCTGAATATTTGATTTTATATCAAATAAAGGTTTTTTTCACGTCCGCTATGTATCCACTCTAACTTTTTGCACATCTACTTCTATAGAACCGTTAAACGCTTTAACTACACAGGTGTGATATGGTTAGAACTCTTGAATTCTATGACTTATGTGTGCCAAATCATTGCAATATACTTGTGTAAGCATGGTATATGATTGTAATCAATATAACAAAATTTTAATTAAGTGTGCATATTTTTATATATTGCACTTTCTACAGTGCAATCATTTTTGTGTTATTGTTAGATTATATTATTTTCTTTTGCCTTGAAATTTATTTTCTTGTGTTATATATGCTGTTAAATTGTTATCATTAACTATAGGATTAGTATTTATACAAAATGTAGTTTATTTATTAAGTTGCGCCATTTAGATATGCAATGTACATTAAAAGGGTCCTTCTCATTTATAACTGTTTTGTGCTTTTAATTTTTTTTTTTTTTTTACCTTTTCAAGTATATTTAAACTGGCTTTGGATGTTTTTGTGGTGAGGAAGAATCAAACTGGGTTTGATTCTTGAATTGGCTTAAAAATATGCTTTTAGATGACGATCAATTTTTTACTTTTATTTCTGAGTGTCATCTTGGTTTGGTTGATAGTGTGCCTCAAGTGTTTCAAATTCGTATCATGGATTCTTTTATCTTTTGACAGATAATATGACAGGCTTTATTTCACATGATGCTTTTACTTAATTGAAGGAGTTTATTGTTACTTTATTTACTCGTATTCCTTATGCTACTACTATACAAGGATTTGATGATGCTTTATCCTAATTTAGGAAAGTTGGAGGTGCGGTTGCAAAGAGATATCTTAATGGTCTTCCGTTTGACAAGTTCTATAATATGTTTTTTAATAGGAATCAGTCTAGTGAAACGTCACCTAATTATGTTGAAAGATCTATTCATGGATTAAGGACGAAAGGTCTTTGACAATTAATACATATTTGGATACAATTCGAATTAAAAATATGAAGCTTGCATCTGATAGACATGAAAGATCTCTAACATGAAATACTATACTTTGCCTAAAAATGGAGCAATGTTTCATTGTTTTTTTATTAGTTGGTGTTGCATGGAAATGTACAAAATCACATAACTGTGTTTATCAAGTTAATGCGTTGATCTTTATAATAGTACATGTCCTTGCAATATATGGGGAGTTAATGGATTCTCTTATGATTATGCTATTAGGGCTATGCGAGTTTTGGCTTGAATGTTTATGATTATGTGGAGGATTATTTAAAGTCAGATTTTATTGTGCTTCATATTCACATCTCATTCATCCAATCCTAATGTTAACAACCAGATTTGTTCTTCATTGATTACTAGTCCTATCATGTTACTTTCTAAGTCTAGAAAAAGGTCCAAAAGACTGTCAGCTTCCAATCAAATCAACACCATTAGAGAGATGCATGGTAAAGATGAAAACAAATTATAGTTTGTGTAATAAGATTGGGAATAATAAGAGATCATGCATTTTTTCGATATCCTAGTTTTTTTTAGAACTTCGAATTTAATGTTGGTTTTAAATAATATATTTGCTTATGTAATGAGGACTTATTATATGTTACATGTTTGTTTACATTTGGAAGTTATGTTACATTGTAATTTGTGCTGTTATGATATGTACCTTGCAATTTATAAAGCTCGTTTGGTTTACCATTGTGTGTCTATTGCACAGTTTATAGTGCAATAATTGCTTTTAATATTTTTAAGTTGTGCACTGTTTACATTGCACTTAATGTTTTAATATTGTTAAGTTTCCATGTATATTTTCTTTCTATAGACGTTTTAAAAAAAAATTAAAACATTAATTGCACTGTAAACAAACCAATAGCGCAATGGACGCATAATTTAAACTTGCGGGGGAATTAATTTAAAGGACAAAAATTTGTATATTTTTAGCCTCAAGGACACGGCCTCAATATTTTAACCACAAGGACAATCATTCTCCTAAAAATTAATCATAAGGACAAACGTTCTTCCAAAATTATTCATAAGAACAAAGATTTTTTCAAAACTGCTACCTAAAAACTGCTACCGATAACTACAAACTGATACCTAAAACTGCTATCAATAACTAAAAACTGATACCTAAATAAAGTTGTCCTTTAGGCTAAAATAATGAAGGTCCGTCCTTCAGGCTAAAATGCTGAGAAATTTTGTCCTTGACAATAATTTTTTCTTGTGCTTGCATATTTTCTTTCTATAAACATAATTTAAAAAAAATACCATTATAGTATTAATCAATATCATTCATTAAATAACTCATTGTTTCAACATATGTTTTGAGTGAGTTGCACCATTTACCTTGCAACATACCGTTTTAAACATCAAATTATATATTTTATATAATGCTTGTTATTAGTATTATAAAACTTTAATTGTAGTTTGTTTTCAAACTTCTTATATAGTTATATAATTAAATAACATCATTTGTTAATACAAATAATTTTTGTAAATGCTTTGATTAAGTTTCACTATTTATAATGTAACTAGTTGTTTTATTTGTCTTAGTCAGTCTTATTTTACAACTTTACTTGGTAGTATAACACTATACAGTATTAAGATTTTATATTAGTACATCGTAGATATTACAACATATCATTACACAAAAAAGAACATGGTACTTTTATATCAACATATCATCAAGCTTGAACTTATAGTTAAAAAGAAATCAAATTACATCGTAAATTTTCATATTTTAATACTAACATGCAGAGAACATAATTTGACTAAATACGGAGAATAAGATATATTTAATGAATTAAATACATTCAACCAATTCATTTCCAAAAGCTTGTAAAGATTTTCAGTTTCTTCACCGATGAATGGTGTTGTGTGTATATCATTATTGATCAGTTCGTATATAAAGTTTGCTCTTCTTATACTATCTTGTTTTAGATCATATATTGAATTTCCTCTTATGCCATAATCGTTTCTTATATATTCTAAGAATTTGATGGCATCAAGGAGCTATTATTCAAAATTTTCGCATGTAACTAGCAAACAAACGAAAAGAAATCCAACCTAATCAAACCCCACCCAATTCATCCAACATTGGTCCGAAAAGGCCGGCCTAAGCCTATGGTCTCAAACCAAACTTTCAACTAAGCAAGACACCGAGATGAGGCTTGGGCATTTCACCTCAAAGCAACCTTCATACTTAGACAGGATCTGGACCAAGTCCGGCTTGGTCTCGACCGAATCCCCTACATTAAACTTTCAGCAACAATGAAAGATCAACACAATTCGTCCAACATCACATTAGCCGATAGTTGCTCCTATCCAAGTCCATCCTAGCAAGCAACACAATAGGTAAGAATGGCCTAAGCATAGTCCGACTCTAAGCATGGATTTAGTACAACCGACTTCAACCAGCATCAGGCCACTCCCAAGATGCCACATGCCTGGTCATTTACCTATCTTTCCGTTATGGTCCTTAACAAAATCCCTAGTCTCTTCCACGTTGCTGATTCGGCCAACTCAACCATGTGGGTACTCAAGTAACGACAAAAGTTGTACATCCATCCCTTTGGAGAACCGTAGTTTGGTAGCTGAAATAATGTGGTGTACCGTCAGCATTAAATGCACATTTAATGCAAGCCCACACCTATACAGAGAGGTAAGGAGTATTTTTTCATCCACTCCCATCTTCTGACACACTTTATAACTGTCGACGATCCAACTCTTTAGTTAGATCAACGATCAATACTTTTCTCCTTAACTCTACATCATGATCGCAATCGTCCACCATTCACTTCAAGTACTATAAATAACCCTTGCTTTGCAACTTCAAAGGGTTGAGCTTCAGCTGAACCATCCAAGAATTCTGTATATCATGCACAAATCAACGCTTTTATCACACCATAAGTCCTTAAGATTACATAGCTTTGTTAGTCTTGAGTCCTCCCTTTCCTTATTATTCTTGTAATTTCTTATAGTTGTAAGAGAAATATATAGTAAGAGAACTTCACAGTGCATGTAGGCAGCTTGCCGAGTCACTTTACATTTTCTATTATTTACCCTTCAACTGATATTTAACTCCTCATTTTCTCCATTTTAACCCTAGTGATTAACAAACAATATTTTATTTTCACAACATACTCATATTGTTTTGAGGTTAGCTAAAAAACTAATCAACATTTTGGCACTAGATGGAGGTCCGCTCCCTAAAAGCTCTCCCCTTTCCATACCTATCAACTCTTCAAGACCTGGTCTGGCTTATTACCAAGGATAATCCTTTGTCGTTCGAAGCTAACAACTCTAATGAGCACCAAACCAGTGGCAACAATCTCACCAATACTGCGCAGCCGAATCTTGGCTCCAGTGAATAAATCTAACATGTTGTACTACTACAACTATCAAACGTGGCTCAACTAGCCCATGAGTTAAATAGCATGAGGATGTAGATGGATGCACAAGCCACCATGAACTTTATCCCATCAGCTCTCCAATAGTCGACCTAGTCGAACTGCCTACTTATAGGGCGATGCCTCTCGGTGGTTATGATCTCCTAAACACTGCAAATGCCCAAGATAGGGTGGTGCCAAAAACTCCATCGATGGGTGCTCCTGTCCATCCTGGCAGTTTATGCCACGTGCATGCCTAGCCGAATTGATCTTGCCCTAGACATGGCTTCGCCTATGAGGCCAACCCGTTGTCATTCCCCTTCAGTGGAGCAACAACTAGGTCCTAATCATTTGAGAACTTCTATTTTAACCATCTCAATGGTTGTCTCGTTACCATCAATAAGGCGTGCATGGCTCCCTCGGTGTACTCCTGATCCTATAGGGATGTGGTCGGAAACACTAGAGGAGAGGAGCGAGCCATGCATTTTACAATGTACCACATTTTGAGTTTAATAAGGCATCATTGATCGATGTTGGCTATTAGAAGGGTGTCGTAACTTGAATTTTGCTGGAATGAAGAATTCTGTGAATAATTCGTATTTTGAGTATTGTTGTGATTCAAATTTCGTTGTGAATGATAGGAATTTTAGTTTTGTGCTAAATAATAAGAATTTTAAGATTTTGTACTGATAAACCGAAAATCAAATTTTGATATTGTTATTGAGAATTTTGAGAATGATATTTGTTTTGATTTTATTGTAAATGAAAATATTTTGATTTGTTGTTGAGAAAATTTTGATTTTCAGAGTTATGTTGTGATTAAAAATTAGAATAAGAAGATTGTTGAGATTTTCCTTTTTAATTTTTTTTGATGGCCTTTTATTGTTGAATGAACAAATATTTGAAGTCAATATGAATTTTTGGGTATAAAGAAATTAAAAGCGACAAAATACGATTAACTTATAAAAGGTGGCGAAAATGAGAATGTTTAAGCCAGCTAAAGGACAACGATCATTGACCGTTGATATATCCAACCATAATAAACTTAGACGGCTTTTGTAAAGCTGACTAATTTGACAACCTTGTGGGTTTTGCTAAGGCAACCCACAAGCAAACCAAACCAAACCCCGAGGGTGGGTTGTTGTTCTTCAATGCACCTATTACGAAATAATTATATTCGTTATTTTTCTAGTTTAGTTTAACGTGACCTCTCGGAACCATTCCAAAGGCAAATTCTATTTGAACATACAAAAACATCGAGTAGCCGCAACTTAATTTATAAAATTTGATTGAACAAAAATGCCATAAGTTGAATTTTTATTTTTATTTTTTTTCGACACCACATAGAGCGAGTACTTGAATATATACATAACCATGTGTAACCAGTACGTGGTTTATGTACCAAGCACACACTTAAACTACGAGGTTTATAGTCATATCTCGTAGTTACCCTATAAGGTAAGTCTTTATTCACGTAGGCATTTTACCTGGTGGTTGATTTTTTTTTTAAATAATCAAACCGACCGTTAAGGAGGTTTGCTTACTGTCACTGGCCAAAATCAATTTTTCTGAAGCCAAAAAAACGTGGATCTTGTCTCATCGCGGTTTCCCTAAAAACGTGGATCTTGTCTCATCGCGGGAAATCATCGTGGTTTCCCTAAAAACGTGGATCTTGTCTCATCGCGGTTTCGCTAAACTTCCTTTTTTTATTCCGCGCATCAAAGATTCCAAATTCAAATCTATTATGATTTTCAAATTCTAAAATTTCAATTTCAAATCGACAAATTTGAACGCTTTGATTAATATTTAAATTTGAAATTCATATTTTCAGATTCAAATATCAATTTATTCTTTTCCAACATATTATCACTTAATGTTTAAGTAATATTAACAAAAATTTTAAATGTATATTTCTTATCAAAGTTATACAATCGAATGATCGGTTTCTCCACCGTTGTGCGGTTATACTGGTAATATAAATTATATTTAAGTGATAATATTTTAGTCAAATTTAATTTTAAAATTTCCCCAGGCTACTCAGCGTTTAGTTGGGCTCAAATGGAATTTGACCATTCCAAATTATTAGAAAAATGTAACAATCCGCCTTTGAAAGCTCTTCTTGCACAACACCTAACTTGCAGTACTAAATTCCGATTTAGCCGGTTTAGGTTTGTTATCATCCCCAAATCAATTTTCCATCAAATTTACTTCGGATTACTTAAATTAAGGTCTCGATTAGTCCCTAATCGTTTACAGCTTCGTCAATTTCACTGGAAGGTCCGGTTTTGTTGCGATTTCTTGAAATTCAGTAGCAACTTCAATGTCTTTCTCTGGAGCAGATGATATTTTCCTCTCCACTTCGCTCGCCAGTTATCTTGACAGTAATATATTAACTTTGTTATTCGTTTTACTGTTGCTTGATCTCAAGATTGATTTACTTATGGTGAAGGATGTTGTTTTTTGTCACCTTAACTGAAAGTATTACGGCATCTCCAGTGGATTCAGGGCTGAATATTCAGCCCTGAAGCTGGATGGGGTACCCAGTGGCCAGGCGCCCATTTAATGGGCACCTGGCCCCGGACGCCCCAGGCGCCCATTAAATGGGCGCCTGGCATCAGGCGCCCATTTTATGGGCGCCTGATGCCTGGCTCCCATTTTATGGGAGCCTGATGTCAGGCTCCCATAAAATGGGAGCCTGGGCATGGGCGCCCATTTTATGGGCGCCAGAATTCTGGCGGCGCCAGGGCTTGGGCGCCCATTAAATGGGCGCCCAAGCCCAGTTCAGCGTGCTGAATTGGATCCTGAACGTTCAGCTGAATATTCAGCTTGAATTGGACGACTGAAGAGCTTTTTTGAACAAATTCAGTATGTAACGCAACGATTGGAGATGCCCTTATATGAAATATTACTACATTCAAGCTTTTTCTGGATTACAGTTACGATGGCATTTGAGCTTTTTCATAAAAGAAAGTGTAGTGGGTAAGGAACTGAATTAACAAAAGTTGAACGATTCAGTTATTAATAATTTTTGGCATTCTGAAGTTACTAATACATACAATTATTTACTGCTACTGTAACATTCAGTCTAAAAATTTAGAAGTGAACAATCATAATTTTTTGTTGTCCACTTACAACATTTGAACAAATGTATTTTTTAGCTGTCTTTAAAAAATTCAACTTGTTTGGAACTTCGGATTTTTTGAAATCTTTAACTTTTTACACGCCAAGTTTTTTAGAAGTAGTGGATTTTTTTTTTATAAAAAAAAAAATAGTGTTTTTGTATTTATTTTGAAAAAAAAAGAAGCTTAATAAATGTTTTGAATTTCTTAATATTCGATTCTTTTGAAAGTAACTATTTGTTTTGAAAAACTTTGATCTAATTTGACAGATTTGATTTTTGATTTTTTAAACATTTTCATTTTTGAATATATTTGTATTTTATTCATATATTTGTTTTTACTATATTTGAATGTTAGGAGTTTTAAAAATAATATATATATATATATATATATATATATATATATATATATATGTATGTGTGTGTGTGTGTGTGTGTGTGTGTGTGTGTGTGTGTGTGTGTGTGTGTGTGTATGATGTTTGTAGCTAAAAAACGAAATATTTGAATATTAATGCTATTTGTTTGCTAAAGGAGAAATACTATGAAAACTTGATTTGAGACAACAATAGATTAAGGAAGAAATCCAATGAGACATGTATGAAGATGCTTAATGAAACGAGACATGTCAAAGACACTATTGTTTTGTATATATTTTTCAGGGCAAGACAACTTTATTTTGGGTTGATAAATTAAGGAAACCTCCATTCGGTTGTTAATAAAAGTGATATTTTATGAATGCATCGATTATCACATCAACTTGAGAATGTATGGTTCATGATATATTTAACCATATGCCTTGTGTAGATAATAATTCCCGTTGCAATTATTAATGTTTAGTTTTGCTTTAAGATCAATCTTTTTCTCAATTATGTTTTATATTATGCAGGAAAGCTTCTTGTTCTGTTGAGAGATGGTCGGAAACTTCTTGGGATTCTTCGATCTTTCGATCAATTTGGTATTGCTCTGTTCCTTCGATTTATATCATGTACCATTCGCATGAAAATGTTGCTTTGATCATTATGTCCTGCTTTTTTTTTTTTGGGGGTGTAGCAAATGCTGTCCTTGAAGGTGCTTGTGAGAGAGTAATTGTTGGAGATTTGTATTGTGATATTCCTCTTGGCCTATATGTGATACGTGGGGAAAACGTTGTCTTAATTGGTGAATTGGTATTATAATGTCTTTTTTCGTGGTTTGGTAAATATTTAATGGTTCTTTGAAACTATGTTTTTTTCATTGAATCTGAAATGTGACTTGTCATGTAAGTAGGACTTGGAGAAAGAGGAGCTTCCTGCACACATGATTTGTGTTTCAGCTGCGGAGATAAAAGTGGTGAGTTTAATTTCGACCATGTTCAATTATTTTAGTCAAATATTAAACTGAATGCATATTTGTTTTACATTAGTTTCCTGTTGTGTTTCCAAACATAAATGTGTTCATTTCTCAGCAACATTCAAGTCGTAATGATTCCCACGAAACCTTGAACTAATTAGTATTCATTTCGTTTTTTGGGATAAATCAGAGGTATTAAAAAACCCTGTACAAATACTTGTAGCTTGACCTTTAAGGTATCAATTGTAGTTTACAATAAATTTGGGAGGCCTGGAATATATTCATCTTTTTATGTCATTTTGTATGAACTCGTGAGAAATAGAGGTGCTCACCCTTCAAGTTCGCTTTTTGCTCGAAAAATACTCTCAAGTCTCACCGTACATATTGTTCTTCTCATTTCAAACTTAACAGAATTGTCCTGTAGTTTATCATGATGGCTGTGGTGATCTTGGTAGTTGTAGACCAGCTAACAGTCTAGTTTCAATTGACTACAGATAGATATTTTAATGTGTTGTACCTGTAGGCAACATTTCCTTTCATTTCATAGGTGCGGTAAGAAAAATTGACTGACGAGAGTTGATATCGTTCGCTCGACTTGCTAACCTTTATAGACACATGCATTTTTTTGGTGAATTACATCATTTTGAAAAGATGTTACACATCACCACAGCCATCAAATTGTTCGCCTTGTTCAAGATTAATTCCTTCAACTGTTATATTCCAAGATAATGCCTGGACATACAAGTTCATGAATAGCGATCTAGAATAAAAATGCATCAATTGATTTGAATCTTCTTTATTATCCTCATTAATTAAATATTTGCTCTAAGAAACAGACAGCTCCCTTCATATCCCTATACTAATGTCATGTTTCTGAACAAATTGTCTTCAGGCACAGAAGGCTGAAAGGGATGCCTCAGACTTGAAAGGCACGATGAGAAAGCGAATGGAGTTTCTTGACTTTGACTGAATATGTTAAAACTCAACTTGTATTTATTTTTTTCTATCTATGCATATTACCCATCCATGAACTTTTATTGTGTTTAGATTCGTGGAGGCCTTAGCAGTCATCTTCTTTTGCAATCTCAGACGTTTTCTTTTCGGATCATTTGTTTTTAAATCTCTGTGTTAGAGCCCATTTAAACTGAGTTATGTTGCTTAAGCTGATTTGGTACTTAGTCAAAAGGATTCACAATATTATTTATTTATTTTAATAATTTAAACTTCTGCTGCTCAGTGGCATCGGTGATGAATTATGTGCATTATTCTTGATACTGCAGGATTACCATGAAATCCATAACTTGCTTTTATAATGCATCTAAAAACAAAATATTCGATTGAAATCTATTGCTTAAACTTTCCAACAGGGTCTAGAACTTGCCTACGTGGTATTGCTGTTTTTCTCCAATTCAAAATACCTACTAAATGCACGAGTAATTTACTGACCGTTACCCAGAAGAAAGCCTCCTATTTTAATTTTGCTTCTCCACTTAAAAATGCCGCAGCTGCCGGTTTCAAAGGCCATTATCTCTTTCTGTGCTCAACCAAAGTTAGCAAAAAAAAAAAAAAAAAAAAAAAAAAAAAAAAAAAAAGTTCAAAACTCACGCAATCAAGAAATTTTTTTAAAATGGATTTCATTCGTTCCAATGATTTTTAGGAATCTTGCTTATGATATAGTCACCGTCTAAACATTTATTTTGTTGATTTTTGAAAATTGTTCACGTGAACGTTTTGTAAATTTTTATATATGTGGTGTTGTTCTTTATACAAATTTCATTATGTTGTTAAGTCAAGAATAGTTCAACCTAATCCAACAATTGTTTAGACTACAAAATGAAATTAAATTTAAAATTACTTACTTTTCATACTCTTGTGTTGATTCTCCACTTTATTATGTTTGTTTTCGTGAGGACTAATCGGTTGTGTATTTTGGGTACTAATAAATGCAAATTCAAAATGTGGTAGACATTCTTTAAAAATAATCAATTTTGAAAATGAAGTTAACCTATAAAATAGACGGTTTCCGCTATCTGAAATGCAAACAGGCCCTTACTTCCCCTTTTACTCTGATATCAAATCACCTCCTTCACTTTGATCGGCGACGAAATAAATGATTCCTCCCAAATTTATAACCCAAATTCCTTTCCTCCATTCATCCGCCCCCAAAGTCCCAAGTTAACTGAGTTCAATTTCACTTTTCACCATTCTCAACCCAATCGATCTACTTCCATTATCGGACTACATTACAGATTTTGCTCAAGATTTCTTGGTTCGACTGGAGAAGTTACATTCAGGTACTTAATTTTTCATCCTAACGAGTTATACAGAAAGATCTTTAAGATTACCAGCTTTTTAACTACACTATTGCAAATTTACTAAATCTGGAGAATCTTCTCTTTCTCCCTCTTCTAAAGGAATTTTTTTTATCTTCCTCCAAATGGAGTATTGTCCTTCAGTTAAGTACGTTCTTCTTGATTCCGAAGGGAAATGAATTGCTGGTATATATTTCACAGATGACTGGCCTGCTCATGCTGCAAAGCTAGCATTTGAAAATTCTATCTTTACCAAGACTCAACAATCAAATGCTATGAAGTGGATAGAAATGCGATCTATAATTACATTGTTGTCTGTAAGTGTGCTTCGCATATTCAGTTTTTTGTTACCGGCAACGAGTTTGAAAATGGGCTGCCTCCTTATCAGAACAGGCAATCTCTAGGCAATATCCATGGCACGTGACTACGTGTGCACTTTGCAAGATCTGTTTGAGAATAATATACAACAAAATAGAGTTATGTCTTCCAGTGCTAAAGAAATTCTTATAATCTTATATGGTTTGCAACTTGGATATTCTGTATCAATGGATTTTATATTAATATACGATATTGTAATATGTCTTATATACCGAAGTGATATGCTTACAAGGAAAGGAAAAAAAAAAAAACAAAGCTGGATATTTACAAAATTTTTCCCTCTGTTTTCCTACCATTGCTTTCATGTACATGGTTTTGAAAAGCTTTTTTATATTAATCTTATGATCCATTCAATTTGATGCATCATATGATCTCTACTATGTAAACTTCAAGCAAATTATTGTTATTATACAATTTATCACTCGAATTTTTTTAGGGCACACTGTTTGCTCAGTTGGTTAAATAACCTTTTTTTATATAACTTGTTTAGCTTTGTTAAATTTTGATATAAAATTTCACACACAAGGGTGTAAGTAAAGTAAATAAACATGGAAGTGGTAAGCATAATTTATCAATCAGCACTTGGGTTATCTTCAATTATCCTTTTTTAAGCTTGACATAGAGTAGGTTATGTAAGCTAAATATCATACCCTATTCACAGCTGGTGCATTACTTTTCAAATCAGTGTCATCTAAGCCTGCGGCCCAAGCCAATGCTAAATTTAGATCAATGGATTTATTATTATGGAATTAAGATCCACCCCTTATTTTCAAACCTAACCTTTGAAAAACCCTTCTTAAAACGGTTTCACGAAATGCCTCAGTTAATGTTTTCAATGAAAATGCGCATTTCAGACTACACATATTTGCACTTAAAACTACGCATATTTGCACTTAAAATGCAAATACTTACAGTTTAAAATGTATATTTGTAAAATAAATATTGCATTGTGGATTGCAAATATTTAATGTAGAATGCGCATTCTTATGGTGTAAATGGTAAATTTTCATTTTATAAACAATGCGTTTGCAGTTCGTAAATATTTGCAACGCCAACTGCGACCGGTGCACTTTAAAATGCACATTTTCACTGTAAACTTTCTTAGTGATTTTTCATGAAATCTGTTTTAGATCGTCTCTTTGTTATTTGTCTTGGTCTCTCTCTGGTGCTGTTTCTTTAGACTCGTATATATAAGATCGGATATTATGGTAGAAACAGCGAAATTATTTAGCCCAGACGAAGAACTAATATTATGATGATTTCTGTATATGTTGACTAGCTTTGCACTGATAGGCCCCAGCTGTAAATATTTTGCTCTTAGTACATAACAGAACAGAGTGATCCAATCAAGAAGCTTCCCATAAATCTCAACTCTCATATAGTATCTCAGTTCATTCTCGGTCCACTCCTGCTTGCTATTTTCATGTTTACGCATATTTCTCATCAATTCATCCTGTGCCCTGCACATACCATCGAGTATTTGAAGCATAGCACTTATAAGAATACCAAGGCCAATACCAATCACCGTTACTACAAATATCTATAAAAATTGATTGGACTTCACCTTATTCTAAAGCATGCAAAATTTCATATATCTGTGATCTACAAGATTCGCCAGATCTAATTGCCATGATGATAAGGGCTTGAGTAACGACTATTCTAACTTCCCAACTTCCACTAAATGCACACCTTTGACGTATATGAGCATTAGCTTTTGTAGGATTTCGAGAATTAGCAGCGACAACCATTTTATATGTATCTAGCAACATTAATGCAGTTCCAGGTGAAGTTGCAGATTCCCATGCATATTCACACGCAGCACAATTCACGTTATCTTTGTAAAGCAAGGGAAGGTTTTGGGTCAGATGCTGAAAATACTATCAATGGAAATAAGACTTAACATAGAGCCCGACTGCGGAGGAGGCAAATCGAGTACTATTGTAACATCATCCAAAGCTGTGTGCTTTCCATCTGGTCCAGCTCAACAAGGCATGTTTTCTGTAACAGTTGCAACACATCAGCATCCATCTTTCCAGTGACTTTGGTGGTAAATATTCTTATAATCTCAAGTAAAGCTACCATTGCAGGAGTCGCCTTAAACCAAGCATGCAAAGTAAGGGAGATATCGTTCAATGATGCTGAAGGCCATGCTGGGTCGGACAACTCAGATGCAATTGTTGCTCTTAGTTCGTCAAATGGTTCTTTTGGTTTTTGGCATTTTACATCTAAATTAATGCTTTTAACACCATTCCTTGGACATGTACACATTCACATGCAACAGTCTGACTACCTCCATCAACGATTCCAATAAAGTGCCAATTGCATCGTTACCATCGGCATCATTTGATGATAGTGCTGCCTTAACTTTAGCTAGTGGATTCTCATTTGTATCTAACTCAATATCACAGCAAGTGTTAATCTTAGATTCTTCATCAACTCCTAGTGCATAAGCTGTTGCTCTACTTTTTCCCATTTCTTGAACAAATTTTGCTGCTCCATGAAGAACAGGACGAAACGTGCTACAAAAAGAGCTCTTCAATCTTATAGTATACTCACTGCACATTAACCCTATCAAGTTTTCTCCTATTGGATAGTCTCATAAGACCTGTGCTTCTCAATACAAGTTTTATAAGAGGTTGAGGGCGTCTAGATTTAGACGTTTTACTGCTTCATTTTGATGGGGCCTCAGGTGACTTGAGGACTGTTCTGGCAAGCTGGATCCATCCTGAAGCTCATACTTCCAGACCCTTCTGCTTCGTAAAATAATCATGCTCATGTTTTCAAATGAAAAGGCTTCTTTAAATTTGATACAGCTTGTTCGGTACAATAATGTTAAAGGTGTATATACATGTCCAGAGACAATGCCATGGAGACATCAATGGGTTTCATGCTTAGCAAGACCAATCAGCAGTTTCCATTGGTGTTGCAACCATGGAAGGGATGCTCATATAGGAGTCCAATTTACTATCAGCCATACAGGGTATTCACATGCCATTAAAGCATTTTTCCACAAATCTGCATCTATTAAAGCATATTGTGTTAAAGAAGGCTTTATCATTGTGATTGCACCAAAACAACGATTTCTTGGAGGCTTGGATATGGGGAACTCGATCCTGAACTGTGATGATGTTCACAATAGGTACTTATATTATCTAATATACAATGGTATAGCAAGTTTGAATATAGTTCTTCGAAATTAGTTATTGTGGGACTTATACATGTTTCAGTACCATAGATAAACATCTGTTGCTTTCAGTTAGATCATTTAACACTTCTAACCTTTTCATAATCACAAGGTTTCCTTATATTCAATAATGTCTCCTCTGATGATGTTTTGTTTTGTTACACTTTATAACTGATCGTTTGTACAATATTTTAGATTATTAATGCTTTAGAAACAATGTACTGAAATATTCATTGTCCCATAAGGTTGTACAAAGAAAAAGAAGTAATAGAATCTATCTATATATTCATTTGCTCCACTAAGTATTAACATTGTTAAAATTCGATAACGGATTGGTGCTTATGTTCTCTCATTTTGTATCTGTATAATTTGCTAATGAGTGTGTTACTGTTTTGTTTGATTATCATGCTCTTATAGAATAAGAATTAATGCTTCATTATTTCATATTTGTATTTGCTAATGAGTGTGTTACTGTTTTATTTGGTAAGTTTACTCTGGTTTTATAAGATGCTCTGTTTTTTACCTTTTTTATTTATTTATTTTTTTAATTTTTTTACTGTTTTCTAATTTGACCACTTTTCGCTCGAATATTTCTTGATTGCTTTTTTATAATGCAAATTCATTCTTTATCATATGTTAACATTTCTTTCTTTTATTAAACATTAATGCTGTTATGTTTACTTTTGAACTTTCTTCAGAAGACATTTCGAGCAACTTTAAAAGATGATGGATTATGTAGGAGAAAGATAATCAGGGTATGTATTTGAGATATCCTTTTTTAACCTACGTTTGAATTTCTTACTTCTTTGAAAAAATATGGCAGTATTTTTACAACTCATTTGGTGAAACATTAGAAGATGGTGGATTAAATTGGTAAAACTCTTATGAATTTGTGTTCTAGGATCCACACCCAAAACGGATAAGCACCTTCTTCAGACAGGACATAAGCAATGGTGTTGTGTGCGCAAAAACGACACCGAATTCATGTTCAATCAGATAGAGGCTGCCCCATGTGAAAAACAATTAGCACCAGTTTGTTGCTTTCAAAAATTTGATGGTTAAGATATGCATATTAACATACATTGTTGTTATGTAATGCTAGGATTACGCTCACTTTTTAAGCATCTATAAATTAGGGTCGTAAGAAATTGTTTTCAATTCTTTACTGCTATTCTGGTCCCACTGGATTATTATTATTATACTTTTAGAGGATATTGTACGATATTTTTTATTATTCTGTCCTTGAACCAAGTCATATCCAGACAAGTTGGAACCATCAAATGGTCCGATAGTAAACCAGAATTTCAAAACTATTACTTGGAAAGTTAGAATTCAACTAAAGCTCAAAGATTCATGAGCATGCAAAGTAAGTAAATTAGAAATGAAGTATCTTTCGGCTGAAGATATTATATATCTATTTTGTAATGGCAATACTGTAAATATCAGTTTATATCAAGGGCAGTACTGTAATTTGTATTCCTGCCAATACTTATATAAATACCGCACCATTGTACAGAGATTATTATGCAATAAAATACTTTTTACTCAATTTCTTAATTTGGTATCAGAGCATATTGCCTACCGGCAGCACCACCACGCCAAGACACTTCATCAGAACAAGGTCATCACGTGAAGCCACTCTTTGGCTGTGGTGCTATCTCTTCTTCTCATCAGAAAGACTTCATCATCTGAGAAGTTCGCCAAGATCAAGAAAATATCAATTCTGTTTCTATCAATCTGTATGTGCCTTGCCAGGAATTCTTTCAAATTCGGCTGCACACCAAACTTACACAACCCGCTGTTCATTTGCATCAAATTCTTTAGATGCTAAATCATGGCAGATAATCCCATCAATCCTACTAATGTCTCACCAACCACCTCTGGTCAAGATTCATCCACTTCTTCACCATCAAGAAGGGCAAATCAGACACAGCAGAGGCAGGAACCTGTTCAAGAATTGATAAAAACCATAATTAGTCCACAAAGTCAGTTGATAACAATTCAACTAGATGAAGGAAACTATCTACTATGGAAGTTTCAAATCGAAACAGCACTAAAAGGTTATGGTTTAGAGGAATACATCTATGGAACTAATAGTATTCCATCAAAGTTCATAACTGACGTTGATGGAAAACTAATTGACAACAAAGGCTACGCAGCACATCAAAGACAAGATCATCTACTGAGTTCTTGGATTCTGTCATCCATCAGCAAAGAAATCTTGCCACAAGTTATTGGGTGTAAAACATCAAATGAGATCTGGACAACTATTCAACAAGTATTCAATTCTCAATCAGCAGCAAAAATCATGTATTATAAAAGACAGATGCAGATCATCAGGAAAGATAACATAAGTATGAGAGAATACTTAAGTAAAATCAAGAACTACTGTGATCTCTTGGAGGCTGCCGGTCATAAAATTTCAGATACAGAGCAGATCCTAACCATAATGAATGGCTTGGATAATGACTATGAAGCAGTTGTAGCTGTAATGTCATCTCAAGACATCATCCCTTCCATACAATCAGTTCATGCTATGTTACTTGCCCATGAAGGCAGAATTGAACACAAGAAAACTTTTGATGCAGATTTGTCAATCAATTATGCAGGAAATTCAAAAAATAGAAATCAAGAAAGAAACAATGATGCAAGAAACAGTCAAGGATCAAGAAATGATCAAAATTATCAAAGAAATCAGATGAACAGATCAAGAGGAAGAGGGGGTAGATGGAGCAACAACAACAATAGACCCAAATGTCAAATTTGTGGAAAATTAGGTCACATTGCAGTGAAATGCTACTTCAGATTTGATACCAGTTACAATGGAACACAAAATCCAACAAATCAGAGAAATAATACCATCAATGCAAACATGGAAAGCATGCAACATGATAACAGAAGCAGTATAGAGGAGCAAAGGATGCATAACCTGAACATATCAGAGTCAGGAAGGTCAGAGGACTGCTGTAATGAATGTTGGTACCCAGACTCAGGAGCAACACATCATGTCACCAGCAATCTTCAGAACCTAAACATTGGCAGCAAAGAATATAAAGGTACTCAATCTATTTGTATGGGAAATGGACATAGAATTAATATCACACACACTGGTAGTGCACAAATTAGGGGACAAAGAATACTTAATCTCAATAACCTATTAAGAGTTCCCAAAATAAGAAAAAATCTTATTAGTGTGTCAAAATTTGCACAAGATAATAATGTGTACTTCGAATTTTACCCAAAATATTGTCTGGTTAGAGATATTCAGACCAAGCAAATACTATTGCAGGGTAACACGTACAATGGGCTATACAAATTCAACCTTTCAAACTCAAATGATAAATGTTCAAATGGTTCAAGAATTTGCTGCAACCTAGCTGAAAATGAATCAAGCCAAAATGATAAAAGTTTATTTGATGTTTGGCACTGTAAGTTGGGACATCCAAATATAAAAATTGTAAAAAAAATATTGTCTGATAATAATATAAAGGTTGATATACCTTCCTCCTATGTTTGCACATATTGTCAGATGGGAAAGAGCCATAAATTGGCCTTCCCAAGATCACAATCTGAGTTTAGCAGGCCCTTGCAACTTATTGCTTCAGATCTTTGGGGACCAGCACCTGCAAACTCAGATTATGGTTTTAAATATTATATATCGTTTGTAGATGCTTACTCCAGGTACACATGGATCTATTTCCTGAAATCCAAAACAGAAGCACAAAATGTTGTTATTCACTTCATAAAGCTGGTGGAGAGACAAACAGGTATGCAGGTAAAAGTAATACAAACTGATGGTGGTACAGAATACAAGTCATTGAAAAAATACTTTCAAGTAAAGGGAATAATACATAGAATGACTTTTCCCTATACCTCTGAACAAAATGGACTAGTTGAGAGGAAGCACAGACACATAGTAGAAACTGGTCTCACATTACTTGCTCAAGCTTCACTACCAATGAAGTTTTGGCCTGATGCCTTTGCAACTGCAGTCTATTTAATCAATAGACTACCCACAAAGGTAAAACAGGACAAAACACCTATGGAAGTCTTATTTAATGAGAGACCAGATTATCAAAATTTTAGAACATTTGGATGCCTGTGTTTCCCTCATCTAAGGCCATATAATTCCCATAAATTGAATTTCGGGTCTACACCATGCACTTTTCTAGGCTATGGTGAGAATCAGAAAGGATATAAATGTTTAAACAGTAGTGGGAAGCTGTTTATCTCAAGACATGTTGTGTTCAATGAACATGTATACCCATTTGCAACACAACATGTAAAAACCACCCAAAAGCTATATAATCCAAGTGTATCAATGTAACAACCCGCATATTTATCGAGTTTGTATTTAAATATTTTATTTAAATATTAACTCGTTAATCGGATTTTGGTCCGAAAAGCTACTTTTTGCAAACGGTCAAATTAGGACTCGAGACCGCTTCCATTAAGTTCGAAATGTCGTTTACAACTTTTTAAGTATAAACATCGATAGGTTTGGAGTTAGTGAAATTTCACTAACTTTTCCCGCTTTGGACTTTGGGTTAGTTTAGCCTATTAAGCCCAAGTTCCAACCCTCTTCTCCTCACTCTTCATAAATTTCCTAACTAATCAAGCTTTGGCATTAATGGTGGAGGGAATGGAAAATTAAAACTCCAAGCACAAATTCAATTGCAAATCCAACATTCAACTCCAAATTCAAGTAGAGGATATTGGATTCAAGCTTTGGATTGCTTCTCCTTGCTTTCAAGCTTCATCTTCATAAACTTTAGTGAAAAGGTGAGATTTTTATCTCACAAATCTAGTCTATAACTATATTGGACTGTTGGGAATGATTCCCTATCACTTTTGCATGCACGTTTGCATTTGGTTTGGATTGGATTGGCGAAAAACTCCAATTTTTAGCGTTTTGGCGAAATTTCTGCATTTAGGTCGTTCTGGCCATTTTTAGGTCGTTCGGAGTTAGGTCGTGTGGGTCTTAGGTCGTAGGTCGCATACAAGATAGCTCCTAGATCGTTCTGACCACTTTTCGTGTGTTCGAAGTTAGGTCGTTCACGACCTAGTACTTAGGTCGCTCGTGAGTTGGTGGTTTAGGTCGTAGGTCGTTTCTGGCCTTAAATCTCCCCTGCAGCGTTAGGTCGTTAGCCTCGGAATTAGGTCGTTGAGCCTTAGGTCGTAGGTCGTATGGACCTTAAGTCGCTAGGTCGTATGACCTTAGGTCGTAGGTCGTATGGACCTTAAGTCGCTAGGTCGTATGGCTTTAGGTCGCTAGGTCGTATGACCTTAGGTCGTTAGGTCGTATGGCTTTAGGTCGCTAGGTCGTATGGCCTTAGGTCGTTAGGTCGTTTGGCTTTTAGGCCGCTTCCATGACTAAGTCATTCGACTCTTAGGTCGTAACACTTAGGTCGCTCGCCTCTTAAGTCGCTAGGTCGCGTGCCTTTAGGTCGCGTTCCTTTATTAGGTCGCGTGTCTCTGTTAGGTCGCTGACCTTCTTAACTCGCATGACCTAACCCCTAGGTCGTTGGGCCTCGTTTCTACTTAGGTCGCTGCTTCTTATAGGTCGCTGCTTCTTATAGGTCGCTCGGCTCCTTTATTTCTTAGGTCGTTGTGGCCTTAGGTCGTGATATTTATAGGTCGCGGCAAAGTTAGGTCGCTCGACCCAAGTTGCCGTTAGGTCGCTCGATCCTTGTTGCCGATAGGTCGCGTTCTTTCTTAGGTCGCGTAACTTTAGGTCGCGTGTCCCCTCTACCTCGTTAGGTCGCAAAGAACTTTAGGTCGCTCGACCTCCTTACCCACCAGGTCGCGCACTTAGTTAGGTCGCTCAGCCATTGTGTTAGGTCGCGTGAACCCTTAGGTCGTTAGACCTCATTTTGCTTTAGGTTGTAGGCCTCTTGCCTTCACTTAGGTCGTACCGTTTTGTCGGGGCGCTGCCCCGCACCCCGCCGGGGGCGCTGCCCCCTGGACCCCCGCGACCTGACCGGGCAGGTCGAACCCCGTAAGCGGTGGCGTTGCCCCCGCACCCCCACCTTGGGGGGTTGCCACCCCCCCTGGACCCCCCCTCCGTAGGGGATCCTATCTGAAAAACATTGAGCTGATTTTCTTGGATTTTATTCGCATCTCCGTATGCGATCTTTGTGACTGATTGTTTCTACACCTGCTTATGTGTTTTGTCACTTTATAATATAAAGGTTTCAATACTAGTAGTAAATATCAAAACTCTTTTAACAAACAATTTCAACTCTATTTTTAATAACAAAGCTCTTTTCTTAAACCGTTTTCCAATCTATTAGTATATACAAGCCTTTACCTCACTCGGATGAGAAATCTAATTAAACGACTTAGTAAAACAAGTGGTATGAAACGCTTGCGTTCACTTCGTCGGTTAATTCTTGGACTTGTTCGATTGAACCACTTGTGACAATTTTATTAGTGAAGATTTACAGTTTGTTCGTAAATATTTTAGTTAAGCAAGTGGTTATGGGACATGAAGCTAAACTTCTATATTTACTAGCTTAGTGTAATTGACACTTCTCGTTGATCTTGATGATCGCTTTATGAATTAGACTAGCAATTGCGCGATGTCTATTTCATTGCAAGGTTAGACTAGACACCACTTGTGTGATTCCATTCACACATACCTTTCTGCTTTTTGGTTAGTCTTGACCTCAATCTGTGTGATTCCATTCACACATGCGGGGTAGCTCCCCATGGTCTTCGGACCGTCATGTGATAGGCCTCTTTCCCTTTTTATGATTTCTGGATTTCTCGTGTTGATTTCTGGAATTTATGTCATTGACTTGTTATGAGTACAAGTTTAGGGTATGATGCCCTCTTCGAATCTTTGAGAAGATTCTTGTGATACTGATTATCTCTTATTGATTGATCTTCTGTTGATCATTATTTACATACTTATAGTGGTATGCCGTTATGGATGTTTATGTTTATGCCATATCTTTTATGTTATATCATGTCATCTGATATTTATAGCTAGACTGATCCGTTTATTATTTTCTTAAATAATACTCGGGTCAAACCGAGATGTTACAGGTGCTTCTGCTTGACTTCTTCCCAGGGATTCATCACTCTGACTTTTGGCTAACTGTTTAGATTAGCAGTTTTTGTTGTATACACTTGAGATATAGACTCATAGTTGTATTCTTTTGTATAGCACGTGTTGCTATTCTTTTGTATTATCGTGGATCTTACTGACCACTACTCT
Source organism: Allium cepa (assembly GCA_030765085.1). NCBI lineage: Eukaryota > Viridiplantae > Streptophyta > Magnoliopsida > Asparagales > Amaryllidaceae > Allium > Allium cepa. The sequence continues at coordinate 592,862,126 of CM060928.1, forward strand.
GATGTACACTTTCATGTGTTAGTTATATATTCATATCTTCTTCCGCCTTTGTGATATGGATATCTGTGACTGATTTGTGATATGATTATTTCTATGTTTGTTTCCGAAGATTATTTATAGCCACCGTGTGATAAGCAATTACATGGATGGTCGCTCCTCAACAGCCTTATTCTCCGTGCTAGTTGACAGCACTACTCCGGAGTGTTCTTGGCTAGCGTGGGTATAGAGGTGGGGCGTCACAATCAATTCCTCCCATACCTGTCCATGACAACCATCAATTTTTACCTCACATTCAAGAAGAAAAAACAGAGTTAGATACTGAATGTGCACAATCAATTGGTGAATCAAGTCAGGTTCAATCTAAACAACCACAAGGAAATGATGAATCACAAACAATCTCAAGCAATCATCAGGTCAACAGCAGAGATAATAATCATGAACAAATTACAGAGCAGACTTCAACTACATACCAACAACCAGAAGTCAGAGGACATCCAATGATAACAAGATCCAAGAGTGGAATTTTCAAACCAAAGTTATACACTACAAATATTTCAGATGAAGAGCCAGAGACAGTTGAACAAGCTCTCAGCAATGAAAATTGGAAAAATGCAATGCAAGAAGAGTACAGTACACTGATGAAAAACAGAACTTGGAATCTTGTATCACCACCAAAACACAAAGGAATAATTGGATGCAAATGGACTTACAAGTTAAAGAAAAACCCAGATGGAACCATACAAAGATATAAAGCAAGACTTGTAGCAAAAGGTTACAGTCAACAGTGTGGTTTTGACTTTAAAGAAACATTTTCACCAGTGGTAAAACCAACTACAATAAGGGTAATTCTAACTTTAGCTCTGCATAAAGGATGGACTATTAGGCAATTAGATGTAAACAATGCCTTCTTAAATGGTGATTTACAAGAGGAAGTCTACATGCAGCAACCACCAGGCTTCATTCAACCAAAAACCAATACAATGGTATGCAAGTTAAATAAAGCAATATATGGACTAAAGCAAGCTCCAAGAGTATGGTTTGATAAATTAAAAGTAACACTCATGAAATTGGATTATCAACAAGCCAAGTCTGACACATCTCTGTTTATTAAAGAGCATGACATCAAACTAACATACATTTTAGTCTATGTTGATGATTTCATCATTACAGGGGACAGCAGAGAAGAAATCAACCATGTAATTTATCATCTTGACAAGCAGTTTACTATAAAGGATTTAGGAATACTCAACTATTTTTTGGGCATAGAAGTCATCAGATTGTCAGAGACAGAAATACATCTATGTCAGAGGAAATACATAAAAGAAATACTTGTCAAAGCAAAAATGCAGGAAGCAAAGCCTATGCCAACACCCATGGTGGCCAATTTACATCTATCAAAGAATAAAGGAGATACAATAACTTTTGAAAAAGAATACAGAAGTATTGTTGGGGCTCTACAGTATGTGACTATCACTAGACCAGAAATATCCTTCAGTGTCAACAAAGTATGTCAATACATGCATAATCCCTTAACTGAACACTGGAAGGCAGTAAAGAGAATTCTGAGATATCTCAATGGTACTTTAAACTATGGATTAAACTTGAAATCAAGCAAGCATTTATCAATTACTGGCTACGCTGATGCTGATTGGGCATCAGATCCTGATGATCGCAGATCAACATCAGGATACTGTATTTATTTGGGGGAAAATATTATATCATGGTGTTCAAAGAAGCAGCCTACAGTATCCAGATCAAGCACAGAATCTGAATACCGTAGCCTTGCTAGCTGCACAGCTGAAGTGATTTGGATTAAATCACTTCTCAGTGAATTACAGATTCAAATTAACAAAAGAACTGTAATATGGTGCGACAATTTAAGTGCTGTGGCATTATCAGCAAATCCTATACTACATGCAAGAACTAAACACTTGGAGATAGACTTGTATTTTGTAAGGGAACAAGTGAATCAAAATAAAATAGAGATAAATCATATACCTGCTTCTTACCAAAGAGCAGATATTCTGACAAAGGCACTATCAGTTCAGAATTTCTGCCGCTTCAGAGAGGAATTAAGAGTCATAAGTCTCAACAGTGAGATCAACATCATCACTTCTCATCATCAGACAAATCGATCTGCTTCATCCAACAAAAAATCATCCCAGAAGAGAAAGCCTACTGAATCAGCTGAATCAGCTGATGAAACAACTCAAAACAATGATTTGACGAACTTCTCACCACAACAGCAGTTAAATCAGGACTCAGACTCAAGTGATTTCATCAATCAACGACTAGAGCATCACTAATCTACAAGTCGCTCCAGATCCAGAGATACTCACAGCCTCATATCTCAGATCAACTCAATTCTAATGATAGATTGCCTCTCGCAATCGAAGTACACAAGAATTTCTATTTTCAGAAAGCATAATGAAGAAGTTCGAGAGATTAGGGCTTGGATGAAAACCCTAGATCGATTTGAAGGGGGCAATTAGAAATGAAGTATCTTTCGGCTGAAGATATTATATATCTATTTTGTAATGGCAATACTGTAAATATCAGTTTATATCAAGGGCAGTACTGTAATTTGTATTCCTGCCAATACTTATATAAATACCGCACCATTGTACAGAGATTATTATGATTTGCAATAAAATACTTTTTACTCAATTTCTTAATTAAGTAAGATATCATTCAATGACGCGGAAGGCCAAGCTGGGTAGGACAATTCAGATGCAATTGTTGCTCTGTGTTCGTCAAATGATTCTGGTGGTTTTTGCATCCAAATTAATGCTTTTAACACCATTCCTTGGATATGTACACATTCACATGCAATAGCTATTCTGACTACTTCCTTAAATGATTCCAATAAAGTGCCAATTGTATCATTAACATCGGCATCATTTGATGATGGTGCTGCCTTAACTTTAGCTAGTGGATTCTCATCAGCATCTAAATCAATATCACGGTAAGTGTTGATCTTAGATTCATCATCAACTCCTAGTGCATAAGCTGTTGCTCTACTTCCTTCCCACTTCTTGAACTTTTGCGGCTTCGTGAATAATGGGACGAAAAGTGCAATGAAAAAAGTTCATTCAATGTTATAGTGTGCTCAATGCACATGTACCCTATCAAGGTTTCTCCTATCATAAATCCTTCTATGACTTGAGCTTCTCAATACAAGTTTTATAAGAGGTTGAGGACGTTGAGATCTGGATATTTTTGCTCCACTTCGTTTTGATGGAGCCTAAGGTGACTTGAGGACTTCCTTGGTGATAGAGTGGTATGTCTTATTGACAATTATGTAATTTGTTAAATATATCTAACTCGATAATCAATATTTTTCAAAATAAAATATGTTTTCTCTCTATTATATATTTGATATAATGTGTTATATTAATTGAATAATTTAATTAAAAGAATATTTAACAGAAAATTCATGTATGGTATGTTTTGTGACAGTAGTTATAAAGTGTTGTAACCGTGTGTAATTTATCTCAAATATACCATTTTAAATATTTCTAGTCAAGATGTATTGAGACTAGATATCGATACATCCGTTGAGATTGGAGTACGTAACGCTCTTCAAATATGACCGGTGAAGGCATCAACATGTTACATACTAACAGTTATTAGGTAACTATGAAATGACTCACTCAATAGTTTTCTATTGGTTAATATAACCAAGGTCAAACAAAAAAAAAATATCACTATGACAAAATTAAGCTGCTCTTGACCTGAGAATACCATTGATCTTCAATGTGAAAGCTCCGCTTTGATTATATTTAAATCATAGCATGATGTCCATCAACGACAATAGTTGGATTGAGTGGAAACATTGAAAATGAAACACTATTTAAGAGAGGATTCGTCTTCTTAGTTATATGAGGTTAGTATTACAGTCTATTGAAGTCAACTCAAAGTCAAAGTCTCTGATCAGAGCATTTCGGTTAATAAAGTTTAACGTGGATGATATTGGAATTTTGACAACTATCAAATTTCATAAGTTCAAAGTGATATAGTTTGATGAAGAAAATTAGTGTAAATAAAAGTCAACCAGGTAATGCTTAACAAAGTAAAGATTTACCAAAAATTAAGTGAGCAATAAATTTGGTTAAAATGTCACGCCGTCTGTTAAGTGATGTGAATATTAATATTCAAATAGTTCGACATTAATCACTAATCAAATTTACACATAATAAGTCACACAACAGAAACGATGAATTCTTCTTTGATCAAAATGATTTAACTAATTTATAATTGTTATAAATTAATTAATATTTATGAAATATTAGTTATTAAATTTGATGTTGATTTGATGTACAAAATTATTAAATATATTTATAATAGTTATAAATGTATTAATTGGTATACGACATCGATATGAGTTAAATTAGATTTAATTGTGAAATATTTTATTCGGACTTAAAATGAGTTTAATGCCCATGGATGTGCCATATCGTCACTAGATCTACCTGAACTTCCCCTTCCACCTCTCTGATTCACCAAGTCCAAATCAAATCAAGTGTTATTCGATAACTGGTGGTCATTGGTTCAGGGGCTGACAATCTTATGGATTGGAAATAAGTTCGAGGTTCAGATTTCATCATTTTAAGGTGTACTTACAGGGTTTGGACATAAGGTATGTTTCTAACAAGTTTATGAACATTAATACGTATATGTATAGTAAATCATGTTTTATATTTTATAATAATTATATTTATACATATTAAACTTTCAGCAGGAAAAAAAAACATTTTTTATATTTTAAAATATTTAAATATGATCCGAAGGTTGAAAAATTGATTTTTAATTTTTTTAAAATTTTAAAATTATATAACAAATTCAAAATTTAAAACTATCATTTTTAATTTTACTGGAAATTTAAAACCCAAATTTAATTTTGAAAAATTATTTTTTCAATTTTATAAAAACATTTCGTGTGGTTATTTATTATATTTTAAAATAAGAAAACCTTTTTTTGAGCTGTGCGCAATATTAGGTAGTGATATATTTAATATATATGTGTGTGTGTGTGTGTGTGTGTCTGTGTATAAAACAACTATATTAATACATGTATTGTTTTCAGCCCTACATAAAAAAAATATTATGTTAATATATTTTATAAATAATTCAAACATATTTATATAGATATATACAAATATATATTTTAACATTTCATATTTCTGTTTATATATACATATTTATATATTCATACAAAATTATACAAATAATTTTTTATATAGTTTATATATATGCATATTTGTAATATATTAATATATAAGTAAAATATATAAACATACATTTGGACAATATATTTGTATATTGGACGAGCTAATGTGTCCATTGCGGTGTAAATCACAATTCCTATACACGGGCATGTTATATTTTGCACGGATATATATGTTACACATGCACACACACATATATGTATATGATACATGTACATATATAATACAACATTATTTGGATAATGTAAATCATTTTATGAATTTAAATCAAATAAATATTTTATTTAAAACAAATTTAAGTTCTAAATAAATTAGACTCCATAGGCCTAATAAAGATCCAATATGAAAAAAGAAATTGAAATTCATCTGTAACTTCCGTTGTGGGTGACCCAGTTACAACAATGTTATCAAAATCTAATAGCTTATGCGGTCTGAATTAGTTATGTTATGGTTAACTAATTAAGCTCATAGCCCAGTTAATAGGGTGTCTAAAAAGTTAATGTCTAAGATTGGATTTGAGTACTCTAGTACTTTGCGCTACATAGCTACCGGCTTGGTCGGAACTGATACGTACGCCCATAGGCTGTCCCTAATAGAAAAATCCAATTTGAATTGGACCTTGGGCTAATTTTCAAAATTATTTGAAAATTAAAAATATAAGATTTTAAATTTAGAAATTAAATATAAAATAGGATATACATATACTATAAAAGTTATAATATAACAAAAAATTTCAAAATGTTTTAAAAATAATATAAATTAATTCCGAAATTTTAGATTATTAATAAGATTAATAAAATCAATTAATTAATTAAGTTAATTAATGTATACATGTATTATATATTTTGGATATATGTTATGATATTTTAAAATGTTTAAGAAATCATAGTGTACATGTATTTATATAATATGATTTTTCGAATTAATATAATTTAATTAAAATTATCCAATTAAATAAATCGATTAAAGGTTAACTAATTAAATAAATAAATTAAAGATTAATTAATTACTTAAATTAATTAAAAGGTTAATTAATTAAATAATATATATATGTGTGTGTGTGTGTGTGTGTGTTATATTATAAAGGTAGTAGTATATAATAAATACTTAATACAAATGTTATATTTAAGATAATATAACATAAATTAAAATGTTAATTAACTAAATAAAAAATGAGATTTAATCAATATAATATCATACGGAAGATTATAATATAAGTAATATGAAATATACAAGTTGTATACTAATAAAACTTATATAATATGTGTTAGTCCCGGAGAAGATGGTTTTGATGACAACAACCTTAGAATAAGATTATAAAATATAAATACTAACATTATAGTTTAGATATATATGTATATGCAGGATTTAACCATGTAGGTACCAAGAATGAAGACTGTACAGTATGGAGATTCAAGACTGAAGATATCAAGATTGAAGACTCATGAGTATCAAGATTATCAAGAGTTCAAGATTTCAATATAAGTAATTTAATTAGGAATTTTGTTAAAACTCCTAGAAAAGCACTGGCATCTTAAAATCCATTTTATTCGTGGAATGGAACCCACTTCGAGCTTGTTAAAGGGATGGAACCCTAAGTAGGATGGAACCTACGAAAAATCTAGTGGAACATTGTTTTGTATCCACTAACTTTTATTCAAATGTTTTACAAAATTATATCTTGTTTTCAAAATGATTTCAAAATCTTCCATTTAAAAGAATCAAAAGCATCTATCCTGGTTTTAATATACTTTTAGCCTCAAAATAATCTTTATCTTCAAAATCAAATTATCCTTGGTTTTAAACTATCTTTTAATTATAATATATTTAACTTTTAATATTTATACTTAGATTTAAATATATAGAAAAATTTTAAATATACCAAAATATTATTCCCTATACTTATTTATGTATTTTAACTATAGTTAAGTTTATTTATAAAGTTTAAAATAGTTTTAATACAAGATGAAAGTTATTTTCAAAGAAAAAAATTATCAAAAATTACATAGCCTGTCGACAATGTTGAATATGCGCTTATATGTTTTTGTTTGATGATAATAAACATATATATTCATTTAAATGTATTTGGTAATGTACTATTTTGTTTTTCATAGATTAAATAAATATTTGTTGAATAAAATAAATTACACAGAATTTGAATTTGAATTCAAACAGAACAAGTTACACAGATTTTGAATTCAAACAGAAATTTTATTCAAACAAATATTTATTACAATCTTGAATAGTACAAATTCATGCTCTCACTATACATATACATTTTTGATTACAATCACATCACATTTCACATTTACAGTTAACCTCACTACATATCACTCACACTCGTGTTTTTGTCTTCAACTGCATTCCGGTTTGAATCCAACATCTGAGAAATCTGCAAAAATATAAACTAACGCAGTAAAATTGAAAAAGAAATATTTTTGCAAATTCAAAATAAATAATTTTTGAAAATATGATTTTCCTCAGTTATTTGGGTTGTTCGTCATAATTTACACTTGAATTCATCACAAAGTCGTGCATATAGATATTACAGGGACAGGTAACCATAAGTGGCTGCAATACACACGTGTACATTCATACATGTGTGCACTGCCTCGCCAACTCGTGTGCACAAATCAAACAAAAGCACTGCTAACAATTCAGCACAAGGTCAAACCCAAATAACACACAGGATTCAACTCAAGGCAGACCACAATTACAAGGCACAGTGCAGAGGTCTTAACAGGAAAATCAAGCAACAGTCAAGTACACAAATGTCCAATATGCAACATGACCGAGCATTGATCAAAACTGGAGACAAGAACAACTACATGAAGCAGTCAACAAGAGCAAGTGTGCTAGTACAAAGAAGACAGTGGCAATATCAAAATAAAAAAAATAAAAAAAACAACTGCAACATGAAGAGAGTCATATGTGCAAAGGTCAGGCCAAACATGAAGGCTACATGAAGTATGCAAGTTCAACCTCTTCATTAAACAACTCAAGACCAAGCTGTAAACATTCAAAAGTGCCAACAAAGAATGCAAGCTCGACTAACATAATGAATACTACAACTACACAGACCAAACTTCAACAAACAGTTCAAGTGCAAACCAAGTTCATATGCAAAGTGCACCACCAAACAAGACATAGTAACCACAAGATACTGCAACAAACAACTTCAACAAGGCAGACTCAAGTGAGTGAAAAATCGAATTACAATGCATCAGTGAGCAACACAACAATGGAGTTTTTGTAGTGATACAAATGCAACACAACAGCAACATGCTTAAAGACCACAGCACGACCAATGGCAATACAGTGACAACATGACAGCAGTTTATACAACACGAATAAACCACTGCAACAATGTGTATGAACTCATGTGGACAGTAACAACAGGTCAGAGAATTGAAGAAAGCCACTACAAGAATGCGAACGCAAAGATGGCCGAAGCAAGCACATGGATTCACAAATCAAAGCCGTAATCGAAATCAAAGTTGAACAGGTCAGAGACGTGGTGGAAAAAAATTTGACGAAGTCAAAAATAACACCGTGATGAACAAGGCAATTTCAAAGCCGTGAGTAGCAAGTAAAGCATCAAATATACGATTGTGAACAAGTCAGAAAACATCTCAATCATCGAAGTATAATCAAGCGGCCAGAGATGAATAATTGACAAATTCAAATATATCTATGCGAACGAGAAAATAGGGTAACAAACCCTATAAATGCCCTAATCATCATCGGCAATCAATCATCGAGTTCAAGCAAACAAATCAGAAGAAGAAAAGAGATAAATCACATACCACTCAGATAACTCGATCGAAAATTAGGAGAACCGTGTGCTAAGCAGAGAGATCATCGATTGACGAAGCAACAACGCCAATCCATTCATTCAATCGAGAAATAGAAGTCGACAGCCCCAGTTTTCACAAGCCCTAATTCAGTTGCAAAGGAACGAACGAAAGAAGGAACTGAAGCCGACATTGATAAGAGAAGATAACAGGGCCGTGTTTTACTTGAGTAATAATATTTTAAGGGCCGGCCTTATTTTATTTCTAAAGGCTTTAGTTTAATTTTTAATTAAGGGTTATTGTAACTTTTATTTGTGTTTTAATTGTTTGTTTTTTATTTTTCGAGTCAAAAGAATTTGTAAATCACCATCTAGGGTTTAGGTAGTGTCAGATTGTCTAGTTAGAATTAGTTCAGTGAGCAGGGTGTGCGAGTTTGCAAAGCTGTATAGGCGGGAGCAGAGTTTGCAAGTAAGCGAAGCTCTATAGGCGGGAAGCAAAGTTTGCGAGTAAGCGAAACTCTATAGGCGGAGCAGGGTGTGCGAGTCTAGTAGAGTGTTTGTAAGCGGGAGCAAATGTTTGCGAGCAGGGTGTGCGAGTCTAGTAGAGTGTTTGTGAGCGGGAGCAAATGTCTGCGAGTCTAGTAGAGTGTTTGTAAGCGTGATACTGTTTAATTCTAATAGAAATCTGTGAATGCAGCAGTAGGCAGGGGTTGCCGAAGCTGGATAAATTTTGTGTGTGATTTACTTTACTGCATATTTATTTCTGTAGTTTATTTCTGTGTTTTAAATCGAGAAAATTTGCTATAACCCTATTCACCCCCCCCTCTAGGGTTAATCTAGATCCTATAAGTGGTATCAGAGCCTGGTATATTTTTTATTTAACTCTAGAGACATGAGTCTACAAAATAATGCTTTTTCTGAGAGGCAATCTATTGCTAGGCCACCCATGTTTAACGGGAACGATTATGCTTATTGGAAAGTTAGGATGGGTATCTATCTTAGTTCTGTTGATTATGATGTTTGGGATATCATTGAAACTGGCTATAAACCTCCCACTATAATCGTTGGTGATACTGAGATTCCTAAACCTAAGGATAGGCGGGATGCTAACGATAAGAAATTGAAAACGACAAATGCTAAAGCCATGAATGCTTTGATATGTGCTCTTGATAAAAATGAATTTAATAGAATTTCTCATTGTACAACAGCACAGGAAACATGGCATACTTTGGAGGTGACACACGAAGGAACTTCTCAAGTCAAGGAGTCTCGGCTAGCCCTATTCAGCAATGAATACGAAAACTTTGTGATGGACAAAGGCGAGAGCATAAAGGATATGTTTGGACGCTTTTCAACCTTGGTATACAATGCTAGAGCGCTTGGAAAGGTATTCACTGAGGTAGAGCTTGTGAGAAAGATACTACGAGTCTTACCGATGAACTTTGAGGCAAAAGTCACAACAATCCAAGAATCGAAAGATTTTAGTAAACTAAGCATGGAGGAGTTGATTGGCAACTTGATGACATATGAGCTTGAGTTAAAAGCAAAGGAAGAACGCAACAACTCCGAACCAAAGAAGAAGACGATTGCCTTAAAGAGCAAAGAAGAAAGCGATAAAGATGAAGAAGATCCAATTGAAGAGCTTGCAATGGCTGTCAATAATCTTAGAAAATGGTCGAGATTCAAGCCACGCAAGAAGAAAACAAGTTGTAATAGGCCAAAAGATTCCGAAAATTCCGATAATGAACTGACGTGTTATAACTGCAACAAGCCTGGCCACATCAAACCAAAATGCCCACTTCTCAAAGACAACAAAGGAAAGAAAAAGAAAAAGAAGGCTTTTGCAGCAACTTGGGATGATGAAGAAGGAGAGGAAGTTTCGGATAGCAGCTCGGAGGAGGCTAACTTGTGTCTTATGGCGAAATCAAATTCAGAAGCAAGCTCCGACGAATCTAGTGAGGCAGGTGAGTATTCCTATAGAGATCTTGTTTTTATGTGCTTAGATCTTACTAAAACAATTGATAGTCTTGAATCTAAAATTGAAAAACTGAAATCTGATAGAGAGAATTTGCTCGTGAAAATTTTAGGTTAAAAACTGAACTTGAAAATATTCAAAACCTAGAATGTAAAAAAATGTAAGATTTTAGATTCAGAAGTATCAAAAATTAGGAATAACTTTGAGAGTCTTGAAAAAGAAAACTTGAATCTTAAGGAAAACATTGACACTAGGAAAAAGGATTTTATAAATCGATGCACCTCACTTGTCACTGAAAACTCAACATTAAAAACCAAAGTCCAAAATCTTGAGAAATCCCTGAATAACTTTTCAAAAGGAGAAGAATCTTTCAAAATGTTATTGGAAAATCAAATTTTTGCTAACAATAGAAAAGGACTAGGTTTTGGGAAATCACAAAATGATGATAATGCAAAAAGTAAAAGTGTTTTTGCTCGAACTGAAATAATTGGAAATCATGTTGAAAATCATAGGAACACAAAATTTAATCAAGTCAATTTAATGTGCTCGATTTGCAGAAAATTTGGACATAATCAAAATAATTGTTGGTATAGACCCAAACATGTAAAAACTATACCGATTTGGGTTCCAAAAGGCACAAATATAAAATCTTTGAAAGTCAAACAAATTTGGGTGCCAAAAGGAACATATATAAATAGTTTTGGGTCTCCAAAAACATATTTTTCATATTCTGCCACTAACAACAATGGACCTATAAAAACAAATAGGTCACATAAATCTTTTATCGTGTAGGTGTGGTGGCAGGCTAAGGAACAACAACAGTCTTCTCTGGATTTTGGCTGTTCCAGAAACACAACGGGCGACAAAGCAAAGTTCCTTAGCCTAGTACAAAGGTGACAGAATCACAATGGACAATGACGAAAAATTATCGTAAAGGTAAAACAGGTAAATTTATTTTTGAACGATATATCAAATGTGATAATCTGCACCATACTCTAAATTAAAATCATCCAATATTGAGATAAACAAAAGATGATGATTTTGATGCTATGATTCTTTTTCAAAATATTGACCAACCATCTTTAAATAGAATTACTTGGAGTAATTATGATGGTTGACTGATTCGGACTTAATTGATATGATTTTTTGACTTGTTCTTATTTATGACATTGTTTTGTGCTTAAATGATGACCAATCAGATTTTCAACTTTGAACTAATCCATATAAATTTGTTCGGTCAAATGATGGTTACTCATGCTACACTTAGATATATTTGTTTTGATATTTTGGTCACTGCTTGTAAATTTGCACGACTTCAAATTCATGTGAAAAAGGATTTTAAAAAAATTGTTGAAACCTTAAGAAATTGTTTTTGAAATAATTATGATGTTGATTGACTGTTGATTACTGATGAACTTGTTTATCCTATGGTTTCTGAAATTAACACCATGATATGTGTTTGAGTGTTAACACGGCTTCAATTCAAATTCAAAAGAATGATGTTAAGTTTGAAATTTTTGGTGCACACTTCATGGTTCAACGAGTGAATATTGAGTGAAATTTAAATTCAGATGCAGATTACACTGGTAATATAGTTGGTAGAAAAATTACTAGTGGAACGTGATTAATTCTTGAAACATTCATTTGCTGCATTGTTTTTCAAAGAAAATATCAGCATATTTTTCACTTGAAATAATTTTTTAAATAGCAGATTTTCTTATAAAACCCCTCTCGAGAAAATCATGTTTGACCATAGATACAGATTAATCATTTTTTGAAAAATTGATTTTATAATTATTGAATTTGATTTTAAATGACAAATTTTGACTAATCTAACTCCCTTTGATTATCGAAAAGATGAATAGTGATTGAAAAAGAGATGAGTGTTGATATTTATCATATATTATAACTCGAGAAAGTATAATTAGAAAATTTCTTTAGAATTTCATAACAAGAGTTATAAAAACTTTTTGTTGGGTAAAAATTCGATGACCATTTCTATTTCTATCATCTTTCTATCGACCATCACTCATCAAGATCATATTTGGTATGTAAATTTGTGGTAGTTTACAAAGGAAATCATTTGTTCTTCAATATCTTTAAATCTGTGAAGGAAATTATTTGTGCTTCAACTTATTATATTTAGCAATAAAAATAAATATCCAAAGTATTCACTCTCATTTAAAAGTCCTCACGGTTATGCATGGGTGAATTACTTGGATTTTTGATTATGTGCTTCCATGCTCATTTAAAAGTCCTCACGGTCATGCATGTATGGAACGCATATCAAAATTAACTGATTCAAATAGACAAGTTGATTCTAATCCCATTTAAAAGTCCTCACGGTCATGCGTGGTTAGAAGATACTTGATTTCATTTTTAAATAAAAATTGTGAATACTACTAATCTCATTTAAAAGTCCTAACGGTTATGCATGGTTAGTAGATATTCAAATTTCCTGAAATAAATATACCACAAATAGACAGAATTGTATAATTTTTGATGATTTTATCCCCATCACTTCTGAAAGTGGAATATGCACTTGACAATGGTAATTATGATTTTTGTTTGAGTTTTATTGAAATTTAATATTTATATTCAATTGAGTTAAATGTTTGATTCATGTCTATCACTTCATCCCTATTTTTACAACACTGTTATTCTTTTGCTGATAACAAAAGGGGGAGAGAAAAGTTAAGATTTTGTCAAATAAAATCAAGCAAAGGTCAAATAATTTTCCAATATGCATCTAGGCTCATTTGAATATATTTCTATTTGTATGCATATATGTAGGGGGAGCATCATGTAGAGAGGAAGCATTTAAATAGGGGGAGCAATTAAAGTATATCATTGATCAAATACATTTAACACATGTACAAAATCTTAAATATATGTTTGTTATCATCAAAAGGGGGAGATTGTTGAATATGCGCTTATATGTTTTTGTTTGATGATAATAAACATATATATTCATTTAAATGTATTTGGTAATGTACTATTTTGTTTTTCATAGATTAAATAAATATTTGTTGAATAAAATAAATTACACAGAATTTGAATTTGAATTCAAACAGAACAAATTACACTGATTTTGAACTCAAACAGAAATTTTATTCAAACAAATATTTATTACAATCTTGAATAGTACAAATTCATGCTCTCACTATACATATACATTTTTGATTACAATCACATCACATTTCACATTTACAGTTAACCTCACTACATATCACTCACACTCGTGTTTTTGTCTTCAACTGCATTCCGGTTTGAATCCAGCATCTGAGAAATCTGCAAAAATATAAACTAACGCAGTAAAATTGAAAAAGAAATATTTTTGCAAATTCAAAATAAATAATTTTTGAAAATATGATTTGCCTCAGTTATTTGGGTTGTTCGTCATAATTTACACTTGAATTCATCACAAAGTCGTGCATATAGATATTACAGGGACAGGTAACCATAAGTGGCTGCAATACACACGTGTACATTCATACACGTGTGCACTGCCTCGCCAACTCGTGTGCACAAATCAAACAAAAGCACTGCTAACAATTCAGCACAAGGTCAAACCCAAATAACACACAGGATTCAACTCAAGGCAGACCACAATTACAAGGCACAGTGCAGAGGTCTTAACAGGAAAATCAAGCAACAGTCAAGTACACAAATGTCCAATATGCAACATGACCGAGCATTGATCAAAACTGGAGACAAGAACAACTACATGAAGCAGTCAACAAGAGCAAGTGTGCCAGTACAAAGAAGACAGTGGCAATATCAAAATAAAAAAAATAAAAAAAACAGCTGCAACATGAAGAGAGTCATATGTGCAAAGGTCAGGCCAAACATGAAGGCTACATGAAGTATGCAAGTTCAACCTCTTCATTAAACAACTCAAGACCAAGCTGTAAACATTCAAAAGTGCCAACAAAGAATGCAAGCTCGACTAACATAATGAATACTACAACTACACAGACCAAACTTCAACAAACAGTTCAAGTGCAAACCAAGTTCATATGCAAAGTGCACCACCAAAACAAGACATAGTAACCACAAGATACTGCAACAAACAACTTCAACAAGGCAGACTCAAGTGAGTGAAAACTCGAATTACAATGCATCAGTGAGCAACACAGCAATGGAGTTTTTGCAGTGATACAAATGCAACACAACAGCAACATGCTTAAAGACCACAGCACGACCAATGGCAATACAGTGACAACATGACAGCAGTTTATACAACACGAATAAACCACTGCAACAATGTGTATGAACTCATGTGGACAGTAACAACAGGTCAGAGAATTGAAGAAAGCCACCACAAGAATGCGAACGCAAAGATGGCCGAAGCAAGCACATGGATTCACAAATCAAAGCCGTAATCGAAATCAAAGTTGAACAGGTCAGAGACGTGGTGAAAAAAAATTTGACGAAGTCAAAAATAACACCATGATGAACAAGGCAATTTCAAAGCCGTGAGTAGCAAGTAAAGCATCAAATATACGATTGTGAACAAGTCAGAAAACATCTCAATCATCGAAGTATAATCAAGCGGCCAGAGATGAATAATTGACAAATTCAAATATATCTATGCGAACGAGAAAATAGGGTAACAAACCCTATAAATGCCCTAATCATCATCGGCAATCAATCATCGAGTTCAAGCAAACAAATCAGAAGAAGAAAAGAGATAAATCACATACCACTCAGATAACTCGATCGAAAATTGGGAGAACCGTGTGCTAAGCAGAGAGATCATCGATTGACGAAGCAACAACGCCAATCCATTCATTCAATCGAGAAATAGAAGTCGACAGCCCCAGTTTTCACAAGCCCTAATTCAGTTGCAAAGGAACGAACGAAAGAAGGAACTGAAGCCGACATTGATAAGAGAAGATAACAGGGCCGTGTTTTACTTGAGTAATAATATTTTAAGGGCCGGCCTTATTTTATTTCTAAAGGCTTTAGTTTAATTTTTAATTAAGGGTTATTGTAACTTTTATTTGTGTTTTAATTGTTTGTTTTTTATTTTTCGAGTCAAAAGAATTTGTAAATCACCACCTATGGTTTAGGTAGTGTCAGATTGTCTAGTTAGAATTAGTTCAGTTAGCAGGGTGTGCGAGTTTGCAAAGCTGTATAGGCGGGAGCAGAGTTTGCAAGTAAGCGAAGCTCTATAGGCGGGAAGCAAAGTTTGCGAGTAAGCGAAACTCTATAGGCGGAGCAGGGTGTGCGAGTCTAGTAGAGTGTTTGTAAGCGGGAGCAAATGTTTGCGAGCAGGGTGTGCGAGTCTAGTAGAGTGTTTGTGAGCGGGAGCAAATGTCTGCGAGTCTAGTAGAGTGTTTGTAAGCGTGGTACTGTTTAATTCTAATAGAAATCTGTGAATGCAGCAGTAGGCAGGGGTTGCCGAAGCTGGGTAAATTCTGCATATTTATTTCTGTAGTTTATTTCTGTGTTTTAAATCGAGAAAATTTGCTATAACTCTATTCACCCCCCTCTAGGGTTAATCTAGATCCTACAGACAACCCCAATATACCCTTGTCGACACGGTAGCAGTTTATTTCAAAAGTTTGAATCTCGAAGAAAGTTTCTATTCGTCATATCCTTTCACGAATGGACATGGTTGTTGATAGGGTTGTTTTAAACCAATTTACATTCATATTTTCTTTGATTTCACTCCTCTTCTTCTTCTTCCACATTTCTTTATATATATTTTACCATTACTCTACTGAAATCAACATTGAATCTAAGTAGATCATCTCTGCTTTGATTCTCTATCACTATCTCAACAAGATCTCAGTGCTATTCAGAGTTATAGGCTTCTTTGTAATTAATTGAGTGAGAAAAAGTGTGTTTGTAGCCTGTAAAATCAATCAAGCGAGAAAATGTGTAATTATAGCCTGTGAAATCAATTGGGTGAAAATGTTACCCATAAAATCAAGTATCTCCACCCAGAAGATTGTGAATCTGGAGTGGTGTACCTCGTGGCCTTGAAATCGATGGTGTAATTGTAAAATTGATTTTGAAAGGAAATCCGTAACTGTGTGCGGGAATGGATGTAGGGTAACTCCGAACTAGTAGAAAATATGGTGTGTTCTTTTCTTTATTGCTTTTACTTTATTTCTGCATCTGTGTTTGATTCTGTGATCGTATCTGTGTTTGAATATTGCATACATTTGTGTTCAAATTAATATAAATTCAAAAAAAATTAGTAATTCCTTAAAATACTATTCACCCCCCCCTCTAGTGTTAATTTTAGCTTTAAGATCCGTAATCCACATTTCTCACATTTGGTATTGGAGCAAGGTTTTCAAAGTTTTCATAATCTGAATTTTGAAATTTTTTAAAATGGTAACTTTTTTTGATAAAATTATTAACACTATTTTCATATGAATATGTCACAGAATCATCATGATATTTTTGTTTAAAACTATATTTAGTTATTTTGAAAAGTCACTTGATTCTTTAAAAAGTTATGTTGTTTTGCAGGAGAAGGGTTATGTCTAATGACTATTGGTTAAAAGATACCAGATAATCATTCATTGATCAAGAAGGACAAATGGTGCTATCGACAATGAAATGGGTACCAGATCTATACAAAACTTTTGGTTCTCACCTACAACTTGACTTGATACTGTACTTCTCTCCATCTGCTTCGCAATGCCACTGGTTTCATGCGAATCCGTCAAGAAATGACCAAGTTATGGTCAATCGAAGTTTTGGTGAACAAAGAGAAAAAGAAAGAAAAACTGTCAGTGGAATTTCTTCAATTTTCATCTATATGTTAAGTATTTTATCTAAACTCCTTTTCCAAATTGTAGTCCTTGTTCCCACGGTCGTTTTGATGGGTGGATCAACAAATTCCGATCAAAATTGAGTGAGATATGACAGTTTGAAGTTGGCTATCCAAAACTGAAAACCGTGTACGAGATTTTCTACATTTCTCCTACTGTTCGGCCTGTTGCACTGAAATACCCTCCAAATTCATCACCAAACTATTACTAGATCGTAGCCGTTGCCTTCCTCTTTGATTTTCCGCTGGTTTCATCCAATTCCGTTAAGAAACGAAGGAGATATGCCTTCTAGAAGTTTGATAGTAAATAGAAAAACGGGAAGAAGAAGAAGAAGATGAGTTTTTATGAAAAGTGGTGACTGTTGGGCCTATTTATAGTGGTTGAAGTATCCATTCATCCAAAATTCAAATTTAAAGTTTTGGCGCCAAGTTAGTCAATCTACTAAATCATCTGCATCTTTCTCATATGGTCTTCACATTCAGCAACTGAATATACTACGCTGATCAGTCTCGTCGTTAAATTCTGAAAGATATAAATGTGTGGTTCACGACAATGAAAGAACAACAAAGTTAGCAAGATGGAGTGAAAAAAATTGATACGCTTTACTATTATTTCATCTTTATTGTTGCATTTAGGAATATATATTTATGCATTTAGTTAGGTATAGAAATTTATCTCTTTTATAAGTTTTGATGTTTTGGTCCATATATCGACACACCATAGTATAAATATTGATATACCAATCTAATTTTTTTAAGGTATTTTAAAATGTGTTTTCTTTCGAACAAAATCTTACTTCTAATTTATTACAACTATACTAAGTAGAAAAGTATACATTCATTCGTGATTTCAACTTTTTTAGCATTGTTTTTACTTTTCGTACTAGCTCTTTTAAGATACTAATTTTATGTCTTTAAGAAATTAATAAAATGAATTTAGAATGTTAGAATAAGGCTCTATTTATAGATTTCTTCAATTAATAAGATTGCACCACATCACATGAAACTTGTCATATAAGTAGATAGTGATATACATGCAAAATGACATGTGTCATTACACTTGTTCTTTAATAAAAGCATTTTTACGTGCATAATGCGAAGTATCTTTACATATGTTTTTTAATATTATTTTTATGTTTTTTTAAGTACTTTAGTTTTATTAACTACTTTAAAAATTGGGTCAAAAATCAATTATTTACATGTCAAAATCTAGTCGTAAAATTAGTGCAAAATCATGTTAAAAACAGGCCCATGACTTTGGATAGCATTTCTGAAATGATGTCTTTGTTTCTGTTACGCTGCAAATACGTTTTTATAGCATTTTTGTGCTTTGACACGCTGTAGTGTTTCAGAAACTTTACACAGCATTGGTAAATGCTGCTATTTCTGTATTATGATTTGATTATATTTTACTGCAAAAACTTTTTATAGCATTCTGTGAATGCTGTCTTTTATTTGTGAAATTTTAAACTATGTAAAAATAATATTTAAATTAAGTATTTTTCTCTATTCCTTTTAGAGCTAGTTTCTAACTTATATTTGAATATTTTAAAATTAATTTCATGTTTATTTTTTTTTCAATTAATTAAAACTTTTTAATATAAGGCCTTAATATAACACATGCTTATTTTAGTTTTTCAATCTTTGTTATTTAATTTTTCATTATGGTATTGTTTTTAAAAGATGTTTAAACATGTTTCTAAATATTTTAATCAATAATATTTAATATGAAGGTTTAATTAGTAAGTTAAGTATTTTATAAACATGAAAGTTTGGATTCTTAAAAATAAATAAATCAATCAACCAAGTTAAAAAATTATTTTAAATAAATTAAATAATTAGGGTATTAATTTTTATAAAAACCATATTTGATCATATGTAAAGTTTAAATCCATATTTCATAGCAATTTGATTTTGATATTGTGTTTGATTACTACCTTTCATGAATATATTATAGTTTTAATATCATTAATTACCTTTAAACTCTTGTCTTCACTACTCTTTTAGTCTCATTCATTAGTTTCCTTAACATAAGTTTAGTAATTGGTGTGTATTACCTTTTTTTGGTTGAAGCGAGTTATAATAAATTGTTTGATATATGCATATGCATACATACATACATATACATATACATACATACACATATATATGCTTGTCAATTAGATATTACTTATCACTTATGTTTATCTTATAATCTGGATATCTCTTACCATAGTATATATATATCATCATATCATGCTGCATATTATTATCACTTTTACTTCTTTATCATTTTGTTTCACATTACATATCGTTATGCATCCTATTTCATATCACATTTCATTGCATATTACATCATAAATTACAATGCATGAAATATCATAATCATTTGCATCACAAATTACACTTTATTTTGCATATCATCTCATGCTACATTGCATATGTCATACATTTTATACTGCATTAGAAACTACTTATTGCATACATGTATACATAACGAGTGTATTTTATTTAGGGAGAGTTTGTAGTATTGTCTTATAATATAGGATTATTAGTTTTTGATTTGTTTGGTATGTTTTGATTGAATTGTTTGATTGAATTGACTTGTTTTGACTTGTTTTACTTGAATTAACTTGTTTTACTTGATTGACCTGTTTGACTTGATTGATTTGTTTGATTTTTCTGACATGATTGGTTTTGATGTGTGTGTTGAAATATACTTCACATATTTATGTATTGAATAATTGTAATATAATTATGTTAATGTCTTTCACATTCCATTTACTATACTTTGTTCCAGTATTAGTTTAAGGGGGAGTTTTATAGTTTTACGGTTTTAGGATGGGTTTTGTTGATGACAAAGGGGGAGAAATATAAAATAGAGTAGTTAGAGTAGTTAGGCATAGATTAAGGGGGAGTTATTAGTTTTAGGGGGAGTTATTAGGATAGAAGTAATATTTTATAAACAAAAGTTGTCATCATCAAAAAGAGGGAGATTTTTAGTCCCTGAGAAGATGGTTTTGACAATAACAACCTTAGAATAAGATTATAAAATATAAATACTAACATTATAGTTTAGATATATATGTATATGCAGGATTTAATCATGCAGGTACCAAGAATGAAGACTGTACAGTATAGAGATTCAAGACTGAAGATATCAAGATTGAAGAGTCATGAGTATCATGATTATCAAGAGTTCAAGATTTCAATATAAGTAATTTAATTAGGAATTCTGTTAAAACTTCTAGAAAAGCACTGGCATCTCAAAATCCATTTTATTCACGGAATGGAATCCAACTTCGAGCCTGTTAAAGGGATGGAACCCTAAGTGGGATGGAACCTATGAAAAATCTAGTGGAACATTGTTTTGTATCCACTAACTTTTATTCAAATGTTTTACAAAATTATATCTTGTTTTCAAAATGATTTTAAAATCTTTCTTTTAAAAGAATAAAAAACATCTATCCTGGTTTTAAAATACTTTTAGCCTCAAAATAATCTTTATCTTCAAAATCAAATTATCCTTGGTTTTAAACTATTTTTTAATTATAATATATTTAACTTTTAATATTTATGCTTAGATTTAAATATATAGAATATTTTTGAATATACCAAAATATTATTCTCTATACTTATTTATGTATTTTAACTATAGTTAAGTTTATTTATAAAGTTTAAAATAGTTTTAATACAAGATGAAAGTTATTTTCAAAGAAAAAAATTATCAAAAATTACATAGGCCTGTCGACAACCCCAATATACCCTTGTCGACACGGTAGCAGCTTATTTCAAAAGTTTGAATTTCAAAGAAAGTGTCTATTCTTCATATTTCACGAATGGACATGGCTGTTGTTCTACTATAAATAAGGTTGTTTTAAACCAATTTACATTCATATTTTCTTTGATTTCACTCCTCTTCTTCTTCCACGTTTCTTTATATAAATTTTACCATTACTCTATCAAAATCAATATTGAATCTAACTAGATCATCTCTGGTTTGATTCTCTATCACTATCTGAACAAGATCTTAGTGCTATTCAGAGTTATAGGCTTCTTTGTAATTAATTGAGTGAGAAAAGGTATGATTGTAGCCTGTAAAATCAATCAAGCGAGAAAATGTGTGATTGTAGCCTGTAAATCAATTGGGTGAACTTGTTGCCTGTAAAATCAAGTATCTCTACCCAGAGGATTGTGAATCTGGAATGGTGTACCTCGTGGCCTTGAAATCGAGGGTGTAATTGTAAAAATTGATTTTGAAAGGAAATCCGTACTTGTGTGTGGGACTGGATGTAGGGTAACTCCGAACCAATATAAAACCGGTGTGTGCTTTCCTTTATTGCTTTTACCTTATTTCTGCATCTGTGTTTGATTCCGTGATCATATCTGTGTCTGAATATTGCATACATTTGTGTTCAAATTAATATAAACTCAAAAAGATTTAGTAATTCCTTAAAACACTACTCACCCCCTCTAGTGTTAATTCTAGCCTTAAGATCCGTAATCCGCATTTCTCACAATATGAATGTATAAATTAAAGGTGGAACTTTAAGAAATCCTAAATAGACTCAAGGAATAACTATATACGTAAATGTATGTATACCATAATTTTCGATGTTTCTGACACTTGAATCGTTAGGATATTTTATAAAAATATGTTATTCCATAAGTCAATATCACTCAATTTAACATACTGAAGATGATGAATCTTCAATATATTGTTATCATATACCATATATACATATTAATAAATACTTGCATACTTCTTGGTTTTTGAGCAAACTCAAGCTAGGGATGTTATGTATAGTATTATTAATATATTGAACAGATGAGGTAGGATAACTATATGAATTTGTTGAGCAAACTCAAGGTACGTATACCATATCTAGGCCGCCGAAGTGAAATTAGGACAAGGTACCAAGGTTTAAGAGTTGTGTATGATACAATCGATAAGGTTATCCATCATCCATGGAGTTATGACTTGTTGAGCAAACTCAAGATCAAAATTCCAAGACGGATGAGTCCTAACATCCACTAGTGAAGTCAAAAGACTTCTACGTTTCAACTTAGGGTTTGGTGAAACACAAAAGATTAGTGGAAGCCTTATTAGAAAAATGAAATAATAACATTTGACCTTTCTAATATTGTATGAACATATGCTATATAATGTTATAATAATCTACATTAATAAATTTGTGCATTTAATATGATCGATAAAACATTTATCAATTGAAATATACAAATAAACTGAATTGAAGATTGACAAATAGAAATATAACATATACTTATTAATTAATGCTTATTACATGTTAATGTTTCAACATCCGTATAAGCATCCGATTCTACAACTACTAAATACATTCGTAATTTGGTTAGTTACATGTCTATTTGATCGAGACCGAGTATCACATTCAATGAGTTCCAAACTCAAAAGCAATACTAGATTATGGATATTTTATCCATACACTACTAGTGTTGTATGGTGAACGGTCACGGTTCTTAATGTACGATACTTCAATGGAACTAATTCATTTGAAGCAAATAAATAAACCGCATCGTGAGACAAAGTATTCAATTTGATTGATTATAATAAAAATCATATTGTGTTAAATGTAACACTAGACCAAAACTACAATATAGATATAAGAAATCGATCACTGAAATGTCGGTTTGATCAGTTTACGTAAGGTGCATATTTTGACATTCTTTAATGTTAAGGATTATCAAATGCATTTTTGTAAAGAGTTTGTTATGATATTATACCAAAGGTTTTTTTTTGAATGGGAAGACTATTTAGAAAGAAAAACGAACGTACAAGAGTAGATGTGATTTAAGATACAATTGGAATGAAGAGAGTGAATAGTCACTTCTACTTCACAAAAGAAACATCGAAAACGAAAATCGTAACAATAATAATTGATACTTAACATTGGAATATGAAATACGATTTCTACTTCGAAATATATTTTCACATAGAAAATTGTGTTATATCAGATTTACCTTTTTGAGTTCAAGATTATTGATCAAAGAACTCTCCGTTGTAAACTAGTTTTAGTATGTAAAATACGTAATCTATATTAAGTGAATGATGCACCTCCGAATTTAGTATGCTGTTATAGTAATGATGGAAAAAGTATGAGCATGTCATATAACATTTATTGATTCCATATTGCAATGGAGAAATTTATTATCGTAAAACACACCGAACATTGTGTATGAAATTATGACTATATTTTGGTGTTGACTGAAAAATAAACATAGTTATATTTCATTGTAAATATTATGAATATTCGTTATGAAATAAAACTATAACATGGTATTTGTTTTCACAACAAAAGTGATGCATTAGAAAATACTGAAGTATCTAAAATTATTTACAGTTATTTTGGAATTATAGACTAAGATGGGGTTATGAGAATAATTTTTATTATATGATTATGTATCATATGATATTAGTTATTATATCTCAAATAATTAAGAGTTACGCACCCATTTATTGGGAGCATCATGAGTGTTGATGAACTCTTCGGATTGATACATGTAGATGTATGCAACCGTAAGTCTGTTAATACCAAAATGGTTTCATATACTTCATCATATTCACCAATGAGCTATCACAGACATAGACATGTGTATTTGATTAGCATATATATATATATATATATATATATATATATATGTCTATGATACGCTCATAGAATATAAAACAGAAAAAGTAAAATAATATGAGATAGAAATGATTCGATTTGATCAAATAAGTGATTTTTTTGGAAGTAGTTCTGTATGTATATTAATAAAGATTCATTCTCAAATGTTACTCCTCCTAATAATACATAATGATGTATTGATGAGGAATAATCAGATTTTGTTAAACAAAACATGATTAGTGATGAGTGAAATTGAGTTAACTCTTTCGATAAGGTGTGTACTTAAGAGTAGTACGCATGATTAAATTAATATCATCCAAAGAATAGTTTACAAGGCCATATGAGATAAGGGTTTGTAAAAAAACCTACATATCCTAAACCAATAAGTCGACAGGTTGTGCGAATCGAAAGAATGCATGCAATAATTATACGAAAGGGATCTTGTATCAATCATCCTAATTTTTTTTGGAACGATGGACATTAGATGACTAATTTATGTTGTGGACATAAATATATTATAAATAATGCTAAATCAGTTTTATATAAGGCAATTCATAAAATGCTTATGAACGCCCATTCCGTTGCACTAGAAACAACCATTGTTTCAAAATTAAAATACCAATTTCGTACCAAAGGAATTTCTTTAAGAAATTATTGGTGTAAAATGAATTTGAATACGGTCCAATGATAAAACCAATTACAAGGGATGAAATAAAATTGACCAAACTTAAATGAACATGAATACATTAGAACATCTAATGAGTATTCCTATACATAAAGAGAAAATACGAGTTTCTTATCAATGTCAAGAATAAATAATCCTTTGTTGTTAAATTAAACCATTAAAAATATTCACTCTATGATATGGAACGACATGCAAATTCGAAATATATTTCAAGTACATTATTAAAATATGATTTTGATAAAATATTTGAAAGGATATGTTCCATTAACAGCAAAAGAAAAAAATGCAGTTGGAATATAGTGAGCCACATTGATAAGAATAATACAGCGTATTTCAATTGTTGAAATTAACGTAACAGTTCACCATCCGATGTGCTCAAGGTTGTATAGATTTTACCCACAAAATTATCGCATGATATGACTTTATGTTTTTGGTACGTATGTCTTGAAATAGAGAATTCTAAATAATGATTTAGAATAAACTATATACACATAATAGCCAAAGTGTCTCGAAGTCAGTGGGAGGGATATTGAGTTTCTGCGTTTTTGGATATGATCGAAGATCAAATATGAAATTGTCATTCCATGAGCATTGAAACTGAACAAATATTTTGATATCAAATGGTTTGATTGTTAATCAAATGCAAAGGAAGCATATTTTCATAAGAAAAAACATTAAAAGGTACATAGATATTTCTAAACCATAAATAAACAACACATGCACTACTGATTGTTGGGCGGATTTTCACCCAGAAGATCTCAAGACCAAGAAGCCGCAGTTTCACCCGGGCTCGCGAGCAACCTCTACTTTGTTATCCCGTTTTTTGGTCAAAACTGGAATATCAATGTCGAGCGCGTCTCCACCACGATCAAGCTAAGAAGAAGCAACCAGCAAGCGTATGTAAGCCCAGAGTTCCACTCAAAATCCAAATACAAAGTCCATTCGGCCTTATACTCTCATGTTCATTCGGCTATGCAAGCATACAGTCCCATTCGGCATTCACATGCGCAAGTTCATTCGGCATAAGCTACCGAACCAACTCCCTGCTGCCCCATGCCGAACCAACCACGAGAACTCACCATCAACCGAACCAAGTAACCACCGAATCAAACCCAAGGTGGCACCGAACCACACTCCTCTCCTCTACCACCGAACCAAGCTTCGCCGAACCAGAAAGCTGCCAGTCCAGATTGCTTCAGCCCAAGCCCACCTGCAGCTATATACTTCCAAGACCCCTGCCCCCTACCTCACTCTATAAATAGAGGGGCAGGGGTACAACAATGGCAGACAAGTTTGAGAGCTCAAGCAAGGAAGGAACTTTCAAACTACTTTCATACACTTGTATACAACGCATTGCACTTGTAACCTGAAAGAAAGAAGATAATAACATATAAAGTGGACGTAGGCACATTCTGGCCGAACCACTATAAATCTGTGTGTCTTTTACATTTCAGCCCCTACTTTTCTCATATTTACATACTCATCTAAAATCATTGAAAATTACATATAATCAACTAAATAATACGACTTGGAGGTGTTTGTCCATTTTTTGTGCAAACATTTTTGGTGCTTTCATTGAGAGTTGAACTCGAAGCTTCAGCTTCTCCCACTCAACCTTCTTCCTCATAACGACGTTCGTCGCTTAGAAATCATGCCTTCCAAGCAACGGAAGGATGTTAACAAAGGAAAGAACATCGCAACTAGCAGTCTTCCGGATCCAGTAGCCCCAGATCAAGAGGATCATCCAATTTCAACAGCAGCACCAGATGGATACCAGGCAAATCTGATAGCTCCTGCCACCGAACAACCAATAACTAGGGCAGATCTAGACAGAGTTGTGGCTGAAGTAACCAACCGCTTCACATCCCAACAAGAAGCTTTAGTGGACCAACTTATGTCACGCTTAAGGGATGCTGAAGAATCCAACCGCAACACTGAATCATGGGATGAGTCTCAATCTGGAGGATCTCGGAGACAGCAAAGGTATTCCTTCTTCGAAGAAACTATCGACAGGAATCATAGAGACCCCGCTGAACGGAGCCAAGCTGGAACCCAGCCCGAAGTTGGCCCCATGGAAATGCTCGAAGCAGAACCCCACCGGGTAAGATCAAGGCAGGGGGCAACTGTAGCTGGTCCTAGCATGCATCCGAGCAGCCAGAGACAACCACTGGATAATGCAAGAAGTGATAGATTGTACCATCCCTACAGGTCATCTGGACGAGATAGATCCCGCAGGGAAGAACTAAGCTCATTTTTGTCCGCTCCAAGTTCTGACGAACGAATGGCACGATTATTCAGAGAGTGTGTCCAACGAGAGCAAAGGGACCGGGGGATAGGCGCTAGGGTCACCAGCCCCTTTACCCGAAATATCGAAACTACCATCGCCCCCCGGGAATGGAAAATGCCAACCATGGAACCTTACAAAGGAACTTCCGACCCCATCGTACACTTACAGAGATACACCCAGCATATGCTCATGAGTGGAGCAACAGAAGGAGTATTATGTAAATGCTTTCCGCTATTCCTAGCAGATCTAGCTACCTCCTGGTTCTGCCATCTACCCCGAGGATCCATCAGCTCATGGGAGATGTTGAAAGAAAGGTTTATTAGCCAGTTCCTCATCCATGTGGAACAACCCAAGGATGCTTATTCTCTATCCAATATCAAACAGAAATCCGGAGAGACGCTGCAACAATATCTAACACGGTTCAACGCCACAGCAGCAACAGTTCAAGATGCCAATGAGAAACTTATCCTAACGGCCCTTTGTAGTGGCGTGCATCCGGATACCAAGTTTGCTAGGAGGTTAACAAAAGATAAACCAGCTACGTTACCTGACTTCTTCCATGAAGCTGGGAAGTATATGAGGCTTGAAAACGCTACCGCTAAAAGACAGTCAGGACAACAGGCTAAGACTACCCATGGCGACACTCCCGCTGCAACAAAGGACGTTTGAAGAAATGACTCTAGAGATAACGCTGGGGGCAAGAAGGGAGGAAAGCGTTTATATCAACCAGGACAGAGATTTGACTCTTGCCCCCCTCCCTTGCTTTAAACTTTGTCCTGGATGGCTAGAAGGATGTTTTTAATCATTTCACCAAATGGGTGGAAGCGGACCCTTTAAAATAAAATATCTTTGGCATAAATTATCAACTTCTTACATAAATTATCAACTTCTTGATCAAAAAATATTCTATGCAGGTACGGAGTCCCACTCAAGATCATATCAAACAACGGACTCCAGTTTGACAACAAAGAGTTTACCAACCGATGCCAAGAGCACATAATTCACAAAAGCTTCTCATCTGTAGCTTATCCTCAGGCAAACGGACAAGTCAAAGCTGTCAACAGAATTCTCAAAACCCTAACCAAGAAGAAGCTTGAAAAGTCAAAAGGCGCTTAGGTGGACGAACTACCTACGGCACCCTGGGCCTGCCGCACCTCTCATAGAACATCAACGGGGCATACTCCTTTCTCTTTGGCATACAGATTGGAGGCCATGCCCCCAGTTGAAACTGTAGCGCCATCTCACCATGGGACCCACTGCAACCCAGAAGAAAACGAAGAACTCCTCCTCATGTCTTTGGATCTGATTGAGGAGAGGAGAAACGATGCAACACTTAAAAGCAGAAGCCCACAAGCAAAAAGTGGCAGCACAATGCAACTCCAAAATCAAGCATCGCAGCTTACAAGAGGGAGATCTTATCCTCATGCGGATCCTCCCGCAACACCGAATCATGGACCGAGTCCCAATCTGGAGGATCTGTGAGACAACAATGACCTTTCTTCTTCGAAGAGGTTAATAAAGAAATGGTCATGGTAGGAGCCAAGCCCGGACTCAGCCCGAATTCCGACCTGAGGAAACACTTGGAACCAAACCCAACGGGGGAGGTGCCAGGCAGGGGTCGGATATAGCTGAGCCTGTCATGCTACCTAACCATGAAAGCACCAGTAGACGGACCATATGAAATTCATCAAGATCTTCACAACAACGGAGCTTATATTTTGTCAACAGTGGACGGAGTGGTGTTCCAGAGGGCTTGGAACATCCGACACCTCCGTCGATACTTTGCTTAACACGTACCGCCCATATGAAGCGTATTAACACGGTGGACGTAGGCATTATCGTGCCGAACCACTTTAAAAATCTTATCTCTTGTTACCTTGTGCCTTCATATCTTGGCTGCTTGTTAAGCTTTATCCCTTTCTGTTGAACAAAATCCTATGGCATCTCCACTCAAGATGCACCGCGGCCTCATCTGGACTAGGCCTAACAGGTACGCTACGATTCTATGCACTCGCCAATGAGACACTTTTGCTCCAGCATCCCTCTGCTGCGGGTTAACTCATTGTGCGCCTGCCCTCAAAGCCAACTGTAATGAGCCGATTATAAGTCATCATAAAGGCCGACTATAGCCGATGGCAGCTCATTACGGCGTTCGGCTCGCCGGTAACTGTGAACCTACTTTAAGCCCCAACATAAGGTGTGGCCAGCCAGGGGTAGTTCACGGCCAACGGCACCCACGCTAGCCGGCCACGGTAAATCGAATAATACCCACGATTACGGACCATAATGGTTCGGGTAGTTACCGTGCGCGATCTCGGCTCCGATGTGTCTTAAGTGCGGCTGTGGTAAAAAAGGAAACTCCCCGCGGAGGCGTAAGATGGGTGACAAATGTCTCCAAGACCCACAGCTAGGGAAAGTGACTACAAAACCCGTTTGCCACGAACTTAAGCACATCGACGGCCTTCCGTGACTGGAAGTTTTACTTTCACTATATTTCCATTTCATTTAAATATTTTTCTCCTATCCTGTATAACAAACTCTAAAGTACAGGAAACCAAATAGGAAGCATTCACTCATGAGGCTCTAAGCCTGCATGCTGGGTAGCAGGGCGCTCTGCTATACCCGTGAACAGTTACACAAGACACTCAAAGCTACCGCCTGCGAATAAAACATAAAGGGCGGTACTCTCTTCTCTTGTACATAAATGCGTAACTATAACTTATTCATACACTGACATTGCAAAACGTGAAATTATATTTCAAGCAAAAACTTAACATCAAACACAAGTGGAATCACAGGCATATACATAATTATACTTCTCACACAGCACATAAAGATAGCAATAACATTTGAACATGACAAAATCAGCTTACATTATAAGATCACACGAAGTTATTCTTTGCAAATAATTTTATTACAGTTGCATATCAAAGACTAACATGAACAGTGATAAAAAAGAAACAAAAAGATGGCAGATGCATCCACACTCCATCACCAACTCCCCCAGCCTACTTAGCCGCAGGATCGGAGCCCCCAGCATGTGGATCTGAAGTCCCACCTGTCCAGATCAGAAGAGGAATTCATTAAACGAACGATCAAGTTATGAAAACACGGAAAGAAAAGAAAGGGAAAAGAATAACTCACCAGCATCCGCCGCTTGATCCTCATCATCCAACTGCACGCCCGCTTCCTCCGTAGCAAGCAGCCGCATCCCCTCCTTCACCGCCGCTTGCTCCTCCTTTGAGAACTGAGCAGTAACCGCACTCAAGTTGAAAGCCTCTCCGCCTTCCTTACCCGCGTTCACCCTGGCCTCCTCTAAAGCCTGGAGATACACCTTGGCCATGACCCGAGGGTAATCGTCCATCCAAGACAAGCCGCCCTCTTTCCAAGTATGGAAGTACATATCCTGAAGCATCTCATCCATCATCCCCTCATTTTCCTCAAACTCCCTCACCCGAGCCTCGGAAGCTTGCAACTTAGCGACGGCGACGTCCCTCTCTGATTGGTATCTCAAGCAGTCAGCCTGGAGTGACCTCCTCATTTCCTCCTCCTTCAACCTAAGGGACCTCCTCATCTCCTCCATCTCCTCCTTCAACTCAGCCTGAGCCATCTCCGCAGCCTCGAGCCTCCCCGACAACTCCTCTACCCGCTCGAGATCCGCATTTCGAACCTCATCCACCGTTGTAATGGCCATGTTAATCCGCTCCCTGCAGGTAACCTCCATCTTCCGTAACTCCGCCCTACTGGCCTTCTCCATGGTCTCTTTCAGACGCTGGGAGGCTTCCTCATGCTGGGAGATCTGGATGGCTTGGTCGGCAAGCTGCTTGGCCTGATCGGCAACCTTTAGCCTTAACCGAATATTAGCACTCCCAATCTCCTCCCCGGCCTTGACCAATCGAGCATGATGCTCCATTAACTTCTTAGTCTCTTCGGCCACCCGGTCAATATTAGCCTTGGCCTCGTCCCCCATAGTAACTACCCGAGTAGTAAGCAGATCAAGATCTAGGGACTTGGCCTCATCCAGCACACGTACCATGGGGTTGCGGGGAAGTAGGTGCTCGCCCGTGGTCTCATCAAATGAAATGTCCCGAAAACTTGGGTCTAAATCAGGATGACCGGCAAAAGGGTCACGAGGCACGGGGCGAGGCACATCGGGACGCCTTATATGAATGACAGTAGATCTCTTGGAAGGAGGAGGAGGGGGGCAGGGCTCCGTGCTCTCCTCCGTAGTATCACGAGGAGGCTGAGTAGGGGGAGGCAGAGTAGGAAGCTGCGAAGCAGAAGAAGACTCAAATAAGGAACGGCTCCGCTTCCTTTTCTGAATGCCCTCTTCGATGACCCCAAGAAGAGGGCGGTACTTGACTACGTCCCCAGTGCGATCAGTAGAAGGTTTCGCGGAAGCTCTCCGCGACTTAAATTGTTCAAGACGATGTCGAACATCCGACGTTTTAACTGCCTGGCCTGCCCCTGGAATAAAGAACAAGTGTTACGAACATACAATAATCCGCAATTCAAAAAATGTGCTAAGTTAAAAAGAAAGAAAAGTGAGGAGACACATCTATTATACAAACCCGGCGGAGGAGTGGGATACGGCAATAAGTCCTGGATCTCATTCCAGGACGGAAGTGAACCGTAAAAAAAAATTTCTAAGTCCTTATCGAAAATAGAATCGGCAGAAGACAAAAGTTCACCTTGCATCGCTGGGGTCACCCTAGCTGAGGAACCCTTAGAGGATGGGTCAGTGCTAACCACAGCTTTGCCGGTTTCCTCTGCCTTCTCCGTTTCCTTCTCTGTTTCCGACTCCCCCTCTGACTCCCCGAAGGCCCGACGGAGAGCCTCATCCAGTTCGAGGTCCTGCTCAGAGGTTAGAGCAGCAACACCGCTACCACCCTGACCATCGCCATCTCCTCCACCCTCCGACCCTTCTCTAACTTCACCTCCTTCCTCCTCTTCTACACCTTCCTCCTCCGGGACATCCGGGCAAGTACTTGGAGAAGGGCCATCGGACTCCTTGAGCTTCTTGCCTCCTACGACTGGACGTTGTGCAAAGGGCTTCCTCTTGCCACCCTTCGCTGTCACCCCACCTTTAGGCTGGGCAGCCTTCTCTTCTGCCGTGTCCCTCTGTTTGACTACGGACTGATGTGGGAGGATCAAATTATACGACAAGAGCCTGGCATTCCTAATCAGATAAGCAGCCGATCTGTCTCTCCCGGAAATAGCTTCAATTTCTGCTGCCATCCGAACCAAGCGATCATCTTCCACAACCGCAAAACCACCTGTCGCTAGCAAGAAATAAAAGCGCATAAGAGAGTGAATTACAGCCAAGACAGGAATTATGAGTAGAGTTTTTACTTACATCCGGAGGTAAATCGGCGAATAGAGACGGAGTCATCCCTGACAAAGAACCATTCCTTCTTGAACATGCTATACTTCGAGTATAAATCCAAAACAGGCTTGAAGGAAACGGCTGACTCCAAGCTAATATATGGGGACCCCTTCCTGTACCCCCTCAGATTGTACAGATATCGTACTTCCCGGTTGGAGGGGGCGCGCCCATATCTCTTCTGGAAGATAGCATATAAGCATACCAGAATGGCATAAGAGTTGGGCTGAAGCTGGAATGGAGCCACCTTCAGATAAGTGACGAAGCTTAGTATCCAGGCGTTGATTGGAGGAATAGCCCCGCACATGCAATGGTACCGGCTATAAGCGAAGTACCCCTCAGGGGGATCATATGGCATGACCCCTTCCCCCGGTAACAACATAAGAGCCCTGTCTATCCCAAAGGAACGGGATATAACGTCAAGTTGCTCCTCCTTTAAGGAGCTTGGGAAGCAGTCAGGGGGAGAGTTCAAAAGTTCCTGTGGACCACATCCGTCCACTAGAGACTTCGGAATAGGTCGGTGTTGCCCGGATCCTGATTGGACTGGGGGCGAGGAAGAAGAAGGCTCTCCTGTGCCTCTAGACTTCTTTCTGTCTGATCGTGTTTCCGCTTTGCGAGACATTTTCTGCAGCACAAGAAAAACCTAATATTAGAACAAGGAAAATAGAAAAGTAAACAAACAAGTGCGTGCAAGTGTGGAATTTCATTCGCAAGCTGAAGTCTTCCAGATCACAAGTTCATTCGGTTTCCATGTTCATTCGGCTTCCAAGTTCATTCGGTTTCCAAGTTCATTCGGTTTCCAAGTTCATTCGGTTTCAACCCCATTCGGTTTTCATCTCATTCGGCTCCAAGGCAGTAGTCCCATTCGGTGAAGCAAGGACATACGTGTGTATTCGGTAATAAGTATATACCTGGTTCGGTATAAGGTTGGTTCGGCAAACACTTGATTCGGCAATGGAGTGATTCGGCTCTACTCGTTCGGTAAAGAAAAACAAGGGGGGTACGGCCTCTATATATAGGCAAACTCACAACCACCGAACCAGATGTCTCGCCCAACCGGACCAATGATACCGGACCACCAGAAGCCGGATGAGAATAGCCGGACCAACCAAGAACCGAATGGAACCCTCTATCTACCGTCCAAGACCAGGAACTGGGGGCACGCAGGGCGCTTCACTCAGATAAGTGCCGAACTCTAAGAGCTTACTAATAAAATAAAAAATATGATAACAATGGATAAGTCGTGAATCTCTCACTAACATGGATTAATCATTTACACGTGCACGCGACCACGAACGGTCCATAGGCACGCTCTGAATGGCTATTAACCCTATCGTCATGAGAATTTACACTTTGACATCCCTTTTTAAGCTCATCAGTCAAATGGATATTTGATAATTATGAAATGGCTAAGCTACTTACACATGTACGGGGTCGAGAACAACCCCTAGGCATGCTCTGAGCTAGCGATAAACCACCTTGACAAACGATCCAGGGAACCACTCTAACGTGAACCTGGCATCGATAACCCCCTCGGGGTACACTAACTCGCCTCGAACGGCGCAATTCACTTGATCACAAATATTTCGACCCCGAACGGTCGTTATTTGAAACCACACTAAAACTATAAATCTCTTTGCAGGACATCCACAAGATATAAACATCCAGCCCATGACATTACAAGACGAGTCTTCCCACCAACGAGAAACAAAGCGCGACACGTGCAAGCACGTGCCCCACTTTGGGGGGCAAATGTTGGGCGGATTTTCACCCAGAAGATCTCAAGACCAAGAAGCCGCAGTTTCACCCGGGCTCGCGAGCAACCTCTACTTTGTTATCCCGTTTTTTGGTCAAAACTGGAATATCAATGTCGAGCGCGTCTCCACCACGATCAAGCTAAGAAGAAGCAACCAGCAAGCGTATGTAAGCCCAGAGTTCCACTCAAAATCCAAATACAAAGTCCATTCGGCCTTATACTCTCATGTTCATTCGGCTATGCAAGCATACAGTCCCATTCGGCATTCACATGCGCAAGTTCATTCGGCATAAGCTACCGAACCAACTCCCTGCTGCCCCATGCCGAACCAACCACGAGAACTCACCATCAACCGAACCAAGTAACCACCGAATCAAACCCAAGGTGGCACCGAACCACACTCCTCTCCTCTACCACCGAACCAAGCTTCGCCGAACCAGAAAGCTGCCAGTCCAGATTGCTTCAGCCCAAGCCCACCTGCAGCTATATACTTCCAAGACCCCTGCCCCCTACCTCACTCTATAAATAGAGGGGCAGGGGTACAACAATGGCAGACAAGTTTGAGAGCTCAAGCAAGGAAGGAACTTTCAAACTACTTTCATACACTTGTATACAACGCATTGCACTTGTAACCTGAAAGAAAGAAGATAATAACATATAAAGTGGACGTAGGCACATTCTGGCCGAACCACTATAAATCTGTGTGTCTTTTACATTTCAGCCCCTACTTTTCTCATATTTACATACTCATCTAAAATCATTGAAAATTACATATAATCAACTAAATAATACGACTTGGAGGTGTTTGTCCATTTTTTGTGCAAACACTGATTGTTAATGATATACTTGTGTTAGAGTCGACTTTAATTGTTTTAATACTTGATGTTAGATTTGTGAAGGATGTCTTCTGCAGCAAGTGTAAAAGATATTGGAATGCCCCAAATGATATGCAAGGTAACTCTATTAAAATATTTAATATGGAACATGTAAGACTGGTTTCTTATGCATTGACAATAGGAATTAT
Source organism: Allium cepa (assembly GCA_030765085.1). Classification (NCBI taxonomy): domain Eukaryota; kingdom Viridiplantae; phylum Streptophyta; class Magnoliopsida; order Asparagales; family Amaryllidaceae; genus Allium; species Allium cepa. The sequence continues at coordinate 592,897,676 of CM060928.1, forward strand.
CATACATGTTATGTTATCTATGATATCGTGATTCGTTTATATATCAAATCCAAATAGATATCACTAAATGGTCATTTGAGATGTTCTCATATATTTGTGAAATACTAGAGAATTGTTTATAGAAACAATGAACTCCTTAATTATGAAGGATTATTCAAACTCAAACTTCATAAGTGATATTGAGTATGATATGTCAATAATAAATTCAAGTTAAGAATATTTAAGTTGAAAATGTTCGAAATGGAAGAATATGTGGCTGATTTAACAAAAAGGCTAAGTACATTGATTTAAAGAGCGCCACAATAAAAGCAATGTATATAAATATAAATGCACAAATTTATAGCTGAGCCGAGAGTGATTCCAAAGTTGGAGAATCTCATAACATTGTTATATGATAACAATGTCATAATATTATTCATAACAAAACTTAGAGCTCACTAAAAGTCAAGAGACATACTCTGAATTGTTCTACATGATAAATGTATTTACCGACGTCAGAGAGAGTTGATTGGCATAGTAGATAATTGAAACATAACAGCATACTCATTCATTGAGGGACCGACCCAATTGTTTTTGAGGAAACCGATTGGAGAAGTTAGAATAAGATTCTATATTTGACTCCAAGTGCAAGTGGGAGATTGATAGAGTTATGGGCATGCTTTAGGGGCAATTATTTGATTTGTTGTATACATCTAACTGATAACCAATCTTATTCAAAATTGAAATGTGTTATCTTTTTATTATACACTTGATATAATGTGTTATATCAGTTAATTAATTTATTAAAAGTATATTTAATAAAAAAATCCATAAACGGTATGTTTTTTGATAGTAGTTCCAAAGTGTTGTAACCGTGAGTAGTTTATCACAATAAAAATAAATATACAATTTTAAATATTCTTAGTCAAGATGTATCGAGACTGGATATTGATACATCCATTGAGTCTAGAGTACGTTACGCTCTTCAAATTTTGGGAAAGTGTATTACTCATGGCTAATAGGGGCATGAAGAGGTTACATACTGATAGTTATTGAATAAATATAGAGTGACTTACTCGATAGTTTTCTATTGGTTAATATAACTAAGGTCAAATAGAAAATATTGATATGACAAAATTGCACAGTTATCTTGACTTGAGAATACTTTTCATCTTTAATATAGAAGCTCCACTTTTATTATAGTTAAATTCGTGGCATGACGTCCATCAAATGATTATAGTCGGGTCGAGTGGAAACATTGGAAGTGAAACACTATTTAAGGGAGTATTTCTCTCCTCAGTTATATGATATTAATATCACAGTCAACCGAAGTCAACTCAAATTCAAAATTTCTGGCCAGAGCTTTTTGGTTAATAACAATTGTTTTTGTTAAACTTAGTACTTTGTGTTTGGACTATAGATTTGAATGTGGATGATATTGAAATTTTGACCATTTCCAAATAGTCCAAAGTGATATAGTTTTGACGAAGATAATAGGTGTAAATAAAAGTCACAATTGGGTAACGCTTAACATAGTAAAATTGGATTTTACCGAGAACCAAGTAAGCGATAAATTTGGCCAAAATGCCACACCACCACCTAAGTGACGTTTGAACGTTAATATTCGAATAGTCGACATTAATTTCTGACCAAATTTACAATTAACGAGTCATACAACAAACACGATGAATTCTTTTCCGATCAGAATGATTTAACTAATTTGTAGTTTTTATAAATTAATTAAATTAAATTTATGAAATGCTAGTTATCAAATTTTATTTTGATTTGATGAACAAAATTATTAAATATATTTATAATAGTTATAAATATATTAATCGCCGTACGATATCGATACGCGTTCAGTTGGATGTAATTGCAAAATATTTTGTTGGGTTTTTAAGTGCGTTTAAATCCCATGAAGGAGGCTGGTTGGTTCAGCTCCAATAGGGGTGAAAAGGTGCAGCCATATGATGGGAAAAGAGGCTTTGATTTGGATGGTTAAGATGGAGGGAGAATGAGTATAGATCTTGATCCTAACTTTTCTTATTTTCTTTCTCTGTATAAAGATCTCTACCCTCACTTTTTTGAGACTTTTGGAACCTCCATATCCTCTCTAGATCCGGTCGAACTTCCCTTTCCATCTCTCTAACTCACTAAGTCCGAACCAAATCAAATCAAGTGTTATTCGATAGTCGACGGGTCATTAGTTCAAAGACTAGCAATCTTCTGGATTGGAAATTAGTTTGAGGATCATATCTCATCGTTTCAAGGTGTTCTTACAAGCTTTGGCTATAAGGTATGGTTCTAACATGTTTATGAATAATAATTTAAATTTATAATGTTTGTTCCATGTATTATATTATTAGGTTGGTGATGATTTCAACATATAAATATAATGTCACAAAATTAATTGGTTGTATGTATATCTATGTTTTATATCAAAAAATCCTTTTGTAATTGACATATACATATATGCAGCATGGCTCACCAAAAAAACAATTTTTTTTATTTAAATAATTTAATATATATAGGTTATAATTTAAATACTAATTATACTAACGTAAAATGTGGAAATATAATGTTATACATAAATTTTAGAGGAAATTAGGGAAAAGGAGAAACTTTGAAAAAAAATCAGGCTGAAGGATATGAAGTTTTATTTTTAGGCTGAAGGACAAATGCTAGTTGTAATTAGCATTATATTCAACTATACAAAATGCTAGTTATATCTAGCATTATATTTGATTTTACATTATACAAAATGCTAGTTATAACTAGCATTGTTCTTCAGCCTAAAAAATAAACTTATCGTCCTTCAGCCAATTTTTTTCCTAAGTTTCTCCTCGTGCCAATTTTTCTGTAAATTTTAATATGTATAATAATCAGAAAAATAGACACAGGGAAGAAGTTGCAAAATAAATTGGTCTCAGGGAGTTTGTTTTTTAGTCTGAAGAACACTTTATAGTGTGAATATAAAATGATAGTTGCAACTATCATTCTATGATTTACACTAAAAACTGTCTTCAGCCTAAAAAGAAAACTTCTGGTCATCGAAACTAAATTTTTCTCTAGCTTTTTCCCTAAGCCTAAAACCCCATATAATAATTTCGACAAGAATAAAAATAATTATATATATTTTATTTTTAAATAATATTTAATCAATTAATCAAATAATCAAATAAATAATTATATTAGTACATATATGTTTTATATTTTATAAAAATTATATCAACACATAATAAACTTTCGGCACGAATAAAAAACTTTTTTTTTAAATATTTAAATATAACTCGAAAGTTGAAATTTTGATTTTTAAATTGTAAAATCAAATAATAAATTTTAAAAATTCAAAATTATCATTTATAATTTTACTGGAAATAAAAAATTCAAATATAGTTTCAATTTTTAATATATTTTATAATAATTTTTGTATGGTTACTTATTATAAATATTTTTCTAAATAAAAAAACATTTTTTGAGCTGTGCGTAAGACCGGGTAGTGATTTATTTAATATAGATTATTTTAGATTATTTATGTATTAACTTATATATATTATTATGCATACGTAGACATAAGCATTTAATATATTCATATATATATATTGAAAATGTCATATATATATACACATATATATTTAAAAAAAATCCTATTTATACATGTCGCTAATTTCAGCCTTAAATAAAAAAATTATGTTTAATATATTTCGTAAATAATTCAAACATATTTATATAGTTATATATTTATTTATTTATGTTTAATATTTTATATCTATGTTTATATATACATATTTATATATTTATACAAAATTATTTAAATATTTTTTATAGTTTATATGTATAGACCCGACAAACATATTTATAATTTACTTATATATAAGTAAAATATATAAACATACATTTGGAAAATATATTTGCATATTTGATGAGCTAACGCGTCTGTTGCAGCGTAAATCCCAACACATGTACACGGACATGTTATACCTTGCATGAATTGATATATTACACACGCACGTGTGCATGCATGCACACATAGTCGTATGTATGTATGTGTGTGTGTGCGCATATATATATGTATGTATGTATGATACATAAATATGTATAATAAAACATTAGTCAAATAATATAAAATCATTTTATGAATTTAAATAAAATAAAGATTTTGTTTAAAGAATGTTCTAAATAAATTAGACTTCATATGCCCAACAAAAATCCAATATGGTAAAAAAAATGAAATTCACCTATAACTTTCACTATGGGCTGGCCCAGTTCCAACATTTTGCAAGATGGATCCATCCTAAAGCTCATACTTCCGACCCTTCTGCCTCGCAAAATAATCATTTTCATGTTTTCAATTGAAAAGTCTTGTTTCAATTTGATACAGCTTGCTTGGCACAATAACATTTAAGGTGTATATACATGTTGAGAGACAATGCCATGGAGACATTAGTGGGATTTATGCTTAGCAAGGCTATTCAGTAGTTTTCATTGGTGTAGCAACCTTTAAGGAGATGCTAATGTAGGATTCCAATTAAACAGCCACGCATTAGGGTATTCTCATGCCATTAAACCACCAAAAATCTGCATCTGTTATATCATATTGTGTTAAAGAAGGTCTTATCGTTGTGATTGCACCAAAATAATAATTTATTTGAGGTCGGATATTATTTGTAAGAAATTTTGTCTCATAACACCAAATCCATTGTGGAATAAGTATGGAGTTAATTACTTCCATAATTTTGAATCAACTAATTTAAGTGATATAAAGTTTTCCGTACGGTAGCTATTTGCTTACATAATCATGTAGTTACACTTTAACTGTATGTTAAAATATCGATTCCAACTTTGAATCCAATTTTAGTTAAGAAAAAGACAAACAGCATCTACTTGAAATAGAAAGAAAGTATGATAAAAGTAAAGGACGTGGGAATTTATGTGGTTCGGATTTGATCAGAAAATCCTACATCCACGGGTCAAACTTTTTTTGGTTTCTTCTTCCTCGTACAAGGTAGTTTAATGGAAAAAAAGTACGAGAATATTTACTCTATTTTTTTTATAGAATCAAGCCCAAAATTAACTTTCTCAACGATAATGCTCTACTAAATACAGTACTGTAAAGTCACGTAGATCGCTAACTTCCTCTTCCAGCCTTTTTTTTCTACCGTCTGAATTGTCCACATGTCATTCATCTCCACCCTAACTAATTTTTCTACCGATTGGGTAAAGGAATTCAGTGGGTCTAGTTTGGCGGAAAGATTTTTAATCGACGCGGGACTTTTCAAACTTGAAATCTTAGGCAGGTGATTTGAATTTTGAAAGTGTTCAACACTGGTTTCAGTGTTTGGTCTAAGAGATGTGCTTCTTCTTGCCTCCACGCTTCTTAATTATCATTACTCAGAGCGTCCTTATTTGGAATTGATCTTCCTTATCCTTTTGAGGTAGGCATGACAGTTTTCTTTGTATGAAATTGAGATTTTTATGTGGAGTTACAACATGTCCCTATAAAGTTGCGGAGGTGACTTTACATTGGCGGAGATGACCTTCTAGGATTACTGTGTCGTCTTTGGATGGAGCTTTCAGAATCACCTTTCTGAAACTGGGGTTCTGTCTTTGGGAAGCATATTAGTTGTACTCCTAGATTAAGGTGCAATATTTTAGAGAGCATACTAGCTGCCTTTCTGAAGTTGCGGCACAGTATTTTAGAATACACATTAGTCGCCTTTCTAAAGTTGCAGCACAATATATTAGAGAGAATACTAGCCACTTTTATGAAGTTGCGGCGTAGTCTTTTAGGATATATGAGTTTCTTTTCTTTCTGATTTGATCCCTTCGTTGTGCCTTATGTTATTACGGTTAACTCTAAACTAAGCAGCTTTTTTATTTGCATAAAGTATTAAACCTGCGTCGCACATGTTATAAGAGAAAATGGATATAACATTTTCCCTCCAATTCTACGCTAATGCTCATTGGTGTGGACTTGCATCGCTCGTACTCATTTTTATCCATTGTCTAATCATCGACTTAACATTTAATGCTATCATTACATGTATGATGATTGGTATTTTTTCTACTCGTTATGTATATGAATCATCATATTTCTAGGAAATCTTCTTTGTTTCTTTTGCGTATCTCAACTTGTCGTCAATAAAATCAAACATTTACCAATTTTTATGCCGTTTAAGTTTTATGGCTAGAATCTCTTATCCTAAAGGCTATATGAATTTTTTCCCTTTCTTTTATTTTATTTTACTTACTCGAAAATTTTAACCTTCTCCCTTTCGGCAATTTCCTTCTTCTTCACGACACTTTTTAACACCTTGCTCACAACTTATCAAGACTTGTAAGTGATTTTTTTTAATGTTTTGTTCTCATATTTTCTTGTCCCTTTGTTCTTTCTGGCTGTATAATCTAACACTTCTATGTTTTTTAGTGTTTGGGGAAATGCTTTTGTATATTATCCCTTTGGACTAAAACTTGGGTGATTTTGCCCTCTCTCTTTTTCCTTTTTCTTAATTTGATTGATGGGTAATAGTGGAGATCAATTCATTTATTATCATTATTATTTTTCTAATGTTACATAATTAGCCTCTTTCAATCCTGGATTAATCTTTTTACAATATCTTCCCATCATTTATCATCTTCTTTCCATTTTCTCTTATTAGTTATTCATGGCTACTAATGGCCTTCCATCAGCTTTAGGCCAACGTTCAACTTCTTTTATTGAATTAACATCGAGGATTTGTGAAGAAGGCCAAGCATAAGGCTCTTTGATCATTTTGGGTTCCATGGTTACACAATTAAGATTCCCACCTTATTGGATCACATTCACATGCCCTCAAAGGGGTTTATTTTGATAACCATGGGGCATATTCGTGATGGGCTCTTCCTTCCTCTTCACTTCTCCTTAAGGAATGAATAGCAATTTCTAACTTATCGCCCATTCAATTATCCTCTGTTTATTATAACCCTCTCGCGACCACTATCATTTGTATGTTGAGCATCTAACTGCTCTCACCTATCGAGAGTTGTTACTTTTGTATTCAATTCATGAGAACAATACGACCGGGTGTAAGTTAATTTAGTTCATTTAGGCCCTAAAATCCATTTTCTTTATTTCGTAGAACTCTGAGATGGTCTGGCCAATTCTTTTATGACTGCGACAACTTTATTCCCTCCCTTAGAAATCCTAGTACCGATCTTAATTCTTATTATTTAAATTAGTTTCTAACCTATTTTTCTATACATATATATATATATGTGTGTGTGTGTGTCTCTATATACATACATACATACATATATATATATAGAGTCGACTTTCAACTATCTTCCCCCCTTTATTCTTTTTTTAGCTGAACATCCTAGCAACTTCATTGTGGTGAAGCGGGGCTCGTTCCAAATGCATAGAACTAGAATTCTTAGCCTGGACAAGGAAACCCGGAGTTGCTTTAATATCTTTACAATGGCCTTACTGTGTAGACATGGTTTTTTAAACTCGCAGTGTCACTTCTCTCACTCGACATTCATTTATGTGCATGTTGTTTCTACTTCTATGGGTATGTTTTAACAATTTTATGGTTGTAGAGCTGCGTTGGCATTGTAGTATATTAGTGTTTTTATATTTACTTGTTAAGTTTTTACTTCCTTTTAACAACGTTTTGTTTATTCTATGAGGGACCCTCTTAATATATTATTGATTGAATTTCCTAGGTATAATGTCAGACTTTATAAATTCTTTCAAACAATAGCCCACGCCAGATAAGAAAGAAAACACATCCCTCCTAATGGTAACAATAAAAGTGAGCCATCCTTGGGAGGCTCTAAACTCTACTTCCTTCTCCTTCCTGGGCTGCTTCTACTTTGAACATATGTCCCTTTAACGGGTCTCGACTTCCCTTCATGTTTTGCATCTTCCCAAAGGGAGTACCATTTCTGACTTAGCTGAACAAATGGGGTAGCCAATGTTTGACGATGCCTGCACTTTCAACTCTGCTCCATTTTCTCCAATGACCTTACTGTAGAGCTAGGAGTATGCCATAGGGGTAATTATGTCATATGTTACATATATCTAGCTCATTGATCAATCTTGTTCAAAACAAAATATATTTTCTTTCTATAATATACTTGATATGATGTGTTTTATTAATTAATCAATTTAACCAAAAGTACATTTAATGGAAATCCCATAAATGGTATATTTTGTGATAGTGGTTACAAAGTATTGTAATCCTGAGTAATTTATCACAATAAATATAAATATACCATTTTAAATGTTCCTAGTCAAGATGCATTGAAATTGAATATCGAAGTACTGTTGAGACTAGAGTATGTAATACTCTCCAAATGTTGGGCAGTGTATTACTCATGATTGCTGAGGGCACCAAGTGGTTACGTACTGATATTTATTAAGTAACTATAGAATGACCCACTTGATAGTTTTCTATTGGTTAATATAACTAAGGTCAAACAGAAAATATCAATGTAACTGACTAACACGGTTTTCTCAACTTGAGAATACTGTGGATCTTTATATGAAACTCAGCTTTGATTATAGTCAAATCATGGTATGGCAACCATCGAGTGACTATACTTAGGTCGAATAGAAGTATTAGAAGTGAAGCACTATTCAAGAGAGAATTCCTCTCCTCGGTTATATGAGGTTGGTATCACGATCAACTCAAGTCAACCCAAAGTCAAAGTCTCTGGCCATAGCATTTCTGTTAATAATAATTGTTATAATTGAACCAAGGACTTTGTGTTGGAGTGTAGATTTGAATATGGATAATATTAGAATTTTAAACATTACCAAATTCCATAAGTCCAAGTGATATAGTTTAGACGAAGAGAATTGGTGTAAATAAATATCACAATTGGGTAACGCTTAATAATGTAAAATTTGATTTTACTGAAACTAAGTAAGTGATAAATTTTGCTAAACTGTCACACCACCTGCTAAGTGATATGTGAATAGTAACATTCAAATAGTTCGATGTCAATCATTGATCGAATTTACATCCGACGAGTCACACAACTAAATGACGGATTCTGTTTTAACCAAATGATTTAATTAGTTTATAATTATTATAAACTAATAAAATTAATTAATATTTATGAAATATTAATTATAAAATTTTGAATATGATTTTATGAATAAATATAATTGTGTATATATTTATAATAGTTATAAATATATCTATCGATATGTGATATAGATAAGCAATTAAATTTAATTAAATTAATAATATTTATTTGGGCTTAAATGGGCTATTAGCCTATGATGTCAAGATGTTATTTTGGAAGCATAGTACTTGTAGGAGATGGATAAAAAGGCTAGAGGTTTTTGAAGAAGGATGCATTAGATTTGACGAGGAATGGTATAAGATGTGATCCATATTTCTGCTTATTTCTTGCACTATAAAAGGACCCCTACCCTAATGCAAAAAGGATCTTTTTCTGGCTGCCATTTCTTCATGATTGATGGTCAACTTATACGAACTCCTACCAAAATTCAACTCAAATCTATTTGAAAGGTGATAACTATTGGACAGTTAAAGGTCTATGATTTAAGGATTAGCAATCTGTCGAATTGAGAAGATTTCAAAGAAGGAAGAATTCATCATTGTAATATTTTCTTAAAGGCATTAGTATCAGATATTTATTTACTATACTATATGATTTATAATTTCCGAATAACAGTATATTATTCATATATATGTGTGTGTGTGTGTGTGTGATAGTGGACGACGATTCTTATATGTATCAGTGTTATCACATAATTGATTGGTTATATATACGTATTTGTTAAAAAGAGAAAAAACACAATTTTTATGTAGATATGAAGTGCACAACAAATTTTTTTTAATTATTAACATTTTATCAATTCATATATGATGACATTGATATGTCATTTAATTTTAATTCTATGACTCAGATATATTTTTATCATCATGTCATGTAAATAATTGATTTATATTTTATAAATGAATATTTACGGTAATTATAATTGTTGATGACTTCAAATTATTTACTATTTTTAAATCAATATACAAATTAAATAATTCATATAAAATAATGTATGTTTTGAAAATTAAAATTTTAATTTTATAGAATATTTTATCCTCATATAAACTCATGCCCAAAAAATCACAATTTTATAATCAATATTTATATTTTTTAAAAATATTTTAATATTCGATCGAAAATATTTAATTAGCTAAAAATATTATTTTGACTGAGAAAATTCAGGAAAATTTTTCTAACATTAAAATATCATACTTGATTTTATAAAAGTTTAAAAATCAAATAATATGACATGAAAATATTTATTATTATTATTTTATTATATTTAAAATAATTAATATACATAAATATATTTCGATACAAATACTTTTTTGTGTGTTATGCATTTGATCTGGAAAAGTGTAAAATGAAAAAATATAGTTTTTATTTTCATAATTAGTAGATACACTCACACAAATACTTATTTAAATATTATTAATATACCCATATGTATATTAAAAAATTAATAATAATTTTATTACTGTAATACGTGCATATATATATGCAAAATGATTTTAAAAAAACTTTTATATATTATGTATATATAAATTATTTAAAATTTTAATACTATAGTATATATGTATATAAATCATTAATATTTTATATATAAGTAATATATATATACTTTTACATAGTTTTGAATATTTATATAAATAACAAGTTTACATATATACATATATTTGGACAATATTTAATACATATAGGATATTACTAACGTGTCCATTGCAATGCAAATCCTAACATTTATATATGAGCATGTTATACATTGCACAGATTATTATGTTACATATGCATACACATACATATATCTATATGATACATATGTGTACTATTATATTTAATTGAATATAAATTAAATAAAATTCTATCTATAATTTGTAAATTTAACGAAATAAGAAATTTTATTTAAATTAAATTTAGAAATTTTCTAAATAAATTAGACTACATAGGTCCAATAAAAATCCAATAGGGTAAACTTTTGACATTCACCCATAACTCCTACTGTGGGGTTGTCCATTTCCAATAATGGTATCAGAACCTAATAGCCTATGCGGTCTAAATTCACCATGTTAGGATTAACCATTAAGCTCACAGCTCAAAGGTTGTCCCTAATAGAAAATGCCCAAATTTAAATTGGACATTGGGCTGATTTTCAAATTGTTTGAAAATTATAATATAAGATTTTAAATTTTAAAGTTAAATTTAAAATAAGATATACATATATATTATAAAAGTAATAATATAAAATTTATAATATAATAGATTTTCAAAATGTTTGAAAATACTATATATTAATTTAAAATTTAAATTTTGTTAATAATATTAATAAAACAAACAAATTTATTAAATAAGTTAATTAATGAAAAACATATACATATATTATATATATTTGATATATGTTATGATATCTTAAAATGTCTAACATATCATAAGTATACATGTACGTATATAATATGATTTTCAAAATTAATATAATTTAATTAAAATTGTTTAATTAAATAAATTAATTAAAGGCTAATTAGTTAAAAAAATCAATTAAAGATTAATTAATTATATAAAAATTTAAGGTTAATTAATTAAAAAAATAAATAAAGTTAATTAATTAAATAAAAATACACATATGAGTATGCGTGTTATACTATAAAGGTTATAGTATATAATAAATATTTAATATAGATGTTATAATAAAATAATATAAATTAATTAAAATGTTAATTAACTAAATAAGATTTAATAAATATATTATTATACATAAGGCTATTATATAAGTCAATTAAAATATAAAAGTTATATAATAGTAAAACTTATATAATATGAATGTATACTAAAGATGGAAATCTAAGAAACATACCGTGATTTCAAATGTGTCCGATACTTGAATCACGAGAGTAATCCATAAATAATTATATTATCCAATAAGTCGATATCACTTAATATTATATATTAAAGATTATGAATCTTCAATATAATATTGTCATCTACCATATATATTAATAAATTACTTGCATACTCTTTAGTTGTTGAGTAAACTCAAGCTAGGGATGTTATGTGTAGTATTATTAATATATTGAGTAACTGAGATAAGATAACTATATGTATTTGTTGAGCAGACAGAAGTACATATATTATACTTATGCCGTCACGATATGGTAGATAAAAGTGAATAATTTCATTTTGATTTGTTGAGCAGACTCAAGGTCGAAGCGGAATTAGGACAAGGTACCAAAGAGTTAGGAGTCGTATATGACACAATTGGTAAGGAGTTATCCATCGTTATGGAGCTATGATTGTTGAGCATACTCACGGTCAGAATTCCAAGACGGATGAGTCCTAACACCTATTAGTGAAGTCAAAAGACTTTCGCTTTGGGTTTGGTGAAACATATAAGACTGGTGGGAGCGTTATTAGAAAAATGAAATGATAATATTTAACCTTTCTAATAATGTAAAAACATATGCTATATAATGTTATAATAATCTACATTGATAAATTTATGCATTTGATATGATTGATAAAACATTTATCAATTAAGATATACAAATGAACTGAATTAATGATCGACAAATAAGAATATGACGTATACTTGCTAATAAATGATTATTGCATGTGAATGTTTCAATACCATGCAACTACCTAATTTTACAACTACTTAATATGTTCCACTTATATGTTTATTTGGTCTACACCATGTATTGCATTCTATGAGTTTCGAACTATAAAGTAAAACAAGACTATAAATATTTGATCCATATACCATCGCATATAAAAGATATATGGTGAACGGTCATAGTTTATAGTATATGATATTTCGATGAAGCTAGTTCGTTCGAAATAAGCTAATAAACAGCATTATGAGATCTTGTATCTAATCTAATTTATTACAATAGGGATCTTTTATGTTAAATGTAACACAAGGCCAAAACTGTAATATAGATCTAAGAACTCGATCGCTGAAATGTCAGTTTGATCAATTTATGCAAAGAGCAACATATTTGATATCCTTAAATGTTAAGGATGATCAAGTGGACTTTTGTAAAGAGTTTTATTATGATGCTGTAGTAAGGTTTTTCTTTTGAATGATTTGACAATTTAGAAAGGAAAATGAATGTACAAGAGTATATGTGATTTAAGGTACAATTAGGATGAACAGAGTGAATGGTTACTTCTACTTCACAATGAAACGTCAGAAATGAGAATTGTAACAATAATGCATGACACTTAAATTGAAATAAGAAATTGGTTTCTATTACAAAACGTATTTTCATGTAGAAAATTGATTTCTATAAGATTTACAACTTTGAGTTCAAGAAATTTGATCAAAGTGCCACTAGACTAGCTACAGAATATAAAAATAAATAAACTATATTAATTAAATGATGGACCTACAAATTTATTACGCTATTATAGTAATAGCAGAAATAGTAGGAGTATGCCACATAGCACTTATTCATTGCATTAAGTTATGGAAATTTTCTCGTAAAACATACCGTACATTATTTATGAAATAACGAGTATTTTTCAGCGTCGATTGAAAAATAGACATAATTATATTTCAATGTGAATATTATGAATATTTATTATGAAATAAAATTGTAATATGGTATTTGTTTTCACAATAAAAGTGATACACTGAAAGTACTAAAGTATCTAAAATTATCCACATTTATTTTGGAATTATAGACTTAGCCGTAGTTTTGAGAAATAACTTTATCATATGACTATGAATCATATGATACTTGTAATAATATCTCAAATAATTAAGGGTTATGCACACATTTATTGGGAGCATTATAAGAGTTGATGAACTCTTTGGATTGTAACATATAGATGTACGCAATCATAAGTCTATCAATACCTATGTAGTTCCATGTAATTCATCATATACATCGATGAGTTATCATATACATGGACATATGTATTTGATACACATGTACAAGTCTTTAGTAAGCCCATAGAATATACACCGAAAGTAAATAATGTAACATGCGATAGAAATAATTAGATTTTATCAAATGGTAAGTATATTAGAAAGAGTTCTGAACGTACCTAAAAATGTATAAAGATTCAATCTCAAAAGTCACTCCTTCTGTGGTACATAATGATGTATCGATAGGGAGCAATCGAACTTTGTTGGACAATGTACGATTAATAGTGAGTGAAGTTGAGTTAATTTCTTTCTATAAGGTCATTTATTTAAGATTAGTACACAAGGTTAATATTATTTCGTCTAAATAATAGTATACAGAAGCATACAAGATAAATGTTTATAAGATACCCAACATATCTTATGCCAAGGAGTTGTCAGGTTTTGGGAGTCAAAAGTCTGCATATAATAATTGTTCGTGAAGGATCTTTTGCGAATCTCCCCAATAGGAGTTTGGAAAGGACTATCATTGGATTACATGTTTATGTTTTGAACATAAGTTCTGTAAACTAAAACTAAACTAGTTTTACAAAAATGACAATTCATAAAGTGTTTATGAATACCTATTCCATTGCATTTAGAAACAATTGTTGTTTCAAGAAATACTAACTTCATAGTGAATGAATTTTTTTGAGAAATTATTGCTAGTAAAATAGAATTGAATATGATCCAATGTTAAAACTGATTACACAAGATGAAATGAAATAAACTTTTCTAAATGAACAGATCTCATTAGAGTGGCTAATAAGTATTCTCGCATATTGAATAAAAACAAAGAATTTCTTATTAATGTTGAAAATATATAATCCACGATTGTTTAGTAAACCATTAAGAGTGTTGTCTCTATAATATTGTATGATGTGCATATCCGAAATAGATTCCATGTACATTATTAAAATATGATTTTGATAGTTTTATCCAACGGGATATGATCCACTGCCGTAAATCTGTCTTTATGAGAAAGACAAATGTTGTTGGAATGTGGTAAACCACATTCCAAAAATATTACTATAAATTTCAATTATTCAAATTAATGTAATAGATTCACCATTCGATGTGCTCAAGTTCATTTTGACTTACTCACAAAATTATCACTTTGTAACACTTGGTGATTTGATACATATGTGTTGAAATGGAAAATTCTAAATAATAATTTAGAATAGACTGCTTGCACATAACAACCAAAGTGTCTCGAAGTCAGTGGTAGCAATATTTGGGTTTGTGAGTGTTTGGATATGATCCAAGAACAGAATGAAATCGTTCGACAAGCATCAAAACTGAATAACTGTTTCGATAAAAATATTAAATAGTTTTATTGTCAACCAATATGTAGAGGAAGTGTGTGCACATAAGAAATAACATATAATGTATGTTGATATTCCAAACTATAAGTAAACAACACATTGTTGATTTCAACGATGTACTTGTGTTAAAATCAACCTTAGTATTTTTAGTACTGAACATTGGATTGTATATGATGTCATTTATGGTGAGTATAAAAGATATTAGGAATGTCTCAAATCGATATGCAAAGACACCTAATTAAATTGTTTAATATGGAACATGTAAGGTGAATTCCTTATGCATTGATTATAGGAATTATCATACATATTATATTGTCCACGATATCGTGAACTGTTCATGCATTTGATACATGTAGTAATATCAAATTCAAATTTCTATCACTAAATATTTATTTGAAGTATTATCGTGCATTTATGAAATACTATTAAATTATTTATAGAAACAAAAAACTCCTTATGAAGGAGTGTTCAGACTCAAACCCTCATAAGTGATATGAGTATAGTATGTCAATAATAAATTCAAGTTAATAATATTTAAATTAGAAACGTTCCAAATGAAAAGATATGGCTAATTCAATAAAAAAAGGATAAGTATATTGCCTTGAATAGTGTTGCGATAAAAACGATATATATATATATAAACGTATAAATTTATAACTGAGATGAAGATGGCTCCAAATGTTGAGTCTCATAACATTGTTATATGATAACGATGTTACAATATAATTCATAACAGAGCTTAGAGCTCATTGGAAGTCGAGAGACATACTCTGAATTGTTCAACATGATAGGGGTAGTTTGTCGGCATCAGAGGGAGTTGATTGACATAATAGATAATTGAAACATAATAACATACATGTTCACCGAGGGATCAACCAAATTGGTATTGTGGAAACCGATTGGAGAAGTAGGAATAGGATTCCATAGTGGACCCCATTTGCTACTGGGATATTGATAGAGTTAGAGGTATACCCTATGGGAAATTATGTAGTTTTTTACATATATCTAGCTCGTTGACTAATCTTGTTCAAAATAAAAGGTATTTTCTTTCTATAATATACTTGATATAATATGTCATATTAATTAATCAATTTAACCAAAAGCATATTTAATAGAAATACATAAATGGTATATTTTGTGATAGTAGTTACAAGGTGTTGTAACTGTGAGTAATTTATCACAATAAACATAAATATACCATTTTAAATGTTCCTACTTAAGATGCATCGAGGCCGGATATCGATACATCCTTGAAGCTAGAGTACGTAACGCTCTCCAAATGTTAGACATCGTATTACTCATGACTGCCGAGGGCAGTAAGAGGTTACGTACTAATAGGTATTGGATAACTATGGAATGTCTCACTCGATAGTTTTATGTTGTTCATATAACTAAGGTATCAAGCAGAAAATATCAATATGACTTACACAGTTTTATCGACTTGAGAATGCCGTGGATCTTTATATGAAAGCTCCGCTTTGGTTATAGTCAAATCATGGCATGCATCTATCAAGTGACTATAGTTTGGTTGAGTGGAAGTATTCGAAGTGAAGCACTATTCAAGAGAGGGTTAGTCTCCTCGGTTATATGGGGTTAGTATCACGATCAACTCAAGTCAACCTAAAGTCAATGTCTCTGGCAAAAGCATTTTGGTTAATATGGATTGTTATTATTGAACCAGAGACTTTATGTCTGGATTGTAGAGTTGAATATGGATGAAATTTGAATTTTGACCATTAAAAAATTTCATAAGTCCAAAGTGGTATAGTTTTGACTAGGTAACGCTTAATAATACAAAATTGGATCTTACCAAAACTAATTAAGTGATAAATTTGGCCAAACTATCATAGCATCTGCTAAGTGACATGTGAACATTAACATTCGAATAGTTCAATATTAATCGCTGATTAAATTTAGACTTGACAAGTCACACAACCGGAATGATGAATTTCCTTTAGACCAAATGATTTAATTAGTTTCTAATTATTTTAAATTAAGTTAATTCATTTTTATTTATGAATATTAATTATAAAATTTTGAATATGATTTGGGGAATAAATATTATTGTATGTATTTATAATAGTTGTAAATATATCGATCGATATGCGATATCAAAAAGCGATTAAAATAAATTAAAGTAATAATATTTCTTTGGGCTTAAATAGGCTGTTAGTCCATGATGTTAAGATGTTATTCCAACAGCAATAGGGCTTATTAGAGGCAGCTTATGACACCCCATCTTGAGACCCACATTAACAAAGAGTATTACTAGGTAAATATCGTCTGCTATTGTGGAAAATAGGGCTGGTTAGGAGCGACCATCTATAGATTTGTCTTAAACATCTACTAAATATGTCGATTAATGCTCTAATTTTTTTCTCAAGTGGACCGACATATTCAATAAATGCTTAACACAAAGCTATAGGTGGCTAATGGATCTATCAAAGCAAAATACAACAACCAAATGCACGTCACATCATAGAATATCAAATAAACATATGTGTGTATATATACACACATATA
Source organism: Allium cepa (assembly GCA_030765085.1). Classification (NCBI taxonomy): domain Eukaryota; kingdom Viridiplantae; phylum Streptophyta; class Magnoliopsida; order Asparagales; family Amaryllidaceae; genus Allium; species Allium cepa. Next base: position 592,915,460 of record CM060928.1, read on the forward strand.
TACAGATACATCCCTAGTACGATACAAAATGATACATCATAAGTGGTTCGAAGACCACAATATATACAACAAGTCAAAAACATACATCAGAGTCAAACGAAAAGACTACAACAACAAAAAGGTGATAACAGATATCCAAGCGGAAGCATCAAGGCAATGCTAAGTCTAAAAGTAGGTATCTAACCTGAAACATCTCGGTCTGACCCGAGTGTAAAATACATGAGTCAGTCTAGCTAAAACAATCAATTCAATAAGGATAAAAGATAACATGAAGCATAAGGATAAGGATGATCATTCTTCTCAAATGAGAAGAAATAGTTCTAAGTATATGTAATTACTTCAAGTGATGAAGTGGTACCACTAAACAATTATATAATCTCAAAAGAGATAAGCTTCATAACAAAAGCATTAAGGATAGCATGCCTTATATCATCGGCATATCCCAAAACAACAATAATGGTTTAGAGAAACCATAACTCCTAAATAGGAGGAATCTCAAAACCCACCATAACGGCAATCTCAAATGCGTTCCCAAAATAGAAATCTTAATCTCAAAAATAAGCCATAAAGGCAATTACATATATCTCCAAAATAGAAGAATATAAATCCCAAATAAACGCTAAGAATGGAAAATTCAAATAAACGCCAAGTGTTGGCAACTCAAATCCCAAATATAGAACTCAAAGGAGTTTAAATTTCCAAAGATGTAATCGCCATATATATGATACCTCAAACGGATCAAATGGCCAATAATGTAAAAAGGCGATATGCTTAGAAAATCACAAATAGTCGATGAAATCATCTCAAAGATGTAGCATGTGCTTATGGCCAAAGCCCGCCAAGTACCGTTCTCTGAAAATAAGGCGCCATATTTAATGATAAACGTCCCGAAGGAAAACATGCCAAAGGACAAATACGTTGCAATGACAAACATCCCCAAGGACAAATATGTTCTAATAACAAACATCCTGAAGGACAAATGACCCGAAGGTCCAGTACTGGTAAACATGTCGCAATGACAAATGTGTCACAAACTCTCAAATAGGAACCCGAAAAGAGTTAATGAGTGTCTCATACCACATGTTCGCACTCAATGGTTTACTAACTGGTAGTAAATGCCACATTAGAAAGTAGTAAAATGTTTGCCTCATCTTATCAGCAAACACGACCCTAAGGTCAAAACGATCAAACAAACAAGTTAGGAATTAACCAATAAGATAAACACACGTGTCCCATACCATGTGTTTTACCCAATCGTTTAATTCTTCTTCTCCTTCGCTCGAATAGTGCAAAAACATGTATTTTATATACAAAATAATTTATATAGGAAAACAAGCTTTTAAAACCATTTTTCAAAATCAATTTTGAAAACAATCTTTGAAATTTCCCTTATTATAGAGAATATATTGATTTTATAGCTTGAAAATAATTTAAAAATATTATATAATAATTATTTCAAAAGCCAAGTTCTTTTAAAAATTATTAAAAGAAGTAATTGGCAATAATACAAGAATTATTGTATTTTCTCTAAATAAAATCATATTTCATTCATTTCTATCAAAAGGCACCAAGATAAAGTTTTAAAAACTTTGTTTCCATATTTTATTTCCAAAATCCGTTGTTTATTTTTCAAATAAAAAATTTAAATCTCTAATTTATTTTAATTCATAATATTAAATTATATTAAATTATAACTACCATTATAATTTAATATTTACAGATAATCTCCAAAACCTACAGACTCCTCTCTTATAAAAATTGCGACCTCGTAATTTCTAGAGAAGAGTTGCATTCAACACATTTATTCCATCAATAAAAAGAAAAAAATAAGCTTGAGTTAAATATTCTCACCATCGCTATAAGAGGAAAGAAAGCCAGGGTAGGATCGCTCGATAAACTCTCTGGTTTCCCAAGTGCAGTTATTGGGATTTGCGGACCATTGAACTTTAATGAGCGGAACGTCCTTGTTTCGAAGGCGTCTCACCTCTGATCCTAGAACACGAATAGACTACTGCACAATGGATAGGTCTGGTGAGATCTTAAGCTCTTGCAGATCAGGAGAATCGATAATAGAATCCAACTCTCAAAGACACTTCCGAAGCTAAGAGACGTGAAACACGTCATGAATGCCAGATAGATGAGCTGGAAGTGAAACTCGATAAGCAACAGGTCTAATACGTTCAGCAATAGGAAATGGTCCTATAAAACGAGGAGCCAATTTCCCAGTCTTACTGAAACGCATAACCCCCTTCAAAGAAGATGCATGGATATACACAAGATCACCAATAGAGAACTCAAGAGGCTTCCTACGGTTGTCCTCGTAGGATTTTTAACGGCTTTGTGCCTCTTTCATTCTCTGACGAATAAGAATAATCTTCTCTGAAGCTTCGCGAGTAGAATTGGGACCTAAAACAAGCTTTTCCCCGGATTCCAATCAACAAGAAGGTATCGACATGGCCTTCCATATAAGGATTTGAAAGGAGCCATACCGAAATTACATTGAAAACTATTATTGTAGGAGAACTATATAAGTGGTAAGTGGTCCTCCCAACTACCACCAAAATATAGAATACAAACACGAAGAAGATCCTCAAGAATATAATTCACTCGTTCAGTCTGTCCATCAAACTGCGGATGATATGTTGTGCTGAAATTAAGCTTTGTTCCAAAAGCTTGCTGAAGACTCTGCCAAAAATGACTCATGAAAAGTTGATCACAGTCACAAACAATAGAGCTAGGAATATCGTGAAGTCTCACGATTTGCTTGATATTAAGCTTGGACAGATGAGAAGCTATCCTATTAAACTTAATAGGAATGAAGTGAGCAGACTTAGTTAAGCAATCAACAATAATTCAAATACTGCAATGGCCCGATCTCAAATGAGGTAGGCCATCAATGAAATCCATAGAAATCTGATCTCGTTTCCACAATGAGACCTCAAGAGGCTAAAGAAGACTAGAAGGGTGCCGATGCTCGTTCTTTGATGAGTTGACAAGTCATGCAACTACTCACATAACTTGCCACAACACGGATCATGCCTTCCCAATAATAAAGACGTCTCATGTTAGCATTCATCTTGCTACTGTCAGGATGAATGGTATACTTAGAACGGTGACAATCATCAAGAATGTCCCACTTAAGATCAAACACCCATGAGAATCAATGCTGAAATCCCTCAACTCCTCATCACGGGATTCAGAATCACAAATCTGAATAAGATGCACAAGATTCGGATCTTACTGTTGTGCATCGGCAATACGATCCAATAAGCTAGGTTGAGCTTCCAAAATGAATAATAAAATAGGAGAATCAGAAGCTGGAGCACGATCACGAATATCACAAAAAGATAGGGTCTCTAAAACATCCCACTCGACTAACATCATAGAAACAACAGCCGAGTGTTTGCTACTTAGCACATCAGCAACTCGATTCCCCTTTCTAAGAGTGTACTGGATATCGATGTCATAGGAGACAAGGAACTCGAGCCAATGCTGTTGCTGCATATTAAGCTCCTTCTAGGTGAACAGATGTTTCAAAGATTTGTGATCGGTATAGCGAATGAAGAGCTTTCCTAATAGATAATGTCACCAAATCTTCAAATCAAAGACTATGGCAGCTAACTCTAGGTCGTGAGTTGCATAGTGAACTTCATTTAGTCGCAATTTCCTAGAAGCATAAGCAACTACCCGATCTCTCTACATAAGCACGACACCGAGGCCACAATGACTAGCATCGGTGTAGACAAAAAGATCATGATTCCCTTTGGGAACCATAAGGATAGGAGCATTAGTGAGAAGCTCCTTCTACTGCTGAAAAGAAGCTTCACACTTATCAGACCAAATACATCGAACGCCTTTTCTAGTAAGGCTAGTGAGAGGAAGCATGATGAGGGAAAAGTCCTTGATGAATTGATGGTAATAACCCGCCAATCCAAGGAAGCTACGAATCTCAAAAACATTCTCAGACCCCTTCTAGTTCTAGATGGCTTCGATATTCGATAGATCGACCGAAATGCCATTAGAAGAAACAACATGGCCTAAAAACTTCACCTTATTCTCCCAAAAGAGGCACTTGGAGAATTTGGCTTTGAGTTGATGCTGATAAAGGGTACTCAAAACAATCCTTAAATGATGAGCATGATCGTCTTTAGACTTAAAATAAACAAGGATGTCATCAATAAACACAAGGACGAACTTATCGAGATATTCCTGGAATACTTGATTCATGAGATCGAAAAAGAAAGAAGGAGCGTTCGTCAAACCGAACGACATAACGAGCCACTAATAAGAACTATAACGAGTGCAGAATGCAGTGAGAGGAATGTTGTTCTCCGCAACTCGTAACCGATGAAAACCAGTGGCAAGGTCAAGCTGAGAAAAGACCTTAGCACCACTCGATTGATCGAACATATCATCAATCCTAGGCAACAGATATTTGTTCTAGATGGTTAACTCGTTAATCATGCGGTAATCGATGGAGAGCCTAAGAATACCATCGGACTTCTTCATGAAGTTGACCGCGACACCCCACGGTGAAGAACTATACCGAATCAACTGCTTAGCTTCAAGCTCTAAAAGCTGCTTCTTGATTTTCTCATTTTCCTTTGTAGACATCCTCGTGGGAGGGCGACTAACTGGCTAAGCACCGGGAATGAAATCAATGCGGAACTCGATAGCCCGCTTTGGTGGCAAACCCGAAATAGGTCAAATACATCAGAGAAGTCACAAACAACAAGAATACGAGATATATCATCATCATCTCATGAGTGAGAGAAAACAAAGATGCTTTGGAATCTTGTCAACATTCTGAAGAACAAGTGATAGTTGTGCAGACGAATCTGGGTGTCGAAGGTATAAAACTCTCTTAGAACAAACAATTCTGGCATCGTATCGAACTATCCAGTTCATACCCAAAATCATATTAAATCCAAGAAAAGAAATAATGTGCAGGTTTGCACGAAAAGAAAAGTCACACAAAACAATCTCAACATCCTCACAAAGCATGCTAAGGGTTGCGGATCCCGCGATAGGATTCTCAATCCTCAATAAAGTAACAAGGCATGAAACATCCAAAGGAATAGCATCATCGAGCTCCTTCGATACAAATGAATGCGACGCACCCGTATCGAAGAGGACTCGAATAGATCGATCACGAAACATTAAAGAACCTTCAAGGATAGAATGAGATGTACCTCTGCGCTGAGAAGACTCTCCAGAAGCATCCGCCTCATTCCACTTGCCAGACTGGGTATTATTCGAAGCAATAGGACAAGTGGAAACTCGAATACCTTCCTTCTTGCAATAGCAGCAAAACAAAGGCTTAGGGCAGTCATGGATCATAAGGTCAGATGAGCCATAATTGAAACACCCCTTCTAAGTAGGAGTTGCTCCATGTGGCTGAGAAGTAGAACCAAAAAACTTCTTCTTCTTTAGAGGAAAACACTTGGACTTCTAAAATGGAAACTTATTCTTATTAGGGTTCTTATGAACCTCATTCTCATCACTACTATCCTTCTCTTTCTCGACTGCTTCAAGGTAAAGCGCCTAGTCAACTAACTCATCAAAAGACAACTTGAGCTGGAGCATTAAAGACTTCTTCAGATATTTCTTCAAACCAAAGACAAACTTCAAATTCTTCTTATAACAAGTGTTGTTATATTCGAGACCATATTTGGATAAGACCTTTAATGAAGATAAATATCAAAAAAGAAAGATTTCCCTTGCTTCGACTCGAGGAAGCGACGAGCTAATAAGTCTTTCTCCTATTCGGGAACGAACTTGTGCTCGAATCATTCCCTAAACTGGACCCAAGTCAGAGTGGACTCATCAAGCTCGGCAATAAGAAGCTCGTACCAGTCAAGAGCACGTTCTTGCAGCATACTAGATGCTACAAGAACTCGATGGTGTTCAGAAAGATCCAAGCGAGAGAAGGTGCGCTCGCACGTGCGAATCCAAGCCTGAACCTCTAATACGAACTCGGAGCCTTTGAATGGCTTGCCTTCGAGATGGGAGAAATCACTACACATGCGTGCAAAAGTAGATTTGCGTGAAGGAGATGCTGGAGTAGGAGCTGGAGTCTGAGTGCTCCTAAACAACTCCATAAACTGATCATCAGACATGTATACGCCGTCCAAATGCGACTCGATAGATTGCCTAGCATCCAAACGACAGTCCTCTGCCTCTTCCAACCATCAGCTGAAAGTTAACATAAGATAAAGATTATTCACAAAGTAGATATTTTTAATTCAATTATGGAGTACTACAGAATTAAAATGTATTCCTAGACCTATTCCCAAATTATATCTACCCCAAAGGACACGAAAAGGTCAAAGATGCAATATTAAGGGATTCGTAACACTTGTACAATACCTGGATATACTGTAATATATGTTCTTGTTCTGTATTTATCATATTTTGTTCTGAACTCATCTCTGATACCAAGTTGTGATGCCCCACCCCAAGACCCCCATTGACAAAGAGTATTACTGGGTAATACTGTTTGTAAATGCGGAGAATATTGCTGGTTAGGAGCGACCATCTATAGCTTTTTATAAACATCTACCGAATATGTCGATTAATGCTCTAACTTTTTCTATTTTGCTTTTCTGTTTGTTGGAGAAGAAGAAAATAAAGTGTACGTGCAATAAGAAAACTCTTTTCTCATTTCTGGTTTAAGTGGATTAATGGGCTTTGGACCCAAAACTAAAGAAAATAATTAGCCTAAGGAATTAAGTTATCACTTAAAAAAATATACACGCTTATGTTATAATGAAAACATCATATTTCTTCAAGTTTTATTTACAATAAAAATGTGCAAACCCGTTTCTATGTTAAACAAAATATTTTGCAACATATAAAAAGATAATTTTAGTTATAAAACAATTTTATTATTAAAAACACTCATTTTTAAATAAATACATAATATTCACATAAAACTCCATTTTTATCACCAAAAACTACACAAAAATAATTTTCTTATATAATAAAATATAACAAACCACTTTAAACTCAATTTTATAACCAAAACTCGTTTTTAAACAAAATTTCACCTTTTTATTTAAAATAAACACATTTAAAAATCAAACACTTCTTTTAAAAATAATTATTGCATTTTCTCTAAATAAAATCATATTTCATTCATTCTATCGAAAGCTGCCAAGATAAAGTTTTAAAAACTTTATTTCCACATTTTATGTCCAAAATCCATTGTTAATTTCCAAATAGACAATTTAAGTCTGTAATTTTTATTTTAATTCACAACCGTTATAATTTAATATTTATAGGTAATCTTCAAAACCGGGGTTGTTACATAGCTAAAAAGGCTAGTGGAGTTTAGAGATGGATGGTTGAGAGTTGATGAGAAATGGTATGAGATGTGATCGAAATTTTTCTCTATTTCTTCCACTATAAAAGGACCCCTAATCATAATGCAAAAAGGACTTTATTTGGTTGCCATTTCCTCATGATTGTTGGCTGATCTATACCCTAAGGAGCTCCTACAAAGTTCAATTAAAATCTATTTGATATGCGACAATTATTGGGTGGGTAAAGGATTATGATTCAAGGATCAGTAATCTACCGAATCGTGAAGATTTCAAAGGAGGGGGAATTCATCGTCACAAGTTGTGCTTAATGGCAGTAGTGTTAGGTATTTATTTACTATACTATGTCATTTATAATTTCTGAATAATAGTATATTATATATATATATATATATTGATAATTAACCGATGATTTTTATATGTATCAATGTTGTCACATATTAAATTGGTTATATGTATGTATTTATTAAAAAAAGAAATAAAAACTTTCATGTAGATATGAAGTGCACAACCACATATATTTTATTTTTAATTATTATCATTTTATCAATTAATATATGTATATATTAATATGTCATTTAATTTTAATTCCATAATTTGAATATATTTATCTCATTATATCATGTAAATGATTGATCTATATTTTATAAATGCATGTTTACAATAATTATAATTTATGGCGACTTCAATTTTTTTTTAAATTACTTACCATTATTTATTATTTTTAAATCTATATACAAATTAAATAATTCATACAAAATAATTTATGCTTAAAAAATTAAAATTAAAATTTTATAAAATTATTTTATCCTCGCTTAAACTCTTGGCTAAAAATCAAAATTTTAAAATCAATTTTTTCAGTTTTAGAAATCATTTTAATATTCGATCGAAAATATTTAATTAATCAAAAACAACATTTTGCCTGAGTAAATTTTGGAAAAAAATTAAACTTAAAACCATCATACTTTATTTTCTTAAAATTTAAAGCTTAAATAATATAACACGAAATATTTTTCTTATTATTTTATTTATTTCGACTAAATTATATATATATATAAATATAGTGAAATTATAGATAAAAAATTTTGTGACGTGCATTCGATCTTGCTTGAATCAAAAATGGCACAGACAGCCCATAGATTTAGTGAAGAAAATAATCGAAAAACGAGAAGAAAAGAGCACACAACAGTTTATAGCGGTTCAGCTAATCTTGGCACATGCTCACTTAATTATTTTATTGCTTCTATTCTGACTCGGAGGAAAAAATTCTTACTTTTCGGTACAATTTGATGGAGATTACAAGAAATTAGAGAAAGAAGAGCAAGAGCCAAAATATCGTGAAAAATGAGCCCCACCTTCCTACTTATAGTGGTAGAGGCCTAAAATCTCTCCCAGAAGATATCCACTTCGTTTTCCAAGCTGTAGACCATTTCTCCAAGAAATTAGGGTGCCACCTCAGAAATTTACGTGGGTCGGTACAACTCCAAGGCTTAGGTCAGTACGACTCCAAGGGCTTGGGTCGGTACGACTCCAAGGGCTTGGGTCGGTACGACTCCAAGGGCTTGGGTCGATACAACTCCGTAAGATAACCAATTCGACGTCTTAAACTCTTTGCTTTGTATCGTCTTGTGGTTAGCTTTGTGACTGCATAGTTGTTTTCACCAATATTAAATTGTTTTGGAGTCCAAATGACAAAGGTATGGAAGGACATAGTTGCTGATTCAAGAGTTCATGGAGATCGGTAGAGAATTGCATTGGATCAACAAAACCACACTTGAAATAGACTTCTAACATCGAGTAGGTTGTGTAGGCAGAAGATCGGACCCATCGGTGGAGGGAAGTTGGATCAGTACCGACCCGATAGAGTTGGGTTGGTACCGATCCACCACTGTGGTGGATCGATGATTCTTTTGGCTTGAGTTGGTTTGGTCTTTGTTAACTTGAACTAACTTAAAGTCCGACACGAAAAATTTGAGTGTTTTCTTGAGGCTCGACTTGAAGAATTTTTGAGATTTTCATGCTCTGAGTTTTCCTTCGTTTGCTTAGAGTCAAACCCAATAATTTTGTGTGTCTAATCCGAGACTTCTGTATGTCTAACCCAGGTTCGCTAGCTTGGAGTCGGACCTGAGATTTCAGTGTGTCCGACCTGAGTTTTCATGGGTCGGTAGCGAAACAACCACTTAGATCGGTACCGAACCAACTTTGGGTCGTGCTTGGGGTTTCTACATGGACTGCTTCAGGTCGTGCTTGGAGTTTTTCCAAGGTTATCCTACTTTGAGTCGGACCTGAGGATTTTGTGGGTTTGCTCCGAGTCGGCTCTTTCAAAAACTTGAACTTCCAATTTTCAACCTTTTTTCTCGTTTTTTTATAATTCTTTTTCTTGCCTTTTTATGATATTCTCAAAGTCCTTGGGTCATTTCTCCATCGTTTGCAATTTGATTTGATCGTTTAAGTATGTTCCAACACTACGGCAAATTCGACCGTAATACCTGCCCTCCAAAGTATGCCTTGTGAATTCTTGGTTGTGCTTAGTTTCTAGGCTTCACGGTTGTCTCTCCAGACATCTTGCCATAACAACTTCAAATTTTGACTCGTCAAGTTTGTCCGTATACTGCCTGGTCAAACGGCGGAATAACAAATCTGGAAAAGTTTAAAATAAAAAAAATATAATTTATATTTTCATAATTAATATATATATATATATATATATATATATATATAAACACACAAATACTTATTTAAATATCATTTATACACCTATATATTGAAAAATTTCTAATAATTTTGTTACTGTAAGACACATACACATATATACATACATACATGCATATGTATGTGTGTGTGTGTGTATATATAAATGCAAAATGATTCAAAAAACTTTTTTATATAACGTGTATATGTGTAATTTAAAATTTTAATACTATAATATATATGTATATAAATCATTAATATTATATATATATTATGTATAATTTTACAAAGTTTCTAATATTTCTATAAATAACAAGTTTATATGCATACATATATTTGGATAACATTTAATACATATAGGATTAGCTAACATATGCGTTGCGATGTAAATCCTAACATTTATATACAGACATGTTGTACCTTGCATAGATTATTATGTTACACATGCATACATATACATATATGTATATGGTACATATATGTACTGTTATATGTAACTGAATATAAATAAAATAAATTTTATCTATAATTTGTAAATTTAAATGAAATAAAAGATCTTATTTAAATTAAATTTAGAAATGTGTTGAATAAATAGTCTTCATAGGCCCAATAAAGATCCAATAGAGTAAATTTTTGAAATTCACACACAACTTTCGCTGTGGGTGGCCTTGTTCCAACACTTACCTACCCCAGATGCTCCTTTTGTTGATGTCTTCCAATACCTTCATAAAAGCATGTTCTATTTTCGAAACTCCCTTTCCTATTTTGTTATTACATTTTTGTGGCTTGTTTTGATTGTTCAGTTGCTTAAGCAAGGTTGCACTTTGGCTGTAGAGCTATAACGATGATCGAGGTTACAGAGTTGGCTTTGGCGAGCTTTCAAGCAAAGGCTGAAAATTACAAGAGAGGACATGAGGAGCTCAAAAAGAAATATAAGGATCTAGAATCTTGCGTGTTGACAGTCGAAAATGATTTGGCAAAATTTGAGGAGGCTTGGTTGACAATAAGAAAGCATTAACCGAAGTAGAAAGGAGGGAGAAACGGTTAATGAGGAAACTAGCCCAGTGCATAAAATATGATGAGGGCATAGCCTATGATGTTCTTTATAAAATACATGCTCAAGTCAAGAGGTGGCTTTTTGCTGAGCATTTGGACAACCTTGGGTTGAGTGAGTTTTGAGTTTTTGACTAACCAAGAGGTTGCTCAAACTGCACGAGAGTACCGCCTTTGGTTATGGGTTCAAAAGCGAAGTAGAGCTAGCTCTTAATTTCTTTCACATGATGTCGCAGATGATTCAGAAGCCGATGGTGCTTCTCAAAATGCACGTGGCATTGATATTGACTAGGATTCTAAAGCTTTTCAATTTGACAAAGTAAATGTTTGAGCCCTCACTTTTCCATTATGTAGTTGCCTTTTTACACCCCTTCCCTTTGGCCCACGTCAGCCTCTTCATAGCAATTTCTTTATTATTTTGTTAGATACTTTGACTTGCCCATTGGCTTGGGTGTGAGCCACATAAGAGAAGCTTTTTAAAATCGCATTTCTTTTACATAGATCAATGAACTCCTTACTTTCGAATCGCATTCTATTATCAAATACTATTTTATAAGGGAAACAAGGCCTGGTGATGACATTCCTTACTACAAAGGTGACTACATTCTTAATGTTGTAGTTGCAAGAAGGTTAGCTTCTACCGATTTGATGAAGTAATCTACCACTACTACCACATATTTTGTCCCCACCTTTGGAAATTGAGATTAGTCCTATCAGGCCAATTCCGCATATGTCAAATGACCATGGCCCTACCATGGAGCGAGTTCTTATAAGGGCAATCTAGGCATGCTTACAAACCTCTGACACCTACTATACCTTTGTACGAAATTCTTGTGAATTCTCCAATGTTGTCCGCCAAAAATACCATTGCCTTAAGATTTTCTTTGCTAATTTTGTCCCTCCTGGGTGGTCTTCACAAAATTCCTCACGGACCTCTTTCGTGAACCTAACTCCTTCGCCTTTGATTACGCATATTAGATAGCAGGTAGAGTAGCCTCTTTTGTAGAATATTCCATCAAAAATTATGTAATAAACAGCTTGATACCTCATTATTCCTATTGCATTTCTGTTTATTGGCAAAACTCCCTCCAACAAGAAATCCTCAATAGGGTTATCTGGGATTCCACTGAAAGTAACTAAGGATCGTAATATGGAATATTAACTAAGTTATCTACTAGTGCGGAATATAAATATAAAAGTAAAGTAAATGACAGTAGGAATTTTTATAGTGGTTCGAACTTCCCGTTCTACGTCGTGTCCCAGATTTCTTTTGGAATTTAACTACCAACCATCGCTTAACCCGGAGGAACATGTATTACATCACCTGAGCAACCGAATGGGAATTCAACCACCTAAGCAACAAAATAGGACTTCAACCACCTAAGTAACCGAACATGACTTCTAATAAAAATAGTAAAAATTGCTTCTGACCAAGTATGCTCTTAAATAGCACAGACAACCCAATAACGTACACCCTTCCTATAATCTTATCCTTTGTTGTATATAGTGTAGTTTGTGAAGATAGAAAGTTAATTTAATCACAAATGAAATTGCTCTTGAATGTGCAAGTGATTAGAACAAGAGTTAGAATGCAGAGAGTTTAGACAGTAAATGTATGAGATGGAATCAGAAAATTAAGTGATTTAAACAAGTATATTTGAAGGCTTTATATATGTTTAAGTGTTACAGCTTATCGTTAAAAGAGGTGATCAAAAGATATCGAAACATCTCTTGAATCATGGGTTGTTTCTGTTCCATGAAGAGAAGTGTCTTTTTAGAAATATAGCCATTATGCAATTTCAGTTGACTGAGCAAAAGAATTCAGCCAGCTAAAATATTAAAAATTCAAACCAAAGAGGAAATAATACAAAAAAATTATATTAAGTCGATTGAAATGGGTAGTTCAGTCGGCTTAATATTGATATCAGATTGTGCATGTGCACAGATATTCAGTCGAAGGAACTACCTTATTCAGTCAGCTGAATATCATGTTTTGTGCCATATTGAAGTGTTTTTCAAAAATCCTTTGCACGTGAACTTGTGTAGTAAAAGTCTTGGCATATGAAACATGATTTGAAAAGATTTTTAAGTACATGTGCATGTATATACCACTTTGGAGATATTTTAACAAAAATTTACTACAAGACCTAGACCATAGACAAACCATAGGTAATATTGAAGCTTTTATCTGAATTCTGGTCTGCAATCTATTGTCAAGTAGAATTGTATCTTCTCCTGCAAATATGGTTAGTGCACAGAATATTTACTTATATAGTTGTCATGATCAAAACATCAAAATGCAAGGTTCTAACATTCTCCCCTTTTTTACGATGACAACTATGTAAATTTGAAAATTTATAAAGTCAATTTACTCCCTCTGAATGAATATTCCTCCTATCAAAAAATTTCTCCCTCTTTGTCATCAATATCTCCTCCTTTGTCATCGACAAAAAGGAACAAATAGATATTATGTGAAATATAGACATATAAGCATAGAAATAAACATATATCGTAGGGAAATTAAATGAACTTAGCATCATAGATAAATAAACATGAGAATGGAATTCAAATAACAATGTCACACAATAATATCAAAACATAACAAGCATACATAAAATAATGTCTTAAATAACATGATAGGATGTGCATAAGTAAATAATAACTAGACTTCCTCACTATCTAAAGCTTCTTCTTCCTCTTCTTCTTCGGAGGCCGACCATGTAAAAGGTGCGTGGTTTTCAATAATACTGATAGAGGTAGAGACAGAACATGATATTTTCTCCTAAATTTTGTTTAAGAAACCATTTATGGAATTTAGCTTCTTATTTGTTTTGACGACATTTCTTCTGGACAGTAGCCAATCGTAGTCCAAGTTTACTTTGATTATGAGAGAGCGTAATAAGTGCTATCTTTGGAGTAATGTCACTAGGGAGCTCATGAATCGCATCATCGTCTCCTTCTTCTTCTTCTTGGTGGGGAGCTTGCGAGGATGAAGATGCGGTATTAGTATCCCTTGGTTGAGGAATACCCTGATCGCGATTTTCTTCCCATTGTTGAAAGCTTATTATTTGTTGAAATTCCGGGTGTTTTGAAAGACCCATAAGACTTAGAGTCTTTGAGTTGAGTTCTATAATCTACATCGGGTAAAGGAATCCCGAAGTTTTGAAGAATCCGCATGATGTAGGCTACGTAGTGGATGGTTTTATAGTTTCTTTTGTGGTTAACAGTGAGAAACTCCTCTAAAATGATATTTGCCCAATTTACTCTTTGGGATGAGTAAATGGCATAGAGGTCTTGGAAATCCCTCTTGTATACTTTCTCGTAGCTACCGGTACGAGGTTGAAGTGATCAAATGAGATCGCGGTGAAGAATACGTGCCTTTGGACGTAAGGCACTGGATTTCAAGATCGTCAAATCATCTGATAAAAACCGATGAGAAACGTCTCGGTTATACATGTTGTAGCAACCGGCATACTTCAAGGTTGTATATTTAAATATTTTATTTAAATATAGCATCATTAGTCAAATTAAAGTCTGAAAAGCTATTTTTTTGCAAACAGTCGAATTAGAACTCGAGACCACTCCCATTGAGTTAAAAATGCCGTTTGCGTGTATAAGCATCGATATGTTTGGAGTTAGCTTGAATTTTGACATTTCCACTTAGGCTTTGGGTTTGGGTTTCAGCCCAATAACCTAACATAAGACCCTAGCTCCACCCCTCTTATCTTCATTCATTCTCATTTCCTAACACTTCAAGATTTAGTAAAAATGGGGGAAGAGATTGGAAATTAAAATCCTAAGCCCTAGTTTCCTTTGCAAATTCAAGTTCTAGCTCCAAAATCAAAGAGAAGCTTAGGTAAGCATCCTCTTCTTCTTCTCCATCTCGATCTCTCTCCAATTTCAGAAATTTTCTATGACCTAACTTAGGAAATATTTGCTTATGATCTTAGATTGGAGCTTTTAGAGTTGAGATTGAAGAGTGGTTCATCTTCCTTTGTTTTCAAGCTTCTCCTTCCTTGTTTTTGTGTAAAAGGTGAGTTTTTGAACTCACATGGATTTCTATATCTTTGATAGTTGTTAGGTAATGATTCCTAACATCTATTCTTTGTCCAATTGCTTTGGATTGAATTAGTTTTATGAATTGAGGTCAAATCTTTAAAAAACCTAGTTTTGATGTTTGAACATGTTTTTGGCGGTGTATCGAAGAGCCTATAGGGCTGGGTTTCCAATTGGCATAAACCCCTAGCGCCCATCGCTCGTCCTATCACAATTTGCTGGGTTTTTACCCCACTTGGGGGCTAGGCTGAAAATACTGGAAATTTCAGTTCAGTCGACTAAACCAAGAAGTCAGTCGACTGAACCGAACGCAAGAAATTTCCTAGGCCAGTATCAGTCGACCGACCACTCTGTGTCAGTTGATTGAGCCTGGAAACCGAAAGTTTCTAGGCATGTTTCAGTCGACTGACCACCCTGGTTCAGTCGACTGAACCTGGAAACAGAAAGTTTCCAGGAATTGCGTCAGTCGACTGACCACCCTGGTCCAGTCGACTGAATCTACTATCTCAGCCAAATTTGCCTATTTTGCTTGGGTTTCCAATTTTAATCGATTCGTGTTGATCCAATTTGTTGTTATCACCTTTGTTGACTTTGATAACTTCTTTTTTAGGATTTTTGGGAATATCCATTTCAATGGATTTGGTATCGATTTCTTTGGATTTGATTCAAGTCTTCGAATGTGAATTTTTGGTGAATGATTGTTTTTACAATCATTTTTGGTGATTTGTCACTTCGAAATACAAAGGTTTCTATACTAGTAGTAAATAATCAAACTCTTTCATGAGCATGATTTCAACTCTATTTTCAATACAAAGCTCGTTTATAAAACCCTTTTCCACCCTATTAGTATATACAAACTTTTACCTCGTTCGTATGAGAAAATTTAATTGAACGACTTAGCAAAACAAGTGGTATGAAGCGCTTGCATTTACTTCGTCGGTTAACTTTTGGACTTGTTTGATTGAAACTCTTATGACAATTTTCGAGTGGAGATCTACAATTTGTTTGTAAATATTTAAGTTAAGCCAGTGGTTATGAGACATGAAGCTAAACTCATTTACTTACTACCTTAGTGTAATCGACAGTTCTTGATGGTCGATGATGATCATTTTGTGGTTTAGAATAGCAATGTCTCTTTGTCTGCGAGGGAGACTAAACCCCGTTTCTATGGAGTTTTGGCTCAAAATTGATGGGGTAGCGACCCATGGTCTTTGGGCTGTTTGTGGAGCCTCGGCTCAAAATTGATGGTTAGCTACCATGGAATAATGTTCCTTTTGTGATACACATGTTGGTGAGTTTTTATGCTTTCATTTTGTGACAGGCCTCCCTCTTTTGTTATTTCTGGGTTTCTAGTTGATAATATCTAGAATTTGTGATTCACTAATTTTGTGATTGGCATTGATATATTTGTCAATATTTGTGGTTTGGTGAATAAAATAAAGAATATGATATTCTTTTCTGTGTTTTGAGATTTCTTATGATATTGTATGATTTTTGTGTTATTTAATGTATGCACGTCGCAGTATGGCATTATTGTTATCATACGTCTTTGTCATATCTCTTATTCTATCTCATTTTATCTGATATTTATAGCTAGACCGATCCATTTATTATTTTCTTATTAAATAATACTCGGGTCAGACCGAGATGTTACAGGTGCTTCTGCTTCACTCATCTTCTAGGAACATTATCTGACTTTTGACTAACTACTCTAGTTTAGTAGTTTTTGTTGTTATACATACGAGATAGATTCCTTGATGTATACATATTCTTTTGTGTAACACTTGTATCTATTCTTTTGTGATATTGCGGATCTTGTTTGACCAATACTCTGTTGTACACTTCTACGTGTTATATTCATATGTACTTCCACCTTTGTGATATGGATACCTATGACTGATTTGTGTTATGTTTATTTCTATATTTGTTTCCAAAGGTTATATATAGCCACTGTGTAGTAGCTTTGAGTTTGTATCGGTATGTCGGATTTCCTCTTGAATTGAAATGCATTTTATACTATCTGACATATCGGTGCTCGCACAAAGCAATGACACGGATGGTCGCTCCTCAACAGCCTTATTCTTCGTGCTAGTTGACGGCATTACCTTGTAGTGTCCTTAGGCTAGTGTGAGTATAGAGGTGGGGCGTCACAGCTTGGTATCAGAGCCAAACTTTGAAATAATGTAGAATAATCTAGCAAGGATCATTATCCTAAGTCCTTCTTAGGAATAATGCTTTAGGATCTATCCGAGTCTTAGGACCCGTTTTATCCTATTTACTTTTATGATGCCTTGTTTTATCAATCATGACTATTTGATATTCATTTTATGAATAACCTTTTTCTTCTTCTTTCTTTCTTTCGTAAAGAAGAGGAATGGTTAGACCAAGCCGTCCCAGCGCCGGTAAATCCAGTGCCATTCCTCAGGATGGAGTGTTTATGTGTGCCCAATAGCTTCTAGATCTTGTAAAGAATGCTCAACTTGTTGGACCCATTCTAGAGCCTACTCACCCTAAGTCTGGGTTTGCGCGCTTGTGTAGTGGTTATACCAATTTGGCTGGAAAGCCATTCAAGGGTTCCGAAAGCGTTATAGGAGTCTAAGCTTGGCTTAGAACATGCGATCACATCATTTTTCGCATGAATCTTATTGATCTTCATCGTGTTAAGTGGCTTCTAGTATGCTCCAAGAAAAAGCATTAGATTGGCATGAGCTTCTGATTTTTTAAATTATTGAAGCGGATCTTACTTGGAGAAATTCCGGGAAAGATTTGAATCGAAGTTATACCAGAAGCTGAAAAATGACTCTGACATATCGTTTTATTGATCTTGTTCAAGGTGAATCTTCTACGGCAGATTATGTCGCATCTTTTGAATCCCTCTCTAAATATGGGGTTGATTATATAAATACCCCGTTAAAGAAAAATCAGAGATTTGTCTATGGCTTGAATAAGAATCTCAACCATTACTTCTGAAGTGAGAAGTTTCTTTCGATCAACTTGTTGATATCGCTCTTCGACTCGAAGAGGCCGATAAAGAAGATGATGTTGAAGTTGTGGGTGCCAAACCGAACTTCAACAAGAAGAGGCCTAATAAATTCAAAGGTCCTTATCCCAACAAGAATGAGAAGCAAGCAACTCCGGCAGCAAAGGCTTCTACCTCTAGTGGTAGGCAATGCCAAAATTGTTGTTCTAAGGACCACTATGTAAATAAGTGTTTAAAGCCCCTTGCTTGTCACTATTGCAAAAGTTCGGGTCATTATATATCTGCATGTCCCAAACTTCGAAGCAAGAACGAGGGAAAGCTAAATGTTGTGCATGCCCCTAGTAACACTTCTCGTGGTCAAGGTATTTCTCATTCTATCCTTGATGGCATTATTATGTTTCGTGGCCAACCTATTTGAGTTCTTTTTATACGGGTGCATCCCATTCTTTCATATCAAAAGAACTTGTAGATACTTTTTCTTTAAGTGTTATGGCTTTGATGACTTCTTTAAGAATTGCGAATCCGGTCGGTGGATCTGCAACACTCAGCTTGCTTTGTAAAGATGTCAAGATTAATTTATGTGATTATTCTTTCCAAGACGATTTGCATATCATGCGTTACTTAGGCTTCAGAATGATTTTGGAAATGGATTGGCTTAACAGTTATGAAGCCCATATCCTATGTCCTGAGCAGAATATTCGTCTTCGACACCCTCAATCTGTTAAGCAGATTTCTATTGTTCTTAAAGATTCAGATTCTAAATTGGCAACATTCTTGTATTCTCTAAACTCTTATGATGACGATAATGATGATGAGGAAGATGTCATTTGTGTCATTCACGTTGTTCGTGAATTTTTCGATATATTTGAGTCCGTTCTAGGATTACCACCTAAGCGAGCAATTGAGTTCAGAATTAATCTAATCCCTGGATCTCTACCTATCACTCATCATCCTTATCGTATGTCCAATAAAGAAAATAAGGAGATGCGTAAACAATTATCTGAATTGGAAGAGAAGCAATTTATTCGTTCTAGTTCCTTTCCTTGGGGAGCTTCGGCGATTTTTGTGAAGAAATTCAATGGTACACTTAGGCTTTGCATTGACTGCCGCAATCTTATTGATCTTACTATCAAGAATAAATATCCTTTACCTCGGATTCATGATTTATTTGATCAACATAGTGGTGCTTGAGTCTTTCCACAATTAGACTTAGCAACCGGTTTTCATCAACTTCGAATTGCAGTGGATAGCATTCCTTTGACATCATTCCGTACTCGTTATGGATCTTATGAATGGCTTATTATGCCATTTGGTTTAACGAATGCCCCGACTTATTTCGTTAACCTAATGAATCGAGTTTTCAATGGCTTCCTCGATCGTTTTGTTCTCATCTTTATAGATGATATTCTTGTTTATTCTAAAACCGAGGAAGAGCAAGAGAGATATCTTCGAATTGTGTTGGAAACTCTTAGGAGCAATCAATTGAAAGCAAAATTTTCTAAATGCCACTTTAGGCAATCTCGTGTGAAATTTCTCGGTCATATTATTTTCGAATCCGGAATTTCCATGGATCCTTCAAAGATCGAAGCAATTCAAAATTGAAAGAGACCGGAGAGTGTGGTGGAAATCCGTAGTTTTCTTTGATTGGCGGGTTATTACCATCGTTTTATAAAAAACTTTTCTAAAATTTCCATGCCTCTTACTAGTTTGACAAAGAAGGGAGTTAAGTACATTTGTTTAGACAAATGTGAAGCTTCTTTTCAGAAATTAAAAGAACTCCTTTTCGATACTCCTATTCTTGTGATTCACGAAAGGAACCAAGACGTTATAGTTTATACTGATGCTAGTCATGTTGGTTTGGGAGCCGTTCTCATGCAAAGGGAACGTGTTATTGCTTATGCTTCTAGGGAATTAAAGCCTACCGAGACTAGATATGCCACTCATGATTTAGAGCTTGCGGCTATCATTTTCGCCCTTAGAATTTGGCGTCATTATCTTTTGGGAGAGAAATTTGTTCTCTGTGCCGATCAAAAATCTTTGAAGTATATATTTTCTCAAAAGGAACTTAATTTGTGTCAACAACGTTGGCTCGAGTTCCTTGCATCTTATGATCTTGATATTCTTTATACTCCCGAAAAGGGAAATCGTGTTGCCGATGCCCTTAGTCGTAAGCAACAAGCGGTTGTTTCTATGATGATATCCGAATGGAACGATCTCGAGATTTTGTCCACTTGCGAGATTCGAGATCGTGAATCCGATTTATGTTCATCTCTTATTCTATGTAGCCTTGAGGCTCATCCTTCTCTTTTAGACCGCATTCTTGAAGCTCAAAAGCTAGATCCCGAATTGGCTCTTCTTAGCCAAAGTTGTAGGGAAAAAATTAATACTGAAGGTTTGAAAGACTTTGATATCGATGCCCATGGCAGCATTCGAAAATTTGGTAGACTTATCGTGCCAAATATTGGTAATCTTCGTAAAGACATTTTAGAAGATTCTCATCGTTCTAAATTTACCATTCGTCCCGGTAGTAGTAAAATGTACGCGGATATGAAGCGACTTAATTATTAGGATAGAATGAAATCTGATATTTCTAACTTCATTAAGCGTTGCATAACTTGCCAACTTATTAAAGCCAAGCATCAAAGGCCCGGTGGGTTAGTGCAACCTTTGGACGTTCCAATTTGGAAGTGGGACCAAATTTTCATGAATTTTATTGACGGTCTTCCCCGTTCTCATTCAGGTCATGATAGCCTATGGGCGATAGTTGATATACTTACTAAATCCGTCCATTTTATGCCAGTTCGGTCCAATCGGACTGTACCTCTCTTGGCCATACTCTTTGTTAAAGAAATTGTTAAATTGCATGGAGTTCCTACTTCTATTGTTAGCGATCGTGATCCATTGTTTACTAGTGGATTTTGGAAGAGTCTTTAAAAAGCTTTGGGAGCAAAGCTTAATTTTAGCACCGCTTATCATCCTCAGCCCGAGCTAGTGAATCAAACTCTTGAAGATCTTCTTCGTGCTTGTATTCTTTGTTTTGATGGAAGTTGGGAAGATCATATTTCTATCGTCGAGTTTTCCTATAATAATAGCTTCCAATCTAGCATTGGCATGGCACCTTTCGAGGCATTCTATGGGAGGCCATGCGGATCTCCTTCTTTTTGGCTTGAGGCCGGCGAGAAGCTGGTTTTAGGTCGAGACTTTATTCGTGAGTCCACAGAAAAGATTGATCTTATTCGCCATAGGATGAAAGAAGCCCAAAGTAGACAAAAATCCCATGCCGATAATCGAAGAAGGAAATTAGAACTTTCTGTGGGAGATTTGGTGTTTATTCGTGTTTCACCTATGAAGGGTGTTGTGCGTTTCAGTTGATCGGGAAAATCAGCGCCTCGATATTTTGGTCCGTTTCCCATCACCGAACGCATTGGTTCCGCGGCTTATCTCCTTTTATTACCGGCTCAATTTTCTGCTATTCATGACGTGTTTCACGTTTCTCAATCACAGAAATGCCTTCGAGATTCCAATTCTATTCTTGAGCCCAGTGTTATTGAAAAAGTTGAACTTCGTCTAATTTGACTTATGAGCAACATCCTATTCATATCATTGGTACGGACGTTAAACGTCTTCGTAATAAAGATGTCCCTCTTATGAAAGTCCAACGGTCCTCAAATCCAAAAGATTGCTCTTGGGAATCTATAGAATTCATCGAGTGATCACATCCGGACTTACTCTCTCGTGCTCCTTAAAGGTGAACTTCTTACTTCAAATTTATTTTGTGTTGACATGATTTTATGGTTGTTACTCTTTATTTTCATCTTAAATATTTCAAGGACGCAATTTCTTCAAGGAAGGGAGTCTGTAACAACCCGCATATTTTACGGTTATATATTTAAATATTTTATTTAAATATAGCATCGTTAGTCGGATTAAAGTCCGAAAAGCTATTTTTTGCAAATAGCCGAATTAAAACTCGAGACCACTCCTATTGAGTTCAAAATGCCATCTGCGACCTTTTTAAGTATAAACATCGATATGTTTGGAGTTAGCTTGAATTTTGACATTTCCGCTTAGGGCTTTGGGTTTGGGTTTCAACCTTATAACCATAAGACCCTAGCTCCACCCCTCTCCTCTTCATTCATTTCTCATTTCCTAACACTTCAAGCTTTAGTAAAAATGGAGGAAGAGAATGGAAATTAAAATCCTAAGCCCTAGTTTTCTTTGCAAATTCAAGTTCTAGCTCCAAAATCAAAGAGAAGCTTAGGTAAGCATCCTCTTCTTCTTCTCCATCTCGATCTCTCTCTAATTTCATAAATTTTCTACAACCTAACTTAGGAAATATTTGCTTATGATCTTAGATTGGAGCTTTTAGAGTTGAGATTGAAGAGTAGTTGATCTTTCTTTGCGTTCAAATTTCTCCTTCCTTGATTTTGTGTAAAAGGCGAGTTTTTGAACGCACATCGATGTCTACATCTTTGATAGTTGTTAGGTAATGATTCCTAACATCTATTCCTTGTCCATTTGCTTTGGATTGAATTGGTTTTATGAATATTCTAATTTTTGGTGTTTTGAGGTCAAATCTTTAAAAATCCTAGCTTTGATGTTTGAACATGTTTTTGGTGGTGTATCGAAGAGCCTATAGGGTTGGGTTGCCGATTGGCATAAACCAGGAACCCAGGAATCGACTGAACCAAACCTAGGAAATTTCCTAGGCCAGTATCAGTTGACTGACCATTCTGCGTCAGTCGACTGAGCCTAGAAACCGAAAGTTTCTAGGCATGATTCAGTCAACTGACCACCTTGGTTCAATCAACTGAACCTGGAAACAAAAAGTTTTCATGAATTGCGTCAGTCGACTGACCACCTTGGTCCAGTCGACTGAACCTGCTATCTTAGCCAAATTTGCCTATTTTGCTTGGATTTCCAATTTTAATCGATTCGTTTGATCCAATTTGTTGTTATCACCTTTGTTGACTTTGATAACTTCTTTTTTAGGATTTTTGGGAATATCCATTTCAATGGATTTGGTATCGATTTCTTTGGATTTGATTCACGTCTTCGAATGTGAATTTCTCATTAATGATTGTTTTTATAATCATTTTTGGTGATTTGTCACTTCGAAATACAAAGGTTTCTATACTAGTAGTAAATAATCAAACTCTTTCATGAGCATGATTTCAACTCTATTTTTAATACAAAGCTCGTTTACAAAATCGTTTCCCACCCTATTTGTATATACAAACCTTTACCTCGTTCATATGAGAAAATTTAGTTAAACGGCTTAGCAAAACAAGTGATATGGAACGCTTGCGTTTACTTCGTCTGTTAATTTTTGGACTTGTTCGATTGAAATTCTTGTGACATTTTTCGAGTGGAGATCTACAATTTGTTTGTAAATATTAAAGTTAAGCCAGTGGTTATGGGGCATGAAGCTAAACTCATTTACTTACTACCTTAGTGTAATCGACACTTCTTGATGATCAATGATGATCATTTTGTGGTTTAGTCTAGCAATGTGCGATGTCTCTTTGTCTGCGAAGGAGACTAATCCCCGTTTCTGTGGAGTTTCGGCTCAAAATTGGTGGGGAAGCGACCCATGGTCTTTGGGCCGTTTGTGGAGCCTCGGCTCAAAATTGATGGTTAGCAACCATGGAATAGCTTTTCATTTGTGATACACGTGTTGGTGATTTTTCATGCTCCTGTTTTGTGATAGGCCTCCCCCTTTTGTGATTTCTGGATTTCTAGTTGATGATTTCTAGAATTTGTGATTAATCAATTTTATGATTGGCATTGATATATTTGTCAATATTTGTGGTTTGGTGAGTAAAATAAAGAATAACATTCTTTTCGGTGTTTTGAGATTTCTTATGATATTGAATGATTTTTGTGTTATTTAATGTATGCTTGTCGCAGAATGGCATTATTGTTATCATACGTTTTTGTCATATCTCTTATTCTATCTCATTTTATCTGATATTTAAAGCTAGACTGATCCATTTATTATTTTCTTATTAAATAATACTCGGGTCAGACCGAGATGTTACAGGTGCTTCTGCTTCACTCATCTTCTGGGAACATTATCTGACTTTTGACTAACTACTCTAGTTTAGTAGTTTTTGTTGTTATACATACGAGATAGAGACTCCTTGATGTATACATATTCTTTTGTGTAACACTTGTATCTATTCTTTTGTGATATTGCGGATCTTGTTTGACCAATACTCTGTTGTACGCTTCTATGTGTTATATTCATATGTACTTCCGCCTTTGTGATATGGATACCTGTGTCTGGTTTGTGTTATGTTTATTTCTATATTTGTTTCCGAAGGTTATATATATCCACTGTGTAGTAGCTTTGAGTTTGTATCGGTATGTCGGATTTCCTCTTGAATTGAAATGCATGTTATACTATCTGACATATCGGTGCTCGCACAAAGCAATGACACGGATGGTCGCTCCTCAATAGCTTTATTCATCATGCTAGTTGACGACATAACCTCGTAATGTCCTTTGCTAGTGTGAGTATAGAGGTGGGGCATCACAGCTTAGTATCAGAGCCAAACTTTGGAACAATGTAGAATAATCTAGTAAGGATTATTATCCGAAGTCATTCTTAGGAATCGTCCTTAGGATTTATCCGAGTCTTAAGACCCGTTCTATCCTATTTTCTTTTATGATGCCTTGTTTTATCAATCATGACTGTTTGATATTCATTTTGTAAATAACCTTTTTCTTCTTCTTTCTTTCTTTCTTTCTTTCTTAAAGAAGAGGAATGGTTAGACCAGTCGTCCCAGCGCCGGTCAATCCAGTGCTACGCCTCAAGATGGAGTATTTATGTGTGCCCAACAGCTTCTAGATCTTGCAAAGAATGCTCAAACTGTCGGACCCATTCTAGAGCCTACTCACCCTAAATATGGATTTGCACACTTGTGCAGTGATTATACCAATTTGGATGGAAATGCATTCAAGGGTTCCGAAAGCGTTATAGAATTCCAAGCTTGGCTTAGAACATGCGATCGCATCACTTCTCGCTGTAGGATCGATTTCACCCTAGAAGGGGGGTGAATAGGGTGATAGTGTTAATTATAAAAATTAATCGCGGAAGCTTATAAAATATTCAATTCAGATCACATAATAGCAGCACAGATATCGCAGAATATAAATAACAGAAAATAACAGAACAACACAGAATTTACCCAGCTTCGGCAAAACCCTGCCTACGTGCTGCCCCCAAGGTTTCTACTAGAAATTAGATAGTCCCTCGCTTACACACGTAAACTCGCTATACCCGCTATTGACTAATCTAACTCTACGCTCAAAACTTTGCCACAACTCAACCAACGAGTTGCGAATTCTCAAGCTACGCCACGTAGCTTGTCCCCTAGTCACACGACTAGAAAAATAAATGGTTTAAAAAATGAAATACAAAAAGCAAACAAATGATAAAAAAAACCCTAATTTAAAAGGCTCTTAAATATTGAAAGAGAAGGCTCCTTTTAAAAACAGGCCGACCCAAATTAAAAGGCGATTTATATCCCTTTTCTTTTATTTCTTCGGCTCGTTCCTTTTTCCTGTGCTCAGCGGCTAGTTCTAGTTGCAATTCAATTAGGGCTTCTTCCCTTCTATCTAATTTAGGCTTTTTTTGGAGAAATTGATGAAGTCGACTGATTTGTTGGTTGATTGCAATCGCTGTTCCTCTGATTTGCTTCGGCAATCGACCGTATCTTCGATTTGAACATGACTTCTTATTTGATCGAGTTCGACTGCAAATTGGTATGTGATTTTTGCTTTATTGCTTTAAGTTAATATTCTTGAACTCGATACCTTGCCGATGATGATTCGTGGGTTTTTATATAGGTCGAATTCCTATATTTGCGTTCGTATAAATTTGATTGAATTCGTCAAATAATTTCTCTGGCCGCTTGATTTTGTACCGATGATTGAGATTGTATTGACTTGTTCATAAACGTATATACTTCGATTGCTTGATTGACACGATGATGACCATGGCTTTAATTTGACTTTGTCATATTTGATTTCTTGGCTACCACGGTATTTTGTTTTCTGGCATTTTTTTACTTTGACTTGTTCAACATTGACATGATGATTTCACTGTCACTTCGGCCTTGATACTGAGTGTTCATCTTGAAATTGTTTTGATCACGGCTT
The DNA here is from genome assembly GCA_030765085.1 of Allium cepa. Taxonomy (NCBI): domain Eukaryota; kingdom Viridiplantae; phylum Streptophyta; class Magnoliopsida; order Asparagales; family Amaryllidaceae; genus Allium; species Allium cepa. The sequence goes on from CM060928.1 coordinate 592,941,728, forward strand.
TGACTTTGTGACTTGAGTCTTTACTGCATGCGCACTTGATTTTATTTCACATGACTTCTGTATATTTTCACGATTTCGACACTTCTTGGTTTTGATTCATTTCGTGATGATGTTGATTTCATGGTTCACCTTGCTTTGTTCACTGCGTACTGCCTGTTCATGTATGAGTTGATATATTTGTGTATGTCTGCATCTTGCTTGAGTTTCACTGCCATACTTGGTCGTGCATGTGTGTTGCATTTTATTTGCGGCCTTGACTTTTGTGATATTTGACAGCTCTGGCTCGATGTTGTTACTGCATTCATGACCACTGTCTTGCATGATTTTGATAAAGTGTGACTGATGCTGCACTTGGTCTTTGTTCTCCTGCATGTAGTTTTGCATTCTCTTATGGTTTCAAACATGTGAGTTGATCATGTTGCATTGAGTATATGTGTTCATTGTGATGACTGTGATGACATTCATGTTGCAGTGACATGTTTTCCTGTATTCATGTTCTTGCAGTCTTCATTTTCGGCCTATAGTATTCATAATGCATTTGTATGTTGTCACTGTACCACTGGTGCAATCTTGGTTTCAGTAGATTTTTATCCATTTCATCACTTCAGTAGTGTACTGTTTGCTATGGCATTGAAATGCTTTGGCCCTGTTGCCTACACTCTGGTGCATTCCTGTATATGCTTGGCTTTGCATTCTGTTGACATGTTTGTTGTGACATTGTTCACTTCATGTTTGCATATTGTACTTATTGTTCTTCACCTCTCTTGTATCATTGAAGTTTCTTGAGCTTCTGGCCTGAACTTGACTCACTTGAACTTGTTGTTGCCGGTTTTCATTTGTAGTTGTATTCCCTTCATGTGTTTGTGCTGGGCTCGACATTGCTTCATGTTGCCTTCATGTAGCTTGTTCTATTTACTTGATTGTTGACACTGTTTCTGACTTTAGTCTTGTTTCATGTTTGAGGCTGTGTCATGCTTGAACATAGCATTCATGTGTACTTTTGATTTGCACCTGAGTTGAATCCAGTTTCAAAACTCGGGTTTGACCTTGTGCTGAGAGTTGTGACTTTTATGTTATTGCACGTGAGTTGAACCCGGCTTTTTCTTTGGGTTTGACCTGTGCTCACCTGTCCCTGTAAATCAATCAAGTGTATGTATCGGCGTGCACAGCCTTGTGGCATGTATAGTGATACACTGTGCATGTCACACGTTCGTGTGTGATGAATTCAAATTTAAATGATGACGAACAACCCAAATAACTGAGGCAAATCATATTTTCAAAAATTATCTTTTATTTTTGAATTGCAAAAATATTTTTTTTTCAATTTTACTGCGTTAGTTTATATTTTTGCAGATTGCTCAGATGCTGGATTCAAAGTGGAAAGAAGTTGAAGATAGATACGAGTGTGAGTGATATGTAGTGAGGTGAACTGTAAATATGAAATGTGATGTAATTGTAATCAAAGTTGTATAGTTATAGTGAGAGCTTGAAATTGTACTATTCAAAAATGTAATAAATATTTATTTGAATAAAATATCTGTTTGAATTCAAATTCTGTGTAATTTATTTTATTCAACAAATATTTATTTAAACTTTGAAAAATAGAATAGTATATTAACAAATACATTTAAACGAATGTATATATGTTTATTATCATCAAACAAAAATCATATAAACGCATATTCAACAATCTCCCCCTTTTGATGATAACAAACATATATTTAAGATTTTGAATGTATTAAATGTATTTGATCGTTCAATTTTCTCCCCCTATTTGAATGCTCCCTCTCTACACAATACTCCCCCTACATATATGCATACAATTAGAAATATATAAATGAGCCTATATGCAAATGGAAAATTATTTGACCTTTGCTTGATTCTATTTGACAAAATCTTAACTTTTCTCTCCCCCTTTTGTTATCAGCAAAAGAATAACAGTGTTATAAAAATAGGGATGAAGTGACAGACATGAATCAAACATTTAACTCAATTGAATATATGTATCAAATTTCAATAAAACTCAAACAAAAATCATAATTACCCTTGTTAGACGCATATTCCACTTTCAGAAGTGATGGGGATAAAATCATCTAAAATCATACAGTTCTGTCTATTTGTGGTATATTTATTTCGGGAAATTTGAATATCTACTAACCATGCATAACCGTTAGGACTTTTAAATGAGATTAGTAGTATTCACAACTTTTATTTAAAAAATGAAATCAAGTATCTTTTAACCACGCATGACCGTGAGGACTTTTAAATGGGATTAGAACCAACTTGTCTATTTAATCAATTAATTTTGATATGCGTTCCATACATGCATAACAGTAAGGACTTTTAAATGAGCATGGAAGCACATAATCAAAAATCCAAGTAATTCACCCATGCATAACCGTGAGGACTTTTAAATGAGAGTGAATACTTTGGATATTTATTTTTATTGCCAAATATAATAAGTTGAAGCACAAATAATTTCCTTCACAAATTTAAAGATATTGAAGAACAAATGATTTCCTTTGTAAACTACCACAAATTTATATACTATACGTAATTTTGATGAGTGATGGTCGATAGAAAGATGATAGAAATAGAAATGGTCATGGAATTTTTACCCAACAAAAAGTTTTTATAACTCTTGTTATGAAATTCTAAAGAAATTTTCTAATTATACTTTCTCGAGTTATAATATATGATAAATATCAACACTCATCACTTTTTCAATCACTATTCATCTTTTCGATAATCAAAGGGAGTCAGATTAGTCAAAATAGTCATTTAAAATCAAATTCAAAAATTATAAAATCAATTTTTCAAAAATGACTAATCTGTAAATATGGTTAAACATGATTTTCTCGAGGGGGTTATATGAAGAAAAAATCTGCTATTTGAAAATTATTTCAAGTGAAAAATATGCAGATATTTTCTTTGAAAAACGATGCAGCAAATGAATGTTTCAAAAATTAATCACGTTCCACTAGTAATTTTTCTATCAACTATATTACTAGTGTAATCTGCATCTGAATTTAAGTTTCACTCAATATTCACTCGTTGAATGTCAAAGACCAGATTGTGAGATTTCAACAAATTATCTCATAATTGTTTTCAACAATTTTTAAATGAAATTCCCTTGGATTTGAATTGAGACCGTGTTAACAATCAAACAAATATCATAGTGTCAGTTTCAGAAACCGTTGGATAAATAGTTATATTCATGAGTAATCAACAGTCAATCAACATCATTATTATTTCAAAAACTATTTCTTGAAGTTTCAACAATTTCTCAAAAACCTTTTTAACAGCTTTCATATGAAATTTGAAATCGTGCAAATTTACAAGCAGTGACCAAAATGTCAAAACAAATATATTTACGTGTAGCATGAGTAACCATCATTTGACAAATTTGTATGGATTAGTTCAAAGTTGAAAATCTGATTGGTCATCATTTAAGCACAAATCAAGGTCATAAATAAGAACAAGTCAAAAAATCATGTCAATTAAGTCCGAATCAGTCAACCATCATAATTACTCCAAGTAATTCTATTTAAAGATGATTGGTCAATATTTTGAAAAAAAATCATAGAATCAAAATCATCATCTTTTGTTCATCTCAATATTGGCTGATTTAATTTAGATTATGGTGTAGATTATCACATTTAATATATCGTTCAAAACAAATTTACCTGTTTTACCATTACGATAATTTTTCGTGATTGCCCATTGTGATTCTGTCACCTTTGTACTAGGCTAAGGAACTTTGCTTTGTCGCCCGTTGTGTTTCTGGAACAGCCAAAATCCAAAGAACATTGTTGTTGTTCCTTAGCCTGCCACCACACCTACACGATGAAAGATTTTTGTTACCTATTTGTTTTTATAGGTCCATAGTTGTTAGTGGCAGAATATTTAGAAAAATAATTTTGTGAAGACCCAAAACTATTTATAATTGTTCCCTTCGGCACCCAAATTTGTTTAACTTTGAGAGATTTTATATTTGTGCCTTTAGGAAGCCAAATCGATATAGTTTTCACATGTTTGGGTCTATACCAACAATTATTGTGATTGTGTCCATATTTTCTACAAATTGTGCACATAGAATTAACTTGATCAATATTGCTTGCAACAATTTTCGAATTATTATATCTAAGTCCTTGTCTAATTGTATTAACAGTTTGCTTTCCTAATAGCATATTCAACGATTTTTCACTTTTTGAAAATTTATCTAAAGTCGTTGACAATTGTTGGACTTGTGTTTTGAGAGATTCATTTTTGTTTAACAACTGTGTGCACTTTTTAATAGAATTCTCTCTCCTAGTATTTTCATTCTCTTTTAAAATCATAATTTCATTTTCAAGTGATTTTATATTGATTTCTGATTTTTTTAATTTCTTCTTCGAATGTTGGACACTTATCACACTTAGGGATCCTACGTTGATAGTTCTTAACTAATTAGTGTAACGATTCGAATTTTTCGCGTTCGAAAATCGACATCCATACTTAACATTGTACTCGAATGCCGCAGATTCGATCGTTCAAATTCGAGTCGCCGGAGCTTATAACACATTAAGTAAATAACACAGCGGAAGAAATGAATAATATATTTCATATACAGCATTTGATACAATAACTGATACAACATGAATGGTACAATGAATATACATCAGAGATACAAGAAATAGCAGCGGAAAGAAAAAGATAACACTAGCAGCGGAACAAAATCTCCAAAATAGTCTTCAAGAAAGAACTCCAGCATCAGTAATCTCCATCTCCAAAGCACCAATCCAGAAATAGCTTGAACTCCCGAATCAAGATGAAGAGAAGCAACTCGATCAAATTGTAACTGCCAAATCCTAAGGCTGAAAGCTATCGAATCTACACCTACTATAGATTATCTGAAAACCCCAACTCTAGACTGCCCGTGTGGGAAAATAGTGGGCACCCAGAGTTTAGGAAAGGAACAATAAACTCCAGATCAGTCGTGGGACTGGTGTGAGCAAACAAAAGCATTTGGTCTTTTAAAACAAACAACAGAATTTAGATTTGAAATCCACAATGCTTTTGGAAAATGAAACTACCATATGGCCTCCCACCACACACACAATGCAAACGCAGACTTGGAGGAGATTTCTCCTTATGATAGTCAAATATGCTTAATACGAGAAAATTTCTTTGATATTATTACTATAAGTGCAAAGTGTGGAAAACCATTTCGAAAATATAATATAAATCCTAGCCAGCATACGACATTTCGTCGTATGCCTACTATAGCTACCATGTTCAATAGCAGGTTACCGCCACATTCCATGGCAGGTTATACAACTAAAACCGTACAGGGCGCGTATTGTTTTGATTGGATTTCCAACAAATGGTCAGGCTAAGGAACTTCCTACTGTCTATGGGATCGCCTCTGGCGGGACGTCCCGAGAACTAACGTTACGGTTAGATCTCTGCCAACACAAGGCCGGGTTACCTCTGTAACTAGGTAACTACTACACGAATATGCCATCCCCCGGTCCTTTGGGACCTTTATCCGAGGCGCCTCAAAGCAACAACCACACAGTAAATGAGATTGGAGCAACCACATAGGTTAAATACCAGGGCTCCATACCTGATACCACCCTTTACCAGAAGGGAATGACACACCCTAAAGGGAGCGACCCTCATAACCTTGCCGCATCTTTCCTGTTTCGACCATTTCCGAGGTGTGAGGTCCTGATGCAGTCTCGTCCACAAAGCTACGCTTTGGCACAAAGCTATGCTTCGGGTCAACAGATGACCAAAGCAATGATCACAAAGATAAATGATCAAACAAATGATCATATCACAAATGATCAACCAATGATCATCACACAGCAGCACTCAGCATGCCACATTACCAAATTGGGAATATATCACTGATAAGTATCAACTACATAACCTCTGAGCTCGTACGTCTCAGAGAAGGGTGTTAAGCTGAGAGAATAAATTCTCCGCCACCAGGCAGAAATGTATTTGATAGAAATCAGTTAACATCTCAAAGTGTAATGTCGGACATACAACCATACAAGTCTGTTCCGGGTTCGAACAGAACCGAAGGCACTTCCGAAGAAGCCCTTGCAAATTCGGATAATCCCTAATCACGTCCGGACTTCCCATCACATATGGAGATCTCTATACCGGGGATCAGCCAGTGCAGAGACAATCGACGAGTTACCCTTTTGTTTTCGGAAATATCCGGTCTTCACCACCGGTCTTCAATTGTTATCCATAACGTCGTATCACTATTCGGAATGGGCTATATGACACAAGGTCCTCCCCCGGCTAAACCGAATAATGAGCGCCATATTTTAAAACATATGGATATGGGATTTTAGTTAAGTCACAACTTATAAAATCCAAAACTTTTCTTTCAAATGGTTAAACAAATTACCATTTTGAATCTTTAAACAAAAAGATTTATTTCACAAAGTTTCACCTAGTTTCACAAAGATCTATACATAGATTTCAAAACAACTTCCATTTCAATTGGATTAACTCAATAAATCTTTAAATTAAAGATTTAATTTATAGCTTTCAAAAACCCGTTCCAAAGATTTATTTATAACTTGGAATACCATTTTCATTTCAAAACTTGAATTCCTTTTAACATACATTGGAAATCCATTTCTTATATGAAAGCTTCTATTATTTGAAAACGACAGTTTTCGTTTCAGAAAAGTCCGATTTATACAAGTTGAAATCTTGGGTTAATTTTAAATTTCAAAACATCACTTTTAAATTGGTTTAAAAACCCATATAAATCCATTTATAAGTTGAATAACTTTTTTAAAACCCTAGTTTCCAAATCATAGAATTCAATTCAATTATTGAATTCAAATTTAAATCAAATTATTTAAATTTCAAAACTCAATCAAGTTATTCACATAACTTTTATTTTTTTGAAATTCATTTTTTTCAAAAACTTCAATTCTAATTCCAAAACTATTTTGGATTCAAAAATTCAAATTTTAAAACAATTTCAAAATCTGTGACTTAACCCATTTCCACGTGCAATCCATATTTGTGTGTGTATAAGTGTGGTCCAGGGGTTCAACATAATAGTGCACAACATCATCATCACAGATTCAATCATAAAGATAAGCGGTATAATCCATAGCGCTTATTTATATTCACAGATTCATAGATAAAGTAAGTTATCAATCAAAAAATTCACTAATATGATTCGATGTGGGTTTCGGATAACCAGTTGGAATCCGACTCCCTGTCGCATCAAAACTCAAATGTCGTTTTACGGGTCAAAGGGTTTCATATACATACGACAGTATATTCATCACAAATATAGCAGATCAGCACAAAGTATCACATAGCTTCACATCACATATTAAATATATCAATCCATCACACAACATTCAATAACAATCAGCACCTACAATTAAGATGAATAAACTGGGTGGTTTTAAATTTATTACCTACATGATTACTTTCATTTATTAGTCCTAATTAATTTACTATCCATATTTATTCAATTAATAAATCTTCAATTTTTAATTTAAAATCTAATATCATTCAATTAATGATTTCTTAATTACAAATTAATTATTCTAAGAAAAATTAATCTTAAACTTTAATTAATCAAATTAAAACCCTTAATTACTTTAATTAATTATCCATTTCTTAATTAATTAATTATACTAATTATCCATTTGCACTACCTTAATAAATAAATGAATTACAAATCATTAAACTTTTCTTTATCTTTAGATAAACATTCCTTATTTAAATTATGCATTTAAAAACAAAATGTTTTTAAATTTACATTAAATTCCATTTAACATTTTCTTTAAACTCAAGACTCAAATTTATTCAAAATAAGATTTTAAACAATACAACTTAATCTTATATGTTTAAAAGAAACATATACTTTATTAATAAGTTTAAAACAATTTAGATTTCAATTCAACTTGAATTCAAATAAATTTAAAAATTGCTTTAAAATCTCAAAACTGAAATATAACTTCCATTTTCAATTTAGTTTAAACTCTTTAAAACTCTTCCTACAATTTCACCTTCAATTCAAATGTAAATTATTTGAAAGCAATTTAAATTTAAATTCTTTACTTTAAAACTGAAGTTTAAAAAAATTTAAATCCAGATTTAAAACTCAGTTTTTAATTCATTTGAATTCCTAAATTAAATACTTAACCTTCCATTCCAAATACAAATCACATATGCATTTATACTTGAGATTTTCAAATCAAATTTAAATTTAAAACACAATATGGTTTCAAATTTCAGACAATTAAAATTTGAATTCATTTTCAAATTCAAACTAAAACTTAGTTTAAATCTCCACCCAAAAAAAAATATTTAAACTTATCTTCACATTTAAACAGAAACAGTTTCTGTTTTATTAAAAAAAACTTAAACTTTGAAAATTTCCAGAATTTAAATAATTTCAAAAGAACAGAATTTAAAACTTATTTAAATTCATTATTAAACTCAGTTTTCAAAATCCAAAGTCTCAATATAATTTGCACTTCGATTCAACTTTAAAAATCTGGAAACAGGTTCCATGTTCCTCTTCTTTTATATTTTTATATTTCAAATAAAATTTGAATCTCTGCACTCACATGTTATCAATTACCAGAATTCAAAGTATTTGAATTCAACTTAAGATTCAAGTTTAAATTTTGAGTTTACATTTCCAGATTAATTTAAAACTTTAAATTTTAAAATTCTAAAACAGAACTGTTCTGTTGTTTAAAATCTGAACACAAGACACAGAACTACCCTAAATGACTTCGAGTCATTTACTTTCTTGCTTCGAGTCATTTCCTATTTACCCCGAGACTAACCCGAGTAAAAATCCCTGCAACCCAGAACTTACCCCAAACCTGAAACAGCCTATACCCACTGCAGTGACAAACCTGTCAACACCCAATCCTATCATCTCCGATCACCATTTCACACTATACTCCGAAGACTAATTCATCAACCCACCATCTACTGCCACACCAAAAATCTTTGAACTCGATGCATCCCTGAAGTCGCAGCACCCAAATCTTTTTTAACCCAGTAAACTAGGGTTCTTACTGTAATTACCAAAATTACAACTAAATTTTGAATTGTAAATCAATTTATTGATTTTCTTGTGATCTATGATTTATAAACTACTTCCAGAAAACAATTCACTCCATTTAAAGGCAAGGATCAATTGATTTTGATAAAATTGTAAAATACAGTTCACATGAACTGCATTTTATTTTCTTAACACTGCACTTAATCTTTGATCTAAAATTCTTGCATCCACTTAATGATTCAATAAGTAAATCTGAACATTAACTCATGGTACTTATGTTTCCCAATTTTAACAGAATTTAGTTTGTGTTTTTTTTTTCCAGACATCACAGAAAACTAAACAACTTATATAGGCTTAAAAATTTATTTCATCAGGAAATAAACCAATTCCTTTCAAATTCTAATTCCTAATAACAACCAGATTAATGCAAGAAAACTATTTATCAAATTTGAACTCAACTATAACAATCAGAACCTTAGAAATCAAGCATGCATTGCATTCATATATGCACAGGCAGTAGAAAAAAACATGTACAAAAATTTAACTTCAGCAAATAAACAAACATGTATTCCTAATTAACTTATTTTAAATTGAGTGTTACTCACAAGCATTAACAAGAAAATAGGTTTCAGGAGGGAAAGTTGCTCACATTTTAAAAGAAACCTGGTTTTTAAAAAAAAATAGGATTTGTTCATCTGGATTCCAAAAGAACAGAGACCAGATTTGTTTTGATTTAATTAGATCTGGGTATTTTGGTCTTCCTTGTTACTTCCTATTTTTGTTTAAATATTAAATATTTTCTTCTGGAATTATTTTTTTTGGGATGACTTTATAATATCACAACATCTACTTTCAGTACTCAGGGCTTTGAATTTGTTTAAACAAGAGGATATAGGTTCTTTTCTTAAAATTTTCAAAACTGTAAACCAAGAACAATATACTTGTTCCCAAACAAACACATGCAGCAATCCAATATCAACAAGCAAGCACAACAAAGCAATTCACAGATTCATAGATATCAGATTCAAAGGGAAGATTTTCAAGTTTGCTCACATTGATGGGTTTGATGAAGAAAGACAGAGAACAAAGTGTTTGAGCCTGGAACCAGCTCTTTTTTTTTCTTTTGCCACTTCAAATTCTTTTTAAGTTTGGATCTGCCAATTACAAACACAGATCTCTGTTCATTCTTTATTGTATTCACTTGTTCACTCTAAAAAAAATTAATTTTCTTACCTTCAGTATGAATTTCTTGTTATATACAGATGAAGCTCCTGCAATTGAAACAGAAATCAATCTGTTGCCTTAAACTTGACTCTTCCTGCAACTTAAATTGATTGACTCAATTGGTTAAATTCCCTTTTTCATTCATGTTCAACAAATTTAACTTAAAATCTTAAAAAGGAAAATCCACTTGCCTTGTATTTGATTTAGAAATTACTGCACTTGCTTCCCAGGTTGAAGCATTCTTCTGTGTTGTTTTGAATTGCTCTTGAATTGTTTTGCTTGAACTTTGAAAACTTAAATCTGAAGCTTTGTTACACTTTTAGATTTGAGAAACTCTTGTATGGTTGCCAGCTTGAAATTGAAACAGATATTGACCTTTAACTAGCTTCTGTTTTTTTTTCCCTCTTTGAATTCCTTTGCTTTGATTTCTGAGATGATCTTTGCATCTTGAATCAGGTATGAATTTGATCTGTCCTCAGGCATGTTGCATGCTTCCAGATTTTTGGAACAGATTTCAAATTTTGCTTCAAGTTGAAACTGGACATTTTTTTTTTGTTTTTCTGGTTTATCAATTTTTTCTTCTTTTTTTTCTGATTTATCCTTTTTTCTTTGTTGAGATTTGAAATGCAAAATCTTTTATTACTTGTTTGTTCAGATTTGCTGAGATGTTTTATGATTGTGCATAGGAAAATGAAGAGTTTTGTAATTTTTTAATCTTATTATTATATTTTATTAGATATGGTGAATGCCATTTGTATAAAATCATTATAACCTTTTGATTTTGTTAACTCTTACACTCCATCTCTCATGTGCATGTATACTTATGTATATATTCACATTTAAAATTTTCAAAGACAAAAGATTTTTTTTTTTTTATATATTTATATTTTCAAAACAAAATTTTATTTCAATTATTGCTTACACTTAATTTTTTTTTCATAATGTTCATATACTTATATATTTTTACAATTTTCATTCATACATTTATTTATTTATTTATTTTGTACAACCTTTAAAAGAAAAGAAGAATGTAAAATTTTTGATTTCATATTAACAAAGGTCACATTTGTTTAGATAAGAGAATTAAATCCTAAAAATAAATCCTTTTCTGAAATTTATTATATCTTCCAAATAAAATTAATATTTTAGAAAACAACTATCACTATCATTTTATTAATCTCAAGATTTTAAATTCTATTTTTATTTTTAATACATTATATTTTGAAATTCAATATTTATTTTATAAATCACTTATCCTTAAATTTCTTAATATAAATTACTATTTAAAATCAAAATTATTTATTTATCCTAGAAAATTTTCTAATAAATTCACAATTATTTCCAAAAATAAATTTAATCGCCAATTTAAACTTGATAAATTTTCAGGAATGTTACAGATTTCCCCCCTTAAAAGAATTTCGTCCTCGAAATACATCTGCACTTGTAGCTGCACCCCATGCTGTTGCATTTGAACTTATATGTTGTCTGCACTAGTTCACTTAAGCACATGCTTGGCTTTGTGGCCTTCATACTAATTGCAATAGGTCATTATGTAAATAAACATTGAAAAGTGAATTGTCTGACTCCAATGCATAATTGTTAAGCTGCTCATCTTGAATATGTTTGATAATTGTAGAAGTATATATAAAAAAAAAATGAATTATATTATCATTACTGTCAAGTGTAATTTAAAATGGGTTAAGTACAAGGCAGTAAAAGGAGGGAAGTTCATTATCGGCCACCAAACTCAGTACCAAGCCTCGCCATCGTGTCACGCTTCGAACCCCCCCAGTGGCACGCGGTCCGATCCCCTGTGGTGGTGCGGCAAGCCTTTTCAACCGTGCGCAGTATTTTGGGTTCTTAAACCCTAAAACAAACTCAAATTCAAATTCTGGATTTTAAAAAAATCGAACAGCATTTTTCTGATGATCACGAGCCCCCAAGCCATCTACGACAGCGAATTCGAGGGCCATAGCTCCTTAGATAATCAGATTTTGGTAAAACTTTAATTTCCGATCAACCCCCATTTTCCCGAGAAATATGCAATGAAAAAAATTAATTTTTGTTTCAAAAATCATTATTCTTGATGGTAATGCAAGTGGTGTTACTGAAATTCAATTCCATGAGGTTCGAAATTTCACTTGTTTGGGTTGTGACTGCATTTACATTATCCAGTGAAGTTTAAACCTGTTTTTAATTAGCTTTAATTAATTGTTAGATGGAATACCAGTTTAAACAATCATTTAATCTTAATCTTCAACATTATTCAGGAGCAAGGAGAAGAAGAAGACATTGTATTTGAATGTGTTTCACTCTGTAAACAGAGTTTAAGCTTAACAACAAATTTCTTTCTTCCAAAGTTTCCAGTAACTACAGCCTGTTTTTGATTAGTTTCTGAACATGGTGCAAGCTCAACACAATTCAACTTGTCACACATTTATTTCAGAAGGAATAAAGCAGAGAAAAATTTGAACTGGGTTTTAATATGTTTTATCCTTGCAAACAAAGAAGGCTGTATAAAATTTACAGTTTCCAGGAAAACAACTTTACTTTGATTTTTTTTTTCCAGAGAAAAATGTGGGTGAAAGTTTTGAACAAAATCTCTCTTGCTTACTGGAAACAAAAATGCATGGCTAACTTTGGTTAATCATTCAAATCAAATAGGGTTAGGGGGGAAAAAGAATAGATTTTCTTACAGGTTTCTTTTTTTTTTTTTTTTTTTTTTCTGAACTAAAACAGGGACTATAACTTGTACAGTCAATCATAACAAACCAAACATTCAATCATACATTCAAATTTTCTTGCGTGCAAACAAGATTTAAGTTTCCTATATCACTCAAAGCATACACATAGAAATCATGATAAAGAAAACAAAGTTTACTGACCTGTTTCTAGAAGTTGACAGTTTTCAAACAGAAAGATGAGCCTGCTACTCCTTTTCTTCTTTTCTACTCTAATTCTCTTGGGGTTCAGATCTGAGAATTTATAGTTACAATTCTCTGGTTAATTGTGGTTGTATTCATGCATTTGAATTATTAAAAACAGGGATTTCTATTTTACTTACTTTTGAAATTTATGGCAGAGAAGACACTCCTTACTTCTGAAATTTGAAACCAAAATAGATTAAGACTCTATCCTTAATTCTTCCTACAGAAAACTGGATATGGTAGTATTAAACCCAAGTTGTATTTATTTATTTTTAATTATTAATAACAAAAACCTTTGGAATACTTACAGTTTTGGATTAACAGAGAAGCTTCTTTTCTCTGCAGTTTTGAAAAAAAACAGAACTTGAAAACCAAAAAGAAAGGTAGCTTTTAAATCCTTAACCTTCCTGCAAAAAAATTTAATGTTAAATATTATTGAGTTAAACTCTTTCTTTATAAGAAATTATAACTTCAAGTTCACATTTTACAAAGAAAGATTACTTGCCTTTTTAATGTATTCCAAAAAGAAAAACTATGCACTGCCTTTTGAAACCAGAAACCCCTTTTTGCTTCACAAATCTGCAGTTTTCATTTTTGAATTTAATTGTCAACACTTGTTTTAAAAAAAAATCAAAATCTCATAAACTATAAATTTTTAAAACAGAGCTTACCTGAAAGTATCACACTAAAGTTACGAAGCATGAGAAAGTATTTTCAGATATTTTTTTAGCTTGAAGGGAAGAAGACAGTTTGGTTTTCTTTTGAATTTTTTTTTCTTGAATGTTTGAAATAACACTTGCAAATATCTTTTGATTACTAAGATTCAGATGTTGGGGGTTTAAAATTCGAATTTTTTTTAGAAGGTGAAGAGTTTTCTGAATTTTTTATTTGATTATTTTATTGAGGAGATGATGGTTTGTGCCATTTGTAAGAAGATATCTTAACACATAGATTTTGTAAATCATTAAATTTTATTGTGAAGGTAAGTTTCAGTTTTTGATGTAACAAAGCAAAAGAAATGTATAGATTTCATTTCCTATATTATACGCATAAACTTTTATAAACCAATATACATACTTTTTATTCATTTGTTGTATATATGCATATGTACAATGTTTTAAAAGAGAAGTTGTCTTACAAGGGTATACTTGTTCCTGAATGATTCTCAAATGCTTCTTCATTTTAAAACATTCATTCCAAATTTAAATTCAAATCTTAAATTTCAAATTTGAAGTATAGACCTTTTAAATCCAAATGACTTCTATTATCATCTCAATATTTTTAAATATAGGATAAAATTTAGAATTCATTTCATATATTACTTTTACTTGTTTTTATTTGTTTTAGGTTTTTTTTTTCTCAAATTTATTCTCAAATCAAACCCCAAGAGTTCAAATATATTATGAAGATCTTTCTAACGACCCGCCGCTATAACCGCCTCTAGTCGGTAATTAAACCAACTAGAAACGTTCAAGATGACGGATTGTTATTTAGTTTATAACATTTAAACAGAATCAGCTACAGAATCACAGAACAATAATATATTTTATAAACAAACTTTTCTTTTATATACAAATATCAGAGTTTATACAATAAATTACATTTGAATTTATACAGCGGAACAATTTATATTTATTAAGTACAAGAAAAATTTTACTGAAAAACTTTAGTGGAGTGCTTTAATTTTTAAAATCTGTCAATCTCGTGTGGCTGCAAGCGCAAATCAGACAAATCACTGCAAAGAAAAGGCTCAAGGCAAAACCAGTGCCAATTTAAAAAAAAACAGTAAGCAAACAAGCATTCAACAGCAGGCATAGATGCTAGTTGATCGTGTACAGGGCAGTGAAACAAGTGCATGGAGCAGCAGACACAACAAACACAGAGGCAACAGCGATGAATCGCAGAGCCAAATGATGACACAGTGCAGTAGGATGCACAGAGGTGCAACAGGGAGGGGGAAATGTCCAGAAATGCATCAGGGAGTTTACAAAATAAATCAGCTGTAATTGACAGTGTCATGAAGCATCAAATATTAGCAGGTGGAATGTGCCACTTAAATCCCAAAATGAAATCATTGGAGATGAACATATAAAAATTTAATATGGCAAAGTAGCAGCGCTCCTGCAACTGTTGGTTCTGACTAAAATTGTGTTACGTCTTTCAGTTATTTGTTAAGTCTATAAAATGAGGCGATAATGATTTGCCTGTAGAAACATAAAATCACTTCGTGCATGCTAGCACAGACCTTTTGGGGATATTGTTTTAAATCCTTGGGACCCGTTTGGTTTGGACTTCAAGTTTTGTGTTTTGCATTTTCAGTATGTATTTTAAAAAGCATGGAAGAGGAGCAGAAAGTGGAAAAATCATAGCCATTACAACAAAAGGGGAAAATAGTAAAGGGGAGAGATCTTTATGTTTTCCCAAAATGCAGAAAATAAGAATAAGTGATATTCAATTTTATAAGTTAAAATCATTTTCTAAATCGGTTTTTTTTTCAAAACTTTCAGAAATAATTAACTGAATGCATTGCGGTTGTTACGAAAATCCAAAACTGAAAACCGCAAACCAAAAATCTCAACAAATCAAAATTCCCCAAGTTTTACTGACCAGACACACAAGTGCACAAAGGCACTGATACTGCATAAAGTCATCAAAAATGAAGGTGGGGGCACCATAAACATGGCACCACACACACAGACACAAGGGCATAAACAATAACGAATGCAGGTCCAACTGCAACATAAAGTGCAGACCAAATAATCAAAGACATCAAGTGATGAAACACTGCAACTCAAAGAGCTCAAATGCATGGAACATGACAGCAAGAACAAATCTGGGCAGCAACTATGAAAATGCAATTGCAAATCAACCGAGAACAGAGACCAAACAAGTCAAGGAATGAAGTATAACAGGTGTGACAGGCTATACTGCAGAGTGAAGATGGCAAAAATGATTCAAGCACGGTGCTACTACAAATATCACAATGGATGCAACACCAAACCAGTTATACACATGAATGAATGATAGCATAACAAACTTTAGGTAACATGCAAGTGGTGCAGAAAATAAACAGTGAAGCAATTGCATGTATACTTGTGTATATATATATGTACAAGAACAATATATATGAACTCAGGAGGAATGCAAACTAAGATGTACACCAGTACAGACTAAATGCAAGACATAGTGCATCTAAGGGGTAAGTGCAACTCAAAAGTACTACAGTGATGAATGCAAAGATACCAAATGGCAAAAATGCACAAATGCACAACCTCACAACATGTCCAGTTGCAACTACAAGTTCAAGTTCGAAATCGAAAAATGCAGACCACAATGTACATAAGAAATGCATCAGTGAATCAAGTAAGTAAAGCAATGGACCCATGAAAGTGACTCAATGCAACAGGTCCTCAATGCAAGTGCAGAAAATCAAGTTCCAAAATTTACTAAATGGTTTGATATTCCCAAATTTCCAAAATACTGCACAAACTAAATACTGATGCTGGTCTAATAATCATGGTTTTAAACATGTATTAAAGTTAAAACTTGTTTGAATAAATTTAAAGATGTTTACAAATTTCACTTCTAGTAACTATTGACTGTTGTTCTTGATTTTTCTCAAGTATCAGGTTTTAATTTTTCTAAAATTAAGATTTACAGACCTAATCTATGCAGAACAAACACAATATGTTCACACAATAAATTCTAACTAGAATTCAGACCTAAAGAAGTGAATTTGAATTTAAATTCAAGTAAGAACATAAGCATGACTGTTAAAACAATTTACACAACATTTTTCTGCATAATCTATAAAGTACATAGAACATCCATTTTCAACAGTCAAAACATACTCAATTCTATCAATACTTATGCATAGATAAATTTGATACTATCTATAAATAGTGATGTTGCTTACTAAAGAAAAACAGTACAGTTATTATCCTTTTAATTTACCACTGTTTGATTTTCTTAAATTGAAAAACATTTCAAAAATCCTCTCCCTTAATTTATTAAGTTAGAATTTATGTCACTTTAATTTCAGATAATTGATTTTCTATTTAAAGTTTGAAAATACTTGCTAACTCGAAATTTAACAAGTCTACTGTCGTTCTTAAAGACATTAGGCATACGCTGGCCAGGCGCAAGTCTAACAATCTCCAAGTACTAAATATACTTGCTTCAATTCCCAGTGAAAATACCTTTAAAAATTCTTTTAAAAATGGATATGGAAAGCACATTCCCCCATGGATCACAGTTTACCCGGCGGTTCCGCTACTATCCCAGTAGAGTCGCTTGTAACTGTGGATATCTCATCCCTTGAATTTCGCCATGGTTGTTGCCAAAGATCGCGGTTCACACGGCGGTTACGCTACTATCCCAGTAGAATCGCTCGTGACCGTAGGCATCTCGCCCCTCGAATTACGCTTTGGTTTGTAGATTGCAGTTTACACAGCGGTTACGCCACTATCCCAGTGGAATCGCTTGTAACTGTAGGCATCACGCCCCTCAAATTACGCTACCACCCGAGTGTAACTAGATCGCGGTATACACGGCGGTTACGCCACTATCCCAGTGGAATCGCTTGTAACCGTAGGCATCTCGCCCCTCGAATTACGCTAGCACACTATACCAGTCCAAAAGGACATTCCAACTAATGGAAATACTACGTAGCTACGATTTTCAAATGGACACTCTTCTCGAGTTCCAACAACCTTCACAAAGTTTAAATGGAAGGTACTTTTCCATATCCTCAATTTGGAAAACATAATATTATACATACATATATAATATTTCATTTCACATTTTTGTACATATCATACTCATGTACTTACATAAGTTTTCCACAGCAATTATTTTTCCAAACTAATTGGTTTTCGAATTAATCGTATTCACAAATATACGTTATGAAAACCACAATATTTCATATCCATAACAAATAGAGGATTCACAAATTTTTTCATCTCATTATCCATTTAAAATTTTCCTCTAAGCCGATTTGGAAATTTAAGGTTATCTCAAACCTAATTCACATTCATAACCTAATTTATCACCGACTTCACACTCGATTTGGATTTCACGTTACATCGTCAATCCTCAACACATAATTGATGTCTATCGATATATAACCTCTGAGCTCGTACGTCTCAGAGAAGGGTGTTAAGCTAAGAGAATAAATTCTCCGCCACCGCAGATATAAATTTAATAGAGATCAATTGATATGTCGTCAATTCACGACGTTAGACATACAATCCAAATCATCTATTTAAAATTCAAAGTTCAACTTACATTGTTTTTGTGTGTCAAAGTTAAACTCCATTTAACTCAAAATTCAATTACTTTGAAATTTTTCCAAGTTGAACTAAGTGTTCAAATTTCTCAAAAATAATATCTTTACAAGATATAAAATTTTCACACTTAGTTCAACTTGGAAAAATTTCAAAGTGATTGAATTTTGAGTGATGAGAGCAGATGCTATATTTGAAATTTGATTTTAAACTGATAAGAACAGATGCTATGCCAAAAACTTTGCTTGTTTATGTTGCTGCATGTGTTGTATATATGTGCCTATAAACTCCCCCTATGGTTTGATGTTTTGCTGTGTATCATGCTTGCATGCCTATATATGAATGATCTCAGTTATAAAGGTCTGTGAACATCCTATAATATGAAAATAACAAAATTTACAAGTTTAAACCAATTGGTTGATGAAAATGATACATGCTAAAGTTCTTGGAACCATTATGTGATTATGTATTTATGCATATGCATGTCACTGTGAGTAAACTTTCATATTTAAACATAAATAACCTGTGAAAACTGTGTGATGACTTCTCTGCATTTTGTATGCATGACTGCTTATGGCATTTCTGTTGATTTTTAAACAACTCAAGTTTCTGTGAGTAACATTTCCTGTTTTCTTAAAGTTAATATAAAAAAAGAAAATTGGTTGCATGCTTAAGTTGTTAAATGAATATGTATGATGAAGTATGGTATATATATATATATATGAAAGTACCTGCAAGTTTGTGACTGTAAACAAATTAGTGGCTGTGCACGTGAGTTCTTCAAAATTTCAAACTTGTGTTGATTTCTGAATTTTCTTTTGACTTTGTTTACTGAATTGAACTTAAATGCTTGAACAAATCAGGGTTGTTTAGGATGTGTGAGTTCTAATTGTATATAAACTACATATGATATCTGGAATCTGGAAAAACAAGTTTCAAAATCAAACTGTTATATAAAAACAGAAATCAATCAAACTGCTATTGAAAAAAAAAAAATTCTTGATTTAGACTCCTATGTTTATATCTGATCTAAAAGATGGCTAAAATTACAGTTTTACTTCTTTATGGACTCCATTGGTGTTGCTTTGTTTTCATGTAGATGGTGTATTTATTTATTTTGAAAATCACCACTGTTACACCATAACTAATAATGAGAACTTGATAAACACAATGATGAGCTGTTGCAAGTGATATTGATATTTGGTAGAATTTCAAAAAAAAAAAAAATATATATACTTTTGAATCTGACTTCTTGTTTCTTTTTACTAAGGTGAACAGCTTGAAGATTTTCTCGCAGCGAAGTTAGAGAGAGGGGGATTTCGGCATTCACTAAAGTTTTCAGCAAAATTTTTCTTGTACTTTAAAATATAAATTGTTTCCGCTGTATAAATTCAAGTATAATTCATTGTGTAACTCTGATACTTGTATATAAAAGAAACGTTTATTTATAAAATATATTGTTGTTCTGTGATTCTGTGACTGATTCTGTTTAAATGTTATAAACTAAATAACAATCCGTCATCTTGAACGTTTCTAGTTGGTTTAATTACCGACTAGAGGCGGTTAGGGCGGCGGGTCATTAGAATCCTTTGGGACCTTTATCCGAGCGCTCGCAACAACAACCACAAAGTATCACAAAGTAATAGATCTGCAGTATCCACATAGGTAAGTATCTGGGCTCCATACCATGATACCACCCTTTACCAGAAGGGAATGACACACCCTAAAGGGAGCGACCCTCATAACCTTGCCGCATCTTTCCTGTTTCGACCATTTCCGGGGAGTGAGGTCCTGATGCAGTCTCGTCCACAAAGCTACGCTTTGGCACAAAGCCATGCTTTGGGTCAACAGATGACCAAAGCAATGATCACAAAGATAAATGATCAAACAAATGATCATATCACAAATGATCAATCAATGATCATCACACAGCAGCACTCAGCATGCCACATTACCAAATTGGGAATATCACTGATAAATATCAACTACATAACCTCTGAGCTCGTACGTCTCAGAGAAGGGTGTTAAGCTAAGAGAATAAATTCTCCGCCACCAAGCAGAAATGTATTTGATAGAAATCAGATAACATCTCAAAGTGTAATGTTGGACATACAACCATACAAGTCTGTTCCGGGTTCGAACAGAACCGAAGGCACTTCCGAAGAAGCCCTTGCAAATCCGGGTATCCACAATCCCGATCGGACTTCCCATCACTTAGGGAGAACTCTATACCGGAGCAACTCAGTGCAGAGTCAATCGACAGGTTATCCTATCGTTCTCACAAATACCCGGTCTTCACCACCGGTCTTCAAATGCTATCCATAACGTCGTATCACTATTCGGAATGGGCTATATGACACAAGGTCCTCTCCCAGCTAAACCGAATAGTGAGCGCCATATTTTAAAACATATGGATATGGGATTTTAGCTAAGTCACAACTTATAAAATCCAAAACTTTTCTTTCAAATGGTTATCAAATTACCATTTAAATCTTTAAACAAAAAGATTTATTTCACAAAGTTTCACCCAGTTTCACAAAGATCTATTCATAGATTTCAAAACAATTCTCATTCGATTTGGATTAACCAAATTTAATCTTTAAATTAAAGATTTATAGCTTTCAAAACACATTTCCAAAGATTTATCTAAAACTTGGAAAACTATTTTCATTTTTAGACTTGAAACCCTTTAACACAAATTGGAAATTCATTCTTATGTGAAAGCTTCAATCGTTTGAAAACAAATAGTTTTCTTTTTGGAAAAATCCGATTTCATTAATACAAGTTAAGATCTTCGGGTTAAATTTAAATTCCAAAACATCACTTTTAAAATGATTTTTAAAAACCCATATAAACCCATCTATAAGTTGAATAACTTTTATTTTCAAAAGCTTCAATTTTTAATTCTAAAACTATTTTGGGTTCAAAAATTAAATTTTAAACAATTTCAAATTCTGTGACTTAACCCATTACCTCGTGCAATCCATATTTGTGTGTGTATAGTGTGGTCGGGGGGTTCAACACAATAAGAGTGCCACATCATCAATCTGTACAGATTTAATCATTACAATTCGATGTGGGTTTCGGATAACCAAATGGAATCCGACTCCCTGTCGCATCAAAATTCAAATGTCGTTTTACAAGTAAAGAGGTTTGCATATTCATATAACAATATATACATCACAGATATAACAGCTCAGTATAAAGCATCACATAGCATCACATATCAAATATATCAATCCATCACAGAACATCCAATAACAATCAAACATCTTTAATTAAGATGAATAAACCGTGTGGTTATAAATTTATTCCGCACATAATTACCTCTATTTGAAACCTTTAAATGATTAATTATCATTAACTATAATTAATTAAGTCTTAACCATCTTCATTTATTAATCATTTATTTAATTAATTATCTTAATTAATTATCCTTTAATTGTAATTAGTTAATCTTACTTACTTATTTCTCAATTAACTACAATACTTAATTAATCCTTAATTGATAATGATTTCTTAATCATTTTAAGTTAATTAATCCTTATTTATTATCCTTGATTTCATTACCTTAATTAACCATATTAGTAAATTATACTTTGAAGTAATTAAGCCTCAATATTTGATTAAATCATCTTTAATTATCTACTATAATTGCTTTCACTAAGTAATTGTTATTTTATTTAATCATTTATTTATTACTTGATTTATTAACTTAATAATTTAATGAATCCAAATCATTAAATTCCATTTATTTATTTTTAAGATAAAACATCTCTTACTTAAATAAAGCCTTTTTTAAAAAAAAAAACAAATTCAAAATCAAAATTTTCCTTAATTTCAAAACTGAAATACATATTGAATCTTTATTTCCAAATTTAAACTTGATTCATTAAAGCTTTACTTACATTTTCATATTCATTTTAAAACCTGCAAACAACTTTCAGGTCTAAACCCTGAAAACAGTTTTTTTTAAATTTGATTTAAAACCAATCTTTAAACTTGTTTAAGATATTTCATTTTTGAAAACTTTGAATTCCAAACTCTATTTGAATTCAGATTTAACTTGCATTTAAATCAAATTACAACTTAAAATATGAGTTTCATTAAAAACATTAAAAACTGCAAAACATCTTTCAGGTTTAAAACCTGAAACAGTTTTAATTTTGATTTAAACAGAAATTAAAACTTTGTTTAAATTTAAAAATTTCATCTTTAAAACTTTGAACTCAGAACTCCATTTGAATTTAGTTCAATTCATAGTTAAATCAACCCTACACTAGAATTGAATTCAATTCAAATTTCTTTAAATAAAAACTGCAACTCTCTCTGGATTAAAACCTGCAACTGTTTTGAACTTTTGATTTAAAACAGAAATTTAAATCTTGATTAAATTTAAGATTTTACTTCTAAAAACCTTTGAATTCAAAGCTACATTTGAATTCTGTTTCTACTTCCACCTAATATCAAATTCCCACTCTAAAATTTAAATTTCATTCAACTTGCAAACTCTCAGTTATAAAACCTGAAACAGTTTTAATTTTGATTTAAACAGAAATTAAAACTTTGTTTAAATTTAAAAATTTCATTTTTTTTTTAAAAAAAACCTTAACTCAAAACTTCACTTGAATTCAGTATCAATTCATACTTGAATTAAGTTTCCAACCTAAAATATGAATTCCATTTAAAACTGCAAACTACAGGATTTAAGACCAGAAACTGTTTTGTTTTAAATTTTGATTTAAAACAGAATTTAAACTTGTTTAAATTTAAAAGTTCCATTTTTAAAAACTTTGAACTTCAAACCTTATTTGAACTCAGTTTTAACATCCTAAGTTAAACTTTAGTTTGCATTTTATTTCAAACTTTAAAAATCTGGAAAACAGTTTCCTGTTTCCTGAATTCTGCATTTACATTATTTCAAAATAAGAATTCAAACTATTTGAATTCATCCTTAGATTCAAGTTAAATCTTAAGTTCAAATTGCCAGATTTAATTTTAGCTTATTCTTATTTTCTGCATTTTGGGAAAACATAAAGATCTCTCCCCTTTACTAAACGTCGAACCTGGTTCGCCGGAGCTTATAACACATTAAGTAAATAACACAGCGGAAGAAAAGAATAGCATATCAATATACAACATTTGATACAATAACTGATACAACATGAATGATACAACAGAATACAATAGAATGGTACAACAGATAATACAATGAATATCAACATTATCAGAGATACAAACAATAGCAGCGGAAATAAAAGATAACACAAGCAGCGGAACAAAATCTCCAATATAGTCTTCAAGAAAGAACTCCAGTAACAGTAATCTCCATCTCCAAAGCACCAATTTGGATTTTCGTAACAACCGCAATGCATTCAGTTAATTATTTCTGAAAGTTTTGAAAAAAAAAAACCGATTTAGAAAATGATTTTAACATATGAAATTGAATATCACTTATTCTTATTTTCTGCATTTTGGGAAAACATAAAGATCTCTCCCCTTTACTATTTTCCCCTTTTGTTGTAATGGCTATGATTTACCAGTAGTTCCCTGAGTACACACTGCAACCAAGACCTCTTGTCAACACCTAGCAATACCATCTCCAGCCACCATCATCGACACGACCTTAGCATAGCTACCTCTGCACTTACTAAACAACCTCTCAAATTCTTTCCCCACTCGATACAACAGAGAGAAGATGCAGACTCCCAAAAATTTCAATACTGCACTCTCAAACAGTGGTTTTGAAACCTGGAAACACTCAATTCCCCTCCTCTCTCTCTCTCACTGATCAAATATCACCAAATTCCTTCATTCTCACATCAACATTCAACCTACTGGAAGTATCCTAACCCCATAATTCCACTAGCCTATCAAATGCTTCTAAAATTCTATTTCTGTTCAAACAGAATACTACTTTACATAGTTTATTTTAAAAGTGAAATTTGTTTTATACTTTCTGATTTTTAACATGCATCAATGTTATAATCTTGTAAAAAAAAAATGATGTTAGTATCCTGATTTTAAATTAAAAATTACTCCCTGCTATAACTATTTCAGAAGTATCAGGTTTGGGCTTAACTTATTTTAACTAATTCATGATTTCCAGCACCTAACTTTATATTAACAAACATATTCTGTTTGTACATAAAATTTCTAACTGTAACAATACAAATGATAAAGATTTTTATTTAAGAATATTCTAGTTTACAGACTAACTTGATCTGCATCTACAGAAATCATCACATATATATATTCATACACAGAACATTCATGAATAAGCAATCACTACATCATTTTATTTTATTTTTCTCACTTCATAAGCTCAGATGTCATAATTTTTAGTGCATGTGAGTTTACTCATGTCATTTTAAAACAAACAGAACAGTTTTGTTTAAACCATTTGATTTCTGTAAATAAACATAAGCTATGTAGTTTATTGTTTGATTTTGATTTCAAAAAAAACTGTTTTAAAAAAAATAAGAAGCTTACTCACAACAGAGATATGCATTTATACATACTCATACATTTACATCCATAAAAATATGTAAATTCAAACATGCAGTCATCTAAACCATCATACTTCAAGAGTCAACCATAAAATCAGAAACATATAGGTAGATAAATGAGTTTGCTCACAAGCATGAAAACAGAGAAGCAATTAACAACAGAGTTTTATATATGCATCAGATAAAGAGGATGAAGGATTTCTCACAAATAAACACATGCAAGCAATAACATATATCAGAGAAGAAAATAAATGCAGGCATCCACGCATGACAGATTTAAGGCCAAGTTTAAATAGCATCTGTTCTCATCAGATTTAAAAGCAAAATTACAAATAGCATCTGTTCTTATCAGGTTAAAAAGCAAGATTACAAATAGCATCTGTTCTTATCAGATTTAAAAGCAAGATTTGATTGCATCTATTCTTATCAGTTTAAAACAAATTTAATAGCATCTGTTCTTATCAGATTAAATCAAATTATCGGAGCAAACGATAGCAAATAACACCAACAACCATACATGCAGAGACTTATATGTCCTTATCAGTTTTAAAGTAAATTAGCCGAGCAAATGATAACGAATAACACCACAAATCATAGCATGCAACCAAGC
The DNA here is from genome assembly GCA_030765085.1 of Allium cepa. Classification (NCBI taxonomy): domain Eukaryota; kingdom Viridiplantae; phylum Streptophyta; class Magnoliopsida; order Asparagales; family Amaryllidaceae; genus Allium; species Allium cepa. Next base: position 592,967,341 of record CM060928.1, read on the forward strand.
ATTCAATTCAAACAGATCTAAATACTTGAATAAAAGATTAATCGTGAGCAGAGAACTCACCTTATCACGAATTGGAGCAGCCGCGAGCTACTGAAGCCGAGGCCTTCGATTTGAAGTCAAAGCCGTGAAGGTCGAAGAGATTGAAGCATTGCCCTCAAATTCAAGTAGATTTTTTTTTGTTTAGGGTTTAAAAAATGGAAATGGTAAAGTGAAATAAAGGGAATCGGGTATCGGGTTGAAAGTTGTAGGTTTTAAATCTGTAATTTTACAGTTTTAAATTTTGATGAAAACTCATATTTTAAAAATTATAAATTGATTCAAATGTAAGATTGAACTGAATTCAAATGGAGTTTGAATTCAAAACTTTTAAAAATGAAATATTTTAAATTTAAACAAGTTTTAAATTTTGTTTTAAATCAATATTAGAACTGTTGCAGGTTTTAGAACCTGTATTTTTGCAGTTTTGAATTTTTATGAAATTCATATTTTTTTTTAGTTGAAACTTGATTCAAGTAATACTTGAATCTGAATTCAAATGTAGTTTGAGTTCAAAAGTTTTTAAAAATGAAATTTTAAATTTAAACAAATTTCAGATTCAGTTTTGAAATTTAGTTTAAAAACTGTTTCAGGTTTTTAAAGCCAGAGAGTAATTTTGCAGTTTTAGTTTAAATGAATTCATATTTTTCTTTAATAAAATCTGATTCAAATGGAAGTTGAATCTTAATTCAAATGTAGTTTTGAATTCAAAAGTTTTAAAAAATGAGAATCTTAAATTTAAACAAGTTTTAAATTCTGTTTAAACCAAGACTAAAAACAGTTCAGGTTTACTTTTAAAACCTGACCTTTGAATTTAAACAAGTTTGTATGTTTTAAATATTGAGCAAATTTAAATGTTTTAAACCAGATTTAAATTGGTTTTGAAATTTAGTTAAAAACAGTGTATGGTTGATGAGACCTGTTGCATGTAAGTATATAATGTTTGCTTGTGATTTAATGTGAATGTGTGCCTATGAGCATGCAATCTGGAAAATGACCAGAAATCATATTTTTGAGGTGGATCTGAACATTTAGATAATGCTGTGTTTTTATAAGTATGAATGTGATGCATGTTGGATTTCCTAAACTACTTGATGTTGCCTGATTTTCGTGGATCGTTACTGTTGTTAGATTTTTATTTCGATATTTGCTTTAAACAGTTAGTCAAGCACTATGCCTGTGCATTAACTTATTTTGTCCTTGTTGCTTTATACCTTGAAATTGAACATATAGCCCAAAGTATGTTACTTTGATTTGCACGTCCCTGTAGTTTGGCTTGGTTGGCTGCCCAGATTTGTTCTTGCTGGTTTGATATAAGTGTACTCCTGTACACCCCTTATGCTCATTTGTGGGAATTTATATTATTTACATCCTCTTTTATTTGGACTAATCCAATTTGTTCATCATCTCTGTTACCATTTTATTCAGTCATTGCAAATTTAATTACTTGAATTAAGATTAATCCTGACTCGAGTGTTTTTGTGTTTTGCAATTAACGCTCGGGTCAGACCGAGTATTTTTGCAGCTTGGAGATTTTCTCGCAGCGAAGTTAGAGAGAGGGGGATTTCGGCATTCACTAAAGTTTTTCAGTAAAATTTTTCTTGTACTTAATAAATATAAATTGTTCCGCTGTATAAATTCAAATGTAATTTATTGTATAAACTCTGATATATGTAAAAGAAAAATTCATTTATGAATAATATTATGATTATTCTGTGATTCTGTGGCTGATTCTGTTTAAATGTTATAAACTAAATAACAATCCGTCATCTTGAACGTTTCTAGTTGGTTTAATTACCGACTAGAGGCGGTCAGGGCGGCGGGTCGTTACAAAGTACCACTTTGTTTTGTGTAATTTATTTTCTTTACTTTGTTTTGTAAATCTTGTTTAAATTATGTTATTAAAATTTCTCCAATAGTTACATTATGTTTTTCATATTAAACTCGAAAAATTCAAATTACTTCACGGTTTTCAAATCAAAATTTAATTCAATTTTTTATTTACGTAAGTAATAATCCTTAAATCCAAATTATTTTTCTAAGTCATTAGTCCGAATTTTTAAATATAAATTTAATACTCAATCTCAACTCCAAAGTCAAATTTAAATTTTTATTCAACTCTTTATAGATTAAATTTTAAAATTTAATCACCAATTTCATAGAAATGTTTTATATAGCATTGGGAATTCAATTTAAATTATCATTCAAATACTTAAAATTAATTAAATATTCACAATTTAAATTGTTCAAAATTTAGGATCGTTACAATAATCTATGCAGAACAAACACAATATGTTCACACAATAAATTCTAACTAGAATTCAGACCTAAAGAAGTGAATTTGAATTTAAATTCAAGTAAGAACATAAGCATGACCGTTAAAACAATTTACACAACATTTTTCTGCATAATCTATAAAGTACACAGAACATCCATTTTCAACAGTCAAAACATACTCAATTCTATCAATACTTATGCATAGATAAATTTGATACTATCTATAAATAGTGATGTTGCTTACTAAAGAAAAACAGTACAGTTATTATCTTTTTAATTTACCACCGTTTGATTTTCTTAAATTGAAAAACATTTGAATTTAACTTGATTTTCTGAAACCTTATTAACTTAATTTTAAATAGAGAGAAACTGTTTTTAAACAAAAAATTTCTCACAATAACATGTAAATGCAACATAACAGTGAAATCAAAATATATGCAATAGTAAATTTAATTGGACAGTGCAACTCAATATCAACAGTGCAATGGACAGAGTTACAGGCTTTGATTTTTATTTTTCTTTTAAACTTAGAAATATTTTCAAATTTTGGTTTAAACTTAACAAACATAATTTGTTAAAGAATCATAGCCCAATAAGGATCAAACCAAAGAAAAATGAATTTTCTTTTCCTACCTGTACTCTACATATTTTCAAAACAGAGGAGCATCTTGATATTTCATTCACATGCAAACAGATTTGAAACAAGTATACTTAGTTCAACAACATGCAAACATATTTATCATCGAGTTTCAAGTCATGCAACTAGATTTTTATGAAAACAAGTTAGAGTTTACTCACAGTATTATATTTTTTTTTTCTTGAAACTGTATATCATAATAAAGGTGGCATATACTTACATATACACAAGCATGCATCCATCACAATATAGATAAATTCACATCCATCACATGCAGCAACCTCGTCAGTTTATAAATAAAGATTCAACAACATCTGTTCTTATTAATTTAAAAATTAAAGTAGCTTCTGTTCTTAAGAGTTAAAATTCAAGCAAATCGAGCAAGTGACAGTAAATAGCATCTGTTCTTAACAGTTCATAACTTTAGTGTGATACTTTCAGGTAAGCTCTGTTTTAAAAATTTATAGTTTATGAGATTTTGATTTTTTTTAAAACAAGTGTTGACAATTAAATTCAAAAATGAAAACTGCAGATTTGTGAAGCAAAAAGGGGTTTCTGGTTTCAAAAGGCAGTGCATAGTTTTTCTTTTTGGAATACATTAAAAAGGCAAGTAATCTTTCTTTGTAAAATGTGAACTTGAAGTTATAATTTCTTATAAAGAAAGAGTTTAACTCAATAATATTTAACATTAAATTTTTTTGCAGGAAGGTTAAGGATTTAAAAGCTACCTTTCTTTTTGGTTTTCAAGTTCTGTTTTTTTTCAAAACTGCAGAGAAAAGAAGCTTCTCTGTTAATCCAAAACTGTAAGTATTCCAGAGGTTTTTGTTATTAATAATTAAAAATAAATAAATACAACTTGGGTTTAATACTACCATATCCAGTTTTCTGTAGGAAGAATTAAGGATAGAGTCTTAATCTATTTTGGTTTCAAATTTCAGAAGTAAGAAGTGTCTTCTCTGCTATAAGTTTCAAAAGTAAGTAAAATAGAAATCCCTGTTTTTAATAATTCAAATGCATAAATACAACCACAATTAACCAGAGGATTGTAACTATAAATTCTCAGATCTGAACCCCAAGAGAATTAAAGTAGGAAAGAAGAAAAATTGCAAGCCTCATCTCTCTGTTTGGTAGAACTGTCAACAACTTCTAGAATCAAGTGAGTAAACTCCTATTTTCCTATTAATCTTTTGTTGTCGTATGCTGGATGATATAGTAAAGATAATCTTTGGTTTCTCATGTAAGAATTTTGAATATATGATTGAATGTTGGCTATGCATGCTGATTTTACAAAGAGCTAATTACTGTTCTAGCTTCAGAAAACCAAAAACCTGTCATACCCCTCTTTCCCTTCTTCCCCTATTTGATCTGCATGTTAAACAATGGTTGAACTTACACTGTGTGTTAGCAACAAGTTGGGGATCTTTAGTTTGAACTTACACTTCATTCTAGTAACAAAACTAAACAACTTTTTTTGTAAGTGGCTTTACTGGAAACTGAAGTATTTTAAGTATCAGGGATTACCATTTCAAAAGCCCACCTTCTCTCCTTTATATTCTTCTGAACAAGTTGGAATTTTAAACTGATAACATGTTTTCAGTAATTAAATAAAAGAAAAATTGAAGTTTCCTTTGTCTAGAGACTGTAAAATAAAAAAAAACAAAAAAAAACAAGTCTGGGTAAATTGTTTTACTGGAAAAAAATAAAGATAAAAATGAGTACATCAGAACTTGGTTTTACAGGGTAAGTTGGAAACCCATTTTACATTTTCAGAAATGAATTTAAATGAGTTAAGCTTTTGTTTGAAAAAGGCCTGTTATATTCTGGAAACTGTAAACTTAATTTCATTGTAGCTTTCTGTTTACAAGCATAAAGCATATCAAAATCAAAACCAATTTTTTTCTTCTTTATTATTGTCTCTGAATAGATTTATAGCAAGTCAAAAAATGTTGTGTTTGAGTTTGCACCATACTTCAGAAAACTAATTAAAAACAGGTTTTAACTTCACTGGAGAATGTAAAATGCAGTCACAACCCAAACAAGTGAAAATTCGAACCTCATGGATTTGAAATTCAGTAACCCCATTTGAATCACCATCAAGATTAATGATTTTAGAAACAAGAATTAAATTTTTTCATTGAGTATTACTCAAGAAATTAGGAGTTGGTCGGAAGGTGAGTTTCTGGCAAAACCTGACGATCGAAGAAGTTATAGGTTTCAAATTCACTATCGTAGATGGATTGAGGGTTCGTGATTTCTAGAAAAATACTGGAAATTTTTTTTAATCTTTTGATTTTCAATTCGAGTCTAAAATAGGGTTTAATACCCATTTTTCTGTTCACGGTCGAATTGGGGTTGCTGCGCCTCCCACCGATGACCGGACCTTATCGCACCGGGGCCATCAGCAGCGTCACGTGTCGACGAGGGTGTGGACCAAATTTCGTGGCCTCTGACGATCGGAGGAGGCGGGACGAGGCATTTTTCTGGCGAGGCTTTACAGTGCTGATGGGTCGAGATAGCCGATTTTGACGCAAAGGAAGATGGGACGTTTCGATGCGTGGGGGTAGTTGCTGGGTGGGTGGTTAACGTGCGGCAACGTTCGCTTGAGGTCGGAGTTGCCTCCGGTGGCCGTACACGTGCACGTTGGTGGGGTATGTATCAGCGTGAGGCGTTGGGGAAGACAAATGGTGACTCGGAGCAACACGCGGGTAGATCGAGTGAAAACTCGAAGTACAACTCGGGGGGATTTTTGGTGTTCACCGTGTCATTTTATACTTAACCAAAATTTCGAAAGAAAAAATAAGGGCACGGGTCGAAATTGGGGTTAACTCGAAGTAGGGGGAAGTTTGGCTCGGGTACGACCCGAAGCATGTCTCGGGTATGCAGATGAAGCACTAGCACAGTTTTGATAAAACTTTTGAAACGCAATGTATTTTCTAAGTGAAGTAACCATAGTTGTTAATGTAATATGAAACTAATAGTTTTTAAAGTTTTGTGAAGTTCAAATTATTTAAATTAATAAAAGTTGTTTAAATGTTTGACTTAATAAAAAGTTTAAATATAAATATAAACTAATGTACAAATACAAAGTTCAAACCAAGTTTATAATAATAGTAAATAACAAAATTGATGTTTTGTAACGACTTTTTAAATATAAAAGAAAATAATTTAATAAATTAAAGAATAGGAGACTTATAAAATTAATTTAACTTAATAAGTTAACGATTAAGAATTTAAAAGTGAAATAATAAACTAAAGAATAATTTATTAACTTAGCCAATTAAAAAATAATTCAAAATCAAGTAAAATTCAACATTAATTTGAAATGATTAACAAAGACAATCATGTAGCTAATTCGCCTTAATCACAATTACTTGTATCAACGATGATTGATCATCATCTAATACCCCATACGGGATTGACATTTTTGTTGTGATGCTGTGATTGCTTTGTGATAAGCTATGATTTGTGATTTGCTCCTATATGTATGTGAAACCCTTTTGCCCGTAAAACGGCATTTAAACTTCAATGCGACAGGGAGTCGGATTTCAGTTTGTTATCCGAAACCCACATCGAACCCTAAATGTGAACCTTTGTGATTGATACACCCACATGTTTTAAATTTGAGCGCTCACTATTCGGATTAGCCGGGAGAGGACCTTTGTGTCGTATAACCCATTCCGAATAGTGATTCGACGAATAGATTGCAAATTGAAGACCGGTGGTGAAGACCGGGTGTCTTCGAAAACGATAGGATAACCTATCGATTGTCCCTGCACCGAGTTGCTCCGGTATAGGGATTCCCTAAGTGATGGGAAGTCCGATCGAGATTGTGGACGCCCGGATTTGCAAGGGCTTCTTCCTTTATTGGACGAAGTGCCTTCGGTTCTGTTCGAACCCGGAACAGACTTGTATGGTCGTGTGTCTGACACTACGCTTTGAGATATAAAGCCGATTTCTTTCAAATACATATCCGTTGGTGGCGGAGAATTTATTCTCTTAGCTTAACACCCTTCTCTGAGACATACGAGCTCAGAGGTTATGTAATTGAAGATTATCAGCTATATACTCCCAATTTGGTAGTGTGGCATACTAAGTGTTGCGGTATAATGATGATCATTTGTTGATCATCTGTGATCAAAGCATGGCTTTCATGTAAAGCGTAGCTTTGTGGACGAGACCTCATCAGACCTCACACCCCGGAAATGGTCGAAACAGGAAAGATGCGGCAAGGTTATGAGGGTCGCGCCCATTAGGGTATGTCTTCTAACTAAATTTCAAAACCAATTTAAATCTGGTTTAAAACATTTAAATTTGCTCAATATTTAAAACATACAAACTTGTTTAAATTCAAAGGTCAGGTTTTAAAAGTAAACCTGAACTGTTTTTAGTCTTGGTTTAAACAGAATTTAAAACTTGTTTAAATTTAATATTCTCATTTTTTAAAACTTTTGAATTCAAAACTACATTTGAATTAAGATTCAACTTCCATTTGAATCAGATTTTATTAAAGAAAAATATGAATTCATTTAAACTAAAACTGCAAAATTACTCTCTGGCTTTAAAAACCTGAAACAGTTTTTAAACTAAATTTCAAAACTGAATCTGAAATTTGTTTAAATTTAAAATTTCATTTTTAAAAACTTTTGAACTCAAAACTACATTTGAATTCAGATTCAAGTATTACTTGAATCAAGTTTCAACTAAAAAAAATATGAATTTCATGAAAATTCAAAACTGCAAAAATACAGGTTCTAAAACCTGCAACAGTTCTAATATTGATTTAAAACAAAATTTAAAACTTGTTTAAATTTAAAATATTTCATTTTTAAAAGTTTTGAATTCAAACTCCATTTGAATTCAGTTCAATCTTACATTTGAATCAATTTATAATTTTTAAAATATGAGTTTTCATCAAAATTTAAAACTGTAAAATTACAGATTTAAAACCTGCAACCTAAAACCCGAGACACCATGATTTTACTTCGAGTTTTCCTCCCCACTACTTCAAGATAACATCACAAAATTCCGAGGCTTGCTTCGGGTCAAAACCCTGCACACAACCAGTAGTTCCCTGAGTACACACTGCAACCAAGACCCCTTGTCAACACCTAGCAATACCATCTCCAGCCACCATCATCGACACGACCTTGGCATAGCTACCTCTGCACTTACTAAACAACCTCTCAAATTCTTTCCAGAAACTTTAAAATTTTGAAAATTGCATCTTGATGTTTGATTTCAGAAATTTAGATTTCTTGAAACATTAAGAAAACATTAAGACAGAAATGCTTTGAAGCTTGTTTTCAGGTTGAACTCATGGACACTGGTTTCCCTTTATTATTTTTACAGACGTTGTTTTTAGCTTGTTTAAACAGAGACACACATCCCTGTAACATTCATGCATACAATTTCACACACACATACTTATATAAACATGCAACATTATCATTCTTGCACCACATTACTTCATGAATCAATCCCAACATCAAGCTGTAATAGGTTAAGTTTGCACACAAACAAAAGTAAACATATTCAGGCTTAATATCTATTTCCAGATTTTATGCATAAAGAAGATATATACACACAGGCATCACCCAACATCATACTAATCAGATCATCACATACAATAGATATTCAAACAAACCTAAGGCTTTAAGATTAAAGGGTTGCTCACAAATAAACACATGCAAGCACAAACAACATATATCAGAGAAGAAAGTAAATGCAGGCACTCATGCATGACAGATTTAAGGCCAAGTTTAAATAGCATCTGTTCTTATCAGTTTAAAAATAAATTCCAAATTGTTTCTGTTCTTATCAGTTTAAAAATAAATTCCAAATTGTTTCTGTTCTTATCAGTTTAAAACGAATTATCAGAGAAAATGATAGCAAATAACACCCCAAATCATAGCATGCAACCAAACACCCAATTCAAACAAATCCAAATACTTGCATTAAAATCAATCGTGAGCCAAAGACTCACCTTTTCTAGCTGGGTAGAAGACGATGCCGGAGCTTCGCAAAAACCCAGCTTTGGAACAACGAACGCTATTGAACGAAAGCCCCAAATCGATCGCAAGCCCTAATTTAGAGACGAAGAGCTGAAGCCCTAATTGTTGAAGATGCCGCGAGCGAGTTGAAGCATCGAACTCGAAGCAGAAATTGAAGCCCTAGTTTGGAAGTGAAGAGGAAGACGAGAGAGACAGGGCCGCCATTAATTTTTTTTTTTTTTTCGTATGAAATCTGAAATGATGGAGGGAGGGGTTGCGTTTTGCAGAGGAGATCGTGATTTGTTTATACCGTAGGGTGGCTGATAGGTACGAAATTTTTGCAGACGATAAAAATATTGTGTACCAAAAGATTTTGCAATCTCTTTCTTTTCATATTTTATTTTATTTTTCTCACTTCATAAGCTCAGATGTCATAATTTTTAGTGCATGTGAGTTTACTCATGTCATTTTAAAACAAACAGAACAGTTTTGTTTAAACCATTTGATTTCTGTAAATAAACATAAGCTATGTAGTTTATTGTTTGATTTTGATTTCAAAAAAAACTGTTTTTAAAAAAATAAGAAGCTTACTCACAACAGAGATATGCATTTATACATACTCATACATTTACATCCATAAAAATATGTAAATTCAAACATGCAGTCATCTAACCCATCATACTTCAGGCATCATCAAAGCAGATTCAAAGCTTCAACAGATCAGAACAGAATGGAAGCAGTAATTCAAGGTAAACTAGCAACAAACATGAAGTGAATCATGTCAAAGGCAATACACGAGAGCATACAAGTGCAGACAACAGGGCTCAAACCAGTGTCAACAAAACAGCAATTAAGCACATGTATGCAGACCAGTCAAGTAAATGTAGAGAACAAGCTACATGATGAACAAGTGCAGACCAAATGCAGTGAAACCCAAGTATACAATGCACTATGCAGTGCACACTAAGTCTAGCTACTCAAATGAACACAGCATGTACAAGTTACAAAAACTCAAGTGAAACAAGTACAGTGTGACAGTGAATGGGAAAGCATGTGAACATAGCAACTGCCACAAGAAATGCAACAGTGTCCAACTCAAATGACAGCAATGCACAAATGCAAAATGGAGTAAATGCCAACATGAAATGATTAAGAATCAAAATAGAGACAAGGTAAATCAAGGCAGTGCATCAAATGACCAATGATATAACCCAGTGAAACAACTCAGTGATCAACACAGCAGCTCGAAGACAGAGTACATGCAAATGCATCAAAGCATCATGAACATACACAAATGACCAAGCTACAAGTATGGCAGTGAAACAACTCAAGAGATCAACAATGCAACACTTGATTGAGCTACAGACAGGTTTAGACTAAAGTTTGAACTTGCTTTCATTTATTTCTGAAAATATAGAATAGGTCTTAAACCAAAGTTAAACTCAATTTAACTCAAAATTCAGTCACTTTGAAAATTTTCCAAGTACTAAACATACTTGCTTCAATTCTATCAATACTTATGCATAGATAAATTTGATACTATCTATAAATAGTGATGTTGCTTACTAAAGAAAAACAGTACAGTTATTATCCTTTTAATTTACCACTGAATGTTTTTCATCCACATGTCACGACCCGAAATCCAACGTTCGAAAATTGACATCAAATACCTCACTTGTACTCGACTGTCAATGATTCAAACATCGAACTCCAGTCGGATGGAGCTTATAACAACATTAGATGAATATATAACAGCGGAAAATAAAAATGAACATCATGCATCATATCACAGATACAACATCACAATAATATCTGTTACAACATCAGAGTACATAATACATGAATTACATATCCAAATAGAATGACATAATAGAACAACTAGATATCATATGCCAAAGTCTCCAAAAAGATAAAGTGATGGTGAACATCCAAGCTAAGCACCTCGAGATCCAAAAAACTTCCAAAATGTCTCTAAGGTATGAGCCACCAAAAAAAACCGTCTCCAAAACCAAAATACTCCCAAAATGCAGCTAGAGCCAAAATATAGAAAACCTGCTACTAGGCTGCCCGTGTAGAAATGGGAGGCACCCAGAGTTTAGAAAGGAAACAATAAACTCCGGGTCAGTCATGGGACTTGTATGAGTAAACACAGGTAATTGCTTTCAAATAAACAAATTTATACAAGGAAGATCGGTATGCTTTTGGAAAATGAAACTACCATAAGACCTCCCGCCACACACACAATGCAATCGCAGAATTGGAGGAGATTTCTTCTTATGATAGTCAAATATGCTTGATACGGGAAAATTCTTTGGTATTATTACTAGTGCATAGTGTAGAAAGCCATTTCGAAAGTAAATATCAATCCTAGCCAACATACGACCAGTATCGTATGCCTACTATAGCTACCATCTAAACAGTGGGGCGCCACCATAAGTAAATGGTAGGTAATACAACTAAAACCGTACGGGGTTCGTATTGGGAATTGGGTTTCCAACAAATGGTCAGGCTAAGGAACTTCCTATGCCACATGGGTACGCCTCTGGCGGGACGTCCCGAGAACTAACGTTACGGTTAGATCTCTGCCAACACAAGGCCGGGTTACCTCTGTAACTAGGTAACTACTACACGAATATGCCACTCCCCGGTCCTTTGGGACCTTCATCCGAGGGCCCTCCATCACAAAGCAACAACCACACAGAATAATGAGATTGAAGCAACCACATAGGTAAGCATCTGGGCTCCATACCATGACACTACCTTTTTCCAGAAGGGAATGACATACCCTAAAGGGCGCGACCCTCATAACCTTGCCGCATCTTTCCTGTTTCGACCATTTCCGGGGTGTGAGGTCTGATGAGGTCTCGTCCACAAAGCTACGCTTTACATGAAAGCCATGCTTTGATCACAGATGATCAACAAATGATCATCATTATACCGCAACACTTAGTATGCCACACTACCAAATTGGGAGTATATAGCTGATAATCTTCAATTACATAACCTCTGAGCTCGTACGTCTCAGAGAAGGGTGTTAAGCTAAGAGAATAAATTCTCCGCCACCAACGGATATGTATTTGAAAGAAATCGGCTTTATATCTCAAAGCGTAGTGTCAGACACACGACCATACAAGTCTGTTCCGGGTTCGAACAGAACCGAAGGCACTTCGTCCAATAAAGGAAGAAGCCCTTGCAAATCCGGGCGTCCACAATCTCGATCGGACTTCCCATCACTTAGGGAATCCCTATACCGGAGCAACTCGGTGCAGGGACAATCGATAGGTTATCCTATCGTTTTCGAAGACACCCGGTCTTCACCACCGGTCTTCAATTTGCAATCTATTCGTCGAATCACTATTCGGAATGGGTTATACGACACAAAGGTCCTCTCCCGGCTAATCCGAACAGTGAGCGCTCAAATTTAAAACATGTGGGTGTATCAATCACAAAGGTTCACATTTAGGGTTCGATGTGGGTTTCGGATAACAAACTGAAATCCGACTCCTTGTCGCATCGAAGTTTAAATGCCGTTTTACGGGCAAAAGGGTTTCACATACATATAGGAGCAAATCACAAATCATAGCTTATCACAAAGCAATCACAGCATCACAACAAAAATGTCAATCCCGTATGGGGTATTAGATGATGATCAATCATCGTTGATACAAGTAATTGTGATTAAGGCGAATTAACTACATGATTGTCTTTGTTAATCATTTCAAATTAATGTTGAATTTTACTTGATTCTGAATTATTTTAATTTGCTAAGTTAATAAATTATTCCTTAGTTTATTATTTCCCTTATAAATTCTTAATCGTTAACTTATTAAGTTTAATTAATCTTATAAATTTCCTATTCTTTAATTTATTAAATTTCTTTCTTTTAAATTTTAAAAGTCATTACGAAACATCAATTTGTTAATTTACTATTTTATCATTATAAACTTGGTTTGAACTTTGTATTTGTATATTAGTTTATATTTATATTTAAACTTTTTATTAAGTTCAACATTTAAACAACTTTTACTAATTTAAAAAATAATAATAATTTGAACTTCATAAAATTTTAAATACTATTAGTTTCACATTACATTAACAATTATTGTTGACTCACTTAGAAAATACATGAAATTGCTTTTCAAAAGTTTTATTAAAAACTGTGTTACTGTGTTATATTTGCATACCGAGACATGCTTCGGGTCGTACCCGAGCCAAACCTCCCCCTACTTCGAGTTAACCCCAATTTGACCCGTGCCCCTTTTTTTTCGAAATTTTGGTTAAGTATAAAACGACACGGTGAACACCAAGAATCCCCCGGGTTGCACTTCGAGTCTTCACGCGATTTACCCGCGTACTGCTCCGAGTCACCATTGGTCTCCCCCAACGCCTCACACTGATACACACCCCACCAACGTGCACGTGCACCGCTAGCGCCGCCGCCTATGGTCAGAGCCAAGGCCACGAGCGAGTCGCCTATCGTCCCCTAGAGCGACACGAACACCCAGATCTCGATTTTTGCTTCGAAGTCGCGAATCGAACATCACACCCAAATGTCATCATCAGGAACGCCACCGAAAACTGCCACGCGCCGCCGCCTCAGGCCATTATCGGCCACCAAACTCAGTACCAAGCCTCGCCATCGTGTCACGCTTCGAACCCCCCCCAGTGGCACGCGGTCCGATCCCGTGTGGTGGTGCGGCAAGCCTTTTCAACCGTGCGCAGTATTTTGGGTTCTTAAACCCTAAAACAAACTCAAATTCAAATTCTGGATTTTAAAAAAATCGAACAGCATTTTTCTGATGATCACGAGCCCCCAAGCCATCTACGACAGCGAATTCGACGGCCATAGCTCCTTAGATCATCAGTTTTTGGTAAAACTTTAATTACCGATCAACCCCCATTTTCCCGAGCAATATGCAATGAAAAAAAATTAATTTTTGTTTCAAAAATCATTATTCTTGATGGTAATGCAAGTGGTGTTGCTGAAATTCAATTCCATGAGGTTCGAAATTTCACTTGTTTGGGTTGTGACTGCATTTACATTATCCAGTGAAGTTTAAACCTGTTTTTAATTAGCTTTAATTAATTGTTAGATGGAATACCAGTTTAAACAATCATTTAATCTTAATCTTCAACATGATTCAGGAGCAAGGAGAAGAAGAAGACATTGTATTTGAATGTATTTCACTCTGTAAACAGAGTTTAAGCTTAACAACAAATTTCTTTCTTCCAAAGTTTCCAGTAACTACAGCCTGTTTTTGATTAGTTTCTGAACATGGTGACAGCTCAACACAATTCAACTTGTCACACATTTATTTCAGAAGGAATAAAGCAGAGAAAAATTTGAACTGGGTTTTAATATGTTTTATCCTTGCAAACAAAGAAGGCTGTATAAAATTTACAGTTTCCAGGAAAACAACTTTACTTTGATTTTTTTTTTTTTTTCTGAACTAAAACAGGGACTATAACTTGTACAGTCAATCATAACAAACCAAACATTCAATCATACATTCAAATTTTCTTGCGTGCAAACAAGATTTAAGTTTCCTATATCACTCAAAGCATACACATAGAAATCATGATAAAGAAAACAAAGTTTACTGACCTGTTTCTAGAAGTTGACAGTTTTCAAACAGAAAGATGAGCCCGCTACTCCTTTTCTTCTTTTCTACTCTAATTCTCTTGGGGTTCAGATCTGAGAATTTATAGTTACAATTCTCTGGTTAATTGTGGTTGTATTCATGCATTTGAATTATTAAAAACAGGGATTTCTATTTTACTTACTTTTGAAATTTATGGCAGAGAAGACACTCCTTACTTCTGAAATTTGAAACCAAAATAGATTAAGACTCTATCCTTAATTCTTCCTACAGAAAACTGGATATGGTAGTATTAAACCCAAGTTGTATTTATTTATTTTTAATTATTAATAACAAAAACCTCTGGAATACTTACAGTTTTGGATTAACAGAGAAGCTTCTTTTCTCTGCAGTTTTGAAAAAAACAGAACTTGAAAACCAAAAAGAAAGGTAGCTTTTAAATCCTTAACCTTCCTGCAAAAAAATTTAATGTTAAATATTATTGAGTTAAACTCTTTCTTTATAAGAAATTATAACTTCAAGTTCACATTTTACAAAGAAAGATTACTTGCCTTTTTAATGTATTCCAAAAAGAAAAACTATGCACTGCCTTTTGAAACCAGAAACCCCTTTTTGCTTCACAAATCTGCAGTTTTCATTTTTGAATTTAATTGTCAACACTTGTTTTAAAAAAAATCAAAATCTCATAAACTATAAATTTTTAAAACAGAGCTTACCTGAAAGTATCACACTAAAGTTATGAAGCATGAGAAAGTATTTTCAGATATTTTTTTAGCTTGAAGGGAAGAAGACAGTTTGGTTTTCCTTTGAACTTTTTTTTTTTTTTGAATGTTGAAGTAAAACTTGCTAATATCTTTTGATTACTGAGAAACAGATGTTAGGGGTTTAAAATTCGAATTTTTAGAAGGTGAAGGGTTTTCTGATTTTTTTTATTTGATTATTTTATTGAGGAGATGATGGTTTGTGCCATTTGTAAGAAGATATCTTAACACATAGATCTTGTAAATCATTAAATTTTATTGTGAAGGTAAGTTTCAGATTTTTGATGTAACAAAGCAAAAGAAATGTATAGATTTCATTTCCTATATTATATGCATAAACTTTTATAAACCAATATACATACTTTTTATTCATTTGTTGTATATATGCATATGTACAATGTTTTAAAAGAGAAGTTGTCTTACAAGGGTATACTTGTTCCTCAATGATTCTCAAATGCTTCTTCATTTTAAAACATTCATTCCAAATTTAAATTCAAATCTTAAATTTCAAATTTGAAGTATAGACCTTTTAAATCCAAATGACTTCTATTATCATCTCAATATTTTTAAACATAGGATAAAATTTAGAATTCATTTCATATATTACTTTTACTTGTTTTTATTTGTTTTAGGTTTTTTTTTTCTCAAATTTATTCTCAAATCAAACCCCAAGAGTTCAAATATATTATTTTTTTGATTGATAATTTGGGGATGTTACAAATACCCCCTCCTTAGAAAATTTCGTCCTCGAAATTGAAAGAGAGAGAAAAATAGACCAAGAATATACGATTCAAAAAGAATAAGGAAATGGCTTACCGGCTAAGCCGAGATATCCACCCTGCATTTGGGATAAGATATGTAACGATCCTGAACACAAGTGCAGGTTTTGAACTACATATAGGCTTATTTAGTAATTTATAATTTCCCTGTAACTAAATGTTACAGGAAATAGGAACAGGGAGCAAAGGTTTCCTGGAAATTCAAAGCATAAGCATACACTTCATTCATATGCAACTCATTTCTTCTCCTATAGGCATTCAGACACAGGAGAAATTGGAACTCCAACATGTTTACTTTATTTTTCTAAAGCAACAGAGAATAGAAACAGAGAGGAAGGAAGGGGCTTGAAAAATTTTTGGTTTCCTGAAGCTAATACAGTGACAATTTTTTTTTTTTTATTTATTTTTTTAAAATCAACATGACAAGCCAAGCATTCCATCATACATTCAAATGCAAACAAAGTTTAGATTTCCTACATCACCCAAACATGCAATAGAAGCCAGGATAAAAATAAAACAAGGTTTACTCACCTTGTTCAAAAAGAAAGAACTGGGAAGGTCAGAAAAAAAGAACAGGGTCTTCAGTTGCAAATCAGAAATTGATTCTTTTATCTTTGAACTTGATTATTTTGCTGCAAATGATTGATGGATACCATAGCTTAATCCTTGTTGCATAAATGTTTAACAGATTCAATCAAAAAATCTTTAAAAGAAAATTTTACTTGCCTTGAATTTGTTTCAAAAATTACTGCACTGCTTTATTCTAGCCAAAGCCTGAAAGATGGAGTTCTGTAGGCTATAGCTTGAGTTTGTTTGCCTGAACTTGCATGTTTCCCCCAGGCTTTGAAATTGCTCCCAGGCTAAAGCTTCCAGATTTTCATTTGCATTGAGTTTTCTTTCAAATGGTTAAACAAATTATCATTTTTAAATCTTTAAACAAAAAGATTTATTTCACAAAGTTTCACCTAGCTTCACAAAGATCTATTCATAGATTTCAAAATAATTCCCATTTCAATTGGATTAACCCAATTAAATCTTTAAATTAAAGATTCATAGCTTTCAAAACACATTTCCAAAGATTTATCTAAAACTTGGAAAACAATTTTCCTTTTAGACTTGAAAATCCTTTTAACACAACTTGAAAGTCCATTTCTTATGAGAAAGCAAATCTAATTTATACAAGTTGAAATCTTGAGTTGAATTTAAATTCCAAAACGTCACCTTTTAAAATGGTTTAAAACCCCATATAAATCCATTTATAAGTTGGATAACTTTTTAAACCCTAGTTCCCAAATTACAGAATTCAATTCAATTATTGAATTCAAATTTAACTCAAATTATTTAAAATTTCAAAACTCAATCGAGTTATTCAAAATAACTTTTATTTTTGAAATTCATTTTTTTCAAAAGCTTCAATTCTAATTCCAAAACTATTTTGGATTCAAAAATTCAAATTTTTAAACAATTTCAAAATCTGTGATTAATTTTTTTTTTTGTAAATTAGTAAATTAATGGTTAAATTTTAATGACATTTTTTCTTTAGCTTAAATAAAAAAAATTAAAATCAATACAAAATAAAATTTGATGTTTAAAATAAATTGAATTTAAAATGAAAAAATTATATATATATAGATAGAAGAAAATAATAAAACAAAATAAAAATATAAGAGGAAAAAAAAAAAATTGTTGATTTGTTGTTTGGGCTTTGAAATTTTTGTTGGCCCACGTTTGATACTAGTGCCATGATTAAGTACCGATCCCCTTTATTCCACTTTCTCGTTCATAACCCTACACCCAAAAAGAAAAAAAAAATGAAAATAATGGCGGCCACGAATTCTCTTTCACTCCTCTAAAAAAAAAAAAAAAATTAGGGCTTCGAAAAAAAAAAATCTACTTGAATTTGAGGGCAATGCTTCTGTCTCTTCGACCTTCACGGCTTTGACTTCAAATCGTTTGACTCTCATTTGCTCTCTTCGGCTGTTTCGATTTTGAAAGGTGAGTTTCTCCTCACGATTAATCTTCATGCAAGTTTTTAGATTTGTTTTGAAGTGAATGCTTGGTTGCATGCTAGGAATTATGGGTTATGCATTATCAGTTGCTCGGATAAATTAATCTAAACTGTTGAACCAATAAGTACTTGATTGCATGCTTTGTTTTGGTGGTTTGTGTTTTCAGTTGCTCGGTTAAAATTGAATTCTAGACTAATAAGAACAGATGGCTCACTGCATGTTGGTTGTTGGTTGTTCTTTTGCTATGAATTGCTCTGTTAATTTGTTATTTAAACTGATGAGGACAAATACTATTGAATTTAATTTTATTTAAACTGGTAAGAACAGACATAAATTTGGAATTTATATTCGTTTTGAACTGTTGAGAGCAAATGCTATTTAGATTTTTATTTAAACTGTTGAGAACAGAAGCTACTTAAATTTTAATTAAACTGATGAGAATGGATGTTATAAATTGTATTTTTAAATTGATAAACACAGATACTATAATTTTTATTTAAATTGATGAGAGCAGATGCTATATTTGAAATTTGATTTTAAACTGATAAGAACAGATGCTATGCCAAAAACTTTGCTTGTTCATGTTGCTGCATGTGTTGTATATATGTGCCTATAAACTCCCCCTATGGTTTGATGTTTTGCTGTGTATCATGCTTGCATGCCTATATATGAATGATCTCAGTTATAAAGGTCTGTGAACATCCTATAATATGAAAATAACAAAATTTACAAGTTTAAACCAATTGGTTGATGAAAATGATACATGCTAAAGTTCTTGGAACCATTATGTGATTATGTATTTATGCATATGCATGTCACTGTGAGTAAACTTTCATATTTAAACATAAATAACCTGTGAAAACTGTGTGATGACTTCTCTGCATTTTGTATGCATGACTGCTTATGGCATTTCTGTTGATTTTTAAACAACTCAAGTTTCTGTGAGTAACATTTCCTGTTTTCTTAAAGTTAATATAAAAAAAGAAAATTGGTTGCATGCTTAAGTTGTTAAATGAATATGTATGATGAAGTATGGTATATATATATATATGAAAGTACCTGCAAGTTTGTGACTGTAAACAAATTAGTGGCTGTGCACGTGAGTTCTTCAAAATTTCAAACTTGTGTTGATTTCTGAATTTTCTTTTGACTTTGTTTACTGAATTGAACTTAAATGCTTGAACAAATCAGGGTTGTTTAGGATGTGTGAGTTCTAATTGTATATAAACTACATATGATATCTGGAATCTGGAAAAACAAGTTTCAAAATCAAACTGTTATATAAAAACAGAAATCAATCAAACTGCTATTGAAAAAAAAATTCTTGATTTAGACTCCTATGTTTATATCTGATCTAAAAGATGGCTAAAATTACAGTTTTACTTCTTTATGGACTCCATTGGTGTTGCTTTGTTTTCATGTAGATGGTGTATTTATTTATTTTGAAAATCACCACTGTTACACCATAACTAATAAGTATATGTTTGAGAACTTGATAAACACAATGATGAGCTGTTGCAAGTGATATTGATATTTGGTAGAATTTCAAAAAATATATATATATATATACTTTTGAATCTGACTTCTTGTTTCTTTTTACTAAGGTGAATAGCTTGAATATGTTTGTCTCTGAACTACCTGAAAGTATTCATATACAGAAAAAAAAAAAAGAGAGAGGAGAAAAAGGAAGTTAGACTGCTATGAATTTTATTTTAAACTAGTAAGAACAGACACTTGCTCTGATAATTTGCTTTTAAACTCATAAGGACATATGCAAGATGATATTGAAGTAATTTGTTTGAATGTATATGAGTTTCTGGAAATTACTATGTACTTACTCAAGTATGTATACACTGTTAGTATTGCATTTGTATTACTGCATACTTGTCTGGATCATTGATCATTGCCACTGTGACTTCTGGTTGCTTGAGCATTTGGGTCTGCATTGCAGTTGTGTTCATATATACTGCTCTGTTGTATGCTTGATCACTTGAGTTGTTTCATACTGCTAGTTTGCCTTCATGTAGTGGTTTGGACATCTGCACTTGTAGCTGCACCCCATGCCGTTGCATTTGAACTTATATGTTGTCTGCACTAGTTCACTTAAGCACATGCTTGGCTTTGTGGCCTTCATACTAATTGCAATAGGTCATTATGTAAATAAACATTGAAAAGTGAATTGTCTGACTCCAATGCATAATTGTTAAGCTACACATCTTGAATATGTTTGATAATTGTAGAAGTATATATATAAAAAAAAAATGAATTATATTATCATTACTGTCAAGTGTAATTTAAAATGGGTTAAGTACAAGGCAGTAAAAGGAGGGAAGTTCTTTTGCTTATGTCTTGTATTTAATAAGGGGGTAAGTGCAAGTAGATCACAAGTTAAAATATTTTGCCAAACTTGTTTTGACTGAGTTGTATGAATGTGATGATTTTATGATTACATATTTGTGATTGACACATGTTTGATATGTGTGAATAAAATGATAAATGACCATATCATTTCTGAAGTATGTGATATACTGTTGATTTATGAATTGAAAATTTATGAAATTTGGTGTTAATACAAACACTGCACATTAACTGATATGCTAACTGATGTAGCTGTAATCATATGATAAAATGATGCTATGAATATCTCTAGTTATAATTTCATATGAAATATGCCAGTAGTATGTATGTTTGTAATGGATCTGGTTTGATGAGTGGTTGATTTGTGCTTGTGTATGCTTTTAAATGATTTATTAAACCACTGAATGAAGCACATAAAATCTTGTCCTCAAAGACAAGAAGCAAAAACTCAGAATAGTGAGTTTATGGGGGTATGTACATCAAATAGTAAGGATATTTGATATGAGGGAGAAAATACAATAGGAGTTTTATAAAAGTTTTATGAATAAATTCATAAACCTGTGCTTAATAAATTTAAAGTTGTTAATATAAAAATCCATAATAGATTTTAAATTAATTCAATTGTTTCATCATCTCTGTTACCATTTTATTCAATTCATTTCAAATTTATTTACTTGAGTTAAGATTAATCCTGACTCGAGTGTTTTTGTGTTTTGCAATAAACGCTCGGGTCAGACCGAGTATTTTTACAGCTTGAAGATTTTCAGGCCGTGAAGTTAGAGAGAGGGGGATTAGAGCACTCCACTAAAGCTTTTCAGAAATTTCTTTTTTTTGTACTTAATAAAATAAATTGTTTCCGCTGTATAAAATGTAATCTATTGTATAACTCTGATACTTGTATATAAAAGAAAAGTTTATTTATAAAATATATTGTTGTTCTGTGATTCTGTGACTGATTCTGTTTAAATGTTATAAACTAAATAAC
Source organism: Allium cepa (assembly GCA_030765085.1). NCBI lineage: Eukaryota > Viridiplantae > Streptophyta > Magnoliopsida > Asparagales > Amaryllidaceae > Allium > Allium cepa. The sequence goes on from CM060928.1 coordinate 592,988,773, forward strand.
AATCTGTCATTTTGAACGTTTCTAGTTGGTTTAATTACCGACTAGAGACGGTCAGAACGGCGGGTCGTTAACAAAAACAAAAAAATTTGAACTATTTTATTAATAAGTTGCAGGAAGAAAATAGAGTGCAAGGTAGAAATCAAGTTCTTTTGATCAGGGCAGTGCAAGCATCCCTGTAATGAATCAAGATAAGTAAAACTCTCTTAAAAAAAAAAATTGAATTTGAAGTGGTTAATTAGTAATGAAGCAAAGGAATTTAAACAATCCTATTTAACAGTTGCAGGAGATTAAAAGAAAAAGAAAAAAAAAACAGGCTTTGCAACTGCCTCTGTTCCTCTCTGTCTTCTGTAGTCCAGGTGAGCAAACACACTTGAACACATTCTTGTGCTTTGATATGTGAGTTGATGCTTGAAATATATGAGTTTAGTGATGACTATGTCAGTATGTTTGCATGAATTTGCTTGTGCATGTTTGTTTTTCCTCTGAATATCTCTGTCTTAGTTCTAAGGCTCAAGTTTGTTTCAAAATTCAGTACCCCTTGAATTAAATCACTGTTAGGATTTGGAATGTAAATAAAATTTGTTTGTTTATTGATAAAGTAAGTTTAAAGTTTATTTAAGTTAAAATAAATTTCAAAATCTCACTGGAAGTATAAAGAAACAACAGTGGATGTTATACAAAGTGAAAACTTGAACTTTGTAAATTATGAATTCAGTATTATAAAGTGAAAACACAAACCAAATCATGATTTATAACACTAAAATCAAAATTTTTAAGGCAGGATTGTGGGTGTAGTTTTGTACTGCCTTGTTTTTGGGTTTTAGGAGATCACAGGTGATTCCAGTCCACTTGTAAATTTTGTTATTTTCAGATTATAGGATGTTCACAGACCTTTATAACTGAGATCATTCATATATAGGCATGCAAGCATGATACACAGCAAAACATCAAACCATAGGGGGAGTTTATAGGCACATATATACAACACATGCAGCAACATAAACAAGCAAAGTTTTTGGCATAGCATCTGTTCTTATCAGTTTAAAATCAAATTTCAAATATAGCATCTGCTCTCATCAATTTAAATAAAAATTATAGTATCTGTGTTTATCAATTTAAAAATACAATTTATAACATCCATTCTCATCAGTTTAATTAAAATTTAAGTAGCTTCTGTTCTCAACAGTTTAAATAAAAATCTAAATAGCATTTGCTCTCAACAGTTCAAAACGAATATAAATTCCAAATTTATGTCTGTTCTTACCAGTTTAAATAAAATTAAATTCAATAGTATTTGTCCTCATCAGTTTAAATAACAAATTAACAGAGCAATTCATAGCAAAAGAACAACCAACAACCAACATGCAGTGAGCCATCTGTTCTTATTAGTCTAGAATTCAATTTTAACCGAGCAACTGAAAACACAAACCACCAAAACAAAGCATACAATCAAGTACTTATTGGTTCAACAGTTTAGATTAATTTATCCGAGCAACTGATAATGCATAACCCACAATTCCTAGCATGCAACCAAGCATTCACTTCAAAACAAATCTAAAAACTTGCATGAAGATTAATCGTGAGGAGAAACTCACCTTTCAAAATCGAAACAGCCGCAGATGTTGTTGAATCTTTATTTATAAACTGATGAGGTTGCTGCATGTGATGGATGTGAATTTATCTATATTGTGATGGATGCATGCTTGTGTATATGTAAGTATATGCCACCTCTATTATGATATACAGTTTCAAGAAAAAAAAAATATAATACTGTGAGCTGATCGTGTTTTCGTGCATCGTGGTGGTCGTGGCCTTTAACCCTAGTTTTTGGTTCATGGGTTTGCTTGCGTTCAACATCCTGTAGCCGTGCGCGTGAAGGTAGAGAGGGAGAGGGAGAAGTGGAGATGTGCGGCCAGGATCTGAAGGTTGAAAATTTTGAAATTAAAATGTAAATTAATTTTAGTTCAAATCGTATAACTTTAAACTGCGATATCTTTTTGCTGCGAGGTCCGATTTGGGCGAATCAAAGTGCGTTGGGATCGTATGGTCGTGCTCTTCGCAATGCAACTAGTTTGGAGTCGATTGGAGCTCGTTTGAATTTCGGGTAAAATTAAAAGTGTGGAAAAAACCATTTCGAAAGTAAAATATAAATCCTAGCCAACATACGACATTTCGTCGTATGCCTACTATAGCTACCATGTTCAATAGCAGGTTACCGCCACATTCCATGGCAGGTTATACAACTAAAACCGTACAGGGCTCGTATTGTTTTGATTGGATTTCCAACAAATGGTCAGGCTAAGGAACTTCCTACTGTCTATGGGATCGCCTCTGGCGGGACGTCCCGAGAACTAACGTTACGGTTAGATCTCTGCCAACACAAGGCCGGGTTACCTCTGTAACTAGGTAACTACTACACGAATATGCCATCCCCCGGTCCTTTGGGACCTTTATCCGAGCGCTCGCAACAACAACCACAAAGTATCACAAAGTAATAGATCTGCAGTATCCACATAGGTAAGTATCTGGGCTCCATACCATGATACCACCCTTTACCAGAAAGGAATGACATACCCTAAAGGGAGCGACCCTCATAACCTTGCCGCATCTTTCCTGTTTCGACCATTTCCGGGGAGTGAGGTCCTGATGCAATCTCGTCCACAAAGCTATGCTTTGGCACAAAGCCATGCTTTGGGTCAACAGATGACCAAAGCAATGATCACAAAGATAAATGATCAAACAAATGATCATATCACAAATGATCAACCAATGATCATCACACAGCAGCACTCAGCATGCCACATTACCAAATTGGGAATATCACTGATAAATATCAACTACATAACCTCTGAGCTCGTACGTCTCAGAGAAGGGTGTTAAGCTAAGAGAATAAATTCTCCGCCACCAAGCAGAAATGTATTTGATAGAAATCAGATAACATCTCAAAGTGTAATGTCGGACATACAACCATACAAGTCTGTTCCGGGTTCGAACAGAACCGAAGGCACTTCCGAAGAAGCCCTTGCAAATCCGGGTATCCACAATCCCGATCGGACTTCCCATCACTTAGGGAGAACTCTATACCGGAGCAACTCAGTGCAGAGTCAATCGACAGGTTATCCTATCGTTCTCACAAATACCCGGTCTTCACCACCGGTCTTCAAATGCTATCCATAACGTCGTATCACTATTCGGGATGGGCTATATGACACAAGGTCCTCTCCCGGCTAAACCGAATAGTAAGCGCCATATTTTAAAGCATATGGATATGGGATTTTAGTTAAGTCACAACTTATAAAAATCCAAAACTTTTCTTTCAAATGGTTAAACAAATTACCATTTTTAAATCTTTAAACAAAAAGATTTATTTCACAAAGTTTCACCCGGTTTCACAAAGATCTACTCATAGATTTCAAAACAATTCCCATTCAATTGGATTAACCCAATTAAATCTTTAAAATTAAGATTTATAGCTTTGCAAACACGTTTCCAAAGATTTATCTAAAACTTGGAATACTATTTTCATTTTTAGACTTGAAAATCCTTTTAGCACACATTAGGAGTTCATTTCTTATGTGAAAGCTTTATTATTTGAAAACAAATAGTTTCCGTTTTAGAAAAATCCAATTTATACAAGTTGAAATCTTGGCTTGAATTTAAATTCCAAAACATCACCTTTAAAATGGTTTAAGAACCCATATAAACCCATTTATAAGCTGAATACCCTTTTCAATTCATTTCAAGCTAAAAATCTGAAGTGTTATCAAACTATAGTGATACCTTCATCTCAGGTAAGTTTTTAACATCAAAAAGTAATAAATTTTTGGTTTCAAAATCAAGTTTTAACACAAACAAATTTCAAAACTGCAGTTTAAAAATCAGCTACTGCATCAAAATAATCAAGAAAGAAAAAAAATTGCTTCAGCCTGGGAAGCAAGTGCAGGGTTTCTGAAAGTAAATAAAGGCAAGTAAATTTTCTTTTTTTAAGATTTGAACTTAATATTGGTAGTAATCAGTAACTAAAGCGTAAGTTTAAATCAATAAGTTTAATTGGTTGCAGGAAGAATCAAGTTCAGGGCAACAATTATATTCTGGTTTCAATTGCAGGGTTCCCTTGTTATATAACAAGAAATTCATACTGAAGGTAAGAAAATTAATAAAATTTTATAATAAAGTAAATAAGTAAATACAATAAGGAAAGAACAAAGATCTATGTTGATAATTGACAGATCCAAACTTAAAAGAATTTAAAGTGGCAAAAGGAAAAAAAAAAAAAAGCTGGTTCCAGGCAAAACATTTTCTCTGGCCTCTCTGTTTTTCTCTGTTACAAAGATCCAGGTGAGCAAACTTCTTTGACCCAATCTTTAAATTTATGTGATGTGTTGTGCTTGTTTCTGCAAAGTAGTGAAAATTGGTTGCATGAATGTAAATGTTGCCGTTGTATAGGTTGTTTAGTTCTGTGATATTTGGAAACATAAACACAAACTAAATTCTGTTTAAATTTTGAAATAGAGATATCATGAATTGGTGTTTTCAAGATTACTTACAGAATCATTTAGTAAATTCAAGAATTTAAAACTAAAACTAAGTTTACAGTGTTAAGAAAATAAAATACAGTGTTAAGTTAACTGTATTTTTCATTTTTACCAAAATCAGTTGACTCTTGCATTGGATTTGAGTGAAATTGATTCTGGAGTGAATGTAGATATCAATAATTATGGGAAAATTATTTAATTGAGTTGAAGTTGGGTTTGGTGTTGAGAATTTGGAAGGTTACTGTGATGAACTCTAGTTTACTTTGGGTTACAGTTTTGGGTCGAATTTGAACTCCTCTGTGCATCGAGTTCAAAGATGTTTGGGGTGATGGTGGATGGTGAAGTAATGAAGCTAGTACCGGAGTTTGTATGTTGATAGTGGTCGAGAGGTGGAGAGATTGGTGTTGACAGGTTTGAAGTGGAGGGGGTTGGTCTGTTCCAGGTTTGGGGTAGGTTCTGGGTTGCAGAGTTTTGACTCGGGTTGGTCTCGAGATTTTTGGAAGGTAACTCGAAGTAGCAAGGGTAATGACTCGAAGTCATATAGAGTAGTTCAGTGTTTTGGGTTTCAGGCTTTATTAAACAGAAACTGTTCTGTTTTAGAAATTTTTAAAATAAAGTTTAAATTTAAATCTGGGATTTGAACTTAGAATGAAATATTGAATCTGTAGATGAATTCAAAATGTTGAACTCTGATGTTGAAATAATTTAAATACAAAATTCAAATTTGGTTTGAAATAAAAAAAAAATATAAAAGGAGAAGAACAGGAAATTGTTTCCAGTTTTTTTTAAAATTGGATAAAATTACAAACTACAATGTTAGCATTGGATTTTAAACTGAATATAATAATGAATTTAAATAAGTCTAAATTTTGTTCTTTTGAAATTATTTAAAATTTAGAAAATTTCAAAGTTAAGTTTTTAAATAAAACAGAAAACTGTTTCTGTTTTGAATGTAAAGGGTAAGTTTAAATTTGAAAGTGGAGATTTAAACTGGGTTTAAGTCTGAAAATTTGAATATGAATTCAAATTTTGTTGTCTGAGATTTGAAAATAATTATGTTTTCAAATTTAAATTTGATTTTAAACTCTCAAGTGTGGATGCTTGTGTGTTTTGCATTTGTATTGGAAGGTTAAGTATTTGAATTAGAAATTCAAAATGAATTCAATCTGAGTTTTTAAATCTGAATTTAAAATTTTAAACTTCAGTTTTAAAATAAAGATTTAAGTTTAAATTTCTTTTAAATGATTAAGTGATTTGCATTGAATGGAAGGTGTAATTGTAAGAAGCATTTTAAAGAATTTAAACTAGAATGAGAATGGAAGTTATATTTAAATTTTGAAATTTAAAGAATTTTGAAATTTGATTTGAATTTGAATTGAGATTTAAATCCTTTTCAACTTGTTTATTTAAGTATATGTTTCTTGTAAACATATAAGGTTTAGATTTGTATTATTTTAGAATCTTATTTTAAATAAATTTGAGTCTTGAGTTTAAAGAGAATGTTAAATGGAATTTAATGTAAATTTTAAAAACATTTTGTTTTTTAAATGCATAATTTAAATAAGGAATGTTTATCTAAAGATAAAGAATTTTTTTAATGATTTGTAATTCATTTAATTATTAAGGTAGTACAAATGGATAGTTAATATAATTAATTAATTAATGAAATGGATAATTAATATAATTAATTAATTAATGAAATGGATAATTAATTAAAGTAATTAAGGGTTTTAATTTGATTAATTAAAGTTAAGATTAATTTTTCTTAGAATAATTAATTTGTAATTAAGAAATCATAAATTGAATGATATTAGATTTTAAATTAATAATTGAAGATTTATTAATTGAATAAATATGGATAGTTAATTAATTAGGGCTAATAAATAAAAGTAATTATGTGGGTAATAAATTTATAACCACACGGTTTATTCATCTTAACTAAAGATGTTTGATTGTTAATGAATATTGTGTGATGGATTGATATATTTGATATGTGATGCTATGTGATGCTTTATACTGAGCTGTTATATCTGTGATGTATATATTGTTATATGAATATGCGAACCCCTTTACCTGTAAAATGACATTTAATTTCGATGCGACAGGGAGTCGGATTCCATTTGGTTATCCGAAACCCACATCGAATTGTAATAATTGAATCTGTGCTGATTGATGATGTTGTGCACTATTGTGTAAAACCCCTGGACCACACTATACACACACAAATATGGGTTGCACGTGGAAATGAGTTAAGTCACAGATTTTGAAATTGTTTAAAAATTGAATTTTTAAATCCAAAATAGTTTTTTTTTTAAAAAAAAACTAGAATTGAAGCTTTTGAAAATGGTTATTTTTAAATAACTTGATTGAGTTTTGAAATTTAAATAATTGGATTTAAATTTGAATTCAATATTTGAAATTGAATTCTATGACTGGGAAACTATTGTTTAAAAAGTTATTCAACTTACAAATGGGTTATATGGGTTTTAAACCATTTTTCAAGGTGATGTTTTGAAATTTAAATTCAACTCAAGATTTCAACTTGTATAAATTAGATTTGCTATCTCATAAGAAATGGACTTTCAAGTTGTGTTAAAAGGATTTTCAAGTCTAAAAGGAAAATTGTTTTCCAAGTTTTAGATAAATCTTTGGAAATGTGTTTTGAAAGCTATAAATCTTTAATTTAAAGATTAAATTTGGTTAATCCAAATCGAATGAGGATTGTTTTGAAATCTATGGATAGATCTTTGTGAAATTTGGTGAAACTTTGTGAAATAAATCTTTTTGTTTTAAAGATTTAAAATGGTAATTTGTTTAACCATTCGAAAGAAAGTTGTGGATTTTATAAGTTGTGACTTAGCTAAAATCCCATATCCATATGTTTTAAAATATTGCGCTCATTATTCGGTTTAGCCGGGAGAGGACCTTGTGTCATATAGCCCATTCCGAATAGTGATACGACGTTATGGATAGCATTTGAAGACCGGTGGTGAAGACCGGGTATTTGCGAGAACGATAGGATAACCTATCGATTGACTCTGCACCGAGTTGCTCCGGTATAGAGTTCTCCCTAGTGATGGGAAGTCCGATCGGGATTCTGCACTTGCATTGAGGACCTGTTGCATTGAGTCACTTTCATGGGTCCATTGCTTTACTGACTTGATTCACTGATGCATTTCTTATGTACATCGTGGTCTGCATTTTTCGATTTCGAACTTGAACTTGTAGTTGCAACTGGACATGTTGTGAGGTTGTGCATTTGTGCATTTTTGCCATTTGGTATCTTTGCATTCATCACTGTAGTACTTTTGAGTTGCACTTACCCCTTAGATGCACTATGTCTTGCATTTAGTCTGTACTGGTGTACATCTTAGTACCACTTTCTAACGATCCGCCGCCCTAACCGCCTCTAGTCGGTAATTAAACCAACTAGAAACGTTCAAGATGACAGATTGTTATTTAGTTTATAACATTTAAACAGAATCAGTCACAGAATCACAGAACAACAATATATTTTATAAATAAACTTTTCTTTTATATACAAGTATCAGAGTTACACAATGAATTATACTTGAATTTATACAGCGGAAACAATTTATATTTTAAAGTACAAGAAAATTTTTGCTGAAAACTTTAGTGAATGCCGAAATCCCCCTCTCTCTAACTTCGCTGCGAGAAAATCTTCAAGCTGTAGAAATACTCGGTCTGACCCGAGCGTTTATTGCAAAACACAAAAACACTCGAGTCAGGATTAATCTTAACTCAAGTAAATAAATTTGAAATGAATTGAATAAAATGGTAACAGAGATGATGAAACAATTGAATTAATTTAAAATCTATTATGGATTTTTATATTAACAACTTTAAATTTATTAAGCACAGGTTTATGAATTTATTCATAAAACTTTTATAAAACTCCTATTGTATTTTCTCCCTCATATCAAATATCCTTACTATTTGATGTACATACCCCCATAAACTCACTATTCTGAGTTTTTGCTTCTTGTCTTTGAGGACAAGATTTTATGTGCTTCATTCAGTGGTTTAATAAATCATTTAAAAGCATACACAAGCACAAATCAACCACTCATCAAACCAGATCCATTACAAACATACATACTACTGGCATATTTCATATGAAATTATAACTAGAGATATTCATAGCATCATTTTATCATATGATTACAGCTACATCAGTTAGCATATCAGTTAATGTGCAGTGTTTGTATTAACACCAAATTTCATAAATTTTCAATTCATAAATCAACAGTATATCACATACTTCAGAAATGATATGGTCATTTATCATTTTATTCACACATATCAAACATGTGTCAATCACAAATATGTAATCATAAAACCATCACATTCATACAACTCAGTCAAAACAAGTTTGGCAAAATATTTTAACTTGTGATCTACTTGCACTTACCCCCTTATTAAATACAAGACATAAGCAAAAGAACTTCCCTCCTTTTACTGCCTTGTACTTAACCCATTTTAAATTACACTTGACAGTAATGATAATATAATTCATTTTTTTTTTATATATATACTTCTACAATTATCAAACATATTCAAGATGTGCAGCTTAACAATTATGCATTGGAGTCAGATAATTCACTTTTCAATGTTTATTTACATAATGACCTATTGCAATTAGTATGAAGGCCACAAAGCCAAGCATGTGCTTAAGTGAACTAGTGCAGACAACATATAAGTTCAAATGCAACAGCATGGGGTGCAGCTACAAGTGCAGATGTCCAAACCACTACATGAAGGCAAACTAGCAGTATGAAACAACTCAAGTGATCAAGCATACAACAGAGCAGTATATATGAACACAACTACAATGCAGACCCAAATGCTCAAGCAACCAGAAGTCACAGTGGCAATGATCAATGATCCAGACAAGTATGCAGTAATACAAATGCAATACTAACAGTGTATACATACTTGAGTAAGTACATAGTAATTTCCAGAAACTCATATACATTCAAACAAATTACTTCAATATCATCTTGCATATGTCCTTATGAGTTTAAAAGCAAATTATCAGAGCAAGTGTCTGTTCTTACTAGTTTAAAATAAAATTCATAGCAGTCTAACTTCCTTCTTCTCCTCTCTCTTTTTTTTTTTTTTCTGTATATGAATACTTTCAGGTAGTTCAGAGACAAACATATTCAAGCTATTCACCTTAGTAAAAAGAAACAAGAAGTCAGATTCAAAAGTATATATATATATATATATATATATTTTTTGAAATTCTACCAAATATCAATATCACTTGCAACAGCTCATCATTGTGTTTATCAAGTTCTCATTATTAGTTATGGTGTAACAGTGGTGATTTTCAAAATAAATAAATACACCATCTACATGAAAACAAAGCAACACCAATGGAGTCCATAAAGAAGTAAAACTGTAATTTTAGCCATCTTTTAGATCAGATATAAATATAGGAGTCTAAATCAAGAATTTTTTTTTTTCAATAGCAGTTTGATTGATTTCTGTTTTTATATAACAGTTTGATTTTGAAACTTGTTTTTCCAGATTCCAGATATCATATGTAGTTTATATACAATTAGAACTCACACATCCTAAACAACCCTGATTTGTTCAAGCATTTAAGTTCAATTCAGTAAACAAAGTCAAAAGAAAATTCAGAAATCAACACAAGTTTGAAATTTTGAAGAACTCACGTGCACAGCCACTAATTTGTTTACAGTCACAAACTTGCAGGTACTTTCATATATATATATATATACCATACTTCATCATACATATTCATTTAACAACTTAAGCATGCAACCAATTTTCTTTTTTTATATTAACTTTAAGAAAACAGGAAATGTTACTCACAGAAACTTGAGTTGTTTAAAAATCAACAGAAATGCCATAAGCAGTCATGCATACAAAATGCAGAGAAGTCATCACATAGTTTTCAGAGGTTATTTATGTTTAAATATGAAAGTTTACTCACAGTGACATGCATATGCATAAATACATAATCACATAATGGTTCCAAGAACTTTAGCATGTATCATTTTCATCAACCAATTGGTTTAAACTTGTAAATTTTGTTATTTTCAGATTATAGGATGTTCACAGACCTTTATAACTGAGATCATTCATATATAGGCATGCAAGCATGATACACAGCAAAACATCAAACCATAGGGGGAGTTTATAGGCATATATATACAACACATGCAGCAACATAAACAAGCAAAGTTTTTGGCATAGCATCTGTTCTTATCAGTTTAAAATCAAATTTCAAATATAGCATCTGCTCTCATCAATTTAAATAAAAATTATAGTATCTGTGTTTATCAATTTAAAAATACAATTTATAACATCCATTCTCATCAGTTTAATTAAAATTTAAGTAGCTTCTGTTCTCAACAGTTTAAATAAAAATCTAAATAGCATTTGCTCTCAACAGTTCAAAACGAATATAAATTCCAAATTTATGTCTATTCTTACCAGTTTAAATAAAATTAAATTCAATAGTATTTGTCCTCATCAGTTTAAATAACAAATTAACAGAGCAATTCATAGCAAAAGAACAACCAACAACCAACAACCAACATGCAGTGAGCCATCTGTTCTTATTAGTCTAGAATTCAATTTTAACCGAGCAACTGAAAACACAAACCACCAAAACAAAGCATGCAATCAAGTACTTATTGGTTCAACAGTTTAGATTAATTTATCCGAGCAACTGATAATGCATAACCCACAATTCCTAGCATGCAACCAAGCATTCACTTCAAAACAAATCTAAAAACTTGCATGAAGATTAATCGTGAGGAGAAACTCACCTTTCAAAATCGAAACAGCCGAAGAGAGCAAATGAGAGTCAAACGATTTGAAGTCAAAGCCGTGAAGGTCGAAGAGATTGAAGCATTGCCCTCAAATTCAAGTAGATTTTTTTTTTCGAAGCCCTAATTTTTTTTTAGAGGAGTGAAAGAGAATTCGTGGCCGCCATTATTTTCATTTTTTTTTCTTTTTGGGTGTAGGGTTATGAACGAGAAAGTGGAATAAAGGGGATCGGTACTTAATCATGGCACTAGTATCAAACGTGGGCCAACAAAAATTTTCAAAGCCCAAACAACAAATCAACAAATTTTTTTTTTCCTCTTATATTTTTATTTTGTTTTATTATTTTCTTCTATCTATATATATATAATTTTTTCATTTTAAATTCAATTTATTTTAAACATCAAATTTTATTTTGTATTGATTTTAATTTTTTTTATTTAAGCTAAAGAAAAAATGTCATTAAAATTTAACCATTAATTTACTAATTTACAAAATTTTTTTTTTTTAAATCCAAATTATCTTCTTAAGTTATTAGTTTGAATTTCAATTACAAATTAAATATTCAATTTCAGCTCCAAAGTCAAGTTTAAATTTTTATTCAACTTCTTATAGATTAAATTTAAAAATTTAATCGCCAATTTCATTGTTATATTGAAAATTCAATTTAAATTATCATTCAAATATTTAAAATTAATTAAATATTCACAATTTAAATTGTTCAAAATTTAGGATCGTTACAATCTCCCCTCCTTAAAAGAATTTCGTCCCGAAATTACAAGTAAGGAGAAATGATTGTTGAAATTTCACTAATATTTATATTTTACACATTTTTATCAAGTTCGAAACTTATTAGAAATAAATGAATATAGGATTCATTCCATTTGTTTTATCTCACTAGCTTTGTTTATTAACTCATTTGTCTATTATTTTTCTACAATCAAGACACAAAAATCTTTACTAAAATTTTCAACTTACAAAAACCCAAATTTTAAATTTGAACTTCTTCATTTAAGAAATTTACATAGTATAACTTTTCCAAAGCTGTGGACTTTTCAAAACATTCCAAAAATCCTCTCCCTTAATTTATTAAGTTAGAATTTATGTCACTTTAATTTCAGGTAATTGATTTTCTATTTAAAGTTTGAAAATACTTGCTAACTCGAAATTTAACAAGTCTACTGTCGTTCTTAAAGACATTAGGCATACGCTGGCCAGGCGCAAGTCTAACAATCTCCAAGTACTAAATATACTTGCTTCAATTCCCAGTGAAAATACCTTTTAAAAATTCTTTTAAAAATGGATATGGAAAGCACATTCCCCCATGGATCACAGTTTACTCGGCGGTTCCGCTACTATCCCAGTAGAGTCGCTTGTAACTGTGGATATCTCATCCCTTGAATTTCGCCATGGTTGTTGCCAAAGATCGCGGTTCACACGGCGGTTACGCTACTATCCCAGTAGAATCGCTCGTGACCGTAGGCATCTCGCCCCTCGAATTACGCTTTGGTTTGTAGATTGCAGTTTACACAGCGGTTACGCCACTATCCCAGTGGAATCGCTTGTAACTGTAGGCATCACGCCCCTCAAATTACGCTACCACCCGAGTGTAACTAGATCGCGGTATACACGGCGGTTACGCCACTATCCCAGTGGAATCGCTTGTAACCGTAGGCATCTCGCCCCTCGAATTACGCTAGCATACTATACCAGTCCAAAAGGACATTCCAACTAATGGAAATACTACGTAGCTACGATTTTCAAATGGACACTCTTCTCGAGTTCCAACAACCTTCACAAAGTTTAAATGGAAGGTACTTTTCCATATCCTCAATTTGGAAAACATAATATCATACATACATATATAATATTTCATTTCACATTTTTGTACATATCATACTCATGTACTTACATAAGTTTTCCATAACAATTACTTTTCCAAACTAATTGGTTTTCGAATTAATCGTATTCACAAATATACGTTATGAAAACCACAACATTTCATACCCATAACAAATAGAGGTTTCACAAATTTCCATTTCATTATCCATTTAAAATTTTCCTCTAAGCCGATTTGGAATTTTTTTTTAAGGTTATCTCAAACCTAATTCACATTCATAATCCAATTTATTATCGACTTCACACTCGATTTGGATTTCAGGTTACATCGTCAATCCTCAACACATAATTGATGTCTATCGATATATAACCTCTGAGCTCGTACGTCTCAGAGAAGGGTGTTAAGCTAAGAGAATAAATTCTCCGCCACCGCAGATATATATTTAATAGAGATCAATTGATATGTCGTCAATTCACGACGTTAGACATACAATCCAAATCATCTATTTAAAATTCAAAGTTCAACTTACATTGTTTTTGTGTGTCAAAGTTAAACTCAATTTAACTCAAAATTCAATCACTTTGAAAAAAAAAAAAAAATTCTCCAAGTTGAACTAAGTGTTCAAATTTCCTAAAAATAATATCTTTACAAGATATAAAAATTTTCACACTTAACCATTTGAAACAAATTCAAATATTCACTTTTCAATTTATCTTTAAAAGATAAAATCTCAAAACATTTACTTTTCACTTTATCTTGAAAAGATAAAATTTCAAACCTTTCATTTCATATTGGAAAATATTTCCATACTTATTCAATAATAAGTAATTTACAAATCCATTTATTTTCAACATTTTGAAAATATTTGATATACTTAAACCAAAATCAAATATATATTTCATTCTTAAAAGAAATCATTCTTTTAAACACATTTCAAAACAACTTAAAATGAATTTACTTCATTTCATAGTGTTGCTTCCCAAAAACATTCCCATTTAAGTTTTTCAACTTCAACTTAATTCATAGTTTGAATTCTGCATACATTTCAAAATATTGGTTTTAAACCAACTTCAAATTTCCAATATTAAGTTTTCCACTTAACTTATTTCCATGCCCATTCAAATTCAAATTCTTCATTGCATCAATTTAAATTTCTTATAAATTTTCATTAGATTCATATCTCTTTTTATATCTCATTTATTGTCCAAAACCATAGATATAACACCTTTAATAAGTTACAATAATTTACTTATCAAAATAAGTCATTTGCGGATTTTATAAACATCTTTAGAAATTACATTTCTATTTATAAAACTTCGATTTATAATCTCATTTACTAATTTGATTTAAACCAATTTAGAGGAGTGAAAGAGAATTCGTGGCCGCCATTATTTTCATTTTTTTTTTTCTTTTTGGGTGTAGGGTTATGAACGAGAAAGTGGAATAAAGGGGATCGGTACTTAATCATGGCACTAGTATCAAACGTGGGCCAACAAAAATTTTCAAAGCCCAAACAACAAATCAACAAATTTTTTTTTTCCTCTTATATTTTTATTTTGTTTTATTATTTTCTTCTATCTATATATATATAATTTTTCATTTTAAATTCAATTTACTTTAAACATCAATTTTTTTTATTTTGTACACAAATACCTTGTTTTGTTTTTGTAGATATTTACTTTTGTTTAAATTATGTTGTTAAATTTTTTTCTTTTACTAAGTGTATTTGTTTATTTTATTTTGTATTGATTTTAATTTTTTTATCTAAGCTAAAGAATAAATGTCATTAAAATTTAACCATTAATTTACTAATTTACAAAAATAAAATTTTTTAAATCCAAATTATCTTCTTAAGTTATTAGTTTGAATTTCAATTACAAATTCCATATTCAATCTCAACTCCAAAGTCAAATTTTAAACTTTTATTCGACTCTTTGTAGATTAAATTTTAAAATTTAATCACCAAATCATAGAAATGTTTTATATAGCATTGGGAATTCAATTTAAATTATCATTCAAATACTTAAAATTAATTAAATATTCACAATTTAAATTGTTCAAAATTTAGGATCATTACAATCTCCCCTCCTTAAAAGAATTTCGTCCCGAAATTTCAAGTAAGGAGAAATGATTGTTGAAATTTCACTAATATTTATATTTTACACACTTTTATCAAGTTTGAAACTTATTAAAAATAAATGAATGCAGGATTCATTCTATTTGTTTTATCTCACTAGCTTTGTTTATTAACTCATTTGTCTATTATTTTCTACAATCAAGACACAAAAATCTTTACTAAAATTTCCAACTTACAAAAACCCAAATTTTAAATTTGAACTTCTTCATTTAAGAAATTTACATAGTATAACTTTTCCAAAGCTGTGGACTTTTCAAAACATTCCAAAAATCCTCTTCCTTAATTTATTAGGTTGGAATTTATATCACTTTAATTTCAGATAATTGATTTTCTATTTAAAGTTTGAAAATACTTGCTAACTCGAAATTTAACAAGTCTACTGTCGTTCTTAAAGACATTAGGCATACGCTGGCCAGGCGCAAGTCTAACAATCTCCAAGTACTAAATATACTTGCTTCAATTCCCAGTGAAAATACCTTTTTAAAAATTCTTTTAAAAATGGATATGGAAAGCACATTCCCCCATGGATCACAGTTTACTCGGCGGTTCCGCTACTATCCCAGTAGAGTCGCTTGTAACTGTGGATATCTCATCCCTTGAATTTCGCCATGGTTGTTGCCAAAGATCGCGGTTCACACGGCGGTTACGCTACTATCCCAGTAGAATCGCTCGTGACCGTAGGCATCTCGCCCCTCGAATTACGCTTTGGTTTGTAGATTGCAGTTTACACAGCGGTTACGCCACTATCCCAGTGGAATCGCTTGTAACTGTAGGCATCACGCCCCTCAAATTACGCTACCACCCGAGTGTAACTAGATCGCGGTATACACGGCGGTTACGCCACTATCCCAGTGGAATCGCTTGTAACCGTAGGCATCTCGCCCCTCGAATTACGCTAGCACACTATACCAGTCCAAAAGGACATTCCAACTAATGGAAATACTACGTAGCTACGATTTTCAAATGGACACTCATCTCGAGTTCCAACAACCTTCACAAATGTTTAAATGGAAGGTACTTTTCCATATCCTCAATTTGGAAAACATAATATCATACATACATATATAATATTTCATTTCACATTTTTGTACATATCATACTCATGTACTTACATAAGTTTTCCACAACAATTACTTTTCCAAACTAATTGGTTTTCGAATTAATCGTATTCACACATATACGTTATGAAAACCACAACATTTCATACCCATAACAAATAGAGGTTTCACAAATTTTTTCATCTCATTATCCATTTAAAATTTTCCTCTAAGCCGATTTGGAAATTTAAGGTTATCTCAAACCAAATTCACATTTCATAATCCAATTTATTATCGACTTCACACTCGATTTGGATTTCACGTTACATCGTCAATCCTCAACACATAATTGATGTCTATCGATATATAACCTCCGAGCTCGTACGTCTCAGAGAAGGTGTTAAGCTAAGAGAATAAATTCTCCGCCACCAACAGATATATATTTAATAGAGATCAATTGATATGTCGTCAATTCACAATGTTAGACATACAATCCAAATCATCCATTTAAAATTCAAAGTTCAACTTACATTGTTTTTGGGTGTCAAAGTTAAACTCAATTTTAACTCAAGATTCAATCTTTTTGAAAAATTTCCAAGTTGAACTAACTGTTCAAATTTCCCAAAAATAATATCTTTACAAGATATAAAATTTTTCACACTTAACCATTTGAAACAAATTCAAATATTCACTTTTTCAATTTATCTTTAAAAGATAAAATCTCAAAACATTTACTTTTCACTTTATCTTGAAAAGATAAAATTTCAAACCTTTCATTTCATATTGGAAAATATTTCCATACTTATTCAATAATAAGTAATTTACAAATCCATTTATTTCCAACACTTTGAAAATATTTGATATACTTAAACCAAAATCAAATATATATTTCATTCTTAAAAGAAATCATTCTTTTAAACACATTTCAAAACAACTTAAAATGAATTTACTTCATTTCATAGTATTGCTTCCCAAAAACATTCTCATTTAACTTTTCCAACTTCGACTTAACTCATAGTTTTAAGCTGATTTCAAACTTTCCAATACTAAGTTTTCCACTTAACTTAATTCTCTGCCCGTTCAAATTCAAATTCTTCATTGAATCTATTTAAATCTCTTATAAATTTTCATTAGATTCATATCTCCTTTTATATCTCATTTATTGTCCAAAACCATAGATATAACACCTTTAATAAGTTACAATAATTTACTTATCAAAATAAGTCATTTGCGGATTTTATAAACATCTTTAGAAATTACATTTCTATTTATAAAACTTCGATTTATAATCTCCTTTACTAATTTGATTCAATTCAATTCATATAACTTAGTTATATACCCAAAATCCATATTATAAGTTAAATACTTATAATCCATTTATTTACTAAATCGTTCTTCACAACATTTGAAATCAATTTTCAAAAGAATTCAAAATTAAATTTCCAAGTTATAGTTCAATAATCCATTTGATTATAATCAAATTGACATATCATTTTATTTTCCAATTACTACTTTGAAGATATTCAAAATATTTGATTTAAGCCAATTTAAACCAATTCATTAATTCTCTTAACTCATGTTTCATTTTCCATAACTCTCAAAAATTCGATAATGAGTTTCCGAATGATCGAAACTCAAGTCTAACGAGACCTCGCCGAAGAGAAACGGTCGCAAACCTAAATTTAGAGAGGGGAATCTTCAAAATAATTCTAATTTTCAAAATACTTTTTATTTTAGAGAAAACAATTTTAAACTTCTTTAGATTTGAAAACACTTTCTTTAAAGTGATTCTAGTAACTATTCATATTAAATGCCATAAACTAAGCTTTGTGTAAATTACTCGTCTTATAATTCCAAAAATTTTAAATTTATAGATATCAATTTATAAAATCTTTTACATAAACTATTAATAAAAATTACCCAAAAACCCAATTTAACTATTTTATAAATCTATTTATTTTAAAATTTTCCTTTTGGTTAATTTCACAAAAATCATAGTTTTATAACTTTAGTATTTAAAATCTTAATTTATTTAAAATGAATCAAGTTCAAAAATTTAATAAAAACATATACTTGAAAAATTACTTAAAAATCCTTTTAAATTCAAAATCGTTATTTTTAACTTTTTAAAATGAATCCGATGATGCAACCGCATCAAATGGTCAATCACGGGAATAAACATCATATATCGATATGATAGTTAACAATCAACACAATATTTATAAACAAATAAATATTTGCGAGGAATCCAGTTGGATCCCTCCAACCTGTTTCCCTGCATCCACAGACATTAGCACAATACCAATTCCACTTCAAGGTGGAATATCGCGGTATATGGGATTTATAAAATATTATCCGCTTACTAACGGCGCAATAGGGTCTCATCCGCTATACGAGGCGGGAAATCAAATCCAATATATACATATGCCAATATATATATATTGCTATATATAGTATATATCCTACTATATCTACTAGCACAATCAAACAACAATCATCAATCAACAATAACTATTTAAAATTTTAAACCAAACGGTTCGATCGAGTGAGGAGTTCTCACCTTGATTTTATTTCCGGCTTTCGCCTTCGTTTCGAATAAAATTAAACGAACGTTTAATTTTACCCGAAATTCAAACGAGCTCCAATCGACTCCAAACTGGTTGCATTGCGAAGAGCACGACCATACGATCCCAACGCACTTTGATTCGCCCAAATCGGACCTCGCAGCAAAAAGATATCGCAGTTTAAAGTTATACGATTTGAACTAAAATTAATTTACATTTTAATTTCAAAATTTTCAACCTTCAGATCCTGGCCGCACATCTCCACTTCTCCCTCTCCCTCTCTACCTTCACGCGCACGGCTACAGGATGTTGAGCGCAAGCAAACCCATGAACCAAAAACTAGGGTTAAAGGCCACGACCACCACGATGCACGAAAACACGATCAGGGAGTGCCATATCGAAGGCCATCGACCACTCCACCTGCGCCCAGAGTTCCATGGAGCTCGGCCCCCTCCTCCTCCTTGAGAAACGTGCGCAACATCAAGGAAACGCGGCTCATTATCTCATCCAAATGGCGACGATTCGCCAGATCCACCGTTGGATGTATTCGCCTCGCCATGCTCTACAAATTTGTAGTTGACACTTTCTTCTAATTGTTGGTGGATTGATCAAGAATTGAAGAAGATTGAAAAGGGTTTTCAGCCATTAACTCTATTGGTGGCGGCTGGCTTGTGATGGACTAGGGTTTAGTGATAAAAAAGTTAATATATATGTTGTTAATATTATTTTAATAATAAAATTTCCAATTTAACAACTTATGCAAACGACCTCCAATTCTCACGTTCCGACAGGCACTTTTCTAACGACCCGCCGTTCTGACCGCCGCTAGTCGGAAATTAAACCAACTAGAAACGTTCAAGATGACGGATTTTTATTTAGTTTATAACATTTAAACAGAATCAGCCACAGAATCACAGAATAATCATAATATTATTCATAAATGAATTTTTCTTTTACATATATCAGAGTTTATACAATAAATTACATTTGAATTTATACAGCGGAACAATTTATATTTATTAAGTACAAGAAAATTTTTACTGAAAAACTTTAGTGAATGCCGAAATCCCCTCTCTCTAACTTCGCGGCCTGAAAATCTTCAAGCTGTAGAAATACTCGGTCTGACCCGAGCGTTTATTGCAAAACACAAAAATACTCGAGTCAGGATTAATCTTAACTCAAGTAAATAAATTTGTAATGAACTGAATAAAATGGTAACAGAGATGATGAAACAAATGAACTAATTTAAAATCTATTTTAGATTTTTACATTAACAATTTCAATTTTTTTTTTTAAATTCTGTCGAACGTGTATGGCTGCAGCAGACACAACAAACACAGAGGCAACAGCGATGAATCGCAGAGCCAAATGATGACACAGTGCAGTAGGATGCACAGAGGTGCAACAGGGAGGGGGAAATGTCCAGAAATGCATCAGGGAGTTTACAAAATAAATCAGCTGTAATTGACAGTGTCATGAAGCATCAAATATTTGCAGGTGGAATGTGCCACTTAAATCCCAAAATGAAATCATTGGAGATGAACATATAAAAATTTAATATGGCAAAGCAGCAGCGCTCCTGCAACTGTTGGTTCTGACTAAAATTGTGTTACGTCTTTCAGTTATTTGTTAAGTCTATAAAATGAGGCGATAATGATTTGCCTGTAGAAACATAAAATCACTTCGTGCATGCTAGCACAGACCTTTTGGGGATATTGTTTTAAATCCTTGGGACCCGTTTGGTTTGGACTTCAAGTTTTGTGTTTTGCATTTTCAGTATGTATTTTAAAAAGCATGGAAGAGGAGCAGAAAGTGGAAAAATCATAGCCATTACAACAAAAGGGGAAAATAGTAAAGGGGAGAGATCTTTATGTTTTCCCAAAATGCAGAAAATAAGAATAAGTGATATTCAATTTTATATGTTAAAATCATTTTCTAAATCGGTTTTTTTTCAAAACTTTCAGAAATAATTAACTGAATGCATTGCGGTTGTTACGAAAATCCAAAACTGAAAACTGCAAACCAAAATCTCAACAAATCAAAATTCCCCAAGTTTTACTGACCAGACACACAAGTGCACAAAGGCACTGATACTGCATAAAGTCATCAAAAATGAAGGTGGGGGCACCATAAACATGGCACCACACACACAGACACAAGGGCATAAAAAATAACGAATGCAGGTCCAACTGCAACATAAAGTGCAGACCAAATAATCAAAGACATCAAGTGATGAAACACTGCAACTCAAAGAGCTCAAATGCATGGAACATGACAGCAAGAACAAATCTGGGCAGCAACTATGAAAATGCAATTGCAAATCAACCGAGAACAGAGACCAAACAAGTCAAGGAATGAAGTATAACAGGCGTGACAGGCTATACTGCAGAGTGAAGATGGCAAAAATGATTCAAGCACGGTGCTACTACAAATATCACAATGGATGCAACACCAAACCAGTTATACACATGAATGAATGATAGCATAACAAACTTTAGGTAACATGCAAGTGGTGCAGAAAATAAACAGTGAAGCAATTGCATGTATACTTGTGTACATATATATGTACAAGAACAATATATATGAACTCAGGAGGAATGCAAACTTAGATGCACTATGTCTTGCATTCAGTGCAGAGACAATCGACGAGTTACCCTTTTGTTTTCGGAAATATCCGGTCTTCACCACCGGTCTTCAATTGCTATCCATAACGTCGTATCACTATTCGGAATGGGCTATACGACACTAGGTCCTCTCCCGGCTAAACCGAATAATGAGCGCCATATTTTAAAACATATGGATATGGGATTTTAGTTAAGTCACAATTTATAAAATCCAAAACTTTTCTTTCAAATGGTTAAACAAATTACCATTTTAAATCTTTAAACCAAAAGATTTATTTCACAAAGTTTCACCTAGTTTCACAAAGATCTATTCATAGATTCAAAACAACTTCCATTTCAATTGGATTAACTCAATAAACCTTTAAATTAAAGATTTAATTTATAGCTTTCAAAACACGTCCAAAGATTTATTCATAACTTGGAAAACCATTTTCATTTCAAAACTTGAATTCCTTTTAACACATATTGGAAATCCATTTCTTATATGAAAGCTTCTATTATTTGAAAACAACAGTTTTCGTTTCAGAAAAGTCCGATTTATACAAGTTGGAATCTTGGTTTAAATTTAAATTCCAAAACATCACCTTTTAAAATGGTTTAAAACCCCATATAAATCCATTTATAAGTTGGATAACTTTTTAAACCCTAGTTCCCAAATTATAGAATTCAATTCAATTATTGAATTCAAATTTAACTCAAATTATTTAAAATTTCAAAACTCAATCGAGTTATTCAAAATAAGTTTTATTTTTGAAATTCATTTTTTTCAAAAGCTTCAATTCTAATTCCAAGACTATTTTGGATTCAAAAATTCAAATTTTTAAACAATTTCAAAATCTGTGACTTAACCCATTACCACGTGCAATCCATATTTGTGTGTGTATAAGTGTGGTCCAGGGGTTCAACACAATAGTGCACAACATCATCATCACAGATTCAATCATAAAGATAAGCGGTATAACCCATAGCGCTTATCTATATTCACAGATTCATAGATAAAGTAAATTATCAATCACAAAAATTCACTAATATGATTCGATGTGGGTTTCGGATAACCAGCTGGAATCCGACTCCCTGTCGCATCGAAATTCAAATGTCGTTTTACGGGTCAAAGGGTTTCATATTCATACAACAGTATATTCATCACAAATATAGCAGATCAGCACAAAGTATCACATAGCTTCACATCACATATTAAATATATCAATCCATCACACAACATTCAATAACAATCAGCATCTACAATTAAGATGAATAAACTGGGTGGTTTTAAATTTATTACCTACATGATTACTTTCATTTATTATTCCTAATTAATTAACTATCCATATTTATTCAATTAATAAATCTTCAATTGTTAATTTAAAATCTAATATCATTCAATTAATGATTTCTTAATTACAAATTAATTATTCTAAGAAAAATTAATCTTAAACTTTAATTAATCAAATTAAAACCCTTAATTACTTTAATTAATTATCCATTTCTTAATTAATTAATTATATTAATTATCCATTTGTACTACCTTAATAATTAAATGAATTACAAATCATTATACTTTTCTTTATCTTTAGATAAACATTCCTTATTTAAATTATGCATTTAAAAACAAAATGTTTCTAAATTTACATTAAATTCCATTTAACATTTTCTTTAAACTCAAGACTCAAATTTGTCTTAAATAAGAGTTTAAAACAATACACAACTTAATCTTATATGTTTAAAAGAAACATATTCTTTATTACTAAGTTCAAAAAGATTTAAATTCAAATTAAAATCCAATTCAAATCAATTTAAAAATTTCTTTAAAATCTCAAAATTGAAATATGACTTCTAAACTCATTCTAGTTTAATTCTTTAAAACTCTTTCTATAATTTACATCTTCAATTCAAATACAAATCATTTGAAGCAATTTAAATTTAAATCTTTATTTTAAAACTGAAATTTAAATTTAAAATCCAGATTTTTAAAACTTCAGATTTGAATTCATTTGAATTCCTAAATTAAATACTTAACCTTTTACTTCAAATGCAAAACAACAATGCATTTTATACTTGAGAGTTAAAAATCAAATTTAAATTTAAAAACATAATTGATTTCAAATTTCAGACAGTCAAAATTTGAATTCATATTCAAATTTCAGATATAACTCAGTTTAAATCTCACTTAAAAACTTAAACTTACCCTATTACATTTTAAAACAGAAGAACAGTTTCTGTTTAATTTGGAAACCAAACTTTAAAATTTACTGAAATTTTAAATTATTTCAAAAGGCACAGAATTCACATATTTGAATTCATATTCGAATTCAGTTTATTAAAGCCTAAGTCCAAATTTAGTTTACATTTTTTTTTTTTACTAAAGAAAACAGTAAACAGTTTCTGTCAAATTTAAAACCCTTTACATTCTTGAATTTAAAATGTTTTCAAATTTCATGTTTGAATTATTTGAATCTATACTAAATTCAGGTTCCAACTGAATTCAAATTTCAAGTTTAGATTCCTATTATTACTACAACTTTATTCTTTTAAAAACCTGGAAAATAATTCTGTTTCTTAGTCCTGAAACAAAACACACAAAATTCCCTTAATTATTTCAAAGAAATTTAAATTCAAACTATTTGAATTCATCCTTAGCTTCAAGTTTGATTCTAAGTTTAAAATTTCAGATTTCATTTAAACTTTATTTTTAAAAATTCTTAAAACAGAACTGCTCTGTTGATAAACCTGAAACAATGCAAACTCATGCAACAAAAATTCTACTTCGGGTCAGTACAGCATTTACTTCGAGTTTTCTCACAGAAATCCCGAGTCAATCCCGAGACTAAAAACACTGCAATCTAAACAACATCAAAACCTGGAACAAAGCAACCCAGTCTCCCCCTCAACCTGTCAACGACGACCATACGCGCCTCCGACCACCATCAACATCCATACTCCGGCGACAACTCCAATATTACACCATCTACCAATTCCCAAAGTATCAGTGAACTCGATTCACAAATGAAGCTGCCTCACCAAAATTTACCTAAACCCAGTCAACTAGGGTTCAATACTGCAATATCCAATTTACAACCCCAATAATGACAATTAATCCAGATTTCTAATTTTCCCATAATCCCTGATGGATTCACTATCCTTATAAACAATTTCAACCAAATCCATTGCAAGGTTCAACAGAACTTGGCCAAAATGAAAATGTAGTAAATTTGAAACTGCACTTTATTCTTGACACTATAAACTTAAATTTTTGATCTAAAATTCTTGAGTTTAATTACCGATTCCATTAATAAACCTGGAACATTTCATCATATAGCTTAAATTTATCATCCTAGTCAAATTAGTTTTGTATAATTTGATTTTTCAAATTCCAGATATCATATTTAGTTCATATACAATTAGAACTCATACATTCTAAACAAACATAATTTGTTCAAGCATTAAGTTAAATTCAGTAAACAAAGTCAAAAGAAATTTCAGAAATCAAGACATAGGTTTTGAAATTTTGAAGAGCACACATGCACAGCCACTAACTTGTTTACAGTCACAACTTGCAAGTACTTTCATATATGTTTATTTGTAATTTATAAACATGCATAATTTACCTATAAAAACAGTTTTATAAAAGAAGAGTTACTCACATAACCAGAAAATGTCTCAGTCATTTTTTTTTTATTTGCAACCAGGTTCTTGAGATCTGGAATGAATGAACAAAAGCAAGCTTTGTTGTGTTTCCCAAACATGCATCACATATATACATACACATGTAAACATATTTCTATTTCAGAATCATCACATATCAGAGAAGACAAGTCATTCAAGCATTCATCAAGACAGAGAACAAATTCAGGGCTAGATTGCTCACCTGGGTATTTTGACAGAGAACAAAGAAGAAGCAGAGAAGTGTTTTGACAGCTTCAAAGAGTGAAAGCCTGAATTTTTTTCTTTTTCTTCTTTAGATCATAGAGTTTAGATCTGTAAATTGTAAGTACAGATTTCTATTTACTCTTTGTTGTACATAATTTATTAAATACAAACACTTCTAATTACTTACAGTTGAATGACAAAGAGGTTTTCTTTTTTTTTTCTTTTTTTTTCTTTTTTTCTCTACAACTTGAAATCAGAATTAGCTCAAGTCTTGGGCTTGATTTTCTGCAACTTGGATTGACCTAATTGTTTAAATCTTGTTTTAGTTACTGATTACAACTTCTAATTCAAATTTTTCAAAGGAATTTTACTTGCCTTTATCTCATTCCAGAGGAAAACTGCACTGTTTTCCTGTCCAAACTGAAGCACCACTTTTTTTTTCTTTTTATCAAACAAATCTGCAAATTTTTGTGAATTTGTCTTATGTTAAAACTTGATTTTGAAGTCACAAATCTATTAAACTTTAAAGTTTAACATTTACCTGAGAGAAGGAACATAAGTTACAGCTTGATTTGTTACTTGATACTCGAAGATTGTTAGACTTGCGCCTGGCCAGCGTATGCCTAATGTCTTTAAGAACGACAGTAGACTTGTTAAATTTCGAGTTAGCAAGTATTTTCAAACTTTAAATAGAAAATCAATTATCTGAAATTAAAGTGACATAAATTCTAACTTAATAAATTAAGGGAGAGGATTTTTGAAATGTTTTGAAAAGTCCACAGCTTTGGAAAAGTTATACTATGTAAATTTCTTAAATGAAGAAGTTCAAATTTAAAATTTGGGTTTTTTGTAAGTTGGAAATTTTAGTAAAGATTTTTGTGTCTTGATTGTAGAAAATAATAGACAAATGAGTTAATTAACAAAGTTAGTGAGATAAAACAAATAGAATGAATCCTATATTCATTTGTTACTAATAAGTTTCAAACTTGATAAAATGGTGTAAAGTATAAATATTAGTGAAATTTCAACAATCATTTTTCCTTACTTGTAATTTCGGGACGAAATTCTTTTAAGGAGGGGAGATTGTAACGATCCTAAATTTTGAACAATTTAAATTGTGAATATTTAATTAATTTTAAGTATTTGAATGATAATTTAAATTGAATTCCCAATGCTATATAAAACATTTCTATGATTTGGCGATTAAACTTTAAAATTTAATCTATACAAAGCTGAATAAAAATTTAAACTTGACTTTGGAGTTGAAATTGAATATTAAATTTGTATTATAAATTTAAACTAATGACTTAAGAAAAAAAAAACTTGGATATAAGGATTATTTCTTATGTAAATTAATAGTTGAATTAAATTTTGATTTGAAACTATGAGGCTATTTGAATTTTTCAAGTTAATATGAAGAACATATTTGAATTTAAAAATTTGAGCTTGAAGTTTGTAAATTTATTTAAATTCCCTTCAAAATTTTTGTTTAAGGAATTAGGTGGGCTTTACAACTTTCTTAGCCCATGGTTTTGCTTAAGTGCTGTGATATTATCTAAAGCTATACTCGATCCCTTCTCTATTTCATTCGTAACCCTAAAATTCTAAGAAAACATAACAATGGCGGCCCTGTCTCTCTCGTCTTCCTCTTCACTTCTAAATTAGGGCTTCAATTTCTGCTTCGAGTTCGATGCTTCAACTCGCTCGCGGCATCTTCAACAATTAGGGCTTCAGCTTTTCGTCTCTAAATTAGGGCTTGCGATCGATTTGGGGCTTTCGTTCAATAGCGTTCGTTGTTCCAAAGCAGGGTTTTTGCGAAGCTCCGGCATCGTCTTCTACCCAGCTAGAAAAGGTGAGTCTTTGGCTCACGGTTGATTTTAATGCAAGTGTTTGGATTTGTTGACTTGAATGCTTGGTTGCATGCTATGTTTTTGGGTGTTATCTGTTATCATTGGCTCGGTTACTTGAATCTGAACTATTTGGGGCTATTTGCAGTCTCTTGCTCGATTACTTAAATTTTAATTTAACTGATGAGAATAGATGTTATAAATTTTACTTTTAAATTGATAATAACAGATGTTGTTGAATCTTTATTTATAAACTGATGAGGTTGCTGCATGTGATGGATGTGAATTTATCTATATTGTGATGGATGCATGCTTGTGTATATGTAAGTATATGCCACCTCTATTATGATATACAGTTTCAAGAAAAAAAATATATAATACTGTGAGTAAACTCTAACTTGTTTTCACAAAAATCTGGTTGCATGACTTGAAACTCGATGATAAATATGTTGCATGTTGTTGAACTAAGTATACTTGTTTCAAATCTGTTTGCATGTGAATGAAATATCAAGATGCTCCTCTGTTTTGAAAATATGCAGAGTACAGGTAGGAAAAGAAAATTCATTTTTCCTTGGTTTGATCCTTATTGGGCTATGATTCTTTAACAAATTATGTTTGTTAAGTTTAAACCAAAATTTGAAAATATTTCTAAGTTTAAAAGAAAAATAAAAATCAAAGCCTGTAACTCTGTCCATTGCACTGTTGATATTGAGTTGCACTGTCCAATTAAATTTACTATTGCATATATTTTGATTTCACTGTTATGTTGCATTTACATGTTATTGTGAGAAAATTTTTGTTTAAAAACAGTTTCTCTCTATTTAAAATTAAGTTAATAAGGTTTCAGAAAATCAAGTTAAATTCAAATGTTTTTCAATTTAAGAAAATCAAACAGTGGTAAATTAAAAAGATAATAACTGTACTGTTTTTCTTTAGTAAGCAACATCACTATTTATAGATAGTATCAAATTTATCTATGCATAAGTATTGATAGAATTGAGTATGTTTTGACTGTTGAAAATGGATGTTCTGTGTACTTTATAGATTATGCAGAAAAATGTTGTGTAAATTGTTTTAACAGTCATGCTTATGTTCTTACTTGAATTTAAATTCAAATTCACTTCTTTAAGTCTGAATTCTAGTTAGAATTTATTGTGTGAACATATTGTGTTTGTTCTGCATAGATTAGGTCTGTAAATCTTAATTTTAGAAAAATTAAAACCTAATACTTGAGAAAAATCAAGAACAACAGTCAATAGTTACTAGAAGTGAAATTTGTAAACATCTTTAAATTTATTCAAACAAGTTTTAACTTTAATACATGTTTAAAACCATGATTATTAGACCAGCATCAGTATTTAGTTTGTGCAGTATTTTGGAAATTTGGGAATATCAAACCATTTAGTAAATTTTGGAACTTGATTTTCTGCACTTGCATTGAGGACCTGTTGCATTGAGTCACTTTCATGGGTCCATTGCTTTACTGACTTGATTCACTGATGCATTTCTTATGTACATTGTGGTCTGCATTTTTTGATTTCGAACTTGAACTTGTAGTTGCAACTGGACATGTTGTGAGGTTGTGCATTTGTGCATTTTTGCCATTTGGTATCTTTGCATTCATCACTGTAGTACTTTTGAGTTGCACTTACCCCTTAGATGCACTATGTCTTGCATTTAGTCTGTACTGGTGTACATCTTAGTTTGCATTCCTCCTGAGTTCATATATATTGTTCTTGTACATATATATATACACAAGTATACATGCAATTGCTTCACTGTTTATTTTCTGCACCACTTGCATGTTACCTAAAGTTTGTTATGCTATCATTCATTCATGTGTATAACTGGTTTGGTGTTGCATCCATTGTGATATTTGTAGTAGCACCGTGCTTGAATCATTTTTGCCATCTTCACTCTGCAGTATAGCCTGTCACACCTGTTATACTTCATTCCTTGACTTGTTTGGTTTCTGTTCTCGGTTGATTTGCAATTGCATTTTCATAGTTGCTGCCCAGATTTGTTCTTGCTGTCATGTTCCATGCATTTGAGCTCTTTGAGTTGCAGTGTTTCATCACTTGATGTCTTTGATTATTTGGTCTGCACTTTATGTTGCAGTTGGACCTGCATTCGTTATTGTTTATGCCCTTGTGTCTGTGTGTGTGGTGCCATGTTTATGGTGCCCCCACCATCATTTTTGATGACTTTATGCAGTATCAGTGCCTTTGTGCACTTGTGTGTCTGGTCAGTAGCTTGTTCATGTGATTTTTGACTCGGTATTAAGATCTGACTTAGTTGATTTCGTGTTTTCGATAGTTTGATTATCACGACACTGTTTATTTTTGGTGTGTTGTATAGTAAAACTTGGGGAATTTTGATTTGTTGAGATTTTTGGTTTGCGGTTTTTAGTTTTGGATTTTCGTAACAACCGCAATGCATTCAGTTAATTATTTCTGAAAGTTTTGAAAAAAAAAACCGATTTAGAAAATGATTTTAACATATAAAATTGAATATCACTTATTCTTATTTTCTGCATTTTGGGAAAACATAAAGATCTCTCCCCTTTACTATTTTCCCCTTTTGTTGTAATGGCTATGATTTTTCCACTTTCTGCTCCTCTTCCATGCTTTTTAAAATACATACTGAAAATGCAAACACAAAACTTGAAGTCCAAACCAAACGGGTCCCAAGGATTTAAAACAATATCCCCAAAAGGTCTGTGCTAGCATGCACGAAGTAATTTTATGTTTCTATAGGCAAATCATTATCGCCTCATTTTATAGACTTAGCAAATAACTGACAGACGTAACACAATTTTAGTCAGAACCAACAGTTGCAGGAGCGCTGCTGCTTTGCCATATTAAATTTTTATATGTTCATCTCCAATGATTTCATTTTGGGATTTAAGTGGCACATTCCACCTGCTAATATTTGATGCTTCATGACACTGTCAATTACAGCTGATTTATTTTGTAAACTCCCTGATGCATTTCTGGACATTTCCCCCTCCCTGTTGCACCTCTGTGCATCCTACTGCACTGTGTCATCATTTGGCTCTGCGATTCATCTCTGTTTCCATTTTATTCAGTTCATTGCAAATTTAATTACTTGAATTAAGATTAATCCTGACTCGAGTGTTTTTGTGTTTTGCAATAAACGCTCGGGTCAGACCGAGTATTTCTACAGCTTGAAGATTTTCTCGCAGCGAAGTTAGAGAGAGGGGGATTTCGGCATTCACTAAAGTTTTCAGCAAAATTTTTCTTGTACTTTAAAATATAAATTGTTTCCGCTGTATAAATTCAAATGTAATTTATTGTATAACTCTGATATTTGTATACAAAAGAAAAGTTTATTTATAAAATATATTATTGTTTCTGTGATTCTGTGACTGATCTTGCTTATCTAGGTGAAATGTGATGGGGGGTTCTCGCTTCGCGGTTAGGTGGCGAACGGGAGACTCTTACCCCCACACGTCCTCTTTAAGGGGTTGGTTAGGCGTAAGCCGTGACAGTCGAAAGGCTGGCCGTAAAAGCAAGGGCAGGGTACCATTTGTAGCCACGGTGGTGCCGGGATGGTTGCAAAGCCTACCGGTTGCTGCTGACGGAAATGAGGTTCTTACAAAGTGGTATAGATGACCTAAGTTGATACTTGGATCCATTAATGATAAGGAAGGAGTCATCGCCTTAGAATAGATCAAGCGATATATGAGAGAACATACTTGTATTTTGGTTTTTAAAACTATATAGTAGTATATATATAGTACATAAGTTGCATTGCATTCACAGACACTAATTATTCCTTTTAGGGAGACTGATCTTTCTTATTACAGCTGACAAAAATGAGCTGGCTAAAAAGGAATGCTGCTAGGAGATTTGGAATTTCAGGTTGGGGACTCTGTTTTTCTTAAGGTATCTCCTATGAGAGGTGTATTGAGATTTGGGAAGACTGGTAAGCTAGCACCACGATATATTGGTCCTTTTCCTATTCTGGAGAGGATTGGTCTTCTAGCCTACCAGGTGCAGTTGCCTAGCTGGTTATCGGGTGTGCATGATGTATTTCACATTTCTAGCCTTCGGAAGTATGTGCACGATCCGGACAGTATTATTGAAGAAGTTGCCCAACAGGACCTCGACATCACCCCCAACTTGACAGTCAAAAGGGAACCGATAAAGATTGTGGATCGTGAAGAGAAGCAATTAAGGAACAAAATTGTAAAGCTAGTAAAAGTTCAGTGGAGTGGCGATCCAAGGGACTGCACTTGGGAAACTGAAGATAATATGCAGAAATCTTATCCCAAATGTAGGGTGGATATCTCGGCTTAGCCGGTAAGCCATTTCCTTATTCTTTTTGAATCGTATATTCTTGGTCTATTTTTCTCTCTCTTTCAATTTCGAGGACGAATTTTTTTAAGGAGGGGGTATTTGTAACATCCCCAAATTATCAATCAAAAAAATAATATATTTGAACTCTTGGGGTTTGATTTGAGAATAAATTTGAGAAAAAAAAACTAAAACAAATAAAAACAAGTAAAAGTAATATATGAAATGAATTCTAAATTTTATCCTATGTTTAAAAATATTGAGATGATAATAGAAGTCATTTGGATTTAAAAGGTCTATACTTCAAATTTGAAATTTAAGATTTGAATTTAAATTTGGAATGAATGTTTTAAAATGAAGAAGCATTTGAGAATCATTGAGGAACAAGTATACCCTTGTAAGACAACTTCTCTTTTAAAACATTGTACATATGCATATATACAACAAATGAATAAAAAGTATGTATATTGGTTTATAAAAGTTTATTCATATAATATAGGAAATGAAATCTATACATTTCTTTTGCTTTGTTACATCAAAAATCTGAAACTTACCTTCACAATAAAATTTAATGATTTACAAGATCTATGTATTAAGATATCTTCTTACAAATGGCACAAACCATCATCTCCTCAATAAAATAATCAAATAAAAAATTCAGAAAACTCTTCACCTTCTAAAAAAAATTCGAATTTTAAACCCCCAACATCTGAATCTTAGTAATCAAAAGATATTTGCAAGTGTTATTTCAAACATTCAAGAAAAAAAAAATTCAAAAGAAAACCAAACTGTCTTCTTCCCTTCAAGCTAAAAAAATATCTGAAAATACTTTCTCATGCTTCATAACTTTAGTGTGATACTTTCAGGTAAGCTCTGTTTTAAAAATTTATAGTTTATGAGATTTTGATTTTTTTTTAAAACAAGTGTTGACAATTAAATTCAAAAATGAAAACTGCAGATTTGTGAAGCAAAAAGGGGTTTCTGGTTTCAAAAGGCAGTGCATAGTTTTTCTTTTTGGAATACATTAAAAAGGCAAGTAATCTTTCTTTGTAAAATGTGAACTTGAAGTTATAATTTCTTATAAAGAAAGAGTTTAACTCAATAATATTTAACATTAAATTTTTTTGCAGGAAGGTTAAGGATTTAAAAGCTACCTTTCTTTTTGGTTTTCAAGTTCTGTTTTTTTTCAAAACTGCAGAGAAAAGAAGCTTCTCTGTTAATCCAAAACTGTAAGTATTCCAGAGGTTTTTGTTATTAATAATTAAAAATAAATAAATACAACTTGGGTTTAATACTACCATATCCAGTTTTCTGTAGGAAGAATTAAGGATAGAGTCTTAATCTATTTTGGTTTCAAATTTCAGAAGTAAGGAGTGTCTTCTCTGCCATAAATTTCAAAAGTAAGTAAAATAGAAATCCCTGTTTTTAATAATTCAAATGCATGAATACAACCACAATTAACCAGAGAATTGTAACTATAAATTCTCAGATCTGAACCCCAAGAGAATTAGAGTAGAAAAGAAGAAAAGGAGTAGCAGGCTCATCTTTCTGTTTGAAAACTGTCAACTTCTAGAAACAGGTGAGTAAACTTTGTTTTCTTTATCATGATTTCTATGTGTATGCTTTGAGTGATATAGGAAACTTAAATCTTGTTTGCACGCAAGAAAATTTGAATGTATGATTGAATGTTTGGTTTGTTATGATTGACTGTACAAGTTATAGTCCCTGTTTTAGTTCAGAAAAAAAAAAAAAAAAGAAACCTATAAGAAAATCGATTCTTTTTCCCCCCTAACCCTATTTGATTTGAATGATTAACCAAAGTTAGCCATGCATTTTTGTTTCCAGTAAGCAAGAGAGATTTTGTTCAAAACTTTCACCCACATTTTTCTCTGGAAAAAAAAAAAATCAAAGTAAAGTTGTTTTCCTGGAAACTGTAAATTTTATACAGCCTTCTTTGTTTGCAAGGATAAAACATATTAAAACCCAGTTCAAATTTTTCTCTGCTTTATTCCTTCTGAAATAAATGTGTGACAAGTTGAATTGTGTTGAGCTTGCACCATGTTCAGAAACTAATCAAAAACAGGCTGTAGTTACTGGAAACTTTGGAAGAAAGAAATTTGTTGTTAAGCTTAAACTCTGTTTACAGAGTGAAACACATTCAAATACAATGTCTTCTTCTTCTCCTTGCTCCT
Source organism: Allium cepa (assembly GCA_030765085.1). Lineage (NCBI taxonomy): Eukaryota > Viridiplantae > Streptophyta > Magnoliopsida > Asparagales > Amaryllidaceae > Allium > Allium cepa. Next base: position 593,022,557 of record CM060928.1, read on the forward strand.
GAATCATGTTGAAGATTAAGATTAAATGATTGTTTAAACTGGTATTCCATCTAACAATTAATTAAAGCTAATTAAAAACAGGTTTAAACTTCACTGGATAATGTAAATGCAGTCATAACCCAAACAAGTGAAATTTCGAACCTCATGGAATTGAATTTCAGTAACACCACTTGCATTACCATCAAGAATAATGATTTTTGAAACAAAAATTAATTTTTTTCATTGCATATTGCTCGGGAAAATGGGGGTTGATCGAAAATTAAAGTTTTACCAAAAACTGATGATCTAAGGAGCTATGGCCCTCGAATTCGCTGTCGTAGATGGCTTGGGGGCTCGTGATCATCAGAAAAATGCTGTTCGAATTTTTTAAAATCCAGAATTTGAATTTGAGTTTGTTTTAGGGTTTAAGAACCCAAAATACTGCACACGGTTGAAAAGGCTTGCCGCACCACCACAGGGGATCGGACCGCGTGCCACTGGGGGGGTTCGAAGCGTGACACGATGGCGAGGCTTGGTACTGAGTTTGGTGGCCGATAATGGCCTGAGGCGGCGGCGCGTGGCAGTTTTCGGTGGCGTTCCTGATGATGACATTTGGGTGTGATGTTCGATTCGCGACTTCGAAGCAAAAATCGAGATCTGGGTGTTCGTGTCGCTCTAGGGGACGATAGGCGACTCGCTCGTGGCCTTGGCTCTGACCATAGGCGGCGGCGCTAGCGGTGCACGTGCACGTTGGTGGGGTGTGTATCAGCGTGAGGCGTTGGGGGAGACCAATGGTGACTCGGAGCAGTACGCGGGTAAATCGCGTGAAGACTCGAAGTGCAACCCGGGGGATTCTTGGTGTTCACCGTGTCGTTTTATACTTAACCAAAATTTCGAAAAAAAAGGGGCACGGGTCAAATTGGGGTTAACTCGAAGTAGGGGGAGGTTTGGCTCGGGTACGACCCGAAGCATGTCTCGGGTATGCAAATATAACACAGTAACACAGTTTTTAATAAAACTTTTGAAAAAGCAATTTCATGTATTTTCTAAGTGAGTCAACAATAATTGTTAATGTAATGTGAAACTAATAGTATTTAAAATTTTATGAAGTTCAAATTTTTTTTTTTAAATTAATAAAAGTTGTTTAAATGTTGAACTTAATAAAAAGTTTAAATATAAATATAAACTAATATACAAATACAAAGTTCAAACCAAGTTTATAATGATAAAATAGTAAATTAACAAATTGATGTTTCGTAATGACTTTTAAAATTTAAAAGAAAGAAATTTAATAAATTAAAGAATAGGAAATTTATAAGATTAATTAAACTTAATAAGTTAACGATTAAGAATTTATAAGGGAAATAATAAACTAAGGAATAATTTATTAACTTAGCAAATTAAAATAATTCAGAATCAAGTAAAATTCAACATTAATTTGAAATGATTAACAAAGACAATCATGTAGTTAATTCGCCTTAATCACAATTACTTGTATCAACGATGATTGATCATCATCTAATACCCCATACGGGATTGACATTTTTGTTGTGATGCTGTGATTGCTTTGTGATAAGCTATGATTTGTGATTTGCTCCTATATGTATGTGAAACCCTTTTGCCCGTAAAACGGCATTTAAACTTCGATGCGACAGGGAGTCGGATTTCAGTTTGTTATCCGAAACCCACATCGAACCCTAAATGTGAACCTTTGTGATTGATACACCCACATGTTTTAAATTTGAGCGCTCACTATTCGGATTAGCCGGGAGAGGACCTTTGTGTCGTATAACCCATTCCGAATAGTGATTCGACGAATGGATTGCAAATTGAAGACCGGTGGTGAAGACCGGGTGTCTTCGAAAACGATAGGATAACCTATCGATTGTCCCTGCACCGAGTTGCTCCGGTATAGGGATTCCCTAAGTGATGGGAAGTCCGATCGAGATTGTGGACGCCCGGATTTGCAAGGGCTTCTTCCTTTATTGGACGAAGTGCCTTCGGTTCTGTTCGAACCCGGAACAGACTTGTATGGTCGTGTGTCTGACACTACGCTTTGAGATATAAAGCCGATTTCTTTCAAATACATATCCGTTGGTGGCGGAGAATTTATTCTCTTAGCTTAACACCCTTCTCTGAGACGTACGAGCTCAGAGGTTATGTAATTGAAGATTATCAGCTATATACTCCCAATTTGGTAGTGTGGCATACTAAGTGTTGCGGTATAATGATGATCATTTGTTGATCATCTGTGATCAAAGCATGGCTTTCATGTAAAGCGTAGCTTTGTGGACGAGACCTCATCAGACCTCACACCCCGAAAATGGTCGAAACAGGAAAGATGCGGCAAGGTTATGAGGGTCGCGCCCTTTAGGGTATGTCATTCCCTTCTGGAAAAAGGTAGTGTCATGGTATGGAGCCCAGATGCTTACCTATGTGGTTGCTTCAATCTCATTATTCTGTGTGGTTGTTGCTTTGTGATGGAGGGCCCTCGGATGAAGGTCCCAAAGGACCGGGGAGTGGCATATTCGTGTAGTAGTTACCTAGTTACAGAGGTAACCCGGCCTTGTGTTGGCAGAGATCTAACCGTAACGTTAGTTCTCGGGACGTCCCGCCAGAGGCGTACCCATGTGGCATAGGAAGTTCCTTAGCCTGACCATTTGTTGGAAACCCAATTCCCAATACGAACCCCGTACGGTTTTAGTTGTATTACCTACCATTTACTTATGGTGGCGCCCCACTGTTTAGATGGTAGCTATAGTAGGCATACGATACTGGTCGTATGTTGGCTAGGATTGATATTTACTTTCGAAATGGCTTTCTACACTATGCACTAGTAATAATACCAAAGAATTTTCCCGTATCAAGCATATTTGACTATCATAAGAAGAAATCTCCTCCAATTCTGCGATTGCATTGTGTGTGTGGCGGGAGGTCTTATGGTAGTTTCATTTTCCAAAAGCATACCGATCTTCCTTGTATAAATTTGTTTATTTGAAAGCAATTACCTGTGTTTACTCATACCAGTCCCATGACTGACCCGGAGTTTATTGTTTCCTTTCTAAACTCTGGGTGCCCCCCATTTCTACACGGGCAGCCTAGTAGCAGGTTTTCTATATTTTGGCTCTAGCTGCATTTTGGGAGTATTTTGGTTTGGAGATGGTTTTTTTTGGTGGCTCATACCTTAGAGACATTTTGGAAGTTTTTTGGATCTCGAGGTGCTTAGCTTGGATGTTCACCATCACTTTATCTTTTTGGAGACTTTGGCATATGATATCTAGTTGTTCTATTATGTCATTCTATTTGGATATGTAATTCATGTATTATGTACTCTGATGTTGTAACAGATATTATTGTGATGTTGTATCTGTGATATGATGCATGATGTTCATTTTTATTTTCCGCTGTTATATATTCATCTAATGTTGTTATAAGCTCCATCCGACTGGAGTTCGATGTTTGAATCATTGACAGTCGAGTACAAGTGAGGTATTTGATGTCAATTTTCGAACGTTGGATTTCGGGTCGTGACATGTGGATACCACTTTTCTAACGACCCGCCGCCCTGACCGCCTCTAGTCGGAAATTAAACCAACTAGAAACGTTCAAGATGACGGATTGTTATTTAGTTTATAACATTTAAACAGAATCAGCCACAGAATCACAGAATAATCATAATATTATTCATAAATGAATTTTTCTTTTACATATATCAGAGTTTATACAATAAATTACATTTGAATTTATACAGCGGAACAATTTATATTTATTAAGTACAAGAAAATTTTTACTGAAAAACTTTAGTGAATGCCGAAATCCCTTGAAGTAAAAATACTCGGTCTGACCCGAGCGTTTATTGCAAAACACAAAAACACTCGAGTCAGGATTAATCTTAACTCAAGTAAATAAATTTGTAATGAACTGAATAAAATGGAAACAGAGATGACGAAACACATGAATCAATTCAAAATCTATTATGGGTTTTCATTATTAACAGCTTTAATTTTTAAAATCTGTCAATCCCGTGTGGCTGCAAGCGCAAATCAGACAAATCACTGCAAAGAAAAGGCTCAAGGCAAAATCAGTGCCAATTTAAAAAAAACAGTAAGCAAACAAGCATTCAACAGCAGGCATAGATGCTAGTTGATCGTGTACAGGGCAGTGAAACAAGTGCATGGAGCAGCAGACACAACAAACACAGAGGCAACAGCGATGAATCGCAGAGCCAAATGATGACACAGTGCAGTAGGATGCACAGAGGTGCAACAGGGAGGGGGAAATGTCCAGAAATGCATCAGGGAGTTTACAAAATAAATCAGCTGTAATTGACAGTGTCATGAAGCATCAAATATTAGCAGGTGGAATGTGCCACTTAAATCCCAAAATGAAATCATTGGAGATGAACATATAAAAATTTAATATGGCAAAGCAGCAGCGCTCCTGCAACTGTTGGTTCTGACTAAAATTGTGTTACGTCTTTCAGTTATTTGTTAAGTCTATAAAATGAGGCGATAATGATTTGCCTGTAGAAACATAAAATCACTTCGTGCATGCTAGCACAGACCTTTTGGGGATATTGTTTTAAATCCTTGGGACCCGTTTGGTTTGGACTTCAAGTTTTGTGTTTTGCATTTTCAGTATGTATTTTAAAAAAACATGGAAGAGGAGCAGAAAGTGGAAAAATCATAGCCATTACAACAAAAGGGGAAAATAGTAAAGGGGAGAGATCTTTATGTTTTCCCAAAAATGCAGAAAATAAGAATAAGTGATATTCAATTTTTATATGTTAAAATCATTTTCTAAATCGGTTTTTTTTTCAAAACTTTCAGAAATAATTAACTGAATGCATTGTGGTTGTTACGAAAATCCAAAACTGAAAACCGCAAACCAAACAAATTTTGTTTGCATTCTAAATCCTGATAGTGATTCAATGCAAGAGGTAATGAATTTTGAAATAAACCTGAGTCTTAAAACTAAGACAAAGACATCTCAGTTGAAAAACAAACATGCACAAGCAAATTCATGCAAACATACTAACATAGCCTTCAACTAACACCTATTTCAAACATCAACTCATATATCAAAGCATATGAATAAACTAATAGCCTTCCAAAAGATCAACGGTAATTACAACAAATGCAGTAGTTATTGGTTAATCAAATATGCCCAAAATGTATGTGTCTCTATCTAGCATGTATGAACAGATTAAACACTATGGACAGAATCAAAACTGGAACAGCTCCCAAAATACAGTGTATAAACTATGCAACAGATGGCAATTCAAATTATTACAAAATAAGAATCCAAACAATTTTGAATTCATCTTCAGATTTAAATTTCATTCTAAGTTCAATTTCAGATTTTAAATTTGAACTTTACCTCTTTAAAAAAAAAAATTCTTAAAAACAGAACAGTTTTGTTATGATAAATCTGAAACAAACATCTGCTCTTATCCATCACAATATGCAAGTACAGTGACATATGCAAGTGCAGTATCCATCATAATATAAATAAATTTACATCCATCACATGCAACAACAACCAAAACAAGCATCTTTCCTCATTAGTAAAATTAAAATTTAAATAGCAACTGTTCTTATCAATTTAAATTTAAAATCATCAAGTAGCATCTATTCTTATCAATTTAAATCAAGTACTTGGTAGCATCTGTTCTTATTAGTTTAAAAACAAATTTCACATAGTATGTTCTTATCAGTAGAAAAAAACCAATTTCAAATAACATCTGTTCTTATCATTTTTTTTTTAAAAAAAAACAAATTCCCAATAACATCTGTTCTTATCAGTATAAAAATCAAAATATCAGAGCAAATGATAGCGAATAACAACCAACAACCAACATGCAGTGTGTTATCTGTTCCTATCAGTTTAGAATTCAACGTAGCCGAGCAAATGATAATGAATAACCCCCAAATCATAGCATGCAACCAAACACCCAATTCAAACAAATCTAAAAGCTTGAAATAAAATTAATCGTGAGAAAACTCACCATATCTCGAATCGAATACGGCCGAGGTGGGAATGAGCACACTCGAACGAAGAATGAAGCCCCAAATTAGATCGCAAGCCCTAGTTTTTTTCAGAGGAGTGAAAGAGAATTCGTGGCCGCCATTATTTTCATTTTTTTTTTCTTTTTGGGTGTAGGGTTATGAACGAGAAAGTGGAATAAAGGGGATCGGTACTTAATCATGGCACTAGTATCAAACGTGGGCCAACAAAAATTTTCAAAGCCCAAACAACAAATCAACAAATTTTTTTTTTCCTCTTATATTTTTATTTTGTTTTATTATTTTCTTCTATCTATATATATATAATTTTTCATTTTAAATTCAATTTACTTTAAACATCAATTTTTTTTATTTTGTACACAAATACCTTGTTTTGTTTTTGTAGATATTTACTTTTGTTTAAATTATGTTGTTAATTTTTTTTCTTTTACTAAGTGTATTTGTTTATTTTATTTTGTATTGATTTTAATTTTTTTATCTAAGCTAAAGAATAAATGTCATTAAAATTTAACCATTAATTTACTAATTAACAAAAATAAAATTTTTTAAATCCAAATTATCTTCTTAAGTTATTAGTTTGAATTTCAATTACAAATTCCATATTCAATCTCAACTCCGAAGTCAAATTTAATTTTTATTCAACTCTTTATAGATTAAATTTTAAAATTTAATCACCAATTTCATTGTTATATTGGAAATTCAATTTAAATTATCATTCAAATATTTAAAATTAATTAAATATTCACAATTTAAATTGTTCAAAATTTAGGATCGTTACAATCTCCCCTCCTTAAAAGAATTTCGTCCCGAAATTACAAGTAAGGAGAAATGATTGTTGAAATTTCACTAATATTTATATTTTAACAATTTTATCTAGTTCGAAACTTATTAGAAATAAATGAATATAGGATTCATTCCATTTGTTTTATCTCACTAGCTTTGTTTATTAACTCATTTGTCTATTATTTTCTACAATCAAGACACGAAAATCTTTACTAAAATTTCCAACTTACAAAACCCAAATTTTAAATTTGAACTTCTTCATTTAAGAAATTTACATAGTATAACTTTTCCAAAGCTGTGGACGTTTCAAAACATTCCAAAAATCCTCTTCCTTAATTTATTAGGTTGGAATTTATATCACTTTAATTTCAGATAATTGATTTTCTATTTAAAGTTTGAAAATACTTGCTAACTCGAAATTTAACAAGTCTACCGTCGTTCTTAAAGACATTAGGCATACGCTGGCCAGGCGCAAGTCTAACAATCTCCAAGTACTAAATATACTTGCTTCAATTCCCAGTGAAAATAGTTTTTAAAAATTCTTTTTAAAAAAAAATAGATATGGAAAGCACATTCCCCCATGGATCACAGTTTACTCGGCGGTTCCGCTACTATCCCAGTAGAGTCGCTTGTAACTGTGGATATCTCATCCCTTGAATTTCGCCATGGTTGTTGCCAAAGATCGCGGTTCACACGGCGGTTACGCTACTATCCCAGTAGAATCGCTCGTGACCGTAGGCATCTCGCCCCTCGAATTACGCTTTGGTTTGTAGATTGCAGTTTACACAGCGGTTACGCCACTATCCCAGTGGAATCGCTTGTAACTGTAGGCATCACGCCCCTCAAATTACGCTACCACCCGAGTGTAACTAGATCGCGGTATACACGGCGGTTACGCCACTATCCCAGTGGAATCGCTTGTAACCGTAGGCATCTCGCCCCTTGAATTACGCTAGCACACTATACCAGTCCAAAAGGACATTCCAACTAATGGAAATACTACGTAGCTACGATTTTCAAATGGACACTCTTCTCGAGTTCCAACAACCTTCACAAAGTTTAAATGGAAGGTACTTTTCCATATCCTCAATTTGGAAAACATAATATCATACATACATATATAATATTTCATTTCACATTTTTTTACATATCATACTCATGTACTTACATAAGTTTTCCATAACAATTACTTTTCCAAACTAATTGGTTTTCGAATTAATCGTATTCACACATATACGTTATGAAAACCACAATATTTCATACCCATAACAAATAGAGGTTTCACAAATTTTCCATTTCATTATCCATTTAAAATTTTCCTCTAAGCCGATTTGGAAATTTAAGGTTATCTCAAACCTAATTCACATTCATAATCCAATTTATTATCGACTTCACACTCGATTTGGATTTCACGTTACATCGTCAATCCTCAACACATAATTGATGTCTATCGATATATAACCTCTGAGCTCGTACGTCTCAGAGAAGGGTGTTAAGCTAAGAGAATAAATTCTCCGCCACCGCAGATATATATTTAATAGAGATCAATTGATATGTCGTCAATTCACGACGTTAGACATACAATCCAAATCATCCATTTAAAATTCAAAGTTCAGCTTACATTGTTTTTGTGTGTCAAAGTTAAACTCAATTTAACTCAAAATTCAATCACTTTGAAAATTTCCAAGTTGAACTAACTGTTCAAATTTCCCAAAAATAATATCTTTACAAGATATAAAATTTTTCACACTTAACCATTTGAAACAAATTCAAATATTCACTTTTCAATTTATCTTTAAAAGATAAAATTTCAAAACATTCACTTTTCACTTTATCTTGAAAAGATAAAATTTCAAACCTTTCATTTCATTTTGGAAAATATTTCCATACTTATTCAATAATAAGTAATTTACAAATCCATTTATTTTCAACATTTTGAAAATATTTGATATACTTAAACCAAAATCAAATATATATTTCATTCTTAAAAGAAATCATTCTTTTAAACACATTTCAAAACAACTTAAAATGAATTTACTTCGTTTCATAGTATTGCTTCCCAAAAACATTCCCATTTAAGTTTTTCAACTTCAACTTAATTCATAGTTTGAATTCTGCATACATTTCAAAATATTGGTTTTAAACCAACTTCAAATTTCCAATATTAAGTTTTCCACTTAACTTATTTCCATGCCCATTCAAATTCAAATTCTTCATTGCATCAATTTAAATCTCTTATAAATTTTCATTAGATTCATATCTCTTTTTATATCTCATTTATTGTCCAAAACCATAGATATAACACCTTTAATAAGTTACAATAATTTACTTATCAAAATAAGTCGTTTGCGGATTTTATAAACATCTTTATGAATAGTTACTAGAACCACTTTAAAGAAAGTGTTTTCAAATCTAAAGAAGTTTAAAATTGTTTTCTTTAAAATAAAAAGGGTATTTTGAAAATTAGAATTATTTTGAAGATTCCCCTCTCTAAATTTAGGTTTGCGACCGTTTCTCTTCGGTGAGGTCTCGTTAGACTTGAGTTTCGATCATTCGGAAACTCATTATCGAATTTTTGAGAGTTATGGAAAATGAAACATGAGTTAAGAGAATTAATGAATTGGTTTAAATTGGCTTAAATCAAATATTTTGAATATCTTCAAAGTAGTAATTGGAAAATAAAATGATATGTCAATTTGATTATAATCAAATGGATTATTGAACTATAACTTGGAAATTTAATTTTGAATTCTTTTGAAAATTGATTTCAATGTTGTGAAGAACGATTTAGTAAATAAATGGATTATAAGTATTTAACTTATAATATGGATTTTGGGTATATAACTAAGTTATATGAATTGAATTGAATCAAATTAGTAAAGGAGATTATAAAACAAAGTTTATAAATAGAAATGTAATTTCTAAAGATGTTTATAAAATCCGCAAATGACTTATTTTGATAAGTAAATTGTTGTAACTTATTAAAGGAGTTATATCTATGGTTTTGGACAATAAATGAGATATAAAAAGAGATATGAATCTAATGAAAATTTATAAGAGATTTAAATTGATGCAATAAAGAATTTGAATTTGAATGGGCATGGAAATAAGTTAAGTGGAAAACTTAATATTGGAAATTTGAAGTTGGTTTAAAACCAATATTTTGAAATGTATGCAGAATTCAAACTATGAATTAAGTTGAAGTTGAAAAACTTAAATGAGAATGTTTTTGGGAAGCAACACTATGAAATGAAGTAAATTCATTTTAAGTTGTTTTGAAATGTGTTTAAAAGAATGATTTCCTTAAGAATGGAATATATACTTGATTTTGGTTTAAGTATATCGAATATTTTCAAAATTGTTGAAAATAAATGGATTTGTGAATTACTTATTATTGAATAAGTATGGAAATATTTTCCAATATGAAGTGTAAGGGTTAAAATGTTATCTTTTGAAGATAAATTGAAAAATGAATATTTGAAATTTGTTTCAAATGGCTAAGTGTGAAAATTATATATCTTGTAAAGATATTATTTTGAGAAATTTGAACAATTAGTTCAACTTGGAAATTTTTCAAAAAAATTGAATCTTGAGTTAAAATTGAGTTTAACTTTGACACTCAAAAACAATGTAAGTTGAACTTTGAATTTTAAATGGATGATTTGGATTGTATGTCTAACGTTGTGAATTGACGACATATCAATTGATCTCTATTAAATATATATCTGCGGTGGCGGAGAATTTATTCTCTTAGCTTAACACCCTTCTCTGAGACGTACGAGCTCAGAGGTTATATATCGATAGACATCAATTATGTGTTGAGGATTGACGATGTAACGTGAAATCCAAATCGAATGTGAAGTCGATAACAAATTGGATTATGAATGTGAATTAGGTTTGAGACAACCTTAAATTTCCAAATCGGCTTAGAGGAAAATTTTAAATGGATAATGAAATGGAAATTTTGTGAATCCTCTATTTGTTATGGGTATGTGATATTGTGGTTTTCATAACGTATATGTGTGAATACGATTAATTCGAAAACCAATTAGTTTGGAAAAGTAATTGCTGTGGAAAACTTATGTAAGTACATGAGTATGATATGTACTAAATGTGAAATGAAATATTATATATGTATGTATAATATTATGTTTTCCAAATTGAGGATATGGAAAAGTACCTTCCATTTAAACTTTGTGAAGGTTGTTGGAACTCGAGATGAGTGTCCATTTGAAAATCGTAGCTACGTAGTATTTCCATTAGTTGGAATGTCCTTTTGGACTGGTATAGTGTGCTAGCGTAATTCGAGGGGCGAGATGCCTACGGTTACAAGCGATTCCACTGGGATAGTGGCGTAACCGCCGTGTATACCGCGATCTAGTTACACTCGGGTGGTAGCGTAATTTGAGGGGCGTGATGCCTACAGTTACAAGCGATTCCACTGGGATAGTGGCGTAACCGCTGTGTAAACTGCAATCTACAAACCAAAGCGTAATTCGAGGGGCGAGATGCCTACGGTCACGAGCGATTCTACTGGGATAGTAGCGTAACCGCCGTGTGAACCGCGATCTTTGGCAACAACCATGGCGAAATTCAAGGGATGAGATATCCACAGTTACAAGCGACTCTACTGGGATAGTAGCGGAACCGCCGAGTAAACTGTGATCCATGGGGGAATGTGCTTTCCATATCCATTTTTAAAAGAATTTTTAAAAAGGTATTTTCACTGGGAATTGAAGCAAGTATATTTAGTACTTGGAGATTGTTAGACTTGCGCCTGGCCAGCGTATGCCTAATGTCTTTAAGAACGACAGTAGACTTGTTAAATTTCGAATTAGCAAGTATTTTCAAACTTTAAATAGAAAATCAATTATCTGAAATTAAAGTGACATAAATTCTAACCTAATAAATTAAGGAAGAGGATTTTTGGAATGTTTTGAAAAGTCCACAGCTTTGGAAAAGTTATACTATGTAAATTTCTTAAATGAAGAAGTTCAAATTTAAAATTTGGGTTTTGTAAGTTGGAAACTTTAGTAAAGATTTTTGTGTCTTGATTGTAGAAAATAATAGACAAATGAGTTAATTAACAAAGCTAGTGAGATAAAACAAGTAGAATGAATCCTATACTTATTTATTTTTAATAAGTTTCAAACTTGATTAATTTGAGTAGGGTATAAATATTGGTGAAATTTTAACAATCATTTTTCCTTACTTGTAATTTCGGGACGAAATTCTTTTAAGGAGGGGAGATTGTAACGGCCCTGAATTTTGAACAATTTAAATTGTGAATATTTATTTAATTTTAGATATTTGAATGATAATTTAAATTGAATTTCCAATATAACAATGAATTGGTGATTAAATTTTAAAATTTAATCTATAAAGAGTTGAATAAAAATTTAAATTTGACTTCGGAGTTGAGATCGAATATGGAATTTGTAATTGAAATTCAAACTAATAACTTAAGAAGATAATTTGGATTTAAAAATTTTTATTTTTGTAAATTAGTAAATTAATGGTTAAATTTTAATGACATTTTTTCTTTAGCTTAAATAAAAAATTAAAATCAATACAAAATAAAATAAACAAATACACTTAGTAAAAGAAAAAAATTTAACAACATAATTTAAACAAAAATTAAACAAAACAAACAAAAGTAAATATCTACAAAAACAAAACAAGGTGTTTGTGTACAAAATAAAATTTGATGTTTAAAATAAATTGAATTTAAAATGAAAAATTATATATATATAAATAGAAGAAAATAATAAAACAAAATAAAGATAAAACATAAAATAAAGAAGAAAAGAACCACTGCCTTTACTTTCAATCCGATACCCGATGCCTTTCATTTCACTTTACCATTTCCATTTTTTAAACCCTAAACAAAGATCACGAAAGAAAAAAAAATGGCGGCCCTGTCTCTCTCGTCTTCCTCTTTACTTCCAAACTAGGGCTTCAATTTCTGCTTCGAGTTCGATGCTTCAACTCGCTCGCGGCATCTTCAACAATTAGGGCTTGCGATCGATTTGGGGCTTTCGTTCAATAGCGTTCGTTGTTCCAAAGCAGGGTTTTTGCGAAGCTCCGGCATCGTCTTCTACCCAGCTAGAAAAGGTGAGTCTTTGTCTCACGGTTGATTTTAATGCAAGTGTTTGGATTTGTTGACTTGAATGCTTGGTTGCATGCTATGTTTTTGGGTGTTATCTGTTATCATTGGCTCGGTTACTTGAATCTGAACTATTTGGGGCTATTTGCAGTCTCTTGCTCGATTACTTAAATTTTAATTTAACTGATGAGAATAGATGTTATAAATTTTATTTTCAAATTGATAATAACAGATGCTGTTAAATTTATTTATAAATTGATAAGAACAGATACTATGTGTATTTGTTTTGTTTTTTTTTTGATAAGAACAGATACTACACTTTTGTTTTAAACTTGTACTGTTATTTTCTTTTTTTTGTGCTTCTGACCCGAAGCAGGGGATTGATTGACCCGAAGTGATACTCGGGTGATTATGTTTTGACTCGGAGCATAAGGGTTTAAAACCTGAAAATTTTGTGCAGGGTTTTGAGACTGTGATTTTACAGTTTTTAAAATCTTGAATGAAACTCTTATTTTAAAGATTTAAAATTGAATCAAATGTAAGATTTAACTGAATTCAAATGCAGTTTGAAATTCAAAGTTTTAAAAAAATGAAACTTTAAGGTTTAAACCAGTTTTAAATTCTGTGTGGATCAAAACTTGAAAACAGTTTCAGGTTTAAGCCTGAGAAGCTTTGCAGTTTTAAATTTTAGAATCAATTCATATTTTAAGTTGTAAACTTGATTCAGGTAATATTTGAATCTGAATTCAAATATAGTTTTGAGTTCAAAATTTTTTTTTTGGTGAAATATTAAAATTTAATTTAGTTAAAAAAAAAAGAAAAAAATTAAAACAGTTTGCAGGGTTTTATAACAGAGAAGTTGCAGTTTTTTTTAGTTAAGTGAATTCATATTTTTTTTTAGTTAGAATCTGATTTAAATGGAAGTTAAATCTAATTTCAAATAAGGTTTGAAGTTCAAAGTTTTAAAAAAAATGGAACTTTTAAATATATAAGTTTTGAAGGTTGCATGTTGTTATTTCCAGTTGAACTTACCCCTTAGATGCACTATGTCTTGCATTTAGTCTGTACTGGTGTACATCTTAGTTTGCATTCCTCCTGAGTTCATATATATTGTTCTTGTACATATATATATATATACACACAAGTATACATGCAATTGCTTCACTGTTTATTTTCTGCACCACTTGCATGTTACCTAAAGTTTGTTATGCTATCATTCATTCATGTGTATAACTGGTTTGGTGTTGCATCCATTGTGATATTTGTAGTAGCACCGTGCTTGAATCATTTTTGCCATCTTCACTCTGCAGTATAGCCTGTCACACCTGTTATACTTCATTCCTTGACTTGTTTGGTTTCTGTTCTCGGTTGATTTGCAATTGCATTTTCATAGTTGCTGCCCAGATTTGTTCTTGCTGTCATGTTCCATGCATTTGAGCTCTTTGAGTTGCAGTGTTTCATCACTTGATGTCTTTGATTATTTGGTCTGCACTTTATGTTGCAGTTGGACCTGCATTCGTTATTGTTTATGCCCTTGTGTCTGTGTGTGTGGTGCTATGTTTATGGTGCCCCCACCTTCATTTTTGATGACTTTATGCAGTATCAGTGCCTTTGTGCACTTGTGTGTCTGGTCAGTAAAACTTGGGGAATTTTGATTTGTTGAGATTTTTGGTTTGCGGTTTTCAGTTTTGGATTTTCGTAACAACCGCAATGCATTCAGTTAATTATTTCTGAAAGTTTTGAAAAAAAAAACCGATTCAGAAAATGATTTTAACATATAAAATTGAATATCACTTATTATTATTTTCTGCATTTTGGGAAAACATAAAGATCTCTCCCCTTTACTATTTTCCCCTTTTGTTGTAATGGCTATGATTTTTCCACTTTCTGCTCCTCTTCCATGCTTTTTAAAATACATACTGAAAATGCAAAACACAAAACTTGAAGTCCAAACCAAACGGGTCCCAAGGATTTAAAACAATATCCCCAAAAGGTCTGTGCTAGCATGCATGAAGTGATTTTATGTTTCTACAGGCAAATCATTATCGCCTCATTTTATAGACTTAACAAATAACTGAAAGACGTAACACAATTTTAGTCAGAACCAACAGTTGCAGGAGCGCTGCTGCTTTGCCATATTAAATTTTTATATGTTCATCTCCAATGATTTCATTTTGGGATTTAAGTGGCACATTCCACCTGCTAATATTTGATGCTTCATGACACTGTCAATTACAGCTGATTTATTTTGTAAACTCCCTGATGCATTTCTGGACATTTCCCCCTCCCTGTTGCACCTCTGTGCATCCTACTGCACTGTGTCATCATTTGGCTCTGCGATTCATCGCTGTTGCCTCTGTGTTTGTTGTGTCTACTGCTCCATGCACTTGTTTCACTGCCCTGTACACGATCAACTAGCATCTATGCCTGCTGTTGAATGCTTGTTTGCTTACTGTTTTTTTTTAAATTGGCACTGGTTTTGCCTTGAGTCTTTTCTTTGCAGTGATTTGTCTGATTTGCGCTTGCAGCCACACGGGATTGACAGATTTTAAAAATTTAAGCTGTTAATAATGAAAATCCATAATAGATTTTGAATTGATTCATGTGATCCATTTTATTCAGTTCATTACAAATTTATTTACTTGAGTTAAGATTAATCCTGACTCGAGTGTTTTTGTGTTTTGCAATAAACGCTCGGGTCAGACCGAGTATTTCTACAGCTTGAAGATTTTCTCGCAGCGAAGTTAGAGAGAGGGGGATTTCGGCATTCACTAAAGCTTTTCAGAAATTTCTTTTTTTGTACTTAATAAAATAAATTGTTTCCGCTGTATAAAATGTAATGTATTGTATAACTCTTATATTTGTATACAAAAGAAAAGTTTATTTATAAAATATATTATTGTTTCTGTGATTCTGTGACTGATTCTGTTTAAATGTTATAAACTAAATAACAATCCGTCATAGTGGTATCAGAGCAAGTGTCTGTTCTTACTAGTTTAAAATAAAATTCATAGCAGTCTAACTTCCTTTTTCTCCTCTCTCTCTTTTTTTTTTTTTTTGTATATGAATACTTTCAGGTAGTTCAGAGACAAACATATTCAAGCTATTCACCTTAGTAAAAAGAAACAAGAAGTCAGATTCAAAAGTATATATATATATATATTTTTTTGAAATTCTACCAAATATCAATATCACTTGCAATAGCTCATCATTGTGTTTATCAAGTTCTCAAACATATACTTATTAGTTATGGTGTAACAGTGGTGATTTTCAAAATAAATAAATACACCATCTACATGAAAACAAAGCAACACCAATGGAGTCCATAAAGAAGTAAAACTGTAATTTTAGCCATCTTTTAGATCAGATATAAACATAGGAGTCTAAATCAAGAATTTTTTTTTTCCAATAGCAGTTTGATTGATTTCTGTTTTTATATAACAGTTTGATTTTGAAACTTGTTTTTCCAGATTCCAGATATCATATGTAGTTTATATACAATTAGAACTCACACATCCTAAACAACCCTGATTTGTTCAAGCATTTAAGTTCAATTCAGTAAACAAAGTCAAAAGAAAATTCAGAAATCAACACAAGTTTGAAATTTTGAAGAACTCACGTGCACAGCCACTAATTTGTTTACAGTCACAAACTTGCAGGTACTTTCATATATATATATATATATATATATATATATATATATATATACACACACACCATACTTCATCATACATATTCATTTAACAACTTAAGCATGCAACCAATTTTCTTTTTTTATATTAACTTTAAGAAAACAGGAAATGTTACTCACAGAAACTTGAGTTGTTTAAAAATCAACAGAAATGCCATAAGCAGTCATGCATACAAAATGCAGAGAAGTCATCACACAGTTTTCACAGGTTATTTATGTTTAAATATGAAAGTTTACTCACAGTGACATGCATATGCATAAATACATAATCACATAATGGTTCCAAGAACTTTAGCATGTATCATTTTCATCAACCAATTGGTTTAAACTTGTAAATTTTGTTATTTTCAGATTATAGGATGTTCACAGACCTTTATAACTGAGATCATTCATATATAGGCATGCAAGCATGATACACAGCAAAACATCAAACCATAGGGGGAGTTTATAGGCACATATATACAACACATGCAGCAACATAAACAAGCAAAGTTTTTGGCATAGCATCTGTTCTTATCAGTTTAAAATCAAATTTCAAATATAGCATCTGCTCTCATCAATTTAAATAAAAATTATAGTATCTGTGTTTATCAATTTAAAAATACAATTTATAACATCCATTCTCATCAGTTTAATTAAAATTTAAGTAGCTTCTGTTCTCAACAGTTTAAATAAAAATCTAAATAGCATTTTCTCTCAACAGTTCAAAACGAATATAAATTCCAAATTTATGTCTGTTCTTACCAGTTTAAATAAAATTAAATTCAATAGTATTTGTCCTCATCAGTTTAAATAACAAATTAACAGAGCAATTCATAGCAAAAGAACAACCAACAACCAACATGCAGTGAGCCATCTGTTCTTATCAGTTTAGAATTCAATTTTAACCGAGCAACTGAAAACACAAACCACCAAAACAAAGCATGCAATCAAGTACTTATTGGTTCAACAGTTTAGATTAATTTATCCGAGCAACTGATAATGCATAACCCACAATTCCTAGCATGCAACCAAGCATTCACTTCAAAACAAATCTAAAAACTTGCATGAAGATTAATCGTGAGGAGAAACTCACCTTTCAAAATCGAAACAGCCGAAGAGAGCAAATGAGAGTCAAACGATTTGAAGTCAAAGCCGTGAAGGTCGAAGAGACAGAAGCATTGCCCTCAAATTCAAGTAGATTTTTTTTTCTCGAAGCCCTAATTTTTTTTTTTTTTAGAGGAGTGAAAGAGAATTCGTGGCCGCCATTATTTTCATTTTTTTTTCTTTTTGGGTGTAGGGTTATGAACGAGAAAGTGGAATAAAGGGGATCGGTACTTAATCATGGCACTAGTATCAAACGTGGGCCAACAAAAATTTCAAAGCCCAAACAACAAATCAACAATTTTTTTTCCCTTATATTTTTATTTTGTTTTATTATTTTCTTCTATCAATATATATATATAATTTTTTTCATTTTAAATTCAATTTATTTTAAACATCAAATTTTATTTTGTATTGATTTTAATTTTTTTTATTTAAGCTAAAGAAAAAATGTCATTAAAATTTAACCATTAATTTACTAATTTACAAAAAAAAAAAAATTTAAATCCAAATTATCTTCTTAAGTTATTAGTTTGAATTTCAATTACAAATTAAATATTCAATTTCAGCTCCAAAGTCAAGTTTAAATTTTTATTCAACTTCTTATAGATTAAATTTAAAAATTTAATCGCCAATTTCATTGTTATATTGAAAATTCAATTTAAATTATCATTCAAATATTTAAAATTAATTAAATATTCACAATTTAAATTGTTCAAAATTTAGGATCGTTACAATCTCCCCTCCTTAAAAGAATTTCGTCCCGAAATTACAAGTAAGGAGAAATGATTGTTGAAATTTCACTAATATTTATATTTTACACATTTTTATCAAGTTCGAAACTTATTAGAAATAAATGAATATAGGATTCATTCTATTTGTTTTATCTCACTAACTTTGTTAATTAACTCATTTGTTCATCATTTTCTACAATCAAGACGTAAACCTCTGAGCTCGTACGTCTCAGAGAAGGGTGTTAAGCTAAGAGAATAAATTCTCCGCCACCAAGCAGAAATGTATTTGATAGAGATCAGTTAACATCTCAAAGTGTAATGTCGGACATACAACCATACAAGTCTGTTCCGGGTTCGAACAGAACCGAAGGCACTTCCGAAGAAGCCCTTGCAAATCCGGGTATCCACAATTCCGATCGGACTTCCCATCACTTAGGGAGAACTCTATACCGGAGCAACTCAGTGCAGAGTCAATCGACAGGTTATCCTATCGTTCTCACAAATACCCGGTCTTCACCACCGGTCTTCAAATGCTATCCATAACGTCGTATCACTATTCGGAATGGGCTATATGACACAAGGTCCTCTCCCGGCTAAACCGAATAATGAGCGCAATATTTTAAAAAATATGGATATGGGATTTTAGCTAAGTCACAACTTATAAAATCCAAACCTTTCTTTCAAATGGTTAAACAAATTACCATCTTTAAATCTTTAAACAAAAAGATTTATTTCACAAAGTTTCACCCGGTTTCACAAAGATCTACTCATAGATTTCAAAACAATTCCCATTTCAATTGGATTAACCCAATTAAATCTTTAAATTAAAGATTTATAGCTTTCAAAACACATTTCCAAAGATTTATCTAAAACTTGGAAAACAATTTTCCTTTTAGACTTGAAAATCCTTTTAACACAACTTGAAAGTCCATTTCTTATGAGAAAGCAAATCTAATTTATATAAGTTGAAATCTTGAGTTGAATTTAAATTTCAAAACATCACCTTGAAAAATGGTTTAAAACCATATAACCCATTTGTAAGTTGAATAACTTTTTAAACCCTAGTTTCCAAGTCATAGAATTCAATTTCAAATATTGAATTCAAATTTAAATCCAATTATTTAACTTTCAAAACTCAATCAAGTTATTCAAATAACTTTTTATTTTTGAAAACTCATTTTCAAAAGCTTCAATTCTAATTCCAAAACTATTTTGGATTCAAATATCAAATTTTAAAACAATTTTCAAAATCTGTTTGTGTACTTGTATTGTTGTCTGCACAACCATATATGGCATCATTAAGATTGTCACTAAGAGTTTTTAAATTTTGTTGCATTGGTGCATTTCTGTAGTTCCACTGCACTTTGTAATTTCTGTTCATTCTTATACATACATTCATGTATGCTTTGTTTGGTCTGGTCTGGTCTGCATACATGATTGTTGCAGTCCATTTTGCTGTTGGTCTTTGGTAGCATTAAGTATCACTGTACTTGTCCTGTCCGCTGTTTCATTTAGTTGCATTGTTCACCTGTATCATGTTTTTGCTCCTCTCTATTTTAAAATTGCAGACTCAAACTAAATAGGAAAATTAGTATCTTCCCATTTAAATGAATTTAAGTTATAAATTTTAAAAGGAATATGCTTGTAACAATATAAAAAAAAATTTATTGAAGCAAAAGATTAAGTAATCAAGCAAGATCCCAGATTTAGAAATAGAAACTGTCTTCCTGTTAACAATGTGAGTAACTTCTTTTCTCAAAATAAAATTTAAGTATAAGCTGTTGCTTGTTTTATGACTGAAATGAATATGCTTGTGTTTATATACCTGATAGTATGTTAAATAGTGTGTTTATGAGTAACACTTTCTGTTTAAAAAAAAAACTTAATATTAAATTTTGCTTGATTGATGACTTGTGCATATCTGGTCGTATGTTGATTTGTATGTTGAGAGTAACCATCATAAATTTAAAAATTTAAGTAGAATTATCTCGTTACCTCTGCTGCTCCCTGTACTTGTTTCACTGTTAGACCCCTGTTGCATGCTGGCTGCTGCATGTTTGTTTGCTTCATGTTTTTGTTCAAGTTGGCACTAGTTTTGCTTTGAGCATTCCTTTGTGATCTTTGTGATTTGCACTTGCACGCTTGCTCTTGTTGGTGCACACATGTGTTGGCGAGGCAGTGCACATGGGTATGAGTACACGTGTGTACTGCAGCCATACACGTTCGACAGAATTAAAAAAAATTGAAATTGTTAATGTAAAAATCTAAAATAGATTTTAAATTAGTTCATTTGTTTCATCATCTCTGTTACCATTTTATTCAGTTCATTGCAAATTTAATTACTTGAATTAAGATTAATCCTGACTCGAGTGTTTTTGTGTTTTGCAATAAACGCTCGGGTCAGACCGAGTATTTTTACAGCTTGAAGATTTTCTCGCAGCGAAGTTAGAGAGAGGGCAGTCTCGTCCACAAAGCTACGCTTTGGCACAAAGCTATGCTTTGGGTCAACAGATGACCAAAGCAATGATCACAAAGATAAATGATCAAACAAATGATCATATCACAAATGATCAACCAATGATCATCACACAGCAGCACTCAGCATGCCACATTACCAAATTGGGAATATATCACTGATAAGTATCAACTACATAACCTCTGAGCTCGTACGTCTCAGAGAAGGGTGTTAAGCTGAGAGAATAAATTCTCCGCCACCAGGCAGAAATGTATTTGATAGAAATCAGTTAACATCTCAAAGTGTAATGTCGGACATACAACCATACAAGTCTGTTCCGGGTTCGAACAGAACCGAAGGCACTTCCGAAGAAGCCCTTGCAAATTCGGATAATCCCTAATCACGTCCGGACTTCCCATCACATATGGAGATCTCTATACCGGGGATCAGCCAGTGCAGAGACAATCGACGAGTTACCCTTTTGTTTTCGGAAATATCCGGTCTTCACCACCGGTCTTCAATTGCTATCCATAACGTCGTATCACTATTCGGAATGGGCTATATGACACAAGGTCCTCCCCCGGCTAAACCGAATAATGAGCGCCATATTTTAAAACATATGGATATGGGATTTTAGTTAAGTCACAACTTATAAAATCCAAAACTTTTCTTTCAAATGGTTAAACAAATTACCATTTTGAATCTTTAAACAAAAAGATTTATTTCACAAAGTTTCACCTAGTTTCACAAAGATCTATACATAGATTTCAAAACAACTTCCATTTCAATTGGATTAACTCAATAAATCTTTAAATTAAAGATTTAATTTATAGCTTTCAAAAACCCGTTCCAAAGATTTATTTATAACTTGGAATACCATTTTCATTTCAAAACTTGAATTCCTTTTAACATACATTGGAAATCCATTTCTTATATGAAAGCTTCTATTATTTGAAAACGACAGTTTTCGTTTCAGAAAAGTCCGATTTATACAAGTTGAAATCTTGGGTTAATTTTAAATTTCAAAACATCACTTTTAAATTGGTTTAAAAACCCATATAAATCCATTTATAAGTTGAATAACTTTTTTAAAACCCTAGTTTCCAAATCATAGAATTCAATTCAATTATTGAATTCAAATTTAAATCAAATTATTTAAATTTCAAAACTCAATCAAGTTATTCACATAACTTTTATTTTTTTGAAATTCATTTTTTTCAAAAACTTCAATTCTAATTCCAAAACTATTTTGGATTCAAAAATTCAAATTTTAAAACAATTTCAAAATCTGTGACTTAACCCATTTCCACGTGCAATCCATATTTGTGTGTGTATAAGTGTGGTCCAGGGGTTCAACACAATAGTGCACAACATCATCATCACAGATTCAATCATAAAGATAAGCGGTATAATCCATAGCGCTTATTTATATTCACAGATTCATAGATAAAGTAAGTTATCAATCAAAAAATTCACTAATATGATTCGATGTGGGTTTCGGATAACCAGCTGGAATCCGACTCCCTGTCGCATCGAAACTCAAATGTCGTTTTACGGGTCAAAGGGTTTCATATACATACGACAGTATATTCATCACAAATATAGCAGTTCAGCACAAAGTATCACATAGCATCACATCACATACCAAATATATCAATCCATCACACAACATTCAATAACAATCAGCATCTACAATTAAGATGAATAAACTGGGTGGTTTTAAATTTATTACCTACATGATTACTTTCATTTATTATTCCTAATTAATTAACTATCCATATTTATTCAATTAATAAATCTTCAATTATTAATTTAAAATCTAATATCATTCAATTAATGATTTCTTAATTACAAATTAATTATTCTAAGAAAAATTAATCTTAAACTTTAATTAATCAAATTAAAACCCTTAATTACTTTAACTAATTATCCATTTCTTAATTAATTAATTATATTAATTATCCATTTGTACTACCTTAATAAATAAATGAATTACAAATCATTAAACTTTTCTTTATCTTTAGATAAACATTCCTTATTTAAATTATGCATTTAAAAACAAAATGTTTTTAAATTTACATTAAATTCCATTTAACATTTTCTTTAAACTCAAGACTCAAATTTGTCTTAAATAAGCGTTTAAAACAATACACAACTTAATCTTATATGTTTAAAAGAAACATATTCTTTATTAATAAGTTTAAAACAATTTAGATTTCAATTCAACTTGAATTCAAATAAATTTAAAAATTGCTTTAAAACCTCAAAACTGAAATATAACTTCCATTTTCAATTTAGTTTAAACTCTTTAAAACTCTTCCTACAATTTCACCTTCAATTCAAATGTAAATCATTTGAAAGCAATTTAAATTTAAATTCTTTACTTTAAAACTGAAGTTTAAAAAAAAAAAATTAAATCCAGATTTAAATCTCAGTTTTTAATTCATTTGAATTCCTAAATTAAATACTTAACCTTCCATTCCAAATACAAATCACATATGCATTTATACTTGAGATTTTCAAATCAAATTTAAATTTAAAACACAATATGGTTTCAAATTTCAGACAATTAAAATTTGAATTCATTTTCAAATTCAAACTAAAACTCAGTTTAAATCTCCACCCTAAAAAAAATATTTAAACTTATCTTCACATTTAAACAGAAACAATTTCTGTTTTATTAAAAATCTTAAACTTTGAAAATTTCTAGAATTTAAATAATTTCAAAAGAACAGAATTTAAACTTATTTAAATTCATTATTAAACTCAGTTTTCAAAATCCAAAGTCTCAATATAATTTGCACTTTGATTCAACTTTAAAAATCTGGAACAGGTTCCCTGTTCCTCTTCTTTTATATTTTTATATTTCAAATAAAATTTGAATCTCTGCACTCACATGTTATCAATTATCAGAATTCAAAGTATTTGAATTCAACTTAAGATTCAAGTTTAAATTTTGAGTTTACATTTCCAGATTAATTAAAACTTTAAATTTTAAAATTCTAAAACAGAACTGTTCTGTTGTTAAATCCTGAGCATATTCACACTGAACTCCCCTAAATTTCTGTGTTTGTTATGTCTGCTGCTCTGATACCACTTTCTAACGACCCGCCGCTCTGACCGCCTTTAGTCGGTAATTAAACCAACTAGAAACGTTCAAAATGACGGATGGTTATTTAGTTTATAACGTTTAAACAGAATCAGTCACAGAATCACAGAAACAACAACATATTTTATAAATAAACTTTTCTTTTATATACAAGTATCAGAGTTACACAATGAATTATACTTGAATTTATACAGCGGAAACAATTTTTATTAAGTACAAGAAAATTTTTGCTGAAAACTTTAATGAAGTGCTTTCCCCTCTCTCTCTAACTTTGCTGCGAGAAAATCTCCAAGCTGCAAAAATACTCGGTCTGACCCGAGCGTTAATTGCAAAACACAAAAACACTCGAGCCAGGATTAATCTTAATTCAAGTAATTAAATTTGCAATGAAC
Organism: Allium cepa; assembly: GCA_030765085.1. NCBI lineage: Eukaryota > Viridiplantae > Streptophyta > Magnoliopsida > Asparagales > Amaryllidaceae > Allium > Allium cepa. The sequence goes on from CM060928.1 coordinate 593,046,915, forward strand.
TGAATAAAATGGAAACAGAGATGAATCGCAGAGCCAAATGATGACACAGTGCAGTAGGATGCACAGAGGTGCAACAGGGAGGGGGAAATGTCCAGAAATGCATCAGGGAGTTTACAAAATAAATCAGCTGTAATTGACAGTGTCATGAAGCATCAAATATTAGCAGGTGGAATGTGCCACTTAAATCCCAAAATGAAATCATTGGAGATGAACATATAAAAATTTAATATGGCAAAGCAGCAGCGCTCCTGCAACTGTTGGTTCTGACTAAAATTGTGTTACGTCTTTCAGTTATTTGTTAAGTCTATAAAATGAGGCGATAATGATTTGCCTGTAGAAACATAAAATCACTTCGTGCATGCTAGCACAGACCTTTTGGGGATATTGTTTTAAATCCTTGGGACCCGTTTGGTTTGGACTTCAAGTTTTGTGTTTTGCATTTTCAGTATGTATTTTAAAAAGCATAGAAGAGGAGCAGAAAGTGGAAAAATCATAGCCATTACAACAAAAGGGGAAAATAGTAAAGGGGAGAGATCTTTATGTTTTCCCAAAATGCAGAAAATAATAATAAGTGATATTCAATTTTATATGTTAAAATCATTTTCTAAATCCGTTTTTTTTCAAAACTTTCAGAAATAATTAACTGAATGCATTGCGGTTGTTACGAAAATCCAAAACTGAAAACCGCAAACCAAAAATCTCAACAAATCAAAATTCCCCAAGTTTTACTGACCAGACACACAAGTGCACAAAGGCACTGATACTGCATAAAGTCATCAAAAATGAAGGTGGGGGCACCATAAACATGGCACCACACACACAGACACAAGGGCATAAACAATAACGAATGCAGGTCCGAATGCAACATAAAGTGCAGACCAAATAATCAAAGACATCAAGTGATGAAACACTGCAACTCAAAGAGCTCAAATGCATGGAACATGACAGCAAGAACAAATCTGGGCAGCAACTATGAAAATGCAATTGCAAATCAACCGAGAACAGAAACCAAACAAGTCAAGGAATGAAGTATAACAGGTGTGACAGGCTATACTGCAGAGTGAAGATGGCAAAAATGATTCAAGCACGGTGCTACTACAAATATCACAATGGATGCAACACCAAACCAGTTATACACATGAATGAATGATAGCATAACAAACTTTAGGTAACATGCAAGTGGTGCAGAAAATAAACAGTGAAGCAATTGCATGTATACTTGTGTATATATATATGTACAAGAACAATATATATGAACTCAGGAGGAATGCAAACTAAGATGTACACCAGTACAGACTAAATGCAAGACATAGTGCATCTAAGGGGTAAGTGCAACTGGAAATAACAACATGCAACCTTCAAAACTTATATATTTAAAAGTTCCATTTTTTTTTAAAACTTTGAACTTCAAACCTTATTGGAAATTAGATTTAACTTCCATTTAAATCAGATTCTAACTAAAAAAAAAATATGAATTCACTTAACTAAAAAAACTGCAACTTCTCTGTTATAAAACCCTGCAAACTGTTTTAATTTTTTTCTTTTTTTTTAAAACTAAATTAAATTTTAATATTTCACCTAAAAAAAAATTTTGAACTCAAAACTATATTTGAATTCAGATTCAAATATTACCTGAATCAAGTTTTCAACTTAAAATATGAATTGATTCTAAAATTTAAAACTGCAAAGCTTCTCAGGCTTAAACCTGAAACTGTTTTCAAGTTTTGATCCACACAGAATTTAAAACTGGTTTAAACCTTAAAGTTTCATTTTTTTTAAAACTTTGAATTTCAAACTGCATTTGAATTCAGTTTAATCTTCTTATCAATAAAAAAAAAACAAATACACATAGTATCTGTTCTTATCAATTTATAAATAAATTTAACAGCATCTGTTATTATCAATTTAAAAATAAAATTTATAACATCTATTCTCATCAGTTAAATTAAAATTTAAGTAATCGAGCAAGAGACTGCAAATAGCCCCAAATAGTTCAGATTCAAGTAACCGAGCCAATGATAACAGATAACACCCAAAAACATAGCATGCAACCAAGCATTCAAGTCAACAAATCCAAACACTTGCATTAAAATCAACCGTGAGACAAAGACTCACCTTTTCTAGCTGGGTAGAAGACGATGCCGGAGCTTCGCAAAAACCCTGCTTTGGAACAACGAACGCTATTGAACGAAAGCCCCAAATATGATCGCAAGCCCTAATTTAGAGACGAAGAGCTGAAGCCCTAATTGTTGAAGATGCCGCGAGCGAGTTGAAGCATCGAACTCGAAGCAGAAATTGAAGCCCTAGTTTGGAAGTGAAGAGGAAGACGAGAGAGACAGGGCCGCCATTAATTTTCTTCGTTTGTTTATTTCGTTTTAGGGTTAAAAATGAAACAGGTAAAGTGAGATAAAGGGGAATCGGGTAAAACTAATAAGGTCAGGGGGATTTTTCCTTTAAGTTACGTTTATTTATTTATTTTTTTATATATTTTTTTTTATTTTAAATTCAATTTTTTTTTTGTATAAATTATTTTCTTTACTTTGTTTTATAAATTTTGTTTAAATTATGTTGTTAAATTTTTTTAACTAAGTGTATTTATTTATTTTATTTTGTATTGATTTTAATTTTTTATTTAAGCTAAAGAAAAAAATGTTATTTAAAAACTAACCATCCATTAATAAATTTACATAAATTATGATCCTTGCATCCAAATTATTTTCTTAAGTTATTAGTTTGAATTTCAATTACAAATTAAATATTCAATTTCAACTCCAAAGTCAAATTTAATTTTTTATTCAACTCTTTATAGATTAAATTTTAAAATTTAATCACCAATTTCATTGTTATATTGGAAATTCAATTTAAATTATCATTCAAATATTTAAAATTAATTAAATATTCACAATTTAAATTGTTCAAAATTTAGGATCGTTACAATCTCCCCTCCTTAAAAGAATTTCGTCCCGAAATTACAAGTAAGGAGAAATGATTGTTGAAATTTCACTAATATTTATATTTTACACAATTTTATCAAGTTTGAAACTTATTAAAAATAAATGAATGCAGGATTCATTCTATTTGTTTTATCTCACTAGCTTTGTTTATTAACTCATTTGTCTATTATTTTCTACAATCAAGACACAAAAATCTTTACTAAAATTTCCAACTTACAAAAACCCAAATTTTAAATTTGAACTTCTTCTTTTAAGAAATTTACATAGTATAACTTTTCCAAAGCTGTGGACCTTTCAAAACATTCCAAAAATCCTCTTCCTTAATTTATTAGGTTGGAATTTATATCACTTTAATTTCAGATAATTGATTTTCTATTTAAAGTTTGAAAATACTTGCTAACTCGAAATTTAACAAGTCTACTGTCGTTCTTAAAGACATTAGGCATACGCTGGCCAGGCGCAAGTCTAACAATCTCCAAGTACTAAATATACTTGCTTCAATTCCCAGTGAAAATACCTTTTTAAAAATTCTTTTAAAAATGGATATGGAAAGCACATTCCCCCATGGATCACAGTTTACTCGGCGGTTCCGCTACTATCCCAGTAGAGTCGCTTGTAACTGTGGATATCTCATCCCTTGAATTTCGCCATGGTTGTTGCCAAAGATCGCGGTTCACACGGCGGTTACGCTACTATCCCAGTAGAATCGCTCGTGACCGTAGGCATCTCGCCCCTCGAATTACGCTTTGGTTTGTAAATTGCAGTTTACACAGCGGTTACGCCACTCAAGTTGTTCATTGCATTCTATCAAAGTATCCTTTTGAGATTCAAGTTTGGCGTATTTTTCCCTAAGTCGTTCAAAACCACCATTTACTTCGTGGAAATAAATAAGTAATTCAGAGTGAGTAAGTTTTGATACCTCGCTTGGCTCATCATCGTCACTATCAGTTATATTCCCTTGAAGGCACATATCTGCTTTTCACTCTCACTGCTAGAACTTTGATTATCTTCATCATTTGTATTCCACGTGGCTGCAAAACTTTTCCTTTTTGATTTCTTTTTAAAGTCGCGTTGATTTTGAGGACAATTGGGCTTGATGTGTCCGGGTTGGTTGCACTTGTGACAGATGATCTTCCGTTCTTCAGAGTAATCTAGTGCTTTGGCTATTCTACTTTTCGCTTTTTGAATTCGAGCTAAATTTCCATATTTGTAATTCCACTTTTTGAATTTCTTTATTAATAGCTCCAATTCTGCTGCTGCATCATCATCGTCATCGTCATCACTTTCAGTTGTTCCTTTGAGAGCTATTGATTTCTTTCGAATATCTCCTCCTTCACGCTCTTCCTTGAATTTCATTTCTAGCTCATAAGTGGTGAGATTTCCGATGAGTTCTTCAACTTTGAGTTGTTTCAAATCTTTCGATTCTTGAATGGCAGTTACTTTCGCTTCAAAGCTTCGTGGAAGGACTCTGAGGATTTTACGGACTATTTCCAATTCGGTGTATGTTTTTCCAAGAGCTTTTGATTTGTATACGATATTGGAAAGTCGTCCGTACATCTCTTTGACATTTTCTTCCTTCGCCATTGCAAAGTTCTCGTATTCGCTGCTTAGCATGGCAAGGCGAGATTTTTTGACTTGAGATGTTCCTTCGTGAGTCACTTCTAGTATGTGCCATATTTCCTGCGCAGTTAGACAATGTGAGACACGATTAAATTCAAATTGATCTAATGAACAGATAATAGAATTCATAGCTTTGCATTAGTATTCTGTAATTTATTTTCTAGTTCTGTCCATTGTTCCTTTGGTTTCTCTATTTCCTGATTATCTACAGTTATAGTTGGAGTTCGGTAACCTGTCTCAACAATATCCCAAGCGTCAATGGTTTTCAGAAAATTTTCATCCTATTTTTCCAAAAAGCATATTCACCATTGAACATTGGTGGTCTAACTATCGATTGACCCTCTGCAAAAGCATTATTAAAAGAATCCATTTTAAAAAATTCAAATTTTTAAAACAAAAATTGATTTTTTTTCAAAAAATCGAATTTTTAAAACAAATGTTGACTTCTATTCCTAGCTCTGATACCACTTGTAGGATCGATTTCACCCTAGAGGGGGGGTGAATAGGGTGATAGTGTTAATTATAAAAACTAATCGTGGAAGCTTATAAAATATTCAATTCAGATCACAGAATAGCAGCACAGATATCGCAGAATATAAATAACAGAAAAAAACAGAACAACACAGAATTTACCCAGCTTCGGCAAAACCCTGCCTACGTGCTGCCCCCAAGGTTTCTACTAGAAATTAGATAGTCTCTCGCTTACACACGTAAACTCGCAATACCCGCTATTGACTAATCTAACTCTACGCTCAAAACCTTGCCACAACTCAACCACCGAGTTGCGAATTCTCAAGCTACGCCACGTAGCTTGTCCCCTAGTCACACGACTAGAAAAATAAACGGTTTAAAAAATGAAATACAAAAAGCAAACAAATGATAAACAAACCCTAATTTAAAAGGCCCTTAAATATTGAAAGAGAAGGCTCCTTTTAAAAACAGGCCGACCCAAATTAAAAGGAGATTTATATCCCTTTTCTTTTAATTCTTCGGCCCGTTCCTTTTTCCTGTGCTCAGCGGCTAGTTCTCGTTGCAATTCAATTAGGGCTTCTTCCCTTCTATCTAATTTAGGGTTTTTTGGAGAAATTGATGAAGTCGACTGATTTGTTGGTTGATTGCAATCGCTGTTCCTTTGATTTGCTTCGGCAATCGACCGTATCTTCGATTTGAACACGACTTCTTATTTGATCGAGTTCGACTGCAAATTGGTATGTGATTTTTGCTTTATTGCTTTAAGTTAATATTCTTGAACTCGATACCTTGCCGATGATGATTCGTGGGTTTTTAAATAGGTCGAATTCCTATATTTGCGTTCGTATAAATTTGATTGAATTCATCAAATAATTTCTCTGGCCACTTGATTTTGTATTGATGATTGAGATTGTATTGACTTGTTCATAAACGTATATACTTCGATTGCTTGATTGACACGATGATGACCACGGCTTTAATTTGACTTTGTCATATTTGATTTCTTGGCTACCACGGCATTTTATTTTCTGGCATTTTTTACTTTAACTTGTTCAACATTGACATGATGATTTCACTGTCACTTCGGCCTTGATACTGAGTGTTCATCTTGAAATTGTTATGATCACGGCTTTGACTTTGTGACTTGAGTCTTTACCGCATGCGTACTTGATTTTATTTCACATGACTTCTGTATATTTTCACGATTTCGACACTTCTTGGTTTTGATTCATCTCGTGATGATGTTGATTTCATGGTTCACCTTGCTTTGTTCACTGCGTACTGCCTGTTCATGTATGAGTTGATATATTTGTGTATGTCTGCATCTTGCTTGAGTTTCACTGCCATACTTGGTCGTGCATGTGTGTTGCATTTCATTTGCGGCCTTGACTTTTGTGATATTTGACAGCTCTGGCTCGATGTTGTTACTGCATTCATGACCACTGTCTTGCATGATTTTGATAAAATGTGACTGATGCTACACTTGGTCTTTGTTCTCCTGCATGTAGTTTTGCATTCTCTTATGGTTTCAAACATGTGAGTTGATCATGTTGCATTGAGTATATGTGTTCATTGTGATGACTGTGATGACATTCATGTTGCAGTGACATGTTTTCCTGTATTCATGTTCTTGCAGTCTTCATTTTCGGCCTATAGTATTCATAATGCATTTGTATGTTGTCACTGTACCACTGGTGCAATCTTGGTTTCAGTAGATTTTTATCCATTTCATCACTTCAGTAGTGTACTGTTTGCTATGGCACTGAAATGCTTTGGCCCTGTTGCCTACACTCTGGTGCATTCCTGTATATGCTTGGCTTTGCGTTCTGTTGACATGTTTGTTGTGACATTGTTCACTTCATGTTTGCATACTGTACCGATTGTTCTTCACCTCTCTTGTATCATTGAAGTTTCTTGAGCTTCTGGCCTGAACTTGACTCACTTGAACTTGTTGTTGCTGGTTTTCATTTGTAGTTGTATTCCATTCATGTGTTTGTACTGGGCTCGACATTGCTTCATGTTGCCTTCATGTAGCTTGTTCTATTTACTTGATTGTTGACACTGTTTCTGACTTTAGTCTTGTTTCATATTTGAGGCTGTGTCATGCTTGAACATAGCATTCATGTGTACTTTTGATTTGCACCTGAGTTGAATCCAGTTTTAAAACTCGGGTTTGACCTTGTGCTGAGAGTTGTGACTTTTATGTTATTGCACGTGAGTTGAACCCGGCTTTTTCTTTGGGTTTGACCTGTGCTCACCTGTCCCTGTAAATCAATCAAGTGCATATATTGGCGTGCACGGCCTTGTGGCATGTATAGTGATACACTGTGCATGTCACACGTTCGTGTGTGATGAATTCAAATTTAAATGATGACGAACAACCCAAATAACTGAGGCAAATCATATTTTCAGAAATTATCTTTTATTTTTGAATTGCAAATTTTTTTTTTTCAATTTTACTGCGTTAGTTTATATTTTTGCAGATTGCTCAGATGCTGGATTCAAACTGGAAAGAAGTTGAAGATAGATACGAGTGTGAGTGATATGTAGTGAGGTGAACTGTAAATATGAAATGTGATGTAATTGTAATTAAAGTTGTATAGTTATAGTGAGAGCTTGAAATTGTACTGTTCAAAAATGTAATAAATATTTATTCGAATAAAATATCTGTTTGAATTCAAATTCTGTGTAATTTATTTTATTCAACAAATATTTATTTAAACTGTGAAAAATAGAATATTATATTAACAAATACATTTAAACGAATGTATATATGTTTATTATCATCAAACAAAAATCATATAAGCGCATATTCAACACTCGCATGATTCTTATTGATCTTCATCGTGTCAAGTGGCTTCTAGTATGCTCTAAGATAGAGCATTAGATTGGTATCAGCTTCTGATTTTTGAAATTATGGAAGAGGATCTTACTTGGGAGAAATTACGGGAAAGATTTGAATCGAAGTTTGTACCAGAAGCCGAAAAAGTGACTCTGGCCCATCGTTTTATTGGTCTTGTTCAAGGTGAATCTTCTGTGGCAGATTATGTCGCATCTTTTGGATCCGTCTCTAATTATGGGGTTGAGTTTATAAATACCCCGTTGAAGAAAACTCAGAGGTTTGTCTATGGCTTGAATAAGAATCTCAACCATTACTTCTGAAGTTAGAAGTTTCTTTCGATCAACTTGTTGGTATCGCTCTCCAACTCGAAGAGGCCGATAAAGAAGATGATGTTGAAGTTGTGGGTGCCAAACCAAACTTCAACAAGAAGAGGCCTAATAAATTCAAAGGTCCTTATCCCAACAAGAATGGGAAGCAAGCAACTCCGGTAGCAAAGACTTCTACCTTTAGTGGTGGGCAATACCATAATTGTGGTTCTAAGGACCACTATGCAAATAAGTGTTCAAAGCCCCTTGCTTGTCGCTATTGCAAAAGTTCAGGTCATTATATATCTGCATGTCCCAACTTCAAAGCAAGAATGAGGGAAAGCTAAATGTTGTGCAAGCCCCTTGTAACCCTTCTCGTGGTCAAGGTATTTCTCATTCTATCCTTGATGGCATTATTATGTTTTGTGACCAACCTATTCGAGTTCTTTTTGATATGGGTGCATCCCATTCTTTCATATCAAAAAACTTGTTGATACTTTTTCTTTAAGTGTTATGGCATTGATGACTTCTTTAAAAATTGCAAATCCGGTCGGTGGATCCGCAACATTCAGTTTACTTTGTAAAGATGTCAAGGTTAATTTATGTGATTATTCTTTCCAAACCGATTTGCATGTCATGCGTTACTTAGGCTTCAGAATGATTTTGGGAATGGATTGGCTTAACCGTTATGAAGCCCATATCCTATGTCTTGAGCAGACTATTTGTCTTCGACACCCTCAATCTGTTAAGCAGATTTCTATTGTTCTTAAATATTCGGATTCTAAATTGGCAGCATCTTTGTATTCTCTAAACTCTTATGATGATGATAATGATGATGAGGAAGATGTCATTTCTCTCATTCACGTTGTTCGTGAATTTTTCGATATATTTGAGCTCGTTCTAGGATTACCACCTAAGCGAGCAATTGAGTTCAGAATTAATCTAATCCCTGGAGCTCTACCTATCACTCATCCTCCTTATCGTATGTCTAATAAAGAAAATGAGGAGATGCGTAAACAATTATCCGAATTGGAAGAGAAGCAATTTATTCATTCTAGTTCCTCTCCTTGGGGAGCTTCGACGATTTTTGTGAAAAAATCCAACAGTACACTCAGGATTTACGTTGACTGCCGCAATCTTAATGATCTTACTATCAAAAATAAATATCCTTTACCCCGGGTTCATGATTTATTTGATCAACATAGTGGTGCTCGAGTCTTTTCACAGTTAGAGTTAGCAACCGGTTTTCATCAGCTTCGAATTGCAGAGGATAACATTCCTTTAACATCATTCCATACTCGTTATGGATCTTATGAATGGCTTGTTATGCCATTTGGTTTAACAAATGCCCCAGCTTATTTCGTTAACCTTATGTATCGAGTTTTCAAAGGCTTCCTCGATCGATTTGTTCTCATCTTTATACATAATATTCTTGTTTATTCTAAAACCGAGGAAGAGCATGAAAAACATCTTCGAATTGTGTTGGAAACTCTTATGAGCAATCAATTGAAAGAATTTTTTTCTAAATGCCTCTTTTAGCAATCTCGTGTGAAATTTCTCAGTCATATTATTTCCGAATCTAGAATTTCCGTGGATCCTTCAAAGATCGAAGCAATTCAAAATTGGAAGAGACCGGAGAGTGTGATGGAAATCCGTAGTTTTCTTGGATTGGCGGGTTATTACCATCGTTTTATAATAAACTTTTCTAAAATTTCCATGCCTCTTACTAGTTTGACAAAGAGGAGAGTTAATTACATTTGGTCATACAAATGTGAAGCTTCTTTTCAGAAATTAAAAGAACTCCTTTTCGATGCTCCTATTCTTATTATTTCCGAAGGGAATCAAGACTACATAGTTTATACTGATGCTAGTCATGTTGGTTTGGGAGCTGTTCTCATGCAAAGGGAACGTGTTATTGCTTATGGTTCTAGGGAATTAAAGCCTGTCGAGACTAGATATTCCACCCATGATTTAGAGCTCGCGGCTATTATTTTCGCCCTTAGAATTTGGCGTCATTATCTTTTAGGAGAGAAATTTGTTCTCTATACCGATCAAAAATCTTTGAAGTATTAATTTTCTCAAAAGGAACTTAATTTGCGTCAACAACGTTGGCTCGAGTTCCTTTCATCTTATGATCTTGATATTCTTTATACTCCCGAAAAGGGAAATCGTGTTGCCGATGCCCTTAGTCGTAAGCAACAAGCGGTTGTTTCTATGATGATATTCGAATGGAACGACCTCGAGATTTTGTCCACTTGCGAGATTCGAGATCGTGAATCCGATTTATGTTCATCTCTTGTTCTATGTAGACTTAAGGCTCATCCTTCTCTTTTAGACCGCATTCTTGAAGCTCAAAAGCTAGATCCCGAATTGGCTCTTCTTAGCCAAAGTTGTAGGGATAAAATTAATATTGAAGGTTTGAAAGACTTTGATATCGATGCTAGTGGCAGCATTCGAAAATTTGGTAGACTTATCGTGCCAAATATTGGTAATTTCGTAAAGACATTTTAGAAGGTTCTCATCGTTCTAAATTTACCATTCATCCCGGTAGTAGTAAGATGTACGCGGATATGAAGCGACTATATTATTGGAATGGAATGAAATCTGATATTTCTAACTTCATTAAGCGTTGCATAACTTGCCAACTTATTAAGGCCAAGCATCAAAGGCCCGGCGGGTTATTGCAACCTTTGGACATTCCAATTTGGAAGTGGAGCCAAATTTCCATGAATTTTATTGACGGTCTTCCCCGTTCTTGTTCGGGTCATGATAGCCTATGGGTGATAGTTGATATACTTACTAAATCCGTCCATTTTATACCAGTTCGGTCCAATCGGACCGTACCTCTCTTGGCCAAACTCTTTGTTAAAGAAATTGTTAAATTGCATGGAGTTCCTACTTCTATTGTTAGTGATCGTGATCCATTGTTTACTAGAGGATTTTGGAAGAATCTTCAAAAAGCTTTGGGAGCAAAGCTTAATTTTAGCACCGCTTAACATCCTCAGCCCGATGGACAAACCGAGCGTCTAAATCAAACTCTTGAAGATCTTCTTTGTGCATGTATTCTTGATTTTGGTGGAAGTTGGGAAGATCATATTTCTCTTGTTGAGTTTTTCTATAATAATAGCTTCCAATCTAGCATTGGCATAGCACCTTCCGAGGCACTCTATGGAAGGCCATGCCGATCTCCTTCTTGTTGGCTTGAGGCCGACGAGAAGCTGGTTTTAGGTCGAGACTTTATTCGTGATTCCACAAAAAAGATTAACCTTATTCGCCATAGGATGAAAGAAGCCCAAAGTAGAAAAAATCCTATGCCGATAACCGAAGAAGGAAATTAGAACTTTCTGTGGGAGATTTGGTCTTTATTCGTGTTTCACCTATGAAGGGTGTTGTGTGTTTCAGTTGATCGAGAAAATCAGCGTCTCGATATATTGGTCCGTTTCCTATCACCGAACACATTGGTTCCGTGGCTTATCTCCTTTTATTACCGGCTTAATTTTCTGCTATTCATGACGTGTTTCACGTTTCTCAATTATGGAAATGCCTACGAGAGTCCAATTCTATTCTTGAGCCCAGTGTTATTGAAGAAGTTGAAGTTTCGTCTAATTTGACTTATGAGCAACATCCTATTCGTATCATTGGTACGGAGGTTAAACGTCTTCGTAATAAAGATGTCCCTCTTATGAAAGTCCAATGGTCCTTAAATCCTAAAGATTGCTTTTGGAAATATAGAGAATTCATCGAGCGATCACATCCGGACTTACTCTCTCGTGCTCCTTAAAGGTGAACTTCTTACTTCAAATTTATTTTGTGTTGATATGCTTTTATGGTTGTTACTCCTTATTTTCTTCTTAAATATTGCAAGGACGCAATTTATTCAAGGAAGGGAGTCTGTAACAACCCGCATATTTTACGGTTGTATATTTAAATATTTTATTTAAATATAGCTTCGTTAGTCGGATTAAAGTCCGAAAAGCTATTTTTTTGCAAACAGCTGAATTAAAACTCATGACCACTCCCATTGAGTTCAAAATTCCATTTGCGACCTTTTTAAGTATAACATCGATATGTTTGGAGTAAGCTTGAATTTTGACATTTCCACTTAGGGCTTTGGGTTTGGGTTTCAGCCCAATAACCTAACATAAGACCCTAGCTCCACCCCTCTCCTCTTCATTCATTCTCATTTCCTAACACTTCAAGCATTAGTAAAAATGGAAGAAGTGATTGGAAATTAAAATCCTAAGCCCCATTTTCCTTTGCAAATTCAAGTTCTAGCTCCAAAATCAAAGAGAAGCTTAGGTAAGCATCCTCTTCTTCTTCTCGATCTCGATCTCTATCCAATTTCAGAAATTTCCTATAACCTAACTTAGGAAATATTTGCTTATGATCTTATATTGGAGCTTTTAGAGATGAGATTGAAGAGTAGTTGATCTTCCTTCGTTTTCAAGTTTCTCCTTCCTTGTTTTTGTGTAAAAGGTGAGTTTCTGAACTCACATCGATGTCTATATCTTTGATAGTTGTTAGGTAATGATTCCTAACATCTATTCCTTATCCATTTGCTTTGGATTGAATTGGTTGTATGAATATTTTAATTTTTGGTGTTTTAAGGTCAAATCTTTAAAAATCCTAGCTTTGATGTTTGAACATATTTTTGGGGGTGTATCAAAGAGCATATAGGGCTGGGTTGCCAATTGGCATAAACCTAGAACCCAGGAATCGACTGAACCGAACCCAAGAAATTTCCTGGGCCAGCATCAGTTGACTGACCACTCTGGGTCAGTTGACTGAGCCTGGGAACCGAAAGTTTCTAGGCATGATTCAGTCAACTGACCACCCTGGTTCAGTCGACTGAACCTAGAAGCAAAAAGTTTCCAGGAAGTGTGTCAGTCGACTGACCACCCTGGTCCGGTCAGCACCCTCAATCTGTTAAGCAGATTTCCATTATTCTTAGAGATTCGGATTCTAAACTGGAAGCATCCTTGTATTCTCTAAACTCTTATGACAATGATAATGATGATGAGGAAGATGTCATTTCTCTCATTCATGTTGTTCGTGAATTTTTCGATATATTTGTGCCCGTCTTAGGATTACCACCTAAGCGAGCAATTGAGTTCAGAATTAATCTAATCCCTGGTGCTCTACGTATCACTCATCCTCCTTATCGTATGTCCAATAAAGAAAATGAGGAGATGCGTAAACAATTATCCGATTGGAAGAGAAGCAATTTATTCGTTCTAGTTCCTCTCCTCGGGGAGCTTCGGCGATTTTTGCGAAGAAATCCAACGGTACACTTAGGTTTTGCGTTGACTGCCGCAATCTTAATGATCTTACTATCAAGAATAAATATCCTTTACCCTGGATTCATGATTTATTTGATCAACATAGTGGTCTCGAGTCTTTTCAAAGTTAGACTTAGCAACCGGTTTTCATCAGCTTCTAATTGCAGAAGATAACATTCCTTTGACATCATTTCGTACTCGTTATGGATCTTGTGAATGGCTTGTTATGCCATTTGGTTTAAAGAATGCCCCAATTTATTTCGTTGACCTTATGAATCGAGTTTTCAAAGACTTCCTCAATCGATTTGTTCTCATTTTTATAGATGATATTCTTTTTTATTCTAAAACCGAGGAAGAGCATGAAAAGCATCTTCGGATTGTGTTGGAAATTCTTAGGAGCAGTCAATTGAAAGAAAAATTGTCTAAATGCCACTTTTGGCAATCTCGTGTGAACTTTCTCTGTCATGTTATTTTCGAATCCGGAATTTCCGTGGATCCTTCAAAGATCGAAGCAATTCAAAATTGGAAGAGACCGAAGAGTGTGATGGAAATCCGTAGTTCTCTTGGATTGGCGGGTTATTACCATCATTTTATAGAAGACTTTTCTAAAATTTCCGTGCCTCTTGCTAGTTGTCAAAGAAGGGAGTTAAGTACATTTGGTCAGACAAATGTGAAGCTTCTTTTAACAAATTAAAAGAACTCCTTTCTGATGCTCCTATTCTTGTGATTCCCGAAGTGAACCAAGATTTTATAGTTTATACCAATGCTAGTCATGTTGGTTTGGGAACCATTCTCATGCAAAGGGAATGTGTTATTGCTTATGCATCTCGGGAATTAAAGCCTGTCGAGACTAGATATACCACTCATGATTTAGAGCTCGTGGCTATTGTTTTCGCCCTTAGAATTTGGCATCATTATCTTTTGGGAAATAAATTTGTTCTCTATAACGATCAAAAATCTTTGAAGTATTTATTTTCTCCAAAGGAATTTAATTTGCGTCAACAACGTTGGCTCGATTTCCTTGCATCTTACGATCTTGATATTCTTTATACTCCCGAAAAGGAAAATCGTGTTGCCGATGCCATTAGTCGTAAGCAACAAGCGGTTGTTTCTATGATGATATTCGAATGGAACGATCTCGAGATTTTGTCCACTTGCGAGATTCGAGATTATGAATCTGATTTATGTTCATCTCTTATTTTATGTAGCCTTGAGGCTCATCCTTCTCTTTTAGACTGCATTCTTGAAGCTCAAAAGCTAAATCCCGAATTGGCTCTTCTTAGCCAAAGTTGTAGGGATAAAATTAATATTGATGGTTTGAAAGACTTTGATATCGATGCCCATGGCAGCATTCAAAAATTTGGTAGGCTTATCGTGCCAAATATTGGTAATCTTCATAAAGACATTTTAGAAGATTCTCGTCGTTCTAAATTTACCATTCATCCTGGTATTAGTAAAATGTACGCGGATATGAAGAGACTTTATTGTTGGGATGGAATGAAATCTGATATTTCTAACTTCACTAAGCGTTGCATAACTTACCAACTTGTTATGGCCAGCATCAAAGGCCCGGCGGTTTATTGCAACCTTTGCACATTCCAATTTGGAAGTCGGACAAAATTTCCATGGATTTTATTGACGGTCTTCCCTGTTCTCGTTTAGGTCATGATGGCCTTTGGATGATAGTTGATAGACTTACTAAATCCGCCCATTTTATACCCGTTCGGTCCAATCGGACCGTACCTCTCTTGGCCAAACTCTTTGTTAAAGAAATTGTTAAATTGCATGGAGTTCCTACTTCTATTGTTAGCGATCGTGATCCATTGTTTACTAGTAGATTTTGAAAGAGTCTTCAAAAAGATTTGGGAACGAAGCTTAATTTTAGCACCGCTTGTCATCCTCAGTCCGATGGACAAACCGAGCGTGTGAATCTAACTCTTGAAGATCTTCTTTGTGCATGTATTCTTGATTTTGATGGAAGTTGGGAAGATCATATTTCTCTTGTTGAGTTTTCCTAAAATAATAGCTTCCAATCTAGCATTGGCATGGCACCTTTCGAGGCACTCTATGGAAGGCTATGCCGATCTCCTTCTTGTTGGCTTGAGGCCGGCGAGAAGCTGGTTTTAGGTTCAGACTTTATTCATGATTCCACACAAAAGATTTACCTTATTCGCATAGGATGAAAGAAGCCCAAAGTAGACAAAAATTTTATGTCGATAACCGAAGAAGGAAATTAGAACTTTCTATGGGAGATTTGGTGTTTGTTCGTGTTTCACCTATGAAGGGTGTCGTGCGTTTCAATCGATCGGGAAAATTAGCGCCTCGATATATTGGTCTGTTTTCCATCACCGAACGCATTAGTTCCGTGGCTTATCTCCTTTTATTACCGGCTCAATTTTCTGCCATTCATGACGTGTTTCACGTTTCTCAATTACGGAATTGCCTTCGAGATTCCGATTCTCTTCTTGAGCCCGGTGTTATTGAAGAAGTTGAAGTTTTGCCTAACTTGACTTATGAGCAACATCCTATTCGTATCATTGCTACGAAGGTTAAATGTCTTTGTAATAAAGATGTCCCTCTTATGAAAGTCCAATGGTCCTCAAATCCTAAAGAATGCTCTTGGGAATCTAGAGAATTCATCGAGCGATCACATCCGGACTAACTCTGTCGTGCTTCTTAGAGGTGAACTTCTTACTTCAAATTTCTTTTGTGTTGATATGCTTTTATGGTTGTTACTCTTTATTTTCTTCTTAAATATGCGAGGATGCAATTTCTTTAAGGAAGGGAGTCTGTAACAACCCGCATATTTTACGGTTGTATATTTAAATATAGCATCGTTAGTCGGATTAAAGTTCGAAAAACTATTTTTTTTGCAAACAGCCGAATTAGAACTCGAGACCACTCCCAATGAGTTCAAAATTCCATTTTCGGCCTTTTTAAGTATAAACATCGATATGTTTGGAGTTAGTTTGAATTTTGACATTTCCACTTAGGGCTTTGGGTTTGGGGTTCAACCCAATAACCTAACATAAGATCCTGGCTCCACCCCTCTCCTCTTCATTCATTCTCATTCCCTAACACTTCGAGCTTTAGTAAAAATGGAGGAAGAGATTGGAAATTAAAATCCTAAGCCCTAGTTTCCTTTGCAAATTCAAGTTCTAGCTCCAAAATCAAAGAGAAGCTTAGGTAAGCATCCTCTTCTTCTTCTCCATCTCGATCTCTCTCCAATTTCAGAAATTTCCTATAACCTAACTTAGGAAATATTTGCTTATGATCTTAGATTGGAGCTTTTAGAGTTGAGATTGAAGAGTTGTTGATCTTCCTTTGTTTTCAAGTTTCTCCTTCCTTGTTTTTATGTAAAAGGTGAGTTTTTGAACTCGCAACGATGTCTATATCTTTGATAGTTGTTAGGTAGTGATTCCTAACATATATTCCTTGTCCATTTTCTTTGGTTTTGAATTGGTTTTATGAATATTTTAATTTTTGGTGTTTTGAGGTCAAATCTTTAGAAATCCTAGCTTTGATGTTTGAACATGTTTTTGGTGGTGTATCGAAGAGCCTATAGGGCTGGGTTGCCGATTGGCATAAACCCCTAGCGTCCATCGCTCGTCCGATCATAATTTGTTGGGTTTTTTTTCCACTTGGGGGTTAGGTGAAAAATACTTGAAATTCTAGTTTACTCGACTGAACCAGGAAGTTAGCCGACTGAATTGAACCTAGGAAATTTCCTGGGCCAGTATCAGTCGACTGACCACTCTGGGTCAGTCGACTGAGCCTGGAAACCGAAAGTTTCCAGGCACGATTCTATCGACTGACCACCCTGGTTTAGTCGATTGAATCTGAAAACAGAAAGTTTTCAGGAATTGTGTCAGTCGACTGACCACCCCGGTCCAATCGACTGAATTTGCCATCTCAGCCAAATTTGCCTATTTTTCTTGGGTTTCCAATTTTAATCGATTCATGTTGATCCAATTGGTTGTTATCACCTTTGTTGACTTTGATAACTTCTTTTTCAGGATTTTTGGGAATATCCATTTCAATGAATTTGGTATCGATTTCTATGGTTTTAATCCACGTCTTCGAGTGTGAATTTTTGGTGAATGATTATTTACACAATCATTTTTGGTGACTTGTCACTTCGAAACATAAAGGTTTCTATTCTAGTGGAAAATAATCAAACTCTTTCATAAGGATGATTTCAACTCTATTTTTAATATAAAGCTCATTTATAAAACTGTTTTCCACTCTATTAGTATATATAAACCTTTACCTCGTTCGTATAAGAAAATCTAATTAAACGGCTTAGCAAAACCAGTTTTATGAAACGTTAGCGTTTACTTCGTCGGTTAATTTTTGGGCTTGTTCAATTGAAACTCTTGTGATAATTTTCGAGTGGACATCTAAAATTTATTTGTAAATATTTAAGTTAAGCCAGTGGTTATAGGACATGAAGCTAAACTCATTTATTTACTAGCTTAGTGTAATCAACACTTCTTGATGATCGATGATGATCATTTTGTGGTTTAGACTAGCAATGTGCGATGTCTCTTTGTCTACAGGGAGACTAAACCTCGTTTCTGTGGAGTTTCGGCTCAAAATTAGTGGCGTAGCGACCCATGGTCTTCGGTCCATTTATGGAGCCTCGGCTCAAAATTGATGGTTAGAAACCATGGAATAGCGTTCCATTCGTGATACACGTGTTGGTGAGTTTTAATGCTCCCGTTTTGTGATAGGCCTCCCCCTTTTGTGATTTCTAAATTTCTAGTTGATGATTTTAAGAATTTGTGATTCACCAATTTTGTGATTGGCACTGATATATTTGTCAATATTTGTGGTTTGGTGAATAAAATAAAGAATATGACATTCTATTCTATGTTTTGAGATTTCTTGTGATATTGTATGATTTTTGTGTTATTTAATATATACTAGTCGCGGTATGGCATTATTGTTATCGCACGCTTTTGTCATATCTCTTATTCTATCTCATTTTATCTGATATTTATAGCTAGGTTGATCCATTTATTATTTTCTTATTAAATAATACTCGAGTCGGACCGAGATGTTACATGTGCTTCTGCTTGGCTCATCTTTTGGGAACATTGTCTGACTTTTCTCTAACTACTCTAGTTTAGTAGTTTTTGTTGTTATACATATGTATACATATTCTTTTGCGTAGCACTTGTATCCATTATTTTGTGATTTGCGGATCTTGTTTGACCACTACTTTGATGTACACTTCTATGTACTACATTCATATCTACTTCCGCCTTTATGATATGGATACCTGTGACTGATTTGTGTTATGTTTATTTCTATATTTGTTTATGAAGATTATATATCGCCACCGTGTAGTAGCTTTGAGTTTGTATCGGTATGTTAGATTTCCTTTTGAATTGAAATGCATGTTATACTATCTAGCATATCGGTGCTCGCACAAAGCAATTACACGAATGGTTGCTCCTCAACAGCCTTATTCTTCGTGCTAGTTGACGGCATTACCTCGTAGTGTCTTTGGCTAGTGTGAGTATAGAGGTGGGGCGTCACACAAGTCTACTTTGACATTATCGATATCCAATCCTTCGGACGGACATTTTAAAATGTGGCGAAGTCATTATAGAGGGAGATAAATTTTGACGCTGCAAACCAAAGTCCAAATGCTATCGTCTTTGCACGTGGATCTTGGTGGCCTTAATTCATGGTGGCGAAAAAAAATTTAATCAAGAGAGGATAAATTTTGACGTTATTTGAGTCATACCTAATAAGATGATGGATACCACTAGCTTCGGCAAGCTCTCGGATGGCATATCCATTAAAATCAGTAAACTTAATAAAGGCTCCTTCAAAAATTCGAGAGGTTTTCATTGATTGAATCGAGTTACTATTGTTTCATAGCGAAGCCCTAAATGGATTTGGCATGCAGAAGGACCGGCAGTAGATTCACAAGCCCGTTTTTTCTAGGTGCCATTGATTTGAGTAGGTTTGGAGGAAACATATTGATTTTTTTGCAATGGAGGCTAAGGTTCCTGTTGAAGTAGAAAGGTTTGGGTAATGGTAAACGAAGAGAATATATGAGTTAAGTAGTGGTTGGGTGAAACGTTGCATTAGGAAGAGTGTGTAGATACAATAAAAAGCTGAAAATATACATGCAATTCGCTTGAATTAGGGACTCGGTCGACTAGTGTGCAGGGTTTTGCATGCCGCAAGTTTACAATGCAAAATGTTGAAATTCAATAGACTGTTTTTAGGGCGGCAGTTGACTAGTTTCTGAGTGGAATTTCAAAATTTTGAAGATTCAATAGACTGAAGTGTTGATTCAGTCGACTGGTTGTAGAGAAAACTAACCCGCGTGTTTATAGTTAATTTTGAAGGGTATTCAATTGGTTAGTGTAATTAGGTCGACTACATCCAGTATAAAATTTATAAGTTAGTTTTAATATTTAGTTGACTAAATGCTTTGTCTCAGTTGACCGAATCTATTCTTTTTTTCTATGGCAAGGCTTTCTTCTAGCATTTACTTAGATTAGTTATACAATATTTATATATTTTTGTTTTTTCTAGTTTTGATCTAATGTTAATAAAAAATATATACTTATTATTCCATAAAACATACAACTTATTCAAATTATAATATATAACAAAAAGACTTAATTTCCATAATTTTTTGAATCATCTGAGTGCGGTTCAACCTTAGTGATTTCTTGTAATTAATGGATAGGAGATCGTTTAGTACTTTGAGCACCACATTCCCAAGAGTTTGAGACACTTGAGGACGTTGCAGATATAGTTGGTGCACACATTGTTTAGAAGATGATCCGCAAATTTTTAGAGAAAATTGTTCTAGGAAGCTTAGTCATTTTGCATTGACTTTCTGTTCGTAGTACATTTAGCGTTGAAGTTCTAATATTTCTTGTTGATAATGGTGGATATCGCTAATTTTTTCTTTCATTGATGGCGAGCCAAAACCCAAGTTTCTTTTAGCTCTCTTTCCTTTTGGCGTATATCCAATGTGATGATTCAGTGAAGGCATAATCCTAACTGGAATTCATACCGGAGTTGAATTGTTTGAGGAATCGTCGGTTGGAGTGCTAAATACAATTGAGGATTGTTTGAGCTCTCTTGTGATGACATTGTAGAGATCGTATATTATTTAAAACTTAATTTTAGCTGAATTTTTTTAATTGAATAAGAATTTAAATGAGAGTTGGGGTATATATATATGTACTGATCTTATATACTATTACAGGGTTTTAGTGTTTGAGGTAAAATATGTTTGAAGAGTCTCAGCCAAGTAAAAATGTGAGTTAAGAAAGAGTAAGAATTAATGACCGTGAGTTAAATCAAAGTGATGTATGGTTCTGAATCAAGAAACATATTAGTATATTGGAACATCATGCAACTTCCTCTCAAGAGACGTGAGTTCGAGTGCCATTAGCTCCAATATTTTTGTTTTTTTATAAAATATTTATAAAATAAAATCGAATTATAATTCATGTAACGATACAATACCTAATTCACGTCTGAATTTAATAAAAATATTTTCATTTAAGGGTTTTGTAAATATATCGGCTATTTGATTTTCTGATGGTACAAAATCAAGTGGTATATTTCCTTTTTCTATATTATCGCGAAGAAAATGATGTCAAATACCAATGTGTTTAGGTTTCAAGTCATTTACAGGATTTGATAAATTAATGGCGCTTGTGTTATCACAACAAATTGTAGATTTAGAAAGTTTTATTTCAAAATCTTGTAGTGTTTGCTGCATGTAGTTTACTTGAACACATGCCAAAGCAGCAGAAATATATTATGCTTTGCACGTCGAAAGTGAAACATAATTTTGTTTCATACTAAACCAAGATATTAAAGATCATCCAACGAAATGACAAGTACCACTTGTACTCTTTCGATCCATTCAACATCCTCCAAAATCTGCATCACTATATGATACTAACTCAAAAGGACATTCTTTTTGATAAAAAAGACCGTAGTCATTAGTCTTGCTTAAGTATCGCAAAATTTGTTTAACTGCCCGCAAATGTTATTCTTTGGGATTTTCTAGAAATCGTGCACATAAGCATACACTCATCATTAAATCTGGTCGTATAGTAGTTTAATAAAATAGTGATCCAATCATACTACGATATAGTTTTTGGTCAACACTTTTGCCATTTTCATCTCTATCAAGATGTACCGTAGTACTCATAGGAGTAGGTTTAGCAGAAGTGTTTTCCATACCAAATCGTTTTTGCAACACCCCTAATTTTTAATAACATTATTCAGAAGATTTAATTAGATAAACTAAATAGAATAATGTAAATGTAAGTGATAAGGGGATTTAGATTTGAATAAATTAATTAAGGTTGTGCGTACTAAACTAATTAATAGGCTAAAAGAATGGGTTTTTAGTTAGTTAAACCACACAAGGGTTTATTAGGAAATTGCCATCCAAAAACTCCAACCCTTATATATATATTTTCGTTACTACCATTTATTTCCTTTCATGTTATTTTAAAAACGGAAACAAAAATAAAGAGGAGCGACCGACCATTAAGAGGAAGAAGAGTAAATCTAATTAAAGCTAGAAAATCAAGCTTAGGAAAAATCTATCTCAATCCAGTCTCCTTATCTAGATCAAGGTGAATAATAATTCCATCTCTATTTTGCTTTAAATCATTTATTTTCGGATTTAAGGTAAATTCGTTTTTATAATATAGTGGATGATGTTATGCTTGACTCATGATTTTCTGATTTAAATAAGGTTGTTTAAAAGGGTTTTTGCACGATTTTAGGTCAAAACCGAGATTTAATGATGTTTAAATGCCATGAGAAAATTTTATGTTACGAGAAACATGATTCTAGAGTTGGGTTTCAATTTTGAGAATTTTCTAAGCATGGAAATATTATTACGAAATTTTCAAAGGAAAATATGGTTATTTGGGTTTATAATTTATTTTGGAAAATACATTGAGAATTTGGGTCTGGAATTTTGATATGTTAGATAAGACGATTAAAGTGAATTTCTAAAAATTTTTGGGATTTTTCCAAAGTGATTTGTTATGCAAAATAAATTGTTTTAGAAGAGTGACTACTTTGCAAAAATTGGAAGGGCTTAATTGATTAACTTAACCATGGTTTAGATATGGATTATGGGCAGTTATTTTTGAAAAAGAACTTGAAAAGTTAATGCAAATAATCTGGTGCTGACACGTGGCGGTTAGTTAGAGAAAAGTTTACTTAAACATGAATTAAACTTGGTTTGCTCAGAAAAGTGATTCCGCCTACTTAGGAAAGTGCCTTTCGATATAGTAGCTTCCGCCTTCAACTATGTCGAAACTAGTTACGTCGAAGCAATACACAAGGTATCACCATGATGGTATGTTGTGGATTGGAGATAGGCAGAAGATATGGTGTCGAAAGCATAGCTTCCGAAGTGGTTAAATCCTATATTTGTTTTAAAAAAAATTTGAAATGCGCCTGCCTCTGTTATGTTTTAAGCCTTCGACAGTGTCGAAGCATTTGGTTTCGAAAGAGGATTTAAAGAGATTTCGTAAAGGTTTCATTAACTTATGATTGCTTTCGACTGGGTTCCTTAGTAAGAATGTTTTGAAAGAAGGAGTTTCGACCTACCCTGCTGTCATTTTATAGCCTTTCAATGGTGTTGAAGATACCAATTCTATCAGAAGGTACTTTGTCTTGTAAAGTTTAAGCCACTTCCTAAAGCTTTCGAAAGGGATTAAGGAAGGTAATTGTTTCGCAAGGGATTTCGACACCAACCTTCTAGTGTTTTACCCAGATGTTTTATGCTTCGAAAGGGAAGGTGCCAATGCCATCATGTTTTCCCCAATATTTTTATATATGATAATGGATGGTTTTGAAACAGATGCTTTCACCTATATTCACTTTGATCCAAATAATGTTTTAAGTACAAACCCAATGCTTTCAAAAGGGGTACTTTCAATGGTTTTGGAAGGGTTGCTTCCATAAGTGTCGAAAGGGTTGCTTCCATAAGTGTCGAAAGGGTTACTTTTAACTGGTTTCGAAGTTAAGCTTCTAATGTTAAAAGCTAACACTTTAATGTATTCAAAAGGTTTCGAAAGGTATCTTTTAAAGTATTATAAGGAAGGAGCCTAATGTTTTGAAGATAAATTTTTAAGGCTTTCGAAGGAGGCCTCCCTATGAAGTCGAAAGCTAGGTTTCGAAGGTATCGAAAGGTTTTCTAACTAAAACTCTATTTTTAACGGAAAAACTCATGACTATATTAGAGAAGTTTTTACAATGGTTTTGAGAAGAAGCTATCTATGATAAATTATTTTTAAACCCATAGGAGTGTATTGCTAGTTGTTATGTTGCTTCTTCTAATATGGATATATTCACTTCATAACGGACCTATAACTGCATTTTAGGGATAAAGGGTAGGAGAACCAGTGATGTTAACCCACTAGTGAATATAAATTTAATAAACTCCTGAATGAGTAGAATTACATCCAGAAGGTCGGGAAGACCATAATATAGGATGCTAATATATAAAAGAAATATATTGGTAGGGGCCAATAGGTTTACGGTAAGCCTATGAAAACTATATGATTTTGGCAAGGGCCAATAGGTTCATAGTTAGCCTATGAAAACTACGTATAAAAGAAGATGTCAGCTAGACGGGTTCATAGTTAGCCTATGAAAAACATGTGAAAAGGAAGATGTCAGATAGACAGGTTCATAGTTAGCCCATGAAAACTATGTGAAAAGAAAGATGTCAAATAGACATGTTCACAGTAAGCACATGAAAACTATGATTGGATACTGGTAGGGCTAGTAGGTTTGTACGTAGTTAGCCAATGAAAACTATATCCGGATGTAATATTAATAGATGTTAATAGGTTCCTAGTCAACTCATGAAAACTAGGATAAAAGAAAAGATATCGGGGTTACCAATAGGTTCCTAGTCGTCCCATGAAAACTAGGATAAGAGCAATATTGGAGTTACTAATAGGTTCATAGTGATCCCATGAAAACAATGCAATTGGACAGTGAGTTCTTAAATGTTTAACTGGTTATTAGTCAGCCCATGAAAACTAATAGGTTAATAGTAACCCTAGAAACTATAATTGAGACAGATGTCTATAATGAATGGGGATGGGTAATCCAGAATTGATTCATTTATTTTTTCATATCATCATATTATACTGTTTTGAATTGTTTTAACCATTGTGGTTGTGCGAGCATGGTATATGGTTTTATAAAGGTTTTGAGATACTAGTGAGGGGAAACTCATTCTGCAAAGCGGCATGGTCTCACTAGATATCTAAATGATTTGAGATGGTTGATTATTATTCATACCAGGCTTTATGTATGACTCGAAATTTATATTTTCCCTTTAAACTCTTGGGTACTCAATTAATTTTGAGTAGTTTGAGAGTTGAGGTTTTCAAGTGCCTCTTAAGACGTATAAGCTTCTAGAGACGTGCAGGAGGCACGATAGCTATTTGGAATTCTCTTTTCTTTTGAATCCGCTATGTTCATTTGTAATGGAAAAGTTATTATATCATCTGTATGTAGTCTGATCATCCCCGAGGCATCTTCATATGTTGCTCTGGGTGTATGCTGTAATAAATATATTTTCTCTAAGCTTGATTTGTGAATGTGGGATTATGTAATGAATTGGAAATGTTTTGATCTAGAATGTGATTTTATTGAAGTTTAATTTTTTTTCCATATTCATTTGTTTCTATGTATCAATGAATCTAACACCACAGTATTTGGTCATCGAGGACTAATAACTACGGATGACTACAACATCTGTAGCCGTTAGTTTTGGGCCACCAAGTAAGGGGATGTTATAATTTTTAAGATTATTACAATATTTTTCTTTATTAATAAAAATTCCATTACTTCGTTGTTTAGTTTATGAACCGAGAAAATAGGAAAGTTCTCCCATTTTCAAATTCTCTTGTCATAATATTTGAAAATTCTTGACATAATTTCTTGTTCGCGGAACCAAAAAAAAATATCATCTACATAAATCTATATTAATAAAACATCATTTTTATCTTGTTTTATAAACAAAGTTTGATTTACTGTTCCAATTTTAAAACCAAAATTGATTAAATAATTTTTAAGACGGGCATATTAAGCACGAGGTGCCTATTTTAAACCGTATAAAGCCTTTTTTAATTTATAAACATGATTTGGAAAATTTTCATGTACATATAATGGTGGTTGTTCTACATATACATTTTCTTTTATAAAACTATTTAAAAAGGCGCTTTTTACATCCATTTGAAATAGTTCCAAATTATTAAAACATGCATAAGCTAATAAAATACGTATAGCTTCTAGATGAGCTACAATAGAAAATGTTTCATCATAGTCTATTCCTTCTTCTTGTTATATACTTAAGCAACTGGCCTAGCTTTGTTTCGAATAATATTTCCTTGCTCATCAGCTTTATTTTTGTAAACCCATTTGGTACCGATAACATTTGATTACTTGGTCTAGGAACTAAGTCCCAAATGTCATTATGTTCAAATTGATTTAATTCTTCTTGCATAGCTATAATCCAGTAATCATCAGTTGAGGCTTCTTTAGCATTTTTGCAATGTTTGAAATAAAAGCTGCATGACCCATTTGATTTAGTTGGTTTTGAGTTCTTACGTTAGTATTTACTTCTCCAATGATATTTTCAACAAGATGATTTCTTAGAAGTCTTGGTTGAGTTCGAATTTCATTATTATTTGGTAAATTGTTGTTTTCATTATTTTCAGTATTTTCAAAATCATCTTCTGTATTATCTTTTATAGTAATAATCTCATCATCTTCATTTTTATGATTAATTTTGAAATTTTCATCGAATGACACACGAAGTGTTTCTTTGATTACTTTAGTTCTTTTATTCTAAATTCTATAGGCTTTACTTCGTTCCGAATATCCAATGAAAATTCTTTCATCGAATTTTGGATCGAATTTACCAAGATTGTCTTTTGTATTTAAAAGAAAACATTTTGAACCAAAAACTTTAAAATATGATATGTTGGGTTATCTTCTATTTAAAGGTTCATATGGGGTATGTTTTGTTAATGGTCTTATAGAAACTCTATTTAAAACATAACAAGCATTTGCTATAGCTTGTGCCAAGAAGTGTTTTGGTAGAGCACCTCAATTTAATAAAGTCCTAGCACATTCTTGAAGTGTTCTATTTTTCCTTTCTATAACTTTATTTTGTTTCGGAGTTCTAGGAAATGAAAAATTATGAATAATTCCTTTCTTATTATAATATTTTTTAAAAGATTCATTTTCGAATTCACCACCCGATCGCTCCGAATATTTTTAATTTTTTAATTTTTTACATTTTGAATTTTTTAGCAAACATTTTAAAATTTTGAAAAATATCACTTTTAGTTTTCAAAAATATTATCCAAGTGAATCTTGAGAAATCATCTACAATTACAAAAACATATCTATTATGGTTTATAGACTGAACTTGGGTTGGTCGAAAAGATCTAAATGCAATAATTCAAGTGGTTGTAATGTAGAAATTACTTTCTTTGATTTAAAAGAAGGTTTTGTTAATTTTCCAAATTGACAAGCTTCACAAATATTCTTTACTTTAAAGTTCATTTTTGGTAAACCTTTGACTAAATTATTCTTAGATAATTTGCTTATTACTTCAAAATTTATATGACAAAATCTTTTGCGCCATAACCAAGGATCATTTTATTTGGCTACTAGACACATATTTGTGTTATGATTAACTTTCATATTTGATATGTAAATATTTCGCTCTCTAGTTCCTTCAAATATAAGATTATTATTTCGATCAAGTATGTTGCATTTATTTTTCAAAAAAGTTATATTAAAGCCTTTGTCGCATAGTTGACTTATACTAAGCAAATTATGTTTTAAATTCTTAACTAGTAAAACATTTGTAATAAGAGGTAAGTTAGATGTACCATCATGCTCACATCACCTTTTCCGATGATATAGCCTTTTGAATTATCTCCAAATATGACAGATCCTCTATCTGAGTAGATAATGTTAGTAAGAATATCTCTGTTTTCTGTCATATGTTTTGAGCAACCACTATCAAGTATCCACTTTCCTCTATTCTTAGTTGGTACCTGCAAAAAATATCAGAATGATGTTGGTACTCACTTTTTATTAGGGTCTTAAGAGTTAGTCTTAGGTAACCAAACCCAAGAGGGTTTATAATTCCCTTTACAAGTAAATTTTTATTTTTATGAACCAAATTTATAAAAGAATTAATATACTTATTTCTGATTGAGTTATTATTCGTTTTTGGTACCCAGAAGTTTATAGTATTTGTGTTGCAAATTTCTTTCTTTCGAGTGAAAACCTTTGGTTTTGATTTTGCTTTTACAAAATTCTTACGCAAATTGAAATTTTTATATGAAGAGTCATCTTTCTTTGAAGAATTTGTATATCCTAACACTTTCTTATTAAAAGTAGTTTAAGATTTACTAATAATCTTAGGAAGACTTTCTCTTTCATTATTAAAATTAGATACAATTTTAGTGGTATTCTCTACCTCAATATTGAGACTAGTAGTGTTTAATTTAGAATTTTGAAGTTTGATTTTAGATCATGATTTTCTGAAGCTAATGTCATATTCTTTTCTTTTTAAACTTCTATTTCATTTGATAGCATAGTGAGTTGAAAAGAAACTTTAAACTAAGATTCTTGTGTTTTAACAAGTTCTTCTTCTAAGATTTTCTTTTCATCTCTTAACATATCAACTTCTATTTTATTTCTATTTAATTTTTATAGAGAATCTTTATACCTTCTTTTAACTTCTTTTAGTTTATCCAATAAATTTGAGTCTATTTCTATTAAATCATCAAAAGTAAGATCACTTACATCATTAATCGAAGCCATAAAGCAGACATTGGCTTGTTCAGAATCACTGTTAGTGTCAATGTCTGATGATGAAGACGATTCTGAATCATCCCATGTAACAGAGAATGCTTGCTTCTTCTTGTACTTGTCCTTCCTATTCTTATATCTATATTCTTTCCGTCAGGACAGTCTTTCTGTATATGACCTTTCTTATGACATTCATAATATCCAAGATTTGAAGCTGGTGGTTTATTGGTATTGTCTCTCCTATTTTTTCCGATTTTCATGTTATTTCTAAACTTCAAAAACTTTTTGAACTTCTATACTATAAATGCCATGTCGTCTTCATCTAAGTCTGTGTCATCTTGTTCAGCTTGAAAAGCTATATTCTTTCTATCTTGGGCTTGATCTCATTTTGCCTGCAAATTAACTTCATACGACATGAGATTTCCTATTAACTCTTCCGATTTGATAGTAGAAATGTCATTAGCTTCTTCAATAGCTAAGACTTTTCGTTCCCATTCATCCGTTAAAGAGTTCGGAATTTTTGAGGCAATATCAAAATATGAATATTTTTCTTCTAATGCTAATAGTGATATGTCTTGGAATCTAGAATACATGTCATTTATATTTTCATTAGGTTTCATTCTGAAATTTTGGAACTAATTTTTAAGCATAGAAATCTTGCTTTATTTCACTTTGTTTGTTCCTTCATGTGTAAGTTTAAGAGTTCGCCAGATCATAGGCAGTTTTACACATACTAACTCTATTAAATTCTTATCTAAAGAATAATAACATATTCATGGCTTTTGCATTTGAAGTAGCATCTATTTTTTTGTGTTTAACCATTATGCATATGGTGTAGTAGGTATAATATTCATTTTGAGTGATATTCCAAGTATCATATCCATTTTCCTACATTAAATACTCATCTGAGTTGACCAATAGTTGTAATTCAAACCATTAAATAGTGATGGTCGTGCAATGGATTAACCTTCAATAAAACTTAAGTTAGTGTTATTTTGCATATTAACTGAATATCAAATAACTGTGTTATATGACGACCTTGCTCCAATACCAACTGAAAGTAACCGAGGATCATAATATGGAATATTAACTAAGTTATCTACTAGTACGGAATATAAATAAAAAGGTAAAGTAAATGACACCAATGATTTTTATACTGGTTCAAACTTCTCGTTCTACGTCCAGTCCTAAAATCCTTCGGGAATTTAACTACCAACCCTCACTAATCTAGAGGAACATGTTACACTACCTGAGCAACCGAACAGGTCTTCAACCGCCTAGCAACGAAATAGGACTTCAACCGCCTAAGAAATCGAACAGGACTTCTAATACAAACGGTAAAAATTTCTTCTGATTGAGTATTCTGTTGAGTAGCACTGATAGACCAATAACATACACCCTTCCTATAATCTTCTCCTTTGTGGCATATAGTGTAGTTTATGAAGATAAAAGGTTAATTTAATAACAAATGAAATTGCTCTTGAATGTGCAAGTTGTGAACAAGAGTTTGAATGCTGAGAGTTTAGGTAATCAAAGTGTGAGATAGAATCAGAAAATTAGGTGATTAAAATAAGTGAATTTGAAGGCTTTATATAGTGTTGAAGTGTTGCAACTTATCGTTAAAAGAGATGATCAAAAGATATGGAAACAACTCTAGAATCAATGTTTGTTTCTACTCAATGAAGAGAAGTGTCTTTTCAAAAATATAGCTGTTATGCAATTTCAGTCAAATGAGCAAAAGAATTCAACCAGTTGAAATATTAAAAATTCGAATCAAAGAGCAAATAGTACAGAAAACACTATATACAGTCGACTGAAATGGGTAGTTCAATCGGCTGAATATTCATATTAGATTGTGCATGTTCACATATATTCAGTCAACTGAACTACCTAATTCAGTCGGCTGAATATCATGTTTTGTGCCATACTGAAGTGTTTTTCAAATATCCTTTTGTGCGTGAACTTGTGTAGTAAAAATCTTGGCATATGAAACATGATTTGAAAAGATTTTTACGTACATGTGTGTGTGTATACCACTTTGGAGAGATTTTAACAAAAATTAACTATAATATTTAGACCAAAGACAATATTAAAGCCTCTATTTGAATTCTGGTCTGTAATCTGTTGTCAAGTAAAATAGTATCTTCTCCTGAAAATATGGTTAGTTCACAGAATATTTACTTATATAGTTGTCATAATCAAAACATCATAATACAAGGTTCTAACATCCACCTCTTGTTGATTGGTCGTTGGACGGGCGTGATCATCTTCTATCTCCCCATGTTCCTCCTGACCTGCTTCCATGTGACCTTTAGCATGCTGTGATCTTATCAGCACTAGAACCTATTACGCTTTAGAAATGCTTGGCTCCACCAAATGTCCCATTGGGACAACCTTCATTTCCCACGTAACCTTAGTGCTTGCCAACTTGGCTAGGGAATCTGTTGAAAGATTTTCCTTCCTAAGGATCTATTCTATTCTAAAATGTTTTAGCAATTCTTTGGTATGTTCCACATATTTGGCTAGATTGGGTTCTTTGGCATAGTAGTTTCCCTAAGCTTGGTTTTAGAAAAGTTGCGAATCACTATGGATTTTAAGATGAGTTACCTTTGATACCTATGTCTTCTTTAAGCCAACAACGAGCATCTCATATTACGCTACATTATTGGTTGCCTTATTCTCTTGTTGGACCACTCTATATTGTTTCTAATTATTTGAAGTAACAAGAACTTACCATATTCGTGTCCCTTGTTCATTGGATGCTTTGTCTACATATAGTTCCTAATTTTTCAGAGGGTCTTCTATTTCTATGCTGGGCTGCATCGTTTGTAAGGTACATTCTACAATGGAGTCTGTTAATGCTTGCCCCTTGATGGTGTTTCGAGGACAGTAGGAGATACCACATTTTCTCAACATGATGGCACACTTTAGAAGGTGACCTGATGTTTTTGGCTTCTATAATATCTGCTTCAAAGTTTTTCCATCGGCAGCTTAATAAGATGTGCCTGAAAATATGGTCAACGCTTCCTCACTATAAGAAGCAAGTTGTATGTTTGTTTTTTTTATCATGGTGCATTTTAACTTTGCTCTTCTTAGGCTCTTTCTTATAAAGTATATAAGCCACTACACTTCCTCTTCTTTCCGCATGACTACTATGCTCATTGGTTGATTTTTTATGCTAAGAATATAAAGAGTTGTTTACTTTGGACTGGTTTGGAGAGTATTGGGTGGTTGGCTAGGTGATCCTTTAGTACTTCAAATGTTTCCTTGTACTCCTTAGTCCATTCAAAGTTTTTACCCTTCTTAATTTGATCAAGGAACATAATGGATTTGTCTATGGCTTTGGAGATGAACCTGCTTAAGGCCACAACCTTTCCATTTAGGCACATTAGATTTTTTGGCTTTCATGGGACCTTCATGCCTCAGATGGCCTCAATCTTCTCTGGGTTGGCTTCTATTCCTCTAGCGCTTACTACATACCCCAAAAATTTCCTGGATAGTATTGCGAAGGCGCAGTTTTGTGGATTTAGCTTTATCCCATATAGCTTTAGGGTCATAAAGGTTTCTTCTAGGTCTCTCACATGATCTAAAAATACTCTTGACTTAACCAACATGTCATCCACATAATCCTCAACATTCTTTTTGATATGATCTTCAAACATCATGTTCACTAAGCTTTTGGTATGTTGCCCTGTGTTTTAGAGCTTGAACGGCATAACTTTATAACAACATAGCCCTTTGTCAATTATGAAGCTCGTGTACTGTTGATGTGGTTTGAACAATGCTATCTAGTTATCTCCCGATTATGCATCCATAAAGATTTGTAATTCATGTCTGTTGATCTCATCTAATAACTAGTCAATTTCTGGTAACTAGAAACTGTCCTTGGGGTACGCTTTGTTAAGGTTCGTGAATTATATGTAGGTCCTCCATTTGTAGTTTGATTTCTTAACTAAGTTTGGATTTGCTACCCATTTTGCGTAGTATACTACCTGAATAAATCCATTCTCTTTTAACTTTTTGAATTCTTCATGAAGCACGTTGTACCTTTCCTTGTCCAACGTACGTTACTTTTGCCTCACTGGGTGCGGATCAAGGTTTGTGTTAAGGGTATGGTAGATTATCACAAAGTCAATACCTTTCATGTTTGAGTGTGTCCGTGTAAATGCATCCTGTGATTTCCTTAGGAAATTGATCAAATCTTCTCGCAATTCACACGTCAAATTCTTCCCAATTTTCACTGTCTTTGAAGGATCCAATGGATCTATTTGGATATCTTCTTGATCATCCACTTGCTCAAGGGCTTTACTAGTCATTCAGTCTAAGGTCCACTTCATTTTCTATCACTCGTGGCTTTGATAAGAATGTGCTTTCTTGGCATGAAGGAGCATTCGGAAGATACTATGCAAACCTTGAACTATATTAGTCTATGCCAACCATGTGTAAATAGTCTCTTTTAACTCTTCTTGTAGATATTATGGTCGTAGTATGACCTATTTTAATATCTACCTTAAAACTTAGTTTTGATGGAATTCTTTGAACTGTCTTGTTATTTTTGTTTTTACGTAAATCAAAAGAAACAAACATATGATTTTGATTAACTTTATTACTATAATTCAAAGTTACATGATAGAGCTCCTTAGCTAATAATTATTTTCCTCTCACACTCTCCACGCTTACTGAGGTTTGGAACTCCATGTGTAAATCCATTTGCGAAATGACTACTCCAAGATATATCAGTGTAGGCTATCCCATGAAGGAATTTTATGGAGATTCTTGATCTATTACCAAGAAGCTTGCACAAAGGTGCTTTCCCGGCCATCATAGGAAGTCAGGCTATGCCCACCGGTATCGTTGCTATTTTAGTGAAACCATATGTCGGCTCTGGAATTGGATTTAAAACTTATGTCGGTTATCCCATATTATCATAAGCAACTTGAAGATAACCTTTACTGAGATCCTTAAATGTACAAAGACTTTCTTTGTTGTGCAGTTTGAGATTGTATAGTTACTATGAGGGGATCTTGATGTGGGAATGTTACACCAGCTGAATCTGTAGAAGTGAAGATAATGTCTGGCATGGTTTTCTATTTGATGTAAAACAAGGCTCGTTGTTCAGTACATGCCTCATGCGTGTATCCATCTTGCACTCTCTTGCTTTTACCTACTAAATGAGGCCCTCCATGAATGGAGGCTATAAGATTGGTTATGTTTCTTGCCACTCTTTCATAGAGGTCAGGGGCCTAGTCAAGCGTAGGAACATTTGGATCATCCTTTACGTAAGTTCCCATTTACCCCTTTTGAATCAACCTCTCTATATTGTTTTTTAGGTGGCAACAATTATCGATGTGGTGTCCATTCATCCTATGAAATCTATAGTATGCACGACTATTATTTTGGCTTTCCCTTCTTTCCCTTATTCGGTGGATTGTATGCTAACTTCGTCTTGGTCAGCTTGTATATTTGACCTGGTGCATGTATGAGTAGGGTCTTTGCTAAGAATTTTAATTCTCTAGGTCATTTTGCAGGCGAGTTGTTGTACACTTTTTCCTCCCCCTATTTTCAATCATTATTCGTTGTGGGAGCTCATTCGATGGCTGTTCCCCCACCCTCTGCTTTGGCTTCTTCAGTTCAGATTTATCTGTTGGCTCTTTCATAGAAAGCTTTCATGCTCCTCCATGACTTCCTATTATTCTTATCCCCCATGTCAGTATTCCTCTTTATCCCTCAATTGGCTTAAAAATGGTTAATGAAGTTGAATAGACTTTCATTATCCCTTTGTTTGACTGAGGACAAAGTATATGGTTTTGGAGAACTTTCACAACTAGTATGGGATTGCCTACAGAAATCGACGAATAACTATGCCTAAGAATGGATCTCTCCTCCAGGTATCTCTGAAACCACCTTGAGGATACTCCACCAAGGAATACTTGGAATAGCTTACAACGAGCCAATTTTTCCAACCTTTAGTATGTCCACGTAATATTGAAAGATGGACGGATGGTCTACAAGGTTTGTTGATCCACCATACATTTCAGTGGCGGAGCAGTGAAGCTGTCGGGAAAATCTGCTTCTATTATGGCTTCACCAAATAGGGATGAGGATTCTTCTCTTCTCCCTTCACTACTCCTCCACTCACATATCTTAGCCAAGTGTTCTATACGTGCTTTCAATTCTTGTATTGCTTCATTTTCTTCACTTACAGGGACGAACCGCCCATATAGGGTAAATTGCCTCATTCGCGTCCTTTGCTACTTTGGTTTTGTTCTTTTCTAGTGACAATGGATTAATATTTTTTGGCTTGCCTTTGATATTCAGGTTTGTTTGGGCCTTACTCCTTGCCCTTGGCTCTAGGTTGAGTAGTCCAGCATCACCTTCTCATTACTGAGAGTGTTATATTTTCCCCTTGGTTGCACTTTCTATGTAGAAGGGGAATGTTGGCTGCAATCCATGGATCTATTGGAATTTGAAGACCTATTTTGGTTTGGGCCACTATTTTCTCAATGCTAGTCATTCTTTCATTGATTTGAGCAACAAACGTGTTCGGGATGTCAAGGATCGGATCAGAGGCTATTCTCTCTTGTGGGCAAATTGGTTTAGGTATGGAGATGAAGGGTCTATTATTTAATTTTGTAGCTAAATGCTCAGGCTCTTATAGCATTGGGGTTGAGGAATTATGAAGCTGCATGTTTTAGGCTTTTAAGAGCAGTTTGAGAGAACTAAATAAGTTGTAACTCTACAGGAAAGTAGGTCGGAGGTTTGGTCCTCCTTATATCGCTAAATGTTTGTGAGAAATTTCTCACAACACCAAATCGATTACAGAATAATTATGGAGCTAATTACTTCCATAATTTTGATTCAAAAATTTTAAGTGATATTAAATATGCCTTAAGGTAGCAATTATGTTGTTGTTTGCTTACACAATCATGAAGTTGTACTTTAAATTTATGTTGAAATGTCAGTTCCAACTTTGAGTTTAATTTTAGTCAAGGAAATGGTAAGTATCATCTACTTCAAACAGAAAGTAAGTACAATAAAAGTAAGGGATAGATAATTTACGTGGTTTGGGTTCGATAAAATCCTACATCCACAGATTAATTTTTTTTCTTCTTCCTTGTACAATGTTCTTTAATGGAAAAAGAGTACAAGAATGTTTAGTCTATTTCTAATGGGATAAATCCCAGAAGTCTCTTTCTCGGTTGTAGTTATCTGCTAAATATAATACTACAAATTCATGTGGATCGCTAACTTTCTCTTCCAGCCTTTTCTTCTTTGTTATTTGATTTTCCATGTGTCATTCATCCCTCCCCTAACAAATTTAAGCTCGAATTGCTGACTGAATTAAGAGATTCCGTAGGTTTAATTAGGCAGGAATATTTTTAATGGAGGCGTGACTTTTCAAACTTGAATTCTTAGGTTGGAGATTTGAATTTTTGAGGTGTTCAAGGCTGGTTCAGTGCTTTGGTCTAAGAGATGCACTCCTTCTTGCCCTATGCTCCTTAATTAGCATTACTTGTTGTAACAACCAGCACCTTAATAATCCTAAATTTCAACTAAATCGAAACCCAAGTCCGTTAAGGTATGGATCGTTGTTTGATAACCTGTAATAAACACATGCATATCACAGAGCGATCAATATAAACTCAAAATAGAATATAAAAATATAATAAAACATACGTACTGACTAAGGCTACAACTTTGGAATCAATATTGCTCTTTGGATGTCTAATTGCCTTGTCAGCGCTGAGCATGAATAAGAAGACTTCTTCATCTACCGTTCCCATCTTGCTTCGGTATCATGTCCCTTTAAATCTATCATGTAGGTTGTAATAAGGATGAGATCAGAACAATGTTTTGGTGATTGAAAAATTACATACTTTACCAATAACATTAGTTTATGCCTATTGATTTCCATTTGTGTTGTGTCTATTAATTACGACTAATCCATTGAGTCATATGTATGCGTATGATATGCATAACCTCCTTCGAGGTATAACTATATATATGCCTAAATACATACATACATACATACATACATACATATATAAGTGTAGTACTTAAAAAGCCAACCACTTAATACTTCTTAAATAGGTAGAAGGCAGACCCGCCGGCCATTTAATATCTCAGTCCCTGAAGCGGGCCATCCACAACGTAAATGCTAGTTGATCGGTTCTAGCTACAGAGACCGATGACCACAATACACGGTTTTATAATTTATAATTTAATTGTCGTGCTACTAACGCATCCCAAAGACTCATCTAAGGTTTAAATAGCCCACCTCTGATAGACAAATTACATCTAACCAACTGAAGCTGCACAAAGTATGGGTTGGGTAAGGTTGGACCAAATACTTCACCCAACCTGTATATGTATGAGTTAAAGATAGTTCAACCTGTCTCGGGCCCCATATAAGGTTGGATATGAGTTAGGTTGAAGTATGGGTTGGGCTAGATTTAGTAGGGTTGGGTTAGGTTACATAAACCTAATACGAAAATAAGAATTTGAATAAAAAAATCAAAATAAAATATTAAAATATTCACCTCAAAATAGCAAATTTTAGCCAGCATAATGCATTAAATATAACTAATTCAGTACAATACATATTTTTATTATAATTTCACAATAAAAGGTATAACATAGAATTGGTTCACTACATGTTAGAGTAAGAGTTTCATTCCAAAATACATTTAGACCTAGAATACTCCTCAAAAACTCTTGGTCAGTCCTATATGTTTTGCTATTTTTACTTGGAGTGACATTGAATATGATTTTTTTTAGTATATTTATTCTAGAACACTTATACTTTATTTTAGATTTCGAGTATTCTAATTTTACATGGGCTGATATTGAATGAGTTTTTATGTAGGGTTGGGTTAGGTTGAACAAAATATCATAGCCGACCCGTATATAGTATGGGTTACAAACTGTAGCCCATATCCGACCCATACTATATACCATAAATGTCAATTTTTGAAATAAATGGTCGTTATATTTTAATTAGACAATCTCTAATAACATTTATTTTTATTATTCTAATTCAACCTATTTTGCCTATTCATTTTCCCATTAATGCCATACTAAAATATTAATCAGTTCATATTTAATTCCTTTAACTCTCTGTTAGCTACAAATTTATTGCTCATTAAATTTATAGTTATTATTAATAAATTTGAAATTTTTATTCCTTCCTTTTTCAACCTTCTAGTCGTATAATTACTGTTAATAACTATGTCCTAATTATAACTAATGCGAATATCGACATATATTATGCTATAACTATATTTTTATTTTAATCGACAAGTGCAGTTATATGTGTATGTATATATGTATGTGTGTGTATATTCCCGACACATTAATTCCTACGCTTAGGAAATCCTGAACATTAATTTCCACATTTTAATTTATTTGAGCTATCCTTTCCAAAAAGAACTACCATTATAATTTTTCACAAATTACACAAAAATGGAACTTTTTCTTTGTTTGGAATTACAAGAAATTATTTCTTTTCTTTTATTAAAAATAAATAGTGCAATCAACAGAAAAGAATATCCATACTTCATACATCTCTTTCCTTTTTGGTATATTCCTTGTTAATTCAAACGACGCATTTTTATACATATTTTTGGATTGGATAATTTATTTAAATTATATGGAAATAGATATAATTAAATTATTTCTCACTTCAAATAAATTGAAATATAGAAATTTTACATTACTAGTCAACTAGGACAACCTAATTTGCAATCCAATTATAGATCTAAAATAAACTCTACCAGTTTACAAACATTCTTCAATAATAATTACTTGGGACTGATTTTAAAATTCTATATTAGGTTATATATACTATTCCTATTCAATTACTTACCTTATTAAATATATAGGCGATATTCTTATTTGTTTGTTTTTAAGTCTACAACTCATCAGATCTTACATAGGCATATTAATTAAATAAAAATTCAGCGAGATAAATTTTAATGTTATAAATAAATTATATAATTTCTCACTCGCCTTTCTAGCTTTCCAAATCTATCAAATGTGAATCCATTCCTTGACTTGACTCTTTTTCCATTCTAACTCAAAAGAATGTGTATAACAAGGTATGTACATACTACTAGAATTACAGATCCGAGAAGAGATTTGAGGTTAATGGGGAATATAAATTTATAATTGTTGAATTTATCCTTTTCTTTCGCAACGTTGATTTTCTTCTTCTCTTCTTCTATTTTATTTTCCGCCCTTCTTCGATTTGTATATATATGTGTGTGTTTGTATGTCTGTATGTATGTATAATATTTTATAGTTTTTAGAAATAGGGAAGAAGGGAAAATGGCATAATTTTTGGATTAGAAAATATGAGAAGAGAAGTGACGATTTAGGCTTATATTTACAGACGCCCGAATCAATCATAACCGTTAGATTAAATAATTAAATTCGAACCGTTTGGCTAAGGCTCAAACCCTAGCCGCCACTATAAGACTGGTTGACTGACCCAAGGAAGGGGTAGAACGACGGGGTTCAATATTAATTGATATTTATTTATTTTCATGTTTAATTATTTCTATTTTGGAAATTTCAAACACAAATAACTTCCTCGTTTGAGCTCCGAGCATGAAACTTCAAATATGAAAATTTCTTAAAAAATCGCTAAGAATACAACCATGCAAGTTTCGTGGCCAAATTCCATCATTTGCTCAAACTTCATTTTTGGAGCCTTATTAATTATTTATTAATTATCGTTAATTTTATTGGGTGTTACACTTCACATCTTAAAAGAACTTCATCATCAAAATACCCCAAAGGTTGAATCACGTAACATGGCATGAAACCAATCTAAGTTATCTAACTAACCGTGTACAACGAATTTTACAACCAAATGTGTACAAATGCATGGTGTATCACAACATATAAGACATGCATGTAGAATGATTCTAAATCAGCGCCTCCTGTATGAAAGCATATTTTAAAATATTTTGAGAATATGTGCAAATAACCTATATATATTGGTAGTTATATATATATATATATATGTGTGTGTGTGTGTGTGTATGTGTAAGTTTTCAAAAATCAAAAACTCTTTTTCAAACAATAACTTCCACACTCCTACTAGTAGGAGCTACTAGTAGAAGTATGAGCTACTAGTAGAAGTATGGTTCAACCAATTTTGCATCCAATCCTATGATCCAAAACCTAGCACATAATTGTTAACATCCAAAAATTTTGAAAATCTAGTTTTTCCGAATCTATATTCCTATGCTGCAAAAGGAATTTAGATGGAAAATTTTACAATTCCACCTTTCTTTTGGATACCTATTCCATTGTAACTTGGAAACTTCTCCTACCGCTAAAACATTCCTAACTTTTCCAAGTAAAATTTGCATGAGGAGGATTATTTCTGGATATTAAAACATAATTATCTTAAGTGCAAGTTTCGTTTCTTTATCAATGAGGTATGGAAATAGAAATTCCAAAGCTAAAACAACATTTTCCCTTGCTATTCCCTATATTTTTTATGCTACCACCCTAGTTGAATAATAAAATTCATATTCACTAACACATCGACCCACCCTATGTTAAGCATGTGGCACTAAAGAATTGATTTTTTCCTCAGTTTTCATCAAAAATCCTTTTCCTTTTCCAATCAAACTTGCGAAATAGCTTGAAAAATCAAATTCCCAAAAACATTTAAGCACAATTTTTTTTCAAAAGCACTTTAAAAATTTTTCCAACAATATTTGAACTCAACTTCTCAAAAGCACTTAAACAAAAAGTTTCAAAAGCATTTGGACACGGTCTTTCAAAACATTTGCCTTTCCATTCTTAAAACCATGCAAGCCACATTCTAACATAATCAAACTCAATCAGTGAGTTAATTCATATGATTGACCCTAACATTATGCAGTTAATCTTAGATTTATGGAACCTTTCCTTTTAATTTTAAACAACGACATACAAACCTATATACAAATTTTAGCTTTTACGACATATGGATAATGACTCATGATTTCGCAACAACCTTTCTCTGTCCTTCCTTTCTAAAATTTATTTTTCCTAAAGTCATAAAGTTCTTGGGATAAAGGTATTTTTAATTTCTAGTTTCTAACTTAATTTTCTAATTTATTTTATAAACTTTCGGTCTTACCTATATTTTATCGCTAGTTAAGTGTCCTTATAAGATCTCTATATTTACATTATAATTCAACATATATAGCGGCCAAAGCTCTTCCAAACCATCAACATAGTAATAAAACATGAACATATATCATATCATATTATATGTTTTCCAATAACCTAAGAGAGACAATTAGCGGTTAGAACCCAAAACCCCTAAAAGAATTTTTTTGCTAGAAGCTTCCATTCATCATCAACTGGTCTTCATGATGTTGTTTCCCTAACACTCCTTAATAAATTAAGATGGATATTCTAGTATGCCATTCAACTATAATCCACATGTCTTAAATTACCTCTTTGTCTCCAGATAAATGAGGTCCATCCATTACTTCAATTATTACATCCGGCTATAAGATAAATTGTCATTCCCATACCGCAGTGGGTAAGAATATTAACTATGCACCTTTGGAATAACACATCAGAAAATTGGCTTGGTGGAATAATTTTCCTTCCATCTATCTTGCCTTCTTCAACCTTAAGTCAACCAACATCCTTCATGTATATTTTCCATCATATTACTTACTTCTTCAATCATACTACTATCTTCACTAAATCATAATCTATTGACAGTATCCTCAAACTTTGGCATTTACATACTCTATATCCTTGATCCTCCATGCGAGTATACCCTAAAATTCACAAAATTGTACTTTGATATTATTCCCCAATCCTTTGCATGTTCTTCTCATGGCTTCCGCATATCTCTAATAAAATATTCCTCGTTTATACAAACATTCCTTATATACAATGGAATTTCTTGTTACTACCTTACGAGCATTCGTAGCTATTGATTAAAGCCTAAACCGTTACCCCATCTTACCTAGACAGCGGTCCCTATCTACTCCATATTAAAAAAAATATTTGGTTCTCACCATTCTTTATAAAACTAAAACTTCATAATCAGAAGTACTTGATCCAAAACTTTTATATTTAAAAATATAAACTTAGAAACCTTTTTCAAAAATTACTTGGTTTCGAAAAGGAACCATGAAAATCTTCTCTTTTCCAACCAACTTTATCTTTTCAAGGACTTTCTACAATAGAAATTTAGTTCTTTTTATAAGTAGGATTTTTGACTCAAGACATTCAAAAACTCAATTATCATAACCAACCAGTTTTTTCAAAAACATCTTGTATAACTTTAAATAATTAAAGTGGGGTGGACAATGACAACTTCTATCCTATTATTTTCCTACTATTCATACTATTTCTATTCTCACTCTTAGCGGATATTTTAATAGCATATGAGGGGGATTTCTAAAAGATACATGCAAATGTTGCATCTACCTAAAATATATACACAATTACTACATATCTTTGTAAATTACCCATTCTTTCTATCCTATTCCTATTTCTTTTCTCCTTCTAACTATAATCCTATATTATATAAACTCCTAATGCTATTTCTATCTAAATTTCCTAATATTGCCACTATTTATATTTCTCTCACCTAAATGGCTTCTACTTCAGCTGGTATTCTCCGTATTTTCTTTACACGGGAATATTCCTCCTACCTTAGTTATCGAGCATTCTTACCCTTCTATCCTCTATACCCTATTTGAATCAAGTACCATTTCCATTTATCCTCCCCTTAGAAAGAATTTTAGAATGGAACTTTTAAATCTATAAAAATAAGAAAAATCAATGAGCCAAACCTACACTCTATTTTCCATTTATTTTAAAAATGAAAATTCCCTTTAAAGTTTACAAACCAAAACCTTTTGACTCAACCAATTTTAAACTAAGAAATTTAAAATTTTCTCTCTTTTTCAAAACAACAAATTCCCAATAAATCTTTCGAAAAAACCCATTCAAAACATTTTAAGGAATTTTAGAAATCTTTTTGTCAAATTCTTCCATATAGGGTTGGACATATAAATGGACTTTAATTTTTGGACTTTCCTTATTCTTACACCTTGTTAACCCTTTTTGTCAAAAATCTAGCTATCTTCTAATGGTGGTTAATACATACCTTCTTGCAGGAACTTTTTTCTACTCCTATTATACCTTTATTCTGAATGCTTGCAACATATAGTTTCTTACTTCCCATTTGTCTAGATAGAATATGCATTTTCAATCCACAATCCATCAAAATCCACAATTATATGACAACTTAGGCCTAACAAAGGAGTCAAGTACCATCCAACCTCCAAGATTCTTCTATATTTCATGCTCTTCTTAGTCAACTCTTTGCGATACGGCCTGCACTCTGTGGGGTAATCTGGGTAGGTGTAAAAACTTAACTCTATTTATTAGCCCAACTCATAGTTGCATCATTCATCCTTTTAGAATATGGTCAAAATACTTCTATAGTTGGAATTTATATAGTTAAGCACATACATACACACACATATGTATATAGATAAAATACAAATACTTTCTCGTAGCATATCCCAATCCTGATGATCGACTAACCTAAGCCCTGACATCAAATGTAACACCATGCACCTTAATGGGCCCTAATTTCGAATGAATTGAAACCCAAGTCCATTAGAGTATGGATCATTGGTTTTAGTAACCTATAATAAATACAAGCATATCAAAAAATGATCAGTATAAACAAATAACGGAATAGAAAAATATAATAAAATATACGTACTGACCAAGGCTACTACCTTGGACTCAATATTATTCCTTGGATATCTAATTGTCTTGCTAGCACTAAGCATGAATAAGAAAATTTCTCCATCTACTGTTCTCATCTTTCTCTAGTATCCTAACCCTCTAAATTTATCATGTGGAGAGGGGATTAGAACATTGTCCTGGTGATTGCAAAATTATGTAGTTTACCTGTAAATCTATTATGTGGATTGTACGGATTTCTTTTCAACTAGTAAATGCAAATACAATCTCAATTTCAAGGCTACAAGACACACCCTCCAGAGTTCCGACCTCTAGGTAGAGTCACTTGATTTCCAGGCTAAGCGCACGCCTACTAGATTTGCAACCTACTAAGCACACCCAATTGATTTTACGGGCTACAGTCACACCCACAATTATAGCAATATGACTTGATAGAGTTTTACATACTCGGATATTTAATTTTGATTATAATTGATCCTATAACTCTTGAATAACACTTTGATCTTGGTTTGAGTAAGACATATGAGAGAAATTAGAGAGTAGATGAAAGATAATCAAACTAGTAATGATTGAACTTGATTATGGTTGAATTTTGGTAGAGTTTGGGAATTTTTTGATTAGAAATCAAGAGAGTGAAAAGAGGAGAGAAGAATAAGAAAGTAATTAATTAAAGTTGGTTTGAAAGTCTAGTATGTATGGGGAAACAACGATCTTGTCTAATCGCGAAGAGATACGACGAAAAGACACTTCTATTTAATTCGAATTTTGAAATATACGGCTAGTATGTTGACATACTTGCAGATGATATGTCAGCATATCCCTTTGTATTTTGAAAAATCACTTAATAAAAATTGTTTTGAAAATATTAAGTTTTGTAAAATATTTTGAAACTTTGCACAAACATTTAAACATCGTTTATACATATTTTAAGCATATTAAAACTTAATCAAACTTTATAACATAATTTTGAAAGATTTAATAAGAATATTCAATATAATGTAAATTATATATAAATCAATATAGTTATAAATTATTAAGGATAATCAAAAATTCAAAACTTAAAAAACATTAAATAATATCTTTATAAGTATAAGAGATTGAAAATCATTTTGAGAAATGTTTTGAAAAGATTATTTTAAAAACAGGTTATTTGAAAAATAATTTAGTACTTATTGACAATAGAAAAAGAGAGAGATCAAGATAGTGCTATCAATGTTTTAACATATATTCTATGACTCCACAACTTATCTAAAATATCTTGAAATCTTGAACTCTTCAATACTCATGAGTCTTCATTCTCTAACTTATGTCATCATCTTAAATCTGCTCTTGATATTGATAGTCTTCTTAATCGACACTTGCCTAATATCCTACGCTGTATACTATATATCTTGATAAAACGTTAGTATTTATATTTTATATAATGTCCTGCAATTTTTATCATCAAAACCAAAACCTAAGGTACTAAAAATCTCCCTTTTTTGGATGATGAAAACTATGTATATAAAATATAATATATCCTTAATCTATGCCTAGATTTTATATATTTCTCCCCTTTGTCATCAACAAAAATAACTAACTTAAACTATAACTCTAACACTAACTCTTACTCTAATTTTAACTCTAACTCCCCCTAAATAAAATACTAATTGATATGTGTGTGTATATATAAGAATTATATATAATGATAAGAAGAAAAGGAAGGGAAAAAATAAGTGATATGTAAAATTTGATAATCATGAAATAATCAATCCAAATATTCATCCAATATTATTATTAATATATAAGATA
Organism: Allium cepa; assembly: GCA_030765085.1. NCBI lineage: Eukaryota > Viridiplantae > Streptophyta > Magnoliopsida > Asparagales > Amaryllidaceae > Allium > Allium cepa. The sequence goes on from CM060928.1 coordinate 593,091,802, forward strand.
TTCCTAATAACCAATAAAGAAACCAAAAAATACTCATTCAAGAAATTAAAACTTTTGATATATTAAAAGCATACCTCTTTCTGATCCATTTCACCATTTTGTTCTGAATTATGTATTGTAGTGAAGCACATGTTAGCAATTTCTGTATCTGATTCATTGTTGCTTTAGGATATGTCTGAATCGTCTAATGTTGTAGAGTAAGCTCTTCTTCGTTTTCTGAAGGAATAGTGTTTGGTGTAGTTATCAGTTTATCGAGATGTGGACAATCTCATTTTAAATGGCCAGGTCCATCGCAATTATAACATCTAATTCCATTTCCACTTTCGCTTCCTTAATTTTTGTTATCATTTCTTTTGAAATTGTTCATCTTCCTATATTTTAGAAATTTTCTGAAATTCCTTGTCACAAAAGCAATTTCATCGTCGTCATCGCCGCTTGAATCTACGTTATCTATTGTTGCATTAAAAGCTATAGATTTCTTCTTTATTGCTTTTCTTTCTCTCCTACCTTGCATTTTCTTCAAAAGCCATTAAATTGCCAACGGAATCTTCAATTTTTAGAGTGCTAATGTCATTAGCCTCTTCGATTACAAGATTCTTTTGATCCCATTCAGGAGTAAGTGAATTGAGGATTTTTCGAACTTGATCCTCCTTAGAAAAACTTTTACCCAATGAAATAAGTAAGTGTACTTTATCTTGAAATCTACTATATATATTAAATAAGGACTCATTTGGACTTATTTTGAATAGTTGAAATTGGCTTGTTAACATTGATATTTGATCTGTTTAACCTTACTTATGCCTTCATGCGTAACTTGCAAAGTTCTCCAAATTTCAAATGCAAACTTACATATCTATACTCTATTAAATTCATTTCTATCTAGCGAACAAAATAATATATTCATAGCCTTAGAGTTACTTTGTGCAACTGCTTTTTAGTCAGCAGTCCACTGTGCAAAATTAGTCTCATGTTCAGTGTACTCAGCCTTTTTGATATTCCAAGTGTCTAAACCAATTGACTGTAAGTAAATTTTCATTCTACATGACTAATATGTGTAATTATTTCCATTAAAAAGTGAAGGTTTATTAGTAGATTGTCCTTTGACAAATGAGTTGCTAACAAGTATATTAACAGTGTTACTAGCAATATTATTACCAGTGTTGGTAGCCATTTAAAAATTTTCAAAACATGATGAATATTTTGAAAACCAATGCTCCGATGCCTAATGTGAGTCAATGGAATAGGGGTCTTAAGGCAACATTAACACTAAAGGTGGGGTGAATAGTGTTTAATTGATTTTGAATATTTTTCAGATTATTTAAGATTCTACTTGTAATGATGTAGTTATCAATCATAGAAAAAATAAATGAGCTAAAAGTAAAAAGGAAAGAACACACCAGGATTTTATACTTGTTCTGGATTACCTTACATCCAGTCGTGCACAATTCCTTGTATGGATTTCTTTTCACCTAGTAAATACAATCTCGATTTCAACGCTAAGAGACACACCCTCTAGAATCCCAACCTCTATGTAGAGTCGCTTGATTTTCGAGCTAAAAGCACTCCACTAGATTTACAGGCTACTAAGCACACCCAATTGATTTTAGAGCTATAATCACACCCACAAGTATAACAGTACGATTTGATAAAGTTTTACGGACTTAGATCTTTGATCTTGATTATATATGATCCTATAACTTTTGGATAGAACTTTGCTCTTGGTTTGAGTAAGAGAGATGAGAGAAAGCAGAGTAGATGAAAGAGAATCAAACTACTAATGATTGAATTTTATTATGGTTGAATTTCGGCAGAGTTCGGGTATATTTTGATTTAGAAATCAAGAAAGTGAAAAGAGGAGAACAGAGTAAGAAAGTACTTGATTAAAATTAGTTTGAAAGTCTGGTATATATAGGGAAACAATGTTCATGTCCATTCGCGAAAAGATGCAATGAAAAGACACTTCCATTTAAAATTTGAATTTTGAAATTTATGGCTATATGTCGACATGCTTGCACAGGATATGTCGACATATCCCTTTGTATTTTGAAAAATCACTTAATAAAAATTGTTTTAAAAATATTATGTTTTGTAAAATATTTTAAAACTTTGTACAAACATTTCAACATAGTTTACACATATTTTAATCACATTAAAACTTAATAAAATTTTATAACATAATTTTGAAAGATTTAATAAGAATATTCAATATAATGTAAATAATATATAAAATAATATAGTTATAAATTATTAAAGTATAAACGAAAATTCAATACTTAAAAACATTAAAATAATATGCTTATAAGTATAAGAGGTTGAAAATATTTTAAAAATATTATTTTAAAATCAAGATATTTGAAAAACAATTTAAAACTTATTTGAAATAGAGAAAGAGAGAGATCAAGAAAGTGCTATCAAGGTTTTAACCTAAATTCTACGACTCTGTAACTTATCTAGATTATCTTGAACTCTTCACTAGTCATGAGTCTTCATTCTTCAACTCTTGAAACTTTATATCAGCATCTTGAATCTACTCTTGATACTGTACAGTCTTTTTAATCAAGACCTGTCTAATATCATGCATTATATATTAAATATCTGGATAAAACATTAGTATCTTTATTTTATATAATGTCTTATAGTTGTTATCATCAAAACCAAAACCTAAAGTACTTACAATATCCTCTTTATGATGATGACAATTCTGTATATAAAATATAATATAACTCCCCCTTAATCTATGCCTGGATTTTATATATTTCTCCCCCTTTGTCATCAACAAAAATAACTAACTTAAACTATAACTCTAACGCTAACTCTTACTCTAATTCTAACTCTAATTCTCTCTAAATAAAATACTAATTGATATATATATATATATATATATATATATTATATATGATGATGAGAAAGAAAAGGAGGGAAAAAAATAAGTGATATGTAAAATCAGATAATCATGAAATAATCAATCTAAATATTCATCCAATATTATTATTAATCTATAGGATATTCCTAACAACTAATAAAGCAACCAAAAAAATTCATTTAAGAAACTAAAACTTTTGATATTATAAAAGCATGCATTTTTGTGATCCATTTCACCATTTTGTTCTGAATTATGTATTGTCGTGAAGCACATGTTAGCAATTTCTGTATCTGATTCATTATCGCTTGAGGATGTCTCTTAATTGTCGAAAGTTGTAGTATAGGCGCTTCATTATTTTCTAGATGAATCAATGTTTGGCGTAGTTTTCAGTTTATCGAGATGTGAACAGTCTCATTTTAAATGGCTAGGTTCATCACAGTTTTAACATCTAATGTCATTTCCTCTTCTGTTTTCGCTTCTTGGATTTTTGTTATCATTTCTTTTGAAACTGTTCAGCATTCTATATTTTAGAAATTTTTTGAAACTCCTTGTCTTAATGTCAACTTTAACTAACCAATTAATATACTGGCCTCGGATTTATCATCGATGAAGTCACCTGGCAATAAGCAACGGGCTGTTGGCCTATGATCTGTACTCGTTACTGGTCACTTGTGCTCATCAAACAATAAAAGGAAGTTTGAAGCAAAAAAATTATTGAGACATGGCATCGCTCAATCAACACTCCAGTCTTTCCCAACCCCCGGTCCAGGTCATTAATTTAACAACAAACAACCAGACCACTAGCACCTCCTCCCATGATTGTCAAAGCAATTTCTTCATCGTCATCGCTATCTGAATCCAGGTTATCAATCATTGCATCGAAAGCTATATATTTCTTATCTATTGATTTGCATTCTCTCCTGCCCTGCATTTTGCTTCAAAAGACATTAAATTGCTAATTAACTCTTCAATTTTTGGGGTGCTAATGGCATTTGCCTCTTCGATTACAAGAGCCTTTTAATCCCATTCAGGAGTAAGTGAATTGAGGATTTTTCCAACCTGATCCTGCTCAGAAAAAATTTTCCCAGTGCAATAAGTGAGTGTGCAATATCTTGGAATCTACTATACACATCAGATTTGGACTCATTTAGACTCATTTTAAATAATTGAAACTGGTTTGTTAACATGGAAATTTTAGTCTGTTTAACCTTACTTGTGCATTCATGTGTAACTTGCAAAGTTCTCCAAATTTCAAATGCAAATTTACATATGGATACTCTATTAAATTCCTTTCTATGTAGTGAACAATATAATATATTCATAGTCTTGGAGTAACTTTGTGCAACTGCTTTTTGGTCAGCAGTCCACTATGAAAAATTAGTCTTGGATTCAGTGTATTCAGTTTATGTGATATTCCGAGTGTCTAAGCCAATTGACTGTATGCAAATTTTCAACCTACATGGCCAATATGTGGAATTACTACCATGAAAAAATTGAAATCTAGCAGGAGATTGTCCTTCGATAAATGAGTTACTAACAAGTGTATTAACAGTGTTACTAATAGTATTATTACCAATGTTGGTAGCCATTTAAACTTTTTCAAAAATCAGATGATGAATACTACAAAAACATATGCTCTTGTACCAAATATTAGTCAGCGGAATAGGGATCTTAAGGCTAATTTAAAAATAGAAGGGGTGAATAGTGTTTAATGATTATATGAATATTTTTCAAATTATTTAATGTTCTACTTGAAATGGTATAGTTATCAATCACAGAAACAATCATAAAAGAATAAATGCAGTAAAAGTAAAAGGGAAATAACACACTAAGATTTTATACTATTTTAGAGTTACATTTAGTCCTACACAATTCCATGTATTGATTTTTTTTCACATAGTAAATACAATCTCGATTTCATGGCTATGAGACACACCCTAAAAAATCCCATTCTCTAAGTAGAGTCAATTGCTTTTCGGGTTACAGGCACACCCGCTAGATTTACGGGCTACAAAGCATACCCAATTGGTTTTACGGGCTACAATCACAACCACAAGTATATCAATACGATTTGATAGACCTTGGTTATGATTGATCCTATAACTCTTGAATATCAATTTGATCAAGGTTTGAGTAAGAGAGATGAGAGAAATTAGAGAGTAGATGTGTGATATCCTGAAATTTCAGGCAATAAATATGTGATAATTTTCTTTTATAAATTATTTAAAAATTGGCAAAATTTTCTTTTTCAAACAAATAAAATATGTGTTGTTTATATATTTATATATATGTGAGCTGGTTTTAAATAGAATTTAGAATTCGAATTAGAATTTGAAATTCAAAAGATAAATATCTTAAAATAAATTGGATTTAAAAATAATATATATATATATGATTTTTATTAGCATATAATTAATTTTATATTATTTTCTTTAAAAATATTTTATAAATATAAACAAAGAAAATGTATTAACTAAATAGAAAATAAATATAAAGTTTTTATAAAAACATATTAAAAATATATTAACACATGAAAAATACAAGTGTAGGATTATGAGCATGCATTTAAACAAGTGTCACATTTATTCATTTTCTTTTATTTTTAAAAATATTAGGAAATCAAGGCTATAAATATATCTATACCTTTACTCTTTTCATTTTCCTTTATTTCAAAAACAAAGAACCAAAAGCCTGTAAACAAAAGTAAACAAATCAGAAAATTTTAAGCAACAACTCTTTACAACCTAAATCACCAAGCAAATCAAAGAAAATATCAAGCAATCAACTTTTACCAATCTCGGTTTAAAGCAAGATTCCAACTTCAAACTAAATCAAGGCTTAGATCATCTCAACAACCAAGTATCCAATTTACAAGTTTTCAAAAGGATCAGGCATTTTTCAGTTTTCCCAAGTATAAAGCTCTCTGTTCAACATTATTTTGGTGAGTAAACAAACTATAATCTATTAAAAACTTGATGCATGTGATGATCTTTAAATGTTATGATATTAAATATGCTTTGCGTGGTTGTGTAAATTCTCTTCATATATTCTCTTATAGACTTTGGAATTTAAACAAGTTATGATTATTTTAATATAAACTAAGTTTTAAAAATATTTTCAAGAAGAATCTGAAGGTAGTTATAACAAAAAGGAAGAATGACAGTGAGATTTAAAACATATCAAAATCTCGACTTAAATGATTTATGTTTTCAGGTATTTAATCTGTTTTGTTTTCGAAAGTTATGTGTTTTAAAAGCAAAATCTAGATTTTTAAGGTTGATTCGAGTGAGAACTTACGTGTTGGTCGGATTCTGGGGTTTAGGGCTTTTCTGGTGATTAGAAGGCTCGGGGTGGTCGGGATCGTGACTGGAGGTGGCTTGGAGGTCGGTGGTCTTGGAAAAAATAGTCGCGGGATTTATCAATCACCATGGCAGCGGCAAATCATTGGAGTAGGGTTTAGGCTCTGGGATTAGTCGAGGTTGGGAATTTGGTTGCTGCATCATTATGGAGCATCGGAGAACATCAGAGAGGGGTGAAAAGGTGCGAGGTTGGTCGGCAAAGGTGTGGACGGAGGTTCACGGTTTCTGGTGGTCGGCAGCATCGGGTCGAGGTGGCTTTTGGGCGATGGTTTCTAGTTCCAGTTGTATATGTATGTTCGATTTTGATTTTGGGTTTATGTTGAAGTTTAAGTGATCGGTATCGAAGGAGCAAGTGATCGTCGATGTGTTGGAGGTAGCGTCGGTGGTCGAAATCTCTTTGATCATCGGTGCACGTGCACATGTGTCAGTTTGGATTGGTTGCTGTGTTTTAAGGAAGATGATGCTGTGACTCAGGGGAAAACTCGAGGAAATGAATGAGAGGCACGAGTCTGGTTTCGAGTCATTCGTGCGTGAGAGTTTTTCATGTACAACAAATTTTAAACTTAAAACAAAACTAAGTTTTCAAAGAAGAAGAAGAATCTCGAGTCTGGACTCGAGTATATACCTTGTTGGACTCAGGAATGTTTATAACAGTTTTAAAGTCTTAATTAAAGCAATTTTTAAAAATTTTAAATAAATCAAGTTCTTAAGTAAATTCTTTTATATAATAAATGTTTTTAAATAGTTGGTTCAAGAAAGTTGTATGATTTATATTACTTAAATTAATTAAATTCTTAAGTTTATTTTTTTAAAACATAAATTAAATGTGTAATTAAGTAGTTAATTATAAAGGTAAATGTTTTTTTAAAATTTATATGTTAATGATAAAGATAAATGGTTTATTTAAAGTTAATTAAGGTCTTTGGTAATTGCAGATTAATTAAGTTAATAAAGTAATTAAAGAGAAATTAATTAATTAATAATTAAGGATTAATTAATTAATAATTAAGGGTAACACATTAATTAATTATAGATAAGTTAATTTGTAATTAAGGATTAATCAATTAATAATTAGATAATTAATTAATTAGTAATTAAGAATTAATTAATTAATAATTAAGGATTTATTAATTAATAGTTAAGGATTTATTAATTAATGATAAAGAATTAATTAATTAGAAATTAAGGGTTAATTAATTAGTAATTAAGAATTAGTTAATAAATAATTAAGGATAATTAATCAGTAATTAAAGATTAATTAATCGATTTATAAAAGTAATTAAAGAATGATTAATTAATTCAATAATTAATTAAAGGTTTGTAATTAATTAATATTAATTAAGCAAGTCAGGTAATTAATTCATAAGCAATTAATTTACTTTGAGTTAATTAAATTAATTATAATTATGGGATTAATAAGTCTTGCTTATGGATGATTGATTGTATAGAAAGTCTGGATTGATTAACATTTATAGTATAATAATCTGTTATGTTCTGTGACACTTTGGATATGGCTGTGATAAATGTATGTTATATATCTGGGCTGAATTGCTGTGTGTGTACAAAGTTCTAGATTGAACTAAATTGTTTGTTTAAATAACTTGGCCTTTAAGAAACGTTTGGATCTCGATGATACCGGGATCGGATATCAAATTTGATTATTCGAAAACCACATCGATCCAAGTTAAACAATAGGTCGTGAAATCTCAAGTGAAGATCGAGATGAAGTTTCAAAGTGCAAGGGCTATTGTCGTTAACCTAAGGGTGAATCGAAAACGAGTGTAGCGAGATAGTGCCCTCAGTTTTGTTTAAACCTAGAACGAACTTGTATGGACAATTGCTATCATACCATCGTCAATGGAGGACGATGAGCATTCCAAGATAAGTGTTCTAAAAAGATAACCGTAATCTCAAGCCTCATCAACTGGGAATGGCTAAAACAGGGGAGGTACACGCAAGACTGAATGGGTAGCACCCAAGTAGGATAGGATTTCCCCCTGTCTAGAGGTCCCTTTATTCGGCCGTGTGGGCGGTTGTTGGCCACAACCACAGGGTTGTGTTATTCGAACAATCCAGTAAGGGGCAGCTCCGGTCTTGTGTTGTAGGGGATCAGGATAGATCCTCGGTATATTGATTTAGACCACGTACCGTGTCAGACGGAACCCCAGTTTCCCTGCTATTGTATGGAACCCAATCTCCAATAAGTGCCCTCGGACTTGATTATATACCTATGTATGCTGGAATTTAATAATGTAATAATTTAAAGCTTGGTCATTTACGTTTTTTTGATGAAAGAATGGAATCTTGTTATTACTAAGCTATCATTCGTTGGAAAATCGCGGAAAGCTTTTTGAACTAATGAACAGACCAGACCTATAATATAGGAGTTTGGACTGCATCTTCCTGAAGCGCAGGACTTAGGTGCGTAGCAGCATTATGCCAATCAAAAAGTGCAACCGACAGGAAGCTATGTGAATATTTATTTGAAAACCCTAGACACTATTATAATATAACTGGATTTTCTATGAAATGTTTTGGTTATCGTAAGGGAAAAACTTGTCCGTGTTTATTTGCGGAGAGTTTGACGAGATACCTTTTATTTCAAAGGTTTTTCAAGTTAAACAACTTAACCGTTTACTCACATCAGACCTATGTTTGACCCGGAGTTTATTATGTTTTTCTTGAACTCTTGGGTCCTCAAATTTTTATGAGTAGCCAAGTGATCAGGTTTGCTTGAAGAATTTTGGAAAAGCTTAGAGCAGGAGTCTTGGCGTATCTATATATATCTATTTACGCTGTGTGGGTATCATTTGTCTGTTTGTATTTTGGAATGTAATGAATAGACAGGTCTTCACGACTGTCTACTATGATGTCGTAATTATGTGACTTTGATGTGTAATGACTATGTAATAGCTATGTGATGTATTATATTTTCCCATTTCCACTGTGAGATTCTGATATTGTTGTTTCTTTCTTTTTATCTATTCTCTTTTCTACCTATTTATTTCTTAATGATGATACGTCTTTCTATGGAATGAGAGGCGGGCCGTCACAGTTGGTATCAAAGCAAGGTGGAGATAATACCTAAACTTTGGAGTAATATCTATCTTGAAAGCGCATATTTGTAATTTTTATATATCTATATACATATCTAATTGTTGGGTTACCTATCCAGGCTGCCAACATGAGTTATAGAGGAAGGAGAAGTAGAGTTGTGGGCAGCACGACGACCGCTAATGGAAGAGGTCCGACTGCTAGCGAGGCTGTAAATCCAATGCCGCCTCAAGTAAGTTTCGCTGTATTGTGCAAGAATTTCACCAATCTGGGAGGAATACCTTTTAAAGGATCAGAGTCCATTATTGAAGTTCAGGCTTGGTTACGCTCATGTGAGCGAATTTTTAAGAGATTGGATCTGTCAAATGAGCCAAAGAGAGTGATGGCAACATGACAACTTCAAGAAGGAGCTGCAGCATTGTAGGATGCAGTTACCGTGAATATTTCTGAGGATGATATATCTTGGAGTAAGTTTAAGGAACTGTTTGAGGAACAGTTTATGCCTACAGCTGGGAAGACTCACCTGTATAGAGATTTTATAGATCTGAAGCAAGGGAGTATGTCTGTATCCAAATATGAAACTAAATTTAATGAATTATCCTGATATGGACTTGGTCTGATTGACACACTCCTCAAGAAGAATGAGATGTTTGTGTTTGCGATGAGGCCTGAGTTCCATAAGAAGATGACGGCTCATCTTAAGGGATCATTCATGAATTGATCGATATAGCATTGAGGTATAAGGAGCTTATGAATAGGAAACCTTTGGCATTTGCAGCAGCACCAAGTGGAACTTCTTCTAATCCAAACAAAAGGAAATTCAACCAAAATTGGGATAGGCAAGGCAAAGGAAATAGGGAGGAAGCAATGGAACTTGTAAGTGTTATGTGTGTCAGCAAGAGGGTCATTTGGCTAAGCAGTTTCCCAGAGGTAGATCTCAGCAGCAGCAGCATCAGAGTGGAACCGGTTCTGCATTGGTTCAGAAATATTTGTGTTTCAACTGTCAACAGTCAGGGCACATGGTGAAGGCTTTTCCGCTTCTTCAGAGAGTTCAGCCAACTAAGGTGTTTACTATTCAAGAAGGACCATCAACTTCTTCGGATAGGAAAGGCAAAGGAGTTTTGGAAGGTACTTTGATTTTAGATGGCATTTTTGTTAGAGTTTGGTTTGATTCTGGTGCATCCCTTAGTTTTATTTCTTTGGATACGGTAAAGAAGTTTCATCTTACCCCTAGTATTATGGACCATCCTACTTTTGTATCTAATCCTATAGGGGAGAGACTAAGTTAGATAAGATCTGTAGAGGCCTAAGAATTTCTTATCTGTCCCATAGTTTCGTTTGCGACCCATTTGTATTGGATTTCAAAGGGTTTGACCTTATTCTGGGAATGGATTGGTTGGATAAGAACAATGCTGTTTTGATTTGTGAAGAGAGAATTGTGTCTTTGGAAACTGATTTGGGAGGCATCGCAAAAGTGACTTGCGATAATTCTGGAGTTCACTTGAGTAATCTTTTGCATGGATTCGAGGCATCCCTAGAAGGCGTAGAATCCATCGAAGTGGTCAAAGATTTTCCGGATGTCTTCGAGGATGTTAAAGGTTTGCCGCCACATCGGAGATAGAGTTTCGAGTTGACTTAGTTTCGGGAGCAATACCTATTATTCAACCCAGCAGAAGGATGGCGCCAAGAGAGAGAGAAGAGTTAGTGAAGCAAACCCAAGATTTCTTAGAGAGAGGTTTGATTTGGCCTAGCTATTCTAGTTGGGGTTCTGCTGTAGTCTTTGTGACTAATTCGGATGGGCCATTGAGATTGTGTGGATTATCGGGAGTTGAATAAGGTTACTATTAGGAATAAGTATCCCTTTCCCCATATAGATGATCTTTTTGATCAAATCTATGGAGCTTCTATTTTCTCCCAGTTGGATTTAGCTTCGGGTTTCCACCAGCTAAGGGTAGCTGATGACAATATACCCTTGACTGCGTTCAGGGGACCCAATTGTTTTTATGAATGGTTGGTTATGACTTTTGGGCTAAGCAATGCTCCTGTCTATCTTGTGGATTTGATGAACCGAGTTTTCCAGGATGTGCTGAACAAGTTCATGCTCGTGTTCATCGGTGACATTCTTGTCCACTCCAAATCTGAAGAGGAGCATAAGCAACATTTGGAGACAGTGTTGAAGACTTTGAGGAGGCATGTCCTGAAGGCTAAGTTTTCGAAGTGCCCTTTTTGGAAGTCGGAAGTGAGATTTTTGAGGCATATTGTATCTGGTGAGGCTATTTCTATAGATCCGACTAAGGTAGATGCTATTCAAGAATGGAAGCAACCGCAGACTCCTATAGAAGTCCGCAGTTTTTTGGGTTTGGAAGGGTACTACAAGAAATTTATCAGGGACTACTCTAAGATTTCTTCACACTTAACCAAGTTGACTAGGAAAGGAGCAAAGTTTAAATGAACCCCAAAGTGTGAAGAAGCTTTCTTGGATTTGAAGCCAAGGCTGGCCAGTGCACATGTTCTAGCTATTCGTGATGGTAAGAGTATGTTCGAAGTCTACATAGATGCTTGTGGAGTTGGGCTGGGTGTAGTGTTGATGTAGAATAGGTAAGTGATTGTGTATGCGAGTAGGCAATTGAAGCCACCTGAAAAGAATTACACTACGCATGATCCGGAATTATTGGCCATCGTCTTTGCTTTGAAGATCTGGAGGCATTATCTATTAGGAGAGAAGTTAGAGCTTTTCACAAATCATAAACCCTTGAAATACCTTTTCTCCCAGAAGGATCTGAATTTGAGGCAGCAGAGGTGGGTAGAATTTTTAGCATCATATGATTTGGATATCCTTTATACTCCAAGGAAAGCGAATGTAGTGGCGGAGGCTCTGAGTAGGAATGCAGTTCTGTCTATTTTGGAAGTTTTTCCTTCTCTTCTTGAAAGGATTGCGGGTAAGCAGGGATCATATAGAAGATTGAGTGAAATCATTAGGAGAGTTAGGAGTGGTTAGTGTTCCAGTTTTCAAATTGATGACCAGCAAACTTTGAGGATCAACGGGAGAATTTGTGTCCCGGATTTCAAAGATTTGAAGCAGGAAGTTTAGTCAGATAGTAGGCTGAGTATCAATCCAGGGATTTCAAAGATGTATAAGGATATGAAGAGAGTTTTCTGGTGGCCAAACACGAAGAAGGATGTTGCTGCTTTCGTCAATGGATGTGCGATTTGTCAGTAGGTGAAAGGTGATCAACAGAAAACCGCAGGATTGTTGCAGCCTCTAGAAGTCCCTAAGTGGAAGTGGGAAATGATATCCATGGATTTTGTTGACGGTTTGCCAAGGACTAAAATAGGAAATTAAGGAATATGGGTAATCGTAGACCGACCAAGAGCACCCATTTTATTCCGGTTAAGGTAACCAGATCTGCAGCGTCTTTAGCGGAGATTTTCTTAAGGAAGATCGTCTAGTCGCACGGAGTTCCAGTCAGCATAGTAAGTGACCATTACCCAATATTTATTGGAAAATTTTAGGAGGCTTTGCAGACAGTTTTGGATACAAGATTGAGTTTAAGTACAGCCTATCATCCCCAGACCGATGGACAAACAGAAAGGCTAAATCGCATCCTTGAAGATATGTTGAGGGCTTGTGTTCTGGATTTTGGAGGATCTTGGGAGGACATCTTCACTTGGTAGAATTCTTGTACAACAATAGTTATCAGGCGAGTATTAAGATGGAAACCTATGAAACTTTGCACGGGATACCTTGTAGATCACCGTCATGTTGGGTAGAATCAGGAGATTGTCTTTTTCTTGATCCATATTTGATCCGAGAGGCATCTGCGAAGGTGGGGCTAATCAAGAAGAGAATGAAAGCAGCCCAAGATCGTCAGAAGAGATATGTGGACAAGATACGAAGGCAATTGGAATTTGAAGTTGGAGACTTGGTTTTTGTCAAGGTTTCCCCGATAAAAGGAGCGATCGGATTTGGAAAGACGGGAAAGCTTGCCTCGAGATATATTGGACCGTTCCAAGTGCTGAAGAGAATTGGTGCTTTGGCTTACAGGATTGAATTGCCAGTCCGGATGGCTGGGATTCACAATGTTTTTCATGTATCTTATCTAAGGAAGTACGTGTACGACCCACCTATAGTTGTGGAACCGGCAGTGCAGGAAGATTTAGAGATCGAACCGGACTTAACGGTAGTCAGGCATCCAGTCTAGATAGTTGATAAAAATGAGTAAGCAGCTCAGAAACAAAGTGGTGAAGCGAGTCAAGGTTCAGTGGAGCGAGGATCCAGAGACTGTAGCTGGAAAACTCTAGATAGTTTTAGGAAAGCCTATCCGGATTTGTGTCTGGATAGTTAGAATTGTTGTTTGAATGAATTGTTTGTTTGGATGTTAATGTATGACTGATATGTATGCTTGGATTGTTTGAAATAAAAAAATTGGATTATCTTTTGCTTTTAAATTTCAGGGACGAAATTCTTTTAAGGGGGAGGAATGTGATATCTTAGAATTTCAGGCAATAAACATGTGATAATTTTCTTTTATAAATTATTTAAAAATTGGCAAAATTTTCATTCTCAAACAAATAAAATATGTGTTGTTTATATATATATATATATATATATGTGTGTGTGTGTGTGTGTGAGTTGATTTTAAATAGAATTTAGAATTTGAATTTGAAATTCAAAAGATCAATATCTTAAAATAAATTGGATTTAAAAATAATATATATACGATTTTTATTAGTATACAATTAGTTTTATATTATTTTCTTTAAAAAGATTTTATAAATATAAACAAAGAAAATGTATTAACTAAATAGAAGATAAATATAAAGTTTTATAAAAACATATTAAAAATATATTAACACATGCAAAATACAAGTGTAGGATTATGAGCATGTATTTAAACAAGTGTCACATTTATTCATTTTCTTTTATTTTTTAAAATATTAGGAAATCAAGACTATAAATATATCTATACCTTTACTCTTTTCATTTTCCTTTATTTCAAAAACAAAGAACCAAAAGCCTATAAACAAAAGTAAACAGATCAGAAAATTTTAAGCAACAACTCTTTACAACCTGAATCACCAAGAAAATCAAAGAAAATATTAAGCAATCAACTTTTACCAATCTCAGTTTAGAGCAAGATTCAAACTTCAAACTAAATCAAGGCTTGGATCATCTCAAAACCAAGTATCCAGTTTACAAATTTTCAAAAGGATCAGGCATTTTCCAGTTTTGCCAAGTATAAATCTCTCTTTTCAACATTATTTTGGTGAGTAAACAAACTATAATCTATTAAAAACTTGATGCATGTAATGATCTTTGAATGTTATGATATGAAATATGCTTTGCATGGTTGTGTAACTGAGATTGAATGTATATATGTAAGTGATATAAGTGTGCACGTCTGTATATACACACACATATCCCTGTTTTTGTACCGATAAGCTAAAATCTAGATCAAAAATCAAATTCTCTTCATATATTCTCTTATAAACTTTGGTATTTAAACAAGTTATGATTATTTTAACATAAACTAAGTTTTAAAAATATTTTCAAGAAGAATCTGACGGTAGTTTTAAAAAAAAAGGAAGAATGACAGTGAGATTTAAAACATATCAAAACCGCAACTTAAATGATTTATGTTTTCAGGTATATAATCTATTTTGTTTTAGAAAGTTATGAATTTTAAAAGCAAAATCTATATTTTTAACGTTGATTCAAGTGAGAACTTACAGGTTGGTCGGATTTTGGGTTTTGGGGCTTTTCTGGTGATCAGAAGGCTCGGGGTGGTCGAGATCGCGACTGGAGGTGGCTTGGAGATTGGTGGTCTCGACAAAAATATTCGCGGGATTTGTCAATCACCGTGGCAGCGGCGAATCATTGTAGTAGGTTTTAAGCTCTGGGATTGGTCGAGGTTGGGAATTTGGCTGCTGCATCATCATCGGAGCATCGGAGAACATCGAAGATGGGTGAAAAGGTGCAAGGTTGGTCGACGAAGGTGTGGATGGAGGTTCATGGTTTCTGGTGGTCGGCAGCATCGGGTTGAGGTGGTTTCTAGGCGATGGTTTCTAGTTCCAGTTGTTTATGTCTGTTCAATTTTGATTTTGGGTTTATGTTGAAGTTTAGGTGATTGGGATCGAAGGAGCAGGTGATCGTCGATGTGCTGGAGGTAGCGTCGGTGGTCGAAATCGCTTCGATCATCGGTGCACGTTCACATGTGTCAGTTTGGGTTGGTTGCTGTGTTTTAGGGAAGATGAAGCTATGACTCGGGGGAAAACTCGAGGAAATGAATGAGTGGCATGAGTATGGTTTCGAGTCATTCGTACGCGAGAGTTTTTCATGTATAATAGAATTTAAACTTAAGAAAACACTAAATTTTCAAATAAGAAGAAGAATCTCGGGTCTGGACTCGAGTATATACCGGGTTGGACTCAGGTATATTTATAGCAGTTTTAAAGTTTTAATTAAAGCAAGTTTTTAAAATTTTAAATAAATCAAGTTCTTAAGTAAATTGTTTTATATAATAAATGGTTTTAAATAGTTGGTTCAAGAAAGTTGTATGATTTATTTTACTTAAATTAATTAAGTAAATTCTTAAGTTTATTTCTTTTAAAAAAACTTAAATTAAATGTGTAATCACGTAGTTAATTATAAAGGTAAATGTTTTTTAAATTTATATGTTAATGATAAAGATAAATGGTTTATCTTAAAGTTAATTAAGGTCTTTGGTACTTGCAGGTTAATTAAGTTAATGAAGTAATTAAAGAGAAATTAATTAATGAATAATTAAGGATTAATTAATTAATAATTAAAGGTAACAAATCAGTTAATTAGAGATTAGTTAGTAATTAGACAATTAATTAGTTAGTAATTAAGGATTAATCAATTAGTAATTAGACAATTAATTAGTTAGTAATTAATAATTAATTAATTAGCAGTTAAGGATTTATTAACTAATAATTAAGGATTTATTAATTAATGATTAAGAATTAACTAATTAGAAATTAAGGGTTAATTAATTAGTAATTAAGAATTAGTTAATAAATAATTAAGGATAATCAATCAATAATTAAAGATTAATTAATTGATTTATAAAAGTAATTAAAGAATGATTAATTAATTCAACAATTAATTAAAGGTTTGTAATTAATTAATATTAATTAAGCAGGTCAGGTAATTAATTCATAAGCAATTAATTTACTTTGAGTTGATTAAATTAATTATAATTATGGGATTAATAATTCTTGCTTATGGATGATTCATTGTATACAATGTCTAGATTGATTAATATTTTTAATATAATAATCTATGATGTGATACTTTGGATATGGCTGTGATGAATGTATGTTATTTATCTGTGTTGAATTACTGTGTGTATATAAAGTTCTAGATTGAATTAAATTGTTTACTTAAACAACTTGGCCTTTAAGAAATGTTTGGATTTCGATGAGACCGGGATCGGATATCAAATTTGTTTATCCAAAAACCACATCAATCCAAGTTAAACGATAGGTCGTGAAATCTCAAGTGAAGATCAAGATGAAATTTTAGAGTGCAAGGGATATTGTCGTTAACCTTGAGGGTGATTCCAAAATGAGTGTAGCGAGATAGTGCCTTCGGTTCGTTCGACCCCGGAACGAACTTGTATGGACAAATGCTATCAGACCATCGTCAATGGAGGATGATGAGCATTCCAAGATAAGTGTTCTAAAAAGGTAATTGGAAAGCATCCAAATAGGATAGGATTTTCCTCTGTTTAGAGGTCCCTTTATTTGGCTGTGTGGGCGGTTGTTGGCCACAACCGTGGGTTGTCTTATTCGGACAATCCAGTAAGGGGTAGATCCGGCCTTGTGTTGCAGGGGATCAGGGTGGATCCTCGGTACAGTATCTAGACCACGTACAGTGATGGGCGACACCACAGTAGCCCTCCCATTGTATGGAACCCAATCTCCAATAAGTGCTCTCGAACTTGATTGCATACCTATGTATGTTGGAAGTTAATAATGTAACAATTTCGACTATGTGAATATTTATTTGAAAACCCTATACACTATTATGATATAACTGGATTTCCTATCAAATGATTTGGTTATTGCAAGGGAAAAACTTATCCGTGTTTATTTGCGGAGAGTTTTACGAGATACCTTTTATTTCAAAGGTTTTTCAAGTTAAACAACTTAACCGTTTACTCACTCTAGACCCATGTCTGACCCGGTGTTTATTCTATTTTTCTTAAACTCTTGGGTACTCAAATTTTTATGAGTAGCCAAGTGATCAGGTTTGCTTGATGAATTTTGGAAAATCTTAGAGCGGGAGTCTTGGCGTATCTATATATATTTATTTCCGTTTTGTGGATATAATTTGTCTGTTTGTATTTTCAAATGTAATGGATAGACAGGTCTTCACGACTGTCTACTGTGATGTTGTAATTATGTGACTCTGATGTGTAATGACTATGTAATAGCTATGCCATGTATTATATTTTTCCGTTTCCGTTCTGAGATTCTAATATTGTTGTTTCTTTCTTTCTATCTATTCTCTTTTCTACCTATTTCTTTACTAATGATGATACGTCTTTCTGTGGAATGAAAGACATGTCATCACAAGATGAAAGAGAATCAAACTAGTAATGATTGAATTTGATTCTACTTGAATTTCGACAGAATTTGGGTATGTTTTTATTTAGAAATCAAGAGAGTGAAAATTGGGGGGAAAAATAAGAAAGTAGTTGATTAAAATTATTTTAAAAGTGTGGTATATATCGGGAAACAATGGCTAAGTCCATTCACGAAGAGATATAACGAAAAGACACTTCCATTCAAAATTTGGAATTTGAAATTTACGGCTAGTATGCCGACATACTTGTAGAGGATATGTCGACATATCCTTTTGTATTTTGAAAAATCACTTAATAAAAATTATTTTGAAAATATTAAGCTTTGTAAAATATTTTAAAACTTTGTATAAACATTTAAACATAATTTATACATACTTTAATCATATTAAAACTTTATGAAATAACTTTGAAAGATTTAATAAGAATATTCAATATAACATAAATAATACATAAAATCAATATCGTTATAAATTATTAAAGTATAAACAAAAATTCAAAACTTAAAAACATTAAAATAATATCTTTATTAGTGCTACAATTGTTATAATCAATAAAGTGCTATCAAGCTTTTAACATAAATTCTACGACTCTATTACTTATCTAGAATATCTTGAAATCTTGAACTCTTTAATACTCAGGAGTCTTCATTCTCCTACTCTTGAAAATTTATATCAACATATTGAATCTACTCTTGATACTGTACAGACCAACACCTGTCTAATATCCTACACCACATACTTTATATCTTGATAAACATTAGTATTTATAATTTATATAATGTCCTACAATTGTTATCATCAAAACCTAAAGTACTAACAACCTCAATTATTATTCCTGTAAGATGATATATGTATATAGCGGATATACATATAAGTTATGACTAAGTTATAGGGATGCGAGGTTAGTCCAATCCTACAATTAAGTTTGCCCAGTTCAATCTGGCTACCAGTGGTGTGGCTTTGCGGATTAATGTGGGACATCGTCTATAATAAATAACCACGGTGGACACGAGGTTAGTCTTAGTTTTATGGAAACCTGCCCAGTTAATATGGCTATTGGTAACTACAAATGATCGAATAAATATGAGACATCACGAATGGGTATGAGTCATAAATTATGTTTTGGATACGGTAGGTGAAATCCTTTGGAGGGGTCCGCTTTGGGTTTAAGGTAGTAAGTGGTCATCGCAGGGTCTGCCTCTTTCTTAGGTGAAGTATTAAGTGACCTAGTTGGATTTCTTACGATGTCATTAAAGAAGAACCGTATAGGAACCTGCCTAAGGGTTATGTCTTAAATGACAGGGATCAGCCTGTTTTATAGGTTTTAAATGATCAGAATCTGCCTAAATCCCATTAAAGAGGTATGAAGTGGTTCAAATGTTTCTTTTTCATCAAAAACGCTAGTTACATTAGAGTTGAAAAATCATACTATAAGGGGCTTCAGGTTTACAGTCGGCTTTGTGTATAGTCAAGTTAGAAGGGCCTTCGGGATTACAGTTGACTTTATATGTATGCGATGATTTAATACGTATGACATGTTACATTTCCAAGTAATATTTCCCAGATTATTATTATGGTAAACCTTGAAATTTCTTCCACTGACCTTATTGTTCTAACTCCCTCCTCATTTCAACAAAAAGGTTAGAGGCGCACGGTATTGCCTGGGAAGTAAAGGTGGGAAGGCTGATTGTTGTGGTAGTGATTATCCGTTATTATTTTCTTACATTAGTTTACCCAGACTTTGAAATTATGCAATTGTTATTTCTATTGTCAATTTAAGACTTATTAACTGAGGTGATTATGTTGGGATATTTTGAGACTTTATGATAATGTTTTTTATGTTTTTGAAATGGCTTTATTATTTGGTAAATGTTTTACTATTATATTTTATCCATTTCACTACGAGATTCTGAAAGCTAGGTAGATAACTATGTGAACTCTGTAATGTTTTAATTTTTCAACAACCGACGGCCAGTCTTGGAATGGCTCTAAGTTTCGATGTGCCTTTTATGGATAGGTATTTAGGTCAATTTTGGTGAGGATTGTTACACTATAAATAGGAAAATCCATACTTCACACATCATTTCCTTATAATTTTCTTTTTTTAACATTTTTGTCGCACCAACAGAAATTAGAAGTGGAAGTTGATTAGAACATAAATTATTTAAATTGCAAACAATAAATTAAATTCTACTATATTAACATAAAAAATTGAAATTCTAATTAATCCAAGAATTGACATTTTACTTGAGGGTATTTTGGGGGTTTTAGATTAGATTTTCGTATAAAAAATTTCCCAAGGCATAAAACAAATCCAAACTTTTACTTTACAAACTACTAAAATGTGCAAAAATAAGATTTCCACTCACAGATAGTTTTTCTACTTTCCGTTGAATTTGGTTCCTGCCTTCACTCAACTCCTCCTTTAGATTTCTTCTTTTCGGAATATACTACAATTCAATTGTATAGAGATTTGATTCATATATCAAAGATTTAGGAAAAATAGAATAATAAATGTGTACGTGTGTATAACCTATTACCATTAAATCTAATAGATTCTAAATTGAAGAATTGGAAAGGAAGATTAACAAAGTCTCACTGGCATTCTAATTTTATTGTGAGTAAAAGCGAAGAGGCTAGCCTTTTATTTATAGTTATTAGAATGCATTTGGACTGTAGGATTTAAATTGTTTTAATATATTAAAATCTGAGCCCTTCTTGGCCAACGCAAACCATACCTGGCATAAGCCAATCGGTCAACCTCTTTCCCTTGGGTGGTCGACCACTAGTGGTCGACTGGCTTAATGGAGGGGGTCGACCGACCTCCTACTGCGGCAGTGATTATTCGTTGCCATTTATTTTTTTATCTGTTTCCTATATTATAAACTAGCACTAATGTTTGTTTAAACCCTACGCTTATCTTCAACGTTAAAATATTTATTAACGTTTTTAATTTCAAACATCAACATTAATTACATTTTTAAATTTAAATTCATTTGAATTATTTTAAATTTGAAAACTTCAACCGTCGATAACTTTTCAGTTTGAGCTCCAATTAAAAAACTTTATACGTAAAAGTTGACTAGAAAATCAACACAAATGTAATGGTGTAGATTTTATGGCCAAATTTTGACATTTGCAAAAATTTCATTTTTAGCCTTATTTTAGTTAATCAACCTTTTTATGGGGTGTTACATTATCCTCCCTTAAAAAGGATTTCGTCTTCGAAATCCCTAATGGACAAACAGTGTGACATGCACTATACAATCATGTTATACAACCATATACTCAACCGAATATGTAATGTGAATATGTATGCAACATATTATAGCCGAGCTCAATCCAAGCATAAATACAAGATCGTGACATATTTCCATGTATGCAAGCATCCAAAATATGTATAAGTTCAATATGATTGCACAAATAATAGTAAAAAGGTTCGACAACCATACCAACCATCCAATCTAGCTACCATGATGCAACTAAAACCTATAAAATACTAAATTTTGGAGAGAGAAAATTTACCAAAGAAAAATTCAGGATAAGGTGCCATCATCTTCTCTTCGGTTTCTCATGTGCTTTTTGTTAGATTATCTCCCCATTGCACTGGGACCAACTTAAGTTCTTAATTATGAAACTTCCTAGTTCCATGGTTCAATATACGTGCGATGTCATGGGATGCTATCGGCTCCGTCTCTATATCTGCTAACAGAGCGGACTCTACTATTGTAATACGAAATAAATAAAATAACATAAATTAATTAAATAATATAAGGCTAAAAAGAAAATTATGAAAAAGTCAGAATTTGACCATGGAAGTTATCTCATTGTGCTCGTGGTGATTTTTTGTCAATTTTCATATATAATATGTTGAACATAGAGCTTAAACCGAAAAGTTATGGACATTTAAAGTTTTCAGATTCAAAATAATTTAAATAGAATTCAAACAATTAAATAATTCTCAAATTTGAAATTCAAAAAGTAACAGTAATTAGACTTGGAGTTAAGTAATCGTTAAAATTAACATTAATGTTAATTGGTTAATCAAGGAATAAAGCTAAACATCAAACGAAACATTAAAAACGTTCCCAAAATAGCATCATTGGTCGACCGCCTACCTTGGGTCGGTCGACCTCAAGCGATCGACCACTGAGGTAAATGCTGCCGACTGGTAAATGTCGTGGCGACTAGGGTCTCTACATTTGAATGTACTAAATTTTATTGTTTTAAACTGACTTAAATCCGATGGTTTGGTCCATTCCAACCACTATAAATAAGTGCCTAGCCTCCTTAGTTTTATTAATTATTTTAGGAACCAAGCGAAGCTCTGTCAGTCTCTCTCTTCAAAGGTCCATAAAATTTCTTTAGGGTTTCAGATAACATATTTTAGATGTTTATTATTCTATTTTTTTCAATCCCTAAATTTTCGAATCTAATATATATATAAATTTCTTGTTGTGTATATCAAAAGGGGTAAATTGAAAGAAACTATTAAAGGCATGACAAATCTAAAAGGAGAAAGGGCTAAGGACCTGTTGTTAGTGGAAATCTTAGTCTTTCTATTTTAGTAATTTAATAGTGTAGTTTGGATTTGATATACGCCTTGGGGAATTTTGGTTTACAAAAACATCACATTGAAACCTCAAAATTCCCCCAAAGCGAAATGTCAATTCCTAGGTTGGAATCTCACTTGTTTTATATATTAAAATAATTGAATTTGTGTATATTTTGCAATTTCAATGTTTTACCATCTATTCCATGTCTTATCTTCTTCTTTGGATCTAATAAAGGATTTTGATTAGGAAACGATGTATAAGGTATGAATTCGTATTTGTAGTTTGCACTACCTATTTCCATAATTTGAATAGAAAGGTCCTTTGTCTAATTTCATGTAAAAATAAGTTGAATAGAACATAAAATTATATAAATTGTATCTATTATCGATTTATTCCATTGGTTTAACGTAAAATAAGTGGTTTGGATTTTGTTTGTATACAAGTCCATTGATTTGATTTTTGGATATCAGTTATGGTATATGTGTTAATATGGAATTGGGACTTGTATAATTTTCATGATTTGATTTGATAGTTAGTTTGAGGCGTAAACTCCTCATGCTTGGAATGTGTGTGTGTGTGTTTGTGTGTGTGTGTGTATGTGTGTGTGTGTGTGGTTGTGTGTGTATTAGCGTAAATGACCTATAATTATAATGTATTAATTTCATAGTTAATGTATTATTAATTATTTCTAAAACCCCCTTAGGAAAGAAATTAATTATAAAGGTGAAATAAGAAGGTTTTCTGGCCTAAATATTGAACGTGGTGAGATGTGTGATAATATATGTAAAGAGTGTTATTAATTATGACTAAGTTATAGGGATGCAACATCAGTCGAAAACACACAGAAGTCTACCCAGCTAATCTAGCTACCATCAGCATGACTTTGGGGTTGATCTGAGACATTGCCTATATTAAGTAACTACGGACGGCGTGTGGTTAGTCGCATATTCTATAAGGTAAGTATCCCTAGCTAATCTGGCTACTTGCACATATGAATAGTTCGGACTAATATGAGACATCATTATGGGATACGGGTCATTATACGAAGTACTTGCTTCAGGGATTAAATGTATTAAGTGGCCATGTAAGGGTCCACCTCTTTCCTATGTAGGAAGTAGTAAATGGTCAGGGTTAAGGTTAAGGGTTAGACACTGTAGAGGATATATAGAGAAAGGGCCGACTTCGATATGAAGTATCAATTGGCTGAAGAGATTCCATGCAATGTCAACTAGACAAGTATTAGTAAGGAGTCTGTCTAGGAATAGGTATTAAATAACTGGGTGTTTGGATGATTTTTTTTCTATGACTTAGAAAATCGTTGATAAATTTAAATTAAAAATTAACCGTAAGCGTATGGCGTACAATTCTGGTACATAGCGAATACGGGTTGATCCACAAGGAATATATAGATTTTAAAATTTTCTATACAATCAAACTGAACCAAAATTTGAAGTTGTGATTGTTTTTAAGCTAAAATTATAAAAACTAGCTAGAATAAGAGAATGAAAATATGAGATTTGAAACAACTTAGAGGCAAATCTACTCTTATATTTTTGTAAATCAACAAACAAATAATTTATGATCTCTATATTTTGATTGGAATTAGTGATGTATTTATCATAAGTATGGTTTATTTATGTTATAAATTAACATAACTTAAACCATCAAACTATAATACAACACATAAAACCACTTATCAATTCTCATTAATGAAGTCAAAGAAAAAGCTGTTTTAAGTATGATCTATTTACTATTGTATTTAGTAACATAGATCATAAATTTTGTTTCTACTTTAATTCCATAATCGAAAATCAATTAGTAAAATGATCATGTAAATTGTGTTTATGTGGAGTAAGCATATCCTATTTGTAATTACAACACAGGCTATCAAATTCCATTTTCTAAACTTACATCAACATTTACTTTCATGAAGCATTAAAAAGAGATCATAACTGACAAGATATGTTGAATTTACATAATTTTAGAGAGCTTCATTACGCCTAAATTGAAGGGGTTTAGCTACTCATTTGTGTCATCAAATCAACACATGTGAATTTCAACATTTTAGAGCAAGCAAAAAAAATAAAAGCTAATGAAAATGGAAGAAAAAGAACTAAGCTACAATGTATAAAAATAAAATTAAACTAAGTGCATAAAAGAGGAAGCTAATCTACTAACATTAGAATGAAGAAAGCATGTAAATAAAAATGAACACACAATAAAAGATCATGTAGAAAAAGAAAGAGGCTTAGGAATCCATTTTATTTCTCATTTGATTTGAAGCTACAACTTGCATTCTAATGATAGGTAAATTAAAATAAAAGAAGATTATTTACATGCACATAAGTGGACTATTTATACATGCACAAAACCCTAATCCAATTTTTAAGGGGCTTCTCAAATACCCTTTAGGAAGTATGGCCACCAAGTAATCATTAGTCTCTAATTAATATATCATTAAGTATTTATGAAACTTTAACATCCACTACCTTTTCCATTAGCTTCTAATTGTAGATTAAGGTAAGTGGGTAGGTGGGGTCCTTTATGATGGATGAGTTGAATTATTTCCATCTCCATTCCTTTGTTTCCATCCTTGTGCATGCATGAATACATGAAACCTCTTGTAATTTCCATCCGAAATTCCTAAAACTAAAAAGAAAATGTGCAATTAAGTATTCTCAAAATTAAATCATGCACAAAATTACTATTTCAACCCCACACTGATGTACGAATGATGACTTGAAAGAACATTTGAGATTTAGTTTTAAACATGTAAAAATACTCAATTATAACATTTATTTAAAATAAAAATAGATTAAATACGGATGTAAAAATATGCACATTTACGTGCAAATCAAATACCCCATACTTATCTTTTTATTCATCTTCAAATAAAGAAAAACTAAGATAAATCCGTTTTCATAGGAAACACGATTACATTGAGTGTATGAAACAAGCCGTTAAACCTCCAAGTGTCTCTAGTAGGACGAGTGTTGTCTCATGATGGTTTTCAGTAGATACTACCCACAAAATCCAAATGCAACATGATAAATCCTAAATGAAAGATTTATTTACAAAAAGATGGATGCAAGTTTTTGAAATATTTACAAATAAAAAGTTTACTTTCAAATTGACATGAATAAGTTAAATATAAGTTCTTGTCATTATCAAGAAATTTTAGTCTTTTTACTCGTCAAACATCAAATAAAAATTAAGTAATCATCACTATTAACTCTAATTTGGCTTATTGTTTTGGTTGATAACATAGTGCAATTAATGAAATGGATCCTTAGTTGATAATCAAAGTTTTTCGAAGTGGTATTTTATTTTATTTTGAATAACAAGTCAAATCAAATAAGTGAAAATAGTGCTTGGATTTCAATTACTTACTCTCTCTTTATTTGAAAATTTTATTAATATTAACAATATTTAAATATGCCTACCTCAAAAAACTGAGGTCGGATATATTACCCATGCATTGTCTTTCGGGATTATGTGAGGAGAATATAAAGCATGGCGAGTGCACACACAAGTGTGTACACCTATCTAATGTAGGCGCTATTAGTGAAAGAATTTTTTATATATATACATACACCTAACTCAGATATATTAAGACCAAATATACCGATCATGCACTACCTTTCGGGATTACGTGAAAAGGGCATAGAGCATGGGGAGTGTACACACTTGCGTATGAACATATGACTCTAGGTGTTAATAAAATATATACATAAATACAAAAGGTATTTTTTTTCTTATGATTTTTTTTAACGAAGAGAGAGTTTTGCAAAATCAACTTAGCATTACTTAACTTAAAAGTTTTGAAATGTTATCGCCTTTACTTTAAATCGACCATTTATTAAACAAAGATTTCAATTAGGATATACTTCATAATTATCACCCATGCACCTTCCTATATGCTTGTAAAACCATCGTTACTTGATCAAACTTAATTTTTATTTTTGTTAAGACAAATAAATTTTCAAAAATTTCAATTTAATAACCAAAACTTATACTTATCATGTAGTGTTTCTTCAGAATAAATCAAAATGCTAAAAAGAAAATATTTTTGAGATTTAGAAAAAAAATTGTAGAAATTTTTTAGTTTTGAAAAGAAAAAGAAAATTCAAAAATGCCATGAAAATTAAAAAAATGAAGATGAGACTCCCCCTACTTAATTTTGGTTGTGTCCGCATAGTCAGTGCATGATATAATGTGTATAACGGGGAAAGATATGTACATATTTGCAAAAGAAGGTTAACATTTCTTAGTAGACGTAGCTTAGCTCATGAAGATTTATGAGCTCCTCCTCTTGGTTACTTGGCAATTCCAAGAAAGGTTTCAAACGATAACCATTGACTTTGAAAATCGATCCATCCCTAGGGTTTTGTATTTCTATAGCACCATGTGAAAAAACAGTTCATACTACAAATGGTCCGGTCCATCTCGATTTTAGTTTCCCAAGGTATAAGTGAAGTCTAAGTCATATAAAAGAACTTTTTGGTTTGGTGAAAACATTTTTTTTAGGATTTACTTGTTATGACAAACTTTTGTTCTTTCTTTGTAAATTCTTACATTTTCATACGTGTCGTTCCTAAGTTCTTCTAGTTCGTTGAGTTGTAGTTTTCGATTTTCGCCAGCTTTATCGAGATCAAAGTTTAAACTCTTTATTGCCCACAATGCTTTGTGTTTGATTTCAACAGGTAAATGGCAAACTTTCCTGTAAACTAAACGAAACAGGGACATTCCAAGGTTAGTTTTAAAAGCAGTACGGTAAGCCCAAAGCGCGTCGGTCAATCTCTAAGACCAATCTTTTCGATTTTTGTTAACAGTTTTCTCTAAGATTTGTATTATTTGACAATTTGAAACTTTAAATTAGCCACAAGTTTGAGAATGATATGGAGTGAATGACTTGTGGGTTATCGAGTATTTCTTCAATAAAGTTTCAAAAGAATGATTGCAAAAAGGGTTCTGTTATTATTGATTATTGTGCAAGGTGTGTCGAACCTCGAAAAGATGTTTTCTTTAAGGAATTTCATAATAATTCTATGGTCATTGGTTTTACATGGAACGGATTCGACCCATTTCGATACGTAATCAACAGGAGAAGAATGTACAAATTTTAAAAGGAATTGGGAAATGGGCCGATAAAGTCAATACCCCAAACATCAAAGATTTCGATCGTAAGAATAGGGTTTAGAGGCATTGTATTTCGTCGAGAAATTCTTCCAACCATTTGGCAACAATGGCAAGTTTTGCAAAATTGAATGAGTCTTTGAAAAGAGTGGGCCAATAGAAACCACACTGAAGCACATTTTCAGCAGTTTTTCGAGGACCAAATGTCCACCACACGCTTGATCGTGGCAAAACGAAATAACAATCTTGATTTTGCAATCCGAGATGCAACGTCGAGTGATTTGGTTGGAACAATACTTGAATAAGTATGAATTGTCCCAATAGAAATATTTCACTTGGGACATGAATTTGCATTTGCCCTGTTTGGATCAAGATGAAAGAAGTTTTTTGGTGACTAGATAGTTCATAATGTCGACATACCATGGATCGATAGAAACAAAAAAAGTTGTTCGTTGGGAAAGTTTTCATTGATTGTTAAAGGCGATGGTGCAATGGGAAGACGAGACAAATGACCGGCTATGACATTGTCGGATCCTTTTTATACTTGATTGTTAGGTCAAATTCTTGTAGTAAAAGAATCTAACAAATCAAGCGAGACTTAGCATCCTTTTTAATGAAAATATATCTAAGAGCGAAATGGTTCGTGTAAACAGTGATGTGTGAGCCTATCAAATATTGTCGGGATTTTCCGAGTGTGAAAACTACTGCTAAAAGCTCTTTTTTAGTGGTTGTGTAGTTAAGTTGAGCATCGTTTAGAGTCATACTAGCATAGTAGATAATGTGAAGGATTTTGTTGATGCGTTGTCCTAATACGGCACCAACTGCAAAGGTTGAAGCATCACACATTATTTCAAATGAAAGATCCTAATTCGGTAAGCAAATTACAGGAGCAGAAATGAGTTTGTTTTTGAGACATTCAAAAGCAGAAATACAATCAGAGTTAAAATCCAAAGGAATGTCTTTCCCAAGAAGTGTCGTAAGAGGTCAAGAAATTTTACTGAAATCTTTTACAAAGCATTGATAAGAACCCGCATGTCTAAGGAAAAAATGAATGTCTTTAACGGGTTTGGAAATGGGTAGATTTGCGATGACATCGACTTTCGCTTTATCTACCTCAATGCCTTTATTTGAAATGACATGTCCAAGGACTATGCTTGAGTGACCATAAAGTGGCATTTTTTTTCCAATTTAGCATTAAGTGTTTATCCTTGCATTATTTAAGAACCAATTCAAGATGGTGCAAGCACTTGGAAAAAGAGTTTCCAAAGATAGAAAAATTGTCCACAAACACATCAAGAAAACGTATGATCATGTTTGAAAAGATGCTGGTCATTCATCTTTGAAAAGTAGTAGCAGCGTTACAGAGGCCAAAAGGCATATGACGGTATGCAAAAAGTGTCAAAGGGACATGTGAAAGTTGTCTTCTCTTGATCTTCGGGAGCGATGGGAATTTGGTTATAGCCGGAATAACCATCAAGAAAATTATAAAATTCGTGGCCGGCTAAACGTTCGAGCATTAGGTCGATAAAAGGAATAGGGAAGTGATCCTTACGAGTTACGACATTTAATTTTCAAAAGTCAATGCAAACACGCTAACCCGTTTGAGTACGAGTTGGAATAAGTTCATCAGAATAGTTCTTGACAACGGTGAACCCAGACGTTTTCGGTACAACCTGAATTGGGCTACCCATGAACTATTAGAGATTGGGTATATGATTTTGATATCAAGGAGTTTAATAAACTTCATCATGCATTGCATCTTTCATTTTTGGATTGTGCCTACGTTGCGCATCACGAATAGGTTTGGAATCGTCGATTAAATGAATGCGATGTTGAACGAGAGCGGGACTAATTCCCTTTATATTGATGATCGACCATCTAATTGCTTCCTTGTTTTTTGAAAGGATTGAAAGTAAGGAAGTTTCATGATCAAGAGAGAGAGAGAGTCATGGAAATTATGACTGGAAACGTTTCATTATCACCTAATTATGCGTACTTAAGGTGATCGGGAAGGGGTTTAAGGTCTAACTTCGGGAGTTGCTCAAATTAGGTTGAAATTCGGACTCAACTGGAAGCGATTCAAAAGGAAGCTTGTATTCAATCTAATTGGGGATTTCGTCAAAAAATCTTTCGTACTCGGCCTCACATTCATCATTAAGGTCAATCGTCTCATTTTCGAAGTTTTCGTGAATTGCACTAACTCCTAACATTTGGTCACGAGGTTCATTCAATTGGTTTTCATGATTAAAAATTTTAAGATCCGAAGTCATGTTTCCAAAAGGAATTTTCATCGAACCATTGTGGAAATTTATTAAGGCATTTGAGTTTGCTAAGAATGGTCGGCCCAATATCAAAGGGATTTGATTCGCAGGGTTGTCACAGTTTGTTTCAAGAACGATAAAGTCAACAAGGAATACGAAGTGCCCTATTCTAATGAGCACGTTCTCAATTTCTCCCAAGGGATTCTCAATGGAAAATCAGCGAATTGATGTGTGACCTTTGTTGGTTTGAGCTTACCTAAGCCGAATTATTCGTACAAAGAGTATGGAATTAAATCACGCCTAAGTCTATCAAGCATTTGTTAATCGTCTTATCTCCAATTGTACACGAGATTTTGGGGCAGCCATGATCATTGTATTTAATGGGCGTGGGTTGGGACAAGATTTCACTCAAACTGGCCGCTAAGAAGACTTTTTTAGGCACTTGAATGTGTCGCTTGTGGGTATACAAACCCTTAAGAAATTTTGTGTTAAGTTGGGACTTGCTGAACGATGTCAAGAAGAGGAATGTTAAATTTCACTTGTTTAATAATTTCCAACACCTTTTATATTTGGTCTAAGTGTTTATTGGGTCGAAGACGAAGTGAAAATGGAACACGATACTCAGTAGGTGGGTCTACTTGAGTAGAAGAATAATTTGGATTGGCATTTGATTCGACATTTGGCTCCACGTTATGTTCAGATTCGTTTGCTGCTTTAGAACTGTCGAGAGAGGTTTTCCGTAAATCATGTGAATTAACGACTTGATTATCGATTTGTTTACCAGAACACAAAGTTATGGTAGCATTCAATTGGGTAACTTTGCTATCTTAAACAACATGGGCTTGATTTGAATTTGCGTTTTGATTTCTGGGATTAGGATCCGGTTGGCTTGGGGATGTGCCATGTTCATGTTCACTTACAAACATGGCTAATTGACTCATTTGCATTTCACGTTTAGCAATTGATTTCCTTGTGTTTTGCATACATGAGGTCAATAAATTTTACAAATTGTTGTTTGATTGGTGGCTTTGAGTTGTTTCTTTAGCTAATGTTTCAAGATTTTTCTCAAACGAACTTAAACGTTTATCGTCTTGGGGAGGAGAAGCAAGATTTGGTTGAAAATTTGATTGTTGCGGTTGATTATTAGACAAACTTGCAAAGTTTGATTGGAAATGATGGGTTGAAAGGGAGGATTCGAAGCATTATTCGAAAATGCTTGAAAATTGGGACGAAACACATTCATGTTAGGATTTTTATTGTTCCAAGCAAAATTCGGATGATTTCTCCAACCAGGATTGTACTTTGGAGAAAACAGATCATTTTTAGCTTTGTTGAAAGCATTGATTTGCTCGATAGAATTAGGGCACTGATCGGCTACATGATTAGGATTGTTGCATTTATAACACATAATTTGGGAAGTGTTTGTACCAAAATTGGGCACAACACTCTTCGAATGTGTTTGAAGAGATAAAATGAAGAAAATAAATGTAAAATGAGGTAGATCTAATAAACATACCAATCAGTAGATAAGAAAAACTACAAAAACACACAAATTTAGAATGGTTCGGCGTATTGCCTACGTTAACTATGAAATGGCTGATGTTTATTAAACTTTACTCGTTGATTACAAGAGATTACAACAGTAAAAACTGTAGTATAGAAGTGATTTTGACAGAATGTCAAGGTAGAGAAGCGAAAAGTCCATTTTCTGCAGGTCCAAGGTCACTATATATAGGCGTAGGCAGCAAATATCTCGTCCAGATGTCAGAAGACTACTTCTCTCACGTGGGCGGGCGCACGGGATCGAGTTCAGGTGATTTCAACTCGATCCACAAATGATCCTTTTAGGCTGAAATTGGTTAGGTACATTCTTGAGGTTGAGGCAAGCTACTATGAAAATTTGGTGGCATTTGAACTTGTAGATCTCGAGTTATGA
Organism: Allium cepa; assembly: GCA_030765085.1. NCBI lineage: Eukaryota > Viridiplantae > Streptophyta > Magnoliopsida > Asparagales > Amaryllidaceae > Allium > Allium cepa. The sequence goes on from CM060928.1 coordinate 593,123,581, forward strand.
TCGATGCAAGTTTGGATCTCCATTGCAAACGAGTTCGTCTTAATACGCTCGTATCGGTCTAGTTTATATTGATTCAAGGCATGTGCTTGTTAGGTGATGTGGAGCTATATTCTAGGATCGATCAACTTTTCATGTTGAGTGACGGAGTCTTCCTCCTGAATGCGCCCTGTTCGTATCCATCCAGTGTATCTCCATTTGTATCGCTTTTTATACCTCATTTCATATCAATTCTATGGTCGTGTCATATCGATTGATTGATGACTAATTCATATCGATACGAACTTACTTGTTTTGTATCGACAATTATGATGCTTTTTCGTATCGATCACCTTGCCTGTCCTTCGTATCGACTTCTTTAATAGTATGCTTCGTATCGGTAGATTAACCGATCGATACGAATTAAGTTGGTATTTATATCGATACGAAATATGGGAGGATAGGATCGATACGAAACGTTGTCTGTTGATGGATACGACATGAGGAAAATATGATGGACACGAAATGGTGTTGTTGCTTGATGGATACGAAGCGGAGTTACTTGATGGGTTGATGGATACCATGTCGCATGGATACAAATGAGGTTTTCTGGAGGAATGGTTATGTAGTAGGTTGAATCATGTTGGATATGAAGTAAGGCTAGTGATGGATATGAATTGCATTTATTTCCCTTATCTTGCAACGATCATATCTTGAGCATACGAACTCCAATTGAAATTTGGAATTTTGGTTACTATAGCTTTGCTTGTTGCAATGTATCGATTTCAGCTCGATCTAGACTTCGAAAATTTCACCAATATCCATAGCAAACATGTGTATAACTGATCTTCAGGACTGATTCTCTTCGGTTTCCCATAAATTCTTTGGTGTCATGGTCTTGCCAAAAGGCGGGATAACATTTTCCCCCCAAAGTACGTCTTGTGTGAACATGACATGCTTTGAAAAGCTGCGATCTTTAGTATCAAAAGTTCTGCCCGATTGTCTAAAAGGTTGTTGTCTTTCCGTCGAATGATGTAACCTTTGATTTATGTCTAGTAAAATAAGTGTCGAATTATTGATTGGCAATGATTATGCACTGCATTATTTTAATTAAGTGTCGAGTGTTAGCATTCTGTTGTTTACTGTTGTAATTGTCACCAGGTAAGCATTCAATTCCTATGAATTTGGAAAATTGAGTGCTAGTTCATTATGCTCGAACGTGTGTTAACCTGATTTTCGCTAACGTTTGTACGCTCATGAATCATTTTCAGTTTTTTTTTCGAATTCCGTATCGGTCCTCTTCTAAATCGACATAAAATTCGAGTTATAACAATGCTTGATGGTTGTTTTAGTGTATCTCTTCATACCGTTCCTCTCTTGGATCAATGTGAAAAATACAAAATTTGTTTTGGTATCGATGGATACGGATCTTTGTGAGCTTTATGTTGATGGATACGAACAAATCATTTCATATCGATGGATGCTTAGGTACGAACAGTTTAGATAGGCCCTTGTTTTGGGTTTCGTATTGATCACCAGATGGATACAATACTTTTCATCTTGAACTGGCCATGATTGGATACGAGGTTAACTTCGTATCCACGGTGTAGGAGGATATCAGTTACACTTCAGACTGTTTCTGACCAGTCATTTTAACTGGGAGATGAATCAATACTTCCCTAGGGCCGAACCATATAAAAGCCTTTGGTACTTAGAAAAATTTCCACTTCCTCTTATTTTTCCTTTGCTTTCATATCGCTCCGAGCTCGTGATAAAATAGCCTTTGCTTTCAAACCGCACCAAGCTCTCAATCCATTAAACCAATTGTTGAAACTAGGTAATTAATCAACGAATTCGTGTTAAAAACGACGAGACTCGATATTTTGTGCCAATCCACTTGTTTCTGCAACCAATTCTGGTGAAACGAAGGTCAAAGATGGTCGGAGCAAGGTCGACGAAGGCCAGACTAGTCTCTATGTGGCTTTAGAGAAGATGGAGCATGGAGGGATATGAAGTATCCATGGAAGGGATGCCTGGCTCCGACTTCGTGTTGATGGGAGAAAGGAGGAAACACTCTTTCGTATTGATCCGAGGCATGGGGTTCATGTCGATTGAGAACTGATGGGTAGAAGGAGAAAATTCGTATCGATTGAAGCTGTAGAATTTCGTATCAATTTACTTCCATCAATATGAAGCATTGACAATGTGATCGATATGAATACAAATCATGCAATCGACACGAACTCCCTATGGGCGACCAATACGAAGGTGTTAGCCTTTGATCAACTCGAAGTCTGTTGTCCCATGATTGATATGAAGTAGGTTTTTGGTGATCAATCCAAATTTCACTTTTGATGGATACAAAATATTTTGTACAATCGATCATTTAACTCCGACGAGCTTCTATCTTGCATAATTTGACTTAACCGTTTAACTACATATTTGACTGCCCTTCGAAGCTCGTCGATGGAATTGTAGCTTGATAAAAATTCAATGAATCTCAACTTGGATCGATCACTAAAGCCTAGATGGCACGGTCATGACGGTCAGTTTTGACGGTCACTCCGGTTGAATTTTAAAGTCCTGCCATTCAAATACTTTGCTAATCTTTGTAGAATTTCTCAAGTAACTCACTGCACTGCACTGCATTTCATACTAGGGAACACACGTGATTATTGTCACATAATGATGGTTTTTGATGATTTGATTAGCTATGGATCCCGAGAGTTCACAGCAACAGAAGGCTCAAAGTCCACCCCCGTGATAATAGAGATGTCGACCATCGCGACCGAAGTCACAGGTCCAGCTCTGGACGAGCTACCAGGAACAACCTTTATTGGGAATCCATAAGATTCCATACCATCCAATGTTTCTGAAGATATGTTGGGAAGAATTAGTTTGCAGCACAGGTTATCGCTGAATGATGTCCTGCTACCGCTTTTAATCGATTTTCCTGCACGACCGGGATGCTTCCACCACTCAATCAATATATTCGGGAGGTGTTATCTTATTTAGGGATTTCCCCATCACAGTTACGTCCGAATGGATACGCTCTTCTGAATAGCCTTTTCATCATCTTTATGGAGCATCTTTTCCAGCCCTCGACTCTAGAGGAAGTCAGATTCTTATTCAACATAAAGAATCGGGGAGATAACCCCTCCTTCAAATTTCTAGAGGGAGTCAAAGACTGCCAAATTATGATTGGGACTTGGACCAAACTAAGCTACTTCAAAACCGATGGTTCTATGTTCGGTGTCCGCCAAGATTCGCCAAACAGTTGATAGTTAGACGTAAGTATCACAATTTCTCTGGCAACTAATGGGATAGTTGTAATCGATGTCGGGTCTAAGATTTTCTTTCTTTTGCAGCTTCAATTCCATGACCTGAACGTGCTCAATTTAAGGAAATAGTATGAATTCTTCAAGAGGTGTCGGGCGAGATTAGAGAGATCGAAGCGGTGCTTAAGGGCCATTGGACTAATTGATGGAGACCAAAGCACATGGCTTGAAAGATCTCTTAGGACAACTCCAGCATGACGAGCTAGGCATAGAATGCCCGGAATTGTAATCGTTGAGCAGGGTGGCGAAGAGGATATGCCCACTGACGATGAACCCGTAACCGAGCCCTCAAATAGTCCTCGGCATTCAAAGGAAAAAAGAAAAGGCAAGGCTCTTGCTCATAAGCTTTGCAAGCCTACGAGATGGAAATCTATGGTCGTGTCCCTGCCAACTGCCGGTGTCATAATTTTGAAGGCTCCTTCCTTACACGTGGAGAATCCCTTCGAAGGACTTGCAGACATTCCAATTCCAAATTATGTGTCGCTCCAACAAGATACTGGATTGGAAGGGCTTCAGAGCGCTTAAGATCTAGGCGAGTGAATTCCTTCGAGTATGGACGATATAAACGGTCGGTCCAGGGGTTTGCACTTGCATACATACGCTTCACTGCACTACAAAATTCCTAGTCACAAGATATTCATCTTTGGAGACTACCAACTCTGCTTCTCTTTTTATTTTACATATACGTTGTTGAGGCGGGAATCTATGCTTGGTAGACTTCGTTCTACGCGTCGCTCATCTAGCTCATACTTTGAGTCACGCAGGCATGAGGCCGATAGGGACCGCGATCATGGATATTCCAGTCGGGAGAGCGAGCGCTACAAGAGGGAAAGGGACAGAGAGAGAGAGGGAGTATTGGCGTTGTTCCAGGTCACACACTCCGCACTTAGAGGTCCAACGCAACCTTTTAGTTCTGGTAAACAACCCTTGAAACCTTCGCATCAAATACCACCTTTCCAAGCACCAAGGCCCGACCAACAGCGTCGCAGGGCCGAAACCGAAACTCCCATCATCACCAAGAAAGCTATCACAGAGCCCACTGGGGAAGGAGCGATTAGAATCGCTAAGTTGAAAAATGATTTTCTAAATATCTGCTTTGACGACTTCATCTTTCCACCGCACTTAAAGAGAATTCCCATCGAGGCTGAACAGACGGTGCACGACTATATACACGATGTTTATGTCCAGTATCGGGAATGGATGAAGATTGTGGATAAGGTATCAGCGGTGGCCTTTGAGCGGACGAAGACGATCGAGAAATTAGGAACCGGTCTCGCTCAGAAGGACCGCATAATTCAAGTGCTTAATGATGAAAATGAGTCTGTGAAAAATTAAGAGATAGAGGCTAATATAAGAGCCGATGAGGCAACCCAAAGGATGGAAGAGATGAGGCGAACACACTTAGCCTTAGTTGAGGAAATGGGACATCGGACCACCATAGTTATGGCCGAAAGGGATGAGGCGCTTAAAGAGCTTGAGGAGCTTAAGGCTAAACTTGCCGAAGTCGTCAAAGAGAAAGATGATGTAAATAAAGCCGCTCGAGAAGCAAGCGAGCAGGCTGTGGTGCTAAGGGATGAGAGGGATGCGGCAATGCTAAAGGATTAGGAAGCCAAAGCTAGGGTTAAGGGTGAAGTGAGAGCGGCAGAGGCAAGGTTGGAGGGGGAAATTAAAGATCTTCTCATTACGTATAATGCCAATGTTGTGAAGCATTGAAATCTAAACTGGCTCGAAAATTATCTATCAAATCTATACAATGTTTGGTGAAAAAGCAGAGCACCACACTACATCCATCGATGAATTTAAATTGGAGAATTAGGTGTTGAATGTGGATGAGAGAGGAGTTCTTCATGATGTCACTATCACATTCTAGAAAAAGAGACTCGGTACTCAGCATCCAGGGGCTAGAGAGGGTTGTGGCATTGAGCATCATGATGCAGGCTCCGAAATTCCTATGCCAATCCTACTCGAATCTACTCCTACGGTTGATCCTCAATCTGTGCCTGCATACAATCTGGATCCACTGCAGTTATCTCCAGCTCATGAGTATGTCCCTAACGCTGCTCTGGCTCCTAACGCTGCTCCGGCTCCACTCGCGAGCCATTCTAAGGAAGGTATTCTAAACATTTCTTTCATTTACTCGTAGTTGGGAGTGTTGTTTGAAGTAGTTACTAACACTTTTTCTCTTATCTCTATTCAGTGATGAAGACGCATCGGTCGTCCCCCCTACAAATCAAGAGCTACATCATGAGCAGGAAGCCCTTATAATAGAGGCGACCACAACAACGGCCGTTGCACCAACTGATGGATTGCAAGGGAGCGATTTTACTTTTGACGAGCAGATGATGGAGAAACTTCTTGGTCATCAAAGTGATCCTCTTACTGACTTGCCATTCGTCATGGGTGAAGGCACATTCATGGCTAGCTCTTCGGGTCTAACTGGAAGCATTCTCACGGACGCTCAAACAATTCATGAAGAAGAGATAATAGCAGAGATCAACGCCGAGATGGAAGCAGCCGCATGGGCCAGTGGTGTTGGAGGTGGGATGGCAGGTCCCGATCCAGCTCCTCTACGAATGATTTCTCCAGGCGGCACAGTTTTCGACACTGGCATGCCTCTTTCGTCTTGCTGAGACTGGGATGTGGGCCTCTTTTTCCCTTTTTTGACCAACATTAAGAGCATTCCTATCCCTCTGACTCCACATTCAGAAAGTGTTCCAATTCCTATGAGTTCGGAGGAAGAGGTCACCATAATTCTCCCAATAGGAGATCAACCATCAAAAGGAAAAGACTCAAAGAGACACCAGAGTAGTAGCTCCAACGGGTCAACGCGAAGAAGAAGAAATCAAGAGAATAGACATGACTTCTTGCTTCCTTTTTGGTAGATAGATAAAGGATTTACTTTTGTCTCCTATAGGCCGTGTATAGATGCGGGTTCGACCCCTGCTAGTAGGATTTCGTGGAATTCTTCTTTTCCAAAGAATAATTGAAATAAAATTCCATTTTGTCTTCAGCACATTTTTTGTTTATTTAATTAAGTGATTTAGCACTCAAACTTCCACCCAATGTATGTGTGAGGTCTTAGGTTTTGAATTAAAACTGAGTTTATTTGTTAAGTCCCGAAGTTATTGCTTCGGGTTATAACCGAAAGTTAAGTTGAGTCTCAATATTGTACTATTTCAGTCAGTAGCTGGCACTTAAATTTTGGCCAGTCGCCTTCCGCCTTCGATAAATCAAGCTTAACTTTGTCGAAAAGAAGTTGAAAAGAGATGGGTTAGAGTGATCGGATCACACTCGCTCATCTATTGGTAATCACATCCATACTTTAGGGATTGGACTTGTACGCCAGTGGTCAGTCATGCCCATTTGTTGTTTAAAGACACGCCCATGCTCTGGGCACTTAAGTTATTCTACGGGTGGTCAGTCACACTTGTTTGATATTTAGAATTTATTCTGCACTCTTGGGACTTAGATTGATTCGTGGGTGATCGATCACACCCGATTTGTGTTTATACTCCAGTCTGCACTTTGGGGACTCGGAGTTGTCTCACAAGTGGTCGATTCACACCCGGTTTGTGTTTATACTCCAATCTGCGCTCTGGGGACTTTGATTTAGCCGATGGGTGGTCGGTTACACCCATTTTGATGTTTATACCCCAGTTTGCGCTCTTGGAATCTAGATTTGGTTAACAGACGGTCGATCACATAAGTTTTGAGTTTTAGGATTTCGTTCACACTTTGGAAACGGTAGATTTATCAAGATCGTGGATGGTCGGTTCACATCCACCCTGAGTTAACAAGTAAGGTCTTTAGATGGATGGATCCATCCTCCTCGAACTTGATTTAAACACGGGTGAAGTCGTTAGGTGGATGGCTCTACCCTCTTCAAGCATGCATTTGTAAGTTTGTACTCCAGCTCGCACTCTGGGAGCCGGAGTTAGTTAGAGGATTTTCGTGTATCAATTCTTTTCTGGCTTATTGTGATGACTTGCTCCCGAGCTCAGGTTCCACTTAGCGGGTGATCGGTCGTATCACAGTCACTTCATATCTGAGTAAATCCCACTATAGGGTGGAACTTAGCTCTCCGTGCATGGTGATGGTCGTAGACGCATCTTAAGAATCACTGCTCTGGATCGAAGAGATTGCATTTTATTGCCGAAATAAGAAAATACGGCAAAGTCAATTGCCTTATTACAAATTCAGATTTCGAAATACATAAACAAATTACAAATGAAAAGCAGATTGAGTGAATAAATAAAGCCTATTATGTGTAGTAGCAACGAAGACTCTCGCTGTTCCAGGCTCTCGGCAAAGTGAGACCATCAATGGTTGATAATTTAAGGATGCCCTCTCCAAGTCTTTGTTCGATAACATATGGTCTTTCTAATGTTCGTTTTATATGTGAGGGGATCGAGTAAATTCTCTTAAGGACGAGATCATCGAGTTCAATGGTTCGGGGTCGGACTGTGGCATTTTTCAAGCGGGCGACTTGACTTTGGTACGTGGCTGCCCTCAAATCAGCCTCTTCTCACTTCTCATCCAATATGTCCAGAGATTTGGCAAGTAATATAGCGTTTTTCTTTGGGACATAGTATGTCACACGATGAGAAGGCACTTCCAACTCGACTGGAATAACGGCTTGTGAATTGTAGCAAAGTGAAAATGTAGTATGGCTGGCTGCGGACATATGGGTTGTTCGATAATCCCATAGGGCCATAGGAAGTTCATCGACCCATTTGCCTCCGGCCTTTTCCAATCATTTCTTCAGAATGGACTTTATAACTTTATTAACAGCTTCAACCTGTCCATTCGCTTAAGGGGGCGCAACTATAGAGAATTTCTTTTGAATACGGAAACATTGACAGAAATTTTTAAATTCGACACTATCAAATTGGGCTCCGTTGTCAGTGATGATGTTATGTGGGAGACCAAATCGACAGATAATGTTGTGTCCAACAAAGTTGATCACTTTCTTCGTTGTGATAGTAGCAAGATGCTCAACTTCCATCCATTTGATAAAGTAATCAACTGCAACGATGGCGTACTTCGCGCCACCTTTAGCTAGAGGTGGAAACCCAATAATGTCGATACCTCATACTGCGAACAGCCACGGACTGACCATCTTAGTTATTTCGGTAGACGGAGCTCTTGGAATCCGAGCATGTTTCTGACATCTGTCACATTTCCTGGCATAATCTGATGCGTCGCGATTTACAGTCGGCCAATAATAACCATATCGAAGCACTTTCCTAGTAAGAGCTTGCTCCTCGATGTGATCGCCAAATTCTCCTTCATGTACATCATGAATACTCAATTGATTTCATCGTGGGCAATACATCGGAGTAAAGGGAAAAAGTACCCTCTTCTATACATGACTCTTGAATAGCGAACCGCGAAGCCTTTCGAAGAACTTGTCTTTTTTCACTCCTACGCTCTGGCAAGGTCCCATGCTCGAGAGATTTTCTGAACAGAGTCATCCATGACTCTTTATCGGGTATGGCTTCAAGTACCCAGTTGGTCTCCACTTGATCAATACTCGGGGAAGATAATGTGCAAACGAGGACGAGCCTCATTTGTTGTGCCTCACCGGTACCGGATAAGTTTGCTAAGGAATCTTTAGCTTGGTACTCCCCCGAACTTGGCACACGATCAATTGTGAATTGCAGTAAATCTCTAAAACAATAATTCTTAAATCTCTGGCAAGCCTTAGTCTGACGAGAAGGGCTTCATATTCGGCCTCGTTGTTGGTCGTACGAAAATCAAATTTAAAGCATAGCATATAGATCGACCTTTAAGGGTTTCAAGTACAACTCTAGTGCCTGAGCAGCGGTCATTCGATGCACCATCGGTATGTAGCTTCCAGACATGTTTGGAAGGTTCATTAGTTTCGGGCAAGTCCTCCGAGATAGTGAATTCGATGATAAAGCCTGCTAGGACCTGCCCTTGAATAGCTCGCCTTGGTGTGTAAGTGACGTCGAACTGACTCAGCTCGATATTCCATTTGAGTAACCTACCAGACGTCTCGGGTCGCGTTAGGACCTATCGTGACGTTGGTCAGTGTAGATAGTGATAGGATAAGCTTGAAAATATAGACAGAGCTTCCTCGAGGCAATGATAAGACAGTAAGCTAACTTCTCCAACTTTGGATAACTTCTTTCCGCTGCGGTAAGCCGTTTGCTGAAATAATAGACTAGCCGTTGTATCCGGTCCTCCTCCCAAATTAAAGTAGCACTGATTGCATTTTCATACACCACCAAATAGATGTACAGTCTCTCATGATCAATAAGTTTTGACAGAATGGGTGGTGTAGATAGGTGTTGAACCATTGGCCGAAATGTGCCCTCACACTTTATAGTGCATTCAAAGTTCTGTTTCCCTTTTCTAATTAGATCGAAGAAGGGAATGCATTTGTCGATGGATTTTGAAATGAACTTGCTCGATGCTTCTACCTTCCCATTAAGGATCTGAATTTTCTTTATAGTCCTTCTCAAGATTTCTAATTTCCCAGATATTCTCGAGATCGGCTTTGATTCCCCGAGCATTAACAATGAATCCAAGGAATTTTCCAAGCGCGACCCCAAAGTGACATTTCAACGGGTTGAGTTTCATTATGTATTCTCGGAGGATGTTGAACATCATTTCCAGGTCTTTGATATGATTCGTGGGGAATCATGACTTCACCAGCATGTCATCAACATATACCTACATGGTCTTTTCGATATGGTTAGCGAACATTCGGTTGACGAGTTTCTGATAGGTTGCCATGGCGTTCTTAAGTCTGAACGGCATCACTTTATAATAATAGAGTCCCAAATCGGTGACAAAGCCGGTATGCTCCTGATCAAGTAAGTGCATTGGTATCTGATTGTTACCAGAATATGCGTCCATGAAGGACAAGAGTTCATGTCCGGCCGTTGAGTCTATGAGCTAATCGATCCGGGGAAGTGGAAAACTGTCTTTAGGGCAAGCTTTATTCAAATCTGAATAGTCAATGCACGTTCTCCATTTCCGTTAGGTTTCCTGATAAGTACAGGATTGGACACCCATCTGCATATAACGCATCTCGGATAAACCCGTTTTATCTGAGTTTATCTACCTCTTCCTTAAGGGCGATAGATCTTTCTGGATCCATACCGTGCCTTTTTTGCTTGATCGGAATTTGCCGTGGGTCAATATTCAATACGTGGCTCGTGATGTCCGAAGAGATCCCACACATGTCAAAGTGCGTTCAGGAAAACACGTGAGGTGTTCCCGAAGAAACTCAACCAATTCCTCTTTCATCTGTGGCTTAGCCGAGATCCAATCTTTACCATTTTATAATTGTCATCATTATTGATCAAAACATCAATCGTCAACTGTGTTGAAGAAGCCTGATTGTCTTTGACTTCGTCTTCGCTTTCTGTATCTCTAGAATCAAGATCTCTTGGGAATTAGTTATGGTGCTCGAGCCTTAGCCCAGGCGTTAACTGTCAATTATCCCTAAAGAGGACGCAGAGTGTTTCCTCTACGCCCTTTCTTTTCTCTTTTCGCTGCGCCTCCCACGGCTCAGTAACATAACAAGCTCGTCCAGCAGCCTGGTCTCCCTGAATAACTCTGACTCAATTGTCGGTAGGGGACTTCAAAGTTAGGCACCAAGATGCGATAACGGCCCTGAACTCGGCTAGGGCCGGTCGACCCAAGAAAGCATTGTATAGCGAGTCAATATCCAACACAATAAACTATAATATCGAACTCTCCGGCAGTCTCCAACTCCCAACTCCACTAGTATCTCCACGATCCCCGTGGGTATAGTCGCACATCCATTGAAGCCATGAATACGAGACTGACAAGGCTTCAAATCATTCCTTTCCATCTTCATTTAATCATAGGCTCGCTTAAATAGTATGTTCGCTGAACTTGCACTGTCCACTAAGATCCTCTTCATCCAAGCAGGACCTATCTGAGCTGAAATGACTTGTGGATCAATAGTGGGGCTTCGACTCTATCAGCATCCTTGGCTCGAAATACGATGTTGTCTGCTATCGTTGTCTATTGTTCGGCCAGAGCCCCGTCTTCTAAATTACCACAACATTCGAAGCTCGTACGCCTAATATAGCTGGCATACGACTCCATTTCACTCTAGCTCCGATCCGCTGGATGAGGACCACCACTAACAGTGTTAATCACAAACCTTCCATTGATACGAGCGGGTTCGTTCGGTCTAAACTGATTTAGTATTTGGTTTTGATTCGATAGGCCCGCACTTCCAGACTGCGGTGCCCATACAAACTCCACCAAATTTATTTCTCGTATCAACTTCTCGATAATATCCTGTAAATGATGGCACTCATTCATGTTATGGCCTAACTATTGTGAAACCTACAAAACTTCCCCATTTGAATCAGTTTCTCTGAGGATTTCTTCAAAGCAGGTTTCTCATTGTAACGACCCGAAATTTTCGAAGCCGAAAATTCCAAATAGTTATGAAAAAGAAGAAAGAGATAGAAGAAGAAGATCAGAAACATCAATAACTCACATTCGCAGCGGATAAAATATAATAATAAATAATAACAGTTTACAAAAGAATACTATATCTATCGATGACATTTAATATACATCAGAGTTTCACGTATATACAGTCACTGAATATATACAATTATCATGTCACAGATTACCAACAATAATATACAGCAGAAATACTCTATATGCTCTTGCCATCTAGCTCGCCTCCTGAGCTCCAAAACGTGCCTACCTGAAAATCTGTAATACTCGGTCAGACCCGAGCATTACACCAAAGTAACACCCGGGTCAGGCTGGAAACCAGCGTGAGTAAACTCAACTAACAGGGAATACCAAGCAAACAACTTAAATAACCCGGGTAACTCCTATCAATTTACAAAGCTACAATTCACTATAGACATTACTTATTTCACATATCATTTTCTAAATACCAAAGATTTAGATTTAAAATAGTCCAATTCCTCCAAAATACTTCACTTTAGCATGTAGATTTTATAGACCAATCTATAAACATTTGAAGTGGTTTCGGGTATTTTCTAATACCCAACCCCGGTCTCTTCGAATTCATGTCATCCTAACCCTAGTTATCCAAATGAAATACACGACATTTCATATTAGAGATATCAACTCATTCACAGCATCCAATACCATTTAGTCATCCATAAGCAATGCTTAATCACATACGAATTGATTCAATTGATTCTAATTGAATTTCTAACCACATTCACTTAGATTTATTCCTTCAATATTAATTAATTCTAAATCAAATAATTAAATCATCCCTTCAACATTCATCAGGATTAATCAACCTGGATTAATTATCCTTCAATCTCATTCAAGCCTCTATCTTTAATTAACTTCACCATGTTAATTATTCTTAACCAAAACGATAAGAAAACTTAATTTCTTCACGAACCAGTTAACTGTTTTAGTTACATTAATCCTTATTTACTTATATATTAACTCTCATAAGTTACTTATTATGGGTTAATCAATTTTTAATTTGTCAGTCTTTAATTACATCATAACTTGTATAAGCTTATGATTTCAATTATATTTCAACTTATCCTGAGCTAAATTAACCTTTATATTAAATAATTAATCATTAATTAAACCGCAAACATTCATTTTTGATTTATCTCAACCTGTGATTATCTACCTTTCCATTTACTTCATTAAATAAATTAATTCTCCTTAATTTAATTATCTAAATTTTATGTCTTGATTAATTCCACAAAGTAATTATATTTTATTAATCACATTAGGTAATTACTTAGTAAACCACCCAATGATCATTCCACTTTAATATAAACTTAGTTAATTAACCCAATCGTTAGTTAGTTTAATTGATTAATTTTCCATTTAAATTATCCTACCTATTTAATGAATCATCGATCGTTAAACCCTATTTGATTTTAAACAGAACCATTTTCTTATTTATGCTTTATGTTTAAAACCATCTAAAACCCAAATACCTCGAGTCAAACCACAATTAACTCGAGAAAAAACCAAATCTAAAATCACAAGATCATCAGTACACATCCGAACAATTCAATCATTCATCCATTCATTTAAATTTGACCATTTAAATTTAAATAAAAAAAATCAACCAGAGTGAGATTTACTCACCTTTGCTTTTATTTGCAATCCACTTCCACATTGACTTGATTTCCTCGATTTTTGACCTTGTACAAATAAATAGATGATTTTATTAACATTTGAAATAATCTCTAAGTAATTTATCATTCAATGAGTTAAATTGACCAATATTTTAGTTTAAACAATCATTTAGTCTTATAACGAATAAATTAATTTTTAAGCAGGTTTCCTTAAATAAATAGATTTTCACTAACAAAAATATATAAATAGATTAATTAAATATATTAGTTTCCATGATACATCATGCATTTCTTTCTTTAATATACTAGTAAACTTAAAATAACATATATACGTTTCCCTGCTCATATTTAAATTAACTATGTAGGTGTGTATATATATTTTTCAAACTGCTTGTATAATAAAAATCTAACTTGACATGTCAAAATCTTATGTATACTTACTGCAAAAAAAAAATTATTAAATAAAAGGAATTCAATACCTCTCTGCCTCACACAATGCTTCGCACGAAGCAGCTGCCATTCACGCGAGCGTCACTGCCAAAAATGCTGAAACCCTAGCTCAAACCCTAAAGCCCAATTGCCTCACCTCGCAACTGCGAATTCGACCCTAACTGCTTCGACGAAGGCAATGTCTCGAACGCGAGCTCGTCTTTGGCTGTCGATCTCGTAACTAACCCTCGCCTGCTAATCGCGCCACTGTGCTCGGCTAAGTCATCAGGCGATTCGAAATGAATCGAATTCCTCCACAATCAATCCCGACCCATATTCGATCGGCCATGATTAGGGTTTCGATTTGAGAAAATGGAAGCTTGTTTTTTTTTTCAAAATGGCTTCGGCCATTTCCGTTCTCCCTCTGATTTTGATTTTTGATTTTTTTATAAGAGAAATCGGTATTAGGATAGAAAATAATGTAGATGAAGGAAACGACTTCGATCGCCATTATATTTTTTTTTAACAAGAGAACTCGATTTCAACTAATATTAACAGAGGGAAGAAAGGAAAAGGAAGTCGCGTGATTAAAGGAAGAAGCAAGCGTATCAGAGATAGCAAAGCCTTGATTTAACAGGTTAAAATATTATTTAATTATAAATATCCCACTTTACCCAGCTCAAAACTTCGAACCACGGTCGAGGCATGCCGCTAAGCGATTATAAGGTTTTACCCGTGTTCCGGACACAATGGAATGGGTTTCGAAGGCTAACTCGATCATATGCGCGAGTTATGGAAATAAACGATCGATTAAAAATTAAATCGATTTAAATCGTTTTAAGCGTTTTGAGCTGCCAGGGTCAAACGACAACTCTGATCGCTATGAAAATTGAAATCCGATAATAACTAACTATTACGGATCCAATGGAACTGATTTCGTCGAATTCCGAGACTGTGCCTCGAAAGGCTATTTTTTAAAAATATCGATTAAAACGATATAATTTCAAAACTTAACAAAACACTTCCAAATTCAATTTCAACACTTTTACCATCTTCGGTACTATCAATATAGATTCTATAAGCCTTCAAATTATTTTTAACAGGCTTAGAAATTTCTGATTCAACAATTTACCCAATTTCAAATTACATAATTCAATAATTTAATTATCAAGTAAATATTGATATTTTGAAATTCAAGTTTAAAATTAACTTTAATTATCCTAATTTAAATTGTCCAAAATTCTGGGTCGTCACATTCCTCCCCCCTTAAAAGAATTTCGTCCCCGAAATTACTAATTAGGAAGAATGGGCCAATACCCGTTTACTTTTCCGCCAAAACCAACAGTTTTATCAACATCCTACCAACTATCTTTCATTAAAATTCATTATCACATCAACCAACTTCCCAAAACCTTCTATAGTTTCAAACAATACCCTTTTGCTCAATAATCTAAATTTCAATTTAAAACCAAATTTTGAATTATCAAAATTTTCTCAAAATTTTTCTAACTCTCTAAATTTCTAAAAATTTTTGCCAGCGTCTCCTTTGCTCGGCTAGCTCGGTACAACTACAAAATGCCTCTACGGGTTTCCAAGTTCCAAAAGAAAACAAAAGCCAAGTGGCTAGATCAAAAACCCAATCAAATTTCATATAGAATTTAAATGCATACCTTTTAGTCAGGCGATTCAAACTTATCTTTTGGAATCACATCCAATTTTCTTTCCCTTTAGTACCTGCATAACCTACTTAGCAATA
The DNA here is from genome assembly GCA_030765085.1 of Allium cepa. Taxonomy (NCBI): domain Eukaryota; kingdom Viridiplantae; phylum Streptophyta; class Magnoliopsida; order Asparagales; family Amaryllidaceae; genus Allium; species Allium cepa. The sequence goes on from CM060928.1 coordinate 593,139,195, forward strand.
ATATTCAATCATAGCCTTTTCAAATCATTGTATACATTTTCCTACATAAGTTTCATACCCACTTTTATTCAAATTAGTTTTCCCCACCTTCATACGAATTCAATTTACATTAAATTTTGAATATTAAATTTTATCTTTCAAGTATAACTTATTCATATTAGTTCATCTACAAATTTACTTTAGATTTTCAATTTGAAATTATTTTGTCGTTAACAAAAATTTTTCCACAACTTTCAAAAATTTCTAACTCCCAAAATTTTGGAATTTTTTTGGCAGAGTCTCCTTTGCGCGGAGGAGCTTTCGCAATTTGACAAGAGATATAAATATATATACATCGGCCCACCTGGTCGGAAAAAGGAAAAACAGTTCATATTTCCTATTTTTATTGTGTAGGCGTACCTTATTTAGCATTTTGAGCAAGCGGCTTATTTATTCTAGCAAATAGCGCAACCAAATCCAGCCAAACGGCTTCCCGGTACCTGTACTTACTCAATTTAAAGTTACTTTAATGGAAAAACACAAGCATTACAAAAGCATCAAACACCAAACGCTTACCATAAGCGATTTATATGATTTAAAGCCAATCCAATTGCTTTTAACCAAATTTATATGTCATTTCATTCAATTTTAATGGTTTACAACTCAATTGCTTATGTTCAATTTATTTTTAATCCAAACAAACTCATATTCACTTTAAATGATTCAAAAATCAATTTATTAAATCTCTATCAACTCATAGCATTATAATTACTTTTATTTACGCCGAACGACAACTATTTTTTTTTTGCAATTTCGACGATATTCGCTTAATAAAGTATCTATTTTAGTTTCTAACTACTTTAAATTAATTTCAACTCATTCTATATTTACTTCCATTTCATTTCTAATTTATTCTCCAACCATTTATTTAGCTCGACACATTACATTCCTGTATACTCTAGCCATTCCCAAATTAATTTAATCCAAGCTTTTATTTAATGGGCTTTCACTCTTATTCGAAGCCAAGCTTCCCTAAATTTTAAACTTAAGTGAATTTACTTTAATTTATTCCAACATCAAACTTAAATTTACTTCTATTTGATTCTCATTTAACCAACTTCCATTAAATTCAGTTAGCCCATCCATTTTAAATTTTAATTTTAAATTCACCTTCTCAATTTATCAAAATAATATCCAAGCACATACTTAACTCATTTATACTTCAAATTAATATGCCACCGAACTTAAGTTCAATCTGATAATCCAATTCCAATCACCACTTTGATTTAGTTTTTATTTAATCACACTTCATCCATTTATTATTTAACTCAATTAACCCATTTTAAAATTTTAATTTGCTTACTTGACTCATTTCGAATTTATTTCATTAATACAAAGTCATTCTCAATTTATTTCTATTCACTTGGGTTTTATTTGCATTCAAACCATTTCTATTATAATTTACTGTCATTTCATTCGACTACACTTCTCTTATATCTAATTTACTTGCAAATTTCATTAAATATTATTCAAATCACCCTTGAACTTTATTTGTAATTCAAACCATCACATTTTCAATCTAACTCTATTTTATTTTTATTTTTACATCTCTTCTAATTTATTTCATTATCAAATCCAAGACGAATTCTACCTATAATTCTAATTCATTTCCAAGCTCCGTTATTAATTTACAATCCATTTATTTACCAAAGTTAAATTTTATTAACATACTCAATCATATAATTATTTAGCCAATTATCTTACTTTACACTTCTAAATCAATATTCGATTTTAATTACAAATTCACTTCATTAAAATTCCAGTTTGGATTCCCTTGATTTTCCAAAATTCCAACATCTTTATTTAAAAAATTTAGAAATGCTTTTAAATTCACATCATACTATTAAAATAACTCTTTATAAAAATACTTTTTATAACTCGATGTCTCAACCAGTCCATCCTTGTTCTCACAGAAATTCAGTCATACGTTGATCAGACGTAGGACTGAAAATCTATAAGTACTTGGTAAACCCGTTTTCAACACCCAGTGAAAATACTTGGAAAATAATTTTATTGAAAATATAGAAAACAGTTTTGAAAATAGAGGAAGTATCTTTGGTGAGAATGCTCTGGAAATCATCACCCCCATCCATGGTCACGGTTACATTCCAGGGTTACGTTGCCATAGCAGTAAAAGTCCATGCAACTATAGGCTCTCCGCGGCCTCTCGATTTCGCCATGGAACCCACAACATATCACAGTTACATCCCAGGGTTACGTTGCCATCACAGCAAAAGTCCATGTAACTGCAGGCTCTCTGCGGCCTCTGATTTTCGCTGTCGAAATGAAGCTTCTCCACTCCTACATAGGTCGCAGTCAACCGATATAAAATCAAATGCAGACTATTGGCCCTCAGCGGCACACACGACTTTTGCTATGTTATACCATAGGTCGCAGTCTACCGATATAAAATCAAACGCAGACTGTTGGCTCTCAACGGCACACATGACTTTTGCTATGTTATACCATAGGTCGCAGTCTACCGATATAAAATCAAACGCAGACTGTTGGCTCTCAGCGGCACACACGACTTTCGCTATGGCATACTCTACTCATAATCCCCAGGACTAGTTTTGTCCGGACTCCTCATAGGATCAACTTTAGAACCCCCCCTTGGGGCTCAAGGCAGCACCACCCGGTGGTACTCTTGAGAAGTACATTTCAAGGGAGCGCCTTTTTCCCCAGATCCATCATCAAAACACTTTATACTATATATATATATATATATATAGTATCTTTCAAATCATACACCTAGTATGATCTCATACAAAGTTCCTTTACGCAAAATCGATTATTCCAAAATCGATAATTCTCAAACTAGGCTTTCCAAATTTTAATATTGTTTTTACCCAAAAATCAAAAGCCTTTCCAAATCCAAAGGTTCCCAAAACCCTTTTTTCAAAATCCTCATAAGATCCTTTATATATATAATTTTAGAAAAAAAACTTTGGATCCTTTCAAATTTGTATAAATCTCCTTTTATACTTCAAACACCTTCAAAAATCCTTTTCTTCCAGCAATAGATTTAACAAGGGGACTTTCTTCTTACATATAACAAAGATATATAGCTTTGTTTATTCAAAATCAAATATTCCAATTTGATTACTCTTTTCAATATCTATTTCATTCAAATCCGTACGATATACACATATTATCTGTACGCTATACAAATTTGATCGCCCACTCGATCACACAATTTCGCTTCCAAACTAGTATTGTCCATCCGACTTCCTAGTGCAGACTCAGATCTGGTTTCTTGATTAGAAACTGTCATTCTCCTTGCATAGCCATAACTATGATAGAGAACATCCAGAACCAATCAACAATCCATATCCAGGTTCACCGTCGAAAATCGAGTGAAAAATCCCAACTCGAATCGATAAACTATCTCGAAATTATGTGCTCGAATTTGGATCAAACCGCTATGCGAATAGAATAATATATGTTCATCCTACGTATTTATTTCCATTGATTATCAGCCAAATCAATTTACTTTCTATTCACATTTCCTTAAATTACCCTTCACTTATTTACAATTGCCTTAATCCCCATTTGGATTATCACTTCAATTCTTATCTCAGTTGGATATTTAAATCAATAACAGTTTAAACTCCGACCAGATTATATTTAGAAAATAGCTTGAAAATTTTAAAAATAAATAAGTAGTTGAAAAATAATTATTAGTTTGCAAAATAGCTATAAAATAGTTAACTAATTATAGAATAGTTGAAAATAGTTAAATTGTTTCAGAAATTTTTACATAATTGCCAAATAGTTGTAAAATAGAAATTAGTTTGTGAAATAGTTGAAAAATAGTAATTAGTTTAGAAAACAGTTGAAAAATGATTAAATAGCTCCAAAAATAATGGTAAAACAAATATAAAATAAGTTAGCTTTAAAAAGAAAGGTTGTATATATTTAATAGCTTAGAAAAATAAGTTTATATTAAAACAATTTATTTAAAATAGTCAAGAGTCAAACTGTTCACTTCCCCAACAATTCAACTTAAATTTCCACTTCCATTTAATTGACCCAATTCTAACTTGAATAGCTTCAATTTCTATTGAAATTTATTTAAACCCAATTCAAGTTGAATCAACCTTGATTCCCTTCCCAATTTAAATCAAATTCTATTTGATTTTAATCCTGTTCAATTCTAATTATAGTTTCATATTATTCCAATCAATTTGAATTATTATCAATTTAATTTCAGAGTCCAATTCTCAAAATTCCATTTTAAATTATCTTTACTTATATATTTCAAGGTTCAGATAAGAATTCAATGCAATTTTATTTTAAAATTTTAATTTATTATTCAATTTTATCTCTCAGTTTGAAGCCGGTTCTTAAACAATTTTAATTTACAAACTTAATTATTCAAATTTTCAGTTTAAAGTGATTCCATATCCTTAATTTCAAATTAAAGTTAGATTTCCCTTTATCTCAATAATGGATATATTACCACACTTTATACCTCATTTATTGAAACAAATCCAATTTGCAATTTAAAGATTTTTAACAACAATAGGGTGATATCATCCAATTTATTTTAAAACGTCCATCCATTTCCAATTTCCAGATCCCAAACCCATTTTAAGATCACACAAACTACCAATTCAAATTAACCATTTAACTTTCTAAGTTAAATTCCAAATTCATCTTAAAATCTCCAATTCAAGTTGTTCTGTAACAATCCGCATATTTGTCGATTTTATATTTAAATATTTTATTTGAATATTTTATCGATACTTGGAATTTAGTCCGAAAAGCTACTATCCGCATACGGTCGAATTAGGACTCGGGACCACTTCCATTGAGTTCAAAATGACGTTTGCAACCTTTTTGAGTATAAACTTTGATATATTTGGAGCTAGTCAAAAATTTGACCATTTTCACTTTGGGTTTGGGTTTGGGTTCAGCCCTATGTTTGACTTATACTCAAAAATGAACCACTCCTCCCTATTCACTCTCACTTTCTCCTCTTTTCAGTTCTAAAGCATCAATGGTGGGAGAGATGGGAAATTAAAACTCCAAAACCCTAGTTTCCTTTTGCAAATCAAGCTCTAGCTCCAAACTAAAAGAAGAACCCATTGGTAAGCTTCTCTTCTTCTTCTCCAACTCTTTCTCTCTTTGATTTCAGAAAATTCCTAAACCTAATTTGGGAAATGTTTCTCTTTTTAGCTTAGAATCAAGCTTCTTGAGTTGGATTTCAAGAGTGGTTGATTCCCCTTTTGCTTTCAAGCTTCTTCTTCAATCGTTTGGGTTCAAAGGTGAGATTTTTATCTCACATCTTAGTTTATAACTATCTTCGATTGTTAGGTATGAATTCCTAACACTTATTCATGTGCATTTGCTTTTGGTCCTAACACTTATTCGTGTGCATTTGCTTTTGGTTTGGATTGATTTGATGAATATTCCAATTTTTAGTGTTTTGAGTTCAAATCTTTAAAAAAATCCTAACTTTGATGTTTGAACATGTTTTTGGTGATGTATCGAGGAGCATATAGGGTCGGGTAGTCGATTGGCATAAACTCTTAGCGTCGTTGCTCGTGCGATTGCAATTTGGTCGAGATTTGCATCTCATTTGAAATAGGTTTAAATTGGCAGAACATCAGGTTCGGCCGACCGAACCCCTAGGCCGGTCGACCGACCTGCTTCCAAAGTGCATAGGCACTTCTCTGTTTATGGTCCGGTCGACCGACTACAAGGTTCGGTCGACCGACCGGCTACCCCGAGCATTTTTGTTTTTCTGGTCCGGTTGACCGAGCTCTGTTGCCGGCCGACCGACCTGTTGCAATTTTGCCTACTTCGCCTAATTTTTTGAATTTCCAACTTTAATCGATTTGTGTTGTTTCCTATTTGTTGTTATCATTTATTATGACCTTGATGACTCCTTTTTAGGGATTTTTGAATATCCATTTCGATGGATCCTTTATCGATTTCTTTGGATTTTTATTCACGTCTTCGTATGTGAATTTTAGTGATTGATTGTTCCTACAATCTTCTTTGTGATTTGTCACTTTAAAAATATAAAGGTTTTCTATACTAGTAGTAAATATCAAAACTCTTTCTTTAAATGATTTCAACACTATTTTATTACAAAGCCCGTTTTCTTAAACCGTTTTCCAATCTATTAGTATATACAGGCCTTTTCCTCACTCGTATGAGAAATCTAATTAAACGACTTAGTAAAACGAGTGGTATGAAACGCTTGCGTTTACTTCGTTGGTTAATTCTTGGACTTGTTCGATTGAATCTCTTGTGACAATTTTCTAGTGGAGATCTACAATTTGTTCGTAAATATTTAAGTTAAGCTACTGGTTATGGGACATGAAGCTAAGCTCATATATTTACTAGCTTACTGTAATTGACACTTCTCTTTGATCATGACGATCATTTTAAGATTTAGACTAGCAATTGTGCGATGTCTCTTTGTTTTGGTGTGATTTCAACTCACACATGTGGGGTAGCTCCCCATGGTCTTCGGGCCATTCGTGTGCCAAAAATTAATGGCTAGCTACCATGAGATAGCTTCTCGTTCGTGTGATACATATGTTGGTGAGTTTTAATGCTCCCGTTCGTGTGATAGGCCTCCCCCCTTTCTTGTGATTTCTGGATTTCGTGTGTTGAATTCTGGAATTTATGCTTCACCTATTTTTGTGATTTCTATTGATATGCTTTATCAATTTTTATGCATTGGTGAATTCGTGTAACATTGACTTGTTGTGAATTCAAGTTTTGGGTATGAAACCCTTTTTGGGTCTTTTTGAAGATTTGTGTGATATTGATTAATCTCATGTTGAGTTTCAATTGCATACTTATAGTAGTATGCCATTATGGTTATCATATGTTTATGCCATATCTCTTATTCTATATCATGTCGTCTGATATTTATAGCTAGACTGATCCGTTTATTATTTTCTTATTAAACAATACTCGGGTCAGACCGAGATGTTACAGGTGCTTCTGCTTGACTTCTCCCCAGGGATTTATTACTCTGACTTTTGGCTAACTACTTAGATTAGTGGTTTATTTTGTTGTATACACTTGAGATATGGACTCATAGATGTATTCTTTTGTATAGCACGTGTTGATATTCTTTTGTATTATTGTGGATCTTTTTGACCACTACTCTGATATACACTTTCATGTGTTAGTTATATATTCATATCTTCTTCAAGCCTTTGTGACATGAATTATCTGTGACTGATTTGTGTTATGCTTATTTCTATATTTGTTTCCGATGATTATTATAGCCACTGTGTAGTAGCTTTGTGTTTGTATCGGTATGCAGGATTTCCTCTTGAAATAAAATACATGTTATACTATCTAACATATCGGTGCTCGCGCAAAGCAATTACACGGATGGTCGCTCCTCAACAGCCTTATTCTCCGCGCTAGTTGACAGCATTACACCGTAGTGTTCTTGGCTAGCGTGGGTATAGAGGTGAGGCATCACAGCTTGGTATCAGAGCCAAACTTTGGAACAATATGGAATATTATAACAAGGATCATCGTCCTAAGTCTTTCTTAGGAGTCATGCTTTAGGATTTAATTCGAGTCTTCGTACCGATTCATCCTATTTCCTTTATGATTCCTTGTTTTATCTATCAAGAATTACTTGATATTTATCTTGAGAATAACTTTTCCTTCTTCTTTATTTCTTTATTAAAGAAGAGAAATGGTTAGACCTGGTCGTCCCAGAGCTGGGCCATTTAGTGCTACACCCCAAGATGGAGTTTTTATGACTACCCAGCAACTTCTTGACCTTGTCACGAATGCTCAAGCAGCTGGTTTTAATCCGGAACCTATCACCCTAAATCTGGGTTTGCACGTTTGTGCAATGATTACACCAACCTGGGCGGGAAGCCATTCAAAGGTTCTGAAACTATTATTGAAGTCCAGGCTTGGCTAAGGTCATGCAATTGAATCTTTTCTCGCATGAATCTTATTGACCTTCACCGAGTTCAGGTGGCTTCTAGTATGCTCCAAGAAAGAGCATTGGACTGGTACGAACTTCTTATTTCTGAGATTAATGAAGCGGATCTCACCTGGGAGCAATTCCGGGAATGCTTCGAGTTGAAATTTGTACCAGAAGCAGAGAAAGTGACATTGGCTCGACGATTTATAGACCTTGTTCAAGGTGATTCTTCCGTGACTGATTATGTCGCCTCCTTCGAGTCGCTTTCCAAATATGGGGTTGAATACATCAACACCCCATTGAAAAAGAACCAGAGGTTCGTCTATGGCTTAAACAAAAATCTCAAGAAGCCATTACTTCTAAAATTAGAAGTTCCTTTCGACCAACTCGTTGATATCGCTCTTCGTCTTGAAGAGGCTGGTAAGGAGAGTGATGTTGAAGTGGTGGCTTCCAAACCAAACTTCAACAACAAGAAGAGGCCAAACAAATTTAAAGGTCCTTATCCCAATAAGAAAGGGAGGTAAGCAACTCCCGCTGCAAAGACATTTTCCTCTACTGAAGGGAAATGCTTTAACTGTGGTTCCCGAGACCATTTTGCGAACAAGTGTTCAAAGCCTCGTACTTGTCGCTATTGCAAAAGCCCGCATCATTATTTATCTTCTTGCCCCAAGCTTCAGGGCAAGAAGGAGGGAAAGCTTAATGTTGCTCAAGCCCCTGGCAACACATCTCGTGGTCAAGGTATTTCTCATTCTATCCTTGATGGCATTATTATATTTCGTGATCAACCTATTCGAGTTCGTTTTGATACGGGAGCATCCCATTCTTTTATATCAAAAGAGCTTGTTGATACTTTTTCTTTAAGTGTTGTTGCTTTAATGACTTCTTTGAGAATTGCGAATCCGGTTGGTGGATCCGCAACTCTTAGTTTGCTTTGTAAAGATGTGGAGATTATTTTGTGTGATTTTCCTTTCCTAGCCGATTTGCATGTCATGCGTTATTTAGGCTTTGGAATGATTTTGGGAATGGATTGGCTTAACCATTATGAAGCTCACATCCTATGTCCCGAGCGGACTATTTATCTCCGACACCCTCAATCTGTTAAGCAGATTTCTATTAATCTTAAAGATTCGGATTCCAGCTTGGTTGCATCTTTATATTCTTTAAATCCTCGTGATGACGATAATGATGATGAGGAAGATATAATTTCTCTTATTCACGTTGTTTGTGAATTTTCTGACATATTTGAGCCCATTTTAGGATTACCGCCCAAGCGAGCAATTGAGTTCAGAATTAATCTTATCCCTGAAGCTCAACCTATTACTCGTCCTCCTTATCGTATGTCCAATAAAGAAAATGAGGAGATGCGTAAATAATTATCCAATTTGGAGATGAAGCAATTTATTCGCTCTAGTTCCTCGCCTTGGGGAGCTTCGGCTATTTTCATGAAGAAATCTGATGGTACACTTAGGCTTTGCATTGACTACCGCAAGCTTAATGATCTTACTATCAAGAATAAATACCCTTTACCTCGGATTGATGATCTATTCGATCAACTTAGTGGTGCTAGAGTCTTTTCGCAATTGGACTTGGCTACCGGTTTTCACCAGCTTCGTATCGCAGAGGATAGCATTCCTTTGACATCGTTCCGTACGCGTTATGGATCTTATGAATGGCTTGTTATGCCATTTGGTTTAACGAATGCTCCAGCTTATTTCGTTGACCTTATGAATCGAGTTTTCAAAGATTTTCTCGATCGATTTGTTCTCATCTTTATTGATGATATTCTTGTGTATTCAAAAACCGAGGAGGAACATGAGAAGCATCTTCGGATTGTGTTGGAAACTCTTAGGATTAATCATTAAACGGCAAAGTTTTCTAAATGCCACTTTTGGCAATCTCGTGTGAAGTTTCTCGGTCATATTATTTCATAATCCGGAATTTCCGTGGATCCTTCAAAGATTGAAGCGATTCAAGATTGGAAGAGACTGGAGAGTGTGATAGAGATTCATAGTTTCCTTGGATTGGCAGGTTATTACCGCCGTTTTATCAAAGACTATTCTAAGATTGCCGTGCCTCTCACCGGCTTAACGAAGAAAGGTGTTAAATACATTTGGTCGGACAAATGTGAAACTTCTTTTCAAAAACTTAAGGAACTTCTTTCTGATGCTCCTATTCTTGTTATTCCCGAGGGGAATCAAGATTTCGTTGTTTATACCGATGTTAGTCGCGTTGGTTTGGGTGCCGTTCTTATGCAAAGAGAACATGTTATTGCTTATGCTTCTAGGCAATTGAAGCCTGCTGAGACTAGATATGCCACTCATGATTTAGAGCTCGCGGCTATTGTTTTTGCTCTTCGGATTTGGCGTCATTATCTTTTGGGAGAGAAATTTATTCTTTATACCGATCATAAGTATTTGAAGTATTTATTCTCTCAAAAGGAACTTAATTTGCGTCAACAACGATGGCTCGAGTTCCTTGCTCCTTATGATCTTGATATTCTTTATACCCCTGGTAAGGGTAATCGTGTCGCCGATGCTCTTAGCGTAAACAACAAGCTGTTGTTTCGATGATGATATCCGAATGGAACGATCTCGAGATTTTATCCACTTGCGAAATTCGAGACCATGTTTCCGATTTATGTTCATCTCTTGTTTTATGTAGCCTTTAGGCTCACCCTTCTCTTTTAGACCGCATTCTTGAAGCTCAAAGGCTAGATCCTAAATTGGCTCTTCTTGGCCAAAATATTAAGGATAAAATTGATATTGAAGGTTTGAAAGACTTTGATATTGATTCTCGTGGCGGCATTCGAAAATTTGGTAGACTTATCGTGCCAAATATTAGTGATCTTCGTAAAGATATTTTAGAAGATTCTCATCATTCTAAATTTACCATTCATCTCGGTAGTAGTAAAATGTACGTGGATATGAGGCGACTTTATTATTGGGAGAGAATGAAACTTGATATTGCTAACTTTGTTAAGCGTTGCATGACTTGCCAACTTGTTAAGGCCGAACATCAAAGACCCGGTGGGTTATTGCAACCTTTGGAAATTCCAATTTGGAAGTGGGACCAAATTTCCATGGATTTTATAGATGGCCTTCCCCGTTCTCGTTCGGGTCATGATAGCTTATGGGTGATCGTTGATAGACTTACTAAATCTGCCCATTTTATTCCCGTTCGGTCTAACCGAACCGTGCCTCTTTTGGCCAAAATTTTTATTAAAGAGATTGTTAAATTACATGGAGTTCCTACTTCTATAGTTAGTGATCGTGATCCATTGTTTACTAGTGGATTTTGGAAGAGTCTTCAAAAAGCTTTGGGAACGAAGCTTAATTTTAGCACCGCTTATCATCCCCAGTCTGATAGACAAACCGAGCATGTGAATCAAACTCTTGAAGATCTTCTCCGTGCTTGTGTGCTTGATTTTGGTGGAAGTTGGGAAGATCATATTTCTCTTGTTGAGTTTTCCTATAATAATAGCTTCCAATCTAGTATTGGTATGGCACCTTTCGAGGCACTCTATGGAAGGCCATGCCGATCTCCTTCTTGTTGGCTTGAGGCCGGTGAGAAGTTGGTTTTAGGTCCAGATTTTATTCGTGATTCCACAGAAAAGATTGACCTTATTCGTCATAGGATGAAAGAAGCCCAGAGTAGACAAAGATCCTATGCCGATAACCGAAGAAGGAAATTAGAATTTTCTGTGGGAGATCTTGTGTTCATTCGTGTTTCACCTATGAAAGGTGTTGTACGTTTCAGTCGATCGGGAAAATTAGTGCCTCGATATATTGGGTCATTTCCTATCACCGAACGTATTGGTTCCGTGGCTTATCGCCTTTTATTACTGGCTCAGTTTTCTGCTATTCATGACGTGTTTCACGTTTCTCAATTACGGAAGTGCCTTCGAGATTCCGATTCTATTCTTGAGCCCGGTGTTGTGGAAGAGATTGAAGTTTCACCTAATTTAACTTATGAGCAATATCCTATTCGTATCATTGCTTCGGAAGTCAAACGACTTCGAAATAAAGATTTTCCGCTTGTTAAAGTTCAATGGTCTTCAAATCCTAAGGATTGTTCTTGGGAATCTAGAGAGTTCATCGAGCGAACACATCCGGACTTACTTTCTCGTGCTCTTTGAGGTGAACTTCTTATTTCAAACTTCTTTTGTGTTGAATATGCTTTTATGGTTGTTACTATATATCTTCTTCTTAAATATTGCGAGGACGCAATTTCTTTAAGGAGGGGAGTCTGTAACAACCCACATATTTGTCGATTTTATATTTATATATTTTATTTAAATATTTTATCGATACTCGGAATTTAGTCTGAAAAGCAACTATTTGCATACGGTCGAATTAGGACTCGGGACCACTTCCATTGAGTTCAAAATGACGTTTGCAACCTTTTTGAGTATAAACTTTGATATATTTGGAGCTAGTCAAAAACTTGACCATTTTCACTTTGGGTTTGGGTTTAGGTTCAGCCCTATGTTTGACTTATACTCAAAACTGAACCACTCCTCCCCATTCACTCTCACTTTCTCCTCTTTTCAGTTCTAAAGCATCAATGGTGGGAGAGATGGAAAATTAAAACTCCAAAACCCTAGTTTCCTTTTGCAAATCAAGCTCTAGCTCCAAACTAAAAGAAGAACCCATTGGTAAGCTTCTCTTCTTCCTCTCCAACTCTTTATCTCTTTGATTTCAGAAAATTCCTAAACCTAATTTGGGAAATGTTTCTCTTTTTAGCTTAGAATCAAGCTTCTTGAGTTAGATTTGAAGAGTGGTTGATTCCCCTTTTGCTTTCAAGCTTCTTCTTCAATCGTTTGGGTTCAAAGGTGAGATTTTTATCTCACATCTTAGTCTATAACTATCTTCGATTGTTAGGTATGAATTCCTAACACTTATTCATGTGCATTTGCTTTTGGTTTGGATTGATTTAGTGAATATTCCAATTTTTAGTGTTTTGAGTTCAAATCTCTAAAAAATCCTAACTTTGATGTTTGAACATGTTTTTGGTGATGTATCGAGGAGCATATAGGGTCGGGTAGTTGATTGGCATAAACCCTTAGCGCCGTTGCTCGTGCGATAGCAATTTGGTCGAGATTTGCATCTCATTTGAAATAGGTTTAAATTGGCAGAACATCAGGTTCGGCCGACCGAACCCCTGGGCCGGTCGACCGACCTGCTTCCAAAGTGCATAGGCACTTCTCTGTTTATGGTCCGGTCGACCGACTACAGGGTTCGGTCGACCGACTACAGGGTTCGGTCGACCAACCTGCTACCCCGAGCATTTCTGTTTTTCTGGTCCGGTCGACCGAGCTCTGTTGCCATCCGACCGACCTGTTGCAATTTTGCCTACTTCGCCTAATTGTTTGAATTTCCAACTTTAATCGATTTGTGTTGTTTCCTATTTGTTGTTACCATTTATTATGACCTTGATGACTCCTTTTTAGGGATTTTTGAATATCCATTTTGATGGATACTTTATGATTTCTTTGGATTTTTATTCACGTCTTCGTATGTGAATTTTAGTGATTGATTGTTCCTACAATCTTCTTTGTGATTTGTCACTTTAAAAATATAAAGGTTTTCTATACTAGTAGTAAATATCAAAACTCTTTCTTCAAATGATTTCAACACTATTTTATTACAAAGCTCGTTTTCTTAAACCGTTTTCCAATCTATTAGTATATACAATCCTTTACCTCACTCGTATGAGAAATCTAATTAAATGACTTAGTAAAACGAGTGGTATGAAACGCTTGCGTTTACTTCGTTGGTTAATTCTTGGACTTGATCGATTGAATCTCTTGTGACAATTTTCTAGTGGAGATCTACAATTTGTTCGTAAATATTTATGTTAAGCTAGTAGTTATGGGACATGAAGCTAAGCTCATATATTTACTAGCTTACTGTAATTGACACTTCTCTTTGATCATGACGATCATTTTAAGATTTAGACTAGCAATTGTGCGATGTCTCTTTGTTTCGGTGTGATTTCGACTCACACATGTGGGGTAGCTCCCAATGGTCTTCGGGCCATTCGTGTGCCAAAAATTAATGGCTAGCTACCATGAGATAGCTTCTCGTTCGTGTGATACATATGTTGGTGAGTTTTAATGCTCTCATTCGTGTGATAGGCCTCCCCCCCTTTCTTGTGATTTCTGGATTTCGTGTGTTGAATTCTGGAATTTATGCTTCACCTATTTTTGTGATTTCTATTGATATGCTTTATCAATTTTTATGCATTGGTGAATTCATGTGTCATTGACTTGTTGTGAATTCAAGTTTTGGGTATGAAACCCTTTTTGGGTCTTTGTGAAGATTTGTGTGATATTGATTAATCTCATGTTGAGTTTCAATTGCATACTTATAGTAGTATGCCATTATGGTTATCATATGTTTATGCCATATCTCTTATTCTATATCATATCGTCTGATATTTATAGCTAGACTGATCCGTTTATTATTATTTTATTGAATAATACTCGGGTCAGACTGAGATGTTACAGGTGCTTCTGCTTGACTTCTCCCCAGGGATTTATTACTCTGACTTTTGGCTAACTACTTAGATTAGTAGTTTATTTTGTTGTATACACTTGAGATATGGACTCATAGATGTATTCTTTTGTATAGCACGTGTTGCTATTCTTTTGTATTATTGTGGATCTTTTTGACCACTACTCTGATATACACTTTCATGTGTTAGTTATATATTCATATCTTCTTCCCACTTAAAAACTTATCACTTGGGTATCACATCCCATTCCTAAACTCAACATTTAGGGTTTATTCAAACTATTTTTTATTTATATATATTCATTATTCATACATATTATTTCCTTTACACACGAGGTCATCCTTAAATTTTAGACCACTTTTGGTCTTTAATTCAAATCAAATTTTCAAACAACCCATTGTTTGCAATAAGTCTCGGTTATTCAAAGAATACTTACTTATTATTTCTCATTATTTTAATTTAAAAGTTATACTCATTTTATAAATTTACTTCATTTGGCTTACTTAATAACAAATATATCATTATCATTTAATTAAATTTTGATTTGGTTGTATTTTCATTTTTACTTAATTTAATTCCAATTCAAGATTTCAATTTGGTTGTATTATATTACTTCTAAATTTTAATTCTAATAATTTAACAACCAATCGTCTTAATATTTGTTAGAATGAAATATTCCTTTATATTCCAAAATATACTTTTATATAAAATCATTTTAAAAATTTATATAAGAAAATAACAAGTACGCTCTCATATATATATGTGTGTGTGTGTGTGTGTGTGTGTGTGTGTGTATTCTTAACTCATTCTAGAGTACTACAGACTCTATTTAATGAGTAACTCCCACCCGAGCCAAGGTTCTCGCTTAACCTTTCAGCTCTGATACCAAATGTAACGACCCGAAATTTTCGAAGCCCAAAATTCCAGATAATTATGAAAAAGAAGAAAGAGATAGAAGAAAAATATCAGAAACATCAACAACTCACATTTGCAGCGAATAAAATATAATAATAAATAATAACAGTTTACAAAAGAATACTATATCTATCGATTACATTTAATATACATAAGAGTTTCACATATATACAGTCACTGAATATATACAATTATCATGTCACAGATTAGCAACAATAATATACAGCAGAAATACTCTATACGCTCTTGCCATCTAGCTCGCCTCCTGAGCTCCAGAACGTACCTACCTGAAAATCTGTAATACTCGGCCTGACCCGAGCATTACACCAAAGTAACACCCGGGTCAGGCTGGAAACCAGCGTGAGTAAACTCAACTAACAAGGAATACCAAGCAAACAACTTAAATAAGCCAGGTAACTCCTATCAATTTACAAAGCTACAATTCACTATAGACATTACTTATTTCACATATCAGTTTCTAAATACCAAAGATTTAGATTTAAACTAGTCCAGTTCCTCCAAAACACTTCACTTTAGCATGTAAATTTTATAGACCAATCTATAAACATTTGAAGTGGTTTCGGGTATTTCCCAATACCCGACCCCGGTCTCTTCGAATTCATGTCATCCTAACCCTAGTTATCCAAATGAAATACACCACATTTCATATCAGAGATATCAACTCATTCACATCATCCAATACCATTTAGTCATCCATAAGCAATGCTTAATCACATACGAATTAATTCAATTGATTCTAATTGAATTTCTAACCACATTCACTTAGATTTCTTCCTTCAATATTAATTAATTCCAAATCAAATAATTCAATCATCCCTTCAACATTCATCAGGATTAATCAACCTGGATTAATTATCCTTCAATCTCATTCAAGCCTCTATCTTTAATTAACTTCACCATGTTAATTATTCTTAACCAAAACGATAAGAAATCTTAATTTCTTCATGAACTAGTTAACTGTTTTAGTTACATTAATCCTTATTTAGTTATATATTAACTCTCATAAGTTACTTATTATGGGTTAATCAATTTTTAATTTGCCAGTCTTTAATTACATCATAACTTATATAAGCTTATGATTTCCAATTATATTTCAATTTATCCTGAGCTAAATTAGCCTTTATATTAAACAATTAATCATTAATTAAACCGCAAACATTAATCATTTTTGATTTATCTCAACCTGTGATTATCTACCTTTTCATTTACTTCATTAAATAAATTAATTCTCCTTAATTTAATTATCTAAATTTTATGTCTTGATTAATTCCACAAAGTAATTATATGTTATTAATCACATTAGGTAATTACTTATTAAACCACCCAATGATCATTCCAAATTAATATAAACTTAATTAATTAACCCAATCGTTAGTTAATTTAATTAATTAATTTTCCTTTTAAATTATCCTACCTATTTAATGAATCATCGATCATTAAACCTTATTTGATTTTAAACAGAACCATTTTCTTATTTATGCTTTATGTTTAAAACCATCTAAAACCCAAATACCTCGAGTCAAACCACAATTAACTCGAGAAACAACCAAATCTAAAATCACTAGATCATCAGTACACATCCAAACGATTCAATCATTCATCCATTTATTTAAATTTAACCATTTAAATTTAAATAAAAAAATAAAAAAATCAACCAGAGTAAGATTTACTCACCTTTGCTTTTATTTGCAATCCACTTCCACATTGACTTGATTTCCTCGATTTTTGACCTTGGATGAATAATTAGATGATTTTATTAA
The DNA here is from genome assembly GCA_030765085.1 of Allium cepa. NCBI lineage: Eukaryota > Viridiplantae > Streptophyta > Magnoliopsida > Asparagales > Amaryllidaceae > Allium > Allium cepa. Next base: position 593,156,367 of record CM060928.1, read on the forward strand.
CATTTGAAATAATCTCTAAGTAATTTATCATTCAATGAGTTAAATTGACCAATATTTTAGTTTAAACAATTATTTAGTCTTATAACGAATAAATTAATTTTTAAACAGGTTTCCTTAAATAAATAGATTTTAACTAACAAAAATATATAAATAGATTAATTAAATATATTAGTTTCCATAATACATCATGCATTTCTTTCTTTAATATACTAGTAAATTTTAAAATGACATATATACGTTTCCCTGCTTATATTTAAATTAACTATGTAGGTGTGTATATATTTTTCAAACTGCTTGTATAATAAAAATCTAAATTGACATTTCAAAATCTTATGTATACTTACTGCAAAAAAAAATTATTATTAAAGAAAAGGAATTCAATACCTCTCTGCCTCACACAATGCTTCACACGAAGCAGCTGCCATTCACGCGAGCGCCACTGCCAAAAATGCTGAAACCCTAGCTCGAACCCTAAAGCCTAACGCCTCACCTCGTAACTACGAATTCGACCCTAACTGCTTTGACGAAGGCAATGTCTCGAACGCGAGCTTGTCTTTGGCTACCGATCTCGTAACCAACCCTCGCCTGCTAATCGCGCCACCGTGCTCGGCTAAGTCATCAGGCGATTCGAAACGAATCGAATTCCTCCACAATCAATCGCGACCCATATTCGATCGGCCATGATTGGGGTTTCGATTCGAGAAATGGGAAGCTTGTGTTTTTTTTCAAAACGGCTTCGGCCATTTCCATTCTCCCTCTGATTTTGATTTTTTATTTTTTTTATAAGAGGAATCGGTATTAGGATAGAAAATAAGGGAGATGAAGGAAACGACTTGGATCGCCATTATATATATTTTTTTAACAAGAGAACTCGGTTTCAACTGATATTAACAGAGGGAAGAAAGGAAAAGGAAGTCGCATGATTAAAGGAAGAAGCAAGCGTATTAGAGATGGCAAAGCCTTGATTTTTAACAAGTTAAAATATTATTTAATTATAAATATCCCACTTTACCAGCTAAAAACTTCGAACCACCATCGAGGCGTGCCACTAAGCGATTATAAGGTTTTACCTATGTTCCGAACACAATGGAATATGTTTCGAAGGCTAACTCGATCATATGCGCGTGGAAATAAACGATCGATTAAAAATTAAATCGATTAAAATCGTTCTAAGCGTTTTGAGCTGCCAGGGTCAAACAACAACTCTGATCGCTACGAAAATTGAAATCCTATAATAACTAACTATTACGGATCCAATGGAACTGATTTTGTCGAATTCCGAGACTGTGCCTCGGAAGGCTATTTTTATTTTTATTTTAAATATCGATTAAAACGATATAATTTCAAAACTTAACAAAACACTTCCAAATTCAATTTCAACACTTTTACTATCTTCAGTACTATCAATATAGATTTTATAAGCCTTCAAATTATTTTTAACAGGCTTAGAAATTTCTGATTCAACAGTTTACCCAATTTCAAATTATATAATTCAATAATTTAATTATCAAGTAAATATTGATATTTTGAAATTCAAGTTTAAAATTAGCTTTAATTATCCCAATTTAAATTGTTCAAAATTCTGGGTCGTCACACTTATATTAGATAGTATTACAAGTTTGTAGGTATACATTTTCCAGAGACGTATTTAAAGGAGTATATGTGTCAAACATGGGAGCCCTACATTGTGGTCCGTGATTCTTATCTCGTTTCCTACTTTGACTTCCATCGCCTTTCTGGTGATTCTGCTTATTCTATATGTTTAACCGCAGCTTTCCAAAACTTTCCTCGATTTGTTTTATAGCGACATTGCTTTGGATTCCTTCCATACTAGGCCCTACATCATCCTTTTTCCTAGACTTTTTTAAATCCTCTCTTCTCAAGAACTAAGCTGCCTTAGAATAGAAAGGGTCCAATTATGCAAGGGGTTTTTTGGCCAACCAGTTGCCAAATTCAAAATCGGGATCGGCCCCTTTAGTGCCATCAGAATGAAGTTGTAACAACCCGGGATTTTGGATATTATTGTTAATATTAAATTATAATTTAATATTGTGTTTAAAAATGAATTGGATAATAAAATAAGGGACTATACTTTTTATTTTATCTAAACAATATCTTGATGAATGGAATTTGGGATTTGAAATTTAAATAAGTCATTTTATTTTATTTAAAGTCTATTTCAACATTTGATGGTTGAAAAAAGTGTAAAAGAATGAAATAAATTTTGAATTTTTTTTATGGATTTGGATTGAAAATAAATAAACGTGATGGTTTAATTTTAGTCAATTAGTAATATTGGAAATTTATTCCAATGTTTGCCTTTTATTGTAAAATAAAAGAAATAATATGAAGAAAATAAAATTTAGAAGTGTAATTAGGCTTGGAATGATGTATTAATGTTATAAAAATGTTAAAACATTTTAATACACTTCATTAGACATAAAAATAAAATTTATTTGGTTGAAATGGATGAAAATAGTGATTTTTCACTAAAAATGGGAATATCGGTAAATATTGTTAAAACTTTGTGTTACATGGGGAGAATAATATTTTTAATTGGAAAATTAAATTTTTGATGCCACTAACATATTCCCTTTATTAAAACATGGAATGCAACTTGTTTCATGTGATTTGGAAATTTTATGCAAAAGTTATGTGTAAATTACTAAAACACACATGCATATTTATTTCTGAGTGTGAGAATTGGGCTTATAGGTTATTTTGTGCCCACAAACCCAATTTTTAGAATGTTTAAAGAAATGTACATTCATTTCTTTCTGGCTATTTTTTTAGTAAAGCACTTTTCTTCTAAAAACTTCAATATTCTAAATAATGGCCTCCATATGCGTTTTATTCTATGTATGAAGGATATATACCTTTGATGTATTGTTATATTGACAACCACTTCTAAGAAGATACTTGAATCATTTGAAGTCATTATCCATATTCCTTTACACCGCCAATGATATGAGGCGAAAGCAATGTTTATTGAGTCTTATCTTTAAAACTTTGCTCGCCGATGTTCCATTTGCTTAAGCGTCAGCTATGCCACTTAAGGATGACTTCATCATCATTATCTCTTCTGCTCGCCGAGTAGAGATGTTGTCCTTTCTTGTGATGTTAAAACCCAGTTTAAGGCATGGCATCGTTGAATAAAAAGGATACCATAGCTTTCACCTACTTATCCTTATCGACTATTCTGTTTGACTGATGATTTTAGCTAGCCTGACCCGTGTGTTTTCGCTCGGGTCAGACCGAGTTGTTTCAGGTATCATCTATTGGGCTTAGCTTAAAGTTGATGTTGGATATCAGCTCTTCTTTCTCTTGAGTAGTTTCTGTTCTTTTGCATACTCTGATGTAGTTATATTTGATTCGATGTATATGGTGTGGTCAAGTACCACCTTTATTGTATTCATATTGTATTGCACTAAAAATGTATCAGTGTATATGTATATATATATGATATTGATTACTGTTATGTGATGTGCTTTTCATTTACTTATTGTATTTTGTTCTGATAGATCCATTAGCCACCTATAGTTTTGAATTAATCATTTACTGGGTATGTCGATCAACTAGAGATAGAAAAAAATTGCATTTATCGACGTATTCAGTAGATGTTTAAGACAAAATTATAGATGGTCGCCCTTAACTAGCCATGTGCTCCCCTTTAATAGACAGAATTACTCGTTAATTCTCTTTACTAAGGTGGGTCTTGGGGTAGGGCATTACAGCTTGGGATCAGAGCTGTGGTCAGGACAAAGTAGAATAAACACAGAACAGTACGTATATCATGATACAACGAAGTACAATACGGATGAATCATTTTCCTTTATTCAAGCTTGTTTTCGAATCGAGCCTTGATTCTTTTTCGAGTTTTGGGATTGTTGAGATGGAATATATCTGGGAATTTAGATAAATTGTAGTCTGTAGTATTCCTTAATAGAGTTTGATGTCATCTTATCTTATATAAAATCTTATTTAGGATTATTCTATTCTTGTTTTTGTCGATATGAGTGAGTTCGTATCAATGGAGCTGATTGATTTCTTTGAGCATTTTTGTTGCATTCCTTTAAGAGTTATGAATACTATTGAAGGGATCCACAATGATTGGCTTGTTGTAAGCATTCTGAGTTCTCTATTTGTTGCAGCTTTAGTGAGTATTTGTTTATTACTCACTATCTTAAGATGTATCTGATTTGAGATGGATTGACTTATATGATGTAAAGTCTGATCCTTTTGTTGTTATAGGATCCTATATTTATTTAGGCATCCTAATTTGATTGGTTTATTATTTCTATCACTTTGAATGTTAATGATGATTTCGAAGTTTCTGTATTCACTCTTGAGTATCGATATGATGATGGTCTATCCTAAATTCCAGTCATGGTGACTTTCTTGAGTTTTTAAGTCCATTTGGATTTGACATCCAATCGGGCAATCGAATGTTGAGGTAACCTTACTCCCAGCGCTTAGCTCTTTGGTTATCCTTCCATAAGATATCCATTGAGGAATGAGGTGAGTTTCTAGATTGTTTGAGTTTGGTTGAGTTTATCATTCAGCTTCGTTTGAGTGTTATTTTCAGATACTCAATCAATTTTATCCTTCGTAGCATTACTCCGTTTAAAGTAGTGATTTGTGGATTGTGTGCTCCTTCTCCTTCGAGAAGAATATCCTTCTTATCCTGTACCTTGATGATTTTTGGGAGTGGCTCGTGACATCGTAATATTGACGAACACTCTATCACCTTCTGTTGATTTTGAGAATCGAGTATTCTGGGAATATCTCGACACCTTCTCTTAATGTTCTTTGGTTTGGGTTTTGAAAGCTATATAAATATGAGTTTTAAAGAGAAATTTAAGCTTTGAGATATTTAAAAAAATCAAAAAACATTTTGAGAATATATTTACATGAGTAGTATTTCTTTAATAGAAATAATTTGAGAGTGTTGGGTTGTCCATCAAGTAGTTAAGAGTTCTGGTCGATACGCCTAATCAACGTTATCGATAGGAATCTCCTAAATGCTATGATGAGGCAATCAGGCACAATGGTTTGTGTTTTAAAAATTGAGATTTTGAAAATAATATTTTGAGATTAAATATTAAATTTATTTTTGAATTGCAATTGCAGCCATTGATTTTAGAGACGAGTAATAGAATGGCGAGACAGTTTTGATCGTTCAGTCAACTCTACAGCCAACAGATATATTTATTTATTAGAGACTCACTGGCGAGGCAATGCCATTTACTTATTTTTAAATTATAAAGATGAGAATATAAATGAGATTATTTTTGAGTTGTGCTTTATTGGAAGTATACTTTGAGATTTTAGAATCTATATTTTATACATTGGATGTTTTAAGAGAAGAGTTATAAGAGAATTTGCAGATTATTTTTAAAATATTTAAGTGGTTTGATAAATAGAGTAAAGAGAATTTAAACCCTTAATTTATTTTGAGTAATATTATTATGGATTTACAAATTTCTTTGGAAATTAATTTTAAAGTAAGAGAAGAAATTTGGAGTTTTAATTTGAGTTTTAAATAACTTATTAAGTAATATAGTAAAATATTTGAAAATTTTCAAATGTTGAAAATTGAGATTTAAAATTTAAAAGATGTTAAGATTTAAAAATTCTAAATATCTTCGATTAAAAAATAATTCGAGCTTATGTCCTTATTCTCGAGTATATTCAATCTTTGACCTATTATTAACGACGCGCATTTTTTACGGTCGTTCGAGTTGGTGGCCTTGTGAGAAGCCTTCTTATGATTTATCAATCTTGTCTATTGTGTCTACCCTGTTGTGAGGATGTTCTTTCCGTATATTTATGCGGAAAATCTTATTGATTATCTTCTTTATTGCTTAGAGTTTAGGTTTAAGTGAGTTTGATCCCGACTCTATTCGTGGAGTTTTGTAAAATCAATCATTTTCGATTGATTAATTGTTAAGCATCTTATTGAGTTTTGATTCGAAGATGGGATATCTTCAAAATTCTTTCGAGTTACTTGGAAAATTCGATGGTTTGCTAGTCACTATATTAGCATTTGATGGGCCATTGGATTAACCAACGTTTTTCCTTGTTTCTCTCTACCATTTTACATTGAGAGTATGAATGGCTTGAGTTTCGAGCTTGTCTATTATCCTTTGTGGGTTGAATTTTTGTGTTATTTATAGCCTTTTTCCACTAGAAATTGCGAGGACGCAATTTTGTTAAGGGGGAGAGTCTGTAACAACCCGGGATTTTGGAGATTATTGTTAATATTAAATTATAATACAAATTATAATTTAATATTGTGTTTAAAAATGAATTGGATAATAAAATGAGGGACTATATTGTTTATTTTATATAAACAATATCTTGATGAATATAATTTGGGATTTGAAATTTAAATAAGTCATATTATTTTATTTGAAGCCTATTTCAACTTTGATGGTTGAAAAAAGTGTAAATGAATGAAATAATGTTTGCAAAGTCTTTTTTATGGATTTGGATTGAAAATAAATAATTTTTATGGTTTAATTTTAGTTCATTAGTAATATTGGAAATTTATTCCAATGTTTGCCTTTTATTGTAAAATAAAAGGAATAATATGAAGAAAATAAAATTTAGAAGTGTAATTAGCTTGGAATGATGTATTAATATTATAAAAATGTTAAAACATTTTAATACACTTCATTAGACTTAAAAATAAATTTTATTTGGTTGAAATGGATGAAAATAGTGATTTTTCACTAAAAATGGGAATATTGGTAAATATTGTTAAAAATTTGTGTTATATAGGGAAAATAATATTTTGGATAATTAAATTTTTGATGTCACTAACATATTCCCTTTATTAAAACATGGAATGTAACTTGTTTCATGTGATTTGGAAATTTTATGCAAAAGTTATGTGTAAATTACTAAAACACATATGCATATTTACTCTAAATATTTTCTGAGTGTGAGAATTGGGCTTATAGGTTATTTTGTGCCCACAAACCCAATTTTTAGAATGTTCAAAGAGATATACATTCATTCTTTTGGCTATTTTTTCAGTAAAACCTTTTTCTTCTAAAAACTTCAATATTCTAAATAATGGCCTCCATATGAAGAAAAATCAAAATTCGCTCATTCTCTTGCAAATTCAAGGTTTACTTCAAGTTACAAACATAAGAGAAGTTAATCTTCTACCTATTTAGTCTCAAAATTAATATCAATTCTCTGATTGGATTCACTATAATTGAGTTTTGATATTTTCCTTGCTTGCATGTTGTTTCTATAGCTTCTACAAGTTTCTAATTACTAATCCAAGGACAAAGCTCTTTTCTTTGCAAGCAAAATCATTTAATTTGCTGCAAACAAACCCTAAGGTGAGTAATCTCACTCACGCTAGCTATAAGGAATCTTTATTATTCATATTTAGTGTAAAATTGTATGTTTGGAGCTATAAAAATCAAGTTTCGATCATATTTTGTGCTCAATCCAAAACCTGAATTCTGTCCGTCTTTGAAGCTGAAACAAAATCAGCCATAACTTTCTCATTTTTATCGAAATTTGATAATTTTGGATGTTACGGAAAGCTTAAATTATGTGCGACAACTTTCATATTTTGAGTTTTTAGTATTTTTGAGGTTAGCTATGTCAAAATCTAATTTTTCTACTGCTAAGCTGAGAGCAAAACCAATATTTGCTCTGTCCTCGAAGCTGAAACAAAATTGGCCATAACTTCTACGTTTCTTAACCGATTTAGATAATTTTAGATGTTTTGAAAATATTTTAAATCATGCGCTACAATTTTCATGTTTTGAGTTTTCTGTAATTTTGAGGTTAGTTATGTCTAAATCTGATTTTTCTACTGCTAACCCGAGATCAAAAGCAATATTTGCTTTGTGTTTGAAACTGAAACAAATTTGACCATAACTTCTTCGTTTTTCAATCGAATTTGATAATTTTAGATGTCTCGGAAAGCTTAAATCATGTAATACAGCTTTCATGTTTTGAGTTTTTTATAGTTTTGAGTTTAGCTTTGTCAAAATCTAACTTTTCTACTGCTAACCTGAGAGCAAAACCAATATTTGCTCTGTGTTTGAAACCGAAACGAATTTGACCATAACTTCTTCCTTTCTTGACCGAATTTGACAATTTTGGATTTTCGAAAAGCTTAGATCATGTGCTACAAGTTTCATTTATTGTGTTTTCTTGAATTTTGAAGTTTTCTTGGTCGAAATTATGGTTGTATGTTGCTGTCTTAAGAGCAAAATGACAGCAACAACAATCGTTGACCTTGGAATTGTATTAGCTCGTTTTTTCTCTCATTCTCTTTGTTTTGATGACCTTTTTGAGATATTTTGAGAGATATGATACCTATCGGTAGGCTAGCTATATTTGGATAATTTGAAATTCAAATTTAAATGGAATTTGAATTAATTTTGGGTTAAATTTGAATTGAAGTCGTATTGAATTCAAGTTATCAGTTTTGAGATATCCCTCTTAGTTTTCATTGCTTTCGAGAACGGTTTTTACTAAACCATTTTTGAAATACACAGACATTTCATATTATTATTACATAGTATTTTTTAAATTATTTTTCTAAATAAAGATAGATTTATTTCCTATAACAAAGGAATTTAAAATATTGGTTTTGATAATCGTTTCAGAAAATCGTTTTAAATTTCTATTTTCTCTAATAAAATTATTTATAAATAAAATTACATATTTTTATGGATTTCGAACGTATAAGAAAGGCAATTAAATGGTAAAGTAAAACATGTGGTATGTGACACATGGATTATCTTTATCGCTTAATATCGGACTTATACGATCGAAACCCTTTCGATGAACTGTTTGAGATAATTTAAGAGGTTATTAAATTTTGGGTAGATTATATGGTCCGAGAACTCCAATTTAGGAGTACATTCGATGAAGGTTCATTTTAAGATGTGTTTCTTAATCGCCAATGAAATAAGGTGAATTGAGAGCTAGAAATTTCTAATTGGAATTATGGTTATAAATAACCATCTATATGTTATTTTACTTGCTGATGAGATGAGATAAGCTTCTTTATAATGATTTTACGATGTTGAGATGTATTATGATAATTTTTACTCGTTGATAAGATGAGACAAATCACGATGCCACTAGTACTCGTCAATGAGACGAGACGAGCATGATATTGTATTTACTCGCTAATGAGATGAGGCTGAGTATATTTTCCTGATGCTTATGATGTTTTACTAGTGTGGTACCAACTAACGGCTAGTAAACCGTTAGGTGCGAACGTATGGAATGGGACATACGTAACACCTATTGGGTTCCTATCCGAGAAGTTGAGATACATTCACGATGTTTACTAGTACTACAAACCACGAGTACTCGATTGGAGTCATCACGATGTAGTTGCTACTCCGATCATCATGTTGTTATTAACTCGGGTCATTGTGACTGGCAGTCATTATGATGTTACAGACTATAGTCATTCATGATGTTCACGATGTTAAGATGTTATTTGACTCCAGTCATCACGAAGTTTATGGTACCAAATAGTAGTACTAGTCACAACGTAGCGGCGTAGCATTGCTTCAGCATGCAATCGAGGATCTGGCCAATCCGGGATTTCTTTAAGTTTTGATGTTTTAGACTTCACCGTCTTTAGATGATTATTACATGATAGCCTAGTGCTACATGAGATGTATACATAAATGGTGAAATCATTTATGATGTTACTCTTTGATTGAGTTATTTGCATTATGGATTGATGATTTGATGATTTTATAGACTACTTGATATTAAAATGGAGTTGAGATGTATTTATAAATTTATACCGATGAGATGAGGTATAAATGATTATGAAGAATCTTTTATGATGAGTTTTAGTGATGGATTTGAGATGTATCTGTATTCATACCGATGTGATGAGGTATGAATAAGTATAATGCTTCTTTTATGATTGGGTTTTATATTTCCTTGAATGATCCTTTGGATGTGCCAATGAGACGAGGCACATCCATATGCGTTTTATTCTCTGTATGAAGGATATGTACCTTTAATGTATTGTTATATTGACAACAACTTCTAAGAAGATAGTTGAATCATTTGAAGTCATTATCCATATTCCTTTACACCACCGATGATATGAGGCGAAAGCGATGTTTATTGAGTCTTATCTTTAAAAATTTGCTCGTCGATGTTCCATTTTCTTAAGTGTCAACTATGCCACTTAAATATGACTTTATCATCATTATCTCTTCTACTTGCCAAGGAGAGATGTTTTCCTTTCTTATGATGTTAAAACCCTGTTTAGGGCATGGAATCCTTCAATAAAAAGGATACCATGGCTTTCACCTACTTATCCTTATCGATTATTCTGTTTAACTGATGATTTTAGCTAGCCTGACCCGTATGTTTTCACTCCGGTCAGACCGAGTTATTTCAGGTATCATCAATTGGACTTAGCTTGAAGTTGATGTTGGATATCAGCTCTTCTTTCTCTTAAGTAGTTTTTGTTCTTTCGCATACTCTAATGTAGTTATATTTGATTCGATGTATATGGTGTGCTCAACTACCACCTTTATTGTATTCATATTGTATTGTGCTAAACATGTATTAGTGTATACGTATATATATGATATTGATTACTGTTCTGTGATGTGCTTTTCATTTAATTATTGTATTTTGTTCTGATAGATCCGTTAGCCACCTATAGTTTTGAATTAAGCATTTACTGGGTATGTCGATCAATTTGAGATAGAAAAAATTGCATTTATCGACATATTCAGTAGCTGTTTAAGACAAAATTATAGATGGTCGCCCTTAATTAGCCCTATTCTCCACTTTAGTAGACAGAATTACTGGTTAATTCTCCTTACTAAGGTGGGTCTCGGGGTGGGGCGTTACAGAAGTTGTCATTAGGATTACTAATCTCAGCGCATGCAGCATGAAACCTCTCCAAATAACGTCTTAGTGTCTCTTCGAGAGCTTGAGTGCTGCTGGACAAGGTATTAACATATTTGGGCCTTGTGACATGCATGCAAAACTGTTCAACAAACTTCGTTGCCGACTGGGCTAAACATGAGATAGTTCAGGGTGGTAGGCGAGTAAACCACATAGTTGCAATTCCCTAAAGGGAAATTGAGAAACTTTGGCACTTGATCGCATCATCAGCATGCATGAATTCATTAACCATTGATACTTTAAAATGTGTTGGTTAGGGTCAGAGCTCCCTTCATAAACAGGTAGAGTTAGCATTTTAAATCGCCGATACAGTTCAGCATAGAGGATATCATCGATGAAAGGGGTATGACTCCGAGAGATTCCCAATCGTCATAGGTGAGGCCCTGACTTTCATGAATCATTTGGCGGATCATTGTTCGGATGTCTGACATCTAGACATTCTGGGCATGCTGAGCTAAGATGCGGTTGAGTTCCACAATGTAAAGAGGGTCCGGTGCGGTCAACGACCCATATCTTGTCTCCTTGGCTCTAGGTCTTCGGGAACATAAGGTTTAGGAGTATAATCACATTGGTGATGGTTCGGATCCGTTCGGTTTTGAGTGTCAGCTCCCAACTCAATAGCAGCGGCAGCGGCGCGATTGTCAGCAGGATTATAAGGAACCGTCCCTTCTTGGGAAGAGGGTTCGGTCTAATGGCTGGTTGACGGACCAACTCTCGGTTGCCCAAGATTCAGAGTGCGCTGATGTCCGATAGCCTGTGTATAGCTTCCATCCAACCGTGGGTGCGTGGATATGTGATTGTAGTCAGAAGAAGCTGAACTTTCAATGGATGAATATGAAGCCTGATCCCTTCTGCATCTCCTTTGTCTTTCATGGCTTAGTCGATTGGTTAACTCCACGTTGGCACGGAGCTGTTGGGTAAGCAGCTGACGACTTTGAGTCAGCTCTCGCATCAGTAGTTGGAACTCCTCCCTGGTGATAGGGTCTTGTGGATCTGAAGGTCCGACAGCATTCTTGTCTATAGAGGGAGGCTATGTGAGGTTCTCCCTATCTCGTCCTCCTGGATCTACAGCGGTTTAGGTAGTCCTGGTTGCAACCATGGTGAATAGTGAAGTTCTCTCCTAGACTTGATGCAAATCTGAATAGTATTGAAGAACTTCTAGGCTTGAGATCTGGATCTTCTCCTTAGATCCTCGCAATCCGATATCGATAGTAGATCCACTGAGCATGAGAAAAGCTAGATTTTCTCAGTTAAAGCACCATAGTGTTTGTACCAATATTGGACACAACACTCTTCGGATGTGTTTGAAGAGATAAAACGAAGAAAATAAATATAAAATGAGGTAGATCTAACAAATACACTAAACAGTAGATACGAAAAATTGTAGAAAACACAAATTTAGAGTGGTTCGACGTATTTCCTACGTCCACTATGAAATAGCTGATGTTTATTAAACTTTACTAGCTGATTACAAGAGTTTACAATAGTACAACTGTAGTATAGAAGTGATTTCGGCAGAATGTCAGCGTAGAGAAGCCAAAAGTCCATTTTCTGTGGGTCCAGGGTCACTATTTATAGGCATAGGCAGCAAATATCTCGCCTAGATCTCGGAAGACTTCTTCCCTCATGTGGATAGGCCCAATGGTTCGAGATCAGGTGATTTCGACTCAATCTGGAAGAGTTTGTATTGATCCATAAATGGTCCTTTTGGGATGAAATTGGTGAGGTACATTCTTGAGGTTGTAGGCAAGCTCTTGTGAAAATTTGGTGGCATTTGGACTTGTAGATATCGAGTTATGATCGATGCAAGTTTAGATCTCCAATGTGAAAACTAGTTCGTCTCGATACGTTCGTATCGATCTAGTTCATATCGATTCTAGGCACGTGCTTGTTAGGTGACGTGTCGCTATATTCTAGGATCGATCAACTTTTCATGCCGAGTGACCGAGTCTTCCTTTTAAATGCACCTTATTCGTATCCATCCAGTGTACCTCCATTCGTATCACTTTTTATACCTCATTTCGTATCAATTCTAAAGCCGTTTCGCATCGATTGACTGACGACTAATTCATATCGATACGAACTTACTTGTTTCGTATCGACAACTCTGATGCTTTTTCATATCGATCACCCTTGCATGTCCTTTGTATTGACTTCTTTAATAGTATGCTTTGTATTGGTAGATTAACTAATCGATAAGAATTAAGTTGGTATGGACATCAATACGAAATATGGGAGGATGTGATCGATACGAAACGTTATCTGACGATAGATACGAAATGAGACAAATATGATGGACACGAAATAGAGTTGTTGCTTGATGGATACGAAGCAGAGTTACTTGATGGGCTGATGGATACGATGTCGCATGGATACGAATGTGGTTTTCTGGAAGGATGGATACAAAGTAAGTTGAATCATGTTAGATATGAAGTGAGGCTGGTAATGGATTCGAACCATTATTCACATTGATGGATATGAATTATATTTGTTTTCCTTGTCTTGCAACGCTCATATCTTGAGCATACGAACTCCGATTGACTTGAAATTTGGAATGTTGTTTAATATAGCTTTGCTTGTTGTACTATATCGATTGTAGCTCGATCCGAAATTAGAAAAATTCACCAGTATCCATAGCGAACATGTGTGTAATTTATCTTCGGGACTGATTATCTTCGGTTTTCCATCAATTCTTTGGTGTCACGACCTTAGCAAAAGTCGGGATAATAGGAAGCTTGATTCATTTTATTTGACGAGAAAACGTTGTCGAATTTATCAATCATTGCTTCGATTTTAGCTTCCAAAGCCAAATATGATCCTATCGAGTTTGGCTCGATCATGAGTAAATTGATTTTTCGTTCAAACATTCCCATTGGGATGACTTTCGGCTAGGTTTTCAAGAAAATGCCAAGCATCATCATGATGTTGGGCAAGAAAGTTGCCTTGGCACGTTGATTCGAGCAGGGTTCGTGAGCCATTTTTGAGTCCATCGTATAAGATTTGGCAAAGCGTCTGTTTTTCGAAGTTATGGTGTGAATATTTTTTCAAAAGCTCTTTGAATCTTTCAAAATATTTTCCAAATGATTCTTCCCTGAATTGATGATTTTTCATTTTGGATTTACTCGTTTTTTCCAAGGGGTAGAACTTTTCGAAGAAAACTTTTGCAAATTATTCCTAAGTTTTAATCAAGTTAGATGGTAAGCCGTACAACCATTTTTCAGTGTAATCCGTAAGAGCGAATGGAATTAATCGAAGTTTGATTCCGTCATCAGAAAGTTGTTGGAGTTTCATGGTTTCATAGGATTGTTTGAATTTTGTCAAGAAAATTTACAGGTCATCATGCTCAAAGTTGCCAAATTGGAAGCGTGGCTGTATGGTTCGAGTGAATTTTGAAATGGTTACCCGTTGGGGCAGGTAACGTGATACAAGACGGAATAGAAACTCTATCGGAAAAGATTCTATCCGTAAGGGTTCGAGGGACGTTCTCGTTCGCTATTTCAAGAGGATCGTCTGTTCAAGTTAAACGATTAGTTGTTGAATTACGAATCCATGTGTCGTTGTTGTGTCACGAGTCCAAGTACATGCACAATTAAAAGTTGAGAAGAGAAAGAAGTTGGAATCGAGTTTAGAGAATGAAATAATATTTGAAAAATGAAGTGAAAAATTGTTTTTTTATATTTTTTTAAAACGAAGAAAAAATATTTACTAAGAGAACTTTATTTTTCAAAAGAGGAGTTTGATTTTTTTCTGGCTTTTCAAATTTTTCATATGTCTTTGTTTTTGTATTTATTTTTGAATTTTCAAATATTTATCAAAAGGAATTTTTGTTTTTGTTGTAGAAATTGCAAAATGGATATTTTATTTTTATTTTCGTTTTTTAGCTTTCAGAATTTTTTTTTTTAATATGTTCTTTTTTTGAAAAGATTATATATGTTTTTTTTTTTTTTTTTCATAAAGAAAGAAACTTAAAAAAAATTTGGATTTTTGATTGTGATTAGAAAAAAATTCAAAGGAGAAGATTTAAAAGGATTTAAAAACTAAGTTAAGCAAAATTTACAATTTTTTTAGTTTTGGATTTTGAATTTCTTTTTTAAAAATATACTTCAACTAATGCAACTAAATGAATACAAATGACTTAATTACAAATTTTCTATCCTTAGTAGCTCCTAACCCAAAATTGTATAATCACACTTTGCCTTAAGTCAACTAAATATTTCTTAGCCAAGTAATGAGCAAGAGTTATCGATGCACCACGAATCACCATTGCAATGCAACCGAAGGTTTAAATACCTTCAGATAAACAACCAGTATAATATTCACAAATCACCGTAATTTTTATAACTAGTTATTGCTTTGCCAACAAGAAATAAAATTGTTCAAAAAAGACAACTATCAAGATACAATTAAGCCCTAAGTGAGTTCGTGACTCTCTCATTCAAGGTCTAACCATTATTATTATCAAATTCTACGACTAAATATGATTTGTGGGCCAAAGAAGGGTGATGAAATCCCCCACTTTATGTGAATTGAGGTATTTCCCTTAGAAAATAATAATAAGATGAGGTGAATTCAAAGAAAAAAATTAAACGTGAATTAATAATGCAACTAAAATGAAGTTTGTTTTTGTTTTTGAATTTTTTATATATAAATGCAAATGTAAGCAGCTAACAATGCAAATCAAAATAAAACTGGAGATGAAAACACGATACCAAAGCGTGCAGATTATTAGCAATTTATTTTTATTTTTTTAGCAGCGTTTTTTGTTTTATACGCAAGCAAAGCAAAACAAACAATTCCTCTTGATTTTCTGCTTTGGCAACCTGAAATTAAAAACAAGATATATATACATTTTTTTTTAAATATATAAGGATGGAACTTAAAACAATTTAAAACAAAAAAAAAACAAATTTAAAATATATTTAAAAAGGATAAGACAAAACAAAACTAAAAATAAATCAAACAAATTGAGCAATTTTTTTTAAATAAGGATGGACTAAGAAAAAAAATTAAAAGAAAACTAAATAAAACAATATTAACAAACAAATAAAAAATTGTGCTCAAGCAAAGTTTCTTTTTTTTTTCTAAACAAAGAAAAAGTATGCCGCAGAATCAAACCAAACTCTCGTTCAAAACAAACGACTGTTGAAATCCCACAATTTGAATCCAAAATTAAAATCAATTGCGACTTTCACAAGATCGTTTTTAGGAGATTAATGGGTTGATCGATGCTCGCTGCGATTGTGGGAGGTAGTGATTGATTCGTGGTTTGAGGTCGGTTCGATTGGGCTGGTTGCGGAGTTGGTTCGGCAGTGGTTTGCTTCAAGTTGTGAGTTGATCGAGGAGCAATTGAGGTGGTCAAATTAGGGATTGGCGAGGGCCGTGGTGATTTGATGAAGGAGCCATTTTGTAATGGCAATTAGGCAGGTAGCTAGCGTGGTTGATCAGGAAGTTGATGTGGTCTGCAAGGGCAATATGGAGTTGTTTTTTGGTGGAGAGGTTTTTGTCAGTAAGGACGTATGCACTGATCAGTTTGGTAGTAAGGAAGTATGCGAGGGCAGTAAGGAAGTTTGGAGTTGTTATGTGGTAGGTGTTAACTGTGTTGTAATGTGTATGGTGAAGTGGTGTGTTTGGCGGAGGAAAGGAGAAGTGGTTGACTGTAAATGTTGAAGTATGATGGTCAGTGTGGTTGGTTTTTGCAGTAAAGTGTGATGTATATGAATGAAATGGAGCGGTAGTATGGATTGACTGGGGCTGTTGTAAAAAACTGAAGGTGGCGGAGGAATTGTAGTTTTGTTGAAGTGTTTGTATTGGTGACAGGACTGGCAGCAGCAGTGACAGTGTGTATGATGCAGCAAGAAGCACTTTTGTGAATAATGTAAATGGTGGTGGTTATGTTGGCAGAGGCAAGACAATTTGAATGTTCAGTTTTTCACAGGGACTTGAATGTGCAGGTGGTAGTGAGAAGATGGAATAGTGACTAGAAGGGTTATGTTTTGTTTTATAGGGAAGGAGAAGTTTGACAGTGTATTGGAAGTGAGTGAAGTTTGTTGTTATATGCAAGTGGTTGTTGAAGTGTAGTTGCAATGTATAGAAGTGGTTATGTGATGGTAAGAGGGTACTGTCAGTAGTCAAAAGGGGTAAGAAATGGCAATGCAGTAGCAAATGCAGCAGTTGTATTTGAAGATGGTGAGTATGGTGGTGAAGTCTATAGTCTTATAGTGGTGAAAAGGTAAATGGCAGTGATTGAAAGAGAACAAGGCAGTGATGTTGTGGTGAATGCTGCTGGAAGGTTTGTTTGGTTGTCTGGTGAGTTGAAGAATGGTAGGGAGTTTGTTTGTGGCTGTGATATGGAAGTAGTGTAGTTTGAAGGTGAAAGTTTGTAGTGGGGTAGTTGACAGGGGACTGTTACAAAGGATGGTGGAGGTTTGACAGTTTTGTAAATGACAGAGGAGATGTCTGGTTGGAGGAACAGTTTTGTTGTATGTGAAGTCAGTTGGTGGCAATGATGGTGGTGATTGAGGACTGAAGTGATTTAGAGGATGACAGTTTTGAAGTAGTGAAGGTATGGTGGCAAGATGAGATGTTAAGGCACAGTGCACAAGCAATATGACAGTAGTGGGAAATGGTTGCATGACAGAGGAGTGTTGTGGTTGAAATGGTTGAAGTGTAGAAGTGCTGCAGTTGGATGGTGATGTAGTGAAAGATAGAAAGGTGGTTGAATGCAGAAGTTTATGCAAGGTAGAGGGGATCTGCCGGAAGAAATGTTGATGAGGCACAATGCACAAGCGCAGTGTAAAAAAAATTGTCAATGTTAAACCAAAAGAAAGAAGAAAAAGCAAATGTAAATGTAAATGTAAAAAAATGTTGATGTAAAATGCAAATGTAAGTTAATAAAATGTTTTTTTAGAAATTGTGTATGTTTTTAAAAAAAAAAAATAGAAATGCAAAAGCAAATGGAACTAGAAAACAAACACATAAACAAATGCAAGAAAATATCAAACAAAAATCACACAACACAACAATTGTTTTTTCTAAATGCACTCAACACACAAAATTAACACATAATAAAATCAAACAACAAATAATTTGAAGAATAGAAAAATCTAATCAATTCCTCGGCATTGGCATCAAAAACTTGTTTAAGAACGGTTTTTCTATGAATTAGAAAATCGCCGATAAATTAAAATTAAAAATTAACTGTAAGCACATGACGTATAATTCTAGTACGTGGAGAATACGGGTCAATCCGTAGGGAATTATATAGATTTTCAAAATTTCTATTCAATCAAACTAAACCAAAATTTGAAGTTGTGTGTAACAACCTGTAAAATTCGGTAATTAAATTTCTTAATTTAAGAAGATTTGGGTACCTTAATGTTGAAGGAAATAAAAATTTAGTGAATTATTAATGGAAATAATATCTTGGATAAGTTTGGTAAGTTAATTTTTAATAACTTGAATGTAACAGTAAAAATGTAAGTTAATTGTTAATATCTTGGATGTAATTCCAATAAGTGAAACAATGTAAATGTTAATTTTATTCTTATTGTAATAAAAGAATGTTACCAAGATAAAATGATTAATTTGATTTAAAATCTTAATTAATGTGTGTATTAATTTATAATGGGATATAAAAGGTAAATTAAATAAAATAATTTAAATGTATGACTTGGTTATAAGTGGAATATGAGAAAACAAATGTAATTATTGAATTAATGTGTGAAATAGTGTAATTGGGTGTAATAAGTTGGGAAGAATAAACATACAAGTAATTAAAGATTACTTTAATGATGATTAATATAATAACGGAAAGGTGAATGTAAATTGATTAGAAATGAAAGTTTATTTATAAGGCAGTAATTGATGAATAAAAAAGTTTGAAACCAAGTAGATAAATTTATTAGGAACATTCAATAGTAATTAATGTATATATTTGGCAATTGACAATTTATGAATTTGTTAAGATTGTAAAATTATAATCTAGTATTAAGGTAACTATTAATAAATTGAACGAAATGAGAATCAATGGAATTAATGTAGACGTATACTTAGCTACAAATTGAATATATGAAAACAAAATGTAAGCATTGGATTAAATTAAGGAAATTAAATTATAATAAATGGTCATTTAATAAAACCAATGTTCTGGGAGTAATTATAATAGTTGTTTGAAATATGTATAAACTTTGATTTGGAAATCAATTGGATTTAAAATGAAATTTGGTTTTACATTGATGAGTTTAAATGTTATTTTATTTTGTAAAAGTAATAAATGATGTAATAAAAGAATGCATCAAGATATAACCAGTGTTAATTAAGATTAATACTTAATGGATTGAATGAAATGACAATCAATGAAGATATGTTATACTTGACTATAAATGGCATAAGCGAATAAATGGAATGTTGGATGGAATTAGTACTATGAAAATAAATGGTAACATTTATCTGTAAGTCATAAAAGCTTATTAATGTGACTAGAATTTAGTGTAACGATTATTGTATGTTACCTATTCTTGTTGCTTGTTAATTTAAATTGGAAATCAGTTACCATAAGTCTAATGTAATATTACATTAATATTAATTAAGTTAATATTTAGAAAAAATGTTAATGTTATTCATAATTGGGAAATTTGCTGAATTATAAAAGTGGGAATAAATATTTATCAATTTATTAGATTTGAACTATATTAATAATTGGATTTATCATAATTAAGTGAAATTTAATTATTGCGTTAATTGAGATTTAGATGAAATTTAAGAATATTAATGTAATAGTATGAATCCAATGTTAAAAATTTCCCATTTGATAACAATGAAGTGAATGACATAATGAAAATTCAAATTAAATGGAATATTGGTAATTTAATTTATAATTTCTGAATTTAAAGGAATCTAAATTTAACACGAAAAGTGATGAATTAATCAACTTTGATTTACATCTAATTTTTTTAAGTTCTGTAATTGTTTAAGAAATTTAAAAATGATAAGATTATTAATTTTAAGAATTGAGATTGAAAATTCGATTTAATTAATTAATTTTAATTTAATTAATGTAAAAATAGACATTTTAGAAACTGACTCGGATTTCGACGAAACTAGTTTCATCGGATCTGTAACGGTCGATTATTGTAGGGTTTCAAGTTTCATAGCGATCGGACTTGTCATTTGATCGTACGAACGTGAAACGCCTTGAAATCAAAGAAATTGAAATCAATTGAAATCAATTTGGAAAATATTATTTTTAGCATAACTTCTTCATACGATGGAATTTGGACTTCAAACCTTTTCATCGCGTTTAAAATATTTTAAAACATCTATTTTGATATACGGGTTGACCCATTTTCGTTCCAGAGTCAGAACGGACTTTTCGGGTCATATATCGTTCAGCGCGTTTATCAATCCGATCCACCTATTCTATTTCAACCCTACCTATAAATACCATGTTATAAACCCTAGCCTCTCTATTTCTCATCTGTCATGTACAGTTTCTTTCACCTCCTCATTTCAGTGGCGGACAAAGACCAAATTTCAACTGCAATTCAAAATCAAAGCCAAATTTCAAACTCCTTAGAAAAATTTGAAAAAAATATATATTGTAGCTCTCAATGAGCGTAATCTTCTGGTACTGTTCATTTTTCGAATCGATTCACCGGTTACCCAGAATTCGCCAATCAATTCTCGGCCGTTCACCGCGCGTTCATGAACGGTGTCGGATCGCCAATTCCTTTCTAGGTTTTGTAGAGGTTCCTGAGCGCTGTCCATCGGGGTGTTTACTTCGGCGAGTTGACGGTTAGATTGCTTGCAACAATTGGATTAGGGCTAGCAACAAACGGCGGCGGCTGCTCGTGATGGGGAGGTAGATGGTGATCGGCGAACCAGGGGGTGGTCGCGAGTGTCAAGCGATCTCGTGGGTGTAAGGTGGTGGCGCGCGACACATTTCTGGCGTGGCTGCGGCGGTGGGTATTCATGATTTTCGGTTAGGGTTTCGGGTGCGTGCGTTCAATCTGGGTTTTGCGTGGATGAGAAAGATGCTTGCGTGGCATTTCTTTGGGTGAGTATTGTTTTTCTAGTTTTAATTTTTATTTTTGATTTCAAGCCTTCTAATTCGAATAACTTGTGCATACGAAATCTGTTTTACGCACGGTTTCTTTTATTAGGATCGTATCTGAATTCCAGACATTTTGGCGCTGGTTTAGACGAATTTGGAGACTGTCCAATTTTTGGGTTTAAATGGATTTAAATTCAGTTTAAATTCAAAAGGTGGGTGTTTTAACGCACTCACAACTTATAAAATTTCTTATGTGTTTTAAATTGACATATGATGTGATTTGAAATTTATTTATGATTGTTTGGCATATTTTTAAATCATCATCTCAGTTAAATTTAATTTATTAAATTTAATTGTTATTTAATTTATTATTTCATATAAACTGCCAGTTAGATAGATTGTTTAATTTATTATTGAATATAAACTGTCAATAATTACCTGTTATTTATTATATGCTCTATATTGATGTTATTGTTTAAATTTGGATGATGATTGTAATAAATGGTTGATGATTGATATTGGATGAATGGATGTTGTATTTCATATTGTTTTAAACTGCAATTTGTTATGCACTTTATTTCATTCGGGATCGCGGTTTGAAATGATACATTACCTTATTTTTATTTTAATTACGGATTGAAATGATAAATATCCATATCACTTGACCATAGGATAGAAAATTATATACAGACACCGTCAGTATATATATATAAAATTATTTTTGAAATGATTTATATGGTTTTTTAAATAAATATATGGGTTATATAGATATTGAGTTTAGATGTTATATAAATGCTATTTTATTGTTGATTTTAGCTATGTATAAATTTGTTTTGAATTATAAAATAAGCTAAATAATAAAGTTTGATTTCTTTTATATAATATGATTAAGTATCTATTTAAATTCTATTGTATATATAATTTATAATGACTCAAATAAAATTAAGGTTGGAAGATAAATGTGAATTTGATTTGAATTGAAGTATTTAACAATTATCCTCGAATTTTTTTTTGATTTGAAATGTAAATAAATTAAGATTAAAGGTATGATTTTATAACTTGATTTTGTTTAGAGGATGTAAATGAATATCAAATTGAATTAAATGAATATTATCAAGTTAGTTAAATTGAAAGAATATCCAGTTATTTGAAGTCTAAAGGTTTTACTAAAATGACATTTGATTTATTAAGTAAATATTTCAAATCTAAATAATAGTAGTTGAAATTGATATATATGAAATTATCAAAGAATAAGTTTTGAAATATTGAATAATTAAAGCTTTGAAATATATGGAAATTTAAATGGTTTATTTGGGATTTAAACCTATAATGGGAATTGATTTGTGAAGGTGAGAAAGCTATTTTATTATATAAAGTAATTTAATATTTAAACCATTTAAGTGGTGTAGTTATATTTCCAAGTCATGAAATCCAAAGTTTTGTGTTTTGAAAGGCTATATTTCAAGTGTTTGGTTTCGAAATATTATAACTTTGAAAATGCCATAGTTTTGGAAAAGGATATATTTGAAAATGATATCATATTGTTTTGGGTTTTAAAATAGAAATGATATCGTATTTATATGGTTTTGAAATGGATATTATATTCTGGTTTTTAAAGTATAAACTATTTTGAAAAGACCGCGGTGTTATAATAACGATTGATTGTTGAAGAGACCGGGATCGGAAGTTGTCACACTCTCTGCCAACTCTGAAAACCACTTTAACAACCGTGTACGCGGTGGAGATTCCAGAATGAAGTAGGATGGTGGCGGTGTTTCCTTTGAGGTAAATACGTGGACCCGACTCCCGTGAGTTGGCATAAGGTGGATAAAATAGGAGCGATTCTCGGGCCAAGAAGGTAGGCCCTCTTATCGGACACATCCCTTCAATATACTCTGTCTTTTGGATTTATTCGGTGGTCACTTTTGATTTTTGATTTTGGGGGTGTGGCTCGAGGTGGGCGGCAGCTGCGGCTATGCGTTACCACCAGCCCGGATGCGTAATTGGTATATCTACCCTGGCATTGCCTAGTTGTGCCGTGTCACCTACCCTAGCATTGCCTAGTTGTGCCGTGTCACCTACCCTAGCGCGCCTTATACGATTTTGTTTTATACCATACTTATGGAGTGCCCTCTGACGACGCCCAGTACGTGGGAGATTACGGTACTGTATAGATTATGGAAATATAAAAGTGTGTTAAGGGCTATATGGGTAACCCCTTAACGCTATTTTCAATATATTATACTACACTTTACTTTAGACACTATTATAATAGCGTATATTACTACATAGTAGATAGTTTAACGGATCCTTAGGAGATGTGAATCCCGAACATCTCATAAGTTACTGGACTCACGTTAGACACTGGATAGGAGAATAATCCGCCCTTTCGTATGGTTTAAGTCTGACATGTGTGGTTTATCGTCGATTTATAGCGTACGAAAAGGCAGGACGTTACATTGTGATTGTTTTTAAGCTAAAAATTGTAAACACTAGCTAGAAAAAGAGAATGTAAATATGATATTAGAACAATTTAGAGGCAAATCCACTCTCGTATTTTTGTAAATCAACAAAAAAATAATTTATGATCTCTTTGTTTTTTTCTTAAATGGAAATAATGATGTATTTATCATAAGTACAGTTTATTTATGTTATTAATTAACATAACTTAAACCATCAAACTATAACACAACACATAAAACCACTTATCAATTCTCATGAAAATAAAGTCAAAGCATAGGCTATTTTAAGTATAATCTATTTACTATTGTATTTAGTAACATAGATCATCAAATTTTATTTCTACTTTAATTCCATAATCAAAAATCAATTAGTAAAATGATCATGTAAATTGTGTTTATGTGGAGTAAGCATAGCCCATTTGTAATTACAACATAGGCCATCAAATTCCAGTTTATAAATTACATCAACATTCACTTTCATGAAGCATTAAAACGACATCATAAATGACAAGATATATTAAATTTACATATTTTTATAGAGCTTCATTACCCCTAAATTGAAGGGATTTATCTACTCATTTGTGTTACCAAATCAACACATGTAAATTTCAACATTTTAAAGCAAGCAAAAAAGTAAGAGCTAATGAAAATGGAAGAAAAAGAACTAAGCTACTTGTATAAAAATAAAATTAAACTAAGTGCATAAAAGAGGAAGCTAATCTACTAACATTAGAATGAAGAAAGCATGTAAATAAAAATGAACACACAATAAAAGAGCATGTAGAAAAAGAAGGAGGCTTAGGAAGCCATTTTATTTTTCATTTGATTTGAAGCTACAACTTGCATTCTAATGATAAGTAAATTAAAAGAAGAGAAGATCTACATGTACATATGAGGGCAACTAATACATGCACAAAACTCTAATCCAACTTTTAGAGAGATTCCCAAAATACCATTTAGGAAGTGTAGCCACCAAGTAATCATTAGTCTCTAATTAATCCATCATTATGTATGCATGAAACTTTAATCTCCACTATCTTGTCCATTAGCTACTAATTGTAGATTAAGGTAAGTGGGCAGGTGGGGTCCTCCATGATGCATGGGTTGAATTATTTCCATCCTTGTGCATGCATGAATACATGAAACCTTTGTAATTTCCATCCAAAATTCATAAAATTAAAAGGAAAATGTGCAATTCAGTATTCTCAAAATTAATTCATGCATAAAATTACAATTTTACCCCCACATTAATTATGCATGATGACTTGAAAGAATATTTGAAATTTGATTTTAAATATGTAAAAATACCCAATTATGACATTTATTTAAAATAAAAATAGATTAAATATGGATGTAAAAATATGCACATTTACGTGCACATCACCGGGAGTTGCCTTAAACAAAGGTATTAAATGGTTAGGGTCTGCCAAGTTTCCATTAAAAGGTATTAAGTAATTTGGGTGCAATCTGTCATATAGATAGGATATTATTAATGATTGATATGGGTTACTGGGCAAAAAGCATAACGACTATAGAATCTGATTGGGAAAGCCTTAATGCTTAAAGTCAGAAAGACTTAGAATAATGTTTATATACAAAAGACATATTTCTATTTAAATTATATTGCCCAAGTACTATAATAGTGGGACTTGATTTTTTATTCACTTGACATATGTTGCTCTAACTCCCTCCTCATTATAACACATGTTAGGAAAGATGATACTGAAGGCGGAGAGGGGAGGAAACTTATGGTTGTTATCTATTCATCTATTCATGTTATTTTCTGATGTGCCCGTTGAAAAATAATGTTGTATTTTGAAAATGTTGTATAATGGATATGTGATGACTATTATTGGTACTGTATTATGGATTTCATGACATTTGGATTTTAAATGAAATGGGTACTGTTTCTGTTATTGTATATTATCCTTCCGCTGCGACTTCTGAATATGTAGATAAATAGCTCTGTATTGTTCTTTATACTAACCAACATCTAGCTTTGAAACGGGTCTAAGTTTTGATGGATCTTTTTCTGGGTCAAAATTTAGGTCTGTTTTTAAGCAGGTTGTTATAACTACGGTAGGTGTGCAATGCAAACATTTTCTCAAGTACAAAACATGAAAGGCGTCATCGACTCTCGCTAACTTATTTGGAAGCTCTACTCGATATGTAAGTTTTTCTACTCTTTCCAAAATCAAGAAAGGCCCAAAAAACCTCGATACCAACTTCGTTGATGTACCGAACCTCGTAACCTTCCTAAGGGGAAACCTTAATAAATATCACGTCCCTAACTGAAAATCGTATTCCTTCCTTCGCCTGTCGGCATAGGACTTTTGACGGTCCTATATAGCCTTCATTCATCGCTTGATCATCTCTTCCTTTTCTGAGGTCTCGCAGATCAGATATGGTCCAAGTAGAATTTTTGGTAGTTTCCCACCAAAATTATGTGACTTGCATGGCCTCCCATAAGGCTTTGAAGGGTGACATATCAATCGTCACTTGGTAATTCCTTCAAAATTCAAGATACAACATCGTCCCTAAAGATGACTGCAAACTCCTTCAAAATTCACTAGTGAATTAGGGGTCTCTTTCATTAACAATACCGACCGGAACACCATGCAGTCATACCATTTCTTTGATATAAGTCTGCTCCCAAGACAAGCAGTCTTATTACTCCTTACAAGAATAAGGTGGGCACTTTTAGCGAATCTATGTGTTATAATCCAAATAGCTTTATTGCCTCTTTGACTCCTAAGCAATTCATCTACAAAGTCCATCAATATATGCTTCCACTTCCTAGTTGGCACCTCTAGCAGCATTAACAATCCTCTAGGCTTCTCTTGTTCTGTCTTTATCTTTTGGCATGTCAAATACCTAGAAACATACTTCGTTGCCCTTTTTCTCATCCTCGACCAGTAGAAAATTCGCTTTACATCCTTATATATTTTATCTTTACCGGGGTAGGCATTCATCCTAGAATGGTGACACTCCGCTAGCACTTCCTCCAAATCTTCCTCCACCATTGGAGCACATAGGCATCCATCTCTCCTCAGTCATCCCCTTTTAAATATTGCATATCTACTTATATGGGAGAAATGTTCTCTATTTGGCTTGACCAAAATATCCTCTATTGTTGCATCTTTCTTCTGTTCTTGCCCGATATAGTCCATCAATGATGGCCTTACTTCCCTTGCTGCCAAATAGCCTAGAATGGATTCTGATGGTGGATGGAAATTGAAATTCGAGAGGAACTCCAACTGCCTTCGCTTAAGTGTAGCACCAAGGGTAGCATGCCTCCGACTACGGGCGTGGGCAACAACGTTCCTTTTTCCGAGGGTGTATTCTATATCAAAGTCATACGATACTATAAACTCTGTCCACCTTTGCTGCCTAAGATTTAAATCTTTTAGGGAAAACCTATATTTAAGGGATTTGTGGTCAGTGAGTAACATAACCTTTCTCCCAAAGTATATTGCCTCCACATCTTCAAAGATAAATAATAGCCGCTAAGTCTAAGTCATGAGTGGGGTATCTTTTCTTATGGTCCTTCAACTACCTGCTATATGCTATCACTCTACCTTCTTGCATAAGAACAGCTCATAGCCCTGCTCTACATGCATCCATGTAAATAGTAAAAGGCTTCATCCCATCCGGAATGGTAAGTACTAATGCACCAATCAACAATTCCTTTAGCTTCTTGAATACTTCCATGCATTCTCATCCCATGCAAAAATTAAATTTTTCTTGGTTAAGCGAGTCAGTGAGACTGTTATCTTTGCAAAGTCTTTGATGATTTTCCTATAGTAACTTGCCAACCCAAGAAAAATCCTAATTTACGTGGAATTTTTCGAGATCTTCAACCTTGAATAGCATCCATCTTTACAGGATCAACAGACAATCCCTTCTCAGAAATAATACGACCAAGAAATCTTACCCCTTCTTCCAAAAATGACATGTGGAAAATTTTGCTTTTATTTGATGCCTTCTCAAGGTCCTTAGTACCTCTATTAATTGTTTTCATGCTCACCTTCACTTTAGAGAATACTAGAATATTGTTTACAAACACTACGATGAACTTATTTAGCAGCCTCATAATGACTCTACTCATCAAATCTACAAAGTATGCAAAGGCATTCATCAACCCAAAAGGCATTACCTCCTATTCACATAGTCCGTCTAGAGTGCAAAAAGTAGTTTTAAATTTTCTAACCTCAACTATTCTCAAATTCAATTAGTGGAATCCGGTGGCTAAGTGCAACGGAGAAACTTTTTTTGGCTCCAATAAGCTAGTCGAATAAATCATCTATTCTAGGTAAGGGATACCTATTTATCTTGGGCAGCTTGTTAAGCTCTCAATACTCAATGCATAGTCTTAAAGAACCATCTACCTTAGTGATGAAGGCAATAAGTGCTCTCCATTCCGATCAACTGTGGTGAATAAATCTTTTCTGCAATGGCTTTGAAATCTTCTTATCAAACTCTTTCCTTTCTGTGGGGGCCATAGCCTTGATGGCAGCGTGACAAGTTTAGCATCCTTCTCCAAATCAACGATATCCCTTCGGGATGGGAGACCGGAGACCTTTTCAAAAACATACGGAAAGTCTTCGACTATGGGCAGCGATGAGAGCTCATCTTGTGATAGGTTATGAGAATATAAATAGCTTAATTCAACTAAGTTTTGGGGTGCAAAACAAACATCAATATCTTGCCCCTTACAACTCCTTAATCAAATGATCCTCCTATCATAATCTAAGATAGCCCCATAGTGAGATAACCAATCCATCCTTATGATAAGTCTGTAGCCCTCAAAACCCATAACATATGCATTACATGTAAAATCAACATTTCGTATATATTTTCTACTAGGTCTTTACATAGCAAAGAAAGATGTATCGACCTCCCAATAGGATTTGATACGATTACTGGGTTGGGACAACTTGGGTTTTTAGACTCAAGGAGTTGACTACACTTCTAGGTATGAACGAATATGATTCTTCTGAGTCAAATAATGTATAAGTACCATTTCAAAAGATAATAGTTGCACCTTCCAATGTAGCCTTTCCTTTATCCTTAGGAGGAGGTCTACTTGAGACAGGTACAACTTCGATGGCATAAGCTTGCCCACCTTATCCCTCCTTTTTTAGATTTGGGCACTGATTCTAGTAGTGTCATTCTTCATGGAAGCGATAACACCTTCTCTTGAATTCTCCCCTCATCAAATTCACTTTATAGTCCTAAGCAACATGCCATTTCTTCTGACATCTACGACATGCCACTTCTCCTTTCTTGATCTACCCTTTGGCTTTCTTGTCAACCCAGAATCCATCTTTCTTCTCTTCACCTTAATTTTGTATCTATCCTACCTTCTCCTTTTATTTAATACCAATTGTCTAAAGCATGGATTTAACTCTCATCTCATAAATGGCGCATATGGGGACTTGGGTCAAAAGTAGCTCCTTAATAGGAAATTAGGCCTTTAACAAACTTTATATCCTTCTTCGTAGGGTATCAACTAGATTCAATCAAAACTTAGGTAATTCCATGAACTTATTGATATACTCCTTCAACATGGAGTCTCCTTGCCTTAGCTGTATAAACTTCTCCAATTGCGAACTTACTTCGACTTTGGACATGAATCGCAACTCAAAGAAAGCTCTAAATTCAACCACGCAATTCCTTCCTCTTCATTCTCTTTAACTACTATGGTCCACCAATCCTTCCCTTTTAAATGCCTTGTAGCCATCCTTCTCTTGATCTGCTCTTCCCATCCCAGCACTTGGAATATTCATTCATAGGCGTTAATCCAAGCCTTGATTTCAAAAAAACTTTCAACCCCCATATATGCATATCCTCACACATTCTAGAAGACTTTAAATATTTTAGGTAAGTCTAGTGGGAGGGGTGTTGCTTCAACGAGTGGAGTAGCTGGTGCCATTGGTGCAATTTGTTGAGGAATGTGAACTTTCCCCACATGCCTTAGGTATTACTAGAACCACTTTGGCATCCCTCGTATGATGGGCAATTGTTTTCAGCCATAATCAACAATCCGTAGGTTTGAGCTTTTAGTTACAACTTCTTAAGATAGTATTATTTTTTGGAATAAAAATTTACCTAGTGTGTCTGCGTATGTTTATAAATGTGTGTACATATATTATAGGGTTTTGAAAAATGCTTTCAAAAATAACAAATACGTACTCTCATGTATACATATTCCTGTTCATTAGGTAACCTAAGCTCTGATACCAAATCTAACATCTCTCTCCAGAATGGGCCTAACTTTTGACCCAATAAAAGCCCATCAAACCTTATGTCCATTCCAAAGCTGGTTGTTGGTTGGTAAAATGATACAATGAACAATATACAAAGCTATATTTAATGCTTTCAGAATCTCACAGC
Organism: Allium cepa; assembly: GCA_030765085.1. Classification (NCBI taxonomy): domain Eukaryota; kingdom Viridiplantae; phylum Streptophyta; class Magnoliopsida; order Asparagales; family Amaryllidaceae; genus Allium; species Allium cepa. The sequence goes on from CM060928.1 coordinate 593,186,211, forward strand.
AGAAAGGATAAAATATAATAACAAAATAAGTACCCACATCAAAAAAACTAAACCTCAAAAACATAATTTCTTATAATATCCGTAATACAATATCTCAAACTAAAACACCAACATGTCTCAATCTGGGTACAACTGAATATATCAAAAACATAGATAATAAATAAACTGCCGAAAACCTTCATGTAACGCCCCACTCCGAGACCCATTCTAACAAAGAGTATTATGGAGTAATACCGTCTGCTGGAACGGAGAATAGAGTATAATGGAAGCGACCATATGTAATCAAGCTATAACTATCTACTGAATACGTCGAAATGTGGTATCGCTTTTTTTTTCAAGTGGTTTGACATATCCAATAGATATTTATAACGAAATTACAATGGCTAAGGAAAATAGGTTTAGAATAAACATAATACTGAATGATAACATCATCATCACAGAACAGTCACATAACAGTCACAGAACATAGGTACAATATATCGTCAATACAGATCCAAATATCAAAAAGGTGGGTACAAAGCCACCGCTCACACATGTGAGTCAAAGATATGTACATAAGAGATTGAATAATCAGAGCATCAATATAGTGGACAAATATAAAGAGCTATATATCAGCATAGCAGATAATGTCCAAGCGGAAGCACAGAAAGCTAAGTCCAGAGGCCTAACCTGAAACAACTCGGTCTGACCCGAGCGAAAAACACTCGGGTCAGGCTAGCTAAACAATCAGTTAATAAACTATGATAAACATGATAGATAATGAGGCGATATATATCATAATACTATAGACCACAAACTCTCACATAGAGAAGAAATAAACATCTAAGTAGAGATGTATAACAAGCCTTGTATCATTGGCATAACATAGTCACAAATGTCAAAACAAAACATCTAAGTAGAAATGTATAATAAGCCTCATATCATCGGCATAACGTAAGCACAAATGCCAAAACATAAACATCTAAGTAGAGATGTCAAAAACGATACATCTAAGTAGAGATGTATAACAGGCCATCTAAGTAGAGATGCCAAAACGATACATCTATGTAGAGATGTATAACGGCCATCTAAGTAGAGATGCCAAAAACGATACATCTATGTAGAGATGTATAACGACCATCTAAGTAGAGATGCCAAAACGATACCTCTAAGGGAGACAGTCCGAAGACACTATCCCAAAGGTAATAAAAGGAATGTGTCACGAACTTTTAGCAAGGAACCCGTAAAGTAGTAACGTGAGTCCCATACCCCAACGTTCACACTAAACGGTTTACTAACCAATAGTAAGCTTCCACACTCAAAGCAGTAAAAAGTTCACCTCATTCATCGGTAAACTAGGCCAAAAGGCCAAAACGATCAATCGAATAGGTCGGGGATTAATCGGAAAGATAAACGTGCGGATTCATGGTCCGTGTTTTACCTAACCATTTAATCACCTTTCCACTTCGCTCGAAGTGCAGAAGGGTGTATATTTTACATAGAAAATAGTTGGAGAAAGCAGATTCTTAATCGTTTGAAAACCTCTTTAGAAATAGCCTTTGAAATTCTCCTATTATGGAGTAATTAATTTAATACTTAAAATAATACTAAATAATAGTTTCAAAAGCTAATTTGATGGAAAATTAATTTAAAATTATTTATAAAATCCGTGCACGAAATCTAGAGACAAATCTCAAAGAAATCGAAAAATCTTAAAAAAATAGTCGAAATTATACTAAGTATAAAATCGCTGAAAACAAGTCGAAGTCACTAGTTCGACGGCAGATTTGAACCTGCAAACAGAGTCTAAATGAGATATGCCTAATTTACTAACATCAAGAAAATCTTAATTCCGATTTAAGATGAATGAGATATGCCTAATTTACTAACAGCAATACACTAATTATAATTTCAGCTAGCATATATTACCTCTTTTCCAAGCAATGAAAAGAAGATCAAAGAGTTTCACAATCTAAATGCAAAAAAAAAGAGGATTACAAACTAATTTCAGAAATTAAGAGTTGCTTATACATAGATTAGGAGAGGGTTTACCTAGTATTCCTCTCAAGCAAAAGAACCAACACCTATATGGCACTAACCAAAGCTAAGAGATGATGATCAAGGAGCTAGAAAAATACCAAAACACATAAAACCAAGAGTTACAACATAATTATCAGAAATTAAAGAGAGTTAGAAACGGATTACAAGAGGGATTTTGCATTACCTTCCCTTACATTAACTAGCTTAAGCCAATATAAGAGGAGATGGAGCTTTCCTAAGCATGGAGGCCATTTTTAGGTTTAGGGTTTTTGGAATTTTTTTGATTAGGGTTGGAATGAATGAGGGTTAGGAGTTTGAGATGATTTATAGAATGGTAAGTGGGTTTGGGTTTGGCTAATGGACCCCTTAAGAGAGAGTGGCTCTAAACATGTATAAAAAATTGTTTAAGTGTTAACATGGCCATGAAAACCCATACTTAACCAAATCCCCTTCTTAAATTTCCCATTAACTTTTAGTTGTTCCAAAATAATATTTCGCCTCATTTTTAAAAACCCATTTATTTAAAATGTCCATATTTTTAAATAAATTATGCTTATCCCAAAAATCCATTTGCTCCATTTAAATAAAATCCTAAAAAAAATTCGGTAATGCAAATCCCGGGTTGTTACAGACTCCCCCCTTAAGAAAATTGCGTCCCCACAATCCCTTAAGATGGACGTCGTCTATAACGTCTAATCCACAAAAGAAATGATAGAAGATCAAATAGAGATTCTCACCCGTACTAGAAGATGGAAGAAAGCCAGGATAAGAACGCTCGATAAATTCTCTGGTCTCCCAAGTGCAGTCCTTAGGATTCGGTGACCATTGAATTTTCACAAGCTGAACCTCTTTGTTGCAAAGGCGTCTAACCTCCGAATCAAGAACACGAAGAGGTTGCTGCTCAAATGATAAATCAGGTGAGATCTCTAAATCAGGCACGATATGTGGCTCAATAATAGAATCAGGATCGCGCACACACTTGCGAAGCTGAGACACATGAAACACGTCATGCATTCCAGAAAGTGAGTAGGTAGAGCCACACGATAAGCAACGGGGCCGATGCGTTCCGTGATAGGAAATGGTCCAACATAGCGAGGAGCCAATTTCCCTATAGTGCTGAAACGCACAACCCCCTTCATGGGAGAAATCCGAATGAAGACAAAATCACCAATGGAGAACTCAAGAGGCTTCCTACGGTTGTCCACGTAGGATTTCTGGCGGTCCTGTGCCTCTCTCATTCTCTGACGGATAAGAACAATCTTCTCAGAAGATTCCCGAACTGAATCTGGACCAAGAATGAGCTTCTCGCCAGATTCTAACCAACAACCAGGAGAGCGACATGGCCTTTCGTATAGAGCCTCGAAAGGTGCCATGCCAATACTAGACTGATAGCTGTTGTTGTAGGAGAACTCTACGAGAGGTAAGTGATCCTCCCAATTACCCCCCGAAATCCAGAATACAACAGTGCAAAAGATCCTCCAAAACACGATTCACCCTCTCAGTCTGACCGTCAGTCTGAGGGTGATAAGCAGTAGAGAGATTCAGCTTTGTGCCCAAAGCTGACTGTAGGCACTTTCAGAAGTGACTAGTGAAAATGGTGTCTCGATCACACACGATAGAGCTAGGAATGCCATGAAGTCGTACGACTTCCTTCACATAGAGCTTGGCCAACTGAGGTGCAGTCCGAGTGGACTTAATCGGAATGAAATGAGCCGATTTGTTCAAGCGATCAACAATAACCCAGATAGAAGTATGGCCTGACCTCGATCGAGGCAGACTGTCAATGAAATCCATGGATATCTGATCCCATTTCCATAATGAAATCTCTAGAGGCTGAAGAAGACCAGTTGGACGCTGATGCTCGGCCTTGATCTGTTGACAAGTCATGCAACCGCTCACATAACTTGCAACATCTCTCTTCAAACCCTCCCAATAATATAGCCGGCACATATCGGCATACATCTTACTCGAACCGGGATGTATAGTGTACTTAGTGCGATGACACTCATCCAGAATGTCACACCTAAGTGATAAATCAGAAGGTACAACAATACGGTTCCTCCTACGAAGACACCGATGAAAATCAAGAGATAATCCAGCAATGTCTCATCACTGGATCCCGACTCGAGAAGATGAATAAGATGCAATAAGTCTGGATCCTGCCGCTGAGCATGGGAAATGCGATCCAATAAGATAGGATGAGCTTCCAAGCTGATTAATAAGACTGGGGAATCAGAAGATGGAGCTCGATCTCTAATATCACACAAAGATAGGGTCTCAAGAATATCCCACTCGGCAATCATCAAAGAAACTACCGCCGAGTGCTTGCGACCGAGCGCATCTGCAACTCGATTACCCTTGCCAGGGGTATACTGAATATCTAAATCATATGAGGCGAGAAACTCAAGTCATCGCTGCTGCCTCATATTGAGATCCCTCTAACTGAATAGATACTTCAGCGACTTGTGATCGGTGTAAAGAATGAAGCGTTCGCCTAATAGAAAGTGACGCCACGTCTTCAAGGTAAAGACGATAGCTGCTAACTCAAGATCATGAGTAGGATAGCGAACCTCATTCGGACGCAGTTGCCTGGAAGCATAAGCAACTACCCGATCCTTCTGCATAAGAACAGCACCGAGCCCTCTACCACAAGCATCGGTGTATACAACAAGATCATGGTTACCCTCTGGAACCACCAGAATAGGAGCATGAGTGAGAAGTTCATTTAGTCGCTGAAAGGAAGATTCACACTTATCAGACCAAATAAAGCGAATGCCCTTACGAGTCAGCGTCGTAAGGGGAAGTGAAACTCGAGAGAAATCCTTGATAAACCGACGGTAATAACCCGCCAGACCAAGAAAGCTGCGAATATCATGAACGGTCTCGGGCTGCTTCCAATTCTGAATAGCTTCGATCTTGGCAGGATCGACAAAAATACCCTCAGATGATACAATATGGCCCAGGAACTTGACCTTGCTCTCCCAAAAATGGCACTTGGAGAGCTTGGCCTTAAGCTGATGCTAACGAAGAGTATCCAAGACGATCCGCAAATGATGAGCATGCTCTGCCTCGGATCTGGAATAAATAAGAATATCGTCGATGAAAACCAGAACGAATCTATCGATGTATTCCCGGAATACTCGATTCATAAGATCGACGAAGAAAGCCGGTGCGTTCGTCAAGCCTAATGGCATGACCAACCACTCAAAAGAACCATAACGAGTGCGGAAAGCGGTAAGAGGAATGCTATCTTCCGCAACTCGGAGCTGATGAAATCCGGTGGCAAGGTCGAGCTGGGAAAAGACATTCGCACCGCTCAACTGATCAAACATATCGTCTATCTGTGGCAATGGATAACGATTTCTGATGGTCAACTCATTAAGCTTGCGATAGTCAATGCAAAGCCTAAGAGAGCCATCGGGCTTCTTAACGAAGACCACAACAGCACCCCATGGCGAAGAACTGGACCAAATGAACTGCTTCGCCTCAAGCTCTACTAACTGCTTCCTGATTTCCTCATTCTCTTTAGTAGACATCCTCGTGGGAGGACGCCCAACTGGGTGGGAGCCTAGAATGAGATCGATGCGGAACTCAATGGCCCGCTTTGGCGGCAGGCCTGATACTGGCTCGAATATATCGGGAAAATCCCGAACAACAGGAATACGAGATATGTTCACATCCTAATCTCGTGAATCAAGAGCAAATAAAGTAACATCAGAAATCCCAACATCCTGAAGAGCAATAGCTAATGGAGCGGACGAGTCAGGATGACGAAGAAATAATATCCGCTCCGAACAAATGATTTTGGCATCGTACTGAGCGAGCCAATCCATGCCAAGAATCATGTCAAAGCCCAAATAATCCATAACGTGCAGATTCGCATGGAAAGAAAATCCACAAAGATCAACATCTATATCCTCACAAAGCAGGCTAAGGGTCGTGGATCCGCCGATGGGATTTACAATCCTTAGTGAAGAAACCAAACAAGTAACATCTAAAGATAAAGTATCAACTAGTTCCTTTGATACGAATGAGTGAGAGGCACCCGTATCAAAGAGAACTCTACAAGATCTACCATGAAATAAAATAGAACCTTCGAGAATGGAAGGATGCGTACCTCGAGGCTAATCTGAAGATGTAGGAGCCTTGGCAGCATTAAGCTTGCCAGATCTAGGAGGTGCAGTAGGACAAGTGGCAATAAGATGACCCTCCTTACAATAGCGGCAGAAAAGAGGTTTAGGACACTTTTTAAACATATGATCGGTAGATCCACAGTTGAAACACTTCCGAATGAAAGGTGTTCCACTAAGGTGAGTAATAGACTGAGGCTGAGTCTGAGAAGTAGAGCTGCCTATCTTCTTCTTCTTATGCCAAGACTTGGACTTCTGAAATGGGCCCCGCTTCTGATTGGGATTTTTGGAACCCTCACCATCTCCATCACTGTCTCTCTCACGCTCAACCGCTTCTAGGTGAAGCGTTGCGTCAACTAGCTCATCAAAAGGGAGCTTAAGCTGGAGCATAAGTTGTTTCTTCAAATATTTCTTCAGGCCTTCTACAAACTTGAGATTCTTCTCATAAGGAGAGCTAATGAACTCGAGGCCATACTTGGACAGAGCCTCGAAAGATGATGAATAGTCGGCAACAGAGGTCTTCCCTTACTTAAGGTCAATAAAGCGACGTGCAAGGGCTATCTTCTTGGACTCGGGGACAAACTTGAGCAAGAAGCGCTCTTGAAACCGGTCCCAAGTGAGTGTGGCCTCATCGGTCTCGGAGACAAGCAACTCGTACCAATCCAAGGTACGACCCTCAAGATGGCTAGAAGCAACAAAAACTCTGTCATGGTCGGGGATAGCCATGCGAGTAAAATTACGCTCGCAAACTCTGATCCAAGCCTGGACCTCCAGAATAGTCTCGGAGCCACTGAACGGCTTCCCTCCGAGATGAATAAAGTTGCTGCATAGACGCGCAAAAGCAGACTTGCGCGGTGCATCAGAAACTGGTGCAAGAGACTGAGAGTGCGACTGAGAGTTACGAACCAGCTCCATGATCTGGTCCGTGGTCATGTATACACCCTTTGGGTGAGGGTTGCTGGACTGTCCAGCATCAGCAGAACGGAGGTTCCTACTTCTCCCAACCATACTGAAAGATAAGATACGAGTTAAGCATGATTCAAAGATAGATAATTCAAATGGAATACTACAGAATATAAATGTATTCCTAAACATATTCCTAACTTATCTATCCAATGTCATGAGGAAAGGGCATTGTAATATTTGAATCATATTAAGATGTATTGTACTAAGTGTTACTGTTCTGTGTTTATTATACTTAGTTCTGAACCAAGCTTTGATACCAAGATGTAACGCCCCACTCCGAGACCCATTCTAACAAAGAGTATTACGGAGTAATACCGTCTGCTGGAACGGAGAATAGAGTATAATGGAAGCGACCATATGTAATCAAGCTATAACTATCTACGGAATACGTCGAAATGTGGTATCGCTTTTTTTTCCAAGTGGTTCGACATATCCAATATATATTTATAACGAAATTACAATGGCTAAGGAAAATAGGTTCAGAATAAACATAATACTGAATGATAACATCATCATCACAGAACAGTCACATAACAATCACAGAACATAGGTACAATATATCATCAATACAGATCCAAATATCAAAAAGGTGGGTACAAAGCCACCGCTCACACATGTGAGTCAAAGGTATGTACATAAGAGACTGAATAATCAGAGCATCAAAATAGTGGACAAATATAAAGAGCTATCTATCAGCATAGCAGATAATGTCCAAGCGGAAGCACAGAAAGCTAAGTACAGAGGCCTGACCTGAAACAACTCAGTCTGACCCGAGCGAAAAACACTCGGGTCAGGCTAGCTAAACAATCAGTTAATAAACTGTGATAAACATGATAGATAATGAGGCGATATATATCATAGTACTATAGACCACAAACTCTCACATAGAGAAGAAATAAACATCTAAGTAGAGATGTATAGCAAGCCTTGTATCATTGGCATAACATAGTCACAAATGTCAGAACAAAACATCTAAGTAGAAATGTATAATAAGCCTCATATCATCGGCATAACGTAAGCACAAATGCCAAAACATAAACATTTAAGTAGAGATGTCAAAAACGATACATCTAAGTAGAGATGTATAACAGGCCATCTAAGTAGAGATGCCAAAACGATACATCTATGTAGAGATGTATAACGGCCATCTAAGTAGAGATGCCAAAAACGATACATCTATGTAGAGATGTATAACGTCCATCTAAGTAGAGATGCCAAAACGATACCTCTAAGGGAGACAGTCCGAAGACACTATCCCAAAGGTAATAAAAGGAACGTGTCACAAACTTTTAGCAAGGAACCCGTAAAGTAGTAACGTGAGTCCCATACCCCAACGTTCGCACTAAACGGTTTACTAACCAATAGTAAGCTTCCACACTCAAAGCAGTAAAAAGTTCACCTCATGTCATCGGTAAACTAGGCCAAAAGGCCAAAACGATCAATCGAATAGGTCGGGGATTAATCGGAAAGATAAACACGCGGATTCATGGTTCTTGTTTTACCTAACTATTTAATCACCTTTCCACTTCGCTCGAAGTGCAGAAGAGTGTATATTTTACATAGAAAATAGTTGGAGAAAGCGGATTCTTAATCGTTTGAAAACCTCTTTAGAAATAACCTTTGAAATTCTCCTATTATGGAGTAATTAATTTAATACTTAAAATAATACTAAATAAAAGTTTCAAAAGCTAATTTGATGGAAAATCACTTTAAAATTATTTATAAAATCCGTGCACGAAATCTAGAGACAAATCTCAAAGAAATCGAAAAATCTCAGAAAAATAGTCGAAATTATACTAAGTATAAAATCGCTGAAAATAAGTCGAAGTCACTAGTTCGACGGCAGATTTGAACCTGCAAACAGAGTCTAAATGACATGAAAATTTGTAGGAATGTAGACCAACATCCCTGCTCCAAACTGCAAAAAGAATCGGGCAATTCCGACGTGAAACGAAGAAACTGCGTCGTCTCAAAGTGGGACAAAAATCATAAAACTTTACTGTGTCAAAACACTCCAAAGGTCACACTTCGACGACATGGTCGAAGGGTCATATCAACCCAGATCTTGATGAAAATTGGCAGGAGCATAGTACAATACTCCTACTTTGATATGCAACAAGAATCTTTCAGTTACGACTTGAAACGAAGAAATGACAACGTCTCAAAGTTGGCCCGACGATACTGAAAATGACTATTGTTGTAAAATAGTTTCTGGGTGCTACTTCGACAATAAAAATGAAGTACCAAACGTGCCCAGATCTAAACCAAACTTTGCAAGCTTGAAGATATCGATCTCATCTTTCCAATGAGATCGAAATCAATAAAATCCGACATAGGACCTGCTCGCAGCGAGGTCGCGAAGTTGGACGTTTGAATTAAAATTAATCAATGTTTTTCAAAACAGTTTCTAGGTGCTACTTTGGAAATAAAAACGAAGTATCAAACGCATTCAGATCTTAACCAAATTTTGCAGGGTTGAAGATCTTGACCTCATCTTTCAAACGAGATCAAAATCGATGAAATCCGACATAGGGCGAGCCCGGGATGGCGTCGCAAAGTCGGGGTTCTGCGCTGAAATCCGACAAAGGCATGTAGCTATGCACTAACAGGCCAGAGATGAAAAACCATAATTTTGGCATAGAAAACTTCAAATTATGGCAAAATTAATAAAATAAAAGTTGTAGCTTAGTTTCTAAGCTTTTCGTAATGACCAAGATCGTCAAATTCCGACCAGGGATGAAAATTCTATGACTAAAACAATTCTCAGATCTTAATTATATATCACTGTCGTTTTGCTCTCGGGACAGTGGAAAGAATGCACAGTTTTGACCAAATTAACTTCAAAATTTCATGAAACTCAAAACATGAAAATTTTAGCCTTATCTCTTTGCTTTCCATAACATCCAAAATTATTTGATTTGGATAAGAAATGAGTAACTTATGGCCAAAACAATTTCAGGTTTTTATTTTTATCAACCCTGTAGTTTGTTGTCAGGTCAGCAACAAACAAATATGATTTCGACTATTCAAACCTCAAAATTAGGCAAATCACAAAACATAAAAGTTATAGCCTATAGAATAAGATTTCTAGAACATCAAGAAAATCTTAATTCCGATTTAAGATGAATGAGATATGTCTAATTTACTAATAGCAATACACTAATTATAATTTCAGCTAGCACATATTACCTCTTTTCCAAGCAATGAAAAGAAGTTCAAAGAGTTTCACAAGCTAAATGCACAAAAAAAAGAGGATTACAAACTAATTTCAGAAATTAAGAGTTGCTTATACATAGATTAGGAGAGGGTTTACCTAGTATTCCTCTCAAGCAAAAGAACCAACATCTATATGGCACTAACCAAAGCTAAGAGATGATGATCAAGGAGCTAGAAAAATACCAAAACACATAAGACCAAGAGTTACAACATGATTTTCAGAAATTAAAGAGAGTTAGAAACGGATTACAAGAGAGTTTTTGCATTACCTTCCCTTACTTTAACTAGCTTAAGCCAGTATAAGAGAGGATGGAGCTTTCCTAAGCATGAAGGCTATTTTTAGGTTTAGGGTTTTAGGAATTTTTTTGATTAGGGTTGGAATGAATGAGGGTTAGGAGTTTGAGATGATTTATAGAATGGTAAGTGGGTTTGGATTTGGCTAATGGACCCCTTAAGAGAGAGTGACTCTAAACATGTATAAAAAATTGTTTAAGTGTTAACATGGCCATGAAAACCCATACTTAACCAAATCCCCTTCTTAAATTTTCCATTAACTTTTAATTGTTCCAAAATAATATTTCGCGTCATTTTTAAAAACTCATTTATTTAAAATGTCCATATTTTTAAATAAATTATCCTTATCCCAAAAATCCATTTGCCCCATTTAAATAAAATCCTAAAAAATAATTCGGTAATGCAAATCCCGGGTTGTTACACTTCACTGTCGCCTTTGTCTTCTCCATCAGCATCATTTCCTATAATTTGTAGGTTGTAATGAGGAGGGGGTCACAACAACAGTATATTGAATGAAAATCTCAAGTTTTACCATAATAGTATTTGGGCAGTATCGTTTATATAAGTAATATGTCTTACGCGACTATACTTCATCCTACTAAGTATACGTCCATTGTAAGTCGAAGGATATTCTAGTCCAACTCTGTAATATACTTTTGACTATAGGCTAAAGGCCCTTCTTGGTCCAATTTCATAATTATAGCGTGGGTACAACGCAACTACCATCAATCATACCCTAACAATGTGAGGGAAATAATCTAAGCCATGTAATACCTCATTAGTGGGAATTAAGCAGACTCCGGCATTTTAATACCAATATCCTAGGCAGATCTCCATCATTTAATATCTAAACCCAAGCCTGACCCCTCTTTGGTACTTCCTAACTGACATCACAAGAATTCTCATTAGACCACTTAATACTTCTTTTATGAGAAGAGATAAACCTTGCACTAGCTACTTAATACCTATTATCCAGCCTTTTGACCCAACTATATTAAGACCGATTGGACAACTCGATATAGACAAGCGAACCGGAGAGGTGATTACAGAGATCGAAGATAAAGCACATATAATAATATGAAGTAATGATCAAGCGAAGCCAGGAGATCGGTTCTACAAAACATTCTTAGTGTGGAATAATGCTTCCCCTAGGCAGGTGATCAGATCGGATCACTATGGCTATGAACAAATTGGATCAGCAGCTCAACTCAACAGGAATCGATTGATATCTCTTAAAACCTGAAAGCAACTATGTAAACAACTCTTGAAACATGAAGCTAGGGGACCCACCTGGCCAGTCGTAGCTCACCACGTGGCCAGGACTGCCGACCGCCCTCAATCACTAAATATTGGGAATTGGGCCACGAGATTTCTTGAGTGACCTAGTCTGCATCTGCAGATTCTATTGGCGAATTTTTAGGAAGATATTCGGTCGTCTACGCCTATAAATACAGGGTTCACAGCTTATTGGAAGGATCTTTATGCTATTGTTTTCTTTGTACTCCATTGAAATTACGGATTCCGATCTGATCCCTCTTGTACTCAGAAATAAAAGTGATTAGTAAAGTAATTTCATCAAAGTGGATGTAGGCATTCAATGTTGAACCACTATAAATCTGTTTGTCATTGCTTTTACCTGTGCTCTGCTTGTTCCCTATGTTTTAATTTTGATATCTTCATTTATTTTCTCCACCTATAATATATTGGGTGTTTGCGCCAACTTTGGTGTAAACATTTTGGTGCTTTCACTGAGAAATGAATCCTCAATCTGATTGGATCTCGTCATCTACTATTGGATTCTTATATCTGCGAGATGGATCCATATTTCTATCGACAAGTTTTCATTTCTACTCGGATTTGAAGAAGATCTAGAAGGAAGCTATTAGCCATGGCCAGAGGAAATTCTACTACTTCATGTGCGATTGAAGAAAATGACGATGCTATGTTCAACAAGTTGATCAAAATGTATGGCGGCGGCTGTCGATTCCCAGAATCCAGCTGAATATATCATTAGAGCTGATTTTGAAGCCCTAATGAAGGAACTGATGGATAGCCATCAGCTGCTCCAGTAGAAAATCCAGGCTAACATCGACCTGATGAACCAATTGAAAGATTGGCGTGGAAAGACAAGGAGGGAGCCTACTCCATATTCAAAATCGAAAAATTCCTCCATATCTGACGATTGTTACCGAAGCAGACACCGAAAATGGACACATATACAGTTGGAGCATCAAGACAAGATCAGTTGATCGGCCATGGTTGATTGGCATCGATCGATGTCGAACCCTCCAAGGGGATTGGAATTGAACCCTTAAATCAAGGAGGCGATCGAAAAGCAGGAGGAGTTTACTTTGGGGGTCCCGCGATTAATCAAAGTGCTGCAGCTCAAGCGAATGTAGTTGAACCGCAGCTACGAGACGACGATACAACTGCTGCTCAGGAAATGGATAAAAAGCAAGAGGAGCCAAGGTAACATGGCACTACCCGGAGTCATGAATCGGATCGTTCACGTGAGGTGGAGCACGATTACCGCCTATCACTAACTTTCCAAACACCAGACTTAATAGCTATGGTGAGGCATCTAGTGACAAAAAGTCAAGGCTTGACCAATGATGATTGGGGACTCTCTACAAGTCATACTCCGTTCACCGAAAACATCTTACATGCAGAATATCCTCGAAGGTTCCATATGCCTACAATGCCTGCTTATATGGGAAAAACTAACCCCAGGCAGCATCTCTTGAAGTACAAATGGCACGTGGACACCGTCCGAGTTTCCGATGAAGTCAAGTGCAGGTGTTTCCCCATTTTTCTTGAAGATGTTGCGACAACATGGTTCACTAAGTTACCACTGTGGTCAATCTCTAAATTTGATGAGTTAGCAAAGAAGTTCCTAAAGTAATTCCACATGTACTCGACATGCCCAAGGATGTAATGTCACTCTCTAGCTTGGTCCAAGAACTAGGGGAATCACTGAAAGATTTTTTGGAAAGGTTTAATACAACCATTACAGAAGTCGGTAATTTGAATGATGATGAAATACTCATGGCATTGACTAGAGGAGTCGACCCACATTCTGAATTTGGCGATTAGTTAGCACGAAAGCCTCCTTCTACATTAGACCCTTTCTTTGCAAAGGCGGCTCAGTTTTCGAGGAAGAAGAAGGAAAAGCGAACCAGGAAGAGATATGTTGTAGCTGTTAGTCCTTGAGATGATGGTTTTGATGACAACAACCTTAGGACTTGTTATAAAATATAAATACTAACGTTATGGTTTAGATATATATGTATATGTAGAATATAAACATGCAGGTACCAGGAATGAAGACTATACAGTACAGAGATTCAAGACTAAAGATATCAAGATTGAAGACTCATGAGTACCAAGATATCAAGAGTTCAAGATTTCAAAAGTACAAGATAAGTATTGAGTCAGAATTATGTTAAAACTTCTTGAAAGACTTACATCTTTATTTGAAATTTATTCGGGGAATGGAATCCACTTCGAGCCTGTTAAAGGGATGAAACCCTAGTGGGACGGAACCCACGGCAATATCTAGTGGGACGTATAGTGGTCCTATTTTGATATCCATAAATTTTATAAAAATGCTTTTCATATATCTCTTGATTTTAAAAATGTTTTCAAAACTTTCTTTTCAAAAAGAAATCTCTCTTGATTTTAAATATTTTGGCCTCAAAACTATTTTTATCATTTTTAGCATTTTGATTTCAAAATTGTCCTTGTTTTTAAACCATCTCTTGTTTTAAATATTTAGCTTTAAAATATTTATATACTCAGATTTTATTTCACTTTAGAGATTAAGATTATATATATTAAAAATTACTTTCTAAACTCTTTTATATGTTTAAACTATATTCAAATATATTTACAAAGTTTAGAAATTTTTTTGACAAATTATAGAAACTAATTTTAATAAGAAAATCAAAACATCAATTTTGTCTTGAGCATGTCGACATCCCTCAACCCCTCACGTCGACATGGTGTCCATTATTTTCAAATTTCAATTTTCAAAAGAAGTGTCTATTCATCGTATCCTTTCACGAATAGATATGGTTGTTGCTCTACTATAAATACCAATAAATTATAAATGAATCTTTTATCAGATTTCATTTATTTTCTCTCCTCTTCATCTTCCACATTTATTCTAAATAATCTTAAACTATACTCTGCCGAAATACCAAGTGAATCAAACTTGATTATATCTTGTTTGATTCTCTGCCACTCTCTCCATAAGATCTCGGTGCTATTCAGAGTTATAGAATCTTCTGTAAATCAAACTATTAAGTAAAAGGTGCGGTTGAGCCTTGAAATAAATTGAGTGTGATTGTAGACCAGGAAATCAATTAGGTGATCTTGTAGCCTGGTTAAATCAAGAGAGTTTTCCCTGGACTCGAATACAGGAGGGTGTACCTCGTAGCCTTGAAACCGAAGGTGTAATGTGGGAGATTATTTTGATAAGAAATCCATATGATTGTACGGGACCGGATGTATGGTAACTTCGAACCAGTATAAAATCCTGGTGTGTTCTTTTCTTTACTGCTTTTATTTAGTATTCGCATCAATGTCTGATTCTGTGATTATATAATGTGTTTGTGAATTACTTTTGTTGGTGATTAAATTACATAAGTTTCAAAAAGATATAGAAAATCCATAAAACACTATTCATCCCCCCTCTAGTGTTATTCCAGCTTTAAGATCCGTAATCCACATTTCTCAATTTGCTATCAGAGCATTGATTTTCAAAGTTTTCATAATCTGAACTTTGAAAAGTTTAAAAAATGGCTACCAACACTGGTTCTGTTAACACTATCACTAGTTCGTTTGTAGAGGGTCAGTCTACTGTCAGACCATCACTTTTTAATTACAGTAGCTATGCATATTGGGCATGTATAATGAAAACATAATTACAGTCAACAAGATTAGACACTTGGAATATCACATAAACTAAATATTCTTAACCCAGTTTTGCACAGTGGACTGCAGAGCGAAAGACTATTGCACAAAATAATTCCAAAGCCATGAATATTTTATTTTGTTCACTTGATAGGAATGAATTCAGTAGAGTATATGTTGTAAGTCCACATATGATATCTAGAAAACTTTGCAAGTTACTCATGAAGGAACAAGCAAAGTCAAACAGACCAAAATATCCAAACTCACAAATCAGTTTCAATTATTCAAAATGAATTCTAATGAGTCCATTTCAGATATGTATAGTAGATTTCAGGATATAATGCATTCTCTAATATCATTGGGAAAAAGTTTTTCCAAAGAGGATCAAGTCAGAAAAATTCTAAATTCTCTTACTCTGAAATGGGATTAGAAAACTCTTGCAATCGAAAAACCAAATGATATCAGTACTTTAAAGATTTAAGAATTGATTGGAAATCTAGTGTCGTTCGAAGTACAAATGCAAGGGAGAAGAGATAACAAGGCATTCGAAAAGAAGTCAATTGCGTTCAATGTATTAACAGATGGATCAGATTCAGAAAGTGATGATGATGAAGAAAGAGCTTTCATGACAAAGAATTTTTAAAGTTTCTGATATACAGAAAGATGAACAACTTCAAAAAGAATGATCACAGGAATTTTGGAAATCATAATGAAGTACCAAATCATGTCAAATGTCTCAACTGTGACGAACCAGGCCATCTAAAAAGAGATTTTCCGCATCCTAATAAGCAAAAGTTTCCTGCAAGTAATGATTATACAAAGAAAAGTAAAAGTGTGTATATCGCTACATTAGACGATTCAGACTCAGACTCATCCTTAATCGATGATGATATGGCTATTCATGATTTTGATGATCTCGAAGATACGAATCTAGAAAAAGGTACACGTTTGCAATATATTGGTTGAAATTATTTTCTTAAAATTGTTTGATTGTTTTGAAATTATGTGTTGTTTGAATTTTAAATTTTTTATTAGTATGTCTATTTGTATTTTTAATATTATAATATATTTTTATTAAAAGAGTATTATTTTTAATATTACTCCAGAAAATATATAGACATTAAAAATAATATATGTATATAGATATTATAGTATATAGGAAAATACAAGTCACATGAATTCTCTGACCCATGTCGACATGGCCTTACCCATGATGTTGACATCCCTGTCAAAAATTTGAAATTCAAATTTAAATTCAAATCTTGGAATTTCCCTTCATCTTTTCACCAAACCCAATGTTCTGGAAAGGTACCTCTTGACCAGAGAGCATGTCTATTGAATATCTATTTATTCCATTATCTTATCATACCTTTTCACTTTCATTTTAAAATTCAAACTCTCTTTCACTCTTTCAAACTTTCTACTCTCTTCAAAAATGGCTTCTTCAAGTACTCCATCCACAATGAGGCTGTCTAAAACCATTAAAGAGTATCTCTACAATGATCTAGAAGCAATCAAGGCTTATATAAGCTATGCTAATTTCGAAAAAGTTCATATGGGAAAGTTTGCTATCTATAGCGATTTCTTTACATATGAAATCAATACTCTACTTGAAGAGAATCATATCCTTAGTCTTTTGGACAATTCTCAAAATGATTTTGTTTGTTACCTAAATCTTGTTAAAATGTTTTAAGTGAATTTGAATCGTGGTTTTTATGAAGGAAATGAAGACGAAATTTGAAGTAGTGTTAAAAACACTAAAATTGTTTTAAGTTGTCAAATTTTGGGCAACATTCTCAATTGCAAGAATTCTGGAATAGATCTTTCTACTTTTAATATTGACGAACATGATCATGAGACATTTCATCACATTTTCGAAGGAGATGACAACTTTGAATCTAAAAATCGTAACTTTCGTCCGAAAGCACGTATTGTCAATCTTTTTTTCCAACATACTATCACTCCTAGATCGGGAAATTTCAATAACCTGACTTTAAAAGTTTGTAAAACTCTTTTTGCTATCTTTGGTCATTATGACATTAATTAGGCGCAAGTGATTATGAATGAACTTCGTCGTAAGAATTTGGAAATGGGTGAGAATACATTGTATCATGGAATCTATCTCACTTGGATTTTTAATTATTTTGGCATTAATTACAAAAGGGAAGAATTTGTTTCAAGAAAAGTGTTTAATCATGCTAGCATTTCTCTTATGAAAATTCCTTTCATATTCCAACAATTTGAATCTCTTGCCGAAAAGGATGAAAGATTGGCACATGAAGATATGGAGGAAGAAGATGAAGAAGAAGAAGAAGGGGAGGAAATGGAAATTGAATAAGATAATGAAGACACCTCCTTGGAAAGTATTGAATATTCTACCAATACTAAAAATCCTTCCAACAAAACTCCCCTTAAAAATAAAAATATTATAGTGGAAAATCAACGGATTCTCCTGTTAGTAAGAAATTGGATAAAATATCAACTAATATAAGCAAATTCTTTGTTAAAGTTGGTCGGAAACTTGGTTTATCATCATTCTCCTCATCCTCTAGCACATTCTAAGAACTAGGCTGTGATGTGTTAGTTTGTTTTATGTGAGCTTGTATTATTCTTTTTATCATATTATGTAGTATCTTATGTATCATCTCATCTATTTATAAAAATCATCTATCTTATGTTTTTCTACCTTATCGTGTCTCTGGAATAAATGTTAGTATAGTATATAAGTTTATATATATACATACTTATTCATAAAATAAATAAGACACATAAATTAACAGACCCATGTCGACATGCCTCTACCCCCCTATGTCGACATATAACTGTCAGATTTGGTTATTTTTCAAATTTTGAAATTAAAGTAACTAACTTGTGTCTATTCATTTTAAACGAATCACGACCTATTTAAAACACATGTTTCTTTCATAAATTTGTAATCTTTTCATTTCTACTTATCCCTATTTTTATCTCTTCACTACTTATCGAAAATGGCTTCCTCTTCTCAAACTCTAACTGATAATCTTGAAGAAACCCTCAATTCATTCAAGAATATACTTACTTTTATTCTCCACAATCAAAGGCACTTAGAACTAAGCCAAATGTAGATGATAAAAGAATAAGAGAAGCATTTCGATGCCCTCCATTGGATGATTTCTGCCCTCAACAAAGATGATCTCGATACAAATCTTGTAGGAACTTTGATTCAAGATAATGAAGATTGGGAAATTATTAAAAAGGATCCTATCTTTGGAGAAGAAGGACGGGTTAAAGTTCCTAGAAATATTTTATCTTCTTATGGTTTGAAGTGATTGTTTTTGAATTATGTGATTTGATTTGATTTGATTTGATTAGAATTGATTTGGTTTGAATGGATTGCACAACATTATATGAAACATAGTATATACTTATTGGGTTTAAACTTTCATATTTGTCATGTTTTTATTATTAACTCGTGTTATTTTATACATATACTTCATCATAATTTGTCATAGGTACTTCAGTATAAGACTAAGAGGGAGTTAGGTAGGATAAGTTTTTTGTTGATGACAAAGGGGCACTATAAGAAAAATGACTTTTAGTGGCATATATTAGTAGCGTTTGTGAGCTAAGTGCAACTAACGGTATTTGGCTCTTTTTATTTTCACTATGTTATTTGGTTAAAACGCTACTAGTACCCCTCTCACATGTACTAAGTGGGGGAAAATTCCAATTGTTTTCAATCTATTTTCGTTTCCCTACATATCATATTTCTCTGTTTACTTCTCCTCCCGCAAAACCCAAAAATAATTTTCATTTCCCTCCCTATCGTGTTTCTCCACTTACTTCTCCTCCCGCAAAACCCTAAATCCATTTTCGTTTCCTTCCATATCGCGTCTCTCCATTTAGTTCTCCTCCTGCAAAACCCTAAATCCATTTCTATTTCCCCCCATATCCTTATTAAACTTGCACATGTAATTTCACACGTTATTGTCCAAAATGGTACAATGTATCAAGCCAGGCCATAATCGTTTTAGAGTATTGCAAGAAGCGCTTGGGTGAATCGTGTATCATAATCCCAAAACCTAGATTGAATTCTGACGATCGAGTTTTGAGCAAGTTTTTACTTCAATTTGAGTTTTGATTATAGAATTTTGCTCTCAAATTTTCATTACGGATCTACACACAGTAGTCGATCTTTAAATCCATATGGTATTATGCAACCATATCCTATGTTGACTCAATCCAGATCAATTTAAAGTTGGGAGATAGGGCCAGAAATCACATCTCAAATTCCAGTTATCTTCTACCGATCTTTATCGACTTTGATTTATGGATCTAGCAAGCAGGATCTGGAACTATCGCGTGTGGTTGTGGCGATCATTGCCGATTATCTAACATACTATTTGGGTAAGAGTTTTATAATCGATCTTTGGATTTGGCGATTATTTAGACTGACAGCCTGCTGAGATTCAAAGTGCCATTTTTGGGGTATGTATGTTACTGAAAGGCACAACAACGTTCAATCTTTGTGCCTACATCGATTTTCAATTTCTAGATTTGGTGATTACTTAGTTTTACAGCCATAGTAGATCAAAGTGATATTTTTTTGGCATGTTCGATACTGTGAAACCGCAAGTTAATTTCAGAATGTTTTTGTGAGCTTATTTAAAATATTGATTCTTAATGACCATTTCGATGATAGGATGGTACTTGAAAAGTAGGCTTAATTCTTAAATTATGTCATTTACAATTGTGCTAAGTTTCTATTTAATCAAATGGGACTTTGCACTTTTGTAAATGGTATGGTTGATCAATATATATGTTATGATCAGGTTTTGGAAGTAGTCACATTAATAACTTCTTTACATTTAGAAATGTATGAGCTTTGTTTTGGAAATTATGGTTGTTGGATTGGGTATTGAAGAGATTGAATCCCAATGGAATCACTGAATTGGTTGAGTCAATGAAGTTAAATGAAAATAGTCAATGAACTCATAATTTGGCATTAATAAGGATGATTATTTCAATGGTTCTGCAATAGTTTTTTAGCAAAACAGTGCATTAGTTTCAAAACATGTCAACACACAATTACACAAAAAAAAAACCATTTTTTAGTATTTTAGTACTGACTATCTTCACCTACTAGCAATATTAGCAAGTGCAAGTACCCTGAGATAATTCCCTACGAATATTGATCGTGGTGGACTAATGAGATGTAACCCAGCTAAAAATCTAAGGCAGGGCATTCTCATTCACTCCTTCACAAGTAAAATTTACTATTCAATTGCATAAAATGGAAAAAGCAAGTAGTTTGGCATGGCATGATTTGTTGTTGCTCCTATGTTACTCTTTTGACATTGTCTTGCTCTGTGTTGCCATAACTTGACTTTTAGTGTAACCATTTTTATTTAAAGTGAACAAAAACCATTTTATATTTTACTTAATTGTTATGTCAATTAATTGTTATGTCAACAAAGAGCATATTTATAAGATACACTATTTGAATATGAAATTGGTTGTAATATTTGGGAGAGCATATGCATGTGCATGGGCAAGCTTCAGTAAATTAAAATCAGAAATATATTTACATTTGCTGTTGTAACATTTCTTATGCTCTCTGGTTTCATTTATTAATTTGTATATCCGACTGGAACATTAAAATAGGAGAAATATACATATAGTTTATATATGTATGTGAATACCAGTGTGTGCATATATAAAATTGTTAATGCACTTGATCTCATGGTTTTCTCTAAGAATCCTCTTGCTGAAATGATTTATAGTCTTCTTCTTGGTATATTTCTTTAGCATGTTGTACATCCTCATCTTTCTTCTCATTGCACATGTACATGTTTTAGGTATATTTGTGCATTATTTTTTATTTTAGTGTTGTCAGTTTAATTTTCTTTACCATTCCAAATCTTACAAATGTCTCATATCTTATAGGGATGCATTTATGTGTGTGCATAGTGTGTGTTGTGTGCATGTATGCATATATATATATAAGTGTTTGCGTGAGTGTGTGTAAGTGTATTATATTGCATGCATGAACTGGGTTATTTGTGTGTGTAGGTGAAGTTGCGTATGGAGTCATGTGTGCGCGCGAGTGCGAGGACTTCTTATATCAAATAATGCATACCTACAAATATTTCATGACAATTACATTGCTGGCATTTGTCTTTTACACTTATTATTTGGTTAGTTCTGCAGTTGCTACTTTTTTTTTGCTTTCCAAATGTTCAAGTCTTCAACATCTATTTTGTATAGTTAATTATGTGCCACCTCATGTAACTTCGATTGTTCTTGGTATTATTTCTCATATTCTAATATTGTGTTGTTTATGGGTGTCAGATGACAACAATTGCCAGTAATGAAGTAGTGAGGTTTATCATTCATCTGTTGCTAGAGGAAGACAAACTTCAGGGTTCTTAAGTGTGGTAGCTTGTTGTTTCATCTTTGAATAACTGTTACTTTGATATTTTCTTGTTTTAAATTCAAGCATCTTAATTTATAATTTTCTTTACTAAAGTTATTCAATGTAAACCAATTTTAAGTCGAGTATTGAGAAGTCACCCCTTGTAGAATTCACAGCCATATCGAATGGAACAGATACACAGACTTTGCAGTATTCATGTTTGATTTTAGTGCCTGGACTCTTAAGATTATAGAAGAATACTACATAGCTTGTAATTTTTTTGTGTATAAATGGTAAAAACATGATTAAATCAACTTTATTTGAATTGCTACTACACATATGAGAACTCGCGTACCTTACTAGTCAAATTTGGTACAAATGCAACAAAATTCTAAGACCGCCAATAACATATTCACATAACATTCTTGTTTTAAATGTCATTGTTATTTGCCTGAATATGTTAATCTGACTTTTTGTTGTCGTCAATGAAACCAAAGAAATTAGCTGATTACAAAAGAAGTGGTCCCTCATTATCATTAAACATACACTTTAATCTTTAAATGATTTTTTTTATTTCTTGTAATTTATTTAAGTTTCCTAAAAAGTTTACTCTGTGATTAGAATAATCTGGTACTCTAGAAATTCTAGCATGGTTAATAAACAAAGTTCTGGTTCACAAACACATAAAACGCCAATGAAAAATCATTTAGCGGAAGTGACGTCCATCATAAAGATTTACGTCGAAAGAACACTCTTATATTGACGAAATATTGTTGCAGGTATTTTTCCTTTTGTGGTGTAGTCATGTAGGATAACAGTGAAATTAATATTGATAATGAATCTGTACTTAGATAAGGATGGTTGATTGAGTACACATATCGTGTTTGTATTGGTTTAGATTTAAACTATTCATTGTTTGTTACTTATATCAAATTAGCTAATACTAGTCTTGTCTTATAAGACAAACATTGTTTAAATTTTATACAGTTTATGCATTTTACAGGATGGGTGGAAGAATAAGTACTAATTTTCTTTTTCCTAGTATATATGATGTAATAAAGCACTATACAAACAGCGGTGGTGCATTATTACATTGTTAGATGCCTATGTGTCGATCATTATAATAAGGCTTAGGTGACTTAATTTAGTCGTAGATTTTGAGATTATCTATTCTCCCTACTATAATGAAAAGAACGCATTTTTTGTTATTCAACTATGCCTTTTGAAGTAACAATATTATCTTTTCAAACTTTCATTATTCCTTTATCTTTGTCTCGGCTAATTTAAATAATTTACAAAAAATTTACCTTCCAACGAGTTATTTGCACTCATTGTTATTTAATTTTACTATGATTATCGGATCTTGGCAGCTAGGATTGTGTCATGGTTCACACATTAAAGATGAAGCGAAGTACCCTATGTCTTGTTGATTCCTTTAGGTTCAGACTTTTGACCCCATCAATTTTTTAAGGAAAAAAACCTAAGACCACATTTAACTGATATGGTTTTCTTTATATTCTTTTTTGCTAATGCACTTTTACTGTAATTGTTGTCTTTAGATATTTTCTAACATTATTCTTCTACTTGATCCCTTTTGCCTTCTTTCTGGTGTAATCTATCAAATGTACACAAAGAAATGGTGTGTTTACACTAAGCACTTTAGTTTCTAAATATTACAAAACTTATGTTTTATTACCATTGAATCCACTCTTTCATGAGACATAACAAATGTTATGGACCAACAATGTATGTGACTACAAAACATGAAGATATAGCAGTTTAAGTTTTTGTGAACTTTTTAAACATTTTGTACTCCTTAAGGGTTCAATACATACTCGGTGACTGTTTATTAACATTGTTAATTTTTTGTTCAGCTTTTTGAGTTCGCTGATAAGTACAGAGGGAAGTATGACAGCAGCATAACCGTAGCTCGAAAATATTACCAATTAGTCGGTGGTTATTCAGTAAGCCGATTTTCTGTGTGCAATACAACAAACTAAACAGTTACTATATATCTATGTATTAATCAACATATTTTTATAAAATTGAAGGATGAATTATTATGGGCGGCGGCATGGTTATATCAAGCAACCGAAGATCATTACTACCTCAACTGTCTTGGCAAAAATGGAGACATTCTTGGAGGAACGGGCTGGTCAATGACCGAGTTTGGTTGGGATGTCAAGTATGCAGGTGTTCAAGTTCTTGTATCCAAGGTATATGTTATACAACGTATGGATTTTATGTTAACTTTTATCTTGAAACTACTGTATTTATGTATTACTTCTGTATCAGTGTATGGTAATGTACTACTTCTGTATCAATGTATGGTAATGTACTACTTGTGTTTATGGTAGTTCATTTGTTCATGTATTTTTTGTTTATTATTGAACTATTTATTATTACTGTTTGATATAAATTATGAATAAAGTGAATTGGAGAGTGAATGAGCTAGCAGAATGTGAGAAATAGACAAAGAAAAGCAAAAATATTTAGTGGCGTTTATCAAACGCTACGGAAAAATATAATGGCAAAAAAAACGCAACGAAAAAAATATTGTTGCAGCGAAATATATATTGTGGCATATAATAAACGCAGCTATAAGGTTTGGGTTTAAGTTGTAACCCAAACATCAATTTTGGTGGCGTTTCAACATGCAACAAAAAAAGATTTATGGTGGCGTTTTTTTCAGCCACAATAAGGCACATTATAACGGCGTTTACAAAAATGCAACCAAAAATATTGGTTTTTTAATTGCATGTCGTATGGCGGCGTTCTCTAAAACGCCACTATAAGTTAATGGTTGCGTTTTTTATGCGCCACCAAAAGTACTTTTTGGTGTAGTGGAGGAGAAATATAAAATAGTAGTTAGAGTAGTTAGGCTTTGATTAAGGGGGGGTTATTAGTTTTAGGGGGAGCTATTGTGAAGGAGAGGTATATTTTATAAACATAGGTTGTCATCATCAAAAGGGGTGAGATTGTTAGTCTTTGAGATGATGGTTTTGATGACAATAACCTTAGGACTTGTTATAAAATATAAATACTAACGTTATGGTTTAGATATATATGTATATGCAGAATATAAACATGCAGGTACCAAGAATAAAGACTGTACAGCATAGAGATTCAGGACTGAAGATATCAAGATTAAAGACTCATAAGTATCAAGACATCAAGAGTTCAAGATTTCAATAGTGCAAGATAAGTATTGAGTCTAGAATTATGTTAAAACTTCTTGAAAGCCCTTACATCTTTATTCGAAATTCATTCGTGGAAAGGAATCCACTTCGAGCCTATTAAAGGGATGGAACCCTAGTGGAATGGAATCCACAACAATATCTAGTGGAACATATATAGGTCCTATTTTGATATCCACTAATTTTATAAAAATGCTTTTCAAAAATATATCTATTGTTTTTAAAAAATATTTTCAAAACTTTCTTTTAAAGACATCTCACTTGGTTTTAAATATTTTAGCCTCAAAATTATTTTTATCATTTTTAATATTTTGATCTCAAAATTGTCCTTATTTTTAAATCATCTCTTGTTTGAAATATTAAGATTTAAAATATTTATATACTCAGATTTTAAATCACTTTATAGATTAAGATTATATATATTAAAAATTACTTTCTAAACTCTTTTATATGTATAAACTATATTCAAATATATTTACAAAGTTTAGAAATTGTTTTGACAAATTATAGAAACCAATTTTAATAAGAAAATAAAAACATCAATTTTGCCTTGAGCATGTCGACATCCCTCAATCCCCCATGTCGACATGGTGTCCGTTATTTTTAAATTTCAATTTTCAAAAGAAGTGTCTATTCGTTGTATCCTTTCACGAATAGATATGGTTGTTGCTATACTACAAATACCAGTAAGTTCTAAACGAATTTTTTACTAGATTTTATTGATTTTCTCTGCTCTTCATCTTCCACATTTATTCTAAAGAATCCTAAACTATACTCTACCGAAACACCAAGTGAATCAAACTTGATTATCTCTTGTTTGACTCTCTGCCACTCTCTCCATAAGATCTCAATGTTATTCAGGGTTATAGAATCTTTTGTAAATCAAATTGTTAAGTAAAAGGTATGGTTGATCCTTGAAATTAATTGGGCATGATTGTAGCCTCGAAAATCAATTAGGTGATCATGTATCTTGGTTAAATCAAGAGAATTTGCCCTGGACTCGAATACAGGAGGGTGTACCTCGTAGCCTTGAACCGAGGGTGTAATCTGGGAGATTATTTTGATATGAAATCTGTACGGTTGTACAGGACTGGATGTAGAGTAACTCCGAACCAGTATAAAATCCTGGTGTGTTCTTTCCTTTACTGCTTTTATTTAGTATTTGCATCTGTGTATGATTCTGTGATTATATCTGTGTCTGTGAATTGCATTTGCTGGTGATTAAATTACATAAGTTTTAAGAAGATTTAGAAAATCCACAAAACGCTATTTACCCCCCCCCCCCCTCTAGTGTTATTCCAGGCTTAAGATCCATAATCCGCGTTTCTCACAGTAGCCCCAAGTGTCGAGGGAGTACAGAGTAATGTAGTAGTAAAGCAGTCCGGTGATAGTTTCGAAAAGGTTCGGATCAATGTTTATAAAAAATGGAATAAGCAGAAGAAAGGCGATGACGGAAGCCATGAACAAAGATAGGTTTCTGCGAGAGGGAAGCCGAGGATCCCATTGTTTGATACATATATGCCATTAAATACGTTTCTAGAGAATGTTTATCTATCGACCTATAACATTATGTAGTACAGGAAACCACCTCCGAAGGAGTCGACAGAGAAGTAGAGACAATCCGAAAAGTACTGTAGATTTCATGAGAGTTATGGACATACCACGGACGAGTGTCGCCACCTCTATGTTGTTATTAAGAAGTTAATTCAAGAAAGAAAGGTGATGCAGTTTGTTAAAGTCCCGTAGGATGGCAGGCTGGGGACGTCCGACCACAATCAAGGACAAGCTCCGCCCAGTGCTAAGGAACCTTGATGGACAGCAGGGAGATTAGTTATTAGTACCATTGCCGGAGGACCATATCTGGCCGATAAAAGCTAGAATTAGATGGAGCTTTATGTGAGTACTATCAAACATGTTGATATTGAATGTTGCTCGAACACTAAGGATGATGCTCCAACAAAGCAGCAGCGAACCAGGAGTCATATTACGGAGCAAAGATGCGGGCAAGGTGGAGGCTCCTATGGTCGACCTAATGGTGATCTTGGCCATGATCAGCCCCACCTTGGTGAGAAAGATTCTGATTGATTAAGGATGTTTTGTGAATATCATTTTCAAGAAGGCATACAACCAGATATTACTGGAATCCAAAATCTAAAACTGTGCAAAGCCCATATTCATAGCATTAACTATATTGCAACTAAAGCGGTAGGCTATATCGAGCTACCGGTGGAGTTAGGAGACAGCAACCAGAGGAGAGTGCAGATGCTGCTGTTTGTTGTGATGGATGTGAACTCTTCGTACAACACTTTTCTGGGCGATCGGCCCTTGTTGAATTTAGATAAGCTATCGCCCCTTCGTTCTTAACGCGAAAATTCCCAACAAAGAATGGCATGGGAATTATACATGGAGATGACTGGACGTGCTTGTTATGTGACTGAGTTGAGAGGCAGTTGAGAAAGGATAGGATGCAAAGAAGCCTCTCTGCATCAAAACTAGTGAAGTTTAGCAATCAAAGTCCGAGCCTTGGCTCGGGCATCAAAGTCGGTTCTACAGATATAGATCCGAGAGATGAAGAGGAGTGGCCCAAAGAAACCACTGCCCCACTGAGCTGGCGATCGATATCACGGCCAGCCACGATGACCCTTCATGGGTCTTGAAGATCGGATTGTTTCTCAGTATGACAATGATGAAAGAATTAGCTGGCTTTCTCCAAGCGAATCTTGATGTTTTCGCTTGGACTCATTCTAACATATGTGGGATCTCGTCGATCATCAAGAGCGATGCATTGAATATCAACCCAAAGCATGTTCCAGTGAAACAAAAGCGATGCGGCATGGATTTGGAGAGATCTGCTGCACTTAAAGAGAAGGTGGATAAACTCAAGAATGATGGGTTTATCCACGATACCCTCTAACCTAAATGGATATCTAATCCACTTCTTGTGAGAAAAACTAATAGAAAGTGGCAGACATGCATCGATTACTCAAACCAGAACAAGGCGGGCCCAAAAGACAGCTTTCCACTTTCGAGGATCGACCAGCTGGCAGACTCAACCATTGGACATGAACTAATTTCATTCATGGACGCATACTCCGGATACAATCAAATTCCGATGTCATGTCCCAGACTAGGAATACACCAACTTCATAACCGACTTAGGCCTATACTGCTACATTGTGATGCTTTCTGGACTAAAGAATGCTAGAGCTACTTACCAGAGACTGGTCAACCAGATGTTCAAAGACCAGATTGGGTGATCGATGGAAGTACATGTGGATAACATGCTCGTGAAGTCACGACGATCAAATGACCACATCGATGAATTGGCGGATATGTTTAGTGTTCTCCAAAAATACGGAATGAAATTTAACCCCTTGAAGTGCTCGTTCGACGTTGCGTCGGGGAAATTCTTGGGTTTCACCGTCAACTCTCATGGAATTAAAGCCAATCCCGAGAAGATTCAAGCGACCAGAGATATTCGAGTACCTAAGATAATCAAGCAGGTGTAGAGCCTAAATTAGAAGGTGGCCGCCCTAAGTAGATTCATCTCCAGGGCCATCAATAAGTGCATCCCTTTCTTCGACTTGATCAGGAGTGGGAAGAGTAACTACAAGTGGATGCAGGATTGTATAGATGCATTTCAAGCTCTGCTACATCACTTAAAGAGACCCTGTATCTTATCCAAACCACTAGACTATAAAGATTTGTATATTTATTTGGCAGTATAGGTACATGCTATAAGTGTTGCGCTACTGCGCGAAGAGAATCGGGTCTAGAAATTAGTGTATTATGTTAGCAAGTGGTTGATAGACATTGAAAGGAACTGTCCAAAACTAGAGAAGCTTGCGTATTGCTAATTGATTGCAATAAGGAATATCCACCCTTATTTCCAGGCTCATCCCATCAATGTCTTCATCGCCCAGGTGCTACGATAGGTCTATAGCAACCTAAGACGTTTGGGAGGTCAATTAAATGGAACATCGAATTGATCCAATTTGATATCACTTATCTCCCTCGAAGAGCTATCCAGAGACAAGCACTGGCAGACTTCATAGCCGAATTCACTGCATAAGATGACTCTTCGAAGAGCGGTGAAGAACCTACCATCCGATGGAAGATGTACATGTATGAAGCATCCAAAAAGATTGATGTTTTGGCATTAGAGTCATGCTGTTAACTCCTAAGGAACGCTTGATCTGCTATGCCTTAAAATTTGACTTCCCTGCAACAAATTATGAAGCTCAATATGAAGCCCTGATCGCTGGGCTTAAACTCACTAGAGATCTAGGAATTAAAGCATTATAAATTTTATGTGACTCCTAATTAGTAGTGTATCAAGTCAGGGGAGAATATCAAGCCAAACGAGTGCGCCTTGCTCCTTATCTCAATCAGTTCCAGGAGCTGCTAACCGATTTCGAGTATTACACACCATTATGCATATCTGTAGGGAACAGAATGAGAAAGCTAACTTACTGGCCAAGCTGGCCAGTTCAAAGTATACACAGCAGATGAGCTTAGTCTTTATTGAAGTGCTCAATGCTCCAAGCATTAGCTAGATGGAGATCGATTGGGTCTTTGAAATGAAGCCTGAGAAGGATTCATGGATGACTCCGATTAAAGACGGGAATCCTTCCCGAATGGAGGAATGAAAAATGATATATTCTTCGTAAAACTTCAAGATACATCCTTCAAGAAGGAGTCATGTACAGGAAGGGTTTCTCCATCTCCTGCTTTGGTGTATCACCAACGATAAAATCAAGCGAGTGTTAGGACAAATCCGTGAAGGGGAATGTGGCAATCACACCAGGAGGCAAACCTTGGCAAAGAAGATACTCCGCTTTGGTTATTTCAGACCAACAATCAATCGAGATGCGTTTGATTATGCTAGATAGTGCGAAAAATGCTAGATGTTTAAAGAAATTCTAAAAGCACTGCCGACGAAAATCACTCAAATGGTCAGTTCGTGACGGTTTGCTATTTGGGATATAGACATTATCGGCTCCTTATCAATTTTCAAAGATGGCACGAAGTACGCCATTATAGCAGTTGATTACTTCACTAAATTGGTTGAAGCCGAAACTTTGTCCATGATCGTCATGAAGAAAATAATCAAATTTTTTGTTTGAAACATCATTTGTCACTTTGACCTCCTCCGAACAATCATAACCAATAATGGGACCTAATTCGATAGTGCTGAATTCAAAGACTTCTGTCGCTGACGTCATATCAAGAAAAGATTTGTGGTAGTTGCTCACCCTTAAACTAATAGACATGTTGAATCTGTCAATAGAGTCATAAAGTTCATTCTGAAGAAGCATTTGGAAAAGGCTAGAGGCAAGTAGGTTGACGAACACTCATCAACATTATGGGCATACAGAACTGCCCACAAGTCCACGACTGGCCATACTACATTCGTCCTCGCTTATGGCTCCAAAGCATTCATTCTTATAGAACTTAAAGTTCATTCTCATTGAGTGACTTACTATGACCCCGGCACACACATGGATATCCTTTTGAAATCTCTAGACATGGTTGATGATAAGCGTGAAGAAACTGACTTGAAGGCAGGCACACTGACACCGAGTCGCCCAGCACTATAATGTTAAATTCTAGCCTAAGATCCTTGAAATTAGTGATCTTGTCCTAAAACGGATCTTTCCTATCCCTGCAAATGTGGATCCAAGATGAGAAGGACCGTATGTCATCAATCGGAAGCTTAGAGATGAAAATTTCAAGCTAGCGACTGTCGATGGTAACTCACTCCCTACAGCATGGAACAATGAGCATTTCCAATGCTATTTCACCTAGTGTTGTTTCATTCAGTTGTATTTCATTTAGAATTTGATTTTGCAGTTTAATTCAAAGCCATGTAATAAGACAGATTCTGTTGCTTTTTTTTCAGTATATAATAAAATATGAAGTTCCTTCTATATTTGTGAATCGTTTATGCATAATATAATAGTGGTGATATATAACCAACTTACATCACATATGCATAATATAAACTGAAAAGTACCCGGGGTTTGGTGCCAACCAAGTACTCGAGTCCATACTTGAGTTAAACAAAATGAACGTGACACGATCATTCATCCATTAACTCTCGCCTGCAATCCGACGGGCTAAGTATAAAGCAAGAGAATGGGTGTCACTCGACTACACGTTAACTAACTTCGTCTCCCGATTTGATGGGATGAACATGAAGTAAAAGTAGTCGTGATACGAATGATCACTCTTCGACTTTTTCCATAGACTTGGGGGCATGGAAATTAGACAAAGGAAATGTGATTCAACCGTTTCCCAGGGCAGCATCAGTCCCTAGAGTGTGGGATAGATTATGAACATTAAACGGGTGTGGCTGATTGCCCATCAACTAACTCTGATCCCAAAGTGTGGATAAGAGTATAAATAAAACGAATGAGTGCGATTTGACGATTCATTCTCTAACTCTGGCCAAAACCTGACAGGAGGAGTATAAACTCATCATGGATTGGAACCGACCGTCCATGAACTTGCACTGCCAACCCAAGACTAGGGGCAGGAGTATAATAACTTAACCGCTGAACACAAGATATGACTTAGGCAAGGACCAAAAGGAGGCCTTGTAATGGATTTGTTGGATCGAGACCCCAAGCAATGGGCAACCAAAAGACGTTACAACTTGAACGACGAGCGATGAATTACAAGTGCATTGAATGGGAAATGTAATAGCTCGAACATGTAGATAAATTTTGTGCAAAAGATGAACGGAAATGAGAGAACCTTTATTCACATACCGAAACTTGGAAACAAAGTACAAGTTTATTTCGGAAAACTAAAAGCCAAAAATGGAGGCCAAACCCGCATAACTGCAACCAACAAAAAGAAACTAGCTACCTAGCTACGAACTACCCAAGCTGGTTCAACTGCTATCTTTCCCCTTTTGGGGCTTCTTCAGGGTGGATTCTCCATAGCTTCTGCCTCTTATTTTCCTCTATTCTCCTTTTTAGCTCTTGCTACCCTTAGGAGAAATGCTTTCTGAAATAGAAGTCGTCTTACTTTGGGATATAGAAGGATCAACCTCCTCAGGAGTGGCACCGTTGGGCAGTACAACTTGAAGCGGAGTAATATTCACTTCGGCACTCTCCTTCTTGGCTTGCAACTTCAGCTTCTCCTTTTCAATGCACTCCTTCATGCTGAGTTTACTAGTGTGTTCGAAGGCATAGGTTATTACGACGCCCTCTGTTTCATCCTGGCCCTATTAGCCATCGGTCTTTTCTTCATACAAAGATCCTATGACTTCAGCATCCGAGCCTGAGTCTCAGCAGGTTGATCAGTAGAAGCCACATGTACAGTGATGGCCTTAGTAGGCCTCGTCGTCTGTGCCTGCTGTCCCAGGGAAAGATCATCATAGGGAGCATGGACAAATGCAGACAGAACTGTAATTTCATGAAGACCAGTGGGTAAGCCCATGACTATCGGGCACGAGTCGTAAACCTTCTCGAACCTCGGAGAAGTAAGACATATACCTTCACCAGATTGACCTTCGGTCATAGCTGGAGTGCCACCTTCCAAAATCGAAGAAAGCCCAAAAGATGTGTGTTTCCCTGGATGATCTAGATTGCAGCCCGCATCCTTCTCTAGGGCATGATAAATTGAAACACTAGTTGCTTGAGTACCAGGGAGGTCTTGGAAAAAAGATCCCATGGCTTCGCCGCTATCTTTCCCCTTTACGGTGATCGCTGGATCACTGAGTAAACTGAGCCAAGCAGCCTTGAGTTCATCGGGCTCTTCATCATGCAATATTTCGCACATGATCTGCTCTTCATCTACTTTAGCATCATCGAGGGTCTTCTTTTCAAATCAATAATATGGTCCCAGGCTTCAATAAGCAACTTAGGATACCCCTCTCTAAGGAAACAGAGGTTGTGATTCATGAGGACACTTACCTTATAATATATCGGCAATGGATAGGACTCGTCCTTTATTTCTATCTGACCAAGCTCCCTAGCTTCTTCCTTGAGGGCCTTTGCTTATGCAAGTTGTATGTTGTCCTCTATTTTAGACAAGCCTCGAAGTTCTCCTTGCAGTATCGTGCGACTCCAGCCGAGCCTCAAGTTTCTCTTTCTTTTCCTTCCAAAGATCTTCCTTAAGCTATTTAATACAAAGGACCAAAGCATCATTGTCTTTTTTCAACTCTTCCTTCTCCTTCTATAAAACGCCTTTTTCGAGGGCTAAATGACCGCTACGACGAAAGACAGTGTCCGGTTCATCTTGGTGCACTTTCATTAAGCGCTCAACGCCTTTAAAAGACTCGCTTGCTTTATTTTCAACATCGGCCAGCTTCGTACCCAACAGCTTGACCTCCTCGTCCAAACACTCGATGATGTCTTTTTCAAGGATCTCCTCAAGAGTTAAGCGATCAATTTTGTGTTACCTTTCTATTGACACCTCAGAGATTCTCTGGGCCACACGTAGAGCTGTACTGTGCTAGACATAGATATCATCAACATAAGTGGGCACTGTGTCCTTGGCCTCTAGAGGTGTTAAATGCAAAGCGGGAACAAATTTGAACTCGTCAAAGCATAACTTAGGAAATGTGGCTTTGAGCTCATCCAACTTCTCAGTGGCAGTTGCATCAAGTATAGTCGGGGTGGAGATGGCATGTTTGTCATGTTTGCAGGATGAAGTGCTAGGACCTTTCGCGTCAGGCTAGTGTTCCGAAGATCGATGAGCGTCGGAGGAACCCGAATGTTGCTCAAGCGCAATGGCCAAAGTGGGAGCATGAGGCGGCGAATTAATACTACTACGTGTAGTGGAGTGTTGACCAGCACCTTTATGGTGAGAAGATTGGGATTTTGATTTATGCTTGGACGATGAGTCCTTAGATCGATGGCTTCGGTCTCGTTCTTCCCTTCCTTCATACCTTTATCTGTCTCAACCAAGGTCCGGACCTCGACTGGATTCAAAATAAGATGGTTGAGAGTACGCTGATCTCTTTAAGAGAACGTAGTTGTTGGGACATCCCATCGAGCCTGCAAACAAAATGAAAGTGTATAAGAATCACTGGAGCTAGAGGTGGATAAGTGTTGTGTGGTGCAGTGCACGTGAACATGAGTGTCTTAGTTCCCCCCTCCCCCCCCCCCCTTATGAACCAGTTGATGAAGCTTTACTCGCTGGAGTAATCTCTCCTATGTCAGTAAGGGGAATGTCAGCGCCAAATCAAATAGGACTTTTAGAACCCCCGAGGCTTAGGGTTGCCAAAATCATAATTTCCAACATCATTTAGGAGCGCGATTTTCAACAGCCCCTCAAATAAATTTTCTAGAGGCAAAGACCTAGATTGATCAATAGCAGCAAAGGTAGATTTGGGTTTCTTCAAGACCTGCCCTCTGGAAATCTTATAAACGAATCTTTTTTCTCTTCTCTTCTCCGAGGCAGGGAGCTATGGGCCTTCAGAGGATCCAACCGTAGGCTCATGACTTGAGCTCACATCATTGCAACTAGGCTCATTAGCATCGTCCCTCGCCTCGCCTTCCACGATGACATCCTGAGACCCTTCGACTGGAGGCACGATAGGATCATCTTCATTACCTCCTTGCCTAACGACGCCTCTTCCTTTTACAACTTCTTCCTCAGAGTTTCTTGGCAGTCCCATGTTGCGGCCCTCTTCTAGTAAGACAAAGACTAAAAGGCGCTCGTTGGTAAGAAGAGATCCGATGTCCCTATCCACCACCAGTATATCTTTGAGCGCTGAAACCGCCTCTGAGTATATGTCATCGATAGACTTGGGCTGCCTGATATGTTCAATAAAAAACTACTTAGTTCAGGGTATGACTTAAATAAAAGGACTCAAAGTTAAGTTTGAAGCGACACTTATGTCCTTCCAACCACCCATCCAGAAAAACTAGGTGGGCAGCGAGAAAAACTAGGTGGGCAGGGCATGTAGAACCATTCATTCTTAAAAGTGCTCAGTTTGTTCAAAGTGCCGACTACGACCTAGCAGTTTGTGAGTGACTTGAGGAAAGTGTACGAGAGGCTTCCTCTTCACAGTTTGAGGTTGTAAAAGAATCTAATGTGTTCCAAAATCGACTCATGGTATAGGAACTCGAGGAATATCATGTATGTGCAGTGCAGAAATGCATAGTTGTTCGGATGCAACTGAGCCGATGCCAATCTTAAATAATGCAGCATTTTTCGAATGAATGGATTGAAGAGCGGAACGCAACCAGCTCAGTACATGAACTTGTTGCATGCAATATACCCCTCCAGGGGCAAGTAAGCCCTATTGTCATGGGAAGGGACTCACATATCCTTGTATGGAATCCCGTGTTTAATGCATAGTCTTTGGAGAGAGGCTTCATCAACCTTTGAAGCCACTGAATTTTCCAGATTATTTAGAAATATGGCATCTTCTAATGTCCAAATCTGGCTCGACCTCTGCTTCTAAGTTCAAAGGAATTTCTGGAACCTATTGTGAACTTTTGGGTTTTTCAAATTGATGGAATGGAGTGTCTCGAGCGGATATTGTTGCAGAACTTGACTCAACGTCGGAACTATCATGAGAAGTATTTGTTCGATACCCATACCAGCCAAATGCTCCGAGCGTCTAGAACCCATAGCTATCAAACTCAACATTAGTAATAATTAGAAAAAGTAACATGTTCCCACCGTGCTAAGTGTAAACTAGTGCTATGTGGTGTGGTGTAGTGTAGTGCGATGCTGGAATAAACAGTTCAAAATTAAAATGACAGTTGTGATGAGACAATGGGATTCGACCAGATTGACCATATCGCTGACCATCCCAGTTGGCATTCATGTCGATTGGTTGTGGATTTTATCCAAGCTTCAGGACCAATCGTCGGCATATTGGGGTACGATATTCACATTCAAGTTCATTCAGGACCATATATTATAATTGTTTAAGTTCAAGTCATTTTGAAAGTGTCCGACTTTGGTTAACAATGATTTAAGTCATATAAGTTCAAGTACAAAGTCCAGTCAGGTTTTAAGTCATGTTCCTTTGCAAGATGTTCGAATTCATTATCATATACAGGTATTCACGTATACCAAAAATAACTAAGTCCCGCTAAAGGAAGGGATCGTATTTGATCCCTCCCCTAGGAAGTTTTGCCTCACCAAATCACCGTAACCGATCCCACCAACCGATCACCGATCCATCATTCTAATATCCTCCAACTAATCTCTCTACACTCATGTATCATAATATAATCCCTATAACAGATCGCTACTCCAACATTAATCATCGATCGGTCCTCGCTACACTTCACCTCATCTTCCACATATTACAATCAATGCTTGGAACCAACCTTCAACCGATCATACATCAACATCGACTACTCCACATTCGTCGTTGTTCTATCCATATCGATTTCTACATCATACCATTACTTCGATCCCCTAATCTTTAGTACCAATCTTCAATAAATCCATTATCATCTTAACCACACTACCAAATCCACCAACGTGGTTCACCCCATTATCTCATCGCATTAAAACACTAAACCGCATACTACAAGGTCGAAAATCCACCTATGTATGTAATGATGAACACAAGCATGAATCGAGGGAAGGGAAGGGTGTGGTTCGGGTTCAAGCTTGGACCCAAAATTGAGTTGGCAAGATCGAAAGGAGATTTGATTTGGAGCGATAGCAAAGGCTTCTAGCAAGATGAAAGATGGGTTCACCTTGGAGATTCAATGGATCGACGAAAGAATGGATGAGAATGTTGAATTCGCAAGCTTTTTAATGGCGGCTGTTGAAAAGGAAGGGGATCAATTCGTTTCCTAAACAAATAAAGTGAAATGAAGAAGATAAACCAAGTATTTAGCTTATACATGAATGCGGCCAACTTACTTAGGCTAGAAATTCGTTTAAGACTGCCTAGACCAAGGGCTCGGTACCAATCACATTCTTAAGGGATTGGTACCGAATGACCCTTGCTAATGTTAATATATATATATATATATATATATATATATATATATATCTGTGTGTGTGTGTATGGGTGTACATAGATACATACATATATATATATATCTATGTATGTATACATATGTGTGTGTGTGTGTATTATTATAATAAGCATAGTCCATAGCCTATATACTCAAGTATGTGATAGTATATACGGCCTGCTTCTCTTAAAGACCAAAGTTGGCTAACTCTGTGTGGGAAGAGGGATCAGGTACGGTAGGGGATTTTTACCGATCCCCTACCAAGTAAAAAAAAGAATTTAAAAGAAAATAGAAAAATTCTCTTTACTTCAGCTATGTGATATCGACAATGACCCATGAACGTGTAAGCCTGGTCGGAAGCCAGCGATAAAAGTGCATATGTGAATGACGCGCATGTGTGTACCCAACATCCAATTTCTAGAATCGGTAGAGATCGGACTATTACCGGGGTTTCATGAAAAAAATGTTGTTGCAGATAATCAAAGCCTTCTAACTCAATCGGAAAGCTCAATGGAACAGAGCATAGACAAAGACTGGGGATTACACTCCAGATTTATATATTGACAAATATCAAACAAGCATCACGATGAATGAAGAGAGATATGGCTCTTCGGAAAGTCAATTCAATGAAAGGATAATCACTATTCAGGAAACTGAATTGAATTCTTCCCATCGATTCCAACTTGCTTCAATTCAAAGCACGTCATGTTTGAATCAAGACGTACTTTAAGGGGCAAGTGTTATCCAGCATTTTGACTCGGCTATATTAAGACCGATTGGACAAGTTAGACTCGATGACAGACAAGACAAGCAGCCCGGAGTGGTGATTACATAGACTGGAGATAAAGCATAGATGACAGTATAAAGTAATGAATCTAAGAGATAGGCTCTACAAAATATTCTAAATATGGAATAGTGCTTCCACTAGGCAGAGGATCAGAACAGATCGCTATGACTATGAACAACCGGGATCAACAGTTCAACTCAGCGGAAATTGATATCTCTTAAAACCCAAAAGCAACTATGTAAACAACTCTTGAAACATAAAGCTAGCATAGAGGGGGACCCACCTGACCGATCATAGCTTTCCACGTGGCCAGGAAAACCGAACAACCCCGATCGCTAAATATTGGGAAATGGGCCATGAGATTTTTTGAGTGACCTTGTCTGCATCTGGAGATTCTGCCAGTGAATTTTTGGAAGATATTCTGTCATCTACGCCTATTAATACAAGGTTCATAGCTTATTGGAAGGATCTTTACGCTGTTTTTTTCTTTTTACTCCATTGTAATTATGGATTCTGATTGATCCCTCTTGTACTAAGAAATAAAAGTAATTGATAAAGCAATTTCATCAAAGTGGCGTAGGCATTTAACGTATAACCAGTATAAATTTGTTTCTCATCGCTTTTTTTACTTATTCTATACTTATTCCCTCTATTTAATTTTGATTTCTTCATTTATTTCTCTACATATAATCTACTGGGTGTTTGTGCCAACTTTTGGTGCAAACAATTCCTCAATCCCGAAGCAGATCCCTTCCATGGACTTCTCACTGCCACACCTAAAATATAATCTCAACCATTTAATACTTCTTAAGTGGTGGATCCTACAAAAGACACTTAACACGTCAACCCAGAAGAAGGCCCGTAATGAGAAATCCATCTTATAACATGTAACCCAAATCGTGACGTCTCATATTAGTCCGACTATTCATAGGTGCTGGTAGCTAGATCGGCTGGGCAGACTTACTCTATAGAATTGGGACTAACCTCACATTCACTGTGAATACTTATTATAGGTGATGTCTCACATCAATCCCAAAGTCACACTTCTGGTAACCATATTAGTTGGGCAGACTTTTATGTGATTTTGATTGACCTTGCATCCCTATAACTTAGTCATATTTTCTCTCTCTGAATATACTACAATATATGTACTATGTATATAACATACCTCACCTGCATTTATGCATTAAGGACATATAAGGAGAAACCTTTCGCCTTTAATTATGGATTAATTTCCATAATTATCTTTGACTTCCTTCTTAAAGTGTTTAATGCTATTTATAACTTATTTATTCTATAAAATATCATTTATACGTTACTATTTATATGCTATTAATACAATTATACATACTTAAATTTTAGGCCATCTAGGTATTTCTAAGTGTGTGTAGAAATATTCGTATTCTAAGATTTCCGCTTCCTATACTAATTTTTAAAATATCAAAATTTTCATATCCATACAAGCCAAGTTCTATATAATAATTTACAAAATAGCCAATATCCTTAGCTTGATAAAACATACATACACACACACACACACACACACATATATATATATATATATTCAAAGATGGAATAATACCAAACTTATTTTAAATGAATATAATAGAATCACCACCTCTACTTCAAGTAAACAAAACTTACAGTTAAACTATTTATATTTTATTCAACTTTTACATATACAACCTTGAAGTGGAAAAAAGAATTCATATTTATTTATATTACGAAAATAGGCAGTGCAAACTACAAATAGGAAAATCCATAGTTTGCACATCGTTTCCTAATAAAAACTTTTTAAACTCCATTATCGCAACAACAGAAATTAGAAGTAGAAGTTGAATAGAATGTAAATTATTTAAATTGCAAATGATAAACTAAGTTCTACTACGTTAACATAAAACAACTGAAATTTCAATTAATCCATGAATTGACAATTTATTTAGGGGAATTTTAGGGGTTTTAGAATTTAGTTTTTTTATAAAAAATTCTTTAAGGCATAAAACAAATAAAAAATTTGCCTGCACAAACTATTAAAATGTGAAAAACTAAGATTTCTACTCACATATAGTTTTCATTCATTCCTTTGGATTTGATTCACGTCTTCGCTTGACTCCTCCTTCAGATTTCTTCTTTTTGTAATATACAATAATTCAATTATATATAGATTAGATGCATAATTCAGAGATTTGGGAAGAACAGACATAAAAAACTATATATATATATATATATATATATATAAAATATTACCTTTAAATCTGATTGATTCTAAATAGAAGAATTGGAGAAGGGGACTAATGTAGTTTCGCTGGCATCTTAAGTTTATTATGAATAAAAGTAAGGAGGCTAGCCTCTTATTTGTAGTTGTTAGAATGCGTCTGGACTGTAGGATTTAAGTAGGTTTAATATAATAAAATCCGAGCAGTTCCTGGTCAAAACAAACCTGAGCCGGCATAAGCCAACCAGTCGACCGCTTTCCTATGGACGGTCGACTGCTAGTGGCAGTCAACCGCCCTTATAGTAGGGGTCAACCAACCTCCTGTGGTTGGTCATGATTTATTCATTGTCATTTGTTTTTCAATTTTTCCCCATATTAGAAACTAACGTTAATGTTTGTTAAACATTTTCTTAAACCCTAATCTTCTCTTCAACGTTAAAATATTTATTAATGTTTTTAATTCAAACGTTAACACTAATTAAATTTTTAAACAAACTTGTTTGAATTATTTTAAGGTGGAAAACTTCAAATATCAATAACATTCCATTTAAGCTCCGACTATAAAACTTTATATATAAAAGTTGATCAAAAAATCGCCATAAACGCAATGGTAGAACTTTCATGATCAAATTCCAACATTGCAAAATTTCCATTTTTAGCCTTATATTATTTAAATTAATTTTTACTTGGCCTTACAATATGTGTTTTATTTTAAATCTAACTTTGAAATTAAAAACCTTTACTTTGATTTTCTAAACAATTTTAAAATTTATATTATAACACATATAATATTTTCTTATTTTAAATTTAACTTTTAAATTTAAAACTTTTATATTAACTTTAAAACAATTTTGAAATTAGCCAAATGCCCAAAATCAATTTGGTCATTTATATTGGGAATAAGATTTGGGCTTACCTCATCCTTTCAGGCCAGGTTAACCGGTAGGTAGGGCAGAGTACTAGATTATCCTAACTCAATCTTAGACACTATATTTCTAAATATGGTACTGTATAGGTAGACTTTAATAAGTTAGCCATAATATTTCTAATTTAGACTGCATAGGCTATTAGGCTGTGATATCATTGTTGAAACCAGGCCAGCATACAACGGGATGAATGAGTGAATTTCAAAAAGTCCATTCCATTTGGATCTTTAATAGGTCTATGCAGTCTGATTCATTTAGAACTTTTCTAAATGTTCTGCTAAATCAAAACAATATTATATTTCAATATATAAATAAAGTTTTACTTTAGATAATTGTATTATATTATATGTATATCATATACACATTTGTGTGTGCTTGTACATACAATAGTGTATACATGGTTTGACATGTCCATGTGTAGATGTTGAGATTTACACTATAATGGACATGTTAGTCCCTCTTGTATTCAATTCGTTGTCTAAATATGTGTGTGTGTATGTATCAAATATTATATATAAGTAGATATAATATATATAAACATATGTTAAATTTCATTTTCAAAAAACATATATTAAATGTTAGTTATAAACAATTTATATATAAAACATTTATAAAATTTATATATATATATATATATATGTATGTATGTATGTAAATACATGTGTGTGTATATATATATTAATTAAATCATTTCATAATTTTAATACCAGTATATAAAATAATTTTTAACACATACATAAGTATGAAGGTGGAAAATAATTTTTAAAAATAATATTTTATTTTAAATTAAACTATACATTACATATAAATATACATAACTAGAGTATTAATATAAATAGCCAAATTAATATAAATAATAAGATTAATTTTTTTTTAAAAAATTATGCTTCTGTAAATTTTTGTTCTTGACCGTTTTTTCCCTTTATTTCTTTTCGATTTTGAATTTCAATACATTTTAAATTGAAAAGCCATGTAAAATTAAATAAAAATTACAAAAAGTTTTAATTTTTAAATTTTTCTGTATAATATATGTTATGTAATGTTTTTATGAAAAATTATATCATTTGTAATATAAATATATATATATGTATATACACAAAAGTATTTTAAGTTACACAATCAATTTTAGGTAAAATAATTAATTAAATATATTTATTCATATAAAAAAATATTCACTGTCGAATATGTATTATACATGAATAATTTTTAAAAAAAATTGAAACATATGATGCATAACATTAATCTATTAAATATAGATTTTGATTAATTAATTTAATAATATTATATATATATATATATAGTTTGTAGGCCATGGGCATCTAGTAAGCAAGCATACAAAATAAATTTTTTATATTATATATAATAATAATAATAATAATAATATACACAAGCAGCCAATTTTTTACAGCATTTCGATATACAAAATTCGTAATATAGTATAAGATCCTATTATATAAATAATATATATAAATATGATATAACAAAATAAAATAGAAAACTATCTTTTACCAAAGCCCTTGCATACACTTGAAACATTGAATCGGTCCCTATGAATCCGTTCACAAATCAGAAGTTGTTAGCTCCCGAACTGCCTTACATCAAGGATCGACTCGACGAGCTTTGATGTAATTTTATACTTGTATTTTTGATGTTTAGGGAGGATGGATGCTGGTTGAAATGATAGAGAGGTAGGAGAAAAAAATCCAATAAAAATGATGTGAATAGGTGGCATTTTTATAGGAAGTCAAGAGAGTGAAAAGTGGATCTTATCCTCATATCTCTCTCTTACTATTTACAC
Source organism: Allium cepa (assembly GCA_030765085.1). Lineage (NCBI taxonomy): Eukaryota > Viridiplantae > Streptophyta > Magnoliopsida > Asparagales > Amaryllidaceae > Allium > Allium cepa. The sequence continues at coordinate 593,229,018 of CM060928.1, forward strand.
TCTTTTCAATCAATTAAAATCCTCTCTAATTTCCATCATATGGCCACCAAATCAAGCTTCCTAAAGTTGAAAATACCATTCCTATATGGGCCTCAAATCTAGGAAAAGTCCGAACAATATTCAACGTAATTTTAAATCTTATTTAACCGCATACCGATATCATATATCGACCACTATATTTATAACTATTATAAACACCCTATCTAATATATCATTCGGTGTACGTCAAATAAATTTATAATTAATGTTTCATAAATATTAGTTAATTTAATTAATTTATATATTAATTAAATCAGGTGGTAAAAGGAATATTCAACTTTTCGGTTGTGGACTTCGAAGTGTAAATTTGGTCAACGATTAATATTGAACGTTTCAAATATTCACGTTCACATGTAAGATACAAGTGTGTAATATTTCGGCCAAATTATTGCTTACTTGATTTCGGTAAAATTCAATTTTACTTTGTTAAGCATTACCAGTAGTGACAGTTATTTACACCAATTCTCTTCATCAAAACTATATTATTTTGGACTTATAAAATTTGATAGTGGTCAAAATTCTAATATCATCCATATTCAACTCTATAGTTCAAACATAATGTTCTTGGTTTTATAATAACAATCATTATTAACCGAAGTGCTCAGAGACTTTGATTGTGAGTTGCTTCATTTGACTATGACACTAACCTCATACATCTGAGGAGACGAATCCTCTCTTGGATAGTGTTTTGCTTGCAATGCTTCTACTCAATCCAATTATAGTCATTCGACGGATATCGTATCATGACTTAACTATTAGAGCTTCCACATTGAAGACCAATAGTATTCTCAAATCATGAGAACTGTGTAATTTTTTCATATTGATATCTCTGTTTGGCCTTAATTATATTAACCAATAGAAAAATATCAAGCAAATCATTCAATATCTATCCAATAACTATCGGTATGCAACCCCTTGGTGCCCTCCAGCACCCATGAGTAGCACACTGCCCAACATTTGGAGAGCGTTATGTACTCTAATTTCAGCGGATATATCGATATGCAGTCTTGATATATATTAACTAGGAATACATAGAACGGTGTGTTTATTTTCATTTTGATAAATTACTCATGGTTATAACTTACAACACTTTGTAACTACTATCACAAAACATACTATTTAAGGATTTTCTATTAAATATTCATTAAATTAACTAATAAACATAAACCTTAATATCAAGCATAAAATAGAAAGAAAACACTTTTTATTTCAAACAAGATTGGTTATCAAATTAGATATATGTAACAAATTACATAATTGCCCCTAGAGAATGCCCTTAACCCTATCAATATAAGTATACTCTCCTCGATATCGGATCTTTAGAACCAAATCAAAAAAATTTCAGTTAGCTCAATCCTAGTTAACCAAGCGGATAAATCCATGAAGCTTTTATATACTTCCTAAGTAAATTTTGGTCAAGTTCAAATGCAGTAAAAATGATTGCATATGGAAATCAAGTCTCGTATAACTATCACCTTTTCCGACCTTCTTAGTTTATTTGTCCCTCAGTCAAGAGTGAAGCCGGGTATATTAGGATACTTGTTGCACCAGAGCCCTACCTTGACACATCATTCTTAACTCTTACAGATATAACAAGTCTACCTTTTCGACTTTCAGTGTTGAGTACAGGAGTAAAACTTCCCATAAATGAAAAATACACAAATGTGATCAAATCACACAAGGGACATATAATCTCCTTGTATCGAATAATACTTCTTTGTCTATACTTGTGTATATTAGAATACCTTTATCAATGATATATAAACATGTATACTACTTCATTATTCATTCTACTCTTTTCATTCTTCTAAATATATTCAAATACTCGTCTCAAAGGTATAAGAATATTCACAAACCATTTTCCATTCAAAAATATAATCAAAGATGTTATAAACAAATGTTACTCAAACATTGTTACTATAAACCCCTTCTTTCTTTTATAAATTAAACTGTTTGTTTTTCCAACCTTTTTCCCAAAACATTTTATACTTATCATTATCATTAAAATATTCTTTTTAAAGATCAAAATATACCTACAACTTATTTAACAAGATAATATACATTTAAATATCTTTTCAAAATAATTTATTATAACTAAATGTTATATAAAACCCCTTTATCCTTTTATAAAATACCTAACTCTTTCCCAAACTTATATATAAATACTTTTAAAATATTTAATATTAATCCAAAAAATGGATAAATACCCAAAATCGAGATGAAATCACTAGTTCATATAAAAGTAAAAGAAAAAACAGAAAGCAGATAAGAACACATAACTTTTTATAGTGGTTTAGCGTAATCTCTGGCCTACATCCACTTTAATCTTTTATTAGTTGTTCTATCTCTGGGTTACAACTAATTATCTCAGATCTAACCACAATCAAGTGGATATCATATTTACAATGGAGTTTGTAGGTTATTTGTGAGTCACTGGTACTAAGAATTTGCTGATCTAAGTCCTAGAACAGCAGTTAGTTATTTCCTAGATGACTCTACTGGAGGAGAGATTAGAAGTGAAGAAGTAGTAGAGTCTCCGTAGTTAGAGAATGCAGATCTTTTTTTGCTTGCTCCGTAGTTTATATTTATAGAAGTAGCAGTTATATTGGGTCAGAAGCCCGCTTGTAGTGAGGTCCAGACATCAACCCAGAGTAGTGTGAAAATTTTAAGGGTCATACGAGCTAAGGTGATAACTCAGTGCCGAGTTGTCCCCATAACTCGGTGCCGAGTTATCCCCTTAGGGAGAATTTTTCCCAACTCTCTTGCATCATGTTTCTTGCTTCATTATGGAGTCTACCTAATGTTTTTGTGGATCGTTGACTTGTTTTGATTAGCATTCCTTCATAACTTGATTTATTTCTACAATTCACAGTAGTTAACCCTTCAATTTGAGATAAGTCATTTGGAATCCTACGAAATCACTTGGGTATGCATGGAAGAGCTAGAGGATAGCTTGTATGAAGTTTGAGAATGTGGCGATGAAGCATCATAAATCGATACCAAGTTATAGGGATAACTTGGTGCCAAGTTATGTGCTTAGCATATTTCTGGCCTAATTTCCCTAAGCTATTAATTCCTTAGTCCACCTGAGTGTGTCTGCCAAGTTTCAAGTCATTTCACCTGTCTTGACGTTCCAACTTCCAGTTAAAATCTGATTGCTAAAAAGAAGGTTAACACTTGTCGCTTAAAGTATGCCTTTTAAATGTAAGATATGCTTTGCTCAAGAACAACTTCCAATAATCAATCTTTGATAGTTGAGATCTCTAGCTTCTTTAATATTGGTGAATCGTCCAGTTCCTTTGGATACTTTTGTCAATCACGAGTCATTTCAAACCTATTAAAGCCTAAGACTCTAGAATATGCTTAAGTGTAGTTTATGCATCATCATCATTTCGATTTCATTTGGAGTTATTACATCACATATCAAAATCATCCCGTGTTCATCCAGGATTTACATCATTATCATATCGATTTCATTCGGAGTTATTACATCACATATCAAAATTGTCCTGTGTTTATCTGAGATTATCTATTTTTTCTAATTACAAGGCATTCAAATCCATTTATTAAATTTGCATCCATTCTAGGATTGGATCTCGCCGGACCATTTTATATTCAATTTAATATGCGATCTCTCTGAATCGTTTTATGTTTAAGTTAAGGGAGGCGATCTCTTCAGATCATTTATCATTTAAGTTGAAGGTACGATCTATCTGAATCATTTATCATTTAAGTTGAATGTAACATCCCGCCTTTTCGCACACTTTAAACCGACACACGTGTCAATTCAAAGCATACGCAAGGGCGGATTGTTATGGGGTAAATAAGAAAAACAGAGAAGAAATAAAAACAAAACAGAATCTCACAGCGGAAGGATAAAATATAATAATAAATATACAGTTCAAACAGTTTACAAACACTTGATTTGCTTTATACAATAAATATCAGAGTTACACATACCAATACAATCAATGCAGCGGAACAGTATGAGTGTGGTGCAATACTATAAATAATAATAATACGGATTCTTCATCTTCGTCCTCCAAAGCTAAAGTCTTCGATCCTGAAACGCTCGGACTGACCCGAGCGAATTTGAAAAAACAAAAACACTCGAGTCAGAACTAAAAGATCTTATGTGAGTTAAATTAACAGAAATAAATATGAGTACAGTAACTCAAGAGATGCTCGGGATTTACATCTCCTAAGGATCCGTTAAACTATTTACTATGTAGTATATTGCGCTATTATAATAGTGTCTATTTATAAAATAAACTTACTTTTAAATAGCGTTAAGGCTTTACATTTTCCACCTTAACACGTAAAATGCCAATAGTCTATACAGTACCGTAATACCTCCTGATCGGGAGGCTAACAGAGGATACTCCATAGGTACGACACAAATAGAAACTCGTAGTAAAGACTCGGTCACGGCACAACTAGGCAATGCCAGGGTAGATATACCAATTGCTATCCAGGCTGGTGGAAACGCGTAGCCGCAGTTACCGCCCACCTCGGACTAACTCCCTAAAATCAAAATATAGAAGTGGCCACTGAATCAATCCAAAATCAAAGTATAATATCGAAGAGGAGGGTACGATCAGAGGAATGACCTCATTGGCCTGAGAATCGCTCCTGTTTTAGCCACCTTATGTCAACTCACGGGAGTCGGGTCCACGTATTTACCTTACAGGAAACGTCGCCACCACCTACTTCATTCTGGAATCTCCACCGCGTACACGGTTAGTCAAAGTGGTTTTCGGTATCGACAGAGAGTATGTCCATATCCGATCCCGGTCTCTTTGCCAACCCATCGTTATTATAACACCGCGATCATTTAAAAATAGGTTATACTTTAAAAATCAGAATAAACATTCCATTTCATAACCATGAATACGATATCATTTCAAAACCCAAAACCATATTTTATCACTTATCCCAAATATAATTCTTTTCCAAAATCATAATGCTTTAACTTCATAACGTCTGAAAATCAAATATTTCAAAGCATAATATTTTGAAAATCATAATTTAAAACCATAACTTCTAAAAACTTGAATGGTTTGGACATTCAACGGTGTATGAATTAAATGGTTTAACTTAAATGTTACTTTGTAAAGAAAATAGTTCTCATGGCTTTACAAATACATTTCTTTATTAAAGTCTAAACAAAAATTTATATTATCTCTCTCAAGTTCCAAAACCACTTCAATTTATTTATATATACGTATATCCATTTTGAGTATCAATATTTCAAACTAAAGTCGGATTTTATGCTTTCAACAAATCAATTGTTCTATTAATTAGTCTTGAATATTCATATAAAATCCATAAATAATAAGACTTCAATTTCTAGTAATAAAATATATATATTTTTCCCAATTCAAATTATACTAGAATATTCATTTCAATTTATTTTGGGAAAAATCCAATTATAAATATCATATCTTAAAATTTCCAAACTTAACATTTAAACATATGATATAAATTATTAAACTCCATTTTCTTAATTTTCTTCCATTTTTAATAAAGATTTTTATACACCTTTTAATTTCAAAATTTTCAACTTCATATGTATATATATATGGAAGAAAAATATTTATACAATATAAAATTTAAGATTATTATAAACCGTATTCCATCCAAACCATAGAAATCACATAAAAATAGTTATATATAGACCGTGGTGCCTGTATAAAATTTTCTATCCTATGGTCAAGTGATACGGATATTTATCATTTCAATCCGCAATTTAAAAGATATAAAAATTTACGGTTATATATCATTTCAAACCACAATCCCGAATGAAATGAAATATGCATGATAATTTGCGATTTAATGATATCCAATAAACATCCATTCATCAACATCATCCATCATCCAAATCGCAATCATCAATCAATATCAATCAATAACAATATTATTTTTGGTACTACATAACAGGTAATACTGGCAATTTTATTCAAATTAAATTTAACAGCTATTAATCTACAGTCTATATTCAGAAATAAATTATATAACTGTGAACTAGCAGTTCATGTACAAACAAATAAATTTTAACTGTAAATTTATACGCAATAAATGAATTAAATTAACAGTTAAATTTAATAAATGCATTTCAACAAATATGAGTGAAATAAACATGCCAAATACTCATAAATAAATTTCTATTCATTTCTAAAATTAATTTAACAAACATAAAAGCTTCTAGTAGTTGTGAGTGGGTTAAAACACTCACCTTTTGAATTTAAATTGAATTCAAATTCAATTTAAACCCAAAAATTTGACAGTCTCCAAATTCATCCAAACTCGTGCCAAAACGTCAGAAATTCCGATACGATCCCAGCAAAACAAACCGCGCGCGAATCCGAGCTCGTATGCAAAAGTTATGAAAATTTGAAAAATGAAAAATTCTGGTCCTGGATCGACTTCGGGTTCGACTTCAGTGCGCCGCCTCAATTCCTCGGTGCTTGCTTGGAGTTTTCGGCAAAACGACCTGGAGCGACCCGAGTCATTTTCTTTCTGACCCGAAGTTGCTCTAGGGTTTTCTCCCCTGAAACCCGAAGCGCGACCAGAAGCTGCTGCAGATCTGAATTTTTTTTTTTTTTTGAAATTATTTTTTTTGGAATTTGAGAATTAGGTTTTTTTTTCTGCCATTAGAATGAGGAGTTGATAAGGAGATGAAGAAAAATGTACGTACAGCCAAATGACAATAGGAAGGAGGCAAGGGTTTATGATCGCATATATATAGACAAATAGAAGAAGGCTAGGTGGGTACGGATAACGAACGCGCTAAACGGTAGTTGGCCCAAAAAGCCCGTTCTGACCCCGGAACGAAATTTATCATACCCATATATCCAGATAGGTAATTTAAAATATCCTGAACGCGATGGAAAAAGTTTTACGTCCAAATTTGATCGTATGAAGAAGTTATGCTGAAAACAAGATTTCCAAATTGATTTCAAATTGATTTTAATAAAATTGATTTTCAAGGCGTTTCGCGTCCGTACGATCAAAGGACAGGTCCGATCGATACGAAACTTGAAATCCTATAATAATTCACCGATACGGATTCGATGAAACTGGTTTAATCGAAATCTGAGTCCGTGACCAAAATGGCTATTTTCAATATTCACTAAATAAATTAAATAAATTATAAAAATCAAATTTTTACATCAAAATTCAAAAATTGACCAAATTTCTCCCTTTAAATTTTCTTAATTATTTACTCCAATTCTAAACAATTCAAGTGTCAATACATAGTTGTTCTATTCATCAATTTAGATGTTAATCCTTACTTAAAGGTTAAATTCCAATTTTTAATAAATTCAACATTATACGTTTGATTAAATTTATTAAATTCACTTTCTTTCTATTATTCAAAGTTATTGATGTCAATTTAATGAAACTAACATTGGCTCAATATCTATACATTAAAAATCTCAATTCTAAACTTAGATCTCAACTTATGAAATAGTTAAATAATAAATTCCATCTAAATCTACATCTTCCTACTATCTAAATATTTAGAAAAATTACTTACCACTTTTTATTGTAAATTTCTAAACTAGTAGATTCGTGTCATTTCTAGCCCTATGGATATTTAATATTAACTAAAAGCAAATTTACATATAATTTCCATCGTCAATTATTTTAGTGAATAAATCTTCAAAGGTTACTGCAATTAATCCCATAAATTGCAATAAATTCTAATAAATTTGACTCTATTTGATTACAACTCACAAATAAATCAATTATTCCCCAACTACAAAGTTACCATTTCTTATATATATATCACTACAGTAATACTTCCAAATGTTCATCCTTTGTTTGCATAAATTACTGTATTTCAATCTTATTGGAAATTTTGTTAACTTAACACTTGAATAAAACTTAAAACCTCAATTAATTCATTCCACTTCGGTTTCATTCTTAAGATTACACTAATTATTATATTATAAAAATGAAATTTTCCCTTGGTTACATCTTATTTATCCACTTACAAAAATTCCACACTAACTGAAATAATTTAGTGCATAAATTGAAATTGATTAAAATAAACTTAACAAACAAATAGAATAAATACGTACAATAATTATTGTCATAAATCCTTTTTATAAGTCTACACATAATTATTACCTTACAATACGTTTTACGTTACTATAAAATTTATACACTCTTCCGTTACCATATTAATAATTACTAAAGTAACGTTCATTCTTAATAACAACGTTATACTATTCAACATATAAAAGGACTCCATTCCCCAAATACATTCATTTATATTTATTCCCTTAAAGTTCTTCTTTATTGACTAGACACATTAATTTAGATTCATTTACATCGAATGCCCTTCTTAGCTATATACTCAATACATGTTAAATCTACATAATTTTTACCCTTTTATTCAAATTCACTTATACCATCAATAACAAAATGTTGCCCTAAATTTAGATTCAATTATATACATTAGATAAATGGGTAAACTTTTGTAATTATCCCATATATGAAAATATTTTTATGCATACATTTCCACTTACTTACTATGCATTCATTTATTAAATTACTAATTGCCTTAGTCAACTTATCCCCTATTTACTACCAAATTTCAAATTTAATTATAGCTTATCAATACATAAAATTTACATAGGCAAAACAAATTTTATTACTATCTTAAGTCCATTTATTATTGACAACATTCATTAAATTTCCTTATCAACACTTATTGCATTGATTTATTCAGCGGTCACCTTTTATTTAGTTACTATCCATTTTACAATCCAATGTAAGTCTTCCACTATTTATTTTATATTAAATGAATTCCATTCTACTTAATCTTTTTATTGATATTCACTAATTCAACCCTTATATCAGTTTCTTATATTTAACTTTAAATCAAATTGTGACAATCTACATTATCCAAATCTATTGTCATAAAATTTTATTGTTACACTAAATTACAACTACTATACCAAATTTCTACATTTATTCTCAATTAGATTAGAAATTATATTAATTCAATTCATTTAATATTATTAATTTAACGGGTCGTTACAATCTCCCCCACTCAAAACTTTTCGTCCCCGAAAAGGAAAAAGAAGGGAGAAGGAAGAATAAACAGTACATCTTATTTCAAATATTAACTTATAAACAATAATTTACTGGATTAATTTCCTTTAATGAAATATACCCGTTTATAATCATTACAATCTTTTATACTTAAATCATTAAAGTTTGGAAAATATTCAACAAAATTCTAAGTCCAAAATTTACGAAAATTTTTGGCAGAGTCTCCTTTGTACGGTGAGGCTCGGGAGAAAATATAATATCAAAATATACAAATATATTACATATATTATCAAAATATTATATCCCAACACGGGAAAAATAGCGCTTTAAACGTAATCCGAAAACGTACCTATTTGTCGGGCAATATACGCTTATTATTTTGGAACCAAAAGCAGTAGCAGTTGCTTCCATCACCTGTATTCACTTATATAATCTAAAAGGTTAAATATTTATTTTAAAGTGAACTATTCAAGTGGATTCAATCATTAATCAACCAAACAATTCAACAATCATCAACCTTACAAACAACATACATACACAAACAAAGCAACCATTTAATCCATCAAACAAATAGTTGTTTGGGTTCAAACTTGAAATTTGTATGAAATGAAATTAACTATCAAGTGCATCCTTTACTCAACAGTCTTAGATGGAACAAAGATAGATACTTATTCATTTAACCACTTCAAATTTCTTACCCAACAACATAAATCAAACAACACAATTCAAACCAACACCCAAATTTATTTATTATACATTTATCTCATGCTTCAATGGTTTGATTTTCTTTCTTTCATTTATGGAGTGATTTCTTTATTTCTTACAAATTTTCATTTTCCATTTATCACAAAATTCATTATATTTGTATTCCAATTTATTTACTAAAGTTTCTATCATCTATTTATACTACTTACCTTTACTTATAGTAAAATTTCCAATTTAACTTAAGTCTATACAATTAATTCTTATTCATAATAGAAAATTAATAGAATACCTTTATTACCTTACTCTTCACTTATAAGATTTCCCCTTACATTTTCCTACTAACATTGCAACTTTTTATTATATGGTAAGTTATGTATGTTTTAAGAATGTAAGTGAAAATTTACAAGTTTCTTCTCCATTCCTTTAATTAATATATATTTGTTTTATAAATTACAATTTCGACTTACCTTTAATCTCATTCATTTATTTAATGTTGAAGTTTCCATTATATTTAATTACAGTAACCCTCTACTTACACTTAATTTATTAACCTTATAACTTGCATTCCTATAAGTGAAAGATTTTACTCATTCATTAACTATGGATTGCAGTCATTTATATTTTTCCTACTTTCCATTATATTAGAATAGGGGGAAATTAAGGCGTACTTAAGTTAATAACCCTACAATCAAACTTTATAAATTAAGGAATTTCATTTTTTACTTTCTTAAGGTTAAAATCACCTTTTAATAATACAACCTTTAATTTTAGTAAAATTCCAATCATCACTTAAGTTAATACCATTAAATTCTTATTTATAACAGTAATTTATTGAATACTTCATTATTTCCAAAAATTCTACTTGCATAATACTCTATTCCACTCTTAATTTACATTTCAACTTTTTATACTTGGTAAGTTATTTATGTTAAAGAAAAAGCAAAAGAACTTATGCAAGTTTAATCCAACTCTTTTAATTCATTGATTACTTCTTTTATTTCACTAACCTAAATTTTTACAACTAATTAATGGAAATTCAAGAATTAATACCGGGTCAAATTCCAAAATTTCTTTAAAATAATAGATAATTAATTTCTTACAACTCTTATATCTCTAATTACCTTTAAACAATTAAAATTTTAAATAATTTCAAAACAAATCTGCAGTAGAATTTACTACAGTGGCCTTTCCCTTCGAAACTCGAAAATAAAAGTCGATGATGCGGCCGCCATCACCGAAATTATTTTCCAGCGACAGAGAGGAAAGTACAAACTTATTTTCTTCAAAATCCTCTTAAACCAATTCTTTCGAATTATACTAAATATTTATATAAGAAAATATTTATAAACCAAATCATTATATTTCATAAATCCTTTGAAAGCAGATTTTCAAAATCCCGGACTTAAGCTCTAAAATCTCCAATTTGATTTATTATAATTTCAACTTAGCTTCAATTGTTATAAATATTTTTATTTCTTAACACCCAATCTATAGCAACCAAATATATATATATATATATATATATCTTTATAAAAATATTTTTATATATAGAAAATATAATAGGCAAAATTATTTCATTCACCTATATTAAAAGCAAATATTATGTCGGTCTGTCCTATTAAGTGTTTAGAAATCCCTATTGATGACATAGCGTCCCATGCATCAACCAGAATTTATAAATACAAAGCGGAACAGATTAACACAATATTAAAATCTTTTTATAACACTAACAAGTACGCTCCCTCATATATATACACTCAGCGACTCCCATAGGGTATTATTACCCTATTAACAAAGAGCCAAACCCCACAAAGCCAAAGTTTATCGCTAAACCAAAGCTCTGATACCAACTGTAACATCCCGCCTTTTCGCACACTTTAAACCGACACACGTGTCAATTCAAAGCATACGCAAGGGCGGATTGTTATGGGGTAAATAAGAAAAACAGAGAAGAAATAAAAACAAAACAGAATCTCACAGCGGAAGGATAAAATATAATAATAAATATACAGTTCAAACAGTTTACAAACACTTGATTTGCTTTATACAATAAATATCAGAGTTACACATACCAATACAATCAATGCAGCGGAACAGTATGAGTGTGGTGCAATACTATAAATAATAATAATACGGATTCTTCGTCTTCGTCCTCCAAAGTTAAAGTCTTCGATCCTGAAACGCTCGGACTGACCCGAGCGAATTTGAAAAGACAAAAACACTCGAGTCAGAACTAAAAGATCTTATGTGAGTTAAATTAACAGAAATAAATATGAGTACAGTAACTCAAGAGATGCTCGGGATTTACATCTCCTAAGGATCCGTTAAACTATTTACTATGTAGTATATTGCGCTATTATAATAGTGTCTATTTATAAAATAAACTTACTTTTAAATAGCGTTAAGGCTTTACATTTTCCACCTTAACACGTAAAATGCCAATAGTCTATACAGTATCGTAATACCTCCTGATCGGGAGGCTAACAGAGGATACTCCATAGGTACGACACAAATAGAAACTCGTAGTAAAGGCTCGGTCACGGCACAACTAGGCAATGCCAGGGTAGATATACCAATTGCTATCCAGGCTGGTGGAAACGCGTAGCCGCAGTTACCGCCCACCTCGGACTAACTCCCTAAAATCAAAATATAGAAGTGGTCACTGAATCAATCCAAAATCAAAGTATAATATCGAAGAGGAGGGTCCGATCAGAGGAATGACCTCATTGGCCTGAGAATCGCTCCTTTTTTAGCCACCTTATGCCAACTCACGGGAGTCGGGTCCACGTATTTACCTTACAGGAAACGTCGCCACCACCTACTTCATTCTGGAATCTCCACCGCGTACACGGTTAGTCAAAGTGGTTTTCGGTATCGACAGAGAGTATGTCCATTTTCGATCCCGGTCTCTTTGCCAACCCATCGTTATTATAACACCGCGGTCATTTAAAAATAGGTTATACTTTAAAAATCAGAATAAACATTCCATTTCATAACCATGAATACGATATCATTTCAAAACCCAAAACCATATTTTATCACTTATCCCAAATATAATTCTTTTCCAAAATCATAATGCTTTAACTTTATAACGTCTGAAAATCAAATATTTCAAAGCATAATATTTTGAAAATCATAATTTAAAACCACAACTTCTAAAAACTTGAACGGTTTGGACATTCAACGGTGTATGAATTAAATGGTTTAACTTAAATGTTACTTTGTAAAGAAAATAGTTCTCATGGCTTTACAAATACATTTCTTTATTAAAGTCTAAACCAAAATTTATATTATCTCTCTCAAGTTCCAAAACCACTTCAATTTATTTATATATACGTATATCCATTTTGAGTATCAATATTTCAAACTAAAGTCGGATTTTATGCTTTCAACAAATCAATTGTTCTATTAATTAGTCTTGAATATTCATATAAAATCCATAAATAATAAGACTTCAATTTCTAGTAATAAAATATATATATATTTTTCCCAATTCAAATTATACTAGAATATTCATTTCAATTTATTTTGGGAAAAATCCAATTATAAATATCATATCTTAAAATTTCCAAACTTAACATTTAAACATATGATATAAATTATTAAACTCCATTTTCTTAATTTTCTTCCATTTTTAATAAAGATTTTTATACACCTTTTAATTTCAAAATTTTCAACTTCATATGTATATATATATGGAAGAAAAATATTTATACAATATAAAATTTAAGATTATTATAAACCGTATTCCATCCAAACCATAGAAATCACATAAAAATAGTTATATATAGATCGCGGTGCCTGTATAAAATTTTCTATCCTATGGTCAAGTGATACGGATATTTATCATTTCAATCCGCAATTTAAAAGATATAAAAATTTGCGGTTATATATCATTTCAAACCACAATCCCGAATGAAATGAAATATGCATGATAATTTGCAATTTAATGATATCCAATAAACATCCATTCATCAACATCATCCATCATCCAAATCGTAATCATCAATCAATATCAATCAATAACAATATTATTTTTGGTACTACATAACAGGTAATACTGGCAATTTTATTCAAATTAAATTTAACAGCTATTAATCTACAGTCTATATTCAGAAATAAATTATATAACTGTGAACTAGCAGTTCATGTACAAACAAATAAATTTTAACTGTAAATTTATACGCAATAAATGAATTAAATTAACAGTTAAATTTAATAAATGCATTTCAACAAATATGAGTGAAATAAACATGCCAAATACTCATAAATAAATTTCTATTCATTTCTAAAATTAATTTAACAAACATAAAAGCTTCTAGTAGTTGTGAGTGGGTTAAAACACTCACCTTTTGAATTTAAATTGAATTCAAATTCAATTTAAACCCAAAAATTTGACAGTCTCCAAATTCATCCAAACTCGTGCCAAAACGTCAGAAATTCCGATACGATCCCAGCAAAACAAACCGCGCGCGAATCCGAGCTCGTATGCAAAAGTTATGAAAATTTGAAAAATGAAAAATTCTGGTCCTAGGTCGACTTCAGGTTCGACTTCGGTGCGCCGCCTCAATTCCCCGGTGCTTGCTTGGAGTTTTCGCCAAAACGACCCGGAGCGACCCGAGTCATTTTCTTCCTGGCCCGAAGTTGCTCTAGGGTTTTCTCCCCTGAAACCCGAAGCGCGACCAGAAGCTGCTGCAGATCCGAATTTTTTTTTTTTTTTGAAATTATTTTTTTTGGAATTTGAGAATTAGGTTTTTTTTTTTCTGCAATTAGAATGAGGAGTTGAGAAGGAGATGAAGAAAAATGTACGTACAGCCAAATGAAGGGTTTATGATCGCATATATATAGACAAATAGAAGAAGGCTAGGTGGGTACGGATAACGAACGCGCTAAACGGTAGTTGGCCCACAAAGCCCGTTCTGACCCCGGAACGAAATTTATCAAACCCATATATCCAGATAGGTAATTTAAAATATCCTGAATGCGATGGAAAAATTTTTACGTCCAAATTTGATCGTATGAAGAAGTTATGCTGAAAACAAGATTTCCAAATTGATTTCAAATTGATTTTAATAAAATTGATTTTCAAGGCGTTTCGCGTCCGTACGATCAAAGGACAGGCCCGATCGATACGAAACTTGAAACCCTATAATAATTCACCGATACGGATCCGATGAAACTGGTTTCATCGAAATCCGAGTCCGTGACCAAAATGGCTATTTTCAATATTCATTAAATAAATTAAATAAATTATAAAAATCAAATTTTTACATCAAAATTCAAAAATTGACCAAATTTCTCCCTTTAAATTTTCTTAATTATTTACTCCAATTCTAAACAATTCAAGTGTCAATACATAGTTGTTCTATTCATCAATTTAGATGTTAATCCTTACTTAAAGGTTAAATTCCAATTTTTAATAAATTCAACATTATACGTTTTATTAAATTTATTAAATTCACTTTCTTTCTATTATTCAAAGTTATTGATGTCAATTTAATGAAACTAACATTGGCTCAATATCTATACATTAAAAATCTCAATTCTAAACTTAGATCTCAACTTATGAAATAGTTAAATAATAAATTCCATCTAAATCTACATCTTCCTACTATCTAAATATTTAGAAAAATTACTTATCACTTTTTATTGTAAATTTCTAAACTAGTAGATTTGTGTCATTTCTAGCCCTCTGGATATTTAATATTAACTAAAAGCAAATTTACATATAATTTCCATCGTCAATTATTTTAGTGAATAAATCTTCAAAGGTTACTGCAATTAATCCCATAAATTGCAATAAATTCTAATAAATTTGACTCTATTTGATTACAACTCACAAATAAATCAATTATTCCCCAACTAAAAAGTTACCGTTTCTTATATATATATATATATATATCACTACAGTAATACTTCCAAATGTTCATCCTTTGTTTGCATTAATTACTGTATTTCAATCTTATTGGAAATTTTGTTAACTTAACACTTGAATAAAACTTAAAACCTCAATTAATTCATTCCACTTCGGTTTCATTCTTAAGATTACACTAATTATTATATTATAAAAATGAAATTTTCCCTTGGTTACATTTTATTTATCCACTTACAAAAATTCCACACTAACTGAAATAATTTAGTGCATAAATTGAAATTGATTAAAATAAACTTAACAAACAAATAGAATAAATACGTACAATAATTATTGTCATAAATCTTTTTTATAAGTCTACACATACTTATTACCTTACAATACGTTTTACGTTACTATAAAATTTATACACTCTTCCGTTACCATATTAATAGTTACTAAAGTAACGTTCATTCTTAATAACAACGTTATACTATTCAACATATAAAAGGACTCCATTCCCCAAATACATTCATTTATATTTATTCCCTTAAAGTTCTCCTTTATTGACTAGACACATTAATTTAGATTCATTTACATCGAATGCCCTTCTTAGCTATATACTCAATACATGTTAAATCTACATAATTTTTACCCTTTTATTCAAATTCACTTATACCATCAATAACAAAATGTTGCCCTAAATTTAGATTCAATTATATACATTAGATAAATGGGTAAACTTTTGTAATTATCCCATATATGAAAATATTTTTATGCATACATTTCCACTTACTTACTATGCATTCATTTATTAAATTACTAATTGCCTTAGTCAACTTATCCCCTATTTACTACCAAATTTCAAATTTAATTATAGCTTATCAATACATAAAATTACATAGGCAAAACAAATTTTATTACTATCTTAAGTCCATTTATTATTGACAACATTCATTAAATTTCCTTATCAACACTTATTGCATTGATTTATTCAGCGGTCACCTTTTATTTAGTTACTATCATTTTACAATCCAATGTAAGTCTTCCACTATTTATTTTATATTAAATGAATTCCATTCTACTTAATCTTTTTATTGATATTCACTAATTCAACCCTTATATCAGTTTCTTATATTTAACTTTAAATCAAATTGTGACAATCTACATTATCCAAATCTATTGTCATAAAATTTTATTGTTACACTAAATTACAACTACTATACCAAATTTCTACATTTATTCTCAATTAGATTAGAAATTATATTAATTCAATTCATTTAATATTATTAATTTAACGGGTCGTTACATTGAAGGTACGATCTCTCTGAATCGTTCATTGTTTAAGTTGAGGGGAAAATCTCTTCGAATTGTTTATCGCCTAATCTAGGGTTTCTATCTCTCTAGATCCTTGTGAGTCTGGTTGCTCTCCGTCAAAGGAACCTAATGACCAAGTAAGCACATCCACTCACTTTCTAATGAGGGGACTAACTTTTCGTACAAGATCATCCACTCGCTCTCCGGCAAGGAAGCTTGCACCTTGAACTTCGGTCTCATCTCTCCGGATGGGACTTAAAAGCGATCAATATCAGTCATCACATTCAATGTGGATTTTTCAAAAGTAAAATAAGCAGAAATTTCGAGTTTTCATCCCAGACATCCGACTTGGAGCATGCTTAGAGACTAATCTAGGTCTCATACACGTGTAAGCGGTTCGAGGTTATTATTGTCCTGAATAGTCATCTCAGGGATCCAACTCAGAGCATGCCTATAGTTCGTTCAAGATCCTGGCCTGAGGTTATACTGCATCATTTATTTATAGTCAGGGTAAAGGAATCAAAGATGGCCCCAATCCATGTCGATCATGGGGTTGTCATCTAATAGAAGTCTCTGATCCGTAGCTTTATTTTGCCCCTCGTTCCAATGGTGAGCTTCTGGTTCCAACTCCTGCAGTCATGCATTCATATTCTGATTTTCCATTCGGGCTCCAACATCGCCCATTCTAGGCATTAAAGCTCATCCAAAATCCAAACTGATCGCACCCCCGAGCCATAGGATCATTGTTTCAGCTTGCTTAGCTGCAATTCCAAATGCTCCTGCATTGGTTTTCAGTCCTTGTATCTAACTTCCAATAGCTTTAGCTATTCCTTGTTGTCCCATCTTTTGGAAAAACCCTTCAAGCATTTCTTATAGTCTAATTGTCATTCTATCCTATATCTCCTTCACCATTCTCTCTATCTCTTCTCTGGTCGTGTAGATAGATTGATGAGAATTGAGAACACCTCCTGGTTGCCCCCAGGTTCTGGTTGACTTCATCCAATCTTAGATCTGTGTTAGGCCTCTTCATCTTCTCCAAATCTCATATTCAAGCTTCAAATCTTCAGATCCTGAGTTCATTTTTCAGTGAAAGCACCAAAATGTTAACCTAAAAAATAGAGCAACACCCAGAATTGAGATAAAAGCACCAGTTCAAATAAAAGTAAAAGAAAAGGCAGAAAGTAGATAAGAACACACTAAAAAAATTATAGTGGTTCGACGTGATCTGCATCATACGTCCACTTTAATCTTTTATTAATTGTTCTCTCTCTAGATTACAACTAATTATTTCAGGACTGACTACAATCTAGTAGATCTCGAACTTACAATGGAGTTTCTAGGTTGTTTGTGAGTCACCGGTACTAAGAATTTGTTGAACGAGTTCCTACAACAACAAATAGTTATTTCTTAAGCAACTTTAATGGAGGAGAAATTAGATGTGAAGAAGTAGAACAGTCTCCGTTGTCAGAGAATCTAGATCCTGTTTTGGTTACTCTATGGTTTGCATTTATAGGAGTAGCAGTCAAATTGGGTCCGAAACCGCTTCTACTGAGGTCCAGGCATCAACCAGAGTAGTGTGAAAATTTTAGGGTCAAACGAGTTAAGGTGATAACTCGATACCGAGTTATCCACATTATCAATGCTGAGTTATCCCCTTAGGGAGGGAGCTTGCCCGACTCTCTTACATCATGTTTCTTGCTTCATTATAGAGTCTTCCTGGTGTTTTCGTGGATCGTTGACTTATTTTGATGAGCTTTCCTTCATAACTTGATTTGTTCTACAGTTCACTGCAGCCATGTAACGTTTTCGATTTTTCGTTGCCAAAAAACCGAATAGTTATGGGTTTAAGAAAAGAAAGAAGAAAGAAGAAGAGAGGAAAAGATAGAAAAGATAGAGAGAAAAGAGAATAGAAAATAGAGAAAATAGAACGGAACAGAAAGAAAATAACAACTGAACAACAACAGAATCTCACAATTCGCAGCGGAACAACATATAATAATAAATGAATAATCTTTAAACAAAGAACTATATCAGTTATTACATTACATCACATTTCATTACATCATATCATCAGAGTGTACGACAACAACATCAAACAGTGCAGCGGAAAAAGAAATACTATATAAACTAGTAATACGCCATGCCATCCAGCTTGCCTCCAGCAACTCCAGAATATCCAGAAAATCCTGATAAACCTAACTCTTAACTGCCCGTGTGGAAATTGGTGGGCACCCAGAGTTTAGGAAGGAAAACAATAAACTCCGAGTCAGTCATGTGACTGGTGTGAGAACTCAAAACAGTTTATTTATCTTTAAAAATCAAAATAGAAGAATATTTTTAAATTCAATTCGCAATGCTTTTAAAAATGAGACTACCATAAGGCCTCCCGCACACACACACATGCAAACGCAGAATCGGAGGAGATTTCTCCTTATGATAGTCAAAGATGCTTGATACGCATTTAAAAGAACATTTGATATTATTACTAGTGCATAGTGTAGAGAAAAATTCATTTCGAAAGTAGAATATAAATCTTAGCCAACATACGACCATTATCGTATGCCTACTATAGCTACCATCTAAACAGTGGGGCGCCACCATAAGTGAATGATAGGTTCTACAACTAATACCGTACAAGTCACGTATTGTTTCTTTGGATTTCCAACGAATGATCAGGCCAAGGAACTTCCCATTGCCACATGAGAATGCCTCTGGATGGACATCCCCGAGAACCAAACCGGATCTCTACCAACACAAGGCCGGGTTACCCCTAACTGAGTAACAACTGACCGAATATGCCATCCCCCGGTCCTTTGGGACCTTTCACCGAGCGCTCGTAATCAATTCACACAATCATAACAAAGTGTTTTCAACATGAGTAAGTATCTGGGCTCCATACCATGATACCACCCTTTTCCAGAAGGAAATGCACACATCCTAAAGGGCGCTACCCCTCATAACCTTGCCGCATCTTTCCTGTTTTGACCATTCACGGGGTGTGAGGCTCGACGAAGTCACGTCCACAAAAACATACTTTATACAAAAGCCATGCTTTGGGTCAACAAATGATCATAGAAATGATCACCAGGATAGACGATCAAATAAACGATCCTATCACAAATAATCAACACAATGATCATTTCACAGCAACACTCAGCATGTCACATTACCAAATTGGGAATATATCGCTGATAACATTCAACTACATAACCTCTGAGCTCGTACGTCTCAGAGAAGGGTGTTAAGCTAAAAGAATAAATTCTCCGCCACCAACAGAAATATATTTGAAAGAAATCTGCTTTATATCTCAATTTGTAACGTCGGACATACAATCCATACAAGTCTGTTCCGGGCTCGAACAAAACCGAAGGCACTTCTTACGAAGCCCTTGCAATCCGGGTATTCACAATCCCGATCGAATTTCCCATCACTTAGGAGATCTCTATACCAGGAGCTACCCAGTGCAGAGATAATCGATAGGTTATCCTATCGCTTTCACAAATACTCGGTCTTCAACACCGATCATCAAATGCAATTCATAACGACATATCACATATTCGGAATGGTTTATACGACCCCATGGTCCTTTCCCGGTTAACCCGAATAGTGAGCGCTTATTCAAAAATAAGTGTGGCATTTAAATTCAAACAAATCACATCAATTACCCATTCAAAGAGAAATATTGATAGTCGGTTATTGAACTATCAATGGATATGCACACATCACCAGATTCCAAATAATTTTCCAAATTATTTACTTTCCAAAAATATCTTTACTAGATATATAGTTTTCACACTTCAAAAATAAATCAATATTTATTTTCATACAAATTCCACTTTCACATATAAACTCTATAGTGAATTTATATTCCCAAAATATCTGTGAATATATGTTTCAATTCGATTTCTAATATTCATTTTCCATTTATCTTCAAAAAGACAAACTCTCAAAATATTCACTTATTTATTGGAAAACGATTCCATACTTATTTATTCATAAGTAATTCACAAATTTTATTTATTTTCAACACTTAGAAAATATTCAATATACTTAAATCGAAATTAAGTATATATTTCATCCTTTTAAGAAAATCATTCACTTTAACATATTTATTTGGACCAAAACGAATGTTGCGTAAAACATTGTTACGACAACCCAAAATCACTAGTATAGGGATTCGAAATTAAAATATATATATAAATCCCAATACTATACAAAACATTTCCTTTCGGAAATCATTTACTATAACAACAGTGTTATAGTCCACCATTTCCTTTTACTTCTCGAAAACGTCTATTTCAACAATGAATGTTGAAATCTATGGTTTCGAATCTCAACACATTTTAAAACATCATTAGGTCGTTTTAATTCTATTTCAAATATCACATTCTAAACATTTTCTTTAACATATTATTCACTATTCAAAAACGTGAATATACTACGTTAACAAATATCATCATTTCCATTCATTTTATTTCAAAGGGTTATTCACTGTCAAAAACGTGAATATAACTTCATTTATAGGTTTCAACAATTTACTTATCAAAATAAGTCGTTTACGAATTTATAAGACAACGTTTATAAATTTCATTTCTATTTATTTTATAACAACTTCCTTTTATAAATTTTCTTTATTAACCTATTCGATTTATAACTCAATTATAAACTAAAGGTTCATATTATAAGTCAAATACTTATAAACGATTATTTTACAAAATCATTTCTTTGAACTTCATAATTATAAATCTTATAACTTATAAGATTCAATTATTCATCCAAATATATTCTTTAATAATTTCACAAAATTTATAAATCTTACTATTTATAAATTTCATTTATAACTTCACCATTTATAATTTTATAAATTCCATTCATTTACAAAATTCATTTTTACTTCATTCAAACACTTATAAAAACTCGTTTTATAATGTCAATGTTTCAATTTATAAATATCCATTTATAAATCTCTTAATATAAATCAATTTATATTATTCTTTAAAACGTCTTTAATC
Organism: Allium cepa; assembly: GCA_030765085.1. NCBI lineage: Eukaryota > Viridiplantae > Streptophyta > Magnoliopsida > Asparagales > Amaryllidaceae > Allium > Allium cepa. The sequence goes on from CM060928.1 coordinate 593,251,008, forward strand.
TCCTTTATTATTTCACCATTTTGATTCATAAAATAATTAAATTTTATAAATCCTATATTTAAACTTTTCATAATAAATTCAAAAATCCCGTTTTAACTATTCTATAAAATCATTAATCCATATTTCTCAAAAATCATAATTTTTATAACATTAAAAATTATACGTTTATTTATTTAAAATGGATAAATTCCGAAAAATATTTTATAAACGTATACTTTCAAAAATCACTTTAAAATCATTTTAAAATTCCAAATTTGGTCCAATAATGCTACATACCAAATAGTCAATCACGACAACAACGATATCATATATCGATATGATAATCCATCAAATATCAAAATATCTGAAATCAAATAAAAACTGTTGAGGAATCCCGTTGGATCCCTCCAACCTGTTTTCCTGCATCACAAACATTAGCACAATACCAATTCCGCTCCAGTACGGAATTATCGCGGTATATGGGATTTAAAATATTATCCGCTTAATAGACGGCGCAATAGGGTCTCATCCGCTAAACAAAAAATGCGGGAAATCAATAACTCCAATATATACATATGCCAATATATATATATATATATATATATATATATATATATTGCTACTATATGTAATACCAATTTCACTGTTTATGAAATATTCGCGGTATATGTTTTTATTAAATGACATCCGCTTACTAACGGCGCATAATGTCTATTTTAACAATCAATAGATATCAATCATCATTCAAACATGCATTCAAACATTTTAAATCTAACTATTTAAAATAAAATCGAAACTGATTCGATTGAGTGAGAAGTTCTCACCTTGATTTTATTTTCGTTTTAGCGATTTATTTCGAATAAAATTAAACGGACGTTTAATTTTACTCAAAATTCTCACTAACTCCAAATGACTCCAATCCAATTTCATCGCGTAGTGCTCGTCCATACGATTCCAACGCAACTGGTTTCGCGCGTTTTCGACCTTGTATGAAAAAGTTATGAATATTTGAAGTTACACGATTTTATAAAGCATATAAATTACAATTTTTATTATTCTTTTAAACCACAACAAATCTCACCCCTCAGATCCAAAACCCCTGCATCTCAGCCGTCCACCCCCTTCTCCCTCTCACGTTCTTCTTCTCCAGTAAATAGCCGCACACCAACCCATGAATCCAATACTAGGGTTTCGATTTGCTCCGCCTATACTCGACTAAACTTCATCAAACCACTTCCATTCGAACGCCCTTCGCAAGAGCTACCTCCACCATGCACCACTGGAAGTTCGGCCCCCTCCTCCTCCTCATGTTGCGTGCGCAACTGGCCACAATCGGCCCCCCCAGCTCCCTCCACGCGACACCAAACTCCATCATCACCGTATAGATCGAAAGCTCTCGCCTTGCTCTTCATCTTTGTAGTTGATCACTTCGCTTGATTGTGAATGGATTGAGAGATTTTGAGGAGGAAGTGAAATCAAATTCTGGCCATTCAATATAAAAGAGGCGGCTAGGGTTTTAGGTTTAGGGTTTTAGTTATTTTTTTTCTAAAATTTGTGAATTTATGGTATATTTATAGGAAAAAATCGAACACTATTCATCCGGAAATTCCGAACTCCGATTCACGCGCCGTAACCAGCGTTTCTAGGATTTACCCCGCGTTCCGGACACAATGGAACAGGTTTCGGAAGCTAATTCGGACGTCTGTGCGAGTTATGGCAATAAACGTTCAATTTAAATTAAACCGATTTAAATCGATTTCTAGGCGTTTTAATTTGTACCGGACAAACGGTAAATCCAATTGACTTGAAATTTGAAACCTTACAATAATATCACATTACGGATCCGATGAAACTGGTTTCGTCGAAATCCGAGACTTTTTGAAAAATGGCTATTTTAACTCGCCAAACTAAAATTAAAAATAATTCGATGCGTTTCGAGCTGCCACGCTCAAACGATAACTCCGATTGACACGAAAATTGAAATCCGGTAATAACTAACTATTACGGATCCAATGGAACTAGTTTCGTTCAATTCTGAGACTGTTCAAAAATTGACTATTTTCACTAGTCGATTTTAATATTAAAATATTCAATTTTCACAAATTAACTTTTAATTCGATTTTAAAAGTTCTAAAATATCGTTCTAACTTCAATATGATAAAATAAAATTTTACAAATCATTTTCAATCATATTTAACCCAATTTTCAATTATTTCCATAATTTAACATATTAAATTATCGATTTAATTATCGATTAAATCCAATTATTCAAATAAAAATTTATTTGACTTATAAATTCACTTATTAATATTTAAAATAAATTAAATATTCAAATTTTAATTATCAAAAATTCTGGGTCGTTACAATCTTCCCCCCTTAAAAGAATTTCGTCCTCGAAATTATTAAGTAAGAAAAATTACAGAATTTATTAACTTTCCATAAATCCATAATTAAACTTCTTACAATAACTTTACTTAGTTTTCAAATCATACTTAGTTATCTTTCAAAAACAACTACTATTGTTTAACTTTCAACTCCAAAATCAAAGTTAAAGTTTTCAAAATTTTCCCAATATTTCCAATTTTTTTCTAACGCCCTAAATTTCCGGAAAAATTCGCCATAGTCTCCTTTGCGCGGCTCGATCCGAAAAAAAAATGACAGTATATATATCACAAATATACATCTCATCAAGTAATGAGGCATCCCGAAGGGAAAAAAGTATAAAAGTACGGTATTTAATCCGAGATATGTACCTTATATTTTATTAGCAAGCATATACGGCTAATATAGCGCGAAAGCGAGCTCCAAATGCGAAGCAAACGCGATCCGCACCTACTAATTACTCAACAAACAACATGAGAACATGTATATATGAAAATAGTATCAATACACAACATATAGCAACATAATAACTATATATGTCAACATAGCAAATGCAGTAAAAGCAATATATTCAACCATCATCCATAACCAATAAACATTCATTCATATTCTTATTAATATTCAATGAATTGATTTTTTAATTTAATCACATTTGATTCATTAACAGTGGATGTTCTTACTAACATTCAATTTCAATTAGTTTATATTCACTAATTCATATTCAAGTTGGTTCACTTCCAAATCAAATTCAATTCTATTCAAGATTCACTTAACTTTCAATTGAATTTTAATTACTTTAGCTCCCAATTTCATTAACTCATTTCATTAACACTTAATGAATTTTATACAATCAACTAACAACCATATAATAACTAATGTATATTAATTACAACCAAATTCCTTTGCTTACATTCATTCAATTTGGTTTAATTAATTGATTTTCATTCTATTTTTCAACTTCCAATAACATTAGATTTTAATGAATTAACACCTATATTCATTATTTCATACCAATTATTCACATTTAATTGATTATTATCCAATCCATTCATTCAATTCAATTTACAAAAGTTGAATTTCATTCACTTAACTTAAGTTCACATTTATTTAATCCACTTGATTATTTACTTCGATACCAAAATCAATTCCATTCAACAACACTTTAGTTATATTCCATTTAACTTTAAATTCATTTTTTATTTTACAACTCATATTCATAAATATATCCATATAGTTTCACTTCTTATATATATAAGTTTGTTTTACAATTGTAAATCACTTCAATTATAATTCAATTCTTATAATTTTTTTACTTATACAATTATTCTTTTATTTAGATTATTCAAACATCTAAACAATCAACTTACATATACTTTAATAATTCTGAAAAATTATTTCTTTATATATAAAATATACTCAATTTTAAAACAATATTGTGTCGAATTGTTCTGTACAACTGTTTAGAGATCCCTATCAACAACGTTAATTACTCGTATTAACCAGAATCTATATACCACTCAACAAACCAATCATCACAATATAAAACAATTTTATATTCACTAACAATACGCTCTCATAGCTATTATTACACTCAAACTCATTCTAGAGTACTACTAACTCTATCTCTAATGAGTAATACCCAACAGAACCATGGTTGTCGCTTAACCATATGCTCTGATACCAAATGTAATGTTTTCGATTTTTCGTTGCTGAAAAACCGAATAGTTATGGGTTTAAGAAAAGAAAGAAGAAAGAAGAAGAGAGGAAAAGATAGAAAAGATAGAGAGAAAAGAGAATAGAAAATAGAGAAAATAGAACGGAACAGAAAGAAAATAACAACTGAACAACAACAGAATCTCACAATTCGCAGCGGAACAACATATAATAATAAATGAATAATCTTTAAACAAAGAACTATATCAGTTATTACATTACATCACATTTCATTACATCATATCATCAGAGTGTACGACAACAACATCAAACAGTGCAGCGGAAAAAGAAATACTATATAAACTAGTAATACGCCATGCCATCCAGCTTGCCTCCAGCAACTCCAGAATATCCAGAAAATCCTGATAAACCTAACTCTTAACTGCCCGTGTGGAAATTGGTGGGCACCCAGAGTTTAGGAAGGAAAACAATAAACTCCGAGTCAGTCATGTGACTGGTGTGAGAACTCAAAACAGTTTATTTATCTTTAAAAATCAAAATAGAAGAATATTTTTAAATTCAATTCGCAATGCTTTTAAAAATGAGACTACCATAAGGCCTCCCGCACACACACACATGCAAACGCAGAATCGGAGGAGATTTCTCCTTATGATAGTCAAAGATGCTTGATACGCATTTAAAAGAACATTTGATATTATTACTAGTGCATAGTGTAGAGAAAAATTCATTTCGAAAGTAGAATATAAATCTTAGCCAACATACGACCATTATCGTATGCCTACTATAGCTACCATCCAAACAGTGGGGCGCCACCATAAGTGAATGATAGGTTCTACAACTAATACCGTACAAGTCACGTATTGTTTCTTTGGATTTCCAACGAATGAGCAGGCCAAGGAACTTCCCATTGCCACATGAGAATGCCTCTGGATGGACATCCCCGAGAACCAAACCGGATCTCTACCAACACAAGGCCGGGTTACCCCTAACTGAGTAACAACTGACCGAATATGCCATCCCCCGGTCCTTTGGGACCTTTCACCGAGCGCTCGTAATCAATTCACACAATCATAACAAAGTGTTTTCAACATGAGTAAGTATCTGGGCTCCATACCATGATACCACCCTTTTCCAGAAGGAAATGCACACATCCTAAAGGGCGCTACCCCTCATAACCTTGCCGCATCTTTCCTGTTTTGACCATTCACGGGGTGTGAGGCTCGACGAAGTCACGTCCACAAAAACATACTTTATACAAAAGCCATGATTTGGGTCAACAAATGATCATAGAAATGATCACCAGGATAGACGATCAAATAAACGATCCTATCACAAATAATCAACACAATGATCATTTCACAGCAACACTCAGCATGTCACATTACCAAATTGGGAATATATCGCTGATAACATTCAACTACATAACCTCTGAGCTCGTACGTCTCAGAGAAGGGTGTTAAGCTAAAAGAATAAATTCTCCGCCACCAACAGAAATATATTTGAAAGAAATCTGCTTTATATCTCAATTTGTAACGTCGGACATACAATCCATACAAGTCTGTTCCGGGCTCGAACAAAACCGAAGGCACTTCTTACGAAGCCCTTGCAATCCGGGTATTCGCAATCCCGATCGAATTTCCCATCACTTAGGAGATCTCTATACCAGGAGCTACCCAGTGCAGAGACAATCGATAGGTCATCCTATCGCTTTCACAAATACTCGGTCTTCAACATCGATCATCAAATGCAATTCATAACGACGTATCACATATTCGGAATGGTTTATACGACCCCATGGTCCTTTCCCGGTTAACCCGAATAGTGAGCGCTTATTCAAAAATAAGTGTGGCATTCAAATTCAAACAAATCACATCAATTACCCATTCAAAGGGAAATATTGATAGTCGGTTATTGAACTATCAATGGATATGCACACATCACCAGATTCCAAATAATTTTCCAAATTATTTACTTTCCAAAAATATCTTTACTAGATATATAGTTTTCACACTTCAAAAATAAATCAATATTTATTTTCATACAAATTCCACTTTCACATATAAACTCTATAGTGAATTTATATTCCCAAAATATCTGTGAATATATGTTTCAATTCGATTTCTAATATTCATTTTCCATTTATCTTCAAAAAGACAAACTCTCAAAATATTCACTTATTTATTGGAAAACGATTCCATACTTATTTATTCATAAGTAATTCACAAATTTTATTTATTTTCAACACTTAGAAAATATTCAATATACTTAAATCGAAATTAAGTATATATTTCATCCTTTTAAGAAAATCATTCACTTTAACATATTTATTTGGGCCAAAACGAATGTTGCGTAAAACATTGTTACGACAACCCAAAATCACTAGTATAGGGATTCGAAATTAAAATATATATATAAATCCCAATACTATACAAAACATTTCCTTTCGGAAATCATTTACTATAACAACAGTGTTATAGTCCACCATTTCCTTTTACTTCTCGAAAACGTCTATTTCAACAATGAATGTTGAAATCTATGGTTTCGAATCTCAACACATTTTAAAACATCGTTAGGTCGTTTTAATTCTATTTCAAATATCACATTCTAAACATTTTCTTTAACATATTATTCACTATTCAAAAACGTGAATATACTACGTTAACAAATATCATCATTTCCATTCATTTTATTTCAAAGGGTTATTCACTGTCAAAACGTGAATATAACTTCATTTATAGGTTTCAACAATTTACTTATCAAAATAAGTCGTTTACGAATTTATAAGACAACGTTTATAAATTCCATTTCTATTTATTTTATAACAACTTCCTTTTATAAATTTTCTTTATTAACCTATTCGATTTATAACTCAATTATAAACTAAAGGTTCATATTATAAGTCAAATACTTATAAACGATTATTTTACAAAATCGTTTCTTTGAACTTCATAATTATAAATCTTATAACTTATAAGATTCAATTATTCATCCAAATATATTCTTTAATAATTTCACAAAATTTATAAATCTTACTATTTATAAATTTCATTTATAACTTCACCATTTATAATTTTATAAATTCCATTCATTTACAAAATTCATTTTTACTTCATTCAAACACTTATAAAAACTCGTTTTATAATGTCAATATTTCAATTTATAGATATCCATTTATAAATCTCTTAATATAAATCAATTTATATTATTCTTTAAAACGTCTTTAATCTCCTTTATTATTTCACCATTTTGATTCATAAAATAATTAAATTTTATAAATCCTATATTTAAACTTTTCATAATAAATTCAAAAATCCCGTTTTAACTATTCTATAAAATCATTAATCCATATTTCTCAAAAATCATAATTTTTATAACATTAAAAATTATACGTTTATTTATTTAAAATGGATAAATTACGAAAAATATTTTATAAACGTATACTTTCAAAAATCACTTTAAAATCATTTTAAAATTCCAAATTTGGCCCAATGATGCTACACACCAAATAGTCAATCACGACAACAACGATATCATATATCGATATGATAATCCATCAAATATCAAAATATCTGAAATCAAATAAAAACTGTTGAGGAATCCCGTTGGATCCCTCCAACCTGTTTTCCTGCATCACAAACATTAGCACAATACCAATTCCGCTCCAGTACGGAATTATCGCGGTATATGGGATTTAAAATATTATCCGCTTAATAGACGGCGCAATAGGGTCTCATCCGCTAAACAAAAAATGCGGGAAATCAATAACTCCAATATATACATATGCCAATATATATATATTGCTACTATATATAATACCAATTTCAATGTTTATGAAATATTCGCGGTACATGTTTTTATTAAATAACATCCGCTTACTAACGGCGCATAATGTCTATTTTAACAATCAATAGATATCAATCATCATTCAAACATGCATTCAAACATTTTAAATCTAACTATTTAAAATAAAATCGAAACTGATTCGATTGAGTGAGAAGTTCTCACCTTGATTTTATTTTCGTTTTAGCGATTTATTTCGAATAAAATTAAACGGACGTTTAATTTTACTCAAAATTCTCACTTACTCCAAACGACTCCAATCCAATTTCATCGCGTAGTGCTCGTCCATACGATTCCAACGCAACTGGTTTCGCGCGTTTTCGACCTCGTATGAAAAAGTTATGAATATTTGAAGTTACACGATTTTATAAAGCATATAAATTACAATTTTTATTATTCTTTTAAACCACAACAAATCTCACCCCTCAGATCCAAAACCCTTGCATCTCAGCCATCCACCCCCTTCTCCCTCTCACATTCTTCTTCTCCAGTAAATAGCCGCACACCAACCCATGAATCCAATACTAGGGTTTCGATTTGCTCCGCCTATACTCGACTAAACTTCATCAAACCACTTCCATTCGAACGCTCTTCGCAAGAGCTACCTCCACCATGCACCACTGGAAGTTCGGCCCCCTCCTCCTCCTCATGTTGCGTGCGCAACTGGCCACAATCGGCCCCCCTAGCTCCCTCTGCGCGACACCAAACTCCATCATCACCGTATAGATCGAAAGCTCTCGCCTTGCTCTTCATCTTTGTAGTTGATCACTTCGCTTGATTGTGAATGGATTGAGAGATTTTGAGGAGGAAGTGAAATCAAATTCTGGCCATTCAATATAAAAGAGGCGGCTAGGGTTTTAGGTTTAGGGTTTTAGTTATTTTTTTTCTAAAATTTGTGAATTTATGGTGTATTTATAGGAAAAAATCGAACACTATTCATCCGGAAATTCCGAACTCCGATTCACGCGCCGTAACCAGCGTTTCTAGGGTTTACCCCGCGTTCCGGACACAATGGAATAGGTTTCGGAAGCTAATTCGGACATCTGTGCGAGTTATGGCAATAAACGTTCAATTTAAATTAAACCGATTTAAATCGATTTCTAGGCGTTTTAATTTGTACCGGACAAACGGTAAATCCAATTGACTTGAAATTTGAAACCTTACAATAATATCATATTACGGATCCGATGAAACTGGTTTCGTCGAAATCCGAGACTTTTTGAAAAATGGCTATTTTAACTCGCCAAATTAAAATTAAAAATAATTCGATGCGTTTCGAGCTGCCACGCTCAAACGATAACTCCGATTGACACGAAAATTGAAATCCGGTAATAACTAACTATTACGGATCCAGTGGAACTGGTTTCGTTTAATTCTGAGACTGTTCAAAAATTGACTATTTTCACTAGTCGATTTTAATATTAAAATATTCAATTTTCACAAATTAACTTTTAATTCGATTTTAAAAGTTCTAAAATATCGTTCTAACTTCAATATGATAAAATAAAATTTTACAAATCATTTTCAATCATATTTAACCCAATTTTCAATTATTTCCATAATTTAACATATTAAATTATCGATTTAATTATCGATTAAATCCAATTATTCAAATAAAAATTTATTTGACTTATAAATTCACTTATTAATATTTAAAATAAATTAAATATTCAAATTTTAATTATCAAAAATTCTGGGTCGTTACAATCCAACTCTTCAATTCTTGAGACAAGTCGTCTGGAATTATACAGAATCACTTGGGTATGCATGGGAAAGATAAAGGATAGCTTGTATGAAGTTTGAGACTATGGCGGTGAAGCACCATAACTCGGTACCGAGTTATAGGGATAACTCGGCGCCGAGTTATGTACTTAATGTATTTCTAGCCCAGTTTTCCCAAGCTATTTCCTTAGTCCATCTGAATGTGTCTGCCAAGTTTCAAGTCGTTTCGCCTTCGACTCGACATTCTAACTTCCAATTGAAATCTGCTTTGCTAAAAAGCAGGTTAACATTTATAAATATGTTTCAAATATCCATATAAAATATTATACAAAAATACTAATTTGGAATTTACTAAAAACCTTTTTGAAATAAATGCTACATATAAAGAAAACCCTTTACTTTAACAATACATATATATCTATTAAAAATATATTTGAATTTGAAATTATTTTTAAAATACTTTTAAACATGTTATTAGTCATCTATAAAAAGATCTCACTAGATAAATCTATTTAACTATAACTTTCAAACTCATTTTAATCACTAAATTCGATAAGGACAACACAATAATAGCTAGTGCTATAAAAAGTCAGAAATGCGCCATAGGGTCAAAAAGTGCTTCTGTTAGCTGCTGTCAAAATGACCTGGTCGAGAACAGTTGAAAATGCTTGAAAGTTTGGCATGTTTTCTCGATGCTAACAAATGATTTAAGGTCTGATTTTTTTATTGTTAGTAATATATTTGGAGTAAAAAATAACCATGAAAATAAACCCCCTAAGGATATATTTCTAAATCATATTAAATATACCAAAACCCAGGTATTTCCAAGTGCACAAATAGCGACCTTTTTGCCTTTTAACTTTTTTACTTTTTCTCTACATGTTCTACACTTTTATAAACCTTTTCTTTACTGTCACAAAAACTACTATAAGTGTAGAACCCAACCAAAATATATTTTATCAAAATTCATTTAAAGTCATCACTTTAAACTCTTTTAAAGTCAAGGGATTACAAAGTGCACTTATAGTGACTCTTTCGCTTCAAACCATTACACACTTACTTCCACATCACACACAACTGAATAAAGCATGTAAACATCAGGTCGTGATCATGTCACATGTTGTAGAGGGTAATAGAAGTGAATATACTACATATAAAGTTATCATCTGCTTTCCAAAGGAAGAGGGGTCCAAAATTATTACTTTAATCAGTTAATGTCATTATTATAGATTGCAAACAAATTATACCGCATTATATACTTTTCAATGGCAAGCTAAGTCACCAAACTCTATGCTAACTCCAAGCACAAGCCATTAAAAACACATGAACACTCCATAGCATCACCAAAACAATCAAAACTCCCTTTTTCCCTCCAAAATACTCACGTCCACCTTCTCTTCCCTTCCAAAGCTCACGACCACATGTGATGTAGGAGTTTATGCTCCTTTCCTTCAAGCTTTGAGTTGATATTCCTTGCTCATATGTTGTGCTAGGTCCTTTGCTTGAGTTTGAGAAGGTTTGAAGTTGTTTGTGATCTAAGTATGTGTTTATATAGAAGTGTTCAAGAGGTCATCCCCTCTCCTTATCCCTCCTATAGAAGGTCACCATGCACTTTCATCCTCACATACACACAAAATATATCATTAAAATATATTCTTTAATCCACTCATTTACCACTCCACTAATCATTCCCCTAAACACCTTTAGTTGGCCATAAGTAGCAAAATATTTTTAGTCAATATTAATGACTCTGATAGTTTATTAGATATGTCCAGAAAGTTCGAGAAAACTTTTATCCAAGTAAAAAACCATATATCGATAAAATTGACGATTTTTGGTCACATTATCGATTTTTTCTCAAAAAGTTTATTTTTGCAAAACATTTCACCAACGAGTTTACCATCATGTATTATTAATTAAAAGAAGTTAATCAAGGTTATAAAATCAATTTTAACACATTTAGCTTAGGTTCAAATATTTAAATAATTCATATATTTAAATATGAAGTGTTTAAAATTACGGATCGCTACATAATTGTTGAGATGAAAAGTATTCTATATTTACAAGTAGTTAAACCGATTACTATCCTGATCTGTTTCGTATGGAGTCTTACACACTATGTTTGCCAATATAAATTACTATACTATACAATTGATCGTTACTATGCTAAAGTTTCACATTACCTTTTTCGACATGGTTTGACAGTTTGGTAATTCATATGTTTGGATTAAAGAATTTCATCAACAATGTAACAATTAATCTTTTATAGGTGTATGGTTGTCTTGCATGTGGAAAAATGAACAATGGTTTGAAATTGAAATAGTCTCATATCACTAAAATTTGATGGAGATGTGGTGTATAAATATAGGTTTTTAGGCATGCAAGATTGAAAATTCCTTCTGTGCCAATCTATATGCGTATGTCTATGTGCTAAAGATGAAGAGCTTGGTCCGACGGCCATTAATCAAAATTCAATAAATTAACCAATGGAACTTTTTCACTAATTCCAAAATGGACATTGCTTTCATAATGTATCTTACATTGCTAGAGCTGACCATTGCCATTCAACGTGTTTGTGATCCTCCATCTGATAAGATAATGTAGGATGTTTTATTTGCATCAAAATATATATTAGTATGTTCTAACAATAAGTATCATGTAATATGCATAAAAATTTATTGTGTTACTTTTTCACTTGGTGCAAATTAGATTTGAATGATGTAGCAAGGTGACCTTGATCTATTGGGGAATCGGTATACTTTCCCAATATATCATGTGGGTCCAGTTTGTTGACGACTTATGTTACACATGAGATAACCTAGTACACGTATAGCATTTGCATCTTTGCATGCTAATGGGGTAACTTAGTATACTTATAATGTTTGCCTCTTTCTTGGCTGACGGGCAGGGTTAGGCTTGAACATGTTTTATAAAATGATTATTTCAATGGGGCTTTGCACGAAAAGTCCTTATTTCTGATGTTGCAAGAAAAGTCATTGTTGAAATAAGTATGTAAATTAGGTCGTTGAATTTTCTAAATGAGAAAATGCTTATTAGCTTGCGCTTTTAAAAAAATTCAAAAAATTTCAAAATCAAAAAACGCAAACTAGCTTGCGCTTTCCTGATAGAAAGTGCAAGATAACTTGCGCTTTTCTAAATTTTCAAAATTTCGAAAAAGATTTCAAAAACAGAAAAGTGCAAGACACTTTACGTTTTTTATTTTTCAAAAATAGAGATCAAATTTACATATTCATTTATGCATGGACTTTTTCTATAACAACATCAAAAATAGGAACATGTGACTGTTTTCTTGTATTTCAATAATGTACTATTCAATTTCAATATGAACCTCAAAAGCTCCATTTACGTAGTGCGAGTTCTTTATACAGGACTTGAGGCAAACACCACCAAGAATCATGAAAAAAGAAGGCGGCTCGGGTAATTCATTCGGCCATCACTACAAATTATTTTTACATCCATGCCCTAATTTCCTTTCAATCTCCATAACCTTTTGCCTATTATTTCTTTTTTCGAATCTTTGTTTCTAATTTGGTACCGAAACAATCCGTGCCTACAAATTCTTTGTACCATTCCCGTACTATGAAGTTCATGCAATGAAATGTTACTTATATTATTTCTTTACTCCTTTCTCATTATGATGTTTTTTGATCTACTTCCCAATACTATCAATTAGAGTTCTTAGAAAGTTACTCAAACCGATTATATCTACTTGGACATAACTTCAACTAAAAAATGTTTTCAGCCACAATGTACCAACAAACTAAATTTTTATTGCAACATACAACCATTTCACAATGTTACATCAATCAATTAAATTATTCTAGCTAAAACATAAAAAAAAATGCAAAAAAATAAACTAAAAACAACGTTATACCATTAATTGCCCCGGGTCTAGAATATTGAATATTAAAGGCAAACCAATCTTGAAACAAGCACAGTTGAGTGTACATTTGAAGTTGACCAATGCATGAAACCAATTACAGATGAATGTACAAATCACAACACACATGACATAAGCACAAAAGAAAATAGAATGAGGGAAAATGTGAATTCTAGTTAGAACTATCGCAGCAAACAGTTGAGCAGCATTCAATGCAAGCTAGGCAGCAAAGGGCCGTGAAGAGTTGAGTCATTACGATGGCTAGTCGGTCATTCATTTTAGAGCATGTATTGATGAAGCATACACAACAGCTGCAATCGCATAATTTGTTGCACAATCCCATGGTTTTATCTAGTGCATAAAACGTCTCTGTAGGTTTTGCATATCCAAATACTCCGGAAGGCAAGTTTTCTGCAGTTGCTTGAATGTTTCCGAATCCCAACTTCATTCCATGTATTAATATCTCAGCCTCGTCTTCTATTTTGTTTTCTTTGTGTTTGTTCAGTTGTGTTTTCTGGTATGAAAATAGCATGTGCTATTTGAAACAGGAAAGTTATAATTTTAAGTGAACACAAACAACAAAACAAGGTTTCGTGCGTACCTGCTTTAATGCATCCCCTTTATCGCTTTCATGCAAGAGTAAAATCATACAGGTATATTCAGATGGGATGCCACTCTTTATACTTCTTTTGATAACCTAAGCAAAATTGATTGTCGGACGATGATTGTTAATCTCATCCAAATTTCTTCAAAACTACATCACTTTATAGTTGACATCAACAGGAGTCTCAAAAAACGATTTGCAACAAAATTGTTTATTTGATAACATTCTTCAATTGTTTATTTTGAGTTATATCATCACATCAACAGAAGCATAAAGTTAAATTCTTATAGAATGCTTTTAAAATTTATTTAAGAAGGGTTTTATCAAGCTTACTTTCAACCGGCATTAGAGAATAGTGTTATTTTCTCCAGGTTATATTTTTCCTCTTAGAACCTCATATTATAGTGTTTTCTCTAGGATCTGTTTTAAATATGACGCGTTACGTAAAGCTTGTTTGGAGCGATTCAACATTATCAATTATTTTGTTAATACCTCAAATTGGATAACTTATTTTTACGAACATAGATAGTTCAAACAAAATTATCAAAATACAAGTTCTGCAAAATTTAACAGCTGGTCAACAAAAAAATTATACAAGTTCTGCAGTTAATGAAGGAACTGATTATGAGAGTTCATCGTTTATGAATAGTATGTGTCATACGCTAAGGGTCCGTTTGGATCGGCTTAAATAAGCCATTTTTTTTCTTTTTGAAAGACAATCAATACATTTTGGCTTTCAAAAAGCCAAAAAGTAACTTGTTTAAGTCAATCTAAACAAGCCGTACTATGTATAACAAAAATGTTGTCAACAAGGAAGGACCGCCAATAAATTGGTAACAATAAGAGCTTTAGAATTATTATTTTCCTGTGTGTAACCCCTTTGTTAAGTCTCTTTCGTAGCTCTTCGTATGTGACCAACCCCTTTTCTAAGTCTCTTTCGTAGCTCTTTGTATGTGACCACAGTATCTTAATCGATGGTCCATATATATGATAATGTCCCAGGTGAGGGAAAAAAAGGTTAGTACCATTGATTAAGCAATATCTTGATGCCATAGATATATGGAGATTCATATCCCTTTTGTGTGCATGAGCATTCGTGCATGTGTGTGTTGAAGCATCACTTTAACACTTCTATCATATTTTGAGTTACATCATTTCAAATGTTAAGTTTACATAGATAATTCAGATTACGAGCATCTCGTTTGCAAAAAATATTATCATTCCAAAATTTCAAACCTATTCAAAATTATAAATTAATATGAATCTGTTGGAAATTTGTTTGAAGTGAATTGTTAAAAAAAATTGGCTAAGTGGAAATTGGCTCCTATATTTGAATAGTCCCACATTGTGAGATTATATGCAAGAATCAAGTATTTATACTTGATTCTTAGAGGCTAAGTTGGGCCCTTTGGGCACCCAATGATGCTCTTTTGTGAGGAGGGAGGCCATGCTTGACCACCACACACGCGCGCGCGCGCGCCGACTCGACCCGACCCGACCCGGGCCGGGCTTGGGCTTGTAGTGGTGTAACACTTATATTTTTGCTACAAATTTGTTAACTGTTTTCTGACCGGGCTGGATCAGTTACTTAAGCCCGTATGAAGAACGTTGTGCAACGTTCATTATTTTTGACCCGGTAATACTCAGATCCGTTTTTCTAGACCACGTCCCCTAATCAGTAAAACGTTCTTTTCACTACTCCGTCTTCATAACTCATAAGAAGACGAAATAGACAGAACGACATTTTTCCTTATCTCTTCTTCATAAAAATCCGAGCAATATTTCGAGAGTGCAAACTGAACCGTTTCGTTCGTGCAAACGTAACGGTACCCCAATTTATTGAGAGGCTGTTTTATCCTAGAGGCGGCGGTGATTGATCCGAACTGCTTGCACCTTTGAGCAGATCGCCGAAACGTCTTCAAGAAAGTGACTTTGTCCACGACTCAGCCGAATTTCGACCATTGTTTCCAACAGAATCACTAGAACAATTATGTTATCTATTGATTTTAATATCAATATTAGAAATATTCAAATGACCCTTCCTTTGTGAAGGTGATCATACATATGATGTGAACATTCATTTAATAGTTAAGTTGCATTTGGAATGATGTAACTCAAAACATGAATTTATTTGCTCATTGATAAGTAGTAGTACTAGTTAGTAGTAGATTTGAAGACCTATTTTTATTTAAAATATTACAAAACTCCGCTACATTTTCATATCATAAGTGTGTTTTTTCTTCTTCAACGGAATGCCACTAGATTTATTAACACACAAAATAATGAATTATATATTTTTATACACTCAGTTATGGTTGGAAATTAGAATCAAGATCTACAAATCTGAATTGAATCAAACTGAGCCGATAAAACTTGAAGCTAGTCCAAATACGATGAGTATCGGGTTGGATAGGCATGACAAGAAATAGTATAAAACTCTATTAAACCAATCCAATATGAAAAAATCTAATAAATAAAATATACACATTAGTTGGTGATATTACCAGTTCCAATCTAACCTATTTGAATCGATCTGACATGGTATGGAGTTGTGGCGGTCTTTATATAAATGGTATTAAGAAGTATATTAAATAATTTTTAAAAATATAGCATTAGTGAGAGTTTTTAAGGAGTCTTTACCATCATACATTAAACATTAATATGATGAAGCTAAGAGCAACTAGAACAGCGAAACATTCAAGGTGAATGTTCAGGGCGGTCACTCAACAGCGCACTTCAGGCTGAAGATTCAGCTGAATGTGCAGTTTTCGATTCAGAAAACTTAACTGGAACTGTCGGATGCTCGTTTAACGGGAGCCAGAGTATTGACGCTCATTTAATGGACGCTTAGCCTTCGACGACCATAAAACAGCCATCTTGCAACGGCTATTAACAGCTACTTTTTTTAAAATCTGCTATATATACATCCATTTTCTACAATAACAAACATCCAAATCTTCAACTCTACTACTCTCTGCAAGATTTTCAGATACAAAATTAACAAAGCAAATTATATGTTTCATTTATTCCAACCATTTACTGAAGCATTAAACATGGATAATTGCGAATTTGAATCTGAACCCGGTCAGAGTGCTCATCCGTTAAGCTTTCACTCCACCGCTGCATGGACTAGTGAAGAAGACAAAGATCTTTGGTCTACTGTCATGGTGAAGGGAAACAACCAAAGTGGAGAAACTTTTTGCGCGAATGTAATGAATGCGTTCAACAAAAAACATGTGGAGAAAACGCGTTTCACGTCCGGGATAACCGATCGTTTTGGAAAGATTAATCTACAAACTCAGTTTTATGAATCTCGGATTTATAAAATCAAGCAAGCCAACCCTAGTGGCATGAGAGGAGAAGCTGAGCAGGTATGTTCCTTATAATTATTCCTTTTAAAATAAATTTAACATATATATGTATTTATTCCATTTAATTATTAAATACAGAAAAGAATGACGAATGACCAATTCTTAAAGTTATTTTCAAGGGAAAACGTTCACAAAAACATCACTTTTACCAATTTGCATTGCTATGACTTGCTTAGCAGTCATAAAAATGAAGCTCCAGCGGCATCTAATCCTTAAGAGATGTTCGCTCAAAACAGAAGGGTAAGAAAAAGGAGTAGAAATCAGCTTATAATTCCAGTTTGGGAGAGTCTTCTGCCAGGGATTCTATTTTAGACGACACTGAAGTTGATGAACTACAACCAAGAATGGATGAAGATGCTAGACCGATGGGTCAACGTGTAGCCAAGAAGAAAAATGATGTTTAGGCGATTTTGGATTCTCGAATCAACCAAATGCATAAAAGGCATGCGAAACAAAATGATCAACATCAAGAGACATTGGTTATGAAAAAGGATCTGAAGGAAACGGAACCACTCTCAATACAGTATTGGTTGGAATATAAATAGCGCATTGTTGAACGTAGGCCCGTAACGAGGCATATGAAGTTAGGTGTTGCATAGCAAGTTGTATCTGTATTGTGTAATGTTTGATATGTTTGAAATGTTGCATCATTTTGTTTATAGAATGCGTTATATTATACAGTACTTTTAGTGGCACACTTTAAATATTCATATGATGAAGCTAAGTAAGACATGATATAAGTAACAGTTTTTTAAGGTGTCTAGCAACATACTTCAAAATTCATATAATGAAGCTAAGTAGGTTTAGTTTTTATTTGACTGTCAATTATAGTCCAAAAGTTAATTAAACTTGATACTTTTAAAAAACCAATTTGCATTTACAATTTTAAAGTTAAAATATAACGCAAATAGAATACAATGTGAAGTAAAATGCTTTCAATTTTTTTTATAAATCTAATTTATACTCAACATTTATGAATAAGCTAATTTCAATCCTATTTCTTTTTGAGCTTGATGCTCAATTTTCTCACGAGTAAAAGAATTGCCGGCTAGCACACCTATCTCGGCCAGGTTAAAGTCAATCCGCATGACAACAGCAAACAAATGTCAAAGATTTAGCCGTCCGCTCTTCCTCAGCCAACCTGCACAACACAAGATGACATCAACAGCCAACTCATTTGACAACCCGGTTCGAAAGCTACCAGCCCTGCGCTCGGCTCGATCTCAGCCCATCTCTGGCAGGTCTCGTGCAGCCCGTCTCATCGCAACGTGAACGGCTCGCCTCATCCCCGTGGCCCGCCTAATTTCAGTTATATTCCTTTCAGAGCTAATTAGAAGAAGAAAAATAATCAAAAATCATATAAAGGACACCTCATCAATTAATAAAAAAAGTTGCTTTATTATACAGCTAACTTCATCTATTATTCAAAATAGTTACTTGTTTTTACTTTCTTTATTATAAAGATAATTCACATCATTTGAAAATAAGCTACTTGCAAAAAAAATTATACAGCAACTTATTTAACATCTAACTAGAAAGGCACTCGCAGTCATCATTGCCATTACAAAATCAAGGTTGCATATCGTTTGATAAACAATTTACTTATAGCTTTTTTCAATGTTTCGAAAATAAGCTAATTTAAACTTTTTTTTATTCCAACCTAAAATTATTTATATTATACTGTTAAAATTAAATTATCTGCAACCATTTTTGTTTTAAAACCAGCATCAATTAGAATCTAATAGAATAAACTATTTGTAACTATTTTTAGTGTTTCGAAAACAAGCTAATTTAAACAAATTTACTTCTAACTTTTTTTAGTGTTTCGAAAACCAAGGTTGCATATCATTTGATAAACAATTTACTTGCAACTTTTTTCAGTGTTTCGAAAATAAGCCAATTTAAACTATTTTTTTATATTCCAACTTAATATTATTTATATTATAATTTTAAAATTAAATTGTTTGCAACTATTTTGTTTTAAAACTAGTATCAATTAGAATCGAATAGAATAAACTATTTGTAACTATTTTTTTTGAAGCTAATACCACTCGGAATTTAAGGAAACAAACTAGTTCCAACTTTGTTCTATAAACTTGATATCTATTGGAATAAAAAAGAAGCTACTTGTAATCACATTTTTTTAATGACTAATCTCACTTCAGATTTATAAAATTATGCTTCTCTTTTATTATAAAGCAAATATGCTTATCTTTTTTTACTATAAAGCCGATATACTTATCTTTTACTATAAAGCTAACTTTAATGTCAAAATATATAACTATCCTTTTGTTATAAAACTAATTTACATATTTACATATTGTAGAAAAATAGGTTACGAATTTTTTTTTTATAAAGCTAACTTTTGTCAGCACCTCTAAAAGTAAGTTACATGTGATTATTGTTGAAAGATAAGTTTGTCTATTGTTTAGCTAATAATCTACTTGTAATCTTTTTAAAATCTAAAAAAATTAGCTACTCAAAACCAACTTTTTTATAATGGTAATATCACTTAAAATTTAAGAAAATAATTTATTTGCAACTCATTTCTTAAAGCTAATTTCACTTTTGCATATGAGAATATGATAATTTTAACTAAAGTTATTTTTACATTGTATTTATCAAAATATGTTATTTTAATTAATAAAGCTATTTGCATTTAATGTTTATGAAATTATTTTATTTTTCTATAGTACGGTTATGTAGGATCTAGATTAACCCTAGAGGGGGGTGAATAGGGTTATAGCAAATTTTCTTGATTTAAACACAGAAATAAACTGCAAAAATAAATATGCTGAAAAGTAAATCACACACAAAATTTACCCAGCTTCGGCAACCCCTGTCTACTGCTGTATTCACAGATTTCTATTAGAATTAAACAGTATCACGCTTACAAACACTCTACTAGACTCGCAGACATTTGCTCCCGCTCACAAACACTCTACTAGACTCGCACACCCTGCTCGCAAACATTTGCTCCCGCTCACAAACACTCTACTAGACTCGCACATCCTGCTCCGCCTATAGAGTTTCGCTTACTCGCAAACTTTGCTTCCCGCCTATAGAGCTTCGCTTACTCGCAAACTCTGCTTCCGCCTATACAGCTTTGCAAACTCGCACACCCTGCTCACTGAACTAATTCTAACAAGACAATCTGACACTACCTAAACCCTAGGTGGTGATTTACCCGTTTTCGATTTGAAAAGTTAAAAACAACAATTAAAAAACAAATAGCACTTAAACCCTATTTAAAATATAATAAAGCCCTTTAAAAATAAAGCAAGCCGGCCCAATTTATTTTCTTTAACCCGATACGGCCGTCCCTCTTTGTCGAATTAGGTTTCTGCTTGCGATCCAAATTTGGCTTTGAAAAAATGGCGGCCCTCTGTTGTATTCTTTGTTCGATCTGAATTTAGGGCTTCGGCTCTCGATCCAAATTAGGGCTTTGAAGCTTCGCCTTTTCGTGTGCTTCGTTCTCGTTCGTTCGCTCTTGGCTGCTTCTGTTTGATCGAGTTCGCTGTTGTTTGTGATTTCGGTATGTACTTTTTCCTTTTCTTTACTGGGTTGATGCTTGAACTCGATGATTAATTTGCCGATGATGATTGGGCTTATATAGGATTCGAAATCCTATTTTTGCGTTCGTATACGTTCATTTGAATTTGTCTTCGTTCGTTCGATCTTGTATTGATGCTTGAGATTTATCTCTGACTTTTTCATATGCGTATATTTTGATACTTGCTTCTCACGGCTTGGTTGACACGGTTTTGATTCATGACTGCCTCTGTGTATTTCTCTGTTGACTTGTTTAATTAAAAAAAACTTTGAATTCTTGATATTGCTGATTCTTCGGCACTGTTTTAATTCATTGTGATTTTTGTATCACTGCTTGATTCTCTGTGAATTTTTCTGTTGGCTCGGCTTCAGTATGCTTTGATTCAAACCAGACTTTTGTTGACTTGATCACAACTGATATTAGCTTGTGAATTTCTGATGGACTTATTAGTTCGACCCTTGTGTTCTTCATATCTTCATTTGATCAGTGTGTTTGAGTCTGCATATTGTAGCCGTGATCTTGTTGCAGTTTGATTGTGTGATGTTGCCTCTGGTTGCTGTCATATACTAATGTACTTGAAGTGTATCATGCTTATTCACTTGGTGCTGTCATTTTTGTATTCACTTGAGTTCGTACACTTTGTTGCAGTGGTATATTCGTGTTGTATAAACTGATGTCATGTTGTCACTGTATTGCCATTGGTCGTGCTGTGGTCTTCAAGCATGTTGCTGTTGGGTTGTAGTTTGCATTATGTTGGTCGAGCTTTGATTCTTTGTTGGCACTGGCTTGAACTTGCTATTGAGTCTGATACTTCATACTGGATATTGTTGCAGTATTCATAATTTGCGCTCGAGCTTGCATATTGTTTTCATTTGTTATGTTGTTTGCAACTGTGTTTCATTTGCATAGCTGAACTTCACTGTTGCACTTGAGTTTTTGCTTCTGGCCTGCATGTAGCTGTTGCTCCCAGTGTTGCTTTGTCATTGTGTACTTGATGGTTGCTGTGCACTTTTGTGCTTTGAGTCAGTTTCACTTGGGTCTGGTTGGTCTGGCCATTGTAGCTGTATTGATCATGTTTCTGGTTCAATGCTTGGTGCATTGTGCATTGTCACTTGTATCATATAATGTTGCTGTAGCATGTACTCGAGTCATCGTAGCATTTGCTTCTTCACTGATACATACATTTTTTAAATTGCACCTGAGTTGAATCCAGTTTCGCAACTCGGGTTTGACCTTGTGCTGAAGTCGAGATTTTTATTTATGTTGCACCTGAGTTGAACCCGGCTTTTGATTTGGGTTTGACCTTGTGCTCACCTGTCCATGTAGCATTATCAAGTGTATATCGATGTGCACGGCCTTGTGGCATGTACAGTGATACACTGTGCATGTCACATTGTTCGTGTGTGATAAATTCAAATTTAAATGATGACGAACAACCCAAATAACTGAGGCAAACCATATTTTCAAAAATCATATTTCATTTTATATTTTTGAATTGCAAAAATATTTCTTTTTCAATTTTACTGCGTTAGCTTTATATTTTTGCAGATTGCTCAGATGCTGGATTCAAACTGGAATGAAGTTGAAGACAAACTACGAGTGTGAGTGATATGTAGTGAGGTGAATTGTAAATATGAAATGTGATGTAATTGTAAACAAAGTTGTATAGTTATAGTGAGAGCTTGAAATTGTACTATTCAAAAATGTAATAAATATTTATTTGAATAAAATATCTGTTTGAATTCAAATTCTGTGTAATTTATTTTATTCAACAAATATTTATTTAAACTGTGAAAAATAGAATAGTATATTAACAAATACATTTAAACGAATGTATATATGTTTATTATCATCAAACAAAAATCATATAAGCGCATATTCAACAGATTATTCTCATTTAGCATTTACAAAAATATGCTATTTTTAATTGAAGATGCATCCATATTTAAATTGGCTCCTACAAGAATAGAGTACTTATAATACATTTTCTATGGTAACTAAATCAAACGATTTGATCTGTAACCACCTTTTATTATTAGTTTTCGTAATTGATACCATTATTCTTCCTTTTATTTGATTCAATTCGATAATTTTCTTTTTATATAAAAAAAGACATCCATCATTTTTAGAGCCTTTCCCCATTCCTTTTTTAAATATTTACTAGTTGTTAAGGGATGAGATCGACGATTTATTTGACTTTATATGAATTACAAAATCTCAAAGTTAATTGGTTGAGATTTTAGAAACTTTAAATCCCAGTTTTGGTGAACTGGGATGAATGGATGGGAAAGTTGTGTATAGAATAGTTGTCCTTAAAATTAATTAACTATTTGGGTTGTCACCGAAGACTTTTAAAAAGGGGTCCTTAAGAAAAAACTATATGTACACACACAAAATTTATGGGTGCACACGGGCGTGCATGTTTATGTGTGTGTATGTTTATGTATGCACGTACAAACGTAACATAGATGCTACGCAATTTATTGTTGATATCAAGACAAAAAAAAATGCATAAATGGCATTATATTTTGAACCAGAGGAAATGTATTTGTTTACATAAGCAGTTTGTGCATGTATAATGTGTAAATAATATGACTATGTACTAGAATAAAAGCAATAGATGCCATATTAAACAGCTAACCTTTTCTTCAAGTTGCTTGCTTTCAGAAAACCAAGTTTGAGAAGTAAGCAGATCAATATGGTGTTTATCAACTACCTGTAATGATTAGCATTTGCCTTTTATAGAACCAACAAAAAGTGGTTAAATGTTGATAAAATTTACTAAACATATTATCATATCAATTATTTGCAAAATGGTGACAAATTATTGATGAAAAATGGATATCTGACAAAAAGCAAAATTGGAATCATAAAGGAATGATTATAGGAGACTCAATATACATACTTCAGACATTGATGCCTAAAACACATACTTCAGTCAGCTTTAAATTACCAAAAGCTTATAGTGTTCTTTAGTTTGCTTTGGCTTTCTCAAATATTCTCGGTATACTAATGTCATGTATATTCAAATATCTGCATATTGCAAAGCATATGTAGTCCAAGTACATTCAATCACATACACAGCAAATAAATAAATCAAAAAAACAAGAAGAGTCAATCTTGGTAAAGAAAAAAGTCCACGTTACACTAACATATTCGACTAGAGACTTAAAAAGGTACATGTAAACACAGATCATATAGCTTGAGCCAGATAATATGAAAACTCAGTATCTTACTCTGTCGAGAGCAGCCTCTTTGGCGTTTTGCACCTTTAGATCAATAAAAAAGTTACTCATGTCAGCAAGGTGGCCTTTAGCTTTTGCAGAATCTGGAAACTTGCCTTCGTATCTCCCTGATACAATCAAGGGACAACCAAGTGAAAGGTCTGGAATATTAGACGGGTATACCTGAAAATAACGAGACAGCCAATGAGTTAATATTGCCAAAACAACAATAACAAGCAAGCTTGAATTTAAGATCTCAACCCAAAATACCAGGGTTCGCTAACAGTAAAAGTCTTAACATCATTATTGTTCTATACCAAGTTGATATATGGATGGAAAAGAAGAAGAAGAAGAAGAAGAAGAAGAAGAAAAGGAAAAAGAATCATATGCACAGCTTGTATTCATAGGGTCCTTAAAAATTACTCGTTTCATTAGCATGAACCATTTCCTGTTTCCTGATTCTGTACTCTTATTCTCCCTTTTGCATCAACTATAAAATATCTGATGTAGATTATCTCGCCAGGTGGAAGAGAATTTAAAAATGCTTTAGATGAAGTTAAGACTGAAACTTAAGGGACGTAGGATGAGTAAACATTTTAAATTCAGTTGATTGGGCTCTTATGATATTTTAGATGAGCCAAAAGTGAAAAGGAAAAGAAAGAGGAGTTCCCCTGATGGGACAATCACGATTATGTAAAACAGAGAAAAAGCTTTTATCTTTTATTCACTGAATAACTTGTACACAGTTTACATTGTTTACATTTTGTATTTATAACATCGTCATGGGCTTTGAGATAATTATTACAGTCCAGCCCAATAATGGAATAAAGAGGTAATAACCGGGCTAACCCCTTATTCTCATTATTCCCCCGCAAATAAAGCTAGGGTTTCAATTCCCCTAAGACTCCTCTTCAAAAATCATGGCGACGGAAAAACTCAGAGTTCTTCTCGGAGACGAGTAAAATTCTTTGATGAAATAGCTTTTGTCAGTATATCTGCTCGCTGATAGAAATATGGGATATGTCGGATCTGGAGTTTTCCGTTGCCAGTTTGCTCTCTAACGAAGTGAAGATCTATTTCATGATGCTTTGTTCTCGAGTGTTGAACAGGGTTCATAGACAGTGAAATTGCACTCAGATTGTCCACCCAGATGGTCGACTTTTGCTTAAGTTCAAGTCCTAATTCTCCGAGAAGGGCATCTGTCCATGTAATTTCGACAGTAGCGTTTGCAATAGCTCTGTACTCCGCTTCTGTGCTTGACCTAGAGACGGTCGATTGCTTCTTTGTACACCACGAAATGGGATTGCTGCCGAGATACACACAGTATCCGGTAGTGGATCTCCTATCATCTACGTCATTGGCCCAATCTAAATCACTGTAAGCCTGTAGTATTATATCTTTACACGATTCTAATCTCAACACATAGTGAGTAGTTCCTCTTAGATATCTAAGAATGCGTTTAACAGCACGCCAATGTTCATTTATTGGTGCTTGCATGTACTGGCAGACCTTGTTCACACTAAAACAGATGTCTGGTCTACAGATAGTCGCATACTGGAGTCCCCCAACTATGCTCCTGTATTGCGTGACATTTTCGATCGGTTCATCTTTGTCTTTAGATAATTTAAGATTACTTGTCATGGGTGTGGGCAGTGTCTTTGCTTTGTCCATATTTGCTCTCACTAGAATGTCTTATATGTATTGTTTTTGTGATACGTTGATGCTTGAATCTGCATTTCTCTGAATATGTATGCCTAGAAAGTAATTGGTTTCTCCTAAGTCCTTTATAGCAAACTGTTTGTCTAAACATCCAACAACTGTTTCAATTTCTTGATGATTATCCCCTGTAATAAGAATGTCATCAACATATACTAATATATAGATGCTATTGCCCCTTTGCTTTCTTATGTAGAAAGAATTATCAGATTTGGTAGCATTGAATCCTAACATGACCAAAGTAGTCTTCAGTTTTTCATACCATGCCCTTGAAACTTGTTTCAATCCATATATAGCTTTGTGTAACTTGCATACTTGATTGCTATTGCCCTTAGAGCTGTAGCCTCTTGGTTGTTGCATGTACACTTCTTTTACTAAATCTCCATTTAAAAATGCATTATGTACATCTAACTGCCTTATCTGTCAATGCTTGTGCAAAGCTAGGGTTAGAATAATTCTTATTGTTGTTGGCTTAATGACTGGGGAGAATGTCTCATTGAAATCATAACCATACTGCTGAGTATAACCCTTTGCCACGAATCTTGCCTTATGTTTAACTACTTTGCCTTCTGCATCCCTTTAGATTTTATAAGTCCACTTGCTTTCAACAATATTCTTGTGCTTTGGTGGGTCAACTAAGATCCATGTTTTGTTTTTAATCAATGCATTATACTCTTCATCCATGGCTTTCCTTCATCTTTCATCTTTAACTGCTGTTACATATGATGTTGGCTCTACTTCATTGATTTGAGTATTAAATATTTTGGATTTAAAGATACCACTCTTAGATCTTGTGACCATGGGGTGCTGACTGGTAATTGGTTGTGGCACTTGATGTTCAACCCTATAGTTGTCAGTAGCTTCATTTGTAGAGTCTTCATTGTTTTGATTTTGTTGTGTTTCAACTTGCTGTTGTTCATTATGCTGTGAACTATCCACTGCATTTTGCTCTGAAGGATCACTATGAATTATCTCTGTTAACTCATAATTTGGTTTGATTTCTTTGCTAATCCAATCAGACGGGTCTGGTATTTTACTTGTTCCTGCATTGTTGATGTCTGTTGCTTGTTTATTTTTCTCCTTTTCTGCAAAAGGAAAAACACTTTCATTAAAAACTACATGTCTTGAAATGTATAGCCTACCCTGATTATCTAGACATTTGTATCCTTTCTGGTTATCTGCATAACCCAAAAACGTACATTGGCTAGACCTCAGGCTTAATTTATGTTTGTTATATGGTCTGAGGCAAGGAAAGCATAGACACCCAAAATTTCTTAAATGTTTATAATCTGGTTTGATACCAAAAAGTTTTTCAAAAGGGCAGACATGGTTTAACACTTTGGTTGGCATTCTATTGATGAGATACACTGCAGTGGCAAATGCCTCCTCCAGTATCTCATAGGTAAACTTACTTGTGACATAAGTGTTAAACCAGTCTCCACTATGTGTCTGTACTTCCTTTCCACCAGCTCATTTTGTTCAGATGTGTGTGGGCATGTCATCCTATGTAAAATTCCCTTCGTAGTGAAGAAATCCTTTAGGGATTTAAATTCACCCACACCATCTGTCTGTATCATTTTCACACTGCTATTCAACTGTTTTTCAATGCATGTGATGAAATGTTTTACAGTACTGCATGTGTCTGATTTTGCCTTTAAAAAATATATCCAAGTATATCTACTATGTGCATCAACAAGTGATAGGTAATACTTGTCTCCTTGGGTTGAAATGTGTGGAGATGGTCCCCACAAATCAGCTGCTACAAGCTCGAGGGGCTTTTCATATGCAGTTTCAGAGTATTGAAAAGGTAATTTGTGACTCTTGCCAATTTGGCAATGTGTACATATATTAGAACTACATAATTTTGGAAAAGAAATTTTATTCTCATTCAATACTTGCTTGACTACATCAGAACTAGAGTGCCCTAACTTACAATGCCATGCATCAAGAATATTGACATCTTTGTCATTGTTTGTACTGACATTATTACACCATTCTAAATTGTTACAAAAGGATCTTTTTCTCATATTGCTGAATTTGTATAAACCTTGATCCAATTTACCCTGTAACAATATGTTTTTATTTAGCAAATCCCTAACAAGACAAAATCCAGGGTGAAACTCAAAATATACATTGTTTTCTTTTGCAAATTGTGAGACACTAATTAAATTCTTTTTGATACTTGGTACTCTCAGTAAGTTATTAAGATAGAGTGACCTTGTACCTTCAATAGTGCATGTTTCTATATGAGATATATTTATTGTTTCACCATTTCCCATAGCAACAGAGTGCTTACCTGTGTAGCTCATGTTCCCCAGATTTAAATTCTGCAAGTTGTTAGTCATGTGGTTAGTGGCCCCTGAATCAGGAAACCATTCTTCTGTGTTGATATCATCGGATTTATTTGCATCATCTGTTGTATTGTCTGCATTGTTTCTGGATTGACTACTGGTTTGTGCCATGTTTGCTGTTGGTCCTTTGTTGTTCTGACCTTGCTGAGCAGCATTGTAGTCTTCTTTGAATCTGAAGTAACACTTATTTGCCATATGACCAAATTTTTCACAGATCTGACATTTGACCCTATTGCTGTTTGGGTATTTTCCTCTGCCACTTCCCCTTGACTGTTGTTGCCTCTTGCATTTTGATTTTCTTGTTTATTTTGATTGTGTTTCTGATTTCTGTTCTTTGTTGAGGAGGCATAATTGGCTGAATAATCTTCTTGCATAAGTCTTCTCTGTTCAATTCTGCCTTCATGAATGAGAAGAGCTGAATGAACATAATCTATATCTGGTAATGTTTGTTGTGTGGCAAGTAATGTCACTAATGACTCATATTCTTGATCAAGACCATGAGTAATGATAAGAATCTGCTCATTGTTTGATATCTCATGACCAACTGACTTTCATTTGTCACAGAAGTTCTTGATTCTTGCCAGATATTCTCTCATGCTTGTATCATTCTTTCTTGCATTTTGTAGTTCTCTTCTATAATGCATAACTCTAGCTGTTGATTGAGAACTGAAAATTCTTTCAATTGATGACCATATTTCATATGATGTGTAGCATCCAACAAGTTGTGACACAAGACTTTGATTAATAGAAGATAGTAGCCAGGATGCAAGTAAATTGTCTTGCCTTTGGTATTGAACATAATCTGGATTATTCGCAAGTTGACCTCAATCATCAGTAATGTTGATTGGAGGAATTACCTTGGTTCCCTTCACATAATCTTGCAAATCATAACCTCTTAATGCAATTTCTACCTGATATTTCCATGTTATGTAATTGTCTTCATTTAATGGTGTATTTATCGCCTGATTTTTAGGTCTGATCAAGATTGGATCTCTGCTTTGATCATTTCTGGATCTGTTGCTTGTGTTTACAGATGTGACTTCATTGTCTTGATCTGGCATGATGGATCGAGAACACTGGTGACTAGATTTCTTGATCAAGAAACAGCGTATTGGCGTGGCAATGATGAATTGCAGCCAAGATAACAGTGTATTGGCGTGGCAATGATGAATTGCAGCCAAGGTCGACTGTAGCAAGCGAAAACAGTGCAACCAGAGGAGGAGATGAAGATCTTGGATCTGATCCTCTTCTAGGATGGCACAAACAGACAAGAACTGATGAAGATTTGGCACTACATAGATCTGTAAGAATGGTAAACTTCCCCTATGATGATATTGCTCTGAGGGGAGAAATGAAAAATTACTTTCTCAGATGGAATTTAGCCTTTCGGCAACAATGGCTCTGATACCATAAAACAGAGAAAAAGCTTTTATCTTTTATTCACTGAATAACTTGTACACAGTTTACATTGTTTACACTTTGTATTTATAACATCGTGATGGGCTTTGAGATAATTATTACAGTCCAGCCCAATAATGGGATTAAGAGGTAATAACCGGGCTAACCCTTTATTCTCATTATTATGTAAGGCCTACAATACAATGTATGATCTGTGATTAACCAAGTCTCTGGTAAGCAATAAATATGAAATTTAATAGGAAAAATACTGAAAGTAGTATTACAATAAAACACGTCCCTCTTACCTTATCATAATTGCACATAACCCATAAAGATTTAAAATCAATTTGTTAACATACTTATTCAGTTTAGATGTTCTTGCATGGGACTGATGGTAACATCTAATAATTCACACATTTTGCAACATTTCAAAATCTTAAATTGCATTAATTTGGTAGCAAACAGACTTTTATAAGGATAAAGTGGTTGTACCTCAAATGCCTCAAGATAATCAAAGATGTCAATAGTTATATTTGCAAGTATAGGAGATAAACCTTTCCTAAACCATTTATGCATTTGATCTTCAATAGAATCTAGAATAAATAAATTACTTAGATTAGCATGAAATACAGAAATCTTCCAGCTAACATTGAAATTCACCTAGGAAGAATGAAATTTACCTGCATCATATGCAGCTTCATATTGCCCTTTACCGATTGATGAAAGCATTTTCAGAAAATAGTGGTTACAGTATGAACCTAGATAGCTAAGAAATCACTTGTCAAACCAAACTATATATATGTTCAACTTGAGTGTGGCTGCATTTCTACTACCGAATAATTGATGAGGAATATCACTATCAACATGTTAGAGGAAATGCCATCATGTATAACGACAATCCAGTATGCTTACACAGAAATTTCACTTGTTCATTACAAACTAGTTTTTAAGTTTATCAGAACCATTAACAACTAGTTTTGTTTTTTAGGGTGATACTCGGAGGAATAATCAAAAGTAAACTTCATGTTTTTTGCTAAAAAAAATCACCACCTTTATTTCCCTTGTTTATGGAAATTGGCATTTTCAGAGTTAATTTTTTCCTTTCAACGTCTCTAACGAGCACATTTTTTGTTGGTTGGTGTCTCATGTCATATAAAGTTCTTATACTTGTAAAAGTTTGTGATGAGGGATACATGTATTTTCTCTGCACTGTATACATCAAATATAACGCTCAACATTGAAAACATGTTACTTTTACTGAAAGCAAAAGTAACAGAGAAAATATGTTTGGTTTCGCAGAAACTGAGTGTGTATGAATTGTGCTGTGTGCTTACATAGATACAATCATTCAGTATTTACAAACATGCATCAATGCTAATGTATACAAATACATAAGTGATAAAACTTTGATGCAGCTTAAAAATTAATATCAGTTCCGATTTACCTATGCCAAAAGTGGATATTCTTGGGCTCAGGGATCCTTTGCTTGTCAGCTGTGTTTTCATAGCACAACAAATATCCCTTTCATCCTCAACAGAACCATCTGTGACTAGAAATATATGTGGAAGTGATCCACTAGTTTGAGAGAGCAACGTCATTGCCTGAGAATACATGTGTTTTTTTTAAATAAATTAAAAAAGAAAAAATGAAAATGAATAAATAATTTATGTATATTTACATGTGTGCTCTTCTCTATTCATAGAGGATCACACATTTTTCTCAAAAAAAGAAAATGAATAAATAATTTAAACGGTGGATCCAGATTCAAAGGGACGCACGTGCGATACAAAAATTATTTCGAGCGTATTGTGGATAATATGATTCAATATAATAAGTACATAGATATTTGTGAGCTAGTAGCAAGAAAAGGTAAGCCTGCACGCCTCTCGTCCTGTAGTTCTGGGTATAGAAAATCAAGTGCCATAACCAACAACACAATGTACATTTACCTTCTCCAAAGGTTGCTTGATATTGGTCCCACCCTCTGCTCTGAATTCATTGTTGATCCATTGTGTGGCACTTTCTATCCTGTCACTTGTTGCTGATTCAAGTGAGGATGAAAATAAGTACATTTCTTCATGGAATGCTATTATGTTGAATAAATCATCCAATGAAAGCTCTAAGAGAGCAGATGATAGTGCTTTCTTAACATTCTCAATAGGTCTTCCCAGCATGCTTTTACTTGTATCAACAACAAATACCACTTCTTTCCTAAAAACCTGTTGCACGTATTTCATTAAGAAGGAGATAAAAATACTTAAAGTAGAAAAGTTTTGACTTGCAAAATTTGTGATGCAGCAAGGATATGTTTAACATATATAATAATGTTCATTCTTTCTTGCATCACACCTCACATTCTCAGCTATATATAATATAACGGTAATCTTAAGCGCAAACATTAGTCTTTCAACTGAATTTTGCTAATTAAAAAGCATGATGTATGCTTACATCTTCACATTCAATCAAAAAATTTAGTACATTCCTTTCTCACACGTGACTTGTCATTGTTGTCACCAATGGTATGTTGGGCATGCTCTAACAGATATATCAGTTTACATATATATTTTCACCAACTTAGGTCACTTTTCAAAACACATAACAGATTTAGACATGTTTCAGAAACAGATTATATAGATCTATTTTTTTCCTGTTGGCGCCGATTTAGCATCTCATCCGACGCATTTTGAAAAATGCCCGAAAGCAACAAAAAATGGAATATTTTCTCCAGAAAATCATCCAAAAGGCTTTTTAATCAAAAACATTTTCAAAATGCACCAAAAGAGATTGTTGAATCAGCGCCAACATGACCAAAAAAAAAAAAAAAAAAAAACACACACACACACACACACATATATATATAATATGTTTTGATACAGGTCTAAGTTTGTTATATGTTTTGATACAAGTCTAAGTTTGTTGTATGTTTTGAAAACAGGAAATTATTGTCAAGGACAAAATTTCACAGCTTTTTGGCCTCAAGGACAGACCTTTAATATTTTATCCTGAAGGACAACTTTCTGTAGGTATCAGGTTTTAGTTATTGATAGCAGTTTTTAGGTATCAGTTTGTAGTTATCGGTAGCAGTTTTTAGGTATCAGTTTTAGCTCGGTAGCAGTTTTGTTGTCCTTATGAATAATTTTGAAAAATGTTTGTCCTTATAAATAATTTTTAGAAGAATGTTTGTCCTTATGGTAAAAATATTGAGGTCGTGTCCTTGAGGCAAAAAATATACAAATCTTTGTTCTTTAAATTAATTCTCCCTTTTGAAAATCGGTCAAAATGGATAAAAAATCCTCCTACATATGCAAAGTAGATCTGTTCGATATAATTTTTAGTACAGAAAATTTCTGATCAATCTGAATCACATTGTGAAATTTTGTTTTTTTACATTTTACTTGGCATATGTATTTCTCAATTGAATTATACTTTTGTAATTTGGACAAATTTATTAGCTTCAACTGCATACCCTCTGGCTTTAAGCCTTTTCGACCACCCTTCTTACGTTTATCACTTTATCTACTTCCAATCCTTTTATCCCTTTTTTTTTTCTTAATTTTTTTAAACGAAAAGTAAAACAATGACAACATATTTGTAATCAGTATAACATGACTAGGTCTGATGGAGTACAATTTGTATTTTCAAAATGTATAGTATATGTTGGTTCAATATTATGTTTTTCTTTTAATAGTTGGAAATTATGTTGTGTATACTAAATTTATATAAACCAAAATGTGTCATCACATTTTAACAAGTAATTATAATGTTCCAAATTATATGTGATACAGTAATTCATCTTTTCACTCGACGTTGTGTTATTTAGGACAGTTCATATGTTTAACAATTCAAGATGTCACCGTATTATTAAATTGGACATTGATCAGTAATGTCAAAACACATTTTGATTTTCATCAAAACCGGAACACTTCCAAACCATCCTAATGTGCATTTTTATTGCATCTCACACTTTTTTTTGGGAGATTTGTTACAATACAAATTTCAGAACATACAAAAATATCCCAGTTCTGAAATTGGAAAACCTTTTCTCTTTTCCAAAAATCTAACAGTAGGCATGCATTTATTTAGTCCTGAACATTATTAGGAACATAATTTTTACCTTCCAATCATACCATTTTGGTGTAGTGCTGAGGAAGTTCAATTTGAGTATGTATCAAAAAAATTTAATTCAATATTTTGAGATGGTGTTCTCTAAAAAACATACGAGACAATTAAACTTCAATCAAAAGCAGGAATTCCCTAAATGTAAGGTCTTTTTGCAGTCACATAATAAATGATGCATAATTACTATGGCAACCTTTGTGTTCATGTTATTTCCAGGAAAGAGATACATGTAGAACATTTCTCTTTGATCATAGTCATACACTGATGGAGATTGCAAGAGTGTGCCTCCAAAAATCTCGCTACAATGAACCTACAAATATCTGTATATAAGTGAGGAAGAACAACAAAGTATCGATTTAATTTATTTATTTCCATTGCTTTCATATAGTGAAATCAGATAAGAAAAAAGCTAAACATCTAACCCTACTAGCATGAAAATATGGAATGAATAATGTCACATACAGTATATGAGAACTCGAAGTCTTCTGTTGACCAATGTTCAACATCAGCTTCATACAAAAACGACAATTTCCCCACATTTCGATGTTGTTCCTGAGAGAGAGAAAAATACAACATGAATTAGTACTTAACTGAAACCTGTAGTGCAAGTATTTATACATGGGAACATCTATTTAAACACAAATAGATGACACAATTGGTAACACAATAGATCTCAGCTGTTAAATCTCCCTCTGATTTCAACCTCATATGTAAATCCAACAGTCTACATTGTGTCCCATTTTGTGTTCTATTTTGTGTTCAAATAGTCATCCCCTATAGTACTTACCTTCAAAATATGACTGACTCTGTGAATCACAACTTCTTTTTTAGTACCAGTATTGACAATCAATGATATTTTTTCTCTTTTTGAGAATATCTTTGCAAACGGGGACACATAATCTGGAAACTGAAAAGGTACACTAACTGAGAATTGTCCATCTTTATAGAGTAGCTTCTGAGCCCAACTGACCTGAATGGATATATCACATCCACCATCGACCTTGATGAAATGAAATGGATAACTCTTTATAGTCAAAACTCTTTATAGTCAAAATGTAAGACATCTTATCATATTACTGTATAAATAATTAGGCAACTAACCAAATTACCTGTGGTATTGTCACGAAAAACAGTTGAGGTTTAATAAGACCCCCATTTTCACTTTGCTCTGTTGTATCTATGTTCCCCTTTTCGTCTTCCCTACAAATTACTCGAGTAGAATAAGATCTTTGAGCAATACCCACCTCAACACCTAGAAGTGAACCCTGTAAGCTAAACCATATTGCTTGAGAACAACTAATTATATGTTCATATAACAGAATATCATGAAAAGAAACGGTAGGAGCAGAGTGTGGAATTTCTATTCCCAAATATATTATGACTTATTTATACCTCAGAAATTAGACTTACGCTAAAGCACAAGGGAAGATCGTACACATATATGAGCTCGAATCATACAATTGGGTTCTGGCACTTTGGCTTGACTTAATTGCCTATGGGTTCATTCTAGTTTAAAAGGATATCCTCGTCGATAATTTTACATTCGTCCGAAATAACATTTAATATATAATGCTTTTTAAGCTTTGTGTCACAACAATAGTTGGTGTCAAATAAGAATGGATAATTTTATTGCAACCCTTTTACCTTTCACCTCCATTTTTTTCAACTAGTCATCACCCACTTATTCCCATTTTCACCACATTACATTTTATAAAATGTGTTTGAATTCATGATTCTGTTCATTCAAGGCTTTGAAATTCATTATTTACAATCAATGGTGTGGTCGAGCAGGGTTAAAATGTTGACGTGGTCACTCCATGCAAGGATACCTTTTTTTTGTATATGAGCTTTGAAAACGATATCTCACATGCACAAATATTGCACATCGTTTTTCATATAAATAAATGAATATTTACAAAACAAATATGTTAACACTAAACAAATAATTAAAATCTTATGATCGTGCACACAGTGAAAAGACAATAAGAATAATGATAGTTGTTGATGTACTTCTAATAGTAGAAAATAACCGGTTCTGTCAAATTTAACAAGAAAATGGATATATGAAATATAAGAGCTAACCTGTCGAAGAAAAGTTAATACAAATAAAAGTGCTTGACATGCAAAAAAAATAAAAAATAAAAAAATAAAAATAAAATAAAACTACTGTGATAGCCTAATGAACTAACATGCAAATGAGATATATGTACTCATACCTCACTTGATCATATCCTCCATTTTACTACCTCAAGCTTCTTCTCCAATTAAAAATGAAAATCATAGTTTAAAAGCTGTATGTGTGCCATGTGTGGGTGCGCACACGAGTGTGCATGTGCGCGTGTGGGAGTTGTCTCACACACCATAATCATTATAATCATACATGAGTGGCGTCAACTACCTAAGGGCTAACTGGCTAAGCATGGTTGTTGTGGCCAGTGATGGATCCAGAAAATATATCCAATGGGAGCATAACCTAATATTCTAACACACAAATTTATGAAGGAATATTTGTTTTATTGAGAACGACAAAAGATAAGTTAGTTTATTTTGGATCATGGACCCTAAGGTTGGTTTGATAATTTGTTATATATAATATGCTGAACTACTAATGGATTATACATGTTTTGCTGTGTTAAAATATTAAGATCCAAAATGTAATATTTAGATGATCTTGTGGTGATTTTACTCTTTCTTCTCGTTTGCTTTTACTATTTTGTCTCAAATTATCACCAAATCTAAAGTTCTTCCACTCTTTGTTACAGTAAGTTATGATAGAATTTTGACTTATTAAACAAGATTAAGCAATTATACATGTTCATAGCCTAGTTTCCTTGTTCAATTTTTATATCTTTCCACATTTGAAGAGATTAATATTTCTTTATTCTCAGTTCACTCCAACAATGTCAGTGGTGGCGGCCGCCAACTCTGCACATCTTGTAGCTCTGCAAATGGTTGTCATGAATAGTGTAAACTAGTTATAATGATTAAGGTTGTCTTGAATAGTGTAAAATAAGTTAGAAATAAAAAGATGATGTTATTTTTTGATAGTAAATGTTTTTGTCTTTTTTTGTGAGAGTGAATGGAACAAAGAACAGAGAGAAAATAACTGATGTGAAAATAGAATTTGCCTTCAGGAAAACACTACAAGGAGTAATTTTTCAAGATACATGAACTAGACTATGCTTAACAATTTTTTTAGCATATAAGGCTATTTGGTCTGGTAATGCCAAATAAAAATATGGATGACTGTTGGTTTACAATACAAAATAAAAATCATTAAATGGCTCGATGTCCAAAAAGCTTTAAGTTAAAACTATCATGAATAATAGCCAGCACTCTCAGGCTCTCAGCAGATGCTTTACCACAAAAATTATTTAACTCCAAAGCCTTAGTAATGACATAGTTAAATTACCAAGCATAATAAACATAATAACTTTCTCCAGGAAAAAATAACCACCTGCTCTCCTGTAGGAACAACGAGCCTGCAATCACATCTTCGACTACCCATAACACAGTGAACCCTCCACTTCCCCGTAATTACAACAACAGCCACATCCACATGGCACTCCACGTGGCACTCTATGTCATTCATCTGCAGCGGGATCAGCGCCGCCGGATCGCACCGCCCGTACACGTGCGGTTGGTAGCTCGGTATGTCAGGATTGTCAACCATTCCTGGATCGTTAATCACTGCGTATACCATAGGCGCCGTCGGCAGAAGATTCGACGGCTGCGATCTCTCCATGTTCATCTTGGTAGAAGGCGCTGACGTGGCGAAACGGTCCTTGCCAGCGTAGATTCTCTTTGAAAGCTTCAGGCCGTCGTCGACAGCTTTCGTGAAGGCGGCAGTGTCCATTGGATCTCGACCGACGGCTGAATTAATTAATGATTTTGGGTTTGGGAAAGGAAATGCAATTACTGTGCAAGGTGCATAGTGACGAGAATCGAATTTGACAACTTTTGGAAATGGTACTTTGCGGTGAGAACAAGAATGGTCTTGGTTACCGCAACAACAGTCAACGGATAGAAGAGGAGGAAATGTGCGACAAGAATACTGCCACGTGTACAAGAATCCAATGGAAGAAGTAAATTCTGAATGTAAACATTTACATGTAGATAATTGTACGGTTGTTCTGGGATACGTTCAGTGCTTCAAATTTGGACGTAGATGATTACACGTGGTTGTCGGACTGCACCGTAAGGTAAGGTACCGTTTGCCAGCTTCCGTTACGAATTTTTACTCCTTTCCCATTTCAGACGTGTCCAACGCTACAATCGGCAAACGGTTAATCGTGGAGACGCAAAAAAATAATGTGACGTTGTAAACAAAGGATAAGCTATAAGAGCATAAGCCATTGAAGAAGTAGGAATGAGGCTTTTTATTCATTTCAGACATTAGACATACATTTCCATTAAATAGACTTTTTTATATAAAGCATTTGAAGTTTAGGATTTAACTTATCGCATGATGCGGCATTAAACAAAACAAGCATATTCACGTTATGATTTACATATATTGTAACACCCCCTAAATATGCGTCTTCAAAATTTTGAATGTTCTGATAACTTGAAATTGTCTCTTTTGAAACTTGTATGATGATTGCTCTCCCTCGTTATTATTTGCTTGCATGTATTCAATCAGTCGATATAGATACTGTTTATTGCTTAATTAAAAATATATGTTATGAAAACTCAATGGGAAAAACATTGAACGAAGAAAAGAGTGCAACTTGTAAAATCATGGATATCGTATGAAAAATTATATTTCTTCTAAGGGTTTGATGCTTCAGGATCAAAACAATGCCTCATTAAAACCTTACTAAGAAAAAATCAGTGATAAAAATCTTAGTCAGGAAAAAGAGTATAATAACATATTTTAATATCTCATTTCATCTAATAAAGTTTTATGCTTCTGAATCAGGGTAATGCCTTATTAAAATCTTACTAAGAAAAAAACCATGGGAAAAATCTTAGTGAAGAAAAAAGAGTGCAATGACATATTTCAATAATACACTACATCAAATGGAGTTTGATACTTCTGCATCAATTTATTACCTCATTAGAACCCTACTAAGAAAAATCCAGTGGAAAAAAAATTTAATGAAGGAAAAAAAGTACAATATAGTATGACATATTTTAGTAGGTTGTTGCATCGAAGAGGGTTTGATACTTCTGGATCAATGCAATGCCTCCTTAAAACCTTGCTAAGAAAAACCCAGTGGAAAAATCTTATTGAAGGAAAAAACGGTACGTTATGATATACTTATATATGCTCTCCTAGATTTTATATTTTTACCTTTGAGTTTGAAACATGTCATGATAATTCAAATTAGTTGCAAATTCTTTTGTAACATGGCTTAGAGAAGTGTTAAGAAAATTAAAGTCTAAAGACAATAATTCTACTTTTCTTCCTTTAAATGCTCATCATTTATAAAAAGTTTCCTTCAATACAATCGAAATTTTGAATTTTATGACACACGGCCTCAAACTATTATATTAAAGACCCAAACTCAAAATATTTTACATATAAAGTTAAATAATAATTTTAATGAGTTAAATATTGGACTAAATGGGTTTAATGTTAATTTGGTTTCGAAATATTTTTACATACAAAGAAGATTAACAGAGATCATATTATTGATAATTGTGTTAAAGTATGTTAAGGATGATTCAACACATATTGGTCTTACAAGTAAAATGTATAAATCTACGTTTGGTATATTAAGTAGGTGAAAGTTTTAATAAAGATTAGGTTGAAGAGGATAAGGATTAAAATATGTATTTATCTTAAATGTAAGGCTATAAATACATTTATATCCCTTCTCTTTTCTTAGTGCAAATTTTCGTCTGCACCAATACCTTCGAGGCCTGAAGTTATACCTCCGGAAGCTAATTAATTATTGACTTTAGTTATGAGAATACCGAGGCGTGATACAATCAAACTTGGGCTACAAGACATCAAACTACAAAGTCACATTAACAAATACCGAGACGCTAAAGTACGGAAAGTGAATAACATCAAGACTTTTATAGTGGTTCGGGCCAAAAGTCCCTACGTTCACTGTCCTTTCCTTATTTAATCACCCTTATATAGCCGAGAGGCTTATTACATTGAATCTAAACGTTTTCTCCATTAGTGAGTTTTTAAATAAAGCTCTAATATAGGAAGGCATTATATGGTTTTATGTTAGTTCTTTTTCGTGCCCAAAAATCCCTTGTGCCTTGGGATTACCATCTATTTATAACGAATATGTCATAGCACCACTGACGGGGAGTCTTCTCCTTGGATTGTGGACCTTACTTGTTGTAAACAGCTTTGATTTAAACACTTGTCATTTGGTTGAAAGTGTTTTGAAGTGGATTGCTGATATGACGCTTTATATATAGCTTCTTTGATTCCTTTCGTCTATCCGAACCATTGATCTCAGTCTGGGGCTATCTGAGCCGTTAATTGTTGATACTTGTTGAAAGGATTTTGTCTTCGATAACTGTTGCCCTCGACCAACCTTTTATCGTCGTTGGACAACGGTTTTGATCTTAGCTGACATTTTAACTCATGCTTTCGGATTACATTCTTTTGGCTGCTGAGTCCGAAGCTTAAGCTCTCGTTGAAAACTAAACAATGGGTTTTGGAATTACAAGCCAAATAACTTTCTTCCCAAATATTCGTGAGTTGTACTTTGTGAAAATTACAGTGTAACATCTTTTTTATTCATTCATAGTCACTCAAAAGAGACAATCTAATTATTTAACCAACTAATATTCTCTTAATCCAAAAGTTTAATATGCCTAGAACATCTTCAAATCAACTCAAACTCTCACATAGTCCTTAGACTTCATGGATAAGGCACCTATGAGTGTTGTATTAGTGGAGAAAGGTGGAAAGAAGGAGCCAGGAAGCAAGGCCATTGGTTTTTGGGGCCTAAAATAGAATGTGATAAAGTTAAGAGTATGCCCTAAGAGCAATTATGTAATTTGATTATACAATCGAACACTTATAACAAGTCTTGTTCGAAATATAGTAACCTTTTAATTTTATTTTCTATTGTATGTAATGTTATATTTGGGTATAAATAATGTTTTAAATATATATATAAATTAAATATTCTTGGGAAAGTATTTAATCAATTAATGTTACGAATGTGTTCTTAATCACAGATATTGAATAGTATAAAATAAATACTTGTCATTAAATGTTCATAGTGAAGATGTATTGAGAACATGATATCGAAATATCATTTGAGACTATTACACATAATATTTTCTATATGATAGATGATGAATTCAACATGACCATTGGGAGCATCTAGTAGCCACTTACATGTAGTTGGAGGAACAATTACAAAACAAGTCACAAAGAGTTTTTATAGGTTAAAAGTCGAATAGAAGATCTCATGTGACGATGTGCAATAGTCTTTTGATTTGAGAACAATGTGAAATTTAAGTGTCTAAACAAGTTTTTTTATTATAGTCAATCATACGACAACGATGATTATATTAAGACCATGGTTGGATATAAGTTGAACCATTTAATATGAAACCTATTCAAGTAAGGATTCACCTCTTCAAATAAGAAACCTATTCAAGTAAGGATTCACCTCTTCAAATAAAAGGTTGGTACTATAGTAATTGATATTTAACTTAAAATCAAAGTCTTTGGCCAAAACAAGTGGATTGATTGATAAATGTTAGCGGATTGAACCATAGATTTTTAATGTTTGACTTCGCAATTAAATACATATATTATTAGTGTTTTGATCATTAACCGAGCTTTAGATATCAAAATGACATAGTGGTGACGAAGAAAAACATGCCCAATATATCGTTTCTTAAGTGTGTCACTTTGAAAGACAAGAAATTGGATTTCATCTAGATAATCCATAGTAACTGAACTCGTGTCCATTATCATGCTTTAGCAAAATCCATATAGGCTTTAACATTTAAATTGTTTAAGTATTACCAATGATTGAGTTCACTATTAGGAGTCACACAAATGTAGCTCCTAGCTTTCGACTAAAAATAATTTAATGAAATAATTTATAAAAGTTATAAATTATAGTTTTGGAAAAAGTAAAATAATAGTTATCTTAATTTATTTATTTTGGTAGCTAAAATTTTAAACTTGTTTTTAAAATAAGGTGGGCAAAAGTATGTGTATGTGAACTAATCAAATATGTTTAATTAATTAACCGAGATAAGATCTCACTTATTATAGGTCATACCCTGGATAATGGATCTAGGTAAGATTTTTTCATAGAGTGTTGATGTTATAAACATACATAGAGGTTTAATAATAAAGACATAGAATTTTTCTATCCTTCACTAAAATTAGATCTTCCAAATGAAATTTGCAGCTCCATTATGAAGTTAGAAAAATGTTCACAATAAGGTGAAGCCGATAGTTCAAGACAAGATCATCAATGTTTTTAAATCAAAATCGTTTTCTAAGTTAAATTCGTTTTAAAATCGAATTCATGCTCATATATACATTTTATTTTATTTATCTAAAATACTATGCACACGAACACAAGTATTATCGGCGCCACACGATTCATCACATCAGTCATCGCCCCTCCACACCCTAATATCGGTGATGCCTCTTACCATTGTAAGTAATGTCATTTCAATCGGCCTAAAGTGGAGACACTTTAGTAAGCATTGGCAGTGACTCTGGTATTCTTTGGGTGTAGCGGACGTCGACAGTTTAGGGTTTTGCAGGCTTGGCATCGGAATCAACCAACTGCAGTAGTATCAATTGATAGCTCTCGACAAGGACAACTCAATGGAGATGATGACAAATAATTTTTGACGGTGGTGAAAATTGAGGAAAGATGGATGCAGTAGTGGCTAAGGTTTCATAGGAAAGAAGGTAAATTTGGTTTGAAATCTTTAACTATCACAAATTACAATTTGACTTCTGAATATCAAAACCAGTATAACTTTCACATATGAGCTCGTTTTTACACACGCCTTGCACTAAAGAGTCCATAATCAAAATTTTAACATACTGACATTGTTTTATAGAAATACATCATACATACATACATATATGTATATATGTATGTATATTTAGTTCTAAAACTGTAAATTAGGCATTTTAGTATTAATATTACTATTAAATATATGCATATCAACACCATGAATCAAAATTAATATGTTGAGAAATTATTCATTTACT
The DNA here is from genome assembly GCA_030765085.1 of Allium cepa. Lineage (NCBI taxonomy): Eukaryota > Viridiplantae > Streptophyta > Magnoliopsida > Asparagales > Amaryllidaceae > Allium > Allium cepa. The sequence continues at coordinate 593,294,020 of CM060928.1, forward strand.
TCAAATACTTAATATTTGAATTGAAAAAAAAATTATAATCCTTCAAATACATCATTTCAATTTATGAAATAGTAAATTACATATATGTTTATATCACATATTAAAGTTATTTTAAATCTATAGTTGAATAACTGTTGCTTATCTTGTTAAGTTTAGAATAAATAATTATAATGCAAATCAAATCGTTATTTTAATATAAAGATAATATATACAAACTAAATTCAAATTAAATTCAATAAGAAACAAAATAAAGTAAGCATAAAATTAAACTATAATTAAATAATGTAAATGTTAAATTAATTTAAGTAAAATTAAATTAAACTAAATATTAAATATAAAACTCTCCTTATATCAAAACAAAATTTATATGATTTAATGCTACAAAATTATCCAAGTTAAAGATCGGTGCAATAATTTATAAAAGTAATTTTTTCTTAAATTTTCCCCTTTTTCCCCACTGGTCGATGCACCTGATTCAATAATAGTATCGGTAAATTTTTCATTACGTTAGTGTGAATAATTGTCCATACAAAGGGAAAACTATCGAAAAGTACAATTAGATGGGTGTACAGAAAAGGATGTTTTACCGAGGAGAAGTTTAACGACCCATAAAATTCGCACCTAGCAATTAAAATGGTTAATTTAATAATTAAAGCATTAATTAAATAATGAAGGATAAAAGGGAATGGTTTTTTTGCAACTTAAGTGATTAAGACCCGAAACTATTACCATTGCGTAAATAAGACTTTTCCGATCAAAACAGACAATAGACTTGTTACATTTGGGGTTACGGAGAGAGGCTTATGGTCGAAATAAGAATATTATAATATAGGATATATTTTCAGCACATTAACTATTGTGGCCCAACACTCTTAGGTAAAATTAGGTCAGACCCTAATTACTATAGTGATCATCTTTTCTAGCAATTAATTTATCATCAAACTCCCGATCTCCATTTCCTTAACTTCCTCTCAAAGAAATTCAACTCTAGACCAAAATAAAATCCCTAAAATCAAAGAAAAATCAAACTAAGACAAAAGCAATCTATTTGTAATATTATCCATTTCAAGAATCAAAAATGAACGCCAATGATATTATAGTCATCACTAAAATTATTTTCAAATGACAAAGTGATACCAGTAAAAACATTCATAATATTAAGCAAACAGAGAAGCTAAATATTTTTATTGCATAAATCATCACTTATGTCTTCCATAATCCCAATCATGCCGTGTTAGGCTAAACGTAATAAAACACAGACAATAATGTCATATCCGACATATAAAGATGTAGATATGAACACTTAACCAGTTATATACCCAAGTTTTACAACAATGGGATACAAAATAACTTTTATTATCATTAAACCTCTAACTTTGTCTTTAGAGTCTTTATTCATACTACCCAAACAACCCGTCTAATCCCGTAGATTCATCATACTCAAATGAGTACCTATGGGTTTATAGAGAAAATAATAATAAAAACATAGATCAGACATAAAGCATTTCTATTAGTAATACTTCCCCTAAAATATATCATAAAGCGAGACCATACCATCTTGTGGAATGGGTTTTCCCCTTACTAATTCATCAACAACATTACATCATATCATGTAATAAATCATCACATCATGAGCATACATATAATGCCAATTCCAATATAAGTATACCTTATACTTATCATTCAATTATGATCATGTCATATTTATTCATTTCAATTGAGTATGTCGTATACTTATAACATTTGTGATTCATGTCATATAGCCACTATACACATCCACAGGCATCAAACTAGACTCTTATTAGACATCAATCTTAAATATATCATTAACTTTACTTAGTGATTACCTCCCTAGGTATGTTTATCGCTAATTTTATCTTTCCTCAAAAAATGTCACCGATGAAATGACCAATCATTCAACTATGTGAGCCACCTTGACCAGAGCCAACCTGATTCTCCTAGAAGGCTAAATGTAAGCACCTTGAATACAATCTAGCAAACATCCTTACTAAGGGTCAATATCCCCTCTTAGTTTAGAAATAATTTCGTTTCGCATTGTCGATTCATTTATTAAAATACACCCATTTTGGTATTATTACTCTCCTTAAATTTGAAATTTATGAATTGAACCCCCTTAGATTTTCGAAGCCTTATTACCCTACCATATACCGATGAATTTTAGAATTCATTGTTCTTGGCACCCTACTATTCAACAACTTTATAATTAGGTATATTCTATTATCTTTTTCAATCAATTTCTTTTATTTATTGGTTTTGTACCCTACACATTCTTTTGACCTTAATATTAAATCAAATCCTTTCAATTCTTTAGATAAAATATTTTTATCTTTCTTTTTTTAAACGATACATTTATCATTTCTTTGCTTCTATTATATTTCTTTAATCGCCGTTCTTAAATAAGTTATCGCATTTCAACTTATTATTCTTTATCATAAACGCCTATGAAATTCAAATCTACATATTGGAAAATGTCTTCCAAATCACGACTAAAATTCACTTATTTACTCAATGAATTTGTTACCATTTGCTACCACATTTCTAGGTTAATAGTTATCATGTACCTACCCTTCTTTAGCTTTGGTGGCTCACATCCCATAGCTATTGCCTACATAGATATTGTAAGTCTCAAATGTAAGGCTATCGTAGATCACAACTTAAAACTGTCGTGCATCATAAATTAAGGTTAACCTTAATTTATGATGTTACGGTTATAACCGTGAAAATAGGTACCGTGGGCAAATTCAGTTATAATCGTGACAAAACTAATTTGTTACGGTTAATTGGATCTATTGGAAATTAATAAAATGTTGAATTATGTCCCAATTAATTGCAAATTAAATTAAGGTTAACCTTAACACCAGAAAGGCAATTTTCTCACGGTTATAAACGTGACAAAACTAATTTGTTACGGTTATAACCGTGAAAATAGGTACCGTGGGCAAAATCAGTCACACTTTTGCTCACGATTATAACCGTGATAAAAATAGTAATTTCTCACGCTTATAACCGTTATAAATTTAGATATTATCACACTTATAACCATGACAGAACAGTATTTACTCACGGTTATAATCGTGATAAAATGGTTATTACTAACGCTTATAATCATGGGAAATTTAGATAGTATCACACTTATAACCATGATAGAACAATAGTTTCTAACATTTATAACGATTACCAAAAAGGAAACTCTAACACTTATAACCATGATAAATGCAAATTATATCACAGTTATAACCATTACAAAAGGTTATTTTCTAACATTTATAACCGTGATAACTAAAACAATATCAAAAAAACTATACAGCACCAATATTTTATTACAACTACAAACAATCTATACAAAAAATATGTAGTATTAACATTAAGAAAACATACGATCAATAATTAGAACAACACCGAACATTTATGTTTCATACAAACACCACAAAGGATACTTCATACCAACACCACAAATTATAGCATACAAGCATAGTAGATATAACAAACTTTAAAACACAGTTTCAGAATATAACTACATAGTGTTTAGTAACTTACTAATAACGCAAATGATACTCGGGCCAAATCACAAAACCCCCTTCAACTAATTCGGATAGCGTGTAATGGCCATTTTGGGGTGCTTTATAAATTGAAGCTTCTGGATCGTAAACATTCTCAACCCAAACAACTGTTCTTGAACAGTGTTCCATACAGTTCAACTTACTAATAACGCATGGTTATAACCGTTTGCGTTATTAGTAAGGAATATGTGCAGGGTTGCAAAAGTAATCATAAATGTTGTGGAACAGTGTTCCCTACAGTTTGTGTCGGTTTCGCTTCATTGCAGTCTTCCTCATCCGAGGTTCTGCATTGTTAATAAAATGAAGAACAACTTTTATTCTATATGTTATATATATGGTTCATGGGTACGTAAAGTAATATGTGAATAGAAGGGAAGACAGAGCTTACGGTGTGTTATCAGTTTCGATGAAGGAGGAAAAGTCATGAATTTGTGAGTTTTGACGTGGTGCATTGCTCCCCTCCTCGATTGATAACAGTCTTTCCCGCTGACGTCCTAGTCTCTGAGCAGTTGATCGATTTGATCTTGTATTACTGCAAGAATTAGAAAACATCGTAGTGGAAGTGAGTGTAATATTAAGTTAAGGAATGCAAACCGATACATACATTCATATTTGTTTTAGGGCAAAGGAAGGGATGGTAATCTGTAACATGGAGTTTGTATAGCGACCTGTTGAGTTTGAGGTAGATATGATATGTGCGTACTGTTGTTGAATCTACGTAGAAGCAGTAGGTAAATATTGATTCCTTGCCTCCATGCTACTACTTATTGATGCATGATTGACTATACGGTTTCCATAGTTGATGCCAGGGTTGGTTGCAAAAGTTGTTAATCGATCCCTCTACCTTCGCAATGTTTATGCGACGGAACAATTTGATGGCCTGTGGTTCAGATAAGCAATGGTGGATGAGAGAATAGTTGAAGGCAGTTATGATAGAATGGTATAAAGTGAAATTGTAGAACGGTGGTAGGGAAGTGTAGAAAAGAATATAGAAGACCATACAGTTACAGGGTAGTACCACCAGATGTCGATTATACGTTGGTTGTCCGCCGTGTCAAGTCTAGTTGCAAGTGGGTTGGAGCTTTGTTGGTCATTGTTGTTAGGTGAGGACACTTTCTTTATCTGGTCCGTAGGCATGATATGAAATAGCATTTGTGGATTTTCTGGTTGCACATATAGTTGACAAAAACTGGCAGTTACGGATGATGGTTGGGGCATTGAGGTGGTTGCTAAGTGCGATAGCTTCTCTCGTGTTCGACGGCTGTGTTGAGCCAACGAACGATTTGATGGCGTGACGACCATATCAGTGTTTAGGGTCCTAATATGAATGAGGCAAGATATATAAAGTAGCTATCAGAAAGAAAAATTTTGACAGTAATAAATAGTAGAGGGAAAACACAGTACTTGGTGGTTGGTTGTTCAGAAAAAGATACAAGCAATGTGCACTTATTTGATCCATTGCTGCACATTGATCCATTGTGGTTACACTGTAATCGTTGCCCGAGTCGTTAAATAGAACATTGTTCTGTGAATTATGTTCCTCGGTGGTGGTAGTAGAATCGAACTTTTGGTTCACCTAACAAATAGCAGCGTGAAGAAGTTATGTGTGTTATCAAATGACATAAAACAGGAACTTAGCATATAGGATTCGTATGTTTGGAACAAACCTTCATACGCTTTCCGTTATGACATAAATCACACTTTGTAGGACAACCATATTACAGAGAGAAACATTAAAAAAGTTGTATGAGAAATATAAATGCTGCAGCATTCCCCATGACATGGTTGCACTATACCAACAAAATTAACTGACAATTCTAGAGATCAATTTCAATTAAGGCTGTACGATGATAAATCAGTTATTATAGTCATGGTTTATCTATAAAACAAAATCCAAATGATGATACAATTTCAATATATCATACTTGCAATTAAAAATAGATCAAACGTAATAGCTACATACACCAAAACTAATGTAAGATATTTATTTAACTACTAAAATATAGTTAAGTATAGTCATAGATTCATACGCAGGTTCGACGAAAAAGTATAGCCGTAGATTCATACGTAACTTGATTTTTGCGGTGTTTTTTTTCTCATTTCTGGTCAGTGTAACAGGAAGACTTTTTTTTTCCTTTTCCAATTGATTTTGGTATATTGGATCATGTTTAGACATCAAAGTCAGTTTGAAGTGTAATCCAACTATTATATCTATGGGCGTTGATAAGCCCAAAACTTAGACTAATGTCAATTCAAAGTGGAATATGAACTGTCTCAGCTCTTATTTCTAAACTATATGTGGAGATATTTTTGTGCTTGTAATGACTAAAAGGTAATGTAATTTTCATTTGAGCTCCATGCATTGCTGGCATCTCCTTTAAACAACTTAAGTTGTGTTCAATGTTCGTGCAACTTAGCATTAAGTAAGAACCAATGTGTATGTAGTGTGTGCTGACCCTTGTGCAACATGCTTTGTAATTTAATGCTTGTACAATATAAAATGTATAGAATGATAAAGGACATTAAAGTATAACAAATAAAAGTGTCGGTTTTAGATTAATGAATGAACACAAGTGCAATCTGTACAGATATACGTATGCAGACAACAGAATCATGTGAGGTAGACATATTTAAGAAGAGGAAATAAATAAATGAGTAAAAAAAGCGAGAGAGAAGATGGAAGGAGAAGAATGCAAGGCCCAGTTCAATAAATGGAATAATAAAATCGTTGCCACAAGTAGTAACAAGAACAGTGATAAACAGTAGTACCACAGCAGGTAAGCAACAACATTTTGAACTTTTTCGTACCAAAACACAATTTTCATTACACAAAATTTGTATTTATAGTAGTGCAATTTCAAATGGCAGCAGCATATTTTTTAAAATAATTTACATTGGAGTGATTTTGAATCGTTGTAAGAAAAAGAATTATAATATTGCATTGACGCAATTTGAAGTAGCAGCAGCAGCAAATGCTGACTTGACCCGAGCAAAGCAAAAAGTGACTCAAGTTTGTAATTCGTCATAAATTTGGCATACTGTTGTTATTACTTTTGTATAGTGATTAAATTGAATTAAAAAAATCCTCAGTAATAGTATCGAAGGGTATTTTAAAGTTGTGTTACGATTCGCAAATGTAATTTATAAAAATACCTCAATGAAGCACTTCAACATCCAAAGAAGGATGCATTGAGGGAACCGAAGGAGAAGCTTGCTGATCATAGGAAGATGAATAGCTTGGTGAGACTAAAGAAGGTTGGCCCACCGAACTTGATGCGTTATTTTTTTGTTTGAAGTATAACAGAGCTTTGTCGTCATATTTTACGGCATGCATCCAGTTGTCATATGCCTTTTTAACAAGTATGTCCACAAAAACCTGGAACAATTATTTTTGTCTCAAATTTAATACCTATCTTAGGGTTAGCAAGCTAATGTTATAAATTAAAAAAATAGGACAGAAGGATATTTTATCCAAAAATAACAATATTAAATGGTTAGATAACACATAGATATTATTTTGTAAAGACACGGTTCCTTTTATGAGAATATATATAACACTTTATAAGCCACTTCTGCATTTCGACATTCAAAATGATTTAAAGAAACCGTTTCATGGATTCTGATTTACATAAAACATTTCAAAATATCTTATACTGTTGCATGAGTATAGGTGATCTAACCTATTTACTGCATAGTATCATATAATGACATTTACCGAAATAATTAGTACATTATTAGCTACATACATAGCAAATAAATAATTAGGAAAACCACATTAAGACTCATGACACAATTCAGTAAAAAAAAAGAATAAGGTGTTGCCTTTTCAATTTTCTAGGAAAAGAGTGTGACTTCTCATGATTTTGCAAATTGGAATTGTTCCTCTATTTAATTGACTTATATCCAAGAGAAATAGTGGTATCTACTTAATGACAATGATCATGGATTTTGCATATCAAATTTATTTAGATTATGAGGTGATGTAATATGAGTAACAGAGATTGCAATAGGAGTTTCATTATTATTAAATTGCAATACACTTATAAGACTGTTTCTAATAAAGTAGAGATTGATGACTATGCCTTCACTGCCACACACTTCCACTCCAGGAAATTCTAGACATACTGAAAGGTAAAGATATTAGATAGCTAAAAATATATAAAGAGTACATCAATATGCCTGGCTACAAAATGCCATCCATGGCCAGCCTACCTACTTATTACAACATTTGAAGATATTCCGCTCATTTATAATCTTCTGTTTTTTTCTTCTAAATAAAATAATCCCTTTACAGGAAACAATCTCAAGGAATATATTGGTTTCATTCACAAAATATACTTTATATGAGCTTAAAAAAGAGCTTAATCCTATCACAAAGTAATTTTGTAATGAGTATGACCTACCAAAATAAAAGGTTCCATGAAGAAGTACTTCTCAAATTGCTCTAAATACAGCAAAAAAAAAAACATCATCGCAAAGTAATTTCTAATACTTATGTTTTAGCCAAAACTTAAGACAACACAAATTAGACTTATATTCTCCTCTATGATCTTTGACAGTAAATGCTTCGGTTTTGCCTCGCTGACACGAATTCCTTCACAAAACCCTGATGACACTTTTAGCCCAAGCCTAAACTTTCTACTTCGAATCCAACTAGAATTGACAGTAAAAGCTTGTTTGCAAATTACAATACCAACTACATAAACATTAAAACAAAAATTAGAACTTAGTAGATGCAAAATTCAAAATCAATTAGACTGGAGAAATACCTTTTCGAAAACAAGCAATAATTGTCAGCAAACAATTGATCACTATGATGTACCATGCGGCTTGGCCATGCCCTAGCATTCTTGAGAAGTCGCCATTTGCAAATCAAGTAGTCTCATCCCCGTCCCTTCGGCCTTCGATTTTCAGGCCACCATTGCTGAATTCGAGAGTTGCATGTTTTATAATGGTGCAGCTGTGCCCCAGCTTCATTTTTTCTTTCTGTGATCTATGGTTGCTTGTTTAATTTGGTGCCCTAAATTTTAATGAGGCCCAAAGCAATGGCTTTGGTCGCTTTGGTAAAGAGTTGGATCTGCTAGAAGGAGGCGATACCTGGCAACGGCGGTGCTGGAACAAGGCGGAGGCGATAACCCTAGAACAAATATCGAGGCAGAGGTGGGTAATCGTAGAACGGTAACGAGGCAGAGAGGGAAGCTAGAGGTTGAGGTGGCGATAACGGAGGGGGGTGAAAACCCTAGATTAGAATTTTTGATTTACAGAAAGATATTGGAAGGGTGAGAAATGATATTAGAAGCGTGAGAAATGGGATGATCACCAATAGTAAACAAAATGACACTCCTATCCATATTGCTTTTAATTATTTACCAAAGTACCAGATTTAGTAACAGTTATAAACGTGACAAATGGTTATAACGGAAATAATCGTTAGAAATTTATAACGGTTATTACCGTTACAAATTGAAAGCAGAAAATTGTTACAAAATGAGCTATTTGGTGTTGTCGTAAATCATACTCCAAAGATATCATAAGTTACATACATAGCTATTATAAGTCACATATAAGGGCTATCATAAATCAATTTATGTAAATCATATTCCAAAGCTATCGCAAATCACGATAATAGCTATCATAAAACAACTTGTGGCTATCATAAATCTAGACTTTTAAGGCTGTCGTAAATCACAGATTAAAATCTTGCCCCTTTAGTTTTGTATTGGTTGATTATTTCCCTAATTGTTTGCATTAATTAAGGTATATCCTTGCTTCCCATTTAATTCGTAATAATTCAAAAACCGATGGAAATTTTTTCAAAAATTCAAGAAATTCAAAAACACCGTCCTTTACATCTCGTAAAACTTTAAGATCAAAATTTTTTTTTTAGTATTTTAAAATATTAATTTCACCCTAGAACAATACATTTTCCACTTAGAAAATTCATAATAAAATCAATTTTCTTCTAAAAATTTCAAAAATCAGAACCTATCTATAATTAATGCTATTAACATCATATTAAATTTCCAAAGCATTTGGAGATGGATAATTCTCGTTTTACCATAAAACATACCCGAAACAAGACCATATTTTCAAACATGAATAAAACAATTTTTAACTTCATTAAGACATGTTCATTGCCATTCAAATATTAAACCAAATAATATCTGCAGCTAATCGGATTTGGAAGAGAATAAGTGAGTACCACTCATCAAGATTAGAGAAACTTGATTGAATCTTCTTTCAACGACCCAAAATTTTGGTTACATGAAATTGAAATATTTAATTTATTTTAAATATTTGAAAAGTTAATTTTATAAATTTATAACTTGAATTTCAATTATAATAATTTATTGGGTAATTTAATTGTGGAATTCAATAATTGAAAATTTGGTTAAATAGTGGAATCTTGAGATTTAAGCTAGATAAAAATAATTTCAAAGGCTTATTAAATTTCTATTAATAAAAATGAAGGTAAATAAAAATTTTAAATTGGATTTAGAAGCGATTTACTCGATTTTAAAAATAACTCATTTAAATTAGCATATAAAATAGCCTTTGGAGGGCACAGTCTTAGACGAAACTAACTTAATTGGATCCATAATATTGTATAATTATCGGATTTCAAATTTCATAACATTTGGAATTATCATTTGGTCGTACAGGATAAGAATACATTGAAATGTATATCGAAACTTTAATATGATAATCGGGTTCAAAAGGCTATCTTCTCCATACGATCGAATTGGGACTCGAAATTTATTTAATTACGTTCCAAATAGGGGTGTAACATTAGGGACGATGGCGGCACGCCTCGATTGGAGTTCGTAATTTACAGTCAGATAACTGGGAAATTGAAACAGTGTATTTTATTTGGTTTGGCCATAGATTTCCTTTCAGCTGTTTTTCTATCTCTTTCAGCCACCCTACTCTACTTGTATAAGCCACCTTATGTATCTCCCTCTCACTTCATCAATTTAAATGTTCCAGTAAGCCAGAGAAACAAAATAGGAAAAAGAAAACTTTAAAATTAATTTCTCCATCTTTACTCGATAAAAAAATGTGAAATGGATTGTAACGACCCGTATTTTACGTGTCGATAGATCGTAGAATTTGCAGGTCGATAGTGTTGTTTGGATTGCCTCTAGCCTGAGTCGTATGGAGAGTAACTTGTGTGTTGAAGTGATGAGTCGTAACCGACTCATGGGGTTGAGTCGTGACCGACTCATAGGATAGGGCGTGCATGAGCTACGACTTAAGGAAGGTGGCCGGGTTAAGGAGGTTACGACCTAAGATGTTGCCGAGTTAAGGCTTGAGTCGTGACCGACTCATAGGGGACCGGCTCAAGGAGGGGTTGCGGTTTAGAGTGTTGGCCGAGATAAGGGAGCGACCGACTTAAGAGTCAACACGTTGCCGACTTAAGGAGGTTGGTGGTTTAAGGGTTGGCCGACTCATAGGAGTTAACTCGTGACCGAGTCATAGAATCGCCGACTCATAGTATTAGGGCTTAGGTCCTGAGTCGGTAGGGGTTTGGGTCGGCATAGCGTTATCCCATGTGTCGTTAGGACGGTGGGCCGACTCAGTGGATAAGTCGTTGGGGACTTAGGGTTTTGAGTCGTGTCTCGTGGGATAAGGATTTGGCTTAGGTCGGCAGGGATAAGTTGTGTGACCTTCTTGCTGTGTTGAGTCGTTGGGTCTCTGAGTCGGTAAGGCCATAGGTCGTGAGACGTGTGGCAATTAGGACCTTAGTACGACTTAGTGTGGGTCGGTTGCCTGGTGAGTCGGTTGTGTAGATGAGTCGGTAGGGTGTTGGGTCGTGTGTGTCGTTAGGTCGGCTATAAGGTTAAGTCGTAAGTCGTATAGTGGCCCGTGTTTGTTGTAGCATTGAGTCGTTGAGTCGTAGGAGTTGTTGTCTCGGAGGCTTCTAGGGTAGATGAGTCGGCAACGACTCATAAGATAAGTCGGAGACGACTTATAGGCGACGACTCATGGGCATTCCAGCCTATAAATAGAGGGCTTTGGCTCACTTTTTGGCACCGGATTTCGAAGCGACGAAGTGCTGCCATTTTGAAGACTCGACTACAGCATTTCTTCATCTTCTTTCTCTACTTCCATCAAGTGCTAACATCCGTTGAAGATCGAAGATCAAGATCGAAGATCCAAGTGTCCAAGTTGAAGATTTTCATCCGTTTGAGCTAGAATTCACCGTTTCAAGTGAGATTTCTCCGGATCAAGTCCAAGACCTTGCTGTCCAGATCTGAAGTTGATTGATTTTAGGTTGTTTTGGTGATTTGGTGAGTGGTAGTTATCTCTCACGCGGATCCAAAGGAGTATATGGAGTTGGTGATATGTTTGTGTGTTAAAGTTAGCGTTTTCTCGCATTTTCCATAAGTCTGCATGTAGATCCATCATATTTGAAGATGTTTATCTATGAAAGTTGATTTAACAAGTATTAGAGATAAAACCCATGTTTTAGATTTGATAGACCTATGCTAAAAACTATGATTTCACATATGTTGGACTTTTGCTCACTTATTTACGAAATTGCCATTATAGTTGATATTGCTTAATATATCTTGTTTGAATGCTTGAATGTTTGAATGTATGTTAGATTGGATTGCTCCAAGTTAGCTTGTAGTTGATTTGGAACAAGATGGTGAAGATGATTCAAAAGCTAAGTGGAAAGGCTCTTGAATGTTGAAAGCTGCCGATGGCATATGAAGCGGATGTGGAAGCTCATATGGATGGATTCGATGATGGGACTTTGCCGTGATGCGAAGAGGCGAAGCATGAGATCGAGATGGGACTTTGCCATGATGCGAGAAGGCAAGCCATAATGTTGAGATGAGACTTTGCTATGTTGCGATGAAGCAAAGTGTGATGTTGAGATGGGACGGGTCATGATGACGTTCCAAGTTGAGAGACTTTGCTATGATATGATGAGGCAAGGCATATGATGTGATGGGACGGGTCACGAAGACGTTCCAAGCACGGGTCATGATGACGTGCAAAGTTATAACTCGGTGATGCGGTCCGGGTTGGGGTGGATAATGGTTAGCTTGAGAGGCGCTTGAGCTAGTATGGATGGTCGTCGAGGAGGATGACTAGGAGGCTAAGATCTCATCGTTGTTGAAGGTTCTAGCATACTCAAAGCAAGGGTACGTTGGAACGGGTCACGATGACGTTCCAGGCACGGGTCATGATGACGTGCTAGTACTCTGGGCTGATGCGTTCGGCTTAGGCACGGGTCACGATGACGTGCGGAGTTATGGCTAAACCGGGGTTACCATTAGCCCTTGACAGGCGGTCATTCAACTAACGGTGAAATCAAGGCAATGATAACAGTGATAGCCAGAGTCATGGGTGTTTGGATGTTTGGTTGTATCATCATTCGGCTTCAAGAGCGGTGTTTTCTGGGTGCTTATCTGATCTTGGTTTAGGCCTTGGGGGTTTGTATTTGGAAAACATCGTCCTTGACTCGAGTGGTTATTGCTTTACCTTAATTGTCTATATTGTTATGCTTGATTCTCTTTGGTTTGTGTCTGGGGGCTATCACTGTGAGATGTGGTGGAGTGGGATGGTCTGGTTCCTATTCCTTTTATTCCTTATGCTCTTTTGGTATGTTTGATAGTTAATTTACTGCTCACTAAGACTTTGTCTGACTCAAGGTTTTATGTCTCCTCTTATTACCTTGGGCTGTTCATCCATGTTGGGATGGGCAGACTAGGTAAGCAGGTGACAGGTGCTGTGCTAGGAGTTCTACGCTGAAGATGACGAAGACGAGCAGGAGGCTTTGCATATTTGTTTTCTTACTATATGTACTGGGTTCCGCTGTTGTATCTGATTGAGTGTTGTAGTGAGGCTCTGATGTATGGATGATTCATTTGATTGTATAAACTGCTATGTTGCTTATATGATGATGTTGTGTTCTATTGAGCTTCACTATATTTTAATTCTCTATTGTATTTTATCCATGCGCTGTGAGTTACGATAGAGATTCTGCGAATTTTATTTTACCCTGACTATCGTCCATGGCTGCCTGGCACACCTTTCTGCGCACTATTCCCTTGTTTTGGTGCGGGAGTCATGGGCGGTCGTCACATTTGGTATCAGAGCTTTGGTTAATCGATTTTAGCCAACGCTCGCTGACGTAGTTACGTAAGAGAGACGTAATTGTATTTTGATGGATGATTACTATATATAATATAGTAGCTTAGATGGATTTGAACTCCTTATGCAGTTGTTTCTTAAGGTGTTCTAATCATTCTTTTTACAGATATTAAGGATGAGCAGAAGCGAGAGACAAGCTGCGAGAGATAGCCGTGCTGCTAGGGAAGCTGTTGACTATGCTGCGATGTTCGAAGCAATGATGACTTCGATCATGAGGAGGGTACCAGCTTCAGGATCTTCTGTGGATGTAGGAGTTCAAGTCCAGGCTCCAAGGCCAGTGGATTTTGCCAAGCTTTGCAAGGATTATACTTCGCTTGGAGGGAAAGCTTTCTTGGGGACAGAATCGACTATTGAAGTGCAGAGATGGATGGATGCTTGCCGAAGGATTTTTGGTGATTTAGGGATTGAGGATGCAACCAAGAGGAAGCTTGCATCGAGACAGCTTCAGGGAAGAGCTGCGGATTGGTGGAATTCTATCACTATAGATACACCAGAGGAGGAGATAACTTGGGAGCAATTCCAAGTTAGATTTGAAGCTAAGTTCATCTCTACTGCTCAGAGGTCTGTTTTGTTTAAGAGGTTTGTTGAGCTCAAGCAAGGTGGGAGGCCTGTTCTTGAGTATATTTCTGAGTTCGAGGCTCTGTCCAAGTATGCCAGATCATATATTGATTCTCCCTACCAGAAGAACGAAAAGTTTGTGACTGGTCTGGATGCTTATCTGGGAAGGCAGTTGGTGGATCACTTGGACGATCCATTTGAGAAGCTTGTGGAGAAAGCTCTGAGGCATGAGAGCTTGTTTCCTAGGGAAAGTTCTGTTGTTGCTGTAACCAGGGAAGGATCTAAACCACAGCAGAGTGGCAACAAGAAGAGGAAGCAGCAGCAACAGAAGGGAAAGGATGGTCAGAAGAAGCCAAAAGGCGAGGTGACTTGTTATAACTGTCGTCAGAAGGGTCATCTCTCTCGGGATTGCAAGAATCCGAAGGTGCAGTTGAAGTGTTACAACTGTGATAGGCTGGGACACATTAAGAAGGACTGTCCAGAACCGAGGAAAGATAGGCAGGTTGTGCAAGCCTATGCTTTGGAAGCTGTGCCGTCGTCTTCAAGAGCTCCTACTGCTGAGGAGAAGGGGAAGAGTGTGGTGGTTCAAGGTACTCTTTCTATTTGTGGTGTTCCAGTTAGAGTGTTGTTTGATACTGGAGCGTCGCATTCTTTTGTTTGCGATGATTTGGTAGGCCGGTTAGGTTTGAAACCGGATATTGTTGATAGGCCATTGGTGGTGACTAATCCAGTTGGGGGTTCGTCATGCTTGTGTATGATATGCCGTGGTCTAGTTGTTTCGAGTCATGATTGTTCGTTTGTTTGTGATTGCTTTGTTCTGAACTTTGCGGGGTTCGGAATTATTTTGGGTATGGACTGGCTTAGGAAGTATGCGGCTAGGATTGATTGTGAGAGGCTGGAGGTGACAGTCGGGAATGTGGATGGGCGAAAGGTTGTGATACGATGTAAGCATGAAGAAGGCGTCTTCATGAGCTTCATGTATTCGCTGGTGGTTCCACGGGATGGACTGTCATCGGTGCCTGTTGTGAATGGATTTGAGGATGTCTTTGACGAGGTCAAAGGGTTGCCGCCGCATAGGGAGATCGAGTTTCGTATCGATCTAGTTGAGGGAGCCAGACCTGTTGTGATGCCTCTTAGGCGGATGGCACCGAGGGAGCAGCAAGAGCTGAAGGTGCAAGTTGATGACCTTTTGCGGAAAGGATTCATTCGGAGAAGTGTGTCCGAATGGGGTGCGCCCGTTGTGTTCGCAACCAAAACGGATGGATCGTTGAGGTTGTGTGTTGATTATCGTGAACTGAATAAGGTGACTAAGAAGAACAAGTATCCATTGCCGAGAATAGATGACTTGTTTGATCAGCTTCACGAGGCTAAGGTGTTTTCTCAGATGGATTTGGCAACGGGATTTCACCAGTTGAGAGTGGCAAGGGATAGTGTGTCGAAGACTGCTTTCAGGACACCATCCGGGTTTTATGAGTGGCTGGTAATGCCGTTTGGGTTGACTAACGCGCCAGCATATTTTGTGGATCTTATGAATAGAGTATTCAGAGATCAGTTGAATAAGTTCGTGCTTGTGTTCGTGGATGATATTTTGGTTTATTCCAGAACTGAGGAAGAGCACAAGACGCACTTGAAGGTTGTTTTGGAAATCTTGCGGAAACATCAGCTGAAGGCTAAGTTTTCGAAGTGTCACTTCTGGAAGAATGAAGTGAGGTTCTTAGGCCATGTTATTTCTGGAAGTGGAATAGCGGTTGATCCCGCTAAGGTAGCAGCGATCCAGGATTGGATTAGACCTAAGAATGCGTCTGATGTGAGAAGTTTTCTTGGATTAGCAGGATATTATCGTCGGTTTATTAAAGACTTTTCCAAGATAGCTGCACCGTTGACAGGATTGACGAAAAAGAACCAAGTGTTCAGATGGGATGATAAGTGTGAGCAAGCTTTCGTAATCCTGAAAGAGCGACTGACGAGTGCTCCTGTATTGACTATTCCAAGTGGGAATGAGGAGATGGTGGTTTACACCGATGCATGTGGCACTGGACTGGGAGCGGTGCTAATGCAGAAGGATAAAGTTGTTGCGTATGCTAGTCGACAACTGAAGCCGCATGAAAGGAATTATCCAACTCATGATTTGGAGTTAGCGGCGATAGTGTTTGCTTTGAAGATGTGGAGACACTACCTATTGGGAGTTAGATTTGAGTTGTTTACAGATCATAAGTCGTTGAAGTATCTGTTCTCCCAAAAGGATTTGAATCTTCGACAGCAACGGTGGTTAGAGTTTCTAGCATCTTATGATTTTGGTATAGCCTATACTCCGGGAAAAGGTAACGCAGTAGCTGATGCGTTAAGTCGAAGACATGCAGGATTGGGAGCCATGTTTTCGGAATGGAAGAGTCTTGAGTATTTGGCTGGGTTTGATTTCAGGCCTAGATGCGAGTTGGAACCTGAGATGTTGGCAAACTTATCAATAAGGCCTACTTTAGTGGAAAGGATTGGCGAGAGCCAAAAGAAAGATGATAAGCTTGTCAAGATTATCCGTGATTTGGAATCTGGATTGGAACCAGAGAAGGATAAAGGATTCGAGGTCGATCGAGAGGGTTGGCTTCGAAAGCAAGGACGATTGGTTGTTCCCGATATTGATGGATTGAGAGATGAAGTTCTGAGGGAAAGTCATCACTCGAAGTTGACAATTCATCCAGGTGGAAATAAGATGTATCGGGATATGA
Source organism: Allium cepa (assembly GCA_030765085.1). NCBI lineage: Eukaryota > Viridiplantae > Streptophyta > Magnoliopsida > Asparagales > Amaryllidaceae > Allium > Allium cepa. Next base: position 593,311,049 of record CM060928.1, read on the forward strand.
AGAGAGCTTACTACTGGGAAGGTATGAAGAAGGAAGTTGGAAATTTTATTTCCAAGTGTATGAATTGCCAGTTGGTGAAAGCTGAGCAGAAGAAGCCCAGTGGATTACTTCAGCCATTAGAGGTTCCTACGTGGAAGTGGGAGCAAGTGTCGATGGATTTTATTGATGGTCTACCTAGAACCAGGGCAGGGAATGAAGGGATTTGGGTCATTGTAGATCGTTTGACCAAGAGTGCAAGGTTCATTCCTGTTCGATCGACTAGAACTGCATCGAAGTTGGCTGAGTTGTATGTGAAGTGGATTGTTCGATTCCATGGTGTTCCGAAGAGTATAGTGAGCGATCGAGATCCGTTGTTCACTAGTGGATTTTGGAAGAGCTTCCAGGAAGTTTTGGGAACTGAGTTGTGTTTGAGTACAGCTTATCACCCTCAGACAGATGGTCAGACTGAGAGAGTCAACCGGGTTTTGGAAGATCTTCTTAGAGCTTGTGTTTTGGACTTCGGAGGATCATGGGAAGATCACCTTCATTTGGTGGAGTTTGCTTATAATAACAGTTATCAGTCGAGTATTGGTATGGCACCATATGAGGCATTATATGGAAGACCGTGTAACTCTCCGACATGTTGGTTGGAAGCTGGAGAAAAGCCGATACTTGGGCCAGAGATGATTCGACAGACTTCAGACTGTATAGAGATCATCCGGCAAAGAATGAAAGCAGCCCAAGATCGTCAGAAAAGTTATGCTGATAATCGTCGAAAGGATTTGGAGTTCGACGTAGGCGATATGGTTTTTGTGAAGATTTCTCCATTGAAGAATGTTATTAGATTCGGGAACAAAGGAAAGTTAACTCCAAGATTCGTTGGACCATTCCCGATTATCGAGCGAATTGGAAAGCTCGCTTATAGATTGGAGTTACCGGAAAAGATGGCGGGTGTGCACAATGTTTTTCATGTATCTTATCTACGGAAGTATGTGCACGACCCAAGTACGGTGGTTTCTGCTGATAGCTGTGAAGACTTAGAGGTTGATCCAGTGGTTACGAGACCTCGTAAGCCGCTTCGTATTGTTGAAACCGATACGAAACAGCTTAGGAGGAAGACGATTACGTTGCTCAAGATACAATGGAGTGATGATGTTAACGACTGTACATGGGAGGAGGAAGAGAGGATGAAGGCAGCTCATCCCGGACTCTTCGAGGTATGGCCCTAAAGTGTCGTGACATCTCATGAATTTGTAGCTTGTTCTAAGTCATAGAATTCTGCATGCTAGGTTAGAATTGGATGCATGGTTTGTTGATTGCTATGGATGGTAGGCATGCGGAATGATTGTGATTGCTGTTGTTTGCTTGGAATTTCGGGGGCGAAATTCCTAAGGGGGAGAGAATGTAACGACCCGTATTTTACGTGTCGATAGATCGTAGAATTTGCAGGTCGATAGTGTTGTTTGGATTGCCTCTAGCCTGAGTCGTATGGAGAGTAACTTGTGTGTTGAAGTGATGAGTCGTAACCGACTCATGGGGTTGAGTCGTGACCGACTCATAGGATAGGGCGTGCATGAGCTACGACTTAAGGAAGGTGGCCGGGTTAAGGAGGTTACGACCTAAGATGTTGCCGAGTTAAGGCTTGAGTCGTGACCGACTCATAGGGGACCGGCTCAAGGAGGGGTTGCGGTTTAGAGTGTTGGCCGAGATAAGGGAGCGACCGACTTAAGAGTCAACACGTTGCCGACTTAAGGAGGTTGGTGGTTTAAGGGTTGGCCGACTCATAGGAGTTAACTCGTGACCGAGTCATAGAATCGCCGACTCATAGTATTAGGGCTTAGGTCCTGAGTCGGTAGGGGTTTGGGTCGGCATAGCGTTATCCCATGTGTCGTTAGGACGGTGGGCCGACTCAGTGGATAAGTCGTTGGGGACTTAGGGTTTTGAGTCGTGTCTCGTGGGATAAGGATTTGGCTTAGGTCGGCAGGGATAAGTCGTGTGACCTTCTTGCTGTGTTGAGTCGTTGGGTCTCTGAGTCGGTAAGGCCATAGGTCGTGAGACGTGTGGCAATTAGGACCTTAGTACGACTTAGTGTGGGTCGGTTGCCTGGTGAGTCGGTTGTGTAGATGAGTCGGTAGGGTGTTGGGTCGTGTGTGTCGTTAGGTCGGCTATAAGGTTAAGTCGTAAGTCGTATAGTGGCCCGTGTTTGTTGTAGCATTGAGTCGTTGAGTCGTAGGAGTTGTTGTCTCGGAGGCTTCTAGGGTAGATGAGTCGGCAACGACTCATAAGATAAGTCGGAGACGACTTATAGGCGACGACTCATGGGCATTCCAGCCTATAAATAGAGGGCTTTGGCTCACTTTTTGGCACCGGATTTCGAAGCGACGAAGTGCTGCCATTTTGAAGACTCGACTACAGCATTTCTTCATCTTCTTTCTCTACTTCCATCAAGTGCTAACATCCGTTGAAGATCGAAGATCAAGATCGAAGATCCAAGTGTCCAAGTTGAAGATTTTCATCCGTTTGAGCTAGAATTCACCGTTTCAAGTGAGATTTCTCCGGATCAAGTCCAAGACCTTGCTGTCCAGATCTGAAGTTGATTGATTTTAGGTTGTTTTGGTGATTTGGTGAGTGGTAGTTATCTCTCACGCGGATCCAAAGGAGTATATGGAGTTGGTGATATGTTTGTGTGTTAAAGTTAGCGTTTTCTCGCATTTTCCATAAGTCTGCATGTAGATCCATCATATTTGAAGATGTTTATCTATGAAAGTTGATTTAACAAGTATTAGAGATAAAACCCATGTTTTAGATTTGATAGACCTATGCTAAAAACTATGATTTCACATATGTTGGACTTTTGCTCACTTATTTACGAAATTGCCATTATAGTTGATATTGCTTAATATATCTTGTTTGAATGCTTGAATGTTTGAATGTATGTTAGATTGGATTGCTCCAAGTTAGCTTGTAGTTGATTTGGAACAAGATGGTGAAGATGATTCAAAAGCTAAGTGGAAAGGCTCTTGAATGTTGAAAGCTGCCGATGGCATATGAAGCGGATGTGGAAGCTCATATGGATGGATTCGATGATGGGACTTTGCCGTGATGCGAAGAGGCGAAGCATGAGATCGAGATGGGACTTTGCCATGATGCGAGAAGGCAAGCCATAATGTTGAGATGAGACTTTGCTATGTTGCGATGAAGCAAAGTGTGATGTTGAGATGGGACGGGTCATGATGACGTTCCAAGTTGAGAGACTTTGCTATGATATGATGAGGCAAGGCATATGATGTGATGGGACGGGTCACGAAGACGTTCCAAGCACGGGTCATGATGACGTGCAAAGTTATAACTCGGTGATGCGGTCCGGGTTGGGGTGGATAATGGTTAGCTTGAGAGGCGCTTGAGCTAGTATGGATGGTCGTCGAGGAGGATGACTAGGAGGCTAAGATCTCATCGTTGTTGAAGGTTCTAGCATACTCAAAGCAAGGGTACGTTGGAACGGGTCACGATGACGTTCCAGGCACGGGTCATGATGACGTGCTAGTACTCTGGGCTGATGCGTTCGGCTTAGGCACGGGTCACGATGACGTGCGGAGTTATGGCTAAACCGGGGTTACCATTAGCCCTTGACAGGCGGTCATTCAACTAACGGTGAAATCAAGGCAATGATAACAGTGATAGCCAGAGTCATGGGTGTTTGGATGTTTGGTTGTATCATCATTCGGCTTCAAGAGCGGTGTTTTCTGGGTGCTTATCTGATCTTGGTTTAGGCCTTGGGGGTTTGTATTTGGAAAACATCGTCCTTGACTCGAGTGGTTATTGCTTTACCTTAATTGTCTATATTGTTATGCTTGATTCTCTTTGGTTTGTGTCTGGGGGCTATCACTGTGAGATGTGGTGGAGTGGGATGGTCTGGTTCCTATTCCTTTTATTCCTTATGCTCTTTTGGTATGTTTGATAGTTAATTTACTGCTCACTAAGACTTTGTCTGACTCAAGGTTTTATGTCTCCTCTTATTACCTTGGGCTGTTCATCCATGTTGGGATGGGCAGACTAGGTAAGCAGGTGACAGGTGCTGTGCTAGGAGTTCTACGCTGAAGATGACGAAGACGAGCAGGAGGCTTTGCATATTTGTTTTCTTACTATATGTACTGGGTTCCGCTGTTGTATCTGATTGAGTGTTGTAGTGAGGCTCTGATGTATGGATGATTCATTTGATTGTATAAACTGCTATGTTGCTTATATGATGATGTTGTGTTCTATTGAGCTTCACTATATTTTAATTCTCTATTGTATTTTATCCATGCGCTGTGAGTTACGATAGAGATTCTGCGAATTTTATTTTACCCTGACTATCGTCCATGGCTGCCTGGCACACCTTTCTGCGCACTATTCCCTTGTTTTGGTGCGGGAGTCATGGGCGGTCGTCACATGGATTTTAAAAATCATAATTCACTTAGACCTTCGATCTGGTAGGTGATTTAGGAGGTTCGGCGATGATTTAGGCAACTCGACAGTGAAATTCGAATGGCTATATGAGCCGAGGTTGGGGATTCTGTGAGATAGGGGAAGAATTAAGGGAGATGAACATCGTTTTTGAATTTGTCGTGAGAAATAGTAGTTGTAGAAAAAAATTGGTGAAGTCAGATTATTGTTTGGGATTCGCAACTATACCTTGGTTAAAGCGCTCATAACCAGGTCGCATTTGGCATTGGCAAGGCGGAGGTGACGTTGGGTTGATGGTCGAGTGTGGTTCGTCACAAGAAGAACGTTGGCGAAGTCATCGTGTAGTTTAGTAAAGCAATTCATGGTATCATCACATGCCCGTGCATAGCCATGGGGTAATTCATTCGCGTATAGGAGATTGGGGGAGAAGATAATAGTGGGTCGGGTTTGTTAGTTTGGGTCGGGTATGTGCTATTGGGTAAAGAGAATTTATTATTTATGTAATTTTTTTTAAAATAATCATTATGCTTACAAAATTGAATACCTCATTTGTTTTAGGTCCAAATCCCACGCAGTCAGTCGCGTTAGGTTTGTCATAATGAGCTCTTTGCTATGAAATCAAATTGGTTGAGTTTAGAGTTGACAGAATTTTTAGTTAAATTTAAACGCGTTCGAATTTAACCGGAACCAGAATGCGAAAACGACAATAAAAAATCAATGTGAGTAAATCTCACTCATCTTAGATAATTGGTTTATTTAATTAATAAAAAAATTGATTATTGGATGCTTGGTTGAATTGATATATTTTTATCAGTTGGATGTTATATCATATATAGGGGAATTTCACTAGAAGGACAAACTTTGCAGTCCAATTAGTTTCTAGGACACACATCCACAGAAATTAATTTCAAGGCCAAAGTTAGCAGAATTATTACTTTTAAGGACAAAGTCAGTAGTCCAATTACTTTCAAGGATATAATTTCATAGGTTTTTAGGCCTGAGAAACTAATTATTTTGCATTTTGTCCTTAAAAGTAATTATTTCAGTTGTGTGTTCTAGAAACTAACTGCACTTGCTAAAGAGGCCCTTGCGGCTAATTTCCACTTATATATATATATATATATATATATATATATATATATATTAGTAGTTGGATATATTCCCACCGATTAGAGCAGATGAGACACTATGCGCTATGCATCATAGCGGATGACCTATATTACCACGATATCCCCCTCGAAGTGAGATTAGTATTTTATGTTATCGAACATCTGTGGATGTAGAGAAACGGGTTGGAGGGATCCAACTGTATTCCTCAAAAATGTTAAATTTAATTTCATATATAGTGATATATGATATGCTTGAACAATCTATGACAGATCATAGTGTGATTTGAATTTATTAGATGCTATAGTAGCACTGGCCTAAATTTTAGTATCTCTAAAAAATAATATTCTGAATTTAATAGGAAATTCAAAGGCAATTTTGGAAGTGAAATATTTATATTGAATTTAGGATTAATTAAAAAGGAATTGATATTTGAAAAATTATTTAAATTTGTGCTTAACTATTCGTGGTATATTTTAAATAGAGGTTTTAAAATAAATGGATATAAAGGATTTTAAATAATAAATATTAAGTGATATGTGGTTAAAAGTAAAAATGTTTTAAAAAAAAAATCAGTATTTAAATAGTTTGGGAGAACAAAGGGAATTTGGAAATAAACATAAAATTGGTTATACTAGATTTTTAAATAAGATTTTTAAATTACGCAATGGAAGTAAAAATTGAGTTTTGATTGGTTTTGGAATATAGCTTGGGTTATTTAAGAAATTAGTTTATAAATTAAATTTAGAAATCGATTTATAAATAGATTTTTGTAATATAAACCTGCATAAACTAGGAAGGAGTTTATGAAATTTGTAAACATTGTTTATAAAGTAAATTGAATGGTATTATTATTCGATAAATGAGGAATATAAATTCATAGTGAGAATTTAAAATGCGATATGGAAATCGGGGTATAAAGAAATAGTAAATTCCATTTTGGAATTTGGGAAAAATAGTTATAGAAATGGAAATGTGAATTAATTTTTGATAAATCGAGAGGGATGGATAGATTGAAATTGGTTATATTGAATTTCTTTTAAAAAAAATATTTTTATCGAGAAGTTAAGATTGTTTTAAATGAAATTTTTATTTATTAAACTAGGTAATTTAAAACTATTTTTAGTATTAAGATATTTCATAAAGTTGGTTGTTCAAATATTTAATATTAGTTGAAAAGAAATTTAAGTTTTACAATAAGCTTTGTAAATTGATTGGTTTTATTTAAAAATGAATTGGAAACGAGTTATCGATGTTTATTTAAAAGTGTTTAATATTTTAAATAATTGCTTAAGTGTGATTTGAAAACAGATTATTATTCTATATAATACTTATTATTTAACATAGGATTTAAAGGTAAATAATTGGAATTTATTTGTGAATACTCTCGAGATTTGTAACCCAGGATTGTTTTACGGCTGAAGCTTTATAAGAAATATCCTATAAAGAAATTCTAAAATTTAAGAAAATTTCTGAATTGTTAGATATGGGGACTTCAAAAATGAAATCTGAATTCATTAAAGAAGTTATAAATTGCTACTTGGATTTAAAATAAGTATAAGCAGTGATCTTTGGAAGTTATAAAATACCGAAAATTTGTGCAATAAGACGAAATATTCCTAAGTATTGGAATTTAATAGTTTTGGAAGTATTCTGACTATGAGATGATTTATATAGAAATATTTTTTTGAGTAACGAATTATACGTTGGATTTAGAGATATTTTTAAGTGTTAATACGGGTTGAAATATCCTATTATGGATTTAAGTATTTGAAATCGTATTCAGATTTGAAATACTGGAAGAGATTTGAGTATATATCTTTGTAAAGATATTTTGGAATAAATATTTTGGAAAATTTACAATATGGGCCTAGTGACTGCTTATGGATGCTATTTAATAGTTAAATAACCGACTATCAAATCTGTCCAAAATTGTTGATCATTTCGAAGAGACCGGGATCATATTTAATTATCCAAAAAACCACTTCGATCTGATTAGTGCATTATGAATTTTGATGTCTCGAAGATAATGGAGATGGTGATCTTGAAGGAGATTCGGTTTGTCCAGACCCAGGAATACTTGTATGGATGAATGCTATCAATGCACTGTTGCCTGGAAGGCAGTGTTAGCATTCCAAGTATGAATGCTATTCAAAATGGTAAATGTAGCCTCAAGCCTCATCAATCGAAAAATGACCGAAATAGGGCATGCAACAGAGGTAAGTGGGTCGCTCCCATTAGGGTATGTCATCATCTTTTTAGATACCCTATATATATATATATATATATATATATATATATATATTTATAGATTGGTTGTGCATGAGATCTCAAAAAGGTCGGAAGACCAGGGTAATGACATATTTGATATTAGTAGTCAAGTGCTAGGCCGGTTCTGTGTGGTAGGGTACAAGATGTTCTTGTCAGACCTGGGTGCATTGATCTAGAGATGCACTCATCGGAGGTAGTTCCTTACCTGATCATAGTGTGGAATCCATTCTCCAACACACGCTGTACAGTTTTAGTTGTATACCAATTATGCTGAAACGTGAGATGCAAGCATTTCAGCTATTTTCCAATTTACTTTTTATAGACACTATTATAATAAAAGATGATTTTGATAAATTTTGTCGGTTATCGTATGGTAAAAACCAGCCGTGTTTATATGTGGCGTGGTCTTACAAGATACCTTTTGATTTCAAAAGATTTTCTTGTAACTTAAAAATCCAATTGGGTATGTTTTCTCACGCTGGTTTTTCCAGACCGACTCGGGTGTTATTTTATTATAATACTCGGGTCAGACCGAGTATTACAGATTTAGGTTAGGATGCTATGGAGCTCAAGAGACGAGCTGGATGATGATGACGTATTCCACATGCTTCATCATATTCCACTGTGGCTGTATATTCAGCACTTGTGAGGACAAGTTATTTAGCTGTCCAGAATTGATTTGTTGATTGTTGTACTCTGATGATGGTATGTATAATAACAGTTATAGTTTTTTTGTATAAAGACATGTTATTATCTATTATATATTGTTCCGCTGCGATTGTGAGATTCTATGTTATTGTTTCTGTTTCTTCTATCTCTTCCTTTTCTTTTCCCCTAACTATCAGATTTCGGGCACTCGATTTCTCGGCATGTAATATAGTGGACGTATTAGTGTCGATTTTCAAAGGTAGAAAATCCCAATCGTTACACTTCCTCTTTCCTTTAGAAATAAAAGATCCTCTCTTTTGATTTGATTTTCTCTTCTTTTCTGTAAAAATGGTGGCCAACTTTAGTGGTTTATTTATGTGTGAAATGAAAATGAATAAAGGAGATAATGTGTTTAAGGATAGAAAATAATGATTTAGGCTTGGGCTAAAATCCCATCTTGCTATTCTTGCTAATTGCTTTCCTTTAATACATAAAATCCCCTACATTAAGCATTCCATCTTATTTATTTGAGCTACATTTAATTGCAATATTTACTCTTGGTTCATTTAATTAACCATTTAAAGTGTTCCACGCTTAATTAATCAAATCTTTCTTAAGTAATTCTTTTAGTTGGAATCTCTTGATTAACATTCAGTAAATTCTTATTATTTATTTATTTCCACATCAAGACACTCCAAAAATGGGGTGTGACACTGTTTATGTAAGAAAAACTCATTTTTGGAAAGGATTAAATTTAGGACAGCAGATCTACATCATATTTGGGCCTTTTTGAATGCGTTTATTGCTTGCATGGAGGTTCTATGTAAGTAAAAGGATATCTCCAATGGTATTATGGTCTATATTTATGTATATACTTTCTTTTATAGAGATTGACCTTAGGGATATTTCTAGATTGATACCATAGATGAACTATAGTTTCTATATAGTTAAGTTATGATTAAATATCACCTAAAAACCCTAAACATATGATTAGATCTAATTAATATCTATTGTGGTGCAAATTGAATGATAGATAAGATATGTATGCTTGAATGTTTGCATTATTGATTAACTTATATGCTTGTATGTTTGGCTTTGATGCTTGTATTTGTGAGATTTTGCTTAGGAAATTTAGGTATGCTAGAGAAGTAAAGAGGCATATGAGCATTTATGGAAATTGGGTCGAATTGTTGAAATGGAGCAGAGTCGAAAACTTTTCCAAGTGCATGGATCAATATCGAACCACCATGGATCAACAATGATCGATAAAAATTCGATGTGAATGGAAGTCAAAAAAAAGTTTTGGATCAATATTGAAAATCCTTGAATTAAGCTTAGAATTGATCCCAGGAATCCAAGGAATAGCTTGAAGTTAGCCAAGCAAGTTTATAGACCGATCATATATAGGTTCTAGGGCAAGAAAATGGGTCAAGAAGAAAATTTTAGATAAGTATATGGATTGGCACCGATCCATAAAAGGTTGAGAAATTCTTCAAGGAAGTAAATGCTCAAGCCTATAGTCAAGCAAAGAAATCCTTAGAGTAAATTTATGGATTGGCACCGGTTCATAATGGATCGGTATTCATCCACCAAAAATTAGTAAATTTTCCCAAAGTAATTGGTGGTCAGGCCGAAAGTCAGGCAAGGAAATCCTCGAAGTAATTGTCGATCAATATTGGGCGTCGATTAAGGGAAGGCTATGGATTGGTATTAAAATGCTTTGGGCCTGATGTGAGCAAAACCTAAGGTAGACTCGGGGAAAACATAGGGAAGTGAAAATTGATATTCAGAGTGACATATCTTCCACATAAGAAGTTCAATTCTAATGAAATTTCGAATGTTATGTTATATACAATGTGTTCTCCATTATATGAAGTTTTGGGAATAGTCCGGATAGTTCAATTTTTCAGCCACAATTAGACGGTCCAGCCTTAAATAGCTAACTTCGAACCGTCGACGACTAAGCGGTATAAAAATAGATCGACATATAGAACGAAAGGACTCAGGATGTTTGACTATTGATTTTGAGTCTACATCCATGAGATTTTGCACTGGTTACATAGTAACTATCAAAGTGACCATGATTGGTTGATAAGTCCCATGATCCAATTGTTATTCTTAAATGCATGTCTTGAAGTTAAGGGCGTAAACTTGAGAGTGGCTAGCCAATAGACGAGTCGTGCTCATCTTTGGCAAGAGAGTGGGTTAGAAGCTTAGCAAACAAACTCTATATATTCCTATGTGTAGTGTTAAGGGCATGAAAGCATGATACGAAGGGTTATTGAACAATGTGTTGATGGCCCGGACCATACGCTAGTCCCTAATAAATAGAAAGGGAATGTGGATTCTTGGAAAGGGAATCGAAGGTAATTCACACCTAACCGCATGACACATTTTCTCTAGAATATAGGTTTCAGTATACTCGATATGATTGGTAATTTGTAGGTGAATAAATAAGTGCATGAAGCATGCACTTATTGGGGCTAGTTCAGTTCATACATAGAATTTGGGACAGACTAATATAGGTATAGGTTCTATACACCCGTATTAGAGGATGACAGGACTTTACCCACTGACATAGTAGTATGGATCACATACTTTAACATGCCTTTGTAATTAGGCATATTACTGTATTCTAACTTGTTGGATGCTAGTGAGATAAGTTGAGGCATGGTTTTGCGTTTTGTCTTTGTTTTATTTTCTTTAACAACTCTCGGTGACTCTCGTGACGAAGTTGAGGGCCAGGTGTTGATGGGGGACTTTCTAGTAGGTCTTGGAGCAACTGGTGGAGCTTGGAGATGCTATTAGTTGTCATGCAGATTAGGTTTTATTTTATGTATTAATAAACAACATCTATTTATATATGAGATTAACTGCCATATCTCCAATACTCTAATGTATCTCATATATTTTATATGTCATGTTGTAACAAACTAGATTTTCGACCTTTGAAAATCGATACTTATACATCCAATGCACTCCGTGCTGAGCATTCAAGTGCTGAAAAAACCGATCGTTAGGGGTGAAAGAAGAAGACAGAAGATAAGAATAAACTAAAATCATAGAATCTCACAATGCAACGGAATAACATATATTAATCAACATAATACTTTACAAAGTCATTTTCAAAATGATACATCAGAGACATAATAATACAAATTCTTTCCTTGGATAATCATAATAGCTTGTCCTAACCTAATAGATATAACATACATATAATGTAACAGAAACAAGATAATAACTAACTATCGATGAAGCCTCATGCTCCAAGCTCCTCCAGATGCATCTGTGTGAAACCTGAACTACTTGGCTGCTTGTACAAATTTGAGCATTGAAGAGTTTTAAGGAAAGAAAACCAAACTCCGGGTTTGAAATAGGTCTGGTGTGAGTAAACCTAAACAACTGATTTATTATGTTTAAAACCCTTTTAAAATCAAAGTTATCTCATAAGACCACGCCGCATATATACACGGACGGGTTTTTACCTTACGATAGCCAAAACACTTTTATTTAAAATTTAGTGATATTATGATAATGTCCAAAAGTTGAAAGTAAATATATAAAATATTTAAAATGATTGCATCTCATTTTCCAATATATTTAGGCATAATTAAAAACATACAGAACTTACTGGAGAATGGATTCCATACTATGACAAGGAGCTAGGGTACCACCTATCACGGTACACGTCTAGAAAATGTACCTAGGACCTTGCCAAGATCCCTTGCCAATACAAGATTAGCCTACCCTTTACTAGATAGTACCGAATATGACATCACCCCAGTTTCGTTGCAACCCTTTTTATTGAGATCTAATGCACAACAACCCATAAATGTGTAGATGTATCTTGAAAGGTGATGACACACCCTAATAGGAGCGACCCACCTAGCCCTGTTGCATCTCCTCTGTTTTAGTTATTCCCAATTGATGAGGCTTGAGGCTATGATTACCTTTTGAATAGAAATCCCACTTGGAATGCTAACACTGCCCTCCATGCAGTAATGCAGTGCCAGCATTCATCCATTCAAATTGTCTAGGATAAGGACAAACCGAAGGTACTACTTCTGCTACATCCATTTTGGAATAACCCTCAGGATTAGTAGCAAGCAGCCCTTGCACTTCAATGCTCCATCTTCGATTCCATATTCTTCAAGATGTCTTCAGTTCGAAATGCTTGAGTTGGATCGAAGTGGTTTTGGGATAACATATCCGATCGTGATCTCTTCGAAACAACTTTCGATAATTTTCGGTAAACTCAACCCGGTTCTTCGGGAAATAAGCTGATAAAATATAAAGAGCGGGTTCACCTCCTTATCGTTTGTAGATGGATTTCCTTATCATTTGTTCTAGAAGAACAAGACAAGATTTATACGCGCAGTACAACATCACTAAGGATGATTGTGCCATATGACTCACGTGTTTCCTCAATATAGTTCCAAAGATACATTTTGGCCTAAATCTGATAGTCATTTATTTAATTATCAAATAAACAATCATTCAACATTGATTCAATTTCATATGGGATGTACTAAGCCTTTATTAATCAATCTTCCATTAATTAAAATACTTTGCAAAACTGATCAAAAGATCTCTTCAAAACACTGTTCTCGAAACCCATAACATCCCTTTTACACTTGGAGAACATTTAAATACTTATCTCAATGATATACATATATCACCAAAACATTTGGAAAATTTCCTCCTTTCAAATTCCCTCCTTTCAAGTTCCCTCCTTTCAAATTCCCTCCTTTATTACGAACATTACTTACTATAAAACCAAACCTCTTATCCTTAATAATAATTCCCTTTTTAAAAGCTTACTTCAATTCACATAACTTATAAATTTCAAAAGTCAATTTATAAAACACTTTTATAAGTCTACAAGTCAATTTACAAAACCTTTTTACAAACCTCTAATATCATTTATAAAATATTTCCCCATTTAAAACATCCTTGAGAAATCTTCTTTAAGAATAATCCTTCAAAAAATATATCTTTTGCAACTCATCATTTTAAATCACTGTAAATAAATCCTTTTACTTAGTAATACCCATTTTTTTTATTTATAAGTACCTTTATAAAATAATATAACTTGAGAATCATTTATAAAATTTAAACCTAAATTGATTAAAGAATTGAAGTTAATTTAAAATCATACTTTATAAATTCAAAAAGAGCATAGTAATCCCAGTATTACTTATTTAAATTACCATTTAGTTTCAACTTAATTCCAAGTCACTTATCAATTATTTATATAGGCCAACATACATGTAAATCAAATCCATTATTAAATCAGGGAATAACATATCAATACAACTCAACGAGCGTATGCATGTCCAAACAACATAATAGCATTATGGTGGTTTGTCCTGCTAAATAGATGTCCAAAACAATTTAATCAGTTTATAGCAGAATAGGATTAAAACACATGTCCACATAAAGAACAATTATAGTAAAACTAGAATTTATTTTGCTATTAGATGTCCAAACAATCAACTTAGCAGAACGAAGATTTATTCTGCTAACACATGTCCACACAATCAAACCATTGACATAACTCTTTCATAATTATTCGTCTACTTAATGATATCAACATTGGAATTCCTTATGTTTAAAACCATATTTGAAAAAGAAGTACCTTTAAAACAATTTGATTCTTGGAAAACAAGGATTAAAAACTTAAAAATCCATTTTAAAATGATTCATTACAAGCTAAACTCTTATTAAATCATAACTAATATTTATTAATTTGAACTTAGTTTAATTATAAATTAATAATTAATTAAACCTTTAATAAATAATTTATTTATAAATTAAAACCTTAATTAATCCTTTATTAATTATTAAATAATAATTTAATATCTTTATTATTAATTAACTATTACTTAATCTCAATTAATTAATTAAATAACCTTTTAGTTACAACATAAACTATAAATTAAACCTTAAATAAATAATTTATTTTAAATTTAAACCTTAATTAATTTATAATTAAAAATAACTAAACCTTATATTAGTAGTTAGTTAATAATTAATCCTATATTTAATTAATAATTAAATTATAATAAATCATATACTTAACTCATAACTAATTATAAATTAATCTTACCTTTTGAAAGATAATTAATTAGTAACTAATCTTCAGTTAATTAAAATTAATAAACCTTAGTCAATACTTAATTAATTATTAATTATAACAACCAATTTATTATTAATTAATTATTAAATTCTTAATTAACTTTCCTTAATCATTATTATTGTTTCTAAAAACATTTAAAAAAAACTTTAAGTATAAAAACTTAACTTTTCAAAAATCAAAATTTTTAACGAACTGCATCCATGGCGACTATCGTGATGGATGCCATAACTTGCAAATGTTTTGGCTTTTCTCCTTGGAAACTTAACACCACAAACCTTACTAACTTTCCAAAACACAAAATAAATAATTTGGAACAAAGTTTCAAACTTAAAATCGATTTTGATTACAACCTAAAACTCGTACTTTTCACAAAGGATTCTTTATCGATAACCAAATCTAATTGTTAACTTTTCTTAGCACAATAACCATGTAACTACGTCCATAACAACTTATACATACCCAAATCAAAACAAACAAGATCATGCTTTCACATCCTTCACAAAAATCTAGACTTCACATTCAAGCATACGCTAACTTAACCACAAGCATTCACATATATAAACAACATACACACACACACACACACACACACACATCCAAACCATAAAATAATCCAACCATACAACTAACTGATTTTACGACCTAATAGTCAATAAATGCAAAGGTAAAAACTTTCCCAAAATTAAGAAGTCTACTCACCAAAATTTTGCAAAACTCTTTTGAAAACTTGAAATAATTTAGAACTTGCAAAGCTTGGAAGAACACAAAATCAACTCGAAAATGGGTCATCTTCTCCTTGATTATGCCCATGTTACTCCCGAAATTTGGAAACGTTGTCAAAAGAAAATTTTTGGAAATTGTTTTCTCTATCATTTTACAAAAAGAATCACTCGATTTGAATTTGTTTTGAGGGAGATATGGTCAATAGAAGGATTGGTATTTTAGGCTAGAAAATATGAGTCCAAAAATAGGTCCGAAAGAAATGCATTTTTGACATAGTCAAAATTTGCGGAAGTGGTATATAATAGTTGCTCTGCTAGAATTGCATATGGTTAAAAAAAAGAATTTCTCCATTTGGATCGGAGATGAGGAAAATATGTTAGCAGGAGGAAAAATGAAGGAATGGAAGACTATTTATAACCAAGAGAAAAAAGAGAATTAATTATCCACCCTTGTCGTTTTGCCCTCCACTCATTTTCTTCCACCTTACCACCTTGTCCCCTCCTAAGACTTCATGTTTAAACATGTTTATGTACATAGTGTACTTCATATCTCCCGTGATGTGACATTATATCATTTTCTTTTTCTTCTCTAATTATGTTTTAAACTTTATATACTGAAGTGTATAAACATGCATACATACACTATACAAGCCTAATTTATTTAAAAATGTATATGTTTGATTAATACAATGAGTTTAAAACATCTCTATTAACTTTTATCCGATGAAAATTCGAAAATTCGAAAAATGAATTCCAGTCATATTTTTTATTTTTCTTTGAACTAAATATTTTTGTAAACAAATTTGGAAAACCATTTCACCATCCTTATTTATCATTTGAAAGAGATTTATTTTCATTATAAAGCATATATATTGAATATTTAAAATTAATTTAAATTCGCAAATTAAAGAAGTGAAATTCCAGGTTGTTACATTCTTCCCACTTAAAAGAATTTTGTCCTCGAAATTGCACCTTAACCCATTCTAGAACTTAACACTATATATCTATTTGCATGATGTACATAGATCATTCTTATACAAAAATCTGACTTAACCTCTACTCTAATACATTACTTTATTTCTGAACTAGTATCGCTCACCCGATTCTCTGGTGCAGACTCCGATCAGATTTCTTGATTAGGAACCTCTATTTTCCTTACATAGTCATATACTATAATAGAAAACTTTAGTCCCATATCAAAAATCCTCATCAAGTGCTTGCCGTCAAAAATTGAGTAATAGATCCTTATTTGGAACGGTGTGAAACATCTCAAAGTCATATACTCGAATCTAAGATCAAGCTATATAAAGTAAGAAATGATCTACATTCAACTTATGCACTTATTTAACTTGCTCTCCCTAATAATATCTATACTTTCACTAATTTACTTATGATTTTTTTTCATAAAACTAAACTTTTATTCAACTTGTGTAATACTTTACTATATCTTAAGAGTATAAACTCCTATCTGATTCACTATTTCATTTTAATTCATCTCCCTAAGAAAACTCAAGATCCAATTACCCGGGTTCTATTTCAAAAACTTTTGAAATGATACCATAATTTTAATTCTTAGAAAATTTACATATAGCCCTAGTAACTCCAAATGATACTAAGGAACAAGGTACTGCCAAACAGTATCATACACTTCCTTAAGGGTAATATTCAAGGGAAGTATTTTCCATCCGAACACATCTCTTCCCTAAATTTAAGTTGTTTTCGAGCCACTCGAACTAGTTAACTTAAAAATACTACTTTTATTTCAAATCTCATTTTTAAATAATACTTTACATTTTCCAACAAAACATTCATTACCAACTTACTTTGGGTTCGTTTAGGTTGAACTTGTTTCGATTATACAGTGACAAAGAGAATAATTCACTAAGTGCGTTACAATGTTCACCTAGGCAAACATCTGATCGTCACTTAGAAGATTATTCAGATCATCACAAAATAATCAAGACTCGTTCCCCTTAACCAATCCAAAAAAAGTACTTCTTACTTAACATTTTCATCCCCAAAATTTTATTTTTGAACCGAAATTGCTTTCAAACAATACTATTATTATCATTCAAAACCTTGAAACGTTTTCCAAAAGCCCTGGGATTTAAATTCCCCAGTTTTCAACTTAAATTCTTTTTAATCCAAGATACATTCCTACAAATCCATTTCATAAATTAAATTTTATAAAGCATTTTCCATATATTTCTATTAAATGTTCTAGCTTTCAATAAACATCTTTTACTAAATCAAATTTAACCCCACATTACCAATCGAACCCCTTATAGTCAATTTATGATACTTGATTCACAATGTTTTTGCTTCAATGTTTTCCCTATTTCTACTTACCCAACCTAAATCTTAAAAAGGAAAGCTACCTTTACACCCTAACAATAGTCAATGCTCAAACTGGACGAGCATAACAAAACAAACCATAAATGATAATAATGGAATATTATTATCTCATAAGACAATACCTTAAAATACTATACTATTTTTGAAATCATTCTATATATACAAAATATATTTCTACGTAAAATTATTTCACTATTTTACTTCACTTACCCAATTTCAAAACATACTATGCCATTTTGCCTTATTTAAGTGTTAGGAACCCCTACCAACACCGTGGCATCCCATATCTCGAGCAGAGTTCTTAAGCCATTCAACAGATAAATCAATACAATATTAAACATTTGTACATCTCTATCGAATGCACTCTTATATAATATACACTCATACTCATTCTTGGGTATCACTTACCCAATCTCAAATGAGTTTGCCCTACTGGGGCCAAGGTTCTCACTTAACCTTGTACTCTGATATTAAATGTAACGAACCAAATTTTCAGCCCTCAAAAATCGATACTAATATGTCTACTGTATTGCGTGCCGAGCATTC
This sequence comes from Allium cepa, assembly GCA_030765085.1. Classification (NCBI taxonomy): domain Eukaryota; kingdom Viridiplantae; phylum Streptophyta; class Magnoliopsida; order Asparagales; family Amaryllidaceae; genus Allium; species Allium cepa. Next base: position 593,329,262 of record CM060928.1, read on the forward strand.
AACTGTCGGAAAAACCAATTGATAGGGGTGAAAGAAGAAGCTAGAAGATAAGAAGAGACCAACAATCATAGAATCTCACAACATAACGAAATAAAATATATTAATCAACACAATACTTTACAAAGTCATTTCCAGAATTATACATCAGAGTCATAATAATACAAATTCTTCCCTTGGACAGTTATAACAGCCTGTCCCTACCTAACTGATACAACATACACACACACACACAACGGAAACAAGATAATAACTAGCTATCGATAAAGCTCCTGCTCTAAGCTCCTCCAAATGTATCCGTGTGAAACCTAAACTACTTGGCTGCTCATACAAATTTGAGCATCCAAGATTTTTAGGGAAAGAAAATAAAACTCTGGGTCAGGCATGGGTTTGAGGTGAGTAAACTCAAACAATTGAATTATTATGTTTAAAACCCTTCTAAAATCAAATGTATCTCGTAAGACCACTCCACACATAAACAAGAATGAGTTTTTACTTTACGATAACCAAAACACTTTTATAAAAAATCCAGTGATATTACGATAATGTCTAATGGTTCAAAGTAAATATATAAAATAGCCGAAATGCTTGCATCTCACACTTTAACATATTTGGGCACGACTAGAAATGCACGACAGTTATTGGAGAATGAATCACATACTATGACAAGGCACCGGGGTACAACCAATCATGGTACACGTCTAGAAAATGTACCGAGGGCCATACCAGGATCCTTTGCCAAAACAAGATCGGCCTACCCTTAGTGGATAGTACCAAATATGCCATCATCTCGATTTCTTTGCAACTCTTTTGATTGAGATCTCATGCACAATCAATCCATAAATGTGTGGATGTATCTAGAAAGGTGATGACACACCCAAGTGGATGCGACCCACTTAGCTCTGTTGCATCTCCTCTGTTTTGGTCATTCCCAGTTGATGAGTCTTAAGGCTACGCTTACCTTTTGAATAGCAATCCCACTTGGAATGCTAACACTGCCCTCTAGGCAATAATGAAGTGCTAGCATTCATCCATACAAGTTGTCCAGGATAAGGACAAACCGAAGGTACTACTTCTACTACATCCATTTTGGAATCACCCTCAGGATTAGTAGCAAGCATCCCTTGCACTTCAATGCTCCATCTTCAATTCCATATTCTTCAAGATGTCTTCAGTTTGAAACGCTTGAGTTGGATCAAAGTGGTTTTCGAATAAAATATCTGATCCTGGTCTCTTCGAAACAACTTTCAATAATTTTCGGTAAACTTAACCCTAGTTCTTTAGAAAATAAGCAGATAAAAGATAAGAGCGGAGTTCACCTCATAACCATTCGAATTTCCTTATCATTTATCCTAGAAGAACGAAATAAGATTTATACGCATAATACAACATCATTGGGAATGACTGTATCATATCACTCACGTGTTTCCTCTAGTTATCTCCAAATTATGTTATGGTCCAAATTTGACAGTCAGTTATGTAGTTATCAAATAAACAATCATTCAACATTGATTTGAATTCATATAGAATGTACTAAGCCTTTATTAATTATCTTCCATTAAGTAAGATACTTTCCAAAACTGATCAAATGATCTCTTCAAAAAACTATTCCCAAAACCCCTGACATCCCTTTTATGATTGGAAAACATTTATATACTTATCTCAACGGTATAAGTATATTACCAAAACATTTGGCAAATTTCCTCCTTTCAAATTCCCTTTTTATTTACAGATATTACTTACTATAAAATCAAACCTTTTACCCTTTATAACAATTCCTCTTTCTAAAAGCTCACTTATTCAAACAACTTATAAATTTCCAAAGTCAATTTATAAAACACTTTTATAAGTCTACAAGTCAATTTACAAAACCTCTTTACAAACCTTTGAAATCATTTATAAAACGTTTCCCCATTTAAAATTTCCTTGATAAATCTTCTTTAAGAAAAATCCTTTACAAAATATCTTTTGCAACTCATCCTTTTAAATCACTTAATAAACCTTTTTACATCGTAAAACCATTTTTATAAACAAGTTATGATTTCTAAATACCTTTATAAAACAATAATATAACTTGAAAATAATTTATAAACTTTAAACCTAAATTGATTAAAGAATTGAAGTTAATTTAAAACCATACTTTATAAATTCAAAAAGAGCTTAGCAATCCCATTGGTAGTTATTTAAGTTACCATTTAGTTTCAACTTAATTCCAAGTTACTTAGCAATTATTTACATAGGCCAACATACATATAAATCAAATCCATTATCAAGTCATTAAATAACATATTAATACAACTCAACTAACATATAAATGTCCAAACAACATATTAGCGGGATGGTGATTTGTCCTGCTAAATAGATGTCCAAAACAATTGAATCAATCTATAATAGAATGAGAATTTATTATGCTAAAATACATGTCCACACAAATAACAAGTATAGCAGAACGGGAATTTATTTTGCTATCAGATGTCCAAATAATCCGACAGTCAACATATAGCAGAACAATGATTTATACTGCTAACACATGTCCATACAGTCAAACCATTTACATAACTCTTTTACAATTGTTTGTCTTTTTAATGGTATCAACATTGGAATCCCTTGTGTTCAAAACCATCTTTGAAAAAGAGGCACCCTTAAATTATTCTTGAAAAACAAGGATTAAAAACTTAAAACTCCATTTTAAAATGATTAATTACAAGCTAAACTCTTACTAAATCGTAGTTAATCTTTATTAATTTGAATTTAATTTAATTATAAATTAATAAATAATTAAACCTTGATAAATACTTTATTTATAAATAAACCCTTAATTGATCCTTTACTAGTTATTAAATAATAATTTAAAACCTTTATCATTAACTAATTATTAATTATTCCCAATTAATTAATTAAATAATATTTTAATTAAAACTTGAAAAATAAATTAAACCTTAAATAAATAATTTATTTTAAATTAAAATCTTAATTAGTTTATAATTAAAAATAATTAAAAATTATCTTAATAGTTGATTAATAATTAACCCTATATTTAATTAGCAATAAATTGAAAATAAATCATATACCTAACTCATTATTAATTAAAAATTAATCTTACCTTTTAAAAGATAATTAATTAGCAACTAATCTTCAGTTAATTAAAATTAATAAATCTTATTTAATACTTATTTAATTATAACAACTAATTATTAAGTTCTTAGTTAACTTTCCTTAATCATTATTATTGTTTCTAAAAGCATTCAAAAAAACTTTAAAGTGTAAAAACTCAACCTTTTAAAAATCGGACATTTTATCGAACCGCACCCATAACGACTATCGCTATGGATGTCAGAACTTGCAAATGTTTTGGCTTTTCTCTTTGGAAACTTAACACCACAAATCTTACTAACTTTCCAAAACATAAAATAAATAATTTGAAACCAAGTTTCTAACTTCAAAATCAATTTTGATTACAAACTAAAACCCGTATATTTCACAAAGGATACTTTATCGATAACCAAATCTATGTCTTAACTTTTCTTAGCACAACGACCATATAACTATGTCCATAGCAACTTATACATACCCCAAACCGAAACAAACAAGATCACACTTTCACATCCTTCACAAAAATCTAGACTTCACATTCAAGAATACACTAATTTAACCACAAGCATTTATGTATATAAACAACACACACACACACATACATCCAAACCATACAATAATCCAACCAAATAACCAACTGATTTTACCACCTAATAGTCAATAAATGCAAAGGTAAAAATCTTTCACAAAATTAAGAAGTTTACTCACCAAAATTTTGCAAATCTCTTTTGAAAACTTGAAGCAATCTAGAACTTGTAAAGCTTGGAAAAACACAAAATCAACTCAAAAATGGGTCATCTTCTTCTTGATTAATGGCCATGTTACTCTCGGAATTTAGAGATGTTGTTAAAAGAAAAGTTCTTAGAAATTCCTTTCCCTATCATTTCAAAAAATAATCACTCAATCTGGATTTGTTTTAAGAGAGATATGATCAACATAAGGAGTGGTATTTTCGGACTAGAAAATCTGAGTCCAAAAATAGGTATGAAAGAAATACATTTTTGACATAGCTAAGCTCAAAATTTAAAGAAGTGGTACAAATGGAAGTTGTAGCCATTAGATTTTATATTGTTTAAAAAGATGAATTTCTCCATTCGGATTAGAGATGAAGAAAATATGTTTGGAGGAAGAGGAGGAAAAATGAAGGAATGGAAGACTATTTATAACCAAGAGAAAAAAAGAATTGCCTATCTACCCTTGTCCTTTCCCTCTCCACTCATTTTCTTCCACCTCACCACCTTCTTTTCCTCCTAAAACTTCATAGTAAAACATGTTTAAACATGTTTAAGTGCTTAGTGTACTTTATATCTCCCCTGATGTGACATTATATGTTTTTCTTTTTTTCTCTTTTAAACTTTGTATACTTAAGTGTATACATATACATACACACATTATACATGCCCAACTTGTTTAAAAATGTATATGCTTGATTAATACAAAGAGTTCAAAACATTTTCAATAAATTTTATTTGACGAAAATTCGAAAATTTGAAACATGAATTCCAGTTACATTTTCTATTTTTCTTCGAATTAAATAATTTTGTAAAAAAAATTTGAAAACTATTTCACCATCCTTATTTATTATTTAAAAGATTTTTATTTTCATTATAAAACCTATATATTGAATAGTTAAAATTAATTAAATATTCGTAAATCAAAGTAGTGAAATTCCGGGTCGTTACACATGTAATGCTGCATTATTTTCTATTATATGTTTTTCTTCCACTGTGAGTTTGAAAATGAAAATGCATGATAGATTGTTTTAGTTTTTATCACATGAAGGAATGTCATTTTCTGATACTTACAAATTTTATTTTTGGGCAAGCATCAATTAGAGATGTCAGAGCTATGGGTCTTCACATGTGGTATAAGACCATAGGTTCAACACTAAGGATAGGTTGAGTGATAAGTCCAACTTAAATTATACATTATGATGCAACATGTCAGAAAGTTTCTTTATGTAAAAGCCATTATGGATACTTGAAGGAATAAACTTAAGAGCTGAACCTTTGAGTAAGGTAAATGATTTATGGCAGTTAAGTAATTAATTAGTAGCCTTGCGTAAGGTACACATATGAGGGGATGTATTTGTATTTTCAAGACTATATGACATATGCATGCACATTTCACTACATTATATCACTAGTCATTCCTCTTAAGTTTTCTAGTCAATTATGTTTGTAGATTAGTAGCATGAGTACGATAAAAGGAAGATGAAAAGGAAGGGAAAAAGATGGGGCTAGCATTGAAGCAGCGAACGACATAGAAGTTCCTGCTTGGTTTAGATAGTTCCTACAAACCATGTTCTAAGTGACTTCACGGTCAGCTATAACTAGAACTCCTGAAGGTGTAGGTGATGCAAATATGGAAGAATCCATTGAAGTCCTAGCTCCAAGGGATGACTTCGATAATGTCTACATAAATTATGCCAATTTGGGTAGCAAACCATAAAAGGGTGTTGAGTCTTACATTGAGACTCGGACTTGGCTATGCATATGCTATTGAATATTTGATGACATAATTTTGAATGATATGATGAAGAGGAAACTTGCCTCTCATCATCTTATGGTGAAGCCTTGATTGGTAGGACTTAGTAGTGGCTGAGGTTGAAAATGTTATATCTTACCAAGAGTTCAAATGCTGATTTAAGACTCATTTCATCTCTACCATAGAAAGAGATGCACATCTAACTATATAGCATAATTTAGGCAATATACAATAATGATTTGGATTTATAATTATGACACACACAAAAGCATGTTTGTATATGTATAATTCAAAGCTTATAAATAGTAATTAGAATATTTGGAGTTGAAACACTTCAAAACATTAAAAACTTAAATATGTTATATATAAATCTTACAAAATTAGTTAACGCACGCCAAAACCTTAAATGCGAAAGCATACTAAAGCACTAAAGACCTAAAAGCTGTACGATTTTTTTTAGAGCTCAAGTTGTAAAGCAACAACTTAAATCATTTACAATTTCAAATACTAGACAAGGACGGTTATTTATTATATACATACAATAATAAATGAAAAATAGCGGTACTATTTAACTTAAAAGCTAGAATGGAAACATATATAGTATTTGATAACACTCATGTATATCAATGGCATTATATAATAGAATTGGAGCTTAATGTGCATATATATTTATATGTCTGTAATATAGAACAAGAAAAAGCGCAATCGTGCAACAATTAGCAATATAATCAAGATTATATAGTATCATTGGTTTATTTATGACATTTGTAAATACGACTGGCTTAAGAAAATAGAGGATGAAAGGAACTCAGAATATAATGTTAACAAAACAAGTTCCTTTTTAGTTCATGGTGGTCAACTCAAAATATCCATAATTACATATTGCATTCATATCAATGTTTCATTTGCGGAAATAAAAGAATTTATGATAACTCTATTTACGATTGAAACATTGCAAGCGGGAAAATTTAAATATGTTTCTTAATGTTAATAAAAGTGTAAAATGAAGGTTTTAATAGTAAAAAATAAAAAGGGTCATTATTTAATAAGTGAGTGGGATATAAATAACCGAATATAATTGATTCAATTCCCAGATTGAACATAATACTTACAATTTACTGTAAATACAATTTACTGTAAATACTCTAAATTGATCTTTTGATGGTTGATATAATATTAGCTAAAGTAAAAAGGGTACAAGTATTATAAAATTTATGGTATGCAAATAGGAAAAAATAACCTCTTTATATATTCAGCCAAATCAAATGCTAACTTAAATAACAATCATTGTAGAAAGCAAATGGATTTAAACTAGAAAACTAGAATCAAATAGCTAACACAAACAGTTGTAGGGTTTAGAGTAAAAAATCGCGTCTAACATACACTTCGGTAAAAAATCATCTAACTAATAAATAAATATCTTTCTAAAAAATTGATTAAACCCCTCTCTTCCGTACACATCAAATGAAGTTGTAATTAGAAAAAACTACACTAGTTTAAGTAAAATGAAATACATTCAAATTCAAAATTTGATATTAGTAATTAGTAACAAAATAGGACTAAGAAAAGGTTTGGATCCAAATTTAGAAACAAATCAAGTCAAAAAATAAAATTAAGCAGTAATTTGAAGGAGACTTGAATCAGTACTTATAGATTAAATCTGATATGTGACCATAAAATACCTTGCCAATTCAACTTGATAGCAGATGAGATGTGCCATAGAAATTTTTTCGCTTTTCTTTTTGAATGTATCGATTCAACTTGAGAGCAGAATAGATGCGCGCCCTAGAAATTTCTCCCATTTTCTTTCTGAATGTAGCATGGATAATTAAGCGTATTGCAGGAACTGAGAAGTAAAAGCATTATATTACAACTTTACCCTTTACTTCATAAATATTTCACTGTTACCAAGTTTATTAATGAATATAAGCGCTGCAAAGTATTTTATTCCCGTTATAAAAATATTTTCTCATTTAGTAACGATTTTTATAGCTTTCTAACAGATTTGCATTGTTATTAGTTTACCATGGTAATAAGGGTTGGCAAACAAAAAATATATGTGTTGGTAATTCCATGTTTTGGTGTAGTGGTGAAAGGCAAGAACATCATAATGGAAGGTACATTTCTAATATTAGATTTACTTATGCATGTTCCTTTTGATGCTGGAGCTTTATATTCATTTATTGCTAGTAGTTCGATATGTAGACTTGAATTTAAAACGATATTGTGAAAAACTCACTAGTGGTCACTAACCCATTAGGTAGGTCAATTAGCCTTAGTTTTATTTGTTAAAGTATGCAAGTAGTCAAAGGTAGTATGGATTTGATAGTTATTGCATTCATTTTGTTTTCTTGCTGTGGTTTGATTCTAGATTTGGATTGAATGAGGGGAAATGGGTTAGTTATAAATTGCGAGGGACATGTGGTCAGGTTGAGGATGATAATGGGAGTAGACTCAATACATAGTGTGATCTCGAGATCTCGATGATGATGAGCTATCTTTATTCTTTAGACCTCTCTTAAGGTGAGCTATCTTTAGTACCTAATAGTTTGAGAATTCCTTGATGTATTTTCTAAGGCTTTCGAGTTTCCTCTCCATTGAGAGATCAAGTTTTGAATCGATCTATTAAGGTCACAAAGCTAGTAGTTATGCCAATTTGGCGAATGATGCCTAGGGAATGACATGAGTTAGTGGTGTAGATCCAAGAATTATTTAATACCGGTTTTATTAATTATAAAGGAGAGTACTTCTGAGTGGAGAGCATTGGTAGTAATTTCTATGAAGGCGGATGGATCATTGCGATTGTGTGTTTACCATATAAAGCTGAAAAAGTTGATGAAGAAGAACAAGTATCTATTACCCCGTATAGATGAGTTTTTCGATCAACTTACAAGGCCTAAGATATTCTTGCGGTTTGACTTGGCCATGGGTTTCCATCACCTTCGAGTAGCCAGAAGAATGTGACTCTTACGACGTTTAGGACACTGGAAGAGTACCTTGAGTGGTTGGTTATGCCATTTGGGATGACCAATGCACCTACATATTTTGTTGATCTAATAAGCCAGGTGTTCGGGCATTAGTTAAAGAATTTTGTATTTGTCTTTGTAGACGGTATCTTGGTTTACTCTTGAACTGAGGAAGAGCATAAGACTCACTTTAGGATGGTGTTGGACACACTGAGACAAAACCAGTCGAAGATGAAGTTTGTTAAAATGTCATTCTATGAAAGAAAGAAGTATGTTTCTTAGGACATGCTATGTCCTACCATGGGACCATAGTAGATCTTAGTTAAGTAGCAACAATATAGGATTGGAAGAATTCGAAAAGTGCAATAGATATTCGTAGCTTTCTCGAGTTGGCTAGATAGTAGATCTTATAGGAAGTTCGTTAAGGACTTATCTAAGATAGTTTCACCTTTGACACAACTGACTAAGAAGAATAGATTGCTCGTATAAGATGCAAGTATGTAGATGCTTTCACTAGATTAAAGGATTTATTAACCCATGCTCCTATCTTAGTCATTCCTAATGGGATAGAGGAGTTTACCATTTACACAAATGCATGTGGTATTATCTTTGGAGCCGTATTGATGCGGAAGGGGAAATTATTGCTTAGGCAAGTATACAACTAAAACCATACAAAAAGAATTCCCCCAACTCACAATTTGGATTTGGCAGTGATTATGTCTGCTCTTAAGACATGAAGTCATTACTTGTTAGGACATATATTAGAGCCCTATACCGAACGTAAGTCTCCTAAATATCTCTTTTTCCAAAAGGATCTCAATGTTACACAGCGGAGATGGTTTAAGTTTCTAACATCTTACAACTTTGACATTTCCATACTCATGGAAAAGGGAATGTAGTACAAGATGCACTAACCCAGGACATGCTATGATGGTTCGATGTTCGTAGAGTTGATGGTGTTGGAATCCATTGCTGGTTTTTATTTCCGATCTAGATGTGAACTTGAACCTGAAATATTAGCAATTTTGGAAGTTTGACCTATTCAGATTGATCAAAAAGGTGCTAGTCAGAGATGAGATGAATTTTTAGTGAAAATACTTGATGCCATACAAGTAGGAGTAGATTCTAACATATGAGACAATATCAAATAGATGATAGAGGTTGGCTTCGAGAAGAAAATGAGCTATCTGTCCCATATATGGATGGATTTCGCGAAGAAGTACTAGAGAGCGTCATCACACTTGATTGATTATACACCCAAGAGGGAGTAAAATGTATAATGATGCTAAGTAAACAATTTTATGGGAAGGTATGAAGAGAGATATAATGAAGTTCATTCCCAAGTGATAGACTTTCTAGTATGTTAAAGCTGAGTAAAAGAAGCCCAACGGTCTTTCGCTTTTTTAGAGATTCTTGAGTGGAAGTAGAAGCGGATATAGATGGACTTCATCAATAGATTTCCTAGGAGCAAAATAAGAAATAAATGCATATGGGTTATAATAGACCATTTAACAAAGAGTGCTCATTTAATTCCTTTGAGGACAACAAGAAAAGCTAAAGGATTAGAAAAATTGTATGTGAAAGAGATAGTACGACCGCATGGTATCCTTGAGAATATCATGGATAGATATTCCTTATTTGTGAGTTATTTTTGGCAGAGTTTGCAGTGACAGTTAGGCACAAAGCTTAACTTGAGTACATCATTTCATCCACAAATGAATGATTAGACAGAGAGGGTAAGCCTTGTACTTGAGGATTTATTACAAGCTTGCACTTTTTATTTGGTGGCTCGTGGGAGGATCATCTGCCTTTAGTAGAATTCACATATAACAATAGTCATCATGCTACTATTGGCATGAAATATTTTGAAGCCTTATATGGTTGACCATGCCAAACACCATCATTTTAGTAGGAATAAACTGATCGATTAATTCTAAGGCTCGATATTTTATGAGAGACTGGTGATAAAATTAACTTATCTGTAAGAGAATGAAAGCGGCTCAAAGCCGTTAGAAGAGTTATGCTGATAGGAGGCGCACCTATTTAGAATTCTCTGTCAGAGATTTGGTATTCGCTAAGGTCTCACTATTGGAGAATGTGGTTGGATTTGGTAAGTTAAGGAAGTTATCATCGCAATTTGTTATACCATTTCCAATAGTTGAGAGGATTTGAAAACTTATGCATTAGGTCAATTTGCCTAAGAAGATGGCCAGTGTGCACAATGTCTTCCATGTATCCTGTTTGTGGAAGTATATGCATGATTCCAGTGTTATCATCAAACCAAATCAACTTAATGAACTATAAGTCAAATAAAAGCAGCCTAACTATAAAGGCTTTGTGTAGTTAGACATGGTAAAAGCAACTTAAAGGATGAAGCATCGGACTATGGGTTCAATAGAATGATAGTGTGGGTGATAGTACTTGGGAGAAGAAAGACACTATGAGAGCTTCCTATCCATAATTTGTTACCCATATGTTTTACTAGCTATGTTTAATTACGTGTTTTTACATTATAGCTTAGTGTGCTCTAGTTACTTTATTGATATAGTCGTTATACTTGCTAATATAGATTAATTGTCATAGTTTGTGCATGCTGGTTGATTGTTATTTTTGTTAGTTTATTTTAGTTATGCCTTCCAATATGAATTTTCAAGAATGAAATTATTTTAAGAGGGAAGAACGTAACGACTCTTAAAATTTACACCTAACAATTAAAATGGTTAATTTAATAATTCAAGCATTAGTTAAATAATGAAAGGTAAAATGGATACCTTTTTTGCAAATTACATGATTAAGAGCCAAAAGTACCGCCATTACATAGATGAGACTTTTCTGTTCGAAACAGACTATAGATTTGTTATGTTTGGGATTATAGAGAGAGTGTGAGAGAGAGAGAGAGAGAGTTATAACCAAAATAAGAATTTAATAAACAAGATAGATTTTCAACAAAATAACTTATCCAACCTAACTCACTTAAGTAAAATTTAGCTAACCCCTAACTGCTGCAATAATTATCTTTCAAACCACTAACTTATCTTTAAATTTCTCATCTATGTTTCCCTAACTTCCTTTTAAAGAAATCTACCCCTAGGCCAAAATAAAATCCTTAAAACCATATCAATCCAAATCAAGACAAGAGAAAACTATTTATATAAGAAAATCTCATTTTTGGAAAGGACCAATTATTACACAGTAGATCTACATCATATTTGGGCTTATTTGAAATGTAAATCCCATAAAATTTATTAAATAATAATTAATAATGACGCAAAAATGGAATTTTACAAACATTAGAATTTGGCCATGAAAATGCCATTATTGTGTTCGTGGTGATTTTCTAAGCAAACCCTCATATTTAAAGCTTTGCAATCAAAGTTCAAATGAAAAAGTTGTCGACATTTGATAATTTCCAGAGCGAAAATAATTTTAATATATTTAAATTTATAAATTAAAAGTAATAAATATTAAAATGTTAAGCAGTAGACTTCGCATTTAAGAAAACGTTAACGGCTCAAGTAATAAAGTAATTAAATAATATAATTTTAAAAATTAATATTAGCCATTAAATTGGTGCTACAGACCAATGGCTGGTCGACCGCTTAGAGAGGACCGATCAATGATTGAGTTGAGGCGGCTAGGGTTTTTCAAGGATTGAATGGTCTAGATTTTATGATTTTAAACTAACTTTGATCCTACCATCTAGGAGTATTCTAACCACTATAAGTAAGTGGCAATCCCCCTTACTTTTATTCGCAAGAAAAATAAGCATGCTAACAAGATTTTGCTAGTTTTCCTTCCACCCCAATAAAATTTCTAGATTCAAAAATAAAAGCTTCAAGCTTTAGGGAAGAGATTTATCATATTAAAAGGAAAAAGGTAATGGATTCTATATATATGTACATTTATCTATTTCTATTTTGCCCTAATATTTGAATTTTGAATCTAATTTATATATAAATGAATTGTTAAATGTAGTACAATTAAAAAAGATAACCGGAGGTGTAAATAGGCGAAGGCATGGAATCAAATTCAAAGGAAATCGAGAAAAGCCATATGTGAGTGGAAATCTTAGTTTTCCTCTTTATAGTAGTTTGTGAGTTAATATTTGGATTTGTTTTATGCCTTGGGGAATTTTGTATGCGGAAACTTTATATCTAAAACTCCAAAATTCCCCAAATAATGTTAATTTTGGAATTGATTGGAATCTTATTTGTTTTATGTTAATGTGGTAGAATTTGATTCATTATTATTTGTAATATGAATAAGTTATGTTTTATTCAAGTTCCACTTTCCAATTTGTGTTTGCGATGATGAACAATTCTAAAAAGAATTAGGAAAAGGCATGTCCTTTTTTATTTCTATCTTATTCATTTAAAAGTGAATAGAATATAAAGAATGTAAATTGTAAAGTTTTGCTCCCTTAGAATAAAGGGGTTAATTCTACTATGTTAATGTAAAACAAGTTGGATGTTTTGATTCCATTTTTGAATACAAACACACATGCAAATGTATTTTCTTAGCCAATTTAAATTGTGATATTAACTATCGTGTAAACTGTGGTATTGGACTAAGGACTTGCATAGATATGGAAATTGGGACATTTATATTATCTTAACAATCCGAATAGGAAGTGAATATCTTAGTATAGAAATGTTTTTATGCATACATAGGAATATTTAATAAAAACTACTTAGCTAAAAATTAACGTTAACTATAGATATAATAATAATGTATAAGTCGTAATGTATAAAATAAATAGGTTAACAAATAACAACAAACCATATAAAAAGAAAGTAAGAACAATTATGGGAATTAACCCAGAATTAAAAGACGACATATGGAGTTTTCCTTATATAGCCTTAACCCATAAATGTGGATGGGGTATATTACGTAAATTTTGCATGTTATACATATATGTTAGTATATTTTTTTAAGGTTGGAGAGCATAAATATGACTAAGTTATAGGGAGGTATGGTTAGTTAAAGTAGACAGAAGTTTACTTAGCTAATCTGGCCACCAACAGTGTGACTTTGGAACTTACGTAAGATGTCACCTATAATAAGTATCCACGGTGGATGAGGTGTTAGTTCTAATTTTGTAGGGTAAGCCTGCCAAGCTAATCTGTTTACCAACACCTATGGATAGTCGAACTAATGTGAGACATCACGGTTTGGGTTACGGGTCATGGAAGGGATATCCCAGGACGGGTCTACTTGGGGTTGGAGGTATTAAATGACAATTATAGGGCTTGCCTCCTTTCCATTCCAGAAGTATTAAATGGTGAAGATTATCTTTTAGGTGCGATAGTGGAAATGTCTAGAGTGGGTCCGCTCTAGAGTTGAGGTATTAAATGGCTATTGAAGGGTCTGTCTCTTTCCTATTTAAGAAGTATTAAGTAATCTTATAGGATTTCTTACGATGTCAGCTAGGAAGAACGAAAGAGGGTCTGTATTTGGTTTTGGTATTTAATGGCATGGATCTGCCTAGAGCTCGGTATTATATGGTCGGAGTCTTATTATTTACCATTAAAAGGTATTAATTGACTCAGATACTTTCCCTCACATTGTTAGGATATGATTGACGGAGATGGGTCGTTGAACCCAATAATATTCCATAATTTTATTGCATCGGCATTATAGTTTATGAAGTTGGACTGGAAAGGGCATTAGGCAGTTGGAGATACGCTATAAAGCTGGGTTAGGAGAGCCCTTGGCTTAAAGCTAAAGGTATATTTGGAAAGGTATGGTTAGAAAAATGTGTAAGACATAATACTCATTTAAATGATACTGCACAAATAAGACTTGAGTTTTTCATTTCTTGGACATTGTTGTTCTGACTCCCTTTTCATTACAACCCACGGGTTAGGGCGACGATGTTGACAATGATGTGTGAATGAGGCAGTGAAGACTAGTGGCAGTGTAGCTATTTATTTATGTTTACGATTTATTTTGAGGTACCCAGATTTTAGACTTGTCGATGTCCAATTTTTATACATTATGTTATGGATATGTGGACTATTGTATTTTTTAGATAGGAAATATGTGAAATGGGTACTTACTTTATTATTATATTTTATCCCTTTTGCTATGAGATTCTGAAAGCATATATATGTATATGTGTGTGTGTGTGTGTGTGTGTGTATACTGCTTATTTGATGAATTTTACCAACCAATAGCTAGCTCTGGAATGGACATAATGACCAATGGGCTTTTATTGGGTCAAAAATTAGACCCGTTCCGAAGAGGGTTGTTACATTTGGTTGTTGAATATGCAAGTATATGATTTTTGTTTGACGATAATAAACATGTATGTATGTATATATATATATATATATATATTCATTTAAATGTATTTGTTATTGTACAATTTTATTTTCACAGATTAAATAAATATTTGATGAATACAATAAATAACACAAAATTTAAATTCAAATAGATATTTTATTCAAACAAATATTTATTACAATTTTGAATAGTGCAAATTTGATCTTTCACTATATATTACAAATTTCAATTACAATACAAATTCGATTACATCATAATTTATCATTTGCAAATGCACCTCACTACAATTCACTCATTCACTTGTATTTATCTTCAACTATATTCCAGATTGAATCCAGCATCTGAGCTATCTGCAAAAATACACACTGACACAGTAAAATTGAAAACAAATTATTTTTATAGTGTAAAATAAAATGTAATTTTTAAAATATTATTTGCCTCAGTTATTTGGGATGTTCATCATCATTTAATTTTGAATTCATCATACACGAACAACTTGTGACATGCATAGCGTATCACTGTACATACCACCAGGCCATGCACACCGATACATACACTTGATAAAATTACAGGGAGAGGTGAGCACAGGTCAAACCCAAATGAAAAGCCGGGTTCAACTCGAGTGCAATACAAATAAAGTCACGACATCAGCACAAGGTCAAACCCGAGCTTTAAGCCGGATTCAACTCAGGTGCACTACAAAACATCACAAAACTGTCGAGCACGAGAATTCACCGACAACTAACAAGAACATAATGCAACATCGACACATGTCGAAAAAGACAAAGTCAGAGACTAGAGAATCAAGCTTCAAAAGTGACAGGATGAAGTGTAGTCACATGAAGACAATTGGGTGTAGTCACAAAATAACAACATACATATATTCATGTATATTCACACATTTATACACAGAACAAAAATGGGGACGAGTTCAGAGAAGATCACTGACCGCATAAAAAGCAACGACTCAAGTCAGTGCACAACAACCCAATATAAACTACATGAAGTCAATGCACAAATATATATATACATACGTATATACACATGTATACATACATGTAGTGACAACATATCAGACTGCAACAAGATATCAATGGAGCATAACATGAACCAGACACAAAAATGTACATGTGTACCAGACCACTTCAACTACAAACACACTACGACAACACATGGAGTTCAAGACAGTCAGGACATACATGTAGACAATGTCAACAAGACCCGACATGTATGAATTTGAGCTCAAGAAAATTTCTGAAGCTCAAAGACATAAATGAAACTGCTCAAAGCAATATAACTTCAACAGAGACCACATGATACAACAAGAAGTTATGCCAGAAAATATATAACTGTCAAACTACTAGACTAGTGACCAATGCAATCATCTAAGAGATGTGGGGATGTACACAGTGCAATCAGGATTCAAGTAAAACACTACAACATACAACAACACGAAGATATATATATCAGTGAATATATATAAGCACTGAAACAATGGTGCAACAACGAACAAAATAAGATGCAAGTCAAGTATGCTACAGAGATGATCAGACAACTACAAAATCAAGTCAATGTCAGAGTTCCAATGCTAGAAATTCACGACCATGGTGGCCAAGGTGATAGATCACAGTAGAATATCAAAAATGACTGAAGTCATAGAACAACAGGATACAAGTTCGAACAAAACAAAATTAAGAAACCGAAGTCAATACTCAAAGCAAATATAAAGTCAAAGTAAATTATCATCTAAAAATATTTTCACTAAATCAAATTTGCAGATTTCAAACCATAGTTAGTGCCGTGATGACCAAGGCAATAAGAATGAACCAAGTCAGAATCAAAGCCGTGATTACCAAGAAATCAAATTGAACAAGTCAGTACAAAACATCAACATTCAAGTTGAATCGAACGACAAGCTAAAAATTATCACACGAATTCAATGAGTATATATGAACGAAAATATAGGGGTTCGAACCTTATATAAACGATTAACATCATCGGCATTTGATCATCGAGTTCAAGCATATCTACCAGAAAAGCAAAAAAAATAACATACCAATACAAGTCGAACTCGATCGAGAAGCAGCCGGCTTCGAATCAAAGTGACAATTTGATTGACAAAGAAAATTGTATACAATTCATTCTTCAATCAACTACATAAGTTGGCGGCCTAACAAATTCAGAAGCCTTAATTTCAAAGCAAAGAGGAACGACAAACAACTTTCACAAAGAAGAAAGATACCGGACGAATAATAAAAAAAGGAAAAAGGGACTTAATTTGTTTATTGTGGGCCGGTTATTAAAAATAGTGATTTGGGCTTTTTAAATTAGGGTTTTATTACTTTAATTGCTTTAATTTTGTATTTTCTTTTAAACAATTGTAATTCTAGTCATGTGACTAAGGGACGAGCTACGGTGGTGTAGATCGAGAATTTGCAACTCAGTGCCTGAGTTGTGGCAGGGTTTTGAGCATAGAGTTAAGTTAGTCGATAGCGGGTGTCACAAGTTTACGTGTGTAAGCATCTAACTATCCAATATCTAGTAGAAACTATGGGGGCAGCACGTAGGCAGGGTTTTGCCGAAGCTAGATAAATTCTGTGTTGTTCTATTGTCTGCGTTTATTATTCTGCTATTATCTGTGCTGCTATTACTCTGTGATCTGTTGAAATTATTTTATATAAACTTCCGTAATAATTTTTATAATTAATAGTATCACCCTGTTCACCCCTCCCTCTAGGGTGAAATCGATCCTACAAGTGGTATCAGAGCTAGGAATAAAAGTAATTCTTTAAAAATTTTGATTTGTTTTCAAAAATCAATTTTTGTTTTTAAAATTAAATTTTTTAAAATGACTTCTTTCAATAACGCTTTTGCTGAGGGTCAGCCCATAGTTAGACCACCAATGTTCAATCGTGAATATGCTTACTGGAAAAATAGAATGAAAATTTTTCTGAAAACCATTGATGCTTGGAATATTGTTGAGACAGGTTATAGAGCGCCAACTATAGTAGTAAATAATCAAAAAATTGAAAAACCAATTGATCAATGGACAGATCTGGAAAATAAATTATAGAATGCTAATGCTAAAGCCATGAATTCTATTATCTGTTCATTGGATCATACTGAATATAATCATGTCTCACATTGTCTAACTGTGCAAGAAATCTGGCACACACTTAAAGTGACTCACAAAGGAACATCTCAAGTCAAGTAATCTCGCCTTGCAATGCTTAGTAGCGAATACGAGAACTTCACAATTGCCAAGGATGAGAAAGTTAAAGAGATGTATGCACGACTTTCCAATCTCATATATAAATCAACAGCTCTTGGAAAATCATACACAGAGTTAGAAATAGTCCGAAAAATCCTTAGAGTCCTTCAACGAAATTTTGACGCAAAAGTTACAGCCGTTCAAGAATGAAAGGATTTGAAACAAATCAAAGCTGAAGAGCTCATCACAAATCTCACCACTTACGAGCTAGAAATGAAATTCAAGGAAGAATGAGAAGGAGGTGATACTCGAAAGAAATCAATAGCCCTTAAAGGAACAATGGTAGATGATGATGATGATGATGATGATGATGATGATGGAGCAGCTGAGCTGACACTATTAATGAAGAAATTCAAAAAGTGGAATCATAAATACAAAAGTCCAGCTCTAAATCAGAAATTGAAAAGCAGAATAGCTAAAGCACTAGACAACGTATAAGAACGGGAGATCATTTGTCACAAGTGCAATAAATCCGGACACATCAAGCCCAATTGTCCTCAGAATCGACACGGCCTAGAAAAGAAATCAAAAAGGAGAAATTTTGCAGCCACGTTGGAATACAAGTGATGAAGATAATAAAAGTACTAGCAGTGAGAGTATGTGTCTTCGAGGTGATATAACTGATAGCGACGATGATGAGCCAAGCGAGGTATCAAAACTCACTCACTCAGAATTACTTATATATTTCCACGAAGTAAATGGTTGTTTTGAACGACTTAGGAAGAAGTACGCCAAACTTAAATCACAAAAAGATATCTTGATAGATTTAAATAAGCAACTTGATCAATTAGTTAAAAAATATCAAAGTAGGATCCCAAAGTGTGATAAGTGTCCATCATTCGAAGAGGAGATTAAAAAAATCAGAAATTAAATTAAAATCACTTGAAAATGAAATTCTGATTTTAAAAGAAAGCGAAAACACGAGGAGAGAAAATTCCATTAAAAAGTGCACACAATTATTGAACGAAAATTAATCTTTTAAAACACAATTCCAACAACTGTCAACGACTTTAGAAAAATTTTCCAAAAGTGAAAGATCGTTGAATATGCTATTAGGGAAACAAACTATTAATACAGTTAGACGGGGACTTGGGTATAATCAATCTGACCCTGTTAGAAGAAAAATTAAGAAAGTCAAATCCGAGTGCACAATTTGTAGAAAAATTGGACATAATCAAAACAATTGCTGGTATAGGCCCAAATACGTGAAAACTATACCAATTTGGGTTCCAAAAGACACAAATATAAAATCCCTTAAAGTTAAACAAAGCTGGGTGCCAAAAGGAACATATATAAATAGTTTTGGGTCTCCACAAAATTATTTTTCAAAATCAATTGCCACTAACAACCACGGACCTATATAAACAAATAGGTCACAAAAATCTTTCATCGTGTAGGTGTGGTGGCAGGCTAAGGAACTACAATAGTGTTACTTGGATTCCGGCTGTTCTAAGGACATAGCGGGCGACAAAGCAAAGTTCCTTAGCCTAGTACAAAGGTGGCAGAATCATAATGGGCTACAACAAAAAATTATCGTAAGGGTAAAAAGGTAATGATATATTTATTTTGAACGATATATTTAATGTGAAAATCTGCACCGTAATCTAATCAGCCAATTATGTGATAAAGAAATGAATGCTGATTTTGATTCTGACTTTTTCAAAATTGTTGGCCAAATTATTCTTTTATGCCGAGAACACTTCAAAAATCTCTGGAGTCAATGAACTACTTCATATAGATTTGATTGATGATAATACATTTGGCCGACTCTATATTCATGGTTTTTTACACGGTTTCAATTCAAATTCAAAAAATGTAAAAATGAATTCAAGGTATTTGTTGCAACATCATGGTCTGGTCTAACTAATGATAATTTTGAGTGAAAGAAAAATTCAGATGCAAACTACATTGGTAATATAGTTGATAGAAAAATTACTATTGAAACGTGATTTATGTTGAAACATTCATTAGTTGCATCACATTTATCAAAGAAAAAATCTGCATATTTTTCATTTCAAATAATTTTCAAATAACAGAATTTTTCTTCTAAAACCCCTTCTAGAAAATCATTTTTGACCTTGTTTCAGATTGGTCATTTTGGAAATTTTGATTTTTATAATTATTTTTGGATTTAATTTTAAATAACTGAATTGACTAAGCTGACTCCCTACTGATTATTTAAAAGATAAATAGTGATTGAAAAAGTGATAAGTGTTGATATTGATCATATATTATAACTCGAGATAGTATAATTTGTAAATTTCTTTAGAAATTTAAACAAGTGTTATAAAACTTTTTGTTGGTAAAAATTCCATGACCATTTCTATTTCTATCATATTTCTATCAACCATCACTCATCAAAATCCAATATAGTTTGTCAATATGTGGTATTTTAAATGGGAATCATTCATTTTTTATTTCATTATTTATTTTAACAAATAAAAACATCCAAAGCATTCACTCTCATTTAGAAGACCTCACGGTTATGCATGGGTGAATTACTTAGAATTTTTGATTATGTGCTTCCATGCTCATTTAAAAGTCCTCACGGTTATGCATGTATGGAATGCATATCAAAATTGATTGATTAAGTAGACAAGTTGATTCTAATCCCATTTAAAAGTCCTCACGGTTATGCGTCGTTAGAAGATACTTGAATTCATTTTTTAATAAAAAATTTGGAGTACTACTAATCTTATTTAAAAGTCCTAACAGTTATGCATGGTTAGTAGATATTCAAATTCTTGATATAAATATACCATAAATAGTCACAACTATATGGTTTTATATGATGATATCTTCCCTATCTTTCTAAAGTGGAATGCGCACCAAACAGAGTATTTATGATTTATTGTTTGATTTTTTATTGAAATTTAATATTTATACTCAATTGAGTTTTAATGTTGTATTAATGTCTATCACTATCTCTATTTCTGTAACACTATTACTCTTTTGCTGATAACAAAAGGGGAAGAGAAAAGTTAAGATTTTGATAAATAAAGGTCAAATGTTTTATTTGTATTTTCTATATGCATCTAGGCTCATTTTCATATTTTAATTTATTTTAATGCATATATGAAGGGGGAGCTTTGTTTAGAAAGGGAGCATTCAAATAGGGGGAGCAAGTTGAATGATCAAATACATTTAATAAATTCAAAATCTTAAGTATATGTTTGTTATCATCAAAAAGGGGTGATTGTTGAATATGCAAGTATATGATTTTTGTTTGATGATAATAAACATATATATATATATATATATATTCATTTAAATGTATTTGTTAATGAACTATTTTAAGATTAAATAAATATTTGCTGAATACAATAAATAACACATAATTTAAATTTAAATAGATATTTTATTCAAACAAATATTTATTACTATTTTGAATAGCACAAATTTGAGTTCTCACTATATATATACAAATTTCAATTACAATACAAATTCGATTACATCACCATCTATCATTTACAAATGCACCTCACTACAATTCACTCATTCACTCGTATTTATCTTCAACTATATTGCAAATTAACTCCAGCATCTAAGCTATCTGCAAAAGTACACACCGACACAGTAAAATTGAAAATAAAATATTTTTGCAGTGTAATTAAAATGTAACTTTAAAAATATCATCTGCCTCAGTTATTTGGGTTGTTCGTCATCATTTAATTTTGAATTCATCATACACGAACAGCTTGTGACATGCATAGTGTATCACTGTACATGCCACAAGGCCGTGCACACCGATCTATACACTTAATAAAATTATAGGGATATGTGAGCACAGGTCAAACCCAAATGAAAAGCCGTGTTCAACTCAAGTGAAATACAAATAAAGTCACGACATCAACACAAGGTCAAACCCGAGCTTTAAGCTGGATTTAACTCAGGTGCGCTTCAAAACATCAAAAAACTGTTGAGCACAAGAATTACTGACAACTAACAAGAACATAATGCAACACCGACACATGTCGAACAAGACAAAGTCACATACCATAGAATCAAGCTTCAAAAGTGAAATGAAGTGTAGTCATATGAAGACAATCAGGTGCAGTCACAAAATAAAAACATACATATATTCATGTATATTCACACATGTATACACAGAACCAAAATGTGGACGAGTTCGGACATGATCACTGACCACATATAAAAGTCAGTGCACAACATCCCAATACAAACTACATGAAGTCAATGCACTAACATATATATATATATATATATATATATACACACATACATACATATACACAGGTATATATACATGTAGTGACAACATATTAGACTGCAACAAGATATCAATGGAGCATATACATGAACCAGACACAAAAATGTACATGTATACCAGACCACTTCAACTACAAACACATTACGGCAACACATGGAGTTCAAGACAGTCAGGACAAACATGTAGACAATGTCAACAAGACCCGATATGTATGAATTCGAGCTCAAGCAAATTTCTGAAGCTCAAAGACATAAATGAAACTATTCAAAGAAATATAACTTCAACAGAGACCATATGATACGAGAAGAAGTTATGCTAGAAAATATATAAATGTCAAACTACCAGACCAGTGACCAATGCAATCATCTGACAGATGTGGGGATATACAAAATGCAATCAAGATTCAAGTAAAACACTACAACATACAACACGAAGACATATATATCAGTGAATATATATATATATATATATATATATATATATATATATATATATATATATATATAAGCATTGAAATAATGGTGCAACAGCGAACAAAGTAAGGTACAAGTCAGGTATGCTACATAGATGATCAGACAACTGCAAAATCAAGCCAGTTTCAGGGTTCAAATGCCAGAAATTCACAGCCATGCTTGCCGAGGTGATAGATCACAACAGAATATCAAAAATGACCGAAGTCATGGAACATCGGGATACAAGTTCAAACAAAACAAAATTAAGAAGCCGAAGTCAATACTCAAATCAAATGCAAAGTCAAAGTAAATTATCATATAAAAATATTTTCACTAAATCAAGTTTGTAGATTTCAAACCAAAGTCAATGCCATGATGACCAAGGCAACAAGAATGAACCAAGTCAGATTCAAAGCTGTGATTACCAAGAAATCAAATTGAACAAGTCAATACAAATCATCAACGTTCAAGTTGAATCGAACGGTAAGCTAAAAATTATCAGACGAATTCAATCAGTATATATGAACAAAAATATAGGGATTCGAACCCTATATAAACGATTAACATCATCGACCGTCGATCATCGAGTCCAAGCATATCTACCGAAAAAGCAAAAAGAATAACATACCTATACAAGTGGAACTCGATCGAGAAGCAGCCGGCTTCGAATCAAAGTGACCATTTGATTGACAAAGCAAACTGTATATAATTCATTCTTCAATCAACTACATAAGTCGGCGGCCTCAACAAATTCAAAAGCCCTAATTTCAGAGAAAGAGGAACGAACGAACAACTTTATCAAAGAAGAAAGATACTGGTGAATAATGAAAAAGAAAAAGGGACTTATTTGTTTATTGTGGGCCGGTTATTAGAGATAGTATTGTGGGCTTTTTAGATTAGGGTTTTATTACTTTAATTGCTTTAATTTTGTATTTTTCTTTTAAACGATTGTAATTTCTAGTCGTTTGAATAGGGGATGAGCTACGGTTGTGTAGTTCGTGAATTCGCAACTCGGTGGCTGAGTTATGGCAGGGTTTTGAGCGTAGAGTTAGTTTAGTCGATAGCGGGTGTCGCAAATTTACATGTGCAAACGTCTGACTATCTAATTTCTAGTAGAAACCTTGGGGGCAGCACATAGGCAGGGTTTTGCCGAAGCTGAGTAAATTCTGTGTTGTTCTATTGTCTGCATTTATTATTATACAATTATCTGTGCTGCTATTATTCTGTGATCTGTGTTGTAATTATTTTATATAAACTTCCGTAATAATTTTTATAATTAATAGTATCACCCTATTCATCCCCCCTCTAGGGTGAAATCGATCCTACATTGGTATCAAAGCTTAGGTTGCCTGACCAGCAGAATAAATATATGCGATAGTACGTGTTTATTATTTTTGAAAATAATTTTCAAAATGCAACTATATGTGTTTGTATATGTATACGGACATACACGAACATACTGGGAAAACTTTTAAATTTTGCAAGTTGTCCTATTGTGGGAAGTCAGAATTAATCCAAAATTTTGAACCTACAAATAGTTGAAATTGCTGAGAATAATGGATCTGAAGTCGAAAACCACCCCATCTAAGAGATACCCACCATTTCGGTTATGTCATCATGATCACGACAATATCTAAGGCTCGTAGGGTAAGTTCCCATTTCTCAACAAGCTCCATCAACAACGCCATTTGCTCCACTCGCTGAACCAGTACCACGCTAACTAGACTTCCTCCACCAGACTTCCCTAAATTGTGTATAGATTTCTAGAATATGGGAGGACAAGCATTTTTGGGGGTGGAAGATTTTGAAGAAACCAAGGCATGGATTAACGATTGCTACCATATATCCCAAGCACGAGGATGAGAAGACTGGGTTAAAAGGAGGATAACTACAAGGCACCTAAAGGGAGAGGTGCTGGATTGCTGGACCATAGTCATTAAGGAGAATGAAGAGGAAGGAATTACTTAGGTTAAATTCAAGGCTCGCTTCAAGTTATTATTCAGGTCCAATGCTAAAGTAAGTCTGCAATTGGAGAACTTTATCCGACCGAGGTAGGGAGACTCTACGGTGAAGGAGTACATCAATAAGTTCATGAAATTGGCTAAGTTTGGAATGAGCCTAATTGACAACCCAACTAAGAAGGCGATGAAGTTTGTAAAAGGCCTAAATTCTCTACATAGTGGGACACTTTTAACTTAAGTTCCCATAGGCACCACCTATGAGATTTTAGTTGAAATAACCCTAGTTCAGACAGTTGGTATAGAAGAAAAGGAGAAAGTAAGACTGTCAAATAATCAAGATAGAGCGAACAAAGGAGGGTCTGGGCAGATAAGAATGCTAAGGGGAAGATCAAGAATGGAGGCATGATATGCTGTAAATGTCAAAGGATAGGGCACGTCGCTAAGCATTATAAAGTGAGTTTGATGAGAGAAGAGTACAAAAGGAGGTTCTTTAACTGTCATGAAGAAGGACATTACAGGAACCATCGCCTGAAACTGGCAAAGGAGGGACATGATGGGCAAGCTTATGCCATTGAGCCTATACCTATCTCAAGCAGACCTCCTTCCAAGGATAAAGGAAAAGCTACAATGGAAGGTACAACTATTATTTTCAAAAAATTTATTTGTACCTTATTTGATTTGGGAGTATTGCATTCGTTCATAGTCAGAAGCGCAGTTAAATCTTTGGTATTAAAAACTCAATTGTTCACCAAACCTATAGTCGTGTCAAAATCCTGTTGGGGTCGACACGTCTTTCTATGATTTGCAAAAAAATAGTGGCGGATATATTTAATTTTGACTTTGTATGCGTGTGTTCTGGATTTTGAGGGGTATGGACTTATCTTAGGGATGGCTTGGTTACCTTAATACGTGGCTATCATAGATTATGATAGAATTGTATGGTTGACGAGTTTTAGGGGCTAGATATAGATGTTCGTCGTATTCCCCAAAGCTCGATCAAGTTAAACTATTTGTATTCTCTTAGCCTATCATAGGATGAGCTTTCATTTTTACATATTGTGACGACCGCCCATGACTCCTGCACCCAACAAGGAAATAATGCGCTGAAAAGTGTGACAGGCCGCCATGGACGATCATCAGGGTAAAGTAAACACAGAATAGTCTATCGTATTACTCACAGCGCATGGATAAAATACAATAGAAAGTATACATAGTGAAGCTCTATAGAACAGAATTCCCATCATATAAGCTCATAACAATTTGATACAAACATCTGAATAGTCAATACATCAAGCCTCACTACATAACACTCAGAGAATCATACAAACAGCGGAACATCCAGTACATATAGTAAGAAAATAATATGCAAAAGCCTCCAGCTCGTTTTCGTCATCAACAGCGTTAGTCACTAAGAACAGCACCTGTCACCTGCTACCTAGTCTGCCCATCCCAACATGGATGAACAGCCCAAGGTAATAAGAGTTAAACATAAAACCTTGAGTCAGACAAAAGTCTTGGTGAGCAGTAAATCAACTATCAAACATACCAAAAGAGCATAAAGGGTAAAAAGGAATAGGAACTCAACCATCCCACTCCACCTCTTTTTACAGTGATAGCCCCCAGACACAGCTAAGCAGAAACAAACATAGCAAAGCAGACAATTAAAGTAAAGCAATTATCACTCGAGTCAAGGTCGATGTTTTCCAAGTACAAACCCCCAAGGCCTAAACCAAGATCAGGTAAGCACCCAGAAAACATCGCTCCTGAGCCTGAATGATGATACAACCAAACATCCATGACTCTGGCTATCACTATTATCATTGCTTCAATATCACCGTTAATTGAATGACCGGCTCATTATTTCATCCGTCCGTCAAGGGCTAATGGTAACTCCGTTCTAGACATAACTCCGAACGTCATCGTAGCCCGTGCCTAGGACTATCGAATCTGCCCAGAGTACTAACACATCATCGTGACCCGTGCCTGGGATGTCGTCGTGACCCGTCCCAACGTACTCTTGCTTTGAGCATGCTAGAACCTTCAATAATGATGAAATCTCAGCCTTCTAGTCATCCTCCTCGACGACTATTCACATACTAGCTCAAGCACCTCTCGAGCCATCCATTATCAACAAACTCAGACCACATCACCGAGTTATCAACATGCTTGGGATGATCCCGGCTGGATTAAACCAAGGCTTTCTCATATCATGCTTTGCTTCATCGCATCATAGCAAAGTCTCATCTCAACATCATGTTTTGCCTCATCACATCATAGCAAAGTCCCATCTCAATATCATGATCAAATCTATCCATATGAGCTTTACCGTCCGCTTCATATGCCACGAGCAACTTTCCATATTCAAGAGCATTTCCACTTAGCTTTTGAATCATCTTCGATCAACTAGTCCAAATCAAGTCATCAATCAACTAACTTCGAACAATTAATCAAATCAATCATTAATCCAAGTAATAAATCATTCAAACAAGATGTAAATAAACAGTTATAACAATAATGGCAGTTTCGTAAATAAAGGGTCCAAATCTAACAAGCATGAATTCTAAGTAATATCTTGATGAATGAACTAGCATAGGTTAGCATGTAGTAAAACGGATATCAAAACTTGATGGACAATGGATCTACAAGCAGACTTAAGGAAAATGCGTGAAATCACTATCTTTAACACACAAACAAACCACCGATCCAATATACTCCTTTGGGTCCGTGTGAGAGATAACCACCACTCACCGAATCACCTAAACACTTCAAAAGCAACAAACTCCAGATCTGGACAGCAAAGGATCTAGCTTGATCCGACAAGGTTTCCCTTCAAATGATGAAATCTCTCTTCGATGGATGGAGATCTTCAACTTTGGCTCATGGATCTTCGATTTGATCTTCAATCTTGGATGGAAGTAAGCACTAGATTAGAGTGGAGAAAAGAAGTGAAGAAGTGTTGTAGTCGAGCTCTCAAAATAGCAGCATTTTGTCGCTCCAAAACCCGGATTCCAAAAATGAAGATAGGCACTTCTATTTATAGGCTGAAAAACCCTTAAGTCGGCCGCCCCCATAAGTTGTCGCCAACCTAATGACTTACCTAACACTCAGGCCGACCTACGACCTAAAGCTCTGCCGACCTAATAATGAATACCACGGTGCAACCAAGCGACTTAACAAACGTGGCCGACCTAACGACTTAACCAAGCTATAACCTAACGGTCTAACCCTATGGCCGACCTAACACCATACGTATGGTCTCAACGACCTACAAACCAAGCCAAATGCCGACCCAGCGACTCAACTGAGATGCCAACCTAACTACCTAACGACTTAGGACCAACCACTCACAAACCCATACGCGATTTAACACTTAACCTCACTGGGTACGATCTAACCCCTGTCGACCTAACGACCTACCATAAGTCGTTCAACGACCTAACTCCAACACAGGTTAACCACTAGGTCGCTACCTACCTTAGGTCGGTCAATTCTATGGGTCGGTTACTACTATTGGTCGGTCTTACCTTAAGTCGGCAACCACTATAGGTCGCTTACTCCACTAAGTCGCTAACATCTATAGGTCGGTCAAACTCTATAGGTCGGTCAAGTCTATAGGTCGGTCAAGTCTATAGGTTGCCCCACCGACCTAAGCACTACACAAGCTAACCCCTTAGTTGCTCTACCTCCTTAACTCGCTCCAACTCCTTAGGTCGATAGCTTCCCCTAACTCGCTCACACGACCTAACTTCCACACGAGCTAACTCTGGATGACTTAAACAATACTGACGACCTAGAGACAATTATTCTACGATTTATCGACACGTAAAATACGGGTCGTTACGTTCTCTCCCCCTTAGGAATTTCGCCCTCGAAATTCTAAAAAATCAAGAGCAATCAAAGACTATTCTGCATGCCTACCATCCATAATAGTCAACAAACCATGCATCCAATTACTAGCCTAGCATGTAGAATTCTAAGACTAGAACAAGTTACAAATTCATGAGATGTCACGACACCTTAGGGCCATACCTTGAAGAGTTTAGGATGAGCTGCCTTCATCCTCTCTTCCTCCTCCCATGTACAGTCGTTAACATCTTCACTCCATTGTACCTTGAGCAACTTGACTACCTTCCTCCTAAGCTATTTCGTGTCAGTTTCCATAACACGAAGCGGCTTACGAAGTCTCTTAACAACTGGATCAACCTCTAAATCTTCATAGCTATCAGCAGAAACCACTGTACTTGGGTCGTGCACATACTTCCGTAGATACGATACATGAAAAACATTGTGCACACCCGACATCTTTTCTGGTAATTCCAACTTATAAGCGAGCTTTCCAATTCGTTCGACGATCGGGAATGGTCCAACAAATCTCGGAGTCAACTTTCCTTTCTTCCCGAATCGAATAACATTCTTCAGTGGAGAAATCTTCACAAAAACCATACCACCTACGTCGAATTCCAAATCCTTACGACGCTTATCGGCATAACTTTTCTGACGATCTTAGGCTGCCTTCATTCGTCGCCGAATGATCTCTATGCAATCCGAAGTCTGTCGAATCATTTCTGGCCCAAGTATCAACTTTTCTCCTGTTTCCAACCAACATGTCGGAGAGTTACATGGTCTTCCATACAATGCTTCATACGGTGCCATACCAATACTTGACTGGTAACTGTTATTATATGCAAATTCCACCAAATGAAGATGATCTTCCCATGATCCTCCGAAATCTAAAACACATGCTCTAAGAAGATCTTCCAAAACTCTATTGACTCTCTCGGTCTGACCATCCGTTTGGGGGTGATAAGCTGTACTCAAACACAACTCGATCCCCAAAACTTTTAGGAAGCTCTTCCAAAATCCACTAGTGAACAATGGGTCTCGATCGCTCACTATACTCTTCAGAATACCATGGAATCGAACTATCCACTTAACATACAACTCAGCCAATTTCGACGCAGTCCTAGTTGATAGAACAGGAATGAATCTTGCACTCTTAGTCAAACGATCTACGATGAACCAAATCCCTTCATTTCCTGCTCTGGTTCTTGGTAGTCCATCGATAAAATCCATCGATATTTGCTCCCACTTCCATGTAGGAACTTCTAACGGCTGAAGCAATCCACTTGGCTTCTTCTGTTCGGCTTTTACCAACTAGCAATTCATACATTTGAAAATGAAATTTCCAACATCCTTCTTCATACCTTCCCAGTAATAGGTTCTCTTCATATCCCGGTACATCTTATTCCCTCCTGGATGAATTGTCAGCTTCGAGTGATGACTTTTCTTCAGAACTTCATCTCTCAATCCATCTATATCGGGAACAACTAGTCATCCTTGCTTCCGAAGCAAACCCTCTCGATCGACTTCGAATCCTTTATCCTTCTCTGGGTCTGATCCAGATTCTAAATCTCGGATAATCCTGACAAGCTTATCGTCTCGCTTTTGGATCTCGCCAATTCTTTCCACAAGAGTAGGTCTTATCGATAAGTTTGCCAACATCTCAGGTTCCAATTCACATCTGGGCCTGAAGTCAAATCCATCTAAATACTCGAGACTCTTCCATTTCGAAAACATGGCTCCCAATCCTGCATGTCTTCGACTTAACGCATCTGCCACTGCGTTACCTTTTCCCGGAGTATAGGCTATACCAAAATCATATGATGCTAAAAACTCTAACCATCGTTTCTGTCGAAGATTCAAATCCTTTTGAGAAAACAGATACCTCAATGACTTATGATCTGTAAACAACTCAAATCGGACTCCCAGTAGGTAATGTCTCCACATCTTTAGAGCAAAAAAAATCGCCGCTTACTCCAAATCATGAGTCGGATAATTCCTTTCATACGGCTTCAGTTGTCGACTTGCATATGCAACAACTTTATCCTTTTTCATCAGCACTGCACCAAGTCCAGTGCCACATGCATCGGTGTAAACCACCATCTCATCATTTCCACTTGGAATAGCCAAAACAGGAGCACTTGTCAATCGCTCTTTCAGGATTCCGAAAGCTTGCTCACACTTAGCATCCCATCTGAACACTTGGTTCTTTTTCGTCAATCCTTTTAATGGTGCAGCTATCTTGGAAAAGTCATTGATAAACCGACGATAGTATCCTGCTAATCCAAGAAAACTTCTCACATCAGATGCATTCCTAGGTCTAATCCAATCCTGGATTGCTGCCACCTTGGCGGGATCAACCGCTATTCCATTTCCAGAGATAACATGGCCTAAGAGCCTCACTTCGCCCTTCCAGAAGTGACACTTTGAAAACTTAGCCCTCAGCTGATGTTTCCGCAAGATTTCCAAAACAACACGTAAGTGCGTCTTGTGCTCTTCTTCAGTTCTGGAATAAATCAGAATATCATCCACAAACACAAGTACGAACTTGTTCAACTGATCCCTGAATACTCTATTCATAAGATCCACAAAATACGCTGGTGCATTGGTCAATCCAAACGGCATTACCAGCCACTCATAGAATCCGGATGGTGTGCTAAAAGCAGTCTTCGGAACACTATCCTTTGCCACTCTCAACTGGTGAAATCCCGTTGCCAAATCCATCTGAGAAAACCCCTTAGCTTCGTGAAGCTGATCAAACAAGTCATCTATTCTCGGCAATGGATACTTGTTCTTCTTAGTCACTTTATTCAGCTCACGATAATCCACACACAACCTCAACGATCCATCCGCTTTGGTTGCAAACACAACTGGTGCACCCCATTCGGACACACTACGCCGAATGAATCCTTTCTGTAAAAGGTCATCAACTTGCACCTTCAACTCTTGTTGTTCCCTAGGCGCCATCCGCCTAAGAGGCATCACAACAGGTTTGGATCCTTTAACTAGATCGATACGAAACTTGATCTCTCTATGCGGCGGTAACCCTTTGACCTCGTCAAAGACATCCTCAAATCCATTCACAATAGGCACCAATGACAGTCCATCCCGCGGAACAACCAGCGAATACATGAAGCTCATGAGGACGCCTTCCTCTTGCTTACATCGTATCACAACCTTTCGCCTCTCCACATTCTCGACTGTCACCTCAAGCCTCTCACAATCAACCTTTGCCGCATACTTCCTAAGCCAGTCCATACCCAAAATAATTCCGAACCCCGCAAAGTTCAGAACAAAGCAATCACAAACAAAAGAGCAATCATGACTCGATACAACTAGACCACGGCATACCATACACAAACAAGACGAACCCCCAACTGGATTAGTCACAACCAATGGTCTATCAACAATATCCGGTTCCAAACCCACCCGGCCTACTAGATCATTACAAACAAACGAATGCGATGCCCCAGTATCAAACAACACTCTAACTGGAACACCACATAAAGAAAGAGTACCTTGAAGCACCACACTCTTTCATTTCTCTTCCACGGTAGGAGCTTTCGAAGATGATGGAACAACCCCCAAAGCATAAGCTTGCACAATCTGCTTGTCCTTCCTTGGTTCCGGACAATTCTTCCTGAAATGCCCCGGTTTGTCACAGTTGTGGCACTTCGCTGGCACCTTCAGATTCTTATAATCTCTGGACCAATGGCCCTTCTGCTGACAATTGTAGCAGGTCACTTCACCCTTTGGCTTCTTGTGGCCATCCTTACCCCTCTGTTGTTGCTGCTTCCTTTTCTTGTTTCCACCCTGCTGTGGTTTAGACCCTTCCTTGTTTACAGCAACAACAGATCCTTTAGGAAACAAATTCTCATGCCCGAGAGCCTTCTCCACAAGCTTCTCAAATGGATCGTCTAGATGATCCACCAACTGTCTCCCAAGATAACTGTCCAAGCCTGTCACAAACTTCTCATTCTTCTGATAGGGAGATTCAATATATGACCGAGCATACTTGGACAAGGCTTCAAACTCTGAAACATACTCAAGAACTGGTCTTCCACCTTGCTTGAGTTCCACAAACTTCTTGAACAGAATAGATTTCTGAGCTGTAGAAATGAACTTAGCTTCAAATCTGACTTGGAATTGCTCCCAAGTAATCTCTTCCTCTGGAGTATCAATCGTGATGGAATTCCACCAATCAGAAGCTCTTCCCTGAAGCTGTCTTGATGCAAGCTTCCTCTTAGTTGCATCCTCAATTCCCAAATCACCAAAGATCCTTCTACAAGCATCTATCCATCTCTGAACTTCTATGGTTGATTCTATTCCCAAGAAAACCTTTCCTCCAAGAGCAGTATAGTCTTTACACAACTTAGCAAAATCCACTGGTCTTGGGGCTTGAACTTGGACTCCAACATCTACTGATGGCCCTGGAGCTGGCATCCTTCTCATGATCGAAGTCATCATAGCCTCGAACATAGAAGCATAATCAGCAGCCCCCTCAACAGCACGGCCTCCTCTAGCAGCTGGTCTCCCTCTTCGACTCATTCCTAATATCTAAAAGAAATGATTAATATACCCTGGGGAAACAACTGCATAATAAATTCAAATCCTTCTAAGCTACTATATTATATATAGTAATCATCCATCAAAATTACAAATGTGACGACCGCCCATGACTCCTGCACCCAACAAGGAAATAATGCGCTGAAAAGTGTGACAGGCCGCCATGGACGATCATCAGGGTAAAGTAAACACAGAATAGTCTATCGTATTACTCACAGCGCATGGATAAAATACAATAGAAAGTATACATAGTGAAGCTCTATAGAACAGAATTCCCATCATATAAGCTCATAACAATTTGATACAAACATCTGAATAGTCAATACATCAAGCCTCACTACATAACACTCAGAGAATCATACAAACAGCGGAACATCCAGTACATATTGTAAGAAAATAATATGCAAAAGCCTCCAGCTCGTTTTCGTCATCAACAGCGTTAGTCACTAAGAACAGCACCTGTCACCTGCTACCTAGTCTACCCATCCCAACATGGATGAACAACCCAAGGTAATAAGAGTTAAACATAAAACCTTGAGTCAGACAAAAGTCTTAGTGAGCAGTAAATCAACTATCAAACATACCAAAAGAGCATAAAGGGTAAAAAGGAATAGGAACTCAACCATCCCACTCCACCTCTTTCTACAGTGATAGCCTCCAGACATAGCTAAGCAGAAACAAACATAGCAAACCAGACAATTAAAGTAAAGCAATTATGACTCGAGTCAAGGTCGATGTTTTCCAAGTACAAACCCCCAAGGCCTAAACCAAGATCAGGTAAGCACCCAGAAAACATCGCTCCTGAGCCCGAATGATGATACAACCAAACATCCATGACTCTGGCTATCACTATTATCATTGCTTCAATATCACCGTTAATTGAATGACCGGCTCATTATTTCATCCGTCCGTCAAGGGCTAATGGTAACCCCGGTTCTAGACATAACTCCACACGTCGTCGCAGACCGTGCCTAGGACTATCGAATCTGCCCAGAGTACTAACACGTCATCGTGACCCATGCCTGGGACGTCGTCGTGACCCGTCCCAACGTACTCTTGCTTTGAGCATGCTAGAACCTTCAATAACGATGAAATCTCAGCCTTCTAGTCATCCTCCTCGACGACTATTCACATACTAGCTCAAGCACCTCTCGAGCCATCCATTATCAACAAACTCAGACCACATCACCGAGTTATCAACATGCTTGGGATGATCCCGTCTGGATTAAACCAAGGCTTTCTCATATCATGCTTTGCTTCATCGCATCATAGCAAAGTCTCATCTCAACATCATGCTTTGCCTCAT
The DNA here is from genome assembly GCA_030765085.1 of Allium cepa. Lineage (NCBI taxonomy): Eukaryota > Viridiplantae > Streptophyta > Magnoliopsida > Asparagales > Amaryllidaceae > Allium > Allium cepa. The sequence continues at coordinate 593,363,717 of CM060928.1, forward strand.
CACATCATAGCAAAGTCCCATCTCAACATCATGATCAAATCTATCCATATGAGCTTTACCATCCGCTTCATATGCCACGAGCAGCTTTCCTTATTCAAGAGCATTTCCACTTAGCTTTTGAATCATCTTCGACCAACTTGTCCAAATCAAGTCATCAATCAACTAACTTCGAACAATCAATCAAATCAATCATTAATCCAAGTAATAAATCATTCAAACAAGATGTAAATAAACAGTTATAACAATAATGGCAGTTTCGTAAATAAAGGGTCCAAATCTAACAAGCATGAATTCTAAGTAATATCTTGATGAATGAACTAGCATAGGTTAGCATGTAGTAAAACGGATATCAAAACTTGATGGACGATGGATCTACATGCAGACTTAAGGAAAATGCATGAAATCACTATCTTTAACACACACACAAACCACCGATCCAATATACTCCTTTGGGTCCGTGTGAGAGATAACCACCACTCACCGAATCACCTAAACACTTCAAAAGCAACAAACTCCAGATCTGGACAGCAAAGGATCTAACTTGATCCAACAAGGTTTCCCTTCAAATGATGAAATCTCTCTTCGATGGATGGAGATCTTCAACTTTGGCTCATGGATCTTCGATTTGATCTTCAATCTTGGATGGAAGTAAGCACTAGATTAGAGTGGAGAAAAGAAGTGAAGAAGTGTTGTAGTCGAGCTCTCAAAATAGCAGCATTTCGTCGCTCCAAAATCCGGATTCCAAAAATGAAGATAGGCACTTCTATTTATAGGCTGAAAATCCCTTAAGTCGGCCGCCCCCATAAGTCGTCGCCGACCTAACGACTTACCTAACACTCAGGCCGACCTACGACCTAAAGCTCTGCCGACCTAACAATGAATACCACGGTGCAACCAAGCGACTTAACAAACGCGGCCGACCTAACGACTTAACCAAGCTACGACCTAACGGTCTAACCCTATGGCCGACCTAACACCATACGTATGGTCTCAACGACCTACAAACCAAGCCAAATGCCGACCCAGCGACTCAACTGAGATGCCGACCTAACTACCTAACGACTTAGGACCAACCACTCACAAACCCATACGTGATTTAACACTTAACCTCACTGGGTACGATCTAACCCCTGCCGACCTAACGACCTACCATAAGTCGTTCAACGACCTAACTCCAACACAGGTTAACCACTAGGTCGCCACCTACCTTAGGTCGGTCAATTCTATGGGTCGGTTACTACTATAGGTCGGTCTTACCTTAAGTCGGCAACCACTATAGGTCGCTTACTCCACTAAGTCGCTAACATCTATAGGTCGGTCAAACTCTATAGATCGGTCAAGTCTATAGGTCGGTCAAGTCTATAGGTTGCCCCACCAACCTAAGCACTACACAATCTAACCCCTTACCTCCTTAACTCGCTCCAACTCCTTAGGTCGCTAGCTTCCCCTAACTCGCTTACACGACCTAACTTCCACACGAGCTAACTCTGGATGACTTAAACAATACTAACGACCTAGAGACAATTATTCTACGATTTATCGACACGTAAAATACGGGTCGTTACACATATAGTTCGAGAACTTTCCAAACGATTTTGAAGAAGTCTCTGATCTTCTACCTTGAAGGGAGATCGAGTTTAAGATTGACTTGGAGAAGGAGGCAATGGACCATTGCGTTGCCATTGAAGCATATGGCCCTTAAAGAAAGACGAGAGATAGCTAAGAAGATTTCAGAGCTATTACAAATAGGGTTTATTCGTCATAGCACTTCAAAGTGGGGAGCGCCAGTTGTCTTTGCTACTAAGGCAGATAGCTCATTAAGGTTATGCGTCGATTAACAAGCATTGAACAAGCTAACGAAGAAGAATATGCATCTTTTGTGAGAAATATGGATTACAGATCTTAAGGCTAGAATTAACACTAAGGGGGGGGGGGGTAAATAATGTTTTAAGGAATTACTAAATCTTTTTGAGTTTATGTTAATTTGAACACAAATGTATGCAACATTCAGACACAGATATGATCACATAATCAAACACAGATACAGAAATAAAGTAAAAGCAATAAAGGAAAGAACACATCGGATTTTATACTGGTTCAGAGTTACCCTACATCCAGTCCCACACACAAGTACGGATTTCCTTTCAAAAGAAATTGTTACAATTACAACCCTTGATTTCAAGGCCACGAGGTACACCACTCCAGATTCACAATCCTATGGGTAGAGATACTTGATTTTACGGGCAACAAGTTCACCCAATTGATTTCACATGCTACAATCACATCTTTTCTCGCTTGATTGATTTCAAATGCTACAATCACACCTTTTCTCGCTTAATTTATTACAAAAAATTCTATAACTCTGAATACAACTGAGATCTGTTGAGATAGTGATAGAGAATCAAACCAGAGATGATCTAGTTAGATTCAATGGTGATTTCGACAGAGTAATGGTAAAATATATATATATATATATATATATATATATATATATATATATATATAGAAATGTGGAAGAAGAAGAGGAGTGAAATCAGAGAAAATATGTATATAAATTCATTTAAAACTGCCCTTATTTATAGTAGAACAACAACCATGTTCATTCGTGAAAGGATATGACGAATAGTCACTTCCTTTGAAATTCAATTTTTGAAATCAACTGCCACCTTATCGACAAGGGGTCCAAGGGGTTGTCGAGAAGCCTATGGTATTTTTAATGATTTGTTTTTCTTTGAAAATAACATCTATCTTGTATTAAAACTATTTTTAAACTTTATAAATATACTTAACTATAGTTAAAATGCATAAATAAACATAGAGAATAATATTTTGGTATATGTATAAAGTTTTACTATAATTTTATATTTAAATCTAAGTATAAATATTAAAATTTAAATATATTTTTATTAAAAGATAGTTCAAAACCAAGGATAATTTGAATTTGAAGTAAAGATTATTTTGAGGCTAAAAGTATTGTAAAACTAGGATAGAAGTTTTTGATTCTTTTAAAAGGAAGGTTTTGAAATTATTTTGAAAACAAGATATACTTTTGTAAAAACATTTGAATAAAAGTTAGCGGATACAAAACAACGTTCCACTAGATTTTTCGTAGGTTCCATCCTACTTAGGGTTCCATCCCTTTAACAGGCTCGAAGTGGATTCCATTCCACGAATAAATTGGATTTTAAGATGCCGGTAATTTTTTAGGAGTTTTAACAAAATTCCTAATTAAATTACTTATTATTGAAATCTTGAATTCTTGATAATCTTGATACTCATGAGTCTTCAATCTTGATATCTTTAGTCTTGAATCTCTATAGTGTATGGCCTTCATTCTTGGTACCTGCATGATTAAATCTTACATATACATATATATCTAAACTGTAATGTTAGTATTTATATTTTATAATCTTATTATAAGGTTGTTGTCATCAAAACTATCTTCTTAGGGACTAACAATCTCCCCCCTTTTGATGATGACAACCTTTGTTTATAAAATATTACTTCTATCCTAATAACTCCCCCTAAAACTAATAACTCCCCCTTAATCTATGCCTAACTATCCTATTTTATATTTCTTCCCCTTTATCATCAACAAAAACCATCCTAAAACCATAAAACTATATAATTCCCCTTAAACTAGTACTAGAATAAAGTACAGTAAATGGAATGTGAAAGACATTAACATAATTATATTATAACTATTCAACACATAAATATGTATAAGTATATTTCAAACAATCCAATCAACACGCACATCAAATCCAATCATGTCAAACAATTCAAACAAGTCAATCAAGTCAATCAAGTTAATTAAGTCAAACAAGTCAATCAAGTCAGACAAGTCAAAAACTAATAATCCTATACTATAAGACAATACTGCAAACTCCTCCTAAATAAAATACACTCATTATGTATACATGTATGCAATATGTAGTTTGTAATGCAGTATGAAATGTATGACATACGCAATGTAGCATGAGATAATATGCAAAATGAAGTGCAACTTGTGATGCAAATGATTATGATATTTCATACATTGTAATTTATGATGTAATATGCAATGAAATGTGATATGAAATAGGATGCATAATGATATGTAATATGAAACAAAATGATAATGAAGTAAAATAATAATAATAATATACAGAATGATATGATGATATATATATACTACGGTTAAAAGACATCCAGATTATAAGATAAACATGAATGATAAGTAATATCTAATTGACAAGCAAATATATATATATATATATATATATGTGTGTGTGTGTCAAATTATTTATTATAAATCACTTCAACCAAACAAAGGTAATACACACCAATTACTAGACTTAGGTTAAGGAAACTAATGAATGAGACTGAAAGAGTATTAAAGAAAAGAGTTTAAAGGTAATAAATGATATTAAAACTATAACATGTTCATGAAAGGTAGTAATTAAACTCAATATTAAAATCAAATTGCTAAGAAATATGAATTTAAACTATATATATATGATCAAATATGGTTTTTATAAAAATTAATAGCCTACTTATTTAGTTTATTTAAAATGTTTTTTTTAACTTGGTTGTTTTTTTAGGAATCCAAACTTCCATGTTAATAAATACTTAACTTACTAATTAAAACCTTTATATTAAATTACTATTGGTTTAAATATTTAAAAACATGTTTAAACATCTTTTAAAAAATATATCATAATGAAATATTAAAAATAACAAAAATTGAAAAACTAAAATAAACATGTGTTATGTTAAGGCCTCTTTCATTTAAAATTTTAATTAATTACTAAAAATTATCTAAACATTAACTTTAAAATATTCTAGTATAAGTTAGAAAATAACTTTTAAAAAGAATAGAGAAAAATTCTTAATTTAAATATTATTTTTACATGGTTTAAAGTTTCATAAAGAAAAACAACATTCAAAGAATGCTATAAAAAGTTTTTGTAATAAAATATATTCAAAACTTTATAAAACTGAAACTGTAGCTTTAACCAAATGCTGTGTAAAGTTTATGAAACTCTACAGTATTTCAAAGCACAGAAATGCTATAAAAACGAATTTGCAGTAATTACAAAACATTACAGAAGAAAAGAAGCATTTTAGAAATGCTATCTAAAATTCCGGGCTTGTTTTTACATGATTTTGCACTAATTTTATGACTAGATTTTGACGTGTAAATAATTGATTTTTGACCCAATTTTTTAAAGTAGTTAATATAACTAAATCGCTTAAAAAATATAAAAAATTATGGAAAAAAACATGTGCAAAGACACTTGGAATTATGCATGTAAGAATGCTTTTATTATAGAACAAGTGTAATGACACGTGACATTTTGCATATATGTCACTATGTACTTATATGACAAGTGTCATATGATGTGGTGCAATCTTATTAATTGAAGAAATATATAAATAGAATCTTATTATAACATTCTAAATTCATTCTATTAATTTCTTAAAGATATAAAATTAATATCTTAAAAGAAATAGAGTATGAGAAGTAAAAATAACATTAGAAAAGTTGAAATCATGAATGAAGGTATGCTTTTATACTTAGTATAGTTGTAATAAATTAGTTGTAAGATTTTATTTGAAAGGAACACATTTTAAAAGACTTAATTATGGTGTGTCGATATATGGACAAAAATATCAAAACTTATAAAAGAGATAAATTTCTATACCTAACTAAATGCATAAGTATATATTCCTAAATGCAACAATAAAGATGAAATAATAGTAAGTACCAATTTTTGCGCTCCATCTTTCTAACTTTGTTGTTCTTCCATTATCGTCAACCACACATTTATATCTTCAGAATTTAATGACGAGATCTGTTCTATTGTGACAGGCTCGTTTTTCTGATCATCGAAGTATATTCATTTGCTGAATTTGAAGACCTTATGAGAAAGATGCAGATGATTTAGTAGATTGACTAACTTGGCGTCAAAACTTTGAATTTGAATTTTGAATGAATTGACACTTCGACCACTATAAATAGGCCTAATAATCACCACTTTTCATAAATATTCCTCTTCCTCTTCTTCTTCTCGTTTTTCTATATACTATCAAACTTCTAGAAGGCATATCTCCTTCGTTTCTTAACGAAATTGGATCAAACCAGCGGCAAATCGAAGAGGAATGCAGGGACTACGATCTAGTAATAGTTTGGTGATGAATTTGGATGATATTTTGGTGCAACAGGCTGATCAGTAGGAGAAATTTAGAAAATCCCATGCACAGTTTTTCAATTTTGGATAGCCAACTTCAAACTGTCATATCTCACTCAATTTTGTTCGGAATTTGATGATCCACCCATCAAAACGACCGTGGGAACGAGGACTACAATCTAAAAGGAGCTGGGACAAAATACTCAAATCTTTAGATGTAATTTGAAGACTTCCATTGACAGTTTGCTTTCTTTTTCTTTTTGTTCACCAAAACATCATTTGACCATAACTTGGTCATTTCTTGACGGATTTGCACAAAACTAGTGGCATTGCGAAGCAGTTGGAGAGAAGTACAGTATCAAGTAAAGTTGTAAATGAGAACCAAAAGTTTTGTATTGATCAGGTACCCATTTCATTGTCAATTGCCATTATATATCCATTTGTTTTTCTTCATCAATGAATGATTATCTGGTATCTTTTAACCAACTGTCATTAGACATAACTCTTCTCCAGCAAAACAACATAACTTTTAAAAGAATCAAGTAACTTTTCAAAATAACTAAATGTAGTTTTAAACAAAAATATCATGATGATTCTGTGACATATTCATACGAAAATAGTGTTAATAATTCTATCAAAAAAAATTGCCATTTAAATTTTTTTCAACATTCAGATTATGAAAACTTTGAAAACCTTGCTCTGATACAAAAAGTGAGAAATGCGGATTACGGATCTTAAGGCTAGAATTAACACTAGAGGGGAGGGGTGAATAGTGTTTTAAGGAATTACTAAATCTTTTTGAGTTTATTTTAATTTGAACACAAATGTATGCAATATTCAGACATAGATATGATCACAGAATCAAACACAGATACAGAAATAAAGTAAAAGCAATAAAAGAAAGAATACACTGGATTTTATACTGGTTTGGAGTCACCCTACATCCAGTCCTGCACACAAGTACGGATTTCCTTTCAAAAGCAATTGCTACAATTACAACTCTCGATTTCAAGGCCACGTGGTACACCACTCCAGATTCACAATCCTCTAGGTAGAGATACTTGATTTTACGGGCAACAAGTTCACCCAATTGATTTCATAGGCTACAATCACACCTTTCCTCGCTTGGTTGATTTCACAGGCTATAATCACACCTCGCTTAATTTATTACAAAGAAGTATATAACTCTGAATAGCACTGAGATCTGGTTGAGATAGTGATAGAGAATCAAACCAAAGATGATCTAGTTAGATTCAATGGTGATTTCGGCAGAGTAATGGTAAAATATATATGTAAAGAAATGTGGAAGAAGAAGAGGAGTGAAATTAGAGAAAATATGTATCTAAATTCGTTTAAAACTCCCCCTATTTATAGTAGAACAACATCCATGTTCATTCGTGAAAGGATATGACGAATAGACATTTCCTTTGAAATTCAAAATTTTGAAATCAACTACCACCTTGTCGACAAGGGGTCCTAGGGGTTGTCGACAAGCCTATGGTATTTTTGATGATTTGTTTTTCTTTGAAAATAACTTCTATCTTGTATTAAAATTATTTTTAAACTTTATAAATATACTTAAATATTGTTAAAATACATAAATAAGTATAGATAATAATATTTTGGTGTATATAAAGTTTTACTATAATTTTATATTTAAATCTAAGTATAAATATTAAATATTAAATATATTTTTATTAAAAGATAGTTTAAAACCAAGGATAATTTGAATTTGAAGATAAAGATTATTTTGAGGCTAAAAGTGTTTTAAAACTAGGATAGATGTTTTTGATTCTTTTAAAAGGAAGGTTTTGAAATCATTTTGAAAACAAGATATACTTTTGTAAAACATTTGAATAAAAGTTAGTGGATACAAAACAATGTTCCATTAGATTTCGTAGGTTCCATCCTACTTAGGATTCCATCCCTTTAACAGGCTCGAAGTAGATTCCGTTCCATGAATAAATTGGATTTTAAGATGCCAGTGCTTTTCTAGGAGTTTTAACAATATTCCTAATTAAATTACTTATTATTGAAATCTTGAACTCTTGATAATCTTGATACTCATGAGTTTTCAATCTTAATATCTTCAGTCTTGAATCTACAGTCTTCATTCTTGGTACTTGCATGGTTAAATCTTGCATATACATATATATCTAAACTATAATGTTAGTATTTATATTTTACAATCTTATTCTAAGGTTGTTGTCATCAAAACCATCTTCTTAGGGACTAACATCTTTTACCTAGAATAAACGACTTGTTTGACCAACTTGTTGGTGCTAAGGTCTTTTCCCAACTAGACTTGGCCAATGGATTCCACCAATTAAGAGTAGCTAAAGGAAGTAAGGAGGAGACTACTTTTCACACTCCGGATGGACTGTATAAATGGGAAGTAATGCCCTGAAAAACGCCCTTGCATATTTCATAGATTTGATGAGTATAGTCTTTAGGAGGCAACTGAATAAGTTCGTCATAGTGTTGGTGGATGATATTCTAGTATTATCTAAAAGTGAAGATGGACATGAAGATCACCTAAGGGAGGTACTGGAGACCTTGATAGAACATTAGCTAAAAACCAAATTTTCAAAGTGTCCTTTTTGGAGGAAGGAGGAGGTTTCTCAGTCATATTGCCTCCAAGTAAGGATTAGCTGTTGACCCTGCAATGGTAGCAGCTAATCAAGACTGGAAGATTCCAAGGAACCCTATTGAAGTTAGGAATTTTTTTGTTTAGCTGGGTAGTATAAGAAATTCATCAAGGATTTCGCAAAGGTAGCAGTATCATTGAGTTGACCTAGCCAAGTCTATGCATAGGATAAGAAATGCATGGAAGCATTTGAGAAGCTAAAGGAGCTGTTGACTAATGCACTGTTGCTAACTATTCTAGATGGATCGATGCCTTTCACTGTTTATACTGATGCATGTGGTATGGGGTCAAGATGTATGCTTATGCAAGAAGGCAAAATGCAAAGTGATAGCTTATGCAAGTTGGTAGTTGAAGGACCATTATAAGAGGTATCCCACTCAAGAAATAGAGTTAGGGGCTATTGTATTTGCCTCGAAAATGTGGAGGCATTATCTTTTAGGGAAAATGTTTCAGCTATTTACTGATTATAAGTCCATTAAATACCCATTTTTTCAAAAAGATTTGAATCTTAGGCAGTAGAGGTGGATAGAGTTTATAACATCATATGACTTTGAAATTCAGTATATCCCATAAAGGTAATGTCATTACATATGCCTTTAGCTTGTGGCATGCTAATTTTGGTGCTATATATGAGTGGAGGCGGTTGGAGTTCCTCTCAAATTTTAGTCTCCAATTGCCAACATAATTCACTCCCGGCTATCTAGCGGCTATAAAAGTAAGGCCTGCATTTATGGGCCACATCGGTCAAGAATGGAAGAGGGATGCAATGATAATCGACATTTTAGACAAGTTGGGTAGGGGAGAGCATTTCCTCCACAAACTTAGGTATTCAACCGATGAAAGAGGATGTCTAAGGAGAGATGGATGGTTATATGTTCCGGTAGTAGAAGATGTTCTGGATAAAATTTTGGCTGAGTGCAACCATTTTAGGATAGCTATTCACACTAGTGGAGATGAAATGTATAGGGACATGAAGCGGATTATCTATTGGCTAGGGATAAAGAGGCAAGTAGTGGAATATGTTACTAAATGTTTGATGTGCCAAAGGATAAAAGTAGAACAAGGGAAGCACAAAGGCTTATTATTGCTGATAGAGATACTAACTTGTAAATGAAAGCATATATCGATGGACTTTATAGATTGGTTGCCTATAAGACAAAGTGGAAACGAAGCTATTTGGGTTATAGTGCATAGACTCACTAAAAGTGCCCACTTTATTTCAGTGAGGAGTAATAGGATGGCAACATCTCTAACTAAAATTTATATTAAAGGAGTAGTATGACTACATGGAGTTCCAATCAGCATTATTAGTGATATAAACCCCTTATTCACTAGTGAATCTTGAAGGAGTTTGCAATCAGCTTTAGCAATGACGTTGAATCTTAGCACCACTTACCCCCATAGATCGATGAATAGATAGAAAGGGTGAATAGGAATTGGAGGATTTATTGAGAGCTTGCATCATGGATTTTGGAGGACGGGGAGTAGTACTTACCCTTAGTAGAATTCACATACAATAACAATTACCAAGCGATGATTGGTATGACACTCTTTGAAGCCTTATACAGGAGGCTGTGTAAGTCGCCCAACTGTTGGAGGGAAACTACCAATTTTTTTTATTTGGACCAGAGTTGATCCTTATGACTGAAAAAGGTTGAGGTGATTAGGCGGAATGAAAGCTGTTTAGAACCAACATAAGTCGTATGCTGACAAGCGAAGGAAAGAGTTGGAGTTTTCAGTTGGAGATATGGTATTCTGTAAGGTTTCCCCCTTTGGAAGGTTATGAGGTTTGGAACATCGGTGAAGTTGGCAACAAAATTTGTTAGGCCTTTCTTGATTTTAGAGTGGGTGGGAAAACATGCGTATCGAGTAGAGTTTCTAGCTATGTTTGCAGAAGTCCATGATGTTTTCCATGTATCACATTTAAGGAAATGTTTGCACGACACTGCCACTGTTGTAGAGCCTGATCAGTTAGCATATATAGAGACATACCCAAAATATCACCGTGTGCCACTACATGTACAATAAAGCATGGAGTTAGGAAGATTCATAAGAAAGAAATTAGGCTCGTAAGAGTGTAATGGAGAGATAATCCGGTAGAAAGTGCACAAGAGATAGAAGAGAAGATGAAGGCTTCTCGTCTTGAAATTTTCTCTAGTAAATTTTCTCTCTTTAAAATTTAGTATTGGCTAGTATTAGTTGCATCATGATTGATAAATTGGATGTTAGGTAGATGGTTATATAGATAACATTGTTGCAGAGTGCAAGTTACACAGCTTACGCTATCTTTCCTTTATGAATTTTGAGGACAAAATTCTTTTAAAGAGGAGAATGTAACATCCTGTAAAATTTATAAGAAATCAATTAATTAATAATGAAACCAAAAATGGAAATTTTACAAACATTAATTTTTCCATGAAAGTTACACTACTATATTTGTGGTGATTTTCTATGCAGCTTTTGTATTTAAAGCTTTGCAATTGGAGTCCAAACGAAGAAGTTATTGACGTTGAAAATTCCAAGACGAAAATAATTCAAATAGAATTAAATTTATAAATTAAAAACGGTAATAAATATTAAAAAGATAAGGCGTAGATTTAGCGTTTAAGCAAACATTAACGGCTTTAGTAATAAAGGAAATAAATAATATACCATTAGAAATTAACATTAGCTAAAAAAATTGGTGCCATAGACCGAAGGCCAACTGATCGCCTTTATTGGGCTGATCGACCCGTTGAGTTGAGGTAGCTAGGGCTTTTCAATGCCCGAATGACCCGAATTTGATTTTTTTAAATCGGCTTTAACCTATGGTCTAGATGTGTTTTAACCATTATAAATAAGAGAATAACCCTCTCGCATTTATTCATAAGAAAATTAAGCATGCTAATAGGAATCTGCCAGTTTTCTTCCTCCCAAATAAACTTTCTAAGTTCAAAAATAAAAGATTCGAGCTTTACGGAAGAGATTAATCAGATTAAGGGGAAAAAGGTAATGAATTCTACATATATGTATATTTCTCTATTTCTATTCTTCCCTAATCTTTGAATTTTGAATCTAATCTACATACAAATGAATTGTTATATTTTCCCTAAATTAATACAACATAAAGGAGTCAAATTGTAAAGTTTTTCTCCCTTAAAATAGAGGTGTTAATTCTACTATGTTAGTGTAAAACAAGTTGGATGTTTCGATTCCATTTTTGAATATGTGTGTGTGTGTGTGTGTGTGTGTGTGTGTGTGCAAGTCTATTTTGTTTAGCTAATTTAAATTGTGATATCAGCTACTGTTTAAAATGTGATATAGGACAGGGACTTGTATGGATATGAAGATTGTGGCATTTGAATTATCTTAACAACCTAAATAGGAAACAAAAATCTTAGTATAGAAATATTTTTATGCATACCTAGGAATATTTCATAAAAACTATTAGCTAAAAATTAACGTTAGGTGTAGATATAATAAAAAAGTATATAATAAGTAGCTTAAAAAATAACAACAAACCATAGAAAAATGAAGTTAAGAACAAATGTGGAAATTAATCCATAATTGAAAGGCAAAATAAGGAGTTTCCCTTATACGTCCTTAAAGCGTAAATGCTGGTGAGGTATATTATGTATATTAGCATGTTATACATACATATTAGTATGATTTTGTAAGGTTGAAGAGCAGAAATATGACTAAGTTGTAAGGGTGCGAGGTCAGTTAAAAGTATACTTAAGTCTTCCCAGCTAATATAGCTACCAACCGTGTGACTTTGGAACTGATGTGAGACATCACCTATAATAAATACCCATGGTGGACGCAATGTTAAAATCTATTCTGTAGGGTAAACATACCCAACTAATTTGGCTACCAACACCTACAAATAGTCAGACAAATGTGAGATGTCACAGTTTGGGTCATGGGTCATAGAACAAATAACCCAAGATCGGCCTGCTTTGGGGTTGGAGGTATTAAATAGCTATTGTTGGGTATGCCTGCTTTCCATTTAAGAAGTATTAAATGGCCGGGATTATCTTTTAGATGCATAGTGGAAATCTCTGAAGGGGTCGCTTCAAGGTTGAGGTATTTAATGAATATTGGAGGGTCTGCCTCTTCCCCATTTAAGAAGTATTAAGTGGCCATATGGGATTTCCTATGATGTTAGTTAGAAAGTACCAAAGAGTGATTCACCTAAGTCTAGGTATCAAATGATGGTTATCTACCTAGGGTCTATGTATTAAATGGTTGGAGTCTGTCTATTTCCCAATAAAAAGGTCTTAAGTGACTCAAGTACTTTCTCTTGCATCGTTAGGATATAATTACCAAAGATGGGTCATTGGACCCAATATATATTCCACAGTTGGGTTATACTCATGTTATAGTTATGAAGTTGGACTAGAAAGGGCCATTGGCCTATAGTTGGAGATATGTTATAAAGCTAGATAGGAGAGGCGTTAGCCTACAGTTAGAGGTATACTTGGAAGCTATAGTTAGGAAAATGCATAAGACACAATCTTATCTAAATGACAATGCCCAAATACTATTATAGTGAGACTTGATATTTTCATTCATAAGACATTGACATTTTGATTCCCTCCTCATTACAACCCACATATTAGCGGGAATGATGTCGACGATGAAGTGTGAAGGAGGCATAAAGACCAGTGGAGAGGTGGATATTTATTTATGTTTATGATTTATTTTGATGTACCTAGATTTTAGACTTCTCGATGTTCAATTTTGAGTCATTATGTTATGGATATGTGGAATATTGTATTTATGAGATTTGGAAATATATGAAATGGGTACTTACTTTATTATTATATTTTATCCCTTCCATAGCAAGATTCTAAATACATGGATAGATAAATCTATATATTATTTATTTGATTAATTTTGCCGACTAACAGCCAGCTTTGGAATGGACATGAGAATTGATAGGCTTTTATTGGGTTAAAGTTTAGGCCTGTTACGAAGAGGGTTGTTACATGAACACTTTTATTGCTTTCATGGCGACTTTAGGTCAGTGGAACACTATCTCTAACTATATTATTGTCTATAAGTATATGCTTATTTATATAGATTGACCTCAGGGATATTGTTAGATCTATAACACAGGTGCGGTTGTTATGTCGTTAGGCGATGATTAGATATCACCCAAATACCTTAAAAATGTGATTAGATCCAATTAATATGTATTGTAATGCAAACTAAATGATAGACAGGATATGTAAGCCTGAATGTTTGCATTGTTGATTGACATATATGCTTGTATGTTTGGATTTGATGCTTTTATTTATGAAAATTTTATTAGATAACTTAAGTACAATGGATAGACAAAGGGGCGTTGGAGCATCGATAGAAGTTGGGCAAGTTGCCGAAATGGAGAAAAGCCGAAAATTTTCTATGTAATTTGATCAATATTGATCCATCATGGGTCGACAAAGATCGATAAAAATTTGCTAAGCTAGGATGGAATGTAAAAAATAAAGTTTCGGATCAATGCTGAAAATCCCAGGTCAAGCCTAGGGTTGGCCTGGGGAAATTTAAGGAGACACGAAAGTTAGCCAAGTATGTTAATGGATCATTCATATATAGGTTCTATGGCAAGGAAATGAGTCAACAAGCAAATTTTCATCAAGTATATGGACCGGCATCATATACCATGAATTGGCATCAATCCATCATGGATTGATATCGATCTATAGAAGGTTGAGAAAATTCTTAAGGAAGCATTGACTTAGGTTAAAATAAAGCAAAGAAATCCTCAGAGCAAATCTATAGATCAGTGCCGATCCATGATGGATTGGTACCAGCCTATCAAAAGTTGGATAATTTCCCTGGAGTAATTGGTTGTCAAGCCCAGAGTCAGGCAAGGAAATCATTGGAGTAATTACCGATCAGTATTAGGCATCCATCAAGGGTGGATTGGTGTTGAAGTGCTTTGGGGCTGCGCAAGGAAAACCTGGGGAAGACTCAAGGAAAAACGGGAAAGTGAAAATTTATCTTCAAAGTGGCATATCTATGCAAAATCCGATTTTAATGAAACTTTGAATGTTCTGTCCACTAACATGTTCTTCATTATATTAAGTTTTGGGAAGAATCTAGATAGTTCAATTTTTAAGCCATGGTCAAAAGATCTAACCTTAAATAGCGAATATCGAATCGATTGGCAATCGAGCGGTATAATAATGGGTCGACATGTAAGAATGAATGGTTTCAAGACTGTCGGTTTAGGTCTAACTCCATATGACTTTCTATTGTTTATTTAGTAAATATCAAAGTGATGAAAAGCGGGTGACAAGTCCCATAATCCTATTATTAATATTATTCATTAATGCATATCTTGGAATTAAGAGTATCAACTTAAGAGCAGATGGCTACTAAATAAGTAACATCCTTCTTCGAAAAAATAGTGGATTACAGTGTTTAGCAAGCAAACTCTGTATACTCTTACATGCGATGTTCGAGGCATAGAAGCATGACACTGAAGGGCTCATTTTTGATGTGTTGATGACCATATCCATATGCTAGTCACTAATGAATGAAAAGGAAACGTGGATCATTGGAAAGGGAATCGAAGGTAATTTGTACCTAGTCTCATATTGACGTTGAAAATGGCTTGGGACATATTTTCCCCCAGAGCATAGTGTCCCAGTACATTCAATATAATGATAATTCACTGAATAAATGGGTGCATGAAATGTGTGGTTGTTGGGGTAATGCTCTTCACACATAGCAATCAGGATAGATATATATAGGTGTAGGTTCCACAAACCCATATTAGAAGTGACTAGACTTACCCAATGGCATGGTAGTATAGAACAAAATTTAGTATGCCTTTGTAGTTGGAAATGTTGTTATAGTTCTAACATGTTGTATGTAGTTTAGATAGGTTGAGGTATGATTCCATGTAGCCGCATATCTCTTATCCAGTATTTCATATGTTTAGTATATGCGTATTTATGTACCTAATGTCATGGGCTAGTTCCATCCTCACACTAGGCCTTATGTCTAACCCATGCTTTATATTTGTCTTTTTTATGTGACAACCCTCGGGTACTCTCACTTAAAGGAATATTATTCCTATGAATAGGATTGCTGGGAAAGTATTGATTCAAGGTGTTAAAAGTGAATTTCTTCACTAAAAGGTTATTTAAATGAAGGAACATTCTTTCAAATAGAAAATTTCCCTGCTACCGTTCCTTTTGCGGCTTGTTGAAGTAGTTTGTTTCTAGGGTATGCCCTTAATGTAAAGCCTAAATTTGTTGTAACTTGGGTTGATTCAATTAAATGTATTTGAATAATAAATATTACTTGAATTTAAAGTTGGCTTAATTTTGAAATAAAATTTATGAAGGTTATGAATAAACATAAAGTTGTTTAAAATTTTCATTTATTAAAGTCATAAATAGATAAATTTGAAATTGTTTAAACTTTATTTTATAAAAGTTATTAGTAAACATATTTAAATTTGTTTTTAATTATAAATAAAAAATTCAAAATAATTTAAATCATAATATGTTTTACAAAAGTTACAACTTATAAAACATTACAATAAAGTTTAATGTTAATTAATTTTTAATTAATAACATTTATAATAAAATATAAGTTTAAGATTTATATTTTATTATAAATGTTATAATTAATTATAAGATAATCTTATATAATATGTATAAAATAAATAAAATATTATTTTAAGAGTTAAAATAGAAACTGTGATATGAGCAAAAATAATGTTGAAGAGAAAATAAGCATTGAAAAAGAAGGTTTGGTAAATGAAACATCACATATAGCTAAAGGTAAAACTTCTGTCACCTGGAAATCTTTTGGGGATAATATGAAGAATAAGCAACAAAAATGGAAACCCAAAGCTACACAAGTGAAACAAAAAGGGATGGAACCAAACATAGGTAAAATGACTACAGAGTTGGACTTAAATAATTTAAAAAATACAGAAACAACTCAGGTTACCAAAGATAGACAGGTACAGGTTGTAACACAAGATCCAATTGAAACAAATAATGCCTTTTCTATTCTTTCTGATGTGGAGGAAGGAGAATGTATAGAAGAGAACATGGGAACAATAGGAAACATGCAAGTGGAAACAGGCAATAATGTAAAACAGCAGTGTAAAGGAAAACCAGATAAATACATTAGTTCCCAGAAGAAGCATGTACAAACTGAAGTAAGTAATTACAATCAGCAGCAGAATATAAATCAAAGTAAATACAAAGGAAAGGAAACAGCAGTTCATTATTGCTCTTCTAATCCGGAGTATACTAATACTACTGCAGCGGTTACATCATCTATGAATACTAGTGTTGACATATCAGACAGTCCATATGCCAAATTAAAGCCACCCCAAGAAATCCCATTGTTTACTCCTACTATTGATATCAATGCTCTATCTGAATTGGTATCATCTTCAGAATCGGATTTCTGTTCTGAAGACGATATAAATGATGGCTATGAATACAATCACGAGCAAATTTTGACAAATCTCAATCTAAAGAACTCCAAAAAGAGTGAAAAGAAAGCCTCTGCTAAGAAAAAGGGACAGCAAAGAGTTACAAGGCAATCTGCCAAAAAACATAAAAATAAATGATGATAGATAATATTGGATATTGGAATATACGTGGTGGGCATGATGATGCCAAAGTATATGAAATCAAACAACTTATCAAAGGCAACAAATTGGGAATAATATGCATCAGTGAAACTAAATATTCAGAAGAAGAAACTAACATATTTGCTAATCGCATTGCATATGGGTGGGATTTTATCCACAATCATATTGCTGCCCCTTTTGGCCGTTTATTGATTTTGTGGAATCCCCAAGCTTACTCAATTAATGCTACTGTTACACACAGACAATTCATACACTGCAATATAGATCACTTACCTACTAATTACAAATTTAACACTACTTTTGTGTATGCAAATAACATGAAAGCTAATAGACAGTTCTTTCTTGACTTACTTCCTACTTTGCACACTTCCAGTCCTTGGATTTGCTTAGGAGACTTTAACTGTATGCAAAGCTCTGAAGACAAGATGGGTGGGTTACCTCTGTCTTTGGTGGATGTTGCTCCCTTTAATAATGCCATCCTCCTTTCTCAGCTACACGAAGTTCCTAAATCAGGTGTATTATACTTGGAATAACTGTAGCAGATCTGGTAATAGAACTTTTTGCAAACTGGATCGCTCTTACTTTAATTCTTCTACTTTCAATGCTTGGCCTTCTCTCATTTATTTTTTCCCTACACCATCTCTTTCTGATCATAGTCCTATTATATTAGATTGGGGAACTAGGAATAATAAAGGTCCTTCTACATTTAATTTTTTCAACAGTTGGATTGCCGATTCAGAATTTTTTCCATTGATAGAGCAAGTTTGGGCCTCTCCTAAATTTGGGAATCCCATGTTTATTCTACAATCTAAGCTTAAATGTAAAGCTTCTATTAAAGCTTGGTCATTAAATAAGTATGGTACTGGTAACCTTCTTTCTTCTAAATTAAGCACTGATCTCAATGATACTCATATTCAGTTGCATGATGATCCCAGTAATATAATGCTTTCAGATAAAGTTCATGAGCTTACAAAAAAATTGAAATTAGCTATCAAATCTGAGCTTCTTATGCTCCGTGAAAAAAATAAACAAAACTGGGATATAGGAGGAGATAAAAATACTAAAACTTTTCATAATTCTTTGAAACTCAAGAAGACTTCTGCCTTAATCCATATGATTAAGGATATGCATGGGTTTGAAGTGAATGCACATTCTAGTATAAATCACTCCTTTCTTAATTATTATAAACAACTTTTTGATTATTCTGACTATGTTACTAATTTACATGTCCTAAATGACTTGTCCCTTAATACTATCTCTAATGAACAAGCAGGTAATTTAATTAAGCTTATTACTCCAGAAGAAATACAAGGTACTATTTTAAAAATGAAATCCACTAGCTCCCCTGGCCCTGATGGCTTTTCTGCTATGTTTTTTCAAAAATGTTGGCACATTGTAAAACATGATTTTTGTAAAGCTATTCAACACTTTTTCAGAACAAACACCTTACTGAAGGGTATAAATCATACTAAATTAGCTCTTATCCCTAAGGTTAACCTTCCCTAATCAGTTACAGAATTCAGGCCCATTGCTTGTTGCAATGTCATTTACAAATGTATTGCTAAAATTATCTCAACTCGCATGAAAAGTTGCCTGACTGATTTAATCTCTCCTAATCAAAATGGTTTCATAGCTGTGAGATCTATTATTAATAACATTTTACTTTCTCAAGAGCTTGTTAAAGGTTACAGTAGGAAAAACATCTCCCCTAGATGCTTCCTGAAGCTAGACATTCATAAAGCTTATGACTCTGTTAGATGGGAGGCTATCATTTCAATTATGTCCAGAATGAACTTTCCCCTGCCTTTTTTAGCCTGGATATACACTTGCATTTCTACGGTTTATGTGTCATTATCTCTCAATGGTGAATCTTTTGGCTATTTCAAAACCCAAAAAGGTATTAGGCAAGGGGATCCTATTTCTTCTTCTCTATTCATCTTAGTTATGGTAGTACTTACATACTTGATTAGTTTAGAATGCAAAAATAAAAATATTGATTTTCATCCTAAGTGTCAAAAACATCAAATATCCTCTTTAATGTTTGCTAATGACCTATTGCTCTTTACTAAACCAAATATTAAATCCATCTCCAGTGTGTTCTCCACTCTTCAAAAATTCAATCAGATGAAAGGACTCCACATAAATAAAAGTAAATCTCATATAAATATTGCTGGGGTTACTGAAAACAATTACCAGAGTATTCTTCTGCTATCTGGTCTTCAGGTCATGGATCGTAATGCCATGTACCTTGGTGCACGTATGTGTAAGTCTAGAATATCCAACGTGCAATGCCTTCCCTTATACGAAAAAATTATAATTAGACTTAAAAATTATAATGGTAACAATCTATCACAAGCTGGCCGGCTTGTGATCATAAAAAGTATTGCCACTTCTATGTGTGCATACTATTTTAGGCTTTTCATCATTCCAGCAAAGCTTATTAACATGTTAAATCGGGCATTTAATCATTTCCTGTGGCATGGTAATATTTACTCCACTAAACTCATACCAATTGCATATAAGAAGATTATATTTCCTTTTAATAGGGGTGGTCTAGGTATTATTAATCTTGAAATATGGAACATTGCCACTGCTTCTCATCACGTTAACAGATTGCTTAGTAATAATATGGGGTTGTGGGAGGTCTGGAATAGACAGTTCAACCTTAAAGGTGGCAATTTTTGGACTATGGATGTTAACAAAGATGCTAGCTTCCTTTGGAAAAGACTTATGGACAATAGAAGACATTACCTGCCGATGATACAATGTAGCACTAGCAATTCCTTTTGGTATTCCCCTTGGTCTGCTCCGGGTATGATCCTTTCTCACTTAATTGATTATAATCTCATTTCTAACTCTGGTATACCACAAAATGCTAATGCTAATTCCTTTATTGTCAATGAGAATCTCCATTTGCCTCAAGTCAGTTCACCCACGTTGAACAACCTCTGGTCTTCTATTACTGCTGCATTTAAGTATGAGGATCAATCCAAGCTTCGATGGAAAGACAAGCACCACAGCATTTCTTTGGTTTACAAAGCCATCGTACAAAATTATCATACATCTCCTTTTCCTTGGCATGCTCGAATATGGAAGTCTGGATCGAAACCTAAGCACAACCTTCTACTCTGGAAATGCCTGATGAATGCCTTACATACACAGGATAATCTTGTTAAAAGGAAATTTATCGATCACTCTGTGTGCATCCTATGTAATCGTGCCTCGGAAAATGTTGGCCACTTATTTTTCAGCTGCCTATTTTCCTACCAGCTTTGGAAACGGGTTCTTCACCTCATTCATGAGAGGCCTCCGTTCAGAAACTTCAATCTCGAATGGGTTCGTATCTTTCAACAAACCAGATGGAAAACCCTATCTACAACTCGCCTACTCCGATACCTTAAGCTAACGATAGCGGCGATTTGGGAGGAAAGAAATATGCGCAGATTTACGAGGTCATCGTCTACTATTTCTGCTCTTATTTTTAAAATTTTGTTGCGATGATGTCGCGGTATTTGTTTGGTTGTATGGTTGTCACTGTTCCTCCATTTGTTTGCTTAGTAGTATCTAAACTATGTATTTTGATTTAGCTTAATAAATAGTGGACTGTCCACTTAAAAAACAGGCTGGCCTTGCCAAAAAAGAGTTAAAATAAAAATAAAACCCATTATAGTTACAAGGAATAAGTATTTACTATATAATATATTCAATTGTATAAAACACATTATATAATGTATCCAATTGTATATACATATAAAATGGAAAATGTGGTCAATATGTATCGAGAATACTTACCATTCCTTATAGATGATAATACTCACTATTATTATTTTGAGATTATGAGTCTAAAATAATGCTGCTCTTTGTCATTTATAATATAATTAGAATATTATACTTTCTTATGGTTATTGAGCATCGTTAAGCCATAAAATATTTATAGTGATGGTTATATTGTCTCTAAATGGGTAAGAACATGCAACTTTGTTAAGCACCCTCAAAGGTTACAAAAATTTCCTTTGGCAATCACAAATTAATGTGTCATGAGTATCCAATATATTTTATGATTAGTTGAGCATCCTCAAGGCCATAAAGCCATTAGGAGCAAAGAATGTATAGTTAGGAGTTATACATTAGATATACTAATACCGTGTTTTTTCCATTTATAGAGATTACAATTTATTGAGCACCCTTCAGGTTGTAGTGACATGATAAATGGATCCTAACACTCGTCGGATGAATTTATGAAATTCCCACATCTTATTTAGGGTTTTTATGAGATATAAAATCTAATGGAAGCCATTTTTGAAAAGTATACTAAATCACTCTAATAATTATAAGAACATATGTAATATTAAAATAATCTACTTTAATATTTTTATAGATAATGCAGTTGATAAAATATTTTTAGACTTATGTATACCAAATGAACTTAATTATAGACTGACAAAGTTATATAAAAATTTACTTAACAATAATTAATCTTTTGACATATTGTTGCTTCAAGGCCCATGCAAGAGATGATTGATGCAACAATTAAAACTTTCGAGTCTTGGTAACTTAAGTATCAATTTGTTTGAGATTGTATTGTGAGTTTTGAACTTGAAAACAATACAAAAGTATGAACAATTAATCCATATTCGATCACTATTGAAGTAGAATAGTGAATTTGTTGGATCGGGTGTATTGGTAGCGAAGAAAAAGAGGAAAATTTCAAAATTTCCTTTTATTAATTTACACTAGGTCTTATTTTTTTGTTTACATGAATAATATCTTTGCACTAAATCATACTTAAAGGAGTTTGCTATTTTAATTTTAGTTTACTCAGTTTATATTAAAACCTTTATGTTTGTATATTATGGTTTATCGTTATTAAATATAACATATGTTGTTATTTTACACTACGCCATAGATGGCCTATTGCAACGAAAATACAAGATGTTGCTAGCTACAATGTAACGATAGCTATGCTATTTTTGTCTATTACAATATTAGCTTCAGGATGTTAGCATAGATGTCAACACTATGTTGCAGTAGCTATAGACTTATAAAAATATTATAAAAAATGAGTGCCGACTGAAAAAAAGCGGGCTGAAATAATTTTTAATGCGGGAAGCAAAAACAAAGCGGCAAAAGTTAATAAAATATTGAAGGGTTTCTCTCAAACACTTAACAAAATATGTACTCTGCCGCTCAACCTCTCAAACACTCAAACACTCTGCGATTTCAATTAGGGCTAAAAATTCTAAGTTTACAAGCTTAATTGGGGTTCGATTACGGCAAGTTCGATTTCAAGTTCAATTAGGGCTTCGGTGTTTCAATTAGGTCTTCAATTGGGGTTCGTTTGGGTTTCGAATTTCAGTTAGGGTTTCGATTTAATCTGCTACTTAAGGTATCACTCTATGTATATTTCAAGTTTTTCCTGATTTGATTGTTGTGTTGCCTAATTTACTGATTTACTTGTGAGTTCAGGTGTAATCATATTCCTGATTTTATTATTGTGTTTGTCTTTGAATGTTATTTGTGTGTAAATTAGTGATGAATGACGAGGAAAAAATATGGGCAGAACTTCCTAAGTTCAGTGAAGGATATATCAGTGGAGTGAAACATTTTATTCAAAATACTTTTTCTAGATTCGCAGTAGGTGATGAAATTACATGCCCTTGTAAAAAGTGTCATAATCGCAAGTGACATCGTCAAGAGGTAGTCCACGACCATCTGATTTGGAATGGTCCATCTGAATTGTACGTGAAATGGATTTGTGAGGTTTTCTGTCTAGATCCTGAAAGGAGTGATAATGATATGGATCATGAAGCGGGAATAAATTTTGGAGATAATATCGATGAGATGTTGCATCATACTTGTGGAAATATGCAGAACAATGAAGGTGGATCTTCTGATGGAGCAAATGGAGTAGATGTCGATGCTAGAAAATTTCATCATCGTGTTGAAAAGGGAAAGCAGCCATTATATCCCGGGTATACTAAATTTTCGCGATTAAGTTTCATCGTCAGGCTTTATTCTTTAAAATGCCTACATGGAATCACCGAGTCTGCATTTACCGATTTATTAGAAGCTTTTCCACAAGCCCACATCCCTTTATCTTTCTATGCTACCAAAAATATCATTAAAGATTTAGGTCTCGATTACCAAAGAATACATGCATGTCCAAATGACTGCATGCTATATTGAGCAGAAAATGAAAAGGAAAATAACTACAAAACTTGTGGTTTTTCAAGGTGGGCTATACCGAAAAAGAAAGAGGGTGTTGACAATGATCCGGAGCAGCGGATTCACAAAGTACCAGCAGAAGGGATACATTATTTTCCACTAAAACCAAGGCTGCAAAGGATGTTCATGTCCAAGGAGTATGCAGAACTTATGAAATGGCATGTAGTGGGATGAAAAAATGATGGCAGACTTCGACATCCAGCTGATGGCGAGGTTTGGAAGATGATGGATGCCAAATATCCTCATTTTTCATCTGAGAATAGAAATATCAGGTTAGGAGTAGCAGCTGATGAATTCATTCCTTTTCGTACAATGACTATAGCTCACAGCACATGGCCAATCATATTGCTAAATTATAACCTTCTACCTTGGTTATGCATGAAGCCAGAAAATTTGATACTTTCAACCCATATCCTTGGTCCACAGTCTCCTAAGAATAGCATTGATGTCTACATGCAGCCTCTTATCGCAGAATTGAAAGAATTATGGGGTCTTGGCATACAAACTTATGATGCCTTAATTGGTGCTAATTTCACGTTACGTGCAAGCATGTTATGGACGATCAGCGACTTTCCGGGCTATGCAATGTTATCCGGCTAGAGAACAAAGGGTTATTTAGTTTGTCCTATATGCCATTTCGAGACTTCTTCAGCTTACTTGAAACATAGTAAAAAAATGTGTTACATGAATCATAGGAAATTTTTAGATCCGGAACACAAGTGGAGGTTTGATAAGAAAAGGTTCAATGGTGAAATTGAAATGGGAACATCTCCGGGAATTTTATCTGGGACAGATATTGAAGAATTGTTGGCTGGTTATGAAAATATTTTTGGGCAGAAAGAGGTCAACAAGAATAAAAATGAATCCCCTTTTAAAAAGAAGTCAATATTTTTCAGTTTACCATATTGGAGTCACAATGTATGTTGACATAACCTTGATGTTACGTACATAGAGAAAAACATTTATGATAACAAACTTGGTACTTTACTAAATATTGATGGGAAGTCGAAAGACCATTTAAGTGCTCGGTATGATTTACAAGAGATAGGCATCAGGGAGGTCCTTCATTCGGTTCTATCAGCTGATGGGAATTACCTTAAGATCAGCGCTACCATATTTGCAATGACGAACAAGGAGAAAGAAATATTTTGCTCGGTGTTGGAGAATGCTAAACTGCCTTATGGTTGTGCAGCTAATATCAACCGGTATGTAAACAAGAAAGAGAGGAAAATTGCAGGGTATAAGAGCCATGATGCTCATTTTCTTCTCCACTACTTGTTGCAATTTGCTATGAAGAAATCCGTAAAACCTGAAGTTGCATTACCTATGATAAGATTAGGTGCATTTCTAAGAAGTCTTTGGAGTAAACTTATCAATTTGGCTGATCTCAAGAGGCTACAAAAGGAAATTGGGGAAGTTCTTTGTCAATTTGAGATGATATTCCCAAATGCTTTCTTCGATATAATGGTGCACTTGCTAGTTCATTTATGCAAGGAAATTGAATATGGTGGACCTGCACATCTTCGTTGTATGTTTCCTATTGAGCGTTATCTTTGTAAGCTGAAATCATATGTTTGCAACAAAAGTAAACCTGAGGCGTCCATTTCTGAAGGTTATCTTGTAGAAGAATGTTTGATATTCTGTTCAAGGTTCTTAGGTGGTGATGGAGCAGGAAAAATGAAATTTGAAACTTGTCCACAGAATCTGGAATATCCTATTGGCACAAGAAGAAACAAAGATGGAAATGGTATTCATCTTAAAGATTCTCAATGGACGGCATGTCACCGTTACATTCTATTCAATTGTGGTAACAAGGAAATAGAGAGTTTACTTGAGTAAGTTTTTAAGTTTTATTTTTATTTTAGTAATTATTGAAGAATTAGAAATTTTATTTCTATCTTTTATTAACCAGGTCTTTATTCTAGGGAACATCGAGCTTTAATTGATGGTCATGCATTATCAAAAAAATATAAAAGAGAGAGAGAACACAGTGAAGAATTTTGGAAGTGGTTAAAGGAAGAGGTTGGGAAAAAGGAGGGCATTTCAAAAGAAGTACAACTGCTTGCAATGGGCCCTCTTCCAACAGCTAAGAGGTTTACTAGATATGTTATCAATGGATAAAGATTTTATACATGGTTCAGAGATGCCAAATGTACAACACAAAACAGTGGTGTATTTTTGACAGCCTTGACTACTAGCTTTGCAAGTTCGAAAGATCAAAATCCATTGGTTGGTGAAGTTAATTACTATGGATCAATTGAGGAAATATTAGAACTAGATTATTGGGGAGAATCTAGTGTGGTTTTATTTAAGTGTTGTTTGTACCAAGAAGAGAAAGATTTATATGGGCTGACTCGTGCAATTTTAATCGATTGTGCCAGAAATCTGATCCTTATGTTATGGCTTCACAAGTACAACATGTGTTTTATATAGAAGATCCAATTGATAAAATATGCCACTATGTTATCAAGAAATTGCTGAGAGACTGGTGTGAAATCGAAAGTGAAGATGCAAATGAAGATTTGAATGATATCCAGCCTGCTTATGGAATGGGAAATCAAGATTTCGATGTTCATTGGTGTAGAGATGATGTCCCAATAAGATGAATCCGCCTTCCACCTAGCAGAGTGAAAGAAAATGCTTCTTAATTTCTGTGTATCACTATCATATTTAATTAAGTAACTAATGTACCAAATTTAAGTAAGAAAATGTTGTTTCTGCCTTGATTAAATGTTGTAACTGATGTATCATATTTGTGGCTTTTTTTGTCTCTTTTTTAGTGTTTCTGCCTTTATTACATTTAGTGAAGTGACTGTTTTATTTTATAATGCAGTTGGTTTATTTTAATTTGTAATTATGTCATTCGAATGTTAATTCCTTCATTTTGTGTAGGATGGAGGCAAATCTTAAATTCCATCACAAGGGAAAATTTGAGAAGAATGGATATGTTGGTGGAGAAGAGACTTCTGTCATTGGCGTTGATTTGGATATGTTTTCTTACACAGTACTGATGGAGTATGTCAGGGATGAGCTAAAGTACACTGATATTGGAGGAGTATATTTATGGAAAGGTCCAATGAGTGGGTGGAAATTTGTGACCAGTGATGCAGATCCGTGGGAATTAATGCAAATAAAAAATAATGGTGATTACATTGATTTCTATGTCGACACCGTGGTTGATGATAAAATTAAGCCAATGAAACAAATGCAGCCACATGTCGTCGTACGCCCAAGGAAGAATCTGCTATCTCCAGGTATAAAAATATCTTCTCATTTGTACTATTTTGATAAATTTGGTCATAAGAAAACTAACGATGGAACAACCTATTTATGATTACTTTCAAATGAATTTAAACCAAGATCCAATTATAGCATCCGATTCGAAAATTCATAAATAAATCATACAGAAGCTCATCCAAAGTAAGTGATAAAAACTATAAATAGTTAGCTTTTTGACTGGAAGAAGATAAAAATATCTTCTCATTTGTACTATTTTGATGAATTTGGTTCTCGCATGGCTGAATTTGTTTTTCATTTTGTTGTTTTTTGTGTACATAAATTTTTTGTGCATTTTTGTTTGAATATTAGGACTTGTTTGATTTTTAGTGCACTTAGTAGAATAATAAAGGAACTGGAATATTAGTGTACATGATCAAGTCTTAATTTCTTTAATTAAGTTTAAATAATTATGTTTATGACATGATAAACTTGACATTTATGTCTTTGTATGTTTGCAGCTGCGAAATCACAGAAACGGCAATTTGTCACCACTCACCATCTGCAACAGGCAATGAAAAACAAGAAGCAGACTGAAGTCTTTACTCCGATTCGAAAGTCTGCATGGCTAAACAATCCACTTACCGATGAGACGCAGACTGATTAAGTCTTTAGTCCTAGAAAGTCGGCACCGCTAAACAATCCACTTACCAACGAGACACAGACTGATCAAGTCTTTAGTCCTAGAAAGTTGGCACGGTGAAACAATCCACAAGTGAGCGAAGCTGCTGTGAGTCCACGCATGGACAGGAAAAAGGTGATCAGTAAGAAGTCAACCGGAGTCGGTAGGTCTACAAAGTTACCGGAGAAAAATCCAACTGAAGTCAGTAGTTCTACGAAGACACCAGAGAAGAAAAATCCAACTGAAGTTAGCGATGCAACTTTGAATATCAACTCTGCAAGTGTCAGGAGTAAATTGAATTTCTATAATCCTCCAGATGAAGAGGAAAATATGGATGAAAATGAGATTCTAGTAAGAAGACTACAATCTGATCTTCTAATATGATGTTCTTCATATTTTTCTTATATTTACAATAATGTCTTGTTAAATTACTTTCATGATGATGATCTACTACCTCCACCGCTTACAGAATACGAAAGGGAGAGAGCTAAACTTGCATCACAGAAGAATAGTGTTTTTGAAGCTCTTGGGATGCCTACATTAGTTACTGGATTGATAAATGAATTTGAAAAAAATAAAGGAAAATCAAAGATGCCAGCTGAAAGCGAAGATTATGCTCCAGAACAAGAGGAACCTAGTGAAGATGATACTTCAAAAAATCCAGTAAAGGTGCGTTATAGCTGAAGATTTAATTTTATGTTGGTAATTATAGACTAGCTTCCTTATTTTTTTTATTTTATTGTTTTAGTGTGCATATTTTAGAGGACCAAAAAGGTTATGATCACAAAGCTTCAGTCTGGACCAACAACTCGTTCACGGGCCATTGTTGAATCTGCAACTGATAAGAATGCAACTCCGGAGGCAGGGGAAAATCCAGTTCCTACACAAACTGTTGATCCACCATGTAGCGTTGAGTTACCACACAATGAAGGAATAGGAACAATGGTTGCTTATTTGGCTATGCGAGAACGCCAGAAGAATAACAATAGTGGAAGTGGAAGTGCAAGGAAGAAGGCTGTTGTCGGAAATGTCTCGACAAATATTGAAAACGAAGAAGATGAAGTAGAAGTAGTTGAAGGTATTATCTAATTGAGTTCTGATTTTAATAGTTTAAGTTCTCATTTATGTTTTGTATTGCCTTCTCATTACTATTGTATGTACTTTGTAACAGTAGTGGGACCTACCAGAAGGTTCAGGGGAAAAACAACGATGGATAAAGTTCATTCATGGTCATATGACAAAAGAGTTCTAATCCAAATGAATAATTGGGGCCAACCTGTTTCAGACGATGACCAAGTAATGTTTGTACTGAGTGCTTTTTTAGGAACACTGAAGAGGAGTGTTCCACTTACTTACAAGTCTTGGTTTGATGTTCCTTCAAGTTTGAAAGGCATGCTGTTGAACTGTCAAGGTAATTTGCAAATTTAGCTAAATTTTACTTAAATATATGAAACTTGTCAGAAAAGTAGCACGACTGTTCTTTTTAATGTTTGATTTGTATTTAAGCAACGGTATATTATTTCGGATGAATGTGAATATTAGGTTTTGAAGTCAATTCGTGACTCTTGGATGGGGTACAAGAGTCGTATTAAAAAGGCACATTATATGGCTTATGAAACTGATGAAGAGAGGCTTGAAAATAGGCCAGACGAAATTCCATTTGCGGATTTCAGAGTACTCTTGATGTATTAGGGAGATGAAAAAATTCAGGTATACTTTTAAGTTTTATCACAGAATTTTTTTCCGTTTTTATTCATTCAAATCAGGCAGATAAACATCTTTATTTCATGTTTTTGTAGTCCAAGGCCCTTACAAATTGTGCAAGTTAGAAATTGTATACAGACACACACATTGCTGGTCCAGAACTTTTTTCCCAAATTCGGCATAAGATGGTATGTATTTTGCTTATTTTTATGGTTGGCTGGAAGTATGCATTTTATTTTATCTGAAATTCCTCTCCTTAGTTAACAAAGCGATATATGTTCCAAAATAAAAATTAAAATAACTACATATATGTTCCAAAATAAAATATCACCTCACTCAAACAAATAAGCAAAATAAATATTAGTGATATATGTTCTTTTTATGATATAGAAGTTTGTAACTAAAAGAATAACAAGCAGGCTATATAATTTGATCTGTCACATTAATCATCCAGCAAATGTTTTTATTTCAATTTTAATGTATTAATTTTTATTGGATCTGTTTATTTTTTTTGCATTTTCACATTAATTTACGACTCAATAGCTATTAATAACATTTGCTAAAAAAGTACATAAAATCTATAAAAATATAAACGAGCCTTTCTTTGCCCCCCTTGGCATAGAAAACTCAATTCTTCTTTTCCAAACCAGTGTCCGTCATGCTCATGCATTTGTACGCATTTGGTCAATATACATCTGCAAGTTAGATGCATATTAAACATTAAATATGAGTCCAATCCAGTTTTGTGGAAATTAAGTAATTTGTAAACTATTGGATACACTCTTAACTCTTAAGCATACGGATGTCAAGTTGATGCCTGTCTTTTGTCTGTTGTATGTTGATGGCTTCACTGCCTTGCTAAGCTTAAATCGTTTTAGTATTATATATGTGTTCATGGCTCATGGGTTAATCACGGGCTAATCTTATTTTTGCATCAGAATCTAAGATGAATCATGAGATATTTGTTATCTCTGTGCTTACAGTTAATAATCCGAAAGCATAGACATATGGGATATTTACTATGCAAATTTTCCTTAGCTCAGCCTTGAATTTTGCAAAACTGATACATCACTTGATACTATGCTTGAAAAAGCTCGGATATTGTTGCTACATATGTTGTGATTTTGTACTTGTTGTTTCTTTATTTTTGCAGTTGTAAGCTGCTTGAGAACTTATTGTTGCTCCATTTTTGCATCAGTGAGTTGCTCGAGACTTTTAGCTTGTGTGCACTTGTGGTTTCTGTTCTTCATTTGAACCGAGATTTGTTTTTATGTAAAGGCGATCATATTTACCTTAGTTTTGCTTTGACTTTGAGTATAATTTCTGAATTGATTAATGATATATGTTTTGAAAAAATTGGTTTGATATCCTTTTGCTGTCTAACTTTTTTCATTTAATTTGTATCAGTCCAATGAATCAGATGGAGAAGTTTTTGTTAAACTCGCAAGCGGAAAGAAGGAAAGGTGTACAAGACTGATATTTCCAATGAAGTACAAAATTGTAAGAATTTTATTTTCTCTTCAATCAGATGTCAAAAAAATGCTTCATTTTGCGCATCAACATTTTTGTAGAATTAGATCCTGTGTTGTTGAAACCTATAGTAGGATATTTTCTGAATCCATTTTAAAACTGTTAATAGATATTGCAAAACAATTCTTGTTTAAGAAACTTGTTTTAGAATTGTTAATTTTATTTAATGTCACATTTTGAAACTGCTTTATTTTGCAGGATAAGATTGAAAAAGCAATAGGTGAAGGAGGAAGTGATGGAGTTGTTCAAGAAATGATTTCTGATGGAAAGTCGCACAGTCCATCTTGGCTTATAGGATGACACACAAAGTCTGTAGAAGTTTCAAAATGTGCCCTAACAACAAGCACATACATACAGGAGCTGGCAGTGAAGATAAGGGAAAATATAGCTGACGAAGTCGAAGCAAAGGTGAACAAGAAGGACCAAAATGAATTTGATGCAAAGGTGAACCAAAAAGTTCGGGATTACTTGACATGGGTGTTTAAGAAATTAGGCGAAGAAAACCCTGACATGCAAATTGATGTTGGGGATCTTTGTGCGACCGTCTGCGGTGATGGCACTGGAGGGACTGGAGGCACTGATGGCACTGGAGGCTCGCAGATATGAATGTACTGTTAATAAGCAGAATTTAGTATATACTGGCTGTAACTATGAATAGACTGGCTATGTTTTTAAGTATGTTTGTTATTTTGTACTTGACTAAGTAAAACTTGTGTTGCTGGTTATTCTGAAATGAAAAATTCTTTGTTGCAGTGTACCCAGACGTCTGAATGTGTGCATATTGCTTTATCTGTGTCTGTGTCATCCCTCTTCCACTTTTATCGACTTGAAGTCTTTTGATACTTCTTTTGAGTCTTTTTTTGTCTCTTTGGTGATGTTCCTTTATCAACTACCTGTAAATATAGATATATATGTATATTCTATTTCCATTGTATAGTTGTTATCATCGAAACCATAAAATTGATTTCCTAACAATCTTCCCCTTTTTTATGATGACAACTATTCAATGTACTTATATATAGATTATAAATCTCCCCCTGAATATGTGCTTAATGTTTTATGATTCTACCTATATTACTCCCCCTTTGGCATGATCAAAAAGAGTTATAACAGTGAAGCCAATCGTCAAAAAGAAAAAAATTAATTAATAACATGAAGTGATTACAATCATAGATTTATACAAAAATTATAAAAACTACGATTCCCAAATTCTAGATTTCCTTTGGGGAAGCTCTTTTTGGATCATCTTCCTTTGGTTCTTCCTTTTCGGAAGTGCTAGCCTTTGAAGGAGATGTCAAAGCTTCCTTTGGAGGTTCATCCTCAGATAGTTTTGAATGTTTTGTGGGAGGGGAAGGTACAAAGGTTGTCCAATCCTTAAAGGGTGGTGTTGGACCACGAACCCGTTGTAATATTTCTTTAAGAACCGATAAAACAGTCGAAAGAGATTCTTCAACTGTGGCAAGTCGTGTAGCAAATAAAGTTTCAAAATTGTCAATTCGCTTAGCCAAAATTTTCTGATTTTGAGATAGAATTTTTTGGTTTCGAAGAGTGAGATCTCGAACACTTTCACTTGGATTTGTATCCATTCGAGTCTCCATAATTTCATCCTGTCCCGGATAATCAAATGGTGCGGGAGGAGGAGGAGTGACTTCTCGATGTTGTACTTCCTCTTGGGATGGATCAATATGTGGTTGAGGAGGAGGCTCAACTCTTCGAGATTGACGATTGTGCGTCCAATCTTCGAAGGACATAAATTATGGAGGGAATTCAGGTAGGTGCATCAGAGAGAAGAATTTGGTGGAAGCATATTTAGGTGAGATTTCTTCGAATGTCGATAGATAGGAAGGAACATTATGTGCATGAAGAAGTCTGATAATATGGGTAGGGTAAATGGTCGATGGCCGTGATCGAGTCCAAAAGTGTTTGAGCTCGTCGAAGATGAATTTGGCCCAATTTACCCGAGTTCCACTAAAGAGAGCATATAGAGCTTTGTGCTCCAATTCTGTTATTTGCTCGTGACTCCCCATACGTGGAACAACTGTATTTATTATCATTTTTGTCAAGAGTCGAGCTTTTGGGCGTAAATATTTCGAAGCAAATTTTGGCATTTCGTCCTCCCAAATTTGATGAGTAATACTATTCTGTGGCTTGAAGCGCATATCCGGAATGTTGTATAAATCTTCCCCGGTGTCAGAGCATCCCAAAGTTCTACCTATTAACCCCAGAGTTAACCTAATCGTATTACCATAAACATTAGACCATAGCCAGTTGTCCTCATCTTCAGTATTCCATACTGAAGTACTGTCTAGATTAGCGTAGAATAAAAATATAGCTAATTGGTCTATTTGAACATCATTAGGAGTAAAAGAGATTAGGGTTTCTAATCTAGCATTTTCACAAAGTTCATCTAGATCATACATAGGAAATTTAAGAAGATTATAAAATGGACCTATGTGGAGTTTTTTCTTTTGGATGTCTTGATACCTTTTGATGGAATGTGGTGCTTTATGCATCCATCTCTCGATTTGATCGTCGGAACATACCTGGGGATTTGAAGATGAAGTGGGCTGGTCTTGTTTGTGATTCGGTGCTTTGATATTCTTAGTGCGAGGAGACATTTTGATTTAGTTTTGTTTGATTTTGAAGAAAAAATCGTCAATAAGCAAATCGTAAATCGGAATAATTTTGAGATAGGAAAAAAAATGACGTTATCTGGGTGTATATAAATGGTCGATTGAATTACAGACGTCTAGATTTGTAATCAGACGTCTGATTTGCCCTAAAAATTGTACAGAAGATACAAACAGACGTCTGATCTTTGTAGTAGACGTCTGTTTTGGTAGAATGTATAAAATTTAATATCTAGAAAGTTTAATCAGATGTCTGGTGTTATAAGTCAGACGTCTGGTTCAGATAGATTTTGTAAGTATGTGGGACAGAGAACTTGATCAGACGTCTGGTTCACTGTTTTAGACGTCTGAAATTTTCTGGACTATATTTTTAGGAGGCAGAGTTTAAGTTCAGACGTCTGGGGGATATATCAGATGTTTGACATATGCATACTGCTAAATTTTTAATTGTATCAGACGTCTGGAGGATGTAGACAGACGTCTGAAATTTGCAGTTTGGCTAAAATAGCCTAAAGTTTAATGGTTTTACTTATTTATCGAATGTAGATAACAAAAATCTTTATTGTTTTAAAATATAATAACACATAAGTATAGATACATACAATAATTAATACGATTTATTTATTTAGACGGCGATGGAGTTTTAGGATTTCCTGACTCGTTATCCTTCCATGGTCTAAGTGGAGACCATATATTTCCACGTTCGTTGGTCCGTGGGGAGCCAGAATATCGTCTTGGTGAGTGATCTGAAGTTGTACGATATGAAGAAGATGGATCCAGTGAACTACAAGGTTTTGGTAGCAGTTCATGAACATCTTTCTTTCGTGATGAACAAAACTTCATCGCCACTTGCTCTAGAAAGCTTAGCCGTCGTGCCGTAACTTTTTGTTCGAAATAAAGCTCTCATTGCAGATCTATCTGTTGTTTCTGGTAATGATGAATTTCATCAATTTTCTCCTTTGTGTTAGGAGAAATAAACAGAGATCTTTTAGTTTTCTTATTATCTGGAGTGAAACCCGTATGATACGAGGACCACCTATTTGTTGGCTCTTGCTTTGGTGTAGGCGTAGGAAGCCGTTGTGGTGTGTCAACCGAGCTATCCGTCGATGGTGTTGAGATGGAGATGGATATATAGGAGTTCCCAGAAGACATTGTTATATTTTATTTAAAAAAATTGATTGTTTGTATATAGTTGTTATGTAACTATGTATATATATATGTTGAAAACATTATTTATAGAACAGGTAATTGTCTAAAAATTTAATGGTTCAGAAATTAATGAGTATAATTTGTGATAATAAAATAGATAACTAAACTTAGTCTTTAAATGAAGTTATTAATTTTTTAAGGAAGAAGATCATGAAGTGAACAAATACCTAAACTTCGTCGGAGTTTAATGAAAGTTTGTTCATTTAATGGTTTTGTAAAAATGTCGGCTACTTGATTTTCGACATTTTTGTATTCTAAAGAAATAGTTCCTTTTTCAACATTGCCGCGTAGAAAATGATGTCGCATATCTATATGTTTGGTTCGTGAGTGATCAACAGGGTTTTTTGATAAATTTATAGCACTTGTGTTATCACAATATATTGGAGATTTTTTGATAATTTTTCCGAAATCCGTTAGTGTTTGTTGCATGTATATCACTTGTGCACATGCTAGAGCTGCGGAGACGTATTCGGTTTTGCAAGTAGATAAGGAAACACAATTTTGTTTTTTGCTAAACCATGAAACTAATGATTGTCCGATAAAGTGACACGTTCCACTAGCACTCTTACGATCTGTTCTACATCCACCGAAATCCGCATCGCTATATGAAACAAGTTCAAACGATGATTCTTTAGGGTAAAACAAACCATAATCTCTAGTAC
The DNA here is from genome assembly GCA_030765085.1 of Allium cepa. Classification (NCBI taxonomy): domain Eukaryota; kingdom Viridiplantae; phylum Streptophyta; class Magnoliopsida; order Asparagales; family Amaryllidaceae; genus Allium; species Allium cepa. The sequence continues at coordinate 593,399,009 of CM060928.1, forward strand.
TAGATAGATAACGTAAAATGCGCTTAACAGCTCTTAGATGAGATTCTTTTGGTTTTGCTTGAAATCGAGCACAAAGGCATACACTCATTATAATATCAGGTCGACTGGCCGTTAAATAAAGTAAAGAACCAATCATGCTTCGATATAACTTTTCATCAAAATCTTTTCCATTTTCATCTTTTTCTAAGTGAACAGTGGTACTCATTGGTGTTGGTTTGCTCGATGTTTTATCCATTTCAAATCGACGTAATAAATCATTACAATATTTTTCTTGGTGAATAAAAATTCCATTTTCGAGTTGTTTTAATTGTAAACCTAAGAAGAAATTTAATTCTCCCATGTGTGCCATTTCGAATTCATTTTCATAATATTTGAAAATGATTACATAAATTTTCGTTGGTTAAACCAAAGATGAAATCATCCACATAAATTTGTACAACCAAAATATCGTTATTTTCTCTTTTAATAAATAAAGTTGTATCTATTTTTCCTATATGAAAACCAGATGTAATTAAGTGATTTTTAAGACGGTCATACCATGAACGAGGAGCTTGTTTTAATCCATATAGTTCTTTATGTAATTCAAAAACATGATCAGGATATTTTTCGTGAACTAATAATGGTGGTTGTTCGACGTATACATTTTCTTTAATAAAACCATTCAAAAAAGCACTTTTGACATCCATTTGAAATAGTTTAAAATTGTGATGAGTTGCAAAGGCGAGTAATGTACGATGACCTCTAATCTTGCTACTGAAGCAAAGGTTTCATCGTAGTCTATACCTTCTTCTTGATTGTAACCTTGAGCAACTAAACGTGCTTTATTCCTAACAATATTTCCATTCTCGTCCGCTTTGTTTTAAAATACCCATTTTGTTCCTATTACCGATTGATCTTCAGATCTTGGTACTAATTCCCATACATTATTACGTTCAAATTGATTTAATTCTTCTTGCATAGCTATTATCCAAAAATTATCATTTGAGGCTTCTTTATAATTCTTTGGTTCAAAGTTTGACACGAACGCTATATGGCTTATCTGATTGAGTTGATTTCTAGTTACTCTTGAATTAAGATCTCCAATAATATTATCTATTGGATGATTCTTAAGAATTCTAGGGGATGATATCAAAGTGTTATTTTGCATATTTGTTTCATTACTAATAGAATTTGTTGAATTTGTTAGTGGAATAATTTCTTCTTCATCATTAGTATGACGGTTAAAAGGATTTTCGTCGAACGAGACATGTAGGCTTTCTTCAATAGTATTATTTCGTTTATTAAAGATTTTATATGCTTTGTAACAATTTGAATATCCCACAAAAATACCCTCATCAGCCTTTGGGTCAAATTTTCCTAAGTTATCTTTTGTATTTAGTATAAAACATTTTGAACCGAAACTTTTAAAGTATGATACTTTAGGTTTTTTTTACCAAAAAATATTTCAAAACAAGTTTGTTTAGTCATGGGGTGTATGGTTACTCGATTTAACACATAGCAAGATGTCGCAATAGCTTCAGCCCAAAAGTGTTTTGGTAAACCACTACTATTTAGTAATGTTCGTGCACATTCTCGTAATGTACGATTTTTTCTTTCTACGACGCCATTTTGTTGAGGTGTTCGAGGAAACGAAAAATTATGAGTTATTCCTTTCTTATTACAAAAATTTGTAAAAAGGTCATTTTTGAATTCTCCTCCGTGATCACTTCTAATACTTTTAATTTTCAAATTCATTTGAGTTTTAATTCTTTTAGCAAATATTTTAAACATACCAAAAGTATCACTTTTGTGTTTTAAAAATAAAGTCCATGTATATCTCGAAAAATCATCGACTATTACGAAAACATATTTATTGTGATTTATAGACCTTATTTGTGTTGGACCAAATAAATCTAAATGTAATAATTCTAATGGTTGTTTTGTAGAAATATTATTTTTAGATTTAAACGAGCTTTTCTTTAGTTTTTCAATTTGACAATCGTCACATAAGTTTTCTACTTTATAATTCATTTTAGGTAATCCTCTTACGAACTCATATTTTGCTAATTTATTAATATTCTTAAAATTGATATGACAAAATCATTTATGCCAAACCATGGACCATCATGTTTGACGGTTAAACATAAGTTTGAATTTTTATTTATATTCATGTTTAATACATAAATATTTTTGTTTCTAAATCCTTCAAAAATGAGTTGTTTGTTATTATCTAAAATATTACATCTATCCTTTTCAAAATTTATTTGAAAACCTTTATCGCATAATTGACTAATGCTTAGCAAGTTGTGTTTTAGATTTTCTACTAATAAAACATTTGTAGTAATATGAGAGTTAGATATACCAGAGTTGATGACTTCTCCAATGGCTATGACATATCCTTTTGGATTATCTTCAAAGGTTACCATTCCACCATCGATGTATGTTATATTTGATAACATTTTTGAATTTCCGGTCATATGTTTGGAGCAACCGCTATCTAGTATCCATTTCTCCTTATTTTTTATTTTGGGTACCTGCAAAATAAAAAATGTTTTAATTGGTACCCATATATTTTATTAGGGTCCTAATTGTTAGTGGAAGGTAGCCATACCCAAGATGGTTTGGTACCTTTATAAATATAATTTTTGTTATAGACTGCTCCTTCTAAGTAATTATTAATATGCTTTTGTCTAATCAATTTATTATTTGTTTTAGGAATCCAAATTTTCATATTTTTGATATTTAATTTAGACTTAGGATAACTTCTAGTATTTATGTAACTAATATTTTTAGCATCATTCCTTTTTTGTTTAGAAGAATTTTTAAATCCTATTCCATTTCTATTTCCTGATGGTTTTGAAGTTTTGATAAGATTTTCCAAATCTTGTTTTCCTTTATTAAATTTTGACACATTTTTAGTAATTTTATCTAATTTTTCTTTTAATTCTATATTTTCAATTTTCAATAATTCAATACTATTTTTAAACTCAACATTTTCTTTTAATAAATTTTCTTTTACTATAGTAATATTCTCACTTTCTATATTATTTTTGATTTTTTCTTGAGACATTTCAAGTTCTTCTTCTAGAATAATTTTTTCATCTTTCAACATTCCTACCTCAAGTTCTAATCTATTTATTTTGACTATATATTCTTTGTTCAATTTTTTTATTTATCTAAATTTATCATCTAATTCCATGCTAAGTTCTAATAGTTCATCATAACTAAATTCAGGACATACCTCTTCAGTTTGTGCCATAAAACACACATTAGCCTGTTCTCCGTCACTATCACTATCACTTTCAGAAAATGAAGAGTCCGAGTCATCCCAAGTTACTTTGAAAGCCTTCTTCTTCTTGAATTTTTGAATTTTGTTATTCTTTTTGTTATTAAGTTTAGGGAAATCCTTCTTCATATGACCGTATTGATCACATTCATAGCACTTGATTTGAGTTATTGTGTTGGACTTCCCTTCTTTCTGAATTTGGTCATCTTTCTAAATTTCTTGAATCTATTATAATTCTTGGCAATGAAGACTATTTCTTCTTCATCTAAATCAGAGTCATCATTTTTTGTTGCTGGAAAAGCTATATTCTTTTTCTTCGAATTTAATTCTTTTCGTGCCTGCAAATTAGCTTCATAGGACACTAAATTTCCTATCAACTCTTCAACTTTTAGAGAAGAAAGATATTTAGCTTCTTCAATAGCTAAAACCTTCCTTTTCCAATCTGATGTTTAAGCGTTGAGTATTCGAGAAACTAAATCAAAATCAGTAAATTTAACTCCTAATGCCATAAGATCATGTTGGATAGTTTGGAATCTAGAATACATGTCAACAATAGTTTCACTTTGTTTCATTTTGAATGAAGAAAATTGGTTTTGCAAAATTGAAATCTTAGTTTGTTTGACCTTTGTTGTACCTTCGTGTGTAATTTGTAAGGTACGCCAAATATCAAATGCAGTGGTGCATAACATGACACATGAAAATTAATTTTTGTCTAAAGAGCAAGATAAAACATTCGTAGCTTTAGCATTATTTTATGCTAAGGTCTTTTGTGCATCGGTCCAAGTGTTCATAGCAGTAGTAGGTGCTTCATATTTATCTTGTGTGGCTGACCAAATTTCAAGACCATTAGCTTCCATAAAAATTCTCATACGTGTTGACCAATATGCATAGTTAGATCCACTAAAGAGTGGGGGTCGTGCTGTGGATTGTCCTTCTTGAAAAATACTTGCCATATTAAGGTGATTCAAAAACGTGTTACTGTTATTTGATTAAAACCTTGCTCTAATACCAATTGAAAGTCCATATGAGTGGACCGTATAGGATATATATGCAAGTATAGACAACTAACTATATAATATAACTTGATAGATGATAGTAGCAAAGTAAATTAAAGTAATCACACCCGGATTTTATACTGGTTCGGACCTCCCGTCCTACATCCAGTCCCGAAGCTCCTCTTCGGAATTTCCTTTCAATTAACCCTCTCTTGACCCGGAGGAACAGGTTTACAACAGCAGAGTTTCTTTGTCAAGAATGTGTTCAATAACACGGATGTTGACTATTAAGTACAATTGCTTCCAATATATATATATATATATATATATATATATATATGGAAGAGTTAATTACAGGTATTTTGATTTCTTAGAGATCAGGTATAAATCAGAGTATAAGAGTTAAGAGCATAAGTAAGTAAGGTAAGTTCTTCTCTTGAATTCCTGATTCTATTTATAGTGGTGGAGAGATCCTTTGTGTAGTTGCAACTGTTAGTAAGTGCTCTAAGGTTGCTTCTCATGGTGATGAAGAGTTGCAGTAAAGAGAAGCGAACGTGTCCTTTCGGATGTGACAGTTGTTCTTTGAATTTACACAGCCAAGTCCAAAATCAGACGTTTGGAAAATATTTCAGACGTCTAGTCTTCATATATATTTTTGTATCTGTTTGTATTTCAGATGTTTGTGTTTATTAAGCAGACGTCTGGCTTTCATATTTTTTTATATCCGGATGCTTTTCATACGTCTGAGTTTATTAACCAGACGTCTGATTCTTTCTGAGTTTCAAACCAGAGGAATCAATCAGACTTTTGGCTAGTGTACCCAGACGTCTGAATGTGTGCATGTTGCTTTATCTGTGTCTGTGTCATCCCTCTTCCACTTCCATCGACTTGAAGTCTTTTGATACTTCTTTTGAGTCTTGTTTTTGTCTCTTTGGTGATGTTACTTTATCAACTACCTGTAAATATAGATATATATGTATATTCGATTTCCATTGTATAGTTGTTATCATCGAAACCATAGAATTGATTTCCTAATAATATCCACAAAATTACATAGCATTTAAAATCATGTAACCTAAAATATGATACATGTGCTACAAAAGAGGGGCACCATTGAACAATTCTTATACATACATACATACCAAGCCTTTGAAAAATGGTTTTTATTTTGTGTAAAATATAAATAAATAAATAAACTTTAATGTAAATTCAATATATATATGTATGTGTGCTTGTTCGCGTGTGCGCGCGCGTGTGTTTTCAAAACAAAAAATTTCATTTTCTTTTCAGCGGCCGAGATAAATATGAACGAACATACATACATAGACACAAACATACATATATGAATTTTTTTATGAATAAACATAAGAATGTTCCTTAATTAGAGAAACCTTCTCCTTAATTAAACACATTTCCTTAGACACATATATAATTGGATTTTTCAAGTGACTTCCCTACATGTTAGTTAATTATTCACATCGCACAATGCGCGCTCTGATACCATTGTTGTATCAGCTCTCAGGTCATTTCTGGTCGGGCCTAAACTCCTTTGGGCTAACCTAAAAAGATCCATTAGACGTAAGTTTTACGTGTAGCCTCTGGACTCACACAGCCTCTAGACTCACACACAACATGTAACCTCCTTAACATAGGACATGTAAGGGTAAAAGCCAATGCTTTATCGCAGATCACACTACGAAAACCCCCTATCATCTACTTGCTCTAATACCATTGTTGAATCGGATGCATTGGCAGTAGGGAAAAGGGAGATCTCAAAACAAAATCCTTTTATTAAATTACAGTATATATTATTTTGCATTTGCATGAATAATATATGTGCCCAAAATTATATCTATTAATCATTACAAACGAGTTTAATGTTTTAATTTTAATTTAATCAATTTTATCAAAAAAAATGATTGTATAATACGATTTATCTTTATTAAATGTAACATATGTTATTATTTTAATATATTTCTATATTTTAGTTTACGATATGTTTGAATTCATAGTGCAAACATTGTATTTAAGATAAATAATAAATATGACAGACTAACCTAGGGTATACGCAAATAAATGGTTTCCAAATGTGTGTAAATTATAACAGCCCGCAAATCCGTACCCCTTGAGTCAACACTATTCTACAACAATCAACCCAAGTTGTACAGAAATACGAACCATTTGGGTTAAAGAAGAAGAGGTAGAAGAAGAGAATTGAAAACAACAACAGAATCTAACCATCGCAGTGGAGTAAAATATAATAGATAATAAATAATCTTTACTCAAAATCAAATATATCTGTTTACATATATTACATCATCAGAGTACATCAATCACAGCTCACATCAATAACATACAACTGGATACATAGCGGAATATATATATAACAAGTACGAATGTACGTATCCTCATCTAGCTCGCCTCCTGAGCTCCACAGCATCATATCCTGTATTTTATAATACTCGGTCTGACCCGAGCATTACAGTTAAATAACAACCGAGTCAGTCTGGAATACCAGCGTGAGAAAATCACACCCAGTTGATTATTAAAGTTTCAAAAATCCTTTGAAAACAAAAGCATCTCGTAAGACCACGCCACAAATAAACATGTCGGGTTTTTACCTTACGCTAAAACAATTTTTACAGAAATCCTCTGATATTATAATAGGGTCTATATACAAATACTTATAAAATAGCCGAAATTGTTACATTCATTAAATTCCAGCTACTAGCCACAGAGTGGGTAATACAAACAAAACTCGTACAAGGCATGTAGGGAGAATGGATTTCCAACTAATGACTAGGCACTGGGGTACCACCTGTCACAGTACGGGGCCTAGATCACCGTACCGAGGAGTACGCCCGCTCCCCTGCAACACAAGGCCGGGACTACCCCTTACTGGATAATCCCGAGTGAGATCACCCCGCGGTTGGGATCAGCAACCGCCCACATAGTCGAAATAAAAATAGACATCTAGACTGGAATGACCTCACCCTGCTTGGGTGCTAACCACCTAGCCTTGCTGCATAACCCCTGATTTTCAGTCATTCCCATTTGATGAGGCTTGAGGCTAAGCGTTACCTTTATAGAACATATTTCTTAGAATGCCCATTGTCCACCTGACGATGTTTCGCAAGCATTCATCCATACAAGTCCGTCCCGGGTTCGAACGGAACCGAAGGCACTATTCCTACTACATCCATTTTGGAAATATCCTCAGGATTAGTAGCGATTAGCCCTTGCGCTTCACTGCTCCATCTTCGAATCCAAAATCGTTTACACGAAAGGTACAAACCGGATCGAAGTAGTTTTCGAGAAATAAATCTCGATCCCGGTCTCTTCGAAACGATTAACGTATTTGTCCAATATTGATAGTCGGTTATTTAACTATCAATTTATATTCACAAACATCCATCAACCAATAAATAATTTCCCAAATTATTTATTTATCTCAAAAATATCTTCACAAGGTATATTTTCACTGTTCAAATTCCTTTTGAAAACAGTTTTCAAACTACCTTCCATTTTCTCAGAATAAATTCCGAGTATTTCATTACCACTAGAATCACCAAGCACAAGATTTTAGATTTTTTTTTAAATAATTTCAAAACACTTTAATTGAAAAGTATGGTTAATATTTAATTTAGAAAATCTTTCTTTAGTACTTAATTTAAAATAATGCTTTAAACAAAATACCAAGTCATTCTTTATATAACTATTACGATAGTAGATAAAACAAAAATACTTACTTTGGAATTTACCTTTAAACACTTGAGTTAAGACTACTTTAATAATTTACTAAAATACATACTATATAAACATTTGAAAATAAAGTTACTTAATAAAATGTAAAACTAGATTTCTACTTTTAAAACCAAAATACTAAGTTACTTCTTAATAATTACTGCTAGAATAGATTAATGAACATACTTACTTTAAATATTAGAAATAATAAATTTTACAAAACCTGTTTCTGTAAAAACAACTTTAAAACATTTAATTTATATTTAAAAATTTACTCTTAAAACATGTACTTGGCTATCCAGAGAATATTCCAATTTCAAGCACTTAAATCAATTTCCCCAAATTGATTTCCAATTTATTTTATTTGGAATAAATTCTTTTACTTATCAGTTCATTCCAAATTCAGTAGTTATGGTCTTTATTATTCTTATTTTTATTTTTCAATTTACTTCTTTACTCTTTCAATAATTCAAATCTTAAATTCTAAATAAACGTTTGTTCTTTTAATTAAATATACTGCTTTTTAAAGTTCATTAACTCTCTGTTTATTCAAATTTTCCCTTCCATTCTCAGGATTCATTTATTAGAATTTTAAAGCCACTGTATTTCTTTTCTTAGTCATTCTAAATTTACTCTATAATTATTTTACTTGCAATTTCACTTCTCTTATTTTCGTTTCCAAAATCAAATTTATATTTTTGGTAATTCATTATACCCAATTATATCAACCAAGCCATAACATTCAATATTTCCACATAATCCATTATAGAATATCAAACAATCAGATTAGAGAATAATAACTAATCTGATCAGAGAATAGAATATAAAATAATTTAAATAAAAGTTGAGGGGTCCAGTTGGATCCCTCCAACCTGTTTTCCCTGCATTCACAGACGTTAGCATCACATAATCTGCCAATTTCAAATTATACTATACTATATGACATCAATCAATTCAATCATCCAAACAATTATTTAAATTTACTCATTTAAATTTAAAATTTAAATTTAAATCTAGCTGAGTGAGATTAACTCACCTTTGCTTTTACTAGCAATCAGATTCAATCCAGCTTGTTCCCATGATTTTATACCTTGTATAAACATTATACGATTCTATTAACATCTTTGAATTAGTCAATCGATTAATTGCTATTTATTCTTTTAATTTAGCTACTAATTTGGGTTTAAACCAATAATTTATTTTAACAGATTTCCTTTGATAAAATATTTTTAGTTTCTAAAGTAATTAAACAAGTAATTTAAACAGGTTAATCACCCTAATACATATTTTTAAAAGATAATTTATATAAACCGAAAGTTCAATTTTAATATAACTGTTCAAATCAAAATATTTTAAAATTCCTGTTTAGCCCTATACAGTTTCCGTTACATAAATAGTAATAAATTTTAAGCTAGTAATTTCCCCCTTTTAAACTCACATACCCTTATAAAAATAAATTATAGATTTCAAAACTCTAACTTTTATAAATTCTTCATACGCTTTTTAAAAATCCCTATTTTTGAATATCTTATTTATAACAATAAATTTCTGATTAATAAACCAAAACCAACGGGTTAAAATCAAGTTTTAGGCTTGAGTATTAACAATTTTTTTTAAAAAAACCTCAAACTAAATTTACCATTGTCCAGCATTGTATCACTTTGTATATTCATTTCCACTGTTAATAATTTTTATGTTATTTCTTCCTGTAAATATAATCCATCATAAAACAAAGCAAATCAGTAAATAAAATCCCAAGAAACGAAAATACCTCAGCGAAAATCCTACTGCAATTAGCCTAAAAAGAACTCGACAATCGCTCATCACCAGTCACTCCTCGAGTTCCCCCCCGAAACGCCACCATCTAAGTCGACCATCGCGACTTCCAAATTGCCTCGCTAGTTGCCTTCGGCCACATCGCTTCACGTGGTCACTGCTCCCTTTGCTTCCCCTATGTCGGCACGATACTCGAATTACACCCAGGCATCGCGGACATCAACGAACGACGAGCCTCCAAATCGCGAAACCCAATCGAATGCTGAGCCTCCCAAATCGCGAAACCCCCATACTCGAGAAGAAGCACGATGATTTCAGATCGTCCGCCATTTCCCTTTTTTTATTTATTTAGATCGAACGATTTTCGAAGAATGAAGACGAGAGGGATGAGGGTACCATCGGCCGTTTTATTTCGATTTTCATTCATTTTTTTGTTTTACCAAGTGCTGTAAGTTTTTGAAAGGAGAAAGGGGTTCGGCCCCTATTATGTTGAGTTTTTTTTTATAACGTGGCTAAAAGCTTCTACTTGAAGCTTCTTCTTATATTATATTATTAAAATTATTATTATATTTTGTTCGAGCATTTTGATTGTTGATTGAACGGTTTAGAATTGGGAAAGTATGTGACTAGATGACAGGAATTAAATTAAATTTCATTACATTATTATCAATTAAATTTTCAGCGCGTTTATATATCGTACACTCACACAATTGCTCCAATTACTACGAAATTTGAAATCCGATAATAATACAATATTACAGACCCAATGGAACTGGTTTCGTTAAATTCCGAGACTGTGCCTCGGAAATCTATTTTAAATTCAATTTAAACTATAAAATTCCAAAACCGAACAAATCACTGTTAATTTCAATTTTAACGCTTCTATTGTCTTCAGTATTATCAATATAAATTTTATAAGCCTTCAACTTATTTTTAGTCAGCTTAAAATTCTAGATTCAATAATTTTCCCAACTTCAAATTATTTAGTTCAATAATTAAATCATCAAATAAATTGTGATATTTGAATTCTAGTTAAAATTACTCTATTGAATATTTAAAATCAATTAAATATTCTGATTTTAAATGCTTGAAAATTCAGGGTCGTCACATTCCTCCCCCCTTAAAAGAAATTCGTCCTTGAAATTACTAGTCATGAAGAATGATCCATAACCCATATACTATCTTTTCAAACCCAAACAGTTTTTAACAACTTGCCAAAACAATCCTTTTATCAAAGACACCCCGATTTCCTTTCTAACCATTCAAACTTATCCATAAGTCCCAAACAATATCACCTACTTATCAGTTCAAATTTAAACTTAAATTCAAATTTTAAGTTATCACAATTTTCTCAAAAATTTTCTAACTCCCTAAATTCCTGAAAAATTTCGCCAGCGTCTCCTTTTCGCGGCTGACTCGGTACAACTACAAAAATGGCTCTACGGCCTCCCAAATCCAAAAGGAAAACAAAAAGCTATGTGGCTCAATCCAAACTCCTAATCAAATTCACACAAAATTTAAATACATACCTTTTTGTCGAGCATTTCCAAATTTTTATCTTTGAAATCAATCCATTTCTCTTTTCCCTTTAAAATACCTGCATATCCTGCTTAGCACTAATATCCAATCACAATATCCCAAAATTATCTTATCGACTTTCTCACAAAAAGCCAATATCCTATTCATTCAAATGTTGACTTAGAATATATTAGTAATATCAATTTCCAATTAAGAATTCACCATTCCTTCTTAAGTTTAGTATAAGCATTATATATGTTTCCTATACTTACTTTCATCTTAGCACATCAGTTTATATCTATTTCTAATTAAATTGATACTGTTATTCCCATATGAATTCAATTTATCTTCCACCCTGAATATTGGAATTTTATTTTCTATTTATAACTAATTCATATCATTATTTTAAATTGGTTTCATTTACTAGTTTATTTTAGTTTTCAAATTAAATTCGTTAGTCGTTAACACAATTTTTCAAAATTTTCTAACTCCCAAAATTTCTGAATTTTTTTGGCAGAGTCTCCTTTGTACGAAGGAGCTTTTGCAATTTGACAAAAAAGATAAATATATATACATCGACCCACATGGTCGGAAAAACCAAAAATAGTTCATATTTCCTATTTTTATTGCGTAGGCGTACCTTATTTAGCATTTTAAGAAAGCGGCTTATTATTTTTAGCAAATAGCACTACCAAATCCAGCCACACGGCTTCCAGGTACCCGTACTTACTCAATTTAAACATGTAAGTGCCAAATATATGCAGTTTAACTATATTTCACCTAGTTGCAATGGTTAAAACATATGAATTCTAAAGAAATACACATCCAACATTTCCCGTAAGCAATTTTTTTACAACTTTCATACTAATTCAACTGTTTCAATTAATTTATAAACCATCTTCATTCAATTTGAATGGTTTAAAACTCAATCGCTTACATTTAATTTATTCTTAAGCAAACTGAACTCACATTTAATTCAATTGCTTTCAAAATCAATTTATTTTACCCTTATCAATACATAGAATTTTAATTACTTCCATTTCATCCAATGACAGTCTATTCCATGCAATTTGATGAGATCTATGTGAATAAATAAGTATTTTGTTTTATAACCATTTCAAATGGATTTCAACTCAATTTATACATACTTCTGTTCCATTTTTAAAATTTATTCACAATTCATATATTCTCATTTCATTGCATTTCGGATTTGAATCCGTTCACCTGCATTTCATTTTATTAACCAAACCAGTTCATTCAAAACCATCAACAATTTAGATTCATCTTCATTACCAATTAAATCTCCTTTTTATTTTAATTCATTCACGACCATTTATTTAGCTCGACCAATTCCAAGCTTGCACATTACTACCCATTCCCGAATTAATTCAAACCAAGCTTTGATTTAATGGTCTTCCAATTTTACACGTAGTCGAGCTTCTAATTATTCTCAACTTAAGTTAATTTACTATATTTATTTCACTTCAAACCTAAGTTCACTTCCATTTGATTCTTATTTATCCCATCCATTTATTTATTCAATATAATTAGCTTATCCACTCAACCCATTATGAAATTTTCATTTCCTTAAATATTATTTATATCCCACCAAATTCTATTTCGATTCAAATTTATTTTCACTTGATTTAAAACCAATCCAATATTATTAAACTTTGTTTAAGTTGAATTCAATTCAACTCTCCTTCATTCATTCAGCTTAAGTTAATCTGCCTTAATTTATTCAAATTTTATACTTAAGCTCATTTTCACTTTACAAGTGAACTCTTTCTCAATTAAATCTAATTTGTTAATGCTTCAAGTTAAATCTTAATTTATAGTTCAAATTCTGAATCCACTATCCATCTTCAATTTACCACCCAATTTCAAGAACTCACAGCTCAATTACATTTACTTCACCAACAATTTAAGCCGAATTTTATTTATAACCTGAGTTTTATTTCCAAACTTCATCATAAACTCACAATTCAGCTTCTATTTAACTACATTAGGTTTCCATTACATATTTCATTATCTAATTTATTATTAAATTAGTTCTCCCCTATTTATATTTCAATACTTGATTTTTTTTAATTCCAAATATCTCTTCATTCAATTTCCTTAGTTCAATTTATTTTATAATTCAAGTTTTTACTTTTATTTTACTTTTCAATTCATCAAAAATATTTATTTTGGGTTTTCTATCCCACTTTTCAAATTTTATAAGTCACAACTTATTATTTACACAATTCCATTCATCATAGGCTTGAATATATCTTTCTTTTATTCTAACTCAAGTCTTCTATTTATTTATAGCCCAAGCATATTTTATTTCTATGGATTTTTAACTCCCTTATAAGTTATTCTAATTTATTTATTTCAATTCAATCCTTATCCCACTTATTTTCCAGTTATCTAGGTAAGAATTTAATTCCATTCATTAATTCAATTGAATTTTTATTCCAATCCAATTTTATTTTAACTCAGAGTTATTTAATCTCAATTCGATATCAACTTAATTCGGATACAACTGGATATTATTTTCAGCTTATTCGATTTATTTCAATCCAGTTAAATTTTATTTCCAATCCAAGCTTATTTCATTTTTAACTTTTCACTTAAAATTAAATCCCCAACATTCAAAGCTTATATTTCCTTCCTGATTTAAAAATCATCTTAATTTATAAGGTTACAACTATCTCATCAGGATTTTTTGTTTTTTGTTTTTTTTAAACACCAGTTGTTGGTTTCCAATTATTTTGAAATCACCAACATGTCAAAAATCAAAATTCTCAAAAATTAAACCAACCCTGGTTTTATTCCCAACAAATTCCCTTTGAAATTTTCAAAACAACAAGCTTTTCTGAACAAATAAATATTTTTTGGTAGCAATCCGTCACTTAGAAATTCGAAAATGAATACTGATGATGCGGCCGTCATCATCTGTATTATTTCCCAATAATCTAAGTGATTCCAATGCTATATCACTTTCAAAATCCATTCAAAACACATTTTCTTTCAGGAATACCTCCAAAACAATAATACTATTATTTATCTTCAAAATACTCCCAAAATTCTGGGGTTTTAAAGTTTCAAATACTATTTTAATTCAAATTTTAACTATAATGCATTTGTATAGTTATGCTTATACAAATTCCAAATTAGTTATATTTCAATTTATAATTTACATTTTTAATTCATATTTGTAAATTCCATTTTATAATGAATTTATTCTCTTAAACTTTGATTTTATTTCAATTTCTAGTTAAATTTTCACTTAACAATGATAATACTTTAATATTACCATTTCTAACATCCAAGCAACCATATATTAGCTAAATAGTTTTCAACAACTATTCTTTACATCAAAGTATGTTTTGGGTAAAATTATTTCATTCACCCTCATTAAAAACAATACCGTGTCGATTGTTCTATTCAAGTGTTTAGAAACCCCTTCAATACAGTTGCGCAGACTGTGTCGACGAAGGTTCATATACCACTCAATAAATCAATCAACACAATATTAAAACAATTTATATTCACTAACAAATACGCGCTCATATTTATTAATACGCTCAAACTCATTTTAGAGTACTACAGACTCTAATTTAAATGAGTAATTCCAACCAGAGCCAAGGTTATCTCCAACCTGGCTCTGATACCAACTGTAACAGCTCACAAATCCGTACCCCTTGAGTCAACACTATTCTACAACAGTCAACCCAAGTTGTACAGAAATACGAACCATTTGGGTTAAAGAAGAAGAGGTAGAAGAAGAGAATAGAAAACAACAACAGAATCTAACCATCGCAGCAGAGTAAAATATAATAGATAATAAATAATCTTTACTCAAAATCAAATATATCTCTTTACATATATTATATCATCAGAGTACATCAATCACAGCTCACATCAATAACATACAACTGGATACACAGCAGAATATATATATAACAAGTACGAATGTACGTATCGTCATCTAGCTCGCCTTCTGAGCTCCACAGCATCATATCCTGTATTTTATAATACTCGATCTGACCCGAGCATTACAGTTAAATAATACCCGAGTCAGTCTAGAATACCAGCGTGAGAAAATCACACCCAATTGATTATTAAAGTTTTAAAAATCCTTTGAAAACAAAAGCATCTCGCAAGACCACGCCACAAATAAACATGTCGGGTTTTTACCTTACGATAGCTAAAACAATTTTTATAGAAATCCTCTGATATTATAATAGGGTCTATATACAAATACTTATGAAATAGCCGAAATTGTTACATTCATTAAATTCTAGCTACTAGCCACAGAGTGGGTAATACAAAGAAAACTCGTACAAGGCACGTAGGGAGAATGGATTTCCAACTAATGACTAGGCATTGGGGTACCACCTGTCACAGTACGGGGCCTAGATCACCGTACCGAGGAGTACGCCCGCTCCCCTGCAACACAAGGCCGGGACTACCCCTTACTGGATAATCCCGAGTGAGATCACCCCCCGATTGGGATCAGCAGCCGCCCACTAAGCCGAAATAAAAAGGGACATCTATACTGGAATGACCTCACCCTGCTTGGGTGCTACCCACCTAGCCTTGCTGCATAACCCCTGATTTTCAGTCATTCCCATTTGATGAGGCTTGAGGCAAAGAGTTACCTTTATAGAACATATTTCTTAGAATGCCCATAGTCCACCTGACGATGTTTCGCAAGCATTCATCCATACAAGTCCGTCCCGGGTTCGAACGGAACCGAAGGCACTATTCCTACTACATCCATTTTGGAAATATCCTCAGGATTAGTAGCGATTAGCCCTTGCACTTCACTGCTCCATCTTCGAATCCAAAATCGTTTACACGAAACGTACAAACCGGATCGAAGTGGTTTTCGAGAAATAAATCTCGATCCCGGTCTCTTCGAAACGATTAACGTATTTGTCCAATATTGACAGTCGGTTATTTAACTATCAATTTATATTCACAAACATCCATCAACCAATAAATAATTTCCCAAATTATTTATCTATCTCAAAAATATCTTCACAAGGTATATTTTCACTGTTCAAATTCCTTTTGAAAACAGTTTTCAAACTACCTTCCTTTTTCTCAGAATAAATTCCGAGTATTTCATTACCACTAGAATCACCAAGCACAAGATTTTAGATTTTTTTTAAAAATAATTTCAAAACACTTTGATTGAAAAGTATGGTTAATATTTAATTTAGAAAATCTTTCTTTAGTACTTAATTTAAAATAATGCTTTAAACAAAATACCAAGTCATTCTTTATATAACTATTACGATAATAGATAAAACAAAAATACTTACTTTGGAATTTACCTTTAAACACTTAAGTTAAGACTACTTTAATAATTTACTAAAATACATACTATGTAAACATTTGAAAATAAAGTTACTTAATAAAATGTAAAACTAGATTTCTACTTTTAAAACCAAAATACTAAGTTACTTCTTAATAATTACTGCTAGAATAGATTAATGAACATACTTACTTTAAATATTAGAAATAATAAATTTTACAAAACTTGTTTTTGTAAAAACAACTTTAAAACATTTAATTTATATTTAAAAATTTACTCTTAAAACATGTACTTGGCTATCTAGAGAATATTCCAATTTCAAGCACTTAAATCAATTTCCCCAAATTGATTTCCAATTTATTTTATTTGGAATAAATTCTTTTACTTATCAGTTCATTTCCAAATTCAGTAGTTATGGTCTTTATTATTATTATTATTATTATTATTATTATTATTTTTCAATTTACTTCTTTACTCTTTCAATAATTCAAATCTTAAATTCTAAATAAATGTTTGTTCTTTTAATTAAATATACTGCTTTTTAAAGTTCATTAACTCTCTGTTTATTCAAATTTTCCCTTCCATTCTCAGGATTCATTTATTAGAATTTTAAAGGCACTGTATTTCTTTTCCAAGCCATTCTTAAATTTATTCTATAATTATTTTACTTGCAATTTCACTTCTCTTATTTTCGTTTCCAAAATCAAATTTATATTTTTGGTAATTCATTATACCCAATTATATCAACCAAGCCATAACATTCAATATTTCCACATAATCCATTATAGAATATCAAATAATCAGATCAGAGAATAATAACTAATCAGATCAGAGAATAGAATATAAAATAATTTAAATAAAAGTTGAGTGGTCCAGTTGGATCCCTCCAACCTGTTTTCCCTGCATTCACAGACGTTAGCATCACATAATCTGCCAATTTCAAATTATACTATACTTTATCACATCAATCAATTCAATCATCCAAACAATTATTTAAATTTACTCATTTAAATTTAAATTTTAAATTTAAATCTAGCTGAGTGAGATTAACTCACCTTTGCTTTTACTAGCAATCAGATTCAATCCAGCTTGTTCCCATGATTTTATACCTTGTATAAACATTATACGATTCTATTAACATCTTTGAATTAGTCAATCGATTAATTGCTATTTATTCTTTTAATTTAGCTACTAATTTGGGTTTAAACCAATAATTTATTTTAACAGATTTCCTTTGATAAAATATTTTTAGTTTCTAAAGTAATTAAACAAGTAATTTAAACAGGTTAATCACCCTAATACATATTTTTAAAAGATAATTTATATAAACCGAAAGTTCAATTTTAATATAACTGTTCAAATCAAAATATTTTAAAATTCCTGTTTAGCCCTATACAGTTTCCGTTACATAAATAGTAATAAATTTTAAACTAGTAATTTCCCCCTTTTAAACTCACATACCCTTATAAAAATAAATTATAGATTTCAAAACTCTAACTTTTATAAATTCTTCATACGCTTTTTAAAAATCCCTATTTTTGAATATCTTATTTATAACAATAAATTTCAGATTAATAAACCAAAACCAATGGGTTAAACTCAGGTTTTAGGCTTGAGTATTAACAATTTTTTAAAAAAAACCTCAAACTAAATTTACCATTGTCCAGCATTGTATCACTTTGTATATTCATTTCCACTATTAATAATTTTTATGTTATTTCTTCCTGTAAATATAATCCATCATAAAACAAAGCAAATCGGTAAATAAAATCCCAAGAAACGAAAATACCTCAGCGAAAATCCTACTGCAATTAGCCTAAAAAGAACTCGACAATCGCTCATCACCAGTCACTCCTCGAGTTCCCCCACGAAACGCCACCATCTAAGTCGACCATCGCGACTTCCAAATTGCCTCGCTAGTTGCCTTCGGCCACATCGCTTCACGGGGTCACTGCTCCCCTTGCTTCCCCGATGTCGGCACGATACTCGAATTACACCCAGGCATCACGGCCATCGACGAATGACGAGCCTCCAAATCGCGAAACCCAATCGAATACGGAGCCTCCCAAATCGCGAAACCCCCATACTCGAGAAGAAGCACGATGATTTCAGATCGTCCGCCATTTCCCTTTTTTTTTAGATCGAACGATTTTCGAAGAATGAAGACGAGAGGGATGAGGGTACCATCGGCCATTTTATTTCGATTTTCATTCATTTTTTTTTGTTTTCCAAGTGCTGTAAGGTTTTGAAAGGAGAAAGGGGTTCGGCCCCTATTATGTTGAGTTTTTTTTATAACGTGGCTAAAAGATTCTCCTTGAAGCTTCTTCTTTTATTATATTATTAAAATTATTATTATATTTAGTTCGAGCATTTTGATTGTTGATTGAAAGGTTTAGAATTGGGAAAGTATGTGACTAGATGACAGGAATTAAATTAAATTTCATTAGATTATTATCAATTAAATTTTCAGCGCGTTTATATATCGTACACTCACACAACTACTCCAATTACTACGAAATTTAAAATCCGATAATAATACAATATTATAGACCCAATGTAACTGATTTCGTTAAATTCCAAGACTGTGCCTCAGAAATCTATTTTAAATTCAATTTAAACTATAAAATTCCAAAACTGAACAAATCACTGTTAATTTCAATTTTAATGCTTCTATTGTCTTCAGTATTATCAATATAAATTTTATAAGCCTTCAACTTATTTTTAATCAGCTTAAAATTCTAGACTGAATAATTTTCCGAACTTCAAATTATTTAATTCAATAATTAAATCATCAAATAAATTGTGATATTTGAATTCAAGTTAAAATTACTCTATTGAATATTTAAAATCAATTAAATATTCTGATTTTAAATGCTTGAAAATTCCGGGTCGTCACATAAATAACCATTGGGAATTATGATTAACATAGGGTATAATTTCATGGGGTAATAATTATGTCTCTAACAATTTCATCAAAAAATAATAATGTCACAAGCATTTAGTTTACACAAACACACAGAGATATATATACACACACCCAAACACACACACACACACACACACATGATTCTTATTCTATTTGACCATTATTGTATTTTCTAATACACACACATATTGGGAAAAAGATTGGTCCTCTATAAAGTAGAGAATTTTATTCTATAATTATATTTGGAGTTGCCAAAAAACCTAACAGCTAGCAAACCCCCATTCTATATTTAAGCATAGAGGGGGCCGAACATATAACCAAAATTTCACATCTTCAAACCTTCCATATAAAAAAACCATATCCCTCTTTTTCCTACGCATGGCAGGCTCCCTCTATAGTGATTATGAAATAACCCCAAATTTTATAATTAATTAAACAAGTCAATTAAAGGAAGAAGTTGGGCTAAATAAGAAAGGTACAGAGTGCGACGACCCAGATTTTCGAACTAGTTAAAATTGCCGGAAAATCCGTTCGACTACTAATGAAAACTACCAACTTAATACACCATATTTGATAAATATTCAACAATATTAAATGTGTGGGATAAAATTTCAATTTTTACAAGTTATCAGAGTAATCAATTTAATCTACTAGGTGTGCTTATATACAAACCAAATACAAATAAATCTAACACTGCGCAACTCTAATAAGAGACAACAATAGCCATTCCTACTAACTCAATAAACATGTCAAATGCGGAATAAAATAGTAAGTAGGAAAAATCCAATAACACGAGATAAACAATAACTATTAACAGATAAACATGAAAATGTTATATAATTTAAGGGGCTGCATCACTACCACTTATGACTGCCTACGTACCCCTATCTAATTTGGTACCCAATTAGATACAGGATCAAGCCAACACAGTTCTCCTACCGCAAATAGGACTCATGGAGCCAACAATGCAACAAACAAATATGCAATTCCTAAAACTACCCACTTAGGCTTAATCTTTAAATTTAGATTTTCAAATCTAATCACCTTTAAAGATATTATCTCTTTGGTCTTTATTCTCGAATTCTTATTTCAAATCTTTTGAAATATATATATATATATATATATATATGTGTGTGTGTGTGTCCTTTATATTCAAATTATACTTTACTTCGGAATCTTAAAACAAATCACTTTTGAAAAGTTTAATTGGAAATCCCAAATACTGTAATAAAACATATCAAAACATATGCAACCAGATCGGGAGGTTTCTCCCAATAACAAGGCAACTGGGTCCCAGCCTTAATACAATCGATAAATAAGTATATCCCTCAATTCTAAGAGCGGACTATACCAAAAACACATGCCCACCTTTTTAGTTACGGGTTACCTGAATCATTGGTAACATAACAAATCATTTTATATCCCAGAGCGATAAATCATTTCACACTAATACTCACAAGTACTTTCAAATCTATAATAATTTTCATTTCCCAAATCAGTTCAAAAGTCATCTTAAAACCATCGGGTTTAGTCCTCTAAATTCTTTCCATTTTATAAAACACTTTTATAAAACCATTCATTACATAAATCACTTTTATATAATATAACTTCAAAATATTCATTACCAAACATTTCTATTTCTTTTAAAGGAAAACCATTTAATAACATTTCCATTTGAAAACCAATTTTCAAAACAATTCCTTAAATTGAAGTGAACCAAATATTACTGCTAAACACCACATAGTCAAATTGTGAAATAAATCACAAGGTGTAAGCCTACAATTATTTTCTACCCAGCCCATGCAAATGGATAATAAATTGCTCATAAACTGGTCGAGCAAAGTCAACAATCAATAATAATAATTAGTGCTCATAAACTGGTCGAGCAAAGTCAATAATCAATAAATAATAATCAGTGCTCATAAACTGGTCGAGCCTAATTCAAACAACCAATCAATGAAATAAACGCAATAATAAATGATAAACAATGCTTCATTCTATCAAATATTTGTAACACTTTAACGGTTTGATATTTACTTTGGAGCATCCGGGCTTTCCCTTCGGCATGTTTCGTCCCTCGCCCAACTCTCCTTGGATCTCACAGATGAAACACATGTACTAGTCGTTTCCGCATACCCCATTCAATATTTAACTTCTAAATTTTAAATTACTTAATTAATCATCCAAACATAATATCAAGCAAGGAAATCAAACCATTGTTCTAGGAAACAAAGTAAACAAACATTTAACAAGGGTTTTCAAACAACTGAACACATGAAGTTCTTTCAACATAGCAATGGTTTTAATGAACATAAAATAAGAAATAACTTACTTTGGATTCCACTCCGTCAAACTTTAAGGCAAGGAACTTAAGATCTAACGCATACTTCCTACCATGCTTCGGAACCAAATGAATATAAGCTTGAATTCCTCCTTCCTAGTCCTTGGCCAAGGCTTGAGATGGAAGTTGGCTGAAAGTATAAAGAAGAAGTGGTGGAGCTTTGAACTTGAATTCTCAAAATTAGACCCAAAAAATAGGTCATATTCTCTCTTGTTTTTGAATCTTTTACTCTCAAAATTTGAAAAACTTGTTAGCATAAAAGTTGTTGAAAATTCTTTCCTTTTGAATTTTAAAAAAGAATCACTTTATTTTGGTTAATTTTGAGGAAGATATGGTCGAAAGTAAAAGAGCTGTTCTTGGATTCACAAAAATAAAGCCCGAAAATGCACTTCAAAGAATTGAGTTACAGGTATAGAAAACCTCAATAATAGAAAAATTAATCAATATATAATTGTAGCCATTGAAATTTTATATGGTTTTAAAAAAATAATTTCTTAATTTGGACCTGTCACGATCAAGTTATGATCAAAACAAATTGGCTTATTCTCTAGCTTAAAACCTGGGCCAGAAAATGAACTGGAAAGAAATGTATTTTTGACATAGGTATCTATAGAATTTAACAAAGTGGTCAACATGGAAGTTGTAGCCACTGGAAAAATACATGATTTTAAGAAAATAATTTTGTATTTTGATTTGGTTGTGAAGAAGTTATAGCCGAGAGAAGAAGAGGCAAAATATGGAGAAAAGAGGAGTTTGATTTGAAGAGAATAAACATTGATTTCTTTTAAATATTTTATAAATATTTTGACATTATTTGTTTTTAATTTTTTATGTGACATGGAAGCCATTAAAGAGGAGAGGAAGAAGTTGAAAAAGCTTGGGAAAAGAAGAAGAAAAAATGTGTATGAAAGTGAAGAAGGAGGTGAGTATTTATAGGAAAAGAAAAAAAGTGGTAATTTACCAAAATTACCTCTAACCAAATTACCAAACTAACCTTACTTCAACCTAAAGCAGTCTTCACTTTTTCAATACTTAACATCATATTTCACATCCTTACTTTATGTCTTAGTCACTTAAAGATTAAGTAAAGAATATCATAATTATGTTGGCTTTGATTTGATGTGTTTTGATGTTTACTTTTTCTTACTTTTGTTAATTCTTACTTACTTTTACTAATGACTTCTAGAAGTTTTCTAATCTTATTTAGTAAAAGTAAACATGTTTAGTGAATTAATTAATACTTACACTATTTGAATATATGTTTCTATATAAGAAAATAAAGGTGCGGCGATGTTGCGACAACTTTTAAACGACAAAACGTTGATTTTCGAAAAAATGTTTTACGGTCACATTTTAACGTTTTAGTTAAACTATTTATTTATGTAAACCAAATTTAAAAATAAATTTGTATAATGCTATTTAAAAATATAAACACTCATAAATTAATTAAGATAATTTATTTAACCTTTGAAACATACTTTTCTGAAATTAGCATTTTGTCACTTTTGTCGATATAGACAAATGTTACTATTTTTATGTTTGTTTCTACTTCCAAATATTATTGAATATTATTTAAATCATAAAACCTTTTATATTTTATATTTAAAATCACTCTAAATAATATATTTTAAAGCGGCCAAATTCTAGATCGTTACATTCGCCCCTACTTAAAAGAATTTCGTCCTCGAAATTACAAGGATGAAAAAATATAACGAAAAACAACAATTAACGAAAGTTATGCACACCAAAAATAGTAATATCACCCATAACCCCGGTCGGAGGTACGGTGCCTTATCCTATCCATTTTATTTATCAAATTAAGGTAGTTTCATTTTTAAAATTCCTAGGTTGATATACTAACCGTAGATGAATTTTACTTAGGCACCTAACCTAAGCTCTGATGCCACGTGTGACGACCCAGATTTTCGAACCAGTTAAAATTGCCGGAAAATCTGTCTGTTCTAAAACTACTAATGAAAACTACCAACTTAATACACCATATTTGATAAATATTCAACAATATTAAATGTATGAGATAAAATTTCAATTTTTACGAGTTATCAGAGTAATCAATTTAATCTACCAGATGTGTTTATATACAAAGCAAATACAAATAAATCTAACGCTGCGCAACTCTAATAAGAGAGACAGCAATAGCCATTCCTACTAACTCAATAAACATGTCAAATGCGGAATAAAATAGTAAGCAGGAAAAATACAATAACACGAGATAAATAACAACCATTAACAAATAAACATGAAAAGGTCATATCATTTTAGAGGCTGCATCACTACCACTTGTGACTGCCTACGTGCCGCTATCTAATTGAGTACCCAAATAGATACAGGATCAAGCCAACGTAGTTCTCGTACCGCAAATAGGACTCATGGAGTCTACGATGCAATAAACAAATATGCGATTCTCAAAACTACCCACTTAGACGTAATCTTTAAATTAAGTTTTTCAAACCTAATCACCTACGGAAATTATCTCTTTGGACTTATTCTCGAATTCTTATTTCAAATCTTTTGAAGTACATATATATATCCTTTATATTCAAATTATACTTTACTTCGGGATCTTAAATCAAATCACTTTTGAAAATTTATATGGAAATCCCAAATACTGTAATAAAACATATCAAATCATATGCAACCAGATCGGGAGGTTTCTCCCAATAACAAGGCAACTGGGTCCCAGCCTTAATACAATCGATAAATAAGTATATCCCTCTATTCTAAGAGCGGACTATACCAAAAACACATGCCCACCGTTTTAGTTACGGGTTACCCGAATCATTGGTAACATAACAAATCATTTTATATCCCAAAGCGATAAATCATTTCACACTAATACTCACAAGTACTTTCAAATCTATAATAATTTTCATTTCCCAAATCTGTTTAAAAATCATCTTAAAACCATCGGGTTTAGTCCTCGAAATTCTTTCCGTTTTATAAAACACTTTTATAAAACCATTCATTATATAAATCACTTTTATATAATATAACTTCAAAATATTCATTACCAAACATTTCTATTTCTTTTAAAGCAAAAACATTTAATAACATTTCCATTTGAAAACCAATTTTCAAAACAATTCATTAAATTGAAGTGAACCAAATATTACCGCTAAACACCTTATAGTCAAATTGTGAAATAAATCACAAGGTATTAGCCTACAATTATTTTCTACCCAGCCCATGCATATGGATAATAAATTGCTCATAAAATGGTCGAGCAAAGTCAACAATCAATAATAATAATCAGTGCTCATAAACTGGTCGAGCAAAGCAATAATCAATAAATAATAATCAGTGCTCATAAACTGGTCGAGCGTAATTCAAACAATCAATCAATGAAATAAACGCAATAATAAATGATAAACAATGATCCATTCTATCAAATATTTGTAACACTTTAAAGATTTGATATTTATTTTGGAGCATCCGGGCTTTCCCTTCGACATGTTTCATCCCTCGCCCAAGTCTCCTTAGATCTCACAAACGAAACACATGTACTAGTCGTTTTCGCATACCCCATTCAATATTTAACTTCTAAATTTTAAATTACTTAATTAATCATCCAAACATAATATCAAGCAAGGAATCAAACCATTGTTCTAGGAAATAAAGTAAACAAGAATTTAACAACGGTTTTCAAATAACTTAACACTTAAAGTTCTTTCAACATAGCAATGGTTTTAATGAACATAAAATAAGAAATAACATACTTTGGATTCCACTCCGTCAAACTTTAAGGCAAGGAACTTAAGATCTAACGTATACTTCCTATCATGCTTCGAAACCAAATGAATATAAGCTCAAATTCCTCCTTCCTAGTGCTTGGCCAAGGCTTGAGATGGAAGTTGACTGAAAGTATAAAGAAGAAGTGGTGGAGCTTTGAACTTGAATTCTCAAAATTAGACCCGAAAAATAGGTCATATTCTCTCTTGTTTTTGACTCTTTTACTCTCGAAATTTGAAAAACTTGTTAGCATAAAAGTTGTTGAAAATTCTTTTCTTTTGAATTTAAAAAAAAATCACTTGATTTTGGTTAATTTTGAGGAAGATATGGTCGAAAGTAAAAGAGCTATTCTTGGATTCACAAAAATAAAGCCCGAAAATGCACTTCAAAGAATTGAGTTACAGGTATAGAAAACCTAAAAACAGGAAAAAGTAATCAGAATAAAAGTTGTAGCCACTGAAAGTTTATATGGTTTAAAAAAAATATTTTCTTAATTTGGATCTATCATGATCAAGTTATGATCAAAACAAATTGCCTTGTTCTGTGGCTTAAACACTGGGCCGGAAAATGAACTGGAAAGAAATATATTTTTGACATAGTTATCTATAGAATTTAACAAAGTGGTCAACATGGAAGTTGTAACCATTGGAAAAATAAATGATTTAAAAAAATATTTAGTATTTTGATTTGGTTTTGAAGAAGTTATGGTCGAGAGAAGAAGAGGCAAAATGTGGAGAAAAGAGGAGTTTGATTTGAAGAGAATAAACATTGATTCTATTAAATATTTTATAAATATTTTGACATTATTTCTTTTTAATTTTTTATATGGCATGGAAGCCATTAAAGATAAGAGGAAGTAGATGAAAAAGCTTGAGAAAAGAAGGAGAAAAAATGTGTATGAAAGTGGAGAAGGAGGTGGGTATTTGTAGGAAAAGAAAAAAGTGGTAATTTTCCAAAATAACCTCTACCCAAATTACCTGTAACGACCCAGAATTCCTATCATTTGAAATTCGTATATTTAATTGATTTTAAATATTAACAAGTAAAATTTGTAAGTCGAATAAATTATATTTTGAATATCTAGATTTAGTTGGATAATTAAATTGATAATTTAATATTTGAAATTACAGAAATAATTGGAAATTGGGTTTAATGTGATAAAATTGATTTGTAAAGTTGTATTAAATCATACTGGAGTTAGAATGATGTTATAGAACTTTTAAAATTGAATTAAAAGCTAATTTCTGGAATCTGAATATTTTAATATTTAATTGACGAGTAAAAATAGTCATTTTTCAAACAGTCTCAGATTTCGACGAAACTAGTTTCATTGGATCCGTAAGTTAAATTATTGTAGGATTTCAAATTTCGTGTCAATCGGATTTACAGTTTGTCCGGTGCAAGCTAAAACGAGTAGAAATCAGTTTAAGTGAATTTTAAATTTAAAATAATTCTATTTGAAAGCCTATCTTCCAGATATGATCGAATGGGCTCCCGATATATAGTCCATTGCGTTCAGAATGGGGGTAAAACATTATAAACGCCAGGCGGCACGCTTCGTTTGGAGTTCGGAAAAATCTCGGATGAATAGTGTTTTGGCAATTTTCTATATAAGGACCTTATTTTCTCTGTTTTGCAGAAACCCTAGGGTTTCAAGTACAGCCGCCACCTATATTCAATGGCCGAATGTGTTCGTTTCTTTTCCCCTTAATCTCTCTTAATCCGTAAATAATTACGCAAAATGTTCAACTACAACATTAGAGAGGGCATCGAGATCTTCAGATCCATACGGTGATGAAGATCATCAGAGCATTATGGAGGCCAAATTTCAACCGTGAAATGGCGCGTTTCGTATATGTTTTCCAAGGCACCAAGACGACCGAGCTGCACATGGTCTCGGCCAGTGGTGGAGCAAGTGATGGACGTTCGTATGGCGAAGCCCGATCGTCTTCAAAGTCGATGGTGTTGGAGCGAAAATTCAAGGAAGAATGGCGGTCTATGGGTGTTCATGCGTTTTCTTGAACCTGGGAAGAAAATGGCCGGTCGGCCTGGATCTAGGGCAGGGGAATGGACGACCCAGATGAAGCAAGGTTAAAAATAATAAAAGAAATTGTAAATATTAATTATATTTAAATTCGTTCAATCTTTAAAACGTCGTATCTTCTTCATACGAGGTCCATTTTGGACGAAACAACTTGCGTTGGAATCGTATGGACAAATACTACGCGATGGACCTGTATTGGGATTGATTGGAGCTAGTGTGAATTTTGGGTAAAATTAAACGCGCATTTAATTTTATTCGGAATAAAACGCTGAAACCGCTATTGGAAGCAAGGTGAGAACTTCTCACTCAATCGAATTTGTTTTGATTTAAATTTTAAATAGTAAAATTTAAATTTTCTTGATTGTGTGATTGAATGATGGTTGCTATTTGTTGTATTTAAATAGACCCTATACGCCGCATATTAAGCGGAGGTTATTATATTAAACACATATACCGTGATATTCCACCTTGAAGTGGAATAGGTATTATGTATGTACTTGGAGTTGATTTCCGGCATTATATAGCGGATGAGACCCTATTGCGCCGCATAATAGCGGATGATATTTTATATAAACCCAAGTACGGCGATATCCCGTCTTGAAACGGGATTGGTATTGTGCTAACATCTATGGATGCAGGGAAACAGGTTGGAGGGATCCAACTGGATTCCTCAAATAATCGAATTTGTTTCATTGTTGTGTGTTGATTATTTATAATCTCTATGTGATTATCTTTGTGATTGAAATCGTTGAAGGCTAAAATTTAGCCGAATATAATTTTGGTATCGTTGGATACCGGAAATAAATAAAAATTTGATTTTTGAAAATTTATGTTGAAACTTTATATTAAAATTTATTTTTGAGGATTGGATAAATTTAAAAGAAGGAATTCTAAAATAATAAAGTTTTATTTTTAATCTTATTGAATAAAATTTCAAAATATAGGAAAAGCTTTAATAAATGGATTTCGGGTAATATTATTCAAAGGTTGAAGAATTTATTCAAAATACGGATTTTAAAGAGTTTGAAAAATAAAAGAATTTGTTTTCTTTAAAAGGAATTTATTTTTAGAAGGAAATAAAATTTGAAACCCATTTGGGAATTGATTTTTGGTGATTGAATTTAAATCTTTTGAAAATCCATTTGGAAATTTATTAGATGTTTTAAAAAGAATTTGGAATCAATTTGAAAATTGATTTGGGGTTTAGTAGAAATTGATTTCAATTTGAGATTTGAATGAAATTCACTTGGTGTTTAATTTCTTGGAAAATCAATATGGAATTTGATTTGGTTGTTTTTGAAATCGATTGAAAATTTTAATTGTTGTTGAAAGTGAATATTTGAAATCGATTTGAAAATCGTATATCAGTGGGTATTTGGAAATTTAAATTCACCATGGAATTTATAAAGGAAATGGAAATTTCTTTAAAAATAAACATTGATTTATTTTTGAAGTGTGGAAATAAATGTACGGATTTGGAACGTAAATTTAAAGTAAATCGGTATGGATTTATTTAATTGGTTTAAATGAACCATTTTGAAATGAAAGTGTATTCTCCCTGGAAAGTCGAATAAAATTTCTGAATAGCTTTGAAATATATATATATATATATATATATACACACATATATATATTTCTATAATTGGTTTTGAAAAGGATACTTTGGAGAACTTAACTTCTTAAATTGTTTCAAATCCTTTAAGTAATGATTATTAAGTTGATATAGAAATGATTCTTTCTAAGATTTAATCAATAATTGTTTTAAAAAATAGTTATTTAAATAGTTATACTCTATCTACTAATTTTATTTTGAAAATTAGTTTGGACTTAAGTTATATGTAATATTGGTATAATATTTTTATAACTAATATTTTAAGTAAAGTGTTTAAAGAAAAATAGTTTTATTTCAAAGTGTTTTCTCGATATATTTTGGCTAAGTGTTATAAATTATTTTAAAGTATTCGAACTCGGCAGATTTCTAGTGAAAATGAATAAATATTTGGAAGTGTTTCCGCGTAAGAAAAATGATTTGAAATTTGTTTTCAAAAGTGGTAAAGGTGAAAAGTGATTTGAAATTTGTTTTCAAATGGTTGAAGTGTGGAAAATATATCTTGTAAAGATATTTTTTTTTTTGAAAAATAAATAATTTGTGAAATTATTTGGAATCTGGTGATGTTGTGCATATCTATTGATAGTTAAATAACCAACTATCAATATTTACCTTTAAATGGGCATTTGTTGCGATTTGCTTGAATTTGAATGCTACACTTATTTTAAAATAAGCGCTCGTTATTCGATTTAGCCAGGAGAGGACCTTTGGGTCATAAATCCCATTCCGAACAGTGATACGTCATAATGGATAGCATTTGAAGACCGGTGTTGAAGACCGGATATTTTCGAAAATGGAAGGATTACCGTCGAATGTCTCTGCATGGGCTGATCTCCGATATAGAGATTTTATCACCCTTTGTGATGGGAAGTCCGGACGTGATTAGTAAATATTCGCATTGCAAGGGCTTCTTAGGAAGTGCCTTCGATTCCGTTAGATCCCGAAACGGACTTGTATGAATGTGTATCTGACGTTACAATTTGAGATGTAAAGTTGGTTTCTATCAAATACATTTCTGTGGGTGGCAGAGAATTTATTCTCTTAGCTTAACACCCTTCTCTGAGACGTATGAGCTCAGAGGTTATGTAGTTGATGGTTACTAGTAATACATTCCCAATTTGGTAATGTGGCATACGAAGTGCTGCTGATCATTTGTTGATCGAAGCATGACTTTTGTGAAAAGCGTAGCTTTTTGGACGAGACTTCGTCGGACCTCACACCCCGGAATGGTCGAAACAGGAAGAATGCAGCAAGGTTTTAGGGGGTAGCACCCGTTAGGGTATGTTCATTTCCTTCTGGATAGAGGTGGTATCATGGTATGGAGCCCAGATACTTGACCTATGTGGTTGCTGCAAATTTATTGCTTTGTGGTTGTTGGTATTGAGGATCCTTGGATAAAGGTTGTTTACAACCGGGGGATGACATACTCGTGTCAGTAGTTACCTATTTTTGCAGAGGTAACCCGGCCTTGTGTTGGCAGAGATCCGGTTAGGTTCGCGGGACGTCCCATCAGAGGCGTACCCATATGGCAGTAGGAAGTTCCTTAGCATGATCATTTGTTGGGAATCCAAAGAAACAATACGCGCCTTGTAGGGTTTTAGTTGTAGAACCTGCCATTTACTTATGGTGGTGCCCCACTGTTTAGATGATAGCTATAGTAGACATACGATAATGGTCGTATGTTGGCTAAGATTGATATCATATTTTCGAAATGTTTTCTGCACTTTGCACTTATAGTAATAATATCAAAGAAATTCACGTATCAAGCATATTTAACTATCATAAGGAGAAATCTCCTCAAATTCTGCGTTTGCATTGTGTCTGTGGTGGGTGGCCTCATGGTAGTTTTATTTACTAAAAGCATTGCGGATCTATTTTAAAATATTTCTTTGTTTGTTTTTTGAAAGATAAACTGTTTTAAGTTCTCACACCAGTCCCATGACTGACCTGGAGTTTATTGTTCTCTTCCTAAACTCTGGGTGCCCATTATTTTCCACACGGGCAGCCTAGAGTCAAGTTATCAGGATATTCTGGAATTTAGGAGGTGCTGTGGAGCTCTAGAGGCGAGCTGGATGGCAAAACGTATCACTTGTATATGATATTATCTTTTCCGCTGTGTATCCACTTGTAAGGATAAGTTCATATAATGTCCAGTTGTGTTGTAAGTTGACTACGATGATGTAATGTATAAAATGTAATAACTGATATAGTTCTTTGTTTTAAAGATAGTCATTTATCTATTATATGTTGTTCCGCTGCGATTGTGAGATTCTGATATTGTTCTATTGCTTCTTCTTTCTTTCTTCTTATACCTCTTCTTCTTTAACCCTAACAATTCGGTTTTCCGGCCTTCGATTGCTCTGCAGTTGATACAGTGGACGTATTAATGTCGATTTTCGGAAGTCGAAAATCTCGAAGACGTTACATTTGGTATCAGAGCATTTGGTTAAGCGACAACCTTGGCTCTGTTGGGAATTACTCATTAGAGATAGAGTCAGTAGTACTCTAGAATGAGTGTGTGTAATCATAGATACGAGCACGTATTTTTTAGTGAATATAAAAATGTTTTATATTGTGTTTGCTTATCCGTTGAGCTGTTTGTGAAGTCTGGTCGGTATGTGGGACGCCATATTATCGATAGGGATTCTAAACACTTAAACGAGGCAAGTTGACATAGTATCATTTTAAATTGGGTAAATGAAATAATTTTACCTCGATTATATTTTACATATAAAGGAAATAATTTTTCAGAAATTATTAAAGTGTATATAAATTGATTATTTGGTTGTTGGAAATGTAAGAATATATATAAGTTAATTAAAAGATGTTTGAATAATCTAAATAAAAACAACATTTGTAAAAGAATAATTGTATAAGCAAATGAATTATTAAGTATGGAATTATAATTAATGTGATTTACAATTGTGAAATAATCTTATATATATATAAGAAGTGAAACTATATGAATATATTTATAAATATGAGTTGTAAATAAAAATGAATTTGGACTATGAATTTGAAAGTTTTGAATCCCGTCTATTTTGAAAATTGTTTTCAAAGATTAAAGATGTTATTAAGTAAGATAAATCAATTTGGAATAATCTTATGTAAGTGAAGTGGAATAGTGAAATTCTATAAGAAAAAGAATTATAAATGTGAGTTATAAGTAAAAGGAATTTTTTTGAAAGAATTTAAAGTACTGAATTCACTACTTTCACTGGGAAATAATAAGGGTGATGACTGCAGCATCATCAGTATCATTTTCAAGTTTCTATGTGATTGATTTGCCACCATAGTAAAATTGAAATTGAATTTTCATTATGATAAAAAATTTGATTTAAAATCCAAGTTGAAATTGATAAATATAAATAAAATGAGTTTTGGATTTATAATATGAAGTAAGAATTTACTTTATTAAAGTTGAAAGAAATTTGAGATAGCATAGTAAATATATGATGTGAAATTTAACTAAAGGAAAGTTAAATAAATTGAATTGGATTAGATAGATGATTATTTAATATGATTTGGTAGTTTAAATATATAAGTTGTATAACTTGTAAAGTGGGAAAAGTAAGTGAAACCAAATGATAAAATGGTTAAACAATTTTGTTATGCAAAACGAGATATGAATTTGAATAAGTGTCGAAATTTGACTTTGGTAATAGTTAAATAGAATTGGCATCTGAATTGGATTTATAAGGGGAAATTTAAGTTAAGTTAAACAAATAATGTTTGAAATGGAATATAACTTAAGTGATGTTGAATGAAGTTGGTTTTGGTATCGAAGTATAATAATAAAGTGAATTAAATGGATGTGGACTTGAGTTATATAAATGAAATTCAACCTTATTTGTTAAATGAATTAGCAATTGAATTAATAAATGAATTGAATATTAATCAATCGAATGTAAAAGAATTGATATAGAATAATGAATGTAAGTGTTAATTCATTAGAAGCTAACGAAGTTGAAAATTTGAATAATTGAAAGAAAAGTCAATTAGATATTAAACCAATTGGAAATTAAAGTGTTAAACCAAATTGAATGTAAATTTAATAATTTGGTTATGTTGGTTATGATTTGGTTGTTATATGATTGTTACTTGATTGAATATAATTCATTAAGTGTTAATGAAATTGAATTGATAAATGGAGAGCTATGTAATTGAATTTGAATTGAAAGTGAACTAATGTGAATTGGTTGTAAGCAATTAAAATTTGTATCGAAACCTTATAAAATGCTTATGGGAATTATTTTGATTGCATTGCTTATAAAACTATATATTTTCTATTGAAAATTAGTGAAATGTAAATGAATTTCCTATATATATGTCATTTACATGTTTAAATTGAGTAAGTACAGGTACCAGGGCTGTAGTTGGCTGGATTTGGTCACGCTAAAACGCTAATAAATAACTGCTTTGCTTAAAAATGCTAAAAAGATACGCCTACGTAATAAAAATAGGAAATATGAACTGTTTTTCTGTTTTCCGACCATGTGGGTCGATGTATATATATTTATATCTATTGTGATATTGCAAAAGCTCCTCCGTACAAGGGAGACTCTGCCAAAATTTTCCGTAAATTTTGGGAGTTAGAAAATTTTTGGAAAATTTTTGTTAACGAAAGGTCAATTTTTAAATTGAAATGAAAATGTAGGAATTGAACTAGAAAAGTGTAACCATCGAATTTTGGAAAAGTTAAGAAATTAAAATGAATCTGAAATCGAGTTGGAACGGTTTGTTTTTGAAAAAAAAAGGTTAATGGATTTCAAGACTTTTTCTAACTTGGCAATTTCGAGGACGAAATTCTTTTAAGGGGGGAACTTTGTAACGACCCAGAATTCCTGTCATTTGAAATTCGTATATTTAATTGATTTTAAATATTAACAAGTAAAATTTGTAAGTCGAATAAATTATATTTCGAATATCTAGATTTAATTGGATAATTAAATCAATAATTTAATATTTGAAATAACAGAAATAATTGGAAATTGGGTTTAATGTGAATAAAATTGATTTGTAAAGTTGTATTAAATCATATTGGAGTTAGAATTATGTTATAGAACTTTTAAAAGTTAATTTGTGGAAATTGAATATTTTAATATTTAATTGACGAGTAAAAATAGTCATTTTTCAAACAGTCTCGGATTTCGACGAAACCAGTTTCATTGGATCCGTAATGTTAAATTATTGTAAGATTTCAAATTTTGTGTCAATCGGATTTATGGTTTGTCCGGGGCAAGCTAAAACGCGTGGAAATCAGTTTTAGTGAATTTTAAATTTAAAATAATTCGATTTGAAAACCTATCTTCCAAATACGATCGAATTGGCTTCCGATATTCCATTACATTTGGAATGGGGGTAAAACATTATAAACGCCAGGCGGCATGCTTCGTTTGGAGTTCGGAAAAATCTTAGATGAATAGTGTTTTGGCAATTTTCTATATAAGGACCTCATTTTCTCTGTTTTGCAAAAACCCTAGGGTTTCTAGTTACAGCCGCCACCTATATTCAATGGCCGAATGTGTTTGTTTCTTTTCCCCTTAATCTCTCTTAATTCGTAAATAATTACGCAAAATGTTCGACTACAACATCAGAGAGGGCATCGAGATCTTCAAATCCATACGGTGATGATGATCATCAGAGCATTATGGAGGCCAAATTTCAACCGTGAAGTGGCGCATTTCGTATACGTTTTCCAAGGCACCAAGATGACCGAGCTGCACATGGTCTCGGCCAGTGGTGGAGCAAGTGATGGATGTTCGTATGGCGAACCCCGATCGTCTTCAAAGTCGATGGTGTTGGAGCGAAAATTCAAGGAAGAATGGCGGTCTATGGGTGTTCGTGCGTTTTCTTGAACCTGGGAAGAAGATGGTCGATCGGCCTGGATCTAGGGCAGGGGAATGGACGGCCCAGACGAAGCAATGTTAAAAATAGTAAAAGAAATTGTAAATATTAATTATATTTAAATTCGTTCAATCTTTAAAACGTCGTATCTTCTTCATACGAGGTCCGTTTTGGACGAAACGACTTGCGTTGGAATCATATGGACAAATACTACGTGATGGAGCTGTATTGGGATTGATTGGAGCTAGTGTGATTTTTGGGTAAAATTAAACGCGCGTTTAATTTTATTCGGAATAAAACGCTGAAACCGCTATTGGAAGCAAGGTGAGAACTTCTCACTCAATCGAATTTGTTTTGATTTAAATTTTAAATAGTTAAATTTAAAATTCTTGATTGTGTGATTGAATGATGGTTGCTATTTGTTGTATTGAAATAGACCCTATACGCCGCATATTAAGCGAAGGTTATTATATTAAACACATATACCGCGATATTCCACCTTGAAGTGGAATTGGTATTATTTATGTACTTGGAGTTGATTTCCCGCATTATATAGCGGATGAGACCATATTGCGCCGCATAATAGCAGATGATATTTTATATAAACCCATGTACGGCGATATCCCGTCTTGAAACGGGATTGGTATTGTGCTAACATCTATGGATGTAGGGAAACAGGTTGGAGGGATCCAACTGGATTCCTCAAATAATCGAATTTGTTTCAATGTTGTGTGTTGATTATTTATAATCTTTGTGTGATTATCTTTGTGATTGAAATCGTTGAAGGCTAAAATTTAGCCAAATATAATTTTGGAATCGTTGGATACTGGAAATAAATAAAAAATTTATTTTTGAAAATTTAAGTTGAAACTTTATATTAAAATTTATTTTTGAGGATTGGATAAATTTAAAAGAAGGAATTCTAAAATAATAAATTTTTGTTTTTAATCTTATTGAATAAAATTTTAAAATATGGGAAAAGCTTTAATAAATGGATTTCGGGTAATATTATTCAAAGGTTGAAGAATTTATTCAAAATACGGATTTTAAAGAGTTTGAAAAATAAAAGAATTTGTTTTCTTTAAAAGGAATTTATTTTTAGAAGGAAATAAAATTTGAAACCCATTTGGGAATTGATTTTTGGTGATTGAATTTAAATCTTTTGAAAATCCATTTGGACATTTATTAGGTGTTTTGAAAAGAATTTGGAATCAATTTGAAAATTGATTTGGGGTTTAGTAGAAATTGATTTCAATTTGAGATTTGAATGAAATTCACTTGGTGTTTAATTTCTTGGTAAATAAATATGGAATTTGATTTGGTTGTTTTTGAAATCGATTGAAAAATTTAATTGTTGTTGAAAGTGAATATTTGAAATCAATTTGAAAATCATATATCAGTGGGTATTTGGAAATTTAAATTCACCATGGAATTTATAAAGGAAAGGGAAATTTGTTTGAAAATAAACATTGATTTATTTTTGAAGTGTGGAAATAAATGTACGGATTTGGAACGTAAATTTAAAGTAAATCGGTAAGGATTATTTAATTGGTTTAAATGAACCATTTTGAAATGAAAGTGTATTCTTCCTGGAAAGCTGAATAAAATTTCTGAATAGCTTTGAAATATATATGTATGTATATAATTCTAGAATTGGTTTTGAAAAGGATACTTTGGAGGAATTAACTTCTTAAATTGTTTTAAATCCTTTAAGTAAAGATTTATTAAGTTGATATAGAAATGATTATTTCGAAGATTTAATCAATAATTGTTTTAGAAAATAGTTATTTAAATAGTTATACTCTATCTACTAATTTTATTTTGAAAATTAGTTTGGACTTAAGTTATATGTAATATTGGTATAATATTTTTATAACCAATATTTTAAGTAAAGTGTTTAAATAAAAATAGTTTTATTTCAAAGTGTTTTCCTGATATATTTTGGATAAGTGTTATAAATTATTTTAAAGTATTTGAACTCGGCAGATTTCCAGTGAAAATGAATAAATATTTGAAAGTGTTTCCACGCAAGGAAAATGATTTGAAATTTGTTTTCAAAAGTTGTAAATGTGAAAAGTGATTTGAAATTTGTTTTCAAATGGTTGAAGTGTGGAAAATATATCTTGTAAAGATATTATTTTTTTGAAAAATAAATAATTTGGGAAATTATTTGGAATCTGGTGATGTTGTGCATATCTATTGATAGTTAAATAACCGACTATCAATATTTAACTTTAAATGGGCATTTGTTGAGATTTGCTTGAATTTGAATGCTACACTCATTTTAAAATAAGCGCTCGTTATTCGGTAGCCGGGAGAGGTCCTTTGGGTCATAAATCCCATTTCGAATAGTGATACGTCTTAATGGATAGCATTTGAAGACCGGTGTTGAAGAGCGGATATTTTCGAAAACGGAAGGATTACCGTCGAATGTCTCTGCGTTGGCTGATCTCCGATATAGAGATTTTATCACCCTTTGTGATGGGAAGTCCGGACGTGATTAGTGAATATCCCCATTGCAAGGACTTCTTTGGAAGTGCCTTCGGTTCCGTTCGATCCCGGAACGGACTTGTATGGATGTGTGTCTGACGTTACAATTTGAGATGTAAAGCTGGTTTCTATCAAATACATTTCTGTGGGTGGCAGAGAATTTATTCTCTTAGCTTAACACCCTTCTCTGAGACGTATGAGCTCAGAGGTTATGTAGTTGATGGTTACTAGTAATACATTCCCAATTTGGTAATGTGGCATACGAAGTGCTGCTGATCATTTGTTGATCGAAGCATGACTTTTGTGAAAAGCGTAGCTTTTTGGACGAGACTTCGTCGGACCTCACACTCCGGAATGGTCGAAACAGGAAAGAATGCAGCAAGGTTTTAGGGGGTAGCACCCGTTAGGGTATGTTCATTTCCTTCTGGATAGAGGTGGTATCATGGTATGGAGCCCAGATACTTGACCTATGTGGTTGCTGCAACTTTATTACTTTGTGGTTTTCGGTATTGAGGATCCTCGGATAAAGGTTGTTTACTACCGGGGGATGACATACTCGTGTCAGTAGTTACCTATTTTTACAGAGGTAACCCGGCCTTATGTTGGCAGAGATCCGGTTAGGTTCTCGGGACATCCCGCCAGAGGCATACCTATGTGGCAGTAGGAAGTTCCTTAGCCTGACCATTTGTTGGAAATCCAAAGAAACAATACGCGCCTTGTACGGTTTTAGTTGTAGAACCTGCCATTTACTTATGGTGGCCCCCCACTGTTTAGATGGTAGCTATAGTAGGCATACGATAATGGTCGTATGTTGGCTAAGATTGATATCATACTTTCGAAAT
This sequence comes from Allium cepa, assembly GCA_030765085.1. Classification (NCBI taxonomy): domain Eukaryota; kingdom Viridiplantae; phylum Streptophyta; class Magnoliopsida; order Asparagales; family Amaryllidaceae; genus Allium; species Allium cepa. Next base: position 593,437,464 of record CM060928.1, read on the forward strand.
GTTTTCTGCACTTTGCACTTATAGTAATAATATCAAAGAAATTCACGTACCAAGCATATTTAACTATCATAAGGAGAAATCTCCTCCAATTCTGCATTTGCATTGTGTGTGTGGCGGGAGGCCTTATGGTAGTTTCATTTTCTAAAAGCATTGCGGATCTATTTTAAAATATTTGTTTGTTTGTTTTTTTTAAAGATAAACTGCTTTAAGTTCTCACACCAGTCACATGACTGACCTGGAGTTTATTGTTCCCTTCCTAAACTCTGGGTGCCCATCATTTTCCATACGGGCTGCCTAGAGTCAGGTTATCATGATATTCTGGAATTCATGAGGTGCTGTGGAGCTCTAGAGGCGAGCTAGATGGCGAAACGTATCACTTGTATATGATATTTTCTTTTCCGCTGTGTATGCACTTGTAAGGACAAGTTCATATAATTGTCCAGTTGTGTTGTGTTGTAAGTTGACTCTGTTGATGTAATGTATAAAATATAATAACTGATATAGTTCTTTGTTTTAAAGATAGTCATTTATCTATTATATGTTGTTCCGCTGCGATTGTGAGATTCTGATACTGTTCTGTTGCTTCTCCTTTCTTTCTTCTTCTACATCTTCTTCTTTAACCCTAACAATTCGGTTTTCCGGCCTTCGAATGCTCGGCAGTTGATACAGTGGACGTATTAATGTCGATTTTCGGAAGTCGAAAATCTCGAAGACGTTATATTACCAAACTAACCTTACTTCAACCTAAAGAAATCTCCACTTTTTCAATACTTAACATCATCTTTCACATCCTTACTTTATGTCTCAATCACTTAAAGATTAAGTAAAGAATATCATAATTATGTTGGCTTTAATTTGATGTGATTTGATGTTTACTTTTTCTTACTTTTTTTAATTCTTACTTACTTTTACTAATGACTTCTAGAAGTTTTCTAATCTTATTTAGTAAAAGTAAACATGTTTAGTGAATTAATTAATACTTACACTATTTGCATATATGTTTCTGTATAAGAAAATAAAGGTACGGCGATGTTGCGATAACTTTTAAATGACAAAACGTTGATTTTCGACAAAATGTTTTACGGTCATATTTTAACATTTTAGTTAAACTATTTATTTATGTAAACCAAATTTAACAATAAATTTGTATAATGCTATTTAAAAATATAAACACTCATAAATTAATTAAGATAATTTATTTAACCATTGAAACATACTTTTTTGAAATTAGCATTTTGTCACTTTTGTCGATATAGGCAAATGTTACTATTTTTATGTTTGTTTCTACTTCCAAATACTATCGAATATTATTTAAATCATAAAACCTTTTATATTTTATATTTAAAATCGCTCTAAATAATATATTTTAAAGCAGTCAAATTCTGGGTCGTTACACAGAGGAACGAAATAATAGAAGCAGGCATTAGGGCATAGGCCCAACTTATTATGGCATAATATACAATAATCATTTCTATTCATTCATTTCATTGTTACTAAAACTAAAATAAAAGTTAGATAAAATCGTTAATGTTGGAAACTTAAGAAGGCAAATAAGAAGAAGATAAGCAAATGCAAGCTAGAAGAGACTAGAAAGATTAAAGTTGTACATCTAAGAGATTTAGAGTAGTAATAATTAAACCTTCTGAACTAGTTTCCTTATATGTATGGGTTCAGTTCAAATCTATATATGTTTTTATGTATGATGGAAATCATACAGATTTTCATGTAAAGATCTAAAATTTAATGAATGTTTTGGTAAGGATGAGTGAACACATGATGTTTACATGTGTTTTCCCTACTTAAGTGATTTCAAAACTTAATGGAAATTTTGTATAATGTTTAAATCATGATTTATGAGGTGGATTTTCAATTTTGAGGAATTTCCTAAGCTTACGTAATTTTATACCAATTTTGAAGCTGCTTAACTTGAAAATAAAAAGTGAAATATCCTTAAAAGGCAAAATATATGTAACTACGAAAGAACAGAGGTACATGAATTTTAGAGAAATTCATCCAAAATATTATATTAGAATGGGGAATGGAATCCCGAGTTAAAATGAGAAGACGGAGTCAGAATGGCTACTGACGCCAGGTGGAGACACTCACTCGATTATACATCTTGGGAAGGCCAGGAGAGACATTCAACTTCAAGGGGATGCAGGGCTGTTCCAATAAAACAAATATTTAAATGGATGTAAACCTTAGGAAGGTAGGCATTCATTTGCGAGGGGGCAGACTTCACCTTAGGAAGGTGATATTCGGCCATATGAGGCATAATATTAAATACTTTAAAGTATACTTTAAGTAATATGAGAAAGCCCGCGCAAGGCGCAGTATCAAACCAATAAGAAACAAAGAAGTAATGTGTGGGTGCAGGAGTAAATAATCAAGTAGAACAAATTAAAGAAGAATCTAAAAGGGAAACTAGGTGGGGTCAGTGTAGAGTGCACAATAGTAAAGAAGATCTGCTTAAGGAAGCATTTGATCGAAAACATAAATAAGAAATAACTACATCAGTAGTTTAAAGTGTTTTATTCATGATGTAAATGGTGAAGGGGAAACTTAATCTATGCAGTGTAGGTTGGACTTACTATATGTATGTTTTTGGGATAATATTATTAACACTTAACTATATGTTTGATCGTGTTTTCATTATTGTTTTTCTCATAAACTCATGGGCACTCATTTAAGTAAACTGAGTTTATGGCTTAAACAGGTTCGGAATAATTGCTGCAATATGTGGACTAAAGATGGAGTCGGAGGATTTATAGCTAGTAAAGGTTTTCTTTCCGTTGTATAATGGATTGCGGGCTGCATCTTCATATGTGGACCTAGCTCTTTTATTAAGTTATTTACTATAATATTTGACCCTTACATGGGCACATTCTTGGTTTACTTCTAACCAAAGTACATGTAAAGATTGTTTATATAAGTGTTGATGTAATGAAAATACTTAGCCACTCTGTTTATTTATTTGTATTCATATTATATTGAACTCACTTTAATCGCTGGAAGATAATTCTGGTGATGACTACATCATTATCGGCGTTCATCTTCGGGTTTTAAGTGGGAGACATTACAAATTATGGGCTTTGGGCATAATTAATTTAATAATTAAATTAATTCATTTAAGCCCATTTTTAATTAAATTAGCAAATAACAATTATACATTATTTTAATTAATTTTTTGGCCTCAAATAATGAATTAAAATGCTATAAAAATCAATACAATATTTGTATTGATTTTATTATTAATTTGTAACATTTAAAAATTAATTTAAAATTTGGTTAAATGGGGAAATTAGCTAACATGGTTATGTTGGCTCCCGGGTGTGAATTCAGTCCTCGATCAATTTTTAAATAATTTAAATACTAATGCCAATATGGACTTTGCTAAAGTAGAGTATCAAGCACAAGTTCAGTCGCTTATAAGTAATTTAGTTGAATTCTAATTACCAATCTATATTAAGGTGCACCTTATAATGATATTAGGTGCACATATTCATTTTGCCATCATTGTATCACTTGGATATCTAGAGTTTGGTTAACGGCCAAAAACTATAATAATAACTTTTGTTAGTTGCCTAGACTACATCAAAGCCCTGGGTCCAATCAAATAACCTTTATTAATTAACTGATTTACTCTGGATGGAGATTTTGACTTTAAGTTGATTACCAACTACAGTGATACTAACATTCTACCATGAAGGAAACGAATCCTCTCTTGGATAGTATTTCACTTCAAGTAGTTCAACGTATGCCCAGTAATGTGTAACGACCCGGAGTTTTAAACAAAATAAATAAATTGATTAAATCATCTTAATGAATTAAAATAGGGTTAAGTGTGGTTTTGGACTAAAAGTCAAATTTCGAAGAAGATGAAATTAGGATCCAAAACTATTATGTTGTGTTTGGAATGCCGTTTACATTTGAAATTAAGATTAAATAAATTTTGATGTAATGAAAATACTTAGCTACTCTATTTACTTAGTTGTGTTCATAGTATAATGAACTCACTTCAGTCATCAGAAGATGATTCTGGTGATGACTGCAACATCATCAATGTTCATCTTCGGGTTTCAAGTGGGGGATGTTACAATTGGTATCAGAGCATATGCTAGGGACACCAAAACAAAACAGAGCTAATGAAAGATAGAAGCAGTAATAAAAATAAAAATAAACACTCCAGGGAGGGGATGCGCTAATACACACACACATATATAAATACACACACACACATATATGTATGTATGTATAGCACTTGTATATTGCTATTTATATATCCGTAGTACCCTTAGTATGAAGACTATTGCAAGTCGTTGCATATGATATTCTATTTTGACTTAGTTGTATTAACCAATAAAAGACTCTTGTTTAGTGTTATATGATTGTTACAAACAAACACAAGTACGTAACCCATTGTGCCCCCAACGATCATGAGTAATTCACGATACATCGTATAGAGAATATTACATCCACTAGTCTCTACGGGCTTATCGATATCTTTTTCTCAATATATCTTGAATATGAACATTTAAGTAACAAGTATTTAAATATCGATTTAACAATCATGGTTATGAACACATTCGCACTTGCAATCGATAAAATAATTCTAGCAAGAATTATTTATTTATATACACCTATTGTGTATAAAACAATACTTATGTCCAATATAATAACACATATAATAAAAAATTAAAAATAGAAGGGTTAGCACCAAAATTGGTCACTAGCACCATTGAATAGGATTGTGTAGAGAGATTAATGAAGAAAATAAATTAAAACCAAGGAATATCACAGTAGAATGCAATGAAAACTGTAAGAAACGAGAACACCAGAATTATAGTGGTTTGGCGTAACTGCCTACGTCCACTTTGATCGTAATCTTTATTACTTCATCAAATAATTGAATACAGATACAATCCGTACACCAACAACTTGAGTGCAAGTTTTAACCGAAAAGAAATGAGTCCTTGAAAATGGAGAGTCTCTCCAGAGTTCTCGAAAAAAGGTCCATTTTCACTGCACCCTTGGCCCTCTATTTATAGATGAAGATAGGCTGGATTTCCTTCTCAGGCCTAAGAGCAAACCTTGGCCCATATATGGGAACCTCGACTCAACCAATCTAGCCATACCTAGCAAGATACACCGATCGGAAAATGCCGATCTAGGATGGCCGAACAGTGGTCACCGGGTAATTGACTCGAAGCGAACTCTTAGAGGACTCGTAGTAACTCACGGTGGAACTTGAAGTGAAGCAATGCCGAACCCCTCACTTTGATGTCGACCTCCATGAATAAGTCAAGTCCCTCATCTTGCTTCGAAACAGCTATACCGAACCAGGCGTACCGAGCGGTGGTTGTCGAGCGACATCGATTGAACGAAGGTAGCCGAGCGACGTTGGCCGAACGAAGGTAGCCGAGCGACGTTGGCCGAACGAAGGTAGCCGAGCGATATTGGCCGAACGAAGGTAGTCGAGCGATGTGCGTTGTGTCCTTACCATCACTTTACTTTTTACCAAGCGGCATACGCCACCTCACCAAACCGAACCGCGTATGTAGGCTGACCCATGTATACAGGCCGAACCATGCACTAAGGCCGAATCATGCTTGCACGCCGAAAGACGTATATGTGTCGATCTCCTCAATTTGAGTCAATCTTTCATTGGCTTGAGTTTCACTTAGATTCAATCAAAACCTCTATCATTAGCATCTCGTAGCCGGCCTAAGCAACCGGGTGGCAAGAAGCATACTTCATTCTGAACAAGATTCTTTAGAAAAGTTAAGTTATATAATTAAATTACATAATTGCCCCTTATGTACACACTTAACTCTATTAATCTCCCACTTGCATATTAGGCCAATTACGGTTCCTTATGCCTATACCCTCGACCGTCCGCAAGATTTTTAAGTCGTTTATACTCTATTCCACACTCTGGGTGTAACATTCCCGTTTTTATATCAAATTGAAATTGGAAATAAATTAATTTTATGAATTTAATTATGATTTAAACTGGTGTTTTCCAAAATTTTAATAAATATTTATTTGTTTATTAATATAAATGAATGTAAATATGATTTTTAAATAGAATTTTAAATTGGAAATTCTGAAATAAATATTTTGAATAATATTTTAATTTCAAATTCAATTGTGAATTTATTTAGAGATTTGAATAAACATATATATAAACATTAATAACTTGATTCATTAATAAGAAAAAAAATGTTTTTATCTTTAAAATAAATAAAGATTTATGATTTGGAATTCAAAAGTGAATATTTTATAAATAGATCATAATTTGAGATTTGAATTTAAATTCAATAAAAAATTTATTTACTTGAGAAATTTCTTTCTTAGTAATGTATATTTTAATCACTTCAATAAAAATTGGAAATCACTTCAATTTTTCTAATCACTTGAAATTTAATTAGACTTAAAAAAATTATATTTGAAATAAGTTTAATATCTTAAGTTTAAAAAAATATATTACATAAATTAATTTAACATAAGGATATATATTCATAATTTAAATTAAAACATGATTTTGTAAATAAAATAAGGTTTAAATGCAAATGCATGAATTAATTTAAAACAAGGGTTTAAAATAAAAATTCTAAATTACTTCAAGATAAGGATATAAACATAAATTTTTGTCTCCAATGACATTTGTAAAAATATTTACTCAAACCATAAACAAGTGTAAGCATATCTTTATTTGTTAGAACAAGTGGCATTTATTTTTTAATTTGAATTAATAAAACATTTTCTTAAATCTGAAATTTCAAAACAGTTCAAAATGAAAATCTCAAAACAAAAATTCAATTTTATCAAAACCCAGATCAAAATCTGAGAAATCCATATTCAAAACACCTCAAAATTCTTTGAACTGAAAAACAGAAGCACCTCAAATTCAAAACAATAGCAATCTAATCAAGTGATGAATCTGGAGATCAAAGTCTTCAACCTGGAGTTAAAATCAGAGGAGATCAAAACAAAGTTCAGACCTGAACTTTCACAAGCTTTCAATCTGGAAAATATAAAATACAAAGGAGCAAACCTGGAAACACACAAGCAAGCAAATCAAAGTCCAAGTTCAACATCAAAGCAAATGCAAGTGAATCAGATTTATGTCACAAAATATCAAAGCCTGTCTCTGTCCAGACTTCAAAATCTGTGAGAAAACTCACTTAAACCTGCCTCTTATCTTATTTTTGGACTTAAACTTGAAGTGTGCTATGAAAATGTGTTTGTTTTGCCAGCATGTCTGAATACATGAGTGATATGTAGGTCTGTATGGATATATAAATCCTGTTATAAGTTACAGGCTCTTAAACATAGTTTTGAAATCCAAATCATACAACAAAATGATTTTTAGGCTATAACCTTTTAATGAAAAATGTTTGTATGTATGTGACATCATTTTTAAAATTAAATTCAAGTATTTGAAGTTAAGTTATTCATTTTAAAAATAGTTAATTGCAGAGATGATTTTCATTAAGTAAGAGGAAAAAAAACTCAACAATTTCGATATCCTGTGAGTAAACTTCCATCTTAAACTTAATCTATTTTATATGGGTTTGCAAGTGATAAATATTTGAAAATAATGTTGTGAAACATGTTGTATGGGTGCCAAAATGTCTATGTGAACATAGATAACTGGTGCATGTCCGTTGGAAAGGCTTATATAGCCTCTGTTGTAGTTTCAGGTTTCAAAACTTGTCTGGGAAGAAAAAAATCAATCATAAAAATTCTTTTTCTCTAGTTCTTGTTAGGATCTATGATTTAAACAAAACATGTTATTCCTGTGATAAAAAAAATTATGTTGTGTGTATATTTATAAGTGAATCTTTTGTGTATATATGAGTGAATTTATGTGTGCATATTGTTGTTTTATACTACCCTGCTTTTGATTCTCATGTTCAAAATTTATTCAAAAATCTTTATCTCATGATCTAATCTAAGTTAGGGTATAAGTTTCAAACAAAATTTGTTTGTTTTATCTATAATTAAAGCTAAATACAATTATTCAAGTTAGAAGAACTTTGTATTTTCTCTGGAAGTCATAAACAATAGAGCAAACTCCGAATAAGTGAGAATTCAAACATCATAATTAAATGTTTCAGGCTTAGGATCTGAAACCTCATTCAAAAACTTGATTTTTAAAAGAGGAATCAAATCATTTAGTTGAGTCTTTAGTTTGCATTGCTGGGTTGAACAAAAATGGGAATTGGGTGGTTTTTGGGTGATGTCGAGGTTCTGGAAGGCCAGGATCTTGGGTAATGATAGTGGAGTGATCGTAGTTGATAGGAAAATTTTCTGATGATGGTGCATTTCAGTATTGAGGTGGTGGTTGCTGTTTGAAGTTTGGAACCCTAGTTTAACTAGGCAGGGTTAAATCAATCACTATGGCTCATAGAGTTGATCGAGTTCAACTAGGTTTTGGGTAATGGAAGTAGACGTGTAGAGGAAGACGATGCCGGAGTTTCAGATGTGATGGTGGTCGAAGATGTGTTGACAAGGTGATTCCCAGGGTTGAAGTGTGTTTCAGGTTCCAGTTTTTGAGCTTTAATGCTCGATTTTGATTTCGAGCTGAATTCGATGATTGAGTGGTCCAGAGTGGATGCGCAGGTGATCGATGACTTGAGAGAGTCATCGTGGATGGTCGGAGGACGGCGGTTGGCCGGTGCATGTGCACGGTGTCATTTAATTCCTGATGAAGTTTGTGGTGAAGGGGGAGCTCGGGTTTTCTCGGGTCGATTCGTGATTTTCTCGAAGCAAGGGGTGTTTTGACTCGGGGGGTTTAAGTCTTGACTCGGGTCATTTGTGGGTTTCTTGGGTTTAAAACCTGTCTAGTTTTAAAATTTTAAACTGGATTTAAAACTAAAAACAAAAACTTAATAAAGTTTTAAATAATTTTAAAGTGTGGATTCAAGCTTACCTTCTACCTTAGTTTTGAGATAAATAAAGTTTTTAAAGTTAAATGTTTAAACCAAGTTTAAATGCTGAAAGTATGTTTAAAGTGATTTGAACTCAAAATAAAACTTGGTTTAAAATTCTTGTAAAATCCTTTTATAAGATAAGCATGTCTTTAACATGTAATTTAAAGAATTTGTGAATTGTTTCTAAAATCTTGTTAGGATAAATTTGTATTCATTTTAAAATTTCAAGTTTGAAATGAAATCTTAATAAATTTGAAAGTAAACTATTTAAATATTTTGTTAATGATATATTAATCATCAATAAGAATAATGTTTTTCTTAAATTTAATTGGGATTAAATGATTTGAAAATTCTTTAAGTTTTTAGGATAATTAAAATAGATAAATTATTCGTTTACTTAATTAATGATTTGGATTAATTAAATAAGTAATTAAAGGGTGAAAATAATTAATTAAGGTTTAAGATTAATTAATTAAGGAATAATTAATTGGTAATTAAGGATTATTAATTAACGACTAAAATTGATTAATCAAGTGATTAAGCGATAATAAATTATTAGATAATTTATTAATGGGAGTAATTAATTAAGGAAATTAATTTAAGAATAATTAATCAAGTAAAGGTTAATTAATTAATGAAAGAAATTAAGAGATGGTATTAATTAAGAATTAATATATTTTGTAATTAACTTGAGGTTAATCAATTTTTAGCAATTAATTAAGGAATAATTAATTGGTAATTAATTAATTAAGTGTTAATCAATCAATTAAAAATAACTAATGGTGAATTAAATAATTAAAGTTTAATTATCTAATAGTTAAAGGTTGATGAATAATAATTAAAGGTTAATTAATTTATTATTTATGGTTAAATTATAAATGATTAAAGGATAGTTAATCAAACATGGTTTGTAATTCATTTATATTAATTAACCAGAATTAGTAATCAAATTCATAAGTAAATAATCGGACTAAATAAATCAGATAATTAAATTGATCCTACTCATGGATATTTGGATTCTATTGGATGTTTTGAGGGTTGATATTGCTCATATGTGATGCTTTTTGATGTGAGTTGCTGTGTATTGATCTATGATACTTGTGATATGTTTCTGTGTAAATACTCCTTGGCCTGTTAAACAACATTTGAATTTCGATGCGACAGGGAATCCGATTCCAGTTGGTTATCCGAAACCCACATCGAATTGTAATGATAAATCTTTATGATTAATAAATTTATTTTATTTGTGATCTATGAATGAAGATAAGCGTTATGAGTTATACCGCTTATTGATATTATTATATCTGTGATGATTGATGCTGTGCACTATTGGGTAAACCCCTGGACCACACCTATACACACACAAATATGGATTGCACGTGGAAATCGGTTAAGTCACATATTTTTAAATAATTTTGAATTTGATTTTTTAATTCAAATGGTTTTGGAAATGGATTTGATTTAAAGTAAAAGGCTTTTGAAAACAAGTGTTTTTAAAATGAAAGTTTTTTTTCTGAGTAACTTAATAAAGATTTGAAAGTTGAATAATCTGATTTAAATTGGAATTCAATATCTGAAATTGAATTCTAGATTGGGAATTTATAATTTAAAAATGGTATATTAGCTTATATGGGTTTCAAACCATTTTTAATAACTGTTGTGGGGATTTGGATTAACCTCAAAAATGTTAACTTGTATAAATAAAATTGGATTTTCCGAAATAAAAACAATTTGTTTTCAAACAATAAAAGCTTTCATATGATTAATGAACTACCAATTTATATTAAAGGGATTTCAAGTTTGAATTTAAAATGATTTTCCAAATTATGGAAGAATCTTTGGGAAACGAGTTTTGAAAGCTATAAGTTAAATCATGATTTAAAGATTTAACAAGTTAATCCAATTTGAAATGGAATTGTTTTGAAAAGCTATGAATGAATCTTGGTAGAAGATTAGTGAACCTTGTTTAAAATTTAAAAGGGTCTTAAAAGTGAATCCTTTGTTTAGAAGATTTAAAGGTGGAAATTGTTTAAACCATTGAAAGGTTTCTGGAAATGATTCTTTTTGTTTAAAAGATTGGAAATGGTAATTTGTTTTAACCATTTGAATAAAAGGTTTTTGAGCTTTAAGCTATGATTTAACCGAGATCCCATATCCATATGTTTTTAATTATTGCGCTCATTATTCGGTTTAGCCGGGAGAGGACCTTTGTGTCATATAACCCATTTCGAATAATGATACGACGTTATGGATAGCATTTGAAGACCGGTGGTGAAGACCGGGTATTTGCGAGAACGATAGGATGACCTATCGATTGTCTCTGCACGGAGTAGCTACGGTATAGAGATTCCCTAAGTGATGGGAAGTCCTATCGGGATTGTGGATTCTCGGATTGCAAGGGCTTCTTCGGAAGTGCCTTCGGTTCTGTTCAAACCCGAAACAGACTTGTATGGATGTGTGTCTGACATTACAATATGAGATGTAAAACCGGTTTCTATCAAATACATTTCTGTTTGGTGGCGGAGATTTATTCTCTTATCTTAACACCCTTATCTAAGACATACGAGCTCAGAGGTTATGTAATTGATGGTTACTAGTGATACATTCCCAATTTGGTAATGTGGCATGGAAGTGATGCTGATCATTTGTATATCAAAGCATGGCTTTTGTGAAAAGCGTAGCTTTGTGGATGAGACTTCGTCGAACCTCACAACCCGGAATGGTCGAAACAGGAAGAATGCGGCAAGGTTATTTGGGGGTAGCGCCCCCTGAGGGTATGTTCATTTCCTTTTGGATAGAGGTGGTATCATGGTATGGAGCCCAGATACTTAACCTATGTGGTAGCTACAAATTTATTACTTTGTGGTTGTTGGCGAATCCCGGGATAAAGGTTGGTTACGACCAGGGGATGGCATACTCGTGTCAGTAGTTACCTAGTTATAGAGGTAACCCGTTCTTGTGTTGGCAGAGATCCGGTTCGGTTATCGGGGCGTCCCTCCAGAGGCGTACCCATGTGGCCCAGGAAGTTCCTTAGTCTGACCATTTGTTGGAAATCCAAAGAAACAATACGAACCCTTTACGATTGCAATTGTATAACCTGCCTCCTTCGGAGGTAGCTATAGCAGGCATAATATAATGGTACCCATGCGGGCTAAGATTAATATTATACTTTCGAAATGTTTTCCACTATGCACTAATAATAATAGTTCAAAATATTTTTGTGTATCAAGCATGTTTAACTATCATAAGGAGAAATCTCCTCCAAGTCTGCGTTTGCATTGTGTGTGTGGCGGGAGGCCTTATGGTAGTTTCATTTTCCAAAAAGCATCGCGGATTTCAAATTTAAATTCTGTTGTTTGTTTTTAAGTCAAAACTGTTTTTTTTGCTCATACCAGTCCCACGACTGACCCGGAGTTTATTGTTCCCTTCCTAAACTCTGGGTGCCCATAATTTTCCACACGGGCAGTCTAGAGTTGGATTTTTCAGATAGTAGATATAGATATCTATTCGGTAGCTTTCAGCCTTAGATCCTGGATATTGAAGTCTTTGGATTCATAGATGAGACTTTCTTATCTTGGTGAAAGTTGATGGGGGTTCGAGCTACTGGCTTGAAGTTTTTGCATTGGTGCTTTGGAATTAAAGTCGCTGCTGCTGTTTGGAGTTATCTCTTGGCTATTCATTTTTCCGCTGTAGCATTGTTTCCTGTATCTCTGATATTTATTCATATTATATCATTGTTGTATCATTCTGGATATTGTATCATTAGTTGTATATGATATTCATTTCTTTTCTTCCGCTGTGTTATTATACTTGATGTGTTATAAGCTCCGACGAACCAGATTTGACATTTGGATCTGCGGCATTTGAATACGAGTGTCGTATTCGGTGCCGATTTTCGAAGGTCGAGTCAGGGCCGCTACATTTGGTATCAGAGCTGAAGGTTGTAACTTTAGCTCAGGAGTATAACACATTAAGTAACTCATTAGAGATAGGGTGAAGTATACCCTAGAATGAGTATGTCCCTAAGATATCCGTATGAATGCCTCAGTAAATTCTCTTACTATCCACTGATAGTGAGTATAAGTGTAAGAAGAGGACGAGATAGGGGACAGGGAAGTACCACTACAATTGGTCGATACCCTGCAATAGCGGAAACAACTTTCTCTATCAATCTCCTTTGATTCGTCTTTTCAATTCTTTGATGATTCCTGGAAGCTCCAGGAAGAAGCTTTGATATATTTGCATGGGACACAAACTCCAGATGGGTCAGAATTGTTTATTGGGATGAATTGTTTGCTTTGGTTTCTATGGTTGATAGGTATATTTCAGTTGTTTAAACTAAAATTTTTGGATTGCATCCATATATCTGTCTGTTCTTCGGGGTCCAGATATATTCTACGAGTGGTTAGTTATCCCTTCAAACTGACCCATACCCTTGTATATTCGTAGATCTGGTAACTCGAATATCTTGTGTAATATTGAATGAGTTTACTCTCGTATTTATTAGTGATATACTGATTTGGTAAGCCAAATGCAGAATAAATATTTCGATCTGGTTTGATAAATTATTTCTCTATCTATCATTTAAACTTTTGTAATCTCCCTGCTTTCAAATTTCGAGGACGAAATTTTCTTAAGGGGGGAATCAGTAACATTCCTGTTTTTAAATCAAATTGAAATTGGAAATAAATTAATTTTTGGAATTTAATTATGATTTAAACTGGTGTTTTCCAAAAATTTAATAAATATTTGTTTGTTTATTAATACAAATGAATGCAAATATGATTTTTAAATAGAATTTTAAATTGGAAATTCTGAAATAAATATTTTGAATAATATTTTAATTTCAAATTCAATTATGAATTTATTTGGAGATTTGAATAAATAAATAAATATATATATATATATATATAAACATTAATAACTTGATTCATTAATAAGAAAAAAATCTTTTTATCTTTAAAATAAATAAAGATTTATGATTTGGAATTCAAAAGTGAATATTTTATAAATAGATCATAATTTGAGATTTGAATTTAAATTCAATAAAAAAATTATTTACTTGAGAAATTTCTTTCTTAGTAATGTATATTTTAATCACTTCAATAAAAATTGGAAATCACTTCAATATTTCTAATCACTTGAAATTTAATTAGACTTAAAAAAATTATATTTGAAATAATTTTAATATCTTAAGTTTAAAAAAATATATTACATAAATTATTTTAACATAAGGATATAAATTCATAATTTAAATTAAAACATGATTTTGTAAATAAAATAAGGTTTAAATGCAAATGCATGAATTAATTTAAAACAAGTTTAAAATAAAAATTCTAAATTAATTCAAGACAAGGATATAAACATAAAATTTTGTCTCCAATGACATTTGTAAAAATATTTACTCAAACCATTAACAAGTGTAAGCGTATCTTTATTTGTTAGAACAAGTGGCATTTATGTTTTAGTTTGAATTAAATAAAACATTTTCTTAAATCTGAAATTTCAAAACAGTTCAAAATGAAAATCTCAAAACAAAAATTCAATTTTATCAAAACCCAAATCAAAATCTAAGAAATCCATATTCAAAACACCTCAAAATTCTTTGAACTGGAAAATAGAAGCACCTCAAATTCAAAACAATAACAATCTGATCAAGTGATGAATCTGGAGATTAAAGTCTTCAACCTGGAGTTAAAATCAGAGGAGATCAATGCAAAGTTCAGACTTGAACTTTCACAAGCTTTCAATCTGGAAAATATAAAATACAAAGGAGAAAACCTGGAAACACACAAGCAAGCAAATCAAAGTCCAAGTTCAACATCAAAGCAAATGCAAGTGAATCAGATTTAAGTCACAAAATATCAAAGCCTGTCTCTGTCCAGACTTCAAAATCTGTGAGCAAACTCACTTAAACCTGTCTCTTATCTGATTTTTGGACTTAAACTTGAAGTGTGCTATGAAAATGTGTTTGTTTTGCTAGCGTGTCTGAATACATGAGTGATATGTAGGTCTGTATGGATATATAAATCCTGTTATAAGTTACAGGCTCTTAAACATAATTTTAAAATCCAAATCATACAACAAAATGATTTTTAGGCTATAACCTTTTAATGAAAAATGTTTGTATATATGTGACATCATTTTTAAAATTAAATTCAAGTATTTGAAGTTAAGTTGTTCACTTTAAAAATAGTTAATTGCAGAGATGATTTTCATTAAGTAAGAGGAAAAAAAAACTCAACAATTTCAATAACCTGTGAGTAAACTTCCATCTTAAACTTAATCTGTTTTATATGGGTTTTGCAAGTGATAAATATTTGAAAATAATGTTGTGAAACATGTTGTATGGGTGCCAAAATGTCTATGTGAACATAGATAACTAGTGCATGTCCGTTGGAAAGGCTTATATAGCCTCTATTGTAGTTACAGGTTTCAAAACTGTCTGGGAAGAAAAAAAAATCAATCATCAAAATTCTCTTTCTCTAGTTCTTGTTAGGATCTATGATTTAAACAAAACATGTTATTCCTGTGATAAATTTTTTTTTGTGTTGTGTGTATATTTATAAGTGAATCTTTTGTATATATATGAGTGAATTTATGTGCGCATATTGTTGTTTTATACTGCCCTGTTTTTGATTCCCAGGTTCAAAATTTATTCAAAAATCTTTATCTCATGATCTAATCTAAGTTAGGGTATAAGTTTAAAACAAAATTTGTTTGTTTTATCAATCAATAAAGCTAAAAAGAAAAATTATTCAAGTTAGAAGAACTTTGTATTATCTCTGGAAGTCATAAACAATAGAGCAAACTCTGAATAAGTGAGAAATCAAACTTCATAATTAAATGTTTCAGGCTTAGGATCTGAAACCTCATTCAAAAACTTGATTTTTAAAAGAGGAATCGAATTTAGTTGAGTCTTTAGTTTGCATTGCTGGGTTGAACAAAAATGGGAATTGGTTGGATTTTGGGTGATCTCGAGGTTCTGGAAGGCCAGGATCTTGGGTAATGATAGTGGAGTGATCGTAGTTGATAGGAATTTTTTTTGATGATGGCGCATTTCAGTATGGAGGTGGTGGTTTCTGTTTGAAGTTTGGAACCCTCGTTTAACTAGGCTGAGTTAAATCAATCACAACGGCTCATAGAGTTGATCGAGTTCAACTAGGTTTTGGGTAATGGAAGTAGACGTGTAGAGGAAGACGATGCCGGAGTTTCAGATGTGATGGTGGTCGAAGATGTGTTGACGAGGTGTTTTCCAGGGTTGAAGTGTGTTTCAGGGTCCAGTTTTTTAGCTTTGATGCTCGATTTTGATTTCGAGCTGAATTCGATGATTGAGTGGTTGGGAGTGGATGCGCAGGTGATCGATGACTTAAGAGAGTCATCGTGGATGATCGGAGGACGGCGATTGGCCCGTGCATGTGCATTCCTGATGAAGTTTGTGGTGAAGGGGGAGCTCGGGTTTTCTCGGGTCGATTCGTGATTTTCTTGAAGCAAGGGGTGTTTTGACTCGGGGGTGGGGGGGGGGGGGGAGGGGGGTTTAAGTCTTGACTTGGGTCATTTGTGGGTTTCCTGGGTTTAAAACCTGTCCAGTTTTAAAATTTTAAACTGGATTTAAAACTAAAAACAAAAACTTAATAAAGTTTTAAATAATTTTAAAGTGTGGATTCAAGCTTACCTTCTATCTTAGTTTTGAGATAAATAAAGTTTTTAAAGTTAAATGTTTAAACCAAGTTTAAATGCTGAAAGTATGTTTAAAGTGATTTGAACTCAAAATAAAACTTGTTTAAAATTCTTGTAAAATCCTTTTATAAGATAAGCATGTCTTTAACATGTAATTTAAAAAATTTGTGAATTGTTTCTAAAATCTTGTTAGGATAAATTTGTATTCATTTTAAAATTCAAGTTTGAAATGAAATCTTAAATTAAATTTGAAAGTAAATTATTTAAATATTTTGTTAATGATAAATTAATCATCAATAAGAATAATGTTTTTCTTAAACTTAATTGGGATTATGATTTGAAAATTCGTCAAGTTTTTAGGATAATTGAAATAGATAAATTATTCATTTACTTAATTAGTGATTTGGATTAATTAAATAAGCAATTAAAGGGTGAAAATAATTAATTAAGGTTTAAGATTAATTAATTAAGGAATAACTAATTGGTAATTAAGGATTATTAATTAACGACTAAAATTGATTAATCAAGTGATTAAGCAATAATAAATTCTTAGATAATTTATTAATGGGAGTAATTAATTAAGGAAATTAATTTAAGAATAATTAATCAATTAAAGGTTAATTAATTAGTGAAAGTAACTAAGAGATGCTATTAATTAAGAACTAATAAATTTTGTAATTAACTTGAGGTTAATCAATTTTTGGTAATTAATTAAGGAATAATTAATTAGTAATTAATTAATTAATTAAGGGTTAATCAATCAATTAAAAATAATTAATGGTGAATTAAATAATTAAAAGTTAATTATCTAATAGTTAAAGGTTAATGAATAATAATTAAAGGTTAACTAATTTATTATTTATGGTTAAATTATAAATGATTAAAGGATAGTTAATCAAAAATGGTTTGTAATTCATTAATATTAATTAACCAGAATTAGTAATTAAATTCATTAGTAAATAATCTGATTAAATAAATCAGATAATTAAATTGATCCTACTCATGGATGTTTGGATTCTATTGGATGTTTTGAGGGTTGATATTCCTCATATGTGATGCTTTTTGATGTGAGTTGCTATGTATTGATCTGTGATACTTGTGATATGTTTCTGTGTAAATACTCCTTGGCCAGTTAAACAACATTTGAATTTCGATGCGACAGGGAGTCGGATTCCAGTTGGTTATCCGAAACCCACATCGAATTGTAATGATAAATCTTTATGATTAATAAATTTGTTTTATCTGTGATCTGTGAATGAAGATAAGCGTTATGAGTTATACCGCTTATTGATATTGTTATATCTGTGATGATTGATGCTGTCCACTATTGGGTAAACCCCTGGACCACACATATACACACATAAATATGGATTGCACGTGGAAATCGGTTAAGTCGCATATTTTTAAATAATTTTGAATTTGATTTTTTAATTCAAATGGTTTTGGAAATGGATTTGATTTAAAGTAAAAGGCTTTTGAAAACAAGTGTTTTAAAAATGAAAGTTTTTTTTCTGAGTAACTTAATAAAGATTTGAAAGTTGAATAATCTGATTTAAATTGGAATTCAATTTCTGAAATTGAATTCTAGATTGGGTATTTATAATTTAAAAATGGTATATAAGCTTATATGGGTTTCAAACCATTTTTAATAACTGTTGTGGGGATTTGAATTAACCTCAAAAATGTTAACTTGTATAAATAAAATCGGATTTTTCGAAATAAAAACAATTTGTTTTCAAACAATAAAAGCTTTTATATGATTAATGAACTACCAATTTATATTAAAGGGATTTCAAGTTTGAATTTAAAATGATTTTCCAAATTATGGAAGAATCTTTGGGAAACGAGTTTTGAGAGCTATAAGTTAAATCTTGATTTAAAGATTTAACGAGTTAATCCAATTTGAAATGGAATTGTTTTGAAAAGCTATGAATGATTCTTGGTAGAAGATTAGTCAATCTTGTTTAAAATTTAAAAGGGTCTTAAAAGTGAATCCTTTGTTTAGAAGATTTAAAGGTGGAAATTGTTTAAACCATTGAAAGGTTTCTGGAAATGAATCTTTTTGTTTAAAAGATTGGAAATGGTAATTTGTTTTAACCATTTGAATAAAAGGTTTTTGAGTTTTAATCTGTGATTTAACTGAGATCCCATATCCATATGTTTTTAATTATTGCGCTCATTATTCGGTTTAGCCGGGAGAGGACCTTTGTGTCATATAACCCATTCCGAATAATGATACGACGTTATGGATAGCATTTAAAGACCGGCGGTGAAGACCGGGTATTTGCGAGAACGATAAGATGACCTATCGATTGTCTCTACACCGAGTAGCTATGGTATAGAGATTCCCTAAGTGATGGGAAGCCCGATCGGGATTGTGGATTCCCGGATTGCAATGGCTTCTTTGAAAGTTCCTTCGGTTCTGTTCAAACCCGGAACAGACTTGTATGGATGTGTGTCTGACATTACACTTTGAGATGTAAAACCAGTTTCTATCAAATACATTTCTGTTTGGTGGCGGAGATTTATTCTCTTAGCTTAACACCCTTCTCTAAGACGTACGAGCTCAGAGGTTATGTAATTGATGGTTACTAGTGATACATTCCCAATTTGGTAATGTGGCATACGAAGTACTGTTGACCATTTGTAGATCAAAGCATGGCTTTTGTGAAAAGCGTGGCTTTGTGGACGAGACTTCGTCGATCCTCACAACCCAGAGTGGTCGAAACAGGAAGAATGCAGCAAGGTTATTTGGGGGTAGCGCCCCCTGAGGGTACGTTCATTTCCTTCTAGATATAGGTGGTATCATGGTATGGAGCCCAGATACTTAACCTATGTGGTAGCTGCAAATTTATTACTTTGTGGTTGTTGGCGAATCCCGGGATAAAGGTTGGTTACGACCGGGGGATGGCATACTCATGTCAGTAGTTACCTAGTTATAGAGGTAACCTGGCCTTGTGTTGGCAGAGATCTGGTTAGGTTCTCGGGGTGTCCCTCCAGAGGCGTACCCATGTGGCCCAGGAAGTTCCTTATCCCGACCATTTGTTGGAAATCCAAAGAAACAATACGAACCCTTTACGATTGCAATTGTATAACCTGCCTCCTCCAGAGGTAGCTATAGCAGGCATAATATAATGGTGCCTATGCTGGCTAAGATTAATATTATACTTTCGAAATGTTTTCCACTATGCACTAATAATAATAATTCAAAAGATTTTCACGTATCAAGCATGTTTAACTATCATAAGGAGAAATCTCCTCCAAGTCTGCATTTGCATTGCGTGTGTGGCGGGAGGCCTTATGGTAGTTTCGTTTTCCAAAAAGCATCGCGGATTTCAAATTTTAATTCTGTTGTTTGTTTTTAAGTCAAAACTATTTTTGTTTGCTCATACCAGTCCCACGACTGGCCCGGAGTTTATTGTTCCTTTCCTAAACTCTTGATGCCCACAACTTTCCACACGGGCAGTCTAGAGTTGGATTTTTCAGATAGTAGATATAGATATCTATTCAGTAGCTTTCTGCCTTCTCTTTGGTATTCTTTGGAGATCCTGGATATTGAAGTCTTTGGATTCACAGATGAGACTTTCTTGTCTTGGTGAAAGTTGATGGGGGTTCGAGCTACTGGCTTGAAGTTTTTGCATTGGTGCTTTGGAATTAAAGTCGTTGTTGCTGTTTGGAGTTATCTCTTGGCTATTCATTTTTCCGCTGTAGCATTGTTTCCTGTATCTCTTATATTTATTCATATTATATCATTCTGGATATTGTATCATTGGTTGTATATGATATTCATTTCTTTTCTTCCGCTGTTTTGTTATACTTGATGTGTTATAAGCTCCAGCGAACCAGATTTGACATTTGAATCTACGGCATTTGAATACGAGTGTCGTATTCGGTGTCGATTTTCGAAGGTCGAGTCAGGGCCGCTACACTGGAGACTCAGAGTACTCCAGTCCATGCTCTGGGGACTCAGAGTACTCCAGTCCACACTCTGGGGACTCAGAGTACTTCAGTCCGCACTTTGGGGACTTAGAATTTTTAAGTCGTTTATACTCTAGTCCGCACTCTGGGGACTCAGAGTACTCCAGTCCGTACATTGGGGACTTAGAGATATTTAAGTCGTTTATACTCTAGTCCGCACTCTGGAGACTCAGAGTACTCTAGTCCACACTCTATGGACTTAGAGATTTTTAAGTCGTTTATACGCTAGTCCGTACTTTAGGGACTCAGAGTACTTCAGTCCGCACTCTGGCGACTTAGAGATTTTTAAGTCATTTGTACTTTAGTCCACGCTCTGGGGACTTAGAGTACTCTAGTCCGAACTCTGGGGATTTAGAGATTTTTAAGTCGTTTATACTGTAGTCCACGTGGGGTCTCAGAGTACTCCAGTCTGCCCTCTGAGGACTTAGAGATTTTTAAGTCATTTATATTGTAGTCCACGCTTTGGGGACTTAGAGATTTTTATGTCGTTTATATTCCAGTCTGTGCTCCAGGGACTCAGAGTACTCCAGTCCGTACTCTTGAAACTTAGAGATTTTTAAGTCATTTATACTTTAGTCCGCGCTTTGGGGACTCAGAGTACTTCAGTATACACTTTGGGGACTTAGAGATTTTTAAGTCGTTTATACTCTAGTCCGCGCTCTGGGGACTTAGAGTACTCTAGTCCGCGCTTTAGGGACTTAGAGATTTTTGATTCGTTTATACTCTAGTAAACGCTCTGGGGACTCAGAGTACTTCAGTGCGCACTTTGGGGACTTAGAGATTTTTAAGTTTGTATGCGCGTTTGTATGCCAGTCAGAATAATGTAATTTAATTTTTGTCACTGAATTGTAATATACGGAAACATCAATAGTTCATGGAAAAGATGGCTTCAAGCCTTTATTGATCATAACTAATGAAAACAAACTGAATTGTCTTATTACATGTTGAAAATTAAGAACAACAAAATAAACATACACTAGAAATAATTGCAACTAAAATGTAAAAGAAACAGACTATATGTAATGACGTCGTAGATGCTTAATATTCCATGCTCGGGGGAGTGTCGCGCCATCGACGGTCGCTAGTTTGAAAGTTCCCTCTCCAAGCTTCCGTTCAATGACGTATAGAGCTTCCAATGTGGGATTCATATGCGATGGGATCGGAAAAACTCGCTTCAAAATGAGATCGCCTATGACAAAGATTATTGGTCAAACTTTTTCATTATAATATCTAGTGACTCGGTGCCTATATGCAGCCGCCCTTAAATCATATTATTCACGTTTTTCGTCAACAAAGTCCAGTGATTCCAACAAGAGATCTCGATTTGTCTTAGGGTCACAATGAATTACCCGATGTGAAGGAACTTCAAGTTCCATGGGTATAACAGCATCCGTGCCATATGCCAACGTGAATGGAGTGTGGCCAGTCGCAGACTTGTGGGTGGTTCTGTAAGCCCAAGGGCGGTCGGAAGCTCATCCACCTACTTGCCGCTAGCCTTCTCTAAATGTTTTTCAATATGGATTTGATTATTTTGTTTACGGCTCTACTTGTCCATTGGCTTTTGGATGAGCAACTGCTGCAAACCTTTTTTCAATGCCATATTTTTGACAAAATTCTTTAAATTCCCTACATTGGAACTGCGTTCCAATGTTCGAAATGATAGCTCGCGGGAGGCCAAAACAGCATATGTTGTTTCGCACAATGAAATTAATGACCTTTTTGATGGTGATTGTAGCTAAGGCCTCTGCTTCAGCCCACTTGGTAAAGTAATCGACTGCAATTGTTGCGTATTTTACACCACTTTTGGAGATTGGCAAGGAGCCAATTATATCAATTCCCTATATAGAAAACGGCCAAGGGCTAACCATTTGTGTAAGTTCCATCGACGGAGCTCTTGGGATTTTCGCATATTTTTGACATTTGTCACATCTTCGCACATAGCCCACAGCGTCCCGATTCACGGTTGGCTAATAGTATCCATAGCGGAGGATCTTTTCACTGATGTCTGGCCCTTAGTATGGTCGCTGCATTCTCCTTCATGAACCTCTTTCAAGACCCGCTTTATTTTATCATTGGCGATGCACCGAAGTAAGAGAACCGAGAATCCTTTTCGATACATTACTCTGTCCTATATTACATATCGTGAAGCTTTGCGAATGATTTGTCGTCTTTCGTTCTTTCTTTCGAGCAAAACCTCGTGCAGTTGGTATTGCTTGAATAGGATTATCCATGACTCCTTCTCGATTTTTGTTTCTAACACAAAATGCACTTCCATTTCATTTATACTCGGAGCATGTAAGATTTCGAGGTGTACCAACACCATCTGCCGTGCGTCACCAAGTGTCACAAATTTTGCCAATGAATCGGCTTCCCCATTTAGCTCACGTGGGATGTGTGAAATGTCGTAATATTCAAGGTCTTCCAACAAATCTTGAACCTGAGCAAGGTATGGGGCAAGTCTTTGCCCCTTTGCTTGATAGTCTCCCCGCACCTGGTATACCACCAATTATAAGTCACAAAATATTTCAACCGATTTTACTCCAAGTTCCCTGATAAGTTTCAAGCCAGCAATCAATGCTTCATACTCGGCTTCATTATTTGTAGGTGGGAAATCGAGCTTCAAAGAATAACAAATTGATTGGTTTTCGGGAGTTACAAGAATTACACCACCCCTAGAACAACGGTCGTTGGATGCCCCATCGGTGTATAGTTTCCATCGAATGGGGGGAATAACATCATCACTGTTTGGTTCGTCTAATATGGTGAATTCTGCGATGAAGTCTGCCAGCGCTTGCCCTTGTATGGCCCTCCATGGAAGGGTGGTGATATCGAACCGACTCAACTCAATATTCCATTTTAACAGCCTTCCAGAGGTTTTTGGTTGTTGGAGTACCTGTATCGGGGCTGATCGGTATAAACACTGATCGGGTGTGCCTAAAAGTACGGACGTAGCTTGCATGATGCAAACACCAAGCAGTAGGCTAGCTTCTCAATTTTAGGATAATTTCTTTCC
Source organism: Allium cepa (assembly GCA_030765085.1). Classification (NCBI taxonomy): domain Eukaryota; kingdom Viridiplantae; phylum Streptophyta; class Magnoliopsida; order Asparagales; family Amaryllidaceae; genus Allium; species Allium cepa. The sequence goes on from CM060928.1 coordinate 593,461,074, forward strand.
ACCCCCATTAAACATTTACTGATATAGTACACCGGCTATTGAACTCAGTCCTCCTCGCGAACCAAAGCCGTACTGATGGCATGTTGAGATACGGCCAAGTATACACACAACACTTCATGGTCTATAGGCTTCGACAGCATCCGAGGACTTTCCAAATGCCTTACCAGAGCTTGAAATGCATCCTCGTGGTTGGGCGTCCATTCAAAATTTCACTTTCCTTTCTTTATTACATCAAAGAAGGGAATACACTTATTTGTCGCTCTGGATACGAATTGACTCAGCACGGCCACTTTTTCGTTCAGGCTTTGTACTTGCTTTATAGTTCTTTGCACTTGTATGTCTCGAATAGCCTGAATCTTTTCTGGGTTTGCTTCAATTCCCCATGCATTAACAATGAAACCCAAAACTGACACAACACCAAAAGAACACTTCAGAGGATTGATTTTCATTTCGTAATACCTGAGTATATCAAACATTTCCACCAAGTCTCGAATATGGCCGTTTGACTATCGTGACTTCACAAGTATGTCATCCACATAGACTTCCATCATCCTACCAATTTGGTCTTTAAACATCCGATTCACCAGACGTTGATAAGTTTCTCCTACATTTTTCAATCTGAAAGACATCACTACATAACAGTATAGTCCAACGTCTGTGACATAACTAGTGTGTTCTTCATTTGGAATGTGCATCGGGATTTGATTATATCCCGAGTATGCATCCATAAATGACAATAACTCATGTCCTGATGTTGAGTCGACTAGCTGATCAATTTTAGGTAAAGGGAAACTATCCTTAGGGCATGCTTTGTTCAGATCTGAGTAATCTACGTAGGTCCTCTATTTCCCATTCGCTTTTCTCACTAGTACGGGGTTAGAGACCCATTCTGGGTAGAGGGCGTTACGGACCAACCCATTGGCTTTGAGTTTGTTCACCTCATCTCTGAGAGTAGCAGACCTCTCCGGGTCCATGCTTCTCCTTTTTTGCTTCACCGGCATGTATTTAGGGTCTATGTTCAACATATGACTCGCAATGGTTAGAGAAATCCCGCACATATCGGAATGCGTCCGAGCGAAAACATGCATATTCGCTTGGAGGAAATCAGTAAGATCCTCGATCATCGAAGGGTTGAGTTGTGATCCAATCTTAAGTACCCACCATGGGTCATCGCGGCTAACTGGAATGTCAATCGTTATTTCAGCTGGTGCTGCTTTTACCTCCATGGGTTCCTCATCATCATCTCTCGGATCTATGTCTCTATAGATCCGATCATGTTGTCCGAGCCAAGGCTCGAGCATTACTTGTCAATCTTTAGTGACTCGGATGTGGACGGAGCTATCCATAACCTTTCCTTTCTCTCTTCGTTAGCCTCTCTTAGCTCAGCCACATCACATGCACGACCAGTCGCCTGATTGCCATGCACAACACCAACTCCTTTTTCGGTCGAAAATTTCAAGGTCAAACACCATGGGGCCAAAGCTTCCCTAAACTCTACCAGGGCCGGTCGACCCAGAAACACATTATATGGAGAATCGACATCCAAAACGATGAACGGTAGGATCCGCACTCTCCTACATTCACCTTCTCCAAATTCAACTGGCAATTCAACAAAACCCACTACATCAGTAGTTGCACCATTAAAGCCATGAATACAGGCTTTAGATGGTTTTAGATCCTTTTTCTCCATCTTCATCTGGTTATACGCTTTTTTGAAGATGATGTTAACAAAACTTCCTTAGTCAATCAGCATTCTCCTCACAAATGCTGGCCCAATTGTGGCCGAGATGACCATCAGATCAATGGTAGACGCCTCCACTTGATCAGCATATCTGATTTTGAACACTATATCGTCCGTCATCATTCGCTGCTGTTTAGCCGAGGTCCCATCTTCTGTGTTTGAACAACATTCAAAATCTGCATGCTTTAGGGAATTAGCATAATGCTCCATTTCTTACCAATTATAATCTGTAGGGTGAGGCCAACCAACTATCGTGTTTATGACTAATCTACCCATAGTCCGAGCAAGTTCCTCCGGATGGCATGGAGCTTACCTGTGACCACGGTCTGAAGTTCCTTTTCCGCATTTCCGTGGATTCTTGACAAACTCTTGTAACTTCTTCTGTCGGATCATCTTTTCTATAGCATCGTGGAGGTGCCTACAATCCTCAGTATTGTTCCCGTAAGTCTCATGGAAGCGGCAATACTTCCTAGTCTGCTTTTTTTTCCTCAGTGGACACTTTTGGGCATGGATTTCGATATTGAAAAGTGTTACAAGTCGATAGGTAAATATTTTCCAGAAATGCATTCAGAGGAGTGTATTCATTGTAAGTTGGGATCCTTAGTTTCCACTTTCCTGCCTTCCTTTTCTTTTTGGGATTTCCTCCTTCGAATCCTTTAGACTGCTCTGACTTGTTTTGAACATTGACTTGGACCTTTCTAGAGTTATCACCGGATTGTTTTACAGCAATGTTGCTCTATACAGTCTTCTTTCCAAACCTTGGTGCATTGTCTCGCCTCATCCACCTGGCTTCCTCTCTTCTTATAAATTGATGCGCCTTTGAATAAAAATGTTCCAAGTAGTTGGAGGTTTTCCTGCCAGCCAATCACCAAACTTCGAATCTGGATCTACTCCTCGCAACACGGCCATTAGAATAGCGTGATCATTCGGGTTGCTAACTTCAGTGGCAGCAACGTGAAATCTTTGTAAGTACTCCTTCAACGACTCCCTTGGAGCTTGAATCACATTGGATAAGGACATCACATCCTTGGGACGAGTGGAATGAATCCTGAATTGCCCCACAAATTTCGTCGCTAACTCATCAAAGTTAGAGATAGACCGCGGAGGAATTCGGGTGAACCACATGGTGGCGATTCCAGATAAAGTTATTGATAAGCATCTACATTTAGTTGCATCATTTTCCCTAGCTGAGTCCATCATCCACTCATATCTCATTACATGCTATCGGGGATCATTCTTCCCTTCATAGGTCGGAATAGTCAGCATGTTAAACTTCGTGGGTACTCAGCCTGTAGGATAGCATCTGTTAATGGAGTGTGGCTCCTAGATACGCCCCAATCATCATTAGATAAGCCTTGATTTTCCCTCATCAGCTGTTTGACCATATCTGATAGTTTTAGGGTTTGTATGAAAGGTGGCAAGTTGAAATGTATCCTACGGGTTCGTTCTGGTTGGTGCCTCCTCGGTTGGCGATCGAACAAATGCGTGTCCAAGGGACCTGCTTCATTGTGACCTTGATGAGTCGGTCATCCAACTTCCACTCATGCTCCAGATCCTAAGTTTCCTGCTCCAACCTGAGTACAAGTACCCTGGTATAAGTGAGGGGCCATGGCTCTAGGTAGGGAACTTGGATCATCCCTGGTGGATCGTTCAGCTGCACCTGTTTGCGTTGTTTCAGTTCTACGTCATCTACGCCTAGGTGGTTCATCAGACGAAGCAGAGATGTCAGACGAGGAGTAGGCAGTGGAACTTCCTCCAGCATTCTAACGCTATTATTGAGTAAGTTGAGTCATGAGGTTGGCATTCGCTTGAATTTTCTCATTAAGCTGTCTCATGCTTTCCATGAGTTCTCTCATCTGCTCGTTGAACTTCGTCCTAGTGACAACTTCTGTTTGGTTTAGGATGGCGGTGGTCCCTGCACCTGGATTAGCTTGTTGATTGTTGGATCCTACTTGTTGGACGTTAGCGGTCTCATTGACATCCGCATTGTGGGAGGCTGATCTAGTATGTGGTCTTTCCATTGTAGAGTTATCGGTAGGAACTCAGAGTAGAATCTATGAAGTTCTTGTGATCTAACTTGGATCTTCTTTAGGGGATTTCTTCAATCCAATAGCGGAAAAGTAGATCCTAACAGCCTGAGAATGCATTTCTCATTGAAAGCACCAAAATGTTAGCACCAAAATTGGTCACTAACACCCTTGAATAGGATTGTGTAGAGAGATTAATGAAGAAAATAAATTAAAACTAGGGAATATCACAGTAGAATGCAATGAAACTGTAAGAAACGAGAACACCAGAATTATAGTGGTTCGACGTAACTACCTACGTCCATTTTGTTCGTAATCTTTATTACTTCTTCAAATCATTGAATATATATACAATCCATACGCCAACAACTTGAGCGTAAGTTTTAACCGAAAAGAAATGAGTCTTGAAAATGGCAGAGCCTCTCTAGAGTTCTCGAAAAGGTCCTTTTTCACTGGACCCCCGCCCCTCTATTTATAGATGAAGATGGGCTGGACTTCCTTCTCAGGCCTAAGAGCAAAGTACCTTGGCCCATATATGAGAACCTCGACTCGACTAATCTAGGAATACCAATCGAGATACACCGATCGGAAAATGCCAATCTAGGATGGCCGAACAGTGGTCACCGGATAATTGACTCGAAGTGAACTCTTAGAGGACTCGGTGTAACTCGCAATGGAACTTGAAGTGAAACAATGTCGAACCCCTCACTTTGATGTCGACCTCTACGAGTAAGTTAAGTCCCTAATCTTACTTTGAAACAGCTATGCCGAACTAGGCGTACCAAATGGTGGTTGCCGAGCGACGTTGGCCGAACGAAGGTAGCTGAGCGACATTGGCCAAACGAAGGTAGCCAAGCAACGTTGGTCGAACGAAGGTAGTCGAGCGATGTGCGTTGAGTCCCTACCATCACTTTTCTTTTTACCGAGCGGCATATGCCACCTCACCAGACCGAACCGCGTATGCAGGCTGACCCGTGTATGTTGGCCGAACCATGCATTCAGGTCGAATCGTGCTTACATGTCGAACAATGTATATATGTCGATCTCCTCAATTTGAGTCAATCTTTAATTGGATTGAGTTTCATTTAGATTCAATCAAATCCTCTATCATTAGCATCTCGTAGTCGGCCTAAGCAACCGGGTGACAAGAAGCATACTTCATTTTGAGCAAGATTCTTTATAAGAGTTAAGTTATATAATCAAATTACATAATTGCCCCTAAAGCACACACTTAACTCTATCAATCTCCCACTTGCATATTAGGCCAATTATGGTTCCTCATGCCTATACCCTCGACCATCTTCCTAAATTAGACTAAGAATGAGCCTTAGTGAACACATTTGTGATATTACTACTTTATTTGTACTTTTCGATTATACTTCCTGTTATTGATAAACTCTATTGAGGGCATTCACACCCACGATATAAGGACTTAGTAAAGAAAAGCAGACTAATGGGAAGTTAGGTGAGGGCAAGATAAGAACCGAAGGTCAAAGTGATGTAAATTGGCAGAATAAGCTCTCTGCCCCGTAGGAAGAGTGGACATAGGATGGCTCGGTTTCCCATGCACAATGCTGTCTGGTCGTAAGAATCCCCCAAGTAGAATCGCTTTCTCGGTTGTTATAACATACCTGGTAGAGACAAAAAAGGAGTTGAACTGGATCAACTAACAAAGCAAGTGAAACAAAGGAGCGACAAGGGATTAGCATGGCCTCCCTTTACACTTCATTTAGCTACAAAGATAAGTAGAAAAAGGTTTCCTGTTTGGTTGTTCTTTAATACTGAATGGGAAATCCTGTTTAGTCGGGTGAACACTAAACATGAATATTTGTTCGGTTGTTTCAACATCGAACAGGAATTCCCATTCGGTGGATCAAGCATGAATTGGAAGTCCTGTTCGATTGCTCCAATGTTGGACATCAATTACTATTAGATGAGCGTCTCACCGAACGAGAAACGTTGTTTGGTGCATGTTTTACCCACTAAAATCCTCGAACCAACTAGCACGTTGTATTTGTTTCTTAGGCTGAGCAAGAAGATGCAAGGTCATATCGAACTAATGAGGGGCATTAAGGAATCTAGCAAGGCAAGGTGTCAATGTGCATCCACTGGACTAGAAAATGCTGAACAAAACCCTTCCACCCGGACCAAACACGTTATATACTGTTAACCAGGTTTTGACCAAGCAGAAGTCAATGGAAGTTAGAAGGACAAGATGAAGATGAAACGATTCAAAACCTTGGAAGCATACCTAGAAGAGGTAAGGAAGCAACTTGGGAAAGACTCATCCAAAATGGGGCTAAGTAAATGACTCAAACCGAGTTATTTAACTCAGGGCCGAGTCATTTTTCCTCCCCAAAACACCTCTCCAACTTCATTCTACTCTTGTTCTACCCCTTCCACTCATCACCAAGTGTTTTCCTAAAGTTTAGATGACAAATTTCAGGGGTTCAAGAGAAGAAAACTAAAATGGCAAGATAGTTCAAGTAGTGATGGAAATATCGGTAGAATCAACCAATAATCAATTAAAAGAGCATGAAACACATCAACTAGAGGATAGGAAACCAGAGCAAAGGAGATTGCTAACTTTCCATTCAAGAAAATAACTTAGCACCAAGTCAGATGAATCGATACCGAGTTATTCTTTTAACTCGGTTGCCTTCGAGTTTTCTTGTGTGACCTTGGGCCAATGTTTGGACTCTACTGCATCCAGGCTTCTGACCTAACACACCTGCTTCCCTATAATACAAACCATAGAACCAATATACGATCTTCTCCCTGCACTTTCTTCTTCACTCTGGTTCTAGGACTATATTGCTTTTCACTATCTTCCTCCTTCGCACTAGTCACCAAGATAGCTACTCTTGGCAGTTCTAGGCCTTAGAACTTGTCAGCTTCTTGTATTTACGAATTTAATTCTCTATAATCTCATATAAACTATTCAGATTCATACTCAATAAAACTATAAAGTGGGTGCGGGCTAGAGATTGCTGAACTACTATAAAAATCTCATGTCTACTTATTATTTATTTTTGTTTCTATTTTATCTACAAGTCTGGGTCCCACAAGTTCTCTATAGCTCAATCTTGATTGTTGATCCTTTTTTGGCATCAACATTTTGGTGCTTTCATTAAGAAAACTGAATCCGGCCTTATATCTAATATGCTATTAGGAGTTTGAAGAGATCCGTTGGTTAGATCCAAAACTAGCTCTAAGAAATCCGAGAACTTGCTGTTAAAGATTAATAGCACGTAGAAAAGGAAGATTCGCTCTTGGAAGATCCGTAGGAGTGGTACCTAATGGTGATGAAAGAAATACTTACTAAACGGAAGTTAATAATGAAAATGCAATACCAGAATCCTCTACTCAACAGAGAGTTGCTACTATAGGAGAGATTAATTAAATGATTCATGAACTTAACCAAAAGATGGCGGATAACCAGAAAGCTCTCATGGATAAGATGGACACATTGCTAACCTTGCAGGCACAAGTAACAAGAAGAGTTGAAAGAGAAAGTTCTCCTGCAATAGAGCAAGAAAACTCTTCGATTTCTTGTCAAAATTGGAGAGTTGGAAAGCAAAAGTAGAAGGAAGTAGTTAGTGGGGTTATAGGAGTTATTGCAAGAGGAAGTAAGGGTGCTCCCTGCAAGAAAAAAATCGATATCGAGACAAAACAACTCAATATCAACCCAAATATTCCACTTAATGATGCTCTAGAGGGAGATGTATTGCTAGTTTCTGACTCTAACGATGACGTGTAGCTGGATGGTGGTGATACTAGGTTAAATACTAGTGTTAATGAACAAAATGCTGGAACTGGAGTTCAAACTGCCATAACGAGAACAACTGGACGCTAACGGAACTCTACAGGAGTGGTTCTTGTAGATAATTGGGAACCTAGACTTTAGTCGACAAGAGAAGATTGTTTGCAGAATTAAGCACTTGGTGAATCCCCTACTAGATGACCTACTGATTGCCGTGCCAGCGAGGAGTACATCGCTGACATGGATAAATAGTTGGTGAAGGAGAGCAGGGGTAGGAAAGATGAAGATCGGGGGATCACACTAAGCTAAACTCCATTTACCGAAAATGTTCTAAACGAAAATTATCCCTGTTAACCCATAAATGGATCAACATCAAAAAATCAGATGAATTCACCAGATCTTTTGAAGTAACGTAAAAGTACTGAAAATCCTAGATCAAGCAAGTAAGAAAAGCAGAAAAGTAAAGAACACATAGGAACTTTTATAGTGGTTCGGCGTAATCTTCAATCTACGTCTATTTTAATCTTTTTTATTAGTTGTTCTCTCTCTGAATTACAACTAACTATATCAGATATGACCACTATCTAGTGGATCTTAATTTTACAATAGAGTTTCGAGGTTGTTTTAAAGGTAGAGGATAGGAGTGAAGAAGAGATAGAAGTCTCCAATGGAAGAGAGATCAGATCCGAAGTGAAGTGCTGGAGATCAGGGAAGAGATCAAGCTGAAAAGATTGTAACACCCCATAGGTTTCCATTAGTTATTCAATTAGTTAGTTCATTAATTAGGCTCCAAAAATGGAATTTGTGCAAACGATGGAATTTGACCATGAAATTTGCACCATTGCTTTCGTGGAGAAATTATGAGCAGCTTCCATATTTGGGGTTTTGCGATAGGGTCCAAATGAAGAAGTTACGGATGAAAAACGAATTCGAAACGAAAATAAATAAGAAAAATTAATGTTCGTTAATTATTCGCCCAGGCCTACAGGCTGATCGTTCACTGTGATCGGTCAACATGTAGCGGTTGAGCGGGGCATATGAGATGGTCGACCGATTGGGTAACCACAGTGTAATAAACCCAGGAAACAATGGCCCAGATTTAATATTTTATTCTGAACATTTGAGGTAGATTCTTATGTCTATTAGGCCTAACCCTCCCTTCTCTTCTTATATTTTTCTGGTGGCAGTAGCGAAGCTCTGCCATTTCTTCTTCTCCACTTTCTTTCTAAATTATAAAAATAAGATATTTATATCTATATTCATATAAATTGGAGAAGAATGAAACTTTAATAAAAAGAATAAGAGAAGAGAATCAACTATACACGTATTTGAGGTAATTTATATTTTTATATATATTTGTATCTATTTTCCCTCACAATCCCAAATCTCTTCTCAAATATGTAATTCTAATGTATGTATATATATCCTTTTTATACATATTTCTTGGATTATAAAGAATTTGGTGATGAATCAAAGGTTCTACTTTAGATCTGGAAATTTGGATCGCTTTTATAAAGGGAGTGGGAAATTTTATAGATTATTATAATATGAAACTTATCTCATTGGTGTTAATTTGATTATTATGTCTAACAGGATAATTATTTATGAGCTGTAGGCAATAAATTGAATATAACAAATATCGCCTACATATTCTTGTTTATGAATTGATTTAGAATTGTCTACAACTTGACCTAGAAATCGGTCCCAAAAGTATGAAGTTAGAATATTGATTTGAATGAAATTTATTCCAGATCTGAAAAAAGGTTGTATAGTTACCCTAATCTTGTTGGAATGTAAAGTTCCATATATTTGGAATGGTTGGAATTTAGACTTGTTTAATATTTGTAAATTAGTTTGATTTCTTTCCCTTTTTGGAAAAATACAATGTTTTATCTTGCAAGGAATAAATGCAAATAAAAAGAGTTAAGAAATGGTAAAGTATGAATTCATTGTAGTTTACACTGACTAATAAAATGAAATTATTCCTTGTAACGATGTAATCTTTTATATTTTAAAGTTAAATATATTTTTTTAGACTATTTTATAAGAATTATAGCAGATAATCTTTTTAGATATCATTCCAAAAATTGAAAATGGAAAAGAATATTCAATGAAGATATATGACTAGAATATATTCGATAAGGTAGATACTTGTACGCAATTTTTTTGTTCTTGTAATAATTAAATAAAAAGATAATTACAACACTTAATATTAATATTTGCATTTAACATAACTAATTAATGAAAAAATTAAAAGGTTGTAATTGCAATAAATGGGAAATAAATGGTAATAAGTATGGGAGTCACAATATTTTGATCGGGTAAATGGATTAATAGGGCTAACAAATAAAGAAGTTGAATTAATAACCATGGAATAGTTAAAATGGTTACTGAATTAAAATTAGAAATCATACATAAATGTTTTAGGAGACCTCCGTTAGAATTTTATGGACAAATTGACATTTATGAGCATAAAAGGGGGGTTTATGGGTAGATAAGTATTTAAGGTATGCCTTATATAAAAAGGGAATTAGTAAGCTAAGTCCAATGTCTACCTAAGATAATATAAATAAAGACTTAGGATGGTTATAGGTTAGTGGTACGAGGTCAGTAGGGTCACTTGACAAAAGACTGCCCTTTTCTTAGAGGCTCCCAACAACCGGTAAACTTACTACTAATGTGAATATCATTAATCCTAGGACCCATGATGACGTGATAGAATGAGCCTACTTTCTTATAAAGTATCAAATAGTCCAAATTTGGAATTAGGAGCGGTGACAGATATCTCCATAGGGGTTTACTTCTGGTTTGAGGTATTAAGTAGTTGTAGGGTCCGCCTCTGTCCTAAAATGAAGTATTAAGTAACCTAGTGAGATTCCAAATAAATAAGATCATCTCTAAAAGAGTTTACTTTAGTGTCGAGATATTAAGTTTCTATAGGGCCCACTTCCCTACCAAAAGAAGTAGCCTAATGAGATATCATATTGACAACTAAGAGTGGTAGTGAATATCTCAGGAAGGGTTCGCTTCAGGTGTTGTGTATTAAGTGACTGTAGGGTCCACCTCTTTCCTATAAAAGAAGCATTAAGCAGCCCAATGAGCTTTCCAAGCAATGTTAGCTAGATGAAGTCTGTCTTGGGGTTAAGTATTAAATGACAAAGGCCTTCCTATAAATAGGTGTTAAATGGTCAAAAGTCTGCCTAGTCCTTATTAATGAGGTACCAAGTGGCTTGGGTACAGTTTTTCACACTGCTATGGCCATAATAACGTTAGTACCAGTGAGGAGTCCGCCCGAGGATAGGTATTAAGTGATGGGGACCTACCTAGAATATACGTATTAAATGGATAGAAGTCCGCCTAGTCTTACTTAAAGGTATTAAGTGGCTTGGGTACTGTCTCTTGCATGGCTGTGATTTTATTGGCGATAGACGCGGTAATAGTTGGACATCAAATGTCGGAAGCCTTAAACAGTGGTTAGAGGTCTTTGTAGCTAGGACCCACCGACTATTGACAACATTGTTTGGAAACCACCTTCGGAATAGGTCTTAAATGATGGGGTTCTACCTTGATTTAGGTCTTAAATGGCGGGGTCTACCTTGATTGAGGTTCTAATGCCAGAGTCTGCCTATTTCTCTTTTAAAAGTATTATAGGAGCCCGCTTCATATTTAGAAGTATTAAATGGCAAATGGATGTTGAAGTATTGGGTGGTCGATAAGGCTTCATCCTTATTTTATACCTTAGGAAGGGGCAAACAAGTAATCGTGTATGCAATGTAAGGCTAGATTAGAATTGCTAACCTTGATGGACATAACAATTAAATGGAAACCAATCGGTATAAATTTATATTATTGATAGTTTACAGATTTTCCAATTATTAGATTGTTCTAACATTCTCATCATTACATCCTACATGATAGATTTTGAGGAACCGATCATTGGAGCTAGACGTGCTTTGTTGTTGGAGAAGTTTTCTTTTCGCTCACGCTTGATGCTGATGTAACAATCTATTATCCCAAGAATACCATAAATTCCAAGGCAGTAGTCATAATTCTTATTTTATTATTGTGTAACGACCCATGATTTTTAGTAATTAAAATTTGAATATTTAATTAATTTTAAATATTAATAAGTGAATTTATTAGTCGAATAAAATTTATTTCGAATAATTGGATTTAATTGGATAATTAAATCGATAATTTAAATAGTGAAATTATGGAAATAATTGAAAATTGGGTTAAATATGATTGAAAATGATTTGGGAAATTTTATTTTATCATATTGAAGTTAGAATGATATTTTAGAACTTTTAAAATCGAATTAAAAGTTAATTTGTGAAAATTGAATATTTTAATATTTAATCGACTAGTGAAAATAGTCAATTTTTGAACAGTCTAAGAATTGAACGAAACCAAGTTTCATTGGATCCGTAATAGTTAGTTATTATCGGATTTCAATTTTCGTAGCAATCGGAGTTATCGTTTGATCGTGGCAGCTCGAAACGCATCGAATTATTTTTAATATTAATTTGGCGAGTTAAAATAGCCATTTTTCAAAAAGTCTCGGATTTCGACGAAACCAGTTTCATCGGATCCGTAATGTGATATTATTGTAAGGTTTCAAATTCAGTGTCAATCGGATTTACCGTTTGTCCGGTACAAATTAAAACGCCTAGAAAATCGCTTAAATCGGTTTAATTTAAATTGAACGTTTGTTGCCATAACTCGCATAGATGTCCGAATTAGCTTCCGAAGCCTGTTCCATTGTGTCCGGAACACGGGGTAAACCCTAGAAACGCTGGTTACGGCGCGTGAATCGGAGTTCGGAATTCCCGGATGAATAGTGTCGTTTTTTTCTCTATAAATAGCCACCATCACAAATAAAAAAAAATTATAACCTAAACCCTAATCTATAAACGCAGCCGCCAGTGAAGTAATGGATGACCGAAATTCTCTTGCCTTCTTCCCCAAATCTCTTCAAATCCGTGAAGTATTACAACAAACTTTCAACTAGAGAAATGAAGAGGGCATCAAGATCTACAGTTTCAACGGTTGAGATCGCGTTTGGAGCTTTAGATTAGCGGCAATTGGCTTGAGAAGGATGCACGTTCGGCCTCGAACTGCGTGTAAACGAGATGACCGAGTTTCATGGCCTTGCAGCCGAACGTGGAGGGAGGTGAGGTGCTTCATTTGGCACTAGTTGATCTAGGTAGAAGCGAGCGAGGAAGTTGCAAAATCAAAACCTAATTTTGATGGATGGGTTCGGCAATTTTAGGGGGGGCACGCATACGTGAACGTGAGGGAGATGATGGGGTGGACGGGCCTGATGCTTCAATGTTGGATCGAACGGCAGTGGGCTAGTGTGGGTTGAAAATTTTATAATTATGTTGTAATTTGTTATAAAAAAATTCGTAAAACTTCAAAAAAATCATATCCTTTTCATACGAGGTCGAAAACGCGCGAAACAAGAAGCGTTGGAATCGTATGGACGAGCAATACGCGATGGAATTGGATTGGAGTCGTTTGGAGTTAGTGAGAATTTTGGGTAAAATTAAACGTCCGTTTAATTTTATTCCAAATAAATCGCTAAAACGAAATTGAAATCAAGGTGAGAACTTCTCACTCAATCGAATAGTTTCGATTTTATTTTAAATAGTTAGATTTAAAATATTTGAATGCATGCTTGAATGATGATTGTTATCTATTGATTGTTAAAATAGACATTATGCGCCGTTAGTAAGCGGATGTTATTTATTAAAAACATATACCGTGAATATTTCATAAACAGTGAAATTGGTATTATATATAATAGCAATATATATATATTGGCATATGTATATATTGGAGTTATTGATTTCCCGCATTTGTTTAGCGGATGAGACCCTATTGCGCCGTCTATTAAGCGGATAATATTTTAAATCCCATATACCGCGATAATTCCGTACTGGAGCGGAATTGGTATTGTGCTAATGTTTGTGGATGCAGGAAAACAGGTTGGAGGGATCCAACTGGATTCCTCAACAGTTTTTATTTGATTTCAGATATTTTGATATTTGATGGATTATCATATCGATATATGATATCGTTGTTGTCGTGATTGACTATTTGGTATGTAGCATCATTGGACCAAACTTGGAATTTAAAAATGATTTTTAAAGTGATTTTTTTGAAAATATACTATATGTTGTAAATTGATTTATTTTAAATAAATAAACGTTATAATTTTAATGTTATAAAAATTATGGTTTTTGAGAAATATAGTTAAAGGTTGGTTTTTGAAAATATGAAGCTAATGATTTTATAAAATAGTTAAATCAGGATTTTTGAATTTATTGTGAAAAGTTTAAATATAGGATTTATGAAATTTAATTATTTTATAAATCAGAATGATGAAATTATAAAGGAGATTAAAGACGTTTTGAAATAATAATATAAATTGATTTATATAGGAGATTTATAAATGGATATTTATAAATTAAAACGTTGGAATTATAAAACGAGTTTTTATAAGTGTTAGAATGAATTGTGAATGAATTTCATAAATGAATGAAATTTATAGAATTATAAACGGTGAAGTTATAAATGGAATTTTATAAGCAGTAGGTTTATAAAATTCATAAAGTTATTAAAAGAATGGTTTTGGATAAATAATTGAATCTTATAAGTTATAAGATTTATAATTATGAAGTTTAAAAGAACGATTTTGTAAAATAATCGTTTTATAAGCATTAACTTATAATGTGAACTTTTGGTTTATAATTGAGTTATAAATTGAATAGGTTAATAAAGGAGATTTATAAAAAGGAAGTAGTTATAAAATAAATAGAAAAGGAATTTATAAACGTTGTTTTATAAATTCACAAACGACTTATTTTGATAAGTTAATTTTTATAACTTATTTATGGAGTTATATTCACGTTTTTGAATAGTGAATAATCCTTTAAAATAAAATGAATAAAAGGATGAAAATTGTTAACGTAGTATATTCACGTTTTTGAATAGTGAATAATATGTTAAAGAAAATGTTTAGGATGTGATATTTTAAACAGAATTAAAACGATCTAACGATGTTTTAAAATGTGTTGAAATTCGAAACCATAGATTTCAACATTCATTGTTGAAATAGACGTTTTCGAGAAATAGAAGGAAATGGTGGACTATAACACTATTGTTATAGTAAATGGTTTCTGAAAGGAAATGTTTTGTATAGTATTGGGATTTATATATCTATTTTAATTTCGAATCCCTATACTAGAGATTTTGGGTTGTCGTAACGATGTTTTACGTAACATTCGTTTTGGCCCAAATAAATATGTTTAAGAGAATGATTTCCTTAAAGAATGAAATATATACTTAATCTCGATTTAAGTATATTGAATATTTTCCAAGTGTTGAAAATAAATAGATTTGTGAATTACTTATTTAATAAGTATGGAATTGTTTTCCGATATAAAGTGAATAGAGAATTTATCTTTTTGAAGATAAATTGAAATGAATAATTGGAATCGTATATGCATGGATATTTTGGAATGAAAATTCACTATGGAATTATAAACGAAAAGGAGAATTTGTTTAAAAATAAATATTGATTTATTTTTAAAGTGTGAAATTATATATCTAGTAAAGATATTTTGGAAAATAAATAAATGGAAAATTATTTGGAAACTGGTGATGTGTGCATATCCATTGATAGTTCAATAACCGACTATCAATATTTCCCTTTGAATGGGTAATTGATGTGATTTGTTTGAATTTGAATGCCACACTTATTTTTGAATAAGCGCTCACTATTCGGGTTAACCGGGAAAGGGCCATGGGGTCGTATAACCCATTCCGAATATGTGATACGTCGTTATGAATTGCATTTGAAGATCGGTGTTGAAGACCGGATATTTGCGAGAGCGATAGGATGACCTATCGATTAACTCTGCACTG
This sequence comes from Allium cepa, assembly GCA_030765085.1. Taxonomy (NCBI): domain Eukaryota; kingdom Viridiplantae; phylum Streptophyta; class Magnoliopsida; order Asparagales; family Amaryllidaceae; genus Allium; species Allium cepa. Next base: position 593,476,537 of record CM060928.1, read on the forward strand.
AGTTGCTCCGGTATTGAGTTCTCCATATGTGATGGTGAATCCGATCAGGATTGTGAATATCCAGATTGCAAGGACTTCTTTGTAAGTGCCTTCGGTTCTGTTCGAGCCCGGAACAGACTTGTATGGATTGTATGTCTGACATTACAAACTGAGATATAAAGCAGATTTCTTTCAAATATATTTCTGTTGGTGGCGGAGAATTTATTCTTTTAGCTTAACACCCTTCTCTGAGACGTACGAGCTCAAAGGTTATGTAGTTGAATGTTATCAGCGATATATTCCCAATTTGGTAATGTGACATGTTGAGTGTTGCTGTGAAATGATCATTGTGTTGATTATTTGTGATAGGATCGTTTATTTGATCGTCTATCCTGGTGATCATTTCTATGATCATTTGTTGACCCAAAGCATGGCTTTTGTATAAAGTATGTTTTTGTGGACGTGACTTCGTCGAGCCTCACACCCCGTGAATGGTCAAAACAGGAAAGATGCAGCAAGGTTATGAGGGGTAGCGCCCTTTAGGATATGTGCATTTCCTTCTGGAAAAGGGTGGATCATGGTATGGAGCCCAGATACTTACTCATGTTGAAAACACTTTATGATTGTGTGAATTGATTGCGAGCGCTCGGTTGAAAGGTCCCAAAGGACCGGGGGATGGCATATTCGGTCAGTTGTTACTCAGTTAGGGGTAACCCGGCCTTGTGTTGGTAGAGATCCGGTTTGGTTCTCGGGGGTGTCCATCCAGAGGCATTCTCATGTGGCAATGGGAAGTTCCTTGGCCTGATCATTCGTTGGAAATCCAAAGAAACAATACGAGACTTGTACGGTATTAGTTGTATAACCTGCTATGGAATGTGGCGGTAACCTGCTATTGAACATAGTTAGCTATAATAGGCATAGTTTGAAATGTCTATGCTGGCTAAGATTTATATTCTACTTTCGAAATATTTCCTACACTATGCACTAGTAATAATATCAAATGTTCTTTTTAATGCGTATCAAGCATCTTTGACTATCATAAGGAGAAATCTCCTCCGATTCTGCGTTTGCATTGTGTGTGTGTGCGGGAGGCCTTATGGTAGTCTCATTTTTAAAAGCATTGCGAATTGACTTTAAAAATATTCCTCTATTTTGTTTTCAAAGATAAATAAACTGTTTTGAGTTCTCACACCAGTCACATGACTGACTCGGAGTTTATTGTTTTCCTTCCTAAACTCTGGGTGCCCACCAATTTTCACACGGGCAGTCAAGAGTTAAGGTTTATCAGGATATTCTGGATATTCTGGAATTGCTGGAGGCAAGATGGATGGCATGGCGCATTACTACTATATAGTATTTCTTGTTCCGCTGCACTATTTGTTGTTGTTTGTTGTTGTACACTCTGATGTAATGTAATGTGATGTAATGTAATAACTGATATAGTTCTTTGTTTAAAGATTATTCATTTATTTATTATATGTTGTTCCAATGCGAATTGTGAGATTCTGATATTGTTGTGTTGTGTTCTGTTCCGTTCTATTTTCTATTTTCTTTTCTCCCTATCTTCTTATCTTCTTATCTCTTCTTCTCTCTTTCCTTCTTCTTAAACCCTCAGTGTTCGATTTTCCGGCCTTCGATTGCTCGGCAGTCGATAAAGTGAGTATCGATGTTGAATTTTCGGAAGTCGAAGAATCGGGTCCTGACATATTGTTTTCGCTGTGAGTTTAGATTTCTATCAATCTTTGATAATGTTTTTGCTTATTTGCAGGTAACAAATCCAACGATCTATGCTCTAATGGACTTGGATTTCATTTTTTGTCGAAATTTAGGCCAATTAAGGTACATGTTGTTACAATATCCCTCCTTGGTTGTTGGTAGGCTGGTATTTATAGAGAAATAGCAACGTTGGGTCAAAATTTTACTTGGGACAGAGTATAGAGATCGGCCCGAACTCCCATGCGAAGTCATAGAATCCCGTAAGTTAACCAAACATATTGGTACCGACTTAAACATGTCGGCGCCAACATGTTTCCTTAGTTTGAAACACTTCAAATTTTATCTCATCCATCATCTTACTTCATTTTGCAGCATTCCATGATGTTTTCATCGATTATTGGTTGATTTTGAAGATCGTTCCTATTATTACTTGATTTACTCTGCCATTATAGCTGTTAACTCTTCAATCCATGAAATAGCCTGTCAAATCCTTGAGAATCACTTAGACACATATAAGAAAGGTAGATCATAACTCGTGTGTGAAATTGGAATGGAGGAATATGGGGCAAAAACATGTCGCCACCGACATGAACAAGTCAGTATCGACTTTTGTACTTTGATTATTTTAGGTTGAAACTTCTTCAAGTTGTGTCCTTGCTTCATCTAAGAGTACCAATCAATTTTCTACTTGTTTCATCATCGTTTTAATATTCTAAGTCGAGTTGAAATCTGATTTTACTCAAATGCAGGTTAACATTTATCCCAAAGCCTTTCAAATGCAAGGTGTTCTTTGCTCAAGAGTAAGTTCCAATTGTCAGTCTTCGATAGTTGAGCTCTCTGGCTATCCGCTATCTTAATTTTGGTGAATCATCTAGTTCCTTTGGATTCTCTTACAAATTAGAGTACGTTCCAAACCTGTTATAGCTAAATACCCTAGCCTCTATTTAAGTGTGGTTTATACATCATAATCACTCCAATTCAATTTGGAGTTATTACATCACGTATCAAAATCATCCTGTGTTCATTCGAGATTTATCTGTTTTACTCTAATTAAAAGGCATTCAAATCCTTTTATCAAAATCAAATTTGTTTTTGTTCTAAGGTTTGATCTCTCCGAATCATTTTACATTCAATTTAACATGCGATCTCACTAAATCATTTTGTGATTACCTGGATTTCTAGACATCTGTAATTGATATAATAATTGGGTTAATAAATAGAAATACTGAATTATAGATTGAACAAGTTAATCTTATCAAATAAATATTTATATTTGTAATTGTGTTGTATATATATATATATATAGATTTTAAATAGAATTATTTTATACAAACTGAATTTGTGTTGGTTTAATATACTTATATTTGAGTTGATTTCAAATTGGATTTTAAATTAAATTTGAATTTGAATTTGGATTAGAATTTTAGATTTAAAAGATAGATATTTTAAAATATTTTGGGTTTAGAAAAATATTATATATGATTTTTATTAGTATAAGATTAGTTTTATATCATTATCTTTAAAGGATATATTAAACTTGTATAATTATTTTTAAGTGTATAATTGAGATATAATTTTCTTTGAAACATATATTGATTAATAAAAGGATAGTCTAAATATTTATATACTTAAGATATTTATCTTTAATATAAAGCTAAATTAAAATGTAATACTAAAATAGTATAAATATATATTAAAAACATATGAAATTACAAGTGTTAAATTTTTTACATACAAATTAACAAGTGTAAATTGATTATGGCATGCTAATGACACTTGTAAGCCAATTGAAAAAGTATAATTTATTTTCTTTTTATTTAAAATAAATTTAACTAAGCTCTACCCCTCTCTTTTCATATTTTTTCCCTGATCTGTTTATTCTCAAAACAAAGAGAACAAAGCTTGTAACCTAAAACCAGAAAACAAATTCAAAGAAAACTCAACAATAACCCAAACCTGGTGATCAATTTTGAATCAATCAAGCTTTAGCATAACAATCAAGTCCAGAAAGAAACAAAAAGGAAGAAAATTCAAGAATCAGGTTCCAGTTAAATACAACTTTCAGATCAAGATCAACTATCCTTAATTATTTCTCTGATCAATCAAACTACAAAGTAAGTAGAGATCAGATTCAATAAGTACAAATTGGAAAACAAGATGATTAATGTTGCTGATCAACAGCCCAAGATCAAAAGCATTTCAATCCTCTGTTCCAGGATATAAGGTGAGTAAACTAACCCTAAAAAACTTAAATTAGTTAAATCTTGACTTCTTATGATAAAGCTTAAGTATAATTGTGTGAAACCTTAGATTTAATCTAGAAAATAAATTTGTTCTGATATCTGTTAAACGGTGAAATGTCTGTGCATTCCAATATTCAAAAATTCCTTATCTCATAATCTAGTTGATGATTTTGGATGCTATAAACTAGGGAAGTGTTTAATTTTGGGTATAGTTTATGTTAAAAATAGTTTGGATGTAAACCATGTTGTGTAGTTCAGCAGAGTTATAATTTACAGTGATTAAACGGATTTTAGTGAAAAACTGATATGTTTAAATTATGAATTCGAGCATGAAATCTGATTTCTTATGTAGAAATACGAATTTCAGAAGTAAAATTATAATTTCTAATGCACTATAGCTCAAGAAATGGTTGAATGTCTTATTTACATTCAAAAAATTATTCCCGTCGACTTCGTCAACGAGAGGAGTTGCGACCTGTTCTAGGTGGTGCTGGTAGTCATCGGGGTGGGTTCGACCGTGGTGGAATTTTCGTTAGAGGCTTTGTTTGAGAGAGCATGTTGTTTTTAAGGTTTAAGTGTGATATCCCGGAATTTCACACCGAATTTAAGTATGATAATCTATAAAATAAACTAATTTAAATTGATAAACTTGTTATTTTATTCAACAACAAATAAATGAATTATAAATATAAATTTATTTCAATTAAAAACTAATATAAGGAATTGAATGTGTTAAGATTTTATTCATACCAAATTTGATTTTGAATTGGATTTTTAGAATTCAATTTCTGTTTGAATTGATATTTTAAAAGATTTAAACCATGTTAATTTTTATTCTAAAATTATACTTGGATTACTAAGTTATATTCTCATAATTTTAATTATGTTATAACATTGGTTTTATATTCATTATTTAAAAAGGAAATTGATTTTTTCTAAGGATTTAAATATGAACATATAAAAGAAAATCAATTAAGTAAATATTTAAATTTCATTTTTGCATGAGATAAACACGTGTTAACATCTAAGCTTATTAATAAAACATGTGTTAGGAATTTAACCATTAATTTGACAAGTGTCATAATATAAATTTTTTTTTCTTTAAAATTTTATAAAACAAATCATTCATGCATACTTTCTCATTTTATTAAAAAGAAATTTTACATTCTTCTCTTCAAAAATCTGAACTTCTTCACATCTTCAACTAATTTCTGAAAACAATCTCAAAGTTTTATCACCAATTCATTCAAGTTTGAGGCATCATCAAAGCAACAACATCAAGTCATCTCAGTTTTTAAAGATCTGTAGTTCTTACATAATTTGTTCCTGCAAATTTGAATCTTCATCAGAAAAATAAAAATAAGGTGAGTAAATCTTTAAATTAAAACTTTAAGTATTAAAGTTGTATGTTGAATGTTAGTTATGAAATGCTTGCATGTAATTTATTTTGTGAAGTATTTATTTTCAAGTTGAAATCTTGCTGTGCATGTCTACAAATTTTACCCCTCTGTAAATTCAAATACAGAGAAAATTTCTGAAACAAATCTTCAAATGTAAATTCAGCAAGAAGATAGTAAGATGATATTTTTTGGTGTGGAATTTAAATGCAACATGATTTAAGTGTTTAGTTAAATTGCATATGAAACAGTTTTTTAAAAAAAAAACTGTAGAAAGTAAATAGGCAGTAAAACAAAAATCATAGCATGTAAATTATGTTAAATTTCGATGAATCAAATATATATATTGAATCTATAATGCATGTTATGAATTTTAAGATTGAAATCAGAATTTATAACTTGCAATTGAATTCAAATATTGAAGATTACTGTATTTGGGGCTTTTGTAAAATTCTTGAGCCCGTCTTCTTTTTAGCTTTTGAAATTTAAATTGAAGCTTTGTTAGATGTTGTATAACACTAGAAAAATACAAATCGAATTTATTATGCAACATAGAAATTGAAATTTGGGTTTGTAGGGTTTTGAGTACTGTGTTTTGGGAGCTTCAGTAATTCGCTTGATTTATAGAAGGGACCGAGCTTCATATGGTTTGAGGAGGAGTGACGTGTGGTTGTTGTGCACGCGTGGCCGGAGTTTGGTGCCGGAATGAGGTGAGATGGTCGTGGTTGTTGGGTTATCTCTTTGCGTCTGCAGTTTCAGTTTTTGGGCTCCGGGCACTCGAATTTTGTTTGGGTTCGTATTGTTGATTTCTGGGTTGAGATTCTGGAATGAGGAGTGAAGAGTGGTTTGCGCATATGGCCGACGGTGGCGATGGTGGCGCGATGGCACTGTGTAGGTGCATGTCGAGGCCGTGTGTGTGTGTCTGTGCGTTTTCGTGTATGCGTGAGTTGGAGCTCGAAGTCGCACTCGATGGAAGACTCATGCTTGGTCGCGTGATTTATCGTGCGTGGCTCGGGTTGAAGGGTGTGTTGTGCTCGTGAGTGTTTGGATGGGTTTCAGATTGAAGAGAGGTAGGAGGAGATGAGTTTGGGGTGTGTTAGCTTGGGTTTTGGGCCGGACTATTTGCAAATTAATGAAGACAAGTTTAAGCTTGTTTTAAAACTTCAATTTGATTTAAGTTTAAAGTTTAACCCTTTATATTTTCTCTATTTATAGTGTCATGTATATTTATTTCAAAAGGTATTTCACATCTTATTATTTGAAGTTTGAAATAGTTTACATTTTTAAATCTAACATTTTCTAAAGTAATTAGTTTTTAATAAATTTAGTATTTAAATATGTAAGAGTTTTAAAGATAAATGAACATGGATTTGTTTTTGAAGTTAATTAGATTTTGAAATTTAAGTTACTTAAATTTATTAGTAATGGAATTAATTACTTAATTTTGGTTAATTAATTGTTAAGCTTTAATTAATCTATTATGAATTAACTAATGGGTAATTAAGGATTAAATTAAATAACATTTAATAACAATTAATTAATTTATTAATTAATTTAAGGTTAATTCATAAGTAATTAATAATTGATTAATTAATTGATTAATGATTAATAATTTAGTGATTAAGAAGTTAATTAATTAATGGATTAAGAGTAAATTAATAGTAAATTAATTAATGATTAAGTCTTAATTAATTAAATAATTAAGGTTAATTGAGGAATAACTAATCAAGTAATTATGATAAATTAATTTGTGATTAATTAAGAATTAATTAAGTTAATTAAGAATTAATTAAGGTAATTAAGAATTAATTAAAGTAATTAAGAATTAATTAAGGTTAATTAATTATAAATTAAGGGTTAATTAATAACCAATTAAGGAATGATTAATTTTTAATCAAAGTTTAATTAATAAATAATTATAGTAATTAATTGATAATTAAATAAAAATTATTAATTAATTAAGTAGTAATTAATTAATAATAAGATGATTAAGAGGTGATTAATTAATTAAATGATTGTGATTAATTAATTAATGTTTGGTTAAGCAAGATTAATTGATAAATTCTTAAGTAATTAATTTAATTTAATTTAATTAATTATGATATGAATTAAGTAGTACTTGCTTGTGGATGATAGTTGTATTGATATCTGAATATGGTTGATATCTGTTGAATGATAGTTGAGTGATATTCTGTGATAAGATGTTGTATATCTGTGATAGATAATGGTTATTATCTGTTGATAATGTTGTGTGATGCTATGTTTAAATCTGAATTGAATTGTTTAAACCTTTAAAACAACTTGGACCTAAAAGACACGCTTTGGATTTCGATGAGACCGGGATCGGGTTTCCATATTTGGATATCCGAAAACCACATCGATTCCAAATAACGTTAGGTCGTGAATCTTATGTGAAGAGTGAAGACTCGAGGTATAAGGGCTATACGTCAGTATAACTTTGTGGGTGATTCCGTAATGAGTTGACGGAATAGTACTTATAGATTCGAGATGGTGAATCAAAGTGCAAGGGTTATCATCGTTAACTCTGAGGGTGATTCCAAAATGAGTGTAACGAGATAATGCCTTCGGTTTCGTTCGAACCCGGAACGAACTTGTATGGATTGAATGCATTCAGATCATCGTCAGGTGGACGATGGGCATTCTAAGAGATGAGTTCTTTATAAAGGTAATCGTAACCTCAAGCCTCATCAACTGGGAATGGCTAAAACAGGGGAGGTGCAGCAAGGCTTCGTGGGTAGCCCCCACTTAAGAGTGAGATTTACCCCTGTCTAGAAGTCCCTTATTATATATTCGGCTGTGTGGGCAGTTGTTGGCCACAACTGCGGGGTTGTCTTGTTCGGAACTATCCAGTAAGGGATGGGTCCGGCCTTGTGTTGCAGGGGATCGGGAGTGATCCTCGGTACGGTGATCTAGGCCCCGTACTATGACGGGCGGTACCCCAGTAGGCCTGACATTGATGGAAACCCAATTTCCCTACGAGACTATATGGTTTTGATTGTATTACCCACTTTCGTGGCTAGTAGCTGGAATTTAATCATGTAATAATTTCGGCTATTTTCTATTTACTTGAAAACCCTAGACCCTATTATAATATCACTGAATTTCCTATCAAATGTTTTGGTTAGCGTAAGGTAAAAACTTACCCGTGTTTATTTGTGGGAAGTCTTACGTGATACCTTTTGTTTCAAAATGATTGTTAAACAACTTTAACTGATTTACTCACACCAGACCCATGTCTGACCTGGAGTTTATTTTGTTTTTCATAAACTCTTGGGTACTCAAATTTTTATGAGTAGCCAAGTGATTAGGTTTGGATTAGCATGTTTTGGAAGCTGGAGCTGGAGTCCAGACATACTATCTATCTATATTCGCAGTAGTGGCATTTTGGGTGTTATGTTTTGAGTTGTTTGGGTTGTAAGAACTATTATGAATGTGAGATGTAATGGAGTAATATTATTTTGTGTACTCTGATGGGTAAACCTATGTAAGGGATATGTGAAATATTATATTTTGTTCGTTTCGGCTGTGAGATTCTGATGATTGTTTCTTTTCTTTCTATCTTTCTATTTCTATCTCTTTCTTTTCTTATTGATGATACGTTTTTCTGTGGAATGAAAGACGGGTCGTCACATTAAGGCGGTGTCGGCTCGGGTGAAGTCGTGATGGTTTCGCGATGTGATAGAGCGATCAGAGTTCAAGACAATTTTACTGGGGGGTAGTCACATCAATGAGCGATCGACGATGATAGGCCGTATGCATGTTAGGGGTCGATCAACGCCGTGGTGGTCGAATTGTGGGATGGGATTGTTTTTGTTAGGTTCAGGAAGTAATGGAATTTGATCGATTTTCGAACAAGTGAGTTTCTGGCTTGGGTGATGAGGCGATCGTGGTCAGGAAGTGAGAGGAAGTTCATCGACATTGGTGCGGTGGCGAAATGACGGATGGCAAGGGTGTACACGGACACATGTGTCACCGTGCACGATGGGTATAGGTAGCGCGATCGTTTTAATGTTGCGAGGTGTGAATTTTTGGGTAGTGCGTGCAATGTGGGCTCGAGTGGTTCGTAATTTGGGTCGATGGTGGATGGTGTTACGGGGTCGTTTGATTTGGGTAATGCTCGAAGTCAGGTTGGAGCTGGTGATGATGAGTCTGGAAGAGGGGGAATGTTTTTCGGCTGGTTGTTTTGCTGGACTTTGGCCCGGTTAAAATTTAAGTAAATGAGACTTTAAAATAATATAAAGTTTAAATCCTTACAAGCAAGTGAATAAAGAAAATGTGATTAAAAAGTTAATTAAGAAATGAAAGGATTTAACTCATTAATTAAACTTATGGTTTTAAATTAATCGATTAATGATATTAAATTCTAAGATGTTTTAAATAGGATTTTGATTGATCATTAACCAATTTATTAAGATGAATGGATTATCTTAGAATTGCTTTATAATTAAAGATTGAATTAATTAAGTAATTAAGGGATAATGGTTGATGGATCTATTTATAATTAAGGTTAATTAATGAATGTAATTGGAGGTTAATTGCTTAAAGGAAGTGATTAAGGATTAATTAATTAAAGGATTGAATAATTAAGGAATAATAAAAGGGTTAGTTAATTAGTGAAGATGATTAATTAGAGGATAATTAATCAATGTAAGTAATTATAGAATAATTAATTCGAGTAATTAATTATGGATCAATGTTATCAATGTGTACGGGTAAGGTTAATTAATTTGTGTATTGGTTAAGTTAAAGTGGTTAATACTAGTTAATTAATTTAGTTTAATTAATTAAAGGTAACCATTTGATGTTGGGTTAAATTTAATTACTTAAGGTAATTAATGAGATATAATTACTTAGTGAAGTAATTAGTGGATAATTACTGGATGTAATTAATTAAAGGAAATTAGTTGATGGGAAGTAATTAAAGGATAATTACTTGGTGGAAGAAATTAAGTGATAATTACTCAGCGTAATTAAAGGATTAATTAATAATTAATCAAGGAGTTGGTTTAATTGATGGGGAAATTAAGGAAAGTTAATTTGTGATTGTGAGTAATCGAGGCTAATTAATAAATGTAATTAAGTTAAAGATTAATTATTAAATGTAATTAGAAGAATAATTAATCAATGAAGGTAATTAAAGGTTAATTACTTGAATGGTTAAGAATGATTAATTTGTGTAGTTAATTAAGGTTTAATTACTTAATGTAATTAAAGGATAATTAATCTAGGGTGATTAATTAAGATGATGATTAATTAATTGGTTTGTGATTAATTATTGTTAAATAAGCAAGATTAAAAGTGATTAAAGGAATTGATTTGATTTAATTAAGAATGGGTGACTAATTAATCTTGCTTATATTTTTGATATGAAATGTTTGAGATATGATATGTTTGTCTTGAATAGTGATTATGTGGTTATTTGACGATGATGAATTGTTGTGTAAAAGAGTGACATCTTATGACTAAAGGTTGAATTGTGTATCACTTGAATAGTGTGGGTTGAGATGGCATTGAATTCGAAAAGACTGGAGTCGGGTATTTATAAATAACCGAAACCACTTCGATTTATAATCTATAATAATTCTGTACAGATTTGATATGTGGAATCAATAGGCTGAAATGGAATGATTTAAGTGAATTGGACCATTTACTCTAAGTTTTGGTACTTAGAAATTGATATGTGAAATAAGTGATGTCTATAACAACTTGTGAAGTTGTAAATTGATACAAGTTACCCAGGATTATATAAGTTGTATGTTTTTGTGTTCCCTGTTAGATGGGTTTACTCACGCTGGTTTCCAGCTTGACCCGGGTGTTACTTTGATGTAATGCTCGAGTCAGACCGAGTATTACAGATTTTTAGGTAAGGACGTTCTGGAGCTCAGGAGACGAGCTGGATGGCAGAAATGTATGGAGTGTTTTCGCTGTGATATAAGGTTGTATATCTAGGACATGTTTTTTTAAACTGTCCAGTGTTGTGTAAATGTTGGAACTCTGATGTATAAAAATGTAAATGTACTGATATAGTTCTTCTTTGTCAAACTATTATTTTATTTGATATTATATTTTATCCCCTGCGAATGTGAGATGTTGGTATTTCTGTTCTTCCTTTTCTTCTATCTCTTTTCTTCTTTTCCTAACTATCTGGAGTTTTCGGGATCGAAAATTTTGGGTCGTTACATTTGGTATCAGAGCGATGTTAAGCGAGAACCTTGGCTCTGGTGGGATTACTCATCGAGGATAGGGCAATGGTACCCTAGAACGAGTTGAGTGTGTGTGTGTGTGTATATATATATATATATATATATATGAGAGCGTACTTGTTATTTTCTTATATAAAGATTTTAAATGATTTTATATAAGAATATATTTTGATATATAAACCAAATTTCTTCTAAATTAATATTAAGGGAATTGGTTGTTAGATTGGAATTAAATTAAGTGGTAATAGAAATACAACCAAATTGAAATTAAATAAAATAAGTTTGAAATGGATTCAAACTAAAATGAAAATCTCTTGAATTTGGGAAGGAGTTTTAGAATAAGATAATAATGAATTGGTTTCCAGATATGATAATCTTGGGTATTATCATAAATAATTATTGTGTTTAATAATGATGTGTATTAATAAGTAAGCAAAATGAAATGTTTTAGGGAAGTAAAACATTTAGGTAAGTATGACTTATTAATTGGAATTGAAGGTGATCTAAATTTGAAAATTTTAAAACTGGGTCCAGAATTTGAAAATTGTTTCAAGGTGATAAAGAAATAATAAATAATGTTATTTATTGTATTTGAACGAAGGGTCTTGTTTCAAACAAGAGTTGTTTGAAAAATTTAAAGGAATTTGTTTTGAATTGAAAACCAATTGGTTAAAAATTAAAGTAATTTGGTGTGTAAAGGGAATAAAATTTGGAATAAGCTCTAAGGTTGAGTTTGGAATTTCCCTTGGAATGTGATGTGAAACCCTAAGTGATATAAGTCTTTAAACATATAAGTAAGAAAGAATATTGATAGAAATTTGAAATGGAAGTTCAAATTGAATTATGTTGACTGGAGTAAATTGAATTGAATTCAACTTAGTAAAGGTTAGATAAGTTAATAAGAAATCTGAATTGGAAATTTCAAGATGAAATTGAGATTTAATTTGGGAAGTTAAATGGTTGTTTTGAATTGAAAATTTGTGTGATCTCAAAATGGGTTTGAGATATGAAAATTGAAAATGGATGGATGTTTTTAGATAATTTGGATAATATTATCCTATTAATAATCTTTAAACTGTGAATTGAATTTGTTTAAAGAAATGGGGTATGGTAATATATCCATTATTAAGATAAAATGGAATCATTTTGGACTTAAGATTTGAATGTTTAAGATAAAACTTCAAAATAAAACTTCAAAGGTTTGGTTTCAAAATTGAAATTTGGTGATAATTGAATTTCAAAGATTTAGTTGTTTAAAAAGGATTTGAATTATTATTTGAACGTTGAAATGGGTTAAAAATGGAATTTGGATTCAGATTAAATGGTTTAAAGTTGATTTGATTTAAAGGATTGAATCAACATTTAAAAATTTAACTCGAATTTATATAATTTGGGATGGTTTAAATTTGAAATTTGAATTGAATTAGTTCAAATTGAATTTGAAATTTGAATTAATTGGAATTGTGATTGAAGATGGATAAGTTTAAAAATTCAAATGGAAAATTTGAATTGGATTAATTTGAAATTAAATTAAATTTGAATGAGTTCAAATTCAAATGGGAATCGAGATTAATTCAAATTGGAATTGATATGAATTTAAATTGGTTCAATTTGAAATTTATTTGAAATAATTTGAAATTGTGATTAAAATTGAAAAAGTAAATTCAAATGGAATTTGAATTGAATTTGGAAAGAAATCAAGATTAATTCAACTTGAATTGGGGTTAAATCAATTTCAATGGAAATTAAAGTTATTTAAATTGGAATTGAGTCAATTTAAATTGAATTGATGGGATTGCAGATTGGGAATTGAACAGTTTGACTCTGGACTATTTTCAGAATAAATTCTTTTAATATAAATCTATTCTTTTCAAACTATTTACTAAACAGCTTTTCTTTTTAAACCTAAAACTATCTTATACTTGTTTTACAATTATTTTTGGAACTATTTTACAATTTTTCAACTATTGTATAAGCTAATTACTGTTTTTCTACTACTTATCTATTTTTAAACTTTTCAAGCTATTTTCTAAATTTAAGCTGGACAGAGTTTAAACTGTTTATGATTAAATATCCATTTGAGATAAGAATTGAGGTGATAATCCAAATGAGATTGAGGAAAATGTGAATAAATAAATAGAAATCAAAGGTGGATGTGAATAGAAAGGAGAAATTGATGTAGTTGATAATCAATGAAGATAAATACGTAGGATGTACATATATTATTCTATTCGCATAGTGATTTGATCCAGATTCGACCACAGAATTTCGAGATAGTTATATCGATCCGAGTAGGGATTTTCCACTCGATTTTCGACTGCGTACCTAGATATGGATTGTTGATTGGTTCTGGATATTCTCTATCATAGCTAGGATATGCAAGTAGAATGATGGTTTCTGATTAAGAAACCAGATCTGTGTCCGCACTAGGAAGTCGGTAGACGATACAAGTTCGGAAGTGAAATTGTGTGATCGAGTGAGCGATTAGATTGGTATAGCATACGGATGATATGTGTGCATCATACGGGTTTGGATGAAAATGTTACTGGGAATTTGTGGATAACTGTGAAATGGTTTTTGAAACGAAAGGTATATTTTGTGAAATATACGATGAAGTAAAATGGAAATTGGATATTTCTATAATAGAAATTTACTTTATGAAAGTAAGTGATACGATAAGTAGTTTTGTATAGCGCAATCAAATTTGAATATTTGATTCGGCATAAACAAAGTTATATATATTTTTTATATAAGATAAATCTCCCTTTGTGAATCTATAGCCAGAAGAAAAGGGTTTTTGAAAATATTTGAAGTATAAAAAGGGTTTTATACAAGTTTGAAATGATCCAAAGATTTTTCAAGGTTATATATATATATATATATAAAGGATCTTATGAGGATTTTGGGAAAAGGTTTGGAACCTTTGGATTTGGAAAGGCATTGATTTTTGGGTAAAATCAATATTGGATTTGGAAAGCCTAGCTTGAGAATTATCGATTCTGGGTTAATCGATTTTGAGAAAGGAGATTTATTTGAGATTTATACTAGGTGTATGATTTGGAAGATACTATATGTGTATAGTATAAAGTGTTTTGGAAATGGCTCTAGGGAAAAAGGCGCTCCCTCGAAATGAACTTCTCAGGAGTGCCATAGGTTGGTACTGCCTTGAACCCTAAAGGGGGGGTCTAAAGTTGGTCCAGTGAGGAGTCCGGACAAACTAGTTCCTGAGGATTATTGGGTAGCAAAAGTCGAGGGCGCTGATGCCTACAGAGGCATTTGGTTTATGCTGTGACGATAGTGTAACTCGATGTCACTATGATCTACTGTGGACCATAGCGGAAATCGTGTGGAGGTGAGTGTCAACGATCTACGTTTGATTTTTCCAGGAAGGCAATGTAACATCGGTAGACTGCGATCTATGGTCAAGTGGAGTGAAGAAGTTTCATTCTTTTGGTAGCGAAATTCAAGGGTGCTGAGGCCTACAATTATTTGGGTTTTTGTTGTGACAACAACGTAACCCATGTTGTAGCTACGATCTGTAGCGGGTTCCACGGCGTAATCGAGGGGCGCGGAGGCCTACAGTTATCTATGGATTTTGCCGGGACGACCATGGATAGGAGTGATGATTTTCAGAGCATTCTCACCAAAGATATTTCCCTCTATTTTCAAAATGTTTTCTATAATTTCAATAAAATTGTTTTCCAAGTATTTTCACTGGGTGTTGAAATGGGTTTACTAAGTACTTATAGATTTTTAGTCCTACGCCTGATCAACGTATGACCGAATTTCTGTAAGAACGAGGATGGACCTTTGAAACACCGAGTTATAAAAAGTATTTTTATAAAAACTATTTTAGTAATATTATATAGATTATTTTTAAAAAGTGTTTTAAAAATGATCAAAGAAAATTTATCTGATTTTAAATATTTTAATAAATTCTGGCTTCGTTCCTTTTCGAGGACGAAAAGATTCAAAGGGGGAAGGAATGTGATAGCCCGGATTTCTAGACATCTGTAATTGATAAAGTAATTGGGTACTGAATTATAGATTGAACAAATGAATCTGATCAAATAAATATTTATATTTGTTATTTTGTTGTATATATATTGATTTTAAATAGAATTATTATATACAAATTGAATTTGTGTTGATTTAATATATACTTATATTTGAGTTGATTTCAAATTGGATTTTAAATTAAATTTGAATTTGAATTTGGATTATAATTTGATAAAAGATAGATATTTTAAAATATTTTAGGTTTAGAAAAATATTATATATGAGTTTTATTAGTATAAGATTAGTTTTATATCATTATCTTTAAAGGATATATTAAACTTGTATAATTATTTTTAAGTGTATAATTGGGATATAATTTTATTTGAAATATATGTTGATTAATAAAAGGATAGTCTAAATATTTATACACTTAAGATATTTATCTTTAATATAAAGCTAAATTAAAATGTAATATTTAAATAGTATAGATATATATTAAAAACATATAAAATTACAAGTGTACAAAATTTTACATACAAATTAACAAGTGTAAATTGATTATGGCATGTTGATGACACTTGTAAGCCAATTGAACATGTATAATTTATTTTCTTTTTATTTAAAATAAATTTAACTAAGCTCTATCCCTCTCTTTTCATATTTTTTCCCTGATCTGTTTATTCTCAAAACAAAGAGAATAAAGCTTGTAACCAAAAACCAGAAAACAAATTCAAAGAAAACTCAACAATAACCCAAACCTGGTGATCAATTTTGAATCAATCAAGCTTCAACATAACAATCAAGTCCAGAAAGAAAAAAGCATGAAATTCAAGAATCAGGTTCCAGTTAAATACAACTTTCAAATCAAGATCAACTATCCTTAATTATTTCTCTGATCAATCAAACAATAAAGCAAGTAGAGATCAGATTTAAATAAGTACAAATTGGAAAACAAGATGATTAGTGTTGCTGATCAACAACCCAAGATCAAAAATATTTCAATCCTCTGTTCCAGGATATAAGGTGAGTAAACAAACCCTAAGAAAACTTAAATTAGTTAAATCTTGACTTCTTATGGTAAAGCTTAAGTATAATTGTATGAAACCTTAGATTTAATCTAGAAAATTAATTTATTCTGATATCTGTTAAACGGTGAAATGTCTATGCATTCCAGTATTCAAAAATTCCTTATTTCATTATCTAGTTGATGATTTTGGATGCTATAAACTAAGGAAGTGTTTAATTTTGGGTATAGTTTATGTTAAAAATAGTTTGGATGTAACCATGTTGTGTAGTTCAGCAGAGTTCCAATTTACAGTGATTAAACAGATTTTAGTGAAAAATTGATATGTTTAAATTATGAATTTGAGCATGCAATTTGATTTCTTATGTAGAAATATGAATTTTAGAAGTAAAATTATAATTTCTAATGCACTATAGCTCAAGAAATTGTTGAATGTCTTATTTACGTTCAAAAAATTATTCCCGTCGACTTCATCAACGAGAGGAGTTGCGGTCTATTCTAGGTGGTGCTAGTAGTCATCGGGGTGGGTTCGACCGTGGTGGAATTTTCATTAGAGGCTTTGTTTGAGAGAGCACATTGTTTTTAGGGTTTAAGGTGGTGTCGGTTCAAGTGAAATCGCGATGGTTTCGCGGCGTGATAGAGCGACCGGAGTTTAAGACAATTTTGCTGGGAGGTAGTCGCATCGATGAGCGATCGACGATGATAGGCCGCATGCATGTTAAGGGTCGATCGACGCCGTGTTGGTCGAATTGTGGGGTAGGATTGTTTTTTTTTGGGTTCAGGAAGTAATGGAATTTGATTGTTTTTCGAACAATCGAGTTGCTGGCTTGGGTGATGAGGCGATCGTGGTCGAGAAGTGAGGGGAAGTTCGTCGACATTGGTGCGGTGGCGAATTGACGGATGGCAAGGGTGTACACGGACACATGTGTCATCGTGCACGATGGGTATAGGCAGCGCGATCGTTCTAATGTTGCGAGGTGTGAACTTTTGGGTAGTGCGTGCGATGTGGGCTCGAGTGGTTCGTAATTTGGGTCGATGCTGGATGGTGTTGCGGGGTCGTTTGATTTAGGTAATGCTCGAAATCAGGTTGGAGCTGTCGATGATGAGTCTGGAAGAGGGTGGAATGTTTTTCGGGTGGTTGTTTTGTTGGGCTTCGGCCCAGTTAAAATTTATGTAAATGAGACTTTAAAATAATATAAAGTTTAAATCCTTACAAGCAAGTGAATAAAGAAAATGTTTTAAACATAATAAATAATGAGATTAAAAAGTTAATTAAGAAATGAAAGGATTTAACTCATTAATTAAACTTATGTTTTTAAATTAATAGATTAATGATATTAAATTCTAAGATGTTTTAAATAGGATTTTGATTGACCATTAACCAATTTATTAAGATGAGTGGATTATCGTAGAATTTCTTTATAATTAAAGATTGAATTAATTAAGTAATTAAGGGATAATGGTTGATGGATCTACTTATAATTAAGGTCAATTAATGAATGTAATTAGAGGTTAATTGCTTAAAGGAAGTGATTAAGGATTAATTACTTAGTATAATTAATTAAAGGATTGATTAATTAAGGAAATTAATAAAAGGGTTAGTTAATTAGTGAAAATGATTAATCAGAGGATAATTAATCAATGTAAGTAATTATAGAATAATTAATTTGAGTAATTAATTATGGATTAATGTAATCAATGTGTATGGGTAAGGTTAATTAGTTTGTGTAATTAATTATGTTAAAGTGGTTAATACTAGTTAATTAATTAAGTTTAATTAATTAAAGGTAATCATTTGATGTTGGGTTAAGTATAATTACTTAAGGTAATTAATGAGGTATAATTACTTAGTGAAGTAATTAGTGGATAATTACTGTAATTAATTAAAGGAATTTACTTGATGGGAAGTAATTAAAGGATAATTACTTGGTGGAAGAAATTAAGTGATAATTACTCAGTGTAGTTAAACGATTAATTAATAATTAATCAAGGAGTTGGTTTAATTGATGGAGAAATTAAGTAAAGTTAATTTCTGATTGTGATTAATCAAGGCTGATTAATGAATGTAATTAAGTTAAAGATTAATTGTTAAATGTAATTAGAAGAATAATTAATCAATGAAGGTAATTAAAGGTTAATTACTGTGAATGGTTAAGAATAATTAATTTGTGTAACTAATTGAGGGTTTATTACTTAATGTAATTAATGGATAATTAATCTAGGGTGATTAATTAAGATGATTAATTAATTGGTTTGTGATTAATTATTGTTAAATAAGCAAGATTAAAAGTGGTTAAAGAAACTGATTTGATTTAATTAGGAATGGGTGACTAATTAATCTTGCTTATAAACGATTGGTTGATATTTCTGATATGAAATGTTTGAGATATGATATGTTTGTCTTGAATAGTGATTATGTGGTTATCTAATGATGATGAATTGTTGTGTAAAAGAGTGACATCTTATGATTAAAGGTTGAATTATGTCTCACTTGAATAGTGTGGGTTAAGATGGCATTGAATTCGAAGAGACCGGAGTCAGGTATTTGTAAATAATTGAAACCACTTCGATTTATAATCTATAATAATTCTGTACAGATTTGATATGTGGAATCAATAGGTTGAAATGGAATGATTTAAGTGAATTGGACCATTTAATCTAAGTTTTGGTACTTAGAAATTGATATGTGAAATAAGTGATGTCTATAACAACTTGTGAAGTTGTAAATTGATACAAGTTACCCGGGTTTATATAAGTTGTTTGTTTTTGTGTTCCCTGTTAGATGGGTTTACTCACGCTGGTTTTCAGCCTGACCCGGGTGTTACTTTAATGTAATGCTCCGGTCAGACCGAGTATTACAGATTTTCAGGTAAGGACGTTCTGGAGCTCAGGAGGCGAGCTGGATGGCAGGAACGTATGAAGTGTTCCGCTGTGATATATAGTTGTATATCTAGGACATGTTTTAAACTTTCTAGTGTTGTGTAAATGTTATAACTCTGATGTATAAAAATGTAAATGTACCGATACAGTTCTTCTTTATAAAACTGTTATTTTATTTGATATTATATTCTATCCCCTGCAAATGTGAGATGTTGGTGTTTCTGTTCTTCTTTTTCTTTTATCTCTTTTTTTCTTCTCCTAACTATCTAGAGTTTTCGGGATCGACAATTCCGGGCCGTTACACATCTATCGTTTATGCTAAGGGGATAATCTCTCCTAATCGTTTAACATTCTGGTTAGGATGCAATCTCTTAGTATCATTTAGATTCCAATCTAGAGTTTTGATCTCCCGGATCCTTGTTGAATCCACTTAATCTCTGACAAAGAAATTCAATGACCAAGCAAGCCCATCCTCTCACTCTCTAATAAGGGGACTTACTTTTCGTATAAGCCTATCCACTCGCTCTTCGACAAGGGGGCTTGCACCCTGCATTCCGATCCCTTCGGATGGGACTTAAAGCGATGAATATCATACAAGTCCATCTGCTCACTATCCAGTGAGGGGACCTACAACTTGAACTCATGTCCCATCTCTCCAGACGGGACTGAGTTGCGATCAATATCAGTCAATATGTATTTTTCAAAAATAAGATATTTAAATATTTAAATCAAATCAGAGAAAACAAGCAGAAATCCTAAGTGTTCATCTCAAATATCCAACTCAAAGCATGCCTAGATACCAATCTAGGGCTCTTACAAATGTAAGAGGTCCGAGGTTATTATAGTATTAAGTAGTCATCTCAGGCATTTGACTTAGAGGATGCCGAAGGACCATTTTGGATCTCATACATATGTAAGCGGCTTGAGGTTATTATTATCTTAATTATCTAAAGAAAGAAAAAGCAGAGCAAGGGAATCCAACCGGACTCCTGTCTACCCTGATCATGGGATTTCAAGTCCCGGATCAAAAATTTGGTTGTTCCTTGATGCGTTCATGACAGATGGTGGTTGCTTTGGCTGCACCATCGCAGTTCGGTTCCTTACATATTGTCACAATTGGTTGCTCTGAACTAGTTCTTCTATCAAATCATGAAGGTGTCGACACTCATTCGTTTTGTGTCCCTTTAGCTTATGGAAGATGTGAAATTTTCCAAATCTTCTCTCCTGATCAGTAGGCTCTCTTCTAGCTGGTTTCAATCATTTTACATCCCTTTCAGACCTCTATTATCAGATAGAATTAGGAATCTTGTCTTTTCTTGAATTGTAGAAGATGAGTTAGCTCATTAAATCTCAGAGGCCGGTTGAATCTATTCATGAAGAGGACGTACAGTAAACTTAAAAGAGAATAGCCGTTTGGGTGAACTTCGAATGGAGCTAATCCAAGTTCTTACAACACCATCATTAGAAAAGGATTGAATGGCGGGATGGCAGTGCCTAGGAACATATATCGATTGCATGTTGTTAAGGCTGATAGGGGATTAGGAATTTAGCCCTTCTCAAGAGATGACCATCATCCACAAGGATGTTGTGTTGGAGAAATATGTTTCAGAGTGACTTGCAAATAAGATAGAAGGCATATGCTTCGGGGGGTTGTTCAAGATTCTTAATCTCGATGAAAGCTCACCAACTACCGGATCAACTAGGACTATTTAACTTTAGGATTCAGAAGTTTTAGGATTGCTTGGCCTGACAGGAATAGGTAACGAAGAAAGGGCTGTAGAAGAACCAGCTATAGGAGGAGTGGATGTTCCTTTGCCAGACTTAAGACTGGGTGACCGACGAGTCATTCTAAATAGTAAAATTTATCGTTCAACACGGTCAGGTATGTTTTATTTTGAATAAAATTATTATTCAACATAACCAGACTTAACCCATATGACCCATGCTTAGAATCCAAAGGATGTCGACATGTGTCGACCAATCAGATTCTAAGCATTGACTAGGGCAAGTGCAATGTGTTAATCTATGCAATGTGATTCTAGTGTCTCGTACACCACGAACGGACCATCCTATGCAGATAGCCCTCTTGTTCTACAAAAATGAGCCCCGTCATACTTTGAAATTATTTTATGGAACGACCCGTTATTGATGAGTAATCGATAATGGAGCCGTTGTTCGAAACGATGTGGAAAGCTTTTCTTTCAGGATCACTGGAAGTGTAGAAATAGGAAAACCAATGTGGAGAGATCATCCGATTTTGGAGTAATTTGTTGCACTAGAATGCAAACGTCAATAGAGATTTAACCAAATTCTTGAAAAGAGACGGTTGAATCTAGAGAGTAGGACTTGTCTCAAGAACTGCGTGCTTTCGATTGGGGCAAAATTCAGATTCACCACCTATCAAACACAATCCAAAATTCGACCATCTGACTTCAAGTGCAATCAACCAAAACCCCCAATACCATCACCATTGCCATCATCATAACATCAACAGTCTCTAACGTAAAATCATGTAAGGATATTGGTGCATGGGTTTCTCAACGTCAATCTATTTGAATGGTGGACTAACAGCGACGAACGCTTTAGGGTGGCTGTGAGTGCTTCCAGACAATGGTGGCACTGGGTCTGATCGATGGTAGGAATTTGTCGACGGCATGGAGTTTGTTAGGTTGGAGGAGATAAATTGGGCCTTGGGAAAGCAAGAAGGCTCAAAGGGAAACAATTGGGTGCAAGCTAAATATGAAGAGTGAACTATATTCTTTTCTAAGTGTTGAATCAATAGGCTCGAGTGAAAAGCAATTTAATTCGGTGTCTATTATTTTCTCTCCTTGTTTCATCCTGATAGCTTTGCAGGGAATAGGTGTGCCAACCTAAGCATAAAATAGTCTTTGTAGTGCAGATTACATAACCAATGTAGAGAAATGGAATTTCAACTGCAACTAAGCCAAATAGTTAAGGAAACTCTACCAAGTGAAAGCAACATCTCAAGAAGACACTTGAGTGATCAACTGGAATTTACAAGGTAGCAGTTCAATACTTGTCTCAACCCATAGCACGCTTCGTTTTCAATGAAAGCATACTTAGGGGGCAAGCATTAATCGAGTTTTTAACCAAGCAGAAGTCAACGGAAGTTAAACGACAAGATGAAGACGTAATGACTCAAAACCTTAGAAGCACACCTTGAAGGAGCAAGGAAGCAACTTGGGAAAGACTAACCCAATTGGGGCTGATTAAATAACTCGACATTAAGTTATTTGACTCGAGGTCAAGTCATTGTTCCTCCCTAAAACACTTCTCAAACCCTATTCAACTCATATTCTACACTTCTCGCTCATGACCAAGTGTTTTCCTAGAGTTTGGATGAATAATTTTAAGGGTTGAAGGGAAGAAAGCCAAGATTGTAGGATAATTCAAGTGATGACAGAATGATCACTAGAATCAATCAGTAATCATTGAAAAGAGCATGAAACACATCAACTAAAGGATAGGACAGCGGAGCAAAAGAGATAGCCAACTTCCACTCAATGAAATAACTTGGCACCAAGTCAATTGACTCGGTACTAAGTTATTATTTTAACCGAGTTGCCTCCGAATTTTCTTATGTTAACTTAGGCTGACATCTGGACTCTACTGTAAGCATGCTTCTAATTCAACACACCCTTTCCTTATAAGTACAAACCATAGAGAAACCAAAATAGGATCTTCTCCCTATTCTTTCTTCTTCACTCTAGATTTGGGACTCCATTTCTCTTTACCATCTTTCTCCCTCATAATAGTCATCAGTGTAGCTACTCTTTGAAGCAACATCTCGAGATAGCACTTAAGTGATCAACTGGAATTTACAAGATAGCAGTCTGAATCTTGTCTCAATCTAGAGCAAGCTTCATTTTAAGTGAAAGCATATTTTGAGGGCAAGTGTTAATTGGGTTTTTAATCAAGCAGAAATCAATGGAAGTTTGAACAACAAGATGAAGATGAAATGACTCGAAACCTTGGAAGCACACCTAGACGGGGCAAGGAAGCAACTTGGGAAAGACTCACCCAAAATGGGGCTATGTAAATAACTTGACACCGAGTTATTTAACTTGGGACCAAGTCATTTTCCTTCCCAAAACACTTCTTCAACATCGTTGAACTCATGTTCTACCCCTTCCACTCGTGACCAAGTATTTTCCTAGAGTTTGGAAGACAAATGGAATAATCACTACATAAACCAATAATCAATCCTCTCTTTCTATCATACTCGGTGACCATGCAGTTTTGTCGCCTTCCCCTCGTCTCAATCCACTCATAGGAAATGATAAAGGTGAAATTCATCAGCCAATTCTAGGTTCATATAGAGCTGCCCAAGGATCTATACTCATTGTCAGATGTGAAATAATGAGACGATGAAACACTACAGCAATACTTGACTCGCTTTAACGCCGCAGACGTCAACGTCCAAAATGGTGACAAGCGATTGACCCTCATGACATTATGCGGTGGCATGCATCCCAGTGCAAAGATGGCCCAGAGATTGACTAAGGAGAAGCCCATCACTTTGCAAGATTTATTCTACAAGGCAGCAAAGTAAATGTAGTTAGAGGAAGCTGTAATAGGACGACGGGCATGAATGGATGTCAAACCATTTGAGGCTTCTAATAGTGTGAACACCATGATCAAGAATGATAAAGCTGGCAATTCTGAGAAAAGGAAAAGTAATTACCAAGGCAACTTCGATGGGAAGAAAACAAAGCACAAAAGGTTCAGGCCCAACACTAGGTTTGGTACTTACACAAACTTGAATAATACCATCAAAATATCTACTTTCCATATAAAAAAATTAAATACAATAGACCTGCACAAAAGAAGGAAATGAAGTTGAGACGAACATGAGGAAGAATTGTAGTATTCACGATTCCTATGGAAATAATACTAATGAATGTCATCATTTATGAGACATAATTAAAGGGAACATAGGGAAGAGGAAATTGGGGAGGCATGTTAGGAATATGAATGCTCCCTTGGTTCCCAAAAAGCAGGTCCCGGGGCAGATCCCACTTGGAAATAGGGGTAAGGGTCTAGTGCTAACCCAAGAAGGAGGGAGGTTAATAATCAACACTGTAGTAGGAGGACCGCACATAGCTAATAAGAGCTAGATTGAGATGGAGAGATATGCAAGGTCATTAAAAAATGGAGAGGATTTTATACATGATGTAGGCGAGGAGCAAAAAACCAAGGCCCGCGATGAGAATAGGATAAGATAGCCTTTAATGACAATGACTTGTAGGGTAAGCAGTACCCGCATATGGACCCATTAGTGACTTCAGCAATGCTCAGCCCGGTTGAGGTGCATCGGATTCTAGTATATAGTAGGAGTTCAATGAACATTCCATTCAAAGATGAATTTGATAAGATGAGGTTGTTTATGGACGATATCACACCGTGCAACCGACGGTTACATTTTTTTTATAGGAGAGGGCGTAATGCCCTTCGGAAGGCTATATTTGTTTGTCAAGATAGGACCTCATCTTCGATTAGCTAGAAAAAAGCAGACTTATGGCTTAGTGGATAGATTCTCGGCATATAATGCCTTCCTAGGGCATCCAACCTTATTCGACTTTCATGCAGTAGTAGGTCGATGGTGCTTAACCATGAAATTCCTTACAACCGATGGAGTAAAATGGTGGAAGGGCATTATGATGCTACTAGGGAGTGCTATATAACAAAGATTAGAGAAAACAAACGATGAGAAAAGGGAAATGTGCAGAGGTCACATTTTGCACCAAGAATTATATCGCATGGCAATTAAAGAAAGGGACCCCACTGAGTTCATGAGCGATCCTTGCAATGAACTTGACCCAAGAAATGGAGGAGAGGGGGCCGCAGCTAAGCCTAAAGAGGAGATAGAATTTATAGAGATAGATAGCAGTGATCCGATGAGGCTTATAAAGATCGGATTTAGGCTAGAACAGTACCTCAACATGTAGTTAATAGGAGTTCTACGAGATAAGAAGGATGTGTTTTCTGGTCTCGTGCGGATATGTGTAGAATTCCCCCCTCGATAGCATGCAATCCCTTGAATATTAACCCAAGGAAATCCACAGTGAAGCAAAAGAAAAGAAGCATGGCATTGGAGTGGTCAATAGCTCTTACTGAGGAAGTAAAGACCTTGATAGCAAATGACTTTATCTGGGAGTCTCGGTACCGGGAATGGATTGTGAATTTGGTTTTAATCTAGAAATTGAATGGGAAATGGAATATGTGCATTGGTTCCCTAACCTAACTAATGCTTGTCCTAAGGACTGCTTGTTTCTCTTGAGGATCAACTATTTAGTAGATGAGACAACTAGGCATGAGCTCTTATCCTTCACGGATGCATACACGGGATACAATCAGATTGTGATGTATATCGTAGATTTGGAACACGCTAGCTTTTTTCCAACCTAGGGCTCTATTGATACAATGTCATGCCTTTTGGGCTTAAGAACGCAGGTGCATCTTATTGGCGGTTAGTCAATAAGATGTTCGCTGGCCAAATAGGAACGACTATGGAAGTTTAGTTAATGATATGCCAGTAAAGTCAAAAAAGGCTAAGTACCACGTCACACACTTGAAAGAGATGTTTCAGATTCTACTTGAGTTTGGAATGAAGTTAAATCCATTGAAATGTTCCTTTGGGTATCTTGTTGGAATTTCTTGGGATTTATCTACATGCTAAGGGAATTGAGGCTAACCCAGAATAGGTTTAGGATTTGAATGACATCAAAATCACTGAAACTCGAAAGGAGATGCAAAATTCAAATAGGAAGGTGGCAACATTATGTAGGTTTATGTATCGGTCGACAGATAAATGTGTTCTATTCTTTGAAGCATTCTAGAAGGAGAAAGGCAATTTTACATGGACAGACGGATGCTTGGCTGCATTCCTTAACTTATTAGAATTGAGAGAGAAGACCTTTATCTATACTTAGCAGTATCATCCTATGCCCTGACGCAATGTTGGTTAGAGAAGAAAATCAGAAGCATCGTCTAGTATATTACGTGAGTAGGTATTTCATCGGGCCAGAATCTAGGTATCCTAAGTTAGAGAAGTTAGCATATTGCATGTTAGTTGCATCCCCAAAAATAAGGCATTGTTTCCAGTTGCATCCCATTCGAGTGCTACCAATTAGCCTTTGAGACAGATCTTACGTTGACCAGATACTTTCGGAAGGCTTATCAAGTAGAGCACTGAGTTGAGTCAATTTGAGATTACCTATCACACTTTAACAACAATCAAAGGAAATTCCTTGGCTGATTTTATTGCGGAATTCACTATTGGAGATAATAAGTGGAACCTCTAGAGGAAGAGGCTCTTAAATGGTACATGTATGTGAATGGAACTTCGAACGAGCACGATTTCGATATAGGAGTAATATTGTTAACAGCTGAAGGAAAGAGGTTGAGCTACGCAATACGGCTGGGTTCAGGGCAATCAACAATGTGATAGAGTATGAAACCCTAATAGAAAGTTTAGAGATAGTAATGGAGCTGGGAAATAGGTCACTGTGCATGCATAGTGATTCACAGTTGGTTGTAAACCAGGTGCTCGGGGAATTCCAGGCTAAAGGAGAATTCTTGAAACCCTATATGAGGAAGGAGAAGGCCTTGCTTAATGGAATGGAGAACTACGTGATCAAGCACAATCCTTGACAAGAGAATCAGGATGTTGATGAGAT
Organism: Allium cepa; assembly: GCA_030765085.1. Lineage (NCBI taxonomy): Eukaryota > Viridiplantae > Streptophyta > Magnoliopsida > Asparagales > Amaryllidaceae > Allium > Allium cepa. The sequence goes on from CM060928.1 coordinate 593,503,699, forward strand.
GGCAAAGTTGAAAAATTCAGGAGTTGAGCCTCTGTTGGGATCGGTACCCATTACGATCCTGCTTACTCCCACCTTTGAAGGTGGACGTGTTTGCAACTATCAGTGATGAGGAGACTTGGATAATTCTGTTAATAAAATATCTAAGGGAAGGGATCTTACCAGGTAACATAAATGAGGCTAGGAAAATCCCATGGAAAGTTCCTTGCTTCATCATTTAGGATGGTGTGCTATATCGAAGAGGATTTTCTAACCCATTACTAAGGGGCAACACTAGAAAGGAAGCCAAGTAAGGTTGCAAAACATACATCAAGGGATCTACGGAGATCATACTGAGGGGTAGACCCTAGCAAAGAAGGTGTTACAGTATGGATATTTCTGGCCGACATTAAATCATGATGCGATGGAGTTTGCAAAAAGGTGCAACAAGTGCCACGTTTTGCAAAGATTTTAAGGATGCCCCCGACGAAACCGATTCACATGGTTACCCTTGTCCTTTCGTAGTTTGGGGAATAGATCTAATCGGAGAGCTTTTAATGCTCCGGGTGGAGTAAAGTATGCTATAGTGGCAATTGACTACTTTACTAAGTGTGTTGGAGATGATGCACTCACTAAAGTGTCAACAGCTGAGGTTGTAAACTTTCTAATCAAAAATGTAATTTACAGGTATGGAGTTCCCCTTTGGATCATCTCAAATAATGGACTACAGTTTGACAATGAGGAATTCATTGATTTCTCCTAGCAGCATGAAATAAAGAAGAATTTCTCTACAAGTGGAGGCGGTTAATAAGGTTCTGAAGACCCTTATTAAGAAGTGGTTGGAAAGGTAAAAGGAGCATGACTGGCTGAACTTCCTTTGGTACCGTGGGCTTATCACACTTCTTTCACTGTAGGCTTATCCCACTTCTTTCAAGACGACCATAGGTCATACTCCTTTCTCATTAGCCTATGGATTAGAGGCAACATTACCAGTAGAGACAGCAATACCGTCACACCAGAGGATTCACTATGACCCGAATAAAAATGGGGAGTTACTGAATATGAAATTGGATATAATCGACAAAAGACATGAAGAAGCTGCTTTGAAGACCGAAGCGCACAAACAAAATATAGCTAATAAATATAATTTTAAAGTCAAACCCCGTCCATAAGGAGACGTAATCCTAAAGTGAATATTCCCTACATCGAGGGCACTCAATCCAATCTGCGGGTCATATATAAGGACTTAGGAAACGAAGCCTTCATCCTTAGTATGGTGGATGGAGATATATTCAAAAAAGCCTGAAATGTAAATAATCTTTGTCGCTATTTTGCTTAACATTATGTTGTTTTGCTAGTTATTTTAGAACAATGTAATCAAAGTGATTATGAAATCAAATAAAACGTGTTTTTCTTAAAATCTAGTTGTAACAGATAATAAGTATGAAATATAACTTTATGTTATAACCTATACGTGTTAGGATAGCACTAGCACTTAGAAAAACACAACGCATGCCTGAGGGACTCAAACTTTCCCCTTAGGGGCATACAATATTGCTATGGCAAAGTGTTCCTCCCTTCATTCTTCTTACAAGCAGTGGTGGACCAGAGTGACCCTAACCAGGTGTCCACCATTGACGATCAGTCCTTGCCGACAATGGTGGATTAAGTGAACCTAACCGGATATCCACCATCGGCAACCGGTCCAAAGTTCTTACGACAGTGGTGGACTAGAGCAACCCTAACTGGGTGTCCACCATTGGTGATCGACCCAATCTTCTTGCCAGTGGTGGTGGACCAGAGTGACCTTAACTAAGTGTCCACCATTGATGATCAAACCAAACTTCTTGTCGGTAGTGGTGGACTAGAGCGACCCTCATCGGGTGTCTACAATTGACGATTGGTCCAAACTTCCTGTCGGCAGTGGTGGACCAGTGCAACCCTTATCGGATTTCTACCACTAACGATCAAACGAATCTTTCTATCGGTAGTGTGGACAAGAGTGACCCTAATCAGGTGTCCACCATTGAAGATCGTCCAAAACTTCTTACCGGTAGTAGTGGACCAGAGCGACCGTGACTAGGTGTCCATCATTGACGATCGTCCCAGTCTTCTTGCCGGTAATAGTAGACCAAAGCGATCCTATTTTAGTGTCCACCATTGATAATCGGCTTAATGCCCTTATCAATAATGGTGAACCAAATTTACCTTGAGCATGTCTTCACCGTTGATGACAATCTCAATGTACTTAGTCAATCGGGGAGAACCCGACTTATCGATAGTACATGCATAACCGCTACCTAGTTGATTCACCCTCGATGACCCAACCCTAATTGTTATCAACGGTAGATATATAAATTTACCGAAATGGAAAGTAGCTATTAAATTTTTTTTAGCTAAAGTATATATGGTTATATATGTAGCAGACAACAAATAGAAGAAATGAAAGCATGGAAAGGGAATAAAAGTAAACATGTGAGGATGTCAAACACAAAAGTCGATACTGTTAGATATCCAAGTATTTAAAGCACAGATTCTTAAGTACCAAGAAATAATATATACTTGCCCTCCTCAATGCATCAAAATTGGGTGAATACTAATAATAAGCTTTATTACATATTAGAAACATCCAATGGTTTGTTTAAAAGAAAACGAAAGGGGAAGCAAACGATGTCCTCGTTTAGATTGGGACTTAGAGATGGTCTGCTTGCTATGAGGTTTGGAGTGCCCCCGTTCACCTTCCTTCTTCTCTTCCTCTTGCTTGGAAGCAGCTGTCACATTAAGTTTTGTTTGTTTCTTCTTAATCAGTTTTAATTCCTCTAAGGCTTCTATTTTAAACCTTACGACCCCTTTAAGGAATTTTATAGGATTTGTTACTTACGAGCATTCTCCATATCAAACTACTTAGTAGACTCTATGAAACTTAGTATCTTAGAGTTGGCGTCATCCTTAAAGGTAGCTATCATCTCGTCTTGAGCTGCATCAACTGGAAGAGCAAATGGGACAAGGGGTATGATCCTTAAGAATGGAGCTTTAGAAGTAATGACCATGCCAGATGGATACATCACCAGAGTATCACCTACAAGAAAATGAGAAAGGTTGTTAGATATGGTTTTTCACAAACAAGCTCGAATTACTACGCATTAGCCTGTTGACTATAAAGAAGAATCCTACCTCCTTTAGAGGAAACTAGAGCATCACCATGAGATGGAGTACCACCTAGAGGAGGGAGGCATCCCGTGGCTGGCTCGCGGTTGATGCATCTGAAGAAATGTGGAAAACAGTTAGGGGAACATCATGCATGGGGGCATAATGACCACTTTTGAAATCTGACCTTGCTTTATTGCCCCTGAGTTCGAGCCCCGTTATTCCTCTTCTCTTCGTCCACATTTTTGGCCTTTTCAGCTTTAACCAGCTTGATATAACCTAGACAAACAACCTCTTTCTCCTCTGACGAAAAAACGAGAATTGATGGCTTCAAGGCTATAGGGTGGGCCACTCTACTCATAACGGCTTTCGCCTCTTTAATTAGTCGCTTATGGGTTGAAACCATGGCCTTTTGATAATTGTTCATCCATGCAAAGCTTTTCTCTATAAAAATTTTGTAATAAATTTCATCTAGAACTGCCTCTACCTGGTCCAGCTGGCTGTTCATTTCATCATACTCTACTTGCAATTTTTTGACTTTGGAAGTTTCAGCTTCCTTTTCGATAGATAAGGTTTCAAGCACTGCTTGAAAGGATACCCTCTTAGCTTTCCAATCCATGACTCTCTTCTTTAGATTGATAAGGCCAAACTCTATTTTATTAGCCATCGCTTGGAGCTCGTCCGTCCTCTTGGTGAAACCTAGTCTTAATGTTCTTGTAGTTATCAAAAAGCCACCTAACCTTATTTTTATACTCCTCGGCAACTTTGATGTTGCCCGAATGATCCCTTCTTTGTTGTGTCAGTTCTTTTACGTGGGAATACTTAAGCTTCCCAATCTTTTCAGCTTGAGACCTTTCCAGTGCCTCTACATCTTTTTATGATCTAGGTCCTTTTGGTGCATCTTCTTTCTGAAGTCGAAAATCTTTAAGTTTTGCTCGACATTCTTCTTACTGATTTCCTCTTCGTTAATGACCATCCTACAAAGAAACTCTGACAGGTCCTTTACACCACCCAGCCGATCCACCAAAAAGTCCATTGATCGTAAAAATGAGAGAGGAGGCGCCTAAGTAGGCAATCGAGTGAGGGAGTCTCTAGGGTGGTAGGGTTGTTGTGACTCATCGAAATTTAGGTATGTGGGATCGGTGATGATTATTGCCCCCTCTTCATCCCTTTGTCCTTGCCTTTAGATGTCGGAATTATTAATCTTCTCTTATCTATCCTTTTCTGCTACTTAGAAGTTTCTGAATTAAATAAGGGAAAATATAAAGCTCAAGGAGATTTGGAGGAGTGGCTGGGGGTCCTGGATCTTGATTGGCTACTAGGGGACGAGACCTTTTTCTTAAGCCATTTTTGGATCTTGGTCGCCATCGTCCTTAGTCGAGCAATATATACGGTCTTCCTCGTCTCAAGCTCTATAACCGGTTGTCCAATATTCTCACTTAGTCCAAATGAAGAAGTAGTTTTTTGATGTCTTTGGGAGGCGCTCTTGGTCCTAATTGCTTCTGTATAGAATTCCCTCCTTTTGAACTCATGCTTCCTGCAATCATTAATACGATGAATTAGGATCAATAAAATGCTCAAAAAAGTGCTTGGCTATGGCATAAATGTGTATCTGTGTGAGAGAGTGTGTGTATGTATGTGAAAGAGAGCATAACATCTGGAAGAACATTTGAGGTCCTTGTGAATTTCCAACTGATGCTAAATTTTCTCTATCGAAGTTGAATCCACATAGTCGATTCCCAGTTTGGGATCATAAAAATATTAGAAACTATTATATCCTTAGGGATAAACTTTTCCCCTTCCTCAGCATCGAAATCCCAATATAGGGTTTCCTCCACAGCTAAATTAAGTGAGCAATCAAGGCCAGTGTCCCCTGAAGAATGGGTTTCACTATGGTTCAAAAAGGTGCACTTGCTATCATGAGAGTGGGAATTTATCCGGTCCACAATTTACATTTAGAGGCTATCTTCATCCCATTCCCATAAGGTTGTAAGTTGAACACCTTCACGTGGCTCAATCCTGAAAGAGTCTAGTGTCGACCTTCTATATCCATGATAGTAGTAGGGTCAACTTCGGGTGGATTTGTAGTTAAGACGGCATCAAAGATGGAAGGTTGACAGGACAATGCTTCACTTATCTCGCTAGTTGTGGAAGTTTTTCCCTTCCTTTTCTTTGCGGTTCTATGAGTGGAAGGATCCCTGCTTTTCCCAATTAGGCAACTGGCTACCAATAGTCCAAGCTTCCTCAAGTTATCATTAGTAACCAAATGGCGGACCTCCCTAAGCTCCACAAGGATTTACTGAAGTCTTCGTAGCATGTCCTCCAAGTCTTCTCCTTGCTTCAATGGTTTGATTTTTCTCCTTGTTTCAAGATAAATAAAAGAAGAACTTTCTAATTTTCTCTTTATGGATAGGGGAACCTAATTTGACAATGAGTAGGGGGAACCTGATACTCACTCATAATAGTAGCATATGAACTGGTCAGGATGGTGTAACCATTGGGATGCTGCTGGAACGGAGCAATCTTCAGGTATACAAGGAAGCTTGTGATCCATTGAGAAAGAGGTGGCATGGCCCCGACCATGCAGTGGCATCTAAAGTAATCCATGTATCCTTATGGGGGAGCATAAGTTAGTTTCATAGGTGTAGACAAATAACATCTTCTCTAGAAAGGCCATGAGTGGCTATGATTATGTCCATCTGCTTGGGAGTTAGGATAGAGGCCTCAGAGTCAATAGGATCTACCAATAGTTAGGATGGCCCATATCCATACACTAGATAAAGGGCAGAGCTAGGCTGGTCAATTCGGCACCGTGATGGTGCAAGTTTCGTAGGAGCGGAAGAAGATGAAAAAAGATCTCCAGAAGCAATCTGCGAATGAATCTGATAACTACTTCACTTATTTGTCTAATGTAATAACCTATCTCATGAACCTTCACAAGAGGTATGAGTGCCTGTGAATGTGTGGGAGTGAAAACATGCGATGGAAAAAGTAGTGAATTGATGAACAATGTTAAGATGGCAGATAGAGGATTATCTAGTTAGTATACTACTACAATACTACCACCAGTCCCTTTTTCGGTAGCCAAATGCATGAGCAGCCAAACCCTAGTTAGAAGTTCAAGGACCAATCGATTCAAAAACATTTTATAATCATGTTTTTGTAGTTCAAATTACCCTCTACATAGATACACCCTAACCTCTGTGCTATACAAAGCCAGGGCAAGGGAGAAAACCTAAGCCCTAAGCTTGCTGCTGGGCAAAGCATGAATCATGATATATATAGTTCAGTATTATGAATGCATAGATGGAAAACGGGGCTTACCAGATTTAATGGTAGTCCTAGATGATGATTATAATGATTTAAAGGCATTTAGAGTAGACATCGGCACCTGCAGTTGGTAGGCAGACGAACAGACTCGGAGTTTTGGGAAACTAGAAAAATGAATATGGGTGGATAGGGAGAGGAGGTTTAAGAGCTTTTACAGGCAAGTAGTTTTTTTGGCACTGAACCAAGAGTATGCCAAACCCAATATCGACCACCAAGCCAAGGGCATACCAAACCGAACTAAATATGGAGCTAGTAACACATATTTGTTGATTAGATAAGTGGGCTTGCAAAGCATTCAACAAAGCCTTCCTCATAGTTTACGAATCGAACTTTGGGAGGTAAGTGTTAGAGGCATTCACACCTAGGGGATCAAGACTTAGTAAAGAAAAGCATAATAATGGGAAGTCAGATGAAGGCAATACAAGCACATAACGTAAAAGTGATGTAAATGGAAGGAATAAGAAAATACTCTCTGCTCGCTAGGAAGAGTGGACAAAGCACTGTGGGAGAAAATGCATCAAACGACGTATGCTTTGTTGTCTGGTTGCATAACTATCTGTTGTTAAATACCGGTGCCATCTAATTACACATCAGACCATAGATATTCTCCATCGTCTGATATGCACTAATACAATAAAAAACCATATGTTATCTGATGTTATAGTATCATTTCTAGAATTTTCTATTGGACAACGTATAAATATTGACCGATATGAATAATTGTTCTAGAATGAAATAAATGAATCACAATTTTATTTAAACAAATATTGTATTTCAAATCAAATACAATACAACTTTCACTATTACTCTACTTGCATGTTCAAGTACAATACAACTTAAATGTAGTCGCACTCACTCATACCCACTTGAGTTTGTTTTTTATGTTAATCTTAATATGTTTGCTACAGTTTATGTCCAGCCATCTCCTATACCTATTAAATAAACAACAATGCAGTAAACTTGAAAAAGAAACAAACCTACATTGCAAAAATAAATTTGAACTTGAATATTAAATATTGCTTCGGTTTATGGGTTTTTTTCTTTTCATTTTTAAATAGGGATGAATATATATGTGCATGGACAACTTATGATATGCATAGTGTATCATTGTGAATATCACAAGGCCGATCCTTGAATCAGTCACACAGACAGTTGCAAAGGTCAAGCCAGAAGGCTCAACTCAGTGAAAACACACAAGTTCAAGCCCAAGCAAGCTTGGGCTCAACACAAGTAGTTTAATTCAGCTCAAAAGAGATCAGGAAACTCAACAAAGCCAAAGCGCACAAACAAGTTCATTGCGTATGGAGATGCATAAAGTCAAGCACCAACAAACTAGATTCATGGTAGTATCAAGCAGGTACATAATGATACAGAATTAAGTGCACAAATAGCACAAACAAAGAATAGTAGGTACAAATTTACAAAAATACTGCCACTTGCATCTCCTATAGTGAGCAACACACATATGCATGTATATACATGTTTTATATGCATATATGCAACACATGTCAAATGTAGCTAGGAAGTGCCATAAATAAATGAACAAAAAATAGTGCCACAAACAAATGCAGCCAAGAAGTACGTGAGTTCAAGGCAAGAAGTACAAACAAATGAACAAGAATCAAAACATTCACACAAGAATCAAATGAGCTAGGTAGTACATGGAGTTCAAGGTGGTGCACGCTGCCCCATTTAAAACAAGAAATTCAAAAATCTAGAAGGTAGTCGAGCTATGGATAATAAACTAAAGCACATGAAAGGGATTCAACCAATGTCAAGGCAGTGTGCAAGTACATGGATAAGGCCACAGTGCAACAGTGCAACATGTGAATAAGGCCAACAACATGGACAAAGGCAAATCAAAAGCAAGATTGCAACACACAGGAGACACACATACGGAAGTTCAAGGCAAAAACATGGTAATATTTCACACATATATACATACATACATACATATGTATATACATGGATAATATTTCACAAACCAGACCCAAAGGCCAACAACATGTCAGTAATGGTACACATGCATAATACAAGTGAAATCAGTGTTGGGATTTCACAAACCAGTTCATAAAATGGTACAACATGTGCATATAGTAAATGAAGACAAGCACATTCAAAAGGCAGTTGAACAGATTAAGGCAGAGTTCAAGTCATTCAAGGTTTAGGCAAGGCACATTCATAAGTCCATTAGAAAATTAAAACCATTCAGAGTTCAAGAACACCAACATACATATATACATGAAGATATGTATATACATGTAGATACACACACACACATACACATATGTGTGCAAGTACATGGACAAGGCCAACAATGTAATAAGGCAATGCCATAAATAAATTAAGTAGTGCTACAAATTGCAAACGCCATAAATTAAAACAAAGCAGTGCCACAAACATTTACAACATATATACAACAAGTTAAGGTAGGGATAAAGTGTACACATGAACTCAAATGATCAAATGAGTTGCAAGAACTTAAATGAAATGATCAAAGTTGAACTTAACTTCCCAAAATCGAACAATGAAATTGAAATGAAATTGTAAGGTGCAAGAATCAAATGAACATGAATCAAAAGAATATTCACACATATGTACATACATATGTATGCATGTATATACATAGAAGTCCAAAACGTCCACTAACTCAGACATGAACTAAAAAGCAGCAACCAAAGTTTTCACCATCACAACACATATATCTCAAAACATATATGTACATATATACACATATGCACACATATGTATCAAAACAGAAATCTAAAAGAAATATATCTCAAAACACAGACTCAAGTGGAACCTCTTTATGGTATACACATACACACACACATATATGTGTATATATAAACACGAACTCAAGTGAAACTCAACCAGAAAGTACATGAAGTTCAAGGAAGTGTACACTATCTTGTTAAAATCAGCATGAAAGAAAATCAATATCGATAAGCGTAGGGCAATTAGAAATCAGATAGCAAGCTCAAGTGCAAAATCAAAAAAAATCAGATAATACTAACATCTATTAGATTTCGAAATCAGTAACAAAGCAACCAAACCCACAAATATACATGTATTCATGAAATCTAGGATTTTAATCCCTATAAGTAACCCAAAATCATCATTGACATACTATTTTTTAACCGCAGCATGAAAATTCGAGAACATAACAAATCAACAAGAGGCAAACACCATACCGAGTGTTCAATTCAGATATCATCAACTCACGAAAGCAATCGATTGTTAAACCCTAATTTTTGAAGGCATCTCAAAGATAAAAGGAGCGACCTGAAGCAAGCATTTGGAAGAAACGCTAATTTGCTAACCCACATTTTGAGAGGGAGATAGTATCAAGTTCTAAAATTGAGAGGGAGAAGCAAGCGTTTTTAGAGGAATAGAGGCAACCATGAATTGGAATGTTGTTTTTTTCTTTCACAAATGAAAGAATTAAGAGAGGGAACGAATTGGAACAAAGGCGGCCACGAAATAATATCGTGAATAATGAGAAGGAAACCAAAATTTTAATAAAGAGCAAAAAACAAATTTTTGATAAGTTCATTCAAACAACAGACAAGTATTGTCTAAAAAAAATGTTTTCTGATCTCTATTGTGTCACATAACAGATGATTTTTCCATGTGTTGTGTGAAAAAATGGAATAAAAGAAAATCTACCATGTGCTGTGTGATTACTATTGTCCGATTCACATTGTGGCATAGTGAAGGATGGCTCGGTTTTCCATACACAATGCACCCCCAAGCTGAATATCTTGTTTGAATATTTTAACATCATAGGAGAGACACAAAAGGAGTTGAACTAGATACCCCAAGAGAGGAAGGGAAACAAAGGAAGGACAAGGTACTAGCATGGCCTCCCTCCTCACGTTGTTGGGCTATGAAGATAAGCCAAATAGGGTTTTCTGTCAGTTGTTCTTTAGCATTGAATAGGAAATCTTATTCGGTTGTGTGAACACTGAATAAGAATTCCCATTCGATTGTCTCAATATTGAATATGAATTTTTGTTTGGTTGATCAAGTACCAAATAGGAAGTCTTGTTCGGTTTCTCCAATATTGGACAGTAAATCCTATTCTATGAGCATCTCGTTAAACGACAAATGCTATCCGATGCATGTTATCCCCACTCAAACCCTCGAACCAACTAGCATGTATGTATGTTATTTAGGCTGAGCAAGGAGATGCTAGGTCAGATCAAACCAATGAGGAGCACGAAGGAATCTAGCCAGCAAGGTATCAAAATGCATCTATCGAACCATAAAATGCTAAACGAAACCCTTCCAGCCATGCCAAAATTTTTATATATGGATTGAAATTTGGATACATGGAAGTTAACTGATTATATCGAATCGAGAAATTATACATGGAAGTTAACTGCTTTTCCATAGTAACCTCCCTACCTCTATAAATATCCAAGCATCTAGCAGCCATGGACATAGCTTTTGGAATTTCTAAACTACACCAAACAGAAAGAGTCGAATAGAGCTCCCATGTTTCAATATCGAGCTATAAATCACTGTATTTTACATCAAAACACTTATAAGACTCAAATATGAAAAATGCAATAAAAATGACAGTGGACGTGGGGTCATTACAGCCGAACCACTATAAATATATGTGCAATTTACTTCTCCTACAATCATTTTCTATTAAATCTATTGTTGTAAACTTATTGGAGGTGTTTACCTAATTTGTGTGCGAACAAACTCTTTATCATGTGCTATATTTAGAGAGCATATTTCTACCTCTTATCAAGTTATCAGTTCTCATTGCAATCTATGGCATTATTGTAATCGCAACATAATGTTGGATTCTCAATGTTGGGACCCATCCCTAGCTTTCTTATAAATTTGCACATATATATTGCTTTCATTACGACGCTATTTAAGGCAATGTACTTAGTCTTTATAGTTGAATATACAACAACCACTTATTTGGAAAATTTTCAATTTAAAGATCCTTAATCAAGGGTGAATATGAACTTAAGACTGACCTACTATATTCGATGCCAATTATGAAGTTCAAACCAAAATGCTCCATTATAAGGAGTTCGTTGTTTCCATAGAAAATTATCTAGTATTTCTTGAATAATCTATAATCAGCTTTACTACCATTCAATGACTTATCTTAGATTTTATGTTTACATAATACATCAAGTGTATAAGCAAGATCCAATATACTACATATCATATATGATGTTTCCTATTGACAATGCACAAGGGATTAACCTCATATGACCCATGGTAAACATTTTAATATGGTATATGTGTATATTAATTGGGACAATCCCAACACCCTCTTATACCGAGTTTAAAGGGCGTTTCTTATAAGGACTTCACTAAGAATTAAATAACCAAACTTTGACTGATTTTAATATCGGTACATCTTTAAAAAACAGTAGTATGTTTGTTTCTTATAGCGTTAGAAATGATTTAGTACCGTTGAATTTATTTCTTACAAATACATGCTTTATTTACATTTGGACTGAAAACAAACTATTTTATTTATTATCAAAATATTTTTTGAACCTCTAGATGCTTATTAGAAACCATTGTTGTACCAGCTCTTGAATCATATCTAAAAAAAACCACAAGCTTTATTATCGCTCCCACTGACTTCGATATATTTTGGCCGTTGGGTGCAAACAGTTCCTTCTATATCATATTTAAAAGTACTGTTTTAACGTAAATGAGCCAAAAATCATGGTAATGTCATCCGATAATCCATGAATAGAATCTGAATAGACTTAAGCACCGGTGAAATTACTCCACTAGTTTCAACAATTGAAATCGACAAAGTCATTTTCTATCAGCATAGGTCTATACAATTCCAACTATATTAATCATCTTCTCGAAGACCAACTTGCCATTGATGGATAATATCTTTTTGGATACAATCACCAAAACGATATTTTGCCAATGCACTTGGGATTCTTTTTGCATTTAAAGCATCGGACTATGTAGCAGAGTTTATACTCTCTACGCCATGACGACGGCTAAGGAGATTATTGCTAGTAACAATTCATTTCTTAGATATTGGTAAGCAACTCATGGTTTCTCTTTAATATGCGAGAATTTTTATTAGTCATTCTAAAGATTTTTGTTTGATTTAGGCTTGGTTATATTTTCTCTAGCTATGTAATCAGTTTCTATGTTAGAATCACATATCATCTCTAAGTTTATCACACTATCACTAATTACTCTAGACTAAAATTTCTTCAACAAGAAGGTGACATTTTTTAAACAGCAATTTACTTACGATTGAAGTGGAATAGGCATTCGATACATTTTGTCAGATGCCTATAGACTTACTTAAAATACATCCAATTTTGAGTTCACGAAACTTATGTTCATAATGTAAATTGGACAACCATATATCTAAAACTATGTAATATTTGAGTTCCTTCCTAAATCATATCTTATGTTAATTTATAATCTCTGGTTTAGATAAAATCAAATTTAACATATATGCTTATTCTTAAGTACATATCCTTAAAGAAAAAAGTTACCCAACCTCATTCATTATTAGTCATACTTCGTCCAACAGAGTCCAATCACTCCTTATCAGTACATCAATATGTAGCATAGTGAGGAGTGACTTTGAGAGCGAATCATATCCCCTTTTAGGTATTATTCGAACTCTTTCCAAGATATTAACTATTCAATCAAATCGAATTATGTTAATTCTTATGCATATTATAATTTTATGTTTCCATTTTATATTTTTGATTTAATCAAAGATATCTAACTTATGTTTCAAATACACATGTTCATATCTGAGAAAATTCATCGGTGAATTTAACCGAAGTATGTGGAACTGTTTTCGGTATCATTATGCTTTGGATTACTTATATTTATATGTGTTAATCCGAAAAGTTTGTTAACTCTTTTGTCACTCCCACTAATTGGGTGCTTTGCACTTAATCATTTATGGTACAATTTATAAGTACCATATGATTCATAATCATACGATTAAGTAACTATTTGTCAAATATACGGCTTAGTCAATGCTTTGAAAAGTAATTACTAAGAGCTTCATTACTTTCTATAGCTAACATATCACTATTGTTGTAGAAAGAAATAACCTCATCAAAATACGGAGATTGATTTTATAGCGAATATTCATAATATTTATATTAAAACAAAAGTTGCCCCTATGTTCAATCAAAATCGAAAATAGTTATTGTTTCAAAAATAATGTTTAGCATACATGAAAGTACTCTTTCAAAACTCGATGTGTACTCTAGCAAGTGTCATATGATATGCTCCCACTATTTCTACTATCGCAATGATGATAAGTTTAAAATGCAAATACCCATTCAACCATTAATTATAGGTTATTTATTATTTCTTAATTGTAACTAGTTTACATTAAGAATTTCTGACCAAATATCTCGAACCTAAAGAAATAAATTTTATAGGAATAATTTTCTACAAGAAAACCACATTAATAGAAATCATATTTCTTGTTCCCTATTAAGTGTCTACAAATATTTTAAATAACTTAACTTCTGATGTATCTTCATTAAGTAAGGTAGCCATTCACTCTCTTAATCCCAACTTTGCCAATATTATAACCATTCCCAAAATTTCATTTTCTCTTTTGAAAGTTCGAACCTTTCAAAAGAGAAACTCTTTACTTCATAAATGCACCGGATTTTTTTACAAAAATGCATTCAATAATCCTTAACATTTTAAGGATATTGAATATGTTGCACTTGAGTAAATAGATCAAACAAACATTTTGTGATAAAATTCCTAGGACTGTCTATAGTTTATTGCTCCAATGTTATTTCTAACCTAACAAGATCCTTATTATATTCAATAGTACTGAACACATGATCTCACATTATGGTGCTTATTTCAAACGAAAATTTTTCATCGATATTTCATATAATACTAATGCAATATTTCTATATGAACAAATATTGATCACATATCCATACTCTTGTATTGCTTCAGAGTTCAAAACTCATAGAAAACAATAGACGGTCTTAGGAAAGTTCACACTTAAGTGACCAAGACGTGAATGTTTTAATGGTTGTATTATTCGGCTCTTGGAAGAGTGTTGAAGTGAAAACATTCCTAAAGATTTATTGATTAGTAAATTTTACATTTCTTTATTAATATTTAATTTAGTTCATTTTGTATGTTTACTCTATGAATAAATTTATCAATTATCCTTGTTATGCAAATTTATTATAGTAGATTATTATAATATCACATATATTCTTATACTTATAATATTGGTTTATTATATTACCTAATAAGGGCCCCATTGAATTCCATGTCTCTCAAAAGCTTGAAAGAGATTCAAGAATTTCATATTTCTTTCAGTGGGGGGTTAAGACCCATTTATCGTATTACTATAAGCTTGACGGTGCTTAACGAATTAGTCCCATAAATGGTACATAATTCTTTACTATTATCTCTTGTATGTAACTCCTAACCATACTTTTACTTTCTCCTAATCATCTTTATGACCTTAGGGTGATTAACAAGTCATAATGTACATTATATACTAGTGACCCTTCATTTCTCGATAGCCTAAGGGTAATTATTTAACCCTTGATGGTTCTCAATAAAGCCACACAATATTCATACTTATCCAGGGTATAAACATCAATATAGATACTACATGGCTTGAGGGTGCTTAACAACCACAAGTATGTACAATACTTTATTTACATTGTAAATGATGGAGAGAAACTTTATTTTTAATTCATAATTTAAAGTAACATTAATTGAGTTTATCGACATTATGAGGGAGATGGGTACAAACTCATGACATCATATGTCTCTACATCCAACGTATACTCCCTTAAGTCTGAATGGGTATTAATTCATTTAAACTTGCATCTTTCCCCTTTATATATAGTGCGTGTGTGCGCATTATAACGTTTATAATTCATTAAGTTACACATTCATACACGCACATGTGTGTATATATTATAAGATTTATAATTCATTAACTTACAAACACGTGTGTGTATTCATATGTATCCCTTTATTCATTTAATATTTTAATTAATATTAAATATAACCTTTATATTTATGTAAACTTAAGACAATTTATATTTACTTATTTATTAGCTTCACGAATACAAATTTGAAAAAATTTAAAATTATATTCAGAAGCCTTATAAATTTTAATTTTAATTTAAAATAGTTTTAAATTAATTCATTTATAAACTTTATAAATGTAAATTTGAGTTTAAACCAATGTTAAATTCTTTAAAATTTTATATTATTCAAATACTCTTATTTGAATCAATCAAAGGCGCAAAACACTTTTGAGCCTTTCACTAGAGCATACCCTTGATAATAGTCCACTTCAATGATCTAGCTACATGCTAGGAGTTAGAAGGTTTTTTGTTCATAAAAATGTTCCTTAATCAGATAACATTCTCCTTAGTTAGTGTAACTTCCTCTACTTTGAAACAGGAAAATGAACTCCGATTATGTTCCAGTCATCACTAAATTATTTTCAAGGGACAAAGTGAGAATCTTAATTTTTTTCATGACATCAAGTAAACAAAGCAACTAATAGTTTCATTTCATAAAAAATGGTTTACATAAGTCTTTATATCAGCATTAACCCATTTTGTTCCGATGAAAGGGTAAAAAATATATGAATAGATTACCATGCCCGATATATGAGGATGCCGTTATGGAAAATTAACCAGTTATAAACCTTGTGTTTAAATAGTAGAATTTTCGAAACAACATTTATTTGTAAAACAAGCCTCCTGCTTCGTCTTCGGCTCCTTTATTCGGCTTTTCAAAAGATACCTGTCTAACCCACAAACTCAACCTATTCAAATGAGTACCCATGAGTTTGTGGTAAATAATAAATACATGAAACATACATAAAGCCTAGTATGAGTAATACTTTGCCCTAAACAAACAAGCATATAGTGAGAGCATATTGCTAAATTATGGAACAGGTTTTCCCTTTACTATCTAATCAACATAAATTATCTCATATTATGTAATAACATTATGTCATGAACAACCGTAAATCATCAACTCATCTAAATGTGAGATTTTCTTCACACAATTTGCGACTCCCCACCCTGAGACCTACATTATCAAAGAGTATTACTGGGTAATACTGTCTGCTAATGCGGAGAATAGGGCTGGTTAGGAGCGACCATCTATAGTCTTGTCTTAAATATCTGTTGAATGTGTCGATTAGTGCTCTATATTTTTTTTCTTTGATATCTCAAGTGGATCGACATATCTAATAAATGCTTAATACAAAACTATATGCGGCTATAGGATCTACGAGAACAAAATACAACAACTCAAATGAATAACACATCACAGAACAACATATAGATATATATACATATATACTGATACATCCCAATACAATACAAATGATACATCATATGTGGTATGAAGACTACAATATACACAAGAGTCAAAACAATATACATATAAGAGCAACGACCAAAAAGACTACAACAAAAAGGGTAGCAGATAAGTCCATGTGGAAGCAGAATAGGCTAAGTCTGAATATACCTAACCTGAAACATCTCGGTCTGACCCGAGTATAAAATACACAGGTCAGTCTAGCTAAACATATCAGCTTATAAGGATAAGCAATAATAGGTGCATAAGGATAAAGGTAATGTTCTTCTTAAAAAGAAGGAACAATACTGACTGTAAGCATGAGTATAAGTATGGTATGGTCACTTTAAGTGATGATATGATATCACTTACACAAACATATAATCTCAAAATAGATAAGACAATCCACATAATGTTAAATACAGAAAGCCTCATATCTTCGGCATAACACAAATCATCAATAGTGGTTTAGGGAAAAATATAACTCCTAAAATGGAGAAATCCCAAACTCGCCATATCGGCATCTCAAAGAATCTCAAAGAAATCACCATCTCAAAAATACACCACAAGGCAATTAAATATAATTCTCCAACATAGGAGAATATAATCCCAAATAAACGCAAAAATGCAAATTTCATTTAATAACGCCAATAGGCAAATCTCAATAATAACGCCAAAAGGCAAATCTCAAATAACGCCAGTGTAGGCAACTCAAATCTCAAAGATAGAACTCCCAAGAGTTCAAATTCCCGAAAGGTAATCGCCACAAATATATCGAATGGTTCAAAGGAACTATTCTGAAAAGGGGGATACATTAGGGAAAATAGTTAAAGAAATCATCTCAAAAGTATTTGCACGTGCATATGGCCAAAGCCTTGCCAAGTACTGTTATCTCAAATAGGCACCTCGCCCGAATGCAAAACGTCTTAATGACAAATACGCCGCAATGGCAAACACGCCGCAATGGCAAATACGCCGCAATGGCAAACGTCTCAAAGACAAATACGCCGCAATGGCAAACGCCGCAATGGCAATGACCCGAAGGTCCAGTACTGGCACGCCGCAATGGCATATGTGTCACAAACTCATGAATAGGAACCTGAATAGTGTTAATGTGTGTCACATACCACACGTTCGCACTAAACGGTTAACTAACCGCTAGTAAATTTCACACTCAAAGCAGTAAAAAGTTTACCTCAGCTCATCGGTAAACTCGACCGAAGGTCAAAACGATCAAACGGACAAGTCGAAAATTAACCAATAAGATAAACACATGTATCCCGTACCACATGTTTTACCAAACCGTTTAATTCTCCTTCTCATTCGTTCGAATACTGCAAAAAAGTGTATGTTATATATAAAATAATTTACTTGAGAAAACCAGCTTTTAATACCAATTTTGAAAACCATGTTTGAAAATTCCCTTATTATCGAGAATAAATAGATTCTATATTTGAAAATACTTTAAAAAATATCATATAATGATAATTTAAAATCCCCATTTATTTCAAAAATTATTTCAAATAGGTTTGGAAAAATCCATGCTCGAAAACAAATAAAAATAAAATAAATCACTCAAATCGATATTCGAACCCAATTCAAATTAAATTCTAAATTTGAGTTTCAAAATCTCAAAAATTTTACTAGTCTACTGATAGACATCATGGCCTCAACACATTTCAGAAATATCATAAAACATGAAGTAAAAGTCAAAAGTCGAACTTTTTATCATGAAATAAAATAGTTTCGACCTTCTAAATATCATAATTTTACAAAACTTAAAACATGAAAGTTGTAGAAAAAAGTATCATCTTTCAAACAAGAAAAAGGTCATTTAATTTGAATTTACGGTTTAAAAGTTATGACCGAAATAATTTTCAGATTTAAATTCATTGTCCCTGTCGTTTATCCTCAGGGCAACGATAAAAATTATGATTTTGACTACATAAAGCTCAAAATTTAGCAAAACATAAAACATGAAAGTTATAGAAAAAAATATAAGTTTTACAAAACATAAAAAATTATCAAATTCCGATCGAAGATGCGAAAGATATGACCAAAACAATTCTGTGTTTCAAAGTTAAAATTAAAACATAGGACAGAGAGGTTACTTGCTCTTCAAACACACATTACGGTTAGAAAAATATAGATATACAGAAAATGATAAACATAAAAATTGTTCTTTATAAATATACCTTCCAACTGGAAAATATTTCACTCAATTTAGGTTTACCATTCAAAAGTTATGGTGATTTTAGTTTAGGTTTCAACTCGGAAAATCGACAGAGGAGAGCATGTGTATCAGTTTCAAACCCAATTTCGACCCTATGGATCGTAGAACTTGCATAAGCATAAAACATGAAAGTTGTTCCTTATTGTCTTATATTTCTAACAGAAAAAGTATACATAATTTGGATTTATGGATAAAAAGTTATGGCCATTTTACTGTCAGACATCAACTCACGAAATTTGAAATGGCTGTGCTGTACCATCAGCTTCAAACTTAATTTAGACCTTTTTAAACATAGAATTTAAAAAAATGATTAAATTAGAACTTGTAGCTTATTTATTTTACCACAAAAAGAATGAACAAATTTGGATCATTCTACACTGAGATATTGCTGATTTTCTACAGCAATGTTCACAAATAAATTTTAGTAACCACTTTGCAAATTTCAACAATTCAATCAAATTACACAAACTATTCAACTATTTATTGGTAAATATCACTCAATTCAAATAATTAAAACTTTATAGAGATAGTTATGTAAGTTTGCACCTTGCCTTAGAAATTTTGAAGAGCAAACCCTTGGAAATTTGAATAAAGTTGGAAGCTTGCCTTTGATTTGGGGATTTTGGCTCTAGGGTTTTTTTTTTTTTCTTTTAGCTTTGAGATCTTTCTTTTAGTTTACTGTAAACCGACCTTGCGTATGTTAAGTTTGATAAGTATATGTATTATAATTAGTTAAAATGGTGAGTAGGCTTTAACCCAAAACCCAATAGTTCATGTGTTAATACTTAATCCAAATTAACTAAGTTATTCATGTTTTTACACTTTATTTCATATATTTTAGCCAAAACAACTTACATTTCCATAGTTTCAACTCTATATAAATCATACAAACTTATTTTATGTTTAACAAAATGTTCTCACAACATATAAAAGATATTTTAGCCATCAAAATTATTTTCTATCATTAAAACTCTTTTTTTTACTTAAATACTCAATTTACACTATAATTTATATAAAACAATATTTTAGCAACCAAAATTTGCACGAAAATCATTTTCTTGACAAATTAAATATAACAAACCTTGTTAACATCATTCTTACATCCAATTCTTATTTTAAACAAAATTTCACCTTTTTAATTACAATAAAATCAACAAAAATCAACAATTGGCGATAATTTGCAAAATTATTGCAATTTATTACCTTAAAACCATATAATATTCATTTTCCCCCAAACTAACACAATAAAGCTTTTTAAAACTTTATTTTCATCATTTTACACTTATTTCAACAAATTAACGTTGATTAAAATATTTTATCTTGTTAATTAATCCAATAAATTTCCAAATCATCATATTTCTAATATTCACCGTTTATAACCAACATTATCATCTTTTACTCTTTCCAATTTTATTGTTTACTTAAAATAAATGATTTTAAATCTCTAATTTTTTTTATTTTTCAATATTAAATTATAACCACTGTTATGATTTAATATTACAAGTAATTATCAAAACCTGGGTTGTTATACAATTTCAACTAATTTCATATTTAATTCATTTTAAATTGGCACCTAGGACTTACTCTTACCAGTTCGATAACTGTACCAGTCACTTAAGATTTCCACTTAGGTGTTTGTCTTATTTTCTCTCAATTTCACCATAAATAGATAATTAGGTTGCCACCAAGGCCCTACACCCTTTCCATCATTTATTATGTCAGGTTTAGACAAACGGTTGCCATGTAGGCCTTACACCAACAATCATCAAATGTATGTCGTAAATAGACAATTGGATTATATGAAAGCCTTACTCCATCGTTTTCGTAGTTATCCAGTAAAAAAAATTAAGTGCTATGAAAGCCTTATTCCATCAGTCTCATAAGTTGTCATGAATAGATAGTTGAATGATATGAAAGCCTTCCTCCATTAGTCTCGTATGTTGTCATGAATAGAAAATTAGACGTTAGAAAGCCTTACTCCATCAATCTCATGTTGTGAATAGAATCCATTTTGCCACTAAGTCCTACCGTCAATGTTTCCAAATATATTATCTTATTTAGACATTTGGTATCTATTAAGGCCTTCCATCAAAATTACTGAAGATAATGTCATGCTTAGACATATTGTTTTTACCAAGGCCTTATATTCACACTTACATTATTTCTATTTGTTCCACTTATTATCATATGGCAATTAAGTCAAATATCAATTTTCATTCTTTAAAGAAGTTATTTACCCTTAACTTATTATTCTTTATGGCCATTTCATTCCCTATGAAATTCTCAACCATCACTTCGGAAGATGGCTTCCAAAGTGCTCCAAAATTTCATTCTTTATTTAGGATTTCTTAGCATCATTAGCCATCTCATATTCATATTACCCAGCCGTCACTCGTTGACCCTAGATTATTGCATATTGAAGTTTCGTTAGCCATCACAAGTTGATTTTAATAAGCTGTCGCATGTTAACATCTCCTACCAATCGCATTTCAACACTAAGGTGATGTCGCTTGTTGAACATCTAGAAGTTATCATATAATTTAAAGTCATCGCAAGTTGATCCTAACGTAGCTATTACATGGTGATTCCAACTTAACCATCGCAAGTTGACCCCACATAGCCATCGCATGTTGGCTCCTAGTTTAACGCAAGTTGAGTTCATTTAGAACTATCGCATGTTTGTTTTTGATTAACTATCGCATGTTAAACTTCTAACTAACTATTGCATGTTGACTCATATCTAGTTATCGCAGGTTGAGCTACCCTTAGCTATCATAAGTTGAAATTGGCCATCGCTATTCAACATGCATTTCAATAAATATTATGAAAAAAAAATTCCATCTAAAGGAATTACTTTTCACCTAACCCTGATATATGTCGAGTTAATATTGGTTTGCATGAGCTTTTGAAGTTTTCTTTTCAAACTTTATTAATTTATTCTTTAATTAATTGGTTAATTACCCTTATGTAATTAGCAATTTTTCCTTACCAATTAATTCATATAAATTCAAAAATGGATGGGGAAAGTTCCAAAAAATTCATCAAAAATTCAATACAACTTGTTTTACCTCATGTAAATTTTCAGGCCAGAGTAATTATTTCAATATTTTAAATAATTAAATTCCAAATTTAGGCTTTTTCTTCACATAAAATTCATATAAATTTCAAAAAAATTCATAAAATTATTGAATTAAAAAATCGTCTTCAAATTATTATTTCACACATTATACAAAAATTTCAAGTGATTTGGACAAGGTTTTGAATCACTTTATTGTCACAACTCATCAAAAACCATCATCTTTACATTCTTAAACAAGAACAAATATTATTAACAATCGTATATTTGTTCTTCGTCATCATAGACATCAAACATGCATATAGTCTAACCCATCCGTATTTGGAAGATTTTGTAGAAAGAATTACCCACCTTTATTTGACTAGAGGTTGATTAAAAGCTTTACTTTCTCTTATGGATGAGTGCTCCCTTTCTTTTCTCTTTATTTCTCTTCTTCCTCCTTGGAGTTATAACCAATATACTCTTGGTTTCCTTTCCACTAGTTTGTGGAAAAAAGGAGAGAATGAATAAGGAGTTGAGCGTAAGGGTTTAGTAATTTGGCTTTGGGCAAAAAAACCCATTCTAGCATATTCTTATTAAATCCCTTATTCCTCATCCTACATTCATTCACTCTCTATTAATGAACTTGTTTTTAATTTATCCCATAATTTAATATTATTAAATTAATTTCCCCACATTATAGCACTTTGAAATATTGGGTGTTAAAGTCACCACTCCTTATAAGAATTTCTTCTCGAAATTCGGACAAGGCCCAATAAAAAATCATCGTCGTCAATTAATGAAGACATAGCACAACAACTACACTAGTTCCCTACTAATATAAATCATCAGTCACAAATCATAATGTATTAGTGTTGCTAATAACACTTACATATATCATCTCATACAATCACATTAGTGTTGCTACTAATCCATACAACAAAGCACACATGTCTAATCATATATGTCAGAACAAATAGGGATAGATATTCCTAGTCTTATCCTCTATCTCCCAAGTGCAATCAGCAACATCATCACTCTACTAGACATGAACAAGTGTAATGTTACATCCCCCACTTTGAAACCTAAAAATGGATGACGATGATGTTGGAGTCATTACCTTAGTTTTTCAAGTGACATAAGTGAGTGTTGTTTATATCAATAAACGTCTAAGTAAACAAAGTAGCTAAAAGTTCACGTGAAATTGCTTCAATATCCATTACATAAAATTCAAATTAAATCCCTAAAGTCAAGTCCTTGTAGAGTCAATATAAAAATAAAATAGTGGAGAATGAGATCAACATGTTGTGACGCTACACGCACTCCTAAAACTAAGGTCAAACATAAGATCTTAAAGAGACTATTTTACACAATTTCCTCTACTTAACGATACTATGGAATGTCAATGTAGATACTCTACTTTGGTAATATTGCATAGAGATCCATCGAGTGACTATAGTTGTGTCAAAATTGAAACACTGGAAGTAAAATACTATTTAATAAATAATTCGTCTCCTCGGTTATAAGAGGTTAGTAGCACAATCAACTATAGTCAATTCAAAGTCAAAGCCTTTAGCCAGAGCAACAGATTAGTGATAAATGTTATTATTGAACCTAAAATTTTGTGTTTGGACTAAATTGAATGTGGATGACGTTGGAATTTTGAATAAAACCAAATTTCATAAGTCCTAAAGTGATATAGTTTTCATGAAGAGAATTAGCGTAAATAATTCTTATTACTAGGTACCACTTATAATAGTAAAATTGGATTTCACCAAAAAATGTGTAAGTGACAAATTCAACCAAAATATCACATCACTAGCTAAGATGACATGTGAACGTTAATATTTGAATTGTTCAATATTAATCGTTGACTGAATTTACAATATTGAGTCAGAAAACCGTAACGATAAATTCTCCCAAAAACCACACCATTTAATTAGTTTATATGATGTTGTAAATTAATTAATATTTTATAAATACTAAATAAATTTATTTGATGTTTGGGAGTTGTTTGTCGTAATGATAAATTCCCCAAAAAACCACTCGATTTAATTATTTTGTAAAATTTTGCAAATTAATTAACATATGAGAAATATTAATTATTTTTTAATTTATTTGATCTTTGGAAGCTGTGTATAATTATTTGAGTGCGTATATAAAAATTATATTTGCATGCATAAATGTACGATATCAATATTTTTTTTGGGCAAGGCCAGCAAGATTGAATAGTCCCCTACCATTTTATTAAATACTTGAAATTTACATGAAATTTACAAGTAGCTAATGAAAAGAAAACATAGGTAAACTAGTGTAATGACCCGTAATTTTTGATAATTAAAAATAGTTAATTTAATAAGGTTTTATGATCTAATGTTGGAAGAAATAAAATTTTGTGATTTGATAATAAGAATGTAATTGGAATAGAGTGTAATAATATTAAATTAAGGTAATTGATAGCTGCTTTAAATGTAAATTCTAATTAATTAAAAGAACTAATATTTCAATGTGATTTGGAAGAAATTTTTAAAAGAATTTAGGAAGATAATAAGTTTTGTACTCCCCTCTCTGTCGCTGGAAAATAATTTCGATAACGAGTGCCCGCATCATCGTCATTCATTTTCGAGTTTCAAAGTGGAAAGACAATTGTAGTAGTTTTACTATGTTTGATAACAAACCTAAATTTTCCTAATATGATTTGATATATGTATATATAAGTTATGAGTATAGAGTGATATATTATTTTAAATGATTGAAATGGAACCCAGTATTCATTTCTTAAATTCCTATAAATTGGAGATTTCAATTGTTGTAATAAAATGAAATTTAACTATTAAATAATTAGAACTTATAAAATGAAAATAATAAATTAGTTTCTAAATTATAATGTAATATACAAGAAAGTTGAAACTTGTAACCTGTAAATCAAAGGATATGAGAATCTAAAGGATGTGATTATTGAACATTTTGCTAATTAAAATAAATAAGATAAACTTGTGTAACTTTCTATTGCATTCTAAAAGACATATATATAACTTACCAAAATATTAAAAGTTGTAATGTTAATAAGGGTATGTGATAGAATATTATATAAGTAAAACTTCCGAAAATGAAAGTGTTCAATAGACTTTCTTTTATAAATAAGAATCTAATGTTTTAAATTGTTATGAACTTATGTTAATAGTTTGAAATGCTACTAATTAAATGTAATAAAGGTAAATGATGTAAGAAAAATGATTATAAACTTAAGTTGACATTTAGGTTATTTAAAATCAGATTGAATAGTAAAAGGTGAACACTGTAAGTAAGTAACTATGAATCGGAATTAATATTGAAGCCATTTATAATTAAAATGACTACTATATAAATTAAATGGTTATAACTTCAGAAACCACTGAAATATTTTAGAAACGGATTTAATATTCAATAATATTATATATTGAAGAATAAACGTGAAATGGGAACATCTACTAACGACGTACTAAACTGTAAAGAGACTTTCATAATAATAATTAATCTAATAATTGAAATGGAAGTAAATTATCTGAGCAATGAAAAGAAAAATAGTGTTGCAAAAATGAATGGAATATAAATTTTGAAAGCGATAAATGTATAGAAATTTAACAAGCACTGTATGAATAAATGAGAAATGAACTTTTGTCAGTAATAACAAATGTAAATTTACGAAAATAAACATTATTTGAATGAGAAAAGAAAAGTAAATGATGAGAAAAAAAACAACAATAAATGATGTGAAAAGATAAATAGAGTAAACTTAAAAATATGTTGAATTCTTTGTGTGATGACCTGGAATTTTCAAGCATTTAAAATGGAATATTTAATTGATTTTAAATATTCAATAGAGTAATTTTAACTTGAATTACGAATATCACAATTTATTTGATAATTGAATTATTAAATTAAATAAGTGAAGTTGGGTAAATTGTTGAATCTGGAGTTTTAAGCATATTAAAAATAATTTGAAGGCTTGAAAAATTTATATTGATAGTACTGAGAATGATAGAAGTTGTAAAATTGAAATTAACAGTGGTTTGTTCAGTTTAAAAATTTTATAGTTTAAATTGAATTTAAAAATACCCTTCCGAGGCATAGTCTCGGAATTCGACGAAACTAGTTCCATTGGATCCGTAATATTGGATTATTACCGGATTTCAATTTTTGTAGTGATCGGAGTTGTTGTATGAATAAACGCGCTGAAATTTTAATTGATAATAATCTATTCAGAAAGCTATCTTCTCCATACGATCGAATTAGACCTCGAAACCTTTTCCATTGCGGTCGGAATAGGCGTATAATGTTATAAACGCCTAGCGGCACGCCTCGATAGGAGGTCAAGGTTTCATATTGCGATATCGAGACGGTTTGAAATTTAAAATTTAAATAATACATTCATAATTGTACCAGTCAAAACAAAGTCGCATCAGCCTACTTTCTGTCATTTTCAAAGCTTTTATAGAATTATTGTGCCCCATCTGCTACACGCTACCATCTCTTCGTGTCTCCTTCTCCTTTTCTTTTAATATCACGTTATCCTGTTCGAAAATCATCAAAGATCAAATAATAGAAAACGCGAGCTTCTCATGGTCGAACTTAAAATTTATCTATCTTCAGTACGCTTTGCCTCCTCTCTCCTTCACAAATAAATCTATTCTGTTCGTTCTTTAACAAAAAATATACTAACTAATAATTTCCCCTCTTTCATCTTCAATTTGTAATCGAGCTTCGGAAATTATAAAAAAAGAAAAAAAAGAAAAGGGGTCGCTTCCTGTTCGATTCAAGGCGAATCATCTAATTGCGTATCCTTTTCCACTCTTATCGTCGAACCAAGAGAGGAATCAAGGCCGAGCCTTTCTCAATATCGTGGCGATCGTTCCTCAATTCGAAAAAAAAGAAGAGTGGTCACGAGCACGAAGTGATGGTGTACGCGAGCATGGAGCTCGAGCTCGCGACCACGAGGCAGAGGAGGGAAGGTGAAGCTCGATTTGGTCACTGCTTTGACTTAGGGTTTTGGTCGCGGCGGCTCTTCTATGCCTTGGCTGCGGCGGCTGTAGACGTGGAGCATCGAGGCGCTGTGGTGCTCAAGTTATGGTTCGAGCATCTCTGGGCAGCGATGATGGTCGCGTGTTTTTCGAGCTTTGTTATGAGGTATCCTCATATTTTTATTAATTTTTATTGATTTTAATTAACTCATATAAATATTTTTGCCGAACAGTAAATATATATACAGTAGATTTTATAAAAATGATTTAAAGATTTATGTATTTACAGTAGATTATTGCTGTTGTTATTATATAGAAAAATGAGGTAAGAAAATAAAGGATATACATATGTACATTTTAAAACCTACTAGATTGTTTCAAAAATAAAAATAAAATATAACAATAAGTATTATAGTGATTAACGCATTAGTAAACTTATTTAATCATTTTGGTAACTAGAAATTTATTTATTTTTAGGAAAAATTGTTTGAGTAAAAGTATTAGATTGAGTTAAAATTTATTGAATGAGGAATAAATTGTTAGGTTTATTCAATATTAATAAATTATATAAATTGTTTATTTAAGGTCAAACACCTGGAATTCCAAGGCAATATTGGAATGGACTGCAAAACGATAAAGTTGAGTTAATCTCACTCAGCTGAATTTAAATTTAAAGGATTAAATTTAAATAATTGTTTGAATGTTTGAATTGATTGATGTGCTATAGTATGGTATATTTTGGAATTGGTGTATTATGTTGTGCTAACATCTGTGGTTGCAGGGAAAACAGGTTGGAGGGATCCAACTGGATCCCTCAACATTTATTTAAATTATTTAATACCATCTGTTGTGATTATTTGATATTCTATAATGAATTATACTAGAATATTGAATGCTATGGTTCGATTGGATATAATTGGGTATAATGAATTTCTAAAAATATATAAATTGGATTTTGGAAAGAAAATAAAAGAAGTGAATTTGTAAGAAAAATAATTATAGAAATTTGAATAAATTTAAAATGAATGGAAAAAGAAATAAAGTGACTTAAAAATTATCAATAAATAAATCTTGAGTATAGAAAGGGTAATTTTGAATAAATAGAAGATTAATGAATTTTAAACTTCAGTATTATTATTTCAAAAGAAACAACATTTATTTAAAATTTAAGATTTAAATTATTGAAAAGAATAAAGAAGAAATTGGGAAAAGTTGAAATTCGTATATTTCATTTAAAAAGGTTTAAAATCAAACGGAAAATAATAATAATAATAAAGTGCATAATTAACGAATTTTGAAATGAATTAAGGAAGTAAAGATATTTATTTCAAATGGAGTAAATTGGAAATCAATTTGGGAAATTGATTTAAGTGATTTAAGTAGGAATTTTTCTCTGGATAACCAAGTACGTTTTTTTAAAAGTAAATTTTTAAATATAAGTTAAAAGCTTTAAAGTTGTTTTAAAAAAGCATGTTTTGGAAAATTTATTTATTTCTAATATTTAAATTCTAAAGTAAGTATTTTCTTTAATCTGTTATGGTAGTAATTATTTAAAGAATGACTTGGTATTTTGTTTATTTAAAGTGAAATCTAGTTTTATATTTTATTAAGAACCTTATTTTCAAATATTCATATAGTATGTATTTCTAACAAAATTATTGAAGTAGTTTTAACTTAAATATTTTAAAGTATATTTCAAAGTAAAGTGTTTTCAATTATTTAAAAAAATACCTAAATTTGTGCTTGGTGATTCCAGTGGAAATAGAAAATAATTGGAATTTTTTCTGAGGAAGGAAGATAGTTTGAAACTGTTTCAAAAGAGTTTGAAAAGTGAAAATATATCTTGTGAAGATATTTTTGGGATTAATAAATAATTTGGGAAATTATTTATTGGTAGATGGTTGTTTGTGAATATAAATTGATAGTTAAATCACCGACTATCAATGTTGGACAAATGCGTTGATCATTTCGAAGAGACCGGGATCGAGATTTATTTCTCGAAAAACACTTCGATCCGGTTTGTACGTTTCGTGTAAATGAGTTTGGATTCGAAGTTGGAGTAGTGAAGTGCAAGTACTAGTCGCTACTAATCCTGAGGATATTTCCAAAATGGATGTAGTAGGAATAGTGCCTTCGGTTCCGTTCGAACCCGGGACGGACTTGTATGTATGAATTCTTTTCGAACATCGTCTGGTGGACGATGGGCATTCTAAGGGATATGTTCTAAAAAGGTAATGCTTAGCCTCAAGCCTCATCAAATGGGAATGACTGAAAATCAGTGATTATGCAGCAAGGCTAGGTGGGTAGCACCCAAGCAGGGTGAGGTCATCCCTGTCTAGATGTCCCTTTTATTTCGGCTTAGTGGGCGGTTGCTGATCCCAACCATGGGGTGATCTCACTCGAGATTATCCAGTAAGGGGTAGTCCCGGTCTTGTGTTGCAGGGGAGCGGGCGTACTCCTCGGTACTGTGATCTAGGCCACGTACTGTGACAGGTGGTACCCCAGTGCCTAGTCATTAGTTGGAAATCCATTTTCCCTACGAGCCTTGTACGAGTTTTGTTTGTATTACCCACTCTGTGGCTAGTAGCTGGAATTTAATAATGTAACAATTTCGGCTATGTTATAAGTATTTGTATATAGACCCTATTATAATATCAGAGGATTTCTATAAAAATTGTTTTAGCTATCGTAAGGTAAAAACCCGACATGTTTATTTGTGGCGTGGTCTTACGAGATGCTTTTGTTTTCAAAAGAGTTTTGAAACTTTAATAATCAACTGAGTGTGATTTTCTCATGCTGGTATTCCAGACTGACTCGGGTGTTATTTAACTATAATGCTCGGGTCAGACCGATTATTATAGGATACAGGATTTTGATGATGTGGAGCTCAGGAGACGAGCTGGATGACGATACGTACTTCCGTACTTGTTTATATATATATTCCGCTGTGTTGAGTTTCTATGTATCCATTTGTATGTTATTGATGTTGAGCTGTGATTGATGTACTCTGATAATGTAATATATAAACAGAGATATTTGACTTTTGAGTAAAGATCGTTTATTATCTATTATATTTTATTCGGATGCGATGGTTAGATTATGTTGTTGTTTTCTATTTTCTTCTTCTACCCTTTCTTCTTTAACCCTAATGGTTCGTATTTCTATACAACTTGAGTTGATTTAGGTAGAATAGTGTTAACTCAAGGGGTACGGATTTGCGGGTCGTTACAGTTGGTATCAGAGCATAGGTTGATGATAACCTTGGCTCTGATGGGGATTACTCATTAAATAGAGTCCGTAGTACTCTATAATGAGTTTGAGCGTATTAATAGATATGAGCGCGTATTTGTTAGTGATTATAAATTGTTTTAATATTGTGTTGATTGATTTATTGAGTGTCATATGAACCTTCGTCGACACAGTCTGTACAACTGTATCGAAGGGGTTTCTAAACACTTGAATAGAACAATCGACATGGTATTATTTTAAATATGGGTGAATGAAATAATTTTACCCAAAAATACATTTTGATGTAAGGAAAAAATTTCTTAAACTATTTAGCTAATAAATGGTTGCTTGTATGTTAGAAATAATGATATTTAAATTATTATCCTTATTGTATGGAAAATTTAACTAGAAATTGAAAATATAACCAAAGTTTAAGGGAATAAATTCATTATAAAAAGAAACTTATAAATATGAATTATAAATGTAATTTATAAATTGAAATATAATCAAACGGAGATTTGTATAAGCATAAACTATACAAATGAATTATAGTTAAAATTGATTTAAACAGAATTTGAAACTTTAAAACCCCGGAGATTTTGGAAGTATTTTGAAGACAAATAGTAGTAGCATTGTTGTTTTTGGGGTATTACTGAAAGGAAATTGTTTCAAATAAATTTTGGAGAGGGATATAGCATTGAATTCACTTCACTCGCTAGAAAATAACTTCAGTGATGACTGCAGCATCATCGATGTTCATTTTCGAGTTTCTAAGTGAAAGATTGCTACCAAATTGATTTGTTCAGAAAAGCTAGTTGTTTTTGAAAATTTCAAAGGAAATTTGTTGGAAATAAAACCAGAATTGGTTTAACTTTTGAGAAATGTGATTTGAGATGTTGGAGATTTCAAAATGTTTTGAAACCAAAAGCCGGGTGTTTGAAAATCCTGATGAGATAGGTTGTAAGCTTATAAATTTAGATGATTTTTAAATCAGGAAAGGAATATAAGCTTTGAATGTTGGAAATTTAAATTTAAGGTGAAAAGTTAAAAATGAACTTAACCTGGATGGGGAAATAAAATTTAACTGGACTGAAATTAATTGAATCGGCTAAAAATAATATCCAGTTGTATTCGAATTAAGTTGAAATCGAATTGGGTTAAATAAATCTGAGTTTAAATAAAATTGAATTGGAATAAAAATTCAATTGAGTTATTGAATGGAATTAGATTCTTACCTGAATAAATGGAAAATAAGTTGGATAAGAATTTGATTGAAATAAATAAATTAGAATAACTCGTTAAAAAAAATCCATGGAATGAAGTGTGCTTGGATTATAACTGAGCATAAGGCTTGAGTTAAAAATTAAAAGAAGAATATATTCAAGCGTAGAATGAATGGAATTGTGTAAATAATAAGTTGTGACTTATAAAATTTGAAAAGTGGGATAGAAAACCCGAAATAAATATTTTTGATGAATAGAAAAATAAAATGAAAATCAAAACTTGAATTATAAATTAAATTTGAACTTAAGAAAACTAAATGAAGAGATTTTGAGATTAAAAATCAAGTATTGAATTTTGACCAGAGGAACAACTAACTAGATAATAAATTAGTTAATGAAATATGTAAATGGAACCCAATGTAGTTAAATAGAAGATGAATTGTGAGTTAATGATGAAGTTTGGAAATAAAAACTCAAGTTATAAATGAAATTGGACCTGAATTGTTAGTGAAGTAAATGTAATTGAATTGTGAGTTAATAAAGTGGATGGTAAATTTAAAGTGAAGGGTAGAATCAGAACTTGAGTTATTAATTAAAATTTGACTTGAGGCGTAACAAATTAAATATAATTGGAAATGTATCGAATAAAAAGAGATTGGATTAAAATTGTGATGGTTTGAATTGCCAATAAAATCCAAATAAGAGGAAATAAATTGGAAATGGCCATGTAATCAATTGAATGAGTTGAGTCTGAAGGTTAAATTTTATAATAACTAATCAAATAAATTTGTAGTTTGAAATGAGATTGGATTGAAATAGAATCAAGTTAAATTGAAAAGGGAAATTTATTTGCAAAATGAAAATGAGCTTAAGATAAAATTTGAATAAATTGAAGTAAATTAACTTAAAGCTAAATAGATGGAAGAGAATTGAATTGAATTCAACTTAAACTAAGTTTAATGATATTGGGTTGGATTTAAATCAAGTGAAAATAAATTTGAATCAAAATAGAATTTGGTGGGTTATAAATAATATTTAAGGAAATGAACATGCATGATCGAGTAGGTAAACTAATTATATTGAATAAATAAATGGATGGAACAAATA
This sequence comes from Allium cepa, assembly GCA_030765085.1. Classification (NCBI taxonomy): domain Eukaryota; kingdom Viridiplantae; phylum Streptophyta; class Magnoliopsida; order Asparagales; family Amaryllidaceae; genus Allium; species Allium cepa. Next base: position 593,536,363 of record CM060928.1, read on the forward strand.
AAGATCAAGTGGTTTTGAATGGAACCTGTTTGAATAATGAAACTAGTTTGGTTAATAAAATGAAATGCGAGTGAATGGATTCAAATTTAAAATGCAATGAAAATGAGAATATATGGATTGTGAATAAGTTTAAAAATGGAATAAAATTAAGTATAAACTGAGTTGATATCCATTTAAATTGGTTATAAAACATAAGTACTTATTTATTCACATAGATCTCGTCAAATTGCATAGAATAAATTGTCATTTGATGTAAATGGAGGTAATTAAAATTCTATGAATTGATAGGAGTAAAGTAAATTGATTTTGAGATCAATTGAATTAAATATGAGTTCGTTTTGCTTTAATGTAAGCTTGTGAGTTGTTAACCATTCGGATTAAGTGAAACGATATGTGATTGGTTGTAAGCAATTAAAATTAATGTTCGAATATTTAAATTGCTTATAAAAAGTGTTTAATGTGCATTTCTTTTAGAATTCATGTGTTTTACTATTGCAAATAAGTGAGATATTGTTAAACTTCATATATATGACACTTACATGTTTAAATTGAGTAAGTATAGGTACCGGGAAGCCGTATGGCTGGATTTGATAGCGCTAACTGCTAAATAAATAAGCTGTTTGCTTAAAAATGCTAAATAAGGTACGCCTATGCAATAAAAATAGGAAATATGAACTGTTTTTGGGTTTTTCCGACCGTGTGGGTCGATGTATATATATTTATATTTTTTGTCAAATTGCAAAAGCTCCTCCGTTCAAAGGAGATTCTACTAAAAAATTTCGAAAATTTTGGGAGTTAGAAATTTTTTTGAAAATTTTGAAATGTTTTGAAAATTTTGAAATTTTTTATTAACGACAAATGTTTTCAAAGTTGGAAATTGAAATAAATGAGTAAATGAAACTAATAAAAAAATGACATGAATCAGTATAAATGAAAAATAAAATTCAATATTTAGAGTTGAAAATAAATTGAATTCATATGGTAATGAAAGAATCAATTTGAATAGAAATAGATATAAACTAAAGTGGTAAGGTGAAAATAAATAAAGAAACATATAAAATGCTTATACTAACTTAAGAAAAGAATGGTAAATTCTTAATTGAAAATTGATATTACAAATATAATCTAAGTCAATATTTGAATGAATAGATATTGGCATTTTATGAGGAAGTCGATAAAGTGTTTGTGGAATCTTGTGGTATTAGTGCCAAGCAGGATATGCAAGTAATATAAAGGGAAAAGAGAATTGATTTTGATTTCAGAAGATAAATTTGAATTGCTTGACAAAAAGGTATGTGTTTACATTTCTATATGAAATTTGATTGGGATTTTGATCGAGCCAATTGGCGTTTTGTTTTCTTTTGGAATTTGGAAGCCCGTAGAGGCCTTTTATAGTTGTATCGAGCTAGCCGCACAAAGGAGACGCTGGCAAAAATTTTCGAAAATTTAGGGAGTTAGAAAATTTTGATAATTCAAAATTTGGTTTTAAATTGAAACTTGAATGGTTAAACAAATAGTATAGTTCGAAACTATGGAAGGTTTTGGGAAGTTAGTAAGAGTGATAATGGGTCTTCTATAAAAAGATGGTTGGAAGAATGTTAAATTGTTGGTTTTGAGAAAGGTAAACGGGTATTGGACCATCCTTCCTAATTAGTAATTTCGGGGACGAAATTCTATTAAGGGGGGAGGAATGTGACGACCCGGAATTTTCGAGCATTTAAAACGGAATATGTAATTGATTTTAAATATTCAATAGAGTAATTTTAATTTGAATTATGAATATCACAATTTATTTGATAATTGAATTATTAAATTAAATAAGTGAAGTTGGGTAAATTGTTGAATCTGGAATTTTAAGCATATTAAAAATAATTTGAAGGCTTGAAAAATTTATATTGATAGTACTGAGAATGATAGAAGTTGTAAAATAGAAATTAACAATGGTTTGTTCAGTTTTAAAATTTTATAGTTTAAATTGAATTTAAAAATAGCCTTCGAGGCATAGTCTCGGAATTCGACGAAACTACTTCCATTGGATCCATAATATTGGATTATTACCGGATTTCAATTTTCGTAGTGATCGGAGTTGTTGTATGAATAAACGCGTTGAAATTTTAATTGATAATAATCGAATCGGAAAGCTATCTTCTCCATACGATCGAATTAAACCTCGAAACCTTTTCCATTACGTTGGGAATAGGCGTATAATGTTATAAACGCCTAGCGACATGCCACGATAGGAGGTCAAGGTTTCATATTGCGATACCGAAATGGTTTGAAATTTAAAATTTAAATAATACATTCATATTTGTACCAGTCAAAACAAAGTCGCATCAGTCTACTTTCTATCATTTTTAAAGCTTTTATAGAATTATTGTACGCCATCTGCTACACGCTACCATCTCTTCGTGTCTCCTCCTCTTTTTCTTCTAATATCACGTTATCCTGTTCGAAAATCATCAGAGATCAAATAATAGAAAACGCGAGCTTCTCATGGCCGAACTTAAAATTTATCTATTTCCAGTATGCTTCGACTCCTCCCTCCTTCACAAATAAATCTATTCAGTTCGTTCTTTAAAAAAAATATAACAACTTATAATTTCCCCTCTTTCGTCTTCAATCTGTAATCGAGCTTCGGAAATTATAAAAAAAGAAAAAAAAGAAAAGGGGCCGCTTCCTGTTCGATTCTAGGCAAATCATCTAATTGTGTATCCTTTTCCACTCTTATCGTCGAACCAAGAGAGGAATCAAGGTCGAGCCTTTCTCGATATCGTGGCGATCGTTCCTCAATTCGAAAAAAAAGAAGAGTGGCCGCGAGCATGAAGTGATGGTGTACGCGAGCATGGAGCTCGAGCTCGCGACAACGAGGCAGAGGAGGGAAGGTGAAGCTCGATTTGGTCACTGCTTTGACTTAGGGTTTTGGTCGTGGCGGCTCTATAGGCCTTGGCTGCGGCGGCTGTAGACGTGGAGCATCGAGGCGCTGTGGTGCTCAAGTTAGGGTTCGAGCATCTCTGGGCAGCGATGATGGTCGCGTGTTTTTCGAGCTTTGTTGTGAGGTATCCTCATATTTTTATTAATTTTTATTGATTTTAATTAACTCATATAAATATTTTTGCCGAACAGTAAATATATAAACAGTAGATTTTATAAAAATGATTTAAAGATTTATGTATTTACAATAGATTACTCCTGTTGTTATTATATAGAAAAATGAGGTAAGAAAATAAAGGATATACATATGTACATTTTAAAACCTACTAGCTTATTTCAAAAATAAAAATAAAATATTACAATATGTATTATAGTGATTAACCCACTAGTAAACTTATTTAATCATTTTGGTAACTAGAAATTTATTTATTTTTAAGAAAAATTATTTGAGTAAAATTATTAGATTGGGTTAAAATTTATTAAATGAGGAATAAATTGTTAGGTTTATTCAATATTAATAAATTATATAAATTGTTTATTTAAGGTCAAACACCTGGAATTCAAAGGCAATATTGGAATGGACTGCAAAACGATAAAGGTGAGTTAATCTCACTCAGCTGAATTTAAATTTAAATTTAAAGGATTAAATTTAAATAATTGTTTGAATGGTTGAATTGATTGATGTGCTACAGTATGGTATATTTTGGAATTGGTGTATTATATTGTGCTAACGTCTGTGGATGTAGGGAAAACAGGTTGGAGGGATCCAACTGGATCCCTCAACATTTATTTAAATTATTTAATACCCTCTATTGTGATTATTTGATATACTATGATGAATTATGTTGGAATATTGAATGCTGTAGTTCGATTGGATATAATTGGGTATAATGAATTTCCAAAAATATATAAATTGGATTTTGGAAAGAAAATAAAAGAAGTGAATTTGTAAGAAAAATAATTATAGAAATTTGAATAAATTTAAAATGAATGGAAAAAGAAATAAAGTGACTTAAAAATTATCAATAAATAAATCTTGAGTATAGAAAGGGTAATTTTGAATAAACAGAAGACTAACGAATTTTAAACTTCAGTATTATTATTTTAAAGGAACAAACATTTATTTAAAATTTAAGATTTAAATTATTGAAAAGAATAAAGAAGAAATTAGGAAAATTTGAAATTCGTATATTTCCGTTAAAAAGGTTTAAAATCAAACGAAAAATAATAATAATAATAAAGTCCATAATTAACGAACTTTGAAATGAATTAAGGAAGTAAAGATATTTATTTCAAATGGAGTAAATTGAAAATCAATTTGGGAAATTGATTTAAGTGATTTAAGTTGGAATTTTTCTCTGGATAACCAAGTACGTTTTTTTAAAAGTAAATTTTTAAATATAAGTTAAAAGTTTTAAAGTTGTTTTAAAAAAGCATGTTTTGGAAAATTTATTTATTTCTAATATTTAAATTATAAAGTAAGTATTTTCTTTAATCTATTACGGTAGTAATTATTTAAAAAATGACTTAGTATTTTGTTTATTTAAAGTGAAATCTAGTTTTATATTTTTATTAAGAACCTTATTTTCAAATATTCATCTAGTATTTATTTGTAACAAAATTATTGAAGTAGTGTTAACCTAAATATTTAAAGTATATTTCAAAGTAAAGTGTTTTCAATTATTTAAAAAAAAAAACCTAGTTTTGTGCTTGGTGATTCCAGTGGAAATAGAAAAGACTTGGAATTTATTCTAAGGAAGGAAGATAGTTTGAAACTGTTTCAAAAGAGTTTGAAAAGTGAAAATATATCTTGTGAAGATATTTTTGGGATTAATAAATAATTTGGAAAATTATTTATTCGTTGATGGTTGTTTGTGAATATAAATTGGTAGTTAAATCACCGACTATCAATATTGGACAAATGCGTTGATCATTTCGAAGAGACCGGGATCGAGATTTATTTCTCGAAAACCACTTTGATCCGGTTTGTACGTTTCGTGTAAACGAGTTTGGATTCGAAGTTGGAGCAGTGAAGTGCAAGGACTAGTCGCTACTAATCCTGAGGATATTTCCAAAATGGATGTAGTAGGAATAGTGCCTTCGGTTCCGTTCGAACCTGGGACGGACTTGTATGGATGAATGCTTTCCGAACATCATCAGGTGGAAGATGGGCATTCTAAGGGATATGTTCTAAAAAGGTAACGCTTAGCCTCAAGCCTCATCAAATGGGAATGACTGAAAATCAGGGATTATGCAGCAAGGCTAGGTGGGTAGCACCCAAGCAGGGTGAAGTCATCCCTGTCTAGATGTCCCTTTTATTTCGGCTTAGTGGGCGGTTGTTGATCCCAACCGGGGGGGTGATCTCACTTGGGATTATCCAGTAAGGGGTAGTCCTGGTCTTGTGTTGCAGGGGAGCGGGCATACTCCTCGGTACTGTGATCTAGGCCACGTACTGTGACAGGTGGTACCCCAGTGCCTAGTCATTAGTTGGAAATCCATTTTCCCTACGAGCCTTGTACGAGTTTTGTTTGTATTACCCACTCTGTGGCTAGTAGCTGGAATTTAATAATGTAACAATTTCGGCTATTTTATAAGTATTTGTGTATAGACCCTATTATAATATCAGAGGATTTCTATAAAAATTATTTAACTATCGTAAGGTAAAAACCCGACATGTTTATTTGTGGCGTGGTCTTACGAGATGCTTTTGTTTTCAAAGGAGTTATGAAACTTTAATAATCAATTGAGTGTGATTTTCTCACGCTGGTATTCCAGACTGACTCGGGTGTTATTTAACTATACTGCTCAGGTCAGACAGAGTATTATAGGATACAGGATTTTGATGATGTGGAGCTCAGGAGATGAGCTGGATGATGATACTTCCGTACTTGTTTATATATATATTCCTCTATGTTGAGTTGTTGTGTATCCATTTGTATGTTATTGATGTTGAGCTGTGATTGATGTACTCTGATAATGTAATATATAAACAGAGATATTTGGCTTTTGAGTAAAGACCATTTATTATCTATTATATTTTATTCCGCTGCGATGGTTAGATTTTGTTGTTGTTTTCTATTTTCTTCTTCTACCCTTTCTTCTTTAACCCTAATGGTTCGTATTTCTGTCAAACTTGAGTTGATTTAGGTAGAATAGTGTTAACTCAAGGGATACGGATTTGCGGGTCATTACACTTTGTGCGTTGGCCTTTATGGATTGGTTGGAAAATGATACATCTATTTCGTATAGAGATGTATAAATAATCTATAAATTTTTATCTACCACTGTTGAGTGCTTGGTTTACTTCATAGTTTGTTTATCATTTTATATTACTAGAAGTTTTAAAACCCGAAAAAACCATTTTTTTGGTTGAAATGGATGGATGATTGTTTTCTTTGTTGAAATAATGTTTGTACAGTTGTTTGTTTGTAAATGATTATTGTTTCGTGGTTATGTTCTATTTGTTATTTAGTGAAACAACTTTAAATATTTCTCTTTTATATAATTATTAACTCTTTTGGATTATATAAGTGAGATACAGGGTATGGAAGCAATAGCTGCTGCTTTGGTTTCATGAAATAAGTGTTATTTGCCCGACAAATGGGTACATTCTCGGATTACGGTTTATAGTGATATTATATTGTTTTCTCGTGGTTTGCGATAAATTATTTTGAAATTATGATATATTCGGTTATTATTGATATTACTATTTTTCCCAGACCTCTCCATACAAAGGAGACTCTGTCGAAATTTTTCGTAAATTTTGGACTTGGAAATATTTTGTGAAATGTTTTCCAAATTTAATTAACTTAAAATTAAAGGAATTAATTTCTATAAATCGATATATTTTATTTAAATTATTTAATTTTGTAAATCAGTTGTTTATAAATTTAATATTTTGAATAAGATATTTTAATTTCTTAACTCCTTCTTTTCCCTTCTTTTTCCCTTTCGAGGACGAAAAGTTCTAAGCGGGTGAGAGTAACGACCCGTAATTTTCGATAATTAAAAACAGTTAATTTAATAAGGTTTTGTGATTTAATGTTGGAAGAAATAAAATTTTGTGATTTAACAATAAGGATGTAATATTATTAAATTGAAGTAATTGGTAGCTGCCTTAAATGTAAATTCTAATTAATTAAAAGAATTGAAGAGTTATAATTGATATAGGTTGTAAATAAATATAGTAATGTATGTATTAATGGATAATTGGATTTAAAGAGTAATGTACAATTTATATGTTGATTAATTAATGAAATAATGTCTAATAAATGAAATTGAATAAAATTAGTGCAATGTGAGTTGTTAACAATGGTAGTAAATAATAGACTTACAAATGTTATTAAATGTAGAAATGGTGACAATTATTATTTATTACCAATTTAATAAATCAGTTACAAATAAATATAAATAAATATTACATTGATGTGAGTTAAGTCAATAACAGCAAAGTGTGAATGCAATAAAATGTAAAGAAATTTCAATTATATTAATGAGGCAATAATTGATTTAAATAAAGGATAGAAACCTATGTTAATAATTTCATAAGGTATTGGTTGGTTTAATAGTAAGAGTGTAAATCAAAATAAAAGAATAAAAATGAATAAGTTTAGTAAATGAGTAAATATATGTTTATTTATTCGAAATGTTTGGTAGCTGAAAGATTAATTGTTGAGACGAGAAACTATTATTTAGTAAGAAATGTATAATTACTGTTTGTATCCAATAGTATATAAATATGTTTAAACTACTATTAGATAGGAAATATTTTTTTACTTCTCATTACATCATTTAGTCCATTTTGGAACTTAATCAACTAAAATTAATGTAATTGAAAATTTTCAATAAATAAGAGAGAGAATACTAAATTGTAAATTAATAGGTGTAATTAGAAGTAGCTTATATTTTGTGAAAATATAAGGAAAGTTTGATTTAATGAAAAGAACATTTACATCAATTAAAATGAATGTTTCATTTGTGTGAATGTAGTAGGTTTAATTTCATTAAAATAAAGAATAGAATTATTGATATTAAAGGAAGAAATATATGTTTATTTAAACTATGTTTTAGCTTACAGATTGATTACAAGAATAGGAAAATAATCTATTTCAGTAAGTTATTTATTTATCTTGTGTATAAATAACAAATTTATAAACATGTTTAAATAAATAATTGTTCTATTTTTCATCCATTTTAGTCGTCTGTTTTGAAATTTAACTTTGTAGTAATTGCAATTAATGTAATTCAAATATTTCAATTCAAAGAAAAGAAAACATTGATTGCAATTAATAAATTTAATAAAAGAAACACACGTTTTGTGTTAAATAAAAAGGGTGTTATAATGAAAATAAAAGATCATTTTTGGGAAAACCAAATTGAACGTTTTCATTTTTAAAGTAAATATAAAATCTTTGTTATGCGTAGATAAAAATCTAACGCGTACAATTTTGAATATTATTTGAGTTAATGAAGTTAATTTGGTTACGTTTCAAAAAATTGAATTTCAAAAGGTCGTGCGATGTGCATGGTCCTTTCATTTATTTTGTTATTAATTATTGCATGAACATTTTAAAATAGTTACCTTATTATTAATACTTGATCCGTTCATTTCTCCTTTTATCTAATACCCCAGCCTAGACTTTTAGGTTGTATTTAATTCTCGCCCCTCATTTTCATGTATACAAAATTTTACTTTCCTTTGGTTTGCAAATTTTTACATTCCTACGTACATTTCCTTATGCATTATTAATGCCTGGAGCTTTCAAAATAAAATGTGACATTTTTTTTCCTCCACCTTAATTTCCTAATTATAAATAACCTGCAGCTTTTTTCTTCATTCGCGTTTTGTTTCTCCTGATACCTCATATCCAAAAGCTCTTATTCTTGCAAATCCAAAAGCTCTTATTCTTCAAAAATCCAAAAGCTCTTATTCTTGCAAATCCAAAAGCTCTTATTCTTCAAAAATCCAAAAGCTCTTATTCTTGCAAATCCAAAAGCTCTTATTCTTGCAAATCCAAAAACTTTCTTTTATAAAACATGATTTTTTTCATTTTTCGTACTCATCATGTCCTCATCTTAGTTGTTTTTCAACCTTTTCCTTTAGCCTCACCTTGAGAAAAATGTAAGTATTAAAATTTGTTTATTTATTTTTATTTTCTTAATGCGTACTAATTTTATTTTAATAATATCTCTTATAACATGAATATCTTTTGCATATAAACTTTGATTCACGCACGATTTCTTCTGTTGGATTCACATTTAAATTCTGGACAACATGAAATTGATTTAATTGCATTTGGAGACTGTTGAGTTTTTGCGCTTCTGTTTGGATTTTTATAGGCTAAAATCAAAAGTGAGTGTCTTAACCCGCTCATAATTATTAAACTATCTTATGTTAGTTAAATTTAATTTATGATATGATTTGAAATTAATTGATTGATGTTTGATATGTTTAAATTGTCATTCTAGTTAAATTTAACTTTTATTGCATTTAATCATCGTTTAATTTAATATTGAATTTAATTTGTCAATTTAATACCTTTTGTTGATTACCAGTTATCTATTGATGTTTATTGATCGATTTGGATGATGATTGTGATGGATGTTTGATTGTTGATATTGGATGACTGGTTGTTGTATTTTATATTGTTATAATACCGCAAGTTCCCTATGGGTTGAAATGATACACGCCCGAATGATCTATAGTTTAGGAAAAAATCATTATGGGTTGAGATGATAGACTCGAGCAATTTTATGGATTTTTAATAAATTTGAGATTGCAGTTTGAAATGATATATAACCGTAAAATTATAAATTATTGATTGAAATGATAAATATCTGTATCACTTGACCCTAGGGTAGAAAATTATATACGGATACTGGATTGGTTAAATTAAATGATTTTTAAAATCCTAAGTTTTTGAATCCAGTTAAATGATATTTTGAAATAAAATTGGGTTTATATAAATTGAATTATTATCGAAATTCAAGTTTATGTAAAAGAACTGGAATTGATTTAAAGGGATTGTTTAAAGAAATTAAATCGAAATTTCAAAGTTGAGTTTGAAGTATAAGTAAAGTTTATCGAAATTTGATTTATTGGAATATGTTTGAAATATAACTTTGAAATATTTCGAAATTGGAGTAATTCAAATTGATATTTGAACATGGATCGAAACGATATGAAATTCAATAGTTTGTCGAGAATTTAGATTAAAAGGCTTGAAGTTTGGTCTGTTGATTTGGGAATTGAAATGGTTCAGATGTGTTGAAATAAAATAAATAGTTGAAATTGATTTTGATTCCAGATTTATATTTTAATATAAATGTTTGCGCCAAAATTGGTCACAAACACCCGATATCGTGAAAGCACCCGTTCGCAGTCGCAAGCCACACAAATCAGCAATAATCAATATTGAACTCAGATCTAAGCAATAACAATCAGAGTAATTCAGCAATCACAATCACAAACACAAGATTTACAGTGGTTCGGCGATCTTGCCTACGTCCACTTTGAAGTTTTCTCTCTTTATTGATTATTCTCTTGAAGATTACAGTGGTTACAACAAATTACAATGGATTATAGCTTTGAAACTCGAATGGAACAACGATGATAAGGTGTAGAATTGAATCTGGTAGAGTCTTGGTGCTTCAGAATTCCGATCCCCTTTCCTGAATGACTTGGGGCTCTATTTATAGGCGTAGAAGGCTGATATTTTGCCTAAAATCCGGGGAGACCACTTCTGGCACGTGAGGGGGCCCATACGGCCGAATTCTGGAGGTCCGGGCCCACTTTGGGATCGATTCGACCCTTGGTTCGAATAGATCAAGAAAGTGTCCAATCGAGATGAAATTTGGTGTGGACATTCTTCAACATGTAAGCAAACTCCTGTAAAAATTTCATGGCATTTGGACTTGTAGATCTCGAGTTATGATCGATTCAAGATTGCATTTCCAGTTGTCATGCTTGGTTCGAATCGATAGGGTCGAATCGATAGGGTCGAATCATAGGGTGGAATCGATAGGGTCGAATCGATCAAGGTCGAATCGATAGGGTCGAATCGATCAAGGTCGAATCGATAGGGTCGAATCGATAGGGTTGAATCGATAGGGTCGAATCGATCAAGGTCGAATCGATAGGGTCGAATCGAAAGGGTTGAATCGATAGGGTCGAATCGATAGGGTCGAATCGATCATAACTTGAGCGTATGAACTCGGATTGACTTAAATTTTAAACGCTGGCTTCTATAGCTTTGCTCATCATGTCTTGTCAATTGCGGCCCGATCCGTACTCGGACAAAATTCATCGATATCCATGGTTATCCTGCAATGCATGGTTGATATTCAAGAATAGCAATCATTAATTTTCAGCTGATTTTTGGGTATCTCAGCTTTGCCAAAAGTTGGGATAACACTTTACCCCCCAAAACATGCCTTGCGGTAGGAAGGTGTGCTTTGTAATGCCTGGAGTTGGATGTTCATATCCTGTTAATGTCCTGCAAAGGAATTTACAGTTTATGTGATCTCAAATGACGACCGTTCGGGATCGAGATATTTGAGATGAAGTGCGACCGTTCATGGTCAAGCGCCTAACTTCAAATGACGATCGTTCGGGATCGAGCCATTTGAGGAGAAGTGTGACCGTGCGCGGTCAAGTGGCGGACCTCAAATGACGACCGTTCGCGATCGAGCCATTTGAGATGAGATGAGTTGTGCCGTTCGGGGCGAGTCGTGCCTGTTCGAGGCGAGTTGTGCCTGTTCGAGGCGAGTTGTGACCGTTCGCGATCGTGTGCCGTTCGAGGCGTTTTTGGGACCGTTCGAGGTCGGGTGCCATTCGTGGCGAGTTGTGACTGTTCGATGTCGAGTGCCGTTCGTGGCGAGTGGTGACTGTTCGAAGTCGGGTGCCGTTCGAGGCGAGTTGTGACTGTTCGAAGTCGGGTGCCGTTCGAGGCGAGTTGTGTGGCCGGGAGGGCTTGGTATTATCGATACCAGGCTCACGTTCGCGTGGGTCCCTGGATCGTTTGTCAGGGCGGTTTATCGCCATCTCAGAGCATACCTAAGGACCGTTCGCGACCCCGTACATGTGTAAGCAGCTTAGCCATTTCAGAATTATCAGGATCAAAAATCTATTCAACAGATGAATTTTAAAACAAAAATGTCCAAACAAACCAAGTTCAAATGTCCAAATCAACACGAAACAAAAAGCAAAGCAAAGATGTTAAAGTATAAGTTCCCACTACGAAACAGTCAATGATCATTCATAGCATGCCTGGAGAACGTTCGCGATCTCGTACATGTGTAAATGATTTAATTGTGTTAGTGGAAGCTTGCGACTTGTTCATCGTTATTTTAATTAATTGATAACCAAACGATGTCCTGGTTCAGGGTTGCCCCTAGTTGATGTAGACGGTGGCCACTCTGGCTCCGCCGCTGAAGCTCGTCTCCTCACATATTGAAGGAGCATACCGTTCCTGATATGCCCTTCCACCTCGTACTTCAGATGCCTACAATCATTAGTGTTATGACCATTTAATTCATGAAATACACAAAACTTATCTGATCTCCTTTCGTCAGAAGTTGGATCCTTTCGCATCGGTCTACGATAGGGAACTTGCTCTTTGGTATCCTGATAAATCCGCTCTAAACTCTCAGTCAGCTCGGTGTAAGTAGTGAATCGCGGCTCCCTTCGTTGTCGCTTTGACCTGTCATTATAATCCTCATCATTTCGTTTTCCTTTATCCTTGCCCGAGTTCTTTTCGAAAGGCTTTTTGTCTTTAAGCACATAAACTTCTATTCCCTCTCCTTCTTCTCTTTCTGCATTCGCATCCTCTAATGGTAAAAACTTTTTTGCCTCGTTGTAGAATTCCTCTAGATCCACGGGTGGATCTTTAGTCAATGAATTTTTGAACTCTGTGTCGTCAGCTACTCCGGACACAGCTGCCATCATCACCATAGACGGATCTGCTCGATCCACCGAAGCTGCTGCTGCATTGAATCGTGCTAGATAACTCCTCAAGGTCTCTCCGGCTTTTTGCTTTAGGGTTGCCAAAGTAATCACATTCTTGGGTCCTTTAATGTGAACCCTGAATTGCCTCATAAATCTCTCAACTAAACCATTCCACGTTCCGATGGATCCATTCTCCAATTGTCTAAACCACAATGCTGCAATATCCGCCAAGTACAATGGAAAGCACCGGGCCATAACCTCCTCTGATGCCCCCAGCACTTCCATATGCCTCATATACTTCGTTAGATGAACCTTGGGATCCGTTCTCCCGTCATACATGTCCAACGATGGTAATTTGAAATCCGGTGGGTTCCTAGCTCGTCTGATTGCTGGAGTAAAAGGACTCCTATTAACATCTTCCAAATCCTTGTTCACTAATCCGCCTCTCATGGCTCGCCTGACTATCTCTGCCAACTTGTCATTGTCTCCGAGATGCAATCTTCGTTCACCACTTTCAACATGCCCCCCGATTTCACGAGGGAACCCCGGAATCTACCCCCTCGACTGAGCGTTCGCTCCTCTACTACTCCCGGGTTGCGCAGATGCTCCTCTCTCTCTCTGAAATTGGGTCAACGTTCTCCATGGGTGTGCCTCCTAATCCAGGCGCTACGCCGGATGGTCTTGCTTCGTTTTGAACTCCATCCGCTTCTCTATTATGTGCTCCAAGTTGTCCTATCTGTTGGAACAAACTTTGGATCAGCTCCTCCTGTTTCTTCATCATCGTCTCCATCTCGTCCCTAGTGATGAAGATCGATGCTTGATTCGCTCCTGAAGAATCCTCTTGGCTTCCTTGGTGTTCACTTCTCTCTGGCCTTTGTTTCTTACTTGTCTGTCTCGTCATGATTTCTCAAATCTGAACTTTCAAACTTTCTGAACCAACTTCTAATTGGTAGAACTCCTGAATTAGCCTTCTCAGTGGAAGCGAATGTTTGCGCCAAAATTGGTCACAAACACCTGATATCGTGAAAGCACCCATTCGCAGTCGCAAGTCACACAACTCAGCAATAATCAATATTGAACTCAGATCTAAGCAATAACAATCAGAGTAATTTAGCAATCACAATCACAAACACAGGATTTATAGTGGTTCGGCGATCTTGCCTACGTCCACTTTGAAGTTTTCTCTCTTTATTGATTATTTTCTTGATGATTACAGTGGTTACAGCAAGATACAATGGATTATAGCTTTGAAACTCGAATGGAACAATGATGATAAGGTGTAGAATTGAATCTGGTAGTGTCTTGGCACTTCAGAATTCCGATCCCCTTTCCTGAATGACTTGGGGCTCTATTTATAGGCGTAGAAGGCTGATATTTCGCCTAAAATCCGGGAAGACCACTTCTAGCACGTGAGGGGGCCCATACGGCCAAATTCTGGAGGTCCGGGCCCACTTTGGGATTGATTCGACCCTTGGTTCGAATCGATTAAGAAAGTGTCCAATCGAGATGAAATTTGTTGTGGACATTCTTCAACATGTAAGCAAACTCCTGTAAAAACTACATGGCATTTGGACTTGTAGATCTCGAGTTATGATCGATTCAAGATTGCATTTCCAGTTGTCATGCTTGGTTCGAATCGATAGGGTCGAATCGATAGGGTCAAATCGATAGGGTTGAATCGATAGGGTCGAATCAATAGGGTCGAATCGATAGGGTGGAATCGATCAAGGTCGAATCGATAGGGTCGAATCGATCAAGGTCGAATCGATAGGGTCGAATCGATCAAGGTCGAATCGATAGGGTCGAATCAATCAAGGTCGAATCGATAGGGTCGAATCGATAGGGTTGAGTCGATCATAACTTGAGCGTATGAATTCAGATTGACTTGAAATTTGAAACGCTGGCTTCTATAGCTTTGCTCATCATGTCTTGTCAATTGCGGCCCGATCCGGACTCAGACAAAATTCATCGATATCCATGGTTATCCTGCAATGCATGGTTGATATTCAAGAATAGTAATCATTAATTTTCAGCTGAGTTTTGGGTATCTCAGCTTTGCCAAAAGTTGGGATAACAATAAACAGTTTAAAATATATTATTTTAAATTTCTAATTATTAAGATTTTCAAACTATTAAACTATTTTAATCTATATTAACTATATTAAATCATTTTAACCTATTTTAAACCATTTAATTTATTTAAACTAATTAAATCATTTTAATTTATTTTAAATCTACTTAATCTATCTTAAAGCTATTTAATTTATTTTAATTATATTTAATCTATTTTAAATCTATTTAACTATCTTAAATCAATTTAACATTATCTATAATTAAACTATTTAGAGTATTTTAACTATTTATAACTATTTAAACTATTTATAACTATCTAGACTATCTTTATAAATTTCAACTAAATAAAGTAGATGTGTTTATGTCTTAAATCCTCGACTTTAAAATGAATACGATCAAATAATGTTATAACTTAAGTTGGGATTTAAATGTTATAATTAATTGAATATGATTATTTTTAAGTAAGGATTTAACCTATTCAGTAACATGATTTTTGAAAGAAATTATGATTTCGGAAATGATATGATTTCAAACGTGGTAAGAATTTGAAAATGAATATAATTTCGATACTAAGATGGTTTTGAGAATATGATATTTTAATATAAATTGTGGATTGACCCTTGAAATGTAAAAGAACCATTCGGTGTGAAATAAGCGTTTAGTTGTTAAAGATATAGGGATTGGATATTGTCATACTCTCTGCCAATACCGAAAACCACTTTAACAACTATGTACGTGGTAGAGATTCCAAAAATGAAGTAGGAAGGTTTGGTGAACGATTTTTGTATAAGGCATGACGTGACCCTGACTCCCGTAAGTCAGCATAGATGTGACTAGAACGAGCCACACCGGTCCAAGTGGGGTCATTCCTCCAATCGGGCACATTTCTTCGATACCGTTATTTTAATTTGTGATTGATTTGGTGGCTACATTTGATTTTGCTTATGGGAGTGTGTTCCAAGGTTGGCAGTAGTCGCTACTATGCGTTACCACTAGTCCGGATATGCAGTTGGAATATCTACCCTAGCATTGCCTCAAATGCCATGTTCACATGCCCTAGAGCACCTTCTACGAGTTTGTTTTATACCGTAACTATGTGGTGCCCTCTATGTAAACCTCCAGTTTACGGAGGAGCGTACGGTACTGTATAGATTATGGGAATATATAAAATGTATTAAGGGGAATATGGGTAATGCCTTAACGCTATTTTAATACTTTAACTTTACCGTAGAAATATTATAATAGCATATTGTATTACATAGTAGATAGTTTAACGGATCCTTAGGAGATATGAAATTCGAACATCTCTTAAGTTATTGCACTCATGTTAGACACTGGATGGGAGATGTCAAACCCCGTAAACATCTTTGACACCGTCACATGCATATTTACTGTTGATTTAACTTACATAAGATCCTTCAATTTTGACTCGAGTGTTTTGTCTTTTTAATTTGCTTGGGTCAGCCTGAGCATTTCAGGGTTAAAGACCTTATTTCTGGAGGATGAAGACGAAGATTTATACTAATATTATTTATGATATGTATTCCACCGCATCATGTTATTCCACTGCATTTATTTATTGTTTGTCCTTGTTTTATGTGACTTTGATTTTTGTGCCGTAAAGAATAATCAAATGAATTTATAAAACAGCTTCACGAACTGCTATTTCACAATTATATTTTGTCATTCCGCTGCGAGATTCTGTATTTGTTTTTTATTCTTTCTCTACGTTTTCTTATTTACCCCAACAACAATCTACCCTTTTGAATAGTTTGAGTCTGACGTGTGTGGTTTATCGTCGATTTAAACTGTCCAAAAAAACAGGTTGAAAAAATTAGAAGGATATAACAAAAGAGACATTTGAATAAAGCGCCATTTCTCCACCATCACTAAAGGAAAGTGATAAGGTGAGATAAGGATTGCAAAGTGAATTCCTTTGATTAGTTCATGACATAGTTCCAATCTATTCTTGCTTTTTGCATTGAAGACTCCGCATTTCTTTCCTTCCAAATGATCGTAGAAAAAAATTAAGGATAAATAGAAGCTCTTATGAATATGGAACCTTCCATTTTGATTCCCTGTATATGCTTTCCTACTCCATCAAGTTGTCATGAACTGGAGGAAAAAATCCACCTTTGTTTTCAATATACTTCCAGAGGAAAAAAATGAAAGCACAACTGAAATATAAGTTGTGATTATCCTCAAGGGCATTACTATAGAAAAGGCAGGATGTCAATGTGTTTTAAATGGGTTTAGATAAAATCGTATGAGGGGAATTAAGGAAATTTTATGTCATTTGATGGCAAGTAATTTCGTCCATACCATGTGAAAAGAGGGCGAGGAGTGTGGAGAGAGAGAGTTAAGAGAATTGATTAGGGAAGCCTTAATTAAAAGAATATGAAAGGTTTCATTCTTTCAGTTATAACAAATCCACTAATTCATTACCTACAGCTTTCATTTTTTCCATTCACATTTCTCTTCTCTCCTCCTTACCTTCCATGGTCGAAAAACAAACTAAAGATTTTCAAAATTTTATCAACTCCAAATCAAATGCAAATATCAAATAAAAATGAAACGTAAGTGGTTTATCCATTTCTTGCAAGGATTGGATGCGAATCTTAGAGAACTAGGAGTTATTCTTCACTCAAAGTGTGAATCCTAGACTAGTTATTAAGGTAACCATCCTATTCCAATTTTAAAAATATATCACGTCTTGTTAGTGTGGACTAGACCTCTTATACTTTAGCGATTTTATATATGCAAATGTTGCATCTATAACCGTTTGAATCTACATATATAAATTTCTTCGAATATTTTTTGCATTTTAAATATTATTTTTGGAGTTTTGTATTAATTTATAAAAATATATGTCTAGCCGCATTTGTTTAAAATATATATATATATATATATATATATATATATATATATATATGTATGTATATGTATATGTATGTGTGTGCGTATATTAAGTGATGATAACTTTATTAATATATGTATATTTGAAACTTATGTATTTTAATACAATAATAAAATTATTTTATTTTTGGCTACTTATTTACTTTACAAAATTGTATATATATTCCATATTTAAAGTATATTTAAATATTTTATATATTTTAATTTGATATTTAAAATTAGTTACTTAGCAAAATTAGATATTTTGGATTTTAAATTCGAATCTGTTTTTTTGACTTACTCAAATCTATCCAAATATTTTTAATTTTTTATCATTTAATATATAAATTAATTTTGATACATAAACATATACAAACATATATACATATATGCTTAACATGTTTTGAAGGCAAGTTAAAAAAGAGAAAATGAATGCTAAAATATCTCCACCTTTTCTTCTCCTTAATTGTCACTTAAATGCCTTTTACTCTTTCTTTAATGCCACTTAATGCCTTTTATTCTTTCTTTAATACAATTTAAATGAAAGATTAGCCATTCGAAATTGAATCTACTTTTATTGAATTAGTCAAATTTATTTAAATATTTTAAATTATCCATTTCATGTAATACATAAGTTAATTTTGGTAGATACATATAAGTTCAAAGTGTTTTGTGACAATCATTACACATATAAATGATGCGTGTATACATTATAGATGTAAACCTCAACACACGCATATATATATATATATATATATATATATGCATATATTAAATTTGTACGCCATATACCATGCTGCACGTGCATGTGCACTATACACATATGAGTGCATTCGATATACATATAATAATATATCTAATATAAATTAAATAAAACCTCATTTTAAAAAATTAAATAAAATAAGGTTTTATTTAAAAACAATATTCGATTGGATCTAATATTTTTTTAGAATTATAGCCCAACATAACCAAAATAAGAATTTTTTGAAATACACGTATTTCACCTACTTCCGAGTGGTCGGTTACTTTAATGCTAGGGTTGCCATTTGTGGTAGCAGGAAAAAGACTAAGCAAGACTCACGACTAAGGACCAAAAACCCTACAAATCGCCTACAACAAAACTAACCCATAGCATATAGGTACAATCAAATTAACCTTGCCATAGATCTGGCAGCACACCTATCGACCAAAGAAAAGTGCTTTCTTACAAAAATCCATAATTAGAATGAAGTAAAAAAAGCACAATATTGCCACTTTTAGATATAATCCAACAATCTCATTTGGAAATCCTAGTAGTACTTTATAATTATGATGGGGAGAAGACGAGTAGGAGATGTCAGATTTGGCTAGGAGAAGCAACCGCGGCTTGGGAAACCAACTAAGAAAGCATGGAAAATGGATAGTGCAAAAAGCGAGAGCTTGCGATGGTGGGAAAAGTCGAGATAAGGATAGAGGAAAGAAAATTCTAACATGGACAAGAAAAGGAAGAAGAAAACATGAAATATGAGAGAATAGGAGGTTGAAAAAGGCAGGTACAATATGGAACCTTTAGCCCTATTGATACAAGCTCAAGACTTTAAATTTATTTTAGAAGTAAAATAAGTAATTATTAATATGGGAAAATAATTAATTAAAATAAAATAGGTGAAATTGTGTAGTTTTGGGAAAAATAAATAAGTTAATGGAAGGTAAGCATTTAAAAATTTAGTGAAATTTGTAAATGATAGCGATTTAACCAATTTTTTTTTAAAATTATCATGATAATTTTTAATATGGTTATTAGTAACGATCCATATTTTACAAACTGGAGAATCATAAAATAATACTTTAAAATCCAAATAGGTCGTATGAGCCCAAAATTTGGGAAATGTTGAGTATTGACATATTTGACCCTTAGAAATTTTATTTGGCAATTTTGATCTAAAAAAATTGCAAGGGCCATAACTTTTGATAGCCACTTCTTGATGAATAATATGCTGGTTTCTCTTCTATAAAGTGGTCATAATAGATTATTTGCCTTACTATTTAGGAGGTTGGCCATTTGAAGTTATATAAATTTTAGACAGATTAGCAGGTAATTAGTTTAAGCTCATACTTAGCCTACTAACCCATTTTTGGATTTGAGCTAATAGAGCTAATGGGACAACCCTTATTCATCATATTCCACTTCCCAAAACTTCTAAACCCCTATTAATCATCTCCTCGGCCAATATTGTTTTAAATCCTTACTTTATTTAGCAAAATCAAACAAATTAAAGAGAGATTGGTAGGGGGACTAGCAAGGGATTTATTAATTACTATTTGGGTGCTTTGGAATTCAAGCCAATTAATGTCCATCTTGGATCTACCATGATTCTAATGCATTTTGGGATTTGGGTGAGTGATTTGTGTCCCTCATTGTACCATGGTTACTAATATAATATTAAATAATGTTTTTTAAAACGATTTCAATGGTTGAAATGTGTTTTATGATAGACGTAAAACTAATATTGATTTTAGAATGAATTTAAAGAATTAAACGTTGATTTTTATTCATTTTTGTATACTCGATCAAACTAACCATCATTTTTCCATATGGTTAATTTTAGATGATATAAATACTTGGTTCATGATTGTATTGATTGATACGAGGTGCAATTATGTTTGTAAATTGTTGACTTGAAGTGTATATGATCCATTTGAGTGTAGTGAGTGGCAGTTGTGCCTGAGATTGCAACGCTGCAAATTTTTTTAGATCTGACTATTTGCACACAAAATGGAGCAAAAAGAGGGATGGATGATCGATGCTGGAAGTTGGAGCAGCAACACGGCCAATTATTGCTAAGTGCATTATTCGATGTCAAACGTTCTAGCACCATTCGGGCCCGAATGATTTAGGTGAAGTGGAAGTGCACAAGTGTGCATGAGGAAGTGAGTATGGGTTCAGGTGATTTCTTTAGGCATGTCGAGGATAATTTCCAAGACAACACTTCAATGAAACAGAGAAATGGTGAACCTAAAATGGTTTTCATTGGCGGCTAGCTTAACTTTGGGACTTGGATGCTAAAACTTCAGGTTGAGCTAAATGCATCTCCAGGCTAATTAAGCTATGATGAACCATTTGGCCCTTTCAATACTTAGCTAAATATGGCTACGTGTTGACAAAATGTGATCGGTACGGATCACACTGGGGTGATATACTTCATTGATTAATTTTTTAATGTTTTCAAAGAGCTTGTGGTGATCGATCAACTGATGTTTAGGATACCTATTTTAATGCATATGGCCAGCAAAGATTGAATTGACGATGAAGGAAATGATGTGAGTTTCAGATAACGAAACTAGAGTGACTTCAAAACTAACATGATGAGATTCTATGGTTTTGAAGTGTTTTCTAGAGACATTTCGAATTTTGACGTATCAATGATGTGAATCGGTGGGGTCGAGTACTTCAAGTGAGAAGTGTGCATATGATTTAGTTGATGGTCTAAGGAGGCACATTTAACGATGTAAAGTGACAAAGTGGAGCATAATGTGTTCTACTATTGAGTCGTATGCTGAAAAGATCATTGATAATTTTGGATATGATGTATGTTTCGTAGGGCAAGTGTATATTAGGAAGTTTATCTATGTGTCTTGGACCTTCGTGTTGGTCTGGCCTGCCTTAGTGAAAGCAATACCTATGTGATGGTATGTGGTCGAGTGTCCTATTCGATTTCAATGCAGTTTGTCATCGACCTTCGTAATGGTCGTATGAATTATTATATATAAGAATTCACCTTGGTGGGGATGCGAGACCTTAATGATTATCATTGTGATTGTTATGTGTGTTATGATTGTTGTGTTTTCCTTGATTGCTATGGAAATGGGATGGATGTTTTTATGATGTAGGTATTAATGTGTTAGATATCTCAACACCCTCTACTATACTTAGTGTAGAATGCCCATATGATGATAGCATGGCATATATTATGTTATGTGTTAACATGTTGGATCCAGGGACAAGTCAGGTATGATTCTCCATACCTTCTGTTCATCCTTACTATAACAACATTTATAGTATCTTGATATTTTAGATCGCTCGTATGTGACTATTGTCTGGTATATGGCTTTACATTTTGCTTCTTATTATCTTGGGTACTCTTAAATGAGTAGACTAGATAGCAGATGTGAGGTATGCAGGGTGTTATTTAAAAGACATGTAGGAGTCTACGCATTTCGTATATCTACTTTTGGAAATTATCTGCTTTATTCCCACTATGAGACACTGTAAGCTTTACCAATGCTATGCTATTATTTATCTAGAGACATCTTTGTTTGAGTTAATCATTCGATGTATAAACTCTATTTCCTATTTTGTGTAACTATGGTGATCCTACTACACTCTAATTATGTGATTCATTTTAGCTATATTATCGTCTCTCTTGTTTTATATCATGTGATTTTTATATGTTACCCTGTGTATTGTGAGATGTATGGAAAGCTTTGCTTAGGAGTTTCCTACTTTATTGTTGACTATCACTCTACATCGACCGCTACCGTTGTGGTGCCCTATACATATATATAAGGTATCGGAGGTGTGAGGTGGTCATCACAATTGGTATCGGAGCTTAGGTTGAAATACAACCTAAGTTGATATGGGATCCATTAGAGATAAGGAGGAGTTATCACCTTAGAATGGATCAAGTAATATATGAGAGGGCGTACTTGTTATATATTTTGATTTCCAAAATTATATAATAGTATATATAGTATAAGTTATGTTGCACACACGAGTATGACTTATGCAATTTTCCTTTTTGAGAGACTGATCATTCTTATTATGGATTATAAGAATTAGCCGGCAAAATAAGAAATGCTACAAGGACCTATGTGTCTTGATTAGAAGACAAAGCATGCCTAGAGGCTTCTAACCTCGATATGAAGACCATGTTCAATAAGGTGAGAAGGAACATGCTACAAAATCCCCAAGTGGGTGCTCCTAATGCTATTAGTGTTGGTGCTCAAATGCAAGCACCCAGAGAAGACTTTTCTGAACAAGGATTGTTATAGACTAGGAGGTAAACCGTTCTTTGGAACAGAATCTGATATGGAAGTGTAGGATTTGTTGGACACTTATTAATGCATTTTCAAGGACTTAAAGCTACAAGATGTGATGAAATGGAATTTGGCCTCTAGGAAGCTCCAAGGTTATGTTGTGGATGGTGGAATGTTGTTAAGATCGCTATTTATATGGATCTGTTTACTTAGGACCAGTTCAATGGCCAATTTGAAATGAAGTTCATACTGGCTGCGTAGAAGTCAGTGTTGTTCAAAAAGTTTACTAATTTAAAGCAAGGAGACATGTCTATTTTAGAGTATGTGGTCGAGTTTGACATGATGTCAATGGGTTGTCTTTTTTAGATACTCCGCTAAAAAAGAACAAAAATTTT
This sequence comes from Allium cepa, assembly GCA_030765085.1. Lineage (NCBI taxonomy): Eukaryota > Viridiplantae > Streptophyta > Magnoliopsida > Asparagales > Amaryllidaceae > Allium > Allium cepa. The sequence goes on from CM060928.1 coordinate 593,559,619, forward strand.
ATAATTAGATTGGATAATTTTCTCGGAGAAAAGCTAGTAGGTTATATCAATGAATTCTTCAAGAAGCTGATGGAAAAGGCTCTAGGACATGTGAGTCTTTATACTAAGTCCAAAGTTCTTGTTGTTGCTAAAGAAAGCCCTAAGCTGCAAATGAGTAGGAGTGGCAAGAAGAAATGGAAGAACAATAAATGGAATAGGCAGTTCTAGGGAAAGAAAGGCAAATGGGAGCATGTCTTCTTTAACTTTCAATAAAAAACAACCTCAAAAAGAACTATAGGGATTGTAAGAGTGACGATAAGAAATGCTTCAACTGTGATAAGGCTAGGTATTTGAAGGACTGTCTTAACATCCCTAATTTTAATAAGTAATTAATTAAGGAAAATATGGGTTTGGACAAGACAAATAAATGGAGGACATCATGCACTATGACATTATATAAGAATCGTACATCGGTCAGCATAGGCATAGCGGTAGTACATTGAGGTCAATGAGTGAGCCTAATGCCCCTCCAAAGGCCCATATGCAAGGTAAATTCTAATTTGGATCGTACGGCCACAATTTAAAAAATTCCCACTCTAATTTTTGGGAATTCCCGACTTCATTCAAAATTCCCGCCAAAGGCACCTCGGCAATCCTTGCACATCAAATAGAGAGCACAAATAGATGACATCTGACAGAATCCAAGGGTCGACAAATGATGGAAAGAAAACGATTCTAGCAATTTGTGTATGTTTCAAGATTAATAATAGAAAAGGCACTGTAACATGAACAAGACCTTTTTGTTTTGAGGGCTTCTAACCTTTTTCTCTTTTCTAAACCTTAAGGTTTAATTGTACCTTTTGCTAAGAAATTCTATAACAAATCAATGATAAAGGAAGAAAGAGAAACTGTCCCCATGGACGTAGGATTCCATAAAATCCAAACCATGTAAATTTCCAATGTCCTTTACTACTTATTTTCTTTTGCTATATTCCTAATAGTTTTCAGTATTATATTTCATCTTATTTGTACTCCAATTGAACATTGATTGGATTTGATATTTTAATGAATAGTTAAAGTACAACTACTTGATTTTGTAAACATTCAGTGGTATAATCATCACTTAATGGAAAAATTAAGACCACTTAGTTTTGCTAATTCAAATCAATGGAGTAATTAGGAGATTAATTGCTTTATACTTAATTAAGGAGTTGGAGAACGAAAAGTTCATAAATAGAAACTAAAGATCTAGAAAATTTAAAGACTTAGGTGAGTAATACTACATCTTATTTACCATTTTCATTATTACTTGTATTCAGTTTTAATTATATATAATAGAATTCCTATGCGTGAGTTGTTTATACGAGTTAAGCAATGCTTTAATGAACATTTTAGGGTAAAATAACTATATTAAAGGACGTTTAGTTATGTTTCCCTGCTCTAATGATTTCAAAATGATATATGAATCTAACAATATGTTTTAAACATCATTTTAGAGATGGATTTTAAGTTAGAAGATTTTCGACAATCAAAATAATTATATATGAATTTATAAAGTAATCCATGTATTGCATACATAAGGGAAAATGGCTGAATAATGGAAATATGGGTGAGAATGGACTAAAGAATATATTTATATATTCTAGAAATTTTGTAAATTATGTTCCTTGATAATTAAGAAATTCAAAAAGCTTTATTGAAAGCTGAAATGGGATAATAAGATAACTGAGACCTATTATGCATGCAAATTGTATAACTAAGTAGTAAGGGGACAATATCCTATAAAAGTACTATAAAAATTGCTGTAGGATCAAATCAGAACCAAAAGATAGAATGAATTGATAAAAAGATTAATTAAATGTCTAAATAAAATAAATAAGACGAGTACAAGTAAAAAGCCAAAAGTAAATGCCGAAGGTGGGGGCTAGAGCCGATGGCTAACATGGATGAAACATAAGAGAGCGGGTGTCACTGAAAGATTAAAGGGTGCCAAGACCAAGCGTGATAACAAGATGCGGTGTCGAAACAAATCCATGAAGGTTCTCGGCTTCCCTAAACAAGACCAGGGATATTGTGGCCGAGACTTAGTTATTTTTGGAAGAAAGTCAATCTTGAGATGAAGGTCTCGATGTAAGGTCATAGATAGCAACCGAAGCCTAATGATACATTAAAATGTCAAAGTCGATATAAGGCATGTGTAGCATCAAAAAGAGCTTAATTTATAGTAAAATTATAAACTTAATACATGGCTTATGTGGCATCCATAAGCCTATTCACGACATTAAATTAATGTGATGGTACAAGGTCTATGTGGCATCGATAAGAAGATTAAATGAATAAAACGATATAAGGCTATGTGGCATCCAATGGCCTATTCATAGCACTAAATGATAAAGGTGTAAGGTCTATATGGCAACCCAATGTCCAAAAATAGAGATTACATTTGGTAAATAGTTATTAAGCCTGTGTTGCAACATAGTGTTTAGATGGGACTTAAATTACGGTAATGACGGATAAGGCCTATATGAAAGCACAATGTCAAAAAATGAAATTACATTGGGTAATGAGGCATAAGGCTGTAGTGGCGGCCCAATATTCAAAAAGTGACATTGTATTCAGTAGCTTGATATAAGGCCTATGTGGCAACCACGTGTCTGATGATGGCACTAAAGTGAAGAAGTAAGGCCTGGTGGGTATCTAAAGAACCAAAGATGAAAATCCTTTAATAGCGTGTATAAGGCCTTCATGGCATCCTTATGATTAGAGTAAGTATGCAAATTAAAGAGCAAGGCATAAGGCCTTTGTGGTAGCCACAAGAATAATCAATATGATGATAATATAAGTAGGGCATAAGGCCTTTGTGGAAGTTGAAAGTAAAAGTAAATATGACCTATACTAATGGTAAAGGCACAAGGATATTGTGGCAGCCAAAAGTGTGATTACCTTTTTATTCCTAGGTAGTAGGATAAGGCCTTAGTTGCAAGACGAAAGACTAAATTTGACTCAAGTCTTGATGTAAAAATAAGTATATGGAACACTTAATATTTGATATCACTTATGTTGTTATTCATGCTGATTAATTATTTTTGTTGAAAAGCAAAGTGAAAACTCATTTCGTGCTTTAGTAGTATAGTCGCACTATGTGTTATGTTTAGGGTAAAACATTACTCATATCGAACTTTATGTTTGATCCATGATTTTATAATTATTTTCCCATAAACTAGTGGGTACTCGATTGACTAAGCTAAGTTTATGAACTTAGAGAATGACAAATAAGCTTGTCGAAGATGAAAGCGGGAGGCTTGGTCGTAGTTAATAGTTGATTTGTTTTCCATTGTACAAGTGTTTATGTCGGCACCATCATATGTCGGGCATGGACTCTATTTATATTCTATTTTTTATCCTTGCATGGGCATGTTTTGGGATGTATTAAAAAATGAAAATGAAAATGTATCTAAAGATTATTATTACATTTGTGTGTAATGAAAATAATATTTTCTCTATTTACTTAGACTATAATTTATATATTAAACTCATTCTGTCATTGAAAGGTAATTCAATGGTGACTATAGCACATCGGGGTACCACCTTTGGGTTTCAGAACGGTGGATATTACTATTGTCCCGAGCCATTGAAGAGTATGAAGGTTATGTCTACTTATGTGCTTAATGCTATTCCTACTTCGTCGAGTACTCCATCAACAAAGGAGAAAGTGAAGGGTGGCGTCATCTAAGGTATGCTTTCTATTTATGGTATACCTACTTATGTTTTGTTTGATATTAGTGCATCCCATCCATTTATATCTAATGACCTAAGTGGCATAACTACATGCCTCAAATCCTTCATTGAGTCGATGCAGAGCTTAATTTCCCATGGTGGAGTTCATCCGGTCACCTAGTAGATAAACTAGGACTGAGACCTGATTCATTGGACATACTTCTGGTAGTGACAAACTCTGTTGGTGGTTCGACCAGTTTGTGTATGGTTTGTCTGGACTTAGTGTTCTTGAGTCATGGATGTGTGTATCTTATGATTTTTTTATGGTTAGGTTAGTTGGGTTCGATATCATATTAGGGATAGACTGCCTGAAGAATAATAGAGTCATAATGAACTGTGAAAGATTGTCGACGATGGTCGGGATCAGTGATGAGTGCAGGCTAGAGTTGAGCTGCATACCCCAGGATGTAGTGATGGTTAGCATTTTATATCAGCTCTAGGGCCCATACAAGAATTTTCATCAGTACCCATATAAAGGAAATATTTAAATGTATTTGAGGAGGTGACTAGATGAACTCCACCATGGGAAATTGAGTTTCGCATCGACTTAATAAAGGATGTGAGGCATGTAGTTATGCGAGAAGGAAGATGACACCTAGTGAGCAACAAGAACTCGAAGTGCAAATGAATGACCTGTTGAGGAAAGGGTTTTCAAAGGAGCATGCCAAATTGGGAAGCACCAGTAATGTTTGCCACAAAGGCGGATAACTCCCTGAGCTAAAATAAAGTGACTAGGAAGAACAAGAATCCACTCCCATTTATTGATGACTTATTCAACCTGCTCAACAACTCGAAGGTGTATCTCAGTTAGACCTAGCGATAGCATTCTCAAACTGAGAGTAGCGAAGGAGAGTGTGTCGATAACTATGTTCTATACTCTATAGGGATTCTATGAGTGGTTGGTAAGTTGTTCGGGCTAATCAATGTGAAGGCATACTTTGTTGACCTTATGAATCGTGTTCTCAAGGATCAATTGAATATATTTGTTCTTATGTTTGTTAATGATATGCTTCTAATTTTTGGATGTAAAAGGAACGCAAGACACACTTGAGGATTGTGCTAGAGGTGTTGAGGAAGCACCAGCTGAAAACGAAGTTTTTAAAGTGCCACATTTGAAGGAGTTTTGTAACGACCCAGAATTTTTGAACATTTGAAAATGAAATATTTAATTTATTTTAAATATTTGAATGATGGTTTGACTTGAATTTCAAATTTTCAGAATGAATATGGCGATTAAATTATAGAGTTTAATCTATTGAAAGTTGAATAAAAATTTAAAATCTCCAATTTTAAGCCGATTAAAAATATTTCAAAGGATTGTAAAATCCATATTGATAATACTGAAGATAATAGAAGCTTCAGAATTGAATTTCAAAGTGAATGTTCAGTTTTGAAATTAAATCGTTTGAATCGATATTTAAAAATAGCCGTCCGAGGCACAGTCTCGGAATTCGACGAAACCAGTTCCATTGGGTCCGTAATATTGAATTATTACCGGATTTCAAATTTTGTATTATTCGGAGTTGTTATGTGAGCACACTGTAAGTAAACGCGTTGAAATTAAATCGAATTCGATTTAATTTTTAAATTTGAATTTGGTAAACATCAGCACGTTACACGCCTAAAATCACGCCCAAAAATCACGGAATAGATCGTGGAAAGCATGCTTCATTCGATTGTAAATATCACGTCCCCTCCCTTTCCAGATTTTCAAATCAAAGAAAATCAAAATGGCCGCAGCTTCAAACGAAAGAAAATCTTCATTCAAATTAAAATTCTCGTTCCATAACCAAAGTAAATGGCCGCACTTCCTTCATCTTAACTCAAATCAAAATCCCGTGCTTCAGAAAAAAAAAACTTTGTTCAAAATGGCCGAAGCCCTAAATCGAAATCAACTAAGGCATCGCGAGATGGCGGCGCTCGACCACGCGCGTAGGCCGAGGTCGCGATGACGGAGGCGCGTTCAACTTCATGGGAGGTGAGGCGTTCGGTTGTCAGAGACGAGCGCGATTTCGAGGCAAAGGGGGCAGCGCGCGATTAGGGCTTGAGGCCGAGTAGGGAGGAGATGCTCGCGAGCTAGTCGCGGTGACTCGAGCAAGCAAGGGGGGTGGCGACTGTTCGTTGGCGGCGACGATTCGTATTAGGGTTCGTGTTTTTTCCAGTAAGGTATCGATGTTGTTTTTATTATTATTTAATTACATGTTGAAATAAATATGCAGATTCGATTTTTTTTTAAGTTAAAACAGTTTATCTTTTCAATTTAAAGATTATAATATATGTATAAAAAATTTAAACAGTAAACAGGAAAAAAAACAGATAAAAAAATGTGTAAATAAACAGAAGATTTATTTTACAGTAAGATGTAAATCTGTTTCATTTTTAGTTAGATATAAATATACAGTTCAGGTATGTATTATTATATACAAGGTAAATAACTTTTTTTTTTTACAGTAAATAATGTATGTATATATATATATATGAGATATAGTTTCAAAGTAAAAATAAAAATAAATGAATGAATACATTATAAATTTATTCGTTTATTTTGAAATTAATTTCCGAAAGTAAATTTTGTTTCAAATTTAAATTTTTAGTTAAAATAATTTATTAAACAAAGGAATTTTAAAAGATTGAAGAAATTTATATAAGCAAAATGTTTGAAATATTTATGAAAATGAGGTTTTGGTTTAAAGTAAAAGGGAAGTTAGTTTGAAATTAAAAGGTTTAGTTAAATAAATTTATTTAAGTAAATTTAGTTGAAATTTAATTTGAATTAGACAAATTGTTAAGACTAATATGTTTAAAATTAAAAGGAGTTAGTTTAATATTAAAAGTAGGGGATTTATTTGTAAAAGGAAGTTTGTTAGAAATTCAAATTATTTGGTGAAATAATTTATTAAAGGAAAATGTGTTTAAGAAATTTAATTATCAGTTTAAGATTAAATAAATCCATTAAATGGAAATTTATTATTATTCGATTCAGTTCAAATATTAATTAAGATTGTACAATTTATACAAGGTCAAAATTGTGAAGGAAACAAGCTGAAATGGAAAAATGGATTGCTAATAAAAGCTAAGGTGAGAACTTCTCACTCAAAAGGGTTTTATTTAAATTTTAAATAGTTAGATTTAAAATTTCTTGAATGTATGTTAAATGATGATTGCCGTTATTGATTGCTGTTTGATTGTGATAGTAGATAAAATAGGATATATCTATATATAGCAATATATATATATATATATATATATATATATATATATATATATATATTGGCATATGTATATATTGGAATTGATTTCCCGTATTGTATAGCGGATGAGACCCTATTGCGCCGCCTATTAAGCGGATAATATTTTATAAAAACCCATATACCGCGATATCCCGTCTTGAAACGGGATTGGTATTGTGCTAACATCTGTGGATGCAGGGAAACAGGTTGGAGGGATCCGACTGGATTCCTCAACCGTATTTATTTATTTACATATATTGTGATATTTGTTGATTATCATATCGATATATGATATTTGGATGTCGTGATTGACTATTTAGTGCTGCTGCATCATCGGATCCATTTCTGAAGTTTAAAATAATGATTTTGGTTTTTAAAGGAATTTTAAAGTGATTTTTGAAAGTATACGTTTTATTAAATTTTGAATTGTTAAAATGAATAAACGTTATAATTTTATTTTCATAAAAGTTATGATTTTTGGAAAATAATACTTAAGTATGATTTTGAAGTATATAAGCTTTAAATATCGATTTGTAAATCAGTAAAAGAATAAGTTTAGTTAAATTGGGATTTTTTTTGAATTGTTTTAAAAACAATTTATATAAAAGATTTAAAATTTGATATTTTATAAGTTTAAAAGTACTGGAATTATAAACGAGCTTTTATAAGTGTTAAATTGAAATAAGATGGATTTCATAAGTGAATGAAATATACAGTTTTATAAATTGTGAAGTTATAAAATGAATAAATTGTGTAAAATAAAGGATTTATAAGTAATTAACTTATAATATGGACTTTTGGTATATATTGAAATATACAGATTGAATTGGATTAATAAAGGAGATTTATAAATCGAATCTTATAAATAGAAATGGAATTTATAGACATGGTTTATAAATTCGAAATCAATGGAGTTTGATAAATTGAATGTTGAAATTGGTTAAGGAAGTGTATTCACGATTTTGGGACAGTGAATATATTATTAAATAAAATAGATATGCTTGGGAAAATGAATATTATAAATTGAAGTTAACCGTTTAACGATGTTGTAAAAGGTGCAAACATCGAAAACATAGATTTCAACATTCATTGTTGAAATAGACGTTTTCGAGAAATGAGGAAATGGTGGACTATAACACCGTTGTTATAGTAAATAATTTTCGAAAGGAAATGTTTTTGTATAGTATTGGGATTTATATATCTATCTAAATTTCGAATCCCTATACTAGTGATTTTGGGTCATCGTAACGATGTTTTACGCAACATTCATTTTAGCCCAAACAAATGTGTTTAAGTGAATGTTTTCCTTAAAGAATAAAATATATACTTAATTTCGATATTAAGTATATTGAATATTTTCCAGGTATTGAAATGAATGGATTTGTAAATTACTTATTATTTAATAAGTAGGGAAATGTTTTCCAATATGAAATGAATGTTTTGAGAATTATCTTTTTAAGATAAATTGGAAGTGAATATTTGAAAATGATTTGAAAATCGTATGTTCACAGATATTTTTAGAAATGTAAATTCAATATGGAATTTATAAATGAAATTGGGAAAATGGGTTTAAAAATAAATATCGACTTATTTTTAAAGTATGGAAATTATATATATATCTTGTAAAGATATTTTTGGAAATGAATAATTTGGAAAATTATTTGGAATCTGGTGATGTTGTGCATACCTATTGATAGTTAAATAACCGACTATCAATATTTACCTTTAAATAGGTATTTGTTGTGATTGCTTGAATTTGTATTACACTTATTTTTAAAAAAATAAGCGCTTACTATTCGGGTTAGCCGAAAAAGGACCTTGGGGTCGTATAACCCATTCCGAATATGTGATACGTCGTTGTGAATTGCATTTGAAGACCGGTGTTGAAGACCGGATATTTTCGAAAACGAAAGGGTTTCTTGTCGATTGTCTCTGCACTGGTTGATCCCCCGTATAGAGATCTCCATATGTGATAGGAAATCCGGACGTGATTAGAGATTATCCGGATTGCAAGGACTTCTTTGTAAGTGCCTTCGGTTCTGTTCGATCCCGGAACAGACTTGTATGGATTGTATGTCTGACATTACAAATTGAGATATAAAGCTGATTTCTTTCAAATATATTTCTGTTGGTGGCGGAGAATTTATTCTCTTAGCTCAACACCCTTCTCTGAGACGTACGAGCTCAGAGGTTATGTAGTTGAAGGTTATTAGCGATATATTCCCAATTTGGTAATGTGACATGCTGAGTGTTGCTGTGAAATGATCATTGTTTGATCATTTGTTTGATTGTTTATCTTTGTGATCATTTCTATGATCATTTGTTGACCCAAAGCATATCTTTTGTATAAAGCGTGGCTTTGTGGATGAGACTTCGTCGAACCTCACACCCCGGAATGGTCGAAACAGGAAAGATGCGGCAAGGTTATTGGGGGTAGCGCCCCTTAGGGTATGTGCATTTCCTTCTGGAAAAGGGTGGTATCATGGTATGGAGCCCAGATACTTACTCATGTTGAAACACTTTATTTATTATGGTGTGATGTTGGTTACGAGCACTCGGATAAAGGTCCCAAAGGACCGGGAGATGGCATACTCGTGTTAGTTGTTACTCAGTTTGAAGGGTAACCCGGCCTTGTGTTGGCAGAGATCCGGTTAGGTTCTCAGGACGTCCTTCCAAAGGCATTTCCATGTGGCAATGGGAAGTTCCTTGGCCTGACCATTTGTTGGAAATCCAAAGAAACAATATGATCTTGTACGGTTTTAGTTGTATAACCTGCCATGGAATGTGGCGGTAACCTGCTATTGAACATGGTAGCTATAGTAGGCATAAGTGCGAAATGCCTATGCTGGCTAAGATTTATATCTTTACTTTCGAAATAATTTTCTACACTATGCACTAGTAATAATATCAAATGTTTCTTTTAAATGCGTATCAAGCATCTTTGACTATCATAAGGAGAAATCTCCTCCGATTCTGCGTTTGCATTGTGTGTGTGTGCGGGAGGCCTTATGGTAGTCTCATTTTTAAAAGCATTGCGAATTGACTTTAAAAATATTCCTCTATTTTGATTTTAAAGAAAAATAAACTGTTTTAGTTCTCACACCAGTCTTGCTTGTCTTAGTGAAATGTGATGGGGGGTTCTCGCTTTGTGATTTGGTGGCGAACGGGAGACTCTTGCCCCCACACGACCTCTTTACGGGGTTGGTTCGGCGTAAGCTGAGACAGTCGAGAGGCTGGCCGTAAAAGCAAGTTTGGGGTACCAGTGTGAGCCACGGTGGGGCTGGGATGGTTGAAAAGCCTACCGGTTGTGACTGTTGTCTTCGTATCGTTACATTTGGTATCAGAGCATATGGTTAAGCGACAACCATGGCTCTGTTGGGTATTACTCATTAGAGATAGAGTCAGTAGTACTCTAGAATGAGTTTGAGTGTAATAATAGCTATGAGAGCGTATTTGTTAGTGAATATAAATTGTTTTATATTGTGTTGACTTATTGGTTGATTGTTTATAGATTCCAGTCAATGTAGTCTTGCTAACTATCGTAGACAGGGGTTTCTAAACTCTTAAACAAGATAAACCGACATGATATTGTTTTTGAATCGGGTAAATAAGATAATTTTGCCCAAAACTATTTTTGTATAGAAAAGAAATGATTTTCTATGAATTATTATAGTATATGGTTGCATGGTTGTTAGGAAGTAATAATATTAAATTATTATCATTATTATATAAAATTAAATAAGAAATAAAATGTATAACCAAAGATTGGAGAAAATAAAATGAAATGGATTGAATTCAAGTAAACTAACTTGATAAATTATTAATTCATGGACTAATGAATTGGAATTTGAATTGGTTAAATTAAAGTTTAGTCGTGAGCTAAATTTGAAGATAAATTTGAATTTGTATATAAATTCAAGTAAGTAAAAGAAATAAATTAAAATTCCCTTTGTTAGTAATTAAGTAAATTCGAGATGAATTGAATATGGAAATTGAAATTTAAAATGAATAAGTGAATGTACTAATTGAATTAAATTAGTGAATGGAATAGATTTGAAAAGGTTTAAATGAAATTTGTTTGGTTAATAAAATAAACCGAATGAAAATATGAAATGCAAATTGAACTGAAGTGGAATTAAAATAAATTGAATTGGTATCAATTTAAATTGGTTATAAACTAGAATGGATATTCTATTAAGTAAATATCATTAAATTTGCATAGAAATAATTGTCGTTTGACACAAACAAGATTGTATAAAATTATATGAGTTAATGAAAGCAAATAAAATTGATTTTTGAATCAATTAAAATGGTATGAATTCGTTTTGCTTAGAAATGAATATAATGAAGAAAATGAGTTGTAAACGACTTGATTTAATGGAAATGTCATGTGAATTGGTCGTAAGCGACTAAAGATGAATTGAAACCATATGAATTGCTAATGGGATTTATCTTGAACATATTGCTAATGAAATCTGTATACTTGTTATTGAAAATGAATGGAATGTTAATAGATTTCTTATATTTGTCACTGACGTGTTTAAACTGAGTAAGTACAGGTTTTGGAAGCCGTTTGGCTGTATTTTGGGTTGCGCAATAAGCTAATAATTAGCCGCTTTGCTTCAAAATGCTAAATAAGGTACGCCTACGCAATAAAAATAGGAAATATGAACTGTTTTTCTGTTTTTCGACCGAGTGGGTCGATGTATACATATTTATACATATTGTAAAATTGCAAAAGCTCCTCCGTACAAGGGAGACTCTGCCAAAATTTTCCGTGAATTTTGGAAGCTAGAAATTTTTGAAAATTGTTGAAAATTTTAGTTAACGGCAAATCAATCTCTAAATTGTGAATTGAATTCAATTGAAATGTAAAATTGAATGAAAATGAATGTGTAACTTCAATAGTGAAGTAAAAATGTATAAGAAGCATATGTTAAAAATTTTGTAATGGAATTGGCAAAATAGTTTGAATGTTGGAATTGGATATTATGGCTAGCAGGATATACAGGTGTATTAAAAGAAATGGAAATGAGATTTTGATTTCGAAGATAAAATTTAATTGCTCGACAAAAAGGTACGTATTTCAATTTCAGTATGAAATTAGATGATTTTCTTCTCCAGCCACTTGGCTTTATCTTTTCTTTTTGATTCTGAGGGGCCGTGGTGCCATTTTGTAGTCGTACCGAGCTAGCCGCGCAAAGGAGACGCTGGCGAAATTTTTCGAAAATTTAGGGTGTTAGAAAATTTTTGAGAATTTTGAAAGTTTGAAATTTAAATTTAAATTTAAATTTGAATTGTGGAGAAACAATATTGTTTGGAACTTAAAATTGAAGTTGGAAAGCTAGTTGAAATGATATTGGATCTTTAATAAAAAAAGATTTGTTTTAGAAAGTTGATAAAATTATTTGGATTTTGAAAAATGAAAGACGGGATAAAGGCATTCTTCTTAACTTGTAATTTCGGGACGAAATTCTTTTAAGTGGGGAAGATTGTAACGACCCAGAATTTTTGAACATTTGAAAATGAAATATCTAATTTATTTTAAATATTTGAATGATGGTTTGACTTAAATTTCAAATTTTCAGAATGAATATGGCGATTAAATTATAGAGTTTAATCTATTGAAAGTTGAATAAAAATTTAAAATCTCCAATTTTAAGCCAATTAAAAATATTTCAAAGGATTGTAAAATCCATATTGATAATACTGAAGATAATAGAAGCTTCAGAATTGAATTTCAAAGTGAATTGTTCAGTTTTGAAATTAAATCGTTTGAATCGATATTTAAAAATAGCCGTCCGAGGCATAGTCTCGGAATTCGACGAAACCAGTTCCGTTGGGTCTGTAATATTGAATTATTACCGGATTTCAAATTTTGTATTATTCGGAGTTGTTATGTGAGCAAACGGTAAGTAAACGCATTGAAATTAAATCGAATTCGATTTAATTTTTAAATTTGAATTTGGTAAACATCAGCACGTTACACGCCTAAAATCACGCCCAAAAATCACGGAATAGAGCGTGGAAAGCATGCTTCATTCGATTGTAAATATCACGTCTCCTCCCTTTCCAGATTTTCAAATCAAAGAAAATCAAAATGGCCACAGCTTTAAATGAAAGAAAATCTTCGTTCAAATTAAAATTCTCGTTCCATAACCAAAGTAAATGGCCGCACTTCCTTCATCTTAACTCAAATCAAAATCCCGTGCTTCAGAAGAAAAAAAGCTTTGTTCAAAATGGACGAAGCCCTAAATCGAAATCAACTAAGGCATCGCGAGATGGCGGCGCTCGACCGCGCGCGTAGGCCGAGGTCGCGATGGCGGAGGCGCATTCAACTTCGTGGGAGGTGAGGCGTTCGGTTGCCAGAGATGAGCGCGATTTCGAGCCAAAGGGGGCAGCGCGCGATTAGGGCTTGAGGCCGAGTAGGGAGGGGATGCTCGCGAGCTAGTCGCGGTGACTCGAGCAAGCAAGGGGGTGGCGATTGTCCGTTGGCCGCGACGATTCGTATTAGGGTTCGCGTTTTTTCCAGTGAGGTATCAATGTTGTTTTTATTCTTATTTAATTACATGTTGAAAAAAATATGCAGATTCGAATTTTTTTTAAGTTAAAATAGTTTATCTTTTCAATTTAAAGATTATAATATATGTATAAAAAATTTAAACAGTAAACAGGAAAAAAAACAGATAAAAAAATGTGTAAATAAACAAAAGATTTATTTTACAATAAGATGTAAATCTGTTTCAGTTTTAGTTAGATATGAATATACAGTTCATGTATGTATTATTATATACAAGGTAAATAACTTTTTTTTTACAGTAAATAATGCATATATATATATATATATATATATATATATGAGATATAGTTCCAAAGTAAAAATAAAAATAAATGAATGAATACATTATAAATTTATTCGTTTATTTTGAAAATAATTTCCTAAAGTAAATTTTGTTTCAAATTTAAATTTTTAGTTAAAATAATTTATTAAACAAAGGAATTTTAAAAGATTGAAGAAATTTATATAAGCAAAATGTTTGAAATATTTATGAAAATGAGATTTTGGTTTAAAGTAAAAGGGAAGTTAGTTTGAAATTAAAAGGTTTAGTTAAATAAATTTATTTAAGTAAATTTAGTTGAAATTTAATTTGAATTAGACAAATTGTTAAGAGTAATATGTTTAAAATTAAAAGGAGTTAGTTTAATATTAAAAGTAGGGGATTTATTTGTAAAAGGAAGTTTGTTAGAAATTCAAATTATTTAGTGAAATAATTTATTAAAGGAAAATGGGTTTAAGAAATTTAATTATCAGTTTAACATTAAATAAATCCATTAAATAGAAATTTATTATTATTCGATTCAGTTCAAAATTAATTAAGATCGTACAATTTATACAAGGTCAAAATTGTGAAGGAAACAAGCTGAAATGGAAAAATGGATTGCTAATAAAAGCTAAGGTGAGAACTTCTCACTCAAAAGGGTTTTATTTAAAGTTTAAATAGTTAGATTTAAAATTGCTTGAATGTATGTTAAATGATGATTGCTGTTATTGATTGCTGTTTGATTGTGATAGTAGATAAAATAGGATATATCTATATATAGCAATATATATATACTGGCATATATATATATATTGGAATTGATTTCCCGCATTGTATAGCAGATGAGACCCTATTGCGCCGTCTATTAAGCGGATAATATTTTATAAAAACCCATATACCGCGATATCCCGTCTTGAAACGGGATTGGTATTGTGCTAACATCTGTGGATGCAGGGAAACAGGTTGGAGGGATCCGACTGGATTCCTCAACCGTATTTATTTATTTACATATATTGTGATATTTGTTGATTATCATATCGATATATGATATTTGGATGTCGTGATTGACTATTTAGTGATGCTGCATCATCGGATCCATTTCTGAAGTTTAAAATAATGATTTTGGTTTTTAAAGGAATTTTAAAGTGATTTTCGAAAGTATACGTTTTATTAAATTTTGAATTGTTAAAATGAATAAACGTTATAATTTTATTTTCATAAAAGTTATGATTTTTGGAAAATAATACTTAAGTATGATTTTGAAGTATATAAGCTTTAAATATCGATTTGTAAATCATTAAAAGAATAAGTTTAGTTAAATTGGGATTTTTTTTGAATTGTTTTAAAAACAATTTATATAAAAGATTTAAAATTTGATATTTTATAAGTTTAAAAATACTGGAATTATAAATGAGCTTTTATAAGTGTTAAATTGAAATAAGATGGATTTCATAAGTGAATGAAATATACAGTTTTATAAATTGTGAAGTTATAAAATGAATAAATTGTGTAAAATAAAGGATTTATAAGTAATTAACTTATAATATGGACTTTTGGTATATATTGAAATATACAGATTGAATTGGATTAATAAAGGAGATTTATAAATCGAAGCTTATAAATAGAAATGGAATTTATGGACATGGTTTATAAATTCGAAATCAATGGAGTTTGATAAATTGAATGTTGAAATTGGTTAAGGAAGTGTATTCACGATTTTGGGACAGTGAATATATTATTAAATAAAATGGATATGCTTGGGAAAATGAATATTATAAATTGAAGTTAACCGTTTAACGATGTTGTAAAAGGTATAAACATTGAAAACATAGATTTCAACATTCATTGTTGAAATAGACGTTTTCGAGAAATGAGGAAATGGTGGACTATAACACTGTTGTTATAGTAAATAATTTCCGAAAGGAAATGTTTTTGTATAGTATTGGGATTTATATATCTATCTAAATTTCGAATCACTATACTAGTGATTTTGGGTCGTCGTAACGATGTTTTACGCAACATTCATTTTAGCCCAAACAAATGTGTTTAAGTGAATGTTTTCCTTAAAGAATAAAATATATACTTAATTTCGATATTAAGTATATTGAATATTTTCCAGGTATTGAAAATGAATGGATTTGTAAATTACTTATTATTTAATAAGTAGGTAAATGTTTTCCAATATGAAATGAATGTTTTGAGAATTATCTTTTTAAGATAAATTGAAAGTGAATATTTGAAAACGATTTGAAAATCGTATGTTCACAGATATTTTTGGAAATGTAAATTCAATATGTAATTTATAAATGAAATTGGGAAAATGGGTTTAAAAATAAATATCGACTTATTTTTAAAGTATGGAAATTATATATATATATATATCTTGTAAAGATATTTTTGGAAATAAATAATTTGGAAAATTATTTGGAATCTGGTGATGTTGTGCATACCTATTGATAGTTAAATAACCGACTATCAATATTTACCTTTAAATAGGTATTTGTTGTGATTGCTTGAATTTGAATATTACACTTATTTTTAAAAAAATAAGCGCTCACTATTCGGGTTAGCCGGGAAAGGACCTTGGGGTCGTATAACGCATTCCGAATATGTGATACGTCGTTATGAATTGCATTTGAAGACCGGTGCTGAAGACCGGATATTTTCGAAAACGAAAGGGTTTCTTGTCGATTGTCCCTGCACTGGCTGATCCCCGGTATAGAGATCTCCATATGTGATGGGAAATCCGGACGTGATTAGAGATTATCTGGATTGCAAGGACTTCTTTGTAAGTGCCTTCGGTTCTGTTCGATCCCATAACAGACTTGTATGGATTGTATGTCTGACATTACAAATTGAGATATAAAGCTGATTTCTTTCAAATATATTTCTGTTGGTGGCAGAGAATTTATTCTCTTAGCTCAACACCCTTCTCTGAGACGTACGAGCTCAGAGGTTATGTAGTTGAAGGTTATTAGCGATATATTCCCAATTTGGTAATGTGACATGCTGAGTGTTGCTGTGAAATGATCATTGTTTGATCATTTGTGATATGATCATCTGTTTGATCGTTTATCTTTGTGATCATTTCTATGATCATTTGTTGACCCAAAGCACAGCTTTTGTATAAAGCGTGGCTTTGTGGACGAGACTTCGTCGAACCTCACGCCCCGGAATGGTCGAAACGGTAAAGATGCGGCAAGGTTATTGGGGGTAGCGCCCCTTAGGGTATGTGCATTTCCTTCTGGAAAAGGGTGGTATCATGGTATGGAGCCCAGATACTTACTCATGTTGAAACACTTTATTTATTATGGTGTGATGTTGGTTACGAGCGCTCGGATAAAGGTCCCAAAGGACCGGGGGATGGCATACTCGTGTCAGTTGTTACTCAGTTTGAAGGGTAACCCGGCCTTGTGTTGGCAGAGATCCGGTTAGGTTCTCGGGACGTCCTTCCAGAGGCGTTTCCATATGGCAATGGGAAGTTCCTTGGCCTGACCATTTGTTGGAAATCCAAAGAAACAATACGATCTTGTACGGTTTTAGTTGTATAACCTGCCATGGAATGTGGCGGTAACCTGCTATTGAACATGGTAGCTATAGTAGGCATAAGTGCGAAATGCCTATGCTGGCTAAGATTTATATCTTTACTTTCGAAATAATTTTCTACACTACGCACTAGTAATAATATCAAATGTTTCTTTTAAATGCGTATCAAGCATCTTTGACTATCATAAGGAGAAATCTCCTCCGATTCTGCGTTTGCATTGTGTGTGTGTGCGGGAGGCCTTATGGTAGTCTCATTTTTAAAAGCATTGCGAATTGACTTTAAAAATATTCCTCTATTTTGATTTTAAAGAAAAATAAACTGTTTTAGTTCTCACACCAGTCACATGACTGACTTGTAGTTTATTGTTTTCCTTCCTAAACTCTGGGTGCCCACCAATTTCCACACAGGCAGTCAAGAGTTAAGGTTTATCAGGATATTCTGGAATTCAGGAGTTGCAGAAGGCAAGCTGGATGACATGGCGTATTACTAGTACACAGTATTTCTTTTCCGCTGTTTGTGGTTGTTTGTTGTTGTTCACTCTGATGATGAAATGTAATGTGATGTAATGTAATAACTGATATAGTTCTTTGTTTGAAGATTATTCATTTATCTATTATATGTTGTTCCGCTGCGAATTGTGAGATTCTGATGATTTCTGTTTGTTCCGTTCTATTTTCTATCTTTTCTCTCTTCTTATACCTCTTTCTTCTTCTTTAACCATAACGGTACGGTTTTTCGGACTTCGATTGCTCGACAGTTGATACAGAGGACGTATTGATGTCGGCGTTCGTGAACGAAAAATCGCCGCTCGTTACAAGTTTCCATGGATTAGCATGATACTATAGACGGTCCACAAAGGGCTTCTCGAAGGTAGCAGCACCGTTAACCAACTTAACAAAGAAGAATCGGATCTTTACTTGAGACGTGTGATGTGAGCATGTATTCATGAGTCTGAAAGAGTGGTTAAAGAGTGCACTAGTGATGGTCATTCCAAGCAAGAATGAGCAGTTGACGGTATACATCGAAGATTGCGGTACCAGACTGGATGCGGTGTTGATGTGGAAGGGATATCACATATGTTTGTCGGCATCTAAAACCACATGAGAGGAAGTTCCTAAGCCATGATTTGGAGTTAGCAGCGATAGCGCTTGTGCCGAAGATATAGAGGCATTACTTTCTTGAAGAGAGGGTTGAGTTATTCACCAACCATACATCGTCCAAGCACATATTCTTACAAAATGACCTTAACCTTCATCAGCAGCGATGGTTAGATTTCTTGGCCTCCTACATCTTTGCCATTTCCTATATGCTTGGGAAAGGAAATGCTTAATTCTTATATCAGGTGACATGTTAGCCTGGGAGCTATGTTCCTTGAGTAAACGCGGTTAGAGTATATTACTCATTATGACTTTCGACATCGACATAAGCTGAGTTGGATGTGTTAGCGAGCTTGATCATTGGAATAACCCAATAGAGTGGATTGGCACTCGTCAAAGACATAATTCTAAGCTAGAGGAGATCATTACTAAGATAGAGACCAGAATAGAGTCTAAAGAGATGAAGTAGTATGGATTCGATCACAATAGTTGGCTCCATAAGGATAGTAGATTGTTTATGCCTAATGTCGATGGGTTGAGGTATGAGATACTCTATGAGTGCCATCATTCGAGATTGACTATACATCTCGAGTGCAATAAAATGCATCATGATATAAAGAAGACATTATTTTGGAAGACGTGAAGAAGGACATCCGGATATTTACATCGAAGTATATGAACCGTCAGTTGTAGATTAAGCCATGTTGTTTATTGCAACCACTTGAGGTACCTCGGTGGAAGTGGCACAAATATTGATGGACTTCGTCGATGTATTACCAAGTAAATGAGGATGGCACGATAGCTTCTGGTTTATGGTTGATAGATCGACAAAGAGTGCTCGATTCATACGCATATAGTCTAGCATAATGGAATCAAAGTTGTTGGAGTTGTATGTTAAGTGGATAGTATGATTCCATGGTGTGTCAAAGCGTATTATAAGAGATCGAGACCCATTATTCATGAGCGGATTTTGAAAGAGCTTACAAATGGCATTGGGGATGGAGCTACATTTAAGTACATCTTATCCTCCAAAAACCGATGGGCAGACTGAGAGATTGAATTGTATCTTAGAGGATCTCTTACAAGCTTGCATATTTTTCTTTGGAGGCTCATGGGATGATCATTTGCATTTTTTTAGTTTCACGTAACAATCTAGATTTTTGAGTTAAGAACAAAATAAATAAAGATCTAAATTGAAGAATTTAAATCATTAGTTTGGAATTTGTATTCTTTTGTCAAAGATAATTTTGTTTTAGAATAACCAATTCTAAATAATTATGAAATTGAGTAATAATAGTATTTTCAAAGTGTTAAAAATAACTTGAAAACATTATTGAGATTTTATTAATTATGGTGAATTCTAAATTTATAAGATATTGGAGAAATTTGAATTTTTTAGTTTTGTTTAAAGATAATTGGAATTAGTATTTGTATAAGAATATTTAACTGGTTTAAATCTTTATTTTTAAATTAAAAGAAAAATTGATAGTTTGAAAATTTTAATTGTGTTGGATTTTATTCTCAAGTTCATTAAAAGTGTTTTAATCTTCAAAAGTAGAAAAAGGCTTGATTTATTTAAGAAAGTGATTATTCGCTTATTAGTATTACGCCCATTTATAAAGTTAATAAAGAAGATTCCCTTTTCTCTTTAGTCTATACGTTCATTTCTAGTGAACTTGGAAAAACAATGAGAAAGAAGTCGGTAAACTTCTCCTCTTTGAAACCTAGAAACCAAAATCAAAATTCTCCAATTCTCTTGCAATCTAAACATTTTTAAAAGCTAATAAAATCAATGTAATGATTTGAAAACCTATTATATCATCTAGTTTAATTGATTTCAGTTTTTATAGTGTTTGATTTGTTTTTCTTGTTTTGGTTAAGAGGGTTTTAGGGTTCTATTGAATTAGAGAAGGCTGCCAAAATCTTTGGTTGTTTGATTTGGAAGCAAAGAAAATTAGGTGTGTTAATTAATTAAAAAACCTATCTATGAATTTTTAAGTGTATGTATATGAATTGTATGCAACGTTATGAAATAGATGTGTGGATGGTTGCTGAAATGTATTAGAAAAATGTGTTGAAGTAAAACAGTGATAACTTGCATGTTTATAACCCATTTGGGGTCAATCATTTTAGGTGAGAAACTAGATTCAATGAAAAAAAATTATTTCTTGGTTACTTTTTGACATTTTTCCATTTATTTAACCTAAAATAGAATTGAAATTACGATTACAGTTCTGTCTTTAACACAATTTTTTGAGTTTTAAACCTGCAATTATTATGCTATATCTTTTACTTTACTTATTGGAATTCGATAATTTTGAATGTTCTAGCAAGCATAGACATTTTCCTATAACTTTTATGTTTTCTGTTTTCAGTTATGCAACTATATGGTAAAAATGCGTTTTAGTGTCGCTAACCCGAGAATAAACGAAAGAGATAATGAATTTAAAACATGAGTTTTTTTGCCATAAAATTTTAACCGTAAGTCTAAATATGATGTTCTTTTTCTTATTCCAAAGATTCTAATTTTATCGAAAACTTTCATGTTTGAGTTATGCAAACTTTTGTGTTTTAAATAGTCGAAATCATATCTCTTTATCGTTGCCCTAAAAATAAAAGACAAAGTTTATAAATTTAAACCTAAAATTTAAGGTTATCATAATTTTTGAACTGTAAGTCCAAAATTTATGATATTTTTCTTGTTTGAAAGTTTGGACTTTTATCTATAACTTTCATGTTTTGAGTTTTGTAAAATTTTGAGATTTAAAAGATCAAAACTACTGATTTTAAAACTTTAAATTTGATTCAAAAATAAGTATATTTTAGAACGAAAGGTTTATAATCGAAAATGATAGTTTAAAAAGATTCAAATAAAACCTCGTGGAACACATACATACATACATACATAGCTTTCAAAGCTATTTTATAATTCTCTAAAAATATGATTTCTTATTATTTAATAAATCTTGAGATAAATCTTGTATTTGGTAGTTACTTTGTATTTAAGGATTTGGGATAAATTTTGAAATAAAAATTTTAAGAGCCTTAATTCTATAATATGATGAGTACTAATAATTGATTTAATGTTCTTGATTGATTTAAATACTCTCAAGTAACACTTCATATGATATTGTATAAGTCACTGAATAGAATATTTGAGTAGGAATTACTAACCCATTAGCGAATACTTGAATTTCACCGGGTAGTATGGGAGTTATATTCTTGTGATTGCTATTAGAAAAGTATTTAACACTATAGGATTGCATTCTCTTTTGATGTTCAGCATTTGTATATGCTGATAGATCCTTAAGGGAATATATTTCAGGTTTTCCAGTGATATCTATAATGAGCGAGATTTACTAGCTTCTAGTAAATTCTAGAATTTCACCAGGCGGTGTTGGATGTATTTGTTAAGTTTCGTGATTATTGAAGTGATAGTATTTGGCATTTTAGAGATTACTCTCTTTTGGTGTTCGACATTTGTGTAGGCTGATAGATTCTTAAGAAGTATGCTCTTGGTTTTTTACGATCCTTGCGGTTGGTATAAGTTATATCTTCTTAGGACATTGAGTTATGTTTTCTATGATCATTATGATCGATATGGACAATCCTTGAGATCATTTGGGATTTTGTTTCGTTTTCCATGGTATGGATAACATTAGTCAGATCGATATGGATTATTATATTGACCTGGTATTTTGAAATGTTTAAAACGATAATCATCCATACATGTCAAACTTGAATTGTTCAAAACAGTAGATTGTTAATTTATATTTTGCAAAACTTAGGATATGCAGTAAATAAATCAATCACAGAATCAAAGACTGTAACGACCCAGAATTTTATTAATTAAAATTTGAATATTTAATTAATTTTAAATATTAATAAGTGAATTTATAAGTCGAATAAATTTTATTTCGATTTATTGGATTTAATTGGATAATTAAATCGATAATTTAATACGTTAAATTATGGAAATAACTGAAAATTGGGTTAAATATGATTGAAAATGATTTGTAAAATTTTATTTTATCATATTGGAGTTAGAATGATATTTTAGAACTTTTAATCGAATTAAAAGTTAATTTGTGAAAATTGAATATTTTAATATTTAATTATCGACTGTAAAATAGTCAATTTTTGAACAGTCTCAGAATTGAACGAAACCAGTTCCATTGGATCCGTAATAGTTAGTTATTACCGGATTTCAATTTTCGTGTCAATCGGAGCTATCGTTTGATCGTGGCAGCTCGAAACGCATCGAATTATTTTTAATTTTAATTTGACGAGTGAAAATAGCCATTTTTTAAAAAGTCTCGGATTTCGACGAAACCAGTTTCATCGGATCCGTAATGTGATATTATTGTAAGGTTTCAAATTTCAAGTCAATTGGATTTACCGTTTGTCCGGTACAAATTAAAACGCCTAGAAATCGATTTAAATCGGTTTAATTTAAATTGAACGTTTTTAGCTATAACTCGCACAGATGTCCGAATTAGCTTCCGAAACCTGTTCCATTGTGTCCGGAACGCGGGATAAACCCTAGGTACGTCAGTTTCGGCGCCTAAATCGGAGTTCGGAATTTCCGGATGAATAGTGTTCGAAAATTCCTTATAAATAGCCCCTACCTTTCATAATTTTAGAAAAATAAAAACCTAACCCTAGCTTTATTCATCAGCCGCCACTACCCTATATGAACGGCCAGAAACACGCGACCTTCTTCCCTCTAGATCTTCCAATCCGTCAACAATTAGAGGAAGTTGTCAACATGAAAGTTGGAGAGGGGAGTGAGAGCTACGATGTGAACGGTGGAGATCGTGTTTGGTGTCGTGTGGGGGGAGTTATGGGGCCGCGTGCGTGGGCTGTGCACATACATGCGCGAGCATCAGGGGGTGGCCGAGCTTCATGATGTTGGTGGTGGAGGTAGCTCTCGCGAAGAGCTTCGATTTGCAAGTGGTTTGATGTGATTTCGTCGAGTGATCGCGATGAAAATTTAAACCCTAGTTGTTGTTGTATGGGTTTGGGAGTTCGGCTTTTGCCTGTAGCTATTCGCGTGATGTAGGAGAAGAGCAAGCACGGCTAGGATCGGATGGAGGCAAAATCTAACGGCCTGTATGTGATGTGGGTTTAAAATTATATTGTTATGTTGTAATTGTTAAGTTAAGAATTCGTATAAACTTCATAAATTCATAACTTTTTCATACGAGGTCGAAAAAATGCGAAATCAGTTGCGTTGGAATCGTATGGACGAGCACTACGCGATGGAGTTGGTTTGGAGTCATTTGGAGTTAGTGAGAATTTTGGGTAAAATTAAACGCGCGTTTAATTTTATTCGAAATAAATCGCTAAAACGGAATTTAAAACCAAGGTGAGAACTTATCACTCAATCGAATCAGTTTCGATTTTATTTTAAATAGTTAGATTTAAAATATTTGAATGCATGTTTGAATGATGATTGTTATCTATTGATTGTTAAAATAGACATTATACGCCGTTAATAAGCGGATGTTATTTATTAAAAACATATACCGTGAATATTTCATAAACAGTGAAATTGGTATTATATATAATAGCAATATATATATATTGGCATATGTATATATTGGAGTTATTGATTTTCCGCATTTATTTGTTTAGCGGATGAGACCCTATTACGCCGTTATTAAGCGGATAATATTTAATAAGAACATATACCGTGATAATTTCGTACTGGAGCGAAATTGGTATTGTGCTAATGTTTTTGGATGCAGGAAAATAGGTTGGAGGGATCCAACTGGATTCCTCAACAGTATTTATTTGATTATGGATATTTTGATATTTGATGGATTATCATATCGATATATGATGGATCGTTGTAGTCGTGATTGACTATTTGATGTGTAGCATCATTGGACCCAAATTTTGGGATTTTAAAAGGGTTTTTAAAGTGATTTTTGAAAAGATAAAATATTTTTGGAATTGATCCATTATAAATAAATGAACGTTATAATTTTTAAAGTTGTAAAAATTATAATTTTTGAGAAATACGGTTAAAAGCTGATTTTTGAGAAATATGAATTAATGACTTTATAAAATAGTTTAAACTGGATTTTTGAATTTATTATTAAAAGTTTAAATATAGGATTTATAAAATTTGATTATTTTATAAATCAAAATGATGAAATTATAAAGAAGGGTAAAGACGTTTAAAGAATAATAATAAATTGATTTATATTAAAGATTTATAAATCGATATTTATAAATTAATAAAACGTTGGAATTATAAAACGAGCTTTTATAAGTGTTGAATATGAATTGTGAATGAATTTCATAACTTAATGAAATTTATAGAATTATAAACTGTGAAGTTATAAATGGAATTTTTAAACAGTAGGTTTATAAAATTTGTGAAATTATCAAAAGAATGGATTTTTGCATAAATACATGAATCTTATAGGTTATAAGATTTATAATTATGAAGTTTAAAAGAACGATTTTATAAAATAATCGTTTTATAAGCATTTGACTTATAATATGAACTTTTAGTTTATAATTGAGTTATAAACTGGAATAGGTTAATAAAGGAATTTATAAAAAGGAAGTTTTTATAAATAAATAGAAATGAAATTTATAAACGTTGTTTTATAAATTCGAAATGACTTATTTTGATAAGTAAATTATTATAACTTATGTGTGGAGTTATATTCACGTTTTTAGACCGTGAATAATCCTTTGAAATAAAATGCATAGAATTGATGAAATTTGTTAACGTAGTATATTCACGTTTTTGAATAGTGAATAATACGTTAAAGAAATTGTTTTGAATGTGAATGTTTTAAATAGAATTAAAACGATCTAACGATGTTTTAAAATGTGTTGAGATTCGAAACCATAGATTTCAACATTTATTGTTGAAATAGATGTTTCGAGAAATAAAAGGAATGGTGGACTATAACACTGTTGTTATAGTAAATGATTTCCGAATGGAAATGTTTTTGTATAGTATTGGGATTTATATATCTATTTTAATTCCGAATCCCTATACTAGTGATTTTGGGTTGTCGTAACGATGTTTTACGCAACATTCGTTTTGGCCCAAATAAATATGTTAAAGAGAATGATTTCCTTAAAGAATGAAATATATACTTAATTCGATTTAAGTATAATGAATATTTTCTAAGTGTTGAAATGGAATGGATTTGTGAATTACTTATGAATAAATAAGTATGGAAATGTTTTTCCAATGTGAAATGAAACGTTTTGAGAATTTATCTTTTTGAAGATAAATTGAAAATGGATAATTGAAATCGTATATGCATGGATATTTTGAAATATAAATTCATTATGGAATTTATATGAGAAAGTGGAATTTGTTTGAAAATAAATATTGATTTATTTTTGAAGTGTTGAAATTATATATCTTGTAAAGATATTTTTGGAAAGTAAATAATTTGGAAAATTATTTGGAATCTGGTGATGTGTGCATATCAATTGATAGTTCAATAACCGACTATCAATATTTCCCTTTGAATGGGTAATTGATGTGATTTGTTTGAATTTGAATGCCACACTTATTTTTGAATAAGCGCTCACTATTTGGGTTAACCGGGAAAGGACCATGGGGTCGTATAACCCATTCCGAATATGTGATACGTCGTTGTGAATAGCATTGAAGATCGGTGTTGAAGACCCGGTATTTGCGAGAGCGATAGGATGACCTGTCGATTGTCTCTGCACTGAGTTGCAACGGTATAGAGACTCCCTAAGTGATGGGAAATCCGATCAGGATTGTGAATATCCGGATTGCAAGGACTTCTTTGTAAGTGCCTTCGGTTTTGTTCGAGCCCGGAACAGACTTGTATGGATTGTATGCCTGACATTACAAGTTGAGATGTAAAGCCGATTTCTTTCAAATATATTTCTGTTGGTGGCGGAGAATTTATTCTTTTAGCTTAACACCCTTCTCTGAGACGTACGATCTCAGAGGTTATGTAGTTGAATGTTATCAGCGATATATTCCCAATTTGGTAATGTGACATGCTGAGTGATGCTGAAATGATCATTGTGTTGATTATTTGTGATAGGATCGTTTATTTGATCGTCTATCCTTGTGATCATTGTGTTGATCATTTGTTGACCCAAAGCATGGCTTTTGTATAAAGTATGTTTTTGTGGACGTGACTTCGTCGAGCCTCACACCCCGAGAATGGTCAAAACAGGAAAGAAGCAGCAAGGTTATGAGGGGCAGCGCCCTTTAGGATGTGTGCATTTCCTTCTGGAAAAGGGTGGTATCATGGTATGGAGCCCAGATACTTACTCATGTTGAAAACACTTTGTTATGATTGTGTGAATTGATTAGGAGCGCTCGGTGATAAAGGTCCCAAAGGACCGGGGGATGGCATATTCGGTCAGTTGTTACTCAGTTAGGGGTAACCCGGCCTTGTGTTGGTAGAGATCCGGTTTGGTTCTCGGGGATGTCCATCCAGAGGCATTCTCATGTGGCAATGGGAAGTTCCTTGGCCTGATCATTCGTTGGAAATCCAATTCCCAATACGAAACTTGTACGGTATTAGTTGTAGAACCTGCCATTCACTTATGGTGGTCACTACTGTTTGGATGGTAGCTATAGTAGGCATAGTGCGAAATGTCTATGTTGGCTAAGATTTATATTCTACTTTCGAAATATTTGTCTACACTATGCACTAGTAATAATATCAAATGTTATTTTAAATGCGTATCAAGCATCTTTGACTATCATAAGGAGAAATCTCCTCCGATTCTGCGTTTGCATTGTGTGTGTGTGCGGGAGGCCTTATGGTAGTCTCATTTTTAAAAGCATTGCGAATTGAAATAAAAATATTCCTCTATTTTGATTTTAAAGATAAATAAACTGTTTTGAGTTCTCACACTAGTCACATGACTGACTTGGAGTTTATTGTTTTCCTTCCTAAACTCTGGGTGCCCATCAATTTCCACACGGTCAGTTAAGAGTTAGGTTTATCAGGATATTCTGGATATTCTGGAGTTGCTGGAGGCAAGATGGATGGCATGGCGTATTACTAATTATATAGTATTTCTTTTTCCGCTGCACTGTTGTTGTTGTACACTCTGATGATAGGATGTAAAGTATAAAATGTAATAACTGATAGTTCTTTGTTTAAAGATTATTCATTTATTTATTATATGTTGTTCCGCTGCGATTGTGTGATTGTTCTGTTATTCTGCTGTTCTGTTCCCTTCTATTCTCTTTTTCTTCTATTTTAAAATTTTCTGTTCTCTTTTCTATTTTCTCTTCTTCCTATTTTCTGTTTTCTTCTCTATCTTTTCCCTCTATTTTCTCTCTTCTTTCTTCTTCCTTTTTCTTAAATTCTTTTTAAAACCCATAACATTCCGTGTTTCCGGCCTTCAATTTCTCAGCAGTCGATAAAGTGAGTGTCGATGTTGAATTTTCGAAAGTCGAAAATTTTCGGGGCGTTACATTTGGTATCAGAGCTTATGGTTAAGCGACAACCATGGTTCTGTTGGGTATAATTCATTAGAGATAGAGTCAGCAGTACTCTAGAATGAGTTTGAGTGTAATAATAGCTATGAGAGCGTATTTGTTAGTGAATATAAATTGTTTTATATTGTGATGATTGGTTTGTTGAGTGGTATATAGATTCTGGTTAATACGAGTAATTAACGTTGTTGATAGGGATCTCTAAACACTTGAATAGAACAATTCGACATAATATTGTTTTAAATTGGGTAAATGAAATAATTTTACCTTGATTATATTTTTATATATAAAGGAATAATTTTTCAGAATTATTAAAGTGTATATAAAGTTGATTGTTTAGTTGTTTGAATAATCTAAATAAAAGAATAATTGTATAAGTAAAAAGAATTATGAGAATTGAATTATAATTAAAGTGATTTACAATTGTGAAATAAACTTATATATATAAGAAGTGAAACTATATGAATATATTTACGAATATGAATTGTAAATAAAAATGAATTTAAAGTTAAATGGAAATTTACTTTAGAATTGAAATCTGAATTTATTTACAAGTAGGAATTTAAGTTATGAAAAACCAAATAATGTTAAATGGAATATAACTTAAATGTTGTTGAATGGAATTGATTTTGGTATCGAAGTAAAATAATCAATTAAATGTAAATAATTGATATGGAATAATGAATATAAGTGTTAATTCATTAAAATCTAATGTTATTGGAAGTTGAATAAATTGAATGAGAATGAATATAAGCAAAGGAAATTTGGTTGTAATTAATAAACATTGGTTGTTATATGATTGTTAGTGATTGTATATAATTCATTAAAAGTTAATGAAATTGGAAGCTATGAAATTGAATTAAAATTGAAAGTAAATAAATTTGAATAGAATTGAATGTGAATTGGATTTAAATTAGTAAATGATAACTAATTGAATTAAGAATGAATGTTGATAAAATCCAATGTCAACGAATCAAATGTGATTAAAATTGAAAACCATTTCATTGAATATTAATGAGAATATGAATGAATATTTATTTGGTTATGGATGTTAGTTGGTTGATGTTTGCATTTGTTGTTTTGTTTCATTTGCTATGTTGACATATATAGTTAGTATGTTGCTATATGTTGTATATCGATACTATTATCTATATGCATGATTCTCATGTTGTTTGTTGAGTGATTAGTAGGTGCGGATCGCGTTTGCTTCGCATTTGGAGCTCGCTTTCGCGCTATATTAGCCGTATATGCTTGCTAGTAAAATATAAGGTACATATCTCGGATTAAATATCGTACTTTTACATTTTTTCCCTGCGGGATGCCTCATTACTTGATGAGATGTATATTTGTGATATATATACTGTCATTTTTTTTCGGATCGAGCCGCGCAAAGGAGACTATGGCGAATTTTTCCGGAAATTTAAAGCGTTAGAAATTTTTTTGAGAAAATTGGAAAATTTTGAAAACTTTAAACTTTGATTTGAAGTTGAAAGTTAAACAATAGTAATTGTTTCTGAAAAGATAACTAAGTATGATTTGAAAACTTAGTAAGTTATTATAAGAAGTTTAACTATGGATTTTGGAAAATTAATAGCCTCTGTAACTTTTCTTACTTAATAATTTCGAGGACGAAATTCTTTTAAGGGAGGAAGATTGTAACGACCCAGAATTTTATTAATTAAAATTTGAATATTTAATTAATTTTAAATATTAATAAGTGAATTTATAAGTCGAATAAATTTTATTTCGATTTATTGGATTTAATTGGATAATTAAATCGATAATTTAATACGTTAAATTATGGAAAAAACTGAAAATTGGGTTAAATATGATTGAAAATGATTTGTAAAATTTTATTTTATCATATTGGAGTTAGAATGATATTTTAGAACTTTTAATCGAATTAAAAGTTAATTTGTGAAAATTGAATATTTTAATATTTAATTATCGACTGTAAAATAGTCAATTTTTGAACAGTCGCAGAATTGAACGAAACCAGTTCCAATGGATCCGTAATAGTTAGTTATTACCGGATTTCAATTTTCGTGTCAATCGGAGCTATCGTTTGATCGTGGCAGCTCGAAACGCATCGAATTATTTTTAATTTTAATTTGACAAGTGAAAATAGCCATTTTTTAAAAAGTCTCGGATTTCGACGAAACCAGTTTCATCGGATCCGTAATGTGATATTATTGTAAGGTTTCAAATTTCAAGTCAATTGGATTTACCGTTTGTCCGGTACAAATTAAAACGCCTAGAAATCGATTTAAATCGGTTTAATTTAAATTGAACGTTTTTAGCTATAACTCGCACAGATGTCCGAATTAGCTTCCGAAACCTGTTCCATTGTGTCCGGAACGCGGGATAAACCCTAGGTACGTCATTTTCGGCGCCTAAATCGGAGTTCGGAATTTCCGGATGAATAGTGTTCGAAAATTCCTTATAAATAGCCCCTACCTTTCATAATTTTAGAAAAATAAAAACCTAACCCTAGCTTTATTCATCAGCCGCCACTACCCTATATGAACGGCCAGAAACACGCGACCTTCTTCCCTCTAGATCTTCCAATCCGTCAACAATTAGAGGAAGTTGTCAACATGAAAGTTGGAGAGGGGAGTGAGAGCTACGATGTGAACGGTGGAGATCGTGTTTGGTGTCGTGTGGGGGGAGTTATGGGGCCGCGTGCGTGGGCTGTGCACATACGTGCGCGAGCATCAGGGGGTGGCCGAGCTTCATGATGTTGGTGGTGGAGGTAGCTCTCGCGAAGAGCTTCGATTTGCAAGTGGTTTGATGTGATTTCGTCGAGTGATCGCGATGAAAATTTAAACCCTAGTTGTTGTTGTATGGGTTTGGGAGTTCGGCTTTTGCCTGTAGCTATTCGCGTGATGTAGGAGAAGAGCAAGCACAGCTAGGATCGGATGGAGGCAAAATCTAACGGCCTGTATGTGATGTGGGTTTAAAATTATATTGTTATGTTGTAATTGTTAAGTTAAGAATTCGTATAAACTTCATAAATTCATAACTTTTTCATACGAGGTCGAAAAAATGCGAAATCAGTTGCGTTGGAATCGTATGGACGAGCACTACGCGATGGAGTTGGTTTGGAGTTGTTTGGAGTTAGTGAGAATTTTGGGTAAAATTAAACGCGCGTTTAATTTTATTCGAAATAAATCGCTAAAACGGAATTTAAAACCAAGGTGAGAACTTATCACTCAATCGAATCAGTTTCGATTTTATTTTAAATAGTTAGATTTAAAATATTTGAATGCATGTTTGAATGATGATTGTTATCTATTGATTGTTAAAATAGACATTATACGCCGTTAGTAAGCGGATGTTATTTATTAAAAACATATACCGTGAATATTTCATAAACAGTGAAATTGGTATTATATATAATAGCAATATATATATATTGGCATATGTATATATTGGAGTTATTGATTTTCCGCATTTATTTGTTTAGCGGATGAGACCCTATTACGCCGTTATTAAGCGGATAATATTTAATAAGAACATATACCGCGATAATTTCGTACTGGAGCGAAATTGGTATTGTGCTAATGTTTTTGGATGCAGGAAAACAGGTTGGAGGGATTCAACTGGATTCCTCAACAGTATTTATTTGATTATGGATATTTTGATATTTGATGGATTATCATATCGATATATGATGGATCGTTGTAGTCGTGATTGACTATTTGATGTGTAGCATCATTGGACCCAAATTTTGGGATTTTAAAAGGGTTTTTAAAGTGATTTTTGAAAAGATAAAATATTTTTGGAATTGATCCATTATAAATAAATGAACGTTATAATTTTTAAAGTTGTAAAAATTATAATTTTTGAGAAATACGGTTAAAAGCTGATTTTTGAGAAATATGAATTAATGACTTTATAAAATAGTTTAAACTGGATTTTTGAATTTATTATTAAAAGTTTAAATATAGGATTTATAAAATTTGATTATTTTATAAATCAAAATGATGAAATTATAAAGAAGGGTAAAGACGTTTAAAGAATAATAATAAATTGATTTATATTAAAGATTTATAAATCGATATTTATAAATTAATAAAACGTTGGAATTATAAAACGAGCTTTTATAAGTGTTGAATATGAATTGTGAATGAATTTCATAACTTAATGAAATTTATAGAATTATAAACTGTGAAGTTATAAATGGAATTTTTAAACAGTAGGTTTATAAAATTTGTGAAATTATCAAAAGAATGGATTTTTGCATAAATACATGAATCTTATAGGTTATAAGATTTATAATTATGAAGTTTAAAAGAACGATTTTATAAAATAATCGTTTTATAAGCATTTGACTTATAATATGAACTTTTAGTTTATAATTGAGTTATAAACTGGAATAGGTTAATAAAGGAATTTATAAAAAGGAAGTTTTTATAAATAAATAGAAATGAAATTTATAAACGTTGTTTTATAAATTCGAAATGACTTATTTTGATAAGTAAATTATTATAACTTATGTATGGAGTTATATTCACGTTTTTAGACCGTGAATAATCCTTTGAAATAAAATGCATAGAATTGATGAAATTTGTTAACGTAGTATATTCACGTTTTTGAATAGTGAATAATACGTTAAAGAAATTGTTTTGAATGTGAATGTTTTAAATAGAATTAAAACGATCTAACGATGTTTTAAAATGTGTTGAGATTCGAAACCATAGATTTCAACATTTATTGTTGAAATAGATGTTTCGAGAAATAAAAGGAATGGTGGACTATAACACTGTTGTTATAGTAAATGATTTCCGAATGGAAATGTTTTTGTATAGTATTGGGATTTATATATCTATTTTAATTCCGAATCCCTATACTAGTGATTTTGGGTTGTCGTAACGATGTTTTACGCAACATTCGTTTTGGCCCAAATAAATATGTTAAAGAGAATGATTTCCTTAAAGAATGAAATATATACTTAATTCGATTTAAGTATAATGAATATTTTCTAAGTGTTGAAATGGAATGGATTTGTGAATTACTTATGAATAAATAAGTATGGAAATGTTTTTCCAATGTGAAATGAAACGTTTTGAGAATTTATCTTTTTGAAGATAAATTGAAAATGGATAATTGAAATCGTATATGCATGGATATTTTGAAATATAAATTCATTATGGAATTTATATGAGAAAGTGGAATTTGTTTGAAAATAAATATTGATTTATTTTTGAAGTGTTGAAATTATATATCTTGTAAAGATATTTTTGGAAAGTGAATAATTTGGAAAATTATTTGGAATCTGGTGATGTGTGCATATCAATTGATAGTTCAATAACCGACTATCAATATTTCCCTTTGAATGGGTAATTGATGTGATTTGTTTGAATTTGAATGCCACACTTATTTTTGAATAAGCGCTCACTATTTGGGTTAACCGGGAAAGGACCATGGGGTCGTATAACCCATTCCGAATATGTGATACGTCGTTGTGAATAGCATTGAAGATCGGTGTTGAAGACCCGGTATTTGCGAGAGCGATAGGATGACCTGTCGATTGTCTCTGCACTGAGTTGCAACGGTATAGAGACTCCCTAAGTGATGGGAAATCCGATCAGGATTGTGAATATCCGGATTGCAAGGACTTCTTTGTAAGTGCCTTCGGTTTTGTTCGAGCCCGGAACAGACTTGTATGGATTGTATGCCTGACATTACAAGTTGAGATGTAAAGCCGATTTCTTTCAAATATATTTCTGTTGGTGGCGGAGAATTTATTCTTTTAGCTTAACACCCTTCTCTGAGACGTACGATCTCAGAGGTTATGTAGTTGAATGTTATCAGCGATATATTCCCAATTTGGTAATGTGACATGCTGAGTGATGCTGAAATGATCATTGTGTTGATTATTTGTGATAGGATCGTTTATTTGATCGTCTATCCTTGTGATCATTGTGTTGATCATTTGTTGACCCAAAGCATGGCTTTTGTATAAAGTATGTTTTTGTGGACGTGACTTCGTCGAGCCTCACACCCCGAGAATGGTCAAAACAGGAAAGAAGCAGCAAGGTTATGAGGGGTAGCGCCCTTTAGGATGTGTGCATTTCCTTCTGGAAAAGGGTGGTATCATGGTATGGAGCCCAGATACTTACTCATGTTGAAAACACTTTGTTATGATTGTGTGAATTGATTACGAGCGCTCGGTGATAAAGGTCCCAAAGGACCGGGGGATGGCATATTCGGTCAGTTGTTACTCAGTTAGGGGTAACCCGGCCTTGTGTTGGTAGAGATCCGGTTTGGTTCTCGGGGATGTCCATCCAGAGGCATTCTCATGTGGCAATGGGAAGTTCCTTGGCCTGATCATTCGTTGGAAATCCAATTCCCAATACGAAACTTGTACGGTATTAGTTGTAGAACCTGCCATTCACTTATGGTGGTCACCACTGTTTGGATGGTAGCTATAGTAGGCATAGTTCGAAATGTCTATGTTGGCTAAGATTTATATTCTACTTTCGAAATATTTGTCTACACTATGCACTAGTAATAATATCAAATGTTATTTTAAATGCGTATCAAGCATCTTTGACTATCATAAGGAGAAATCTCCTCCGATTCTGCGTTTGCATTGTGTGTGTGTGCGGGAGGCCTTATGGTAGTCTCATTTTTAAAAGCATTGCGAATTGAAATAAAAATATTCCTCTATTTTGATTTTAAAGATAAATAAACTGTTTTGAGTTCTCACACCAGTCACATGACTGACTTGGAGTTTATTGTTTTCCTTCCTAAACTCTGGGTGCCCATCAATTTCCACACGGGCAGTTAAGAGTTAGGTTTATCAGGATATTCTGGATATTCTGGAGTTGCTGGAGGCAAGATGGATGGCATGGCGTATTACTAATTATATAGTATTTCTTTTTCCGCTGCACTGTTGTTGTTGTACACTCTGATGATAGGATGTAAAGTATAAAATGTAATAACTTATAGTTCTTTGTTTAAAGATTATTCATTTATTTATTATATGTTGTTCCGCTGCGATTGTGTGATTGTTCTGTTATTGTGCTGTTCTGTTCCGTTCTATTCTCTTTTTCTTCTATTTTAAAATTTTCTGTTCTCTTTTCTATTTTCTCTTCTTCCTATTTTCTGTTTTCTTCTCTATCTTTTCCCTCTATTTTCTCTCTTCTTTCTTCTTCCTTTTTCTTAAATTCTTTTTAAAACCCATAACGTTCCGTATTTCCGGCCTTCAATTTCTCAGCAGTCGATAAAGTGAGTGTCGATGTTGAATTTTCGAAAGTCGAAAATTTTCGGGGCGTTACAAAGACACATAGTAATACAACAATAAGTAGTGGAACAGATAAATAGTAGTTCATGAAGCTACTATAAAAACATCAGAGTTAAAACAAAATACAACAGAAATCTCGAGTACATAGAAGTCTCAATACATAGTCAAATGACAAAATATGGATATAAACAACTGGAGACAACTGAATAACTGAAAGCTGAATAGATATAGATGGATCTCTAAGCGAAGCTCCAAACTCCAATGGTGAGTCTTAAATGCCGTGATACTCAGTCTGACTGGAGCATAAATTAAAATATAAAACACTTGAGTCAGGATTAACATTCTTATACCAGTAAATTCAACTCAAGTGAAATGTCAACTGAAATACAAGTAACTTAAAGGATGTTTGGGATTTCCATCCTCTAAGGATCCGCGGAACTATCTACTATGTAGTACAATATGCTACATAGATAATGTCTATAGTAAGGTAAGCTATTAAAATAACGTTAAGGCGTCACCCATATCCCCATATCCCCCTTAACACATTTTACATAATGCCATAGTCCATACAGTACTATAAACTCCACCAAACTGGTGGGCTATCAGGGAGCACTCCATAGGTACGACACAAAATAAATTCATAGTGGGTGCGATGAGGCATGTGACAAGGCACACGAGGCAATGCCTACTGTAGGATACTACCGTTTTGCGGATCCGGACTGATGGTAATGCATAGCTGCTACCACCGTGCACATCGAGACACACTCCTAAATCAAAGGCGCACCTAATAAAGTCACAAATAATAGAATTGTTTTGAAGAAATGTGCCTGATCGAAGGTGCGACCTCACTTGGCTTGGAATGGCTCCTGTTTTAGCCACATCAAGCTGACTCGTGGGAGTCAGGGCTACGATAATACCTTATATAAACATTCGCAAAACCATCCTACTTCGTTCTGGAATCTCCACCATGTACATAGTTGTTAAATTGGTTTTGGGTATTGGCTGAGAGAATGACAATACTCGATCCCGGTCTCTTTAACAAACAAAAGCTTATTTCACACCATGGTTATTTTATAAAATCGCTTTTGTAATCATTTCAAACAGTTCATACTTCATTTCATTTCATAAGCACATTACTTTCGAAATCATAGTCACTTTCGAAATCATAACTATAAATATTTTAGACCATCATATCAGAATATTCACATTTAAATCCACTAAATCTAAATCATAACAGTTTCAATTTAAATAGTTTAAATATTGAAAAATGTTTTTATATATTTTGAAATGGTTATAAATTAAAAATAGTGTATATTTAAAATAGGTTATAGATTAAAATAGTTTATATATAAAGAGTTTATACCAAAAATAGATTCAAATTAAAATTGTTTCATCCAATTCCACAAATCGATTCAAATCAACTTTAGTTCCAAAATTCAATTTAAACCAATCTTGGTTCATCAATTAGAATTCATTTCAAATACTAAAAAAACCATTTTAATGTATAGCGATTTCAAATAAAGTTTTGAACTACAAATTAAACCATTTCAATTTCAATAGGCTTCAAAGTTAAATATTCAATAATTTACAATAACTCAATTTTATAAATTTCATTTGTATTTCAAAATTCAACTTTAACTTTATTTAAATTTGAAATATCACTTAATCATTTCTAATAACATTTAAATAAAATCTCTAATTACAAATTTAAATCAAACTAAATATTTCATTTCAGTTTATTTAAATTCCAAAATATTCATTTAGTCACCTTTTATCAAAATCAAGTTATAAATTTCATATCTTTAACATCCCAATTAATAAGTTTCAAATCAATTTTATTAAATTCAATTCTTAAATAAATCAAATTACAAATCAGCTTTAACTTATCTTTCAAATCTTTATTTATTAAAGTTATTACAAAAATTTATTTTTTAAAATATTTATATAATTTTAAATAAATATTTACATATTATATAATTACTAATTAAATTATATTTTATTAGATTAAATCTTATTATTAAATTTATTTTATATTAAACCTTATTTTATATATTTAAAAATAGTAAAATTATAAGTAAAATCTTAATATTTATATTTTCAAAACCAACTTATAAATTTATAATTTTCAAATATAGAATTTTAAAATCTAAATTTTACTCGTATATTAAAATAAAATCTTTGTATTATATTTTAAAATAAATGGTTTTAAAACCCATATATCATTTCAACTTGTAATCCCAAAATTTCACAATCAACGAAAATGACTTGGGTTATCATTGCAACCCGTAACGATTTTCTCCTAATGTATAAGATCGTTCGGGTATGTATCATTTCAACCCATAGGAAATTCTAAACTAACATGGAACTTGCAGAGTGAGAGCAAATATAATAATAATATAACATATCAACAACAGGCATATGTCATCAATAACAAATTTAAATATGACATATACAACATGTTATGGTGTCATAGGTCATAGGTGAACAATTGAAGAAAATGCCATATCTATTTAACAATTAAATAAATAAATTAACAATTCGAATTTTACAGCATATTTCAGTCGACCGTCGTTTCATATGGATTAATTTGACTGAATATAAGAATGTTAATCATGAGTGGTCGCTCACCTTTCGAGGCTAGAAAAACACAAGAGTAAGATTAAAAACGGATACGGATAAGCATGGGAAATTGACAGAGCTAGAAAACTGCCACTGTAATGCGGATTCGAACAACGGCGAGCTAGAAAACTACCGCAACACATTAGATAATAGGAAAAAAAATCAATATGAATAGAATTCTAAATCAATACATACATATATATATATATATATATATATATATATATTTCAAAATCTATTTCAAAATATTAACATATGTTTTAAATAAAATACTTTAAAATATTAACATAAATTTGAACAAATTCCTCAAACGTTACATATGTTACTTAATATATAGACTGAGAATTTCATGCATATGACAAAACAATATTTTCGTATAACTTGGATTATAAAACAGGTTTTTAACAAAGTGCATATAACTTCGTATAAACTGAACAAAACATATAAATAAAATCTCTATAGTTATATGGAAACTAAACTCAAGTATGCTTATATATAAACTAGTATATAAACTAATATATATAAACTTACATACATATTATATTTTAAGATCAATGTTTATTATAAAAATCAATATAAACTTATTTTATTATTATTATTGTTAAATATATGTAAACTCTTTACAAATCATATAGAAACTTTCATACATATTATAATGTTTTAAAAGAATTTGAATTAAAATATATAAACTTCATACGTATAAATCAGTAACCAATTTTAAGATCAATATTTATTTAAAATCAATATGAACATGCTTTATTATAAT
Source organism: Allium cepa (assembly GCA_030765085.1). Lineage (NCBI taxonomy): Eukaryota > Viridiplantae > Streptophyta > Magnoliopsida > Asparagales > Amaryllidaceae > Allium > Allium cepa. Next base: position 593,598,185 of record CM060928.1, read on the forward strand.
ATATATGTATATGTATATGTATAGACTCAACTGGTCATATTGAAACTTATGTAACCTATATATATACACACACACATACTTATATAAATAAATAAAATTGATAGCAGGAAAATAAACATATACATTTTTCAAAACACACAAAGTTTACAAAGCTTATATAAATGTACTATATTATTTATTTTAATTTTGTGTGCTGGCACGAAGAGAAAAAAAAGTTACTAGTCTTAGAGAGGAAGGCACCGAGGCATGGAGAGGGCTAAGCGGTACAAGGCGAGGAGGAGTTGTTGCTGTCGAGTAGGAAAAACTCGAAGGTAGAGGGTGGCTGACTCACAAGGCGTATCAAGCAAACAAAAGAGAGAGGTGGAGGAAAGAAAGGTAGTGGAGGGTGATGATGTATGGAGTTTAGTGAAGGGTTAGAGAGGCTTGTGGTGGAGAAGGACGTGTCAAAGGAAGAGGGTAGATGGGCTGTGGGCGGAACAAGGCAGTATGGCAGATGTTGGCTGTGGCAGTGCTGATCGACAAGGCTGCCAGAGTGGCTAACATGGTGCAGGTCGAGGGTGGTTAGTGGGCAATGCAAAGGTGGGTCGGCTAGCAGTTCTTCTTGGAGGTGAGATGGACAAGAGGCTTGCCAGGCGTAGGAGGATCGGTGCGCAGGCGAGCTGCGGACATGGGCAAGGCGTGAAGATAGAGCGGGCGGTGGAAAAACAAAAATATAAATGGGTTTGAAGGAATACGAAAAGGGAGATGTTTCAGAATATAAGAAAACATATTTATCTTCTTTTATATTTTTCTTTTCTTTTCAAAACCGAATGATACATGAGAACTAAGAGAAAGTGGTAGATAAAATGAATCGGGATATAAATTTCTGAGAATACAAAAGTCTAGTGGCCAGTTTTCCAATCGGTGGATAAATAAATGGCCACAAGTAAATCAAAGGCTCAAATAGGTACCGATTTCATCTTGTAGATTTCACCATGCATCAGAAGCCAACACACAGGAACAAATATACTACGGAAATCAGCACGATGAGATGAACAGAATGGTAAACAGATATGAGTGATACGATCACTCTATCAAAAGTCGACATCGCTGCCAAACTGTTGCAAATTTTTTGAAAATAAGATAAACGGAGCTAGAGAATTCCAACTTTGGCGAAACGAAATATGCCCTCTCACTCAAAAAATGATTTACATTTTTATTATGTAAAAATATTTAGGTTTTGAAAATATTTTATTTTCATCAATCTAACTGATTTTAAATTGAAATTGCAAATTACACAACCGAACTAACTTTCAAATTTACTAATGAAAATCTGCCATTTGCTATGTTTAAATAGATTCAAAAGAAATATCAAATTTTCATTGCTATATTTAATTGTTTTATTTTTAAGAAAAGTTCAGATAATTACGTTATAAAAATTGTCAAAATTTACGATTCGTTACGATTAGAATTTATTTCCCATGGTGTGAGTACAATGAAGACGATTGGTAATAGTATGATCATATCGATCGGTATGTATTAGGTTTTTCTTAAATTTTGAGAAATTATTTTCTAAAATTTTTGACCTTGTGACTATTCTGTATTTCATGATTTTGTGTATTAAGATGGATTTGGAGGTTTCGTGATTTTACTGTGTTTCTTGATATAGAAAATTCCTATGTTTAGAAATGGATTCTGAGTTAATTATTCCAGTGACTTGTTTATACCTATGAAATCTACATTTATTTATATGTCATACATCCTTGTGTTATATCTTGTATCCACCCTTTTGATATTTAGAGAAAGTCTGACCCGTTTATTATATAATACTCGAGTAAGGCCAGATTTTTCAAGTTACAGGACTTGTAGACTTTTAAATGGGTGTGCCAGCAGGGAGATACACCATTTGGACTTTTTTTAGTTTATCTCATATAGGATTTTATGTAGGTATATGAGATGTACATTATGAGATAGTGTCTCGTCTTGAATGTATATTATGCTGGTCTAGTATTATATTTGTAGACTTACAATATGTATTTGTATAAGATGTATTTTTATTTCTCTGTGATATGTGACTATTGTTGTATATGCTATACTATTCTAATTTTGAGAAATCAATGTGTATATTACTTTAGATCGAGATTATACACATCAAATTTTATTCCATAGATTCAATAGAATAGTAAGTATGATGTGTCAGTGTTAGTTTAAAGATATATTCACATTCGATCACCCTTAACAAGATGTATTCTCTGTGTTATTAGATGACATTTTTATATTATTCTTTAATAATATGGGTGTAGCGGTAGGGTCGTTCCAGTTGGTATCAGAGCTAAATCGGAACATTATGGAGTACAATATCACAGATTATGACCTAGAAGACTTAGGTTCCTATCCCCTTGGGCTGTGTGGTAGATTATATTAATTATTTATATAGGAATAGGAATATAAAATGATTATGGGAATAATCATCAGGTTGTATTTGTGAAAATTTTGAATTATTTTTTAAATTTTTGATATAAAATGATTTTTAAAAGTTTAGTGTTGTGTGTTAGTGTACTGATCCATTAAAGATCAGAGTTACGTAGTGGAAGTTGGTAGACTATTTCCATTGAGCACGATAACTAATTGTTTGTATATGTTTGATTGGATGATGTATGCATGGTAGAATGTTTGCATTATTGAATCACTATTAGATAATTTTCATTTTAATGAGAATGTAGAGATTAATAAAGAAATTTTGAAATTTATTTCGTGTTAAATTGCCCGTTAAGTGTTTTATGAATTCTGGTCGAGACGTAGGACGCAAGGGAGTCGATAAGGATTCCTAAACGCTTTGATGAGACAGTCAGGCCCAGTAATTTTGAGTTATAATATTTTGTATTATAAATAATTGTGAATTAAATATAAATAATATTTAAGAAGGAAATAGAGTTTTAAGCGAGTTAAATATTATTTTAAAATGAGGTAAGTGTTTTGAAAAATATATTATATGCATATGTAATAAATTTAGGGAGTAAAAAGGTATTTTGTAATAAAATATGTACACTTGTACATACAAATGTGATAAATTTTAAAGCAACTTGGACAAATAGCTTTTTTAAAAGGAAATGTTATGAGTTATATGGTTATTTGGGAAAAAAGATACTTATTGAAGTTTTGATAATAATTGCGACGAACCGTAAATCCATACCCTTTGAATCAACAATAATCCATACATGTCCGACCCAAAAAGCACAGACGGAAAGTCAAGAGAAAGAAAAGAAGAGAGAATAAGAGAAGAGAAGAAAGAGATAAGATAGAACAAAATAGAACAATACAGAATCTCATATCGCAGCAGAAAACATATAATATCGTATCAATGATCTTTACAAAGCAGAAACTGTATATTTATACATCAATCAGAGTTCAACAATCAATCATTGATCATCAACTTGGACAGTTATAGTAACCTGTCCTCACAATTGCCGATAATATAAACAACTATGCAGCGGACAATAAAATAGATACGTGTATGCGAAAATGAAGATCTCTAACTCTCCTGCTGAAGTTCCAAAAGGACCAAATCTAAAACTGTAAATATATTCGATCTGACCCGAGCATTGAAAGGGAAGAACGCTTGGATCAGTCTGGCCAGCATGAGAAACACACTCAACTGAATTTATTAAATCACCAAACTTTTCCTTTTCAAAACAAAAGTACCTCGTAAGACACGCCCACACATAAACACGGACATGTTTTTACCTTACGATAACTAAAACATTTCATATCAAATCCTCTTATATTATACTAGTGTCTAGTATGCAGTAATAATCAAAACAGCCGAAATTGTTACCATTATTAAATTCCAACATACTAGGCTCTACAAATAAAATGGTAGGTATGTAGTGGAGTTTGGATTTCCATACAAATGACCAGGTGAAGGGACTATCTTCAGGTAGTACATCTCTAGAGGAATGTACCAAGGACCATTACAAAGGATCCTCTACCAACACAAGACCGACCCACCTCTATAACTAGATGGTACCGAATATGTCATCCTTCGGTCGTCATCGACCTTTTTCATGAGCCCTCGAAGAATATAAACCACAATAATCAGATAAACGACATCATAGAGTGTAAAAATATATCTAGAAGAGGATGATCATATCCTACTTGGGAGCGACCTACTTAGTCTTGCCGCATCTAACCCTGTTTTGGTTATTTTCGGTTGATGAGGCCTAAGGTAACGATTACCTTTCACAATTCATATATCACATCACTTTGAATGCCAAATGGCCATTTCCATTGAGTACAAATTTCCTTCCTAAAAATACAACCCTTAAGCTCATACATCTCAAGGAGGGTGTTAAGCTAAGAGAAGTTGCCTTCTCCGCCACCACTGATGTACGTTTGTAACAATCAATGTATGTAATCTTAGAAAATGCAATGTCGGACAAACATCCATAAAAGTTGTCCAGGAACAGGACAAACCGAAGGTACTTTCTTAGCACATCCTGCTCGGAAATCCCTATAGCGAATAATCCTTGCATTGAATATTTCATAACGAAGAGACTACTGCTACTGGATGTATATTACGATTTTAAACCCAAAAGATCAACAAGCAGTCCTCCACTATGAAAATCCTGAATATCAATATCATCACAATCTGCACAATCGAACGCATATACATTGGTCCGAAGTGTTTTTCAGATAAATCTAATCCCAGTCTCTTCGCACCAACGACGCAAAAGCATTTCTCAACCTCACACAGAAACTAAGTCTCATAGACTTACCATGTTTTCAACTTTCAACTTGCTATCCTTCGGCCAAGAAGGAAGCTCGATAGATTGGAGTAATACTCCGCACTACAGGAATCAACAACCTCAAAACAAACGATAATCAAGCGTACACAAAAGGCTACATACTAAGTGTACAACTAAATAGTTCCCACATCAAATCGAGGAACTAAAATAGCCAAATTTTGATAGTCGGTTATTTAACTATCAAAGAAAACAAACAAATATTTAGCATCATAAGCAATCACTAGGCCCTTTTAATTAATCTTTTATTAATTAAATCATTTGCCAAATATTCACTTCAAATTATCTTTAAGAAGATATAATCCCAAAACCATTTCAACTTTCAATATTGGAAAATATTTCCATATAATTATTTAATAATAAGTAATTCACAAATTAATTTATTTTCAACACTTAGAAAATATTACATATGCTTAAATCATGATTAAGTATATATTTTATTCTTTAAGGAAAACATTCTCTTAAAAACATTTATTTGGGTCAAAACGAATGTTGCGTAAAACATCGTTACGACAACCCAAAATCACTAGTATAGGGATTCGAAAATTAGATAGATATATAAATCCATATACTATACAAAAACATCTCCTTTCGAAAATCATTTACTACAACAACAGTGTTATAGTCCATCACTTCCTTACTTCTCGAAAATGTCTGTTTCAACAATGAACGGTGAAATCTATGGTTTCGATACTTAACACATTTTAAAACATCTTCAAACCATTTAACTTCATTTAAAAGATCACTTTTCAAAACATTTATTTAATTTAAAATATTATTTACTATCTAAAATCGTGAATATAGTTCATTAACCAAATCCAATATTTCTACACATTTATTAAAGGATAACCCACTGTCCAAAATCGTGGATATAATTCCTAACCAAATCATTACTTCTACACTTTTATTAAAGGATTATCCACTATCCAAAATCATGGATGAAATTCCTTTAATAAACATACACCATTTAACTTATCAAATTCAATTGATTTCAGATTTATAAAACAATGTTTATAAATTCATATCTATATTTTATAAAAATTTCCATTTATAAAATCCCTTTATTTATAAATTCCATATATATCTCATTTATATGCCAAAATCTAGATTATAAGCTAATTACTTATAAATCATTTACTTTACAAAATCCATTCATTTTATAACTTCACAATTCGTAAATCTTATTCACTTATAAAATCCATTTATAACTCCATTTCAACACTTATAAAACTCTTTATAATTTCATTATTTTATTTGTAAATATCAATTTTATAAATCTTGTATATATACCATTCATAATAATTTCAAAATTATCAATTTAACTATTTTGCAAAATCATTAACTGCCTATTTCAAAAATCACATTCTAATTATAATTCACAAAAATAATAATTTTTATAATAATAAATACTATAACATTTATTTATTAAAAATTAATCCATTCGTTAACAATTAAAAATTCAAAAAACGTATATTTTCAAAATCACTTGAAAATCCTTTTTAATTCGAAATCATCACTTTAACAGTTTTAAATTACCAAAAATAGACCCAATGCTGCAACAGCACTAAATATATCAATCACAGCAGCCAAAACATCATATATCATACGATAACAGCATATATCACAATATATGTAAATAAAACCAATATTGGTGAGGAATCCAGTTGGATCCCTCCAACCTATCATCTGCAACAAATATGCATATTAGAATATGTGTACAATGTCCGCTTCGAGGCAGATGCATGTACAAAAGGCCATCCGCTCATACGCGGGAATGTATAGGGTCTCATCTGCTCCAATAGGCAGGAATATATCCAAACACCAATCAATATATAGATAATAGATTATATATCATCCAAACAATCATCATAGAATAAATTTATTCTCACTAATATAAAAATATCAGTGAGTTAGAAAGAGTGAGTTGTACTCTTATTGGTTCCAATAGTAGTTGAAGTGTTTTGTTCTGAATAGAATTAAACAGCCTTTTAATTTTACTCAAAATTTACACTAGCTCCAACCAACTTCATACTACCTCTAAGTGCTTGTTAATATGGACCCAATGCAATTCGTTTCGTCAAAAACAGACCTCGTATGAAGAAGTTATGCATTTTTAAAGTTTATACGAATTAAAAAATAATTAATTTACATTTTGTATTTTATATTTTAAAACTTGATCAATCTGAGCCGCACGTTTCATCAAAATGAAATCTAGCTGATGCTTTCATCTTCTTCCCTAGGCTTAAAATTGCGTTCGAAACCCACATATGTTGATACTTCCATCGTGTACCGCATCCACCACGTTGATCGCGATGGCGATCGAATCATTTGAAAGCCCTTCACGAGCTCCACCTTTGACCGCAACCACACCAAGATCGGTGCCATCGTTCTCTCGAAAATCATGTTTAAATGCCGGCCTTCAAACTCCAATTGTCGTCGATTTACTCAACTATAATCGATCATTACCGTATGGATGTGAAGATCTCACGATGTCTACAACATTGCAGTTGAACGTCTTTCGTGAAAGTGAATGGATTGAGAGAGGTTAAGAGAAAAAGAATCAAGTATTTCGGCCATTAAACAAAAACGGTGGCTACGGTTTAATAATTAGGGTTTGATGAAAATAAGAAATTATAACGTCCTTTTATAGAAAATTTCGCGACGCTATTCACCAAATTTTTTTACAAACTCGAAACCAAGCGTGCCGCCTGGCGTTTATAACGTTTTATCCCCATTCCGAATGCAATGGAATATCTATCGGGAGCCAACTCGATCATATTTGGAAGATAGATTTTCAAATCGACTATTTAAATTTAAAATTCACTTAAACAAATTTGTACGAGTTTTAGCTTGCCTTGGACAAACCGTAAGTCCAATTGACACGAAATTTGAAATCCTGCCATAAGATAACATCACAGATCTAATGAAACTAGTTTCGTCGAAATTCGAAAACTGTTTGAAAAATGGCTATTTTTACATGTTAATTAAATGTTAAAATATTCAATTTCTTACAAATTAACTTTTAATTCAATTTTGAAAGTTTATCGACATCATTCTAATTCAAATAGAATTTAATTCAATTTTATATTTTCATTCGTATTGAATTCAAATTTCAATTATTTATACAATTTCAAATATTAAATTAACAATTTAATTATCCAATTAAATCACTATATTTCAAATATAAGTTACTCGATTTATAAACTTTACTTTTGAATATTTAAATCAATTAAATATACGAATTTCAAATGATAAATTTTTTGGGTCATTACATTCTCCCCTACTTAAAAGAATTTCGTCCTCGAAATTACCAAGTAAGAAAAAGTGACAAAAGCCATTAATTTTTCAAAACAAATCGTTCAAACTAGATACCAAATTCATTTAAACCTTTTAACTTTTTCAAAATTGTTCATTAAACTTCATACAATTTTTTTTCTAAGTTTTCAAATCCATACTTAATTATCCTTTCAAAACCACTAATATCATTTCAAATTATAACTCTAAAATAAAAAAAATTAGTTATCAAAATTTTTTCCAATTGTTTTCATAAATTTTCTAATGCTTTAATTTTTTTTAAATTAGCCAGCGTCTCCTTTGCACGGTTCGATCGTAGTAGGACCGCAACACACACACACATATATCACAAATATACATGTCATCTTCGAGGATGAGGCATCCTGTAGGGAAAAAATATAAAGTACGATATGTAATCCGAGATATGTACCTTACATATCATTAGCGAGCATATACAGCTAATATAGTGCGAAAGTGAGCTCCAAATGCGAAGCAAGCGCATTACGCACCTACTAAACACTCAACAAACAAATGTGAAATTTGTATATATGAAAGTTATATCAATATACAACATATATCAATGCAACAACTATATATATCAATATAGCAATGCAACAAAAGCAACAAATCCAACCATCAAACGATAATCATTCAATTAACATTTAACAAACCAATATCCATATAACAAATCCATATCCAAACCAATATACATTCAATTCTTATTAATATTCATTAAATTGATTTCAATTTAAATCACATTTGATTCGTTTACATTGGATTTTACTAACATCCATTTATTCATATTCAATTAGTTTCCATTCACTAATTTGCATTCAAGTTTGTTAGTTCCAGTTCAAATCAAATTCAATTCTATTTAAATTTACTTAAACTTCCAATTTGAATTCAATTATTTAGCTTTCAATTTTACTAATTCAATTTCATATGAATTTCTACACAGTCAACTAACATCCATCTAACAAACAATGCATATCCAACAGAACCAAATTCATTTAATTTACTTTCAACATTCATTTTGGTTTAACTCTTTTACTTCCAATTGGTTTATATTCAATTGACTTTCATTCACTTATTCAATTGCTAATTTCATTTTTCAACCAAAGTTGAATTTCATTACATAACTCAAATTCATATTCATATAATGACTTCATTATGATATCAAATTCAACTTTATTCAACATTACTTAAGTTATGTTTCATTTCATTCTTCTTACATTTACTTTCACTAAACAACTTAAGTTCACATTGATTCGATTCAAAATCTATTTTATTTAACTTTTACTTAAGTTAAATTTCATATCACTATTCAAATTCATATTTTGTTTTGTTTAACAAAATTGTTTAACCATTTTAATGACTGGTTTTACTTATATTTTCCCAATTTATAAGTTATATAACTTATTGTTATTTAAACTTTCAAATTCATGTTATATAATCTCTTATCACTTAAGTTTAATTTTCATTTTAATAACTTATCTGATGTAGTTCAAATTATTTAACCTTCCTTTAGTTAAATTCCAAATTATATATTTATTATGCTAACTCAAATTTCTTTCATATTATAAGTCCAGAACTCATTTCTACTTATATTTATCAATTTCAACTTGGATTTTAAATTCAAATTTGTTTGTCAAAACAAAACTTCATTTCAATTTACTATTGGTAGCAAATCCATCACACAGAAACTTGAAAATGATATTGTTGATGCTGCAGTCATCACCCTTATTATTTTCTAGCAACAGTAGTGAATTTAGTGTTTTGTATTCTTTTAATCATTTTTATTTATAAATCACATTTATAAATCTTTTACTATATAGTTTCACTATTTTACTTTCACTTTACTTAAATAAGATTCATTCCAAATTTATTTATCTTATTTAGATTTATAATAATATAATCTCTTTAACTTTGAAAAACAATCAAAATCAACGAGATTCAAATTTCTCAAATTCTTAGTTTAAATTCATATTTATTTATAACTCATATTTATAAATATATTCATATGGTTTCATTTATTATATATAAGATTATTTCACAACTGTAAATCATATTGAATATAATTCCACACTTATAATTCATTAGCCTATATAATTTATTCTTTTACAGTTGTTATTTTTATTTAGATTACTCAAACAGCATATATATTAACTTATATATATAAAACAATCAATTTATATACACTTTAATATTTCTAAAAAATTGTTTTTTTATATATAAAATATAATTGAGGTAAAATTATTTCATTTACCCAATTTAAAATGATACTATATCGACTTGCCTCGTTTAAGTGTTTAGAAATACATATCGATAATATGGCGTCCCACATACCGACCAGAATTCACAAATAGCTCAATGGATAAGTGAACATAATATAAAACATTTTATATCACTAACAAATATGCGCTCATACATGTAATACACTCAAACTCAATCTAGGGTGCTACTGTCCCTATCTATACTGAGTACCCATCAAAGCTTAGGAATATACAAAATCTAAGCTCTGATACCACGTGTGACGAACCGCAAATCCGTACCCTTTGAATCGACGATAATCCACACATGTCCAACCTAAAAAAGCACAGACGGACGGAAAGTCAAGAAAAAGAAAAGAAGAGAAAAGAAGAGAAGAGAAAAAAGAGAGAAGATAGAACAAAACGGAATAATACAGAATCTCACATTGTAGCAGAAAACATATAATATCATATCAATGATCTTTACAAAGTAGAAACTGTATATACATACGTCAAACAGAGTTCAACAATCAATCGCTGATCATCAGCCTCTATAGTTATAATAACCTGTCCTCACAATTGCCAATGATATTAACAACAAAGCAGCGGATGTAAAACAGATATGTGTATATGAAAATAAAGATCTCCAGCTCTCCTGCTGAAGCTCCAAAAGCACAAAATCTAAACCTTTTAACGGTCTGACCCGAGCATTGAAATGGGAGAACGCCCGAATCAGTCTGGTATACCAGTGTAAGAAACACACTCAACTGAATTTATTAAATTACCAAACTTTTCCTTATCAAAACGAAAGTGTAACAACCCGTAATTTTTGATAATTTAATTTTGTTAAATTAAGGAGATTTTAGTAATTTAATATTGAAAAAGTAAAAAAATATGTAATTCAGTAATGAAATAAATAATAAAATGAAATGTAACAATGTTAATTAAAGTTAACCTTTAACAATTTGAATTAAATTCCAATAAATGAAATAATGCAAATGTTACACTTGGTTACAAATTGAATATATGAAAACAAATGTAAATATTGAATTAATTAATGAAATATTATATAATTAATGGTAATTGAATAAAATCAGTGTTCTGTAAGCAAATTGTAACATTGTTTGTAAATAGTAACTTATAAGTGTGATTGGAAGTTAATGGTAACAAACTATTATATGTTACCTGTTTGCTTAACCTGTTAAATAAAATTTGAAATCAATTGCAATTAATTCCCTTAATTAGTGCAGTTAATGTAGAGTAAATTGATAATTGTAGGATGTTAATGCAGTAAGATACAACCATGAGCATTTTATTCATAGTATGATAATTGATTGAAGAAAAATAATTGAAAACCAAAATAAATCAATTTTGGAATTTAAATTATAATGAGTGGATATATTGCAATTAAATGCAATTAAAGAGTACGTTAATGTAAATGAAGATGAAGTTGGAAATTATTAGTGTAATAAAATATAAACTAAAGTAATTATATCCTCAGAGTAATAATTGGTTTAGTAACAAGATTGGAAGTCAAACAAATGGAATTATTGGAAACTAAATTGATAATTACTGAATTTATTGAAATGAGAATTAAACATTGTAAATTGTGGAATATTCAACAATAATATTGATATATAAATTTATTTTAAAGGGTTATAACTTACTAAGTAAATCCAAAGTGATAGAAATTGGAAATAATAAAATTTTGAAATGAAAAGTGGTTTAATTAATTTAATATTAATTTGTTTAATTAATGTGAAAATAGCCATTTTGTCAATTGTCTCAGATTTTGATGAAACTAGTTTCATCGGATGCGTAACAGTGAATTATTTTAGGATTTCAAGTTTCATGGCGATTGGACTTGTCGTTTGATCGTACGGACTCGAAATGCCTAGAAATCAATTTAATTGAATTCAATTGAAATCAATTTGAAATAAGTTGATTTTGAAGCAATATTCATACAATGAAATTTGAACTTGAAACCTGTTCCATTGAATTTAAAAATATCTAAAACATTTATTTTGATATATGGGATGACCCATTTTCGTTCCGGAGACAGAATGGGTTTTTTGGGTCGTTTATCGTTCAGCCTTCAAATAATTCCTATCCATCCATCTTTATTTCTGACCTACCTATAAATAGCCCATTATAAACACTAGCCACTTCTTATTCTCATTTTTTTGTACTGTACGTACAATTCTCTCTGGCTTCTTCTTCTCAACGGCAGACAAACTAAACAAATTTCAAAACCCTCAATTTCAATCTCAAATTCAATTCCAAAATTTAAACTCCTCAAACTATATCAAATTATATATCGATTTTAAGCTCTCGACGAGTGCAAGTCAAATTTATAGTTTGTTTTTCAATCTGGATTGATGTGTGGCTGGAAGTAGGCGAATTAGTCACGGCCGTTCGTCGTGCTTCGATCAACTACGATGGATCGACGATTCAAAGGTATGGATTGGTGGAGATAGGCGAGCGCAGTACATCGGTGTGGTGTGTTTTTCGAAGAGACGGTTGGATTGCCGTTAAAATTCGATTTACGGTTTTATTGGGGTGGCGGCGCCGGCTTCGTGGTGGTCGCGGAGATCATTCGAAGGTTGTGGCGTGGCAAAGCGTGGGTGTTGGGGGTGATCGGCGACCGGTGGCAATCATGATCGACGGTCAAAGTACGGCTACGGCTGCGTGGCTTCGTGTTGATCGTTGGGTTCTGGTACTATGCATATGAGCTAGGTCAAGTTAACTTATTACAAAAATGCCACTCTATTATATTTAATTCAATTTTAAATTTTTAAATTTCTAACATCCATAACTTTTACATACGAGTTCCATTTCACACGCAGTTTGTTTCGTTAAGAACGTATCGAAATTCGGGATAGTATGATGCATGTTTGGATGAATTCTGAGACTGTTTGAATTTGGGACCTAAATTGGATTTAAATCAAAGTGAGTGTTTTGACCCACTCACAACTTCTAAAAATTCATATGTTAGTTAAATTAATTTATGATGTGATTAGAAATTTAATTATGACTATATAGTATAGTTAAATCATCATTCCAGTTAATTTGAATTTATTTTGAATTAAATTGTCATTTAATTTATTATTGAATTTAAATTACTAGCTAATTACATGTAAACGATAACCTGTTATCTATTGATGTTTATTGATTGATTTGGATGATGATTGTGATGGATGTTTGATTGTTGATATTGGATGAATGAATGAATGGATGTTGTATTTTATATCGTTATAAACTGCAAGTTCATTATGAGTTGAAATGATACATACCCTAATGATCTATAGATTAGGGAATAATCGTTATGGGTTGAAATGATAGACTCGAGCGATTTTATGGATTTTTATTTAGTTCAGGGTTGCAGTTTGAAATGATATATAACCGTGAATTTTAATTGCGGATTGAAATGATAAACATCTGTATCACTTGACCCTAGGGTAAAGAATTTACATACGGACATTGGATTGGTTAAATTAAATGATTTTGAAATCTTTAATTTTTGAATTTAGTTAAATGACATTTTGAAATAAGAATTCGATCTATATAAATTGAATTATTATTGAAATCAGGTTTATGTTGAAATTTGAATTGGTTTAAAGCAATTGTTTAAAGAAATTAAATCGAAATTTTAAAGTGGAATTTGGAGTATAAGTAAAGTTTGTCGAAATTGGGTTGTTAAAATTGTTCAAAATATAACTTTGAAATATGTTGAAATTAGAATAATTTAAATTGATATTTCAAATAGGGTTTTGGAAGCGATATTGAATTTAATATTTTATTGAGAAATTGAATTGAAAGATATGAAATTGGGTTTTGAAAATTGAAATAACCTAAATATGTTAGAAGGAAATGAATAGTTTAAATCGATAATAAATTCAAATTCATATTTTTCATATATACTGTTTTGTAAAAAATTATATTATTGTAAAGATCCTAAATTTTAAGATTTTCAAATGATTAAACTATTTTAACCTATTTTAACTATATTAAATCAATTTAACCTATTTTAAACCATTTAAATTGATTTTTAAACTAATTAACCCATTTTAACTTATTTTATATCTAATGTAACGATCCGGGCTTTTGGTCGTTAATTTTTGAACATTTAATTTATTTTAAATGTTGAATGTGGATTGTTAATTGATTTTGAAATACGAAGATTTTGGTTGAATTAATAAAACGAGTTATAATTTCAAATATGAAAATTTAATTGGATTTGGATAAATAGTAATGTAATATATCGAATTGAGATATTTTGTAATTCTAAGAAATAAATGGATATGAAAATGGTTTCTAAAATTTATTTAAGTCTAGTTGGATTTGAATTATAGTATTAGACTTTTGGATGGAATCAAAAGTCAAAAATTTAAGATTGGAAATTTTATATTAATTTAATAATGGAATTTAATATATAATAATAATATAAATAATCAGATTTTGATTTAAATTGAATCGGGATGATTCCTAGTGTGAATACAAATTCTATATAATTTATAATTAAGTTAATAAAGTTTTAAAATCGAAATTTAAATGATTTTGACGATTTTGAAAATCGCTCGATTTAATCGACGAGTTAAAATAGCTTCCCAGGGCACGGTTTTGGAATTAGACGAAACCAGTTCCATTGGATCCATAATAGTGTATTATTATCGGAGTTCAAATTTCGTAATATTTGGAGTTACAGTTTATTCGTACGGTGAGGAACGCGTTGGAAATTAAAATTGAAAATTTAATGTTTAAACTCGATTCAAAAAGCCATCTTCCATATATGATTGAATTGGACCCCGAAACACGTTCCATTGTGTTCGAAATACCGGTAAAACATTATAAACGTCAAGTGGCATGTTTAGTTTGGAGTTCGTTTGAAAAACTTGTAAATAATTTGAGAATATTAATAAAATAATATAAAATGTACGTATTTATAGGCTGGCACAGGGAACCACTAAGGTAGAACTCACGGCCGCCGCTAAACATTTCTATGGCCGATATCTCATGGCTTTTCTCCCCAAAATCCTTTTCATCCAAATATTTTTAGGCTTCGACATCTAAAGGAAAGTTGTTGAGCTTGTCGAGCGTATCAGATCCAACGGTGGATCTAAGCTATTATCATCGATTGGTGGCGAATTTGGGCCCCGTTCATTGCTCGTTTTGTCGCGTTTTTACGAGCCTTGAGGGAACCAAGGTTGGTCGGCTTCTGGCTGAAGGAAGGCATCGGGGTGAGCTTTCGTTTTAGATCGATCGTCGTCAAAAACGTCGTGGAGGCGTGAAAAATTGAGGACGAGGGCGACGACGGGTTTCGTTTAAACTAGTTGTGTTTTCGAACAAAGAGAAGGAATAGCGTATGATCAGCCATGATTCTCTAGTTCATAATGTATGGCATATCTGGTTTATAAATAAAATAGAGAAATTGTTCATATAAGTTACATTAAAAACCTTTAAAAATTCATATCTAACGCATATATTGTCAGATTCCGACGAAATAGGAAGCACCGGAATCACAACAGTGGGATCTGCGCTGTAGTGCAGATCTGGAGGCGATTGGAGCTCATGAAAATTTTGGATTAAATTGAAGGCGGTCCATTTAATGTAAAATTTGAACATTTGGCGTTAATCTCGCACACATATGGATTACCATAATAAATTTTAAATGGTTAAAATTCAAATGATTGGTTGATTGATTGAATGTGATTATTATTATCAGTCTGGATGTGGTATATTATGTATAGCATATTTATATTGGAGTGATTGATATTCCCGCATTATACAGCGGATGAGACCCTATGTACCCCGCATAATATCGGATGACCCTTTATACCACGATGTCCCCCTCGAAGTGGGTGTAACGACCCGAAATTTTCCAACCCGAAAATTCCAGATAGTTATGAAAAGAAGAAAGAGGTAGAAGAAGAAGAAGAACAGAAACACCAAACATCTCACAAACGCAGCAGGTAAAATAATAATGAATCATAACAGTTTACAAAAGAATATTATAACTGTCGATTACATTTAATATACATCAGAGTTTCACATAATATACAATCACTGGTTATTTACAATTATCATGACTCGGATAAATACAACGGATATTCTCCATACGATATTGCCACCAGCTCGCCTCCTGAGCTCCTAAACGTCCTAACCTGAAAATCTGTAATACTCGGTCTGACCCGAGCATTACACCAAAGTAACACCCGGGTCAGGCTGGAAACCAGCGTGAGTAAACCCAACTAACGTGGAATACCAAGGCAAACAACTTATATAAACCCGGGTAACAGATATCAATTCACAAGCTACAAATTATTACAGACAACACTTAGTCCACATTTAAATTTCTAAATACCAATGATTTAGATTTTTAAAACAGTCCAATACCTCCATATCACTTCAATCCAGCATATAGATTTTTTTATAACAATCTACAAACATTCAAAGTGGTTTCGAGTATTTCTAATATACCCGACCCTGGACTCTTCGAAACTCATGTTATACTAACCCAAGATATTCAAATAAATACACACATTTCATATCAGAGATATTAACCCATCCAAAACATCCAATACCATTCAATCACCCATAGCAAAGCTTAATCAACTAAATCAACTCAATTCATTTAGATTGAATTTCCAACCTCAATCACTTAGATTCCTTTATTAAATATTGATTAATTTTCAAACCAATTAATTAATCAATCCTTCATTATTCATCTTATTTAATCACACTGGATTAATTACCTTCAGTTACATTAAGGTAATTATTTTCAATTAATTTCACAAGATCGATTATTCTTAACCCAAAATCAATAAGTACTTCATGAATTATTTAAATATTTTTAATTACATTAGTCCATAATTACTTTTTATTAATTTACTTCTCATAAGTCACTTATTACTGATTAATTAAACAATCGTTAATTACATCATTAATTATATGAATTAAGGATTTCCTATTTTATTTTATTTAAATTTATCCTAATCAAAATTTAATTACCTTAAGTAAACCCAAACTACTAATCACTCTTGATTTAACTCAACCTGTTATTAACTATCCATTTATTTACTTCATTTAATAATTCAATTTCTCCTTAATTAATCATCTTAATTAATCTCCTGATTTATTTCACAGAGTGATTATATTTTATTAATTTCATTAAGCAATTATTTATCAAACCATGAAATGATTATTCTGAATTACTTACACTTAATTAATTAACTTAAAACTCAATCTATTAATTAAGTCAAAGTCCTTAATTACTAAATTAATTAACCTAAGTTATTCATTAATTGAATTAATTAATTATTTATTTAATTACCCTATTATTTAAATGAATCACAATTCACTAAGCCCTTATTAGCTTAAGAATAAAACATTTCCTTATTTAAGATTTAAGTTTAAACAACTTAAAACCCCAATATTTCGAGTCAAGTCACATCATCATCCATGCACATCCAATTGACTCAATCATTCAACAAATTATTCTAAATTTGACTATTTAAATTAAAATAAAAGAAAACCCAACAGAGTGAGATTTACTCACCTTTGCTTTTATTTGCATTCCAATTAGCTTGATTCCATGGTTTTCAGACCTTGAATAAATATTAGATGACTTTATTAATATTCGAACAATTTATCTCCATTTAATAAATTTAATTAACCAACAATTTATTTTTAAACTGATAATAAATTTATAACAGGGTGTTACACTTACATGTAACAGGTCTAGATTAAAATATACTGTGATGACTCAACTGGATTATTAACTCATTTCAATAGAGTTTTCCAAAATCTCAAATATAAATTTTGAAACTCTCAGACTGTGACCCAATTTAATAATCCTAGTTTACCATTATAAGTATTTAAATTATCAGTTTATTTTCTTATTAAATTCCCAAATTCTTTGCCAGACTAACCTTAAATTCTCAGACATTATAATTTATTCGAAATTGCCCGGAACTTATCTCACTTACAGGATTCCTTAAATCAATTCAAGTTTGCATCAAAGAAATTAAATAGGTGGAATAACAAAAATTTAAACCTTGAGAACTCTGGAGGAACTCACCCACCCAGTCACGTTCGAGACCCCCCATCAAGCTAATACAATCGATCAAACCCTGTTCTGCTTCCTGAGACTTGCCATATCGCCACGCGGCTCGAGATGAACCCAAAGCTTTCAACTTGAAGCCGTCGCCCACAGGTGTGCCACCGATATCACTGCGAAGTCGACAACGAAACCCAATCCCTCCATCCCTGGCTGAAATCGCGATGATGCACGAGCGCTTTCGTATAACCTTGGAATTCGAAACTGCCTCCCACGATACTGCATCGCCGTCCTAGAGTCGACGAGAGCAATCAAGTCGATTGCGTTCGCTCGTTTCAATTTGAACGAGATTGTATTTGATTTCGATTTAGCTGCCATTTTTTTATAAAAAAAACTCGGCTTCGATTTACTTAGGATTGAAAATGAGGGAGAGAGGAAGGAAACGAATACAGTCGACTCTAGATTGAGGGGAACGATGTCAAAGAGGAGTTTGGCCATAGATTCAAAGCTTCTATGTAACAACCCTGAGATTGCAATTACCGAATAATGAATTAAAATTATGATTTTAAGTTAAAAAGGGAGCTAAACAAATTTTTGGGAATTTAAATTTGCAATTGGTTCGCAAATTAAAATATTTTTGGGTTGAAATGGGGATTTTTTATGTGATTATAGGTTAATGGGCCAAATGAGCAATTATATGGTTTTAATTAAAACTAGGATGCTTCTTAGGATTTTGTTCACATGATAACCTTAGGAAAATAAACTAAGTCCTAATGGGTTTTAAAACCTCTTACCATGACCCATTAACCAACCCACTCCTATTTAATATCTCAAATCCCTCCCATAAACCCTAACCCTCCTCTTCATAAATTCCTAAACCTAGATCTAAACATAATTAATGGCCTCCCTTTAGAAGCTCCATCTCCTTCTCTTCATAATTAAACTAGTTTAATCTTTGAAAGGTAATGCAATCTCCCCTATTCTCTAATCCATCTTAATCCCTATTTATCTCTACCATCTTGTTGTAATCATTATTATTTTTTTTGTTGATTTTGGATCCTTGAAGCCTCTTGATCTTTGCTTTGGGGTTGAGGAGTTTGGCTTGCTTGATATTGTGCACTCAAACCATTTGATAATTTGCTTCATTGAGGTAATTACTAATTGTTAGTAATTATTGCTAGTAAAATTTTAATGAAAATTTTGATGCCAAAACTTGAAAAAAAAACACCCCTAAATGCCAAAAAACATCAAAATTGGCTGGCTGGAATTGTACATCAGCCTGAAACAGGCTGGAATAGTGCACTGGGTGCACCAGAACAGACCTGGGCTGCACCTAGGCATTGTAGGCTAGCCCAGCTGGGCTAGCCAGAGGCTGGCCAGCCCATGGTGGGCTGGCCGCGCACCAACCCCCCAGCCCGGGCGGGCTGGGGGTTGCACCCCCTCCCCAGCCCGTTTGGGCTAGGGAATAGGGGACGCGGGCCTTTGCCCGCGTCCCATACCCCCAGCCCAGGCGGGCTGGGGCAGTGTAATGTCCCCAGCCCGCCTGGGCTGGGGCATACGGGCGCGGGCCTTGGCCCGCGTCCCATATCCCCAGCCCAGGCGGGCTGGGGCACCTTTATTATCCCCAGCCCGCCTGGGCTGGGGACTAAGGGCGCGGGCCGAAGCCCGTGTCCCTTAAACCCCAGCCCAGGCGGGCTGGGGCATACAGTATATCCCTAGCCCGTCTGGGCTGGGGCGGACTGACGCGGGCCGGGCCCGCGTCCAAAAAAATAAAATAAAAATAAAAATAAAATCAAACATCACCTCTGTTTCCAGCTTTTGAGCGCCACTTCGCGATGCCGCCACGTTCGCATCGGAAGTCGGAATTCGATGTTTTTGGTCTCGTTGGAAAGGTGGAGTTGCGAACTCCATCTTTGGAAAATTTGGACAACATTGGATTTCGTTTGGTACTTCGATTTTCGTGCCAAAGTTAGACTCTGGTCGCTGTTGGAAAACAGTATGAATCTTTCTCTGGGTTCAACTTTGAGACGTCGCTGCCACTTCGTCTCAACTCGGAATCCAGAAATTCTTCTTGCATCTTAAAGTAGGGATGTTGGACTATATGCCTACCAATTTTCATGCCATTTAGACACAGTTTGCTGGTCCAAATAAATTGCCGAACTTGGGTTCGCAGCAGTTTTTGAATGGTTTCAAACACTTGGAATATTTTTGATGATTTTCTGGTTTTCGTCGATTTCTTTGAGATTTGTCTCTGGATTTCGTACATGGGCTTTATAAAAAGGATTTAAAAGGATTTTTCACTCCAAAACGGCTTTTGAAAATTATTATATAATATTATTTTTAATTATCAAATTAATTACTCCATAATAGGAGACTTTTCAAAAGACCGTTTTAAAAGTGATTTCGAAATCAATTACAAATCCATTTTACATCATTATTTTCTATAATAAAAATCTCACACTCACTTTTAGCACGTCGAGCAAAGTGGAAAGGTGCTTAAACGGTTAGGAAATCTCCGGCCTATGGAAACCGTGTGTATTTTCTTTCCGGTTAATCCCCGACCTATTCGATTGATCGTTTTGACCTTTGGGTCTAGCCTACCGATGATATGATGTGGACTTTTTATTGTTTGGAGTGTGAGCTTGCTATTGGTTAGGAAACCATTTAGTGCGAATGTGGGGTATGGGACTCATTGTTAACACTTTACGGGTTCCTCTCCAAGAAGTTAGTGGCACATTAGCCTCTGGGCGGCCAGTACTGGACCTCTGGGTCACCATGCCTCTGGGCAACCGTCTCTGGACACCTGCTCTATGGAGCAGTTTATTTTCGGCGTGTGCCTCTAGGCCTTTATCCTTTTGGGAAGGATCTCGCCGTTTCGCGCGTTCCGCATCTGTGCGAGTGATCGATCACAACTCTACAGTACTTGGCAACAACGACTCTGGTCGGTGCACGTGCAATATTTGTATTATCTGATGATTTTTATATCCATTCGAGTATCGCCATTCGGTGTTGGTTCTATGGAACCACACGATGTAAGTGCGATTACCCTATGGATTCACAGTGTCTCTGGACACTGCATTTCTGTATTCGATTTCATTGATTTTTCATTATATCCCTATTGCTCTTTGGAGCATCGATCCTTGCTTGGGCATTGATCACAGACTCTGGTCACTCTTGGGATTATTGCCTGTGGGCAACTTTATATAGCTTTGGCTACGCCGATGATATGAGGCGATTTTATTTATTTAACACTTTGGTGTTTGTATTCTCTTTGGAGATTTTTACTGTTTATTGATGATTAGGGATCGTCATTATATTCATGTAGTCCATATTACTCTTCTCATTGGAGAAGTACTGTTTTATTTATGTACTGCATTATTATATATATCTCAGTATTACTGATTGTTTAGCTAGCCTGACCCGAGTGTTTTCGCTCGGGTCAGACCGAGTTGTTTCAGGTTAGGTCTCTGGACTTAGCTTTCTGTGCTTCCGCTTGGACATTATCTGCTATGCTGATAGATAGCTCTTTTATTTGTCCACTATTCAGCTACTCTGTTATTTCAGACTCTTATGTACATATTTTTGACTCACATGTGTGAGCGGTGGCTTTGTACCCACTTATAGTATTTGGATCTGTATTGATGATGTATTGTACCTATGTTCTGTGATTGTTATGTGACTGTTCTGTGATGATGATGTTATCATTTAGTATTATGTTTGTTCTGAACCTATTTTCCTTAGCCATTGTAGTTTCGTTATAAATATCTATTGGATATGTCGAACCACTTGAGAAAAGAAAACCACATATTCGACGTATTCAGTAGATAGTTATAGCTTGATTACATATGGTAGCTTCCATTATACTCTATTCTCCGTTCTAGTAGACGGTATTACTCCGTAATACTCTTTACTAGAGTGGGTCTCGGAGTGGGGCGTCACATTCTGTCCCCCCGTTTTTTTTTCTTCGATTATCTCTTGGAAGATTTGAGGAGAGGGAGATAAAATATTGTCTGGGAAGCTTCACGAGTACGCGTTGGGAAAAATATCTCTGACTGTTGTAGTTCTAATTTTATTATATTTATAAACTTACAAAACGTCTCGTTGCATCGTGAAATTTCGAACTCCTCTTAAGGAATGCCGCTAGACGATTATAAGGTTTTACCCGCATTCCAAACACAATGGAACGTGTTTCGGAACCCAATTGGATCATCCGCGCGAGTTACAGAAATAAACGATCAATTTAAATTAAATCGATCAAAATAGTTTCTAAGCGTTTTGAGTTGCCAGGGTCAAACGACAACTCCAATTGCTACGAAAATTGAAATCCGATAATAACTAACTATTACGGATCCAATGGAACTGGTTTCGTCAAATTCCGAGACTGTGCCTCGGAAGGCTATTTTTAAATTCCAATTTAAACGATATATTATTAAAACTGAACAAATCATCTTTAAATTAAATTCCAACCATTCTATTATCTTTAGTATCATCATTATAAATTTTATAAGCCTTCAAATTATTTTTAACTGGCTTAGAATCTCAGATTCAACAATTACCCAATTTCAATTATTAAATTCAATATTTATACCATAATTCAATGATTTAATTATCAAGTAAATATTGATATCTGGAATTTTTAAGTTAAAATTAACTTTAAATATTTAAAATCGATTAATTATTCCAATTTACTTTGTTAAAATTTCCGGGTCGTCACATTCCTTCCCCCTTAAAGGAATTTCGTCGCCGAAATGACTAGTTAGGAGGAATGGACCAATACCCGTTTACTTTTTCCCAAAACTCACACTTCAACAGTCTTACCAACTATCACCTTAACTAACTTCCTAAAACCTTCTATGATTTCAAACAACACCCCTCACTCAATCGCCTAAATTTCGATTTAAAACCAAATTTTGAATTATCAAAATTTTCTCAATTTTTTTTTCTAACTCTCTAAATTCCCGAAATTTTTTGTCAGCGTCTCCTTTGCGCGGCTAGCTCGGTACTACTACAAAAGGCCTCTACGGGCTCCCAAATCCAAAAGAAAACAAAAGCCAAGTGGCTACATCAAAAACCCAATCCAATTTTATACAGAAATTTAAATACATACCTTTTTGTCGGGCAATTCAAATTTATCTTTTGGAATCAAATCCAATTTTCTTTTCCCCTTTTAATACCTGCATATCTTGTTTAGCAATAATATTCAATCGAGACTTTAAAAATCATTTTATACATTCTCTTATGTAGGTTTTTATATTTACTTCTATTCAGATTCAGTTTTCCCGTTTTAATATGGATCAACTTATTTTCAATTTTGAATATTAAGTTTTTATTTTCCATTTATAACTGAGTCTTATTAGTTCCATCTGCTAATCTATTTCAGTTTCATATTTAAAATCGTTTAATTGCTTAACAAAAATTTTCTCACAATTTTTCAAAAATTTTCTAACTCCCAAAATTTCTGGAAAATTTTGGCAGAGTCTTTTTTGTACGGAGGAGTTTTTGCAATTTGACAAGAGATATAAATATATATACATCGACCCACCCGGTCGGAAAAAGAAAAAACAGTTCATATTTCCTATTTTTATTGCGTAGGCGAACCTTATTTAGCATTTTAAGCAAGCAGCTTATTTATTTAAGCAATTAGTGCACGCCAAATCCAGCTAAACGGCCTTCTGGTACCTGTACTTGCTCAATTTAAATATGTAAGTGCCATATATAGAAAATTTATTAGCATTTTACTTACTTTCAATAGCTAAACACATGTATTACATACACAACAAATGCCAAATGCTTCCCATAAGCGATTCATATGATCTTAAAGCCTATTCAATTGCTTTCACTCAATTTATAAACCATTTCATTCAATTTCAAAGGTTTGGTACTCAATCTCTTACATTCCATTGATTTATAATTCAAATAAGCTCAGTTTCACTTCACATGATTCAGAATCAAATTTATTTAATCTCCATTAACTCATAGAATTTAATTACTTTGGTTTACGCCAACCAACAATTATTGTTATGCAATTTCGACGATATTCGCTTAATAGGGTATTCTATTTTAGTTCATAGCTACTTTAAATAAATTTTCAATTCATTTTATATTTAATTCCATTTCATTTCTAATTTATCAACCAACCATTCATTGCATTTCACTTTATTTCCGCATTAGGTTCATGCAAACAATTTATTAAGCTTGGCACATTCAAACCTATAAATTAATGACTATTTCCAAATTAATTAATCCAAGCTTCTATTTAATGAGCTTTCACCCTTATTCGAAGCCAAACTTCCATAAATTCTAAACTTAAGTGAATTTATTTTAGTTTATTCCAAGACCAAACTTAAGTTTCTTCGATTTGATTCTCATTTAATCCCATTAAATTCAATTAGCCCATTCATTTTAAATTTTAATTTCAATTCATCTTCTCAATTTAGCAAAATAATATCCAACACATACTTAACTCATTTATACTTCAAATTATTATGCCACCGCACTTATGTTCAGTCTAATAATCCTATTCCAGTCACAACTTTGGTTTAGTTTTTTTATTCTATCAGACTTCATTCATTTATTATTTAATGCCATTAACTCGTTTTATATTTCACTTTCTTAATTCATTTGCGAATTATTTTATTTATGCAAAACCATTCTTAATTTATTTCTACCTACTTGGGTTTTATTTGCAACCCAACCATTTCTATCATTATTCACTTTCATTTCATATAACGACACTTCTCTTCCTTCCAATTTACTTGCGAAATTTCATTAAATATTATTCAAGCCACATTTGGATATTATTTTCAATTCATCCCATCACTACTTCGATCCCATTCTATTTTTTATTTTTTTTATTTTTACAACATCTCTTCTTATTTAATTTATTATCACATCCAACACTACGCCATAAATGGCCTTCTGCAACACAAAAAAAATGTTGGGTCAGGCCCAAAAAATGTTGCCATAGGTCTATGGCAACACTTTTCGGGTGATGCAATTTTTGCCGTTGCCTTAGACCTCAAAGGCAACATTTTGACTATCTAAGGCAACATAAGTAATATTGTTGCAATAGAACCCTATTTGGGTCTATAGCAACATCCATATGTGTCTGTAGCAACATTCCAAAATGTTGCTATAGATATTAACTTTCTGAATTTGTGGGGCCCACAATGTAGAGCATATTTGATTTTTTTAATAGAATTAAATATTTATTTAATAAAATGCTATTGCATAGAATTTGATATTCAAAAAGTAATTTATTTAAATAAATATTTTATTTCAACATTTGAAATAGTACAAATTCCTGACTCCACTATTTTACAATTCAATGATATATAACACTGATATTTACATATACAGATATTCCTCACTACATCACTCAGTTCACTCATTACATATGCAGTTTCAATTTATACAGACACCGACACTGACAAATATATGACGAGCCGAGTGCCGAGCCGAAGGCAAGCCGAGTAGCGGGTCCAGTCTTCAAGCTCAAGCACATTTGATTTGACTCTATTTTCAAGCTTGTATCCAGCTGTCCAGTCTTCAATACCTGTCACATATAATTCAAAAGCAGTAATCTGGAAAATAATATTTAACTCGAACAGAAAATGAAAATATTTTTGTTATATTATTTGCCTCAGGTATTTGGGTTGTTTCTTTTCATATTTTTTTTCTGACAGGGACCAAGTATTTGCACGGACAACCTGTGAATGCACAAGTCAGCTATTCACAAGTGCATAAGCCAAACATGAATGCAACACATGGATACAAGACAGTATGGAAGACAGCAAGCAACAGTTCAGGAAAAAATGCACAAAGGAGAAGCCAAGTGCACAAAGTAGTACTTAACACAGCAAGCAACATAACATGACCAAGAAATGCATGTACATGGATGAACATACATGCATCATAAGGCTTGGTACAAGAAACTACTCAAGTGCAACTACTCAAGTGCAAGTTCATACTCAAGTGCAGCCAGATATGTAGACAAGCCAAAAAAAATGGACACGGCACAAGGTCAAACCCGAGTCGTCGACTGGATTCAACTCAGGGCCAAGCAACCAACAAAATAAACAAGAACCAGGTTCAGCAAAATGTAGACAAGCTAGTGCAAGAAACACAGCAGTACACATAGGCAGCCCATCAAGCAAAAACAGTGAATACATCAGGCATGTACAAGAGAAACATAGGCAGTAATATGATATACAGAGGACTTGGAGCATTAGTTCATGTTAAAGAACAAGGTTAGCATGGTACTAGTTCAGTCCAGACCAAGCAAAACCAACAAAGCTCAACACACATATGTTTGTATATATCGTGGAAACCAAAACTCAATGGTCAGATTAGTCAACAGTTTAATAAAACCAAAGATCACTTTCAAAGTTCTGATTATCAAAAATGCAAAAGTTTTCAAGTGAAGCAGTTTTCAAGAGGACACCAGAATACAAATACTTCAAGTTCTGGTTTAACAAATGCTGCAAGGTACAAAGGTATGTGAACAAGTTTAACAAAGGTTCAAGTTCTGGTTTAACAAATGCAGCAGAAGGAGCTAACAAGCTCAGATCAGAAATCAAAAACAAGCTAGTGAACCAAAATCCAACATACCAAATAATATCACATCGCAATTCATCATCGGCAAAGCAAAATCAAGCCAGTGGACCAAAATCCAACATACCAATACATCATCGCAATCCAACATACCAGATTTCTCAAAGTCCAACAGAAAGATTAAACTCGAGATTATAGGAAATAAAGCTATAAATAAATGCCAATTCATCATCGGCAAAAGCGTGCGAGTGTAACCAAAATTGAGAATAATCAAGTAAACCAGAAGGTCGAAAACATACCAAAAAATATCGCATCGCACCGGACGACGAAGTCAAAGCAATTCGAGCAATCAATCAAGGAGAATGAAGGAGCAAGCTACCAGGAACGTTTTTTACACTAGATTCGATCAATCAGAGCATCAAAGCAACTGGAATCGTGTGCCCTAGTTTTCACAGAGAGGAACGAGAAATAAAAACCGTGTGCCCTAATTTTCACAGAGAGAGGAATGAGAAAGAAAAGTAAAGCGGGAAATGGAAATTGGTAAGGTGTGGCTCGACGGTTGAGATTTTGTTTTAAATGGTGGTGTGGATCGCTGAGGTGTAAAAAAAATTTAATTTTTTTTAATTAGAATATATCTATGGCAACACTATATAAAAATGTTGCATCGTGTTACACTTGTTTAGCTAGAGCAACACATTTTTATGGCTAAGGTAACACCAAAAATACAACGTTGCAGTAGGACCAAAATTTTATAGCTGTCGCAACATTTTAGTTAGCAACACCTTGCAAAAATGTTGCAGAAGGTCATTTATGGTGTAGTGCAAGTTGAATTCTATTAACAATTCGAATTCACTCCAAATTCCATTATTAACTTACAATCTATTTTATTTAACCGAGTTAAATTTTATTAACATACTCAATCAAACAATTATTTAGCCAATTAGTTTACTTCCAATTTTTTTATTACAAAAATCACTTTATGAAAGTCCCTTGAGTGCCACAAATTTTCATAATTCTAGTTTGGATTCTCCTTTATTTTTCCAAAATTCTAACACTTTTACTTTATAATTTTAGAAATGCCTGTAAATTTACATAATACTATTAAAATAGTTCTTTATAAAAAAAATATTTCTTATAACTCGATGTCTCAACCAGTCCATCCTTGTTCTCACAGAAATTCAGTCATACGTAGATCAGGCGTAGGACTGAAAATCTATAAGTACTTGGTAAACCCGTTTTCAACATCCAGTGAAAATACTTTTGAAAAATAATTTTATTGAAAATATAGAAAACAGTTTTGAAAACAGAGGAAATATCTTTGGTGAAAATGCTCTGGAAATCATCACCCCTATCCATGGTCACAGTTACATACCAGGGTTACGTTGCAGTCACAACAAAAGTCCATGTAACTGCAGGCTCTCCGCGGCCTCTCGATTGCGCCATGGATCTCACACAACAGATCACAGTTACATCCAGGGTTACGTTGCCGTCGTAGCAAAAGTCCATGTAACTGCAGGCTCTCCGCGGCCTCTGATTTCGCTGTCGAAATGAAACCTCTCCACTCCTACATAGGTCGCAGCCTGCCGATATAAAATCAAACGTAGACCGTTGGCTCTCAGCGGCACACACGACTTCCGCTATGTTATACCATAGGTCGCAGTCTACCGATATAAAATCAAACGTAGACTGTTGGCTCTCAGCGGCACACACGACTCCCACTATGGTATACACTACTCATAATCCTCAGGAACTAGTTTTGTCCGGACTCCTCACAAAATCAACTTTAGAACCCCTCATTGGGGCTCAAGGCAGCACTACCCGGTGGCACTCCTGAGAAGTTCATTCCAAGGAAGCGCCTTTTTCCCCAGAGCCATCATCAAAACACTTTATACTATACACATATAGTATCTTTCAAATCATACACCTAGTATGATCTCATACAAAGCTCATTTACACAAAATCGATTATCCCAAAATCGATAATTCTCAAAATAGGCTTTCCAATTTCCAATATTGATTTTACCCAAAAATCAGAAGCCTTTCCAAATCCAAAGGTTCCCAAAACCCTTTCCAAAATCCTCATAAGATCCTTTATATATATATATATATATATATATATATATATATATATATATATATATATATATATATATATATTCAGATATATAAAAAATTTAAAACTTTGGTTCATTTCCAACTTGTATAAAATCCTTCTATACTTCAAACACTTTTCAAAAATCCATCAGAGTGAGATATACTCACTTATTCCCATTTTCCTTTAATCCCCATTTGGATTATCACTTCAATTCTTATCTCAGTTAGGTATTTAATCAATAACAGTTTGAACTCCGACCAGTTTATATTTAGGAAATAGCTTGAAAATTTAAAAATAGATAAATAGTTGTATCGAAACAATTTATACTGAAAATAGTCAAGAGCCAACTGTTCACTTCCCCAACAATTCAATTTAAATCTCCATTTAAATTGACCCAATGCCAATCCAAATAACTCCAGATTCCATTGGACTTGATTAATTCCCAATTCAAGTTGAATCAATCTTGATTCCTTCCCAAATTTAAATCAAATTCTAATTGATTTTAATCCTGTTCAATTTTAATTATAATTTCATATTATTCCAATCAATTTGAATTATTATCAATTTAATTTCAGAATCCAAATCACTTCAATTTAATCCATTCCAATTTCCCATTTAAAATTTTTAAACTTATATATTTTCAATCACCAATCCAATTACTTCAAACCAAATTAAATTTTGAACTAATTCAATTTCAATCTTGAATTTTAAACTACCTCGAATTATATAAATTCGAGTTAAATTCTCAAAGGTTGATTTAACTTTTTAAACCAAATTAACTTTTAATTAAAGTTTTTAAACAATCTCAAATTTCTGAGTCCAATTCTTCATTTCAACTTATCTCTACTTATATTATTTTTATTATTCCATAATCATTTTATCAAGATTCCAGAATTTAAACAAATTTCCAAAACTTCAATATCACCTTAGTATTCAACTATATCCAAAATTTCTTTGGCAAATTCATTTATCCCTTTGAATTTCAAATCCAAACCCAGTTCACAAACAATTCCAATTAAAAACATTTTGGTAGCAATTTCTCTTTTAGAAACTCAAAAATAAACATCGATGATGCTGCAGTAATTACCGACGTTATTTTCCAATGACCGAAAGAGTTCAATGCTTTTCTCTTTTAAAAAAATATCCAAATATATATTTTTTTCCAAATCTCCCAGATTTCAAACTCAACACAATTTTTTTTTTGAATTAGTACTATATTTTTTTTTTCAAAACCTTTGGAAACCACTTCCAAATCCAAAGGAATTTTTAAATTTTTCCCAAAAATTCCAAATTCCCAACTCGTCCAATTCATATTTGACATTACTCTGGAATTCTATTTCAAATTATAATCTCATTTATTTATGAAGTTTATTTCAATTTTATATATTTCATTTACAATCTATATTTCAAATTCCATTTTGTTACCTAAGTTTATTCTTCAATTTTGGTTATAAGTTTCATTTTGGTCGTATTTTATATAACTTCTTAACTTAATTCTAATAATTTAACAACCAATCACCTAAATATTCATTAGCAGGAAATATTACTTTATATATATCAAAATATATTTTTATGTAAAATCATTTAAAACCTTTATAAGCAAATAACAAGTACGCTCTCACATATATATATATATATATACACACACACACACACTCAACTCATTCTAAGGTACTACAGACTCTATTTAATGAGCAAATCCCTACCAGAGCCAAGGTTCTCGCTTAACCTTTCTGCTCTGATACCAAATGTAACGACCCGAAATTTTCGAACCCGAAAATTCCAGATAGTTATGAAATGAAGAAAGAGGTAGAAGAAGAAGAAGAACAGAAACACCAAACATCTCACAAACGCAGCGGGTAAAATAATAATGAATCATAACAGTATACAAAAGAATATTATAACCATACGATATTGCCACCAGCTCGCCTCCTGAGCTCCTGAACGTCCTAACCTGAAAATCTGTAATACTCGGTCTGACCCGAGCATTACACCAAAGTAACACCCGGGTCAGGCTGGAAACCAGCGTGAGTAAACCCAACTAACGTGGAATACCAAGGAAAACAACTTATATAAACCCGGGTAACATATATCAATTCACAAGCTACAAATTATTACAGACAACACTTAGTCCACATTTAAATTTCTAAATACCAATGATTTAGATTTTTAAAACAGTCCAATACCTCCATATCACTTCAATCCAGCATATAGATTTTTTTATAACAATCTACAAACATTCGAAGTGGTTTCAGGTATTTCTCATATACCCGACCCTGGACTCTTCGAAACTCATGTTATCCTAACCTAAGATATTCAAATAAATACACACATTTCATATCAGAGATATTAACCCATCCAAAACATCCAATACCATTCAATCACCCATAACAAAGCTTAATCAACCAAATCAACTCAATTCATTTAGATTGAATTTCCAACCTCAATCACTTAGATTCCTTTATTAAATATTGATTAATTTTCAAACCAATTAATTAATCAATCCTTCATTATTCATCTTAATTAATCACACTGGATTAATTATCTTCAGTTACATTAAGGTAATTATTTTCAATTAATTTCACAAGATCGATTATTCTTAACCCAAAATCAATAAGTAATCTTAATTACTTCATGAATTATTTAACTATTTTTAATTACATTAGTCCATAATTACTTTTTATTAATTTACTTCTCATAAGTCACTTATTACTGATTAATTAAACAATCGTTAATTACATCATTAATTATAAGAATTAAGGATTTCCTATTTTATTTAAATTTATCCTAATCAAAATTTAATTACCTTAAGTAAACCCAAACTATTAATCACTCTTGATTTGACTCAACCTGTTATTAACTATCCATTTATTTACTTCATTTAATAATTCAATTTCTCCTTAATTAATCATCTTACTTAATCTCCTGATTTATTTCACAGAGTGATTATATTTTATTAATTTCATTAAGCAATTATTTATCAAACCATGAAATGATTATTCTGAATTACTTACACTTAATTAATTAACTTAAAACTCAATTTATTAATTAAGTCAAAGTCCTTAATTACTAAATTAATTAACCCAAATTATTCATTAATTGAATTAATTAATTATTTATTTAATTACCCTATTATTTAAATGAATCAGAATTCACTAAGCCCTTATTAGCTTAAGAATAAAACATTTCCTTATTTAAGATTTAAGTTTAAACAACTTAAAACCCCAATATTTTGAGTCAAGTCGCATCATCATCCATGCACATCCAATTGACTTAATCATTCAACAAATTATTCTAAATTTGACTATTTAAATTCAAATAAAAGAAAACCCAACAGAGTGAGATTTACTCACCTTTGCTTTTATTTGCATTCCAATTAGCTTGATTCCATGGTTTTCAGACCTTGAATAAATATTAGATGACTTTATTAATATTCGAACAATTTATCTCCATTTAATAAATTTAATTAACCAACAATTTATTTTTAAACTGATAATAAATTTATAACAGGGTGTTACACTTACATGTAACAGGTCTAGATTAAAATATACTGTGACGACTCAACTGGATTTTTAACTCATTTCAACTAGAGTTTTCCAAAATCTCAAATATAAATTTTGAAACTCTCAGACTGTGACCCAATTTAATAATCCTAGTTTACCATTATAAGTATTTAAATTATCAGTTTATTTGCTTATTAAATTCCCAAATTCTTTGCCAGACTAACCTTAAATTCTCAGACATTATAATTAATTCGAAATTGCCCGGAACTTATCTCACTTACAGGATTCCTTAAATCAATTCGATTTTGCATCAAAGAAATTAAATAGGTGGAATAAAAAAAATTTAAACCTTAAGAACTCATGAGGAACTCACCTATCCAGTCGCGTTCGAGACCCCCCCATCGAGCTAACACGATCGGTCAAACCCTGTTCTACTTTCTGAGACTTGCCATATCGCCACGCGGCTCGAGATGAACCCAAAGCTTTCAACTTGAAGCCGCCGCCCACAGGTGTGCCACCGATATCACTGCGAAGTCGACAGCGAAACCCAATCCCTCCATCCCTGGCTGAAATTGCGACGATGCACGAGCGGTTTCGTATAACCTTGGAATTCGAAACTGCCTCCCATGATACTGCATCGCCGTCCTAGAGTCGATGAGAGCAATCAAGTCGATTGCGTTCGCTCGTTTCAATTTGAAAGAGATTGTATTTGATTTCGATTTAGCTGCCATTTTTTTTTTTAAAAAAAACTCAGCTTCGATTTACTTAGGATCGAAAATGAGGGAGAGAGGAAGGAAACGAATACGGTCGACTCTAGATTGAGGGGAGCGATGTCAAAGAGGAGTTTGGCCATAGATTCAAAGCTTCTGTCCCCCCTTTTTTTTTTCTTCGATTATCTCCTGGAAGATTTGAGGAGAGGGAGATAAAATATTGTCCGGGAAGCTTCACGAGTACGCGTTGGGAATAATATCTCTGACTGTTGTACTTCTAATTTTATTATATTTATAAACTTACAAAACGTCTCGTTGCATCGTGAAATTTCGAACTCCTCTTAAGGAATGCCGCTAGACGATTATAAGGTTTTACCCGCATTCCGGACACAATGGAACGTGTTTCGGAACCCAATTGGATCATCCGCGTGAGTTATAGGAATAAACGATCAATTTAAATTAAATCGATCAAAATAGTTTCTAAGCGTTTTGAGTTGCCAGGGTCAAACGACAACTCCAATTGCTACGAAAATTGAAATCCGATAATAACTAACAATTACGGATCCAATGGAACTGGTTTCGTCAAATTCTGAGACTGTGCCTCGGAAGGCTATTTTTAAATTCCAATTTAAACGATATATTATTAAAGCTGAACAAATCATCTTTAAATTAAATTCCAACCATTCTATTATCTTCAGTATCATCATTATAAATTTTATAAGCCTTCAAATTATTTTTAACTGGCTTAGAATCTCAGATTCAACAATTACCCAATTTCAATTATTAAATTCAATATTTATACCATATAATTCAATGATTTAATTATCAAGTAAATATTGATATCTGGAATTTTTAAGTTAAAATTAACTTTTAAATATTTAAAATCGATTAATTATTCCAATTTACTTTGTTAAAATTTCCGGGTCGTCACGGTGGGATTTGAATTTTATTGTTGTGCTCACATATGTGGATGCAGGAAAAACAGGTTAGAGGGATCCAATTGGATTCCTCAAAATATTGAAATTATTTTCATAACTGTGATATGTTTTATTGATATTCTGTGATAGATTATATTGGAATTTAAGTTATTCGATGCTATGGTTTGCATGAATATATTTTTGGTATTTTAAAGTATAGAACTATAATGAATTCGGTTCTTTAAGGAAATGAAAAGAGAATTTTGGAACAAGAAAAAATGAAATCGATGTTTCAGATT
Organism: Allium cepa; assembly: GCA_030765085.1. Classification (NCBI taxonomy): domain Eukaryota; kingdom Viridiplantae; phylum Streptophyta; class Magnoliopsida; order Asparagales; family Amaryllidaceae; genus Allium; species Allium cepa. The sequence goes on from CM060928.1 coordinate 593,632,641, forward strand.
TAAATAAGTATTTTAAATCATAATAAAGGGTGAATTTGGTGATTATGGATTTTGGAATCGATTTGGATCAAGAAATAAATTTTAAAGGGAATTTAATTCAGGAAATCATGTTGAAATTGATTAAGTGTTTCGGAAACTATGATTTAAAGGATGACGAGGAATGGAAATTTGTTAACTGGGTTTACGAATAAAGTGAAATATTTACCAGTGGATAAATTTGAAAATATAGACTCACGGTGTGAATTTATAAGGAAAGGCAATTCGTTTCAAAAATAAAAAGGTGATTTTATTTTTAAAATGTTGGAAGGTGTATTTCCTGAAAAGCTAAGTATATTTTTCAAAAGAAGATTTCTAAGTATAACTTTAAGGTTTTAAAATTGTTTTGAAATATTGTTTTAAAGAAATTTATTAATTTTAATTTTTTTAGAATTTTAAAGTAAATATTATTCAAATTAATTTTAGTAGTAATTATCTTAAAGGTTAAATTAGTATTATGTTTTTAAAGGAATTTTCTAATATTTATACTTATACAAAAAATTTATTTTAAAATAGTTTGTGGCTAAGTTTTACTTTGAAAATTATTACAGAATTTCATAACTATTATTTTAAGTATAGTGATTTAACTAGTTTTATATCAAAGCTTTTAAGTGTATGTTTTTGGTAAAGCAATTTAAATTATTAAATTCTAATTTTAATAAGACTTGGAGTTTTTCAGTGGAAATAAAATAATTGGTTGAATTGATTGTTTATTTGATAGTAAAATAACCGACTATTAATTTTGGACCCAAATATAACTTTGGAAATACCTAGGAGAGGTTTGAGAATTATATGTTACAGTTACCGTTCGAGGTGCTATACCATACGTATAAACTCTTCGTTCTTCTAGGACATTTATAAGGGAATCCATCCTCTAACGGTTAGGAGGTGATCTCCGATCTTATTTTCGTTTGTGCATTTCCTAAACAACCTGGGTTGAGTTTACCGAGAATTAGCGAACGTTGTTTCGAAGAGACGGGGATCAGATTTGTGATCCGAAAACCACTTCGACCCAACGAGTATGTTTTCGTGATGAAGACAAGAGCTTGGAGTCGAAGACGGAGCAGTGAAGTGCAAGGGCTAATCGCTACTAATCCTAAGGGTGATTCCAAAATGGATGTAGTATGAGCAATGTCTTCGGTTCTGTTCGGACCCAAAACGGACTTGTATGGATGAATGCTTTCATAACATCGTAAGGAGGATAATGACCATTCTAAATGAGATGTGCTCTAAAAAGGTAATGCTTAGCCTCGAACCTCATCAACCGGGAATGACTGAAAATCTGGGGATACGCAGCCAGGCTAAGTGGCTAGCAACCAATTAGAGTAAGGTCATCCCTGTCTAGATGTTCCTTTTTATTCGGCTGCGTGAGTGGTTGCTAATCCCAACCACGAGGTGATCTTTTTCGGACTATCCAGTAAGGGGTAGCTCCGGTCTTGTGTTGTAGGGGATCGAGAGGGATCCCCGATATGCTGATCTAGATCAGGTATCATTGCAGGTGATACCCCAGTGCCTTGTCATTAGTTGGAAATCCATTCTCCCTACGTGCCTCTACGGTATTGATTGTAGAGCCTAGTATTGCTGGAATTTAATGAATGCAACAATTTTGGCTATTTGAATAAGTATCTGTATTTAGACAATATCAAAGGATTTTGATAAGAAATGTTTTGGTTATCGAAGGTAAAAACTCGACATGTTTATTTGTGGCGTGGTTAAATGAGATACCTTTGATTTTCAAAGGATTTTGAAAACTTTAATAATTAACTTGAGTGTATTTTCTCACACTGATTTTCCAGATTGACTCGGGTGTTATTTTATTATAATGCTCGGGTCAGACCAAGTATTATAAGATACATGATAGGCTATTGTGGAGCTCAGGAGACGAGCTGGATGGCGAGACGTATCACGCATACTTGACTTATACTCCGCCGTGCAATATAAGCTGTGTATTCAGTTTATAGGGACAAGTTAATACAACTGTCTAGTATTTTGCTATTGATTGTGTTGTACTCTGATGATTAAAACAAATATAGTTATTTTTATATAAAGATCAGTCATTTATCTATTATATATTGTTCCGCTACGATTATGAGATTTTAATGTTGTTTTGTTTTCTCTTCTTCTACCTCCTTTCTTTCCCTGAGCAATGTGTCTTTTTCGACAATCGGTCGTCGGCATATTATACAGCGGCGTATTTGTGTCGATTTTCGAGGGTCGAGAAGGGCGGGTCTACATATGTGGTATCAGAGCTTAGGTTGGTGATAACGTAGGCTTTGGTGGGGAAAATTACTCATTAAAGATATGGTCAGAAGTACTCTAGAATGAGTTGAGTGTATTAATAGCTATGTGAGCGTAATTGTTAGTGAATATAAAATTGTTTTTATATTATGTTGACTTATCGATTGAGTGTTTATGAATTCTGTCCGGTACGGGAAGTACAACCGTACATAGGGGTTTCTAAACTCTTAAACAAGATAAACCAACATAGTATTGTTTTAAAGTGGGTAAATAAATAATTTTACTCAAAATTATATTTTGATATAAAAGAAATAATTTTTCTGAAATTATATATATATATATATATATATATGGATGTTTGGTTGTTAATATTATAATCAAATAAGAATCTAAAGTTTGAAACGGTTATATATATTTATAACAAAATGAATTATGTAAGTAAGAAATAGTACAATGGAACATAACCAAAATTTGATTTAAACCAGAATTTAAATCCCGAAAATTTTAGAAAATGTTTTTAATAGAATCTGAACAAAAAGTTTGGGAATTTTGAATCGTGGGAATTTTTGAAATGTTTTCCAAAGTGTTTAAAGGAAATAATGAAATATTATTTAGGGAATGTTCTTGAATAAAAAGTGTTTTGAAATAAATTTTTGAATGAAAAGAAGCACCGAACTCACTTCAGTCGCTGGAAATAATCCTGGTGATGATGGCCACATCATCAGTATTCAATTTCGAGTTTCTAAATGATGGACTGCTATCGAGGTGGTTTGGTATGATTATTTGTTTGGACTTGTTTAATAAACAAGTTTGTTTTAAAAATTCCAAAGGGAGATTGTTTTAGTAAAACCGAATTATTTTGAAATCTAGAGGTTTGATTTAATATACCAAAAGAGCATGTGTTATTTATGATTTCAAAATGGTTATGAAATAAAACCGTGTAATTGAATTTTGAAATTTCTATTTAAATAATATGAAAGGTTAAGACGAATCAGTATTGAATTTATAAAGTGATGTTGATCTAAATAAGAAAGGGAAGTGAAAATTTTAATCCTGGAAATTAAAATTTAACTTGAGTAACCAAAAGTGGATAAGATATATTGGAATTTAACTTAAGATAAGTTAAATGAAATTAAAGTTGGGTTTGGATTGAATTGGATATTAAGTGGAAAGGTAGGACAATTGTATAAGTATAAGTTACAATTATTGAATGGGATGAATACACTTAAGTCCTTAAGTGAAATAGATAACTCAGAATTATGGATATAAGATTTAAATAGACTCAAGTGAGCAGTATAAGATTTTAAGTAAATAAGTTGGTGAAATTATGAATAAAAATGGTTGGATGTTATGGTAAAAAGAAATGGAAGTTTAAAATTGTGAATGGACTTAGGTAAGTAAATAAGTTTTTGAACTTATAAATTGGGAAATAAAAATTTAAATTGGATTGAGAAATAAAATTGGATTGAATTCAAGTTAAATTAAATGAATTAAGTTGCATTTGGATTGAATTGAAATCAAAATTCATTTGAGTTATAAATAATATTGAATGGAATTAAATTCTTATTAGTAAACGAAATGGTATGGATTTAAGATGGTTAAATAAAAATATCGATAGTTTATGAAAAAGAAATTTTTTTAAAAGTAAAGTAAAACCAAAAGTAAAATTTGCTTGATATTTTGGTAAATGAAATAAAAATAAAATGTTGATTTAAGATTTGGAAGTGAAATACTTAGATAACTTAAAGAAATCCGAAAATGGAACCTAGTGTGGTTAAATAGAAGATTGAATTACGAGTTAATGGTGGAGTTTGGAATTAAAGCTTGGGTTATAAATAGAATTCATATATTGTGAATAAATTAAAAATAATGGAAATATTGTCGAATGAAATAAAGTTGGACTAAAATAGAAATGGTTTGAGCTGCAAATAATTCCAGTTTGCGTATAGAATAATTGAAATGGCCATGTGACTAATTCAGGAATGAGTTAAGAAGGTGAATTAAAATTTTAAATTGATTGAGTGAGTAAATTAATTGAATTAAAACCAGCGAACGGGATTGAATGGGAATCAAATTAAAATGGAAATATAATTGATGCAAGAAGAAATGGAATTATTATGGAACGGAAATAACTTGGGAAAATTGTGAAATGGTTGTTGTCGACTTTATGAAATGGTCTTGAATGAAACCTATCTAGATAATGAAATTGAAATGCAAGTGAAGTATTTAAATTGTAATGTAATGGAAATGAGAATGTATGGGTTGTGAATAATTTAGAATGGAATGAAATTAATATAAATTGAGGTGGAATTAATTCAAAAATGGTTATAAGCTTAAGTAATTGTTATTTGCTTGAATAATATCAATTTGCATAGAAAATTAATCATTTGGTCGTAAACGAAAGCGAATGAATTAAAATAAGTGAAAAAAATTGGTTTTTGAATCAATTGAAATGAGTTTGGGTTGTTTATATTAAAAATGAACTTGGTTTTAAACCATTTCGAGAGGAATAAGATGATATATAAAATCCATAGAAAGGAACTAAATTGGTGTTGAAACCTTTTCATTGTTGTGAATATGTAATTGACATCTGGGGTGTGAGGTTTATATCTTTGGCTAGTTGAGTAAGTGAAATGTTGTTAAAATTTCATGGTTTTGGAAACTTATGCACTTGTCTGAGTAAGTACAGGTACCTGGAAGCCGTTCGGCTGGATTATGGTCGCGCTAATTGCATAATAAATAAGCCGCTCGCTTAAAAATGCTAAATAAAAGGTACACCTACGCAATAAAATAAAAGAATGATAATATATTGCAATATATTTTGTTTTCCGACCTAGTGGGTCGATGTATATATATTTATCTTTTTTTTGTTATTGTTAAAGACTCCCCGTACAAAGGAGACGCTGTCAAAAATTTTCGAAAATTTTGGGAGTTAGGTTTTTTTTTGAAAGTTTTGGAAAATTTTGGTTAACTAGAAAAGTTAATTTTTGGAACGATGTAAGGAATCAAAGTTTTTGAGTTTGAAATGAAGGCTAATGGTTTTGGATTAGACCAAAGGGTTTTGAGAAGTGAATGTAAGTTTTTTTAAGTGGGTTTTGGGTAAATTAATGGGGTCGGGAGTATTTTTCCTACCTCAACAAATTTCGGGGACAAAATTTTTATAAGGGGGAGGAACGTAACGACCCGAAATTTTGGTTGTTAGTTTTTGAACATTTAATTTATTTCAAATGTTGAATGCGGATTGTAAATTGATTTTGGAATACAAAGATTTTGGTTGAATTAATAAAACAAGTTATAATTTCAAATATGGCAATTTAATTGGATTTGGATAAATAGTAATGTAATATTTGGAATTGAGATAATTTGTAACTTTGAGAAATAAATGGACATGAAAATGGTTTCTAAAATTTATTTATTTCTAGTTGAATTTGAATTATAGTATTAGACTTTTGGATGGAATCAAAAGTCGATAAGTTAAGATTGGAAATTTTATATTAATTTAATAATGGAATTTAATATATATAGTAATAATGTAAATAATCAGATTTTGATTTAAACTGAATCGGGATGATTTCTAATGTGAGTATAAATTCTATATGACTTATAATTAAGTTAGTAAAGTTTTAAAATTGAAATTTTAATTGATTTCGACGATTTTGAAAATCGCTCGATTTAATCGATGAGTTAAAATTGCTTTCCGGGGCACGGTCTCGGAATTCGACGAAACCTGTTCCATTAGATCCATAATAGTGTATTATTATCCGATTTCAAATTTTGTAGTTATTGTTTGTTCGTACAGGTGAGGAACGCGTAGGAAATTAAAATCGAAAATTTAATATTTAAACTTGATTCAAAAAGCTATCTTCCACATATGATTGAATAGGACCCCAAAACACGTTCCTTTGTGTTCGGAATACGAATAAAACATTATAAACGTCAGACGACATATTTAGTTTGGAATTCGTTTGAAAAACTTGTAAATAATTTGAGAATATTAATAAAATAATATAAAATATAAATGATATAAATATACGTATTTATAGGCTGGCACAGGGAAACCCTAAGATAGAACTCACGGCCGCCACTAAACATTTCTATGGCCGATATCTCATGGCTTTTCTCCCCAAATCCTTCTCAACCAAATATTTTTAGGCTTTGACATATAAAGGAAAGTTGTTGAGCTTGTCAAGCTTATCAGATCCAATGGTGGATCTAATCTATTGTCATCGATTGGTGGCAAATTTGGGCCCCGTTCGTTGCTCGTTTTGTCGCGTTTTTACAAGCCTTGAGGGAACCAAGCTTGGTCGGCTGTTGGTTGAAGGAAGGCATCGAGGTGAGCTTTCGTTTGGCATGGATCGATCGTCGTCAAACTCGTCATGGAGGCGCATAAAATTGAGGACAAGGGCAGCGACGGGTTTCATTTAAACCTGTTGTGTTTTTGAACGAAGAGAAGGAATAGTGTACGTTCGGCCACGATTCTCTGGTTCAAAATGTATGGCATATCTGGTTTGTAAATAAAATAGAGAAATTGTTTATATAAATTATATTAAAAACCTTTAAAACTTCATATCTATATATTGTCTGATTCCGACGAAATAGGAAGCGTCGGAATCGCATCAATGGGATCTACGCTACGATGTAGATCTGGAGACGATTGGAGCTCGTAGAAATTTTAGAATAAATCGAAGTCGGTTTATTTAACTTAAAATTTGAACGTTTGGCACCGCAACTCAAGATGAGTTAATCTCACTCACATCTGGATTACCATAATAGATTTTAAATAGTTAAAATTTTAATGATTGGTTGATTGATTGAATGTGATTATTATTATCAGTCTAGATGTGGTATATTATATATAGTATGTATATTGGATTGATTGATATTCCTGCATTATATAGTAGATGAGACCTTATGCGCCTCACATAATAGCGGATGACCCTTTATACGCGATGACCCCCTCGAAGTAGGATTTGGTATTTTATTGTTGTGCGAACATCTGTGGGTGCAGGAAAAATAGGTTGGAAAGATCCAACTGGATTCCTCAAAATATTGAAATTATTTTCATAACTATGATATGTTTTATTGATATCCTGTGATAGATTATATTGGAATTTAAGTTATTCGATGCTATGGTTTGGATGAATATATATTTTGGTATTTTGAAATATAGAAATATAATGAATTGGGTTTTTTAAGGAAATGAAAAGAGAACTTTGGAATAAAAAAAAATTGATTTTTTAGATTTAAATAAGGATTTTAAATCATAATAATGGGTGAATTTGGTGATTATGGATTTTGGAATCGATTTGGATAAATCAAGAAATAAATTTCAAAAGGAATTTAATTCAGGAAATCGGTTTGAAATTGATTAAGTGATTTGGAAACGGTGGTTTAAAGGATAATGAGGAATGGAAATTTGTAAACTGGGTTTACAAATAAAGAAATAGTTATCAGTAGATAAATTTGAAAATATAGATTCACGGTGTGAATTTATGAGGATGGGCAATTCGTTTCAAAAATAAAAAAGTGATTTTATTTTTAAAAAGTTGGAAGGAGTATTTCCTGAAAAGCTAAGTATATTTTTCAAAAGAAAATTTCTACGTATAACTTTAAGGTTTTAAAATTGTTTTAAAAGAATGTTTTGGAGTAAATTATTATTTTTAATTGTTTTAGAATTTTAAAGTAAATATTATTCAAACTAATTTTAGTAGTAATTATTTTAGAGTTATATTAGTATTATGTTTTAAAAGGAATTTTCTAATATTTACACTTTATACAAAAATTTTATTTTAAAATAGTTTGTTGCTAAGTTTTACTTGGAAAATTATTATAGAATTTCTTAACTATTATTTTGAGTAATGTGATTTAAGTAGTTTTATTTCAAAGGTTTTAAGTATATATTTTTGGGTAAATTAACTTAAATTAGTAAAATCTAATTTTAATAAGACTTGGAGTTTTTCGGTGGAAATAAAATAATTGGTTGAATTGATTGTTTATTTGATAGTTAAATGACCGACTATCAATTCTGGACCCAAATATAACTTTGGAAATAACTAGGAGATGTATGAGAATTATATGGTATAGTTACCGTTCGAGGTGCTATACTGTACGTATAAACTCGTTCGTTCTTCTAGGATGTTTATAAGGGAATCCGTCCACTAACAGTTAGGAGGTGGTCTCCGATCTTATTTTCGTCTGTGCATTTCCTAAAGAACCGGGGTTGAGTTTACCGGGAATTAGCGAACGTTATTTCGAAGAGATCGGGATTGGATTTTGTGATCCAAAAACCACTTCAATCCAACGAGTACGTTTTCGTGAAGAAGACAAGAGCTTGGAGTTGAAGATGGAGCTGTGAAGTGCAAGGGCTAATCGCTACTAATCCTGAGGGTGATTCCAAAATGGATGTAGTAGGAGCAGTGCCTTCAGTTTTGTTCGGACCCGGAACAGACTTGTATGGATGAATGCAATCAGAACACCGTTAGGAGGATGATGAGCATTCCATGTGAGACGTGTTCTAAAAAGGTAATGCTTAGTCTCGAACCTAATCAACCGGGAATGACTAAAAATCAGGGGATATGCAGCAAGGCTAAGTGGCTAACAACCAATTATGGTAAGGTCATCCCTGTCTAGATGTCTCTTTTTATTCGATTGTGTGGGCGGTTGCTAATCCCTATTAGTCCGTAAGATGATGGTTTTAATGACAACAACCTTAGAATAGATTATAAAATATAAATACTAACATGATAAGTTTAGATATATATATGTATATGCAGGATTTAACCATGCAGGTACTAAGAATGAAGACTGTACAGTATAGAGATTCAAGATATCAAGATAAAATATCAAGATAGAAGACTCATGAGTATCGAGACTATCAAGAGTTCAAGATTTCAAGGATAAGTATATTTTATTAAGAATTTTTGTTAAAACTCGTAGAAAAGCACTAGCATCTTAAAATCCAATTTATTAGTGGAATGGAATCCACTTCGAGCCCGTTAAAGGGATGGAACCCTAAGTAGGATGGAACCTATGAAAAATCTAGTGGAACATTGTTTTGTATCCGCTAACTTTTATTCAAAATGATTTTTCAAAATTATATCCTATTTTCAAAATGTTTTCAAAACTTTCCTTTTAAAAGATTCAAAACCCTCGATCCTGATTTTAAATAATTTTAGCCTAAAAACATCTTTATTTTCAAAGTCAAATTACTCCTGACTTTAAACTATCTTTTTAAATAATATATTTAACTTTTAAATATTTATACTTAGATTTAAGTATAAAATTATAGTTAAAATCTATATATATTATTCTTTATATTTATTTATGAATTTTAACTATAGTCAAGTATATTTACAAAGTTTAAAATAGTTTTTATATAAGATAAAGGATATTTTCAAAGAAAATCAAAAACACCGAAAAATCCTTTGGGATGTCAACATGCCTAGCATGACCATGTCGACATGGTGACAGTTTGATTCAAAAATTCAAATTTCAAAAGAATTGTCTATTCGCCATAACTCTTCATGAATGGTCATGGCTGTTGTTCTTCTATAAATAGAGGTCAGCTTCAACGAATTTTTAATCACTTTTTTCTGGTTTTCATTCCTCTTCTTCTTCCTCATTTCTTAATACATATTCTTATCATTACTCTGCCGAAATCAACATTGAATCATACTCGATTACTTCTAGTTTGGTTCTCTATCAGTATCTCTACAAGATTCTCAGTACTATTCAGAGTTATAGACTTCTTTGTAATCTATTAAGCGAGAAAAGGTGTGATTGTAGCCTTGGAAATTAATCAAAAGGGAAAAGGTGTGATTGTAGCCTTGGTAAATCAATTGGGTAAACTTGTGGCTCGGAAATTAAGTATCTCTACCCAAAGGATCGAAATTCTGGAGGGTGTACCTCGTAGCCTTGAAACCGAGGGTGTAATTGTACGATTGCTTTTGAAAGGAAATCCATACTTGTGTTGTGGGACTGGATGTAGGATAACTCCGAACCAGTATAAAATCCGGTGTGTTCTTTCCTTTACTGCTTTTATTTTATTTCTGCATCTGTGAGTGTTTCTGTGATCATATCTGTGTCTGTTATTGCATACTTTTGTATCTAAATTAACATAAACTCAAAAAGATTTAGTAATTCTTTATTAACACTATTCACCCCCCTCTTGTGTTAATCTTAGCCTTAATATCCGTAATCCGCATTTCTCACAATTGGTATCAGAGCAAGGTTTTCAATGTTTCATAATCTGATTTGTGAAAAGTTTTCAAAATGGCTACCAACACTGGTACTGTTATTAACACTAGTATCCCTGTCACTAGTTCATTTGTAGAGGGTCAGTCCACTGTCAGACCACCACTTTTTAATGGAAGTAACTATGCATATTGGGCATGTAGGATGAAAATATATTTACAATCTATAGGATTAGACACTTGGAATATCACACAAACTGAATATTCTGAACCCACAATTGATTTTGCACAGTGGACTGCTGGGCAAAAGACTGTTGCACAAAATAATTCTAAGGCATTGAATATTCTGTTTTGTTCACTAGATAGAAATGAATTCAATAGAGTGTCAGTTTGTAAATCTGCATATGAAATCTGGAAAAATTTACAAGTTACTCACAAAGGATATTGTGCATTCTCTAATATCTTTGGGAAAGGAATTTTCTGAAGAAGATCAAGTCAGAAAATTTTAAATTCTCTAACTCCAGAATGGCATCAAAAGACACTTGCGATGGAAGAGGCAAATGACATCAGTAGTTTGAAGATAGAAGAATTAATTGGAAATCTAATATCGTATGAAGTTTAAATGATCGGGAGAAGAGAAAGCAAAGCATATGAAAAGAAATCAATGGCATTCAATGCATTGATCGATGGATCAGACTCAAACAGCGATAATGATGAAGAGATAGCCTTTATGACCAGAAATTTTAGGAAATTCCTAAAATACAGATAGATGAATAATCTTAAGAGAAACAACTATAAGAATTCTGGAAATCAGAATATAGTTCCAAATAATGACAAGTGTTACAACTGTGAAAAATCAGGCCACTTCAAAAGAGACTGTCCATATCCAGAAAGGCAGAATCCTCCTATGAACAATGAACCAGCAAAGAAACGAAAGCGTGCATTTATTGCTACTCTAGATGACTCAGATTCGTCCTCAAGTGATGATGATCAGAAGATGGATAATTCGAATTTGTGTTTCACAGCTGTTTACGACTCCGACGAATTCAGAGAAACGGACTCAGAAAAAGGTACACGTTTACAATACAATTGGTTGAAATTGATTGTTTAGAATTAGTTGCTTAATTGTTTGATTGATTGTTTTTTGATTTGGTGTGTTGGTTGAATTTTAAATTTTATTTTCTATTTATTATTATTATTATTTTTAATACTTTCTAAAATATACTATAAGTATAATAATATTTCAGAAATATATAATAGACATTTATAATAATAATATATATATTAGAAATCTTAGGAAAAATCAATTCATGAAAATTCAAAAGCACATGTCGACATGGTCCCTACCATGATGTCGACATGGCTACTTGAATTTGAATTTCAAAATTTGAATTCAAATGTTTGAATTTCCCTTCACCTTTTCACTTCATTCAATTCTCTGAAAAGATACCTTTTGACCAGAGAATATGTCCTTTGAGAATCTATCTTTTATCATATCTTTTCACTTTCATTTTCAAATTTAAACTCTCTCTTCATAACTTCAAGCTCTCTACTCTCTACTCTAATGACTTCTTCAAGCAACCCCTCAACCATGAGAATTTCCAGAAAAATCAAAGAGCAATTATTCAATGATCTGGAGGCAATTAAAGCATACATCAGTTATGCTAACTAGGCCAAAGTCCATCCCGGAAAATTTGCTATTTTTCAAGATTTTTCTTCTTATGAAATTGATTCTCTTTTTGCAAACAATGGTGTTCTTAGTCTTATTGATGCTTCTCAAAATGATTTTGTTTGCTATCCTAATCCTGTCAAAATTTTCTATGTGAATTAAAATCGCGGATTTTATGTTGGAAACGAAGATGAAATTTGGAGTAGTGTCAAAGGAACTCAAATTGTTTTGAATTGTGATCTTTTGGGTACCATTCTCAATTGCATGAGTTCGGGAATGGATCTTTCTAACTTTAAAATCGATGAACATGATCGTGAGATATTTCATCACATTTTCGAAAGAGATGATGATTTTGATTTTAAAAATAGAAATTTTCGACCAAAAGCAAGAATTGTTAATCTTCTTTTGCAACATACTTTGACCCCAAGATCGGAAAATTTTAACAATCCTACTTCAAAAGTATGCAAAGCTCTTTTTGCTATTTTCGGAAACTATGACATAAATTGGGAGCAAGTTATTTTGGATGAGCTTCGTCCTAAAAATCTTGAAATGGGTGAGAATACTTTATACCATGGAATTTATCTCACTCGATTTTTAAGTATTTTAGAGTGGATTTCAAAGGTGAAGAATTTGTTTCTAGAAAAGTTTTCAATCATTCCAACATTTCGCTTATGAAAATTCCATTTGTTTTTCAACCTTATGAGACACTTACCGAAAAGGAAGAGCGTTTGGCTCATGAGGAAATGGAAGAAGAGGAAGTTGAAGAAGAAGAAGAAGGGGATGAAATGGAAATTAAAGAAGAAGAAGGTGAAACGTCTTTGGAAGGCATTGAATATCCTTCCAATCCATCCAACAAAATCCTTCTCAAAAACCAAAAGATAATTGTGGAGAATCAACGGATTCTAAAACGATCCGTTAGTAAAAAGTTGGATAACATTTCTTCGAAGATGAACAAGTTCTTTTCAAAAGTCAGCAAGAAACTTGGACTATCTTCATCATCTTCATCCTATAACTAGTTTTATCTTTTCATATCTTGTTGTATTTGTTTTAGTTTGCTTTATTTCGAATGTTCATGTAGTTTATTGTGTGCTTAATCATTGTATTATCGTAGTATGCAATGAAATGAAATTTTCTTTCTGTTATCTACCTTATCTTATCTCTAAAATAAATGTTAGTATATTATATATATATATATATATATATATATATATATATATATATAGACACACACACACACACACACACACACAATTATTCACAAAATCAAATTAGTCATAACATTTCACTAACCCATGTCGACATCCCCTATGTGACCATGTCGACATGTACTGGTCAGAAATGGCAATTGATTTTGAATTTGAAATTTGAATAACTACCACATGTCTATTCAATTCAAATGAATTTCTACACTTATATATACCTGTTTCTTCTAGAATTCTTCACCGAAATTTATTTCTTATCATCTATATCCTCCATTTCATTCACAAATTCAACTATGGCTAATCCTATTCACAATTTATCCGAAAATCTTGAAGAAACTCTTAAGTCGTTCAAGAATATTCTCTCGTTTATTCTACGAAACCAGCGACATTTAGAATTAAGTCAAATGCAGATAATAAAGGGATAAGAAAGGCACTTCGATGCGATACGATGGATGATCTCCTCTCTGCACAAGGATGATAACGAATCACATCCTCCTATCTCTCTCACCAATGGCAATGATAATTGGGATGCTATTAAGGCAGACCCAATCTTTGGAGAAGAAGGATGGGTGGAAGTTCCACGTAACATTTGATTTTTTATTTACTTTGTTTGATTTGTTTGAATTGATTTAGTTTAAATTGATACCTTATGTGGATTGATTTCTTATTGATTTGAAGATTGGTATGTAAAACATATATATACACACACACACATATTGAAATTATATAATCTTTAAATTAGTTATCATGCTTAGAAGTATAATTATTTCCTACTCTATATATTCCGTTGTATAGTTTATCAATGTAGGTACTGAAGTCCAAGAATGAGGGGGAGTAAGTTTTTATTGATGACAAAGGGGGAGAAATATAAAATAGGGTAGTTAGGTATAGATTAAGGGGGAGTTGTTAGTTTTAAGGGGAGTTATTAGGATAAAAATAATATTTTATAAACAAAGGTTGTCATCATTAAAAAGGGAGAGATTGTTAGTCCGTGAGATGATGGTTTCGATGACAACAACCTTAGAATAGATTATAAAATATAAAAACTAACATTATAAGTTTAGATATATATGTATATGCAGGATTTAACCATGCAGGTACTAAGAATGAAGACTGTACAGTATAGAGATTCAAGATATCAAGATAAAATATCAAGATAGAAGACTCATGAGTATCGAGACTATCAATAGTTCAAGGATAAGTATTTTTTATTAGGAATTTTGGTTAAAACTCGCAGAAATACACTGGCATCTTAAAATCCAATTTATTCGTGGAATGGAATCCACTTCGAGCCCGTTGAAGGAGTGGAACCCTAATGTAACGATCCCAATTTTTGATTTAAATTTAAATTGATAATTAAAATAAATTTTTGGAAAAATTTGTAGATCAATTTGAATTTTCTAAATTTAAATAGGATATTTGTTAAATTTGACATTGATTTTAAAATTTAATTAGGGCTTTCAAATTCTATATTTAATACCTTATAAATAAAAAGTAATATCCTAAAAATTTATCAATTAAAATAAATAATATGCTTTATACCTTTGTAATTTAATTTGAAAATATATTAAGAAAATCTCGAAACAAATAAAATGAGTAAATAAATTATACATAAATGAATTCCAATTTATTTTGAGACTAAAAATATTGAATAATGAGATTTTTAATTAGGCAATTAAGTTTAAAATTATATATATATATATATATATATATATATATATTTATATATGTATATTGCATATATGAGTAAATTTGTATATATATTGAGATTTAATTTAGATTTATTCAAGAGGTATGTATATATATAAATGGACAAAAAAAAAATTATAATTCAAGTTGAATTGAAATTTGAATTTGAATTTAAGATTAATGCTTTAAAAATAAGTGGCATTTAAAAGTCATTAAGATGTAATTTATATAATATAAAGATTGGTTAAAACCAATTTTTCTTTTAACATAGTATATATACATGTATATACAAATGAATAAAGAGGTATATTCATTTATAAAGTAATATGATACGAAGTTGTTTAAAAATCCTTCTTGTCTTTGTAAAATTACAAACATACATAGGGAGTGGGAGTAAGCTGATTAACAAAATCTAGATCGTATGATTATAATTTAACAAATGGCATGAAAACATCATTGCTTAATTAAAATATTCAATTTAAAAATTTTAGAAAATCTTTCAACTTCCATTTCGAATTTATTTAGTCTCACCAAAATCTGAAAAGAACAGTAACTTAGAATTGGGGTATCACAAATCTCAACACAAAAGAATTCAAAACCATCTTCAATTACAAATCTGGAAAACCAGAGAAGAGTAAAAAAATAAAACTGCAAACCTGATTGAAAACAAAGCAAGAGCAATTTTCAAAAGCAGGTAACAAATCAAAGAAAGCAATCAACCAAAGCATGCAAGTTCAAAAACAAATTCAGAAGAATGCAAAGGATCAAGCAAAACAATCAGAAAAACAAAAAAAAATCTGGAAATAAATAAAGGTAGGTAAACTTCTTTAAAAGATTTGAATTTGAGTGATTTATCAGTAATGAAGCAAAGGTTTTTAAGCAATTGCATCAAATCTAAGTTGCAGGAAAATTGAAGATCAAAGACAAAACCATTTCTAGTTTTCAAACTGCAGAAAAGAGAAAAAAATTAAAAGGGCTTCTCCGTTATATACATTCAAACTATCTAAACTCTAAGATTAAAGAAGAAAAAAGAAAGTCAGGCAGGCTAAACAGAAGTGAAAGTTCCAGTGTCCTCTCTGTCCTCTGTTCCTCTCTGTCTTCTGAAGTACAAGTGAGCAACTTCAATTTTTTTTTAAAAAAAACCAGTTTTGTTTATCCAATGCTGTGAATCTGTGAGCAATCTACTTTGCTAACGCTTAAATTCTGATTTGATCTTGCAAGTGTGCTGTGAAAATTTTCTGTTATGAATAGGAATGTGTTTGCTTGAATACAAATTTAGGGTGTGCATGTTTGACTTATAGGCTATGCTGACCTTTGCTGGACTACAGGCTTTCAAACCCTGTTCTTAGACGAAAATCTCCTTCTCAATTTTATCTTAGACTTTAGGATTTAAATGAAATTGTTTATACAATCCAGAATTAAGTTTTAAAAATAGCTTGAGTATGTTTTGTTTCTAAACTACTTGGAAGTATTAATATACAGCAAAAAAAAGGGTCTTGTTTAATTTAAATTCAAAAACTCTTGAGTTAATCTCTATTTAAACTTAAGTTATAAACCAAACTTGTTTGTTTCATCTCAAAATGTAGACTAAAATAATACTTAAGTTTTTTAAAAAAAAATTTGAAGTGTCTTTGGAATTACCTGGGAATCAAATGACTGAGCAAACCTACTTTCATTTGCCCATGCTCTCTGATATCAACTCTGTGTAGTTATAGAGCTTGAAAAAAATCAGATCAAAATCCCTATATCTCATTTTCAAATTTCTGATAGACTTAGGAATTCAAAAGGGATTTGATTAAACATGAATGAAGTTTAAAACCACATAGAATTAAATAATAAAGGGTTGAAGTTTATCTGGGTATAAGAAATACAGAAAAAAACCTTGTAACTTGAAATTCAAATATCATAATTGTCTGGTTCTCTGATATAGTTCGAATCCCCATCGCAAATCATGATTTTTAAATTTAAAATGGGAATTTTAATGAAGAAATGAACGTGGAAATCAGGGTTGAACGGAATCGCTTCTTTCACCAAATTTCCAGCGATCTGCTAGACTTGGGAACTCGAGATTTAAATTGTAGCTTGCTGGGAGGTAGAAGATTATCAGAAAATTGTTCGTAGAATTTATAGGTTGGTGTGGAAGGAAAACCTGGTTGATATAGGGTTTGACTGCAGCTTTTGATCAACGTTGGAAACGAGACAATGGGGTGGCCATCGATGAACAGGAAGCGATCGCACCCCAGTGGATCGAGGCATAGTGGTGTGACGGAGGTTTGGACGGAGGCGCGTGGTCTCCGATGACGTCACGCGGTGGGACGAGGCAAATTTTGGCGATCGAATGGGTTTGGGAAGAAATAATTGGCCTTGAATTCGCTCGATTTCGACTCGGTGATGGTTTCGTATCGTGCTTCGCTTGAAACGATTAGGGTGGTCATCGGTGACCTAAGAGCAATCGTGGTGATGGTCGGAGTCGACCAGGCAGCGTGTGCACGTGCACGATGAGGCGTTAGTGTCAGCAGTGGCTACAGGTAGGAGAAGAAGAATTTTCTCGGTGTTTAAACAGAGGGGATCGTGGATTTTCTCGAGTTGTTTTAGAGGAGATTCGAGTAGTTTCAACAGTTTTCAAGTTTTAAAATTTAAAAACAAGGTTTGAAATGAAAAAGGAGAGGAAGAAGTTGGCCTGGGAAATTTTCTCGGGGGGGTCTCAAATGAAGTTCGAAGTAGGGGTTGGGGAAGAACAGGGTTTGGCTCGAGGAAAATTGTGGGGGGCTCGGCTTAGTGATCAAAACTGTTTTGAATTAAAAACTTAATCAAGTTTTAAAACACTCTCCTAATTAAATGTTTTCATACCAGTTTTGTTAGTTAGATAATGCCTTAAAAAAACCTTAAGTTTGTTATAAATAAATTTAAAATGATTTAAAGTTATACATAACTTTATTTTGAAAGTTTAATTCAAAAATATTAAGGATTTATTAAAGAGTTTTAAAATGGTTAATTTACTTTTAAAGTTAAATTAACATATTTGTTAAAGAAAATTAATGTCTTGAAGTTAATTACTTGATAAAAGTAATTAAGATAAAATTGATTAATAATTAAGTTTAACTAATCAAGTAATTAATGAATGTTTTTAATAAAAATAACAGTTACTTAGTGAAAGTGACTAAGAATAGATAATTAAAGACTAGAGATTGATCAATCAAATATTAAGGGTTAATTACTTCAAAGCATAATTAATTAATGTTGTTAATTAATTAAGGTGATTTAAATTAAGATTAATCAATTAAAGAATAATTAATTATAATTAGATTTAATTAATAATTAAGGATTCATTAATTAAAGTAATCAATTAAAGGTCCATTTATAAAAGTGATTAAGATTTAACTAATTACAATTAACGGTTAATTAATTAAGATAATTAATTTAAGGAGTGATTAATTAATGAAAGTGGTTAAGACTTCAAATGTAGTTAATGATAATTAATCATTGATTTAAGATCACTAACGAAGGTAATTATGTGAGTAATAAATCTATAACCACACGATTTATTCACCTTAATCAAAGGTGTTTGATTGTTATTGAATGTTATGTGATGGATTGATATATTTGATATGTGATGTGATGCTATGTGATGCTTTGTGCTGAGCTGTTATATCTGTGATGTATATATTGATATGCAAACCCTTGACCTGTAGAATGACATTTGAATTTCGATGCGACAGGGAGTCGGATTCCAGTTGGTTATCCGAAACCCACATCGAATCATAATAATGAATTTCTGTGATTGATAAACTTACTTTATCTATGAATCCGTGAATATAGATAAGCGTTACGGGTTATACCGCTTATCGATATTGATATATCAGTGATGATTGATGTTATGCACTATTGTGTTGAACCCTTGGACCACACTTATACACACACAAATATGGATTGCACGTGGAAATGGGTTAAATCACAGATTTTTGAAATTGGTAAAAAAATTGAAAATTGAATTTTTGAATCCAAAATAGTTTTGGAATTAGAATTGGAACTTTGAAAATGAATTTTCAAAAATAAAAGTTATTTTGAATAACTTGATTGAGTTTTGAAATTTAAATAATTCGATTTAAATTTGAATTTAGTATTTGAAATTGAATTCTATGATTTGGGAACTAGGGTTTAAAAAGGTTATTCAACCTATAAATGGGCTTATATGGGTTTTTAAACCATCTTAAAAGCGATGTTTTGGAATTTAAATTTAACCCAAGATTTCAACTTGTATAAATTGGATTTTACTGAAATGAAAACTATTTGTTTCAAATAATAAAAGCTTTCACATAAGAAATGTACTTCCAATTTGTGTTAAAAGGATTTTTGAAGTCTAAAATAAAAACGGTCTTCCAAGTTATAAGATAAATCTTTGGAAACGTGTTTTGAAAGCTATAGATTTAATCTTAAATTTAAAGATTAATGTGCTAATCCAACTGAAATGGAAATTGTTTTGGGAATCTACGAATAGATCTTTGTGAAACTGGGTGAAACTTTGTGAGGTAAATCTTTTTGTTTAAAGATTTAAAATGGTAATTTGTTTAACCATTTGAAAGAAAAGTTTTGGATTTTTAAGTAGTGACTTAACTGAAATCCCATATCCATAGCTTTTTTTAAAAAAAATTGCGCTTGTTATTTAGTTTAGCCGGAAGAGGACCTTGTGTCATATAACCCATTCTGAATAGCGATACGACGTTATGGATTGCATTTGAAGACCGGTGTTGAAGACCGGGTGTCTTCAAGAATGATAGGATAACCTGTAGATTGACTCTGCACTGAGTTGCTCCGGTATAGATTTTCCCTAAGTGACGGGAAGTCCGATCGGGATTGTGGATACCCGGATTTGCAAGGGCTTCTTCGGAAGTGCCTTCGGTTCTGTTCGAACCCGGAACAGACTTGTATGGTTGTATGTTTGACATTACACTTTGAGATATTAAACAGATCTCTATCAAATACATTTTTGCTTGGTGGCGGAGAATTTATTCTCTTAGCTTAACACCCTTCTCTGAGACGTACGAGCTCAGAGGTTATGTAGTTGATATTTATCAGTGATATATTCCCAATTTGGTAGTGTGGCATGCTAAGTGCTGCTGTGTGTTGATGATCATTTGTTGATCATTTGTGATCAAAGCATGGCTTTTTTATAAAGCGTAGCTTTGTGGACGAGACTGCATCAGGACCTCACATCCCGGAAATGGTCAAAACAGGAAAGATGCGGCAAGGTTATGAGGGTCCATCCCTTTATGGTGTGTCATTCCCTTCTGGTAAAGGGTGGTATCATGGTATGGAGCCCAGATACTTACTCATGTGAATACTGCAGATCTATTACTTTGTGATACTTTGTGGTTGTTGGTGTTGAGCGCTCGGATAAAGGTACCAAAGGACCGGGGAATGGCATGCTCGAGTAGTAGTTACCTAGTTACAGAGGTAACCCGACCTTGTGTTGGCAAAGATCCGATTAGGTTCTCGGGACGCCCCGCCAGAGGCGATCCCATTGACAGTAGGAAGTTCCTTAGCCTGACCATTTGTTGGAAATCCATTCATCTAATACGTGCCTTGTACGGTTTTAGTTGTAGAACCTGCCATTTACTTATGGTGGTCACCACTGTTTAGATGGTAGCTATAGTAGGCATAGTTCGGAATGTCTATGCTGGCTAGGATTTATATTATACTTTCGAAATGATTTTCTACACTTTGCACTTATTATAATAATATCAAAGAATTTTCTCGTATCAAGCATACTTGACTATCATAAGGAGAAATCTCCTCCAATTCTGCGTTTGCATTGTGTGTGTGGCGGGAGGCCTTATGGTAGTTTCATTTTCAAAAAAAAAGCATTGCGGTTTTCAAGTTTAAATTCTTTTGCTTGTTTTAAAAGACCAAATGTTTTTTTGTTTGCTCATACCAGTCCCATGACTGACTTGGAGTTTATTGTTCCTTTCCTAAACTCTGGGTGCCCATAATTTTCCCACACGGGCAGTCTAGAGTTGGGTTTTTCAGATATTCAGGTTTAATAGATTATCTGGAGCTAGTTCAGTCTTTGGATATGAACTGCACTTGCTTATCTTTGTGCATCGTTATTGGGAGTTCGAGCTATTTCTGGATTGGTGCTTTGGAGATGGAGATTACTGATACTGAGGTTCTTTCTTTGAAGACCATATTGGAGATTTGTTCCGCTGCTAGTGTTACCTTTTCTTTTCTGCTGCTATTATCTTATATCATATCTCTGATGTATATTGATATTCATTGTATCATTCTGTTGTATCAGATACTATCAAATGTTGTATGTCATATGTATCATTTCATTTTTCTTCCGCTGTGTTATTTACTTAATGTGTTATAAGCTCCGGCGAACCAGATTCGAGTTTTGGATCTGCGGCATTTGAATACGAGTGTCGTATTCGGTGCCGATTTTTGAAGGCCGGTCAGGATCGTTATAAATTGGTTTCGGAGCTGAAGGTTAAAACTTTAACTCAGGAGTATAACACATTAAGTAACTCATTAGAGATAGGGTATAGTATACCCTAGAATGAGTAATTCCTAAGATATCCGTTCGAATGCCTCAGTAAATTCTCTCACTATGCACTGATAGTATGTATGAGTGCGAGAAGAGGACGAGATAGGGGACAGGGGAGCACCACTACAAATGGTCAACACCATGCAACAGTGGAAACAACTTTCTTCTCAATCCTTTGATTCGATTCCAAATTCCTTTTGATTGCTTTGTGACAGCTCTAGAAAGAAGCTTTGGTGTGATGGTGGCCCTACGAATCGTCGTTGGAAATTCTTACTTCGTATCTTCATCGGTTTCTTATCAGCTTTTTGTCCTAAACCCTTGATGAATTTGAATTTGAAAATTTTAAATAAATTGAAATAAATTGGTTAACTTAAATATAAAGTTAAATTTGAATTGTATCAATAAAACGATATCGATTAAAACCAAATTCTATCGTAATTTCTTGTGTATATCAAAGTCTGATGAAGGATAAGTTATATATACCTTGGGGTATTCAGACCCGAATTTTGAATCCATACCTAGTGTTTGAGAAATTGTAGAAGATTAAATCCATCTATCTATTCTCTGGGATCCGATATATTCTACGAAGGATTAGTTATCCCTTCGAACTAATCAATGCCCTTGCATATTCGTAGACAGGACAACCCGAGTAGCTTATGAGATAATTGTATGAGTTTGTTCTCATATTATTGATATTCTGATTTGGTAGACTGAAAGCAGAATAAATATTTCGATTCTGGTCTGATCAATCATTTCTTTATCTATTATCTTTTCTTTCTCGTCTTCCTTGTAATTTCGAGGACGAATTTTTTTAAGGGGGGGAATCTGTAACGATCCCGATTTTTGATTTAAATTTAAATTGATCATTAAAATAAATTTTTGGAAACATTTGTAGATCAATTTGAATTTTCCAAATTTAAATAGGATATTTGTTAAATTTGACATTGATTTTAAAATTTAATTAGGGCTTTCAAATTCTATATTTAATATCTTATAAATAAAAAGTAATATCCCAAAAATTTATCAATTAAAATAAATAATATGTTTTATACCTTTGGAATTTAATTTGAAAATATATTAAGAAAATCTCAAAACAATTAAAATGAGTAAATAAATTATACATAAATGAATTACAATTTATTTTGAGACTAAAATTATTGAAATAATGAGAGTTTTAAAAAGGCAATTAAGTTTAAAATTATATATATATATATATATTTATATATGTATATTGCATATATGAGTAAATTTGTATATATATTGAGATTTAATTTAGATTTATTCAAGAGGTATGTATATATATAAATGGACAAAAAAAAATATAATTCAAGTTGAATTGAAATTTGAATTTGAATTTAAGATTAATGCTTTAAAAATAAGTGGCATTTAAAAGTCATTAAGATGTAATTTATATAATATAAAGATTGGTTAAAAACAATTTTTCTTTTAACATAGTATATATACATGTATATACAAATGAATAAAGAGGTATATTCATTTATAAAGTAATATGATATGAAGTTGTTTAAAAATCCTTCTTGTCTTTGTAAAATTACAAACATACATAGGGAGAGGGAGTAAGCTGATTAACAAAATCTAGATCGTATGATTATAATTTAACAAATGGCATGAAAACATCATTGCTTAATTAAAATATTCAATTTAAAAATTTCAGAAAATCTTTCAACTTCCATTTCGAATTTATTTAGTCTCACCAAAATCTGAAAAGAACAGTAACTTAGATTTGGGGTATCACAAATCTCAACACAAAAGAATTCAAAACCATCTTCAATTACAAATCTGGAAAACCAGAGAAGAGAAAAAAAAATTAAAACTGCAAACCTGATTGAAAACAAAGCAAGAGCAATTTTCAAAAGCAGGTAACAAATCAAAGAAAACAATCAACCAAAGCATGCAAGTTCAAAAACAAATTCAGAAGAATGCAAAGGATCAAGCAAAACAGTCAGAAAAACAAAAAAAAAATCTGGAAATAAATAAAGGTAAGTAAACTTCTTTAAAAGATTTGAATTTGAGTGATTTATCAGTAATGAAGCAAAGGTTTTTAAGCAATTGCATCAAATCTAAGTTGCGGGAAAATTGAAGATCGAAGACAAAACCATTTCTAGTTTTCAAACTGCAGAAAAGAAAAAAAAATTAAAAGGGCTTCTCTATTATATACATTCAAACTATCTAAACTCTAAGATTAAAGAAGAAACAAGAAAGTCAGGCAGGCTAAACAGAAACGAAAGTTCCAGTGTCCTCTCTATCCTCTGTTCCTCTCTGTCTTCTGAAGTACAGGTGAGCAACTTCAATTTTTTTAAAAAAAAAACCAGTTTTGTTTATCCAATGCTGTGAATCTGTGAGCAATCTACTTTGCTAACGCTTAAATTCTTATTTGATCTTGCAAGTGTGCTGTGAAAATTTTCTATTATAAATAGGAATGTGTTTGCTTGAATACAAATTTAGGGTGTGCATGTTTGACTTATAGGCTATGCTGACCTTTGCTGGACTACAGGCTTTCAAACCCTGTTCTTAGACAAAAATCTCCTTCTCAATTTTATCTTAGACTTTAGGATTTAAATGAAATTGTTTATACAATCCAGATTTAAGTTTTAAAAATAGCTTGAGTATGTTTTGTTTC
Source organism: Allium cepa (assembly GCA_030765085.1). NCBI lineage: Eukaryota > Viridiplantae > Streptophyta > Magnoliopsida > Asparagales > Amaryllidaceae > Allium > Allium cepa. The sequence goes on from CM060928.1 coordinate 593,656,852, forward strand.
TAAACTACCTGGAAGTATTAATATACAGCAAAAAAGGGTCTTGTTTGATTTAAATTCAAAAACTCTTGAGTTAATCTCTATTTAAACTTAAGTTATAAACCAAACTTGTTTGTTTCATCTCAAAATGTAGATTAAAATTATACTTAAGTTAAAAAAAAAAATTGAAATGTCTCTGGAATTACCTGGGAATCAAATGACTGAGCAAACCCACTTTCATTTGCCCATGCTCTCTGATATCAACTCTGTGTAGTTATAGAGCTTGAAAAAAATCAGATCAAAATCCCTATATCTCATTTTCAAATTTCTGATAGACTTAGGAATTCAAAAGAGATTTGATTAAACATGAATGAAGTTTAAAAACACATAAAATTAAATAATAAAGGGTTGAAGTTTATCTGGGTATAAGAAATACAGAAAAAAAACTTGTAACTTGAAAAATTCAAATATCATAATTGTCTAGTTCTCTGATATAGTTCGAATCCCCATCGCAAATCATGATTTTTAAATTTAAAATGGGAATTTTTAATGAAGAAATGAACATGGATATCAGGGTTGAACGGAATTGCTTCTTTCACAAATTTCCGGCGATCTGCTAGACCTGGGGACTCGAGATTTAAATCGTAGCTTGCTGGAAGGTAGAAGATTATTAGAAAATTGTTCGTAGAATTTATAGGTTGGTGTGGAAGGAAAACCTGGTTGATATAGGGTTTGACTGCAGCTTTTGATCAACGTTAGAAACGAGAAAATGGGGTGGCCATCAATGAACAGGAAGCGATCGCACCCCAGTGGATCGAGGCATAGTGGTGTGACGGAGGTTTGGACGGAGGCGCGTGGTCTCCGATGACGTCACGCGGTGGGACGAGGCGAATTTTGGCGATCAAATGGGTTTGGGAAGAAAGAATTGGCCTTGAATTCGCTCGATTTCGACTCGGTGATGGTTTCGTGTCGTGGTTCGCTTGAAACGATTAGGATGGTCATCGGTGACCTGAGAGCAATCGTGGTGATGGTCGGAGTCGACCAGGCAGCGTGTGCACGTGCACGATGAGGCGTTAGTGTCAGCAGTGGCTACAGGTAGGAGAAGAAGAATTTGCTCGGTGTTTAAACCGAGGGGATCGTGGATTTTCTCGAGTTGTTTTAGAGGAGATTCGAGTAGTTTCAACAGTTTTCAAGTTTTAAAATTTAAAAACAAGGTTTGAAATGAAAAAGGAGAGGAAGAAGTTGGCTTGGGAAATTTTCTCGGGGGGGTCTCAAATGAAGCTCGAAGTAGGGGTTGGGGAAGAACAGGGTTTGGCTCGAGGAAAATAGTGGGGGGCTCGGCTTAGTGATCAAAACTGTTTTGAATTAAAAACTTAATCAAGTTTTAAAACACTCTCCTAATTAAATGTTTTCATACCAGTTTTGTTAGTTCGATAATGTCTTAAAAAAACCTTAAGTTTGTTATAAATAAATTTAAAATGATTTAAAGTTATACATAACTTTATTTTGAAAGTTTAATTCAAAAATATTAAGGATTTGTTAAAGAGTTTTAAAATGGTTAATTTACTTTTAAAGTTAAATTAACATATTTGTTAAAGAAAATTAATGTCTTGAAGTTAATTACTAGATAAAAGTAATTAAGATAAAATTGATTAATAATTAAGTTTAATTAATCAAGTAATTAATGAATGTTTTTAATAAAAATAACAATTACTTAGTGAAAGTGACTAAGCATAGATAATTAAAGACTAGAGATTGATCAATCAAATATTAAGGGTTAATTACTTCAAAGCATAATTAATTAATGTTGTTAATTAATTAGGGTGATTTAAATTAAGATTAATCAATTAAAGAATAATTAATTATAATTAGATTTAATTAATAATTAAGGATTCATTAATTAAAGGTCCATATATAAAAGTGATTAAGATTTAATTAATTACAATTAATGGTTAATTAATTAAGATAACTAATTAAAGGAGTGATTAATTAATGAAAGTGGTTAAGACTTAATCAAATGTAGTTAATGATAATTAATCATTGATTTAAGATCACTAATGAAGGTAATTATGTGAGTAATAAATCTATAACCACACGATTTATTCACCTTAACCAAAGGTGTTTGATTGTTATTGAATGCTACGTGATGGGTTGATATATTTGATATGTGATGTGATGCTATGTGATGCTTTGTGCTGAGCTGTTATATCTGTGATGTATATATTGATATGCAAACCCTTGACCTGTAGAACAACATTTGAATTTCGATGCGACAGGGAGTCGGATTCCAGTTGGTTTTCTGAAACCCACATCGAATCATAATAGTGAATTTCTGTGATTGATAAACTTACTTTATCTATGAATCCGTGAATATAGATAAGCGATACGGGTTATACCGCTTATCGATATTGATATATCTGTGATGATTGATGTTATGCACTATTGTGTTGAACCCCTGGACCACACTTATACACACACAAATATGGATTGCACGTGGAAATGGGTTAAGTCACAGATTTTTGAAATTGGTAAAAAAAAAATTGAAAATTGAATCCAAAATAGTTTTGGAATTAGAATTGGAATTTTGAAAATGAATTTTCAAAAATAAAAGGTATTTTTGAATAACTTGATTGAGTTTTGAAATTTAAATAATTCGATTTAACTGTTATCCCGCTTTTTGGCAAAGCCGTGATACCAAAAGATAGGTCGAAAACGAAAGACAGTTCGTCTCAGAGATTGGTTATACTTCACTTTGCTATGGATTTCGATGAATTTTGTCCGAGTCCGGAACGGGCCAAAATTGATAGAGCATGACAATAAAGATCGTATGAGTCGTCATTTCAAATTTCAAGTCAATCCGAGTTCGTATGCTCGAGATAGGATGGATTCAAATTGAGAAAGGTGGTCACTGTCCACTTCGAACCCATCCAATACTCACTGCTTCGAACCCATCCACTTAGAACCCATCCAATACTCACTGCTTCGAACCCATCCACTTCGAACCCATCCAGTACTCACTGCTTCGAACCCATCCACTTCGAACCCATCCAATACTCACTGCTTCGAACCCATCACTCCGCTAACTTCGAACCGATCGATTCGAACCGATCAGGCATGATATTGGTCACTTCGAATCGATCGGTTCGTGACCCTTCGGATGGATGTGTTCGAATCCATCATTCTCCATCTACTTCGAACCGATTGCCTTCAAATCCATCGCGGAGCTTCATTTCGTATCCATCACATATACGAGCTTGACATCGATACGAAGGGAGCTCCCTCCCCTCGGTTCGAACTAGGCAGATGCAGTTGATCGATTCAAACTACGCAACGGTCATCGATACGAAGTCGGCGAAATCCCCGGGTTCGAAGCGGTCAACACGGAGAAAAAGTAGGATCGATGCGAGGAGTGCGCGACACGTCACTAGGTAACACGTGCTTCCATCGATTCGAATGCATGAGTTCGAAGTCATGGGTTCGAACGACACAGCCAACCAAGAAAACACCATTTCGAACCGATCATATCTCCTCAATCACACATCCAAATGCAACCAAATTTTCACAGTAACTTCCATACAAGGTAAAGATTGTTCCTGCCAAGTTTCATCTCGATTGGGCCATTTCTTGATGGGTTCGAAATGACTTCGAATCGATGTCAGATCGAGACGAAACTTGGTGGGGTCGGTCGCGTGGGCCCACTCACGTGCCAGAAGAGGTCTCTCGAAGTTTCAGCCAGATCTGGGCCTCCAACGCCTATAAATAGCACCCTGAAGCCTTCAGAAAAGGGGATCTTCTGAGAACTTCTGCCATCGAACGCTGAGACTCTGCCGGATTAACGTCTATTGATCAGAATCACTGTTGTATTCAGATTTCAAAGCTATTATCTACTGTAATCCATTGTAATCGATTGAATCGAGCAAAGCAATAAAGAGAAATCCTTCAAAGTGGACGTAGGCACGAACGCCGAACCACTATAAATCCTGTGTTTGTGATTGTTGCTTGTGAATTACTGTGATTTGTTACTTAGTGCTGAATTCTATATTGATTGTTGCTGAGTTCTGTGTTGATTATTATCAAGTTGAATACGCAAACGGGTGCTTTCGTGATATTGGGTGTTTGTGACCAATTTTGGCGCAAACATTTTGGTGCTTTCACTGAGAAACTGAACTCAGGAGTTCTACCAGTTGATAATTGATTCAGATAAAGTTTGAAAGTTTAGATTTGAGAAATCATGACGAGACAATCGAGTAGAAGGCCAAGGCCAGAGAGGAGTGAACAACAAGGAAGTCAGGAGGCTTCCTCAGGAGCGAATCAACCGTCGATCTACATCACAAGGGACGAGATGGAGACGATGATGAAGAGGCAAGAGGAATTGATCCAGAGTTTATTCCAACAGATAGGACAGCTGGGAGCACAGAATAGGGAAGCCAATGGAGTCCAGAACGGAGCAGGACCATCCGGCATAGCACCAGAGCTAGGGGGCACGCATATGGAAAACGTTGACCCAATCTTGGAAAGAGAGAGAGAAGGATCTGCGCAACCCGGTAGTAGTAGAGGAGCGAACGCTCAGTCAAGGGGGCAGATCCCGGAGTTACCTCGTGAACTCGGGAGGCAGGCTGAAAGTAGTAAACAAGGGTTACATCTCGGAGACAATGACCGATTAGCAGAGATGGTTAGAAGAGCTTTGAGAGGCGGTATGGTGAACAAAGATCTGGAGGATGTTAATAGAAGTCCTTTTACTTCAGCAATCAGGCAAGCTAGGAACCCACCGGATTTCAAACTACCATCGTTGGATATGTATGACGGGAGAACGGACCCCACGGTCCATCTGACAAAATATATGAGACATATGGAAGTGCTGGGGGCATCGGAGGAGGTTATGGCCCGCTGCTTTCCATTATACTTGACAGATATCGCAGCACTATGGTTTAGACAATTGGAGAATGGATCCATAGGAACATGGAATGGTTTAGTGGAGAGATTTATGAGGCAATTCAGGGTTCATATTACAAGACCCAAGAATGTGATGACTTTGGCAACCCTAAAGCAAAAGGCCGGAGAGACCTTGAGAAGTTATCTAGCACGATTCAATGCAGCAGCAGCTTCAGTGGATCGAGCGGATCCGTCCATGGTAGTAATGGCAGCTGTGTCCGGAATAGCTGACGGCACAGAGTTCAAGAATTCATTAACTAAAGATCCACCCATAGATCTAGAGGAATTCTATCATGAGGCAGAAAAGTTTTTACGATTAGAAGATGCGAATGCAGAAAGAGAAGAAGGAGATGGGGTAGATGTTTATGCACTCAAAGACGAAAAGCTCCCTAGAAGGGACTCGGACAAGGATAAAGGTAAAAGAAGGATTGAGAATAACGGAGACAGATCAAAACGGCAATGGAGGGAGCCGCGATTTACCACCTGCACTGAGCTGAACGAGAGCCTGGAGCGAATTTACCAGGATACCAAAGAACAGATTCCGTATCGTAGGCCAATGCGAAGGGATCCTACCTCTGACGAAAGGAAATCAGATAAGTTCTGTGTATTCCACGAATTAAATGGTCATAGCACCAATGATTGTAGGCACCTGAAGGACGAGGTGGAAGGGCATATCAGGAACGGTATGCTCCTTCAATATGTAAGGAGGCGAGCTCCTGTGGCGGAACCAGAACGACCACCGTCCACATCAGCTAGGGGCGATCCTGAACCGAGGCACCGTTTGGTTATCAATTGAGTAAGATAACGATGAACAAGTTGTAAGCTTCCACTAACGCAATCAAATCATTAGACATGTGCAAGATCGCGAACGATCTTCAGGCATGCTCTGGATGATCATTGACCGTTTCGTAGTGGGAACTTACACTTTGACATCCATGCTTTGCTTTCATATCATTTCAGTTTGAACATTTAGACCCTGTTTGTTTGCTGTTTGTTTGGACATTGTTTGTGAAACTCATTCGTTTAATAGTTATTTGATTCTGATAACTCTGGAATGACTAAGCTACTTATACATGTATGGGGTCGCGAACGATCCTTAGGTATGCTTTGAGACGGCGATGAACCGCCCCTATAAACGATCCAGGAACTCACCCGAACGTGACCCTGGCATCGATAAAACCAAGCCCTCCCAGGCACACACAACTCGCCTCGAACGGCACTCGACTTCGAACAGTCACAACTCACTACGCCTCAAATGGCTTGATCGCGAACGGTCGTCACTTGAGGTCCAACACCCGACCGCGAACGGTCACAAATTCACCTCGAACGGCACACGATCGCGAACGATCACTCTCTGCCTTGAACGGCACCGGCCGCGAACGGTCATGATTCACTAATTATAAAATCCGACCTCGAACGGTCACCATTCGCCTTGAACGGCACTTGGTCGCGAACGATCATCAGTTGCCGCGAACGGCATCGACCGCGAACGGTCCCATTCAATCCTTTGCCATAAATAGCATCGACTGCGAACGGTCCTATTCTCGTCATTTGCCGCGAACGGCATCGACCGCGAACGGTCCTATTCCATCCTATGCCGCGAACGGCACGGACCGCGAACGGTCCCAATTCACCTCAAACAGCATATGATCCCGAACGATCGATGCATGGATTTATACGCTCGACTGCGCACGGTCGCATTTCACCTCGAATGACTCGATCACGAACGATCGTCATTTGAAGTTAAGCGCTCGACCATGAATGGCCGCGCTTCGTCCCGAATGGCTTGATCCCGAACGATCGTCATTTGAGGCCATATGAAACTGTCAAATTCTTTACAGGTCGATGACAGGATAAGAACATCCAACTCGAAGCATTACAAAACACACCTTCCTACCGTAAGGCATGTTTTGGGGGGCAAAATGTTATCCCGCTTTTTGGCAAAGCCGTGATACCAAAAGATTGGTCGAAAACGAAAGACAGTTCGTCTCAGAGATTGGTTATACTTCACTTTGCTATGGATTTCGATGAATTTTGTCCGAGTCCGGAACGGGCCAAAATTGATAGAGCGTGACAATAAAGATCGTATGAGTCGTCATTTCAAATTTCAAGTCAATCCGAGTTCGTATGCTCGAGATAGGATGGATTCAAATTGAGAAAGGTGGTCACTGTCCACTTCGAACCCATCCAATACTCACTGCTTCGAACCCATCCACTTCGAACCCATCCAATACTCACTGCTTCGAACCCATCACTCCGCTAACTTCGAACCGATCAATTCGAACCGATCAGGCATGATATTGGTCACTTCGAATCGATCGGTTCGTGACCCTTCGGATGGATGTGTTCGAATCCATCATTCTCCATCTACTTCGAACCGATTGCCTTCAAATCCATCGCGGAGCTTCATTTCGTACCCATCACATATACGAGCTTGACATCGATACGAAGGGAGCTCCCTCCCCTCGGTTCGAACTAGGCAGATGCAGTTGATCGATTCAAACTACGCAACGGTCATCGATACGAAGTCGGCGAAATCCCCGGGTTCGAAGCGGTCAACACGGAGAAAAAGTAGGATCGATGCGAGGAGTGCGCGACACGTCACTAGGTAACACGTGCTTCCATCGATTCGAATGCATGGGTTCGAAGTCATGGGTTCGAACGACACAGCCAACCAAGAAAACACCATTTCGAACCGATCATATCTCCTCAACCACACATCCAAATGCAACCAAATTTTCACAGTAACTTCCATACAAGGTAAAGATTGTTCCTGCCAAGTTTCATCTCGATTGGGCCATTTCTTGATGGGTTCGAAATGACTTCGAATCGATGTCAGATCGAGACGAAACTTGGTGGGGTCGGTCGCGTGGGCCCATTCACGTGCCAGAAGAGGTCTCCCGAAGTTTCAGCCAGATCTGGGCCTCCAACGCCTATAAATAGCACCCTGAAGCCTTCAGAAAAGGGGATCTTCCGAGAACTTCTGCCATCGAACGCTGAGACTCTGCCGGATTAACGTCTATTGATCAGAATCACTGTTGTATTCAGATTTCAAAGCTATTATCTACTGTAATCCATTGTAATCGATTGAATCGAGCAAAGCAATAAAGAGAAATCCTTCAAAGTGGACGTAGGCACGAACGCCGAACCACTATAAATCCTGTGTTTGTGATTGTTGCTTGTGAATTACTGTGATTTGTTACTTAGTGCTGAATTCTATATTGATTGTTGCTGAGTTCTGTGTTGATTATTATCAAGTTGAATACGCAAACGGGTGCTTTCGTGATATTGGGTGTTTGTGACCAATTTTGGCGCAAACATTAACTTTGAATTTAGTATTTGAAATTGAATTCTATGATTTGGGAACTAGGGTTTAAAAAGGTTATTCACCCTATAAATGGGCTTATATGGGTTTTTAAACCATCTTAAAAGCGATGTTTTGGAATTTAAATTTAACCCAAGATTTCAACTTGTATAAATTGGATTTTACTGAAACAAAAACTATTTGTTTCAAATAATAAAAGCTTTCACATAAGAAATGTACTTCCAATTTGTGTTAAAAGGATTTTCAAGTCTAAAATAAAAACGGTCTTCCAAGTTATAAGATAAATCTTTGGAAACGTGTTTTGAAAGCTATAGATTTAATCTTAAATTTAAAGATTAATGTGTTAATACAACTGAAATGGAAATTGTTTTGGGAATCTATGAATAGATCTTTGTGAAACTGGGTGAAACTTTGTGAGGTAAATCTTTTTGTTTAAAGATTTAAAATGGTAATTTGTTTAACCATTTGAAAGAAAAGTTTTGGATTTTTAAGTAGCGACTTAACTGAAATCCCATATCCATAGATTTTTTTTAAAAAAATTGCGCTCGTTATTCAGTTTAGCCGGAAGAGGACCTTGTGTCATATAACCCATTCTGAATAGCGATACGACGTTATGGATTGCATTTGAAGACCGGTGTTGAAGACCGGGTGTCTTCAAGAATGATAGGATAACATGTCGATTGACTCTGCACTGAGTTGCTCCGGTATAGAGTTTCCCTAAGTGACGGGAAGTCCGATCGGGATTGTGGATACCCGGATTTGCAAGGGCTTCTTCGGAAGTGCCTTCGGTTCTATTCGAACCCGGAACAGACTTGTATGGTTGTACGTTTGACATTACACTTTGAGATATTAAACTGATCTCTATCAAATACATTTCTGCTTGGTGGCGGAGAATTTATTCTCTTAGCTTAACACCCTTCTCTGAGACGTATGAGCTCAGAGGTTATGTAGTTGATATTTATCAGTGATATATTCCCAATTTGGTAGTGTGGCATGCTAAGTGCTGCTGTGTGTTGATGATCATTTGTTGATCATTTGTGATCAAAGCATGGATTTTTTATAAAGCGTAGCTTTGTGGACGAGACTGCATCAGGACCTCACATCCTGGAAATGGTCAAAACAGGAAAGATGCGGCAAGGTTATGAGGGTCGCTCCCTTTAGGGTGTGTCATTCCCTTCTGGTAAAGGGTGGTATCATGGTATGGAGCCCAGATACTTACTCATGTGGATACTGCAGATCTATTACTTTGTGATACTTTGTGGTTGTTGGTGTTGAGCGCTCGGATAAAGGTCCCAAAGGACCGGGGAATGGCATGCTCGAGTAGTAGTTACCTAGTTACATAGGTAACCCGACCTTGTGTTGGCAGAAATCCGATTAGGTTCTCGGGACGCCCCGCCAGAGGCGATCCCATTGACAGTAGGAAGTTCCTTAGCCTGACCATTTGTTGGAAATCCATTCATCCAATACGTGCCTTGTACGGTTTTAGTTGTAGAACCTGCCATTTACTTATGGTGGTCACCGCTGTTTAGATGGTAGCTATAGTAGGCATAGTTCGGAATGTCTATGCTAGCTTGGATTTATATTATACTTTCGAAATGATTTTCTACACTTTTCACTTATTATTATAATATCAAAGAATTTTCTCGTATCAAGCATACTTGACTATCATAAGGAGAAATCTCCTCCAATTCTGCGTTTGCATTGTGTGTGTGGCGGGAGGCCTTATGGTAGTTTCATTTTCCAAAAAAAAAGCATTGTGGTTTTCAAATTTAAATTCTACTGCTTGTTTTAAAAGATCAAATGTTTTTTTTGTTTGCTCATACCAGTCCCATGACTGAACTGGAGTTTATTGTTCCTTTCCTAAACTCTGGGTGCCCACAATTTTCCCACACGGGCAGTCTAGAGTTGGGTTTTTCAGATATTTAGGTTTAGTAGATTATCTGGAGCTAGTTCAGTCTTTGGATATGAACTGCACTTGCTTATCTTTGTGCATCGTTACTGGGAGTTCGAGCTATTTCTGGATTGGTGCTTTGGAGATGGAGATTACTGATACTGAGGTTCTTTCTTTGAAGACCATACTGGAGATTTGTTCCGCTGCTAGTGTTACCTTTTCTTTTCTGCTGCTATTATCTTATATCATATCTCTGATGTATATTGATATTCATTGTATCATTCTGTTGTATCAGATACTATCAAATGTTGTATGTCATATGTATCATTTCATTTTTCTTCCGCTGTGTTATTTACTTAATGTGTTATAAGCTCCGGCGAACCAGATTCGAGTTTTGGATCTGCAGCATTTGAATACGAGTGTCGTATTCGGTGCCGATTTTTGAAGGCCGGTCAGGATCGTTATACCTAAGTTGGATGGAACCTACGAAAATCTAGTGGAACATTGTTTTGTATCCGCTAACTTTTATTCAAAATGATTTTTCAAAATTATATCATGTTTTCAAAATATTTTCAAAACTTTCCTTTTAAATGATTCAAAACCCTCGATCCTGATTTTAAATAATTTTAGCCTAAAAAAACATCTTTATTTTCAAAGTCAAATTACTCCTGATTTTAAACTATATTTTTAAATAATATATTTAACTTTTAAATATTTATACTTAGATTTAAATATAAAATTATAGTTAAAATCTATATATATTATTCTTTATATTTACTTATGAATTTTAACTATAGTCAAGTACATTTATAAAGTTTAAAATAGTTTTTATATTAGATAAAGGTTATTTTCACAGAAAATCAAAAACACCAAAAAATCCTTTGGGATGTTGACATGCCTAGCATGACCATGTCGACATGGTGACAGTTTGATTCAAAAATTCAAATTTCAAAAGAAGTGTCTATTCGCCATAACTCTTCATGAATGGTCATGGCTGTTGTTCTTCTATAAATAGGGGTCAGTTTCAACGAATTTTTAATCACTTTTTTCTGGTTTTCACTCCTCTTCTTCCTCATTTCTTAATACATATTCTTATCATTACTCTGCCGAAATCAACATTGAATCATACTCGATTACTTCTAGTTTGATTCTCTATCACTATCTCTACAAGATTCTCAGTGCTATTCAGAGTTATAGACTTCTTTGTAATCTATTAAGCAAGAAAAGGTGTGATTGTAGCCTTGGAAATCAATCAAAAGGGAAAAGGTGTGATTGTAGCCTTGGTAAATCAATTTGGTAAACTTGTGGCCCGGAAATCAAGTATCTCTACCTAGAGAATCAAAATTCTAGAGGGTGTACCTCGTAGCCTTGAAACCGAGGGTGTAATTGTACGATTGCTTTTGAAAGGAAATCCGTACTTGTGTTGTGGGACTGGATGTAGGGTAACTCTGAACCAGTATAAAATCCGGTGTGTTCTTTCCTTTACTGCTTTTATTTTATTTCTGCATCTGTGATTGTTTCTATGATCATATCTGTGTCTGTATATTGCATATTTTTGTGCCTAAATAACATAAACTCAAAAAGATTTAGTAATTCTTTATTAACACTATTCACCCCCTCTCTTGTGTTAATCTTAGCCTTAAGATCCGTAATCTGCATTTCTCATAATCCCAACGGTAGGTTGATCTTATTCGGACTATCCAGTAAGGTGTAGCTCCGGTCTTGTGTTGCAGCGGATCGGGAGTGATCCTCGGTATGTTGATCTAGATCAGGTACCGTGACAGGTGGTACCCCAGTGCCTAGTCATTACTTGGAAAACCATTCTCCCTACGTGCCTTTACGGTAATGATTATATAGCCTAGTATTGCTGGAATTTAATGAATGTAAAAATTGTGGCTATTTGAATAAGTATTTGTATTTAGACACTATTATAATATCAGAGGATTTTGATAAGAAATGTTTTGGTTATCGTAAGGTAAAAACCCGACATGTATATTTGTGGCGTGGTCTTACGAGATACCTTTGATTTTCAAAGGATTTTGAAAATTTTAATAATTAACTTGAGTGTATTTTCTCATGCGGGTTTTCCAGACTGACTTGGATGTTATTTTATTATAATGTTTGGGTCAGACCGAGTATTATAAAATACAGTATAGGCTGCTGTGGAGCTCAGGAGACGAGCTAGGTGGCGAGACGTATCATGTGTACTTGATGTATACTCCGCTGTGCAGTATAAGCTGTGTATTCAGTTTGTGGGGACAAGTTAATCTAACTGTCCAGTGTTTTGCTATTGATTGTGTTGTACTCTGATGATGAAATGTATAAAAAAGATAAAGTTCTTTTTGCATAAAGATTAGTCATTTATCTATTATATATTGTTCCGTGCGATTGTGAGATTCTGATGTTGTTTTGTTTTCTCTTCTTCTACCTCCTTCTTTCTTTCCCTCGGCAATCTGTCTTTTCCGGCACTCGATTGTCGGCATATTATACAGTGGCGTATTTGTGTAGATTTTCGAGGGTCGAGAAGGGCGGGTCTTCACATCTAATTAATCTATTTTAAAGCTACTTAATCTATTTTAATTATATTTAATCTATTTAAATCTGTTTAACTATCTTAAATCAATTTAACAGTATCTTTGATCCATAATTAAACCACTTTAGAGTATTTAACTATTTATTACTATTTAAACTATTTCCTAAAGTTTTGGACTAAAAAAAGGGGAAGTGTTTATATTCAAATTCATTGATCCTAAACTAAGAAAAGGGGAACTATTTATTATTATTTAAACTATTTCCTAAACCATTTTGAAATGAGGGTTTAACCTGTTTTGAAAATATGATTGCGAAAGTGAATATGATTTCGAAAGTGATATGGTTTGAATTGAATACGATACTTTGATATCAACTATGAATTGATTTTGGAAATTTAAAAGAACCGTTCAGTGTGTAATAAGCGATTGGTTGTTAAAGAGACCGTAATCAGATATTTTCATACTCTGCCAATACCGAAAACCACTTTAACAAATGTGTACGTGGTGGAGATTCCAAAAATGAAGTAGGATGGTTTGGTAAATGATTTATATATAAGGTATGACGTGACCCTAACTCTCGTGAGTCAGCATACATAAGACTAAAACAGGAGCAATCGACGGGCCAAGTGAGGTCATTCCTCCGATCGGGAACATTCCTTCGATATTATATTCTGACTTTGTGATTTATTTAGTGGCCACCCTTGATTTTGATTTGAGAATGTGTTCCAAGGTGGGTGATAGTAGCTGCTATGCGTTACCACCAGCCTGTTAGTGTAATTGGTATATCTATCTGGTATTGCCTGGTTGTACCGTGTTCACATGCCCTAGCGCGCATTTTACAAGTTCGTTTTGTGTCGTACCTATGGAGCACCCTCTAGTAGCCTCCCGATCAGGAGGTATTACGGTACTGTATAGACTATGGGTAATGCCTTAACGCTATTTTAATAGTTTGCTTTACTATAGACATATTATAATAACGTATTGTACTACATAGTAGATAGTTTAACGGATCCTTAGGAGATGTGTATCCCGAGCATCTTTTGAGTTACTACATGCACATTAGACACTGGATATGAGATGTCAAACCTCGTAAACATCTCTGACGCCATCACACGCATATTTACCGTTGATTTAACTTACAAAAGATCTTTTAGTTTTGACTCGAGTGTTTTGTCTTTTCAATTCGCTCGGGTCAGCCTGAGTATTTCAGGATTTAAAGACTCGTTTCTGGAGGACGAAGACGAAAATTTTATTATTATTTACTATATTATTCCACTGCATCATAATATTCCACTGCATCATCATTTATTTATCTATGATATGTGTAACTCTGATTCTTGTTGTACAAGTGTAATCAATGTTTGTAAACAGCTTTATGAACTGTTATTTTGATTATTATATTTTGTCATTCCGCTGCGAGATTCTGTATTTGCTTTTTTTTCTTCTCTTTTTCTTATTTACTCCATAATAATCTTCCCTTTTGAATGATTTGAGTTTGACGTGTGTGTCTTCTTATAACGTCCAAAAAGGCAGTCGTTACAAAAAGTGTCTCGTAAGACATGCCCATACAAAAACACAGACATGTTTTTACCTTACGATAGCTAAAACATTTCATATCAAATCCTTTTATATTATATTAGTGTCTAATATACAAATAATAATCAAAATAGCCGAAATTGTTACCATTATTAAATTCCAGCATACTAGGCTCTAAAACTAAAATGGTAGGTACATAGTGGAGTTTGGATTTCCATACAAATGATCAGTGAAGGGACTACCTTCCGACAGTACATCTCTAGAGGAATGTACCGAGGACCATCACAAAGGATCCTCTACCAACACAAGACCGGCCCACCTCTATAACTAGATGGTGCCGAATATGTCATCCTTCGGTCATTGCCGACCCCTTTTCGAGGGCCCACGAAACATACAAACCACAATAATCAGATACACGACGTCATAGCATGTAAAGATATATCTAGAAGATGATGATCATATCCTACTTGGAAGCGACCCACTTAGCCTTATCACATATACCCCTGTTTTGGTCATTTTCGGTTGATGAGGCCTAAGTTAACGATTACCTTTCACAAATCACATATCACATCACTTTGAATGCCAAACGGCCATTTCCGTTGAGTACTAATTTCCATCCACAAAAATACAACCCTTAAGCTCATACGTCTTAAGGAGAGTGTTAAGCTAAGAGAAGTTTCCTTCTCCCCCACCACTGATGTACGTTTGTAAAAATCAATGTACATAATCTTAGAAATGCAATGTCAGACAAACATCCGTACAAGTTGTCCAAAAATAGGACAAACCGAAGGTACTTTCCTACCACATCCTGCCGGAGATCCCTAGAATTAGTAGCAAATAGTCCTTGCATTGGATATTTCATAACGATGAGACTACTGCTACTGGATGTATATTGGGATTTTAACCCCAAATGTTCAACAAGCAGTCCTCCACTATGAAAATTCTGAATATCAATATCATCACAATCTGTACAATCGAACGCATATATATTGGTACGAAGTGGTTTTCAGATAAATCTGATCCCGGTCTCTTCGCACCAATGACGCAAAAGCGTTTCTCAACCTCACACAGAAACTAAGTCCCATAGACTTATCACGTTTCCAACTTTCAATTTGCTATCCTTCGACCAAGAAGGAAGCTCGATAGAATGGAGTAATACTTCACACTACATGAATCAACATCCTCAACAAAAACGATAATCAAGCCTACACAGAAGGCTACACACTAAGTGTATGACTAAATAGTTCCCACATCAAGTCGAGGAACTAAAATGGCCAAATTTAGTCGGTTAATTCACTATCAAAGAAAACAAATAAATATTTAGCACCACAAGCAATCACTAGGCTCTTTTAATTAATCTTTTATTAATTAAATCATTTGTCAAATATTCAATTCAAATTATCTTTAAAAAGATATAATCTCAAAACCATTTCAACTTTCAATATTGGAAAACATTTCCATATACTTATTTAATAATAAGTAATTCACAAATCAATTTATTTTCAACACTTAGAAAATATTGCATATACTTAAATCAGAATTAAGTATATATTTTATTCTTTAAGGAAAACATTCTCTTAAACACATTTATTTGGGCCAAAATGAATGTTGCGTAAAACATAGTTACGACAACCCAAAATCACTAGTATAGGGATTCGAAAATTAGATAGATATATAAATCCATATACTATACAAAAACATCTCCTTTCGAAAATCATTTACTATAACAACAATGTTATAGTCCATCATTTGCTTACTTCTCGAAAACGTCTATTTCAACAATGAACGTTGAAATCTATGGTTTCGATACTTAACACACTTTAAAACATCTTTAAACCATTTAGGTTCATTTAAAAGATCACTTTCCAAAACATTTATTTAATTTAAAATATTATTCACCGTCAAAATCATGAATACAGTTCATTTACCGAATCCAATATTTCTACACATTTATTAAGGGATAATCCACTGTCCAAAATCATGGATATAATTCATAACCAAATCATTACTTATACACTTTTGTTAAAGGAGTATCAACTGTCCAAAATCGTGGATGAAATTCCTTTAATAAACATCCACCATTTAGCTTATCAAATTCAATTGATTTCGGATTTAGAAAACAATGTTTATAAATTCATATCTATATTTTATAAAAACTTTCGTTTATAAAATCCCTTTATTTATTAATTCATACATATCTCATTTGCATGCCAAAATCCAAATTATAAGTTAATTAATTATAAATCATTTATTTTACAAAATCCATTCATTTTATCACTTCACAATTTGTAAATTTTATTCACTTATAAAATCAATTTATATCTCCATTTCAACACTTATAAAACTCCTTTATAATTTCATTATTTTTATTTATAAAATATCGATTTTATAAATCTTGTATATAAACCATTTATAATAATTTCAAAATTCTCAATTTAACTATTTTACAAAATCATTAACACCCTATTTCAAAAATCACATTCTAATTATAATTCACAAAAATCATAATTTTTTGAACAATAAAAATTATAACATTTATTTATTAAAATTGAATTCATTCCTTAACAATTCAAAATTCAACAAAACGTATATTTTCAAAATCACTTGAAAATCCTTTTTAATCCGAAATCATCACTTTAACATTTTTAAATTACCAAAAATAGGTCTAATGCTGCAACAACACTAAATATATCAATCACGGCTTCCAAATCATCATATATCATATGATAACAGCATATATCACAATATCTGTAAATAAAACCAATATTGATGAGGAATCTAGTTAGATCCCTCCAACATGTCACTTGCAGTAAATATACATATTATAATATGTGTACAATATCCGCTTCGAGGCAGACACGTGTACAAAGGGTCATCCGCTCATACATAAGAACGTATAGGGTCTCTTCTGCTCCAAAAGGCAGGAATATTTTCAAATACCAATCAATATATAGATAATATATTATATATCATCCAAACAATCATCAATCATCATAGAATAAATTTATTCTCGCTTATATAAACATATCATTGAGTCAGAAAGAGTAAGTTGTACTTACATTGGTTCCATTAGCAGTTGTAGTGTTTTGTTCCGAATAAAATTAAACAGCTGTTTAATTTTACCCAAAATTTGCACTAGCTCCAATCAACTCCAAACCAGCTCTAAAATGTAGTGCTCATCAATAAGGATCTAACACAATTCATTTCGTCAAAACGTATCTTGTACGAAGAAGTTATGCATTTTTAAAGTTTATACCAATTAAAAGATAATTAATTTACATTTTCTATTTTATATTTTAAAACCTTGATCCATCTGTGCCGCACGTTTCATCAAAATGAAATTTGACCGATGCTTTCATCTTCTTCCCCAAGCATAAAATTGCATTTGAAACCCATGTACGTTGATACTTCCATCGTGTGCCATACCCACCACATTGATCGCGATGACGATCGGAGACCATCATTAGAAACCCCTTTGTGAGCTCCACCTTCGGCCGCAACCCCACCAAGCTCGATGCCATCGTTCTCTCGAAAATCGTGTTTGAACGCTGGCCTTTAAACTCTTATTGCCATCGATTTACTCGACTATAATCGATCATCACCGTATGGATGTGAAGATCTCGCGATGCTCTACAACGTTGCAATTTACGTTTTTTGTGAAAATGAATGGATTGAGAGAGTTTGAGAGGAAAAGAATCAAGTGATTTCAACCATTAAACGAAAATGGTGGCTAGGGTTTGATAATTAGGTTTTGATGAAAATAAGAAATTATAACGTCCTTTTATAGAAAATATCATGACACTATTCAGCCGAAAATTTTTTGAACTCGAAAAGAAGCGTGCTGCCTAGCATTTACAATGTTTTACCCCTATTCCCAATGCAATAGAATATATATCAGGAGCCAATTCGATCATATTTGGAAGATAGGTTTTCAAATCGACTATTTAAATTTAAAATTCACTTAAATGAATTTCTATGCGTTTTAGCTTGCCCCAGAAAAACTGTAAATCAGATTAACATGAAATTTGAAATCCTCCCATAATATAGCATTACGGATCCAATGAAGCTGGTTTCATCAAAATTCGAGTTTGTATGGAAAATGGCTTTTTTTACATGTTAATTAAATATTAAAATATTCAATTTCTACAAATTAACTTTAAATTAAATTTTAAAATTTTACCAACATCATTCTAGTTCAACAGAATTTAATTCAATTTTATAAATCATTTTCATTCATGTTAAATTCAAATTTCAATTATTTCTACAATTTAGAATATTAAATTAAAACTTAATTATCCAATTAAATCTCTATATTTCAAATATAAGTTATTTAATTTATAAACTTTACTTTTGAATATTTAAAATAAATTAAATAAACGAATTTCAGATGACTGAAATTCTAGGTCGTTATAATAATACATAGTAAATTATTTGGAATTGAATAATATTATCGTGAAAATAAAATATTTTATGGAAAGATAATCTGGAAAATAAATTTAGAAGAATTTTTTTCTATATGTGTATATGTGTTTAATTTTTTTGGTAGTTTATAAACTTTTAATGAAAACTATATGATGACATATGCAGAGAATAATGGCGAGGCAATGTTGATTTCATGGTAAACATCGCAGCTAATTGACGAAGCGATTTGTTATAAATATATGGCAAGGCAACATTATTATACTATTTGATATAGGTGAATTGTGTATGTATTATATATATATATATATATATATATATATATAGACACACAAACACTAAGATGAATTGTGAGTGATGCTTTTGGTTGTTGTGTATATCTCATTAGGATTTGAATGAAAGTTAATGGTTGTATATGAGCCCTAAATTATAAGAATTTAAAAGTGGAAATTAGCCACAAGGACCTCTTTAGCAAGTGCAATTAGTTTCTAGGACACACAACTAAAATAATTATTTTTAGGGACAAAATGCAAAATAATCAGTTTCTAAGGCCTAAAAACCTATGAAATTATGTCCTTGAAAGTAATTCGACTGCTGACTTTGTCCTTAAAAGTAATTATTCTGTTGACTTTGGCCTGGAAATTAATTTCTATGGATGTGTGTCCTAGAAACTAATTTGACTGCAAAGTGTCCTTCTGGTGAAATGTCCCAATTTAAAATATTTGGAATATGTTATAACATATGTAAATTATAAAAGTGTATATGCTTAAAATATGATACAATGTTTTTTATGTTTTTGTTTACTTCCACATCGTCGGATAAGTTCAACCCCAAGCTCCGAAGCCTATATATAAAAGGAGCCTATGTAATGGAAATGAATGTTCCAATCTCTGTAATGAATAAAGTCTCTCCTCTCTCTTTCTCTAATGGCTTTTCATCTTTATAGTTTACAACACGTCAACACGAGATTCTACTAGAGCTATTTTAATTTTTCATATCCAGATTTGAAATTTTCTAGACTTACATTTCTAGATTTGTTCTGTAGTTAATTTTTATGTGAGCATTATTGATTCACACTTCTGGATCTATTTCCTAATTCCTCCATATTTGGATTTAAGTTTTAATTGATCTACTTTTTTAGATCTAATTTTTTTATATTAACCCTAGATATATTTTTACATGTATTTTTTCAATCCTTTTTGGATCTAGTTTTGAGTTTTTTCAAATCTAATTTTATGAACCTTTGATTTTTTTTTTATATATATATATATATATATATATATATATATATAAGTCTCTTCATTATGGATTAAGATGTGGATCTAAATTTATCTTTCCCTCGTTTACTCTTACTTTTCATATGTAATGTTTTCGAAAAGATTGAAGACCGGCAATCTCTTGAAAAGATGTTCATTTGTCCATCGATCTATATGTAATAAAATTTTAGGTATAAAATATCATGGTTTAATTTTTAAATTCAATAACAATATTGATATATCACCAGAAGTGAATTTAAAAAAAAATGAAAATTCATGAAGTAAACAAATTCTCTAAAATGTTAAAGAATAGGAACCTGAAGTTCATATGTATGAAGATGAAAAGTTAAAGCTTTCACAAGTTGAAACAAAGCCTTGAAGCAAATAAGTGCATTCAACATTTCCTTATAGCAAAGGATCTAAGGCTTCAATGAGGGGAAAGGGTTTGAAAATATTCAACCAAATTATTTTTCAAAATAGGATATTTGGATATGTGCATGCATAATTCTATTTATTATGACATGGTCAAAAGAAGAAAAAATCTTCATACACAAGGTTCTTTTTTAGCTTAATAAAACAGTACCATTTATTTTGTTGTTAATTGTTATAGTTCCTATTCCTTTGCTCATTTTGAAAATAAAAATCACTAACTAAATATTATCGTAAGAAAAGGTTTGGTACCATTATACTCGGTTAAAAAGCTACATGATTCTTCCTTTATAAGAATATCAAGGCTTTCATTAATTTGTATAGTTTTATACTTTGCATTTATATGATCTGTAAAAGCGCAATAAAACATAGTAATACTTCATTATTGCTTTCATATGTTTATTTTATATATTGTTTTCGGTAGTATGAAAATATTAGAATTTTTGTATATGTGATTCTTAATATAAATAGATTGATAGTTTGCAATAAGTAGGGTAGTGTGTACTGTCTTTATTTTCTTGTTTGCCTTTATTACACGATTAACTTTAAATTTACAGGTATTTATTTACTTTATATGTTTCTAAACTATTTGATCACTGTTTATGTTAAATAAATATAGCAATTTGGGAAGAAGATGTTTTGTTCAGAAAACCTAACATAAGAACGTTATGCTGGAAATGTACTCCGATCTTATAACATTACAAAAGTAGTAAATACTATTTTCTAAAAGAGAAATGGTAATATGACTCTCATGTTCGAATACAATTTTGAAAGGTCCTCTGGTTTCAACGTTTAATAAATATTAGAGCGTGAAGTTCTCAAATAAAATTATGCATATAAGTTTGTACACCTAAGAATTAATTATCAAAACTCAAATATATAAATTTAAGATGGTAAAGCATTGAATTATTAGATAAATTAATTCAAATTCTGGTAAATTCCAACTATTTTTGCGATCAAACTTGAAGTTTGATAATGAAAATCAAGTTAAGTACCATTTAGGATCTGAAATACTGAACAAGTGGTTCATTTTAAAGAAAACTTGGAACCTGAAGTTCTAAAAATATTTCCCAAAAGTATTGACTACTAAACTAAAAGTTTTGATAGTCATTATCGAGGTAAGTTTTCGATAGTATTTATATTTATTATATTGTAAAATCCAACATCACAGAAGAGACATTATAGAAATTTTGTTTTTGTTTTTGAAAATTAAAGTTACTTAAAAAAGGAAACAATGTATTCCCTGAAGGTACATCATATAAAACTCTAGAAAGGTGACAATAAATTATCTTCGAAAGAGGTATCATATACTAATACCACTGTGATGACCCACCTTTCTAATTCCTTGGAATGATAGTTAACACCTCCTCGGTGTTCATATGTCGTTCCCCAAGCATCGGAAAGATAAATCATCATAGGATAAAATAAAGATCGGAATACAAAACCTCGCAATGAAACTACTAAATAAAACATAACAGTCAATAGTACATTGGGTTACTCCATAATAGGGAGTTATCAAAGTTACACAAAAGTACTACGAATTAGCTTAGACGGTTATAACATCCTGCCTTTATATATACTGAAACAAAATATACTTACACATACTAGATAATACAATAGAATAGATAATATAACAGAATACCCATCGGTCGACCACAAGGCACACAGGTTGACTTTCAAAGCACACAGTCGACCTACAGGTTGACCCGCGTTATATCCTAGATAGCAATTCGTTTAGGTACATGTCGAACTTTCAAATTTTATTTTTGCGCAATCCGGAATTTTGTTTTCTGGATCCAACAATTCGCAGCGAGCCTGTGACATGGTTACACCAGATTCAATCCAAAAATCCGACGGTCTGAGATCCCTAAACTCCACTGTAAATAAGACCCTAGGCCTAGCTATTTTCTTCCAATTGGATTCACTACCTGAGGTTGGACCCTAAATAGAAAATATTTTTTAGGAGAAGCTCTTATTAATTAAAATATTAGACACCTTAGAAGAGGATCGAAGAAGGCTATGGAGCAGAAGTAAGAACATGGAGCAAAGATAAGGACGACATGTGCGTGGATATAAATTATATATCTTTTACATTCATGATATGTTATCGTTACATTCCCGTTAAATATTTTAATTTAGCATTTATTGCAGTAATTAGTTCATCTAATTATATTGAAACTATAAATTATATAAGAGAGCTTATATTTAATTATTACTTATATGGAAAAGAAAGATAGGAATACAACTAAATATGAATAATATTAGGCTTAACAGTTATAGAGAAAGGCATAAGCCTAAAAGTAAGAAATTTACAATAAATTATGCTAATATGAGAGAAATAAATTATAAAGGGGAAAATTTAATAACTTGATTTGGAAGTTAGTGATAGATTAGTTGGTTGGTTTAGAAAAGAGAATATATTTCCATAGTTTAATATTGTAAGAATAACGATAAACTTAATTGCAAGAATAAAAGAAAAAGGGAATTAGTGTAAAATAGAGACATTTCTGTATTTTGCATTATCCAGTGATTAAAGAGACAATAAAAATATCTTACAATTACGAGATATTGTTTATAGCATTATTTAGTATTAAAATATGGAAATGGCTTTTTAGCACCGTTTTTGTAACCAATCAAATAGAATAGAACTTCTTCATAGAATAAAAGAGAATAAAATTAAGAGTTAAATAAATTAAAGAAGAAATCAAGTTAATTATTTGAAAAGACTAGAAATAATAAACAGAAATGTGCCTAGATCTGCATTTACTGCGCAGATAGTAAAAAAATAAAGTAGTTATCATGATAATTTGTAACAATTGGACATAGTCCCAAGCTAAGCTGTCATATAATGTAAGGAACTAAAAAGAACACAGTATCGTCATAAAAGAGAACAGACAAGAATAAAAGAGAGGCACTTATAATTACACTTATAACATGTAAGTTATAAAAGAAAGAAAAGAATATAAAAGTAACAATTGCAAGGATAATTGTAACACATAAATTATAATTAAACAGAAAGAAATAGAAGAGGCTTATTTTATCAACTTAGATCTTGGATTAAGTTAATAAGAAAAATTATAGAAGTGGCTCATACTGGCAGCATTCCCTTTCAATCAAGAACTGATGGTCCCACAATAGTTAGATAGGGCTGGGCTTACTGATTAGGGTAAATAAGTAGCCAACAGAATAAGAAAAATAAACTAAATGCATAATAAATGGTTAGAAATAGGGTCTAACAAAATGGTAAGATGAGTTTGGAATAGCCTAAAGGATGAAGAGCCTAACGAAGCAGTTCATCGTAGATTTAGTATAGAAATAACACATCCAACTTAGTTAGTTTGGAATAAAAGGAAGTATGAGACTTTAACGGGACATAAGGATACTCTAAGATGGCCCTCTTGCGTGGTCCTAACGAAGCTGCACCCCCGGAGGCAGGTTTGTTGGTGTTTCATCAATAGAGTACGCCTTGAATGCTTTTGCATTGCAGGTCTAATGAAGCAAACCTTTGTAGGCCGTCAAAAGGTTGATGAATGAAGTAGGATATTCTTATGACACCGTACTATAACTTGCGAGTAGGTTCTAGTGGGTAGGACCAAAAGGATAGTCGCATGCAGAGATCAAGCCATCATGAACCAAGAACGAGATCGGGAAAGACTAGATTTAAACCAACATGCCAATGATTCTTTTACTATTGAGACATTGGACGAGGGGTGCATCCATTTAGATGAGGGCCTAATGAAATGTCATTTACAGATATAGAAAATCCCCGACTGAGTTCTGTACAAGGTAGATCTTGTTGGCGGGATTCAGAGAGTAGACAAAATGATTACGTATAGTCCTCAAGGTACGCACTAGGTGGTACATTGTAGATGTCCAAGCATTAATATAGGCTAGTGCGGACGCAGTTTTACATTTTCATAGTAGACGATGGAACATCTGTATGTAGGCCTCACGAAGCTGTCCTTTATAGATGTAGTTACAGAACGCTCTAAGAGCAAGACGAGGAGTCCTTTTCGAGGAGGATACGGAAGGTACTATGGGTAGTACCTATGAACGATGCGGTCATTAGGCATGTAGCCATATATATATATATATATATATATATATATATATATATATATATATATATATATATATATATATTTGTTTTTACGTTTTAATCTATGAGGGAGTAGATGGGTGCGATTCATGCACAGAGGCAAGAGTATTATAAATCCAATAAACCTAACATTAAAGAAAATGAAAATAAGATAAGATATTTAGAATTAAGCTTAGAAGTGCATAATTTGTCCATTCACCAGAACTTTATTTCTGACCCCCTCCTCATACATCCCACAGATTAGGTAGGTCGTAGAGACTTTTCAGCTTTGAGAGACTTGTTTAGAAAATGTTATTATCTTGGTGAGTATTTGCTTACTATTATATTTTAGTCAGTTCCGTTGTAAAATATTTACTTAAGCTCTGATATATTTGTCTTTTCATATTTGTAGGATACCAAATATCCAACTTGGACTTCAGTTTGCTTGGGTTTTAGCATTTTTGCGAAAAATCTAGGCCCACTGGAATATGGGTTGTTACATGTGGTATCAGAGCCTAGGTTTAGGGTTCCTAGGTAGGCAGTGAGTGAACGTATTTGTATTTTTGAATAAAATATAAAAGAATTATCTAAATTCCAAATAGTCCCCAATTATAGATTTTAAGATATGAAAAGTTTTTAGAAGTACATTTGTACATAGTTTGCTAGTTGGGTTTGGGATGACCCAAGAGTGTTGAGCCCTAAGTTATTACCAATTTATAGTGTACAATAAGTTATGTTTTAAGAGAAGATTAGTATCCATATGTCATAAGAAGTGGCAAAGTTCCCTAGGGATAATAGGGGGAGTATTTTTATTTTGGAAGGAATAATAAATTTTAGTAAAGGAATGAGATTTCCAAATTTTAGGAAGGATGTTCTTAGGATAGTAAGAAGAAAATTCATTTTTTGTCTAGCCCAGTAAAACGAAACTTTTAGGAATTGAAAAGTTGAAAAATACAATTGTTGATATGTTTGAAGTAAATATTGGGTTTTTGAAAAAAAAATGGTATGAAATTTAAATTGGTTTTTATATTATGTGAATTTTAATTCTTTTTGAAGAATTATAGAGCATATATAGCTCGCTTTTTTTGTTGTAGGTAAACAAAGATTTTAAATATAAAATCCTAGAGTGTGTTAAGTATCGAAAATGTAGGTTACAATATTTATTATGGTAATAGATGTTTTCGTGAAAAATAAAGGAAGCGTAGACTATGACACTATTGTTATAGTAGGTGACTCCCAAAGGAAATGTTTTTACATACCATATGGGATTTATTAATATTTATTTTAAATGAATCCATATTGGTATTTTTGGGCTGTTGTAACGGTGTTTTACGCAACTTCTGTTCTAACCCAAATGAAAATGCGTTTTGCAGATAATTTCTAAGTATAGAAATAAAGTGGTTTGTAAGCACACTAATTATTTAAATAAGTATACGAAAATGTTTCTAACGATGAAAACATTAAAACAATTTTGAAAATGAAATCTTCTAAAAAAGATGTAAGTCAAATATTAGGAAATTAGTAAATTTCGTAGGAAATATCTATTATAAGTGAATATAGATTAAACATACTTTAATCTATTGGAATGAAATGAATAATGGTATAATTTTCTATGAAATCAAACTGCAAGTGAAGTTGTTTTGTGCAAGTTATAAGGAATACGTGGAAGAGATGTACAAGGTATGGAAAGAACCATATTTTGTTCAGCCTATTTTGATAAATTATAAAATAAGTTCCTTGTAATTTCACACAAACATGAAATTCTCTTTTAAAAGATTCATAGAAGGTTTTAGCATTAATGGTTTCTCATAAGAGAAAGTAGTTCCGATACATCAAGGTATAAAACCATTAGGTATAATGAGAAGTGTAATAATTAGAGACAGTGTTAGTTATGAGGGATATTATAGAGAGCCTTAGTAGGAAAGCTAAGCAATGGAACTTCATATTGTTCCATTGATTATGCACATGGGTTCCTCATTTTTGTAGAAATTCCCCATTTGTAGTAAGTTAGAAACTCTCCGTGGTTAGGTAATTGGAAAAGTAGGAAAGTTAAGAGATTTTTGATAGAATAATAGTTCGTATCTACTCCAGTTTTTATAAATTTGAAAATCTATGAAATGAAGATGTTTTGAAAACATATGAGGACATTTTTGGAAGTCAAGAAAATAAAATTGTTTTAAAGTCAAGCAAGACATGTTTTAAAGGAAAATGGTTGGGTGAAAAAGTAAATAAGTTTTTGAAGATAAAAACTTAGTACTGTTAAATTTAAAATTTAAAATCTTTTTTTGAAAAACTGTTAAGGTCGTTAAAAGGAAAAGAGGAATAAGCTTTGAACTTAGAATTCGTAAGTTTTCCCCTCTAGATTTGGGGAGCACCTTTGAATTTAATAGAAACTTCAAAGCAACGTTTTTAAAGGCAAGACTTTTGGGATTTGATGTTTCTAAAATTTAGAAGCTTTAATTTTTGAAATTAAATGATAAATACCAAACCAAACTTTTAAATATAGAGTATATAGGAATCATTTCCTAGGTGTGACGAGAAAAGTGTAAGGCTATAAGAGATAGCAGTGATTACTTTTAGTAGTAGTAATAAAAGTTCCCATAAAGTGTATAGGACGCTGGTGAGAACCTACAAATATTGCTTCACGTGTATAGACTATAGAAGAATAGTAAAGTGATATTAGTAAGATAGTAAGACACATTGATTGGGATAAATAGACCTTAGTTCGGGAAAAATGAAAAGTAAAGGTGAAGAGGAAATTTCCTCAAGCTTAGTTGCCTTTTTAGATGGAGACTGCATAGATTAAAATCCTAATTCATTGCAGTAAATGAGACTTGGTTATTCTATTTTGAGTATGGAAAGGAAGAGATGAATATATCTTATTCATCGTGGGTAATACAACATAAGTTAGTAAAAAGTAATAAGAGGCAGAAGAAGCATATGAGTTACTTGGATTTCTAAAGTAGGACCCTTTTGTGTCAGAGTGGACATGGTTCTAGGCCTCCTAGCCCTAGAAGTTAGTTGTGTTTGGATGCTATATTAAAGAAAAGTAAAAGCAGATAAAAGTAACTAAAAGTAAAACAGTAAGATCTAAAGAAAGCAACAGAAACCTCAGTAGAAATAAATGAGAATTGCAAAAGAAAAATACATTTTCCCCATAAATTAGGAAAAAGTTTGAAAAGGAAAGTTTTTCTTATGTAAACCGTGCTTGGGAAAGAAAATAGAGATTTTTATAGAATAGCAGCATAAGTTCCAAGTATGGGAAAGAGGTGCACAAAAGGAAAATGGTAAACTTAAGGTTTTCCGTTTTCTATCTTCTCTCTGACATAAGAAATCGAACTGGAAAATTTAGATTTTTTTATGAAATTCTAATATTAAAGTTTGTGGTAGGATTTGGATGTAAATTTCATTGAACTACAAAAGTAGGAGTGTGGGAAAAATTGGATGAAAAACAATTTGAATTTTCAAAAGATTGCATTCATATAGAATTTGCAAGTATATTTACGGTGTGTGCATCAAGTATTAAAATAAGTTTTTAAAGAAGAAAAGCATTCATATACAAGGTACTGCTTAGAAAGTTATGTACATGCATATATTTTGTGTTGAATGACATTTGCACAAGGACACGGATGGTCGCAAAATTGGATGTACACAAAATGGGTGTGAGTGATGCGAGGAATTACATAATTTTATCCTTGTCGAATTTCAGCAAAGAAATTTTCTAAAGGGTGGGAGAATGTAACACCCTGCATTTTTAGATAATCAAATAACCAATAACGATAAACAGTAAAAATAAACATTTTTGGAATTATCAGAATATGGCCTCGAAACTTGTACCATTGTGTTCATGGTGATTTTATGATCAATTTCCATATATTACTTATCGAAATCCGAGTTAATATGAAGAAGTTACGAGAGAAACGAAAATTAGAAAAAATATATTATTATAATAATAATAATAAGATAGCATGGGTCGACCCAAAGTTCGACCCCAAGGCACATAGGTCGACCCTAGTGTCGTCCTTCAAAGCAAGCAGGTCGACCTGTAGGTCGACCCGCGTTATATCCTGGACGATAATTCGTCCAGGTACATGCTAAACTCTTCAAATTTGATTTTTGCGTAATCTAAAACGTCATTTTCTAGATCCATTGATTTGCAGCGAGCCTATAACATGGTTACACTAGATTCAATCCAAAAATCCAGCGGTCTGAGATCCCCAAACTCCATTATAAATTGGACCCTAAGCCTAGCTATTTTCTCACAATCAGATTTTCTTCCAATTTTGTTCATTGCCTGAGGCTGGACCTTAAATAGAAAATATTTCTAGGTAGAAGATCTTCTTAATAAAAATATTAGACAACTTAGAAGGGGATCCAGAAAGACCATGGAGTAGAGGTAAGACCATGGAGCAAAGCTAAGGACGACATGTGAGTGGATTTAAATTATATATCTTTTACGTTTATGATATATTATCCTGAGATTCCCACTAAATATTTTAATTCAACATTTATTTCAGTAATTAGTTCTGCTAATTAGTAATGTTGAAACTGTAAATTCTATAAGAGAGCTTATATTTAATTATAATTTATATGGAAAAGAAAGGTAGGAATCCAATTAAATATGAATAATATTATGCTTAACAGTTATAGAGAAAGGCATAAACCTAAAAGTAAGAAATTTACAGTAAGTTATGCTAAAATGGGAGAAATAAATTAAAAAGGGGAAAATTCAATAACTTGATTTGGAAGTTAATGATAGACTAGTTGGGTGGTTTAGAAAAGAGAATACATTTCCATAATTTAATATTGTAAGAATAACGATAAACGTAATTGCAAGAATAAAATAAAGAAAAAGGGAATTAGTGCAAAATAGAGACATTTCTGTATATTGCAGTGTCCAATAATTAAAGAGAAATAAAAGAAATATCTTTCAATTACGAGTTATTGTCTATAGCATTATTTAGTATTAAAATATGGAAATGATTTTTAGCACAGTTTTTGTAGCCAATCAAATAGAATAAAACTACTTCCTAGAATAAAAGAGAATAAAGTGAAGAGTTAACGAAATTAAAGAAGAAATCAAGTTAATTATTTGACAAAACTAGAAATTAAAAAAAAATGTGCTTAGATCTGCATTTACTGCGCAGATAGTAAAATTAAAGCAGTTATTATGATAAGTAATTTGTGACAATTGGATGTAGTTCCAAGCTAAGCTGTCATATAATATAAGAGAACAAAAAAATTACAGTATCATAACAAAAGAGGACAGACTAAAATAGAAGAGAGGCACTTGTAATTACATTTATAACATGTAAGTTATAAAAGAAAGAAAAGAATATTAAAGTAACAATTGCAAGTATAATTGTAACACATAAGTTATAATTAAAAAGAAAGAAATAGAAGAGGCTTATTTTATCAACTTAGATTTTGGATTAAGTTAATAAGCAAAATGACAGAAGTGGCCCATACTGATACCATTCCCTTTCAGTCAGGAACTAATGGTCTCACAATAGTTAGGTAGGGCTGGGCTTGCTAATTAGGGTAAATAAGTAGCCAACAGAATAAGAAAAGTAAACTAAATGCATAATAAAAGATTAGACGTAGGGTCTAATAAAATGGTAAGATGCATTTCGATAGTCGAAAGGATGAAGAGCCTAGCGAAGCAATTCATCGCAGATTTTAGCATAGAAAGAGCACGTCTAACTTGGTTAGTTTAGGCTAAAAGGATGTACGAGACTTTAATAGGATGTGAGGTTACTCTAGATTGGCCCTCTAGGTTAGGCCTAACGAAGCTGCACCCTCGGAGGCAGGGTCGTAGGTGTTCCATCAAGAGAGTATGCCTTGACTGCTTTTGCATTGCATGCCTAACGAAGCGGACCTTTGTAGATAGTCAAAAGGTTGATGAATGGAGTAGGATATTCGTATGACACCATACTCTAACTTGCGAGTAGGTTCTAGTGGGAAAGACCCAAAAGGATAGTCGCATGTGGAGATTAAGCCATCATGAACCAAGAACGAGTTCAGGAAAGACTGGAGTTAAACCGACACGCAAATGATTATTTTACTATCGAGACGTTGTATGAAGGGGGCGTCCAATTAGATGTTTAAATTGTTTGCAGTAGGCCACAACCACTTAGCTCTTTCGATTTGTTGAGGGGTGGCTGCGTGGGGCCGTAGCCACGATGAGAAAAGAGATAGACTAATCTGTATTGTAGGCCTAACAAAGCTGTCCTTTACAGATATAGAAAATCCCCGACTGAGTTCTATACAAGGCAGACCTTGTTTGTGGGATTTGGGGAGTAGACAGAACGATTATGTATAATCTTCAAGGTACGCACTGGGTGCTGCATTATGGATGTCTAAGCATTAGTATAGGCTAGTGCGAACGTAGTTTTACATTTTCATAGTAGAGGACGAAACATCCATATTGTAGGCCTCACGAAACTGTCCCTTACAGATGTAGTTATAGAATGCTCTAGGAGCAAGACGACGGAGTCCTTTTTGAGGAGGATACGGAAGGTACTATGGGTAGTACCTTGGACCAATGCGGTCATTGGGCATGTAGCTACATACATACATACATACATACATATATATATATATATATATATTTGTTATTAGGTTTTGAGCTACTAGAGAGTAGATGGGTACGATTCACGCACAGAGGCGAGAGTATTATAAAACTAATAAGCCTAACATAATAGAAATTGGAAATAAGACAGTATATGTAGAATTAAGATTATAAGTGTATACTATGTCCATTCACCAGAACTTTAGTTCTGACTCCCACCTCATACATCCCACAGTTTAGGTAGATGGCAGAGACTTTCCATCTTTGAGACGCTTATTTAGAAAGTGTTATTGTCTTGGTGAGTATTTACTTGCGATTATATTTTAGTCAGTTCCACTGTAAGATATTTACTTGAGCTCTTATATATTTGTCTTTGCCTATTTGCAGGATACCAAATACCCAACTCAGGCTTCGGTGGGCTTGGGTTTTAGCATTTTTGCGAAAAATTGAAACCCACCGGTATATGGGTTGTTACAATCGCACAATAAGCATTCAATAGCTATAAATATGAGCATGAATATAGTTTAAAATTTATGGTTCGAAGGTGGAAGCTTTACTCACAAAAACACTTCTAACTTAACCGAATCTCCACAGAAAGTTGTCACACTCACGAACTACTTTCACTACACCTTAGCTTGGACTTTTGAGCCCTTAGTAGGCTAACTTTGGGTTTGACCTAGGCAATATTGGGCTCGGCCTAGGATTTTTGAGGTGGAAATGGCTTTTTTCTTTGTGGAGGATTCTTTGTAGATGAATATATGGAGTTTTAAAGTAAAGAAGCTATACTTTGCCAACTTGAAACATGGATTTGGTAGCCATGGATATTCTTGAAGATGAAGAGAAGAGAAGTGAATATGAAAATGAAGATGTAAAGTGAGGATGTGTGGAAATGGTGGGTATTTATAAACAAAAGAAATGGAGTAATAATTTAAATTAACTTTAACTTTTAAAATATAATAAATGTTGTCATGCGCATGCTTCCATGCCTTTCCCTTCTCCCTAGGTGCATGCGCACCCCCCTTTTGTCCACCCTCCACCATGCCTTGTGCAATAACGTAGGTAGCTTAGATTATGGTAATGTACTTCCTTAGGTTATTTAGGTTTTATTTTACAATTTTTTTAAGTCTAAAATTGTTTTATTTTAATCTAAGCATGGTTTATTTATTTTAACACTATCATTAACTTATCACATGATATATGTGCATGTGTGTGCATGTGTATATGAGTTATAAAAAATGTGCATGATGTTTTCGATGACTTTCCGATGCTGAAAAGTCGAAATTTCGAAAAACGTTTTTCGGTCACATTTTCTACTTTCATTTGAACTGGTCATTTTGGTAACCAAGATTTGAAAATGATTTTAGTATCATTAATTAATATTTAAAATATGTTTATTTGATTACAAAAATCCATTATTTAAATATTTAAAAATGATTTAAATATTCAAATACAAAGCGATTATTTACAGTCGTAACACTCTCCCCATTTAGGAGGATTTCATCCCTAAAATTAATACACAAATAGACAATTCAAAAAGTATATATTATACCAAGAAATTCATATGACAATGCAAAGCAACTGTGCCATGATAGAACATTCATAATGCATTCAAACAATTGGCCAGACATTACGTCAGGGTAAGTTGCTCTACTATTGTCCTTAGTGTCCAAAGTACAATCGCGAGGATCATCACTCCACTAAACATTCACAAGCTTCACCACCTTGTTCCTCAATCTCCTTTCATCCCGATCTATAATATGAACTGGATGTAGGACAACTCAAATTTGGTTCTATTTCTAAGTCTTCCTGAACAGACGTCTCAACAGTCAAAGAAGGATCGTGAACATGCTTTCTCAGATGAGATACATGAAAGACATTATGAACTTCTGACAGTCTTTCAGGCAATTCTACTCTATAGGCCAACGATCCAATCCTCTCAAGGATTCTAAATGGTCCAATGAATCCGGGTGCTAGCTTTCCTGCTTTCTTGAATCTCACTACTCCTTTAGTCATGGACAATATCACAAATATCGAATCCTCGACCGTAAACTCTAAGTCCCTTCTCTGTTGATCGGCATAACTTTTCTATCGATCTTGGGCCTTCTTTCATCCTCTCGTTGATTATAGCCACTTTCTCGTTTTCTTCTCGAATTATCTTTGGTTTAAGAATTAATCAATCTCCAGTCTCAACTCAACATGAAAGTGATTTACATCGCCATCCATATAAAGCTTTATAAGGCGCCATGCCGATACTAGCTTGGTAACTGTTATTATAAGAGTACTTTACCAAATGTATATGACCTTCCTAAGAACCTCCAAAATCAAAAATACATGCTCTTAAGAAAACCTCCAAAATCTTGTTCACCCTTTCAGTTTGTCCATCTGTCTATGGGTGATAGGATGTGCTCAAATTCAACTTTGTCCCTAAAGCAGCTTGCAATGCTCCCCAAATCGACTGGTGAAGATGGAATCTCAATCACTGACTATACTTATTAGAATTCCATGCAGTTGAACGATCTCTCTAAAATAAATCCCAGCCAAAGAAGCTGCAGTACTTATTGACATCATCGGAATAAAGTGAGCGCTCTTCATTAATCACTCTATGATTACCCAAATGCCTTCATTACCTCTTCTTGCTCTGGGCAACCCATCGATAAAGTCCATGGATACTTGCTCCCACTTCCAATTTGGGTAACCCAACAATCTTCTACTGGTCACTCTTGACTTGTTGAAAATTCACACACCGACTTACGAAGATCGAAATGTCTCTCTTCATCCCTTTCACCAAAAGGTCTTCTTCATATTCTGAAACATTTTTGTTACTCTTGGATGAATAAATAACTTTGACCGATGGCGTTCTCTCAGCACATCCTATCTAATTCCATTAACATCTCGCACACAAATCCGCCCGTTCATTCTGAAAATGCCTCAGGAATCTAATTAAAAATTAAAGATAGTTCCATCTTCAGCATCCTTCTTAAGCAGAGCTAGACTAAGAACTTCTTCTTGAAAATAAGCAATTATCTCCATTTGTGCTAGCTTAACTTCCAAATTTGCAATCGTTGCCACATTCCTACTCAATGCATCTACAACGGCGTTCGCTTTCCTTGGGGTATAAAGAATCTCTAGGTCATAAGACACAACAAAATCCAGCCATCTTTGCTGCCTCAAGTTCAAATCCTTTTGGCTAAAAAGATACTTCGATGAATTGTTATCCATATATAACTCAAAGTTTGCACCCAAAAGGTAGTGCCTCCACAATTTCAATGCGAAGACAGTTGCCAACAACTCCAAATCATGCATAGCTTAATTTTCTCATTTGGTTTAAACTATCGACTCCCATATGCTATTACTTTACCATTCTACATCAAAATTGCTTCCAATTTGGTCCTACAAGCATTCATGTAAACTATTAACTCTTCACTCCCATCTAGAATAGTTAAAATGGGAGCAGTGGTCAATTTATTCTTTAGCTCGTTAAATGCTTGATTGCACTTGGGTGTCCAAACAAACTTAGCATCTTTCTTCATCAACTTTGCTAGATGAGAAGCAATATTTATTAATCTTCTATAGAAACCTGCCAATCCCATTCTTGACCTCTATCGCATTTGTAGATTTTTTCTAATATGGAACCATAATTATTTTGGATGGGTCCACTGATATGCCTTCTCCCGAAACTACGTGTCCTGAAATCTAACCTCGGATTTCCAAAAATGATACTTAGAAAATTTTGCCTTTAAAACATGACTTCTTAAAGTGTTCAAAAAACATGAAGATGGTACTTGTGCTCTTCCTCCATTTTAGAATAAACAAGGATGTTATCAATGAAGACGAGAACAAACTTGTTAAGAAAATCCCAAAACACTTTCTTAGTAAGGCAGGATGGCAGGTACGTTAGTCAATCCGAATGGCATGACTAACCACTCGTAAATACCATTAGGGGTTCGAAAAGCTGTTAATGGTGCACTCTCCTCTACTATCCTTAATGGTGAAAACCCGTAGTAGGATCGAACAGAGAAAATATCCGAGCTCCATGGAGCTAGTCAAGCATGTCGTCAATCCTAGGTAAAGGATAATTATTTTTGATAGACCTCTAAGTTAATTCTCGGTAATCTACACATAATCTAAGAGGACCATCGGCCTTGGTAATGAACACCACCGACGATCCCTAACTCGATGTGCTACGTCTGATCAAACCCTTCTGTAATAAATCAAATATCTACTTCTCTAATTATCTTCTTTCCTTTAAAGTCAACCTTTAAGGAGGTTTGTACAATTGGTCTAGTTCTTGAAATCAAATTAATGTGGAACTCTACTTCATAGTGAGGAGGTAAACCCTACACTTCTTCAAAGATATCCTTAAAGTCTCGAACAACTGGTATACTGCTTATCTCCTCTTTGGGTACTTCAAGTGTATATAGAAAACTGCTCATTAATTCGTTTGGCTTCCCACAACTTATATCTGCCCCAACACCCCCATCATCACTAAATATAGCAATCTTTCGATCACAATCCATGATCACTCTAAACCTAGATAACTAGTCCATCTCTAACAAACCCAAAATCCATGAAACCCATGAACCCAGAACAAAAAAATCAAAGGGGAAGAAGTAGTTTTGATAAAAGATAGACACATGTAGACACATAGTGTCAAGATCTGCTGGACTCCCGATTGTGTTTGATACACAAAGAGAATTATTTGGAAGGATAAGTTTAAGGTTAAGCTTATCAACAAGATTAATTAAAACAAAACAATGGGATGCATCAGTATCGAACAACACTCTTCTAGGAATATCAGAAATAGATAATGTACCTTGCAACATCTGTTTTCCTTTTGGATCCGTAGAAGTATATGGTATCTCCTTGATAGCAAAATCTTGTCCATATGATTCCTTCTTTGGAAAAGGGCGCTTGTTCTTTATATTTCTAGGCTTATGATAATTGTAGCAAATTGGTTCAATATTTTGTTTTGGGCATTGATTGCAAAATGGCTCGTTTTGTTGCACTTAAAACACAAAATCTGTGAGAAATCAAACTGCTTCTGTGCTAGAGATCCACCCCCAAGGTTCTTTCCTGACCACTTCTTCCCTTTGCGCTTGAAAAACGGCTTACTAGCAACTGATACCCCTGATAAAGTTTAGGCATTAACTGCTTGCACTACTCCTTCCTTAATTTCTTGCTCAATTCAAGAGCTTCAAACCTCAAAACCATACTGATCTGATTGGTAAAGTTACTGTTGAGATGATTGGTCCCTAATGGAGTTCTCATCCATCCCTTTCACGATCATTTCAATTTTTTGAGTGGCGTATTAATCAATCCTGGCCCAAAGCAGGACAATGCATTGGACATATGTTCATACCACACCACTATCATCACACCCTATTTCAAATCCATAAAACTTCTGAAAAAATGAGTCCTCCCCACCTTAGGGATAAACTAAGCTTCAAAGACTTCCTTAAACTATGTCGAAGAGATATCTTCCTCTTGTGTATTCATGGTGACTAAATCCCACCAATTCATTGCTGCTTTCTGAAGCTGGCGTGATGCCAACGATCTTTTTCTAGCATCTCCCAAGTGAAGCCATGTCTTAACTCCCAAAATATCTTCAGTTCCATAGAAAGGTTTTCCACCGAAGTAGTGTAATTCTTGTAGAAGGTCGCAATGTTCTAAGGCGGCTGAACTTGCATCACTGCTTCTACTACCGGCTCTACAACTAGCTCATTTCTAGGAGCTTTTCCATTTGTAGCTGTGCTAGTTCTAGATCCCTTCCCTCTTCCTCCTTTTGTACTCATTTTCAATGACCTGGATAAGTGACAGGCATCATTAGAATACAAAGATAGGGTCAAACATGATAAAAGGGAAACTGCAACAAAGGATCTAAAAACCAAACTTTTAGGGGAGAGAACGAAATGCTCTCTCAAGATTAACTCATTCTAGGGCTCTGCTCACCCTATCTCTAATGAGTTGTGCCCCAACTCAGGCTAAGGTCTTCGCTCAACCAGAGCTCTGATACCATCTATGATGACCTACCTTTCTGATTTCTAGGAATGACACTTAACAACACCTCAGTGTTTGTGTGTCATTCCCTAAGCATCGGAAAGATAAATCGTCGTGGGGTAAAATAAAGATCAGAATAGAAATCCTCACAATGAAACTGCTAATGTGACGACCTAGAATTTTGAACGTTTGAACTTGAAATATTTAATTAATTTTAAATATTTGGAAGTTGGTTTTACTAAAATTTCAAAAATATCCGTTGTTTGGAAATTTAAATAATTGAATTCAATAATTGGAAATTGAATGAATTGCTGAATTAGGAATTTTGAGCTTGTTAAAAACAATTTAAAGACTTAGAAAATTCATATTGAAAATATTGAAGTAGTAGAACTTTTAAAATTGAATTTGAAAGTGCTTTGATCAGTTTTGAAAATTTATCGTTTAAATTGATATTTAAAAATAGCCTTTCGAGGCATGGTCTTGGAATTTGACGAAACCAGTTCCATTGGATCCGTAATATTGTATTATTATCGAATTTCAATTTTCGTAGTGTTTGGAGTGATCATTTGGCCGTACGATGAGCTTGGTCAGAATTATCAGTTTTGAGTCAAATTTAAATTTGTGATTAAAATAAAATTTTGGATTAAATTATGAATTTATTTGAAATTTGCCAAAACTATATAAGATATTTGTTTGTTTATTTATATATATATGTATATAAATTGATTTTTAATTGAATTTTGGAAAATTTCGAGAATAAATAAAAATATGGGTTTATTTATATATATGAAAGTCGTTTTTTTTAAAAGAATATTGATTTGGAAATAAGTATTTATGTTGTTAATGAAATGTGGTTTTGAAATTCAATAATAAATATTTTATAAATAAACTGGATTTAAAAACTCTATATTTAAAACATATAAGAAGTTGTTTTCCAATTTTAATATATATATGTGTGTGTGTGTGTACATATTTGGAAGTTATGATTTGAGATTAATATAATAATTTTCAAAAGGCTATTTTAAGTTAAATTCTTATATATATAAAATAAATGTGATTACTTATTAGTGTATAATTAATATTTTAAAATACTTCTCTTTTAAAAGTTATATATGTATGAATATAAAAAAAATTGATAAAAAGGAATGTATTTATCTAAAAATTAAAAATATAAAATAAAGGACAAGGATTTATAAAAATCTTTAATATATTTTAATGCTTTGATATTTATGAAATAAGCATGGTTAATATATATATAGATAAACATAATAAGTATATATTCTTTCTTTTAAAATTTATACACGGTTTGTATATAAATGGATATAATACAAATATAAAAGCTAAAACATAAACCATATTTATAAAAATGTGATTCATAAATTTATTAACATAAAGGTCTAAAATTTAATTTTTAAATTTATTTAAGTGGAGGATTAAGCATAAAAATAGATGTTAATGACATTTGTAGAATAAGTGTAAGATGCTTTAACAAATGTAAGGTTGAGATTATGCCATTAACATGTGTAAGCAAAAATTTAACATAGATGAACAAGTGTAGCCTAATATAGACAAGTGGCAAAATAAAAAAAAATCTTTTAATTTGAAAATCATATTAACATGTACTAAAAGAAAATAACCAGGCTTCTCAATCTCTTTCATCCATTCTCAGTTTAAAAATTTTAAAACCTGAAACTACAAAACAAAAGAGAAATCAAAACAGAGAAAACAGAAAAGAAAATTTAATCAAATTCAAACAACTTCAATTGTAAACCCTGTCCAAGTAAAAGCAATCAAAAATCTCAAGCTTATCAAAACAAGTTCAACTCAAATGTAAAGCAATAATTCAACTGGAAGCTAACAGATCATCTCAACAACAAGTTCAGATCAACAAATTCAAATACAAGTCTCTGTTGAAAATCATCAAATCTGTTCCTTTGTTATTATGTCCAAGGTGAGCAAACTAGCTTATTTAAGCCTAAAATCTGATTGAATCTTGTTTTATATGATGTTAAAATTGTAAAAAGTATTTATATAAAGGTTAATATGCCTGCCTGTCTTTGTGTGTCTATATATATATAATGTGTGCATGTCTGTTATAGGTATATATCTCTCTATTTAAAACATTGACAGGCTAAATCCACCTTGATCATTTAAATTCTCTTCATATAATCAGTAATAAGTTAGGATCTTTGAAAATGAAATGTATGTAAGGGTATAACATTTTTTCAAAATATTTTCAGATGAAATTATTAGTATTTAATTTAAAAATAGAAATGTGTAACATTCCCGGATTTTAACCAGAATTAATTTGATAATAAATAATTTGGAATAAAATTATGAAATTATTGGTGATTAATTTTTATTTTTGGATTTAATGATGAATTAATTGGAAAATTTCCAGAGTAAATAATGATATGTATTTTTAAATAGAAATTTTGAGTTTGGAATTCAATAATAAATATTTTATAAGTAAATTGAAGTTAAAAAAATATTTCTATTTTAAAGAACTAATAAATAGGTATGTATGATTATCTATTAAGTATACAATTTGTTTTCAAATCATTTTTCTTTAAAAAAAAGTTGTATAAGAAATGTTAATAAAGGAAAATGTATTTAAATAAGAAAACATGTAGTATAGAGTTATATTTAGATATTATTATCAAGTGTTAAAAGTATAATTTGATTTCAAATCATTTTTCTTAAGATTATTTAAAAAGTTATAAAATTAATATAATCAAGATTAAATCTTTTTCTTTAAAAGTTGTAAAGGTATAACATGTAAAATAAGATTTAATAAGAGATTTAAATTACTTTTCTTTTATATACTTGGAAAAAAAATATTTAGTATATATGCAAAGCTTTGATATGAATATATCTTTTGAAAGTATAAGTGTAAATAATAGTCTGAGAATGTATAAAAAATGATTTACAAATTTATAAAATAATAAGATTTAAAACATAATTTATAAATTTATTAAAACAAAGGGGTAAACATGAATTTTTTTGTTTAAACAAGTGTAAGCATTTTATTATGAAAATTAAACAAGTGTTAATTTATGAAGACAATTGTTGAGTTAAAATTAACAAGTGGCATAGTTTTAAAATTCTCTTAATTAGAATTGGAGATAA
Organism: Allium cepa; assembly: GCA_030765085.1. NCBI lineage: Eukaryota > Viridiplantae > Streptophyta > Magnoliopsida > Asparagales > Amaryllidaceae > Allium > Allium cepa. The sequence continues at coordinate 593,696,922 of CM060928.1, forward strand.
TATAATAGAAAAAAGTCAGTGAAAAACCAGGCTATACATGTTTTTCTAAAATCTTCTCACCTTTCATTTTTCAAACTGAAAAAAAAAATTAAAACCAGATCTGAAGCAAAAATCAGATAACAAATTCAAAATGGAAACAACAAGTTTTAGATCAAGAGCCAAGTTCAAAAGCATTCAATCCTGAAGTAATCGGATTTTTCCAAAACGAAGACTATTTGTTCTCAAATAATAATAGCTTTCATATAAAGAAAGGATTTTCAATTTGTGTTGAAAAGATTCCAATTTGAAAATGAAATTGTTTTGAAAGCTATGAATGAATCTTTGTGAAAGATGGTTGAACCTTGAAGAAGATTTTAAATGATTTATCTTTTATGTAAAAGATTTGAAACGGGAGTTGTTGTTAAAATTATGAATGAATCTTTGAAAATGGTTTTGAAGGCCATGAATTAAGTCTTTGATTTAATAATTTGATGAGTTAATCCAATTTGAAAAGGAAATTGTTTTGAAAGCCGTGAAAAATCTTTGTGAAAGATGGGTGAACTTTGTGAAGTGAATCTTTTTGTGTAAAGATTCGAAAATGGTAATTTGTTTAAACCATTTGAAGAAAGGTTTTGGGTTTTAAGTTGTGACTTAACTGAGATCCCAATATCCATACGTTTTTAAAATATTGCGCTCATTATTCAATTTAGCCGGGAGAGTACCATATGTCATATAACCCATTCCGAATAGTGATAAGACATTATGGATAGCTTTCGTAGACTGGTAGTGAAGACCGGATGTTTTCTAAAGCGAAAGGATAACTCGTTGAATGTCTCTACATCGGCTGATTCTTGGTATAGAGATTTGATCTTCCTTTGTGATGGGAAGTCCAGACGTGATTAGTGAATATCCGGATTTGCAAGGACTTCTTTGGAAGTGCCTTCGGTTCTGTTCGAACCCGGAACAGATTTCTATGGTTGTGTGTCTGACATTACACTTTGAAATGTAAAGCTGGTTTCTATCAAATACATTTTTGTTTGGTGGCGGAGATTTATTCTCTTAGATTAACACCCTTCTCTGAGATGTACGAGCTCAAAGGTTATGTAGTTAATGGTTACTAGTGATACATTTCCAATTTGTTAGTGTGGAATATGAAGTGCTGTTGATCATTTGTTGATCAAAGCATGGCTTTGTGAAAAGTGTAGCTTTGTGGACGAGACTTCGTCGAGCCTCACAACCCGGTAATGGTCGAAACAGGAATCGTGGCAGCAAGGTTATTTGGGGGTAGCGCCCCCTGAGGGTATGTCCATTTCCTTCTGGATTATAAGTGGTATCATGGTATGGAGCCCGGATACTTAACTTTGTGGTTGCTGCAAAACTTATTTCTTTGTGGTTGTTGATTGAGAAGCGCTTCGGATAAAGGTTGGTAACGAACGGGAGGTGGCATACTCATGTCACTAGTTACCTAGTTGCAGAGGTAACTTGGCCTTGTGTAGTAGAGATCCGGTTAGGCTCTCGGGGACGTCCCTTCAATGGCGTTCCATTATGTGTAGGAAGTTCCTTTGCCTGACCATAGCTGGAAATCCAATCATCCAATACGTGCCATGTACGGTTTTAGTTGTATAACCTGCCATTTACTTATAGTGGTCACCACTGTTTAGATGGTAGCTGTAGTAGGCATACAATAATGGTTGTATGTTGGCTAAGATTAATATTATACTTTCGAAAGGTTTTCTACACTATGCACTAATAATAATATCAAAAAAAAATTGCGTAGTAAGCATGTTTGACTATCATTAGGAGAAATCTCCTCCACTTCTGCGTTAGTATTGCGTGTGCGGTGGGAGGCCTTATGGTAGTTTCATTTCCTAAAAGCATTACAGATTTCTTTAAAATCTTTTGTTTTGATGATTTTTCTAAAGATAAACTATTTTTGTTTGCTCATACCAGTCTCATGACTGATCTGGAGTTTATTGTTCTCTTCCTAAACTTCGGGTGCCTACAATTTTCCACACGGGCAGTCTAGAGTTGGGATTTTCAGATAATCAAATAGTAGGTGTAGATTCGATAACAATCAATCTCTGGATATTGGCAATCACATTTGGATCGAGTTGCTTCACTTCAGTGTTGATAGTGGTTCGAGCTTTTGGTTCAAGCTATCTTTGGTTTGGAGTTTTGTAGTGTGGAGTTGGATTCTTTGGAGACTCTTCCATCTTTTGGTGATATTGTTCCGTTATGCTATCATCTTTCCGCTGTTGTATCTCTGATATTGACATCTTTTGTATCAAATTATTGTATCGAATATTGTGTATCAATGATATTATCTTTTTCTTTCGCTGTGTTGTTATACTTAATGTGTTATAAGCTCCGGCACGAGTCAGATTTCAACGGTTTAATCTGCGGCATTTGAGTACAAGTGAAGTACGGGTGTCGATTTTCAAACGCTGAAATTTGGGTCGTGACATTTTTGGTATCAGAGCTGAAGGTTGAACTTTAGCTCAGGAATATAACACATTAGGTAACTCATTAGAGATAGGGTGAAGTATACCCTAGAATAAGTATATCCCTAAGATATCCGTCAGTGTGCCTTAGTAAATTCTCTTGCTATCCACTGATAGTGAGTATGAGTGCAAGAAGGGGACAAGGTAGGGGACAGGGGAAATACCACTACAAATGTTCAATACCCTGAAACGACAACAGAAACAACTTTCTCTATCAAATTTCTTTTTGTTCATCATCCAGTTTCGATTCTTTGATTTCTTCGTGGCAGCTCGAGGAAGAAGCTTTGGCGTGATGATGGCCTTGCGAATCGTTGTAGAAACTCCTATTTCATATTCCCTTCATCGGTTCATTATCAGCTTTTCATTTTAAACTTTAATGAATTTGAAATTAAAATAAATTAGTAAACAAGAATATAAAGCTAAATTGGGTTGTATCGATTTCGATTATAACCAAATTCAAAATTCTATTATAATTTCTTGTGAGGATCAAAGTCCAAAAAAAGGAACAAAAATTGACGTAAACTTTGGGATATTCTGATACAAGTTGGAATCAATACCTAGTGTTTGAGAATTTTGGAAGATTGAATCTATTTATCTGTTCTTTTGGGTCTAGATATATTCTACGAGTGGTTAGTTATTCATTCGAACTAGTTGACGCCCTTGCATATTTCATGGACTGGATGACCCGAGTATACTGTGTAATATTGAATGAGTTTGTTCTCATAATTATTGGTGATATTCTGATTTGGTGAGCCGAATGGAGAATAACTATTGAGTTTGATCTGGTGAACCATTTCTCTGTGTGTTCATCTGTCTCTGTTGTCTCCCTAGCAAATTTCGAGGATGAAATTTTCTTAAGGGGGAATCTGTAACATTCCCGGAAGCCAGAATTAATTTGATAATAAATAATTTGGAATCAAATTATGAACTTATTGGTGATTAATTTTGAATTTCGGATTTAATGATGAATTAATTAGAAAATTTCCAGAGTAAATAATGATATGTATTTTTAAATAGAAATTTTGAGTTTGGAATTCAATAATAAATATTATATAAGTAAATTAAAGTTAAAAAAATATTTCTATTTTAAAGAACTGATAAATAGGTATGTATGATTATCTATTAAGTATAAAATTTGTTTTCAAATCATTTTTCTTTAAAAAAAAGTTGCATAAAAAATGTTTAATAAAGGAAAATGTATTTAAATAAGAAAATATGTAGTATAAAGTTATACTTAAATATTATTATTAAGTGTTAAAAGTATAATTTGATTTCAAATCATTTTTGTTAAGGTTATTTAAAAAGTTATAAAATTAATATAATCGGGCTTAAATCTTTTTCTTTAAAAGTTGTAAAGGTATAACATATAAAATAAGATTTAATAAGAGATTTAAATTACTTTTGTTTTATATACATGGAAAAAATATATATATATTTAGTATATAGGCAAAGCTTTGATATGAATATATCTTTTGAAAGTATAAGTGTAAATAATAGTTTGAGAATGTATAAAATATGATTTACAAATTTATAAAATAATAAGGTTTAAAACTTAATTTATTAATTTATTAAAACAAAAGAGTAAACATAAATTTCTTTGTTTAAACAAGTGTAAGCATTTTATTATGAAAATTAAGCAAGTGTTAATTTATAAAGACAAGTGCTGAGTTAAAATTAACAAGTGGCATAGCTTTAAAATTCTCTTAATTTGAATTAGAGATAATATAATATAAATAGAAGTTAGTGAAAAACCAGGTTATACATGTTTTCTAAAATCTTCTCACCTTTCATTTTTCAAACTGAAAAAAAAATTAAAACCAGATATGAAGCAAAAATCTGATAGCAAATTCAAAATGCAAACAACAAGTTTCAAATCAAGAGCTAAGTTTAAAAGCATTCAATCTTGAAGTAAAAACAGTTCCAGATCAATAATCAAAAGTTCAATTCAAACCTGGAAACAAAGTAAAGCAGTTCATTTAAAAAATCAGAAGCCTGAGCCAAATCAACTCAAAGGCAAGAAAGTGTAAATCTAAAATTCAAAGCCTGAATTCAACTCAAGATCTTAAACATGGAAGAAGCTTCAACCAGAAGCAATTAAGGATTCAAATAAAAAATTCCAGTCCCCTGTATTCTCTGCTCTGTCAAACTACAGGTGAGTAAACTTTCATTCAAAACCCGAAATCTGTTTATCTCTGAGTTGTTTATGATTGATATCTGAAGTTAGTTGTGGAGGATGTTTGTGTAGATGTTAAAAATGTCTGTTTGTCTATATATAAATATATATAAGCCTATGCATGTCCATATGCAAATATCTCTATTATTTTATAGGAACAAAAATTTAAATTTAAGCTCAATTGCTCCTTCTATGATTTATTATAGGTTATGATTCCCAAATGAAAGATGATTAAAAGAGTGTAACCTCATTTTTAAAAATGTTTTCAAAATTTTATATCAGGTAATCATTTCAAAATTTAAATTTTACAGTGATAATTCAAAATATGTTCAAAATCATAGACCGAGATCTCAAGTTCTGATTCCATGATCTTGATCGTCTTTATTAAATATGAATTTTAAAGATAGAATCATAATTTTTAAGTTGGAAAATCATGTGGAACTGCGAGTTGACCGAAAATTGCATTTCCATCGATTTCTGGTGATCGAAAAAACATTGGATGTCGTGATCAAGGTGGAAGGAGGCCGGAGGTTTGATGATCATTAGAAAAATACCCACTCGAATTCTAGATGACGATGGTGGTTGGTCGATGTAATTTTAGGGTTTAGATTTGCTTTTGGGTTGGGGTGATTCCAGATGCAGTCGCATCGTCGACGTTGTATCGGCTGAGGTGGGACTCGAGGGAAGAGAAGGAGGGGACTCGGGCGAGGCTGTGGACACGGCGGCGTAGTGTCTGGGGGTCGAGATGATCGGCACAACGCTGATCTGGGCAACTGGTTTGGGTTCCAGATTTTATCGAAGTACTCGATTTCGATTTCGAGCGCGATTCAAGACGTAGATGGTCGGGATCGATGGAGGGAGTCGTAGGCAACTTGTTAGCATCAGCAACGATGAACGAAACGACGGAAGTCAAGTGTACACGTGCACGTATCTCTGTGGTAGTTGTGTTGTTACATCAGTGACCTCGAGGAGGAAGAAGAATTGGATCGAAGGCATGCTCGTGAAATCGAAGTGTTGGCTCGAAGAGAACCTCGGGCTGGTGCGTGAAGATGTTAACAAATTCTAAAGCTTCAAATAAAAAATAGAAAAAGAAAGAAAAGCAGAAGAGAGGGAAGTGACTCGGGAGGAACATGGGTTTGATTCGATATTTGCTCGGGTTTTCTATTGTGTAGTAATAATTTGTTTTCCAGATTTTTGTATGAAGCTTGGAAAAGTTTTTTTTAATCAAGTTTTTAATAAGAATAATAAAAATGTTAAACAAGTTCAAAGCCAAATGGGAATTTATAAGTGTTCATATCTATGAGTTAACTAAGTTTTAAAAGTAAAATAAATATGAATTTAGTTTTCAAAATAAAATTTATTTAAAACAAGTTTTAAGCATGATTTTAAAGGTTTAAAATTAAAGTTAAATGGTTTCAAAAATTGTTTGGGGTATATAATTAAGATTGGGTTTATTAGTGAATGTGATTAATTAAAAGAAATTAATTAATGATTAAAGCTGATTAATCAAACGATTAAAATTAATTTATGATTTATTAATATAAGTGATTAGGGTTAATCACGTATTGTAATTAATTAAAGATAATTAATTAAATGGAATGATTAATCATTTATTAATTAACTATTAATTAGTAGTCATTCATAAGTAATTAAATCTGATTTAAAATTAATCAGATGATTAATAAATCTGACTTATGGATGTTTGAATCCTATTGAATGTTGTATTGTTTGATATCTCTGATATGTTATGCTCTGTGTTATGAATTGTTTTGGTGTGATCTGTGATGAATGTAATTCACTCATCTGTGATGAATGTATATTATTTATTTATGAATTTTTGAATGAAGATAAGCGTTATAGGATTATACCGCTTATCGGTATTGATGTGTTTGAAATGTGATGATTGAATTTATTGCACTATTGTGTAAAACCCCTAGACTACGCCATACATACACAAATATGGATTGCACGAGGAAATTGGTTAAGTCACAGATTTCTGAAATGGTTTTAAAGTTAAAATTTTTTTGAATTCAAATAGTTTTTAAAATGGAATTGGGTTAATATAAAAGCCTTTGAAAAGGAGTTTTAAAGATAATAGTTATTTTGAATAACTTGATAAAGTTTCGAAATTTGAATAATTTGATTTGAATTTGAATTGAAGATATGATATTGAATTCTATGTTTTGTAATTATGGTTTAAAAAATTATACGAGTTATAAATGTGTTTATATGGGTTTTAAAACCATTTTAAAAAGTATTGTTTTGGGAATTTGAATTTAACCCAAGTTTTTGACTTGAAGGGCTTTAACTCGTGCAAATGTAATCGGATTTTTCCAGAACGAAAACTATTTGTTTTCAAATAATAATAGCTTTCATATAAAGAAAGGATTTCCAATTTGTGTTGAAAAGATTCCAATTTGAAAATGAAACTGTTTTGAAAGCTATGAATGAATCTTTGTGAACGATGGTTGAACCTCGAAGAAGATTTTAAATGATTTATCTTTTATATAAAAGATTTGAAATAGGAGTTGTTTTGAAAATTATGAATGAATCTTTGGAAATGGTTTTGAAGGCTATGAATTCAGTCTTTAATTTAATGATTGGATGAGTTAATCCAATTTGAAAAGGAAATTGTTTTGAAAGCCGTGAATAAATCTTTGTGAAAGATGGGTGAACTTTATGAAGTGAATCTTTTAGTGTAAAGATTTGAAAATGGTAATTTGTTTAAACCATTTGAAGAAAGGTTTTGGTTTTAAGTTATGATTTAACTGCGATCCCAATATCCATATGTTTTTAAAATATTGCACTCATTATTCGGTTTAGCCGAGAGAGGACCTTGTGTCATATAACCCATTTCGAATAGTGATACGACGTTATGGATAGCATTCGAAGACCGGTGGTGAAGACTAGATATTTTCGAAAGCGAAAGGATAACTCGTCGAATGTCCATGCATTGGCTGATCGTCGGTAAAGAAATTTGATCATCCTTTTTGATGGGAAGTCCGGACGTGATTAGTGAATATCCGGATGTGCAAGGACTTCTTTGGAAGTGCCTTCGGTTCTGTTCGAACCCGGAACAGACTTGTATGGATGTGTGTCTAACATTACACTTTGAAATGTAAAGCTGGTTTCTATCAAATACATTTCTGTTTGGCGGCGGAGATTTATTCTCTTAGCTTAACACCCTCTCTGAGACGTACGAGCTCAGAGGTTATGTAGTTGATGGTTACTAGTGATACATTCCTAATTTTGTAATGTGGCATACGAAGAGCTGCTGACCATTTGTTGATCAAAGCGTGGCTTTATGAAAAGTGTAGCTTTGTGGATGAGACTTCGTCGAGCCTCACAACCCGGTAATGGTCGAAAAAGGAATCGCGGTGGCAAGGTTATTTGAGGGTAGCGCCCCCTGAGGGTATGTCCATTTCCTTTTGGATTATAAGCGATATCATGGTATGGAGCCCAGATACTCAACTTCGTGGTTGCTGCAAAACTTATTGCTTTGTGGTTATTAATTGAGAAGCGCTTCGGATAAAGGTTGGTAACGACCGGGAGGTGGCATACTCGTGTCAGTGGTTACCTAGTTATAGAGGTAACCCGGCCTTGTGTAGCAGAGATCCGGTTAGGTTCTCGGGGACGTCCCTCCAAGGGCGTTCCATTTTGTGTGGGAAGTTCCTTTTCCTAACCATAGTTGGAAATCCAATCATCCAATACGCGTCCTGTACGGTTTTAGTTTTATAACCTGCCATTTACTTATGGTGGTCACCAATGTTTGGATGGTAGCTATAGTAGGCATAGAATAATGGTTGTATGTTGGTTAAGATTAATATTATACTTTCAAAAGGTTTTCTGCACTATGCATTAATAATAATATCAAAAGATTTTTGCATAGTAAGCATGTTTGACTATCATAAGGAGAAATCTCCTCCAATTCTGCGTTTGCATTGTGTGTGTGGTGGGAGGCATTATGGTAGTTTCATTTCCCAAAAAGAATTACGGATTTGTTTAAAATCTTTTGTATTGCTGATTTTTCTAAAGATAAACTGTTTTTGTTTGCTCATACCAGTCCTTGACTGACCTGGAGTTTACTGTTCCCTTCCTAAACTCAGGGTACCCACAATATTCCACATGGGCAGTCTAGAGTTGGGATTTTCTTATAATCAAATAGTAGGTATAGATCCGATAGCATTCAATCTCTGGATATTGGCAATCGCAATTTGATCGAATTGCTTCACTTCAGTGTTGATGGTGGTTCGAGCTTTTGGTTCAAGCTATCTTTAGTTTGGATTTTTGCGGTATGGAGTTGGATTCTTTGGAGACACTTCTGTCTTTTGGTGATATTGTTCCGCCGTGCTATCATCTTTCCGTTGTTGTATCTCTGATATTGATATCTTTTGTATCAAATTGGTGTATCGAATATTGTGTATCAATGATATTTTCTTTTTTCTTTCGTTTTGTTGTTATACTTAATGTGTTATAAGCTCCGGCACGAGTCAGATTTCAATGGTTGAATCTGCGGCATTCGAGTACAAGTGAAGTACGGGTGTCGATTTTCAAACGTTGAAATTTGAAGCATGACAAAATGACAGGAATGATCAGATTTAAATCAAAAATCAAATGTTTGAACTTCAATTTCAATCATAGGAATGGATTCGCACTTTAAAATCATGATTTTTGATAATTATTTTGAAAATTTTAAGTTTATATTGGATGAGAAATTCAAGGTTGAACGAGAAACGTATCTTCATCAATTTTTGATGATCGACGCTATGTTGGCCGCCGAGCTTGGAGCTGGAGTGGGGTGAAGAGCGGGGATTCATGGAAAAATGCTCGTAAATTTTCTAGTTGATCGTGGCGATGGCAAGATGATGTTTTAAGGTTTAATGTCTCGTTTTGGTCGTGTTGATTGTTATCGCATTTTCATCGTCGGTGGAGGATCAGGAGCAGCCGAGCCATGGGGAAAGGTTTGTGGGTTGTCAGGGTACCTCTGGTCGAAGTGGCTTGGTTGATGGTGGACGAGGTCATCAGTGCAAGGCTGATCTGGGTGACTACTTTGGGTTTTAGGCGGAGCTGGATGGCTCATTTTCGATTTTCAGGTGATCTAGTCGGAGTTGGTGGTCGTTTGGATCAGGGTAGTTGTCGCCGGCGTGATGGTTGTGGTATCGATGGTTAGAGCATCATCGTCTGATTGTACATGTGCACCTGTGCTCGTTCATATCTGGTATGGTTTGGAGCTTTGAGGAAGACGAGGAGTTCTCGGGTTTGATCACGAGGAAATGAAGGATTTGCTCGAGTTTTGTATCGGGCAATTCGAGTGTTTAAATTGTTTAACAGGATTTTAAATTTAAAACTAAAATAACGTTTTAAAAAGAAAAGGAAAGGAAGAAGAGAGACGGAAGCTCGGGGTTTACTCGGGGAAGTGATCGAAGCTGGCTTGAGTTGGATATATGTGTAACCCGTTTTTTTAATTTTAAAGTAAAGATGTACAGGTTTTCTAAAAATCAAAGAAAATTCAAAGTTTCAAGCTTAAAGAAGGGTATAAAGATTTAAAAATAAAATTAAAAAAAGTTTTCCAAGTTAAATATTTATTAATTTTTCCAAAGTAAAATGTTTAACAAGTTTTCAAAGTTATTATGATGATTAGTTTTTTTAAAAAGAAAATGTTTGGCCAAATTTAAAGTATATTTAAAAGATTGAGGTTTCAAGGAATGTAACGAAGTTTTCAAAACAATTTATTTAAATAAGTTTTTGAACAAATTTTCAAAGTTTAAAATTTAATGTTAAATGGTTTAAAATTGTTTGTTTAAAGAAATTATATATTAGACCAATTTTGTAATTAAATTCCTAAAGTGGTTCAAATATGAATAATTTTAATGATGTAATTAAGTAATTTATTAAGATAAAGTGTTTATCTTAAAATGATTTAGGTTGTTATTAATTAAAGATAATTAATTAGTGAAATTCAGTAAAAATGTAATTAATAAGGGTTAATTTTTTTATGCTAATAATCAAGTAAAATTACTTATAAAAATAATTAAAGAATTGTTAATGAGTGTAATTAATTTAAAGGTCATTAACTAGTGATTATGAGATAATTAATTAATGAGACTAATTTAAGATAATTAATTTAATTAATTAAAGGGTAATTAATTACTTAAAAACAATTACTTAATTAAAGTAATTAATTGATGATTAAAGTTGACTAATCAAGCGATTAAAGGATAATTAGTCAATGTAATTTATTTGTGATTTATTAATATAAGTGATTAGGATAATCACTTACTAATTAACTAAATAGTAATTAATTCAGGGTTATTTAGTTAACGTAACTAAGGATAATTATTAAGGTTGATTAATTAATAATTAAAAGTTAATTAATTTATTATTAAAGGTTAATTAATGAATTATTAAAGGATAATTAATTAAAATGGTTTGCAATTAATTAATATTAATTAACCAAGATTAGAAATTTATTCATAAGTAATTAATCTGGTTTAAATTAATCAGATGATTAATTGATTTTACTTATAGATATTTGGATTGTATGGAATGCCTTGAATTATTTGATATTCCTGATGTGTGATGTTCTATGATATGTTGAACTGTGAATTATTTATCTGTGTTGAATTTACATATTTATCTGTGAATCCGTGAATAAAGATAAGCGTTATAGGGTATACCGCTTATTTATATTATTGTGCTGAAATGATAATGGTTGTGATATGTTATTGTTGTGTGTTAAAACCCCTGGACTACACCACACACACAAATATGGATTGCACGAGGAAATCGGTTAAGTCGCAGATATTTTGAATCTAAATATTATTTTATTTGAATTTTGAATTTTGAATTCAAATGGTTTTGGAAATGGAATTGGGTTGAATATGAAAAGTTTTTGAAAAGGAAATTTGAAACTGAATTTAGTTCGAATAGAATATATCTTGTTTAAGTTTTGAAATTATTTTAGAAACTGTGGTTTGAAAGCGTATACAAGTTATACAATGATATATATATATATATATATATATATATATATATATATATGGATTTTAAACCTTTTTAAAAGCATTATTTTGGGAATTCAAATTCAACCCAAGTTTATACTTTAAGGGCTATAACTTGTGCATATTTGATCGGATTTTTCCAAAACGAAAAGCATTTGTTTTCAAATGATAATGACTTTCACATAACGAAAGAACTTCTAGTTTTTGTTAAAAAGATTTCAAGTTTGAAATGGAAATTGTTTTGAAAGCTATGAATGAATCCTTGTGAAAGATTGGTGAACTTTGTTTTAAATTGAAGAGGATCTTAAAAAGGTGAAACTTTTGTTTTAAAAAATTAAAGTGGAATTTTTTTTAAACCATTTGAAGAAAAGGTTTTGGGATAAAAGTGTGACATAATTAAGATCCCAATATCCATATGTTTTTAAAATTAGCGCTCATTATTCGGTTTAGCCGGGAGACGACTTTATGTCATATAACCCATTCTGCATAATGATACGATGATATGGATAGCAATTGAAGACGGTGGTGAAGACCGGGTATTTTCGAGAACAATAGGATAACCTGTCGAATAACTCTGCACCAAGTAGCTACGGTATAGAGATTTCCATATGTGATGGGGAGTCCGATCGGGATTGTGAATACTCGGATTGCAAGGGCTTCTTTGGAAGTGCCTTCGGTTCCGTTTGAACTCGGAATGGACTTGTATGGATGTATGTCTGACATTACACTTTGAGATGTAAAGCTGGTTTCTATCAAATACATTTCTGTTTGGTGGCGGAGATTTATTATCTTAGCTTAACACCCTTCTCTAAGACGTACGAGCTCAGAGGTTATGTAATTGATGGTTACTAGTGATACATTCCCAATTTGGTAATGTGGCATACTAAGTGCTGCTGATCATTTGTTGATCAAAGCATGGCTTTTGTGTGAAGTGTAGCTTTGTAGACGAGACCTCATTAGGACCTCACAACCTGAAAATGGTCGAAACAAGAAAAATGCAGCAAGGTTATAAGGGTCGCGCCCTTTAAGGTATGTCCATTTCCTGCTGGATAAAAGGTGGCATCACGGTATGGATCCCAGATATTTAACCTATGTGGTTGTTGCTATTTATTGGTGAATCCCGGGATAAAGGTCGGTAATGACCGGGGGTGGCATTACTCGTGTCAGTAGTTACCTAGGTACAGAGGTAACCCAGCTTTGTGTTGGCAGAGATTCGGTTAGGTTTTCGAGGAGTGCCTCCAGAGGCATACTCATGTGGTGTAGGAAGTTCCTTTGCCTAACCATTTGTTGGAAATTCAAAGAAACAATATGCGCCCTGTACAGTTTTAGTTGTATAACCTGCAATGGAATGTGGCGGTAACCTGCTATTGAACATGGTAGCTATAGTAGGTATACCATAATGGTGGTATGCTGGCTAAGATTAATATTATACTTTCGAAAGGTTTTCTGCACGATGCACTAATAATAATATCAAAAGGTTTTTGCGTATCAAGCATGTTTGACTATCATAAGGAGAAATCTCCTCCAATTGTGCGTTTGTATTGTGTGTGTGGCGGGAGGCCTTACGATAGTTTCATTTTACAAAAAGCATTGCGGATTTCCTTTTTATTTCCTTTTGTTTTGTTTTTATTCAAGATAAACTATTTTTATTTGCTCAAACCAGTCTCATGGCTGACCTGGAGTTATTGTTCCCTTTCTAAACTCTGGATGCCCATAATTCTCCACACGGGCAGTCTAGAGTCATATTCTTAGATAATCGACTAGTAGATGTAGATTCGGTAGCCATCAGCCTTCTATTTGGAAATCTTTGAAGTCTTTGCTCTTTAAAGGCATTTGGATTTTGGCGATCGCATTCTGGACCAAACTTGCTCAAGTTCAACATTGGCGTTGGTTCGAGCTTAATGGATTAGAGTCTTTGAAGCTTTTGGTTTGTGAGCTTTTTGCCAGGGAGTTTTGGTGCTATCTTTGGCAATTGGAAATGCAGTTACTGTGTTCTTTTGGAAGACCATTTGGTGCTATATTTCTGCTGGTGTTGTTCCTCTATTGTGTATTTTGGCTCTGATATTGTTGGGCATCTGTTGTATCATATTGTATAAGATATTGTATCCATTATTGTATCAACGATATATATTGATTTTCTTCCACTATGTTGTTGTACTTAATGTGTTATAAGCTCCAGCGAACCAGATTCGACGTTTGAATCTACGGCATTTGAATACGGGTGATGTATTTGGTGCCGATTTTCGAAGGTCGAGTCAGGGTCGTTACACGATGGTTAGAAAATTACTCATTAGTGATGGAGTCATTGGTACTCTAGAAGGAGTTTGAGTGTAATAATATATATGAGCGCGTATTTGTTAGTGAATATAAAAATTATTTTATATTGTGTTGACATATCGGTTGAGTGTTTATAGATTCTAGTCGATATGTGGGACGCCATTTTATCGATAGGGGTTTCTAAACTCTTAAATAAGATAAACCGACATAGTATTGTTTTGAAATAGGTAAACAAAATAATTTTACCCAAATTATTTTTGTGTATAAAAGAAATAATTTTTTGAAAATTACTATGATATTTATATGATTACTTGGATGTTAGGAAGTGTTAATATTAAATTATTATCATTTAATTGTGAAATTGAATGAGAAATTGAAATGATAACCAAAAGCTAAGAAATAAATTCATATATACAAATGGGATTTGTGGATGTAAATTGTAAATGTGATTTATAATTTGAAATAGAATTTCAAAGTAATATTTGAAAATATTTTTTGTAGGGACTTGAAATTGGAAATTTTGGAAGTCAAATCCTTTTTGAGTTTTAAAATGGTTTTCAAAGGTTTGGAAAAATAATGGTGTAATTATTTGGGAAATATTGTTTTTGAATTGGATTTGAAATTTGATGGGATTTGGAATTTAAAAATATTTGGAAAAATGTTTTTGAAGGGATGGACGCACTAAACTCTTTTTGGTCAATGGAAAATAATTCCGATGATGATCGCGACATCATCGGTGTTTATTTTTGAGTTTCCAAGAGAGGAATTGCTGCCAAAATGTTTTAAAATTGAAATTGTTTGCAAAACTAGGTTTGATTTTGGAAATTCAAAAGATAATTTTAATTTATTTCAAAATCGATTTTGAAATGTTGGGAAGACTCCGGAACCCTATTTAAAATTTTATAGAATATAATTGAGTTTGGTAGCTTATGAAAATTTAAAATTGTTGGAATAAAATCTAACTTGAAGAAAAGTTGAATTAAAATAAGTGTGAAATTTAAAAAAGTTGAAAAACTTATCGAAGCTTAAAAATTTGAATTGAAACTGAATATTTGAATTGAGTTAAATTAAGTGAAATGGAAAATTAGTCAAGTGGACTAAGTAAGGCAAAGCATTGAAATAAAATTAGTAAGTGAAGACAAATTAAGTACGGTTTGAAATGAACTGAATTCAATATTTATAAATGAAAGGTAAATTGAACTCATATGAATTTAGAGTTCCAGTTTAAATATAAGTAATTATAAACCAAAGTAGTGAATTGAAATAAATATAAGAAGTATATAGGATATTTATATTGGACTGAAGAAATAAATGGTGAGATTCATAGGTAAAATTTGGAGTCGAGAAAATATTCTAAATTAATAATTGAATGAGGATTAAACTGGAAATTGTGAAATGGTAATTGTGAATAAGGGAATGAAAATCAATGTGAATAAAAGAAAAGAAATTTGGTATAACTAATAATCAATTGGAATAAATACGTAGAATATGCGTATAATATTTTATTCGCATAACAATTTGATCCAGAATTCGAGCATAGAATATCGAGGTAGTTATATCGATCCGAGTTGAAATTTTTCACTCGATTTTTGACGGCGAACCCTGGATATAGATTTTTGGTTGATTCTAGAAATTCTCTGTCGTAGTTTATGGCTATGCAAGGAGAATGACGGTTTCTGATCAAGAAACCAGATCTGAGTCCGCATTAGGAAGTCGGGTGGACAATACTAGTTCGGAAGTGAAATTGTGTGATCGAGTGAGCGATCAGATTTGATATTGCATACGAATGATATACGGTCATCGTACGGACTTGAATGAATATGGAAACTTTTGTAAACAAATGTGCAAAATGATTTTTGAATGTAGAAATTGGACATGATTGTTAAATAGCATACAGGTATTATAAAGGAAAAGGGAATTGGATTTTTGATTTCGAAGATAATTTAAATTGCTCATCAAAAAGGTATGTATTTAAATTTCTATATGAAATTTGATGATTTTCTTATCCAGCCACTTGGCGTTTTGTTTTCTTTTGAAATCTGGGGGACTGTTGTGGCATTTTGTAGTCGTCCCGAGCTAGCCGTGCAAAGGAGATGCTGGCAAAAAAATTTCAAAATTTAGGGAGTTGGAAATTTTTTGATAATTTAAAATTTGAATTTGAATTTAAAATTAAAATTTTAATTGTTGAGAAAAATAATATTGTTTGAAACTTTTGGTTGAGGTTGGAAAGTTAGTTGAAGTAATAATGGGTCTTTAACAAAAAGATATGTTTTGGCAAGTTGATAAAACTATTTGGTTTTGCGAAAATGATAAACGGGTTGAGGATCATTCCTCTTAACTAGAAATTTCGGGACAAAATTCTTTTAAGGGGGGAGAATGTGATGACCCAGAATTTTGAACATTTGAAATTGAAATATTTAATTAGTTTTAAATATTTGGAAGTTGGGTTTACTTAAATTTCAAAAATATCTGTTGTTTGGCAATTTAAATAATTGAATTTAATAATTGGAAATTGAATGAATTACTGAATTGGGAATTTTGAACTTGTTAAAAATAATTTAAAGACTCAGAAAGTTCATATTGAAAATATTGAATTAGTAGAACTTTTAAAATTGAATTTGAAAGTGCTTTGATCAGTTTTGAAAATTTATAGTTCAAGTTCATATTCAAAATAGCCTTATGACGCACGGTCTCGGAATTTGACGAAACCAGTTCCATTGGATCCGTGATATTGTATTATTATCGGATTTCAATTTTTGTAGTGTTTGGAGTGATCGTTTGGCTGTACGATGAGCAAACGCACTGAAAATTATACTGAAAATTTAATATTATAGCTGGTTCAAAAAGCTATCTTCTCCATACGATCGAATTTGGACTCGGAACCTTTTCCATTGCGTTTGAAACAAGGGTATAACATTATAAACGCCTAGCGGCACGTCATGATTGGGGTTCACGATTTTAAGTTGCATTTATCGAGACGATTGGATTTGAATTTGAAATTGTTAAATTTAGTATATATATGGATTTAATGATGTATTCATAAGGCAAAATTCTACACATGCTTCCCCTTATCTAACACTTGTCCTCCAAATTCATACTTGTCCTCTAAAAGGAAATAAAATGGTTATTATCTCGTTCAAAGAAAAAACGAAAATCATTTTCGTTCTCGGTGAAAAGAAAAAAAAACACAATAGCTTTAAAAAAAATCATGGCCACGTAAATCAATTCGACCCTCAAAAAATAAAAAACAATTCTTCTATCGTTCAGAGGGAATGGCCGAGATTCAAAAATTGAAAAGCGTATCAAATTTGGAGGGATCGAATTCATTCGAACGAATCAATATTGCGTTCGAAATTTTATCGGCAAGGATTGAGCCGAGCATTCGAAGAAAACCAATGGTCGTGAAAAATCAAAATCATCTCGGCGACGTCGACGGAGTTTCGCAACATCTGATATCGCGCGTCGAGGGTAAAGGCTTATGAGGCGGCGATGAGGGCACTCGGATAGGGTTGGTTCATGGTGATGTGGGTCGCGATCGATCACGGCAGCTAGGTTTCGTTTTTTTTGAAAAGCGTGGGCGGCCACTGTCGCGAATTTGTTCGAGCTAGTCCAATAGGGTATGATCAATGAGGTAAAATTTGTTTGTTATTTACTGTAACGGTAGGAAATGTATGCATGTAGAAAATATAATTTTTACAGTGAAAAGAAAAAAATTATCGTTTGTTTATCTATAGAAAATAAATAAATATACATATACAAATTTGATGCAGCAAGGTTATGGGGGTCGCACCCCTTAGGGTATATACATTTCCTTCTGGATAAAAAGTGGTATCTGGTATGGAGTCCAGATATTTAACTTGTGTGGATTTAACAGTGGTATTCTGGTATGGAGCCCAGATTATTTACTATGTGGTTGTTGGTTGATGAGGCGCCTCGGAAAAGGTCGGTCTAAACTGAGGGGTGGCATACTCATGATAGTTAGTTACTTAGTTATAGAGGTAACATGGCCTTGTGTTGGCAGAGAGCTGGTTAAGTTCTCGAGGCGTCCCTCCAAAAGCGTACCCGTGTGGCACAGGAAGTTCCTTAACCTGATCATTTGTTGGAAATCCGAAGAAACAATGCGCGCCCTGTACGGTTTTAGTTGTATAACCTGCCATTTACTTATGGTGGTGACCTGCCGTTTAAGTGGTAGCTATAGTATGCATACTACGAAATGTGTATGCTGGCTAAGATTAATATTATATTTTCGAAATGTTTTCTACACTGCGCACTAATAATAATATTAAAAAGATTTTACATATCAAGCATGTTTGACTATCATAAGGAGAAATCTCCTCCAATTGTGTTGCATTGTGTGTATGAGGGAGGCCTTATGGTAGTTTCATTTTCCAAAAGCATAGCGGATTTCTTTTTATTTTCCTTTATGCAAATAACTGTTTTAAGATCCCACACCAGTCCCATGACTGACCTGGAATTTATTGTTCCCTTTCTAAACTCATGGCGCCCATAATTTTCCACACAGGTAGCCTAGAGTCATGTTATCAGCTGTTCAGGAGTGAAGTCAAGAAGTTGCTGTGGAAATCAGAAGGCTAGCTGGATGGCGAGGCGTATCATTTATATTATGTAGTACCTATTGCGTATGAGTTGCTAAAAAATTCAAGTTGTCAGAACTACTTTGTGTTGTGTTGTGTTGTTGTAACACTCTAATGTTGAAATGTATAAATTGATAAAAATTCTTTTGGTTAAAGATTATCCATTTATCTACTATATTTTTTTCTGCTGCGAATGTGAGATTCTGATATTGTTTCTATTTCTTCTTCTATCTTCTTCTTCTTTAAACCTAACGGTTCGATTTTTTGGCATTCGATTGTTCAGCATTTAATACAGTGAACGTATTGATGTCGACTTTTGAAAGTCGAAAAATTGGGTCGTTACAGCTAAATAAAACATAATAGTCAATAGTACATCGGGTTACTTCTTAACTAAGAGTTACCAGAGTTACATTAAAGTACTACAAATCATCCTAGGCAGTTATAACATCCTGTCTTTACATATGCTAAAACAAAATACACTTACACAAACTAGATACTACATGGAATAGATAGCTAAGAAGATAAAAGCCTCATACTCGGATGCACAAGACCTGCTACTCTCAGACTACTCAAATAAAATGAGCAGCCGAGAGTTTTGGGAAAACAAACAACTCGGGATAGACGATATGTCTGGTATTAGCAAAACTTTAAACAATAGGTGTGAAATTAAATCCAAACACATGTGAGACCACGCTAATGAACATGGAACAGATTTGCTCTCACATAAATCAACATCCAAACATAAAGAATGGATACATAATTAAACTCCACGAAGAGTGGTTGACTCTTCCCGATGTAAATAGGGAAATAAATTCGAAGGTTTGAATCAAATCAAAAGAGGAAAATGTCCAACATATGACTAGGAGAAGTCATCCCCTTTAAAAGACGTATACCACTAGAAATATATTTGAAAATGCGGGGAACTCCAAGCCATACCCCGCTAATCCTTACCGAGAATCCGATCATTTCACATCTAAACACGCAAAATCAAATCCAATCTAGATGAAATGGAAAAATACCTTAATGGAAGCAACCCCACATAACATAGTCCCCAAAAAAATGCACTTTAATTTAGTCATTTCCGATAAAGGATAACAAAGCTCAACGGAGCAACAAATCATCTCATAATGATGATAATAAAGAAGCTGAGGTAACCGATAGCTGGGAAACCAACTCTCGACGATATAAAATGGTCATATGTGGAAGTTAAGTCTTGTATGATTATCGCCACTCATCGAATTCATACTTGTACTAATTTATGACCGCAGATCCGTAACCTTTGAATCGACAATAAACCACATCTATCCAACCCAAAAAGCACAGACTGATGGAAAGTCGGGAGAAAGAAAAGAAGAGAAGAAAGGGAGAATTAGAATCAAACAGAATAATACAGAATCTCACTTCGTAGTGGAAAACATATAATATCATATCAATGATCTTTACAAAGCAGAAGCTAAATATACGTACATCAATCCGAGTTCAATAATCAATCAATAATCATCAGCTTGGATAGTTATAATAACCAGTCCTCACAATTGCTGATAATATACAACTACTAAGCAGTGGATAATCAAAACAGATACGTGTATATGAAATGAAGATCTCCAGCTTTCCTGCTAAAGCTCCAAAAGCACCAAAACTTGTAAATATACTCGGTCTGACCCGAGCATTGAAAGGGAAGAACGCCCGGATCAATCTGGTAAACCAGCGTGAGAAACACACTTAAATGAATTTATTAAATTACCAAACTTTTCCTTTATCAAAAAAAAGTATCTCGTAAGACACTCCCATTACGGACATGTTTTTACCTTATGATAACTAAAACATTTCATATCAAATCGTCTGATATTATACTAACGTCTAGTATACAAATAATATTAACCGTAGCCGAAATGGTCACCCATATAGCATTTCGGGTCTATTCATTATGCCTTTACAAACAAAACCGCAAGCTCGTATTGGGGTTTGGATTTCCAAACAAATGACCAGGTGAAGGAACTACCTTCCGGTAGTACATCTCTAGAGGAATGTACCGAGGACCATCATAAAGGATCCTCTACCAACACAAGACCGGCCCACCTCTATAACTAGATGGTACCGAATATATCATCTTCCGGTCATTATCGACCTCTTTCGAGGGCCCTTATAGCATACAAACCACATTAATCAGATACATGACGTCATAGCATGTAAAGATATATCTAGAAGAGGATGATCATATCCTACTTAGGAGCGGCCCACTTAGCCTTGCTGCATCTAACCCTGTTTCGGTCATTTTCGGTTGACGAGGCCTGAGGCAACGATTACCTTTCATATATCACATATCACATCACTTTGAATGCCACACGACCATTTCCGTTAACTACTAATTACCTTCTATAAAAATACAACCCTTAAGCTCATACGTCTGAAGGAGAGTGTTAAGCTAAGAGAAGTTGTCTTCTCCGCCGCCACTGATGTTTGTTTGTATATATCAATGTATGTAATCTTTAGAACTGCAACTCAGACAAACATCCATACAATTTGTCTAGAAACAGGACAAACCGAAGGTACTTTCCTACCACATCCTGTCGGGAAATCCCTAGGATTAGTAGCGAATAGTCCTTGCATTGGATATTTCATAATGAAGAGACTACTGCTACTGAATGTATATTGGGATTTTAACCCCAAACGATCAACAAGCAATCCCTCACTATGAAAACCCTAAATATCAATATCATCAATAACCTGCACAATCGAACACATATATGTTGGTCCAAAGTGGTTTTCAGATAAACTGTTCCTGGTCTCTTCGCACCAATAATGCTAAAGCATTTCTCGACCTCACACTGAAACTAAATCTCATAGACTTATCACGTCTCCAACTTTCAAATTGCTATACATCAGCCAAGAAGGAAGCTCGATCGATTGGAGTAATACTCCGCACTACACGAATCAACATCCTCAACACAAACGATAATCAAGCCTACACAGATGACTACTTACTAAGTGTACAACTAAATAGTTCCCACATCAAATCGAGGAACTAAAATGGCCAAATTTGATAGTCGGTTATTTAACCATCAAATCAAACAAACAAATATTTAGCACCATAAGCAATCATTAGGGCCTTTTGATTAATCTTTTATTGACTAAATCATTTGCCACATATTCACTTTAGATTATCTTTAAAAAGATATATTTTCAAAACCATTTCAACTTCTATATTGGAAAACATTTCCATATACTTATTTATTAATAAGTAATTCATAATTCAATTTATTTTCAACACTTAGAAAATATTACATATACTTAAATCAGGATTAAGTATATATTTTATTCTTTAAGGAAAACATTCACTTAAACACGTTTATTTGGATCAAAACGAATGTTGCGTAAAATATCGTTACGACAACCCAAAATCATCAATATAGGGATTCGAAAATTAGATAGATATATAAATCCCATATGCCATACAAATTTCTTTTTGAAATCATTTACTCTAACAATAGTGTTATAGTCCATAATTTCCATATTTCTCGAAAACGTCTGTTTCAACAATAAATGTTGAAATCTATGGTTTTGATGCCTAACACATTACAAAACATCCTTCACCATTTAACCTCACTTAAGATATCACTTCTCCAAACCTGTCTTTAAATTTAAAAGATTACTTTCCAAAATATGTCCATTTTATTTAATATATTATTCACTGTCCAAAATCGTGAATATAGTTCATTTAATTAAAGGATTATCCACTGTCTAAAATCATGGGTATATTTCTTTTACTAAATTCATTACTATTGCATATTCAATCAAAGGATTATCCACTGTCCAAAATCGTGGATGAAATTCCTTTGATAAAGATCCATATCTAGTTTATTAGTTGAAATTGATTTCACATTTATAAAAAATGTTTATAAATTCACATTTCTATATTATAAAACTTTCATATATAAAATCCCATTATTAACAAATTCCATTTATCTCATTTATATGCTAAAATACAAATTATATGTTACTTACTCATAAATCTCTTATTACAAATTCATTCTTTTTATAACTTCATAAATTCACAAATCTTGTTTACTTATAAGATTCAATTTTTACTTCATTTTAACATTTACAAAACTCCTTTATACTTCCATCACTTTTGATTTATAAAAACTCAATTTTATAAATCTATACATATAACCGTTTATAATAATTCAAAAAATCAATTTAAACTATTCACAAAATAGTTAACTGTATATTTCAAAAATCATGTTCTGATTATGTTTCACAAAAATCATATTTTTTATAACACAAAAATTATTTATTTAAAATAAATCGATTCCTTTAACAATTCAAAATTAATAAAATATTTATTTCCAAAATCACTTTAAAAATCCTTTTCAATTTCAATTCATCACTTCAACATTTTTAAATTCCAAAAATAGGCATAATGCTGCAACAGCACTAAATACATCAATCACAACATCCAAAACATCATATATCATATGATAACAGCATATATCACAATATCTGTAAATAAAACTAATACTGGTAAAGAATCTAGTTGGATCCCTCCAACCTATCACCTGCAACAAATATATATATATTAGTATATGTGTACAATGTCCGCTTCGAGGTAGACGCGCGTACAAAGGTTCATCCGCTCATACATGGGAACGTATAGGGTCTCATCTGCTCCAATAGGCAGGAATACATCCAAATACCAATATATATATATATATAATATCAAATATCATCAAAACAATCATCAACCATCATTAAAAAAAATTGTTCTTACTTATATAAAAATATCAGTGAGTCAGAAAGAGTGAGTTGTACTCACATTGGTTCCAATAGCAGTTGTAGTGTTTTATTTTGAATAAAATTGAACATGCGTTTAATTTTATCCAAAATTTACACTAGCTCCAATCAACTCCAAAGTAGCTCTAAAATGTAGTGCTCGTCAATACTAACCCAACGCAACTTGTTTCATCAAAAAGGGACCTCCTGTGAAGAAGTTATGCAATTTCAAAGATCGTACGAATTTAAATAATATAATTCAACTTCAATTTTTATTTTTAAAACCTTAGATTGCATCACAGTCGCACGTTCTCCCCTCAATAAATCTAGGCCGCATCGTCCATCTTCTCCCCTTTCGTTCATTTCACATTCAAAGAAACCCATGTAGCCGTCCTTTTTGCCATCAATTACGCAACCTCTTCGTACGTCGAGCCGACGATCGACCACCCTCACCAAGTGCGCCATTCTCTACCGTACCCACGGCCAAGGACCTGTCCAGCTTGGTCGTATGATGGCTTCGAGAAATGTGCATGAACACATGGCATTCAAACACAAACCATCGTCGATCCGTAGCTCAAAAACCCATCATCGCCATATGGATTTGAAGCACTCCTCGAGCCTAACATTTTTGTAGTTGAATGTTTTTCACGAAAGTGTATGGATTGAGAGAGAGATTAAGGGAGAAAGAATCGAAAAGTTTCATCCTTTGAAATATAATGGTGGTTGTAACCCTAGCTAGGGTTTTGAATGTAAAACAGAAATTATGACATTCTTTTATAGAAAACTTCGCGACACTATTCACATGAAATTTTTCCAAACTCCAAACGAAGCATGCCGCTTGGCATTTATAATATTTCACCCCTTTTATGAACATAATGGAATATATTTCGATAGCCAATTCGATAATATTTGGAAGATAGGTTTTAGAATCGACTTATTTAAATCTAAAATTCACTTAAATGAATTTCTACGCGTTTTAGCTTGCCCCGGACAAACCGTAAATCCGGTTAACACGAAATTTGAAATCTTATAATAATATTATATTACGGATCCAATGAAATTGGTTTTGTCAAAATTCGATACTATGTGAAAAATGGCCAATTTTACACGTTAATTAAATATTAAAATATTTAATTTCTACAGATTAACTTTTAATTCAATTTTAAAAGTTCTCTAAAATCATTCTACTTCAAATAGAATTTAATTCAACTTTATTAATCATTTTTATTCATATTAAACCCAAATTTCAATTATTTACACAATTTCAAATATTAAATTAATAATTTAACTATCCAATTAAATCAAGATATTCGAAATATAATTTATTCAGCTTATAAAGTTAACTTTAAAATTTTAAAATCAATTTAATATACGAATTTCAAATGACTGAAATTCTGGGTCATTACATATTTCTTAGTTAACAATAATACCGAACAAGTCAAGGCGGCGTTACCTTAAAGTCATGTCTCACGATTATTTTTAACTTTTGAAATAGCAACAAGTCTACTTCTTTGATGTTCAGTGCTAATTATACAAATAAATCATTTTGATATAAGTGAATCACTTTATGGAAATTATCTATAAACGAATCAATTGTTTTCTTTTAAAAATCCGAATTCTTATTTGGCTTTACATTACAAGTATTCGGTTTAAACCACTTAGTGGGCTAGATATGGGTTCGAACTAGGCAATATTCGGCTTGGCCTTTGTGTTTTGAGAATGTAAATGTTTTTTCTCTTGGTGGAGGAGTGTTTTTAGATGAATATATGGAGTTTTAAAGTGAAGAAGCTATACTTTGCCAACTTGAGACATGGATTTGGTAGCCATAGATATTCTTGACAAGAAAAGAAGAGAAGTGAATATGAAAATGAAGATGTAAAGTGAGAATGTGTAGAGATGGTGGGTATTTATAGACAAAAGAACTGGAGTAATAATTTAAATTAACTTTAACATTTGAAATATATTAAAAGTTGTCATGTACTTCCTTAGGTTTTAGGTTTTATTTTTATATTTTTTAAGTCAATTTTTTTATTTTAATCTAAGCATGGTTTATTTATTTTAACACTATCATTAACTTATCACATGACATATGTGAATGTGTGTGCATGTGTATATGAGTTATACAAAATGTGCATGGTGCTTTCGATGACTTTTCGATGTTGAAAAGTCAAAATTCCGAAAAACGTTTTTCAGTCACATTTTCTATTTTTATTTGAACTAACAATTTTGGTAGCCAAAATTTGAAATTGCTTTTAATATCATTAATGAAAATATAAAATATTTTTATTTGGTAATTAAAATCCATTATTAAAATATCTAAAAATTATTTAAATGTTCAAATACAAAGACATTATAATTTATGGGTCATTACACTTTTCCCCTTAGGAGAATTTGTCCCTAAAATTAATACACAAAAAGATAATTCAAAAGATATATATTATACCAAGAAATTCATATAACAATGCAAATCAACTGTGTCATAATAGAACATTCATAATGCATTCAAACAACTAAAAACTACCCTGACATTACATCAGGGTAAATTTCTCTAATATGATCCTCAGTCTGCCAAGTACAACCACATGGATCATTACTCCACTGAACCTTCACAAGCTCACCGCCCTGTTACTCAATCTTCTTTCATCCCAATACAATATAAACTATCTCGAAGAGATGTCAATATATGATTCAAACTATGTATTATTCTTTGATAAATAATTGTAAATAATGTTCAAAAGAGATATTTGAAATATAATTGAAGAACAAACTTAATAACTCGAAGTTGTATAAATTAATTGTTTGAATTAGAAGTTCAACATGGTTTGGATTGAAAACCATTAAGTTACATTTGAATTATTAATTCAAAGGACGTTTTTCTTTAACATATTCGATTAAAAAAATATGTTGAAAATCTCAATTATATTATATGTCCATGCGGATTCTTACATTTTAAATGGACAAAAATGAACGTAAAGATCGAAGTTTGATAATGGAAATAGATAAGAAGTCATATTGAATACTACAAGTTTTATGAATTATCAAATCGGGGGCTTTGGTAATAAATACTAAGAAATGTTTGACTTCAATATTAGACTAAAAAAAACTGACAAATTTTAAGATTTAGATCTTTAAATTCTTGTTATTGGTAGTGATAGGTAACTAGAAATTACCATATACTCCATGAGTAGAAGTTATAATATATCAAATAACATGAAGTTATTATTGTTAAGTCAAACTTAATTCATATGTTTTTCAAACCAAGCGTTTTGGAAATTATCATTAATCTTTAAGGATTCATATTTAGATTGAATGATAAAAAAATAGTTTGGATCCTTATATTAGTTTGTTCTAAAATCATTAACTCAAATGAGGAAGAATATGTAAATGTATAATATATATGTAGTACGTGGACGCATGTATATATCCATATATGTAGATATCTAAATAACAACCTAAAGATTGTTTGACTAAATAAATATGAGCTCATCTTATAAACTATGCATAAACATCACTCGATGATTCAAAATTTAATCAACATAAATGTTGAATGACCTAAAGTCATGTATGTATTCAAATGATCTGCCTAATAATTAAATTCCTCCAAGTGGATAGGTCAATGATTGCAAATAATCAATCTTACTTGAATTCATCTTATTAATTAATAAAAGCATTATCCTCTATAATTATATATATATATATTATGTAATTGTTAATAACAATATCATAATGGATCAAAATGAGAATCCAAAGACGATAATTATTGAATGTGACAATGTTCGTTAATATTAAGGGGGAGGATAAAAGGGATACAAGTCCATCTTGATCATCAAGATCAAATATTTATTACAATGCATAATGATCCAAAATAATAAGTGACTTGAACCATTTGTCGATGATATCCCTAATAAACTAGCTCCTATATAAGTTTAGATCCCTGAAGCATCAAAAGGTTTAGACTACATCTGAAATGTGGTAGAAAAATTAGTTTAAACTATTTTTGGAGTAAGTAATAAAGATGCCAAATAAACGAGGTGAGTGTTCTTGAAGAAACACTTAAGGGTGCTCTAGAAGAGACCCGTGACATGATTGTCAAATAATGCTAGAAGTGGTTTAGGTACCTAAAATATGATAAATTGACCTCAATTAATCATGTATACAACTGATAAGAAATAATCATCGATGATAAATTTGTAAATAATAAAGCGCTTATGTTTATAAATAAACCAAAGATCTTGAATTAGAGGAAAACATGACTAGCTATCACGAAATCTTCCCTAAAGGAGAAATGTAGACATGTAGTTCGAAATATATATATATTTGTGTGTGTTTGTGTGTATAAACAGGCAAAAGCACAATGAAATTATTGGACCGCATATAGCGTCAACAATATGTTAAATGCGTAAGGCATGATAATTTTAGAAATAATTGAATTGTTTGAAGTAGTGAAAGTGTTTGAAACACTTAAAATGCCCTAAACGTAAAAAATATTGGTTAAATCATAGTTAATGATGAAAGTATATAGTTTATGAAGAATATAAATAACTTTTCTTGTTATAAAGAATGCAAAAAATAAGTGTAGATCACAACCTTCTTCTAAGTATTGTTGCAATGAAAAGCTTTATATACTTCACGATGAGTAGATTACTTCCTGCTTTTAAGTAGTTGTAATGAAACTTTTAATATTCATCAAAGATGTAGTTGTAATATGCAAAACTAATTTGAGGCACAAAAATGAAAGCACATGAAGTGTTTTTCATAAAAGTAGCAAATAAAATGCATAAACTGCTAATCATATTTGGAAGAAACAACCTTGGAAAATTTGATTGTATCGAAGGAAACTATTTATAAATGATGAACATCTAAAGGAGGAAAAATAGAATTATTGTTTTAGGATTTTAATTTTCTTAACGCTTGTCTAAGCTATGCTACAAAGTATTTATAACTAATTTGAATTATATTATTCGAACCTAAAGGGAAAAATATATAATCAGGAGGAGAATTCATAAGTATATCATAATGTAATTTTTTTCTTCACTGACACTTTTTCCATTAGGTTTTTCTTAACAAAGTTTTAATGAGGTTTTACATTGATCCAGAATTGAATTCCCTTTGACACATTAAACTTTTAAAATATATCATATTATATTGCACTCCTTTTCCTCCATTAAGATTTTTCCCTATGGGTTTTCCTTAGTAAATTTTTAACAAGGCATTACATTGATTTAGAAATATCAAACACTATTTAATGAAATAAATTATTGAAATATGTCATACTATATTGTACTCTTTTTTCCTTCACTAAGATTTTTCCATAGGGTTTTTCTTTGTAAGGTTTTAACCAGGCACTATACTGATCCAGTACTATCAAAATTCGTTTGATGGAATAAGATATTAAAATATGTCATTTTACACTTTTTCCTTTGCTGAGATTTTTCCCATTGAGTTTTTCTTAGTGAAGTTTTAATGAAACATTGTTTTGATCCCGAAGTATCAAACCCTTAGAAGGAGTATCATTTTTAATAGGAATATCATTCACAAGTTGCACTCTTTTCCTCGTTCAAGGTTTTTCCAATTAGGTTTTTCTAACGGAGGTTTTTAATGAGGAAAATACAATATTTATATCAAACAAGATAATAATAAGGGGGCAATCAGCATATATGTTTCAAAAGGGACAACTTCAAGTTACCGAAGCATTCAAGATTTTGAAGACGCATATTCAAGGGGGAGTGTTATAATATACGTAAACTATAAGAGTGAAATGCTGAAAATATGATACGATACTTTTTTTTATGTTTTTGTTCAGTCCCACATCGTGAGATAAGATCAATCCTAAGCTCCAAAGCCTATATAAGGAGCCTATGTAATGTAAATGAATGTACCAATCTCTATAATGAATAAAGTCTCTCCTTTCTTTTCTTTAATGGCTTTCACCCTTATATAGTTTACAACATGATAGAGGTAAATCCTTGAATTATTTTATGCCCTTATTCTAAGAGATTGAAATAAGATGAATATCTTTTAAATATTTTAATTATTTCGTGTTTTAGATTATAAAAAGATGTTGTCTTATTTCAAAGAATGTAAAATATTTTGTGAACTTATTTGCAAATTAGAAAACAAGGATGGATAATATATTGATCTTTATAAATTGAATTGTTGACTTAAAACAATATTTTTATTCATGTGGTGGTTGGTTAAATTTAAAGAATGAATAAAGGATCAAAAGATGAACTTTTATATAAATGTATATATATATATATATATATCTGTATGTGTGTGTGTGTGTGTGTGTGTCTGTTTGTGTATGTGTGTGCATGTATATATGTATGTATGTTTATATTATAGACTTTTCTCCGAACCGAAATTGCGAGGAAGCAATTTCTTTAGGGGGAAGTTTGTGCCAACCCGAATTTTTGAGTTAGTTAAATAAAAAATATGATTTAAAATAGAGAATTTAAATTATTAATTTGGAATCTGTACTCTTCTATAAAAGCTAATTTGTTTTAGAATAATTATTTCTAAATAATTATGAAATTGATAAATATTTGTATTTTCAAAGTGTTAAAAATTACTTGAAAACATTATTGAGATTTTATTAATTATGGTGAATTCTAAATTTGTAGGATATTGGAGAAATTTGAATTTTTGAGTTTTATTTAAAGACAATTGGAATTAGTATTTGGATAAGAATATTTGATTGATTTAAATTTTTATTTAAAATAAACGAAAATTTGAGAAGTTTAA
Source organism: Allium cepa (assembly GCA_030765085.1). Classification (NCBI taxonomy): domain Eukaryota; kingdom Viridiplantae; phylum Streptophyta; class Magnoliopsida; order Asparagales; family Amaryllidaceae; genus Allium; species Allium cepa. Next base: position 593,726,962 of record CM060928.1, read on the forward strand.
TTATGTTGGATTTTATTCTTAAGTCCGTCGATTAAAAGGGTTTTAATCTTTAGAAGTAGGATAAAGGGCTTAATTTATTTAAATAGAAAAGTTATTATTCTATTCTTTGGTTTAAGCCTATCAGTAAAGTCAAGAATCTTTTCTCTTTAGTTTATATGTTAATTTTCAGTGAACTCCAAAAAAATAGAAAGAAGTCCGTAAACTTTCCCTCTTTGAAACCTAGAAACCAAAATCTAAAATATCCAATTCTCTTGCAATCTAAACATTTTTAGAAGATAATAAAATAAAGGTAATGATTAGAAACCCTATTCTACCATCTAGTTTAATTGATGTTAGTTTTTGTTGTGTTCAATTTTTTTCTTTGTTTTGGTTAATAAGGTTTTAGGGTTTTTTTAATTAGAGAAGGCTGCTGAAATCTTTGTTTGATTTGCTTGGAATCAAAGCAAATAAGGTGAGTTAATCACCCATAAAACTTATCTCTAAATTTGTAAGCGTATGTATATGAACTGTATGCAATGTTATGAAATTAGATATATGGATGGTTGCTGAAAATGTATTATGAAAATTCACCGAAGTAAAAGAGCGATAACTTGCACATTTAAAACCAGTTTGGGGTCATCCTTTTTAGGTTAAAAACTAGATTCAATGAGAAATAATTTATCTATTGGTTACTTTTTTAGATTTTGCTGTTTACTTGACCTGAAATAGAATTGAAAGTATAATTACAATTCTGTATTTAACATAATTTTTTGAGTTTTAAACCTAAAATTGGTTTGGCCATATCTTTTTTGTTACTGATCAAAATTTAAAAATCTTTGATGTTTTGAAAGCATACACATTTTCCTACAACTTTGTTTTTCATTTTGTAATATTTTATGGTTTATATGATCGAAAATGCATTTTAATATTGCTATTACAAGAATAAATGATAGGGATAATGAATATTAAACCTGAGAACTGCTTTGGCCATAACTTTTGAATACTGGGTCCATTTTTTGATGATCATTATCTATTTCGAATGCCTAGACTTTTATCTATAACTTTCATGTGTTGCATTTTGAAATTTTTTGAAGTTTATATAGTCGAAATTATATTTCTTTGTCGCTATCCTGAGAATAAATGACAGAGTTAATAAATTTAACACATGAAAATTAAGTTAATCATAACTTTTGAACCATAAGTCCAAATTTGATGATCCTTTTCTTTTGAAACCTTTGACATTTATGTACAACTTTCGTGTTTTGATGTTTTCAAAATTTTCAGATTTAAATGATATAAATTATATATTTTAAAACTCTAATGTAATTTGAAAATAAGTATATTTTGGAATAAAAGGTTTATAAAAGAAAGTGATAGTTTAAAAGTTATAAATAAAACTTGTCGGATTGTGTGTGTATTTCTTTCAAAGCTATTATATAATTCTCTAAAAATATGGTTTCTTATTATTTAACAAATCTTGTGACAAATCTTGGATTTTGTAGTTCCTTTGTATTTAAGGATTTGGAATAAATCTTGAGATAAAATTTTTGGGGTCTTAATTCCATAATCCGAGGAGTACAAATAATCGATTTAGTATTATTGATTGGTTTAAATTATCTCAAGTAATGCTTCATCTAACATTGTATAACTCATTGAATAGAATGTTGAGTGGGAATTACTAACTTATTAGCAAATGCTTGAATTTCATCGGATAGTATGGGATGCTTTGTTTAAATTTCTTGTGATTGCTTTTAGGAAAGTATTTAACACTTTATGGTTGTATTCTCTTTTGGTGTTCAGCATTCGTGTTGGCTAATAGATACTTAAGGGAATATAGTTCAAGTTTTCCAATGACATCTGCAATGAATGAGATTTACAAACTTCTAGCAAATACTTGAATTTCAGCAAGTAATATGGGACTTATTGGTTTAGTTATCATGATTACTGAAGTGATATTATTTGGCACTTTAGAGATTACTTTCTTTTGGTGTTTGGCATTTGTGTAGGCCGATAGATCCTTAATAAGTATACTTTTGGATTTTTATGATCCTTGTGATCAATACAAGTTATATCTTCTAAGGACTTTAAGTTATGTTTTTACGATAACTCTGATCAATATGGATGATCCTTGAGATTGTTGGGATTTTGTTTTCTTTTTCACGTTATGGACGATCTTGATCAGATTGGTATGGATTAGAATTTGTTTTCCCATGGTATGAGTACAATTAGGACGATTGGTATGGGTACGATCACAGTGATCGGTATGGATTAGGTTTTTCTTGAATTTTGAGAAATTATTATTTTCTGGACTTTTGAACTTTGGGATTATTTTGTGTTTCATGATTTTATATCCTAGGATGGATTCTAAGGTTTAATGATTTGTTTCTGTTTCATGATTTAGAACATTCCTATGTTTAAAGATGGATTCCGAGTTAAATTATTTCAGTGACTTGTTGGTATATTTGACATCTGTATTTATTTATATATCATATATCCTTGTGCTATATCTTGTTCTTAACTTTGTATATTTAGAGATAGTTTGAACCGTTGATTATATAATACTCTGGTTAGGCCGAGACTTTTTAGGTTACAGGACATATAGAATTTTTGATGGGTGTGCAAGTAGGGAGATAAACAATTTGACTTTTTTTAGTTTATCTTATGTAGGATTTTATATATGTATATGAGATGTACATTTTTAAATAGTGTCTTGTAATGGATGTATATTATGTGGGTCTAGTAAGGTATTTGTAGATCACAATACGTATTTGTATAGCATGTTTTTTTATTCCGCAATGACCCATAACTATTGTTGCATATGCTATACTATTCTAATTTTGAGAAGCCAGTGTGTTTATTACTATAGACCGAGACTGTACATGGTAAATTTTATTCCAGAGAATCAGTAACATGTTAGTGTAAGTTTAAAGATATATTCATATTCGGTCGCTCTTAATAAGTCATATTCTCCATGTTATCAAACGATATTATTCATATTGTTCTTGTTATCTAGATTATTAACACAGCAGAAACCGATAGAGAACAGAGCAGTCTTGCAAGGAAAGGATAGTTCAGGACTTAACCACAAAAGCCAAAACAAGAAACCAACAAGGGCTAAGCGATACGACTAAGACAGCGATTAACATTAACGAAGTCGAGAGTTATCATTCCTATAATCCAATCAGTAGCTGAACATAAACAACTAGTGAATTGCCGTCAAAACTAGGAGTAACATAAGAGGCTATGGGAACATCACCGAGTCCAGACTCTAAAAAATCCTTAGTGCATAGCTCATCAATGACTTATGCCTCTGCTCAAACCATCAAACAAACCAGATATGGAACACTATCAGGAAGAGGCAAGATTTAATCCGCAAAACGAACCAAGTCTATTGGTTGCTAGCGACCCATGGTTTTGGCCTGTTTTGTGAGCTTAAGCCCCTTCGGTCGTCTATAACCTACCTATAAGCTGATGATGGCAGGCCTGGTCCAAAAAATCTCCAACCTCTATAAATACCATGCCTCATGCAACATAAAGAGTATCTTCTCTAAACTGGTTACTAAAGCTCTGCTGGAATCATTCTTCACTTTTTATCCCCCTCACAACAATCTTCAAAGGAATACACTGTGATTCTCCGGTGGATTCCCAACTTTACGGATTCAGTCTAGTTAAAGACAACTAAAGCCTTGTAATCAAACATCTATTGTAACAGCAATCAGTCTATAATAAAACTATAAAGTGGACGTAGGCTTCGTTAACAGCCGAACCACTACAAAATTCTATGTCTACTATCTTTTATTATTCTTTCTATATATCTATGATCTGTGATATTGCCCTGTCAGAACAGGGCTGGTGGTTTCAAACTCTAAGTTATTGGTCCATTTTTTGGGTCAATATTTTGGTGCTTCCACTGAGAACTCCAACTCAGGATCCGGATCTAGCTATCCACCTATGGTCTCATAGATCCAGAAGTTAGATCCTCAATCTTTGCTTGAAGATCTAGCTATCTACTTTGGATCTCATAGGTTCAGAAGTTAGACCCTCAATATTTGCTTGAAGAACTTGCTATTTTAGAACCTATTGTTCCTGGAAGAAGAAGAATTGCCTCTAGAAGATCCATAAGGGCAGTGATAGCTGAAGAAGGAGATAGTCTCCAACAATCTGAAGTAGATGGAGCTAACTTAGAAAACAAGGCACCAGCATCCTCCAGTTAGCATGAAGTTGTCACCAGAGATGAGCTGAATATGATGGCTGAGATATCAACCAAAAAATGGAGAATAGTCAAAAGGCTCTGATGGAGAAGCTCAACGCTATGTTTGACCTATAATCAAACCCGCTCCAAGGGCTATGCCTAAACCAGTGACTGCTATAGAACAATAAAATTCCTCCGTTTCTAGCCTGCATAGGAGGAATATAAAGCAGTTGCAAAGAAGGGTAACAATAGGATGCGGCGTGAATGAGAATGAGAATACTCCGCCCGGCACAAGGCAACTAATCATGGATTTGAATCAAGGGGCCAAAACCCTGTAGGAAGATATAAATGTCAATCTCTCCGATTCAGAAGATGGAGAGCAAGGTAATCAGATGGAAGAGAATGTCAATGCGTTCGAGATACTAAAAATGTCCAAACTGCCCTAGTTAGGCCAAATGCAAGCCGACGGGGTCCCGCGGGAGTGGCACTCCCAGAAACATGAGAGCCTAGGCTTTAACCCACACGCCAGGGCTGTTTGCAAAACCAAACACTCGGCGTAGTGATTGATTGCATTCCCAGGGCTACCAGAAATCAGAGGCATACATAGCAGACATGGTCAGACGACTGATGGGCGAGAGTAAGGACCGAAAGGACAATGAATGGGGATTTGCCCTAAGTCAAGCCCCTTTTACTTATGAAATCTTGAACGTAAGATGCCCAGACAAATTAACTATGCCAACTATCCCTCCTACGATGGAACGAAGGACCCAAAACCCTATTTTTACAAGTACAGCTGGTACATGGATGGGGCCAATGCTCTAGAGGTTGTCCGCTAACGATTTTTCCCTATTTTTCTAGAAGGAGTTGCATCTATGTGGTTCACCAGACTTCCTCCAAGATCTATCTCTACCTTTGACCAACTTGCAACGAAATTCCTTAACCAGTTTAGGCTTCATACCGCACAGCTGAAGGAGTCATGTCCCTATTCGGGTTGGTCCAAGGGCGCAATGAGTTATTGAAATCGTTCATGAGTAGGTTTAACATAGCGGTAATGGAAGTGAGCAACCCTAATGAGGATATGGTTTTTATGTCATTATTCTGTGCTATTCACCCGAAAACGGAGTTCGGAAATGGATTAAGATGAAACAACCTACCTATAGGAAACACTTCATTCTTAAAGCAAGCCAGTACGTGAGGTGGGAAGCACAGGAGCTGGAAAGAAAGGCTGTTGGAGTACAACAAATGAACACTGAACACAATGGCATGATGGTGAATCAACACACCCATGATCCTAGAAATAACTAGGGAGACGTAGGGAAGAGTGGGAACCAGAAGAGAAGAAATCATAATTCCAAGAAGAGAAATAGTGGTGGCAGCAACTAAAGATTTAGTCAATGAGACTATACCACCCTGAATGCCACTCTAGAGACAAAAGATTTAGACAACGAGACTATACCACCCTGAATGCCACTCCGGAGAATATTTATCTCACAACACAAGAAGCAAAAGAGTATAGAGGCAACGAAATAGCAAGAGCACTCAGGGAAACTTTACTGCTTCTACAAGATGCACAAGCACAATACAAATGAATGTCGCCATCTCAAGGACCTCATCAAAGGGTTAATCTGAGACAACAAACTTCAACAATACATGAAGAAGCCACAAAAACCCAATGAAAATATGGTCCCTCAACCTCCTAGAGAACAAAGAAATCAAGCTGGAACCAGCGAAGAAGGGTCGAAACAAATTGACCAAAGGCTTATTATTGGGACAATATTTGGGGGGCCACATCCCGCGTAAAGATGTTGGAGAGAGATGGAGCGATATGCGAGTTCATTGAAGTATGCTCCCAAGGAATCGTGTTTAGCAGTATATGATGAAACTGCGGCCAAGCAGCAGAAGGTCCTGAGCGATGACATAGTGTTCTGTAATCGAAACATCGAAGGTGTTGAAGCTCCAACTCTTGACCCAATGGTGGTGACAGTAGTAATTGGTCCCGTCGTAGACCGATGAGCACTGATTGATAACAGCAATTCAATTAACATAATTTTAAACGAACTTTTGACAAAATGAAGATTGGCATGAAAAGCGTATCCGCATGCAAAACTAAGATTCAAGGGTTTACCGAAGAACCCAAGCAACCAATCGGGACAATTAACCTACCTGTGGAGCTTGGAGAGGGTGAGCGACGAGTCACCACATTAATACTTTTGTGATCATGGATGAAATGTCAGCATACAATGCATTCTTAGGACGGCCCGCATTAGCCGACTTCAGAATAGCATTGGCCCAATGGTGCCTTACCATTAAGTTCCCTACCGAGCATAGAATTGAAAGTGAAAGTAAACCAAAGCGTTGCTTGGGAATGCTACATCGCAGAGTTGTGCGAGTCAAGAAGAAAGGAAAAAGGAAAGGATGTGGGGAGGGCCTTCCACATCCGTGAGCCCTTCAAATAGCAACTATAGAGCCGCCTCTAGCTTGGAGAACATAGCCGATTCGACAAGGCCTTAGACCCTAGAAAGAAGAGCTCCAGGGAAGATCAGGCAGCCGGTAAAGTTAACGATGTCTGTCCCAGTCTGTGTGGATTATCCAACATGGGTCTTGAAAATTGGGTCGCACTTGACAATCAAGATGCGATCAGAGTTAACCAAATTCCTCCGCACCAATTTGGATGCGTTTTCTTGGATGCGTTCCGATATGTATGGGGTCCCACTTGTAGTTGCCTGCCACGCGCTTAATATTGACCTCAAATTCACATTAGTAAAGTAGAAAAGCGCAGTTTGGACTCCAAGCGGTCCAAAACACCGAGGGATGAAGTATATAAATTGATGGCCAACGACTTCATCTGAGATGCAACTTACCCTGAATGGGTATCAAATCCGATCTTAGTTAAGAAGTCTAATGGAAAATGGCAAACCTGTATTGATTTCTCGGACCTCGATAAAACTGTCCGAAGGAAAGCTTCTCGCTCTCGAGGATTGATCAACTGGTGGATGGAACCATAGAACATGAGCTATGTCATTCATGGATGTATACTCGGGCTATAACCAGATCCTGATGCATGAACTAGACCAAGAGAAAAGTAGCTTCTTCACTGATTTAGGACTGTACTACTATTGAGTTATTTCATTCGGCTTAAAAAATGCACGCACAACATACCAAAGGCTAGTGAATGCTATGTTCAAATGCCAGATTGGGAAGATTATGGAGGTTTACATGGATGATATGTTAGTCAAGTCTCGAGTAGTGGCTAACTATCTCGACAATCTCGCTAAAATGTTTGAAATACTCCACAAATACGGAATGAAGCTCAACCTACTTAAATGTCACTTCGGAGTAGCCTCTGGGAAATTCCTTGGATTCATATTAAGTGCCTGGGGCATCGAAGAAAATTTGAAGCACATAACAGCATTACGGGAAGTCCAAGCCCCTAAAAATAAGAGAGAACTTCAAAGTTTTAATGGAAAGGTCGCAACACTAAGTCGATTCATATCTAAAGCTATAGATAAGTGCATACCGTTCTTCGATGCACTGAAGAAAGGAAGGAAAAACTTCGAATGGAGTGAAGCTTTCCAAACAGCTTTCAAGGAACTGCTATGACACATGGAAGCTCCCCCAATTTTATCAAAGCCAGTGGATGAAGAAGACCTATTCATTTATTTAGCGGTTTCCTCGCACACACTGAGCACGGCTTTCAAGAGGGAAGAAGCAAGAATCTTGCCACCTGTGTATTACATTAGCAAATGATTCACCGGAGCTAGGAAGAATTACCTAAAATTGGAAAAGCTAGCATATTACCTTTAGATTGCATCTCGAAAATTACGACCGTACTTCCAAGCTCATCCGATTAAAGTATTGACTGACCAGCCCCTGAAACAAGTTTTGTACCGGCCAGAAACTTCCGGACGATTAGTCAAGTGGAATATAGAGTTGAGCCAATACAACATCACATACCATCCAAGTAAAGCAATCAACGGTCATGCGTTGGCCTACTTCATTATTGAATTTACCATAAGGGACGAATAGGAGGAAATTTAGTTGAAAGCAGTCATGCAATGGAAACTCTTTGTCGACTGTGCACCAAACAACCACTGTTCGGGAGCAGGGGTGGTGCTTGAAACCCCTGAGGGGCGAGCCATTAGCTATGCTTTATGCTTGGAATTCCCAGAAAGAAACAACAAAGTAGAATATGAAGCTTTGATCATTGGACTAAATGTTGTAAAGGAACTCAGCATAAAATCTATTCACATATACAATGACTCCCATCCGATCCTTTACCAAGTGAAAGAATAATACCAAGCGTGTGAAGAAAATCTCGCCTCATATCTATCCAAAGTACAAGAGCTGTTAAGTGATATTGAGCACTACACCATAACCCACATCCCATGAGAGAAAAACACTAAAGAAGACTATTTGGCCAAGCTGGCAAGGTCCAGGGAAGCCCGGTCATTGGGATTGGTTCTGAATGAAATACTAACCAACCCGAGCATAGACGAAATGGACATGGACTGGATTCTAGAAACCACCATTGAGTTAGATACATGGATGACACCGATAAAGGACTATCTACTTGCAGGAACCCTACCAATTGACTGGAATCAACCGACGAAGCTCCTCCGTAAGGCCCCAAGGTTCATAATACAGGATGGGATGCTCTATCGAAAGGGATTCTCGACTCCTCTTCTTAGGCATGTGACATGATACAGGATAGGATACTCTGTCGAAAGGGATTCTCGACCCTTTTTCTTAGGTATGTGACCGATGATGAAGCATGACAAATCCTGAAGGAAGTACATGAAGGCGAATGCGGAGACCACACTGGGGGGTAGATGTTGGCAAAGAAAGTCCTTCGATATGGGTACTTTTGGCCAACAATAAATAGTGACACCGTAGATCACGCCAGAAGATGCGATCGTTGTCAAACATTCAATAAAATCAAGAGAACTCCTTCAACGGAACTAACACATATGGTCAGCCATGGCCATTCGTGATATGGGGGATCAATCTAATTGGTGTCCTCTTAATAGCTAAAGGAGGAACAAAATATGCTTTAGTAGACATAGATTATTTCACAAAATGTGCCGAAGAAGAACCGCTGGCCACCATAACCACAAATAAAGCTATTAACTTTGTCACTAAAAACATCATTTGTAGGTTTGATGTGCCGAAAAAATCATCACTGACAACGATACGGAACCCAATTCGAGAGTGCCGAGTTCAAAGACTTCTATAGGCGCTTCCGAATCAAGAAAAGCTTTTTTACAATGGTTCATCCACAAGAAAACGAGAAAGTGGAAGCAATAAACAAGATCATCAAATCCACCATTAAAAAGCGATTAACAAAGGAAAAAGGAAAATGGGTTGACAAACTTCCATTCGCATTATAGGCATATGGGACAACACACAAAAAGGCAACTGGTCACACTCCATTTACATTAGCATTTGGTTCAGAAGCAATGATTCATGTTGAATTAGAGGTACCCTCACACGAAGGCAGGATTTTAATCAAGCGTAAAATGAGAAACTCCTACTCGAATCGCTAGACATGATCGATGAAAAAAGAGAAGAAGTAGAGTTGAGAGCAGCTGTCCATCAAAAAAGGGTTGCGCGGTACTTCAACTTCAAAGTCCATTGTCAGACCTTCGAGGTTGGAAATCTTATGCTCAAGAAAGTTTATCCTATGCCAGGAACCTTCGGACCAAGATGGAAAGAACCGTATGTTGTTTATCAAAAGTTCAACGATGGGACTTTCAAGATGACAACCGTCGACGGGGTCGTAGTTCCTAGAGCCTGGAATAGCGAATCGCTCCGCCGTTATTTCATCTAAAAAACTATTTTATGTATCTTCTATTTTCTATTTTTCAGCAAATAAGCCATCTCAAAAGTGCTGGCGGCGTTGTAAACATGCAAAGAACTTTCCATGTTTTCCTTAATAAATTTTGCTTCTTGAACAAACCAAACTGTGTTCATAATGATCACCCGCTAAGTCGACGAAAGTGAATCGACTCGAACCGTTGGATCAGCGGAACTTGATCCTTGCCTCTTGAAAAAAAATCTGTGTTGCCTCGGCAACCCTAGGAGGAAAATATAAAAAAACTAACTTCCCCGTGTTGCCTGGAGATAGGAAACACCGAGGAACATCGAAAACTAAATTCCTCACTTTGCCTGGAGATAGGCAATGCCAGTGAACGTCGAAAACATCTTCCTCACGTTGTTTGGAGATGGGCAACACCGAGGAACGATGAAAACTAACTTTCCCGCATTTCCCAGAGATAGGTGATGCTGAGGAACATCAAAAACTAACTTCCTTACGTTGCTTGGAGATAGGCAACGCCGAAGAACGTCGAAAACAACTTCCTCGCGTCGCTCGGAGATAGGCAACCCCGAGGAACATCGAAAACAAACTCCTCGCGTTGCCCTAAGATAGGAAATAGTGGGAAGCATCAGAAACTAAATTCCTCGCATTACTCGGAGATAGGCAACGCCGAGGAATGTCGAAAACAACTTCCTCGCATTGCCCGGAGATAGGCAATGCCGAGGAATGTCGAAAACAAACTCATCCTATTGCCCGAAATAGGCAATGCCGGGGAGCATCAAAAACTTACTTCCTCACGTTGCCTGGAGATAGAAAACGCCAAAGAACATCGAAAACTAACTCTTCGCATTGCCTAGAGATAGGAAAAGCTGAGAAGCATCGGAAACTGACTTCCTCACATTGCCCGGAGATTGGCAATGCTAAGGAACATCGATAAAAAAATTCTCACGTTGCCCGGAGATAGGCAACACCGGAGAGCATTAAAAAACTTCCTCGCATTTTCCAGAGATCGAAAACACCAAGGAACATTGAAAACTAACTTTCTTGCATTGCCTGAGGATAGGCAATGTCGAGGAACGTCGAAAACAACTTCCTCGAGTTGTCTAAAGATAGGCAACGCCAAGTAACGTCGAAAACAAACTCCACGTATTGCCCGAAGATAGGTAACACCGAGGAACATCGAAAACTTACTTACTCACATTGCCCGGAGATTGGCAATGCCGAGGTATGTTGAAAACTAACTCCTTGCATTGCCCGAAAATAGGCAATACTGCATCGGAAACTGACTTCCTCACATTGCCCGGAGATTGGCAATGCCAAGGAACATCGAAAGCTAACTCCTCACATTGCCCGGAGATAGGTAACACGGAGGAGCATCCAAAGCCGCACACTACACAAGCGGAGCGCTAAGTCTCAAAATAATAGCCCCTCATGCATAAAATCAGGAATAATTGGTGCTAAAAGGAAAGCACTCAATGATTGACAATACATACCCATGCGTAAATTGCATACTTACTTGAGTGCTGTCGAAAACAGAGAGCATATGCTAAGATCGTAAAACCTCCAAAGAATCAAAAATCAGGTCATGAGTTAGCCAGATCTTCAATAGAGATCATCTAAACCCTAAGTTATCAGCTACTTGAAAGTTGTTTGAAGTGAACAGCCCTATGAAATGGAGGGCATACACCTGTAAACAGAGAGGATCGCACAAATGCAATTAGTTACAAGCTCTGTCACTCCAAACAACAATAAATTCACAAGTTCTATCTTAAAGTTGTGTGAGTTTCCAAAAAAAAATTAACAAAAATTTCTAAGTCTTAGAAATTATTGAAAAATTTCTAAATCTTAGAAATTCTTAAGGTTTTGTGAATTTCTAAATAGAAACTCTCTAAGTGCTGTTAATATCTAAGTTCTATTAATTCAAATGAAGAGCTTTGGCTATAATAACAGAACTAGCAAAGTACGAAATGAAATAAGCACAAGTACACAGAGCATATTGAATAGATAGATAAAAATACAATCAAAACATCATTGTATTGCTTGTGATTTTCTGTACATAAAATCAAAATGTGGGGGACATACCCATACAACAACGGCTAACAAAGAGAAAATATAGACTCTGCAGTACGAACACAACGTGCAGACTGTTCATTTAAACAAAATGACTCGAAAAGAAACCAAAACAAGTCAATCTTCTTGCGCGTTGTTGGCTAAAATCAAGTCCATCCTCACATCGGCCACTCAATGTTTCTTGCCACTGCTTCCCTTTCCGCCTTTGGCTTGCAGCTTCTGCTTCTTTTCAGGAGAGATATCGATGCTAGTAATGTCAACATGCACTTCGGTGTTAATCTCCACCTCCTTCGAATGCTTTTTAGAAGAGCTTCCCTTTCCTTTGCATTTTCTTGACTTTCGAGAGCTCTTTGAAGCTTTGACTGCCTCTACCTTTTCCTTTATTATGGCAACCAAACCATGCTGAGCTTTCTACAACTGCTCCGTCTGCATCTCCTGCTCCTTAGCCTTGGCGGTAGTTGTATCACCTTCTAGAGATACCGAAGGGTCGTCCAAGCCATGGAGCGCCGCAATCTTCTCAGCCTCTGTCCTCGGTTGTGAGCTAGAGGTGCATGTGAGAACTGGAGCGGGAATGGATACAATCTTAGAGGATGTACAAATGGTAGCAGGCATAGGCGCTGAAGTAGTTGGCGCATCAATATGAAAAGTGGATGGACTTATAAGATCAAAAAGGAAGGCGTTAAACTCCTTTGCTCCTGTGGCGTAAGGTGGAGATTCCCGAATTCAGGAGAAACATGGGTGTTACTTACACCACAGAAAGAATTATAAAAGGCAACTTCGAACTCATCGCCTTTGCCTTCTTTGGAGGGCTCCACCACATGAAGAACAACATCGAGTCTCGAGCTCGTTGGATGGTCGTGGAGATGCTCCGACGGTCCAGCAAGCCAGAAATAGAAGGCTTGGAAAATGCACTGGTGGTGGTCATCATAACAGCTTCGTTGGCCTCCCTCTATCGTTTGACTCAAAGAATATCCTGGCCCTCAAGTAGTGCTGCTCTTGGATTCATCATTGAGATAAGCATCTCGTAGCTCATGATTGGAGTAAGCGTCGCTGCTATTAGCAAAACAAAATAAGATTTCCTCCCAAATGTGGGGGAGAGTGCGCGGAACTTCGGTCCAAGATAGCTAAGACTTCCTTGATGCAACAGAAATTTGACATAGAAGATCAGAATTGTTGCATCCAACTTCTCCATATTCTTGTCATAGGCATGCTGGAGGTCCAGTAGTCCGCTGTCACCATCGCCTTCTCAATTTCAATAGCAGTCTTATCGACACTGAGTTGTGCGACCTAAACCTGTAGCTTGGCAATGGCCTCAGCTTGGTCGGAGATCGTCTTGTTGTGCCCCTCGACAATTAGATAATGATCGATGATTGTCTCTAGTTGAGCTTCGATTGTTGCATTGCAAGAGATCACTTCCTCTTTCAATTTTTCCTCCTCCACGTGAGATTTCTTGATTTCGTCTCTCCAGATGATCTCGACCTTCTCAAGCGCCTCCTTCAACTCCTTCATCAAGCTGGCAGTTCTCCTATTTTCCCGGAGCGCTGTTTCCTTCTCCTCCTCTTACCGTTTAATTTTAGCATCCCGATCAGCCAATGCCCTTTCAAAATCATCTTTCTCAATTTCAAAGGAGAGAATCTCTTGATAATTATTCCTATTTATGTCCGCTAGCTGCTTGCAAAGCTTTTACCATTTCTCAGCCTACTCCATGTCATTTTGGATAGCTTGGAGATGTGGCATGAAAGAATCACCGCGAACAGGATGAAGGTCCGTGTCAAACTTAACTCCTCTTAAAAACTTGCCCGAAAGAGCCGCTTCATGCTTAGGGGGCCCGTACGAAGAGTGTAGGCCGGCCTCCGGTGGGGTTGAGATGCGCCAGGGGCAGCAACAACAGTGGAAGAAGATGGAATATGTGTTGTTGGAGGCATAATCGGGGCCGAAGAGATAGGAAGCTCTGGGCCTATGGAAGTATAATTCGAAGCCAGTTCTGAAGGATGGGAGTGACAATCAAACTTTGATTTCTTTGACGGGTTGTCTCTTTCCTCATGAGGCCGTTTCTTCTCATACCCGCCTTTGTGTGAACGAGCTCTATCTCTCTCCTCCTAGCGACAAGGTTTGGCTTTGAGTTCTTTCCTCCACAGGTACTCTTCTTCTATCTCCCATACTTGCTTTCATCTATAGGAACGCTTATGGTACCGCTAGAAGTCATCATAGAAGCCTCATCCTCTCGTCACGCCTGGAAAAAGGAAAACATGAAAAGTTTTAGAAGCATAATAATAGTTAAGTAGATATGTGACGGAATGAAAACATGGAAACAAATGTAATCCTAGTGCAACGTGTCGTGTTTCTAATATTGACTAAAGCGTCACCACAGATTGAAACAAATGGCTGTCGACGGTGAAATCGGACTGACTACGGTCGTTATAAGCTGAACCGAGCTAGTTGAGGGCGTGATATCTCCTGAGCAGGAAGGAGTCGTGTTGAATTTAAAATATCCTTTCATGAGTGCATCAAAATTAACAAACACGTCGCTGAAATCTCCGACCCTCGCTCCAATATTCGTACTCGGAGAGCCTAGGTGACTTTCGATCTTAGAGATTTTGCCTTCATCGCCTACATTGGAAAGAGATAGACTCGGGGGAGTGAAACTCATCCCCAGAGTCTTATCACAAGACTCTGAGTATTCACCTTCAGATTCCAACGAAAAGTAATCACTGGCAGTAGTTTCACCGCTATTAATTTCAAATTCCCCCTCTTTCTCTAAGTCCACCATGTCTTTGCCCTCACTATGCATTGCTTCATCTTCTGTTTCCTCCTGGAATGGAGGTATTCTAGCTAAACCACTTAGACCAGCCGCAATGGTTTCTTCCTCCTCATTGGCCTCATCGAGTGATCTTTCGGATGGGCCGCCTATCTCTTGACCTTCATCAGAATCGTGTGAAGAAGAAGAGGGTCTTATACGAACTCTGGTTCGATGGGGAAACGGAGCTTCAATTTGAGCAAAAACCTGCACGGAGCAAACAGCCCTTATTGGCACAAGTTCTCATCGGTCAGCAAAAATTTAACGCACCTATCCTCGGAATCAATGGCCTTTAAAGTTTGTTAGATTTCTTTAAGAGCTACGTCTATGCTCGGCCTTGGAATAACTGCAAAAGACATGCAATCAGTTAGAAACGCCATTACAACACTCTAAAGTTAGGCAAATGGAAAAGAGAAGCTTACCCCCTGTTGTCCATCTACGATTAAACCCCTCGGGACACCTAAAACAGAAGTTCTACGTCTTAAACTGATAGATTGCTTTACAATCACAAGACGCTCTCTCGGTTCCTCTAGGCCTTGATTATGATCAAAGAGGGACAGTCATCTCTCCTATTGAGCGCCAGAAAATATCGTAACTCATCGAAACTTGGGGCACGGTTAGACGCCCGCTTAAAAAGGACATGCAAGCAAGTAAGGACGGCGTAACCATTCCGATGAAGCTAGAATGGGGAAATTCCTAAGTTCGAAAGAGTTTCGAGCATAAAATTGTTAAAGGAAGCATGGCTTCATTCAAACTCATATATCGATGACAAGCTGTGAACCCTTGGGGAGGCGCATGAGTGAATTTGTCTTTCGCTGGCAGACACACGTCCTCTTCGTGAATGTCGTGATGTATACATATATTATGGAGGACCTTGGTAGAGACCACTGACAGGGATTTTTCAAGTGGATTAAGCAGAAATCGAAAGTTAGGACGTGTGCAATCCATGAAGGGGCCGACCGGAACCAACTGACCATACTAGGCTTTTGAGGTGGATGATGATTCAGCCTAGGAGAGCGTCGGGCTTCACTCGCTTGACTTACGACATGTAAAAGGCTGCTTCATTCCTCATAACAGAACTCGCGTCCGAAAATAGTCAGGTAACTGTATCGTAAATTCATAAGTTTCCTCAATTACACTTGAATTCTGAATAAATGTTAACTTGTAATCGACATGTCGGATTTCAAGTGCGAACTAGGGCAAGTGTGCAAATGCAGTGTGTTGTCTATATGGGATAAACTCGGTGCTCGACAAAATGCAAATGTCGGTTCATTTACTTCCCATTTCAGTTCGTTTTTCATTTTCTGTTTACTTCTTATACACTTACCCATTATTGATCAATGAACGGTAATAGATTCATTTTCTGAAGTGATATGGGAAACTCTTCTCATTACAAGAGAATTGAGCATGGAATAATCAAATAGGGTAAGCCCAAGTTCTTTGCAAAATCAAGGACAATTGGTAATACATTATGCAAGTAGCATCCACAAAACTGGGGACAAGTTAATTCTGGTCTAATGGACGAAGATAGCAAAACGCGTAAAGCCTTGGGCTAAAGCGCGAATGTCATTCCGAGAGATAGCTCGAGACTCAATTTACTATCTTCCTCCATTAAACCACAATCACTCGAACGTCTTGTAATCAACATCGCAAGCAAAGGACAAACATCAAATCGTTGTACCAACATAGCAATTAGCTACTCAATCAAGTAAACCCACCTCAAATTGATTTGAAGGCTTAAGAAGAATCATGAATCAAACTCAACAAGCTATGAAGCGGATCATTGGCTAACTAACGGATCGTTGGCGAGCTAATAGTAGATCGGCTACAGGCCAATAGTGGCCTAGGGTTTAAGTTCGAGCAAGATGAAGAAATGGCTAGGGTTTCACGGCAATGGCTTGGATGGATCAAAGGAAAGTAAATTCTAATGAAGCAAGGGAGATGGATCAGTGGCGAATGGATCGAACGAAATAGGAAAGCATGTCGAATTGATGCTAGGATTGCTCGAGACGAATCGCTAGAAAACTGGTCGTGTGGAGGAGTGAAGTGTCTCGGGTCAAATGAAGGGAATGAGGGCGGTGCGAATATAAACAGGAAAAACAAAAAAATAAAATATTTTGCTAAGTAATCGGGTCGCCAGCGACCTGACCTATCCTTAAAAAATTTCCATGTAGATAGGTTGCTAGCAACCCATCACAAAAAAAAGAAGATGAAAGTGATGATGATAAACAATGTATACATGCATTTGAAGGAAAAGAAGAAAGAAATCTTTATCTATTCATCTCAAACCAGCCGATTACAACTGTTCGTCACTCCAATGCATGTCGGAAAGCTACAAGCGGAAACGTAATATATTGTGATAAGTAATAATAGTCAGAACTAAAGAAAGACGGCCGATGACATCGGGCTAACATATTTGTAAAGCTCTAATACCATCACTTTGAAATCAACAAATGGATGTTGAAAACGATAACTTCCAGAGCACGCCTTGTTTACAAAAAAGACATACTCTGAGGGAAATGTTATTTGGGTTTTAAACCCAGCAAAAACCAATAGAGAACAGAGTATTCTTGCAAGGACAGGATAATTGAGGACTTAACCAAAAAATTCCAAGATAAGGAGCCAACAAGAGCTAAGCGATACGACTAAGATAGCGACTAAGATCAACGGAATCGAGAGATCAGCATTCCTATAATCCAATCAGTAGCTGAACATAAATAGATAGTGAATTTCCGTCAAAACGTAAGAGCAACGATAAAAGGCTATGGGAACATCTCCGAGTCTATGCTCAAGAAAAATCCTAAGTGCATAGCTCATCAACGGCTTATGCCTTTTCTCATACCATCAAACGAACCAGATATGGAACACTATTAAGAAGAGGCATATTTGTTCCATAAAACGAACCAAGTCTATGGGCCGCTAGCGACCCATAGGCCATGGGTCGCTAGCGACCCTTGGTTTTGGCTCGTTTTGCGAGCTAATGCCCCTTAGGTCACCTGTAACCTAACTGTGAGCTGATGATGGCAGGCCTGGCCCAGAAACTCTCCAACTTCTATAAATACCATGCTTCCTGCAACATAAAGAGGATCTTCTCCAGACTGGTTGCTAAAGCTATGTTAGAATCGTTCTTCACTCTTTATCTCCCTCACAACAATCTCCAAAGGAATACACTGTGATTCTCCAGTGGATTCCAACTTTTGGAATTGATCTAGCTAGAGATAAGCAAAGCCTTGTAATCAAACATCTATTGTAACAATAATCAGTTTATGATAAAACTATATAGTGGATGCAGGCTTCGTTAATAGCCAAACCACTATAAAAATTCTCTATCTACTTTCTTTTACTATTCTTTCTATATATCTATGATCTGCGATATAGCTCTGTTAGAACATGGCTGGTGCTTTCAAACTCTAACCAGGGTGTTGGTCCATTTTTTAGGTCAACAATTCTTTAATAATATGAGTATAGCGGTGGGGTCATTACATTTCATACAATAATAGTTATTAATCAAGCATTAGTATGGAACCATTCGAGACTTTGTATGGCCGACTATGCAATGCTTCTTCATTTTGGTGGGAAAGGGTAAAAAACTTATACTTAGGTCGATTAGAGAGACTATAGAAAAGATCGATACCATTCGAAAATGAATGAAAGCTACTCAAGGTAGGCAGAAGTCCTACGTTGGTAGGAGAAGACATGATCTTGAGTTCTCTATTTTTGATATGGTGTTTGTCAAGATCTCTATGTTAGAGAATATAGTTCGATCCAGTACTAAGAGGAAGTTGGCACAGAGATTTGTAGGTCCTTTTTCGACACTTTAGGGGATTATAAACCTAGTTTATAGGGTCGGGTTACCTCAAAAGACAGTAGGTTTGCACAATGTATTTCATGTTTCTCATTTGTGGAAGTTTGTGCAAGATTTAGGTGTAGTTGTAGCACCGAATCAACTGGATGATATCGAGATTGAACCATAAGCTTCAAGATCTCATAGACCTACTCATATAGTTGGATATGATATGATGCACCTTAGGAGGAAGTAGTTGCACACAACATGATATCAAGTTAGTAAAGGTTTAATGGGTTGAAAGCAAGGGCGACGACACTTATTAGACCGACTGTTAATTGTATTTACTTTCACTTTTGATATCATATATAGTGGTTTAGCACCATTCAAACAAGGGTATGCGTTGGTTTATTTACTTTCTTATGTGTGTATGATGGATATTATGCTTGCTTATTGTTGAGCATGCAGGTAAAATTGCATTGTTTGACCTTACCTTGTTTGATGGGATTTCTATAGCGAAATTCCTAAATGGGGAGAGATTGTGTAATGTTCCATTTTTTACTTATTAGAGTATCATAAAATGTAATATTAAGTAAGATTAGGTAACATCAGACAATAACTTTGGGCAACATTAAATTTTCATTTCTGTCCGTTAGAAATTTTATTGGATGGTTTCGACTCTGAAAACTTGTAAGACGTGTATAACTTTTGATAGCAGTCTGAAATCTCTTCCAAATAAAAGATTTGATGGTTTCTCTTTTCGTATAGTAGCCGTGATAGACTTTTGGCCATACGATTTAGGAGTATGGTCAGTTGAAGTTAGAAGGTTTTTCGACATATTAGTGGGCAAATAACTTATGGCCATACTTTGCCCACTAGGATATATGCTAATAAGAGCTGATGAAACAGCCCCCAATCATCATCCCACTTCACAAAAAGATTCTAAACCTTTTGTGACGACCCGCAAATCCGTACCATTTGAATCGACAATAATCCACACATGTCCGACCCAAAAAGTACAGAATGACGGAAAGTCAAGAGAAAGAAAAGAAGAGAGAAGAAGAGAAGAAAGAGAGAAGATAGAACCGAACAGAACAATGCATAATTTTACATCGCAGCGGAAAATATATAATATCATATCAATGATCTTTACAAAACAGAAACTATATATATACATACATAAATCAGAGTTCAACAATCAATCAGAGTTATCAACTTGGAAAGTTATAATAACCTATCCTCACAATTGCCGATAATATACAACAACAAACAAAGAAAAGCAGATAATTAAGTAAATACGGATGTATGAAAATGAAGATTTCCATCTCTCCTGCTGAAACTCCAAAAGCATCAAATCTAGACCTGTAAATATACTCGGTATGACCTGAGCATTAAAAGGGAAGAACACCTGGATCAGTCAGGTAAACCAGCATGAGAAACACACTCAACTAAATTTATTAAATTACCAAACTTTTCTTTAGTTTTCAAAACAAAAGTATCTCGTAAGACAAGTCCACACATAAACACGGACATATTTTTACCGTACGATAACTAAAATATTTCATATCAAACTCATTTGATATTATACTAGTGTCTAGTATACAAATAATATTCAAAATAGCCGAAACTGTTACCATTATTAAATTTCAGCATACTAGGCTCTACAAATAAAATGGCAGGTATGTAGTGGAATTTGGATTTCCATACAAATGACCAGGTGAAGGGACTACCTTCCGGCAGTACATCTCTAGAAGAATGCACCGAGGACTATCACAAAGGATCCTCTACCAACACAAGACCGACCCACCTCCATAACTAGATGGTACCGAATATGTCAACCTCCGGTCGTTACCGACCTTTACCGAGGGCCTTTATAGCATACTAACCACAATAATCAGATACACGACGTCATAGCGTGTAAAGATATCCACAAGAGGATGATCATATCCCAATGGGAATGACCCACTTAGCCTTGCCGTATCTAACCCTGTTTTGATCATTTTCGGTTGATAAGGCTAGAGGTAACGATTACCTTTCACAAATCACAATCACATCACTTAGAATGCCACACTGCCATTTCCGTTGACTACTAATTTCCTTCCACAAAAATACAACCCTTAAGCTCATACGTCTCAAGGAGGGTGTTAAGCTAAGAGAAGTTGCCTTCTCCGCCACCACTGGTGTACATTTGTAAAACAATGTACGTAATCAATAGAAATGCAATGCCAGTCAAACATCCATACAAATTGTCCAGGAACAGGACAAACCGAAGGTACTTTCATACCACATCCTGTCGGGAACTCCCTAAGATTAGTAGCGAATAGTCCCCGCATTGGATATTTCATAAACGAAGAGACCACTGCTACTGGATGTATATTGGGATTTTAACCCCAAACGATCAACAAGCAGTCCCCCATTATGAAAATCTGGAATAACAATATCATCACAAGCAACCTGCACAATCGACGCATATACATTGCTCCGAAGTGGTTTTCGGATAAACCGATCCCGGTCTCTTTGCACCAACAACGCAAAAGCGCTTCTCAACCTCACACAAAAACTAAGTCTCGTAGACTTATCACGTTTCCAACATTCGACTTGCTATCCTTCAGGCCAAGAAGGAAGCTCGATAGATTGGAGTAATACTCCGCACTATACGAATCAACATCCTCAACACAAACGATAATCAAGCCTATACGGAAGGCTACATACTAAGTGTACGACTAAATAGTTCCCACATCAAGTCGAGGAACTAAAATTCTAGCCAAGTCTGATAGTCGGTTATTTAACTATCAAAGCAAACAAACAAATATTCAGCACCATAATGTTGAGTCAAGATTTTTATAGAGTTTTGATTTCTGACAAAGGGATAAGCCGTGATCGACAAAAAGAAGTTATTTAGACACAAAGAGCTCCATATGATTAGAGGTTGATTATTTGGTATGTTAGTAATGATTATTTATGTTAAAATCTATCCTCAAATAATCTTATGCCTTTAGTCTTCGAATATATATATAAATATATATGAGTGCACATTAACTGTGCAGTCTGGACAAAACCGGTCGACCGGTCAAAAACCAGGTGGTCGACCGTTTTTGCCCAGAATGCACAGATAATGTGCACAAGTGAACATAACGTGTGTATATATTCAAATTCCTGTCTACCGGTCAATTTTTGACCTGTCGACCGTTTTTAAACAGAGAGCAACCTTTCCCAAAGGACACTTCCTTCTTCAATGGTTGCATCTCTTACCTTTCATCAATGATCATATCTATTAATGGCTACTGTTCACAAAGAGTTACAACCATTCTTCTCTATATAAACTCATCTAAATCGTTGATTAAAACAACATGATTTTATATGCTTTTTAATCTAATCTCTGATCTTACTTTCTACATACTCCTGCATTCTAAAAAGCTCTCGATTATTTATTGAATCATTGAAACTATTTCATATCTTTTGATTCAATAAGTAATATACTTTCCTTAATCTTTTCAAAACATCATTCGCATACTTTGAGGATAAGATTATAGGAAGGGTGTACTACTAGTGACAAATCCGTGTTTTCAAGAGCACAAGTTGTCAACAACAATTGTATTTGTTCTTTTGTTGAAGTCCTCTGTGTTGTAAGAGGCAAGTGTTGAAGTCCTCAGTGTATTAGAGGCGTGAAATCCCGTTCGGTTGCTCGGGTGTTGTAAACCTGTTCCTCCGGGTGAAGCGAGGAAGTTAATAGTGAAAATCCAGATAGAAGTCTGGGACTGGACGTAGGACGGTGCTCCGAACCAGTATAAAAATCTCTGGTGTGATTTTTCTATTTTTTATTTACTATGCTATTATCATCTATTTCCGCATTTATATTGTAGTCCATATTACACGATCCGTGTGTACTATATTAGCACATATAATTGTATACACACCGCACTTTCACATAATAATCACTAGCCCTTTTAATTAATCTTTCATTAATTAAATCACTTGCCAAATATTCACTTCAATTTATCTTTAAAAAGATATATTCTCAAACCATTTCAACTTTTCAACATTGGAAAACATTTCCATATACTTATTTAATAATAAGTAATTCACAAATCTATTTATTTTCAACACTTAAAATATATTTCATATACTTAAATCAGGATTAAGTATATATTTTATTCTTTAAGGAAACCATTCTCTTTAAACATCTCTTATTTTGGTCAAAACGAATGTTGCGTAAAACATCGTTACGACAACCCAAAATCACTAGTATAGGGATTCGAAAATAAAATAGATATATAAATCTCAAATACTTTACAAAAATATTTTCTTTCGAAAATCATTTACTATAACAACAGTGTTATAGTCCATCATTTCCTTACTTCTCGAAAATGTCTATTTCAACAATGAATGTTGAAATCTATGGTTTCGATACTCAACACATTTTAAAACAACTTTAAACCATTTTATTCCATTTTAAAAATATAACTTCCCAAAAATATCCATTTTATCAATAGCTTATTCACCGTCCAAAATCGTGAATATAGACCACTTACCAAATCCAATATTTCTATATATTTATTAAAGGATAATCCACTGTCCAAAATCGTGGATATAATGCCTTTAATAAACATTCATATCTTAACTTACCAAATTCAATTGATTTCGGAATTATAAAACAATTTATAAACTCCATTTATATTTTATAAAAACTTCAATATACAAAATTCCTTTATTAAAAAAGTCCATTTATAACTCAATTATATACCAAAAATCCAATTTATAAGTTAATTCACTTATAAATCATTTATTTTACAAATTCATTCATTTCATAACTTCATCGATTATAAATCTATAACTTTATTTACTTATAAAATCCATTTATACTACATTTTAACACTTATAAAACTCGTTTATAATTCCAATACTTTGATTTATAAAAAATTCAATTCTATAAATCTTATATATATATACTGTTTATTATAAATCAAAAATCTCGATTTGAATGAACTTATTCTTTTAATAATTACAAATCCTAATTAAAACTTATGTAACTCCACAAATCATATTAAGTATTATTTCAAAAAAATCATAATTTTTATAACAATAAAAATTATAATATTTATTTATTCAAAATTAATTCAATTCCCTTACAATTCAAAAATCAATAAAATGTTTATTTTCAAAATCACTTTTAAAATCCTTTTTAGATTTGGAAAGCATCACTTCAACATTTTTAAAATTCCAAAATAGGCCAATGCTGCAACAACGCTAAATACATCAACCACGGCGTCCAAAACATCATATATCATATGATAACAGAATATATCACAATATCTGTAAAATAACACCAATACTGGTGAGGAATCCAGTTGGATCCCCCCAACCTGTCACCTGCAAGAAATATACATATTAGAATATGTGTATGATGTCCACTTCAAGGCAGACGCGCGTACAAAAGGTCATCCGCTCATACATGGGTATGTATAGGGTCATCTGCTCCACTAGGCAGGTATATATCCAAATACCAATCAATATATCATATATCATCCAAATAATCATCAATCATCATATAATAAATTATTTCTCACTTATGTAAAAATATCAGTGAGTCAGAAAGAGTGAGTTATACTCACATTGCGTCCAATAGCAGTTGTAGTATTTTGTTCCGAATAAAATTATCCAAAATTTACACTAGCTCCAATTAACTCCAAACTAGCTCCATCGCATAGTATTCGACAATACGAATCCAACGCATGTCGTCTCGTGCAAAACAGACCTAGTATGAAAAAGTTACACTATTTTAAATATTGTACGAATTTATATATAATTATATAAATCAATTTCTTTTTTATTTTAAACCTTTTGATCTGAGTCGTTCGTATTTTTCATCAAATCTTGGCCGATGCGTTCGTTTTTCCTCATCGTGTAAATTTGAACACAACAAAACCCATCAAGGTCGAACTAAAGTCGATCGCCGCTTGACCTACGATCAACTTGAAGACGATCGAGCACCACCCATCAACGCGACGAAGCAAGCTGCTCTCTCGACCCTAATATCATCAAGCACGGTCGGGCATAAGCGTAGAAAATCATGCCTAACCGGTAGGTGAACGCGGCCCCCAAGCGACTACCACGACACTCCAAATCAGATCACAGTCGTTGATCTGAAAGCTCTCGTCGTCCCCTACGTTTTTGTAGTTGACAATTTTTCATAATGGTTAATGGATTGGAAGGAAATTGAGGAGGAAGGAGGCGAAATTCTGGCCATTAACGGTAAAGTGGCGGCTAGGGTTAGCTTGCCCTAGGTTTGTTGCAAATGAAGAAAATCAAGAGCTTTTATAGAAAATTCTGAAACACTATTCATCCGAAAATTTCCCGAACTCTAAATGAAGCGTGCCGCCTGGCGTTTATAATGGTTTACCCATATTCCTAACACAATGGAATATATATCGAAAGCCAATTCGATCATATTTGTAAGATAGGTTTTCGAATCGACTATTTAAATTTAAAATTCACTTTAACCGATTTCTACGCGTTTTAGCTTGCCCCGGACAAACCGTAAGTCCGATTGACACAAAATTTGAAATCATACTATAATACAACATTACAGATCCGATGAAACTAGTTTCGTCGAAATCCGTGACTGTTTGAAAAATGGCTATTTTTACTCGTCAATTAAATATTAAAATATTCAATTCTGCAAATTAACTTTTAGTTCGATTTTAAATGTTTTTTATCATCATTCTAATTCAAATAGAATTTAATTCATCTTTATAAATCATTTTTATTCACATTTAATCCATATTTCAATTATTTCTACAATTCCAAATATTAAATCAATAATTTAATTCTCCAATTAAATCACTATATTCGAAATATTATTTATTCAACTTATAAACTTAACTTTTAAATATTTA
The DNA here is from genome assembly GCA_030765085.1 of Allium cepa. Lineage (NCBI taxonomy): Eukaryota > Viridiplantae > Streptophyta > Magnoliopsida > Asparagales > Amaryllidaceae > Allium > Allium cepa. The sequence goes on from CM060928.1 coordinate 593,752,495, forward strand.
AAATTAATTAAATATACGAATTTCAAATGCCAGAAATTCTGGGTTGTTACATTCTCCCCTACTTAAAAGAATTTCGTCCTCGAAATTACTAAGTAAGAAAAAGTCGCAAAATCAATTAACTTTTCAAAATAATTCGTTCAAATTAGATTTACCAAATCTATTTAACCTTTTAACTTTTCCCAACCATCAGTTAAACTTCTTACAAATACTTTTCTAAGTTTCCAAATCTATATATAGTTATCTTTTCAAAACCCATTATATCGTTTAACTTTCAACTCAAAATCAAAATTTAGTTTTCACAAATTTTTTTAAATTTTCCCAAAAATTTTCTAACGCCTTAAATTAACAAAAATTTCGCCAGCGTCTCCTTTGTGCGGTTCGATCCGAAAAAAATAGCAATATACATACATACATACATACATACATACATATATATATATATATATATATCACAAATATACATCCCATCTCAATGATGAGGCATCCCACAGGGAAAAAAGTGTGAAAGTACGATATGTAATTCGAGATATGTACCTTATATATTATTAGCGAGCATATACGGCTAATATAGCGCGAAAGCGAGCTCGAAATGCAAAGCAAGCGCCATACGCACCTACTGAACACTCAACAAACCGTAAGAAACATGTATATATGAAAGTAATATCAATATATAACATATACCACTACAGCAACTATATATGCCAATATAGCTAATGCAACCAAAGCAATAAATCCAACCATCAAACAACTGTCATCCAACTAACATCAACAACTCCATAACCAAATCAATATACATTCACTTCTTACTAAATTCATTGAATTGGTTTTCAATTTAATCACATTTGATTTATTAATATTGGATTCACTAACATTCATTCATTCATATTCAATTAGTTTACATTCACTAATTCATATTCCAATTTGTTCTCTTCCAATTCAAATCAAAATTCAATTCTATTTAAATTCACTTCACTTCCAATTTGGATTCAGTTATTTATAGCTTTCAATTTCATTGATTCAATTCTATATAAATTTTTATTCAATCATCTAACAACCAATGTGTATCCAACTCATCCAAATCTATTTAATTCGCTTACACTCAATTTGGTTTAACACATTTAATTCCAACTAATTTAACATTGACTTTCATTCAATTATTCAATTCACAACTTCTTAACTTAAGTTTTATTCAATTCCTAACAACATCATTTCTAATGTTGATCCATTTTACAATTAAAGTAGAATTTCTTTATATAACTCAAATTCACATTATTAATTTACTTTGATACCAAAATCAACTTCATTTACCTTCACTTTCACTATACAACTTAAGTTCATTCTCTAATTTATTTCAAATTCTATTTAATTTAACTTTTACTTGAGTCAAATTTCATATCACTATTCAAATATAGATTTTGCTTTGCTTAACAAAATTGTTTAACCATTTTAGCAATTGGTTTTACTTATCTTTTTACATTTTATAAGTTATACAACTTATTTATTCATAATTTCGTGAACATCTACCTAAGTTCACTTCCATTCACTAAGCTCATTCTTTATAATTTCAAATCCAATTCACTTTATTAACTTTCCTTTAGTTAAATTTCAAATCATATATTTATTATGCTAACTCACATTTATTTCAACTTTAGCAAAGCTAAAATTTTATTATCTCATATAATATAAGTCCAAAACTAATTTTACTTATATTCATCAATTACAACTCGGATTTTAAATGAAATCTGTTTATCACAACAAAATTTCAATTTTCAATTTACTTTGGTAGCAAATCCATCACACAGAAACTCGAAAATGATACTGATGATGCTGTAGTCATCACCCTTATCATTTCCCAGCAACAGTAGGTAATTCAGTGCTTTATATTCTTTTAAAAATTTCCTTCAATCTTTATAAATCACATTTATAAATCTTTTTACTTATATAATTTCATTATTTTACTTTACTTACATAAGATTCATTCCAACTTCCTTTATCTTATTTAGAGTTATAACGATATAACTCTTTAACTTTTAAAAATAACTTCCAAAATCATCAGAATTCAAATTTTCAAATAATTAGTCTAAATTCATTTTTACTTATAACTCATTTTTATAAATATATTCATATAGTTTTACTTCTTATATATAAGATTATTTCACAATTGTAAATCATATTAATTATAATTCCATACTATATAATTCATTTGCTTATATAATATATTCTTTGACAATTGTTGTTTTTGATTAGATTATTCAAACATCTTTCATTAACTTATATACTTTTAAATTTTCAAACAGCCAAACAGTTAGTTTATATACGCTTTAATAATTCTTGAAAAATTATTCTTTATATATAAAATATAACCGAGGTAAAATTATTTCATTTACCCAATTTAAAATGATACTATGTCGACCTGTCTCATTTAAGAGTTTGGAAATCCCTATCGATAATATGACATCCCACATACCGACCAGAATTCACAAACAGCTCAACGGATAAGCAAACACAATATAAAATATTTTTATATCAACTAACAAAGACGCGCTCATATATATAATACATTCAAACTCAATCTAAGGTGCTACAGTCCCTATCTATACTGAGTACACATCAAAGGTTAGGAATATACAAAATCTAAGCTCTGATCCCTCAAATCCGTACCCTTTGAATTGACAAAAATCCATACATGTCCGACCCAAAAAGAACAGAATGATGGAAAGTCAAGAGAAAGAAAAGAAGAGAGAAGAAGAGAAGAGAAGAAAGAGAGAAGATAGAACCAAACAGAACAAAACAAAATTTTACATCGCAGCGGAAAATATATAATATCATATCAATGATCTTTACAAAACAGAAACTGTATATATACATACATAAATCATAGTTCAACAATCAATCAGAGTTATCAGCTTGGACAGTTATAATAACCTGTCCTCACAATTGCTGATTATATACAACAACAAACAGAGCAAAGCGGATAATCAAGCAAATACGGAAGTGCGGAAATGAAGATCTCCAGCTCTCCTGCTGAAGCTCCAAAGGCATCAAATCTAGACCTGTAAATATACTCGGTCTGACCCGAGCATTGAAAGGGAAGAACGCCCAGATCAGTCTGGTAAACTAGCATGAGAAACACATTCATCTGAATTTATTAAATTACCAAACTTTTCTTTAGTTTTCAAAACAAAAGTATCTCGTAAGACAAGTCCACACATAAACACGGACATGTTTTTACCTTATGATAACTAAAACATACTCATGTGATATTATACTAGTGTCTAGTATAGAAATAATATTCAAAATAGCCGCAATTGTTACCATTATTAAATTCCAGCATACTAGGCTCTACAAATAAAATGGCAGGTACGTAGTGGACTTTGGATTTCCATACAAATGACCAGGTGAAGGGACTACCTTCCAGCAGTACATCTCTAGAAGAAACACCGAGGACCATCACAAAGGATCCTTTATGAACACAAGACCGACCCACCTCTATAACTAGATGGTACCGAATATATCAACCTCCGATCGTTACCGACCTTTATCGAGGGCCATCATAGCATACAAACCACAATAATCAGATACACGACGTCATAGCGTGTAAAGATATATCTAGGAGAGGATGATCATATCCTAATGGGAATGACCCACTTAGCCTTGCCGCATCTAACCATATTTTGGTCATTTCCGGTTGATGAGGCTAGAGGTATCGATTACCTTTCACAAAGCACAATCACATCACTTAGAATGCCACACGGCCATTTCCGTTGACTACTAATTGCCTTCCACAAAAATACAACCCTTAAGCCATACATCTCAAGGAGGGTGTTAAGCTAAGAGAAGTTGCCTTCTTCGCCACCACTGATGTACGTTTGTAAAAACCAATGTACATAATCTATAGAAATGCAATGTCAGACAAACATCCATACAAGTTGTGACGCCCTACCTCTATACCCACGCTTGCCAAGAACACTACGGTGTAGTGTTGTCAACTAGCATGGAGAATAAGGTTGTTGAGGAGCGACCATCCATGTAATTGCTTATCACACGGTGGCTATGAATAATCTTCGGAAACAAACATAGAAATAATCATAACACAAATCAGTCACAGACATCCATATCACAAGGGCGGAAGAAGATATGAATATATAACTAACACTTGAAAGTGTACATCAGAGTAGTGGTCAGTAAGATCCACAATAATACAAAAGAATAGCAACACGTGCTATACAAAAGAATACAACTATGAGTCTATATCTCAAGTGTATACAACAAAAACTGCTAATCTAAACAGTTAGCCAAAAGTCAGAGTGATGAATCCCTGGGAAGAAGTCAAGCAGAAGCACCTGTAACATCTCGGTCTGACCCGAGTATTATTTAAGAAAATAATAAACGGATCAGTCTAGCTATAAATTTCAGATGACATGATATAACATAAAAGATATGACATAAACATAAAATATCCATAATGACATACCACTATAAGTATGTAAATAATGATCAACAGAAGATCAATCAATAAGAGATAATCAATATCACAAGAATCTTCTCAAAGATTCGGAAAGGGCATCATACCCCAAACTTGTACTCATGACAAGTCAATGACATAAATTCTAGAAATCAATGCAAGAAGTCCAGAAATCATAGAAAAGAGAAAGAGGCCTATCACATCACGGTCCGAAGACCAAGGGGAGCTACCCCACATGTGTGAATGGAATCACACAGATTGAGGTCCAGACTAACCAAAAATCAAAAAGGTATGTGTGAGTGGAATCACACAAGTGGTGTCTAGTCTAACCTCACAACAAGAGACATCGCACAGTTGCTAGTCTAAATCATCAGAATGATCGTCATGATCAACGAGAAGTGTCAATTACACTAAGCTAGTAAATATAGAAGTTTAGCTTCATGTCCCATAACCACTTGCTTAACTTAAATATTTACGAACAAACTGCAAATCTTCACTAATAAAATTTGTCACAAGTGGTTCAATCGAACAAGTCCAAGAATTAACCGGCGAAGTGAACGCAAGCGTTTCATACCACTTGTTTTACTAAGTCGTTTAATTAGATTTCTCATCCGAGTGAGGTAAAGGTTTGTATATACTAATAGATTGGAAAACGGTTTAAGAAAAGAACTTTGTTATTAAAAATAGAGTTGAAATTGTTTGTTAAAAGAGTTTTGATATTTACTACTAGTATTGAAACCTTTATATTATAAAGTGACAAAACACAGAAGCAATTGTAGAAACAATCAGTCACAAAGATCGCATACGGAGATGTGAATAAAATCCCAGGAAATCAGCTCAATGTTTTTCAGATAAGATCCCCTACGGAGGGGGCGTCCAGGGGGGGTGGCAACCCCCCAAGGTGGGGGTGCGGGGGCAACGCCCCTGCTACGGGGTTCGATCTGCCCGGTCAGGTCGCGGGAGTCCAGGGGGCAGCGCCCCCGGCGGGGTGCGGGGCAGCGCCCCATCCAAAACGGTATGACCTAGTGAAGACCTAAGGGAGAATATGATCGAGCGACATAAGGGAGACGAGCGACTTAAGGAACTCGCGGGTTATAAGGGTCGAGCGACCTAAGGGAGGAGAGCGACTTAACAGAGGCGAGCGACTTAAGGGACTCGCGACCTAACATGTACGCGACCTAATGCGGCCGAGTGTGGTGCAACTCAACCAGGTGAGCGACCTAAGGGAGGAGAGTGACTTAACAGAGGCAAGCGACTTATGGGTCTCGCGACCTAACATGTACGCGACCTAATGCGCCCGAGCTAAGGTGTGGTGCGACTCAACCAGGTGAGCGACCTAACACGGTCATGCGACCTAAGTGGTCAGGCGACCTAAAATGGTGAATGGTCGAGCGACCTAACGGTGCCACGACCTAATGGCGAGCGACCTAATGGAGCGACCCAGGTCCAACGACCTAGTGCAGAACAAGCCAAGGCCAAACGACCTAAGACCTAGGGCCGAGCGACCTACGACCTAACGACTCAAAAGCCGTGCGACCTAAGGGAGTGGGCGTAATGCAAAAGGGGAACGACCCAGTATCTCGCGACCTAACGACGTAGTGGCGAGCGACCTACGACCTCAGCCCTAACGACCCACGACCCACGACCTAGCGACCTAACTCCGAAGTGACGTTTCCAGGCAGTGCGACCTAATTGCAGAAAATCCACCAAAACGCTAAAAATTGGAGTTTTTGGCCAATCCAATCCAATCCAAACCAAATGCAAATATACATGCAAAAGTGATAGGAAATCATTCCCAACAGTCCAATATAGTTATAGGCTAGAATTGTGAGATAAAAATCTCACCTTTGCACTAAAATTTATGAAGATGAAGCTTGAAAGCAAGGAGAAGCAATCCAAAGCTTGAATCCAATACCTTCTACTTGAATTTGGAGTTGAATGTTGGATTTGCAATTGAATTTGTGCTTGGAGTTTTAATTTCCCATTCTCTTCACCATTAATGCCAAAGATTGAGTTAGTTAGGAAATTTATGAAGAGTGAGGAGAAGGGGGTTGGAACTTGGGCTTAATAGGCTAAACTAACCCAAAGTCCAAAGCGGGAAAAGTTAGTGAAATTTCACTAACTCCAAACCTATCGATGTTTATACTTATAAAAATTGTAAACGGCATTTCGAACTCAATGGAAGCGGTCTCGAGTCCTAATTTGACCGTTTGCAAAAAGTAGCTTTTCGGACCAATATCCGATTAACGACAAAATATTTAAATAAAATATTTAAATATTAAATCGATAAATATGCGGGTTGTTACACAAGTTGTCTACGAACAGGACAAACAGAAGGTACTTTCCTACCACATCCTGTCAGAAAATCCCTAGAATTAGTAGCGAATGGTCCTCGCATTGGATATTTCATAAACGAAGAGACCACTGCTACTGGATGTTATTGGGATTTTAACCCCAAACGATCAACAAGCAGTCCCCCACTATGAAAATCCGGAATAACAATATCATCACAAGCAACCTGCACAATCGTCACATATACGTTGGTCCGAATTGGTTTTCGGATAAACCGATCCCGGTCTCTTCGCACCAACAACGCAAAAGCGAATCTCAACATCACACAGAAACTAAGTCTCATAGACTTATCACATTTCCAACTTTCAACTTGCTATCCTACGGGCCAAGAAGAAAGCTCGATAGATTGGAGTAATACTCCACACTATACGAATCAACATCCTCAACACAAACGATAATCAAGCCTACACAGAAGACTACGTACTAAGTGTATAACTAAATAGTTCCCACATCAAGTCGAGGAACTAAAATTTTGGCCAAGTCTGATTGTTGGTTATTTAACTATCAAAGCAAACAAACAAATATTCAGCACCATAACAATCACTGGGCCCTTTTAATTAATCTTTTATTAATTAAATCACTTGCCAAATATTCACTTCAATTTATCTTTAAAAAGATATATTCTCAAACCATTTTAACTTTTCAACATTGGAAAACTTTTCCATATACTTATTTAATAATAAGTAATTCACAAATCTACATATACTTAAATCAGGGTTAAGTATATATTTTATTCTTTAAGGAAACCGTTCTCTTTAAACATCTCTTATTTGGTTCAGAACGAATGTTGCATAAAACATCGTTACGACAACCCAAAATCACTAGTATAGGGATTCGAAATTAAAATAGATATATAAATCCCAAATACTATACAAAAACATTACCTTTCGAAAATGATTTACTATAACAACAGTGTTATAGTCCATCATTTCCTTACTTCTCGAAAACGTCTATTTCAACAATGAATGTTGAAATCTATGGTTTCGAAACTTAACACATTTTAAAACAACTTTAAACCATTTTATTCCATTCCAAAAATATAACTTCCCAAAAATATCCATTTTATCAATAGCTTATTCACTGTCCAAAATCATGAATATAGACCATTTACCAAATCCAATATTTCTATATATTTATTAAAGGATAATCCACTGTCCAAAATCGTGGATATAATGCCTTTAATAAACATTCATATCTTAACTTACCAAATTCAATTGATTTTGGAATTATAAAACAATGTTTATAAACTCCATTTATGTTTTATAAAAACTTCAATGTACAAAATTTCTTCATTAAACAATTCCATTTATAACTCAATTATATACCAAAAATCCAATTTATAAGTTAATTCACTTATAATTCATTTATTTTACAAATTCATTCATTTATAACTTCATCAATTATAAATCTATAATTTTATTTACTTATAAAATCCATTTATACTACATTTTAACACTTATAAAACTCGTTTATAATTCCAACACTTTGATTTATAAAATATTCAATTCTATAAATCTTATATATATATACTATTTATTATAAATCAAAAATATCGATTTAAATAAATTATTTTTTAATAATTTACAAATCCTTATTAAAACTTACGTAGCTCCACAAATCATACTTAAGTATTATTTCACAAAAATCATAATTTTTGTAATAATAAAAATTATAATATTTATTTATTCAAAATAAATTCAATTCCTTTACAATTAAAAAATCAATAAAATGTTTATTTTCAAAATCACTTTTAAAATCCATTTTAGATTTGGAAAGCATCACTTCAACATTTTTCAAATTCCAAAAATAGGCCCAATGCTGCAACAACGCTAAATACATCAATCACGGCATCCAAAACATCATATATCATATGATAACAGAATATATCACAATATCTGTAAAATAACACCAATACTGGTGAGGAATCCAGTTGGATCCCCCTAACCTGTCACCTGCAAAAAAATATACATAATAGAATATATGTACAATGTCCGCTTCACGGCAGACGCGCGTACAAAGGGTCATCCGCTCGTACACGAGAACGTATAGGGTCATCTGCTCCACTAGGTAGGTATATATCCAAATACCAATAAATATATCATATATTATCCAAACAATCATCAATCATCATATATTAAATTATTTCTCACTTATATAAAAATATCAGTGAGTAAGAAAGAGTGAGTTATACTCACATTGCGTCCAATAGCAGTTGAAGTGTTTTGTCCGAATAAAATTAAACAGCCGTTTAATTTTACCCAAAATTTACGCTAGCTCCAATCAACTCTAAACCAGCTCCATCGCGTAGTATTCGACAATACGAATCCAATGCAATTCATTTCGTGCGAAACGGACCTCGTATGAAAAAGTTACGCTATTTTAAAGATTGTACGAATTATATACAATTATATAAATCATTCTTTTTTATTTTAAACCTTTTGATCTGAGCCGTTCGTATTTTTCATCAAATCCAGGCCGATGCGTTCGTTCTTCCTCGTCGTGTAAATTAGAACGCAACAAAACCCATCCATGTCGAACTAAAGCCTATCGTCGCTCGACCTACAATCAACTTAAAGACGATCGCGCACCACCCATCAACGCGCCGAAGAAAGCTCCTCTCTCAGCCATAAGGGAGAATAGGATCGAGCGACATAAGGGAGACGAGCGACTTAAGGAACTCGCGGGTTATAAGAATCGAGCGACCTAAGGGAGGAGAGCGACTTAACAGAGGCGAGCGACTTAAGGGACTCGCGACCTAACATGTACGCGACCTAATGCGGCCGAGCTAAGGTGTGGTGCAACTCAACCAGGTGAGCGACCTAAGGGAGGAGAGTGACTTAACAGAGGCAAGCGACTTATGGGTCTCGCGACCTAACATGTACGCGACCTAATGCGCCCGAGCTAAGGTGTGGTGCGACTCAACCAGGTGAGCGACCTAACACGGTCATGCGACCTAAGTGGTCAGGCGACCTAAAATGGTGAATGGTCGAGCAACCTAACGGTGCCACGACCTAATGGCGAGCGACCTAATGGAGTGACCCAGGTCCAACGACCTAGTGCAGAACAAGCCAAGGCCAAACGACCTAAGACCTAGGGCCGAGCGACCTACGACCTAACGACTCAAAAGCCGTGCGACCTAAGGGAGTGGGCGTAAGGCAAAAGGGGAACGACCCAGTATCTCGCGACCTAACGACGTAGTGGCGAGCGACCTACGACCTCAGCCCTAACGACCCACGACCTAGCGACCTAACTCCAAAGTGATGTTTCCAGGCAGTGCGACCTAATTGCAGAAAATCCACCAAAACGCTAAAAATTGGAGTTTTTGGCCAATCCAATCCAATCCAAACCAAATGCAAATATACATGCAAAAGTGATAGGAAATCATTCCCAACAGTCCAATATAGTTATAGGCTAGAATTGTGAGATAAAAATCTCACCTTTGCACTAAAATTTATGAAGATGAAGCTTGAAAGCAAGGGGAAGCAATCCAAAGCTTGAATCCAATACCTTCTACTTGAATTTGGAGTTGAATGTTGGATTTGCAATTGAATTTGTGCTTGGAGTTTTAATTTCCCATTCTCTTCACCATTAATGCCAAAGCTTGAGTTAGTTAGGAAATTTATGAAGAGTGAGGAGAAGGGGTTTGGAACTTGGGCTTAATAGGCTAAACTAACCCAAAGTCCAAAGCGGGAAAAGTTAGTGAAATTTCACTAACTCCAAACCTATCGATGCTTATACTTATAAAAATTGTAAACGGCATTTCGAACTCAATGGAAGCGGTCTCGAGTCCTAATTTGACCGTTTGTAAAAAGTAGCTTTTCGGACCAATATCCGATTAACGACAAAATATTTAAATAAAATATTTAGATATTAAATCGATAAATATGCGGGTTGTTACACAAGTTGTCTACGAACAGGACAAACAGAAGGTACTTTCCTACCACATCCTGTCAGAAAATCCCTAGAATTAGTAGCGAATGGTCCTCGCATTGGATATTTCATAAACGAAGAGACCACTGCTACTGGATGTATATTGGGATTTTAACCCCAAACGATCAACAAGAAGTCCCCCACTATGAAAATCCGGAATAACAATATCATCACAAGCAACCTGCACAATCGTCACATATACGTTGGTCCGAATTGGTTTTCGGATAAACCGATCCCGGTCTCTTCGCACCAACAACGCAAAAGCGAATCTCAACATCACACAGAAACTAAGTCTCATAGACTTATCATATTTCCAACTTTCAACTTGCTATCCTTCGGGCCAAGAAGAAAGCTCGATAGATTGGAGTAATACTCCGCACTATACGAATCAACATCCTCAACACAAACGATAATCAAGCCTACACAGAAGACTACGTACTAAGTGTATAACTAAATAGTTCCCACATCAAGTCGAGGAACTAAAATTTTGGCCAAGTCTGATTGTTGGTTATTTAACTATCAAAGCAAACAAACAAATATTCAGCACCATAACAATCACTGGGCCCTTTTAATTAATCTTTTATTAATTAAATCAATTGCCAAATATTCACTTCAATTTATCTTTAAAAAGATATATTCTCAAACCATTTCAACTTTTCAACATTGGAAAACTTTTCCATATACTTATTTAATAATAAGTAATTCACAAATCTACATATACTTAAATCAGGGTTAAGCATATATTTTATTCTTTAAGGAAACCGTTCTCTTTAAACATCTCTTATTTGGTTCAAAACAAATGTTGCATAAAACATCGTTACGACAACCCAAAATCACTAGTATAGGGATTCGAAAATAAAATAGATATATAAATCCCAAATACTATACAAAAACATTACCTTTCGAAAATCATTTACTATAACAACAGTGTTATGGTCCATCATTTCCTTACTTCTCGAAAATGTCTATTTCAACAATGAATGTTGAAATCTATGGTTTCGAAACTTAGCACATTTTAAAACAACTTTAAACCATTTTATTCCATTTTAAAAATATAACTTCCCAAAAATATCCATTTTATCAATAGCTTATTCACTGTCCAAAATCATGAATATAGACCATTTACCAAATCCAATATTTCTATATATTTATTAAAGGATAATCCACTGTCCAAAATCGTGGATATAATGCCTTTAATAAACATTCATATCTTAACTTACCAAATTCAATTGATTTTGGAATTATAAAACAATGTTTATAAACTCCATTTATATTTTATAAAAACTTCAATGTACAAAATTTCTTCATTAAACAATTCCATTTATAACTCAATTATATACCAAAAATCCAATTTATAAGTTAATTCACTTATAATTCATTTATTTTACAAATTCATTCATTTATAACTTCATCAATTATAAATCTATAATTTTATTTACTTATAAAATCCATTTATACTACATTTTAACACTTATAAAACTCGTTTATAATTCCAACACTTTGATTTATAAAATATTCAATTCTATAAATCTTATATATATACTATTTATTATAAATCAAAAATATTGATTTAAATAAATTATTTTTTAATAATTTACAAATCCTTATTAAAACTTACGTAGCTCCACAAATCATACTTAAGTATTATTTCATAAAAATCATAATTTTTGTAATAATAAAAATTATAATATTTATTTATTCAAAATAAATTCAATTCCTTTATAATTAAAAAATCAATAAAATGTTTATTTTCAAAATCACTTTTAAAATCCATTTTAGATTTGGAAAGCATCACTTCAACATTTTTCAAATTCCAAAAATAGGCCCAATGCTGCAACAACGCTAAATACATCAATCACGGCATCCAAAACATCATATATCATATGATAACAGAATATATCACAATATCTGTAAAATAACACCAATACTGGTGAGGAATCCAGTTGGATCCCCCTAACCTGTCACCTGCAACAAATATACATAATAGAATATATGTACAATGTCCGCTTCACGGCAGACACGCGTACAAAGGGTCATCCGCTCGTACACGAGAACGTATAGGGTCATCTGCTCCACTAGGTAGGTATATATCCAAATACCAATAAATATATCATATATTATCCAAACAATCATCAATCATCATATATTAAATTATTTCTCACTTATAGAAAAATATCAGTGAGTAAGAAAGAGTGAGTTATACTCACATTGCGTCCAATAGCAGTTGTAGTGTTTTGTCCGAATAAAATTAAACAGCCGTTTAATTTTACCTAAAATTTACGCTAGCTCCAATCAACTCTAAACCAGCTACATCGCGTAGTATTCGACAATACGAATCCAATGCAATTCATTTCGTGCGAAACGGACCTCGTATGAAAAAGTTACGCTATTTTAAAGATTGTACGAATTATATACAATTATATAAATCATTCTTTTTTATTTTAAACCTTTTGATCTGAGCCGTTCGTATTTTTCATCAAATCCTGGCCGATGCGTTCGTTCTTCCTCGTCGTGTAAATTAGAACGCAACAAAACCCATCCACGTCGAACTAAAGCCTATCGTCGCTCGACCTACAATCAACTTAAAGACGATCGCGCACCACCCATCAACGCGCCGAAGAAAGCTCCTCTCTCAGCCCATATATCATCAAGCTCGGTCGAGCATAAGCACAGAAAATCGTGCCAAACTGGTAGGCAAACGCGGCCCTCTAGCGACCACCATGACACTCCAAATCAGATCACATCCGTTGATCTGAAAGCTCTCGTCTTCCCCTACCTTTTGTAGTTGAAAATTTTTCGTAATGGTCAACGGATTGGAAGGAAATCAAGGAGGAAGGAGGCGAAATTCTAGCCATTAACAGTAAAGTGGCGGCTAGGGTTAGCTTGCCCTAGGTTTGTTGCAAATGAAGAAAATCAAGGGCTTTTATAGAAAATTCTAAAACACTATTCATCCGAAAATTTTCTGAACTCCAAACGAAGCGTGCCGCCTGGCATTTATAATGTTTTACCCATATTCCGAACACAATGGAATATATATCGAAAGCCAATTCGATCATATTTGGAAGATAGATTTTCGAATCGACTATTTAAATTTAAAATTCACTTAAACCGATTTCTACGCATTTTAGTTTACCCCGGACAAACCGTAAGTCAAATTGACACAAAATTTGAAATCATACAATAATATAACATTACGGATCCGATGAAACTGGTTTCATCGAAATCCGAGAATGTTTTAAAAATGGCTATTTTACTAGTCAATTAAATATTAAAATATTCAATTTCTGCAAATTAACTTTTAATTCGATTTTAAAAGTTTTCTATCATCATTATAATTCAAATAGGATTTAATTCATCTTTATAAATCATTTTTATTCACATTTAATCCAATTTTCAATTATTTCTACAATTCCAAATATTAAATCAACAATTTAATTGTCCAATTAAATCACTATATTCGAAATATTATTTATTCAGCTTATAAACTTAATTTTAAATATTTAAAATTAATTAAATATACGAATTTCAAATGATAGAAATTCTGGGTCGTTACACCTTTATTAATCACCTCCAAATAGTGTCTTAAATTCCTACTTTATTTAGCAAATCAATCAATTAAAGAGTTATTAGCAATGGGATTAGCAAGAGATTCATTAATTACTATTTGAGTGCCTCAGAATTCAGGCCAATTAATATTAATCTTGGATCTACCATGATTTTAGTGCGTCTTGGAATCTAAGAGAGTGATTTGTGTCTCTTATTATACCATGGTTGCTAATATACTATTAAACAATGTTTTTAAAATGATTTCAAAAGTTAAAATGTGTTTTATGATAGATCAACCTAACAATGAATTTTAAACCGAATTTAAAAGATTAAATGTTGAATTTAATTCCTTTTTGGCTGTTTGATCAAATTGATTGATATTTTTCCATATGGTTAATTTTGTATTTTATAAATGCTTGATTCTTGACTATATTGATTGATATAATGTTTGTATGTAGTGTTATATTTTTAAATGGTTATTTTGAAGTAGTAGAGGGAACTTAGTGACCACCATGTCGAAGGTTGCAATATGAAAAAAAAAATCATATCTTAGTGTTTACATGCAAAACAGATCAAAAGGAGGGATGAACGGTTGATGTTGGAGCGGTAACTTGGCCAACATTTGGCTAAGTGTATCATTCGGTGTCGAACGGTCTAGCACCATTCAAACCTGAACCGTTTGGGTGAAGTTGAAGTGCAAAAGTGTACATGAGGAAGTGAGTGGGGGCTTGGGTGATTTCTTCAGGTATGTTGTTGAAAAACTCAAAGCTATCACTTCAAAGATGTAGAGAAATCATGACCCCATAATGGTTTTGATAGACTCCAAACGATTTTGGATGCGATTCGCCTGACTTTGGGGCTTTGATGCTACTGCTTCAAAACAAGATGAATATGACTCTGGGCAAGGCTATAACAATCCATTTAAACATTTTAACACTTAGCCAATTTTGGCCGAGTGTTGGGATCGCACTAGGAGTACCATTGTACCAGCTATGCTTTGTTTATGAATTTTGGCATGTTTTCATGGGGCATGTGGTTATCGATCGACCGATGTTTTGGACACCTATTTTGATGCATACTGATGGCGATGACTAATTCTACAACAAGGGAAACGATGTGAATTTGGATGAGAAATTTTGAGATCTACTTCGGTAACGATATAGGGAAGTAGAGTGATGACTTTAGGACTAATGTGATGAGATTATGTGGCCTTGTGGTATGTCCAAAACATTGCGAGCTTCCATGTATTAATGATGTGAATCGGTTGGGTCAAGTACTCAAGTGAAAAGCGTGTGTAAGAATTTGTTATGGTACATGAAGGTACGTTCAATGATGTAAAATGATAAGGTGGAACATAGTGTGTTCTACTGTAGGGCCATGAGCTAAAGGTATCATAGGTAAATCTGGATGTGATATGCATTTTGTGGGGTAAAGGTATGTGTTCCTAGACCTTGGTGATGGTCTGGCCTCCCTTAGTGAGGGTAGTACCTAAAGTGATGGTATATCGAGCATCAAATCCAATTGCAACGTAGTGTGTCACTGAATTTTGTGATGGTTGTTGGAGTTATCATATATCACACAGACGTTTAGTGATGAAGCGAGACATTAGTAAATATTACTATGATTCCTATGTGTGCTACGATTGTTATGTTTTGATTGTTGTATGTTTGGGATGGATGTCTTATGATGTAGGTACCGCTATGTTAGATATCTCGATGCCCTATTTTGTACTTAGTGTAGCACACCCATATGATGATTGAGTAACATAAATTGTGTTATTTTCAAACTTGTTGGATGCAGAAACACGTTAGCTATGATTCTTCATATCTTATGTTCCGCTTTACTATATCTGCTTTTATAGTATCTTGAGATTTTAGATCGCTCATACCAGACTGTTGTTTGACTTGATATTTTATGCTTTTCTTCTTATTATCTTGAGTATTCTTAAATGAGTAGACTATATAGTTTGTATGAGATAGCTCAGGGAGTTGTTCGGAGGAAAAGCAGGAGGCTATATGTTTCATATATCTACTTTCAGAGCTTATCCTCTATATTTTCGCTGTACAGACTCTGAGCTTTATCAGTGCTATGCTACTATTTATCTTGAGACAGCTTCATGTAAGTTTATTTTTTATGTCTAAACTCTATCTCCTTTTTGATATAACTATGATGAACCTGGTTATTATGGTTCTATGGTTCATTTTAGTTATATTATTGTCTGCCAGTTTCAAATCTATATGTTATTTATATGTTATCCTACGCACTATGAGATACACGATAGGTTTTTTGGAGTTTATTAGCTTACCCTTGGCTACTGATCTAAATTAGTCGGCTACCTTTGTAGTGCACTATACATTTATATTAGGTATATAGTGTAGAGCATTCATCACATTATTATTTATGAATTTTTAGGGAAATTCATAAATAATAATGAAAAATCTATTTTTAACTGAATTCGGAGAATTTATTATTATGCACTAAATAATGTGAGATTTAATAACTAATATGTTATTTATAAAAGTTTTATTGTATTGAGTAAATAACAATACAATTATTTTTAACTTTATGAAGTTAAGGAAAATATTGTTATTACTATTATTATTTGAGTAATAAAAGTAAGAGATATGTTGGATATGACAATAATAATAATAAAGATGTGTTTTCAAAAGTACTTTGTGTTAGGCTTTTAATATTTTGGGATAAATGGCAATAAAAGGAGTTTATGGAATTTAAAATGGAATATGATTATTTTTGAGTTAAATTGTAAAAAATTACTTATGGAAATAATAAAGTGGTTTGAGTATATATTATTAGTTGACTTAAAATAATAATATTATTGTTTTCGAAAGTAATTTAAGGAAAGTACTATTTTTGATTAACTAATAATGTTTGAGAAATTTAAAGTAATATTTTGGAAATAAATGATTTTCAAAGTATATCATCATTAGGGAAGTATTTATTTTTGATAGGAAAAACAAATATTTTATTTTGCATAGGCAAGCGGATTACAATGGCCATTACACTTTACAACTTTAAAATAGATCTAAGGAAAGATGCCTTAGCAACTAAAGAAAAGGAGAGAAAACAAAGGGAAACAAGTAGGAGAAACACATAGAGAACTGACCTAGAAGAATTAGGTCCAACTAGAGAATCTTTTAGATTTTAAATAACAAGTTAATGCCACGTTAAAACCATTTATGTCACATATCATAAATATATAGGTCATCGAATATAAGCGACATAGTCTTTGGTTTGCATAGTATAAAGCTTTAAAACATGGAAATATAGAAATGTCGACATTGATGACCTTCAGCATCAATATCAGTCATTAATATCGTTTATGCCAAAATAAAAAATAGGCGGCATGATTGCCATTTATATCAATGTTGAAAGTAAGGTTTGTATGCGACAATACTGCCTAAAATAATAATGTCCAAATAATATATATGTGGCATTATTCTCTTTAATATCAACGTCGAAATGCAGCATTACTGCCTTATAAAATTGATGTTTGTATAAAACATGCGGCATAGGGGGCATGCAGCATAGAAAACATGTGGCAATGGGGGCATGCGGCATAGAAAATATACGATGTAGAAAATATGTGGCATTGAAAAACAAGTGGCATAGAAAACAGGCGGCATTGTTTAAAACCATAGTCAAAACTTGAAGCATTACCTAGTCGATAAATATTATGCATCAGTATTGACATAATACATTTATCTTTAAAGCAATACTAGCGGCATTACAATAGCCAAAGTGAAATATGCGACGTTGATAGTTGTGGAATAGATGGACGTCGACATTGATTAATAACACTGTGGAAATCTCATAATTGACATATAACTATTTTATTTTAAAAAAAAGCAATTTCTTTTCACAAATTCCAATCCTTTGTCAAATTGTTTTTAGATAATACACTTCTTTATCAAATCTTTTTCAAAAATCCACTATGAATCATATTACATTTTTCGAAATAATTTGCAAACCATTCATTTTATATTAATATTTTAATATAATTATCAAGCTTTTCTAGCCTAATAAATTCATAATAATTCATAAACACTCGGGAAAACTCCTAAAAAATCATAATAAATTAGAATTAACATATCCTTTAACATATAAAAATTGTGGGACCAAAATCATTATTTAATTATTTTTAATAATTAAAACAAATAAATCATTTTCATTACTTAGGAAATTTATAAAATATTCATACTTTCTTGGAATATTATGAAACTAAAAACCCACTTTTAAAATAATGTTTCTAACATCATATCCAAATTTCCTTTTAGGCTTTCACATTCAAACCTATTAACTAATTTCATAAACAAATCCAATAAATCATCAATAATAATCATCTTTCATTCATAGTATAACATAATAACAATCATAAGATTCGGCTTTAATTAGAAAACCAAAAATAAACAAGTGTACTTGAGATGAGTAATCATTACTCACCTTGATTTGATTATGAGACTTGAGATTTGAGTTTAGATTTTATTTCCCTTAAGCATAATCTTGATTACATAGCTTTTTCTTCCCTTGAACTCCTTAATAATGGTGACCTTGAGTACGTTTATGTTTGTATAAATGTGAATGAAACGAGGGAGAGGAGAGTGAAAGGGTTTATTTAAGAATTGTAATAGTTTTTTCTTTTTTGCCCCTCACTATATTCCTCCTTCTTATTAGTGTTTTAATCAATCTTATTAGTTTATTACTTAAGGCTCGACCAGTTTGATTATCAAATAGCATTCCCCTCATCTCCCTACATTATTTTATATAATTTATCTAATTAATATCCTAAATAATATTAATATTAATCAATATTAAAGGTGTTATAGAGTCCCCTCCTTAAGGAATTTCATCCTCGAAATTACGATAGGTACATAACATCAAACATAATCATAGATATAAAACATACCATCAAAAAAATCAAGATAACAATCACTAACCCTGTCCTTTGTCTCCGAGGTACAGTCTCCCTCATCCTCGCTCTATTGGAGCTTCATCAATATGACAATCTTGTTCCTTAACTTCTTCTCATCTCTACTACAATACAGACTGGTTGCCTAACAGTAGTCATGTCTGGTTCCACTACTAAATCTTCCAATGAAGTCGAAGTAAAAGTAGTCTCTGGATCTGAACACATTTCCTAAGATGAGAAACACGAAAAACATTGTGGATACCTACCAAACTTCTTAGTTATTCTATCTAATAAGTGAGTTTTTTAATCCTTTCTGTAATAGAAAATGGTCCAACAAATCTAAGTGCTAATTTCCTTGATTTTTCAAATTGGATAACACCCTTCATTTGTGATACCTTGACAAAAACATGATCTCCAACTGATAACTCCAAGTCCTTACACCTCTTGTTTGCGTAAATTTTCTACCTAGATTGAGCGTCCTTCATCCTTAATTAGATCAACTCAATCTTTTTCGTGGAATTTCTCACCAAATCTAGACTGGTCTATCCCCGGTCTATAATCAGCATATCAGTGATTTGTATGGCCTTCCCTTCAAAGCTTCAAAATGTGTTATCCTTATACTTGTCTGATAACTATTGTTATAGGAAAATTCGACTAAGGTATATGATCTTCCCACAATCCTCCAAAATCTATCACATAAGCTCTTAACGAATCTTCCAAAATATTGTTAACTCTTTCTATTTGCTTATCTGTCTGTGGATGGTAAGCAATACTCTTCTTGAGCTTGGTGCCCAAAACATCTTGTATACTCTTTCAGAATTCACTAGTGAATAAGTAATCTCTATTATTGGCTATGCCACTTGGAAAACCAAGCAGTATGACAATATTTTTCATAAATAACTTAGCCAAAACAGGTGCCATCCTTGTCGACTTAACGGGAATGAAATATGCACTCTTAGTCAATCTATCCACTATAGCTCAAATACTTTCATTTCCTATATTCGACCATGGCAACCCATTAATGAAATCCATAGATATAGAATCACATTTCCACATTGGTATATCTATAGGTTGAAGCAAACAACTTGGCTTTTGATGCTCACCTTTCACTTGCTGGCAAGTCACACATTGCTTTACCCATAAGCCTACCTCCCTTTTCATTCCTTCCCAGAAGAAACTTCACTTCATGTCTTAGTACATCTTAGTTCCTCCAAGATGAATGTTAAACTTCAATCGATGACACTCCCTAAGGAATTTCGTCCTTCGGTCTCCCTCATCTGGAACACACAATCGTCCCTTCTTCCTCAATCATCCATTTTGGTGAAGATAAAAATCTTTCAAATCATCAATCTCAACTCCACCTTTTAATCTTCCAATCAATTTAGCTAACCATGGATCATCTCTCTGCTTACAAGTAATTCTCCCGATCAACACTGGTCGAACTTCTAAATAATAATATTTCAATATTCTGATTAGACCTAGCTATCGACCTTAACTGCACACTAGTCAATGCTTCTAAATCTTTCCACTCCGCTAATATTGCTAAACCGCATTCTGATGTTTTCTACTAAGTGCACCAATAATTTTATTACATTTACCTGGCGCATACTCAATGCCGAAAATCATAAGCTGCTAAAAAGTCTAGCCATCTCTGTTGTCTCATATTCAATTCTTTATGAGAGAATAAATACCTTAAAAACTTATGATCCGTATACAATTTAAATATCCGTTGAATACCTAACTTCATATGGTATGAGCTATCGAGAAGCATAGCAATCACTTTATCTTTTTGCGTCAACACAGCTCCTAATCCTATTCCATATGAGTTTGTATACACCACTAAATCCTGATTACCATCTGATACAACTAACAAGAGTACATTGGTCAATAAATGTTTTAGCTTCAAGAATGCTTCCTCACACATATCCATCGAAACATACTTCATATCCTTCTTTGTTAATTTAGTTATCGATGCTTCTATATGAGAGAAATCGTTGATGAATCTTTGATTATAGGCATTTAACACAAGGAAACTCTTTATCACGTTCACCATCTCAGGTCTCCTCTAATTATTAATAGCTTCAATCTCAGTTGGATTTACTGACAACCCATTTTTTGAAACTACATGACCAAGAAACTTCACTTCTTTCTTACAAAAATTACATTTCGAAAACTTAACTTTTAACTGATGTTTCCTTAACATCTTAAGCGCTATTCTAAGGTGAGTCTCATGACCTTACTAGAATATTTTAGAATGCCATCTATAAATACTAACATGAACCTATCTAAATGCTCTTTGAAGATTCGATTCATTAAATCTACGAAGAAAGCAGGCACATTGGACAACCCAAATCGCATTACTAACCACTTATACGAACCATACCTTGTTCGAAATGCTGTCAAAGTAAAATCGTCCTCCACCCCTCTAAATTGATGGAACCATGTCGCGAAATCCAATCAAGAAAATACTTTGGCTCCACTCAACAGATCAAACAAATAATTAATTATTGGAAAAGGATATCTATTTTTTATCATCTTCTCATTCAACTTACGATAGTCAATACACAATCTCAATGACCCGTTCGATTTCTTTGCGAACACTATGTCCGCTCCTCAAGGACAACTGCTTGGTTTAATAAAAATCTTTCCTTCTAAGTCCACCAGGTGTACCTTTAACTCCTTTATCTCAATAGGAGTCATTCTGCCATGCAGTCTACTTATAGGTTCAGCTCTAGGTACAAGATCTGTTTAATGCTCAATAGCTCATTACAGTGATAGTCCTATAATAGGCTCAAAACATCTATAAATTCTCTAATGACAAAAATGCATTTTAACGTGTCGTCCTCCTCCATTGCACCCAGTAAAGCATAAACTTCAAAATTTGAGTTCTCTACCTAGTATATAATTTGATCGCTACTATTAGGGTATCTTGGTAATATTTCCCTATCTTGGTAAAACATTCTAGCATTAAATTTGCTTAACCAATCCATACACAATATAATTCCAAGGCCCAAAATAAAAAAACATGCAAACTATAGGCAAATATATGACCTAACAATTCAAACTTTAAATGGTCACATCTTATCCCAAGAATTGCATATCCTCCTATCGGATTCACAACCCTTAAGGAAGTAACAAGATGTAATGGTTCTAAAGTAAGCTTATCTACCAAACAATAAGAGTTAAAAGAATGTGATAACAAGTATGCCATGTATCAAAAGTGGTACTCTCATCACAGACTTTTCTTTCTCCTCTATTGTTGGTATTGAGATAGATGGTTCCAAATCATATCCTTTTCCTTTCTTAACCTAGCTAGTTCCTTGCACTAATTCTTGTAATGCCCTATTAGTCACAATTAAAGAGCTTCATGTTCTTCCGTCTAATGACCTTTTTTCCATCCGCGTAACGACACTCTTTAGCAAAGTGCTCACTCCTGTCACACTTGTAGCAAACAATATTAGATTTTCCTCTCTTCGTATCTCCTCCCTTTTGACTTCCTTTTTTGGGAAAGAATTTTCTTTTCTGACTCGTACCACCATGAGTATCCACTAGCTTATTATTACTAAACAGCCCAAGCATCTCTTTCTTCCTCAATGTCATCTCTACTACTACCTCACAAGGGTCTCTAAGATGCAACAGTGTTGCTCTGACAAGCTCTGGTTTCAATCCCCTGCTAAACTTCTAGTTTCTCTTAATCATAGTATCCATAGTTGCATATCCATATCTGGAAAGCTTGCTCAAACCTAGTCGCATACTCAAGCATAGACATATCACCTTATTCCAACTCAACAAACTTTCTAAGCATAGTTGACTTGGCTATCTCAGATATGAATCTCTCCTCGAATCTCCTTTGAACTACGTCCAAGTCAAGTTCTCTTTTGATACTCCCACGGTTACATTATTCTACTAGTACAATCCAACTCCTTGCAATTTCCTGAAAGCTAATCTCCTCTTCTGCTCATCAATCAGACCTAAATCAGAAAAAATCCTTTCATAATAAAGCAGCTAATTCTCTACTTCAATTGCATCCTTAGTTCCAATAAATGACTTTCCTCTAAGTTTTGCATAATCCTGACTTGGCATAACATAGTTGTTGACAACCAGAACTTCAGGATTTGTCCTCTAACATTTCCACCAACTAATCCAACTACAACTCCAACTTGCATCATGTTGGCAATGAACTAGTACATAGCTCCCATATCTACCGATGGTGTTCCAGTTCCCACATTAGTTGCTAATTGTTGGCCCAGATTCCTCTTTATGTTGGGCCTGACATTTCCATTAGTTGTGGTGCTACCTCCATCGAAATTCACTCTTCGGTTTCCTGCCTCCATATCATACTTTCCTTAAATCTGCATTCGAACCTTAGTAAGATATGGAAGAACAGTCCAAAAGAGAGGGAATAATAGAGATAAGATATATACTTATTTATAGAAAATACAAGTACGTTACTGTAGCGTTATCCCATACCCCAATCTTATTCTCTGAATCATTTGGATTATGTTTTGAAAAACTATTTTAAAGTAAAATTCTTTTAGTTTTACATAAACCTTTGCTTTGATACCAAGTTGTGACACCTCCCATTCTGAGGCCTAAAATTAAATGTTACTGATGTTGCAGTCATCAATAGTATTATTCTCCGATAACAAAATGAGATTACTTAACAGTATCATTATTCACTTCAAAGCACACGAGTATGAAAATTTTCTAGAACATGGATTTCATTAATTAATTTCCATATTCATTACATAATCCCAAAAAGTTGCCCAAGTTCAAATAAAATATAAGTATAACAAAATACTCTAAGGGAGACATATGAAAATGCCTCCTTGATTGGTCAAAGTTTACTACTAGACAGATACAACTTCTGTCATTATATACATTCAAAAAAACAATAACACAACAGACATAAATAGACTTCAATATAGCTAGCTCGGCGTTTTGCACGTCTTGGAAAGCTTTATTCACTAAACCTAAAACCTAGAAACCTTACTCTCGAACTATTCACTTGAGTACCCAAGAGTTAAAGGGGAAAAACAAAAACTTCACATCAAACAAAAAGTCTAGTGTGGATAATAATACGCCATCTCGATATAGACATTTAATGAGACTACGGCGTTGAGTGGATTGGTTTTTCTCCTCACTAGAATCTTATGATGATGTAATGATCCAAAATTTCAGTCATTTGAATTTGGAGTATTTAATTGACTTTAAATATTAAAAAGTTAATTTTAACTTATATTTCAAATTCAGCAAATTATTTGATAAGTGGATTATTTAAGTGGATATTTGGAATTGTGTAGAATCAAAAAATCTTGAATTTGATGTGAATAAAAAAACGAAATGACATTGAAAGTTGATTTAAATTCTTTTTGAATAAGAATAAAGATAGTAAACTTTTAAATTTGAATAAAAGTGAATAAACTGGTTTTAAATAATAATCAGTTATAAATTGACAGGGGCAAATAGCCATGCGGGGCATTGTTTCGAATTTTGACGAAATTAGTTCCATTGAATCCATAATAGTATATTATTATATGATGTTGAATTTTGTGGCGATTGGACGTATCATTTTGGCGTGTGAGATAGAGAAGTGTAGAAATTAATTTCAGAAATTTATAATATAATTGGATTTGAAAAGCTATCTTCTGTGTACGATAAAATTAAGTCTCGAGACTAGTTCCACTGTGTTTGAAAATAGGGGTATAACATATAGAATGCCAGGAGACACGCGTCATTTAGAGTTTAATTTTTTCAGTCATTTAAAGCTAAATATTTTACTATTAAAATAATATTTTAAGTCATACCTATACGTCCATCATGTATCTGCCCAAACCCTATGTTAACCCGCCTTTTGGCATGGCCGTAAACAGACGGATTTAACTAAATCAATTGCTCGATTATCGTGGCTGGAATACGACGAGTTTGAGCCAGCTGGATGGGTAGACGGACAATCATGGATAATGATCATGATTATGAAGCCGGGGTTCGACATGGTCAATCGACAAAAGTCGCGGGATATTGGAAATATGTGTTTCAAAAAGTCGAGTTGGCGCGAGTCACCTGGAGTTTACTTCGAGTCATGCCTAGCTTTGCTTTGAGTTTTCATGAAGTTTGCTTCAGGTCACGTTGAGTTGTGCTTCAAGTTGCTTTGGGCCGGTAGGAGTTCACGAGTGGATCGGCAAAAGGTCGTGGTTCGGCATGCTTTGGGTCGGTCGGGCATAGACACTAGGTCGGTGTTGTGAAGGCTTTTGGTCGGTAGGAAGGTGGTTTGGTCATGATGGAGTGGATCGGCATGGTTTAGTGGGTCAGGGTCGGCACAAGGTTATACTCAGGTCAATAGTTAAACATGCTCGGATCTGTGGATTGGTTTTAGATCGGTGAACATGGGTTCGGCAGAGGAAAAGTACTTGGGTTGGCATCTATCTTTCTTTTGGATCGGTAACCTACAAACTTCGAGTCTGCTACATACTTTCTCTAGGTCGGTCGTTTATGTGCTCTGGGTCGGTATGTCAAAGGAAAGGGGATCGGGGTGTTTGCTGCTTCGAGTCCCAACTTCATTTACTTCCAGTCATGGACGATCGTGCTTTGGGCCAATGCTATGTTTACTTTGGATTGGCAAAACTCCAGCAGGGGATCGGTTGTAGTGATGTATTTTGGATCGACTATGGCCTTGATGGGCCTGGACTACTTAGGAAGCGTAATAACTTAGGTTTTCCTATAAATACAGCCGGTGGGGCTTCAGAAAGGTGGATCTTCATTCTGTTTCCCTTCTTCTTCTCCATTAAGGCTACTCTGCCATTATTGTTTTGAAAACTCCAAATTGTAACTGTAATTAATTCTCATATCAATAAAAATGAAATCTCTGGAGTGGACGTAAGCCAAAGTCAGCCGAACCACTATAAATCCTCTATTATTATTGCTTTGTTTTTAATTTTTACTGCTCTTCATATTTATACTCTCAACATATATTCTATTTTTGATCTGTGACTGTGATTTGATGCTTTTATCTAGATTTGGGTGTTAATGACCTATTGGTTTTCTAACATTTGGTGCTTTCATGAGAAAGCTTGCATTCAGGGATTATAAAGCTTGGATTTTTGATTTAAAGGCTTAGGAACTCGGTTTCTGGGAAGAAATGGTTAGGCCATCGACAAGGAGACAAGTGACAGAAATAAGCAATCTAGAGGGAAGTCAAGGGGCCTCTTTTGGAGATGAAGCAGATCAAGCATCCACCTACATCATTAGGGACAAGATGCAGGTCATGATGGGTTCCATGTAAGAGCAGCTGATGAAAAGGCAAGAGGAATTGATGCAGGCTCTTTTTAGGCAATTTGGACAGGCAAGAACAGCAGAAGCTGTAGGAGCTTAGATCCATGGAGTTGGATAAAAAGGATTCAACAGGCAAGTGAATGGAGTGGATCGGCAGGGGACAACCCCAAATCAGCAAATAACTGTCAGTATGGATGGACCTAGACTCAAGGGCACACCACCGAGTAATGCTGGACCAATCCATGGAGGGATACCAGATGATGCTGTGCAGCCTGGCGCTAACGGGAATACAGGAGTATGTGACGAGGAGTATGAGCCAAAATTCCCTCGTGGACTTGGAGGGAAGTTTGGAAATGTAGATGAGGAGCAAACCTTGGTAGGTAACACTGGATTGGCTGACATTATCAGGCGAACTATTCGTGGAGGTGTGACAAATAGGGATTTGGAGGAAGCAAACAAAAGTCCATTTACCCGTAACATTAGGATGGCTAGGAATCCACCCGATTTCAAGCAGCCTGCTTTGGAAGTATATAATGGTAAGATGGATCCCACTAACCACTTGATGAGATACACAAGGAATATGGAAGTATTGTAGGGCATCATAGGAGGTTATGGCCCGGTGTTTCCCCTATACTTGATCGATATAACTACTTTGTGGTTCAGACAGCTAGAAGATGGATCTATTGGAACATGGATAGAATTAGTGGGCAGGTTTTCGAAATAGTTTTGAGTTCACATCTAAAGGCCAAAGAATGTGACGACACTGATGTCGATGAAGAAGAAGATGGGAGAATCGTTCAAGACTTTTTTTAACTTGGCTTAATGCAGTAGTTACTTTGGTGGATCGACCGGATCCATCAATAGTTCTGATGGCGGCAGTATCAGGAGTTAGAGATAATTCGGATTTCAATGTGTCGTTGATAAGGGATTCACCAATGGATTTTAGGGAATTCTTTCAAGAAACTGAGAGGTTTCTTCGACAAGAGGATGCATGTTTGAATATGTAGTCAAAGGAGGTAACATGGTTAAGGGTAGAGAACCGTCCGATGAAAGCTCAGGTAAAGACAAGGATAAAGGGAAGAGAAAATGCTGGGGTGAACCAAAATTGTCCACTTACATAGGACTGAAAGAGACATTGGAATGTCTATACATGGATACTCGAGATCGCATTCCTTATCTAAGGCCGACAAGGAGGCAACCCTCAAAACGCGAAAGGGCATCGGGAAGGCAATATTTCTTTGATGACCTGGACGGGCACGATACAAAAAGTTGCAGGCATCTAAATGATATAATCGAGGAGCTTGTAAGGAATGGTCAGTTGTCGCAATATGTCTAAACTCAAAATGCGGCGGTGGAACAGGAGTAGCCATCGCCTACCTTGAATGACAATAGCACGAGGCCTAGGAAATGTGGTTGATTGGTCATCAACTAATCGTGATGGTTTGGAATAAGTAGCAAACTCTAGGCCGATGGCTAAGTCACTTACTAATGTATGGGGATAGAGACAACCCTTAGGCATGTTCTGAGATGATCATAAACCGTGATGCTCTGGTTTGTGAAAGCTGTTTTTTTTTCTTTTTGGCTTGGGCACTTGCTTTTCTTGGTTTGGTTTTGGAGTTTGGTTTGAACTCCTGGTTTTGTTTGTTTTCTAATTTGGATTCCGGTTGGACATTTGTCTTTTGGTTTGGACTTTTGATATGGATTTCTGGTTTAAATCTTGATTTTGGATTGGATTTTAATTGATTTTTTGTCTGGTTTTTTGCTAAAAGGTCGTCGGGAATGGATTATGCTCGACAAGGATTCAGAGAGACCAGAATTTGGCCTAGGACTTAGGCCTCATAATATCTATCAGATACTATTTCAGGTCGTTGAGTATGGACTATGCTCGCCATGGGTCTGGAACGACCAGGATTCGGCTTAGGACTTAAGCCACGACATTACTCAGTGTTCATTGGCACTGAAATAGGAACATCATTACTTAACATAGGTCGTCGAGTATAGAGTGCGCTTGGCAAGAACCCGTAGAGGTTACGGGTTCGGATTTCTGCTGTGAACAGCTAAGAATTAGGCAAAGGAAACATAGAGTTCCCGGTTTTGGATTTTAGGACCCGGCAAGGTCCTCGATTTGGATTACCTAACTCGGAGAGGTCCCAAACTCTGATAAATGATTCGGAGACATCATGGATTCGGTTAACGGATTTGGGATGGATTCAAAATTGGATAATGACTCGAAGCAATCGTGGATTTGGATAAGGATACGGCAATGGCATTTAGATAAAATGGATTGGATTATGGATCAGATGGTATGACTAGGGATGACATACGGACTTTGGATGACGGATTTGAAATTATTTAAAACATGCCTTCCTATCGCAAGGCATGTTTTGGGGGGGAAATGTTAACCTGCCTTTTGGCAAGGCCGTAAACATGCGGATTAAACTAAATCGATTGCTCGGTTATCGAGGCTGGAATACGACGAGTTTGAGTCAGCTGGATGGGCAGACGAACAATCACGGATAATGATCATGATTATGAAGCTAGGGTTCGGCATTGTCGATGGACAAAAGTCGCGGGATATTGGAAATAAGGGTTTCTACAAAATTCGAGTTGTCATGAGTCACCTGGAGTTTACTTTGAGTCATGCCTAGGGTTGCTTCGAGTTTTCATGGAGTTTACTTTGGGTCACGTTGAGTTGTGCTTCGAGTTTCTAGGTCCGTAGGAGTTCATGAGTGGATTAACATAAGGTAGTGGTTCGACAAGCTTTGGGTCGGTATGGCATAGACACTGGGTTGGTGTTGTGAAGGATTTGGGTTGGTAGGAAGGTGGTTCGGTCATGCTGGAGTGGATCGGCATAGTTGAGTAGGTCGGGGTCGGCACATGATTGTACTCGGTCTATACTCGAACATGCTCGGGTCGGTGGATTGGTGTTGGACCGGTGAACATGTGATCAGCATAGGAAAAGTACCCAAGTCGGCATCTATCTCTGTTCTGGATCGGTAAGCTACAAAATTTAAGCCAGGTACATACTTTCTCCAATTCGGCCATTCATGGGCTATAGGTCAGTATCTCAAAGGAAAGGGGATCGGCGTATTTGCTGCTTCCAGTCCCAACTTCATTTACTTCGAGTCATGGACGATCGTGCTTGGGGTAATGCTATGTTTACTTCGGGTCAGTAAACTCCGATAGGGGATCGGTTGTAGTGATGGGTTTTGGATCGGCTATGGCCTTGATGGGCCTGGACCACTCAGAAACCCCAATAACTCAGGTTTTGCCTATAAATACAGCCGATGGTGCTTAAGAAAGGGGGATCTTCATTCTGTTTTCCTTCTTCTTCTCTCTTAAGGCTACTCTGCCATTATTGCTTTAAAAAACTCCAGATTGTAATAGTAATTGATTATCATATTAATAAAAAGGAAATTTTTGGAGTGGAGGTAGGCCAGAGTTAGCCAAACCACTATAAATCCTCTATTAATATTGCTTTCTTTTTAATTTTTACTATCCTCGTATTTATATTCTCTACATACATTCTATCTATGATCTGTGACTGTAATCTAGTGCTTTCATCTGGATTTGGGTGTTGGTGATCAATTTTGGCACTAACACCCCGTTATCTTTTAAAAACCACATTCATATCAAAAACATTTAAAATTTCAAATAAACTCCCACTCTATCCAACGACCTTCCTCCCTCGGTGCCACCAAGACCACTTTTAGTCTTTGATCTCTACTAATGAAATGCAGAGGTCGATGAAGGGAGCAAACTGTTGGATTATCGTATGGCGTGGTGTGGAGGGTGGATTTTGCCCCCGTTCGTCGCTGCTGTGGGTTCGAGTCTGGTCGATTCTAGTGGCGGAGGCGATGGGAGGGAAGGGTCGGCGATGGTGATGGCGGGCAAGGAAAAACATGAGGCGGCAATGGCCGAGGTCGCGATGGCCAGTAGCAAGGTGGCACGGTGAGAATCGCGGTCGAATTTGTTTTCTGGGAACGAACAAGAGTTGAGAGGGAAAGGGTAATTAAGTTTAAATGTTTATCAATTAAAGGTTAATTATCATTTTATTTTATTTCAATCGTTCATTAATTCATAACTTTTCCATATAAGGTCCAAATTAAATATGACAAGTTACCTTCAGATCGTATCGACAAATACTATGCTATGGAGTTGGATTGGGATAGTTTGGAGCTAGTAGGAATTTTGGTTAAAATTTGACGTATGTTCAATTTTAATTCAAACCAGAACGCTTTGACGAAAACCGAAATCGAGGTGAGTTAAACTCGCCTTTTTGGTTAACTGGTTATGTTATATATTGTTTTAAATTGTTGACTAGATGTTTGGATGATTTACTATTTTATATTATTGGTTTGGATAAATTCCCACTCCTGGAGCGGATGAGAACATATTACATTCCCGTGTAAAGAGCGGATGACCCTTTGTATATAATACTGCCTCGAAGCGGTTGATTTATATTATTTGGTTATATACTGTATGTGATGAAGGATAGGTTGGAGAGATCCAACTGGATTCCTCACACTGTTGAATTTTTTTATATATATTATGATATATGACTTGTTGAATGCCATATTTGATGACATGGATATGATTTTGCTTATTTAGTGCTTTAGTAACATTGAGCCTTATTTTTATCATTTTAAAATACTATAAAAGTAATGATTTTGATTTAAAAAGGGATTTCAAAATGATTTTGGAAATTATACGTGTTTAATAATTATCCTTGATTTATTTAAAGAAGGAATTCATTTAAAGTAAATAAAAAGTATGATTTTTAAAGATTATAAATTTATAGTTTTATTTTATAAATAGAGATTTTGAACTGTTAATAAAGATTTTTAAAATCTTAGAAATAAGTCCGTGTTTTAAATAAAGGGATATGGTTTTAAAAAGACTATAGAAATAGTTTTGGTATAAGTATTTATTAATCGTTTTATTTATATAAAGTGAATACTCATACACACACATGCGTGCGTGCATATATATTAAGGTTAATATATAAAGTGGAAGTTTATAAATGAGATAATGTAAAAATGGGACATTTTACAAATAAAGTGATGATTTATGAAATCGTATTTAGTAATAAAAGGATAGATTTGTAAACGATCTTTATAAATAAAGGACAATTTTATCATTGAATAAATTGGAAAATAAATCACAAATGCGGATTTACAGTAATATGTGGAATGTTGTTTCGAAAAATATTTGATTCTATTTTGAAATTTGAAAGTGAGGATATGTGGAGATGTTAAACGATATTTTATAAATAGAAAGGAATTTACAAAATAAATTTATAAATTAGAAGCAACAATAAAAAGGGATTGAAAATGATGTTTTGAATGAGATTTTATGAATATGTGAGGTTTATAAGGGATAGAGTTATAAATTGGATTTAATTAATAAAGGAATTTTACAAAAATTAATTTTTATAAAAATAGAAAGAGATTAGTAAATATAGTTTTAAAATATGGAAATGGTTATATGGAAATTAAGTATGGATTTTTATCAAGGAAATATATTTATGTTTAAAAGTTGTTTATTTACATTTATATTATTTAAAGTTGTTTATAATTAATTTTATTGTTTTGAAAAGTTAATTATTTAAAATATTAATATGGGTTGAAAGTAATTATAATTATTTATCAATATTGTTTTGGATATAAATTAGTACTATTTATGGTTAATTATTTTTATATATTAGTGTTTTGAAGTAAATGTTTTCTATTTATTTATAATATATTGCGAGGCTTATAAATAGAGTTTGTTTAAACGGACTTTTGGGTTTTATAAGGGGAGTTTATGAAATGGTAAAAAGACTTAAAGGAATATTATTTACAGGGTAAGGAGTTTTATAAAATGGTTTTATGGATTTATAAAGGGGTCATAAATGACTTAAGGAATGTATAAAAGAGTTTATAATGGTTTGAGAGATTTACAAAATAGTTTATAAATGGTTTTAGAAATTTATAACGGAATTTATAAATGGTATAAGATTGTATAAAAAAATCTTCCTCAATGTTTGGTGAATATACATACACCATTGAGATAAGTATATGGATATTTTTCCAAGTATTGAAGTATAGGAATTGTGGGTATATCTTTGTAAAGATATTTTTATACAAATATTTTACGATTGATTTTAGTTAGCAAAAAGATTAATTAAAGAAGATAGTGATTTCTTATGTGCTTAACCAATGTTAGTTTTTCCTATGGAATTAAATCCTTGATTAAATGTTTGTTATTTGATAATTAAATAACCGACTACCAAAAATTGGACCCAAAACGTAGCTTTGGAAATATCTAGGAGAAACACATGAGTTATATGGCAGAATCATCTATGATGATGTTGTATGGTGTATATAAATCTCATTTCGTTCTCCTAGGACAAACGATAAGGAAATCCATCCACTAAGGAGGTGATCCCCGCTCTTATCTCTGACTGTTTATTTCCTAAAGAACCATGTTGAGTTTACCGGGAATTATCGAATGTTGTTTCAAAGAGACCAGGATCGGATATGTTATCTGAAAACCACTTCGTTCCAACTTAAGCGTTTCGAAGTGAAGATATCTTGAAGATGATGGTATTGAAGACGGAGCTTTTAAGCATTTCGTTTAGTCCCAGAATGAACTTGTATGGAGGAATGCTGGAATTGCATTATTGCCTAAAGGGCAGTGTTAGAGTTCCAAGTGGGAAGTGCTACATAAAGGTAAAATGTAGCCTCAGGCCTCATCAAATGGGAAATGAAAAAAATCGGGTATGCAGCAGGCCCATGTGGGTTGCTCCCATCAGGGTATGGTCATTCTAAATCTTGACCGGTTACCATCCACTCATGTATGCTTCGAGGCCCATTAATGAAAGGTGTGATCATATTCAGTACTACTAGTCAAAGGGTATGTTAGTCCTGTGTTGTAGGGTAACAAGTTCTTGTCAGGCCCCAGTGCATTTTATCATAGTATGGAATCCAACCTTCAATACGTGCCTTTACGGTTTTGAATTTAGAAACTAGTATGTTGGAATTTAATAATGTAACAATTTCGGCTATGACTAATAAGTATCTGTATCTTTGACACTACTATAATATCAGAGAATTTCATTTGAAATGTTTTGGTTATTATAGGGTGAAAATCCATCCGTGTTTATATGCGGCATGGTCTTACGAGATACTTTTGATTTAAAAGGTTTTTATAACTTAAAAATCCAGTGGATTGTGTTTTTTCTCATGCTGGTTTACCAGAATGACTTAGGTGTTATTTTATTATAGTGCACGGGTCAGACTAAGCATATTTTTAGATTGTTGTGGATGCTTTGGAGCTTAGAAGACGAGCTGGAGGCCTTCATGACGCATTTCAATATTTTTTTATTTTCCTCTGCATTGTTGTTGAAATTATCAGCATTTATAGGGACAAGATTGTTATAACTGTCTAGGCTAATGATTATGATATGTTGTTGTATTCTAATGGATGTGTGTATATATATATATAAATTTCTCTTGTAAAAATCATTGATTATATTATATATTGTTCTGCTACGATTATGAGATTCTATGTTGTTCGGTTTTCTTTTTCTCTTCTTCTTCTCTACTTCTTTCTTCTTTCTTCTCTATAAATATCCGTCTTTCCATTCAATTTGGGTTGGACATGTGTGGTTTACTGTCAGCTTTAATTATGTGGATTTGCAAGTCATCACAAATAATATGTCTATCGTAATCATGCTACTACAATCATAGTGGTTACATAAACACAAGATAATTAAATGCATGCATACTACATGGGTAATTCTAGCTAATCTGTCTCAATTTACTGACTGTCTGTCTCTACTTCATAGTTTTTCAAGGATTCTACAAACCTATATGGCTTACTAGGACTTTCCAGATATACCAAAATTCTCTAACTCACTGTTAAAAAGGAACTGGACTGTCCATCCAAAAACAACCATCTTAATGTTAACCTGACTGTTTGTCAATCTCATATTTTTGTTAGGCTTGCTATGAACCTAATAGTTTTACAGGTGAACTAATACCCTACCAAAGTTATATTCCTTTCTGTGCATAAACTTACTTTTATTTTTAGCCTTAACAAAGCCATACACACTAGAGTTGTGGACTAACATCAACTAAGGGCTAATAGTTGAAGTATAGAGCGCTGTCCTACACTAGTCCCAATATATGGTTTTCTATTCTTTAATCCTTGAATCAATTCATCCTATCATAATCTATCCAATGGTGATAAGAACAATAATTTCACTAGTAAAATTCTAGTCTAAATACGCTCTTTATTTCCTTAAAAACATAAATTTTTATAATTAGTTTGACCTTTGAAATCATACTTAAAACAAAGGAATTATAGCCCTTTATTTTATCCAAAATATTATGCGAAGATATATATGCTTTTATAAAATAGCATTAACAAATTTCGAAATTACTTGGAGGTTGCCGCATCTCAAAACCCAAGGCTATAGAGCCGTGTATAATAAAACCACTTGAATAGATAAAGTGCAGCATTGTATAGCCGTTATGGGATTGTCGCCCCTCTCTATATCGAAACCATGTTAAAGCATCTAATTTAATAAAGCATAAGGCCAAAACCATATATCTCGCATATCTTAAATATATAGGTCGTCGAATATAAAGGGCATGGTATTTGGTTTGCACACCATAAAGCTTTAAAACGTGGAAGTATGGGATGCCGACATTGATGACCTTCGGCATCAATATTAAAGAGTCATTAATATCGTTGATGTCAATGTAGAAAATAGGCAGCATCATTGTCATTTATATCGATGCTTAAAGTAAGGTTTGTATGCGACACTGGTGCCTAAAGTAATAATGTCGAAATTATATATGTATGTATGTATGTATATGTATATGTATATGCGGCATTATGCCCTTTAATATCAATGTTGGGCATTACTGCCTTATAAAATTGATGTTGATTTAAAACATGTGGCATAGGGGCATACAACATAGAAAACATGCGACACTGAAAATCAGGCAGCATAGAAAACAAATGGCATTTCTTAAGTGCATAGTGAAAATTTCTGGTATTACTATGGCCGATATAAAATATGCAATATTATTGCCATAATACCTTTATCTTTAAAGCAATACTAGTGGCATTACCATATCGGATGTAAAATATGTGGCATTGATAGTTGTGGCATAGATGGACATTGGTTGAATAACAACATCATGGCAATCTCGTAATTAACATAAAAACTGTTTTATTTCTTTAAAAAACAATTTCTTTTCACCAACTCCGACCATTTTTCAAATTGCTATTGGATAATATACTTTTTTTATCAAATCCGTTTTAGAAAACTACTTCGAATCAGATTACATTGCCCAATATAATTTGCAAACCATTAGTTTTATATTAACATATTAATATACTTATTAAGCTTTTCTAGCCTAATAAATTCATAATAATTCATAAACACTTGAGAAAAATCCCCAAAAATCATAATAAATCATAATTAACATATTATTTACATCTAAAATTTTTGAAACCCAAAAATATTATTCAATTATTTTTAATAATTAAAACTTCAAATAAATCATTTTCTCACTTAGGAAATTCATAAAATATTCATACTTTCTTAGAAAATTATGAAATTAAAAATCTACTTCTAAAATAATGTTTCTAACATCATATCTAAATTTCAAGTCATTTAGGTATCATGTGATAGGTTTTCACACCCAATCTTATTAACTAATTTCATAAGTAAATCTAATAAATCATCAGTAAGCATATAATCATTATTCATTCACAACCTTACATAATAACAATTATAAGATTTGGGTTTAATCATAAAACCAAAAATAAACAAGCATACTTCAGATGGTAATCATTATTCATCTTGATTTGATAATGAGACTTGAGATTTGAGTTTAGATTTGATTTCCCCCGAGTTTAATTTTGATTTCCTAACTTTTTCTTCCCTTGAACTCCTTAGTAATGGCCGACCTTGAATATGTTTATATTCCTGCGAATGTAAACGAAATGAGGAAGAGGAGAGTGAAAAGGTTAATGTTAGGAAATGTAACCTTTTTCCTATTTGTCCCCTTACTAAATTTGTAACGACCCGGAATTTTCGATCCAGAAAATTCCAGATAATTATGAAAAAGAAGAAAGCGATATAAGAAGAAGAAGAAGAACAGAAACAATAACATCTCACGTTCGTAGCGGATGAAATATAATAAAAATAACAGTTTACAAAAGAATACTATATCTGTCAATTACATTTATTATACATCAGAGTTACACATTTACACAGACACTGAATATAAAAAATTACCATGTCACGGATATACAACAATATAATACAGCAGAAATACTTTATACTTTCATGCCATCCAGCCCGCCTCCTGAGCTCCAGAACGTCCTTACCTGAAAGTCTGTAATACTCGGTCTGACCTGAGCATTACACCAAAGTAACACCCAGGTCAGGCTGGAAACCAGCGTGAGTAAACCCAACTAACATGGAATATCCAAGCAAACAACTTATATAAACCCGAGGTAACTCGAATAAATTTATAAATTCACAATTTGATGTTGACATCACTCATCACTTATTTCAGCATAAATTTTCTAGTACCCAAAATTTGGATCTAAATAGTCCAATTCTTTTAAATCACTTGACTCCAGCATATAGATTTCACATATCAATCTATGAAATTCGAAGTGGTTTTGGGTATTTCCTAATACTCGAACCCGGTCTCTTCAAGTCTTATGTATTTCTAACCCAAGTTATCCAAACGAAATACACAACATTTCATATCAGAGATATCAACTCATTCAAAGCATTCAATACCATTCAATCATCCATAAGTAAAGCATAATCACATACAAATTTAATTTAATTAATCCTGATTGCATTACTAACCTCAACCACTTAGATTTCTTCACTTGTCATTAATTAATTCCAAATCAATTAATTAATCATCCCTTCATTATTCATCTTAATTAATCACCTTGGATTAATTATTTTTCAATTACATTCAAGTAATTATATTTATTTAATTTCACGATATTAATTAGTCTTAACCAAAATCAATAAGTAATCTTAATTACTTCATAAATTAATTAACTGTATTAATTACATTAATCCTTAATTACTTATATTAATTAATTTCTCATAAGTCACTTATTATGGATTAATCAATTTTAATTTACCAATCTTTAATTACATCATTAATTATATAAATTAATGATTTCCAATTGCATTTTAATTTTTTTTTCTAATCTAAATTAATTACATGAATTAAACCACAGTATTAATCATACTTGATTATTTCCACCTGAAATTATCTACCTTTTATTTACTTCATTAAATAAATTAATTCTCCTTAATTAATTATCTTAATTTATCTCTCGATTAATTACACAAAGTACTTTTATTAATTGCATTAAGTAATTACTTATTAAACCACCCAATGATCATTCTAAATTAATTTAAACTTAATTAATTAGCCCAAATCATTAATTAATTTGATTAATTAATTATCCATTTAAATTCCTACCTATTTAATGAATCACCAATCATTAAACCCTTATTGATTTTAAACTGAACCATTTTCTTATTTATGATTTAAGTTTAAAACCATTTAAAACCCAAATACTTCGAGTCAAACCACAATTAGCTCGAGAACCAACCAAGACCAAAGTCACATCATCATCAGTGCACATCCAATCAATTTAATCATTCAACCAATTATTTAAATTTAACCATTTAAATATAAATAAAAATCCAACAGAGTGAGATTTACTCACCTTGAATTTTTATATTTGCAATCCGATTCAATCTTGATTTAATTTCACGATTTCAGACCTTGCAAAAGCATTGTATGGCTTATTAACATTTTAAACAAACAAACAGGCAATTATCTTTTTAAATAAGTTTAATTAATTAATAATTAAATTTAAACCAATAACTTAAACTTTAAATAAATTTCCCTGTGGTAACTAAATTCCTGGTAACGAAAATAATTAAATGAGTAAATTAAACCATTAATCACTAACGCATTATTAAAAATGTAACAGTAACTTTTAAACATCTATATTTATTTTCCTTACTCCAGTAAGGAACACTAAAATTTTCTAATCATATATGTATTCCCTGTTGAACAGTTTATGACCGAAAATTATTTTCAAAGTTGAACATTTTAAATTCAAATCCAAGAAGAAGAAAACAAGAAGATGCTCACCCCACAATGCTGTCGACGTCGCAGCCATCCACAATCTATCTACACCTCCTCATCTAACTCACACGCAAGAAGACGAGAAGCCCTCCATCGTTGACCTGGTCGCAGCTGCATCGCAAATTTCGCAAATCCTTGGCACCCCCATAAAATTTGCCCCGAAACACAAGCATCGTCCGCCGCTAGCCCTCAAAATCGACTTCGACATCGATGCCCTAGCTCGCGCCGCACACCTAAAATCGATCGTGCCCTGCCATATCTGGTCGCGACCCACCTTATCTCCCCTGCCCTAAAAATTACTACGTCGCCAATATTTTTTTTTTTACGAACGAGATCGCGATGATTCCGCCATCGAAAAAATAATTTTCGAACGGCTAATATCTCGAATTGGATTGAGAGGAAAGGGAAAAACAAGATTTGATTTCGAACATAGGAAGACTGGCGATTTCATTTGAAACGTTCGGCCATTTTTTTTATTTTAAAACAAGAGAGCTCGGCTTCGATTTGATTATTAACTGAGGGAAGAAAAAAAGAAGTCGCATGACTAAAGGAAGAAACAGGCGTATTGGAGAAGGCAAAGCCTTGATTTAACAGATTAAAATATTATTTGATTATAAATATCTCACTTTACCCAGCTCAAAACTTCGAACCACCATCGAGGCATGCCGCTAGGTGATTATAAGGTTTTACCCGCGTTCCAAACATAATGGAACGTGTTTCGGAAGCTAATTTAATTGTATGTGGAAGTTAGCTTTATAAATCGATTTAAAATATTAAATT
Source organism: Allium cepa (assembly GCA_030765085.1). Lineage (NCBI taxonomy): Eukaryota > Viridiplantae > Streptophyta > Magnoliopsida > Asparagales > Amaryllidaceae > Allium > Allium cepa. The sequence continues at coordinate 593,791,970 of CM060928.1, forward strand.
ATCGATTTTAATTTCAACGCGTTTCTCACCCGTACGAGCAAACGGTAAATCCAAACGCTACGAAAATTGAAATCCGATAATAATAACTATTACGGATCCAATGGAACTTGTTTTGTCAAATTCCGAGGCTGTGCCTCGGAAGGCTATTTTTAAATATCGATTTAAACGATAAATTTTTAGAACCGAACGAATCACTTTCAATTTCAATTTAAAAGCTTTTATTATCTTCAGAACTATCAATATAAATTTTATAGGTCTTCAAATTATTTTTAACAAGCTTAAACTCTAGATTCAACATTTTACCCAATTTCAGCTTATTAAACCTAATAACTTAATTGCTATTAATAATAATATTTGAATTCAAGTTAAAAATTAACTTTTTAAATAGTTACAATCAATTAAATATTCCAATTTAAATTGTTAGAAATTCCGGGTCGTCACATTCCTTCCCCCTTAAAAGAAGTTCGTCCCCGAAATTACTAGTTAGGAAGAATGGTCCAATACCCGTTTACTCTTTCCCCAAAACCAACAGTTATATCAACTTGCCTTAACATATATTTTATTAAAGATTCACTATTACTTCAGCCAACTTCCCAAAACCTTCTATAGTTTCCAACAACATTATTTACTCCACTTATTCAAATTTAAATTTAAAATTCAAATTTAAATTATCACAACTTTCTCAAAAAATTTCTAACTCTCTAAATTTCCAAAAAAATTTGCCAACGTCTCCTTTGCGCGGCTAGCTCGGTACAAATACAAAATGCCTCTACGGGATCCCAAATTCCAAAAGAAAACAAAAGGCCAAGTGGCTAGATCAAAAACCTAATCCAATTTCATACAGAAATTTAAATACATACCTTTTAGCCGAGCAATTCAAATTATCTCCTGAAATCAAAACCAATTTCCCTTTTTCCTTTAATACCTGCATATCCTACTTAGCAAAAATATCCAATCCTAACCTTTCAAATCATTTGTATACATTTCCTTACCTAAGTTTCATACCCACTTCTATTCAAATTAGTTTTTTCCATTTCCATATGGATTTAGTTTGTCTTCAATTCTGAATACTGAATTTATCTTCCATTTATAACTGATTCATATCATTATTTTGAATTAGTTTCATTCGCTAATTTATTTTAGTTTCGTATTTAAAATCATTTTGTTGCTAACAAAAATTTTCTAAAAATTTTCAAAAATTTTCTAACTCTCTAAATTTTCAGAAAATTTTGGCAGAGTCCCTTTGTACGAAGGAGCTTTTGCAATTTGATAAGAGATATAAATATATATACATCGACCCACACGGTCGAAAAAATAAAAACAGTTCATATTTCCTATTTTTATTGCGTAGGCACACCTTTATTTAGCATTTTAAGCAAGCGGCTCATTTATTTTAGCAATTAGTGCAACCAAATCCAACCAAACGGCTTCCCGGTACCTGTACTTACTCAATTTAAATATGTAAGTGCCATATATAGAAAATTTATTAGCATTTCACTTACTTTCAATAGCTAAACACAAGTATTACATAAACAACAAGCACCAAACGCTTCCCATAAGCGATTTTATATGATTTTAAAGCTTATTCAATTTCTTTCAACCAATTCATATGCCGTTTCATTAAATTTTAATGATTTTCAACTCAAATGCTTACATTCAATTTATTTTTAATCCAAACAAGCTCATATTTACTTCAAATGATTCAAAATCAATTTTATTGAATCTCTATCAACTCATAGAATTTTAATTACTTTTGTTTACGCCAAATGACAACTAGTTTTATGCAAATTCGACGATACTCGCTTAATAGAGTATCTATTTTAGTTTATAACTACTTCAAACTGATTTCAACTCATTTTATATTTAATTCCGTTTCATTTCTAATTTATTTACCAACCATTCATTGCATTTCTTTTCATCTCCACATTGGATTCATTCAAAACAATTTATTAAGCTTGGCACATTCAAACTTATAAATTAATAACCATTTCCAAAATAATTTAACCCAGACTTTTGTGATCTTTCACTTTTGCTCAAAGCCAAACTTCTATTAATTTTAAACTTAAGTTAATTTACTTTCTTTAAATTATTTCAACTTCATAACTTAAGCTCACATCATTTGCAAATAAATTTTCTTTTTCACCATAACTTGATTCTATTTCAATCAAATCTCATCTCATTCTACAAATTTATTTGATTAGTTATTATAAATTAAACTCCCAAATTCAATTCATTCATGACTCAATTAATTAATTACAAGGCCATTTTCAATTTATTTCTACCTACCTGGGTTTTGTTTGCAATTCAAACCATGTCTATTATAATTCGATTTCATTTCATTCTACAACACTTCCCTTATATCTAATTTACTACCAAATTACGTTAAATTTTATGTATAACTCACTTGAATTTATTTTTACAACATCCCCACATATTTTAATTCATTATCAAATCCAAGTTGAATTCTATTTATAATTCGAATTCATTTCCAATCTTCATTATTAACATACAATCCATTTTGTTTAGCCAAGTTAAATTTTATTAACATACTCTATCAAATAATTATTTAGCTAATTAGCTTACTTCTATTTTTTTTTAAATCAATAATCGATTTTTATTACAAAAAATCACTTTATTAAATTTTTCCTGAGTTCAAAGATTTTTTTATAATTCCAGTTTGGATTTTCTTTCATTTTCCAAAATTCCAACATTTTTTTATTTAAAATTTTATAAATACTTTTAAATTCAGATAATACTAGTAAAATACCTTTTTATAAAAAAATGCTTCTTATAACTCGATGTCTCAACCAGTCTATCCTTGTTCTCACAGAAATTCAGTCATACGTTGATCAGGCGTAGGACTGAAAATCTATAAGTACTTGGTATTCGACATCCAGTGAAAATACTTGGAAAATAATTTTATTGAAAATATAGAAAACAGTTTTTGAAAATAGTGGAAATATCTTTGTGAGAATTCTTTGGAAATCATCACCCTCATCCGTGGTCGTAGTTACATCCTGGGTTACGTTGCCATCGCAGCAAAAGTCCATGTAACTGTAGGCACTCCGCGCCCCTCGATTACGCCATGGAACGCACAACAGATCGCAGTTACATTCCAGGATTACGTTGCCATCGTAGCAAAAGTCCATGTAATATAGGCATCGGCGCCCCTCAATTTTCGCTGTCGAAATGAAACTTCTCCACTCCTACATAGGTCGCAGTCTACCGATATAAAATAAAACGCAGACTGTTGGCTCTCAGCAGCACACACGACTTTCGCTATGTTACCATAGGTCGCAGTCTACCGATATAAAATCAAACGTAGATTATTGGCTCTCAGCGGCACACACGACTTTCGCTATGGTATACACTACTCATAATCCTCAGGAACTAGTTTTGTCCAGACTCCTCACAGGATCAATTTTAGAACCTCCCCTTGGGGCTCAAGGCAGCACCATCCGGTGGCACTCTTGAGAAGTTCATTTCAAGGGAGCGCCTTTTTCCCCAAAGCCATCATCAAAACCTTTATACTATACACATATAGTATTTTTCAAATCATACACCTAGTAGGATCTCATACAAAGCTCCTTTACACAAAATCGATTATCCCAAAATCGATAATACTCAAACTAGGCTTTCCAAATTCCAATATTGATTTTACCCAAAAATCAAAAGCCTTTCCAAATCCAAAGGTTTGTACACTTATCATCCGTACGCTATACCAATCTGATCGCTCACTCGATCACACAATTTCACTTCCAAACTAGCAACGTCCATCCGACTTCCTAGTGCGGACACAGATCTGGTTTCTTGATTAGAAACCGTCATTCTCCTTGCATAGCTATAACTAAGATAGAGAATATCCAGAACCAATCAACAATCCATATTCAGGTTCGCCGTCGAAAATCGAGTGAAAAATCCCAACTCGGATCGATAAACTATCTCAAAATTTTGTGCTCGAATCTGGATCAAATCACTATGCGAATAGAATAATATACGTACATCCTACGTATTTATCTTCATTTATTATTAGCCAAATCAATTTCCTTTCTATTCACATTCACTTATTCACATTTTCCTTAATCCTCATTTGGATTATCACTTCAATTTTTATCTCAATAGGGCACTTAATCAATAACAGTTTGAACTCCGAACCAGTTTATATTTAGAAAATAGCTTGAAAATCTTAAAAATAGATAAGTAGTTGAAAAATAATTAATAGTTTATAAAATAGCTATAAAATAGTTAAATAATTGTAAAATAGTTGGAAAATAGTCAAATAGTTTAATAAATTTTAGATAATTGAAAAATAGTTGTAAAATGGTAATTAATTTATAAATAATTGAAAAATAGTAATTAGTTTATAAAACAGTTGAAAAATTGTTAGATAGTTCCAAAAATAATCGTAAAACAAATATAAAATAATTTGGCTTTAAAAAGAAAGGTTGTATATATTAAATTGCTTGGAAAAAATAAGTTTATATTAAAACAATTTATTTGAAAATAGTCCAAAGTCAAAACTGTTCACTTCTCTATCAATTCAATTTAAATTCCACTTCCATTTAAATTGTCCCAATTCCAATTTGAATAACTTCAATTTCTATTGAAATTGATTTAACCCCAATCCAAGTTGAATAAATCCTAATTTCTTTCCCAATTTAAATCAAATTCCATTTGATTTTAAACCTGTTCAACTTCAATTATAATTTCAAATTATTCCAATCAATTTGGACTAATTTCAAATTGAATCCACTTCAATTTCAAATCATTTCAATTTCTGCTTGAATTAGTCCCAATCACCATTCAAAATTTTAAACCTTCAGATTGATAACCTTTCCACTTAAGTTTAAAATTTGCTTCACTTTGGGTTTCACATCACATCATATTCCAAAGAAAATTCAAAACTCAATCTTAGAGTTAATTTCATATTTATTTCCTTTAGACACCAGGTTACCTTTAAATTTTAAACCACCCTTGGTTTTAATTTCAAAACAAATCCCTTAAAAATTTTCCATACATTTCTTGTTTTACAATAAGACTATATTCAAAATAGTCTGAATTTTATGATTTGTTATTTTCTTTAACTCTTTGAAACAATTGATTGTTTCTAGACGTAGGTTTTAAAACTTCAAAATTTTAAAACCTACTTTAATTTAAAAGTTATACTTATCTTATAAATTTACTTCATTTGGCTTACTTAATAGCAAATATATCATTATTAAACACAATAACTATTTATGATAATACCCAAGGTTATCATGTCTTGATATCAATTCCTTTTATATTATTCTTACTTCTATAAATTCAAGATTAAATTCCAGTTTGAATCCATTTCAACTTACCTTTATTTAATTTTAATTTGATTGTATTTCTATTTTTACTTAACTTAATTCCAATTCAAGATTTCAATTTGGTTGTATTTTATATTACTTCTTAATTTAATTCTATTTATTTAACATCCAATCACCTTAATATTTATTAAAAGGAAATATTGCTTCATATATCAAAATATATTTTTATATAAAATCATTTAAAATCTTTATATAAGAAAATAACAAGTACACGCTCATATATATATATATATATACATATACTCAACTCATTCTAGAGTACTCGGACTCTATTTAATGAGTAATTCCCACCAGAGCCAAGGCTCTCGCTTAGCCTTTAAGGTCTGATACCAACTGTAACGACCCGAAATTTTCGATCCAGAAAATTCCAGATAGTTATGAAAAAGAAGAAAGAGATATAAGAAGAAGAAGAACAGAAACAACAACATCTCACGTTCGTAGCGGATAAAATATAATAATAAAAATAACAGTTTACAAAAGAATACTATATCTGTCAATTACATTTATAATACATCAGAGTTACACATTTACACAGACACCGAGTATAAACAATTACCATGTCATGGATATATAGCAATATAATACAACAGAAATACTCTATACGTTCCTGCCATCCAGCCCGCCTCCTGAGCTACAGATCGTCCTTACCTGAAAATCTGTAATACTCGGTCTGACCCGAGCATTACACCAAGTAACACCCAGGTCAGGCTGGAAACCAGCCTGAGTAAACCCAACTAACAAGGAATATCCAAGCAAACAACATATATAAACCCGGGGTAACTCGAATAAATTTATAAATTCACAATTTGATGTTGACATCACTTATTTCACACATAAATTTTCTAGTACCCAAAATTTGGATTTAAATAGTCCAATTCCTTTAAATCACTTGACTCCAGCATATAGATTTCACATATCAATCTATAAAATTCCAAGTGGTTTCGGGTATTTCCTAATACCCGAACCCGGTCTCTTCGAGTCTTGTGTATTTCTAACCCAAGTTATCCAAATGAAATACACAACATTTCATATCAGAGATATCAACTCATTCAAAGCATTCAATACCATTCAATCATCCATAAGCAAAGCTTAATCACATACAAATTTAATTTAATTAATCCTGATTGCATTACTAATGTGACGCCTCACCTCTATACCAACGCTAGCAAAGAACATTACTGTGTAATGCTGTCAACTAGCACGGAGAATAAGGCTGTTGAGGAGCGACCATCCGTGTAATTGCTTTGTGCGAGCACCAATATGTCAGATAGTACAAGGAAGTCCAACATGCCGATACAAACTCAAGGCTACTACACAGTGGCTATATATATATTCTTCGGAAATAAACATAGAAATAAACATAACACAAATCAGTCACAGACATCCATATCACAAAGGCGGAAAAAGATATGAATATAACACATGAAAGTGTACATCAGAGTAGTGGTCAAACAAGATCCACAATATCACAAAAGAATGGTTACAAGTGCGAGACAAAAGAATATGTATACATCTAGGAGTCTATATCTTAAAGGTATACAACAAAAACTACTAATCTAAGTAGTTAGCCAAAAGCCAGGATGATAATCCCAGAAGTGAAGTCAAGCAGAAGAACCTGTAACATCTCGGTCTGACCCGAGTATTATTTATAAGAAAATAATAAACGGATCAGTCTAGCTATAAATATCAGATAAAATGATATAGAATAACACACATATGATAACCATAAAGCCATACTGTGATAAGTATGAAACTGAAAATCAACAAGAGATTAATCAATATCACCAGAATCTTCTCCAAGATCAAAAGGAATGTTATACTCAATATCTTCATTCACGAAAAGTTAATGACACACAAACTCACCAATGCACAAATATTGATAACACATATCAATGAAAATCACGAAAATTGATGAAACATAAATTCTAGAAATCATCAATGGAAATCCAGAAATCACAAAAAGGGGGGAGGCCTATCACAAAACGGGAGCCTGAAAACTCACCAACACGTGTACAACAAAAAGGGACGCTATCCCATGGTCGCTAACCATAGAGCCGGTGCAACGACGTAGTACAACGGTACGCCCGAGGAACCAGAAACTCGAATAGTTCGGAACAACAACGTAGTACAACGGTACGCCCGAAGATTCCAACACCATAAAAACGTGGGTCGCTAGCCCACAAAAATTGGGTCGAAACCCCAAGAAATAAATAGGTCGTTGGCCTATAATAAAAATGAGACGAAACTCAATAAAACGAGTACCGTGCCTTACGTGGACAAAGAAACATAGCATATCGCTAGTCATAATCACAAAAATGATCGTCATCGATCATCAAGAAGTGTCAAGTACAATAAGCTAGTAGATATAAAAAGCTTAGCTTCATGTCCCATAACCACTAGCTTAACTTAAATATTTACGAACAAATTGTAGATCTCCACTCGAAAATTTTCACAAGAGATTCAATCGAACAATTCCAAGAATTAACCGACGAAGTAAACGCAAGCGTTTCATACCACTTGTTTTACTAAGTCGTTTAATTAGATTTCTCATACGAGTGAGGTAAAGGTTTGTATATACTAGTAGATTGGAAAGCGATTTTATAAACGAGTTTGATATTGGAAATAGAGTTTAAATCATCTTTGATAAAGAGTTTGAATATTTACTACTAGTATAGGATCCTTTGTATTTTTAAGTGTCAAACCACAAAAATGATTGTAAAAATAATAAATCACTAAAATTCACATTCAAAGAAGTGAATAAAATCCAAAGAAATCGATACCAAATCCATCAAAGTGGATATACCCAAAAATTCCAAAAATAGAAGTTATCAAAGTTGACAAAGGTGATAACAACTAATCGGAGAAGAAGAATCGATTAAAGATTGGAAAACAAAGCAAATTTAGCATAAATAGGCAAAACAGGTAAAATAGGAGCAGGTCAGTCGACTGAATTCCCTGAGTCAGTCGACTGAACACAAACCTGAGAAATTTTCGGGCTTCAGCTCAGTCGACTGACTCAGAGAATTCAGTCGACTGAACCTGAATTCCTGCATTTCCTACCCTATTTCAAATGAAGTGCAAACTCACTCAATTTGCAATCGGACAAGCACGGATGCCAGGAGTTTATGCCAATCGGCAACCCGGTCCTATAAGCTCTTCGATTCATCACCAAAAACATGAGCAAACAATAAAGTTTGGATTTTTTTAAAGAATTGAACTCAAAACACCAAAAATTGGAATATTCTCCAATTCAATCCAAATCAAAAGTAAATGCACTTGAATAAGTTTTAGGAATTCATACCCAACAATCAAAGATAGATATAGGCATAGATGTGAGATAATAATCACACCTTTAAACCCAAAACAAATGAAGAAGAAGCTATAGAGCAATGGCAAGAACAATCACTCTTCAATTCCAACCCAAAGAGCTTGAATATAAGATAAAAAAAGCAACATTTCCTAAGATAGGTTTAGGAATTTCTGAAATTGATAAGAGAATGAGTTGGAGAAGAAGAAGAGGAGGCTTACCAAAGCTTCTTCTATTGATTGGAGCTAGGAGTTGATTTGTAGATGGAAACTAGGGCTTGAAGTTTTAATTTCTCATTCCTCTCTCCATTGTTGCTAAAGCTTGAGTATTAAGAATTATAAATGAAGTAATGAAGAGGAGAGGGGTGAAGCTTGGGTCTAACGGGTTGAAACAAAACCAAAGCCCTAAGTGAAAAAGTAGCAAAATTCTACTATCTCCAAACATATCGAAGTTTATACTCAAAAAGATCGCAAACGTCATTTTGAACTCAATGGGGGTGGTCTCCAGTCCTAATTTGACTGTTTGCAAAAAGTAGCTTTTCGGACTATAATCCGACTAACGATGAAATATTTTAAATACTCAATCGTAAAATATGCGGGTTGTTATAGACTCCCCTCCTTAAAGAAATTGCGTCCTCTCAATATTTAAGAAGAAAACATATAGTAACAACCATGAAAGCATATTCAACACCAAAGAAATTTGAAATAAAAAGTTCACCTCAAAGAGCACGAGAAAGTAAGTCCGGATGTGTTCGCTCAATGAATTCTCTAGATTCCCAAGAGCAATCCTTAGGATTTGAGGACCATTGAACTTTCACAAGCGGAACATCTTTATTTCGAAGGCGTTTGACCTCCGAAGTAATAATACGAATAGGATGTTGCTCATAAGTTAAATTAGGCGAAACTTCAATTTCTTCCATAACACCGGGCTCAAGAATAGAATCGGAATCTCGAAGGCATTTCGTAATTGAGAAACGTGAAACACGTCATGAATAGCATAAAATTGAGCCGGTAATGAGAGGCGATAAGCCACGGAACCAATGCGTTCGGTGATTGGAAATGGACCAATATATCGAGGTGCTAACTTTCCCGATCGACTGAAACGCACAACACCTTTCATAGGTGAAACACGAACAAACTCCAAATCTCCCACAGAAAATTCTAACCTCCTTCTTCGGTTATCGGCATTGGATTTTTGTCTACTCTGGGCTTCCTTCATCCTATGACGAATAAGGTCAATCTTTTCTGTGGAATCACGAATAAAGTCTGGACCTAAAACCAGCTTCTCACCGGCCTCAAGCCAACAAGAAGGAGAACGGCATGACCTTCCATAGAGTGCCTCAAAAGGTGCCATTCCAATACTAGATTAGAAGCTATTATTATAGGAAAACTCAATGAGGGCAATATGATCTTCCCAACTTCCACCAAAATCAAGAACACATGCACGAAGAAGATCTTCAAGAGTTTGATTCACACGCTCGGTTTGTCCATCGGACTGAGGATGATAAGCGGTGCTAAAATTAAGCTCCGTTCCCAAAGCTTTTTGAAGACTCTTCCAAAATCCACTAGTAAACAATGGATCACGATCACTAACAATAGAAGTAGGAACTCCATGTAATTTAACAATTTCTTTGATAAAGAGTTGGACCAAAAGAGGGACGGTTCGATTAGACCGAACGGGAATAAAATGGGCGGATTTCGTAAGTCTATCAACTATCACCCATAAGCTATCATGACCCGAATGAGAACGGGGAAGGCCGTCAATAAAATCCATGGAAATTGGATCCCACTTCCAAATTGGAATGTCTAAAGGTTGCAATAACCCACCGGGCCTTTGATGCTCGGCCTTAATAAGTTGGCAAGTCATGCAATGCTTAAAGAAGTTAGCGATATCAAATTTCATTCCCGCCCAATAATAAAGTCGCTTCATATCCGCATACATTTTACTACTGCCGGGATGAATGGTAAATTTAGAACGATAGGATTCTTCCAAAATGTCTTTGCGAAGATCACTAACATTTGGCACGATAAGTCTACCAAATTTTCAAATGCCGCCACGAGAATCGATATCAAAGTCTTTCAAACTTTCAACACCAATTTTATCCCTAAAATTTTGGCCAAGAAGAGCCAATTCGGGATCTAGCTTTTGAGCTTCAAGAATGCGGCCTAAAAGAGAAGGATGAGCCTCAAGGCTACATAAAACAAGAAATGAACATAAATCGGAAATACGATCTCGAATCTCACAAGTAGATAAAATCTCGAGATCATTCCATTTGGATATCATCATAGAAACAACCGCTTGTTGCTTACGACTAAGTGCATCGGCAACACGATTTCCCTTTCCAAGAGTATAAAGAATATCAAGATCATAAGCCGCAAGAAATTTGAGCCAACGTTGTTGATGCAAATTAAGTTCCTTTTGAGAAAATAGATACTTCAAGGATTTATGATCGGTGTAAAGAATAAATTTTTCTCCCAAAAGATAATATCGCCAAATACGAAGGGCGAAAACAATAGCCGCGAGCTCTAAATCATGACTGGCGTATCTAGTCTCGGCTGGCTTCAATTGCCTAGAAGCATAAGCAATAACAAGTTCTCTTTGCATAAGAACGGCACCCAAACCAACACGACTAGCATCGGTATAAAAAATAAAATCTTGGTTTCCTTCGGGAATTACAAGAATAGGAGCATCGGAAAGAAGTTCTTTTAATTTCTGAAAAGAAGCTTCACATTTGTCCGACCAAATATATTTAACTCCCTTCTTTGTCAAGCTAGTAAGAGGCAGGGCAATTTTAAAAAGTCTTTGATAAAACGACGAAAATAACCCGCCAATCCGAGAAAACTATGAATTTCCGTCACACTCTCCGGTCTCTTCCAATTTTGAATCGCTTCAATCTTTGAAGGATCCATGGAAATTCCGGATTCGAAAATAATATGACCGAGAAACTTCGCACGAGATTGCCAAAAGTGGCATTTATAAAATTTTGCTTTTAATTGATTGCTCCTAAGAGTTTCGAACACAATCCGAAGATGTTTTTCATGCTCCTCCTCGGTTTTAGAATACACAAGAATATCATCGATGAAGATGAGAACAAACCGATCGAGGAAGTCTTTGAAAATTCTATTCATAAGGTCAATGAAATAAGCCGGAGCATTCGTTAAACCAAACGGCATAATAAGCCATTCATAAGATCCATAACGAGTACGGAATGACGTCAAAGGAATGCTATCCTCTGCAATACGAAGCTGATGAAAACCGGTAGCTAAGTCTAATTGTGAGAAGACTCTTGCACCACTAAGTTGATCGAATAGATCATCAATCCGAGGTAAAGGATATTTATTCTTGATAGTAAGATCATTAAGCTTGCGGTAATCAACGCAAAGCCTAAGTGTACCATCGGATTTCTTCACGAAAATAGCTGAAGCTCCCCAAGGCGAGGAACTAGAGCGAATAAATTTCTTCGTCTCCAATTCGGATAATTGTTTGTGCATCTCCTCATTTTATCTATTGGACATACGATAAGGAGGACGAGTGATAGGTTGAGCTCCAGGGATGAGATTAATTTTGAACTCAATTGCTCGCTTAAGTGGTAATCCTAAAATGGGCTCAAATATGTCGAAAAATTCACGAACAACGTGAATAAGAGAAATGACATCTTCCTCATCATCATTATCATCATCATCAGGATTTAAAGAATATAAAGATGCTTCCAAGCTAGAATCCAAATCTTTGAGATCAATAGAAATCTGCTTAACAGATTGAGGATGTCGAAGATGAATAGTCCGCTCAGGACATAGGATTTGAGCTTCATAACGGTTAAGCCAATCCATTCCCAAAATCATTCCAAAGCCAAGGTAACGCAGAACATGCAAATCGGCACGGAAAGAGTAATCACACAAAATAATTTCGACATCTTTACACAATAAACTGATTGTTGCGGATCCACCAACCGGATTCGCAATTCTCAAAGAAGTCATTAAAGCAACAACACTTAAAGAAAAAGTATCAACAAGTTCTTTCGATATAAAAGAATGGGACGCACCCGTATCAAAAAGAACTCGAATGGGTTGATCATGAAATAAAATAATGCCATCGAGGATAGAATAAGAAATACCTTGACCACAAGAAGTGTTACTAGGAGTTTGCACCACATTAAGCTTTCCCTCCTTCCTGTTTTGAAGTTTGGGACAAGAAGATAAATAATGATCCGAGCTTTTGCAATAGCGACAAAAGAAAGGTTTCAGACATCTATTGGCATAATGGTCTTTAGAACCACAATTGTAGCATTGCCCACTACTAGGGGCAGAAGCCTTTGCTACCGGAATTGCTTTCTTCCCTTTCTTGTTGGGATAAGACCCTTTGAACTTAATAGGCCTTTTCTTGTTGTTGTTGAATTTTGGTTTGGCACCCACAACATCAGTATCACTCTCTTTGTCGGCCTCTTCAAGACGAAGAGCGATATCAATAAGCTGATCAAATGAAACCTCAAGTTTCAAGAGTAATGGCTTCTTAAGATTCTTATTCAAGCCATAGACAAATCTATGATTTTTCTTCAATGGGGTATTAATGTATTCAACCCCGTATTTGGAAAGAGATTCGAAAGATGCGACATAGTCTGTCACAGAAGATTCACCTTGAACAAGGTCAATAAAACGCCGTGCTAAAGTTACTTTTTCAGCCTCTGGCATAAACTTTAATTCGAATCGTTCTTGGAATTTCTCCCAAGTAAGATCCGCTTCATTTATTTCAGAAATCAGAAGCTCGTACCAGTCTAATGCTCTTTCTTGGAGCATACTAGAGGCCACCTGAACACGGTGAAGATCAATAAGATTCATGCGAGAAAAGATTCGATCGTATGCTCTTAGCCAAGCCTGGACTTCAATAATGGTTTCAGAACCTTTGAATGGCTTCCCACCCAAGTTGGTATAATCGTTGCACAAGCGTGCAAATCCAGACTTAGGGTGAGTAGGTTCCGGATTAGAACCGGCTGCTTGAGCATTCTTTACTAAATCAAGAAGCTGCTGGGCAGACATAAAAACTCCATCCTGGGGAGTAGCACTAGATTGACCAGCGCTGGGACGGCTAGGTCTAACCATTTCTCTTCCTTAAGAAAGAAGAAGGAAGAAGAAAAAGGTTATTCACAAATTGAATATCAAACATTAATGATTGTTAAAATAAGGAATCATAAAAGAAAATAGGATAGAACGGTACGAAGACATGAATTAAATCCTAAGGCACGACTCCTAAGGTGGACTTAGGGCGATGATCCTTGTTAAATTATTCCATATTGTCCCGAAGTTTGGCTTTGATACCAAGCTGTGACGCCCCACCTCTATACCCACGCTAGCTAAGAACATTACGGTGCAATGCTGTCAACTAGCATGGAGAATAACGCTGCTGAGGAGCGACCATCCGTGTAATTTCTTTGTGCGAGCACCAATATGTCAGATAGTACAAGGAAGTCCGACATGCCGATACAAACTCAAGGATACTACACAGTGGCTATATATATATTCTTCGGAAACAAACATAGAAATAAACATAACACAAATCAGTCACAGACATCCATATCACAAAGGCGGAAAAAGATATGAATATAACACATGAAAGTGTACATCAGAGTAGTGGTCAAACAAGATCCACAATATCACAAAAGAATGGTTACAAGTGCGAGACAAAAGAATATGTATACATCTAGGAGTCTATATCTTAAAGGTATACAACAAAAACTACTAATCTAAGTAGTTAGCCAAAAGCCAGGATGATAATCCCAGAAGTGAAGTCAAGCAGAAGAACCTGTAACATCTCGGTCTGACCCGAGTATTATTTATAAGAAAATAATAAACGGATCAGTCTAGCTATAAATATCAGATAAAATGATATAGAATAAGAGATATGACACACATATGATAACCATAAAGCCATACTGTGATAAGTATGAAACTGAAAATCAACAAGAGATTAATCAATATCACCAGAATCTTCTCCAAGATCAAAAGGAATGTTATACTCAATATCTTCATTCACGAAAAGTTAATGACACACAAACTCACCAATGCACAAATATTGATAACACATATCAATGAAAATCACGAAAATTGATGAAACATAAATTCTAGAAATCATCAATGGAAATCCAGAAATCACAAAAAGGGGGAGGCCTATCACAAAACGGGAGCCTGAAAACTCACCAACACGTGTATCACAAAAAGGAACGCTATCCCATGGTCGCTAACCATAGAGCCGGTGCAACGACGTAGTACAACGGTACGCCCGAGGAACCAAAAACTCGAATAGTTCGGAACAACAACGTAGTACAACGGTACGCCCGAAGATCCCAACACCATAAAAACGTGGGTCGCTAGCCCACAAAAATTGGGTCGAAACCCCAAGAAATAAATAGGTCGTTGGCCTATAATAAAAATGAGACGAAACTCAATAAAACGAGTACCGTCCCCTACGTGGACAAAGAAACATAGCATATCGCTAGTCATAATCACAAAAATGATCGTCATCGATCATCAAGAAGTGTCAAGTACAATAAGCTAGTAGATATAAAAGCTTAGCTTCATGTCCCATAACCACTAGCTTAACTTAAATATTTACGAACAAATTATACATCTCCACTCGAAAATTTTCACAAGAGATTCAATCGAACAAGTCCAAGAATTAACCGACGAAGTAAACGTAAGCGTTTCATACCACTTGTTTTACTAAGTCGTTTAATTAGATTTCTCATACGAGTGAGGTAAAGGTTTTTATATACTAGTAGATTGGAAAGCGATTTTATAAACGAGTTTGATATTGGAAATAGAGTTTAAATCATCTTTGATAAAGAGTTTGAATATTTACTACTAGTATAGGAACCTTTGTATTTTTAAGTGTCAAACCACAAAAATGATTGTAAAAACAATAAATCACTAAAATTCACATTCAAAGACGTGAATAAAATCCAAAGAAATCGATACCAAATCCATCAAAGTGGATATACCCAAAAATTCCAAAAATAGAAGTTATCAAAGTCGACAAAGGTGATAACAACTAATCGGAGAAGAAGAATCGATTAAAGATTGGAAAACAAAGAAAATTTAGCATAAATAGGCAAAACGGTTAAAATAGGAGCAGGTCAGTCGACTGAACACATACCTGAGAAATTTTCGGGCTTCAGCTCAGTCGACTGACTCAGAGAATTCAGTCGACTAAACCTGAATTCCTGCATTTCCTACCCTATTTCAAATGAAGTGCAAACTCACTCAATTTGCAATCGGACAAGCACGGACACTAGGGGTTTATGCCAATCAGCAACCCGGTCCTATAAGCTCTTCGATTCATCACCAAAAACATGAGCAAACAATAAAGTTAGGATTTTTTTAAAGAATTGAACTCAAAACACCAAAAATTGGAATATTCTCCAATTCAATCCAAACCAAAAGCAAATGCACATGAATAAGTGTTAGGAATTCATACCAA
The DNA here is from genome assembly GCA_030765085.1 of Allium cepa. NCBI lineage: Eukaryota > Viridiplantae > Streptophyta > Magnoliopsida > Asparagales > Amaryllidaceae > Allium > Allium cepa. Next base: position 593,808,098 of record CM060928.1, read on the forward strand.
ACAATCAAAGATAGATATAGGCATAGATGTGAGATAACAATCTCACCTTTAAACTCAAAACAAATGAAGAAGAAGCTATAGAGCAATGGCAAGAACAATCACTCTTCAATTCCAACCCAAAGAGCTTGAATATAAGCTAAAAAAAGCAACATTTCCTAAGTTAGGTTTAGGAATTTCTGAAATTGATAACAGAATGAGTTGGAGAAGAAGAAGAGGAGGCTTACCAAAGCTTCTTCTATCGATTTGGAGCTAGAACTTGATTTGTAGATGGAAACTAGGGCTTGGAGTTTTAATTTCCCATTCCTCTCTCCATTGTTGCTAAAGCTTGAGTATTAGGAATTAGAAACGAAGTAATGAAGAGGAGAGGGGTGAAGCTTGGGTCAAATGGTCTGAAACAAAACCAAAGCCCTAAGTGAAAAAGTAGCAAAATTCTACTATCTCCAAACATATCGAAGTTTATACTCAAAAAGATCGCAAACTTCATTTTGAACTCAATGGGGGTGGTCTTGAGTCCTAATTTGACTGTTTGCAAAAGTAGTTTTTCGTACTATAATCCGACTAACGATGAAATATTTAACTAAAATATTTAAATACTCAATCGTAAAATATGCGGGTTGTTACAACTAACCTCAACCACTTAGATTTCTTCACTTGTCATTAATTAATTCCAAATCAATTAATTAATCATCCCTTCATTATTCATCTTAATTAATCACCCTGGATTAATTATTTTTCAATTACATTCAAGTAATTATCTTTATTTAATTTCACGATATTAATTAGTCTTAACCAAAATCAATAAGTAATCTTAATTACTTCATAAATTAATTAACTGTATTAATTACATTAATCCTTAATTACTTATATTAATTAATTTCTCATAAGTCACTTATTATGGATTAATCAATTTTAATTTACCAATCTTTAATTACATCATTAATTATATAAATTAATGATTTCCAATTGCATTTTTTTTCTAATCTAAATTAATTACATGAATTAAACCACAGTAGTAATCGTACTTGATTATTTCAACCTGAAATTATCTACCTTTTATTTACTTCATTAAATAAACTAATTCTCCTTAATTAATTATCTCAATTTATCTCTTGATTAATTACACAAAGTAATTTTATTAATTGCATTAAGTAATTACTTATTAAACCACCCAATCATCATTCTAAATTAATTTTAACTTAATTAATTAGCCCAAATCATTAATTAATTTGATTAATTAATTATCCATTTAAATTCCTACCACCTATTTAATGAATCACCAATCATTAAACCCTTATTGATTTTAAACTGAACCATTTTCTTATTTATGATTTAAGTTTAAAACCATTTAAAACCCAAATACTTCGAGTCAAACCACAATTAGCTCGAGAACCAACCAAGACCAAAGTCACATCATCATCAGTGCACATCCAATCAATTTAATCATTCAACCAATTATTTAAATTTAACCATTTAAATTTAAATAAAAATCCAACAGAGTGAGATTTACTCACCTTGAATTTTTATATTTGCAATCCGATTCAATCTTGATTTAATTTCACGATTTCAGACCTTGCAAAAGCATTGTATGGCTTATTAACATTTTTAATATACAAATAGACATTATCTTTTTAAATAAGTTTAATTAATTAATAATTAAATTTAAACCAGTAACTTAAACTATAAATAAATTTCCCCGTGGTAACTAAATTCCTGGTAACCAAAATAATTAAAGGAGTAAATTAAACCATTAATCACTAATGCATTATTAAAAATGTAACAGTAAATTTTAAACATGTATATTTATTTTCCTTACTCCAGTAAGGAACATTAAATTTTCTAATCGTATACGTATTCCCTGTTGAACAGTTTATGACCGAAGATTATTTCCAAAGTTGAACATTTTTAATTCAAAACCAAGAAGAAGAAAACAAGAAGATGCTCACCCCACAATGTTGTCGACGCCACATCCATCCACAATCTATCTGCTCCTTCTCATCTAACTCACACGCACGAAGACGAGAAGCCCTCCATCGCTGACATGGTCGCAGCTGCATCACGAATCCTTGGCACCCCCGCAAAACTTGCCCCGAAACACGAGCATCGTCCGCCGCTAGCCCTCAAAATCGACTTTAACATCGATGCCCTAGCTCGCGCCGCACCCCCAAAATCGATCGTGCCCTGCCGTATCTGGTCGCGACCCCCCTATCTCCCCTGCTCCAAAAATTACTACGTCGCCAATATTTTTTTCTATTTACGAACGAGATCGCAACGATTCCGCCATCGAACAAATAATTTTCGAACGGCTAATATCTCGAATTGGATTGAGAGAAAAAGGGAAAACGATATTTGATTTCGAACGTAGGAAGACTCGCGATTTCATTTGAAATGTTCGGCCGTTTTATTTTTATTTTAAAACAAGAGAACTCGGCTTCGATTTGATTATTAACCGAGGGAAGAAAAAAAGAAGTCGCGTGATTAAAGGAAGAAACAGGCGTATTGGAGAAGGCAAAGCCTTGATTTAACATATTAAAATATTATTTAATTATAATATCTCACTTTACCCAGCTCAAAACTTCGAACCACCCTCGAGGCGTGCCGCTAGGAGATTATAAGGTTTTACTCGCCTTTCGAACACAATGGAACGTGTTTCGGAAGCTAATTTAATCGTATGTGGAAGTTAGCTTTATAAATCGATTTAAAATATTAAATTATCGATTTTAATTTCAACGCGTTTCTCACCCGTACGAGCAAACGGTAAATGCAAACGCTACGAAAATTGAAATCCGATAATAACTAACTATTACGGATCCAATGGAACTGGTTTCGTCGAGTTCCGAGACTGTGCCTCGGAATGCTATTTTTAAATATCGATTTAAACTATAAATTTTTAGAACCGAACGAATCACTTTCAATTTCAATTTAAAAGCTTTTATTATCTTTAGAATTATCAATATAAATTTTACAGGTCTTCAAGTTATTTTTTACAAGCTTAAAACTCCATATTCAACATTTTACCCAATTTTAGCTTATTAAACTTAATAACTTAATTGCTATTAATAATAATATTTGAATTCAATTTAAAAATTAACTTTTTAAATAGTTACAATCAATTAAATATTCCAATTTAAATTGTTAAAAATTCCGGGTCGTCACAACATTCCTCCTTCTTATTAGTGTTCTAATCAACCTTATTAATTTATTAATTAAGGCTCGACCAATTTGATTATCAAATCTCATTCTCCTTATCTCTCTTATCTTATTAAATTTTCTAATTAAATATTCTAAATATGGTTAATCGATATTAGGGGTGTTACACATGTTTATGATAATGTCATTATAATTATTACCCTATGTTTATGATAACCGAGTGTAGTGGCCTAGTAGAAGTGGTTTTTTATACATGCATTAGGTGGATGGATATGCTATGTTATGTGTGAACAAGTATTTGATGTGGAAGAGCAGAAAATAAAACTATGGCTTTAATCCCAAAAGGGTACGTAGGCAATCATTTACTATGGAATAACCCATGGTTCATTATGGTCGGGGTGTATAGGGCATGGCGCAGAACAAACCTAGTTGAACCTTTTTATTTATAGTTTTAGATTTTTAATTTTATATAATCAACAACACACTATTTTCAATATTTGATATTAGTTTGCAAGCATTATTGGACGGCGTTTATCACTAATTTTAGGTGTAAAACAGTGAGGCTCGCAATAAAACTTTTGTATGTGATCGAATATGGATCAAATATCGATTGTTTTAGAGTTTAAAACTCATAGAAGATAATATAGGACTTGGGGTAAATTTACACATAAGTGACTAAGACATGAAATTTTTAACGGTTTTATAATTTAGCTTTTGCGTGGGTAATGAAGTAACAACTTTCTAAAAGATTAATTTCTCGGTAAGTAAATTTTACACTTGTTCATGAATTTATAACTTGGTTTGTTTAGTATACCTTAACTAATAGACGATTGTATCAATTATATTAGATATGCATATTATTAAGTAGATTATTATAATATACATATATTCTTATAGTTATTAGGATGGTTTGTTTTATTTTTTAATAAGACTCCCAATAGATTTTACATCTCTTATAAACCTTAAATAAGACGTAGGAATTTTGTAAATTCCATTGGTGAGTGTTAGGATCTATTTACCATGTTACTATAACCTTGAGGATGCTCAACAAATTGTAATTCACATAAAAGGTAATAACACGTTATTAGTTATAATTTGTATATATCTCATTATTGTACATTATTTGTTCTTACCATATTTATGTCCTTAAAGGTGGTGCTCAACAAATCAGAAACTACATTTGATACTCGCAACCCATCATTTTTTGATATCCAAAAGAAAATTTTATAATCGTTAAGGTGCGCACAACAAAGTTACAAAATGTTATTAATTACCAATCTAAGAACAGTATGAACATCACTATAAATATTTTATGGCTTGAGAGTGTTCAACAGCCATAAGCATGTATAGTACTCTAATTATATTGTAAATGATGAAGGGCAACATTATTTTAGATTCATAATCTTAAAATAGTAATAATGAGTATTGTCATCTATAAGGAATAATAAGTGTTCTCAATACTCAATGAGATCATTTATCATTTTACATACATACACACACAATTATATACACATACACACATACAATTGTATATATATATATTTATTCTTATAACTATTATAAGTTTTATTTCAATTTTAACTTTTAAAATAGTTTTTTTATTTCATATATGTTATATAAGATTCTCTTATTTAATTATTATTAAAAAAAATCATATTTCCAAAAATGAAAATTCAAAAATGGCAATGACGACTAACTTTCTAAATAAGGGTTCCCCTATCTCTGTCACTTCATTTTTCCTTGTCTTGGCCTCCTCCATTTTTCGACTTTATGCTCGTTCCTCCCGCTACTATCCTTTGCCGGTTATGTTTTCTTCCCCAATTCAATTTCTATTACAATGACTTGAACAAGAAACTGTGATGTCGCTTTGTCGCACAACTAATTAATTCATCCGCTTTGCCTTGCATTGACTCTCGACCTGAATTGCTTTGTCCTGAAGATTTTTCAACTCAATGGTGTCTGGCGATACTTCTTCTATCATGTTGGTGCCGCCTTCTTGTGCCCCTTTCAGCCTGAGCCTCCAATTGTGCTTGATGATGTCGCTCCTGCTATCCTTCACTACCAGAAATGGAACTTGTAAAGGCATTTTCCTAAAGCCCTTAATATTGATAATAGAGGCTAAAACAATAATCAAATTGCCTGCAAAAGTATGAGAGGCAAATTAATGATTGTCCCTAAAAGTGTTGCCTCTAAAAACATATAAGGGCAAATAATATTTTTAACTTGCCTCTGTTACTGAGTCATATTATGACGTGGATATATACTCAAATCTAAAAGCAGGCATCAACTATTGCCTTAAATAATTGCACTAAAGACAAATAAAAAAGCCTCTACAACTCAGTACAATAATTTATAATAATTTATGGTAATAGCAAAACAAACCGCCTCTAATAATTATCAGATATTATTGTCACAGGTCCACACAATATACTTCTAATCATGAGTTTGCTGAGCACAAGGAATACAAATGGAAAATAATATACACATAACATTTTACATTTATGCAGATACAAACCAGTTCATATGCAATAGAGGAATGTGGTAAAAGACATAATTCACATGCCATAAACTAACAAAAGAGCACTGTCTATTAAATTAAAGTAATATAGTTTCATCCTTAAACAAGACAAACTAGCATTAAGCTGCAAATTGCAGCATTATTCAAACACAAACTAGAAAAGAAAAAAAAAGTATTCTTAAAGATACATGAAAACAAACATTCCAAAAAAAAAGGAGACATATATAACCGTCAAATCTTTTAAACCAATTACTTATCTGAAGTTGATCCTTGAGCCATGAATTGTAGAAAATCCATATCATTAAGGGTTGCTGTAAAGTCTCTTGTAGGTTGAGACACTTGAGCATACAATGATGGATGATACGGATGCGGATAATAGATAGGTCCAAACGGTGGATACGATAAATTTTGTTGGAAGAGTGGTTGTTGGGAGGATGATTGTTGTTGATTGGGTGGTTGATGCTGGTTTACTAGGTGCTGACTTGTGTGAAGTGACTCTTCTTGTGCCGATGATGGTTGTTCAGGTGAGGATCGAGGATGTGATGACAAATTTTGAGAAGACTGTATCATATGTCGTAGCTCTTCTATCTCCTTCTCTTGTTTCTCATTGATCATTTGTTGTTTTTCATACATTTCTTTTAGACTCAAGCATTCAGATTGTAGTAAAGCGTAAGCTCGACCTCTGCGTGATCTACGAACCATTGATGCAGGTTGAGTTTCTTGAACCCAAGGAACCATGTCTGGCGTTACAACTTCTCCGTAACCGCGAACTCTGCCCCCGGTCTCAACTCCCCTTGCTGATACATATGCTTGTAGCCTTACCTCTGGTGTAACCTCTCCATTAATATCACTTAGTTCAACCAACTTCTGTGATATGAGTGCCTACAAAATATTGCATCAGCACAAAAGTAAATTCACTTTCATCATTCATGAATATATAATATAATACTATGAAAAGAATAATCTGCTGGTATATCAATATGCTCATTGCTAGTGATGATGCCTATACTGCAGCAAAAGTTACTGACAAAGTACAAGAATGTGCAGGGACGGCCCTTCTCTATCAAATATACAGTTCAAACTAACATTGAGATAGCTACTGCCAGCTTTACATAAAGTCTTAGTTAAATAACTCTAATTAGTTATGATATTTTACAAAATGTAAACGTAAAATTTGTAGCCATGGATATATAAAACGAAAATGCAATGACCCCTTGCAACAGCTAATTTCATGTTCTTTTGGAATGAACATTGCGTGTCTATCCACCAAAAATGCTTCAAAAATGCTTAGCTAAGAGATTCTCAAATTTGCAGTATGGAATAATACATGTGGCCAAATACACGGACCAACAAGCCAAAATTACTACTAGGATAAAGATGAATAATACTATCAAATAGTCATCTTAGGAACTATCAGACCATTAAACATAGAGTGCTGGGGTCTGAATCTAATCATATGCTACCTTTTAATAAGAGTTATTGTCCATACAGGAAAAAAATTAAGGAACTTCAAAAGAAAATACAAAATTGTATGGAAGTATGAAACATTATTTTCATATTAATTGCATCAATTCGATTCACCCTATGAGCTAACTAATGATATTTACCAACATTGAGATATTTCATTCAGTATGAAAGTGAATAAATTGAATATATATTCAAAAGAAGCTATTGAATGCCATTAAAAATATATCATTTAGTATCTTAAAATTTTGGGACTTACTCTGGAAAAACAGCTAATCATAATTATCTTTGAAACAGTATTCGTGAGGTACAGGAAATGAAACAGTATTGATTCAAGATAGGCACGTCTTAATTATTGAGCTGGCACTAACTCTGTTTTTGTATTGTATTGCATTGCAATATGGTTTTCAAAAGCAAAATGTTTAACAAACAGAAAGCTGAGAATTCTGGAAACGCAGTGAATCAAGTTCAACATTATGATGTTACAAACAACTAATCATAAAAAACCGTTGAAAATTTTATCATCAGATTGTATATTTGATTAACTGGTTAAAAAAAATCAAATAGTTGATATACTGATGTTACCTGGAAAAGGATTTATATAAGACAGTTTTAAAAAACAATATAATGAGTAAAAAATATTATCAAAACTCTAAAAATGCTTATGAGCATACCAAGGGTGAAACAATATTTTCAGAGTTTTCCCTTATTGCCTTCCTTGTTTACAACAAAACCTTAACCATGTATCAGATCAAATTCAAATATTACACGTAAGTATTAACACCATCACTGTGTACTTTACCTCAATACAAAGGCCTTCTACTTATTTTCCTTTTGTTGCCAGATTTCATGTAAAGCAAGTACTTTTAACTAAGGATAATACAGTTGAGTGTGTATTTTAACTAAGGATAAATATAATTATTTGCTGGAAAAATAATGCCAGATCTCGTACTGTAATGATATCTTTATCTTTTCTATAGAAAAAAAAAATGTTATTTTAAAATATAGATAATTGTTTGCCGGAAAAACAGTTGAGAAAAAATATTAACCTTCTAATTAACTAATCATTTGTTTTGCAGATATTCCGCAAGGAAGCATTTTTCTACGGACATGATAACAAAGATCTGCTTGTTAAATTTGCAAAGGTAAATTTTGGCTTTAGTATGTTTTAAATGCTAAGCTAACCATAACACCTACAAAGCTTATAATGCCTCCTTCGAGAGTCTGTCACAAGTATTTGTAATACATTTGAAATTAGATATCAATTCATTTGTAAACAAAATATTATACCTTACACTATAAAAATATTGGTCTTTACTGCAGTTCAACTAAATTTTTATATGCTAAACTAAGAGACGCATGAACCTACTTGATAAAATCCATGAATTATTGTTCAATTGCAGACCGCACAGCAGTAGCAATAGCATTCTAGGAAACATTAAACAGACAACTTTGTTTTATAACGGTAATTTAAAAAATTGTAGTGGTTGATCTTTTGATTGACTTGCTATATAAAAATGACGCGATATATATAGCAATTAGCATAATCTGGAAAAAGATGAATAGTATTTTAAGAAACAACAAATTTAACCTCAAAGGATATCATACGTACCCCCATTTGCTCAGAAGCATCATCGACCCAACTTCTTTGCTCATCCTTTCTCTTATGAACTAATTCATACGCCTCAATTGGATCGGGTTCGTGGCCGTGCTCTTTTTCCTGTTTTGACAAAATATACATCAACCAGCAATAAAAACTGCATGGTGAAAAAAAAATTAATCCAAGAAAAACCCAGGTTTTATAATGAAAGCTTAAGATTCATAAGTTATGTAGAACAATTATATATTAGATATGTGACTTGTAATAGAACTTATTCTTCGACACAGAGAGAACAAAACTGAGTATTCGGCGAACATAATGCTGTTGCATTTATTAGAAAAATTGGAAACTACTTTTCCCTAGAATAAGTTATGGGTATTCTATTTTTGTAATAAAAAGGTTAAAAGTTCATATACAATTATTTTTAGTTTGTTAAGTAAACAACCTAAAATGATCACAACAAGAGATATCTGCAATAATTAAAAAAAGAGTAAACCACCTGTTCATATGAAAATAATATGACTAGCTCATTAGAATGATAAAAAGAATGCAGCAAACACGATTACTTACAAATCCAGCATAGTGTCGCACGAAGCACTTTGATCCACCTGTGTGACTCATTTTCAGTTTCTTACGATTGTCAGTGTTTCTTTCAACCCTTATCTGATATTATTAACAATATTGATCATAAAAATTATATATCTTTATGTGTACATATGAATTTAAAAGGGATATATGTCTCTTACTTTATTTTTGGAATCATTATCCCAATAGTTTACCATTTCCTTCCACTGATCGTTGTCTACACGATCATCTCCACATGTAAAACGTGATGGTGACCCAATATGTGGAGTGTAATACTTATCTTTTAAGTTGGCTCGGTTGTTCCGTACTCTTTTGGACAATCTCTTTAGCAGTGAATGACGAATTTTAGGAATGTGAGGGATATCTTCAGGACGCCAATTAATAGTATCCTTGAAACAAACATAAATTGTGTTACATTTATCAGTTATAGTTGCATATTAAAGCAAGAATTATACTCTTACAGTAATTAAAATTGACAGTAACATCTGGTTTCATTTTAAATTAGCATGAAATTTCAAGTTACACCAACTTACCGATATTACTTTCCATAGTTTGTCCATATATGCATCATCATATGCTCTCCAGTCTGTTGGTGATAGGGGAAGAAGATTATAATTTCTCGCCAAACTACCCAAGTACCTTCCTAACTGAGCATCTTTTGGTACCACACACAATCCATCCTTTGTGAACTCGATGCTCTCTTTCCCTGATTTGCCCCATTTAGGTTTGTTGTAGCCACGTCCTTTTCGCTTTATTAATCCTGTTAAGTAGAAGATAGGGTACATCAGTGTATGAGTAGTAATCAGTACATGTAGGCATAAAAAATAATTAATTATAAGTTGCAAAATCATACCGCCATTTTGAGAGCCATCATTTTCTTGTATGTCATCATCAAAATTAGAATGTCCATAGGTGCTCATCTATTAGTTAATAATATATTTGTATAGCAAAATCATGTACCATTAAATTGGAAAATTCTAAACATTCACACTGAAACTATAACAATTCGTAGGAAAAAGGAATAAACACACAATGCATATGCAAATTAAAATGAACAACATGTCATAAATAGTAATAATGAATTCCAAGTTTGACGAAAACTAACATAAGAAAGCATATCATAAATTTAAACATGAATTCGATTATTATATTTCGTCCTCACTCTCGTTTTCAGTCTCTCCTTCGTTAGAGGCATCCTCTTCAAATGTGGAAGCATCTACTGTGATCGTTGGTAAAACTTTGTTAACATAAACACCATGAACATCCGTCCTTATCTGGAGCTCTTCATTATCTAAATTCGGATCATCAAGATTTGGTGTGGCATAGTAGTCGTCTATGTCTACTTCGTCATTATCTTCTATTAAATCATAGAAATCTCTTGGCTTTGTTTTAACCACAACACTCCAATCTGGCTCTTTTGGATCAGCAACATAAAACACTTGGATGGCTTGTGATGCCAAAATGAATTTATCCTTATTTTGTGCCACTCGATTAAAGTTCACTAAGTTAAATCCATAAATATCTTTTTTTTTCCCTGAATTATTTACCCAGTCAGATTCGAATAAAATAACTTTGCATGCTTGATCATCACTTTCACCTGGAAATCTATAATCAAGCTCATAAATCTTCTTTAAAACCCCATAATAATCGACATTACCAGTGATTGGGCTACAATCTCTTAAGCTCGAATAACTTGAAGTTTCAGCATTCACAAAGACGCCACAATTTTGATTTTTATATCTATCATCCATAGATTTAGTTCGAAACCTGTAACCATTTATAACATATTTCTTATATTCCTTAACGGTCATATTTGGACCATTCGCTAGTCGAAGCAAATCTTTTGATATTGAGGAATCTCCCATAGCATAAAGATTATTTACCTATAAATATAATAATATTATATTAACAATAATTTTAAAATACGGTGTATAAATTGAGAAAGATATTTACGTGATGTCGAAACCAAGTAGTAAATTCTTTGTTTCTCAAACTCTCCACTTCTCGAATCATTCTACGTTGATGAATTCTACGCAATTCCCTCAACCTCTTACTGTCAAAACAGAAGCCAAGAAGAAAAAAAGAGTCGGTCATTCATTGCTAAAATTGAAGTACATATTTGATATTAATGAATGTGATCTTACTCTAGAAAAAATCCCACTTCGCTACAGTTGAATAAGACACAAGTGTGGCATTGTTCCCAAACGTTTTTTTCCAAATTAACTTCTGTACATTTGCCTAAATGATGACCAGAGTTTGCAAAAATTGATAGACCCCCTTCGATATTGCGCGGCAATGATGTATCAGCATTCCGACCACGTCGATTATGACGAGTTTCAATACCTGCCAAATACATCGAACAAAACGACACACACTCTTCCGCAAGGTATCCAACAGCAATACTTCCTTCTGGATTACTCTTGTTGCGAACATATCTTTTCAGTGTCTGCAAATATCTATGAAAGACAACAAAAGATAATTCTTAAAGGGTATTTACAATGTTTACAAATATCTTTTTAGTTTTTGTAAAAACATAATTTTATGACGTATATTTTAAATATGTGAATTATGCTTTGATACTACCTTTCAATAGGGTACATCCAACGATAATGCACTGGTCCAGCAATTGCAGCTTCATCCGCTAAATGAATAATTAGGTGAATAGATATGGTGAAGAAGGAAGGAGGGAACATTTTCTCCATCATGCATAGGACTAATGCAACCCTACATTTAAGTTGACTAATTGATGAAGCATGTTTCTTTTTACTACATAGTTGTCTAAATATTGCAGATAACTCGAGCAAAACAAGAATGAGTGGTCTAGGCAAAACTCGTCTAATTGCAAGTGGAAGTAAATGTTGCATAATTATATGATGATCATGACTTTTCAAGCCATGTAACTTTTTCTCCTTTACATCTACACAACGTGCAATGTTAGTAGAATATCCATCAGGGACGCGTACATTTGAAAGAACTTTACAAAACAATATTTTTTCCTCATTGGTTGTGAAAAATATCGCTGGAGGTATATATGTCTTATTTCCTTCACGAATAGGCTGAAGAGATTTTCTTATATTTAAACTTTCCAAGTCAGCTCGAGCTTGAAGTCCATCCTTTCCTTTTTTTGGTACACCAAGTAATGTCCCCAAAATATTTTCGCTTACATTTTTCTCCAAATGCATAACATCTATGTTATGTCGCATTAGAAGATGTTGCCAGTAAGGTAAGGTAAAAAATATGCTTTTTTTCTTCCATGGTCCAATAACTCTTGATTCCCTGGTGGAATTGATTATCCTTCGTCGTTTTTTTCCAATAATCTGCTCATGTATTGGCGTTTTACCGAATGTAAATTTTAAATTGGATAGTTGTATCAAACATTCAATTCCGGTTAATGGTTTAGGTGCAAGATCATTCTCACGCTTCCCATTAAATGAGTGTACATCAAATCGAAACCTATGTGTTACAGGCAAAAATCTTCGACTTCCTAAATAGCCTTGCTTTTTACTATTTGGTAAGCGCACTGAACATGTTTCGTGGTTACAATGTGGACATGCAAGTTTTCCAGATGTACTCCATCCTGATAAATTAGCATAAGCAGGTAAATCATTTATAGTCCATAAAACAGCTGCTCTCATATTGAATGTTTGTTTGGTTAAAACATCATATGTTTTGGTACCAACTTCCCATAACTCTTTTAACTCATCTATTAATGGTTGCATATATACATCAATGTCCTTTCCAGGTTCGTGAGGTCCAGGAATTAGCAGTGACATAAAAAGATAAGGTTGCTTCATACACAACCATGGAGGTAAATTATAAATAGATATGATAACTGGCCAAGTGCTATGTTTACTGTTCATGTGTGAAAATGGGTTGAACCCATCACTTGCAAGTCCTAGTCGAACATTCCGAACTTCAGAGCCAAAATCAGGGTATAGAGAATCTAGATGCTTCCAAGCTGGAGAATCTACTGGATGTCTCATAAAACCATCATTTGAAATACCAACTGAATGCCATATCATATGTTCTGCCGTATGCTTAGACATGTACAACCTTTTCAATCTAGGAATTAAAGGAAAATAACGAAGCACCTTAGCTGATACTTTCTTTCCATTATTTTTACCTTCAGTGCCTACTTTGTATCTTGAGACCCCACAGCGAGAGCAAGCATCCAAGTTTGATGTTTCTTTCCAGTATAACATGCAATCATTTATACAAGCGTCAATCTTTTCATAATTTAGACCAAGTTCATTAATAATTTTTTTTGCTTGAGCATGTGATTTCGGTAAACAATTATCTTCGGGTAACATATCTTTGAATGCTTCTAAAAGCAGAGAGAAGGTCGAGTTACTTATATTCCCCAAACACTTGATCTGGTACAATTTTACAACCGCATCCAATTTTTTATACTTGCTTCCAACATATAACCTCTTATTTGCTTCATCTAACAACTTGTAAAAGCTTTCTGCCTCGGGTGTTTGTCCTACACAAGTAAAAGGATGTGATGATGAATCGGCACTTTGTGTATGTTGCATAAATGTTTCACTAAGAAAATCATACATGTCACATCCCTCTCTTTCATCATTAATATCGACCGGTGTATTATTAACCGAACTGACATGAGTTTCGCCTTCTACATAAGACTCATCAAGATAAGTTTCACCATGATGTGTCCAACGAGCTGTCATATATAAGGGATCCATTCCGTACCAAAGAAGATGACCACCAACATTAACTCTATCATTAAAATAACGATTGCAACATTTTTTACAAGGACATATGATCTTATTCTGACGTGCGGATGTGGAAAAGGCCTCGTCCAAAAATAGTTCCATCCTTTTTTTATACTCATTTGAATTCCGATCCAAATTTACCCAACTTTTGTCCATTATATAATTCCAACTGCCACAATAACATAGCAAAGCAATCTTTAAACAAAATTTTATGATTTTAATACAATACTATTATTAAAAATAATTTTAATAAAATGATAACAATTTCAATATGAAACTTTCCTAAACCATCTTTCTTTACGATACTATTAATTTTTTAGACTGCATTTCAAAGTTAATAAACAACTTTCCCTGTTACATGAATATGATTGTCATGTTAAACAATATTTACTACATATGGAAGCGGGCACGAAATATATAAGCTGAGCAAAAAATGTATCAAACTGTGCTCCAACTGACTTTGCAAACTTGATTTAGCAAACGAGTTCAAACTTGGTTTGCAAACCGACTGTGCAAGTGCATGCTCAATTTTGCAACACTCGGTTTTGCAAAACTGAGTTTGCAAACTCAAACTTGCAAAACTGAGTTTGCACTCAGTTCTGCAAACAGAGTTCGCAGACTCAATTTCGCAAACCGAGCTTCGATGCTTAATTTGCAAAATTGAGTCTGCAGGCTCAGTTTTCCAAACTAATGCAAACTGAGTTTGCAAATGCTAGCAAAGTTTGTAAACTTGGTTCATATGCGCAAACAAAGTTTTACGAATTCATGAGTACAAAAAAAGTAGGCTTGAGTTGTAACTAAGTTTTCAACCTCTTGATTTTGAAGTTAAAAGTTTTTATTGGGTGTTTATATTAAATGCAAGAACTTGTGGAAGAAGATAGATGAAGTGTATGGTATGTTTGTATATGCACAAAAGTGACGATTTGAAATAAATAGTCCAATAATAAAATTAGCAGCTGTTATTCACCTCCTCACTCAGCACTTACGTAGTGATACAAACCGCTCCCCAGCGTAGATGCACAACAATGTATGATATGCCACAAAACCATTAATACTTTTTAAACTAACACATGATTTTCCCTAATGTTCGTCAACTGTAAATTCAAATTAACACACAAGATTATTTTACTGGAAAATTAATATGGAACAATATGAATAAATTATCCCTAATTTTTCATTAAATCATTTCGTCTCTTTAAAATGATGAAAAGTCAGACCAATTTCAACTATATATAATGGTTCGTTAGGAAACTTGTTTTAGCCATGGCGTATATCAGGAATACAAAAAAAATTCATACGAAATCGGTAACTACGAAAAGTTTTATGGCCTAAATTTCTCTAATTATCCAAAAGAATTTAAATTTCTATAATATGATTTTAGGTATCTATTCTTTCCTTTTTTTTAATAATTTAATCCACAGCGGCGTCAAATTCATACATCGAACTTTCCGAGCATTGAACTGCATCGTACTAAAAGCATATAATACCATGAGGTTTTACTATGTTGTTTTACTAAAAGCATACAATGAGTAACATGAGATTTTACTCATTAGTTCTCAAATAGACATTATATAATGAATTTTTACACAAGCAGCTAAAAAAGGTAGACAGACGTGCAAACACTATGTGGTAATCTTTCTTCACCTGACTATCACCCTATGTTTGTTAAATATGTAAACATATCTAACAGTTTCGTGCACATTAAAATTTTAATAGGCAGCTGAAGCTATAGGAGCAATTGGCTTAGATGATAACATTCCCATATTGGAGCAGAGCATACTAACCGATCCTGCTCAAGAAGTTAAAGAAACATGTGAATTAGCTCTTAGACGAATCAAGGAACAAAAAAACATCAGTGACAACGGTGATGGGACAAATTCTCTAGGAAATTCTCCTTTTTTGTCTGTTGATCCAGCTATGCCTTCTTCATGCTGCTCCTCAGTAGATCAACTTAGGTACAATGCCATGAATACAACGTATTCATTGTATTAGTTATGAGGTTTTAATGCTTCATTGTTTTAATTTCAACTAATACGTAATGGACATCGAGAACTGGAAAGTTATCATGTAACCATTCATGAAACTTATTTTCTTTACCAGAGAAATACTCTTGAATGAGAAGGAGAGCATGTATGAGAGATATGCAGCTCCGTTTGCACTTCGAAACCATGGAGACGATGCCGCTGTCAGTGCAATAGTTGCATCATTAGGAGCTAAAAGTGCACTTTTACGCCATGAGGTGTGTTATAATTAAGCAAATTTTGGGTTGTGATTAAACAACTTTTGGTCTTAAATTGTTCTTTTACATAGATTATACTCCCCTTTCATTCATTTTTCTTTCCTTTTTTTGTGATGAATTGTTATGAAAAATCAACAGGCTTTAGCATTTAAGATCATATATAACTGTCATCTGGGTTATGATTTTCAGTGCCACGACTCTGTAATTTGTAATACTGATAATGCCACTGCAAGCAGCCAGTAATTGTAATCAAGATTGAACCAAATAATTAAAAAAACTTTTGTCTAGTTCAATCAATATAGGAGTAAGTGTTTACATTTCAAACAAAACTGAGATAATCCTCAAAACTTCAGTTACATAAACCAGACTATACAAGCACTGTGCACTAACAAATAATGACTACTACTACATCAAAGATAAGATCAAAAATATTCAATCAGATATTATCATACACTCAAAGCATGCCATGGAGCTTTTTTCTGATTATATATGTTCTATCTATAGAAGAAAAGAGAACCTGCTTACTACAAAGTCAGGATTTGATTTTATAATAGGCCTTTTCTAGCAAAGTGATAACAAAGTAACTTCTTGACAGTAGATACATTTTGATTTCATAATAAACATTTGCAAACAAAGAGAGCACAGGTTGTATTTTTTACAGGTTATGATCTTAAAGTATATTTTTATCTGCGCCTTCTTCTTACTATAAACTGTAAAAAAACCATAATTTACACCGAATTATAACACCTATCCCCTACCGAACTGTCCCTACCGCCTACATGAATACACTACAGAAGTTAAGATGTCCCATTACCGATTATTATTATTATTTTCTTCTGATTTGTGCATCCACAGTGAATTTTAACCACTTTAACCACTACAAATCTACATGGAAATTTAGGAAGACATCAAACAATGGAAAACAAAAAAAAAATGAAGAAAATTTAATCAATAAAAAACTTTGATGAAATAACTGTACGGTGAAAAAACAAATTTCAATTGCGAATAGGATTAAAAAATAAAGGTAAAATTTACCTTATAAAGCACCTGTTGATATGCTATCTAGGGTTTTGTCTCCGGAATGATTGCAAATGAACGACGAGATGATATGAATATGGCGGGGAAGGAGGAAAATGAAAAGCACGAACTCCATCGCTGATCTATCGCCACTTTCCACCAGCCGTATTTTTTAATTTAATTTCAATCCGAGAAGAAGTGGAGGCGTTTGAATAGGCACTTTTTATTTTAACCGGAGAGTTAATATCCTTTTGCCCCTAATATGGGTGGTGACGTGTCCAGTTTAATTTTCAAATTAAGCTAATTTCTTGGAATAATAATAAGGACTGTTTCATGTGACTTTACTGACAGTATTAGAGGCGTTAGTTTTTTCTGCCCGTAATTGATTATTAGTAGGGGCATAAGTTATATTTTGCCTCTACTTGTTTGCCTCAAATATTCATAATTCCAGTAGTGCTTGGATGTTCGTCTATTCCTACTTGCAAATCTATTGCTATTAACGCGGATGTTGATTTATAGGGTCCGTTAATTTTCCTGGTACATTGAAATTATCTCATGCCCCTTTCCAATCGGTCCCTTTAGCTAAATCACTTAAGCCTTGGTCATCTCTTTTCACCAAAATATCAGATAACAATATCGAGTACTCTCCCCATAAATATGATATTGATGTGTTAATAGTATAAACATCCCTTATATTGAAGTCATCAGGGCAAGAAATGAGTTTTGGCATGATTAGTTAGTAGGTTTCTTTCTTGACAAGAAATCCCCTTACTCGTTCATTAGGAGTCACCTTATGCACCGTTGGTGGCTTAAGGGGAAGATTAAGATGTAATGTGATAGTACTCTCTTTTTCTTTGAGTTCATTTCTCCTTAAGATAGGTAAAAGATACTAAAAGTCGAACCCACTATTATCAAAGGCTAGCCTTTCATCTTCACTCATTGGAGTCCCTCCATCAACTCCACTTGTGAGCAGTTACTTTCTATCCCTTTTTGGGTTCATTTTTAAAGCATTCCTTCTGTTCTACAGTGTAATTGGAACAGATTAGTTAGCAAACTTTATAGGAGATTTGGTATGTTTTGATATTAAAATGTCAAGCATGACAGACTTGGGTATGCAAAATCATTGATTGAAATTAAGCGTGATAAATTATTGTCGTCTTTCGACTAGTTCAAACTACCTTATGGAAGGTAGTTGTAGTTGACGTCCACTACAATTGGAACCTTCTATGTGTACTTGTCTTTCCTAAGTTCATTTAGTGCATGTTTACAATCACTCTCCCACAGCTCCAGTACCTATTCAAGTGAATATGGATGATACATATTTTCCTATTTATGAGAAGATTCTACTGCCCAAACCTTATATTAGGAAGTAGATCAACAAATTCCTTCCTCTGCATATCTCCCTACTCCTAATATTTTACACCCCACATGTCCTGATCATGTTGAGAAACCAGTTGCTTCAATTTGAACTTCTGATGCCAAGGCTTTGCCTTTCATACGAAATGACCATATTTTGTGGAATAGTATATTGAGAATAGATGGGTTCATTTGTCCACCAGTTCAGATACTCGTCTACGTGATATTTACTTTTAAGTTTGTGACAGGATTTTTATTTATTATATTGACTCTACTGGTTATATACCAGATCTCTTAGTTATTTTTAGCGTATGTCCCTATCATTAGCCCTTCCCTGATTCTAGGTTCTAATAGCTTTTCCTTCTCGGAGGAGGACTGGTTTAGTACTAGCGTTGTTGATGAGAAATCCTAGTCTTACTACTATTCTTTTTGTTGTATTCAAAGTTGTTGAGTTAGTTTACCTCTTATTATTTATTAAACAGTGGACTGTCCACTGTAAAACTGGCTTGTCTTAGAAAAATTATATCATTTATAATGTAATATTAAAATTTATATTTATGTGTATATATTATTCTTAGTTAACAATTAATTGGTATTACAACTTATTGTAACATTTTATGAACTATAACATTTATAATTCATATTATAATATAAAAATATTTTGAATTTATTAATTTTTACTTTTGTAATTTTAAATTCAAAATAATTTCAAATTCGAAATTATTTCAAATTTGTTGATTTATAACTTTTATACATTCAAACTTAAACAAATTTAAATTTGTTCATTTATAACCATTCCGAATATAAATTTTAAATTAATTTTAAATTGTATTCATAAGCTTTATAAACTTTAATTTCAATCTAAAATGATTTCTAATTACTTACGTATACCTTTTATGAATACAAATCTAAAATAAATTTAAATTTATTCATTTTACAGATTTAAATTTAAATATAAACCAAATTTACATTCAAATTTTATATATTATTCATAATAACATAATGTAGGCTTTAATGTCATAGTTGTATCAGCTCTTTGATCATTATTGGTCAAGCCTAACAATCTTTTTAGGGTGACCTAATAAGATCCATCATGAGAAAATATTACGTGTAGCCTATTGACTCACACGTTGAAGTACCTCACCTCTATACTCATACTACCAAAGTGTATTACTAGGTAATACCGTCCAGTAATATAGAGAATAAGACGATATTGGGCTATCCCATATAAATATTACCTTGAGATAACATCGGTACATGTTTCAAAAATCATAAACTACTGACCTAATGTACTCAATATAGGCACGAAATGATAAATATGTATGTTTCTAGGATAGAACAATATACAATATAAAATAACTTATAGAGAACCTAAAGTCATACATGGTGATAACTATAATACATCACATAAGACTCAATAGGTCTACAAAAAGTCAAATTCCCACTCTCTATCAAATAGATACAATGTATATGTCCAATATACATAATCCAACATCATATAAATACATGAGGCTTTAAATAAGAAACTAATCTGAAACATACTAGCTTCCAACCATGCCTACAATTTCAAGGTGGTCACTTCGTCCCAGAAGTTGAAATGTCTCGGACCGACTCGAATATTAAATAAATAATACAAGAGTCCATCTATGCCTAGAATACAGGCGTTAATATATATAATAGCAACCGGCATGATGTAAATAAGGGTACCTTAGGTATCACAAATATCTCAAATATATCAACATTACATAATTATGCACATATAATACCACCATTTATAAAGCATTGTCAATCATCTCATCAAATAGCACAGGAAATGCATCAGTGAAATATCATCTAAATAACTAAACTACTATACCAATACAACGCACAATAACGTGTAACTCGACCGTTGGCCCGAACAAGAGTTAAGAACCCTCGACTGCATGGCCCTAGAAGATATATGAGCAATAAGGTATGTAGACTCATGATATAACACATAATAAACATGGTAATTTATCTTGACCAACCATTCTAATAAGAGAATATTCTCTCAACTGAATGGTCGTAAGAGATAAACACATACAACATAATAATAGATCTCTCAGTCAAAAGAATCTAATAGAGAGTTACAGACAAGCACATAGCTAGTCCGCAATGTCATATAAAAAGACAACACGCAGCTGGTCTAGGATTAGCTATCTCAAATGATAGAAAAGCATGCATCCAATCTCTAATGTTTACTAACCATCATTTCTAGTGAGGTGATAACATCCAATGTCTCATAAACAATGGATCTACCAAAGTCAACCAGATGGAAGAGCAACCTATTTGCAAAACTTCTCTATGAAACGCTAATGACTATAGTCTATTTCCTATAGTCCATTAGTCACTCCCAGAATCATGAAACTCATATCCATCGTATGTCATAAACATGATACAAGTTTGTATTGTACATTGGTCATGATTCCTACTTTCCCTTGGTAATGGAATATTGGCCCTTAAGTCACGTGTGGGCAAAGGCTCTAATGATAATAATATCTCTTAGCCTTATCCTTCTCAACTCATCAAATTGATATCAAGCATCCAGGGTGTGGCCCCATAGTCAAGACCACTAGGATGGATACTAGCCTATCTGGTGGGTGCTAATCATACGCTATCCATACTGGCGTGAACCTATGACATAGGTTCCCTTCGACTAGACGATTCCTAATGAGAGTAATAATAAGTACTCTCGAATCCATGCATCCAAATGAGAGTATTTCAACATAATAAATCCTATACTACCAGCCCTAAGAGTAAATAATAACAGTCAGCTAGTTAGTACTTGGAGGAAAAATCTGTAAATTCAAAGGTAACTCCAACTTGTAGCCATTGAAGAGTAAGAGATTGTCGACTATTAATCTCTATAAAAGAGTCACCTCTAGATGAATTTATAAATTTGTAACCTACAACACAAATAAAAGTGACATTTACTTACTAAAAGTAACCGAATAAATATCAGCTCAGACATCCTCCATAACTTAGTGTTACTCACTTATTTACTCAGTGCTCATAAGTAACACTCGCGTCACATCATAATATTCTATGTAACATGTCAATAGAACAACAGAAGAAATATGATCAAAAGTCTTATACGGATGGTATTATAACTCTGCTTATCTAATATCCATATCGCACAGAAAATATAATCAAACAAGCAAAAAAAATTCTTAGAAAAGGAATTTAATTTATAGAAATGATTTCACGTGTTCTAAAAGCCTTTATATGCTTTAAAATGTTAGAACAATTTTTTATATTTGTATAAAACAAGAAATAAAAAATATAATCCTTACAAATAACTTCCAAAAATTCTTTCCTATATTTTAAAATCTCAAAAACATATTACACAACTAAATATTACTTATAAAGATCATTACATGATGAATTATAATTAAATGTAATTTTTAATTGAATTTATACATTCTAAACCAATTTTCTTATATTTCAAATCCATAGAATAAATTTTTTCGAACTCTTGTTTATACTCATAAGTCATGAAATGCACATTAAACTCAAACGGTATTAATTATAACCATTTCATATGTTTTTAGAATTTTATAATTTTTTTAAATATTTATTTAAAACCCAAAATTTTGAACTTCTTTTAAAATGCAATTAATTTTGTAATTACTATTTAATTAAAATAAAAAATTCATAAAAATAGTTTCATATTTTCAATGCGTTAAACCCCTACTTCCAAAATCAAATTTTTATATCATTTTTTAGGAATTTTTTTTGAAACAAACAATGCATAAGAGCCTGGATCAAGATTCATGCCAATCCACCGGTGCACCAATTCTTCCAAACTGGTCCACCAATCAATCCTGATCTAGAGCAAAACTTGCCAAGTCGTGCGTCATTTCGTCGATTTCAGGCCTACGCTTCCCTTCTGATCTGAACCCGACTACAACGACTATTACCGCACTTCGTTCTAGCTTCCATATCATACAATATGCAATCATGTTAAATATGCGATTATATGATTTTTTGTTTGATGATAATAAACATATAAATATATATTCGTGTAAATGTATTTGGTAATGTACTATTTCATTTTTCATAGATCAAATAAATATTTGCTGAATAAAATTAAATAACACAGAATTTGAATTCAAACAGAAATTTTATTCAAACAAATATTTATTACAATTTTGAATAGTACAAATTCAAGCTCTCACTATACACTATACAACTTTGATACAAATTCAATTACATCACAATTTTACATTTACAGTTAACCTCACTACATTTCATTCACACTCGTGTTTATCTTCAACTTTATTCCAAATTGAATCCAGCATCTAAGCAATCTGCAAATATAAATATTGACGCAATAAATTGAAAAGGAAATATTTTTTGCAGTATAAAACAATATATGAATTTTGAAAATAATATTTGCCTCGGTTATTTGGGTTGTTCGTCATCATTTAATTTTGAATTCATCATACACGAACAGCTTTTGACATACACAGTGTATCACTGTATATGCCACAAGGCCGTGCACACCAATATATACACTTGATAAATTTACAAGGACAGGTGAGCACAGGTCAAACCCAAATTATTGGATTCAACTCAGGTGCGATAAAATAATGTCACAAACTTCAGTACAAGGTCAAATCCGAGCGACAAGCTGGATTCAACTCATGTGTTATGCTTAAAGTCCAAATGCAACAATCACAAAAGATATTAAGCTGATGCCAAACAGAGAAAGTAACATGGTCCCGAAATCAACATCAAACTAAGTCAGAAACTCACATAAGAAACTTAATGTCGAAGCATCAAAGTCTGAACATCAACTGGGCACATGAAGACCAACAACATCAAGTGATATTGAGCACATTTGAAACAAGAGATATGCATGCTACAAAAATGAAATCAGAGAAGCCTGTAGACTATCATGAAGAAAAACCAAGTTTAGTGACACAACGAACATGGAAAATCAAGCAATAATTTCATAGAAACCAAAATTCATAACCTAGTCAAAGCCGAGGTATACAAGTCAAGTCAACAGCAGTATAATCGGACATAAAGCCGAGATGAACAATGTAAGTGTCGAAGTCGTGGAAGCATACCGAAGTCAAAGAGAAAGTCATGGAACCAAAAATCAAGTTCAAGTTCATACCGCTATAATCGAGCCAAGAATTCTACCGTGTCAATCAAGGAATCAAGTGCATAAGATTATGAATTAGTCAAAGAGAAATCTCAATCATCCAAGTAACATCAATCGGCCGATCATATAAAATTGACAAATTCAAATATATTTGTACGAACGAAAATCAAGGGTTACAAACCCTATATAAACAAATCATCATCGGCAAATTAAAATATACGAGTTCGAATACGAAAATCATTAAAATCACAAAGCACAAATTCTTACCCAGCAAGAATCGAACTGTCGAAGCAGCCAAAGTGAGCAACAAGGAAAAGATCGATCAAAGCTACTCGGGAATTATCCACGCGAATCGATCAACATAAAGTCGGCTCTTCGGAAAGCCTTAATTTGGATCAAAGGACGAAAGCCCCAATTGTAATAAAAAAAAGAAGCCGCCATTATCTCAAAAGGAACGGAGCAAATAAAAAAAAGGGATCGGGTCGAATTACAAAAGGGGCCGGCTTATTTTTCTAAAGAGCTTTCTCTTTTATATTATACAAGGTCTTTTAATTTTTAATTAGGGTTATTTTAATTTAAATTATTTTTAATTTGTAGTTTCTTTTTTAAACCGTTGTAATTTCTAGTCGTGTGACTAGGGGACAAACTACGTGGCGTAGTTTGATAATTCGCAACTCGGTGGCTGAGTTGTGGCAGGGTTTTGAGCGTAGAGTTAGGTTTAATCGATAGCAGGTGTCGCGAGTTTACGTGTGTAAGCATGTGACTAACTAATTTCTAGTAGAAACCTTGGGGGCAGCACGTAGGCAGTGTTTTTCCGAAGCTGGGTAAATTCTATGTTGTTCTGTTTCTGTTATTTATATTCTGCGATATCTGTGCTGCTATTATTCTGCTGTGAACTGCGTTGAAATCTAAATTGAATATTTTATAAGCTTCCTCAATTAATTTTTATAATTAACACCATCACCCTATTCACCCCCCTTCTAGGGTGAAATCGATCCTACAAGTGGTATCAAAGCTAGGAACAAAAGCCGTTTTTGTTTTAAAAATTTGATTTTACAAAAACCAATTTTTTTTTAAATGGCTTCTTTTAATACTGCTTTTGCTGAGGGTCAGTCCATAGTTAGACCACCAATGTTCAATGGTGAATATTCTTATTGGAAAAATAGGATGGAAATTTTTCTGAAAACCATTGATGCTTGGAATATTGTTGAGACAGGTTATAGAGCACCAACTATAACTGTAAATAATCAAGAAATAGAGAAACCAAAGGATCAATAGTCAGGACTAGAAAATAAATTACAAAATACTAATGCTAAAGCTATGAATTCTATTATCTGTTCATTGAATCAATTTGAATTTAATCGTGTCTCACATTGTCTAACTGCACAGGAAATATGGCACACACTAGAAGTGACCCACGAAGGAACATCTCAAGTCAAAAAATCTCGCCTTGCCATGCTAAGCAGCGAATACGAGAACTCCACAATGGCGAAGGAAGAAAATGTCAAAGAGATGCATGGACGATTTTCCAATATCGTATACAAATCAAAAGCACTTGGAAAATCATACACAGAGTTGGAGATAGTTCAAAAAATCCTTAGAGTCCTTCAACGAAGTTTTGAAGCAAAGTGACTGCCATTAAAGAATCAAAAGATTTAAAACAAATGAAAGTTGAAGAACTCATCGGAAATCTCACCACTTATGAGCTAGAAATGAAATTTAAGGAAGAGCGTGAAGGAGGAGATACTCGAAAGAAATCAATAGCTCTCAAAGGAACAACTGAAAGTGATGACGACGACGACGACGATGATGCAGCAGAATTGGAGCTATTAATAAAGAAATTCAAAAAGTGGAATTACAAATATGGAAATTCAGCTTGAATTCAAAAAGCGAAAAGCAGAATAACCAAAGCACTAGACTACTCTGAAGAACAGAAGATCATCTGTCACAAGTGAAACCAACCCGGACACATCAAGCCCAATTGTCCTCAAAATCAACGCGACTTTAAAAAGAAATCAAAAGGGAAAAGTTTTGCAGCCACGTGGAATAAAAGTGATGAAAATAATCAAAGTTCTAGCAGTGGGAGTGAGAAAGCAGATATGTGCCTTTATGGAAATATAACCGATAGCGACGATGACGAGCCAAGCGAGGTATCAAAACTTACTCACTCTGAATTACTTATTTATTTCCACGAAGTAAATGGCTGTTTTGAACGACTTAGGGAAAAATACGCTAAACTTGAATCACAAAAAGACACTTTGATAGAATTAAATGAACAACATGACCAATTAGTTAAAACCTATCAAAGTAGGATCGCTAAGTGTGATAAGTGTCCAACATTTGATAAAGAAATTAAAAAAATCAGAAATTAAAATGAAATCGCTTGAAAATGAAATTCTGATTTTAAAAGAGAATGAAAATACTAGAAGAGAGAATTCTATTAAAAAGTGCATACAATTGTTAAACGAAAATGAGTCTCTCAAAACACAAGTCCAACAATTGTCAACGACTTTAGATAAATTTTCAAAAAGTGAAAAATCGTTGAATATGCTATTTGGAAAGCAAACTGTTAATACGGTAAGACAAGGACTTGGATATAATCATTCTGAAAATGTTGAAAGAAATATTAATCAAGTTAATTCTATGTGCACGATTTGTAGAAAATATGGACACGCTCAAAATAGTTGTTGGTATAGACCCAAACACGTGAAAACTATACCAATTTGGGTTCCAAAAGGCATAAATATAAAATCTCTCAAAGTTAAACAAATTTGGGTGCCGAAAGGAACATATATAAATAGTTTTGGGGCTTCATAAAATTATTTTTCAAAATATTCTGCCACTAACAATCATGGACCTATAAAAACAAATAGGTCACAAAAATCTTTCATCGTGTAGGTGTGGTGGCAGGCTAAGGAACAACAACAGTGTTCTCTGGATTTTGGCTGTTCCAGAAACAAAATGGGCGACAAAGAAAAGTTCCTTAGCCTAGTATAAAGGTGACAGAATCACAACAGACAGCAACGAAAAATATCATAAAGGTAAAACAAGTAAAGGTATATTTTGAACGATATATTAAATGTGATAATCTGCACCGTATTCTGAATTAAATCAGCCAATAATGAAGATGATGAAATAATGATGATTTTGATTCTGACTTATTCAATATAGTTGGCCAATTATATTCTTATGCCAAAAACACTATAAAAATCTCTAGATTCTTTGAATTACTTCATATATGTCAGTTTGGATTAAAAATAGTGTTTTGTTGGATAATACATTTAGTTATAGTACGGCTAACTCTATATTCACAGTTTTTGATTATTAACACGACTTCAATTCAAATTCAAGAGATGTCATTTAAATTGCTGTTAAAATTGAGTTTGAAATTTTTGGTGCACACTTCATGGTTTGGTCGATTAAATTCAATTAATGATGATTTTGAGTGAAAGAGAAATTCAGATGCAGATTACACTGATAATCTAGCTGATAGAAAATTTATTAGTTGAACGTGATTTTTTGAGACATATAGTAACTGCATCGTTTTTCAAAGAAAATATCTGCATATTTTTCAATTCAAATAATTTTTAAATAGCAGAAAATTTTCTTATAAAACCCCTTCGAGAAAATCATTTTTGACCATATTTTCAGATTAGTCATTTTGAATAATTGATTTCATAATTATCTTTGACTCTGATTTTAAATGACTGTTTTGACTAATCTAACTCCCTAATAATTATTGAAAAGATAAATAGTAATTGAAAAAGTGATGAGTGTTGATATTTATCATATATTATGCCTCGATACGGTATAATTACTAAATTTCTTTAGAAATTTAAACAAGATTTATAAAACTTTTGTTCGTAAAAATTCCATGACCATCTCTATTTCTATCATATTTCTAACGACCATCACTCATCAAAATTCTATATAGTTTGTCCATATGTCGTACTTTAAACAGGAATCATTTGTTTTTCATTTTACGTTTTAAAAAAAAAATACCAACTTATTCACTCTCATTTAAAAATCCTCACGGTTATGCATGGGTGAATTACTTGGAATTTGTTATGTGCTTCCATGCTCATTTAAAAGTCCTCACGGTTATGCATGTATGGAACTCATATCAAAAGTTGATTTTTAAAATAAACAAGTTGATTCTAATCCCATTTAAAAGTCCTCACGGTTATGCGTGGTTAGAAGATACTTGAACTCATTTTAAAAAAAAATTAGAATACTACTAATCTCGTTTAAAAGTCCAAACGGTTATGCATGGTTAGTAAATATTCAAATTCCTGATATAAATATACCACAAATAGACACAATTGCATGGTTTTATATGATGACATCATTCCCATCATTCTAAAAGTGGAATATGCGTCTAACAAAATATTTATGATTTTTGTTTGATTTTTTTTTGAAATTTAATATTTATATTCGATTGAGTTTTAATGATGGATTAATATATCAATCACTTTATCTCTATTTTCTCTAGCACTATTACTCTTTTGCTGATAACAAAAGGGGGAGAGAAAAGTTAAGATTTTGCCAAATAAAATCAAGCAAAGGTCAAATATTTTCTATTTGCATCTAGGCTCATTTGCGTATTTTTATTTGTATGCATATATGTAGAGGGAGCTTTGTGCAGAGAGGAAGCATTTAAATATGGGGAGCAATTAGAGCATATCCATGATCAAATACATTTAACATGTTCAAAATCTTAAATATATGTTTGTTATCATCAAAACGGGGAGATTGTTGAATATGCGATTATATGATTTTTTGTTTGATGATAATAAACATATAAATATATATTCGTGTAAATGTATTTGGTAGTGTACTATTTCATTTTTCATAGATTAAATAAATATTTGCTGAATAAAATTAAATAACACAGAATTTGAATTCAAACAGAAATTTTATTCAAACAAATATTTATTATAATTTTGAATAGTACAAATTCAAGCTCTCACTATACACTATACAACTTTGATACAAATTCAATTACATCACAATTTTACATTTACAGTTGACCTCACTACATTTCACTCACACTCGTGTTTATCTTCAACATTATTCCAAATTGAATCCAGCATCTGAGAAATCTGCAAATATAAATATTGACTTAGTAAAATTGAGAAGGAAATATTTTTTGCAGTATAAAACAATATGTGAATTTTGAAAATAATATTTGCCTCAGTTATTTGGGTTGTTCGTCATCATTTAATTTTAAATTCATCATACACGAACAGCTTGTAACGTACACGGTGTATCAATGTATATGCCACAAGGCCGTGCACACCGATATATACACTTGATAAATTTACAGGGACAGGTGAGCACAGGTCAAACCCAAATTATTGGATTCAACTCAGGTGCGATAAAATAATGTCACAAACTTCAGTACAAGGTCAAATCCGATCGACAAGCTGGATTCAACTCATGTGTTATGCTTAAAGTCCAAATGCAACAATCACAAAAGATATCAAGCTGATGCCAAACAGAGAAAGTAACATGGTCACGAAATCAACATCAAACTAAGTCAGAAACTCACATAAGCAACTTAATGCCAAAGCATCAAAGTCTGAACATCAACTGGGCATATGAAGACCAACAACATCAAGTGATATTGAGCACATTTGAAACAAGAGATATGCATGCTACAGAAATGAAATCAGAGAAGCCTGTAGACTATCATGAAGCAAAACCAAGTTCAGTGACACAGCGAACATGGAAAATCAAGCAACAATTTCACAGAAACCAAAATTCATAACCTAGTCAAAGCCGAGGTATACAAGTCAAGTCAACAACGGTATAATCGGACACGAAGCCGAGATGAACAATGTAAGTGTCAAAGTCGTGGAAGCATACCGAAGTCAAAGAGAAAGTCACGGAACCAAAAATCAAGTTCAAGTTCATACCGCTATAATTAAACCAAGAATTCTACCGTGTCAATCAAGGAATCAAGTGCATACGATTATGAATTAGTCAAAGAGAAATCTCAATCATCCAAGTAACATCAATCGGCCGATCAAATAAAATTGACAAATTCAAATATAATTGTACGAACAAAAATCAAGGGCTACAAACTCTATATAAACAAATCATCATCGGAAAATTAAAATATACGAGTTCGAATACGAAAATCATTAAAAGCACAAAGCATAAATTCTTACCCAGCAAGAATCGAACTCGTCGAAGCAGCCAAAGTGAGCAGCGAGGAAAAGATCGATCAATGCTACTCGCGAATTATCCACGCGAATAGATCAACATAAAGTTGGCTCTTCGGAAAGCCCTAATTTGGATCGAAGGACGAAAGCCCTAATTGTAATCAAAAAAGAAGCCGCTATTATCTCAAAAGGAACGGAGCAAATAAAAAAAGGGATCGGGTCGAATTACAAAAGGGGCCTGCTTATTTTTGTAAAGAGCTTTCTCTTTTATATTATATAAGGGCTTTTAATTTTTAATTAGGGTTATTTTAATTTAAATTGTTTTTAATTTGTAATTTCCTTTTTAAAGTGTTGTAATTTCTAGTCGTGTGACTAGGGACAAACTACGTGGCGTAGTTTAAGAATTCGCAACTCAGTGGCTGAGTTGTGGCAGGGCTTTGAGCGTAGAGTTAGGTTTAGTCGATAGCGGGTGTCGTGAGTTTACGTGTGTGAGCATCTGACTAACTAGTTTCTAGTAGAAACCTTGGAGGCTGCACGTAGGCAGGGTTTTGCCGAAGCTGGGTAAATTCCGTGTTGTTCTGTTTCTGTTATTTATATTCTGCGATATTCGTGCTGCTATTATTCTGCTGTGAACTGTGTTGAAATCTAAATTGAATATTTTATAAGCTTTCGCAATTAATTTTTATAATTAACACCATCACCCTATTCACCCCCCTCTAGGGTGAAATCGATCCTACAAATCAGAAAGGTCTTCAATAGATGGGTTCAAGCGAAGTAACCAGACAAGAATTCACATGCTTTAACATTCAACAAGAAAGTATGCATTTTAGACATAGATTGTGAGTAGAGAATACTCACCTTAGCTAAGAGAACCACCATTCTCCCATTACCCTTCATAGCATCGTATTTACTAAAAGTGCAACATGACACCAAACTTGCTCAAAATCTAATTTGAAGAATCCTAGAGGTGCAGAATCATGTTGAGAAGCTTGGGTTTCAAATCTCATTATTTTTTAAATTTATTTGATTTGTTTGAATTTATGAAAAAGTGGATTAAAGTTTTAAGAATTGCATTTTAAAAGCGGAAGCTAGAAACTTGTATGCGGGAAGTAGATTTTATAAATTCGAGAGGGAGGGGGTTCTAGACAAAGAAAAGTCTAGGACATGAAGATTGCGTTTGGGCTTCATGTTTCGGCTCAAGTTAACAATTTTCCTTTAATTTACTTGCCTTCTTTTTCTATAACCTAGCCCAAAATTAACTTTCCTCTCCACTTAAAAAATATTTCTATCTTAAATTTACATTACTTTCCTATTTAATGATTTTGTAAAATATTATTTCCAATATTTTGAATCACTTTAATTAATTCCATTATTAGATTTTTAATCCCATATTTAATATATCATAAATTCCCTATATAGGTGAAACCCAAAATTTCTTTTCTTATTAAAAATAAATTCCTAAACTCTTTTTATTTATTATTATTTAACCTTATATTTTATTACACCACTTTTAATTTCATTTAAAATCATCCCCAAATTAAAACAACCATATTACTCCAAAATCATCATTTATTAATAAATCCTGACTTTGAAAATATTTAACTTCCAAAATAATTCATTTATAATCATTTAACATCTAACAAATACCACCAATTCAACCATCTTTTTACCAAATCTCTCAAATAAATATTTTCACTATCAACTTTCTTAACTTTACAAATATCTTCATTATTTATATCTTATATAAATTTCTATCGTTCCAAATTTCTCTGATTCCAAATATTTATGATTAATTCCAAATTAATTCTATATTTTTATCATTAAAACTCATTTAATCATTGATACTTCATTATTAGTTTCAATTTATTGCTTCTCAACATTGGGTTATTATAGACTTTCATCCTCAAGCAAATTGCATCCTCGCAATTTCGTTGGTGAAATCCATAACGAGCAAATACTTCTAGCTTTATTACATTCATCTACAATTAAAACAAACATGTAGTCAAATAAATCTATCAAAAGCTATATAATGAAAACAAAAATTATTAGACCCTTCGGTGGCTTCTTAAAAATGGACTATCAGATAGAGTTAGGGGTATGCTCTAGAGGCAGTTTTATAATTTATTACATATATCTAACTCGATAACCAATCTTGTTTGAAATAAAAGATGTTTTCTTTCTGTTATATATTTAATAAAATGTGTTATATTAATTAATTAAATAATTTAATTAAAAGTATATTTAGTAGAAAATCCATAAACGATATGTTTTGTGGTAGTAATTACAAAATGTTGTAGCCATGAGTAATTTATCACAAAGAAACATATACCGTTTAAATATTCTTAGTCAAGATGCATCGAGAATTGATATTGAAGTATCCGTTGAGACTGCAGTACGTAACGTTCTCCAAATGCTGGACATTTATGACTTGTCGAGGCACCTAGAAGTTACATATTGATAGTTATTAGATAACTATGGAACAATTCACTCGATAGTTATCTGTTGTTAATATAACTAAAGTCAAATAGAAAATATCGATGTGATTGATTTACACAGCTTTCTCGACTTGAGAATAGTTTCGATCTTTAGTATGACAGCTCTGCTTTGATTAGTCAAATCATGTGAAGACATCCATCAAGTGACTATAGTTAGGTCGAGTGGAAGTGTTGGAAGCGAAACACTACACAAGAGAGGATTCATCTTTTCTGTTATATGGAGTTAGTATCACGATCAACTAAAGTCAGTTTAAAGTTAAAGTCTCTGGCCAAAATAGCTCGATTAATGATAATTATTTTTATTGAACCAAGGATTTTGTGTCTGAACTATAAAGTTGAATATGGATGATACTTGAATTTTGATCATTACCAAATTCTATAAGTCCAAAGTGATATTGTTTTGACGAAGAGAATTGGTGTAAATAAAGTTCACGACTGGGTAACACTTAATAAAGAAAAATTAGATTTTACCAAAACTAATAAGCGAGGCCGAAATGTCACCTGCTAAGTGACATGTGAATTTAACTTTCGAATAGTTTGCTATTAATTGCTGACCAAATTTACAATTAACGAGTCAGACAACTGGAATGATGAATTCTATTTAAAGCAAACGATTTAATTAGTTCATAATTGTTATAATTAATTAAATTTATTAATATCTATGAAATATTTATTATGAAATTTTGAATATGATGTGAGGAATAAATATTATTAAATATATTTATAATAGTTATAAATATATCAATCGATATGTGATATCGATAAGCAATTAAATTAGATTTGATTAATAATATTTATTTAGGTTTAAATGGGTGTTAGTCCATGAGATATGGTAATAATTTGACTTTTATGAAGGCTATATGGGGCGGCCAAAAAATATGCTAGAGGGGTTGTAATGGATAGCTAAAATTTAGTAGGAATTGGTACTAAGCATAATCCGTATCTTTCTCTCTTTCATCCACTATAAAAAGACCGATAACCCTAATTGTTTAAAGACTTTTGGCTGCCACTATCTATTCTATTGCTAGATAATCACATCCCTTAGGAGCTTAAGGAAATCCAACTCAAATCAATTCAAAACAAGTACTATTTGATAGTCTTAGATCCGTGGTTTAAGGATGAGCAGTCCACCAATCGAAAAGCTTTCGAAGGAGAGGAAGCTCATCATTACAAGGTATGCCTTGAAGCATTAGTTTCAGGTATGTCTTAACTATATTATATTACTTATAATCTTAGAATACAATTTTATTATATATATATATATATATATATTATATTATTAGTTAGGTGATGATTCTTATATGTATTGATGTTATTGCATACAAGATTTGTAACGATCTATCTTTTCGATCCTCAAAATTCGACACTAATACATCCATGGTATTCACTTACCGAGCATCCAAGTGTCGAAAGACAGATTATTGGGAAAAGAAAGAAAAGATAGAACAGATTCTTATATCGTGATGAATAATATATAATATGCGAGAGATCTTTACCAAAAGAAAACTGAAATATGCATATATAAATCAGAGTACGCTAATCTATCGTCACCTTGGATAGTTATTACAACATGTCCTTAAAGTTGCTGATACATATAAATAAAAAAATGCCGTGGAAAATAAAATATACATGAGTACATCTTAGAGGCATCCAGCTCGTCTCTTGAAGCTCCAAGCATCCAAACTAAATCTGTAAATATGCTCGGTCTGACCCCGAGCATCATTATAAAATAATACCCGGATTAGCCTGGCAAACCAGCATAAGAAACGCACCTCAAATGGATTTTAATGTTATAAAAACCTTGCAAAATAAAGGTATCTCATAAGACCACGTTGCATATAAACATGGATGGATTTTTACTTTATGATAACCAAACCATTTCATTGAAAATCTAGTGATATTATAATAATGTCTAGGGTTTATATTAGACATTGAACAATAGCCGAAATTGTTACATTAATTAAATTTCAGTATAATAGGTATACAACTTAGTCCAAAGGCATTTATTGGAGAATAGATTTACGTACAATGACAAGGCAATTAGGGTACCGCCTGCCATAGTATACCTTAAATGTACCGAGGTCAAAAACCTTTCAACCCTTATGAATCAGGATTGGCCTACCCCTTACTGGATAGTACAGAATATTTCATCACCATGGTTGCTAGCCAACAACAGTCTTGAGCTACTGGGGTACATAATCCATCAATAAATTTCGGTCAAGATCGGGTGATGACAGTACCTAATGGGAGCGAACTACATAAACTTGAAGCATATCACTTATTTTAGTCATTCCTGGTTGGTGAGGCTAGAGGCTACGTTTTACCTTTTATATAGCAATCCCTCTTGGAATGCTAACACTGCCCTTCAGGCAACAATGCAATGTCAGCATTCGTACATACAACTTGTTCACGATAGGGACAAACCAAAAGCACTACTTCTACTACATTCAATTTGGAACCACCCTCAAGATTAGTAGCAAGTTGTCCTCACACTTCAAAGAGATCCATCTTCGATCTCTTCAAAATATTCCAATTCGAAACGCTTATGCCGGTTCAAAGTGGTTTTTAGATAATATATTTAATCCCGGTCTCTTCGAACGACAATGATAGTTTTAAAAACCAGCAAACATTTGATAATCGGTTATTTTACTATCAAATAACAAACAATTCAACCAGCGATTTAATTCACAAGGGAAATAACACTTGTTAAACATAAAGAACCTATTAGCCTCTTTAATTATTCATTTCATTTACTTAAAACTACTTTGTAAATTCTCGTATTAAAATACTCTTACAAGGATAAATTACACACAACCTTCTCTACACTTTTCAATACTTCAAAAATATTCATATATTTATCTTGTCGATATAGGCATATTCACAAAAAGCTTATGAACGTAAACCCACATTTAGTTGGGTCAAAACCAATGTTAATAAAAAAACCAAGATAACAATAACCCAAAACGCTATTTATTCGGCGTTAAGTATGGAAAAGAATGTTCCATACCACCAAAATCAAAAAGAGTGGTTAGGGAAATCAAATCTCTAATTTAAATAAACACCTTTAAAAGAAATCACTTTTCTAAGTATAAACTCTAAATTATTTGTAGAATTCTTTTCAAAAATATTATTTATAAATTCCTTCATAAATATATATATATATATATATATATATATATATATAACATAATTACAGCCTCCTTTTATAAATTCCCAAATATTAGTTAATGTTTCCTTTATAAACATCTTTTATATTATTCATAAAACCTTTTATAAAATACCAGTTATAAATTTATTTTATAAATCCTTGATTTATTTTGAACACTTTTATAATACTCCAAATTCATTTATAAAATCCCTTTTATAAATTTTACAACTAAAATTATCAAATTCCTTTTTAAAACAAAACTCCAACTATACCACCAAACTCCAAATATAAAAAAATTCCAAAATATCATATAAAAACTCATATACTTTCCATAACACGATCGTTCCATATATTTTAATAAACTCACAAATGGAATTTATTTCTCCAATTTACCAAAATGATATTGATTTCCTTTTTATAGGATATTATTTATAAAACTATTCTTTTATTTATAGATCTTTTTTTATAAATCCACCCTCCACATATAAAATAATATTTTTAATCATATCCCTTTATACAACGATTCTAAAATATTTATTTCGAATATTTCTATTTTCTTTAAAACGGAAAATGACTTTTGAAATAAAGATAACCCTTTTATTTTCCTTTTGACATAAACATTTATTATTATAAAAAATTTCTATAAGGACCAATACTTCTAAAATAATTATTTAAGACATTTAGTTATATATATATATATATATATATATATTAGAAAAGATTAAATAAAGAAGTTGAATTAAAATTAAAAAGTTCAAAGCTCATTTTAGTCGCAATATCACAGAAATTCCAAATGGCAGGTATAAATATCATTTTTCAAAGCGAAAATCATTTCCAAAATTAATTAGGAATTAACAGTATTTTCAAAATACTATATCGAGGCCAAAGTTAGCGTAGCACCTAACAGAGGCGGTTATTACCCATTTCACTAAAAAAATATGTCTGCGTCACATTCAATATGGCTAAGTAGTTAAATTTCAACACTTAACAATCAATCTAGCAGGAATATTACAGAACTGTAAGAAATCTAGATTTCTCAACAAATTTTCTTGAATTTCAAATATAAATGCCAACTGCTTTTCAAAAGTGGATTAATAACCAATCAGCTAATAATTTCAACCAAACACAAACGGTAAATTTTAGTCTACTATATAACATACTAATTTATCCAAAGAGGCGAGTTATACTCATCCAAATTTCAGTGGATGCTTCGGCTTTCCAATTCGAGCTAAAATCGAACGACTTTCGATTTAGTCTAAATTTCCATTTGCTCCAAATTGGACGAAACTAATTCCATCGCGTAGCCTTTTGCTATTATGAGCAAAATGCAAAAGGTCTCACCTTGATTGGACCTCGTATGAGAGAGAGATATTGCTTTTATAAGTTACCGATTTACAAATTAAAATTAAATTCACTGATTACATTTTTTCAAACTAAGGACCTTATTAAAACCTTAATCCTTCTTCACAAAAACCCATTCCTGCTTTAACCAGAACCCTTCTTCCTATGATCGCATTTTCTGCCTACCATTTCTCTTTCTTAGGTGCACGAAAACCTAAACTGACTTCGCCATCGTGTCCTATGCCCCAAACTCCATCTCTCGATCACCATGAAACAAGGGTTGGCCGACCCTACTGAATCGCGACCTGTGGAGGTTTCCTCCTTGACTTGCACATGTCGCACCTCCCCATTCGCGACTATGACCCATTAAACTCGTCGTTGAGGTGCCATACTCCACCACAAACCCAAATCCAGGCTCCAATTCAAAAATTGTCGACCTGTCTTCTGAAAACACAAACCTTAGCCACCTATACATACCGTCGAGCTCTTCGAAATAATGCCGCAACCTCCTAAAACCCATTAACCTATAGATCCATCCATTTCTAACTTAAAGTTCAAGCCTTTACAATTTTCTAATTTTTATATGAATTATTCTTATAAATAAGGAGGTGGATCTATATTTCTTTGTTTTAGAATGTAAATGAATGAAACAGTAAAGGTAAGGAAGAAAATGTGTAACGTTTGATTTGGCTAAGTGTTTAGTTTTTAGTTTATATCCCACTTTTTAACATTTCACCAAAAAGATTTACGTTTGCATACAACCAGCGAATGACCAAAAAAATATGGTCGCGTTCAAGAGAATGAAGCAACCTTAATACAATAATAATATGCATATGTTATTTAATTCTGTAAAATCACAAAAATATTTTCGTTTATATTTTTCAAATTAAAATTATGGAAAATCAAATAATTTAATTTAAAAATACGTCAATAAAAATCTTATCTTTATATTAATAATTGAATTTTCCTTATTATTTACTCAAATCGGTTATTATTATAAATAAATTTACAAAATGAATTTACCGTTATTATTTATTAACTTAAAGGAGTAAAATAAAACCATTAAATCGTTTTGAGTAAATATCAATTCTAAATCCTGGTATTAAATTCACTATTCAAAAATTAAATTCATAATTCAAATATTTTAAATAATCTCTATATTTGAATTCAAGTTATTAAACTTATAAACCCACTATTTCCGTATTTAAAATTAATTAATTATTCAAAATCAAACAGCAATCCGGGTCATTACAAGATTGGTTATATGTATGTAATAAAAAACAATTTTTTCCCTGTATAAATTAGACATGCACATCCAAATATTATATATATAATTATTATTTTATTAATATATATACATATATATTTCATATGTCATTTAATTATAAGTATATGATTTTATATATTTATATCATCATATCATGCTAATAATTGAACATACATTTCATACATGTATATTTACTATAATTATAATTTTTGGCAACAGTAAAGTATTTATAAATCATTATTTTCTTTTATTTAATATTATTAAAATTAGTATTATATTTAAATAATTTATATAAAATAAAATTTGTTTCAAAAATTAAGTTTAAAATTTTAAAAAAATTTATCGTGAAAAATGCTCTCGGCTCAAAATTGAGAATTTAATAATCGATTTTTTAGTTTTTGAAACTTATTATAATATATTGTTGAAATTAGTTAATTATTAAAAAATAAATTTTAACTGAGAAAAATTATGGAAAAAAATTTCAAACCTAAAGTATCATCTTAGATTTCCTGAAAATTTATGAAAATATGTTTCGAAAGTATTGTTGTTAATATTTTATTTTATTTCGACTAATTAATTAATATATATTTTTAATTTAACAAAATTTTGTTATGCTTTGTATGCGATATGGAAGTAAAAAATATAATATTTTTTAATTTTATTAATTAATACATCTATATATACATATATACTTAGATATTATAGATATGTTCATAAATATATATTAGAAAATTTCTAATATATTGTGCATGTATAAATATTATTTTAATATTTATTAAATAATACATAGTTTTATATATGTTTGTTTAAATATTTTCATCCTCATGAAATTATTTAAACAAAATTTACTTATACATTTACATACAAATATACATATAGATATACATATATAATATTTATATAAATAACAAACTTATATATATACACATATATTTGGTCAACATACAATACATATCAAATGAGCTAATATGTCTGTTGCAATATAAATCCCAACATCTATATACGAGTATGTTATTCCTTGCATGGGTTATCATGTCACACACATATGCATGTGATATATATGTGTGTGTGTACATTTATATGTATAATCTATAAATTCAAATAAATAAGAGATTTTATTTAAATAAATTTAGAAATGATCTAAATAAATTGGACTTCATAGCCCCACTGAAGATCCAATAAGGTAATTTTTTTTAAATTCACCTATAACTTTCGCTATGGGTTACCCTAGTTTCAACACTAATATCAGAGCACAATAGCCAATGCGGTCTAAATTAGCCATATTAGGGTTAAATATTAAGCTTACAGCCCAAAGGTTGTCCCTAATAAATAAGGCCTAAATATGAATTGGTTCTTGGGATAGTATTCAAAACTATTTGAAAATAAAATATAAGGTTTCAAATTTAAAAATTAAATTTAAAGTAAGATATACATATATTATAAAAGTTATAATACAATAAATTTTTTAAAATGTTTAAATATATTAAATATTAATTAATAAATTTCAAATATATTAATAAGATTAAGAAAATTAATTAAATAATTAAATATGTTAATTAAAAAAATTTATATATATGTAGTATATATGTTTGATATATGTTATGATATTTTAAAATGTTTAAGATACATAAGTATATATGTATGTATATAATATGCTTTTAGAAATTAATATAATTTAGTTATAAATCTTTAATTAAATAAATTAAAGGTTAATTAATTAAACAAATAAATTAAAATTTAATTAATTAAACAATATACGTATATATATATATATGATATATGTGTCATACTATAAAGGTTATATATAATAAATATTTAATATAAGTGCCATATCAAAATAATATAAGATTAATTAAAATTTTAATTAATTAAAATTGATTTAATAAGATTTATTAATTAATATACTACTATACATAAAGACTATTATATAAGTATTATAAAATATAAAAGTTATATAACAATAAAACTTATATAATATGAATGTATAAACTATAAATGGAACATCATAGAAATCTTAAATAGACTTAAAGAATAAATACATACGTATATGTACGTGTATCGTGATATCTGATGTATCTGACACTTGAATTATGAGGGTATTTTTAAGAAATATATTATTTTATAAGTTAATATCAATCTATATAATATATTAAAGATTATGAATCTTTAATATAAGTTGTCATTTACCATTTATATATTAATAGATTGCTTTCATGTCTTTAGTTAGTGAGCTTTCCTCAAGCTAGGGATGTTATGTGTAGTACTATTAATATATTGAATAGACGAGGTATGATAACTGGATATATTTGTTGAGATTTCCTTAAGGTATATACATTACACTTAGACCCTTAATAAATTATAGGTCGGTATGAATAGTCCCACTTTAGTTGTTGAACTTTCCTCAAGGTAAAGACGAGATTAGGACAAGGAACTATATGTTATGAGTTGTATGTGGTACAACCGATAAGGAGTTATCCGTCTAGATGAGATATGATTTGTTGAGCTTTTCTCAAAGTCAGAATCTCAAGATATACGAGTCCTAACACCACCAGTGAAGTAGAAAGACTTCTATGTTTCGCTTAGGTTTTGGTGAACCATAAAAGACTAATGGGAGACTTATTAAAAAATGAAATGATAACATTTAACCTTTCTAATTTTGCAAGAACAAATGCCATATAATGTTATAATGGTCTACAATGATAAATTTGTGCATTTAATATGACGAATAAAACATTTATCAATTAAGATATACAAACGATTTAAATCAAAGACTAACAAATAGAAATATAACATATATTTACTAATAAATGCTTCCTGCATGTTAATGTTTCAATACCGATGCAAGCACCTGATTTTACAACTATTAAATACATTCATAATTTGGTTACTTACACGTTTATTTGATCCAGACCATGTATTGCATTCTATGAGTTTTGAACTCTAATGAAATATAAGATTATAGATTTTTGGTCCACATGCTATCACATATAAGTGTTATATGGGAAATAGTTACAGTTCGTAATGTAAGATACTTCGATAAAGTTAGTTTGTAACAACCAGATATTTTTAGCCATTCACATCCACACATGCCGGACTTGAATTGCTCAAAATATCGCATTGTAAATAAATTTGGAGCGAATGAAATACAATCACAGAATCACAGACACAGAAATATCAGAATAACTCGCAGCGGAATATAAAATACATAGTAGTTCGTGAAGCTACTACGGCAGAGTCTCAGACCAAATACATAATACAGTCTGAAAACAACATAATAGAAATCCCAAATACATAGAAGTTCACTAATACATGAGATAAACTAGAACAGCTAAAATAGAAAGTAGATATAAATGTAGATAAGCAGAACTTCAGCAAAGACCGGCTCTAGAAAGAGAATCCAAAGCTATGTGTACTCAGGCTGACCCGAGCGTAAAGTAAAACACAAAACACTCGAGTCAGGACAATATATACTTATATAATGTAAACCAACTCAAGCGAACTGTAGTAGAAATGCACAATAACTTAAAGGATGCTTGGGATCACCCATCCTTTAAGAATCAGTTAAACTATAAATTAAATACATCCCGTGGTTAAAATTTCAAAATGGTTTTTATACTTCAAAATCAAATATCATTTCAAAATTCAATATCATTCAAAATCCATTTCAAAATATCATATCTTCCAAACCACATTCATTTTTATTTAATTTAAATACCATTACAAAACACATTTCAAAATAGTTTATATTTCGAAACAAATTACTTCGTTTTAAATCATAAAATGAAGTTATTATATTTAATAATTAAATTATTAGATTTCCAAAATTTTAGTCTTTAAAAATTCATTTATTCACTTAATTTATTAAAACGGATAAAAATTCAACTTTCGCAGCATTTAGAAATTGCTACAGAAAGTTACATTCAAAACAGTTCAATTTAACAAAAGATAGCATTTAAAAATGCTGTAATAGGGTTACATTAGTTTCAAATAAAACTTAGTTAAATTCAACAACTATAACATTTACAAAAATGCTATAATAGGCTTTAATTAAACTTAGCCATTTGGTTCATTATTATCAACTACAGCATTTACAAATGCTGTATTATCATTTACATTAGTATTAATAGCATTTCAGAAATGTAGTTAATTAACTTCAAATATTCAGTATAATTTCACAAACAATTATATTCTTATTTAAATCATTTTTAAATTATAAAATCATATAATTTCACTTTTAAAACAATCATTCAAATACCCTTATATTCATGATTTTATAAAGTTAAATCTCCATTCAAAAATCAAAATTTAATAATAATTCACTTATTAAATTCCAACACTAAATTTTAA
Organism: Allium cepa; assembly: GCA_030765085.1. Classification (NCBI taxonomy): domain Eukaryota; kingdom Viridiplantae; phylum Streptophyta; class Magnoliopsida; order Asparagales; family Amaryllidaceae; genus Allium; species Allium cepa. Next base: position 593,850,653 of record CM060928.1, read on the forward strand.
ATTCATTAAATTAAATTTAACTTAATACTTAAGTTTATAATTTTCAATAATAACTTAATTTCATTTTTATTTACTTAACTTAAAATTCACTTTTAAACCAAATTCACAAATTTCCAATTTTAGTTATATTTCAAATTTTCAACTTAAATATTCATTCATTTCACATTTTAACTTTATTCAAAAATCATTAATATATTATAAAATCATTTTAAATCAATTTAATTCAAAATATCATAAATTTATCATATTTTCATATTTAATTTAAATTTCATTTATCACCAAATTATAATTTCCAAAATAACTTACATTTCATATTTTCTAACTTTACCATTTATTTATTTCATTTATAAATTTTCAGAAAATCAATAATGCTTTACAAAAATCATTTTAATTAAATTTAAATCAAAATATTATAATATTTACATTTCTAAAATATTTTAAATTTTTTAGAAAAACATATTTTAACAACGATCTGTATTTCATTTTCTAGCCTAGGTAAAGTGATACGGGTAATATATCATTTCAACCCGTAATTTACAAAGAAAACCCGAGTTTGATCATTTCAAACCCACAATCCCAAGTAAATGAAAATAATTAAAAATCACTCAGGCCTATCATTTCAGCCCATAATGATTTTCTCATATTCTAAAGTCCGTTCGGGCATGTATCATTTCAACCCACAGTGATTCTAATCTAAAGGGAACTTGCAGTGTGATAAACTAATAAAAATAACAAAACAACATAATATAACATTAATGCATGTTATAACAAGTGTTTAAGCATGGGTGAACATCATATAATCATAATATAGCAGGTGTAACATGATAATGCATTTTACAGATTCAAAAGGGGTCAATTTACTAGTTATATATGTACATATTGTCTGGTGAGAATAACTCACTTGTTTAAGCTGGAGATGGCAAATTACTACACCCAACAGAGATCCATAAAAGCACGAGAGCACGATAATGATTTGAGTGTGAGAGAGACAAGACTAAATGCCTTGAATACATGAGACAAAACAATTCAAATAAAATGAATAACTCTTCACAAAAATTTAAACAACACATAAATTCATGCACAAAACATCTCCAAACCACTTGCACTTGCCTTCAACATCATATGCTTCATCAATGGGCTGTAAAAGCACTGTAATGGGATGGTTTTGGATCAGGTTTTGATCAGGTTTTGGGTTCAACAAGTCAGCCATACATAGGAAAAGATGATGCAAAGGTATGTGTGCATAGAACTATAACTACAAGGCAACACAAGTGGATTCAAGGCAACATAAGTCATGGCCACAAGCAAATATGGGCATGGACAGGTCTGGTGGGGTCAGCTACAGGTGTGGCAGAGGTGGATGGGTCAACTTTGGCAGGTGTTGGTGGTGTATGGGTCGGCCAAGGAGGAATTTGAGGTGGTGAAGGCAAAGAGACTAGGCTATGCGCATTTTCAAGGTGGATATTGCAATTTTTGTGGAGTTTGATCAACTAGTGGTGCATGGCCATGGATGGGCAGTGGGCTGGAGGTGGTGGCAGCCTGTTGTGGTGGTGGTGGAGGTGGCCATGGTGAAGGAGGAGCAAGGGGCCGAGCATAAAAGAGGAAGAAACAAGTGCAAATCAATATAAAACAATGAAAAAGGTGAAATAGAAAAAAAAACATTTACCAAAGTTTTTTGGACAAGGAGAGGCCGAAATTTTTTATCAGGAGAGAAGAAAAATGTTTTATGTGAAATGAAAAGTGATGGTCGGCTGAATAGAAGAGGTTAAGGCAGCCTATTGAATGAAAAGTTAAGTTAGAATGTGAAAAGGTGGAATATAAAAGGCCTTAGGAAAATAAAAAGCCATAAACCTTTTCAAATTTGTCATATATATTTATAGACATTTAAATAACTGAAAACACTTATAATTTCAGTTAAAATTAAAAATATAACAGATAAACAAAATATTAATAATTACATATTAATTAGATATGATTAAAATAAGAAAATAGCACAGAAAATGAAAACTAGTCTAGAAAATTTGAAATTAAATGGAACAAACTCCGGAAAATTTATATGTACATGAAAAATATTTATAAATAAAGATAAGAAAATAAATTAAAAATGCATTCACAAAAATGAATAAATAAATTTTAATTAAATATAATTAATTGAAGAAAATTGCAGAAAAATAGAAACTAGCCTTTAAAAATAGAAAATAAATTCAATAAGCTTTTGAAAAATCTTATCATCACTTTAAAACTATTTAATAGACAAAAATATATGTAAAATAACATATAATAAAAATTAATATAAGATATGACAAATGAAAATATTATTTATATAATTTAAAATGAAGAATATTGTTAAATAACTCAATATACACACAATACTGTAAAGGGTATAACTTTCACAATTTAAATCCAATTTCAACGAAACGAAAAGCAGTATTCATGATATTAAATCTATTTTCATAATAAAAGATAAAATTTAAGAATTCAAATATTTAAATTTAAAATTTAAAAGTCAAAGTTTGACCGGATTGACCAAAATCCACATTTTTGGAAAATATACAATTTATTCAGGTTTGAAATTATCATTCACACAAAATTAAAATTTATATTTACAATAACAAATTTATTCATTTTAATAAACATAATAAAGTTTTCAAATAAAATAATCAAAATAAACAATTAAAATAAATCAAAAAATTCAGGGTTGTTACATAGTTTATCCGAAATAAGCCAATAAATAGTACTATGAGATCGAGTATTCAATTTGATTGATTAAAAAAAGATCTTATTGTGCCAGATGTAAAACTAGATCAAAACTACAAGAAAGATCAAGAATTTGATCACTGAAATGTCAGTTTGATCAGTTTACGCAAGGTGCATCATATTTGATGTCCTTAAATGTTAAGGATGATCAAATGTGTCTTTGTAAAGAATTTTTTATGATGTTGTAGCAAGGGTTTTCTTTTGAATGGTTCTACCATCTAAAAAAAGAATGTGCAAGAGTAGATGTAATTTAAGCTAAAGAAGGGAATAAGAGAGTAAGTAGTCAATTTCTGCTTCATAAAGGAACGTCCAAAACGAGAATTGCAATAATAATCGATACTTAACATTGGAATAAGAAATACGATTTCTAATTCAATATGTGCTTTCATATAGAAAATTGTTTTCTATAAGGTTTATTTCTTTAAGTTCAAAATATTTGATCAAAGAACTCTCTACTTTAAACAAGTTACAATGCATGAAATAAATAATTTTTATAAAGTGAATGATGGACCTCTAAATTTAGTATGTTATTATAGTAATGACAAAAATAGTGGTTGCCCTTATTGATTGCATCAAGTTATGAAAATTGTTTTCATAAAACATACCGAACATTATTTATGAAATAGTGACTTTTTTTCAATGTTAGCTAAAAATAGACATAGTTATATATCGGTGAATATTATGAATATTCGATAGGAAATAAAATTATAATATGGTATTTGTTTTCACGACAAAAGTGATACATTAGGAAATATAGAAGTGTCTAAAATTATTTACTATTATTTTGGAATTTGTTACCCGGAGATTTGACCAAGTAACTAGAGGTCACTTAGCATTAGTGCACCGTTCGGCGTCCAGTACCGTTCGGCATAAAACCTCGTTTGGCATAGCAGAGTCGCTCGGCACGTGACCTCGTTCGGCATTTAATCTCGACCGGTATGAACCTCATTCGGCATTCAAGCCTCGTTCGGTATTCCAAACTCTTTCGGCATTCCAGCCTCGTTCGACATTCCAGCCTCGATCGGCATTCCCGCCTCGTTCGAAATTCCAGCCTCGTTCGGCATTCTAGTCTCATTCGGCATTCATACCTCACTCGGCACTCAAGCATCGATCGACATTTAGCCTCGTTCGGGGTTCATGCCTCATTCGCATTCACGCCTTGTTTGGCATTCCAGCCTTGCTCGGCATTCCTAGCCTCGTTCGGCACATGGCCTCGCTCGGCATGAACATGTCGTTCGGCATCTCCCCATGTTCGGCATCGGATCTCGTTCAGCCTACACACCTCACTCAACACACTGCCTCGTTCGGCCTAGGGACATGGTTCGGCATTTTCCGCTCGGCATTAATGGCTCGGCACACAGAAGTCATTCATTTTGGGCCGTGGTGTCTTACTACTAGGCCCGTCAGGGAAGTCCAACCCATCTTCATCTATAAATAGAGAGGTAGGGGCACAGTGAAAGGGACCTTTTTTCGAGGACACCGAGGAGACTCTGCCGCATTCAAGACTCATTCAAGACTTATCTTCTTTGCTTAACAATTGTAATCAACTAGTTGGTGTACGGATTGTATTTGTAATCGATTATTGAGAAAAGCAATAAAGATTAGCCTCAAAATGGACGTAGGCAATTACGTCGAACCACTATAAATCTGGTGTTCTCGTTTTGTGCGTTTAATTTAGCATATTATTCTCTGTTTAAATTTACTTTCTTCATTAATCTCTCTACACAATCTCTCTTAAGGGTGTTAGTGACTAATTCTGGTGCTAACATGTTGGTGCTTTCACTGAGAATCGAATTCTCAGGCCGATAGGATCTACTTTGTAGCTACTGGACTGAAAAATCCCCTAAAGGAGATCCGACTTATTCATAGGACCCCCATTGAATCTATTCAGAGTTTCGCCGATGACTTTACTATGGGAAGACCATGTACCCGATCAGTCTCTCATAATGCGGACGTCCACGAGACTGCTAGTGTGTAACAAGTTGGGCCTAGCAACCAACAAGCAATTCAAGGCGCAGGACCCTCCACCAAAAATCAAATGGAAGTCATTACCCGGATAGAGTTCAACGACTTGATGAGAGAACTCAGGGAAAGTAGAAGGAAACTTGCTGAGCAGATTCAAGCCAATGCTAATCTCATGACTCAGCTTACTCAACAACAACATCAGAATGCTGGAGGTAACCCTGCTCCTTATTCTTCATCTGATAGCTCGACCTCGATTGATGAACCTCCTAAGCGTAGATGTCGTAAGACTAAAGTTGCACAGGCAAGTGCCATTGATCGATCCACTAGGGATCAAGCACGTGAGGAGACCGGACGCCCGGCTCACCAAGACCCCAATGAAGCTGGCCTTCAGGATGCAAGTTTGGCCGATCGCCAGCAAGGGGGACATCAACTCGCACGGTCCCATGGAATAGAACCCAACCTTCCATCCTCCATACATACTCCAAACTTATCAGCCATGGTTAGGCAGTTAATGAGAGAGAACCAAGGTTTGACCAATGAAGATTGGGGAGTGTCCAGGAGTCATACTCCCTTCACAGATACTATTCTACAGGCTGAGTATCCCAGGAAATTTAGTATGCCGACTATCCTAGCCTACGAAGGGAAGAATGACCCTAGGCAACACGTGATGAGGTACGAATGGATGATGGATCCTACAAGGGTGAATTATGCGACCAAGTGTAGGTGCTTCCCAATCACTTTGTCCGGAATCGCCACCATGTGATTTACTCAACATCCTCCGCAGTCTATATCCAGCTTTGACGAGTTGGCAATGAAATTTGTTGAACAATTCAGGATATATGCTACTCGTCCAAAGGATGTGATGTCCTTATCAAGCATAATCCAGGATTCGTGAGAATCCTTGAAAGCATACTTGCAGAGGTTTCATGTTGTTGCCACTGAAGTTAGCAACCCTAACGACCATGCAATTTTGATGACACTAATGCAATGTGTAGATCCAGACTCGGAGTTTGGAGAATGGTTGAAGGGAAAGCCCCCAACTACGTTGGAGAGTTTCTATTCGAAATCTCATCAATTCATAAGGAGGGAAGAAGCTCGATGGACAAGACAAGAAAAGGCACCAGGGCCTGTTCAGAAGACTGTGAAAAGTAACATCGCTGTGAAGCAATCCGACGACAGCTCTAAAAAAGTTCAAGTCAACGTCCAGAACAAGCCTGGGCAATCTAAAGGATCCAAAAGTGGAAATCCAAAAAAAAAAGACAGGGAAATGGAAGTCGAGAATTCCAACCTACAACGAATATACCCCCCTGAATACGTCTCTTGAAAATATTTACCTATCTACCTATAACACCTTTCAATACAGAAAGCCGCGCCCAAAGGAGTCCATAGAGGAACAGAAGCGGACGGGGAAGTACTGTCGCTTCCATGAGACCCATGGGCACAATACTGAGGAGTGCAGACACCTCCATGACGCCATGAAAGGTTAATCAGGCAGAAAAGGCTGCAGGAGTTTGTTAAGAACCCACAAGAGGGTAGGCAAGGAACGTCAGACCCCGGACGTGGGCCGGCTCCATGCCACCCAGAGGAACCTGCCCGGACCGTGGGTAGGTTGATTATAAACACTATAGTCAGAGGACCTCATCCAACATACAAGAATTGGCAGGAGATGGAACGATATGCTACCTCCTTGAGGCATGCGAATTATGAATGTTGTTCGAATATGGAAGCTGGAACCCCCGCAAAACAACAATGCATGATGACAGACGATATAGTGTTTAGGAGTCGAGATGCAGACAAGGTGGAGGCTCCTACTACGACCCGATAGTCATATCTGCAGCGATCGAGAAAGCTTATGTCAAAAGGATTTTGATTGATTGTGGAAGCTCTGTCAACATCATCTTCAAGAAGGCTTATGACCAAATGAAGATGGAGACAAAAGATTTAAAACCATGTAATGCCTGTATCCACGGCTTTAGTGGTGCCGCAATTGACGCAATGGGGTATATTAAGTTACCAGTTGAACTGGGAGAAGGTGAGCGTAGGAGAGTATGAATCCTACCGTTCATAATAATGGATGTTGACTCTCCATACAATGTATTTCTAGATCGTTCGGTCCTGGCAGAGTTTAGGGCAGCTTTGGCCCTATGGTGTTTGACATTAAAATTTTCGACAGACAAAGGAGTCGGCATAGTACATGGCGATCAGGCGACCGACCGCGCACGTTATGTGGCAGAGCTGAGAGAAGCTCAACGGAGAGAAAAGGGGAAGGTTGCAGACATCTACGTCCGCATCTAAAACACTAACAACTGACAAGTAGTGCCCGAGACCTGGCTCGGGCAACATTCTCGGATCTACAGAGACAAAGATCCGAGAGATGATGACGGGGGACCCAGAGAAGTGAATGCAGCACCGGTTGAGCTGACGATTGACATTTCAGTCAACCGGAATGACCAGTCACGAGTACTTAAGATTGGATTGCAACTTGACCCGCCATTGGCCAAGGATCTTGCTGATTTCCTCCGAGCGAATCTAGATGTTTTTGCTTGGAAACATTCTGATATGTGGGAGATTTCTCCCTCCATTGTAAGTCATATGTTGAACATAGACCCGAAGTACGTTCCAGTAGAACAAAAACGGAGGGGCATGGGCCCGGAGAGGTCCGCTGCTCTCGTAGTGGAGGTGGACAAACTCAAAGCCAATGGGTTCGTCCACGACGCCCTCTACCCCGAATGGGTATTTAACACTGTGCTGGTAAGAAAAGTGAATGGTAAGTGGAGAACTTGCGTTGATTATTCTGATTTAAACAAAGCATGCCCGAAGGATAGTTTCCCCTTACCTAGGATCGACCAGCTGGTCGATTCAATGGCCGGACACGAGCTACTGTCATTTATGGATGCGTACTCGGGATACAATCAAATCCCGATGCACATTCCAGACCAAGAACACACCAATTTCGTCACAGATGTTGGGTTGTATTGCTATGCAGTGATGCCCTTCGGATTGAAAAATGCTGGAGCAACTTATCAACGTTTAGTGAACCGAATGTTTAAAGATCAGATCGATAGAACAATGGAAGTCTATGTGGATGACATGCTCGTGAAGTCACGACGGTAAAACGACCACGTTCGAGACTTAGCAGTGATATTTGATATAATCAGGCATTGTGGGATGAAGATCAACCCTTTAAAGTGTTCTTTTGGCGTTGCATCAGGGAAGTTCTTGGGTTTCGTTGTGAATGCACGTGGAATTGAAGCTAACCCGGAAAAGATTCAGGCTATTCGGGACATACAAGTGCCCAGAACTATAAAGCAAGTACAAAGCTTGAACGAAAAGGTGGCCGCGCTGAGTCGATTCATATCTAGAGCTACGGGTAAGTGCATTCCTTTCTTTGATGTGATAAAGAAAGGAAAAGAGGAACTTCGAGTGGACGTCTGACTGCGAGGAAGCATTCCGAGCTCTGGTTAGACATCTAGAAAGTCCCCCGGTGCTACCAAAACCAATTGACCATGAAATGTTGTATGTATACCTGGCTGTATCCCAGCATGCTATTAGTACGGCTCTGGTTCGTGAGGAGGACCGAGTTCAAAAGCCAATGTATTATGTCAGTAAATGTTTGACGGGGGTAGAAAGAAATTATCCCAGGACTAAGAAACTAGCTTACTACTTGGTGATTGCATCATGCAAGCTTCGCCCATACTTCCAAGCACACTCAATCAGTGTTTACACTGATCAACCTTTGCGATAGGTACTCCAACGACCAAAAACTTCTGGAAGGATGTTAAAATGGAATATCGAGTTGAGTCAGTTTGATATTACCTACCTGCCATGAAGGACCATACATGGGCAAGCACTAGCAGACTTCATTGCTGAATTCACCATAACAGACGAATCAAACGGCCACAATGTCATACTTCCCATTCGATGGAAGATGTACACCGATGGGGTCTAACGACCGTTGTTTGGGGGCTGGCATAATTCTTGTGACTCTTTAAAACTGGTCAGTTTGCTACGTTTTGAAGCACGAATTCACAGCAACAAATAACAAAGCCGAGTATGAAGCATTGATTGCTGGCTTAAGACATATCAGAGAATTAGGAGTAAGATCGGTTAAAATCTTTTGTGACTCACTACTGGTGGTGTACCAAGTCCGGGAGTACTATCAAGCAAAGGGGCGGAGACTTGCCCTATACCTAGCCCGGGTTCGAGAGCTGCTAGCGAATCTCGAGTATTATGATATTTCACATGTCACGCATGAGCAAAATAGAGCAGCTGATTCATTGGAAAAATTTGCAAGCACTGGCGATGCGCAGTAGATAGGATTGTTTCCGTTGAAACCTTACATGTTCCGAGCATAAATATGATGGAGATAGATTTCATGTTAGAAACAGAAATCGAGAAGGAATTATGGATGACCCCATTCAAGCAGTACTTGTTACATGGGGTCGTGCCCGAAAGAAGGAGCAAAAGACGACAAGTCATTCGTAAGGCTTCGTGTTATGTAATGCAAGATGGGGTAATGTATCGGAGGGGATTCACGACCACTTACTCCGATGCATTGCCCATGATTAGATCAAACGAGTCCTGAAGGAAGTCCATGAAGGGGAATGTGGTGACCATATCGAAGGGCAGATGTTAGCAAAGAAAATCCTCCACTATGGATACTATTGGCCGACTGCAAATCGGGATGCCGCAGACTATGTGAGAAGATGTGACAAATGTCAGAAATATGCAAAAATCCTGAGTGCTCCACTAATGGAACTCACACTAATGGTTAGTCCCTGGCTGTTTGCAATGTGGGGGATCGACATAGTCGGTTCCTTACCCATATCCAAAGGTGGTGCGAAATACGGGATAGTTGCAGTCGATTACTTTACCAAGTGGGCAAAAGCAGAGCCTTTGGCCACTATCACCACCAAAAAGGTCATTAATTTTGTTGTACGAAATATCATATGCCGTTTTGGCCTTCCGCGAACCATCATTACAGACGACGGAACTCAATTCGAAAGCAAAGAGTTTAAAGAATTTTGCCAAAAATATGATATTGAGAAAAAGTTTGCGGGAGTTGCTCATCCGAAAGCCAATGTACAAGTGGAAGTCGTGAATAAGATAATAAAATCCATATTGAAAAAGCGTTTGGAAAAGTCTAGAGGCAAGTGGGTGAATGAACTTCCAACAGCGCTTTGGGCTTATAGAACCACCCACAAGTCCGCGACTCGCCATATTCCATTCGCATTGGCATATGGCATGGAAGCTGTTATACCCGTAGAACTTGAAGTTCCATCACATCGGGTAACTTATTATGATCCTAAGTCGAATCAAGACCTTTTGCTGGAACCATTGGACTTCATTGATTAAAAGCGCGAAGAAGCTAATTTAAGAGCGGCCGCATACAGACATCGAGTTGCTCGATATTATAATGAAAAAGTCCGACCGAGAATTTTTGGTGTGGGTGATCTCATTTTGAAACGAATTTTCCCAATTCCAACACATATAAACCCTGCATTGGAAGGTCCATACATCATTGAATGGAAGCTTAGAGAAGAAACTTTCGAGCTAGCGACTGTTGATGGTGCGACACTCCTTCGAGCCTGGAATAGTGAGCATTTGCGGCATTATTATACTTAGTTCATTTCTTTCATATTTTAGTTGCAATTATTTCCAGCAAGTTTTTATTCCTAGTTTATGGCATGTAATAAGACAATTTAGTTTATTTGCATTAATAAAGGCTTAGAGCCAATTTTTTCCATGAATCGTCGATGTTTCTGTGTATGATAACCCTATGACGAATAACTAAGAGATACATTATTCTGTCAGACATACGAACGCGGACGAGCAATCAAAATCTCCGAGTCCCCAGAGTGCGGACTAGAGTATAAACGACTCAAAATCTTCAAGTCTCAAAGTGCGAACTAGAGTACTCTGAGTCCCCAAAGTGCGGACTAGAGTATAAACGACTCAAAATCTCGGAGTCCCCAGAGTGCGGAGTGGAGTACTCTGAGTCCCAAGAGTGCGGACTAGAGTATAAACGACTCAAAATATCCAAGTCCCCAGAGTGCGGACTGGAGTAGTCTGAGTCCCCAGAGTGCGGACTAGAGTATAAACGACTTAAAATCTCCAATTTCCCAGAGTGCAGACTAGAGTACTCTGAGTCCCTAGAGTGTGGACTCAAAATCTTCGAGTCCCCAGAGTGCGGACTGGAGTACTCTGAGTCCCTAGAGTGCGGACTACAGTAGAAACAACTCAAAATCTCTGAGTCCTCAAATTGCGGACTGGAGTACTCTGAGTCCCCAGAGTGCGAACTAGAGTATAAACGACTCGAAATCTCCAAGTCCCCAGAGAGCGGACTGGAGTACTCTGAGTCCCCAGAGTGTGGACTAGAGTGTAAACGACTTAAAATCTCTGAGTCCCCAAAATGCGGACTAGAGTACTCTGAGTCCTAGAGTTTGGATTAGAGTATAAACAACTCAAAATCTTCGAGTCCCCAGAGTGCTGACTGGAGTACTCTGAGTCCCCAGAGTGTGGACTAGAGTATAAAAGACTCAAAATCTCCAAGTCCCCAGAGTGCGGACTGGAGTACTCTGAGTCCCCAGAGTGCAAACTAAAGTATAAATGACTCAAAATCTCCAAGTCCCCAGAGTGCGGACTGGAGTACTCTGAGTCCCCCGAGTGCGGACTAGAGTATAAACGACTCAAAATCTCCAAGTCCCCAGAGTACGGACTGGAGTACTCTGAGTCCCCAAAGTGCAGACTAGCGTATAAACGACTAAAAATCTCCAAGTCCTTAGAGTGCGGACTAGAGTATTCTGAGTCCTCAGAGTGCGGACTAGAGTATAAATGACTCCAAGTCCCCAAAGTACGGACAGGAGTACTCTGAGTCCCCAGAGTGCAGACTAGAGTGTAAACGACTCAAAATCTCTAAGTCGCTAGAGTGCGGACTGGAGTACTTTGAGACTTCAGAGTGCGGATGAAGTATAAACGACTAAAAAGCTCTAAGTCCCTGGAGTGCGGACTGAGACGCGAATGACTTGAAGTCATCAAGTCCCTGACGTACGGACTAAAAAATACTTTAAGTGTTTGAAGCATGGAACACAGGATGAGCAACTCCAAAGAATTTCGGAGTTATATAAAGATGAATTGAGAAGTTCATGTAACTCACAGTAGTTTGGGATTCGACCATAACCGTACAGAAAGCTGAAGGATAAAAGTCTTTCGAAAGATAAATGAACTAGGCTTTATTTATTCAAAAATGAGTTTCTACTACAACTCCTCTAAAATTCGGAGTCAAAAGCTTATTTACATGAACTACGAAAATAAATAAAAATAATTACATGGTCTAAACTAACACTCATTGAACGAGAGCAATGATTACTTCTTCGACTTCTTCCTAAACGATTCCTCTCCCGTGCGTTTGCCCTTGGTAATTTTCTTTGATAGGGAGGTAACAACTGAAGAAGTACGGGGAACTTCCATTGGCCTGGACCTGCCAGGGAGGATGACCTTCAATGGCTTATTCAGAGGATCGTCCAGGTCCACAACTTGAGGCTTGACTTTGATCTCGATCATTTTTTTCTTCTCCTTCTTAAGCAGCTCCTTTATGCTCAGTTTAGATATGTGTTCAGAGGCGCCTGTAATTTCGATTTCATAACTCCCATCGATGGAAGAGGAAGTCTTGGACTTTCCTCATCAAGCACTCCGTTCACCTGAGAATATGGACCGGGAGCCTCCCCTGCGTGAGTAGCCTCACTTGCCTTTTCCTTCACCTCCTTGGCGACGTCGCTCCTTAGAGTGGGCACGAGATCAGAACGGCCTGCACGAAATCATGAAAAACAAGCATTAGAATACAATAGCCCTTCGTGAAAAACGATGACTTTTGGAATGTTAAAGTGAAGGGTTATCTACCAGGTTCTGGCTGCCTCTCAACCGTCCGAGGGGTCTCACCCTCTGGAATGGGAGATAGAATGTGAACGCCGAGGCCGGGGTCCTCCGGGTCGTAACCGATATGCTGCTCAAATGGATCAAGTATCGGCCGATCGGTCGGCTGAGTAGGCGCATGAGCTTGAGACTCGATCCTAGATGGACCAAGAATAACATCTTTCCCTTTTGTTGAGGGGGAGGCTTTGTAGTAAAGAGCATTCGCCGCAGACTAGTCTGAAGGCTCGTTTCCCTTAAGAAATTCTTTTATCAAAGCATCTTCGTCGACCTCCTCGGTGCCAAGTTCGACCTTCTTGATTTTTATTAAAGTCTCCCATGCCTCAGCTAAGGATTCGAGGTAGCTCTCACCCAGAAAGTTAAGTCTCGGTGCATGAGGATGCGGGCATTGAATTCTGCAATCAGTGGGTCGAACAAGCTTTTGACCTCCTCCCTACCAGCTTCTTTAGCCGCCTCAAGGCGGGAGTCAACCTCCGCAGATGTTATTTTCTTGCCCTCTTCATGGGATTTATCTTCTAGCATCCTGACTTTAGAAAGTTCATCATCAAGCTTTGCCTTTAGGAGTCGTGTTGCAACGATTTCGTCGCAATATCACTGTGACTCTTATTTCACGGCAATCTTTTCTTCTCTTTCTTTGTGGAGTTGTTCCTCCAGTTCCTTGACTTGGAAGCCAAATGCATCCCTCTCTTTCTGCATTGAGTCATTCTCTAAAGCCAGGGACCCACAGCGTTGGACCGCCTCGTGAATTTCTTTTTTATGGGTTGACTCCAGACGAGTAACGGCCTTGACAGTGTCTTTAGCGCTCTGCTAGGTAGCTTCAAGCTGGGACTCATAAGACGCAAGCTCTTCATCCTGAGCTTTAATAATGTCTTTATCATGAATAGCCTCAAGCTTCAGGCGATCTATCTCATGCTGACGCTTTATCGAAACTTCAAAAACTATCTTAGCTAAGTGCACGAACACATCGTGCTGAACGTAGACATCATTAGTGTAGGCGATAGCACTTTGCTTAACATGCCCTGGAATTTGATGAATAACCGAAAGAAACTTTAAGCCATCGAAGCATATCTTCGGGAACGAAGCTTCAAGCTCAGTGAGTCGCTCAGCGACTGATGGATCAATTACAGGAGCGAGAGGAGTCTGCTTGGTGACTGCGGGTGTTCTGTAAGGGTCTCGAGATTGCCAGGTACTTGATGAGCCGGAGTGTTGATCCCGATGGGTCTCAGGCTGAGACCACTTATGTGTAGATTTCTCTTTGCTGTGCTTCAGTTGAGAAGGAGGATCGCGAGGATATGAGGGCTGGTTATAAGTTTTTTTCGCTGTGATGACTCTTGGTGGTGGTAGTCTCGATCGTCGGATTCATCTCTATCCCGACGCTTGCCGGAGCCCGAATCCCGGCCAGATTGGTAGAAAATCAATGACCTACGAAGGCGGTCAAGTCCATGTGTGCCCCCCATGTCACCTACACAAAATTCAAATAACGACGAGTTAGCAAGGAGTATGGTGACAACATAAATTTAAGTGCAAGGTGAAGTGCATGTGTTTGTGTGTGTCCTAGTGTCTCCCCTCGACGGACCAGTTTCTTTACTAATGGGAGTTTTTTCTCCCTAGTTTTGGGCTTGAATGCTCGTATCGCCTCTCGCGGGCGAATTAAGCTTAAGGGCCTCTGGATCGTTGAAGCCATATTTGAGAAGATCTTCCGGTATGGTGAGGTTTGACAGGCCCTTTAGAGAACTCCGTAAGTGCTGAGAGGAAGCTTCTTTCTCCGTTGGAATAAGGGTAACTTTAGAAGTTCCACCCATCATTTTCTTCCTCAGCTTATAGGTCAGTTTCTTCTTCCTCTTCGAAGAGGAAGGCGATGTTTCAATGTCAAGAACTCCAACTATTGGGTCCCGAGATGGACTAACATTTTCCCTCTGTGCTTCGGGCGTTTCGGTTTCTTTAATCTCCCCCTCCTCTGGCGTCTCAGAGGCGTTGTGTGCTGAGGACTCGGCCTTCTTCTTTCCTTTGCCCGAAGCAGGCTTGGGTATGGAAACACCTTGGGGGAGGCTTATTCGACGACCTTCTGCCAGAAACCCGAACTTTGAAAGTTTCTCATTCGAAATGAGTGATCTAATGTCCCGGTCTTCCACGGGAAGGGATCGAATAGTTTCGACTGCCTTAGAGTACCCGGAGCCTTCGGGACGTGGGTTTATACCTAAAAAAATGAATGAAGAGTCAGAAACGATGTAAGTCTCGGCAAATTCAAGTATCGATCTGGAAAAAGAACTTACTTCCTTCTACCCATCTTCTGGCGAAACCGTGGGCAACGCACGTAGAACCACTCTTGCTTATACTGGGAAATTTTACTCCACGCCCCAGTTAGGATTTGGCATTTGTTATGCGGCTCGAGAAACATGAAAGATGGGTTATTCGTCCGTCTCTTAATGCGATAGATATATCGGATATCGCCCAGAGTCGGAAGCCAGAAGAGGACACTCATAAAGTGGATGCAAGTGCCATATATGAATGCGTGGTTGTTTGGATGCAGTTGCGATGGGCCAATCTCGATATACTGCAACACGTCCCGAAGAAATGAGTTAAATGGTGGCACGCTGCCAACCCAGCATATGAATCTGTTGCAAGCTGTGTATCTGACTGGAGGCAAGTTCGGACGATCACGCCCTGATGGAACTAACACATCATCGAAGGGGATTCCATGGACAGTGCATATCTGATGAAGTGTACTTTCATTAATCTTTGAGGCCTATGAGTCAATTGGGTCATCTAAGAAAATAGCTGCCTCCAAAGCATCGGGAGCCAAGTCGACAGATGCAGTCGTAAGGCTCGGTAAGTCTAGAGCAGGGGTACTTGATGGATTTGAAGTTCTTACAACTTCTTGTCGAGAGGATGGCCCAGGTCTATCGGAGATTATGGCAGAGCTTGATTCCCTAGACATCTCTAATGAAGATTGAATCTGACAAGGCACCTGTTTAAACTATACTTGAAAAACAATCGACATTAGACTTAACGACATAAATATTCCCCCGTGTAGTGTGTGAACTAGTGTGATCATTCAAATGTAAGTGCCAGGCAGTGAAAAGACACTGGATTGATTAAATAAGTCTAAGCTTTGAATTGTTGTCTTCGAAGACTGTCATCGCTGACCGTCTATGAGAGCTTGTCGTAAGACGGTTTATGTTTTGAACTCGACATCGTCACTGCATTTGAAAGGTTATTAACTGTTAAGCAAGTCAAAGTCCAAATTTTCAGTTGTTTAAACACGGGATTTGTCAGTCCGGATTGTCTGATATGCTTTGTTGTTTAAGTTTGAACTTGTTTACTATCATGTGTTCAGGCATAAGATATGTGTTGAGTCAATTATGCATTAGGTTCGACTGGTATTTTTGTTGTACACAACCCTCCTACCTAACCACTTCATCGTTCGGCATTCAACTAGTCATGCTGAACCACAATCATGCCGAGCCACCTTGCTCGGCATTCTAACCTCAGTACCAACACTCACCTACCACTCATTATCCTCGTTTTCCATGCGGAAAGACATGCAGAACCGTAAACATGCCGAGCCAAGCCGTTCGGCACACCACTCTCCTAATTGTCCTTTTCATCGTTCGTCATAAAAGAGTCATGCCGAACCACACTCATGCCGAGCCATATTGTTCGGCATTTTATCAGGATCTACTTCACTTCTACCTTCCATCCTACCTCGTTCGGCATGAGAGAGTTATACCGAGCCGTGGCTGTGCCGAGCCGCATCGCTCGGCACGCCGAGCCTTAAATCCAATTCACTTCTGAACATTCGCTCCTCGCTTGGCATAAGGAAGCCCTACGGAGCCACATCAGTGCTCCTTCCACCAACACCTTCCTTTGAACACCTCTAACACCTCTTTCCTTCCATCACTCCACCTATCCTTAAGACGTGCTTGACCATAAATTCATTGTCCTCTATCCACGCGTTTCCTACCATCTTCAGTCTTACAGAGATTCACGAGTGCGAATCTCGTGCTATGTTCCTTATTTGAGATTTATGTGTTAAAAGGGAGAACCATTACCTAAGAAACGAATCGAAGCTTGGGGATGTTCTGGGGTAGGAAGCACCACTCTATTCGGTTCGTTAATTTGGGATGGGGGTGAGGCAATGTATCGAGTTTGAGAAGAGAAGGAAAGGGTAGGTAATTCGCAGAAGTAAGAGGAAAGTCCATAAGTTCTATAGGGTGGAGGTAAAAGTAGAAAAGAAAAAAGAAGTGAAGTGCCAACCTTTATAGGGGGGAGAAAGGAAGTCGAAGGGACAACGATCGGTAGAACCGGTCAAAACACCTCCCTTGCTCGGCATTGATCTCGTTCAATTCTCAGCCCCTTTCGGCATTCGTATGTCACTCGGCATCAGCTAAGCCGTTCGGCATTATATGTCATTCGGTCATTGGCATGTCGTTCAGCATATGATGCCTCGTTCGGTATTTGGAAGAAGACACGATCGAGAAGACAAGGCCAAGGCTTGAAGCAAAGCACGAAGGACTCATGATTCAAAGCGCATCATGTTCGTCCACACGATGCACATTGGAGGGCATGTGTTACCTGGAGATTTGAACAAGTAACTAGAGGTCGCTCAGCATTAGTGCACCGTTCGGCATCCAGTGCCGTTTGGGATAAAACCCCGTTCGACGTAGGAGAGTTGCTCGGCACGTGGCCTCGTTCAGCATTCAGTCTCGACCAGTACGAACCTCGTTCGGCATTCAAGCCTCGTTCGGCATTCCAGCCTCGCTCGGCATTCCAGCCTCGATTGGTATTCCCGCCTCATTCGGCATTCCAGCCTCGTTGGCATTTATACCTGGCTCGGCATTCAAGCCTCGACCGTCATTCAGCCTCCTTCGGCGTTCATGCCTCATTCGGCATTCACACCTTGTTCGGCATTCCAGCCTCGTTCGGCACATGGCCTCGCTTGGAATGAACATGTCGTTCGACATCTCCCCTTGGTCGGCATCGGATCTCGTTCGGCGTACACAACTCACTCAACACACTGCCTCGTTCGGCCTAGGGACATGGTTCGGCATTTGCCGCTCGGCATTAGTGGCTCGGCACACAGAAATCATTCATTTTGGGTCGTGGTATCTTACTACTAGGCCCATTAGGGAAGTCCAACTCATCTTCGTCTATAGATAGAGAGGCAAGGGCATAGTGAAATGGACCTTTTTTCGAGGACACTGAGGAGACTCTACCGCATTCAAAACTCATTCAAGACTTATCTTCTTTGCTTAACAATTGTAATCAAGTAGTTGGTGTACGGATTGTATCTGTAATCGACTTTTGAGAAAAGAAATAAAGATTAACCTCAAAATGGACATAGGCAGTTACGCCGAACCACTATAAATCTGGTATTCTTGTTTTCTGCATTTAATTTAGCATATTATTCTCTATTTAAATAAACTTTCTTCATTAATGTCTCTACACAGTCTCTCTTAAGGCTGTTAGTGACCAATTCTGGTGCTAACAGAATTGTATACTAAACCGTAGTTTTTAGACAAAAATTTATTATACAAATATCAATCATATAATATTGGTTAATTATATTTCAAACAATTAAGGTCTATGCACCCATTTAGTAGGAGCATCATAAGAGATAATGTACCCTACGGATTGATACATATAAATGTATGCAATCATATGTTTATTAATACCAAAATGGTTCCACATACTTCATCGTATACACTGATAAGTTATCACAGACATGGACATGTGCATTTGATACACATGTATAGGTCTATGGTAAGCCCATAGAATATACAATGGAAGTAAATAATGAAATATGTGATAGAAATTATAACGACCCAAAATTTCAATCATTTTAATTTGAAATATTTAATTAATTTTAAATATTGAAAAGTAAATTGTATAAGTTAAATAGTTTAAATTTCAAAGATAAAGATTATTTGAATATTTAGGATTGTTTAAATAATTGAATCTAAGTCCGATGTGAATGAAAACGAATCTGAAAGATGATTTAAATTCCATTTGAATAAGAATGAAGATAGTAAATTTTAATTTATAATTAAAACGATTGAAATTGTTTTTAATAATAATTTATTTTAATTAATGTATGAGAATAACTTTCTGGAGCATTGTCTCAAATTTCGATGAAACCAGTTTAATTGAATCTGTAATATTGAGTTATTATATGCCGTCGAATTTTGTCGCGATTGAACGTTTCGTTTGGTCATGCAGGCTCGAAATACGTAGAAATTAATTAGAGGAATTCAAATTAATATAATTTAAGTTTGCAAGTTAACATCTGCATATGATGGAATTGCCTGCCAACCCTAATTCCATTGTGTTCAGAATTTGGATATTAGATATAGAACATCAAACAGCGAACTTCGTTTGGAGTTTGAAAATTTAACATGTGAATAGTGTTTTCAAAAGTTTCTATATAGGCACCTAAATTTTTTCATTTGAAACCTGACCTTAAAACCAAGCTCCAGCCCTTATTTCCCAAATAACCAAATCCAACATCCATAAATCGATCAAGAGGTAGGAGCGAAAATAGCCAAAACATTCAACATGAAAGTTGGAGAGCTCATCGCCATGAACTCATCCATACCAACTGATCAACCATCAGTGAACTAGAGTGAGGGCTAGGGCGCTTCGACCATCGATAGTTTGGGTGTGTTTTACTGGTGATTGGAGGCATCAATGAAGTCGTAGTTGGTGGCGTGGGAAGCTTAAGGGCAGGGCGGCAATGGTGGAGGTCACGGTGGCGGCAGGGTGGCAACGGTGGAGGTCACGGCGGTGGCGGCAGGCGCAGGAAACGGTGAGGCAAAGAACTTTGAATTCTAAGTTGAGATTTTATTTCCTGGAAATGAGAACGAGAGATGAAAGGGAAGGTAAAGATTATTAAATTTAAATTTAGTTAAGTGAAGATAATTATAATTTAATTAATCTTAACTTTTTTTAATTCGTAATTTTTTCGTATGAGTTTCAAACGGCAAGTTGCATTGTAATCGTAACAGTAAAATCTATGATTGGGTGTTGAATTGGATGGTTTGGGAGCTAATGAAATTTGGGTTAAACTTGAACGCCGGTTCAATTTTAATTCAAACCGAAGCGCTTTGGTGACTATTCGAATTTCAGCGAGTTAACTCATCTCTCTTGCCTACTTTTATCTTTATATAAGTGTGGATAATATTATTAATGTTGTTTCTTGCTTGTTCGGATGATTTACTATTTTATTAGTTGGTTTGGATGTATTCCCACCCTTAGAGCGGATGTGACCCTATTACGTTCCCATGTATGAGCGGATGAATCTTTGTATATGATCCTACCTCAAAGCGGTTGATTTATGTTATTTGATTATATACTGTATATGATGTCGGAGGGCAGGTTAGAGGGATCCAAAAGGATTCCTCACATTGCTGATTTTACTTTTCATATATTTTGATATATGATGTGTTGGATGCCATATTTGATGACATTGATATGTTTTTGCTTATTTAGTGCTATATTAGCACTAGGCCATATTTTTTAGTATTTTCAAATACTATAAAAATAGTGATTTTGAATTGAAATATTTTTCCAAGTGATTTTAGAAGTATATATGTTTTAATAATTTTCAAATTATTAAAAGGATAAATTTATTTTCAAACGAATAATACTTTTTATTTTTGATGTTATAAACGCAAAGTTTTGCGACTTATTTTTAAATAGAAATTTTTGAATAGTTTATATAAAGGATTTACAAAAGTGATATTATATAAATAAAGATATAGATTTATAATCGGAATTTGAAAATATTTTGTAAATGAATTAGAAATTTATGTGGTAAATGGATTTATGAATGGATTTTACAAATAAATTTGATTTATAAAGTAATGGATTTATAAGTGGATTTTGATAGTAAAATGAGTTTTTATAAAAGAATGATTTGTAAATATAATTTTATAAATAAAGAGTTTTTATAAAATAGAAGTTTTATGAAATAAAAATGAGATTTATGAACATAGTTTTATAAATATGGAAATGATTTATGTTGAAATTTAAATATGGATTTTTATATAAAGGAAACACATTCAAGTTTTTAAGAGTTAAATAATCTTTTAAAGGAATGTTTTGAAAGTAATATTTTTGATGAAATTAATGGCTTTTAAAGTAGTAATCTTTAAAAGCAAAGTTTTCAAAGTAATAATTCTAAATGGAATTTAATAGTTTGAAAAATGATTTAAAATGTGACAATTATCGAAAACATAGATTTACAAAAATTTTGTTGCAATAGATGTTTTCGGGTAAGTATGGAACACATGGACTATAACACTATTATTATAGTAAATGATTTTCGAAAGGAAATGTTTTATATAGTATGCGGGATTTATATATATAATCTCAATCAAATCTCTACACTAGTTTTTTCGGATTGTCATAACGATGTATTACGCAACATTCATTTTGACCTTTCATTGTGAAATGTACGACTTGGTTCTTATGATCGTACTAAAGGCTTGGTGGTATAGAAAGCTTTGCTTCTTATTATTAACACTCGTCTAGAGGCATACGAAATCTAGAGTTGTAAGGTTATAGAAATTTGTTTAGTGTGTCTCTTAAATTGTAGTGCTATTAATATACTTATACCGTTAATGTAAATATATTGGAAGTGTTTTCCATTATCAAAGGATTGAAACGGTTTTGAGATATATCTTTTAAAGATAATTTGAAATAAATATTTAGAAATTGATTTAATAAATAGCAGATTAATTAAATGGGCTCAGTGACTGTTTATGGGCTATATTTTGTTTGTTGCTTTGATTGTTGAATAATCGCCTATTAAATTTGGCTATTTTTGGTTCCCTGAATTTATGTGGGAACTGATTAGTCGCGCACTTAGCACAAAGCCAACTTGGTAGGAATGATTATCATTCAGATTAAGAATGTTGATTTGCGTAGTGCGGAGTGTCTATGGTACTCCAATCTACCAGGTTTCCTTCCTGGTCGAAGGATAGCAAGTTGAGAGTTGGAAACGTGATAAATCTACAAGATTTGGTTTCAATATGAGATTGAGGGAATCTTTATCTTTGTTGGTTTGGAGAGACTAGGGTCGGATTTATCCGACAATCACTTTGGAGAATGTATGTGTTTGAAAGTGCAGGTTTATAGTGATGATTTTGAAGGCGGAGATCGTCATGGTGCATGGCTACTTACCACTAGACCCGCTATGCATATTACACACACACGCACACACACACACACACATATATATAGTGGTAGTAGTGTTTTGTTATGAAAATCATCGATATGAAAAGACTTCTCACAAGTAATCCTAGGGGTAATTCCCAACAGGATGTGGTAGAAGAGTGCATACGGTTTGTCCTGTTCCTAGACAACTTGTATGGACGAATGTTTAATATTGCATTCAAATTACATCAATTGATCGCTATGAACATATCATCTGTTTGGTAGCGGAGAAGGCAACTTCTCTTAGCTTAACATCCTTTCCTAAGACGTACGAGCTTAGAAGTTATGCGTTTGTAGAATTCAATTACGTGATTGTGGAAATGGCAGTGTGGCATTCAAAGTAGAATGTGCTACGTGAAAGGTAAATGTTACCTTAAGCCTCATCACCCAGTAATGGCTTAAACAGGGTACGACATAAGGATATATGGTTCATAACGATTAGGGTATGGTTATCACCTTTCTAGATAACCCTCTATATGTCACGTAGGTAGGAGATGTCTCGGATAGGTCGGTAACAACTAAGGTGATGACATATTCGGTTTTTATCTAGGCCATTTATGAGTGCCAAATAGGGATAGACCGGTCATGAAAGATGCATAAGATTTTTTGTGTATCCTCAGTACATTCCTCTAGAGGTGTACTGCACGAAAGGTAGTCCCTTACTGGCCGTTATTGTAACACCCCATATTTTCAGTAACATTATTTAGGATATTTAATTAGCTAGATTAAATAAAATAATGTATAGTGATTAATGGATTGAGCTTTATAATTAATAGGGGTAGACGTGTCATGTTAATGAGTAAATCAAAATGAGATAACATGAAAAAAATAGATAAAGGATTAGGAAGTAGGCAGGGGGAAAACGGGAATAAGGAAAATCCTTAAACCCTAAACCTTAAACCCCTTAGCCATGTATTCTCTTATTTCGCTCTCATTTGCAATTTAAAAATATAGAGGTCGGCCACCATTATAGAGAACTAGAGGAAGAAAAGAAAAGACTAAGGAAGAAGATTAATCAAATCAAAAGCTATTCAAATCTAAAATCCTTAATCTCAAGCTAAGGTGAGTAATGAATACATCTTATTCTTTTAATTGTTTTCAGTTTTAAGTTAAATTCGAAGTGTTTTGCACGATTATACCATGTTTTGAATGGTTAAAAGTTTATATATGCTTACTGATGATTTATGCTTATTCGTATAGATTTTATGATATGCTTTGATAAGAAAACCCTTTTTAAATGACATCTAAATGCCTTGCGATTTTAGAATTAGATCAGAAATGATATTTTAGAGATGGGTTTCAATTTCATAATTTTCTGAATTAATGGGGATTTTATGAAAATTTTATAGTGAAGAAAATGATTTATTGGATCATAAATAATTTACAGTTAAATTACAAATAATTTGGGTTTGCAATTAATATATGTTAGAAACATATTAAAAAGCATTTTCTAGAATTTTTGTAGAATTAATTGTTTTGATGAATATATAAAATATTTAAGGTTTGAGACTTAAATGTTTTATATATTTATAAAAGGAAAAAGGGTTATTTTGTAAATAAATTAAGTGTTTATTTCTGAAATTTTGGTAGTGTTTTAGGAAAGATAACCCAAAACCAATAATATTTAAACAAATAAGGCAGGTTAGTTTAAAAGTTTACTCAAAAAGGTTTAAAATCAGTTTTTCCTGCAAAAAGCATGTTTTGCCACTTTTGGCACCCTGCTTCCAGTTCCAACATAGATGGATTTCGACTGAGTTCCTTCGCCTCCATCACTATCGAAACCAATGCGCATGGCTCTAAAGACTGGGTGCGCATCGAATTGGAAAAAAGGCAGAAGGTATGAGGTTAAAACCCAGGGGTTTCAAAGGGGTCGAAACGTTGCTTTGTTTTAAATTGAAAATGTGACTACTTTTCTTTCGACTATATTACTTTCGACTTGCCTGGCTTCCAAACAGGTCAAAATGGTTTAAAGAAAGAGTTTTAAGAGGTTGCGCCTTTGTTTTTTAAATGACTGCTTTCGACTAAGTCAGAGTCCTTTAATTGCCGCTTTTCCTACCTTGCGAAGTCAATGGATTCTAAAGGTATATATTGTTTTAAACTTGGCCACTTATCCAGTGCTTCCGAAAGGTTGGTATCGACACCACCATTTCTTTTGTTAGGAATAGCTTTCGAAAGGAATGCTTTTGACTTTAGTGACATTTAGATCTTTCTGCTATACTTGAAGGCATAATCCAAATGGTTTCGATCGAAACAGTTTTCAAAGGTTTCGAAGGGGTAAATCTTGAATGGTTTCGAAAAGTTTCCACATGTTTTAAATTGTACCCAAAGGGCTTTCAAAAAGGTTTAATGTTTTATTGCTTTCTAAAGAGTTTTAAATGAAGGTTTCGAAGGGGTGGTTCCCTACTTATTTTGAAAGGTCTAAAAGAAAAGGTTTTTCCAATGTTTACGAAAGGCGGATTTAAAGTGTTTTAAAAGAAAGGTGTCTACGGTATTAAAGCTTTCAAAAGGAAGGTTTTTCAGTGGTTTCGAAAGCTTACTATAATTGGTTTCAAATGAAGGATTTGGCCTTTCGGCTTAGTTGGAATAAAGGATTTTACTTGGTTTTGAAAGGGGTACTTTCAATAGAGTTTAAAGGGTACCTTCAAAAGTTAAATGTTTTCATCAACGAAGGTTTGAGTAAAGTATGTACATGTATATAACATAGCAAGGTGATTTTGAGTAAAGCAAAGAGATTATATATTTTCCTTGTTTAAGTTTAATTTAAAGGTTTTAAATCAGTTTGAAAAGGTTTTCAAGGAAAATTTAGGGAAGGTATCCCTAAGTAAAATGACTCAAATATTAGAATACCGGATGAGATTGGTATAGGGTCGCACCCTATACACTAGATATTAGCCCTAGCTAATTTAGTCCAAAATTCTAATGTGTGGGGCTTTGTCATAGGTAAGACTGATATTATGATTACACACAGAAGTGAATATATGTTTTTATACATATAGGTTATTAGTGAGCTCACAAAACCGTTAGGATCAGGTGACCCTAGGAGATGTTAATTAGGATCAGGCTAACTATAGTCAAAGGTTAGTAGTTAGCCAAATAAAACTATAGTGTTTGGACCGATAGTCCATTTGTTACCTGGTATGCATGTTTACATAACAATGCTTTACAGTTTTGACCAGTTTTGTTTGCAGGATTATGATTTGCAAAAGAAATTTTTTTAAAGGATATTAGTGAGACCATTCCGCTAAGCGGCATGGACTCACTTAATATCGTATATCCGAGATGTATATTATTATTCATACCGGGCGTGATGTCTAACTCGAAGTTTATATTTTTCCCCTTAAACTCTCGAGTGCTCAAAATTGATTTGAGTAGACCGAGGGTTGAGATTTTATAGGTTTTTAGTAGGTTGATGAATAAAGCTTTGGGAGACGAGTAGGTGGCTGATGGAAAGCTATTTTGGAGTTGTTGTTTTGTTTTGTTTATTTTTGCCGTGTTGTATTTAAGATGGTTATGTTTATACAGTACTCTGGTCAACTACGGAGGCATCATCATATGTCGCTCTTGGCATTTTTATGTAATAATTATATTTTATCTAAACCTAGGAAACGATTACGGGGTTATGTAATTTGAATGTGAAACATGTGCTTTGGAATTGTAATGTGAAAAGATGTTTTTGAAATCTTTGATTTTGTTTCATATTCAAATGCTTCTAATATTATTTATACCATTACATAGCCATATTTAGTCGTCAAAAGTTATATTATGAATGACTGTGCATATGTAGCGCTTAACTTTGGGCCTCTAGATATGGGATGTTACAACTTGGTACCAGAGCATAGGTTTATGAAATACTTTAACTAAAAATGATTTTTGAAAACATAATCCGTAGGAATTAGAGTTAAGATCGAGGAATGGGATAACGCTATAGTAACGTACTTGTATTTGTTATATATAATTATACGCTATATCTTTATTCCCCTATCTCTATTAGGCTATTCTTATGTATCTCACGAGGCTTGAATACGGATGCTAAAAGAGGCAGAGTTAACCTAGTAGAGGACAACATCACCACCAATGGAAATGCCCGACCCAATACAAGGAGGACTCAAGGTAAGGCGCAAGCTGAGAATATTGGTGCTGGAGTCCCATAAGTGGATATGGGAGCTATGTATCGATTTTTCGTAAACATGATGCAAGTTGGAATTGCTACTGGAGTTGCTGGAGGAAATGCTGCAGGAGGAGTTCAGGAAGCTCAAGTTTTCAACCATTATGCTAACTTGAGTAGAGACTATGCTAGGCTTGAAGGAAAGCCTTTTATTGGAACTGAAGATGCTATAGGAGTGGAGAATTAGTCACTACACTGTGAAAGGATATTTGCTGATTTAGGGCTCATCAATGACGAGCAAAAGAGGAGATTTGCTTCGAGATAGCTTTAGGGAGCAGCTTTATTTTGGTGGAATAGTGTGAAAGTAGGAGTAAATGAAGAAGAGTTGACATGGGCTGAGTTTAGGAGAAGGTTCCAAGAGAGATTCATGTCAGTGATGGCACAGTCTGTTCCGATCAGAAAGTTTGTCGAGTTAAAACAAGGAGAAATGTCAGTTTTGGAGTATGTTAGTAGATTTAAAGAGTTGGCTAGATGTGGTTATGCCACAGTTGATACTGTGATGAAGAGGAATGAAAAGTTCATCGGAGGATTGAAGCCTAAGTTTGCAAGGGCTACCTTACCGCATATCAGAAATCCCTATGATGTGATAGTGGAGATGGCGTTAAGACATGAAGAGATGCTTGCTTGTTTGGAGCAAAAGAAGGAGAAGGAGATCCCAAGTTGGGCAAGGTAAAAAGAGAAAGTTCTTTCATATGACAGGTGCTCAGAAAGTTAGACCGGTGAAGAAAGGAAAATCTAAAGTGATCTGTTACAAGTGTGATAAGAAAGGCCACTATGCTCATGAGTGCCGGACAAGCAAAGGAATAAAAGCTGCTGAGAAGAAAATTGTAACATCCCGCCTTTTCGTACGATTTAAACAGACACACGTGCCAGTTCAAACCATACGGAAGGGCGGATTGTTATGGGGTAAATAAGAAAAACAGAGAAGAAATAAACAAATAGAATCTCACAGCGGAAGGATAAAATATAATAATAAAATATACAGTTTATAAAACTGTTTACAAAACATTTGATTCTTCTTTATACAATTAAATATCAGAGTTCACATACCAACAATATCAATGCAGCGGAATACAGTGTAGTGGAATAAAATAGTAGGTAGTAATATTAAAATCTTCGTCTTCGTCCTCCAGAGCTAAACTTCAAATCCTGAAACGCTCGGACTGACCCGAGCGAATTGAAAAGACAAAACACTCGAGTCAGAACTAAAAGATCTTATGTGAGTTAAATTAACAGAAATAAATATGAGTGCAGTAACTCAAGAGATGCTCGGGATTTACATCTCCTAAGGATTCGTTAAACTATTTACTATGTAGTATATTGCGCTATTATACTAGTGTCTAATTGTAAAATAAACTTACTTTTAAATAGCGTTAAGGGGTTACCCATATAGCCCTTAACACAGAATATATTCCCATAGTCTATACAGTACCGTAATCTCCCCCGTACTGGGCGTCGTCAGAGGGCACTCCATAGGTATGGTACAAAGCTAAAATCGTATAAGGCGCGCTAGGGTAGGTGACACGGCACAACTAGGCAATGCCAGGGTAGATATACCAATTACGCTTCCGGGTCGATGGTAACGCGTAGCCGCAGCTACCGCCCACCTCGAACAAACTCCCCCAAAATCAAAAATAGAAGTGGCCACTGAAATCAATCCAAAGTCAAAGTATAATATCGAAGAGGAGTGTCCGATCAGAGGAATGACCTCATTAACCCGTCGATCGCTCCTGTTTTAACCACCTTATGCCAACTCACGGGAGTTGGATCCACGTATTTACCTTACAGGAAACGTCGCCACCATCCTACTTCATTCTGGAATCTCCACCGCGTACACGGTTAGTCAAAGTGGTTTTCGGTATCGACAGAGAGTATGTCCATATCCGATCCCGGTCTCTTTGCCAACCAATCGTTATTATAACACCGCGGTCATTTAAAAATAGTTTATATTTAAAAACCAGAATAAATTTTCCATTTCAAAACTATGAATTCGATATTAATTTAAAACCCAAAATCATATGATATCATTTTATCTCAAATATAACTCTTTTTCCAAAATCATACTGGTTTAAAATATAAATATCTAGAAACCAAACATTTGAATTATATTTTCAAACATAATATTTCGGAATTCATACTTTTAAAACCATACTTCTAAAACTTGAATGGTTTGGATATTCAACAGTATATAAAATAAATGGTTTACTTTTAAGGTTACTTTGTAAAGAAATTATTTCCAGGGCTTTACAAATATACTTCTTTATTTAAAGTCTAAACCAAATTTAAATATCACTTTCAAGTTCCAAAACCACTTCAATTTCTATTTATATATATATATCCATTTGGAGTATTAATATTTCAAAACTAAAGTTGGAATTTATTCTTTCAACAAATTAAATGTTCTATTATTTAGTTTTGAATATTTACATAAAATTTATAAATAAAACTCCAATTTCTAGAAATTAACTATTTTCTTAAATTTAAATTTTACTAAAATATTCTAATTAAGTAAATCTTGGAAAATCCATTTATAAATATCATACCTTAAAATTTCCAAACTTAAACATATAAAATAAATCACCAAATTCCATTTTCTCAAAAAAAATTCATTTTTTTCAACAGGTTTATACACAGCTTAAATTTAAAATTTTAACTTCATATGTATATATGTAGAAGAATAATATTTATAAAATATCAAAACTTAAAATTTTCATAAACCGTATCCCATCCAAACCATAAAAATCACTTTAAAATATTTATATATAGACCGCGGTGCCTGTATATAGTTTTCTATCCTATGGTCAAGTGATACGGATATTTATCATTTCAATCCGCAATTTAAAAATAAAAATTTGCGGTTATATATCATTTCAAACCACAATCCCGAAAGAAATGAAATATGCATGATAATTTGCAATTTAATGATATGCAATAAACATTCATTCATCAACAACATCCATCATCCAATCGCAACCATCAACCAATACTAAATCAATATCAATATATATCCGAGAATATATGACCTGTAATAACTGGCAGTTATATTCAAAAATAAATTTAACACTATTAAACTAACAGTTTATATGCAAATAAATAACTATAACTGTAAATCTATATGCAGTAATAAAATTAAATGAACAGTTATATTAATTAAATGCGATTTAAAAGATATGATGAATAAAACATGCCAAACAGTCATACTAAATTTCTACTCATATCTAAAATGAATTTAACAAACATAAAAACTTTTAGAAGTTGTGAGTGGGTTAAAACACTCACCTTTTGAATTTAAATCGAATTTAAACCCGATTTAAACCCAAAAATTCGCCCGTCTCAGAATTCGCCCAAACCAGCGTCATCAAGTCCGGAATTAAATTACGATCCTAACAAAAGAAATTTCGTGTGAATCCGACTTCGTATGAGAAAGTTATGGCGAAAAATGATGATTGAATTCAAATAAATAAACGACACATATTTCACTCACAATATATAATGTGACACGTCACCAATACGCGTGCACCAGAGACCTCCCCCCCCACGCACTGCTCGCATCAGAACGCACGAACAAACACCCACCATTGACCACCAAACTGCAGCTGCCACGACCTCCATTCGCCAAGCCGAAGCCACCAGAGACACCGCCTCCCCTAGCCGCCCCCTGGCCCCAACCCGAGCCCAACAATCGCCAAACCACCACGTGAAAACTACAGCCGCCGCCTCTAAAGTCTTAACCCTAATCGAATTTTGACTCCAATCCGACCGTTGAATCGCCAAACAAATTACATAGATGTGCTCCCCATCGTCCATACTACAATACCCAGAAACAGAATCTCGATCCGATGAAGTTTTGTGCGACGATGATGAACGGTTTTGGGGCTGTTTGAATTTATTCTGGATGAACGACAGCTCCAATTGAAAAACGAACTACACCATGAGATTACGCGTATCGAATACTTCAACATATATTTTTTCTGGAATTTTCTGAAATTTTTGAGTTTTGACTTTTGATTTTGAACTGTGGATAGATCTGGAATTGGATCTGAGATGTATCCATTGAGGAAGAAAGAAGGTTGAAGAAAATGAACGTACAGCAAATAGACAATAGGGTGAAGCTAGGGTTTATGATCGCATATATATAGACAAATAAAAGAAGGCTAGGTGGGTACGGATAACGAACGCGCTAGACGGTAGTTGGCCCAAAAAACCCGTTCTGACCCCGGAACGAAATTTATCAAACGCATATAGCCAGATAGGTATTTTAAAATATTCTGAACGCGATGGAAAAAGTTTCACGACCAAATTCGATCGTATGAAGAAGTTATGCTGAAAACAAGATTTCCAAATTGATTTCAAATTGATTTTTAATAAAATCGATTTCAAGGCGTTTCGCGTCCGTACGATCAAACGACAAGTCCGATCGATACGAAACTTGAAACCCTATAATAATTCACCGATACGGATCCGATGAAACTGGTTTCGTCGAAATCCGAGTCCGTGCCCAAAATGGCTATTTTTAATCTTTATTAAATAAATTAAAATAAATTATAAATCCAATTTTTATATTTCAACTTCTAATATTGGCCAAATTTCATTCCTTATATAATTCAATCTATTCCAAATGATTTAACAAGCTTGGATGTGGATTAAAATCTATAAGTATATCAATTTTGCAGTGTTAATTTCTGCACTTCTTATTATTTGGAATTAAAATTTTTATTCTCAAAACCCAATTATTAATTCTTATACTCTTATACTCTCAACTTGAATCCAATTAGATAAATAGATTTGATTTCCATTCCAACTCATTTGATTGCAAATAAACTTTTTACCATACATTAAATTCCAAATTATTAATAAACTTTTATTCCCATTTCCTTTACACACAATCATCGTATTATAAAGGTATCTTCCATTGATTTGCCTTAACTTATTTAAGGTATCCTTACATTAATATCTATTGCTATGATTTCAAATTATTATCCCCTCATTTTTCTTAACTATTATTAATTCCAATCTTAATGAATTCAACATTATAAGTTTGATAAATTTATTAAATTCACTCAATTGTTTACAAATTCCATTTTAAATCCAATAACGTAATATTTTACGTTTAATTCCCTTTTACTTGTAGTGAATACCCTTTGTTGGATTTAATATTCAAATTATAGATAAAATCTTGCTTTCCAAAGTTATATCAACAATGTCCAACTAAATTTGAATTAGCTTTAACTTTATTCTATGGAATTAACTATTGCAATAAATCCAAATTACCATAAATTACATCCAAATAAATAAAGCTTGATTTCTATTATTCAACTCAAAATATATCAATTGTCAATTCCATAAGAAAAATTAACATTTGGTTCATACTTTTTACAAATAACTCCCATTTCTTCCAAATAATAATTACATAAACTATTTGATATTAAATCCATTAAATTGCAATAAATTCAATTGATTGCAAACAAATTTGGGTTTTTATTTGGTTATACACAAAATTTCCGTCATCACTTGCCTAACAGAGTTATTATCACTTAAGATCTCATTGCATCCACATTTTCACATTTTCATTTCTTAGTTTCTATACTTTATTTTACATAAATTATTATAAATGGGATTTCCCTTGGTTACATCTTATTTGTATTTAACATTACTCATATACCAATCTATTCCACCTTAACTGCGGTAAATTGGCGGGTAAATTGAATAAATTCCCAAATTTAAATTAACAAGAAACAAGAATAGGTAACATACAATAGTCGTTTACTCTAAATTCTAATCACCTAAATAGGCTTTTATTACTTGCAAATAAATGTTACTATTTATTTTCATAGTACAAATCTCAAGAATTATCCCATTTTAATTTGCTTAGGCCATTTATTTCACTAAATGTAACGATCGAGATTTTTCGTTGCCGAAAAATCGAACCGTTAGGGTTTAAGAAGAAGAAGAAAGAGGTAGGAGAAGAGAGAGAAAGATAGAAGAAAGAAAGGAGAGAAGAAACAAAAACAAGTAACAGAACAGGAACAATATCAGAATCTCACAGTCGCAGCGGAACAACATATAATAGATAAATGAATATTCATTAAAACAAAAGAACTATACCTTTTTATACATTACAGCACATTACATTACATCAATCAGAGTGTACAACAACAACAGCGGAAAAAGAAAAGATATATATACAATAGATAATAGACTACGCTATCTGGCTCGCCTCCAGATCTGCTCAGCAACTCCCGAATCCAGAATAACCTGATAACCTAACTCTAGACTGCCCGTGTGGAAAATAGTGGGCACCCAGAGTTTAAGAACATATCTACATAAATGGACAATTTATTCAATTCATTAAGTATCAATTCTATTAAGCCCTATTTATATTTTATGCATTCTTCTATTACCTTACAAAAAGGAATAACTTTTAACTCACACACGAAAAACCAAAACCGTCATAAATCCGATAAATTCCCAAATCGAAGTTTGTACATTGTACACAACTATTATGATTTCTCACAGAACGTTGAATTTATTAAATGACCATTTAATAAAATTTAATTCCCTTAATTGAATCAATTGCTTATTATTATATATATTCATTTCATTCTACCATTCCTTCCCATTATAAATTCATTAACGTATTTACACATCTCTATCTTTCAAATATTAATAACCAAACTTGATTACAAACACTGTCCTTATCAATCTTCATAAATTTGTTCAGATCTATACTCCTTTATATAATTAGAGTTTATGTCTCTATTAGATTTCTTTTTCACTACAGGCATAAATTATTACTATCTACACTAATTACATCTTTGTATTAATGAACACCATTCAAGTTAATATTTGTACTACATTCACAGATTCAACATTTGTTTGTTTCTTAAAATTTACTTTAAATCAAATTGTGACAATTTGCATTATCCACATTTACCGTCATAAAATTTATAATTTTACACTAAATTTCAACTACTATACCCAATCTCTACATTTATTCCTCAACAAATTTGAAATTATATTAATTCAATTTATTAAATATCATAAATTTAACGGGTCGTTACAATCTCCCCCACTCAAAACTTTTCGTCCCCGAAAAGGAAAAGGAAGGGAGAAGGAAGAATAACACAGTATTTCTAATTTCAAATATTAACTTATATTTTACTGGATTAATTTTCTTTAATGAAATATACTTGTTTTATAATCAATCATATCCTTTAATACTTGAATTATTAAAGTTGGAAAAATATTTTAACAAAATTCTAAGTCCAAAATATACGAAAAATTTTGGCAGAGTCTCCTTTGTACGGAGGGACTCTGGAGAAAATATAATATCCAAATATACATTATATTACATATATCCAAAATAAAATATTCCAACACGGGAAAATATATAAAATAGCGCTTTTAAACGTAATCCGGAAACGTGCCTATTTGTCGGGCAATATACGCTTATTATTATGGAACCAAAAGTAGTAGCAGTTGTTTCCATCACCTGTATTCACTTATATAATCTAAAAGGTTAAATATTTATATTAAAGTGAAATGTTTAGGTGGTTTCAACCATTAACCAACCAATCAGTACAACAACCATCAACCTTACAAACAGCATACATACACAAACAAAGCAACCATTTAATCCATCAAACAATTTGTTGTTTGGGTCCAAAACTTGAAATTTGTATAAAATGAAATTAACTATCAAGTGCATCCTTTACTCAATAGTCTTAGATGGAACATAGATAGATTATTTATTCATCCCACAACTTCAAATTCCTTACCCAACAACATAAATCAAACAATAACAATTCAAACCAACAACCAAATTACTTATTATACATTTATTTCATGCTTCAGGGGTTTGGTTTTCTTTCTTTCATTTATGGAGGGATTTCTTTATTTCTTACAAATTTTCATTTTCCATTTATTGTAAAATTCATTATATTTGTATTCCAATTTATTGACTAAGTTTATATCATCTATTTATACTACTTACCCTTACTTATAACTTAAGTTATACAATTAATTCTTATTAATAACAGTAAATTTATTGAATACCTTAATCACCTCAAGCTTCACTTGTAAGATTTCCCTTTACATTTTCTTACTTAACATTGCAACTTTTTATTATATGGTAAGTTATGTATGTTTTAAGAATGTAAGTGAAAATTTACAAGTTTCCTTTCAATTCCTTTTTATTAATTAATGGTTCACCAAACATATATTCGTTTTATAACTACAATTTCAACTTACCCTCAATTTCATTACTTTATTTAATGTTTACGTTTCTATAATATTTAATTACAATAACCCTCTACTTACACTTAATTTATTAACCTTATAACTTGCATTCCTATAGGTGAAAGATTTTACTTATTCATTATCTATGGATTTCAGTCATTTAAATTTTTCTACTTTCCATTATATTAGAATAGGGGAAAATTAAAACATACTTAAATTAATAATCCTACAATCAATTCTTATTTAGAATTTCATTTTATATACTTAAGTTCATATCACCCATTAATAATACTTAACTTTATTTTCAGTAAAATTTCAATTATAACCTAAGTTTATACCATTAAATTCTTATTTATAACAGTAGTTTATTGAATACTTCATTACTTCCTAAATTCCTACTTGTAAAATATTCAATTCTAGTTTTTATTTAACATTTCAACTTTTTATATTTGGTAAGTTATTTATGTTAAAGAAAATTGCAATTGAACTTATACAAGTTTAATCTCAATTCTTTTAATTCATTGATTTTTCAATAAATCTTTACCATTATTTATCAGTTAAAATTTTAACTTCCCTTATACCTAGCATTAATTTTCTTACTTAAATTAGAGGTTTTAATCCATTTATTACTTACTTTATATTTCCCTAAAAATAATTTAAACCATTAATTAGTGGAAAATTTTAGAATTAAATAGCGGGTCAAATTTCAATTTATTTTGAAATAATAGATAAATAACTTCTTACACTTATATATATCTCTAATTATATTTAAAACAATTAAAATTTTAGATAATTAAATCTGCAGTAAAATTACCACAGTGGCCTTTCCCCTTCGAAACTCGAAAATGAAAGTCGATGATGCGGCCGCCATCACCGAAATTATTTTCCAGCAACAGAGAGGAAAGTACAGAATTTAAATTTTTCCAAACTCTTCTTTTTAAAACATTTCTTCCGAATTATACTAAATATTTATGCAAGAAAATTTTATAAACCAAATCAATAAATTTCACAAATTCTTTGAAAGCAGATTTGGAAAAATCCCGGACTTAAGTTCTAAAATCTCCAATTTGATTTATCATAATTTCAACTTAGCTTCAGTTATTATAAATATTTTATTTCCTAACATCCAATCTATAGCAGCTAAATATATATATATATATATATATATATATATATCTTTATAAAAATATTTTTATATATAGAAAATATAATAGGCAAAATTCTTTCATTCACCTATATTAAAACAAATATTATGTCGGTCTGTCCTATTAAGTGTTTAGAAATCCCTATTGATGACATAGCGTCCCATGCATCAACCAGAATTTATAAATACAAAGCGGAACAGATTAACACAATATAAAAATCTTTTATAACACTAACAAGTACGCTCTCTCATATATATAAATACACGCTCAGTGACTCCCATAGGGTATTACTACTCTATTAACAAAGAGTCAAACCCCACAAAGCCAAGGTTTATCGCTAAACCAAAGCTCTGATACCAACTGTAACAATCCGCCCTTCCGTATGGTTTGAACTGGCACGTGTGTCTGTTTAAATCGTACGAAAAGGCGGGATGTTACACATGTTTTATTCATCATATTTGTTAAATCGCATTTATTTAATATAACTGTTCATTTAATTTTATTACTGTATATAGATTTACAGTTATAGTTATTTATTTGCATATAAACTGTTAGTTTAATAGTGTTAAATTTATTTTTGAATATAACTGCCAGTTATTACAGGTCATATATTCTCGGATATATATTGATATTGATTTAGTATTGGTTGATGGTTGCGATTGGATGATGGATGTTGTTGATGAATGAATGTTTATTGCATATCATTAAATTGCAAATTATCATGCATATTTCATTTCTTTCGGGATTGTGGTTTGAAATGATATATAACCGCGAATTTTTATTTTTAAATTGCGGATTGAAATGATAAATATCGTATCACTTGACCATAGGATAGAAAACTATATACAGGCACCGCGGTCTATATATAAATATTTTAAAGTGATTTCTATGGTTTGGATGGGATACGGTTTATGAAAATTTTAAGTTTTGATATTTTATAAATATTATTCTTCTACATATATACATATGAAGTTAAAATTTTAAATTTAAGCTGTGTATAAACCTGTTGAAAAAAATGAAATTTTTTTGAGAAAATGGAATTTGGTGATTTATTTTATATGTTTAAGTTTGGAAATTTTAAGGTATGATATTTATAAATGGATTTTCCAAGATTTACTTAATTAGAATATTTTAGTAAAATTTAAATTTAAGAAAATAGTTAATTTCTAGAAATTGGAGTTTTATTTATAGATTTTATGTAAATATTCAAAACTAAATAATAGAACATTTAATTTGTTGAAAGAATAAATTCCAACTTTAGTTTTGAAATATTAATACTCCAAATGGATATATATATATATATAAATAGAAATTGAAGTGGTTTTGGAACTTGAAAGTGATATTTAAATTTGGTTTAGACTTTAAATAAAGAAGTATATTTGTAAAGCCCTGGAAATAATTTCTTTACAAAGTAACCTTAAAAGTAAACCATTTATTTTATATACTGTTGAGTATCCAAACCATTCAAGTTTTAGAAGTATGGTTTTAAAAGTATGAATTCCGAAATATTATGTTTGAAAATATAATTCAAATGTTTGGTTTCCAGATATTTATATTTTAAACCAGTATGATTTTGGAAAAAGAGTTATATTTGAGATAGAATGATATCATATGATTTTGGGTTTTAAATTAATATCGAATTCATAGTTTTGAAATGGAA
Organism: Allium cepa; assembly: GCA_030765085.1. Lineage (NCBI taxonomy): Eukaryota > Viridiplantae > Streptophyta > Magnoliopsida > Asparagales > Amaryllidaceae > Allium > Allium cepa. The sequence continues at coordinate 593,887,728 of CM060928.1, forward strand.
AATTTATTCTGGTTTTTGAATATAAACTATTTTTAAATGACCGCGGTGTTATAATAACGATTGGTTGGCAAAGAGACCGGGATCGGATATGGACATACTCTCTGTCGATACCGAAAACCACTTTGACTAACCGTATACGCGGTGGAGATTCCAGAATGAAGTAGGATGGTGGCGACATTTCCTGTAAGGTAAATACGTGGATCCAACTCCCGTGAGTTGGCATAAGGTGGCTAAAACAGGAGCGATCGACGGGTTAATGAGGTCATTCCTCTGATCGGACACTCCTCTTCGATATTATACTTTGACTTTGGATTGATTTCAGTGGCCACTTCTATTTTTGATTTTGGGGGAGTTTGTTCGAGGTGGGCGGTAGCTGCGGCTACGCGTTACCATCGACCCGGAAGCGTAATTGGTATATCTACCCTGGCATTGCCTAGTTGTGCCGTGTCACCTACCCTAGCGCGCCTTATACGATTTTAGCTTTGTACCATACCTATGGAGTGCCCTCTGACGACACCCAGTACGGGGGAGATTACGGTACTGTATAGACTATGGGAATATATTCTGTGTTAAGGGCTATATGGGTAACCCCTTAACGCTATTTAAAAGTAAGTTTATTTTACAATTAGACACTAGTATAATAGCGCAATATACTACATAGTAAATAGTTTAACGAATCCTTAGGAGATGTAAATCCCGAGCATCTCTTGAGTTACTGCACTCATATTTATTTCTGTTAATTTAACTCACATAAGATCTTTTAGTTCTGACTCGAGTGTTTTGTCTTTTCAATTCGCTCGGGTCAGTCCGAGCGTTTCAGGATTTGAAGTTTAGCTCTGGAGGACGAAGACGAAGATTTTAATATTACTACCTACTATTTTATTCCACTACACTGTATTCCGCTGCATTGATATTGTTGGTATGTGAACTCTGATATTTAATTGTATAAAGAAGAATCAAATGTTTTGTAAACAGTTTTATAAACTGTATATTTTATTATTATATTTTATCCTTCCGCTGTGAGATTCTATTTGTTTATTTCTTCTCTGTTTTTCTTATTTACCCCATAACAATCCACGTGTGTCTGTTTAAATCGTACGAAAAGGCGGGATGTTACAACATGCCAAACAGTCATACTAAATTTCTACTCATATTTAAAATGAATTTAACAAACATAAAAACTTTTAGAAGTTGTGAGTGGGTTAAAACACTCACCTTTTGAATTTAAATCGAATTTAAACCCGATTTAAACCCAAAAATTCGCTCGTCTCAGAATTCGCCCAAACCAGCGTCATCAAGTCCGGAATTAAATTACGATCCTAACAAAAGAAATTTCGTGTGAATCCGACTTCGTATGAGAAAGTTATGGCGAAAAATGATGATTGAATTCAAATAAATAAACGACACATATTTCACTCACAATATATAATGTGACACGTCACCAATACGCGTGCACCAGAGACCTCCCCCCCACGCACTGCTCGCATCAGAACGCACGAACAAACACCCACCATTGACCACCAAACTGCAGCTGCCACGACCTCCATTCGCCAAGCCGAAGCCACCAGAGACACCGCCTCCCCTAGCCGCCCCCTGGCCCCAACCCGAGCCCAACAATCGCCAAACCACCACGTGAAAACTACAGCCGCCGCCTCTAAAGTCTTAACCCTAATCGAATTTTGACTCCAATCCGACCGTTGAATCGCCAAACAAATTACATAGATGTGCTCCCCATCGTCCATACTACAATACCCAGAAACAGAATCTCGATCCGATGAAGTTTTGTGCGACGATGATGAACGGTTTTGGGGCTGTTTGAATTTATTCTGGATGAACGACAGCTCCAATTGAAAAACGAACTACACCATGAGATTACGCGTATCGAATACTTCAACATATATTTTTTCTGGAATTTTCTGAAATTTTTGAGTTTTGACTTTTGATTTTGAACTGTGGATAGATCTGGAATTGGATCTGAGATGTACCCATTGAGGAAGAAAGAAGGTTGAAGAAAATGAACGTACAGCAAATAGACAATAGGGTGAAGCTAGGGTTTATGATCGCATATATATAGACAAATAGAAGAAGGCTAGGTGGGTACGGATAACGAACGCGCTAGACGGTAGTTGGCCCAAAAAACCCGTTCTGACCCCGGAACGAAATTTATCAAACGCATATAGCCAGATAGGTATTTTAAAATATTCTGAACGCGATGGAAAAAGTTTCACGACCAAATTCGATCGTATGAAGAAGTTATGCTGAAAACAAGATTTCCAAATTGATTTCAAATTGATTTTTAATAAAATCGATTTCAAGGCGTTTCGCGTCCGTACGATCAAACGACAAGTCCGATCGATACGAAACTTGAAACCCTATAATAATTCACCGATACGGATCCGATGAAACTGGTTTCGTCGAAATCCGAGTCCGTGCCCAAAATGGCTATTTTTAATCTTTATTAAATAAATTAAAATAAATTATAAATCCAATTTTTATATTTCAACTTCTAATATTGGCCAAATTTCATTCCTTATATAATTCAATCTATTCCAAATGATTTAACAAGCTTGGATGTGGATTAAAATCTATAAGTATATCAATTTTGCAGTGTTAATTTCTGCACTTCTTATTATTTGGAATTAAAATTTTTATTCTCAAAACCCAATTATTAATTCTTATACTCTTATACTCTCAACTTGAATCCAATTAGATAAATAGATTTGATTTCCATTCCAACTCATTTGATTGCAAATAAACTTTTTACCATACATTAAATTCCAAATTATTAATAAACTTTTATTCCCATTTCCTTTACACACAATCATCGTATTATAAAGGTATCTTCCATTGATTTGCCTTAACTTATTTAAGGTATCCTTACATTAATATCTATTGCTATGATTTCAAATTATTATCCCCTCATTTTTCTTAACTATTATTAATTCCAATCTTAATGAATTCAACATTATAAGTTTGATAAATTTATTAAATTCACTCAATTGTTTACAAATTCCATTTTAAATCCAATAACGTAATATTTTACGTTTAATTCCCTTTTACTTGTAGTGAATACCCTTTGTTGGATTTAATATTCAAATTATAGATAAAATCTTGCTTTCCAAAGTTATATCAACAATGTCCAACTAAATTTGAATTAGCTTTAACTTTATTCTATGGAATTAACTATTGCAATAAATCCAAATTACCATAAATTACATCCAAATAAATAAAGCTTGATTTCTATTATTCAACTCAAAATATATCAATTGTCAATTCCATAAGAAAAATTAACATTTGGTTCATACTTTTTACAAATAACTCCCATTTCTTCCAAATAATAATTACATAAACTATTTGATATTAAATCCATTAAATTGCAATAAATTCAATTGATTGCAAACAAATTTGGGTTTTTATTTGGTTATACACAAAATTTCCGTCATCACTTGCCTAACAGAGTTATTATCACTTAAGATCTCATTGCATCCACATTTTCACATTTTCATTTCTTAGTTTCTATACTTTATTTTACATAAATTATTATAAATGGGATTTCCCTTGGTTACATCTTATTTGTATTTAACATTACTCATATACCAATCTATTCCACCTTAACTGCGGTAAATTGGCGGGTAAATTGAATAAATTCCCAAATTTAAATTAACAAGAAACAAGAATAGGTAACATACAATAGTCGTTTACTCTAAATTCTAATCACCTAAATAGGCTTTTATTACTTGCAAATAAATGTTACTATTTATTTTCATAGTACAAATCTCAAGAATTATCCCATTTTAATTTGCTTAGGCCATTTATTTCACTATACATATCTACATAAATGGACAATTTATTCAATTCATTAAGTATCAATTCTATTAAGCCCTATTTATATTTTATGCATTCTTCTATTACCTTACAAAAAGGAATAACTTTTAACTCACACACGAAAAACCAAAACCGTCATAAATCCGATAAATTCCCAAATCGAAGTTTGTACATTGTACACAACTATTATGATTTCTCACAGAACGTTGAATTTATTAAATGACCATTTAATAAAATTTAATTCCCTTAATTGAATCAATTGCTTATTATTATATATATTCATTTCATTCTACCATTCCTTCCCATTATAAATTCATTAACGTATTTACACATCTCTATCTTTCAAATATTAATAACCAAACTTGATTACAAACACTGTCCTTATCAATCTTCATAAATTTGTTCAGATCTATACTCCTTTATATAATTAGAGTTTATGTCTCTATTAGATTTCTTTTTCACTACAGGCATAAATTATTACTATCTACACTAATTACATCTTTGTATTAATGAACACCATTCAAGTTAATATTTGTACTACATTCACAGATTCAACATTTGTTTGTTTCTTAAATTTACTTTAAATCAAATTGTGACAATTTGCATTATCCACATTTATCGTCATAAAATTTATAATTTTACACTAAATTTCAACTACTATACCCAATCTCTACATTTATTCCTCAACAAATTTGAAATTATATTAATTCAATTTATTAAATATCATAAATTTAACGGGTCGTTACAAAAATAGTTAGTCTTTCAATTGTGATAGAGTTGGGCACTACAAGAATCAATACAAAGAGCCCGCTAAGGATGGGAAGGGAAAGGTGTATGCATTAGAGCCTACTACTTCGAAGCCGATAGTGTAGGAGAAATGAAAGGCAGTTTTGGGAGGTACGCTTCAGATCCATGATATGTCTGTTAGTTTTTTGTTTGATACCAGTTCATCTCATTCTTTTATATCACGATGTTTGGTGGATAAGCTTAAAACCCTCATACTTAGCTACTTCCTTAAGAGTTGCAAATCCGATAGGAGGGTATGCGACACTTGGGATGAAGTGTAACCACTTAGAATTTGACTTGCTAGGTTACAACTTTGTTTGCTGTTTGCTTGCGTTTGACTTTGTGGGATTTGGAATTATATTGGATTGTATATACCGTAGGAACCCTAGTTGTGAGGTGAATGCTTTGTTGGGTGTTGCAGAGTTAGAGGATGAGTTGAATTGCATTTTATTGGTTAGAGAATTCGTAGTTGTCTTCGATTCGGTAGTTGGATTACCACCAAAACGAGCCATTGAGTTTCAAATAGATTTGGTGCCTGGAGCAGAATCGGTGAATAGGCCACCATGCAGGATGACGCCGACAGAAATGAGGGAGTTAAAGGCACGGTTGGTGGATTTGGAAGGCAAGAGTTTTATTAGGTCGAGTAGTTCACCTAGAGGAGCAACCGTAGTATTTGCTAAGAAGCCGGAAGGGTCGTTTAGGCTATGTATAGATTATCATAAGTTAACTGAGAGAACGATAAAGAATCGATATATGTTGCCTAGGATTGATGACTTGTTTGATCAGTTGAGTGGAGCCAAAGGTATTTCTCAGTTGGACTTAGTAACAGATTTCCATCAGCTTAGAGTAGTAGAAGATAAGATACCTTCAACGGCGTTTATAACAAGGTATGGGTCATACGAATGGTTAGTTATGCTGTTTGGACTCACTAATGCACCGGCATTCTTTATGGATTTGATGAACTACATTTTCCTAGAGCACTTGGATAGGTTTATGTTGTCTTTTATAGATGATATTATGATATATTCTAAGGATGGGAAGAAGCATGAAGTTCATCTTAGAGTTATACTTGAGACGCTAAGGAAGCATTGGCTAAAGGCAAAGTTTTTGAAGTGTCATTTTTGGAAAAGAAAGCGAAGTTTCTTGGCCATGTGGTTTCAAAGAAAGGGTTGTCAGTTGATCCAGATAAGAACAAAGCTATTAATAATTGGAAGTGACCAGAAATGGTGACTGAGATAAGAAGTTTCCTTGGATTGTCTTGGTATTATCAGAGGTTTATAATGGATTTTCGTAGATTGCAGCACCGATAACTAAGAAAACGCGAATGGATGTGAAGTTTGTGTGGACCAATAAGTATGAGGATGCGTTCCAGAGCTTGAAACACTTATTGGCCCATGCGTCTATGTCAGTGGTTTCGAAGAGGAATCAGGACTTGGTAGTTTATGCAGATGCATGTGGAACTGGATTAGGAGCTGTGTTGATGCAGAGAGGTAAAGTAATTGCCTACGCTTCTAGACAGCTTAGACAGGATGTGGTTAGATATCCAACACATGACTTGGAGTTAGCTGTAGTTATATTTGCATTAATGGTGTAGAGGCATTACCGTTTGGGAGAGAGGTTCGAGCTTTATATGGATCATAAGTCATTGAAGTACTTGTTCTCTCAAAAGGAGATGAACATGAGACAGCAGATGTGGATAGAGTTTTTAATCGCTTATGATTTGGGATTGAGTATACCCTGGAAAAGGAAACAAGGTTGCGGATTTGCTTAGTAGGAAGTATCAAAATGCAGTGTTAGCTATGATAGCAGAATGGAAAGATTTGGAAGCATGCCAACTTGCAGAGTGTAGTGGAGATCCGAGACTGGGTTTAGTGGAGGGTCTGTTGTGCTGTCTTGTTTATAAGTCCGACCTGTATTGATTGAGAATATTGCTTCTAAACTAGAAGAGGATCTAGTGTTAGTTGAAAGGATCGGGAAATTAAAGGATGGAACAGAGAACGATGACCTGAAGGATTTCGGTCTTGATCAAAGTGGATGGTTAAGAAAGAATGGTAGATTATGTGTTCCAGATGTGGGAGACCTAAGGAAAGAAATTTTGGAGGAATGTCATCATTCAAAGTTCACTATTCATTCAGAAGGAACGTAGATGTATCAAGATATGAAATTAAGTTTCTTATAGGAAGGAATGAAGAGGGATGTTGGCTTATGGGTAAAATAGTGTTTGAACTGTCAGTAAATGAAAGTCGAGAATCAAAAGCCAATTGGGATTTTTTAGCTATTAGATATTCCAGTATGGAAGTGTGATTCTATTTCTATGGATTTCATAGATGGTGCCGAGATCTAATAGAGGAAATGAAAGAATATGGGTCATAGTGGACAGGTTGACGAAGAGTGCCTATTTCATTCCCGTTAAGTTGAATGGGATGGCACCTGTATTGGCTATGTTATTTATAAAGAATATAGTTAGACTTCATGTAATTGCTAGTAGTATTGTTAGTGATAGGGATTCCTTATTTACTAGCGAATTCTAGAAGAGTCTATAGGAAAGTTTAGGAATCAAGCTCAAGATAAGTACTGCTTACCATCCATAGACATATGGGCAAACGGAAAGAGTTAACAAGATCTTGGAAGATTTGTTAAGAGCTTATGTATTAGACTTCAGGGGATCATAGGAAGACCATTTATACCTAGTCAAGTTTTTATATAATAATAGTTATCAGACTAGTATAAGGATGACACCGTTTGAAGCTTTGTATGGAAGACCATGCAAATCCCATGCATGTTGGTTGGAGACTGGAGATAGATTAGTCCTTGGTCCCAATTTGGTAAGAGAAGTAGCAGAGAAGATTGAGCTGATAAGGGAAAGAATGAAGGAAGCTCAGTCTAGGCAGAAGAGCTATGCAAATAGAAGACGGAAAGATTTAGAATTCTCCAATGGAGATCATATTTTTGACAAAGTATCGCCAACGAAAGGTGTTATCAGGTTAGGAAAGACGAGGAAGTTAGCACCGAGGTTCGTAGGACCATTTCCAATTTTAAAGAGGATTGGAAAACTTGTGTATAGATTATAGTAACCGAGCAGTTTGGAAGGAGTCCACGATGTCTTCCATGTATATCATCTGAGGAAGTGTGTTAGAAATCCAGATATTACTATAGCACCGGCTGTGTTAGAAGATTTAGTAGTGGAACCAGACTTAACTATAGTTGGAAAGCCTATCCGGATAGTCCTGAGAGATGAGAGAAAGTTGAGGAACAAGACAGTCAGACTAGTAAAGGTCCAGTGTAGTGACAATGCTAGAGACTGTACTTGGGAGACCGGGAGCAGGATTAGGGATGCTTATTCTAATTTGTTTGATGGTATGTTTTACCTATGATTATGTTATTGTGCACCTTATCGTAATTTCGAAGATGAAATTCTTTAAGGAAAGGAGATTGTAACACCCCATGTTTTTAGTAACATTATTTAGGATGTTTAATTAGCTAAATAAAATAAAATAATGTATGGTGATTAATGGATTGAGATTTGTAATTAACAGGGGTAGTCATCCCATGTTAATGAGTAAATCAAAATGAGATAACATGAAACAAAATAGATAGAGGGTTAGGAAGTTGGCGGGGGAAAATGGAAGCAAGGAAAATTCTTAAGCCCAAAACCTTAAACCCCTTAGCCGTGTATTCTCTTATTCACTCTCATTTGCAAAAAAAACATAGAAGTCGGCCACTATCATAGAGAATTAAAGGAAGAAAAAAAGCTAAGGAAGAAGATTGATCAAATCAAAAGCTATTCAAATATCAGATCCTTAATCTTAAGTTAAGGTGAGTAATGACTACATCTCATTCTTTTAATTGTTTTTGGTTTTAAGTTAAATCCTAAGTGTTTGCATGATTATGCCATGTTTTGAATGTTTAAAAGTTTATATATGCTTGTTGATGACTTATGCTTATTCATATAGAAATTATGATATGTTTTGATAAAAAAAACCCTATTAAATGACATCTAAATGCCTTGTGATTTCATAATTAGGCTAGAAATGAAATTTTAGAGATGGGTTTCAATTTTCATAATTTTATGAATTAATGTGGATTTTATATAAATTTTCTAGCGAAGAAAATGATTTATTGGGTTATAAATAATTTACGGTTAAATTATAAATAATTTGGGTTTGCAATTTATATTGTTAGAAAACATATTAAAAAGGATTTTTTGGATTTTTTGTAGAATTTTCATAAGTGTTTTGATGAATATATAAATTTATTTAAGGTATGGGACTTAAATTTTTTATATAATTATAAAAGGAGAAGGGATATTTTGTAAATAAATTAAAGAGTTTATTTCTAAAATTTTGGCAGTGTTTTTAGAAAAGATAACCTGCAACCAATAAGATTTAAACAAACAAGTCAGGTTAGTTAAAAAATCTACTCAAAAAGGTTTAAAATCAGTTTTTCCTGCAAAAAGCATGTTTTGCCACTTTCGGCACCCTGCTTCCAACATAGATGGGTTTTGAATGAGTTTCCTCAACTCCATCGCTATCAAAACCAATGCACATGGCATCAAAGACTTGGTGCGTAGTGAATTGGGAAAAAGGCGGAAGGTATGAGGTCAAAACCCAAGGGTTCCGAAAGGGTTGAAGCACTGCTTTTTTAAATGAAAATGTGCATGCTTTGCTTTTGACTTAGGTGGCTTCCAACAAGGTCAAATGGTTTAAAGAATGGTTTTAAGAGGTGTTGCCTTTGTTTTCTAAATGACTGCTTTGAACAAAGTCGAACCTGTTTAGCTGCCGTTTTTCCTACCTTTCGAAGTCAATGGTTTCGAAAGGTATATTTTGTTTTAAACTTGGCCACTTCTCTAGTGCTTTCAAAAGGTTGGTTTCGACACCGTCATTTCTTTTCTTAGGAATAAATTTCAAAAAAAATGCTTTTGACTTTAATGGTTTTTAAATCCTTTTGCTCTACCTGAAGGCATAATCCAAATTATTTCGATCGAAACGATTTTCAAAGGTTTCGAATGGGCAAACCTTGATAGGTTTCGACAGGTTTCCACATGTTTTAAACTGAACCCAATGGCTTTCAAAAAGTTTTGATTGCTTTCGAAAGGGTTTTAAATGAAGGTTTTGGAGGGGTGGTTCCCCATTGATTTCAAAAGGTTTTGAAGGAAGGTTTTCCAATGGTTTTGAAAGGTCTAAAGGGAAAGGTTTTTCCAATGTTTACAAAAGGAGGATTTAAAGTGTTTTAAAAGAAATATTTCTAAGGTTTTAAAGCTTTCAAAAGGAAGCTTTTCAATGGTTTCGAAAGTTTACTATGAATGGCTCCGAAAGGAAGGTTTTGGCCTTTCGGCCTAGTTTAAATAAAGGGTTGTACTTGGTTTTGAAAGGGGTACTTTCAATAGAGTCGAAAGGGGTACTTTCAAAAGTTAAATGTTTTCATCAACAAAGGTTTGAGTGAAGTGTGTGTGTGTGTGTAACATAGCAAGGTGATTTTGAGTAAAGCAAAGAGAATATATATTTTCCCTGTTTAAGTTTGATTTACTGGTTTTAAATCAGTTTGAAGAGGTGTTCAAGGAAAATTTTGAGAATGTATCCATAAGTAAAATAGCTCAGATATTAGAATATCAGATGAGACTGGTATAGGGCCGCTTCCTATACATTAGCTATTAGCCCTAGCTAATTTAGTCCAAAATTCCAGTATGCAGGGCTTTGTCACAGGTAAGACTACAATTATGATTACACAGAAGGAATATATGTTCGTATACAAATAGGTTATTGGTGAGCCCGCAAAACCATTAGGATCATGTGACCTAGGGAGATGTTGAGTGGGGATAGACCATCCAAAAGAGAAGTGTTTAACAGATAGGTAAGGACTGACCGTCCAGAAGAGGTATGTCTAACAGATGTTAGATTATTTTGTTATATTATTTGGTTGGCCATTCAGCCAAAGGTTATTAGTTAGCCAAAAAAACCATAGTGTCGGATAGATAGTCCATTTATTACCTGATATGTATGTTTGCATAATAATGCTTTACAGTTTTGACCAGTTTTGATTGCAGGATTATGATTTGCAAATGATGTGTTTTAAAAGAATATTAATGAGGGAAAACCTGTTCCGCTAAGCAGCATGGTGTCACTTAATATCATATATCTGAGATGTATAGTATATTCACATTGGCTTTTTATCCGACTCAAAGTTTATTTTCTTCCCTTATACTCTCAGGTGATCAAAATTGATTTGAGTAGACTGAGGGTTGAGGTTTTATAGGTTTTTAATAGGTTAACGAGTAAAGCTTTTGGAGACAAGCAGGTGGCTGCTTTGTTTATTTTCGCTGTGTCGTATTTAAGATAGTTATGTTTATATAGTACTTTGGTCAACCAAGGGGACATCATCATATATTGCTCTTGGTGTATTTCTATAATAATTATATTTTATCTGAACCAGGGAAATGATTATGGGGTTATGTAATTTGAATGTGAAACATGTGTTTTGAAAATGTAATGTGAAAAGATGTTTTTGAAATCTATGATTTTGTTTCGTATTCAAATGCTTCTAATATTATGGATACCATTAACATAGTCGTATTTAGTTGCTGAAAGTTAATACTACGGAGGAATGCAACATATGTAGCACTTTGCTTTGGGCCTCTAGATAGGGGATGTTACAACTATATGAAATCCATTCTCCAATAAGTGCCTCCCATTTTTCGTAAATCTACTATGCCGTCAAATATAACTAATGTAACACTTCGGCTATGATTAACATTATTGTATACTAAACACTAGTATAATATAATAGGATTTGATATTAAATGTTTTGGTTATAGCTTTAAAATTCGTTGAGATATGTTTTATCATGCTGCTTCACAAGACTGATACAGGTATTCTTTCATTTCAATGCTCGGGCCAGACTAAGCATATTTACATATTTAGATTTGGATACTTTGGAGCTTCAGCAGATGAGATGGAAGTCTTCAAGTCGTATTCATGTATATGTTTATTTTCCACTACATTGTTGTTTAAATTATCAGCATTTATGAGGACAATTTATTACAACTGTCCAGACTGATGACTGTGTTTTGTTGTTGTACTCAGATGGATTTATGTATACGACAGTTTTTTTTTTGTAAAATTCATTGATATTATATTATATTATATGTTGGTCCACTGTGATTGTGAGATTCTTTGTTGTTTTAGTTTCTCTCTCTTCTTCTTTCTTTCCCAAAACTATCCTTCTTTTCATTCAACTTGGGTTGGACATGTGTGATTTATTATCAATTTAAATTATGATGGTTCATGGGTCATTACAGAAATGATTCAATTTGATCGAATGAGTGAGTATATTGGAAAGAATTCCAAATGTACCTGAAAAGAAATAAATATTTAATCTCAAAAGTCACTCCTCCATGTGATACATAACGATCCATCATTAAGGAGCAATCGAAATTTGTTGAACAAAGTACAATAAATTGTGAGTGAAGTTTAGTTAATTTCTTTCTACACGATCATGTACTTAACAATAGTACACAAGGTTAATAATATTTCATCTAAATAAATAGTTTACAAAGTCATACTAGATAATGTTTTATAAGAAACTCCAGCATATCCTAGGTCAAGGAGTTGAAAGGTTGTGTAAGTTGGAAGTCTGCATGTAATAATTGTTCGTGGGAGATCCTGTATGAATCTCCCTAAAAGGAGTTTGGGAAGGACTATCATTAGATAATATATTTGTGTTCTGAACATAAGATTTGTAAACTAAAACCAAATCGGTTTTATATATAAGGGAATTCATAAAAAATTTATGAATACCTATTCCATAATACCGAGAAAAAATTGTTGTTTCAAGAAATACCAACTTCATAATGAAGGAATTTCTTTGAAAAATTATTGGTAGTAAAACGGAATTGGATACGATCCAAAGATAAAACTTATTACATGAGGCAAAGTGAATTTGACTAACATAAATGAATGCATCACATTAGGGAGTATTCTTGCATATTGAAGAAAAACTATGAGTTTCTTATCAAAGTAAAATATATATATATAATCCACGTTTGTTTAATTAAACCATTAAGAGTATCGACTCTATGATATGGCGTAATGCGTAACCCCGAAAGAATTCCAACTACGTTATCAAAATATGATTTTTGTAGTTATAAACGAAGGGCTGTAATCCATCGGCCACGATTGTGTCTTTATGAGTAAGGCTAATGCAGTTGGAATTAAATAAGCAATGTTGATAAAGAATAATCTCGTAAATTTCAATTGTTGAAATTAGCGTAATAGATTCATCATTCAACGTGATCAAGTTATTTTGGATTTACTCACAAGAATATCGACTGATAAGATTTAATGTTTTGGTACATATAGGTTGAAATAGGAAATTCTAAATAATGATTTAGAATATACTATTTGCACATAACAACCGAAGTGTCTCAAAGTCAGTGGGATCTTATATAGAGGTTGTGAGTTTTTGTATCTATTCCAAGAGATGATACGAAAGTATCATTTTATAAGTACTAAAATTGAAGAAATATTTTGATAGAAATATCAAATAGTTTGATTTTTAGTCAAAATACAGAGGAAGCATGTATTCATAGGAAAGAATGTTAAAAGGAACATTAGTATTTCTAAACAATAAGGAAACAACATATTGTTAACTTTTAATAATGTACTTATGTTAAAACCAACCTCGGTTGTGCCAATGTTCAATGTTGGATTTGTGAATGATGTCTTTTATAGTAAGTATAAAAGATATTAGGAGTGCCTTAAATCGATATAAAAGTACACCTTATTAAAATGCTTAATGTGAAACGTGTAAGATGGATTCCTTATGCAATAGCAATAGAAATTATCATACATGTTATGTTATCTATTATATCACGATTTTTTTATGTATTCGATATATGAAACAAATATAAAATCCAAATTGATATCACTGAATAAATATAAGAGAATTGTTTATGGAAACAACAAACTCCTTACCATGAAATGTTTGAACTCAAATTTCATAAGCAATATTAAGTATAATATGTCAATAATAAATTAAGAATCTTTAATTTGAAAATGTTCCAAATAGAAGAGATTGTGGCCGATTCATTGATTTGAATAGCACCATAATAAAATAATGTAAGTATAAATAAATATACATATTTATAACTGAGCCTACAGCGATTCCAAATATTGAGAATCAGATACAATGTCATGATATAGTTCGTAATAGAAATTAGAGCTTACTGGAAGTCGAGAGGCATACTCTAAATTGTTCCATACGGTAAAGGTAGTTTATCAACATTGGAGAGAGTTGATTGACATAATAGATGGTTGAAACATAATAGCATACCCACTTACTGAGGAATTGGGTCTGATTTTGCGAAAACTGATTGGAGAGGTTAGAATAAGAATCCATTGTTGGCGTCAAGTACAGGTGGAAGATTGATGGAGTTAGAGGTATGCCATATGGGCAATTATGTAATTTGTTACATATATCTAATTTGATAACCAACTTTGTTTGAAATAAAAGGTGTTTTTTCTTTTATATACGTTATATAATATGTTATATTAATTAATTTAATCAAAAGTATATTTAATAGAAAATCCATAAATGTTATGTACTATGATAGTAGTTACAAAGAGTTGTAACCACCAGTAATTTATTACAAAGAAAACAAATATTCCATTTTAAATATTCCTAGTCAAGATGCATCGAGATTGGATATCGATGTATCAGTTGAGACTAGAGTACGTAACTATAACGAACGAGGATTTTCGACCCTCAAAAATCGACACTAATGCATCCACTGTATTGCATGCCTGCATTCAAATGCTGGAAAATTTGAGCGTTATGGAAAAGAAAAAAGATAGAAGACAAGAAGAAACTAAACAATCATAGAATCTCACAACGCAATGGAATAACATATATTAAGCAACATAATTGTTTACAAAGTCATTTCCAAAATGATAAATCAGAGTCATACTAATAAAAATTCTACCATAGGATAGTTATAACAGCCCCTACATAGTTGATACAGAGTACATATAATACAACGGAAAGAAGATAATAAATAGCTGTGGTGAAGCCTCGTGCTCCAAGCTCCTCCAAAATCCATCCATGGGAAATCTGAACTACTTGATTTCTCATAAAACTTTGAGCACCCAAGATTTTTTGGGAAAGAAAATAAAATATCGGGTCATACATGGTTATGGTGTGAGTAAACTCAAACAACTGAATTATTTCTTTTAAAACAATTTTAAAAATCAATGGTATCTTACAAGACCATGCCGCACATAAACAAGGTGGTTTTTACCTTATGATAATCAAACCACTTTATTAGAAAATCCGGTGATATTATCATAATGTCTAGGGTTTCAAGTAAATATATAACATAGCCAAAAATGTTACATTATTAAGTTCCAACATAATATGTGCACAACTAAAATCGATGGAACTTATTAGAAGTTGGGTTTTCATACAATGACAGGGCTACTGGGGTACCGTCCATCATGGTGCATCTCTAGATAAACACATCGAGAACCTCGCCTAGATTCCCTACCAACACAGGATTGGCCTACCCCTTGCCGCCACCATAATTAAGATCAACAACTGCACTGAAGCGTACAAAAATAGGTCAAATATCGACTTAGATATGGTGATGACATACCCTAATGTGTGCGACCCACATGGCCCAGCTGCATCTCCCCTATTATAGCGATTCCCGGTTGATGATGCCTAAGGCTACGTTTTACCTTTCATATAGCACTGCTCATTTGGAATGCTAACATTGACGCAATGTCAGCATTCGACCATACAAGTCATTCAGGTGATGAACGAACTGAAGGCACTACCTCCACTACTCGCATTTTGTAATCACCCTCAGTGTTAGTAGTAAGTAGCCTTGCACTTCTAAGTATTCATCTTAGATCATGACTTTCAAATATGTCCATTTCAAATGGTTATGTTGGTTTGAAGGGATAACAACTGTTATCCGATCACGTCATTCCGAAACAGCTTTTGATAATTTTCAGTAAACTCAACCACGATTCTTTAGGAAATAAGAAGACAAAAGATAAGAGCAGAGTTCACCTTCTAAACATTTATGGACGGATTTCCTTATCATTTACCCTAGAAGAATGAAACGAGATTTATACGCACAGTACAACATCATTAGGGATGACTGTGTCATATAGCTCACGTATTTCTCTTAGATATTTTCAAAGTTACATTTAGGTCTAGATTTTCATAATCGGTTATTTAATTATCAAATAAACAAACATTCATACATTGATTAAATTATATATAGGAGCTACTAAGCCTTTATTAATTAATCTATAATTAATAAAATCACTTTATAAAACTTGATCAAAAGATCGTTACAAAACACTTTTCCCAAACCCCTTGTTTGCAACCAAATTTGTCACAAACAACCAAGAATAGATTTAAGTAATGAAACAAATGAAGAAATCAAATGGAAAATGAGGAATAACACTATATATTGGAAGCATGAATAAAAAAAGTAAAAACAACAGGATTTATAGTGGTTCAGCATTGATTGCCTACGTCCACTCTGAATGATCTCTTTATTGATTTATCAATCACTTGATTACAAATTCAATTCACAAGAAATTGCTTGAATACAAGTTATAACAAAGAGAAACTGAGCATGAAAAACGGCAGAGTGTTCCTTTGGTTCTTCGAAAAGATCCTCCAGATTGTCCCCTGCCCCTGTATTTATAGATGGAGGTAGCCTTACATCTCAAAGCTTTGACTTTCTCTTGGTCACTTGGGCCCATCATATGGATAACTCAGCCCAACCCTGCTGTGCCAATAATGCCGACCTGAGAATGTCTATCCCATAATGCTGATCGCACCAAGTCTGCTGACCCGAAACCCTTGGCTCTTTATGCTGACCCGAAATTCTTCATGTCTTATGCCGACCCGAAGTCCTTCACCTCTTATGTCAACTGAAGTCCTTCACACTGACCCAAAGTCCTTCACGTCTTATGCCGACCTGAAGTCCTTCACCTATTATCCCAACCTAAAGTCCTTTACGTCTTATGCCAAACCAAGCGCTACTATGTGTTGTGCCGACCTGATCTACCACATGGACTGCCGACCCGAACACGTCCATCTTGTTATGCCAACCTGAGCACTAACATATGGAATGCCGACCCGAAGGAGCCCACCAAATTTGTAACAGCCTGCAAATTCATACCCCTTGAGTCGACATCATCACCCTTACTAACTTCCTAAACTTAGTAATAATATCCAAACACAGAATTAAAATCATTATGTAAATTTCTTTTACAAAATTTTCAATATCTATTTCATTCAAGCACGTACGATGTACAGATATCACCCGTACGCAATACCAAATCCGATCGCTTACTCGATCATACAATTTTACTTCTGAACTAGTATCGTCCACCCGACTTCCTAGTGCGGACTCGGATCTGGTTTCCTGATCAGAAACCGTCATACTCCTTGCATAGATGCAAACTATGATAGAGAATTTCTAGAATCAATCAAAAATCCATATTCAGTGTTCGCCGTCGAAAACCGAGTGAAAAATCCCAACTCGGATCAATATATCCATCTTGAAATAATATGCTCGAATCTGTATCAAATCGTTATGCGAATAAAATAATATACGTCACATAATTTACCGACTTAGGCTTCATCTCATGCTATGCTTTTGCCGACCCCTTCAAGCTATGCTGACATGAGCCCTACAATATGCTCCAAGCTTTATTGACCCCTTCATGCTATGCCGACTCCTTGGATACCACATATTTCTCAACTCATCAACCAAGAAGGCCGACCCCCACTAATCATCGTAATCTTGACGTCATATTTCATCCACTTATTAACTTTATTAACCCAAGGCTAAATTTAGCAGCTTAGGAAACAATACTTTAGTGATGCACACATCGTCCCATGGCCATTCTACCATCAATAGTCAATTCTGATCTTTGTAATCACCTTTGTGTAGCCGGGCCAAGGCATCGGGTAACACGGGCTCGGACACAAGGTAACATTTGCTCCCCAAAGCGCGTCTTGTGAATAACGCGATGTGCTTTGAATTAGTGAAAAATCATGGTTTCCAGAGGCAAAGCTCGTTCAAGTTATCAACTGATCGTTTTTCTTCACCAACCTATGAAGAATTCTCAACCCATTTGAATATGCAAGTCTAGTCGTACAAATCCCTCGGACTTTCCTGGTTTAAAGTTTCAAAGGTCGAACTCATAAGAACCTTTTCAGTCTCATGATCATCCATCATTCAGGCACACCCTCTTTTCCCTTTTATTGTTTAAACACACATCATTATTCTAATATTTTATTTCATTTTAGTTATATATATTTTATTTATTATTTATTTTATTGTTATTATTTTTTTGAAAAGAGGGGTCAGCATTTGATATGTCGATCCCTTGATGGATTCACATTGGCTGTGGTCGGCATACACAATAGCCAACCCCTTCAACTAAGACAATTGAGTCTCTTGGAAGAGACTGGTTCAGCTTCCTATCCTCCTTTCATATAAAAACCAGAACTCACATTCCTCTCCTTCTTTACTTTCATTTTCTCTAAGTTTTATTCCCTACTCGAACCACCAAGCTCCTCCTTTGCCAAACCATTGTCACTATAGCAACAAGCTCTCTTTCCCTCAAAACTTCCTATCAATCCTCAATCTCGAATCCCAACGTCTACCCTATTCAACCCGAAACAATCACATAGGTACGCATTCTTGTTTTCACTTTGAATTGCAAGGCCGTATGCTTCAAATTTGACTTAGTTTGAGAGTAGCGTAGGCACTCTTCATCTAGAAGAGGAGGAGGAGAAAACGAGGGAGAGAGAAAGAGAGAGAGGAGGAAAGGGTGGAAGAAGAGGTTTCAGCGTGAGGTGGCATTGGTTGGAGAGTGCTTGATATGGGTTGGAATGTTGTGGCTAGGCGAGTGTTTGGCATAGGAAACACAGGAAATGGGGTCGGCGTAGGTTTAGTGATCGGTGTGTGTTATCTCAAATGAGAGTTTGGTGATGAAAGGGCATGAGATAGGGTAGGCATAGGTAGGTTTGAGCAGAGGGATCGGTGTAATGCATCGAGTGTTAGGAGGGCTCAGTCTAGTCTAGGATGGATTGACATAGTTTTTTTTATTTAGACGAAGGGGTCGATGTTTTCCATAGGATTATAGGGATCAGTATAGACTGGGAGAGGAAGGGGTTGGTATATTTCTAGGGTAGGTGGGATCGTCATGTGAGTTGGAGAGAAAAAAGGATAGGTAGAGAGGTTAAAGGAAGGGATCGATTATGGGATAAGGTGCAGGGGTGGGCATAGATGGCTGGGATCGATGTTGAAAACTTTTCTAAATTGTGCTATCTAAATATATGACTACATAATCTTCTTGCTTAAGCATAAAGTGACGAACAATAATACAACTTAGCATATTTGAATCTATGGATTTAACTTGAACTAACAAATTCCCAGTTTATTCAGCATGACTTAAACAAAAAACTTGCCAAACAAACTCGGGCAATGGAATTCACAATTCAAAACGTCAATATATGATCCTAAAGCTTATGTCACCGACCACCTTTCACGTTGTTTGAAATGGTCTGCGAGCCGGTCTTTTCAGACAAAGCCTCTAAGCTTGGACATTTTACTTTCTTTTTTTCTGGTCTTAAACTGCTTACATTCATTTCACATTTCATTGCAATAGTTCACACATTACATGAGGGTATAAATTATTATTTATAATATCAATTATCTTTTGACTATAGCCAGCACAAATATCAAGTTATACAAAGCGTTCTACCGCGATGTCTTCTAGATCAGATAAGAAATCGAGCTCCACTACTTTGTCCAACAAGCCCGAACCGAGCCAGCAGAGAGATGTTATAGAGACATTAGATCTGCATGGAGACCTTTTTTCCGATGTCCCAACTCTTCCTACAGATGTTATAGATGCAGCTCTTGAAGTTGTGGATGATGCCATCATTTTGAATAATCCGGCTGAATCACAGGCTTCAAAAATCGGCGACGCTACCCTTCGTCGATTGAGCTTCATCCATGAGATTCCTTTCGAAGATGCCCCAGTCCCGTCAAGGCAAGACGTACCTCATTTACCCCCAGCTGGGCATGGCATGCAATAAGTTCATGTGCTGGGCCGGGTGTGTGCCACCTTTCAACTCCTTTATTCATTAAGTGCTGAAGTATATGGGAATCGCTCCCACTCGATTACACCCCAGTAGCTATGCCTTTATCCACGACACTTTCCTTCTTTTCATGAGTGTTCTCTTCCAACCTCCTTTCTTTAAAAGATGATCCAATAGTCCTTTGTACGTCTTTCTTGAGCCACTGCCCAAATGTTAAGTCCTGACGGGTGCATGGAATAAGCTCTCCCAATTTAAGCAAGAATAGTTCTACGTGCGAAGTAATCTCGGCTTTGCGATAAGGTGGTTGGGAGGACGTAAGTACTATCCCCATGTCTGCCTTCAATTCAGGGACTTTAATCACATCTTTCTCCTTAATCACACAAATTCTTTCAACTCTTTCAGGTGCTCGCTTTTGACCTGAAGGCATTATATATTCCGAATCAGTCATAGCTATCCATGCAACTTCGGTAGAGGATAGAGAGATCAAACTTCTCATCACCGACGAGCTGCTTCACTATTCGGGCTTTTAGAGGATGGCCGCAGAATAGATCTTCCAGGGAGTAGAGCGATCCCAAAGGTTATTACCAAGAAGTGGAGAGCCCGTGATGACCCCGTGATGCCCCCTTTTGGGGGAATCCAAGAAGGCACTAAAGAAGGGGAGATAAAGGAGACTGAAAACGCAGGGCAAAAAAAATGAAGATG
This sequence comes from Allium cepa, assembly GCA_030765085.1. Taxonomy (NCBI): domain Eukaryota; kingdom Viridiplantae; phylum Streptophyta; class Magnoliopsida; order Asparagales; family Amaryllidaceae; genus Allium; species Allium cepa. The sequence goes on from CM060928.1 coordinate 593,908,176, forward strand.
AAGGCCTTGGACAAGAGCCAACAGCTGATGCGCCACATAAAACCAATCATTGCCTTTCCCAAAAAAGAGAAAAAATTGGCGTATAGAATCAAGAAAAAGGAGACCGAAGAGACCCTAAAATTCATCATAACTCCAATCGAAAAGTTTTCATCTTCTTAACAAATGGAGAGCTCGTTGAAGGAACTTTCTAACATTTCTATTCCAGGCTATTTGTTGAATTATGACTTCACTAACTTTGGCGTCGAAGGGCTTAACTCTCCCGTAAGAAGCGATGAAGGCCAACGGCCTCCTAATCAAGGAGAAAGAACTCATATGAGTAAGCAAACATCACTGGTCCGTTGGAGGGAAGCACAAGAGCACACAAGCACTTACACCCTACCATTCACTAGCATTTTAATTTTGACATGGCAACCACTAATATGTTGTCGTTTGATTCATGTACAGATGCAATGTCTTACTCATATGGTTTTGAGTCCTTTGTAGTGCTTCTATCTTCCATATTTAAAGTCGAGATTCTGAGTCCGAAAGATGCTGAGAGAGAGATGAAGGACAGGAGAGAGATTATCATTCTCGAGAATCATCCTCATCCTCCAAAAGGAAATCTCAAGGCCATACTTCATGTCAAAGCGATCCCACTAATCCTCCTACGCGTAGTGGAGATAAGCCCATACAACGTGGCACTCATTTTGGCGTTCCTCGAGATCAGCATTTCAACTTCTCAAGCATTAGGCAGTCTCGTGAGCGCAGCAAACAAATGCTGATTTCATCGGAACAGATTCCCTTAGTTCCTTCTCAAGACTCGACTATGGCAGAGAAACTAGCCAAGCTTAAAGCTAACTTTCCAAAGATTTGCTTCGACGGACTCAAATTCCTCCCGGCTATACATCCTATCCCCGGAATCACAAAGAAGGACTCATTGGATTATGTGAATGACATGTATGCATAGCACGAAGCATTCATTCATTTAGTCGAAAAAGTCACTAAGGTTTCTATCGAACATCAATATGAGATTGACCACCTCAAATTAGAGCCATCCATAACAAAGACACTATCAAGTTCCAGGATACTGAGTTACTTGCATTCAAAACCCAACTTGACAAAGCGAAGAAGAATGCGAGAGTGACTATGGAGGCAGTTAGTCGCTTAGAGGCTTTCTACGAAAAGGAACTAAATGATGCACTTCAACGAAGTGGCACCCTGCCTCTAGAAAATGACTCCTTAAAAAAGGAGAAAGATATTTAGCTCGTCGTATGGAGGAGTTGGAAAAGCTGCAATCCAAGGAGAGGGATGAGAAAGTCGAGGCACAAGAGGAATAATAGAAATATTACGAGGAGACCATGGAAACGAGAAACTTGAAGGCGAAGCTTAACAAACAACTCTTTTAGATTGAAGTGTTGAAAGAAGCTGCTTGCAAAGAGGGCAAGAAAAGCAGTGCTTGTGGAAGTCGACTCCCCAATTGAAGCAGCGATTGAGTCTGGTAAGGAGGAAATCAAGTGCTTATTTGATCCACTCATCGCTGGATATAACTTAAGAGTCCTCCTCCACCGCGACTTAACTTTCCTAGGTGAAGGCTATCTTGAGTCGCTTATTGAAGCTTGGGATACTCTCATCAAGATCAAGAAAGTGGAGTTGGGGGTGGCAGAGCTTGACGAAGGGGCACTTGCATAGGAAGTGCTCTGAGGAAATGATCCATCCAACTTTGTTGTCACAAAACTTCAATTCGGCAGAGCTCCTATACCACCTATGGAAAAAGAAGATAACGTTGGATCATCTGGAACTGAGCCCCAGGGTCCTTCTCCCATTCAACTGGTTGGGACTTCATCTTCTCAACCTCTGGAGCAACATGTCGGTTATGACCCGGAGAAGCCTGGACTCGGCATACATACTTTATCTCCAATCATTGTGGGGAGTACTCCTATGACCACCAAAAGCCAACTGGATTCTGGTACTGCCTTGAGCCCTTTTAATATAAAAAGTCACTGTTCTCGGTGACCATTAGTCATAATCTAACATATATTTTTCATGGAAACTTGTAGGCCATCCTGGTTCTGAGTCAACACTAAGGAGCGACGTCGTCGCGAGCATGATGGAAAAGATGCCGAGACTCCAACTGTTGGAGATATTCCCAGGCTTGATGCTTAAGAGAACGAGGCTTTAGATGAGGATAAACCCAAAAGCCCATCACTAATAGAGGAGTACAGTGATGTTATAGTTATTGGTGCTTCTGAGCATACCGCTAAGTTCTGCCTGAAGGAGCAGATTGAAAAAGAGGAGAAATCAAAGCTAGAAGTTAAGGGTGAGCCCGACGTGGAGGAATTGGATGATCCCCTTAACAGACCTTCACAATTCATCCCTCCTTGTAGGTCTATCCTCATCGCAGTTCCTCCTCCCTCCTTTAGTACCTCTTCCTAAGACAGCAAGTGGTCTCGAAAGAGACGTTTGACCGAAACGACCCCCAAAAAACCGAAGAAGACGAAGAAATAGTTGGGTTTTTGTAATATTTTGCTAAGTCAAATAAGTTAGACTTGTGTAATTGTTTTTCCCTCCTTCTTTATCTTTTTAGCAGCACATGTACGGCCGCAGGCCCTAAATTTTTGGATGGGTTATAAGGAATTTTTGAAACTGTAAATAATTTTTTTGCTCCTTAGTAGATCATCGAATAAATTACTATTCTAATCGTAGAGTAACTTTTTCCGCTCCAAGTTTTTGGAATGATTTTTTTGGATTTCGCTTGTAATTTATTATCTTAATCTCAGAGCTTCTCTATAGACTTCACCGTAAGTCGCCATCAGTACGTGGTCAAAATCATAAGCAACAGTCGTATTCCATCACTGACAGTTTAAGCATCTCCCATCGATCTTAGGCCGGAGTCTGTGGGATAGCGAATGGTTGAAAGTTCTCTTATTCATCCACCGGTTCTGACACTTTGCACAGTCCGCCTCATGGTCTTAGAAACTTTATCTCACATCATTTACAATTTAGCCGGCAACGGGGAATTAGAGAATTTTTCCAACTCGTTTATACTCTAGCCTGCGCTCTAGGGGCTCGGAGTACTCTAATCCGCATTCTAGGGATTTAGAGATTTTTTCAAATCATTTATACCATAGCCCACACTCTGGGGACTCAGAGTACTCTAATCCGCTCTCTAGGGCTTATGTATTCTTTCAAGTCATTTATAATCTAGTCTGCGCTCTGGGAACTCAGAGTACTCTAGTCCGCACTCAAGGGACTTAAAGAATTTTTTAAGTCATTTATACTCTAGTCCGCACTCCGGGGACCCAAAGTATTTTCGTCCACACTCGAGGACTTAAATATTTTTTCAAGTTGTTTATACTCTAGTCTGTGTTTCGGGGACTCAAAGTTTTCTAATCCATGCTCTGGGGACTTAGAGAATTTTTCAAGTCGTTTATACTCTAATCCACGCTCCAGAGACTTAGAGATTTTTTCAAGTCATTTATACTCTATTCCACGCTCAAGGGACTTAGAATACTCTAGTCCGCACTCAGAGGACTTAAAGAATTCTTTAATATAACTGATTTTTAATTCTATGTGTGCATTCACACACCACATATGTCAATATTAATCAATCCTAACACATAATCATCATACTATGAAACAACAGTAGTCCACAAAAAAGTAGCTTTTATACATTATAAAAAATAGGGAAAGAACAATTTGTCTTATTAAATATGAAAAAAATAGACAAAAAGCAAATACTGACAATAATTATTACAGAAATACAAAAGAGACAAACTACGTAAAATAGCAACGCAGATGTTCGCTATTCCATGCTCTGGAAGCGTTACACCATCAACCATCCCTAGCTTGAAAGTTCCTTCTCCAAGCCTCCGTCCGATGATGTATGGCCCTTCCCATGTTGGGTTCATGTGTGATGGGACCGGAAAGATTCACTTCAGGAGAAGGTCGCCAACATCAAAGGTTCTTGGTCGAACTTTCATACTATAGTATCGGGCGACTCGGTGCCAATCTACAGCTACTCTCAAATCATCCTCTTCACGCTTTTCATCAATAAACTCTAATGACTCCAATAAAAGATTTTTATTTGTTCTAGGATCGTAGTAAATTACCCGATGGGAAGGGACTTCAAGTTCCATGGGTATAACTGCTTTGGCCCCGTAGGCCGAGGCGAATGGGGTACGGCCAGTCGCTGACTTATGAGTGGTCATGTATGACCAAAGTGATGTAGAAAATTCATCCACCCACTTGCCTCTAGCCTTTTCCAAACGTATTTTCAAGGTGGACTTTACTAACTTGTTTATAGCCTGAATCTGTCCATTTACCTGGGGGTAAGAGAATGCTGCAAACCTTTTCTCAATATAATATTTTTGATAAAATTCCTTAAACTCGGCACCATCAAATTGATTTCCATTACCAGTTACAATAGTACGTGGGAGACCAAAATGACATATAATGTTTCGCACAACAAAATTAATGACTTTTTTGGTTGTGATCATAACTAGTGGCTGTGCTTCTACCCATTTGATAAAGTAGTCAACCGCAACAATTTCATATCTTGCACCACCTTTGGAAATTGGCAATGAGCCGAAAATAGCAATTCCCCATATAGCAAACGGCCATAGACTAACCATTTGCATGATTTCTATCGATGGCTCTCTTGGGACCTTCACATATGTATGGCATTTTTCACATCGTCTCACATAATCTGCAGCGTCTCGATTCACGGTTGGCCAGTAGTAGCCATAATGAAGTATCTTTTTAGCTAGCATCTGCCCCTAGTGTGGTCGCCACATTCACCTTCATGGACTTCTTCCAAGACCTACTTTATCTCATAATGGGCGATGCATCTAAGTAAAGGAACAGAGAATCCCTTTTGATACTTAATTCCATCTCTACCATGAGACTTTGAAAAGCACTTGCCGCTTTTCGCTCCTTTTCTCAGGCAAGGTTCCATGCAGCAAGTATTATTTAAATGGGGACATCCATGATTCTCTTTCGGTTTCTGTTTCTGGTATATGGTCAACTTCCATCGCATTTATACTTGGGGTATGTAGGGTCTCGACGGAAACTAAGCCCATCTGTTGTGCATCGTCAGTATTTGCGAACTTTGCCAATGAGTCGGCTTCCCCTTTCTACTTACGCAAAATACGTGAAATGTCATAATATTAGAGGTCTGCCAACAATTCCTGGACCCGGGTAAGGTAGGGGCAATCTGTTGAATATGCGCTTATATGATTTTTGTTTGATGATAATAAACATATATATATATATATTCATTTAAATGTATTTGGTAATGTACTATTTTATTTTTCATAGATTAAATAAATATTTGTTGAATAAAATAAATTACACAGAATTTGAATTCAAACAGAATAAGTTACACAGAATTTGAATTCAAACAGAAATTTTATTCAAACAAATATTTATTACATGTTTGAATAGTACAAATTCAAGCTCTCGCTATACATATACAATTTTGATTCTAATTACATCACAATTCAGTTTACATAATTTCCTCACTACATATCACTCACACTCGTAGTTTATCTTCAACTTCATTCCAGTTAGAATCAAGCATCTGAGAAATCTGCAAACATATTCACTAACGCAGTAAAATTGAAAAAGAAATATTTTTGCAACATAAAATGAAATATGATTTTTGAAAATATGATTTGCCTCAGTTATTTGGGTTGTTCGTCATCATTTACATTTGAATTCGTCACACACGAACATTGTGACATGCACAGTGAATCACTGTACATGCCACAAGGCCGTGCACACCGATATACACTTGATAATGTTACAGGGACATGTGAGCACAAGGTCAAACCCAAATAAAAAAGACGGGTTCAACTCAGGTGCAACATAAATAAAATCTCGACTTCAGCACAAGGTCAAACCCGAGTTGTGAAACTGGATTCAACACAGGTGAAAATGGCCAAAACTCAAGAATCAAGTGTCGACTAGTCCAATATAAACAAGAACCAGAGACTACAAATAAACTGCATCAAAGCCAAATACATGGAATAATACAACATGACAATGCAGACACAAATGAACTCACATGGACAACATGTCATGAATGAACTAGCAAAGGCTAGCCACCAACATAACAGCAACACCAACCAGAAAAGGAGCAAACCAAATATACAGTGCATACTCAAGTACACAAGTGACACAAGTGTTACAAGACACAGTGCATATATGAAGTACACAAATGCAACTCCAAGCAATGTTCAAATGGTCGACTAATAAACATCATATATACATGTGCATTGAAGACCAGTGATTATGCAACATGGCAGTAAGCAGTGCTCAGTGATCAAACTAAAACAGTCGAAGTCAGGAAATGCTCAAGACCAAGTATAAGACTTGAATGGACAGAAACAACAACAATGAACAAAGATGGCCAAAAACAGTGCAACAGGCCCAGTTACACAAGACTCAGTCAATACACAATATCAAAGTGCAGACCATAAAGAAAAATGCAACATGCCTCAAAGACCAGTGAACAACTAGACTTCAAACCATGTAACAGCAAGGTGATCGAACAAACAAAACCAGGCAATAGTGAAGTACAACATCACTAAGAAATGCAAGCTCGAACACAAGTGTACATGACAGTGTACAGCAACCACCAGACTCCAACAAGTAATCAAGGTCAAATGACTTCAAGCATGCAAACAGAAAAAAAAAACAAAGTAACACAGCAATGCATGTAACCAAGACAGTAGGACTACAAGTATGCAAGCTCGACTAACAGGTTCAACCTCTTCCTCAAGCAAACCACTGAAAATCAATACAAAATGAAGCTGCATGTACAACAGGTATGGAAACACCAATAATACAAGAGAGGTGAAGCTCAATACAACTACAGTGTGGCAATACACCAGTCCAGGCTACAAATGAAGCATAAACAAGTGTGCAGGTCAGACCAGATAGTACAAGCAACTGAAGGCAACATGACCCAAAGGAATTTCAGTAATGCACAAAGATAGAGCAACATCAATAGGCCGAAGTCAATGTCAGAATTCAACGCAAGAAAAGAATAGAAAAAGTCAAAAATATAATAGGAAAGTAACTGCCGTAAAGATCAAGAAAGGATCGAACGATCTCAAGTTAAAGCCGTAACAGTAAAGTAAGGGAATTATTCGAGTTGAATTCGTCAGTAAAATCCCAAACGTTCAAACAGTATCAAGTGGCAGAGAAAATATTTTGATGAATTCAAATAAGTAAATATACGACGTAAATTTAGAAGGTCGAATCCTATAAATAGGAATCAACATCATTGGCAATAACCATCGATCGAGTTAAAGGATTAAAACCCCAAAGTATCATCATCGGCATGAGAAAACGATCAAGTTCAAATAAGCATCAAACCAGAAAACAAAAGGAGAAAAACACATACCTAAATTTGTAATCAGTCTCGATCACATTTGAAGCTGAGCTAGAAGAAACAATCGGCAATCCAAGTCAAATAGCATCGAATCGAACAAGCTGCTACAACGAATCCCTAATTTGGATCGAGAACAAAGCCCTAATTCCATAAAGAGGAACAAACGAGAGAACGTCCACCATTTTCCCAAAGGAACGAATAAAAAGGATCGGGTCGAAATAATAAAAGGGGCCGGCCATTAAGTTTTAGGGTTTTTGTTTTTTAAATAAGGGTTTTAGTTTTAAAATAAGGGTTTTATCTTATTATTTGTTTTAAATTTGTTTTTAATTTTAAATCTCTTTTCAAACCGTTGTATTTGCTAGTCGTGTGACTAGGGGATAAGCTACGTGGCGTAGCTTGAGAATTCGCAACTCAGTGGCTGAGTTGTGGCAGGGTTTTGAGCGTAGAGTTAGGTTAGCCAGTAGCGAGTGTCGCGAGTTTACGTGTGTAAGCGTGTGACTATCTAATTTCTAGTAGAAACCTTGGGGGCAGCACGTAGGCAGGGTTTTGCCGAAGCTGGGTAAATTCTGTGTCGTTTCTATTTCTGCGTTTATTATTCTGCTATTATCTGTGCTGCTATTATTCTGTGATCTGTGTTGAAAGTATTTTATAAGCTTCCGCGATAAATTTTTATAATTAATACTATCACCCTATTCACCCCCCTCCCCCTCTAGGGTGAAATCGATCCTACACAATCCACTATCCCTTTGCTTGGTAGTCCCCTCTAACTTAGTGCACCACCAGCCAGGAGTCATAAAAGATTTCAATCGATTTTACCCCGAGCTCTTTAGCAAGCTTCAGTCCAGCAATCAACACCTCATATTCGACTCCATTGTTCGTAGCGGGGAAATCAAGCTTCAAAGCATAGCAGATCGATCGGTTTTCAAGGCTTTCAAGAATGACACCAGCTCCTGAACAATAATCATTAGACTCTCCATCGGTAAATAGTTTCCATAGTAGTACATTAGGAACCACATCGCCTCCACTTGTCTCATCTTGTATAGTGAACTCTACTATAAAATTTTCCGATGCTTATCCTTGGATAGCTCTTCAAGGCTGATAGGTGATGTCAAATGGGCTGAGCTCGATGTCCCATTTAAGCAACCTTCCAGATGTCTCAGGCCACTACAGGACCTGTCACAAAGATTGGTTGGTGTAGATGTTGAGTGGATGTGCCTGGAAGTGCGGGCAAAAGTTTGCACGACACGATCACCAAGCAGTATGCCAACTTCTCTATCTTCGGGTAATTTCTTTCCACCCCTGTTAATCAATTACTAATGTAATACACCGATCTCTGGGTTCGGGCCTTCTCACAAATCACAGTGGCACTTATGGCTTGTGGCGATACATCTAGGTAAATATATAGCTCCTCATAGTCTACGGGCTTCGACAAAGCAGGGGGCCTCTCCAAATGATTCACCAAAGTTTGAAACGCGCCTTCACACTCCTACGTCCATTCGAAATTCCTCTTCCCTTTCTTTATCAAATCAAAGAAAGGAATGCACTTATGAGTTGCCCCGGAGATAAACAGACTCAAAGCAGCGACCTTCCTATTCAGATTTTGTACTTGCTTAATAATTATGGGTTCTTGCATATCGCGAATGGCTTGAATCTTTTCTAGATTCACTTCGGTTCCTCTTGCGTTGACAATGAAGCCCAGAAACTTTTCTGATGCAACACCAAATGAGCATTTCAACGAGTTTATTTTCATGCTATGAAACCGAAGGATATCGAACATTTCCTCTAAGTCTCAAATGTGGTTGTTTGATTGCCGTGACTTCAGGAGCATATCATCCACATAGACTTCCATCGTCCTTCCGATCTACTCTTCAGACATTCAGTTAACCAAACGCTGATAGGTTGCTTCCGCATTCTTTAATCCATACAACATTATTACATAATAGTATAATCCAACATCTGTGATAAAACTAGTGTGCTCCTAATCCGGGATGTGCATTGGGGTTTGATTGTACCCCGAGTATGCATCCATATACGACAACAATTCATGTCCCGTGGTCGAGTCAACCAGCTGATTGGTTCTAGACAAGAGAAAACTATCATTGGGGCATGCCTTGCTCAGGTCTGAATAGTCAACACATGTTCTCCACTTCCCATTTGCCTTCTTTACCAATACAGGGATAGATGTCCATTCAGTGTAGAGGGCATCGCGAATAAACCCATTGGCTCTAAGTTTATCCACCTCCTCCTTGAGAGTAACAGACCTATCCGGGTCCATGCCTCGTTTTTTTGTTTTACAGGGACATATTTCGGATCGATATTCAACACGTGGCTCGTGATGGAGGGTGGTATCCCAATACATGTCTGAATGAGTCTAAGCGAATACATCAAGATTTTCTCAGAGAAATTAGTAAGTTCCCTCATCATAGAAGGGCTGAGTTGCAGTCTGATTTTCAACACTCATGATGGATCGTCGTGGCTGACTGTGATATCGATCGTCAGTTCAACCGGTGCTGCCTTGGCCTCCTTGGGTTCCTCCTCATTGTCTCTCAGATCTATATCTCTATAAAACCGACTGTGGTTCCCAAGCCAAGGCTTAGGTACTATTTGTCAATCTTTAGTAACTTGGATACGGTCAAATTTGCCCACAGCCTCTCCCTTTTCCTTTCTTCGGGCTTCTCTCAGCTCAGCCATACAATAAGCACAATCAGCTGCCTGATCGCCATGCACAACACCAACTCCATTATATATAAGAAAATCCAAAGTCAAGCATCATAGGCTACGGCCAGATGATCCAGAAAAACATTATACTGTGAATCAATATCCAAAACAATGAATGGATCCACACCCTCCTCCGTTCACCTTCACCCAATTCAACTAGTAACTCAACAGAGTCCGCCGCTTTAGTAGCCACACCGTTAAAGCCGTGTATACGAGCTTTGGATGGTTTCAAATCCTTAGATTTCATTCTCATTTGATCATAAGCTTTCTTGAGATGATGTTTACAGAACTTCAATAATCAATCAATATCCTTCTCACCGACATAGGTCAGATCGTGGCAGAGATAACCATCGGATCAATAGTAGGGGACTCCACTCTATCGACACCTCTACCTCTGAACAAAATATCATTTGTCACCATACGCCGTTGCTTTGCCGTAGTTCCATCCTCCGTATTCAAACAATGTTCAAAGGCACATGTCTCATCGATCTAGCATAACACTCCATTTCCTGCCAACTTCTGTCCGTAGGATGCGGTCCACCAATTATTATGATTATTACCATCCATCCACCAGCCTGAGCGGACTTCTCGGGTCGGCATGGATCTTGTCCTTGGTTGGGATCAGATATTGTCCACCATCCTACAGATCCTTGACAAACTCCTGCAACTTTTTCTGGCGAATTAATATCTCAATGGCTTTATAAAGGTGCCTATTGTCACAAACCGGTTGGCCTCCAAAAGTTGACATCAATGCATCCATTGTATTACATGCCGAACAATCGAATGCCGGAAATTCCCGACCGTAAGCGAAAATGAAGAAAGAGGTAGAAGAAGATAAAAACAACGTCAGAATCTCACAATCGCAGTGGAACAAAATACAATATATAATAACAATTTTTAAATATAAGAAACCTATACTATTATATATACATACCATTATGAAAGTACAACAATCATCCATTACTTTAGATAGCTTATTATTAGTCCTTACACAGCAGAAATAGTAATTCAAATGCAGAGATACGTCTCTGTCATTCATCTCGCCTCCTGAGCTCTATAGCACATTATCCTGGATATGTTCTACTCTCTCTAACCTTGGCATTATAATAAAACAATGTCCGAGTCAGTCTGGAAAACCAACGTGAGAAAACTACACTCAATTGGATTATTAAAGTTTTGAAAAAGCCATTGAAAGCAAAGGTATCTCTAAGACCACGCCACAAATAAATATTTTGGGTTTTTACCTTATAATAACCAAAACATTTCTATCAAATTCATCTGATATTATAATAGTGGCTATAGAAAGTAAAATATAATCTAGCTGAAATGCTTACGTCTCATGTTCCAGCAATAGTTGGGCACAATCAAAACCGTACAAGCGCTTATTGGAGATTGGATTCCATATAAAGACAAGGGTGGGATACCGCCTGTCATAGTACATGGTCTAGATCAAAGTAGCAAGGACCACTCTCGATCCCTTACAACACAAGACTGGAGATACACCTTACTGGATAGTACGTATAAGATCACCTCGTGGTTGGAACTAACAACCGCCCACACAGCCGAATATAAAGGGACATCTAGACAAGGAAAATCTTACCCTACTTGAGTGCTACCCACTTAGCCTTACTGCACCTCCCATGTTTTAGCCATTCCCGGTTGATGAGGCATGAGGCTATGCTTTACCTTTTAAGAACGAGTCTCACTTAGAATGCTCATCGTCCTCCTAACGATGTTCTAATAGCATTTGTCCATACAAGTTGTCCAGGGTCTAGGCAAACCGAATCACCGTCTTCATCATCTTTATGGTCTTCATTCGTAAACGTTTCAAACCGGATCAAAAATGGTTTTCAGGATAATTAAATTCGATCCCGTCTCTTCGAAACGATCGACGCATTGGCCAATATTGATAATCAGTTATTTAACTATCATATAACATTCACAAGAAACAATCAGTCGTTAAATAATTCTCCAAATTATTTATCTCAAATATTTACATCAGATATCATTCCCACATTTCAACACTTTGAAAATAATTTTCAAATCTCTTTTATTCTCGCGGAATAAATTTCACCCTTTCCCAATACTTAGAATATTTTCCCACTTCATTTAATATTCAACACTTGAAAACTATTCACTTTGTTCCCTATTTCTTTTCTTAAAAATCATTTACAACTTTGTTTGTAAATTTCCAACGCCGTTTATGCTTTTATAAAATTCCTGTTTCACTTCTATTTCATTGTGAATTTATTTTACCTTCCGAAATTCACTTATCTTATGCTTTAGAATTTTATTTAAGTTTTCACAATATCACTATAAGATCTTTTTCTCACATCTTATTCAAATTAATAAACTTTACTTCCCAACTCAAGAGGATTTAAAATGAATTAAAAAAAATTAAAAACTTTATAAATGAAATAAGAATAATGGTTTCCTTTTAAAAATATGGTTTTAGGTAAACTAAAATATCAATTTCCTAAAAGCATTAAAGGTTAATATTCAGTTATTAATTTACAAAGTTGATTTATAAAGTTAGGATTTATTTCAATAAATATGAGGTATTAAAATAACTAATTTCGAAAATATTCTAAATTCTGATAATAGTTTTAACAATCATATAGTATAATAACTTAAACAAATTCAAATTCACTTGACACAAATCAAATTTTAAGAAATCCTAATATTCACCAATTCACTTTAAACGTATCACATCGACCACACCATCATTTCTTACATTCGAAAAATTCCACTATTTCTTTTCACAACAATTTTCATAACTCGATATAAGCTCACGCCTTAACTTATATTTTCCACATACCCACTGATATCACTCTATCTCATTTATAAACCCCGTTTACAGATTTATAACTCCTTTGAGTTTTCCATTAATTTGTAAGACAAATTCTATTTATTATTCCATTTTATAATCTTTCCTTAATAAAATTCTATTTTATTTCAAATCTCTGCTTAAACCGATTCCCAAATAGTTAAATATAACCCCAGTTAGTTAATATATTTTTATTCCACTTAATTTCCTTTAGAATAAATTCAATTTTCTACATATATAACTTCTTTTCAAATTTCTTTTTTAAATTCCTTCAATTTAATTATTTTTGGTATTTAAAATGACCATTTTAAATTCCCATGTCATTTAACGTTAAATGATTCAAGTCACACAAATCATATCAATTTATCCATCTTATCATATATCAACATATATATATATATATGAACAGTAAATATTTTTAAGGAATCCAGTTGGATCCCTCCAACATGTTTTTCCCTGCATCCATCGACATTAGTCGACAAATAAAATACCAATCCCACTTCGAGGGGGTATCGCGGTATATAGGGTCATCCGTTATTACGTGGGGCGCATAGGGTCTCATCCGCTATATAATGTGGGATATCAATCACTCCAATACATATATACTACTATATATATAATATCATCCAACAAATAAATCATAAATTTATCAATCAAAATCTCACCTTTATTTTATTTGCAAACCATTTCCATTCTGGCTTGTTTCTTCACGATTTTAGACCTCATACAAACATCATACGGTTTATTAATATTTGAATTGATCGAACAATTAATTATTATTTATTTATTTAATTTAAACTAATAATTTAATTTTAAACTAATTTTCTTTTAATAAATTAATTTAAGTGGCTAAACTAATTAAAATAAGCTAATTAAAGTAATTAATCTCCTTAATACATTAATTTAAAACAAACTAGTAAGTTAAAATGTGTATACATATATTATTTTTTTTGAAACTATATATATGTATGTGTGTGTGTGTCTGTATACTTATAAAAATAATCTATATATATTTCATAAAAATCTAATTTGCATAAATTCTTTCAACCTTTAAAAATTCCTCTATTCAGAATCATATATACACATTTATTTTCTGGTTAACCTTATATGTATATTTATTAAATTCTAATAAAAATTAAATTTTCCTTTTAACCTATATACTAAAAACAGAATTATCATATACCTTACTGTAATTAATTTTCTAACCTATCTACATATATATATATATATATATATATATATACATACAAAATTTTAAATTGGAAATGGCATAAACCTCACCATCGTTTGCTCGCGTCGCCACCGTACTACCATCGAGTTCGACACGTGACCGAACAGGATCCCAAACTCGCCAGAAAAACAATGCTGACGGCCGCACGAATCGCCAAAATGTGAGCCTTCCCAGTCTTCGATCTCCGTGACTTCGTATAAGCGCCTTCCCTCTTACCTCCATTCGCCTTGCTTTACTGCCTCGAGAACCCCTAGCGTCGCCGGCCTCGTGCGTCAGCCAACCCATAGTTTGTTCGCACATACACGAACTCCACCCTAATCGATCTCGATTGATTGAAGAATGGAACGCGTGATGCTTTGAGCTTTGATTCAATTCTTGGTTTCGATTTCTCTTTTTTTTTAAACGAGCACTGCTCGATTTCTTTTTTTTCAATTTCAAAGAGAAGGAGGAAAATCGAATTGAGAGAAGGAGGAAAATCGAATTGAGAGAAGAGAATGGAATCGATGTATTTTATTTTATTTCATTGAAGAAGGGAGGAAGACGATTAAAAGGAATTGAGATAGCTTCGGTTTGAACTGGTACTTCATGATGTTTAACAGAGACTGCCATTTCTTTTCTTTCGAATCAATCTCGCTCTAGCTTGAACGAGGAAGAGAACATGATTTAAAAGCTAGGAGAATAGCTTGCTTAAGAAGATAGGCTGCTTTGAAAAGATTTTGCACTGAGGCAAAAGATGAACGTGATTCCTTGTGTATTGAATGCCTGCTACAGAAAAGGCAAAAAGTTGTGATGGTGAAAGGAAGTTGGCTGATGGGAAAAGAACTACAGCTGAAGGTTGACTAAGCAATATAAATTTATATATTAATTAAATTATAATTTAAATTATCTGATAAACGCAACACGAAATTTTAACCTCCTATCAAGGCATGCCACTAGTCATTTATAATGTTATACCCCTATTTTGAACGCAATGGAAAAGGTTTCTAGTCATAATTCGATCATATGAAGAAGATGGCTGTTGGACCTAGTAATTATATTGGATTTTCGATATAAATTTAAGCACATTTATAAACCATACGGCCACACGATAACTCCAAAATCTACGAAATTAAAAATCCGATATACATACAATATTATGGATCCAATGAAACTGGTTTCGTCGAATTTCGAGACTGTGCCTCGGAAGGCTATTTTAAATTGTTGATTTAACCGATATATTTTCAAAACTGGACAAAGTACTTCCAAATTCAATTTTAAAAGTTGCAATGTTTTCAGCATCATTAATATCAATTTTATAAGCCTTCAAATTATTTTTAACAAGATTAAAACCTAAGATTCATTAATTTTTCCAAATTCCAATTATTAGATTCAAAAGTTGAATTATCCAATAAATCATTGTATTTGAACCCTGAATCTATTTTGTTAAATAAACCCAAGTTCACCATATTCAAAACAAATTTATAATTCAATTTTAATATTTAAAATCATTTAAATATTCCAATTTCAATTATACTAAATTTTTTGGTCGTTACATTCCTTCTCCCTTACAAGAATTTCGTCCCCGAAATTACTAAGCCAGAAGAATGCCCAAATCCATTAACATACTAACATTCACTTAGTGAAAATCTCATATTCACTTTTCTAATCCCTTAGTCTCAACTAGACAATTAGTTTCAATTCCCATTTCCAAAATCCCTTTATTTCAATTTCAATTTGAAAGCGATTTGTCGTTAGCAAAAAATTTCTAAAAATTTCTAATTTCCGAATTTTTTTGGCAGAGTCTCCTTTGTACGAAGGAGCTTTTGCAATTTTGCAAGAGAGATAAGTATATATATACATCAAACCACACTGTCGGAAAAACAAAAAACAAAACAGTATTTCATATTTCCTACTTTTTTTGCTTAAGCGTACCTTTGTTTAGCATTTTTAAGCAAGCGCCTTATTTATTTAGCAATTAGCATGATCAAAATCCAGCCAAATGGCCTCCCGGTACCTATACTTATTCAACTTAAACACGTAAGTTCTAAATATATGAAATGCATAACACTTTCACTTATTTTAAGTGACTAAACACATGGATCAAACAATGCATACACAACAATTTCCATAAGCAATTTATAAGGTTTTGATACAAATCTAATTGCTTTCAACCGATTCATATACCATTTCATTCAATTTAAATGGTTTACAACTCAATTGCTTACATTCAATTCATTTTTAAACTAAACAAACTTATATTCATTCTGGTTGATTCCAAAATCAATTTTATTCGCTTCTATTAATCCATAAAATTTTATTTACTCTTGTTTACGTCAAACGACAACTTTTTCTATGCGAATTCGACGATATTCACTTAATAGAATATCCATTTTAGTTATAACTACTTCAAATTAATTCCAACTCATTTTACATTTGATTCCATTCCATTTCAATTTTAACTTATTTGCAACCAATATAATTTAATTCCATTCTAATTTATCCACAATCCCTTCATTACATTTTATTAAGTTCGACAACATTCCCTATCTTTTATTTTCTTCAAGTTATTTCAACTCCAGCAATTTCATTTCTTCTCAACTTGTTGTGACTAATACTATTCCATTTTTAACATTATAACATGTGTTCATTTATTTCAACCAACTTCCATTTCTTTTTGCAACAAGTTCTATTTTCATTTTTAATTTGATTCTTATTTAATCAGATTCCATCCATTTATTTATTCAATTCAGTATTTAATTTTTATCTCAAAAATCACTTTAATTAGTTTACTTGAATCCAATCTATTTTATATTTCAAGTTTGGATTTTCTTTCACTTTCCAAAATATCAAACAATCTTTATTTTTCGTTTTCTATTCCACTTTTCCATTTTATAAGTCACAACTTATATTTCATATTTCCATCCACTTAAAATCAAGCATATTTTCACTTCGTTGTTAACTCAAGACTATATATTTATTTACAGCCCAAGCATATTTTTATTCAATCCATCTTTTATGAGTTATTCCAAATTTATTCCAATCCAATTCTTATTCAACTTACCTTTATTTATTTAAGTAAGAATTTGATTCCATTTAATATCATCTACAGCTCATTTCAATTTCATTTCAATTCAATTCTATTCAACTGGATTTTATTTTCAATTTAATCCAAATCCAACTCAATATTAAACTTAGCTTAAGTTCATTTAATTCAACTTACTTCCATTTACTTAGCTTAAGTTCATTTCAATCCAATTTTATTTTATTTCTCAATCCAATTTTATTTTATTTCTCAATCCAATTTTTTTCTTTTGCATTATTTATACTTATAAATTTTTCCCATATTAGTTATGTGAACTATTTCAACTTTTAAAATCTTGTTTGACTATAATATTACCATCCAAACACTTCAATTATATATAATAATTTTTAGAAAATTATTTCTTTTTGTATAAAAATATATTTGGGTAAAATTATTTCATTCACCCACTTCAAAACAATATTGTGTCGGTTTATCGTGTTTAAGTGTTTAGAGGCGTCCCTCTACTCGACAAGAATTCATATACCACTCAACCAATAAGTCAACACAATACTAAAACAATTTATATTCACTAACAAATATGCGTCATATCTATTAATACACTCAAACTCATTCTAGAGTACTACTGACTCCATCTCTAATGAGTAATCCCCACCAAAGCCAAGGTTCTCGCTTAACCTTCGGCTTTGATACCACAATGTCATAACCCGGATTTTCGACCTCTGAAAGTCGACATCAATACATCCACTGTATTACATGTCGAACAATCAAATGATGGAAATACCCGACCATAAGGGAAAAAGAAGAAAGAGGTAGAAGAACAAGATAAAAACAACATCAGAATCTTACAATCGCAGCGGAACAAAATACAATATATGATAACAACTTTTAAATACAAGAAACCTGTACTGTTATATATACATACCATTATCAGAGTACAACAATCATCCATTACTTTAGACAGCTTATTATCTGTCCTTACACAGCGGAACTAGTAATTCAAATACGAAGATACGTCTCTATCATCCAGCTCACCTCCTGAGCTCCATAGCACATTATCCTGGATCTATTCAACTTGGTCTGACCCAAGCATCATAATAAAATAATACCCGAGTAAGTTTGGAAAACCACCGTGAGAAAACCACACTCAATTGGATTATTAAAGTTTTGAAAAAGCCTTTGAAAGCAAAGGTATCTCATAAGACCACGGCATAAATAAATATGTTGGGTTTTTACCTAACGATAACCAAAACATTTTTATCAAATTCGTCCAATATTATAATAGTGGTTATAGAAAGTAAAATGGAATTTAGTTGAAATGCTTGCATCTCATGTTCCAGCAATAATTGGGCACAATCAAAACCTTGCAGGTGCTTATTAGAGATTGGATTCCATACAATGGCAGGGCTACTGGGGTACCGTCTGTCACAGTACTTGGTCTAGATCAGAGTTCCAAGGACCACTCCCCATACCTTGCAACACAAGACTAGAGCTACCCCTTACTGGATAGTCCGAATAAGATTACCCCACGGTTGGAGTTAACAATCACCCACACAGCCGAATATAAAAGGACATCTAAGATAGGGGAAATCTTGCCCTACTTAGGTGCTACCCACTTAGCCTTGCTGCATGTCCCTTGTTTTAGCCATTCCCGGTAGATGAGGCTTGAGGTTGTGCGTTGCCTTTTAACAACGAGTCTCACATAGAATGCTCATTGTTCTCCCGACGATGTTCTATAGCATTCGTCCATACAAGTTTCCCTAGGTCTGGACAAACCAAATCACCATCTTCATTACCTTCACGATCTTCATTCGTAAACGCTCAAACCGGATCGAAATGGTTTTCGGATAATTAAATCTGATCCCGGTCTCTTCGAAACAATTAGCGCATTCGCCAATATTAATAGTTAGTTATTTAACTATTATATAACATTCACAAGCAACAATCAATACTTAAATAATTCTCCAAATTATTTATCTCAAATATCTACATCAGATATCATTTCCACATTTCAACATTTTGAAAATAATTTTCAAATCTCTTTTATTCTCACGGAATAAATTTCATCCTTTCCCAATAAATATTTTTCCACTTCATTTAATATTCAACACTTGAAAACTATTCACTTTGTTCCCTATTTCTTTTCTCAAAATTCATTTACAACTTTATTTATAAATTTCCAAAGCCATTTATGCTTTTATAAAATTCCAGTTTCACTTCTACTTCTCTGTGAATTTATTTCACCTTCTGATATTCAATTATCTTATGCTTTAGAATTATTATTTAATTTTTCACAACACCACTGTAAGATCTTCTTCTCAAACCTTATTCAAATTAATAAACTTTACTTCTCAAATCAATAGGATTTAAAATGAATTTAAAACATTTAAAATTTTATATATGAAATGAGAATAATGGTTTGCTTTCAAAAATATGGTTTTAGGTAAACTAAAATATCAATTTCCTAAAAGAATTAAAGGTTCATATTCAGTTATTCATTTACAAAGTTGATTTATAAACTTAGGATTTATTTCAATAAATATTAAGTATTAAAATAACTAATTTCGAAAATATTCTAAATTCTGATAATAGTTCTAACAGTTATATAGTATAATAACTTAAACAAATTCAAATTTGCTTGACACAAATCTATTTTTAAGAAATCCCAATATTCACCAATTCACTTTATAATTTCCTCTTGATTCGTATCACATCGACCGCACCATCATTTCTCACATTCGAAAAATTATATTATTTCTTTCCACAATAATTTTCAAACTCGATATGAGTTCACGTCTTAACATATATTTCCCACATATCCACTAATATCACTCTATCTCATTTATAAACCACGTTTATAAATTTATAACTCCTTTGAGTTTTACGTTTATTTATAAAACAAATTCTATTTATTATTCCATTTTATAACCTTTCCTTAAAAAAATTCCATTTTATTTCAAATCTCTGCTTAAACCAATTTCCAAATAGTTAAGTATAACCCCAATTAGTTAATATATTTTTATTCTGCTTAATTTCCTTTAGAATAAATTCAATTTTAAATATAAATAATTTATTTTCAAATTTCCTTTTAAAATTCCTTCAATTTAATTATTTCTGGTATTTAAAATGACCATTTTAATTTCCCATGCCATTTAACGTTAAATAATTCAAGTCACACAAATCATATCAATTTATCCATCAAATCATATATTAACATACATATACGAACAATAAATAGTTTTTAGGAATCCAATTGGATCCCTCCAACCTGTTTTTCCCTACATCCACCGATGTTAGTCAATAAATAAAATACCAATCCCACTTTGAGAGGGATATCGCGGTATATGGGGTCATCCCTATTATGCGGGGCGCATATGTTCTCGTCCCCTATATAATGCGGGAATATCAATCATTCCAATATATATACTACTATATATAATGTCATCCGACAGATAAATCATAAATTTATCAATCAAGTCAAGCATTAAATGATTTAATTTAACATTTAATTTTAACAGGTAATCCGAATGAGTGAGAAAATCTCACCTTTATTTTATATGCAACCCATTTCCATTCCGACTTGTTTCTTCACAATTTTAGACCTTGTGAAAATAACATACGGTTTTGATCGAGCAATTAATTATTAATTATTTATTTAATTTAAACTAATAATTTTCTTTAAACTAATAATTTAATTTTAAACTAATTTTCTTTTCATAAATTACTTTAAGTGACTAAAATAATTAAAATAACTTAATTACATTAATTAATAACCTTAATACATTAATTTAAGATAAATTAGTAAGTTAAAATGTGTATACGTACATTATTTTCTTTTGAAACTGCATATATATATATATATATATACACTTATAAAAATAATCTATATAGATTTCTTAAAAATCTAATTTGTATAAATTCTTTCAACCTTTAAAAATTCCTCTTTTCAGAATTTTATATATATATATATATATATATTCTGTTTAACCTTATATATATACTAAATTCCAATAAAATAAAATAAATTCTTCTAACCTATACATTAAAAACAGAATTATCATATACCTTACTGCAATTAATTTTCTAATCTATCGACATATATATATATATATTAGATTAAAGCAAAAATGGTTTTATACACACTGTAATATTTTTTCTTTTCTGTATATATATTTATACATATATATAAATTTTAAATTGGAAATGGAATAAAATTCACCATTTTTTGCTCGCGTCACCATCATACTACCATCGAGTTCGATACATGACCGAACACGATCCCAAACTTGCCAGAAAAAGCAATGCTGACGGCCTCATGAATCGCCAAATGCGAGCCTTCCCAGTCCTCATTCTCCTTGACTTCGCGCGAGCGCCCCTCCTCCTTACCTCTATTCACCTTGTTTTACTACCTCGAGAACCCCTAGCGCCACTGACGTCGTGCTTCAACCTACCCATGCATATGTTCGCACGTAGACGAACTCCACCCTAATCGATCTCGATCGATTGAAGATTGGAATCTGTGATGCTTCGAGTTTTGATTCAATTCTCGGTTTCGATTTCCCTTTTTTTTTAAATGAGCACTGCTCGATTTCTTTTTTTTTCGATTTCAGGGGGGAGGAAAATCGAACTGAGAGAAGAGAATGGAATCGATGTATTTTATTTTATTAAAGAACGGAGAAAGATGATTAAAAGGAATTGAGATAGCTTCGGTTTGAACTGGTACTTCACGATGTTTAACAGAGACCGCCATTTTTTCTTTCGAATCAATCTCACTACTGGCTTGAATGAGGAAGAGAACACGATTTAAAAACTAGGAGAACGGCTTGCTTAAGAAGATAGGTGGCTTTGAAAAGATTTTGCACTGAGGGAAAAGATGAACGTGATTTCTTGTGTGTTGAATGGTCGTTATAGAGAAGGGAAAAAGTTGTGATGGTGAAAGGAAACAGGCTGATGGGAAAAGAATTACAACTAAAGTTTGACTAGGCAATATAAATTTGTATATTAAGTAAATTCAAATTCAAATTATCTCGATAAACGCAACATGAAATTTTGACCTCCTATTGAGGCATGCTGTTAGACATTTATAATGTTATACCCCTATTTTGAACGTAATGGAAAAGGTTTCGAGTGCTAATTCGATCGTATGGAGAAGATAGCTATTGGACCCAGTAATTATATTGAATTTTCAATATAGATTTAAGCGCATTTGCAAACCGTACGTCCATATGATAACTCCAAAAGCTACGAAATTTGAAATCCGATAAAAACATAATATTACAGATCCAATGAAACTGGTTTCGTCGAATTCTGAGACCATGCCTCGAAATGCTATTATAAACTGTCGATTTAAACGATATATTTTCAAAACTGGACAAACCACTTTCAAATTCAATTTCAAAAGTTGCAATGTTTCCAGTATCATTAATATGAATTTTATAAACCTTTGAATTATTTTTAACAGGATTAAAACCCAAGATTCAATAATTTTCCAAAATTCTAATTATTAGATTCAAAAGTTGAATTGTCCAATAAATCACTGTATCTAAACCCTTAATCTATTTTATTAAATAAACTCATGTTTTCCATTTTCAAAACCAATTTATAATTCAATTTCAATATTTAAAATCATTTAAATATTCAAATTTCAAATATCCTAAATTTTTTGGACAAAGCAACCCGGCCTGTTTTGGACGTTGACCTGAACCTTTCTAGAGCTCTCACCGGATTACTTTACTATGATGTTGCTTTGTACCGCTTCCCCGTTTGGTCCTATAGCAGTGCTTCTTTTATGCTATCTGGCTTCCTCCTTTCTCATGAACTGGTATGCCTTTGCGTAGAAACGCTCCAGCATGGTCGGCGGTTTTCCAGCAAGCCAATCACCGAATTCAGATACGAGGTCAACCCCTTTATCATAGCCATAATTATGGCGTGATCATTCGAATTACTAACCTTAGTAGCAGCTACATGAAACCTCTGTAAATAATCTTTCAGCGATTCAACCGGAGCTTGGATTACACTGGATAGCGACATCACATCTTTGGGGCGAGTAGCGTGAATCCAAAACTGCTCCACGAATCTTGTAGCTAGCTCATCAAATCTCGAGATACACCATTGAGGTAACTTTGTGAACTACATTGTAGCAATCCCAGACAGAGTTATAGGGAAGCATTTGCATTTGGTTGCGTTGTTCGCTCTAGCCGAATCCATCAACCATTCATACCTCATAACATGCTGCCGTGGGGTCAGTCTTCCCTTCGTTATCGGGCATCATCGGCTGCTAAATCTTTGTGGGTATTTAGCTTGTAAAATGTTACCGACAAATGGAGTATGACTCCTAGAGACTCTCCAATCATCGTTAGTAAAACCTTGGTTTTCCCTCATCAGCTGCCTGACCAATGCGGATAAGTCTAGAATCTGGATAGGGAGTGCTAGGTTGGGTTCCATCCTGTGTAAATGTTTGGGCCGATGTCTCCAAGGCATCTCAAGCCATCTTGGCCTGCTATCCTCCAGGCGTGTATCTTGAGGATTCACTTCGTTATCATTCTGGGGAGGTAATTGGTCGGCATTCAAGTGTACTTCGACGCCTAAGTTCCCGGTTCCCGGGCGACTATGACCCTGAAGCGTAGTTGAGGAGCCATCTTCATGGTTGAGGGATCGGCACCGACCCTTAGGGAGGATTCAACACCGACCCAATTTTGTTGTCCCTGGTGGCCTGCTCTATGTTGCTACATTGCTCCAGCTCATGTCGTTTCAAATCTACGGCACCTTCTTCTGTGGTGCCCGTCTGATGAAGTTTAGCTGTCAGACTTCGAGTATGAAGTGGGACTTCCTCCGGCATTTTGATGCTGGTATTGAGCAATCTATTCGTCAGATTGGAATTTGCCTAGATTTTCTCATTTAGTTGTCTCCGGATTTCCACTAGCTCCCTCATTAAGTCATTGAATTTGGCCCTGGTAACGGAATCAGTGGGATTCTAGGCTGCAATGGGTTCCACATTCACATCAGATGGCTAGTTGCTCGGCCCTTCTTGTTGGGCACTAGCAGTTTAAGTTGGATTCAACGTTGTGGGAGGTAGATCTGGTGCGCCTTCCATTTTGGAGTATTTTCCTTAGATCCCGAAAAATCTAATAGTAACCGCAAACTTTTAATAATGAATCTGGATCTCCTCTAGGGGATTTATTTAATCCAGTAGCAACATAGGTGACCCTAATAGCCTGAGAATCGAAATCTTTCAATGAAAAAACCAAAATGTTTGCAACCAAAATGGTCACTAACACCCGAGAATAGGTTGGAGTAGCAAAAGAAATGAAGAAATCAAATAGAAAATAAGGAATAACATTATATATTGCATGTAGGAACAACCAAAAGAAAAAACAACAGGATTTATAGTGGTTCGGCGTTGATTGCCTACTCCACTCTGAATGCTCTCTTTATTGCTTTATCAATCACTTGATTACAAATACAATTTACAAGGAATAGCTTGAATTCAAGTTAGAATAAAGAGAAACTGAGTATGAAAAATGGCAAAGTATTCCCTTGGTTCTCCGAAAATATGCTCCAAAGTAGCCCTCTGCGCCTATATTTAGAGATGGAGGTAGCCTGACATCTCAAAGCTTGAACTTCCCCTTGGTCACCCATCACAAGGACAACTCAGCCCAACCCGTCTATGCCAATAATGTCGACCTGAGAGTGCCGACCTGAGAATGTCGACTGTTGCGACTTTTCTATTGATTAGAAAAGCACAAATTTTAATAAATTCTGCAAGCGCACAGGCGTGTAGTATGCAGGTCGAACACAGGGAATTGTATTTTAAAACAATTAAAATCCATAGTTAAATCTTAGGCGTGTTAAACGAATTCGACGGTGAATTTTGAACAGAAAATTAAAAAAACAATAATATACTCCGAATCGATTTCGAAACTAATCGAAATTGCAACCGAAATATAGAATTGTAAAAAAATCAGAACAGAAATTGAAATTGCGAAAAAGAAGATAACGGAGCAAACAACTGAAATAATTATTAACTAACTGAAAAGAGTGCAGAAAACTAAGAACAAGAATAAATAAATTGCTAAATCTAATCGACAATCCTACGTATTCTGTTCGAAAATAAAAACAGTGCTGAATTTAAATCTAAACTTGAAGAAAAGTGATGAGGTAAGAGATGATCTGAAGGTGCTGTATAATGTTGTATATATAGGCCTCAGCCCCTAAAATCAGTCCATCTTTTTAGCAATAGGACCGGTTCTATTCTTAGTATTTGCCAAGATAATTGTACTGACTGGGTCCATTCCTTGAATTGGTGAAGAGTCAAGTTGCCACGTCATTACTTGAAATACTTTTATATGTGAATTGGTCCAAATTCATACGTAAGCTACTTTTGAATGTGTCCCATTTTGCTTCATATCATGGCTATGTATTATGCTACTTTTTAGGAGGAACTGGTCCTTTGCTTGAATTGGTGAAAGAGAACATATATACATCCACATCATTGCTTGAATTGGTCCATATTGCTTTGAATTGATGTTTGCTACCTTGAGAATATGCAGCCAACATTTACTAAATCAAAGTATGTGCATGTTTGCCACGTCATTGATTGAGGTTGGTCCCCACTTACTTGAATTAATTAAATTTGTTCCTTGCTTTGAGTTTGAGCACGTGACTTGAGATATAAATATGATTTGTTTCCCATGTTGCTTGCACCCATATGCTGAAGTGAAAATGTGAACTAACTCATTTCGCATAAATTGAAGTGTGACATTGCTTTGATTTATTTGGTGCTCAAAATGTTGCACTCATGCCGCTTGTCTTTTGAACCAAAGGACGCCACAACCGATTAATTTCAACGTTGCACTTCGGAATCTATAATCTGCAAAACCACAACAAATACCCGTATAATACCGCTTTATTAAAATAAAAATATATGAAACAAACAGTTTAAAATGCAGAAAAATGCGTTCATCACCGACCCATAATGTCTATCGCTCCAATTATGCCGACCCAAAACCCTCGGCTCTTTATGCCGTCCCGAAGTCCTTCACCTCTTATGCCGACCCAAAGTCCTTCACATCTTATGCCGACCTGATGTCCTTCACGTCATATGCTAACACAAAGTCCTTTATGTATTATCGACCCAAGCACTACCATGTGTTGTGCCAACCGAATCTACCACATGGAATGTCGACCCGGACACATCCTTCTTGTTACAATGACTCGAACGCTAACATATGGAATGCCGACTCGAAGAAGCCCACCTAATTTGTCGACCCGGGCTTCATCTCATGCTATGCTTTTGCTGATCCCTTCATGCTATGCCGACCTGATCCCTACAATATACTCCAAGCTTTTGGCTACCCATTCATGATATGCCGATATCCTGGATACCACATATTTCTTAACTCATCAACCACAAAGGCCGACCGCCACTAATCATCGTAATCGTGACATCCTGTTTCATCCACTTGACGACTTTATTAACCCAGGGCAAGACATAGCTGCTTGGAAAACCATACTCTAGTGATGCAGACGTCATCTCGTTACCATTCTTCTATCAATAGTCAATTCTAATCTCTATAATTACCTTTGTGTAGCTGGGCTAAGGCACCGGGTAACACAGGCCAAGGCATCGGGTAACACCCTAAACATCCTTTTATTATTGGAAAACATGAATATTTATCTTAAAGTGGAAATTAGCCACAAGGGCCTCTTTAGCAAGTGCAATTAGTTTCTAGGACACGCAACTGAAATAATTACTTTTAAGGACAAAATGGAAATTAATTAGATTCTAAGGCCTAAAAACCTATGAAATTATGCCCTTGAAAATAATTGGACTGCTGATTTTGTCCTTAAAAGTAATTATTTTTCTGACTTTGGCATTGAAAATAATTTATGTGGATGTGTGTCCTAGAAACTAATTGGACTATAAAGTTTGTCCTCCTAGTGAAATGCCTCTATCTTAAAGGTATAAGTATATTAACAAAACATTTTATTTCCAATGCTTTACAAAAGTTTCCTTCTTTTCAAATGCCATATTAAATGACTAATCAAATTCCTTTTTTTAACAATACTTGTTATAAAACCAAACCACTTATACTTTATAAAAAGTTTCCTGTAAAAGCCCACTTCATATTTCAAATAACTTATAAAGTTCCAAAATAAGTTTATATTTATCTTTTTTAAATCTCCAAGTCAATTTATAAAACCTCTTTACCAATCTCTAAAATGATTTATAAATCTTTTCCTTATTTGTAAACTCTTTTGATAACCTTCTTAAAGAAAAATCTTTACGAAAAATCTTTTATAAAATACCATTTGAAAAATATCTTTTGTAAATCACTCTATATAAACTCTTTCATTTAATAAAAACCCCTTTTAAAATCAAGTTATTATTTATAGATATCTTTATTAAATAATTATATAACTTAAAAATCATTTATGAACTTTAAAGCCTAAATTGATTAAAGAATTGAGTTTAACATATTTTAAAAACTCCAAAAGTAGCTTAGCCATCCCAATGGTACTAATTTAAGTTACCATTTCATTTTAATTTGACTTTCAAGCCACTTAACCATTTATTTACATATATCAACATGTTTGTAAACACATTTCGTATTCAAGTCAGGGGATAACATGTCAATACAACTCAAATAGCATATACATGTCTAATATCATAATAGCAGGATGGTGATTTTTCACACTAAATAGATGTCCAAACAATTCACTGCTTATACCAAAATGAGAATTTATTCCACTAGTACATGTCCAGAGAATCAAAAAATTACATTTTAGCAAAACGGTGTTTGCTAAGGGATGTCCACACAACACAAATAATCACATTATAGCTCCTTCACTATTTGTTGTCTACTTAATGGTGTCAACATATGAATCCCTTATTCTCAAACCATCTTTGAAAAAAACCAACGTTAAATCCATTTGGTACTTGGAAAAAAAACAAAGGATTAAAACTTAAAAACTCCTTTTAAAAATATTTAATTACAAGTTAAACTCTTTATTAAACCACAATTAATCCTAATTAACTCTTAATTTTGTTAAATTAATAATCAAGAAATAATTAAAATTTAATAAATAGTTAATTATAAATTTTAAGTCCTTAATTAATTCCTAATTTAAAATAATTAACCACTTGAATAATAACTAATGGTTATTAACCTTATAATAAATTAATAGTTAGTTAAAAATAAATCATGTACTTAACCTGTAATTAATTAAAAATAAATCTTGCTTAATCAGAAATTAATTAAAATTAATCTTACTTTAAAAGATAATTAATTAGCAATTAATCTTCACTTAATTATAATTAATAAATCTTATTTAATATTTAATTAATTATCAAAACAAATTGATTAATTATTAAGTTCTTAATTTACCTTTTTAAATTATTATTATTAAGTTTATAAAACATTTGAAAACCACTTTTAATTATAAAAACTTAACTTTTGCAAAAATCGAAATTTTAAGAAAACTGCATTTTAGTGACCATCGCTTTATGATTTGTAATTCCACTTACTAACTTACTAATTAATTTCCATTTACTAACTAGTTTGCTTCACTCACAACACTAACTAGTTAGTTCACTAACCTTTAACTTTTAGCTTACTAGTTGCTTATTAACTTAACTTCTCAAGTTTAGTTTCTAATTTACTAACAAGTTTACTTCTCACTTACTAATTAGTTCACCACTGACTAACTTACTAATTTAAGTTACTAACTTCATCACATATAACCAACCAAGTTAGTTAACATATGCAAACGCATAAAACTATCACAACATAAGCAAGATGGAATTCCATAACCAAAACCCAAACTTTACATCCACATATAACACATTCACTTCATCAGATAACCAAATTAACACAAATACATCCAAGATATAAAAGATATACTACCAAACTAGCATTTTAACATGTATAATAACAAAACAACTTAAAAAGATGAAGTCTTTCCAAAAGAAATTAGTTTACTCACCTAAAAGCTACCAAGCAGCTAGAATCTTCCATTACACTTGCATATGACCTAGAACATGGCTTAGCTTATGCGAAAATTGCATCTTGAAGGCTCTAAAGTCTTAAGTGAGTTCGGTCGTGGTCCGAATAGGCTCGGCCAAGGCTTGTGTGTAGGTGTATGGACTTGTATTTGAAAAAGAAGGAGATGTGGAATGAAGAGAAGAGTTTAAAATAAATTTTTGAAAATGATTTTAAAGTAGAAAACCATGGTTTTTAATATTTAGAAAATAGTTAGGAAGCCATGGAAGTGGATATGTATAATATGGAAGCTTGAAGGAGTTCAAAAATGGAAGTATGAAATGAGAAAATATGAACAAAAATTTAGGAAAATGTATATATACAAATGGATATGCTAAATTACTAAAATGCCCATCCTCCACAAACTAAGTGCCACATCATCAATCCCTACCTCATCATGTCATTTCCTCCCACATAGCCTCCTTTCCCATCATGTCAAAGCAAACACCATTTATATCTTGTACTTTGAGTTGCCAAAATGTTTCCTTAAGCATTTATATATATTAATATATATTTTTATCATTTTATAAATAAAACTTATCTTTTGTATGTGTAGTAAAGTGTATTTACATGTACGCATGCATTTTCATGTCAAAATATTTGTAAATGTGTGTGTGTGCAAAATTGTCATGATGATTCTGATAACTTTTAGCCGACGAAAAGTCAAAAATTCGAGAAAAGAGTTCTAGTCGCATTTTCAATCTTTCATCTAACTAATTATTTTTGTAAACAAAATTTGAAAATGATTTCACCATCATTAATTATTATTTAAAAGAGTTTTAATTTAATTATAATACCTACCATTTGAATACTTAAAATTAAATATTCACAAATCAAAGCAATGAAACTCCGAGTCGTTGCACTCCCCTCCCCCCATAAAGAACTTTATCCCTAAATTTTACCTCATACTCACCTAAGACTATTCATAATTCCGCACAATATTCATAGATCGCCATGTACGAAATCTGATTCGATCACTACTCGAATACATAACTTCAATTCCGAATTAGTGTCACTCACCCTATTCTCTAGTGTGGACTCCGATGAGGTTCCTTGATTTGGAACCTCTATTCTCCTTACGTTACTATAACTTTGATAGAAAACACAGGTAGCATACCAAAAGTCCTTATCAATTTCTCGCCATCAAAAATCGAGTAATAGGTTCTTGTCTGAAACTGTGGTGAAACACCTTAAAGCCATGCACTCGAATCTTAGATCAAATTATATGGAAACGAGAGATGATCCACGTCCAGCTTATGCGTTTCATTAATTGGTTTCCCCTAATATCAATTCTATCTATCACTGAATTATTTATAAAAACATTCCATAAAACTAAACTTAGGTTCAACTTGGATCCCACTCCACTATATCCTAAGAGTATATACCCCTACATGATTCAACTATTCCATTTTGCATTTACTTCCCTAAGAAAACTCAAGATCCAAATACCTAGTCTTATTTCAAAAACTTTTTGAATTGAAACAATATGTTTTAATCATAGAATATATAGCCTGAGTAACTCCAAAATGAAACAAAGGAATTGGGTACTACCAAACAACATCATACTCTCTCTTACTAGGAAGGGTAATACTCAAGAGAAGTGTTTACCATCTGAATACATCACTTTCCCAAATTTAAGTTGTTTTCGAGCCACTCGAACTAGTTAACATTAAAATACTACTTTTATTTCAAATCATATATTTGAAATAATACTTTACATATATCCAGTAAAACATTTACCACCAACTTGCTTTGGGTTCGTTCAGATTTGAACTTGTTTCGATTGTATGATGATAAAGAGAATAATTTACTAAGTGCACCACAACTTTCACCTAGGCAAATATCTGATCGTCACTTAGAAGATTAGTCAAGTCATCACAGAACAAATCGAGACTCCTCCTCTTGAACCAATCCAAAGAAAACACCTTATTGTCAACATTTTCATTCCTAAAGTTTCCTTAACCCAATTTTTTCCTTTCAAATAATACTATTATTATCTTTCAAAACCTCAAAAATCAATTTTCAAAAGCATTGAGATTCTAATCCTTGAGTTTTTACTTAAATTCTTTAATTTAAAGACACCTTATAAATTCATTTTATAAATCAACTTTTATACAATCGTTTTCTAAATATTTATTGCAAAATATTCTAACCTTTAATAAACATCATTTATTACATTAAATTTTACATTAACATTAACATCGACGTCTTATAGTCAAATTGTGAAACTAATTCACAAGGTATTCATTTAAAAAAAATTCCCTATTTCTATTTATCCAACCTAAATCTTAAAAAGGGAAAGTTCCTACACACACTAACAATAGTCAATGCTCAATTGGACGAGCATGATTAAACAAACCCTAATTGATAACAATAGAATATTATTATCTCTTAACAACAATACCTCAAAATATTATACTATATTACTTTTGAAAATCATTATTTATGTATATAAAATATATCATGGGTAAAATTATTTAATTTTCTCAATTTCAAAACAATATTATGTCAGTTTGCCTTGTACAAGTGTTTAGGAACCCCAATCGACACTATGGCATCCCACGTCTCGGCTAAAGTTCTTAAACCACTCGCCCTTATATATAATACATTGGTACTCATTCTAGGGTCTTGCTTACCCAATTTCAAATGAGTTTACCCAATCAGGGCCAAGATTCTTACTTAACCTTGCGCTCTGATACCAAATGTAATAAATGGGGATTTCTGACCCTCGAAATTCGACATTAATGCATCCCCTGTATTGTGTGCCGAGCATTCAAGTGCCGAAAATACCGATCGTTATGGGAAAGAAAGAAGATAGAAGACAATAAGAAACTAAAAAAAACACAGAATCTCACAACGCAATAGAATAACATATATTAATCAATAAAATTCTCTACAAAGTCATTTCCAAAATGATACATCGGAGTCATACTAATACAAATTCTACCCTAGGACAGTTATAATAGCTTGTCCCTACCTTGCTGATATAGAGTACATAATACAAAGGGAATAAGGGAATGACTATCTATCGGTGAAGCTTCCTACTCCGAGCTCCTTCAAAATCCATCCGTGGAAAAATTGAACTACTTGATTGCTCATAAAAATTTGAGCACCCGAGAGTTTTAAAGAAGAAAATAAAACTCCAGGTCAGACATTGGTCTGGTGTGAGTAAACTTTAAAAAATTGAATTATTTCTTTTAAAACACTTTTAAAATCATGGGTATCTCATAAGCAAATGTTGCATATAAACATGGACAGGTTTTAATGTAATGACCCAGAATCCTAGCATTTCTACCAGAATCCTTCCTATGGACTTCCTTTCAATGGGAAAAGCCCAAACATGCACTTCTCAACTGGATGTCCCCACTTATAGCATTTTCCACAATAGGTTTCTACCCTCTTATCAATCTAGATGACCTCCATGCTTCCTACAGGATGTTCCACAACCTTAATCCTCTTCTTCTGTCTCTTGGGACAATTTGTCGCGATATGTCCCAGTCCTTTACAATGATAGCAAATAGTTGACTCGTTGACTAGTTCCTTGGGTTTACGCTTCACCTTCCTCACTTCAGGACATGGTAAAGGAAATGTCTCTTCTTATGGCACTTAAAGCATAATATCTCGGAGCGAAATCGTTGGAATGTACCCTATAATTCCTTCCTTGTTTTACCACACTTGGCTGCATAATGACCCTTATTGAAACATCTGTAGCAGGTGACATTATCATAAGGTCCTGGTCCATTCCTATCCTTAATCCGATTTTCATACTCCTGTATTGCTATTTCCCATTCCTTACATGCAGCTGCTCTCCGTTCTTTGTGCCTTGCCTTCCATTCTTCACTCTTGGCCATTTCTCTCAAAGACTGAATTCTAGAGGGACTTCCTAACCTATAAATTAGACTTAATTAGAAGAATTCAACTCTTATATCAATTTGCTTACCAAGTTATACCTTAAGTTTTAAACCACCTTTGGTTTTTAGTTCTAAACAATGTTTTCAGACAACTTCATATGTTAAAATAAGATTATTTTCAAAAATGTTCTGAACAATATTATTTATCATTCCTTTTAACATTTTGAAAACAATTTCAAATGTTTTTAATCTTAGGATTTAAAATTTCACAATTTAAAACCCACTTCAAATTATAAGTTATACTTATCTTAAAAGTTTACTTCATTTTGCTTACTCATTAACAAATATTTCATTATTAAACACAATAACCATTTATGATAATTCCCAAGATTATCATATCTGGATACCAATTCATTTTTATCTTATTCTTACTTTTACAAATCCAGGATTTTATTTTTATTCAATTTTTAGTTTGGTTGAATTTCTATTCCCATTTAATTCTTATTATTGTATTTAATCCCTATAATTAACGACCAATTTTTTAAATAATAATTGGAAAATTATTTACTCTATAAATAAACTTTTGTAAAAATCAATTACTTTTAAAACCATTTAAAATCATTACATAAGAAAATAACAAGTACGCTCTTATATATATACATTCAACTCATTCTAGGGCACCACTGACCCTATCCTTAATGAGTATTCCCACCAGAGCCATGTTTCTTGCTTAACCTTCAGCTCTGATACCAAATGTAACAACCCGAAATTTTCAAT
Source organism: Allium cepa (assembly GCA_030765085.1). Taxonomy (NCBI): domain Eukaryota; kingdom Viridiplantae; phylum Streptophyta; class Magnoliopsida; order Asparagales; family Amaryllidaceae; genus Allium; species Allium cepa. The sequence goes on from CM060928.1 coordinate 593,942,015, forward strand.
CCCAAAAATCCCAGATAGCTAAGAAAAAAGAAGAAAGGGATAGAAGAAGAAGAAGAAGAAACAGAAACACTAAAGCACAGATTCTCACATTCGCAGCGGATCAAAATATAATATCAAATAAAATAGTAGTTATACAAAGGAAAAGCTGTACTTATCACATTACACTATAATATATCAGAGTTACACATATACACTAACACTGGATAGATACAATCCACATGCCCAGTTAAATTACAATTTATCACTGCGGAATGCACTCCATATGTTCCTGCCATCCAGCTCGTCTCTTGGTTTCCCGAATGTCCTTACCTGCAAATCTATAATACTCTGTCTGACCCGAGCATTACAACAAAGTAACACTTGGGTCAGGCTAGAAACCAGCGTGAGTAAACCCACATAACATGATATACTAAGCTATAACATATGTGTATACCAGGGTAACTCGTACCTTTACGAGTTTTTACTTTATTATAGTCAATCACTTATCACACATCGGTTCTCAGGTTAAATGTCCATGTTACTTCTCAATTTTTTCCATTTCAACCTGTTTAATTCCACATATCCACTTTATAAAGAATTCAGTTTACTAATTGAAATGGTTTGGGGTATTACTGATTCCCAACCCTGATCTCTTCGAGTCCAATATCACTTCTAATCTAAATTGTTAAGTTTAAAAAAGATACAATTCATATTCAGGATGTCATACCACACAAAACTTAACTCAGATAGATAGCCCATATAATCACAGTTCAACCCTTTCATATTACCACACCTCCCAATCGCTCATCAGAGACAACAACAAACCAAACCAACCAATATCATTCAATCTTCCATAAGCAAGATTTAACAGATATATAATTCCTAATTAATTTAACTAATCTCCAATTAAATTGATTACCAACTTAATCACTTGGATTACCTTAATCTTGCTTATTTAACATTAATTAATTACAACTCAATTAATTAATCATTCTTTAATCATCCATCTTAGTTAATCCTCCTTGATTAATTATCCTATAAGTAATTAACCTTTAATTACTGCATAGATTAATTAACCTTAACCATTCATAATAATTAACCTTTTAATTAATCTTAATTAGTGACCCTCTAATCTCTTTCCTTAATTAATTATTCATTTAATTAATTTCATTATTAATTAACCTTAATTATTCTCCTTAATTTAATAATTAGTTACATTTAATTAATAATCAATTAATTAACTAATTTACAATCCTAATCACCGAACCTTAAATAATTCTAAGATTATTCATTTATCCTAATCGCTCGATTAATATTCAATTACCTATATGAGATAATTTTTCATTAATTAACTAATCATTTTTAATTGGTTACATTCATAAATCCTTTAATTAATTAGGCAAAGTGATTAATCCTTAATTACTTCCATTTAGTAATTATTCTCTAATTAATTCTCTTAAGTAATTTTCCTTAAATTAGTTACATTCAGTAATTATTCATTAATTTCTTGCTCTAAGTAATTATACTTACATTAAATAATTATACTTTAATTACTTTATTAACAAGATCTTGATTAAGATAAAGCATTTACCTTAATTAATTAGCTTCTTAATTTATTATTACTTGTTTTAAATTAAATGTTTGGAGTACAAAATCACTTAAGTTTCCTCTTTATTTTGATTACTTAAAATTCCATACACTTATCCTAACTACTTGGTTAAGTACATCATCAACTTCGATTGAAAAATCTTAGAGATTTAAGAAAAAAATAAACTAATATAATTATTTGTAGTCAAAGCATTTTAAACTCAAAACATTGGATTCATAATTATATTTGGAAAACTTGCATACATTATGACTCCTAAAACATTCTTGAAGCTTTACATACCCGGGTAACTGATCGTAATAACCCGAGCATTTCCTCACAAATTCCGAGTTTCCTGCTTGAATTAAGTTTAAACTATGAAGCTCAAACACTCACGTGAACAGCACGATCACGAACCTGAGGCAACACAATTTTCCTCCCGAGACCAACCCGAAGGAAATCCTTCGTTCCAAAACCCAGACTCAAATGCACAGACCATTTGGTGCACATGCACTGATCGGCTACGATGCTTCGGCATCCATAACCATCACCCACAAGTCCTCTATCATCTCCTCCTTCGATCACTACCACCCAAATCTCAAAATGATCACGAAATTGATACTTGACTGGATCGAACTTGCTGGAACCCAATACTCCGACCAAAGATCACCTCAACCAGGCGACGTCGTCCCCCAGAGTTCTCCCAATTCCGCCCAAAGCTCCACCAATGTTCAACGCTCGGTTCCCTCTATGACTTGACAATTCCGATGCGCTGGCGTTAGTGCGGCAGCCTGAATTTCCTCCTCGACCAAAAACTAAGACAAAACCCTAGTTCGACCATCTCGCGCCGCCACGGTGGTCGTAAAATTCATTCATTTTTACCCTGACCTTCGACCACCGTTCTTGCTTCAGTAAAAGCCTCGACCACCCAGTTCATCACGATCACCAGAAATCAAACCAAACCTGAATTTCGTTCATCACACAATTCCTCTTGAATTACTAACTTAAATTCATGATTCCCTTTTTAAAAATCGTAGTTTTTGATAACAATTCAGATAATACCCCTAAATTCACAAATTTATCAAATCGAAATTTTTATATACATAAGTTTTTTTTACTGTAAATTCAACATCCCAGTTGAAACTGTCATCAAAATATTTTTAAAATTAAAATCTTCCTATTTCTAGCAATTTTTGTATAAATACCATGACATATAACAATTTAGAGAAAGATCAGTTGATTTTTGAATCATATTTTCACCCAGTAATTGAAGAACAAAGCAATACACAGAAACACTGACATGCATACAACTATATCCATACATACATATTCATATGATCATTTATTCAACCATGCTAGCCATCACTACTAATTTAGAATTTAAGTTTTACTACATGCATTAAGATTTTCAACAGAGATGTTTCTTTGTTTACTCACCTGAACTGGGAAAGTATTCTTTTTTTTCTTTTTCTTTTGATCTGGATCTGATTTGCATCTACTTTGCTTGATCTGGAGTTTGATCTTGAAGCTTGATTGTATAAATTTTGATTTTCTTGATCATGATCCATATTCCAGGCTTTAATTTGTTCTGACATTATTTTTGAAGATGGAAGAAAATATCTTTGTTTAGACTGATGTTGATATTTATTTATTTCTTTTTAGTTAAAGAAGAAAGAAAAAGAAGAGGGTTCAGAATTTATTATCATTAATGCTTTTGCAAGTTAACGAACTTTCTTGCGAATTTAATAAAATGCGGTTATACACACCATCTGATCCTATGATGAATGATTTTTTTACTGCTAATGTCAAGCTCTATTTCATCGAACAACGTCACACGCGATTAAAATCATCATACCGAACTTTCAATATTTGCATCGACCTAGACATGCGTCCTCAATGGATTCCCCGAAACACTAAAAAATACAATATAAATTCTTGAACAAAAAAATTATAAAGTTCATATATCTAAAACAGCTATATTGTTGCATAAGAAACAAAGTTTTGGTATATCTTCTCCTATCTCATTAGAATATAGAGAAAAGTTGGCATTAAGTTCACGACAACATGAAACAGTAGTAGTAAGATCATGTTTTCATAGCAAACTAATAAACATTCTGCTATTTATAAAAACTAAGCAAATAATAATTTCGTGATTAAATAGCTATTTTGCGTAAATCTAAAACAACAGCACCGTTGCATAATAAAAAAAAATTAATAAACAAAATTCTGGTGTATCATCTCACACCTCATGCAAGCACATTGAAAACTTGGCATTAAGTTTACAGTAGCAACATGAAATAATATCAGAAGTAAGATCATGTCTCGTGAGTAAATAACTATTTACATGAAACACTCAAAGAAAAATTGGCATAAAGTTCATATAGCAACATGAAATTCAAAAGTTGATATATCATAAATAACTACACCACTGCAGAATAAACAAAATTTTGGCATATCATCTCACATCTCATACAAATATAGAGAAAGCTTGCATTAAGTTCACAGTAAAAACATGAAATAGTATTAGCAGTAAGATCATGTCTCTTGAGTAAATTGCTATTTTGCATAAATAGCTATTAAGTATACCCATCTAGCTACTACCCTTGAAATAACCAAGACAACACTTAGGAAAATTAGGAATCATGCTCATCCTCTCTTCCCTTCCTCCATATCCTCTTATAGCGTATCCCTCCTCCCCATACACCGCATCATTGCCCATGTTCAAATTGTAATTTTATCCTTAGAGGCACCACCTTGCTTATCATTACACATATAAAACTCGTTGTCAGCACGTTCCACACTGCGATGAACATGGCGTCAAGTAGCCACACCTCGACCTACCATAGGCCATTATGGATATACATTCCCAGATTCCATATGTTATATGCTAGGCTATATTGGGTGTGTGACGTGTTGTATGGGTACAGGAGGTCGATCAGTTAAGGTTGGCATAAGGTAAATACGTGGACCCGACTCCTTTGAGGTAAATACGTGGACCCGACTCCCGTGAGTTGGCATAAAGTGGATAAAATAGGAGCGATTGACGGGCTAAGAAGGTAGCACCTTTTATCACACACATTCCTTCGATATTATACTCTGACTTTTGGATTGATTCGGTGGCCACTTTTGATTTTTGATTTTTGGGGGTGTGGCTCGAGGTGGGCGGTAGCGGCGGTAGCTGCGTGCTACGCGTTACCACCGGTCGGAAGCGTAATTGGTATATCTACCCTGGCATTGCCTAGTTGTGTCGTATCACCTACCTTAGCGTGCCTTATATGATTTTGGTTTTTTACCATACCTATGGAGTGCCCTCTGACAATGCCCAGTACAGGGGAGATTATGGTACTGTATAGACTATGGGAATATAAAAGTGTGTTAAGGAGTACATGGGTAACCCCTTAACGCTGTTTTAAAGTAAGTTTACTTTACTATTAGACATTATTATAATAGCGAAATATTACTACATAGTAAATGGTTTAACGGATCCTTAGGAGATGTGAATTCCAAGACTCTCTTAATCTATTGCACTCACGTTAGACACTGGATATGAGACGTCAAATCCCGTAAACATCTCTGATGCCATTTACACTCATATTTTTTACTGTTGATTTAACTTACATAAGATCCTTTAGTTCTCACTCGAGTGTTTTGTCTTTTCAGTTCGCTCGGGTCAGCCTGAGCATTTCAGGATTTGGAAGACCGTATTCTGGAGGATTAAGACGAAGAGTTATTATTATTTATTATAGTATTCCACTACATCATTGTATTCCGCTGCATTATTTATTTTTCTTCGGTATGTGTAACTCCGATATGTATTGTATAAGTATAATCGAATATTTTGTAAAACAGCTTCATGAACTGTATATTTGATTATTATATTTTATCGTTCCGCTGCAAGATTCTGTTTCGTTTTTTCTTTCTCTACTTCTTCTTATTTACCCCATAACAATCTGTCCTTCTGTATGGTTTAAGTATGACGTATGTGGTTTATCGTCGATTTAAAGCATACAAAAAGGTGGAATGTTACATATGGTATCAGAGCTTTGGTTTAGCGATAAAACTTAGCTTTGTGGGGTTTGACTCTTTATTAATAGGGTAGTAATACCCTATGATGAGTCGCTTAGAGTATATAGAAGAGAGCGTATTTGTTAGTGTTATAAAAAGGTTTTAATATTGTGTTAATTTGTTCCGTTTTATATTTATAAATTCTGGTTGGTGCATGGGACGCTATGACATCAATAAGGATTTCTAAACACTTAATAGGACAAACCGAAACAATATTTGTTTTGAATATAGGTGAATGAAATAATTTTTTCTATTATATTTTCTATATATATAAAATAAAATTTTATAAATGATATATATTTGGTTGTATTATATTGGTTGTTAGGTAGTGAAATTTATAAATAATAGTTGGGAACTAGAGTTGAAGGAAATAAAGTAAAATGAAATTTGAAAATTTTAAAACTTAAGTTCCGAGATTGTGAAAATTGCTTTTAAAGGATTTGGAATATAATAATATTATTTATAAGTATTTTCTGATATAAATATTCTAATATAGATTTGAAAGAAATTTTTTTTTAAGAAATTTTGGATAGAAATAAGTTCAGTACTCCCCTCCCTGTCGTTGGAAAATAATTTCAGTGATGAGTGCACGCATCATCAACATTTAATTTCGAGTTTCAAAGTGGGAAGGCCACTGTAGTAGTTTTACTGCAGATTTATTTTGATAAACAAATATAATTTTTAATTATTTTAAATATAATTGGATATATAAGTTGTAAGTATATACATTTATCTATTATTTTAAAATGATTTGAAATTTAATCCAGTATTAAATTCTTAAGTTCTGTTAATTAATAGTTTCATTTAGCATAGTGAAATGGAAGGTAACTAATAAATGGAACTTTTAATTAAAATAAGAGATGAAATGCTAGGTTATAAATGAAATTTCTAGAAGTTGAAATTAGTAACCAATAAACAAATGATATGATCATTGAACATTAAATAAATTTAAAGGAAATGAGATAAACTTGTATAAATTTCAATTGCATTCTTAACAAGCATATATATAACTTACCTGATATTAAAAGTTCTAATGTCTAATAAGAAGTGTAAACGATATTATACAAGTAATGAAATTGAGGTAAAGAAAGTATGTAATGAAATTCTTTTATTAGTAAGAATTTAATGTTGTAATTGTTGTGAACTTAAGTCATAATTGAAATGTTACCGTAATAAAGGTAATAGGAAGTAAGTATTGCAAGTATAAGATTATAAACTTAAGTAAATGAATTGATATGCAAAGAATTGAATTAAACATGAATACTATAAATAAATGAATGTTAATAAATGAAAAATAAATTTTAAGAAGAAAATGCAAATAAGTAAAGAAAAAATTGCACTATTATATGAACAAAAAGAAAGCCAACAACAAATATTATGAAAAGAAATGATTAAGAATGAATTTTATCTATTTTTTGAAATTGTTGGTTGTTTGATTTGGTTATGGTTGTTTTGGCAAGGATACTTTGAGTTTGTTTGGATGTACGAATAATCTATTTATTTTCATCAAAGACTGTTGAGTAAATGGTGCACTTGATAGTTTATTTTTCATTCCGTACAATTTAAAGTTTTGAACCCAAACAACTATTTGTTTTGTTTGATATGGATGGGTGGTTGAATTGTGTTGATTCTATATGATGGTTATATGATGTGGTTGCAAGTGATTGTTGTTGTTTGACATTGATTTGTTTGCTAGTGAATGAAACTAAATTAATATTTCATTTTATATAATTATTAACTCTTTTGGACTATATAAGGGAAATACAGGTTATGTATGCAGTTGATACTACTTTTGGTTTCATAATATAAGCGTAAATTGCCCGACAAATAAGTACGTTAGCGTTGTTATATTATTTTCTCGGGTTGGGATATATATTATTTTGAAAAATATATGTTGTATGTTGTTATATTTGATATTATATTTTCTCCCGAGCCTCTCCGTACAAAGGAGACTCTGTCGAAATTTTCCGTAAATTTTGGACTAAGAAAATATTTTGAAAATGTTTTCCGAACTTTGTTAATATAAGTATAAAAAGATTTAATGGTTATAAATTGGTATATTTTATTTAAATTAATTAATTTTCTAAATTTATTTGTTTATAAATTTAATATTTTAAGTAAGATATATTGATGTCTTAATTCTTCTTTTCTCTTTTTCCTTTTCGGGGATGAAAAGTTTTGAGTGGGGGAGAGTGTAATGACCCGTAAATTTCAATGATTAAAATTAGTTAAATTAATAAGATTTTTGTAATTTAATTTAGAAAGAAATAAAAAATTTATAATTTATAATGAAGCAAATGTTAAAAATGAAATGCCACCATGGAAATTAAAGCTAAGTATTAACGATTGAAATGAAATTACGGTTAATTGAAGTAATGTAAACTGTTATACAAGGCTAAGAATTGAATATAAGAAATCAAAAGTAAATAGTGAATTAATAATAATAAATAGTAATTGAATAAAATCAACGTCCTATAAGTAAATATAATATTGTTTGAAAATGAAAAACTTATAAAAGTATGAATAAGAGTAGGAGTATTTAATCAACCAATGGAATAATATATTGATTAATAGTAACTGAATGTAAATTAATGTAATAAGGTTTATGCAAGTTAATAAGTAACTAATTTAGTGCAATACCTATTAATTGAAACATTTGTAAGGTTATAATTGATTGAAATTAGTGAATTGGGAAATAAATTCAAAAGTTATATTTATTGATGAAATAATACGAAATAAAATGCAATTTGATATGCTAGATAAGTAATTACAATAATTGTCAGTTGAAAATTTAATATGAATGTGATTAAATTAGGAAAATAGTGATAATTATTAATTGTTTACCATTCATTTAATTTATTGAATCAGATCTAAATCAATTACAACATTTGTTGTTAATAATAGCCTATAAGTGAAATTAAATGTTAATGGTAACAATTAGTATAAGTTAACCATTTATTTAGTATATCAAATTTAAAACCGGTAATCAATTGCAATAAATCTAAGTTAAAAGTTATGTTAGTATGAATTAAGAAAATAATTGGATACAATGTCAATTTTATTTGTAATATGACAATTGGTTGAATAAAAGGAATGGAAATAAAGTTTTATGAATTTATTGGATTTGAACTATAATAATTGGATTAATTCCAATTAAATGAAATTAAAATATCTAAATATTACGTTATTTGAAATTAAAATGGAATGTTAGAATATTAATATAATAGTTTTGAATCCAATTTTAAATCCATCTGTTTGACAATAATGAATGGAATAAACATTAATTTATTTAATTAAATGTGATTATTGAGAATTATATTTATAATTTCTAAATTTAATGAATTGAGGCTAAACTGAAATTGATAAATTAATCAACTATACATTGACATTTAAATTTTTTTAGATCATTGTAAGTGATTAAGGAATCAAAAATGATGAAATTTGTCAATTATCGAATTGAAGTTGAAAATTTGATTTAATTAATTAATTATTGGTTTAGTTAATTAATAGGAAAATAGCCATTTTGGCCACTGACTCGGGTTTCGACGAAACCAGTTTCGTCGGATCCGTAAGGGTGAATTCTTGTAGGATTTCAAGTTTCTTAGCGATCGGACTTATCGTTTGATCGTACGGACCCGAAATGCCTTGAAATAAATTTAATTGAAATCAATTGAAATCAATTTGAAATAACTTGATTTGAGCATAACTTCTTCATACGATGGAATTTGGACTTGAAACCTATTTCATTGTGTTTTAAATATTTTAAAACATCTATTTTGATATATGGGTGACCCAATTTCGTTTCGGAGTCGAAACGGGCTTTTCGGGCCACTTTATCGTTCAACGCTTATATCCAGTCGATCCGATCCATTCTTTTTCAGCTTTGTCTATAAATACCCTGTTATAAACCCTAGCCTACCTCTATTTCTCATTTGTTTGTACATATAATTCAACTATATCTACTCCTCTATGGCAGACAAACAAATTCTCTCTTCCTAATTCAATTGCAATCCAAAACCAAATCAAAATTTCAAACTCCACAAACCATATCATATTTTATATCATCGGAAAGCTCTCGAAAAGCGCATCTCAATTCTGTGATTCATTTTTCAATTTGAAGTATCGTTTGATCAAAAAAGGATGAGGAAGCTCGGTCATCCGTTGTTAGGGTTTCTGAATGGACAGTGGATCTTCATCTTGATGACGACAGGAGGTTGCAGCGTTGTAGAGGACGATGGAGGGATCGATCCATGCGGCCACTTGGTGTCAGAGGTGGTCGAAGAGCCTCAAACGGCGTGCTTAGAGCTTGCGGCGGCGATTGTTGTAGGCATCGAATTGGGGGCCGCGAGTCACCAGATAGGTCGGCCTGAGGAGTACGTCACCGCGGGGTAGGCTGATCTGGTCACGTTGGGACCTATCGACGGCGAAATTGCTTGGAAGTGTGGTGGCGTGGCTGTGTCTAGTTCGAACGCGAGAGTGCTGGTTAGGGTTTCGCTATAGCTTGCTGCATCACATGGCTCGGTATCTGTTATTTATTTTATTTTATTTTGTTTAAACTTAAATTTCTTTTTAGAATGTTCTAAAATACATAACTTGTACATACAAGGTCCGTTTCACGTGAGGTTTTCTCCGCTAGGTTCGTATTGGAATTCCGGACATTTTGGCTCCAGATTAGATGGATTCTAAGGCTGTTCAAATTTTGGATTTAAATTGGATTTAAATTCAATTTAAATTCAAAAGGTGAGTGTTTTAACCCACTCACAACTTCTTAGAGTTTTTATGTTTGTTAAATTGATTTATGATGTGATTAAAAATTTATTTATAGCTATTTGGTATATTTTATCATCATTCCAGTTAAATTGAATTTATTGAATTAAATTGTTATTTAATTTATTATTGAATATAAAATGCCAATAACTACCTATTATTTATTATCTATTCTATATTGATGTTATTGTTTGAATTGGATGATGATTGTGATAAATGGTTGATGGTTGATATTGGATGAATGGATGTTGTATTTTATATTATTATAAACTGCAAATTGTTATGCACCTTATTTCATTCGGGATTGCGGTTCGAAATGATATATAACAGCATTTCTTTATTTTAAATTACGGATTGAAATGATAAATATCCGTATCACTTGACCATAGGATAGAAAATTTTATACAGGCACCGCCGGTCTATATATATATAAATATTTTGAAAATGATTTCCATGGTTATGGATAGAATTATATGGTTTAATAAATATTAATTCCTTTTGATATTATATAAAAATATTTATATATAGTTTAATTCATGTATTTAAGCTATGTATAAATTTGTTTAATAACAATAAGTTAAATAATGGAGTTTGATTTTATTAAAATAAAATATGGTTAAGTATTTAAATCATAATTTAATACAGAGGTTATAATGATTTAAATAAATTAAGATTGGAAGTTAAATTGGAAATTTATTTTAAATTGAGCTTATTTAAGAATTAAACTCCATAAGTTGATGTAAAATTTATTAAACTTGAAATTTTAAAAGGTATGACATTTATAACTGGATTTTTATTCAAGATGAATTAAATGAATATTTCTAGTATAAATAAACTAAAGGAAATATTTAGTTATTGCTAATTTGAGTTTTATTTAAATGATTATGGATTTATTATGCAAATATTTCAAAACTAAATAATAGGACATTGAATTGTTGAATAGTAACTTCCAACCTTTGTTTTGAAATTGTTTAATACTCAAAGTTTGAAACATATTGAAATTGAAGTGGTTTATTGAAACTGAAAATCACTTGAAAATTTATGAATATAGATGTTAAAGTGAATAAAATTGTAAAGTAGAGGAAATTATTTTACTTTATAAAGTAATTTTAAATTCAAACTATTTTATTTTTTTATTTTTTATATACTGTTTGAATATCCGAACTATTTAAGCTTTGGAAGTTATGGTTTTGAAGCTATAAAATTCGAAGTATTATGGTTTGAAAGGTTATATTTCAAGCGGTTGGTTTCGAAATATTATAATTTTGTAAGTGCTATGATTTTAGAAAAGAGATATATTTAAAATAAAAATGATATTATATTGATTTGGGTTTTTATAAAAATGATATCATAATGATTTGGTTTTTGAAATGGAAAGGATATAGTATTTATATGGTTTTGAAATAGATAGTATATTTTGGTTTTGAAGTATAATTATTTTAAAATGACCGCGGTGTTATAATAACGTTTGGTCGTTGAAGAGACCGGGATCGGAAGTTGTCATACTCTCTGCCAACTCCGAAAACCACTTTAACAACCGTGTACGCGGTGGAGATTCCAGAATGAAGTAGGATGGTGGTGGCGTTTCCTTTGAGGTAAATACGTGAACCTGATTCCCGTGAGTTGGCATAAGGTGGCTAAAACAAGAGCGATTGACGGGCTAAGAAGGTAGCACCTTTTATCGGACACATCCCTTCGATATTATACTCTAACTTTTGGATTGATTCGGTGGCCACTTTTGATTTTGATTTTTAGGGGTGTGGCTCGAGGTGGCGGTAGTTGCGCGCTACGCGTTACCACCGGCCCGGAAGCGTAATTGGTATATCTACCCTAGCATTGCCTAGTTGTGCCGTGTCACCTATCCTAGCGCGCCTTATACGATTTTGGTTTTGTACCATACCTATGGAGTGCCCTCTGACGACGCACAGTATGGGGGAGACCACGGTACTGTATAGACTATGAGAATATAAAAGTGTGTTAAGGGCTATATGGGTAACCCCTTAATGCTATTTTAAAGCCCCTTAATGCTATTTTAAAGTAAGTTTATTTTACTATTAGACATTATTATAATAGCAAAATATTACTACATAGTAAATAGTTTAACGGATCCTTAGGAGATGTGAATCCCGAGCATCTCTTAAGTTACTGCACTTACGTTAGACACTGGATATGAGATGTCAAATCCTGTAAACATCTCTGATGCCATTTACACTTATATTTTTTACTGTTGATTTCACTTACATAAGATCTTTTAGTTCTGACTCGAGTGTTTTGTCTTTTCAATTCGCTCGGGTTAGCCTGAGCATTTCAGGATTTGGAAGACCATATTCTGAAGGACGAAGACGAAGAGTTATTATTATTTATTATAGTATCCACTACATCATTGTATTCTGCTGCATTATTTATTTTTCTCTGATATGTGTAACTCTGATATGTATTGTATAAGTATAATCGAATATTTTGTAAAACAGTTTCATGAACTATATATTTGATTATTATATTTTATCATCCCGCTGCAAGATTCTGTTTTGTTTTTTTCTTTCTCCGCTTCTTCTTATTTACCCCATAATAATCCGCTCTTTTGTATGGTTTATGTGACGCCCCACCTCTATACCCACGCTAGACAAGAACACTACGGAGTAATGTTGTCGACTAGCATGGAGAATAAGGCTGTTGAGGAGCGACCATCCATGTAATTGCTTTGTGCGAGCACCGATATGTCAGATAGTAAAACATGCATTTTATTTCAAGAGGAAATCCGACATACCGATACAAACTCAAAACTACTACACGGTGGCTATATAAATCCTTCGGAAACAAATATAGAAAGAAGCATAAAATAAATCAGTCACAGATAATTCATATCACAAAGGCGGAAGAAGATATGAATATATATATCTAACACATGAAAGTGTATATCAGAGTAGTGGTCAAAAAGGATCCACAATAATACAAAGAATAGCAACACGTGCTATACAAAAGAATACAACCATGAGTCCATATCTCAAGTGTATACAACAAAATAAACTACCAATCTAAGTAGTTAGCCAAAAGTCAGAGAAATCAATCTCAAGTGAGAAGTCAAGCTGAAGCACCTGTAACATCTCGGTCTGACCCGAGTATTATTTAATAAGAAAATAATAAACGGATCAGTCTAACTATAAATATCAGATGAAACGATATAGAATCAGAGATATGACCAAACACATACTAATCACAATGCCAAGCTGTGATATATATATAAGTAATTGAAAAATCAACAAGAGAGTAATCAATATCACCAAATCTACACAAGAATCAAACGAAATGTCATACTCCTTATTTCGTTCACCAAACCATAATTATTGACGATTATATCAATGTCAATCACAAAAGTCAATGACACACGAATTCACCAATGCACACATATTGATAAAACTTATCAATGGAAATCACAAAAATTGGTGAAGCATAAATTCTAGAAATCATCTCAAGAAATCCAGTCAATGACCCACGAATTCACCAATGCACACATATTGATAAAACTTATCAATGGAAATCACGAAAATTGGTGAAGCATAAATTCTAGAAATCATCTCAAGAAATCCAGTCAATGACACACGAATTCACCAATGCACACATATTGATAAAACTTATCAATGGAAATCACGAAAATTGGTGAAGCATAAATTCTAGAAATCATCTCAAGAAATCCAGTCAATGACACACGAATTCACCTATGCACAAAAATTGATAAATCATATCAATAGAAATCACAAAAATAGGTGAAGAAGAAAATTCCAGAATTCGACACACGAAATCCAAAAATCACACAAAATAGGGGGGAGGCCTATCACACGAACGGGAGCATGAAAACTCACCAACATATGTATCACACGAATGAGACGCTATCTCATGGTAGCTAGCCATTAATTTTTGACACACGAACGGCCCGAAGACCATGGGGCGCTACCCCATCAATTGGAGTCGAAACTCCACAAAACGGGGTTTAGTCTCCCTCGCAGACAAAGAGACATCGCACATTGCTAGTCTAAATCACAAAAATGATCGTCATGATCATCAAGAAGTGTCAATTACAGTAAGCTAGTAAATATATGAGCTTAGCTTCATGTCCCATAACCACTAGCTTAACTTAAATATTTACGAACAAATTGTAGATCTCCACTAGAAAATTGTCACAAGAGATTCAATCGAACAAGTCCAAGAATTAACCGACGAAGTAAACGCAAGCGTTTCATCCCACACGTTTTACTAAGTCGTTTAACTAGATTTCTCATACGAGTGACGTAAAGGTTCGTATATACTAATAGATTAGAAATCGGTTTGAGAAAACGAGCTTTGTTATAAAATAGTGCTGAAATCGTTTGAAGGAAGAGTTTTGATATTCACTACTAGTATAGAAAACCTTTATATTTTTAAAGTGACAAATCACAAAGAAGATTGTAGAAACAATCAATCACGAAAATTCACATACGAAGATGTGAATAAAAATCCAACGAAACCGATAAAGAATCCATCGAAATGGATATTCAAAAATCCCTAAAAAGGAGTCATCAAAGTCATAATAAATGATAACAACAAATAGGAAACAACACAAGTCGATTAAAGTTGGAATTTCAAGCAACTAGGCGAAATAGGCAAAAATGCACCAGGTCGGTCGGCCGGCTACAGAGCTCGGTCGACCGGACCCTGTTCCTCAAAAATTCTCGGGAAGCAGGTCGGTCGGCTGAGCCCTGTAGCCAGTCGACCGGACCAGAGACAGAAAGGTGCCTATGCACCATAGTAGCAGGTCGGTCGACCGGCCACAGGGCTCGGTCGGCCGAACCTGTTCCCAGTCCCTTCCTAGCCCATTGAATACAATGGCCAATCACTACCAAATTGCAACCGTACGAGCATCGGCACTAAGGATTTATGCCAATCGACTACCCGGCCCTATGAGCTCCTTGTTGCCTCACCAAAAACACATTTGAACATCAAAGCTATGGTTTTTAAGAATTTGGCTTTCAAAACACCAAAATTGGAATATTCACAAAACCATTCCAAACCAAAAGAAAATGGACATGAATAAGTGTTAGGAATTCATACCTAACAATCGAAGATAAATATAAGCATAGATGTGAGATAAAAATCTCATCTTTGAACCCAAACGATTGAAAAAGAAGCTTAGAAGCAAAGGAGAATCAACCACTCTTCAAATCCAACTCAAGAAGCTTGATTCTAAGCTAAAAAGAGAAACATTTTCCAAACTAGGTTAAGGAATTTTCTGAAATCAAAGAGAGGAAGAGTTGGAGAAGAAGAAGAGAAGCTTACCAATGGATTCTTCTATTAGTTTGGAGCTAAAGCTTGATTTGTAAAAGGAAACTAGGGTTTCGGAGTTCTAATTTCCCATCTCTCCCACCATTGATGCTTAAAAACTGAAAAGAGGAGAAAGTGAGGGTGAATGGGGAGGAGTGGCTCAGATTTGAGTATAAGTTAAACATAGGGCTGAGCCCAAACCCAAACCCAAAGTGAAAAAGTAGCAAAAACCAACTTTCTCCAAACATATCGAAGCTTATACTCAAAAAGGTCGCAAACAGCATTTTAAACTCAATGGGAGTGGTCCCGAGTCCTAATTCGACCGTATGCAAAAGTAGCTTTTCGGACTAAATTCCAAGTATCAATAAAATATTTAAATAAAATATTTAAATATAAAATCAACAAATATGCGGGTTGTTACAGTTTAAGTCTGACGTGTGTGGTTTATCGTCGATTTAAAGAGTACAAAAAGGAGGGACGCCACATCTGGTATCAGAGCTTTGGTTTAGCGATAAATCTTAGCTTTATGGAGTTTGACTCTTTATTAATTAGGTAGTAATACCTATGATGAATCGCTAAGTGTATATATGAGAGAGCGTATTTGTTAGTATTATAAAAAGGTTTTAATATTGTGTTAATTTGTTCTATTTTGTATTTATAAATTCTGTTTAATGCATGAGACGCTATGACATCAATAGTGATTTCTAAACACTTAATAGTACAGACCGACACAATATTTGTTTCGAATATAGGTGAAAGAAATAATTTTGCCTATTATATTTTCTATATATATAAAAAAAAATTTATAAATGATATATATTTGGTTGTATTATATTGGTTGTTAGGTAGTGAAATTTATAAATATTGGTTGGAAACTGGAGTTGAAGAAAATAAAATAAAATGAAATTTGGTAATTTTAGAACTTAAGTTCCAGGATCGTGAAAATTGCTTTCAAAGGATTTGGAATATAATAATATTATTTATAAGTATATTCTGATATAAATATTCTAACATAAATTTGAAAGAATTTTTTTTTAGGTGGAAATAAGTTCAGTACTCCCCTCTCCGTCGCTGGGAAATAATTTCGGTGATGAGTGCACGCATCATCGACATTCATTTTCGAGTTTCAAAGTGGGAAGGCCATTGTAGTAGTTTTACTGCAGATTTATTTTGATAAACAAATGTAAATTTTTAATAGTTTCAAATGTAATTGGATATATAGGTTGTAAGTATATACAAGTATCTATTATTTTAAAATGATTTGAAATTTAACCCGGTATTTAAATTCTTAAGTTTCCGTTAATTAATAGTTTCGATTAGCGTACTGAAATGGAAGGTAACTAATAATTGGAGCTTTTAATTAAAATAAGAGATGAAATGCTATATTATAAATGAAATTTCCAGAACTTGAAATTAGTAACCTATAAACAAATGATATGATTATTAAACATCAAATAAATTTAAAGGAAATGAGATAAACTTGTATAAATTTCAATTGCACTCTTAACAAGCATATATATAACTTACCTGATATTAAAAGTTCTAATGTCTAATAAGAAGTGTAATGGATATTATACAACTAACTGAGGTAATGAAAGTATGTAATGAAATTCTTTTATAAATAATAATTTGATGTTGTAATTGTTGTGGACTTAAGTCATAATTGAAATGCTACTGTAATAAAGGTAATAGGAAGTAAGTATTGCAAGTATAAGATTATAAACTTAATTAAATGAATTGATATGCAAAGAATTGAATTAAACATGAATACTATAAACAAATGAATGTTAATAAATGAAAAAAAAATTGTAAGAAGAAAATGCAAATAGGAAAAAAAAAATTGAACCATTATATGAATAAAAAGAAAGCCAACAACAAATATTATGAAAAGAAATGATTAAGAATGAATTTGATCTATTTTCTGAAATTGTTGGTTGTTTGTTTGGTTATGGTTGTTTGGGCAAGGATACTTTGAATTTGTTTGGATGTATGAATAATCTATTTAGTTTCATCAAAGACTGTTGAGTGAATAGTGCACTTGATAGTTTATTTTTCATTCTATACAATTTAAAGTTTTGAACCCGAACAACTATTTGTTTTGTTTGATATCGATGGGTAGTTGAATTGTGTTGATTCTATATGATGGTTGTATGTTGTAGTTGCAAGTGATTGTTGTTGTTTGATATTGATTTGTTTGCTAGTGAATGAAACTAAATTAATATTTCATTTTATATAATTATTAACTCTTTTGGATTAGATAAGGGAAATACGGGTTATGTAAGCAATTGCTACTGCTTTTGGTTTCATAATATAAGGGTAAATTTCCCGACAAATAGGTACGTTCTCGGATTACGGTTTATAGCGTTATTATATTATTTTCTCGGGTTAGGATATATATTATTTTGGAAAATATATGTTGTATATTGTTATATTTGTTATTATATTTTCTCCCGAGCCTCTCCGTACAAAGGAGACTCTGTCGAAATTTTTCGTAAATTTTGGACTTAGAAAATATTTTGAAAATGTTTTCCAAACTTTATCAATATAAGTATAAAAAGATTTAATGATTATTAATTGGTATATTTTATTTAAATTAATATTTTTTAAATTTATTTGTTTATACATTTAATATTTTAAGTAAGATACATCGATGTCTTATTTCTTCTTTTCCCTTCTTTTTTCTTTTCGGGGACGAAAAGTTTTGAGTGGGGGAGAGTGTAACGACCCATAAATTTCAATGATTAAATTAGTTAAATTAATAAGATTTTTGTAATCTAATTTAGAAAGAAATAAAAAATTTATAATTTATAACGAAGCAGAGTTAAAAATGAAATTCCACCATGGAAATTAAAGCTAAGAATTAACAATTAAAATGAAATTACGATTAATTGAAGTAATGTAAATTGTTATACTAGGCTAAGAATTGAATGTAAGAAAACAAAGGTAAATATTGAATTAATTAATGAATTAATAGTAATAAATAGTAATTGAATAAAATCAACGTCTTGTAAGTAGTTATAATATTTTTTGAAAATGAAAACTTATAAAAGTATGAATAAGAGTAAGAATATTGAATCAACCAATGGAATAATATATTGATTAATAATAACTGAATGTAAATTAATGTAATAAGGTTTATGCAAGTTGATAAGTAACTAATTTAGTGCAATAACTATTAATTGAAACAATTATAAGGTTATAATTGATTGAAATTAGTAAATTGGAAAATAAATTCAAAAGTTATATTTATTGATCAAATAATACGTAATAAATTGCAATTTGATAGAATCAATGGTAGATAAGTAATTACAATAGTTGTCAGTTGAAAATTTAATATGAATGTGATTAAATTAGGCAAATGGTGATAACTACTAATTGTTTACCCATTCATTTAATTTATTGAATTAGATCTAAATCAATTGCAACATTAGTTGTTCATAATAGCCTATAAGTGAAATTAAACGTTAATGGCAACAATTAGTATAAGTTAACCATTTATTTAGTGTATCAAATTAAAAACCGGTAATCATTTGCAATAAATCTAAATTAAAAGTTATGTTAGTATGAATTAAGAAAATAATTGAAAATATCAATTCTATTTATAATATGACAATTGGTTGAATAAAAGGAATGGAAATAAATTTTTATTAATTTATTGGATTTGAACTATAATAATTGGATTAATTGCAATTAAATGAAATTTAAATATCTAAATATTACGTTATTTGAAATTAAGATGGAACGTGAGAATATTAATACAATAGTTTTGAATCCAATGTTAAATCCATCTATTTGACAATAATGAATGGAACAATTTATTTAATTAAATGGGATTATTGGGAATTATATTTATAATTTCTGAATTTAATGAATTGAGGTTAACACTGTAATTGATAAATTAATCAACTACACATTGACATTTAAATTTGTTTAGATCATTGTAAGTGATAAAGAAATCAAAAATGATGAAATTTGTCAATTATCGAATTGAAATTGAAAATTTGATTTAATATTTAATTAATTAATTATTGGTTTATGTAATTAATAGGAAAAATAGCCATTTTGGCCACTGATTCGGATTTCGACGAAACCAGTTTCATCAGATCCATAACAGTGAATTATTATAGGATTTCAAGTTTCATAGCGATCGGACTTGTCCTTTGATCGTACGGACTCAAAATGCTTTGAAATCAATTTGAAATAACTTGATTTGAGCATAATTTATTCATACGATGGAATTTGGACTTGAAACATGTTCCATTGCGTTTTAAATATTTTAAAACATCTATTTTGATATATGGGTGATCCAATTTCGTTCCGGAGTCGAAACGGGATTTTCGGGCCACTTTATCGTCCAACGCGTATATCCAGTCAATCCATCCATTCTCTTTCAGCTTTGTCTATAAATATCTTGTTATAAACCCTAGCCTACCTCTATTTCCCATTTGTATGTACGTACAATTCAACTATATCTACTCTTCAATGGCAGACAAAAAAAATTCTCTCTTCCTAATTCAATTGCAATACAAAACCAAATCATAATTTCAAACTCCACAAACCATATCATATTTTATATCTCGGAAAGCTCTCGAAGAGCGCATCTTAATTCTATGATTCGTTTTTCAATTCAAAGTATCGTTTGATCAGAAAAGGATGAGGAACCTCGACCATCCGTTGTTAGGGTTTTTGAGTGGACGGTGGATCTTCATCTTGATGACGATCGAAAGTTGCAGCGTGGTAGAGGATGATGAGGGGGACCGATCGATGCGGCCACTTGGTGTCAAAGGTGGTCGAAGCGCCTCAAATGGTGTGCTTGCGGCGGCGATTGTTGTAGGCATTGAATTGGGGGGCCGCGAGTCACCAGATAGGTCGGCATGAGGAGTACGTCACCGCAGCGTTGGCTGATCTGGTTACGACGGGACCTATCGACGGAGAAATTGCTTGGAAGTGTGGCGGCGTGGCTGTGTCTAGTACAAACGCGAGAGTGCTGGTTAGGATTTCTCTATAGCTTGCTGCGTGACAGGGCACGGTATCTGTTATTTATTTTATTTTATTTTTTTAAATTTAAATTTCTTTTTAGAAGGTTCAAAAGTACTTAGCTTGTACATACGAGGTCCGTTTCATGCGCGGTTTTCTCCGCTAAGTTCGTATTGGAATTCCGAACATTTTGGCTGTGGTTTGGGCAGATTCTGAGACTGTTCAAACTTTGGATTTAAATTCAATTTAAGTTCAAAAGGTGGTGTTTTAACCCACTTACTACTTCTCAAATTTCTTATGTTTGTTAAATTGATTTATGATGTGATTAAAAATTTATTTATAGCTATTTGGTATATTTTATCATCATTCCAGTTAAATTGAATTTATTGAATTAAATTGTTATTTAATTTATTATTGAATATAAAATGCCAGTAATTACATGTTATTTATTATCTGTTCTATATTGATGTTATTGTTTTAATTGGATGATGAGTGCGATAAATGGTTGATGGTTGATATTGTATGAATGGATGTTGTATTTTATATTGTTATAAACTGCAAATTGTTATGCACCTTATTTTATTCGGGATTGCGGTTTGAAATGATATATAACCGTAATTTTTTATTTTAAATTATGGATTGAAATGATAAATATCATATCACTTGACCATAGGATAGAAAATTTTATACAAACACCGTCGGTCTATATATATAAATATTTTGAAAATGATTTCTATGTTTTCGGATAGAATTATACGATTTAATAAATATTAATTCTTTTTGATATTATATAAAAATATTTTATATATAGTTTAATTCATGTATTTAAGCTATGTATAAATTTGTTTAATAACAATAAGTAAAATAATGGAGTTTGATTTTATTAAAATAAAATATGGCTAAGTATTTAAATCATACTTTAATATAGAGTTAAAATGATTTAAATAAATTAAGATTGGAAGGTAAATTGAAAATTTATTTGAAATTGAGCTTATTTAAGAATTAAACTCCATAAGTTGATGTAAAATTTATTAAACTTGAAATTATAAAAGGTATGATATTTATAACTGGATTTTTATTCAAGATGAATTAAATGAATATTTCTAGTATACATAAATTGAAGGAAATATTTAGTTATTGGTAATTTGAGTTTTATTTAAATGATTATGGATTTATTATGCAAATATTTCAAAACTAAATAATAGGACGTTGAATTGTTGAATAGTAATTTCCAACATTAGTTTTGAAATTGTTTAATACTCAAAGTTTGAAATATATGGAAATTGAAGTGGTTTATTAAAACTGAAAGTGAGTTGAAAATTTATGAATTTAGATTTAATTTAAAGTGAATAAAATTGTAAAGTCGAGGAAATTATTTTACTTTATAAAGTAATTTTAAATTCAAACTATTTTATTTTTTTATTTTTTATATACTGTTTGAATATCCAAACTATTTAAGTTTTGGAAGTTATGGTTTTGAAGCTATAAAATTCGAAGTATTATGTTTTGAAAGGTTATATTTCAAGCGGTTGGTTTCGAAATATTATAATTTGGAAAGTTCTATGGTTTTAGAAAAGAGATATATTTGAAATAAAAATGATATTATATTGATTTGGGTTTTTATAAGAATGATATCATAATGATTTGGTTTTTGAAATGAAAAGGATATCGTAGTTATATGGTTTTGAAATGGATAGTATATTTTGGTTTTGAAGCATAATTGAAATGACCGTGGTGTTATAATAACGTTTGGTTGTTGAAGAGACCGGGATTGGAAGTTGTCATACTCTCTGCCAGTGCCAACTTCAAAAACCACTTTAACAACCGTGTACGCGGTGGAGATTGCAGAATGAAGTAGGATGGTGGCCGCATTTCCTTTAAGGTAAATATATGGACCCGACTCCCGTGAGTTGGCATAAGGTGGCTAAAACAGGAGCGATTGACGGGCTAAGAAGGTAGTACCTTTTATCAGACACATCCCTTCGATATTATACTCTGACTTTTGGATTGATTTGGTGACCACTTTTGATTTTTGATTTTTGGAGGTGTAGCTCGAGGTGGGCGGTAGCTGCGCGCTACGAGTTACCAGCGGGCCGGAAGCGTAATTGGTATATCTACCCTGGCATTGCCTACTTGTGCCGTGTCACCTACCCTAGCACGCCTTATACGATTTTGGTTTTGTACCATACCTATGGAGTGCCCTTTGACGACGCCCAATACGGGGGAGATTACGGTAATGTATAGACTATGGGAATATAAAAGTGTGTTAAGGGCTACATGCGTAACCCCTTAACGCTATTTTAAAGTAAGTTTGTTTTACTATTAGACATTATTATAATAGAAAAATATTACTACATAGTAAATAGTTTAACGGATCCTTAGGAGATGTGAATCTCGAGCATCTCTTAAGTTACTACACTCACGTTAGACACTGGATAGTAGATGTCAAATCCCGTAAACATCTCTGACGCCGTTTACGCTCATATTTTTTACTATGAATTTAACTTATGTAAGATCCTTTAGTTTTGACTCGAATGTTTTGTCTTTTCAATTCGCTCGGGTCAGCCTGAGCATTTCAGGATTTGGAAGACCATATTCTGGAGGATGAAGACGAAGAGTTATTATTATTTATTATAGTATTCCACTACACCATTGTATTCCGCTACATTATTTATTTTTCTCCGGTATGTATAACTTTGATATGTATTGTATAAGTATAATCGAATATTTTGTAAAACAGCTTCATGAACTGTATATTCGATTATTATATTTTATTGTTCTGCTGTAGGATTCTGTTTTGTTTTTTCTTTCTCTGCTTCTTCTCATTTACCCCATAACAATCCGCCTTTCTATATGGTTTAAGTTCGATGTGTGTGGTTTATTGTCAATTTAAAGCGTACAAAAAGGCGGGACTTTACATTGGGTGTGTGACATGTTGTATGGGTATAGGAGGTCGATCAGTTAAGGTTGGCGAGCGTAGCCCAGCAAGGAGGCCGCTTAGCCCACCTGTGACTGCATGGGTGTGGAAAACGCGGAGGGTGTCGTCCACTACATATTTCATCATTATTAGCTTGTAGTGGTTTGGTCCAAGCTCATAGATGAGCATTTTTATTTTATATATATTTCATGCTAATAGTAATGAAAAATATTTCGAAATTTGAAGGTCTGTATGATATGTCGTTCACCGATTCACTTTTTGGAGAATAGTCGTGCTTCTTAAATTGCAAACATTGGATCCAATTTAAACCTCCTAAGTTGCAACACAAACTATATTTTTTGATGTATAAAATGATCAATTCAAATTAATTTTAAACTTTAAAAAGTAGCCGAAGGAGTATAGGAAAAATGATAAATAAAGGAATCAAATAATAAACTCACCTTAACGAAGCAAATAACATAAAACAGATATAAGCATTGGAAGAGATCTCCAACATCATCACTTGAATAAAGTAAATAACAATAAACTAAGTAAGTAATTATGTTCTATTAATAACCATTTTGGTAAAGTAAATTTTTTCTTAGTATTCATTATGTATCTAAAATTGCTATCACTGTAAGCTAAACTATTTGTTCTTTAATAATCTTGAAGACAGATGGATGCCGTAATAATATGTTTCCCTTTTATAAACATATTTAGCAAATAATTTCAATTTCCCCTCCTTGATGGATCATATTGCATTGATTCATTTGGAAAGTGTAATAAATGTTGTAAGTTAAAATTTATTTGCTTCTTTTGGTAGTACAAACAGCAAATCAACAGTAGTAACATTCGTACAAAGATATAAAAACCAATAGCAAACTAAAAACAACGAGAGATGATTGATGAACGATGCAAACATAACAGCAGTAACATTGATCAGAATAATAACCAATCTCAAAAGCAGCGGTAGGTTGATATAAGTTACAGGAAAAAAAAGAGTGATGAAAGATACCTAAAAATACCTAAAAGCATTCAAAGATCGGCATCTAAGGAGTAGAAGTTGAGGATTCGGAGGACATAAGCCAGGTAATTTACGGAATAATAATCTCCAATCAAGATTAAGCCAGGTAAGTTGAGGATTCGAAGTAGCAATAGTTGATTGCGAGGTCATTCGATTGAGAAGTGCGATGCGGTGCAACAGCTGTAATTTCTGGCAGTTAATAGATTCGATGATGAGGAAAAGGCATATGCTTTGCATGGACAGAGGATTGTCGACGCTGAGGTAAGTAACAGTTGGGTGGTTAGGGTTTTCTCAGAGCGATTGTAGATTGTAGACGTGAGATGTGAGGCAGAATGAAAGATGAAAGAGCAGAGGTTGGGTAAAGGGCAATTTCAAAAATCTCAAAAGACACGTTTGAAAATAGTTGATTGAATTATCATTATTAATAGTATATATGTATATATATATGTATGTATGTATATATTAATATATAACCTAATTTTAATTATATGGCTTTTATTTGATTATATAATCATATCATGTTAATAGTTGAACCTATATTTTATAAACATATATCTACAAAGATTTTATTTTTCGGTGGCTGCAAATTAATTTTTAATATTTATTAATATTATTTAAATCAATATACTAATTAAATAAATCGTATAAAATAAAATATGTTTTAAAAATTAAATTTTAAATTTTTTGCCGTCATATAAACTCTCGACCAAAAAATCAGAATTAAAAGTTCATACTTATATTTTATAAAATAAATTTAATAAACGACTGAAATTAATTAATTAAAAATATTATCTTGACTTAGAAAATTTTGGAAAATTTTTCATAACTTTAAAATATCATCTTGATTTTCTAAATATTTAAAATTTAAATAATATAACATGAAATTGTTTTTATATTATTAATTTATTATATTTTGAAAAATAATTAATATATTTATTTATTTACATAATGCGATAAAATATAAATAATTTTTTTGTTATGCATTTGATCTAGAAAGGTTTAAAAATTCATATATATTTTAGATACATACTTAATATATATATATGTACATATACATAACTAAATATTATAAATATACTTATATATATTTAAGTATAATAATAATAATTTTGTTATCGTAATTTATACACACACACTCACACACACACATATATGTATGTATATATGTAAAATGATCTGAAAATAATAATTTTTCTATATTATGTGTATATATACATATATTTATTTAATATTTAATGTAATGATATATATAAATAAATCATTAATATTTTTGCATACATGTTATACACACACACATATGCATACAGTTTTTAATATTTATATAAATAACAAGTTTATACATATACATATATCTGGACAACATTCAGTATATATATGATGAGCTAATATGTTCGCTGTAATGTAAATCCCAACATTTATATACATGCATGTTATACTCTGTACGGATTATTATGTTACTCCTACACACACATACACATATGCATATGATACATATGTGTATTATTATATTTAACTGAATACAAATTAAATAAAATTATATCGATAATTTATAAATTTAGAAATATTCTAAATAAATTAGACTTCATGGGCCCAATATAAGTCCAATAAGGGAAAAAAAATTAAAGTTCATTCATATCTTCCGTTGTAGGCTGACACATTTCTAACAACGTTTTCACCTTCTTAGTAACCATGGGCAACATGCAACTAACTATTACTATGCACGAGAATATTCTCATCTGTATTGTTCGTTGAAAATCAAAGTAAACGACAAACAGTACAACCAACTATGGTAATCACTGTAGCATATCTACCAAAAGCAAGTTATTATCTACGTATCGTCTTACTACTATGTTAGAAGAATAATCAAGGGAAAAAGAAGCAACTAAGTCAATAAGAGGATATAGGAGCATTAAAAGATAGATATCGAGCTTATATGACAAAAAAGATGACAAGTCTACAAGCGCTTTAAAGATGTCGATGTAAATAAAGTAAGCTGTTAGGCATAAATAATAGTATTGAGCATATGTAAGCAACGGTATCGAACATCCAAGGAAAATTATCATGATCCTAAAACAATGTTGAGCTTGTAAATAGAAGACAAATTAAACATAAAAGTAATGGACACTATCCGAAAGTAGTATCGAGCATCTAAAGCAGAGGTGGTATCAAGCCTATAAATGCATGGTGATATCTAGCTATTCAGTTGTTAGACTACTAAGAAGGATGCCAAGTAGCAAGAAGTAAAAGGTTGATAAATTAAGCTAGTACAATATAAGTATGGCTGTCTAGCATCAACCATGGTTTCAAGTACATAGACCATACCGATAAGACAACGAGCTATAAAGCGTAGGAACAAGGTATTGTACATTGAACTAATAACATGATGTTATATGGCTTCTATAAGTAAGAAAGACTATCAAATGATGATGTCTCAGAGAGATGTCTAGTCCTTATGAAGATGCCGAGCCTATAGATGCAAAGGGGTGTTGAGCGTTAAAGTAGCTAGCAAGCCCTAACAAAAAACGAAGAGATGCCGAATCTCTAAAGGATATCGAGCCTCAGCAACAATGAATATTATCAAGCATCCACAAGAAAAAGGAGATGTCAAGCATGTAACCATAAAGAAGTAATGGCGAATTCTAAAGACGAGCTTCAACATTAGCAAAGGATTTCAAGCTTTTACAAGCAGCGATGGACACTAAACCTCAAAAGACATGAAGGTTACTAAATATTACCATTATAAAGGTTGTCAAGCTTCTGCAAGAGAGGTTGTGTTGTTGAACTTCTATGAGTAAGTGATATCGAGTGCCAAGATTTCATCAAGATGGTGCTATCAGATCCCTTAGATTTAAAGCCATAACGCGTGTCAATCATCCCGTGTGATTGTTACTCCAATAAATAGACCCCTATCGGCACGTAGAAGAGGGCGAATCATTTTCTTTCCTCGTTTATCAATTTAAAATTGAAAACCCTAGATCACTTTTGGGGATAGAGCCAATTTTGACTTTTGTAACCTTTTGCATATAAGGACTTGGACAATAAACTTTGCATAGCATAATTCCCTCGAATGTGTATCGTTGACTATTATTGAATGACGGATATGCATGTGAATTTATCTTTGGATTGGACTTGAACTCGGATTTGCATATTATTAATTTTCACAAGGCGACTTAAGCCCTTTAAATTGAAGTTTACATTGCACATCACCTAATTATGCCCATTAACATATGAATAAGGGACTGTAACATATGTGAATTGCTTATTTTGCCTATTGACATATGAATGAAGAATTACTGCATGTTTATGTGATTCATTTATTTTACCCTTGAACATGTGATTTGAACTTTTGAACAAAACCAAGGGGTACGATTGGATCATTTTTGAGTAATACCACTTTAGTCTTGGGTGTTGAGCCAACTTTTGAATTAATATTTTGGTGCTGGAAGAAGGACTTGAACCTTCGTCTACCGTTTCTTTTTTTTGAAACAACTTAAGTAAAATATGTTTCAGGAAAATGGCGAGGACTAAGAAGTCATTATCCTAAATGAAGAAGTTTTTACAACGGACAACCTTGGAGAATTATGTCACTCCGAAATTCTATTTGGAGAACACATAGATTGAAGAACCTTTAATTCCAGTAAAGCCCACAGGTTAAAACGCAGAAATTCAAGATTTAACATAGCGACTTGTAGTGAGCTTTTTAAGAAATTTCTCTCTTGGAAATTTTCCAAGACAAGGTTTACCAAAGGGGGAGAAGAAGTGGAATCTCCATGGAGAAATGTAAATACCTCAATACTCAAAAGTAGAGATAAGGGCAAGAGTATCATGGGCGCACAAAGAAGAAAGAAACCCAAAACTAAGAGCCGACAAGGTATTCTCTAAAATCGCAAATGAAAGAAGACAACAAGGCAGAGATAAATCATCAAAAGGAAACCCAAGAATAGCTAGCAGAAAGATCTCCCGAGAATTCAAATACATCGATCTCATACAAAGAATATAGGCCCTATAGAAGGGACTATTGTGATGATGAAACCTACCTAAAGGACAAGGCCAGCAAAATGGTGAAAGATATGCTTGACTCTAAGGAAAAATAACCCTTGATCCAAGGGTTAACAATAACTTTCGAGAGACTCCTTTTACAAAGAAGATAACGTTTGTCGAAATCCCATCCTACATCAAAATTCCTTTGTTTAAGTATGACGGAACCACTGATCCAGATGACCATGTGTTGGCTTTCGAAAGCAAAACAGACTTGCATAATGCCTCCAGGGAAGTTTGTTACAGGTTTTTCCCTACAACTTAGCAGCTACCAAGTAGAAGAGACACTGCCAAGAGAAGACCATTTATTCTTGGGAGCAGTTTTCTTATGAATTTTCAACACAGTTTTGTGTATGCAAAGATCCTACCGTAAGTTCTAATGTATTAGCTACTGTCAAACAAAGGCTATGGGAATTACTTGATGAGTATCTAAGGAGATTCAATACAGAGGCGCTGAAAGCAGAAAATATGACCGATAAGGAGAAGCTAATAGGAGTACATTCAGGGATAATTAAACAGACTCCTTTCTGTAAAGAGCTTTATATTCATGGGTGCAAAAGATCCGTAGGACTTTCATTTTCTAAGCTGGTAAATTCATCTACATGGATGATATGTACCATACTAGAAAAAAGTCTCAATCGAAGAAAGGAGGAAAGTTCAATTTCGATCACCCAATAAAAAGGCAAAATATGATGAAAGTAGAAGAGGAAGATGAGAGGAGATCCCCAAATCCAATTATGTAGACTTGAACAAGCCCATGTCCTACATTTTTGTTGTGGTCAAAGATAGTGGAAATTTCCTCACTTCGGCACTTCCTATGAAGCAAGAAACCATCCCGAGCCTAAGAGAGGGGAAGGTTACTGTGCCTATCAAAAAGAAAATGGGCATAAGACTGACGAATGTCATGTCTTCGTAGATATAATTTAGAACATGATTGGGTCAAGATCTCTTAAGGAGTTCATTAAATAATCCCATAAGTCTTCCCGTCTCGAAGAGAATAATCAGAGGCCTCTGAGCAACACTGCCAATTTTGTAGAGAATGATTCCTAACAAGACTTTATTCCTCCACTTAATCGCATAGATGTCATTCATGGATGTCCCTTATTGTCGGAAGTATCAAAGGAGCTAAGAGAAGATATGAAAGGGAAGTAAAGGAAGAAATTTTCTTCATCCAGAAAGAGCCACCATTAAAGAATCACAGGTCTCAACTCCAAATTCCTAACTTTATGGTAATCAAACAAGAGCTAAGGAGGAGTCCATCACCTACATAACGACCTGCTAATGATATCTTCTCAAATTGGGCTATCTATGTCGATGAAGATTTTGGTAGACATTGGAGGTGCATTTAATGTCAATTTCAAACACGCTTTTGACCAAACGAATATTTCGGATGGGAAGTTGAAACCAAGTCTTGAGCCCATCTTTGGATCCAATAATATAGGATCTACTCCAACATGGCAAATAAAGCTCTTTGTTCAAGTAGGAATTCCGCTATACTCCAGAACCTTTGAAACTTTATTTATAATCATGGACTTACCCTCATATTATAATGATTTCTTTGGGAGGTCTGCTCCAGATGAAGTGGATGCACTCGTCTCACTCAAACATCTAATGGTGAAATTCTTAAGTAAATTTTTTCAGCAAACCATGAGGGGAGCAGTCTAGCTCCCGATAACTATATTTTGTTAATCGAGCAATTTAATAAAGATGGCTCTTCTTGTTATGACTCAAGGAAAAGTAAATTGAAACAAACTAAAACTGAAAAGTCCTTAAATGGTAGTTTTTTGAGCCTACCATTCAAGGCAAATAAACATGCAAAGGTAGGTGAAAAGCCTATGGATGTGCTCAAAAGGTTCTACTTCGAGAGAGAAAAAGAAAGCGAAAAGAAGTAAATTAAATGACTAATGAAATAGAGGGTTAGAAGATTATTGCTAAGTTAGATTGTAAAAGTGAGCAAGAGAGAATAAAATCTACCAAAGAACCAGAAGAGGTAAACCTAGATTTGCTTGACCCAACCAAAATGGTAAAATTTGGAAAAGGACAAGGTTACAATCTCAGAGGAGAGCTTATTTGATTCCTCGAATCTAGCAAAGATGTGTTTACTTAGACTCACTCAAACCTGGTTGGGATAGATCTAGTAATTATGAGCCACGCTTTAAATATAGATTCAAAAATCATTCCCGTCCGATAAAAGAAAATGAATTCAAAAAAATTCGAGCTAATGCATTAAAGGAAGAAGTTAAAATTACTTGAGAATTAGTTCATTAGAGAAGTGCTCTAGCCAAAATGGTTGGCTAATCCTGTGCTAATTAAAAGGTCCAATGGGAAATGAAGAACGTGCATCGATTATACTGATCTGAATAAGACATGTCCCAAAGATTGCTACCCTTTCCCTAGAATAGATCAGTTAGCTGATTCCACAAGTGGGCATAAGATGATATCTTTTATGTATGCATACTCAGGATATAATCATATCCTTATGTTCAAACCGGATGAAAAATACACAAGTTTTATATTGGATTGGGGGACTTATTGCTACAAAGTTATGCCTTTTGGGCGAAAGAATGCAAAGGCTCTGTACTAGAGTTTAGTAAACAAAATAAGGAACAAATCGGACGAAACATGGAAGTGTATGTGGATGATTTGCTAGTTAAATCCCAAGTGGAAATTAACCACTTGAAAGATCTTGAGGAAATGATTAGAATACTAAGGAGTACAAAATGAAACCGAATCCGCAATAATGTTCTTTGGGAATATAATTTGGAAAATTTCTAGGATATATTGTCAGTGCTCGAGGAATTGAGGTCAGTCCCGACCAAATCAAAGCAATTAAGCAGAGGAAAAAACAAGTAAAGATGTAATGAGCCCAAATGGAAGGGTGACAGCTATAAACAGATTTATCTCTAAAGCCACCAATAAGTTCATCCTTTTATTTGATGTGATTAAGAAAAAGAAGAACTTTCAGTAGGGAGAAGATTGCTAAAATGCCTTCAAAGAATTAAAAGACCATTTTGGAAACCTCTAATCTTATCTAGTCCCATAGAAGGAGAGAATTTATACCTTTACATGGCAGTCTCCGAACATGAAGTAAGTTGGGTTCTAGTAAGAGAAGAAAATAAAGCTTAATTTTCGGTGTACTATAGTAGTAAAAGGCTTAAAGAGGTAGAAGCTAGATATCCAGTTACAGAGAAGTTGACATACTGTCTAATTCTCACTGCTCGAAAATTATGGGCCTATTTTTAAGCGCACCCAATCAAGGTCTTAACTAATTTTCCACTTAAGAAAATTTTTAGTAAGACCAAAACATCAAGAAGTCTAGTAAAATGAGGAGTAGAGCTGAATCAGTATGAGATTGAGTTCCAGCTCCAAGTGGCAATCAAAGGACAGGCTCTGGCTAATTTCGTTAATGAATGTACATGATTTATTGAAGAACAATCAAGAAAGGAAAAAATCTGAAACCTAAATAATGATTGTTCATTGGTGGAGCCTCAAACGAGCAAAAGGCTATGGGATATTTAATCATTAACCCTGATGCACATCGATCACATCATGCAATAAAGTTCGGTTTTCCCGCTACCAATAATGTGGCTGAATATGAATCAATGATAGCAGGACTAACCTTAGCTCTTATGTTAAAAATCCCAAGGATTGAAATTTTCAGTGACTCCTAATTGACAGTTAATCAGTTGAATCAAATCTATCAAACGAAGGATGCAAGGTTGATCCTTTATGTCAAGAAGATATGGAAAATGTTAGCCAAGTTTGAGGATTTTTCGATACACTATATACCCAGAGGAAGGATTTCTCAAGCCAACTCTTTAGCCAAATTAGCTAGCTCGCGAGGATCCCTAGAAACCCGAATTATGCCAGTATGGTTCCAACAAAATCCTAGTGTTGTGAAAAAAGCTATTGAACCGAAAAATGAGACCATGGTATTGGCTGATCCCAAGCTCTTTTGCACGTGGAAAAAGAAAATGAATAAGTAAGTAGTAATAATGAAAACCAAGAAGGAACCATTCATGCGGAAATAAACGATCAATATAAGAATAATTGGATGACACGCATTGTTGAATACTTGGTAGAAGGGAAACTATCAAGAGATGAAAGAGAAACTAAAAGGATAAGGCACAAAGCTCTAGTTTTTGCTATGATGGATGGAACACTTTATAAAAGAGGATGTTCGCTCCATTAATTAAGGCGTGTTAGTTTATAAAATGGCTCAAAGCTGTTAAGAGAAGCCCATGAAGGTTTCTGCGAAGATCATTCTAATGACACGAAGTTGGGTAAAAAGGTCTTGAAACAAGGATTTTACTGGCCTCGTATGAGCAACGATGTTGTGAATTATGTAAAGAGATGCGAATTTTTTTAGAAGTTTTCAACGATTCCACATATACCGCCAAATGAGTTAATCCCGATCTCAAGTTTATATCCCTTTGATGTGTGGGGAATCAAATTAATAGGATCATCGCTTATATCAAAAGCGAAGCTAAGTTTACAGTAGTAGCCATCGATACTTTACCAAATAGTGGAGGCAGAACCATTGCCAAATATAACTTCTGGAAAAGTGCTAAATTTGTGATCAAGAACATAGTCACCCGGTTTGGAATACCGAATAAGATAATCTCCGACAATGGGACCCAACTTAAAACTGAAGAATTCACAAGATTCTGTGATAAAAGTGGGATCGGTAGCTCATCCCAAGGCTAATTGAGCCATTGAAGTCGCCAACAAAACTGTTAAGACTATTATCAAGAAATGACTAGACAAAGCAAAAGGAATTTGGATAGAAAAAACTACCACTAGTACTTTAGGCATATCGAACTTCTACTAATACTGATATAGGACATACTCCATTTTCTTTGACATATGGATGTGAAGCAATACTTCCAGTTGAAGTTGAGATACCATCCCATCGAAGGATTACATATGCTTTTGACCCCAATCAAGAGCTAAGGAAAGAATCCCCAGATTTAATCAATGAATTAAGAGATGAGGCGACCATACGAACGACCGAATATCAACATAGGATATCAAGATATTACAACCCTAAAATTAAAGGGACATTACTTAAAAAAGGAGATTTGCTACTCCGAAAAATCATGGAAAACACCAAAAATCCAGTAGATGGACCACTTGGACCAAACTTGGAAGGACCTCTTGTTAGCCACGAAATAATCCCATCGGGAACTTATCGACTAAGCCGACCTAATGGTAATATAATGGAAAAAATGGTATGCCAAGCATTTGAAGCCTTATTTTCCTACAATGAATAAATACAGAAATTAATATATGTATATCTACGGAATTGATAACCGACAGAAAGAAAAGAACTCATAAAATAAAGGAAAAACATTTGATCCAGCCACAAAGGCCTGGTCAAAGCATTTTAAGCCTTCGGTCCTGCCAATAAGGCTCGATCACAGTCGGAGTAAGCTTCTAGTCCTGCCTATAATGCCTCGTCGAAGCGCCTTAAGTTTTCAATCCTGTCTACAAAGCCTCGTCGAAGCACCTCCTAGTGGGAGGACAGAGTAAGCCTTTGGTCCTATCTAAGATGGCCTGACCAGAGCATCGACCGGCCTTCAGTTTCGCCTATAAGGCCTGACCGGAGCATCCCCTAAAGGGAGGACATATAAGATCTTGGTTTTGCCTAAGATGGATGGCTAAAGCACCGACCATCAACCTTCGGTTCCGCCTATAAGGCCTAACTGGAGTGCCTCCTAGAGGGAGAACGGATAAGACTTTGGTTCAGCCTAAGATGGTCATTAGAGCACTCACAACCCTAAATCCTTACCTAAAAAGCACAGAAGGGGCAACCTTATATCGACAAGTCTAATTCCTTAGAGATGGGCCAAAGCAATCTTATAAAGAAAAAATAATTAAACACAATCAATCTCGACCCAACGCAAAGTTAAAGCAACCTTCAAAGGAAAGTTCCACTACTGTGGTGGAATGTTTTTAAAGGCAATGATTACGAAGGAAATTCTGAATTTTCCTTATCGAGACGTAAATTATTTTTTTGAAGCCTAAGTCTTTATTCTCTGAAGCAAATTAGCTCTCAATCTTTTATCTCAAGGTTGGAATCTAAATTTTCTATCAAATAAAGGGAATCTTCATTGTTAGTCGGATTCCTGGCCTTCTGTTAACTATAATGAGAATTTACCATTAAAATGAATTTTTTTTAGTCTTCCTACCAAATGGATTTCTGGTCTTCTTATCAGTTACTTTTTGGTCTTATTATCATTAGGATTCCGATTTTCTTACCAAATGGATTTCTGACCTTCTTATCAACGAGTTTCTAAATTATGAATTTCGCCATCAACATGGAACTCGTGGAACTCTTGCTTTTGTTGCCAAGTTCTCAAACTTAAGGCAGAAATTCAGATTCTCGTTTATATGGCAATGGTTTTTCTTTGGATTTATGGTTTCTTTATTATTAGAAGATTAACTCCTATAATCCAAGCTCACCGTTCCAAACATGGCAATTGATATAACTCCTTAGGTCAAAGATATCGTCAATTACCCCCATTGAATCGATCCATTTTAGGTGTTAAACTTGGTTTTACACTAAAGTGTATAAAGCTTCTTTTATACAAGGAGGCGGACAAATGCTATCCATGTGTTTTTTGACTATTGTGCTAGAAGAATAATTGAGGAAAAAAGAAGCAACTAAGCCAATAAGAGGATATAGAAGCACTAAAAGATGACATCGAGCTTATATGACAATAAAGATGACGAGGCTGTAAGTGCTTTGAAGATGTCGAACTTGTAAACAACATAAGCTATCAGGCATAAATAACAGTACCGAGCATGTGCAAGTAATGGCATCGAACATTTAAGGGAAAGTACCATGAATCTAAAATTAGGGCTGTCAATGGATACTCGAAAAATCCGAAATTCGTCCGTATCCGCATCCGAAAAGCGGATAAATATCCGATATCCGAAAAATAAATGTGAGTGCGGATACGAAGTCATTCGCATCTGAAAATTATCCGTCCGGTTTTTTTCAAGATTATAGTTCATATTATGAGTATTTTAGTGCATTGAAAGATATTTGTTTATTATTTTATTGTGTTAGTAGTTTATATTATGTGCACTAAATGCTTTTAACTGCTCGAAACTATTTATTATCATCATATTTGTTAATTTTTAACACTTTTATAATCAATGAGACTAAAAAATATTTACGTTAAACTAAAATTTTCTTTTATAATTCTTGATTTATTGATCATTGGCGGATAGGATAATTATCCGATATCCGTTGGTATCCATGGATGCGGATATCCGAAAATGATTTTGAATGCAGACATGACACTATCCATCCGAAAGCATCCGTTGATAAGCCTATCTAAAATGATGCTGAGCTTGTAAATAGATTACATGTCGAACATATAAGTAATGGACATGTCGAGCATGGAGATAATGAGCTTATACGTGGAGGTAGTATCGAGCATCTAAAGCAGAAGTGGTATCGAGCCTGTAAATGCATGGTGAACACTAAATTAATTTGGGGATTTTTAGAGCCGATTGTAACCTTTTCATATAAGGACTTGGACAATAAATTTTGCACAGCATAATTCCCTATGTATTGTTGACTATATTGAATGATAGACATGCATATGACTTTATCTTCGGACTTGGGCTCACATATTATTAATTTGCACAAGGTCACTTAAACCCTTGTTTAAATTAAAGTTTACCTTGCATATTGCATAATTACGCCCATTGGCATATGAACAAGGGACAACGGACAATAACATACGTGAATTGCCTATTTTGCCTACTGACATATTAATGGAGAACTATTGTATATTTATGTGATTCACCTATTATACCCTTGAACATGTGGCTTGAACTTTTGAATAAATCAAAAGGTATAATTGGAACATTTTTAAATAATACCACTTTGTACAATGTCTTGGGTGTTGAACCAACTTTTGGTTTAACACAAGTTTGATCCTGTAGTAAGCCGCATTTTTCAACCGAAAACACGTGCCTTGTATGATGTTACAGCCAGCATGCCTTACAGCCAAATATTCATAACGCCTTTATAACTGTTCTCTTTTAGCCCATATACCAAATCAATGGCTAAGAGCAATTCTCATCACTTTTACGGTGCATTCACATGCATTCATCATCCATATCAGCTGTTATAAATACCTCATGCCATTCAACATCAAAGGGGTTGAATTTTTGTTATTTCCCAACATAGAATTACCCTCTCTAGCAAATTAAAACCCCTAAGCTCTTGAGAGTAGTAATTTTTGTAGTCTCAAGTGTTTATTCTCTCGTAGTTCCTTGCAATTGTAAGAGAGAAACATAGTAAAAAATTCTTTAGCGAAAATGGCAAGCCCAGCTGGACTACTCTATATCTTTGTTTCATTTACTTTAATTTGCTCATATTATTTCTCATTTTACATTTCTAAGTATACTGCTAGCAAGTTATCTCTGCTAATACACACACATAGTCTAATTTCAAGATTGACTAAAATTTTAATCAACAAAACCGTTCAACAAATTTTTTACCTACTACAAACCCAAAATAAAAGCATGCAAGATGACGATAACCTCATTTACATCAATTTTAACCACTTCAATTTTGTTATAATGAAGTTCATTGCTAAGTCAATAATCTTGAAACTAGTGAGGATCAATAGTTAAAAATAAAATTATAAAAAAAGAATAATTTAAATAAATAAAATGCACCGCTAAAAACACAGAGTTTTGTGCTAAGGTTACTCTGTGGCCGGTGGTTTCTCCCCAACCAAACAACGTTCGGTCGGCGAAAAAGCATCCAGCGTGGTGGTCCGTAGCGCAAGCGCAAATGGAAGAAGAAATAATATATTCATGTAAATTCAAATCTTTACTGTCAATCATTTCTTCCCTACAGCTTAGGGTTTATAATAGAAAAAAGAACTCAGCGGTGAGAAAAGAAAAATAAATCAACTTGCCTCTGAATCCCAAATTCTTCAATTCAGGTTTGCTGCTGCTACCCCACACCCCCCCCCCCCCCCTCTTTTTCCCAATTCGAGATCGCGATGCTGAACTAAATCTCTTTTGATTTTGTTTCAATTCGATGTTTAAATTGAAATCGCGATTGAGTATTGGATTTCAATATTTTCGTTCTGATCGTACATTTTACACGGGTTGCAATCCAATTTAACTCTTGGATCAGGAAGGCTGCGATTCCTTCTAAATCGTGGTTGGGAACATACGACCTCGCCATTTTTGCAATCACTGACCTAATTTTTAACAAAATACTTGTCTTCAGAAAACGTACAGTACCGATTGATCCTCGATTAACTACACGTCAATGATTAATCCCTAGTTTAAACTTACACCCTATCGTTCGTTTATCAATTTTTACAACATTGGCATTGACCAAGTTAGGATACCAATTAATTTAATTCTCATAAAGTTATGCTATTCATGGCTTAGAATACACAATCAAGCTCAAATGGCAACAGTTGCAGCAGCAGAAGAACTCTATCAATTCATTCGAATTTTTAGCTCGGATTTAAGAAATTTGCCTTTCATGAGAGGATTTGGTGATTTCTTCTCCAATTTGTTTAATCACAGATTTGATTTCGAGCATTCTGAAAGGTAAATTTATTGTTTCTTTTCCTCTGATATGTGCGGAGCTGTAAATTTTAAACATTGTCATTTTTAGTATCTCTTTGGCAGGCAGCTGTTCAAATGTGATAGCATAAATATGGCTGTCCCTGGGATTTTACGAGTCCAGACGTAAGCATAAGTTGGACCTTTGGTGCTTTTATAAACAAAGAAGACACTATTGATTCGAATGGAGATATTTGTACAAAAAATCATAATTCTTAAGAACTCTTAAAAAAAAATATTGCATTTCGTGTAGATGCATTGATTTATTTGTTGTTTTTTACACTATGGGGACTTTAAAAAATTGTGCACATATCTAATTTTCCTTATCCGAAACGTTAATGTCCATAACACATGGAGAGATAATTCTCAATCAAACTTAATCACAAATAAATCTAAGTTAAATCAATTTTAAATATTCATTAGGTGCAAGAAATTATTTTAATAACACCATGTATTTTATGTGATTAGAATAGAAAACTGTAGGTTATATGCGTTTCTTCACGAAAATAGTTAAATTTGTTTCAATTAATTCAACACTTTACTTCTCCATTATAAAACCGCGGCATAAAAATGTTATATGATGGACTACGCTTTAATATGTTTTCTTTTGTCTTTTAATACTAGTAATGTTAAGATAGTCCAGGTGAAAAGGCGCATGTCTTGTGCCTGGCACCTTTTTGCTCCTTGCACATTAAAATGTGGGTTTCATGCTTATAAACTGCAATGGAAAACTGTTTATAAAAACTGCAGTTTGAGCTTAAAAAATTGCTTATACATGCAATCATGGAAATAAAAAACACAAACTCAGGAATGTAAAATCGTAAAGGAAAATAAAGTCACAAAAGTTGGTCAACACAAATCTGCAACAACAATAATTTAGAAATTACGACATAATTCAAGGTTTTAATCACTATTTCTCCTTTTGGGTTGGATTCAAAAACCCAATTTTTTTTGTCCTCTTGGTGAAGTTGAAGACTTGCCTTTCAGTGCTTTTCCACTTGAGCGATTTTTGGACCTTTTGCGCTTTAACTGTACTTCGAACATCACATGCATCTCAAACCACAGGGGAGCACAGCTGCTGTGTCTCACCTTTTCTGGAACCTAGGCGCACCTTGGCATGCACATTGACAACACTGAGTAGCATAATAACATTTAAAAATTAAAAAAGAAGATATTTTAGCCACTTGCATCTAGTTTCATAATACAAAACCCAAGTATTTGGATGTCAGTCTAATCGCTTTTTCTTCTCTATCATTCTTCTCTTTTAACGCTTGCAGTATATAAAGAATGAAATGCATCATATCAAGGCCAAAAGATATACCATAATTCCCAAAATCAATCACCGGAGCATTATATTTCTATATCATAATTGCACTTGTCATCATGATCATGTCAAAATTGGGGATTGGTACCCTTCACTTTTTTGGCACCACACTGACCTATGCATGGCCAGTATATTGTTATCTACTTTTGCTAACTTATTTTAGTTAATTTCATGTAAGTTTATAATCAACTTATTTTAATTACATGCAAATCTTGATCAATTATAGGGGCATTGGGTTATCATCTTCAGAAGTAGAAAATGTAGTATTTCCCATCGATGACTCAAATGATGTTAATCTTCAAAACTTGTTCCTGAAACAAAATGGGTGCAATAACAATGGAGGCGAACATGATCCACATGTTTTATTCAATGTATTAGACATGGTACTTGTGGAGACGATGGGGCGTTTAAAGAAGCTGAGGTTGGTTTGTTTTGAGTATTTTTTGTTGTGTTTGATAGATGCTTTACTAATATATATTATTAATCGGTAATCGTTATAGGAAGAAAGCACAAGTATATAACAAAAACATTATACTTTGACCAATAACTATCATTACCTATTGACCTGAAACGATTGCATCCCCTAAATTTTCCCTTGATTCCTATCATTCTTTTATTTTCTGTATGACTATGATGGCCTACGATGCATGTGTAATCTTAAGCATATCCATGTTCGACTCTGCCATGTCCATCTCTATCTTGGATATGCCCTAGATATTCTCCAACATTCCTCGTATGCTTTAAGCGAAAAAATGAGATTAATACACAGGGACGCTATATTTGCTGCAAGAGGAAACAATGAACCATGCATGAAGTTATTTTACTATTGTTTTCTTACAATATTTTACTATATATTGTTTAATACAAGCGTGTTATCATGTCTGGATGGTTCATTATTATTGTTGTTGTTACTACTAATACAACAATAACATCAACAGCAGCAACAACAACTACTACTACTATCATTATCATTATTATTCTTAATATTATTGTTATAATAAACATCATCATCGTCGTTATTACTATTAAACACACATCATCGTGTGTATGTGTCCATGTAGG
Organism: Allium cepa; assembly: GCA_030765085.1. NCBI lineage: Eukaryota > Viridiplantae > Streptophyta > Magnoliopsida > Asparagales > Amaryllidaceae > Allium > Allium cepa. Next base: position 593,982,663 of record CM060928.1, read on the forward strand.
TATTTTAATTTGTGTTCATGCTAAGAAACCAGCAATACGTTATTTAGAAATTGACTCGATTCATTTTCTGTTAGGGTTTGCTATATCCCTACACATATCAAATTGGTTGGAGCAATTTAATTTTGCAAGGTTAAACCATGAATTCTTTGGTGGGTGTGTGTGTGTGGTGGTATTGTTACTTGAGCTCAAGAAAGCTTGCAGCTTCGGGCGAAAGCAAGATTGATTCACAGTTTGGTTGTTTGAAATGTAATATATCAAACGAGCGTCTTAAGTTTAGATTCATGCAAATTCCTTGATTATTCGTTAATTGACAGGGAAAGCTTCAGCGTGCTTGGAAGATCTAGCTTAGAAGAAAGATTCTCCAGTGTTTTCCATAGCAAATTTAGATTTGCTTCTAAAGCCGATCGCGCATATATTAGAAATTTATGCTTGGACAGCAAGGTAAATATTGCTTTGGATTTATACAATCATTTGATCAGTAATCACAAAATTCTTGATATCTATACGTACAATTGTCTTATGAACGGGCTTTGTAAAATGGGTGATTTGCTCTCTGCAACTCAACTTCTTGAAAGAATGGCAGCTGTTGGTGTGTCTCCAAATTCTGTGACTTATAATACACTTATTGATGAGTATTGTAAATCTAGAAACGTAGATAAAGCTTTTGATCTTGCCTCTTTGATGCCTCAAATTGGGATAAAGCCAGATATCTACACATATAATAGTCTTATGAGTGGGCTCTGTAAAATGGGCAACATGCTCTCTGCAATTCAGCTTCTTGAAAGAATGATTGCTCTTGGTGTATCTCCGGATTCTGTAACTTACAATGCACTTGTTGATGGGTACTGTAAATCTGGAAATATGGATAAAGCTCTTGATCTTGTTTCTTCGATGCATCAAGTTGGGGTAAATCCAAATATTGTTACGTACAATACACTTATTGACGGGTTTTGCAAGTCTGGAAATATAGATGGGGCTGTTTATCTTCTTGCCTCAATGCATCAAATTGGGGTAAAACCAAATATTGTTACTTGCTGTATACTTGTTCGTGCTTTTGGTTTAAAGGGACTTCAGGCTGATATGCTACCAAGTGAACTACTGGAAGAGTTTCAAAATTCTCCTACTGTAATCACATCAACGATTCTAATGGATGTATGTTTTAAGAAGGGAAATGTATTTGGAGCACTTCAAATCTGGAAAAATATGTTCAAGAAAGGCGTAGGAGTTGATCGCACGGCATATAATGTACTCATTAATGGTTTGTGTTTGATACAGCATATGAAAGTTGCTTGCACGTATTGTTCTGATATGTTTAAAAGAGGGTTTCTTCCTGATATTGTGACATTGAATACTCTCATAAGTGGTTTCTCCAGAACAGCATGCACCAATGATGCTTGCGATATGTATAACAAAATAGAGCTTTATGGTCTGCGACCTGATAATATATCGTACAAATTGGTCATCCAAGCTCTCTGTAGACATGGGAATATTGTTGAAGCTGTGAAACTGTTGCATAATATGTTAGAAAATAAATTGCTTCCAGATCGTAGTATTTGGAATCTCATACTTACTGCCTATGGCCGAATTGGAGATATAAATGCTGCATTCTCAATTAAAAACATGATGCATGAGATGGGTGTCACACCGAATGTATATACATACAATGCACTAATACATGCTTCTTTAAAGACGGGAAATATTCCGCTAGCTAGGACAACGGAGAAGGAAATGATTCAGAATGAGATTTGTCCAGATGCAGTTACATATAATTTATTTGTTTCATGGATATTTAATTATGGATATCTGTCTCACCAGTGCATGGAAGAAGCAATGAAGATTCATCATATTCAACCTGACATTTATACTTATACTGCATGGATTCGAGGCCTTTGTAAAAGGAGAAGAATGAAAGAAGCTAGGTTTGTTTTTGACAAGTTGTTGAAATCTGGCTTGCATTTAGATCATGTCCCATTTCAAATTCTTATTAAAACATATTGCAAAAGGGGCCAAATACTCGAGGCTTTGGACATCTATAAAAGGATGACAATTAGGGGGCTTGTAGGTCATTTTAGCCTGTACAGATTGATCTTTATTGCATTGCAGAGAAGTGGGTATTACATAGATGCCAGTTAAATGCAAGATAGATCGGTTGGTAAGGCATAGCGTTGAACTTTTTACCATTTAATATATTGAAATACTGTAAATATGAATGTAAACAATAATGATACGTTGTATGTGCACATTCAGATTCCTAATCGTCCTAATCGAGTTATGGGCATCCTGCAAAGGGAGCCTTTGAAAGTTCCAGTCCAAGTGATTACAAGGAGAAAAATGTAAGTTCATTATATACAACAATATATTTATTTACCTAATATACAAATTTTATTTACAAGTGCGCAGCTTGAATGATATTTTATCTGTTGCATCAAAAGACATTGCCAGTGATGAGATGCAAGAGCTTGCCTTAATCTAATTTTCTTTGGTTATAGTGACACTTCCTCTACTCCAGAAAATTTCAAGGTTAGGTTTTATTTATGTTTTTATTATTTATTTGTTTGTTTCAATGGTTGGATGGTTGTTAAAATTGGTATTGGAATACAGACCCTGCCAAGCTGTAGAAGAGAAGCATGCGAGGCACTGGGCGTAGCAGAAAACCAGTTTTTAATTGGTGACTTCGAGCTAGTGGTCAGTAAAACCATCACTGTATTCTTTCTCCATTGCACTTCACTGCATGATATGAATTATTAATAATTTTTTTGATGTATTTTTTACTTGACACTGTTTCAGATAGGAGATGGAAGTACTGATGTTAGTGTTGGATCCACCATACTTTGAGCATGGTACATCCTAAGAAGGATAAAGGCGGCTCACTATTGTTATTCCTCGATTTGCATCCAGATCTGTATGTATTCATTCCTTACCCTATCAGCCTAACAAAAAACAAAGTTCAAATTAAGTTCTTATACTCAAATATTTGTATGAATGTAGTATTTCTTATTTGATGCATTCAGCTAGTCAATGTAGACTGTGACACCGTTATTTGAAATCTGCACCTATGGTATTGGCTCATGGTAAATGTTTGTATGTATATGTAATCTATGTTTATTGTCGGTTGTCGTTTCAATTTTGCTAATTGTTTAACTATTATTTCATGTAGTCGTATGATATTTTAATTTTCAATTTAATGTTCTGAGTTCTGCATTCCATGATTTTATCTTTTCCATAAATACCTACTGATATACATTAGTCATGCAAATCACCAAATGTGCACATGTTAAAATGCTTGGAGACGGGTTCATATCATAATGAAATTGGAGGAAAACTTTTAAACAAGCAACAAAGTACTATAGAAAGTTTTAGTCTGTTGAAAACTAATATTGTTGTAGAAGAAGAAAGATATTTCTTTGTTGTATTTTATCGTTGAGGAGATATTCGTTTCTGAGGATGATGATGCTATTCCTTTAAAACACAACAAAGAACCATTTTTAGACAATAATTACTTGCAAGAACGTAAGAACGAAATTTAATGAAATTCCTGTTTTATTTTGCGTGGAAAATGAAAGATTAAAATTGAGTAATTTCTTCTTTGAACATTTACAAGAGCATTGAAGGTAAATGATCGTTTGAAATGAAGAGATGCTTCTAGGAATTCAAAAAGGAAATGTCATGCAACAATAAAAAAGAGTCACGTTGTTTACACTTCAAAATTTGTTAAGGGAGACACCTAAAAACATAAAATTCGACGTTCCTTCACCGAATCATCATTTTACACTACGTTCGTGGGTTGTCGAATTTAAGCTTAAATTCAGAGGGGGTCTACCGAATTTAAAGCCTAAACTCGACACGCCGTCGAAATTTCTCCTTAACAAATTTTGAAGTATCAAAAACAATGGCCAGCAAAAATATTATGAACCCTCGAGCCAATAGACATCCCATTTGCACGCAGGCACCCATGTTACTAAATGTGCATCTTTTGACCATCAAGATACTACTAGGTCCAAACTTGTATGTTCGTTCTCTTCGTTTTTGTTTGTGTTTTTTTTTCTTGTTCTCACATTAGTGTATATGTACATAGAAATACTTTACAATGTGGGACATCTAGTAAAACCTATCCAGCAATGTCCACCAGATTGCAATATAAAATAGACAAGCAATACCTTAAACTAAATTCTTATGCGCTGTAATGAAATACACGCATAAACATTAGCTAATTTCGAGAAAGTTACCGTAATCATCAATCGGTTCTGAATACATCATTGGCATTCATGAATATTTTTAAAGCTATGTTCAAATTTTATTTAACATCGTTTCTTATGTTCATATATAGATGACCTTCCTTTCCCGTCTTTGTTATTACGAACAAACAAAATACCACAACTTGTATTGGTTAAACGTTAGCATCGAATATTTACCAATTACTCAACCGCGACTTGTTATTACTTTTTTAAACCCTAAGCGAAGAAGTGTAAGGTTTTTCATTGCATGTGAGTAGAGAAGCTGTAGACCCATTATACTACTGGTAGATTTCACTATTTCTCTTGGTTATACTTTGGTAAGTGGATCTACCAAAATTTTCTTTGATCTTACATATATAACTGTGTTGATACCATCTACAATTAATGCTGTGACATATGCATGTCCTAAACATAAGTGTCTAGACTTTTCGTTGCAAGTTTTATTATAGGCTTTAAATATTGTAACTTCAATATCACAATACATAAAAATGATTGACATCAGTTGTGGCCATAACTCAATTTCTAATAACAAATTTCTTATCCATTCTACGTCGTTACCCAATGCATTAGCCATGAATATGGCTTTCATTGTAGAATGTAATAATTGTTTGTATTTTGGAGGTTCCAGTAACTTTCATACTAGTAATTTCTCTACTTCTATTTTTTGGGTATGCACCACTTGTACCTGAATATACTTCTATTGATTGTTTTCTAATTTGCAATACTAGGTTTATTGTATACCTAGACAGTTTGCATATATTAAAAGCAATATCTGGACGAATACATTGCATAGTATACATGCAATTATCAATAATGCTTGCTTATTTTAGTGAAGCAACTGCCCATCAGTATTTGCAAATAATTTAATTGGAGAATCAAAGGACTATCTACTTCTTTAAAATTTAAATGTTCGTACATACGAAGCAACCTCTCAATATAATGAGATTTACACAAAGCACATCATCCACCATGTCTTTTTTACTTTAATTCCTACTAAAACATCAACTTTCCTTCAAGTCTTTCATATTGAAATATGAAGTTAGATATTTCTTTGTTCCATTTACGCCTTCCATATTTTCACCAAATATGAGCAAATGATCCATGCATAGAGATTATAATACTTAACGATCTATGAATTTTGTGTATATACATTTGTCTGCATTATTATGCTTGAAGTCATTTTGATAAATCATAGAATCAATTATCTCATATCACTGTTCTTGTACTTGTTTTAGTCCGTACGAAGACTTAGCTATTTTGCAAACTTTATTCTCATTTCCAATCGTGACAAAACCTTCCAGTTGTTTAACATACACTAAGGCGGTCTCAGTATCCATTTGATGCAAATGCAATCTATTAATAGATGCAAGGGCAAAAGACCTAATTAATGTTAGTCATGTTGAATCAGTAGAATCACGCAGCGGAGTCAAAGGAATGATTCCAAAAAATGTTCCTTCATTAGTTTTACAAAAGGATCATTTTGTGTCATTATGAATAAACATTCTATTAATATAATTTTAAGTTTGATTTGATTTGAAAATTTAATGTGAATATCAATATCCTCAACATCTACATTGTTAATATTATGCGAGTATGATAACATCAAATATATACACGCGCGTGCACGCCTGCACATAGATATGCGTGTTATTTGGAATTTATAACTACATATATACGTATAAATGTTATCAAGTTGGCATTAGTGCATTTATATTTGCTACTTAATATAGATGCATTTTACAAGACGACAACACACACACATATACATATGTGTATATATAATATATTAATAATTTTTGACCTAAATAATATCATTTATATATTATATTTAATTTGATATGCACAATTCACACACACACATATGCATGCACGTATGTATATGTGTTTAAAGTAAGGTAATATGTTACATATATATAATATATATATAAAAAGGAAAACTAAGTAACATATTTCTAATATATATAAATACTTGATTATATTATTTATCGCTAAAAATAGGTTTGACTAATTATAAATCAATTGTAAAAGTAGATCATATTGATTAGGAATTCATTTAATTCAAATTTTAAGTAATAATAATATTTGAATTAAATATAATATATATGTATAAATTATATTTTCTACATTAATGTTAGGTTCAAGGAATTTTTTATTTGAGTCCGAACACATACATACAGATACATACATATGCATGCATACATACATACATACATACATACATATATATTGTTCAATAAAATAGTTCTCGTATTGATTTAAGAATAAAATAAAAAATCTTTTCTTCATTTGATAAAGAAAATTTTCATCTAGATATTTAATACACACACACATGTGTGTGTGTATAATGTGTGTGTGTTTGTATAGATGTGTGTATTTAGACATATTAAAACATTTATATTATTTTATTTTAGGTAACATAAATGTCTTTTTAGATTTAAAAATACGAATCTAATTTACGTGTATATGTATATGTGTACAAAACGTATATAAAATCATTTTACATATATAAAATTAATTTTAAATATTAATAAATAATTTTGTGTGAAAAAACTATTTTTTTGGTTGACAAAATTATATGTTTATGTATGTATGTGCGCGTGCTTGGTTTTATGCGTGTTGTAAGGTGACATATTTAAAACAAGGATTAGAATATACCTCAATAACGTTGTTAATTTTGCAATGTTAGAAAAGTGTTTCAACCTTCGAGTTTGCGTTCTTGACTCAAGCTTTTGTTTACAACTCTAAAGCTTAAGGAATTGTAATGGATGAGATGATAGCTTTTCCTTTAATATGAATGTGTCATATTTAAATGAGACTCCTTGAGTCTTATTTATAGTGGCGAGATTACACTTGGAAATGTCTTTTATATTTCCTTATATATCTCCATAAAGTCAAAACAAACATTATCCACTTATACCCCATATTTGATTAATAAATATATGCCACATATTTTTAAATAAGTTAAAATCAAATATAAAATTAGCCTTTAAATATATTAGTATATATTTAAATTAATTAATTAATTAATACCCATTATAAATTAAATAATTATATATGCAATTATACATAATTAAACAATTTATTTTGTAATAACAAAATTAGGATTAATTTTGTACATCAAATATATAAATTTATATTAATAATAATTTACGTAATAATTATACAAATTCAACTCCTTTTTTATCACAATCATCAATTATCATTAGATAATTTTGGTGTAACGCTGCATTTCTCTATTATGTGACTCATAGGTTGGTCCATAGTTAATATTAAACTATTTAAATATCAAAGCATGTGTGTGACAGAGTTAAGAGTGTGCTTTAGAGGTAGCTATGTAGTTTGATTATATAACTTAACTATTATAGCGAATCTTATTTGAAGTATAATAAGTTGTTGGTTTTATTTTCCATCGTATATATCGTTATATTAAGATATAAATAATGTTAAATATTTACAAATATTAAATATTCGGGAAAAGTATTTAATTGATTACAGCTATGAATGTGCTCGTAACCATGGGTAGTAAATCATATAAAATAAATACTTGTCCTTAAAAGGTCCTAGTCAAGATATATCAAGAATGAGATATCAATATATCCATTGATACTAGTGTATGTAACGATTTCCATAGGATGGACTCATGATCTTTGAGGCTAACCAAGGGATTACATATATATAGTTGTTTGGAACAATTATAGAATGACTTATCGAGATTCTTTTATAGGCTAAAAATCAAAAAGAAGTTTTCACGTGATGTTAAGTAGTAGCCTTTTGACTTTAGAACATTATGAATCTTAAGCATCTAAACTATATTTTGATCGTGGTAAATCATATGACAATGCAGGTCGTGTTAAGGCCATAGTTGGATAAGAGTTAAACTACTTGAAGTGAAACACTATTCAAGAAATGATTTATCTCCTTCGAATAAAAAGGTTAATATCACTTGGTAATTAACATAAAGTCAAAGTCCTTGACCAAAGCAAATCGGTTAATTTATAGTTATTATTGGATTGAACCATAGTCTTTGATGTTGGACTTCATAATTAACTTGGTTATTAATGATGTTTTGATCATTGATCGAGCGTTAGATATCCGAGTGATATAGTGATGAAAAAGAGAAAAAATGTGCATGATTTATCGTTGCTTAAGGGTGTCGCTCTAAAAGATAAAAAATTGGATTTTACTTGGATAATCTATAAGCAACTGAATTTATATCCACTACCGTGCTTCATCAAAGTCCATACAAGCTATAATATTAAAATTTCTTAAATATTACTGAGGACTGAGTTTACATGTGAGAGCCACACAACCACAACTCTTAGCTTCAATCGAAAATAATTTATTGATATAATTTATAAAAGTAATAAATAATTAATATGGAGAAATTAATATGACGATTATACTAAATTAATTTATTATTAAGTTTTGTATTATTAGAGGGCTAAAGAATCAACTAGTAAAATATATAATTGTTATATATTTAATTAATTATTATATTAGCTAAAAATAATATTTATTAAACAATAAAAAACTTACAGTAGCTAAAATTATTAATATTGATTAATATTTAGTGGAATAGGCATGCCGATGATAGCTAATTGGTTATTATTTAATTGGATTTTTGAACCTAGTTAATAAATAAAATTTGGCTTAGTGGAAATATATCGAGGAGATATTTTTAGCATTTGAGGTTATAAATAGAACTGCAGAGCCTCCATTTACACATACAAAATAATTTTCTCTCTGTTAATAAGTTATATCCTACTTGGTGGATTATTCAACTCCATCCTTGAGTTAGAGAAACGTTCACTCAAAGACGAATATGACAGTTTAAGGTGTAATCAATCGATTGGATTATCAAGTAAGTATTATTCCATAATTGTTTTACAATATGTACTTTTGATAATGTATAGTCCATAATTTTCAAGGTAAAATTATATTCATTCATACCAAAATAAATAAATAAGTAGCGTGTGCACATTTCCATATCATAATGGTGCATGCAAATCTCAATGCCATCCATCGATCTTCACTAACACCAGGATCCGGCTAAATTAGCAATGATGAGTTCATGACCATAATGCAGTGGACGTATGAGATTCAGCAGTGTTGGCTTCGTGATTCATGACGTTAAATCAAATTTTAGGTTTTCACTACTGTAAGATCGAGTCTGACTTTGGAGACATCAAGAGGTTCTGCTTGTCGAGTGGATCACGATGGGGTATGGTGGCAATGAAAATCGAATCAGTTTCCTATTACAGATGGCTAGGGTTTTGACAAAGGGAGAAGAAGAGAAAAGGAAAATTATATCAAACCTCTAAAACTTTAGAAATTAATTTTTAACCCTAAAAATTTAAGTGCGTGTAATTTTCATAAATAAGTTGCTAGTCATGTGCAACTTACGACATTGGGTTTGTATTAAAATTCTAATTTTTTAAATATTATTTAACTCATATCACATACTTGTTTATGACATTGTAAATAAGATATTAGCATTTTAACTTGTCAATAAGATATCTATAAATAACTAAATAAAGTAAAAATAATGAATTATGACATTATTTATTGTTTTAAAATTCATTTTCAAATCCAAACAAATTATATATCACTATATATAGATATATGTATGTATGTATGTAACGTATAATTCATTAAATATTATCTTAAATTAGTCAAATTATTTTGTTAAATATTATATTTAAATAAGAGTTATATATATAATATATATATATAATACATTGCTTTAAATAAATTTAAATATATAATAATAATGAAATTAATTAAGTATATACCACATTCAAATAAATTTACTCATAATAATTATAATATATCTTAAAGTGCAAATGATTCAAACATAAAACATTAAACATGATTTGATGTTAACAATATTATTCATAACACTATAAAATATCTAGTGCATAGCGAATTAATATGAATTTTTTTGGAATATGCCTCTTTTCATCCACTGTGCGATGCACCTGATCTAACAACTATATCAGAGCAAGCAAATGACAAGAGGTTCTCGTAGTGTGATCTATAACGAAGCATTATCTTTTATCCCTACATGTCTTAGGTCAAAGAGTTGACAGTCGTGCCTGTAGCAAATTGATGTTCTGAAGTAGTTAATTAAAATTAATAATGAAGTTATAAATGATTAAATGAGTTTTATTGATAAAACTATAAAATAATTTGGGATTAATCATAAATATTTGGAACTATAGAAAGTTGCTTGAGATATAAATAATGAAGATATTTGTGAAGTTAATTTTTTTATAGTAAAAGTATTTATTCAGTAGATCTGGTGAAAACATGATTTAGTTGATGGTATTTGTTAAATGTTAAACGATTAAGAATGAATTATTTTGGTGTTAAATATTTTTGAAGTTAGGAATTATTAATAAATGATGGTTTTGATTATTTTGAAGTAATATTAATGTTTTATGTTTGGGATGATTCTGTATGAAATTAAAAGTGGTTAAATAATTTTATAAGTTGAATAATAACAAATAAAAAGAGTTTAGGAATTTATTTTTAATAAGAAAAGGAAATTTTATTTCACCTATGTAAGGAGTTTGGAATTTATCAAATATGAGATTAAAAATGTAATTATGGAATATTTAGTTAAAATGAGTCAAAATATGGGAAATTACATAAAATTATATAATGGGTAAGTAATGTAAATTTATGAAAGAAATAAATTTGAAGTAGAGTGTAAAGTTAATTTTTGGCTAAGTAGAAATTAGTAGAAATGAAGGTGAGGGAAGTAAAGCAAAATAGTTAACTCGAGCCCAAACACGAAGCCCAACCCCATACTTCATGTACCTAGACTTTTCTTTATAACTTTTCCTCCATTCATAAAAATAACTTCACGTATACAAGTTTCTAGCTTCCACCAAAATGCAATTATTAAAATCCTAATCCACCTTTTTAAAAATTCATAACAAGTTATCCAAATTTCCAAACATTATGAAATTTGAAACCATGCTTCTCAACATGATTTTATACCTTTAGGAACCTTCAAAGTTGGATTTTGAGCAAGTTCGGTCTCATGTTGCACTTCTACTAAATGGGAATAATTAGGTTTTTTTGATGCTACGAAGGGTAATAGGAAGAATGGTGTTTCTCTTCGCTAAGGTGAGTATTATTTACTCAGAATCTATGTCTGAAATGCATACTTTTTCTCTTAAATGTTGAAGTATATGAATAGTTGCTTGAATTAATTTTCCTAAACCAATTTATTTAAAACAATTTTTGATTGCATATTCTGTCATATGGAGTGCGATATGGAAGGTAGAATGAAGTGTAGTTATTGTCATCGTAGTCGGGTTCAAATCAGAGGGGGCAATGAAGGCTGAAAGTCGACGAGATGACACATGGCTTGTAGTAATTTTTGCTTTAGATTGCGCTCGACCAGTGGGTCGGTCTGGAAGGACTGGCACACTGGTGTAATGGCATGAAGCTTGCTCCAGGCCCTTGTGGTACTATTTGTTTTTTTATTTATTTTACGTGAAAAAATTAAATAAAAGTTTGACTTTAGAAGTAGAGATTTGATGCATTTAAAATATAAAATTATTTCTATGAATTTTTTTTAATTTTAACTAATAATTATGGAATTAAATTGTTTTAAAAGAAGTTAAATTTTTTTTGGGTTTCACATAAATGTTTAAAAATCATATAAAATTCTAGAAAAATATGAAATGGTTTCTAATTGATATTTTTTGGGTTTTAAAGTGTATTTCATAATTTATGAGTATAAATAAGAGTTAAGAAAAATATATTCACAGACTGAAATTTAAAAGAAAACTTGTTTAGAACATATAAATTCAATTAAAAATCCTATTTAATTACAGGAAATTATGGAAAGATCATTATAAGTAATATTTATTAATATAAGATGTTTCTAAGGATTTGAATATAGAAAAGAGTTTTGGGAAGTTATTTGTAAAGATTAAAATCCTTATTTCTAGTTTTATACAAATGGAAAAAAAATTAAAACTTTAAAGTATGTAGAGGATTTTGGAACACTTCAAATCTTTTTTATAAATTAAATTTCTTTTCTAAGTAAATTATGTGCTTGTTTTATTATATTTTCTAAGTGATAAGGATATCGAATAAACGGAGTTATAATACCATCTAGTATAAGACTTTTGATAATATTTCTTCCATTATTCTTTGAACGTATTATGTAGAATATTATACTGTGATGCAAGTGCATGTTATGAGCATTGAGTAAATAAGCAAGTAGCACCAGGTGATATGGGACGCCAGGGCTAATATTTGTTCGTTTTTTTCGTAAGTAAATGTCACTTTTGTTTATATCGTGGGTTGGGAATTTGAAATTTCATCTAGAGGTGGCCCTTTTATAGTGGTAAGTAGTTGAGAGCCTCTTATTATCGAAGGACTATGGGTTGGAGTTACGTTGGAATTTATAGATTTATTCCCCAAGGACTAATTAGGAAAATGTTGTTATTTACTCTTAGGGTTGGTAGTCGAGGATTTATTATATTGAGATACTCTCATTTGGACTTATTGAGTCGAGAGTACTTATTATTACTCTCATTTCGACTCATATAGTTGAAAGTCCTAGTTGGAATCTGCATCATAAGGTTCATGCCACTATAGAGAATGTGTGATTATGACCCATCAAATAGGCTGGTATCCATTCTAGCGGTCCTAACCGTGGGGTCGCGCGCTGGATCCATGGTGTCAATTTGATGAGTTGAGGAGGATGAGGCTGAGAGATATTACTCTCATTAGAACCATTTCCTAGACATCACATAAAGGCTAATAGTCCATTGCCAAGAAAAAGGAGGAGTCATGACCAATGCATAACGTAGACTTGCGGAATGTTTATGACATGCGATGGATATGAGTGTTATGATTCTAGGAGTGACCAAGGGACTATATGAATTGGGCTACGGCCATTAGCATTTCCTAGAGCAATGCTACAGTACACTAATTTCCTATCTAGATGACTTAGGTAGATCTATTATTTATGAGACATTGGATGTTATCACCTTACTAAAAGATGATTAGTTAATATTGGAGACTAGCGGTGTGCTCTTCTGTCATTTGAGATAGCCTAAACCTAGACCAACTGCATGTTGTCTTTCTATATGACATTGGGGACTAGCTGCGTGCTTGTTTGTCACTCTCTCTTAGAGTCTTTTAACTAAGAGATATATTATTATGCCATATGCATCTAGCTCCTAAGGTTATATAGTTGAAAGTATCTTCTCTTATCAGAACTCTTAGTCAAGATATATCGCCATTTTTTTGTGTGTGCTATATTGTTTATATGTTGTATCATGAGTCTGCATATCCTGTTGTTCATATATATTTTAGGGCCATGCAGTCGATGGTTCTTAACCCTAGTTTGGGCTGACGGTCGAGATATACATTATTGTGTGTTATATTTGAATAGTAGTTTGGTTATTTAGATGATATTTCACCCATGCATTTCCTATGCTATTTGATGAGACGGTTTACTTTACTTTATCAAGGGTGGTTTTATATGTGCATAGTTAGTACGATGTTGATATATTTGAAATATTTATGACATTTTAGGTACCCTTATTCACACCAAGTCGGTTGTTAATATATATGTTGACATTTCCAGTCTAGACATAGTTTGATCCATGTGTTATTTATATAATATTTGGGTCAGCTTGAGACATTTCAGGTTCAAGAACGAAGTGATCATCTTGAGATTGTGGGCATAGTTGGAAGCTAGTATATTTGTAGATTAGTTTCTTATTTTATATCCTCATGTATGTATATGATGTTGGATTGTATATATTGGATATATACACTGTATCTATTTGGTAGAGAGCGGGCATTTCGACTTTTTGTTGACCCATTAAGTCTTATATGATGTATTATAGTCTATCATTGCATATGACTCTATGTTATTTGTTATTTATTTATTTATTGTGTATTGTTCTATCCTAGAAACGCACATGTTCATTGCTTTGTGCTTACCAAGTATGTTAGGTAAGTAGTTTATGATTTTTGAAACAAGTACCAGTGTTTTTCCAAGGAAATATTCATGCGTGATAGCCCAATATCACCTTATTCTCCATATTTTCAAACTGTATAACCTAGCAATACTCATTGCTAATGTGGGTATAGAGGTGGGGTGCTGTAGGTTGTATCATAACAGGTTTAGAACAATATAGAGTTTAAGCGACACTAGTGTTGACCTTAGACAAGACTTAGAATCTCTATCTCCATTGGTGTGTAGTAGATTATTGTATATACTTAAGTGATAGTAAAAGAATATGATGATTACTGAGGTAATCGTCTGAGGACTTTTTTTGTATTTTTCTTATTATATAATATATTTCTTCTACCTTTTGAGAGTTAAACTCTTCATGATATGTAGAGTAATTGATTGGGGTAGCGAAGGTAGAAGTAGTCGTTTAACAAGTAGGGATGGGCATTGTTGCTAGATATTCAACCTCTATATAGCTTTGAATGGAGTAATCCGATTCAATAGGAATTAGAATGCATAGCAAAAGCCGGTAAAATGTTTTCTGCTCAATAGCTTGGTTATTTGTTGATTGGCTGGATGATGTTGGATTTTATCGTGAGAATGTTTTGATAGAATTATCATGGTTGGATCAACGTTGTGGGTGAAATTCAGTATGAACTATCACTCAAGGGGAGTATCCCACTTAAGTATTAATATTTAGAACCATGCGGTGTCAGCGGTGTTGTGATTACCACAAGAGATATTGGAAAATTGGTTCTCTTATACAATATAATGTGTGCTTGTGCGTGTGTGTATAATTTAACTTAAAGAGCTTGCTTGGTTGTATGCATGAATGGTTGATGTGTGATTGTTTGGATTATTGTAAATAAATTATTATTCAATTTTATTTACAAAAATTATTTAGAAATTTTTTTAATACAAGCAATGTGTGGGTGTGATATTAGATAATGTTTTAATATGATAACATAATTGTTTTTACAAAGCAAGTTTATTAGAATAAATATAGCTTTGGAAACTGTTTTATTATAAGCAAGCAATTACTCTATAAAGATCAAGTTGTTTAAAGTATACCTATAAGCAAATATTTAAAGCGGTGTTTGAAGTTAATATAGTGTTGGTCTATCCATGAGTACTCTAAGAATTTTGGTTGATGTGCATGATCAGACGAGACATCTGGGAACAAATTATGGTCAGTTTATGTAAAGTGAAACCATTTGATATCCTTAAATGTTAAGGATGACCAAATATACTTTTGTAAATGGTTCTTTACGATGTTATAGTAAGGGTTTTCTTTTGAATGGTTTAACCATTTGGAAAGGACAATGAACATATAAGAGTGGATGTAACCTAAGACATAGTTGGAATGAATAGAGTGAATGGTCACTTCTACTTTATAAAGTACCATTAGAAATGAGAATTATAAAATAATAATAGATACTTAACAAGGAATAAGAAATATGATATCTATTCCAAATGTATTTTGACATATAATTTTTTTTCCTATGAGATTTATTTATTTGAATTTAAGATGTTTGATCTAAAAATTATCAACTATAAACCAATTACAGTAAATGAAATAAAAAAGCCTATATTCAGTGGTTGAATGAAACTCTATATTAGTACACTAATATGGTAATGGCAGACATAGTGGGAATATGCCATATAAAACTTATTATTCGCATCAAGTTACGAAAATTATTTTCGTAAAGCATACCAAATGTCATTTATGAAAGAATAAATATTTTAATGTTGACCGAAAAACAAACATAGTTTTATTTTAATATGAATATTATGAATGTTCGTTATAAAATAAACTATAATAGTGGTGTTTGCGATGCATTGGAAAATACAGAATATCTAAGTTTATTTACAATTATTTGGAATTACAGATTAAGCCATAATTTGAGAAATAATTTTTTGAATATATGATTATGAATCATATGGTATTATTTAGTTATTTCTCAGATAATTAATGTCAAAGCACCCATTCAGTAGAAGCGACATACGAGTTGATGAACTCTTCGTATTAATACTAGATGTACGCAATCGTAGGTTTGATAACACCAAATGGTCTACACACTTTGTTGAATTCACCGATTAATTATCATAAACATGAACATGTGTATTTGATACACATGTATCATGTCCATGATAAGTTCATAGAATATAAAACGAATGTAAATGAAATTGCATGCAATAGAAAATAAAATGATTCGGTTTGATCGAATATGTGAGTATATTGGAATGAGTTCTGAATGTACTAAAATGAATAAGGATTCAATCTCAAAAGCCACACCTCCATAACATACATAATGATGCATAGAAAAAGAGTAATCGGACTTTATCAAGCAAAGTACAATTAATGACGAGTGAAGTTGAGTTTGCTCCTTTTTATAAGGTTGTGTATTTAAGACTATTACATAAGGTTAAAATAAATTTCATCTAAAGCATAGTTTACAAAATCATACGAGATAAGGGTTTATAAGAAAACCCAACAACTTCCTAGGCCAAGGAATGGGCAGGTTGTGTAAGTCGAAAGACTGCACGTAATAAT
The DNA here is from genome assembly GCA_030765085.1 of Allium cepa. Classification (NCBI taxonomy): domain Eukaryota; kingdom Viridiplantae; phylum Streptophyta; class Magnoliopsida; order Asparagales; family Amaryllidaceae; genus Allium; species Allium cepa. The sequence continues at coordinate 593,999,446 of CM060928.1, forward strand.
TGTGCTCGATGGATCTTATATGAATCACCCCAACAGAAGTTTGGTAATGATAGTCATTGGATGACCAATTTATGTTTTGAACATAAGTATTATAAAGTAAAACCAAATCAATTCATATGTAAGACAATTCATAAATGTTTATGAATGACTATTCCGTTACACTGAGAATAATAGTTGTTTCAAGAATTACCAACTTCATAGCGAAGGAATTTCTTTAAAAAATTATTTATAGTAATATATATTTGGATACGATCCAAAGATGAAACTGATTATGTGGGATGAAATGAAATTAATCAATCCTAAATGGACACAACACATTAGAATTTCTAATAAGTATTTTTGCATATTGAAGAGAAACTATGAGTTTTTTTATCAATGTTGAGGATGGATAATCCTCGATTGTCAATAAACCGTTAGGAGTATTGATTCTGCCATATGATATGATGCACATATCCAAAAGGACTCTAATTATGTTATCAAAATATGATTTTGATGGTTGTACATAAAGGGATATGATCTAATGGCCGCAAATGTGCCTTCAAGAGCAAGACTAATGTAGTTAGAGTATAATGAGCAATGTTGATAAGAATAACATCATAAATTTCAACTGTTGAAATTAGCATAAAGGATTCGTTATTCAACGTGCTCAAGTTATTTTAGATTTACTCACAGAATTATCGCTTGGTATAACTTTATTTTTTGGCACACATGTGTTGAAATAGAAAATTCAAAACAATGATTTAGAATAGGAGTGATATTGAGTTTGTGTGTTTTTCGGATATGATCTAAGAATGAAAGTATGTTCTATAAGCATCAATATTGAATAACTATTTTGGTAGAAATATCAAAGAGTTTGATTTTTAGTCAAAATGTAGAGGAAGCATGTCTATATGAAAAGAACCATTGAAAGATACTTGGATATTTCTATACTACAGGTAAATCAACATACCGTCGATTGTTAAAAATGTACTTATGTTACAACCAATAATAGTTTAGTTGTTTAATACTTGACATTGGATTTATAAATGATATCTTTTATAATAAGTATAAAGGATGTTGAGAATGTCCCAAACTATAGGCAAAGACATTATATTAAAATGTTTAATATGGAATATGTAAGATTGGTTCCTTATGTATTGAGAATATGAATTATCTTACATGTTGTATTGTCTACAATGTCATAATTTGCTTATGTATTTGATTCATGAAGCAAATATCAAATATAAATAAGGATCACTAAATGGTAGTTTAGAATATTCTTGAGTATTCACGAAATACTAGAGAATTGTTTGCAGAAGTAATGAATTCCTTTTAAAGGAGTGTTCAGACTCGAATTTCATCAATGCCATCGAGTAGAATATGTCAACAATAAATTCATATTTAAACCTTTTTTAAAGAGCTTTAAGTTGGAAATGTTTCAAATAAGAAGTTGTGGCTAATTCAACGTAGGCTATAACATAGCTTTGAATAATGTCATAATAAAAGCAATGTGTAAATATAAATACACAAATTTTGTAACTGAACTAGGGGCGATTCTAAGAATTGAGAATACTAATCATTGTTATATGATAATAATGTAATGATAAGAACTCACTAAAACTCAAGGAACTTATTCCAAATAGCTCCACATGGTAAATGTGGTTTATCAGCATCGGAGAAAGTTGATTGACAAAGTAGATAATTAAAATAGCACAACAGATACACTAACAAAGGGATTAGATCGATCAGTTCTTATCAAATCGACCGAAGACATGAGAAAGAGATTCCATAATTGGCCCTAAGTGTAAGTGGGGGATTGATTGGGTTAGTGGTATGCCCTAGGAGCGGTTATGTAATTGTTACATATATCCAACTCAATAAATAATCTTGTTCAAAATAAAACGTGTTTTCTTTCTATTATATACTTGATATACTGAGTTATATTAATTAATTAATTTAATTAAAACTATATTTAATAGAAAATCCATAAATAATATGTTTTGTGATTGTAGTTGTAATGTATTGGAATAATGAGTGATTTATCATAATAAAATAAACATATTACTTTAAATAATCCCACTCAAACTGTATCGAGACTCGATATTGATACATCCTTTGAGATTAGAGTATATAACGCACTCCAAATATTGGACGGTGTATTTCTCGTAGCTGTTGAGGGCGCCGAAGGGTTACATATGATAATTATTGGATAACTGTGGAATGAATCATTTGATGGTTTTCTATCGATTAGTATAATTATGGTCAAAAAGAAAATATCGATGTGACAATATTACACAATTTCCCCAACCTGAGAATACTACCGAGCTATAATGTGGAAACTCCACTTTTATTATAGTTAAATTATAGCAAGATGTCCATTGATGACAATATTGGGTCGAGTGGAAGTGTAACGACCCAGAATTTCAAGCACTTCATATTTAAATATCTAAATCATTAAAATATTTGTATTTAGGATTTAATGTTGTTAAATATGATTTTATAGCCTAGTTAAACACTTTTTAATTAATAACTAATGATGGAAAATTCAATTTTGAATTGTGTTTACAAAAAATACACTTTGAATAAATACTAAAATGTGAGTGGAGTTTTTTTTGTTAATAATCAACTTTTTGTTAAATAAAAGTTGTTTGAGTATTTGTACAATAGTATGATAGCATATGAATACATTAACAAGTATTAACGCATCTCTCTTCATAACCAAAATTAATTAAAACATAAGTTCTTCATGAAGGAGATATTGACCCTTGATTTAAGGAGGTATGGTGTGTAAGAGGTATGGAGTGTAAGAGGTATGGAGTGTAAGAGGTATGGGCAAGCATGATAGTGGAGGGGTTTAAGGGTCTTTAGCCATTCATTCTCGAAGCTATAAATAAGTGGGCAAGCCTCTTCATTTCTACACCAATCTACTTCTAACCAATGTCTTCACTTCTTTCTCTTCTTCCCCTCTTCTTACCCATGGCCGTGAGCATGGGAGTAGATAATGGCCTTAGGCCATGAGTATTCGTGGAGGAAAAGGTGGCCTTGGGCCATGTGCTATGGTGGAGGAGGAGGAGGAGGTTAGGACACGAGCTAGGAGAGGGGAAAAGTTGATGGATCTGTTCAAAGGAAGAAAGGAGAGGAATTTGGCCATAGGCTAGGAGCAAAAAGGGAAGTGATAGTGGGAGTGTTTGGTTGATTAAAAGTTGGTAGGAAGTGTAGGGTTTTAATGAAAGTGAGCTATTATAACTTTGAACGAATCTAATAACTTAAGGATTGTTTGTTAATAACTTGCTAAATTCACTTACTAAAATCTATGATAATATACCCTAAATATTCAAAGTTATAACCCTTAATTATGTGCTCTACCTAGCATGTGATTTGTTTAGATAGCCTGCCTTAAAAAGCTTTGAATTGTGTTGTTCAAATTAAGTACATTTGGACATCTAATATGGGCATGTTGATTAAGTACATATGTTGATACATGTTTAGTAGTGATGTGTTTATTGGGAATCTATATGTGTGTAAAACTAAATGATATTAAATATTATATTGAATACGGAATTGTCCTTATAGAAATAGTTTCTATAAATGCACTTTGAATCCCTTAACTTTAACTTGTGCAATTTGAAGATTTGTGAACATATCCAGACATAACCTGTTTGGTTTTTATATACAATACTATAAGTGTTTAGAAAAGTAAAGGATATGTTTGAAAAGTTATAGAAAATGCAAACCAAAGTTATAAAAGTTAATAGCAAAATAGTCGCTAAAACGACACTTTGAAATTCCTTGTTTCTAGGAAATAACGATTATTTTTGTGGAAACTTTCTTAATAATTTATTTACCATTTTAAAAATTAAATAATATATTATTATTGTAAAATTTTTGAATTTTAGGTCATTGGATGGCTAGTTGAATAAAGAGGCAAAAGTTATAACGAAATAGTCGCTATATGAGCACTTCAGAAAAATACATTATTTTCGAAAATTCTTACAAAATAATTAAATGGTATTCTTTTGAATTCTTCTTCATGGTTTTCAAGTACCCAAAGTATACTAACTAGTGAAATAATGGATCTAAAATCATTTGTTAAGGCATCGAAAACTAGGTGCAAAGTTGTAGCAAAACAGGTTTAAAACATGTAACGCAATTTTAGAGGGCATTTCTAGAAATGCTATCTTTGCCATTTGAAACTATAAATTATTTAAAAATGATATTAAAATTATTATTTTTCTCTAATCTTTGTAGAGTTGTTTTATAACTTATAATATAGTGTTTTAAAATCGGTTTCAAGTTTAAATATATTTTTAATAATTAATTACGAATTTCTAAACTAACTGGCTTTTAAAATAAAACATGTTTATTTTGGTTTTTTTTACATATTTCAAAATTTATTATTTTTACATAATATTCTACATAAATAATTATCACAGGTTTTAAAGTCGTTTTAAAACCATTTTAACATATTAGTAAGTATTTTAAAGGTATTCCTTTATATACATAAATTTAAAAGTAAATTAAGTAAATTTAATAAAGGAAGTTTGGGTTTTAACACTTAGGTTAAAATAAATGGTTTTGTGAAATTAATTAAAAGTGTATTATCTTTTTATAAGTGTGGACATGCTTTGTTCTTTAAAATAAATATTTTAAAGTTAATGATAGATATAAGTAAAAGGTTTTGGGTTGTAGTAAACATTGTTTTAAACCCTTATTATTATTATACTTAGGAATATAATTAAGTATTTAGTATGAATACTTTAAGGTCAAGTGTAAATGAATGTTTGGGTTTGTTGTGACAATTTTCCAAATAACATTTGTCTTAAACCCTTAAGTGTAATCAAATTTTAAAAGCAAGTTTAAAGAGAAATGTTTCTAAAAGTATGAAATGATTTGGGTTTGTGGTAGCAATGTTTGAGTAACATTTGTGCTAAGCCCTTTAAAATGTAATTAAATCTTTAAAAGAGAGTTTTAAAGATGATGAACTAATGTGAAGTGTTTTGGGTTTGTAGTAAACAATGTTTTAGCAACACTTATTTTTAAACCCTAGAATTATATTTTAAAAAGGAAAAAATATTATAAATATTAATGGATCGTTAATAATATAATTTTAAAGATAACAATAAGTGTTGAAATATTTTTATAAAAAGATAGAAAAAGTTATATGTTTAATTTGTAAAAGAGAAGGAGTTTATAGTAACAATGTTTTTAGTAGCAATTGTTTTTAATTTCTTTGATTATATTTTGAAGTAAGTGATTTGTGAATATACTTATACCGTTGAGATAAGTTATGAATACTTTTTTAAGTATTGAAAATAGCATAAGTGAATAATGAAATAGTAGAATAGATGTATATATCTTTTATAAAGGAAATTATATGTATACACATACAAGTATATAAAGGAGTTTCAATTAATAAAGAAATATTAATTAATAAAGGAAGTTTCATTAATAAAGAGGTTTATTGAGTAAAAGTTGGTCTTACTAATAAAAACGGCTTTAATTAATAAAAGATTATTAATTAATAAGGGGATTCGAAGTCGTTTATATGACTTGATCATTCTTATGTGTTTGACCATGCTTGGTTCCTTGTAAAATTAAACCTCTGAATTGATTGTTTAATTTTATTTGATAGTTAAATAACTGATTATCAAATCTTAACCAAATATACTCAAGAAATATCTAGAAGAAACACAGGAATTATATGGTACAATTATCTTTCGTGATGCTATAATGTATATATAAACTAGTTCTGCTCTTCTAGGACAGATGATAAGGAAATTTATCTTCTTAAACGGTTCGGAGGTGATCTTCACACTTATGTATTGCCTGTTTATTTCCCATAGAAGTAGAGTTGAGATTACCGAAAACCATCAATTGGTTTTGGAGAGCCCGGTAAGCGGGGGAGTGTACTTATATAAGATGACTTGAAATCGTAACCACTCTAAAACCATATACATGTTCTATTCTTTGGAAGAGGTTTATGATTGGTTCGAGATGCTGGAATCTATACAGGGATTCGAGATCTGTTTGAGATGCTCGAACACATATAGTTGTTCATGATCTATTTTGAGATGTGAGAATCCATATGTGATTCTGAGACCTGTTGAGGTATGGTAATCCGTGTGTGGTTTCAAGATCTATTTGAGTTATAACTCTTGTGTTGGAATGCTAAACGTAGCCTCATCATCGGTATTGACAAAAAGCAGAGTATGAAGGCACAATCTAGGGGTTTGGCTAACCTAGAGGGTTACAACAATCCATTATTCGTAGTATACTTTTGATTGACGGGCCAGGAGGTTTTGATATCTAGTGGTCGCGTTGTTCGTATTAGTGTTATAGCGTTGAGACTAATTGTGTTAACCTTATGGTACATCACTAGAGATGTATGCTGCTCGGAAGGCCATCTCCGATCCTTATGCAGGAGATCCGCTTCGTAGCAACATGGGCATCCTCATGGAATCCTACATAATAAGCGCACGTGCCTTAGTGGTTTGATTTATATACCTATTATTGCTGTGTTGCACACTCACTCACAATATAGCTATCTCTTATGTATTTTCAACTCTAGACATTATTATAATATTAATAGATTTTCTTATGAAATGGTTTGGTTATCATAAGGTAAAAAATCAGCCGTGTTAATGAGCGGCGTAGTCTTATGAGATACCTTTATTTTGAAAGGTTTTATAACATTAAATAATTTTGATGATTTAAGTTTCTCACATCGGTTTACCGGACTGATCAAGGTGTAATTTTCTTATAATACTCGGGTCAGCCCCATGTATATTTCAAGATTTTGTTAATGTTCATTGGAGCTCTTGGAGAGAAGCTCAATGATTACCTACCATAGTTTTTATTTCCACCGCATTACTTTGTTTATATATTAGTAATTGCAAGGACATGCAGTTATAACTTTCCTGGGTGATGTTAGCTTAGTTTTCTCTGATTATTATATACATATAGTTTTTCTTTTAAGATAATTATGATATTATATGTTATCATTTCGTTATGAGATTTGGACGTTTTTTCCCTCCTCATGCTTATTCCTTTTTTTCCCTCTTTTATTTTATCCTAACTTTTTGTCTTTTCGGCATTGGGTGCTGGCACGAGAATATGGTGGATGTATTAGTGTCGACATTTAAGGATCGAAAAGCCGATCATTACCTCTTGGCATTAGAGCTGAAGGTTTAATAATTTTTTTTAGCTTTTGTTGGGTATAACACAATAAGTGATAGTGTAATGGATGCCCTAATATGAGTTTAGCGTATTATACATATAAGAGCATAGTTGTTAGTGCTTTAAAAATGTTTTATATTATTTTAATAGGTTTTTTGAGTGGTTTATGAATTCTAATCGGTACATGGGACGCCATGTATCGGTAGAGATTTCTAAATACTCAAAGAAGGCAAACCAACACAGTATTATGTTCAAAAATTGGCAAATGAAATAATTTTACCTAGGATTACATTTTATATAAAAATATATAATTTACATAAATTGATATAATTATTTATGATACATTTGTTTGTTAGGAAATGATAGTATCCAATTATTATCGTTTATTATTTGTTTAGTTGTGCTCGGTTAATTTATAGGCATTGACTATTATTTATTGATTTGTAAGTAATTTATCTTCTTCAATAGGGGTTGGATAGATAGTAATTTTGGAAACATTAAAAAGAACACGTTATGAATTAAATTTCAAAATTTGACTATAAGGCTTTCGATGATAATGTTGGGTTAAAAGGTTAACGTGACGACCCACTTTTTTTGGACAGTTTAAGTCGACAAAAAACCGTACATGTCTTACTCAAACCATTCAAAAGTGTATATTATCAATGAGGTTTAATAAAGAAAACAAGAGAAAAGAAGGAAAACAATACACAGAATCTCGCATCGGAATGACAAAATACAATACTCAAATAAAACAGTTCATGAAGTTGTTTTACAATATACATTTTATTACACATTTTTACAACATTAATCAAAGTATAATAAACAACATATCACACAACGCAGTGGAATAATAATAATAATTACGATCACTAATCTTCATCTTCATCTCCAAAGAATAACGTCTTCAAAACACTGAAATACCCAGGCTGACCCGAGCATAATGAAAAACAATACATTCGAGTCGGAACTAAAAATTCCTATGTAAGTCAAATCAATATTGTTACTCGGTACCTTGGCCCGACTACAAAGCGGTAGTTGTAGAAACCATTGTGGAACGTTGATGGGAGTAGGGTCAAGAATTTATCTACATCGGGTTATGGAGGAGTTTACTTCGAGTCATAAGGGCGTTTACTTCGATTCATCTCATTATCGACTTTAAGTCAGTGTGAATCAACTATTAGGGATCGACATACGAGTGGGTCGGTGTTAATTTGAGCCTAGAGATCGTTTGGCATTAGGTCGGCATAATTATGGGGGGTTCGGTGTGGAAAAGGGATCGGCAGTGGAGAATGGCTAGGGGTCGGTCATTTCGGATCGGCATGAAGCATGTGGGTCGGTCACTTTGCATCGATGTGTTCAAGTCAGGTCGGAACTCGAAGTGGTCGGTCACTTTGGGTCAGTGTATTTGGATCAAGTCGACACTTGAAAGGGTCAGCATAACTTTGGGTTAGAGATGGCAATTCCTCGGGTCGGCATTGAGTGGCATCGATATGTTTACATGAGCTTGATAGGTGCCCCGGATCAGCATACTTTGAGTCATTTCTTGCCTGACTTCAGATTGTCAAGGGAACTTGGGGTCGGCATCCCATTAACTCGAGGGGTCGGAATTATGGAAAGGAAGAATGGTTTAGCATAGGCAAGAGGGATAGTTGCTTCGAGTCATGGTCCGGAATCCTTCGAGCCAGAATTAGGACTGCATCGAGTCAACACCCAAGTAAACACCGGGTCGGCTTTGAGGGATTGGCATTCCTAGGTTGGCTTTTCTAACTTGTCAGTTGTGGGCTGAACTCTCTTGGTAATGGGCCTGAATGACTAAAGAGAGAGATTCAAGCTCAGAGAAGCTAGGTTATCTCCATCTTTAAATAGAGGGCAGGGCTCCATTTTTGGGGTTCTTTTTTGGTGTACGGAGAGGAGACACTACCATTTTTTGTACTCATTTCCTTTTCATCCTAAACTGAATTCAAGCCGTTCTTTGTCAATTGTATCTGTATTAAAACAGTTGAGAAAGCAATAAAAATTACATTCAAAGTGGACGTAGGCAGTTACGCCGAACCACTATAATTATGTTGTTCTCGTTTTTTGCCGTTATTTTTGCATTATATTGTGTTATTCCTCTGTTTCCATTTACTTTCTTCATTTATCTCTCAACACAAATCTACTCTAGGGTATTTGTGACTAATTCTGGTGCTTTCACTAAGAATCTTGATTCTCAAGCTGCTAGGATCGATTTTGGTGCTACTGGATTGAAGAAATCCCTTGAAGGAGATCCAAGTTTATTCTCACAAGTTTACAGATTCTATTTAGAGTTTCCATAGATAACTCTAAAATGGCAAGGCCATGCACCCGATCTGCCTCCCACAATGCTGATGCCAATGAGACTGCTAGTGTCCAGCAAGTAGGACCAAGCAACCAACCAACCAGCTAATGTAGGTGTGGAACCTGTCACCATCCAAAGCCATGTAGAAGCCGTTACCCAGGCTGAGTTCAATGGTCTGATGCGGGAGCTCATGGAAAGTAAGAGACAACTTAATGAGAAGATCTAAGCAAATGCCAACTTAATGAACCAGATCGCCCAACATCAACATCAGAATGCTTGTGGAAGCTCCGTTTCCTACTCATCATCTGACAACTCAACTTCATCAAATGAACATCATAGGCTTTAGGCGCCGTAGGATTGAAACAGCGCAAACCGGAGCAATAGAGGAATTTGTGACAAGTCGCCACGGATAATCCAACAGAGCTGATCCAAAATCCTTGACTGGGACAGTGGCTCCTCAACTACACCTGGGAAGTCACGCTCCACCTGGAGTGAGAAACTTAGGCTCTGGAGCGTGCATAGAAGCTGGTCAACTGCCTCACCAGGGTGGTAATGAAGTAGGTCCTCAGGGTGCATACGTAGATGATCATAGGTCAAGAAGGTGCCAACCGAAGCAACCACACAGGACGGATATTGACCTAGCACCTCTTATTTAGATTTCGGATTTGTCTGCTAAGGTAATGCAGCCGATGAGGGAGAATCAGGGCTTTACCAATGATGATTGGGGAGTATCGAGGAGTCATACTCCATTTACTGATAACATCTTACAAGCTGAGTATCCTTCGAGGTTTTGCATGCCTACAATGCTTGCTTATGAAGGGAAAATCGACGCTTGATAGCACATAATGAGGTACGAGTGGATGATGGACTTGGCTAGGGAAAATGATGTGATCAAGTGCAGGTGCTTCCTAATAACTCTGTCCGGAGTCACTACCATGTTGTTCACAAGATTCCCCCCGCGGTCGATCTGTTCGCGAAGTCGGTGATCAGGCTTGCTATTAGGAAAGAGGGGCTCTTGCATACTGACCTTTTAGAGTAGTGCGCAGTATCGCCTCAGAGAGCATATGAAGCTACCTATACCGAAAGAGCTTACTGTTCATCTACTTGAAGAGAGGTAGGCTGCCTCGCATAATACCTGCTCCAGATTTGATGAGCTGGCGACAAAATTCATGGAGCAGTTCAGGATCCATGCTACTCGTTCAAAAGACGTGATGTCATTATCCAGTGTGATTCAGGCTCCGGGTGAGTCGTCGAAGGACTATTTGTAGAGATTCCACGTTGCTGCTACCGATATTAGCAATCTGAATGACCATGCCATTGTTATGGCCATGATGCGAGGTGTTGATCCGGAATCTGAGTTTGGTGACTGGTTAGCAGGAAAACCGCTAACCACCCTGGAGCGTTTTTATTCAAAGGAAAATCAGTTTATGAGAAAGGAGGAGGCTAAGTTGTCGAAAAGGGGCAGTGCTGCATGACCTAGCAGGGAAGCGGTGCAAAGCAAATTGCAGTGAAGCAATCTGGCGAGAGCTCGGGTAAGGTACAAGTTAACGTTCAAAGTAAACCGAAGCAACCAAAAGGAACCAAATGAGGAAATTCCAGACGAAAGAGGGAAGCAGGAAAGAGGAATCCATGGATCCCTACTTATAATGAATATACACCCCCGAACATATCTTTGGAAAATATTTATCTATCCACTTGTAATACTTTTCAATACCGAAAACCGAGCCCAAAAGAATAGACTGAAGAACAAAAGCAAATCGGGAAGTACTGCCAATTTCATGAGACCTATGGGCACAACACTAATGAATGTAGGAATCTCCACGATGCTAAAGAAAAGCTAATCCTCCAGTAAAAGTTGCAGCAATTTGTCAAAAATCCATTGGAAGGCGGACATGGGACGTACGATCCTAACCGAGGCCAAGCTCCACGTCGACCTGAAGAGCCCGCTCAGACCGACGAAAGACTGGTGATAAACACAATAGTTGGTGGGCCTTATCCTGCAGATAATTGTTGGCAAGAAATGGAACATTATGCTAGTTCCTTGAGACATGCGGATTTCGAGTGTTGCTCAACCATAGAAGACGGGACTCCGACAAAGCAATAACGAATGATGATGGATGATATATTGTTCAGGAGTAGGGATGTCGATCAAGTGGAGGCTCCTACTATTGATCCAATAGTTATCTCAACTTTGATCGGACCAGCACTTGTGAGAAAAATATTAATTGATTGTGGAAGTTTTGTCAATATTATCTTTAAGAAAGCATATGATCAAATGAAGATGGAGGCTAAGGATCTGAAACCATCTAAAGCTCGTATTCATGGCTTTAATGGTGCAACAACGGAAGCAATGGGTTTTGTTGAGTTGTCAGTCGAGTTAGGCGAAGGTGAACGTAGGAGGGTGCAGATCCTACCGTTCATTGTTTTGGATGTTGATTTTCCACATAATGTTTTTCTGGGCCGACCGGCTCTGGCTGAGTTTAGGGCGGCTTTGGCCTCATGGTGCTTGACTTTGAAATTTCCGACGGACAATGGTGTTGGTGTAGTGCATGGAGATCAAGCTACTATTCGTACTTGTTACGTGGTCGAGCTGAGAGAGGCCCAACAAAGAGAGAAGGGAAAGGGTGTGGATAAGTCCGTCCACATCCATATTGCTGAAGACTGATAAGTAGCGCTTGAGCCTTGGCTTGAGCAACATAGTCGGTTCTATAAAGATATAGATCCAAGAGACGATGATGAAGTACCCGAAGAAGCTAAGGCAGCGTCGGACGAGCTGATGATTGACATCACAGTCAGCCATGATTACCCGATGCAGGTATTAAAAATAGGAACACAACTCAGCCCCTCGATGATGAGGGATCTTACTCATTTTCTTCGGTGTATCTTGATGTTTTTGATTGGACCCATTCTGATATGTGTGGGATTTCACCCGCCATCATGGGCCATATATTGAATATTGATCCAAAGTATGTCCCGGTATAGTAGAAGAGATGAGGCATGGACCCAGAGAGGTCCATTGCTCTCAAGGAGGAGGTGGATAAACTTAAAGCCAACGGGTTTACTCATGACGCCCTCTATCTCAAATATATCTAATCATGTACTGGTAAGGAAAGTGAACGAGAAATGGAGGACTTGTGTTAATTTTTCGGACCTTAACAAAGTTTGCCCAAAAGGATAGTTTTCCCTTGCCTAGAATTGATCAGCTAGTTGACTCAACAGCGGGACATGAGTTGTTGTTGTTGTTTATGGATGCGTATTCGGGATACAATCAAATTCCTATGCACATTCTAGATCAGTAGCACACCAGTTTTTTCACAGATGTTGGATTGTACTATTACGTGGTAATGCCGTCTAAGTTGAAGAATGTAGGAGCAACTTATCAACATATGGTGAATCATATGTTTAAGGATCAAATTGGTAGAATGATGGAAGTCTGTGTGGATGACATGCTCGTGAAGTCACGGCAGTCAAACGACCGCATTCGTGACTTAGCGGAGATGTTTAATATACTCAGGTTCTACAGCATGAAAATCAATTGGTTGAAGTGTTCCTTTGGGGTTGCATTTGGAAAGTTTCTAGGTTTCATTATCAATGCACGAGGAATTGAAGTGAACCCGGGAAAGATTCAAGCTATTCGGGATATACAGGCACCCAGAACTATAAAACAAGTGCAGATCCTGAACGAGAAGATCGGTGCATTGAGTTGCTTTATATCCAGGGCAACTGAAAAATGTATCCCTTTCTTTGATTTGATAAGGGAAGGGAAAAGGAATTTTGAGTGGACGTCGCATAGCGAAGACGCGTTTCGAGCGCTGGTGAGTCACCTATAGAGGCCTATTATTTTGTCAAAGCCCATGGATCATGAGGAGCTGTATATTTACCTAGTCGAATCCCAGCATGCCATAAGCACAGCTTTGATTCGTGAGGAAGACCGAATCCAAAAGCTAGTGTACTATGTTAGAAGTGTTTAATAGGGACAGAAAGAAATTATCCCAGATAGAGAAGATGACTTACTGCTTGGTAATCGCATCGTGCAAACTCCACCCATATTTCCAAGCACATCCAATCAGCATCTATACCGACCAATCTTTACGGAAGGAACTCCAACGACCGAAAACTTCTAGAAGATTACTCAATTGAAACATCGAGCTCAGTCAGTTCGACATCATCTTCCTGCCTCGGATAGCTATCCGGGGACAAGCATTGGCAGATTTTATTGCCGAGTTCACTATGCAAGACAATCTGAATGTACGTGATGTGATTCGCACTGTGTGATGGAAATTGTATACCGATGGAGTGTCTAATGATCATTGTTTTAGGGCTGGTGCTGTTCTTGCGACTCCCAAGAATCAGTCGATTTGTCATTCTTTGAAGTTTGATTTCCCCGCTACGAACAACGAAGCTAAGTATGCATCAATGATCGCTGGACTGAAGCTTGCTAAAGAACTTGGAGTGAAATCGATCAAAATATTTTGTAACTCACAAATGGTGGTGTACCAAGTCTAGGGAGACTACCAGGCAAAGGGAAAGAGGCTTGCTCCGTACCTTACTTGGGTCTAGAAATTGTTAGCGGACCTCGAATACTATGATATTTTGCATATCCCACGAGCAAAACGGGAAAGCCGATTCCTTGGCAAAATTCACAAGTACTGGTGACGCACAACAGATGGGCTCAGTTTCCATCAAAACTCTACATCCACCGAGTATAAATTTGATGAAAGTTGAACTTGTGCCAGAGTTGGAGACTGAAAGGGATTCATGGATGTTGTTTGCACAAAAAATGGGCAAACACCTCCAAATCGTATGAATTAGTTGATTTTATGTTGTTCTTAGTGATTTTGGTGATTTATGCAAATATATAAAAAGCAGGGACTAAACTGTAAAAGACGCACAGATTTATAGTGGTTCGGCCAGAACGTGCCTACGTCCACTTTATATGCTATTCCCCTTTTCTCTTCAGATTACAAGTACAAAGCTTTTATTACAAGTAACTGAAAGTTGTTTGAAAGTTCTATCCGTGCTTGAGCTCTCAAACTTGTCTGCCATTGTTGTACCTCTGCCCCTCTATTTATAGAGTGAGGCTGGGGGCAGGGGTCCTGGATGTATATAGCCGTTGGTGGGCCTGGGCTGAAGCAATCTGGCCTGGCAACTTTAGATCGGCAAGGCCCTGGTTCGATGGTGGTTGGTCCGGCTTGGTCTTGGAGGTGAGATGGTTCGGTAGTGGTGAGGATATGGGTTGGTTCGGTGCCTCGGTTGGTTCGGTTAGGAGTTGGTATGTCATTTGGACCGGTAGTAGGTGGTGTGAGGGTTGGTCCGGTGATGGAGGAAAGGCTTTGGTTCGGTGGTAGCATGGATCGGTGGAGTTGGACAGGTAGTAGCATGGAGGTGGAGTTGGACAGGTAGTAGCATGGATCGGTGGAGGCTGGTTCGGCCATGCATAGGAAGCGGGGTTGGTTCGGTGGTAGGCGGAAACACGCCCAACATTTGCCCCCCAAAGTGGGGCATATGCTAGCATAATGCCGCGCTTTTTTTTAGCTCGGACATCCTTATTCGGACCTATGCGCCGAACCATTTGGTCCGGTCATCCACGTTTGCTTATAAGTATGGACCTTGTGTCTCCGTTACCCCATACCTGCCGAATCAATTGTAGTGCCGAATCAACTGTAGTGCCGGACCAGGTAAGCCTTCTTCTGCCGAACGAGTTTTCGTTTTTAATTGCCGAATGGACTCGGGGACCTCGTGTACCGAATGAACCTGAAAGCTTTGATTTACCGAATGGGTTCGGGGCCCCCAAGTACCGAATGAACTTGCCGAATGACCTTTTTCCCTTAAACTAATGTTTGAGTTACGAGTAAAATTCCAGACTACATATATTTGCATGTTTATGTCTCTATATTCCTTGTTTTAACAGTATGTTTTTCTGGTATTGCAGATAAATGTCTCGTAAAGTGGAAACTCGATCAGAAAAGAGAAAATCTATAGACAGAAGAGAGTCCCCTGTGGTGCCTCCAGCCCAGCCAGGACCGGGACGACAGGGACCCGCCCCAAGATCACTAGTGGACGGTTATGGTCGTCAAGAGCTTCTGAACTCTCCTCCCGATTGCTTTCCAAGCTCTCTCAGAGAGGAGCAACTTGATGTTATCTCCTGCTTCTTTGGGATTGATAGAGCATGCATGCTGTTGCTAGGGGAGGGGGTCATGCCATATAATCCCTCTGAAGGATACTTCGTTTATAGCAGGTACCACTGCATGTGTGGGCCAATTCCTCCAATCAATGCTTGGATAGTTAGCTTCGTCACTTATTTGAAGGTGGCCCCTTTCCAGCTCCAGTCCAACTCCTACGCTATCTTGGTGTGCCTATTCGTGATTTTCCAGAGGAAGTACGGGCGCCCCCTTCTAACCGGGAGATTCGATATCTATATAACTTGAGAGGTTACAAGAAGGGGTCTCCATACATCAGCTTGGAATTGGCTGTGTCCTTCAAACTGATCTTGGACTTGTATTCAAAGTTCACCATGTTTAAGAAGGAATGGTTCTTCGTCCAGGATGACACCGTTTCGATCCACCGCTTCACCTCTGGCTGCAAGTTGAAGCTTATTTATAATTTCCGTTCTGACTGAGATGCTTCTTCTTATGTGCTTTTATTTCTTACTAGCGACAGGTGGCTTTGCGGCCGTGGAGAATGATCACCTGGTTCAGATGGCCGCGGAGATAGAGGCCATTTCGGGAAGGGATAGGTCAGCTTCTTACCTAATCAGGAATGCCACTCTCCTGGGACACAACTTGATTCTACCACATCAGTCCGTGGTCAAGCAGAGGGATACGGCCGAGGAAAGAGATGCCAAAGCTAAAGGAGGGGTCACGACAAAGAGTAGCAAGAGGAGATCCTTCTCGATAACTCCAGTTGTCGGAGGGAAGAAGCTCAAGAAATCTGATGGACCCTCTCCAGCACATGCCTAGATGTTCCGGAGGAGGAAAGTGGAGAGGAGGAAAGAGGCGAGGAGGAGAGCGGATGCGATGGAGAAGGTGACGGTGGTAACGGTGGCGAAGGATAGGGTGGTAGTGGCGTTGGTGCCTTGACCTCTGGGCAAGCGGGTGAGATTCAAAAGTGGACGGATGATGCTTTCTGCCAAGCCTTTGAGGGGTTGGAGGAAGGGTCGGCTATGGTGGAGAAACCGAAGAAATCTGATAAGGCCGGGACTGGTACCAGTCCATCTTCTGAGAGTATTTCAGCGAGGGCAACTCCGACGGTTCAAGGTGAATTCTTGACTCCTCTCTTAACTTCACATGTTCCTTGGATTGTAGTCTCATACATGCTTGTGACACTTGGTTTTTATTTCAGGAACGGGTAAGGTGGCCACGACATCAGACATTCGTCACCGGCTCGAGCAATTCAAACTCCTCAAAGCTTCTGCTAAACCGAAGCCCTCGACTGACCGTTCCAGGGGCGTAGTCGGCTACCGTCCTCTTCTCGGAGTCATTGAAGAGGATATTCAAAAGAGAAAGAGGAGGCGTTCCATGTTCGAATCTTCACTTAGATCTCAGCCCCCAACCCAGCCTATTCATGACATCACGGGGGAGGATACTGAGTCCATACCATCTCCGCATCCATCAGAGAATCCTACCGTTACTCATGTTGATCGCCCCGACTTGGCTCGTAACCCATTTGCGGGTCATCCAGATCTAGACCCGAGTTCTCATGATATTTCCTTCGATGAGGTCACCGGTGAGCACCTTCTACCCCGCAATCCTATGGTAAGGGTGCTTGATGAGGCTAAGTCCTTGGATCTCGACTTGTTGACCACTCGGATTGTGACTATGGGGGATGAGGCCAAGGCAACCATCGATCGGGTGGCTGAGGAGACCAAGAAGTTGATGGGGCATCATGCCCGACTGGTCAAGGCTGGAGAGGAAATCGGAAGTGCTAACATTCGGCTGCGGCTAACGGTTTCCGATCATGCCAAACAGCTTGCCGATCAGGCCATTCAGATCTCCCAGCGTGAGGCGGCCTCCAGACGACTAAGGAAAACCATGGAAGAGGGTAGCAAGGCAGAATTGCGAAAGATGGAGGTTGCTTGCAAGAAACAAATTGACATGGCCATCGCAACGGTGGATGGGGTACGGAGAGCTGATTTCGAGCAGGTAGAGGAGTTATCTGGGAGGCTCGAAGCCGCAGAGCTTGCTCAGGCCAAGCTAAAGGAGGAGATGAAGGCGATGAGGAGATCCCTTCAAGCTAACTGCTCAAGATACTGATTGGAGAGGGATGCTACCGTTGCAAAGTTGTCGGTTTCTGAGGCCCGTATGAGGGAGTTTGAGGAGAACGAGGGGATGATGGATGATATGCTGCAGGATATGTATTTTCGTACTTGGAAGCAGGGCAACCTATCCTGGATGGATGATTACCCCCGGGTCATGGCTAGGATATATCTCCGGGCTTTGGAGGAGGCCAAGGCTGATGCGGATAAAGAGGGTGGCGTGGCCTTCAGAATGGATGTGGTTACCGCTCAGTTCACCAAGGAGGAGAAGGTGACGGTGAAGGAGGGCATGCGGCTGCTTACCGCCGATGAAGTGGGTGTGCAGTTGGAGGATGATGATCAGGGAGCAGACGCTGGTAAGTCTTTCCTTTTAATCCTTCCTTAACTTGATCGCCTATCGTTTGTCTAATAGATTCTTCTCCTGAATTGGACAGGTGGGATCTCTGTTCAGCATGCTGGGAGTTCTGATCCTGCGGTCAAGTAGATCTTGGGGGTTGGAAGGATAGAGATGAAGTTCTGATGCTGCCGACTATTTTCACTTGATCCGGGCATTTTTGGGTTTACTTGACATTCCTGTACATACTAGTTCCAAAACATTAACTTTTAGGCTGTAATTATGTAATTGTGTCATTGTAGCGAATGATTTTATTCTTATATAATTTTATAACATAAGCTGATTCTGTCATATTTGAATGCTACCGTTATTTTGATGTGTTGCATAAGAAATATAGCTGTGTATATGCATGTGCTTTAATCATGTCTGATGCTAAGCTCTTGCTTAAAATGTAATTTCATGTCTCGCAATGTTAGTGTGATGTGTGAATAGGCTATACCTACATGTTTATGTACAAGAAAAGGAAGTACCGCCCTTCGTGTTTTAGTTGTAGACGGTAGCTTTGAATGTCTTGTGTGACTGAGGATGGAATGCAGCTGAGTGACCTGTTATCCGGTTGTGAGTTCTCATTTCCACCTGCGAGTGTCTCCCATTTTGTGTCCTATGCTTTAGTGATCGTTATAGAGGATAGGAGGAAAGTTTTTATAAATAAAATGGAAATATAAGAAATAGTAAAACTTCCAATCACGGAAGGTCTTCGATGTGCTTAAGTTCGTGGCAAACGGGTTTTGTAGTCACTTTCCCTAGCTGTGGGTCTTGGAGACATTCGTCACCCATCTTACGCCTCGCGGGGAGTTTTCTTTTTTACCACAACCGTACTTAAGACACATCGGAGCCGAGATCGCGCACAGTAACTACCCGGGCCATTATGGCCCGTAATCGTGGGTATTATTCGATTTACCGTGGCCGGCTAGCGTGGGCGCCGATCGTCAACTGTGAACTGCCTCTGGCTGGCCACACCTTATGTTGGGGCTTATAATCGGTTCACAGTCGCCGGCGAGCCGAACGTCGTAATGAGCTGCCTCGGCTATAGTCGGCCTTCTCGGTGGATTATGATCGGCTCATTACAGTTGGTTTTGAGGGCCGTCGCGAGCAATGAGTTAACCCGCAGCAGAGGGATGCTGGAGCAAAAGTGTCTCATTGACGAGGGGATAGATTCGTATAGTACCTGTTAGGTCTTGTCCAGGTGAGGTTGTGTCGTGAAGTGTCCAAAATGGAAATGTCGTTATACAGGATTTTTTTCAACAGAAAAGGATAAAGCTTAACAAGCAGCCAAGATATAAAGGAACAAGTTAAAAGGAGACAAGATTTTTAAAGTGGTTCGGCACGAAAATGCCTACGTCCACTGATTCTCTTTGTTAATTCACTTCATATGGGCAGTACAAGTTAAGAAAAGTATCGACGAAGGTGTTGGATGTTCCATGCCCTCTGGAACACCTCTCTGTCCACTGTTGACAAAATATAAGCTCCGTTGTGGAGATCTTTATGAATTACATAGGGTCCGTCCGAGATTGGATCTAGCGCTCCGGGACACGGGAAGATCCGCTTGAGGACAAGATCTCCTTCTTGTAAGCTGCGGTGCTTGACTTTGGAGTTGTATTATGCTGCCACTTTTTGCTTGTGAATTGCCGCTTTTAGTGCTGCATCGTTTCTTCTCTCCTCAATTAGATCCAAAGACATGTGGAGGAGTTCTTCGTTCTCTTCTGGGTTGTATTGGATCCTACGGTGGGAAGGCACTACAGTTTCAACTGGGAGCATGGCCTCCGATCCGTATGCCAAAGAGAAAGGAGTATGCCCTGTTGATGTTCTGTAAGATGTGCGATAGGCCCAAAGTGTCGTAGGAAGTTCATCCACCCAAGCGCCTTTTGACTTTTCAAGTTTCTTCTTGATTAGAGTTTTGAGAATTTTGTTGACAGCTTCGACTTGTCCGTTTGCCTGGGGGTAAGCTACAGATGAGAAGCTTTTGTGAATTCCGTGCTCTTGGCACCAGTCGGTGAATTCTTCACTGTCAAATTGAAGTCCGTTGTCCGATATGATTTTGAGTGGAACCCCGTACCTGCATAAAACATTTTTGATCAAGAAGTTAATAACTTTCGCCGAAGATATTTTATTTAGAGGCTCCGCTTCCACCCATTTGGTGAAATAGTCGACTGCCACTATGGCATATTTGGCTCCGCCTCGGCCCATTGGCAGTTCGCCAATCAAGTCAATTCCCCATATCGCAAATGGCCAAGGGCTGGTCATCTGAGTAATCTCATTTGTTGGTAGTCGAGGAATCTTAGCAAATTTCTAACATCTGTCACATCTTTTGACGAAGTCTAAGGCGTCTTTGTTTAAAGTGGGCCAGTAATACCCGTATCGGAGTATTTTCTTTGCTAGAGTCTGCCCTCCGGTGTGATCTCCGCAACTTCCTTGATGGATGTTGGACAAGACTTCCCTGGCTTCCCTTCCAGCGATACACCTTAATAAGGGATTAGAAAAGCCGCGCCGATAGAGGATGCCTTTTTGTAATGTGTAGCGGGAAGCTTTCCTTAAGATTTTCTTAGCTTCGTTACGCCCGTCGGGCAGTGTGCCACTTTGTAAGTACTTCCGGATGGGAGTCATCCAAGTTTCCTCTTCGATTGCAGCTATCATATTCATTGGCTCGTAACTCGGGGCTAGTTGCTTTGAGATGGTTATTGTTCGGGAAGCGGTGCCGTCCTTCATGCTAGCTTGCTTTGCCAGTTCGTCAGCCTCCTGATTCTCTTCTCGAGGAAAGTGTTTGATTAAATAGTGATCCAATTGATTGAGCAGCAGCTTGGTCTTCTTTAGATATGCTGTGAGTTTTTCTCCTCGAGTCTGGAATTCCCCCAGTATTTGATTTACAATAAGTTGAGAATCACTATGGAGACATAAAGAACCGACTCCAATCTCCAGAGCAAGTTCTAATCTGGCTATCACTGCTTCGTATTCTGCGTCATTGTTGGTGGCAGCGAATTCCAACCTTAGGGCGTAGTGCAGCTTCCTTCCCCTAGGGGTGATTATCACAACACCTGCCCCCGAGCCTTGTTCATTTGATGCTCCATCTACGAAGAGATTCCACTTGATATCTTCTGCTATTTCAGATTGCTCCTTACCTTCGTTAGTAGTGAATTCGGCAATGAAATCGGCTATGGCTTGTCCCTTGATGGCGGTGCGAGGATGGTAGGTGATATCATATTGACTCAGTTCAATGCACCACTTAAGTAGTCGCCCAGAAGTGTCGGGGCGAAGGAGTACCTGCCTTAGCGGTTGATCGGTTAAAACTCTGATGGAATGAGATTGGAAACAGTGTCGCAGTTTCCGTGATGTGATTAGCAAACAGTATGCTAGCTTTTCAAGTTTAGGGTATCTGGCTTCTGCCCCTGTAAATGTCTTGCTTACAAAGTATACGGGCCGCTGTGCGCGGTTGTCTTCTCTCACCAAAGCGGCGCTTAAAGTATGGGACGATACAGCAAGGTATAGGTATAGTTCTTCACCTTCATTTGGAGTTGAGAGTACTGGTGGTCTCTGAAGGTGTTCGATCAGGTTAAGGAAGGCTGTCGAGCATTCGTCAGTCCATTCGAACTTTCCTTTGCCTTTCTTTAGAGCTTCGAAGAAAGGGATGCATTTGTCGGTCGCTTTAGAGATGAACCTGCTTAGGGCGGCCACTTTCTCGTTTAGGCTTTGCATCTCTTTTTGAGTGGATGGTATCTTGATTTCTTGCAAAGCCCGGACCTGTTAGGGGTTTGCTTCAATCCCCCTGGCATGGACGATGAATCCCAAGAACTTTCCCGACGATACTCTGAAGGAGCACTTTAGAGGATTCAGCTTCATTCCATATTGACGAAGTACTTGAAACATCTCGTCCAGGTGGTTTATATGATCGTTGGCTTTGCTCGATTTTACCAGCATGTCATCCACATAAACTTCCATTGTTCGTCCTATTAGTTCCGCAAACATCTTGTTGACGAGGCGTTGATAAGTAGCTCCGGCGTTTTTAAGTCCAAAAGGCATTACTCTATAGCAGTACAATCCCCGGTCAGTGATGAAACTAGTATGGTCTTGATCGTGGGCGTGCATAGGGATCTGGTTATATCCTGAGTATGCGTCCATAAAGGTTAAGAGTTCGTGTCCGGCTGTGCTGTCCACGAGCTGATCGATTCGGGGGAGTGGGAAGCAGTCCTTCGGGCAAGCGTTATTTAAGTTGGAGAAGTCGATGCATGTTCGCCACTTCCCATTATCCTTCTTTACCAGCACCGGGTTGGCGATCCATTCTTGGTAGATGGCTTCTCGTATGAAGTCATTGGCAAGTAGGTTCTTTACTTCTTCCTCGAGGGTTGCTGATCGTTCTGCCCACATGCTTCTCTTTTTCTGCTTTACTGGCACCTTGGTGGGATCGATGTTCAGTACGTGGCATGCTACGTCTGGGGAGATTCATGTCATGTCAGCGTGCGTCCATGCAAATACATCCATGTTGTGGCAAAGAAAATCAATGAGTTGATCCTTTAATTCTTCTTTTAGTTGAGATCCGATTTTCAATAGTCTACTTGAGTCATGTTTGTCTACAGCTACAAATTCCATAGCCTCTGCAGGCTCGGCGGTGGCCTCCTCCTCTTTGTCCCTAGGGTCTAATTCATTGAAAGGATCACTGGTATATCGAAGAGGAGGGGCTTTCTTTAGTTGCTATGCTTCCAAGCTTTTCATGCAGTGAGTAGTCTCTGCATTTTCCCTTTATCTTTTCTGCGGTTATTGCGAAGTTCAGTTACATAGCAGTCTCGAGCAGCGTCTTGATCTCCCTCTGTTGCTCCGCTCGTTAGCATATGTTGTGTGTATCTCTGCAAGTGTACAACGGGGTCAGAGGTTCCCTTGTAGGGTTCCATTGTTGGCATTTTCCATTCTCGGGGGGTGATGGCAGTTTCGATATTGTGGGTGAAGGGGCTGATTACCCTGGCGCCTATCCCCCGATCCCTTTGGTCCCGTTGGACGCATTCTCTGAACAATCGCGCCATCCTTTCATCAGAACTTGGAGCGGATATAAATGAGTTTGGTTCTTCCCTGCGGGATTGATTCCATCCAGGTGACCTGTAGGGATGGTATCATCTGTCACTCCTAACATTCTCCAATGGTTGCCTCTGGTCTTCCGGGGGCACGCTGGCGTCAGCCACAGTTGGCCCTTGCTTTGATCTTCCCCTGCTGGGTTTTGTTCTCAGCACTTCCTCGGGTCCAACTTCGGGCTGGACTCCAGCCCGGCCCCGTCTATTGGTGTTTCCATGGTTAGGTAGCATGACAGGCTCAGCTATATCCGACCCCTGCCTGGTGCCTCCCCTGTTGGGTTCGGTTCCAAGTGTTTCCTCGGGTCGGAATTCGGGCTGAGCCCGGGCTTGGCTCCTACCATTGCTGTTTCTGTTGTTAGCCTCTTCGAAGAAGAAAGACCTTTGTCGTCTCCCAGATCCTCCAGACCGGGACTCACCCCATGATTCAGTGTTGCGGTTGGATTCTTCAGCATCCCTTAAGCGTGACATGAGTTGGTCCACCAAGGTTTCTTGTTGAGATGCGAAGCGGTTAGTTACTTCAGCCACAACCCTGTCCAGATCCGTCCTTGTAATTGGTTGTTCCGTAGCAGGGGCTGTCGGATTTGCCTGATTTTCATTTGCTGTTGGAACCGGACGATCGTCTTGATCTCTGATTACTGGATCTGGGATACTACTAGTTGCAATGTTCTTTCCTTTGTTAGCATCCTTCTTCCGTCCGGGAGGCATGTTTTCCATGCAATGAACGATGTTGATAGGAAAAGGGTTGAGTGGGAGAAGCTGAAGCTTCGAGCTCCTATCCTTCTCAGTGAAAGCACCAAAAATGTTTGCACAAAAAATGGGCAAACACCTCCAAGTCGTATGAATTAGTTGATTTTATGTTGTTTTTAGTGATTTTGCTGATTTATGAAAATATATAAAAAGCAGGGACTAAACTGTAAAAGACACATAGATTTATAGTGGTTCGGCCAGAACGTGCCTACGTCCACTTTATATGTTATTCCCCTTTTCTCTTCAGATTACAAGTATAAAGCTTTTATTACAAGTAACTGAAAGTTGTTTGAAAGTTCTATCCGTGCTTGAGCTCTCAAACTTGTCTGCCATTATTGTACCCCTTCCCCTCTATTTATAGAGTGAGGCTGGGGGCAGGGGTCCTGGATGTATATAGCCGTTGGTGGGCCTGGGCTGAAGCAATCTGGCCTGGCAACTTTGGATCGGCAAGGCCCTGGTTCGGTGGTGGTTGGTCCGACTTGGTCTTGGAGGTGAGATGGTTCGGTAGTGGTGAGGATATGGGTTGGTTCGGTGCCTCGGTTGGTTCGGTTAGGAGTTGGTATGTCGTTTGGACCGGTAGTAGGTGGTGTGAGGGTTGGTCCGGTGATGGAGGAAAGGCTTTGGTTCGGTGGTAGCATGGATCGGTGGAGTTGGACCGGTAGTAGCATGGAGGTGGAGTTGGACCGGTAGTAGCATGGATCGGTGGAGGCTGGTTCGGCCATGCATAGGAAGCGGGGTTGGTTCGTTGGTAGGCGGAAACACGCCCAACAGATGTCCCCATTCAAAGAATACTTGTTGCGTAGTACCTTGCCTGAGAGAAGAACCGAAAGACGGCAAGTCCTTCATAATGCCTCGCGGTATTTTATGCGAGATGGGAATATATATTGAAAGGGATTCTCTGTTCCCTTGCTCAGGTGCATCGCCCACGATGAGATAAATGAGTTTTAAAAGAAGTCCATGAAGGAGAATGTAGCGAACATACTAGGGGGTAGATGCTAGCCAAAAAGATACTTTGTTATGGGTACTTTTGTCGACCGCGAATCGGGACGTCGCAGACTATGTGAGAAGATGTGATAAATGCCAGAAATACGAAAAAATCCCAAGAGCGCCACCGACGAAAATCATGCAAATAGTTAGTCCATGGTCGTTTGCGATATGGGGAATCGATATTATCAGCTTGTTGCCAATTTCCAAAGGTGGTGCAAAATGCGCAATCGTCGCGGTAGATTACTTCACCAAATGGGCGAAAGCGGAACCATTGGCATGATAACCACCCAAAAGGTTATTAATTTTGTCGTTCAGAACATTATATGCCACTTTGGTCTCCCGTGGACTATCATTTCTAATAATGGAACTCAATTTGAGAGTAAGGAATTCAATGAGTTTTGTTTGAAACATCATATCGAGAAGAGGTTTGAGGCAGTCGCTCAACCTAAGGCAAATGGGAAAATTGAAGCCGTGAATAAGATAATCAAGTCCATCTTGAAAAATGGGTTTGGAAAAAGCTAGAGGCAAGTGGGTGGACGAGCTTCCAATGGCACTCTAGGCATACAGAACACCCACAAGTCTGCAACTGGTCATATTCCATTCTCCATGGCATATGCGCTGAAGCAGTCATATTCGTGGAGCTTGACGTCTGTTCCCACAGGGTAACTTATTACGATCACAGAACCAACCAAGATCTTTTACTAGAGTCATTAAACTTTATTAACGAGAAGAGTAAGGAGGCTGATTTAAGGGCGGCCGCCCATCAGCACCGGCTCGCCCAATACTATAACGTGAAAGTCCGGCCAAGAGTGTTTGATGTGCGCGACCTTGTTCTGAAGCGATTTTTTCCTATACTATCACACATGAATCCTTGAAAATCTTAGTATCCTGTCTCTTTGGATATTAAAGGTACATGGGATGGTCCTTATGTCATTAAACGGAGGCATGGAGAAGGAACCTTCAAGCTAGCGACTGTCGATGGCACAACACTCCCAGAGCGTGGAATAACGTGCATTTGCGCCACTATTTTACTTTGTTTGTTTCTTTCGCATTCTATTCATATTGTTTACAGTATTTGCTTTCCTTGTTGCTTTCTGTTTTTGATATGTAATAAGACAATTCAGTCCTTCCCTATTTTCTACGATCAATAAACGCTTGAAGCTATTTTTTCTGTGAACTGTTGATATTTCATGTGATATAATTACATTTCAAGGTTCGTTAGCACTAACACATGTGACGTATGAACACACATATGAAACTAAAAGCTGACTGGTTATGTCAAAAAAAACTCTAAATCCCCAGAGTGTGGATTATAGTACTCTGAGTCCCTAGAGTGCAGACTAGAGTATAAACTATTTCAAAAAAAAATCTCTAAATCCCCAAAGTGCGGACTAGAGTACTCTAAGTCCCCAAAGCGTGGACTAGAGTACAAAAGATTTCACAAAGTCTCTAAATCCCTAGAGTGCAGATTAAAGTACTCTGAGTCCCCAGAGCATGGACTATATAAACAAATTCAAAAAATCTCTAAGTCCCATACTGTGGATAAGAGTACTCTGAGTCCGTAGAGAGCGGACTAGAGTATAAACGATTTCAAAAAATCTCTAAGTCTTCAAAGTGCGGATTAGAGTACTCTGAGTCCTCAGAGCATGGGATAGAGTATAAACGATTTCAAAAATTCCTAAATCCCTAAAATGTGGACAAAAGTTTCTAAGTCCTTCGAATACAGACTTGAATATAAATGACTCACGAACTCTCCGAATCCCAATTGTGGGTTAAATTATAAATAATGTAAGGAAAATCTATAAATGCAAAGATTTTTTTTATTTACTTTTCAAAAAAATTCCTTACAACTCCTCCGAAAGTTTGGAGGCCAAGGCTATATGCATCGACTACCGACAAAAGAAAGAAAAGAGAAAAGAAAAACAACTACATGACTCTAATTTATTCAAGCTAAGCAAAACATTACAAGACAATAACTATTTCTTTTCTTTTTTCTTCTTCTTCAGTTTTTTCGAAGTCTCCTCAACCAAACACTTCTTTCTAGACCCTTTACTCACTTGTGAGGAGGTACCCGAGGAAGGAGGAGGAACATCCATATGTGTAGTCCTGCCAGGAGGAATGAATTTTAGTGGCCTATTAAGTGGATCGTCGATCTCCACCATCTTGGGCTCACTCTTAACTTTGAGTTTCTCCTTTTCCACCTCTTCGATTTGCTCCTTCATACAGAGCTTGGCATTGTACTCTGAGGCGCTCGTGATGATAACATCATCATGTTCTTCGACAAGTGGCAGATCCTCAGGATTATCTTCGTCTAATGCTCCAAATACTTGAGCATCTAGGCCCGAAATGTCTCCGATGGATGGGGCCTCGGTCTCTCTTTCTTCCAACTCTGTGGTGACATCGTTAATTGTAGTCGGTTCAAAATTAGAATGACCTATATGGTTTCATGAAAAAAATGTTAGAGTGCATCTGTTATTAGCCGATAACGGAAGCTTCTTGAACTATAAAAGGTGAAATTAAGTACCAGCATCCAGTTGACTCTCGGTGGTCATCAGAGTATTCCCCTTGATGATTGGAGACAATGTATGAATGCCTACTCCGAGCTTCTTCGGATCGTAACCAACATGCTAGTCGAGAGGTTCAGGAGATGAAATCTTGGCCGGTTGGACAAAAGGGAGGACTAGAGACTCAGTGCTAGATGGACGGGCGATATTTTCTTTCTCCTTCGACGTTGGGGAAGCTCCGCAAAAAAGAAGTCTTGCTACAGCTAAATCGAAGGGCTCATTTCCTTGGAGCACTACCTTCGCAAGTGCCTCCTCATCGATCTTTTCAATGCCTGACTCCACTTTCTTGATTTTGACAAGAGTGTCCCATGCTTCTGCAAGAGATTCGCGGTAACCATCATCCAGGTAGGATAAGTTGCAGTGCATAAGGTCCCTCGCATTATATTCAACAATGAGTGGGTCGAATAAGCATTTAATCTCCTCCCTGCCGGACTCGGTCGCTGCCTCAATTCAGGAGCCGGCCTCTGTAAGTGCTGCTTTTTTGCCTTCTTCACGAGCTGCATCTTTCAGAGCTTCAATTTGGGATAGTTCCTAGTCGAGCTTTGTTTTCATGTTCCTTGTCTTGACGATTTCATCACAATATTTCTGTGATTCCTCCTACGTTGCAATCTTCTCCTCTTTCTCTTTGGATAACAGTCTCTCCAACTCTCGGCAAGTTAGGACATCTTTCTCTTTTTGCAGAGAATTTTTTTCTAGCACCAAGGCACCGCTGCATTGACTCGCTTCGTCCAATTCCTTTTTGTGACTGGTCTCTAAGTGACTAACCGCCTCAGTTGTTTCCTTTGCTTTCCTTTTGCAGTCTCTAGCTGGGTTTTGTATAAGAGAAGTTCATCCAAGCTCTTTATAATGTCTTTGTCATCAACGGCTTCTAGCTTGAGGTGGTCGATCTCATATTGACGCTCAGTAGAGACCTCCGAAACTTTTTCGACCAGGTGCACAAAGGCATCGTGATGAACATACATATCATTCATGCACGCGATAGCATCTGATTTGGTATTTTTGGGGAAAGGATGTATACCGGGAAGGAATTTCAGCCTATCGAAGCAGATCTTTGGGAACATAGCCTTAAGCTTGGATAATTTCTCCGTCGTGGTTGGGTCATGAGTGGGAGCTAGAGGAGTTGGTCTCGTCGGAGTCAACGATTTCTTATGATGCTCACGAGACTGCCTTGTACTCCAAGAGCTAGAATGTTGATCGTGAGGAGCATTTGATTGGGAGCCTCGGTAAGTAGACTTGTCTCCACCATGCGCAGGAGGATTTGCAGGTTCGCTTGGATATGAAGTGTGCCCATGGGTTCTCCTTCTTGAGGATGAAGACGATCCTCTAATGTAGTAATCACTGTCTCCACTTTTGTCTCTATCCCTTGGTTTTCCAGATTCCAAGTCTCAATCTGAGCGATGAAAGATAGAAGAGCCACGAATGCGGTCGAAGCTATTAGAGTGGGTCATTGCACCTGTACATAAGATTAAGCAAGAAAAAATTAGTGGAAGCCACATGGAAAATTGAATCTAAGTTGGTGATGAAGTGTAAGTGCTTTTGTGTATCCTGCATTCCCTCAATGGACCAGTAGTTTTCGCTTTACTCATCAGAGTTTTTTCTCCCTGATTATAGAATTGTATGCCTTCATCGCTTCTCGTGGGCGAGTTAACCCTCTCGGCACCAAGATTAGCGAAATCATAATTCAATAAGTCATCAAGAATGGACAAGTCAGAGAGTCTCTTTAGCGAACTTTTGATTTTTTAGGAAGACGATCCCTTCTTAGTGGG
This sequence comes from Allium cepa, assembly GCA_030765085.1. Taxonomy (NCBI): domain Eukaryota; kingdom Viridiplantae; phylum Streptophyta; class Magnoliopsida; order Asparagales; family Amaryllidaceae; genus Allium; species Allium cepa. The sequence continues at coordinate 594,028,684 of CM060928.1, forward strand.
AGTTATCACGTATTTGGAGTTGCCCTAGCCTCTTTCTTTTTAATTTTGTATGCCAAACCTTTTTTCTTTTTTGGGATAGGCTGCGGCTTGTTAGTGCAGGGAGCATCGGCTGCTGGTGCTTGTCCAAAACTTATGTTCTCATTTATTGGTGTTGGGATCTTCGCTTCTTTAATCTCCCTTCCTCGATGGTATCATGAACTCCTTCAATAGGGGGCACCGAGGGACCAATTTGTTCTTTCCTCCTCTCGATAATCTCCTTTGAAGTCATTGTGATTCTTTGAAGCCTAATCCTGCAGCCATCCGCTAGTAATCCGAATAACGAGAGCAGTTCGTCGGTAACTAACAGTTTGATGTCTCGATCTTCCACCAGAGTAGCGCATATAGCCTCAACTGCTCTGGAGTACCTGGTACCTTCTAGTCGTGGGCAAACTCCTGGAAGGATTATAAAAAAGTTCGAGCTTCTACAAAAATGTAATTTAAGTCCTGGTGTAAGGGATGAAGTAAGAATGAAACTTACATCCTTCCAACTATCTTCTCGCGAAACCGGGAGGACAACGCGCATAGAACCACTCTTGCTTGAATTAAGAGAGCTTGTCCCATGCACCCATTAGAACTTGGCGTTTGGGAGACGGCTCAAGGAATACATAGAGGGACTATTTGCACCTCTCTTGAAATGGTAAATATAGCAGATGTCTTCAGGAGTTGGTGGTCGGAATAGACTGCTCATAAAGAGAAGAAAGGTGCCGTGGATGAACGCGTAGCTGTTAGGATGCAATTGGGTAGGGGCGATCCCCATGTACTTCTGCATCTCGCGAATGAAAGAGTTGAAGGGTGGCATGTAGCCGGCCCAACACAGGAACTTGTTACATGCAGTGTATCCGGTTGGAGGAAAATGGGGTCGATCTTGCCTCGATGGAACTAAAACGTCTTCGTAGGAAAGTCTGTGAATAGAGCACAATCGACGAAGAGTGGTTTCGCTGATTTTTAAGCTTGCAAGTCGATCGGGTTATCCAAGGACCAAGATAATAAAATTCTCTATGGCATCAGGTGCTGGGTCTATGACCTCGGCATGAAAAATCAGAATGTCAGGAATAGGTCAAACTGCGGGCTTGACGTCTCTACTACCTCTTGTCGTTGACTTGGCCCAGGTTTGTCGGATAGAGTAGCAGAGCTTGATTTCTTATCTGATTTAGAAGACATTAAGGGAAGGTGCTTGATGTGAATAGATACCTATTTAAGCTATACTTAAGAGATAATCGATATTAGAAGTAATAATAATATATTCCCCCATGCTGTGTAGGAACTGGTGCGCCGATTCTAACATAAGTACAAAAAAGCTTAAGATTGAAGAAACAAGAGTAAAACGATGAAGTTTCGAACTTATGTCCTGGAGACCGTTATCGCTGATCGCCCTAGGCAGCATAGAAGATGGTCGGCATCGAGAGACCTGAGAGTGGGCATTGACGTTTTAAATTGTGGAGTCTGTTACTTGGAATCATTATGCTAGTTTAGCATTTAAATTGTGCTTTTAGAACTGTGGATTTGTTGATTCAAGTTATACCCATAAGCTTATGTGTGAAGGGGCATGTCTTTATTCATCAGTGTATGCTTGGCTATAGAGATATGAGGTCATAATATTAATATCAAGCACATTAGAGTGTTTTTGGTTATCGATGTTGATCCCAGCCTCTCAACGCCGACCCCTGTGCCTTGAATCTATCGCCGAATCCTCCTCTCAAAGGCATACTGACCCAATCACCCACTCACAAGACCTACCGACCCGATTTTCTCTCATAAAAATACTGATCCCTCAACTCTTCATAATATACTGACCCAATCCTCCTCTCAGAGACATATCGATCGCTCCTCTATGCGAAAACATACCGATGCGGACTTCCCTTAAGAACTCACCGACCCGATTTTCCCTACAAAACGTACCGACCTCTCCTTAGACAAGTATACCGACCTCTCTCCTTAGAACTATGTGCCAAATTCTCTCCTCAAACTTACACTCCAGCCACACCCCCTAACCCTATACCGACTCCTTTCCTATATCCCTTCTGCTGAACTCTATCAAGTTAGCTCCGACCCACACCTACTTTCTCTCTCTCTCTCCCTGATTATCTCTTCTTCCTCTCGATAAGGAAGCTACACATGCCTATAAATCCTTAAGGCTTAGATAGGATCGGAAGACAAAGTCCAGCAATTGAGAGAGAACAAAAATTCATACATATGAACTAGTTTCGAGAAGGAAAATGGATATCAAGCTTTGGAGTTGCAGGGCGGTGGAGGATCGTGATTGGGAAGGCAATTTGTTGGGAGATAATGGCAAGTCGATGGGGGAAAGATGTGTTGGTTTTGAGAAAAGCTAAAGGAAATATGTGAGATAAATGAAAGTAGGAGAGGGAGAGTGTTGGAGCCAAGCATTTATATGTTGGGTGGACTACGAACCGGCCTTCTCTTGGAGACCCAGTCGTATTCCAAGGGGCCGGCCATTCTATAATGCCGACCCCAGCCCACATATAACCATTGAGGGGTCGGCATTCATATGCCGACCTCCTCCACTCTTTATTCTTTAAAAAAAACTAAGTAAAATAATATGATAAAAAATAATAATAAAATAATAGTACTAATGAATAAGTATATAATAATGAAAAAGGTGAAACACTGCTTGAATGTGGAAAAGACATAAGCTTGGGAAATTCTTCATTTTCCCAGCCTCTAAAAGGTTGTATACAGCTGACTTTTGAAAAGTTGAACAAAAGATTCCGGGGCTTCCTTAAGGTAAAGTTGGTAAGTTCGGATGACACGAAGCTTCTTTGAAGGTTAATGGGAAGCAATAATCAGTTATCGATTTGAATGAGCTAGCCTTTAGGAATAGGAATTACTCGCTGATTTAAAGTGCATCATGTTATTCACAAGATGCACTTTAGGGGACAAATGTTACCCGGTACCTTGGCTGGGCTACAAAGTGGTAGTTGCAGAAGCTATAGTGGAACGTTGATGGGAGTAGGGTCGATAACTAATCTACTTCGGGCCATGGAGGAGTTTACTTCGAGTCACATGGGCATTTACTTCGAGTCATCTCATTATCGACTTCGTGTCAGTGTGAATCAACTATTAAGGGTCGGCATATGAGTGGGGTTGGTGTTACTTTGAGCTTAGGGATCGTTTGGCATCGAGTCGGCATAATTGTGGTGGTCTGCTATGGAAAAAGGATCGGTAATGGAGAATGGAGAGGGTTCGGCCATTTCGGTTCGGCATGAAGCATGGGAGTCAGTCACTTTGCATGTGTTCAAGTCAGGTTGGCACTCGAAGGGGTTGCTCACTTTGGGTCAGTGCATTTGGATCAGGTTGGCACTTGAAAGGTTGGCATAACTTTGGGTTAGGGATGTCAATTCCCCGGGTCGGCAATGAGTGGGATCGGTATGAGCTAGGTAGGTGCCTCGGATCGGCATACTCTGGGTCATTGCTTGCCTGACTTTGGGTCGGGAACTTGGGGTCGGCATCCCATTAACTTGAGGGGTCGGCATTATGGAAAAGAAGAATGGTTCGGCATAGGCAAGAGGGAGAGTTACTTCGAGTCATGGTCCGAAATGTTTCAAGCCAGAGTTAGGGCTTCTTCGAGTCAACACCTAGGAAAACACTAGTCGACTTTGAGGGATCAACATTCCTAAGTCAGCTTTCCTAACTTGTCAATTGTGGGCCGAAAGGTCTTGGTGATGGGCCTAAATGATCGAAGAGTGACTCAAGCTCAGAGAATGAAGGTTATCTCCATTTATAAATAGAGAGGCAGGGCTCCATTTTTGGGGATCTTTTTTAGAGGATGGAGAGGAGACTCTGCCAGTTTTATACTCATTTCCTTTTCATCCTAAACTGAATTCAGGTTGTTCTTTGTGGACTCTATCTATATTAAATATCTGAGAATGCAATAAAAATTACATTCAAAGTGGGCATAGGCAGTTACACCAAACCACTATAATTCTGTTGTTCTCGTTTTTTGCTATTATTTTTGCATTATATTGTATTGTTTCTCTGTTTCCATTTACTTTCTTCATTTATCTCTTTACACAAATCTACTCTAGGGTGTTAGAGACCAATTCTGGTGCTAACAAATATCAAATAAAAATATGAGTGCAATGCTTTTAGAGATTCTATAGGATTTTCCACCTCCTATCAAGTGTACAACGTGAAAATAATAATTTAAAAGATTTCAAATAATTCGAAATTCTAATTTTTACCACTCTAATTAAAATAAATCCATGGTTTAAAATAAAAAATTAAACCTTTCAAATAATTTAATTCCAACAAATAATCTAAATTCAACAAATTATATTGGTATATATCATTTCAACCCATAATTTAAATGTCATATTTATCCAATTATTAAAAGTGGAAATTGGTGTGAAGGGCCTAATTATACGACCCAATTTTTTTCTAGGACACGGGTTACAAATTATTATTTTCTAGGACAAATGTCTAGGCAGCGTGCGTCTTCATCTTCTCAAACGACGTTCGTATCTTCTAAAATCTAGTGCTCGTGGAAATTAGGCAAAATTAGGCCATCGTTTGTTGTGTAATCAAAGTGCTCGTTGATTTTTTTGGAAAAAATTAGGCATTAGTTTCTTCTGAAATCAAATTCGACTTTAATTGTGGGAAATCATGAGGCGATTTTCTACATTTGGATAGGCTAATCGATTTTCTCTATTCGATTGGTTGTTCTTTGGTGAGTCTCGATTTTATTTGGTGTTTTTCATTGTCAATTCGATGTTTTATGATGTTCATGATGTTATTTTATATTTCTTATCAGGGGAGGCGGTTTTGATCTATTGAAGGAAGGTTTTGTTTGATGTAGTTGGAATAATGGCCTCTGAATGATATTCTTTTATTCTGATAACACAAGCACTGTGTATTTAACCTGGTTGCATCATTCACTTTAGATTATGATTTTAGTATTTAGGCTATCACTTCAGATTTGGTTTGAGCAATCAATGTTGTTATTTTTGTCAGTCAATTCTGTTTGTACTCACTTTGGGTATGAAATCGGATCTGAAATAATATTAGTTGACGTTGTTTGTTCTTTAGTTCTTGGTGATTTGTCATCTCTAAAAGATAAATTGTTTTATCTTTTTTCGAAAAGTTGGATAGAAAGTGATTTGTTATGTAGTATTTTGTGCTATTAGTTTCTAATTAAGATCAGTTTCACATAGTTATTTTTTTGTTTACATTTTTTTGCAGGTGTGATTCATCTGTTATAGCTGTGTTTGATTTCAATAACAATTGTTTTAGTGCTCGTTTTGGATTGGATGCTTCTATTTCTTCTGTTAGGAATAGGATTTGCGAGGAGTGGAATAATTTTAGTCCATTATGCTTTGATTTTTTTATTCGAGAATCAAAGACTACCTTTGTTGAAACGGGTAGTGATCTTCAAGCTGTATTGTGTTTGTCTTGGTTTAAAAAGGAAGAATTTTTGATATTTTTTCTACGGTTGAAGAATGATTCAATGAATAATTTTTTTGGTGAAAGCAGCAAGTCTGGTTCAGTAGTTGGTGGTGAGTCAAGTAATAATATGTTAGGTTATGATGATGATTTAGATTCTGGTTTTACTCAACAAAAGGATATACATAAGTTGTTGAAGAAGAATTCGAATATGGAATTTTTTACTGGGGTTGGTCAACAGTTTGATTCTGCTATTGGATTCCGTAGAACGGTTAGTGCTTATTGTTTGAAGAATGGGTTTAAAGTATAGTATATTAAGACTTGTAAAGAACGATTGACAGTTCGATGTGCTATAGCTAGTTGTCCTTTTAGGATTCATGCTTCTTGCAAACTGAAGCAATTGGACCAACTGTTTGTTAAAAACATTCAGCTGATTCATACTTATGGTGGTGGATTGCATTCGCTTGGTAGTCCAACTATTAATAGTGATCTTGTGAAAAGTTTAATCGTCAATCAAATTCATGATGAGCCAAAAAGAAAAACCAAGGATATCATTAAAAGTTTTAGAAGAGATTATGATGTGGAGCTGAGCTATTATTTTGCTTATAAGGGTAAGAAATTGGCTATGAATGATATTTACGGTGATGAAAAGAAATCTTACAATGAATTAGTTTGGTATTTGAAGGCATTGGAAAGAAATATCCCGAAAAATTATTCAAGTATGGATGTGGATTCTGACACTAATCAATTTGAGAGAGTTTTTGTATGTTATGAGGCATGTATATTTGGATTCAGCTATTGTCGTCCTATGGTGTTTTTAGATGCTACCTTTTTGAAAGGGCGAAGTGGTATTTTGATGGCTGCTACTGCAAAAAAAGGGAATCAAGATACTGGGTTTGATCTTTTTTTTGCTGTTGTATTTACTTTGTACTGTTTGCATTAGTTCCTTGTTCTAAATTTATGTAACATAGTACTGTTTCTTTAAGTGATTGTTTTAGTGAATTTTGTTGTGTACATATTGCATTTTCTTCAAGTGATTAGTCTACTGTTATATAGTACTGTTTCAAATATAGTGCATTTGGTTGTTTCAAATGTAGTAATATCCAGTTCAATTCATTATTGTTTCTTCTACGTTAGGGATTAGCATGTAAAATTATTGTAGAAATGAATTCAGACTCACCATTTAGTTCTACTGAAAATTAACGATGATTAATGTTGGTTGTTTTTTTCTTGATAGATACATAATTTAGATGTTTTATTTTTTCAGTTTAGCCACCAAATGTCATGATACCTACTGCTTATACTGGATTCACCAGAATTTGTTATATTTTAGATGATAAATGCATATATGTTTTTATCTTTAGCATCTTCAATCTAGTTGCACTAGTTACAAAGTAGGTACAATTGTTCAATGTACAGCCATGCTCTTTCTTATTGTAAATTTTATCCAAAACAAACACTGTAAAAGATTCAATGTTCTTTAATTTGATGTACAAAATGTTACTGTATACAGAAGGTTAAAAAAGATAAATTCATTTATCTTTTAAGATAAAGAATTAAATAACATGTTGACCCGTACTTATATATCATAGTTACTACTACATGTTAAACATATTTATCATTTTTCTCATTATTTGAAGTTCTTACATAAGGTACAAATGATTTAAACAACATATAGAAAAGATAAAAGCATATATGTTTTAAAAGTTCGAATATAAGTCTTTATATTGTATGCATGAATCATGTATCATATCTTTGCAATTTCTACCCTTCCTGCGTAGACTACACATTCAAGTAGCAAAATTTAAAAAAAAGAAGAAAAAAATGATGAATTGCCTCTAGCAAATTTATTTTTCCTTTTTTATTTGGGCCGAGGGCATAGTGTTCATGTTATTGTCTACTATTACATAATACCGTTTCAAATATAGTGCATTTTGTTGTTTCAAATGTAATACATAAACAGTGAATTATTATTTTTTCCAGGTTTTTTCCCATTAGCAGTGGCTCTTGTTCCCAAAGAACATGAAGAGTGTTGGAGTTGGTTTTTAAAAAACCTAAAGAATGCTCTTAGTTATGAAAGAATATTAACTTTTTTTAAGTGATAAACACTGGGGTTTATTGTTAAGTATTCCAAATTTTTTTCCAAATAGTCATCATTCTTATTGTTTGCATCATATGCAAAATAATATTGCTAGCATTGTGAAAAGTGAAAGGGGTGTTTGGGTAGCTCATTCACTTGAGCGTTGTGCTATAGCTTCTAATCATCATGAGTTTGAAAAAGCCATGTCCAAGTACAAAGAAATTGGAGGTGCCGAAGCTATAGAGTACTTGAACGATAAACCATATGATCATTGGGCCGATTTCTTTCTTCCGGGGAAGCGATATGGTGAAAATAAGTCATATGTAGCTGAGAGTTTTAGTTCTTGAATTTTGGATGAAAGAAGTTTGCCCTGTTACTGCTTGTCTTGATGGAATTAGGGTAAAACTTATGATGCAAATGTCTAATCGTAGAGAAGAGGCATCAAAGTGGACTAGTGTGCTATGTCCAAAAATGGAAGCTTGTTTGTTGAAAGTGAAGGAAGAAGGATTTGGGCGGAGTGTGTCTAAATCATCTAGGTATGTATTTCTATTTTTTTACATGATGTTCACATTTTTTGAAAAATGATAAATGCATTTATCTTTTTTCAATTTGCTATGTAGCCTGTGTTATGATTTCATTTTGTTGGTGTCGCTTGCTACATATTTTCTCTTTATCTGCATTGAGGCTTATGATAATATGAATAATGTAAGGACCAAGTAATATAAAGCAAGTATCATTGTAGTGTTTTATTTTTGAGATTTTATTATAGTAAAAACTAATGTTGTGTATAGGAGTATGATGCATTAGTCTGTCTTCTGTCTTCTTAGGGTTTATCCACATGCATGAGTGTTTTATTTTTGACAGTATTTATGAGCAAACACTAGCTCTTTCATAATTGGATCCTTCTAGTTATGCACTCAATGCATCCTCGGCTCTTCTATTTGGTTTCGGCTACAAGCATGATGCTGCTAATCAACAAACTGCAACCTTCCCAGCTTGCAGAAGAGAAAAGAAAAGCAACTCAACTGTTTAAGCAGTTGGAAAATTCTATTCATACTGCTATATCTTTAGGCTCTTTTACTGAACTCAATGTAGAAGAGTACTTGGAAAAGGTTACAGCAATCGACAAAGCATATCCTCTTCCTCTGCTTCCGCTATAGTATAGCTTCTGTAAGAATATGAACAGTATGACCATTGTTAATTGTTTTGGTTTATGAGTCTTATTTTTGACTATTTGTTCACTACACAAGAATTGGATCTTATTTATTAGACAGATTAGAGAGAATATATATAGTGCTAATAATCCTTTTTTGGAAATGCAATCTATTTGTATATTTTAACCGTTTTTAATTTTAAATTTTGTAGGTATATTTTTGAAGTTCATTCTCCAACATCTCAAACGGTTGATCTTAAAAATCGCATTTGCAGTTGCAATCAATGGAAAGTGGCAGGTTTTCCTTGTGCGCATGCTTTGAAGTGTATTTCTTTAACCAGAAATTCTATTGATGAATATATTGAGAAATACTTTACTGTTGAGTATTATCGAGCTTCGTATTCACATTTGATCAATCTTATTCCAACTTTTGATAAGGAAGCAATTGAACCTGAAGAATCATCTATTGTTCTTCCTCCTAAGCTTGTTTGTGGAGTTGGTAGGCCTAGGATAAATAGGATTGAAGGGGCTGATTTTCATGCTAAGCAAAACAGATGTGGAAAGTGTAAAAAACTAGGACATAATAAAAGGGGGTATTTTTTTTTTGAATAATTGAGTTGATTGTTTTAGTTCAATGTATTTGATTGGTTGTTCCATGAATACTTTGAGTTGAATAATTGAGTTGATTGTTTTAGTCCAATGTATTTTATTGGTTGTTCTACGAATACTTGGTTGTTCTATGAATACTTCGAGTTGAATATTTGGATTATTGCATATGTTAAATTGGATATAATATGATTTTGATTACTTTCGGTTGTATGCAATTGTTTATGTTTAACTATTATTTGGAATACAATGTTGTTAGTTCTGTTAAAAAAGATAAACTGATATATCATTGACCTCGAACAAGCTTAGGACTTAGGTATATTGCTACTATAAACATGTATGATTTATTTTGCAGTCATTGGTTTCAATCTTGTTCCTACAGAAATATTCGTTGATTTTTCATAATGGTGGAATACCTATCTATCTCCAATAGTTATTTATCTCTTCCTAATAAGTGCTTTTTTCAAGAAAGCAGTATTCAACTTGCATGCAATTGCGGTCGCTTGATGCTACTAATGCTGCAGAAAATACTTCTGACAGTAACTGTCTCTGGTTCACAAACTGGTCCGCTAAAGTGTTTGAAACCTCTCTACTTCTTTTCCAAATCTAAAGAAGTCAGGCTGCCTGCCCAGAAACACAAGTAAAATAACTGACATATGACTATTGAACTATCTATGCATGTATTTACAAATTAGGTAATGCAAATATATGCTTTAGCAGAAACGACATTATTTTTGGCCTTTTTAATGGCTATGAATGCAATGTATATGAGAAAGAGACTGCATTAGAAACAACATATATAACAAGCGTAATGAGATTCAGTGGTGCTCTAGTGGAAAAACAATAGCAATAATCAGACTTTGTTAATTTGCCGGATGAGTTTCTTTTCACATTGTACCGAATAAACAACAAATTATTAACAACAGACGCATTAATTGGCTTGGCGGATTTGAAAAGACACTTCATATTATACGGACTAATTTTTTTCTAGGACACAACATGAATGAATAGTCAGATTCAAAACTAACTGTGCAAACAAGTGCACAACATACACATAAATAAACTCAAGCCTACAACATCTGCAAGTAGGTTTTACAATTCAAATTATGTGGCCTAAGTCAACCATTATAAATTCATCAGTAAATTTAGATATACCGCCTAAAATCTATAATCAAATAAAATTTTAACAAATGTATGATAAAAAGACTGTTAGACATCAAAGAATTTATTGCCATCATTGTCAGTTCAAATTTTTTGTTGCTGAAGCTGAACTGTAGAATTTTCAATTGTCCAGCAGTATGGTTCATCAGAGAGAATTTGTGCAGTTATCTGTGCTCTAAATGCATTTACTTATTCTAGACTGATTTTTGATGGTGTGTCCATTCGTTGTGCTATCTTTTGGGTAAACATCATTACGAAAATTCCACGGTCAAATCTGCATTTGTTAAAATTTTAGTTATTATGTAACATTCATTGTTGTATAAAAATCTCCAGTATCCAGAAAATTACCCATTTCTTTGTTGAGCACAGTTAACATTTTTAATCAATGTAGACTTTCCCAGAATTGTTTTCTCGCCTGCGTCTTGTAAGTCTTTATTGATGTTGTTTACCGCTGCTTTCTGCCAAATATATATATATATATATATATATATATATGTATATGTATAACTTTTTTATAATAATGATAAATCTATTTATCTTTTTTACTTTTTGTGTATTTTACTTACCACATTAATAGCAAACTTTGAATGTCCACTTCTTAATGTCTTAGATCTTGTGGTCAAGTGTAGAGAATCATAATGGTTCCATGTACATGATTCCACTACTAGCTCTAGCAAGCTCCAATGTTCGTTGCCATGTATAGGAAATAATATATTGCAACATAATGGATTTAGAAGTGTTTGTTTAATAAAAGGATTAAACATATTTCTTTTGATATTTTCCATGTTTCCATCTGTTGCATTTTTCTGTTAAAAAATAATTTCAGAAAATTTATCTTAGAAACAAATTAAATTTGACATTATAGTTCAGTCACTGTCATTGTTGTGTTCACATATATAATGCTAGAACTTTGTTCTAATAATTTTGTTTTTCTGAACCAAAACCAATCAATAACCTACATTTCAAAAAAAAAAAAATGGATTAAGTGTAGATTTATAATGAAGCAAAGAATAGAATTTATAATGAAGCAAAGTATAGTTTTTGTACTTACTTGACCAGAAATATATTCTCTATAGAGAAGTTCTTCTATCATACTTTTAGTGATGATGAAGTTTCCATCATCATAAGTAAATGCTTCATCACTGAAAAATAAAGATTAGTATGTACTGTATTGTATGGCACTTATAGTATAAAAGAAAATTAATTAAGATTAGTATACTGAAAAATTAAGATTAGTATGTAATGAAATGTTTATTAATAAAAGAAAATAACAATATTTGTAGAAGTTTGTATGAAAAGATAAAGATAAATTAATTTATCTTTTCTAGTTTAGTTTGGTTTTTTTGATCTCTATATGACAAAAAAATATGGGTATGAAATCAGTCTTGGTTTTATGGCACTTACAGTATAAAACACAGATTCGATCTCTATATGATAAAAAACATGGAGAATATTTATATGCATATCAACACGACATAAGTTTTGCTATAATTTATATGCATATCATAAGTTATGTTTGCAAAAGATATAACTAGTATGTTTCATTCTGTTTGTTAATGTTACAAGTTTTTTCTGAGGAACTGTATTTGGAAATCCGAAAGAGCATGACAAACTAATACAACAGTTCATTGTTAATGTTACTGATTGTGGTTTTTACTACTAGCTTTGAGTACATCTTCTGTCTTTTTATTACTAGTGCCTAAATTTGTGTAGTATGTATCGTATATAATTAACAAACCTAAAAATAATGCAAAGCATCAAACCTAATAATGAAAAGGTGAAGATAAATTAATCTATCTTTTTTAGTTTAGTTTTGTACTTTTATTTTTTTAATTTGTAAATCGTTAGATTTTGATGCTGAAATAAAAAGCTTTATTTAAATTATATCTTGTACTAGAAACAATATGATATTGTACTAGAAACAATATCTTATTGGAACAAATATATATTTAAGTTAACTGAGTGAAAAGTAGTTTAGTTACTTACTTGTTTCCTCCAAAAAATTTGAATTTTTTTTGACAATTTCGTTTTGTTCTTCAGTAAGATATTTGAGTAGTGGACATTTCTCAGCATTCCTTGGCTTCTTCTTCTTTTTTGGTTCTTTTAGGACAACATCTTCAACAACAATAGGATTTTCAGGAGCATTTTCTTGAGCAGGCACTTTCTGATTGTCAGATTTTAAACTATCTTATGTCTGGTTTTCTAGTATGAAATCTTGAGTTTGCATAATATCAAAAGTTGGAAAATTAGCAGAACTATTTATGTGAATCATACCAACAATTTTTTTAACCTTTTTCAGCTTCGGTTTTTTGTTCAAATTATCTATTTCCTTCACATCATGCTTTTCTAAATTTTCCAACTTTTGGAGCTTCATTTCAAGAATTTGGATTCTTTTTTCAGCCACTTTCCTTAAACGTCTTTCCTCATTTAATTGTTCTGCAACAATTTTCATCTCAGTAGTCAAAAATTTGGCTTTTGACTGTAGCTCCATTATGTTATTAGCATATTCTTTGGCATATTTTTTCAGACTTGTGTCTTCCTGGCACTCATCAAATTTTCTTTTATTGTATTGGTCTTCTTCCACCTCAACAGCTATTATTTTATTGGAAAGAAATTCTTTCTCTTCTTTTGTTACAGCTGCAATTTTTTTTAAATCTACAACGAATAAATTTAAAGTTAAGCTTGCACATATACTATCGTTGAAGTGTTAGACAAGTTAAGCTTGCACATATACTTTCTATACTCATTTGGTTTTCTATTATTTAGGCCACTAACATTCCAAAAAATTGCATTCCAAGAAATCAAAAAAATGTACAGTTAAAAAAAAACTAGCATACTTTGTCATTGTCAACTTCAGTGAGGTCCAAATCTTTCGGTTTGGATAAATCCCATTTTCTCATTCTTGGGATTTTGGTTTGCAGATTTTCCTTCTCATCAATTATTTGTGTTCCTTCACAAATCCAGTACTGCAAGAAAAAGATAAATACATTTATATTTTTGTATCAAATATAAATTTTAATATATTTATATTTAGTTAAAGTTATGAAAGCATACCAGTAACACCATAATACAGCCTGGTATACTTCTAGGGTCAGCATGATACTTTTCAACATTTTCAAAAACATTTTCACATATTGCCCGCGGCCAAGAGATTGAATTTAATTTTTTTAAATTTAGCAACTTCGGCAAGAAACCCCATTGCGTATAGCTTTGGTTGTTTGGAAAAAGGAAAGTTATGACTAACAACAATAATGACAATTTCACTAAATCTTCATTTCCATTTTCCTCTTCTAACATTGTATTCAATCTTTTTGTTACTGTTTTTTGGCTGATTATGTTTTCTTCTTGAAAATTGGCAGCTAAAAAATTGGAGAAACTTTCCATGGCTGAGGCTTTGTTAGAAGCTGGTATAAGAAATAAGTCTTCTCCAGCTAATGGCATTCCAAAAATTAGACTGACTTCTTCAGGACTAATTTTGAGTAATTTGTTTCTAATTGTGAAAATATTTTCTTTTGCATCAAAAGAAGTAATGATATCATCTAAATTCCAAGCATTTTTCCTTAAATCTTGTCGTGCTTTGAATCTCTAAGAAAAACATTGAAGAAGTTTTTGAATGGTGTTTTTTCTATAAAAGCTTTTGCTTCAGGTGAAAGAATGCGTTTCTCCTTTATAATTGACATCACTTTATATATTGCATCCAAATTACCTGTGTACTGTTGCCTTTTTTGCTTCTTGGCTATTTTTTTATTTTCATACTGATCAACATCATCCAAATCAGTACTTTCTTCAGTCAGTTGTTGTGAAATCGTTTTTTCATCATCAGATGTGAAGTCTTCTTTTTCACGAGCATCATGTAATTCTTTAGTTGGTATAGTCTGATTCAACATTTATGAAAATCAAAAAATCAATTAGGAGGTGAAAATAACAAGTTTATCAAAAAATATCTTACCACACAAAAATTTAAATAAAAAGATAATATAGTTTATCTTTTTAATTATTTTGTGTTTTTTTGGGATTAAGATATTTTTTAGTGTATAAAGTACCTCTATTTAAAAAAATAAAAGAATAAGCACCTTTTTAGTATATAAATTAGCTCTTTTTTTTAAAAAAAGTACAAATTAAACCCAACAGGTTTTTTGTAAAGAACAAATATGTGAATTTTTTAGACCAATTTCAATTTTCACAGTTTCAAATATTCACATTTTCAAAATTTTATTTTAGACCAATAAAGATAAATGAACATTCACAACTGAAAATCAACAAGAATTATTTAATGAAATGAAAATTTACAATTAGAAAGTTTCAAAGTATAGAAAGATTATCTGCTTTATCTTTTTTAGTTGTTTAAGTAATGGTCATTTAGAAATCTGAAAACTTAAAGAGAATGAAACACAAAATAGCCATCAGAATATTATGTATAAAACAGATAAATGCTTTTATCCTTTTTAACATAGCATTAGAAACAAAATAGCCATTACAAATTGGTGATCAGTTATTAGAATTTCATCATCACAATAGCCTCGAAGTAATAACAAATACAACATGTATGAATGTAGTGCACAGTGCAGACTCATATAGTCAGAGATTCAAGCTACAACATGAACGAATAGTCAGATTCAAAAGTGACAGTGCAAACAAGTGCACAGCATACACATAAACAAATGCAACATGGAAACAGCTCAAGCTCAATGCAAATGAAGCAACCAAACCTGACTGAAGAGTTCAGACATTACATATATACATGTGTGAAACATCAAGTGAATATGCAACATCATACACATTGAAACTAGAGTCCAATGCAGACATGTCGACAAGACGAGAATGCAAGTGCAGACAAGCTACATGATAACCGACTGCATATAAAGCAACAACTCAAGTCAGTGCACATCAACCCAATAAAAACTACATGAAGTGAATGCATAAACATATATAGACAGACACACACACACATATGTATATACACATGTAGTGACAGCATAGCAGACTAACCAAGGTAAACATTGCAAGCTCAAAAAATTTAGCTATTTTTTTATTTAAAATATGGAATCTAGATTCCAATTTAATATGTATATGCAAATTGAAGAGTACAACTAAATATTATAGGAAACATAAGTAGGAAAATAGTTAACAATAGAGTTGAAGATAATAATGGTCTCTAGCCGTGTTCATTGCAAAAAGGACTAGATATAGGTCTTACGTTTATGCATTGAGTCCCACCTTCATTTATGAATTGCAAGTAGTTTTTCGAATGAATATCTTTGATTTAGCAGACCTTGTATGCATCTTTACGCTGCATAAAAATTGTCACATATAATGAAATGTTAGAAGGAGTGAAGAATAATTTTTTTGTACTTAAAAGTTGTTTAAGTATTTTTATTTCGCATAAATCCTTCAGGATAACTGCAATTGACTTAAATTCAGTATTTATTATGTTATATGTAGTAGCTGATAAAAAATTTATCTAGGATTTATTCTGTATTTTAATGTTTTAGACAAAAACATAAATGCTTTTATCTTTCCAACTAGGGTTTAAATTAGTTGTATATTTTTTCGAATAATCTTAAATCATGATAAAAAAAAATCCTATCTAATAAGTAATTGTAATTATCAAACACAACTAGGGTTTAGCATATAATCTAAATATTTTACATTAATAGATAGATACGTTTATCTTTTTTAACAGCCAAACAATAACTACTTCAGTTTAACACCTAGGGTTTAGTGTCATCGGCCATTGAATATTTAGGTATGCTTAATTAAACAAATGTCGATTATGTTAAATTATAACAAGAACTAAAATACCTTAAACCTATTATAAGAGCTATTATCAACATCGGTAAGAATGAATATTAACTACGATTTATCATCTAACTAAAACATTTACATCAAAATAAAATATAGCTTACTTGTTTCGCATTTAAGTTTAAGGTGATTGTAGAAATAGCTCGATGAAAGTATTTTAGTTTAAGCTAAAATCGATGATGCTTGTTCAGCCAATCGATAATTCAACTGAGGCGCTTTTGTTTCTAAGCCCTAGTTTTGTTTTTTCATTCGGAGGTTTGGCGGCAGATATGGATTAGCGAGTAATAGTGGGCTTATTTTCGACCCATGTCCTGGAAACTACTTTTTTTGAACACGTGTCCTAGAAAATAATTACTTGATGGTAATAGGCCCTTATAGTGAAATTCCCCTTTTTAAAATGATTCAAAGGTCCATTTAAATGATGTCAATAATACACAAGGTGATAACAGGGACAGGTGAAATAAATAAACAACCATGCATCCAACATATCAATCAATAAGCATCCATTTCAAACAACATCCAAATTAACCAATACATTACACAGTTAATGTAGCGACCCGCCGTTTCGTACCCTCTGAGTTGATAACAATCCACTCTTGTTCAACCCAAATTGTACGAAAAAGCGAATAACTAGGGTAAAGAAGAAGAAAGAGATGAAAGAAATCGAAACAACAACACACAGAATCTCATATTCGCAGTGGAACAAAATATAAAATATAATAACAGATTTTTATACAAAAGAATCTATAACCGTTTTAGACTTACAAACATCACAGTATAACATTCAATACATCAATCTGGATAGTTATAATAATTTGTCCTCATACAGCGAAATATAATCAAGTATGGAAATACGTCTCCATCATCTAGCTTGTCTCATGAGCTCCATAGCATTCTATCTAGAATCTGTAATACTCGATCTGACCTGAGCATTATAATAAAATAACACCCAAGTCAGTCTGGAAAACCAACGTGAGAAAACACACTCAATTTGAATTATTAAAGTTATCAAAATCCTTTGAAAACACAGGTATCTCGTAAGACCACGTCACACATAAACACGATGGGTTTTTCCCTTATGATAACCAAAACATTTTTATCAAAATCGTTTGATATTATAATAGTGTCTAAACAAAGAAAATATAAAATAGCTAAAATGATTGCATCTCACATTTCAGCATAGTTGGGCATAATCAAAACCATACGACGCTTTTTGGAGAATGGATTCCATACAATGATTAGGCACTGGGGTACCACCTATCACAACACACGTTTAGAAACATATACCGAGGATCTCGTCGAGATCCCTTACAACACAAGACCGGTCCTATCATTAACCTGGATAGAATCGAATATGTTATCACCCCGGGTGTTCCCACCCTTAAAATCGAGCGCTCACTTTTTCCATGCACAACCATATCCATAATTTTAATATATCCTAGGGAATCTAGAAAGGTGATAACATACCCTAATTGGATGCGACCTACTTAGGCTTGCTGCATATCTCTTGATTTTCAGGCATTTCAGTTGATGAGGCTTAAGGCTATGATTACCTTTCAAGAACAATCTCACTTAGAATGATCATCGTCCTCCAATGACGATATTCTGATGGCATTCGTCCATACAAGTTGTCCTGGGTCTGGACAAACCGAATCACCGTCTTCACAATCTTCAAGATATTCATTTGTAACGTTCGAACAGGATCGAAGTTGTTTTTCGATAATTAAATCCAAGTGCGGTCTCATCGAAACAATTAACTAATTTGGCAAATATTAGTTGTCAGTTATTTAACTATTAATAAAAAATCCATAAGCAGTCACTAGGCCTTATTATAAATTTTTCTAAAATATTTATTTTCAAGATATCTCTATAGGATATATATTCAAATCCCTTACAATATTTGAAAACAATTTCAAATACTTAAATCCATAACAGGATATTTCCAAAACATCTGAACACTTGGTACAATATTTCCAACTTTGGTTTAAAATCTAATACTTAGATAATATCTCGATGTAAATCCTTCATCTCAAAATATTTTCAAAAACCTTCCATTTCATCACATAGGAAAATATTCTAGGCCCATTTCCTGAAATCAATTCTAATATCAATACTTAGGAGTTTTCTTATCTTATCTCCTACACTTCTGAAATTTATATTACTTCCTTTTTACATTTTCCAAGTTGATTATACTTACTTATAATCTTGTCTATCCATTTACAACTTCTAAAATCACATCCGTTTTTCACATCTCGAGGGAGTTTATAAATAAATTAAATCATTTTCGAAACTTTATATATGTATAATAAGTATTTTTAAAAGAATATTAATTTATTTCAAAACATGTTCAAAAAAATTTATTTAAAAACTAAAACATTTTAAATAAAACATCAAAACTCATTTCCAACTCATTTTAGTATAAAATAGTTAGTTTACAAAACAGATTCTCAAATTTTAAATTTTATTTCAATTAATATTTGGTATTTGAAAAATGCACTTCTGAAACATTCCAATAATAACTAGCTTTAAATTATACAGTTTAATAAATAAAATTTCCTTTTAGAACAAAACTTAGTTTCTTAATAAAAATATTTTTTTCTTTAAAAATCCAAATAACCAATTTAACTTATAAATCCCTCACGATTTACAACACTTTGATCCCATTACGATTTCTACCCATTTTCACTTTTCAAATAGAGTCTACTATAGTTTTTTTTCATACCCTATTTTCATATCTCAAAATAAATTCACATCGTGGAATTTTATATTTCCAAATTTTCATCTATTATCGATTTCATTTATTAATATACATTGTTTATAAATATATAACTTCTCTGAGTTTCACTTTTTTTCAAAAGAAATAATCACATTTTGAAATTCCGTTTTATAAATTCAATTCCTTATAAATTCTATTCATTTCTGCCAATCTATTTTAAATATCGATTTCAACTTCTTTTCATATTTTCCAAAAATATCGTTTAAAAATCTTTTACATAAATTATTTTAAAAAAAAAATCTCTATTTAAAATATTTTTATGAATAGTTAAATACAGTCCAAAAATCAATTTATCGTTTTATCCAAATCAATTTCCTTTAAAATAATCCAAACTTCGATATACATATTTTTATATTCAAAATCTCCTTTTAATTTCTTCAAATTCAAAAATAATATTTATGGTATTTAAAATGCCAAAATTCAGGCCAGTGCTACCACAACATCCAATAATTCACATCACAACAAAAATCTTCAATGGATTATTTTAACACATCATATATGACTATATAGGAAAATTATATATATATATATATATTTGAGGGATTCAGTTGGATCCCTCCAACCTGTTTCCCTATATCCGCTGATAATACAACATAAAAATACCAATCTCACTTCGAAGGGATATCGCGATATATAGGGTCATCCGCTATAATATGGGGGCACATAGGGTCTCATCCGCTAAAATATGTGAGAACATCAATCCAACTACTAATATATATACCACTGCATATATACATAATATCATTCAACAGATAGAAATTTATAAATTCAACCAGGCATCCAAAATTTTAACTATTATAAATTTAATTCTAGCCATCAAAAAAGAGTGAGATTTTACCCACCTTGATTTTTAAATGCACCAAACCAATTCTGTTGCGTAGGTTTCACAGCTACAAACCCAACTCAACTCGTCCCATGATTCTGGATCTCATATGCAATTTTTTTTATAAAATTTTATTAGATAACTAAATTTAAATTCTAAATTAAATAACTAACTATGCAATCGAACTTTTAATATAGTGTATACCTTCACCACACGTCCCTAGCATAGGATTTTCTAACCATCCTTGACCCTTGCCGTCACCGCAACCCCTTCTCTGCTAAGACCATCCAACCGCCGCTTGATCCCATCCACACGTGCCTCTTCCCCTTCAGACTACTGTTCGCTTAGAAATGAAACTAAACCCTACTCATGAGCTTGCTAATATTCACGGCTTCTAGCCTCCCATCGCCATGTAGACACTCACGATTGCCCTTTACTCCCCTCTTTTCCCTTTTTCTCGTTCAAAACGAGAAGCCTAAATTTTGGTTGCCTCCCTCACATTGCTGCCGCACTAATGATCAAGGACCGCCTCTGAGACTGTTGCGAACCCTTCTTCCAATTCATATGACGTCGCGGCCTTCCCCTTCCAAACCTCCATTGCCACTTCCACGATCGCACTCCCCCAACGCGCCTGACCATCACCTCCAAGCCTTGCCTGTCATGATCTAAACGCGAGACCCCCTCCTATTTTTTTGTCTTGACGAATGAGATTTTGTTCTCTATTTTTTTTAAAAGTTCGACTTCGATTTGAATTCTGAAGGAAGAAATGATATACGTGATTTCAGATAGCTTGATTTTCGATTTGAGGAACAAGATCATTTCCTTTTTTAAATTTATAAATCGATTTCGTGAATCTAGAGAGAGAAGGAAAAGAAAATGAAAATCATGATTCAAAATGGAGGGGAACGTCGTGTTTGAACTATAGAAAGGAGGGGGACGCGACTTTAAAGTGTAGGGGTTCCTTCATATGTGATGGTGGCGTGTTTTAGAAGGCAGGATCTTGACCTTGACAGGTTAAAATATTATTTAACTATAAATATCTCATTAAATGCAACTTAAAATTTCGATACCCTATCGAGGCGTGTCATCAGGTATTTATAATGTTATACCCCTATTTCGAATGCAATGGAACAAGTTTCGAGCCATAATTCGATCGTATGGAGAAGAAAACTTTTTGGACCCAATTATTATATTAAATTTCGATATTAATTTCAATGCGTTTCTATCACGTACGATCAAACGATAGCTCCAAACACTACAAAATTTGGAATCCGATAATAATACACTATTATGGATATAATGGAACCGGTTTTGTCGAATTCCGAGACTGCGCCCCGGATCGCTATTTCTATACGTCGATTAAATCGACGATTTTCAAAATTTACGAAATCGCTTGAAATTCCAGTTTTAAAATCTTACCAACTGAATTATTATTCCAGTAGAATTTATATCAACATTAGAAATCATTTATGATTCATATTCTACTCTAATTCAATTATTTAAACGGTTTCCAATTATTAATTAAACAACTAAATTTATCCAATAAACCGCTATTTGAAACTTAAGTCTTAATCCACTTATTTGATCGTTAAATTCCATATTAAAATTATATTCACATTTCAAAACTAAAAATTTAAAATAAATTAAATGTTAAAAATTAATGACCAAAAATCCGAGTCGTTACATTCCTCCATCCTCAAAAGAATTTCGTCCACGAAATTGCTAAGGTGGGAAAATGTTCCAAACCCAATGACTTAACAAAAGCCCACTTAGTTAAAATTCGACATTCACTTTTTCTAAACCCTTTAGTTTCATCCAAACTTTAGTTTCCATTTCTAACCCAAAACCTTCCATTTCAATTTGAAATCAACTTTTTAGTTAACAAAAATTTTCAAAAAAATTTCTAACACTTTAGATTTTCGAAATATTTTTGGCAGTCTCCTATGTTCGCAGAGCCTTTTGCAATATGACAAGAGAAATAAAAATGTATACATTGACCCACATGGTCGGAAAACAATATATATATTTTATATTTTGCGGTATTTAATCTGAAAACGTACCTTATTTAGCGTTTGTAAGCAAGTGGTTTTATAGTATGTAATTTGCGTGACTAAACTCTAGCCAATGGTCTTCTGGTACTTGTACTTACTCAATTAAACCACATAAGTACAAAAATATAAAATTCACTAACGTTTCATTCATTTAACTAATTAAACACAATATTTCATAACCAAACATGTAACATATATTTGAAAGCAATTGTATGGTTCAGGTACTCATTTTATTACTTTCAATCCATTTATATATCCTTCCATTCAATTCGAAATGATTTACAACTTAATTTTTTTGCATTCAATCCATATTTGTACCCAAAAAAATTCATGTTCATTTCAAATTGATTCACAATCAATTTATTTACATTCCATTCACATGCACATTCATTATATTCAATTCCATTTTATTTGGCTCGGAATCATTCCATGCCAATTTATTAAATAGCCATTTCATAAATTTATTTAAGCCTTTCTTCCATATTAACTTAAGTTAATTCATTTTATTTCCAATTAATTTAATCTTATACTTAAGCTCATTTTCCCATTTCAATTTTAGATTGATTCTTATCCAATCAAATTCCATTCCATTTACTAATTTATTTAATTAGTTCATTCACCCAGTCCACTTCAAATTTTAATTTCAAGCTCGAATTTATTTAAATAATATCCAAGGTTCTATTCCATTTATGTTTACTTACAGTGAATTTATTGATAACTTAAATTATCACAATTTCAAACCCTTTCCATTTTATTCAATGGCATTTCAAAATATATTTAATTTGCTTGATTTTAAGTCGAATTCTCTATAGCTTAAATTTCAATTCCAGTATTAAATTTACTAACCAATCCATCTAATTAGTTAATTCCATTTTCCATTTTATAAGTTACACAACTTATTTTCTCACATTCCCCTCAATTTTATACTCAAGTATATCCACATTTTATTTTTTTTCAAGATTATACATCACTTTATAGCTTAAATATACTTTTATTCCATTAGTTTCAATTTTTATAAGCAATATAACTTATTTATTCACCATTCCATAATTCTTTTCCCTTAAGTTTTATTCCATTCAAAATTTATACCTTATGGTTATATAATTAGTTCACAACTCAAAATTTATATTTATTTTTAGTTCGATATTATTTCTAATCCAATCCAATTCAATTTAATTTAAATTTCAATTCCTTTTAACCCACATTTCAAAACCATATTCGAGTTATTCATACTTAAACCTATTTCACTCCAAACGAATTTATTTTTAATTCATTCAATTTAATCAATCCAGAATTTAATTAAAATTTTAAATTTTTCTACACTTCCTTACTTATAATTATTTGTTCATTTCATTTATTCACATTCATCATTCATATGCATTTATATTTAGTTAACTTCATTACATTCCATTCGTTTAACTATTAACACTTATTTCAATTCATATTATTAGTTCTTCACCAATTTATTCCATATAACTTTGCTTAAATTAACTCATCATTTCATTAATTTATTTCACCAATTCCATCCAAATAAAAATTCATAAAATTTA
Source organism: Allium cepa (assembly GCA_030765085.1). Lineage (NCBI taxonomy): Eukaryota > Viridiplantae > Streptophyta > Magnoliopsida > Asparagales > Amaryllidaceae > Allium > Allium cepa. The sequence continues at coordinate 594,052,125 of CM060928.1, forward strand.
AATTATTCAACTTAACTTAAGTTGAATTCCATTTAATTTTATATCTCAATCTAGATCAATACCATTTCCAATCCAATTTTATTAACTTAGCTCAAGTTAAATTTTATTCATTTTAACTTAGTTAAGTTAAAATTTATTCCAAAATTCAATTTCCATATTTTTCTTTAAAATCATTCACCATTTATAAGTTCATAACTTATTTTCTGATATTTCTAGAACATTTAGTGAAGATTTAATTTTTTTAAATGCCTAGTATTTATTTCAAATCACTTTGAAATCAAATATATACATATATACTCCTTTTGGTTTAACAAACCACTTCCTTTGAATTTCAAAATCAACGTGATTTTATCCAAAAAAAATTCTTCTGGAATTTTAAACAAAACTTGTTTGCTCAACAAATCTGAAATATCAATTACGGTATCAATCCGTCACTTAGAAACTCGAAATGAATACCGATGATGTCGCGATCATCATCGGAATTATTTTCTAGCGATTGTAGTGAGTTCAGTGCTATATCAGTTCCAAAATCCATTTAAAACATTTTCTCTTCAAAAATCTCAAATATAACTTCACTATTCTTTCAACCACTTTGGAAAACATTTTTATAACTTCTGGGATTTCAAAATTTCCAAATACTTAGTTCAAAACCATTTAAAACATTTCTCAAAGCTTCCAGGATTTTAAATCTCCAAATTTTGGGTTGAATCCATTTTAACTATAATCCATTTGTATAATTAATGGTTATACAAAATCTCATTTGGTTATATAAACCATTTCCAATTCTGTAATCTTATTTTGATTATATAATAACAACCAAACACATCACTATAATAATTTTCTAAAATTATTTCTTTCATATAAAAATATAATTTGGGTAAAATTATTTCATTTACCCACTTCAAAACAATAGTGTGTCGACTTACCTGGTTCAAGTGCTTAGAAACTCTTATCTATGTTGTGGTGTCCCACTACTCGACCAAAATTTATATACCGCTCAACAAATTAATCAACACAATACAAAACATTTTATATTCGCTAACAAATACATGCTTATATCTATTAATACACTCAACTCTTTCTAGAGTACTACTGTCACTATTTCTAATGAGTAATATCCACCAAAGCCAAGGTTCTCATTTAACCTTCAACTCTGATACCAAATGTACCGACCCGCCGTTGCGTACCCTCTAAGTTGATAATAATTCACTCCTGTTCAACCCAAATTGTACGAAAGACAAATAACTAAGGTAAAGAAGAAGAAAGAGATGGAAGAAAATAGAAACAACAGCACATAGAATCTCACATTCGTAGCGGAACAAAATATAATATATAATATAAAAAATTTATACAAAAGGATCTGCAACTATTTTTTACTTACAAATATCATAGTACAACAATTAAAACATCAATCTGGAAAGTTATAATAACTTGTCCTCATACAACGGAATATAATCAAGTATGGAAATACGTCTCTGTCATCTAGCTTGTCTCCTGAGCACCATAGCATTCTATCCTGAATCTGTAACACTTGGTCTGACTCGAGTATTATAATAAAATAACACCTGAGTCAGTCTGGAAAACCAGCATGGGAAAACACACTCAATTTGAATTATTAAAGTTATCAAAATCCTTTGAAAAAAAAGGTATCTCGTAAGACACGTCATACGTAAACACGACGGGTCTTTCCCTTACGAGAACCAAAACATTTTTATCAAAATCGTCTGATATTATAATAGTATCTAAACAAAGTAAATAGAAAATAGCTGAAATACTTACATCTCATGTTTCAGCATAGTTGGGCACAATCAAAACCGTAAGGCGTTTATTGGAGAATGCATTCAATACAATGACTAGGCAATGGGGTGCCACCTATCACAGTACACGTTTAGAAACATGTACCGAGGATCTCGTCAGATCCCTTACAATACAGGACTGGCCCTATCCATAACCTGGATAGAATCGAATATGTTATCACCTTGGGTGTTCCCACCCTTAAAATCGAGCACTCACTTTTTCCATGCACAACCATATCCATAATTTTAATATATCCGAGGGCATCGAGAAAGGTGATAACATACCTTAATAGGGTGCGATCCACTTAGCCTTGCTGCATATTCCCTGATTTTCAGCCATTCTGGTTGATGAGGCTTGAGGCTACGATTACCTTTCAAGAACAATTTCACTTAGAATGCTCATTGTCCTCCAATGACGATATTTTATAGCATTCGTCCATACAAGTTGTCCTGGGTCTGGACAAACCGAATCACCGTCTTTACTGTCTTCACGATATTGATTCACAACGTTGAAATAGGATCGAAGTAGTTTTCAGATAATTAAATCCGATCCCGGTCTCTTCAAAATGATTAACGAATTTGGAAAATATTAATAGTCAGTTATATAACTATCAATAAAAAAATCCATAAGCAGTCACTAGGCCTTATTATACTAAAATATTTATTTTCAAGATATCTCTATAGAATATATATCCAAATCCCTTCCAATATTTGAAAACAATTTTAAATACTTAAATACATGACAGGTTATTTCCAAAATGTCTCAACACTCCGTAAAATATTTCCAACTTCGGCTTAAAATCTATTACTTAGATAATATCTCGATGTAAATCCTTCATCTCTAAATATTTTCAAAAACCTTCCATTTCATCATATAGGAAAAAATTCTAGGCCCATTTCCTGTAATCGATTCTAATATCAATACTTAGGAGTTTTCTTATCTTATCTCCTACATTTCAAAATTTATATTAATTCCTTTTTACATTTTCTAAGTCGATTATACTTACTTATAATCTCATCTACCCATTTACAACTTCTAAAGTCATATCCATTTTTCACATCTCGAGGGAGTCTATAAATAAATTAAATCATTTTCGAAACTTTATATATGTATAATAAGTATTTTTAAAAGAATAGCAATTTATTTCAAAACATGTTTAAGAAATTTATTTAAAAACTAAAACATTTTGAATAAAACATCAAAACTCATTTCCAACTCATTTTAATATAAACTAATTGGTTTACAAAACAGATTTTAAAATTTTACTTCGATTAGTATTTGGTATTTGAAAAATGCAATTCTGAAACATTCCGATAATAACTAGCTTTAAATTATATAGTTTAATAAATAAAATTTCCTTTTAGAACAAAACTTAGTTTCTTAATAAAATATATTTTTCTTTAAAAATCCATAACCAATTTAACTTATAAACCCTTCACGATTTACAACACTTCGATCCCATTTCGATTTCTAACCATTTTCACTTTTAAAATAGAGTCTATTATAGTTTTTTTCCCTATTTTCATATCTCGATATAAATTCACACTGTGAAAATTTATATTTCCAAATTTTCATCTATTATCGATTTCCTTTATTTTTAAACATCATTTATAAATACATAACTTCTTTGAGTTTTGCTATTTTTTAAAGAAATAATCTTATTTATAAATTCCATTTTATAAATTCTATTTTATAAATTCAATTCCTTATAAATTCTATTCATCTCTGCCAATCTATTTTAAATACAGATTTCAACTTCTTTCATATTTTCCAAAAATATGATTTAAAAATCCATCGTTTAAAAATCCATTATATATATTATTTAAAAAAATCTCCATTTAAAATATTTGTATGAATAGTTAAATACAATCTAAAAATCAATTTATCGTTTTATCCAAATCAATTTCCTTTAAAATAATCCAAACTTCGATATACTTATTTTTATATTCAAAAGCTCCTTTTAATTTCTTCAAATTCAAGAATAATATTTATGGTATTTAAAATACCAAAATTCAGGCCAGTGCTACCATAACATCCAATAATTCACATCACAACAATAATCTACAACGGATTATTCTAACACACACATATATATATATATATATATATTTGAGGAATCCAGTTGGATCCCTCCAACCTGTTTCCCTGCATCCACTGATGTTAATGCAACATAATAATACCAATCCCCTGTCGAGGGGGATATCGTGGTATATAGGGTCATCTGCTATTATGCGGGGCATGTAGGGTCTCATCCTCTAGAATATATGGGAATATCAATCCAACTACTAATATGTACCACTATATATATAATATCATTCAACAGATATAAATTTATAAATTCAACAAAGCATCCAAAATAAATTTTAACTATTATAAATTTAATTCTAGAAATCCAAAAAGAGTGAGATTTTACTCACTTTGATTTTTATATTCACCAAACCAATTCTGTTGCATAGGTTTCACAGCTATGAACCCAACTCAACTCGTCCCATGATTTTGGATCTCGTATGAATTTTTTTTATAAAATATCGTTAGATAACTAAATTTAAATTCTAGATTAAATAACCAACTATGTGGTTGAATTTTAATACAGTGTATACCTTCACCACTCGTCTCCAATACAAGGTTTTCCAACCATCCTTCACCCTTGCCATCACCATGACCCCCTTCTCTGCCAAGACCATCCAGCCGCCATTCGATCCCATCAACGCACGCCTCTTCCCCCTTACACAGTTGTTCGCCCTGAAACGAAACCAAACCCTACTCGTGAGCTTGCCAATATTTGCGAATTCCAGCCTCCTATCACCTCGTAGCCCTCACGACCGCCCTTCACTCTCCTCTTTTCCCTTTTTCTCATCCGAAACGATATGCCTAAACTTCGGTCCCCTCCCTCACACTGATGCCGCACTTATGATCAAGGACCGCTTCTGAAACTGTTGCAAACCCTTCTTCCCAATTCATACGACGTCGCGTCCTTCCCTTTCCAAACCTCCATTGCCGCTTCCACGACCGTAGCTCTCTAGTGCACGTGACCATTACCTCTAAGCTTCGCTTGTCGCGATTTAAACACGAGACCCCCTTTTATTTTTTTATCTTGATGAATGAGATTTCGTTCTCTCTTTTAAAAAAAAATAGAGTTCGACTTCGATTTGAATTCTAAATGAAGGAAGGATGTACACGATTTCAGATAGCTTGATTTTTCAATTTGAGGAACGAGATCGTTTCCCTCTTTTTTTTTAGTTTGTTAATCGATTTCGTGAAACTGGAGAGTGAGGGAAAAGAAAATGAAAATACCAATTTTAAAATGAAGGGGAATGTCATGTTTGAACTACAGAAAAGAGGGGGACACAACTTTAAAGTGATGGTGGTTCCTTCATGCATGATGGTGGCATGTTTTAGAGGGCAGAATCTTGACAGGTTATAATATTATTTAATTATAAATATCTCATTTAATGTAACTTAAAATTTCGATACCCTACCGAGACATGCCGCCAAGCATTTATAATGTTATACCTGTATTCCGAACGTAATGGAACAAGTTTCAAATCCTAATTCGATCATATGAAGAAGATAGCTTTTTGGACCCAATTATTATATTAAATTTCGATGTTGATTTCAATGCATTTCGATCCCGTACCATCAAACGATAATTCAACACTATGAAATTTAGAATCCGATAATAATACACTATTACGGATCTAATGGAACTGGTTTCGTCGAATTCTGAGACTGCATCCCGGATCGCTATTTCAATACGTCGATTAAATCGACCATTTCTAAAATTTACGAAATCGCTTGAAATTCCAGTTTCAAAATCTTAAGTAAATTATAATTTCAATTGAATTTATATCAACATTAAAAATCATTTTCGATTCATGTTCTACTCCAATTCAATTATATAAATAGTTTCCAATTATTAATTGAACAATTAAATTTATCCAATAAATCGCTATTGTGACGACCCGGAATTTTGAGCAATATCAATTTAATAATCTTTGTTAATAATTAAATTGATTTGATCATTTTATATTATAAATTGACAAGTTAAAACTTTATTTTAAAGGTTTATGATAATAATTTGTTAATATCTATCAATAATTTTCTTAACAATATGAATAGGCAAGATTAAATTCTTTTGAAAGCTAATAATATTGGATTTGGAAATATTTATTTTGATAAACAAGAAGTTTTTAATGTAATAAAATTTTATATTCAAATTACAATATATATGAATGTATATATTGTGATCTGATATTTGTTTTAAAATTTAATTTGGAAATTAATAAATTTAATATTAGAATGTTTCTATTTGAAATGTGTATATATATTTGTATATATATATATTTGAAATAGGAATTGCATTAATGTGAATTTAATAAGAGTTTTCAAACTTGAATATATTTAGTTTTGAATTTAAAATAATAATTTGTTTTAAATAACTTTGAATTGATAATTGAGATTTAAATTTAAAATAACAAAGTTAATTCCTTATTTATGATAAATATGTACCTTAAGCTTTTAAATAAGAGTTAAATTAAAATAGATGTTTCAAAAATATAAACATGATTGAATTAAAAATGTAAACTACTTGTTTCATATGAATATCTATTAAAATATAAGTATGTACATTTTATATTACATAAATATATGTATATAAGGATTTAATAAATTATTAAAGATAAATACATTTAAAGGAAAAACATATAAATAATACTTATATAACACATGTAAGTATATTAATTTACATTAAAGACAAATGTAAATTAAGTTGCTTAGGTGTAGATTAATCAAAGCATAAGAGGTGACAAATGTCATTCTCTTTAAAAATTAAAATTAAAATCTAATTGTAAATAAAAGATGGTTTTATTCTTCAGCAAGAGATTTTCTCCCTCTCAACTAAAACATGAATTCAAATCTGAAAGAATGCATGCAAATCAAAAACAAATCAAAAGCAAAATACAAAGATAAAATGTATGCAAATCTGGAAGTTCATCTTCAAGGTAAATCAGTAATCAAGCATCAGAATGTTCAACATTCAGCATGCAAATGAATTAAAGTCTGGAAGTAAACTCAATCAACTGCAAGTAAAACATCAACATGCAATTTATTCAAGCAATGCAGGATTAAAATCAACATGCAATAAGTTCAGGAAGGAATGCAGTGAAATTCAAAGCCTGGAGATGCAGTTCTGTTCTCTGCAATGAAAAGGTGAGTAAATGGAACTTTTAAAAACAGTTTTAATTCTGGGATTCAACTGTTTTTAAATAACTTGATGATATTTGCAATATTTCAATTAAAATTTGATGCATATGTGAATATGATGTTTGATTGCCTGTTGAGTGTGAATGAAGTTCCTGTGTGATGAAACAGGTTGCAATTTTCTTAATAAATTCAACAACTTCCTGTTGAATTCAATTTTGTTTAAGATATGTAAACAAAAGTTGTTTATAATCATGCAACTTCTCATCTAAAAATACTTGTAAGTTTTAAAAGTAAATAATTAGTATTCTTTTTAAAATTTACAGTAAAATACAATATTTGGTCAAAATTTGATGAAATCAATTTCAGGTTTTGATTTCATGATTGGATTGTAAACGGTAAATGATGATTTTAGAAGCTGGAATCAAAATTTTTAGTGGAGTATGTTGTGAGAATTTTGGAATTAACGGTTTTGGGTATTTTTGCAAAATTACGGCAAATCACGATGAATTGGTTGTCGCCGTTGAACTCGAAGGTCGAGGGGGGTTTAGAGATCATGCGAAAAATGGTTCAAGAATTTTTAATTGATTGGGTTGGCCATGGATTGAGTATGTAGGGTTTTGTGTGCTGTTGAAGCCGATGTTGCTCTTGGAGTTGTCGCGACATAATGTTGTTACCGGAGGGTGTTGCGAACATTGCAGAGGGTCGAGGGGGTAATGGTGGAGCTAAGGTAGCAACGGCGTGGTCTCTGGTGAAGACAGTGGTCGGCGGTGGTTGATTTTGTTGTGGGTGGGTTTCGAACAGGTTGGGGTTGTAGGTCGAAATCTCGATCTCGATTGAGTTTGGGTGTTCTGGGTGATGCAAATAGATGTTTGGGTTGAGGGCGACTTGGGAACGGTCGGCATCGTGATCGCCGACGTCCATTGGTGCCGTGCACGTTAACGTGCACGGTGACATGTTTTGGTGGTTGGTTCTGGGGAGAAGAAGGGGGGAGACTCGAAGATGGCATCGGGTTTTTGGCGTGTTGTCTCGAAGCATGAAGGAAGCAGGGGAGACTCGGGGAAGTCATCGGGTTCTGGAGTAGTTTACTCGGGTGTGGCAAGTGTAGCTGGGTTACTCGAGTATTTAAGTATTCAGGAAGAAGAGCGAGTTGTTTTAGTTGATTAATTCAAAGAAAATTTGGTTTTAAGAAATAAAGTTTTTAAAACAGAGGTTAATTATGTTTCAAATTAAATCTGTTTTCAAAGTTATGTTTTAAAACAAATTTATATATCTTAGAATATGGAGGTTTTAAAATATGTGGATTTGAAATAGAATTTATATTATACTTTATTAAATAAATTTGGGAAAGTTTTTAAAGATTTCGAAGTTCAATTTATAATATGTTTAAATTATGTTTGATTTCTAAATCATTGTATTTTATTTAAATAAAGTTAATGATTTAGAATTTGATAATCAATTGTAATAAAAACTATCTTTAGTTATCTTGAATTTGATTTATTTAAAGATAATTAAATTTGTAAAGATAATTGAGATAATTAAATTATTTTTAATTATCAAGTTTTAATTATGAATAAATGATTTAATTAAGATAAGGTTTCTTAATTAAGAATCTTTTAATACAATAAGTTAAGAATCATTTAATTAATTTTAATGATTAAGTAAAATAATTTATTAAATGATTAATTTGTGATTATTTAAGATAATCACTTTGGATTAATCTAATATAATTACTTAGGGAAGTAATTAAAGTAATTAAGTAGTTAATTACTAAAGGTAATTAAGTAAAAGTTAATTACTTTATGAAAAGTAATTAAGTAATGTGAATAAGGGTTAATCACTTTAGTTATTAATTAAAGACTTAATTAATAATTGATTAAAGGTTTAAATTATGTGATTAATGATTGATTAATTAAAGAATTAAGAGTTATTAATTACTTGTAAGAGTAATTAATTAAGATAGAATTTTAATTAATGAGTAATCATTAATTAATGAAAATAATTAATTAATTGTTAATTAATAATTTAAAAATAATTAATTTGTAATTAAGTTTTAAATTACTAAATGTAATTAAAGTAATTAATCAAAGGTGATTAATTAAAAGTAATTAATTAAGTATGATTAATTAAAAGTAATTAATCAATGTGATTAATTAAAAATGATTAATCAAGTGTAATTGATTAAAGGTAATTAAGGAATAATTACCAGAATAATTAGAGAATAATTAATCAAGGTTGATTAATTTAGAAAGTAATTAAGAGGTAATTACTTAGTATAATTTGGAAGTAATTAATCAGGATGATTAATTAATTTGGTAATTAAGTAATAATTACTTAAAGTAATTAAGTGATAATTAATCAGGAAAGATTAATTGAAATGGATAATTAAGTGATGTTAATTAATTAATTTGTAATTAATTAATAAATAGTATTGGATTAGAGATAATCCAAGTATTTAATTAAGGATTAATTTAATTTAAGGATTAATTAAATTAATCAAGTTTGAATCAAACTTGTTTATGAATGATAATTGATTTGATGATATATCATTGGATGAGTTAATGATATTGGATGTTGTTGGATGGCATTGATTGATGGATGATGATATGTATATGCTATATCTGATTGTGATATATATGCTGCTTTGTGATATGTATAGATGCATGTGATAATAAATGCTTATCTATCTGTGTAGTATGATACATCCATTTATGTTAAGTGATATTTTCTAAATATCTATTGTCTAAAATCCCTTAAGTACAACTTGGACATTAAAATGGCGTTTGGTTTCGATGAGACCGGGATCGGGTTTCCATATTTGGAATCCGAAAACCACATCGATTCCAATTAAACGTTAGGTCGTTAATCCAAGTGGAGCAAGTGAAGACTCGAGGTGTAAGGGCTATACGTCAGTATAACTCTATGGGTGATTCCGTAATGAGTTTGACGGAATAGTGCTTATAGATTCGAGATGGTGAATCAGAGTGCAAGGGCTATGGTCGTTGACTCTGAGGGTGATTCCAAAATGAGTGCAACGAGATAGTGCCTTCGGTTTCGTTCGAACCCGGAACGAACTTGTATGGATTGAATGCTTTCAGCACATCGTTAGGCGGACGATGAGCATTCTAAGATGATTGGTCCTATAAAGGTAATCGCAGCCTCAAGCCTCATCAACCGGGAATGGCTAAAACAGGGGAGGTGCAGCAAGGCTTCGTGGGTCGCGCCCACTGGAGGGCAAGATACATCCCTGTCTAGAGGTCCCTTTATATTTCGGCTTTGTGGGCGGTTGGAACTGCAGCCAACTGCGGGGTGGTCTTGTTCGGGACTGTTCAGTAAGGAATGGTCCCGGTCTTGTGTTGCAGGGGATGAAGGGAGTAATCCTCGGTACGGTGATCTAGGCCACGTACTGTGACGGGCGGTACCCAGTAGCCCTGCCATTGTTGGAAACCCATTTTCCCTACGAGACCCTACGGTTTTGTTTGTATTACCCACTTTTGTGGTTAGTAGCTGGAATTTAATGAATGTAACAATTTCGGCTATTTCTTATTTACTTGAAAACCCTAGACACTATTATAATATCACTGGATTTCCTATCAAATGTTTTGGTTAGCGTAAGGTAAAAACTTTTCCATGTTTATGTGTGGGAAGTCTTACGTGATACCTTTTGTTTTCAAAGGCTTTTCTAAAGTTAAGCAATCTTAAACCGTTTACTCACACCAGACCCCTGTCTGACCCGAGTGTTTATTTTCTGTTTTATTAAACTCTTGGGTACTCATATTATATATGAGTAGTCAAGTGATTCAGGTTATCTCTTGACGAATTCTAGAGGAGCTTTGGAGCAGGAGGCTTCAGCGTGTAGATATATCGTTAGAGTTTCCGCTGTGTGTTTTTCTGTGTGTTGTCTTGTATTGTATTAGACAGAAATGTTATAACTGTCTAAATTGAGATGTTTAGTTGTGTACTCTGATGTATATAATACTATGTATATGTTCTATATTATATTTAAATCGTTCCGCTGTGAGATTCTGATGTGTTGTTTTCTCTTTCTTCTCTTTCTTTTCTTCTTCTATCCCTTTCTTTCTTAATTAGTGATGCGATTTTCCGGTAGTGGAAAGTTGGGTCGCTACAGCTATATTTGAAATTTAAGTCTTAGTCCACTTATTTGATAGTTAAAATTCTATTCTCATTTCAAAACTCAATATTTAAAATAAATTAGATGTTCAAAATCAATGACCAAAAATTCGGGTTGTTACAGTTAATAGTTATCAATATCGGGGTTTTAACTATCAATTAAATTCCAATATAAAATTAGATGTCAATTCAGATTCAATATCAATTCAGATGTTAAATCAATAAAAAATAATCAAAAGTTTATATATCTCGTCATAAATTTTACTTAACTTGTAGTGGAAATTTTAGTATTGTGTGAGTGGGTCTAATCACTCACCTTTGAGTTATAGCCAATTGAAAATCCAATAAAAGCCCAAAAATTTAACAATCCTCAAATTCAACCAAACCAATTTTATGTTGTCAAAAATCCGATACGAACCCAACGGAAGAAACTACACATCAGTCGGAGTTCATATGCAAAAGTTTTACGAGTTAGAAGATTTAAATTTAAAATAAAAAGGGTTCATCTTCCAAACCCTAGATTAGACGCACGCGAATCACGAACAAAGCCAACCACCGTCTATTTTTACTCTTGATCGCCGCAACCATGAACATCCTCCCTTCGATCTAAGCACGCCGCCGTCATCCCCAGACCACGCCACGCCAGCCATGACCTCGTGACCAACCCCGACGCCGCCAGCAATACTCTACCGCCACCCCCTATATCTTTGATTTTGGTGATCTCGTGCTTTACTCAATGATTAGAGTCGATAGATGAAGACTGCATTATCTCCTCTACCAGAAACAACTCCCCATATGTCGAATGGTCGACGTTGAACCAATGATTTGCAAAACAAATCAACGGACGATTGAGAAATATCGTCAATTTCTGGACAATAGGAGCCTACAATCGAAAAATGAATTGTAGATGCAGATTACGTTCGTCGAGAGATTTGCAATGATATATAATTTGATAGGGTTTGAGTGGTTTAATTTTTCAATTAGATTTAACATTACAAATTAGATTTTTGAGGTATTCCTCATTGGGAAGAAGTAGATGGATTGGAAAAGTACATACAGAAAATAAAAATAGAAAGCTGCTAGGGTTTATAATATATATATATATATATATATACACATGCGGCAGAAGATAGAACTATTATTCCGCTATGTGAATGGATGGAGCAGATCGATTGGACCAAAGCGATAACAAAGGCCTAAAAAGCACATTTCGTTCTCGAAACGAAAAAAGGTCATCCCATAAGTCAAAATATAGGTTTTAAATATTTTTAAATTCAGTAAACTAATTTCAAACCCTAATTCTATTGTATGTAGAAGTTAGCTTTAAAATTAAATTATACTATTTTAATTAAATTCCTTTAATCGATTTCTACGGGTTTCGAGCTTGCACGATCAAACAAGAAGTCCAATCGCTACAAAACTTGAAATCCTATAATAATTCACTTTTACGGATCTGATGAAATTGGTTTCGTCAAAAATCTAAGACAGTGCCCAAAAAGACTAATTTTACATGTTAATTAAAACAATCTATTTCAAAAACCAATTTAATCACTTTTTAAGTTCTAAAGTATTACCAATTTTCATCATTCTCGATTTAACAAGAATCAATATTTTTTTACAATTTAATATTTTCATGTTAAATCCAAGATTTAAATATTAAATTACTTTCAACGTTTAATTACAACTGTAATAAAAACCGTTCATTATATATTTAAATTTCAAATAAATATTTTTGTTTTGATTTAAATTCATATTATTAAATTGATAAATACCTTATGTGTTAATTAAACATAAGTTTCCATTTTATTTCACTCATTACTCCCCATTTAACATCTTCTCTTACATTAACTGCAATATTACAATTACATTGAGTTCCAACAATTGATTTCCAAATTAACTTCAAATGGATTTAATAAATAAATGAGAAATAAACAATTATTACATTTAAATAATTTGAACACAATTATCAATCCACACCAAAACAAATCAAATCAATCCAAGCAATCAATTCAAATCAAACAAAGCAATCAAATAAAATTAAGCATTACGAGGAACTTCCACCCAACCTCTTCCCCAAATATAGGGTCTTCTTTAATGGCATCCCACTTTTCATTTTCATTGGTGAGAGAGACTAGAGGATGTGCTTCATTATCATTTTTGTGCCGAGAAGAAATCATCCATCATATCGTATCAAAATGCTTTTCTTGCTCCTTGATCATCTGCATTTGACTCAACTGTAAGTGTCGCTGATTATGAAGAATGAAAGAAAGAATATTTTTGAAAGAATTAAGGGTTTCTTCAAGATTCTCGGTCAAACTATGAATTGGATCACCCATATTTGAGTTTGTGAGAAGAAATATAGATAAAGTAGATAAGAAACGATTTTGAGTGATGAATTCTGGAAGAAAAATGTATTTATAGGGGTAGAAATTCGTTTGAAATGAATAGACACAAGGTAGTTATTCAAATTTCAAATTTCAAATGAAAAGTCATTTCTGATCAATACTTGTCGACATAGTGTAGGGGGGTTATCGACAGGGGTCAGTTAATTTTGATGACTCATTTTGATATTGTGAATAATTGTGTATAAATATATATTTATATAATATACTAACATTTATTCTGGATATAGGATAAGCTAGATAACGGAAAAGTAATTCAATTTCATTTCATAATAGAACGATACAATGATTAAACATTAAGAACTACATAAAAATTCAAATCAAAACACACTAAAACCAATACAACATGACATGAAAAAGTAGAACTAGTTAGAGGATGACGAAGATGAAGATAATCCAAGCTTCTTGCTGACTTTGGAGATAAACTTGTTCATCTTGGACGACATTTTATCCAATTTCTTACTAACGGACTGTTTAAGTGTCCGTTGATTCTCAACAATGGTCTTTTGATTTTTGAGTAAGGTTTTGTTGGTTGGATTAGAGGGATAGTCAATACTTTCCAAGGATGTTTCACTTTCTTCTTCTTCTATTTCCATTTCATCCCCTTCTTCTTTTTCTTCCTCCTCTTCCATCTCTTCACGAGCCAAACGCTCTTCCTTTTTGGCAAGAGTCTCATATGGTTGAAAAACATACATAATTTTTATAAGAGAAATGTTTGAGTGATTAAAAAATTTTCTTGAAACAAATTCTTCTCCTTTGAAATCTACTCCAAAATAATTAAAAATCCGAGTGAGATATATTCCATGATACAAAGTGTTTTCACCCATTTCAAAATTTTTGGGACGAAGTTCATCCAAAATAACTTGCGCCCAATTAATATCATAATTTCCTAAAATAGCAAAAAGTGCTTTGCAAACTTTTTAAGTTGGATTGTTAAAACTCCTCGATCTTGGGGTTAAAGTATGTTGTAAAAGAAGATTAACAATTCTATCTTTTGGTCGAAAGTTTCGATTTATGAATTTAAAGTTATCATTTCCTTCGAAAACGTGATGAAATGTCTCAAGATTATTTTCATCGATATTAAAACTAGAAAGATCCATTCCCATGCTCTTGCTATTGAGAATGGTACCCAAAATATCATAATTTAAGATGATTCCAGTGCCTTTGACACTACTCCAAATTTCATCATCATTTCCATTATAAAATGCATGGTTGAAATTTGCATAGAAAATTTTAACAAGATTTGGATAATAAACAAAGTCATTTTGTGAAGCATCAACTAGACTAAGAACTTGGTTTTTTGCAAAAAGAGAATCGATTTCATAAGTAGAGAAATCTTGATATAAAGAAAACTTTCCAAGATGGACTTTTCCATAGGTAACATAGTTGATATATGCTTTTATAGCCTTCGGATTATTGAAAAGTTGCTCCTTTATATTTCTAGAAAGTCTCATTGTGGAAGGGTTGCTTGAAGAAGCCATTAGAGTAGAGAGTAGAGAGCTTGCTATTTTGAAATACGAGTTTGAATTTGAAAATGAAAGTGAAAAGTTGTGATAATAGATAGTAAATAAATAGGTTCTCAAGGGACAGGTTCTATGGTCAAAAAGTGACTTTCAGAAACTTGAATGAAGTGAAAAGATGGAGGGAAATTCAACATTTGAATTCAAATTTGAATTTCAAATTTCTGTACCCTTGTCGACAATGTGGAGGGGTCCTTGTCGATAGGTGTCTCTGAATTTTCATGATTTATTTCTCTTAAGTATTCTAATATATATATTTATTATTTTTAATGTCCATATATATATGGAATATTACTAGAATTATAGTATATTCCATAAAATATTATGACACTTTTTAAATAAAAATAATAATAGTAAAAAAATAATAAAAATTAAAATTCAAACGACACACCAATTCAAAATCAACCAATCAAGCATCCAATCCTAAGCATGCAATTTCAACCAATGTTTTGTAAACGTGTACCTTTTTCTGAGTCCGTTTCTCTGAATTCGTCAGAATCATGAACCGCCATGAAACACAGATTTGAATTATCTGTCTTCTGATCATCATCGCTTAAGGACGAGTCTGAGTCATCTAGAGTAGCAGTAAATGCACGTTTTCGTTTCTTTGCGGAATCATTGTTCATAGAAAGATTTTGCCTATCTGGATGCGGACAGTCTCTTTTGATATGGCCTGGTTCATCACAGTTGAAACATTTGATATAGTTTGGTACTACACTCTGATTACCAGAGTTCTTATAGCTGTTTCTCTTGGGATTATTCATCTTTCTGTATTTCGGTAATTTCCCTAAAGTTCTTGGTCATAAAGGCTATCTCCTCATCATTATTGCTGTTTGAGTCTGATCCATCGGTCAATGCATTGAATGCAATTGATTTCTTTTCAGTTGCTTTGCTTTCTCTTCTCCCAATCATTTGGACTTCAAATGACATTAGATTTCCAATTAATTCTTCTATCTTTAAGGTACTGATTTCATTTACCTCTTCGATCGCAAGTGTCTTTTGATCCCATTCTGGAGTAAAAGAATTTAAGATTTTTATGACCTGGTCTTCTTCGGAAAATTCCTTTTCCAAGGATATTAGAGAATGCACAATATTCTGAAATCTACTATACATATCTGGAATAGACTCATTAGAACTCATTTTAAATAATTGAAACTGATTTGTGAGCATGGAAATTTTGGTCTGTTTAACTTTACTTGTTCCTTCATGAGTAACTTGCAAAGTTTTCCAATTTCATATGCAGACTTACAAAATGACACTCTATTAAATTCATTCCTATCAAGTGAACAAAACAGAATATTCATTGCTTTAGAGTTGTTTTGTGCAACGGTCTTTTGCTCAGCAGTCCACTGTGCAAAATCAGTTGTGGGTTCAAAATATTCAGTCTGTGTGATATTCCAAGTGTCAAGTCCTACATATTGTAAACATATTTTCATCCTACATGCCCAATATGCATAGTTACTACCATTAAAAAGTGGTGGTCTGACAGTAGACTGATCTTCTACAAATGAACTAGTGACAGGGGTAATAGATCTAGTGTTGGTAGTAGTAATAGTACCAGTGTTGGTAGCCATTTTAAAATTTTTCAAAATTGTAATTATGAAACTTTGAAAACGTTGCTCTGATACCAAATGTGAGAAATGCGGATTACGGATCTTAAGGCTAGAATTAACACTAAGGGGAGGGGGTGAATAGTGTTTTAAGGAATTACTAATTCTTTTTGAGTTTATATTAATTTGAACACAAATGTATGCAATATTCAGACACAGATATGATTACAGAATCAAACGCAGATGCAGATATAAAGCAAAAGCAATAAATGAAAGAACACACCGAATTTTATACTGGTTTGGAGTTACCCTACATCCAGTCCCGCAACACAAGTACGGATTTCCTTTCAAAATCAATTCTTACAATTACACCATTGATTTTAAGGCCACGAGGTACACCACTCCAGATTCATAATCCTCTAGGTGGAGATTCTTGATTTTACGGGCAACAAGTTCACCCGATTGATTTTCTATGCTACAATCACACCTTTTCTTGCTTGATTGATTTTCCAAGCTACAATCACACCTTTTCTCACTTGATTGATTACAGAGGAGTCTATAACTCTTAATAGCACTGGGATCTTGTTGAGATAGTGATAGAGAATCAAACAAGAGATGATCTAGTTAGATTTAATGGTGATTTCGGCAGAGCAATGGCAAAAATGTATATAAAGAAATGTGGAAGAAGAAGAAGAGTGAAATCAGAGAAATATATATGAATATAAATTCATTTAAACCAGCCCCTATTTATATAGAACAACAGCCATGTCCATTCGTGAAAGGATATGACGAATAAACACTTCCTTTGAAATTCAAACTTTTGAAATAAACTGTCACCTTGTCGACAAGGGTTCCTTGGGGTTGTCGACAGGCCTAAGTTATTTTTGGTAATTTGTTTTTTTTGAAAACAACTTCTATCTTGTATTAAAATTATTTTAAACTTTATAAATATACTTAACTATATTTAAAATACATAATTAAGTATAGATAATAATATTTTAGTATATATAAAATTTTACTATAATTTTATATTTAAATCTAAGTATAAATATTAAAAGTTAAATATATTATAATTAGAAGATAGTTTAAAACCAAGGATAATTTGATTTTGAAAATAAAGTTATTTTGAAGCTAAAAGTTTTTTAAAATAAGGATAGATGTTTTTGATTTTAAAAAGATGATTTTGAAATCATTTTGAAAACAGGATATAATTTTGTAAAACATTTGAATAAAAGTTAGTGCATACAAAACAATGTTCCACTAGATTTTTCGTAGGTTCCATCCTACTTAAGGTTTCATCCCTTTAACGGGCTCGAAGTGGATTCCATTCCATGAATAAAATGGATTTTAAGATGTCAATGCTTTTCTAGGAGTTTAACAAAATTCCTAACTAAATAACTTATATTAAAATCTTGAACTCTTGATAATCTTGATATTCATGGGTCTTGAATCTTGATATCTTCGATCTTGAGTTTATCAATTCTTGAATCTCTATGTTGTATAGTCTTCATTCTTTGGTACCTGTATATATATCCTGCATATACATATTTATCTAAACAATAATGTTAGTATTTATATTTTATAATCTTATTCTAAGGTTGTTGTCATCAAAACCAACTTCTCAAGGACTAACACATTGGATTTTATTTCAATCGTTTGAAATAAACATATTCATATCTCTTTTGAATATTAAATCATACTTCAGGAATTTGAATCAAATCAGTTTTATCGAACAATCGAGTAGCAAAGCTACTAAAGTGGCCTCCCCCACTTTCAAACTCGAAAATGAACGTCGATGATGTCGCTATCACCACCGAAATTATTTTCCAGTGATAGAAGTGAGTTCTACACTTTATTTCTTTCGAAATCATTTTGAAAACATTTCAATACGGAAAATACTTTCAAACAATACTATTATATTTTTACAAAATCTTAGAAACCAATTTCAAAACACCTGAAACTTAAACTCTTAAATTTTCAGTCTGAATAAATTTTTAGCCTTAAACCTTATTCATATGAGTCATTATCTTATATCATATTCATTTCAAAGGTCGTAATTAAATGTTTGAGTAAAAATAAATAAATTTAATCTAAACAACCAATTTTTAACCCAACATTTTCGCAGAACGCCTTTTAGTCAAATTGTGAAACTTAATTCACAAGGTGATCGTTCCAACATTCCCAAAAGATTACAATTTCTACCCTTTCCATGCGTGAAAAATAAATTACTTACGACTGTTTATGCACCATTTGAAAGTCAATAACAAAATTCAAATGCGCATAAACTGGACTGGCACAACTAACTAATCAATAAATGACAATATACACAATCATATCAATCGATAAATCTACCAGAAAAGAGATAATATTCAATCATCATCAACAGTCACAAATGACTTTTATCAGTTTATAGAATTAATTCTTTTATATTTTATATATAATCCAGGTTAAAATCATTTCATTTCTTAATTTCGAATTTTTGATATCACCAACGAATACGCTCTCTCTTATACGTATAAACACTCAATGAGCTTATCCTATAGGTTTAGGTATATGCTAAACCTAAGCTCTATACCAATTATGACGTCTCACCTTTTTTGGACAATTTAAGTCGATAATAAACCATACATGTCTAACTCAAACCATTCAAAAGGGCGGATTATCAATAGGGTTTAATAAAGAAAACAAGAGAAAAGAAATAAAATAATACATAGAATCTCGCAGCGGAACGACAAAATATAGTAATCAAATAAAACAATTCATGAAGCTGTTTTACAATATACATTTTATTACACTTTTTACAATATTAATCAAAGTATAATAAACAACATATCAAATAACGTAATGGAATAATGATAATAATAATTATGATCACCAATCTTCATCTCCGCCTTCTAGGAATAACATCTTCAAAAAACTGAAATACACAGGCTGACCCGAGCAAAATGGAAAACAATACACCCGAGTTAGAACTAAAAATTCCTGTATAAGTCAAATCAATATCAAAGAAAAATACGAGTGCAATGTTTTCAGAGATGTTGCGGGATTTTCCATCTCCTACAACGTGAATATAATAATTTAAGATATTTCAAATAATTCGAAATACCCATTTTTACCACTACAATTAAAATAAATCTAAGGTTTAAAATAAAAAAATTAAACGTTTCAAATAATTCAATTCCAACAAATAATCCAAATTTAAGAAATTATATGGGTATATATCACTTCAACCCATGATTTAAATGTCATATTTATCCAATTTTTTAAACGATTCAAATGGCCATTTAATTGATGTCAATAATACACAAGGTGATAACAGAGACATATTAAAATAAATAAACAACCATGCATCCAACATATCAATCAATAAGCATCCATTTCAAACAGCATCCAAATCAACCAATATACTACACAGTTAATAGTTATCAATATCAGGGTTTTAACAATCAATTAAATTCTAATATAAAATTAAATTTCAATTTAATTTTATGTCAATTCAGATTCAATATCAATTCAATTGTCAATTTAAACCAAAAAATAGTAATAAAAAATTTACATATCGTATAAAAAAATTGTTTAACTTGCAATGGAAATTTTAGTATTGCGTAAGTGGGTTTAATCATTTGCCATTGATTTATAGCCAATTGAAAATCCAATAAAAACCCAAAATTTTAATAGTCCTCAAATTCGACCAAACCAATTTATTATTGTCCAGAATTTCAATACGAACCCAATGGAAGAAACTGTGTGTTACCCCACCTTTTGGTCAAGGCTGGGATGTCAACAAATAGCTAGAAAGGATGGATATCAGGATTAGAGATTGATTGGAAACAGGGCAGTGATCGATATCATCAAAATTTGACCGAGCTTCAATCTAGACGAGATCGATTGGGAATGATGAACCTGACTAGATGAGGATACATTTCATATTTCAAGTCAATCCGAGTTCATATTCTCAAGATATGATCGATGCAAATCAATCAATGCTTTTATTCGTATCCATCAAGATCGTGTCCACTTCATTCGTATCCATCCACAAGCAGCCTCCTTCGTATCGATCAGGGACGAACTTGTTCATATCCCTCAAGTTCATATCCATCAAATCCATTCGTTCACATCCATCAGATACCACTCCTTTTCATATCCATTCAGTGTCCGTTGCTTCGTATCCATTCAGTAAGCACCACTTCGTGTCTGTTACATCAACTTTAGTTCGTATCCATAACCTCAGAACGTTTTGTATTGATCCCACATATTAATTCATTTAAACAATTCGTATCGATCGGTCAACAATCGATATGAAGCCCAGTAAATGATACAGAACGACTCCTAGGGCATTAGTGCGAAATACACTGGCTTCGTATCGTCCCATCTCTATGTACTTCGTATCGAACAATCAGATGATCGATACGAGATAATGGTCACGGATTGATATGAAGGGAAGAAACCTGGATTGATACGAAGCAATTAGCGATTGATGGATATGAAGGAGGAAAAAGTAGCAGTCAACACGGCATAAAAAGTGGATCGATCCTAAAAGCAAGCTCAACATCATTGATTAGCACGTGCTTAGAAGCGATGCAAACAGATCGATGCGATGAAGACCGATAAGAATTAGATAGCACATTGAATAACCAAACTTGCATCGATCATATCTCATAATCTACATGCCCAAATGCCACTAAATTTTCATAGGAGCTTATGTGCATCCTTAAGAATGTTTGTGATCGATCTCGACTCGGTTGGACGAGATACTGATTGATACGAAGTTCATTCATATCTTTCACGGACCGAGTGCAAATGTTATGAGATCGATCGAGTGGGCCCATCCATGTGAGAGAAGGGGTCTTCTGAGATCTAGGCGATATATTTACAGCCTACACCTATAAATAGCAGTCCAAGAGCTTCAGAGAAGGGATCTCTTGCTCTTCTACGTCTAGACTCTGCCGAAACTATTTTTGTACTTCAATTCTACTATTGTATTTCATTGTAACAAGTGAACAAAAACTAATAAAAGTCAGCCATTTCATAGTGGACGTAGGCCATACACCTAAACACTCTAAATCTGTGTGTTTCTATATGTTTTGTTTTAAATTTTGAGTGTTCTTCACATTTATTTTCTCTACATTTCTGCTTTCTATGATCTGTAATTAAAAATGGGTGCTTTCATCGGCAATTGGGTGTTTGTGACCAATTTTGGCGATAACATTTTGGTGCTTTCGCTGAGAAGGGCTAGCATTCAGGGATTCTACAACTTGGATTTTAGATCTGAAGGCTTAAGGACTTAGATCTGGAAAGCTGTAACAAGACAATCGACAAGAAGACAGAGGACTAAAGGAGTAAGCATAAAGGGAGTCAGGAGGCTTCCTCGGAAGCGAGTCAGGCCTCAGTCCTCATCACCTTGGACGAGATGGAGATGATGATGGGAGCTATGCATGAAGAGCTTCTAAAAAGACAAGAGGAGATGATGTAGAATCTACTTCGACAAGCTGGACAAACTGGAATGCAGTGTCAAGGGAACGCAACTACAGGAGATGCTGGAGATTGGTTGGCAAAGAGACCGGGATCGGATATGGACATACTCTCTGTCGATACCGAAAACCACTTTGACTAACCGTGTACGCGGTGGAGATTCCAGAATGAAGTAGGTGGTGGCGACGTTTCCTGTAAGGTAAATACGTGGACCCAACTCCCGTGAGTTGGCATAAGGTGGCTAAAACAGGAGCGATTCTCAGGCCAATGAGGTCATTCCTCTGATCGGACGCTCCTCTTCGATATTATACTTTGACTTGGATTGATTCAGTGGCCACTTCTATATTTTGATTTTTGGGGGAGTTAGTTCGAGGTGGGCGGCAGCTGCGCGCTGCGCGTTACCATCAGCCTGGATAGCAATTGGTATATCTACCCTGGCATTGCCTAGTTGTGCCGTGTCACCTACCCTATCGCGCCTTGTACGAGTTTGGTTTTCTCCCGTAGCCCGTGTGGTATCCTCTAGTGGCTTCCCGATCAGGAGGGACTATGATATTGGACGGACTACTGGGACTATTATGTGTTAAGGGCTATATGGGTAACCCCTTAACGCTATTAAAAAGTAAGTTTATTTTATAAATAGACACTATTATAATAGCGCAATATACTATATAGTAAATAGTTTAACGGATCCTTAGGAGATGTAAATCCCGAGCATCTCTTGAGTTATTGTACTCATATTTATTTCTGTTTATTTAACTCACATAAGATTTTCTAGTCTGACTCGAGTGTTTTTGTCTTTTCAAATTCGCTCGGGTCAGTCCGAGCGTTTCAGGATAGCAGGTTTTAGCTTTGGAGGACGAAGACGAAGATTCAGTATTATTTTATATATATAGTATTGCACCACACTCTTTCTATTCCGCTGCATTTTCGTATTGGTATGTGTGACTCTGATATTCATTGTATAAGTAAAATCAAGCTTTTGTAAACTGTTTATGAACTGTATATTTGTTATTATATTTTATCCTTCCGCTGTGAGATTCTGTTTTGTTTTATTCCTTCTCTGTTTTTCTTATTTACCCCATAACAATCCGCCCTTGCGTATGCTTTGAATTGGCACGTGTGTCGTTTTAAAGTGTGCGAAAAGGCGGGATGTTACAGTTGGTATCAGAGCTTTGGTTTAGCGATAAACCTTGGCTTTGTGGGGTTTGACTCTTTGTTAATAGGGTAGTAATATCCTATGGGAGTCGCTGAGTGTATATATATGAGAGAGAGCGTATTTGTTAGTATTAATAAAAGATTTTGATATTGTGTTAATCTGTTCCGTTTTGTATTTATAAATTCTGGTTGATGCATGGGACGCTATGCCATCAATAGGGATTTCTAAACACTTAATAGGACAGACCGACATAATATCCGTTTTTAATATAGGTGAATGAAATAATTTTGCCTATTATATTTTCTATATATAAAATAAAGTTTTTAATGATATTATGTATATATTTGGTTGCTATAGATTGGATGTTAGGCAATAAGAATATTTGTAATAAATTGAAGCTAAGTGAAATCATAATAAACCGAATTTGGAGATTTTTAGAACTTAAGTCCGGGGTTTTTGAAAATTTTCTTTCAAAGAATTTGTGAAATTTATTGATTTGGTTTATAAGTAATTTCTTATATAAATATAGTATAATTTGGAAGAATTGTTTTAAAAGAAGATTTTGGAGAAATTAAATTCTGTACTTTCCTCTCTGTCGCTGGAAAATAAATTCGGTGATGACGGCCGCATCATCGACTTTCATTTTCGAGTTTCGAAGGAGAAAGGCCACTGTAGTAAATTCTACTGCAGATTTATTTTGGATTTTCTAAAAATTTTCTTTTATTGTTCTAACTATAATTAGAGACATTGAGTTGTAAGAACTTATTTATCTATTATTTTGAAATAAATTAAAATTTAACCCGGTATTTAATTCTAAATTTTTCCGTTAAAAAAAAAATTGTTTAAAATTTGTTAGTGAAATAAAATTAAGTAATAAATGAATTGAAACCTCTAATTTAAGTAAGAGAAAAATTGCAAAGTTATAATGAAGAATTTGCATACATATGAGACAAAGAGTAATATGGATAAACATTAAATTTAATTAAAGAATGGAGATTTAACTTGTATAAGTTCTATTGCATTTTCTTTAACATAAATAACTTACCCAAAATTAAAAGTTGAAATGTTAAATAAGAAACAAGAATTGGATATTTTACAAGTAGGAATTTGGGAAAATTGAAGCATTCAATAAGTGACTGTATAAATAAGAATTAGTAGTATAAACTTAGGTTATAATTGAAATTTTACTGAAAATAAAGTTAAGAATTATTAATAGAGGATATGAACCTAAGTATATGAAGTGAAATTCAAAATAAGAATTGATTGGATGATTATTAACTTAAGTATGTTTTGATCTCCCCTATTCTAATATAATGGAAAGATGGAAAATTTTAAATGACTGTAATCCATAGTTAATAGAGAAATAAAAACTTCCACTTATAAGAATGAATGTTAGTAGATTTAGAATTTAAGGGAAATCTTACTAGTGAAGAGTAAGGAAATGAAGATATTCAAAATATTTGTTGTTATTAATGAGAATTTATTTTATAAACTTAAGTAATAAAAAAGAGATACAAATATAATGAATTTTGCAATATATGGAAAATGAAATTGTAAGAAATAAAGACATTCCTCCATAAATGAAGGAATGAAAATCAAAACACCGAATTATGAAATAAATGTATAATAAGCTATTTTGGTGTTGATTTGAATTGCTTGGTTGATGTATGTTTGTTGGGTAAGGAATTGTGGAGTTGTTGGATGAACAAATAATCTACCTTTGTTCCATCTAAGGCTGCTGAGCAACGGATGTACTTGATAGTTATTCTTCATTCGTACAACTTCAGAATTTGAACCCGAACAACTGATTGTTTGTTGAGTGAATGATTGTTGTTTGCGGTGTGTGCTGTTTGTTAAAATGTATGGTTGTTGCATTTGATTGGATATGAATGATTGAATCTACCCAAACATTTCACTGTAATATAGATATTTAACTTTTAGATTATATAAGTGAATACAGGGGTTGGAAGCAACTGCTACTGCTTTTGGTTCCAAAATAATAAGCGTATTGCCCGACAAATAGGTACGTTTTCGGATTACGATTAAAGCGCTATTTATATATTTTTCCGTGTGGGATATTTTATTTTGGATATATATGTAATATATTTGTATACTTGGATATTATATTTTCTCCAGAGTCCCTCCGTACAAAGGAGACTCTGCCAAAATTTTCAGAAAATTTTGGACTTAGAATTTTGTGAAAAAATATTTTTCCAACTTTAATAATTCAAGTATTAAAGGATATGATGATTATAAAAAGAAGTATATTTCATTAAAAGAAATTAATCCAGTAAAATATTGTTTATAAGTTAATATCTGAAATAAGATGTACTGTTATTCTTCCTCCTCCCTTCTTTTCCTTTTCGGGGACGAAAAGTTTTGAGTGGGGGAGATTGTAACGACCCGTAAATTTGGATAATATTAAATGGATTAACTTAATATAATTTCTAATCTAATTGAGAATAAAATAAAAGTTTAGATATTTATTTTAGAAAACGTAGTGATTTGTTATAGTAATTGGAATTTAATAACAAGATTTTATGACAATAGATTTGGGTAGTGAAATTTGTCGCATTTGGTTAAAGGATTTATTTTAAGAAACCAATAAATGTTGTAATTGAAGATGTTAATAAAAATATTAACAAAAGGGGGTTTCATTAATATAATATAAATTTAAGAATTTATGACAAGAATTTAGATTTCCTATGTGTTTATATATATATATATATAATGGTAATATTGTAACTATATGTGAATCTAGGTAGTAAAATAAAAGGCAGTGATGGATAACCAATATAATACAATACAAAGGAGTTGAAACGACTGTTGGGTTTTAAATGTAGTGTATATATATATAGTGAAAATCATCATAACCTCTTAATTTAATACGATTGTTAAATTAATACTAAAAGATTAAAATTCGAAATAGTATTAATGTAACAATAAATAGTGTGAATTGCAATTGTATAATGGGATTAAATTGTTAATTTGAGGATGTAACCATTGGATAAATGTATGGTAAATTTATGGTAGTGAACTTTTAATGTATGTTGGATAGAACATAGGTGATTGTAATTCTGTAGTATGTATTAAATATAAAGTTCATTCAATTATGAAGAAAGTTTTAATTAAGAGAAACGTTACCGTAATAATTATTAATGTAGAAACGGAAGAGTGTATAAATTTATAGTAACGTAAAAACATATTGTAAGGTAATAATTAAGTGCAGACTTATAAAATATATTTATGTATGTTAATTTCATGCATTTGGCTATAATGGATTTAATAATAAAAAAATGGAATAGTGAAATAAAATGGATATAAAGGTTTCAATTATACATTGGAATTCATACTCACCATAAAAGGTTAATTGAAACCAAAGAAGTTAATATAGGAATCAAGGCGTATTTATTAATTTGGATTTATTGCAATAAGTTAATTCCATAAAATAAAGCTAAAGCTAATTCAAATTTTAACTGGACCATTGTTGTTATAACTTTAGAAGCAAGATTTATTTATGATTTGAGTATTTAATTCAACAAGTGGTATTTACGACAAATAAAATAGAATTGAACGTAAAATATTACGTTATTAACTTGAAATGGAATTTGTAAACATTGAGTGAAATCTTAAACTAATGTTAGTATTCGTCGTATTTACAACAATAACTTTGAATAATAGAAAGGAAGTGAATATAATAAATTAATCAAATTTATAGTGTTGAATTCAATTGGATTGGAATTAATAAATAGTTAAGAAAAATAAGGGTTATTAATAATTTGGAATTTAATTATGGTAAAAAGGTTAATTGCAATCCAAAGATGAGTTGGAATGGAAATCAAGTATTTATTTAATTTGATTTAAGAGGTGAGTATAAAGGTATAAGATTTAATAATTGGGTTTAGAATAAAATTTATAATCTCTAAATAATAAGGAAGTGCAGATATTTAGCTGCAAATTTATATACCGATAGATTTTAATTCACATCCAAGCTTGGTAAATAATTTAGAATTGATTGAAGTATATAAATAATGAAATGGGGCCTATATTAGAAGTTGAAATATAAAAATTGGATTTTTAATTTATTTGATTTATTTAATAAATATTAAAATGGTCATTTTTGTCACGGACTCGGATTTCGACGAAACCAGTTTCATCGGATCCGTATCGGTGAATTGTTATAGGGTTTCAAGTTTCGTATCGATCGGACTTGTCGTTTGATCGTACGGACGCGAAACGCCTTGAAATCAATTTTATTAAAAATCAATTTGAAATCAATTTGGAAATCTTGTTTTCAGCATAACTTCTTCATACGATCGAATTTGGTCGCGAAACTTTTTCCATCGCGTTCAGAATATTTTAAAACACCTATTTGGATATATAGTTTTAACAAATTCGGTTCCGGAGGCGTAGCGGGCTTTTTGGGCCATAGTTTGTTGCGTACGTTCATCCTTCTAGCCTATACGCACCAACCCAACCCTAACTATAAGTATAGCGTGATAAACCCTAGCCTCCTTTCTATTGTCAGTTGGATATACGTACATATTTCTTCATCTCCTCCTTCTCCTCAATGGTTGCAAAATCTAGATCTGCTTCAATCCAAAATTCAGTGAAAATTCAAACACCTCAGAAAATTCTCAAAAAAATATATGTTGAAGTATTCGATACGCGTAATCTACTGGTGAAATTCGTTTTTCGATTGGAGCTGTCGTTCATCCAGAATAAATTCAAACAGCCCCAAAACCGTCCATCATCATCGCGCAAAAGTTCGTCAGATCGTCAAACGGTTTCTGGGTATTGTAGAGTGGACGATGGAGATCACATCTATATAATTTTTGGGGCGAATCAACGGTTAGATTGGGAGATTTTTCGACCTAGGGTTTCGGCCTGGGGGGTTTATTAGTGGCGGCGGCGGCAGTTCTGGGTGGCCGGAGGTGGCGCGCTCGGTAGAGGGGAAGGAGGAGGTTCCCAGGGTGGTGAAGGCAGGGCGCACGTGGGTCCAGGGAGGAAGCGAACGGTGGTCAAAGTTTGGTCAAGGCGTTTTGTTTGGGTTTATGTTCGAACAGGTATTCCTGTAGCCGAGAGTAACATGCGCGCGCAGGTGAGAAGATGCAGATGACGTGGCGAGGGAAGGTGAATGTGTTCTTGTTTTGGTTTTATTTAATTTTGATTTTCAAGTCGATTTTTCGCCATAACTTTCTCATACGAAGTCGGATTCACACGAAACTTTTTTTGTTAGGATCGTAATTTAATTCCGGACCCGATGACGCTGGTTTGGACAAATTCCGAGACGGGCGAATTTTTGGGTTTAAATCGAATTTAAATTCGATTTAAATTCCAAAGGTGAGTGTTTTAACCCACTCACAATTACTAGAAGCTTTTATGTTTGTTAAATAAATTTTAGAAATGAATAGAAATTTATTTATGAGCTTTTGGCATGTTATTTCATCCATATCTGTTGAATTGCATTTTTTTTTTAATTTAGCTGTTAATTAAATTTATTGATTGCGTATTAATTGGCTGTTAGAAATTATTGTTGCATATGAACTGCTAGTTAACAGTTATATAAATTATTGGGGAATATAAACTGTTAGATAAATAGTTGATAAATCTAAATTGAAGAAAACTGCTAGTTATTACCTGTTGTATATTACCAAACACATATTGTTATTGATAGATGTTTGTGATTGGATGATGGATGTTTTGTGATTGGATTATGGATGTGTTGTTGAATGGATGTTTATTTGGATATCATTAAACTGCAAGTTAGCATACATTTCACATTTCATTCGGGATTGTGGTTTGAAATGATAAAACCGCAAAGTTTTATTTTTAAATTGCGGATTGAAATGATAAATATCCGTATCACTTGACCATAGGATAGAAAATTATATACAGGCACCGCGGTCTATATATAACTATTTTAATGTGATTTCTATGGGTTGGATTGAATACGGTTTATAAATCTTAAATTTTATATTGTATAAATATTTTATTCCATATTTATATACCTATGAAGTTAAAATTTAGGAATTTAAAAGGTGAATAAATTTCTTTAATGAAAATGGAAGAAATTTAGAAAATGGAGTTTGGTGAATTTATATCCTATGTTTAAATGTAAAGTTGGAAATTTTAAGATATGATATTTGTAATTGGATTTTCCCAAAATAAATAGAAATGGATATTCTAGTAAAAATTTGAATTGAAAAATTTATATATATATTTTACTAGAAATTGAAGTTTTATTAATTATGGATTTTATGTGAATGGTCAAGATTAATTAATAGAATATTGATTTTGAAAGGATTAAAATCCAACTTTAGTTGAAATATTAATGCTCAAAAATGGATATAAATATATATATAATTGAAATGGTTTTGGGACTTGAAGTAATATTTTGGATTTTGGTTTAACTTTAAAAGAAGAAATATTTGGAAAGCCATGTAATTTATTTCTTTATAAAGCAACAGTAAAGTTAAACCTTTTTAATTCGCATACCGTTGAATATCCAAACCATTTAGTTTTGAAAATAATGGTTTTAAAATACTATGGATTTTCGAAGAATTATGTTGAAAGTTACAAACAAAATATTGGTTACATGGGATATTAAATAATAAAAGTGACATAATTTTGGAAAGGAAAATTTATTTGGGAAACGATATCATTGATTTGAGTCTTTATAAATTAATATCAAAATGAATTGTTTGGGTTTAAAAGAAGAAATGATATCGAGATATTATGGTTTTGAAATGGATTATATTCTGGTTTTAAAGTATAAACTGTTTTTAAATAACCGCGGTTTTATAATAACGATTGGTTGGCAAAGAGACCGGGATCGGATATGGACATACTCTCTGTCGATACCGAAAACCACTTTGACTAACCGTGTACGCGGTGGAGATTCCAGAATGAAGTAGGTGGTGGCGACGTTTCCTGTAAGGTAAATACGTGGACCCAACTCCCGTGAGTTGGCATAAGGTGGCTAAAACAGGAGCGATTCTCAGGCCAATGAGGTCATTCCTCTGATCGGACGCTCCTCTTCGATATTATACTTTGACTTGGATTGATTCAGTGGCCACTTCTATATTTTGATTTTTGGGGGAGTTAGTTCGAGGTGGGCGGCAGCTGCGCGCTGCGCGTTACCATCAGCCTGGATAGCAATTGGTATATCTACCCTGGCATTGCCTAGTTGTGCCGTGTCACCTACCCTATCGCGCCTTGTACGAGTTTGGTTTTCTCCCGTAGCCCGTGTGGTATCCTCTAGTGGCTTCCCGATCAGGAGGGACTATGATATTGGACGGACTACTGGGACTATTATGTGTTAAGGGCTATATGGGTAACCCCTTAACGCTATTAAAAAGTAAGTTTATTTTATAAATAGACACTATTATAATAGCGCAATATACTATATAGTAAATAGTTTAACGGATCCTTAGGAGATGTAAATCCCGAGCATCTCTTGAGTTATTGTACTCATATTTATTTCTGTTTATTTAACTCACATAAGATTTTCTAGTCTGACTCGAGTGTTTTTGTCTTTTCAAATTCGCTCGGGTCAGTCCGAGCGTTTCAGGATAGCAGGTTTTAGCTTTGGAGGACGAAGACGAAGATTCAGTATTATTTTATATATATAGTATTGCACCACACTCTTTCTATTCCGCTGCATTTTCGTATTGGTATGTGTGACTCTGATATTCATTGTATAAGTAAAATCAAGCTTTTGTAAACTGTTTATGAACTGTATATTTGTTATTATATTTTATCCTTCCGCTGTGAGATTCTGTTTTGTTTTATTCCTTCTCTGTTTTTCTTATTTACCCCATAACAATCCGCCCTTGCGTATGCTTTGAATTGGCACGTGTGTCGTTTTAAAGTGTGCGAAAAGGCGGGATGTTACAGTTGGTATCAGAGCTTTGGTTTAGCGATAAACCTTGGCTTTGTGGGGTTTGACTCTTTGTTAATAGGGTAGTAATATCCTATGGGAGTCGCTGAGTGTATATATATGAGAGAGAGCGTATTTGTTAGTATTAATAAAAGATTTTGATATTGTGTTAATCTGTTCCGTTTTGTATTTATAAATTCTGGTTGATGCATGGGACGCTATGCCATCAATAGGGATTTCTAAACACTTAATAGGACAGACCGACATAATATCCGTTTTTAATATAGGTGAATGAAATAATTTTGCCTATTATATTTTCTATATATAAAATAAAGTTTTTAATGATATTATGTATATATTTGGTTGCTATAGATTGGATGTTAGGCAATAAGAATATTTGTAATAAATTGAAGCTAAGTGAAATCATAATAAACCGAATTTGGAGATTTTTAGAACTTAAGTCCGGGGTTTTTGAAAATTTTCTTTCAAAGAATTTGTGAAATTTATTGATTTGGTTTATAAGTAATTTCTTATATAAATATAGTATAATTTGGAAGAATTGTTTTAAAAGAAGATTTTGGAGAAATTAAATTCTGTACTTTCCTCTCTGTCGCTGGAAAATAAATTCGGTGATGACGGCCGCATCATCGACTTTCATTTTCGAGTTTCGAAGGAGAAAGGCCACTGTAGTAAATTCTACTGCAGATTTATTTTGGATTTTCTAAAAATTTTCTTTTATTGTTCTAACTATAATTAGAGACATTGAGTTGTAAGAACTTATTTATCTATTATTTTGAAATAAATTAAAATTTAACCCGGTATTTAATTCTAAATTTTTCCGTTAAAAAAAAAATTGTTTAAAATTTGTTAGTGAAATAAAATTAAGTAATAAATGAATTGAAACCTCTAATTTAAGTAAGAGAAAAATTGCAAAGTTATAATGAAGAATTTGCATACATATGAGACAAAGAGTAATATGGATAAACATTAAATTTAATTAAAGAATGGAGATTTAACTTGTATAAGTTCTATTGCATTTTC
Organism: Allium cepa; assembly: GCA_030765085.1. NCBI lineage: Eukaryota > Viridiplantae > Streptophyta > Magnoliopsida > Asparagales > Amaryllidaceae > Allium > Allium cepa. Next base: position 594,084,275 of record CM060928.1, read on the forward strand.
TTTAACATAAATAACTTACCCAAAATTAAAAGTTGAAATGTTAAATAAGAAACAAGAATTGGATATTTTACAAGTAGGAATTTGGGAAAATTGAAGCATTCAATAAGTGACTGTATAAATAAGAATTAGTAGTATAAACTTAGGTTATAATTGAAATTTTACTGAAAATAAAGTTAAGAATTATTAATAGAGGATATGAACCTAAGTATATGAAGTGAAATTCAAAATAAGAATTGATTGGATGATTATTAACTTAAGTATGTTTTAATCTCCCCTATTCTAATATAATGGAAAGATGGAAAATTTTAAATGACTGTAATCCATAGTTAATAGAGAAATAAAAACTTCCACTTATAAGAATGAATGTTAGTAGATTTAGAATTTAAGGGAAATCTTACTAGTGAAGAGTAAGGAAATGAAGATATTCAAAATATTTGTTGTTATTAATGAGAATTTATTTTATAAACTTAAGTAATAAAAAAGAGATACAAATATAATGAATTTTGCAATATATGGAAAATGAAATTGTAAGAAATAAAGACATTCCTCCATAAATGAAGGAATGAAAATCAAAACACCGAATTATGAAATAAATGTATAATAAGCTATTTTGGTGTTGATTTGAATTGCTTGGTTGATGTATGTTTGTTGGGTAAGGAATTGTGGAGTTGTTGGATGAACAAATAATCTACCTTTGTTCCATCTAAGGCTGTTGAGCAACGGATGTACTTGATAGTTATTCTTCATTCGTACAACTTCAGAATTTGAACCCGAACAACTGATTGTTTGTTGAGTGAATGATTGTTGTTTGCGGTGTGTGCTGTTTGTTAAAATGTATGGTTGTTGCATTTGATTGGATATGAATGATTGAATCTACCCAAACATTTCACTGTAATATAGATATTTAACTTTTAGATTATATAAGTGAATACAGGGGTTGGAAGCAACTGCTACTGCTTTTGGTTCCAAAATAATAAGCGTATTGCCCGACAAATAGGTACGTTTTCGGATTACGATTAAAGCGCTATTTATATATTTTTCCGTGTGGGATATTTTATTTTGGATATATATGTAATATATTTGTATACTTGGATATTATATTTTCTCCAGAGTCCCTCCGTACAAAGGAGACTCTGCCAAAATTTTCAGAAAATTTTGGACTTAGAATTTTGTGAAAAAATATTTTTCCAACTTTAATAATTCAAGTATTAAAGGATATGATGATTATAAAAAGAAGTATATTTCATTAAAAGAAATTAATCCAGTAAAATATTGTTTATAAGTTAATATCTGAAATAAGATGTACTGTTATTCTTCCTCCTCCCTTCTTTTCCTTTTCGGGGACGAAAAGTTTTGAGTGGGGGAGATTGTAACGACCCGTAAATTTGGATAATATTAAATGGATTAACTTAATATAATTTCTAATCTAATTGAGAATAAAATAAAAGTTTAGATATTTATTTTAGAAAACGTAGTGATTTGTTATAGTAATTGGAATTTAATAACAAGATTTTATGACAATAGATTTGGGTAGTGAAATTTGTCGCATTTGGTTAAAGGATTTATTTTAAGAAACCAATAAATGTTGTAATTGAAGATGTTAATAAAAATATTAACAAAAGGGGGTTTCATTAATATAATATAAATTTAAGAATTTATGACAAGAATTTAGATTTCCTATGTGTTTATATATATATATATATATATATAATGGTAATATTGTAACTATATGTGAATCTAGGTAGTAAAATAAAAGGCAGTGATGGATAACCAATATAATACAATACAAAGGAGTTGAAACGACTGTTGGGTTTTAAATGTAGTGTATATATATATAGTGAAAATCATCATAACCTCTTAATTTAATACGATTGTTAAATTAATACTAAAAGATTAAAATTCGAAATAGTATTAATGTAACAATAAATAGTGTGAATTGCAATTGTATAATGGGATTAAATTGTTAATTTGAGGATGTAACCATTGGATAAATGTATGGTAAATTTATGGTAGTGAACTTTTAATGTATGTTGGATAGAACATAGGTGATTGTAATTCTGTAGTATGTATTAAATATAAAGTTCATTCAATTATGAAGAAAGTTTTAATTAAGAGAAACGTTACCGTAATAATTATTAATGTAGAAACGGAAGAGTGTATAAATTTATAGTAACGTAAAAACATATTGTAAGGTAATAATTAAGTGCAGACTTATAAAATATATTTATGTATGTTAATTTCATGCATTTGGCTATAATGGATTTAATAATAAAAAAATGGAATAGTGAAATAAAATGGATATAAAGGTTTCAATTATACATTGGAATTCATACTCACCATAAAAGGTTAATTGAAACCAAAGAAGTTAATATAGGAATCAAGGCGTATTTATTAATTTGGATTTATTGCAATAAGTTAATTCCATAAAATAAAGCTAAAGCTAATTCAAATTTTAACTGGACCATTGTTGTTATAACTTTAGAAGCAAGATTTATTTATGATTTGAGTATTTAATTCAACAAGTGGTATTTACGACAAATAAAATAGAATTGAACGTAAAATATTACGTTATTAACTTGAAATGGAATTTGTAAACATTGAGTGAAATCTTAAACTAATGTTAGTATTCGTCGTATTTACAACAATAACTTTGAATAATAGAAAGGAAGTGAATATAATAAATTAATCAAATTTATAGTGTTGAATTCAATTGGATTGGAATTAATAAATAGTTAAGAAAAATAAGGGTTATTAATAATTTGGAATTTAATTATGGTAAAAAGGTTAATTGCAATCCAAAGATGAGTTGGAATGGAAATCAAGTATTTATTTAATTTGATTTAAGAGGTGAGTATAAAGGTATAAGATTTAATAATTGGGTTTAGAATAAAATTTATAATCTCTAAATAATAAGGAAGTGCAGATATTTAGCTGCAAATTTATATACCGATAGATTTTAATTCACATCCAAGCTTGGTAAATAATTTAGAATTGATTGAAGTATATAAATAATGAAATGGGGCCTATATTAGAAGTTGAAATATAAAAATTGGATTTTTAATTTATTTGATTTATTTAATAAATATTAAAATGGTCATTTTTGTCACGGACTCGGATTTCGACGAAACCAGTTTCATCGGATCCGTATCGGTGAATTGTTATAGGGTTTCAAGTTTCGTATCGATCGGACTTGTCGTTTGATCGTACGGACGCGAAACGCCTTGAAATCAATTTTATTAAAAATCAATTTGAAATCAATTTGGAAATCTTGTTTTCAGCATAACTTCTTCATACGATCGAATTTGGTCGTGAAACTTTTTCCATCGCGTTCAGAATATTTTAAAACACCTATTTGGATATATAGTTTTAACAAATTCGGTTCCGGAGGCGTAGCGGGCTTTTTGGGCCATAGTTTGTTGCGTACGTTCATCCTTCTAGCCTATACGCTCCAACCCAACCCTAACTATAAGTATAGCGTGATAAACCCTAGCCTCCTTTCTATTGTCAGTTGGATATACGTACATATTTCTTCATCTCCTCCTTCTCCTCAATGGTTGCAAAATCTAGATCTGCTTCAATCCAAAATTCAGTGAAAATTCAAACACCTCAGAAAATTCTCAAAAAAATATATGTTGAAGTATTCGATACGCGTAATCTACTGGTGAAATTCGTTTTTCGATTGGAGCTGTCGTTCATCCAGAATAAATTCAAACAGCCCCAAAACCGTCCATCATCATCGCGCAAAAGTTCGTCAGATCGTCAAACGGTTTCTGGGTATTGTAGAGTGGACGATGGAGATCACATCTATATAATTTTTGGGGCGAATCAACGGTTAGATTGGGAGATTTTTCGACCTAGGGTTTCGGCTTGGGGGGTTTATTAGTGGCGGCGGCGGCAGTTCTGGGTGGCCGGAGGTGGCGCGCTCGGTAGAGGGGAAGGAGGAGGTTCCCAGGGTGGTGAAGGCAGGGCGCACGTGGGTCCAGGGAGGAAGCGAACGGTGGTCAAAGTTTGGTCAAGGCGTTTTGTTTGGGTTTATGTTCGAACAGGTATTCCTGTAGCCGAGAGTAACATGCGCGCGCAGGTGAGAAGATGCAGATGACGTGGCGAGGGAAGGTGAATGTGTTCTTGTTTTGGTTTTATTTAATTTTGATTTTCAAGTCGATTTTTCGCCATAACTTTCTCATACGAAGTCGGATTCACACGAAACTTTTTTTGTTAGGATCGTAATTTAATTCCGGACCCGATGACGCTAGTTTGGACAAATTCCGAGACGGGCGAATTTTTGGGTTTAAATCGAATTTAAATTCGATTTAAATTCCAAAGGTGAGTGTTTTAACCCACTCACAATTACTAGAAGCTTTTATGTTTGTTAAATAAATTTTAGAAATGAATAGAAATTTATTTATGAGCTTTTGGCATGTTATTTCATCCATATCTGTTGAATTGCATTTTTTTTAATTTAGCTGTTAATTAAATTTATTGATTGCGTATTAATTGGCTGTTAGAAATTATTGTTGCATATGAACTGCTAGTTAACAGTTATATAAATTATTGGGGAATATAAACTGTTAGATAAATAGTTGATAAATCTAAATTGAAGAAAACTGCTAGTTATTACCTGTTGTATATTACCAAACACATATTGTTATTGATAGATGTTTGTGATTGGATGATGGATGTTTTGTGATTGGATTATGGATGTGTTGTTGAATGGATGTTTATTTGGATATCATTAAACTGCAAGTTAGCATACATTTCACATTTCATTCGGGATTGTGGTTTGAAATGATAAAACCGCAAAGTTTTATTTTTAAATTGCGGATTGAAATGATAAATATCCGTATCACTTGACCATAGGATAGAAAATTATATACAGACACCGCGGTCTATATATAACTATTTTAATGTGATTTCTATGGGTTGGATTGAATACGGTTTATAAATCTTAAATTTTATATTGTATAAATATTTTATTCCATATTTATATACCTATGAAGTTAAAATTTAGGAATTTAAAAGGTGAATAAATTTCTTTAATGAAAATGGAAGAAATTTAGAAAATGGAGTTTGGTGAATTTATATCCTATGTTTAAATGTAAAGTTGGAAATTTTAAGATATGATATTTGTAATTGGATTTTCCCAAAATAAATAGAAATGGATATTCTAGTAAAAATTTGAATTGAAAAATTTATATATATATTTTACTAGAAATTGAAGTTTTATTAATTATGGATTTTATGTGAATGGTCAAGATTAATTAATAGAATATTGATTTTGAAAGGATAAAAATCCAACTTTAGTTGAAATATTAATGCTCAAAAATGGATATAAATATATATATAATTGAAATGGTTTTGGGACTTGAAGTAATATTTTGGATTTTGGTTTAACTTTAAAAGAAGAAATATTTGGAAAGCCATGTAATTTATTTCTTTATAAAGCAACAGTAAAGTTAAACCTTTTTAATTCGCATACCGTTGAATATCCAAACCATTTAGTTTTGAAAATAATGGTTTTAAAATACTATGGATTTTCGAAGAATTATGTTGAAAGTTACAAACAAAATATTGGTTACATGGGATATTAAATAATAAAAGTGACATAATTTTGGAAAGGAAAATTTATTTGGGAAACGATATCATTGATTTGAGTCTTTATAAATTAATATCAAAATGAATTGTTTGGGTTTAAAAGAAGAAATGATATCGAGATATTATGGTTTTGAAATGGATTATATTCTGGTTTTAAAGTATAAACTGTTTTTAAATAACCGCGGTTTTATAATAACGATTGGTTGGCAAAGAGACCGGGATCGGATATGGACATACTCTCTGTCGATACCGAAAACCACTTTGACTAACCGTGTACGCGGTGGAGATTCCAGAATGAAGTAGGTGGTGGCGACGTTTCCTGTAAGGTAAATACGTGGACCCAACTCCCGTGAGTTGGCATAAGGTGGCTAAAACAGGAGCGATTCTCAGGCCAATGAGGTCATTCCTCTGATCGGACGCTCCTCTTCGATATTATACTTTGACTTGGATTGATTCAGTGGCCACTTCTATATTTTGATTTTTGGGGGAGTTAGTTCGAGGTGGGCGGCAGCTGCGCGCTGCGCGTTACCATCAGCCTGGATAGCAATTGGTATATCTACCCTGGCATTGCCTAGTTGTGCCGTGTCACCTACCCTATCGCGCCTTGTACGAGTTTGGTTTTCTCCCGTAGCCCGTGTGGTATCCTCTAGTGGCTTCCCGATCAGGAGGGACTATGATATTGGACGGACTACTGGGACTATTATGTGTTAAGGGCTATATGGGTATCCCCTTAACGCTATTAAAAAGTAAGTTTATTTTATAAATAGACACTATTATAATAGCGCAATATACTATATAGTAAATAGTTTAACGGATCCTTAGGAGATGTAAATCCCGAGCATCTCTTGAGTTACTGTACTCATATTTATTTCTGTTTATTTAACTCACATAAGATTTTCTAGTCTGACTCGAGTGTTTTTGTCTTTTCAAATTCGCTCGGGTCAGTCCGAGCGTTTCAGGATAGCAGGTTTTAGCTTTGGAGGACGAAGACGAAGATTCAGTATTATTTTATATATATAGTATTGCACCACACTCTTTCTATTCCGCTGCATTTTCGTATTGGTATGTGTGACTCTGATATTCATTGTATAAGTAAAATCAAGCTTTTGTAAACTGTTTATGAACTGTATATTTGTTATTATATTTTATCCTTCCGCTGTGAGATTCTGTTTTGTTTTATTCCTTCTCTGTTTTTCTTATTTACCCCATAACAATCCGCCCTTGCGTATGCTTTGAATTGGCACGTGTGTCGTTTTAAAGTGTGCGAAAAGGCGGGATGTTACAGTTATGTTTTAAAACAAATTTATATATCTTAGAATATGGAGGTTTTAAAATATGTGGATTTGAAATAGAATTTATATTATACTTTATTAAATAAATTTGGGAAAGTTTTTAAAGATTTCGAAGTTCAATTTATAATATGTTTAAATTATGTTTGATTTCTAAATCATTGTATTTTATTTAAATAAAGTTAATGATTTAGAATTTGATAATCAATTGTAATAAAAACTATCTTTAGTTATCTTGAATTTGATTTATTTAAAGATAATTAAATTTGTAAAGATAATTGAGATAATTAAATTATTTTTAATTATCAAGTTTTAATTATGAATAAATGATTTAATTAAGATAAGGTTTCTTAATTAAGAATCTTTTAATACAATAAGTTAAGAATCATTTAATTAATTTTAATGATTAAGTAAAATAATTTATTAAATGATTAATTTGTGATTATTTAAGATAATCACTTTGGATTAATCTAATATAATTACTTAGGGAAGTAATTAAAGTAATTAAGTAGTTAATTACTAAAGGTAATTAAGTAAAAGTTAATTACTTTATGAAAAGTAATTAAGTAATGTGAATAAGGGTTAATCACTTTAGTTATTAATTAAAGACTTAATTAATAATTGATTAAAGGTTTAAATTATGTGATTAATGATTGATTAATTAAAGAATTAAGAGTTATTAATTACTTGTAAGAGTAATTAATTAAGATAGAATTTTAATTAATGAGTAATCATTAATTAATGAAAATAATTAATTAATTGTTAATTAATAATTTAAAAATAATTAATTTGTAATTAAGTTTTAAATTACTAAATGTAATTAAAGTAATTAATCAAAGGTGATTAATTAAAAGTAATTAATTAAGTATGATTAATTAAAAGTAATTAATCAATGTGATTAATTAAAAATGATTAATCAAGTGTAATTGATTAAAGGTAATTAAGGAATAATTACCAGAATAATTAGAGAATAATTAATCAAGGTTGATTGATTTAGAAAGTAATTAAGAGGTAATTACTTAGTATAATTTGGAAGTAATTAATCAGGATGATTAATTAATTTGGTAATTAAGTAATAATTACTTAAAGTAATTAAGTGATAATTAATCAGGAAAGATTAATTGAAATGGATAATTAAGTGATGTTAATTAATTAATTAATAAATAGTATTGGATTAGAGATAATCCAAGTATTTAATTAAGGATTAATTTAATTTAAGGATTAATTAAATTAATCAAGTTTGAATCAAACTTGTTTATGAATGATAATTGATTTGATGATATATCATTGGATGAGTTAATGATATTGGATGTTGTTGGATGGCATTGATTGATGGATGATGATATGTATATGCTATATCTGATTGTGATATATATGCTGCTTTGTGATATGTATAGATGCATGTGATAATAAATGCTTATCTATCTGTGTAGTATGATACATCCATTTATGTTAAGTGATATTTTCTAAATATCTATTGTCTAAAATCCCTTAAGTACAACTTGGACATTAAAATGGCATTTGGTTTCGATGAGACCGGGATCGGGTTTCCATATTTGGAATCCGAAAACCACATCGATTCCAATTAAACGTTAGGTCGTTAATCCAAGTGGAGCAAGTGAAGACTCGAGGTGTAAGGGCTATACGTCAGTATAACTCTGTGGGTGATTCCGTAATGAGTTTGACGGAATAGTGCTTATAGATTCGAGATGGTGAATCAGAGTGCAAGGGCTATGGTCGTTGACTCTGAGGGTGATTCCAAAATGAGTGCAACGAGATAGTGCCTTCGGTTTCGTTCGAACCCGGAACGAACTTGTATGGATTGAATGCTTTCAGCACATCGTTAGGCGGACGATGAGCATTCTAAGATGATTGGTCCTATAAAGGTAATCGCAGCCTCAAGCCTCATCAACCGGGAATGGCTAAAACAGGGGAGGTGCAGCAAGGCTTCGTGGGTCGCGCCCACTGGAGGGCAAGATACATCCCTGTCTAGAGGTCCCTTTATATTTCGGCTTTGTGGGCGGTTGGAACTGCAGCCAACTGCGGGGTGGTCTTGTTCGGGACTGTTCAGTAAGGAATGGTCCCGGTCTTGTGTTGCAGGGGATGAAGGGAGTAATCCTCGGTACGGTGATCTAGGCCACGTACTGTGACGGGCGGTACCCCAGTAGCCCTGCCATTGTTGGAAACCCATTTTCCCTACGAGACCCTACGGTTTTGTTTGTATTACCCACTTTTGTGGTTAGTAGCTGGAATTTAATGAATGTAACAATTTCGGCTATTTCTTATTTACTTGAAAACCCTAGACACTATTATAATATCACTGGATTTCCTATCAAATGTTTTGGTTAGCGTAAGGTAAAAACTTTTCCATGTTTATGTGTGGGAAGTCTTACGTGATACCTTTTGTTTTCAAAGGCTTTTCTAAAGTTAAGCAATCTTAAACCGTTTACTCACACCAGACCCCTGTCTGACCCGAGTGTTTATTTTCTGTTTTATTAAACTCTTGGGTACTCATATTATATATGAGTAGTCAAGTGATTCAGGTTATCTCTTGACGAATTCTAGAGGAGCTTTGGAGCAGGAGGCTTCAGCGTGTAGATATATCGTTAGAGTTTCCGCTGTGTGTTTTTCTGTGTGTTGTCTTGTATTGTATTAGACAGAAATGTTATAACTGTCTAAATTGAGATGTTTAGTTGTGTACTCTGATGTATATAATACTATGTATATGTTCTATATTATATTTAAATCGTTCCGCTGTGAGATTCTGATGTGTTGTTTTCTCTTTCTTCTCTTTCTTTTCTTCTTCTATCCCTTTCTTTCTTAATTAGTGATGCGATTTTCCGGTAGTGGAAAGTTGGGTCGCTACAGTTGGTATCAGAGCATTAGGTTGAGTAAATACCTAGGCTCTGGAGTGGTGTCTATCTTGAGAGAGCGTACTTGTAATTTTTTTTATATAAATATATATTTATATAACTACCAAATCTGTTGGGTTATCTGTTTGGATTTTCCAACATAGGGTATAAAAGGTAGATAAGGTAGGAGTGTGTGGAACACGACTACCACTATTGGTTGAGGTTTATATGTTGTAGTTGGAGGTGTTTATCGAGATTGTAGATCTAATACTGTCTCGAATAAGTTTTGTGGATTGTAGAAAGGATTTCTTTGAGTCCAGAGGAAGTCTTTTTCCAAGAATTGGAGTATATTCTTGGAGTGTGAGGTTGATTTGCTCTCGAGTGAGCGGGATTTCCTTGAGTTGAGTTGTCAGCTGAGCCGAAGCTAGTGGTGGTATCTTGATAGTTTCAGGAAGGAATAGCTATGATGAGATGCAGTTTTCATCGATGGTTCTGAAGATGTTTCTTTTGAAGCCAGTTTTAGATGGTGTTGGAAGAGCATTGATGTCTACTGCAAGGAAGATGCAGATGTTTAGAGATTCTTTGGATCTCAAGTAAGGGTGTCTTATCTTTATTAAAGTTTGAGACTAAGGTCGATGAGTTATCTCCTTTCGGACATGGTCTCATTTGTTTTCTTAAGAAGATAAGTGGTTGGTGTTTAGTTTGGAGCCGAGTTTCTTGAGGAGATGTCTACTCATCTCAAGGATGTTTTAGAGGAATTGGATGTTAATTTTGAGTTTCAAGGAGCTTTTGGTTAAGGATGATCTTTTGGTTTAGCTGTATCATTTGAGTGAAGTTTGGAAGTAGCAGCATGGGTCTATTTCTTCGATGATTCAGTAATCTTTGGGATTCTACTATCAGCAGACCCGGCAGATAGTGAAGGCTTATTCTTTCTTTGGATGGCTCAGCAGAGCGAGATATTTGTTGGAAGTGATCTATCAGTTTCTGATAGGTGAGCCATTCTTGAAGATTGGTCTTGGAAAGGAAAAGCTGTTCTGGTTGGGAGACAGTTCTTTGGAATCTGAACTGAGTGGATCGCAAAAGTGACTTGCGATTAGTTTGGGAATCTTGGAGCATTCCTTGGTTTGATATTGAGGCATCTCAAGTAGAGGTGGAAGCTATGGAAGTAGTCGGAGGTTCTCTAGATGTTTTTGGGGAAATCTGAGGTCTACCTGAATCGAAGATTGAGATTTCTTTTCGACTTGGATTTCCAAGAGCAGTTTTGATGGTTCAACCTTGTAGTGGGATGACTCTTAGAGCGAGAAGAGTTTGGTAAGGCAGCTCAGGATTCTTTGGATTGATCATCTTATTTTAAGTTGAGATTCTGTTGAGATGTTTTAACCAAGTGGAAGGGTCACTTAGATTTTATGAGTCGGATGAACTGTGTTTGGTGGTAGATTGTGCTTGTGTCCTTCGATAGCATTCTTATCTGCTTTAGATCAGAGTTGCGCAGCGGAAGCAAGTTGGGAATTATTCTGGAATGGGAACAACCGGATGTTGCAGTAGAGGATTTCTACAGGAAATTCAAGTATGAAGGAATTTTCTGGATTTGGAAGGCAAGATTGTCAAGTGCAACTGTTTGGTTATGCCAGATATGAGATGTAGGTTTGAAGTCCATTGATGTTTATGGTATAGAGCTGTGGAATGGATTTCAGCAGATTATTTTTGGAAAGCCATTTTGTTGAGTAGGATCTGGAGATTTGATTTGAGCTGGTGCTGTTGTTTCATGGAGCAATCAGCAAGGGTTGGGCTGATCAGGAATATTGGAGGTGACTCAGAGCATCTGAAGAATTGTGCAGTTAAGTATTGAGAAATTTTGGGATGTGCAATTAGAGTTTGGATATTGATTTGGTTTTATCCAATCAAAGGAGATATAAGAATGGGTAAAACTGGAGTGTTAGCTTTGAAGGTATTTGGAGTTTTATCTGTGATCTCTAGAGATTTGATTTTGATCAACAGGATTGAATTGCCAGTTTGAATAGCTGGGAATTCATTGTATTTCACATATCTCTGAGGAATATGTGTATGATTCTTTGAGTAATAGAATCAGCAGTTCAGAAGAAATCTGGTGGTTGTGCTGGTTTTGAGTTAGTCTGATGGCTTGTTCAGATTTGAAGAATCAGGTGAGGGAGTTCTTGGTTTTAGTAGTGTAGTTAGTTAAGATTTGTAGAGTGAGTATTCCAGTATAGGTATCTGGAAACTCTAGATAATATTAGGAGGTTCTATTCAGAATTTTGTCTGGATAGATAAATTATTTGTTTGAATTGGTTGCTATGATTGGTAGTGTATGATTGATTGTTTGATTGCTTATAGGAATTTAAATTCTTTAGCTGGGTTATTAAATTATCTTTGCTTTTAATTTCGGGGACGAAATTCTTTTAAGGGGAGAGGAATGTGACGACCCGGAATTTTGAGCAATATCAATTTAATAATCTTTGTTAATAATTAAATTGATTTGATCATTTTATATTATAAATTGACAAGTTAAAACTTTATTTTAAAGGTTTATGATAATAATTTGTTAATATCTATCAATAATTTTCTTAACAATATGAATAGGCAAGATTAAATTCTTTTGAAAGCTAATAATATTGGATTTGGAAATATTTATTTTGATAAACAAGAAGTTTTTAATGTAATAAAATTTTATATTCAAATTACAATATATATGAATGTATATATTGTGATCTGATATTTGTTTTAAAATTTAATTTGGAAATTAATAAATTTAATATTAGAATGTTTCTATTTGAAATGTGTATATATATTTGTATATATATATATTTGAAATAGGAATTGCATTAATGTGAATTTAATAAGAGTTTTCAAACTTGAATATATTTAGTTTTGAATTTAAAATAATAATTTGTTTTAAATAACTTTGAATTGATAATTGAGATTTAAATTTAAAATAACAAAGTTAATTCCTTATTTATGATAAATATGTACCTTAAGCTTTTAAATAAGAGTTAAATTAAAATAGATGTTTCAAAAATATAAACATGATTGAATTAAAAATGTAAACTACTTGTTTCATATGAATATCTATTAAAATATAAGTATGTACATTTTATATTACATAAATATATGTATATAAGGATTTAATAAATTATTAAAGATAAATACATTTAAAGGAAAAACATATAAATAATACTTATATAACACATGTAAGTATATTAATTTACATTAAAGACAAATGTAAATTAAGTTGCTTAGGTGTAGATTAATCAAAGCATAAGAGGTGACAAATGTCATTCTCTTTAAAAATTAAAATTAAAATCTAATTGTAAATAAAAGATGGTTTTATTCTTCAGCAAGAGATTTTCTCCCTCTCAACTAAAACATGAATTCAAATCTGAAAGAATGCATGCAAATCAAAAACAAATCAAAAGCAAAATACAAAGATAAAATGTATGCAAATCTGGAAGTTCATCTTCAAGGTAAATCAGTAATCAAGCATCAGAATGTTCAACATTCAGCATGCAAATGAATTAAAGTCTGGAAGTAAACTCAATCAACTGCAAGTAAAACATCAACATGCAATTTATTCAAGCAATGCAGGATTAAAATCAACATGCAATAAGTTCAGGAAGGAATGCAGTGAAATTCAAAGCCTGGAGATGCAGTTCTGTTCTCTGCAATGAAAAGGTGAGTAAATGGAACTTTTAAAAACAGTTTTAATTCTGGGATTCAACTGTTTTTAAATAACTTGATGATATTTGCAATATTTCAATTAAAATTTGATGCATATGTGAATATGATGTTTGATTGCCTGTTGAGTGTGAATGAAGTTCCTGTGTGATGAAACAGGTTGCAATTTTCTTAATAAATTCAACAACTTCCTGTTGAATTCAATTTTGTTTAAGATATGTAAACAAAAGTTGTTTATAATCATGCAACTTCTCATCTAAAAATACTTGTAAGTTTTAAAAGTAAATAATTAGTATTCTTTTTAAAATTTACAGTAAAATACAATATTTGGTCAAAATTTGATGAAATCAATTTCAGGTTTTGATTTCATGATTGGATTGTAAACGGTAAATGATGATTTTAGAAGCTGGAATCAAAATTTTTAGTGGAGTATGTTGTGAGAATTTTGGAATTAACGGTTTTGGGTATTTTTGCAAAATTACGGCAAATCACGATGAATTGGTTGTCGCCGTTGAACTCGAAGGTCGAGGGGGGTTTAGAGATCATGCGAAAAATGGTTCAAGAATTTTTAATTGATTGGGTTGGCCATGGATTGAGTATGTAGGGTTTTGTGTGCTGTTGAAGCCGATGTTGCTCTTGGAGTTGTCGCGACATAATGTTGTTACCGGAGGGTGTTGCGAACATTGCAGAGGGTCGAGGGGGTAATGGTGGAGCTAAGGTAGCAACGGCGTGGTCTCTGGTGAAGACAGTGGTCGGCGGTGGTTGATTTTGTTGTGGGTGGGTTTCGAACAGGTTGGGGTTGTAGGTCGAAATCTCGATCTCGATTGAGTTTGGGTGTTCTGGGTGATGCAAATAGATGTTTGGGTTGAGGGCGACTTGGGAACGGTCGGCATCGTGATCGCCGACGTCCATTGGTGCCGTGCACGTTAACGTGCACGGTGACATGTTTTGGTGGTTGGTTCTGGGGAGAAGAAGGGGGGAGACTCGAAGATGGCATCGGGTTTTTGGCGTGTTGTCTCGAAGCATGAAGGAAGCAGGGGAGACTCGGGGAAGTCATCGGGTTCTGGAGTAGTTTACTCGGGTGTGGCAAGTGTAGCTGGGTTACTCGAGTATTTAAGTATTCAGGAAGAAGAGCGAGTTGTTTTAGTTGATTAATTCAAAGAAAATTTGGTTTTAAGAAATAAAGTTTTTAAAACAGAGGTTAATTATGTTTCAAATTAAATCTGTTTTCAAAGTTATGTTTTAAAACAAATTTATATATCTTAGAATATGGAGGTTTTAAAATACGTGGATTTGAAATAGAATTTATATTATACTTTATTAAATAAATTTGGGAAAGTTTTTAAAGATTTCGAAGTTCAATTTATAATATGTTTAAATTATGTTTGATTTCTAAATCATTGTATTTTATTTAAATAAAGTTAATGATTTAGAATTTGATAATCAATTGTAATAAAAACTATCTTTAGTTATCTTGAATTTGATTTATTTAAAGATAATTAAATTTGTAAAGATAATTGAGATAATTAAATTATTTTTAATTATCAAGTTTTAATTATGAATAAATGATTTAATTAAGATAAGGTTTCTTAATTAAGAATCTTTTAATACAATAAGTTAAGAATCATTTAATTAATTTTAATGATTAAGTAAAATAATTTATTAAATGATTAATTTGTGATTATTTAAGATAATCACTTTGGATTAATCTAATATAATTACTTAGGGAAGTAATTAAAGTAATTAAGTAGTTAATTACTAAAGGTAATTAAGTAAAAGTTAATTACTTTATGAAAAGTAATTAAGTAATGTGAATAAGGGTTAATCACTTTAGTTATTAATTAAAGACTTAATTAATAATTGATTAAAGGTTTAAATTATGTGATTAATGATTGATTAATTAAAGAATTAAGAGTTATTAATTACTTGTAAGAGTAATTAATTAAGATAGAATTTTAATTAATGAGTAATCATTAATTAATGAAAATAATTAATTAATTGTTAATTAATAATTTAAAAATAATTAATTTGTAATTAAGTTTTAAATTACTAAATGTAATTAAAGTAATTAATCAAAGGTGATTAACTAAAAGTAATTAATTAAGTATGATTAATTAAAAGTAATTAATCAATGTGATTAATTAAAAATGATTAATCAAGTGTAATTGATTAAAGGTAATTAAGGAATAATTACCAGAATAATTAGAGAATAATTAATCAAGGTTGATTAATTTAGAAAGTAATTAAGAGGTAATTACTTAGTATAATTTGGAAGTAATTAATCAGGATGATTAATTAATTTGGTAATTAAGTAATAATTACTTAAAGTAATTAAGTGATAATTAATCAGGAAAGATTAATTGAAATGGATAATTAAGTGATGTTAATTAATTAATTTGTAATTAATTAATAAATAGTATTGGATTAGAGATAATCCAAGTATTTAATTAAGGATTAATTTAATTTAAGGATTAATTAAATTAATCAAGTTTGAATCAAACTTGTTTATGAATGATAATTGATTTGATGATATATCATTGGATGAGTTAATGATATTGGATGTTGTTGGATGGCATTGATTGATGGATGATGATATGTATATGCTATATCTGATTGTGATATATATGCTGCTTTGTGATATGTATAGATGCATGTGATAATAAATGCTTATCTATCTGTGTAGTATGATACATCCATTTATGTTAAGTGATATTTTCTAAATATCTATTGTCTAAAATCCCTTAAGTACAACTTGGACATTAAAATGGCGTTTGGTTTCGATGAGACCGGGATCGGGTTTCCATATTTGGAATCCGAAAACCACATCGATTCCAATTAAACGTTAGGTCGTTAATCCAAGTGGAGCAAGTGAAGACTCGAGGTGTAAGGGCTATACGTCAGTATAACTCTATGGGTGATTCCGTAATGAGTTTGACGGAATAGTGCTTATAGATTCGAGATGGTGAATCAGAGTGCAAGGGCTATGGTCGTTGACTCTGAGGGTGATTCCAAAATGAGTGCAACGAGATAGTGCCTTCGGTTTCGTTCGAACCCGGAACGAACTTGTATGGATTGAATGCTTTCAGCACATCGTTAGGCGGACGATGAGCATTCTAAGATGATTGGTCCTATAAAGGTAATCGCAGCCTCAAGCCTCATCAACCGGGAATGGCTAAAACAGGGGAGGTGCAGCAAGGCTTCGTGGGTCGCGCCCACTGGAGGGCAAGATACATCCCTGTCTAGAGGTCCCTTTATATTTCGGCTTTGTGGGCGGTTGGAACTGCAGCCAACTGCGGGGTGGTCTTGTTCGGGACTGTTCAGTAAGGAATGGTCCCGGTCTTGTGTTGCAGGGGATGAAGGGAGTAATCCTCGGTACGGTGATCTAGGCCACGTACTGTGACGGGCGGTACCCCAGTAGCCCTGCCATTGTTGGAAACCCATTTTCCCTACGAGACCCTACGGTTTTGTTTGTATTACCCACTTTTGTGGTTAGTAGCTGGAATTTAATGAATGTAACAATTTCGGCTATTTCTTATTTACTTGAAAACCCTAGACACTATTATAATATCACTGGATTTCCTATCAAATGTTTTGGTTAGCGTAAGGTAAAAACTTTTCCATGTTTATGTGTGGGAAGTCTTACGTGATACCTTTTGTTTTCAAAGGCTTTTCTAAAGTTAAGCAATCTTAAACCGTTTACTCACACCAGACCCCTGTCTGACCCGAGTGTTTATTTTCTGTTTTATTAAACTCTTGGGTACTCATATTATATATGAGTAGTCAAGTGATTCAGGTTATCTCTTGACGAATTCTAGAGGAGCTTTGGAGCAGGAGGCTTCAGCGTGTAGATATATCGTTAGAGTTTCCGCTGTGTGTTTTTCTGTGTGTTGTCTTGTATTGTATTAGACAGAAATGTTATAACTGTCTAAATTGAGATGTTTAGTTGTGTACTCTGATGTATATAATACTATGTATATGTTCTATATTATATTTAAATCGTTCCGCTGTGAGATTCTGATGTGTTGTTTTCTCTTTCTTCTCTTTCTTTTCTTCTTCTATCCCTTTCTTTCTTAATTAGTGATGCGATTTTCCGGTAGTGGAAAGTTGGGTCGCTACAGCTATATTTGAAATTTAAGTCTTAGTCCACTTATTTGATAGTTAAAATTCTATTCTCATTTCAAAACTCAATATTTAAAATAAATTAGATGTTCAAAATCAATGACCAAAAATTCGGGTTGTTACAGTTAATAGTTATCAATATCGGGGTTTTAACTATCAATTAAATTCCAATATAAAATTAGATGTCAATTCAGATTCAATATCAATTCAGATGTTAAATCAATAAAAAATAATCAAAAGTTTATATATCTCGTCATAAATTTTACTTAACTTGTAGTGGAAATTTTAGTATTGTGTGAGTGGGTCTAATCACTCACCTTTGAGTTATAGCCAATTGAAAATCCAATAAAAGCCCAAAAATTTAACAATCCTCAAATTCAACCAAACCAATTTTATGTTGTCAAAAATCCGATACGAACCCAACGGAAGAAACTACACATCAGTCGGAGTTCATATGCAAAAGTTTTACGAGTTAGAAGATTTAAATTTAAAATAAAAAGGGTTCATCTTCCAAACCCTAGATTAGACGCACGCGAATCACGAACAAAGCCAACCACCGTCTATTTTTACTCCTGATCGCCGCAACCATGAACATCCTCCCTTCGATCTAAGCACGCCGCCGTCATCCCCAGACCACGCCACGCCAGCCATGACCTCGTGACCAACCCCGACGCCGCCAGCAATACTCTACCGCCACCCCCTATATCTTTGATTTTGGTGATCTCGTGCTTTACTCAATGATTAGAGTCGATAGATGAAGACTGCATTATCTCCTCTACCAGAAACAACTCCCCATATGTCGAATGGTCGACGTTGAACCAATGATTTGCAAAACAAATCAACGGACGATTGAGAAATATCGTCAATTTCTGGACAATAGGAGCCTACAATCGAAAAATGAATTGTAGATGCAGATTACGTTCGTCGAGAGATTTGCAATGATATATAATTTGATAGGGTTTGAGTGGTTTAATTTTTCAATTAGATTTAACATTACAAATTAGATTTTTGAGGTATTCCTCATTGGGAAGAAGTAGATGGATTGGAAAAGTACATACAGAAAATAAAAATAGAAAGCTGCTAGGGTTTATAATATATATATATATATATATATACATGCGGCAGAAGATAGAACTATTATTCCGCTATGTGAATGGATGGAGCAGATCGATTGGACCAAAGCGATAACAAAGGCCTAAAAAGCACATTTCGTTCTCGAAACGAAAAAAGGTCATCCCATAAGTCAAAATATAGGTTTTAAATATTTTTAAATTCAGTAAACTAATTTCAAACCCTAATTCTATTGTATGTAGAAGTTAGCTTTAAAATTAAATTATACTATTTTAATTAAATTCCTTTAATCGATTTCTACGGGTTTCGAGCTTGCACGATCAAACAAGAAGTCCAATCGCTACAAAACTTGAAATCCTATAATAATTCACTTTTACGGATCTGATGAAATTGGTTTCGTCAAAAATCTAAGACAGTGCCCAAAAAGACTAATTTTACATGTTAATTAAAACAATCTATTTCAAAAACCAATTTAATCACTTTTTAAGTTCTAAAGTATTACCAATTTTCATCATTCTCGATTTAACAAGAATCAATATTTTTTTACAATTTAATATTTTCATGTTAAATCCAAGATTTAAATATTAAATTACTTTCAACGTTTAATTACAACTGTAATAAAAACCGTTCATTATATATTTAAATTTCAAACAAATATTTTTGTTTTGATTTAAATTCATATTATTAAATTGATAAATACCTTATGTGTTAATTAAACATAAGTTTCCATTTTATTTCACTCATTACTCCCCATTTAACATCTTCTCTTACATTAACTGCAATATTACAATTACATTGAGTTCCAACAATTGATTTCCAAATTAACTTCAAATGGATTTAATAAATAAATGAGAAATAAACAATTATTACATTTAAATAATTTGAACACAATTATCAATCCACACCAAAACAAATCAAATCAATCCAAGCAATCAATTCAAATCAAACAAAGCAATCAAATAAAATTAAGCATTACGAGGAACTTCCACCCAACCTCTTCCCCAAATATAGGGTCTTCTTTAATGGCATCCCACTTTTCATTTTCATTGGTGAGAGAGACTAGAGGATGTGCTTCATTATCATTTTTGTGCCGAGAAGAAATCATCCATCATATCGTATCAAAATGCTTTTCTTGCTCCTTGATCATCTGCATTTGACTCAACTGTAAGTGTCGCTGATTATGAAGAATGAAAGAAAGAATATTTTTGAAAGAATTAAGGGTTTCTTCAAGATTCTCGGTCAAACTATGAATTGGATCACCCATATTTGAGTTTGTGAGAAGAAATATAGATAAAGTAGATAAGAAACGATTTTGAGTGATGAATTCTGGAAGAAAAATGTATTTATAGGGGTAGAAATTCGTTTGAAATGAATAGACACAAGGTAGTTATTCAAATTTCAAATTTCAAATGAAAAGTCATTTCTGATCAATACTTGTCGACATAGTGTAGGGGGGTTATCGACAGGGGTCAGTTAATTTTGATGACTCATTTTGATATTGTGAATAATTGTGTATAAATATATATTTATATAATATACTAACATTTATTCTGGATATAGGATAAGCTAGATAACGGAAAAGTAATTCAATTTCATTTCATAATAGAACGATACAATGATTAAACATTAAGAACTACATAAAAATTCAAATCAAAACACACTAAAACCAATACAACATGACATGAAAAAGTAGAACTAGTTAGAGGATGACGAAGATGAAGATAATCCAAGCTTCTTGCTGACTTTGGAGATAAACTTGTTCATCTTGGACGACATTTTATCCAATTTCTTACTAACGGACTGTTTAAGTGTCCGTTGATTCTCAACAATGGTCTTTTGATTTTTGAGTAAGGTTTTGTTGGTTGGATTAGAGGGATAGTCAATACTTTCCAAGGATGTTTCACTTTCTTCTTCTTCTATTTCCATTTCATCCCCTTCTTCTTTTTCTTCCTCCTCTTCCATCTCTTCACGAGCCAAACGCTCTTCCTTTTTGGCAAGAGTCTCATATGGTTGAAAAACATACATAATTTTTATAAGAGAAATGTTTGAGTGATTAAAAAATTTTCTTGAAACAAATTCTTCTCCTTTGAAATCTACTCCAAAATAATTAAAAATCCGAGTGAGATATATTCCATGATACAAAGTGTTTTCACCCATTTCAAAATTTTTGGGACGAAGTTCATCCAAAATAACTTGCGCCCAATTAATATCATAATTTCCTAAAATAGCAAAAAGTGCTTTGCAAACTTTTTAAGTTGGATTGTTAAAACTCCTCGATCTTGGGGTTAAAGTATGTTGTAAAAGAAGATTAACAATTCTATCTTTTGGTCGAAAGTTTCGATTTATGAATTTAAAGTTATCATTTCCTTCGAAAACGTGATGAAATGTCTCAAGATTATTTTCATCGATATTAAAACTAGAAAGATCCATTCCCATGCTCTTGCTATTGAGAATGGTACCCAAAATATCATAATTTAAGATGATTCCAGTGCCTTTGACACTACTCCAAATTTCATCATCATTTCCATTATAAAATGCATGGTTGAAATTTGCATAGAAAATTTTAACAAGATTTGGATAATAAACAAAGTCATTTTGTGAAGCATCAACTAGACTAAGAACTTGGTTTTTTGCAAAAAGAGAATCGATTTCATAAGTAGAGAAATCTTGATATAAAGAAAACTTTCCAAGATGGACTTTTCCATAGGTAACATAGTTGATATATGCTTTTATAGCCTTCGGATTATTGAAAAGTTGCTCCTTTATATTTCTAGAAAGTCTCATTGTGGAAGGGTTGCTTGAAGAAGCCATTAGAGTAGAGAGTAGAGAGCTTGCTATTTTGAAATACGAGTTTGAATTTGAAAATGAAAGTGAAAAGTTGTGATAATAGATAGTAAATAAATAGGTTCTCAAGGGACAGGTTCTATGGTCAAAAAGTGACTTTCAGAAACTTGAATGAAGTGAAAAGATGGAGGGAAATTCAACATTTGAATTCAAATTTGAATTTCAAATTTCTGTACCCTTGTCGACAATGTGGAGGGGTCCTTGTCGATAGGTGTCTCTGAATTTTCATGATTTATTTCTCTTAAGTATTCTAATATATATATTTATTATTTTTAATGTCCATATATATATGGAATATTACTAGAATTATAGTATATTCCATAAAATATTATGACACTTTTTAAATAAAAATAATAATAGTAAAAAAATAATAAAAATTAAAATTCAAACGACACACCAATTCAAAATCAACCAATCAAGCATCCAATCCTAAGCATGCAATTTCAACCAATGTTTTGTAAACGTGTACCTTTTTCTGAGTCCGTTTCTCTGAATTCGTCAGAATCATGAACCGCCATGAAACACAGATTTGAGTTATCTGTCTTCTGATCATCATCGCTTAAGGACGAGTCTGAGTCATCTAGAGTAGCAGTAAATGCACGTTTTCGTTTCTTTGCGGAATCATTGTTCATAGAAAGATTTTGCCTATCTGGATGCGGACAGTCTCTTTTGATATGGCCTGGTTCATCACAGTTGAAACATTTGATATAGTTTGGTACTACACTCTGATTACCAGAGTTCTTATAGCTGTTTCTCTTGGGATTATTCATCTTTCTGTATTTCGGTAATTTCCCTAAAGTTCTTGGTCATAAAGGCTATCTCCTCATCATTATTGCTGTTTGAGTCTGATCCATCGGTCAATGCATTGAATGCAATTGATTTCTTTTCAGTTGCTTTGCTTTCTCTTCTCCCAATCATTTGGACTTCAAATGACATTAGATTTCCAATTAATTCTTCTATCTTTAAGGTACTGATTTCATTTACCTCTTCGATCGCAAGTGTCTTTTGATCCCATTCTGGAGTAAAAGAATTTAAGATTTTTATGACCTGGTCTTCTTCGGAAAATTCCTTTTCCAAGGATATTAGAGAATGCACAATATTCTGAAATCTACTATACATATCTGGAATAGACTCATTAGAACTCATTTTAAATAATTGAAACTGATTTGTGAGCATGGAAATTTTGGTCTGTTTAACTTTACTTGTTCCTTCATGAGTAACTTGCAAAGTTTTCCAATTTCATATGCAGACTTACAAAATGACACTCTATTAAATTCATTCCTATCAAGTGAACAAAACAGAATATTCATTGCTTTAGAGTTGTTTTGTGCAACGGTCTTTTGCTCAGCAGTCCACTGTGCAAAATCAGTTGTGGGTTCAAAATATTCAGTCTGTGTGATATTCCAAGTGTCAAGTCCTACATATTGTAAACATATTTTCATCCTACATGCCCAATATGCATAGTTACTACCATTAAAAAGTGGTGGTCTGACAGTAGACTGATCTTCTACAAATGAACTAGTGACAGGGGTAATAGATCTAGTGTTGGTAGTAGTAATAGTACCAGTGTTGGTAGCCATTTTAAAATTTTTCAAAATTGTAATTATGAAACTTTGAAAACGTTGCTCTGATACCAAATGTGAGAAATGCGGATTACGGATCTTAAGGCTAGAATTAACACTAAGGGGAGGGGGTGAATAGTGTTTTAAGGAATTACTAATTCTTTTTGAGTTTATATTAATTTGAACACAAATGTATGCAATATTCAGACACAGATATGATTACAGAATCAAACGCAGATGCAGATATAAAGCAAAAGCAATAAATGAAAGAACACACCGAATTTTATACTGGTTTGGAGTTACCCTACATCCAGTCCCGCAACACAAGTACGGATTTCCTTTCAAAATCAATTCTTACAATTACACCATTGATTTTAAGGCCACGAGGTACACCACTCCAGATTCATAATCCTCTAGGTGGAGATTCTTGATTTTACGGGCAACAAGTTCACCCGATTGATTTTCTA
This sequence comes from Allium cepa, assembly GCA_030765085.1. Lineage (NCBI taxonomy): Eukaryota > Viridiplantae > Streptophyta > Magnoliopsida > Asparagales > Amaryllidaceae > Allium > Allium cepa. The sequence goes on from CM060928.1 coordinate 594,107,761, forward strand.
TGCTACAATCACACCTTTTCTTGCTTGATTGATTTTCCAAGCTACAATCACACCTTTTCTCACTTGATTGATTACAGAGGAGTCTATAACTCTTAATAGCACTGGGATCTTGTTGAGATAGTGATAGAGAATCAAACAAGAGATGATCTAGTTAGATTTAATGGTGATTTCGGCAGAGCAATGGCAAAAATGTATATAAAGAAATGTGGAAGAAGAAGAAGAGTGAAATCAGAGAAATATATATGAATATAAATTCATTTAAACCAGCCCCTATTTATATAGAACAACAGCCATGTCCATTCGTGAAAGGATATGACGAATAAACACTTCCTTTGAAATTCAAACTTTTGAAATAAACTGTCACCTTGTCGACAAGGGTTCCTTGGGGTTGTCGACAGGCCTAAGTTATTTTTGGTAATTTGTTTTTTTTGAAAACAACTTCTATCTTGTATTAAAATTATTTTAAACTTTATAAATATACTTAACTATATTTAAAATACATAATTAAGTATAGATAATAATATTTTAGTATATATAAAATTTTACTATAATTTTATATTTAAATCTAAGTATAAATATTAAAAGTTAAATATATTATAATTAGAAGATAGTTTAAAACCAAGGATAATTTGATTTTGAAAATAAAGTTATTTTGAAGCTAAAAGTTTTTTAAAATAAGGATAGATGTTTTTGATTTTAAAAAGATGATTTTGAAATCATTTTGAAAACAGGATATAATTTTGTAAAACATTTGAATAAAAGTTAGTGCATACAAAACAATGTTCCACTAGATTTTTCGTAGGTTCCATCCTACTTAAGGTTTCATCCCTTTAACGGGCTCGAAGTGGATTCCATTCCATGAATAAAATGGATTTTAAGATGTCAATGCTTTTCTAGGAGTTTAACAAAATTCCTAACTAAATAACTTATATTAAAATCTTGAACTCTTGATAATCTTGATATTCATGGGTCTTGAATCTTGATATCTTCGATCTTGAGTTTATCAATTCTTGAATCTCTATGTTGTATAGTCTTCATTCTTTGGTACCTGTATATATATCCTGCATATACATATTTATCTAAACAATAATGTTAGTATTTATATTTTATAATCTTATTCTAAGGTTGTTGTCATCAAAACCAACTTCTCAAGGACTAACACATTGGATTTTATTTCAATCGTTTGAAATAAACATATTCATATCTCTTTTGAATATTAAATCATACTTCAGGAATTTGAATCAAATCAGTTTTATCGAACAATCGAGTAGCAAAGCTACTAAAGTGGCCTCCCCCACTTTCAAACTCGAAAATGAACGTCGATGATGTCGCTATCACCACCGAAATTATTTTCCAGTGATAGAAGTGAGTTCTACACTTTATTTCTTTCGAAATCATTTTGAAAACATTTCAATACGGAAAATACTTTCAAACAATACTATTATATTTTTACAAAATCTTAGAAACCAATTTCAAAACACCTGAAACTTAAACTCTTAAATTTTCAGTCTGAATAAATTTTTAGCCTTAAACCTTATTCATATGAGTCATTATCTTATATCATATTCATTTCAAAGGTCGTAATTAAATGTTTGAGTAAAAATAAATAAATTTAATCTAAACAACCAATTTTTAACCCAACATTTTCGCAGAACGCCTTTTAGTCAAATTGTGAAACTTAATTCACAAGGTGATCGTTCCAACATTCCCAAAAGATTACAATTTCTACCCTTTCCATGCGTGAAAAATAAATTACTTACGACTGTTTATGCACCATTTGAAAGTCAATAACAAAATTCAAATGCGCATAAACTGGACTGGCACAACTAACTAATCAATAAATGACAATATACACAATCATATCAATCGATAAATCTACCAGAAAAGAGATAATATTCAATCATCATCAACAGTCACAAATGACTTTTATCAGTTTATAGAATTAATTCTTTTATATTTTATATATAATCCAGGTTAAAATCATTTCATTTCTTAATTTCGAATTTTTGATATCACCAACGAATACGCTCTCTCTTATACGTATAAACACTCAATGAGCTTATCCTATAGGTTTAGGTATATGCTAAACCTAAGCTCTATACCAATTATGACGTCTCACCTTTTTTGGACAATTTAAGTCGATAATAAACCATACATGTCTAACTCAAACCATTCAAAAGGGCGGATTATCAATAGGGTTTAATAAAGAAAACAAGAGAAAAGAAATAAAATAATACATAGAATCTCGCAGCGGAACGACAAAATATAGTAATCAAATAAAACAATTCATGAAGCTGTTTTACAATATACATTTTATTACACTTTTTACAATATTAATCAAAGTATAATAAACAACATATCAAATAACGTAATGGAATAATGATAATAATAATTATGATCACCAATCTTCATCTCCGCCTTCTAGGAATAACATCTTCAAAAAACTGAAATACACAGGCTGACCCGAGCAAAATGGAAAACAATACACCCGAGTTAGAACTAAAAATTCCTGTATAAGTCAAATCAATATCAAAGAAAAATACGAGTGCAATGTTTTCAGAGATGTTGCGGGATTTTCCATCTCCTACAACGTGAATATAATAATTTAAGATATTTCAAATAATTCGAAATACCCATTTTTACCACTACAATTAAAATAAATCTAAGGTTTAAAATAAAAAAATTAAACGTTTCAAATAATTCAATTCCAACAAATAATCCAAATTTAAGAAATTATATGGGTATATATCACTTCAACCCATGATTTAAATGTCATATTTATCCAATTTTTTAAACGATTTAAATGGTCATTTAATTGATGTCAATAATACACAAGGTGATAACAGAGACATATTAAAATAAATAAACAACCATGCATCCAACATATCAATCAATAAGCATCCATTTCAAACAGCATCCAAATCAACCAATATACTACACAGTTAATAGTTATCAATATCAGGGTTTTAACAATCAATTAAATTCTAATATAAAATTAAATTTCAATTTAATTTTATGTCAATTCAGATTCAATATCAATTCAATTGTCAATTTAAACCAAAAAATAGTAATAAAAAATTTACATATCGTATAAAAAAATTGTTTAACTTGCAATGGAAATTTTAGTATTGCGTAAGTGGGTTTAATCATTTGCCATTGATTTATAGCCAATTGAAAATCCAATAAAAACCCAAAATTTTAATAGTCCTCAAATTCGACCAAACCAATTTATTATTGTCCAGAATTTCAATACGAACCCAATGGAAGAAACTGTGTGTTACCCCACCTTTTGGTCAAGGCTGGGATGTCAACAAATAGCTAGAAAGGATGGATATCAGGATTAGAGATTGATTGGAAACAGGGCAGTGATCGATATCATCAAAATTTGACCGAGCTTCAATCTAGACGAGATCGATTGGGAATGATGAACCTGACTAGATGAGGATACATTTCATATTTCAAGTCAATCCGAGTTCATATTCTCAAGATATGATCGATGCAAATCAATCAATGCTTTTATTCGTATCCATCAAGATCGTGTCCACTTCATTCGTATCCATCCACAAGCAGCCTCCTTCGTATCGATCAGGGACGAACTTGTTCATATCCCTCAAGTTCATATCCATCAAATCCATTCGTTCACATCCATCAGATACCACTCCTTTTCATATCCATTCAGTGTCCGTTGCTTCGTATCCATTCAGTAAGCACCACTTCGTGTCTGTTACATCAACTTTAGTTCGTATCCATAACCTCAGAACGTTTTGTATTGATCCCACATATTAATTCATTTAAACAATTCGTATCGATCGGTCAACAATCGATACGAAGCCCAGTAAATGATACAGAACGACTCCTAGGGCATTAGTGCGAAATACACTGGCTTCGTATCGTCCCATCTCTATGTACTTCGTATCGAACAATCAGATGATCGATACGAGATAATGGTCACGGATTGATATGAAGGGAAGAAACCTGGATTGATACGAAGCAATTAGCGATTGATGGATATGAAGGAGGAAAAAGTAGCAGTCAACACGGCATAAAAAGTGGATCGATCCTAAAAGCAAGCTCAACATCATTGATTAGCACGTGCTTAGAAGCGATGCAAACAGATCGATGCGATGAAGACCGATAAGAATTAGATAGCACATTGAATAACCAAACTTGCATCGATCATATCTCATAATCTACATGCCCAAATGCCACTAAATTTTCATAGGAGCTTATGTGCATCCTTAAGAATGTTTGTGATCGATCTCGACTCGGTTGGACGAGATACTGATTGATACGAAGTTCATTCATATCTTTCACGGACCGAGTGCAAATGTTATGAGATCGATCGAGTGGGCCCATCCATGTGAGAGAAGGGGTCTTCTGAGATCTAGGCGATATATTTACAGCCTACACCTATAAATAGCAGTCCAAGAGCTTCAGAGAAGGGATCTCTTGCTCTTCTACGTCTAGACTCTGCCGAAACTATTTTTGTACTTCAATTCTACTATTGTATTTCATTGTAACAAGTGAACAAAAACTAATAAAAGTCAGCCATTTCATAGTGGACGTAGGCCATACACCTAAACACTCTAAATCTGTGTGTTTCTATATGTTTTGTTTTAAATTTTGAGTGTTCTTCACATTTATTTTCTCTACATTTCTGCTTTCTATGATCTGTAATTAAAAATGGGTGCTTTCATCGGCAATTGGGTGTTTGTGACCAATTTTGGCGATAACATTTTGGTGCTTTCGCTGAGAAGGGCTAGCATTCAGGGATTCTACAACTTGGATTTTAGATCTGAAGGCTTAAGGACTTAGATCTGGAAAGCTGTAACAAGACAATCGACAAGAAGACAGAGGACTAAAGGAGTAAGCATAAAGGGAGTCAGGAGGCTTCCTCGGAAGCGAGTCAGGCCTCAGTCCTCATCACCTTGGACGAGATGGAGATGATGATGGGAGCTATGCATGAAGAGCTTCTAAAAAGACAAGAGGAGATGATGTAGAATCTACTTCGACAAGCTGGACAAACTGGAATGCAGTGTCAAGGGAACGCAACTACAGGAGATGCTGGAGATAGGAGTCAGGAGCATAGAGCAACCAGAATTCAGAATAGAGCAGGACCATCAGGAGCAGCACCAGATCTAGGAAGCACTCACCCGGAGCATGCTGATCCAACCCCGGGTAGAGTATCAGGTGGAGTTATGCAACACGGCATTGATAGGGGAATTGATGCTCGTTCAAGGGAGCAGATTCCAGAACTCCCTCATGAACTTGGAGGACAGATTGGAGGCAACAGACAAGGACTACACCTTGACGACAGTGATAGATTAGCGGATATGGTTAGGCAAGCTATGAGAGGCGGATGGTGAATAGGGATTTAGAGGATGTGAATAGGTGTCTCTTTGCCCTACAATAAGGCAAGCTAGAAACTCGCCAGATTCAAACTACCAACAGTGGAGATGTATGACGGGGGAGTGGATTCCACTGTTCACTTGACAAGATACATGAGCCATATGGAAGTACTGGGGCGTCAAAGGTGGTCATGACGCAATGCTTCCCTTTGTATATGATGGATATAACAGCATTATGGTTCAGACTGTTGGAGAGTGGCTCTATTGGCGCATAGACAGAGCTAATTGAAAGGTTTATGAGGTAGTTTCATGTCCACATAGTCCGGCCTAAGAATGTGATGACTTTGACATCGATGAAACAATGGAAAAGAGAATCGCTTAGGGATTTCTTAACCAGATTCATTGCAGCGGTGGCTTCGGTGGATCAACCTGATCCATCAATGGTTTTGATGGCGGCAGTTTCGGGAATTGCAGAAAATTCTGACTTCAAATATCATTGGAACGGGACCAATCGAGGGATTTCGGGGAGTTTTACCACGAAGCGGAAAGGTTCCTAAGGTAGGAAGACGCGCAGGCTGAGAGAGAAGGGAGAGAGGCGGAAGCTTATGCAGTAAGGGGTGGAGGTCCAACCAGGGAGGATCCAAACAAAGATGATAAAGGAAAAAGGAAAATGAGTGACATCAGTAGCACTTTGAAAGGGCCATGGAGGGAGTCAAAGTTCTCTTCTTACACAGATTTAGCTGAGACTCTAGAAAGGATTTACTTGGATACTCAAGGGAGCCTCCAGTATCGAAGGCCGACAAGGAGGGAGCCTTCTGAATATGAGTGGACATCGGGAAAGCATTGCCCATTCCATAAACTGGAAGAGCACAACACAAATGACTGCAGACATTTGAATGATATTATTGAGGAGCATGTAAGGAATCGTGATCTACAACAATATGTAAGGAATCGAGTTGTGGCAATGGAACAGGAGCGGCCACCGCCCACCTCGAATGAGGATGGAATTTGATCTAGGAATCGCTGGCTTGTCATCAAATAAATGGATTTATGACTTTGAGTAAGTAATAGATCTCGAAATAATACGGCTAGGTCACTTACACATGTGCAGGATCGAGGATGGTCCCTAGGCATGCTCTGAGACGATGATAAACCGTGTCGCTCAAGTCTATGAAATCTTGTTTGTCTTTTCGTTTTTTACGAAAACTTTGGTTTTTTCCTTGGATCTACATACATTTATTTGGTTTTTCCTGGCTGTAAAAACTCTTATTTTGAATGATTGGATTTGGATCAATGTAATAAATGATACAGGTCTCGCGATCATGGTCCCGACGGGAGAGACAGGGCAGTGATCGCAAGTTACGAGTCCCTTCACCGAAGAGCGATGGAATGGTGTCGAATACAATATAAAAAGTCCTTGGCCGGAGAGCCAAGGTCAGAGAATATAAAAAGTCCTTGGTCAGAGAGCCGAGGCTGGAAAATATATGAAATGTCCTTGGCCAGAGAGCGAAGGCCGGAGAATATTAAAAAAGTCCTTGGCCGGAGAGCCGAGGCCGGAGAATATATAAAAAGTCTTTGGTCGGAGAGCCGAGGCCAGAGAATATTTAAAAAGTCCTTGGAAGGTGAGCCGAGGCCGGAGAATATTTAAAAAGTCCTTGGACGGAGAGCCAAGGCCGAAGAATATAAAAAGTCCTTGGCTAGAGAGCCGAAGCTGGAGAATATAAAAAGTCCTTGGCCGGAGAGCCAGGCCAAAGAATATTAAAGAATCCTTGGCTAGAGAGCCGAGTTCGGAGAGTATAAAAAGTCCTTGGCCGGAGAGCCGAGGCCGGAGAATATAAAAAATCCTTGGCCGGAGAACCGTGGTCGGAGAATCTAAAAGTCCTTGGCCGGAGAGCCGAGGCCTAACAATATTAAAGAATCCTTGGCAGGATAGCTGAGGTCGAGGAATATAAAAACTCCTTAGCCGGAGAGCCAAGGTCGGAGAATCTAAAAGTCCTTGGCCGGAGAGCCGAGGTCGAAGAACATAAAAGCCCTTGACCGGAGAGTCGAGGTCGGAATAGGATATCGGCCGGGAGTGGTCATGGATTTGGTTATAGGTTATTGGATATGAATGGATTAAAGCATGGTTGACGGATTTGGATAGATGCGAAATTGGCTAAGGTTGTGGTTACAGGACCTTGAATTGGACATCAACTCAGAGCAGCCGTGGACTTGGATATGGCTATGACACTTGGATAGGATGGCTTGGTAATGGATTGGATTATGAACCGGATGGTATGGCTATGGATGGAATATGGACTTCGGATATCGGATTCGGAGCTATTCAAAACATGCCTTCTTACCACAACACTTGTTTCGAGGGGAAAATGTTACCCTGCCTTTTGGTCATGGCCGGGATATCAATAAATTGGCTAGAAAGGATGAATATCAGGATTGGAAAACGATTGGAAATAAGGCTGTGATCGATATCATCAAAATTTGACCGAGCTTCAATTAAGCTGGGATCGATTGGGAATGATGAACATGAAGAGGGGATGCTATGTTTCAAGTTTCAAGTTAATTGGAGTTCGTATGCTCAAGATATGATTGATACAAATCAAGCAATGCTCTTATTCGTATCCATGCAGATCGTGTCCCCTTCATTCGTATCCATCCACAAGCACCCTCCTTCGTATTGATCAGGGCCGAACTTGTTCGTATCCCTCAAGTTCATATCCATCGTATCCATTCGTTCGCATCCATCAGATGCCACTCCTATTCGTATCCATACAGTGTACGTTGCTTCGTATCCATTCAATAAGCACCACTTCGTGTCCGTCACATCAACTTCAGTTCGTATCCATATCCTAAGAACGTTTCGTATCGATTCCATGTATCAATTCATTTAAACAATTTGTATCCGTCGGTTAACAATCGATACGAAGCCCAGTAAACGATTGAAAACGACTCCCAGGGCATCGGTGTGAAATACACTGGCCTCGTATCGATCCCAACTCTGTGTACTTCATATCGATCCATCAGGTGATCGATATGAGATAATGGTCATGGATTGATACGAAGGGAAGAAACCTGAATTGATATGAAGCAATTAGCAATTGATGGATACGAAATAGGCAAAGGAAGTAGTCAACACGGCAAAAAAAGTGGATCAATCCTAAAACTAAGCGCCACATCATTGATTAGCTCGTGCTTGGAAGCGATGTAAACAGATCGATGCGAATGAAGACCCACGAATTAGACAGCACATTGAAAAACCTAACTTCCATCGATCATATCTCACAATTTACAAGTCCAAATGCCGCCAAATTTTTAAAGGATCTTACGTGCATCCTCAAAGATCGATCTCGGCTCGATTGGACGACATATTGATCAATATGAAGTTTGTTCGTATCGATCACGAATCGAGTGCAAACATTATAAGATCGATCATATAGGCCCACCCACATGAGAGAAGAGGTCTTCTGAGATCTGAGCGAGATATTTGCAGCCTATACCTATATATAGTAGACCAAGAGCTTCAGAAAATGGATCTTTTGCTCTTCTACATCCAGACTCGGCCTAAACTACTTTTGTACTTCGATTCTACTATTGTAATTCATTGTAACCAGCGAACAAAGATCAATAAAAGTCAGCCATATTATAATGGACATAGGCCAAACGTCGAACCACTCTAAATCTTCATGTTTCCTTTTAAATTTTGAGTGTTCTTAACATTTATTTTCCCTACATTTCTGCTATTTGTGATCTACAATTGTAAACGGGTGCTTTCGTCGACAATTGGATGTTTGTGACCAATTTTGGCGCAAACACCGTGCATCAATCGGAGTTTGTATGCAAAAGTTATATGAGTTAGAAGATTTAAATTTAAATTAAAAATAAAGAGGGGAAAACTTGTAATTATTCACCTTCCAAACCCTAGATCAGATGGATGTGAATCACGAACAAACCCAAACCGCTATCTACTTCTTCTCCAGATCGCCGCAGCCACGAACGTCCTCCCTCTGATCTGAGCATGCCGTCGTCATCCCCAGACTATGCTGCGCCAGCCATGGCCTCCCGACCAACCCCGACGCCACTAGAAACACTTCACCGTCTCCCCCCGGCGATTTCGCGCATCTATGCGATGATTGAAGTCGATGGATGAAGGGCATCGCCTCCTCTACCAAACGTAACTCCTCGATCATCGAACAGTCGATGGATGGCTTAGAAAGATTGCTAATTTCTGGACAAATGGAGCCTCTAATCGAAAAAATAAATTGTAGATGCAGATTACGTTCGTCGAGAGCTACGCAACGATATATAATTTGATAAGGTTTGAGCAGTATGAATTTTTCGATTTGATTTGAAATTTGAAATTAGTTTTTTGGGGTAATCTCCATTGAGAAGAAGTAGATGGATTGGTAAATTATGTACAAAAAATAGAAATAGAAAGCTGCTAGGGTTTATAATAGCATATATATATATAGACAAAAATGGAACAAGAATGGATATAGCAGATTGATTGGGTCAAAGCGATAACAAAGTCCCGAAAAGCCCATTTCGTTCCCGAAACGAAAATATATTATCCCATATGTCGAAATATAGGTTTTCAATGTCTTTAAATTCAATGAAACTAATTTCAAACCTTAATTCTATTATATGTAGAAGTTAGCTTTAAAATCAAATCATATTTTTTTAATTAAATTCCTTTAATCGATTTCCACGCGTTTCGAGCTCGCACGATCAAATGATAAGTCCGATCATTACAAAACTTGAAATCCTATAATAATTCATTATTATAGATTTGATGGAATTGGTTTCTTTGAAATATGATAAAATGCCAAAAAAGACTAATTTTACACGTTATTTAAAACAATCTATTTCAAAATTCAATTTAATCACTTTTTAAATTCAAAATTAAGAGCTAACAATTTTCATCATACTTGATTAAAAATGATTTAGTAATATTTTAAAATTTAATTTTGGCATGTTTAGTCCAAGATTTAAATATTAAATTAATTTCAACGTTTAATCACAACTGTAGTAAAACCCATTCATTGTATATTTTAATTTCAAACAAATTCTGTTATTTTGATTTAAATTCCCATTATTAAATCAAAAAATACCTTATCTGTTAATTAAACATAAGTTTCTATTTTGTTTCATTCATTACTCCCCAGTTAACGTCTTCTCTTACATTAACTTCAATATTATAATTACATTAAATTCCAACAATTGATTTTCAAATTAACTTCAAATAGATTTAATAATAAAACGAGAAACAACTATTGTTACATTTAAATAATTTGAATACAATTATAACCTGCTTACAACAAGAATTAATAAATTACTTACCAAATAACTGATTTCATATTCTATATTAAACTAATTTCAACTAAATAACATATAACTTCACCATTAACACATCATTTAATTTATTCCTTATTTGCAATTTATACCCAAATTAAACATTGAATTATATTTCAGCTAGAGATAAAAATTCAATTTATTGTTTTTAAGTCATGTAATGACCCGTAATTTTTGATAATTAAAAATAGTTAATTTAATAAGGTTTTGTGATTTACTGTTGAAAGAAATGAAATTTTTGATTTAATAATAAGAAAAGAATTGGAATGAAATGTAATAGTATTAATTCAAGGTAATTGATAATTGCTTCGCATGTAATTCCAATTGATTGAAATGATTAAAAAGTTATAATTGGTTATATATTGTAAATTTATTGTAATAATGTGTGTATTAATTGATAATTGAAATAATAAGGTAATTGATAATTTAGATGTTGATTATTTATGGATTAGTGTGTAGTATATTGTAATTGGATAGAATTAGTATAGTGTAAGTTGTTATAACATTTGTTTTAAGTAATAAACTTGTAAATGTGATTAAATGTAGAAAAGGTGACAATTGTTATTTGTTACCAATTTATTTAATCAATTATAGTTAAATGAAATTAAATGTTACATTAATATGAATTAAGATGATAACTGTAGAATGTGAACGTAATAAAATGTATAGGAATGTCTATTATATTCATAAGGCAATAATTGATCTAATAATAAAAATGAAATCAAGATAAATGAAGTTATTGGGATTTTAAATTATAACTAATATCAAAATTAACAAAAATTCAACATAATTAAAATATTGCAATTAATATGGTAAAAGGTGAAAATGGTAAACTTTAATGTAATAAAATATAAATAAATGTTAACCATGTCTAAAGAGTAATGATTGATTGAATAAAAAGGATTCAAATCAAATTAAATCAATTTATTGGAATTAAATTATGTTTAATTGGATTTAATTTCAGTTGAAATTGAACACTGTAACTGGTGTAATAATTAATACTGAATTGACATATAAATTTGTTTTAAATAATTGTAAATATCTAAGTAATCAAAAACGATAAAGTTTGTAAATTATAAATTTTGAATTGAAAAATTGATATATTTAATTTAATAATGATTTATTTAATTAACGTGAAAATAACCATTTTGGCAACTGTCTTGGATGTCAATGAAACCAGTTTCATCAGATCCATAACAGTGAATTATTGTAGGATTTCAAATTTCGTAGCGATTGGATTTGTCGTTTGATCGTGCGGGCTCGAAATGCGTAGAAATCAATTTAATTGAAATCAATTTGAAATAAGATAATTTTAAAGCTAGCTTCTTCATATGATGGAATTAGAACTTAAAACATGTTCCATTGAGTTTAAAAATATCGAAAACATCTATTTTGATATATGGGATGACCCAATTTTGTTTCAGAAGCGAAACGGGCTTTTCAGGTCGTTATTGTCAATTTGAACCAATTCGATATGTTATTCATTTCTTATCAGGCTTTGTTAATATAAATATTCTTGTTCCCCAAACCCTAGCAGTCATTTTCTTATTTTGTATGTATATTAACTTTTGTCTGCTTCTCTCTTCCCAATGGTAACATACAGTTAAATTGCAAACTCTAAATTTCAATCTCTAAACCAATTTCAAAATCAAACTCCTCAAAACAATATCAAATTATATATCGATTTGAAGCTCTCGATGAGCGCAACCCAAATCTGTGATTTGTTTTTCGATTTGGAGCATGGTTTGGCCAGAATTGGCTAAAACATTTCGATCGTTCATAGGCCACAACTTTGATCCAACGATGGATCAGCGTCTTGGAGTCGATTGGAAGGCATATGCACAAAGAGGGTGGTGAGCAGGTTCGATCCATGCAGCTACTTGGTGTCATTAGTGATCGAAGTTGCCTGGAAATTGGCGAGAAGCGGCGGAGGCTGCGTTTGGATGGAGGTGGTTCTAGGGGCTGCCGAGGTCGCACGACTCAGGCGTGGGTGTGGCTCGTGTAGCTTGATGCGTCTCGAATAGCCTGATGTGGACGCAGGCGAAGAGGAGGTGGCAAAGTTGAATAGAACGGCTGTGGCTCTACAGTGTTTGAACGATGGATTTTAAGGTTTGAGCATGAGATTTGTGCGGAGATTAAGGTGACGTGGCTCGATCTAGTTCTTATGTATTATTTTATTTAAATTTTGATTTCAAATGTTATAACTTCATATCTTTTACATACGAGATCGGATTTACGCACGGTTTATGCCTTTGGGATGTGTCGAAATTACGAACATTATAGAACTAGTTTGGATGAGTTCTAAGACTGTTGAATTTTGGGCTTTTATTTGGATTTCAAAACGATTTGAAATCAAAGGAGAGTGTTTTAACCCACTCACAACTACTAAATTATCTAATGTTAGTTAATTTAAATTTATGATGTAATTGGAAATTGATTGGTTGATGTTTGATATATTTAAATTTTCATTCCAGTTAAATACGACTTTTATAGCATTTAACCGTCATTTAATTTATTATTAAATTTAATTATCAATTGAATATCTGTAGATGATTATCAGTTAATTGATGTTATTTATTGATTTATTGAATAGTGATTGTGATGTATGTTTGATTGTTGATATTAGACGATTAGATGTTATATTTTTATATTGTTATAACACTGCAAGTTCCCTATGGGTTGAAATGATACATACCCAAACGATCTATAGACGAGGAAAAAATTGTTATGGGCTAAAATGATAGACTCGAGCGATTTATGTATTTTATTTTAATTTGGGATTGCGGGTTGAAATGATATATACCCGTAAATTTAATTAATTGCGGATTGAAACGATAAATATCCGTATCACTTGACCATAGGGTAGAAAACTATATACGACACGGGATTGGTTAAATTAAATGATTTTAAATCTATAAATTTTGAATTCAGCTAAATGATATTTTGAAATAGAATTTGATTTGTATAAACTAAATTGTTTAAAGATTGAATTTGAAATTTTGGAATTGTATTAAGTAAATTGGTTAGAGGGTTTAAATTGGAATTCTAAAGTTGAATATGAAGTATAAACGAAACTTATAGAAATTGAGTCATTGAAATGTTTGAAATTTTTAACTTTGATATTTGTTGCAATTGGAATAACTTAAAATTGATATTTTAAGATTTGAAATGGGGTTTTGATTGGAAATTTGGATATGGTCCAGATTTGTTGAAATGGAAGAAATGGTTAAATTTGATGTTAATTTCAAATTTAGTATTTTAATATAAACTGTTAAAAATGTTATTTTAAATTCTAATTAATAGGACTTTCAAACTATTAAACTAAATTAATCTATTTAAAACATTTTAAACCATTTACTCAATTTATACTATTTTTATTTATTTTAATCAATTTTAATCTATTTTAAATCTCTTTAATCTATTTTAAACCCATTTAATCTAGTTTAAATCCATTTAACCTATTTTAAATCTATTTAACCTATTTTAAATCTATTTAATCTATTTTAATTCTACTAAAAATATTTTAAATCTGTATAAACTATTTTAATCCACTTTTTAAATTATTTTGAAGTATTTCAAACCATTTAAATTATATTTTCAAACTATACTAAATTATTTAAACTATTTGTTACTATCTATACTATTTTATAAATTCTAAATTTGTAAAGTGGTAGCGGTTATATTTAAATCATTGATTAAAAAGCAAATATAATCAAATGATGAAATAACCTAAGTTGGGATTTGAGACAATATTTGCTAGTGAAAGACATCTTTAAGTAAATATGATGATTTTGAAATGAGGATTTAATTAACCCATCTTGTCAATATTATTTTGAAAGTGAATATGATATTGAAAATAAATATGGTTTTGAAAATGATATGGTTTGAAATTGAATATGATATTTTGATATCAATTATGAATCGATTTTGGAAATGTAAAGGAACTATTCGGTGCGAAATAAGCTGTTGTTAAAAAGACTGGGATCAGATATTGTCATACTCTCTGCCAATACCAAAACCACTTTAACAACTATGTACGAGGTGGAGATTCCAGAAATGAAGTAGGATGGTTTGTCGAAAGATTCTGTATGAGGTATTTATGTGACCCTGACTCTCGTGAGTCAGGATATGACTAAAATAGGAGCCAGGGCTAAGTAAGGTCATTCCTCCTATCGGACATGCTTCTTCGATACCATATTATGAATTTGTGACGATTTGGCAGCCACACCTTGATTTTGATTATGAGAGTGCGTTTTAAGGTGGGCGGTAGTAGCTACTATGCGTTACCACCTGTTCGGATCCACAATCAGTATATCTACCCTGGCAATGCCTTAAGTGCCATGTTCACATGCCCTATCGCGTCTTCTACGAGTTTGATTTGTACCATACCTATAGTGCCTTAAGTGCCATGTGTCAGAATTTCGAGGATGAAATATTCTAAGAGGAGAAGAGAGTAACGATCCGGATTTTGAAAACTTCGTATATAAATATGTGAATTGTTTAAATATTTGTATCTAGGATTTAATTTGATTAAATATGATTTTATACCCTAGTTAAACACTTTTTAATTAATAACTAATGATGGTAAATTCAATTTTGAATTGGGATTACAAAAATATACACTTCAGATAAATACTGGAAATGTGATGAGAAAACATTTTGCTAAAAATCAATTTTTTGTTAAATAGAAGTTGTTTGAAAATTCCTACACTAGTACGATATCGTACGAACACATGAAAGGTATTAACACATCTCTCTTGATAACCAAAATTAATTAAAACCTAAGTGCTTCCTGAAGGAGATATTGACCCTTGATTGAAGGAGTGCTTTAGGGAGTGATTTACGGAAGTATGGTGCATAAGAGGTATGGGAAAGCATGGTAGTGGAGAGGTTTAAGGATCTTTAGCCATTCGTTCTCAAGGCTATAAATAAGTGGGAAAGGTCACTTCATTTCTACACCAATCCACTTCTTAACCAATGTCTTCACTTCTTTCTCTTCTACCCCTAATCGTCTCCTTGGCCGTAGGCGTGAGAGGTGATAATGGCCTTAGGCCGTGAGTATGGTGAAGGGAAAAGTGGTCTGGTGCCATGTACTGTGATGGAGGAGGAGGTCAGGATGTGAGATAGGAGAGGGGAGAAGGAGATAGATGTGTACAAAGGAAGGAAGGATAGGCTTTGGCTGTAGGCAAGGAGCAAAAAGGAAGTGATAGTGGGAGTGTTCAGTTAATTAAATGTTGGTAGGAAGCGTATGATTTGAATAAAAGTGAGTTATTCTCAATTTGAATGAATCTAATAGCTTAATAATCATTTTTCAATAACTTGCAAAATTTTCTTGCTAGAAACTATCATAATATACCCTAACTACTTAAACTTATAAACCTTAATTATGTGCTCTATAAAGCATGTGATTTGTTTAAATAGCTTGCCTTAAAAGCATTGAATTGAATTGTTTAAATTAAGTACATTTGGACATTTAAAATGGTCATGTTAATTAAGTACGTATGTTAATACATGTTTCGTAGGGTTGTGGTTTGAATTTGGGAATGATATATGTGTATAAAATTGAATGATATTAAATATTGAATTGAATGCGGAATTGTCCGTATATCGATAGTCGCTACAAATGCACTTTAAATCTCTTAACTTTAACTTGTGTAATTGGGAGATTTGTGAACATATTTTTGTATAACTTGTTTTGGTTATTATATAAACTTCTATAAGTGTTTTGAAAAGCAAAGGATATGTTTTAAAAGCTATAGAAAATGCAAACCAAAGTTATAAAAGTTAATAGCAAAACAGTCGCTTAAATGACACTTTTAAATTCTTTGTTTTGGGGAAATAATGTTTTTTATGAAAACTTACTTAAAGATTTCTTTACAATTTTAATAAGTAAATAATATATTATTATTATTATAAAACTTTTGAATCATAAATCATTGGATAGCTAGTTGAATGAAGAGGCAAAAGTTATAGCGAAATAGTTGCTAGATGAGCACTATGAAAAAATACATTATTTTCGACATTTCTACAAAATAATTAAACGATATTCTATTCAAATTTTATTTATGGCTTTAAAATACCCAAATTATAATAACTATTTTAAGAATAATGGATTTAAAATCACTATTTGAGGCATAAAAAACTAGGTGCAAATTTGTTGCAAAACATGTATAAAACATGTAACAAAACTTTACACAGCATTTCTTGAAATGCAGTCTTTGCCCTATGAAACTATAAATTATTTAAAAATGATATTTACATTATGTATTTTTCTCTTATCTTCATAGGGTTGTCTTCTTACTTATAGTAAAGTGTTTTAAAATTGGTTGCAAGTTTAAATATATTTTTAACAATTAATTACAAATTTCTAAACTAAACGGCTTTTAAAATAAAACATGTTCATTTGGTTTTTCCATTTATTTCAAAATTACTTATTTTTACCAAATATTCTACTCAAATAATTATCATATATTTTAAAGTGATTTTAAAAGGTTTTAACATATTAGTAAGTATTTTAAAGGTATTCCTATATATACATAAGTTTTAAAAAGTAAATTAAGTATTTTATAAATTTAACAAAGGAAGTTTGGTTTTAACACTTAAGTTAAAGTAAATGGTTTAATGAAATTAATTAAAAGTGTATTATCTTAATTTTTAAGTGTGGACATGCTTTGATCTTTAAAATAAATGCTTTAAAGTTAATGATGAATACACGTAAAGGTTTTGGGTTGTGGTAAACATTATTTTAATAGCAATTGTTTTTAAACCCTTATTATTATACTTAGAAATATAATTAAATATTTAATAATGAATTCTTTACGGTTAAGTATAAAGGAATATTTGGGTTTGTTATGGCGATGTTATAAATAACACTTATCTTAAACCCTTAAGTATAATTAAATCTTAAAAGCAAATCAAAGAGAAATGTTTTTAAAAGAATGAAATGATTTGGGTTTGTAGTGAAAATGTTTGAGTAACACTTAACTTAGGCCCTTTAAAATGTCGTTATATCTTTAAAATAGAATTTTAAAGATAATGGTTAAATGAGAAGTGTTTTGGGTTTGTAGTAAACAATGTTTTATTAACACTTGTTTTTAAACCCTGAAATTATATTTTAAAATGGAAAAACTATTATAAATATAATTAGATATTTAAAAATATATTTTTTAAAGATAATAACAGGTATTGAAATCTTTTTATAAAAAAAATATAGAAAATGTTATATGTTTACTTTATTAAAGGGAAGGGATTTATAGTAACAATGTTTTAGTAACATTTGTTTTTAACCTCTTTAATATATCTTAAAGTAAATGATTTGTGAATATAGTTATGCCGTTGATATATGTATATGAAAACTTTTTATGTATGGAAAAGAGTATAAGTAAACAGTGAAATAGTATAATACAAGTATATATCTTTTATAAAGGGAAATTATATATATATATATATATATATATAGGCAAGTAGATAAAAGAAGTTTTAATTAATAAAGGATTTTCATTAATAAAAAGTTTTACTGAGAAAATGTTGGTCTTATTAATAAAAGTG
The DNA here is from genome assembly GCA_030765085.1 of Allium cepa. Lineage (NCBI taxonomy): Eukaryota > Viridiplantae > Streptophyta > Magnoliopsida > Asparagales > Amaryllidaceae > Allium > Allium cepa. The sequence continues at coordinate 594,126,003 of CM060928.1, forward strand.
GTTTTAATTAATAAAGGATTAATTAATTAGAAAAGAGGATTTAAAGTCATTTAAATGACTTGATCGTGCTTATGTATTTAGCTATGCATGGTTCCTTGTAAAATTATTCCTCTGAATTGATTGTTTATTTTTATTTAATAGTTAAATAACTGACTATCAAATCTTGACTGAATATACCTGTGATGACCCACTATTTTAGATGGTTTAAATCGACAATAAACTATACCTGTCTAACTCAAGCCATTCAAAAGGGTAGATTATCGATGGGGTAAATAGAAAAATAGGAGACAAGAAGTAAAACAAAACGTAGTATCTCCCATTGGAATGAAAAAAATATGATAATCAAATAAACAGTTCACTAAATTATTTTAAAATATACATTTGATTACACAATTCATACAACATAATCAGAGTACAATCAAAAAACATACCAAAGTAATGCAGTAGAATAATAATAGTAAATACGATCCAACAAACTCCATTTCATCTTCAAGGAATAATGTCTTCAAACATTGAAATGCTTAAGCAGACCCGAGCGTAATGAAAAGACAAAACACTCGAGCCATAACTAAATGTTCTTATGTAAGTTAAATCAGTAACAAGTAAGTATAAGTGTAATAGCTTCAGATGTTTATGGGATTTTACATCTCCTATCAAGTGAACAACGTGAGTGCAATAACTTAAGAGATGTTACTGGATTTTTCACCTCTTAAGGATCGGTTAAACTATCTATATATAGTAAGATACGCTATAAATGTAATGTTTATCCGTAAAGTATTAAAATAGCGTTAAGGCTTTACATTGATCCGCCCTAATAAAATTTTAAGCATTGTCCTACAGTTTGCCTTAGTAGCATCACCAATAACGTCGATAGCTAGGGAGATGCCGTGACAAGAGACTAAAACTAAGTTGTAGTGGTCACGTATAAGGATAAAAGTATGATAAGGCACAACAATGCTTAAGGTAAGATTCTACCAGTTTACCTTTTCTGGCTTGTGGTAACTCATCGTAGCTGTGATGACCCACCTTTTTGGACAGTTTAAATCGACAATTAAGCACACATGTCTAACTCAAACCATTCTGAAGGGTAGATTATCAATGGGTTTAATAAGAAAAATAAGGGAAAGAAGGAAAACAAGCACATAATCTAGAAGCGGAATGACAAAATATAATAACCAAACAAATAGTTCGTGAAGCTCTTTTATAATATACATTTGATTACATAATTTTACAACATAATCAGAGTACAACAACATACCAATAATGATGCAGCGGTATACTACTAATGATATAATGTACCAAACTTAGTCTTCGTCCTCTAGAAATAATGTCTTCAAACACTGAAATGCCCAGGCTTACCCGAGCATAATAAAAAGACAAAACACTTGAGTTAGAACTAAAAGTTCTTATGTAAGTCAAATCAACAACAAGCAAATATGAGTGCAATATCTTCAGAGATGTTTATTGGATTTTACATCCCTATCCAGTGTATAACATGAATGCAAAAACTTAAGAGTTGTTACATGATTTTTCATCTCCTAAGGATCCGTTAAACTATCAATATGTTGTAAGATACGCTATATGTAGCGTCTATCAGTAATAATGCAAAGTATTAAAATAGCGTCAAGGCTTTACGTTGATCCCCCTTAATACATTTTAAGCAGGTAGTCTATGCAGGTCCAATAACACAACCAGTAACATCGGTACCCAGTGAGTCCCCTACAGGTACCATACTAACACAAAATCATAGTGGGCGTATATAAGGATAAAAGTATGACAAGGCACGTAAGGCAATGCCTAAGGTAGGATACTACCAGTTCGGGTCACAGGGCTGGTGGTAAAAAATAACTACGGCCGTCCACCACGTCCAATACCCCTAAAATCAAATCATGGTGCACCGATTTAGCCAACATCAATACAGTAATACGAAGAGGTATGTCCGCTAGGGGTAGTTAGCCCACTTGGCCCTAACAAGCCATCATGTTTTAGTCATTTCAAAGTGGTACAAGTGTCTAGGTCATCCATCATCGTTCTCTTTCTTTGAATCTAGTAAACATTCACCAAATCCAATCACTTCATTCTGGATCATCCACCATGTACACAGCTGTTAAAGTGACTCTAATATTGATAGAGAGTATGCCAATAAGAGGCCCCGGTCTCTGTAACAACCAAACGTCATTTTTCACACTGGTTGGTTCTTTTACATTTCAAAACCGATTCATATTTGATATCAAAATATCATATTCAATTCAAACTATCCTTCATTTCAAAGCCATCATATTATTCGAATATGTCATTTCACTTAAAAAATATCATCTCAAATTCCAACTTAGACTGTAACCTCACTTATCCACATTCGTATTTAAATCAACGATTTAAATATAAACATCCAAACTTTACACGATTTGGAATTTTAGAAAATAGTTTGAATAGTTATAAATAGTTTAGAGATTTAGATCAGTTTAATATAAAATGGTTTGAGTATTGAAAATGGTTTATATAGTAAAATAGTTTGGAAAAATATAAATAATTTGAATATGAAAAAGAATGGATTTTAAATAGTTTATATTAAAATACTTTATTTTGAAAAAAGTTTCAAATCAAATTGTTTCTTTCCATTTCAACAATCTGCACAAATCAACAAATTCAATTTCCAACCTTTCAATTCAATTGACTTGATTTCGAGTTATTTTCAAATCAACTTGATTTCGGTTTCATTTCGGAATAACTTTAATTTCCAAAACATTCATTTTAACTTCAAATTCGATTCAATAATTCAATTCAATGATTTAAATTTCAGTTCAGTTCTTACTTTAAACCATTTCAATTTATATTAATTTCAAATCCAATTTCAGTTTACTAATTTAAAGCACATAAATCAAATTAACCCTCGTTGTTCAATTTTAAGATCCAAATCTTTAAAATGATCTAATTTTCAAAATTAAAGTCATATATCAATTTATAACTTCACCTTCCAACCAGTTCTTTTTAAACAATTTGTTTTAACCAAAATCAATTTCAACATTTCAAAGCTCAGTACAGAAATAATTCAATTCATAAAAATTCATAATTTATTTCCTTTAAAACAATATCATTAACCAAAAATCCAAATTCAATATTTTAAAACCATTTAATTTAACCAATTCGGTGTTCGTATATAATTTCTACCCTATGGCCAAGTGATCAGTTATTTCGATTAAATTATAGGGATGGATATATCATTTCAATCCAAATCAAATTGTCATAGGTACATATCATTTCAACCTATTTTTTAATTTATTCAAAATAATTTAAATAACCTTTTATATGCTTTCAATTAATATACAAGGTGATAACAGGGATGTATATAAATAAATAAACATCCAATAATCCAAATTGTTAACAAATGAACATCCATCATATCAACATCCAAATCAGCCAATAATTCACAATAATTTATTGGTTATCAGTATCAGGAATTTAAACAGCAATTAGATTTCAATATTAATTTAAATAGGGATTTAAATCAATAAAATTCAGTTTCAATTAAATATCAAATTAAGCTATCAAACAACAACCAATAATATTTTTGTCGCTTCATAAATTCAATTCAACAAACATAAGAAGATTTAGTACTGCGTGAGTAGGTTAAATCACTCACCTATGATCTATAGCCAATTTAAAATCCAATAAAAACCAAAATTTGAACACTCTCCAAATTCGACCAATCCAGTTTCATATTGTCCAGAAATTTGATACGAACCCAATGGAAGATACCGCGTGAAAATCCGAGTTTGTAAGCAAAAGTTATAGGCGTTAGAACGTTAAATTTTAAAATTGAAATAAATAAAAATTGAAGGGCAATTTGGTAAAATTCTCACCATCTCCATCCTACAGACACGATCGAACCAATGCAACACACGATAGCGGCCATATTTCATCACCAAATGCCGCCTCCGACAAGCGCTAATACCTCGATCTGGCCACCACGCCTCGGTCAGCACCTCATGCCGCCCAACCCGTGACATGCACGACCCCCTTTATTGCCACTGCCCTTTGATGCCAATTTCTGGTGAAATTCGATGCCTTCGACAAGAACCAACCCCATAGATCAACAATGTTAATCATCCTCTACTTTGCAGCAAACTCTGATCGTCGATTGGTCGACAATCCACCGTTGAACGTTAAACCCTAACATAAATGGCTGGGACTTCTTCATTGATTTCTGGACAATAGGAGACTCCAATTGAAAAACGAACTACATACGCAGATTACGTTCGTCGAGAGCTTTGCGATGATATATTATATGATAAAATTTGAGCAGTTTGGATTTTGGAGTTTGATTTGGAATGCAAATTTAAGGTTTTAAGATGTCTGCCATTGAGAAAGAACAAATTAGATAGAAATTGTACATACAGAAAATTAAAATAGAAAGCTACTAGGATTTTTAACAGCATATATATAGGCAGAGATATACATGAATGGATGGAACAGATCGAATGGGTCAAAGCGGTAACAAAGACCCGAAAAGCCCATTTCGTTTTTGAAACGAAAATAATCCAGTGTATCGAAATATAGGATTCCAATATTTTTAAACTCAATGAAACTAGTTTCAAACCCTATTTTATTGTATATAGAAGTTAGCTTTTAAAATCAAATTATATTCATTTACATTCCTTTAATTGATTTCTACGCGTTTCGAGCTCGCATGATCAAACGATAAGTCCGATCGCTACGAAACTTGAGATCCTATAATAGTTCACTGTTACGGATCTAATGAAACTGATTTCGTTGAAATCCAAGACAGTGCCCAAAAAGACTAATTTTACTCGTTAATTAAATAAATTATTATTTTAAAATCAATTAATCACTTTTAAAATCTAAATTAAAAGTTAACAATTTTCATCATTCTTGATTACACAAAAATTAATAATCTTTTTAAAATTAAATTTTCCCCGTCGAAATTTAATACTTGAATATTACACAAATTTCAGCGTTTAAGTACAACTGTAATAAAATCCCAGTTAATTATATTTTAATTTTAAATAAATTATATTATTTTGATTTACAGGTTCTTATTATCAAATCAACAAATACCTTATGAATTTTATTAACATAAGTCTCCATCATATTTTACTCAACTCTATAGTTAGCATCTTTTAACATATTAATTGCAATATTTCAAGTACAATAAATTTCAACGTTTGATTTCCAAATTAATTTCAAATGGATTTAATAAGAAGATGATAAATAAAAAATTTGTTATATTTGAATAATTTGAACACATTAATAAATTTATTGCTTACAATAAAGATTATAATTTTACTTACAAATATGAAAACCAATTCCAATTAAATTACATACTATTCCACCATTAATATGTCATTTATTTTAATCCTTATTCATCTTTATTATTACAATATATAATTGGAATTACGTTAAATTGTTGTCGATTACATTCAAACACATTATTAAATTATATTATAATCAAAATTTTTTCATTTATAAGTCATAAATTTTGATTTCTGGCAATATTAGATTTCAAACTATTATTAAATTTAATATTTTTAATTATAAAAAAATACGGGTTGTTATAGTAGCCAAGGCGACCCACCTAGTTCGCCACCACCAAATCAATTCAAAGTGCACCAATTAAGTCCAAAATCAATATAATAATACGAAGGGGTGATGGCCCCTGAAGGTTGCGAACTCCTTGGTCAGAAATAGGCTCCTATTTTAGTCATTTCCAATCGACACAAGTGTTGGGGTCAACTAACATCGTTCTTTTCTTAAAATCCATAAAATGCTTCCAATTCAACCTCCACATTCTGGATAACATCCACTGCGTACACAGTTGTTGAAGTGGTTCCAATTTTGACAGAGAGTATGCCAATAAGAGGCGCCGGTCTCTTTAACAACCAAACACTGTTTTACACACCAGTTGGTTCTTTTACATTTCGAAAACGATTCATATTTGATATCAAAATATCATATTCACTTCAAAAATATCACTTCATTTCAAAATACCATATTTACTAAAAATATGTTATTTTCACTTGAAAATATCTTTTCAAATTTAAAGCTATAACCACATTTAACTACATTCACATTTAAATCAACAATTTAAATATAAATATTCCAAATTTCATAGTTTGAATTTTTAGAAAATAGTTTAAATAGCTTAAAATTGTTTAATAGTCTCAAGATTTAAAAAAGTTTAATATAAAATGGTTAGAGTATTGAAAATGATTTATATAGTAAAATAGTTTGGAAAAATAAAATTAATTTGAGTATTAATTTTTTTTTAAATAGTTTATATTAAAATAATTTATTTTGGAAATAAAATAAAAATCAAATCCAGGCGATAGGCTAATATTGCAATGTCTCCATTTGCTGCTCTTTACGGACGACCTTGCAGATTTCCATCTTGCTAGATTGAATCCGGTAACTGTTTGGTTCTTGGTCCTGATATGATTTTGGAGGCTTCTGAGAAAGTTGAGGAGATTAAGAGGAAGATGAGAAGTGCTCAGGATAGGCAGAAGAAGTATGCTGATAGGCGAAGGAGGAGTTTGGAGTTTTCTGTTGGTGATCAGGTTTTCCTTAAGGTCTCTCCTTTAAGGAATGTGATTTGGTTTGGTCGGAGAGGAAAGCTTGCTCTTAGGTTCATCGGTCCTCTCCGTATCTTAAAGAGGGTTGGTTCTTTATCTTATTGCCTAGATTTGTTCGAGAAGTTTTTGGAGTGCATAATGTATTCCATGTTTCGCATCTTTGTCGGTATCTTCATGATCCATCTTTGATTGTCCAGCCTTCTGCTCTCAAAAGTTTGGATATTGAGCCAAACCTTACTATCGAGAGGAAGCCACTTCGTATTATCGATAGAGGTACGAAGAAACTGAGAAGGAAATCTGTCAATCTGGTCAAAGTGTAGTGGAGTACTGATGATCGAGATTGTACCTGGGGGATGGAGGAGAGCGTGCGTGCTTTGAATCCGAAATTGTTTGTTTCAGGTACTATTTATTATTCTATCTTATCTTCCTTTGTTTTCGTATTTCGTTCCTTTTCGAGGACGAAAAGTTTTGAGTGGGGAAGAGTGTAACAACCCATAATTTTATCAAATATTTTAAACAAGACTTATTTGAAATTTTGATTTTAAATCATTTAAAATTTGGAAATTTGGAAATTTAAAATTTATTTTTGGGATTTGTTGAGGAATATTTTTCCAAGCATAATAAAATAAAGATTTTTATGAAATTTAAATTTTTGGTCAACTTTGGTCAAAGTTTGACTTTTAGTTGAAATTTTTAATTTTGAATTTTTAATTTCTGTTCTTTTTCTTTGAAGCTAGACTTGATTCTAACATTCTCTCTGTTTTTTCGTTTCATCAAATTTTGATTTATACTTTTTAAATCTGCGAAATTTCACTTTTACACGCAATTATTTTCCCGTATTTTTATTTTTCCTATTTTATTTGGGTTTTGAGCTAGATTTGGTAGAATTCGGCTTATATGTGTCGTTGGGTTTTGGCTAGTGGGCTAGGTTAACCAATAGGCGCCTATTTGTCTGTTCACTTTGAAAAGCCATCTTTTGAGAATAAAGCACGTACAAAAACTTTCTCCTAACTTCTGGTTTCTCATTTTCATCTTCTTGCTCTGAAATTTATAGTAAGTGTAACAACCCTGTATTTTGTGATTATTTTAATTGTATATTTTGTAATTATTTTTAAATTGAATTTCCTGATGTAAAAACTTTATTTTATTTATTAAAATGGATAAATTTTGTTGTTTTAAATATAAATTTTGATTTTGATGTAAATTATAATTCCAAAAATAAATAAATAGAATATTTTCCAGAAATGTGAATTTTTGTCAATATGGTCAAACTTTGACTTTTAATTAAAAATTAAAAATTTGAACTTTTGAAATTTATATTTTTTTATGTGAAAGTAAATAAAATTTTAAGCATACTACTTTTCGTTCCATTGGAATCTGATTAAGATTGTGAAAGTTATGCTTTTTAAACCATTGTATGTAAATTGTTTTATTTAACAAAATTGTTTATTTTAATTTATATAGATAATATTTTTGTTTGTCATGTCATGTTCTAATTAATATTTACATGTGCAACATGACATGTTATGGATATATATTTTATTTTAAAACATTTTAAAAGTATAGTTGAAATTTTCCAATGTTAGTTGTATTTTGTTTACAATTTTTAATTCTAGTTTCAATTAAATAAAGTGTTTTCTTTATTTATTTTCTATTTTTCCTAAAATTATTTATTTATTTCCATTTCTACTTTATTTTTTTTCACTTTTCATTTTATTTACTTAATTTTTATTTGTTTATATTGAATTAAAAGAATTGGAAATTCAAAGAGACAAAAGCTTTTAATCTTGTGACTTTTCCTTGTCCTTGTCTCTTCATTACCTTGGCCTATCATTTTCTCTTGGTATAGCCGTGTATTCCCATTGACTTTCACGTGAAAAACCTTCTCACTCTCTTCATTCTTACGGAATTTCATTTTGAGAAAAATATTGTTAGTTAATGGCTTCCTTTTTCCTATTTTCTTCTTCATTTTCTCTTTGATTTTGCCTTGCTCCTCTCTAGTTTTGTTCGGCCACAACCCACCATCTCCTCCACCGACCACCGCCATCATCGCCTCCTCCTCATCCATGACCTACATCACCACTCCTCCCATAGACAAGCTGTGAGCCTCTAGGCCAAACCCCACCTCCAAAAAACATGTTAACCATTACCAAAGACCCATATTCCACCACCACTTCATGTTTAGCCTAGGCCACCACTTCTAACACCACTACCACTTTCTGCCATGACCTCTAGCCATCACCATCACCTCTGACCTGACTTGAAGATGCACCAAGCCAAGCTCATAAGACCATAGGCCGAGCCTATGTACACCAAAACCTTCCATTCCTTGATCCAAACCCTTCCACTGCTTGCCTTCACCTTCCACATGTTTTGCCTTGCCATCTTCCTCTATGGCCGAGCCAAACTTGCATGTAAACCATCATGCCCTTGGTCGAGCCTAGGTGTGATGAGATCAAGTCCACTTGAGTCATGGTCAAGCACTCTTGTGTAAAAGGCATAGTTAGGCCATTTGTCTCATTGTTAATTCTATATCCATTTTTTGTTTGAATGAATTTTGTGTTGAAAATATATTTATATTGCTTTGTTTTGATTGTTGTATACAAGATCAATATCAAGGCTCTCCATCCATTCAAATCTAATCGTGCTTGTCGTGCTTTTGGAATCGTTCTTGTGTGTTGTTTTGGGTCTCTAGCTTTGATAAAGGTGAGTCCTTCTCACTATGATATTATTACTTATGAAATAGTAAATGGATGACAAGTGATTAGTAATTAAAATGATATACATATATCATTCCATGTTATTACCATGTTAACTTTGTTAATTATCACCTGACCTATGATAAATGACAGCATATTGTGACATTGACATGTTAGAAGATTTGTTTATGATGTTTATGTATATGCTTACACTGCAAGTTCCCTGTTAGAATAGAATCACTATGGGTTGAAATGATACATACCTGAACGGACATTAGAATAGGAAAAATTCATTATGAGCTGAAATGATAGGCCCAAGTGATTTTTATTGTATTTTATTTGACTTGGGATTGCGGGTTTGAAATGATATTTGGGTTTTCTTTTTAAATTGCGGATTGAAATGATACATATCCGTATCACTTGACCTAGGATAGAAAATTATATACAGACCCATGGTATATGTTAAATGATTTTTTATAAATATGTATTTAAAGTATGAAATTATGATTTAAATATTTTTCTTATATTTTAATAAAGTTAAATATTTGAATTGAATTTAATTATGTTAATTTGATGTAAATGTGATTTTTCACTTTAAATTATATTTTTAAAATGTAAGTAAATAATGAAAATCAAAATTTAATGATATTTGAAGTAAAATGCTAAGTTTTGTTAAATTTACAAGTATGAAACAGTGAAATTTTGACTTAACAAATGAATTTAGTTTTAGATTGGATATTTAATTATAAAATTTTGTTGTGATAAATCATATGTTAAAATGATTTAAATGTGAAGTTTTAAGCCTAAAAATATGATTTTTTAAGTTTAAAAGAACAAAATTTGAAGTTTTAATGTTTTTGAAAGTTATAATAAAATCTGGAATTTAATTGATAACATTTCCAAAAATGCTGTGGTTTTACGATGGCATTTGTTAAGTGCTATCATTTCTGAATTTAACTAAACTCTAAAATAACTAAATACTTACACAACATTTTTAAGTGCTGTTGTTTTGGAATTTAACTATGTTTGAAGTAACTAAATATCTATTGCGGCATTTTATAAATGCTGTTGTTTTTGAACTGAACTATCTTGGAAACTAAATACCTACTGTAGCACTTTATAAATGCTGTCGTTGCTAAAATTTGACAATGTTTTGAAATGTTATAGATTTTAGCACTATTTTGAGTTATAGTTTAAAGTGTTAAATGATTTAACTTTTGGAATTGATTATTTGTGAAATTTAAGGAGTTTTGAATATATATTTTAATATTTAAATTTGAATTTTTAAGGAATTTAAATTGAATTTGAATGTAAATAAGGTTTACTTGGTTATGTGTTAAATGGAATGAAATGTAATGAGATAAATGAATTTTTGGAATGGAATTTTGAAATGTGTTTTGTAATGATATTTGAAATAATAAATGAATGACATAATTGATTTTAGAAAAGGCATTTAAATTTGAATATTTGATTTTGAATTCAAATAATGATTTGATAATGAGGTTTTGAAAGGATATAATATTTTAATGATTGAAATGATTTTGAATGACATGATCTTTATTTTGATAAAAAATGTGAATTTGGAATGATATTTGAAGTTTATATTAGTGTGAAAGGATATTTGGTTTACTTGTTTATTTAAATGATATTGGATTTACGAAATGAACATTGCAAAACTAAGTAATAATGAAGTTAAATTTGAGATATATGAAATTATAAAATTTAGTTTTGAAATGTGGGATATTAAAGCTTGGAAGTATACTAAAGATTGAATAGTTTATTTTTAGATCAAATCTATATTTGAAATTGATAAAGGATTTGAAATGAAATAATTTTTGAAATGGTTTTGAATGACATGATCTTTATTTTGATAAAGAATGTGAATTTGGAAGGATATTTGATTTCGATTTATTCGATTTATTTGATAAATGAATATTTGAAGTTTATATTAGTATGAAAGGATATTTGGTTTACTTGTAATTTAAGTTTATTTAAATGATATTGGATTTATGAAATGAACATTGCAAAACTAAGTGATAATGAAGTTAAATTTGAGATACATGAAATTATGAAATTTATTTTTGAATTATGGGATATTAAAGTTTGGAAATATACTAAAGATTGAATAGTTTATTTTGGGGAACAGATCTATATTTGTAATTGATAAGATTTGAAATGGTTTGTTGAGAAACTGAATTGAATTAAAACTAATGGTTTGAATTGAATTAAATTGGAAATTTGAAAATTTGGGTTTAATTGAATAAATTTGTAAAATGTAAAGAATTAAAGGAAGGTACCATGATTTCAAGTGTGTGATTTCGAATGTTATGATTTTCAAAGTGTAATGATTTCAAGTATTTTGGTTTCGAAAGAGTTATAACTTTGAAAGTATTATGATTTTTGAAAGGTGAATATATGCTTGAAATGGAAATTATATCGTATTGATTTGGATATAGTTTTGAAATAAAAATGGTTTTGGTTTCGAAGTATAAAATATTTTGATTTGAATATAGTTTTGAAATAAAAATGGTTTTGGTTTCAAAGTATAAATTATTTTGAAAGGAATATAGTTTTGAAATGAAATGATTTTATTTTTGTAGTATAAACTATTTTGAAATGACCACGGCGTTATAATATCGATTGGTTGTTAAAGAGACCAGGATCGGAAGTTGTCATTCTCTCTGCTAACTCCGAAAACCACTTTAACAACTGTGTACGCGATGGAGATTCCAGAATGAAGTAGGATGGTGACGATATTCTTGAGGTATATTACGTGGACCCGACTCTCGTGAGTTGGCTTAAGGTGGATAAAACAGGAGCAAACTCGGGCCAAAAGGGGTAGCTGCTCTGGTCGGACACACTTCTTCGATACTATAATCTTGCCTTGTGATTGATTTGATGGCCATCCTCGACTTTGATTTAGGAGTGTGTTCCGAGGTGGGCGTAGTGGCTGCTACGTTACCGCCAGCCCATGTGCATAATTGGTATATCTACCCTGGCATTGCCTTGTGTGCTGTGTCACCTACCATAGCGAGCTTAATTACGAGTTTGATTTGTGTCGTACCTATGGAGTATCTTCTCGTAGCCTCCCGATCTGGAGGTATGCAGGTACTGTGTAGTCTACGGGCACTATTACGTGTTAAGGGCCATATGGGTAACCCCATGATGCTATTTTAAAGTATGTTTATTTTACTATTAGACATTATTATAATAGCGAATATTACTACATAGTAAATAGTTTAACGGATCCTTAAAGGATAGGAGATCCCAAGAATCCTTTAAGTTACTGATGCATTTTGTTACTGTTCACTTGAGTTGATTTACAGTTCATAAGTATGTATGTCCTAATTCGAGTGTTTTTTTTTTGCTTTACGCTCGGGTCAGACTGAATGATTCAGCATTCAAGGCTCACCTTCGGAGTTGGAGCTTTGCTTGAAGATCCATCCATCTATTTGCTTTCAGTATCCACTGATTCCAGTGATGTATTCTGATTTGTACCTGATGAAACTTGTTACTCTCCTGTTGTATCTTGTTTAACTCTGATGTATTTATATATTTATATAGTAGCTTCATGAACTACTATCTCTTTTACTTCCGCTGCGTTACCATTTACTCTGTGTGTGTGATTATGTGATTATTTATTTACTGTATATGATGAGATTGCCAAATTTTATTTATAACGCGGTATTTTGAGCAATTCAAGTCCGACATGTGCGGATGCGAGTGGTTGAAATATCGGGTCGTTACATGTGGTATCAGAGCTTTGGCTCTAGACTAAACTTAGCATATATGGTAAATGTATTTATAGAATCACTTTCATTCAAGTTTGAATCTCTTCCTTTTTAACTCGATTCCTTTGAATTTTGGAACGTTCCCTGCGGTTCCAAAATCCATTCGTGTCCCTCACTATTCGTCTTCTTTTGATTCTAGAGTATCCCATAAATCCACTTCGAATGATTTTTATAATGAGTCGGTACACTACGCCATAGATGGCCTATTGCAACGAAAATACAAGATGTTGTTGGCTACAATGTAACGATAGCTATGCTGATTTTTGTCTATTACAACATTAGCTTTAGGATGTTAGGATAGATATCAACACTATGTTGCGGTAGCTATAGACTTATAAAAATAGTATAAAAAATGTGTGCGGGCTGAAAAAAAAGCGGGCTGAAATAATTTTTAACGCGAGAAATAAAAACAAAGAGGCAAAAGTAAACAAAATATTGAAGGGTTTTACTCTAAAGAAATATCTCGTTTGAAAATAGTATTCCAAAATCTCGCTCAAACAAAATAAGTAAACTTTGCGGAGCTCCCCAAATTCGCGATTGCGATGTCGATTTTGGGTTCGATTTTCTGCTCTGTTCAATTTATGTTCGTTTTCCCTTTTTCTTTATTTCCTTCGACCTGCTTCTTCTTGGTGAAAGAATGGCAGCTTCGTTCTCGTTCCTCTTTTGTTCTAAAATTAGGATTTTCGAAGACGCTGATTTATTGTTCATCGATTACAATTGGTGTTCTTTTGATTTGCTTCGAAAATCGATCATCTCCTCGATTCAACCAAAGCTCCTTCGATTTTTGATCGAGTTCCAACTTGCTTTGGTATGTAATTTTTTTCCTTTTGGTTTACTGTTTTTCGTACTTGAACTCAATCGATGATTCGAGTTATTGATATAATGTTTTCTCTGTTGCTTCGAACTCGAATATGTTGTAAGTTTCTTACATATTCTCTTGTTTTTTCATGGGAATTTTGATATAAGGTCGATTAGTGGAAATTATTAATATTGTATTGTAGTATTTTCATGTTTTTTTACATATTCCATTTTAATATAAGGTCGATTAGTGGGAATTCTGATATAAGGTCGATTAGTGGAATTTTAATGTTTTTTTACATATTCCATTTTAGAAGATATATATTGTAGTAGAATTTTTTTTTCTAAGTTTTAACTTACTCTATAGCAGCTCAAAGTTTGGCAAGATGAAGAGTCATGTAATCAACCCTATCCTGATCCAAGATCGCTTCTTCTTTTATTAGCTTTTGATCATGATCAAGCTGAGAAATTCCTATATATTTTAAAATACAGGTGAGTAATCTATTTTTAGTTATTTCTTTTTTAACATATGGTGGAAAATAATCATCACACATTTTACACTTACTGTTTCTGTTTCAAACACTGGTATTAGTAAACAATTAAAAAGCAGTCATTTTATCCATGTCATCCATAGAATGCAACCTTGTTCTATTGTTCAAATGCAATGTTCTAAACCTCATTTGAGTAGTATGTACTCTAAATTTTGTGAGTACTATGTATTTGAAATTTTTGCTAGGCATAGAAATGTTTCTTTAATATGTGTTGGCCCATTGGAAGTTTAATTTTCATATGATAAACCGTTTGCTTGCCAATTTATCATTTAGTAGATGAAGTGAAGAATCTTAAGGCTGACATAGGAATGAATGATGAATGCTCTTTTCTCTAGATCAGAACTTAGCAATTGTCTGTATCTCAAGTTAAAATTTTATGTTTCCTTTAATGTGTCAGGATGATTTCAGTGCTTTGATGATTGATGAAAAATGACCATCTGCAACCTTTGTGGTTAAAGCACTGTTAGGAACCAATCAAATATAGCCATATGTCAAAGGTGAATGTTATCTATTCTGAGATATTTTATTGTTCTCACAAATTGCATAATGGCGTGTGCTTATTGTTCAATGCTATTAGTGTAACAAGGAACCTAGTGAAGATGATTTTATTGTTCTCACAAATATAGCTGACGAAGTCGAAGCAAAGGTAAACAAGAAGGTCCAAAATGAATTTGATGCAAAGGTGAACCAAAAAGTTTGGGATAACTTGACATGGGTGCTTAAGAAATTAGACGAAGCAAACCCTGACATGCAAATTGATGTTGAGGATCTTTGTGCGACCGTTTGCAGTGGAGGCACTAGAGGCACTGGAGGCTGGCAAATATGAATGTACTGTTAATAAGTAGAATTTAGTATGTACTGGCTGTAACTATGAATACACTGGCTATGTTTTTAAGTCTGTTTGTTGTTTTGTACTTGAATAAGTAAAACTTGTGTTGCTGGTTATTATGAAATGAAAAGTTCTTTATTGCAGTGTAATGTTGCCATTAGATATGATATAATGTTGCAGTATAATGTTGTAGTACATTTCCAATTTAAAGTGCAAAAGGTGCTGCCATAGATATGATATAATGTTGTAGTATGTGATGTTAAATGTGGCAATAAACTGGCAAAGTGTTTCCATTGGATGGTAAAAGTGTTACCATAGATTAATGAATATGGGCCCCACAACAGGGTTCCGTAAAGGTGGACCACAGAATTGGTGGGCCCCAAAATGTAGGCCCACATATTGGGGCCCAGATTGTGGGGCCCACTTTTTAGTAAATTTGGTACCTGTGGCAACAACAGAACCAATGTTGCCCTAGGGCCGCAAAGATGTTGCCTTTGACTCTAGGCCAACGTGGCAAAATGCATCACCGAGAAAGTGTTGTATTTTCCCTTTTTTAGCCTACAGCACCATTTTTTGGCACTTCCTACATCATTCTTGGGTGTTGTAGTATGCAATCTATGGCGTTGTGTAAAAGTGGATCCACTTACTTTACCAAATTCACCTATGAATTACCTTAGATATGAACATGTGTTTTTGATATACAAGTTAGATATCCATGATATATTCATAGAATATAAAATAGAAGTAGAAAATATTACATACAAAGGAAATAAACTAATTCGATTTGATGGAATAGGTGAGTATTTTGGATAAGAGCTCCAATAGTACCTAAAGGTGAATATGATTCACTCTCAAATTCACTTCTCCCTATGCTACATATTAATGTATTGATAATTGGTGAAGTTGAGTTAATTATTTCTATAATGATATGTACTTAAGAGTAAGTACACATGTTAAAATTAATTTCATCTATAACATAGTTTGCGATTTCATATAAGATATGAAATAGTAAGTAAACCCAATCATAAAAAGTTTAAGATATGTCGTTGTCCAATTTACGTTATGATTATAAGTTTCATAAACTTTAAATTATATCTATTTTATTTAAGTCTATAGGCAAGTCATAAAATATTTTGAGTGCTTATTCATCCCATTGAGAGTCAAATCCATTTTTCAAGACATACCACCTTCTTTCTAAAGGAATTTCTTTCTAGAGAAATTAGTGGTAGTGTGACGGACTTAGATAGATCAGAGATTCTAACATATTCACAAATTACACATGTGAAGTAAACTTAACCAAGCCAAAGACGAACACAGATAAATTAGAATATCCAATTAGAATTAATGCTCATTGAAGACAAAAAACGAGTTTCTTATAAATGCCGAGAGGCGGAATTGTCAGAAATAACTATATCCTCAGTTGTTGATGGACCATGGAGAGCATAGATACTACCACATGGCGTGATGCTTTAAATCCAAAATGAATTCTAATTACATTAAATAAACATGATTTTTGGTACTCATAACCAAAAGGATATGATTCATCGATCGTAGATGACTCTTTGAGAAAAAGATCAATACAGTTGAATAATAAGAAGTGTTGAAAGGAAATGACTTCATTGATTTCAAACATTGAATTAGTGAAGTAATTTCGCTAGCCAATGTTCTTAAGTCCATTCGCATTCTACTCGTAAATAATTGCATGATATGATTTTGTGTTTTAGCGCATTGATGTTGAAACATAACATCTGAATAATGATTTGGAAGAGACTATTTGTACACAACATTAAAAATGTATTAAATTCAGTATGTGCGATAAAAAAGTTTGTGGGATTTGGATATGAACCTAAAGCATATACAATAATGTCATTCAACAACCATCGGAGTTGAGCAAGTATTTTGATAGGGAAATCAATTAGTTTGATTTCAGTTAAAATGCAGAGGAAGCATGTGCTTGTAAGAAAGAAAACCAAAGATACTAAATCATTTCTAAAGTTATAAGTAACAACAAACCACTGATTGTTAACAATGTACCCATGTAAAAATCAATTTTATTGTAGTTGTTTAATTCTCGACGAAGGATTTGAAAGAGACATCTCTTATACTCGTATATAAGGATGTTGGGATTATCTCAATCTATATTAATAATCACCATATTAAAAGATTTCATATGGAACTTATATGTAGATCCCTTATGCATCGACAATAGGGATCATCACATATGATATGTTATGTGTGATACATGATCTTGGTTATACACTTGGTGTATTAAGCAAATGTAAAATCTAAAGTAAATCACTAAATTAGATTTGAATGTCCTCGAATATTTACGAAATACTAATGAATTGACAACAGATTCCTTATGAAGGATTGGTTGGACTTGAATTTCATAAGTTATATTGTATATAGTATGCCAATCTCAAATTCATGTTCAGCCTTAAAAAGGAACTTTAAGTTCGAAATTTTCCAAATGAGAGGTTGTGGCAGACTCGACTATAGAGGTTAAGTACATCACCTAGAGTAGTGCCAAAATGAAAGTAGTATATTTGTGCAAATTTATAAGAGAGCTAGAAGTAATTTCCACTATCAGACTCCAATAATATATTGTGATTACAATAATGCCATATAGATTGCATTAGCAATCGACATCTTGATAAGAAATCAAGACAGTTCTCCGTAATGAACATGCGGTAAAAGAGTTTATCGGTAACATGGAAGCTTAATCAAAAAAGTAGATACCAAATAATAATATAGCACATTCATTCACCAAGGCTTCATCTCAGGCTAGTTTAGGTAGACCGATCATAGTATATGTACGAGGCACCATAATTGGCCTTGAGTGCAAGTGGGAGATTGATAGAGTCAATGGTGTACCCTAGGGGCAATTACATAATTTATTACGTAACTTAACTCTTATAAAATAATCTTGTTTGAAATGATGTATGCATGAATCTGGTTTATTTTTATTTATTTATGTCGTTATGTAGAAATATAAATAATGAATTAAATACATTAAACATATATAATTAGAAATCCTTAGGAGAAGGGTTTTACCGATTACAATTACAAATTTGTTCATAACCATGAGTATTGAATCGATAAACATTTATAAATATATAATTAAATGCTTACTCCTTAAATGTTTGAAGTCAAGATGTACCAAGAAAAGTATATCAACGCATCTATTGGGACTGGTGTACGTAACACTCTCTATATGATGGACGGTGATTTACTCATGACCGTTGGGGGCACAAAGGGGTTACGTATTTATGGTAATTTGAACAATCATAGATTGACTCGATGAGAGTCTTCTATATGTTAATATAACTAATTCAAAACAAAAGATTGCATAGTAATGATGTACAGTAATCTTATGACTTGAGGGTATTGATGACCTTGAGTATCTAAGGTATACTTTAATTATGGTTAAATACTTTACATTGCAACCTTGTTTCAATCATAGTTGGGTTTTGTTAAACTACTTGGAGTAAAATACTACCTATGAAAGGATTTGTCTCCATTGTTATAGAATATTAGTATTACTGTAATTAGCAGTAAATTAAAGCAAAAATATACGACCATATTAAACTGGTAATCGATAATTGTTATCGGATTGAACCAAGGATTTTAAAGTTGTCTACATAAGTAAGTATCGATATTACTAAAGTTTTCTTTAACCTTAGATCAAATTTTAGATATCTAACTGATATAGTGATGACGTAAAGAATACAAAATATCAATACAAGGTAAGCATTTGAATCAGAAATTGGATTAGCCAAAATGGTCTATAAGCGTTTAACTTGGTCCGATACTCTGCTTTAGCAAAGTCTATACAGGCTTCGGTGTTTGGATTGTTTAAATATTGACTGAGGATTGAGTTCATACCAAAGATTCAACACAACCTCATTGTTAATTATTTCCAAATTCGACCAATGACGAAATTAATTATAGATGTTATAAATTAATACAAATGTTGTACTAACACTTTATGGAATTTTTAGTTTTTTAAGTCTTAAATTGAATAGAACTATATATCAAAGTTGTATGTCAGTTCAGTCAGTTAAAGAGCTAGGAACTAAATAATTACACAATGATTCAAATAGAATCAACAAGGCATTTGACCACTCTTGGTCTATGCGAAGGCTAACCATAAAATTCAAATAAGCGAGACTTGTTTTAATCTTCTAGGGCTAGAGGAAAAGGTGCAAATCTCTAGCAATACATACTCTAGCCTGTACATCATTTTCTATACACTTCTTCATTAACTATCTGACCTTAGTTCCTACTATTGGTGAAGTCTTGTGACCTGAAGTTGGAGGAGAACATGAAGCTCCAAGTAGAAATCTTAGCAGACAATATGGTTATTCTCTCGGGTAGACCACAATGAACGGTATCTTTACTAAATTATATATATATATATATATATATATATATATTCACGAAACGTCACCTTTTTCACCTATATACATTGTCGGCCATAATTTTAGTTAGTAAAAAATTATTTTCGTATATAAAAATATTTAATAATTAATTTTTTATTAACTTATGTATATATATATATACACATAATATATATTTGTTAAATTTTGTTTTCGGCAAATTTATATTATATATATATGAGGAAATTCTAAATATATTACATAATTATATATTAAATAAAATTATTTTATAAAATTATCTTTACGGTTAAAAATAATAATAATAAAAATACTTATTGTTTTAGGTTTTTATAAAATTATACACACACATGCACACATATTGTTTAAAATCTACATGGATATATATATATATATATATTCTTCGGATCCCATTAGAAAAAAAGGTTTTTATTTCAAAGTCAAATTAATTTCAAACCATATTTTTGTATTTTTAAAATGACATTTAATTTCAATTGAAATAAAAATTATATAATATCTTTCTGATGGCTGCATCAATATAAAAATTAATTATATTACAGATTTTATTTTGAAAATGTTAAATAGTTTGAATTTTGATTTTTAAAATTGTTTGATAGTCAAAACCAAAAATAAATTTATACATACACATACATATATAATTTAATGTAAATATTTTTCAATAAAACAAAATATTTTTTAGAATATATATATATGTGTGTGTGTTTGTATGTATTTGTGTATGTATATAATTACAAATTTATATATACATAAACATATATATTAAATATAGATATTATTTGTAAAATTTATAATTGGCCAAACTAAATTTAGTTTATATTATAGCAAAGCTAGCGAGGTTTACTGGTCCCTTCCTAGTTTTATTGCAAAGCCATGAGAACTAAAACAACTAGACCAAACGTGCTATGAGCCCAAGAAGGAGAAACAAAGAAGAACAAGAAACACACAATAACGCAGCATAATAAAGACTATAAAAAAGCGGAGAAACAAAAAAACAAAAAAACATTAAAAAAATGGATTAAGGAAGACCAATCACAACTGGGTAGAAATCAATGAGCTTTCAAAAGCGCTACTGATTCTTTCATCCCAATCGCAATTTCATATTGTATTTCATGGAACAAAGGCATTTTCCCTTTTGTTTTGTAGTTGAAAGCCCTATTTTTTCATTCAGCCTAAATAACTTTAACAAGCCTCTTCAAGATGAGAAGAAACGCAAAGGAATGCCTTCTCATTCTAGTTGCTTTTTATATAATACTCCATTCAATATTGTTGTTTCTAACCATGTTAATCTGTCAAGCTTTGTCATCATGCATCTCCATATTTTAAAAATGCATAAGCAATTGAAGAATAAATGCATATTGTCTTTAATCTCAACATTGCAGAAAACACACATTAGGTTCATTTCCATTCCTTTTAAGATTAAAGTAGATTTTGTTTGTAAAGAATTTCTGAAAACCTTCCATAGCAACATGTTTCCCATGCTGGTGAGTGATTTAACCATGTTCTTTTACTCTAGCCCAAAACATGCATGGTAGTAGTACCAAAGATTGCTTTGTAAACCAAACTTATTAGGTAAGCTTTCTCTTTAGCAGACCAAACAACATGCTCTTTAGATGAGAAAGGACGATGATTAGCTTGTAGAGCAATCCACACAGTTCTTATAATTTGGTTGCTAGAATAACGCATGGTGAGCACTCCATCATAAATAAAATCTCTAGCTTTAGATACTCTATTAATACCAGATTGCACAATTTGTTGGTAAGTTAAGAATTTGGATAAAATCAGTCTTGCATACCCCAAGGATCATCCCAAAAACTAGCACTTCCATCGAAAGAAGTGATATGCTTAATATGAGGAAGGTCTGTAGCGATCCACCTTTCTTACTACCAAAGACGACACGATTACATCCTCGACATTCATGTGTCGATCATTTAGCATTCAAAAGACAGGTCATTAAGGGTGAAAGAATGAAAGATAGAACACAAGACACCAAACAACACGGAATCTCACAACGCAACAGAACAATATATCTTACTCAAAATAATATATTACAACTCCATTTCAAAAATGTTACATCAGAGTCAAACTAATACAAATTCAACCAAGGATAGTTATAATAGCCCGTCCTTACCTAACAGATATAATATACATATAATACGGCGGAAAACAAGGTAATAACTAGCTGTCGATGAAGCCTCCTGCTCCAAGCTTCTCCAAGATGAATCTATGGAAAAACCTGAACTACTTAGCTGCCCATTCAAATTTGAGCACTCAAGAGTTTAGGAAAAGGGAAAATAAACTTCAGGTCAAACATGGGTCTAGTGTGAGTAAAACATAAATTTTAACTTTATAAAAACCTTAAATCAAAGGCATCCCGTGACCACGCCGCACATAACTATAGATGGGTTTTTACCTTACGATAACTAAAACATTTTCTATAGAAAATCCACTGATATTATAATACTGTCTAAGGGTCAAAGTAAAATATGAATATAGCTAAAATGCTTGTATTTCACATTTCAACATAGCTGGACATAACTAAGTCCGTACGACGATTAATGGAGAATGAATTCCATACAATGACTGGGCTACTAGGGTACCGCCCATCATGGTGCATCTCTAAATAAAATAACATCGAGGACCTTATCGGGATACCTTACAAACACATAACTGGCCGTTCACCTGACTAGTAGTACCGAACATGATCACCCTTTGTTTAATGGGCCCTGAAGCATACAAATGAGAGATAATATCGACCATAGATAGGGATGACATACCCCGATGGGAGTGACCCACTTAGCCCTGCTGCATCTCATATGTTTTAGTCATTCCCGTTTGATGAGGCTTAAGGCTATGTTTTACCTTTTATATAGCACTTCCCACTTGGAATGCTAACACTGGCCTCCATGCAACAATGCAATCCCAGCATTCATCCATACAAGTTCATTCTGGGACTGAACGAAACGCTTGAGAGCTCTGTCTTCAATTATGTAGTTTCCAAGATATCTTCACTTCGAAACGCTTGAGTTGGATCGAAGTGGTTTTCAGATAACATATCTGATCCTGGTCTCTTTGAAATAACATTCGATTGTTTTTAGTAAACTCAACCCTGCCTCTTTAGGAAATAAACAGTCAAAGATAAGAGCGGTGATCACCCCCTAACCGTTAGTGGACGGCTTTCATTATCATTTGTCATAAGATAAAGAAACGAGATTTGTACGCACAGTACAATATCATCGGAGATGATTGTGCTATATCACTCATGCGTTTCTCCTATATATTTCCAAAGTTACATTTGGGTCCATATTTAATAGTCGGTTATTTAACTAGCGAATAAACAACAACCAATTTCATATGAGATTTATTTATCTATACAACCACTAAGCCCCAAAAAAATCCTTATTTAATAAATCTCTTTTCCAAAATGTTTATCTTAAACATTCATATACTTATCTCTCTGAAATTAGTATACTCACAGAACATCTGCAAATAACTTCTTACTTCCAAACCTTGTTAAAAGGATTAAACAAATGTTGTTTAAATTGGAGGTAAGGACAATCCTAAACACTATTCCTTGGTTGTTAAGTGTGGAATATACTTTTCATACCACCGTTTTAAAAGGTCAGTTTAGAAAAATCCGGTTCTCAAATTCTTTTTATATTTCTTTTGATAAATCATTTTTAATCAAATTTATTTCATTCATGAAATCTCTTTTACTTCAAATTCAAATCCATTTCAAAATATTTTCCAACTTCCAAATTCATTTATAAAACCCTTTTATAAATATTCAAAATCATTTATATAACTTGCTTTTATAAATATCCAAACTCGTTATATAATTTCTTATAAATATTCAAACCTTTTTATAAACTCACTTTGTGAATATCCAAAGTATTTTCTAAAACTTTTTTTATAAGTACCCAAATCATTTATAAAACCACTTTATGAACCTTTCTTTTTTAAACAACTTCTTAAATAGCCTTAAATCAATTTAGCTTCCTTTAATAAGAAAAACCATTTTATAAATCTTCCTTATTTATGAAATCTTCTATTTTTAAAAACCCAAATCCATTTATGCAAACTGCGAGAAATGCGGATTACGGATCTTAAGGCTAGGATTAACACTAGAGGGGGGTGAATAGTGTTTATAAAGAATTACTAAATATTTTTGAGTTTATGTTAATTTAAACACAGATGTGTGCAATATACATACACAGATATGATCACGGAAATAAACACAGATGCAGAAATTAAATAAAAAGTAGTAAAGGAAAGAATACACCGGATTTTATACTGGTTCGGAGTTACCCTACATCCAATCCCGCAACACAAGTACGGATTTCCTTCCAAAAGAAATTGTACAATTACACCCTCGATTTCAAGGCTACGAGGTACACCCTCCAGAATCACAATCCTCTGGGTAGAGATACTTGATTTTTCGGGCTACAAGTTCACCCACTTGATTTTACGGGCAACAAGTTCACCCAATTGATTTCCCAAGGCTACAATCACACCATATCACGCTTGGTTGATTACAAAAGCCCTATAACTCTGAATAGCACTGAGGATCTTGTTGAGATAGTGATAGAGAACCAAACTACGAATGATCGAGTTCAATTCAATGTAGATTTTGGCAGAGTAATGACAAGAATTTTTATTAAGAAAAGCGGAAGAAGAAGAGGAGTGAAAAACCAGAAAATCTGATATAAAATTCGTTGAAACTTACCCCTATTTATAGTAGAACAACAGTCATGTCCATTCGTGAAGAATTACGGCGAATAGACACTTCTTTTGAAATTGAAATTTTGAACTCACTGACACCATTGTCGACATGGTCACCATGAGTATGTCGACATCCCAAAGCATTTTTTGATGATTTGATTTTCTTTGAAAATAACCTTTATCTTGTATTAAAACTATTTTAAACTTTATAAATATACTTGACTATAGTTAAAATTCATAACTAAATATAGATAATAATAATATATATAGAATTTAACTATAATTTGATATTTAAATCTAAGTATAAATATTAAAAGTTAAATATATTATATTAAAAGATAGTTTAAAATCAGGAGTAAATTGACTTTGAAATTAAAGATGATTTTGAGGCTAAAACTATTTAAAATCAGGATAGACGTTTTTGATGCTTTTAAAAGGAAGGTTTTGAAATCATTTTGAAAACAAGATATAATTTTGAAAATCATTTTGAATTAAAGGTTAGAGGATACAAAACAATGTTCCACTAGATTTTTCGTAAGTTCTATCCTACTTAGGGTTCCATCCCTTTAACAGACTCGAAGTGGATTCCATTCCACGAATAAATTCGATTTTAAGATGCCAGTGCTTTTCTAGGAGTTTTAACAAAATTTTCTAATTAAAGAATAAATTACTTGAATTCTTGAACTCTTGATAATCTTGATACTCATAAGTCTTCAGTCTCGATATCTTGAATCTCTATACTGTACAGTCTTCATTCTTGGTACCTGCATGGTTAAATCCTGCATACACATATATATCTAAACTTATAATGTTAGTATTTATATTTTATAATCTATTCTAAGGTTGTTGTCTTCAAAACCATCATCTCCTGGACTAACAATCTCCCTTTTTTTGATGATGACAACCTTTGTTTATAAAATATTACTTCTATCCTAATAACTCCCCCTAAAACTAATATCTCCCCCTTAATCTATGCCTAACAACCCTATTTTATACTTCTCCCCCTTTGTCATCAACAAAAAACAAACTCTAAACTTTATAACCCCCCCTAAATCTAATACCCTATGATATGTGATTATAGTGATAGTGTTATCATAAATAATGAACACTTAGATAATCCTAATCCTAAGCTACTA
Organism: Allium cepa; assembly: GCA_030765085.1. NCBI lineage: Eukaryota > Viridiplantae > Streptophyta > Magnoliopsida > Asparagales > Amaryllidaceae > Allium > Allium cepa. The sequence continues at coordinate 594,151,531 of CM060928.1, forward strand.
ACTATTCTAAGTATATGATTACCATATAGTTATATTTATTAATAGGGAAGAACACATATAAGAACACAATTTATTTATTAGTCATATAATTATATTTACATTTTCGTTATAAACGTAAGAAGGAATAAACAACAAAGGTAAAGAAAGAGAAGAAACTAAGGTGTGTTTTTGAACATAAGAGATATATGAATCGAACAGTTTGGATAATGGAAACAGAAATTTCCACGTTGTTCGATAAGATTCCCATCTATGTCAAAACACACTTCTCCAACGCACACAACTATGTCGTCATCCTCCGCTTGTGCTTCTTTCATGGGTTCTTCTTCTTTTTCGCTGGCCTCTTGTTCTTGATTGAGTGAAGAATCTTCATCAATCAAGATTGTGTTGGCTTGATTATCCATTAGAAATTTTTGCAAATTCCTTAGAATATTGCCTTGCCTCTCTTGTTCCTTTGCCATATGGATTTGAATCACTTGAATTTCAGTCATCATCTGAAGTGCATCCTTCAGAGACTCCTCCAATTTTGTTAAACGAGCGAGAGTAGTACGTTGAAATGGACCAGAAGTAGAAGAGGGAACGAAAATGTTGATTTTATGTTTGATTTGGAAGATGATGCCATGATTTTATTTGTTTCAGAAGATAGAATAGAGAGAATGATCAAAAATTCGAAAATAAGAAGAATATATAACCAATTTTTTGAATTTTGGTGGGAAAAAATTTTAAAAAATAAAAATGTTGTATGTCGACATGGGTATATGGGGGATGTCGGCACGCTCCTTTATATTTCTACTATTTGATTTATTTTAGTATTAATTATTTATTATAATGGATATTTATATTTTATATTTCAATTACTGAACAAATACCTAATTCTCTTCTTAATTCAGTAAATATTGATTCATTTAAGGGTTTTGTTAAAATATCAGCAATTTGATTCTCAGAATTGATATAATCGAGAGTAACTACTTCCTTACTTATATTATCTCTGAGAAAATGATGTATGATATCAATATGTTTAGTTCGAGCATGTTGAGTAGTATTTTTGAATAAATTTATTTCACCAGTATTATCACAATAAATTGGTGATTTCGAGATATTTAAACCATAATCTTTTAAAGTTTGTTGCATATATATTACTTGAGAACAAGCCAAAGCAGCAGAAATATACTTTACTTCAGTTGTTGATAAAGAAATTGTGTTTTTCTTTTTACTAAACCAAGAAACCAGAGAATGCCCCAAAAAGTGACAAGACCCACTTGTACTTTTTCGGTCTCATTTACAACCAGCATAATCAGGATCACAGTAAGATATTAAGTCAAAAAGAATCATTTTTAGGATAAATAAACCATAATCGGATGTGTGTTTAACATATCTTATGATTCGTTTTATGGCTTTTAAGTGGGTCTCTTTAGGTTGGGATTGATATCTGGCACAAAGACAAACACTGCATAATATCAGGTCTACTAGCAGTAATATAGAGTAGTGATCCAATCATTCCTCTACATAATTTTTGATCTACATCTTTCGAGAGATTTTCTTTACTAAGGTACATATTGGTTGCCATGGGAGTGGGTTTTTCACTTGTAGTATTCAAACCAAATTTACTAATTAGGTCTTTAGCATATTTTTCTTGACTAATAAAGATACCATTATCTAATTGTTTTATTTGTAATCCTAAAAGAAATTTAATTCACCCATATGACTCATCTCAAACTCCTTTGTCATTATTTCAGAAAATTCTTTATTCATTTCAAAATTAGTTGATCCAAAAATGATATCATCTACGTAAACTTGTACTAGTTGAATATCATTTTTATTTCTTTTAATAAAAAGAGTATTATCTACTTTACCAATTTCAAAATTTGATTGTAATAAATAAGATCTTAGTCTATCATACCAGGCTCTAGGAGCTTGTTTTAGACCATATAAAGCTTTTTTAAGTTTGTAAACATGATTTGGTAATTTATCATTTTCAAAAAGTGGTGGTTGTTCAACATATACTTCTTCTTTTACAAATCCATTTAAAAAGGCACTTTTAACATCTATTTTGAAATAATTTGAACTTATTATGATTTGCGAAAGCAAGTAGAATCCTAATGGCTTCTAATCTTGCTACGGGAGCAAAGATTTCATCAAAATCTATTCCTTCTTCTTGACAATAACCTTGAGCGACTAATCAAGCTTTATTTCTAACTACCTCTCCTTGTTCATTCATTTATTTTTATAAACCCATTTAGTTCCAATTATAGTTTTATTTTCAGGTCTAGGAACAAGTTCCCAAACACCATTTCTAGTAAATTGATTTGATTCTTCCTGCATAGCCAAAATCCATGAATCATCAGTTGATGCTTCTTTTGGATTTTTGGGTTCAATGGTTGATATAAAAGGTACATTACTCATTTGACTAAGCTGATTTCTAGTTTTAACAACATATTGCATATCTCCTAGTATATTTTCTATATGATGATCTTTTAAAAGTTTAGTCCTTTTATTAGGATGATTAATTTCAATATTAGTTTCAATTGATTCTTGACTTTGAGTGATTAAATCCTCTTCATCATTTGTATCATCAAATTTTTTGAAATTTTCATCAAATGAAACATGCATTGTTTCTTCAATGGTGTTAGTTTTTAAATTAAACACTCTGTATGCTTTACTTCTATTAGAGTATCCGATAAAGATTCCTTTGTCGGATTTAGGATCAAATTTATCTAAATTATCTTTTGTATTTAAAATAAAGTATTTACTTCCAAAAATTCTAAAATAAGATACCTTAGGTTTCTTTGAATAAAGAAGTTCATAAGATGTCTTATCAGTTAAAGGTTTAATTAAAATTCTATTTAAAATATAACAGGCGGTAGCAACTGCTTCTGCCCAAAAATTCTTTGGTAAATTACTATCTGAAAGCATAGTTCTCGCACACTCTTGAATCGTCCTACTTTTACGTTCTACTACTCCGTTTTGTTGTGGAGTTCTTGAAAATGAAAAATTGTGAGTTATTCCCTTTTTATTGCAGAATTCCTCAAACTTTTCATTTTCAAATTCAACGCCGTGATCACTTCGATTAGTTATAATTTTTAGAGAAAATTGTTTTTGAATTCTTTTTGAAAAGTTCTTAAAACATTCAAAAGTATCACTTTTATGTTTCAAAAATATTGTCCATGTAAATCTAGAATAATCATCTACAATTAAAAAAACATATTTACTATGATTTATTGACAGAATTTGAGATGGACCAAATAAATCAAGATGAAGTAATTCAGGAGGTTTTGAAGTTGAAATCATGCCTTTTAATTTAAAAGAATTTTTTTAAGTTTTCCTAATTGACAAGCATCACATAGACTATCCACTTTAAAATTCATTTTAGGAAGCCCTCTTACTAGATCATGTTTTGACAATCTAGATAAGAGTTTGAAATTCAAATGCCCAAATCTCTTATGCCAAATCCAAGGGTCACTTGTATTTGCCAACAGACACAGGTTGTCATTTGAAACTTTCGTACTAAGAATATAAATATTCTTTTTCCTGACTCTCTCAAATGTAATGGTTGAATTATTATCTTCAATGTGACATTTATCTTTTTCAAATTTAATTTTATATCCTTTATCGTACAATTGACTTATACTTAGCAGATTATGTTTCAGATTCTTAACTAGCAAAACATTAGTAATAGTAGGAGTTTTAGAATTACCGACTTTCCCGATGCCAATCACATATCCTTTTGAATTGTCTCCAAAATTAACCAGTCCTCCGTCTTTGTATATAATATCATTCAGTATATCTGGATTGCCAGTCATGTGTCTAGAACATCCTCTATCAAGTATCCATTTGTTCTTTATGATCTGCACAATTTATCCATTGTGGATTGATTCCTCAACAGCCATAAAGCATGATTCCTGCACATCAAGTAATTTTGGTAGATAACTTGAATTTGAATATTGATTATATGCAGACTCATGAAACAATGATGATTTGAATATTTCTAAACTAGTATTAACAAATATAGCCATTTTGAAAATTTTTCAAAAATTAGATTATGAAACTTTGAAATCCTCGCTCCGATACCGATTGTGAGAAATGCGGATTATAGATCTTAAGGCTAGGATTAACCCTAGAGGGGGAGTGAATAGTGTTTATAAAGAATTACTAAATCTTTTTGAGTATATGTTAATTTAAACACAGATGTGTGCAATATACAGACACAGATATGATCACAATATACAGACACAGATATGATCACAGAAACAAACATAGATGCAGAAATAAAATAAAAAGTAGTAAAGGAAAGAACACACCAGATTTTATACTGGTTCGGAGTTATCCTACATCCAGTCCCGCAACATAAGTATGGATTTCCTTTCAAAAGCAATTGTACAATTACACCCTCGATTTCAAGCCTACGAGGTACACCCTCCAGAATCACAATCCTCTAGGTAGAGATACTTGATTTTTCGGGCTACAAGTTCACCCACTTGATTTTACGGGCAACAAGTTCATCCAATTGATTTCCCAAGGCTACAATCACACCTTATCACGCTTGGTTGATTACAAAAGCCCTATAACTCTGAATAGCACAGAGGATCTTGTTGAGATAGTGTTAGAGAATCAAACTACGAATGATCGAGTTCAATTCAATGTAGATTTCGGCAGAGTAATGATAAGAATTTTATTAAGAAAAGTGGAAGAAGAGGAGTGAAAAACCAGAAAATCTGATTCAAAATTCGTTGAAACTGACCCATATTTGTAGTAGAACAACAGGCATGTCCATTCGTGAAGAGTTATGGCAAATAGACACTTCTTTTGAAATTGAAATTTTGAACTCAACCGACACTATGTCGACATGGTCACCATGAGTATGTCGACATCCCAAAGCATTTTTTGATGATTTGATTTTCTTTGAAAATAACATTTATCTTATATTAAAACTATTTTAAACTTTATAAATATACTTGACTATAGTTAAAATTCATAAGTAAATATAGATAATAATATATATAGAATTTAACTATAATTTTATATTTAAATCTAAGTATAAATATTAAAAGTTAAATATATTATATTAAAAGATGGCTTAAAATCAGGAGTAATTTGACTTTGAAATTAAAGATGATTTTGAGGCTAAAATTATTTAAAATCAGGATAGATGTTTTTAATGCTTTTAAAAGGAAGGTTTTGAAATCATTTTGAAAACAAGATATAATTTTGAAAAATCATTTTGAATAAAAGGTTAGTGGATACAAAACAATGTTCCACTAGATTTTTCATAGGTTCTATCCTACTTAAGGTTCCATCCCTTTAACAGGCTCGAAGTGGATTCCATTCCACGAATAAACTGGATTTTAAGATGCCATTGCTTTTCTAAGAGTTTTAACAAAATTTTCTAATTAAAGAATAAATTACTTGAATTCTTGAACTCTTGATAATCTTGATACTCATGAGTCTTCAGTCTTGATATCTTGAATCTCTATACTGTACAGTCTTCATTCTTGGTACATGCATGGTTAAATCCTGCGTATACATATATATCTAAACTTATAATGTAAGTATTTATATTTTATAATCTATTATAAGGTTGTTGTCATCAAAACCATCATCTCATGGACTAACGCAAACCTCCTTATAAATTTTCGAATTCCTTTATAAAAATTTCTCTTTATAACATTAAAAACCATTCCCATTAGTTAAAACATCTTTAATAGAACCATTTGTCAACTCATCCTTTAAATATCTTGTTCAAAATGCAATAATTTTGAAACCATTTCAAAAAGAAATGAAATAATTATCCTTACAAAAGTCAATTGTAGGCTTAATGACCACAATGGTGCTTTTAATTTGATTTTACTTATCCAGTCTAACATAGCATCACATATCAATGGGTATTTAAGGGATCAACACACAACGGAAAATCAACTTAAGTATATGTCCAAGTTAATTGTAATAGCCGAATGGTGTTTTATTGTGCTAATAGATGTCACCTCATCATATGAGGTTACTTAAGGGTAAGCGACATAGAAATCTCCTATTTAAAACAAATTTGAAAAGAAAACAATTTAAAACAAAAACGATGACTTAAACACAAAGTGATTTTAAAATAAATTAAAACCCTTGTAAATAAGAATCAAATCCTTGTTAAATAGTAATTAAACTCTTATCAAAAATAATTTAACCTTAGTTAAACCTTATTAAAACATAATTAACTTTAATCAAAGATTAATTAAATAAAACCCCTTTTTAAAATAATAATTAATTAATAATTTCTAAAATAAATAATTAAATTATAATTAATAATCCTTAAATAGTAATTAAACGATAATTAACTTTAATTAGATAACAAATTGTGATTAACTTAATTGATTAACATTTAAGTTTAAAAACCATTATCAACAAATGATTAAGTACTAATTACCTTTATTAATTAATTAATCAATTAAATAATCATTAAATAATTAAATAAGTAAATAAGTAAATAATTGTTCTCTGATTACTAAATTAAAGTTAGAAAATATTTTATAAAAATATTTCTAAGTGAAAAAAAAGTTAGGATTAGAAAACTAGTTAGATTTTCCGAACTGCGCGCATAACGACTATCGCTATGCGGACTTGCAATTTTCAAAACTTGAAAATTTGATTTTTCTAAATTTTAGACTACAATTTTGAAATCTTGCCTTCTTTAAAACATGAAAATAAAACTTTGAAAACTAAAATCAAAATTTTAAACTTGAAAGCTTTTCACTTTGAAACAAAAATCAAACTTTCGAAAAAAAAAGGATTTCTACGTCGCTTTTGGTTAGCGAATTACACTTGTGTCATAAGCCCACATACAACAGTTACAACATTCCAACATAATAGCACATCATAAGATTATAGCATAATCATAAACAAGAATATTACTTCACAAATACTAACCAACTTTTTCAGTATTTAAGGTATAATCTTTATCGCCTACTCAAACTTTGGCATAAGATGTCAACTCCAAATCAACATACATGCATGCATACACAACATATAATATTACCGCATACTTAAGCAGCATTTTAACTCATAAATTTTACAAGTTAAAAATAAGTAACTTGATTTTTAAAAACATGGACTTTACTCACAAAACTTTCACTTAAACAAGACAAACTTCTACCGAAAATGAATATACTTCTAGCAAATCGCCTTATCTTGAAAATATGACTTTGTGTGGGCTTGAAGGGACAGGTTTGGCTTGGCCTTGGCTAGTATTGGGCTCAGCCGTAGAAGTTTAAGGGTGTGTAGGTGCTTGTATTTTTGAAGTAAAGTGTAGAAAGAATTATATAAAGGTTTTAGCAAATTATGGAAGATATTTAAGGTAGAAATATATAATTTTTAGGATTTCGAAAATATGTTAGGAATCCAAGGAATGTGTGTATGTATATAGGTGGAGATTGTTAGGAATTGAAGAAGGAGGCTGTAAATTAAGAATTATGAAGAGGTTGGGGTATTTATAGGCCAAAGAAGTGTAAAATTACAAAACTACCTCCTAGGACATAACCTCCACTCAAATTATCCATGTGTCTCTCCTCCCCATGCCTTATACACGTTGGTTAAGGCCCCCTTAACCCTCAAATCATGTTCGCCATGTTGTGTGTAGTTGTGATGACTTTAAGTATGGCTTAACATGATAACTTTCTTATTTTATTTTACTTTGTTTTAAACTTCTTCATAATTAGTCACATCACTTCTTATATGTATATAAATATAAGTTAACATGTATAAATGTGTTTATTAATACTAACATCTATATGTGTATACATGGTGCACAAACGTGCACAATGTTTCCGACGACTTTCGGATGTCGAAAAGTTGAAATTTCAGAAAACGTTTTTCGGTCGCGTTTTCTATTTTTATTTGAACTATCTATATTGGTAAACAAATTTTGGAACCTATTTTATCATCATTATTAGATAATTAAAATAGGTTTATTTTCTAATAAAAGTCCATTTATTTTTTGTTTAAAATATATATAAATAGCCTATTTCAAAGTGGCAATCCTGGATCGTTACAAATCTATTTTACCATCATGTGTTATTATCTAAAAGAGTTATATTTTAATTATAACTATCAAACCTATTATTTTAATATTTAAAATTTATCAAATATTCGTAAATCAAGGCGGTAAAATTCTGGGTTGTTACAAGGTCATTCTAAGATTTAAAACTTTGTGCCATGTCCAACTACAGTCTTGAGGGGTACTCATGATCCAAAAATATTTCCTATCACTGTTGTGAGCCAAAATCCATTTTACCCATATATTATCTGTTTTATTAAGCAATGAATCAAAATGCTTGCTAAAAACAGCTCTCTTCCACTATGCTATATTTTTTAAACTAAGGCTACCTTTTTGCTGAGTAAGTTTAATTTTCCTATAAGCACATGGAATAAGTTTTCTTGAATGAATGCTCCAAAACCATAGGAACTGATACATAGCACTTCTAATCATATTCAAAAACTTGTTAGGAAGAAAAAAGGTCCTAGACCAGTAAACTATCATGGAGAAAATTGCAGACTTAATTAAGATAAGTCTTCCTGCTTGATTCAAGAACCTATTGGCCCAACAGTCCATTGCAGTAGTGATCTTATCATATAGAGATAGGCATTGGGTAGTAGTGATTCTAGAGGTTGAAAAAGGAATATAAAGATAATTCATATTAACAGCCATGATTGAAGACTAGTAATGCTGAGGACATTATCTGAGACAGATTGTGGAACCCCAGCAACCATAATGTGAGACTTCTGGAGTGTAATTTTCAGTCCAATCATTAAAAAGAAGGAGTCAAGTGCTTAAAGAATGCTCTGAATAAAAGATATCTTAGGCTTGGTAAATATTATAACATCATTAACAAACATTAGAGTGGAGACATGAGGCTGCTTACATTTAGGATGCACCTGAATTTCTCTTTTTTGGCATGCCTATTAATCATTTGTGTGAAGACTTCCGTTACTATGAGGAAGGGGAAGGATAACATTCGATCACATTGCCTGATTCTTTGACTGCTCTTGAAATAGCCAACAGATTTGCCATTGAAATTCAAGGAGAATTTAGGAGTAGAAATACAAGCAGAAATGTAGACACCAAAGTATTTAAGAAAGTGCATCATCGCCATTATTCTAACAATTGACTCCCAATGGATGGTGTCATATGCTTTTCTAATATCAAGTCTAAGCATAGTTCTCAGAGAGACATGGGCTCTATTATAACCTTTCAGTAACTCATGAGCTAGAAGAATATTGTCTAAATTAACTTCTATTAGGGAGAAAAGTGGCTTGGTTAAAAGAGATAAGATCAGAAAACACTTTCTGAAGTCCGGTGGCCAAAATTTTATAAATGCTTTTGTAAATGACATTGCAGCAAGCTATAGGCCTGAAGAAGCTAACAAAGGTTGGTGGATTTGTTTTTGGGACAAGAACCAAGTTTGTTGCATTGATTACTCCAAGCATTTTGCAGTTGTTGAAGAAGTTATGCACTGCTTTATACAAATCAGACGATATAATATCCTAATTACGTGTATAGAACACTTCATTAAGCCATCAGGCCCACCATAAGAATTCTTGTTCATATTAAAAAATAGGTTGTTTTTTACTCATCAAAAATTTTAGTAGATAGATAGTTGATAGCTTCAGAACTAATTTTCGACAAGTTAGGGCTCGTTTGGATCGACTTATATAAGTCGTTTTTTTGCTTTTTGCAAGCCAAAACCTATTCATTTTGGCTTTCAAAAAGCTAAAAAGCGACTTATTTAAGTCGATCCAAACGAGGCGTTAATGTCGTTAATCAAATCTAAAGGAGTGAAATTACCTAACAGATTAGTGGAGTAAGACAATAATGTTTTCTCAACTACCTCAGGAGTAGAATGCAACACTCCATTTTCATCAATTAACCTAGTTATATTTTCTTTAGCTAGTTTTAATTTAGCGATGCATGGAAATGAGAAGTATTCCTATCTCCTCGAGCATTCCACTTTTGTTTAAGCTTTTGTTTCATCATGCTAGCCTCACAGTTTAAGGCTTCAGAATATTCAGAAGAAAGGCTACTTTCAGCATTTGAGGTACTTGAATCATTGGATGCTCCATCATAAATTTCCAAGCAATTTGGAGCTTAAATATGATTTCAAAAGATTGTAGCTCACCATTTCCATGCCCGAGACTAGACCAATCCTTTAGAGTAGCTTTAGTTGCCTTTAGCTTTTGATTGAGTACATACATAAGGTTTCCAAAGAACCTATTGGACCAAGCAGTAGAAGCAATACTGATGAGATTAGTATCAATTGTCCAAGCATTAAAAAATTTAAAACTAGTTTTCTTTATCACAGCATTCTGTCCCAAGGAAATTATTATAGGGGAGTGATTAAATAGGCTTGGCATTTGGAAGGAAGTTAGAGATTGTAGGTTATGCAGATAGGGCGGTGAATTTTCAAAAGGTATGATCTATTCTAGAAAAAGTTCTAATACCTCTCCTACTTTTGTTGTTCATAGCACCAGAAATTTTCATTGTTATCAAGGAAGAATCAGCTATGGCCTCATTAAGAAGCGAAATATCTCTGAGAGTTAAAGGAGCTCCTCCTATCTTATAACTTAAGCTTAGACAGTAGTTAAAGTCTCTTAAGGAAATCCATGGGTAGGATTCTTGTCTTAGAGAGAGGATAAGTTTGAGGATGTGTTGTCTAGAAGCAGGAGAATTGTCAACATATATTACAGATAAGTTAAAGGAGGTTGAGAATGAATGTGGATTACATGATAACGAATTAGTTTACTAGTTGTAAGAATTGGAGATAAGCAGAAATTTAAAGGATTATGCACCACCATGATTCTACCATAAGGAGCATCAACTAGGTTGCGAGTTAACTTCCATTGAGGATTAATGTAACTTGCATCACGAGTTGTGAGATTAGAGTTTAATTTAGTCCCAAAAAGGGCAAAGAGATGAATTTTATTCATGCGAATAAGATGTTTGACTTAATTAAGCTGGATGTCATTATGTGCTCCTATGATGTTCCAAACTCTAAAGTTGTTCATCATAAGGCAAACTTTTGAGTTTGGAGGTTAAGCTTATGCCTACCGCTCTTTGTTGAAGGAGTTTAAGTGAATTCAAATACAAGCCCAAAAATGGGAAGATCACTAGTCTCATTAAGGTCTATGTAACATCCCGTCTTTTTGTACGCTTTAAATCGACGAAAAACCACACACGTTAGACTTAAAACATACAGAATGGCGAATTATTATGGGGTAAATAAGAAAAAGCAAAGAAAGAAAAAACAAAATAGAATGTTACAGCGGAATGATAAAATATAATAATCAAATAAACAGTTCATAAAGCTGTTTACAAAACGTTTGATTATACTTATACAATACATATCAGAGTTACACATACCAGAGAATAATAAAATAATGCAGCGGAACAATGAAGTAATTAATAGTAATAATACGATCTTCGTCTTCGTCCTTCAGAAATAAGATCTTCGAATCCTGTAATGCTCAGACTGACCCGAGCGAATTGAAATGACAAAACACTTGAGTCAGAACTAAAAGATCTTATGTGAGTTAAATCAACGGAAACAATATGAGTGGAATGGCGTCAGAGATGTTTATGAGATTTCACATCTCATATCTAGTGTCTAACGTGAGTGTAGTAACTTAAAAGATGTTCGGCATTCACATCTCCTAAGGATCCGTTAAACTATTTACTATGTAGTAATATATGCTATTATAATAGTGTCTACAGTAAAGTATAATATAATTTAAAAATAGCGTTAAGCCTTTACATTTTCCACCTGAACACACTTTTATATTCCCATAGTCTATACAGTACCGTAATCTTCCGTACTAGGCATCGTTAGAGGGCACTCCATAGGTATGGTACAAAACAAAATCGTATAAGGCGCGTCAGGGTAGGTGACACGGCACAACTAGGTATTGTCAGGTTAGATATATCAATTACACTTCCGGACCGTTGGTAACGTGTAGTAGCTACTACCGCCCACCTCGAGCCACACCCCCAAAATCAAAAAGGGTCCCAATCAATCACAAAGTAATAGAATGGTATCAAAGGAGTATGTCCGATAAAAGGTGCTACCTTCTTAGCCCGTCGACCGCTCCTGTTTTAGCCACCTTATGCCAACTCATGGGAGCCGTGTCCACGCATATACCTCAAAGGAAACGCCACCACCATCCTACTTCATTCTGGAATCTCCACCGCGTACACGATTGTTAAAGTGGTTTTCGGAGTTGGCAGAGAATATGACAACTTCCGATCCCGGTCTCTTTAAGAACCAAACGCTATTATAACACCGCGGTCATTTCAAAATAATTATACTTCAAAACCAGAATATAATATCCATTTCAAAACCATATAAATACAATATCATTTCCATTTCAAAAACCAATCAATATGATATCGTTTTATTAAAACCCAAATTAATATAATATCATTTTTATTTTGAATATATCCTTTCCAAAATCATAGCACTTTCAAAATTATAATATTTCGAAACCAAATGCTTGAAATATAACATTTCAAAACATAATACTTCGAATTTCATAGCTTCTAAACCATAACTTCCAAAACTTAAATGGTTTGGATATTCAAACAGTATATAAAATAAAATAGTTTGAATTTAAAATTACTTTATAAAGTAAAATAATTTCCTCGACTTCACAATTTTATCCGCTTTAAATTAAATCTCGATTCATAACTTTCAACTCACTTTCAGTTTCAATAAACCATTTCAATTTCAATATATTTCAAACTTTGAGTATTAAACAATATCAAAACTAAGGTTGGTAATTACGATTCAACAATTCAATGTTCTATTTTTTAGTTTTGAAATATTTGCATAATAAATTTATTTTCATTTAAATAAAACTCAAATTATAAATAACTAAATATTTCCTTCAATTTATTTATACTTGTAATATTCGTTTATTCATCTTAAACCAAATTCCAGTTATAAAATCGTACCTTTAAAATCTCAATTTTACTAAATTTCAAATCAATTTCATATTTATCTTTCCACCTTATTCTCATTTAAGTCATTATAAACTCCAGAAATATAATTTAAATAAATAATTAACCATATTATATCTTAATAAAATCAAACTTTATTATTAAACTTAGTTTATACTTTAAACCAATTTTTTTCGCAGCTTAAAACCAAGAATTTAACTATATATAAAATAACATTTATAAAATATCCAAATCAATATCTCATAAAACATATATTTCTTTACAAAATCGTAGAAATCGTTTCAAAATATTTATATATATAGACTACAGTGTCTGTATATAATTTTCTACCCTATGGTCAAGTGATACAGATATTTATCATTTCAATCCGTAATTTAAAATAAAAATACGGTTATATATCATTTCAAACCGCAATCCCGAATGAAATAAAATCCATAACAAATTGCAGTTTATAACAGTATAAAATACAACATCCATTCATCCAATATCAATCATCAAACATTTATCACCATCATCATCCAATTCAATCAATAACATCAATATAAAACAGATAATAAATAACAGGCATTTACCGACAGTTTATATTTAATAATAAATTAAATAACTATTTAATTGGCAGTTTATATACAATAATAAATTAAATAACAATTTAATTCCAATAAATTCAATTTAACTGGGATGATGATTAAAAATATGCCAAACAGTCATAAACAAATTTCTAATCACATCATAAATTAATTTAACACACATAAGAAATTTTAGAAGTTGTGAGTAGGTTAAAACACTCACATATTGAATTTAAATCCAATTTAAACCCAAAATTTGAACGGTTTTAGAATCCATCCAACCAGCACCAAAATGTCCGGAATTTCAATAAAATCCTAGCGGAGAAAAATACGCGTGAAACGGATCTCGTACGTAAAAGTTATTCGAGTTAGAAGACTGAACGATTTAAATTATAAAATAAATAAAATAATAACCGAAACTTACACGTCTTTCCTCGTTTCAAATATCAGGACGCAACTCGAAACCCTAATAATCCAGTACCCACGCACGCAACACGAACACGCACTGCCTTGCCTTGGTCGAACGCGCCGCCGCTGGCCGATCGTTGCCACCACCTGAAGCTCGCCGAACTACCCCAGACACCCATGTCCCACGGCGATGACGATCGACAACTAAAAACACACCAGCGTCGCCGCTTCTTCATGCCCTAATCAAAGTTTCTATGCCGATCCAACCGTCAAAACGACAAACGAACCTCATTGATGAGCTACGCTCATCGATCTCCACCAATCCATACCCGTGAATCGCCGATCCATCATATTTGATCTGAGCGTGACGGACGGCCGAGACTTCTTCCTCAATTTTCGATCAAACAAAACCCTAGACCGAAAAACGAACAGAAGAATTGGCTTGTGCTCTTTGAGAGCTTCAAATCCATATATAATTCGATATAGTTTGAGAAGATTGAATTTCTGGCTTTGAATTTGATTTGAAATTGCATTTTGGGATTTTGGGTTCTGTCTGCCATTGAAAGAGGAGAAGCAAATAGAATTATACGTACAAAAAAGTAAACATAAGAAATAAACTAAGGTTTATAACGAGGTATATACAGGCAAAGTTGAAATAGAATAGATGGACACGATTCACTTACACGTTGAACGATAAAATGGCCCAAAAAGCCCGTTTTGACTCCGGAACGAAATTTGGTCCATCCATATATCAAAATAGATGTTTTTAATATTTTAAACGTAATGGAACAGGTTTCAAGTCCAAATACCATTGTATGAAGAAGTTATGCTAAAATTAAGTTATTTCAAATTGATTTCAGTTGATTTCAAGGCGTTTCGAGTCCGTACGATCAAATGACAAGTCTGATCGCTACGAAACATGAAATCCAACAATAATTCACCGTTACGCATCCGATGAAACTGGTTTCGTCGAAATCCGAGTCAGCGGCCAAAATGGCTATTTTCCTATTAATTAAATAAATTAATAATTGATTAATTAAATCAAATTTTTAATTTCAATTCTAAAATTGACAATTCTTATCATTTTTATATTTCTAAATCATTCGCACTAATTTAAACAAATTTAGATGTCAATTTAAAATTGATTAATTCCTCAATTTCAGTGTTTAATTTCAATTTCATTAATTCAGAAATTAAAAATTAAAAATCCAAAAATCCATTTAATTTGACCTTTCATCCTATTATTTAATCTATCATTATCAAATGGATGAAATCAGCATTGGTTCTTGATTTATTACATAATATTCTCAATTTTCAACTTAATTTCCATTAATGTAATATTTAAATATTAAATTTCAATTATTTGAAATTAATCCAATTATTAAACCTAAATTCCAATAAATTAATAAATCTTGAATTTCCTTTCTTTTTATTCAACCTATTGTTATATTATGAAGAAAAAAATTAACATCATTACATCTCATTCCCGTTATTAATTCATTAACAAATTCTAAATTTTTATTTGTTCCAGATTTAATTGCCAAAATCTTATTAAATGAACAAATTTAATTATTGAAAATTTACGGGTCGTTGCACTCTCCCCCACTCAAAACTTTTCGTCTCCGAAAAGGAGAAAAAGGGAAAAGAAGAATTAAGAATTAATATATCTTACTCAAAATATTAAATTTATAAACAAATAAATTTACAAAATAAATTAATTTAAATTAAGCATACCAATTTATAACCATTATATCTTTTTATACTTAAATTAATAAAGTTTGGAAACATTTTTTTTTCAAAATTTTTCTAAGTCCAAAATTGTTGGAAAATTTCGATAGTCTCCTTTGTACGGAAAGGATCGAGAGAAAATATAATATCAAATATAACAATATATAACATATATTTTCCAAAATAATATATCCCAACATGGGAAAACAATATAATAATGCTAATAAAACTGTAATCCGAGAACGTACCTATTTGTCGAGCTATTTACGCTTATTTTATGAAACCAAAAGCAGTAGCAATTGCTTCCATAACCTGTATTTCACTTATATAATCCAAGGAAGTTAATAATTATGTAAAATAAAATATTTAACTTGTTTCAACCACTAACAACCAAATCAATATAAACAGCCATCATTTGCAACCAACATACAGTCATCATATGGAATCAAAACAAATCAACTATCCATTCATATCAACCAACACAAATAGTTGTTTGGGTTCAAAACTCTAAATTGTACAAAATGAAAAATAAACTACTAAGTGCACCATTTACTCAACAGTCTTAGATGAAACTAAATAGATTATTCATTCATCCAAACAATTGTAAAGTATCCTTGCCCAAACAACCATAAATCAAACAAACAACAAATTCTAACGTTATTTAAGTTTATTCTTATAAATTTTCCTTTTCTCTTCATTCATGCAATGATTCATCTTTCTACATATTTTTAAAATAAATAACTTTAACATTTACTTAAGTTTATTATCATTTCTTTATAACCTTTCTACTATACTTAATTAGTGGCATTTCAGTCATACTTAAGTTTACACAATTATAACATTAAATTCTTATTTATAAAGGCAAATTCATTGAATACATTCATTTCTTTAAGTTTTACTTGTAAAATTTCCCATTACATTCTCCTTTAACATTTTAAATTTTAGTATTTGGTAAGTTATATATATGCTCTAAGAATGCAATTGAAAGTTATAAAAGTCTTTCTTCTTTCCTTTAATTAATTTAATGTTTAATAATCATATCTTTTGTTTTTAGGTTACATATTTCAACTTCTTTTAAATTTATTTTTAACTTAGCATTAAATCTCTTATTTCCTTTAGAGGTTTCAATTATTAATTAGTAACATTCCATTTCACTATAATGGTTGAAACTATTAATTAACAGAAACTTAAGAACTAAATACGGGGATAAGTTTCAAATCATTTTAAAATAATATAATAGATAGATGTATACACTTACAATTTATAGATCCAACTATATTTGAAACAATTTAAAATTTATATTTGTTTATCCAAATAAATCTGTAGTAAAACTACTATAGTGGCATTCCCGCTTAGAATCTCGAAAATGAATGTCGATGATGTGTGCACTCATCATCGAAATTATTTCCCAGCGACATAGAGGGGAGTACAGAACTCATTTCTTTTCAAAATTTTCTTTAAAACGATTCTTCCAAGTTATATTGAAATATTTATATCAGAAAATACTTATAAATAGTATTATTATATTCCAAAATCCTTTGAAAGAAATTTTTAAAATCTCGGGACTTAAGTTCTAAAATTTTCAATTTTCATTTATTTTATTTTCTTCGAATCTTGTTTCCAACTAATGTTTATAGATTTCACTACCTAACAACCAATATATTACAGTCAAATATATATCATTTATAAAAATATTATTTTATACATAAAATATACAATAGGAAAAATTATTTCATTTACCTATATTTCAAAATAAATATTGTGTCGGTCTGTCATATTAAGTGTTTAGAAATCCTTATTGATGTCGCAGCGTCCTATGCACTAACCAGAATTTATAAATACAAAACGGAACAAATTAACACAATATTAAAAACATTTCTATAACACTAACAAATACGCTCTCTCAAATATATACACTCAACGACTCATCAAAGGGGATTACTACCCTATTAATAAAGAGTCAGACCCCACAAAGCTAAGGTTTATCGCTACACCAAAGCTCTGATACCACGTGTAACATTCCGCCTTTTTTGTACGCTTTAAATCGATGATAAACCACACATGCCAGACTTAAACAATACAGAAGGGTGAATTGTTATGGAGTAAATAAGAAAAAGCAGAGAAAGAAAAAACAAAATAGAATCTTGCAGCAGAACGATAAAATATAATAATCAAATAAACAGTTCATGAAGTTGTTTACAAAACTTTTGATTATACTTATACAATACATATCAGAGTTACACATACCAGAGAATAATAAAATAATGCAGCAGAACAATGAAGTAATTAATAGTAATAATACGATCTTCGTCTTCGTCCTCCAAAAATAAGGTCTTCGAATCCTGTAGTGCACAGACTGACCCGAGCGAATTGAAAAGACAAAACACTTGAGTCAAACTAAAAGATCTTATGTGAGTTAAATCAACAGAAATAATATGAGTGGAACGGAATCAGAGATGTTTGCAGGATTTGACACCTCCTATCCAGGGTCTAACGTGAGTGCAGTAACTTAAGAGATGCTCGGGATTCACATCTCTTAAGGATCCGGTAAACTATTTACTATATAGTAATATACGCTATTATAATAGTGTATACAGTAAAGTATAATATAATTTAAAAATAGCGTTAAGGCTTTACATTTTCCACCTTAACACACTTTTATATTCTCATAGTCTATACACTACCGTAATCTCCCCCGTACTGGGCGTCGTCACAGGGCACTCCATAGGTATGGTACAAAACAAAATCGTATAAGGCACGCTAGGGTAGGTGACACGGAACAATTAGGCAATGCCAAGGTAGATATACCAATTACACTTCCGGACCGGTGGTAACGCGTAGCAGCTACTACCGCCCACCTCAAGCCGCAACCCCAAAATAAAAAAGGACCCCAATCAATCACTGAGTAATAGAATGGTATCGAAGTAGTGTGTCTGATAAAAGGTGCTACCTTCTTAGCCCGTCGATCGCTCCTGTTTTAGCCACCTTATGCCAACTCACGGGAGTCGGGTCCGCGTATATACCTCAAAGGAAACACCGCCACCATCCTACTTCATTCTAGAATCTTTACCGCGTACTCGGTTGTTAAATTGGTTTTTGGAGTTGGCAGAGAGTATGACAACTTCCGATCTCGGTCACTTTAACAAATGTTATTATAACACCGCGGCCATTTCAAAATAATTATACTTCAAAACCAGAGTATAATATCCAGTTCAAAACCATATAAATACGATATCATTTCCGTTTCAAAAACCAATCAATATGATATCGTTTTATTAAAACCCAAATCAACATAATATCATTTTTATTTCGAATATATCCTTTCCAAAATCATAGCACTTTCAAAATTATAATATTTTGAAACCAAATGCTTGAAATATAACCTTTCAAAACATAATACTTCGAATTTCATAGCTTCTAAACCATAACTTCCAAACTTAAATGGTTTGGATATTCAAACGGTATATAAAATAAAATAGTTTGAATTTAAAAGTATTTTATAAAGTAAAATAATTTCCTCGACTTCACAATTTTATTCACTTTAAATTAAATCTCGATTCATAACTTGCAATTCACTTTCAGTTTCAGTAAACCATTTCAATTTCAATATATTTCAAACTTTGAGTATTAAACAATTTCGAAAATAAGGTTGGTAATACGATTCAACAATTCAATGTTCTATTTTTTAGTTTTGAAATATTTGCATAATAAATCCATTTTCATTTAAATAAAAATCAAATTACAAATAACTAAATATTTACTTCAATTTATTTATACTTGAAATATTCGTTTAATTCATCTTAAACCAAAATTCAGTTGTAAAATCATACCTTTAAAATCTCAATTTTATTAAATTCAAATCAATTTCATATTTATCTTTCCACCTTATTCTCATTTAAGTCATTATAAACTCCAGAAATATAATTTAAATAAATACTTAACCATATTATATCTTAATAAAATCAAACTTTATTATTAAACTTATTTTATACTTTAAACCAAATTTTTTCATAGCATAAAACCAAAAATTTAACTATATATAAAATAACATTCATAAAATATCCAAATCAATATCTCATAAAACCATATATTTCTTTACAAAATCATAGAAATCATTTCAAAATATTTATATATATACCACGGTGTCTGTATATAATTTTCTACCCTATGGTTAAGTGATGCAGATATTTATCATTTCAATCTGTAATTTAAAATAAAAATACGGTTATATATCATTTCAAACCGCAATCCCAAATGAAATAAAATCCATAACAACTTGCAGTTTATAACAGTATAAAATACAGCATCCATTCATCCAATATCAATCATCAAGCATTTATCACCATCATCATCCAATTCAATCAATAACATCAATATAGAACAGATAATAAATAACAGGCATGTATCGCTAGTTTATATTCAATAATAAATTAAATAACAATTTAACTGGCAGTTTATATGCAATAATAAATTAAATAACAATTTAATTCTAATAAATTCAATTTAACTGGGATGATGATTAAAAATATGTCAAACAGTCATAAATAAGTTTCTAATCATATCATAAATTAATTTAACACACATATGAAATTTTAGAAGTTGTGAGTGGGTTAAAACACTCACCTATTGAATTTAAATTGAATTTAAATCCAATTTAAACTCAAAATTTAAACAGTCTTAGAATCCATCCAAACTAGTGTCATAATGTCCGGAATTTCAATACGATGCTAGCGGAGAAAACCGTGCGTGAAACGGACCTCGAACCTAAAAGTTATCCGAGTTAGAAGATTTAACGATTTAAATTATAAAATAAATAAAATAATAACCGAAACTTACACGTCATTCCTCGTTCTCAATATCAAGATGCAACCTGAAACCCTAATAATCCAGTACCCACGCACGCAAACGAACACATGCGACCTCGCCTTGGTTGAATGCGCCGCCGTTGGCCAATCGTGGCCACCACCTGAAGCTTGCTGACCTCCCTCAGACACCCACGACCCACGGCGATGACGATCAAACCCAAAACCCCACCAGCACCGCCGCTTCTTCATGCCCTAATTGAATTTTCTACGCCGATCCAACCGCCAAAACGACGAACGAACCTCACCGATGAGCTACGCTTATCGATCTCCACCCATCCATACCCGTGAATCGCCGGTCCATCGCAGTTGATCGTAGCGCAACGGACGGCCGAAACTTCTTCCTCAATTTTCGGTCAAACAAAAACCTAGACCGAAAAATGAACAACAGAATTGGCTTGCACTCCTCGAGAGCTTCAAATCCATGTATAATTCGATATAGTTTGAGAAGATGATTTTCCGGCTTTGAATTTGATTTGAAATTGCATTTTGGGATTTTGGGTTCTGTCTACCATTGAAAGAGGAGAAGCAAATAGAATTGTACGTACAGAAAAATAAACATAAGAAATAGGTTAGGGTTTATAACGAGGTATATATAGGCAAAGTTGAAATAGAATAAATGGACATGATTGACTTACACGTTGAACGATCACTACTTGGAACGGCTCCTAAAGCGATGGAGCCTAGCGACGGCTAAAAAAGGCGGCCGTCGCTAGCCGTCGCTTGTCGCGAATATATAGATCTGCAGCCCAGAGAAACATTTCATTCCCTTCCTTCCATTCTCTCAGCTCATTCTCCTCCCTCCCGCAACCAGCCGCCGCTATCCGCCACCAGGGGCCGTCGCAACCTTCCGTCGCTAATATGAACCTCTCCGCACTTGCCGGTATCTCCTATTTTCCATTATCTTTGTTTAATTTAGGTTTAAATTAAATTAGTTGATGATTTAGGGATTTGGAATTGGATGATTTAGGGGTTTGTAATTGATGAATATATGTTACTAGTTTATGATATATAGTTTATTATTTGAATTGGGTATATAATGGTAAACCTAGTTTAGAAAATTAGTTGATTATGTGTTTGAAAATGGTGATTATTGCGTATTAGGTGATGATAATTAGTGTTGATTTGGTGGTATTAATTAGTGAATTTATTGTTCACTTTGTTGTTAAAAATTATGGCTACTTTAAAATCCAAAAAATAATACATGATCATTGAATAATATGTTTATTGATAAGTTTATGAGAATGAATGTTATACTGTTGTAAGCTAACTACTTATTTAGTTCACAAAATCGTTAATTAAAATTTATGTAGTTAAAAAAAGTTAAAATACGTTTTAAAATTTTAGATATAATTAATAAATATTTAAATAATTAAATGAAACACAAAATAGTTTTTGTAGTTGTTAAAATGGTAAATCATAGTTCTTTTTGTGAGATAAGCAATATTTTCCGAGTTACTGATAGTTTCCATGGATTTTGATTCATAATTAAACGAATTTTATTTGGCTACATTACTAAAAAATAAAGATGATTATTTCACTACAGACCACTAACACTTCAATATTAATATTTTTTAATTTGTGCTTTATTTATGTGAACCCCTTAGAGAATTTTTGGTCCCGTCCAACAAGTGTTGTGTATGATCGTTATATGGATATTCGTTTTTCCACAGAATAGACATCTATATTCATCTGATACAACATTTGTTGGATTTGTCCTAGTATTTGGACAAGTTACAAACACAATAAAGTAATCATATTTTATAAATCATTTCAGTTTAAACGGTTCAGAAAATTTCGATGGCACTTTCTTTTTTCCCCGTGTACACGCATTTGTGTACGATACAGGGAAAAAGGGAAGTGCTGGTGATATTTTTTAGAATCGTTTAACCTGAAATGATTTATAAAATATGATTACGTTATTGTGTTTGTAATGGAAAGTAGGATAACCGGCCGTCAAAGTAAAAAAAACAATAAACTTAAGAATTGAAAATTTTAATGCAGTATTTATTTGAATTTGTTAAAATAGTAAAGGGTTATATATGAATTTTTACAAGACTTTAATATGAACTGTTTTATTCAATCTTCTAACCTACATTTTACAAATCAGGAAATATGTTCGATTATTTTCTCAATCGTAGTTGGATGTACGAACCTCGAAATGGTATGAAAGGATTAATAAAAGAACGTTTCTATAACGGTGTACACGTATTTATTAGATTTGCTCAATCTAATAATCAAAATAACGTAGACATTCGTTGTCCGTGTAGTAAGTGCAAACATCTGAAGCATTGGAAACCAGATGTAGTAGAAGTACATTTGTACAAATTTGGTTTTGTGCCTAATTATTACTTATGGGATCGTCATGGAGAACTTGTTCAACCTACACCTAATCCTATAGTGTTAGAGGACGATAATACTATGACCAATCCTATAGAAAGCATGGTACAAGATGCTGCACGATCAATGTTTCCTAACTTTGACGAAGGTGGTGATGGGAACGAAAATGTTGACGAAGAGCCGACCGCGGAAGCTAATTTTTTTATGATTTATTGGATTCTGCTAAGGGGCCATTGTGGGATGGATGTACAAGCGGAACAGAATTATCTGTAACCGCCAAATACATCACTATGAAATCGAAATTTAATCTTACAGAAGCTGCATTTACAATAGTTTTACAAACTGCAAAACAACACATGCCACCTAATAATTTGATGTGTGATAGTCATTATAAAGTAAAAAAAACTTATGTCTGCTTTTGGATTGCCATACCAGTAGATAGATACATGTGTAAAAGGTTGCATGCTGTATTGGAAAGAAGACGTTCATCTTACTAAATGCAGAATATGTAACGAGAAAATATACAAACCAAGAGAAAAGAAAGGAAAAGAAGTTCCCTCTAAGAGGATGCATTATTTACCCATCACTCCTAGACTTCAACGGTTATATGCATCTTCTGCTACAGAATGTCATATGCAATGGCACAGTGTGAGAACACCAGAAGAAGAACTTTGATACATCCATCTGATGGAGAAGCATGGAAACATTTCGATAAGAATTATCCTGAATTTGCGGCAGAGAGCCGTATTGTTAGGCTTGGCTTATGTACGGATGAATTTTCGCCATTTTCTCAGTTTCGTAGTAAATATTCATCATGGCCTATTATTACTACTCCTTATAATTTACCTCCATGGATGTGTACGAAAACTCCATATATGTTTCTAACGATTGTCGTTCGCGGTCCCGATGATCCGACACAAGGAATTAATGTTTATCTACAACCACTAATCGACGAGTTGAAAACACTATGGCATGAAGGAGTTGAAACGTATGACATTTCGAGAAAAAGGAATTTTCGTATGTTTGCTTCTTTATTATGGACTATTAGTGATTTTCCAGCGTATGGCATGCTTTCAGGTTGGAGCACATCCGGACGTCTAGCTTGTCCTTATTGTAAGGATGAAACACGAGCATTTTCATTGAAGTATGGAAAGAAAATTTCTTGGTTTGACTATCATCGGTGTTTTCTACATATCAATCATAAATTTAGAATGGATAAAAAGAACTTTAAAGCTAACAGAGTAGAGAGTATGCTACCACCTGAGGTTTGGACAAGTGAAGAGGTATATGAAATTGTAACAGACTACCCAAAGATACATGAAACTGGGGTACAGGTTGATATTCCAGGTAAATTGGACATTCATAATTGGTGCAAGCAAAGTATATTCTGGAGTTACCGTACTGGAAAAATCTCCTACTCGGACATAACATTGACGTCGTGCACAACGAAAAAAATGTGTTTGATAACGTGTTTAATACAATTTTTAATATGAAGGGGAAAACCAAGGACGATGTGAATTCAAGACGTGATAATTACACTTTTATAAGCAGCCCGAACTTCAATTATACGACGATAATAAGAAACCCAAAGCATACTATGAGCTAGACAATATGCAAGTAAAACTCGTTCTAAAGTGGGTGGAAGGACTTAGATGTCCTGATGGGATTTCTTCTAACCTCCGTAGATGTGTTGACTTTAAAAACAGCAAATTGAGTGGGATGAAAAGTCACGATTGCTACATTATGATGGAGTACTTTTTTTCCCGTGATTTTCAAAGAGCTGCTGCCTGTAATAATATGAAGTGTTATAACATAATTAAGTATGTTTTATAAACAGCTTTATTTTACGACGTTAAAGGTAGATCGTATACGTAAACTTCAAGCAGAAATCTCTGTACTTCTATGCAAACTGGAGAAAATATTTCCGCCTGGTTTTTTTAATGTAACAGAGCATATACATGTTCATCTTCCATCTGAAGCACTCCTTCGTGGTCTTGTGCAATATGGATGGATGTATCCATTTGAGAGGTAATTTAATTAATTTCGGTTTTTGTACCACTATATGAATTTAATTAATTTTGTTTTAGGTACCTGAATCATTTGAAGAAAAAAATTAGACAAAAAGCACGAGTAGAAGTTTCGATTTGCAAATCTTACCTTGAAGAAGAAGCTTCATTTTTTTCTCACATTACTTTGGTAACGATGTGAACTTATCGTTCGTAATTGTTCCCCGTAATGAAGAAACTATTCAGCAGGATTCTTCTCAAACAATGTTATCTATTTTTAAACAACATGGAAGACTTGCTGGAAAATGTGTGAAAATATGGTTAGATGATAGAGATTACCATATGGCACACACATATGTTCTTCTAAATTGTGTTGAAGTTGCACCATTTGTCAGGTAATTATGAATTCATATATAATTCAATTATACATGTATATATTAATTATAAAGGAATATAATACATATTTGCAGCATATACGAATCACAACATCCATCTGGCGATCACAATAAACAATTTGCTGGATGGTTTTCAAACTATGTTCATGATATAGAAAACTGTGTTGTTGACGAAGGATTACGACATCTTGCTATCGAACCAAAATGAAATGTCAAGACTTATCCAATATTCTTCGTCAGTGGATTTAAATTCAACACCGAAGATTACGGGGCTGAAAAATTAACATATAACAATGGTGTATTTGTCAAAGGAAGTGATGATCCAGAGGAGCATATAAAAGATTTTTACGGCGTCTTAACACAAGTTTTAGAGTTGACATATTATATACAACCTACAGAGAAAGTTTTTTATTCAAATGCAACTGGTTTAACAATGTTTCTGGCTTTGGAATTAACGTGCACAAAGATTATAAGCTAATTGAAATAAGGCATATGTCTCATTACTATAAGTATGATCCTTTTGCATTAGCTAAGAAAGCTTTACAAGTTTATTTTGCTCCATATCCATCCTTAAAAAAAGATAAAGCAGACTGGTGGGCTATTTTTAAAACGAAGGCAAGATATACGTTTGATGGAAATAATATTCCAGATGAAGCAGCGTATCAAGCAGATCTCGAGCCAAATACTGAAATAGTGATAACCGATGACATTGATGTAGGGTCGTTGACTGATGAATCGAATGTTTTAATAGATGCATTTGTAAGTACCGAAGAAAATGATATAGAGTACGAGACCGAGTCTGAATCAGAATATGATGAAGACTGATCATAGATGGCATCGCTTGTTGTATAAGTGTTAGCTATGTATTAACAATAATGACTATGTTCTGTAATATTCTGAGCTATGTAATAATAATGATGACTATATATGAGCTGTATCATTCTGAGTTATGCATTATTCTTTTCATGTACGCTTTTTTCGATGATTATGTGCAGAGTATGCTTATGTGATGATTATCACTTGATTAATAATTATGTGATGATTATGCGATGATTAATGATTATGTGATATTGATTGATGATTATGTGATGCTTATGTTATAAATGCTCTTTTGTAAGAAGTGTATGATATTATATATATGTTTGTCAATTATGTCCGATAGACGACGTGATCGACGAAGTACATCTCGGTCACCTTCACTTGGAGCAGGTCTGAGTGCCTCTGAGCCAGATCTCCTTCGAGTTGCGGAGATAGTTCTGAAAAGCGCTGGGTATGTATAAAACTTATTTGAATTATATTATATGAAATATATTGAATATATACATCAGTATTTCTACATAGGGTTCGAGGTGGAGCCGTCCGATTTCATTTTACAAGTTCGAAGGAGGCATACAAGAGTAGGATGTCCGAGTGTTGGCCTCAGTGGGATAACATACCAACACATATAAAAAATGCAATATGGGCTGATCTTATGGTAAATACAATTTTGTAATATATAATTATGCCTTATATGAAACCAAAAACAATATGCCATTATGCCTTATGATATCAGTTTTACGTATTATGTTCTGCTGATTGTTTTTTAATTATACAATCTCTTTTACATAACACGTATGATAATTCAATATGCAGGCAGCTGTACGTGTGGATCCGCAGGATATGGATGTTTTTGTAAATCATTGGAATAAAAAGATGCGGAAAAATTACAGAGAGACTCTGTAAGGGCTAAGAGTTCAAGGAAAAAGCCAAGTTGGATGGGGAATGATATTTTGGCTGGATTCCAACAATATTGGAATCTGAAGCATTCAGAGTAAGTTATATTGTCACTATATTTTTACATTTAAATGTGTTGAATTATTTTACTTAATAGTGTGTATAAATTAATAGGAATTGTCGGAAAGAAACAAGGCTAATAGGAACAAAAATCCCGCTTTACATCGTGGTGGCTCAAAATCCTTCCAACAACATAGGAGGGAATTGGTAAATAAATTAACCAGTATTTAAGTTATGCATGTATATATTTACTAGTGTCTCTTTAACATATATTCTATTTTTGTATATAATCTATTCTTGTATATACTCATGCAAATTATCAATGTAACCTATTCTTGTATATATTCAGTGGGCAAAGTATGGTAGGGAGCCCACAGCGGCTGAGGTTTTCAGAGTCACATATGCAGTGGAGCATACATATGAGGATGAGAATGTTTCATATGATTGGTCGGGTGACAAGGCTACTTCTGTAATGGTAAATATGTTTATTTCAGTAATGAAAATATTTCATATTCGTTTATTTCACAGTAAATAAGTAAATTGTATAGCAGTTGTGTCAACTATCTGTTCGTAATTGTAGGAGAGATATAACGCAGAGTATGCACGAGCGATACAAGCAAATGGATGGGAGTCGCTTGTAGTTGATGAGTCTAATCGGATATGGGATTCAATCATTGAACCAGCAAGTCGAAACAGACGTTACAGTTTCGGCAATATGGTATGTACTCAACGTTTACACAGTAGAAACCTGTATGCCATGAACTTCTTATTCGTTTGAGTTTATTACCAATAACTTGAGTTTTCTTACTGTTATTGTATGCCATGAACTTCTTATTCACTTGAATTATTTCACAGGCTCTTAATTTCCAAAGGTCGTATAAGAGATCCATAGATGAGGAAGAGATTGCTAGGATGCAAACGCAATTGGATGAGCTCAATGATTGGCGGAAGAGTCAGCTGGCGACGCAGATAGATGAGCGTATTGCTGCGTTCTATCAGAAGCATGGGTCAATGCCCAGGGAAGGAGGTGCAGATGATGATGATGCTTAGCTGATTTTGTTGAATATGCGATTATATGATTTTTGTTTGATGATAATAAACATATATATATTCGTGTAAATGTATTTGTTAATGTACTATTTTATTTTTCATAGGCTAAATAAATATTTGCTGAATAAAAATAAATAACACAGAATTTGAATTCAAACAGAAATTTTATTCAAACAAATATTTATTACAATTTTGAATTGTACAAATTCAAGCTCTCACTATACATATACAACTTTGATTACAATACAAATTCAATTACATCACAGTTTCACTTTTACATTTGACCTCACTACATATCACTCATGCACTCAACTCGTATATTTACCTTCAACTTTATTCCAAATTGAATCTAGCATCTGAGCAATCTGCAAAAATAAATATTGACGCGGTAAAATTGAAAAGAAAATATTTTTGCAGTATAAAACAAAATGTGGATTTTAAAAATAATATTTGCCTCAGTTATTTGGGTTGTTTGTCATCATTTAATTTTCAATTCATCATACAAGAACAGCTTGTGACATACACAATGTATCACTGTATATGCCACAAGGCCGTGCACACCAATATATACACTTGATAGATTTACAGGGACAGGTGAGCACAGGTCAAACCCAATATACCGGATTCAACTAAAGTGCAATAAAATAATGTCACAACTTTCAGCACAAGGTCAAATCCGAGCTACAAGCTAGATTCAACTCAAGTGTAATTCGAAAAACAAATCCAAATGCATATCAGACGATGTCACAACTCAGCATGTACATTATGCAAACTGAACATATCAATGACTACAATGACTAGAGACTTCAAAGAAATAAATGTCAGACAGATTCAAGATGCATTCATGTACAACAAAGACTGAAAAGCAACTCAACTCAAATGCAAAGAACAAAGGCTCAAATGACCAAGTGCACAAAGGCAGTGAAGTACAACATCAAGCTAATAATACATGATAGTAAGCAGTGCCACAAGACCACCAAGCAAAACAAGTCTGCATCAACTAATGCTGGGAATCTGAAACTGAAGTGTTTGAATTCGGGTGCTCTTTCTGTCACAAACCCAAACATAACATGTACCAAGAAAAATTTAAATATGAAGAAGAATAACTCTAATATCAATGAAGCTCAGAAGGTCCAAAAGTCAAAAACTGATCATAACAACAGTGGGTCTGCAAAAGGCAAAAAACTTGCAAAAGATGTTGTCAATGATGAAGCTGATGCTTTGTGCATTGAGGAGAAATCACATGAAGAAAAGGAAAACGTCGAAGACAAAGAAAATGCAGAAGAAAGTAAACTACATATATACATGCAACTTGAACTCCTCAATGAATACATGAAACATTGAAACTGACTCGAACCAATACAGTGACAACATACTATGATGACCAGAGTGACAATGCATGCTACAGGTCTGGATAACACGAATGCATAATCCCACATGTATGAAATTAACATGCAGGGATATAAAGTGACACATGAACCAGAGCAATCAAGCTAATGGCAAAAATGCACAGATCACACTCGAGTACACTGACTCAAAGCAATGCTCAGAGCAACAGCATACCAAATGAATCAATGAACAAGACTACATCAAGTATGCAATTCAAATGTATTCAAACAGTCTAGACAGTATACACTCGAGTACACATAGAAATAACTCAAACTCAAGCATGAAGAAAATTAACCAGATCAGACTCAAGAAAACGAAGGTTGCCACTTCAGCTACAAATGTATGAACAAAATGATCTGAGTCAAATCAGAAACTCAACTGTATACAAGTGCAAGTGGAACACAAGAAGTAAATCAATGAACAAGTCAGAGTCAAGCCAAGTCGGGATGAACAGACATCGATCAAGCATACAGGTCAATGAAGTTTCGAGTCAAGGTCGAAGCCATCAGAAATTCACGAAAACCAAAGCAGTGCCGTGATAACCAAGCAGTCATGGAATCGCATAAATATAATCAAAGCCGTGGGTCATCACGAAATCAACGCCTTGGCAAGGTCAAGTACAAGTTAAATCCAAAATCATCACAGGATAATCATCAAGGCGTGGAAAACAAGAAATCAAACAAGTCAAAAATCAATACCGTGAGAAGCAAGTATCAAATTATATGAATTTGATTAAGTCAGAGAAATCATCAACATCCAAGCAACATCGAATGGCCGAGAAAATCAATTGACGAATTCAAATAAATGTATATGAACGTAAATATAGGAATTCGACTTCTATAAATTCCATTCATCATCGGCAGTTTAAAAACCATCGAGTTCAAGCATTCAATCAGAAAGTAAAAAGGGCAAAAAATAACATACCGAAGCCATCTCAAACTTGATCAAATTCGAAGCAGTCAAAGCAAAAAGGGAAACCATTGATTGACAGAAAAGGAACGCCGAACCAATTATTCAATCGAGCATTCAAAGACGCTTCTTCGAATTTCACGAAAAGCCCTAATTTTAATCAGGGAGGAACGAACGAAGAAATCCCTAATGTTGAACGAACAGAGCCGCCATTATCTCAATTAAGGAACGGACAACAAAAGTTATAAAAAGAGAAAATGGGACGACCTTTTATTTTATAAGGGTTATAGCTTTTAAATTAGGGCTTATTGTTTTTAAATTGTTTTAAATTTGTATTTCAATTTTAAACCGTTGAAATTTCTAGTCATGTGACTAGGGGACAAACTACATGGCGTAGTTTGAGAATTCGCAACTCAGTGGCTGAGTTTAGTGGCAGGGTTTTGAGCGTAGAGTTAGGTAGTCAGTAGAGGGTGTCGCGAATTTACGTGTGTAAGCGTGTGAATACTTAATTTCTAGTAGAAACCTTGGGGGCAGCACGTAGGCAGGGTTTTGCCGAAGCTGGGTAAATTCTGTGTCGTTCTATTTCTGCATTTATTATTCTGCTGTTATTTGTGCTGTTATTATTTTCTGATCTGTGTTGAATTATTTTTTATAAGCTTCCGCAATTAATTTTTATAATTGATAGTATCACCCTATTCACCCCCCTCTAGGGTGAAATAGATCCTACAAGTGGTATCGGAGCTAGGAACAAAAGCCATTTTTGTTTTAAAAAGTTTGACTTTTCAAAAGCCAATTTTTGTTTTAAAAATTTGAATTTTTAAAATGGCTAATTTTGCTAAGGATCATTCCAATGTTATTCCTCCTATTTTTGATGGAACAGATTTTTTGAATTGGAAATTGGAAATTGAAAATGGAATTTTATTTAAAATTTGTTAATATTAAATGTTGGAATATTATTGAAAATGGGTGTGATATAGATGACGAGAAAATTATCTCGATTAATGCTCTTGCTATGCATATATTATATTCTTATATTAACCAAGATAATTTTAATTTCATCTCTCATTGTGAAAATGCACAGGAAATCTGGAATACTTTCCTTGCAATATATAATGCAAAAGTCAACAGCAATGAGAAATCCTCCACAACCGACTCAGTTAAAGAAATGTGCTTGATAGGATTTGTAAAAAGCAGTTGTGATGAGGATGATGATGATGGAGAAGTTGAGCTGGCATTACTAATGAAGAAATTCAAAAAGTGGAACCACAAATACGGAAATCCAACTCTAAATCAACAATTGAAAAGCAGAATAATTAAAGCACTAGACAGCTCAGAAGAACACGGGATCATTTGCAACAAACCCGGTGATATCAAGCCCAATGTCCTCAAAACCGACACGATTTTGAAAAGAAATCAAAAAGAAGAAATGCTACAGCCACGTGGAATACAAGTGATGAGGATAATCAAAGTACTAGCAGTGAGAGTGAGAAAGCAGATATGTGCCTTCGAGGTAATATAACTGATAGCGATGATGATGAGCCAAGCGAGGTATCAAAACTCACTCACTCAGAATTACATATATATTTCCACGAAGTAAATGGCTGTTTTGAAAGACTTAGGGAAAAATACGCTAAACTTGAATCACAAAAAGACACTTTGATAGGATTAAATGAACAACTTGACCAATTAGTTAAAAACTATCAAAGTAGGATCCCTAAGTGTGATAAGTGTCCAACATTCGAAGAAGAAATTAAAAAAAATCGGAAATCAATATAAAATCACTTGAAAATGAAATTCAAATTTTGAAAGAAAGTGAAAATAATAGGAGAGAGAATTCTATTAAAAACTGCACACAATTGTTAAACGAAAATGAATCTTTCAAAACACAAGTCCAACAATTGTCAACGACTTTAGATAAATTTTTAAAAAGTGAAAAATCGTTGAATATGCTATTAGGAAAGTAAACTGGTAATACGGTTCGATAGGGACTTGGATATAATCAATCTGAAAATGTTGGAAGCAATATTAATCAAGTTAATTCTATGAGCACAATTTGTAGAAAATATGGACACAATCACAATAATTGTTGGTATAGACCCAAACATGTGAAAACTATACCGATTTGGGTTCCAAAAGGCATAAATATAAAATCTCTCAAAGTTAAACAAATTTGGGTGCCAAAGGGAACAATTATAAATAGTTTTGGGTCTCCACAAAATTGATTTTCAAAATATTCTGCCACTAACAATCATGGACCTATAAAAACAAATAGGTCACAAAAATCTTTCATCGTGTAGGTGTGGTGGTAGGCTAAGGAACAACAACAACGTTCTCTGGATTTTGGCTGTTCCAAAAACACAACGGGGGACAAAGCAAAGTTCCTTAGCCTAGTATAAAGGTGACAGAATCACAATGGACAACAACGAAAAATATCGTAAAGGTAAAACAGGTAATGGTATATTTACTTGAACGATATATTAAATGTGATAATCTGCACCGTAATATGAGGTAAATCAGCCAATAATGTGATGATGAAAAGATGATGATTTTGATTCTGACTTATTCAAAATTGTTGGCCAATTATGTTCTTATGCCAAAAACACTATAAAAATCTCTAGATTCTTTGAATTACTTCATATATATTAGTTTGGATTAAAAATAGTGTTTTGTTGGATGATAATACGTTTGGTTATAATACGGCTAACTCTATATTCACGGTTTTCTGATTATTTACATGGCTTCAATTCAAATTCAAAAGAATGTCATTTAAATTGATGTTAAAATTGAGTTTGAAATTTTGGGTGCACACTTCATGATCTGGTCTACAAATTCAATTAGTGATAAATTTGTAGTGAAAAAGAAATTCAGATGCAGATTACACCGGTAATCTAGTTGATAGAAAAATTACTAGTGAAACGTTATTTGCTGAGACATTTAGTAACTGCATCGTTTTTCGAAGAAAATATTTGCATATTTTTCATTTCAAATAATTTTCAAATAGCAGAAATTTTTCTTATAAAACCCCTTCTAGAAAATCATTTTTGACCTTGTTTTCAGATTGGTCATTTTTAGAAAAATTGATTTTACAATTATTTCTGAATTTGATTTTAAATGTTTACATTGACTAATCTGACTCCCTAATGATTATCGAAAAGATGAATAGTGATTGAAAAAGTGATGAGTGTTAATATTAACCATACATTATAACTCGAGACGGTATAATTTGTAAATTTCTTTAGAAATTTAAACAAGAGTTATAAAACTTTTTGTTGGTAAAAATTCCATGACCATCTCTATTTCTATCATATTTCTAACGACCATCACTCATCAAAATTCTATATAGTTTGTCGATATGTGGTACTTTAAACAAGAATCATTCGTTTTTCATTTTATATTTCTTTTCTTTTTAAAAAAATATAAAAAAATAATAATAAATAAATACCGAAGTATTCACTCTCATTTAAAAGTCCTCACGGTTATGCATGGGTGAATTACTTGGAATTTGTTATGTGCTTCCATGCTCATTTAAAAGTCCTCACGGTTATGCATGTATGGAACGCATATCAAAATTGATTTTTAAAATAAACAAGTTGATTCTAATCCCATTAAAAAGTCCTCACGGTTATGCGTGGTTAGAAGATACTTGAATTCTTTTTTTTTAAATAAAATTGGAATACTACTAATCCCATTTAAAAGTCCTAACGGTTATGCATGGTTAGCAGATATTCAAATTCCTGATATAAATATACCACAAATAGACACAACTGTATGGTTTTATATGATGACATCATTTCCATCATTCTAAAAGTGGAATATGCGCCTAACAAAGTATTTATGATTTTTTTGTTTGATTTTTTATTGAAATTTAATATCTATATTCAATTGATTTTTAATGTTGGATTAATATCGATCATTTTATCTCTATTTTCTCTAACACTATTACTCTTTTGCTGATAACAAAAGGGGGAGAGAAAAGTTAAGATTTTGTCAAATAAAATCAAGTAAAGGTCAAATATTTTCAATTTGCAACTAGGCTCATTTGCATATTTTTAATTGTATGCATATATGTAGGGGGAGCTTTGTGTAGAGAGGAAGCATTTAAATAGGGAGGGCAATTAGAGTATATCAATCATCAAATACATTTAACATATTCAAAATCTTAAATATATGTTTGTTATCATCAAAAGGAGGAGATTGTTGAATATGCGATTATATGATTTTTGTTTGATGATAATAAACATATATATATTCGTGTAAATGTATTTGTTAGTGTACTATTTTATTTTTCATAGGCAAAATAAATATTTGTTGAATAAAAATAAATAACACAGAATTTGAATTCAAACAGAAATTTTATTCAAACAAATATTTATTACAATTTTGAATAGTACAAATTCAAGCTCTCACTATACATATACAACTTTGATTATAATACAAATTCAATTGCATCACAATTTCACTTTTACATTTGACCTCACTACATATCACTCATACACTCAACTCGTATATTTACCTTCAACTTTATTCCAAATTGAATCCAGCATCTGAGCAATCTGCAAAAATAAATATTAACGCAATAAAATTGAAAAGAAAATATTTTTGCAGTATAAAACAAAATGTGGATTTTGAAAATAATATTTGCCACATGGCTGTGTACAAAATGTGGATTTTGTCATCATTTAATTTTCAATTCATCATACACGAACAGCTTGTGACATACACAGTGTATCACTGTATATGCCACATGGCCGTGTACACCAATATATACACTTGATATATTTACAGGGACAGGTGAGCGCAGGTCAAACCCAATATACCGGATTCAACTCAAGTGCAATAAAATAATGTCACAACTTTCAGCACAAGGTCAAATCCAAGCTACAAGCTGGATTTAACTCAAGTGTAATTCGAAAAACAAATCCAAATGCATATCAGACGATGTCACAACTCAGCATGTACATTATGCAAACTGAACATATCAATGACTACAATGACTAGAGACTTCAAAGAAATAAAAGTCAGACAGATTCAAGATGCATTCATGTACAACAAATACTAAAAAGCAACTCAACTCAAATGAAAAGAACAAAGGCTTAAATGACCAAGTGCACAAAGGCAGTGAAGTACAACATCAAGCTAATGATACATGACAGTAAGCAATGCCACAAGACCACCAAGCAAAACAAGTCTACATCAACTAATGTTGGGAATCTGAAACTGAAGTGTTTGAATTCGGGTGCTCTTTCTGTCACAAACCTAAACATAACATGTATCAAGAAAAATTTAAATATGAAGAAGAATAACTCTAATATCAGTGAAGCTCAGAAGGTCCAAAAGTCAAAAACTGATCATAACAACAGCGGGTCTGGAAAAGGCAAAAAGCTTGCAAAAGATGTTATCAATGGTGAAGCTGATGCTTTGTGCACTGAGGAGAAATCACATGAAGAAAAGGAAAACGTCGAAGATAAAGAAAATGCAGAAGAAAGTAAACTACATATATACATGCAACTTGAACTCCTCAATGAATACATGAAACATTGAAACTAACTCGAACCAAAATAGTGACAACATACAATGATGACCAGAGTGACAATGCATGCTACAGGTCTGGATAACATGAATGCATAATTACACATGTATGAAATTAACATGTAGGGATATACAATGACACATGAACAAGAGCAATCAAGCTACAGCATGGAAAAAATGCACAGATCACACTCGAGTACACTGACTCAAAGCAATGCTGAAAGCAACAGCATACCAAATGAAACAATGAACAAGACTACATCAACTATGCAATTCAAATGCATTCAAACAGTCTAGACAGTATACACACGAGTACACATAAAAACAACTCAAACTCAAGCATGAAGAAATTAACCGGATCAGACTCAAGAAAACGAAGGCTGCCACTTCAGTTACAAATGTATGAACAAAATGATCTGAGTCGAATCAGAAACGCAACTGTATACAAGTGCAAGTGGAACACAAGAAGTAAATCAATGAACAAGTCAGAGTCAAGCCAAGTCGGGATGAACAGACATCGATCAAGCATACATGTCAATGAAGTTTCAAGTCAAGGCCGAAGCCATCAGAAATTCACGAAAACCAAAGCAGTGCCGTGATAACCAAGCAGTCATGGAATCGCATAAATATAGTCAAAGCCGTGGGTCGTCACGAAATCAACGCCTTGGCAAGGTCAAGTACAAGTTAAAGCCAAAATCATCACAGCATAATCATCAAGCCGTGGAAAACAAGAAATCAAACAAGTCAAAAATCAATACCATGAGAAGTAAGTATCAAATTATACGAATTTGATTAAGTCAAAGAAATCATCAACATCCAAGCAACATCGAACGGCCGAGAAAATCAATTGACGAATTCAAATAAATGTATGCGAACGTAAATATAGGAACTCAACTTCTATAAATTCCATTCATCATCGGCAGTTTAAAAACCATCGAGTTCAAGCATTCAATCAGAAAGTAAAAGGAGCAAAAAATAACGTACCGAAGCCATCTCGAACTCAATTAAATTCGAAGTAGTCAAAGCAAAAAGGGAAACCGTCGATTGACAGAAAAGGAACGCCGAATCAATTATTCAATCGAGCATTCAAAGACGCTTCTTCGAATTTCGCGAAAAGCCCTAATTTAAATCAGGGAGGAACGAACGAAGAAAGCCCTAATGTTGAACAAACAGAGCCGCCATTATCTCAATTAAGGAACGGGCCACAAAAGTTATAAAAAGAGAAAAAGGACCAGCCTTTTATTTTATAAGGGTTATAGCTTTTAAATTACGGTTTCTTTATTTTTAAATTGTTTTAAATTTGTATTTCAATTTTAAACCGTTGAAATTTCTAGTCGTGTGACTAGGGGACAAACTACGTGGCGTAGTTTGAGAATTCGCAACTCAGTGGATGAGTTGTGGCAGGGTTTTGAGCGTAGAGTTAGGTTAGTCAGTAGCGGGTGTCGCGAGTTTACGTGTGTAAACGTGTGACTACTTAATTTCTAGTAGAAACTTTGAGGGCAGCACGTAGGCAGGGTTTTGCCGAAGCTGGATAAATTCTGTGTCGTTCTATTTCTGCATTTATTATTCTGCTATTATCTGTGTTGCTATTATTCTGTGATCTGCGTTGAATTATTTTTTATAAGCTTCCGCAATTAATTTTTATAATTGTAGTATCACCCTATTCACCCCCCTCTAGGGTGAAATCGATCCTACAGATTTGTTTTGATGCTTACGCTTTATATATATATATGTGTACATATTATGATGGGTTTGACATTTGGTACTATGGATGTTGTGATTGATACTTAGTGTTTTGGTGGGTTTGGTATTTTGGTTATTGTGATTGATACTTGGACAATGTGGTTTGGTTTGGTGGATTTTCGTATTTGGTTATGTTGATTTTTGATGTAGCGCAATCTCGCTCGAAGGTCCTAGGTCGTTCACGACCTAACGAGAAAGATGATGAAGTGTACCTGCGACCTAACGAGTTGGGGTTTCAAACGTTCAAACGACCTAGCGCCTCAAATTTTAAGTCACAAGCAAGCTGTGGGAACCTACCCAGCGCGCTAAGGAAACCAATGAGCCGTTCTTTAGGTCGCTCCGACCTTACTCCAACGAGCTACGACCTATAGGAAGAACAACCTAGCGAGTTAAGACCAGTTCCTTAAGCCGCAGAAGTTAGGTCGTGCGCAGTTGTTTCCTTAAACCGCTGAAGCCTAAGTCGCTTCCAATGATGGGTCGCTTTTTGGCTAACTCGTGTTGTGTTGTAAATATGGAGTCTTTAGGTCGTGTGTGTTGTATTCATAGGTCGTTATTATTGTAACTTGTATTTGTTAACTCGATTGTATATAAGTCGTAGGTTGTGTGTTGTGTTTGTAAGTGTTGAGTCGCGTGTTGATAGGTCGTTAACGACCTTGGTTAGGTCGTACGTCGCGTAACGACTTATGTTGGGTCGGTGGACTGTGCTGTTGTGTTAAGTTGTACCCTATAAATATGGGTGTTGGGTCATTTGTAAGGGAGAGTTGATTTTGAATAAAACTTTGTGTTTGTGTGCTTTGTGCCACTTTAAAATTGGTAGTTGAGTGTTATATCCTATCTCCACTTTCGGCATTCGAGTGCGCTCGAATCAACGATTGTTGAAGCCAATTCATGAAATCAAGTGCGCTTGATCAACGTTCGAAGAATTATAGATCTTCTCTCACGGTATCGTGCGCGATCAACGTGTCGAAGATTGCTAGAATCCGGCATCTCTTGAGATCAACGGATTTGGGCCTTTGGGTATTCTTCAATTCATCGATTTATATTGTTTCATCTAATCGATTCATCGATAGTTTGACACGAAATCTTCATTTCGTTGTCATTCGTTATATCCGCTGCGTCAATTTCTTATATGATTTTGTAAATATATGTTAGATATGCAATATTTGATGATTTGGTTGTGTTGATATTGATTATATGGTACGATGGAATGGTGTTATATGTGTGGAATGATGGATTACATTATTTGGATTGATTGAGATTGAGGGTTGATGGTGCTGCAAATTGGCTGGAAAAATATTCCAGGTTCGGCTAGCGATGGCCATTTGGTCTAAATAAACGACGGCTAGCAACGGCCAATTTGCAACGATTTGCAACGGTTTGCATTAACAACCCGGGAAACCAACAACCCAACGGTTGCTTCCACGTGGATACTTAGCCGTTACAAGCCATTGCAAAAAGAACAACGGAGCCGTCGCTAAGGTCGTCGCTTTCTTCGGTTGCAACGAGGTATTTTGCAATGGCATTTAGCGACGGCTCGCGACGGCTAGCGATGGCCGCCTACGGCTTTTTTCCATCGCTAAACGGTGTGTCTTTTGTAGTGGATAAAATGACCCGAAAAGCCCGTTCTGGTTCCGGAACGAAATTTGGTCAACCCATATATCAAAATATATGTTTCTGAATATAATAAACGTAATAGAACAGATTTCAAGTTCAAATTCCGTTGTATGAAAAAGTTATGCTAAAATCAAGTTATTTCAAATTGATTTCAATTAAATTGATTTCAAGGCGTTTCGAGACCGTACATCAAACGACAAGTCCGATCGCTACGAAACTTGAAATCCTTCAAAATAATTCACCGTTACGGATCCGATGAAACTAGTTTCGTCAAAATCCAAGTCAGTGGCCAAAATGACTATTTTCCTATTAATTAAATAAATTAATAATTGATTAATTAAATCAAATATTCAATTTCTATTCTAAAATTGACAATTCTTATCATTTTTATATTTTTAAATCGTTCACACTAATTTAAACAAATTTAGGTGTCAATATAAAATTGATTAATTCCTCAATTTCAGTGTTTAATTTCAATTTCATTAAATTCAGAAATTAAAAATTAAAATTCCAAAAATCCATTTAATTTGACCTTTCATCCTATTATTTAATCTATCATTATCAAATGGATGAGATCAACATTGCATCATGATTTATTACATAATATTGTCAATTTTCAACTTAATTTCTATTAACGTAATATTTAAATATTAAGTTTCAATTATTTGCAATTAATTCAATTATTAAATTTAAATTCCAATAAATTAATAAATCTTGAATTTCCTTTCTTTTTATTCAACCTATTATTATGTTATGAAAAAAAAATTAACATCATTACATCTCATTCCCATTATTAATTCATTAACAAATTCCAAATTTTTATTTATTCTAGATTTAATTGTCAAAATCTTATTAAATCAACAAATTTAATTATTGAAAATTTACATGTCGTTACAGTCTAATTGATCACTTTTTTTCCTTTTTTGTTCTTCCTATCTGCTATGCACTTTTCATTTGGATTAGATTGATTGGGTACAGGCGGTGGAACTCTAACAGGAAGAGGGGAAGCCTAGCTTAGGTGGAGAGGCAATACGATCGAAAGAAGAAGAATAATCAGTTCATTTAACATTTAAGACAATTTTATCATGTGCATAAGTGTTAAGAAGGATGGTAGGTGTTGAGATGGAAGAGGAAGAAGGTGGATTGGAAAAGGTTCAAGGGATAAAGATACTTGGGTTTGAGTTAAGGATTCAACATCCAAGTTGCCATGCAAAGGATTTTTCCCCTCCAGCCAGTAAGGCATGTGTTGCATGTGTTATTGCTTTATTGAGTGGCATTATTAGTTAGCTTACTATTTGGGACCACAGAATTTACTTTGTTTTGCTGAGATAAAAAGGTAGCAACATTAACTAAAGTGGTGCACCCAATCTCATTGCCTAATGTGCACTTAGTGTCATGTGCATGTTCCTGATTATTTGCGTGCTTGCAATAGTGAAGCTCTTAAGTTTCCAATACTAAATCCTTTTCGTAGTTAATCTCTCTCTCTCTCTCCTCATCACCAACTTCTAATCTAATCAGATCATCTCCAAGCTCACCTAAATCATTTAACACCTAGAATTTATTATTTTGTCTCAGCAACATTCCCTATGACATCTTCACATCGTAGTTTTCTGTCACAAAAGAGCTAGAAGCTTTTTTTTCCTTTTCAATATCCTTTACATGATTCAAATCACCTTCCTTAACAGCCATTTTATTTCCTCTACCAGCATATTTCACCTTATATTTCCTTCTTATGTAAGTAACTCTCTGCCATTTTTGCTTCTTACTCCCGTTGCCAATTCCTCATGTATTTCCTTTGTTAATTGACTCCTTATTTTTCTCATCCATAGAGTGTACACCCATTTTCACCTCATTTTCCTTGTTGACAATGAAGCAATTCTGTTTTAAGTGCCCAAATTCCTTACAAGTACACATATTTTAGGCTGCCAAAGATATCTAACTTGCACATTTTGCTCCCCTCCATTCATCAATTGCATAGGGAACTAATCTGCCAATTCATTTTTAGGCGTTGATTCTTTTAGTTGATTCGTCCATGCATGGAAATTTTCCTAATCTACATGCTAGCCAATTAACTCTTATATGAGACATGCATACAAGGGATTATTGTATTGTTTAACCCATACTGGTATCGATTTATACTACCACACACATTACCGAATGATGGATCTCATGGTTTGACTATAAACAACTTATTTTTCATGAGTATAGGGTCTCTCTTTACAATATTTTTTCTAATCTTCCTCACAAGTCAGTAAGAATAAAAGGAAACAACCATCAGATTTCATATAACCGAGCCTTTGAGCTTCCATATTCTCTTGAGATGCTCTCTAACAGCAGTATAGGAGAGTGGTTTATCAAGAAAAAACAACAACCAGGTTCTCTTTCCTCACCTCACTGCCTGCCTGAACAACTTCATCAAAGGGACCAAAATATTTTGAAA
Source organism: Allium cepa (assembly GCA_030765085.1). Lineage (NCBI taxonomy): Eukaryota > Viridiplantae > Streptophyta > Magnoliopsida > Asparagales > Amaryllidaceae > Allium > Allium cepa. The sequence goes on from CM060928.1 coordinate 594,193,268, forward strand.
GTAAGTTAATTTTAAAGTAACAGGGGTGTATTTCCCTGCATTTCTTGGTTTGTGCTTGAAGAGAGAATACCATGCCCGTTGAGGGGGTTCAACAGTAGCAGAGGCAGAAAATGTTATGGATGAGAGTTGGGTTGGAAGATGAGAAGAGCCAGCAGGGGAGGGAACAACAGAAGGAGAAAAAGGAGGAAAAGGTGGCACAAAATATGGAGGATTAGGATCTGGAGGTAAGGTAGGGGAGGAGGTTTGGCATAGGAAGGAGAGTTGATAAGGGTGGCATGGAAGAAGAGGCAGATTCAAAATTTTAGAGCAAGAAGATAGAGCGGGAAGAAGGAGATCTACCATGAAAGAGAAAAAAGAAATTAATCAAGATATCATGATTTGGTTCATGTTAGTCTAAGTATAAATACTATATGATACTATGTTGACATCATTTCAGCACACTGACATTTTATTGAACGTAGGATAAAGCGATCAATTTTTCCATTATGCCCCAATGGTAGTTTTTATATTTATATTATTGTGATGTCTGTACTGTGAGTATGAATATCATAAAACATTAAATTATTAAAGTAAAATAAATTACAGATTAATCTAAATTTAAATTAATACTAAATATTAGTTTAAACATTAACAAATAAATATTTTAGTTCAATTAAACAAATTAAATATTATACAAACAACTGTAATAACTCTTATAAATGAAATTTTGTTCACATAAACAAAAAAATTCGTTCAATTTAATAAAAGAATTTTTTTTTAAAATTCATCATTTTTACTCCGTTACCAATGCACCTGATCCAGTAAGTACTTCGTACAAAAGTAACATAAAATATATTTTAAGTAATAAATAATGGCAAGTAATATTAAATTATAGATTTTTGCTAGCATAAGTGAATATGATTACAAATTGTATATTTTTGATTATTTTGACAAAATAGTCAATAACTTTTAAGCATGTGCTAACATATGAAAAATAATTTATAAATGTAAGCAAGATGTTAATGTCTACAAGTTGGGATGAAAACATTATGCCATTGAGAAGATTAAGTAAGAAATGTTAATTGATCCTTAACTCTAAAGTGACAAGGTAATCATATTAAAGAGCAAAAATGCAAACTAAAATACACATGACTTACACGAATATTTACATCATGCAAGAAACAAAAACATCGATTATTAAAACCAAAGAGAGGTGAACTAATTTTGGGTATTCAAATTATATATATATCATATGTATGTGCAAATACAATCACCCAAATCAACAATACCAAGACGAATCTTGTAACAACCAGTCTTTTTGACCATCAAAAGTCGACACTAATACATCCTATTATTAACGTACCAAGCATCTAAGTGCCGGAAAGACAGATTGTTAAGGTGAAAGAAAGAAAAGACGGAACAAAATCTGACATCGTGATGAGTAATATATAACTAGCGTGAACCCGTGCTACGCACACGGTTTTCATTTGAATATTTCGATAGTAAATACAGTGATAAAGTATTATTTCTTGACTTTATTGGTGTTATTGATATGAAGAAAATGATTTAATATTATCTTAGTAATAACTGGAATGAAAGCAACAATGATCGATATTACGATCAAACGCCTATTAGAAGAATTGGATTAATTAGTAAGTAAAATAAGTTGTGATAAATCAACATGTATTAGAAGAATCAGATCAATTAGCAATAAAAAAAGTTGTGATAAATCAAGTTTTCAAAAAAATAATGTAGTAGATGGCAGATTGTTCAAATTATTTGGATTTTTGTCAGACTTAAATTCTATAAATGAGTTGAAAATATAACAATGTTTTGCAACAGTAAACAACATAAGATGTTAACATTAGGTGAACTTTATCGCATGCATTATGAGTTCTGATAGTAGACAGACTGAAATAGACAATCAAATATTCGTGTGCATTGATTTCAAAATGTATACAGTTTTATTGTATTTATAGTTGAATATATGTTTTCCTAAGTAAAAATTGTTGTGATGATAATGAACTTGCATATTTCACTGAATCCATATCATGGAAATTGGATGTTAAAATTTTAATTATGTTTTCTGGTTTCTAATCATTTGAAAACCATACATAGTCCATGCAGCACCACTGATAAATCAAATGTTTAATGTTTGTGAAATGACATAAGCACAATGCTATAACCATACCTAGTGACGTTAAACTTATCAATATCACTTATTTAGATTAATAGACAGCTACTGGTAAATGTTTATGGATTCTAATTTATTTAGATTAATCTTTTCTTGAAACTATCAATAGACAGCCGTCAGTAAATGTTTTTAAGTAATCTTGAAACATACGAAGTATAACAATTTTTTTCACATCAATGTTAGTACATGTATGCTGCTATGAATGTTGGGAATTGATAAAAGAAAAGGAACTTTAGATATGTGGTACTATATATATATATATATATATATATATATATATATATATATTTTGTGTGGTGGAAAACTAAATTGATAAGGAGAATGAAGAAAATGTATCTCCTCCTTTTGTTAAACTAATAAATAGCATAGTTTACCGTTTGATAAACAAAAAAGAATACCATCCTAATAAATGAAATCTCAAATATATAGTTTTGAAAAATTACGGAGAATTTTGTGGTATTAAAGATGAATTTCTAGAAGTCATAGAGTTTCTTAACAAAATCTTCTGAAATACTGATATTTTAAACATTTAAACTCATAGGAATTTAAAAATGATTTGTCAAACTATACATATAAGTTTTGTTTTATTTTCTATAATTCTAATTTTGTAGTTTTGTAAATTTGCAATTTAGTATTTTTTAAATCTAATGTTTTCATTTTCTTCATTAAACTGTATATAAAGGAATACCGTAAGGTTCTTTTAGTCAATAAATAAATAAAACAACTCATTTAATATATTATTCCATTCAAAAATTATACTTCTGAAAATTTCCCCTTAATTAATCATATCCATCAATTTACTTATTTCTCACTGTATCAAACACCATGTGGTAGCAGTGAAATATGATTAAAAAGAATGTAACGTTTCATTTCTTATTTGCACATTACTTTTATACTACAAGTACTATTTAACATAATCTTATTTGATGATTTAAAGAGAATTAATTGTAAGCACGCTATTTTGATCCCATAATCTTTGCTTTAAGGAACACATTCACAGTTTAGTATATATAACTGCCGACCATGAATTATTTAATTATTAGTTAAAACAAAATTTTTGCACATATAACATTATTAGTCACAGGATTATAAAAAAAAGGACAACCCATATTCTCAGTAAAAACATGCAGTAGAGTACAAAATTATCATGGGTCGACAATTTTTTGTCTTAAAGAACGCAAAACACAAATTTACCTATTGAATTGAACAAAGTTGATAAATAAATGTTTAAAATAGTTTACATCAGATTCACTCCTATCCTTTTATCCTTTCGGAAAGATAAAATGCATAAGCAATGTACATCAATGGTATCGCATCATCTAGTTTTAGAACACTCATTAACGTACAACATGAAAAGTCAAAACTACCATGCAATATACGCTGCGTGTCGCTTCCTCACTACCCACTATTTCAGTTTATTCTTCCTGTTCCTGTAAAACAATAGCAGGCATGAAATGATTAGTATAATAAGACATGAAGTAATAAGTAAAGCAAGAATTAGTTAACAATTGTTCAAGAAATTTTTGTATGAATAAAGCATTCAACAATAAGAAAGTGATGGCGATAGGATTGTAAAATGGGAATCATTGATTGTTTTATTTATTCAATGATTTTAGAAAGGAAAAGAAGACATTATCTATCAATTTTAATTGCTTTACCAATCCTCACTTATGTTTTTCAAAGAAAAGGCATTGAAATCTAAAACTGGAGTCATATTGAAAGAATCAAAATAGGACAATAATCTTGGCCTACCCCAAATTTTAACGTGGATGGGATGGAATCTTTGAATGTTTAAGCCTAGCGATGAACTGAAACAAATGGTTAGCAGTGGAAGTAGTTATGAATGATGCACAAATTCATTAGTGGGTAGCTAAATGCTTTTGCAGTATCTTCTTAGTTGAGTTTTTGTAGAAACTGAAGATGAATATGAGCAAATAAAGTTATCAGTTGGGTATTAGGTATAATTATATAACAAAACAACTTGTGGTAAAAAAAAATTATATATGCAGATTACATTGATTTTTATATCCTCTTGTACATTCTACATCCAATAATAAGCTTATTAAATTGGTGTCCGAATGAATAAAAGCATACCAATTCAGGTACCGTAAAAGCAGCTTAATCTACATAATCTTTTTACACAGTCCCAACAGCAAATGAAATAGACATGCAAGATATCTAATAACTAACCACTCCAATGTAGACCAATGACTCATATTACATTACACTTATTCCAAAGCTTGGCACAAATTTGAACCATCCTAAGTTGTGATGTTGATTTGTGAACAATTTGAATTTATGTGATATAGAATGGCATTCTTTTAACAACGGATGAAAAAAAGAGAATTGTAATTAAATGAAAACATTTTTCCTAAGCATGAAATGATGAGTTTTAAGTTATCAGATATTAGGCAAAGTCTGACTGTTTTACCAAATGCTAGATCGAGCTCTATATGTCTACTAACTCAATTCCTTTTAGATAGTGTAAGCGGGCGTTCATTCCAAGGTTCGAGTTACCAAGAAATCAGAATGAAGGTTGCATTTCAAGGTATAATTACTAAAATATCAAATAGTTTCAATAGTGTTTTAGTTCATAAAGTGGCTACATTTAATGCTTAATGGAATGAGATTATGAAATAAAATTTCTCACATGTATTGGGGAAAACATATTATACTATTTGCACTTGTTGCTGAAAAGAAAATAAAAAACAAAGAGTCATTTTCAATACAACAAAACGCATACCAGGCGCATAATATAAACTAAGAAAGAAGTAGTTTAGCGTGATGATGCTAATGCCATCAAAATATCATTGAAATATGTGACACATCAAAATATGAAGCTCTATTAAATGTTTTTACATTTGTCGTTTTATTTTTTTTCTTTATTTAAACACTCAAGTTTATCGATGTCCTTTTATATGTATATTGTAATTTATTGATCTTTTTCCTTTTCATAAAACTATTTCCATTTGAAATATATTATAACTTCATAGTTTTTCATGGTCATCCGTTTTAGTTGGAAATAAGTATGGGCAAAATTTTGGAGTATCCATACTAATATCTTTTTATATACTACATCGTTTATTGATTTTTTTCCATTTAAAGAATAGTTTCCATTTGATATATATCATATTATATCTTATTTATGTCAATGTCAGTTTTCATATTAAATAATTTATTGATTTTTTTTAGAAATTAGTTTCCTTTGTTAGAAACAAACAAGAATAAATTTTTAAGCATTACCAATTTATTTTCATTCTAGTTAAAAAGACATGTTCAATCCAGTTGTGAAGGCTTAGAAAAACTTAAATTGCATCTACTCTCCATTGTAAGGTTGAAATAACAAATTTCTAGAGTTGTAGTTGAAATTATGATTGAAAGCCAACAATTAGAAATACAATGCCTTAAATCGTAATGTAAAAGTCAAATTTAAAAACCATTAAGCTTTTCTTGAATGCTTTGAACTAAATATTTGAAATGAAATATATAAATTTGAAATGGATCGCTTACGCCAAGTGATAACCATACATTTCTTCTCCATTCAAGACAAAGAATGCATTGATGTACTTAATCATAGTAATATCCAACATAAGTTATCTTAGAATAATCACCCATTTTGAAAGAGAGATATTGTCTAGAACTATGTCCTAGCCAGTATTTCATTTCCTCTCATACTATTTTCACATGACTTGCATATTTGTTGTGAACAGCCGACAATGAACTACCAACCCCCGTTGTGTTAATACATTTTATAGTATTATTCCACTATAACATGCTCCTAATAACAACAAATTTGGATCAAAAGGTAATGTTTCCAAATATATATAGCCACGTGCCGAAAGCGGTGCATATAACACTCCTTAAACTTCGCATGTGACAAATTCATTGTAAATTTTCATATAATGTTCATGTGCGAGTATATGAAATTACAAATTAAGGTATAGTGTTCATTTCAAAATTGAAGGTATATTTGGGATTCCTATAATGCTATTGAAAGGACAATTGAGAAAACAATCAAATACAGCAGAAATATTAATAAACTGTAGATCCTTATCAAGAAGTATTAGTCAAAGAAATTATACCTGATTGTTTTTAAGCTAGCAATGGAAATTAAATCTATTGAGCTTAACAGCTTCCTAAATTCTTGCAATTCTTGCACGAATAGTGCACATTCTAGTTGCTAAACTCAAGTCGGATAAGCATGGGTATGTGCGCCCCATTGCTTACTACCTGGAAAGTTGAATACGTAAGTAAAGCACACTATAGTAAAAGCGTAAAACTGTGTGGATGAAATTGTAGATAAATCAAAGCGTAAAACAACCTTAGTGAAGATTACGAAAGACTTCTTGGTAAACAATATTTACTATGAGATTATGTTGCTATTTTGAATTTCAAAATCAGTAAAATGTTTCTATTCTTTTCTATTCATGCCTTTTAGTTTGTTTATTAAAACAATATATAAAGTTTCTAATTACTAATTTTAAATCATTAAAAAAATTATTTTTATATGCCAAGTATTAGAATATCTCATTATTATCAATTGAATAAATCTATCGAACAACATAAAGAAAATACCTTACAAAAATGGCACGCATGCATAGAAGCAATAAATAATTAAATGTATTAAAGTGATATTTAGTACATGATATTGCCTTTCAAGCATAAGAAGATATGTATTGCATCAAAATACTGATAAATATAATCTTCAATTTTCCATGTTAATCTTATTATGGATAATTTTCAATGAATACCTTTTTGCTTGTTTATTTTTTGCTAAATTTGTTAAGGAGAATAAAAGCATTTGTTAAGAAACATGTAATTTAAACACTTCCAGTCTTAGGTGGACAGGTAAAATTACATCGATTGGCAATAAAGTGCTTTATTTTCATAGGTATACAAAAGTGCAATTTACTGGCAATAATTTTTTTAGACAGTGCTCAAAATGAATATTTAGTACATGATTTTGCCTAGTCCTACCAGTCTGAGTTACTGATTTTATTTAGCATTAATAATTCAATCATTAAAATACGACAACGGCATTAACATCAGCAGTGGGTAGCTTCAAATCGTAGGCAATTCTATAGGAAAACAGTGACTTATCAAGCATGTGTAGCATCATAAAATATGGTTTACAATTATCATTCACCAAAAATCTAAATAGTAAATAAACACGTATCTACAGCATCAAAATGAAAAGCATGTATCAAAGAACTCCAAATTCACCAAACTGAGAAAGCTAACATGAGTTGAACAGCAATAATACCATATGCAGGAATAATAAATGATGAAAAAATTAAACAAACAGCACTGATTCTACTACTTGAAAATAATAGGTATTTCTTTTGGAAAAACAGTCTAAATTTAAAACAAGATATCCTTTCCAAACTCATTAAATGGTAACTAAACGCTTGAAGCTAAAGTGGGGTAATAAATGATAGACGCCAAATATCACTTAAAAATAAAAGGAAAGGAAGATAAGTAATCAAAGAATTCTCCTCATATGCAGTAGAAAGGGGTTGAAAAGTAACGCAAAACAAACTTACTATTTTGAAAGATGTTATCGAACATAATATAGCTGTAAAAGACTTTATTCAATAGGTCATATTTGTAAAAGACTTTATTTTAAAGGAGAAGATACTGGCATACCAGTAAAAGAATACTCTAGCTAAGACACTTACCTCTACCCTACCTAAGTTTTATGGGTTGAACCTATCATCCGCAAGGACAAATATGAGAATAGATGGACAATATATATTACTTATTAGCAGTGCCGTGATGTTAAGAAAGAATATAAACATGTAGATTTGTAGTTTGTAAAGAAAGAACAAAAATAATAAGGTGCATGTTAAGAAAGAGGAAATAATGACTAAGAAATTAATGGTTAATGAAACAATTGTGAGGACTACTATTACTGTAGAAGTTTGAGTTAATATCAAGAAAAACAAAAAATCCCAATCTAACAAAATTGACTAAATGTAATTAATAAGGAAAAAAATCATATTTAATACATGTAGTTGGTGTTATACAAAGATAAGAACTTGTTTAGAAAGAGTCACTCGTTAACTTAAACTCGATTGACTTTTACCACATAACAATCTTTGCACTTCAGATTTGTGTTTACAGTTATCAGTTGCATATTCTTTTATTTTATCAAGGATCAACTGATTGAAAAAAATTATTTCTTTCTCCAGCACAAAGATAAATACAAATTTGTTCATATATTGTCTTTTATGTGAATAATGAAGTACCATGTTGATATGAAAAAATGAACAAAGCTGACAAAGCCATAAAAATTGCATAAATGTTGTTTCAAAGCACGTGAAAAATAGTACATATACCTGAATCATTGACAGATTTTGTTTGGAATCCATAAATTTAGCATAGCGGAACAACCTGTATGCAGTGTTAACTTTATACGTTTCCTATTTTTGGTAGATTTATCTCCTGCAATTTATAGTCAGAAATTGTATGTTAATGGGAAAAAACTCAACTACAACCTTCTGGGACTTATGTTTAAAATAAATAAGGGAAAAAAAATTGGTTTGAATGGAAAGATTTTTCGCAGTTTGTAGTTTGAAACCATTCTTCTATTTACAAATTCGCAGGATTCAATCGGTTCTAATCTAAGTATATAACAAATTCGCAGGATTCAATGGGTTAGAATCTTTCTAGATTTTTTGCATGATCTGAGAAATTAATAATGGTCTTATTGCATAATAAGAATTATAATAAAGTGTTTATTTTATTGACGTTTAATATGAGAACTGCCATAGGTCATAGGTGCATAATTGTACTTATTTGAATTTGATTTACTCATTTGATTAGATGGCTCCTAACAAAGATGTACTTAGTGGGATATACCTCTGAGTAAGTTTTGTAATCATCCATGTGTATGTTTTTAATTGTTGCTAGGCTATACATGGTAAAGATTTATTAATAACATTCAACAAACCTGATAATCTAAGGAGCAGTATATTATTAAATTATATACCATATAGACACGCTATCATGCATCAACGTTTGTTAGTAGTAAAATGCTTGAAAATATTGTGAAATGCAGTCAAATATTTGGGAATTTGATAGGCACTGATGATATACCTCAAATTTTGGACGGATGATGGTTCGCTTAAATATATAAAAAATGAAAATAACAATAACATTACAAATTAGGTCCAAGTGGCCATTTTTTCCATACTTTGGGGATTTTGGTATCAGAAATATTGATGTTGTTTAGCCAAAAAATGAATAATTGTACCTGATCTATTATTATTCGTCAGACTGTAGAAGAAACTCAGTACTATAACCAACTATACAAATGCTCATTTTTGAAGAATTGGGTTCAAGTAGAAGTTTATTTATTGTAATTTCATGGTTAAATTAAAGAGGCAACATTAATATAAGTAGTAAAATATATATCAAATAAGGTTGCACATAATTTCATGGTAATAAATAATACAAAAAATTCAAAAGCATTTTTTATTTTTGCAGAATAACGATGAGATTATACTACTTAAATAGATACACTAAAATAAATAAAGTAGGTAAAGAAAGGGTATGATGAACAAATAAATGTTGGCTGTCATTTTAAGCATTTCCTTATCAAATCAAGTGTTGTCTCTGTTGAAAAATTACAATTCGATCAAATATATGATCTTCCCCTTTTGTGACATATTTAAGTGAAAACTAAAGGAAAAATATATGTCATTCAGAATTCATGTTATACCAAAATATCATATAACAATATGATAGTTTCATTATTTCATATTTGGTATATGTGTCATTTCAAGAATGTATCATACAAAATAAAAATAATCTTAGTAAAAAAACACAACTTTCAATGCTATTTTTAACAATCATCCACTTTTGTAAATAGGAATATAAGTCCTGTTTGTGGCACAAAGAGGTAGAGATTAGAATTGCATATTTATAAACATTACCAAAAGCAATGATCTTTCATTGATGTCTAATAATCTCGACTTTTAAACACAGATAAAAAATTACGGGGCTTCGAGATCGCATCTTAACCTATATGTCCATACATTATTTGATGTGGGATTGAGTGATAATCAGAATTTATTCTTATATGAGCGAGAAGAATCACTTGACTTCTTCTACTCGCACAAAAACGTAAACACTATCCAGTAAAAAAATGTCAATTCTTCAAGAACTCAAAGTCATTTACAACCATAGCAGCTTCATAACATAAAAAAATTCTAAATAAACAATATATACAAATTGATTACCCTACAGGGCAACGAAATAAAAAAAATTATTTCACTCCAATTTCCAGTTGACAGGAATTTTAAAATTGAAAAAGTAGCGTTGTTCATTGAATTATGGAGTTTAACCTTAGATGTAGATAACAAAGCAAGCTAATAGGTTAAAGAACAAAAGGTCCATGGGACTTTATTTTGTCGATGGGCTCAATTTAGAAATGAAAAAGCAGTCAAGATTTGAAGTTATGACCACTATGCAATTTTATGAATCTTTGGATGAATTGCCAAAAGAAACTATCATCAATGAACATAGACTTCAATTTCTTTCAATGTTAAATAATTATTATATTCTAATTCAAAAGTTATGGTCTGCACTGCAAGCAGTTCATTGATTGTATTTTATAGAACTATAAACTTAATTTCTCAACATCTGCATTGGATTTTTAGGCTATACCCTTATTCAAGTTATCATTAACGTGTACAGTGGTGAAATATATCATATGGAAATTTATGAGGAAAAATTTAATATTTGTTTCTAACTGACAATCTATATAGCTTCGTTTGAAAAAATAGTAACCTAATCTATTATAGATCATTCATCAACTTATATCGGTACATTTCAAGATTTAAAAAATTAGACAATAAAGGAAGCTCTAAGTCATATCTATGACCACTTGGTGGTTTAAATCAAAATCAACAGAGAAAAAAAACCAACCACTTACCTCAATTGGATGTCAACAAAGGCACATGATCATTATGCTGGAAAATGCAACTTAAATTCAACACTTCCCGTTCAAATTTATCCATACTCCCACGTTTCAGCTGCAAAAAGTCACGCTCAATTGGAGGTGGCACCAAAGACGACGACATGGCCACTTCCTTGCCTTTGCCGTGGAGAAGCAGTTTGAGGTATTCGCACGTGTAGCTGAAGGTGAGATCTTCAGGGTGAGATGATGAATTAGGGTTAGGGTTTTGTGAATTGGAGTCGGATGTCAGCAGATCGGAAAAAATTAGGATAATTTGGGAGGAAATGGATATGAGAGGAAAGGGAGGATTAAAGTCAAATGGGCGGAAGGAGGAAGAACAAACGAAAAGCGTACACGATAAGAGAAGAAAGAAAGCACGTTGTATGACGTGACGCTTCATTTCTAAATCTATCTCACTAATAATATAATAGTATAGATATATAATAGATCTTTATAAAAGAAGGATTATTATATATACATCTATCAGAGTAAACTAACATATCATCATCCTAGACAGTTATAACAGCATGTCCTCACAAATGCTGATAAATACAAAATAGTAAATGCAACGGAAATAAAAGATACGTGGATACGTCTAGGAGGCATCAAGATCATCTGCTAAAACTCCAAAGCATCGAAACTAGATATGAAAATATGCTCAGGCTGACCGAACATTATAAGAAAATAACACCCAAATCAGTCTGGTAAAGTAGCGTGAAAAACACAATCATATGGATTTCTAATGTTATGAATTTTTTCAAAATAAAGGTATCTTGTAAGACTACACCGCACATAAAAATGGATGAGTTTTTACTGCAACAATCTGTACTTTAACAAGCCTAAATTTCGATAAAAATCAAAACCCAAGTCCATCAAAGCACATATTGTTGGATTTGTTACTGGAAAACTAAGCATGAGCATTATCAGAGATTGATAGAAATCTAAACTCACAGCGGAAACAATAATAGGATAAGAACACTGATTATGACTACTACCTTGAAATTAAAGGTATTCCTAAGATAGAAGATTGTCACATCAGTATCGAGCATAAGAGAAAAGAAGGCTTTTCTAATAACTAAACACATCCAACTCTAGTGATATTTTCCTCTAGATCTATCCTGTAGGTTGAAATGAAACGGGGGCCAGAACAAAGTTCTAGTGACTGAAAAATTTATATACTATCCATAACATAAATTTATACCGATTGGTTTCCATTTAATTGTTATGTCTACTAAGATTAGCAATTCTAATCTAACCTTCCGTTGCACACATGATTGCTTACCTACCCATTCCCAAGTACAAAACACTGATGAAGCCTTATCTGTGACGACCGCCCATGACTCCCGCACCAAAACAAGAGAAAAGAGCGCTGAAGGGCGTGCCAGGTAGCCATGGACAGTAGTCAGGGTAAAATAAGCATCGTAGAAACTCTATCGCATAACTCACAGCGCATGGATAAAATACAATAGAGAAATATATATATATATATATATATATATATATATATATATATATATATATATATATTGAAGCTTCATAACAGGAAATCATCATATAAGCATCACAGTAGTTTGATACAATCATCCAGGCAAATCCATACATCAAAGCCTCACTACATAGCACTCAGAATATATACAAGCAGCGGAACACCCAGTACAAATAGTAAGAAAACTAATATGCAAAGCCTCCTGCTCGTCTTCGTCATCATCAGCGTAGATCTCCAAGAACAGCACCTGTCACCTGCTAGCTAGTCTGCCCATCCCAACATGGATGAACAGCCCAAGGTAATAAGAGGAGACATAAAACCTTGAGTCAGACAAAGTCTTAGTGAGTAGTAAATCAACTATCAAACATACCAAAAGAGCATAAGGAATAAAAGGAATAGGAACCAAACCGTCCCACTCCACCTTTTTCTACAGTGATAGCCCCCAGACACACACTAAGGAAAAGCAAGCATAATATAGCAGATAATTAAAGTAAAGCAATAATCACTCGAGTCAAGGGCGATGCTTTCCAAATACAAACCCCCAAGGCCTAAACCAAGATCAGATAAGCACCCAGAAAATACCGCTCTTGAGACCGAATGATAATACAACCAAACATCCATGACTCTGGCTATCACTGTTATCATTGCCATGATTTCACCGTTAATTGAATGACCACCTGTCAAGGGCTAATGGTAACCCCGGTTCTAGACATAACTCCGCACGTCGTCGCAGCCCGTGCCTAGGAATTTTCGCAACTACCCAGAGTACTAGCACGTCGTCGCAGCCCGTGCTTGGAACGTCGTCGCAGCCCGTTCCAACGTACTCTTGCTTTGAGCATGCTAGAACCTTCAACAACGATAAGATCTTAGCCTCCTAGTCATCCTCCTCGACGACTATTTCCATACTAGCTCAAGCGCCTCTCAAGCTAACCATTATCACCTACCCGGATTGCATTACCGAGTTATCAACATAACTTTGCACGTCGTCGTAGCCCGTGCTTGGAACGTCATCATAACCCGTCCCAACTCAACATCATGGTTTGCCTCCTCGCATCATGGCAAAGTCCCATCTCAACATCATCCAATCCATACATATGAGCTTCAACATCCGCTTCATATGCCATAAGCAGCTTTCACCATTCAAGAGCCTTTCCACTTAGCTTTCGAATCATCTTCAATCATCTTGTTCCAAATCAACTACTAGCTAACTTGGAAACAATCAAATCAATCAAACAATCAATCATTTAAACAAGATCTAATGAGCAATATCAACTATAATGGCAATTTCGTAAATAAATGAGCATAAGTCTAACATGCATGAATCATAGGTTTTTAGCATAGATCTATCAAATATAAAACATGGGTTTTGTCTCTAATACTTGATAAATGAACATGCATAAGTAAACATCTTCACAAATAATGAATCTACACTTGGATCTAAGGAAAATGCACAAAATCACTATCTACAACACTCCAACAAACCACCAATCCAATATACTCCTTTGGGTCCGCGTGAGAGATAACTACCACTCACCAAATCACCTAAACACCTCAAAAACTAAACACTTCAGATCTGGACAGCGAAGATCAAGGCTTGATCCGGCGAAATCTCGCTTAAAACGATGAAATCTAACTTCGTTGGATGAAGATCTTCAACTTTGGTACTTGAATCTTTGATCTCGATCTTCGATCTTGGATGGATGTTAAAACTAGATTGGAATGGAGAAAAGAAGATGAAGAAATGTTGAAGTCGAGTTCCCAAAATGGCAGCACTTCGTCGCTTCAAAAACCGGTGCCAAAAAGTGAACCTAACCCCTCTATTTATAGGCTGAAAACTCCTTAGGTCGTAACTCGTAGGCTCGGTTTTAGGTCGTCGCCGACCTAAGAAATCTCCGACCTAACATAGGTCGCTGCCGACCCATGCCATCCTGCGACCTAGTACGCGCATGCAAGACCCAACGACTCACAACTCATCTCAACAGTGCAGCCTAATGACCTAACAATCTAACGACTTAAGCCCAAGGCCGACCTAACGACTTATAACATTAACGACCTATGACTCATCACTAAGTCGCTACCAACTTAGTATGTTCAGTCCTAACTCACGCGACCTAAAAACCCTGCCGACCTATCTTCCCTAGCGACCTAACTCCTAGCCGACTCAACGACCTAACGAGATAACACCCTGCCGACCCAAGCCCCTACCAACTCAAGACCCCACGACCTAAGCCTTAACCCCTTAAGTCACTAACCCATGAGTCGGTCACTTCTTAGGTCGGTCCAACACTAAGTCGTCTAACCTTTAGGTCGCTGCTTCTATAAGTCGGTCACGACTTATCCCATGGGTCGGTCAGATTCTCCCATGACTCGGTCACACTCTAAGTCGTCTACTCCTGAGTCGCTGGCTTCCCTAACTCGCTCACACGACCTAAGACACTAAGTCGGCAACTCTATGACTCGGTCACGAGTTAACTCCATAACTCGTTCCAACCTATGAGTCGGTCACGACTCAACCCTTCAACACACGAGTTACTCTCCATACGACTCAGGCTAGAGACAACATAAACAACACTAACGACCTGTAAATTCCACGGTTTATCGACACGTAAAACACGGGTCGTTACATTCTCTCCCCCTTAGGAATTTCGCCCCCGAAATTCCAAGCAAACAACAGCGATCAAAGATAATTCGCATGCCTACCATCCATAGCAATCAACAAACCATGCATCCAATTCTAGCCTAGCATGCAGAATTCTAAGATAGGAAATCAAGGTACAAATTCATGAGATGTCACGACACCTTAGGGCCATACCTCGAAGAGTTCTGGATGAGCTGCCTTCATCCTCTCTTCCTCCTCCCACGTACAGTCGTTAACATCATCACTCCATTGTATCTTGAGCAACGTAATTGTCTTCCTCCTAAGCTGTTTCGTATTGGTTTCAACAATACGAAGCGGCTTACGAGGTCTTCTCACAACTGGATCAACCTCTAAGTCTTCACAGCTATCAGCAGAAACCACCGTAGTTGGGTCATGCACATATTTCCGTAGATAAGATACATGAAAAACATTGTGCACACCCACCATCTTTTCCGGTAACTCCACTCTATAAGCGAGTTTTCCAATTCGCTCGATAATCGGGAATGGTCCAACAAATCTCGGAGCTAACTTTCCTTTCTTCCCGAATCTAATAGCACTCTTCAATGGAGAAATCTTCACAAAAACCATCTCACCTACGTCGAATTCCAAATCCTTACGACGGTTATCGGCATAACTTTTCTGACGATCTTGGGCTGCCTTCATTCGTTGCCGAATGAGTTCTATACAATCCGAAGTCTGTCGAATCATCTCTGGCCCAAGTTTCAGTTTTTCTCCGGTTTCCAACCAACATGTCGGAGAGTTACACGGTCTTCCATATAATGCCTCATATGGTGCCATACCAATACTCGACTGATAACTGTTGTTATATGCAAATTCCACCAAATGAAGATGATCTTCCCATGATCCTCCGAAGTCCAAGACACATGCTCTCAAGAGATCTTCCAAAACTCGGTTGACTCTCTCAGTCTGACCATCTGTTTGAGGGTGATAAGCTGTACTCAAACACAACTTGGTTCCCAAAACTTCCTGGAAGCTCTTCCAAAATCCACTAGTGAACAATGGGTCTCGATCGCTCACTATACTCTTCGGAACACTATGGAATCGAACTATCCACTTAACATACAACTCAGCCAACTTCGATGCAGTCCTAGTTGATCGAACAGGAATGAACCTTGCACTCTTGGTCAAACGATCTACTATGACCCAAATCCCTTCATTTCCCGCCCTTGTCCTAGGTAGACCATCGATAAAATCCATCGACACTTGCTCCCACTTCCATGTAGGAACCTCTAATGGCTGAAACAATCCACTGGGCTTCTTCTGCTCAGCTTTCACCAACTGGCAGTTCATACACTTGGAAATAAAACTTCCAACATCCTTCTTCATGTCTTCCCAGTAGTAAGTTCTCTTCATATCCCGATACATCTTATTCCCACCTGGATGAATTGTCAACTTCGAGTGATGACCTTCCCTCAGAACTTCATCTCTCAATCCATCAATGTCGGGAACAACCAATCGTCCTTGCTTTCGAAGCCATCCCTCTCGATCGATCTCGAATCCTTTATCCTTCTCTGGGTCCAATCCGGATTCCAAATCTCGGATAATCTTAACAAGCTTATCATCTCTCTTTTGGCTCTCGCCAATCCTTTCCACAAGAGTAGGTCTTATCGATAAGTTTGCCAACATCTCAGGTTCCAATTCACATCTGAGCCTGAAATCAAATCCAGCCAAATACTCGAGACTCTTCCATTCCGAAAACATGGCTCCCAGACCTGCATGTCTTCGACTTAACGCATCTGCCACCGCGTTACCTTTTCCCGGAGTATAGGCTATACCAAAATCATATGATGCTAAGAACTCTAGCCACCGTTGCTGTCGAAGATTCAAATCCTTTTGGGAGAACAGATACTTCAACGACTTATGATCCGTAAACAACTCAAATCTAACTCCCAACAAATAATGTCTCCACATCTTCAAAGCAAACACAATCGCCGCCAACTCCAAATCATGAGTTGGGTAATTCCTTTCATGCGGCTTTAGTTGTCGACTTGCATACGCAACAACTTTATCCTTTTGCATTAGCACTGCTCCAAGTCCAGTGCCACATGCATCGGTGTAAACCACCATCTCATCATTCCCACCTGGAATAGTCAAAACAGGAGCACTCGTCAGTCGCTCTTTCAGGATTACGAAAGCTTGCTCACACTGGTCATCCCATCTGAACACTTGGTTCTTCTTCGTCAATCCTGTTAATGGTGCAGCTATCTTGGAAAAGTCTTTGATAAACCGACGATAATATCCTGCTAATCCAAGAAAACTTCTCACATCAGACGCATTCTTAGGTCTAACCCAATCCTGGATTGCTGCCACCTTAGCGGGATCAACCGCTATTCCATTTCCCGAGATAACATGGCCTAAGAACCTCACTTCACTCTTCCAGAAGTGACACTTCGAAAACTTAGCCTTCAGCTGATGTTTCCGTAAGATCCCCAAAACAATCCTCAAGTGTGTCTTGTGCTCTTCCTCAGTTCTGGAATAAATCAGAATATCATCCACGAACACAAGCACGAACTTATTCAACTGATCTCTGAACACTCTATTCATAAGATCCACAAAATATGCTGGTGCGTTAGTCAATCCAAACGGCATTACCAGCCACTCATAAAAACCGGATGGTGTCCTGAAAGCAGTCTTTGGCACACTATCCTTCGCCACTCTCAACTGGTGAAATCCCGTTGCCAAATCCATCTGAGAAAACACCTTAGCCTCGTGAAGCTGATCAAACAAGTCATCTATTCTCGGCAATGGATACTTGTTCTTCTTAGTCACCTTGTTCAGCTCACGGTAATCAACACACAACCTCAACGATCCATCCGCTTTGGTTGCGAACACAACTGGTGCGCCCCATTCGGACACACTTCTCCGAATGAATCCTTTCTGCAAAAGGTCATCAACCTGCACCCTCAACTCTAGCTGCTCCCTAGGCGCCATCCGCCTAAGTGGCATCACAACAGGTCTAGCTCCCTCAACTAGATCGATACGAAACTCGATCTCCCTATGCGGCGGCAACCCTTTGACTTCGTCAAAGACATCCTCAAATCCATTCACAATAGGCACCGATGACAGTCCATCCCGTGGAACAACCAGCGAATACATGAAGCTCATGAAGACGTCTTCCTCATGCTTACATCGTATCACAACCTTTCGCCCTTCCACATTCCCGACTGTCACCTCAAGCCTCTCACAATCAATCCTTGCCGCATATTTCCTAAGCCAGTCCATACCCAAAATAATTCCGAACCCCGCAAAGTTCAGAACAAAGCAATCACAAACAAACGAGCAATCATGACTCGACATAACTAGACCACGGCATATCATACACAAACATGACGAACCCCCAACTGGATTAGTCACAACCAATGGTCTATCAACAATATCTGGTCTCAAACCTAACCGGTCTACCAAATCATTACAAACAAAAGAATGCGACGCTCCAGTATCAAACAACACTCTAACTGGAACACCACAAATAGAAAGAGTACCTTGAACCACCACACTCTTCCCCTTCTCTTCAGCAGTAGGAGCTTTTGAAGATGACGGCACAGCTCCCAAAGCATAAGCTTGCACAATCTGCCTGTCCTTCCTTGGTTCTGGACAGTCCTTCCTGAAATGCCCTGGTTTATCACAGTTGTGGCATTTCGCCGGCGCCTTTGGATTCCTACAATCCTTGGAGAGATGGCCCTTCTGCTGGCAATTATAGCAATTCACCTCACCTTTCGGTTTCTTCTGGCCATCCCTACCCTTCTGCTGCTGCTGCTTCCTCTTCCTATTGCCACTCTGCTGTGGTTTGGATCCTTCCCTGGTTACAGCAACAACAGAACTTTCCTTAGGAAACAAACTCTCGTGCCTGAGAGCTTTCTCCACAAGCTTCTCAAACGGATCGTCCAAATGATCCACTAACTGCCTCCCAAGATAAGCATCTAGACCAGTCACAAACTTCTCATTCTTCTGATAGGGAGAATCAATGTATAATCTGGCATACTTAGACAAAGCTTCAAACTCAGAAATATACTCAAGAACAGGCCTCCCACCCTGCTTGAGCTCTACAAACCTCTTAAACAAAACAGACTTCTGAGCCGTAGAGATGAACTTGGCTTCAAATCTAACTTGGAATTGCTCCCAAGTAATCTCTTCTTCTGGAGTATCTATGGTGATAGAATTCCACCAATCAGCAGCTCTCCCTTGAAGCTGTCTCGATGCAAGCTTCCTCTTAGTTGCATCCTCAATCCCTAAGTCACCAAAGATCCTTCGGCAAGCATCAATCCATCTCTGCACTTCAATAGTCGACTCTGTCCCCAAGAAAGCTTTTCCTCCAAGAGAAGTATAATCCTTGCAAAGCTTAGCAAAATCCACCGGTCTTGGAGCTTGAACTTGAACTCCCACATCCACTGATGATCCTGAAGCTGGTATCCTTCTCATGATCGAAGTCATCATCGCTTCGAACATAGTTCCATAATCAACAGCTCCTTCATCAGCACGGCTTTCCCTTGCAGCTGGTCTCCCTCTTCGACTCATCCTTAATATCTGTAATAAGAATGATTAGAACACCTTAAGAAACAACTGCATAAGGAGTTCAAATCCTTCTAGGCTACTATATTATATATAGTAACCATCCATCAAAATACAATTACGTCTCTCATACGTAGTTACGTCAGCGAGCGTTGGCTAAAATCGATTAACCAATGCTCTGATACCAAATGTGACGACCGCCCATGACTCCCGCACCAAAACAAGAGAAAAGAGCGCTGAAGGGCGTGCCAGGTAGCCATGGACAGTAGTCAAGGTAAAATAAGCATCGTAGAAACTCTATCGCATAACTCACAGCGCATGGATAAAATACAATAGAGAAATATATATATATATATATATATATATATATATATATATATTGAAGCTTCATAACAGGAAATCATCATATAAGCATCACAGTAGTTTGATACAATCATCCAGGCAAATCCATACATCAAAGCCTCACTACATAGCACTCAGAATATATACAAGCAGCGGAACACCCAGTACAAATAGTAAGAAAACTAATATGCAAAGCCTCCTGCTCGTCTTCGTCATCATCAGCGTAGATCTCCAAGAACAGCACCTGTCACCTGCTACCTAGTCTGCCCATCCCAACATGGATGAACAGCCCAAGGTAATAAGAGGAGACATAAAACCTTGAGTCAGACAAAGTCTTAGTGAGTAGTAAATCAACTATCAAACATACCAAAAGAGCATAAGGAATAAAAGGAATAGGAACCAAACCGTCCCACTCCACCTCTTTCTACAGTGATAGCCCCCAGACACACACTAAGGAAAAGCAAGCATAATATAGCAGATAATTAAAGTAAAGCAATAATCACTCGAGTCAAGGGCGATGCTTTCCAAATACAAACCCCCAAGGCCTAAACCAAGATCAGATAAGCACCCAGAAAATACCGCTCTTGAGACCGAATGATAATACAACCAAACATCCATGACTCTGGCTATCACTGTTATCATTGCCATGATTTCACCGTCAATTGAATGACCACCTGTCAAGGGCTAATGGTAACCCCGGTTCTAGACATAACTCCGCACGTCGTCGCAGCCCGTGCCTAGGAATTTTCGCAACTACCCAGAGTACTAGCACGTCGTCGCAGCCCGTGCTTGGAACGTCGTCGCAGCCCGTTCCAACGTACTCTTGCTTTGAGCATGCTAGAACCTTCAACAACGATAAGATCTTAGCCTCCTAGTCATCCTCCTCGACGACTATTTCCATACTAGCTCAAGCGCCTCTCAAGCTAACCATTATCACCTACCCGGATTGCATTACCGAGTTATCAACATAACTTTGCACGTCGTCGTAGCCCGTGCTTGGAACGTCATCATAACCCGTCCCAACTCAACATCATGGTTTGCCTCCTCGCATCATGGCAAAGTCCCATCTCAACATCATCCAATCCATACATATGAGCTTCAACATCCGCTTCATATGCCATAAGCAGCTTTCACCATTCAAGAGCCTTTCCACTTAGCTTTCGAATCATCTTCAATCATCTTGTTCCAAATCAACTACTAGCTAACTTGGAAACAATCAAATCAATCATACAATCAAACAATCAATCATTTAAACAAGATCTAATGAGCAATATCAACTATAATGGCAATTTCGTAAATAAATGAGCATAAGTCTAACATGCATGAATCATAGGTTTTTAGCATAGATCTATCAAATATAAAACATGGGTTTTGTCTCTAATACTTGATAAATGAACATGCATAAGTAAACATCTTCACAAACAATGAATCTACACTTGGATCTAAGGAAAATGCACAAAATCACTATCTACAACACTCCAACAAACCACCAATCCAATATACTCCTTTGGGTCCGCGTGAGAGATAACTACCACTCACCAAATCACCTAAACACCTCAAAAACTAAACACTTCAGATCTGGACAGCGAAGATCAAGGCTTGATCCGGCGAAATCTCGCTTAAAACGATGAAATCTAACTTCGTTGGATGAAGATCTTCAACTTTGGTACTTGAATCTTTGATCTCGATCTTCGATCTTGGATGGATGTTAAAACTAGATTGGAATGGAGAAAAGAAGATGAAGAAATGTTGAAGTCGAGTTCCCAAAATGGCAGCACTTCGTCGCTTCAAAAACCGGTGCCAAAAAGTGAACCTAACCCCTCTATTTATAGGCTGAAAACTCCTTAGGTCGTAACTCGTAGGCTCGGTTTTAGGTCGTCGCCGACCTAAGAAATCTCCGACCTAACATAGGTCGCTGCCGACCCATGCCATCCTGCGACCTAGTACGCGCATGCAAGACCCAACGACTCACAACTCATCTCAACAGTGTAGCCTAATGACCTAACAATCTAACGACTTAAGCCCAAGGCCGACCTAACGACTTATAACATTAACGACCTATGACTCATCACTAAGTCGCTACCAACTTAGTATGTTCAGTCCTAACTCACGCGACCTAAAAACCCTGCCGACCTATCTTCCCTAGCGACCTAACTCCTAGCCAACTCAACGACCTAACGAGATAACACCCTGCCGACCCAAGCCCCTACCGACTCAAGACCCCACGACCTAAGCCTTAACCCCTTAAGTCACTAACCCATGAGTCGGTCACTTCTTAGGTCGGTCCAACACTAAGTCGTCTAACCTTTAGGTCGCTGCTTCTATAAGTCGGTCACAACTTATCCCATGGGTCGGTCAGATTCTCCCATGACTCGGTCACACTCTAAGTCGTCTACTCCTGAGTTGCTGGCTTCCCTAACTCGCTCACACGACCTAAGACACTAAGTCGGCAACTCTATGACTCGGTCACGAGTTAACTCCATAACTCGTTCCAACCTATGAGTCGGTCACGACTCAACCCTTCAACACACGAGTTACTCTCCATACGACTCAGGCTAGAGACAACATAAACAACACTAACGACCTGTAAATTCCACGGTTTATCGACACGTAAAATACGGGTCGTTACATTATCAATCACACGATACTTCTATATCCATTTCCATTTAATACTTCTAAATATGAAGCATGTTTCTACTATCACCGTATAATACTTTTAAAAGAGAAATAGGTAGACTTTGACATTTAAGATCTCAATGAAGGCATACCACATTACTTTTGACCTATTCTTACGGTGGATTCCCAACATCATTGATCATTATTGGTCTACTGGTCATAACTACAGAGACCTTTCGACCACTATATGTGGCCTTACAATTTATAATAGTAATACCACTAGCGCAACTATCATTATTAAAGTCTTAGCAATGTGAGAGACTGTACCCAAGCCAATTAATACCTCATTAATAAGGACTAGGCAGGCCTCTGACCATTTAACACCTATTTTATAGGTAATCCTTTTCCATTTAATACCTAATCCCAAGATGGACTCCTCATTGGTATTATCTAGCCGGCGTTACTTGGAAATCTCATTAATCTACTCAATACTTCTTTTATAAGAGAGATGCGAACCCTAGATCAGTCGCTTAGTACCTTAAACTTGAAGCGAACCCTTTCTGAGATATCCATCATCACTCTTAATTATAAATATGGAATCTCACTAGGTTACTTATATTAGTAGGGACACGGGCCCGGCAATAACCACTTAATACCTCAACGCTGAAATGAATCTTTTTGGAGATATCCGTATTTATTTGGAATATCACCAGGTTACTTAATACTTCCTTTTAGGAGAGAGATGGACCCTACAGCCACTTGAGAGCTCAACCCAGAAGCGAACCCCCACTGAGATATCCCTGACTGCTCCTAATTTCAAATTTCGACCATTTAATACTTTTCAATTAAGAAAGTAGGTCTCATGCCGTGATGGGTCCTAGGATTAGCAATATCTCATAATAGTAATAAATGCACCCGACCGCTGGCAGCCTCAAAGTGAAGGGCAGTCTTCCGTTGAGTGACTCTACTGACCTCACATCACTAACCCACTAAGTCCAATTAACTATCCTAGGCCATTACTTATATTATCTTAGGTAGACATTGGTTAGCTTGCTAATTCCCCTTTTTATTTAAGGCGATAAGATTTACCTTAAATACTTATCTAACTGTAGATACTCTTTTAATGCTCATAAATGTCAATTTGTCCATAAAATCCTAACTGACATTGAAATTTATGTATAGTTACTAAATTCAAATTAGTAACTTTTTTATATCTATTCCATTTTTATCAGTACCATTAATCCATTTGTCTCTATTAATCGTAACCCTTAATTTAATACTATCTATTATTTCTCATTAATTGCTCGTTAATTGAGGTTACAACCTTTTATTTCCTACTAATTAATTAATCGAATTCTTATTTATTTCACATCAATATGAATTACAACCTTTTCTAATTCTAACTATTCGCTTCCTTAAATATAATAATAACTAATGAAAGTAACACACAAAAAACGCATGAATAAATGCAGTTCTTCTTTATTAATGCAATAAATACATATAAACTGCCTAATAAAACTACCTATCCATAACCAAATATATTATAGTCATAAACTTGTAACTAGAATATGCTTTCCGTATTTAATTTGCTAGAACTAAATTCCTTATAAATATTTTCCGCTATTATTTCCATAAATTGGTTTAACACAAAAAGGAAAGATTGACTCCATTTGAAATTACAAGAAATGGATAATTTCTTATTCCTTATTAAATCAAACGTCGCCCTTTTGAATGAAAAGTGGAAAAAAGGTAAACAAAACTATAAAATTAAATGGATGTTCTTTCCACAGATTAAACTATGGAAAAGTCTACAACATAGCACAAATTAGGAAATAATCCAAAAATCTTATTTTACACCCAATTATAGATCTAGAATAAAAATATACGATATTCAAATTCTAAAATCTTCGGGACTAATCTCTAGATCTAGGTGTAAACGTATTTCAAAATAGATCTAAAACAAGAATATGTAGCCAATAGTTTCCTACACTAATATAAGTCTACAATTCACAAATAAAATTGATTTAGCCATAAGTCAAATTGCACGCCAACGGAATAGATTTAAAATCATAAAAAATATATAAAATTTCCCACTCATATTTTAAAAGTGATCCAAATCTCCAGATCTGAAGTAGAACCTTTGATTCATCTCAAATTCCTTTTTAATCCAAGAAATTTTTATACAAAGGGTACATACTTACATTAGAATCACATATCTGAGAAGAGATTTAGGATTGGGAGAGAAAGTAGACATGAATATATAAATATATATAAATTACCTCAAATATGCATATAGTTGATTCTCTTCGCTTCTCTTTTTTATTAGATTTTCATTCTTCTCCAATTTATATGAATATATATATATATATATATTATAATTTAGAAAGAAAGGAAGAAGAAGAAATGACAGAGCTTCATTACTGTATTCAGAAAAATATGAGAAGAGAAGGGAGGGTTAGGCCTGTATTTAAAGGCGCTAGAATCAACTAGCACCGTTTGATCAAAATATAATAGATTCGGGCCACTGTGCTAGGGAAACCCTATCTGCCACCTTAAGAGTAGTCGAGTGCCCAAGATCGACCGCTACACTAAGCAGGTCGAACTGTGGACCCCATTCAATTAATTAAAAACTTTAATTTCTTAAATGAATTATTTTTGTTTCAAATTGATTTTTCGTCCATAACTTCTTCGTTTGGACTTTGATCGCAAAACTCCAAATATAAAAGTTGATTAGAATTTCATCACAAACGTAATGGTGCATGTTTCATGGTCAAATTTCATCACTTGCATAAATTTCCTTTTTGGAGCCTAATTAATTAGCTAACTAACTAATCAAATAATTGATGCCAAATTACGGGGTGTTACATTTACCTTGCGATAACCAAACCATTTTATTAGAAAATCCAATGATATTATAATAGCGTGCAGGGTTTGAAATAAATATTTAGCCATAGCCAAAATGGTTACATTAATTATATTCCAGCATATTAAATACATAACTATATCCATAAAGACATATATTGGAGAATGAATTCCATACAATGACAAGGCTACTGGGTACCGCCTGCCACAGCACACTCTAGAACAATGCACCAAGGTCGAAAAACCTTCGACCCCTTCCAACACAAAATCGGCACATGCCTTCCTAGATAGTAATGAATATGTCATCACCCCGATTGTTGGCCAACAACCGTACTGAACCACAAGCATACATAAATGGGTCGATATCGATCTAGATAGGGGGATGACCATACCCTAATGGTAGTGAGCCACATATCCCTGCTGCATATCCTCTATTTTAGTCATTACCGGGTGTGAGGCTCGAGGCTACGTTTTACAATTTTACTGAATACCACTTAGAATGCTAATACTGTTCTCCAAGTAACAACGCAATGCCAACATTCATCCATACAAGTTGTTCTGGATATGAACAAACCAAAGGCACTACTTCTACTACATTATCAAGATTAGTAGCAAGTAGCCCTTGCACTTCAAAGACCCTGTCTACGATTCCATCATCTTCAAGATGTCTCAAATTTGAATTCTTATGCTAGTTCAAAATGGTTTTCGGATAAATTATTTGATCTCGGTCTTTTAGAATCGACAACTGATTGTTTTAAACCAGCCAAGATTTTGATAGTCTGTTATTTAACTATCAAATAAAAAATAGTCAAATCAAATATTTAACATCGTATAGAAACCAAGCATGGTAGAGCATATAAGTAATGACTAAGCCTCTTTAATTGATTTTTTCATAAATTAAAATCCACTTTGTTAATCCTTGTATTAACATACTTTTACAAAAGACATACACAAGTATATTACTCATTCCCTACTCATTATACTCATTCACTACTTGGAAAAATGTCCATATACTTGTCTCATCGGTATAAGTATATTCACGAATCACTACACTTTCAATACTAAGAAAATGTAACCATATGCTTATCTCAATGGTATAAGTACATTCACAAAACCTAAAGAAAGATTTCAATTTCAAAACCATAATATTGGGTTAAAATAAATGTCATTTAAAACATTAATAATTATAAATCCAAAACACTATCCTTTTGGTGTGAGTAAATGGATCTCATATAAATTAGTCTAAATAAACAAACCACCACTTCCCGATTTCAAACTTGTGCTAACCTTCAATTAACAATGAAGTCAGACAAGTTAGTACTATCCTTCCTCGACATACATTTTTAATACTCAGGATATCGACGAGTTTCCCTACCTTGGAATTCCCTGTTAAGTACGAAAAGAATACTTTTCATACCACCATAATTTAAATGATCGTTTATAAAAATCAAATCTCATTTCCTTTTACAAAATTCCTTCTTATATATCTCTTTTATATTTACGAACTCCTTTTACAAATCTTCTTTCTATTTATAAAACTTCTTTTATAAATCCCCAAATACAATTATAAAACTCATTTTATAATCTTAAAACATAATTATAGAACTCTTTTTATAAGTCTCAAAATTTATTTATTAAACTCATTTATGTAAATATCTAATTTTATTTATTAAACTCCTTTTATAAATCTTCAAAATCATTTATAGAAGTCCTTTATAAGTCTCATTTACTTATCACAAACTTTCAGTTTCAAAATAGGACCAAATACTAAAAAACGATCATTCCATATATTACTTTGAATCCATAAAGGTGATTTATTATAACAAATTATAAAAATGATATCATTTCCCTTTTTATAGAATACCATTTTTAAGTCTGTCCTTTTATCTATGAAATACTATTTATAAATCTCTCTTTCTATATAACATTTTATATAAAAAAATTCACCAATATTTATCCCAAAATATTGCTATCTTCTTTCAAAATAGAAATACTTTAGTACAAAAGATATATCCATCTTTATTTCCTTCGAAATAAACATTCATATTCATGAACTTTTCTGTATAATAAATACTTTCCAAAGTACTTTGAAAACATTTCCATATAAATTAGAAAAGATTAACAAAATGGTTGAAAAAAATATAGAAGTTCAAAAACCATTTCTAAATAAAACGCCATAGAAAATTCCCAAAACCACTTTAAAAATCATCATTCAGATGAAAACCATTTTCAAGTTGAAACAGCAAACCATAACATTTCACAATACTATAATAAGGCCTAGAGCTACTATAGTACTTAATCGATGTTACTATTACCTTTATCACTAAAAATGTTCAACTTCTAACATGTCATATCCAATATGGCCAACTACCAAACTTTTAGCATTGAACAATTTATACAAGTATATAGCTAAAATTTAAAATGAACAATGGCGAGGAACTGGATTCCTCTACAAAATTACCCATATTTCATTTTATATGTCATTCACTTTTCAAAGCAGAAATTCAACCAAACCAAACCAGTAAATCATTCAAGGAAAGAAATAATATTATATCTATTATATATCATATAGTATTCATCCAAAGGTGAGTAAGCTCA
This sequence comes from Allium cepa, assembly GCA_030765085.1. Taxonomy (NCBI): domain Eukaryota; kingdom Viridiplantae; phylum Streptophyta; class Magnoliopsida; order Asparagales; family Amaryllidaceae; genus Allium; species Allium cepa. The sequence continues at coordinate 594,221,475 of CM060928.1, forward strand.
CCAAAATTCCTGTTGATGCTTAAGCATTTTAGTTTTATCTAGAAACGAATGATTCAATCTTAGCTCATGGTTCCACTTGCTCCAAACTTGATGAAACTAATTCCAGTATATAGATAACGCTCCGGCAAGCGCAACATAAAAATCTGTGTCTCGATCACACCTCGTATGAAGAAGATATTGATTTTATAATATTTTTTATACTAACTACTCTTAATTAAAATTCATTAAAAAAATTATTACCCCTAAGACCCTTCTTCCCCAAATCAATTTGCTTATGCAAAATGCATAGAGACGCTCACGAGCACATCTGAACCTCCCCTCTCCTCCGTTCTTCACCTACACACCACGAAACGACGCACCAACTTCGTTATCGTTCTCCACTTCATGATATCTCTCTGGCCATCACCATCACTTCACCCCCGAACATCCCTAGCAAATCCTGACATCCCATTCCACCTCGTGTAGGTAAAAATCATGGTTCATATGGAGGAGTCACACAGCCTTTGAACTTGCTCCACTAGTGCTCCTGTACATGACAAGCACAATGGTATCCTCCGCTTCGCCTAAAACCAACCCAAACTCCAACCCGCCTAAACCCTAACTCGGCCTCCAAATGTTGAATATCCCAAGTCAACGCGACAACTCCCAAACACATATGGAATATGAAGACCTTCCCGCTACGAATTTAACGAAGCTAATATTAACTTATCGTTGAGTGAATGGTTTTATTTTGATTTTTGAATTGGTAGTTAGGTTTAGTTGTTTATAGTAAATGGAAGAGAAAGGAAAAAAGAAAAAGGAAAGAAGGAAAAATGAAAAGGTGGATAATAGTGCAAGTGTAAGATTTAGTTTGTTTTGTGATTTTCGACACTTCGCTATATAGAATTCCATTCGTGTACGAACCACGAATGATAGATATAAAAATACTATCGCACACAGTAATGTGACACGATCATAAACAATAATAAAATACACCGGCTATCTTATTCTGTAAAATTTCAAAAATCAACTTTTGTCGTAAAATATGTCAAATGAAAATTTAAATATTTCCAAATTAAAAGTTATAAAATAATCCCATAAATTAGATTAAAAACATGTCAGTAAAAATCAAGTCATTTTATACAGTTGCTTTTTTATTTTTTTATTAAATTTAACTCAAAATTTTCAAATTTTAGTATTAAAATAAATTAAATATTCACATTTGAAATGTTAAAAATTCCGGATCATTACATTCTTTCCCCTTAAAAGAATTTCATCCTCGAAATTCCCAAGGGAAAAAATGTCACCAACCCCTTAAGCTTTTAAAATCAATTTATTAAAATGAGTTATTAAACTTATAAAATCCATTTAGTTATGGAAAATATCGACAGCACCTCCTTTGCATGGCTAGGTCCGAATAAATCACCACAAGCCTATATTTGGGACCTTCCATATTTATGGACAACACAACAATAATATATATATATATATATATATATATATATCTTATAGAGTGTGTATTCAACACATAACAAACACACCTATTAAGTAATGAACACATACCCTTTTTTCGAGCAATCTAACTCTGCTTATGAAACCAAAATCAGCAAGCTAGGTTTTGCTTCCAAATACCTGAATTTCACCTACAAACCCAAAACAAGAGTTACACAATACAATATATAAAAGCCCAAATGATGTATGTATGTCATCTATATGCAATATCAAATAGGATCACTTGCTCGATCATCTAAATTTCACTTCTGAACTGGTATCACTCACTCAACTTCCCTAGTGTAGACACCAATCTAGTTCCTTGATTAGAAACCTCTAATGATAACGTGGCATCCCACGCCTCAACTAGAATTCATAAACCAACCAATAGACAAATCCATACAACAAAAAATAATTTTATAGCTTTAACAAATACACGCTCATATATATGCATGCGCACAAGCACACAAACACACTGCCTCAAAGTCATTATGGTGTGTTACTAATCATATCTCTAATGAGTTAACCTCACCAAGGACTAGGTGTTCGCTCAACCTAATTTCTGATAGCACGATGTAACTAATAGAGTTAGGGGCATACCCTGAGAGAAATTATGTAATTTGTTATATATATCTAACTTAGTAACCAATCTTGTTCAAAATCAAGGTATTTTCTTTCTATAATAATATGGTTATGTTAATTGAATAATTTAATTAAAAGTATATCCAATAGAAAATCCATAAATGGTATGTTTTGTGATAGTAGTTACAAATTGTTGTAACCATGAGTAATTTGTCACAATAAAAATAAGTATACCATTTTAAATGTTCTTAGTCAAGATGCATTGAGACTGGATATCGATGTGTCCATTGAGATTAAAGTACATAATGCTCTCTAAATGTTGGTAAGTGTATTACTCTTGGCTGTTAGGGGCACTTAGAGGTTACACATTGATAGTTATTGGAAAATTATGGAACGAATACTTGATAGTTTTATCTTGGCTAATATAACTAAGGTCAATCAGAAAATATCAATGCGACTGATTTACATAGTTCTCTCGAGTTGAGAATACTGTGGATCTTCAAATTGAAAGCTTCACTTTGATTATAGTCAAATCATGGCATGGCATCCATCGATCAACTATAGTTGGGTCGAGTGGAAGTATTGGAAGTGAAACACTATTCAAGAGATGATTTATCTCCTCGGTTATATGGGCTTAGTATCACGGTCAAGTCAAGTCTAAAGTCAAAGTCTTTGGACAGAGCATTTCAGTAAATAATAACTATTATTATTAAACCACGGACTTTGTGTTTAGACCATAGAGTTGAATATGGATGATACTGGAATTTTGACCATTACCAAATTTCATAATTCCAACGTGACATAAGTTTGACGAAGAGAATTAGTGTAAATAAATGTCATAACCCAGTAATGCTTATTAAACTAAAATAGGATTTTACCCGAACTGAATAAGCGATAAATTTGGCCATAATGTCACATCACCTGCTTGTTGGAATCTCGATTTTGATTATAACAACCTATATAAAATATTAAGTGTATACTAACCATCTTTGCAGGAGATTTATTGCAGATTCCTTTTTAGATGTTTAAAGCTGAGTATTGTGTGTCTAAAGTCTATACATTACTTAGAAATTTGTTAAAATATCTCCTAAAATGATATATATAAATATATACACACACATGCACATACATGCACAAAAGTTCAAACTTAAACGTCTGAAACCATTCGTTCAGATGTCTGAATGCCAAAATCTGAATATAGTCAAAAATTGCCTAAAAGCTTGTTGTTTACGTTTCAATCTAATTCAGAAGTCTGAAATTTTTAATTCAGACGTCTAAATATTTCAAACTGCTATTTTCTTGAAAAGACACTTCTCTTCACCAAGAGAAACATTTTTAAAATTAATAGTTGCATCCATTCTTTTCAATATAACTTTTCATTTATAGATGCAACTCTTTGTATACTATAAATAGATTATAGAATTCAACAAACAACTCACTGAAATTACTTTTAGCACTCTTGATTTCTCATCTATTCTCAAGCTTTCAAATTGCACTCAAATTGTTTACATACTTTGATCATTAATCACTTTATCTTCCACAATTCTCAAAGAACATCACACTATATATCATAAAGGAGAAGATTATATGAAGATTGTACTTAATTGACTTATTAGTGTTAATTAAGAACACATTACATTTAGATACATTTGTTATTTGTAAAGAATTCATGTTCGTTCGCTCAGGAGGTTGAAGTCCTATTCGGTTGCTTAGGTGGATGAAGTCCTGTTCTGTTGCTCGGGTAGTGTAAACCTGTTCCTCCAGGTTAAGTGATGGTTGTTGTAGTTGAAATTCCAGAAGGAGTCTGGGACTGGACGTAGAACGGGAAGTTCGAACCAGTATAAAAATTCTTGGTGTGCTTGTTTTATTTTACTTATTCACTTTACTATAGTAACTTAGTTTATTTCCGCACTTGTTTAATATAATTCCATATAGCACGATCTGTACTGTCTTTTCACTGCTAAGTGACATGTGAACGTTAATGTTCGAATAGTTGGATGTTAATTGCTGGCCAAATTTACACCCAAGAGTCACACAATCGAGATAATGAATTCCATTTAGACCAAACAACTTAATTAGTTTGTAATTGTTATAAATTAATTAAATGAATTAATATTTACAAAATTTTAATTATGAAATTTGAATATGATTTGAGAAATGAAATTGTTATCTATATTTATAATGGTTATAAATATATCGATCGATATGAGGTATCGATAACAAATTAAATTGAATATAATTGCATATATTTGATTTCGGTTAAATGGGCTCACAACCCTTGGTGTTTTGAGGCTATAGGAAACTGCTGTGGTAAGGGTTTGGGTCAGCTACAACATGGATCAAAGGCTAAGAGATATGTGGCTAAGATCAAGAGAGAAGGTAAAGGAGATACCTACCTATTTTATCTCTTGTCGAATTTTACAAGTAATTATCTCAATGCCCTAATTCCATTGCTCTTTTGGTTACATCTTCTTTCCATTGCTGGCTGAAAACAAAGGCCCATTAACCCTCAAAATTCTCAAATCAAATTCAAGTTAAATCAAAAGCTATTCGACAGTGGAAGGTTGTTGATTCCAGACTAGCAATTTGATGGATCAAGGAACAATAAGAGAAAGTGAATTATTTCAACGTGGACTTGAGGGCACCTATAGCAGGTAACACTTATTTGTATAGACTTTAAATAGATTATCATGTTTTATAATTTTTCAATCATGTATTCCTGTATATATGAATATATTATTGTCATTTAATTAGTTAGATGAGATTTTTGTATATAATGTTGTCATCACAATGAAGATTGGATATGTATATAATATTTAATGTTTATATTCATAATATACTTTTGCAAGCTGATAGTATATTAAAAAATAAATTTTTAGTTTAATGTTATATATATATATATATATATATATAAATTTGTGTATTAGTATTCATGTACAATTTATATTAAAGCGAATACATTTATATCAATATATAATATTGATCTAAAATTTTTCTTATACATATTTATGTTCATTATAAATTGTAAATTCCAAAAATAATTTTTATTAATAATATATATATTTCTAATCAATATTTATGAATATTTGATTCAATAATTTTTTATAAAATAGAAAAAGTTTCAAAAATTCAATTATATATTTTCGAAAATTAACTCGTGATGTCAAATGCTCGCTTAAGTTATTTTAAAAAAAATCAACTTTATTTTATATTTTTAAAAATTATAATTTTGTCTGCACATTAATTAATTAACTAGAAATGTTATTTTAATTCCTAAAATTATGGAAATATTCCATGATGTCTAAAATATGATCCTAGATTTTCAGGAAATTTAAAATTTGAAGTTTTATTATCTAATTATTTTATGTTAATTAACTAAGCGTCGACTAATTATTAATTTATGATACATGCATAATAAAATATTAAAATCATATTAGTTTTAAATCTATTATATTTTTGAATTAGAAAGTATGAAAAATTATATTTTGTTTATATATATTTATATTTATATTAATATTTATGTATATATATATATTATATTATAAATCAATTTACTATTAATCATTATGGTCACTAGTTATGCATATATATGCATATACATATAAATTAAATAAATAGTTTGTTTTAATTTAAAAATGTTACTTCATATATATATACATATACAAAAATATATATATATATATATATATATATCTTGCTAGCTACTTCTAATATAATATGTACTTTACATAAATCTATTTTTTATAACATAATTAATAATGAAACATATTTATATACAATTACTTCTATATGTATGTGCTTATATATAATTATTTGGAATTTTTTATTATATGTACATTTACATATAACATATAATACATACATAATGTGCACGGATTGTTATACCTTGCACGGATTGTTATGTTACACATGCACGTCAAGCACGCATGCACCAACAAACGCATGCACAGGCATATATATATATAATGCATGTATATGTGTGTGTGTATATATATATTAAGTAAAATCAAAATCAAATAAATCTCAGACTATAATTATAAATTTAAACAAAATACATGATTTTATTTAAATTAAATTTAGAAATGTTCTAAACAAGTTAGGCTTCATATGCCCAATATAGATACAGTAGGGTAAAAAAATTTGAAATTCACCCATAACTTCCATTGCGGACTGGCCCAATTCCAACAATAATATCAGAGCCCAATAGCCTATGCGGTGTAAATTAGTCATGTTAAGGTTAACTATTAAGTTCAAAGCCCATAAGGTTATCTCTAATAGAAAAAACCCAATTTAAATTGGGCCTTGGGCTATTTCAAAATTATTTGAAATTAAAAATAAAAGCATGAAATTTAATAGGTTAAATTTTAAATAAGAAATATATTATATATGTTATAATATATATTTTCCAATTGTTTTAAAATTAAAAATATAATATTTTTAAATTTAAATAAAATATATACATATTATAAATGTTAATATAATGAATTTTTTAAAAATGTTTGAAAATTAATATAATTTAATTAAAATTTTATAAAATTTATTAATAAAATATATTTATTAAATAAGTTAGTTAGTTAATTAATATATATACATATATTGTATTCTATGATATATGTTATATTGTTTTAAAATGTTTAAAATAACATAAGTATACCTATTTATATATATATATATATATATATATATATATATGAATTGAATTTTGAAATTAATATAATTTAATTAAAATTATTAAATTAAATTAATTAAAATTTAATTAAATAAATTAATTAATTAAAGATTAATTAATTAAATGAATATGCACATATATAAGATATATGTGTGATACTATAATGGTTATAGTATGTAATAAATATTAATATAAATGTTATATTAGAATAATATAAAATTAATTGAAATGTTAATTAATTAAATAATTAGTATAATAAGATCTCATTAATATAATATTACACATAAGACTATTACATAAGTATAAAATATGAAAGTTATATAATATGAATGTATAAACTAATTGTGGAACATTAAAGAAACCTAAATAGGCGTAAGGGATAAATACATACGCATTGCACGTATACCTTGATTTCAAATGTGTCCGACGCTTGAATCATGTGGATATTTCATAAGAAATACATTATTCCATTAGTCAATATTATTCAATATAATATATTGAAATCTTTGATATAAAGTTGTCTCCTATCATTTATATATTAATAGATTACTTGCATACCCTTTAATTGTTGACCTTTCCTCAAGGTTGGGATGTTATGTGTCGTATGATTAATATATTGAACAAATGTGGTAAGATAACTGCACATATTTGTTGAGCTTGTACTTTATACTTAGGCCGTCGCAAAATGATAGGTCCAAGTAAATAGTCCTACTTTATTTGTTGAGCTTTCCTCAAGATAAAAGCAGTATTATGACAAGGAACCATGAGTTATGAGTTATATATTATACAACCGATAAGCAGTTATCCATCATATGTGGACCTATGATTTGTTGAGCTTTCCTCAAACTTAGAATCCCAAGGCATACGAGTCCTAACGCCCACTAGTGAAGTCGAAAGACTTCTATGTTTCGCTTAAGGTTTGATGAAACATAAAAGACTACCGGGAGCCTTATTAGAAAGATGAAATGATAACTTTTAACCTTTCTAACATTGTAGAACATATGCTATATAATGTTATAATAATCTACATGATAAATTTGCGCATTTAATAAAAGATAGATAAAATGTTTATCAATTAAGATATACAAATGAATTAAAGATCGACAGATAGAAATATAATATATACTTACCAATAAAAGATTATTCCATGTTAACGTTTCAACACCGATGCAAGTGCATGATTTTACGACTACCGAATACATTCATAATTTGGTCGCTTGCACAGTTATTTGGTCGAGACCATGGATTGCATTTTTTGAGTTTAGAGCTCTAAAAGCAATACAAGACTATGGATATTTGATCCATATACAATCACCTATAAATGTTATATGGCGAACGGTTAAAGTTTGCAATGTATAATATGTCAATGAAATTAGTTCATCTAAAAAACTAAATAAACCTTTAGTGTGAGATAGAGTATTCAATTTAAATGATTACAAAATGATTATATCATGTTAAATGTAACACTACACCAAAACTACAATATAAATCTAAGAACTTGATAACCAAAATGCAAGTTTGATCATTTTACGCAAAGTGCAACATATCTAATGTCCTCAAAAGTTAAGGATAATTGCATGCGCTTTTGTAAAGAGTTGGGTTTTCTTTTGAATGGTTTGACAACCTAGAAATAATAACAAACATACAAGAGCAGATGTGATTTAAGGTACGGTTAAGATGAAGAGAGCGAATAGTCACTTCTACTTCATAAAGAAACATCGAAAACGAGAATTGTAATAATAATAATAATCGATACTTAACACTGGATTAAAAAATATGATTTTCAAATGTATTTTCATATAGAAAATTGTTTTCTATGGGATTTGTTTCTTTGAGTTCAAGATATTTGATCAAAGAACTCTCCTCGGTAAACTAGTTGCAATATACGAAATAAATAAATCTATGTTAAGTGAATGATGGACCTCCGAATTTAGTACGCTATTATCGTAATGGCAGAAATAGTAGGAGCATGGCATATAGTACTTATTGACTGCATCAAATTACAAAAATTATTTTCATAAAATATACCAAACATTATTTATGAAATAATGACTATTTTTCAGTATCAACTGAAAAATAAACATAGTTATATTTCAATATGAATATTATGAATATTCGTTATGAAATAAAACTATAATGCGGTATTTGTTTTCATAATAAAAGTGATGCATTAGAAAACACAAAAACATCTAATATTAATTACAGTTATTTTGTAACTATAGACTAAGTTGTGGTTTTCAAAAATAATTTTATTATATGATTATGAATCAAACAATACATGTTAATTATATCTCAAGCAATAAGGACTATGCACTCATTCATTGGGAGCATTATAAGACTTGATGAACTCTTTGGATCGATACACATAGATTTATGCAATCGTAAGTCCACTAACACAAAAATAGTTCTATGTACTTTGCCATATTCATTGATGAGTTATCACCGACGTGGGCATGTGTATTTGATACATACGTGTGTGTGTATGGTAAACTCATAGAGTATGAAAACAGAAGTAAATAAAATAACATGTGATAGAAATAATTCGATTGATCGAATGAGTGAGTATATTGAAAAGAGTTCCATACATACCTAAAATGAATAAAGATTCAATCTCAAAAGTCACTCTTCCATATAATACATAATAATGCATTGATAAGTAGTAATCAAACTTTGTTGGACAATGTACAATTAGTTGTGAGCAAAGTTGAGTTAGTTTCTTTCTATAAGGCCATGTATTTAAGAGTAGTACACAAGGTTAATATTATTACATCTAAATAATAGTATACAAAATCATACAAGATAAGGGTTTATGAGAAACCCCAATATATCCTAGGCCAAGGAGTAGGCAGGTTGTGCGAGTCGAAAGATTGCATGAAATAATTGTTCATGAGGGATCCTGTTTGAATCTCCGCAAAAGAAGTTTAGGATAGTCTAACATTAGATGACATATTTATGTCTTGAACATAAGTATTGTATCCGACTTAATAGTAAAAGGATTTCTTTTAAAAATTATTGGTAGTAAACGAAAGTGGATATGATCCAAAGATAAATCTGATTGTATTAGATGAAATGAAATTAACGTAATGTAAAAGAACACATCACATTAGTGTGTCTAATACGAATTCTTACATACCGAAGAGAAACTATGGGTTTCCTATCAATATCGAGAGTAGGGAATCCTCAATTGTCAATTAAGCCATTAAAAGTAACGACTTAATGATATGGTAAGATGCACAAATCCGAAGGGATTTCAAGTAATTTATCAAAATATAATTTTGGTAATTGTATCCGAAGGGATGTGATCCATCGGCCATGATTATGTCTTTGAAAGACCAATGCAATTGGAATCTAATGAGCAACGTTATAAAAATAACTCGTAACTTCAACTGTTGAAATTAGTGTAATATATTCATTATTCAACGTACTTAAATTATTTTGGATTTTCTCACAAAATTATTTCTTGATAAGACTTAGTGTTTTGGAGCAAAAATAACGATTTAGAGTAAGCTGTTTACCCATAACAACCAAAAATGTCTTGAAGTCAGTGGGAGCAATATTGAGTTTGTGAGTCTTTGGGTATGATTCAAGAAATGATATAAAAGTATCATTTTATAAGCATCGGAATTGATCATATATTTTGATAGAAATATCAAATAGTTTAATTATCCTTCAAACTATAGAGGAAGCATGTGTACACAAGAAAGAACATAAAAAGGGAACCTTGATATTTCTAAATAATAAGTAAACAACACAATGCCGATTTCAACATTGAACTTGTGTTAAAATCAATTTTAGTTGTTTTAATACTCGATTTTGGATTTATAAATGATGTCTTTTATAGTAAGTACTAAGATGTTGGGAATGTCCCAAATCATATATAAGGACTCCTCATTAAAACGTTTAATACGGAACATGTAATGTGGATTCCTTATCTGCTGGTCTTTGAACCAAAAATGGCACAACATCCAGAAGTTATATGTAGTCGAGATTAAATGAAGAGAAGTAAATGAATATAAGGAAAATAAATGAGTGACAATCGTTTATATTGGTTCGACAAGCTAGACCTACATCCACTTTAATATTTTATCATTTGTTCCTGACTTGGAGGCAGAAATTCCTATGGTTGATACAACTCTAACATTTAGAATTTTCGAGTTATAAGAATACATGAACTAATTGAACTAGAGCCAAAAATCTCCAAAAATGAGCCCTACCTTTCTATTTATAGAGGTTGGAGGCCTAAAATATCGCATGTAATATTTCTTAGCCGTTGTATCGAAATTGACTCGTTCTCCCAAAAAGGTAGGTGCTAGCTTGAAAATACCTAGGACTCAGTACCGATCCATAAGTGGAAGTCGGTACTGGTCCCTAAGTTTGATGATTCTTGCATCTTCAACTCCTTAACTTAGATCATATTGCGGTAGGCTTCATGAATCCATAGTTGTTTGCACCAATCTTAGCTTGTTTCTAAGCCCGAATGATGGAGTTGTGGGGGGAAAAAACTGCAGATTCAGGAGTTCATGGAGATCGATAAAGAATTGCACTGAATGAACGAACCAACTTTGGAAATAGACTTTCAACATCAAAATAAGCTTATAAGCAGAAGATGGGGTCCATCTAAGTTGTGTTTTGGAGTCGGTACCAATCCCTAGCGGGAGTAGGTATCGATCCCTAATTTAGGGGATCCCATTTCTCTATAGCCTTGGATAGTTTTGGCTTTGACTTCATACGTGGCTCTGTCTGTGCTTGGTTTCTGGATTCCTAGGCTATCTCTCTGAGCTTTCCGCCTTGATAACTTCCATGTTCTACCTGTCCAGTTTGTTCAAATTCTTCCTAGTCAAAAGGCAGGATAACACTTGCCCCTAAAGTACATCTCATTTCCAACAGGATGTGCTTCGAATCGAGACAGGTTTAGATTTCCTTGAAGGAATCCACTCCATGCTTTAAATGGTTGCTATCCTTTCGCAAATCGATTCTGTGAATTGTTATGTCCATAATGACCCGTTACTAACATCTGGGACTATATAGAACGATATCCCATGGCTTACTATTCCAAATATGATGATTTAAGACTAACCCCATCTGTGAGTTCTCCGGGTATAAGTCTAACTTTCCTTCGACTTCAATCGTTAATCATTGGGTATATACACGTACGGCCCATCACTTGTGCATAAGCACTCACATACATATGCATAAACTATACATATGCTTGTACATATCTTTTGTTTTTCATTTTTTTTAAAACCTTGGTACTTGGTACCGACCTCTGGGTTTGGGGTCGGTACCGACTCTGGACTTGAGAAAATTTCTCAAGTTGATTTTATGGTTTGAGTACTTTGGGAACTCGTATCCCTATATAACCCATCCCCTTCCTTTCACTCCCTCACTTTATCACCTTGCTTTAGAGAAGAAATCAAACCGAAGAAACTCTTACTTACCTATTGACACTCTGATTCCTCAATCATTCTCCAACTCTACTGACACCTGGTGCCACCACCGCTCCTTGCTTACAATCAACATCGCTTGCACCGTCATCTCCTTGCCTCTCTCCCTAGATCGGCTTTATTTTACCCTGATCCAAACCTTGAAATGATTTTGGGTAAGTGGATGGTTTGAACTAATGTTGGGATTTGACGTTGATGATGGATAAGGATGGCGATGAACGTAGGTGAATAGTGGTGATTACCGACAGCCATGATTTAGGTCATCGGAGATGGAAGAAGAAAAGAAGGTATGGGGTCGGCCCGACTCCCATACTTAGGAAAAATTTGCCTATGATTTGCCTTGTTTGAACTTTCCATTCAAACATCCCCTTGTCAATTCGGGTTGAATCCTTCTTTCATCTTGTGACGCCTCTACAGTGTGGTTGTCAACATGAAGCTTGTCGAGATGGCCAGTGATGACGGACATGTCGAGTTCATCTTTACCATAAATTGAAGCGTTAGCATGACCAGTTAAATAATAATGGAGTATTTGAACTGTATAACACTGCACGAGAATCCACTTTAGCATTGGGGGTACAGTTTGTAATTAATCTTCTAATGCTGATTAATTGTCAAGCTTTTTATAGAGATGGACCAAAGACATTCCAAATGTTTGGCTGCTCAGACTAGAGGCGCTTCATCTTCCAAATATGTTGAATCTGACGCAGAATCAAGCTCAGCTACAACTCCTTAGATGCAGCAATCTCTTATTCAACAAGAGCAACAACCAAAAAGTTCAAAGCATTGATCAACAAAATCTAGAGAACCCTAAAGTAGATCATCAGATACTGAAAATCCGGTTGAACCGGTAGAGGGACCTCAAAAATATCCAACACAAGATACTCTTGAGGATGCTATAATACTAAATAGCCCAATCGACACTATTCCTTCCAGAATCAATGATGGATCTCTTCAGAGGATATGTAGTAAGCATGACATTTCATTTGACAATACCGTGGCATCATATGGCGATCAAAGAGCCATGATCCTCTAGAAGGATACATAGATTGCAACAGGTATATATGTCTAACGGGTTGCGCCCCGCCATTTAATCAATTCGTTCATTAAGTCTTGAACTTTATAAGACTGGCTCCCATACAGCTACATCCAAATAGCCACGTCTTCCTTCTGACCAGTTATCTAGTTTTCTCTAAGCATTTGAACCGGGTGCTTAGCGATGAAGAAATGTGATACATTTGTAGCTTTTAAAGCTGTAAAGAAAACCCATCACTTATTTACTTAGAGCCGTTGAGAGGTTACAGAATCATCTCCAGGACTTAAAACAAGCTGAGTTATGTCAAGGCTGAATGGTTCTATGTGCACAATCCATCCAGTTTCGATCGTAAATGTATATCCATACATAAGTTCTATTTCAAACGCCATTCGTGTATTTTCCTTATAGTCTGCATGCTTAATTTATCTTTTACTATTTTACAGATGTTCTGACGAGCCCAGTGGTGGATCACTTTCGGATACTGTTAACACTCTCATGGCAGTTCCAACCGAGAATAAGTATAAAAGAACCCTATTAATGAACGTGAATCTTCTCGCTTATGGCTTATTAGAGGAAGGCTACAATTCCAGCATTGTTTCCGTTGTCGAAGTTGAGGATGATAATGATGATAGCAATCCCTCAATAGGATGCGAAGTCGATCTTGAGTTGCCACTATCTCCGAGTCCTAGGGCCAGAACCACATAAAACGTGGAACTAGAAGACGAAGGCATCGAGGAAGGCAATTTTTTTAGAGAAGGTGGTAAGGCCAGCCAAAGCATCAGTGAAGTAGGCCATGAATCCTAGATCGAACAACCCAAAGATGACCCACCGCTTGCTCCTAAAAAGAAATTGATTGTGATAATTTCAAAGGCACCGATTTCTACTCAATCTCCCTCGATCACCGGTGTAGAGAAGACTCCATCTATTCCTTCAACGGGCACGTTCGCCAGTCTGGGGCCTATCCTTATGGAGTTTTGGCTCTTTTAACATTGGTAATATCAGAATTAGCAACATCGATTCTCTGATCCACTTTGAAAAGGATATCATTCCAACCGGTGCGGAAAGGTTACTCCCATGAGTAAAGCTCTAGTACATGGTCCGTCGGGCGGACACTAAGACACACAAACGTGCACTATTCGACACTCACACTTGACCCATGTCCATACTCATTTGAATTAACACATCGTTGTTTTCTTGCAGGTTCGATGGATAGGAAAAAGCACTCATTTCAGTCATTATAAGAGAAATCATATCATGTTCAGCGCCCCCAGTCGAGCTCATATCATCAAGGCAGTGGCCGAGAATATGATTCTAGCTATTGCTCCGGCCGTGACAAAGACGACTGGGATAGGAGTAGTTATGACGGGGAATGTTCTTCCCATGACTCCGCTTCAAAGCACTAACCTAGATCCAAAGCACCTCCTTTAAAAGGCTTGAATAACCTATTTGATCGCCATGATATTCCCTAGGCCGACTCTTCACAAGCTCCACCACCTGCCTCTTTCTGTTTACAATCCATGACACTATCTCACTCTGGTCGATGTTCTAAGAGCAAACATTATAACAGTGACTTCGATACTTTTCAGTAGAGGCCAACCAAAGGAAGCGTTGTCGCTCCGGCCACTATAGAGGAGCGAATGGTAGATACTACGGGGTGGATGACTGAACTTAATAATGAATTCCCCAATATTTACTTCGATGGAGTTATGTTCTTGCCAAACTTAAAGATTATTCCTACTAAAGTCTAACAAAGGACCATCGATTGCATGATAGATGCCTATAATCAGAACAATGAATGGGTGAACATGGTTGAAAACTCAAGAGACGGGCTACAAGAGAATCCCAAGCCTAAGCAGAAATAAGGCCAAGGAGGCCATTAAAGCACTCTAAGTAGGGAGATCTAGGCATTTGAAACAAAATCAAGCAAGCGCATCATCATAACCATGAGCTTGTAATGGAGAGGGATGCTACCAAGAGGAACACAGCTAAATTGAAAACTTAGCTCGAGCGTGAGATCAAGGAAAAAGATGAAGTGCAGAAGATTGCTCAGGATGCATGCGACGAACTGGTCACCGTCAAAATTGAGAAGGATAATGCACTTGAAAAGCTCAGGGATGTCGATGCTCTCATCAAGCAAGAAGGTTAAGATGTAGTAAAATAGGCCGAGGAACGAGTAGAGGAGCAGATGATGAAGAAGTTTGAGCCACCGATCATTTAGTACAATTCTTATATGCTTAAATTTTAGAATCTAGAGTGGTTTGAGGAAGATTACCCTTTGATTCTTGCTTATGCCTTGGAACGGTCGTTGAGGAAGAGTTAGAATTTCTTAACAGTGATAATACTGATATGGAGCAGCTGGAAAAGGAGATTCTGAAGGGAGGTAAGCCCTAGATCCTTCATGACAACTAGCATCTTATACATCTGGAACTCAATGCAACTGCTCAAAAAGAGTTAGGCAAAGGTTCCTGTACTTCATATCATAAAGCTACGACTAGTCAAGTTCTCGGGACTCAAATTTCTCCTAGTACCACCATTAATTCTTCTATCGACGCTGATTACAGCCCAGAGAAACCACAGCTTTATAAATCCAATGTTCTCTCTTCTACTCCTATGAGAACTCTTGACAGCACTTCAGCTCATGCGAAAGTTCAAACTACAGAAGGTATCTCGTTGACTTCTCTTGTTTTCTAGAGAGTTGACGTGTCATCGATTGGCATCACTAACTTCACTCATTTTTGTTTAGCTATAAGTCAACCTGAAATCTCTCCACTTCCTCCCAAGGATTCTCAACTAGGGTCATAAGTATCGACGACGGAGTCCGTGACCATCACAACCTCGACAATAATTCCTTGCATCCCCGTTGAGGAGACCTTGAGTCTTAATGAGCACATGATGTACGCTTTGTTGGAAGAAGGAAACGACGAAAATCAAGGGACTCAATTTGATGAGGATGTTATTATTACTAGGGCCTTCCAGTTTCTGTCAGGTCCCTCCATGCATGAACTAGAGCAAAAACTTAGGCCAGATATTCTCCTTGCCATCCAAATAAAGCAAGAGCACATAGAAGTTTTCCCTCCTCCATTGTCAATCGCATTGCCTAGGCAAACCGTTTTCACTCTAATTTATATTCCCCCACCCAGGGTGATCGAAGTATGTCGATGACGTTTTCACGAAGCATCCCAGTCTTCGTTCTCCACCCGGAAGCGGGCAGAGTGCGCCCACTGGATCTTCGCAAAGCACTTCTTCCAAAGGTCAAGGTGGTAGAGGAAGAGGCAGAAAGAGGCAAGGGGAGAGATCGAGTGAAATTTCCCATGTTTTAAGAAGAAAAGAAGCCAAAAAGGAAATAGTCACTAGCATGTTTTTTTTTGTATATAGACTCTTTTTTATTTGTTGGCCAACTTTATTCGGGTTTTGTCCCCGTTATCACTTTTTCACTTTTGGAGTGAAGCACTTGTACTTTCCTAGTTTGATATCAATAATAAAGGCTTTTTTTTAGTACAAATATTTGCTTAAATTTGTCTATGTACTTAAGAAATATGCTTTCCATTCAATGTACTTGCAATTTATCTCCTTTATTGATCATTTTTAGGTCAGGTCTTTAGTTCATTCTATAATTTTCTGACTCGCATCATTTTAGCGGATGTATACTTTAGGGAAAACCTCTTAAAATAGTGGACTGAATGTCCTTTTTTAGGATAATAAGTTCTAACTGCGCCAAATTTCAAGCGCGAGCTTAAGTTCACAACTTAGAATCGTAGTCTGCTCATCCTCGTCTAAGATAATAGCATTCTATCGTGCCTAACACCGAGAATTAACCGAAGGCTTACCAATTGGGTCTTACTTTATTTCGAGCATGGACCCGCCATTCTGCCTACTTCAAGCAAGGTGTTAAGGATCAAACGGACTTGTCATGCTTGTTTTCGTTTATACTTCTGCCCCTAGTCTGTGGGCAAGAGTCAGTTTGGGGATGAACATGTTTCATCTGGCTTAAATTCATACTCCCGCTCCTACTCTCGGAATGGGAGTTAAGACATGGAGGCTTGTATCACATCCATTTGCGTTTACACTCTTGCCCTCAATCCAAAGGCAAGAGTTGGGATGCAGACAATCATATCATGCCTGGCTTGTGTTTATCCTCTGGCTCTTACTTCGAGAGTGAGAGTTAGGATGCGGACAGCTATGTCAGGTTTCGGCTTATGTTTATATTCCAACTCTTACATCGAGAGTGAAAGTTAGGATATAGATAGCTATGTCATGTTCGGCTTATGTTTATACTCTGACTCCTACTCCAAGAGTGAGAGTTAGGCGATGCCAATCTCCGAACATCAAAAAGAAACTTCATGGGACCAATCATGGGCCATAAAAGCTTGACCGACCTATCCTCGGGTACCTGCATACATGCATTAATCATATGCAGATTCATTTGATTTGATCAATTCACAACTCTTAAGAAATGGAGAGACAGAATTTCTAGCTTGAAAATCCATTTTATTTGATTAAAGATGGAAAGTGAAGAAGTTATGTCTCATTACATAGCTCTAGCTATTTATTTACAAATTTATTCGCTAAGTGAAATAGCATCATAGATGCTCGCTATTCCATCCCCTGGGTGTGAGATCTGGTCCTTGATTACTAGCTTGAAAGTGTTGTCTCTAAGCTTTTCCTCTATTGCATACAGACCTTCCCCGGTTAGGCCCAAGTTCTTAGGGCCAGAGAAGATTCATATGAGGACCAAGTCATCGATTTCAAAGGTCCGACTTCTAAATTTAATGTTATAATATCATGCGACTTGGTTTTTGTGCGCAACTTCTCTCAACTCAGCTTTAGTCCACATCTCATCGATCATATCTAGAGACTCCAAAAGGTGTTGCTCATTTGTCCATAGATCGTAACGGGTTACCCGATGAGAAGGTGCTTCTAGTTCGATCGATATCATAGGCTCCGACCCATACGAGAAGGCAAATGAAGAATGGACAGTCGTTAACTTATGTGTGGTTTGATAAGCCTGGAGCAGGGGTGGGCATTTAACTGACTTAACCAACATAACCGACTGAACCGCCCACTACCGAAGCGAATTAACCGCTAAAATCGATTAACCGACATCATTGGTTAACCAACCGACCTTAATCGAATATTTTCGGTTTGGTTAACGGTTAACAAAAATTAGGTTGGTCGGTTAGCCGTTAGTCGACCATTTTATTTTTTAATCCATTTAGTTTTGTGCCCAGCCATAGCCCAACGGCCCAGCCTACTACTGACCCACTAACCATTAATAAAATTTTGTCTCTTGAGACTTGGGTAGTCTCATGACCTGGCTGTCTGTAAGGTTGTAATAGTAATTAACAAATTCGTACTTTAAAAAAAGACGAAAAAAACCCTAGATCTGTGATGTTAGTCGAAGCCTCCCTCAAATTCCAATCGCTTGAGCGCACTACTGCCGCTGTTAGTCGAAGTCGAAGCCTTTAAATCCCAATCGCTCAAGCCTCGAGCGCATCTACTGATTAACAGCAGCTGCTATGATTGTTGTTGGTTGTTGCTACTCTTGAACGCCACTCCAAGGCCTTTAGCCAGGCTTCAAGCCTTCAACTGTTCGAGTTCGAGTCAAGTGACTACTGCAGATGGACATGGCAACGTCAATGAATCCATCGACGACAAGAAAGAGAAAGAAAGGTGAGTATAAATTTTAATTAAGCTAGATTTAGATTGCTAATTTGCTAAGTTGGTAACTACTAGTAATTGCTGTTAGCCTGTTATTCAATTTCAGCTAGTTCAACTGTTCAATAATCAGTGATTCGGTATTGTGATCATTTAGGAGATGTTTACTGACTTAATATAATATTGTTGAATATTAGTGTTGTTTTATGTCATTGAACTTCAATAACAAAAATATTTAGAAAACTATATAGATTGTTTTGTAACAGACAACCTTAAGAGATCTAAATCATGTATTTGAGCCTGTATATGCACCTAAGGTCAAGTGCACACTGCATAGTTTCAGTTTTATGTATAGAAAAACCAGTACCAGCAGCAAGTCCTTATTGATGATTTTAGTGACCTTCTTTTTGAGACAGACACTTCTCGGCATAATTTTTTTTCACTAACTACATGTTTGCCACTCGTCAATCTAAATACGTAACAATTATTTTCACTAATTCAGTATTTGTAAAAGTTCAGCTTGTACATGATATGAATACAATGTTCTAATCAATGTTTATATTATTATTTTCAGATGGAAGTTGGCACTGCTGATGATTTACTAGACAAAGATTGGGTGGAAGAAGAAACAATTCTTGAGGACAACGATGACAAAGAAGAACTGGTCCTAGAGCCTAACAGTGCAAGAAAGCCTCCATTAAATCTTAAGCGCAAAGCCTCTACTAGAAAACTATCCATGGTATGAGAATAATTTACTAAAAAGAATCCTTTAAATCCTAAGTGTATTTGCAACTATTATCATGCACAATTTGTTTGTGATAGTAAAGCAAATGGTACTACACATTTGATCTATCATCTAAGGCATGCTTGTAGGTCAATTCCTCAAGAAGGTGATAAGAAACAAAAAAGTTTAGCTTTTACAAAAAATAGTGAAAGTGATGCAAGTAACACCCTTATTACATGGACATTTAACAAAGATGAGTGTAGAAGGTCTCTGGCTCGATTGTTAATTATTGATGAGCTTCCTTTTATTTTTGTTGAGGGTGAAGGGTTTCTTGATTTTTGTCGAAACATGTGCCCTAGTTTTGAAGTGCCTTCCAATAGAACAATTTGTAGGGATGTGCTTAACTTATATGGAGACATAAATGGTTATTTTAAAATCATGTTTTCTAATTGTTTGCATGGAGTATGTCTTACTACCGATACATGGACTTCTTGTCAAAATGTGAACTATATGGTTTTAACTGCGCATTTCATTGATAACGATTGGACATTGCATAAAAGGATTTTAAATTTTTGTGTGATCACTTGTCATAAAGGGGAGAACATTGGAAAACTTATGGTTTCTTGCGTCAAACAGTGGGAAATTAAGCGAATAGTATCTATCATAGTCGATAATGCATGTGCTAATGAAGTAGCAATTAATTATGCGAAAAATGCGTCGAATGATTATGATGGATGCAATGGTTGTGTTTTGAATGGTGAATTCCTTCATATACATTGTTCTGCTCATATTGTTAATTTAATTGTTAATGATGGTTTGCAAAAATTGGTAGCAGTATTGCTGGGATTCGTACTGCCGTTAGATTTGTAAGATCATCTCCGGCAAGATTGGCTAAATTTAAAGAGGTTTGTGTTAATTTGAGAATTGATGATAAGTCCATGCTTGCTTTAGATGTCCCCACTAGGTGGAATTCTACATATTTGACGTTGGAAGCCACTTTGAAATATAAGAAAGTTTTTAATGAAATGAAAGAAAGTGATGGTATTTATATTGCCTATTTCAATAATGAAACCCAACCTCTGAATTCGCTAGATTGGAAAACTGCTGAATTTTTATCCAATTTTTGAATTTTTTTTATGACATTACTTTAAAGTTCAGCAACTCTTTAACTATTACCTCAAATGTATGTTTATGGAGTAAAGTGGAATTCAAAAAGAACTGCAAGATTTGATTGAAAAAATGGATCCTAATCTTTCACGAATGGCAAGAAGTATGAAAGAGAAGTTTGATAAATATTAGGGGAATATTGGTAGTATGAACAAAGTTTTATTTATTACTTGCGTGCTTGATCCTAGATATAAATTACAATTTCTGAGGTTATGTCTTGATGACATGAATGATAAAGAAGTGGCAGAAGGTATATTAGCAGATGTGAAACATATTCTAGTAAGATTTTTTTGATTTTTATGCCACTGATTCTATATTTGAGACGCAAAGTTGTGATGAACCGCAACTTAGTTCATCCATTGCTAGTGGAAGTACCAATAGTGGTGGTAGTGTTTGTTCTAGAAGAATGAGAAGCTTTCTAAAACAAGTTCAGCAATAAGATAATGAAAGTAACGAATTGGAAAGGTATTTAAATGAGCCGATTGAATTACCAAAAAGTAACTTTGATAATTTATTATGGTGGAAAGTAAATAGTCCAAAGTATCGTATTTTATCTCTAGTTGCATAAGATCTTTTTGCAATTATGGTGTCTACGGTCGCTTCAGAATATGCTTTTAGCACCGGAGGACGGGTTATAGATCCATTTCGTAGTACTTTAAGCCCAAGGATGGTTGAGGCATTGGCTACTACCCAAAATTGGCTAAGGTCGAAACCTATTTTTATAAATCACCGAATTGAGGCTCCTTGGGATGATGTTAATTATTATGATGTTGTCTTTCAGGTAATATTTCTCTTTGGTTTGTAATTATGATTATTTAATCATCACATACTGAATACACCCAATCATTGACTTGTTTGGCTATAGAGTTTATATATGGACGTGGTTCGAGAACTTCTTTAACTATGGAAACATCAATGGAGAATCGATCACCATCCATAGGACTTCATTGAGGTAAGTTAAATTTTTATCATTTTTGTATCTCTTTCATTTTAACTTGTACATATAAAATTATGCTTCATTGCTTAGATTCGGGTCAGTTTCTGTTCTCTAGTTTTGTCGTTGTGGTCTCACCTAAAAGAAAAAATATACCAATCTGCTATCTGGTAGTTTCTTCAACTTAGATTAGTGGATGCAAATGCTAATTTTGGATATGGAGTTCTACTATCATAAAATTTGATTGTATTCAAGTTTAGATAACTCCACTTTTTATTCTTTTTTTTTGGGCAAGGCCAGCCGGTTTTTAAAGTGGACCGTCCACTTTTTATTACAATAAACGTAATAAAAAAAATACAAGGAACAGGAGATAGGCAGGATACCTATGCTACAATACATGCTTTTTAAAGTGATCCATCCACTAAAACTCACTAGCTTAGAGAATAGGTGCTAGACAACATGTCTAAACAGCTAATAGCAACCGCACCACGCAGGGAACAACATCACTACAGATTACCCATTGGCAAACCATAATACAATGACCTAAACATATCCAAAGCAAAAAATTACATAAGAAAGTGACAAAACACATTATAAGCCAGCAAATAGCTAGCAATTGACATAGATCAATTTGACACAGACACGATCACAAGAGGCATTAGCCAAACAGCAGCCACGAAGCAAACCAGGGCAACACAAGTTTGCCAAGGAGAAAATCACAACCAGAATTACACAAACAACATCTACATGAGCAGACAGTTGCCAAAGAAACGACATACGAGCATAACATACTAGCAGACTTTATGTACAACAGTACTACTACAAGCACCGTACACAACAACTCGGTCGTAGCAAGGCTATCGCCACCAAGCAAGGCAGTGGAGGAGGAGTAGAGCTGCGGAGAAGCACCCGCGAGGAGAAGCCAAAAACCACTCACAACCCCAAGAAAAGATCCAAAAAATATCTCATCATACAACCCAGATTCAAAACCAGACACAATAAACACACTACCAAAAACCGAGATAGCTTACCCGAGTCTCGTGATGACAACCAAGGCTGCAAATTCGCCAAAGGCTGAAAACAGTCACTAAGGCAGCAGACCACATTGACTCACGAGAGGACGCAAGAGATCTGGAGGTTCCTGCCATGGTCGATTTATCTGGGTAGAGAAGCAGAGGCCAAAAGATAAGGGAAAGAATCGGATCTGGAAGTGTGGGAAGGGGTTTGAGAGTGGAGCCATCAACAAGTAGACAGTAGTGAGGAAAGATAGAAGTAGATGAGCAGCAAATGATGAAGCGAAGAGGGATTGAAGAGATAAGATACGGACAAGAAGAAAATGGAGGCGGCTTCTCCTTTGCCCTAGTCCCCATTAATGGGTATTTCTTGAGGCCAACTGATAAGGTTGATAAAACTGAGGATTATATTTTGAATATTCCACTTTTTATTCATTACTTAAGAAATCAAGTATTTTGATGTCCTTGAAGATTTGAATGTACTTTACAGAAGCAACAAGTTGTTCTGATAATCTCAATATTAAAATTTATTTATGCTTTTATTTTTTGGATTCTCCTTTTTCAGTAATTATGTGAAGATAAATATTGGTTGCAACAGACGTTAATTGTTGAATATAATATGAGCTCTTTCAGCAGCTCATCTCCAGTCTGTGGAAGATAATATTACAATCTTCAGAAAAAGATTTATGTATTGTTATATACTAACAATTCAAGTATATTCCATGTAAGGACCAATATATTAAGCAAACATTTATATCACAACACTAATGCACTGTCATGGTAGCTTATAATTATATCACAGCATAATTGTTTGATACTACACTGTCATGGTTGATATTACACTTATATCACAGCATATTTGTTTGTCTCTTGTGTGATGCTCACCTTCATAGTTCATAAGCCCTGTCATTGCCTTATAAGTATTTAATTTCCAGTTTCCTTGAAGCAGATAAGCACACTTGCTAGTTGTTGTTGCTGGTATGCTGCCTTCACTTCAGCCTTGCATTTGGTGGCTCACTGGCTGGCACTGGCTGTACTCTGTAGTTGGTTGCTGCTGTATTATGAACTTAATAATTATATTATTATAATATACTAATATGTATGTATGCAGTAATGGTATTGACTATTGAGTATTGAATTATGTCACTGTAATATGCTAAAGCATTGAATTATGTCATTGTAATATGTATGTGTGCACAATGAGTTTGCAGTGCTTTGTAGTTTGTAATATGTATGCAGCGTGTGTGTAATATGTATGTCTCTGTAAATCTTTATCTGTTGGCTTGACTGTGCACACATTTTTGGTTAACCATAGTTAATCGGTTTTCAATTAAATGAATTAGCTGAGAATTCAACCAATACTTTAATACGATTAACCACGGTTAAATTATGGCGGTTCGGTCGGTATAAGCTGTTCAAATGCAATGTCGGTTCGGTTAACCGAACCGTGATTTATGAGCGGTTAAATCGGTTAATTAACCGAGAGGTTTGGTTAACCGACCGCGCCCACCCCTAGCCCAAAGTGTTTACAGGAGTTCATCGACCTACTTGCCTTTGGCTTTCTCCAATCATTTCTTAAGAATGGACTTGATAATCTTGTTCATAGCTTTAACCTGTCAATTCGCTTGCGGATGTGCTACCGCTGCAAATCTTTTCTCTATGCAGTGTCAGCGACCGAAATCCTTAAACTCCATGCTATCAAATTGGTCATGTTATTAGTAACGATTGCTTATGGAACTCTAAAGCAACAAAAGATATTCCAAACAATGAAGTTGATTACTTTCTCCATAGTAATCATGGCTAAAGGCTCTACCTCAGATTATTTAGTGAAGTTATCAATCGCTCGATGGCGTATTTCACGCCATGATGGCGTATTTCGTGCCACTTTTAGATATCGGTAATACACCGATAATATCAATACCTTAAACTGCAAATGGCCAAGGATTGACCATTTGGGTGATTTCTGTTGGTGGGGCCCTCATAATTTTAGCGAATCTCTGGCCCTTTTTTACATCTACGGGCGTAATCAACTGCATCTCGATTGACAATTGGCTATAACGAAGGATCTTCTTTGCCAGCATCTGCCTCCCAGTGTGGTCGCCACATGCCACTTCATGAAATTTTCTCGAAACTACTTTGGCCTTGCGTAAGTAACACACTGTAACATAGGGATGGAGAAACACTTCCTATACAGCATTGCTACTTGCATGACATATCTTGAAGCCTGTCGAAGGATACCGCGTCACTCATTCCTTTACTCTAAAAGGATTCCCCTCAGTGAAATAATCCTGAATTAGAGTCATCCATGACTCCCATTCAGGCATAGTCTTTAAGATCCAATCAACATCCACCTGGTCGATGCTCGAAGCAGAAAGCACTTCCATCGGAACTAGGCTATGAGCTATGCATCTCCAGAACTAGCCAACTTAGCAAGCGAGTTGGCCTTCTCATTTTCCTCTCTGGGAATATAAGCGATCATGTAATATTCAAAGTCGCCAAGCAGCTCAAGAACCAAGTCTAGATAGGAGCTAGACTTGCTCCTTTAGCCTGATATTCTTTTCGAACATGGCATACCACTATCTGAGGGTCATAGAGAATGTGATATTTCTTTATTCCTAGTTCCCTGACGATATTGAGTCCTGCAATCAAGACCTCATATTCAGCTTCATTGTTAGTTGCTAAAAAGTTGAGTTTTAAAGCACAGCGGATTGGATGTACTTCGGGAGTGACAAGCATAACTCCAGCACCATAACATCGATCATTGGATGCACTATCTGTGTACATCTTCCATACAGCTTCCTTTTCTCCACTACTCTTCGAATGGTTATCTCGTGTAGTGAATTCAACTATGAAATCCACCAAAAATTACTCCTGGATTGCTCTCCTAGGATGATAGGTGATATCGTACTGGCTCTTTTATGTTCCATTTTAACAGCCTTCCGGAAGTCTCAGGTCATTGCATGACTTGTCGTATAGGCTGGTCGGTAAAGACATTAATCAGGTAAACCTGAAAATAGTAGTGAAGCTTTCTTGAAGCACTCAACAAACAATATGCGAGCTTTTCTAGTCTCGGGAAGTTTCTTTCTACTCATGTCAACCGCTTGCTATTGTAGTAGACCGATCGTTGGATACGAGATTCCTCATGCATAAGTGTAGATCTCAAAGCATGCACTAACACTACCAAATATAAGAATAGGACCTAGTCATTCACCAGGTTTGAGAGAATGGAAGGTCTCACCAAGTGCTCTACCAAAGCCTAGAATGCATCTTTTCAGTCTTGATTGCACTCGAAATTTTTCTTTCCTTTCTTGATCACCTCGATGAAAGGGATGCATTTTTCAATTTCTTTGGTGATGAATCAACCCAGGGCGGCAACCCAGGGCTCCAATTCCACAAGAGTTGATGATGGAACCGAAGAATTTTCCTGACACAACACCGAAAGAGCATTTCAAGGGATTGAGCTTCATCTTGTATTGTCGGAGGACATCAAATATCTCTAACATATCATCAACGAGATTTCTTGAACGTTGTGACTTCACGAGCATATCATCCACATAAACTTCCATTGGTTGTCTGATCTGGTTCTTAAACATCTAGTTCACAAGCTTTAGGTAAGTCGCTCCAGCATTCTTTAATCCAAAGAGCATGACCAGATAACAACGAAGTCCAAGGTCGATGATGAAGCTAGTGGGTTCTTGATCTGAGACGTGCATTAGGATTTGATTGATCCGGAGTATGCATCCATAAGTGCAAGTAACTCGTGGCCAACAGTTGACCCCACCAACTGATCTATTCTTAGAAGCGGAAAGCTGTCATTCGGGCATGCTTTATTAAGTTTGGAATAATTGATGCTTATTCTGCACTTCCAGTTTGCTTTCTTCACCAAAACTGGGTTTGATACCCAATCTGGGTATAAGGCATCGCGGATGAAGCCATTATACTTTAGCTTATCCACTTCTTCTTTGAGCATAGTGGATCCCTTCGGGCCTAGGCTGCGATGTTTCTATTTCACAGGGATGCATTTAGGGTTTATGTTTAATGCATGGCTCATTATCTTGGGCGACATCTCATACATATTCGAGCGTGTCTAGGTAAACACATCTAGGTTTTCCCGAAGAAAGCCACCCAACTCCCTCATCACCCTAGTACCGATGTAACGACCCCGAATTTTATCGCTGTTTAAATGAATATATAGTTATATTTTTAAATAATTAATAAATGGACTTTTATTAAAAAAATAAAACTATTTTAAATCATAACTAATGATAATAAAATTGTTTTCAAAATTTGTTTACCAAAAAATATAGTTCATAGAAAAATAGAAAATGTGACCCGAAATTATTTTTCGAAATATCAATTTTTCATTGGTTAATGGTTGTTTAAAATTTCATAATGCTACTTTAAACATATATGCACATATTACAAACTAAGTTAACATGGTGTGTACATGTTTGTATATGCATGTGCATGTTTCTCATTACAGCATATAAACATATAAGTTAATATAAGATTTTATATTATAAAAATATATATACATAACCTAGATAAATATATACATTTCAACTCAAGGACAAGAGAGCATGGTGTGAATAGTGCAAGAGATGGAGGGCGGTACAAGTGAGGGCGGATCATGGGAGGGTATAGGTAAGGTGGTGCATGCATATATATGTTAAATACAAATTACTTTATATTATTTAAATTAAATCTTAAGCCTACAAATACGCTCTTACTTTCATTCTTTTCATTTACAATCTCTTCCTCCACTTTGAAATTCCTAAAGCTTGAGAAAATTAGCGATGGCTTCCTCTTCATAATTTCTAAAGTGAAAAAATCCACTTAATTTAGCTAGAAATATCTTTTAATCCACAAACTCACTTCTACAAACCATTCAACAACTCCTCTTCCAAGACACAACACCCGATCCACTCAACAACATAGGGGCCAAGTCCAAACATCCTAAGGCCAAGCTTTATTTTCCTAGGCTGAGCCAAATTCAAGTGTCCAAGCATCCAAAGTTTCATATTTGCAAAGTTTCTAAAGCATTTTTCAAGTCTCGGCAAAAATTCGTTTGATTTAGAAAAGTTTCGTCAAGTAAAAATTTTGTTCTTTGGAAAGAAATTTACTTGATTTTGATGGACTTTATGTTGCGAAAGTATGATGATGGTTAGGTTGAATTTTCATATTGTATTGATGGCATATGATAATATGTTTATGTTTGAACTTGGATTTAGTGATTGGTTTATATTATGTCTGGACATGTATATGGATATGGATATAAGATATTGGGTATGATATTATGGTAGTATATCAATGATACAAAACCATGTGTTTGTGATGTAAATGTTGTGAAGTATGCACCTTGAAAAGTCGCAAAGACTTGAGATCCGATTTGAAAACGTAAGCTCTTTTTCTAGCTTTGGATTTTTGAAAAGGTTTTCCAAATTTTCACTTTTGTTTGAAGGTTTCAAAACTTTTCCATTTTTGTTTTCAAAGATATAGTAGCAAGAGTTAAAGTGAATATTTCACCTAGAAATCAATTCTACCAAACTGTGCTCATAGAGATAGTCGCTATGGATGTAGTTCAGAAAAAATTTCACGATTTCAAGTTTTAGGTGTTTTCTTTTGGATTGTTTTTTGAAATTAATTTCAAACTAATTAAGTGAGTTAAAAAGATAAGTTTTAAATTATTTAATAATTTAATCAATTAAGGTAATTATTAATTAATTAATTAATTAGGTTAAATAATTGGAGTTTAAGAATTATTAACCAAGTTAATTATTTTTAATCAAGTAAGTTTAAAATAATGATTAATTAAGATAAAAAGGAAATTGATTATTATGTGATAAATTTTATTTTATTTAATTAATTAATTAATTAGAGTTAGTTATTTAATCAGTTACTATTTAATGAAAGGTTGGTTATCCACTTAAATTGGGTTTAATTTAAAAAAAATGTTATTTAATTAAAGTTTATTTATAAATAAAATTAGGGTCATTTATGATTTAATTAAGATTAATTAAAGTTTTAATTAAGTTTTTAAACTTACGATTTAATTAAGGATTTTTTATTTTAAAGTTTTCCTTTAAACTCTATCGGTTATTTATTTTAAACCAACTTTCTAGTTTAAGCAAATTGTTTTGAAAAACCATAAGATCTCTTATCCATGCTATTAAGTAACCAAATGATTTATAGTGGTTGTAGTAAAACGTTGACACATTTTATTAAAAGTAAGTCGACTTATACTTACCACAATATACCACACGTGATGAATACAAGATGGTTAATTTCGATATGCGGGTCATGATAATATAAGCATATGGAACTTATGTTCGTATGTAAATCTTTACATTCTAATAGTGGAATAGTCCACTATAAAAGCCTCAATTCTTTAAAATTATCAAATATTGGTTTGGAGAGACCGGGATCAAATATTAGTTGTTATCCGAATACTACTTCGAATCAACGTAAAACGTTTGAATTGGAAATAGTAAAGGCAAGGTCTAAGATATAGACTTTGAAGTGCAAGGGCTATTTGCTACTAATCCTGAGGGTGATTCCAAAATGGGTGTAGGAAATAGTTCCTTCAGTTTGTTCATCTCCTAAATGACTTTTATGAATGAATGCTGACTTTATGTCAACATATGGAAGGCAATGTTGGCATTCCAAGTGGCAACGCTATAATAAAATTAAATGTAGCCTCAGGCCTTATTAATCGGGAATGATTAAAACAAGGAAGATGAAGCAAGGCTAGGTGGGACACTCCCATGAGGGTAAGGTTACCCTTATCTAGAGTCCCTACTATTAACTCATGTATGCTTCGGTATGATTGCTGATCCCAACCGATAAGTGATCTTATTTAGTACTATCTGGTAAAGGGTAGGCCGGTCTTATTTTGGCAGGGGTCGGTAGGTTCAACCTTGATGCTATTTTGTCTAGAGATGCACCGTGATAGGTGATACCCCAGTAGCCCAGTCATTGTATGGAATCCATTCTCCAATAAGAGCCGTAAGTTTTTTGTTGTGTCCAAATATGTTGAAATTTGAGATGTAAGCATTTTAGCTATGTTCTACTTTACTTGAAAACTCTAGACATTGTCATAATATCACCGGATTTTTTATATATAAAAATTTGGTTATCGTAAAATAAAAACCTATCCATGTTTATGTGCGATGTAGTCTTACTAGATATCTTTGATTTTCAAATTGTTTTATAAAAGTAAGAATTAAATTGTTTAAATTTACTCACACTAGACCAATATCTAACCTAGAGTTTTCTTTTCTTTTCCTAAAACTCTTGGGTACTTAAATTTGTATGAGTAATCAAGTGATCTAGGTTTCTTATGGAAGCGTTTTAAAGAAGCTGGAGCGGGTGGCCTCACCGTTAGCTAATTATTATCTTATTCCATTGTGTTTTGCATATGACATATGTTTTCTGTGTGGATAGGAAGCCATAACTGTCCAGTTGAAGTTGTAATGCAATGAACTCTGATGTATCAAATATTATGGAAATGACTATGTAATATCCTCTATTATATGTTATTTTGATTCATTGTGTGATTCTGTGATTGTGTAGTTTCTTCTTATCTTTCCTTTTCTTCTACCCTTAATGACTCATCTTTCGGTGCAAGAATGGCAGTCATTACAACTGAGATAAGATTTGACATTTAGGACTTTACTTGCGTCATCCCTACTGACTCGAATAGCGATTGTCAAATCGACGGGAGCTACTCGTTTTCCCTCCGGCTCTATTCATCGGTCTATATCATTGTAGAGCCGACTAGTTTGCCCAAGTCGGGGAACAGGAGGTAGTTGCTATGCCTCTAAAGCCTTTGTGCAGAGGACCCCTTGTACATTCTTTCCTTTCTTTTTACACTTGCTTCCTTCATTTCAGCGACGTAACACTCATTGCCAACCACTTGATCTTCGCGCACAATCCTTACTACATTGTCAGTAGGAAATTTCATAGTTAAATGACAAGGAGCAATGGTCGTTCTAAATTCAGCTAGGGACAGTCGGTTCAAGAATGCATTTTAAGCATAATAGATATCCAACACTAAGAATGGCACGACTCACACTCGCTTACGATCGCCCTCGCCAAGTTCAATTGGTAATTCGAAGTAATTTGAAAAATCTAATGGCTTTAATAGCCATCCCATTAAACCCTGTGTATGAGATCTGCAAGGCTTCAGATCTCTATCTTCCAATTTCATTTGGTCGTAAGTTTTTTTAAACAAAATATTGACTGAACTCTCATAGTCAACTAGCACTTTTCGTATAACAGCAGGACCAATCACTATTGAAATCATGAGTGGGTCAATTGCTGGAGCCTCGACTCCACCAACATCGATGATCCGAAAAATAATGTCATCTGTCATAGTTTGAGATTGTTTTGCCGGAGCTCCATTGTCGATAGCGTAGCAACTTTCGTTCCCAGCATGTTTCAAGGCTCTAATATATCTACCCATCTCCGCAAAGCTCTTATCGACAGGATTAGGCCCATCAATGATTGTGTTTATCGGTAACTATTTTTCTAGCCGCCTGAATGCATCAGCTCTAGGGTCAGCTTTCCCACACTGGAAAGATGACCCAGGGCACTAGAATTTCCTTGCACACCATCCTGCGAGGCTTTCATGTATTACTGCTATTTCTTTTTCCTTATTAATTCTTCAATCATGTCGCGCAAGTGCCTACACTCATTTGTATTATGACCGTGAGTCTCATGGAGTTTACAGACTTGCCTGACTTCCTCTCCATCCTATTTGACTTCGTAGGAGCCGACTTCCTATATTTTTTGGTATTTTGAGTAGTTGAATAAATGTTGTCTATCGAGTTGTTCAGTTCAGTGTAGTTATCATACTTACGACCAATGAAATGACTCATGTTATCTGCTTTCCCTTCTTTTCCTGATCATTATTTTTTTCCTCCTTTGTTTTGATTAGCAACTTTCGCATCAATGTTTCCAAAGCTTCCTCCAGGTTACTTTAAAATAATATTAATCTGAATTGTTCATTTGAACTTCTAGTGTCAGTTCTTCATGGATGCTTACGTACATCCTCCAGACATAGATACTCATTAGCTTTCCTATAGAGAGCTTCAATTGTGGATGGTTTCTTTCTTTCTATCTAATCCCTAGAATCCGAGTCAGGATGAAATCCTCTAAAAAGCGCCATCAACACCATATCTTCTTTTAGATACGTTATTTTTGTTACAGTTGTGTGGAATCGATTTAAATAATTCACCTAACTACTCTCCTTCAGCTTGATATACATTAGATAACGACATCACATGCTTCGGACATGAGGTATGCAAACAGAATCGATCTATGAATTTTCATGACAATTTAGCAAAATATGATATATACCTCGGTGAAAACTGAGTGAATCACATCGTAGCTACCCCTTTTAAGAAAACTGGGAAAGAACGACACTTCATAGCATCTAAAGCCCTAACCAAATCCATATGCCATTCATATCTCAATAATTGTTTCCTAGGATCCATCATTCTTTATTACAATGGCATCGTTTGCATATTTAATCTCTTGGGGTATTTCGTGCGAAGGATGTCCTCTATGAACGGGTTTCGACTTGCATAAGTTCCCCAATTGTCATTAGTTCTGAACCTGTTTTCAATAACCAATCTCCTAACCATATTTTCCAAATAATCCAAATCTACAAGTTCGACTAAACGTCGGTGATCAAATCCTGCCCCAAGTATTCGAACCGGTGTACGTTCTTGGGAAGATGCTCGATAACTAGGTCCCCTAACTCCAAGGGACCCATTCATCTAACATTCCTCCTTGTTTGATTCCTATGAGTAGCATCATCAATAGTAGCATGGGTTTCCAAGTTCTAACCTCCAACAACATATGTAGAGACTGCATCTCCATTCCCTCTAGGAAGATGGTTTCTGGGTTACCATATTGGAAGTCGGTATCGAGTCCTAAGTGGGGATAGGTACCAAGTCTTGATTATAGGGTCGAGGCACATCTTCCTTCCTGTTGACATGTGCCAATGGCGTATGGAGCCTTCTTCTTCCTTCTTTCCTATCGTCTTCGCTTGGATGTAGAGGAAATCTCTGACTTTGAGCTGGAATCTCTTTTACTACGTTAGTGGCTGTTTTGTCAACTTATTCAGTAGCCCCAAGCTTAGTTGCATTTTGTTTTTCATCTCCTATGGGCAAGCTTGGAACTTATTTTCCATCTATTTCATTATCATATCCATCTACACTCTAATCACAATGTCAGTAGGACCCTTGACCTCGGGTTGAGTTGGCTGAACAACTTCATCTCCTTACTGAGGATTCTGATTCTTGACTTCAGCAATAGCTTTGGAATTGGTAGAATGATCTCTTCTTGATGGGGCCATGGCAGAAATCTGTTGGTAGACCTTCGCAAATATGAGTTATAGAATAAAAAGATAGAGAGTTAGATCTATCCTTTGGATATAGAAAATCTAATAGTAGATGATGGATCAGAATGGCCTGAGAATATGTCTCTTTCGATGAAAGCACCAAAATGTATGAACCAAAAATGGCACAAACACCCAGAAGTTATATGTAATAAAGATTAAATGAAGAGAAGTAAATGAAAATAAGGAAAATAAATGAGAGATACTGGTTTATAGTGGTTCGAAAAAGCTAGGCCTACATCCACTTTAATATTTTATCACTTGTTCCTGACCGGAGGCAGAAGTTCTTGGGGATCGATACAACTCCAACACTTAGAATTTCAGAGTTATAAGAACATATGTGTTACCTGGAGATTTGACAGGCAACTAGATGCTCGACATTTGCATACCGATCGCATCCCGAGCGTTCGGCACTACATACTTGGTCGGCTTCCAAGGACGTTCGGCACAACCGGTTCGATCGACATTCAAGATCGTTCGGCATCCAGAGGTGTTCGGCATTCATGCCTCGTTCGGCATTCCAGATCGTTTGGCATCCAAAGGTGTTTGGCATTCATCCAATCTCGTGAGGCATTCGAGATCATTCGGCATCCAGAGGTGTTCGGCATTCATCCAATCTAGACTGGCATTCGAGATCGTTCGGCGTCCAGAGGTGTTCGGCATTCATCCAATCTCGACCGGCTTCGGTTATCGATCGTCCTGCACTCTTCACTCGGCACATCAGTTCATTCGGCATGAAGATATCGTTCGGCATTTTTCCGTTCGGCATCTATGGTTCGGCACATAGAGCTCACTCTTTTTAGGCCGAGGCATTTAGCTACCAGGCCCACCAGGGAAGTCCAACCCATCTTCGTCTATAAATAGAGAGGCAGGGACACAGTGAAAGGGACCTTTTTTCGAGGACACCGGAGAGACTCTACCGCATTTAAGACTCAATCAAGACTTATCTTTTTTGCTTAGCAATTGTATTCAAGTAATTGGTATACGGATTGTATCTGTAATCGATTAGTGAGAAAAGCAATAAAGATTAACCTCAAAGTGGACGTAGGCAATTACGCCGAAACACTATAAATCTGGTGTTCATATTTTATGCATTAAAATTTACATATTGTTATTTGTTTAACTTTACTCTCTTCATTAATCTCTACACAATCTCTCTTAAGGGTGTTAGTGACTAATTTTATTGCTAACATTTTGGTGCTTTCACTGAGAATCGAATTCTCAAGACGATAGGATCTACTTTGTAGCTACTGGATTGAAAAATCCCCCAAAGGAGATCCAATTCATTCGCAAAACATCTGTTGATTCTACTCAGAGTTACAACCGACAACTCTACCATGGGAAGACCACAAACTAGATCGACCTCGCACAACGCAGATGTCAATGAAACTGCTAGTGTACAACAGATAGGACCTAGCAACCAACAAGCAATTTGAGGCACATGGCCCTCCACCTAAAATCAAACGGAAGTCGTTTACCGAACATAGTTCAACGACTTGATAAGAGAACTCATGCAAAGTAGAAGGCAACTGGTTGAGAAGATTCAAGCCAACGCTGATCTCATGACTCGGCTTGCCCAACAACAGCATAAGAATGCTGGGAGTAGTCCTGCCCCTTATTCTTCATCTGACAGCTCGACCTCAACTGATGAACCTCCTAGGCATAGACGCTGTAAGACTGAAGCTGCGCAGGCAGGTGCCACTGATCGATCAGCCAGGGATTAGGCACATGAGGAAACCGGACACCCGGTTCACCAAGACCTAAATCAAGCTGGCCTTCAGGACGCATGTTTAGCCGACCGCTAGTAGGCGAGACATCAATCCGCACGGTCCCGTGGAACGGAACCCAATCTCCCTTCCTCCATGCAAACTCCGGACTTAACAGCCATGGTCAGGCAGTTAATGAGGGAGAACCAAGGCTTGACCAATGAAGATTGGGGAGTGTCCATGAGTCATACTCCCTTCACAGATACTGTTTTGCAGGCAGAGTATTCCAAGAAATTTAGTATGCCGACTATCCCAGCCGACAAAGGGAAGACTGACCCTAGGAAACATGTGATGAGGTATGAATGGATGATGGATTCTGTAAGGGTGAACAACGCGACTAAGTGTAGGCACTTCCCAATCACTTTGTCCGGAATCGCCACTATGTGGTTTACTCGACTTCCTCCGCGGTCTATATCCAGCTTCGACGAGTTGGTGGTGAAATTTGTTGAACAATTTAGGATACATGCTACTCGTCCAAAGGACGTGGTGTCCTTATCAAGTGTGATCCAGGCTCCGGGAGAGCCTTTGAAAGTGTACTTACAGAGGTCCCATGTTGCCGCCACTGAAGTTAGCGACCCTAACGATCACACAATCTTGATGGCGGTGATGCGAGGTGTAGATCCGGACTCGGAGTTTGGAGATTGGTTGGCAAGAAAGCCTCCAACTACGTTGGAACGATTCTATTCCAAAGCTCACCAGTTCATACGGAGGGAGGAAGCTCGTTGGACAAGACGAGATTAGGCACCAAGGCCTGTTCAAGAAACTGTGAAAAGTAACATCGCCGTGAAACAATCCGACGACAGTTTGGGAAAAGTTCAAGTTAACATCTAGAACAAGCCTGGGCAGTCTAAAGGATCCAGAGGTGGAAATACCGGAAAAAAAAGAGTCAGGGAGATGGAAGTCGAGGATTCCGACCTACAACGAATACACTACCCTGAATACTTCTCTTAAAAACATTTATCTATCTACCTGTAACACCATTGAATACAGAAAGTCGCGCCAAAAGGAGTCCGTTGAAGAACAAAAATGGATAGGGAAGTACTGTCGCTTCCATGAGACCCACGGGCACAATACTGAGGAGTGTAGACACCTCCATGATGCCATAGTAAGGTTGATCAGGCAGAAAAAGCTGTAGGAGTTTGTTAAGAACCCACCAGAGGGTAGGCAAGGAACGACAGGCCCAGACGCGGGTCGGCTCCATGCCACCCAGAGGAACCTGTCCGGACCGTAGGTAGGTTGATCATAAACACTATAGTCGAAGGACCTCATCCTGCAGACAAGAATTGGCACCTCCCCGAGGCATGCAAACTATGAATGCTGTTTGAACGTGGAAGATGGAACCCTCGTAAAACAACAACGCATGATGACAGACGATATAGTGTTTAGGAGTCGAGATGCAGACAAGGTGGAGGCTCCTACTATCAACCCGATGGTTATATCTGCAACGATCGGGCCAGCTTACGTAAAAAGAATTTTGATTGATTGTGGAAGTTCTGTCAACATCATCTTCAAGAAAGTTTATGACCAAATGAAGATGGAGAAAAAAGATATGAAACCATGCAAAGCCCGTATCCACGGCTTTAATGGTGCTACGACTGACGCAATGGGGTATATTGAGTTACTAGTTGAACTAGGGGTAGGTGAGCGTAGGAGAGTGCGAGTCCTACCGTTCATAGTGATGGATGTTGACTCTCCATACAACGCATTTCTGGATCGTCCGGCCCTGGCGGAGTTTATGGCCGTTTTGGCCCCATGGTGTTTGACATTAAAATTCCCGATAGACAAATGAGTCGGTGTAGTACATGGCGATCAGGCGAGCGGTCGCGCATGTTATGTGGTGGAGCTGAGAGAGGCTCAGCAGAGAGAAAAAGGAAAGGTTGTAGACAGCTCCGTCCGCATCCTAAAAACTAATGATTCACAAGTAGTGCCCGAGCCCGGGCTCGGGCGATATTCTCGGATCCTTAGAGATATAGATCCGAGAGATGATGATGGGGAATTTAGGAAAATGAATGCAGCACCGGCTGAGCTGACGATTGACATTCCAGTCAGCCGAGATGACCCATCACGAGTTCTTAAGATTGGATCACAACTCGACCCTTCAGTGGCCGAGGATCTTACTAATTTCCTCCAGGCGAATTTGGACGTTTTCACTTGGACACACTCTGATATGTGCGGGATTTCACCTGCCATCGCAAGCCATATGTTGAACATAGACCCAAAATACGTTCATGTGAAGCAGAAAAGGAGAGGTACGGACCCAGAGAGGTCTGCTGCTCTCAAAGAGGAGGTGGACAAACTCAAAACCAATGGGTTCGTCCACGACGCCCTCTACCCTGAATGGGTATCTAACCCTGTGCTAGTGAGAAAAGCGAATGGGAATTGGAGAAATTGTGCTGATTACTCCGATCTGAATAAAGCATGCCTGAAGGATAGTTTCCCTTTACCAAGAATCAACCAGCTCATCGACTCTATCGTCGGACACGAATTATTGTCATTTATGGATGCGTATTCAGGATATAATCAGATCACGATGCACATTCCAGACCAAGAACACACCAGCTTTGTCACAGATGTGGGGCTATACTGCTATGTAGTAATGCATTTTGGGTTGAAAACCGTGGGAGCAACTTATCAGCGTCTGGTGAATCGAATGTTTAAAGACCAGATTGGTAGAACGATGGAAGTATATGTGGATGACATGCTCGCGAAGTCACGGCAGTTAATTGACCACATCCGAGACTTAGCGGAGATGTTTGTTATACTCAGGCATTACAGGATGAAGATCAATCCATTAAAGTGTTCTTTTGGCGTTGCATCAGGGAAATTCTTAGGTTTTATTATGAACGCGCGTGGAATTGAAGCTAACCCGGAAAGGATTCAGGCTATTCGGGACATACAAGTGCCCAAAACTATAAAGCAAGTACAAAGCTTGAACGAAAAGGTAGCCGCGCTGAGTCGATTCATATCCAGAGCCACGGATAAGTACATTCCTTTCTTTGATGTGATAAAGAAGGGAAAGAGGAATTTCGAGTGGATGTCCGACTGCGAGGAAGCATTCCGAGCTCTAGTTAGACATCTAGAAAGCCCCTCGGTACTATCAAAACCAATTGACCATGAAATTATGTATGTATACTTGGCAGTATCCCAGCATGTTATCAGTACGGCTCTGGTTCGCGAGGAGGACCGAGTTCAAAAGCCAGTATATTATGTCAGTAAACGTTTGACGGAAGGAGAAAGAAATTATCCCAGGATTGCGAAACTAGCTTATTGCCTAGTGATTGCATCACGCAACCTCCGCCCTTACTTCCAGGCACACTCGATCAGTGTTTACACCGATCAACCCTTGCGGCAAGTACTCCAACGACCGGAAACTTTTGGAAGGATGTTAAAATGGAATATCGAGTTGAGTCAATTCGATATTACCTACCTACCGCGAAGGGCCATACAGGGGCCAGAGCTAGCAGATTTCATTGCTGAATTCACCGTGACAGACGAATCAAACGGCCGCAATGTCATACCTCCCATTCGATGGAAGATGTACACTGATGGGGCATCTAACGACTGTTGTTCAGGGGTTGGCATAGTTCTTGTAACTCCTGAGAACCGATCAGTTTGCTACGCTTTGAAGCTCGAATCCACAGTGATGAACAACGAAGCCGAGTATGAAGCATTGATTGTCGGCTTAAGACTCATCAAAGAACTGGGAGTAAGATCGGCTGAAGTTATTTGTGACTCGCAACTGGTGGTATACCAAGTATGGGGAGACTACCAAGCAAGGGGGCATAGACTTGCCCCGTATTTGGTCCGAGTTCAGGAGCTGCTAGCGAATCTCGAATATTATGATATTTCACATGTCCCGCATGAGCAAAACAGAGCAGCCGATTCATTGGCAAAATTTGCAAGCACCGGCGATGCACAGCAGATGGGATTGTTTCCTGTTGAAACCTTACATGTTTCGAGCATAAATATGATGGAGGTAGATTTCATGTTAGAAATAGAAATCGAGAAGGAGTCATGGATGACCCCATTCAAGAAGTACTTGTTACACGGGGTCGTGCCCGAAAGAAGGAGCGAAAGACGACAAGTCATTCGTAAGGCTTCTCGTTATGTAATGCAAGATGGGGTAATGTATCGGCGGGGATTCTCAACCCCTTACTCTGGTGCATTTCCCATGATGAGATAAAACGAGTCCTGAAGTCCCTGAAGGTGAATGTGGCGGCCATACCAGAGGGCAGACGTTAGCAAAGAAAATCCTCCGCTATGGATACTATTGGCCAACTGTAAATCGGAATGCCACAGACTATGTGAGAAGACGTGACAAATGTCAGAAATATGCAAAAATCCCGAGAGCTCCACCGACGGAACTCACACAAATGGTTAGTCCTTGGCTATTTGCAATGTGGGGGATCAATATAGTCGGTTCTTTACCCCTATCCAAAGGTGGTGCAAAATACGCGATAGTTGCGGTCGATTACTTTACCAAGTGGGTAGAAGCAGAGCCTTTGGCCACTATCACCACCAAGAAGGTCATCAATTTCATTGTATGAAATATTATATGCCGCTTTGGCCTTCCACGAACCATCGTTACAGACAACGGAACTCGGTTTGAAAGCAAGGAGTTCAAGGAATTTTGCCAAAAATATGGTATTGAGAAAAAGTTTGCAGCAGTTGCTCACCCGAAAGCCAATGGACAAGTGGAAGACGTAGACAAAATAATCAAATCCATATTGAAAAAAAATTTGGAGAAGGCTAGAGGCAAATGGGTAGATGAGCTTCCAACAGCGCTTTGGGCTTACAGAACCACCCACAAGTCCGCGATTGGTCACACTCCATTCGCATTGGCATATGGCATGGAGGCTGTCATACCCGTAGAACTTAAAGTTCCATCACCTCGGGTAATTTATTATAACCATAAGTCAAATCAGGATCTTTTACTAGAATCATTGGACTTCATTGATGAAAAGCGTGAAGCAGCTAATTTGAGAGCGGCCGTATACAGGCACCGAGTTGCTCGATATTATAAGGAAAAAGTCCGACCGAGAATCTTTGGTGTGGGTGATCTAGTTTTGAAATGAGTTTTCCCAGTTCCATCATATATAAGCCCTGCATGGGAAGGTCCAAACGTCATTGAACGGAAGCTTGGAGATGGAACTTTCAAGCTAGCGACCGTTGATGGTGCGACACTCCCTCGAGCATGGAATAGCGAGCACTTGCGGCATTATTACACTTAGTTTGTTTCTTTCATACTTTAGTTACATTTATTTCCCGCAAATTTTTATTCCTAGTTTATGGCATGTAATAAGACAATTTAGCTTGTTTGCATTAATAAAGGCTTGAAGCCATTTTCCCTATGAATTATCGATGTTTCTGTGTATGATAACGCTGTGACAAATAACTAAAGAATACATTATTCTACCTGATGTACGAACGCGCTCGAGCACTCAAAATCTCTAAGTCCCCGGAATGCGGACTGGAGTACTCTGAGTCCACGGAGTGCAGACCAGAGTACAAACGACTCAAAATCTCCAGGTCCTCGGTGTACAGACTGGAGTACTCTGAGTCCCCGGAGTGCGGACCAGAGTATAAACGACTCAAAATCTCCAGGTCCCCGGAGTGTGGACTGGTGTGCTCTGAGTCCCTGAAGTGCGGACCAGAGTATAAACGATTCAAAATCTCCAGGTCCCCAGAGTGCGGACTGGAGTGCTCTAAGTCCCCGGAGTGCAGACCAGAGTATAAACGACTCAAAATCTCCAAGTCCCCGGAGTGCGGACTGGAGTACTCCGAGTCCCCGAAATGCAGACCAAAGTATAAATGAATCAAAATCTCCAAGTCCTCGAAGTGTGGACTGGAGTACTCTGAGTCCTCGGAATGCAGACCAGAGTATAAACGACTCCAAATCTCCAAGTCCCTGGAGTGCGGACTAGAGTACTCTGAGTCCCCGA
The DNA here is from genome assembly GCA_030765085.1 of Allium cepa. Taxonomy (NCBI): domain Eukaryota; kingdom Viridiplantae; phylum Streptophyta; class Magnoliopsida; order Asparagales; family Amaryllidaceae; genus Allium; species Allium cepa. Next base: position 594,262,279 of record CM060928.1, read on the forward strand.
AGTGCGGACCAGAGTATAAACGATTCAAAATCTCCAAGTCTTCGAAGTGAGGACTGGAGTACTTTGAGTCCCCGGAGTGCGGACCAGAGTAGGAGTGCGGACTGGAGTACTCTGAGTCCCTGGAGTGCGGACCAGAGTATAAACGACTCAAAATCTCCAAGTCCCCGAAGTGCGAACAGGAGTACTCTGAGTCCCCGGAGTGCGGACCAGAGTATAAATGATTCAAAATCTCCAAGTCCTTAGAGTGCAGACTAGAGTACCCTGACTCCCCGGAGTGCGGACTAGAATACTCTAAATCTCCAGATCATGGAATAAAAGAATGTGCAATGCCACAAAGTTGTCAACTTATACGAAGACAAATCGAGAAGTTTATGTTATTTACAACATCTTGGATTTCAATCACAATCACGCAGAAGACTGAACGATAAGAGTCTTTTGAAAGACAAAAGAACTAAATTTTATTCATTAGAAATAAGTTCCTAATACAACTCCTCCAAAATTCGGGGTCAAAATTTATTTACATGAACTACGAAGGTAACTAAAAAATAATTACACAATTTGAACTAGCCCTCGTCAAACGAGAGCAACGACTACTTCTTCAACTTCTTCGACCTTTTTCCAGACGATTCCTCTCTCGAGCGCTTGCCTTTGATAACTTTCTTTGACGGGGGAGTGACAGCTGAAGAAGTACGGGTAACTTCCATGGGCTTGGACCCGCCTGGGAGGTTGACCTTTAACGGTTTATTCACACGATCGTCTAGGTCCACAGCTTGAGGCTCGACTTTGATCTCGACCGTCTCTTTCTTCTCCTTCTCAAGCTTCTCCTTCATGCTCAGTTTAGATGTATGTTCGAAGGCGTCTGTAATTTCAACTTCATAACTCCCATCGATGGGAGACGAAGTCTCGGATTTATTCTCTCGAGCGCTCCAATCACCTGAGCATCTGACCGGGAGCCTCTCCTGTGTGAGTGGCCTCACTTGTCTTTTCCTTTACCTCCTTGGCGACATCGCTCCTCGGAGTGGGCTTGGGATCAGAACGGCCTGCACAAAATCATGAAAAACAAGCATTGGAATACGATAGCTTCTGGTGAAAAACGACGACTCTTGGAATGTTAAAGTGAAAGAGTTATCTACCAGGTTCCGGCTGGCTCTCAACCGTCAGGGGGGTCTCATCCTCTGGAATAGGAGACAAAATGTGAACGCCAAGGCCGGGGTCCTCCTGGCCATAGCCGATGTGCTGCTCAAAGGGATTGAGTATCGGCCGAACGGCCGGCTGAGTAGGCACACGAGCTGGAGGCTCGATCCCAGATGGACCGGCAATAACCTCTTTCCCTTTCATTGAGGGGGAACCTTTGCAGTAAAGGGCTTTGGCCGCTGACAGGCCTGAAGGCTCGTTTCCCTTAAGAGATTCTTTTATCAAAGCTCCTTCATCGACCTTCTCGGTACCATGTTCGGCCTTCCCGATTTCTATTAAGGTCTCCCATGCCTCGGCTAAAGATTCGAGATAGCCCTCGCCCAGAAAAGTTAAGTCCCGGTGCATGAGAATACGGCATTGAATTCTGCAATAAGCGGGTCGAACATGCTTTTGACCTCTTCCTTACCTTCTTCCTTAGCCACCTCAAGACTGGAGTCGATCTCCGCAGATGCTATCTTTTTTCCCTCTTCACGGGCTTCATTATTTAGCGCCTCAACTTTAGAAAGCTCATTCTCAAGTTTCACCTTTAGGATTCGCGTAGCAACGATCTCGTCGCAATACCGTTGCGACTCTTCTTGGGCGGCAGTCTTCTCTTCTTGCTCTTTGCGGAGTCGCTCCTCAAGTTCTTTGACTCGAAGGCTGAATGCATCCCTCTCTTTTTGCACCGAGTCTTTGTCCAAAGCTAAGGCCCTACAGCGTTGGACCGCCTCGTCAATTTTATTTTTGTAGGTTGATTCCAAACGAGTTACAGCTTCGGCAGTATCTTTGGCGCTCTGCTGGGCGGCCTCAAGCTGAGATTTGTAAGATGCAAGCCTTTATCCTGAGCTTTGATAATGTATTTGTCATGGATAGCCTCAAGCTTCAGGCGATCAATCTCATGCTGGCGCTCTATGGAGACTTCTGACACCTTCTCAACAAGATGAACGAATGCGTCATGTTGAACATAGACATCATTGTTGCAGGCGATAGCGCTTTGCTTGACATGTCCCGGAATAGGATGAATAGCCGGGAGAAATTTCAGGCCATTAAAGCAGATTTTAGGGAATTTAGCCTTGAGCTCGTTCATTCTCTCCGGTATTGTTGGATCTGTTGTGGAAACAGGAGGAGATGGCTTTGAAAGTTCAGTTCTCTTGTGAGAATCGTGAGACTGTCGTGTGGTGGAAGAATCAGAGTTTTGATCTCGAGGGACATCTGATTACGACCCCTTATGGTCGTTCTTATCTTTGCTTTGCCCCAAGTGAGAAGGGGGATTATGATGGTATTTGGGCCGATAATACGATTTCTTCTGGGATGATTAATCTCCGGAATGATAATCCCTATCGACGTCATCGCCCTATCTCGGCGTCTTTCGGAACCTGAGTCCCGTCCTGATTGATGGAAAATCGATGAACAGCGAAGGCGTTCAAGCCCATGTGTGCGCCCCATGTCACCTGCGTAGAGTTTAAGTAATGACGAGTTAGTAAAAAGTAAGGTAATGATGGAAAGTTCAGGTGCAAAGTGAAGTGCGTGTGTTTGTGTGTGTCCTAGCGTTTTCCCCCGATAGACCAGTTTCTTTACTAATAGGAGTTTGTTCTCCCTTGCTTTGGGCTTGAGCATTGGAATCGCCTCTCGCGGGCGAGTGGAGCTTATGGGCCTCGGGATCGTCGAAACCATAGTTGAGCAAATCGTCAGGTATCATAAGGTTCGACGGACCTTTTAGAGAACTTTCCAAGTGTTGCGGGAAAGCTTCTTTCTCGGTTGGAATAAGGGTAACTTTAGAAGTTCCGCCCACTTTTTCCTTCCCAAGCTTATACATTAGGTTCTTCTTCCTCTATGAAGGAGAAGACGACGTTTCAATGTTGTGGACTTCAACTATTGAATCCCGTGGTGGACTAACAGTTTTGCCTTGTACTTCTGGCGTTTCGGTTTCCTTAATCTCCCCCTCTTCTAGTGTGTCAGGGGCTTTACGTGTCGAAGACTCGGCCTGCTTTTTCCCTTTGCCAGCGGTAGGCCTGGGTATGGTAACGCCCTGAGGGAGGCTTATCCGGCGACCTTCCGCCAACAGCCCAAACCTTGAAAGCGACTCATTTGTAATGAGAGTTCTGATGTCCCGTTCTTAGGCGGGAATGGCTCGTATAGCCTCGACGGCTTCAGAGTATCCGAGTCCCTCAGGATGTGGGTTAATGTCTGAAAAGATGAAAGAGAGTTAGAAAGGGTACAACTTCGACCAAGCATAAATATCGGTCCAGAGAGAAAACTTACTTCCTTCCACCCATCTCCTCGCGAAACCAGGGGGCAACGCACATAAAACCATTCTTGTTTATACATGGCAAACTTGCTCCATGCCCCAGTTAAGATTTGACATTTGTTGTGCGGCTCGAGAAACATGAAAGAGGGGCTATCCCTCCACTTCTTGATGCAATATATATATCTGATATCGCCCGGTGTTGGAAGCCTAGAAAGGACACTCATGAAGAGGATACAGGTGTCGTAGATGAATGCATGGATGTTCGGGTACAGTTGCGACGGGGCAATGTCGATATACTGCAGCACATCTCGAAGAAACGAGTTGAACGGTGGCATGCTACCAACCCAGCACATGAATTTATTACAAGCTGTGTATCTGACTGGGGGCAAGTGCGGACGATCGTGCCCCGATGGAACTAGCACCTCGTCGAAGGGGATTCCATGGACATAGCATATCCGATGGAGTGTACTTTCATTAATCTTCGAAGCCTGTGAATCGATTGGGTTGTCCAAGAGAATTTCTGCCTCCAAAGCATCGGGAGCTAAGTTATGAGCAGGGGAAGTTGACGGTTTTGAAGTATCTGCAACTTCTTGTCTAGAGGATGGCCCAGGTCTGTCTGAGATCATAGCAGAGCTAAATTTCCTAGACATCTCTAATAAAGATCGAATCTAGCAGAGCACCTGTTTGAACTATACTTGAAAAATAATCGACGTTAGATTTAGCAACATAAATATTCCTCCCGTGTGGTGTGTGAATTAGTGCGATAATTCAAATAAAAGTGCTGAGAAATTGAAAGTCATAGAGTCGATGGTATAAAGTTGAGCTTTGAATTGTCGTTTTCAAAGACCGTCATCGTTGACCGTCTCTAAAAGCCTGCCTTGGAAAGTTTTCAATTTGGACTCTGACATTGGCATTGTATGTTAAAGGCTTTTATTTGTTTTTATCGATTTAAGTTCAGGCTTATGATTATTGAAACTAGGGAGTTATCAGCCCAGGTTAGTTCGATATGCTGGTTTGCTTAAGTCTTTGTCCTTGTTTTTGTCATATGATTAGGCAAGAGGAATAAGTGAATTCGACGAGGGTTATGTTCAAGTTGGAATGATTTCGACTGTTGTTATCAATTCATCAAGGGTCAAGGACGAGCGACACTTGAAACACATGGCCTAAATGTCGTTCGGCCTAACTACCGTTCGGCCTAAATTTCGATCGATCTTTATTTTGTTCGGCCTTTATTCTGTTCGGCCTTCATTCTGTTCGCCTTCGTTCTGTTCGTCCTAAATGTAAGTGTCGTTCAGCATAAGTGTCACTCTTCCAACCCTTCCTATTTGTCGTTCGGCACGCGGCAAATCATGATGAATCGCGCTTGTGCCGAGCCGCTTCGCTCGACATTCTGCCCTTAACATCGGTTCTCTTCTTTTCCTCCATCTGTCCCGTCCGGCATGGCCGAATCCTTCGGCAAGTCATGCTGAACCATGGCCATGCTGATCCACACCATTAGGCCTTATCTCCAATTCCATTCCCATGCACCCTCATAATCACTCGGCATTGAAAGATGATGCCGAGCCACAACAATTCATCTTCCACTAATTCCCACCTTCGAGCGCCTCTGCCATCCACTTTTCTCCTCTCCATTCCACCCACCTTGAAATTGCCTAAGATCATACAAAGTTCCAGCCCTAGGACGCGTCCAAACCTCAATTCATCTCCCTCATCCACACGCCTCCTACTTTCTATAATTTATGGAGGATTCACGAGTTCAAGCTTTGTGTTCTACTTCCTAACTTGAGAAAACGATTGAAATATTCTTACCGAAGAGAACGGCGGGAGCTTGGGGGTCTATGAGCCTGGGATTGAAAGTGGTCCGAACTTAATTTGGGAAGGAGCTGTAGGAAGGGCTTGACGGATTCAAGGTAGGAAGGGAAGATCGGCTAGGTAAACGGAATTTAAGGGAGGTAAGTTATGTGTTCTTGAAAAATAACGGAGGTAAAAAGTGAAAAGAGAAGAATAAGTGGCATGCCGGGTTTTATAGGGGAAGTTAGGAAGACGAGGGGACACTGACCGGTAGAACCGGTCAGAACGCATCATTCGTTCGGCATCGGCTATGCCGTTCGGCATCCAGAGCGCTCGGCTTCGGCTATGCTGATCGGCATTTGTATGTCGTTCGGCATGCATTGCCTCACCCGCTATTCACAAGAAAACACCATCGAGAAGAATAAGCCAAGGTTCAAAGCGAAGCACGGAGGACTCACGATTCAAAGCGCATCACGTTCGATCATGTGATGCACTTTGGGGAGCAAGTGTTACCTAGAGATTTAACCAGGCAACTAGACGCTCGGCATTTGCATGTCAATCGGCATCCCGAGCGTTCGACACAACATACTTGGTCGGCTTCCAGGGACGTTTGGCACAACTGGTTCGATTGGCATTCGAGATCGTTCGACATCCAAAGGTGTTCGGCATTCATGCCTCGTTCGGCATTCAAGATCGTTCGGCATCCAGAGGTGTTCAACATTCATCCAATCTCATTCGGCATTCGAGATCGTTCAGCATCCAAAGATGTGCGGCATTCATCCAATCTCGATTGGCATTCGAGATCATTTGGCATCCAGAGGTGTTCGGCATTCATCCAATCTCGACAGGCTTCGGTTATCGATCGTCCTGCACTCTTCACTCAGCACATCACTTCGTTCGGCATGAAGATATCGTTTGGCATTTTGTCGTTTGGCATCTATGGTTCGGCACACAGAGTCACTCTTTTTGGGCTGAGGTATTTAGCTATCAGGCCCACCAGGGAAGTCCAACCCATCTTTGTCAATAAATAGAGAGGCAGGGACACAGTGAAAGGGACCCTTTTTCGAGAACACCGGGGAGACTCTACCGCATTCAAGACTCAATCAAGACTTATCTTTTTTGCTTAGCAATTGTATTCAAGTAATTTTTATATGGATTGTATCTGTAATCGATTATTGAGAAAAGCAATAAAGATTAACCTCAAAGCGGACGTAGGCAATTACGCCGAACCACTATAAATCTGGTGTTCATATTTTATGCATTAAAATTTACGTATTGTTCTCTGTTTAACTTTACTCTCTTCATTAATCTCTCCACACAATCTCTCTTAAGGGTGTTAGTGACCAATTCTGTTGCTAACAATATGAAATAATGGAACTAAAGCCAAAAGATTCCAAAAATAAGCCCTGCCTTCCTATTTATAGAGGTTGGGGTCCTAAAATCTCGCATGTAATATATCTTAGTCGTTGTGTTCGAAATTGACTCGTTCTCCCAAAAAGATAGGTGCCAGCTCAAAAATACCTAGGACTCTGTACCGATCGCCAAGTGGGAGTTGGTACCGATCCCCGAGTTTGATGGTTCTTGCATCTTCAACTCCTTAGCTTGGATTGTCTTATGGTAGGCTTCATGAATCCATAGTTGTTTGCACCAATCTTAGCTTGTTTCTAATCCCAAATGATGAGGTTGTGGGAGAACAAAGCTGCAGATTCAGGAGTTCATGGAGATCGATAGATAATTGCACTGATTCAAAGAATTAACTTTGGAAATAGACTTTCGACAACGAAATAAGCTTATAGGCAGAAGATGGGGCCTACCCAATTTATATTTGGGAGTCGGTTCCAATCCCCAACGAGAGTTGGTTCCGATCCCTATCTTGGATGATCCCATTACTTTGTTGCCTTGGATAGTTTTGGCTTTGAATTCACAGCTCTGTCTGTGCTTGGTTTCTGGATTCCTGGGCCATCTCTCCAGGCTTTCCGCCTTGATAACTCCAAGTTCTATCTGTCCAGTTTGTATGGATACTACCTGGCCAAAAGGCAGGATAATAACTGGCAATAGTAATTATTGTACATGTTATGTTGTCCATGATATCATAATTTATTTATGTATTTGATACATGAAGAAAATATCAAATCTAAATTGATATCACTAAATGGTTGTTTGAGGAGTTCTTGTGTATTTATTGAAATACTAGAGAACTGTTTGTAGAAACAAAAAACTCCTTATAAAGGAGTGCTCGAACTCAAATTTCATAAGTGATACTGGGTATAACATGCCAATAATATTAAGAATCATTAAGTTGGAAATATTCCAAATAGAAGAGATTGTGGCTGATTCGTTGACTTGAATAGTGCCACAATAAAGCTAATGCATATAAATATAAATGCACAAATTTATAACTGAGCCAACGGTGTTTCCAAATATTGAGAATCCTATAACATTGTTATATGATAACAATGCCATGACATAGTTCGTAACAGAACTTAGAGCTCACTAGAAGTCAAGAACATACTCCGAATTATTCCACATAATAAAGGTAGTTTATGAGTGTCGGAGAGTGTTAATCAACAGAGTAGATGATTAAAATATAATAACATACATGTTCACTAAGGAATTGACCCAATTTTTTTTAAGAAACCCGATTGGAAAAATTGGAGTAAGATTCCATAATTGACCCTAAGTGCAACTGGGAGATTGATAAAGTGTAACGACCCGCCTTTTTGGACAGTTTAAACCGACGATCAAATACACATGTCGATTCCAAGCCATTCAAAAGGGCAGATGGTTATTGGGGTAAATAAGAAAAGAGAAGAAGAGAAATAAAGGAAATGAAACAACACAGAATCTCGCAGCGGAACGATGAAATATAATAGTCAAATAAACAGTTCATGAAGCTGTTTACTATACTTTGACAATTATTTATACAACATTTATCAGAGTTATACATATACAACAGAACAATCAAAATAATGCAGCAAACAGCATGATGCAAGGGTAATAATAGTAACAGTATACCAAATCTTCGTCTTCGTCCTCCAGAATAGATCTTCAAAATCTGAAAAACTCAGGTCTGACCCAAGCGTAATGAAAAGACAAAACACTCGAGTCAGGACTAAAATACCCTCATGAAAGTTAAATCAATCGTAAATGAATATGAGTGTAATGGCATCGGAGATGTTTACGGGTTTGACATCTCCTATCCAGTGTCAACGTGCGTGCAATAACTCAAGAGATGTTACGGGATTTTCCATCTCTCAAGGATCCGTGAAAGTATCTACTATGTAGTAATATACGCTAAGTAGATAATGCCTATCAGTAATATAAAGTATCAAAATAGCGTTAAGGCGTTACCATAATCCCCCTTAACACATTTTTATAATGTCATAGTCTATACAGCACCGTAGGCCCCACCGTAAACTGGTGGTTATCAAAGGGTGCCCCATAGGTATAACACAAAGCATAACGTAGTGGTCGCGAATAGGATAATCAGTATGACAAGGTACATGAGGCGATACCAACTAGGATACTAGTAGTTGCGTGATGCGGACTGATGTTGGGGATAGCCAGCAGCCACCCAACACCGCGAAACAACACTCCCAAATCAAAGGGTGCACCCAAATCGCATCACAAATGTAATAGAAATGGTATCGAAGAAGCGTGTCCGCTAGAGGTGGCGAACCTCAATGGCCCGGCGCGGCTCCTGTTTTAGTCATGTCAGGGGTCATCCAATATCGTTCTCTTTCTTCAGTCAACGCGTTCACCAAATCATCCACTTCATTCTGGATCAACACTCCGCGTATAATAGTTATTAAAGTGGTGTTCGGTATCGACAGAGAGTATGTCCATATCCGATCCCGGTCTCTTTAATAACTACGTATTATTACACCGTTGGCTCTTTTACATTTCAAATCGATTCATAATTGATATCAAAATATCATATTCGCTTCAAAAATCAAATCCATTTCAAAAATCATCGTATCTATTCAACTGTAAGATTCCGTTTCAAAAATCATTTTTCGCATCAATATCTCATTTCGTTTTCAAAATCATTTCGAATTTTCAATTTAGGTTGCAACTTCATTTAACTCAATTCGTATTTAAATTCAAGATTTAAATATAAACATTTCACCTTATTGACCAGCTTAGGATTTTAGAAAAATAGTTTTAAGTAGTTTAAAAGTAGTTTTAAATAATTAAAATAGTTAAAATACTTTAAAATCTTAAAATGGATTTGAAATAGATAAATTTAGTTTAAAATAATTTAAATTGGGTTAAGTAGATTTAAAATAGATTAAAATAGTTTAAGTATTCAAAATGGTTTATATAACCGAGTAATTTGGAAAACAAAATAAAACAGCTTCAAAATCAATCCATTTCAATTATAACTTCCCAATTCAAATCAATTCCAATTTCCATTCTACCGATTCAATTTCGATTTCAATTCAATCAACGTCAATTTTTACTTCGAATTAATTCAATTTTTCATTCACCTTTAATTTATTCAATTTCAATTTATATCGATTTGGAGCATGATTTCTCAAAATATCAATTTATAACACTTAACAAAAATTTCCAACAATGTTCAAGTTTAAATCCAAATTCCAAATATGATTCAATTCCAAACTCGATTTCAAAATATCATTTTTATATCACTTTTACTTAGTAATATTAAAAGCTCGAATTAAGGTTAAATCTTTAAACAATTCAATTTTCGACATTCAATCATATCCAATTTCAAATTTCAAAGTCTCAACTTAATTATTTAACAAAATTCCTTTAACCAAAATTTATTTCAACATTCCAAACTCAATTTTTTCGATGAATTCAATTTCTATAAATCGATTTCTATTTATAACTTTTAAATCAAAACATTTAAATAAATTTCAAATCGACGATTTCAAAAAAATTTAATTTAGCCAATTCGGTGTCCGTATATAATTTTCTATCCTATGGCCAAGTAGTTATTTATTTCAATCGAATGTCAGGGATGAATATATATATCATTTAAATCAATCATAGTGGCATATGTATGCATAACAGGTTATATATAAGCAAATAAGCATCCAAATATTTAAATATCAACCAATAGCATCCATCGAAATAAATCATCCAATAGACAATACAATTCATAGCAATTTCATAGTTATCAATGTCAGGTAATTTGATCGCAATAAAATTTTAATTTCAATTTATCCGTCATTTTAATTTCAACGGTTAATTCAAATGACAATCTATATGACAGTTAAATTTCATCACACAACGACAAATAAAATCATAACACTTCATAATGTCAAATTTAACTAGCATAAATATATTTAGTACGTTGTGAGCGTTATAAAACACTCACCTTGATTTCAATGTAGTTCCAGCTTTTTATTTCGAATAAAATTAAACGAGCGTTTAATTTTACCCGAAATTTTCACTAGCTCCAAATGATTCCAATCCAGCTCCATTGCGTAGTATTTGACGATATGAACGCAACGCAATTTGTTTCGTGCGTTTTCGACCTCGTATGAAAAAGTTACACAATTTTAAAGTTAATACGAATTTAAATATAATTAATTTACATTTAATATCTCATTTTCTAACCCCAATTGAATCAGGGCCGTGCGTTTGAAATTGAAGAATCTGGGCCGCCTTTCTTGCTTCATCTCAACGCGTTCACGCTCCAGGTTGCTCACGCGAAACCGAACCCATCCATCGTTCAAAACCCTAGTTGGCCGCACCCAATCCATCGACTTCCAAGACGATCAACATATACCACTTCGAAGAGCATCTCCTACTCCATGCTCGGCCAGAACCAAGTGCAGCTCGGCCTCCCCTAGACCCTCGAAATTCGTGCGCAACCGGTGGAGAACGCGGCCCTCTCGTGCTTCCAAATAATGACGATAACCCATCATCGCCGTATGAAATCGAAGATCTCCCAATGCTCTACGTTTTTCGTTTAGAACGTTTCTCGAATCGATGCTTGGATATGAAGAGATTAAGGGAAGAAGATGGGTGTGTTCTGGCCATTGATGGTTAATGGAGGCGGCCTGCAGCTAATTGAAACCCTAGTTTATAATTTTCCAAATTTATGAAGACAAGGGGTTATTTATAGGAAACGACGAACTCTATTCATTCCGGATTTTCGAACTCCGATTTACGCATGGTGACCGGCGTTCTTAAGGTTCATCCCACGTTCCGGACACAATGGAACAGGTTTCGGAAGCTAATTCGATCGTCTACGCAAGATACGGCAATAAACGATCGATTTAAAATTAAATCGATTAAACCGATTTCTATGCGTTTTGGCTTGCCCCGGACAAACGGTTAATCCGATTGACTTGAAATTTGAAATCTTACAATAATATCACATTACGGATCCGATGAAACTGGTTTCGTCAAAATCCGAGACTGTTTGAAAAATGGCTATCTTAACTCGCCAATTTAATATTAAAACAATTTCAACGCGTTTTGAGTTGCCACGGTCAAATGACAACTCCGATTGCTATGAAAATTGAAATCCGATAATAACTAACTATTACGGATCCAATGGAACTAGTTTCGTCCAATTCTGAGACTGTTCAAAATTTGGCTATTTTCCAGTCGATAATTAAATATTAAAATATTCAATTTTCACAAATTTACTTTTACTTCGATTAAAAGTTCTACAACATCATTCTAACTTTAATATGGCAAAATAAAATTTTACAAATCATTTCTTAATCATATTAAACCCGTTATTCAATTATCCAATAATTCTAATTTTAAAACCTTATTAACTCTATTATAATCCCAATATACTTACATTCACTTTGAAAACCAATTTGAATCATATTAAATCAAATTTCAATTATTCACTCTATTTTCATATATTAAATTTCAATATCAAATTAATCGTATCCAATTCGGAATTTAATTATTCAAACATTTGTAATATTAAATTTAAACAAATTGATTATTCTTAAATCACTATCTTTTGAAATATTCAAAACGAACTTAAAATTTAACTTTTGAAACGAATTAAGATTATAGAACAACCATTTCCATTATACGGTTATTCAATTCCCATTATTAAATTATTCAATAAATTCCAAATATTCAATTTAAACAATTTCGCTTATCCAATAATTCATTATCCTTTGAAATATTGAAATTGAACTTATAAGATTCAACTTTTAAAACCAATTCACAATTTAGAACACTATTTTCATTTTACAGTTATTCAATTATTCAATAAGTTTTAAATATTTAATTTAAACAATTTACCTGTTCAATATTCAATGTTTGATTTTAAATAGATTTTACTTATCAATCAATTACTCTATTATACCCAATGAATTTCAACATTTTATTATCCTATTCAACTTTTGATTGCAAAGGCATTCACTAAGTAGCTTTTATTTTTCATTACTTGGATAGTTATTATTGCAATTCATTCCGGTTATTTTTATTCCAAACGAAATTACAAATTTTTTTTCTAACATTAAATCACGAAACCTTATTAAATTAGCTATTTTAATTATCAAAAATTTATGGGTCGTTACACTCTCCCCACTCAAAACTTTTCGTCCCCGAAAAGGAAAAAGAAGGGAAAAGGAACTAAGTATAGAATTCAACATTAGTTATATTTTATTCAAAGTTATCAACTTATAAAACAATGAAATTTCATTTATAAAGTCATAACTACGCTTCCACTAAGTTACTACGAATGGCTTTCTAACTTTAAAAGTTAGTTATCAAAACAAGTTATAAATTTTTTTTTTAAAAAAAAAACTTGAAAAATTTTCTAACACCCGGATTTTACGGAAAATTTCGGCAGAGTCTCCTCTGCGCGGCTCGATCGGAAAAAAAATGACAGTATATATATCACAAATATACATCTCATCAAGTGATGAGGCATCCCGCAGGGAAAAAGTGTAAAAGTACGGTATGTAATCCGAGATATGTACCTTATATATTGTTAGCGAGCATATACGGCTCATATAGCGTGAAAGCGAGCTCCAAATAAGAAGCAAGTGCAATCCGCACCTACTAAACACTCAATAACTAAGTTAGAACCATGCATATAAAGATAGATCGATATACTTAGCCTACACAACATATATATAACATATTTAGCTTCAAAACTGAGATTCCAATTTTAGGACAGCCAACAAATCCTAGTTTTAGGTCACCTAAACGATAAAATTCGACAACAGAATCTAAACAAAAGTTGTTTCATTCATTTCAGGCTTTCCGGAATGTCCAAAATCATCAAATTCGGACCATACGTTCAAAAACTATGGCCGTTTTACTCAGAGGATACGAATCAGCCTGTGCAATGAATTGCGCAGGTCAGCGACGTTCACCCACGTTTTCGACCTTCTAAACGACATCAAAACACAAAACACTTAAAACAAAAGTTTTAGCTTAAGTTCTTACCTTTCCAGAAAGTGAAGGATCATCAAAATCCGATAAACCAGTCAAATGATATGGCGAAAATACTAAGGGTGTATACTACTGATTTTACTTATTTTTACACAGGACAACGAGTAACATTCAAGTTTTTAACCTAGTAGACGAAGGAATTTTCTAAAGTTATCCAAACAAAAGTTGTGCTATAATTTCTAAGCTTTTCGAAAAGTCCAAGATCGTCGAATTTCGTTCATCCATTTAAAAGTTATGATTGTTTTTGTTTCAGCATATATTGGACAATTTTGGATTTTTCCCAAAAATTTGCTTTCATTATTTCAAAGTGCAAACCATCAAAACTTCAAATTTTCTAAAGAACAATCATAAACAAAAAGTCATTTATTTTCTTATTCATCCATGCAATAGGTTTACATTCAATTTGTTTCCGATTTATTCAAGTTTGTTTCATTCACATTCTAAATTCAAGTCAATTTGCTTCAATTTAAATTGAATTCAAATTATATTTAATTTCACTTTGCTTCAAATTTGAATTTAATTATTTTAAAATTTTATTCCGTTTATTCAATTTCATTAACACTAATGAATTCTACTTAATCAATTTTCATCCATCTAACAACCAATGCATATCAAACATTAACATCCATCCAAAATCTACACTAAATCAATTATACATTTCCAAGTCAATTTTTTTTCATACACTTCCAAGTTTATTGACATTTAGTTATATTCAAATTTAATTAGTTTCCATTTACCAATTTTATATTTCATTAATTTTAAATTTTATTTATTCACTTAGATATATCATTCATTTTACGGCTTAAATTTCTTTTATATTTACAACTATCAATAGATCTTCACATTTTATTATTCACTCTCACGCTGGTATATTATTTCTCTACCTATCCTTATTAGCATTTTAAACCCTTTAAGTATTTGGTAAGTTATAGTTATTCAAATAGAATGTAGTTAAACAACATACAACTTCTTTTCATTTAAAGTTGAATTTTCAATTAATTAATTCTTAAGTCATTACTTAAATTTCACTATAATTTAATTTCACATTTACATTCACATATAGTATTTCCATTTTGTATTAACATAATTGTGAATCACCTTTAAATGTTAATTTAAATTTCAATTATTTACTAACAATTTTATTTATATTTGCAAACCATTAATTAAATGCATATTTCATTATTCAAACCTATACTTGTATATTATCCAATTAACAATTCATATAACATTTTTGAACTTCTTAAATATTTTGGTAAGTTATATCTATGCTATAGAATGAAATTTAATACTATGCGAGTTTTACAGTTTCAATTTTATTTTAAGTTCATAATTTCCTAATTCTAAGGATTTCTACTTCAATTGATATTTTCACTTAGCTCTTAGGTTCATTTCTCATTTCACAATTCAGAAGTTCCTTAATGATTCAAGTCTAAATTCATTTCAATCATTAAAAAAAATCATTAATTATTAAAGGACTTAAGAATTCCAATCCCGGTTTCATTTCAAATCAAGTTTTGAAATAATATATACTTATATAATTTATATATCAAATCATACTATAGAGAATACAAAATAAAATAAAAGTTGAATCAAAACAAGGTTTAGACAAGCTATTAAGTGGTCTCCCCCACACGGACTCTCGAAAATAAACGCCGATGATGCGTGTACTCATCACCGAAATCATTTTCTAGCATCAAGAGAAGGGAATATAACACTTATCATAAAAAAATCCTTCGAAAACAATTTTGTAACGACCCAAAATTTTTATTAATTAAAATTTGAATATTTAATTAATTTTAAATAATAATAAGTGAAATTATAAGTCGAATAAAATTTAATTTGAATTATTGGATTTAATTGAATAATTAAATCAATAATTTAATATGTGAAATTATGGAAATAATTGAAAATTGAGTTAAATATGATTGAAAATGATTTGAAAATTTTTATTTTATCATATGGGAGTTAGAATGATATTTTAGAACTTTTAAAATCAAATTAAGAGTTACATTGTGAAAATTGAATATTTTAATATTTAATCGACTAGTGAAAATAGTCAATTTTTGAACAGTCTCAGAATTGAACGAAACCAGTTCCACTGGATCCATAATAGTTAGTTATTACCGGATTTCAATTTTCGTGTCAATCGGAGTTATCGTTTGATCGTGGCAGCTCGAAACGCATTGAAATTATTTTTAATTTTAATTTGGCGAGTTAAAATAGCCATTTTTCAAAAAGTCTCGGATTTCGACGAAACCAGTTTCATCGGATCCATAATGTGATATTATTGTAAGGCTTCAAATTTTGTGTCAATTGGATTTACTGTTTGTCCGATACAAATTAAAACGCCTAGAAAATCGTTTAAATCGGTTTAATTTAAATCGATCGTTTGTTGCCATAACTCGCACAGATGTTCGAATTAGCTTTCGAAACCTGTTCCATTGTGTCCGGAACGCGGGGTAAACCCTAGAAACGCTGGTTACGGCGCGTGAGTCGGAGTTCGGAATTTCCGAATGAATAGTGTTCGATATTTCCTTATAAATAGCCCACCATTCACAAATAAAAAAAGAAAGAAATAAACCTAACCCTAATCTATATGCATAGCCGCCAGTTTCAAATGGAAGGCCCGAAATTTTCGATTTTCATTCCTTAATCTCTCTAAATCCAAGCAACAATTCGTGATGCCTCTAACATGAAAGTTATAGCACTCGTCGAGATCTTTAAATCTATACGGAGTTGATGAGTTTTGGTGCAACGTAGAGGGAGCAAAGTGGGGCCGATTGTGGCAAGTTGCGCACGCAACTCGAGGAGGTAGGGGGGCCGAACTTCAAGTGGTACATGGTGGAGGTAGCTCTTGCGAAGGGCGTTCGAATGGAAGTGGTTTGATGAAGTTTAGTCGAGTATAGGCGGAGCAAATCGAAACCCTAGTTTCTAGCTTATGGGTTTGGTTACGTAAATAATTATCTGGAAGGGGGAGAGCGCACGCGTGAAGGAAAGAGGGAGAAGAAGTGCACGGCTTGGATCTGATGACTTTGGGATGTGCGGCCAGGATATAAATCAAGGGAAAGTAAAATTATAAATGTTGTAAATTATTATAATAAATTCGTGTAAACTTCAAATATCCATATCTTTTTCATACGAGGTCCAAATCGAACGAGATTTTTTGCGTTGGAATCGTATGTACGAGCACTACGCGATGGAATTGGATTGGAGTCGTTTGGAGTTAGTGAAAATTTCGGGTAAAATTAAACGTCCGTTTAATTTTTATTCCAAATAAATCGCTAAAACGAAATTGAAATCAAGGTGAGAACTTCTCACTCAATCGAATCAGTTTCGATTTTATTTTAAATAGTTAGATTTAAAATATTTGAATGCAAGTTTGAATGATGATTGTTATCTATTGATTGTTAAAATAGACATTATGCGCCGTTAGTAAGCGGATGTTATTTATTAAAAACATATACCGCGAATATTTCATAAACAGTGAAATTGGTATTATATATAATATCAATATATATATATATATATATATATATATATATATATATATATATATATATATTGGCATATGTATATATTGCAGTTGTTGATTTCCCGCATTTTTTTTAGCGGATGAGACCCTATTGCGCCGTCTATTAAGCGGATAATAATTAAATCCTATATACGGCGATAATTCCGTACTGGAGCGGAATTGGTATTGTGTTAATGTTTGTGGATGCAGGAAAACAGGTTGGAGGAATCCAACTGGATTCCTCAACAGTTTTTATTTGATTTCAGATATTTTGATATTTGATGGACTATCATATCGATATATGATGTCGTTGTAGTCGTGATTGACTATTTTGGTGTGTAGCATCATTGGACCAAATTTTGGGATTTTAAAATGATTTTAAAGTGATTTTTGAAAGTATACGTTTATAAAATATTTTTGGAATTGATCCATTTTAAATAAATAAACGTATAATTTTTAATGTTATGAAAATCATGATTTTTAAGAAATATAGTTAAAAACTGATTTTTGAGAATATGATGCTAATGATTTTATAAAATAGTTAAATCGGAATTTTTGAATTTTTATAAAAAGTTTAAAAATAGGATTTATAAAATTTGATTATTTTATAAATCAAGAGAATGATGAAATTATAAAGAAGATTAAAGATGTTTTAAAATAATAATATAAATTGATTTATATTAAGAGATTTATAAATGGATATTTATAAATGAAAATATTTGAATTATAAAACGAGTTTTTATAAGTGTTTGAATGAAGTGAAAATGAATTTAATAAATGAATGAAATTCATAGAATTGTAAACGGTGAAGTTATAAATAGAATTTTATAAGCAGTAGGTTTATAAAATTTATAAAGTTATTAAAAGAATGGTTTTGGATAAATAATTGAATCTTATAAGTTATAAGATTTATAATTATGAAGTTCAAAGGAACGATTTTTCAAACAAATAAATTATAAGTATTTCACTTATGATATGAACTTTTGTTTTATAATTGAGTTATGAATTGAATAGGTTAATAAAGGAATTTCTAAAGGAAGTTGTTGTAAAATAAATAGAAATGGAATTTATAAACATTGTTTTATAAATCCGCAAACGACTTATTTTGATAAGAAAATTGTTGTAACCTATTAATGGAGTTATATTCACGTTTTTGACCGTGAATAATCCTTTAAAATAAAATGTATAGAAATGATGAAATTTGTTAATGTAGTATATTCACGTTTTGAATAGTGAATAATATGTTAAAGAAATGTTTAGATTTGATGTTTTAAATAGAATTAAAACGATCTAACGATGTTTTAAAATGTGTTGAGATTCGAAACCATAGATTTCAACATTTATTGTTGAAATAGACGTTTTCTAGAAATGAAAAGGAAATAGTGGACTATAACACTGTTGTTATAGTAAATGATTTCCGAAAGGAAATGTTTTGTATAGTATTGGGATTCATATATCTATTTTAATTTCGAATCCCTATACTAGTGATTTTGGGTTGTCGTAACAATGTTTTACGTAACATTCGTTTTGGCCCAAATAAATATGTTTAAAAGAATGATTTCCTTATAGAATGAAATATATACTAAATTTCGATTTGAGTATATTGAATATTTTCCAAGTGTAGAAAATAAATAAAATTTGTGAATTACTTATGAATAAATAAGTATGGAAATGTTTTTCCAATATAAAGTGAATATTAGAGAATTTATCTTTTTGAAGATAAATTGAAATGAATAATTGAAATCGAATATTCATAGATATTTTGGATTATAAATTCACTAAGGAATTTATAAAGGAAAGGGGAATTTGTCTAAAAATAAATATTGATTTATTTTTGAAGTGTGAAATTATATATCTTGTAAAGATATTTTGTGAAATAAATAATTTGGAAAATTATTTGGAAACTGGTGATGTGTGCATATCCATTGATAGTTCAATAACCGACTATCAATATTTCCCTTTGAATGGGTAATTGATGTGATTTGTTTGAATTTGAATGCCACGCTTATTTTTGAATAAGCGCTCACTATTCGGGTTAACCGGGAAAGGACCATGGGGTCGTATAACCCATTCCGAATATGTGATACGTCGTTATGAATTGCATTTGATGACCGGTGTTGAAGACCGAGTATTTGCGAAAGCGATAGGATGACCTATCGATTGTCTCTGCACTGGGTAGCTCCTGGTATAGAGATTTCCTAAGTGATGGGAAATTCGATCGGGATTGTGAATACCCGGATTGCAAGGGCTTCTCTGCCTTCGGTTTTGTTCGAGCCCGGAACAGACTTGTATGGATTGTATGTCTGACATTACAAATTGAGATATAAAGCCGATTTCATTCAAATATATTTCTGTTGGTGGCGGAGAATTTATTCTTTTAGCTTAACACCCTTCTCTGAGACGTATGAGCTCAGAGGTTATGTAGTTGGAGGTTATCAGCAATATATTCCCAATTTGGTAATGTGACATGCTGAGTGTTGCTGTGAAATGATCATTGTGTTGATTATTTGTGATAGGATCGTTTATTTGATCGTCTATCCTGGTGATCATTTCTATGATCATTTGTTGACCCAAAGCATGGCTTTTGTATAAAGTATGTTTTTGAGGACGTGACTTCGTCGAACCTCACACCCCGTGAATGGTCAAAACAGGAAAGATGCGGCAAGGTTATGAGGGGTAGCGCCCTTTAGGATATGTGCATTTCCTTCTGGAAAAGGGTGGTATCATGGTATGGAGCCCAGATACTTACTCATGTTGAAAACACTTTGTTATGATTGTGTGAATTGATTACGAGCGCTCGGTTGAAAAGGTCCCAAAGGACCGGGGGATGGCATATTCGGTCAGTTGTTACTCAGTTAGGGGTAACCCGGCCTTGTGTTGGTAGAGATCCGGTTTGGTTCTCGGGGATGTCCATCCAGAGGCATTCTCATGTGGCAATGGGAAGTTCCTTGGCCTGATCATTCGTTGGGAATCCAAAGAAACAATACGAAACTTGTACGGTTTTAGTTGTATAACCTGCTATGGAATGTGGCGGTAACCTGCTATTGAACATAGTTAGCTATAGTAGGCATACGATAATGGTCGTATGTTGGCTAAGACTTATATTCTACTTTCGAAATGAATTTTTTTCTCTACACTATGCACTAGTAATAATATCAAATGTTCTTTTTAAATGCGTATCAAGCATCTTTGACTATCATAAGGAGAAATCTCCT
This sequence comes from Allium cepa, assembly GCA_030765085.1. Taxonomy (NCBI): domain Eukaryota; kingdom Viridiplantae; phylum Streptophyta; class Magnoliopsida; order Asparagales; family Amaryllidaceae; genus Allium; species Allium cepa. The sequence goes on from CM060928.1 coordinate 594,282,629, forward strand.
CCGATTCTGCGTTTGCATGTGTGTGTGTGCGGGAGGCCTTATGGTAGTCTCATTTTTAAAAGCATTGCGAATTGACTGTAAAAATATTCCTCTATTTTTGATTTTAAAGATAAATAAACTGTTTTGAGTTCCCACACCAGTCACATGACTGACTTGGAGTTTATTGTTTTCCTTCCTAAACTCTGGGTGCCCACCAATTTCCACACGGGCAGTCAAGAGTTAGGTTTATCAGGATATTCTGGAGTTGCTGGAGGCAAGCTGGATGGCATGGCGTATTACTAGTTATATAGTATTTCTTTTCCGCTGCACTGTTTGTTGTTTGTTGTTGTACACTCTGATGATATGATGTAATGAAATGTAATGTATAAAATGTAATAACTGATATAGTTCTTTGTTTAAAGATTATTCATTTATTATTATATGTTGTTCCGCTGCGAATTGTGAGATTCTGTTATTGTTCTGCTATTTTCTTTCCCTCTATTTTCTACCTTCTTCTCTTTTTTTTTCTTTTTCTTTTCTTTTAAAAACCCTAACTATTCGGTTTTTCGGCAACGAAAAATCGATGACGTTACATTTGGTATCAGAGCATATGGTTAAGCGACAACCATGGTTCTGTTGGGTATTACTCATTAGAGATAGAGTCAGTAGTACTCTAGAATGAGTTTGAGAGTAATAATAGCTATGAGTGCGTATTTGTTAGTGAATATAAAAATTGTTTTGTATTGTGATGATTGGTTTGTTGAGTGGTATATGAACCTTCGTCAGCACGGTCTGGACAACTATGCCGAAGGGGTTTCTAAACACTTGAATAGAACAATTCGACACAATATTGATTTTAAAATTGGGTAAATGAAATAATTTTACCTTGTTTATATTTTTATATGTAAAGGAATAATTTTTCAGAATTATTAAAGTGGATATAAGTTGATTGTTTAGATGTTTGAATAATCTAAATAAAAGAATAATTGTATAAGAAAAAGAATTATAAGAATTGAATTATAATTAAAGTGATTTACAATTGAGAAATAAACTTATATATATAAGAAGTGAAACTATATGAATATATTTATGAATATGAGTTGTAAATAAAATGAATTTAAAGTTAAATGGAATATAACTTAAGATATGTTTAATGAAGTTGATATTGATATCAAAGTAAATTAATAAAGTTAAGTAATAAATATGAACTTGAGTTATATAAATGAAATTCAACTTTTGAAATTGAATTGAATTAATGGATTAAATGTTAAATCAATTGAATGTGAATAAAATTGATATGAAATAATGAATGTAAGTGTAAGTGTTAATTCATTTAAAATCTAATGTTAGTAAGAACATCCACTGTTAATGAATCAAAGGTGATTTAAATTGAAAATCTATTTCATTGAATATTAATGAGAATATGAATGAATATTGATTTGGTTATGAATGCTAGTTGGATGATAGTTGGTTGATGTTTGCATTTGTTGTTTTGTTTCATTTGCTATGTTGGCATATATAGTTATTACGTTGCTATATGTTGTGTATTGATACTATTTTCATATATGCATGTTCTCATGTTGTTTGTTGAGTGATTAGTAGGTGCGGATCGCGTTTGCTTCGCATTTGGAGCTCGCTTTCGCCCTATATTAGCCGTATATGCTCGCTAATAAAAATATAAGGTACATATCTCGGATTAAATATCGTACTTTTATACTTTTTTTCCTTCGGGATGCCTCATTACTTGATGAGATGTATATTTGTGATATATATACTGTCATTTTTTTTTCGGATCGAGCCGCGCAAAGGAGACTATGGCGAATTTTTCCGGAAATTTAAGGCGTTAGAAAAATTTGAGAAAATTGGAAAGTTTTGAAAACTTAGACTTTGATTTGGAATTGAAAATTAAACAATAGTAGTTGTTTTTGAAAAGATAACTAAGTATGATTTGAAAACTTAGTAAAGATTTGTAAGAAGTTTAACTATGAATTTTGGGAAAGTTAATAAATTCAGTAACTTTTCTTACTTGTTAATTTCGAGGACGAAATTCTTTTAAGGGGGGAAGATTGTAACGACCCAGAATTTTTATTAATTAAAATTTGAATATTTAATTAATTTTAAATAATAATAAGTGAATTTATAAGTCGAATAAAATTTAATTTGAATTATTGGATTTAATTGAATAATTAAATCAATAATTCAATATGTGAAATTATGGAAATAATTGAAAATTGAGTTAAATATGATTGAAAATGATTTGAAAATTTTTATTTTATCATATGGGAGTTAGAATGATATTTTAGAACTTTTAAAATCGAATTAAGAGTTAAATTGTGAAAATTGAATATTTTAATATTTAATCGACTAGTGAAAATAGTCAATTTTTGAACAGTCTCAGAATTGAACGAAACCAGTTCCATTGGATCCGTAATAGTTAGTTATTACCGGATTTCAATTTTCATGTCAATCGGAGTTATCGTTTGATCGTGGCAGCTCGAAACGCATCGAAATTATTTTTAATTTTAATTTGGCGAGTTAAAATAGCCATTTTTCAAAAAGTCTCGGATTTCGACGAAACCAGTTTCATCGGATCCATAATGTGATATTATTGTAAGGTTTCAAATTTCGTGTCAATTGGATTTACCGTTTGTCCGATACAAATTAAAACGCCTAGAAAATCGTTTAAATCGGTTTAATTTAAATCGATCGTTTGTTGCCATAACTCGCACAGATGTTCGAATTAGCTTTCGAAACCTGTTCCATTGTGTCCGTAACGCGGGGTAAACCCTAGAAATGCTGGTTACGGCGCGTGAGTCGGAGTTCGGAAGTTCCGAATGAATAGTGTTCGATATTGCCTTATAAATAGCCCACCATTCACAAATAAAAAAAAAAAAGAAATAAACCTAACTCTAATCTATATGCATAGCCGCCAGTTTCAAATGGAAGGCCCGAAATTTTCGATTTTCATTCCTTAATCTCTCTAAATCCAAGCAACAATTCGTGATGCCTCCAACATGAAAGTTATAGCACTCGTCGAGATCTTTAAATCTATACGGAGTTGATGAGTTTTGGTGCAACGTAGAGGGAGCAAAGTGGGGCCGATTGTGGCAAGTTGCGCACGCAACTCGAGGAGGTAGGGGGGCCGAACTTCAAGTGGTACATGGCGGAGGTAGCTCTTGCGAAGGGCGTTCGAATGGAAGTGGTTTGGTGAAGTTTAGTCGAGTATAGGCGGAGCAAATTGAAACCCTAGTTTCTAGCTTATGGGTTTGGTTACGTAAATAATTATCTGGAAGGGGGAGTGCGCACGCGTGAAGGAAAGAGGGAGAAGAAGTGCACGGCTTGGATCTGATGACTTTGGGATGTGCGGCCAGGATATAAATCAAGGGAAAGTAAAATTATAAATGTTGTAAATTATTATAATAAATTCGTGTAAACTTCAAATATCCATATCTTTTTCATACGAGGTCCAAATCGGACGAGATTTTTTGCGTTGGAATCGTATGGACGACCACTACGCGATGGAATTGGATTGGAGTCCTTTGGAGTTAGTGAAAATTTTGGGTAAAATTAAACGTTCGTTTAATTTTTATTCGAAATAAATCGCTAAAACGAAATTGAAATCAAGGTGAGAACTTCTCACTCAATCGAATCAGTTTCGATTTTATTTTAAATAGTTAGATTTAAAATATTTGAATGCAAGTTTGAATGATGATTGTTATCTATTGATTGTTAAAATAGACATTATGCGCCGTTAGTAAGTGGATGTTATTTATTAAAAACATATACCGCGAATATTTCATAAACAGTGAAATTGGTATTATATATAATATCAATATATATATATATATATATGCATATGTATATATTGCAGTTGTTGATTTCCTGCATTTTTTTTAGCGGATGAGACCCTATTGCGCCGTCTATTAAGCGGATAATATTTAAATCCTATATACCGCGATAATTCCGTACTGGAGCGGAATTGGTATTGTGCTAATGTTTGTGGATGCAGGAAAACAGGTTGGAGGAATCCAACTGGATTCCTCAACAGTTTTTATTTGATTTCAGATATTTTGATATTTGATGGACTATCATATCGATATATGATGTCGTTGTAGTTGTGATTGACTATTTTGGTGTATAGCATCATTGGATCAAATTTTGGGATTTTAAAATGATTTTCAAGTGATTTTTGAAAGTATACGTTTATAAAATATTTTTGGAATTGATCCATTTTAAATAAATAAACGTATAATTTTTAATGTTATAAAAATCATGATTTTTAAGAAATATAGTTAAAAACTAATTTTTGAGAATATGATGCTAATGATTTTATAAAATAGTTAAATCGGAATTTTTGAATTTTTATAAAAAGTTTAAAAATAGGATTTATAAAATTTGATTATTTTATAAATCAAGAGAATGATGAAATTATAAAGAAGATTAAAGATGTTTTAAAATAATAATATAAATTGATTTATATTAAGAGATTTATAAATGGATATTTATAAATGAAAATATTTGAATTATAAAATGAGTTTTTATAAGTGTTTGAATGAAGTGAAAATGAATTTAATAAATGAATGAAATTCATAGAATTGTAAACGGTGAAGTTATAAATAGAATTTTATAAGCAGTAGGTTTATAAAATTTATAAAGTTATTAAAAGAATGGTTTTGGATAAATAATTGAATCTTATAAGTTATAAGATTTATAATTATGAAGTTCAAAGGAACGATTTTTCAAACAAATAAATTATAAGTATTTCACTCATGATATGAACTTTTGTTTTATAATTGAGTTATGAATTGAATAGGTTAATAAAGGAATTTTAAAGGAAGTTGTTGTAAAATAAATAGAAATGGAATTTATAAACATTGTTTTATAAATCCGCAAACGACTTATTTTGATAAGAAAATTGTTGTAACCTATTAATGGAGTTATATTCACGTTTTTGACCGTGAATAATCCTTTAAAATAAAATGTATAGAAAGGATGAAATTTGTTAACGTAGTATATTCACGTTTTGAATAGTGAATAATATGTTAAAGAAATGTTTAGATTTGATGTTTTAAATAGAATTAAAACGATCTAACGATGTTTTAAAATGTGTTGAGATTCGAAACCATAGATTTCAACATTTATTGTTGAAATAGACGTTTTCGAGAAATGAAAAGGAAATAGTGGACTATAACACTGTTGTTATAGTAAATGATTTCCGAAAGGAAATGTTTTGTATAGTATTGGGATTCATATATCTATTTTAATTTCGAATCCCTATACTAGTGATTTTGGGTTGTCGTAACAATGTTTTACGTAACATTCGTTTTGGCCCAAATAAATATGTTTAAAAGAATGATTTCCTTATAGAATGAAATATATACTAAATTTCGATTTGAGTATATTGAATATTTTCCAAGTGTAGAAAATAAATAAAATTTGTGAATTACTTATGAATAAATAAGTATGGAAATGTTTTTCCAATATAAAGTGAATATTAGAGAATTTATCTTTTTGAAGATAAATTGAAATGAATAATTGAAATCGAATATTCATAGATATTTTGGATTATAAATTCACTAAGGAATTTATAAAGGAAAGGGGAATTTGTCTAAAAATAAATATTGATTTATTTTTGAAGTGTGAAATTATATAGCTTGTAAAGATATTTTGTGAAATAAATAATTTGGAAAATTATTTGGAAACTGGTGATGTGTGCATATCCATTGATAGTTCAATAACCGACTATCAATATTTCCCTTTGAATGGGTAATTGATGTGATTTGTTTGAATTTGAATGCCACGCTTATTTTTGAATAAGCGCTCACTATTCGGGTTAACCGGGAAAGGACCATGGGGTCGTATAACCCATTCCGAATATGTGATACGTCGTTATGAATTGCATTTGATGACCGGTGTTGAAGACCGAGTATTTGCGAAAGCGATAGGATGACCTATCGATTGTCTCTGCACTGGGTAGCTCCTGGTATAGAGATTTCCTAAGTGATGGGAAATTCGATCGGGATTGTGAATACCTGGATTGTAAGGGCTTCGTGAGAAGTGCCTTCGGTTTTGTTCGAGCCCGGAACAGACTTGTATGGATTGTATGTCTGACATTACAAATTGAGATATAAAGCCGATTTCATTCAAATATATTTCTGTTGGTGGCGGAGAATTTATTCTTTTAGCTTAACACCCTTCTCTGAGACGTATGAGCTCAGAGGTTATGTAGTTGAAGGTTATCAGCAATATATTCCCAATTTGGTAATGTGACATGCTGAGTGTTGCTGTGAAATGATCATTGTGTTGATTATTTGTGATAGGATCGTTTATTTGATCGTCTATCCTGGTGATCATTTCTATGATCATTTGTTGACCCAAAGCATGGCTTTTGTATAAAGTATGTTTTTGAGGACGTGACTTCGTCGAACCTCACACCCCATGAATGGTCAAAACAGGAAAGATGCGGCAAGGTTATGAGGGGTAGCGCCCTTTAGGATATGTGCATTTCCTTCTGGAAAAGGGTGGTATCATGGTATGGAGCCCAGATACTTACTCATGTTGAAAACACTTTGTTATGATTGTGTGAATTGATTACGAGCGCTCGGTTGAAAAGGTCCTAAAGGACCGGGGGATGGCATATTCGGTCAGTTGTTACTCAGTTAGGGGTAACCCGGCCTTGTGTTGGTAGAGATCCGGTTTGGTTCTCGGGGATGTCCATCCAGAGGCATTCTCATGTGGCAATGGGAAGTTCCTTGGCCTGATCATTCGTTGAGAATCCAAAGAAACAATACGAAACTTGTACGTTTTTAGTTGTATAACCTGCTATGGAATGTGGCGGTAACCTGCTATTGAACATAGTTAGCTATAGTAGGCATACGATAATGGTCGTATGTTGGCTAAGATTTATATTCTACTTTCGAAATGAATTTTTTTCTCTACACTATGCACTAGTAATAATATCAAATGTTCTTTTTAAATGCGTATCAAGCATCTTTGACTATCATAAGGAGAAATCTCCTCCGATTCTGCGTTTGCATGTGTGTGTGTGCGGGAGGCCTTATGGTAGTCTCATTTTTAAAAGCATTGCGAATTGACTGTAAAAAATTCCTCTATTTTTGATTTTAAAGATAAATAAACTGTTTTGAGTTCCCACACCAGTCACATGACTGACTTGGAGTTTATTGTTTTCCTTCCTAAACTCTGGGTGCCCACCAATTTCCACACGGGCAGTCAAGAGTTAGGTTTATCAGGATATTCTGGAGTTGCTGGAGGCAAGCTGGATGGCATGGCGTATTACTAGTTATATAGTATTTCTTTTCCGCTGCACTGTTTGTTGTTTGTTGTTGTACACTCTGATGATATGATGTAATGAAATGTAATGTATAAAATGTAATAACTGATATAGTTCTTTGTTTAAAGATTATTCATTTATTATTATATGTTGTTCCGCTGCGAATTGTGAGATTCTGTTATTGTTCTGCTATTTTCTTTCCCTCTATTTTCTACCTTCTTATCTTTATTTTTCTTTTTCTTTTCTTTTTAAAACCCTAACTATTCGGTTTTTCGGCAACGAAAAATCGATGACGTTACAAATTTCAACTCAATTGTACTATCAAATAATACTCATATTATATTTTTCAAATTCTTGTAAGTCAATTTCAAACACCGGAATTTAAATTCCCAAACCCAAGTTAAAATCCATTTATATTCATTATCAATTGATTTCATTTTCCTAAATCCATTATTATTTAATCAATTTTTTTGTAAATATTGACTGATCAAACAATAACGCTAATAATCTAATATTATCATCTCCTAACAATCAATTCAATCAAAATGAATAAATATTCAAATAATTCTTTTATATAAAATATATTCCAAAATGATATTGTGTTGGTTTGTCCTATTCGAGTGTTTAGAAATTCCTATCGACGCCTTGGCGTCCCAAGTATCGACCAGAATTCATAAATACTCAACGGAACAAATTTAACACAATATAAAACCATTTTATATCAAATAACAAGTACGCTCTCTCATATACACTCAACTCATTCGTATAGCTTACCTCAATTTCAATGAGTTATTCCCCACTAGAGCCAAGGTTTATCGCTAAACTAAAGCTCTGATACCAACTATAACAACCCGCCTTTTTGGACAGTTTAAACCGACGATCAAATACACATGTTGATTCCAAGCCATTCAAAAGGGCAGATGGTTATTGGGGTAAATAAGAGAAGAGAAGAAGAGAAATAAAGGAAATGAAACAACACAGAATCTCGCAGCGGAACGATGAAATATAATAGTCAAATAAACAGTTCATGAAGCTGTTTACTATACTTTGACAATTATTTATACAACATTTATCAGAGTTATACATATACAACAGAACAATCAAAATAATGCAGCAGACAGCATGATGCAAGGGTAATAATAGTAACAGTATACCAAATCTTCATCTTCGTCCTCCAGAATAGATCTTCAAAATCTGAAAAACTCAGGTCTGACCCGAGCGTAATGAAAAGACAAAACACTCGAGTCAGGACTAAAATACCCTTATGAAAGTTAAATCAATCGTAAAAGAAGATCTCCCAATGCTCTACGTTTTTCGTTTAGAAAGTTTCTCGAATCGATGCTTGGATATGAAGAGATTAAGGGAAGAAGATGGGTGTGTTCTGGCCATTGATGGTTAATGGAGGCGGCCTGCAGCTAATTGAAACCCTAGTTTATAATTTTCCAAATTTATGAAGACAAGGGGCTATTTATAGGAAACGACGAACTCTATTCATTCCGGATTTTCAAACTCCGATTTACGCACGGTGACCGACGTTCTTAAGGTTTATCCCAAGCTAATTCGATCGTCTACGCGAGATACGGCAATAAACGATCAATTTAAAATTAAATCGATTAAACCGATTTCTATGCGTTTTGGCTTGCCCCGGACAAACGGTTAATCCGATTGACTTGAAATTTGAAACCTTACAATAATATCACATTACGGATCCGATGAAACTGGTTTCGTCAAAATCCGAGACTGTTTGAAAAATGGCTATCTTAACTCGCCAATTTAATATTAAAACAATTTCAACGCGTTTCGAGTTGCCACGGTCAAACGACAACTCCGATTGCTACGAAAATTGAAATCCGATAATAACTAACTTTTATGGATCCAATGGAACTAGTTTCGTCCAATTCTGAGACTGTTCAAAATTTGGCTATTTTCCAGTCGATAATTAAATATTAAAATATTCAATTTTCACAAATTTACTTTTACTTCAATTAAAAGTTCTACAACATCATTCTAACTTTAATATGACAAAATAAAATTTTACAAATCATTTCTTAATCATATTAAACCCGTTATTCAATTATCCAATAATTCCAATTTTAAAACATTATTAACTCTATTATAATCCCAATATACTTACATTCACTTTGAAAACCAATTTGAATCATATTAAATCAAATTTCAATTATTCACTCTATTTTCATATATTAAATTTCAATATCAAATTAATCGTATCCAATTCGGAATTTAATTATTCAAACATTTGTAATATTAAATTTAAACAAATTGATTATTCTTAAATCACTATCTTTTGAAATATTCAAAACGAACTTAAAATTTAACTTTTGAAACGAATTAAGATTATAGAACAACCATTTCCATTATACGGTTATTCAATTCCCATTATTAAATTATTCAATAAATTCCAAATATTCAATTTAAACAATTTCGCTTATCCAATAATTCATTATCCTTTGAAATATTGAAATTGAACTTATAAGATTCAACTTTTAAAACCAATTCACAATTTAGAACACTATTTTCATTTTACAGTTATTCAATTATTCAATAAGTTTTAAATATTTAATTTAAACAATTTACCTGTTCAATATTCAATGTTTGATTTTAAATAGATTTTACTTATCAATCAATTACTCTATTATACCCAATGAATTTCAACATTTTATTATCCTATTCAACTTTTGATTGCAAAGGCATTCACTAAGTAGCTTTTATTTTTCATTACTTGGATAGTTATTCTTGCAATTCATTCCGGTTATTTTTATTCCAAACGAAATTACAAATTTTTTTTTTTAACATTAAATCACGAAATCTTATTAAATTAGCTATTTTAATTATCGAAAATTTACGGGTCGTTACATAAAGTTAAGGATATGTCCTAAGGGAAATTATGTAATTTATTACATGTCTAACTCAATGACCAATCTTGTTCAAAATCAAAGGTATTTTCATTCTATAATATACTTGATACAATATGGTTATATTAATTAATTTAATTAAAAGTATGTTTGATAGAAAATCCATAAATGATATGTTTTGTGATAGTAGTTACAAAGCATTGTAATAGAGAGTAATTTATCATAGTAAAAATAAATATATCATTTTAAATGTTCCTAGTCAAGATGCATCGAGACTGGATATCGATGTATCCGTTGAGACTAGAGTACGTAATGCTCTCCAAATGTTGGGTAGCGTACTACTTATAGCTACTGGAGGCACGTAGAGGTTGCATACTGAGAGTTATTGGATAACTATGGAACGACTCACTTGATAGTTTTCCATTAGTTAATATAACTAAGGTCAAAAAAATATACCGATGTGGCTGATTTAAATAGTTCTCTCGACTTGAGAATACTATGGATCTTCAACATGAAAGCTCTGCTTTGATAATAGTCAGATCATGGCATGGCGTCCATCGAGTAAGTATAGTAGGGTCGAGTGGAAGTATTGGAAGTGAAGCAATATTCAAGAGAGGATTCGTCCCCTCAATTATATGGGGTTAGTATCATGGTCAATTCAAGTCAACTTAAATTCAAAGTCTCTAGCCAGAGCATTTAATTTAATAATAATTGTTATTATTGAACCAAGGACTTTGTGTTTGGATTATAGAGTTAAATATGGATGATACTAGAATTTTGACCATTACCAAATTCCATAAGTCAAAAGTGATATAGTTTTGAAAAAAAGAATTGGCGTAAGTAAATGGCACAACTGGGTACCACTTATTAAACTAAAATTAGATTTTATCGAAATCGAGTAAGCGATAAATTTGACCATAACACCACCTGCTAAGTGACATATGAATGTTAATGTTCGAATAGTGCATTGTTAATTGCTGATAAAATTTACACCCAAGAGTCACACAACTAAGATATGAATTCTTTTTAGACCAAACGATTTAATTAGTTTGTAATTATTACAAATTAATTAAAAGAATTAATATTTTTGGAATATTAATTATAAAATTTTAATATGATTTGAGAAATGAAATTGTTGTATATATTTATAATGGTTATAAATATATTGATCGATATGAGATATCAATAACAAATTAAATTGAATATAACTTTATATATTTGAGCTGGGTTAAATAGGCTCACAACCCATGATGTTTTGAGGCTATAAGCCGCTGCTATAGTAAGGAGTTGGGGCAGCTAAAACAACGATCAAAGGCTAGGAGATATGTGGCTAGGATCAAGAGAGAAGATGTATTAGATACCTACTTATTTTATCTCCTGTCCAACCTTATAAGTAATCATCTCAAAGCCCTAATTCCATTGCTCTTTTGGTGATCATCTTTTCCCATTGTTGGATAGAAATAGATCTCCATTAATCCCTAAGATTCTCAAATCAAATTCAAGTTAAATCAAAAGTTATTCGATAGTGGAAGGTCGTTGATTCTAGACTAGCAATATGAAGGATCAAGGAACAATTAGATAAAGAGAACTCACTATTTCAACACAGACTTGAAGGCATCTGCAGTAGATAACATTTTTTGAAATAGATATTAAATAGATTACCATGTTTTATAATTTGTTAATCATGTATCCTTGTATATAAGAATATGTTATTGTTATTTAACTAGTTAGGTGAGATTTTTGTATACAATATTTTTGTCACAATGAAGATTGGATATATATATATATATATATATATATATGATATTTAATGTTTATATTCATAGTATACTTTTGCAATCTAATATTATATGAAAAACAAATTTTTAGTTTAACATTATATAAGTTTATATATATAGTATTCATGTACAATTTGTATTAGAACATATATGTTTATATCTATTATATAACATTGACCTAAAATTTTTCTAATACATGTTTATATAATGTCAAAAATAATTTTATTAATAATATATATTTATTATCAATACTTAATGAATATTTGATTTACTAAGTTTGTATAAAATAATAAAACCTTTCAAAATTTCAATTTTATATTTTTTTAAAATTATTTTGTAATGTTAGATGCTCATGAAAGAAATTTCAGAATTTTTCAACTTAATTTTATATTTTTTAAAACTATTTAAGTTTGGTTGCACATTAATTAATTAACTAAAAACATTATTTTAATTCCTAACATTATGCAAATTTTTCCTGACACCTAAAATATGGTCCTAGATTTTCATTAAATTTCAAATTTGAAGTTTTGTTACATAATTATTTTTTGTTAATTAATTAAGTGCCAAAACTAATTATTAATTCGTTGTATATAAAATATGAAAATCATATTGACTTAAATCTATGATATATTGGAAAGTGAAAAAATTATATTTTGTTTATATATATATATATTCATATTTATGCATGTATATTATATTATAAATGAATTTACAATTAATCATTATATTCACTAGTAATGCATGTATATATATATATGAATATAAATTAAACAAATGGTTTATTTTAATTTAAAAATATTATTTCATCATGTATGTATGTGTGTGTTTATGTGTATGTATCTTAATTGTTACTTATAATATAACATGTAGTTTACATGAATATATTTTTCTATAATATTTAATAATGGAATATATTTGTATACAATTACTTTTATATGTATATGTATGTGTGTGTATATGTATTTGGAAATTATAACTATATGTACATGCACGTGTGTGACAATGTATAATACATATGAAATGAGCTAATGTATGAGTTGTGATGTAAATCCCAACATCTGTATACGAGCATGTTATACCTTGCATGGATTGCTATGTACACGCACGCGCCCGTACACTGTATGTATGATGCATGTATATGTATTTATATATTAAGTTAAATCAAAATAAATTTCAAACTACGATTAAATTTAAATAAAATACATGATTTTATTTAAATTAAATTTAAAAATGTTCTATATAAATTAGGCTTCATAGGCCCAACAAAGATCTAAAAGGATAATTTTTTTGAAATTTACCCATAACTTCCGTTGCGGGCTGGCCCAGTTCCAAAAGTAACGATCAACCTTTTCGACCCTCAAAAGTCAATACTAATACATCCACGGTATTCACGTGTCAAGCGTTCAAGTGCTGAAAAGACATGTTGTTAAGGTGAAAGAAAGAAAAGACAAAACAGAATCTCACATCATGTCGAGTAATATATAGAATACAACATATCTTCACAAAAGAAGAATTATTATTACATATATACATCTATAGGAGTAAACTAACCTATCATTAACCTAGACAGTTACAACAGACTGTCCACACAACTGTTGATAAATACAAAACAACAAATGTAGCGAAAATAAAAAATACGTGAATACATCTTGGAGGCATCCAGCTCATCACCTGAAGCTCCAAAGTATCCAAACTAGATCTGGAAATATGCTCCGGATGAGCCGAGCATTATAAGAAAATAACGCTGGATCAGTCTGGTAAACTAGCATGAGAAACACAAGCATATGAATTTATAATCTTATAAAGTTTTCAAAATAAATGTATCGTGTAAGACCACGCCGCACATAAACACGAACGGGCTTTTACCTAACGATAACCAAACCTACAATAACAAGGCTACTGGGTACTGCTGACCATAGTACACTATAGAAAAATGTACCGATGTCGAAAACCGTTCGACCCCTACTAACATAGAGCTGACGTATCCCTTCTAGATAATACCGAATATGCCATCACCCGATTACCGACCAACAACCGTACCAGTTTAGTAGCATACATAAATAGGTCAATATCGATTTAGATCGGACGATGACCGTACCCTAATGGTAGCGAACCACATAACCTTGCTGCATATCCCTCATTTTGGTCATTATCGGATATGAGGCTTGATGCTATGTTTTACCTTTTTTAGCCAATCCCACTTGGAATTCTAACACTGCTCTTCGGGCAATAATGCCCTACCAGCATTCATCTATACAAGTTCGAGATATGAACAAACCAAAGGCACTACTTCTACTACATCTCAGGATTAGTAGCACATAGCCCTTACACTTCAAAGACTTCATTTTCGATTCCATCATCTTCAAGATGTCTCAAATTCGAACGCTTATGCCATTTCAAAATGGTTTTCGAAAAACATATCTGATCCCGGTCTTTTCAAACCGACAATCAATAGTTTTAAAACTGGCCAAGATTTTCATAGTCTATTATTTAACTATCAAATAAACAAACAATCAAATAAAAGATTTAACTTCATATGGAAACCAGGCATGGTTAAGCACATAAGCAACCACTAACCCTCTTTAATTACTCTTTTCATTAATTAAAAACCACTTTGTAAATTCTGAAATTAAAATACTTGTACAAAAGATATACATAAGTATATTACTCATTCATTACCACTTATACTCTTTCACTGCTTAAAAAAATAACTATATACTTATCTCAGTGATATGAACATATTCATAAACCACTACACTTTCAATACTTAGAAAATATTACTATGTGCTTATCTCAACGATATAAGTATATTCACAAAACCTTAAGGAATGTTTCGCTTTCGAAACCATACATATTAAGTTAATAGTAACGTCATTTAACACATTGATAACTATAAATCCAAAAAACTTTCCTTTTGGTGTGAGTAAATGGATCGTATGTAAATCAGACCAAATATACGTACCACCATTTTCTAATTTCAAATTTATGATATCCCACGATTAACAATGAAGTTGGACACAACGTACTATCTTTGCCTCGACATACATTCTTAATTCTTAGGATAGGAACGAGTTTCTTTACCTTGGAATTTGGTATCGAGTATGAAAAGAATACCTTCCTTGCCACCGTAGTTTAAATGATCATTTATAGAAATCAAATCTCATTCCCTTTTACAAAATTCCTTTTTATAAATTTCTTTTATATTTACAAACTCCTATACAAATCTACTTCTATTTATAAAACTTCTTTTATAAATCCCCAAATATAATTATAAAACTCCTTTTATAAATCTCTAAATATAATTATAAAACTCCTTTTATAAATCTCCAAACATAATTATAGAACTCCTTATATAAATCTCCAAATTTACTTATAAAAATCCTTTAATAAATCTTCAAAATCATTTATAAAATAAATTTTAAAATCTCATTGACTTATCACAAATCTTCTATTTCAAGATAGAACCAAATACTTTCAAAAAAGCGATTATTCCATATACTACTATAAATTTACAAAGGTGATTTATTATAGCAAATTATAAAAATGATATCATTTCCTTTTTATAAAATACCACTTACAATTATATCCATTTATTTGTGAAATACCATTCATAAATCTCCCTTTCGATACAACATTTTATATAAAACATTTCACTGACATTTATTCCAAAATATTGCTATCTTCTTTCAACACATAATTACTTTATTACAAAAGATAAATTCCTCTTTATTTTTCTTTAAAATAAACATTCGTTATTATATGAACTTTCTTGTACAATAAATACTTCTCCAAATACTTTTAGAACATTTCCATATAAATTAGAAAAGATTGACAAGAAGGTTGAAATAAAATAAAGAAGTTCAAAAACCATTTCTAAATAAAATGCCACAGAAAATTCTCAAAATCACTTTTAAAATCATCATTCGAATCAAAACCATTTTCAAATCCGAACAGCAAACCATAGTATTTCAAAATACTATAGTGAGGCCCAAAGATGATAGAGTTAGGCGTATGCCCTAGGGGCACTTTTATGATTTGTTACGTATATCTAACTTGATAACCAATCTTGTTCAAAATAAATGTTGTTTTCTTTCTATTATGTACTTGATAAATTGTGTTATATTAGTTAATTAATTTATTTAAAACTATATTTAATAGAAAATCCATAAATGTTACATTTTATGACAGTAGTTATAAAATGTTGTAACCATGAGTAATTTATCACAATGAAAATAAATATACCATTTTAAATGTTCGTAGTCAAGATGCATCGAGACTGGATATCGATGTATCCGTTGAGATTAGAATATGTAACACTCCCTAAATGTTAGGCAGTGTATTAATCATGGCTGCTTAGGGCACCTAGTGGTTACGTACTAACAGTTATTGGATCACTATGGAATGGCTCACTCGATAGTTTTCTATTGATTAATATAACTAAGGTCGAACAAAATATATCGATGTGATTGATTTACAAAGCTCTCTTGACATGAAAATAATGTGGATCTTCAATACGGAAGCTCCGCTTTAATTATAATCAAATCATGGCATGGTGTTCCATCGAGTGACTATAGCTGGGTCGAGTGGAAGTATTGAAAGTGAAGCACTGTTCAAGAGAGGATTCATCTCCTCGGTTATAAAGGGTTAGTATCACGGTCAAATCAAATTAACTCAAAGTCAAAGTCTCTGGCCAGAGCATTTTGGTTGATAATAATTGTTATTATTGAACTAAGAACTTTGTATTTGAAATATAGAGTTGAATGCGGATGATATTGGAATTTTGACCTTTACCAAATTACACAAGTCCAAATTGATATAGTTTTGACGAAAAGAATTGGTGTAAATAAATGTCACAACCGGGTAGCCCTTACTAAAGTGAAATTGGATTTTATCGAAACTAAGTAAGTGATAAATTTGACAAATAAAAAAGTCACACCACCTGCCGAGTTACGTGTAAATGTTAACATTCGAATAATTCGATGTTAATCGCTGGTTGAATTTATACCTGACAAGTCGCACTACTGGAATGATGAATTTTCTTTAGACTGAATGATTTATTTAGTTATTATTATTATAAATTGATTAGTATTTATGAAATATAAACTATAAAATTTTGAATATGATTTGAGGAATAAATACTATTGTATATATTTATAATAGTTATAAATATATCGATCGATATGTGATATCGATACGCAATCAAATTAGATTTAATTAATAATATCTATTTGGGCTTAAAATAGGTTAAAAGCTCATTAAAGGGGCTGGTAGTTTTGACCAAAATGAGGGTAATATAAATCATAATATGGTGCAACAATGGCTTGGAGATAGAGGGATAAGATGGAAGAGAATTTGTGTGATATGATGTAGGATATTGATCCTAAAATATCTCCAACTTCTCCTCTATATAAGCATCTCTATCCTCAACCTTTAGAAGACTTTTTTGGCTGAATCCTCTAACCATATCATGGTCAAACCATACCTCTATACAATCCATCAAATTTCAAATTAGTTCAAATCAATAGCTATTCGATAGCAAAGAATCTGCGATTCAAAGACTAGCAATCTGACGAATCAGAAGGTTTTCAAGAGAAAAGGAACTCATCATTAGAAGGTGTGCTTAAGGGTATTAGTTTAGGTAAGTACTTAGTTTTATATATGATGTATATTATCTATATAAATCTATATCATTCAAATACACACAAACACACACACACACACACACACACACACACACACACACACACACACATATATATGCTGTTATTATTGAATTATTAGTTAGGTGAGATTTTTATAGGTACTGTTGTCATCATATATATTGATTGGTTAGGTGTATATCATTATAAAAAAATCAATTTTATCTAAGGATCTAATACACACAGCCAATACCATTATATTTTCAATTAATTATATTTTATTAATTAATATATACATAAAATAATATATTAACTAATTTACTTATATGATATGTATTAAATTATATAACTATATTACATAAATAATTGATCTAATAATTTTAAAATTTATATTTATATTAATTATGATTTTTAATAATCGAAAATATTTTTTAAATTATTTAATGTATTTTAATATTATTTAATCTTTTCACGAACTAATAAATTCATATAAAATAAATTATGTTTCAAAAAATCAATTTTAAATATTCTAAAATTAAGTTCTTATCACAGATGCTCTCATTCAAAAAATAATAAGTTTTGAACCAAACTTTATATTTCTAAAAAAATCATTTAAAATTCGGTCGAAAAGCGTTAAATTAATAAAAAAATATTATTTTGACTTTGAAAATTCTAAAAAAAAATTCACAATCTATATAATACTATTCTTGATTTTGTAAAACTTTAAAATTCAAAGCATACATTATATAAATATTTTCTATTATTTACTTATTGTTAAGTAACTAACTAATTCATAATATATATAATAAAATTATATTTACATTCGAATTTGCTGTATATATGATCTCGAATGTTTTATAAAATAACAATAATAATAATTTTATTTTAATTTTATAATTTATAAACTTCTAACTTATGTTTAAATTTAATTATTATTTTTATATTTATACATACATATATTTGTAATTATGTTACTTTAAAACATATGTACGTAAATATTAATAATTTTTTTAAGTAAAATCATATCTTATCTATATACACATATTTATATACATATATGTTT
This sequence comes from Allium cepa, assembly GCA_030765085.1. Taxonomy (NCBI): domain Eukaryota; kingdom Viridiplantae; phylum Streptophyta; class Magnoliopsida; order Asparagales; family Amaryllidaceae; genus Allium; species Allium cepa. The sequence goes on from CM060928.1 coordinate 594,301,252, forward strand.
ATTTAATATTTTATACCATAATATTTTATGTACATATGTATATGACATTTTATAATATAAATATACATAATTTTCACTTGCATATATATGTATGTATGTATGTATGCATATATATATATATATATATATATATATATACTATAACTATATAAATTATTTAGACAATATGCAATACATATAGGATGAGTTAACATGTCTGTTGCGATGTTGATCACAACATCTATATATGGGCATGTTATACCCTTCATGGAATATCATGTTGCTCATGCACATACATATACATATGTATATGATATATATGTATATTTATACATATGTTGAAAATAAATTAAATAAATATCTATCAATGGTTTATAAATTTAATTGAAATATATGATTTTATTTAAATTAAAATTACAAATGTTCTAAATAAATTATACTTCATAGGCCCAATAAAGATCTAAATGGGTAAAAATTTGAAATTCGCTTATAACTTCCGCTGCGGGCTGGCACGGTTCCAACAATGGTATCAGCCCAGTAGCATATACAATCTAAATTAGTCGTATTAGGATTGACTGTTTAGCCTACAGCCTAAAAGTTGTCCTTAGTAGAGAAGGCCTAAAGTTGAATTAGTCCTTAGGCTAATTTTCAAAATTATTTGAAAATTAAAATATAAAGTTTTCAATTTAAAAGCAAAATTTAAAATAAGATATACAAACATTATAAAGTTATAATATATAAAAAAAGTCAAAATGTTTGAAAATAAAGATTAATTTCAAAATTCTAAAATTTATTGCTAAGATTAATAAAATAAATTAACTAACTAGGTTAATTAATTAATAAATGTATACATGTGTTATATATTATGATATATGTTATGTTTTTTTAAAATTTTTAAAATTACATAAGTACACAATTATCTACATGAATTGAATTTTAAAATTGATATAATTTAATTAAAATTGTTTAATTAAATTAATTGATTAAAGGTTAATTGATTAATAAATAAATTAAAGGTTAATTAACTAAATGAGTACACACATATATAAGAAATATGTGTAATACTATAAATTATAGTATGTAATAAGTACATAATATAATGTTATACTAAATTAATATAAATTAATCAAAATGTTATTTAATTATAAATCAAACAAGATTTAATTAATATAATATTATACATAAGAATATTACATAAGTAATATAAAATATAGAAGTTATATAATGAATTTTTTTTACATAATATGAATGTATAAACTAAAGATGGAACATCAAAGAAATTCCAAATAGACTTAAGGAATAAATACATGCATATATGTACATATGTCGTGATTTTTTATGTGTCCGACACTTGAATCACGAGAGTATTTTAGAAGAAATAGATTATTCCATAAGTCGATATCACTCGACATAATATATTGAAGATTATGAATCTTTTATATAATGTTGTCCTCTATCATTTATATACTAATAGATTACCTGCATACTCTTTAGTTGTTGAGCTTTCCTCAAGCTCGGGATGTTATGGTAGTACTATTAATATATTGAATAGATGAGGTAATAAAACTGCACATATTTGTTGAGCTTTCCTCAAGGTATGTACATTATACTTAAACCATCACGAAATGATAAGTTCGAGTGAATAGTCTCACTTGTTGAGCTTTCCTCAAGGTAAAGGTGAGATTAGGACAAGGAACCACGGTTAGGAGTTGTATGTGATACAATCAAAAAGGAGTTATCCATCGTATATTGGACTATGCTTTATTGAGCTTTCCTCAAGGTAAGAATCTCAAGATATGCGAGTCATAACACCCACTAGAGAAGTCGAAAGACTTCTATGTTCTGCATAGGCTTTGGTGAAACATAAAAGACTAATGTACGCCTTATTAGAAAAATAAAATGATAACATTTAACATTTCTAATATTGTAAGAAAATATGCTATATATAATGTTATAATAATCTACACCGATAAATTTGTGCATTTAATACGATTGATAAAACGTTTATCAATTAAGATATACAAATGATTTGAATCAAAGATTGACAAATAAAAATATAACCTATACTTACTAATAAATGCCTATTACATGTTAGCGTTTTCTACACCCATGCAAGTACCTAATTTTACAACTTCCTATTACATTCGTAATTTGATCACTTATGTGTAGACCGTGTATTGCATTCTATGAGTTTCGTACTCTAGATGCAATATAAGACTATGGATATTTGATCGGTATACTATCGCATATAAATGTTATATAGGGCATGGTCACAGTTCGTAATGTACGATACTTTGATGAAGCTGGTTCATTTGAAAATAAGCCAATAAATAGTATTGTGAGACGGATTATTCAATTTGATTAATTACAGAAAGGATTGTTGTTTGTGCCAAAAATGGTCACACACACCCAGTTGTATGTGAAAGCATCAATTTCCAAAAACAATATCCAAATAGAAAGATAAGCATGCAGATCATAGAATAAATAGCAGAAAAAGTAAAGGAACACATGAGTTTTATAGTGGTTCGACATACCCCGGCCTACATCCACTCGAATAATCTTTTATTTATACTATAAGATTACAAATACAGTTGTTTTTGCATTAGAAAATTAATAGAGGAAGAGATAAGAAGTGATGAAGGAAAGCTAGCCGAAAAAGTCCCTTGCAATGAGCCAAGTCCACTATATTTATAGGTGAAGACGTGCATGGATCGGGTAGAAATTTTGGTAGAAGAACCTTCAGGCCCGTACTACCCGACCACAAAATTTGGGATTGATCGAACACCAAAAAATAATTTAGGCCGATCGTCCCATACTAATTTCATTAGGGTTGCGATTGATTTTATGGGGTTCCCTATGCCTCTAGTCCATGCCCCCAAAGTTTTGCACCATTCCGACTAACCATTTGTGAGATATCGATCGATGTTTGCTGTTTTGACTAGAAATTGGATCATAGGAAATTCTTCCATGCTTTATCCTTCTGAGCTGTGATTGTTCATGTGGGTTTCCCTGATGTTAGCTACTTACTCTTCAAATTTTGTGCAATTCCGACATACCGTTTGTGAGACATCGCGTTTTCCATAAACTATGGATCCTTATGCTGATTTTATACAATCGTTATCGGAGTGATCCGTATATTTTTTTTTTGATATTTGGGAGTTTGAACATGTGATCGATTTTATGGACTTATTTCTTCAATATATTTATGTTTCGAAAATTTCATGGGTAATGGAGTTGTAGATCTTGAATTATGGATCGATCTTCGTCGATTTAAGCTATTTTATGGATCGTTCTACATTGATCATAACCAATCGATCCAAATGCACCGTAGGACCCGTTGATCGATGGTGTATGTCCCTCATGATATAGTGTAGTTGAACTCCAAATTTCATGTTGATTGCCTTTGTAAATTTTGAGTTATAGACCGATCGTCATCAAAAATCGCTAAAACGATCGTCGAAAAACCCACTTCAGGGTTGACCCTAATCGAGTCCTAAAGTGATCGCCTTTTAAGCAGGTGCTGAAAATTCTGGCCTAAGGCTAGACGTGGGTAAAATTGAAATTTTCCCAGCAAACGTGATTCTGTCTCCAAGCTTGAAAAACGATCGAGGTCGATCGTTTTTCCCCAAGCATCGATCGTTCTGACTCCAAGCACGAAAAATGATCATAGCAGATCATTTTTCCCCAAGCACCGATTGTTCTGACTTCAAGCATGAAAAATGATCGGGGCCAATCTTTTTTCCGAAGCACAGATCATTCTGACACCTAGTTGACTCCAAGAAATCATGTGTCTGACACTAAGCACGATCCAACACTTCAGATTCCTACGACTCCAAGCGAACCATGCACCGACTCCAAGCAAGTAGAAATTTTTTCCAAGTCTAACTCTAAGCAAATTACCACTAATCCAGCGATACCGATCCTTTGTCCATAACTCAAGCATGCAAACTCCGATCGACTTGAAATTTGAAATGTATCCTTCTGAGGCCTTCTTTGTCAGTCCACACCGATTGCACCTTGATTGGACCCAGTTCGAATCCATCCAACTATTGTCCATATTTCAAATATCATCGGTTTTCGAGCCTGATAAACGTTTCTTCGGGCTTCCTGCCTTAATAATCACTAAAGCCATTTAGCCGACTTTTATGATATATTGCCTCATCAAAAGGTCGTAAAACAATCATACTGTGTTAACTGTAACACTTGGGCAAAAAACTAAAATATAAATCTAAAAACTTGATCATTGAAATGTCAGTTTGATCAGTTTAAGTAAAGTGAAACATATTTGATGTCCTTAAAAGCTGAGGATAATCGAATGCGCTTTTGTAAAAAGTTCGTTATGATATTGTAATAACAGATTTCTTTTGAATTGTTCGACCACTTAGAATGAAAACGAATGTATGCGAGTAGATGTGATTAAAGATACAGTTAGGATGAAGAGAGTGAAGGTCACTTTTGCTTCATAAAGAAACATCAAAAACGAGAATCGCAATAATAATTGATACTTATTGGAATGAGAAATACTATTTCTGTTCTAAAATGTATTTTCATTTAGAAAATTGTTTTCCAACATATTTATTTCCATGAGTTCAAAATATTTGAACAAAAAATTCACCGTTGTAAACTAGTTACAGTATATAAAATAAATAATTTGTATCAAGTGAATAATGGACCTTCAAATTTAGTATGTTGTTATCGTAATGACGGAAACAGTAGGAGCATGCCATATAATACTTATTGATTGCATCAAGTTACGAAAAATATTTTCGTAAAACAAACCGAGTATAATTTATGAAATAATGACTATTATAACAAATTGACTGAAAAATAGACATAATTGTATTTCGGTGTGAATGTTATGAATACCTGTGATGAAATAAAACTACAATGTGATTTTTATTTTCACAACAAAAATGATGCAATTAAAATACAGAAGTATCTAAAATTATTTATAACTATTTTGGAAATATTGACTAAGCTGTAGTTTTGGGAAATAATTTTATCATATGATTATGAATCGTATAATATTGGTTAATTATATATCAAACAATAAAGGGTTATGCATCCATTTAATTGAAGCATCATAGGATTTGATGAATTCTTTGAATTAATACATATAGATGTATGCAATTGTAAGTCTATGAATACCAAAACGTTTCCACGTGCTCATTATATTCATCAGCGAGTCATATGTGTATTTGATACATTTGTATAAGTGTAAGATAAGCTTACAGAATATAAAATGGAAGTAAATAATGTAACATGTGATCGAAATGATTCGATTTGATCGAAATGGTGAGTATATTGAAAAGAGTTTCGAACGTACCTACAAATGAATAAAGATTCAATCTCAAAATTCACTCCTCCATGTGATACATAATGATGTATCAATAAGGAGTAATCAAACTTTGTTGGACAAAGTATAATTTATGAGTGAAGTTGAGTTAGTTTCTTTCTATAAGGTCATGTACTCAAGAGTAGTACACAAGATTACTATTATGTCATCTGAATAATAGTTTATAAAATCATACAAGATAAGGGTTTATAAGAAATCCCAACATATCATAGGTCAAGGAGTTGGCAGGTTATGCAAGTCGAAAATCTGCATGCAATAATTGTTCGTAAGTGGTCATGTATGAATCTCCCTAAAAGGAGTTAGGAACGACTGTCATTGGATGACATATTTATGTCTTGAACATAAGTTTTGTAAACTAAAACCGAATTAGTTGTATGTAAGGCAATTCATAAAATGTTTATAAATTTTCATTCTACCGCACTGAGAAACAATTATAGTTTTAAGAAATACCAACTTCATAGTAAAGGAATTTCTTTGAAAAATTATTAGTAGGAAAATGGAAGTGGATACGATCCAAAGATAAAGCTGAGTACATAGGATAGAATGAAATTAACCAAACCTAAATAAACACATTGCATTAGAGTGTCTAATAGGTATTCTTGCACACTGATGAGAAACAATGAGTTTCTTATCAATGTCGAAATATACAATCCATGGTTGTTTAGTTAAACAATTAAGAGTGTTGGATTTATAATATGGTATGATGCAAAGATTCGAAAATGAATTCCAAGTACGTTATCAAAATATGATTTTGGTATTTGTAACTGTGGGGATATGATTCATTAGTCGCGATTGTGTCTTTATAAGCAAGTCTAATGCAGTTGGAATTAAATAAGCAATGTTGATAAGAATAATTTCATAAATTTCAAATGTTGAGACTATCGTAATAGATTCATCATGCAACATGATCGAGTTATTTTGGATTTACTCACAAAATTATCGCTCTGTAAGACTTTATGATTTGGTACATATATGCTAAAATGGAAAAATCTAAATAATGATTTGGAATGGATTGTTTGCACATAACAATCGAAGTATCTTAAACTCTGTGGGAGCAATATTTGGGTTTGTGAGTGTTTGGATATGAACCAAGAGAAGATATGAAAGTATCATTTGACAAGCATCAAAATTAAACAAGTGTTTTGATAGAAATATTTATTTTGATTATCCATCAAAATGCATAGGAAGCATGTGTTCATAGGAAGCATGTGTTAATAAGAAAGAACGTTAAGAGATACACTGACATTTCTAAACTGTAAGTAAACAACATATTGTTGACCTTAACGATGTACTTGTATTAAAATCAGCCTTGGTTGTTTTAATACTCAATGTTGGTTTGTAAATTATGCCTTTTACAGTGAGTATAAAAGATATTGGGAATATCCCAAATCAGTATGCAAAGACACCTTATTAAATTATTTGTTATAGAACATTTAAGATGAATTTCTTACGCATGGCAATAGGAATTACCATACATGTTATATTGTCTTTAATATCGCGATTTGTTTATGTATTTGAAACATCAAACAAATACCAAATTCAAATTGATATCACTAAATGATTGTTTGAAATGTTCTCGTGTATTTATAAAATACTAGAGAATTGTTTGCAGAAACAACAAACTACTTATGAAGGAGCATTTGGACTCAAACTTCATAAGTGATATTGAGTACAATATGTGTGATGCCCCACCTTTATACTCACGCTAGCCAAGGACGCTACGAGGTAATGCTGTCAATTAGCACGAAGAATAAGGCTGTTAGGAGCGACCATCCGTGTAATTGCTTTGTACGAGCACCGATATGTCAGATAGTATAACATGCATTTCATTTCAAGAGGAAATCCGACATATTGATACAAACTCAAAACTACTACACAGTGGCTATATGATCTTCGAAAACAAATATAGAAATAAGCATAACACAAATCGGTCACAGACATCCATATCACAAAGGCGGAAACAGATATGAATATAACACATAGAAGTGTACATCAGAGTAGTGGTCAAATAAGATCCACAATATCACAAAAGAATAGGTACAAGTGCTAGAAAAAAGAATATGTATACATCAAGCAGTCTCTATCTCGAATGTATAATAACAAAAACTACTAAACTAGAATAGTTAGCCAAAAGTCAGATAATGTTCCCAAATGAGGAGTCAAGCAGAAGCATATGTAACATCTCCGTCTGATCCGAGTATTATTTAATAAGAAAATAATAAACGGATCAGTCTAGCTATAAATATCAGATAAAATGAGATAGAATAAGAGATATGATAAAAACGTATGATAAAAAAGCCATACTGCGACAAGTATACATTAAATAACAACAAAATCATACAATACCTCAAGAAATCTCAAAGCACTAAAAAGAATGTCATATTCTTAATTTTATTCACCAAACCACAAATATTGACAAACATATCAATGCCAATTCGCAAAAGTTGGTGAAACACAAATTCTAGAAATCATTATATAGAAATCCAAAAATCACAAAAGGGGGGAGGCCTATCACAAAACAGGAGCATGAAAACTCACCAACACGTGTATCACAAACGGAACGCTATTCCATGGTTGCTAACCATTAATTTTGAGTCGAGGCTCCACAAACGGCCCGAAGGCCATGGGTCGCTACCCCACCAATTTTGAGCCGAAACTCCACAGAAACGGGGTTTAGTCTTCCTCGTAGACAAAGAGACATCGCACATTGCTAGTCTAAACCACTAAATGATCATCATCGATCATCAAGAAGTGTCGATCATACTAAGCTAGTAAATAAATGATTTTAGCTTCATGTCCTATAACCATTGGCTAAACTTAAATATTTACGAATAAATTTTAGATTTCCACTCGAAAATTGTCACAAGAGTTTCAATCGAACAAGTCTAAGAATTAACCGACTAAGTAAACGCAAGCATTTCATACCACCTGTTTTGCTAAGTCGTTTAATTGGATTTCTCAAACGAATGAGGAAAAGGTTTGTATATACTAATAGATTGGAAAATGATTTTATAAACGAGTTTTGTATTAAAAATAGAGTTAAAATCATTTTGATGAAAGAGTTTTGATATTTACTACTAGTATAGAAACCTTTGTATTTTGAAGTGACAAGTCACAAAAATGATTGTAGAAACAATTAATCACCAATTATTCACATATGAAGACGTGAACCAAATCCATAGAAATAGATGCCAGAGCCATCAAAATGGATATTCCCAAAAATCCCGAAGTAGAAGTCATCAAAATCGATAATAAATGATAACAACAAATCGGATAATCACGAATCGATTAAAATTGGAATCTCAAGCAAAATAGGCAAGTTGGACTGAAGCAAGCAGGTTAGTCGACTGGACCAGGTGGTCAGTCGGCTGACCCAGAGCCTCGAAATTTTCGGGTTTCCAGGTCAGTCGACTGGACCATAAGGTCAATCGACTGATACAGGGACAGAGAGTTCTCAACCCCCTGGTTCAGTCGACTGACCTCCTGGTTCAATCGACTAAACCTGCTTCATCAGCAATTTCAGCCTAGCCCCCTAGTGGGGCAAAACCCATAACACGGAACGGAAGTGAACAAGCGAGCAACAACGACTAGGGATTTACGCCTAGCGACAACTCAGCCTTGTATGGCTCTCCGAAACACCCCACTAACGTGTTCAAACATCAAAGATTGGATTTTTGAAGATTTGACCTCAAAACACCAAAAATTGGAATATTCACCAATTCAATCCAAATCAAATGCAAATGAACATAAATAAGTGTTAGGAATTCATGCCTAACAACAATGATAGCTGTAGAGGTAGATGTGAGTTTAAAATCTCACCTTTTACTCAAAAACAAGGAAGGAGAAGCTTGAAAACAAAGGAAGATCCACCACTCTTCAATCTCAACTCTAAAAGCTCCATTCTAAGATCATAAGCAAATATTTCCTAAGTTAGGTTATAGGAAATTTCTGAAATTAGAGAGAGACTGAGAAAAAGAAGAAGAAGAAGAGGATGCTTACCTAAGCTTCACTTTGATTTTGGAGCTAGAACTTGAATTTGCAAAAGAAAATAGGGCTAAGGATTTTGAATTTCCAATCTCTCCTCCCATTTTTACTAAATCTTGAAGTGTTAGGAAAATAATATAATGAATAAAGAGGAGAGAGGGTGGAGTTAGGATATAAGATGAGTTGGATTAGTGGGCTAAAACCCAAAGCCCTAAATGAAAACATCAAAATTCTACTCAACTCCAAACATATCAATGTTTATATTCAAAAAGGTCGCAAACACCATTTTGAACTCAATGGAAGTGGCAACGAGTCCTAATTTGGCTGTTTGCAAAAAGTATCTTTTTGGACTTTAATCCGACTAACGATGCTATATTTAAATAAAATATTTAAATATAAAACCGTAAAATATGTGGGTTGTTGCAGACTCTCCTCCTTAAAGAAATTGCATCCTCGCAATATTTAAGAAGAAAATAAAGAGAAACAACCATAAAAGCATATTAACACAAAATAAATTTGAAGTAAGAAGTTCAACTCTAAGGAGCACGAGAGAGTAAGTCCGGATGTGATCGATCGATGAATTCTCTAGATTCTCAAGAGCAATCTTAAGGATTTGAGGACCATTGGACTTTCACAAGAGGGACATCTTTATTACAAAGACGTTTAACCTCCGTAGCAATGGTACGAATAGGATGTTGCTCATAAGTCAAATTAGGAGAAACTTCAACTTCTTCAACAACACCGGGTTCAAGAATAGAATCGGAATCTCGAAGGCATTTCCGCATTTGAGAAACGTGAAACACGTCATGAATAGCAGAAAATTGAGCAGGTAATAAAATGCGATAAGCCACGAAACCAATGCGTTTGGTGATGAGATATGGACCAATATATCGAGGTGCTAATTTTCCCGATCGACTGAAATGCACAACACCCTTCATAGGTGAAACACGAATAAACACCGAATCTCCCACAGAAAATTCTAATTTCCTTCTTCATTTATCGGCATAGGATTTTTTTCTACTTTGGGCTTCTTTCATCCTATAGCGAATAAGGTCAATCTTTTCTGTGGAATCACGAATAAAATCGGGACCTAAAACCAGCTTCTCACCGGCCTCAAGCTAACAAGAAGGAGATTGGCATGGCCTTCCATAGAGTGCCTCGAAAGGTGCCATATCAATACTAGATCGAAATCTATTATTATAGGAAAACTCAACGAGATAAACATGATCTTCCCAACTTCCACCATAATCAAGAACACATGCACGAAGAAGATCTTCAAGAGTTTGATTCACACGCTCGGTTTATCCATCAGACTGAGGGTGATAAGAGGTGCTAAAATTAAGCTTCGTTCCCAAACCTTTTTGAAGACTTTTCCAAAATCCACTAGTAAACAATGGATCATGATCGCTAACAATAGAAGTAGGAACTCCATGCAATTTAACAATTTCTTTAACATAAAGTTTGGCCAAAAGAGGTACGGTCCGATTAGACGGAACGGGAATAAAATGGGCGAATTTCATAAGTCTATCAACTATCACCCATAGGCTATCATGGCCCGAACGAGAACGGGGAAGTCCGTCAATAAAGTCCATGGAGACTTGATCCCACTTCCAAATTGGAATGTTTAAAGGTTGCAATAACCCACCGGGCCTTTGATGCTCAGTCTTAACAAGTTGGCAAGTCATGCAACGCTTAATGAAGTTAGCAATATCAGATTTCATTCCATCCCAATAATAATGCCGCTTCATATCCGCGTACATTTTACTACTACCAGGATGAATGGTAAATTTAGAACGATGAGAATCTTCTAAAATGTCTTTACGAAGATTATCAATATTTGGCACGATAAGTCTACCAAATTTTCGAATGCTACAACGAGCATCGATATCAACGTCTTTCAAACCTTCAATATTAACTTTATCCCTACAATTTTGGCTAAGAAGAGCCAATTCAGGATCTACCTTTTGAGCTTCAAGAATGCGGTCTAAAAGAGAAGGATGAGCCTCAAGGCTACACAGAACAAGAGATTAACATAAATCGGATTCACGATCTCAAATCTCGCAAGTGGACAGAATCCCAAGATCGTTCCATTCGGATATCATCATAGAAACAACTGCTTGTTGCTTACGACTATGGGGATCGACAACACGATTTCCCTTTCCGAGAGTATAAAGAATATCAAGATCATAAGATGCAAGGAACTCGGGCCAACGTTGTTGACGCAAATTAAGTTCCTTTTGAGAAAATAAATACTTCAAAGATTTATGATCGGTATAGAGAATAAATTTCTCTCCCAAAAGATAATGACGCCAAATTCTAAGGGCGAAAACAATAGCCGTGAACTCTAAATCATAAGTGGCATATCTAGTCTTGGCAGGCTTTAATTGCCTAGAAGCATAAGCAATAACACGTTCCCTTTGCATGAGAACAGCTCCCAAACCAACACGACTAGCATCGGTATAAACAATAAAATCTTGGTTCTCTTCGGAAATCACAAGAATAGGAGCATCAGAAAGGAGTTCTTTTAATTTCTAAAAAGAAGCTTCACATTTGCCCGACCAAATGTATTTAACTTCCTTCTTTGTCAAACTAGTAAGAGGCATGGAAATTTTTGAAAAGCTTTTATGAAACGACGGTAATAACCCACCAATCCAAGGAAACTACGGATTTCTGTAACACTCTCTGGTCTCTTTCAATTTTGAATCGCTTCAATCTTTGAAGGATCCATGGAAATTTCGGATTCAGAAATAATGTGACCGAGAAATTTCACATAAGATTGCCAAAAGTGGCACTTAGGAAATTTTTCTTTCAATTAATTGCTCCTAAGAGTTTCCAACACAATCCGAAGATGTTTTTCATGCTCTTCCTTGGTTTTAGAATAAACAAGAATATCATTTATAAAGGTGAGAACAAATCGATCGAGGAAGTCTTTGAAAACTCGATTCATAAGGTCAACGAAATAAGCTGGAGCATTTGTTAAACCAAATGGCATAACAAGCCATTCATAAGATCCATAATGAGTACGGAATGATGTCAAGGCAATGCTATCCTCTGCAATTCAAAGCTGATGAAAACCGGTTACTAACTCTAACTATGAGAAGACTCTAGCACCACTAAGTTGATCGAACAGAACATCAATTCGAGGTAAAGGATATTTATTCTTGATAGTAAGATCATTAAGTTTGCGGTAGTCAACACAAAGCCTAAGTGTATCATCGGAATTCTTCACAAAAATAGCCAAAGCTCCCCGAGGAGAGGAACTAGAACGAATAAATTGCTTCTCTTCCAATTCGGATAATTGTTTATGCATCTCCTCATTTTCTCTATTGGATATACGATAAGGAGGACAAGTGATAGGTAGAGCTCCAGGGATTATATTAATTCTGAACTCAAACGCTCGCTTAGTTGGTAATCCTAAAATGGGCTCAAATATATCGGAAGATTCATGAACAACATGAATAAGAGAAATGACATCTTCCTCATCATCATTATCGTCATCATGAAGGTTTAGAGAATACAAATATGCTACCAATTTAAAATCTGAATCTTTAAGAACAATAAAATCTGCTTAACAGATTGAGGGTGTCGAAGATAAATAGTCCACTCAGGACATAGGATATGGGCTTCATAACGTTTAAGCCAATCCATTCCCAAAATTATTCTGAAGCCCAAGTAACGCATGACATGCAAATCGGCTCGAAAGAAAGATCACATAAAATAATCTCGACATCTTTACAAAGCAAACTGAGTGTTGCGGATCCACCAAATAAATTCGCGATTCTCATAGAAGTCATCAAACCCATAACACTTAAAGAAAAAGTATCAACAAGTTCTTTTGATATGAAAGAATGGGATGCACCCGTATCAAAAGGAACTCGAATAGGTTGGTCATGAAACATAATAATGCCATCAAGGATAGAATGAGAAATACCTTGACCATGAGAAGTGTTACTAGGGGCCTGCACAACATTTAGCTTTCCCTCGTTCTTGCTTTGAAGTTTGGGACATGCAGATATATAATGACCCGAACTTTTGCAATAGCGACAAGCAAGGAGATTTGAACACTTATTTGCATAATGGTCCTTAGAACCACAATTGTAGCATTGCCCACCACTAAAGGTTGAAGTCTTTACTACCGGAGTTGCTTGCTTCACTTTCTTGTTGGGATAAGGGCCTTTGAACTTATTAGGCCTCTTCTTGTTGTTGTTGAAGTTTGGTTTGGCCCTCCCAACTTCAACATCATCTTCTTTCTATGCCTCTTCAAGTCAAAGAGCGATATCAACAAGTTGATCAAAAGAAACTGCTAACTTCATAAGTAATGGCTTTTTGAGGTTCTTATTCAAACCATAGATAAACCTCTGATTTTTCTTCAGTGAGGTATTTACATACTCGACCCCATATTTAGAGAGGGATTCAAAAGATGCGACATAATCTTCCATAGAGGATTCACCTTGAACAAAGTCAATAAAACGACGGGCCAAAGTCACTTTTTCATCTTCTGGTACAAACTTCGATTCAAATCTTTTCCGGAATTGCTTCCAAGTAAGATCCGCTTCAATAATTTCAGAAATCAACAGCTCATACCAATCTAATGCTCTTTCTTGGAGCATACTAGAAGCCACTTGGACTCGATGAAGATCAATAAGATTCATGCGAGAAAAGATGCGATCGCATGTTCTAAGCCAAGCTTGGACTTCGATAACGCTTTCGGAACACTTGAATTGCTTTCCTCCCAAATGGGTATAATCAATGCACATGCGCACAAACCCAGATTTAGGGTGAGTAGGCTCTGGAATGGGTCCGACAGCTTAAGATTCTTTACAAGATCTAGAAGCTGTTGGGCAGACATAAATACTCCATCCTGAGGAGTAGCACTAGATTGACCGACGTTGGGTCGGCCTGGTCTAACCACTTCTCTTCTTTAAGAAAGAAAGAAAGAAAGAAGAAGAAAAAGGTTATTCAAAAAATGAATGTCGAACAATCATGATTGATGAAACAAGGCATCGTAAAAGAAAATAGGATAGAACGAGTCCTATGACTCAGATAAATCCTAAAGCACGATTCCTAAGAAGGACTTAGGATAATGATCCTTGCTTGATTATTCTACATTGTTCCAAAGTTTGGCTCTGATACCAAGCTGTGACGTCCCACCTCTATACTCACGCTAGCTAAGGACACTACGAGGTAATGTCGTCAACTTGCACGAAGAATAAGGCTATCGAGGAGCAACCATCCGTGTAATTGCTCTGTACGAGCACCGATATGTCAGAAAGTATAACATGCATTTCATTTCAAGAGGAAATCCGACATATCGATACAAACTCAAAACTACTACACGGTGGCTATATGATCTTCGAAAACAAATATAGAAATAAGCATAACATAAATCAATCACAGACATCCATATCACAAAGGCGGAAACATATATGAATATAACACATAGAAGTGTACATCAGAGTAGTGGTCAAATAAGATCCACAATATCACAAAAGAATAGGTACAAGTGCTAGACAAAAGAATATGTGTACATCAAGGAGTCTCTATCTCAAATGTATAATAACAAAAACTACTAAACTAGAGTAGTTAGCCAAAAGTCAGATAATGTTCCCAGATGAGGAGTCAAGCAGAAGCATCTATAACATCTCGGTCTGACCTGAGTATTATTTAATAAGAAACTAATAGACAGATCAGTCTAGTTATAAATATAAGATAAAATGAGATAGAATAAGAGATATGTCAAAAACGTATGATAACAATAAAGCCATACTGCGACAAGTATACATTAAATAACAACAAAAATCATATAATACCTCAAGAAATCTCAAAGCACTAAAAAGAATGTCATATTCTTTATTTTATTCACCAAACCACTAATATTGACAAACATATCAATGCCAATTCGCAAAAGTTGGTGAAACACAAATTCTAGAAATCATTAAATAGAAATCCAAAAATCACAAAAAGGGGGAGGTCTGTCACAAAACGGGAGCATGAAAACTCACCAGCATATGTATCACAGACGGAACGCTATTCCATGGTTGCTAACCATTAACATTGAGCCGAGGCTCCACAAACAGCCAGAAGACAATGGGTCGCTACCTCGCCAATTTTGAACAGAAACTCCGTAGAAACAGGGTTTAGTCTCCCTCGCAAACAAAGAGACATCGCACATTGCTAGTCTAAACCACAAAATGATCATCATGGATCATCAAGAAGGGTCGATCACAATAAGCTAGTAAATAAATGAGTATAGCTTCATGTCTCATAACCAATGGCTTAACTTAAATATTTACGAACAAATTGTAGATTTCCACTCAAAAATTGTCACAAGAGTTTCAATCGAACAAGTCAAAAAATTAACTGACTAAGTAAATGCAAGCATTTCATACCACTTGTTTTGCTAAGTCATTTAATTGGATTTCTCGAACGAATGAGGAAAAGGTTTGTATATACTAATAGATTGGAAAACGATTTTATAAGCAAGTTTTGTATTAAAAATAGAGTTAAAATCATTCTGATGAAAGAGTTTTGATATTTACTGCTAGTATAGAAACCTTTGTATTTTGAAGTGACCAGTCACAAAAATGATTGTAGAAACAATCAATTGCCAATTATTCACATATGAAGACGTGAATCAAATCATAGGAATTGACGCCGGAGCCATCAAAATAAATATTCCCAAAAATCCTGAAGTAAAAGCCATCAAAGTCGATAATAAATTATAACAACAAATCGGATAATCACGAATCGATTAAAATTGGAATCTCAAGCAAAATAGGCAAGTTGGGATGAAGCAAGCAGGTCAGTCGACTGTACCAGATGGTCAGTCGACTGACCCAGAGCTTAGAAACTTTCGGGTTTCCATGTCAGTCGACTGGACCATAAGGTCAGCTGACTGATATGGGGACAGAGAGTTTTCTGCCCCTGGTTCAGTCGATTGATCTCCTAGTTCAGTCGACTGAACCTGCTTCATCGGCAGTTTCAGCCTAGCCCCCTTGTGGGGCAAAATCCATAACACGGAATGGAAGCGAATGAGCGAGCAACGACGGCTAGGTATTTACGCCTAGCAACAACCCAGCCGTGTATGGCTCTCCGAAACACCTCACTAACGTGTTCAAACATCAAAGATTGTATTTTTAAAGATTTGACCTCAAAACACCAAAAATGGAATATTCACCAATTCAATCCAAATCAAAAGCAAATGAACATAAATAAGTGTTAGGAATTTATGCTTAACAACAATGATAGCTATAGAAGTAGATGTGATTTTAAAGCTCACCTTTTACTCAAAAACAAGGAAGGAGAAGCTTGAAAACAAAGGAAGATCAACCACTCTTCAATCTCAACTCTATAAGCAAATATTTCCTAAGTTAAGTTATAGAAAATTTCTGAAATTGGAGAGAGATTGAGATGGAGAAGAAGAAGAGGATGCTTACCTAAGCTTCTCTTTGATTTTGGAGCTAGAACTTGAATTTGCAAAAGAAACTAGGGCTTAGCATTTTGAATTTCCAATCTCTCCCCCCATTTTTGCTAAAGCTTGAAGTGTTAGGAAAATACTAGAATGAATGAAGAGGAGTGGTGTAACATTCCTGATTTTTAAGACAAATTAATTTAGTGATTAATTTGATTTTTGAATTTGATTTGTAATTCAATTGGTAATTTATTTAGATTTTAGATTTTAATTGTGAATTTATTTGAAATTTCTGAACTATATAAAATATTTGTTTTTTTATTAATATAAATAAATATAAATATGATTTTAAAATAGAATCTCTAATTGGAAATTCAGAAACATTATATTTTCAATTAATAAAGATTTGTTTTCCAAATTACATTAAACAGACATTTTGATTTGGAAGTTATATTTTTAAAATTAAATACAATAATTTTTGAATTGCTATTTAAAAAGTATATAACGTATAAAATATAAATACTTAAGTAGACAAGGGCTAAAACATAGTTTGTATGTAAATTAATTAATTTATAATAAAGTAAGGATTTAAAGCAAGGTTTTAAATTAATTTTAAAACAAGGATAAAAACATAAAATTACATACTTATAACACTTGTACATAAAAAAATTTAACATAAATAACACTTGTAGGATGATTGTGTTATGAAACAAAACAAGTGTCAAAATGGTTTTATAAAAATAAAAAAATAAAATCAAAGCATAGATATCAAAAGAAAATAGCCAGGCTGTTTTCATTTTCAAAATTTCTCAAATCTGAGAAACCAAACCAGAAAAACAAAAGTTTATCTCATACTAAAACAAAGCCACAACCTATTTGCAAAATACCTCAACCTGAAACCAGATCTGAAAACAAATGAAGTTAGAAATAAAATCAAGTTGAAGATCAGGATTATCAAGATCTGAAACCGGGAAATCAAAAACAAAAGCAACCTGAAGCAATCAAAACTCTATGCAACAAGATCAAAGCCCAGAAAAGAAATCAAAGTAAAATCAAACCTGAGACAAACTACAACCCAGAATAAAAATCTAAATTATTTCAACTTGAGCAATTCAATGTTTTAAGCATGCAGATTCAAAAACAAATGCCAACATTCAAATTCAAAAGTGCATTTCCAGTTCTCTGCCTTTCTCTGTTCTTTCCAAACTCCAGGTGTGCAAACCCCTAAATCCTGGTTTATTTCTTAGTGTTTAGATTTGTCTTTGATGTATGATTTGAATTATGCTCGAATGATTGTGTGAATATGCTTGCATGTCTCTGTGTATATATGACTGTATGTGTGTGTGTATTTGTCACTGTTATTATCACAGACCCAAGAATTTCAAAACAAAATCCCTATTTGCTATTAGGATCTATTTTAAAATTAATTTCTGAAGAGTAAATGTTTGAAATAAAGTTACATCATTTATAAAAATGATTTCGAGTTAATGATTGAGTATTCATCCCTGAAATGGAATTTTACAGTGGGACTTTTGAATTTGGGAAAAATTGGAACATCTTGATTTAATGATTGGAATCTAAGATCAGATTAGTTATCGAAAATCATGAATTTAGGTGTAACAATTATGATTTTTAATTTGGTAAATCTCGAGAATTAGTAAGATGAACGTGGAATGGGTTTGGATGAATTCCTGGTGATCAACGATGAATTAAGGCTCGTGATTTGGCATGAAGGAGGCCGGGGTGTCAGGCGTTGCTGGAAAAATATAGGTGTATTTTTCTAATGGCTGTAGTGGTCGTGAATTGGCGTAGTAGGGTTTTACTGTCATTTTGATTTTCGATAGTTTTTGAGGGGTTTGAGTCGCCGTGGGAAGGCCGGACTGGAATGCAAGGTGGGGAATCGATGGAGGGGACGTTGACGAGTCTTTGGGTGGTTTCCGGTGGCGAGTAACGGACCGAGGTGGTGATACGGTTGATTTTTGGATGATCGATTTTTGTTGCTGGGTTCGTTCGAATTGCTCATTTTCGATTTGTTTGGATTTCGAGTTTTCTGGGTAGCTTGGTGGATCGAGGGGATCAACGGCGACTTGATAACGTCGATGAAGTACGTCAGTGGGTCACCAACGATGTGTACACGTGCACGTTGCACGGTGTAACATTGATGTGTTTGGTTGTGGCTGTTAAAATGAAGAAGAAGAAGGCGACTCGGGTATTTTCTTGGGTTCGAGCACGTGAAATCGATGGATTGTCTCCAAGAAAATTTGAATTAAGGTTGCTTAGAAAAAAAAGATTTGGCTCGGGTAAATCATGGCGGGATGGGGTTTTTGTTATATCCATATTTTAAATGAAAAGAGGAAAAATATATAACTAGAGTTTCAAAGTAAAATGTTAAACAAGTTTTAAACAAATTTTCAAGTTTAAAATTTGAAAGCTAAACATTTTTAAAGGGAAATTGTTTTGATATTGGAAAATTTCACATTAGTTAATTTATTAATTAATAAGTGTTTTTGAAAATATAACGATGTGGTATTAAACTTTAATTAAGAAGTTAGTTTAAAAGATTAAGAATTTTATAGTTGTAATTAAATTAAAGGTGTAAGTTAATGGATTAATAAATTTATTATTAAAGGTTAGATTAATTAATGATTAAAGTTGATTTATCAAGTGATTAGGGATAATCACTTATTGTAATTAATTTAGGATAATTAATTAAATGGTAACTGATTAAGGATAATTCAATGATAATTGATTAACGGTTAATTAATTAATTTAATCAAGGATAAATTAATTAAGATAATTAATTAAGAAATGATTAATTAATGAAGGTGATTAAGACTTAATCAATTGTAATTAATGATAATTAATCATTGATTAAAAATAATTAATGAAAGTAATTATGTGGTTAATTAATTTAAACCACACGATTTATTCATCTTAATTAAAGATGTTTGATTGTTATTGAATGTTGTGTATTGGATTGATATCTTTTTTTGTGATTGTGATGCTATGTAATATGAATTGCTTTGTGCTGAGCTGTGATATCTGCGATGAATATACTGCTGTGTGAATATGAAAACCCCTTAGCCCGTAAAACGACATTTGAATTTCGATGCGACAGGGAGTCGGATTTCAGTTGGTTATCCAAAACCCACATCGAATCGTAATGGTGAATCTTTGTGATTGATAAATTTACTTTATTTGTGAAAGAAGATAAGCGTTATGGATTATACCGCTTATCGATATTGATATGCTTGAATCAGTGATGATTGAATGATGTTGCACTATTATGTGTAAAACCCTTGGACTACACTATACACATACAAATATGGATTGCACGAGGAAATTAGTTAAGTCACAGATTTTTGAAATGGTTTTTAAAGTTGTTGAATTTTGAATCCAAATGATTTTGGAAATGAAATTGGGTTGAATTTGAAAAGGCTTTTGAAAAGGAACTTTGAAAGATAAAAGTTATTTTGAATAACTTGATTAAGTTTTGAAATTTAAATAATTTGATTTAAATTTGAATTCAATATTTGAAATTGAATTCAAAGATTTGGAAATTATGGTTTAAAAAGATTATACAAGTTATAAAGGTGTTTAAATGAGTTTTAACCATTTAAAAAAATTATTGTTTTGGGAATTTAAATTTAAACCCAGGTTTTATACTTGAATGGCTTTAACTTATGTAAATGCAATCAGTTTTTCCCAAAATGGAAACTATTTGTTTTCAAATAATAAAAGCTTTCATTTAAGGAAAGGATTTCCAATTTGTGTTGAAAAGTTTCAAGTTTAAAATAAAATTGTGAATTGTTTTTGAAAGCTATGAATGAACCTTTGTTCACAAAGATTATTAAACCTTGTTTTGAAATCGAAAGGGAATTTGAATGGTGTATCTTTTATATAAAAGATTTGAATTGGAAACGGGTTTGAAGGCTATTAAATCTTTGATTTAAAGATTGAATGTGTTAATCCAAATTAAAATGGAAATTTTTTTGCAAAGCTGTGAATGAATCTTTGTGAAATCTGGGTGAACTTTGTGAAGTGAATCTTTTTGTTTAAAGATTTAAAAATGGTAATTTGTTCTAAGCCATTTGAGAAGAAAGTTTGGGTTTTAAATTGTGACTTAACTGAGATCCCATATCCATATGTTTTTAAATATTGCGCTCATTATTCGGTTTAGCCGGGGGAGGACCATGTGTCATGTAACCCGTTCCGAATAATGATACGACGTTATAGATAGCATTTGAAGACCGGTGGTGAAGACCGTATATTTTAGAAAATGAAAGGATAACTCGTCGAATGTCTCTGCATCAACTGGTCCCCGGTATAGAGACTCCATATGTGATGGGAAGTTCGGACGTGATTAGGGATTATCCGGATTTGCAAAGGCTTCTTCGAAAGTGCCTTCGGTTTTTTTCGAACCCGGAACAGACTTGTATGGATGTGTGTCTGACATTACATCTTGAGATGTAAAGCTGGTTTCTATCAAATACATTTCTGTTTGATGGCGGAGATTTATTCTCTTAGCTTAACACCCTTCTCTGAGACGTACGAGCTCAGAGGTTATGTAGTTGATGGTTACTAGTGATACATTCCCAGTTTGGTAATGTGGCATACGAAGTGTTGCTGATCGTTTGTTGATCAAAGCATGACTTTGTGAAAAAGTGTAGCTTTGTGGACGAGACCTCATCGAGCATCACAACCCGGTAATGGTCGAAACAGGAAAGATGCGGCAAGGTTTCAGGGGTAGCGCCCCTAGGGTATGTCCATTCCTTTTGGAAAAGGATAGTATTATGGTATGGAGCCCAGATACTTACTCAAGTGGATACTGTATATTTATTACTGTGTGATGTTGTTGGTGTAGAGGATCCTCGGATAAAGGTCGCAAACGACCGGGGGTGGCATATCTTAGGTTTTACTTCCCGGATGGGGGTAACCGGCCTTGTGTTGGCAGAGAGCCGGGTAGGTTCTCGGGGCGTCCCTCCAGAGGTGTACCCAGGTGGCAATAGAAAGTTCCTTAGCATGACCATTTGTTGGAAATCCAATCAAACAATACGAGCCCTTTACGATTGCAGTTGTATTACCTGCCACCTCAAATGGTAGCTATAGTAGGCATAGTATAATGGTATCTATGCTGGCTAAGATTAATATTATACTTTTGAAATGTTTTCCACTATGCACTAATAATAATATCAAAAAGGATTTTGTGTAGTAAGCATATTCGACTATCATAAGGAGAAATCTCCCCCAAGTGTGCGATTGCATGGTGTGTGTGCCGGGAGGCCTTATGGTAGTTTTATTTTCCAAAAAGCATTGCGGATTTAAAATTTAAATTCTTTTGTTTGTTTTTAAAATAAACTATTTTTGTTTGCTCATACCAGTCCCACAACTGACCCAGAGTTTATTGTTCCCTTCCTAAACTCTGGGTGCCCACAATTTTCCACACGGGCAGTTTAGAGTTTTTTTTTTCTTCAAATAGTCAAATAGTTGATATCGATTTGGTAGCCTTCGGCTTTGGTTTGGTATTCTTTGGAGTCTTTGGAGTGCATGGGCTGCACTTGCTTAGCTTTGTGCAACCTTGATGGGGGTTCGAGCTAGTGGTTTGGAGTTTTGGCTTTGGAGCATTGGATTGGAGTTGCAGTTTGATATTGGAGTTATCTCTTTTGCTATTTGTTTTCCGCTATTGTTTATTTTTTCTGATATTCTTGTATCATATTGATATCATTGTTGTATATCATTGGATATTTTATTCATTGGAGTTGTATATGATATTCATTTTTTTTCTTCCGTTGTGTTGTTATACTTAATGTGTTATAAGCTCCGGCACGAGTCAAATTTCAACGGTTGAATCTGCGGCATTCGAGTACAAGTGAAGTACGGGTGTCGATTTTCGAACGTTGAAATTTGGAACGTGACAGTGGAGTTAGGATATAAGATGAGTTGAGGTAGTGGGCTGAAACCCAAAGCCCTAAGTGAAAACATCAAAATTCTACTCAACTCCATACATATCAACGTTTATACTCAAAAGGTTGCAAACACCATTTTGAACTCAATGGAAGTGGCCTCGAGTCCTAATTTGGCTATTTGCAAAAAGTAGCTTTTCGGACTTTAATCTGACCGACGATGTAATATTTAAATAAAATATTTGAATATACAACCGTAAAATATGCGGGTTGTTACAATATGTCAATAATAAATTCAAGTTAAAAATCTTTAAATTGGAAATGTTCCAAATGAAAGACTGTAGTTGATTCAATGGAAAAGGCTAAGTAAATTCGCCTTGAATGGGCAGAAATAAAGAAATGTATATACATATAAATGCATACATTTATAACTGAGCCGAGGGTGATTTCAAATGTTGAGAATCCCACAACGTTGTTATATGAAAACGATATCACTATATAATTCACAATAGAACATAAAGATCACTGGAAGTCGAGAGACGTACTTTGAATTGTTCCATAGGATAAATGTAGTTTATTAGTATTGGAGAGAATTGATTAACATAGTAGGTAATAAAAACATAATAGCATACTCATTCACTAGGGACTGACTCATTCAGTTGGAGGAAACCGATTGGAGAAGTTGGAATACGATTCCATAATTGACCACAAGTGCAAGTGGGAGATTGATAGAGTTAGGGGTATCCCCTAGGGACAATTATGTAATTTGTTACATATGTCTAACCCGATAACCAATCTGGATCGAAATAAAGATGTTTTCTTTCTATTATATACTTGATATAATGTATTTTATTAATTAGTTAATTTAGTTAAAAGTATATTTAATAAAAAAAATCCATAAATGGTACATTTTGAGATAGTAGTTACAAAGTATTGTAACCGTGAGTAATTTATCACGATGAAAATATATAAACCATTTTGAATGTTCCTAGTCAAGATGCATCTAGACCGGATATCGATGTATCCGTTGAGGCCGGAGTATGTAACTTTCTCCAAATGTTGGGCAACGTATTACTCATGGCTGTTGGGGGCACCTAGAGATTGCGTCTGATAGTTATTGGATAATATGGAATGACTCCCTCGATATTTTTCTACTGGTTAATATAACTAATGCCAAACAGAAAATATCAATGTGATTGATTCACACAGTTCTCTCAACTTGATAATACTGTTGATCTTCAATATGAAAGTTCTGCTTTGATTATAGTCAGATCATGACATGGCGTTCTATCTAGTGACTATAGTTGGGTCAAGTGGAAGTATTGAAAGTAAAGCACTATTCAAGAAAGAGAAGATTCGTCTCCTCGGTTATATAGGGTTGTATCACAGTCAACTCAAAGATAAAGTATTTGGCCAGAGCATTTCGGTTAATAATTATTATTATTACTGAACAAGGAACTTTGTGTTTGGACTATAGAGTTGAATATGGATGATGTTGGAATTTTGACCGTTACCTAATTCCATAAGTCCAAAGTGATATAGTTTTAACGAAGAGAATTGGTGTAAAAAAATATCACAAACGAGTAATGCTTAATAAAGTGAAATTAGATTTTACCGAAACCAAGCAAGTGATAAATTTGATAAAAGTGTCACACCACCTACTGAGTGGCATGTGAACGTTAACATTCGAATAGTTCGATGTCGCTGACTGAATTTACATCTGATTATTCATAAAATCGGAGCGATGAATTCACTTTAGATCAAATGATTTAATTAGTTTATAATTATTATAAATTAATTAATATTTATGAAATATTAGTGATTATGATTTGAGGAATAAATATTATTGTATATATTTATGATTGTTATAATATATCGATCAATATGCGACGTTGATAAGAAATTAAATTAGATTTACTTAATAATATTTATTTAGGCTTAAAATCGGTTAAAAGCCTATAAAAGGGGCTAGAATTTTTGACCCAAATGAGGGTACCATGAGATGGTGCCACAAAGGCTTGGAGATGGAGGGTTAAGATGGAAGAGAATTGATAAGAGGTGATGTAAGATATTGATCCTAAAATATCTCCAGCTTCTCATCTATATAAGCATCTCTATCCTCAACCTCTAAAAAACTTTTTGGGCTACCTCCTCTATCCATATCATATTAGAACCATACTTCTTTACACCATTAAATCTCAAATCAAATCAGTTCAAATCAATAGTTATTCGATATCAAATGATTTGAGATTCAAGACTGGCAATCTGACCAATCGGGAAGTTTTCAGGAGGAAGAGAATCCATCACTAGAAGGTGTACTTAAGGGCATTAGTTTAGGCAAGCACTTAGTTATATATATGATGCATATTCTCTGTATAACTCTATATTATTCAAACGCACACACACTATTATTATTATATTGTCAGTTATGTGATACTCATATAGGTATTTTTGTTGTCACGTATATTGATAGGTTATGTATATATGTTTATCAAATAAAAAAATATTTTTTTCAAGGATCTGATACACACAATCAATATCATTATATTTTAATTATTTATATTTTATTAATTAATATATACATAAATTAATATATTAACTAATTTATTTATATGACATGTATTAAACCATATAACTATATCGCATAAATAAATGATATAATAATTTTCAAATGTATATTTATATTAATTATGATTTTTAGCAACCGAAAATAAATTGTTGGAAATTATTTAATATATTTTAATGTTATTTAATCTTTGCATGAACTAATAAATTTATATAAAATAAATTAAGTTTTGAAAATTCAATATTAAATTTTTAAAACTAATTTATTATTACATATACTCTCGATCGAAAAATCAGAATTTTTAAAACATTTTTATATTTTTAAAAAATCATTTAAAATTCGGCCAAAAAGCATTTAATTAATAAAAAATATTATTTTGACTTGAAAAATTCTGAAAAAATTTCGCAACCTATATAATACTATTCTTGATTTTATGAAAGCTTAAAATTCAAAATCTATTTTATATAAATATTTTCTATTATTTATTGTTAATTAACTAATTAAATCATAATATGTACATATTAATATAATAAAATTTATATTCATATTTTCTGAATATATGATATGTAATGTTTTATAAAATAATAATAATAATATAATTTATGTACTATTATAACTCATATTTACATTAATTATTATATTTATATTTATATATACATACATGCATGCATGCATGCATACATACATATATATATAATTGTAGGATCGATTTCACCCTAGAGGGGGATGAATAGGGTGATGCTATTAATTATAAAAATTATTGCGGAAGCTTATAAAATTATTTCAACATAGATATATCAAAATAATAGCAGCACAGATAATAGCAGAATAATAAATGCAGAAATAGAACGATATAGAATTTACCCAGCTTCGGCAAAACTCTGCCTACGTGCTGCCTCCAAGGTTTCTACTAGAAATTAAGTAGTCACACGCTTACACACGTAAACTCGCGACACCCGCTACTGACTAACCTAACTCTACGCTCGAAACCCTGCCACAACTCAGCCACTGAGTTGCAAATTCTCAAACTATGCCACGTAATTTGTCGCCTAGTGACATGACTAGTAATTACAATGGTTTAAAGGAGAAAATACAAATTTGAAGCAATAATAAATCAAAGACCTAATTTAAACTAAAGCCTTATTAATATAACTCGGCCCAAAATATTACCACTAAAAAAAATGCGGCCCCCTTATCTCCTTTATCTATTTTGCTCTGTAAAAAATGTCGGCCTGGTTCCTCTTTTTCTTTGCTCGAAATTAGGGCTTTGAGAAGTCGCCGCTTAAATTGATGGTTGGTGCTTCGATTGCTTACTTCAATTGATTCGTTCGCGGCTCCTCCTCCTTGATCGAGTTCGACTTTGATTTGGTATGTAAAATTTTCTTTTGCTTCTTCTCATTTTCTTGCTTGAACTCGATGATTTCATAGCCGATGATAATTGAGTTTATATAAGGTTTGATTTCCTACAATTTCGTTCGACTGATTGTTTGCTTGACTTCGTCTCGGCCACTTGATTATGTTTTAATGTTGATGATTTATCTGACTTTGTCAATTTCATATAATTTGATACTTGATTAACACGGTGTTGATTAATTTCTTGGCCATCACGGCTTGTTTGATTTGTTCCTTTGTTCGACACCTTGTTCATCACGGCTATGACATTTGCTTTGACCAGTTGAATTTTTGACTGTTGTCGCGGTTGACTTCGGCCACTTTGATTCTTCTGTGTGAATTTATGACTTTGCTTTTGGCAGTGTTTATTTCTCGACTCTGGCCATTTGTGTTTATTTCCTCTAGTCATTTGTTCGAACTAGCTGTGTCATATTTAACTTGTACATGCTGTTGCATGACTTCGGCATTTGACTTGAATTGACTTTGTACATGTGTGTTCAAGCCCCTGTTGTCTGCATTGCTTGATTCTAAGTCTGGTTCATGATATTTATGCGCTGCATATTTTTGCTGAGACTATTTTATTTATGACTTACTTCGGCCATTATGTCTTTGACCTGCAGCTTGAACTTGCTATACATATATTTACACATATAAACAAAGATGCTTCACTTGTTCACTGAACTGTTGTATTTCTTTGTTAATGATGCTTTGAATGTTGAACTTGGTTTGGATTTGTGGCCTTGTGTCATTTTGGTTCATCTGATTACAGTTCTATGCACATTGTGATCTGATATCTCTGACTTCGAGTTGCTTTGAGTATTTGTGTTATGCTGTAACTTTTTGTATTGAGTTGCACCCTCTGTTGTATTGTGTCCTGTGTTTCCAGTCATCATTTCTGTATTTAGTAGTTCGCGTTGATTTCCACTTGTATACATACATACAGTTATGTGTGTATATAGGTGTGTCGGCACATGTGTATGCATTCATCTTTTGCACTGTGTATTTGATAGCCTTGAGCCTTTGTGACATTTGCAGTTTGATTATGCAGTTTTGGGTTTCATGTACATTGTCACTGCATACATATTTGCATATCAACTTGTTGAAGTCACTTTGGTGCAGTTTCATGTTGTCTTCAAGTTTGAAATGCTTGCAGGCTTGGAGTCTTTGTACATTTACTTGTACATTTGATGGCATTCATGTGTACATTAGTCTGAAGCTTGTGTTCATCCTTGTTGCATACTTGCCTTTGAGTTTTGCTTGGAGTTCAGTAGCTTATATACTTCATGTAGAGGCTGCACTTGTTCTGTCCACTGGTTCATTGTAGTTTGAATTGGGTTGTTGTGCACTCATTATTTGTACTCGAGTATTGCCTTTGTTCAAGTCTTCATTGGGTATGCTGGTCTGGGTTTGCACTTTGTTCATTTGAGTTGTTTTCATGTGCATGACTTGAACTTTGGTCACTTGTACTTGACAATTTTGTATTGCACCTGAGTTGCATCCAGCTTAAAGCTCGGGTTTGACCTTCTGCTGATATTGTGACATTATTTTTATTGCACTTGAGTTGAACCCGGCGTTTTGGGTTTGACCTGTGCTCACCTGTCCCTGTAATTTTATCAAGTGTATATATTGATGTGCACGGTCTTATGGCATATCCAGTGATACACTGTGCATGTCACAAGCTGTTCGTGTATGATGAATTCAAATTTAAATGATGACGAACAATCCAAATAACCGAGGTAAATATTATTTTTAAAATCCATATTTTATTTCATACTACAAAAATATTTTATTTTCAATTTTACTGTGTCAATGTATATTTTTGCAGATTACTCAGATGCTGGATTCACATTGGAATGAAGTTGAAGATAAATACGAGTGTGAGTGAATGAGTGATATGTAGTGAGGTCAAATGTAAATGTGAATCGTGATGTAATCAAAATTGTATTGTAATTGAAGTTGTGTATATATATAGTGAGAGCTTGAAATTTGTACTATTCAAAAATTGTAATAAATATTTGTTTGAATAAAATATCCATTTGAATTCAAATTCTATGTTAATTATTTTATTCATCAAATATTTATTTAATCTGTGAAAATAAAATAGTATATTAACAAATACATTTAAATGAATATATATATATATATATGTTTATTATCATCAAACAAAAATCATATACTCGCATATTCAACAATAACTACGTTACTTTAATACATATATGTAAATAGTTAAACAAATTAAGTAAAATCATATCATCTACACACACGCACACATGTTATACATAAATACATGCATGCATATATATACACACACATACACACACACCTTTATTTAATATTTAACACTATATTATTTTATGTACATATATATATATATATATAATATTTTCATAATATAAGTATATATATAATTTTCACTTGGATATATAAATATATTAACTATAAATATATACACATATTTGGACAATATACAATACATATAGGATGAGCTAACGTGTCTGTTGCGATGTAAACCACAACATCTATATACGGGCATGTTATACCCTTTATAGAATATCATGCTACAGATGCACACATGTATACATTTGTATATTTATATATAAGATGAAAATAAATTAAATAAATTTCAGTCGACAATTTATAAATTTAAATGAAATTTATGATTTTATTTAAATTAAATTTAGAAATATTCTAAATAAATTAAACTTCATTGGCCCAATAAAGATCCAATAGGATAAAAAAATTGAAATTCAATCCATAACTTCCACTGCGGGCTGGCCCACTTCCAACAAGAGCTATTATAGCACTTAATCAATGCTACTATTACCTTTATCACTAAAATATTCAACTTTTAATATAGATCAATGTCATATCCAATATGTCCAACCACCAAACTTTTAGCATTCAATAATTTATATAACAAGTTTATAAATGAAATTTAAAGTCAGCAATGATGAGGAATCCGGATTCCTCTACAAAATTCTCTATATTTCATTTTATATGTCATTCGTTTTTCAAAGCAGAAATTCAACCAAACCAAACCAACAAATCATTCAAACACAGAAGCAATAATTTATATCTACTATATATCATATAGTAGCCATCCAAAGGTAAGTAAATTCATCAAAATTCTACTAGACGCTTAAGCGTTCCAGTTTGACCTAAAATAACACGGCGTTTGATTTTAGCTAAAAATGCCACTTGCTCCAGACTTGAAGGAACTAATTCCAGTGTGTTGATAGCGCTCCACACCATGAAACGATGCACCGAGTTTGCCATCATTCTCCACTTCGTGAACTCTCTCCGGCCATCACCACCACGTCGCCCCCGAACATCCCTAGTAAATCGCGACACCCCCATTCTACCTCGTCTATGCAAAAATTGCAATTCACATAGAGGAGCGTCATGCCTCCAAACTTGCTTCAACGGTGCTCCTTTATGCGCCAAGCGTAATGGTATCCTCTGCTTCGCCTAAAACCAATACAAACTCCAACATGCCTAAACCCTAGCTCGGCCTCCCAATGTCGAGCATCCTAAGTCAACGTCGCAACTCCTAAACCACACATGGTTTGAAGATCTTTCGCTACGAGTTTAATGAATCATATATGGTAATTTATCATTGAGTGAATGATTTTATTTTGATTTTTGAATTGGTGGCTAGGTTTAGTTGTTTACTCTAAATGGAAGAGAAGGGAAAAAGCAAAAGGCAAGAGGAAAAAAATGAAATGGTAGAGAATAGTCCAAGTGCAGGTTTTAGTTTATTTTGTGATTTCCAACACTTCGCTACATTGAATCTCGTTCGCTTACGAACCACAAACGACCGAAACAAAAATACGATCGCGCACAACAATGTGGCACGATCACAAAACAATAGTGAAATATACTGATTATCTAATTCTGTAAAATTTCGAAAATATCAATATTTGCCTTAAAATACATCAATGAAAATTTAAATATTTTTTAAATTAAAACTACAGCAAAATCCCATAAATTAAACTAAAAATACGCCAATAAAAATCAAGTTGTTTTATTAACAATTGCTTTAAATAAATTAAATATTCTCATTCGAAACTTTAAAATTCGGAGTTGTTACAAATCTAGTCAAAATAACCAAAGATGAAAACAACATAACAAAAAAGCTTAGATATTAGAAACGAATAAAAGCCAAAATATATAATATGTGTATTAGCAATGATGAAAAAACGTGCACATGCTGTTAGATTTGCATCCGTGGGTGCGTGGATTGAATTTAATAAAAGAAAATTCCCACATTGCAAGAAATATGGAATAAATGTAGTACATATACATACACACACTCTCTCTCACACATACACAGATGTGTGTGTGTTAGTAGCACATAACATTAGGACTTCCTTTTGCTACAATCAAGTTTTGTCAAATCAGGTACATGTCCATTGGGAGGTGATGTATGAATGTTCAATTGAGACACCGAAACATTGAAAGCTTCGTTCGGTAGTCTTCTCTCTTCTCAAACTCAATAAGCCTACATATACGGGTTGCGTAGGGGGTGTGAACTTAACATGTTATCAAAGCCGATTCTTCAAGGAACCATTAGATAATGTGAGAGTGACTCCTATGAAGCTTGAGCAGAGAATGACTCGTCAATGTAAAGATTTGGTTAAGCAGCCTGACCCACTGTCGGAAGACTCATTGGTTACACAGCCTCACTCCATTGCGTCAAGAACCAAGTATCTCTCAGACGACTTGAGTTAGAGTATTTGCCTAAAAGTGGAGATTTGGTAAAGCATATAACTAGGAGAAAAAGACTCAATTGAAAGCAATTTGGTCCAAACTATGGAGCTTCTTCGGTCAAATCCAAAAAAGCTCGAGGAAATGCTCGTCAAAGTAGAGATTGTTAGATATGACTTGCATTGATAGGTGCGTGGATTAGACTCCATTAAAAAATGTCACATCGTAAGAAAATGGAATGAGTGTGGCATATATATGAGATTGGTAGCATAAAATATTGGATTTATATATGGTATTTCCACGAACCAAAATAATCTTAAAGTTCCCGTTAAAGCTGTGACTCGATTACGCAGGCTTATTCAAATGTTAATTTTTCTAATGAAAAATAATTTACTTATTACTATTTTTTTTTTTTGGAAAGTAGGAATTGAACACTAACATTATTTTTATTTAGGCATAAACAAATATACGATGTTTTGGGAAGAGTAAATACCACTTTGCATGTGCAGCAAAAAAGGACAACACCAATAATAAATTGGAAATTTGAATAGGAAACAAAAATCTAATGTTGGCAGGAGTGGGATATCTCAAAAGCACATCAGTGTAAGAACATAAGAAAGATACGTCTCAAATTTAGCATTCTGAAGAAGAAAAATAAGACAAAAGGTATTACAACTATCAAGGGCGAACCTAGGAATTAACACAAGGGTGGGCTAACTTTAAAGCTGACATTTTTTTTAAATATAGTGCAATTTCAGTTACTACAACATAACACTTATTAAAAGAAGAAAATACTTTATAATAATAATAACTAGATTCATATTTCACTTTCAATACATAATATAGCTTAATTATGCTCAACGAGTTTTGCGTGTCATCGTTTCAACATGTTTCATACCTGAAAATGATGTTTCAGTAGTTGCAGTAGTGATAGAAAGAGTCAACATGGGAATTTATCAATCAAATAATAAATCTTAAACTTTATTGTTACAAATAGTTATTGATGTCATCCACCGTGGTTATATTTTCAAATCAAAGGTCACTTGTAACTTCAAGTTGATAATTCATCAACTGACAATTCTAAGCATGAACGTCTTTTCCCTTAATCAAGCTAATTTAATAAAAGCCTAATTTAAAATTAGGTTATGACCATTTCGATTTTCAAGCTTAAATCAATTGGTTCTTAACTGTCATTTAGAGCAAACAATTAGATACAGGTAAATAAAATGTTTACAAATTGCAATACAATTAATAAATCAAACAAGCAATACAATAGAAATTCGACTACGACCTACGTGTGTGTAATTGCAACCAAACTTGAGAGAAGTCTAACAATTAGGGTTTTTTCATTCAAATTAGCAACTATCGACTACTAATTTGCAAACAAAAATTACTTACAATTAAAAAATATGAAATCACTTGAATTGTTGTTTGGTATCTACCTAGAGTCGGCAATCGATATTGAAAGAAGAACTAGGTTTTCTGCTGTGTGAATCGCAATGGGAGTAATAGAAAATAGAAAGAATGTACGAAATGCTTGGGTAGGCTTTTTTTTAATATAGGTTGGGTTATGATAGTTTTAGGCATATTTTAAAGAAAAATAAGTTACCCGTGGCTGCAGCCCAACTGAGCATAGGTCTAGATCCGCCCTTGACAACCATTAAAGATAAATGAAAATAATTAAAAATGCACAACTTGATCAAAGAATTTTCATTATACTTGAATTACAAAATCCAATGGTTGAAAATTAGTTTGTTCTATGGCTAGCAAGCAGAGTGAGAACTTTGAACAGCGCATTGGCTTATCAGATTCAACAAGCATTTTGTCATCCCTAATTTCACATAAAAGTTGATGAATCGGCAGGTCTTAAAAGGCCTAAAAGTTTAAACAAATGTAAAATAAAGTACCAATCTGTTCTGCAAAAGTAAAATTACAGAAAAGTAAATATCGAGTAATATGATAGTTCAACAATTAGAAGAACTCGGAAAGACTATATAAAGATTTCAGACTTTCAACAATTAGAAGAACTCGGAAAGACTATAAAAAGATTTTAGACTTTACTAAACACCGATTGCACAAACATGCAAATATTAGAACTGATTCAGTCGGTAAAAATATCCAAATAATCATTAACATACACCAATACCATAGTGCAAATTCCATATAGTGTAACATTGTCAAGGTCAACATTGCAACATTGGATAATTGAGTGCATGGAGAAGCAAATATTACATGTAACTTTAAATATTGTATAAATATTGGCATGTAAGAATGCTGTTGAACTATATTTTCTTCATTACAATAACAGGGTAGATTTGGATGCAAAACAGGGAATAAATCTACTGTGCCTCTTTGTCCTTCTTAGGATATTCCCTTGCTCCAAATATAGTAGATCCGATTCTAACATTAGTACTTCCCATCTCGATCTACAAAAAAGAATATCATGTAAAAAATATGTTAATAATTTACGCTTTCCAATAAAGCACATGTGAAAATGGATAAATGACAAGGTTATGGTCATTGCTTACCGCAAGCTCGAAATCACCCGACATCCCCATTGAAAGTTCACATTGGCTCTCTGTCATGCCCAGTGCCTCACATACTTCTTTTTTACATTTCGACAGGGTCTGCATCACCAATTTCAATAACCATTCATTTATCGAAATCATCAAAGAAAGAAATGTAAGCTAACCTTGAAATTTTCTGGAGTTGAAGTGTAGTCCAGCATTCCTATTGTCATTAAGCCAGAGAAAATCAGATTAGGGCAAGCTTGCTTCACATGCTTAGCAAGGGCTACACAACCAGATGGTTCCACTCCCGATTTCGCTGCAAGAGATTAAATATTGCTCAACCTTTGTCAATGTATATAACAAATGGCTACCACCTAATTATCAATATAGAAAAATGTTTATACTAAGTCTGCTTGCACTTAAAAAAAGCAATCCATTAGGTGGTATGATACTATCGGTTGCCTACTGAAATCCAAATAAATAAATAAATAGTGTTATGACAACTAATAGGCTGTTCACTTTAAATGTGCAAAGGCATAACATAAACACTTCCACCTCGTGTCAGTATATGTAATTTTGTATATAGTGTACTTACATTCTTCTCCACTTGTATTCACTTGAACTAGAACTTTAAGAGGCTCTCTTTCCAGGTCCCCTATAACTCGATTAAGCCGATTGGCTAACTGAAATTACATGAATGAACAAACAAGTCTTTATTTATATTTTTATATTTCGAGATAAAACGATTATAGTATCAAATGGTATAAAGATCCACACTACTGAACACTCGTCCTTTCTTTGATTGCCACATACATGAACATTCCCATTCCGCGCACGCGTACTCAATAAATTTAACATCAAATACCGCATTACCACTTGTTTCGACTAAAAAGCAAATTGGGATTATCTATTCAGTAGAAACTACTGAAGATCGTTTTTCTTTTACTTTACCTTCTCATCATCTACGGTCTCAACCATGTACAAGTTTGGCACACCAGCTGCATATGGGAAGAGCAGACATAGTTAGAAGTGGCATCAAGAACACCAAATAACATAGCAATTCTTGAAAAATAGAAAAAAATCAAGTAACTTATTTATAATAGATAAATTAGGTGCTCTATTGGAGTATGATGCTAAGGTTTTGAACAGCTGTTATATCATTGTATCAGTTGGAATTTCAGAGAATAGAAGATACCAGAGAATAAATCAAGAATATTTCATAACAATGGATGTGTAAATGTCAGACGTGAATTCAATTTTTTTTCTTTTTTCCAAAGCATCTTTGTACACTTATTTATACTTTTACACAAATAGTAAGCATAGGAGGTATAAAAAGAGAAATTGACAGATATATAGCCATATTGTGAGAAGAGCATACTGTATCAAAAGTATTAAAAGATATAAAGGTTTGGATTGGTAGATCAAAAATACATGAAACTGTGTTTGGCAAGATAGACAGAAATGGATGCATAATGAAAACTGGTGAAAGAAAATATACACAGGCGGGTTAAAAAAAAAAATAGAGAATCCATTAAATCTCATCACTAGATCTTGTTATGTTTACATATGAGGTTAAAATCAGAGAGAGATCTGATGGTTGAAATCTATTGTGTCATCAATCGTGTCATCTATTTGTGTCCAAGTAGAATTTCCCTATGTGTGTGTATGTACATGTACATGTATGTGTATGTGTATACATACATACATATATGTATGTACATGTGTGTGCGTATGTACATACATAAATACATACATATATGGGAAGGGTTCTGCTACACCTCATCTACACCTCTCTTCCTTTTAGACCTACACAAATCGAGATCGAACAATAACTTGTAGATATGTTCTTACATGACTCGATATCTCTACAATGTGTGTGTGTGAGAGAGAGATCAGAAATTTTACCAGATGAAACTGGAAAATGATCGCATTGCAACACAGTGAGTAATTAGAAACATATGTTTGTGGTAGTAAGTGCAAGGAGGGAAGAAAAAAAACAGCCATTCCAATTAGAAATGGATAAATAGGATAAAATCTGTGTACTTCTAAATGATTTAAAAAGTAATATATTAAAAGATTTAATGAGAGAAAATACTGTATTTGCTTGGAGGTGTGAAGTCAATAAGCAAATTAGTTAGAAAGCGTTGCAGGCGTGACAACAGCTGGCCAACATAACATTAAGCTAGGTGATAGATCTAAAATAATTTAGGGTTGTGAAGAATAACATTGCCAACTTTTGTTGAGAATAAGAGTGGATATTCAAGTAGAGCAATCATTTGATGTCTCGGGTGTTCAAACCCATGACTTCTAGAACCTTGGTCTAAAGCGTTAATAACCCTTGTCATTTGAGCTAGAAGTTCTTGACAATATCATTGCCAATTTAAGTCATTGTAAAATTAACATGTCATCTTTAACATATAGTCGTTATAATTTCAGTGTAAACAATTTTTTAACTACCTGAAAAAATTACCGTGTATTTGTCGCTTGGGATATAAGTTAATACAAGATTATTATTATTATTTTTTAAAAAAAAAAAACAATTCTAACAACCTAACAAAACAATAAAATAAGATATCGTTCAAAAATTGTCTAAATTAAGGGAATATATATAATTTTGGAATGTAATTTACCTTCAAACCAAGGTTTTCAAAATGGGATTTAAATCGTAAATCGCAAAGTATAAATTTTAAATCGAAACGAGATTTAAATCGTAAATAGTAGATTCAAAATATTTACATTTTAAGGTTTATGTGCACTTTGAAGTTGATTTTGACATTTGAACTTTAACAATTAAACTTATAACTTAATTTTCTCTTTAATTCCATTTTTTTAAAACATTATAATGAGAATTGTGAATCTAAATAAGTATATTTAATATACTAGCATGAGTTGAATGTGTCTGATCATGCTTTTAACTAAGTTTGAATCGGAATGTAAATCGAATCGTAAAAGGTGAGATTCGATCCGAATCGGGATTTAAATCGCAAGATTTTAAGATTTTTGACAACAACGCTTCAAACAAAATATTTAAAAATATATATATTCTTATAAGGGCAATATAAAAACTCCCCTAAAATAACCATATCAAATATTACAAAACTTTGAAATGTAATCATTATTTTTTTAAATATTCACTCGTGTTGAAATCTACACCAAAATTAATTTTCATTCACATTTGAATTATATTAAATAATCTAAAACACTGTTTTAAATTCTAACAGCCTTTGTTCAGATTATAGTAATTATCATCAGCACAGTACCTAGAAGCGTCTTAACTTTATTGCTCTGCAAGTGACCAATAAAGTGCCATTTAATATCTGCTGGAAGCTGATCAAACAAAATGCTCAATCTTAGCACTTCAATCAATCACATAAATACAATTCCTAAAAGAAAATTTTCAAACCTGAGGGGCTTTTTCAACAATTTCCTGTACATAATTTTCACCAAAACATCTATGTCCAGCATCATAAACTTGCTTAAGTACCGAAACGGGTTTGGTTTTGCTGACAGCAACAACCCTAACCTGATCCGTTGGTCTACCACACCGTTCCGCTGCTTGGTGCACTCTGCTTAGCACTGATCGGAGTGCAGTGGCTGCTGCACTTTCTATTGCTGATGCTGCCATTGAACTAGCACGCTTTACACACTAGGGAGAAACAATTGTGGTTTCAGGACCTATTCAGATAAAGTAGACTTTATTTTTAGATAAAAATATAGTTTGAACGAGCTATAAGTTATAAGCATATATGTCCAAGTTCTTAAGATTAGTGATCATTAGCCTGCACGCAGTTTTCAAATTACAGTATGACATGAAATTTCAAATGCAAATTATTTCATAATGTTACTATCATGAGATTGGATTCATAGTTGAAATTAAACAAAATTTCTAAGAATATTTATGGATGGTAAATACTATAATAAGGTTTTAAAAAAATGGTACAAATAGCCACTATCATACGAGCAAAGGATACTACACAAAGTGAAAGAAAACCACCTTCTAACATAAATTATCACTGTAAACAAGTCCAAAAAAAAGAAAAGAAAAACCCTGTCCTAGCATGTGATGTTTAGCTCCTGAGTATGTCCTCAAAATATTTTTTTTTTCCCCGATTTGATTGGAGAAGAAGATTAATCGCTAAAATCATTGACGAAGAAAGTGTGAGCATCGTTTTGTAAAGGCAGCAATGTTGAACTATAAGGAAAATAAAACAAAGACGAACTTGTCCAAACATGAAGAGCAGGAATTATGCACTTAAGAATACCTGCTTAAAAAATATATTATAAATGGACAATAGGAGGCGCATATACACCCTATATACTTTTAGCAAAAAATAATATGTATCTAGCATGTTAACACGGATATGATAATCCATTCTGGAGTCATTAATATCACAACAGCCATTATGTCTGGTGGAATAATCAACCAATTTGGTAACAAAGTAACTTCAATGATTCCCATCTAGTCATGTTCCATGAGAAGTCTGACTTTGTAAGAAATTCATCATGCCAAAATGGTTTGTGACTCGGTTTATACATCATTGTTGTAGTATGTAAGCGTACTTAACAATGTATGAATCTATGATTCAACTATGTAATGCATTGAGCGACTCTTAATTGATGTGAACGAGAAAAACATGGAATTGGGGATTTGGCACATTCATACTTAACATTGTTTGGATGGTAATAATAAAGAGTTAAATTGGATCCAAACCCGTGTAAAATGTACGATCCTATTTCAGAACGAAAATATTGGAGTCCAATACTGAATCGCTATTTCAATTTAAACATCGAATTGAAACAAAATCAAAAGAGATTTAGTTCGGCATCGCGACCTCGATTCAGCAAAAAAGCAAAACAAGGGGAAAAATAAAAGGAGGGATAGGAAGAAGCAGAAGCAGCAAACCTGAATTGAAAAATCTAGGATTCAGAGGCAAATTGAGTTTTTTTTTTAATATTTTCAGCTTTTTTTATAAACCGTAGGCTTCGAGGAGGAGTACGATTGACAGAAATTGATTCAAGTAGGCTCGGTGTTTATCTCCACGCACCAAATTATTCTCCACCCATTCAAACTATCCACGCAATTTGTGCATCCCAGGGCTTATTTTTATTTATTTTCCCGATACACGCATTCAAGATCGCTTATTCTACTTCGTGGATTCCGGCTGTTTCAGGCAAATTTAACAGTCTTGTAGTGATCAAAGAAACTCGACTATGAAATAACAAAGAAATGAGTGAAGAAGCAAAGAAATCAAAGATTAGCAAAACAAGTTGACACCAATATATTTTATACCGACATAATTCGGTACCAATATGTTTGGTATCCGTACACACGCGATTTAGGAACCATCAAGAATAGTAAAATGAATGAGTACACGAAATTTGACTAGGTTTTGAACAACAAAAACATATCGGTACTGACATGATTTTGAATCTTAATTTGGCTGCTTTGGAGGCTTGAGACTCAAGGTAAGAAGAAAATGACACACAAAAACATGTGGTACCGATATGTTTAATTGCCTTAGAAAACATGTGTACGACAACCTATTCTTCATGTTGGAAGTTCGAATCTGGATGAAATAACTCGTTCAAATCGAAAATGGTGAAATTCGTGCTGAATTTCATCTATAAATAGTAGTCCAGCTTCAACTAGAAAGAGAAACAATCTTTTTCATTTTCTATTTCATAAGACTTTGAGAAAACATAAATATATTGGACTGTAACTCTGGTTTGATTGTAAATTGTGTATTCCGAGGAGAATTCATAAATAAAACTGATTGAGTGGACGTAGACCGAAGATGTTGCCAAAACACTATAAAAATCTTGTGTCTCTTCTTCGTTCTCTTGATTTCTTCATTTTAATATTTGTTTGATTCATTTTTTAGTGATATTAGGGTGTTGTACTAATTGTTTAGAAAACATTTTTGGTTGTTCCATTAAGATGAACTTAGGTCTAATTTCGGAGAAGATGAAGAGGCATACTGTAAGAGTCATTGCTGGACCAAGTCAACAAGAGTATGGGCAACCAAGAAGTGTCCGCTAGTTCAAATCCACATTTTATTTACGTGACTAGAGAGAAGATGGAAAGGATGATGATAAGTTTATAAGAGGATAGCTTGATAAGAAAAGATGACGAATGGATTCTTCCAATGGATGGAATAATAAAGAGCAGCTAGAGTTGTTAGAAACCAAAACTAGAGGCTAGAAGGTGGAGCAGATGCACAAGGAAATGAAGCGGAATAAGCTGGAACCATCCCTCAACACGCCAATAGGTCGGTACCAAGAGATCCATAACAGTCTGTACAGACATGTTTGGACAGGGTGCATAGTCAAGCTGAATGTTGAGCATGGAAGGGCGCATCAGATGGATAATGTCAGCCTCGAAATCAAGATCAGAATGCAAACATTTCAATTGAATTCAGATGATCACTTAGCAGAGATGGTAAGACAGGTACTTCGAGGTGAAGCTATATATTAAAGTTTGGAGGATGTGAATGGAAACCATTTCACCGCCAAACACTTGATACTCTAGGAATCCACCTGATTTCAAGTTACCCACTTTGGAGTTATATGACGGAAGGATGGATTTAACTGTTCACTTAATGAGACACATCCAACGTATGAGAGTTTTAGCAACTTTGGATGATGCGATGGGACGATGTTTCCATTATACTTGACTGATTTAGCTACCACGTGGTTTTGCAAATGGGATAATGGGTTCATCATTAATATGTGGACCAAGTTAGTGAAAATGTTTATGAGTCAATTTGGAGTTCATATAGTTTGACCAAGGAATGCGATGACATTTTCATGCGTAAAGCAGAAAGAGAGTGAGCTTTGTCGAGTTACTTGACTAGATTTAACGCAATACCCGCTGATTTTAGAAACCAGACTCGTTGATAGTATTGATGGCAACTGTTTTCGGAGTCACTGACCGATTTTAAGAAAGCATTGGAAAAAGATCCACCAGCGAATCTAGTGGACTTTTACTATCAAGTTGAGAGATACTTATGTCAGGAGGACACAGAAGCCGATGGTGGTGAAGTTAAAGCTGTGAATTATGGAGACCATCTAAGGAAGGATCTAGAGAAGACAAAGAAAAAAGAAAAGCTGATGATGGTTTCAAATGATCGAAGCGACAAAAGAGGGAATCATAGTTTTCCTCTTGCACTAAGTTGACCGAAACCTTAAAGAGGATTTATCTTAATATTAATGGTAGATTATCTAACTCTGTAATTATGTAATTTATTATACATTGTCCAACTCTTTAATAAATTTTTATTCAAAGTAAAAAGTGTTTGATTTCTTTTATATGATTTTTATATTGTGATATATAAAGTAATTAATTAAAAGTATATAAATAAGAAAGTTCTTAAATAAATTATTATGTGATTGTAATAGCAATTAGTTGCATTCGTGAGTAATGAATCACAATACAGTAACATTTTGTTTTAAATATTTACGGGCAAGTGTTTCGAGAAAGGACATCGATAAATCTATTGAGACCAGAGTTCATAATGCTCTCCTATTGGGTATTGCCTTAATCATGACTACTATGGCACCAAAGGGTTACGTCCGCGTACTTATTACATAACCATGGACTAAAATGGCTTTTGAGAGTTTCTTGTTAATTAACAGCAACTAGGTTAATCAAACAAATCTCAAAGTAACTATATTACAAAGTTCTCTTTAGTTAAGAACACTATTGAACTTCAATGTAGACACTCCACTTTGATTATATTTAAATCATGGCATGATGACCATTGAACAACTGTAGTTCAGTCTAAGTTGAAGCATAATTGAAATGATATTCAATAAGGAATTTGTCTCCTCAGTTATATCGGGTTGGTATCACAGCCAACTCATAGTTAAAAACTTTAGTCAGGGTAGCACGGTTAATAGTAGATGTTATTATTGAACCAAGGCCTTTTTAATGGACTAATCGAGTTGAATATGGATAATACTGAAATTTGACTAATAAAAATATCATACATTCTAAAGTGGTATATTTTTAATGAAGATAATGTGTGTAAATAATCATTGTTAGAAGATAACATTTGAGAATTGTAAAATTTGATTTTACCGATGAAACCAATAGGAGATGAGTTAAGCCAAACTATCACACCAGCTAAAGTGATATGTTAGTGTTAACATTTGATTTGTTCGGTTATTAATTGCAGACTGAATTGACACTTATGAGTCACATGATTAAATTCATTCAATCTTTGAAACACCATCCAATTTAATTAGTTTATAATATCTATAAATTAATTAATATTTAATAAATATTAATTATTATTGTATTTTACGTTTGGCGTGTATTTAGTAAATAGAGTAGTCTCTAGAAATATTCAAGATGCTAATAATAATTAATATTTATATAAAAGTTTCATATTTATATATATATATATATATATATGTATGTATGTATGTATGTATGTATTAATATATGATATAAACATACATTTAATTTGGATTTAAATTTAATTGATTGCAGTTGGGTTATAGTTTATTGGTCCATCAAGGGACCAATAAGGGGTTGGCCAAAAGGGAAAAAAGAAGAGTTCTTAGGAGTTGGACTTAGCAAGAAAAAATAGTGGAAGATATTTTCCACTTGTTTCTTTATATAAGAAACTCAATCCTAAATCATTTTGGTTTCTGCTTCCTCCCATACTTGGCCTCTACTTACATCTTTCCTCCCTCATCATAGCTGATCTCCATTCAGTCTTAAAACATCAAACAACTCAACTTAAGTGGCGATACGCCGAAACCAACAACTTTGGGTAGGGATATAAGAGATCTACGAGACTTTCAAAATCGACTGCATCTTTAATAGGTATATTATAATTTACATATGTATTATTATTGTATGCTATTTAGAATCATTTTTATACACGTTGATTTCCATGCTTTAGTTATAATTCAATATATTAATGTGATAGTAAGTTATATGCATTTATTCATTTAAACACAATAATATAGATAAGATATATTTGTATATTTTTGTTTCAACCATATAGCCATTCTGAAATATGTAAAATAATTTTCTGAATTTGAAATATATTTTTACTATAAATGTAACATCCCACCTTTTTGTATGCTTTGAATCGACGATAAACCACACATGTCAGACTCAAACCATACAAAATGGAGGATTGTTATGGGGTAAATAAGAAAAACAGAGAAGAAAAAACAGAATCTTGTAGCGGAACGACAAAATATAATAATCAAATAACAATTCATGAGGTTGTTTTACAAAACATTTGATTATATACTAATATAATACATATCAGAGTTACACATACCAGAGAATGGTAAATAATGCAGCGGAATAATGTAGTAATTAATAGTAATAATAAAATCTTCGTCTTCGTCCTCCAGAAATAAGGTCTTTGATACCTATAATGCTCAGACTGACCCGAGTGAATTGAAAAGACAAAACACTCAAGTCAGAACTAAAAGATCTTATGTAAGTTAAATCAACAGTAAATAATATGAGTGAGACGGCATCTGAGATGTTTACAGGATTTGACATCTCCTATCCAGTGTCAAACATGAGTGCAGTAACTTAAGAGCTGATCGGGATTCACATCTCCTAAGGATCCGTTAAACTATTTACTATGTAGTAATATTTCGCTATTATAAAAATGTCTATAGTAAAATAAACTTACTTTTTAATAGCATTAAGGGGTTACCTATAGAGCCCTTAACACGAATAGTCCCAGTAATCCATCCAGTATCAGCGCATCTCCAGATCGGGAGATTGCCCTAAATACTTCATGGGCTACGGGAGAAAACCAAACTCGTACAAGGCACGCTAGGTAGGTGACACGACACACAAGGCAATGGCAGGGTAGATATACCAGTTACGCATCCGGGCTGGTGGTAACGCGTAGCGCGCAGCTACCGCCCACCTCGATCCACACCCCCAAATCAAAAATCAAAAGTGGCCGCCGAATCAATCCAAAAGTCATAGTATAATATCGAAGGGATATGTCCGATAAGAGGAGCTACCTCCTTGGTCTGAGAATCGCTCTTGTTTTAGCCACCTTATGCCAACTCGCGGGAGTCGGGTCCACGTATATATCTTAATAGAACTTCTCCACCATCCTACTTCATTCTTGAATCTCCACCGCGTACATGGTTGTTAAAGTGGTTTTTGGAGTTGGCAGAGAGTATGACAACTTCCGATCCCGGTCTCTTTAACAACCAAACGTTATTATAACACCGTGGTCATTTCAAAATAATTTATACTTCAAAACCGGAATATAATATCCATTTCAAAACCATATAAATACGATATCATTTCCGTTTCAAAACTAAAGCAGTATGATATCATTTTAAAGAAATCCCAAATCAATATAATATCATTTTTATTTCAATATCTCCTTTTTCCAAAATCATAGCACTTTCAAATTTATACACTTCGAAACCAAACATTTGAAATATAACCTTTCAAAACACAATACTGCGAATTTCATAGCTTCTAAACCATAACTTCCAAAACTTAAATGGTTTGGATATTCAAATAGTATATATAAAATGAAATATTTTGAATTAAAATTACTTTATAAAGTAAAATCATTTCCTCGACTTCACAATTTTATTCACTTTGTTTTAGATCTTAATTCATAACTTCCAACTCACTTTCAGTTTCAATAAACCATTTCAAATTCAATATATTTCAACTTTGAGTATTAAACAATTTCAAAACTAAGGTTGGTAATTACGATTCAACAATTCAAAGTTCTATTATTTAGTTTTTAAATATTTTGCATAATAAATCCATTATCATTTAAATAAAACTCAAATTACAAATAACTAAATATTTCCTTCAATTTATTTACGCTTGAAATATTCATTTAATTCATCTTAAACCAAAATCCAGTTATAAAAATCATACCTTTAAAATCTCAATTTTATTAATT
This sequence comes from Allium cepa, assembly GCA_030765085.1. Classification (NCBI taxonomy): domain Eukaryota; kingdom Viridiplantae; phylum Streptophyta; class Magnoliopsida; order Asparagales; family Amaryllidaceae; genus Allium; species Allium cepa. Next base: position 594,345,985 of record CM060928.1, read on the forward strand.
TCAAATCAATTTCATATTTATCTTTCCGTCGTATTCTCATTTAAGTTATTATAAACTCTAGAAATATAATTTAAATAAATACTTAACCATATTATATCTTAATAAAATCAAACTTTATTATTAAACTTCTTTTTATACTTTAAACTAATTTTATCCATAGCTTAAAATCATGGATTTAACTATATATAAAATAACATTTATAAAATATCCAAATCAATATCTCATAAAACCATATATTTCTTTACAAAATCATAGACAATCATTTCAAAATATTTATATATATAGACCATGGTGTCTGTATAAAATTTTCTACCCTATGGTCAAGTGATACGGATATTTATCATTTCAATCCGTAATTTAAAATAAAAATACGGTTATATATCATTTCAAACTCAATCCCAAATGAAATAAAAATGCATAACAACTTGCAGTTTATAACAATATAAAATACAACATACATTCATTCAATATCAATCATCAACTATTTATCACAATCATCATCCAATTAAATCCATAACATCAATATAACCAGATAATAACAACAGGTATTTATTGGCAGTTTATATTCAAAAATAAATTAATTAACAATTTAACTGGCAGTTTATATGCAATAATAAATTGATTAACAATTTAATCCAATAAATCTAATTTAACTGAGATGATGATTAAAATATGCCAAACCATCATAAATAAATTTCTAATCACATCAAAAATTAACTTAACACACATAAGAAATTTTAGAAGTTGTGAGTGGGTTAAAACACTCATTTTTTGAATTTAAATTGAATTTAAATCCAATTTAAACCCAAAAATTGAAAATTCTCAGAATCCATCCAAACAAGCATCAAAATCTCCATAATTCCAATACGAACCACCGCTCGTAAAACCAACCTCGTATGCACAAGTTATGATAATTAGAACGATTCAAAATCAAATTTAAATTAGAAGAAAAAGAAAAAAAAACTCACACCTCAGGTCCATGTCACTCCAAAACGCACAGAATAATGACATAAGAAATAGGCTAGGGTTTATAACAGGGTATATATAGGCAAGCTGAAATTAGAATGAACCGGATCAATAGGATATACCCGTTGAACGATAAAATGGCCCGAAAAAGCCCGTTCCGACTCCGGAACGAAATTAGGTCAACGCATATATCAAAATAGATGTTTTAGAATATTTTAAAATCAACGGGACAAGTTTCAAGTCCAAATTCCATCGTTTGAAGAAGTTATGCTAAAATCAAGTTATTTCAAATTGATTTCAATTTTATTGATTTCTACTTCATTGATTTCTAGGCGTTTCGAGTCCGTACGATCAAACGACAAGTCCGATCGCTACGAAACTTGAAATCCTACAATAATTCACCGTTATAGATCTGATGAAGCCTGTTTCGTCGAAATCCGAGTCAGTGGCCAAAATGGCTATTTTTCATTAATTAATTAAATTAATAAATTAACTAATTAAATCAAAATTTCAATTTCAATTCTTTAACTGAAAATTTTCCTTATTTTTGGTTTCTCAATCATTTACAATGATTTAAACTAATTTAAATGTCAATTTAGAATTGATTAATTTATCAATTTCAGTATTAACCTCAATTTCATTAAATTCAAAATTATAAATTTAATTTCCAATGATTCTATTTACTTTTCAATCTATTATTCAATTCATTGATGTCAATGGATGAAATTAACATTGAACTCATGATCTGTTTCATTAGTATTCTCCAATTTCAACTTAATTTTCAATTAACGTAACAATTAAATATTTAATTTCATTCATTTGCAATTAATCCAATTATTGAATTTTAAATTTCAGTAAGTTAATAAATCTCGATTTTCACTCTTTAAATCAACCAATTGTCATATTATAAATAGAATTGACATTATTTCGAATTAATTTCCTTAATTTACACTCGCGTAACATTGAATTTATATTCATTGCAATTGATTACAAATTTTGATTTAATGGACTAAATAAATGATTAACTTATAATAATTGTTATTATTAACTCTCAATCAAATTTTCATAAGTTTATCATTCCCAAACCAATGTTATAATTTCTTACTAAACATTGATTTTCTTCAATTTCCATTCAATATATATTAATTAATTAATTAATTCAATATACTCAACTTTCCTTCTTTATTGTGTGTTAACTATATTTTCCACTTATATTGAAATTTTGCCAAATATAACATTTGGATTACTTCCTTTATTGGGATTTCATTCAACTTGTTTATAGTCAACTTATAGTACCATCTCTACCTTTAATTTTTATTATTGCTACATTCATAAACCATTAACAATACATTATTACCAAATATTACCTTAATTCACACTAACGTAATATTTGATTTCATTTTATTGCAATTGGTTTCCATTAATTGGGATTGTAATAAATTAGTTAGTTATCCACTTGTATTAACATTATTACCTTAATTTACATCCAATTACTACTAATCAATATATTATTTCGATGGTTAATTCAATACTTAATTTTATTTACCTATTTTCCATTTTATAACCAAGTGCAACAATTTTCACTCTTTCATTATTGTGATTTTTTTCCAATTGTCTATAATTAGTTTTAATAACAATCACTACACTTCATTCTTAACATTCGCTTCATTTTGAATTGTAGAATTTTTTATTTCTTTTAAAATTTAATTACAAAAATCTCATCAAATTAATCAATTTAATTATCGAAATTTATGGATCGTTACACTCTCTTTCACTCAAAACTTTTCGTCCCCGAAAAGGAAAAGAAGGGAAAAGAGAAACTTATAAATCAATATATTTTATTCAAAACATTATATTCATAACAATAAATTTACATAATAGGATAATTTAAATAAAATATATAGATTTATAAACAATTAAATCTTTTTATATTCAAATTAATAATATTTGGAAAAAAAATTTCAAAAATTTTCTAAGTACAAAATTTACGGAAAATTTCGACAGAGTCTCCTTTGTACGGAGAGGCTCGGGAGATAATATAATAACAAATATAACAATATATAACATATATTTTTCAAATAATATATATCCCAACATGGGAAAACAATATAATAACGCTATAAACCGTAATCCGAAAACGTACCTATTTGTCGGGGAATTTACGCTTATATTATGAAACCAAATGCAGTAGCAATTGCTTCCATAACCTATATTTCACTTATATAATCCAAAGAGAGTTAAAAATTATACAGAATGAAGTGTTTAAAGTTGTTTCAACCATAAACAAACAAATCAATACAAACAACAATCACTTGCAACAAGGCATACAACCATCACATAGAATCAACACAAATCAATCATTCATTCATATCAAACAAAACAAACAGTTGTTCGAATTCAAACTTTAAATTGCACAGAATGGGAAAATAAACTACTTAGTGCACCATTTATTCAACAGTCTTAGATGAAACTAAATAGATTATTCATTCATCCAAACAATTTAAAGTATCATTGCCCAAACAACCATAGACCAAACAAACAACAATTCCAAACAATAAATCAAGTTCATTCTTATTAATTTCATTTCATACATTTGTTGTTTGATTTCGTTTTCATTCATATAATGATTTATCTTTTAATTCACATTTATTTCTTGCAAATTTTATTTTTTATTTATTCATATCAAATAGTTTTCTTTTTATTGCATTACATTCATTCATTTACTACTTAATTTCATTTATTACTAAACTCTACTTATTCATTTATTTATAGTACTTACCTTTCAAATTCTTTAATTAGTACCCTTTCCATTATACTTAAGTTATAACAACTACAACATCCAATTCTTATTTATTAAAGAATTTCATTGAATACTTTCATTATTTCAAATTTCACTTGTAAAATTTCCCATTACATTTTCTTTTAACATTTTAACTTTTTTTAAATATTTGGTAAGGTACATATATGCTTTAAGAATATAACTGAAAGTTATACAAGTTTATTCCGCTTCTTTTAGTTAATTCAATGTTCAAAATTTTATCATTTGTCTTACAAGTTATAATTTCAACTTGCTTGTAATTTCATTCATAACCTAGCTTTTAATCTCTTATTTCATTTGGAGGTTCCCATTTATTTGTTAAATTCTATTTCACTAAAGCAATTGAAGCTATTAATTAATGGAAACTTAAGAGTTTAAATATCAGGTAAGATTCTTTTTTAAATCATTTTAAATTAATAGATAAATGTATATACTTACAGTTTATATATCTAATTATATTTAAAATAATTTAAATCTATATTTGTTTATCAAAATAAATCTGCAGTAAAACCACTACAGTGACCTTCCCACTTAGAAACTCGAAAATAAATGTCGATGATGCGTGCACTCATCACCGAAATTATTTTCCGGCGACAGAGAGGGGAGTACAGAATTCATTTCTTTCCAAAATTCCTTTAAAACAATTCTTTTAATTTATATTGAAATATTTGTATCAGAAAATACTTCTAATAATATTATTACTATATTTCAAAATCATTCGAAAGAAATTTTCAAAACCCTGGAAGTTAAGTTCTAAAATTTCCAATTTTCATTTATTTTATTTTAAATCCTACCTTAAACTAATATTTATAAATTTCACTACCTAACAACCAATATATTACAACCAAATATATATCATTTATAAAACTTTATTTTATATATATAGAAAATATAATAGGCAAAATTATTTCATTCACCTATATTTCAAAACAAATATTGTGTCGGTCTGGCCTATTAAGTGTTTAGAAATCCCTATTGATGTCATAGCGTCCTATGCACCAACCAGAATTTATAAATACAAAACGGAACAAATTAACACAATATCAAAACCATTTTATAACACTAACAAATACGATCTTTCATATATATATACACTCAGCGACTCATCATAGGTTATTACTACCCTATTGATAAAGAGTCAGACCCCACAAAGCTAAGGTTTATCGCTAAACCAAAGCTCTGATACCAGATGTAACATCTCACCTTTTTGCATGCTTTAAATCGACGATAAACCACACACGTCAGACTCAAACCATACAAAAGGGCGGATTGTTATGAGGTAAATAAGAAAAAGGAAAGAAGAAGAAAAAAAACAAAATAGAATCTTGCAGCGGAACGATAAAATATAATAATCAAATAACCGTTCATGAAGCTGTTTTACAAAACATTTGATTATATACTAATACAATACATATCAGAATTACACATACCAGAGAATAGTAAATAATGTAGCGGAACAATGTAGTAATTAATAGTAATAATAAAATCTTCGCCTTCGTCCTCCAAAAATAAGGTCTTCGATACCTATAATGCTCAGACTGTAAAGACCCGATTCTTTGTCTTTCGAAAATTCAACATCGATACTCACTTTATCGACTGCCGAGCAATCGAACGACGGAAAACCGAACACTTAGGGTTTTAAGAAAAAGAAAAAGACAGAGAAGATAAGAAGATAGGGAGAAAAGTAAATAGAAAGAACAGAAAGAAAACAACAGAACTATAACAGAATCTCACAATTCGCAGCGGAACAACATATAATAATAAATGAATAATCTTTAAACAAAGAACTATATCAGTTATTACATTACATCACATCATATCATCATTACATCAGAGTGTTACAACAACAACAACAACAAACAGTGCAGCGGAAAAAGAAATACTATATACTAGTAATACGCCATGCCATCCATCTTGCCTCCAGCAACTCCAGAATATCCTGATAAACCTTAACTCTTGACTGCCCATGTGTAAATTGGTGGGCACCCAGAGTTTAGGAAGGAAAACAATAAACTCCAAGTCAGTCATGTGACTGGTGTGAGAACTCAAAACAGTTTATTTATCTTTGAAAACAAAATAGAGGAATATTTTTAAAGTCAATTCGCAATGCTTTTAAAAATGAGACTACCATAAGGCCTCCCGCACACACACACAATGCAAACGCAGAATCGGAGGAGATTTCTCCTTATGATAGTCAAAGATGCTTGATACGCATTTAAAATAACATTTGATATTATTACTAGTGCATAGTGTAGGAAAAATTCATTTCGAAAGTAGAATATAAATCTTAGCCAACATAGACATTTTAAACTATTCCTACTATAGCTACCATCCAAACAGTGGTGACCACCATAAGTGAATGGTAGGTTCTACAACTAATACCGTACAAGTTTCGTATTGGGAATTGGATTTCCAACAAATGATCAGGCCAAGGAACTTCCCATTGCCACATGAGAATGCCTCTGGATGGACATCCCCGAGAACCAAACCGGATCTCTACCAACACAAGGCCGGGTTACCCCTAACTGAGTAACAACTGACCGAATATGCCATCCCCCGGTCCTTTGGGACCTTTTAACCGAGCGCTCGTAATCAGTTCACACAATCATAACAAAGTGTTTTCAACATGAGTAAGCATCTGGGCTCCGTACCATAATACCACCCTTTTCCAGAAGGAAATGCACACATCCTAAAGGGCGCTACCCCTCATAACCTTGCCGCATCTTTCCTGTTTTGACCATTCACGGGGTGTGAGGCTCGACGAAGTCACGTCCACAAAAACATACTTTATACAAAAGCCATGCTTTGGGTCAACAAATGATCATAGAAATGATCACCCAGATAGACGATCAAATAAACGATCCTATCACAAATAATCAACACAATGATCATTTACAGCAACACTCAGCATGTCACATTACCAAATTGGGAATATATCGCTGATAACATTCAACTACATAACCTCTGAGCTCGTACGTCTCTGAGAAGGGTGTTAAGCTAAAAGAATAAATTCTCCGCCACCAACAAAAATATATTTGAAAGAAATCGGCTTTATATCTCAATTTGTAATGTCAGACATACAATCCATACAAGTCTGTTCCGGGCTCGAACAGAACCGAAGGCACTTCTCACGAAGCCCTTGCAATCCGGGTATTCACAATCCCGATCGAATTTCCCATCACTTAGGAAATCTCTATACCAGGAGCGACCCAGTGTAGAGACAATCGATAGGTCATCCTATCGCTTTCGCAAATACCCGGTCTTCAACACCGGTCATCAAATGCAATTCATAACGACGTATCACATATTCAGAATGGGTTATACGACCCCATGGTCCTTTCCCGGTTAACCCGAATAGTGAGCGCTTATTCAAAAATAAGTGTGGCATTCAAATTCAAACAAATCACATCAATTACCCATTCAAAGGGAAATATTGATAGTCGGTTATTGAACTATCAATGAATATGCACACATCACCAGTTTCCAAATAATTTTCCAAATTATTTATTTTCCAAAATATCTCTACTAGATATAAAATTTTCACACTTCAAAAATAAATCGATATTTATTTTTAAACAAATTCCCCTTTCCTTTATAAATTTCTTAGTGAATTTACATTCCAAAATATTAATGAATATACGACTTCAATTCGATTTCTAATATTCTTTTTCAATTTATCTTCAAAAAGATAAATTCTCTAAATATTCACTTATTATTGGAAAACATTTCCATACTTATTTATTCATAAGTAATTCACAAATTTTATTTATTTTCAACACTTGGAAAATATTCAATATACTTAAATCGAGATTAAGTATATATTTCATTCTTTAAGGAAATCATTCTCTTAAACATATTTATTTGGGCCAAAACGAATGTTGCGTAAAACATTGTTACGACAACCCAAAATCACTAGTATAGGGATTCGAAATTAAAATAGATATATAAATCCCAATACTATACAAAACATTTCCTTTCGGAAATCATTTACTATAACAACAGTGTTATAGTCCACCATTCCCTTTTATTTCTCGAAAACGTCTATTTCAACAATGAATGTTGAAATCTATGGTTTCATATCTCAGCACATTTTAAAACATCGTTAGATCGTTTTAATTCAATTTAGAACATCACATTCTAAACAATTTCTTTTAACATATTATTCACTATTCAAAAACGTGAATATACTACGTTAATAAATTTCACCCTTTTATTCATTTTATTTCAAAGGATTATTCACAGTCTAAACGTGAATATAACTCCATTAATAAGTTATAACGATTTATTTATCAAAATAAGTCGTTTGCGAATTTATAAAACAACGTTTATAAATTCCATTTCTATTTATTTTATAACAACTTCCTTTATAAATTCCTTTATTAACCTATTCGATTTATAACTCAATTATAAACTAAAGGTTCATATTATAAGTCAAATACTTATAATTTATTTGTTTACGAAATCGTTCCTTTAAACTTCACAATTATAAATCTTATAACTTATAAGATTTATTTATTTACCCAAATCTATTCTTTTAATATCCTTACAAATTTTATAAACCTACTGTTTATAAAATTCCATTTATAACTTCACCGTTTATAATTCTATAAATTTCATTCATTTATGAAATTCATTCACAATTCATTCTAACACTTATAAAAGCTCGTTTTATAATTCCAACGTTTTAATTTATAAATATCCATTTATAAATCTCTTATATAAATCAATTTATATTATTATTTCAAAACGTCTTTAATCTCCTTTATAATTTTACCATTTTGATTTATAAAATAATTAAATTTTATAAATCCTATATTTAGACTTTTCACAATAAATTCTAAAATCCCGATTAAACTATTTTATAAAATCATTAGCATCATATTCTCAAAAATCAGTTTTTAACTATTTTCTCAAAAATCATAATTTTTATAACTTTAAAAATTATAACGTTTATTTATTTAAAATAGATCAAATTCCAAACATATAGTATATTTTCAAAAATCACTTTATAAATCATTTTAAAATTCCAAAACTTGGTCCAATGATGCTACATATCAAATAGTCAATCACGACAACAACGATATCGTATATCGATATGATAATCCATCAAATATCAAAATATCTGAAATCAAATAAATACTGTTGAGGAATCCAGTTGGATCCCTCCAACCTGTTTTCCTGCATCCACAAACATTAGCACAATACCAATTTCGCTCCAGTACGAAATTATCGCGGTATATGTTTTTATTAAATATTATCCGCTTAATAACGGCGCAATAGGGTCTCATCCGCTAAACAAATAAATGCGGAAAATCAATAACTCCAATATATACATATGCCAATATATATATATTGCTATTATATATAATACCAATTTCACTGTTTATGAAATATTCGCGGTATATGTTTTTAATAAATAACATCCGCTTACTAACGGCGTATAATGTCTATTTTAACAATCAATAGATAACAATCATCATTCAAACATGCATTCAAATATTTTAAATCTAACTATTTAAAATAAAATCGAAACTGATTCGATTGAGTGAGAAGTTCTCACCTTGACTTCAATTTCGTTTTAGCGATTTATTTCGAATAAAATTAAACGGACGTTTAATTTTACCCAAAATTCTCACTAACTCCAAACGACTCCAATCTAATTCCATCCCGTAGTGCTCGTCCATACGATTCCAACGCAACTGGTTTCGCGCGTTTTCGACCTCGTATGAAAAAGTTATGATTTTTCAAAGTTTATACGAATTTATAAAGCATATAAATTACAACCTAAATTATAATTTTCAAACCACACTAGCTCACTGCCGTTCGATCCAACATCATGCCATCATAGCCGCACGTATGCTTCTTCCCTTCCCTCTCGTTCGTTTCCAGGCCGCACAACAAACCCATTCACGAAAATTAGGTTTAAATTTCACGAGCAAAATACACAACTACATGTCGATCAGGAGATGCCATCACGAAGGGCACGACCCCCCTACCCACGCCTGCCACCATGCGACACTCGGCCACCTGATGCGCCTAGGGTTGCGTGCGCAACTTGCCACAAATGGCCCCCCATATCTCACAATTTATAACTTCATTCGCGATCATACCCGTTGAATACGTAGCTCTCATCGCCCTCTTCAATACTCTAGTTGAAAGTTTATTGTAATATTGAGTGGATTGGGAGATAATTGGAGGAGAAGCTCGTGAATTTCTGGCCATTCATGCCTAATGGAGGCGGCGGCTGATAGAATTAGGGTTTTGCTTTTTTTTCTTTTATTTTTGTGAATTTATGGGCTATTTATAAGAAAAAATCGAACACTATTCATCCGGAAATTCCGAACTCCGATTCACGCGCCGTAACCAGCGTTTCTAGGGTTTACCCCGCGTTCCGGACACAATGGAACAGGTTTCGAAAGCTAATTCGGACATCTGTGCGAGTTATGGCAATAAACATTCAATTTAATTAAATCGATTTAAACGATTTTCTAGGCGTTTTAATTTGTACCGGACAAACGGTAAATCCAATCGGCACGAAATTTGAAACCTTACAATAATATCACATTACGGATCCGATGAAACTGGTTTCGTCGAAATCCGAGACTTTTTGAAAAATGGCTATTTTAACTCGCCAAATTAAAATTAAAAACAAATCGATGCGTTTCGAGCTGCCACGATCAAACGATAACTCCGATTGACACGAAAATTGAAATCCGGTAATAACTAACTATTACGGATCCAATGGAACTAGTTTCGTCCAATTCTGAGACTGTTCAAAAATTGACTATTTTCACTAGTCGATTTAAATATTAAAATATTCAATTTTCACAAATAAACTTTTAATTCGATTTTAAAAGTTCTAAAATATCATTATAACTCCAACATGATAAAATAAAATTTTACAAATCATTTTTAGTCATATTTAACCCTATTTTCAATTATTTCCATAATTTAACATATTAAATTATCGATTTAATTCTTCAATTAAATCCAATAATTCAAAATAAAAATTATTCGACTTATAAATTCACTTATAAATATTTAAAATTAATTAAATATTCAAATTTTAATTTCTAAAAATTCTGGGTCGTTACAATCTTCCCCCCTTAAAAGAATTTCGTCCTCGAAATTAACAAGTAAGAAAAGCTACAGAATATATTAATTTTCCCAAAATTCATATTTAAACTTCTTACAATACTTTACTAAGTTTCCAAATCATACTTAGTTATCTTTTCAAAAACAACTACTATTGTTTAACTTTCAATTCCAAAACAAAGTTAAAGTTTTCAAAATTTTCCAATTTTTCTCAAAATTTTTCTAACGCCTTATATTTTCGGAAAAATTCGCCATAGTCTCCTTTGCGCGGCTCGATCCGAAAAAAAAATGACAGTATATATATCACAAATATACATCTCATCAAGTAATGAGGCATCCCGAAGGGAAAAAAGTATAAAAGTACGATATTTAATCCGAGATATGTACCTTATATTTTATTAGCGAGCATATATGGCTAATATAGCGCGAAAGCGAGCTCCAAATGCGAAGCAAACGCGATCCGCACCTACTAATCACTCAACAAACAACATGAGAGCATGCATATATGAAAATAGTATCGATATACAACATATAGCAACATAATAACTATATATGTCAACATAGCAAATGAAACAAAAGCAATATATGCAAACATCAACCAACTATCATCCAACTAACATCCATAACCAATTAATGTTCATTCATATTCTCATTAATATTCAATGAAATAGGTTTTCAATTTAATCACATTTGATTCATTAATAGTGGATGTTCTTACTAACATTCATGTTCAATTAGCTTATATTTACTAATTCATATTCAAGTTGGTTCACTTCCAAATCAAATTCAATTCCATTTAAGATTCACTTAACTTCAAATTGAATTTCAATTACTTTAGCTTCCAATTTCATTAACTCTTAATGAATTATATACAATCAACTAACAACCATATAACAACCAATGTATATATATTAATTACAACCAAATTCCTTTGCTTTCAATTGGTTTAACACCATCACTTTCAGTTGGTTTAATTAATTGATTTTCATTCAATTATTCAACTTTCAATAACATTAGATTTTAATGAATTAACACTTATATTCATTATTTCATATCAATTTAATTTATATTCAATTGATTCATTCAATTCAATTATAAAAGTTGAATTTCATTTACATAACTTAAGTTCACATTTATCACTTCACTTTATTAATTTACTTTGATACTAATATCAACTTCATTCAACTTCTCTTAAGTTATATTTCCATTTAACTTTAATTTCATTTTTATTTACAACTCATATTCATAAATATATTCATATAGTTTCACTTCTCATATATATAAGTTTATTTCACAATTGTAAATCACTTTAATTATAATTCAATTCTTATAATTCATTTGCTTATACAATTATTCTTAAATTTAGATTATTCAAACAACTAAACAATCAACTTATATACACTTTAATAATTCTGAAAAATTATTTCTTTCATATATAAAATATAATCAAGTAAAATTATTTCATTTACCCAATTTTTAAAAACAATATTATGTCGAATTGTTCTATTCAAGTGTTTAGAAACCCCTTCGGCATAGTCTTGCGGACCACGCTGACGAAAGTTCATATGCCACTCAACAAACCAATCATCACAATATAAACAATTTTATATTCACTAACAAATACGCTCTCATAGCTATTATTACACTCAAACTCATTCTAGAGTACTACTGACTCTATCTCTAATGAGTAATACCCAACAGAACCATGGTTGTCGCTTAACCATAAGCTCTGATACCAAATGTAAGGACCCGATTCTTCGTCTTTCGAAAATTCAACATCGATACTCACTTTATCGACTGCCGAGCAATCGAACGACGGAAAACCGAACACTTAGGGTTTTAAGAAAAAGAAAAAGACAGAGAAGATAAGAAGATAGGGAGAAAAGAAAATAGAAAGACCAGAAAGAAAACAACAGAACTATAACAGAATCTCACAATTCGCAGCGGAACAACATATAATAATAAATGAATAATCTTTAAACAAAGAACTATATCAGTTATTACATTACATCACATCATATCATCATTACATCAGAGTGTTACAACAACAACAACAAACAGTGCAGCGGAAAAAGAAATACTATATACTAGTAATACGCCATGCCATCCATCTTGCCTCCAGCAACTCCAGAATATCCTGATAAACCTTAACTCTTGACTGCCCGTGTGTAAATTGGTGGGCACCCAGAGTTTAGGAAGGAAAACAATAAACTCCAAGTCAGTCATGTGACTGGTGTGAGAACTCAAAACAGTTTATTTATCTTTGAAAACAAAATAGAGGAATATTTTTAAAGTCAATTCGCAATGCTGTTAAAAATGAGACTACCATAAGGCCTCCCGCACACACACACAATGCAAACGCAGAATCGGAGGAGATTTCTCCTTATGATAGTCAAAGATGCTTGATACGCATTTAAAATAACATTTGATATTATTACTAGTGCATAGTGTAGGAAAAATTCATTTCGAAAGTAGAATATAATTCTTAGCCAACATAGACATTTCGAACTATGCCTACTATAGCTACCATCCAAACAGTGGTGACCACCATAAGTGAATGGCAGGTTCTACAACTAATACCGTACAAGTTTCGTATTGGGAATTGGATTTCCAACGAATGATCAGGCCAAGGAACTTCCCATTGCCACATGAGAATGCCTCTGGATGGACATCCCCGAGAACCAAACCGGATCTCTACCAACACAAGGCCGGGTTACCCCTAACTGAGTGACAACTGACCGAATATGCCATCCCCCGGTCCTTTGGGACCTTTTAACCGAGCGCTCGTAATCAATTCACACAATCATAACAAAGTGGTTTCAACATGAGTAAGCATCTGGGCTCCATACCATGATACCACCCTTTTCCAGAAGGAAATGCACACATCCTAAAGGGCGCTACCCCTCATAACCTTGCCGCATCTTTCCTGTTTTGACCATTCACGGGGTGTGAGGCTCGACGAAGTCATGTCCACAAAAACATACTTTATACAAAAGCCATGCTTTGGGTCAACAAATGATCATAGAAATGATCACCCAGATAGACGATCAAATAAACGATCCTATTACAAATAATCAACACAATGATCATTTACAGCAACACTCAGCATGTCACATTACCAAATTGGGAATATATCGCTGATAACATTCAACTACATAACCTCTGAGCTCGTACGTCTCAGAGAAGGGTGTTAAGATAAAAGAATAAATTCTCTGCCACCAACAGAAATATATTTGAAAGAAATCGGCTTTATATCTCAATTTGTAATGTCAGACATACAATCCATACAAGTCTGTTCAGGGCTCGAACAGAACCGAAGGCACTTCTCACGAAGCCCTTGTAATCCGGGTATTCACAATCCCGATCGAATTTCCCATCACTTAGGAAATCTCTATACCAGGAGCGACCCAGTGCAGAGACAATCGATAGGTCATCCTATCGCTTTCGCAAATACCCGGTCTTCAACACCGGTCATCAAATGCAATTCATAACGACGTATCACATATTCGGAATGGGTTATACGACCCCATGGTCCTTTCCCGGTTAACCCGAATAGTGAGCGCTTATTCAAAAATAAGCGTGGCATTCAAGTTCAAACAAATCACATCAATTACCCATTCAAAGGGAAATATTGATAGTCGGTTATTGAACTATCAATGAATATGCACACATCACCAGTTTCCAAATAATTTTCCAAATTATTTATTTTCCAAAATATCTCTACTAGATATAAAATTTTCACACTTCAAAAATAAATCGATATTTATTTTTAAACAAATTCCCCTTTCCTTTATAAATTTCTTAGTGAATTTACATTCCAAAATATTAATGAATATACGACTTCAATTCGATTTCTAATATTCTTTTTCAATTTATCTTCAAAAAGATAAATTCTCTAAATATTCACTTATTATTGGAAAACATTTCCATACTTATTTATTCATAAGTAATTCACAAATTTTATTTATTTTCAACACTTGGAAAATATTCAATATACTTAAATCGAGATTAAGTATATATTTCATTCTTTAAGGAAATCATTCTCTTAAACATATTTATTTGGGCCAAAAAGAATGTTGCGTAAAACATTGTTACGACAACCCAAAATCACTAGTATAGGGATTCGAAATTAAAATAGATATATAAATCCCAATACTATACAAAACATTTCCTTTCGGAAATCATTTACTATAACAACAGTGTTATAGTCCACCATTCCCTTTTATTTCTCGAAAACGTCTATTTCAACAATGAATGTTGAAATCTATGGTTTCAAATCTTAACACATTTAAAAACATCGTTAGATCGTTTTAATTCAATTTAGAACATCACATTCTAAACAATTTCTTTTAACATATTATTCACTATTCAAAAACGTGAATATACTACGTTAACAAATTTCACCTTTTTATTCATTTTATTTCAAAGGATTATTCACAGTCTAAACGTGAATATAACTCCATTAATAAGTTATAACGATTTATTTATCAAAATAAGTCGTTTGCGAATTTATAAAACAACGTTTATAAATTCCATTTCTATTTATTTTATAACAACTTCCTTTATAAATTCCTTTATTAACCTATTCGATTTATAACTCAATTATAAACTAAAGGTTCATATTATAAGTCAAATACTTATAATTTATTTGTTTACGAAATCGTTCCTTTAAACTTCACAATTATAAATCTTATAACTTATAAGATTTATTTATTTACCCAAATCTATTCTTTTAATATCCTTACAAATTTTATAAACCTACTGTTTATAAAATTCCATTTATAACTTCACCGTTTATAATTCTATAAATTTCATTCATTTATGAAATTCATTCACAATTCATTCTAACACTTATAAAAGCTCGTTTTATAATTCCAACGTTTTAATTTATAAATATCCATTTATAAATCTCTTATATAAATCAATTTATATTATTATTTCAAAACGTCTTTAATCTCCTTTATAATTTTACCATTTTGATTTATAAAATAATTAAATTTTATAAATCCTATATTTAGACTTTTCACAATAAATTCTAAAATCCCGATTAAACTATTTTATAAAATCATTAGCATCATATTCTCAAAAATCAGTTTTTAACTATTTTTCTCAAAAATCATAATTTTTATAACTTTAAAAATTATAACGTTTATTTATTTAAAATAGATCAAATTCCAAACATATAGTATATTTTCAAAAATCACTTTATAAATCATTTTAAAATTCCAAAACTTGGTCCAATGATGCTACATATCAAATAGTCAATCACGACAACAACGATATCATATATCGATATGATAATCCATCAAATATCAAAATATCTGAAATCAAATAAATACTGTTGAGGAATCCAGTTGGATCCCTCCAACCTGTTTTCCTGCATCCACAAACATTAGCACAATACCAATTTCGCTCCAGTACGAAATTATCGCGGTATATGTTTTTATTAAATATTATCCGCTTAATAACGGCGCAATAGGGTCTCATCCGCTAAACAAATAAATGCGGGAAATCAATAACTCCAATATATGCATATGCCAATATATATATTGCTATTATATATAATACCAATTTCACTGTTTATGAAATATTCGCGGTATATGTTTTTAATAAATAACATCCGCTTACTAACGGCGTATAATGTCTATTTTAACAATCAATAGATAACAATCATCATTCAAACATGCATTCAAATATTTTAAATCTAAATATTTAAAATAAAATCGAAACTGATTCGATTGAGTGAGAAGTTCTCACCTTGACTTCAATTTCGTTTTAGCGATTTATTTCGAATAAAATTAAACGGACGTTTAATTTTACCCAAAATTCTCACTAACTCCAAACGACTCCAATCTAATTCCATCCCGTAGTGCTCGTCCATACGATTCCAACGCAACTGGTTTCGCGCGTTTTCGACCTCGTATGAAAAAGTTATGATTTTTCAAAGTTTATACGAATTTATAAAGCATATAAATTACAACCTAAATTATAATTTTCAAACCACACTAGCTCACTGCCGTTCGATCCAACATCATGCCATCATAGCCGCACGTATGCTTCTTCCCTTCCCTCTCGTTCGTTTCCAGGCCGCACAACAAACCCATTCACGAAAATTAGGTTTAAATTTCACGAGCAAAATACACAACTACATGTCGATCAGGAGATGCCATCACGAAGGGCACGACCCCCCTACCCACGCCTGCCACCATGCGACACTCGGCCACCTGATGCGCCTAGGGTTGCGTGCGCAACTTGCCACAAATGGCCCCCCATATCTCACAATTTATAACTTCATTCGCGATCATACCCGTTGAATACGTAGCTCTCATCGCCCTCTTCAATACTCTAGTTGAAAGTTTATTGTAATATTGAGTGGATTGGGAGATAATTGGAGGAGAAGCTCGTGAATTTCTGGCCATTCATGCCTAATGGAGGGGGCGGCTGATAGAATTAGGGTTTTGCTTTTTTTCTTTTATTTTTGTGAATTTATGGGCTATTTATAAGAAAAAATCGAACACTATTCATCCGGAAATTCCGAACTCCGATTCACGCGCCGTAACCAGCGTTTCTAGGGTTTACCCCGCGTTCCGGACACAATGGAACAGGTTTCGAAAGCTAATTCGGACATCTGTGCGAGTTATGGCAATAAACATTCAATTTAATTAAATCGATTTAAACGATTTTCTAGGCGTTTTAATTTATACCGGACAAACGGTAAATCCAATCGGCACGAAATTTGAAACCTTACAATAATATCACATTACGGATCCGATGAAACTGGTTTCGTCGAAATCCGAGACTTTTTGAAAAATGGCTATTTTAACTCGCCAAATTAAAATTAAAAACAAATCGATGCGTTTCGAGCTGCCACGATCAAACGATAACTCCGATTGACACGAAAATTGAAATCCGGTAATAACTAACTATTATGGATCCAATGGAACTAGTTTCGTCCAATTCTGAGACTGTTCAAAAATTGACTATTTTCACTAGTCGATTTAAATATTAAAATATTCAATTTTCACAAATAAACTTTTAATTCGATTTTAAAAGTTCTAAAATATCATTATAACTCCAACATGATAAAATAAAATTTTACAAATCATTTTTAGTCATATTTAACCCTATTTTCAATTATTTCCATAATTTAACATATTAAATTATCGATTTAATTCTTCAATTAAATCCAATAATTCAAAATAAAAATTATTCGACTTATAAATTCACTTATAAATATTTAAAATTAATTAAATATTCAAATTTTAATTTTTAAAAATTCTGGGTCGTTACAATCTTCCCCCCTTAAAAGAATTTCGTCCTCGAAATTAACAAGTAAGAAAAGCTACAGAATATATTAATTTTCCCAAAATTCATATTTAAACTTCTTACAATACTTTACTAAGTTTCCAAATCATACTTAGTTATCTTTTCAAAAACAACTACTATTGTTTAACTTTCAATTCCAAAACAAAGTTAAAGTTTTCAAAATTTTCCAATTTTTCTCAAAATTTTTCTAATGCCTTATATTTTCGGAAAAATTCGCCATAGTCTCCTTTGCGCGGCTCGATCCGAAAAAAAAATGACAGTATATATATCACAAATATACATCTCATCAAGTAATGAGGCATCCCGAAGGGAAAAAAGTATAAAAGTACGATATTTAATCCGAGATATGTACCTTATATTTTATTAGCGAGCATATATGGCTAATATAGCGCGAAAGCGAGCTCCAAATGCGAAGCAAACGCGATCCGCACCTACTAATCACTCAACAAACAACATGAGAGCATGCATATATGAAAATAGTATCGATATACAACATATAGCAACATAATAACTATATATGTCAACATAGCAAATGAAACAAAAGCAATATATGCAAACATCAACCAACTATCATCCAACTAACATCCATAACCAATTAATGTTCATTCATATTCTCATTAATATTCAATGAAATAGGTTTTCAATTTAATCACATTTGATTCATTAATAGTGGATGTTCTTACTAACATTCATGTTCAATTAGTTTATATTTACTAATTCATATTCAAGTTGGTTCACTTCCAAATCAAATTCAATTCCATTTAAGATTCACTTAACTTCAAATTGAATTTCAATTACTTTAGCTTCCAATTTCATTAACTCTTAATGAATTATATACAATCAACTAACAACCATATAACAACCAATGTATATATATTAATTACAACCAAATTCCTTTGCTTTCAATTGGTTTAACACCATCACTTTCAGTTGGTTTAATTAATTGATTTTCATTCAATTATTCAACTTTCAATAACATTAGATTTTAATGAATTAACACTTATATTCATTATTTCATATCAATTTAATTTATATTCAATTGATTCATTCAATTCAATTATAAAAGTTGAATTTCATTTACATAACTTAAGTTCACATTTATCACTTCACTTTATTAATTTACTTTGATACTAATATCAACTTCATTCAACTTCTCTTAAGTTATATTTCCATTTAACTTTAATTTCATTTTTATTTACAACTCATATTCATAAATATATTCATATAGTTTCACTTCTCATATATATAAGTTTATTTCACAATTGTAAATCACTTTAATTATAATTCAATTCTTATAATTCATTTGCTTATACAATTATTCTTAAATTTAGATTATTCAAACAACTAAACAATCAACTTATATACACTTTAATAATTCTGAAAAATTATTTCTTTCATATATAAAATATAATCAAGTAAAATTATTTCATTTACCCAATTTTTAAAAACAATATTATGTCGAATTGTTCTATTCAAGTGTTTAGAAACCCCTTCGGCATAGTCTTGCGGACCACGCTGACGAAAGTTCATATGCCACTCAACAAACCAACCATCACAATATAAACA
Source organism: Allium cepa (assembly GCA_030765085.1). NCBI lineage: Eukaryota > Viridiplantae > Streptophyta > Magnoliopsida > Asparagales > Amaryllidaceae > Allium > Allium cepa. The sequence continues at coordinate 594,365,756 of CM060928.1, forward strand.
ATTTTATATTCACTAACAAATACGCTCTCATAGCTATTATTACACTCAAACTCATTCTAGAGTACTACCGACTCTATCTCTAATGAGTAATACCCAACAGAACCATGGTTGTCGCTTAACCATAAGCTCTGATACCAAATGTAAGGACCCGATTCTTCGTCTTTCGAAAATTCAACATCGATACTCACTTTATCGACTGCCGAGCAATCGAACGACGGAAAACCGAACACTTAGGGTTTTAAGAAAAAGAAAAAGACAGAGAAGATAAGAAGATAGGGAGAAAAGAAAATAGAAAGAACAGAAAGAAAACAACAGAACTATAACAGAATCTCACAATTCGCAGCGGAACAACATATAATAATAAATGAATAATCTTTAAACAAAGAACTATATCAATTATTACATTACATCACATCATATCATCATTACATCAGAGTGTTACAACAACAACAACAAACAGTGCAGCGGAAAAAGAAATACTATATACTAGTAATACGCCATGCCATCCATCTTGCCTCCAGCAACTCCAGAATATCCTGATAAACCTTAACTCTTGACTGCCCGTGTGTAAATTGGTGGGCACTCAGAGTTTAGGAAGGAAAACAATAAACTCCAAGTCAGTCATGTGACTGGTGTGAGAACTCAAAACAGTTTATTTATCTTTGAAAACAAAATAGAGGAATATTTTTAAAGTCAATTCGCAATGCTTTTAAAAATGAGACTACCATAAGGCCTCACGCACACACACACAATGCAAACGCAGAATCGGAGGAGATTTCTCCTTATGATAGTCAAAGATGCTTGATACGCATTTAAAATAACATTTGATATTATTACTAGTGCATAGTGTAGGAAAAATTCATTTCGAAAGTAGAATATAAATCTTAGCCAACATAGACATTTCGAACTATGCCTACTATAGCTACCATCCAAACAGTGGTGACCACCATAAGTGAATGGCAGGTTCTACAACTAATACCGTACAAGTTTCGTATTGGGAATTGGATTTCCAACGAATGATCAGGCCAAGGAACTTCCCATTGCCACATGAGAATGCCTCTGGATGGACATCCCCGAGAACCAAACCGGATCTCTACCAACACAAGGCCGGGTTACCCCTAACTGAGTAACAACTGACCGAATATGCCATCCCCCGGTCCTTTGGGACCTTTTAACCGAGCGCTCGTAATCAGTTCACACAATCATAACAAAGTGTTTTCAACATGAGTAAGCATCTGGGCTCCGTACCATAATACCACCCTTTTCCAGAAGGAAATGCACACATCCTAAAGGGCGCTACCCCTCATAACCTTGCCGCATCTTTCCTGTTTTGACCATTCACGGGGTGTGAGGCTCGACGAAGTCACGTCCACAAAAACATACTTTATACAAAAGCCATGCTTTGGGTCAACAAATGATCATAGAAATGATCACCCAGATAGACGATCAAATAAACGATCCTATCACAAATAATCAACACAATGATCATTTACAGCAACACTCAGCATGTCACATTACCAAATTGGGAATATATCGCTGATAACATTCAACTACATAACCTCTGAGCTCGTACGTCTCTGAGAAGGGTGTTAAGCTAAAAGAATAAATTCTCCGCCACCAACAAAAATATATTTGAAAGAAATCGGCTTTATATCTCAATTTGTAATGTCAGACATACAATCCATACAAGTCTGTTCCGGGCTCGAACAGAACCGAAGGCACTTCTCACGAAGCCCTTGCAATCCGGGTATTCACAATCCCGATCGAATTTCCCATCACTTAGGAAATCTCTATACCAGGAGCGACCCAGTGCAGAGACAATCGATAGTTCATCCTATCGCTTTCGCAAATACCCGGTCTTCAACACCGGTCATCAAATGCAATTCATAACGACGTATCACATATTCGGAATGGGTTATACGACCCCATGGTCCTTTCCCGGTTAACCCGAATAGTGAGCGCTTATTCAAAAATAAGTGTGGCATTCAAATTCAAACAAATCACATCAATTACCCATTCAAAGGGAAATATTGATAGTCGGTTATTGAACTATCAATGAATATGCACACATCACCAGTTTCCAAATAATTTTCCAAATTATTTATTTTTCAAAATATCTCTACTAGATATAAAATTTTCACACTTCAAAAATAAATCGATATTTATTTTTAAACAAAGTCCCCTTTCCTTTATAAATTTCTTAGTGAATTTACATTCCAAAATATTAATGAATATACGACTTCAATTCGATTTCTAATATTCTTTTTCAATTTATCTTCAAAAAGATAAATTCTCTAAATATTCACTTATTATTGGAAAACATTTCCATACTTATTTATTCATAAGTAATTCACAAATTTTATTTATTTTCAACACTTGGAAAATATTCAATATACTTAAATCGAGATTAAGTATATATTTCATTCTTTAAGGAAATCATTCTCTTAAACATATTTATTTGGGCCAAAACGAATGTTGCGTAAAACATTGTTACGACAACCCAAAATCACTAGTATAGGGATTCGAAATTAAAATAGATATATAAATCCCAATACTATACAAAACATTTCCTTTCGGAAATCATTTACTATAACAACAGTGTTATAGTCCACCATTCCCTTTTATTTCTCGAAAACGTCTATTTCAACAATGAATGTTGAAATCTATGGTTTCAAATCTCAACACATTTTAAAACATCGTTAGATCGTTTTAATTCAATTTAGAACATCACATTCTAAACAATTTCTTTTAACATATTATTCACTATTCAAAAACGTGAATATACTACGTTAACAAATTTCACCCTTTTATTCATTTTATTTCAAAGGATTATTCACAGTCTAAACGTGAATATAACTCCATCAATAAGTTATAACGATTTATTTATCAAAATAAGTCGTTTGCGAATTTATAAAACAACGTTTATAAATTCCATTTCTATTTATTTTATAACAACTTCCTTTATAAATTCCTTTATTAACCTATTCGATTTATAACTCAATTATAAACTAAAGGTTCATATTATAAGTCAAATACTTATAATTTATTTGTTTACGAAATCGTTCCTTTAAACTTCACAATTATAAATCTTATAACTTATAAGATTTATTTATTTACCCAAATCTATTCTTTTAATATCCTTACAAATTTTATAAACCTACTGTTTATAAAATTCCATTTATAACTTCACCGTTTATAATTCTATAAATTTCATTCATTTATGAAATTCATTCACAATTCATGCTAACACTTATAAAAGCTCGTTTTATAATTCCAACGTTTTAATTTATAAATATCCATTTATAAATCTCTTATATAAATCAATTTATATTATTATTTCAAAACGTCTTTAATCTCCTTTATAATTTTACCATTTTGATTTATAAAATAATTAAATTTTATAAATCCTATATTTAGACTTTTCACAATAAATTCTAAAATCCTGATTAAACTATTTTATAAAATCATTAGCATCATATTCTCAAAAATCAGTTTTTAACTATTTTTCTCAAAAATCATAATTTTTATAACTTTAAAAATTATAACGTTTATTTATTTAAAATAGATCAAATTCCAAACATATGGTATATTTTCAAAAATCACTTTATAAATCATTTTAAAATTCCAAAACTTGGTCCAATGATGCTACATATCAAATAGTCAATCACGACAACAACGATATCATATATCGATATGATAATCCATCAAATATCAAAATATCTGAAATCAAATAAATACTGTTGAGGAATCCAGTTGGATCCCTCCAACCTGTTTTCCTGCATCCACAAACATTAGCACAATACCAATTTCGCTCCAGTACGAAATTATCGCGGTATATGTTTTTATTAAATATTATCCGCTTAATAACGGCGCAATAGGGTCTCATCCGCTAAACAAATAAATGCGGGAAATCAATAACTCTAATATATACATATGCCAATATATATATATTGCTATTATATATAATACCAATTTCACTGTTTATGAAATATTCGCGGTATATGTTTTTAATAAATAACATCCGCTTACTAACGGCGTATAATGTCTATTTTAACAATCAATAGATAACAATCATCATTCAAACATGCATTCAAATATTTTAAATCTAACTATTTAAAATAAAATCGAAACTGATTCGATTGAGTGAGAAGTTCTCACCTTGACTTCAATTTCGTTTTAGCGATTTATTTCGAATAAAATTAAACGGACGTTTAATTTTACCCAAAATTCTCACTAACTCCAAACGACTCCAATCCAATTCCATCGCGTAGTGCTCGTCCATACGATTCCAACGCAACTGGTTTCGCGCGTTTTCGACCTCGTATGAAAAAGTTATGATTTTTCATAGTTTATACGAATTTATAAAGCATATAAATTACAACCTAAATTATAATTTTCAAACCACACTAGCTCACTGCCGTTCGATCCAACATCATGCCATCATAGCCGCACGTATGCTTCTTCCCTTCCCTCTCGTTCGTTTCCAGGCCGCACAACAAACCCATTTACGAAAATTAGGTTTAAATTTCACGAGCAAAATACACAACTACATGTCGATCAGGAGATGCCATCACGAAGGGCACGACCCCCCTACCCACGCCTGCCACAATGTGACACTCGGCCACCTGATGCGCCTAGGGTTGCGTGCGCAACTTGCCACAAACGGCCCCCCATATCTCACAATTTATAACTCCATTCGCGATCATACCCGTTGAATACTTAGCTCTCATCGCCCATCACGATCATACCCGTTGAATAATTACGCATCCGGGCTGGTGGTAACACGTAGCGCACAGCTACCGCCCACCTCGATCCACACCCCCAAATCAAAAATCAAAAATGGCCACCAAATCAATCCAAAAGTCAGAGTATAATATCTAAGGGTGTGTCTGATAAGAGGAGCTACCTCCTTGGCCCGAGAATTGCTTCTATTTTAGCCACCTTATGCCAACTCACGGGAGTCGGGTCCACGTATATACCTTAATAGAACGTCGCCACCATCCTACTTCATTCTGGAATCTCCACCACGTACACGGTTGTTAAAGTGGTTTTCGGAGTTGGCAGAGAGTATGACAACTTCCGATCCCGGTCTCTTTAACAACCAAACGATATTATAACACCGTGGTCATTTCAAAATAATTTATACTTCAAAACCGAAATATAATATCCATTTCAAAACCATATAAATGCGATATCATTTCTATTTCAAAACTAAATCAGTATGATATCATTTTAAAGAAATCCCAAATCAATATAATATCATTTTTATTTCAAATATCTCCTTTTTCCAAAATCATAGCACTTCTAATTTATACACTTCGAAACCAAACATTTGAAACATAACCTTTCAAAACATAATACTTCGAATTTCATATCTTCTAAACCATGACTTCCAAAACTTAAATGGTTTGGATATTCAAACAGTATATATAAAATGAAATAGTTTGAATTAAAATTACTTTATAAAGTAAAATCATTTCCTCGACTTCACAATTTTATTCACTTTATTTTAAATCTCAATTCATAACTTCCAACTCACTTGCAGTTTCAATAAACCATTTCAAATTCAATATATTTCAACTTTGAGTATTAAACAATTTCAAAACTAAGGTTGGTAATTACGATTCAACAATTCAAAGTTCTATTATTTAATTTTGAAATATTTGCATAATAAATCCATTATCACTTAAATAAAACTCAAATTACAAATAAATAAATATTTCCTTCAATTTATTTATACTTGAAATATTCGTTTAATTCATCTCAAACCAAAATCCAGTTATAAAAATCATACCTTTAAAATCTCAAATTTATTAAATTTCAAATCAATTTCATATTTATCTTCCTACCTTATTCTCATTTAAGTTATTATAAACTCTAGAAATATAATTTAATAAATACTTAACCATATTATATCTTAATAAAATCAAACTTTATTATTAAACTTCTTTTATAGTTTAAACCAATTTTATACATAGCTTAAAACCAAGAATTTAACTATATATAAAATAACATTTATAAAATATCTAAATCAATATCTCATAAAACCATATATTTTCTACAAAACCATAGAAAATCATTTTAAAATATTTATATATATAGTCCACGGTGTCCGTATAAAATCTTCTACCCTATGGTCAAGTGATACGGATATTTATCATTTCAATCCGTAATTAAAATAAAAATACGGTCATACATCATTTCAAACCGCAATTTCGAACGAAATAAAAATCCATAACAACTTGCAGTTTATAACAATATAAAATACAACATCCATTCATCCAATATCAATCATCAACCATTTATCACAATCATCATCCAATTAAATCCATAACATCAATATAACCAGATAATAACAACAGGTATTTATTGGCAGTTTATATTCAAAAATAAATTAATTAACATTTTAACTTGCAGTTTATATGCAATAATATATTGATGAACAATTTTATCCAATAAATCTAATTTAACTGAGATGATGATTAAAAATATGCCAAAGAGTTATAGATAAATTTCTAATCACATCAAAAATTAATTTGACACACATAAGAAATTTTAGAAGTTGTGAGTGGGTTAAAACACACACATATTGAATTTAAATTGAATTTAAATCCAATTTAAACCCAAAAATTGCAAAGTTACAAAATCCATTCAAACCAGTGTCAAAATCTCCAAAATTCCAATATGAACCTAGCAGAGAAAACCGCGCATAAAACCGACCTCGTATGCACAAGTTATGATAATTAGAACGATTCAAAATCAAATTTAAATAAAAATAAAAAGGAAAAAAACTCACACCCCGGCGTCATTTATTCTACGAAACCAGCATCATTTAGAATTAAGTCAAATGCAGATGATAAAGGAACAAGAAAGGCACTTCGATGCGATACGATAGATGATCTCCTCTCTGCACAAGGATGATAACGAGCACATCCTCCTGTCTCTCTCACCAATGACAATGATAATTGGGATGCTATTAAGGCAGACCCAATCTTTGGAGAAGAAGGATGGGTGGAAGTTCCACGTAATGTTTGATTTTTTATTTACTTTGTTTGATTTGTTTGAATTGATTTGGTTTGAATTGATACTTTGTGTGGATTGATTTCTTATTGATTTAAAGATTGGAGTGTAAAACATATATATATATACACACACACACACATTGAAATGTATATAATCTTTAAATTAGATATCATGCTTAGAAGTATAATTATTTCCTACTCTATATATTTCGTTGTATAGTTTATCAATGCAAGTACTAAAGTCCAAGAATGAGGGGGAGTAAGTTTTTGTTGATAACAAGGGGAGAAATATAAAAAAGGGTAGTTAGGTATAGATTGAGGGGGAGTTTTTAGTTTTAGGAGGAGTTATTAGAATAGAAATAATATTTTATAAACAAAGGTTGTCATCATCAAAAAGGTGGAGATTGTTAGTCCGTGAGATGATGGTTTTGATGACAACAACCTTAGAATAGATTATAAAATATAAATACTAACATTATAAGTTTAGATATATATGCATATGTAGAATTTAACCATGCAGGTACTAAGAATGAAAACTGTACAGTATAGAGATTCAAGATATCAAGATAAAATATCAAGAAAGACTCATGAGTATCGAGACTATCAAGAGTTCAAGATTTCAAGGATAAGTATTTTTTATTATTACTAGGAATTTTTGTTAAAACTCGTAGAAAAGCACTGGCATCTTAAAATCCAATTTATTCGTGGAATGGAATCCACTTCGAGCCCGTTAAAGCGATGGAACCCTAAATAGGATGGAACCTACGAAAAATATAGTGGAACATTGTTTTGTATCCGCTAATTTTTATTCAAAATAATTTTTCAAAATTATATCCTGTTTTCAAAATGTTTTCAAAACTTTCCTTTTAAAAGATTCAAAACCCTCGATCCTGATTTTAAATAATTTTAGCCTAAAAAACATCCTTATTTTCAATGTCAAATTACTCCTGATTTTAAACTATCTTTTTAAATAATACATTTAACTTTTAAATATTTATACTTAGATTTAAACATAAAATTATAGTTAAAATCTATATATATTATTCTTTATATTTACTTATGAATTTTAACTATAGTCAAGTATATTTATAAAGTTTAAAATAATTTTTATATAAGATAAAGGTTATTTTCAAAGAAAATCAAAAACACCAAAAAATCCTTTGGGATGTCGACATGCCTAGCATGACCATGTCGACATGGTGACAGTTTGATTCAAAAATTCAAATTTCAAAAGAAGTGTCTATTCGCCATAACTCTTCATGAATGGTCATGGCTGTTGTTCTTCTATAAATAGGGGTCAGTTTCAACGAATTTTTAATCATAATTTTCTGGTTTTCACTCCTCTTCTTCTTTCTCATTTCTTAATACATATTCTTATCATTACTCTGCCGAAATCAACATTGAATCATACTCGATTACTTCTAGTTTGATTCTCTATCACTATCTCTACAAGATTCTCAGTGCTATTCAGAGTTATAGACTTCTTTGTAATCTATTAATTGAGAAAAGGTGTGATTGTAGCCTTGGAAATCAATCAAAAGGGAAAAGGTGTGAGTGTAGCCTTGGTAAATCAATTGGGTAAACTTGTGGCTCGGAAATCAAGTATCTCTATCCAGAGGATCGAAATTCTGGAGGGTGTACCTCGTAGCCTTGAAACCGAGGGTGTAATTGTACAATTGATTTTGAAAGAAAATCTGTATTTGTGTTGCGGGACTGGATGTAGGGTAACTCCGAACCAGTATAAAATCCGATGTGTTCTTTCCTTTGCTGCTTTTATTTTATTTCTTCATCTGTGATTGTTTCTGTGATCATATCTGTGTCTGTATATTGCATACTTTTGTGTCTAAATTAACAAAAATTAAAAAGATTTAGTAATTCTTTATTATCACTATTCACCCCCTTCTAGTGTTAATCTTAGCTTTAAGATTCGTAATCCGCATTTCTCATAATTGGTATCAGAGCAAGGTTTTCAAAGTTTAATAATCTGATTTTTGAAAAGTTTTCAAAATGGTTACCAACACTGGTACTGTTATTAACACTAGTATCCCTGTCACTAGTTCATTTGTAGAGGGTCAGTCTACTGTTAGACCACCACTTTTTTAATGGCAGTAACTATGCATACTGGGCATGTAGGACGAAGATATATTTACAATCTATAGGATTAGACACTTGGAATATCACACAAACTGAATATTCTGAACCCACAATTGATTTTACACAGTGGACTGCTGAGCAAAAGACTGTTGCACAAAATAATTCTAAGGCAATGAATATTCTGTTTTGTTCACTAGATAGAAATGAATTCAATAGAGTGTCAGTTTGTAAGTCTGCATATGAAATTTGGAAAACTTTTCAAGTTACCCACGAAGGAACAAGCAAAGTTAAACATACCAAAATTTTCATGCTCACAAATCAGTTTCAATTATTTAAAATGAATAATAATGAGTCTATTTCAGATATGTATAGTAGATTTCAGGATATTGTGCATTCTCTAATATCTTTGGGAAAGAAATTTTCTGAAGAAGATCAAGTAAGAAAAAATTTAATTTCTCTAACTCCAGAATGGGATCAAAAGACACTTGCGATCGAAGAGACAAATGACATTAGTATTTTGAAGATAGAAGAATTAATTGGAAATATAATGTCGTATGAAGTTCAAATGATCGGGAGAAGAAAAAGTAAAGCATCTGAAAAGAAATCAATGGCATTCAATGCATTGACCAATGGATCAGACTCAAACAGCGATAATGATGAAGAGATAGCCTTTATGACCAGAAATTTTCGGAGATTCCTGAAATACAGAATGATGAATAATCTCAAGAGAAACAACTATAAGAATTCTAGAAATCAGAATATAGTGCCAAATAATGACAAGTGTTACAACTGTGATAAACTAGGCCACTTCAAAAGAGACTGTCTATATCCAAAAAGGCAGAATCCTCCCATGAACAATGAACCAGCAAAGAAACGGAAGCGTGCATTTACTGCTACTCTAGATGACTCAGACTCATCCTCAAGTGATGATGATCAGAAGACGGGTAATTCGAAATTGTGTTACACGACTGTTCACGAGTCCGACGAATTCAGAGAAACGGACTCAGAAAAAGGTACACGTTTACAATACAATTGGTTGAAATTGCTTGCTTAAGATTAGTTGCTTGATTGTTTGATTGATTGATTTTGAATTGGTGTGTTGTTTGAATTTTAAAATTTATTTCCTATTTTTTTTTAATACTTTCTGAAATATATTATAAGTATAATAATATTTCAGAAATATATAATAGACATTAATAATAATAATATATATATTAGAGCTCTTAGGAAAAATCAATTCATGAAAATTCAAAAGCACATGTCGACATGGTCCCTACCATGATGTCGACATGGCTACCTGAATTTGAATTCAAATGTTTGAATTTCCCTCCACATTTTCACTTCATTCAATTCTCTGAAAAGATACCTTTTGACCAGAGAATATGTCCTTTAAGAATCTACTTATTCACTATCTTTTAGCATATCGTTTCACTTTCGTTTTGAAATTCAAACTCTCTCTTTAGAACTTCAAGCTCTCTACTCTCTGCTCTAATGGCTTCTTCAAGCAACCCCCTCAACCATGAGAATTTCCAGAAAAAACAAAGAACAATTGTTCAATGATCCGAAGGTAATTAAAGCATACATCAATTATGCTAACTATGCCAAAGTCCATCCCGGAAAATTTGCTATTTTTCAAGATTTTTCTTCTTATGAAATTGATTCTCTTTTTGCAAACAATGGTGTTCTTAGTCTTATTGATGCTTCTCAAAATGATTTTGTTTGCTATCCTAATCTTGTCAAAATTTTCTATGCAAATTTAAATCGTGGATTTTATGTTTGAAACGAAGATGAAATTTGAAGTAGTGTCAAAGGCACTCAAATTGTTTTGAATTGTGATCTTTTGGGTACCATTCTCAATTGCAAGAGTTCGGAAATGGATCTTTCTAACTTTAAAATCGATGAACACGATCGTGAGACATTTCATCACATTTTCGAAAGAGATGATGATTTTGATTTTAAAAATAGAAATTTTCGACCAAAAGCAAGAATTGTTAATCTTCTTTTGCAACATATTTTGACCCCAAGATCGAGAAATTTTAGCAATCCTACTTCAAAAGTTTGCAAAGCACTTTTTGCTATTTTCGAAAACTATGACATAAATTGGGCGCAAGTTATTTTGGATGAACTTCGTCCTAAAAATCTTGAAATGGGTGAGAATACTTTATACCATGGAATTTATCTCGCTCGGATCTTTAACTATTTTGGAGTGGATTTCAAAGGCGAAGAATTTGTTTCTAGAAAAGTTTTCAATCATTCCAACATTTCGCTTATGAAAATTCCATTTGTTTTTCAACCTTATGAGACACTTACCGAAAAGGAAGAGCGTTTGGCTCATGAGGAAATGGAAGAAGAGGAAATTGAAGAAGAAGAAGAAGGGGATGAAATGAAAATTGAAGAAGTAAAAGAAGGTGAAACGTCTTTGGAAAGCATCGAATATCCTTCCAATCCATCCAACAAAACCCTTCTCAAAAACCAAAAGATAATTGTGGAGAACTAACGGATTATAAAACGATCCGTTAGTAAAAGGCTGGATAACATTTCTTCGAAGATGAACAAGTTCTTTTCCAAAGTCAGCAAGAAACTTGGACTATCTTCATCCTCTAACTAGTTTTATCTTTTCGTATCTTGTTGTATTTGTTTTAGTTTGCTTTGTTTCGAATGTTCATGTAGTTTGTTGTGTGCTTAATCATTGTATTATCGTAGTATGCATTGAAATAAAATTTCCTTTCTGTTATCTACCTTATCTTATCTCTAGAATAAATGTTAGTATATTATATATATATATATATGCATACACAATTATTCACATAATCAAATTAGTCATAACATTTCACTAACCCATGTCGACATCCCCCATGTGACCATGTCGACATGTACTGGTCAGAAATGGCAAATTATTTTGAATTTGAAATTTGAATAACTATCACATGTCTATTCAATTCAAACGAATTTCTACACATATATACACCTGTTTCTTCTAGAATTCTTCACTGAAATTTATTTCTTATCATCTATATCCTCTATTTCTTTCACAAATTCAACTATGGCTAATCCTATTCACAATTTGTTCGAAAATCTTAAAGAAACTCTTAATTCATTCAAGAATATTCTCTCATTTATTCTACGAAACCAGCGTCATTTAGAATTAAGTCAAATGCAGATGATAAAGGAACAAGAAAGGCACTTCGATGCGATACAATGGATGATCTCCTCTCTACACAAACGAAGCACATCCTCCTGTCTCTCTCACCAATGACAATGGTAATTGGAATGCTATTAAGGCAGACCCAATCTTTGGAGAAGAATGATGGGTGGAAGTTCCACGTAACATTTGATTTTTTATTTACTTTGTTTGATTTGTTCGAATTGATTTGGTTTGAATTGATACTTTGTGTGGATTGATTTCTTATTGATTTGAAGATTGATGTGTAAAACATATATACATATATACATTGAAATGTATATAATCTTTAAATTAGTTAACATGCTTAGAAGTATAATTATTTCCTACTCTATATATTCCATTGTATAGTTTATCAATGCAGGTACTGAAGTCCAAGAATGAGGGGGAGTCAGTTTTTGTTGATGAAAATATAAAAAAGGGTAGTTAGGTATAGACTGAGGGGGAGTTGTTAGTTTTAGGGGGAGTTATTAGAATAGAAATAATATTTTATAAACAATGGTTGTCATCATCAAAAAGGGGGAGATTGTTAGTCCGTAAGATGATGGTTTTGATGACAACAACCTTAGAATAGATTATAAAATATAAATGCTAACATTATAAGTTTAGATATATATGTATATGCAGGATTTAACCATGCAGGTACTTGGAAAGAAGACTGTACAATATAGAGACTCAAGATATCAAGATAAAATATCAAGATAGAAGACTCATGAGTATCGAGACTATCAAGAGTTCAAGATTTCAAGGATAAGTATTTATTATTATTATTAGGAATTTTGGTTAAAACTCGTAGAAAAGCACTAGCATCTTAAAATCCAATTTATTCGTGGAATGGAATCCACTTCGAGCACGTTAAAGGGATGGAACCCTAAGTAGGATGTAACCTACGAAAAATCTAGTGGAACATTGTTTTGTATCCGCTAATTTTTATTCAAAATAATTTTTCAAAATTATATCCTGTTTTCAAAATGTTTTCAAAACTTTCCTTTTAAAAGATTCAAAACCCTCGATCCTGATTTTAAATAATTTTAGCCTCAAAAACATCTTTATTTTCAGAGTCAAATTACTCCTGGTTTTAAACTATCTTTTTAAATAATACAATTAACTTTTAAATATTTATACTTAGATTTAAACATAAAATTATAGTTAAAATCTATATATATTATTCTTTATATTTACTTATGAATTTTAACTATAGTCAAGTATATTTACAAAGTTTAGAATAGTTTTTATATAAGATAAAGTTTATTTTCAAAGAAAACCAAAAACACCAAAAAATCCTTTGGGATGTCGACATGCCTAGCATGACCATGTCGACATGGTGACAGTTTGATTCAAAAATTCAAATTTCAAAAGAAGTGTCTATTCGCCATTACTCTTTATGAATGGTCATGGTTGTTGTTCTTCTATAAATAGGGGTCAGTTTCAACGAATTTTAATCATAATTTTCTGGTTTTCACTCCTCTTCTTCTTCCTCATTTCTTAATACATATTCTTATCATTACTATGCCGAAATCAACATTGAATCATACTCGATTACTTCTAGTTTTATTCTCTATCACTATCTCTACAAGATTCTCAGTGCTATTCAGAGTTATAGACTTCTTTGTAATCTATTAAGTGAGAAAAGGTGTGATTGTAGCCTTGGAAATCAATCAAAAGGGAAAAGGCGTGATTGCAGCCTAGCCTTGGTAAATCAATTGGGTAAACTTGTGGCCCGGAAATCAAGTATCTCTACCCAGAGGATCGAAATTCTGGAGGGTGTATCTCGTAGCCTTGAAACCGAGGGTGTAATTGTACAATTGCTTTTGAAAGAAAATTCGTACTTGTATTGCGGGACTGGATGTAGGGTAACACCGAACCTGTATAAAATCCGGTGTGTTCTTTCCTTTGCTGCTTTTATTTTATTTATTCATCTGTGATTGTTTCTGTGATCATATCTGTGTCTGTATATTGCATACTTTTGTGTCTAAATTAACATAAATTAAAAAGATTTATTAGTTCATTATTAACACTATTCACCCCCCCTCTAGTGTTAATCTTAGCCTTAAGATCCGTAATCCGCATTTCTCACAATTAATTCAATATACTCAACTTTCCTTCTTTACTGTATGTTAACTATATTTTCCTCTTATATTGAAATTTTGCCAAATATAACATTTGGATTACTTCCTTTATTGGGATTTCATTCAACTTGTTTATAGTCTACTTATATTACCATCTCTAGCTTTAATTTTTATTATTGCTTCATTCATAAACCATTAACAATACATTATTACAAAATATTACCTTAATTCACACTAACGTAATATTTGATTTCATTTTATTGCAATTGGTTTCAATTAATTGGGATTGCACTAAATTAGTTATTTATCCACTTGTATTTATTACCTTAATTTACATCCACTTACTATTAATCAATATATTATTTCATTGGTTAATTCAATACTTACTTTTATTTACCTGTTTTCCATTTTATAACCATGTGCAACAATTTTCACTCTTTCATTATTGGGATTTTTCTCCAATTGTCTATAATTAGTTTTAATAACAATCGCTACACTTCATTTTTAACATTCGCTTCATTTTAAATTGTAGAGTTTTTTATTTCTTTTAAAATTTAGTTACAAAAATCTTATCAAATTAACCAATTTAATTATCGAAATTTACGGGTCGTTACAATAAATTATAATTATTAGTTAAAATCATTTAAATTATAATATAAATTAATATCAAATTCGAATTAAAATAATGTATATAACATTTAAAATTAAATTGCTCTCTACAATTAAGCTAAAAGGTATTTACATATATTTTATAATATAATTAAAAGGGAACATTTAAATTATATGTTAGTGTGTGTGTGTGTGTATTTATTAATTACTTTCAACATTTTGTTAAAAAAATATTATTGAAAGTATGTATGTATATCTACACGCATGCACGCACATAATTTTATAATATTTTTTTACTTATATTTTTTCTTAAAATTAATTAAAAAATTTATTTGCAGTCGCATTTTATTTAAATCAATATATATTTTAAACAGAGCTAGCGGGGTTGACTGGACCCCTTCCAAATTTTATTACAACAAAAACAATAAAATAAATTAGCTCAAAACAAGCTTTGAGCCAAGAACAAAAGGACACAAATAGGAAAGTAAAACAAACTGCCACCAAGTTAAGACTAAAGCATCAGGAAAAACAGAAGCTTCCCTTTTCATGGCACATGCAAGATATTTATTTTATAATAATATACTTATTTTATAGTCATTTAAATCAATATATTTATTTTATAATAATATTACTTAATTAGATGTAAGATATTTTACAACTTTGAATTAATATCTTTAATCTAATTTTGAATTTAAATTTTAGTTTGCTAAGTCGAAATTCGATATTTTATTTGAAATTAAAATTTGATAAAATCTAAATTTTTATACATATGATATTTTATAAAATTATATTTATTATTTTATTAACTAAAGAATTATACAGACACATACACTATAAACATATTTTTATATCAAACAATTTAATCATGATATATATATATATATATAGACACACATACAAATACGGTAGATACAAATGTCATTATCCACCCATGTATATATTTGACTATGCTTTTGCCTGATATTATAGAAATCACACATATATGTCATCTTACATATGCATAAATATTCATACACATAAACACACATACATTTATAACTATACACGTACTATATTTAATTATTACATAATAGTTAAATAAAATGAAACAATAAATAAAAATGATTTTATTATAAAAAACAAAATTGGATCTAGTTTTAAATTTTATATTTCATATGGGCACTAAGATCCAATTATGGATTTTTTTTCTTCAAATTTACCCATTTCAACATTTGCCAAATGGGCCAGATCCAACACTTTTCACATTTTCGATAATTGTTGAAGTCATATTTCTAATAATGTTGCTCTTCATATGGTTGATAGCTACTCCTTTCATGTTTTGATGGTTAATGACTAGAAATTTTTGTATAACATTAGTGTTAATGAACTATTTATGTATTTAGTGCACATATTAGTGTAACATACTTAATTGTAGATATATAACATTACATAAAATGTTTAAATTAATTTTTCTATGTCTAAGCGATTCGATGTTGTATATATTTGGCTATGAACCATATATCTAATTTCTAACAAGAACCAAATATGTATATAATTATTCTTTCGAAAACAAAAATGAATTGTAGAAATTTTATTAATTCGTACACTTTATTTTTACAAATGTTATTCATTAATTTTAAAAAGAGTGTAGAATTTTCACAAACAAGTACACTCTATTTTTACAACTTACAATTTGAAATCCCACTCGGATTTATGATTCATGATTCGGATCCCGTTTTGTTTCAAATTTCAAACTTTACGATTTAAGATTTGAATCTCATAATGAAATCATTGCTTATAAACAAGCATGAATACTTGGTATTTTAGGTTTTAGCTTAATTGAATTGTTTATAAAAAAAATCGTATTTCATATGATCAAACTGTGAGACATTGGTTTTTGATAATCATGCATGAAATTGTTTCTTAAGTGAGTAATAAAGTTTGATGGATGAAAAAAATCTTCAATTTTTCTGTCTCCAAAGAGGCAACTGGAAATACTTATATGTGAAGCCAAATGGAAAAAGGGTAAGCTTAAATTTGTATAGTATAAGTGTCTGCCTATTGATTTGTTCATGGTAACATTATTTCAACTACGTTCTTAGTGAGATTCTTAACAGCCTCTGGCCTTAACTTGTGTACACCTCAAAGTAGCAGCAGTAGTTATGATAATGAAAACATAAACGAAAATGAAAAGAAAAATGCAAAATTGTAATCACGAATATGGTTATAAATGCTACAGTTAACATGACCTTTTCCATCTATCGATCCACTAATGATTAGCATGAGACGTTTCTCTAATCTGGACAATGAATGAATATCAAATATCAAAAAGGCTACTATCTTTTCTCATCCTAGCTATATCTTCATCGACCTCATTGTCTAATTAGTGACTAGTGTATATCATTGCTTCTTCCGAAACGAGATCCATTCACCTAATACAAAGTTAATGTGGGCCATTTGGTATTATCATAGCCTTGCTTCAATTAATCTTTATTGCATAGACGGTGAAAGAAAATAGTCCCATAAAAAATTGCTTTATCCCAAATTTACTATGAACTTGATCTCTAATTCAAATATCAATCCTAAAATAAAGTATGGTGAAATAAAAACTATAAAAAAGTAATACCAAATACAAAGCATTTTAGAGAAAATAATTTTATAACACAAACAAACATGCACAGTAACTTACATATGTGGAAGAAAAAATAACACCAATGTATTGTGACCGATGACATAGTCGGAGACGGAGGTACTGATAGGGCTCATAAATTCAGAGGAGACGCAAGGGCGGCACATGCGATGCGGAAATTGCAATTTAGAAAAGGCGATGAGAATTTTATGCAATTTAGGATATTTAAAGGAAAAGCAATAGGGAAATGAAAAAACGAAGTGGTGTATCTATTTATTGTTCTTTATCTTAACTGTAGCGATATGACAATGATTTGATAAACTGTAAATTTTTGACATTTTGGGGTTTGTTTACTTTGAGAGCAAAAGACCACCCAAGGAGGGGGAATGAAAAATGAATAAAATAAATGATTGTTTTAGTCGTAGTATAATTATTGTTGCTAACATTAGGTAGTTAATTGTTGTTAATCATAAAGGTAATTCTAATAACACTCTTTTCTTTCTTTCCCATCCTCGCATCTAAAAAAAATATACGTTCCACTTCCTCACTTTTCCATCCCACTTTGTTCCAAAAATATGCCTACATTATTTATCGCCCTATTTTTCTATCTTCTTCCACAGTAAAAGTAAAAGCATATGTTCTATCTTCTTTAGTAAAAGCATCGACCATTTTTCAAATTATTTTCGACTTAAGCGGAGCGGAAAGATAGATCTAAACATAAACGTATTTTCCACTTCAATTTTGTTTTATTTCTTCACCTCTCTCGATAATTTTTTATTGTAGCGCATTTGGTTTATTTTTGGAATCGTAAAATAACTCTAACTCAGTTGACGATGTTCGTACGTAGCACGGTATTTGTTATCACTACGTCTGAATCAAGCGCGATTAGTGCTTTAACTACGTTGCGCTATGGCGCTGCAATTGCTAATACAAGGTTTGAGGAGTAGCATAGTTTATGTAAGAATTGCACTGGTGATTGACGAGGTTTAATTTTTTTAAGAAAAAAGTTCTATCCTTTTGATTGCTCATTTTAAAAATACTTTTAGTAAACCAATATGTTTCCAATATCAACTTCCAAAAGAAATCGACGTGTGAAAGCAAGAAAACAAAAGAGTAAAAATCAAGTTAAAGACAAAGTCGGGACGAACAAGTTACTCTAGAGAAAAATATGGAATGAACAATTGGGGAGCAGGATGTGGAACAACAAATTAAAGATCAAATCGTTGGAGGGCAACATATGCATGATGATATCGCTACTTTTAGTAACACACGTAATACACAAATGTCTTTTGGAGGACCAAAGATTATCAATTGATTAATAGCCATGATACTCATGTTGCTTCATTGGTATGGAATAACAAGTTATATCCCTTAAATTTTACGTAATAAACTATTTTATCAAAATAGTATAATGTAATTCAAAATATTTTCTAGGAAGGTGATGCTCTTTATGTGTAAATCATGGTACAAAGGTTTTGAATTGGCAAGTTGATAGTAATGCTACAATTTTAAAGGATATTTGGAATCTTCAGGATTATATCCTCTAGTTGAGACTTGTTATAATTTGGCCAATAAAATACTTATATATGCTTTTGTTGAGCGTTGGCATCTTGAATCAGATACATTTCACTTACCATTCAGTGAAATGACCACAACATTAGATGATGTCGCTTCTCTACTATATATCTCAATTGAAGGATTACCGATACAAACATTTGATTAGTCCTAAAATGGATAATTAGTTCGGTTGTTAATAATTTAGGGATAAGTGCTACTGAAGCAAAAAATATTACGAAAGAGAGTGCTGGATATAAATTAACTTACTAGGTTGTATGAAATTTTTGATGGCGTCTGTGATGAGTGGGAAGGAAAAAAAATCAAATAAGCTGCTCATGCGCATATTTTATAATAGGAAATACTATTCGTGGATAACAGAAAATCCCACGTGTCTGTATGGTACTTAAATCAAATTGGTAATTTTGATAAAGTTCGTAATTATTCTTGAGATTCAGCAACCTATGTTGGCAATATAGAAAACTTGTTCTTATGAGTATACAGAAGTGAAATAAGTTGCATGTTTTCTAGGAATTTTGGAATCATGGATATATGAGCATTTTGTTTATTTGCATCCATCGACAAACATTTGAAACGAGACTTCACCAAGAGCAGCTCATTGGGATTTGACAAATGATCAACGTGCATCGTTTAAGGAAATAAAAATTTATCTTGATGATATTTAAGAACATGAGGCATGCTACTAAATATGAATCATAATATTGTGTTTGTTTGTTTCTCTAAATTATAGTTACCTCATCATTCTGTTTTTCATTATTTTAGGTATTTTTTTGTCTTTACAAGCATGCGAGAGATTTTCATTCTTTTCCATAAATTTCTTGGTCTTCAAGTTGTTTATTATGCCTAAATGTAGTAGAACCGTGTTATCCCACTCGTGTTTCGAGGCAATTTAGTAGGGTTCAAAATATTTCACGTCATATTCTTCGATTAACAAGAAAAAAGATGTGAGTCGGCGGATTAGGAATCTTAAGGCCAAATTAACACTAGAAGGGGGTGAATAATGTTTAATGAATTATATAAATATTTTTCAAATCCTTTAAGATGTTACTTAGAAAAATGTAATTAACAATCACAGAATTAAAGTACAGATAAAAGTAAATGCAATAAAATTAAAAAGGAAAGAACATACTAGGATTTTATACTGGTTCGGAGTTACCCTACATCCAGTCTCGCACAATTCCTTGTATGGATTTCTTTTCAACTAGTAAATGCAAATAAAATCTCGATTTCAAGGCTATGAGACACACCCTTCAGGATCCCGACCTCTGGGTAGAGTCACTTGATTTTCAGGCTGCAAGCACACCCACTTGATTTACGGGTTACTAAGCACACCTAATTGATTTTGCATGCTACAATCACACCTACTTGGATTTCAAGGATACCAAAAACACCACAAAATATAAGAGTATGATTTGGTAGAATTTACAGATTCAGATCTTAGATTTTGATTAAAATTGATCCTATAATTCTTGAATAGCATTTCGATCTTAGTTTGAGTGAGAGAGATGAGAGAAATCAGAGAGTAGATGAAGGAGAATCAAACTAGTAATAATTGAATTTGATTATGATTGAATTTCGGTAGAGTTTGGGTAAAAATTGATTTGGAAATCAAGCGAGTGAAAGGAGGAGAGAATAATAAGAGTGTGGTTACTAAATTTTTTTTTGGAAGTCTGGTATATATAGGAAAACAACGGTCATGTCCATTCGTGAAGAGGTACGATGAAAGGACACTTCATTCAAATTTGGTTTTTGAAAAGTACGACCCTATGTCAATATATGTATATGACATGTCGACATATCTCCTTTTATTTTGAAAAACACTTTAAAAATATTATTTTAAAAATCCTTTGCTATGTAAAATAATTTGGTACTTTATAGAATCATTAAAATATAGTTTATACACATTTTAGTCAAAATATAACTTAATAAAATTTTATAAAATAATTTTGAAAGATATAATAAGAGTATTCAATAATATGTATAAAAATCGATATAATTATAACTTATTAAAAATAAACAAAAATTCAATATATATAAACTAAAACGCTAAAATGATATCTTTATAAGTAAGAGATTGAAAATTATTTTTTGGGAAATATTTTGAAAAGATTGTTTAAAACAAGATATTTGAAAAACAATTTAAAACAAAATTAAAGAAGGAGAGAGAGATCGGGAAAGTGTTATCAAAGTTTTAACATAAATTCTATGACTCTATAACTTATCTGAAATATCTTGAAATTTTAAACTCTTCAATACTCACGAGTCTTCAATTATCATTATCTTGAATCAACTCATATATCAACATCTTGATATTATATAGTCTTCTTAATCAATACCTATTTAATATCCTGCACTATATACTATATATATCTTGATAAACTATTAATATAAATATTTTATATAATGTCCTATAGTTGTTGTCTTCAAAACCAAAACCTAAGGTACTAACAATCTCCAACTTTTTGATGATGATAAATCTGTACATAAAATATAATATAACTCCCCTTGGGTTACAAGACTCCCTAATCTATGCCTATATTTTATATATTTCTTCCCTTTGTCATCTACAAAAATAACCAACTAAAACTATTACTCTAACCTTGCTCTAATTCTAACTCTAACACCCCCTAAATAAAATACCAATCAATATGTATAAGACTTATATATAATGATGATGAGAAAGATTATGTAAAAACAATACATGATTAGATAATCATGAAATAGTCATAATCGATCCAAATATTCATCCAATCAAACAAAGTTTATGTCATGCACCATTCGAACAAATCCATACAAATTAAACCAATCAAATTCAAACCAAATCAAGTATTATTATTTATATACAATCAAACCTATTTAAACTAGACATTTTAGGAACTTCAACCCATCCATCAATGCTAAAGATTGGATCCGCTTTGATAGCATCCCAATATTCATCATCTTTGTTGGTGGTACACTTTGGATTGGTGGTTTCTTAGATTGAAAGAAATAATGTTCTTGAATATTTCAAGAATTTGTTCAAGGTTTTCGGTTAGTTTTTGGATAGGAGAAGACGTTGATTTTTATTAGAGTTTAGGAATGAAATGGAGTGAAGATAGAGACTGGAAATAATGATTTTCTAGAGTGAATACACGCACACATATATGGGTAATAAGTCATTTGAAATGAATTGGTATTTGGTAGTTATTATTTTTTATTTTTCAAAAAATTTGAAAAATGGTCGTTATATGTCGACATACATGCTTGGCATATATCAACATATGCACTATAATTTTCAAAACCACTTAATTTTAATTTTCTATTTTATCCAACCTATACTATTATATTTGTATGACTTTCCAAAGATAATTGACGATGTATAACAGTAAGAAATAGAATTTTCGTTGATAATAAGGAGGAGTATAAGAAATAAAAGAAAGTTACATGAGATTCAACATAAACTAAAACTAGAAAATCCAAATGCAAGCATAGATTAAACAAACAACTAGAAAGATATGGATGAAGATGAAGAAGAACCACCAAGCATACGGATGATCTTTCTAAAGAATTTGTCAATTTTGTTGGAAATTGAGGTAAATCTCTTTGGAAATGATTTCTTAAGCTTTCTTTGATTATGAATGATCTTCTCTTGATTGTTTTAGAAGATCTTGTTGGATGGATTAGGTGGCAATTGATACTTTCCAAAGAAGTATCCACCTCCTCTTCTTGTTCTTCCTCTTCAACTTCAATTTCCTCTCCTTCCTCTTACTGTTCCTCCTCTTCTCTTATTTCTTGCTCCTTTTGCCAAGCCAACCTTTGTTCCTTTTCCACAAGCGTTTCGTAAGGCTCGAAAAAGGGTACAATATGCATAAATGAAATGTTGGCCTTGTCGAATATTTTTTGAGGAATTGTTTTCTCTCCGTTAAGGTCAACACCAAAATAGTTGAAAATACGAGTAAGATACAAACCATGAAATGGAATGTTTTTATGTTTAGAAAGCTTTTTAGGAAAAAAAATCATCCAAAATGACTTGAGACCAATTTATATTGTATTGCCATAAGTGGAGAAAAGTGCTTTGAAAACCTTTTATGTTGAGTTATCATAATTATCGTTTTAGGAGTGATACTTTGTTGCAAAAGAAGGCTTAAGGTTCTTACTTTTGGACGCAAGTTTTTGTTAAAATCATCATCAGTTTCAAAAATATCATGAATTACTTCACAATGTTGAAAATCCATTTGAAAAATTGAAAGGTCCATTCCACTAGATTTGCATCCAAGAATGTGACCCAAAAGTTCACAATTTGAACAATTTACGTCCCCTTGGCACCGCTTCAAACTTCTCATTCTCTTCCATTATAAAACTTTCCTTTTAAATTTGCATAAAACATCTTCACTAATTTTGGATAACAAATGAAATCATTTTGAGAAGCATTAGTTAAACCAAAAATTTCATTTGCAAACAAAGATTAAAAAGATCATAAGTAGGGAAATTTTCAAAAATAGCTAATTTCTAGGACAGACATTTTCGAAAGATAAATACTCAATATAGGCTTGCATGACTTCTTGATCATTAAAACGATATTCTTTTATGTTTTTAAAAAGCCTCATGGTTTCCATAGTATTGTTTGAGAATGCCATTGAAGAGTAGTTTGAAGAGATAAGAGAGTTAATGATTTTTAAATTTGAAAGACGAAAGTGAAGAATGAATAGATGGAGATGGAGTAAGTAAATAGAAAATGAAAGGACATGTTTTCAGACCAAAGACAACTTTTTAGAACATTGGAGTTGGTGAAAAGGTAGTGGAAAATTCAAATTTGGAATTTGAAGTCGAAATTCAAAATCTATCCACATATGTCGACATATGCACATGGGTATGTTGACATGTAAGACGAAATTTCGAAAAATAATTTTTGTTTAACTATATCCTATTTTATTATATATATCTATTTATAATTATTCTATTTTCAAAAAAATTATTTTAAATATATTTATATTATTATTATATTATAAAAATATATAACATGTATAAATTTAAAATATAATCACACTATATTCAACCAACATTATTATTAATTCTATAGGATATTCCTACCAACCATAAGGAAACCAAAAGAAAAAATTCATGCAAGAATAAAAAATTGAAGAAATTAAAATTTTGATATATTAAAAGCTTATTTTTTTTCTTGTTACGACCCCTATTTTTGATAATTAAAACTATTAAATTAAATAAGATTTTGAAATTTAATATTGTGTGAAATTAAAATTTATGTTTTATTAATGATAAAAAATAGTTAGAATATGATTTAATAATGTTGTTTGAATGTTATTGACAACTATTTTAATGTAATTTCAATCAATTGAAATAACTGTAAAGTTAACTTGGTTATAATTGTAAATAAGGAATAAATTAAATACTGGATTCAATGTTGAAATTATCTGTTATTAATTTAAATAGGTTTATTATAGGATTAAATAAATTAATTAGTACATAATTTATTAGCTTCTGTTTGTAAACAATAAATCTAAAAATGTGTTTGAATTACTAATGTGTAATAATTTTTTTATTTATTATTTTATTATTAAATCTGTTTGAAATTAATTTGAAAATCATTAAAATTAATGTAGTTGAAATATTACAATTAATCCGGTAAAAGACGTTAACTGTTGAGTGATGAGAATAGTAAGTTGGAAACTTATGTTAATTTTATTCATCGGGTAATGGTGATTTACTATAAGAATTTAAATTTAAATAAGAGATTTTATTTGGAATATAAATCTTACTAAATGGATCTATTATAGTTGTAGTTGAACGTTGAAATCAGTGTAATATTTAAATCTTGGATTTAATATAAGAAATTGCATTTTAAAAGATTATAAATTCCTATCCGATCAAGAATAATGAAAATTGTTAACTTTTAATCTAGAATTTAAAGGTGATTAAATTGATTTTAAATAAATAATTCATTTAATTAACGTGTAAAATTGGTTTTTGGCACTGTCTTGGAGTTTGACGAAACCAGTTTCATCGGATCTATAATAGTGAATTGTAACAACCCGCATATTTATCGAGTTTACATTTAAATATTTTTATTTAAATATTAAATCGTTAATCGGATTTTGGTCCGAAAAACTACTTTTTGCAAACGGTCAAATTAGGACTCGAGACCACTTCCATTGAGTTCGAAATGTCGTTTACAACTTTTTAAGTATAAACATCGATAGGTTTGGAGTTAGTGAAATTTCACTAACTTTTCCCGCTTTGGACTTTGGGTTAGTTTAGCCTATTAAGCCCAAGTTCCAACCCTCTTCTCCTCACTCTTCATAAATTTCCTAACTAACTCAAGCTTTAGCATTAATGGTGAAGAGAATGGGAAATTAAAACTCCAAGCTCAAATTCAATTGCAACTCCATCATTCAACTCCAAATTCAAGTAGAAGATATTGGATTCAAGCTTTGGATTGCTTCTCCTTGCTTTCAAGCTTCATCTTCATAAATTTTAGTGCAAAGGTGAGATTTTTATCTCACAATTCTAGCCTATAACTATATTGGACTGTTGGGAATGATTCCCTATCATTTTTGCATGCATGTTAGCATTTGGTTTGGATTGGATTGGCGAAAAACTCCAATTTTTAGCGTTTTGGTGAATTTTCTGCACTTAGGTCGTTCTGGCCATTTTTAGGTCGTTCGGAGTTAAGTCGTTCGTCCATGGGTCGTGAGTCGTTCACGAGTTAACTTTAGGTCGTTCTGGAAGAATTGGCACTTCGGAATTAGGTCGCTCACGAGTTAAGCCTTAAGTCGTAGGTCGCTCACGAGTTAGGCCTTAAGCCGTAGGTCGCTCGCGAGTTAAGCTTTAAGTCTTAGGTCGTTTCCGACCTATAATCTCTAGGCAAACGTTAAGTCGCTCGCCCTGGTTTATCTCGTAGGTCGTCTCCGACCTAAGCTCCTGATAAGTCGTTCGAGTTAGGTCGTTGGACCATTTACCTTAGGTCGCTCGTCCACTAGGTCGGCCTGGTTTATCTCGTAGGTCGTCTCCGACCTAAGCTCCAGATAAGTCGTTCGAGTTAGGTCATTGGACCATTTACCTTAGGTCGCTCGACTCTGTTAAGTCGTAGGTCGTTAGACCTTAGGTCGCTCGACTCTGTTAAGTCGTAGGTCGTTAGACCTTAGGTCGCTCGACTCTGTTAAGTCGTAGGTCGTTAGACCTTAGGTCGCTCGACCCTGTTAAGTCGTAGGTCGTTAGACCTTAGGTCGCTCGACTCTGTTAAGTCGTAGGTCGTTAGACCTTAGGTCGTTCGCATTCCTTAAGTCGCTCGACCCCTCCACACTAGGTCGCTCGGCTTGCTTGAGTCGTAGGTCGTTGGACCTTAAGTCGCTTGCCTCCCTTAACTCCAGTTAGGTCGCTCGGCCATTGTGTTAGGCCGCGTGAACCCTTAGGTCGTTAGACCTCACTTTGCTTTAGGTCGTAGGCCGCTTGTCTTCACTTAGGTCGTACCGTTTTGGACGGGGCGCTGCCCCGCACCCCGCCGGGGGCGCTGCCCCCTGGACCTCCGCGACCTGACCGGGCAGGTCGAACCCCGTAAGCGGTGGCGTTGCCCCCGCACCCCCACCTTGGGGGGTTGCCACCCCCCTGGACCCCCCCTCCGTAGGGGATCTTATCTGAAAAACATTGAGCTGATTTCCTTGGATTTTATTCACATCTCCGTATGCGATTTTTGTGACTGATTGTTTCTACAATTGCTTATGTGTTTTGTCACTTTATAATATAAAGGTTTCAATACTAGTAGTAAATATCAAAACTCTTTTAACAAACAATTTCAACTCTATTTTTAATAACAAAGCTCTTTTCTTAAACCGTTTTCCAATCTATTAGTATATACAAGCCTTTACCTCACTCGGATGAGAAATCTAATTAAACGACTTAGTAAAACAAGTGGTATGAAACGCTTGCGTTCACTTCGTCGGTTAATTCTTGGACTTGTTCGATTGAACCTCTTGTGACAATTTTATTAGTGAAGATTTACAGTTTGTTCGTAAATATTTAAGTTAAGCAAGTGGTTATGGGACATGAAGCTAAACTTCTATATTTACTAGCTTAGTGTAATTGACACTTCTCGTTGATCTTGATGATCGCTTTATGAATTAGACTAGCAATTGCGCGATGTCTCTTTCATTGCAAGGTTAGACTAGACACCACTTGTGTGATTCCATTCACACATACCTTTCTGCTTTTTGGTTAGTCTTGACCTCATTCTGTGTGATTCCACTCACACATGTGGGGTAGCTCCCCATGGTCTTCGGACCGTCATGTGATAGGCCTCTTTCCCTTTTTATGATTTCTGGATTTCTCGTGTTGATTTCTGGAATTTATGTCATTGACTTGTTATGAGTACAAGTTTAGGGTATGATGCCCCCTTCGAATCTTTGAGAAGATTCTTGTGATATTGATTATCTCTTATTGATTGATCTTCTGTTGATCATTATTTACATACTTATAGCGGTATGTCGTTATGGATGTTTATGTTTATGCCATATCTTTTATGTTATATCATGTCATCTGATATTTATAGCTAGACTGATCCGTTTATTATTTTCTTAAATAATACTCGGATCAGACCGAGATGTTACAGGTGCTTCTGCTTGACTTCTTCCCAGGGATTCATCACTCTGACTTTTGGCTAACTGTTTAGATTAGCAGTTTTTGTTGTATACACTTGAGATATAGACTCATAGTTGTATTCTTTTGTATAGCACGTGTTGCTATTCTTTTGTATTATCGTGGATCTTATTGACCACTACTCTGATGTACACTTTCATGTGTTAGTTATATATTCATATCTTCTTCCGCCTTTGTGATATGGATATCTGTGACTGATTTGTGATATGATTATTTCTATGTTTGTTTCCGAAGATTATTTATAGCCACCGTGTGATAAGCTATTACATGGATGGTCGCTCCTCAATAGCCTTATTCTCCGTGCTAGTTGACAGCACTTCTCCGGAGTGTTCTTGGCTAGCGTGGGTATAGAGGTGGGGCGTCACATGAATTATCGTTTGGTCATGCGAATTCGAAATGCGTAGAAATCGATTAATGGAATTTAAATAAATATAATTTGATTTTTGAAAGCTAACTTCTATATACAATGAAAGTGGGACTTGAAACTAGTTCCATTGAGTTCAAAAGTATCGAAAACCTATACTTTGATATATGGGATGACCTACTTTCGTTTCGGGAACAAAACGGGCTTTTCGGGTTGTTGTTATTGTTTATACCTAATTCAATCTGCTCCATCTGTTCTTATCCATCTCTGCCTTTGTATAGGCTGTTATAAACCCTAATAGTTTCTCATTTTTATTTTTTCTGTATGTATATGTTCATTTATCCGTTCCTTTTCAATGGTAGACTTTCTAGAACCCTATTTCCCAATTCCAAATCAAATCGAAAATTTAAACTCCTCAAAATCTATCGAATTATATATCGTTGCTAAGCTCTCAATGAAAGCAATCCACGTTTGTAGTTCATTTTCGCAATCGAGTTTCGGTTTGTCTAGAAATCATTGAAATAGTTTCAGCCGTCTATCCTAGGGTTTGCAAATCAACGGTGGATCGCCGACCAATCGACGATCGAAAGGCACTGGCGTGTAGAGGAGGCTGAGGCGAGTCCATCCATGCGATTGGTTGTTGAGATAGTCGTCGCGATTCGCCATAATTAGCCAATACGCTAGCGGTGGCGCATGCACCTGGAGCGCTGTAAGGGGTCGCGCGAGCATCTCTCGAGGCGACTCGGTGAGGAGAAAGTGAGGTGGTCTCCAATCTGGCCGAAGGTGGCCATAGGCGTGTTGGCGTGTCTGTGATCAGTGGTGACCGTGGGTTACAGTGAAGTCGTTCACATATGAGGGTTGTAGATGGTAAGCTAACTACGAATTTGCCCCCATATTTTATTTTAATTTAAAATTTAAATTTCAACCATCTAACATCGATAACTTTTGCAAACGAACTCAGATTTGGACATGGTTTCTTCCGTTAGGATCATTTCGAAATTCCAGATAATGGAAAACTGGTTTGGTTGGATTTAGAGACTGTTGGATTTTTGTGCTTTTATTGGATTTTAAATCCACGACAAATCAAAGGTAAGTGATTTAACCCACGCACAAATACTAAACCTTCTTATGTTAGTTGAATTGAATTTATGAATAGATAAGAATTTTATTGATTGCTCTTTAGTCATTTAAATTGTCTTTTAAATTTAATTTGAATTATATTGCCATTTAAATTAATATTGAAATTAAATTGATACTTAAATACCTAATATTGATAACCGGTTACTGGTTGTAATTTATTGAATGATTTGGATGTTAATTGTGATGGATGTCTATTTGCTGCCATTTTTGATGATTAGATGTTTATATCCCTTTTATCACTATGAGTTGAAATGATACATACCCGAATGATCTTATAGATTAGGGAAAACCATTATGGGTTAAAATGATGCATACCCAAGCGATTTTATTGATTTGGAAAAAATTGATTCGGAATACGGGTTGAAATGATATGTACCTAGAAAATTTAACTATTTTGGATTGAAATGATACATGCCCAATCACTTCACCAGAGGGTAGAAAATTATATATGGACACCGTTGGTCAGTTTTAAATTATTTTCTAAATGGTAAAGTATGTTTGATTTTTAAATTTGATTTTTAAATTTAATTTAATGATTTTATTTTTAAATTTATACTTGAAAAATTATTTATTTTATATGTTCTAAAGCTTCAAATTATAAGTTAATATAAGTTTTTAAAAACCTAAATTTTAGGATTTTAACTTACAATTTTATTTATTTTTAAAATATATAATTCAAATAATGTAATATAATAAAATCACTTTAAAATTTTAAGTTAATAAAATATTCAATATAGTCTTACATGATTTATTTAAAAATCACTTACAATTTTATTTATTTTTAAAATATATAATTCAAATAATGTAATATAATAAAATCACTTTAAAATTTTAAGTTAATAAAATATTCAATATAGTCTTACATGATTTATTTAAAAATTTAATTTAAGATAAATATAGACTTTTATAATAACTGTAATAGATAAAAGATTTTTGTAAAAGATTTTTAGAATTTTGTAAAAGGTTTTGTAAGGAATATATAACGGTTTTGTAAGAGATCTTATAATGGATTTTATAAAAGGATTTTTATAAAAGATTTTTATAAAGGATTTATATAATGATTTTATAAAGGAGTTTATAAGGGTTTTAAAGGATTTATAATGGGTTTTATAAAAAAAACTTGTATAAAGGGATTTGGAATCGTTTTAAAGGAATTTGCGCAGAAGTTATGAAAAAGGGAAGAGTTGTAAATTGTTTTGGAATTTGTAAATAGCTTTATAAATGGTTCTAAAGCATATAAATAGTTTATAAATGGTTTAAGAGAGATTTAGAAATTATCTTGAAATTGATTGAAAGATTTCTTCCTCAGCATTTATGAATATATTTATACTTTTGGAATAAGTATATGGATATTTTGATACGAAGGTATAAACTATTTTCTGGATTTATTATTAAAATGATTTATGAAATGACAACAGTGTGAAATAAGCATTTGATTGTTAAAGAAACCGGGGTCGGATATTGTCATACTCTCTGCCAATTTCGAAACCACTTTAACAACTGTGCACATGGCGGAGAATCCAAAATGAAGTAGGATGGTTTGGAGAATGCTACTGGTATGAGGTAAGAACGCAGCCCTGACCTTTGGGCTAGCTTTATACGACTAAAACTGTAACGACCCATGTAAATTCGATGTTTAAAATGAATATAATTAATAGGATTTTTAATTTAAATTTAGAAAGGAATAAAAATCTTAGTTATTTATATGAAAGAGTATGTGAAATTTGATGTACCAAGGGAAATTAGAATATACAAATTTAACTATATATTGTAATTAATAGAAATAGTGGAAATTGTTGCATTGGATATAAGTTAGAATAAGTAAAGTAATGCAAGTATTGGATTTAACAATGAAATAAAATATTGATATTGAATGTAGATGGGTGAAATAAAGAAATGCAGGACAATAAATAATTTATTTAATACAATCCCTTTTATTTGTTAACTATTGTAAGGGTTAATTAATTATGAAAATTTGGAAATAGGTTCAAATTGTATGTTAGACAATCAAATTTCAATAACTAAAGTTAGTAATTAATGGATTAAATGGAATAATTAATTGGAGTTAAGATCTAAATTTGTATGTGAGCATTAATTGATATTGGAATATAAAGGGGTAAATTTATAGTATAAAATGTAGACATCACCTTTAAGATGATGGGTTTATAATTGATGCATAATAGGGAAATCAAATGAATGGGTTTAATTGAATAACAATTAGCAATTAATGAATGAAGAGAAATTTTAAGGGCGTAACTGTTTTCGTTAAATTAATTTTGGTAACAAATTGTATTGAATATAGATTTAACGTTGTGTGATGTATTTAAGTAATAATTGGAGAACAATGTAAATTATATCCGTGAATGGTCAATTCAATTAAACAACAAGATTTTTAAATAAATAAACGTTTTTATTTAGGTTTCAATTTGTTAATTTATGAAGTTTAATGGGAAATCAATTGCAATAAATTGCCCTAATTTATGCAGTTAGAGGAGATTTAGTTTTGCATTATAGATGGAAGTATAATCTAAATTGATAGGTAACAAACTTAAGAATAAAATTTAGAGCTAATAGGTGACAAATTTATATAATTGTTTATTTACGTAATGTGTACGTAAGCTTTGGTAAACCGATTTCTATCGATCCAAATCTAACGATTTGTTAATATAGATTTAAGTATAGGAGCAGCATTTATTAATTGAATTGAAGTATTACAAAATAAATGAAATTCAACGTTTAATATTACATTTTTGTAAGTAAGATAATATGTGTAAGTATTGTTAAGGTTATTCATATTTGACAAATTTATTGAGTTATAAGGATTAATATATAAATTAATGTTAGTTTAGGATATCGTTACTTGGTGATTTGTTATAGAGTAACGGGAGTGTGAACGTAAAATAACAAAAGCATAGATTTATGGTAGGACATAATTTATGGTTTTGGGAATTTAAATCCAAAGATTTATTTATTTGAGGAAATAATACGTATTAAATCTCAACTCGATATAATCAATGCAAATTTAGTAATTAAAAATAAATTGCAAGTTGGTAATTTAGGATGTTTGTGAGTAAATTTGCAGGTAAGATAACTTTTAAAGTTTTACCCATTCATATAATTTATTTAAATATATATAAATCAAATGGCAACATTGTGTTAATAATAGTCGTAAGTGAATTTGAATGCTAAAGGGGTAACAATCGTTTTAGGTTAACCGTTTATTTAATATATTAAGTCTAGACTGGTAATCGATTGAAATAAAAAAAAATTGTTTTGTTAATGTGACTTAGTTAATAAAGAGGAATTTATATGAAATGAAGCATGCATGAGAAATGCATTATAATTCAATGTTATGTTTACCCATTAAATGTATACTAGGTTAAGTATCAAATAGAGGGAAAGAAAAGTAAATATTGAATTGATTGATGAATAATTATTCATTGGATAGAAATTTAATGTAAAGTTGATATTAATTGTATAAAATCTACCTAAGATAATGAATTGCAATAAATTGTGGGTTGATAATAAGGTGTGAATGGAAATTTGATTTGTTATATTAAATGAATAGATTCAAATTGTATGTAGATAATAAATTGCAATAATTAAAGTTGGTAATAAATGGAATATCAAACTATTCATAAAGTGAATATAAGTAGATGTAACAAATGAATAGGAAATGCTAGTTATTCATAAAGTGAAGGAATGGAACCTAGATGGAATAAGAAATTGGATTTAGAATCTTAATTTGTAGATGTGCATATATTTATAAATGGATTAATTTATGAAATAAAATGGTAAATAATTATAATATTGTTATTAATAATAGACGTTACTTTAAGGATAACTAAAGTAGTAACGTAAGGTGAAAATGCAAATTAAAAGGGAAACATAAAATTTAGTTAAGGTAGTAATTTATGAGTTGGGAATAAAATTCAAATGTTATATTAGGCAGTAAATCAATTTGGGAATAAAAATTTATTTAGTTGGGGTAAATTGATATACACTAATGTTAAATATATACATAAGATGATGATTGATTTATTAAAGAGAATTGAATACGAATGGTATAAAATTTCATTTGAAATAAGATTTTTTAATTTATTGAATTTACTTTAATTAAAGGTAAGCACTAAATTTTTTGCAATAAATCTTTATTTGATATGGAGGTTTGGTTAATAAATTTGAATCTAATTGCAATAAGAAATGATAGGAATGGTAAGTTGACCATTTATTCATAATAAGATCTAAAAATCAAATAAATGGATTATTGGAATTTAAATTTGACAAATTGTGAATTCATTCGAATTCGGATCCATCTGTCTATTCCAACTTCATCTATAAATACCCCGCTAAACCCTAGCCTCCGCCTATTCTCATTTGTCTGCGCGTAAAATTTCATCAGCTCCTTCTCCTCCTCAATGGCAGACAAACAAATCCTAGATCCAAATAAAAATTCCAAACCAAATCAAAAGCTAAAATTCAAACTTCTCAGAAAAATCTGGAAGCAAAACGCATGAGGGAGAGAGGGAAAGAAAGGGGGATGACGTGGCGCTTGAAGGTGTTCTTTTATTTCTATTCTTTTTTTTTTTTTGAAATTTCAATCACCATTAATGCGTATAACTTTCTCCTACGAACTCCGTTTCACGCGAGTTTTTTTTGTTAGGATCGTAAGAAAATTCCAGATCTTTTGACACTGGTTTGAACAGATTTGAAGACCATCGAATTTTTGGGTTTAAATCGGATTTAAATTCGATTTAAATTCAAAAGGTGAGTGTTTTAACCCACTCACAATTTTTAAAATTTCTTATGTTTGTTAAATTGATTTTAGATATGAGTAGAAATTTATTTATGACTATTTGACATGTTTTATTCCTTATCTCTATTAAATCGCATTTATTTAATTTAACTGTTCATAAATGTTATTACTGCGTATAAATTGACAGTCATAGTTATTTATTTGCATATAAACTGTTAGTTTAATAGTTGTTATGTAACGACCCAGGATTTTTATTAATTAAAATTTGAATATTTAATTAATTTTAAATATTAAGAAGTGAATTTATAAGTCAAATAAATTTTTATTTTGAATTATTGGATTTAATTGGATAATTAAATCAATAATTTAATACGTTAAATTATGGAAATAATTGAAAATTGAGTTAAATATGATTGAAAATGATTTGTAAAATTTTATTTTATCATATTGAAGTTAGAATGATATTTTAGAACTTTTAAAATGGAATTAAAAGTTAATTTGTGAAAATTGAATATTTTAATATTAAATCGACTAGTGAAAATAGTCAATTTTTGAACAGTCTCAGAATTGAACGAAACCAGTTCCATTGGATCCGTAATAGTTAGTTATTACCGGATTTCAATTTTCGTATCAATCGGAGCTACCGTTTGATCGTGGCAGCTCGAAACGCATCGAATTATTTTTAATTTTAATTTGGCGAGTTAAAATAGCCATTTTTCAAAAAGTCTCGGATTTCGACGAAACCAACTTCATCGGATCCGTAATGTGATATTATTGTAAGGTTTCAAATTTCAAGTCAATTGGATTTACCGTTTGTCCGGTACAAATTAAAACGCATAGAAAATCGTTTAAATCGGTTTAATTTAAATTGAGCGTTTATTGCCATAACTCGTACAGATGTCCGAATCAGCTTTCGAAACCTGTTCCATTGTGTCCGAAACGCGGGGTAAACCCTAGAAACGCTGGTTACGGCGCGTAAATCGAAGTTCGGAATTTCCGGGATGAATAGTGTTCGATTTTTTCCTATAAATACACCATAAATTCTCAAAAAAAGAAAAAAAAAAGAAAACCCTAATCTAAACGCAGCCGCCACCCAGGTTTCAATGGCCAAAATTGTTCCAACTTCTCCTCCAATTATCTCCCAATCCACTCAATGATTTCGAAAACCTTCAACTAAGAAAATGTCAAGCACACTAGGATCTACAACTTCAACGGTTGTGATGGATTTTCATTGAGTGGATTGACGGCAATTTGCATTTGAAGGTCACGTGTTCAACCACGTTTTTCGTGCTATAGGCACGACCGAGCTTGATGGCGCTTGGGGCGGTGGTGCACTGGAGTGGGGGCTTTTGAACGGTGCTGTCGTGATGTGGTTTCATCGACAAATGGGGGTGCGGCCTTGAGGAGTTGAACGACGTTATTGGGTTCGGTTTCTTTACTGTAGGGTTGAAACGTGAGAGGGAGAGGGAAAAAGGGGGACGGCTGTGATGAAGGGGTTCTGGAATCTACGGCTAGGAATCAGTTAGGTTTAAAAATTTATAAAATTATGTTGTATTTGTTTATATAAATACGAGCAAACTTCAAAAATTCATAACTTTTTCATACGAGGTCGAAAACGCGCGAAACCAGTTGCGTTGGAATCGTATGAACGAGCACTACGCGATGGAATTGGATTGGAGTCGTTTGGAGTTAGTGAGAATTTTGGGTAAAATTAAACGTCCGTTTAATTTTATTCGAAATAAATCGCTAAAACAAAATTGAAATCAAGGTGAGAACTTCTCACTCAATCGAATTAGTTTCGATTTTATTTTAAATAGTTAGATTTAAAATATTTGAATGCATGTTTGAATGATGATTGTTATCTATTGATTGTTAAAATAGACATTATACGCCGTTAGTAAGCGGATGTTATTTATTAAAAACATATACCGTGAATATTTCATAAACAGTGAAATTGGTATTATATATAATAACAATATATATATATTGGCATATGTATATATTGGAGTTATTGATTTCCCGCATTTATTTGTTTAGAGGATGAGACCCTATTGCGCCGTCTATTAAGCGGATAATATTTTAAATCCCATATACCGCGATAATTTCGTACTCGAGCGAAATTGGTATTGTGCTAATGTTTGTGGATGCAGGAAAACAGGTTGGAGGGATCCAACAGGATTCCTCAACAGTATTTATTTGATTTCAGATATTTTGATATTTGATGGATTATCATATCGATATATGATATCGTTGTTGTCGTGATTGACTATTTGGTGTGTAGCATCATTGGACCAAATTTTGAAATTTTAAAATGATTTTTAAAGTGATTTTTGAGAAGTATACGTTTTATAAAAATAAATTTTGAATTGATCCATTTTAAATAAATAAACGTTATAATTTTTAAAGTTATAAAAATTATGATTTTTGAGAAATATAGTTAAAAACTGATTTTTGAGAATATGATGCTAATGATTTTATAAAATAGTTTAATTGGGATTTTAGAATTTATTGTGAAAAGTTTAAATATAGGATTTATAAAATTTAATTATTTTATGAATCAAAATGGTGAAATAATAAAGGAGTTTAAAAACGTTTTAAAGATTAATATGAATTGATTTATATAAGAGATTTATAAATGGATATTAATAAATTGAAATATTGACATTATAAAACGAGTTTTTATAAGTGTTGGAATGAAGTGAAAATGAATTTCATAAATGAATGAAATTTATAAAATTATAAACGGTGAAGTTATAAATGAAACTTTATAAACAGTAGGTTTATAAAATTTATAAAGTTATAGAAAGAATGAATTTTGGATAAATAAACAATCTTATAAGTTATAAGATTTATAATTTGGGAAGTTAAAAGAACGATTTTGTAAAATAATCGTTTTATAAGTGTTTAACTTATAATGTGAACCTTTAGTTTCTAATTGAGTTATAAATCGAATAGGTTAATAAAGAAAATTTATAAAAGGAAGTTGTTATAAAATAATTAGAAATGGGATTTATAAACGTTGTTTTATAAATTCGCAAATGACTTATTTTGATAAGTAAATTGTTGAAACCTATAAATGAAGTTATATTCACGTTGTTGACAGTGAATAACCCTTAGAAATAAAATGAATGGAAATGATGTTATTTGTTAACGTAGTATATTCACGTTTTTGAATAGTGAATAGTATGTTAAAGAGATTGTTTAGAATGTGAAATTTTGAACTGAATTAAAACGATCTAACGATGTTTTAAGATATGTTAAGATTCGAAACCATAGATTTCAACATTGATTGTTGAAATAGACGTTTTCGAGAAATAGAAGGAAATGGTGGACTATAACACTGTTGTTATAGTAAATGGTTTCCGAAAGGAAATGTTTTGTATAGTATTGGGATTTATATATCTATCTTAAATTCGAATCCCTATACTAGTGATTTTGGGTTGTCGTAACGATGTTTTACGCAACATTCGTTTTGGCCCAAATAAATATGACTAAGAGAATGATTTCCTTAAAGAATGAAATATATACTTAATTTCGATTGAAGTATATTGAATATTTTCCAAGTGTTGAAAATAAAAAATTTTGTGAATTACTTATTAAATAAGTATGGAAATGTTTTCCAATATAAAGTGAATATCTTAAGAATTTATCTTTTTGAAGATAAATTGAAAATGAATAATTGAAATCGTATATTCATAGATATTTTGAAATATAAATTCACTATGGAATTTATAAGTGAAAGGGGGAATTTGTTTTACAAATAAATATTGATTTTTTTGAAGTATTGAAATTATATATCTTGTAAAGATATTTTGGAAAGTAAATAATTTGGAAAATTATTTGGAATCTGGTGATGTTGTGCATATCCATTGATAGTTCAATAACCGACTATCAATATTTCCCTTTGAATGGGTATTTGATGTGATTTGTTTGAATTTGAATGTCACACTTATTTTTGAATAAGCGCTCACTATTCGGGTTAACCGGGAAAGGACCATGGCGTCGTATAACCCATTCCGAATATGTGATACGTCGTTATGAATCGCATTGAAGATCGGTGTTGAAGACCCGGTATTTGCGAAAGCGATAGGATGACCTGTCGATTGTCTCTGCACTGAGTTGCAACGGTATAGAGACTCCCTAAGTGATGGGAAATCCGATCAGGATTGTGAATATCCGGATTGCAAGGACTTCTTTGTAAGTGCCTTCGGTTTTGTTCGAGCCCGGAACAGACTTGTATGGATAGTATGCCTGACATTACAAGTTGAGATATAAAGCCGATTTCTTTCAAATATATTTCTGTTGGTGGCGGAGAATTTATTCTTTTAGCTTAACACCCTTCTCTGAGACGTACGAGCTCAGAGGTTATGTAGTTGAATGTTATCAGCGATATATTCCCAATTTGGTAATGTGACATGCTGAGTGTTGCTGTAAATGATCATTGTGTTGATTATTGTGATAGGATCGTTTATTTGATCGTCTATCTTGGTGATCATTTCTATGATCATTTGTTGACCCAAAGCATGGCTTTTGTATAAAGTATGTTTTTGTGGACGTGACTTCGTCGAGCCTCACACCCCGTGAATGGTCAAAACAGGAAAGATGCGGCAAGGTTATGAGGGGTAGCGCCCTTTAGGATGTGTGCATTTCCTTTTGGAAAAGGGTGGTATCATGGTATGGAGCCCAGATACTTACTCATGTTGAAAACACTTTATGATTGTGTGAATTGATTGCGAGCGCTCGGTTAAAGGTCCCAAAGGACCGGGGGATGGCATATTCGGTCAGTTGTTACTCAGTTAGGGGTAACCCGGCCTTGTGTTGGTAGAGATCCGGTTTGGTTCTCGGGGATGTCCATCCAGAGGCATTCTCATGTGGCAATGGGAAGTTCCTTGGCCTGATCATTCGTTGGAAATCCAAAGAAACAATACGAGACTTGTACAGTTTTAGTTGTATAACCTGCTATGGAATGTGGCGGTAACCTTCTATTGAACATAGTTAGCTATAGTAGGCATACGATAATGGTCGTATGTTGGCTAAGATTTATATTCTACTTTCGAAATATTTTCCTACACTATGCACTAGTAATAATATCAAATGTTCTTTTTAATGCGTATCAAGCATCTTTGACTATCATAAGGAGAAATCTCCTCCGATTCTGCGTTTGCATGTGTGTGTGTGCGGGAGGCCTTATGGTAGTCTCATTTTTAAAAGCATTGCGAATTGACTTTAAAAATATTCCTCTATTTTGATTTTAAAGATAAATAAACTGTTTTGAGTTCTCACACCAGTCACATGACTGACTTGGAGTTTATTGTTTTCCTTCCTAAACTCTGGGTGCCCACAAATTTTCACACGGGCAGTTAAGAGTTAGGTTTATCAGGATATTCTGGATATTTTGGAGTTGCTGGAGGCAAGCTGGATGGCATGGCGTATTACTAGTTATATAGTATTTCTTTTTCCGCTGCACTGTTTGATGTTGTTGTTGTTGTACACTCTGATGATGATATAATGAAATGTATAAAATGTAATAACTGATATAGTTCTTTGTTCAAAGATTATTCATTTATTATTATATGTTGTTCCGCTGCGAATTGTGAGATTCTGATGTTGTTCTGTTGTTTTCTGTTCCGTTCTATGTTCTATTTTCTTTCTGTTCTATTTTCTATTCTCTTTTCTCTCTATCTTCTATCTTCTTCTCTCTTTTTCTTTGTCTTTTCTTTTTCTTAAAACCCTCAGTGTTCGGTTTTCCATCGTTCGATTGCTCGGCAGTCGATAAAGTGAGTATCGATGTTGAATTTTCGGAAGACGAAAAATCGGGTCCTGACAATGTGGTATCAGAGCATATGGTTAAGCGACAACCATGGTTCTGTTGGGTATTACTCATTAGAGATAGAGTCAGTAGTACTCTAGAATGAGTTGAGTGTAATAATAGCTATGAGAGCGTATTTGTTAGTGAATATAAAATTGTTTTATATTGTGATGATTGGTTTGTTGAGTGGTATATAGATTCTGGTTAATACGAGTAATTAACGTTGTTGATAGGGATCTCTAAACACTTGTATAGAACAATTCGGCACAGTATTGTTTTAAAATTGGGTAAACGAAGTAATTTTACCTTAATTATATTTTTATATATAAAGGAATAATTTTTCAGAATTATTAAAGTGTATATAAGTTGATTGTTTAGTTGTTTGAATAATCTAAATAAAAGAATAATTGTATAAGCAAAAGAATTATAAGAATTAATGTGATTTACAATTGTGAAATAAACTTATATATATAAGAAGTGAAACTATATGAATATATTTATAAATATGAGTTATAAATAAAAATGAACTGAAAGTGATGGTGTTAAACCAAAATGAATATAAGCAAAGGAATTTGGTTGTAATTAATATACATTGGTTGTTATATGATTGTTAGTTGATTGTATATAATTCATTAAGTATTAATGAAATTGAAAGCTAAAGTAATTGAAATTCAATTGGAAGTTAAGTGAATCTTAAATAGAATTGAATTTGAATTGGAAGTGAACCAACTTGAATATGAATTAGTGAATATAAACTAATTGAAAATGAATGTTAGTAAAAACATCCACTGTTAATGAATCAAATGTGATTAAATTGAAACCCAATTCATTGAATATTAATGAGAATATGAATGAATATGAATTTGTTGAATGCTAGTTGGTTGATGGTTGAATATATTGCTTTTGTTTCAATTGATATGTTGACATATATAGTTATTATGTTGCTATATGACGTATATCGGTACTATTATCTATATGCATGGTTCTCATGTTGTTTGTTGAGTGTTTAGTAGGTGCGGATTGCGTTTTCTTCGCATTTAGAGCTCGCTTTCGCGCTATATTAGCCGTATATGCTTGCTAATAAAATATAAGGTACATATCTCGGATTACATACCGTACTTTTATACTTTTTCCCTGCGGGATGCCTCATTACTTGATGAGATGTATATTTGTGATATATATACTGTCATTTTTTTTTCGGATCGAGCAGCGCAAAGGAGACTATGGCGAATTTTTCCGGAAATTTAAGGCGTTAGAAAAATTTGAGAAAATTGGGAAAATTTTGAAAACTTTAACTTTGATTTGGAATTGAAAGTTAAACAATAGTAGTTGTTTTTGAAAAGATAACTAAGTATGATTTGAAAACTTAGTAAGTTATTATAAGAAATTAATTATGAATTCGGGAAAGTTAATAGATTCTCTAACTTTTCTTACTTAATAATTTCGAGGACGAAATTCTTTTAAGGGGGGAAGATTGTAATGACCCAGGATTTTTATTAATTAAAATTTGAATATTTAATTAATTTTAAATATTAAGAAGTGAATTTATAAGTCAAATAAATTTTTATTTTGAATTATTGGATTTAATTGGATAATTAAATCAATAATTTAATACGTTAAATTATGGAAATAATTGAAAATTGAGTTAAATATGATTGAAAATGATTTTTAAAATTTTATTTTATCATATTGAAGTTAGAATGATATTTTAGAACTTTTAAAATGGAATTAAAAGTTAATTTGTGAAAATTGAATATTTTAATATTAAATCGACTAGTGAAAATAGTCAATTTTTGAACAGTCTCAGAATTGAACGAAACCAGTTCCATTGGATCCGTAATAGTTAGTTATTACCGGATTTCAATTTTCGTATCAATCGGAGCTACCGTTTGATCGTGGCAGCTCGAAACGCATCGAATTATTTTTAATTTTAATTTGGCGAGTTAAAATAGCCATTTTTCAAAAAGTCTCGGATTTCGACGAAACCAACTTCATCGGATCCGTAATGTGATATTATTGTAAGGTTTCAAATTTCAAGTCAATTGGATTTACCGTTTGTCCGGTACAAATTAAAACGCATAGAAAATCGTTTAAATCGGTTTAATTTAAATTGAGCGTTTATTGCCATAACTCGCACAGATGTCCGAATCAGCTTTCGAAACCTGTTCCATTGTGTCCGAAACGCGGGGTAAACCCTAGAAACGCTGGTTACGGCGCGTAAATCGGAGTTCGGAATTTCCGGGATGAATAGTGTTCGATTTTTTCCTATAAATACACCATAAATTCTCAAAAAAAGAAAAAAAAAAAAGAAAACCCTAATCTAAACGTAGCCGCCACCCAGGTTTCAATGGCCAAAATTGTTCCAACTTCTCCTCCAATTATCTCCCAATCCACTCAATGATTTCGAAAACCTTCAACTAAGAAAATGTCAAGCACACTAGGATCTACAACTTCAACGGTTGTGATGGATTTTCATTGAGTGGATTGACGGCAATTTGCGTTTGAAGGTCACGTGTTCAACCACGTTTTTCGTGCTATAGGCACGACCGAGCTTGATGGCGCTTGGGGCGGTGGTGCACTGGAGTGGGGGCTTTTGAACGGTGCTGTCGTGATGTGGTTTCATCGACAAATGGGGGTGCGGCCTTGAGGAGTTGAACGACGTTATTGGGTTCGGTTTCTTTACTGTAGGGTTGAAACGTGAGAGGGAGAGGGAAAAAGGGGGACGGCTGTGATGAAGGGGTTCTGGAATCTACGGCTAGGAATCAGTTAGGTTTAAAAATTTATAAAATTATGTTGTATTTGTTTATATAAATACGAGCAAACTTCAAAAATTCATAACTTTTTCATACGAGGTCGAAAACGCGCGAAACCAGTTGCGTTGGAATCGTATGGACGAGCACTACGCGATGGAATTGGATTGGAGTCGTTTGGAGTTAGTGAGAATTTTGGGTAAAATTAAACGTCCGTTTAATTTTATTCGAAATAAATCGCTAAAACAAAATTGAAATCAAGGTGAGAACTTCTCACTCAATCGAATTAGTTTCGATTTTATTTTAAATAGTTAGATTTAAAATATTTGAATGCATGTTTGAATGATGATTGTTATCTATTGATTGTTAAAATAGACATTATACGCCGTTAGTAAGCGGATGTTATTTATTAAAAACATATACCGTGAATATTTCATAAACAGTGAAATTGGTATTATATATAATAACAATATATATATATTGGCATATGTATATATTGGAGTTATTGATTTCCCGCATTTATTTGTTTAGAGGATGAGACCCTATTGCGTCGTCTATTAAGCGGATAATATTTTAAATCCCATATACCGCGATAATTTCGTACTGGAGCGAAATTGGTATTGTGCTAATGTTTGTGGATGCAGGAAAACAGGTTGGAGGGATCCAACAGGATTCCTCAACAGTATTTATTTGATTTCAGATATTTTGATATTTGATGGATTATCATATCGATATATGATATCGTTGTTGTCGTGATTAACTATTTGGTGTGTAGCATCATTGGACCAAATTTTGAAATTTTAAAATGATTTTTAAAGTGATTTTTGAGAAGTATACGTTTTATAAAAATAATTTTTGAATTGATCCATTTTAAATAAATAAATGTTATAATTTTTAAAGTTATAAAAATTATGATTTTTGAGAAATATAGTTAAAAACTGATTTTTGAGAATATGATGCTAATGATTTTATAAAATAGTTTAATTGGGATTTTAGAATTTATTGTGAAAAGTTTAAATATAGGATTTATAAAATTTAATTATTTTATGAATCAAAATGGTGAAATAATAAAGGAGTTTAAAAACGTTTTAAAGATTAATATGAATTGATTTATATAAGAGATTTATAAATGGATATTTATAAATTGAAATATTGACATTATAAAACGAGTTTTTATAAGTGTTGGAATGAAGTGAAAATGAATTTCATAAATGAATGAAACTTATAAAATTATAAACGGTGAAGTTATAAATGAAACTTTATAAACAGTAGGTTTATAAAATTTATAAAGTTATAGAAAGAATGAATTT
Source organism: Allium cepa (assembly GCA_030765085.1). NCBI lineage: Eukaryota > Viridiplantae > Streptophyta > Magnoliopsida > Asparagales > Amaryllidaceae > Allium > Allium cepa. The sequence goes on from CM060928.1 coordinate 594,409,695, forward strand.
TGGATAAATAAACAATCTTATAAGTTATAAGATTTATAATTTGGGAAGTTAAAAGAACGATTTTGTAAAATAATCGTTTTATAAGTGTTTAACTTATAATGTGAACCTTTAGTTTATAATTGAGTTATAAATCGAATAGGTTAATAAAGAAAATTTATAAAAGGAAGTTGTTATAAAATAATTAGAAATGGGATTTATAAACGTTGTTTTATAAATTCGCAAATGACTTATTTTGATAAGTAAATTGTTGAAACCTATAAATGAAGTTATATTCACGTTGTTGACAATGAATAACCCTTAGAAATAAAATGAATGGAAATGATGTTATTTGTTAACGTAGTATATTCACGTTTTTGAATAGTGAATAGTATGTTAAAGAGATTGTTTAGAATGTGATATTTTGAACTGAATTAAAACGATCTAACGATGTTTTAAGATATGTTAAGATTCGAAACCATAGATTTCAACATTGATTGTTGAAATAGACGTTTTCGAGAAATAGAAGGAAATGGTGGACTATAACACTGTTGTTATAGTAAATGGTTTCCGAAAGGAAATGTTTTGTATAGTATTAGGATTTATATATCTATCTTAAATTCGAATCCCTATACTAGTGATTTTGGGTTGTCGTAACGATGTTTTACGCAACATTCGTTTTGGACCAAATAAATATGATTAAGAGAATGATTTCCTTAAAGAATGAAATATATACTTAATTTCGATTGAAGTATATTGAATATTTTCCAAGTGTTGAAATTAAAAAAATTTGTGAATTACTTATTAAATAAGTATGGAAATGTTTTCCAATATAAAGTGAATATCTTAAGAATTTATCTTTTTGAAGATAAATTGAAAATGAATAATTGAAATCGTATATTCATAGATATTTTGAAATATAAATTCACTATGGAATTTATAAGTGAAAGGGGGAATTTGTTTTAAAAATAAATATTGATTTTTTTTGAAGTATTGAAATTATATATCTTGTAAAGATATTTTGGAAAGTAAATAATTTGGAAAATTATTTGGAATCTGGTGATGTTGTGCATATCCATTGATAGTTCAATAACCGACTATCAATATTTCCCTTTGAATGGGTATTTGATGTGATTTGTTTGAATTTGAATGCCACACTTATTTTTGAATAAGCGCTCACTATTCGGGTTAACCGGGAAAGGACCATGGGGTCGTATAACCCATTCCGAATATGTGATACGTCGTTATGAATCGCATTGAAGATCGGTGTTGAAGACCCGGTATTTGCCAAAGCGATAGGATGACCTGTCGATTGTCTCTGCACTGAGTTGCAACGGTATAGAGACTCCCTAAGTGATGGGAAATCCGATCAGGATTGTGAATATCCGGATTGCAAGGACTTCTTTGTAAGTGCCTTCGGTTTTGTTCGAGCCCGGAACAGACTTGTATGGATAGTATGCCTGACATTACAAGTTGAGATATAAAGCCGATTTCTTTCAAATATATTTCTGTTGGTGGCGGAGAATTTATTCTTTTAGCTTAACACCCTTCTCTGAGACGTACGAGCTCAGAGGTTATGTAGTTGAATGTTATCAGCGATATATTCCCAATTTGGTAATGTGACATGCTGAGTGTTGCTGTAAATGATCATTGTGTTGATTATTGTGATAGGATCGTTTATTTGATCGTCTATCTTGGTGATCATTTCTATGATCATTTGTTGACCCAAAGCATGGCTTTTGTATAAAGTATGTTTTTGTGGACGTGACTTCGTCGAGCCTCACACCCCGTGAATGGTCAAAACAGGAAAGATGCGGCAAGGTTATGAGGGGTAGCGCCCTTTAGGATGTGTGCATTTCCTTTTGGAAAAGGGTGGTATCATGGTATGGAGCCCAGATACTTACTCATGTTGAAAACACTTTATGATTGTGTGAATTGATTGCGAGCGCTCGGTTAAAGGTCCCAAAGGACCGGGGGATGGCATATTCGGTCAGTTGTTACTCAGTTAGGGGTAACCCGGCCTTGTGTTGGTAGAGATCCGGTTTGGTTCTCGGGGATGTCCATCCAGAGGCATTCTCATGTGGCAATGGGAAGTTCCTTGGCCTGATCATTCGTTGGAAATCCAAAGAAACAATACGAGACTTGTACGGTTTTAGTTGTATAACCTGCTATGGAATGTGGCGGTAACCTGCTATTGAACATAGTTAGCTATAGTAGGCATACGATAATGGTCGTATGTTGGCTAAGATTTATATTCTACTTTCGAAATATTTTCCTACACTATGCACTAGTAATAATATCAAATGTTCTTTTTAATGCGTATCAAGCATCTTTGACTATCATAAGGAGAAATCTCCTCCGATTCTGCGTTTGCATGTGTGTGTGTGCGGGAGGCCTTATGGTAGTCTCATTTTTAAAAGCATTGCGAATTGACTTTAAAAATATTCCTCTATTTTGATTTTAAAGATAAATAAACTGTTTTGAGTTCTCACACCAGTCACATGACTGACTTGGAGTTTATTGTTTTCCTTCCTAAACTCTGGGTGCCCACAAATTTTCACACGGGCAGTTAAGAGTTAGGTTTATCAGGATATTCTGGATATTCTGGAGTTGCTGGAGGCAAGCTGGATGGCATGGCGTATTACTAGTTATATAGTATTTCTTTTTCCGCTGCACTGTTTGATGTTGTTGTTGTTGTTGTTGTACACTCTGATGATGATATAATGAAATGTATAAAATGTAATAACTGATATAGTTCTTTGTTCAAAGATTATTCATTTATTATTATATGTTGTTCCGCTGCGAATTGTGAGATTCTGATGTTGTTCTATTGTTTTCTGTTCCGTTCTATGTTCTATTTTCTTTCTGTTCTATTTTCTATTCTCTTTTCTCTCTATCTTCTTTCTTCTTCTCTCTTTTTCTTTGTCTTTTCTTTTTCTTAAAACCCTCAGTGTTCGGTTTTCCGTCGTTCGATTGCTCGACAGTCGATAAAGTGAGTATCGATGTTGAATTTTCGGAAGACGAAGAATCAGGTCCTGACATGTTAAATTCATTTTTGAATATAACTGCCAGTTATTACCTGTTATATATTATCAGATGTATATTGATATTGATTTATTATTGGATGATGATTGTGATATGGATGATGGATGATGAATGGATGTTTTATTTTATTTCATTAAACTGCAAGTTATCATGCATTTTTCATTTCATTCGGGATTGTGGTTTGAAATGATATACAACCGCAAAATTTTTATTTTAAATTGCGGATTGAAATGATAAACATCCGTATCACTTGACCATAGGATAGAAAATTTTATACAGGCACCGCGGTAAATATATATAATTATTTTTGAAAATGTTTTTCTATGGTTTTGTAAAGTTATATATATATATGGTTCATGAGATATTGATTTGGTTATTGATAAAGGCTATTATATATATATAGTAATTTTCGGTTTTTAAGCTTTGTATAAATTTGATTTGAAGTTTAAATAAAGTTTGATTTTAAGATCAAATAAGATTAAACATTTATTTAAAATTTAATTTCTGGAGTTTTATGACTTAAATGAGAATAGATTTGGAAGATGAATATTATGTTAAATTGAAATTTAATAAAAATTAGAAAATTTAAAGGATATGTTTTTTATAACTTGATTTTGTGTAAAGTGATTTTAATGAATATCAGGTTGATTAAATGAATATATAATAAATTGAAAGATGATCCAGTTATATGAAGTTAAAGGTTTTCTTAAATTATATTGAATTCATTAAGCAAACATTTCAAGTCTAAATAAGAAGTAATTGAATTTGATACATATGGATTTGTCAAATGAGTTGTTTTTTTGAAATGGTGAAATATTTAAAGCCTTGAAACATAAGAAGTGAAATGGTATTTGGAAGTGTAAATCGATATTTGAAATTGATTTGTGAAATCGAAAGAAGCTATTTTGTTTTATAAAAGTAGTTTAATATTTAACCATTCAAGAGGTGGAAATTTGTTTCAAAGCTATGTTTTTCAAGGTAGTATAATTTGGAAATATTATGTTCAAGAGTTGATTTCTAAATATTTTACTTTGGAAACCCTATGATTTTGGAAGGAATATATATTGGAAAAAAATGATATCGTATTAATTCGGGTTTTAAAAGGAAATGATATCATATTTATATGGTTTTGAAATGGTTATTTTATTCTGGTTTAAAAGTATAATTATTTTAAATGACCGCGGTGTTATAATAACGATTGGTTGGCAAAGAGACCGGGATCGGATATGGACATACTCTCTGTCGATACCGAAAACCACTTTGACTAACCGTGTACGCGGTGGAGATTCCAGAATGAAGTAGGTTGGTGGCGACGTTTCCTGTAAGGTAAATACGTGGACCCAACTCCCGTGAATTGGCATAAGGTGGCTAAAACAGGAGCGATTCTCGGGCCAATGAGGTCATTCCTCTGATCGAACGCACTCCTTCGATACTATACTCTGACTTTGGATTGATTCGGTGGCCACTATTGATTTCTTTGATTGGGGGGTGTTAGTTCGAGGTGGGCGGTAGCTGCGGCTACGCGTTACCACCAGCCCGGATAGCAATTGGTATATCTACCCTGGCATTGCCTAGTTGTGCCGTGTCACCTACCCTAGCGCGCCTTATACGATTTTGGTTTTGTACCATACCTATGGAGTGCCCTCTGACGACGCCCAGTACGGGGGAGATTACGGTACTGTATAGACTATGGGAATATATTCTGTGTTAAGGGCTATATGGGTAACCCCTTAACGCTATTAAAAAGTAAGTTTATTTTACAAATAGACACTATTATAATAGCGCAATATACTACATAGTAAATAGTTTAACGGATCCTTAGGAGATGTAAATCCCAAGCATCTCTTGAGTTACTGCGCTCATATTTATTTCTGTTAATTTAACTCACATAAGATCTTTTAGTTCTGACTCGAGTGTTTTTGTCTTTTCAAATTCGCTCGGGTCAGTCCGAGCATTTCAGGATTGCAAGATTTAGCTCTGGAGGACGAAGACGAAGATTTATATTATTATTATTTATACTAGTGCACTACACACTGTTCCGCTGCATTGTTATTGGTATGTGTAACTCTGATATGTATTATATAAATGGTTTTGTAAACAGATTTATAAACTGTATATTTGATTATTATATTTTATCCTTCCGCTGTGAGATTCTGTTTAGTTTTTTTTCTTCTCTGTTTTTTTCTTATTTACTCCATAACAATCCGCCCTTCCGTATGGTTTGAATTGGCACGTGTGTCGATTTAAAGTGTGCGAAAAAGCGGGACGTTACAAAAACAAGAGCTATACCGGATGAAGCGAGGTCGCTTCTCCTATCGGACATGCTTCTTCGAGACCATATCTGTTACTTTGTGGTTGATTGGTGGCCACCCTCAATTTGATTATGGGATGTGTCTCGAGGTGGGCGGTAGTAGCAGCTATGCATTACCACCAGTCGAGGGTGCAAAATGGTAGAATCCTATCCTAGACATTGTCTCGCGTGCCTTGTCATATTCCTTATCTAGCCTACCATAATTTTGGTTTATGTCGTACCTATAGTATGATCCCTGATAGCCCATAAGTTTATGGTGGAGTTTACAGTACTGTATAGACTACAATGCCTATAAAAATGTATTAAGGGGGATATGAGTAACGCCTTAACGCTATTTGAATACTTTACTGATAGACATTACGTATATGGCATATTCTACTATATATATATTGTTTAACGGATCCATAGGGGATGTAAAATCATGTAACATTTCTTAAGTTATTGCACGCACGTTATACATTGGATAGGCGATGTAAAATCCCGTAAACATCTTTGAAGCCATTACCCTTACTTATTTGTTGTTGATTTAACTTACATAAGTCCTTTTAGTTCTGACTCGAATGTTTCGTCTTTTCATTACGCTCGAGTCAGCCTGATCATTTCAATGTTGAAGACTTTATTTCTGGAGAACTAAGACGGATTTTGGTATATTATATTATTAGTAATTTTCTGCTACATCATTATTGGTATGTCGTTGTTTGTACTCTGATTGTTGTAAAATTTGTGTATTCAATTGTATATTATAAAACAACTTCATGAACTATGTATTTGATCATTATATTTTGCCATTCTGCTATGAGATTCTATGTTTTGTTTTTTCTTCGTTTTCTCTTATTTAGTTATTTACCTCATTGACAATCTTTCCTTTTGAATGGTTTGAATTAGAGATGTGTGGATTATTGTTGATTTAAACCGTTTAAAAAGGTGGGTTGTCACAGTTGGTATCAGAGCTTTGGTTTGTAAATACCTTAGCCTATTTGGGGTTGACTCATTAGAGATAAAACTAGTAATACCCTAGAATGAGTCTGAGTGTTTATATATAAAAGAGCGTGTTTGTTAGTGCTATAAAAAATGTTTTTATATCGTGTTAATTTATTCTGTTTAGTATTTATAAATTATGGTCGGTACATAGGGCGCTATGGCATTGATAGAGATTTCTAAAGACTTAAAAGGACAGACCGGCATAATATTGTTTTTGAAAAATAGGTAAATGAAATAATTTTACCTAGCAGTATATTTTGTATGTATGTATGTATATGTATATGTGTATATATATATATATTCACTAATTGTTTTTGTTATTTTTGTTGTGTTGTTTGTTAGGAAATGATAACATTTAATTATTGTCATTTATATTTTGGCTAGTCATGGTTCTTAAAACCATTTATGACTATATGCTAGTAATTTTATAAATATAGTACTAATTATGATTTACAAATAAATGAATTTAATTGGAAATTAAGAACTTAAATGCTGGTGTTTGAAATTGGTTTTCAAAGATTTGGAAAAAAATAATATTAGTATTATTGGAGGTTTTAAATAGAAATATTTTCATAAGGTATTTGAAGAAATGTTTTAAAAGGATTTTAAAAGAAAATAAGTTCTATACTTCCCTCTTCTGTTGCTGGAAAATAAATTCAGTGATGATCGCGACATCATCGATGTTCATTTTCGAATTTCAAAATGGAAGAGGCCACTTAGAAGCTTTGCCACGCATTTGGGTTGATAAACAGATTTTGGTTTAAATTTTCTAATTATTTTTTGATATTATTTCAAAATGAACCTGGTATTTGGTTCTTAAGTTCCTGTTAAATCAATGATTTTCAGTTGTTGAAATAAAATGAAATTTTAATAGTTGGAAACTTCTGAAATGAGAAATAAGAAATTGGAAGTTAAGTGTTTAAATGAATATGAGAAGTTAAATTTTAATAGTTGTAAATTATTAAACATTTTGTTGACCAAAAAGAATAAGATAAGTCTGTATAACATTCAATTACATTCTAAAAATTTATATATAACATACCAGAAACATTTAAAAAGTTGTAATGTTAGTATGAATATGTAACAAATTTTATATAAGTAAAATTTAAGTAATGGAGTTATGTCTACAAATGAGAATTATGATATACAAGAAATGTTTTAATATAAGTTAATATTTTGAAATGCTAGTAATTAAATTAAATAGTAAAAAGTGAATATTGTTAAGTAAATGATTATTAACTCAAGAAAATGGCTGAAATAATTCATTGATGAATATTAATATTAAAATGGAAATCAAGATTATAAATAAATAATAAATGTGAAACAAACTGCAATGAAATGTACATAATACTTTAATAATGGATTCATTGATGATTCCAAATATTGAATGAGAAATAAATTGTGTGAGTAATGAAGGAAAATTAATAAAAGATAATTATTGTACGAATAAATTAATATAAATGAAAAGTAAATAACGATGTGAAAAGAAATCAATAGAATAAATATGTATGCGTAAATCATTTTATTCGCATAACAGTTCTGAATCAGATTTGAATACAAGATTTGCAGTAATTCTTACCAGTTCGAACTATGATTTTTCGCTCGATTCTTGATGGCGAACTATTGATACGAGTTTTTGATATGAATTTGAAGTTTTCTATCATGGTTTATGGCTATGTATGGAAAACGAAAATTTCAAATCAAGAAATTGGTTTAGAGTCCGCACTAGAGTGGTCGGGTTAACAATACTAGTTTAAAAGTGGAATGTGTGTATTCAAGCAAGCGATTAGAATTGATATTGTTTATAAAAGATTTATGCACATCGTGCAAATTTAAATAGTACTTAAATTCTTTGTTGTTTTGGCTAGTGGGAAGTTTGGGAAATGATACTTCAAACAGTTTAAGGATGTATGAATAATTTATTAAGTAATTATATAAGGCTGTTGAGCGTAAGGTACACTTGGTAGTTTATCTATCATCCTTGCACGATGAAAAGTTTTTGAACCTGGACAAACCATTAGTTTTGGTTGTTGTAAGAGGCTAATGGATTCTTTTGTGGCATATAATGGTTATACTGCTTTTGTTCGCATATGATTATTACATATTGTACATTGCTTGTGCTATTGATTTGAAACAACTAAAATATTACTCTTTTACATAATTTTAACTCTTTTGCATTATGTCAGTGAGATACAGGTTTATGGAAGAAATAGCAACTTCTTTTGGTTTCATAAATAAAGTTGTTTGCCTGAAAAATAAGTACGTTTTCGGATTATGGTTTTGAAACGATATTTTATTGTTTTTCCCATGGTTTGGGATGTTTATTATTGAAATATGATATATATTTTAAGTATTATTTTTCTAGACCTATCCACGCAAAAGAGACTCTGTCGAAATTTTTCGTAAATTTAGGACTTAGAATTTTTTTGTGAAAACGTGGTTATTTTCAAAGTTATGTTAAAACTTAATGATGTAAATTTAAAGTGTTTATAAATTGAATAATTCGAATAAAATTATATCAAGTTTCTTAATTCCTTCTTGTTCCTTTTCGAAGACGAAAAGTTTTGAGTGGAGGAGAGTGTAACGACCGTATTTTTGATAATTTAAACTATTAAATTGAACATGATTTTTAAATTTAATATTGTGAGAAATTAAATTTTATGATTTATTAATGGGAAAAAATAAATAGCGTAGGATTTAATAATGTTGTTTAAATATTATTGACAAATATTTTAATGAAATTTAAATTGAAATAAATGTAAAGTTAATTTGGTTATAATTGTAAACAAGGAATAAATTAAATGTTGGATTCAATGTTGAAATTGTCTATTATTAATTTAAAATGGTTTATCATAGGATATGAAATAAATTAATTGGCACATAAATTTATTGGCTTTTGTTTATAAACAATAAATTTAGAAATGTATTTAAATCACTAATGTGTAATAATTTTTTTAATTATTATTTTGTTATTAAATATGTTTGAAATTAATTTGGAAATCAATAAAATTAATATAGATGAATATTCTAATCAATACGGTAAAAGAGGTTAACTGTTGAGTGATGAGAATAGTAAGAGGGAAACTTATGTTAAATTAATTCATCAGGTAATAGTGATTTAATATAAGAATTTACATCTAAATAAAAGATTTTGTTTGGAATATAAAGTATAATGAATGGATTTGTTACAGTTGTAATTGAACGCTGAAATTAATGTAATATTTAAATCTTGGATTTAATATGGAAAATTGTATTTTAAAAGATTATAAATTCCCATTTAATCAAGAATGATGAAAATCATTAAATTTTAATCTAGAATTTAAAGGTGATTAAATTGATTTTAAATTAATAATTTATTTAATTAACGTGTAAAGTCGGGATTTTTGGCACTGTCTCGGATTTCGACGAAACCAGTTTCATCGGATCCGTAATAGCGAATTATTATAGGATTTCAGGTTTCGTAGCGATTGGACTTATCGTTTGATCGCGCGAACTCGAAACGCTTAGAAATCGATTAATGGAATTTAAATGAATAATTTGATTTTTGAAAGATAAATTCTGTATGCAATGGAATTGGGGCTTGAAACTAGTTCCAATGAGTTTATAAATATTGAAGACCTATACTTTGATACATGGGATGACCTAATTTCATTTCAAGAACGAAATGGGCTTTTCGGGTCATTGTTATTGTTTCGGGAACAAAACGGGCTTTTCGGGTCGTTGTTATCATTTCGGCCCAATTCATTCTGCTCTATCCATTCTTATCCATCTCTGCCTATATATAGGCTGTTATAAACCCTAGCAGTTTCTCGTTTTCAGTTTTTCTATATGTATCTGTTCATTTATCCATTCCTTTTCAATGGCAAACTTTCTAGAACCCTAATTCCTGATTCCAAATCAAATCGAAAATTCAAACTCCTCAAAACCTATCGAACTATATATCACTGTGAAGCTCTCAACGAACGCAATCTACATCTACGGTTCATTTTTGCAATCGAGTTTTGGTTTGTCCAGAAATCACCAAAACAATTTCGGCCGTCCATCTTAGGGTTTGCAAATCAACGATGAATCGTCGACCAATCAACCATCGGGAGGCACTAGCGCGTAGAAGAGGCTGAATCGAGTTCATCCACGTGGTTAGTTGTCAAGATGGTCATCGCAATTTGCCAGAAATTGCAAATACGGCGGCGATAGCACGTGCGCCTGGAGGCGCTGTAGGGGTTCGCGTGACCATCGTTAGAGGCGGCTCGGTAGGGGGGAAGCAAGGTGGTCTCCAATCTGGCTGAAGGTGGCTGTAGGCGTGGCGACGTGTCTATGATCGGTGGTGGCTGTAGGTTACAGTGAAGTCATGTTCGCGTACAAGGGTTGTGGATGGTAAGTTAATTACGAATTTGCCCTCATATTTTATTTTAATTTAAAATTTAAATTTCAACCTTCTAACATTGATAACTTTTGCAAACGAATTCGGATTTGGACGCGCTTTCTTCCATTAGGATCGTATCAAAATTTCAAATAATCTGAAACTAGTTTGGTTGAATTTGAAGACTGTTGGCTTTTTGGGATTTTATTGGATTTTAAATTGGCGATAAATCAAAGGTGAGTGATTTAACCCAGTCACAAATACTAAACCTTCTTATGTTAGTTGAATTAAATTTATGAATTAATAAGAATATTATTGATTGTTGTTTGGTAATTTAAATTATAATTTAAATTTAATTTGAATTAAATTGCCATTTAAATTAATATTGAAATTAAATTGATAGTTAAATACCTGATATTGATAACCAGTTAAAGGTTGTGATTTATTGACTGATTTAGATGTTGATTATGATGGATGTCCATTTGCTGACATTTTGGATGATTGGATGTCTATATCCCTGTTATCACTATGGGTTGAAATGATACATACCCGAATGATCTTATTGATTAGGGAAAATCGTTATGGTTTGAAATGATACATACCTGAGTGATTTATTGATTTGGAAATTATTGATTCGGGATATGGGTTGAAATGATATATACCCAGAAAATTTAACTATTTTGGGTTGAAAATGATACACACCCAATCACTTGACCACAGGGTAAAAATTATATACGGACGCCGTTAGCCAGTTTTAAATTATTTTCTAAATGGTAAAGTATGTTTGATTTTTAAATTTGATTTTTAAATTTAATTTAATGATTTTATTTAAAATTTATATTTGGAAAATAATTTTTTATATGTTTTAAAGCTTCAAATTATACGTTAATATAAGTTTTTAAAAACCTAAATTTTAAGATTTTAACTTATAATTTTATTTAGTTTTAAAATATATAATTTAAACAATGTAATATAATAAAAACACTTTAAAATTTTACTTTAATAAAATATTCAATATAGTTTTACAAGATATATTTAAAATTTAAGATAATAAATATAGACTTTAATGATAACTTTAATAGATAAAAGATTTTTTTTTAAAAGATTTCTAGAATTTTGTAAAAGGTTTTGTAAGGAATTTATAATAGTTTTATAAGAGATTTTATAATGGATTTTATAAAAAAAATTATTAAAAAAATTTGTAAAGGATTTTTATAATGGTTTTATAAAGGAGTTTATAAAGATTTTAAAGGATTTTATAAAGGGTTTTATAAAAGAATTTGTATAAAGGGATTTGGAAGCGTTTTAAAGGAATTTGCGTAGAAGTAATGAAAAGGAGAAGAGTTGTAATCTGTTTTGGAATCTATAAATAGCTTTATAAATGGTTCTAAAGCATGTAAATAGTTTATAAATGATTTAAGATAGATTTATAAATTATTTTCGAAATTGATTGAAAGAAATCTTTCTCGGCATTTATGAATATATTTATATCTTTAGAATAAGTATATGGATATTTTGATATGAAGGTATAAACTGTTTTCTGGATTTATTGTTAAAAATGTTTTATAAAATGACCACGGTGTGAAATAAGCGTTTGGTTTTTAAAGAGACCGGGATCAGATATTGTCATTCTCTCTGCCAATTTCAAAACAACTTTGACAACTGTGAACGTGGTGGAGAATCCTAAACGAAGTAGGATGGTTTGGCAAACGCTACTGGTATGAGGTATAGAAGCAGCCCTGTCCTTCGGGTCGGCTTGATATGTCTAGAATAGGATCTATACCAGGCCAAGTGAGGTCGCTTCTCTTATCGGATACACTTCGATACCATATCCGTTACCTTCTGATTGATTGGTGGCTACCCTCGATTTGATTATGGGAGTGTGTCTCGAGGTGGACGGTAGTAGCTGCTATGCGTCACCGACAGTCCGGGAGTGCAAAACGGTAGAATCCTACCATGCGCATTGCCTCGCATGTCTTGTCATATGCCTTATCAAGCCCCATTTTGGTTTGTGTCACACCTTTAGAGTGCTCCCTGATAGCCCACAGTTTACGGTGGAGTTTATAGTACTGTATAAACTACGATGCCTATAAAATGTGTTAAGGCGAATATGGGTAATGCCTGAACGCTATTTTAATACTTTACTTACTTGTAGATATTACATATATATAATATTCTACTACATATAGATAGTTCAACAGATCCTTAGGAGATGTAAAATCCTGTAACGTCTCTTAAGTTATTGTACACACGTTATACACAGGATATGAGATGTAAAATCTAGTAAACATCTCTAAAGTCATTACACTCATATTTACTTGTTGTTGATTTAACTTACATAAGATCTCTTAATTTTGACTCGAGCGTTTTGTCTTTTCATTACACTCGGGTCAGCTTGAGCATTTCAGTGTTGAAGACTTTATTTCTGGAGGATGAAGACAGAGTTTGGTATATTATATTATTAGTAATTTTCTGTTACATTATTATTGATATGTCGTTGTTTATACTCTGATTGCTGTAAAATTTGTGTAATCAAATGTATAATAAAACAGCTTCATGAATTGCTTATTTGATTATTATATTTTGTCATTCCGCTATGAGATTCTGTGCTCTATTTTTCCTTCTTTTTTGTTATTTTCTTATTTACCCCATTGACAATCCTCACTTTTGAATAGTTTGAATTAGATATGTGTGGATTATTGTCGATTTAAACCGTCCAAAAATGTGGGTCATCACATTTTTGGTCTATTTCACCATTTTGTTCTGAATTATGTATTGTTATGAAGCATATGTTTGCAATTTCTATGTCTGATTCATTATCATTTGAGGATGTGTCTAAATCTTCTAATGTTGTGGTATAGGCTCTTATCCGTTTTCTTGATGAATCAGTGTTCAGTGTAGTTTTCAATTTATCGGGATGTAGACATACTCATTTTAGATGGCCATGGTCATCGCAGTTATAACATCTAATGCCGTTTCTGTTTCCACTTCCTGGATTTTTGTTGTCATTTCTTTTGAAATTGTTCATCTTTATATATTTCAAAAAATTTCATGTAAGCAATTTCTTCATCGTCATCGCATCTGAATCTAGATTATCAACCATTGCATTAAAAGCTGGAGATTTCTTCTTTATTGCTTTGCTTTCTCTCCCTCCCTACATTTGTGCTTTAGAAGACATTAAATTGTCAATTAACTCTTCAATTTTTAGAGTGCTAATGTCATTAGCCTCTTTGATTACAAGAGTCTTTTGATCTCATTCAGGATTAAGTGAATTAAGGATTTTTCTAACTTGATCCTCTTCAGAAAAACTTTTCCTAGGGCAATAAGTGAGTATACTGTATCTTGGAATCTACTATACATATCAGATATGGACTTATTTGGACTCATTTTGAATAATTGAAACTGGTTTGTTGACATGAAAATTTTGGTCTGCTTAACTTTACTTGTGCCTTCATGTGTAACTTGCAAAGTTCTCCCAATTTCAAATGCAGACTTGCACGTAGATACTCTATTAAATTTATTTCTGTCCAATGAATAAAATAATATATTCATAACCTTAGAGTTACTTTGTGCAACTATTTTTCGTCAGCAGTCCACTGTGCAAAATTAGTCTTGGGTTCAGTGTACTCGGTTTGTGTGTTATTCCAAGTGTCTAACTAATTGATTGTAAATAAACTTTCATTATTTATGACCAATGTGTTTAATTACTGCCGCTAAAAAGTGAAGCAGTAGATTATCCTTTGACAATTGAGTTAGTAACATTTGTATTAACATTGTTACTAACAGTATTATTACCAATGTTGGTAGCCATTTAAACTTTTTCAACAATCAAATGATAAAGACTTTGAGAACCAATGCTCTGATGCCAAATGCGACTCAGCAGAATAAAGATCTTAAGGCTAAATTAACACCGGAGGGGGGTGGATAATGTTTAATGGATTATATGAATATTTTCAAATTCTCTAAGATTCTACTTGGAATGTTGTAATTAACAATCACAGAATCAAAGTACAGATAAAAGTAAATGCAGTAAAGTAAAAAAAGGAAATAACACACCATAATTTTATGCTGGTTTGAAGTTGCCCTTCATCCGGTCCTGTACAATTCCTTGTAGGGATTCTTTTTCAACCAGTAAATGCAAATACAATCTTGATTTCAAGGCTAAAAGACACACCTTCCAGAATCCCGACCTCTAGGTAGAGTCACTTGATTTTCGGGTTACAAGCATACCCACTGGATTTACGGGATATTATGCATACCCAATTGATTTTACAGGCTACAATCACACCTACTTGGATTTTAGGAATACCAATCACACCACAAAGTTTAAGAGTATGATTTGAAAGTGTTTACAAACACAAATCTTTGATCTTGATAGTAATTGATCTTATAACTCTTGAATAGCACTTTGATCTTGGTTTGAGTGAAAGAGATGAGAGAAATCAGAAAGTAGATAAAGGAGAATCAAACTAGTAATGATTGAATTTAATTTTGGTTGAATTTCGGTAGAGTTTAGGCAAAAATTGATTTAGAAATCAGGAGAGTGAAAAGAGAAGAGAAGAATAAGAAAGTAGTTATTAAAAATTCGTTTGGAAGTTTGGTATATATAGATAAACAATGGTCATATCCATTCAAGAAAAGATACGACGAAAAGACACTTCCATTCAAATTTGAATTTTGTAAAATACGGCCGCTATGTCGACATATGTCATGACCCGCCCTTCTCAACCCTCGAATATCGACACAAAATACACCACAGAATAATATGCCGACGCTCGAGTGCCGGAAAAGACATATTGTTGAGGGAAAAGAAAGAAGATAGAAGAAAGAAGGAACTAAACAATAACAGAATCTCACAATCGCAATGGAACAAATATAATACATAATATCAGATCTTTACACAAAATGAAAACTATATCTGTTTTATACAATATATCATCAGAGTATATCTCAAAACAAACAACAACAACCAGCCTGAAGATTTTCAAACAAATCACAACAGCGGATATAAACAAATACGGTAATACGTCTCGGTCTGGAGCTCCTCTCCTGAGCTCCACAGCATCCTATCCAGAATATATAATACTCGGTCTGACCCTAGCATTATAATAAAATAACACCCGAGTCAGTCTGGAATATCACCGTGAGAGAAATACACCCAAATTGATTATTCAAATTTCAAAACCCTTTGAAAACAAAAGCATTTCGTTAGACCACGCCACAAATAAACATGTCGGGTTTTAACATTTCTTATAAAATCCCCTGATGTTATAATAGTGTCTATATATAAATACTTATTAAAATAGCCGAAATTGTTACATGATTAATTTCCAGCTACTAGCCACTAAGTGGGTTATATAAACAAAATCCGTAAAAGGCGCGTAGGGAGAATGGATTTCCAACTAATGACTAGGCATTGGTGTACCACCTGTCACGGTACGTGGCCTAGATCACCGTACAGAGGATTACTCCCAATCCCCTGCAACACAAGGCCGGGACTACCCCTTACTGGATAATCCCGATTAAGATCACCCCACGGTTGGGATCAGCAACCGCACCACTAAGCCTAATAAAAAGGGACATCTAGACAGGGATGACCTCACCCTAATGGGGTCCTACCCACTTAGTCTTGCTGCATAACCCCTGATTTTTAGTCATTCCCGGTTGATGAGGCTTGAAGCTAAGTGTTACCTTTTAGAACGTTTCACTTAGAATGTCCATCGTCCACCTGATGATGTTCTGAAAGCATTCATCGATACAAGTCTGTCCCAGGTACGAATGGAACCGAAGGCACTACTTCTACTACATCCATTTTGGAATTATCCTCGGGATTAGTAGTGACTAGCCCTTGCACTTCAATGCTCCATCTTCAAATCTAAACTCGTCTTCCTCACGAAAACGTACAAACCGAATCGAAGTGGTTTTCGAGAAATTAATCCCGATCCCGGTCTCTTCAAAACGATCGACGCATTGATCAATATTGATAGTCGGTGATTTAAATATCAATTAAAATTCACAAACATCCATCAACAATAAATAATTGCCCAAATTATTTATTATCCTTAAAATATCTTTGCAAGATATATTTCCCTTTTCAATCTATTGAAAACAGTTTCAAACCACACACTCCTTATGGAATAAATTCCCAAATATTGATTTCCACTGGAAACATCCAAGCCAATTACTTTAGATTTATAATAATTTAAATTAAAGCTATTTACATACTTTACTTGAAATATATACATACTCTTAAATGTTTCAAATAAAACTGCTTAACAAAATATAAACCATTTTTCTTCAAAATAAAAGTTAAGTCAAACTAAATATTAAAATAAAGTTATGAAATTCTATACAAGTTTCAAATAAAACTTTAACCAAACTATCTTTACAATAAATCTAGTTTATAAAATATAAATATTAATGATATTCCTTTAAAGCATATACCAATTAACCCCTTTAAAATAATTAATATTATAACTAATTTATTGTATATTTACTCTTAAAAATTCTACAACTTAAAAAATAATTTCTTAAAACATTCTTTAAAAAAAACAATTTTAAAACTTTGATTTTTACTTAAAAAAAATCTGTTTGAAACGTACTTGGCTTTTCAAGGAACTACACTTCCATTTTCAGAATAAACCAAAGAACCTTTTATAAATCCTATACGATTTTCCTCAATTGAAATTTACGTTTAAATCCCTCAATTTTTTGCCCACACTTTAAAAATAAATACCTTTTTATTTTTAGACACATTTCCCATTTCCTGGAATTCACTTCCAAAATATATACTTAACTTATTTAAAATAAGTTGCTAAATTCTTTATTCAAAATATACTTTTGAAAATCTATAAAAAGTTTCCTGGGTAACTTAAATCAAAAATTTCCTTTTAATATAAAGTTATTATATCAAATACTTATAATAAAATTTCCTTTAGAAAACATAATACTAATTTAGCTTTAAATAATTAAATACCATAATTACTTAATTAAGTATTTACTTTCACTTAAAAGTAATTAAAAATAGTATTTTCTCCTAAAACATTCTAAAATCCCACTGTTAATTTTAAACATATTTGCGCCTTCTTATAGAAATTCCCACCGAAAATCGATGCTTTCAAATTTATCCCTCGATAAATATTTCATTTCATTTATAAAACCAGTTTATCAATTTCCATTCCTCATTTCCTTTTAAATCATAATTTCAAAAACATTTCAAATTCCAAACCAATTTCATGAATTTAATTTCCTTAAATTCATTAATTAAAAACCCTTTTCATTTCCCTTTTTAATCCCAATTTATTTAATTTTCATTTATATTTTAAAATGTCAGATTATACTTATTCAATCTTAACACAGCACAGCTTAATTTCCAAATTAATCTATCACAGTATATAAATGAAATACATCATCAATTATGAAAATAATTTCTATATTGTGAGGAATCCAGTTGGATCCCTCCAACCCGTTTCTCTGTATCCACAGATGTTAGTACACAAATAAATATCGATCCAATCTGATAATAATTATCATATTCAACTAAACAACCAATCAAATATTTAAATATTAGCTATTTAAATTAAATGGCATCCAGATGTGAGTGAGATTAACTCACCTTGAATTTTGTCGAGTGTTTAAATTTTAAATTAAATCGAGCTCGTTCAATTTAATCTAAAATTTCCACTTTCTCAAAACGACCCCAGATCTTCATCACAGCGTGCTGCTTGTCGCTGCGATTCCGGCGCTGCCAGTTTCGTCGAAATCTGACAACGTATGCAATAGATATGAAATTAATAAGGTTCAATTACCAATTTAAAACAAAATTCTTTAGTTTTTTAATTATACCGAACAAAATCAGCTGCAACCTTCTTCCTTCATCACGTGAACATCGGGTTCGAACCCAAAACGCACGATCAACCCACGACGAACGAGCCTCCCTCCACTACTTCCTCAACGATCAGCCAGCGCCAAATTGATGCTAAACTCGCCTCCACCCTCGGCAGAGGCATGTTGAACTTGGTCGCCTCCTCCGTCGTGAAAACGATCTCTACCTGAAACCCTAGATCGCCAAATCGAGGACAATCCAAAGACCTAGAACGAAAACCCACCGTCGGATCTCTAGAGCTTGTCGAGCTCTACTACTTTCGTGTTGGAAATTTTCGAAATTATTATGTGGATTGATCGAAAATTTGAGATAAAAGCTGAAGGGTTTCAGCCATTGATATAAGCAACGGCGGCGGCTTAGAGCAAACGAGGGTTTCGACCCCTTAAACGTATATATACACACGTAAACCAATTATTTTATTATTTAATTCACTTTTAAACAATTTTCTCAAACGATCTCCAAACAACGCGTGCCGACAGGCGATTGTAAGGTTTTACTTGCATTTCGAACACAATGGAACGTGTTTCGAAAGCTAATTTGATCATATGTGGAAGTTAACTTTTTAAATCGATTTAAAATATTGAATTATCGATTTTAATTTCAACGCGTTTCTCACCCGCACGAGTAAACGGTAAATCTAAACGCTATGAAAATAGAAATTCGATAATAATACATTATTATGGATCCAATGGAACTGGTTTCATCGAATTCCGAGACTATGCCCTGGAAGGCTATTTTAACTCGTCGATAAATTCGAGCGATTTTCAAAATCGTCAAAATCACTTAAAATTTCACTTTTAGAATTTTATTAACTCAATAATAAATCATATAGAATTTACATTCACATTAGAAATCATTCGTTTCACTTCGAACCAAAATCTGATTATTTGCATCATTGTATTATTAAATTCCATTATAAAATTAATATAAAAATTCCAAATTTGACTTATCGACTTTGGATTCTACCCAAAAGTCCAATATTATAATCCAAACCTATCTAGTCTTTAAATAAATTTTAAAAACCATCTTCATATCTATTTACACCCAGATTCTCCAATACTCCTAATTTCAAATAAATGATTATTATCCAAATCCAATTAAATTGCCATATTTGAAATTTTAACTAGTCTTATTAATTTGACCAAAATCTTTTTATTTCAAAATCAAATTATAACCCATATTCAACATTTAAAATGAATTAAATGTTCAAAATCTAACGACCAAAATTCCGGGCCGTTACATTCCTCCCCCCTTATAAAAATTTCGTCCTCGAAATTTGCTAAGGTAGAAAAATGCTACTAAACTCGTTTGCTTACCCAAACTTACATTTACTTCACCAAAACTTTTAGCTCAATTCCAAATCCATTTGCTTTATTTTTAACTCAAAAGCTTTGTTTACAACATTATTTCAAAAAATCAACCTTTTCTTATTAACTCAAAATTTTCAAAATCCTCAAAATTCTTCTATCTCCCACAATTTTAGAAATTTTTTGACAGCGTCTCTTTTGTACGGAGAGCGTTTCACAATATCACAATAGATATAAATATATATACATCGACCCACACGGTCGGAAAACAAAACATACCACAATATATATATATATATATCATTTTTCTATTTTATTGCATAGGTGTACCTCTTAATTAGCATTTTAAAAGCAAGCGGCTAGTATATTATGCATTTGCGTGCTCCAACTCTATCGATTGCCTTCCGTACCTGTACTTACTCAAACAAACACATCATAATCAATAATATGAGAATGTTTAACAACATTCCATTCATTGATCTTAGCCAAACACATCAATTATACATCCCAACCAACCAATTCCCAAAATCCTACATGCTAATCATATTTTATAAGAAATCACAAGATTTAGCAATATTTCTATTTCCTTTACCAATCCAAACTTCATTTTTATTTCACTAGAATGATTTACATTCAAGTTTAATACATAAAATTCATATTTACTACGACCGATTCATTTTCACTTCAATATGATTAACATATGCTTTACTTACATCAATTTATTTCAATTCAATTCCAAATTGATTCACAATCAAATTTTTATTTTAAATTTGATATATTTTCATTTCTTTTATGATTCACTTGCATTTATACATAAAACCACTTAATTAGATTTCAACCTGTCACAACCCGACTTTCTACTCCAAGAAAATCGCATCATGAATTAAGAAAGAAAGGGATAGAAGAAGAAAAGAAAGAAGAGAAAGAAAAAACAACACAAGAATCTCAACAGCGGAACGAATAAATTATATTAATAACATAAGTATTTACATAATATACAACACCAATCAGAGATACACAACATACACATCACATATACTAGACAGTTATAAGCACCTGTCTAGTATTTACAACTCAATACAATCAACACAGAGAACACACAGCGGAACTATATATCTAAAACGCAGAAGCCTCCTGCTCCATTGCTCCCTCATTATTCGTCAAAGCCAACCTGAATCCTAACCTGAATCCTTTGACTACTCATAAAAATTTGAGTACCCAAGAGTTTATGAAAAACAAAAATAAACTCCGGGTCAGACATGGGTCTGGTGTGAGTAACAGGTTAAAGTTGCTTAACTTTCAAAAACCTTTTGAAAAGAAAGGTATCACGTAAGACTTCCCACACATAAACATGGAATTTTTTTTACCTTACGCTAACCAAGACATTTGATAGGAAATCCGATGATATTATAGTAGTGTCTAGGGTTTTCAAATAAATAAGAAATTGCCGAAATTGTTACATCTATTAAATTCCAGCTACTAGCCACAAAAGTGGGTAATACAATCAAAACCGTTGGCACTTATTGGATTTTGGATTCCATACAATGGCAGGGCTACTGGGGTACCGCCCGTCACAGTATGTGGCCTAGATCACCGTACCGAGGAGCCACCCTAACTCCCCTGCAACACAAGGCCGGAACCATTCCTTACTGAATAGTTTCGAACAAGACAACCCCGACGGTTGGAGCTCAAAACCGTTCACACAGCCGAAATATAAAGGGACCTCTAGACAGGGATCAATCTTTCTCTCCAGTGGGTGCGACCCACGAAGCCTTGCTGCACCTCCCCTGTTTTAGCCATTCTCGGTTGATGAGGCTTGAGGCTACGATTACCTTTATAGGACATATCACTTAGAATGCTCATCGTCCACCTGACGATGTTCTGAAAGCATTCAATCCATACAAGTTCGTTCCGGGTTCGAACGAAACCGAAGGCATTATCTCGTTACACTCATTTTGGAATCACCCTCAGAGTTAACGACAATAACCCTTGCACTCTGATTCACCATCTCGAATCTATAAGTACTATTCCGTCAAACTCATTACGGAATAACCCACAGAGTTATACTGACGTATAGCCCTTACACCTCGAGTCTTCACTCGCTCCACTTTGATTCATGACCTAACGTTATTTGGAATCGATGTGGTTTTCGGATATCCAAATATGGAAACCCGATCCCGGTCTCATCGAAATCCAAAGCGTGTCTTTTAGGGCCAAGTTGTTTTAAAGTTTAAAACAATTTAATTACAGTATCTATATACACACAGATAGATAATTCATAAATCATAACTGATAATTAACATTATCACATAACAGGTAATCTACATTATCAATATCAAATAGATATTCCATATATCACCATCACAATAGATAACCTATGTTATCATCACAATACAACCAAGCATCCATATCACACAATATATTTATCTCATTACTGAGATTTCAAAGCATCCAAGTCAAACAATGACATCCATTCATACATAAGCAAAGATTATATTCCTCACCATATAATTAATTTAAAATGAATTAAATTAACTATCATTAATCTCTAATTAATTTAAAATGAATTAAATTAATTACCCCAACTTTAATTAATTTAAAATAAATTAAATTAATTACTTCATCTTTAATTAATTTAAAATGAATTAAATTAATTACTTCACCAAATTATAACTTGCTTATCCCTCTATTTAATTGATTGCAATCAATTAATCATAAATAAATCATCCTAATTAATCACTCTTGATTAATTACTCTTAATTACATTCATGTAATTATCCTTAATTAATTTCACAAATTAATTATCCTCAACTAATAAGTAACTAACCTTTAATTACTTCAATTAATTTATTAATCATAATTAATTACTTTAATCCTTAATTAATTATATTAATTAATTACCTTTAATTACCTATTATTGATTAATTAATCATAATTAATCAACTTTAATTACATCATTAATTAAATAATTAATGATCCTTAATTATTCCTTAAATTAATTACTCTAAGTAATTAACTAACTTAATTACTATATTAAACCAAATTAATTATCCTTAAATTAATTTCTTAATTTATTATTTGATTAATTACTAAATAATTAATCCAAATTATCTCATACTTAAACATCTCTTTAATTACAATCTGTAATTATTAGAAAATTACTTAACTGAGTAATTCCCAAATCATTAATTACATAAGGTAATTATTTATAATCCCAAATGTTTAAAATTAATTAAACTTAATTAATTAAATTAAACAATCCCATTAAACTAAATTAATTACATTGAGTAACTAATTTTTAATTACTTTATTAAGTAATTACTCAAACCATTTACAATTGATTATTATTAAATTAATTAACCTAATTAATTATAAAAATTAACCATATTAATTAATTGTTAAATAATCTTGGTTAATGACCTCCATTAACCATCCTCAAATTATTTTATAAAGTAATTAACTTAAATTAATTACAATTTAAATTATCTTTAATCATTCATTAATTAAAGTTAATTATCAAATTAATTAACCTTAATTTAAACTTAATTACATAATTAATAATATTTATTCATCATTAATTACTAATCTAATTAATGATCTTAATTCAAATTGATTAACCCCTAAATCAATATGCATTAAACCTTAATAATTAATTAAATAAATTAATTAATTATTACTTAATTACCTTTTTAATAAATTAATTCAAACATAAATTCTTCACTTAATTTTAAAATAAAATATTTCTAAATTAAGTTTAAAACAAATTTTATTTTAAACAAAGTACTTTTGAAACTGTTTCCCCTTTTCATTTTAAATACAAGTTTTAAAATGAAAATAATTTAAACTTATCAAGTTTAAACAATTTCTAACTTTAGCATCTCAATAACTTAATTTATATTTAGTTTAAATCTTGCAACTTCAAACTTTCTTTTAATTTTCAAAAACTGAAATACATATTCCACTTTGATTCCAGTTTTAAACTTAAGATTCAAATTATCTTTGAATCCAGATTTAAATTTAAATTTTAAACCTTGTTTAAACCTTAAACTTCAGATTTTAAAAAATTATATAAAATACTTTAACAATTTCAAAGTTGTTAAAAACCTTCTATCTTTATAAAACTTATATATTTTTAAATCTATAATTCAAACTCATTTTGAATTAAGATTTTAAACTTGTTTTAAAACTTTGTTTAAAACTTGCTCTACACTTTTTGAATTCAGTTTAAATTTTAAAAAACTTAAATACTTCCAGGTTTGTAGCAATATTTGATAAAACAAGTTCAAGTTTATTAAACCTGTAAAAATTCTTTTCCTTTAAACTTTATTTATTTAAAATGGAATGTTAAATTAACTTGAATTCAAATAAATTCAAACTTGAATTCAAATATGTTTTAAATTTTCTTAATCATTTAAAGATTCAGGGTATATAAATTTTTAAACCCAGAAGTTACAGGTTTATAAAACCTGTAGAACAAAACACTTAAACCCCCACAGAATTTACTTCGAGTTTGCAACCCCACATCCCCGAGGAAAACACTACTTCACTTCGAGTCAAAGCAGAGTTTACCCGAGTCCTCCCTCAACTAACCAACATCACCTGTACCCTACTTCACCGTGCATATGCGCGGCGCCTCCGGCCATTGATGATCGCCAACGACCATCGCATCTCATCAGATTCCAACCTAGCTTCCCACTACGACCTTCGATTCATGCTTCAAACCACTAATTCGATTTTGAGGGTCTTAAACCCAAAACCTGGAAACAAAACACAGTTTCCCCTTCAAAACCTGTCAATGGCGACCATACGCCGCTCCGACCATCTGAGGTCCACCAACTCTGCCCTCGAGCTCCTTCACACCTCTACTACACTTCCTCCAAGTATCATAACACTCGGTCAATTGATCAGATCGAAATGACCCAAATCATAAAACCCATCAAAACTAGGGTTGAAAAATGAATTTTCCAATTGCATCTTCCCCACTGAATATCAACATCATATAAGATTTTTCTCGGCATCTCCTCACATTCCTCTATTACCTGGAAGAACCCTGTGCCTTCCAGTTGCATAGATCACCAGAAAACCATATAATTTCCTTTCCAGTTCAAAAACCAACTGCAGCATAACTACTTTACTAAAAATTCAAATTCCAGTATTAAAAATCATATTTCAATATGTGTTTTAAATTCATAGTACTGGATCTACAATCATACAGTATAAATTTTAGTTCATATTAACATGCATTGGTGTTTTGATATGTTTCCAGAGTCATCAGGTTTGAATTTGACTTGCATAAATTTTTAACAGAGATCTAAGTTAAACCAACACAAATTTTAAACAAAATCAGTTTCTAATAGCAGCTAATTTAAAAGATCAGGGATTTAAATAAATAAAAAGAAAGTGGAAACTGAAATCAAGCAAAACACACCATTCAAATACACAGCATGCTGCACATAAGAATTCTCCTCAGACAGTTTCTAATAAATTCATGTAGTACTCAGCATTCAAACATGCAACAAATTTTTAAAACTTTAAATTTTAAAATAAAAAGTTACTCACTTTTGAGGAATGCAGACCCTCTGGTTTTTTTTTCCTTTGAATTTGCAGAAAATAGGATATGCAGGCCTGACCTCTGTTGAACTCTGAGTTTTGAATTAATACACAGGTTTGCCTAATTGTTTCCACTGACTAAAATGCTTGCATGCAGGTGTTCAATCAACCAGGTTTGAACCAGAGTGCAGAGAAAAAGAACAGGCTTCAATTTGCTTTTGAGGAAGTGAATATGCAGATTGATGAATTTGTACAGGGTTTGATAAATTGGTATATGCAAATTTTTGTGGTATGCAGATTTGTGGCTTGTTAATGAATTTGAGGTATGCAGGTTTCTACTTGATTTGAAGAGGAAATGCAAAATTAAGATATGCAGATTTCTTTGGTTCAGGAAAATGTAGATTTGATTTTCATTTGATTTAGGAAATGAAAATGCATTATGTATGAATGATGCAAACTAATGTATTTTCAGATTTTATGTAAGAAAAGAAAAATTAAAATTAAATTTTAACACTTGTCATAAGTTAGACACTTGTCTATTTGTATTAGTTTTTAAACACATGTAAAAGAATGCAACACGTGTTTCTCCTTTAAAAGTAATTAGTATTTAAATTTATAAAATAATGTGTGTTAGCTTAAATTAAATTGTTAGCTTATATTTGACATGTGTATAAATTTACAAGAGAAATAAGAACAATTCATGTTTATAAATAAACATTTACATAAAATAATTAAACAATTCAAAATTTATACTTTTGAATTTAAATTCAAACTAAATTCCAAATCAAAAATTCTCAAACCAAGTTACAAATAAAATTCAATTTGAAATAAAAATTACAAATTCTATTCAATCTTATTTATAAAGTCAATACAATATTAATATTGTTTTACAAAAGTCATTTTACAAGAAATTATATTTTTATAAGTAAAATATCCATTTTATTAAACCATAAAACATTTTATTGAATTTATTCTAAATTTAAAACTAAATCCAATTTAATTTAAAAATATTCCAATATTTTTCTTTTCAATTTTAAAATCATATTTTTATTTATGAAATAGTCTTTGAAAACTCAATACTAGTTTGTATTAAAATTTCCAAATTAAAAATGTATATATTAGAATTTTAAAACATGATTCATTTATTAATTTTAAACCAAAATCATTTATTTAATTTTGAAAAGCTTAAATATTAATTAAAACAAATTTCCAAATTACTACAAATATTAAAACTAGAAAATATGCTTTATTTATTAAACTAAAACAATGCCAATCTATTTAAAATATAAACCATATATTTATATTGTAAATAGAAATCAATTTATTATTTTTAAAAGATAAAAAAACCAATTTAAATATTTACTGAAGAAGATTATTAAATTTATTTGAATAATTATTAACAGATTATCAATATCAATTTAATTTTAACTACAGATTATTAAATTGATATTGTTAAAAATTCCGGGATGTTACACAACCCATTCCAATTTATTCAAAAATCAACTTTATTTGCTTTCCTTAATTTATTAGCTTTGTTTACAACAAAACGACTAATCTCAGTGCAAATTTGATGTCATTCAAGCAAGCAACAAATACTGAAGTTTATAACCATTTTAAATTGATTCCAACTCAAACTATATTAATTTTACTCCATTCGAAATTATTTACAAGCCAAACATCCTCATTTTTCTTCCATTATCAAATTAAATTCCTATTCTTACACTTCCAATTCATTATCCATATAGGTTTATATTAATATCATTCCTATTTACAACTCATACATCTTATTTCATCACGATAAGAAATTAAATTTTTTTCACTTGCATTGAAGTTTTATTATCTAAACAAATTTCATTCAAGACCCTTTATAAAGCTCGACTACAATCATTTTCCAATTTTCTTAAGTTATTTCAATAACAAAATAACTCCATTTCTTCTCACCTCGGTTTTATTTTCATTTTAATTTGATTCTTACCCAATCAAATTCCAATCCATTTATAGATTTTAATTCAATTTGTTTATTTACTCAATCCATTTTAAATTTATCCACCTTCTCAATTCATTTCTCAATTTATTAATAACATGATCATTCCAATTATTCTAAACCAGTAATGGGTTTTATTTTTCTTTTTAAATTTTTAACAAGCTACCAAAATTCTATTCATTCCAATACAATTTCCATTTAATTTAGCTTACACTAAATTCATCTTCATCCAATTCCTTTGAATTTAGTTGTGTGAGAATTTAATTATTCAATATCATTTCAATTAAATTAAACTTTCCTTCAGCTCAATTCTTTATTCCAAATTTAATTCAAGTTTAATTAAATTTTATTTAGCCAACTTAAATTCATTCCACTTCCTTTACTACTTAAATAAGAATAGAATTTCATTCAATATTATTTATAACGCAACTGAATTTTGATTTCAATTCAATCCAAATTTAACTCAATTTCTCTTAGTCTAAGTTAAATTCAATTCGATCCAATTTTATTTCTTCTTTTATATAAGTTCAAGCCTTATTTACTGACTTAAGTCCATTCACCTTTTATATTTCACTTGCCTTATCTCAATTTACATTTCATTTAGAATTCAATTCTTAAACTTTCCATTCTTTTTTTAATACCTTTCAACCATTTCTATTTAGGTTTTACAATTCATCTCCTATTCTTAAGTTCACCAACTTATTTATTTGAAAGCTTATATTGCTCATTTTTGTCCATTTACATCTTAAAATCACAATCCCAGATTATATATATAACACTTAATAGCTTAAGGATATAAATTTTCATTACACAATTATAACCCACACTTATATAATCATTTTACATTTCAATTTTATATCCCATTTAATTCGATTCCAATTCCAATTTTATTTAACTTATCTCAAGTTAAATTCAAATATATTCTATTCACTTCCATTTACTTAAGTTAAATTTTAATTCCAGGATTAAAATTTTCATTTTCTTCTTATTAATATCAACTTCACTTTATACGTTCGATAGTTGATTTATCTTAACTTTCCACATTATTTAAATAAAGTTCTCAAAATTCAATTACCCGGTTTTATTTCAAAACCATTTTGAAATCATAAATAACACATACCCACTTGGTATAACAAATCAAATCTCCGGATTCCAAAACAAATTGTTTTTACCAAGGCAATTTCTAAAACAACTTGTATACCTGACAAGTCCAAACAAATATCATAACCCATCACCCCGGTAGCAATCCATCACTTTAGAAACTCAAAAATGAATTCTGATGATGTGGCCATCATTATCAGGATTATTTTTCAACGACTGAAGTGAGTTCAGTGCTTCCTTACTTCCACAAATTCCTTTTAAAACAATTTCC
Source organism: Allium cepa (assembly GCA_030765085.1). Taxonomy (NCBI): domain Eukaryota; kingdom Viridiplantae; phylum Streptophyta; class Magnoliopsida; order Asparagales; family Amaryllidaceae; genus Allium; species Allium cepa. The sequence continues at coordinate 594,438,466 of CM060928.1, forward strand.
ATTCAAAAATATTTCCCAAAATAATACTCCATTATTTCCTTCAAACACTTTGGAAAACATTTCAAACATTCCCAAGATTTTATATTCCCAAACTTTTTGTTTAAATTCTTTTAAACACTTTTCAGAATTTTTGGGACTTAAATTCTGCTTTAAATCAAATTTTAGTTATACTTATAGAATTCCATTTGGTTATAAACCATTTTAAATTTCAGATTCTTATATTTGATTTTAATATTAACAACCAAACATCCACATATATATAATAATTTCAAAAAATTGTTTCTTTTATATCAAAATATAATTTTGGGTAAAATTAGTTTATTTGCCCACTTTAAAAACAATTCCATGTCGGTTTATCTTGTTTAAGAGTTTAGAAATCCCTATCGATACGGTTGTACTTCCCGTACCGACCAGAATTCATAAACACTCAACCGATAAGTCAACACAGTATAAAAACAAATTTTATATTCACTAACAAATACGCTCTCATATCTATTAATACACTCAACTCATTACAGAGTACTTTGACTCTGTTTAATGAGTAATTTCCCCACCAGACCAAGGTTATCGCCAACCTAATCTCTGATACCACGGTTACGACCCACCCTTCTTGATCCTCAAAAATCGACACAAAATACACCAGAGAATAATATGTCGACGCTCGAGTGCCGGAAGAGATAGATTGTTGAGGGAAAAGAAAGAAGATAGAAGAAAGAAGGAACTAAACAATAACAGAATCTCACAATCGCAGCGGAACAAATATAATACATAATATTAGATCTTTACATAAAATGAAAACTATATCCGTTTTATACAATATATCACAGACTATATCTCAAAGCAAACAACAATAACCATCCTGACGATTTTCAAACAAATCACAGCAGCAGATATAAACAAATACGGTAATACGTCTCGATCTCCAGCTCCTCTCTTGAGCTCCACAGCATCCTATCCTAAATATATAATACTCGGTCTGACCCGAGCATTATAATAAAATAACACCCGAGTCAGTCTAGAATACCACCGTGAGAGAAATACACCTAAATTGATTATCAAAGTTTCAAAACCCTTTGAAAACAAAAGCATTTTGTAAGACCACGCCACAAATAAACATGTCGGGTTTTTACCTTACGATAGCTAAAACATTTCTTATAAAATCCTCCGTTATTATGATAGTGTCTATATACAAATACTTATTAAAATAGCCGAAATTGTTACATGATTAAATTCCAGCTACTAGCCACAAAGTGGGTTATACAAACAAAATCTGTAAAAGACGCGTAGGGAGAATGGATTTCCAACTAATGACTAAGCACTGAGGTACCATCTGTCACAGTACATGGAGTAGATCACCATACAGAGGATTACTCCCAATCCCCTGCAACACAAGGCCGGGACCACCCCTTACTGGATAATCCCGAGTAAAATCACCCCACGGTTGGGATCAGCAACCGCACCACTAAGCCGAATAAAAATGGACATCTAGACAGGGATGACCTCACCATAATGGGTGCTATCCACTTAGCCTTGCTACATAACTCCTGATTTTTAGTCATTCCCGGTTGATGAGGCTTGAGGCTAAGCGTTACCTTTTAGAACGTTTCACTTAGAATGTCCATCGGTCACCTGACGATGTTCCAAAAGCATTCAGCCATACAAGTCCGTCGGGTTCGAATGGAACCGAAGGCACTACTTCTACTACATCCATTTTGGAATCATCCTCAGAATTAGTAGTGACCAACCCTTGCACTTCAATGCTCCATCTTCGAATCCAAACTCGTCTTCCTCATGAAAATGTACAAACCGAAACGAAGTGGTTTTCAAGAAATTAATCCCGATCCCGGTCTCTTCGAAATGATCAACGCATTGGTTAATATTGATAGTCGGTGATTTAACTATCAATTAACATTCACAAACATCCATCAACAATAAATAATTGCCTAAATTATTTATTATCCTTAAAATATCTTTGCAAGATATATTTCCATTTTCAGTCTCTTGAAAACAGTTTCAAACCACACACTCCTTATGGAATAAATTCCCAAATATTGATTTCCACTGAAAACATCCAAGCCAATTACTTTAGATTTATAATAATTTAAATTAAAGCTATTTACATACTTTACTTGAAATATATACATACTTTTTAAATGTTTCAAATAAAACTACTTTATAAAATATAAACCATTTTTCTTCAAAATAAAAGTTAAGTCATACTAAATTTTAAGATAAAGTTATGAAATTCTATACAAGTTTCAAATAAAACTTTAACCAAACTATCTTTACCATAAATCTAGTTTAAAAAATATATGTATTAATGATATTCCTTTAAAGCATATACCACTTAACCCCTTTAAAATAATTACTACTATAACTAATTTATTAAATATTTACTCTTAAAAATTCTACAACTTAAACAATAATTTCTTAAAAACATTCTTTTAAAAAAATAATTTTAAAACTTTGCTTTTTTACTTAAAAAAATCTGTTTGAAACGTACTTGCCTTTTCAAGGAACTACACTTCCATTTTCAGAATAAACCAAAGAACCTTTTATAAATCCTATACGATTTTCCTCAATTGAATTTACGTTTAAATCCCTCAATTTTTTGCCCACACTTTAAAAATAAATACCTTTTTATTTTTAGACACATTTCGCGTTTCCTGGAATTCACTTCCAAAATATATACTTAACTTATTTAAAATAAGTTGATAAATTCTTTATTCAAAATATACTTTTGAAAATCTATAAAAAGTTTCCTGGGTAACTTAAATAAAAAATTTCCTTTTAATATAAAGTTATTATATCAAATACTTATAACAAAATTTCCTTTAGAAAACATAATACTAATTTACCTTTAAATAATTAAATACCATAATTACTTAATTAAATATTTACTTTCACTTAAAAGTAATTAAAAATAGTATTTTCTTCTAAAACATTCTAAAATCCCACTATTACTTTTAAAACAATTTGCACCTTCATATAGAAACTCCCATAGGAAATCGATGCTTTCAAATTTATCCCTCGACAAATATTCCATTTCATTTATAAACCCAGTTTATAAATTTCCATTCCTCATTTCCTTTTAAATCACAATTTCAAAAACACTTCAAATTCCAAACCAATTTCCTGAATTTAATTTCCTTAAATTCATTAATTGAAAACCCTTTTTCATTTCCCTTTTTTAATCCCAATTTATTTTATTTTCATTTATATTTTAAAATGCCAGATTATACTTATTCAATCATAACACAGCACAGCTTAATTTCCAAATTAATCTATCACAGTATATAAATGAAATACATCATCAATTATTAAAATAATTTCTATATTGTGAGGAATCCAGTTGGATCCCTCCAATCTGTTTCCCTGCATCCACAGATGTTAGCACACAAATAAATATCGATCCAAATTGATAATAATTATCATATTCAACTAATCAACCAATCAAACATTTAAATATTAGCTATTTAAATTAAATGGCATCCAAATGTGACTGAGATTAACTCACCTAGAATTTCATCGAGCGTTTAAATTTTAAATTAAATCGAGCTCGTTCGATTTAATCTAAAATTTCAACTTGCTCAAAACGACCCCAGATCTTCATCACAGCGTGCTGCTCGTCGATGCGATTCCGATGCTGCCAGTTTCTTCGAAATCTGACAACTTATACAATAGATATGAAATTTATAAGTTTCATACCAATTTAAAACAAAATTCTTTTTTTAATTATACGAATAAAATCAGGCCGCAACATTCTTCCTTCATCATGCGAACATTAGGTTCGAACCCAAACGCACGATCAACCCATGACGAACGAGCCTCGCTCCCTACTTCCTCAACGATCGACCAGCGCCAAATTGATGCTACAACTCGCCTCCACCCTCGGCCAGAGGCATGTTGAACTCGGTCGCCTCCTCCTCTTGAAAACGAGCTCGAACTGAAACCCTAGATCACCAAATCGAGGACAATCCAAGGCCCTAGAACGAAAACCCACCATCGGATCTCTAAAGCTTGTCTAGCTCTACTACTTACGTGTTGGAAGTTTTCGAAATTATTATGTGGATTGATCGAAAATTTGAGATAAAGGCTGAAGGGTTTCGGCCAATGATATAAGCAACGGCGACGGCTTAGAGCAAACGAGGGTTTCGACCCCTTAAACGTATATATATACACGTAAACCAGTTATTTTATTATTTAATTCACTTTTAAACAATTTTCTCAAACGATCTTCAAACAACGCGTGTCAACAGGCGATTATAAGGTTTTACCCGCATTCCGAATACAATGGAATGTGTTTAGGAAGCTAATTTGATCATACGTGGAAGTTAGCTTTTTAAATTAATTCAAAATATTGAATTACCGATTTTAATTTCAACGCATTTCTCACCCGTACGAGCAAACGGTAAATCCAAAAGCTACGAAATTTGAAATATGATAATAGTGTGTTATTATCGATCCAATGGAACTAGTTTCGTCAAATTCTAAGACTATACCCCGGAAGGCTATTTTAACTCGTCGATAAATTCGAGCGATTTCCAAAATCGTCAAAATCACTTAAAATTTCACTTTTAAAATTTTACTAACTCAATAATAAATCACATAGAATTTATGTTCACATTAGAAATCATTCTGTTTCACTTCGAACCAAAATCTGATTATTTGCATTATTATATTATTAAATTCCATTATTAAATTTGTTGATACGCTAAGATTTTGATCAATGACAATGTGCTTCAACAAAAAGGAAGAGATATGTGCAAAGCTAAAGAAAGAACGATGAAGAACAAGGATAAACATAAATATGATTTTTATATAGGTCTTAGTTTAGATTTATTGTTAAAATATATCGTCAAGAGGCTTGCATAAACACAAGAACACATTTTATAAATTTCATTTTTTAATAAACATTCACTGTGCATAATTTAGTAGTTCAGTCGACATGTAACGACCCTAGATTTTTATTTAATTTAAATTAATAATTAAATGAATTTTTGAATTAAAATTGTAAAATTTATCGATTTTCGAGCAGGCAAAATTCCGAGTCGTCACACGACAGGACAGGGATGACCAGTCGACTGAACCTGTCACACATATACAAACATGTACAGTTTCAGTCGACTGAAACACCCTGCTCAGTCGACTGAATTTGTTCTTGAAAATTTTAGTTCATATTTTCAGTTGACTGAATTCTCTGTCCAGTCGACTGAATTTGAACCTGCGAATTTTCTCTGAATGGACACCTTCTTCCTCTTAAGAGTTGCAACCATTCATTAATGGAAATGGAAGTATCTCTTGTCTGCACCCTTAGCCAACAGATGCATCTCTTCTACAAGTATAAATACATGATTCTAACATCTTCAATTGACCGATTTTCTCTTCCTTTAATCTTACTATTTTCTTGAACATATTATCTAGAAATTCTCAAAGCAATCACAAATCTATTGCTTAAATCACTGCTTTGTTTTTAACATTCTTTTGATTCATAGCAATTCACATTTCCTAAATCTTCACAAACACATTGCATACTCTCGAGGATAAGATTATAGGAATGTTGTACTACATTAGACTCATTAGTGTTGACAAGAACACAACAAGTCGAATATTGTTTTTTTAGTAATTGAGTTGAAGTCCTCTTCGGTAGTTGAGGCAAGAAATCCCGTTCGGTTGTTCGGGTAAGTTGTAAACCTATTCCTCTGGGTTAAGTGAGGGTTTTAGTTAGTGGAATTCCTAAGTGAAGCTTAGGGACTGGACGTAGGACTAGAGGTCCGAACCAGTATAAAATCCTGGTGTCTACCTTTCTTTTACTTACTTTATCTACCTAGACAATTTCGTTATTACATATTACACGATCCTACCGCATAGCCTCTTTCAAAATTAATATAAAAATTCCAAATTTGACCTATCGACTTTGGATTCTACCCAAAAGTCTAATATTATAATCCAAACCCATCTAGCATTAAAATAAATTTCAGAAACCATTTTCATATCTATTTACACCCAGATTCTCCAATATTCCCAATTTCAAATAAATGATTATTATCCAAATCCAATTAAATTGCCATATTTGAAATTTTATCTAGTCTCATTAATTTAACCAAAATCTTTTTATTTCAAAATCAAATTATTACCCATATTCAACATTTAAAATGAATTAAATGTTCAAAATCTAACGACCAAAATTCCGGGTCGTTACAACATACATGGATAGGACATGTACTTGAACATATCCCTTTGTACTTTGAAAAACACTTTAAATGTATTATTTTGAAAATCTACTACTTTGTAAAATAATTTAATACATTGTAGAATCATTTAAATATAGTATATACACATTTTAATCAAGATATAACTTAATTGTACTTCATAAAAAATTTTGAAATATTTAATAATTCAATAATATATATAAAAATCAGTATAATTATAATTTATTAAAATATAAGCAAAAATTCAATATATATATATAAACATAAAATCGCTAAAATGATATCTTTGTAAGTAAGATATTGAAATTCACTTTGGGACATATTTGAAAAGATTATTTTAAAACCAGAATACTTGAAAAACAATTTAAAACAAAATTAGAGAAGGCGAAAGAGATCGGTAAAGTGCTATCAAGGTTTTAACATAAATTCTATGACTCTATAACTTATCCGAATATATTGAAATCTTGAACTTTTCAACACTCAAGAGTCTTCAATTGTCATCATCTTGAATCTACTCTTCATATCAGCATCTTGATACTATACAGTCTTCCAAATCAATACCTATCTAATATCTTGCACTATATACTATACATACCTTAATAAACCATTAGTATCTATATTTTGTATAATGTCTTATAGTTGTTGTCATAAAAATCAAAACCTAAGCTCCTAATAAAAGACTCATAGGGGCGTTACTACATGCTTCAACATATAAAATCTTTTATGAGTTTGTAAAGTATGTGGGACGAGTGGCCAAACCATGTTGTTAATGCGCAATATCATGTTATTCCTCTATGTAAATCTAGTCAAATGATGATAGATGATTATTTTGATTGGTATTTTCCTTATGTTAAATTTTGTTGACATAGTATTTCCATATAAAGAAGATTTTGAAGATATTATTGATTTTGATGATATGGTATTTCCAATTACAAAGATTGAAAGATATTTGAGTTAAAGAAATAATGACTCAAATATATTGTCACTTTTATCGCATTAAAGAAGATAACGAATTATCAAATATATTTCCAATTCCCTATTCAACTGATTAAAGAAGACATTTTATCAAGCATATGCATATTAAAGGAAACTGAAAAAATCAAATAGATAACTGTTTTCTATATAAATAGGAGAATTGATGAGGCACTGATTTATAATCATAAATCAATTATTTCAATATTAAGAAATAATCTCTATATAAAGATAGTCATTCTTTAGAAATTAGTAGAATTCTCTTAAGTAATATTATCTTCATTTCTTCTTTTAAACCTCATTATTAATCTTGTAAATTTTCCATTCTAAAAAAGTAATAAAATCTTCTCTCTCAAAGTGGACGTACACTATCTCACGATCGTGGAACCATTGTAAATCCTATGTGATCTCATTTTCTATTTGTGCATCTGTGATCCGATGTTGCCTATTTTTTGGATATTTGTTGTTGTTTGTATTATTGTACTAAAATAGACCTCATTGCATCTGCATTTGTTTGGGTTGATTTACAATCATCTGTCTAAATTTCCCCACAACAGTCTGATATTAGAGTATTGAAGGTTGTTGTAAAATCCTAGGGGTGGAAGATGTTTGATAAAATAGTAAGATCCGGAGAAGCAAGTGGGGAGGTTAGACCTACCCAGAAGTATACACCCTATAATAGGGATTCATATGTATCATCTGCTTCATACTTTATTATAGAGAAGTAGGACAGAGAAAATGATTTGTAAAAGTGATAGTGGAAAATAAAGATGACGTTGAGAAGAAATCATGTTCATCAAATTGTGTTTGACACGGAATCATTGCCAGTAGATATCTTAGAATTAAAAGAGAAAGAGATGAAAGAATGGGCCTTTACAACCTTCCAATTAGCCATGGGTGAGAATGTCACCCTAGAAATTAGCAATTGAACTATGCTAGAGCTTGTGGAAGAAATTGAAGGACCTCTAGATAAAGCATTCACTCACGATTAGAATAATTTTGCTAAAAACTTTCTTTACTTATAAGATGAGGTAATATACGTCATTGAAAGTATATCTTATCTTCTTTGATGATTTGATAAAGATGGAAGCTGTTGATTCAAAAGCTTATGCTAGTATTATGTTCTCTTCCAAAGCGATACATGGTATTCGCTAACAGTTTGATCTATGGAAGAAGCATGCTGACATTTATACATGTGTAGATGGGACTCCTAAGTTAAGAGATGAGGGATTAGATGAAATTTATGAGCAAAAATGGAGAAAAAGAGCGTCCCAAGTTGAGGAATCTGAAAATGGTTGGAGTGGCAAGTCTAGAGACAACATGTATCATCATTTTATAACATGGCCACTAGAAGAAAGATTGTCAAGATTTTAGGAAGAGGAATGAAGCAAATGGTTCTTCATTCGTAATGGTGGAGAAGGTTGTTTCTGATTGTGTATTGACTATATCTGTTTTTAATGCATCAGACCATTTAGTGTGGGATTCGGGGGCATCTTTCAACAAGATGCCTAGGAAAGAGTATTTCTTTTCTTATGAATCAAGTTTTCATATCGCTATGGGGTACATATTGGTCAAATGCTAGTATGAGATATTTTCAAATGTCGTGATAATATCAGATAATATCGGTAAAATATCAGACACATGTAGAACACATTATAAACAATATAGTACTATGTTATGGTGTTATGTTGATGTCATGTATTCAAATATTTGGATAAATAACTCCAAATTACTATTAAAGACTGATTACATGTAGTTTATAGATTATAATCAATTTACTTGATATTATGTTCAATACAAATCATAATACACGCTCATAAAAATTGAGAAATCCGTAAAACACACATATTTATTATTTTCTTTGTTTTTATACCATATTCATTGTTTCTCCAGTCCTCTAATAACCCATATTGCTTTTCCAAAGTTTCCATATTTATAGTTTCACTATTTTTATTTTCACTTAATTTATCGAATAACAAATGTTGATTTGATACCAATTACTACTTTGGCTCGTTCCTTATCGATATATCAAAAATTTAACTTTACTGCTCTTCAACTTTTAGTTCTAGTGCTAATAATAACTAAAAATTGAATTTTCATAAGCAAACTTGTTCGAACCAGCCAATTCTCTATCGGATTGGAGAACGGCCGATCAAATTTATAATAAAAATAATCGCAAGCGCACGATGTACAATGATAGTACGTGGTGAGTACAGATCGATCCGCATGGAATTGTTTAGATTTTTAAATTTCTATTCAATCAAATTAAACCAAAGTTTGAGAGTTTGAAGGCAATTTAGTGCTAATGTCCTTCTCTAGATCACATAAATCAACAAAATGAAATTATGATCTCTCTTTTGGTCATTAGTGAAATTAGTTGATGTGCTTATCATAAGTATAACATATTTATGCTATAAATTACCCCAATATAAACTATCAAACTATAACACACCGGCTAAATCACTTTTAACTCTCATGAAAATTGACAACGAACTTGAAAATAAAATATTTTCTAAGTATGGCCTATTAATTATTGATAGAAATATATACCATCAAATTTTGATTTTAAAATAACTTTATTACCAACATCATATGTAGATGAAGAGATAATTTGTGTTTGTTGTTTGTTTAAGAATAGCCCGTTTAGTGTCAACAATATTAGCTATCAAATTCAAAGGTTAAACAACAAGTTAAACCATTTCAAATAGTTCCATTAAGCATAAAAAGAGAATATAAATGATCAAAATATTGAAGCTACATGATTAAGAGAGCTTCATTATCCCTAAATTGAAGGGGTTTAGCCTCTCATATTTGTTATCATGTCAACAATTGTAGCATGCAACATGAAATAAAAACATAAAGAAAAAGAGAGCAAAGTGAAAAGAGAGCTTGTTAAAAAGAAATAAAAACTAATCTAATTGCATGAAATAAAATATACACTACTATCATGAAGAGAAAGAGAGCATGTAAATAGAAAAGAACATTAGTTAGCATTGCATAAAAAGGAGAAAAATACATGAAAGAAAAATGGCTAAGTAGCCATGAAAAGAGAAAGTGAGTCTGTTTTTTATTTGTGAGCCTAAACTAAAATAAAGAGGCTAAGAGGAAGAAAGGGGGGTTACATGAAACATAAGGGGTATTTATATATGTATGAAACCCTAATCCATAATTTTGAGAAATACCCAAACTACCCCTCTAGGAAGTGTGGCCACCAAGTTATCATTAACATGAAATAATCATCCATTAAGTGTGCATATAACTTTAATGGCCTTTTAGTATGTGCATTAGCTCCTAATGGCAGATCAAGGTAAGTGGATAGGTGGAGTCCTCCATGTTCATGAGTTTGAACTATTTTTGTCTTCATCTGCTTGTGTCCTCTTGTGCATGCATATTTCTTCATAAAAACTCTTCCATTTGAATTCAAATTTCTACAAAATAACATAGAAATTTCCAAGTAAATTTTCTAAAATTAATATATATACACAAAAATAACCATTTTGCATTTATATGAAGATGAATATACGACGATTTGAAAATAATTTGAATTTGGTTTAAACATGTTAAAATAGTAGCTATGATCATTTATTGAATTAAATTAGATTAAATATGGCGGTAAAAATATGCATATTTACGTGCACATCCAATACCCCCACACCTATCTTTTTATTCTTTCTCGAATAAACTAAAACTAATATAAATCCGTTTTCGTAGGGAGCACGATTGCATTGAGTATATGCAACAAGCCGTTAAACCTTTAGGTGTCCCTAGTAGGACGAGTGTTGTCTCGTGAGGGTTTTCAGTGGATACTACCTACAAAATCCAAATGCAAGATGAAAATATTTACCAAAATGCAAGATTTATTTACAAAGTGATGAATGCAAGTTTTTGAAAATATATACAAATGAAGGATTTACTTTTAGATCGAAAAAAATAAGTTAAAAAAATTTGGTCGTTATCTTGAAAATTTAAGTCATTTACTCGTCAAAATTTCCAGCCAAAATCAAGTTATCATAGAAAATAGATTATAGTTTAACTCGTTGTTTCAGTCAATAACAAAGTGTAACTATGAAATGGATCCTTAGTTGATTATCAAAGTTTTTCAAAGTGGTATTTTCATTTCTTTTCAATAATAAGTCAAATCAGATAAGTAAAAAATAGTGCTTGGATTTCAATTGCTTACTCTCTATTATTTTTGAAATTTTTTATTGACGTTAACAATATTTACGTATGCCTAACTCAGATAAACTGAGGCCATATACACTACCCATGCACCGCCTTACGGGCTTATGTGAGAGGAATATAGAGCGTGGCGAGTTAACATACGAGTGTGAATATCTATCGACTATAGGCATTACTAATAAAGAATTTTTATATACATACACCTAACTCAGGTAAACGAGGCCAAATATACCGATCATGCACTGCCTTTCGGGCTTACGTGAAAAGGGTATAGAGCATGGCGAGCGTAGACACAAGTGTATACACTTATTGACTATAGGTGTTAATAAAATATATACATATATACAACAATATTTTTCTTTTCTTTTTTTGTCTTTTTTTCAATTTTTTTTAGGAAAGGGAGAGTTTTACAATATCATTTTAGCACCGCTTAACATAGAAGATAAAAAATGTTATACCCTTTTCTTTTAAATCCACTACTTTTTAAAATAAAGATTTTCAATTAGGATATATTTGATAATTAACACGTATGAATCTTCCTATATAATAGTTAAACCATAGTTACTTATAATCAAACCTAATTTTTATTTTTATCGAGACAAATAAATTTTCAAATTTTTTAATTTTAATAACCAAAATCCTATATTTATCATATAGTGTTTGTTTAAAAGTAAACTAAAATGTTTAATTTTTTTGATATTTTTATTTAATTTTGGGAAAAAATGTAAAAATAAACCATGAAAAATTAAAAATTAACATGAAAAAATTAAAATGAAGATGGGACTGTCACTACACTTGATTTTGACTATGTCCCCACAGTCAACCCAAGTGAAAGGAGAAAAATAAAACAAAAATAAAAATATGACCTATATTTACATGAAAGTGAACGGTATTTACACGAGATCAGAAAGTATATCGTCAAAATGTAAATGAAACAGTCTTCCAAAGATTGATTCATTTATCTCGTCAAATATGCGAGATACAGTTTAAGCACGGAAAACCAAACCACAAAAATTTCAAAGTTGAATGTTTATTTGGAAAAACGAATGCCGTTTCATTAAAAATCGTGTGAGTTGTTTTATTTTAGATGATTTTTAGAGTCGATAAAACAATTTGTCGAAGTTCAAGTCTAATTTCACCAATTTGAAATTCAAACATATCATTGAAAACTTCTTCAGAATTATCGATTTCAAAATCATAATGGCGATTTAAATCTTCCCCATCAGAATTTAACAACTCACTTTCGAAAAGTCCGAAGAATCATGTTCATTAAATTCATCTTCCTTTGTTGGATTATCAACAACTTCATTGCATGTACCATTTCAATATCCAAAGTTGTTGTATTCAATTTTTCAGAAAAAGAAAGATCGAATTTTAAATCGAATTTCACACCCTTAAAAGAATTGAAATCCAAATCAATTACCGTATTTTCAACAACTTCATCAAGATTATCATTTACAATTTCAAAATTGTTATTTGAAAATCATCAATTTCGGTAGATGATGGATTATCATTCGACTCTTCACATGTTGAGATTTAATTTTGTTGTTCACATAATTTTTTGTATGTTTCAATCAACAAATCTATGTGATCGTTGTTAATTTCGTCCATTTTCTCAACAAAATCAAATCTATGATTATTAACTTGAGAACTTTCACTTTTAACTTGTTGAGGACAAAAAATTTCCATTTCAACAAAAGGTGGATTATTATTTGATTCTTCACAAGTTGGGATTTGATTTTGTTTCTTACCAGAATTTTTTTGTAGGTTTCACGCAACAAATCCTCGTAATCTTTTTCCATTCGCTCAGCTAAATCAAATTCATGAGTATTAATTCGAGAATTTTTAATTTGAATTTGTTGAGAACAAAAATTATCCATTGCACCAAATTGAAACTATTCCCATTATCAAAATTATTCAAAAAGTGGTTCACATTTTCAATTTGATTTTGAAATTCATTTTGGAGTTCGAAATTGTTTTGACATGGGTTAAAATCAAAATCATTGGAATTTTGAAGTGAATTAAAATTTTGATTATTTTGAAATGAATTACACAAATCATTCATTAAATTTTAAGTAAAGATTTCATTCTCTTTACAAAAGTTGGGGATTGATCATTATTTTGAAAATTTTGTAGTGCAAAATCCAAATCATTTGAACAATAGTTGTTATGAAATATTTATAAGAATTTGATGTGAAATTATATAGATTATATTGATTTTCACAATTTTTGTAAAATTTCGACGAGTATGAATACGGAAACTCGGACATTTTCAAGAATGTTTTTGGGTTTTTTAGGAAAAATATTCAACAAATAGAATTTATTTTTCAAAATGGAACTTTGATTTGGATTTTTGCTTTTTGAAAGAAAACCAACTTATTTTTTTTTTGATTTTTAAATTTTGATTTACAAAATTTCAAAGGAAAAAAAACTAAGTTAAGAAATATTTACATTTTTTTAGTTTTGAATTTTAATTTTTTTTTAAAATATGCATGAACTAATGCAACTAAATGAATGCAAGGGTTTAATTGCGAATTTTCTAACCTAATTAGCTTCTAACCCAAAATTGTATAATTACACTTTATCTTAAATTAACAAAATAGTTCTCAGCCAGGTAACAGGCATGATTTATCGACGCACCACGAGTCACCGTAGCAATGCAGCCGAAGGTTTAAGTACCTTTAGAGAAACAACCGCTATAATATTTAGGAATCACCGTAATATTTATAAATGGCTATTGCTCTACAGTTGCCTAAACACCAAGAAATTAAATAGTCGAAAAAGGACAAATTGTTAATTTACAATTAAGTATTGTCGATATCTAACCGTTATTATTAATTAAATTCTAAAATGAAATGCAAAACTGAAATTAAACGTGTATTAACAATACAACTACGAATGAATTTATTCTTTTGAATTTTTTTTTGGATTTTTGAATTTTTTTTATATATAAATGCAAGTGCAAGCAATCAACAATGCATATCAAAACTAGAGATGAAAGCACGATGTTAGAGCGTGCAGAATGATTAGTAAATTGTTTTAAAGCGGTAATTTTTTTAAGCATGCAAGCAAGAAAACAAAACGAACAAATTGAAAACAACATTAATCGAAACTTGTTTTTTTTTTTAAAAAAAAGTTTTGGAAGAAAACAACACAAAACGAACTTTTTTTCCTTTTTTTTTAAGAAGATGGAAAAACAAAACCCTAAATAAAAGAAGATACAAAAAAAAGTACATAAAAAACTTATGATAGTTCAGCCCATGTCCACAAGCCCACCCGCAAAAAAAAGACAAAAACGGAATTCCCTAAATCTTAACTTTCCAAAAACTCTTAACTTCTCAAACTTGCAACAGAATTCCCCAAAACTATTGCGATTGGAAGTCAAGAATCAGAAATTTGCAAAATAGAAATCCAATTTGCAAAAATTCGTTCTGCGATTGATGAGGGTTTCTGGTTTGGAGGATTTTGATGCGGCGACTGGGTGAAGTCAAATCTCGATTGTTCTGCGATTGATGATGTTTGGTGTGGCTGTAGAGGGGATGACAGAGGTCAGTGGAAATGGGTGTAGATTGATGGCAGTAGGAAGGGGTTGAAGGTTAAGGCCGAAGAAGTGAAGTTGAATGACTAGTGATGCAGGCAATTTGAGTTGATAGACGGTTTTGTATTTTCAAGTGTATCTTTGTGAATGTGGAGGAGTTGCAGTCAGTACAGTGTAACAGTTTGTTTGAGAATGTTGATGGACAGAGAAAGTTCTGGTGATGGTCCAGGCAGAAATGAGGGTAGCAGATGATGGTATGGTTGGAGATAGGAATTGTTGTTGGATGTTGGTGATGTAGCTGGCTATGTGTTGTGATAGAGAGGTTCGGACAGAGCTGGTGATGGTATGTGCAAGTGTAGGAACTATTAAATGTTGTTGTATTTTTGAATGACTGTTGATGGATGTGGTGATATTTGCAGTGGAATGTTTGGTGAAATGTGGGGCAACTGTAGTGGAATGTTAAAGGTAGATATGGTGAATGCTGTCAGTGACGGTGGTGAACTGTATGAAGTTGAGGCAGGAAGGTAGCTAGGTAGAATTGCAGTGTGACAGGTGGATTTGAAGTATGTTGTGGATGTGTGGTGATTTGAAGATGAAAAGGCATGGGAAGTAGTGATTGCCGTGAGTTGCTTGTATGATGTCAGAAGTGGCTGGAAGTTGGTGGAGTATGGGGCTGTTGTGTTGTGGAGATATGACAATATGGTTGAAATGTAGAGACAATAGTAAGGCAAGAGGCAAATTGAATAGGGAAATGGTGATGCAATTTTGCAAAGGGGTGATTGTATGAGAAATCAATGAAGAGGAGGTGTGCAGCTGAAAGGCAGGTGGTCAGATGTGTGTAGAGTTGACTTGGTAGAAATGTGCACAGCACAGTGCACTGTGAACAGTGCACAAATGTACTCTATTTTTTTGAATGCAAATGTAACTGAAAATTGTATTTGACGAAAACGGTAGATGTAGATGCAATTGTGAGAAATAAAATATATATATATATATTTTTTATACATTTTGCATGTTTTTTGGGATATTAAATGCAAATGAACATAACAACTAGAAAACAACAACAAATACACAAACCAAAAATGAAAGCAAAATTTACACAACAAACACGCAATTTTTTAATGCGCTCAACACATAAAACAAACACACAATGAAATCAAACTAAAAATAATCCGAAGAGTATAAAATAAAATAAAATCAACTCCTCGGCAATGACACCAAAAACTTGATCGAAACGACCAATTCTCTATCGGATTAAAGAATGGCCGATCAAATTTATAATAAAAATAACCGCAAGTGCACGGCGTATAATGGTAGTACGTGGCGGGTATGGATCGATCCGTAAGGAATTTTTTAGATTTTTAAATTTCTATTCAATCAAATTAAACCAAATTTTGAGAGTATTAAGCTAAAAATATAGAAAAACTAGCAAAAAAAAGTGGATAAAAATTATGAGAGTTTGAAGGCAATTTAGAGCCAATGTCCTTCTCTAGATCACATAAATCAATAAAATGAAATTATGATCTCTCATTTAGTCATTAATGAAATTAGTTGATGTGCTTACCATAAGTATGATATATTTGTACTATAAATTAGCCCAATATAAACCATCAAACTATAACACACCCACTAAATCACTTTTAACTCTCATGAAAATTGACAATGAACTTAAAAATAAAATCTATTCTAAGTATGGCATATTATCTATTGATTAGAAATATAAACCATCAAATTTTTATTTTAAAATCACTTCATTACCAACATCATATGTAGATGAAGACGTAATTTGTATTTTTTTTGTTTGTTTAAGCATAGCATATTTAGTGTCAACAATATTAGCTATCAAATTCAAAGCTAACACTTCAACTATTTCCTTTAAGCGCAAAAAGAGAACACAAACGATCAAAATATTGAAGCTACATGATTAAGAGAGCTTCATTACCCCTAAACTGAAGGGGTTTATCCTCTCATATTTGTTATCATATGAACAATTGCAGCATGCAACATGAAATAAAAACATAAAGAAAAAGAGAGCAACGTGAAAAGATAGCTAGTTAAAAAGAAATAAAAACTAATCTAATTGCATAAAATAAAATCTACACTACTAACATGAAGAGAAAGAGAGCATGTAAATAGAAAAGAACGTTAATTAGCATTGCATAAAAAAGAGAAAAATACATGAAAGAAAAATGGCTAAGTATCCATGAAAAGAGAAAGAGGATCTATGTTTTATTTGTGAGCCTAAACTAAAATAAAGAGGCTAAGAGGAAAAGAGGAGGGTTACGTGAAACATAAGGGGTATTTATACATGTATGAAACCCTAATCCATAATTTTGAGAAATATCCAAACTACCCCTCTAGGAAGTGTATCCACAAAGTTATCATTAGCATGAAATAATCATCTATTCAATGTGCATGTAACTTTATTGACCTTTTAGCATGTGCATTAGCTCCTAATGGTATATCAATGTAAGTGGATAGGTGGAGTGCTTCATGTTTATGAGTTTGAATTATTTCCATCTTCATTTGCTTGTGTTCTCTTGTGCATGTATATTTCTTTATGAAACCTCTTCCATTTGAATTCAAATGCCTATAAAATAACATAGAAATTTCTAAGTAAATTTTCTAAAATTAATACATGCACAAAAATGACCATTTTGCCCCTATATGAAGATGTATATATGACGATTTGAAAATAATTTGAATTTTGGTTTAAACATGTTAAAATAGCCAATATGATCACTTATTGAATTAAATTAAATTAAATATGGTAATAAAAATACACACATTTACATGCACATCAAAACTTTTCAATTAGAAATGGTGAACAAAAAATAATTAAAAAGAGAAATAGCTCTTTCATGATTCTGTCTTTGGTGGTAAAGTCTTCAAGGAAAATAAAACACATAAAATAGTGGAATAAGTAGAGTTTTCTTTATTGAAAGACTAATCAAGAAGTCTAAAATTATATGTTTAAAACTAAAAAATTAGTGCATTGGGATTTCCAATATGGCCTATAAATTATCATTCACCACAATCATAAAACAAATATTGAGAATGCAAAGATATTTAATTGTAAAAATATTTTCTTCAACACATATAATAATGAACGATATTTTTAAAAATTATCGGGTATTTTACACTAAATATTGGAGTGATATATCGGCAAACATTGCGTGATATATTGGTGACTATGTTTCAAGTGACATTTTGAAAAAATATTGGCTTACGAGGGATATGAGACATATCAACGATATATTAGCGATATTTTTTGATATTAACAACATAGCTTATGAAGGCAAGGAGGGAATTGTCATATTGATGGAGAATGATGTTACTTGCAAGTCGTTAAGAGAAGGAGCAATGTGTATTTGCATGCACGATGTTGGTGCGCACTACCATTGGAGTCCACTATGTTCCAAGCTTAAAGAAATTTCTTCTGTCTTTAGGTCAGTTAACATCTATGGGTTGTAGGATTATGATAGAGTCCAATAGCTTAAAGCCGACACGTAGTGCTCTTGTATCGATGAAAGGAGTGGTGGTCATGAATGTTTATTTGTTGAAAGGATCTATAATTCTTGGAGAATCATGTGTTAGAGTTGATAGTTCATGAGCATTGGATGCCACCAGACTTTGACCTCTCGGATTGGGTCATGTTTTTGAGAAGAGCTTGGAGTTGCTTCATAAAACGAAGATGATCAAGGGTAAATGCTTGAACCATTTGGAAGTCTGGTAGGAATGTGTATTGGAGAAACAGATAAAGGTTTCTTTTGGCATTGGTAGACATGAGTCCAAAGGGATAATAGAGTTTCTCCATACGGATGTTTGGGGAGCAGTAGCTACAGCTTTTATTGGAGGACATAAGTATTTTATCTCTTTATCGATGACTACTTTCAGAAGGTTTGGGTGTTCATGATGAAAGCTAAGTCATTTTCATTTGAGAAGTTTAAAATATGGAAAGCACTGGTAGAGAATTAGGTATGAAGGAAGTTGAAGGTGCTGAGATCCGATAATGGTGGTGAGTTTGTTTCTAAGGACTTCACTGATTTTTGTAAGCAGCATGAAATTCAAAGACACTTCAGTACACTTAGAGATCCACAATAAAATGTGGTTGTTGAAAGGATAAATACGACTCTACAAGAGAAAGCTTATTGTTTGAGATTGACAGCGGGTTTATCTAAAGGCTTATAGGTTGAAGCTTTATCGACTACGGTGTATGTTATTAATCAAATTCCATGCTCATCCATTGATGTGAAGATTCTAAAGGAATGGTGGAAAGATACATCTATACATGTAAGTAATTTTCGTGTATTTGATGGCTCTGCGTATGTTCACAATATAGAAACTGACAAGTTAAAGGCTAGAGCCTATCAAGGCATATTTTTGGGCTATGCAAAAGGCATCAAAGAGTATTTCATATGGAACCCTCTTAATAGGAAGGTTGTGCACTCGAGACATGTCACATTTGACGAGTTTGCTTGCCGAAGGAAAATCCATCTAGTTCGGTAGATTCAAAAACTCAAAGGCCTAAGGAGATGGAAACTATTCCTACATGCAGGCCTAGTAGTATAATCAAAGTAGTAAAAGAAGATAGAGTAATTACAGTAGTTGACACATCACGTTAAGATCCATATAATTCCTCTAGCAATGATTGTGCTGGTCGTGAAGCTGGAGATGATTCAACTTAAGGTAGAGTTAATAGAAGCTTAGACGAAGTTACAACTATTTGAGCTAGTTCTAGAGCTAGAAGGTCACCAAATAGGCATGGAGGCTGGAATTACGCAAATCTCAGCCTTGATGATCAGTTCGACTATGCACTGCATGTAGTGTAAGATGAGCCTTTCGACCTTGAAGAAACTATAAGTTCGAGCGTTAGCTCGAAATAAATACATGCTATGGAGGAGTAGATGGATTCTTAAAGAAGAATTAGAGTTGGGAATTGGTAACACCCCCTTAAGGAAGTCGAGGCATAGGATGCAAGTAGGTATATAAGGTGAAGAATGATGAGAGATACAAGGCTAGACTTACTACAAAGGGGTTTTCACAAAGGAAAGGGATGGAGTATGATGAGGTTTTTGCACTGGTTGTTGGACATACTTCTACCCGAACATTGTTAGCAAAAGTTTTAACTCACGACATGGAGTTGGAATAATTAGAAGTAAAGACATCCATTTTGCATGTAGACTCGAAGAAGACCATTTATATGAAGTAGCATGAAGTATTTGTAGAGGATGGGAAGAAGGAACAGATTGCAAGTTAAAGAAGTCTCTGTATGGTTTGAAGTAGTTCCTTAGGCAATGGTACAAGAGGTTTGACTCTTTTATACTTAATCTTTGTTTTGATAGAAGTGTTAAAGATGCTTGTGTTTATTTTAAGCATGTGAATGATGGTGATTGGATATATTTACTCTTGTATATGGACGATGTGCTAATCGCTTCCAAGGACAAAGATGCAGATTAAAATTGAAGCTAAAGGCAAAATTTGAGAAGAAAGACCTTGGAGAAGCAAAGAAGATTTTAGGGATGGAAATCCAGAGAGAGAAAACTGAAGGTGTTGAGATTGATATAGAAAGAATATATCCAGCAAGTACTTGCTTGGTTCAATATGCAAAACGCAAAGACGAATAGTAGTCCCATTCCTTTGCACATTCGGCTTTCAAAGAAGGCCCCTCCGATCTCAAACGGATACCAAGCTTATATGGAGAAGGTACCTTATGCTCGTGGGTTGGAAGCCTGATGTATGATATGGTCTGCATGAGACCGGATATTTCATAAGCAGTTGGTTTGGTTAGTCGCTATATGGCTAATCCAAGGAAGCTGCATTGGGAAACAGTGAAGTACATTTTGACGTATCTTGGATGAACATCAAATTATGGACTTATTTTTGACGACAGGGAGAAAGTTTTCATCTTAGTTGGATTTTTTGGTTTTAATTATGTCGGAGATAGAGATTGAAGTCAGCCTAAGGTTATGCCTTTACAATTTGAAGAATAGTTATTAGTTCGAGATTGAAGTTGCAAACTATAGTCGCCTCATCTACTATAGAGGCAGAATTGATAGTTGTTGTTGAAGCGGCTAAGGAGGCACTTTACTTGAAGCAGTTGCCGTGTGATTTTGGCTTTGTTCAGGAGAGTATAGTATTGAATTGCGACAGTCAAATCCACTGGCTGAGAATCTAGTTTTTAGTTCGATGACAAAGTACATAGAGGTAAGAGAGTCTTTCCTTGTCTCTCTGAATGGAATAAAGCAGTTACACCTTTAGAAGATTCACACAGAGAAATGCAACGTACATGTTCACTAAGTCCTTGCCTGGTGCAAAGTTTGAGCGTTACTCAAACTTGATCCGCTTGTTGAGGTGCTAGGTGCCATATGGTGGCACATGGGGAGAGTGAGTTGGTAGATGGAGACGTTTGTTTTCATTATGGAGATTTATAGATCCTATATAGAGAGGATACTTTCAACATTTGGCTTGCGGGAGGTGGCCTTATCGAAGTTCGTTGATAAAGTGCAATAAGTGATGGTCAAGTCGAAGCTCATTACAGAAGTATCCATGGTATCTTGTCTAAGGGTTTCTTGGAATAAAGGATATATGATGATTGGTAGGCTTTCGTGGTAATATAGTGTCAATATAGAGATTATTAGATTTCGATGATACAATATTTCCATATTAAAGAAGATTTTGAAGATATTATTGATTTCGATGATATAATATTTCTAGTTACAAAAGATTTGGATGATATTTGAGTAAATATTAAATAATGACTCAAATATATTGTCACTTTTATTGCATTAAAGAAAGAAATGTATTATCTACATGAGAAGGAGAATAATTTTTGGAAGAATGAAGTAATCGATTAATTCCCTAATCAATCGATTAAAGAAGACATTTTATCAAACGTGTACATATTGAAGGAAACTAGAAAAATCAAATAGATAATTGTTTCCCATATGAATAGGAGAATTGATAAGGCATTGATTTATAACTATAACTCAATCACTTCAATCCTAAACAATAATCTCTATATAAAGATAGTCATTCTTTAGAGATTAGAAGAATCTTCTCAAGTAGTATTTTCTTCATATTCTTTTTCTAAACCTTCATTATCAATCTTAAAGTTTTTCCATTCTTCGAAGGTAATAAAAATCTTCTCTCCCAAAAGTGGACATACACTATTCGTGATGATGGAACTGCAATAAATCATGTGTGTGACCTTCTTTTCTATTTGTGCATTTGCGAACTATTGCTGCCTATTTTTGAGGTATCTATTATTGTTTGTTTTATTACACTATAACATGATCTTATTACTTCCACGTGCATTTGAATTAACTTACAATCATTTGTCTGAATTTACCATAACACCTTGTACCATGTTAAGGGTTCATCCAATTAATGAACAAAATTTTGATACAGCACCCGGCCTTCCTACGGTCATTAATACATGGTGGCAATCTATATAGTTTTCACTTATATAGTTACACTTTCCTTTTGTGATGCTAATGTTTCTTTAGTTCAAGCTATAAAGTTATGAAGAACTTGATGATGTTCTTAGTGAAGGAATTACCTTGGCTTCATCGTAACCGAAGAGTTCACATTTAACTCATCTTAATTGAATCTGCAAAGCCTTAAGTAAAGCAAGAAAGATTTGTGCTCGTTTTGTTAAAAAAGATGCTTAGTTCGAATAACTAGTTTTTAGTTGCTGTATACATTTTGTTTATGGAACTTCGTGTAGTATTTTGTAATGGAAGTTCTTATCCTAATACTTATGTTTGTATATGGAACTTTATGCTGTGGTATTTTGTAGTAGAAGTTCTTATTCTAGTACTTGTGTTTAGCTGTGAAACTTCATGTTGTGATACTTTGTAGTGGTAGTTTTTTTTTCCATACTTGTGTTTGTATATGTAAATTATTATGTTGTTTGGTATTGAATTGTATGCTGCATCATGTTTACATTATTAATATATATATATGTTGAAATTATCAATATGTTGAAGTAGTTGTTACATACACATCTGTGAATTCATGTTGAATCTGAGTTTTTTACAGTTGCCACGCTAGAGAAACATGTGGATTTCTCAATAACCATGTCAATACCTAGCATGGTTTATAATAGGGACCACGTTATATTCTAATGTCGATGTTATGTTTCCCTCGTCAATAGATAGCTGTGGACATTGGAAAACTCTCGAGATCACCCAATCTTGTGAACAATGAGGTTATAAAGCCAACCTCCTTTGATTGTAGCATGGTACGTAATTATGACCACGTTAGTTTTTAATGTTATTATTACCTTTCCCTCACTCAGTCCCAGATGTGGTTAGTGGAAAAGTCCCGGGATAGCCCAACCCTACAAACGATGAGGTTATACCAGCAACCTCGTTTTTGTAGCGTGGTAGCTATTTCAAACCACATTTATATACGATGTTCCTGTATGTAAAACTACACCACTCAACGACATTGATTTCTCACTGCCCATGTTACCCATAATTTGTAACGACCCGATTTTTCGATGCCCGAAAAATCAAACCATTAGGGTTAAAAGAAGGAGGAGGTAGAAGAAGAGAAAACAACACAACAGAATCTTACCATCGTAGCAGAATAAAATATAATAGATAATAACTGATCTTTACACAAAAGAAACTATATCTGTTTATAAATACAACATCAGAATACAACATCAGAGTTCAACAACATCTATAACACACAACTGGACAGTTATATTAACCTATCCTAACCAAACTGACAATACAAATTACAACGTAGTGGGATTATACATCAAGTACGTATGCTACGTCTCGCCATCTAGCTCGTCTTCTGAGCTTCGCAGCATCCTTTCCTGTACTCTATTATACTCGGTCTGACCCGAGCATTATAGTTAAATAACACCCGGGTCAGTCTGGAAAACCAACGTGAGAAAATACACTCAATTGGATTATTAAAGTTTTCAAAAATCCTTAGAAATCAAAGGTATCTCATAAGACCACGCCACAAATAAACATGCCAGGTTTTTACCTTACGATAACCAAAACTTTTTTAACAAATCAGTCAGATGTGTTATAATAGTGTCTATAGAAAGTAAAATAGAATTTAGCCGAAATGCTTGCATCTCACATTTCAGCAATAGTTGGGCACAATCAAAACCGTACAGGCGCTTATTGGAGATTGGATTCCATACAATGGCAGGGCTACTGGGGTACCTTCCATTACAGTACATGGTCTAGATCACCGTACCAAGGATCCACCCTAATCCCATGCATTACAATACCAGAGCTACCCCTTACTGGATAGTCCGAATAAGTACACCTCGCAGTTGGGATCAGCAACCACCCACACAGTCGAAATAAAAGGGACATCTAGACAGGGGTGACCTTACACTGATTGGTTGCTAGCCATTTAGCCTTGTGTGCACCTCCCCTGTTTTAGCCATTCCCAGTTGAGTAAGCTCGAGGTAAAGCGTTACCTTTTTAGCACACATTCACTTAGAATGCTCATCGTCCTCCTAACGATGTTCTGAAAGCATTCGTCCATACAAGTCCGTTCCGGGTTCGAACAAAACCGAAGGCACTCCTCCTACTACATCCATTTTGGAATCACCCTCAAGATTAGTAGCGATTAGCCCTTGCACTTCACTGCTCCATCTTTGACTCCCAGCTCTTGTCTTCCTCACGAAAACGTTCAACGGATCGAAGTGGTTTTCGAAAAATAAATTCCGATCCCGATCTCTTCGAAACGATCAGCACATTGGCCAATATTGATAGTCGGTTATTTAACTGTCAAATAACATTCCCAATCAATCACCAGCTCAACTACTTTTCCAAATTATTTATTTCAATAACTTCGCAAGCTATTTTCCGTACTTCAACCCTTTGAAAATAGTTTCAAACCATCTTTCTCTCACAGAATAAATTTCCTAAATATTTTCTATTTCCACTGAAAATCACCAAGTACAAATACTTTAGATTTTAAAATAATTTAAATCACTTATTCTAAATTATACTTTAAACCATTTAAATTAAAACTACTTAAACCCATTATTCAAAAATATATACTTTAAAAGTATTTAAAATAAAACTACTTTATAAAACATAAAACTAATTTTTTTAAATAAAAGTTAAGCCAAACTACATTATAAAATAAGAGATACGAAATTCTATACAAGTTTTCAATTAAAACTTTAACCAAACTATCTTTAAAATAAAACTATATTATAAAATATAAATATTAATAATTATCCTTAAAATCATAATACTAGTCAAACCTTCAAATAATTACTACTATAATTAATTTAAACAAATATTTACTTTTAAATTTTTAAACAATTTAAATAATAATTTCATAAAAACATCTTTCAAAAACATCTTTAAAACTTTTAACTTATACATAAAAATCTGCTTGAAAAACGTACTTGGCTTTTCAGGGAATTACACTTTTCTTCCACACCTTTTTAAAAATAAACCATTATTTATTTTTAAAACAAATTACCCATTCCTACATAAATTTCCATCGTGAAATTTATACTTCCAAATGTCTAATGATATCTTATTTCACTTTATAAACCTAGTTTATAAATTCCATAGTCTTATTTTCTTTTATCAAACTCTAAACCAATTCCCAAATCGATTTTCTGATTTTACTCCATTTTAAAATAAATTGCTTTATTTACACCATTTTTATTTCAAACCCAATAACTTCAGATTTTACTTCTTAATTATGATTTGAAATCTTATTTAACTAAAAATACCAATTTCATACTTTTTCAAATTCCTTCTTTAACCTTTCTAAGAAATTTAAATCTTGAATTTTTAAAATAAGTTCTTTATTCCTTTAGATAATATCACTTAAGTTTAAAATTCATTATTTCCTCTTTTATTCAAAAGTTTCCTTTCCCATACTCGGAATTTATTTATTAAACATTTTTAAATCCACTTTTGTCCTTTTCCAATTTATTTATCCAACCTCTATAATTATTTACTTAAAAATTTTCTTTTATGTCTCTTTGAAAATCCAATCTATATATCTTTGAGAACTCGCCATATCCAAATATATTCAATCAAACCATAGCATCCAATATTTCAATTACCGATATAATTTATCTCAGATTATCAAATAAATCATATCACAGAATATTTAAACAAATCAAAATGTTTTGAGGAATCCAGTTGGATCCCTCCAACCCGTTTCCCTGCATCCACAGATGTTAGCACAATATAAAATACCAATTCCACTTCGAGGTGGAATATCGCAGTATATGGTGTTATATCATCTCATCCGCTATTATGCGGCGCATAGGGTCTCATCCGCTACATAATCCGGGAAATCAATCGCTCCAATATATACACTATATACTACTATATATTATATCACACCCAGATGGATAATAAATTATCAACTCAAGCAATTCATCCAATAATTTAAATTTAAACTATTTGATCTTATGATAATCCGAATGAGTGAGATTAACTCACCTTTGACTACACATGCAACCCATATCCAATCCAGCTTGCTTCTTTCAGATTTTGAACTTATATAAATATTAGATGATTTGTTAATATTCAAACTAATCGAACAATTAATTTCCCATTTAATAATTTTAATTTAAACTACTGATTTCTTTTAAACTAATTATTTTCCTTTGAAACTCTTTTAGTAGCTAAATAATTAAATAAGTTTATTTAACAAATTAATCAATATAATACATTATCTAGAAATAAACTAATAAGTTTAAAATACGTATATATATTTATTTTCTTTTAAAATCTGATTTCATGTAAACTCCTCAAACATATAAAATCCCTATCATTTTTTTTAAACCTTATCTATATACATTTAAATTCTAATAATATAAAAATTCATCAAACCTATATATATATATATATATATATATTAAATTAAACACAGTTGTTACATATATAGTTCTAACCGTAAAATATTATTATCCTTATCTACAAATATAAAACAGTAATTTACTGTGAAAATTTAAAACTACTTAAAATAAAAGTTTCTCCTTACTGTGAAATTTCCATAAACAGATTATAGTTTTTTTTTATAATTTTACATATATAATTTTAATCTGTATATGTAAAAATCAAGTCAATCGCACCTTACACCAAAAAGAAACGAATCCAGGTCGAGACCGTCGAACGCCACGCTTCCCCCTTCATCGAACCCTACCCCATCGACAAACCCCTGAACTGGCCACTTCCATGAGCACGTACGAGCGCCTTCATCAGACTTCGTCTACCTTTTTGAAACGAGCAGCCTTCCCAACATCTGCTCTGGGTCGTGACTCTGCTTCTTAATTCGATCACGCTGCTCTGCCTCATCTGCCGTCACTTGAATCAACTCGAAACCCTAACTGGCGATGGCTATCGTCAAATCCATCGTCGCGAAGAAGTCACCTTTCTTCTCTCTATAATTTCAAGCACACAAATGATTTAATTTGAGTTGAATTTCGAATTTGCTCGGCCTTTATTTGATTTCGAATTGCCTCTTTTTTGTTTGAGATGTTCTGCAATAATTTTTACTTATTTTATTTTAAGAAAACTCGGCCTAAAAACAAAGAAGACGCATGTTGAACGCAATAGGACATGTGTTAGAAGAGGTGGGCCACGTGTTTCAAAGGTTTGCCAGTATAAGATTTAAAAAATTTATATTTAAATTCAATTTCAAATCCAAATCGTCACGACAAATGCAACTCAAAATCTTGAACTTCTATCGGGGTGTGCCACTAGGCATTTATAATGTTAAACCCCTATTCCGAACACAATGGAAAGGTTTCGAGTCCTAATTCGATCGTATGTAGAAGATAGCTTTTAGACCCACTTATTAAATTGAATTTTCGATATAGTTTCAGTGCGTTTATTTACCGTACGATCACACGACAACTCCAAACACTACTAAAATTGAAATCCGATAATAATACACTATTAAGGATCCAATG
Source organism: Allium cepa (assembly GCA_030765085.1). Classification (NCBI taxonomy): domain Eukaryota; kingdom Viridiplantae; phylum Streptophyta; class Magnoliopsida; order Asparagales; family Amaryllidaceae; genus Allium; species Allium cepa. The sequence goes on from CM060928.1 coordinate 594,466,304, forward strand.
GTACTGGGTTCATCGAATTCCAAGACTGTGCCTCGGAAGGCTATTTTTAAATTCACTTTAAACAATATATTTTTAAAACCGAGCAAAACACTTTTAAATTCAAATTTAAAGCTTTCCTTATCTTCAGTATCATTAATATAATTTTCCAAATCTTTGAAATATTTTTAACAAGCATAAAACCGAAGATTCGATATTTTACCCAATTTTCAATAATTATATTCAATAATTTAATTTCCAAATACAAAGGGATATTTGAAATTCAAATTAACTAACTTTCAAATACTTAAAATCACTTAAATATTTCAATTTCAAATAATCAGAAATTCTGGGTTGTCACATTCCTCCCCCCTTAAAAGAATTTCGTCCCCGAAATTTCTAGTTAAGAAGAATAGTCCACAACCCGTTAACTATTAATCCCACAACCAAACATTTTTTTACACCACCCAAAACAATCTTTACATTAAAGATACAATCACCCTTACTAACTTTCCAAACTTCTTCCATAGGCTCCTACCAATATCACTTACTCAACCATTCAATTTAAATTTAAAAATCAAATTTTAAATTATCAAAATCTTCTCAAAAAATTTCTAACTCCCTAAATTTTCGAAAAAAATTCCAGCACCTCCTTTGCGCGGTTAGCTCGGTATAACTACAAAATGCCTTTACGGACCCCCAGATTACAAAAGAAAACAAAAATGCAAAGTGTCTAGACCAAAAAACCATCAAATTTCATACAAAAATTCAAATACATACATTTGCCGAGAAAATTTTTGATTTATCTTCAAAAATCAAAAATCCCAATTCCCTTTTACTTTTAAACACGTGTAAATCATACTAAGCAATAATGTCTAATTACAACACTCAACCCATTTTATACATTTCTTTACAAAAGTTTTTATGTCCATTACATTCACATCCGTACGCAATACCCAATTCGATCGCTCACTTGATCACACAATTTCACTTCCGAACTAGTATCGTTCACTCGACTTCCTAGTGCGGACTCAGATATGGTTTCCTGATCAGAAACCGTCATTCTCCTTGCATAGCCATAAACCATGATAGAGAATTTTTCAGAATCAATCAAAAATCCATATCCAGAGCTTGCCGTCAAAAATCGAGTGAAAAATCCCAACTCGGATCGGTATAACTACCTCGATATTATGTGCTCGAATTCTGGATCGAATCGCTATGCGAATAAATAATATACATACATTCTACGTATTTCTTTTGAATCGATTATTAGCTATATCAATTTTCTATTATTCATATTCATTTTGATTTCTATTCACTTATTTACAACCATCCCATTTCACAACTTCCAGATTAAATTCATCCAATTATTTACTTAGTATATTTCAATACCAATTACTTAAGAGCTTTCACCCTTAAATTTTCTTAAGTTTAATATAAGCATTATATATACTCTTATATTATTACTTCATTTTACCACTTGATTTTTATCTACATTTAATCAAATTGGATTCCAATTTCATATAGATTCAACTTGCTTCAATTTACCAATAAATTTCAAATCTTAATACTTTTCCCAATTTTCATCTAGATTTTCATTTTCAGTTCCACTTGAATCCAATTCCTCTTCAAACTCCGAATATTGAATTTTATCAACTATCTTCCATTCACAGCTGGTTCATATCACTATTTTAAATCAGTTCCACTTACTAATTTATTTCAAATCTCAAACAATTTCTTATTTCCAAACTTTTGTAATTTTAGTTCACTTTGAATTAATTTTATAACTTCACTTTATTTTACGCATTTTAAATAAATATCATACCAGCATACAATTCCAATTCATCTACTTACCCTCTTGAATTAATTAGTTTGCTCGCTAATTTTATTCCAGTTCTTTATTTTATTTAGTCAAATCTTGACTAACTTTCATTACACAGAATTCAAATTTATTCCCAATATTTCGTTCCCAATTTTATTTACTCACAAATGCTAATTCATTATCTAACCACAATTTTATTTCCAACTTAACTTTATTTATTACTTCATTTTTAAATTTAATTTCAAATCTCAATAAAAAAAAATATTTCTAAATTTTTTACTCCTTTAGTTCCCTGGAACAAAATTCTACCATTTCCATTAAATGTTTTAAACTTCCTTAAGTTTCCAACTTATTTAAATTCCATAAACATTTTAAATTAACTTCCAAAATTTAAGCAATTCTTAAATATTTCAAAATAAATTATGAAGGCATATATATTTAAATCAAACTATTCTTTTGCATTTTCAAAATCAAACCCAATCTTCGCAAACAAACACCAATCCAAATTATCCAATATTCCTTTGTATTTTAAAATCAAATCGGTTTTACCAAACCAAAACTTCAATATTTTAAAAATCATTTTTGAAATCCATAATTCAATTGCATATCCAATTGTTCCTTGAATTTTTTAAAACCAACCCAGTTTTGCAAACAACCCAAATTATATCATTTGGGTAGCAATTCCTCCCTTGGAAACCCAAAAATAAACATCGATGATGCTGCAGTCATCACCGAAGTTATTTCTCAGTGACCAAAAAGAGTTCAATGCTTTTATCTCTTTAAAACCCCTCAGATATTTTCAAATTCCAAATCTTACCAGATTTCAAATCTAATCCAAGAATATTTCCAAAATAGTATCACTATTATTTTTCCAAAATCTTTAAAAATCATTTTCAAACTCAAAGGAATTTAAACTTCCCCAAAATTCCAAAGTCCAAATTCTTTCAATTCATATTCAATATTACTCTGGAATTTTATTTAAATTATAAATCACACGTATAATTCACATTTACAGATCTTATTCTGTTTTATAAATTATTCCTTAACTTTGGTTATAATATTATTTTCTTATTTCAATTTCCACCCATTAATGATAATATTTTAATATTATCACTTCCTAACAACCAAGCAATCATATATAACTATAATAATTTTCATAAAATTATTTCTTTTATATACAAAAATAATTTGGGTAAAATTATTTTATCTACCCTATTTTAAAACAATACTATGTCGGTTTGTCTTGTTTAAGAGTTTAGAAACCCTTATCGACAACGTGGCATTCCACATATCGACCAAAATCCATAAACAATCAATCGACAAGTCAACACAATATAAAAATGATTTTTATATTCACTAGCAAATACGCGCTTATATCTATTAATACTCTCAACTCATTCTAGAGTACTACGGACTCGATTTAATAAGTAATCCCCACTAGAGCCAAGGTTCTCGCTTAACCTTCAGCTTTGTTACCTAGTGTAACGACCAAATTTTTCGACGCTTGAAAAATCGAACCATTATGGTTAAAAAAAGAAGGAGGTAGAGGAAGAGAAAACAACACAACAGAATCTTACCATTGCAGCAGAATAAAATATAATAGATAGTAACCGATCTTTACACAAAAGAAACTATATCTGTTTATAAATACAACATCAGAGTTCAACAACATCTACATCACATAACTGGACAGTTACATTAACTTGTCCTTACCAAACTGACAATATAACTTACAACACAGTGGGATTATACATCAAGTACGTATGCTACGTCTTACCATCCAGCTCGTCTCCTGAGCTTCACAGCATCCTTTTTTGTACTCTATAATACTCGATCTGACCCGACATTATAGTTAAATAACAACCTAGTCAGTCTGGAAAACCGGCGTGAGAAAATACACTCAATTGGATTATTAAAGTTTTCAAAAATCCTTTGAAATCAAAGGTATCTCATAAGACCATGCCACAAATAAACATGCCGGGTTTTTACCTTATGATAACCAAAACATTTTTATCAAAATCCATCTGATATTGTATTAATGTCTATAGAAAGTAAAATAGAATCTAGCTGAAATGCTTGCATCTTACGTTTCAGCAATAATTGGGCACAATCAAAACTGTTAGGAAATCTATTCTACGGTTTCGATGATAACAACTATACAATGGAAATCGTATGTATGTATATATCTATATTTACAGGTAGTTGATGAAGTAACATCACCAAAGAGATAGAAAAAAGAATCAAAAGGCAAACAAATCAATGGAAGTTGAAATGGAAATGTACAGACACAAAGAAAGCAAAATACACACTTTCAGACATCTGAGTGCACTTATCAGACGTCTGGATTATTCCTCTGTATTGCAAATCAATATAAAACAGACGTCTGATAAAAATACCAGACGTCTGCCGATATTCTCTGGTTCTATATTTCAGAAGGAATCAGACGTCTGGTATTAAAATCAGACGTCTGAAAAACAACCATACACAAAAATATATATGAAGGGCAGACGTCTGAAATATGTTCTCAGACGTCTGATTTTGAATTCGGCAAAGCATTTTCAAACTCCAATTGTCACACTCGAAGGGACACGTCTGCTTCTTCTTACCGCAACTCTTCATCATCATCAGAAGCGACTTTAGGGAGATTACAACGGATACAACTATACAAGATAACCCTTCATCGGTATAAATAGCATCAGCAATGCAAAGAAAAAGATACTTACTTATGCTATTGATTTCTATACTCTAACCTACATCTGTTCTCAAAGCAATCAACTACTTACACTTTCATATATTCGAGATTACGCATTCAACACTTTCTAGATAAATATATTGGAAGCACTTGTAGTCAACAGTCAACATCAGTGTTATAAGAACACATCTTTGTCAAAGAAACTCTGTTATTATAAACCTGTTCCTCCGGGTCTAGTGAGGGTTAGTTAGTGAAAGGAAATTCCGAAGAGGAGCTTCGGGACTGGACGTAGGATGTGAGGTCCGAACCAGTATAAAATCCTGGTGTGATTAGTTTAATTTACTTTACTACTTTTATCTATCTAGTTTTACTGTTGATTACTTATACTTGCACATATATACCATACGATCCACTCATATAGATTTTCAAAAACCGTACAAGCGCTTATTGGAGATTGGATTCCATACAATGGCAGGGCTACCGGGGGTACCGCCCGTCAAAGTACATGGTCTAGATCACCGTACCGAGGATCCGCCCTGATCCCCTGCATCACAAGATCGAAGCTACGCCTTACTGGATAGTCCGAATAAGTTCACCCCATGGTTGGGATCAGCAACCGCCCACACAGCTGAAATAAAAGGACATCTAGACAAGGATGACCTTACCCTAATTGGTTGTTAGCCGCTTAGGCTTGTGTGCACCTCCCATGTTTTAGCCATTCCGGTTGATGAGGCTCGAGGTCAAGCGTTACTTTTTTAGCACACATTAACTTAGAATGCTCATCGTCCTTCCAACGATGTTCTGAAAGCATTCGTCCATATAAGTCCATTCCGAGTTCGAATGGAACCAAAGGCACTACTCCTACTACATCCATTTTGGAATCACCCTCAGGATTAGTAGCGATTAACCCTTGCACTTCATTGCTCCATCTTCGACTCCCAGCTCTTGTCTTCCTCACGAAAACATTCAAACCGGATCGAAGTGGTTTTCAGAAAATAAATTCCAATCCCGGTCTCTTCGAAACGATCAGTGCATTGGCCAATATTGATAGTCGGTTATTTAACTATCAAATAACATTCATAATCAATCACCGGCTCAAATAATTTTCCAAAATATTTATTTCAATAACTTCGCAAGCTATTTCCCATTCTTCAACCCTTTAAAACAGTTTCAAACCATCTTTCTCTCACAGAATAAATTTTCCAAATATTTTCTATTTCCACTGAAATTCGCCAAGTACAAATATTTTAGATTTTAAAATAATTTAAATCACTTATTCTAAATTATACTTTAAACCGTTTAAATTAAAACTACTTAAACCCTTTATTCAAAAACATATACTTTAAAAGTATTTAAAATAAAACTTCTTTATAAAACATAAAACTAATGTTTTTAAATAAAAGTTAAGCCAAACTACATTTTCAAAATAAGAGATACGAAATTCTATACTAGTTTTCAATTAAAACTTTAACCAAACTATCTTTAAAATAAAACTATTTTATAAAATATAAATATTAATAATTATCCTTACAATCATAATACTAGTCAAACCTTCAAATAATTACTACTACAATTAATTTAAACAAATATTTAATTTTAAAATTTTAAACAATTTATATAATAATTTCACAAAAACATTCTTTCAAAAACATCTTTAAAACTTTTAACTTATACAAAAAAATCTGCTTGAAAAACGTACTTGGCTTTTCAGGGAATTACACTTTTCTTCCACACCTTTTAAAAAAAACCACTATTTATTTTAAAAAAAATTGCCCATTCCTTCATAAATTTCCATCATGAAATTTATACTTTCAAATATCTACTGATATCTTATTTCACTTTATAAACCCAGTTTATAAATTACATAGTCTCATCTTCTTTTAAAATACAATTTCAAACTCTAAATCAATTCCCAAATCGAATTTCAGATTTTACTCCATTTCGAATTCTATTCCTTTACTTACTCCATTCTTATTTCAAAACCCAATAACTTCAGATTTTACTGTAGGATCTAGATTTAACCCTAGAGGGGAGGGGGTGAATAGGGTTATAGCAAATTTTCTTGATTTTAAACACAGAAACAAAACTGCAGAAATAAATATGCTGAAAAAGTAAATCACACACAAAATTTACCCAGCTTCGGCAAACCCTGCCTACTGCTGCATTCCCAGATTTCTATTAGAATTAAACAGTATCCCGCTTACAAACACTCTACTAGACTCGCAGACATTTGCTCATGCTCACAAACACTCTACTAGACTCGCACACCCTGCTCGCAAACATTTGCTCCCGCTCACAAACACTCTACTAGACTCGCACACCCTGCTCCGCCTATAGAGTTTCGCTTACTCGCAAACTTTGCTCCCGCCTATAGAGCTTCGTTTACTCGCAAACTCTGCTCCCGCTTATACAGCTTTGCAAACTCACACACCCTGCTCACTGAACTAATTCTAACTAGACAATCTGACACTACCTAAACCCTAGGTGGTGATTTACAAAGTTTTGATTCGAAAAGTAAAAACAATTAAACAACAATTAATAGAACTTAAGCCCTATTTAAAAAATACTAAAGCCCTTTTATATAAAACACGGCCGCCCCTTTTATTCTCTTACCCGATTCTTCCTTCTTCTTTGTGAAAAAATGGTCGCCGTTCCTCAACTCAATTAGGGCTTCTGCAAATTTTGTGCTTTTGCTCCTTGCGATTCAAACTAGGGTTGTGCAAATTGAAGTTCGCCGCTTGATACAGTTTGATCGTATGCTTCGATGCTTTTTGCTTTGCCCACGGCTCTTCAATTTGGATCGAGTTCGTTTTGTGATTTCGGTATGTAATTTATCCTTTTGCTTTTCTGATTTTGGCTTGCTCGAACTCGATGGATTAATTGCCGATGATGATTAGGGTTTTTATAGGAGTCAAATTCCTAAAATCTCGTTCGTCTGATTTCTTCAATTTTATGCTATCGGCCCTCTGATATTTGTTGAACGATGATGATTTATTTGACTTTGTCAATTGCGTATTATCGTTGCTTGATGGTCACGTTGTCGATTCGTGACTTGGTCAATTACATTTGCTACCACGGTTTGAATCTGACTTTAATTTTTGACATCTGAATTGCCGTGCTCATCACGGTGTTGATTTATTTTGACTATGTTGATTTCGTGAAATTTTTACTGCTGGCTTTTGGCTTTGAATCATTTCGTCTCTGGCCATCTTTTTCTGGTTAGTACTGGATGCATCACTTCAGTGCTTCATTACCTCATGTGCTTGTATTGACATGTTATGGCCTGTACTCGGTTTGCTTTTGATGCATTCTGGTGCGGTGTTGTTACTGCATTCATGACCACTGTAATGTGTTCTCTGGTTTGATGTTGCATTTCATGATTCATCTGATCACTGCTGTGTCTTGATTAATGGAGTCAGTGATAATGATCACTATGTTGGCCTTGTAGTACTTGGATATTTGCAGTTTGTAGCGTCATTGAGCTTGCTTACTGTTTTCATTTGTTCAACATGTAGTTGTTCACTTGGTCTTTGCTTGTGACATCCATGTGCACCTGATATATGTTGCTTGTGTATTTTGTCTGCACTTTCACTTGAACTTGTAGTCTGCCTTGATCATCTTGTAACCTGATGAGATTGACACTGTACTTTTATTGTTCACTGTGTTCACGCACTTTGGTCTTTGTTGCCTCTTTGTGTTGCTGTACTTCATGTTGTATGCATACAGCTTGTTCTCTATATTCACTTGAATGTTGCAGTCCATGTTCTTCACTGTTTACATACTGTACTGATTGTTCTTCACCTCTCTTGCATCATTGATGTTTCTTGAGCTTATGGCCTAAACTTGACTCACTTGAACTTGTTGTTTAAGTTAGTATGTTGCCTGACTGTCTTGAACTCCATGTGTTGCCGTAGTGTGTATGTAGTTGAAGTGGTCTGTTGGCACTGCTCATTTGAGTTGCTGCGTGGTTTGATGCTCCGAGTACATGTTGTTTACTGCATATGGCTTCTCTTGTATACTTCACTTGTTCTGTCCATTCATGATGCTATGTGTTTGTTGTATAATTTGGTTTTGGTATCACTGTGCATTGCCTACATTTCTGTTGTTGTTGGATATTGAACTGCTTCATGTTGACTTCGGCCTTTGCAGTTTGTAGCTGCCGTGTGCATGCAGTTTTGTAGGATTGGAGTCTTTGTTCATTGATGATTTTGGTCGTTGCATTTGCTGGGTACACAGTCCTGACCTGTTGCAGTATGGTCCATTGAGTTTAATCTTCTGTTGTAGCCTAACTTGGTCTTGTTTCATGTTGGCTTGAGTCTGGGCATGTGCACTCCTGACCATTTTATTGCATTTGAATTGATTTTTGAATTTGCACCTGTGTTGAATCCAGTTTCACAACTCGGGTTTGACCTTGTGCTCGTGTCGTGATTTTGAATATATTGCACCTGAGTTGAACCTGTCTGTATATTTGGGTTTGACCTTGTGCTCACCTATCCCTGTAGCATTATCAAGTGTATATATCGGTGTGCACGGCCTTGTGGCATATACAGTGATACACTGTGTATGTCACAATGTTCGTGTATGATGAATTCAAATTTAAATGATGACGAACAACCCAAATAACTGAGGCAAATCATATTTTCAAAAATCATATTTCATTTTATATTGCAAAAATATTTCTTTTTCAATTTTACTGCGTTAGTGTATATTTTTGCAGATTGCTCAGATGCTGGATTCAAACTGGAATGCAGTTGAAGATAAAATACGAGTGTGAGTGATATGTAGTGAGGTGAACTGTAAATATGTAATGTGATGTAATTGTAATCAAAGTTGTATAGTTATAGTGAGAGCTTAAAATTGTACTATTCAAAGTTGTAATAAATATTTATTTGAATAAAATATCTGTTTGAATTCAAATTCTGTGTAATTTATTTTATTCAACAAATATTTATTTAAAATGTGAAAAATAGAATAGTATATTAACAAATACATTTAAATGAATGTATATATGTTTATTATCATCAAACAAAAATCATACAAGCGCATATTCAACATTTACTTCTTAATCATGATTTGAAATCTTATTTAACTGAAAATACCAATTTCATGCTTTTCCAAATTCCTTCTTTATCCTTTCCTATAAATTTAAATCTTGAATTTTTAAAATAAATTCTTTATTCTTTTAAATAATATCACTTAAGTTTAAAATTCAATATTTTCCCTTTTATTCAAAAATCTCCTTTTCCATAATCGGAATTTATTTATTAAACTTTAAAAATCCACTTTTGTCTTTATCCAATTCATTTATCCCAACCTCTATAATTATTTACTTAAAAATTTTCTTTTATGTCTCTTGAAAATCCAATCTACATATTTTTGATAATTCGGCATACCCAAATATGTTCAATCAAACCATAACATCCAATATTTAAATTACCAATATAATTTATCTCAGATTATCAGATAAATCATATCACAAAATATTAAAACAAATCTAAATGTTTTGAAGAATCCAGTTGGTTCCCTCCAACCCGTTTCCCTACATCTACAGATGTTAGCACAATATAAAATACCAGTTCCACTTCGAGGTGGAATATCGCAGTATATGTGGTTATACCATCTCATCCGCTATTATGCGGCGCATAGGGTCTCATCCGCTATATAATGCGGGAAATCACTCACTCCAATATATATACTATATACTACCATATATAATATCACATCCAGATAGATAATAAACTATCAACTCAAGCAATTCATCCAATAATTTAAATTTAAACAATTTAAATTTATGGCAATCTGAATGAATGAGATTAACTCACCTTTGACTACGCATGCAACCCCATATCCAATCCGGCATGCTTCTTTCAGATTTTGACCTTATATAAATATTAGATGATTTATTAATGTTCAAACTAATCAAATAATTAATTTCCCATTTAATAATTTTAATTTAAACTAATGATTCCTTTTAAAATAATTATTTTCCTTTAAAAATCTTTTAGTAGCAAAATAATTAAATTAGTTTATTTAACAAATTAATCAATATAATACATTATCTATAAATAAACTAATAGGTTTAAAATACGTATATATATTTATTTTCTTTTAAAATCTAATTTCATATAAATCCTCAAACATATAAAATCCCTATCATATTTTTTTTAAAACCTTATCTATATAAATTTAAATTCTAATAAAATAAAAATCCTTCAAACATATATATATATATATATATATATAATAAATTAAACACAATTGTAACATATATAGTTCTAACTATAGAATATTATTATCCTTATCTATAAAAATAAAACAGTAATTTACTGTAAAAATTTTAAACTGCTTAAAATAAAATTTTCTCCTTAATATGAAATTTCCATAAACAGATTATAGTTTTTTAATTACATATATATATAATTTTAATTTATAAATGTAAAAATCAAGTTAATCGCACCTTACAACAAAAAGAAATGAACCCAGGCCGAGACTACCGAACGCCACGCTTCCCCCTTCATCGAACCCTACCCTATCGACCAACCCTTGAACTGCCCTCTTCCATGCGCGCTTACGAGCGCCTTCGTCAAGGCTTCGTCCACCATTCCCAAATGAGCAGCCTTTCCAACATCTGCTCCAGGTCATGACTCTGCTCCTTGATTCGATCGCGCTGCTCTACCTCATCTGTCGCCACTTGAATCAACTCGAAACCCTAACTGGCGATGGCTATCATCAAATCCCATCGTCGCGAAGAAGTCGCCTTTCTTCTCTCTATAATTTTGAGCAAACGAATGATTTATTTTGAGTTGAATTTTGAATTTGCTCGGCCTTTATATGATTTCGAATTGCCCTTTCTTTGAGATATTCTGTAATAATTTTTACTTATTTTATTTTAAGAAAACTTAGCCTAAAAACAAAGAAGATGCATGTTGAATGCAATAGGACATGTGTTATAAGAGGCGGGCCTCGTGTTTCAAAGGTTTGCCAGCATAAGATTTAAAAAAATTTATATTTAAATTCAAAGTCAAATTCAAATCGTCACAGTAAATGCAACTCAAAATCTCGAACTCCTATCGAGGCGTGCCGCTAGGCGTTTATAATGCTAAACCCCTATTCCGAACACAATGGAAAAGGTTTCGAGTCCTAATTCAATCATATGGAGAAGATAGCTTTTAGACCCAGTTATTAAATTGAATTTTCGATATAGATTCAGCGTGTTTATTTACCGTACGATCGCACGACAACTCCAAACACTAGGAAAATTGAAATCTGATAATAATCACTATTACGGATCCAATGGAACTAGTTTCGTCGAATTCCGAGACTGTGCCTCGGAAGGCTAAAATTCAATTTAAACAATATATTTTTAAGACTAAGCAAAACACTTTTAAATTCAAATTCAAAGCTTTTCTTATCTTCAGTATCATTAATATAAATTTTTCAAACCTTTGAAATATTTTTAACAAGCATAAAACTGAAGATCGATATTTTACCCAATTTTCAATAATTATATTCAATAATTTAATTGCCAAATACAAAGGGATATTTGAAATTCAAGTTAACTAACTTTCAAATATTTCAATTTTAAATAATCAAAAATTTTGGGTCGTCACATAACTACTTTTGTTGTCTTTCCTTGTTATACTTTATTGCTTTGTATATTCAAAAAATGCATAGGTGAAGGAATACCCTTAGTAGAGTTCGCTTCAATGAATTAGGGGGCATTGCCTGGATTGCGTTAGACAATTTAAATAAGATAGTGAGTGGCTCGATGTTTTGTCAGTATGGGTTGATACCAAATCAGGAATAGGAGTTATATATAAATTGAGTGCATTATCGATCCTGCACGGTCATCGGGAAAGACAAGATTATACCTAAGGAGTTACACTTCCTACTAGGGTAGGTCGCGTTAGTAATGCATGACCATAGTTGTTTGATAGTTTGTTCTTTAGGACAATGCTAGTTAGCCCATAAAAGTGATCTTTCAAAGATGAATGGGGTGAGTTGAGTCTTCTATAGTTTATTGAGTTAAGTGCATAATAGGAAGCAACAAGTAGTAAATCCCTAAAGCAAAGTGAAACAGAATACAAATAAATTATAGTGACACTGTTTTTAGGCACTACGAAAGTCCTTGGTATGCACGACGATGAGGAGGTCATACCTCATTAGTGATGGATCCTAACGGAGTGCTGGGTTATGGATAGTAATGGGAATAGTATCTTAGTCCATAAGGGAACTGTGGTACTTCTATATATAATATATACATATATGTCTGCAGTTATGGTTGGCTTCATGTAGATGGGCGTGTCGCGTACGCGGAGTCAAGACGGCTAAGTAAAATTAAAAAAACATAACCTGTAAGGGAAAACAATCGACATAAACGAGTGTTATGTGTAATATGTATAATTCACCAGTCACCAAAATGTTGTTTTGACCCCCTCCTCGTTACAACCCATAGGATATTTTTAATGAGAGATGGATACTGGTGTAGGAGGGAACAGTGGAAGGGTAGGTTCCCTATTACATGCTCGACACTAACAAGGACATTAAATATTAGAAGTTCAATCTTGGTCAGTATCTATATGTTCTATTATACTTAACTATTCCCTTATGAGTTTTACTGATAGTGCTTTGATCTTCATTTATTAGTTTATTTACATAATACCAAATCAACAATCTATGCTTCAATGACATGGGTTTTCGATTTAGAAAAAATTCAGACTCATTGGAGTGAGGGTTGTCACATTTGGTATCAAAGCGAGGTTAGTCGATCTTGAAAATTTATGAAAAGTGAACATATGTATTTTTCCTCTAAATATAAATATATTATATGCAAAATCTTATAATTTTTGGTTATACAGTTGTTGCAATGATACACTGAAAAGATGGATATGTCGACTATGAGTCGAAATAATGGAAGAAGTTAAAGATGTACAACTACCCCACTTACCCCATGGAAGATAGGTTGTATGGAAAGGAATTGACTTAAGAAAAGCATAAGTGCATCATATGGAAGGTCCTTGAAGATGGATAGTATGTGACCCTTAGTTTGGTCTCCAGTAGCTTAATGATTGTAGATCCACGTATAATTGTCGTTTGATGATATACAGAAGGCCAAGATAAAGAGGAAAATAAGAGTCCATATATTGTAGATATCCTAAAGCAATTGAATTTCTGAAGGAATGTGTAAAGTAATCACTCCAAGATGATAGTTGAATTTTGATATTTAGAAAAGGAGGATAAGCCAGAAAGTAAGTAGAAAAGAAAAAAATCCAAAACAAGGGACGAATACAAATCCACTCTGAGTGCGACCCCATATAAAAGAATTTAATACAAAAGTTGAAATGATTTGAATATAAAAGTTTAAGAGAATATATATATATATATATATATATATATAATATTTTAAATAATTTCAAAAGAATTATATGAAGGTAGAAATATTCTATTTTTGAAAAGTAAATATTAAATTTTCGTAAAAAAAAACTATATTATATTAAATTAAAAGATTTAGTCGATAATTTGAAATTTGTTGGACGAAAAATAACAGTAAATGGGTTTCAATAAAAAGGTTAATTCTTTTAAAAAAATATAGTAGAGAGTATGTAGGTTGTTGCTTTGAAAAATTTAGGTTGGAAAATTCTTTTTAGGGTGGACAATAGAAAGTTGCATAAGTTTGAAATAAGATGAAATGAAGGGGAAAGAAGAGTAGAAACTGAAAATAAAGCAGCAGGCAAACGCACTACAATGGTTCAACTAAAAAGATAGTAAATTTGGAGAAGAGCAATCAGAAAAAGGGAAGTTTATGTGGTTGAATAGTAATAGCATTATAAAATATAAATAAAAACAAACATTATGAATTTATATAAAATAATGTTAATAATTAGAAATAAAAAGTTAGGAGATTATATTAAAAATAATGCTAGTAATCTAATTAGAAGCGGCATAGGAAACTAAAGGCAAAACAAAAAGAAATGGACATTTTCCATTGTTGTGCATATTTATTACAAGCATATTTTAAAAGTCCCCCTTACATAATATTAGAGACTCCGACAATGATTGAATGTGGAGATAGTATGAGTGATAAGAAAATAATAGAATGAGAGCTGTTCTTATATACTCTAGTTTTTATCATTTAAAATTAAAAGATGTTTAGGAATATTATAAAGTACATTTTTGAAAAAAAATGATTTGGTATAACAATTAAGTTTCTAAAAAGAAAAACTTAATAAATGGTTTGTGCTAAAAATCATATTTTTTAACAAGTAAAAGTGGAAAACGATCTTCAAAAGGAAAAGAACTTTCAACAATTTAATTGTAGTTTTAAAAGTTAAAACACTAAGTTATTTTTGAATTTGTTGAAAAGTTTCTAAGTTATAAAAGATAGAAGTTTTAGGATTAAAAGCATCAAAAAATTTATGTTTTAATTTTGATAAAAAATTTAGTGAGGACTAAATAAAAATTTTAAATATGAAGTAGACAGGAATAACTAACTAGGTAAGATGAGGTAAAAAGCAAGGCTATGAAGAAGATAGCGATGACTACTCATAGGGTAGCAATGAAGAATCCCTGTAAAGTGTAACGAATATCATGAGAACCTAAGAATATTTTTTTACATGTGTGTACAACCCATAAGAAAAACCTACAAAGGAATGATAAATGGTGTCAAAGTATTCTTTTACGAATTCTAGACTAAGCTCGCAAGAAAGGCCAAGGATAAAGAAAGAAAATACCATATAGTCACGGCAAGGCGATGGTGGAAGGTAAAGTGTAGGTTGGCAATCCGGATGGAGGCAACGACACGGTTCCTAGTGGCATAGGGAGTCGGGGTGAGTTCGATGTAGAGGAGGGTGTCCTAACCTAGACACAATTTTTAATGGGGTAGAAGGGATCAGATTTTGGCTTGGTGGAAGTAGGGCGGTGGCGAGATGATAGATGGAGTATGCAGGTCAAGGCGGTCATGTGGGCAAGGTCGACGGGGTAGGAGATGGACAGTGGTGATCGCACATGTGCACGTGCAAGTGTGTGGGAGGGGTTAAATTTTAGCTCCAACATTTTGGAACCTAGAGGTGAAATTGGTAGAAGAGGGGAAAAGGAGTTAGAGTGATAAGTTGAGTAATGGGCTTAGCCCATTTGGTTTAAGGGAAGATTTAAATTTAAAATTCTAAGATATACAAGTACAAACCATAAACAAGCCATTCCTAACCTATACAAAATCTAAATTGACACACGGGCTTGGATTCTAGGATCGTAAAACCAATTAGAATTCATCTATACAGATATTCGACGGTTTTTGTGAAAAGTTAAAAATACAGTTAAATTTAAAGTCGCAGTAAATAATTATGTTGGTTAGCAATTATATTTTATCACTGACATCCTGATAGTAGAATAAAACACCATTCTGTTATATTTAAATTGAATAGATTATATTGGACATCTATTTAGTAGAATAAATCACCGTTTGCTATTATGTTAATTTGGACATTTAATTATCTGTTAGTTAAATTATATTGAGTTATTATCTATCAATTGATCGTATGGAATTTATTTACATAGCCGAATTTATGTAAAATCTGTGTTGTAACTTGAATATCGTTATGAAATATAATGGTAGCTTGTTTAAATACCATTGAGATTTGTTAAGCCTCTTTTCAAATTGGACAAGTTATGGATTTGAAATCAACTTTAGCTTTACAACAATTTGAAGTAAGTTATTAAAATAATTAATAATGTTTAATTATTAATTTCATTTATGGTGTTTAAAGTTGATTTAAATTAAAGTTGTTAAAAGTGGTTTTAAATTAATGAAAATTTAAAGTTAATTAATTAATTATTTAATATCGTTTTAAGTTAATTATTATTTTAATTAATAATGATTAAGCTAATTATCATTTTAGTTAACGATTTGTCTTAAGTTAATCTTTTAATTAATGATATTTATCGACTAATTAATTACTTTAAATAAATTAATAAAGTTAATTGATTATTTTGATGACAAGGTTTAGATGTTAATTTGTTTATTAAATGGTAATTTAAGGTGATTTATTTATTTAATAATGATGTTTAAATTTAATTAATCTTTTTATTAAAATTAATTAATAAATTTGATAAGGGAGTTTTCAGTTAATTTAATTAACGTAAGAATATGCTTTAAATGATAATATTGTTTTATAAAAGGTATTTAAAGCTAATAAATTTGTTTATAAAAGGGGTTTACTTAGTGAAAAGAACTAAAAGGGTTATATTTTGGAAGCGATCTTGGACTTTGGAAAGAAAGATTAGGTTTATAAAGCATTGATTGGATCGATTATATTAATCAAGTTATAAATCAAATAAATATGATGTCCTTCTTAATTTTTGTGGTAAGGAAGCATTTCCCTACTTAACACTAAAGGATTAGTCATTTGGGATTCATAATGAACTGTATTTCATAGACATGTGTTTTGACCCGTTTAAAATGAATTTGGAATAAGAAATCCTCTAAATGGTTTGGGAATTCACTTATACCAGTGATATAAGTATATAAATATTTTGGTAAACAATTAAAGAGAATTAATAACTAATAAGAGATTAATTAAATGAGGGTTAGTGGTTTCTATGGGAAACTACATCTGTGATTGATGTGTGTTTATTTGACAATTAAATAACCGACTATCAATCTTGACCATTTTTTAACTCTAGAAATATCTAGAGGAAACATGAGAATTAAAGAGTACGGTTATCTTAGATGATACTATTGTGCATATAAACTCGTTGTATTCTTCTAGGACAAATAATAAGGAGATCCGTCCACTTAGATGATTAAGGGGCTATCCCAGCTATTATCTTGTCTGTCTATTTACGAAAGAATCGAAGTTAAGTTTATCGAAAACTATCGAATGTTGGTTCGAAAAGACCAGGATTGGGTAAGTATGAATTATCGAAAAAACACTTCGAACCAACTTAAGCATTCGAATTAGAAACATTCGAAGATAATGAAATCGAAGACGAAACTCATTGAAGTGTAAGGGCTATTTGCTACTAATCTCGAGGGTGATTCTGCAATGGTACAGTAGAAATAGTGCCTTTGCTTTGTTCATATCTTGAATAACTTATAGGGATGAATGTTGGCACTGCATTGCTGCGTGGAAGGCAATGTTAGCATTCCAAGTGGGAATTGGAAAAGAAAAGGTAAAGCGTAGCCTTAATCCCCATCAACCGGAAATGACTAAAACATGAAATCGGTGGCAGGGCTAAGTTGCTCACACCCATTAGGGTATTGTCGTCACCCTTATATATATATATATATATATATATATATATATGGATTTGGTTGTGCATGAGAGCTCTCGGGATAGGTTGCAAAAGCAACCGGGGTGATAAAATATTTGGTATTATCCAGTAAGGGGTAGGCCGATCCTGTTTTGGCGGGGGTCCATGTGAGGCCCTTGATGCATTTTCTAGAAGTGTACTATGGTAGGCAACACCCTGGTTCCTTGTCATTGATGAAATCCATTCTCTAATACGTTCCTTTATGGCCTTCGTTGTACACCTATTATGCTAAAATTTAATTAATGCAATAATTTTGGTTATGATTTAGTATTTTAAACCCTATACAATATTATAATATCACTGGATTTTCTATAGAAATTGTTTCGTTATCGTAAGGTAAAAATCCGTCCTTATTTATGTGTGGCGTGATCTTACGAGATACCTTTTATTTTAAGTTGTTTTATAAGATATAATAAAATTACTTATGATTTGAGTTTCTCACACTGGTTTTACCAGACTGATCCGGGAATTGTTTCTTATAATGCTTGGGTCAAGCCGAGCATGTTTTTCATATTTAGCTTTAGATGATATGGAGCTCAGGAGATGAGTTCGATGCCCAAGACATATCGTATATTCCTTTTTATTTCCACTGCATTATTTTGTTGTATTTTTTATCATTTGTAAGGTTATGCTGTTATAACTGTCCAGGCTGATTGGAGGATAGTTTACTCTGATTGTGTATATAAAACCTTTTCTTATGTAAAGACCATTTTTATATTATAGGTTTTATATTGCATTGTGAGATTCTATTCTTCCTTTTCTTTTCTTTTTCCTAATTATCTGCCTTTTCGATGCTCGGATGCTCGACACGTGAATATCGTGGATGTATTAGTGTCAGCTTCTAAGGATTGATAAGGCGGGTCATTACAACATGGGATCAGAGCTTACGTGGAGCGAACACCTAGGATTTGATGGGGTTAGCTCATTTAAGATAGGGTAAGTGAGATCCTATGATAAGTTTGAGTGTATTATATTGAGAGTGCGTAATTATTAGTGTTATAAAAGTGTTTTATATTGTGTTGATTTATCGGTTGAGTGGTTTATGATTCTAGTCGAGACGTGGGATGTTACAGTGTCGATTGGGGTTTCTAAACACTTAAATCGGGCAAATCGACACAATACTGTTTTGAAATGGGTAAATGAAATAATTTTACCTAGAATTATATTTATATATAATGGAATAATGTTCAAATGATAATTATAGTTATTCGTGTTTTGATTGTTTGACAGCAAATGTTGATATTTATTTGTCATTATTTGTATGTTTTCTTCTACTCGGATAGTTTATGAGTATTTACTGGTTGATTTTAATTTCAAAATTTGATTCGAACATCTTGTGAATTCAGTTTCATGACTTAACTATAAGATGTTCAATGTAAATATTGGGATAAAAATTTAATTTGAATAAGAGTTGTTTATTATAATAAACAAGGATATATATTTTTGAAATAAATTTTTGTAGGAATGGTTTATAAATATGAGTTACAAATGAAAATGGATTTAAACTTAGAATTTGAGAATTTAAATCCTAGTGCTTTGAAAAATAGTTTCCAAAGTTTTGAGAAAGTAATATAAGTATTATTTGAAATTATTTGGGTATAGAAATACTTTTAAAAAGAATTTTTTAAAGGAATAGAAAGCTTTAAACTCACTTCGGTCATTGGAAAATATTCTGATAGTGAAACAAAATCTTGATTTATAATCCCAAAGGTTTCTAAGTGGGGGAATGATACCGTAGTAGTTTTGTTTCAACTGTTTTGGTAAAACAAAATCTCGATCTATAATCCCAAAGGTATGATTTGATATATTGAAAGTATAAGAATATATAATATTTGAATTAAAACCCGGGTGTTTAGTTGTTAAGTTTTTGGTTAAGTTATTATATGGACTCGTGTAACCCATGCACTAGGGTAGGTTGATTGTGCATCTTATTATGGTATGTTGTTTGATAGTTTCCATTTTTTAAAGGAGTATTTTATGAATATAAACTCGAGTTAGAAAATGTTAATAAACTCAAGTTAAGGTTTATAAAATGTTTTCGTAAATATTTTTAACAGAAAAAGGATTGGTATTAGCAACAACTGATAAAATAAGAACGTAAGTTGTACATGGATCAATTTTTCTTTTCACATAGTTTATGATCCAAGGTTCGAGTATATGACTTTTAGGTGTTTCTCACCATTCCAAATTAGGATCTAACATTTGATTCTTGATGGCGAATACTTGATGAGAGTTCTTGATAAAGAACCAAAGTTTTCTTTCATAGTGTATGGCTAGGCGTGGAGAACGAAGGTTCTTAATCAAAGATCCTGATCGAAGTCTGCACTAGTGAATCAGGTGAGCATGCTACTTTGGAAGTGAAGTTATGTATTGGAGCAGGGACCGAATCGAGTTTTGCATATGGATGATCTATAAACATCATGCGGGCTTAAGAATAGTATTGGGAATTCCTGTAGTGAAATTTCGGGGTCGAAAATCTTTTAAGGGAGGAAGAATGTAACGACCTGGAATTTTATCGTTTTAATTTATGGATATTTAATTTATTTCTAATATCAAGTTAATGATTTTTGTTAATGGAATAACCCTCTTTTAGTATATAATTGATAATAGAAAAAAAATGTACACAATTTAATAGTTCGACGAAAACTAAAAATAACGCAATTTTTGGATTTTGGCTTCTTATCGATTAACAAGTTATTTTAAGCTGTAATATCTTTGATTCAGCTCTAAACAATTTTTAATGTGTTAAAAAAATTTACTTTGGAATAATACTATAATATTAAGTATTTAAAAATGTAAAATTTTATTTATGTTTCAAATGGATATAAAAGATGGATTTGACATGATATGAAACCTTAAGTGTAGAATAAACTTATTAGATGGAAGCACCCTTATACCCAATAGAAATGGATTAAGTACATAAATAAACGCTATTATCCATTATATTTTAAAATGTTTAGTACTTTGGAGGTTTTGGAATGATTTATGAGTTGAAAATAACATTTTATTTTATTTCTTCATTCTTTTAAATCATCTTATATACATACACATATTTTTATTCTACATTTCATTTTAGACTTCATTCTCTTACTCTTTTTTTCATCCTTCTCTACTTCTTTTAAAAAATTAAAATTTTATTTTTAAAACTCAACAATGGTTGATTACTCAAAGATCAAGGCTTTAAAGTTTGGTTAAGCAATTTCAAATGCTTGGAAAATGAAATTGAGTTGCTTAATTTTAGGGATATTTGTTTATAGTAAAAAGGAAAATTTATATATTTGTTAATATTATGGTTTGATTCGCAATTATGTTTGGTAATCATGTTAAAAATCATATCTTTGTTAAAAATTGGATTTACATTAGCCAAGTTAGTTTACTGTAAACTATTTTTGCTCTTTGTATTTTTGAATTTTCACCTTCTCTCCACCTTCTAAATTCAACAATTCTCAAACCTTGATGAACTTTAACTTGTCATCAACTATAAAGTTGTTTTTTTGATCCAATATATTATTCTAAAAATTGGAATTTTTAGTTGAATAAATGTTGAGAAATGGTAAAATTCCAGTAAAGGGCTCATTTTCGTCGATCTCGAATCGACAAACGACTTATATAACCATGATCATTGCAGCAAAATAGATTTCTAGCGGTGGTTTCCTGACTTTTAGAATTTTGGTTTGTTCTAATTTGTTAGTTGATCATTTTAGGTTAAAAAGTAAATTCCAACGATCTCGTCGAATATGGGCGGAGCAGTTGGAAGTGGAGCTACATCTAGCCGTGGTGGAGGCGCAACATTAGGCACTAGTATGGCGGTGGTCTGAAGAAAGCTGGGGAGCTTGACTTAGGGTTCAGATTGATGTGTTGTCATATGGTTGAAAGCAATCAAATCAGCGTTGCTAGGGTAAGTCGACCATGGCGAGGCGATGGTGGGAGATGAAGTGAAGATCGGCGGTCCTGATGGAGGCAACGGTGCGTTCGCTGGCTGCGTAGGGATTTGGGGCAAGCTCGATGTAGGTGTGGGTTTCCTAACCTCGATGAGATTTTTGGTAGGGTAGAAGCGATCGAATTTTGGCTTGGCAGACGTGAGGCTATGGCGAGGCGATGGAGGGGGTGTGCATGTCGGGGCAGTTATGTGGGCGAGGTCGACAGGGTGGGAGATGGTCAGTGGTGATCTTTCACATACACGTGCACACGCGTGGGAGGGTTTAAATCTTAACTCTAATACATTAGAACATAGAAGTGAAATTTGTAACAACCTGGAATTTTGTAATTTAATTTTAAATATTTAATTAATTTTATATATTTCAATATAGGGATTATTTAAAGTTTAATAACTAGAATTCAAGTATAGGAATTATTTTAAATAGTTGAATTGTGAGTCTAATTTTTATATAGTGATCTAAATATTTGTATTTTAATTTGAAGAATCATGTTAATGACTATTGGTCTTAATTAACTCGTTTTGAATACATATAAATAACAATGGGAAATTCACTTTTTGAATTTATTTACAAGAATAAATGGTTCATATAAAAAATTTGAAAATCAATTATTAATATAATGACTCGATTTTCAATGATGTATTTTGAATTTACTTTATTTGATTTTTTTCATAATTTTTAATTTGGAAATTGTTTAAATAATTGTTTGATGATTTTTCAACAAACAACTCTATTTTGTGATTTTATAGAATTCAATAAGCAGTATATATTATTATTGTTTTGAGATCATATCGCAGATAGGGGTCTATACACGATTAAAAATTTGTGCAGTGCGATGCCGTAAATTTTGAATTATAAACTAACTTGAGGCATTTGTGCTACCTGCACACTTTTTTCTCTTCCCTTCTCATTTCACCATTGCTTCCTTTTGTACCCATTTGTTCTCAAAACTACAGACAAGAAAATTTCAATCTTTTAAAATCAAAACAATTCAAAATAAAATCAAGAAAATCAAAAGCTTATTTCATTGAATTCGGGAAGCTTAGGTCTTCATGTGAGAATGTCATGGGAGGTTCCAGCACTGAGTTAGGGGTTTCGAAAGTTTCTATGAGTTTGAAGTCGAATTAGGTGATGCGGTTGTTGGATTTGAGTTTGGCATGACATTTTGCATCTTCACGTCGAGTTTAGTAGTGTTCGGTTGTGTTTTGGGGAAGGTGGCAGTTTCCAATAGAGGGTATAGGCGCAACATCGACTAGGGTTAAGGATTTAAGGAGCTGTGGTTGATGATAAAGGATACGGAGACTTGATTCGAGTCGTGGTAGAGCATAGCAGCATTGACCAAAAAATAGTGAGGAGCGGCGGCGATTTGGGAAGTGCATTCATGCACTGTAGCCGTGTGTTTGAGCCAGTTGCGATTTCTTATGGCACGTCGGGTGTTCTGACTTGGCAATTGATAGGACGAGGGGAAGTAGTGGAGTTCATAGCCACTTCCGGTTCATGTTTTAATGGAGCAAAGAGGGAGAGATGGAGGAACAATGGTGCGAAAATGGTGAGGGAAGCAGCAGGTTTAGGTGGCGGCCTCAATTATGAACGAAGAAGATGAGACTATTAGGCGATTAAGGTTAATTATGTAATTGATATATTTAATTAGGAGTTTAAAAATCAAAAACTTGTACACTCAATAATTCTTTCATACTAAGTCCAAATCAAACGCGATCAGCCGTGTGTGGCTCGTTTCGATGATATCTACGCAATGGAATTGAACTGGGTGAGATTGAAGCTTATGGATTGTAATGATCCAGAATTTCACTCTTTGATTAGTGAATATTTATTTAATTTTAGAAATTCAATATGTAGGTCCTATAATGAAAATAAACATATTTAAAAAAATTAAATAATGATGGTAAAATCATTGTCGAACTTTGTTTCCAAGTTAAATGGTTCGTATAAAAACAAAAAATGTGACTGAAATACATTTTTAAAAAAAATTGACCTTTTAACACCGAAAAGTTATCGGAAACGTTGTTCATCTTTGTGCACCATATATACATATATATCTTAATTAGCTAAATAATAATATATTAAGGATAGATTATCTTATGTTAATTTTATTTAGCAAGTGCTGGGAAGATTCATAAATTGAAAATAATAATCTTACATATATAAATCCTCTCTTATCACATCTTAGATTATAATCATTAACCATCATTATCTCTTGTCACGTCTTAGCTTTAATTAATAATTGTGTGTGTATATATATATATATATATATATATATATATATAAAGTGATGTGACTAAACATAATAATTATATATATAAAAGAAAGTGATGTGACTAAACATAATTATATATATAAGAGTGATGTGTGATTAAACATAATAATTATATATATATATATATATATATATATATATATATATATATAAAGAAGAATGATGTGACTCGACAAAATGATGAGGTGTCAAATCTTGCTTATAAATACCCCATATGTTTCTTCATTTTTCTTCCTTTTTCCACCAACACTTTCTTCCTTATTTATAACTCAAATAGAGTGTTTCTTTTTTGAAACTATGTGAAATTTTAATGGCTACAACATTCTAGTTGACGACTTTTTCAAATTTCTATCATAGCTATGTCAAAATACCAATTCTCTACAAAGTAATTTTTTTACCCAGAATTTCAAGTCCGAAAATTACCCTTATTCTTTTGATCATAACTTCTTCAAAAGTAATCGAAAATGAGTGACTCTGTTTTTGAAATGGTATAGGAAAGTAATTCCTACAACTTTAATTTTGACTACCTTTTAAAATTCCGTGATTTGGTGGCCAAAACCAGTGGGAAAATGACCTAATTTTGGGGCTTATTTTCGACAGATCGGTGATAACCCGAAGCTCCTATACATTCAAGATACTACCCCACATCCACCCCCACACCTTTGGCTAGCCTACATGCACCTGGGGTAAGCCCATTTTAAGGTTTGCTAGCACCTAAATCTTTTATCCTTCAAAGCTAGCGAGTCGTTGGCAAGTTTATCTTGTGTTCGGATAGCTATTGTGGAAGTTTGGTGGGTAAGCTACTCGTTTTTTTAGTGAAAATGTTATTTATACCCCTATATATGGTGATTATATGGTGCAGAAGCCGAATGATAATCAGGTGGTTTGATTATGATTTGAATGGTTGATTTTAGTTTGATTTGGTTATGGAAATCGATATTGTATTATAAAGTTAGTAAGCATGTATATATAGATGTATACTTGCCATCTATAATGATGATGGTTGGTGTTAGTAATATGTTGATTGTAAAACATGAGTTATGGCATGAGGTTGGTAAACAAAGTTAATTACTTTGTGTAATTGCGACGGTTATAAGATCCGACTGGAATCAAAGTTTGTTTTCGAAGTTTAAAGTTTTGAAGTGGAATAAAGTTTGTAACTTTAGTTCTAAAGTTTTTTTTAAAATAGTTTCTAAAGTATGTTTCAAATCATGGAAAAAATAAGGGTTTGTAAAATGGTTCGCTAAGAATATGTTAGAGCGAACTACGTCCATAGCGATGGTCGTTATGGATGCAGTTCGGCAATGGTTTGAATTTCTGTTTCAAATTTGTTTTATTTTGAAATTAGTTTATTAAGTTTTTAAAACTTAATTAGTAATATTAAAAAGTAATTAAATTTCAATATAATTAATTAATTAAGTAGTTAATTAAAAGGTAATTAGCACTTAATCGATAATTAAGAAGGAGATTAAAGGTTAATCATCACTTAAGTTAAGTTAATGACCGTTAGTTAATTAATAAAGTTTAATTAATGTTTACATGGTCAAGAAGTAATTAAGCGATTAATAATTTTTTAATTAAGACTAATGGCTAATTGATTATTAAGTAATTAATGGATTATCCAATTAATATTTAATTAATTAGGGTTTAACTCTTAAACAATTTGGTTTAACCTTAACCAAGTTGCATTAGGAAGTTAATTAGTACTTAAGTTCATTAAGCCTAATTAGAGTTTACTTATGATTTAAATTGGATTAATTAAGATTTAGCTAGGGTTTAAGCTAATTGAATATACTTTTAACTTTTTAATGGTGATTTTAAACCGAACAGAATGTGTTTTAATCAATTTTCTCTTTCAAAATAAATGATTCCTTATCAAATGATCTCTTGTACAAACCCTCAAGTAACCCATATGATTAGAAGAATTAAATGACATCCGCTAGTAGAATAAAATATCATTCTGCTGCAATGTAAGTGATTTAATTGTGTGGACATGTGTTAAGCAGAATAAATCTCCGTTCCGCTATAAATTGATTGAATTGTTTGGACATATATTTAGCATGATAAATTACCATCTTGTTGTTATGTTATTTGGACTTGTATATGCCAACTGGTTATATTGACGTGTTATTCCCTGAATTGATATAAATTGTATTTACATATATGGTAGCTAATGTAAATAATTGTTAAGTGACTTGGGAATCAAATTGAAGTTGAATGGTAACTTAAACTAGTACCATTGGGATTGCTGAGCCTCCTTTTGAATTTGTAAAGTGTGTTTTGAATTATTAAAATTCTTTGATCAATTTAGAGTCAAAAGTTTATAAAGATTTCCAAGTTATGCTATTATGTTGTAAAGTTATTTATAAGTAATATCTTGTTTATAAAAGGAGTTTTTACTGAAGGATTACTTTAAGTCTTTTACAAACGAGGTTTTGTAAAGTAAAGGAGTATAGAAAGGTTTATATAAAGAGTTTTAAAAATAGAAAAAAGGTTTATAGATCATTTCAGAGATTTGGAAAGAGGTTTATAAATTAACTTAAAGGTTTAGTAAAGTGGGTTATAACTTTATTTTGAAATTTATAAGTTAATTAAAATATAGGATGAGCTTTTAAAAAAGGAATTTTTGAAAAAGGATAAGCAGAATGCTTCATTTAGAAGAAATGTTTGGTTATTTAATATGGGATTTGGTAAGAAGAAAACTTTAAAAGGTTTGTAAATATACTTATACTAATAAGATAAGTATATGATTATGTTTCAAGTCACAAAAAGTTGGTAATATACTTATAACATTGAGATAAGTATATAAACGTTTCCTAAGTATAAAAAGAAATGCAAGGGGTTTGGAAATAATGTTTCGAAAAGATCCTTTGATCAAGTTTTATAAAGTGGTTTTATTAATTAAAGAGAATTAATAAAAGCTTAATAGATCCTATATGGAAATTAAACCATAATTAGATGTTTGTTTATTTGATGGTTAAACACCAACTATCAAATTTGGAAAAAACGTAACTTTGGAAATATCTAGGAGAAACACGAGAATTATATGGTACAGTTACCGCCAAAGCTGTTATACTATGCGTATAAACTCATTTCGTTCTTCTAGAATGGATGATAAGAAAATTCATCCACAAACGGTTAGGAGGTGAATACTGTTCTTGTTATTTGTTTGTATATTTCCTAATGAACCGAGGTTGAGTTTACCGGAAACTGTCAAAAGTATTTTTGAAGAGACTGGATCAGATATGTTATCCGAAAACCACTTCGATCCAACTAGAGCATTTCAGAATGAAGACACTTTGAAGCATGGGAACGAAGACGGAGCCCATGAAGTGCAAGGGTATCTTCCTACTAAACCTGAAGGTGGTTCCAAAATGGATGTAGTAGAAATAGTATCTTCGGTTTGTCCTTATCCTGGACAACTTGTATAGATGAATGTTGGCAGCCCATTACTGCCTGAAAGGTAGTGTTAGCATTCCAAGATGGATTGCAATTCGGAAAGGTAAAGCGTAGCCTCAAGCCTCACAACCAAGAGGAATGGCAAAAGAAGGGCATGCAGTAGAGCTATGTGGTTAGCTACCATTAGAAGCGGTCACCTCATTCTAGATGTCCCTTTCAGAGTTGGGTTGCATGCAAACACCGTGGTAATATAAGTCCTTGGTGTTAAGGGAGTGAAGTAATCTGGTCTGCCATGTTAAAGGGGCAGCTGGCTCTGTGTCAGTGCATTTTCTAAGTTGTATCATCGGAAAGTAGTCCCTTACCTTGCCATTGTTGGAATCCAATCTTCAATATGTGCCTTACGTTTTTTATTGCAGATCCTAGTATGTTGGAATGTGAAATGCAAACATTTCAGCTATTTTATCTATTTGATTTAAACCTAGACACTATGATAATATCTCTGGATTTTGATATAAAATGTTTTGATTATCATAAGGTAAAAATCCATCCGTTTTTATGTGTGGTGTGGTCTTACGAGATACCCTTTGTGACAAGTTGTCAAATATAGAAATCAGTTTTGTTGTTACATGTTATTGAGCTTTACTCACGCTGGTTTACCAGACTGAGTCGAGTGTTATTCCATGTAATTCTTGGGTTAGATGGAGCATGTTTACCAAAGTTTAGTTGGATACTTTGGAGTTGGTGAGAAGTTGGATGGTCAAGATGTATTCACGTATATTTTCTTTCGTTGTATTATAGAGTAAATATGTTTATCAATGTAAAGATAGGTTTCTATCACTATCCAAATTTTGGATAAGTCTTGTATACTCTGATGTTATATGAATAAAGATGTTTCTTTTTTGTAAAGATCATTGTTGTATTATATATATTATTCGTTGCGTTGTGAGATTATGTGTATTTTAGTTTTCTTCCATCTTCTACCTTCTTTCACCTTAACAAATCGGTATTTTTGGCACTTGAATGTTCGATATGTGATACAGTAGATGTATTAGTGTCGATTTTTAAGGGTCGAAAAACTAGGTTCGTTACATTTAGTATCAGAGCTGAAGGTTAAGTAAGAAACTTGGCTTTGGTGGGGTTGACTCATTACAGATAGGGTAAGCGACACCCTAGAATGAGTTTGAGTCTATATATATGATCATGTATTTGTTAGTGATTATCAAATGTTTTATATTGTGTTGATTTATCGGTTTAGTGGCTTATGAACTCTGGTCGATGCAGGGTGTACAAATGTACCAATAGGGGTTTCTAAACTCTTAAACTAGGCAAATTGACACAGTATTGTCTAGGAATTGGGTAAATGAAATAATTTACCCAGGGTATATTTTATATATAAAAGAATGATTTTCACAAATAGTGTAATGTAGTTGGTTGAGGTGTTAGGAGATAATAATATGTTAGTATTATTATCATTTAGGGTTTAATCATGCTCGTCTAGTTGAGCTTGACAATTGTTATTATGTTCCCATTTTAAGATATGGGTTGGGTAGATAAGGATTGGAAAAAATATTAAAACGAACACCTTCTGAATTAAGTTTCACATTTTGACTAAAAGCCTTTCGATGTTAATGTTAAGGTAGAATTTGATTTCAAAGTTAGAATATTTTAGGTTAAAGATTTAAAAAATGGTTTTAATGAAGTGATTTATAAAATGGATTTACAAGAACTTATCAGTTAAGTTGGAAGAATTTAGGTTCAAAACTAGAGAATCTAAATCTCGTTGCTTTAAAAAATGATTTCAAGATTTAAAGAAATAAAATAGTATTTGAAAACAATTTTGGTTCAAGTATGAAATGGAATGAAAATGTTAAGTAGTGTTTTCTTTGGATTGATTGGGGGAAATGAATCTTGATTGTTTTGTGATGACTGGTATAATCTTCTAAGTAACGATCAAATTTTTGCCTAGGAAAACGCTGTAGTGCCATTAGTAAATTATTCTCTTTATCATTGTATAGTCGAAAAAAGCTCAACCCGAACGAACCCAAAGTAAGTTGGAAATAGATGTTTTGTTGGAAAACGTTAAATATTGTTCCAAAAATAAGATTTTGAATAAAAGGAATATTTTTAAATTAAGTAGTTTGAGTGGCTCGAAAATAACTTAAAATTGGGGAAGGGATGCGTTTAGATGGTAAACACTTCTCTTGAGTATTACCCTTCTTAGTAAGGGAATGTATGATATTGTTTGATGATACCCAGTTGCTTAGTATGATTTTGGAGTTACTCGGGATATAGATATATATATTTTTATGATTGAAATATAGAGTTTTATTTGAAAAAGTTTGGAATAAAAGTCGGGTATTTGGATCTTCAATTTTCTTTGAAAGATAAATTCGAAATGGAATAATGGAATCAGATTGGAATATATGATCTTAGAATGTAGTGGAGTAGCATCTAAGTTGGACCAGTATAGTTTATGAAACATTTTCACAAATAGTCAGGTGGAAATAGAATTGGCATTAGGGAGGACCAATCAGGTAAGTGCATAAGTTGGACATAGATCATTTCTCATTCCATATAGAGCGATCCTAGATTCGAGTACGTGGGTATGAGGTGTTGCACCATTCCGAATAAGGATCTATTACTCAACCTTTCACGGCGGGCACTTGATGAGGGTTCTTGGTATAGGACCAAAGTTTTCTATCATAGTTACAACTATGTAAGGAGAATAGAGGTTCCAAATCAAGGAGCCAGATAGGGGTCCGCACTAGAGAATCGGGTGAGCGATACTAGTTCGGAAGGAAAGTTATGCGTTCGAGTTGAGATTGAATTAGATTTTGCATAAGAATGATCTATGTACGTCATATGAGCCGATGTATAGTTCTAAGTGTTTTCTAGGATAGGTCGAGGTGTAATTCTGGGGGCGAAATTCTTTTAAGGGGGAAGAATGTAACAACCTGGAATTTCACTACTTTGTTTAGTGAATATTTATTTAATTTTAAAAATTCAATATGTAGTTTTATCATAAAAATAAACTCATTTTAATTAATTAACAATGATGGTAAAATCGTTTTCAAAATTTGTTTACCATATTAAATAGTTCGTAGAAAAATAGAAAATGTGACCGTAGAACTTTTTTCGAAACTTTGACCTTTCGACATTGGAAAGTTGTCAGGATCGTTTTTGGTCTTTATGCACCATATATAACTAATATAAGAGTTAATTATCTAAATAATAATATACTTAAGGATGGATTATCTTATGTTAAATTTTTTTAGCAAGTCTTGTGACGATTCATAAATTTAAAAATAATAATCTTATATATATATTCCTCTCTTGTCATATCTTATATTGTAATCATTAACCATCATTATCTCTTATCACGTCTTAGCTTTAATTAACAATTATATTTATATATGTATGTATGTATGTATGCATAAAGAAAGTGATGTGACTAAACATAATAATTATATATATATATATATAAGAAAGTGATATGACTAAACATAAATTTATATATATATATATAAGAGTGATGTGATTAAACATAATAATTATATAATTATATATATATAAATAAAGAGAGTGACGTAACTTGACAAAACGACGAGGTGTTAAATCTTGCTTATAAATAGCCCATATGTTTCTCCATTTTTCATCCTCTTTCCATCAACATTTTCTTCCTTATTTCAAACTCAAATGGAGTTTTTCTTGTTTTGAAACAGTGTGGAATTTTAGTGGCTACAACATTGTAGTTGACAATCTTTTCAAATTTCCAACATAACTATGTCAAAACACCAATTCTCTACAAAGTAATTTTTTACCCAAAATTTCAAGTCCGAAAATTATCTTTCTTCTTTTGATCATAAC
This sequence comes from Allium cepa, assembly GCA_030765085.1. Taxonomy (NCBI): domain Eukaryota; kingdom Viridiplantae; phylum Streptophyta; class Magnoliopsida; order Asparagales; family Amaryllidaceae; genus Allium; species Allium cepa. The sequence goes on from CM060928.1 coordinate 594,497,581, forward strand.
TTCTTCAAAATAAACCGAAAATGAGTGATTCTTTTTTATGATGAAGGAAAGAAATTCCTATAACTATCCTTCTGACTACGTTTTCAAATTGCATGAGTTGTAGCCCCAAAAACCAGTGGGAAAAATGGCCTAATTTTTGGTTCATTTTCGACAAATCGATGATAACCAGAAGCTCCTCTTCCTTCAAGTTACTACCCAACATCCACCTCCACACCTCTCGCCAAGCCTACATACACCTGGGCCAAGACTATTTTGAGGATTGCTAGCACATAAAGCTTTTATCCTTCAGAGCTAGGGAGTCGTTGGCAAGTTTAGCTTAAGTTCGAATAGCTATGTGGAAGTTTGGTGGGTAAGCTACTCTTTTTTTAGTGAAAATGTTATTTATGTCACTATACACGATGATGATATGGTGTAGAAGTTGAATGATAATCATGTGGTTTGATTATGATTTGGATGGTTGATTTTAGTTTGATTTGGTTATGGAAATCGATATTGTATTATAAAGTTAGTAAGCATGTATATATAGATGTATACTTGCCATCTATAATGATGATGGTTGGTGTTAGTAACATGTTGATTGTAAAACATGAGCTATGGCATGAGGTTGGTAAACAAAGTTAATTACTTTGTGTAACTGTGATGGTTATGAGATCCGGTTGGAATCGAAGTTTGTTTTCGAAGTTTAAAGTTTTGAAATGTATTGAAGTTTGTAACTTTTGTTTTGAAGTTTTTTTTAAAACAATTTCTAAAGTATGTTTCAAATCATGAAAAAGAAAGGGTTTGTGAAGTGGTTAGAGCGAACTGCGCCTATAGCGATAGTCGCTATGGATGCAGTTCGGCAAAGGTTTGAATTTCCATTTCAAATTATTTTATTTTGAAAGTAGTTTACTAAGTATTTCAAACTTAATTAGTAATGTTAAAGGGTAATTAATTTGCAGTATAATTAATTAATTAGTTAATTAAATGTAATTAGCCCTTAATTGATAATTAAGAAGGTGATTGAAGATTAATAATCACTTAAGTTAAGTTAATGACAGTTGATTAATTAATAAAGTTATAATTAATGTATTATATGGTTAAGAAGTAATTAAGTACTTAATGACTATTTAATTAATATTAATGGTAAGTTAATTATTAAGTAATTAATGGATTATTAAATTAATATTTAGTTAATTAGGGTTTAACTCTTAAACAATTTGGTTTAACCTTAACCAAGTTGCATTAAGAAGTTAATTAGTACTTAATCAAGTTCATTAAACCTAATTAAAGTTTAGTTATAATTTAATCTTGATTTGAGTGGGATTAATTAAGATTTAGTTAGGGTTTAAGCTAATTAAATATACTTTTAACTTTTTAAAGTGATTTTAAACTAAACAGAATGTGTTTTTATCAATTTTCTCTTTCAAAGTAAATGATTCCATATCAAATGATCTCTTGTCAGACCCTCAAGTAACCCATATGATTAGAAGAATTAAATGACATCTATTAGTAGAACAAAACACCATTTGCTATAGTGTAAGTGATTTGATTGTGTGGACATGTATAAGAAGAATAAATCCCCGTTCTGCTATAAATTGATTGAATTGTTTGGACATCTATTTAGCAGGATAAATCACCATCATGTTGTTATGTTATTTGGACTTGTATATGTCAATTGGTTATATTGACGTGTTATTCCCCGATTTAATATGAATTGTATTTACATATATGGTAGCTAATGTAAATAATTGTTAAGTGATTTAGGAATCGAATGAAATTAAACGGTAACTTAAATTTGTACCATTGGGATAGCTAAGCCTCTTTTTGAATTTGTAAAATTTGTTTTGAGTTAACTTAAATTCTTTAATCAATTTCGAATTTAAAGTTTATAAATGATTTTCAAGTTATGCTACTATGGTGCGTAGTTATTTATAAGTAATAACTTGTTTATAAAAGGGGTTTTACTGAAGGGTTACTCTAAATGTTTTTACAAATAATGTTTTGTAAAGATAAAGGAGTATAGAAAGGTTTATATAAAGAGGTTTAAAAATAGGAAAAAGGTTTGTAGATCATTTTAGAGATTTGGAAGGAGGTTTATAAATTAACTCAAAAGTTTAGTAAAGTGGGTTATAACTTTATTTTAAAAGTTATAAGTTAATTGAAATATGAGATGAGCTTTTAAAAGGGAATTATTGATAAAGGATAAGCTGAATGATTTATTTGGAAAAAATGTTTGGTTATTTAACATAGGATTTGGAAAGAAGAAAACTTTGAAAACTTTGTAAATATACCGATACTGGTAAGATAAGTATATGATTTTGTTTCAAGGCATGAAAAGTAAAACGTTTTGATAATATACTTAAAACATTGAGATAAGTATATAAATGTTTCCTATGTATAAAAAAATGTATGGGGTTTGGGAATTGTGTTTTGAAAAGAACTTTTGATTAAGTTTTATAAAGTGGTTTTATTATTTAAAGAGAACCAACACTGGCTTAGTGGATCCCATATGGGAATCAAACCATGATTGGATGTTTGTTTATTTGATAGTAAATAACCAACTATCAAATTTGGACAAAACGTAGCTTTGGAAATATCTAGAAGAAACGTGAGAATTATATGGTACAACTACCGTCTAAGGTGCATTACTGTATATATAAACTCGCTTTGTTCTTCTAGAATGAATAATAAGGAAATCCGTCCACAAACGGTTAGAAGGCGAACTCCGCTCTTGCCATTTGTCTGTTTATTTCCTAAAGAACCGAGGTTGAATTTACCGAAATTTGTCAAAAGTATTTTCGAAGAGACCAGGATCGAATATGTTATCCCAAACCACTTCAGTCCAACTCAAGCATTTCAGAATGAAGACATCTTAAAGCATGGGATCAAAGACATCGCCATTGAAGTGCAAGGGCTGCTTAATCCCAAAGAGCTTTTAAAATGGATGTAGTAAAAGTAGTGCCTTTGGTTTTTCGTTATCTTGGACAACTTGTATAGATGAATGCTGGCACTACATTACTGCTTGGAGGGCAGTGTTAGCATTCCAAGATGGATTGCTATTCAAAATGGTAAAGAGTAGCCTCAAGCCTAACAACTAAGAGGAATGGAAAAAGCAGGGCATGCAACAGAGCTATGTGGTTAGCAACCATTAGGAGCGGTCACCCCATTCTAGATGTCTCTTTCAGAGTTGGGTTATGTGTAAACACCGTAGTAGTATAAGTCCTCGGTATCAAGAGGGTGAGATAATCCGGTATGCCATGTTAAAAGGGGCAACCGACTCTGCGTTAGCATCAATACATTTTCTAGAGATGTATCATAGGAAGGTAGTCCCTTACCTTGCCATTGTTGGAATCCAATCTCCAACACGTGCCTTACGTTTTTATTGTAGCGCCTAGTATGTTGGAATGTGATATGCAAGTATTTTAGCTATTTTATCTATTTACTTTAAACCTAGACACTATGATAATATCATGGGATTTTGATATAAAATGTATTGGTTATCGTAAGGTAAAAACCCATCTGTTTTTATGTGCGGTGTGGTCTTATGAAGTACCCTTTGTGAAAAGTTTTCAAATAGAGAAATCAGCTTGGTTGTTACTTGTTATCATGTTTTACTCACGCTGGTTTGCTAGGCTGACGCTGGCGTTATTCCATGTAATGCTCGGGTTAGACCGAGCATGTTTTCCCAGGTTTAATTGGATACTTTGGAGTTGGAGAGAAGCTGGATGGTCAAGACATATTCACGTATATTTTTCTTCCACTATATTATAGAGTATGTACGTTTGTCAATGTAAGGACTGGTTTCTGTGACTGTCCAAAATTAGGATAAGTCTTATGTACTATGATGTTATATGAATAAAGATTTTCCCTTTTTGTAAAGATCATTATTGTATTATATATATTATTCGTTGTGTTATGAGATTCCGTGTTGTGTAGTTTTCTTCTATTTTCTACCTTCTTCTTTCACCCTGACAAATTGATATTTTAGGCACTTGAATGTTCTACATGTGATATAGTGGACTTATTAGTATCGATTTTCGAGGGTCAAAAAGCCAGGTTCGTTACATTTGGTATCATAGCTAAAGGTTAAGCAAGAACCTTGGCTTTGGTAGGATTAACTCAATAGAGATAGGGTAAGTGACACCCTAGAATGAGTTTGAGTGTATATATATGAGCGCATATTTGATAGTGATTATCAAATGCCTTATATTGTGTTGATTTATCGTTTTAGTGGCTTATGAACTCTGGTCGATACAGGGTGTACAATGTACTGATAGGGGTTCTAAAGACTTAAATTGGGCAAACTAACACAATATTGTTTTGGAATTAGGTAAATGAAACTTTTTTACATTGGGGATATTTTATATATAAAAGAATGATTTTCACAAATAGTGTGATACAGTTGATTGAGGTGTTAGGAGATAATAATATGTTACTATTATCATTATCATTATCACTTAGGGTTTGTTTGATCATGCTCATCTAGTTGAGCATTGACTATTGTTAATATGTTCTCTTTTAAGATAATAGTATGGGCCCATGATGTGCATATGGGCTATTTGTGTACGGGCTGTTTGTGTTATCGTATACGTTGATATTTTGTTTGAGCGTAAATATGTAAACGAAAAGCAAGGGCATTTTTGGAATTTCAAAAAGACACCAAGTAAATTAGTTCAACGAATTTTCATTATTAGTAGTAGATATGGGTTGGGTAGATAAGGATTCGAAAAAATATGAGAACGAACACCTTGTGAATTTAGTTTCATAATTTGACTAAAAGGCGTTCGATGTTAATGTTAAGGTAGAATTTGGTTTCAAAGTTAGAATTTTTTGGGACAAATATTTAAAAATGGTTTAAAAGAAGTGACTTATAAAATGGGTTTATAAGAATGTATTAGTTAAGTTGGAAGAATTTAGGTTCAAAACTTGAGAACCTAAATCTCGATGCTTTGAAAAATGATTTCAAGATTTTGAGAAATAACAATAGTATTTGAAAATAATTTTGGTTCAAGTATGAAATTTAGGAATGAAAATGTTAAGGAAAGTTTTCTTAGGATTGGTTGGGGGAAATGAGTCTTGATTGTTTTGTGATTATCGAAATAATCTTTTAAGCAACAATCAAATGTTTGCCTAGGTGAACGTTGCAGTTCACTTAGTAAATTATTCTCTTTTTCATTATACAGTCGAAATAAGCTCAACCCACAAAGTAAGTTGGAAATATAAGTTCTGTTGGAAAATGTAAAGCATTGTTCCCAAAATGAGACCTTGAAATAAAAGGAATATTTTTAAGTTAACCAGTTCGAGTGGCTCGAAAATAACTTCAAATTGGGAAGGGATCTATTACTCGATCTTTCACAACGAGCACTTGATGAGGGTTCTTGGTGTAGGACCAAAGTTTTCTATCATAGTTACAACTATGTAAGGAGAATAGTGGTTCCAAATAAAGGAGCTTGATAGGAGTCAACACTAGAGAATCTTGTGAGCGATACTAGTTCGAAAGGAAAGTTATGTATTCGGTTGAGATTGAATCAGATTTTACATAAGAATGATCTATATACATCATACGAGCTGATGTATAGTGTTAAGTGTTTTTTAGGATAGGTCGAGGTGTAATTCCAGGGGCGAAATTCTTTTAAGGGTGGAAGAATGTAACGACCCAGAATTTCATTACCTTGATTAGTGAATATTTATTTAATTTTAAAAATTCAATATGTAGGTTTTATAATGAAAATAAACTCATTTTAATTAATTAATAATGATGGTCAAATCGTTTTTAAAATTTGTTTACCAAATAAATAGTTTGTAGAAAAACAGAAAATGTGACAGAAGAATGTTTTTCGAAATTTTGCCCTTTCGACAACGGAAAGTTGTTGGGAACATTGTTTGTCTTTGTGCACCATGTATACACATATATAAGAGTTAATTAGATATATAATTATATACTTAAGGATAGATAAGTATATAAATACATTTTCTAAGTCATGAAGGTGTATTGTTTTCATGAATATACCTATACCTTTGAGATAAGCATATAAATACGTTTTCTAAGTAGTGAAAGTGCAGCTTTTTTATGAATATTATTATACAGTTAAGATAAGTATATGGATATTCTTCCAAAAGAAGTAAAAAGATTTTGCAGATATATCTTTGTAAAAGTATTTTGATATGTATTTACAAATTGATTTTAACTAATGAAAGGATAAATTAAAAAGGTTTGTGGTTGTTCGTGTGCTTAACCAATGTTAGTTTCCTATAAAAATAAATCCCTGGTTTGGATTGTTGTTTAATTTGATAGTTAAATAACCAATTATCAAATTTAGCCAGTTTTTAAACTATCGTCGTCGGTTCGGAGAGAACGAAACTAGATACATTAGGAGAAAACCACTTCGAATCGGTATAAGCATTCAAATTGGAACATCTTAAAGATGATCGAAGACAAAGCTTTTGAAGTGCAAGGGCTACTTGCTACTACTTATGAGGGTGATTCCAAAATGGATGTAGTGGAAGTAGTACTTTTGATTTCATTCAAGATCCAGAACGAACTTATATGGATGAATGCTGGCATTGCATTGCTGGAAGGAAATGTTAGCATCCAAGTGAGATTGCTATATAAAAGGTAATCATAGCCTCAAGCCTCACAGTCGGTAAATGACTAGGGGTATGCGACAGGGCAAAGTAGGCCGCTCTCATTAGGGTATGATCATTCCTTATCTACAGTCCATATTTTTGTATGCTGCTGGGCCCATTATGGTTGTTGATCAACTAAAGGGGTGATCATATTCGACGCTATCCAGTAAGGGGTAGAGCCGGTACTGAGCATTAGAGGTGCAACGTGTTATAGCCTCTAATACATTTTATCTACAGGTGTATGGATTCGGTGGGTAGACCTTTACCCTTCTATAGTTGGAATCTATTTTTTAATACGAGCCTTCAGATTTGATTATATACATAATAGGATGGAATTTAATAATGTAAAAATTTCGGCTATGATTCAATATTTATTTTAAACCCTAGACACTATTATAATATCAGAATATTTTCACTGAAATGTTTTGGTTATCGTAAGTTAAAAACCCATCGTGTTTATGTGCGGCATGGCCCTACGATATACCTTTATTTTCACAAGATTTTTATGACATTAAAATCCATTTGAGGAGTGTTTCCGACGATGGTTTACCAAACTGATCCGGGCATTATTTTTCTTATAATCTTCTGTCAGACCGAGCATATTTACGGATCTAGCTTGGATGCTTTGGAGGTTCAGTAGATGTGATGGAGACCCCGATACATATTCATGTATATGTTATTTTCTGTTGCGTTGGTCGTCTGTATTTAACAATATTTGTAAGGACATGTTGTTATAACTGTCCAGACTGATGATTTTTTTAGTGTACTCTGATTGATGTATATATACTATAGTTCTTCTTTCATAAAGATCATTGTGTGTATTATAGATTACTCATTACGATATGAGACTCCATTCTGTCTTTTATTTTCTTTCACCCTAACAATCTGTCTTTCCACCACTTGGATGCTTGAAATGCGAATATCGTGGATGTATTAGCGTTAACTTTTATGGGTCGATACGGCGGGTTACAGATGTTATCAGATCTTAGGTTTAGCAGGCATCTAGGCTTTGGTAGGGTTAACTCATTTGAGATAGGGTAAGAGAGATGCTAGGATGAGTTTGAGTGTAATATATATATATATATATATATATATATGTATGTAAGTGTGTGTATTTCTTAGTGTTATCAAAATGTTTTATATTGTGTTGATTTATCGACTGAGTGGTTTATGAATTCTGGTCAATATGAAAGGTACAACCGTATCGGTAGGGGTTTCTAAACTCTTAAACAAGGTAAACCGACATAGTATTGTTTCGATATTGCTTAAATGAAATAATTTTACCCAGATTATATTTTATATATAAATGAATAGTTTCAAAAATTAGTATAATTATATATGGCATGTTTAGATGTTAGAGAATGATAACATTCGGTTATTATCTTTTATTGTTGATATTTTTGCGGTCAGGTAGTTTATGAGCATTTATTGTTAAGTTTACTTAAATATGAATACCTTATGAATTCAATTTTATGATTTGACTATAAGGCATTCAATGGTAAAGTGGGATTAAAATTTAAATTTCAATAAAGTTTGTTTATTATAATATAAACAAGAAATTCATTTGTGGGATGATTATGAGATAAGAAAGTGGAAATATATATAAGTATTGTTTATATGCATGGATTATAAATGGTATTTACGAATTAAAAAGGAATTAAACTAAGAATTTGAGAACTTAATTCCTGGTGTTTGAAAAAAATAATTCAAAATATTGGGGAAAAATAATAATAGTATTATTTGGGAGTATTTACGAATGGAATTATTTAAAATGGATTTTAAAAGAAATAAAAAGCACTGGACTCACTTCGGTCACTAGAAAATAATTCTGTTGATGACTTTAGCATCATCGGCGTTTATTTTCATGTTTTTAAGTGAGAAATTGCTGTCATGGTAATTTGCCATAATTGTTTGGTAAACCAAAGTTTGTTCTAAATTCCAAAAAGTATGATTCGATATATAAAGGAGATATGTATATTATTATTTCAAAATGATTTGAAATAAGAAACCGAGTGTTTAAATTCTTAAATTTTTAGTTAAGTAATAGTATACACTCATGTATCTTATCCATTAGGATAGTTTGGTTTGTACATCTCATTTTGAGATGTTGTTGGGTAATTCCCATTTATTAAAAATGAGATAGAATTTTCCACGATTTTGGATAATAGAAAACTTTCGAGTTAATTGGGGAAATTAAGCCAAGTGTTCTGTTAAAGTTATAAGAAATAAGTTTTTGTAACTTATAAATTTGAAGAGGTATTAAGTTAAAATAAATTTTATTTTTTTAAATATTCTAGTTGAGCATACGAAATTTATATACATACTCTTAGGAGGTAGAAGAGTGTTATATTAATATGAACTTGAGTTATGAAATGGAAATTTAACTTAAATAAAGTTAAATAAAATTATTTATGAAATGGTTTGAATGAATTTTAGTGTTAAAGGAAATACAATTGGAAAATTAAGTGCAATTTTAAATATATATATATGTATGAATCAAAAGAATTTGGCATAATTTAGTGGGTACCCATCAAGTATTATATGGTTTCTGATCAAGGAACTGAATCACAAAATTGGTGGCTTTGTAAGGAGAACGGAGGTTTCTGATCAAGGAACCAAATTAGTGTCCACAATAGAATTGTCGAGTGAGCGATACTAGTTCGAAAATTAAATTTGTATGGTCGAACGTGCGATCAAATTTGACATTGCATACAAATGGCATATGTACATCATACAGGCTTTATTAAATTATATGCTATGATATTAGTAATGCTAAATTATATGGTTATGGGTTGTACAGTTGGATATTATTTGTAAATCAGATACAGGTTTATGGAAGCAAAGGCTAGTTTAACACCTTTGGTTTCATGAGCAGAGTTTGGTTGCCTAATAAATAGGTACATGTTTATATTTTTGTTTTGGTTGATGGATTTATGCCTACATATGGGCGACCACTTGGCTTTTGTTTTCTTTTGTTGGTTTGTTTCCTTATGGAAATTTGTTGTTTTTCCGATTGAACCATGTAAAGGAGGCACCGTCGAAATTTTCCATAAATTTAAGAAGACTTAGAAATTTAAGTAATCCAATTCAACTAATTGATTTTGGAAAGTTTAAGGGCTGAAAGCATTTTTCTTACCTTGGAAATTTCGAGGATGAAATTATTTTGAGGGCAAAGAACGCAATGACTCAAAATTTTGTAATTTAGTTTTCTATATTTGATTATTTTTAAATATTGGAATATAGGGATTATTTAAAGTTTAATAACCGGAATTCAAATATAAGAATCATTTTAAATGGTTAAAATTTGAATTTAGTAGTTGAGTTGTGAGTTTTTTTTGGGATAGTGATCGAAATATTTGTATTTGAAACGAAGAATTATTTTAATGGTTATCTGTCTTATTTAACGTATTTGATAAATAAATAATAACGTTGAATTCATTTTATGAATTTATTTACAATAATAAATGGTTCAAATAAATAATTTGGAAATCAATTGTTAATATAACGATTAGATTTTCGTTGCTGTATTTTTAATTTAATTTAATTTATTTTTCCATAATTTTTAACTTGAAATTATTTAAATAATTGTTTGATGATTTTTTGACGAACAGCTATGTTTTTGTGATTTTACATAATTCAATAACCAATGTATATTATTGTTGTTTTGAGGTTGCATTGTTGTTTTGAGCGCAATCATATTTTTTTCGTTCAGTGTCTGTAACGGATAAAAAATCTATACAACGTGATGCCCGAAATTTTCAATTATAAACTAACTAGAGATATTCATACTAACATCACACTTTTTTCTCTTCCCTTCTCATTTCACTGATCCCTCCATTTGTACCCATTTGTTCTCAAAACCAAATTTCAATCTTTTAAAACCAAAACAATTCAAAATAAAATCAAGAAAATCAAAAGCTTGTTTCTTTGAATTCGGGAAGCCTAGGTGAGAATATCGTGGGAGGTTGCGACACTGAGTTAGGGATTTCAACAGTTTGTAGCTTAACCAGGGTTGTGATTTTTTTGAGTTTGAAGTCAAATTAGATGATTCGGTTGTTGGATTTGAGTTTGGTATGACATTTTGCATCTTCACATTAAGTTTGGTAGCGTTCGGTTGTATTAGGAGGAGGCCGCAGTTTCCAATGGAGGATATAAGTGCAAAATCGATGAGGGTTAAGGATTTAAGGACACGTGGTCAATTATAAAGGATGCATAGACTTGATTCGAGTTCGTGATAAAGTATAACGGTGTTGGCTAAAAAATGGTGAGGAGCGGCAGCGATTTGGGAAGTGCGTTCATGCACTATAGCCACGTGAGTTTGAGCCAAGTCATGATTTCTTATGACATGTTGGATGCTTTGACTTGGTGATGGATGGAAATAAGGGAAGTAGTGGAGTTCGTAGCCGCTTTGGTTCGTGTTTAATGGAGCAATAAGGGAGAGATGGAGGAAGAATGGTGCGGAAATGGTAAGGGAAGGAAAAGGTTAAGGAGACCTCAATTTTGAATGTGGAAGATGAGATTATAGGGTGATTAAGGTTATTATGTAATTAATATATTTAATTAGGAGTTTGAAAATTGAGATCTTGTAAACTCAATAATTATTTCATACTAGGTCCAAAACGAACCCGACAAGTCGCTTGGGCTCATTTCGACGATATCTATGCAGTGGAATTGAAATGGGTGAGATTGAAGCTTATTGAATTTGGAGCTTGTCAAATTTCAAGCTTGGAATAAAAATGTTGTTGCTATAACTGAAATTTCGGTGAGTTTAACCCATCTTTTTGGTTAATCAGTAATGTTTTTAATAGTTAAAAATTATTGCTTGTGTGCTTGCATGTTTTATTGGTGGATTGCTTGGTTTTGATGAATTGTCACTTTGAAAGCAGTCAATATATGAAATCATTTGCATGGAATTTATATGATGAACATAAAATTTGTGGAGAGATCCAATGGGATTCCACGGCATTGTTTGTTTATTTTCAATCATATTCTTGTTATATGAATTAGTGGATATCAAAGATTGATTGTTTGGCCCAATTATTTATGACATTATTATATGTTTAAACTTAGACCTTGTAGTGATAAAAATCCATAACTATATTGGTTAAGTGCATTTGTGGCTATTGGACTCAATTTAGTATTTCGAAATACTATTGATTACTGTTGGGCTTAAAAATGATTTTGATTCAGAGAATGATTTTAATTGTTACTTTTGAGTTTTCTGGAACAGTTTGTTTAAAATGGGTATTGAAACTTCTCTGTTCGCTCCAACTTTTTTAATTTGTCCTTTCTAATATATTGAGAAATGGTTTATAGTTGTTGTAGCATTATTTAATAATGTTTAAAGTTGTTTACTTATTATTTTATAATATTCTAAAGTTGTTTTAGGATTATGCAATGATGTTTGGAATTGTTTACCTATTGTTTAAAAACGTGTAAAAGATGGTTTTTTATATTTAATATTGTTTTAAAGTCATTTATTAATATATTAATATTGTGAAAAGTTATTTATTTAAATGATTAATATTGTTTGTAGGTAATAATAATTAATTATTAATAATGTTTTGAAGTTAATAATTACTATTATATAATAATTTTTTGAAGTTAATAATCACTTTTATTAATAATGTTTTGTTATTATTATTGATAATGTTGTGGAATTAATAATATTATTTTCTTAATAGTGTTTTGGAAGGTAATTTTTGTTTATTATAATAATTTTTGGAGATTAGTTATCATCATACAATGATGGTTTAGAGTTAAAAAAATTATTTTATTAATGATGTTGAAAAGTTATTTTTTTTTAGGATGTTTAAAGTAAATTAATTTATCTGGTTAATGGTTTTATAAATAATAAATTTATTTATAAATGGAATCTCATTTAATAAAAGAGATTTATTAAAGAGTTTATAAATGAAATTGGAGTTTTGGATTTATAATAGCAGTCCCAATCTCTACGAACGAACAATGATATTTTAAAAACTGGCCAAGTTCGATAACCTGTTATTAACTATCAAATAAAACAACAATCCAAATCAGGGACCTGTTTCTACAGGGAAACCAACATTGGTTAAGCACACAAGCAACCATTAACCTGTTTAATTAATCCTTTTGCTAACTAAAATCACTTTGTAAATTCTTGTATCAAAGTACTTTTACAAAGATATATCCACAAAACCTTTTTACTTCTTTCAATACTTGGAAGAATATCCATATAATTATCTCGACGGTGTGATTATATTCACAAAAACACTGCACTTTCACTACTTAGAAAATGTATATATTGTTATTCCAACATTATAAGTATATTCACAAAAACACTACACCTTCACTCATTAGAAAATGTATTTATATATTTATCTCCTTTACTAAAATTACAAAATCTATTTATAAAACTCTCAATAAATCTGCAAGTTTATTTATAAAAATCTTTAAAACAATTTATAAAACTCTTTTACAAATCTTTAAAGCAATTTATAAAACTCTTTCATAAATATCCAAAATCATTTATAAAACTTCTTTATAAATATCCAAAACAATTTATAATACTCTTTTCCTTTATGGAACTCCATTATAAACATCCGTTATATAAATCCTTTATAATTCATTATCCGAAATCCACTTCGAACCAGCGAAGCATTCAAATTGGAACATCTTGAGCATGATCAAAGCCGAAGCTTTTTAAGTGCAAGGGCTACTTGCTACTAATTCTGAGGGCGATTCCAAAATGAATGTAGTGGAGGCAGTGCCTTCGGTTTCATTCAAGACCCAGAATGAACTTTTATAGATGAATGCTGGGATTGCATTTCTTCCTAGAGAGCATCGTTAGCATTCCAAGTAGGATTGCTATATAAAAGGTAATCGTAGCCTCAAGCCTCACAGCTGGTAAATGACTGAAGCAGGGACATGTGATAGGGCTAAGTGAGTCACTCCCAGTAGGGTATGATCATTCCTTATATAGAGTCAATATTTTTCGTATGCTTGGGGGCCCATTATGGTTGTTGATCAACCATAGGGGTGATCATATTTGATGCTATCCAGTAAGGGGTAGGGCGGGTCCTAAGTTGCAGATGTGAAACATGTTGTAGCTTCCCGTACATTTTATCAAGAGGTGTATGGATTTTGTGGGGTAGACCCTTACCCTTTCATAGTTGGAATCCGTTTTCCAGTACGAGCCTTTGAACTTGATTGTGTACCTAGTATGCTGGAATTTAATAGTGTAACAATTTTGGTTATGATTCTATATTTATTTTAAACCCTACACATTATTATATTATCAGAAGATTTCCTATGAAATGCTTTGGTTATCGTAAGGTAAAAACCCGTCCATGTTTATGTGCGGCGTGGTTTTATGAGATACCTTTGTTTTCAAAAGATTTTTAGAACATTAATTTTAAGGTGTTTCTCATGCTGATTTACCAGACTGATCTGGGCGATATTTTTCTCATAATGCTTGGGTTAGACCGAGCATATTTACAGATCTAGTTTGGATAAAGGCCTCGAGACGTATTCATGTATATGTTAGTTTTTGCTGCATTGGCTATCTATATTTAACAACATTTGTGAGGACAGGCTGTTAAAACTGTCTAGACTGATGATTTGTTTAGTATACTCTGATTGATGTATATATATTATAGTTTTTCTTTTGTAAAGATCGTTTTATGTGTTATAGATTACTCATTACGATGTGAGATTCTTCTCCGTCTTTTTTTCACACTAACAATCACTACAAGAAATATTGCTAGCAACAATAATACAACTCAGCGTTTATAGGTTACTTCTAGTGGTTTCTACAAATAACGAATAAATAAAATAGACAAACGCTGTTAGACAAAAAATATAAGGTGAAATCCAAAAATTTTAGCGGCTGCTACTTATTTTTTCTCTACAAGTTGCATTTTCTTTGTCCTGCTTCCGACAATAGAAAAAAACCTAAGTTTCCCTCTCTCTCATTCCTCTATTCTTTAAATTCACTATCACAAATTCCAATGGTGAACTCTACAGGGACATCACCTGGACTTATTCCCAAACCCTACACTAATTTCACAACTACTTTTGCCTCGTGCACACACTTTAACTCCAAATAATCCTTCGTCCCAGCCAAATTATCATTAGCTACACCATAATCTAGAAACCCTCTCCCTAATTTCCCTTTCGCTCAGCCTTATCCACATCATATTCCAATAAAAGTTTGCCTAGTGGCGAGATTGGTTCCTTTCCTTAATTTGAATCAAATCTCCCACTTTCCTATTTAGTAAATAAAGGTAATATTTTTATGTATATAGAGTTATCAATTTCTTATATTTGGGTTTATTAAGGATTCATGAATTAAATTATACTTAATAGCCATTGAAAATTATACGTACTATGAAGTCACCCACTTCTTCCTACTCTAATTTATATGATTTTTAATGAGTTTTTTTTTTGCAAGTGCTCGCTTCTTTTGATTCATTTTCCCCAAGATCAGAATCTTACCAATATAAAAATACTAGTACATAAATCAAAACATGTCATTTATATATGTGAAGATATATAAACATTTCTTTGCCCATCAGAGTAATTAAAATTGCAAAGAAAATTTTATCACATAATATTCTCATATCTGAGAGATATTATGTCACATAGCTTCTTTCTGGTTACAATCTCCCTCTCTTTTCTTTAATTTAAAATAATACTCTCTTAATATTTTCTTATTTTATTTTTCAGCTAGTTCCTTTATCCCAATTAATTGATTTCCAGATTTTTCAGATAATTCCTCTTTTTTTCATTTGTGAAATCAGGAGTTTAACACTTATAGTTTTCCTTTTGAATTTCATACTAAGTGTTAGAATAGCTCAAGCTTGTGGTTTTAGCCCGGGGAGCTCCTTCTTTTCACAACAATATTTTTCTTATGTCAGATATAAATACATATATCTGGATTCATAATGTATGTAATAGTCCTATGATTATTGTGGTTGTAAGTGAGTTAAAGCCCAGTCAGAGGAAAAAAAATAATGCAAGTAAACAAGTGCTATCTTATTCTAGCAAACCAAGTAAAATTTTGCACATACATGTAAACATCATGTTCCAAGCAATTTATTTAAAGAACCAAACTCAAATGAGACTTTGGTGCAGACCTCTAATGGTTATTGAATGATGGCTATTGACATAAACCAAGTTGCAGTGAGGTAGTGGTCATGCTTAACATTTTACCAAATTCATTGATATTGCAGATTCTTAAAAGTTTAAACAAGACCAAATGCAAACAAACTTTAAACCGTATTTGATGCAACTGAATATGGTTTAATATGGTTGTAGTGAATGCTACTAGTACTTTACACACATCATTTTATAACACATTTCAATACTGAAAAATCAGACATGCAAGAAAGGTTTGTAGACTAAAACTTCAAGCTTCTCATGGTCTTATATCAATTTATAAGTCATGATCAAGCCTCACTGGCTAAACCAGATTAGGTTCAACCATCACCTAACAGTTCTACTACATGCATTATCAAAAGAAAACCTCTGCAGTTTCACTATTTAAAACTTATCGGACTTGCAAAAGAAAGTATGTCCACATATAAAATTACATGGCATAATTTTCTCCATCACAACCCACCAGAAACCATCAAGGTCAACTACTTAGATCAGTAACTCAAGGTACATATAATATTTAAGTTTTTTTTTACAAATTCTTTTCAAATGAACAAAGCCACTACAATGCTGAAAGGTCTGCAGAGACTTAAGAAAGTTTGCCTATCTATCTTTATTACAATGAACTATTGCATAAAAAAAACTCAGGTAAGTCTTCTAATTTTCCAACCAAGCAAGCTATTCATGCATCTCTACCTGCAACAATATTTTGAGCTGCCTCAATAAAATGAGACACCCCAAATATTGCAAGGGCAATAAATAGGGCCAGAATAAAATTTTGGTATGAGTGAAATCAATATTAAAGATAATTTGTAAAATTCTTTTAAGACTTTGCAGAGATCATATAGGGTTTGATGCTTTCTAGTTCCATAATAAGCTTTAGCATATGTATAATTAAACCAACACATCAAGCATACAATCAAGCAATCATTCATCCAATTTGTTCAATTGTACATGTACAAAACTCCTATGGATTTAAACTCTTAAATTCCACAGCCTTCATTTCCAGTTCCATTTTACATTTTCATATGGTCTAAACTCTTGCCATTGAACACAAAGTGTGCATTGCAAAGGAATCAATTCTGTTAACCTTTGCACAGAGGCCTTTAGGACTTGAACAAGTCATGCACATACCCATCATCCACCTGATAATGAGTAGATTAAGGCACCTCTCCTAAATTACTTTGTAATTTAGAGACCATGATCATTTAATTTCTGAGGAAATTTCTTTTTGGTTCTAGAAATACTTTTGTATTCCTTTCTCCATTTCATAAGTCAGGAATTTTAATTTCCTTAAAAAAATCATATCCAAACATGCCAAACATTCATACAAAATTTCACAACCCATTTCAAAGTCATTTCTGCTAGATCACCTTTTTCTAAAACTTGCTAGTACAGTGATTTCTAGAAATTTTTCATTGCTTATATAAATCTACTGAAATTGTAAGAAATACTATATTGTTTTACTGTGAACATAGGATATGGTTTTAAAAAAAAACCCATAAACATATTGGATGTTGATCTGAACAAATCAGCACATTTTCACAATATTACTTTGTTCATATCAAATTTTAAATGACCTAGACATGAGCATAAACCTCTTTGTTCATACTGCCTAATCCATTTTTATTTAATACCCTATTTCTCAATAAATTAATCAAATTATTCTCTTATAAAAACTGAGTCATAAACTCATTTCTGTAATCAGGTTGTATGATTGATTAAACAAATTTCAAAACAAAAAAAGTCAATACCAAAAAAACAAATCAAAACAGCAACCAAAAATTCAACCAAAATACCATCCGTGATCAACATGTATTTATTCAGAGAATAAAACCAAACAGAAAAACATAATATGATCTTATATAAAAAGGTCACTGTCCAGCACAACACAACGTTGTATTGGGGTTTCAAATCGTTAAAAAGGTAATTTATATCATTCATAATTTCCTTTTATATTTTTCAAGACTATATATACACTTCTTAGCTCAAACTTTCTATATAAATCCATAATATTGCACCTCTAACACAAATTAAGCACATCCACGACAATAATAAATGGCAAGTAAACTTACCGAAAGATTATTATTTTTCATAGGTGTTCATTATAAAAAAACTGACAGTTTTGGTACACATAACTTCATATAAACTTGAGTAGAGATCCCAGTTGCAGTTTTATATTTAGCGCAAGGAGTAATTTAGTGCAAAAGCAAAAGAACTTCGTAGACCCTGTATAAAAAGGAGATAACATAAGGCACCATACGTTATTTTATGCATTCCATCTTTTTCTTTTTCTCCTCCTTTTTTCCCTATCCATTTTATATCAAGTGTTTTAGCATATACAAAAATTTGTGTTACTTCTGCAACGCTCCATAATTTTGGTTATTTGAAATTGGAATATTAAATTGATTTTAAATATTTAAAGTTAATTTTTAACTTGAATTTCAAATATAACGATTTATTTGATAATTTAATTATTGAATATAATAATTGGAATTTGCTTAAATAGTTGAACCTTGGATTTTTAAGTAGGATAAAAATAATTTTAGGGCTTATTAAATTTTATATTAATACGAATGAAGGCAATATAACTTTTATATTGAATTTAAAAGTGGTTTAATTGATTTTAAAAATAGCTCGTTTAAATTAACGAGTAAAAATAGCCTTCCGAGGCACAATCTTGGATTTTGACAAAACTAGTTCCTTTAGATCTGTAATAGGGTATTGTTATTGGATTTCAAATTTCGTATCTTTTGGAGTTATCATTTAGTCGTACGGGATAGAAACGCGTTGAATTTAATATTGAAAATTCAATACAAAAATTAGGTTCAAAAAGCTATCTTCTACATGCGATCGAACTAGGACTCGAAACATTTTCAATTGTGTTCAGGATAGGGGTATAACATTACAAACACCGGGCGGCACACCTCAATAGGTGTTCGAAACTTTGAACTACGTAAATCGAGATATTTTGAATTTCAATTAATATATTGTCAAGTCACCTTTCCTTTTCAGCTGCTTATCTAACTTACCATCAGCCACCCTAATACCCTAGCCTATGATGTGAACCTACCTTGCCATTTAAAACACGTTCCCTCAATTTCAAATAGTGCACACAGAAAGATTAATCAAAAGAAAACAAATGTACGTTCTTCTTCGTTTAAATGAAGCATCATCCTATGGAGCATATTCTCTTGGACTACTTGAGAAATCGGTGGTCGAAGTGTTCAACTAGGAGGTGGTAGGCGGCGTCGAGATGAACGTCTTAAATGGTAGAGATGATGTTTTGGGGTGCGAGTCAGTGGCTAGGGGACGATGAACGACGATCAGTCTTTTCGCTGGTTGTAGCGTTTCAAAGAGATTGTAGGCAAAGCTCCCAACAGGTGAAATGTAAGAGAGAGGCAGACACACCTTCGATCGGATTTCATGGCTAATGGCGAGCTGAGGCGATGAATTTTTGGGGTTGAACGTGTTTGGGTTTGGGTCGTTTTTCTCAGGAATGAAGGCGAGTTAGTGCACCAGACTAGTGGCGTTAGGTGGTGAAAGACCTGGGAAGGCGGCAACCAAGATTGTAGTGATGGTCGGAGGTAAGGACTGGCAGCGATGCTTATTTGAATTAATCGACAACGGTCAAATGCAAGCATAGGCATGTGTTGTGTTAAGCGATATTTATTATGTTAATTAAGGATTATAATTGTAATTTAGCTGAATTAAATATATTATTAAAATCATTAACTTATAATTATGATAACTTGCCCGTTCTAGATCGAAATCGAACAAAACGAGTTGTGATATGCTTGTTAGTGTAAACTCTTCATGATGGAACTGAATTGGAGCATTTTAATGCTCATGGAGTTTTAAAAAAAATCGAATGCAGTTCGAATTTAGTCGGAACTGAAACACGGAAGCGAACACTGCAATTCAATGTGAGTGAATCTCACTCAATTTGTTTGACTGGATTTATTTATAGCAATTAAAAATTATTTATTGGTTGATTGGATAATGTGGTAATTATTATTATTAGTTGGATGTTATAGTATATATTAGTAGTTGGATTGATATTCTTGCATATTTTTAGCGGATGAGACCCTATGCGCCCCGCATAATAGCAGAATACCCTAAATACCGCTATATCTCACCTCGAAGTGGGATTGGTATTTTTATGTTGTATAATATCTGTGGATGTAAGTAAACAGGTTGGAGGGATCCAACTGGATTCCTCAAAAATGTTAAATTTAATTTCATACTTAGTGATATATGTTTTGTTTGAATAATATGTGATAGATTATCGTGTAATTTGAATTTATTGGATGCTATGGTAGCACTGGTCTATACTTTGGTATTTTAAAATACCATAAATATATGTTTGAATTTGGAAAGAAATTAAAAAGGGATTTTTGAGGTAAATATTTATATTGAATTTGGATTAATTAAAAATAAATTATTGTGATAAAATAAATGATTTTAAATTTATCTTAACTATTTCGTGATATTGTAAATAGAGGTTTTGGAATATTATACATATATATGTATATATAGGATTTTTAAAAATAATTCCTAATTGATACTTGTTCTAAATATAAAAGATTTTGTTAAATCAAGATTTTCAATAGGTTGGGAAAATAGAAGCGAATTTAAAAATGAATATAAAATTGGTTATACTGGATCTTAGATAAGATTTATAAATTATAGAATAGAAGAAAAATTGGGATTTGATTGGTTTTGGAATATTGTTGGGGTTATTTAAGGAGTTAATTTATAAATGGAATTCAATTTAAGAAATTGATTTATAAATGAAAATTAATTTAGAAATCGAGCTATAATGGATTTAAGTGATGTGAAACCGTCGCAAACTGGAAATGAGACTATGGGATTTATAAACAACGTTTATAAAAAAGTTAAATGATTATCCGTTGATAAATTGAAGATATAAATTCATGGAGAGAATTTTCAATGAGATGGGTAAATCAGTTTAAAAAAAGTTAGATTTTTTTTGAAAATGTGAAAAAGGATTTATAAAATTGGGGACGTAAATCGATAGTGTTATATCGGGGAGATTTATAAATATTAGATTGCTTAATTTGGAATTTGGAAACTATATTTTTGTCAAGAAACCGAGTTTGTTTTAAAAAGAGGATTTTTAATTATTAAACTAGGTAATTTAAAGATGTTTAAAAATATTTCAGAAAGTTAGTTATTTAAATATTTTAAATTGTCAAAAAGCATTATAAGTCTTGTAAAAAAATTAGAATTTTATTAATGAATCAGAATTAATCGGTATTATTATTTTAAAAGATAAATTATTCAATATTAAATAGTTTTATATAATAAATTTTATTTAAGATTTTTTGCCTAAATTAAACTTGGAAAATTATTATAGAAACTTTATAAGCATTATTTTGAGATAATTATTAAATAAGTTTTAGGAAAGTAATGGTATACTTTCCCATGAAATTGAAGGTAGGGATTGCCCATACTTTAGTTTGGATTTCTTTGGGATAGAGACGTAATTATTGAGCTGTGAATCCATGGTAGATACCGCATGGTGCTTTCCGTATTTATTTTAAAAGTTTTTTTAAAATATTTTTGAAGGAAATGGTTTGTGAATATACTTATTTCGGTAAGATAAGTAAATCCTTTTGAATATTAAGGAATCCTCGAACTTATAGAATTCGTTATAATCGAGTTAAGGAATTCACAATATAAATCGTGAAGGGTTTTGAGAAAAGAGAAATAAATGGAACTTTCCTAAGTGTTGGGAAGTAAGGGATTTAGAAAAAATAATATTTTTAAACATTTTTCTAGATGTTGAAATAAGAGATGGTTTGGAATATCTTGATATGGATGTAAGTATTTGAGTTGTCTCAAATATTAAAATTTGGAAGGGATTCGAATATGTATCTTATAATGATATTTTGAAAATTAATTTTGGAAAATTATAATATGGACCTAATGACTGCTTATGGACGTTATATGTGTGTGTGTGTGTGTGTGTGTGTTACCTAGAGAACCAAGCTTCGCTTGTAAACTCTAGGGAAGTATGTGCCTACCAAACACATACTTCAGGTACTTGTTATAGGGTTGTCAGTTTCGAGGCTCGAACTCGTGACCTTCGATCTCCCAATCCAGACCATCAACCAACTGCGCCAACCCTGTTAGCTTATGGATGTTATATTGATAGTTAAATAACCAACTATCAAGTATTTGGCTAATTTCGTTGATCGTTTCGAAAGGCCGGGATCAGATTTAATTATTCGAAAACCACTTCGATCCGATTTGAGCATTACAAATGGATACCATAAAGAAGATGAAGTCGGTGATTCAGTTTGTCCAGACCCGGGACAATTTGTATGAACGAATACTATTAGAACACCGTCATTTGAGGAAGATGAGTATTCTAAGTGAAATTTTTCTTGAAAGGTAATCGTAGCCTTATGCCTCATCAACCGGAATGACTGAAAATCAGGGGATATGCAGCAAGGCTAAGTGGGTCATATCCAATTAATGTATGTTATCACCTTTCTAGATACCCTCAGATATATTGTAAATTATGGATACAGTGGTGCATGCAAAAGAGCTCTCGATAAGGGTGGCAACACCCAGGGTGATAACATATTCGGTTCTATCCAGGTATGGATAGGGCCAGTCTTGTGTTGTAGGGGATCCCGGTGAGGTCCTCGGTACATTTTTCTAGACATGTACCGTAATAGGTGGTACCCCAGTGCCTAGTCATTGTAGGTCATCCATTCTCCAATAAGCGCCTTACAGTTTTGATTGTGCCCGAATATGCTGAAACATGAGATGCAAGAATTTCATCTATTTTCTATTTACTTTGTTTAGATACTATAATAATATCAGATGATTTTGATATAAAATGTTTTGGTTATCGTAAGGGAAAAATCCGTCGTGTTTATGTGCGACGCAGTCTTACGAGATACCTTTGTTTTTCAAAGGATTTTAATAATTTTAATAATTCAAATTGAGTGTGTTTTCTCATGTTGCTTTCACAAACTGACCCGGATGTTATTTTATTATAATGCACAGGTCAGACCGAGTATTACAGATTCAGGTTAGGATGTTATGTAGCTCAGGAGATGGGCTGGATGACGAAGAGGTATTACACATACTTTATAATATTCCGCTCTATATTATAGGCTGCATAATCAGCACTAGTGAGGACAAGTTATTATAACTGTCCAATGTTGAGTTATTGATTTTCTTACTCTGATGATGTAATGTACATGTAACAGTTACAGTTCTTTTTGTATAAAGATATGTTAGTATCTATTATATATTGTTCCGCTACGATTGTAAAATTCTATGTTGGTGCTTCTGTTTTCTTCTTCTATCATTCTTCTTTCCTCTAATGATCTGGTATTTTCGGCACTCGATTGCTTGGCATGCTATACTATGAATGTATTGATGTCGATTTTCGAGGGTCGAAAATCCGGTCCATGACAACTTCACTCTATATTTTGTCACACATTGGGCATAACTACAGTTAGCTGGCTTATTAAGTTTTACCAATCTTACATGTGAGACCTTCTATAAGTTGAACAATTCCTTTATGGTGCTTTAATTTTCTGACTAATATATACCGTGGTAAAACATGGACCAAACATCAAAGTACAAAATATAATATCTAAGACGCAATCAAGCTATTTATTATTTATAATCCTTGAAAATAAGAAGGTTTTTTGTTAATGAAAATAAAAGCATAATCAATAATCAGTACTAGTGCACATGCATGTGTAGTTCATCATAAGATATAGTAACTAAAAATCTATTACTTGACCTTTTTAATTTATTTTTTGAAATTGGTAATTTATCGTCAAGGGGATTTGATCCCCAGGCATCTATATCCAAAAGTTTAGGGCATTACCACTTGAGCTTGTGATCCTCGACTATCTACAATTTTATTTTAGAAAAAAAAGGTTTGTTTAAAAAATTATTTAAAATATAAATTCTCTATTAAAGCACAACCTGAATTGTTTTGAAGTCTGTTGTATTATTTGATACATACTAGGATGCATGCATTGTTTCAAATAGTATGCTCCTGATGAACTCTAAGCTGAAGCAAAATTCCACCAACTTTATTAACTAATTAAAGAAAATAACAATGAATTATCATTGTAGGTTCTCATTTTATTTAAATTTAGACGTATCAGACTAATTTAGTTATGTTGCTTTTGTCCTTACTTTCCCTTCTGGCTTCGAAGGTTCAAGATATAATATAAAGTAGGTTAGTTATGTTAAGAATTAATAAAATAAATAAATTATACTTGTTAGCACTGTGCCAACAACTATAATAAGCGACTTAACATAAAATGGAGAGTGTGTGTCAATTAAAAAAAACTGAAACTATTGCATATTGCACCTGTAAAAACAGTAAAGTCTTATGGCATATTTTATAACGTTTCACCATGTTGTTGCTTAAAATGGTGAGCGAGAAATTCTCAGGTTCAGTAACAGTGAAAGTAAGCAATTGGATTCTATCTCCCATATCCTGAAATAATAAGTCTCCAATTGAATAAATTTAAGCTGAAATAAATATTTATTGTAATTTTTAATGCAATATATTATGTGCAGGTTCTAAAGGGTTTCACTCTAGTAGCAATGCCGCAATAATGGCTGCTATAAGAATGTTCAAGTGAAAAGGAATATTGTTCAATTACAATGTTACATCGGACGTGACGAAACTGCAAACTATAGTTCATCCAGGTATGCACCCCGTTTCATCTCATTTACGACAAAACTATTAGTATGTTATTCAGTAGTATAGTGATAATTTGGTGAAATATATGTTTTAGCTATGTTTTATAAAATGTTAACTAAGATAACTATGTTTTATAAAAAATTAATTAAATTTATAAAAATTAAATATGTTAACAAATTTCATAAAAATAACTAAGTTTTTAAAAGTGATTCATCTTTCATAAAACTTTAACTAAGTTAACTAAATTTTATAAAAAAAATACCATGTTAACTAAGTTTATATAATTCAACTAGGTTTTATAAAACTTAACTAAGTTTTATAAAAATTAATTAAGTTTATAAAAATTATTTAAATCATATAAAAATTGATCAAGTCAACAAAGTTTTATAAAAATTAAATAAATTTGCAAGAGTAAACTAAGTTTTATGAAAATTAACTAGATTTTGTAAAATTAATAAAAATTAAGCAAGTCTTATAAAAATTAACTAAGTTTTATAAAAATTATCTAGATTTTACAAAGTTAATAAAAATTAAATAAGTCTTATAAAAATTAGCTAAGTCCAACTAAAATTAAATAAGATTTATAAAAAGTTAAATTATATTTATACACATTACATAAGCATTTAAAAATTAAGTAAGTTAACTTATTTTTATAAAAATTAATTGAGTTTTATAAAATTTTAGCTAAATTTTATAAAAGTTTACCCAAGTTAACTAAATTTTATAGAAACCGGCTTAGTTTATAAAATTAACTAAATTTTTATAAAATGAACTAAGTTTATAAAAATTAATTATCTGTATAATTTAAATATTTTTTATAAAAATTTAAATAATTTTATAAAAGTTAATTTAGTTTACAAAAATTAAATATTTTTTTGTAAAAATTAATTAAATTTTATAAAAATTAACCTATTTATAAAATTAACTAATTTGACTAAATTTTATAATAATTAAACAATTTATAAAATTAACTAAGTTAATTTAGTTTTATAACAAACAAATAAATTTATAAAAAGTAAACTAAGTTTATAAAAATCAACTAATTTAACTAAGTTTTATAATAATTAGATAAGTTCATAAAAATTAGTTAGGTTAAACTATAAAACGTGACCATTAGATATATAAGGTCAACGCATACTTATTCTACTTTGAGTTTGAATTGCGAATAACAAGTAATATAAACAATCCTTAATCGTGGTAACATTATGTATTTGACATAAGATTATGTAGAGTGTATTGACATTAAGCATGTCAATATGTTTAATATGTATGTTTTTGTTTACGCGTTATTCATAAATCGTTTCATGTATGTCTTCGTACACATGCTTTAAATGCTTTTTTTTCTTGTAGGGTATTGGATGTTTAAATATGACAAACATGGACATTCTACGGTCATAGTATTTTGGTATTTTCTTTTGTAGAGTCCAAATGGCACTATTATTATGTATGTTTAAAAATACCAGTTATGAAATATTCTACATACAATATTGACTTTGGTGTAATTCTTATTACGTATAATATATAATATGATTTGATCGTCAAAAATTTCATATTATTGTTGTTTGAGTTGATTGAATTGTTCATGAATTGAAGTAAATATATCTTGCTATTAGATGTTCTAATGTATAGAAAGGCTATTATGAACTCAAAGTAAGGATAAAGAAAAAGAGTGTTTTTGAAAGTATAGAAAATTTATAGTAGCATTTTTGATAGAAAACCTACAACAACATTTTCGACATGATGTGGAATATCTACAATGGCGTTTATTAAATGTTATTAAAATTCAAACTATTCACAACGTTTTTCTTTACGTTCAAGCCTTTAACAACATGCTTTAAATGCTATTAAAAATGAGTTAGAAACGCCATAAAAAGTATATACATCATTGACAAAAATGCTATAAAAAAGTACCCATTGCATTGAGGAAAGGCTATGAAAATATTTTACCGGTTGGAAAACACCACAAAAGTGCTTAATAGCTCAAACTAAACGCTATTAAATCCAAACATTTGATAGAGTTTCTCCTAATGCTATGGTAAATGAGTCTATGCTAGAGAGCGCAGTGAGCAAGTATGCCTTGTTGACTGGGTGGTGAGATTCTCGACTTTCGATGGCATGTCGTTTTATAGGGTCATGAAAAACGCTGTTAAAGCCTTTCTTAGCATTTTTTTGAACGCTGTTATAAGCACTGAATGTTGTAGTGAATCTATCTTTCAAGCACTTGGATGCTCGACATGCGAATATTATGGGTGTATTAGTGTCGACTTTGAGGGTCGAAAGGACGGGTCGTTACAAAAATGGTAGAAGAAGGGAGAAGGAGTTAGAGTGATAAGTTGGGTAACTGGTTTGGCCCATTCTGATTAAGGCAAATTTTAAATTTTAAATTGTAAGATTTATAAGTATAAAACCTAAACAAGCCATTCCTAATCTATACAAAATCTAATTTGACCCACTGGCTTGGATGCTAGGATCGTAAAATCAATTAGAATTCATCTATGTAGATATTTGATAGCTTTTAAAAAAGTTTAAAATATGGTTAAACTTATAGTCGTGGTAACATTTAGTAGTTATATTTTATCACTGACATCCTGAAAGCAGAATAAAACACCGTTCTATTATATATAAACTGAATAGATTATATTAGACATCTATTTAGCAGAATAAATCACTGTTCTGCTATTATGTTAATTTGGACATTTAATTATTTGTTAGTTGAATTATATTGAGTTGTTATCTATCGATTGATCGTATGGAATTTATTTACATAGCTGTGTTTATGTAAAATCAGTGTAGTGACTTGAATATTGTTATGAAATATAACGGTAGTTTGTTTAAGTACCATTGAGATTTGCTAAGCCTCTTTCCAAATTGGACAGGCGATGGATTTGAAATCAACTTTAGTTTTATAACAATTCGAAGTAAATTGTTAAATTAGTTAATGATATCTAATTATAAGTTTCATTTATGATGTTTAAAGCTGATTTAAATTAAAGTTGTTGAAGGTGGTTTTTAAACTAATGAAGGTTCGAAGTTAATTATTTAATTAATTAATACTGTTTTAAGTTAATTATTATTTTAATAAACAATGATTAAGCTAATTTTCATTTTAATTAATGATTTGTCTTAAGTTAATCTTTTTTAAATTATTTAAAGTTAATTAATTATTTTAATGACAAGGTTTATACGTTAATTGCTTTATTAAATGGTAATTTAAGTTGATTTATTTGTTTAATAATGATGTTTAAATTTAATTAATCTTTTTTATTAAAGTTAATTAATAAATTTGATATGGAAGTTTTCTGTTTATTTAATTAACTTAAGAATGTGCTTTAAATAATAATATAGTTTTATGAAAGGGATTTAAAGCTAATAAATTTGCTTATAGAAGGGGTTTACTTAGTGAAAATAACCAAGTAAAAGGGTTATATTTTGGGAAGAGATCTTGGCTTTTGGAAAGAAAGATTGGGTTTATAAAGCTTTGATTGGATCGATTATATTAATCAAGTTATGAAACAAAAATAAATAGTTCTTCTTAATTTTGGTGTTAGGGAAGCATTTTCCTACTTAACACCGAACGATGGTTGTTTGGGATTCATAATGAACTCTGTTTCAAAGACATATGTTTTGATCTGTTTAAAATGAATTTGAAATAAGAAACCCTCTAAAAGGGTTTGGAAATTCACTTATACTAGTGATATAAGTATATAAATATTTTGGTAAATAATTAAAGATATTTAATTAATAAGAGATTATTTAAATGAGGCTTAGTGGTTTCTATGGAAAATTAAATTGGTGATTGATGTGTGATTATTTGACAGTTAAATAATCGACTATCAATATTGGCCAGTTTTTAACTTTGGAAATATCAAGAGAAAACATGAGGATTATAGAGTACGGTTATCTTAGATGATACTACTGTATGTATAAACTTGTTGCGTTCTTCTACGATAAATGATAAGGAGATCCATCCACTTACATGGTTAAGGGGTAATCCCCAATCTTACGTTGTCTGACTATTTTCGAAAGAAGAGGAGTTGAGTTTATCGAAAACTGTCGAAAGTTGGTTTGAAGAGACCAGGATCGAATAAGTATGAATTATCCGAAAAACACTTCGAACCAATTCAAGCATTCGAATTGGAAACATATGAAGATGATGATATCGAAGATGAAGCTCTTTGAAGTGTAAGGGCTATTTGCTAGTAATCCTGAGGGTGATTCTAAAATGGATGTAGTAGAAGTAGTGCCTTTGATTTGTTCATATACTGAACAACTTGTAGGGATGAATGTTGGCACTACATTGCCACTTGGAAGGCAGTGTTAGCGTTCCAAGTGGGAATTGGTAAAGAAAAGGTAAGGCGTAGCCTCAAGCCTTATCAACCGGAAATGAGTAAGACATGGGATATGTGACAAGGCTAAGTCGGTCGCACCCATTAGGGTATTGTCATCATCCTTCTAGATATATATTTATGAATTTGGTTGTGCATGAGAGCTCTCGCGATAGGTTGCAAAAGCAACCGAGGTAATGAAATATTCGGTACTATCCAGTAAGGGGTGGGCTGGTCTTGTGTTGATAGGCAGTCTATGTGCGGCCTTAGGTACATTTTCTAGAGGTGTACTGGGGCAGGCGACACATGATGCCTTGTCATTGATGGAATCCATTCTCCAATACGTGCCTTTACGAACATAGTTGTATATCTATTGTGCTGGAATTTAATTAATGTAACAATTTCGACTATGATTCGGTATTTACTTTGAACCTCAAATATTATTATAATATCATTGGATTTTCTATAGAGATGGTTTGGTTATCGTAAGGTAAAAACTCATATGTGTTTATGTTGACATGATTTTATGAGATACCTTATATTTTAAAGGGTTTTGTAAGATATAACAAAATTCCTCATGATTTGAGTTCCTCGTGCTGGTTTTACTAGGCTTATCCAGGCATTGTTTTCTTATAATGCATGGGTCAGACCGAGCATGTTTTCCAGATTTAGCCTTGGATGCTTTGAAGCTCTGGAGATGAGTTGGATGCCTAAAAAGTATCTCTTGCACATTCCTTTTTATTTTCGCTACATTGTTTGTTGTATTTTTCAACATTTGTAAGGGCACGCCGTTATAACTATTCAAGTTGATTGTAAGATAGTTTATTCTAATTGTGTATATAAAACCTTTTCTTATTAAAGATCATTTTTATCATATATTTTCCGTTGTGTTGTGAGATTTTATTCTTCCTTTTCTTTTCCTTTTCCTAACTATTCAGCTTTCCGACACTCGGTTGCTTCGCACATGAATATCATAGATGTATTAGTGCCAATTTCTGAGAATTAGAAATGTGGGTCGTTACACTAGAGAAAAAATGTTCATGTATAAGGAAAATATGGAGAAAAACAACTGAAATAGATTTATAAATTGGGTACCTCTTTTCATGTTAATGAAAAAAAGTCCAATAGCTACAGCTGTAGGCAAACACACCACAATAATTCAATAAAGAGAACTATCAAAAAAAGAGTTATATAGGAAGAAGCCATTTAAAATAAGAGCAACTTAGGTAGAAGTAATTTAAATCGAAACAACGCTAGGAATTTATATTAAAATAACGTCCGTAGTCTAATTAGAAACAATACAGGAGGAAAAAGGATAGTTTCCATAAGTATATGCAGTAATTGTGCATATCTTTTAAAAGCCTCCCTCATACGCCATCAGAACCTCTGTTTAGGTTGGAAGTGGGAATATGATGAGTAGTAGGAAAATAATAGGATGGAAGTTGTCCTTGTCTACTCCAGTTTTTATTGTTTAAACTTATAAATGATATTGTATAAACGCCGTAATAATGCATTTTTGAAAAAATGGTTTGGTATAACAATTGAGTTCTTGAATGCAAGACTTAACAAATGGTTTGAGTTAAAAATATTACTTTTAAGAATTAAATATCCATTGTAGAGAATCTTTAACAAGGGAAAACTAATTTAACGATTATTTATGTAATAAAAGCTTGACTCTTGCTATTTGAAAAGAATGAAGATATGCATTGTTTTAGGGAAATGGTCTTTGTAATTATTGACATTGGCTTTTGAATTTTATAAAAAGTTTCTAAATCAATATTTTCATTGATAAATTTTTTGAGTTAAGTACTTCATGATCGCGAAGTTTGGTAATTTTATAAAGAGTGGTGAAATCCAAACAAACTTTGATATGTACTAGATAGGGATGACTTCGTAGGTATGACAAAGTAAAAGTTAGGCTATGAGTAAAATTACTATGAATGTTCATAGAGTAGTAACAAGAAATCCTCGTAGAATGCAAGAAATATTGGTATGGACCTAGAAATGTTTTATTTGATATACGTGAAAGCTATAAGAAGAATCCACAAAGGGATAAGGAATGGTACCAAAGTATACTTCTACAAGTAGTAGAGTATACTCGCATGAAAGGTCAAAGATAAAGTAAACAAATACCAAAATTTGAATACTATCAAGGGATTTGAATTAAAACAAGATAGTAATACAATTAGGGAAGAGGGTAATGAGATAGCAACACATATGGAGAACGTTGGTTGACTCAAGGTTAAAGAAGACAAGATAGGTGGGACAAAAGTTATTTTGCTAATTCAATTTTCCAATGAGTTATTCTAAATGTGCATAGTTTATATTTCTTATCCACTGCAGCGTAGGAATGCATAGTTTATCCTATAATCGGTTGTTATAATTGAAGTAACGGATGGACCTTTAATTGGAAGAGTTTTAAATGCAAAATATGCTTGCCTGCTTTAAAACACTTATAATAGTTTTTAAAAGAGTACTTTTAAAAATGCTTTATTCACAAAATCTAAAGGTCACTAATCAACCATTCATGCAAATAAATAAGCAAGCTTTCATCTTCATGTTCTTTTAAATTTTTACATAAAAATATAATGGGTTATTTGATATAAAAATAATCCCCTTTATTTCTTAACTTCATGACCGAAGACACCGCTAAGTTCAAAATATCAAAATTTAGGTGGACATTCGCGTTGAGTGCTAGCTCTTACTGAATCCTACACTTAAGATGGATCTCCAAACCAAGCATCCATCAATCAATGCAATAACGCAAAGAAATTAAAGCATTGATCAACTAATCAAAACAACCAAAGAACCTAACTGCTTAGAGGAAAGTGATCCATCAAATTTCGCTGCGCACTCTGATCCTTAACGAATTTGATTCCTCCTAAAATTACCAACATAGGTCAACCCTACCGGTTCAAAAACTACTTCAATCCTCATTACCCTCATCAACTGCTCTGCATCTCATACAAAGTCTAACTCTTAGAAGATAGAAGAGACAAAAAATTTATAATAAGAAAATACAAATACGTCCCTCGATGAACACCCCAGTAATCACCGTATAATACACACACACACACTCTCCTACAATTCTTTGCTATAGGTTAACTACCCAAGGGGACATGGACTCTAAGTCTCATTTGAGGTTAAAACTCATGTCTCTTATACTCTGTATTGTTCTAAGCCTAGTCTGGTACCAACTATAACACTCCACCTCTATACCCGTACTACCAAAGAGTATTACTAGGTAATATTGTCTGATAATACAAAGAAGGATACATTGGGATGTCATCATGAATACTCTATTGGGTTAACATTGGTATGTATTTAAACATCATATATAAAACTCAATTGTACGTACAATATATTGGCACAAATTAATAAACACATTTATATCCAGGATAAAACAATCATAATATACATTAAACAATAGAGAATACAGAGTCATCAAATGCAGCAATCGATATTTAATAGAAAATATACATTAGTTCAAGCTGGCCAATATAAATAAATCAATGCCCACTCTTCCAGTAATGAATTTACAATGTAAGCCAATAACATGTCATAATAATACATGTACATGTAAGGCTACATACATACGTACACACACACACACACTCAATTGACTAATAATCTAGCCCTCATCTATGCCCGACAGTCAAAAGCAGGTCATCTTACCCCTAAACCAGTAATGTCTTCGACTGACCTGAGTATTCTATAAATAATGCATAAGTCATACTATGTATAAAATATAGGTGTTAATAAATATCATAATAAAAGCATCACATCACAAAACTACGCACAAGTAATACCACCCATAGAAAAGTTGTTTCAACTACATGCTATGTATACAATGTCAAGTAGGTGAAATGATCATGCTCCAAATATCATCAACTATAAGAGATCAAATTATCTAGGTAATGCTTAAGATTATCTCTAAGATAATCATGAAGTAGGCATACCATTGGCCTATCGTACTCAACAGATAAGATAATGAATAATCAGACATCCAAATCAAGCATACATGAAAATACAAATAAGGCATACTCTCGGTAGCCAAGGTCATCTCTTAGATAACCATATAAAAGATATGTGAAGGGTCCAACTCCATGCTCTTAACATTTTCTAGCTATCCTTGATAGTGATATATTCAATATATACAGGGTTATACAACCACGTGGTCACAGAGTCTAATGAGTAATCAAAGTGGTCTATAGCCACATAATGATCATCTAGACTTTCAGCCTAATAGTACTTGACTTGGCTCTTAGCAATGGAATAATCATACAGTCTCTCAAACCTCTAATAATCTACGTAACTGTTGGTATCGAAGGTAGTCATTTAGACTTTAATTGAGTTAGGGGTATGTCCTAGGGGCAGTTATGTAATTTATTACGTATATCTAACTCGTTGACCGATCTTGTTCGAAATAAAGGTATTTTCTTTCTATTGTATACTTGATATAATGTAGTTATATTAATTAATCAACTTAATTAAAAGTATATTTAATAGAAAATCCATAAATGGTATATTTTGTGATAGTAATTAAAAAGTGTTGTTACCGTGAGTAATTTATCACAATGAAACAAATATACCATTTTAAACATTCCTAGTCAAGGTGCATTGAGATTGGATATTAATGTATCCGTTAAGATTAGAGTATGTAGCGCTCTCCAAATGTTGGGCAATGTATTACTCATGACTTTGGGGACACCAAGGGGTTATGTATAGATAGTTATTGAATAACTATGGAATGATCCACTCGATAGTTATTTGTTAATTAATATAACTAAGGTCAAGCAGAGAATATCGATGGAACTAATTTACACAGTTCTCTCGACTTGAGAATATTGTTGATCTTCAATATGGAAGCTCCGCTTTGATTATAGTTGAATCATGACATGGTTTCCATCGAACGACTATAGTAGGGTCGAGTGGAGGTTTTGAAAGTGAGAGAGGATTCATCTCCTCGGTTATATGAGGTTAGTATCATGGTCAACTGAAGTCAACTCAAAGTCAAAGTCTCTGGCCAGAGCATTTCGTTAATAATAATTGTTATTATTGAACCAAATGTGTTTGGAATACAAAGTTGAATGTGGATGATATTGGAATTTTAACCGTTACAAAATTTAGTAAATCCAAAGTGACATAGTTTTGACGAAGAGAATTGGTGTAAATAATTATCACTATTAGGTACCTCTTATAATAAGTAAAATTGGATGTGTACCAAAAGATGTGTAAGCATAATTCGACCAAAATGTCAAATCACCTACTATGTGACGTTTGAACATTAATATTCAAATAGTTCGATGTTAATCACTGATTGAATTTACATCTATGAGTCGCACAACCGTAATGATGAATTCTCTGAAAAACCACATGATTTAATTAATTTATAAAATGTTGTAAAATTAATTAAATTAAGAGGTATTTAAGAAAAAATAATTATTAATTATTTGATGTTTGGAAGTTTTTTGTAATTATTTTAATGCATTTATAAAAATTACATTTAGGCGCATTAATATATGATATCGGTGTAATTTAAAGATAATTGTATGAAATGATTTATGAAAATTCTATATCATTTGATGACATGATTAATGAAATTTTTTATTTCATTTGATGACATGGTTTGTGAAAATTTTATGTCATTTGATGACATACATGTAATGAAAGGATTAGAGAGAGTGAAACAATCAAGAGAATTAATTAGGAAAGTTTTAATTAAAGAATGAGAAAAGTTTCATTCTTTCAGATAAAATATATTTCTAATTCATCATGTACGTACAATTCATTTTCTTTCTCATTCATTCTTTTTCTTTCTCTCCTCTTAACTTTTCATGGCAGAAACAAAAAAGGAAACCAAATTTCCAAAATCTTTCAAATCTAAATAAAAAGATGGGATAAAATAAAACAAAAGTGGTTCATATATCTGTTGCAAGGATAGGATGTGGATCTTAAAGATATGAGAAGATATCGTCATTCAAAGTGTGATTTCTAGGCAACATCCTAAGGTGATTCAATCAGATCTAGAAGCATTCTTCATTCAAGGTGAAAATCAAAGGCAAAATCGATAAGGTGTATTTTAAGGATATGGTAGCAAGGTGTATCATTTTCTATATACAATTGTGATTTTGCAATGATTGACGGAAATTTAATTTGATTTTCATAATTTGTATGATGTATTACTATCTTACTTAAATAAAAATTGTTTGTGAAGATTGAATTATTTGTTGAATGATATGATTGAGTTTTCATTTGATAGATCAACATTAAATTTGTTTATGTTTTATAACAACATTAAAGTGTAGATCTATGTTTTTAAACATTCTAATTAAATTGTAATTCTTTAGATCTGAATGTTTACATGTTCGAATTGATTAGCTGCTTTTTTTTACTTTGTCAAATTGAAACTAAATCTATACATTTTAAAATACAACGTTGTTCTATGTTTTGACATTTATTTTAAATTCCATTTCTTTAAATCTGGAATTTACATTCTCATGTTGATTGATTGAATTATATTTAAAGTTAAAAATGAAATCATATGGAATCAATACAATGTTTCAATTATAGATCTATGTTTTAATCTTTCATAACAAAGTGTAGTTTTAGTTTTGAATTTTTTAATACATGTATATGTATGTTTGCATGTATTACTTGCACTTTTTATTGCATTAGATATTTACATATGAATAAAAGGAATTTCAACAACAAATCAAACTTTCAAAATTGACTATAATAACTATCCAATTTATATTATTACAAAGCTTTGATTGAATTCCATATATACATATTTGGATCTACTTGTATGTGTTTGTATAAAATTTATTTTTCTTTACATATATTGCCATAGTACGAAATCATTTCTCTTTTTTAATTAAGACAATAATGTATACATGCAATTCATTTTTTACCTTCCATATTCTTACATTATGGTACCTATTGATTATCATTAATATGTTGCATTAATTAAGTTTACTAAAAGGGAGACTGTATCAGTCACACTTGACGTCCCTTATTTATTTCTATTTCAACTCCTATGTAATTACCGTTCAAATTGTTGTCGTTTATTTTATGTATACATATTAATTACCACTGATTATGCACACTCCCTGTATGCGACACTTGCATAATATTTGCTGCGAATATATTTATAATTCATGTCATATTTAGATTAATCATTAATGTTATTTTATTCAATTATTTAATTTAATTAAGAGAAGAAAATGAAAAGCTTCATTCTGTAACTAAATTTATGGTCTCTCGTTGATTGAATAAGTTAAGAGGAAGGAAATGAAAAGCTTGATTCTGTAACTAAATTTATGATCCCTCATTAATTGAATAAGTTGAGAGGAAGAAAATGAAAAGTTTTCTTCTTTAAATAAATTTATGCCCCATCATTACTTGAATAAAAAGAGAGAGGAAACGAGAAGTTTCTTTCTCTAAATTAATTTAATAAGTTACTGTTACATACAAGTATGTACATAAGAGTATGTTTGATATACTCTAATTTACATGCATATTAATTAAAGTAAAACTTTACATATAAAATTAAATAAAATATTGATTTTATTTAAAAAAAACTTAGAAAAGTTCTAAGTATATTTAGACTTCATAGGCCAACTAAAGGTCCAAAACGGATAATTTTTTTGAAATCCACTCATTTCTTCCACTATGGGCCAGCTTAGTTCCTTCACTCTTAGCATTATAAATAACTATTTTGGCATCGCTCCTAACAAATGATCTGAACGGTTCTCAGTCATAAACTCAATAATCTCATATAGGTGAATAAGAATGTGTCCATATCAATAATAATTAGATATGAGATTGACAGCTCTTAGCCTACTCTAGAAGCCTTTCTCACATGCTCTTAATGTTATTCCTACAATCATCGGTTACCTCGATGGATCATGACCCAATGTCCATCAAATGAAAGACAACGCTATACAATGGTCCCGACCATATAAGTGCCCCAATGGTAATCGAGTACCAGCCTTTGTGATACAAGGGCGATGGCTTTCAACCCTGTACTCATTAAAAGGTGCGTCGTAGATTCGGGGTGCGACCCCACAATCAGGCCGCTAGGATGGATACTAGCCAATCTGGTTTCTCCAATCATATAATTGGAGTACACACAAAAGATAGGCACTCTTATTGCTCTCAACCTGCTCACTCTCAGTTCACATCACCATAGAAATAATACCCCATAGACTTGACCTTATCAAGTAACATCTACTTGCAGACATTAATTAAACATTTATCATCGCAGACGTCCATACCACCTGGTGTTACTTGAACATTTACTCAATGCTTGTAAATTACACTTTCATATATTATTCTATATAGTAAGTCTAAAGAATAATCAGAGAAATATTACCGAATGCCCTTCCCAGACGATGCTATAACTCAGTTTATTCCAGTTCCTTGTTACACATAGCAGGTACAAACTTGACACACATTTTATTTACAAAGAAGTATAAATATATTTCTTTATAAAAACATATCTGTAGTTGACAAAAACATATATAAATTTTGCAAAGGTAGAATAATTATTTTTCAACCTTTTATAAATCAAAATTGAATTTTAATATTTATAAATTACCAATATAAATTCCATTTCTAAATTTTTAAATCTTTGTAAATGGCATGTAATACCAAATATTACCTATGACGATTTTTTATAATTACATACGATCTTTAAATGAATTTTATATAAAACGTAAATCAATTTCTCTTATTCCAAATCCATAAAAAAAAATCCAAAACTTTTGATTCTATTAAGAATTCATTAAATATATACTTTGAAATCCATAAAATATTAATTAGGAATTATTTCACATTTTTTCTAGAACTTAAATAACTACGAAGATTAAAAGTCTAGTTTCTTTTAATAAATGAATATATATATATATATATATATCACAATATAATTAATACCAAATTTATATTAAATATTTCCTCAAAATAATTCCTTTTCCATAAAGTATAAAACTTATACTTTAATTACATTTTAAATTTTAAAAATAATTCATTATTATTACCATTATATTTTTTTAAACTAAATACACTGGTCGACCAATATACCAATCGGTGTCACATTTCTAGTGCCGAATTCTGATCAAATTCAAGCAACCTCCTCCCATTAGCTTGCCTATCCAACTCCATTCTTATAATAAAACAAAACACATGCGCACACAAATGCATGAATTTAATCAACAATCACATTGTTTCCAAGGTACAAGAGGTATTAAATTTACTGGTATTAAATTCTCGGTGAATGGGTTCAAGCAAACCAATTTCAAGCACAATCAAGAATTCAATTCTACCATAGTATTTAGACAAAGATTTATGAATGGAAAACACTCACCTTAGCTTAATAAAGCTCTATTCTTCTTTTGTTGCTTCATAGCTCTACAAAACCTAAATTTCCATGTACTGTAAATGCTACGTGAAATCAAGCTCGCTTAAATCATACTTTGATGGCTCTTAAAGGTGTAGAATCATGTTGAGATGCTCGGACTTAAGTTTCATAATTTTTTAGGATTTTATTTGATTTTATATAAATTTGGGAAGAAGCGAAAAATTAGGATTCATGGTTGTTCTTTTTGTGAAGAATGGGGATAAGGAGGCTTACAGTTGGAAAAATGAAGCAAGGCAAAGCAGCTTAGAGACTTATCATGAAATGAATGAAAGGGGGAGATTTTTCTAAGTGTCGAGTTTAGGCCCAATGGGCTTACTATCATTTGTTTCCATTCTTTTTCTTTTTGTTTCTCCATCACTAATAAATTTATTTTCCATATAAATCTTGTTAAAATCACAGAATAAAATATAGATTTAACTTTTCTATATATTTTACTATCATTACAAAATTTTACAATAATTATTCCCTGTAACTTAACTCATTTATATAATTATTTCATTTTACATCTTAAAGCCCATTATTAAATAAATTCACTGAAAGATTGTATAGTGGATCATGTAATGTATGTGCAAGTATATGTGATGAACTATATGATGCAACTAAGTTAAAATTAATCTAGTTAAATATAGAATAAGAACATCGGGATTTTATACTGGTTTGGACCTCCCGTCCTACGTCCAGTCCCGAAGCCCCCTTCAAAATTCGACTATCAAACGCCATCACTTCGCCCGGAGGAATAGGCTTGGTTACAATAGCTTGTTCTTGTCAAGTATGTGTTCTATAACATGGATATTGACTATTAAGTACAAATGCTTCCAATATATATATATATATATATATATATATATATATAATATTGATTGAGGAGAATTGAATATATATGGAAGAGTGAAATACAAGTACAGATTGCTAGTGATCAAGAATATAATAGAATATGTGAGTAAAGGTGCAAGTAAGTAAGGTAAGATCTTCTCTTTGATTCTTGATGTTATTTATAGCGGTAGAGAGATTCCTTGAGTAGTTGCATCCATTAACAAGTGTTCTATAGTCGCTTCTGATGGTGATGAAGAGTAGCAGCGAAGAGAAGCGAAGATGTCTTTTCAAATGCGGCAATCAAGAGTTGCAGCAAAGAGAAGCGAAGATGTCTTTTCAGATGCGGCAGTTGTAATTTGAATTTCAAAATCCGAGTTCAGCACCAGACGTCTGGTAATTGTTTCAGACATCTGACTACATATTTTTTTGTATGCAGTAGCCTTTCAGACGTCTAAGTGCATTAACTAGACGTCTGATCCTTTCTGCTTTGAATTCCAAAGGATTTCTTCAGACGTCTAGCTAGTGCTCCCAGACGTCTGAAATCTGTGCATGTTTACTTTTGTGCATTTGTGTCATTGCTCCATTGATCCAATCGATTTGTAGTCTCTTGTAACATTCTTTAAGCCTTGTTCGTGTCTCTCTAGTAATGTTACTCTAGCATGTATCTGCAAATAGAAATA
The DNA here is from genome assembly GCA_030765085.1 of Allium cepa. Classification (NCBI taxonomy): domain Eukaryota; kingdom Viridiplantae; phylum Streptophyta; class Magnoliopsida; order Asparagales; family Amaryllidaceae; genus Allium; species Allium cepa. The sequence continues at coordinate 594,537,277 of CM060928.1, forward strand.
TACATGAATATTCGATTTTCATTGTATAGTTGTTGTCATCGAAACCGTGGAGTTGATTTCCTAACAATCTCCCCCTTTTTGATGATGACAACTATACAATGTACTTATATATAATTTATAAATCTCCCTATGAATATTTGCTTATTTATAGTTTTTATATATTTATACTTATATTTCTCCCCCTTTGGCATTATCAAAAAGAATTATATTTTTTTTTGCCAATGGTCAAAGATAACACATAAAAAGGAAAATTTCGTTAATATTTTGAAATTGATTACATTCATAGATTTTGTCAAGTGTACAAAAGTTGAAATCCTAAAATCTATAATTCTTTCGGAGAGGCTTTTTCTTGATCATCCCCTTTATCTTCTTTTTGGGAAGACTAGATTGCTTTGTAGGAGATGTCAAAGCTTGTTTTAGAGGTTCGTCCTCAAAAAATTTGGAATGTTTTGCGGTATGAGAAGGCACCGGGATTGTCCAATCTTCAGAAGGAGGTGTCGGACCACAAACCCTTTGAAGTACCTCTTTGAGAACCGATAATGCAGTTGAAAGTGATTCTTCAACTGTTACTAGGCATGTGGCAAAAGATGATTCAAAGCTGTCAATACGCTTAGCAAAAACTTTTTGATTTTGAGATAATATGTGTGTAACATTCCTGTTTTTTAAGAAAATTAAATTAGATAATTAATATAATATTTTAAATAAAATAGTGAATCTATTTAAAAAAATTGGAAATAAATAGATTGTGAATGGAATAATATATATATATATATATATATAATAAAGATATTTGTTTGTTTATTAATGTAAATGTATATAAATATGATTATAAATAGAATTTTAATTGGAAATTCAAAAATAAATGTTTTGAATAATACATTGAGTTTGAAAACTCCATAATTTAAAAACTAATAAAAAAATTTGTCTTGAAATTATTATATACATATGTATATATATTGTAACGACCCTTAAAATTGGATGAATAAATTTGGTCAATTTAATTAAATTTTGTAATTAAATTTAGAAAGAAATAAAATTTTATAATTTATATCAAAATAAAAGTTTAAGAATGAATTGTAGCAACCAATTGTTGACAATTGAAGTAAAATCAATAAAAGTGAAATAGCGTAAATTGTGCACTTGCGTATAAAATTTAAAATAAGTATATGAGCGTAAAAGTGGTGTAAATTAAAGGATTTGTATATAATTTTTAATAATTGAATGAATTTGGTATTATGTAGGTAATTTTAATAATTGGTTGAAGCTGGATAAACTTAAGTGTAACATTGGCATGTAAACAATTACTATAAGTTACCTGTTTAAATTGTGGATGGAATTGGAAATAAATTTTAGTAAAAATAAATAAATGTTACATTTATGAGATGTGATACAATGTTATAAATTAGATGTAGCAATTGTAATTAAAATTAACAATTTAGAATAAAATTGCAATAAATTGAAATTGATGTAATTTGCCTTACTTGGTTATAAGTTTAATATAAGCAACAAATGGAAATTGGTTGGGAAGAATGAACATTCCAACTTAATAAAATAATTCAAATGTTATGGCTTAGTTTTAAATAGAATATAATAAAAACAAATACAATCAATGTTCGAAACGAAATTTTAATGTTCGTTGTTGATAATAAACCTTACTTTAATGATTATTAGTATAGTAACGGAAGTGTAAATGAAAATTAAATAGAAACATAAGTTTATTTTAAGGTAATAATTGATAAACTGGGGAAAATAGTTTAAAGTATGTTAATTGATGAATTAATACGCAATGTATGTAGAGAAATAAGTTGGCTTAAGGATGAAATTAAGGAAAATTCATTTATTAGTTTTAAAACCTTAATTAATGCATTTAATTGATAGAAGTACATTTAGGAATATAATATTTATTCAAATTAAGTTGTACATAGGCGTATATTAATGTCATGAAATAAAAATTTAGCGTATATGAAATTATAAATCGGGATCGATAAGTAACGAACTAATTAATGCAATTAAAAGCAAATAGGTGGCAATTAATATAGGTTGCTTGTTTATTTAATGTGTCAAATAAATTTTTGGTAATCGATTACTATAAATATTAATTTAACATTTGATTAATGTAAATTAAAGTAACAATCGATGTAATAAAGAATGGAGCCAAGGTAAATTAATTTATTAGATTTAAAATCTAAATTTATGGGTGAAATTGACAAATTTCAATAGGATTGAATTTTGTAGTTATTACACAATTACTGGAAATAAAATAGTTAATAGGAATAAAGGTGAAACGGAAAATATCAGGGCAATGAAACGTAACCAAATGTTAAATATGTTTATAGGATAATGATGTTGTTTGAATAATAAGAACGGTAATCAAGATTTGTTTATTTATTTGAATAAATTAGGGTAATTGGGTTTATTGCAATTAATTGAAATTAAATGTTTAAATATTACGTTAATTTAATAGTTAAGTTGAACTTGGGGAATATTTATGAAATAGCTTTGAACCCAATGTTAATTTCCTCCATTTGACCATGATGAATTGAATAATAAGAATGAATAGTGAATCCAATGGAATTATCGAAAATTTAATTTATAATTTATGAATAAAATGAAATTTGAATTTACGCTGAAATTTATGATTGAATCAACATTAAATTGACATCTAAATTTGTTTAAAATCATTGTAAATGATTAAGAAATTTTTAAATGATAAGATTTGTCAATTATCGAATTAAAATTGAGAATTTGATTTAATTAATTAATTATTAATTTGTTTGATTAATGGAAAAATAGCCATTATGGTTTCGAATTTAATGGCTAGATTAATGGCTAGATCATCGGATTTAATTCGAATTAGGGTTTGATGTGTTTTCGGTGGCTACTCCAAATCGATCGCGTTATGGTGGCGCCTGGCCACGCGTGGGGTCGATGACCTTGGTGCGGCAGTTCGGTAGGTCGGAGGCGACGTATGGGCGTTGCGACCGTGGTTGAGAGGTGGGAGGTATCGAAGAAACGACGGCGCTAGGGTTTCTGCGGTGTTTTCCTCGGTTTGAACGTGCTGTGGTGAAGAGGGTGTGAGCTGGCGCTGACGTGTTGAAATCCTATAGGTCCGTTATTTTATTTTGTTCCCTTATTTTAAATCGTGAAATATTCTAAAGGCTATAACCTTCTCATACGAGGTTGAATTTACACACGAGTTTTTTCGTTGGGATCGTAATAATATTTCGGATATTTTGGCGTTGGTTTGGACGGATTTGGAGACTGTGAAATTTTTCGGTTTAAATTCAATTTAGATTCAAAAGGTGAGTGTTTTAACCCACTCACAACTTCTAAGATTTCTTATGTTTGTTAAATTGATGTATGATGTGATTTAAAATTTATTTATGCTTGGTTGGCATATTTTTAATCATCATCTCAGTTAATTTCCTTATTTAAAATTAAATTGCTACTTAATTTATTCATTGCATTTAAACTGCCGGTTAATTGTTAATTAATTATTCATTGCATATTAACTGCCAGTTAAATAGTTATTTAATTCATTATTGAATATAAACCGCTATTTAATACCTGTTGTTTATTATCCGTTCTATATTGATGCTATTGTTTGAATTTGATAATGATTGTGGTAAATGATTGATGGTTGATATTGGATGAATGGATGTTGTATTTTATATGGTTATAAACTGCAAGTTATTATGCATTTTCATTTCATTCGGGATTGCGGTTTGAAATGATATATAACCGTAATTTTTATTTTAAATTACGGATTGAAATGATAAATATCTGTATCACTTGACCATAGGATAGAAAATTTTATACAGACACCGTGGTATATATATAGAAATATTTTGAAATGATTTCTATGGTTTGGAAAGAATTGTACGGTTTAATAAATATTAATTTGTAATTATACAAATACTATTTTATATATATAGTTAAATTCTTGAATTTAAGCTATGTATAAATTGGTTTAATAAAAATATGTGAATAACGGAGTTTGATTTTTTTATTATTATATGGGTAAGTACCTTTTTAAGATATTGTATATATAGAGTTTTGATCACTTAAATAAAATTTAATTTGGAAGATAACTATGATATTGGTTTGAATTGAAGTATTTAAGAATTTGACTTGAATAAAATGGACATGAAAATTTAAATAAAAAATTAGATTTTCAAAGGGTGTGATTTTATAACTTGATTATGGTTTAACGTGATTTAAATAAATATCGAGTTGGTTTAAATGAATATATCAAGTTAATAAAAATTTAAAGAACATCCAGGTATTTGAAATTTAAAGGTTTTGCTTAAATGATATTTGATTTATTAAGTAAACATTTCAAATCTAAATAATAATAACTGAATTTGATATATATAGAATTATCAAAGAATTAGTTTTGAAATGTTGGAATATTTAAAGCTTTGAATATAAGAATTTAAATGGTTTATTGAGAGGTTCAAATCGATATTTGGAATTTATGTGAAAAATTAAAGAAGCTATTTAATTTAATAAAGTAATTTAGTATTTAAACCATTTAAGTATTCAGAGTTATATTTGGAAGAGTGTAACGACCCGTAAAATTGGATGAATAAATTTGGTCAATTTAATTAAATTTTGTAATTAAATTTAGAAAGAAATAAAATTTTATAATTTATATCAAAATAAAAGTTTAAGAATGAATTGTAGCCACCAATTGTTGACAATTGAAGTAAAATCATAAAAGTGAAATAGCGTAAATTGTGCACTTGCGTATAAAATTTAAAATAAGTATATGAGCATAAAAGTGGTGTAAATTAAAGGATTTGTATATAATTTTTAATAATTGAATGAATTTGGTATTATGTAGGTAATTTTAATAATTGGTTGAAGCTGGATAAACTTAAGTGTAACCTTGGCATGTAAACAATTACTATAAATTACCTGTTTAAATTGTGGATGGAATTGGAAACAAATTTTAGGGAAAATAAATAAATGTTACAATTATGAGATGTGATACAATGTTAGAAATTAGATGTAGCAATTGTAATTAAAATTAACAATTTAGAATAAAATTGCAATAAATTGAAATGGATGTAATTTGTCTTACTTGGTTATAAGTTTAATGTAAGCAACAAATGGAAATTGGTTGGGAAGAATGAACATTCCAACTTAATAAAATAATTCAAATGTTATGGCTTAGTTTTAAATAGAATATAATTAAAACAAATACAATCAATGTTAAAAACGAAATTTAATGTTCGTTGTTGATAATAAACCTTACTTTAATGATTATTAGTATAGTAACGGAAGTGTAAATGAAAATTAAATAGAAACATAAGTTTATTTTAAGGTAGTAATTGATAAATTGGGGGAAATAGTTTAAAGTATGTTAATTGATGAATTAATATGCAATTTATGTAGAGAATAAGTTGGTTTAAGGATGAAATTACGGAAAATTCATTTATTGGTTTTAAAACCTTAATTAATGCATTTAATTGATAGAAGTATATTTAGGAATATAATATTTATTCAAACTAAGTTGTACATAGGCGTATATTAATGTCATGAAATAAAAATTTAGCGTATATGAAATTATAAATCGGGATCGATAAGTAACGAACTTATGAATGCAATTAAAAGCAAATAGGTGGCAATTAATATAGGTTGCTTGTTTATTTAATGTGTCAAATAAATTTTTGGTAATCGATTACTATAAATATTAATTTAACATTTGGTTAATTTAAATTAAAGTAACAATTGATGTAATAAAGAATGGAGCCAAGGTAAATTAATTTATTGGATTTAAAATCTAAATTTAAGGGTGAAATCGACAAATTTCTATAGGATTGAATTTTGTAGTTATTACACAATTGGTGGAAATAAAATAGTTAATACGAATAAAGATGAAACGGAAAGTATCAGGGTAATGAAACGTAACCAAATGTTAAATACGTTTATAGGATAATGATGTTGTTTGAATAATAAGAACTGTAATCAAGATTTGTTTATTTATTTGAATAAATTAGGGTAATTGGGTTTATTGCAATTAATTGAAATTAAATGTTTAAATATTACGTTAATTTAAAAGTTAAGTTGAACTTGGAGAATATCTATGAAATAGCTTTGAACCTAATGTTAATTTCCTCCATTTGACCATGATGAATTGAATAATAAGAATGAATAGTGAATCCAATGGAATTATCGTAAATTTAATTTATAATTTATGAATAAAATGAAATTTGAATTTACACTGAAATTTATGATTGAATCAACATTAAATTGACATCTAAATTTGTTTAAAATCATTGTAAATGATAAGATTTGTCAATTATCGAATTAAAATTGAAAATTTGATTTAATTAATTAATTAATAATTTGTTTAATTAATGGAAAAATAGCCATTTTGGCCACGGACTCGGATTTCAACAAAACCAGTTTCATCAGATCTGTAACAGTGAATTATTGTGGGGTTTCAAGTTTCATAACGATCGGACTTGTCGTTTGATCGTACGGACTCGAAACGCCTTGAAATTAATAAAATTGAAATCAATTTCAAAATATTAATTTGAGCATAACTTCTCCATACGATGGAATTTGGACTTGAAACCCTTTCCATCACGTTTAAAATATTTTAAAATATCTATTTTGATATATGGGTTAACCCAATTTCGTTCCGGAGTAAGAACGGGCTTTTTGGGTCACTTTGTCGTTAGCGCATACATGTATCTTATCTGATCCATCCTATTTCAACTTTGCCTATAAATATCCAGTTATAAACCCTAGCAGCCTCTATTCCTCATTTCTATACGTACAGAAACTTCTGTGCTCCTCTTCCTCAATGGCTGCAAACCCTATATCCAATTGCAAATTCAAAAATCAAATGAAAATTCAAACTCCTCAGAAAAATTCGAAAATAATATATGTTGAAGCCCTCGAAGTGCATAGTCTTCTTGTGTGGTTCGTTTTTCGATTTGGACCATAGTTTGACTGGAATTGGCTTCTTTCTTCTCGGCCGTTCATCGCATCTTCATCAATCATCGGCCGATCGTCTGATTGGAGGCACAGGGTTGTGGAGATGGTCGAGGGCGAGTCATCAGTGGTGTTCGTTTGGGAAATCAACGGCTAGATCATCGGATTTAATTCGAATTAGGGTTTGATGTGTTTTCGGCGGCTACTCCAAATCGATCGCGTTATGGTGGCGCCTGGCCACGCGTGGGGTCGATGACCTTGGTGCGGCAGTTCGGCAGGTCGGAGGCGACGTATAGGCGTTGCGACTGTGGTTGAGAGGTGGGCGGTATCGAAGAAACGGTGGCGCTAGGGTTTCTGCAGTGTTTTCCTTGGTTCGAAACGTGCTGTGGTGAAGAGGGTATGAGCTGGCGCTAACGTGTTGAAATCCTATAGGTCCGTTATTTTATTTTGTTCCCTTATTTTAAATCGTGAAATATTCTAAAGGTTATAACCTTCTCATACGAGGTTGAATTTACGCACGGGGTTTTGCGTTGGAATCGTAATAATATTTTGGACATTTTGGCGCTGGTTTGGACGGATTTGGAGACTGTGAAATTTTTGGGTTTAAATTCAATTTAGATTCAAAAGGTGAGTGTTTTAACTCACTCAGAACTTATAAGATTTCTTATGTTTGTTAAATTGACGTATGATGTGATTTAAAATTTATTTATGCTTGGTTAGCATATTTTTAATCATCATCTCAGTTAATTTCCTTATTTAAAATTAAATTGCTACTTAATTTATTCATTGCATTTAAACTGCCGGTTAATTGTTAATTAATTATTCATTGCATATTAACAGTCAATTAAACAGTTATTTAATTTATTATTGAATATAAACTTCTATTTAATACCTGTTGTTTATTATCCGTTCTATATTGATGCTATTGTTTGAATTTGATGATGATTGTGGTAAATGATTGATGGTTGATATTGGACGAATGAATGCTGTATTTTATATGGTTATAAACTGCAAGTTATTATGCATTTTCATTTCATTCGGGATTGCGGTTTGAAATGATATATAACCGTAATTTTTATTTTAAATTACGGATTGAAATGATAAATATCTGTATCACTTGACCATAGGATAGAAAATTTGATACAGACACCGTGGTATATATATAGAAATATTTTGAAATGATTTCTATGGTTTGGAAAGAATTATACGGTTTAATAAATATTAATTTGTAATTATATAAATATTATTTTATATATATATATATATATAGTTAAATTCTTGAATTTAAGCTATGTATAAATTGGTTTGATAAAAATAAGTGAATAACGAAGTTTGATTTTTTATTATTGTATGGGTAAGTACCTTTTTAAGATATTGTATATATAGAGTTTTGATCACTTAAATAAAATTTAAGTTGGAAGATAACTATGATATTGGTTTTGAATTGAAGGATTTAAGAATTTGACTTGAATAAAATGGACATGAAAATTTAAATAAAAATTTAGATTTTCAAAGGGTGTGATTTTATAACTTGATTTTTGTTTAACGTGATTTAAATAAATATCGAGTTGGTTTAAATGAATATATCAAGTTAATAAAAATTTAAAGAACATCCAGGTATTTAAAATTTAAAGGTTGTGCTTAAATGATATTTGATTTATTAAGCAAACATTTCAAATCTAAATAATAATAATTGAATTTGATATATATAGAGTTATCAAAGAATTAGTTTTGAAATGTTGGAATATTTAAAGCTTTGAATATAAGAATTTAAATGGTTTATTGAGAGGTTCAAATCGATATTTGGAATTTATGTGAAAAATTAAAGAAGCTATTTAATTTTATAAAGTAATTTAATATTTAAACCATTTAAGTATTCGGAGTTATATTTCAAAGATATGGGTTTAAAGATATATAGATTTGAAAGTGCTATGATTTTTGGAAAAAGATATATTTGAAATAAAATGATATCATATTGATTTGGGTTTTAAAATAGAAATGATATCGTATTTATATGGTTTTGAAATGGATATTTTATTCTGGTTTTAAAGTATAAACTATTTTGAAAAGACCACGGTGTTATAATAACGTTTGGTTGTTGAACAGACCGGGATCAGAAGTTTTCATACTCTCTGCCAACCCCGAAAACCACCTTAACAACCGTGTACGCCGTGGAGTTTCCATAATGAAGTAGGATGGTGACGACGTTTCCTTTGAGGTAAATACGTGGACCCAACTCCCGTGAGTTGGCATAAGGTGGCTAAAACAGGAGCGATTCTCGGGCCAATGAGGTAGCATCTTTGATCGGACACAACCCTTCGATATTATATTTTGACTTTTGGATTGATTCGGTGGCCGCTTTTGATTTTTTATTTGGGGGTGTGGCTCGAGGTGGGTGGTAGCTGCGTGCTACGCGTTACCAGCAGCCCGGATGCGTAATTGGTATATCTACCCTAGCATTGCCTAGTTGTGCCATGTCACCTACCCTATCGCGCCTTGTACAAGTTTGGTTTTCTCCCGTAGCCCGTGTGGTATCCTCTGGTGGCTTCCCGATCAGGAGGGACTATGATATTGGATGGACTACTGAGACTATTACGTGTTAAGGAGAATATTGGGTCACTCCTTAATGCTATTTAAAAGTATGTTTATTTTACTATAGACATTATTACAATAGAGAAATATTACTACATAGTAAATAGTTTAACGGATCCTTAGGAGATGTGAATCCCGAGCATCTGTTAAGTTACTGCACTCACGTAAGACACTGGGAAAGAGATGTCAAACCCCGTAAACATCTCTGACGCCGTTACACTCATATTTATTTCAGTTAATTTAGCTTACATAAGATCTTTTAGTTCTGACTCGAGTGTTTTGTCTTTTCAATTCGCTCGGGTCAGTCCGAGCTTTTCAGGATTTGAAGATTTTATTCTAGAGGACGAAGATTTGTATTACTATTATCTACTATATTATTCAACTACACCATTTTATTCCGCTGCATTGTTATTATCCTTTGGTATGTGAACTCTGATATTTATTCTATAAAGAAAGCTCAATTGTTTTGTAAAACAGTTTTATGAACTGTATATTGATTATTATATTTTATCGTTCCGCTGCAAGATTCTGTTTTGTTTTTTTCTTCTCTGCTTTTCTTATTTACCCTATAACAATCCGCCCTTTTGTATGTTTTAAGTCTGACGTGTGTGGTTTATCGTCGATTTAAAGCGTGCGAAAAGGCGGTGCGTTACATATATTTTGAAAGTTATATTTTGAATTTGGTATAAATAATTTTCAAAAGCTAATTAAGTTAAATTCTATATTTTAAAATATACATATGTATGTTTATTTATCAATGTATAATTAATTTTAAAATCATTTTCTTAAAGATTATATAAATAGTTATAACAGTAAACATACGTACATATATATATATATGTTAATTAATTAAAATAAGATTTAAGAAATTTTTTTATATACTTTCTTTTTAATTGCTTGACCTAAATTTGGTTTGTAAATATGAAATGAGATAAATAAAAGATTTAAAAACATTTTCTTTCACACTTGAAATAAAGCATGATACATTTGAAAAATAATAAAAACATTGTGTGTGTGTGTGTGTGTTTATAATTTAAAAACATGATAGATAAATTAATTAAAGTTAAGTTGAGGGTTTTAACATAAAATACAAATTAAGACATTTGTAAATATACAAAGAGATGCAAAATACATTTGTTAAATAATTATACAAGTAAATAACAAGTGTAAGATAATGATAAAAGATCATTACAAGCGTTAGCTTAGTTAACAAGTGGCTTAATTTCTTTAAAAATAAATAAAATGAAACAAAGTATACTTATATACATCTATCTCCTTCCTTCTTATTCTTTGTTGCATTCAAAGTCCAAAACTAGAAAAGAAACAAAAATCAGAAAATACAAAATCTGAAACCTAGAAAACTAAGGCAGGAAGTAAATTCAAGTCCAGATCAAAATGTATTAAAAAAATTTGAAATCAAGCTTCAGATTCAAGTTCAAAACTGAAGCAACTAAAACAAAATCAAATCAAAGCAAAGATCAAAAAACAAATTAATGATCAAACTAAAAAGAAGGCAATCAAGCAAAGTAAATTTTTTAACCAGGAAAACCTGAAAGCACTTCCAGTTTCAAAAGCTTTCAACCTAATCAAGAGAAAGTTTAAATCAGAGCATTCAAAACAAACCCAATAATCAAGCGTATTTGACAACCAAACAAATCAAAGTTCCAGATTCAAGTCAAAAGCAATTCCAGGCTCAAGTTCTTCTTTGTTCTCTGTGCATCATCTACAGGTGAGCAAACTATCATTTTATGATTTGAACCTGTTGTGGTTATTGATGCTATGATTACTTGAAGTTGTAGTGGGAAAAGATGTTTTATGCTTGCATGTCTATGTACGTGTGTGTGTGTATATATATATATATATGTGACTGTGCATGTCTGGAAACAGACATAATTTGCCTCTACTTAAAATTTACAGGTTTCAAAAACCTTTTTAAAAACTCAAAACTCTTCCTCTAATCTTTGGTAGGCTTTAAGGCATGAATAAAACATGCTTGTAAAATCAAGATCCAAGCTTTAAAAAATATTTTTAAGTGGAATTTGGAAGAAAATCTTACTGGAACAAAAATATACAGTGGAACTTAAAACTTTGTCAAAATTCGAGTGTTTTAAATTCTTGATATAATTACATAATGTGATTTATTTTCGAAGACCATGATTTTTAAAAATAAAATCAAGATTTTTAATTTGATAAATCGAGTGACATTGAGAGTTGAACAGAAATTCAATTTGCGTCGACTTTTGGTGATCAAACAGTTTAGGAACTTTGGGATTGAAGCTGGAGCATGATTGTAGGTTGGCGATTTTAGGAAAAATAGTGAATGAAATTATTAATCACTATGGTTGCCAGACGTTGATGATCTAGGGTTTAAGGTCCGGTTTGGATGGTTGTTGAATACGAGGCTGTATCGTTGTCGATGTTGCATCGAGTTGCACCGGTCTGGGGTTCCGACGAAGCTTAGGTCGTGGTCTCGCGACATCCGGTGATTGGAGTTGGTGTGGCGAGGAAATTTCGGTGAACCGTGTTGTTTCCAGGAAGAGGTCGATAAGCTCGTTTTCTATTTCCTAATGATCTCGTCGATCTGGGTTACAGGGACTTCGCCGAAGTCGTAGGTGATCTGAGGGTGGTCGCGGTGATGGTCAGAACGTCGTTGTTCAGGCGTACACGTGCACGGCGAGGCTGGACGTGTCAGTGGGGTTAGGAAGTGTGTTGGCTCAAAGGAGGACTCGGGAATTTTTGATGATGACTCGTGTTTGTTCTTGGGTTCTTTCACATGAGTATTATGTATTATTAACAGTTTTGAAATTTTTTAAAACATAACAAAGAAAATTTTGCTTGGGGGTTTACCTGGGGATGGACTCGAGAAAAGTGGCTATGGGCTCGGGTTTTCTTGACTTAATGGTTCAACAAATTTCAAGCAATTTATTTAAACCAAGTTTTTTAAGTTTATTTGCAACAAGTTTTCAGAAGATTGCAAACAAGATTTCCCAAGAAAGATTTTTTTATAAGATCTTAAACGTGTTTCAAAGTTTAAATGTTAAAATTAAACGTTTTTAAGATAAATTATTTCAAAGGTTTATTAAATATTTAAAGATAATCAAGTAATTATTTAAGGCAACGATTTATCTTTAAAGTCTTGGGTGATTAAAATTTGATTAATTACTTAATAATTAAAGATAAATTGATTTATTATTAAAGATTAACTAATAAGTGATTAAAAGACAATTAATTAATTGAAGGATTAATTACTTAAAGAATAATTAATTAATGTGGTTAATTAATAAATGATTAAAAGATAATTAATTAATGTGATCAATTAATTAAGGTAATTAATTTGAGGATAATAAATTAATTAAAGGTTAATTAATTGACGAAAGTGGTTAAGAGATGATTTATTAATGAAGGGTTAATTAATTAATGTAATTAATTAAGGATAAGTAATTAAAGAATAATTAAATATTTAAAGGTTAATTATTTAGTGATTAAAAGTTGATTTATTTATTAACATTAATTGATTAATGATTAATTAATTTATTAATCAAAGGTTAATTAATAAATGTTTAGATTAAGGCTTATAATTAATAATTAATAATTCAGGATTAGTCATTTATTCATAAGTAATTAATTTGATTTAAATAAATCAGATAATTAATTGATCTTACATATGGATGTTTAGATTGTATGAAATGCTTTGAATTATTTGATATCCCTGATGTGTGATGCTTTATGAATCATTTTGATTTGAGCTGTGATAAATGTAATTTATTTATCTACGATGAATTTATATTATTTATCTATGAATCTATGAATAAAAATAAGCGTTATAGGATTATATCGCTTATCGATATTGCTGTGTTTGGATTGTGATGATTGATGATGTTGCACTATTGTGTAAAACCCCAGGACTACACTATACACACAAAAATATGGATTTGCATGAGGAAATCGGTTAAGTCACAGATATTTTAAATTTAAATATTATTTGTTTTAAAGTTGAATTTTAATCCAAAATAGTTTGGAAATGGAATTGGGTTATGAAAAGCTTTTAAAAAGGAAGCTTTGAGATTTAGTTTTGAATATAATATGTCCTGTTTAAGTTTTGAAATTGTTTTGGAAATTGTGGTTTGAAAGGGGTATAAAAGTTATATAATATTTATGTGGATTTTGAACCATTTTAAAGTATTATTTTGGGAATTTAAATTTAACCCAAATTTATACTTTAAAGGATATAACTTGTGCATATTTGATCGGATTTTTTCGAAACGAAAACCCTTGTTTTTCAAATAGTAATAGCTTTCATATAAAGAAAGGGTTTTCAATTTGTATTGAAAAGATTTCAAGTTTGAAATGGAAATGATTTTGAAAACTATGAACGAATCTTTGTGAAAGATTGTTGAACCTTGGCTTCAAATTGAAGTGGATTTTAAAAAGGGTGAATCTGTTGGTTTAAAAGATTAAAAGTGGAAATTTGTTTAAACCATTTAAATGAGAAAGGTTTTGGGCTAAAGGTCATGACTTAACTAAGATCCCAATATCCATATGTTTTTTAATTTAAGCGTTCATTATTCGGTTTAGCTAGGAGAGGACTTTGTGTCATATAACCCATTCTGAGTAGTGATACGACAAAATGGATAGCATTTAAAGACCGGTGGTGAAGACCGGGTATTTTCGAGAACGAAAGGATTATCCGTCGAATGTCTCTGCATGGAGTCGCGCCAATATAGAGATCTCCATATGTGATGGGGAATCCGATCGGGATTGTGAATACCCGAATTGCAAGGGCTTCTTTTGAAGTGTCTTCGGTTCTGTTCGACCCTGGAACAGACTTGTATGGATGTCTGTTTGACATTACACTTTGAGATGTAAAGCTGGTTTTTATCAAATACATTTCTGCTTGGTGGCGGAGAATTTATTCTCTTAGCTTAACACCCTTCTCTGAGACGTACGAGCTTAGAGGTTATGTAGTTGATGGTTACTAGTGATACATTTCCAATTTGGTAATGTGGCATACGAAGTGTTGCTGATCATTTGTTGATTGAAGCATGGCTTTTGTGAAAAGCGTAGCTTTATGGACGAGACCTCATCAGGACCTCACAACCCAGAAATGGTCGAAACAGGAAGAATGCAGCAAGGTTATGAGGGTCGCGCCCTTTAGGGTATGTCCATTTCCTTCTGAAAAAGGTGGTATCATGGTATGGAGCCCAGATATTTAACCTATATGGTTACTGCAAATTTATTACTTTGTGGTTGTTGCTTTGTGGTTGAGGATCCTCGGATAAAGGTCGGTAACGACTGGTGGATGGCATACTCGTGTAGTTGTAACCTAGTTACAGAGGTAACCCGGCCTTATGTTGGTAGAGAGCTGATTAAGTTCCCGGGGCGTCCCTCCAAAGGCGTACCCATGTGGCCCAGGAAGTTCCTTAGCCTGACCATTTGTTGGAAATCCAAAGAAACAATACCAGCCCTGTACGGTTTTAGTTGTATAACTTGCCATGGAATGTGGCGGTAACCTGCAATTGAACATGGTAGCTATAGTAGCCATAGTATGAAATGTCTATGCTGCCTAGGATTAATATTATACTTTCTTAATGTTTTCTGCACTATGCACTAATAATAATATCAAAAGATTTTCGCGTATCAAGCATGTTTTACTATCATAAAGAGAAATCTCCTCCAATTGTGCATTTGCATTGTGTGTGCGGCGGGAGGCCTTATGGTAGTTTAATTTTTCAAAAAGCATTGTGGATTTCTTTTTAAAATTCTTTTTATTGTCTTTGTTCAACTAAACTATTTTTGTTTGCTCACACTAGTCCCATGACTGACATGGAGTTTATTATTCTCATTCCAAACTCTGGACGCCCACAATTTTCCACACAGGCAGCCTAGAGTTAGATTTTCAGATATTCAGCTAGTAGATGTAGATTTGGTAGCTTTCAGCCTTTTTTGGAAGTCTTTTAAGCCTTTGTGCCTTAGAGTCTTTGGATTTTGGCGATCGTACTCATGACTGACCTTGCTTAATACAACTTGATGGTGGTTCGAGCTTTGGGTTTATGAGCTGTTTGCCAAGGAAGCTTTGGAGCTTTGGATTTGGAGATAAAGTTTATGGATTCACTCTCTCTTGGAGATCATGTTAGAGTTATCTCTTCCATTATTATTTTTTCCGCTGTTATATATTGTCTTAAATATTGTTGTAACCATGTTGGATTCATGTTGTATATTAACGATATATTGTTTTTCTTCCACTGTGTTGTTGCACTTAATGTGTTATAAGCTCCGGTGAACCAGATTCGACGTTTGAATCTGTGACATTTGAATATGGGTGATGTATTCGAGTGTCGATTTTCGAAGGTCGAGTCAGGGTCATTACAGTTGGTATCAGAGCTGAAGGTTGAGTAAGAACTTTAGCTCAAGGGTATAACACATTATGTGACTTATTAGAGAAAGGGTTACAAATACCCTGGAATGAGTATATCCCTAAGATATCTGTCCATATGCCTCAATAAACTCTCTTACTATCCACCGATAGTGAGTATAAGTGCAAGAAGAGGACGAGGTAGGGGACATGGAAGTACCACTACAAATGGTCAATACCTTGTAAAAACAAGGAAACAACTTTTCTCATCGATCTCTTATGATCATCATCTAATATCGATTCTTTGATTGCTTCGTGGTAGCTACAAGAAGAAGCTTCGGTGTGGTGGTGGCCCTGCGAATTGTTGAAGATAAGTTTCTATTTTGTATTCTCTTCATCAGTTTCCCTCAGTTTTTTGTTTTAACTTTAATGAATTTAGGATTTTATTTGAAATAATTGGTTAATTAAATATAAAAAAATTAAATTGTATCCATTTGTCTATTCTTTTAGGTCCCGATATATCCTATGAATGGTCAGTTATCCTTTCGAACTAACCAGTCCCCCTGCATATCTCGTAGAACGAATGACCCGAATATTTCGTAAAATATTGAATAAATTCATTCTCGTATTTTTAATGATATTCTGATTTGGTAAGCCAAATGCAGATTCAGCTTGATCTGATGAGTCGATTCTCTATCTTTATGTATCTATTTTTTGTTGTCTCCCTCTCTAGCAAATTTCGAGGACGAAATTTTCTTAAAGGGGGAATCTATAACATTCCTGTTTTCTAAGACAAATTTAATTAATATAATATCTTGAATAAAATAGTGAATCTATTTGAAAAATTTGGAAATAAATAGATTATGAATGGAACAAGGTATACATTTATAAGTTTTTTTATTAATATAAATGTATATAAATATGATTATAAATAGAATTTTAATTGTAAATTCAAAAATAAATGTTTTGAATAATATATTGAGTTTGAAAACTCTATAATTTAAAAACTAATAAAAAAATTGTCTTAAAATTATTATATACATATGTATATATATTTGAAAGTTATATTTCGAATTTGGTATAAATAATTTTCAAAAGCTAATTAAGTTAAATTCTATATTTTAAAATATACATATGTATGTTTATTTATCAATGTATAATTAGTTTAAAAATCATTTTCTTAAAGACTATATAAATATTTATAAAAGTAAATATATAGATAGATATTTTAATTAAAATAAGATTTAAGAAAAAAAATTATACACTTTCTTTTTAATTGCTTGAACTAAATTTGGTTTGTAAATATGAAATGAGAATAATAAAAGATTTAAAAACATTTTCTTTCATATTTGAAATAAAGCATAATACATTTGAAAAATAATAAAAACATAGTGTATATATGTATAATTTAAAAACATGATAGATAAATTAATTAAAGTTAAGTTGAGGGTTTTAACATAAAAATACAAATTAAGACATTTGTAAATATATAAAGACATGCAAAATACATTTGTGAAATAATTATACAAGTAAATAACAAGTGTAAGATATTGATAAAAGATCATTACAAATGTTAGTTTAGTTAACAAGTGGCATAATTTCTTTAAAAATAAATAAAATGAAACAAAGTATACTTACACACATCTATCTCCTTTCTTCTTATTCTTTGTTGCATTCAAAATCCAAAACCAGAAAAGAAATAAAAATCAAAAAATACAAAATCTGAAACCTGGAAAACAAAGGCAGGAAGTAAATTAAAGTCCAGATCAAAATGTATTAAACAAATCTGAAATCAAGCTTCAGATTCAAGTTCAAAACTGAAGAAATCGAAACAAAATCAAATCAAAGGAAAGATCAGAAAACAAATTAATGATCAAATTCAAAAGAAGGCAATCGAGCAAAGTAAATTTTTTAACCAGGCAAACCTGAAAGCATTTCCGGTTCAAAAGCTTTCAACCTGATCAAGAGCAAGTTTAAATCAAAGCATTCAAAACAAACTCAATAATCAAGCAGATTTAACAACCAAACAAATCAAAGTTCCAGATTCAAGTCAAAAGCAATTCCAGGCTCAAGTTCTTCTTTGTTCTATGTGCATCATCTATAAGTGAGCAAACTATCATTTTATGATTTGAACCTGTAGTGGTTATTGATGTTATGATGAATACTTGAAGTTGTAGTGGGAAAAGATGTTTTATGCTTGCATGTCTATGTGTGTGTGTGTGTGTGTGTATAGATGTGACTGTGCATGTCTGGAAACAGACATAATTTGCCTCTACTTAAAATTTACAGGTTTCAAAAACCTATTTAAAAACTCAAAACTCTTCCTCTAATCTTTGGTAGGCTTTAAGGCATGAATAAAACATGTTTGTAAAATCAAGATCCAAGCTTTAAAAAATATTTTTAAGTGGAATTTGGAAGAAAATCTTACTGGAACAAAAATATACAGTGGAACTTAAAATTTTGTCAAAATTCGAGTGTTTTAAATTCTTGATTCAATTACATAATGTGATTTGTTTTCGAAGACCTTAATTTTTAAAAATAAAATCAAGATTTTTAATTTGATAAATCGAGTGACATTGAGAGTTGAACAGAAATTCAATTTGCGTCGAATTTTGGTAATCAAATAGTTTAGGAACTTCGAGGTTGAGGCTGGAGCATGATTGTAGGTGGGCAATTTTAGGAAAAATAGTGAATGAAATTATTAATCACCGTGGTTGCCAGACGTTGATGATCTAGGGTTTAAGGTTCGGTTTGGATGGTTGTTGAATACGAGGCTGTATCGTCATCGATGTTGCATCGGGTTGCACCGGTCTGGGGGGAAAGGAAAGAGGGTAGTCCGGCGAAGCTTGGGTCGTGGTCTTGTGGCGTTCGGTGATTGGAGTTGGCATAGCGAGGAAATTTTAGTGAACTGTGTTGTTTCCAGGAAGAGGTCAATAAACTCGTTTTTGATTTCTTGATGATCTCGTCGATCTAGGTTACAGGGATCATCGGAGAAGT
The DNA here is from genome assembly GCA_030765085.1 of Allium cepa. Classification (NCBI taxonomy): domain Eukaryota; kingdom Viridiplantae; phylum Streptophyta; class Magnoliopsida; order Asparagales; family Amaryllidaceae; genus Allium; species Allium cepa. The sequence continues at coordinate 594,556,166 of CM060928.1, forward strand.
CGTAGGTGATTTGAGGGTGGTCGCGGTGAAGGCCAGAATGTCGTCGTTCAGGCGTACACGTGCACGGCGAGGCTGGACGTGTCAGTGGGGTTGGGAAGTATGTTGGCTCGAAGGAGGACTCGGGAATTTTTGATGATGGCTCGTGTTCGTTCTCAAGTTCGTTCACATGAGTATTATGTGTTATTAACAGTTTTAAATTTTTTTAAAACATAACAAAGAAAATTTTGCTTGGGGGTTTACCCAGGGATGGACTCGAGAAAAGTGGCTATGGGCTCGGGTTTTCTTGACTTAATGGTTCAACAAATTTCAAGCAATTTATTTAAACCACGTTTTTGAAGTTTATTTGAATAAATACGTTTTCAAAAGATTGCAAACAAGATTTTCCCAAGAAAAATTATTTTATAAGATCTTAAACGTGTTTCAAAGTTTAAATGTTAAAATTAAATGTTTTTAAGATAAATTATTTCAAAGGTTTATTAAATATTTAAAAGATAATCACGTAATTATTTAAGGTAATGATTTATCTTTAAAGTCTTGGGTGATTAAAATTCGATCAATTACATAATAATTAAAGATAAATTAATTTATTATTAAAGGTTAACTAATAAGTGATTAAAAGACAATTAATTAATTGAAGGATTAATTACTTAATTACTCAAAGAATAATTAATTAATGCTGTTAATTAATAAATGATTAAAAGATAATTAATTAATGTGATTAATTAATTAAGGTAATTAATTCGAGGATAATAAATTAATTAAAGGTAAATTAATTGATGAAAGTGATTAAGGGATGATTTATTAATGAAGGGTTAATTAATTAATGTAATTAATTAAGGATAACTAGTTAAAGAATAATTAAATAATTAATGGTTAATTATTTAGTGATTAGAAGTTGTTTTATTTATTAAGGTTAATTGATTAATGATTAATTAATTTATTAATTAAAGGTTAATTAATAAATGATTAAAGGATAATTAATTAAAATAGTTTGTAATTAATTAATTAATAATTAATTAACCAGGATTAGTCATTTATTCATAAGTAATTATTCTAATTTAAATAAATCAAATAATTAATTGATCTTGCTTATGGATGTTTGGATTGCATGAAATGCTTTGAACTATTTAATATCCCTGATGCGTGATGCTTTATGAATTATTTTGATTTAAATGTAATTTATTTATCTACGATGAATTTATATTATTTATCTGTGAATCTATGAATAAAGATAAGTGTTATAGGATTATACCGCTTATCGATATTGCTGTGTTTGGATTGTGATGATTGATGATGTTGCACTATTGTGTAAAACCCCTAGATTACACTATACACATACAAATATGGATTTGCACGAGGAAATGGTTAAGTCACAGATATTTTAAATTTAAACATTATTTGTTTTAAAGTTGAATTTTGAATCCAAAATGGTTTGGAAATGGAATTGGGTTATGAAAAGCTTTTAAAAAGGAAGTTTTGAAATTTAGTTTTGAATATAATATATCTTATTTAAGTTTTGAAATTATTTTGGAAATTGTGGTTTGAAAGGGGTATACAAGTTATATAATATTTATGTGGATTTTAAACAATTTTAAAGTATTATTTTGGAAATTTAAATTTAACCCAAGTTTATACTTTAAAGGATATAACTTGTGCATATTTGATCGAATTTTTCCGAAACGAAAACCCTTGTATTTCAAATAATAATAGCTCTCATATAAAGAAAGGATTTCCAATTTGTGCTGAAAGGATTTTTCAAGTTTGAAATGGAAATAGTTTTAAAAACTATTAATGAATCTTTGTGAAAGATTGTTGAACCTTGGTTTCAAATTGAAGTGGATTCTAAAAAGGGTGAATCTTTTGGTTTAAAAGATTAAAAGTGGAAATTTGTTTAAACCATTTAGAGGAGAAAGGTTTTGGGATAAAGGTTGTGACTTAACTAAGATCCCAATATCCATATGTTTTTGAAATTAAACGCTCATTGTTGGTTTAGCCAGGAGAGGACTTTGTGTCATATAACCCATTTCGAATAGTGATACAACAAAATAGATGGCATTTAAAGACCGATGGTGATGACCGGGTATTTTCGAGAACGAAAGGATTACTTGTCGAATGTCTCTACGCTGAGTCGTGCTGGTATAGAGATCTCCATATATGATGGAGAGTCCGATCGTGATTATGAAAACCCGGATTGCAAGGGCTTCTTTTGAAGTGCCTTCGGTTCTATTCGAACCCGGAACAGACTTGTATGGATGTGTGTTTGACATTACACTTTGAGATGTAAAGCTGGTTTCTATCAAATACATTTCTGTTTGGTGGTGGAGAATTTATTCCCTTAGCTTATCACCCTTCTCTGAGACGTACGAGCTCAGTGGTTATGTAGTTGATGGTTAATAATGATACATTCCCAATTTGGTAATGTGGCATACAAAGTGTTGTTGATCATTTTTTGATCGAAGCATGACTTTTGTGAAAAATGTAGCTTTGTGAACGAGACCTCATTAGGACCTCACAACCCGGGAATGGTCGAAACATGAAGAATGTAGCAAGGTTATGATGGTCGCGCCCTTTAGGGTATGTCCATTTCCTTCTGGAAAAAGGTAGTATCATGGTATGGAGCCCAGATATTTAACCTATGTGGTTACTGCAAATTTATTACTTTGTGGTTGAGGATCCTCGGATAATGGTCGGTAACAACCGGGGGATGGCATACCCGTGTAGTTGTTACCTAGTTACAGAGGTAACCCGGCCTTGTGTTGGCAGAGGGCTGGTTAAGTTCTCGGGGCATCCCTCCAGAGGCATACCCATATGGCCCAGGAAGTTCCTTAGCCTGACCATTTGTTGGAAATCCAAAGAAAAAATACGAGCCCTGTACGGTTTTAGTTGTACAACCTTCCATGGAATGTGGCGGTAACCTGCTATTGAATATGGTAGCTATAGTAGGCATAGTACGAAATGTCTATGCTGGCTAAGATTAATATTGTACTTTCGAAATGTTTTCTACACTATGCATTAATAATAATATCAAATGATTTTCGTGTATCAAGCATGTTTGACTATCATAAGGAGAAATCTCCTCCAATTATGCTTTTGCATTGTGTGTGCGGTGGGAGGCCTTATGGTAGTTTCATTTTTCAAAATGCATTGCAGATTTCTTTTTAAAATTCTTTTTATTGTCTTTGTTCAAATAAAGTATTTTTGTTTGCTCATACCAGTCCCATGACTGACCTGGAGTTTATTATTCCCTTTCTAAATTCTGGGTGCCCACGATTTTCCACACGGGTAGGCTAGAGTTAGATTTTCAGATAATCAACTAGTAGATGGAGATTCGGTAGCTTTCAGGCTTCTGTTGGAAGTCTTCTAAGCCTTTGTGCCTTGGAGTCTTTGGATTTTGGCGATCATACTCATGACTGACCTTGCTTAATACAACTTGATGGTGGTTTGAGCTTTTGGTTTGTGAGCTGTTTCCCAAGGAAGCTTTGGAGCTTTGGGTTGGAGATGCAGTTTATGGATTCATTCTCTCTTGGAGATCATGTTGGAGTTATCTCTTCCACTATTTTTTTTTCGCTGTTATATATTGTCTCAAATATTGTTGTAACCATGTTGTATTCATGTTGTATATCAATGATATATTGTTTTTCTTCCGCTGTCTCAAATATTGTTGTAACCATGTTGTATTCATGTTGTATATCAACAATATATTGTTTTTCTTCCGCTGTGTTGTTGTACTTAATGTGTTATAAGCTCCGGCGAACCAGATTCGACATATGAATCTGCGACATTTGAATACTAGTGATGGGCTCGAGTGTCGATTTTCGAAGGTCGAGTCAGGGTCGTTACAATGTGTTGATTTTTAAGAGTAAGATCTCGAACACTTTCATTTGGATTTGTTTCTGTTCGAGTTTCCAAAATCTCATCCTGGCTTGGATAATCAAATGGTGTAGGAGGACGTGGAGTTGCTTTACGATGTTGTTCCTCCTCTTGTGATGGTTCATTGCGTGGTTGAGGTGGAGGCTCAACTTGTCTGATTTGACGATTGTGCGTCCAATCTTCAAAAGAAATAAATTTCAGAGGAATTTTCGGTAGGTGCATTAACGAGAAAAACTTTGTGGAAGCATATTTTGAAGAGATTTCTTCAAAAGTTGATAAGTAGGAGGGGATGTTGTGAGCACATAGAAGTCTCATAATGTATGTGGGGTAGATAATTGATGGCCGTGACAGAGTCCAAAAATGTTTGAGCTCGTCAAAAATAATTTTGGCCAAATACACCCTTGTTCCGCTAAACAGAGCATATAAAGCTTTGTGCTCTAACTCGATTATTTGCTCATGACTTCCCATGCATGGAACGATGGTATTAATGATCAATCGAGTAAGAAGTCTTGCTTTTGGTCGTAGATATTTGGATGCAAATTTAGGCATTTCATCCATCCATATTTGATGTGTCATGATGTTTCTTGGTTTGAAGCGCATATCGGGAATATTATATAAATCTTTGCCCGAATCGGATCATCCGAGAGTTCTGCCTATTATTCCTGGAGTGAGTCTAATCGTGTTGCCATACACGCTAGACCATAACCAATTGTCTTCATTTTATGTGTTCCACACTGTCGTACTATCCAAATTTGCGTAAAAGAGAAATATAGCCAATTGATCGATTTGGATGTCATTGGGAGTGAACGATATCACTGTTTCTAAACCCGCATTCTCACATATTTCATCCAAATCATACATTGGAAATTTAAGTAGATTATAAAATGGACCTGTGTGAAACTTCTTCTTCTGTATATCCTCGTATCTCTGGATTGAGTGTGTTGCGCGCCATCTTTCTATTTAATCATCGGAGCAAACTTGAGGATTTGATGATGTTGGTTGGTCTTGTTTTCATTTTGATATCTTAGGGTTTTTAGTTCTAGGAGGCATTGTAATTAAGCAAGTGTAACAAGCAAAGATGGTTTTGAGAAGAAAAAACGTCAATGGAGAATATGTGGTTGAAAATAGAAATGAAATTAGGAAAAAATGACATTATCTAGGTGTTTTTAAAGTGTCGATTGAATTTCAAACGTCTGAACGTGAATTCAGACGTCTGGTTTACCCTAATTCGAACACAATAGATAATTTAAGACGTCTGGTTTGGTCGATTTTTAAAAATATGATAGTCGGAGAGATTTTTCAGACGTCTGGTTAAAATATCAGACGTCTGACGTAGGTTGAGTTTTTAAAATTTAGTGGCAGAGACATAACTCAGACGTCTGGATCAAAGTTCAAACGTCTGAAATAGTATGGTTTCTATTTCAAGGAGGCAGAGCAAATTTTCAGACGTCTGGATGGTTATCAGACGTCTGACATATGCACAGTGATAAAAAAATCATGAGATATCAGAGTTTCAGACGTCTGAGGTCTATATCCAGACGTTTGAAATTGGCAATCTTTTTAGTAATAGCCTAAATTTTAACGGTGTTGCTTATTTCTCGATTCTCTATTGTTTGAAAAGAAATGTAGTTTTATTTTTCTGAAACAAAATTACACATATACGTAGATACATATACAAATAAAAAATATAATCTACTTAGATGGCGATGGAGTTTTGCGATCATTTAACTTGTTGTCCCTCCATGGTTTGAGTGGAGACCATATATTTCCTCGTTCATGGGTTCTCGGGGAACCAGAGAATTGCCTTGGTGAAGGGTCCAAAGGTGTATGATACGAGGAAGAGGGATCGAAGGAACTGCATGACATCAGAAGTGTTCATGGACATCTTTCTTCCGTGAAGTACAAAACTTCATCGCTGCTTGCTCCAAAAAGCTTAGCCGACGTGCTATGACTTTTTGTTCAAAATATAGTTCTCATTGAAGATCTATTTGTTGTTCTTGATAGTGATGTATTTCATCAATTTTCTCCTTTGTGTTACGAGAGACAAATAAAGATCGTTGGTTTGCTTGCTATCAGGAGTGAATCCCATGTGATATGAGGACCACCTATACGTCGGTTCCTGATTTGAAGTGGGTGTAGGAAGCCGTTGTGGTGTATCCGCCGAGCTATCTGTTGTAGGTGTCGAGATGGATATATAAGAATTTTCAGATGCCATGATTATATTTTGTTTAAAATGAGTATGAATTGTATATATGTTTTTTCTTTCTTGTTGTATGAATATTTATATAAGTTCAAAAATTATTTATAGAAAATTTGTAGGAACTAATTAACTAAAAAACCAAATGTGAAGGATTTATCAATTGCAACTTATGGATAGAAAATTATTAGCTAATCATAGCTTAAATAAAGAAGTGGTTATTAAGTTAGAAGATCATGAAGAGAGCATATCCCTAAATCGCGTCGGAGTTTTATAAAAGTTTGTTCATTTAGTGGTTTTGTGAAAATATCTGTTATTTGATTTTCGAAATTTACGTATTCTAATGAAATAGTTTCTTTTTCAACATTGTCACGTTAAAAAATGATGTCGTATATCTATATGTTTCATTCGCGTGTGATTTACAGGGTTTTTTGATAAATTTATTGCACTCATGTTATCACAATATATTGGAGATTTATTGATAATTTTGCCAAAATCCGTAAGTGTTTGTTGCATGTATATCACTTGTGCACATGCTAGAGCTGCTGAAATATATTCGGTTTCGCAAGTAGATAAAGAAACACAATTTTGCTTTTTGCTAAACCATGAAACTAATGATTATCCGATAAAGTGACATGTTCCACTAGTACTCTTACGATCTATTCTACATCCACTGAAATCCGCATCACTATATGAAACTAGTTCAAACGATGATCCTTTAGGGTAAAAAAATCATAATCTCTAGTACTAGATAGATGTCATAAGACACGTTTAATAGCTCTTAGGTGAGATTCTTTTGATTTTGCTTGAAATCGAGCACAGAGACATACACTCATCATAATATCGGGTCGATTAGCCTCAAATAGAGTAAGAACCAATCATGCTACGATATAATTTTTCATCGAAATCTTTTCCGTTATCATCCTTTTCTAAGAGAACAGTAGTACTCATTGGTATTGGTTTGCTTGAAGTTTTATCCATTTCAAAACGTCGTAATAAATAGTTACAATATTTTTCTTGATGAATAAAAATACCATTTTCAAGTTGTTTTATTTGTAAACCTAAGAAGAAATTTAATTCTCCCATGCGTAGCATTTCAAATTCATTTTTCATAATATTTGAAAATTGATCACAAAGATTTTTGTTGGTTGAACCAAAAATAATATTGTCAACGTAAATTTGTACAACTAAAATATCATTATTTTCTCGTTTAATAAATAAAGTTATATCGATTTTGCCTATTTGAAAACCAGATGTAATTAAGTGATTTTTAAGGCGCTCGTACCATGCAGGAGGATCTTGTTTTGATACATATAATGCTTTTTATAATTTAAAAACATGGTCGGGATATTTTTCGTGAATAAATAATGGAGGTTGTTCAACATATACATTTTCTTTAATAAAACCATTTAAAAAGGCACTTTTGACATCCATTTGAATTAGTTTAAAATTGTGATGATTTGCAAAAGCGAGTAATGTATGAATGGTCTCTAATCTCGCTACTGAAGCAAAGATTTCATCATAATCGATATCTTCTTCTTGATTATAGCCTTGAGCAGCTAAACATGCTTTATTTCTAACAATATTTTCTATTTTCATCAGCTTCGTTTTTAAATACCCATTTTGTTTCTATAACCGATTGATCTTCTGGTCTTGGTACTAACTCCCAAACATTATTACGTTCAAATTGGTATAATTCTTCTTGCATAGTGATTATCCAAAAATTATCATTTGAAGCTTCTTTATAGTTTTTTGGTTCAAGATTTAACACAAATGCTATATGACTTATTTGATTAAGTTGATTTCTAATTACTCTAGAATTAAGATCTCTAATGATGTTATCTTTTGGATGATCTTTAAGAATTCTAGGGGATGATATCAAAATATTATTTTGCACATTTGTCTTATTATCAATAGAGTTTGTTGTATTTGTTATTGGAATTATTTCTTCATCATCACTAGTATGATGGTTAAGAAAATTTTCATCGAATGAAACATGTAAACTTTCTTCAATAGTAGTATTTTGTTTATTAAAAATCATGTACGCTTTGCTGCGATCCAAATATCCAACAAAGATTTCATCATCGGCCTTCGGGTCAGATTTTCCTAAATTATCTTTTGCATTTAATATAAAACATTTTGATCCGAAAGTTTTAAAGTATGATACTTTAGGTTTTCTTCCAAAAAATATTTCAAAACAAGTTTGTTTAGTCATAGGACGTATGGTTACTCGATTCAACACATTACAAGCTGTGGCAACAGCTTCAGCCCAAAAATGTTTTGGTAGACCACTACTATTAAATAGTGCTCGTGCACATTCTTGTAACTTGTGATTTTTTCTTTCTACTACACCATTCTGTTGAGGTATGCGTGGAAAATAAAAATTATGATTTATTCATTTCTTATTGCAAAAATTAGTAATAAGATCATTTTCGTATTCTACACCGTGACCACTTCGAATTTTTAATTTTCAAATCCATTAGTGTTTTAATTCTTTTAGTAAATATTTTAAACATACCAAAGGTATCACTTTTATGTTTTAAAAATAAAGTCCATGTATATCTTGAAAAATCATCAGCTATTACGAAAATATATTTATTATGATTTATAGATCATATTTGCATTGGACCAAATAAATCTAAATGTAATAATTCTAATGGTTGTTTTGTAGAAATATTATTTTTAGATTTGAAAGAACTTTTCTTTAGTTTTCCAATTTGACAATCGTCACATAAATTCTCTACTTTGTAATTTATTTTAGGTAAACCTCTAGCTAGCTCATATTTTGCTAATTTATTAATATATTTAAAATTGATATGACAATATCGTCTATGCCATAACCACGGATCGTCATGTTTGGTGGTTAAATACAGTTTTGAATTTTTATTTATATTCATATTTAAGACATAAATATTTTTGTTTCTTAAACCTTCAAATATAAGTTGTTTGTTATTATCGAAAATATTACATCTATCTATTTCGAAATTGATTTGAAAACTTTTATCGCATAATTGATTAATACTTAATAGGTCGTGTTTTAGATTTTCTACTAATAAAACATTTGTAATAATAGGAGAGTTAGAAATACTAGAGTTGATGACTTCTCCAATGCCCACGACATATCCTTTTGAGTTATCTCCAAAGGTTACCATTCCACTATCGATGTATGTTATATTTGATAACATTTTTGAATTTCCAGTCATATGCTTGGAGCATCCGCTATTTAGTATCCATTTCTCCTTATTTTTTATTTTGGGTACCTACAAAATAAAAAATGTTTTAATTGGCACCCATATACATTGTTAGGGTCCTAGATGTTAGGAGAAGTAGGTCGTCATACCGAAGATGGTTTGGTACCTTTATGAATATAATTTTTATTATAGACTACATTCTCTAAAAAATTATTAATATGTTTTTGTCTAATCAAATTATTATTTGTCTTCAGAATCCAAATTTTCATATTTTGGTATTCATATTAGACCTAGGTGAATTTTTAGTCTTTTTATAACGATAATTCTTAACATCATTTCCTCTTTGTTTAGGAGTATTTTTAAATCTTATTCCATTTCTATTACCTGATGGTTTTGAAGTTTTGATAAGATTATCCAAATCTTTTTTTCCTTTATTAAATTTTGAAACATTATTTGTAATTTTATCTAATTTTTCTTTTAGTTCTAAATTTTCAATTTTCAATATTTCAATATTACTCTTCAAGTTGATATTTTCATTTAACAAATTATCCTTTACTATTTTAGTTTTATCAAAATCAACAGCAATAGCCTCATTTTTGACCAAATTATTTTTAATTTTTTCTTGAGCTAATTCCACTTCCTCTTCTAAGTTTCATCTTTTAACATTCCTATTTCAAGCTCTAATCTATTTATTTTGGCTAAATGTTCTTTGTTCAATTTTTTAATTTGTCTAAATTTATCATCTAATTCCATGCTAAGTTCTAATAATTCGTCATAGCTAAGTTCGAGACATACCTCATCAGTTTGTGCCATAAAACACACATTAGCTTGTTCTCCGTCACTGTCATTATCACTATCAGATGATGAATAATCCGAGTCATCCCATGTTACTTTGAAAGGGTTCTTCTTTTGATCTTTTCAAATTTATTTTTCTTTTTATCATTATTGAGCTTTGGATAGTCTTTCTTCATATTCCGAATTGATCGCATTAATAGCATTTAATTAATGTTTGATTTGTTGAGCTTGCTTTTCCTCCTTTCTGAAATTTAGTCATTTTCCTAAACTCCTTGAATTTGTTGTATTTTTTGGCAATAAATACAATTTCTTCTTCGTTTAAGTCGGAGTCCTCATTTGTTGCTTGGAATGCTATGTTCTTCTTTTCCGAATTTAGTTCTTTTCGTGCCTGCAAATTAGCTTCATAGGACATTAAATTTTCAATCAAATTTTCAACTAAAAGTGTCGAGAGATCATTAGCTTCTTCGATAGCCAAGACTTTTCTTTCCCACTCTGGAGTTAAAAAATTGAGTATTCTAGATACTAAATCAAAATTTGTGAATTTGACTCCATGTGCCATTAAATCATGTTGAATGTTTTGAAATCTAGAGTACATATCTACTATAGATTCATTTTGCTTCGTTTTAAATGATGAAAATTGATTTTGTAAAATTGAAATCTTAGTTTGTTTAACTTTATTTGTGACTTCATGTGTAACTTGTAAGGTATGCCAAATATCAAATGCAATGTTACATAACATGACACGTGAAAATTCATTTTTATCTAGTGATAAAAATAAGACATTCATAGCTTTGGCATTATTAGAAGCTACCTTTTTTAGGCATCAGTCCATGTGTTCATAGCAGTAGTAGACGCTTTATATTTATCTTGAGTGGCTGACCAAATTTCTAGACCATTAGCTTCCATAAAAATTCTCATACGTGTTGACCAATATGCATAGTTAGAGCCATTAAAAAGTGGGGAGTCGTGCTATGAATTGTCCTTCCTGAAAAATACTTGCCAGTGATTCAAAAACGTGTTACTATACTTTGATCAAATCTTGCTCTGATATCAATTGAAAGTCTGTACAGTGGATCGTGCAGTGTATATGCAAGTATATGTGACGAACTATATAATGCAACTAAGTTAAAATTAATCCAGTTAAATATAGAATAAGCACACCAGGATTTTATACTGGTTCGGACCTCCCGTCCTACGTCCAGTCCCGATGCTCCCCTTCGGAATTCGACTATCAAACGCCCTCATTTCGCCCGGAGGAATAGGTTTGGTTACAATAGCTTGTTCTTGTCAAGTATGTGTTCTATAACACGGATATTGGCTATTAAGTACAAATGCTTCCAATATATATATATATATATATATATATATATATATATATATATAATATTGATTGAGGAGATCTGAATATATATGGAAGAGTGAAATATAAGTATAGATTTCTAGTGATCAAGAATATAATAGAATATGTGAGTAAAGAGTGCAAGTAAGTAAGGTAGGATCTTCTCTTTGATTCTTGATGTTATTTATAGTGGTAGAGAGATTTCTTGAGTAGTTGCATCCATTAACAAGTGTTCTATAGTCGCTTCTGATGGCGATGAAGAGTTGCAACGAAGAGAAGCGAAGATGTATTTTCAAATGCGGCAGTTGTAATTTGAATTTCAAAATCCGAGTTCAGCACCAGACGTCTGGTACTTGTTTCAGACGTCTGACTATATATATATATTTTTGTATGCGGTAGCCTTTCAGACGCCTGAGTGCATTAACCAGACGTCTGATCCTTTCTGTTTTGAATTCCAGAGGATTTCTTCAGACGTCTGGCTAGTGCTCCCAGACGTCTGAAATCTGTGCATGTTTACTTTTGTACATCTGTGTCATTGCTCCATTGATCCCATCGATTTGTAGTCTCTTGCAACGTTCTTTGAGTCTTGTTCTTGTCTCTCTAGTAATGTTACCCTAGCAAGTATCTGCAAATAGAATTACATACGCATATTCGATTTCCATTATATAGTTGTTGTCATCGAAACCGTAGAAATGATTTCCTAACATTCACGACCTCCTTATATAAATGAATAAACTTTCAATCTCATTTATCATCATTGTTAAATTTTATAAAATTTATTCAACCACTTTTTATTGCATTTACGATCATTTCAAACTTAAAACATTAATATCACTTCAGAATAGTCAAAATCCCCATTTCACAAAATATTCTATTATTAAACTCAAATAAACTATATATTTTCAAATCAATATAAATCTCAATATTCGCATTTAAATTTTCCAAAACATTCACATTGATTATTAAAAACTTATTTAATCATCAATATCTTCATTATTAAATTAGTTTCTCAATGCCGGGTTGCTACATGGTTGATGGAGTTCTCAAAAGGTCGGTGAAGGTACGATCATGATGATGAATGGGTATATTAGGGCTTATTTTGTAGTCAAGGAGATGCATTGGTGTTGGAATGGTGGAGGTGCGCTGAGATCACTTATGGAAGTGCAGTGGGAATTATTTTTGGTGTGTCTACAATGATATGATGGTGGAGAAGAATGTGATTTAGTAGTGACAGTTCGATTTGATGAAAAATCAACTGTAAACTTCTTTGTATTGTAAACATTTTGATGGTTTAGAGCTATATTTTAGTAACATTTCAAGTAAGCCATAAAGTTGGATATGCTATTTCATGTTTTGATGTTACATTTTGCATTTCATTTTCATTGCATGCTTATGATTTTCTATAATTTTAAAGGTTCCTTTTGCTATCTTTTAACGTCGTTTTATCTTAGCATTTCACATCATTATCTTTTCTAAATTATACAATATGTTTTTATAGTATTTTATACTTAGTTGCGTCACCCACGTGATGATCTGAGCGTTCGGCTCGAGTCTGAATAGAGTCACTTCACAATAGAGTGAAAAAATTGCTTACGTTATTTATTTTCACAAAGCCCGCTATAATACGGGAGCCTCGTGCACTTGATTTCATTTTTTTTAATATTAAGGTTGTATATAATTTGTTGTAATGATAATGTGATTGTATTGCAGCGATGCACGGAGGAGATGTTGAATGGTTATGCAAGGCAATGTGGTGTGGCATAATACGCCCAATGTAAATGCTTACTATCGCTAAAAAAATTCTCTCACTACGTTCGCGGGCCACCAAATGTCTCTGGAACGTTCTACAAGCTCGTATAAAACCAAGTGAAAAAAGAAAAAAAAAACCGCTGGGATAGGATAATGGAAAAGCACATAGAGGACACCACACCAGTGCTATCCAATAAAACACAGCAAGTCTTTCTTTATGTTCACTTCCACTTCTTTAGACTTCAAAAATCTCCAGTTTACCATAGTTATCACAAGCAATGGCGTCTTTGCAGCAAATTGGGTTGGGAATGGTGATGACGAAGAGCGTACCTTCTTTTGAAGGGCTCAAAAGTGCGCCTTCGATTTTCAGAATTTCTCCTTTAATCGGTGCCTCAGGTGCTGAAATTAATAGTAGAAACTTCAAGAGGCTTGTTGTAAAAGCTGCCACAGTTGTTTCACCTAAGGTATTAGGTTTTTAATTTATTTTTTTTCCTTTTCATTTTACAATTTGACAGCTTGAACTTTTTGGTCCGTCCTGTAATTTGCTTGAGTTAGTTTGTATTGTTGGATAAATTAAAATTTTACTGTTGAGACGTGTCTTCAAATAGTACAATAATATACCAGTCCTTTGCACTGTTGCACATTTATACATCGATCTCATTCAGTAAGAGTATGATGTAAAAATATTGGAGAACTTGAAAATGGATTCTGTATTTTTCTTTTATTTCTTCCCCTTATGATTACATGGCCCGATACGATTTGTGATAAATATCCGAAGTTTCTTCTTATTTTTCGTTTGCCAACAAGAAAAACGAGGACCTCATTTGTGTGACCTACGGTCTTTATAATAGTAGAGATGTTAGTCAACTAGTCGACTAGTAGTTGACGCAATGAGAGGTTAGGCAAAATTAACAGCCAGATCAAAGCAGACTTTTTGCATTATTTATCAACTGTTTTGTTGTTGAAGCGGCTACTTTTGTTTGAGGATCACTAACGTGGATTGTTAAAAGGGACCCAAATCTTAATGCTTTAGGGCATTTTTTCAATATTTTAAAAAAAAATTATGAATACTAAATAATTTTAGCTCCTTCACAAAAAAATCATATACAATTTGATAACCATCTGTCCCAGCGGCATAGACTGAATGATTATGATTAACATGACATGTGAATGCCGTTTTTATGCAACTTTTTGGCATACCACTGCTGTTTTATGTTTTTTTTTTCGATTAAGCTCCATCTAATTTAGTTTTTTGATATGGCTATGCTGTTTTATCATAATTTTTTTCAGTGCAACTCTTAAACATATGATTTCTTATGTTAGATCATTGTCGCTGTTGTGATTCATGATGATCATTCATTGTTTTTAGTTTTCGATATGGTGTTGCCGAATTTGCTTTGGAACAAGGGTAAAATAGTAAATTACTCGTTTTGAATCCTCTATCATGTCCTTCCTATAACAATTTTATTTTAGTCACAATCCCATTAAAATTATATTTTCTTGTTCAAAACCGGAGTCTTGTTAACAAGGCGTTAATGATATGGGGAATAAAATGTAATTTTTCGATTATAATATCTTCTCAAAGCAATAACTGATTAGTGGTTATTGCCTTATAAAAATAGTTCATAATTACTTAACTTAGCATTGCCTTGTTTGTTTTTCCCTCTTTCCCCTTTCTTCTTCTCTTTAACTTGGTATTCTCGTCTCGCACCAGTTCATTCAGTCAATGAAGCTGCAGTCGGTTCTGATGATTATGCGTTTGATTCAGTAGATGAGTCAGTCGGTTCGGAAGTTGGTTCAGCGATAGATGTAGTCGATGGGGTAGAGGGTCTGCAGATACTCGTCGAGCTCCTCATTGCCCCAATCTTCCCTGTAGGCTTTTTGCTCCGCCAGCGCGACAACTGTTCAAATCATTTGACGTCGTACCAAAATCATTTTCTTCGTTTCCTCAATTACAATATGCCAACTTCTAATTCTCTCTTTCTCTCACACACACTGTTTATACATTTTATTGATTTTATCAGTTTTCTCCGTGTCCAATAAGTTTTTTTACTTTTTTTTTTTTGGGTCTCCAATTATTTTATACATAAGATACTGTCTCCAATTTTTGTGTCTGTCTCCATTGTCTCTCATCTTTTCATTTATATTTTATTGCTTAAATTAACCCCCTCATTTCGATTAATGGTGAATGAGGTGTGATTGGCACATGAGATATTTAGTGATATGGAGATGAAGGATCTCAACTACTTTGCAAATAAGCTTTTCCATGTACCTTTGTTTTGGTATTGATAACTTATTAATCAATATTTTTTTATTTTCGTTGACATTTGTAAAAACAAGAATAGTTTATTTTTGCAAAGGGTGTGCTAACCTAAATTCCTATGAAAGATATTATTGTTTGGGTAAGGTTATAGAAGATTTAGAAAGCAGGTTTATGCTATATCTAAAGAGAGTTAAATATTGCAAAATGGACTTGTAAGCTATGCTGTTACGGCCTCCGCAAAGCCTTAGTTGGTGTTGCTTTGCAATTGTAATGCCCCATCCTTTTATTTTGGTGCTTTATTCCACCCCTTCAACCGAGGCGCCTACAATGCATTAAGATCTTTTTTTAGACAGTAAGAAAATGTTTTTTCAGTATGATATTTTTCTAATTGGACAAAATGAAAAACAATTACATTAAAAGCACTCAATTATTTTCCTTTTTATGGATGAAGCTCATCATGTTCCGATAGTATTTCAAAATTTAATTCCTAATTCTATATTTCATTTCAAATTTATAGGTAATCAATCGAGAAAATTTCCTTTTCACAATTCAAAATAAGGGTAAAGTAGACGTTTTTTTTTTAATTTCTCACTTCTTCATAATTTGATTTCAATGATTTCTTCATTTTCCTATCTTGATTTTGTTTATTTTAAAATTCTACTTATGTTCTGTATATAAGCTAAAGTAATATATACTGTCAAGAAAATTTTGAATTTTTCACTATTGTTATTCTTTTTAGTTTGAAGCTTTCATGTTATTGGGCATAGAAATATCTAAATTTAGTTATTTTATAAATATCTTCAATACAAATTTTAGTACATATGTAATCTACAAACGAAATGATTATGCATATGCATACATATCATTAATAGTAAAATAATACATAATAATCGTTTAATCAAAACCAATAGATTTCGTACAGTATGTGGTTATTGTTTTTATATATTTTAGTTCAAAATGCATTTGTATCAAACTTATATGGCGAGTACCTACTTTCATCCCTGCTCCGTCTTGACCCTCTCGGTGCCCAATGCGTTGCTCTGCCTCGAAGAACATAGCCATAAAAGTATTTTTGTCATTTAGTGACCATATTTGATAAAAGTATACATGTAGTTAGCATTATGTAGTAGCATTATGTATAGAAGATAGTCCCAATTGATGATATATTTCTCATACTTATAGGTCATACGAATTGCTATGAATAAAAAGTGATTATTTATGTATGGTTTTTAGGAATAACTTTGTTATATGAAATATGTATATATTTGTTCAGTATACATCCCTTAAGCCAATGGGTGATCGAGTGCTTGTGAAGATAAAGTCATCAGAGGAAAAAACATCTGGTGGCATATTGCTCCCAACCACTGCTCAATCAAAGCCACAAAGTGGAGAAGTTGTTGAGCTCGGCGAAGGTAAAACCATCGGCAAGACTAAAATTGGTATCAGTGTCCCGGTTAGTATCAACCCACCTTATTTGTCATGAACTATATACTTTTTGCTATATGCAAGTTTTGATGGTTCAGTAACATATTAAATGTAGGTTGGATCTCAAATTGTATACTCCAAGTATGCTGGAACAGAATTGGAATTCAATGGTACAAATCATTTGCTGTTGAAGGAGGATGACATTATTGGCATTCTCGATACTGATGATATCAAGGATCTCAAACCTTTAAATGATCGTGTATTGATCAAGGTAAGCGATCTTGCAAACACTGAGACAAACTATAAATGTGAAAGAAGTTGTTTACAGAATGTTATATCACTGATGCATTGCTTTTACATGAATGTTAGCTTAGTTTGCAAAATGTATGTGCAAATTTAGAAATGATATAAATCCATAACCCAAGTATTGTACTCGTAAAATTGTTTAAATTCAAAACGAAAGCTCCTTGCATAGAAAATAACTTCAACCCTTGTATCAAAGAGAAGATGCAACAGCGTTAATGTATTCATATTTCATATGTTATATGTCATTTTTTAATATGCATTTTTTTACTGCATATTGTATAAGCTTTTAGTTATGGGATTCCAGGGATGCATATATTATTTCTTATTGTATCCCTAACAGGTGTGGGTACAGATAATTTTTAGATACAATCAATTTGGATATCTGTTGCTTAGTTCATTCTTGTTATAAATATGAGATATTAGATATACATTTTGTGTGTGCACCTTCAATCGTGCATGCACGTGGATGTGTGTGCATGCGGTCACATGCATATGTGCGGTGTTTACTTGAAAATGCACGTGGATGTGTGTGCATGCGGTCACATGCATATGTGTGGTGTTTACTTGAAAAAGTAGAGAATTAGTAAATGACATGTTTTCGGAGAAATCTGGATGATACACTGCATAGGAATGCATGCATACATAATGCATGTTTTCTCTCTTTTAAATTTCATGCATGCTACATATGAAAAAACAGCGTTTATATAATTTTACTTCTGGAATTTGGTTAGTCTTTTTTTTAAGATACGAAATCAACGTTTACGCTTGTTAACTTTAGGAATTACGCATCTTTATGCCCTAATTTTATTTAATACGTTAAACTTAAATTACTTCATACAAGAAGATGAATTCACATGATATAACAATTAATCTACTTAGCTATCTTAAACATTAAGCTATGAAAAGTAATGCTTATAAATCATTTTTTTAAGAACATAAATATCCAAAAGAAAGTTCTACATGCGAAAAATTATTGGTGGTTAGAGAAATTAATTTTTTGATAGATAAAGAATCATCACATTATTTAGGACAAAATTTACTTTATATAACTCAAACAAAATGAACCAACACTGAAGAATTTACAACGAGGACGCTAGGAAGCATCTTAGACATAGAATGCGTAGTGCCATTTAAATATCTTTAAAATAAAGTTAGTGTAGTAAATATACAAAATACATATTTTTCACATTATAATATCATTCTCCATAAATTTAAGTTGATTGAATTTTTGAACGAAAAAAAGTGTGAGAAAACATAGTGATTTTTGATAGTTTTTCTGTTTCAATAGGAGACTTCTGAGCCAATTTGTAATAATTCATTTTTTAGAAACAAAAAAGACTAGTTTATTTCATATATTAAACTTTCTTGAATAAAAGTAAAATCTTGTCGATTATTTTACAACAGTACTTTATTTAATGACATTGGAATGTGAATTCAAAATGCTATTTGAATCTTGAAATGTGAATAAAATATTTACTTGAATGAGGAATTAAAAGATGATTGTATGGATTAAAATATTAGTTAGCATAAGAAATAAAAAGATGTAAGGATTTAAGCAAATAAGTAATACTTAATATTTCTTGAAACAAGAAAAACTCGTTTAAATTATTATATACCGAACTTTCTGTGAGAAGGAAATTCATTTAATTTTTAAAAGTTAAATTTTTTTGACCGGACTCCTATCCTTTTCGTCGTTTTTTGTGTTATATTTGTGTCATAGATTAAACTATACATACGTACATTAATTAATTAATTAACCACTTGACCATGCATTTATTTCTAATTTTCTAATTTTTAATATCTAGGTTTGTAGGTAATGCATGTAGACCTGTCAATGGTGCGGGTTTTGACACAAACCCAGTCTGAAACAAGTATGGGTATCCCCCAGCAGGTTTAGAAAGCCTGATGGGCCGGGCTTGGATATTGAGTTTGAAGTACCCAGCAGGCTTGGACCAGACTTGCGTTTTGGTTATTATAACCGGGTTTAGGTTTGGGTTTTAAGCTACCTGGACCGAAACTGGTCCGTTGACAGGCCTACACACATGCACATACATTTTTGGTTACTCTACATCCTGGTTGGTTGCCAAGCCGTTAGGCTAGGTGGGCTGCCGCTACGACTAATGATTTTCAACTTATGCATAACATATGTTAAAGATACCATACAAAATATATGCATACATATATAATCTGACCTAAACCGAACATTATCAAGTGATCCATTTGTGTATAAAAGATTACAATGATATTTCGTACGAAACATGATTTGGCGTCTTCTTGTTTTTTTTTTTAAAAAAAAATTGAAAACACGTGGAAACGTATTTTTAGAATATGAAAACCTTTTTGACAAACAGTTCAAGATTTTAAATAACCAAAGCTTATAAAGTAATTGCTATAACAGTATAAAATATGGAAAACAAATCATCATTATTTTGACTATCAGATGATTTTTCATTATTGCCATATTCATTTGAATATGCAATATGTTGTTTGTGATTAAAAATGATAATAGTTGTTGGATGTAATCTAGCGTTTGTTCTAAATTTACTGAAAGCATTGAAGAAGAAGAAATAACACTATAAATTTAATCAATACGAACTAAATTATTTCGTAAGCATTATTTTATTTTTGTAACATATTTAACAATAACTACATGTCAGTTTATAATGACATTAATAATGTGCAAAATTGCAAAATTCATGTAATTTTTTGTCAATAACTAAATATAATTTTTTGTTAGAGCATGTTTCCATGTTCTCAACTTTCACATTTTTAAGGTTGCATTTTCCTGTTTTTATTTTCCAATTTTGGCATTTTTAAAGTTTTTCTTTTCTTGTTTAGGTTTTCAACTTTCACATTATCTAAAGTTGAATTTCCTTATTCCTTCCATTTTTGTATTTGTTTGTGACAATTCCCATTCAGTAAAAGTAGTTGGATGTTGAAAGAATGTAATATAAGTTTCAGCATAACAAAATATCTACTGAAATATAATCCAAAAAGAAAAAACGAAAAAAAAAGGAATCCGGTATGATCAAAGTTAAGGGCTAGTTTGGTTTCGCTTTGGATTTTGCATTTTTAACGTGCATTACAAAACATGATGAGAGCGGAGGGGAAGGTTAAAATTTTAAGACATTACGACAATGGAGGGACGACGGAAGGAATGAATTATTTTCCATGCCTAAAATTTTGAATCATTTTTCAGTCTGGCTGTGTTCTAAAAATTTGGACGGAAACCTTTAGTGTTTGTGATTTGAAATTCATGCTGACTTGAATAAGTGTGTACCAACAATGTGGCAAATGCAATTGTTTCAGATGAGATTCATCCGTACGCCTATGTGCTTCTCAAGCATAAAGCTTGAATCAAAAAAATTCTTTAAAAGTTTGGTGAAATTAAGATTTTAATGTTAGCCGCATCGTCTTGTTTTTTTTTTAAAAATTATTTTATGCACTGGATTGAGCACTTGATTTCATTTTATTTTGTGCACTGGATTTAGCGTTTACTTAGGAAGCTGCATTTTCTTTCTAATGCTCATTGATATAATTCTTAATTAATGAAGCACGATTGAAATTATAGGTAAAGGAAGCTGAGCAGAGAACTGCAGGTGGATTGTTGCTCACTGATGCTACTAAAGAAAAGCCTTCCATTGGCACGGTCTGTAGTTTTCCTTGCATCTGTAGCATCTTATTGCATTTCTACAAAACTACAAGGCGCCCAAAACATAATTCATGTAAACCAAACACATTTAAGTGCTTAAAAAACTGAAATAACCTCCTGATGCAGCATGTTTAACTATTTTTAGAAACACCAAATGAAATAACTCCATCACGGTAGATCATAAATACAGATAACAAAGATTTAGGGGTTACTGTATTAGGTACTTAAAGTACTTCAGATATCGGTAGCACAAGGTTCACTGTATATAACGAACTTATCGCCAGGATATCTTCTTTCCCATTCCCATGCTACTTCTTTTACATGTATGTATATGTATATATTAACATATATTGTGACGTATGTAACATGGGGGAATGCAGGTGGTTGCAGTAGGGCCTGGTCCTTTAGACGAGGAAGGAAACAGGAAGCCATTGAGCCTGACACCTGGAAGCACAGTCTTGTATTCGAAGTATGCAGGAAGCGAGTTCAAAAGCGGAGATGGTTCAGAATACATTGTTTTAAAAGCATCCGATGTCATTGCTGTTCTCTCTACTTAATCATCAATTTTGAGTAGTCCGGTTAGATTTGTATCTTGTTTTAACGAGTTAGCATTTTTATTACTACATGTGAAGCTGTACAATTGGCTGGCCTTATGTGACTGTTGTACGAGATTCAGTAATTGACCAGCCAATCAGATTATAATTCTTCATGGTTGGAACTGCAATCTTGTGTTGGAGTATCAGCTATAATGGCTATATAATCCTTTTTTATACTGCATTTTATAGTGTTGTTGCACTTAGTCAGCAGGTCTTTCTCTCTATTGGATAACTACAAAACTAAATGATAAACTTTGGTGTCGTATGCCTACTATGCACTTATATAAACATAATATTAAATCAAACGCACATGCGTGTATAATATTCTGTATAACAAAACATTTATGTCCAATGAATCGTTGCATTTTCTGCAGCAGAGAAATGTGCAATTATATGTGTATCATTAATGGCCTTAGTACAATTTAAAAAAATGGATGATATCGGTTTGATATCCTAATTTGTGCGGTGATTCTGTTAAATTAAGACAAATGATATTCTTAAACATTAATAGAAATTTTTTAAAAACTTTATAAAAATAAACTCAATCCATGCTATCAGATTCTTGAAATTTTTCGGCAGCGTATATGAAGAGCGAAAACAATTGTACGTAGAAATATGATTATAATTTTACTGACGCAAATATTTAATGTTGAATTTAATCATAACCTTCCAACCGTTTATATAATGTAAAATGAAGTCTATTCATTGGAAATTTCTTTGAGAACATTCTACATGACTGTATTAAATATTATTAACCCAATGAAATTTGTAAGAAATGTGAATTCGTTCCGTAGCGCTTTAATTCTCCTAATAGCTTGTACATCAATCAAAAGTTCGACTTCAGAATCCGAATGAAAACGACTTCAGAATCCGAATGAAAACGAAAGAATTCGAAGATTTATAAAGGAATTAAATAACCATTTGAAGCAATCCATGGTTCTCCCAACAGACCATTTCTGTGGGATGTCCGATGCAACGCCAACTTCATACGAACAAAAATGACCATTAAGCGGTACCACAATCTTGAATAACAGACCAATTTAACACATCCTGGCTGCGGTTAAATTTTGTTCGGATGGACAAATTTAAAGTGTATTTACCATTCAAGAACATATACAAAAGCATTATTGTCATATGCCACACATAATTTGCACTGTAGACCTAACACAAAAATGCAACTTAACTCTTAAATACGAACGTTACGGGATGAAGATGCTGAATTGTTTTTTTACTAATTGTATTTACTTAATACATTTAAAAAAAACCACATATATTTAATCATATTTTTGTGTTGAATTCATACATAGTTAATTTGAAATTTTATTTCTAAGTTGAAATATCTAATTTTCTGTGAGTTGAAACTTTTATTTATATTATTAATTAATAAATAACAAATTTGTAAAGTAATTTATTTGCTAGATCTATTTTAAGTGATATTAATACTTGGTAAATATTTGTAGAGGAAAATTTGAATTTGTAAAAAAGCTTAATTGTCGGATCCTAATTTTAAACGATGCTGAATTTTAATAATACCTGTAGAGAGACATTTTTGGTATTTAATGCCGACATCAAAAGAGTAACAACAAATATATTAAAACTATTAATAAAGAATTACAAGGATAATTTTGAAATTTCACGGTCGGATCAAAATTTTGCGTTTCCAAACCGATGAAAAACTAAAAAAATATTTACGCACCTTCATCAAAAGTTAAACCAAAGATGACATCAATTAAACATATGCACTAAATTCCCTTGCTAACAGCACAAATACAACGATGCTGGTAATAACATTACAAACAATAAAAGAGTAACCAACAAATCAACAAATCCAAAACATTATAGCATCAAACTGAATGCAGAATGAATGAATAAACTTAGATGTGCTCTATACAAACGATAACAAAGCATTTGAGTGAGTTATTTAAAAGGAAAAGTTGGCTGAATAGGTAACGCGTTTGGTAATGTGAATGGGTATTTAAGCGAAGCTTTTAAAATGCTATTTTTAATTTAACTAATTTGTAGTTAACTAATTATTTATTTTGTTACGTAATACACATTTAATTAAAATGAAATAACAACACAAAAATCGAAATAAACATAAATTAAGTATACAAGCCTATGAAGTAAAAAAAAATGATACAATGTTTCAGTGCTGCCCTGCAACAATAATTTTATCTTCTATGATATTTCGAATTGTTAACATTTTAAGACCTACGTGTCGTTTGTTGAATGTTTTTTCAAATAAGATCCCCTACGGAGGGGGGTCCAGGTGGGGGTGGCAACCCCCAAGGTGGGGTGCGGGGGCAACGCCCCCGCTACGGGGTTATCTCACTCCCTATATAACTACGCATTCCATCAGTGCAGAGTACAATCCGATTCTTCTTCTTCTTCTATATCAAACTCGTCTGAAAACTTCTGAGTGTTTCTTCTGATCTGAGCAAATAATCACAACTTACTCGGATTAACCTCTATTGTATCCTGAAAGAAGGTTTCCGTTCTACCCACTGTGACAAAGAAGGGGAAAACATTCTTAAAAGACAACGATTTCTTCGTGCCTTGAAGTGATTAGTCATACATTAGATTATATTATTCAACATCGTTTTACCTGTTTAGTTGCTTCTTTTAGTGCAGTTCTCATACTGTAATATCCCTCCCACTATTTGTCTAAAATAAGATTTGGATCATCATCATAAGTCATAAAATTTGAATCATCCTTGTTGTATTTTTGTATGACATTATGTATAAGCATTGTAGATAAGATAACTTTTATTTGAGTTTCAAATTAGTATGTTGGCATATTCTTTATAGTGACATATTTTTACTTCCATGTTTCAAAAATTCTCTCAGTTGACATACGTAAACTCAAATGATAAAAATTAAAATTCCATCGATCGATTTTGATTGATTTGGGGTTTTACGAAAATGTAGAGTGTGATATTTAACACTATGATAAGGTGGTAAATAACCATGCTGAAGTGGATATTCTGAATCAACTACATAATAATGTCCAAATAAAGGGTGAAAAAGTTAAAGTTTCTATCATTTATAAATGAATTAAAAATTCTACCATCATGCACAGTACCTTCCCGACCAACCATAACATAAGCAAATTGTAAATCGAATGAGCATGTTGCAAAAATATTCTACATGGCAAAACTTTTTCAACCAATATATGAAATAACTCGATTTGTGTGTCATCTCATGTGTGTACTATTTATAGCACTAACACAGTTTCTATAACATGGATGGCAATGGTTTGAAGTTCTAATATGATCTAAAACAGTATTAAACTGAAAATCATCTGGGGTGATAGTATATTTAGCACGTTACAGTTTCTAAAACAGCATAAAAGCAAGCAGAAATTGTACTACCTGACATTTGATGTCTTTCGTTCATCTGTCGATTTGAAAGCACTGCAGCTACGGTTTATACTAATATTGCAACCGCTTCTTTGATACTAATTTCTTCAAGTCATACCAAAATTTAATATTGCAATCAGTTCAAACATAAATTCTAAATAAGAAATCAAGTTTTAGTGTATGCCTACAGCAACAAAATTTAATGGACAGTCGGAACGTATCAAAAGAATCCAATACAAAACGAAACAAAAACGATACTGGAAAAAAGTTGGAGGAAAAAAAAAATGGAACTCCATTAAACGACAAACAAAAACTCCATTAAATATTTGAATACATGGCAGTGTATCAGTAATTGAAGCTTCATTCCCATCCAGTGGCTGCAGGAGCAACGCCTTCTGCTGGAGGTACTGCTGCATCCCACTCAGCTGCCACTGGAGCTGCACATTTTTTAACCACAAACTCATCAGAAATACTGCTTTCTTCAACTTTAAATCATATCACGATAAATACACATCAAATTCCTACAGGCTAAAACCCATGTAATGTTAAGTCCACTAATGAACATATTTTTGGATCATTCTCATTTTATGTACTTGAACTACAACATACTTAAAAAACATACAATAAGCCAAACAGATTTTGGAAGAAGCAAAAAGTGAAACTTTAAACATTGCACCACTTGTGAATACCAAATATCAAACACTAGAAACACAATTTGGTCAGGAAATGTGGATGTCACTCTGCTTAACAAGTGGGATACTGAGGTAGTGTGTTTGATTTACAAACAAGTTTTGTGTTCTACATTTTCAATATTTGTGTGGAGGAGTGGAGTAGTTGGGCATTCTGGTCAATCCAATGGAAATAAGAGATAGAAAAGGATAGATTTTGATATTCTCCAGAAGACGGAAAACACGAAAAAGTAAGATAGGTTTGGTTTAAAATGAGTTTTGTGTTTTGAGTTTCCAATATTAATTACAAATATAAAAGGAGTGGAGGATGTACGAATAAGGTGAAAGGAAGATGGAGCGGGTCACGAAGAGGATGGAAGAACGATGAAAGGATTGATTGTTTCTCGTGCTTCCCTCATTTCTCAAAACACGAAGGAAAAAAAAATTGTTTGCTATTTTATATGCTTACTTTGTTTTCTAAATTGATCGTTTTCCACAATATACATGCGTTGTGCGCATTTTTGTATGGACAAAATCCCAAAACTAGAAATGGTAAAGGAAACACTACCTAAGTTACGATTCTACATGTTAAAAGCCATTTTTCAAGTCGACCATTTTCCACCAACTTCCGCTCTTCCATGTATTTTAAAGTACACATTGAAAACGCAAAGCACAAAACTCAATTTTTAAACCAAACACTCTAAATCTTTACCTTGAAATTTTAGTTAATTTCAATTGACGGTTGTTCTGATAGCATAATTAATGAATTAAACATAATATATATTAACAGTCCAGCGGAAGACGAATGACTGGATGAATAAACTATAACACACTCAAAACCGTGTGCTACAAAAGAGAAAACTGGATGAACAAAAAAAATCGAACCTTGAACAGCCTCCCAGTCAGCACCAGTAGCTACAGGAGGAGGAATCGGTGCTTCAGTCCAATCTGCACCAGCAGCACCCCATTGGTCATTTGCTCCCATTCCTGTGTATTCAACCGCAGTGTACTCTGGACCAGGCAAAACTGCTTCTGCCTCTTCTTGCTCCTTTGCCTCTTCTGGATCTCTATAGAAGAAGAGATCAACCTACAAAACAACATTATATATATTGCATATAATTTCACATTCAAACTAATAATCATATAGCTGCCATTTCAAGGAAACAACCTAAAACTGAGAAAACACTGTTTTAAACAACATTATATATATTGCATATAATTTCACATTCAAACTAATAATCATATAGCTGCCATTTCAAGGAAACAACCTAAAACTGAGAAAACACTGTTTTACTCGGTATGCGTGTAAATTCCCACATGGTCTCAATTACAGATAAAGGCGGTGAAGCAAATTCAACACACATACGCTGTTTATCTATGTTGCAAGCAGGTTACAATTTCAACAAAAGTTGAAACACACACCTGTCACAAAATATGACTGCAGGTGAAATGTCGTCTAAAAGCACTTAGTATACAACAGATATTTAGATGGGAATTCGAGATTTAAACATTTTAAAAAATAATAATGGAAGAACATTTTTATGGCAGGAAAGCATTTTGATTTGCAAAATTCAAACTAAGCAAACCTAATTATTAGAAAAACAACAAGGGTATAATTAGCTGTTAATTAAGGTAATTGCTACAATCATACCCAGCTTGTAAGAAGATTGATCTCGCACAATCAGTTGTAAGAGAAAATGATACAGTGTAGTAAGCAAATGAAATATACCATCACATCCCATTTGTGTCCAGGAGCAATAGTTCCTCGCATCTGAAGAACCATTCTAGCCAACAACCAGAAAAGGCATCCAATACTGTGCTTGCCTTTGTTGTTTGCTGGAATGCCAATATCAACATGTCTCATTGGTGAATCAGTATCACAGAAAGCAATGGTTGGAATATTTCCAAGAGCTGCTTCTTTGATTGGCTGCAACAATTTGTATTCCCTTTTGTTAAAATAATAATCATTATTTTATATATATTTATAAATTGAAGTTACTTCATTATGTGCAGGTCTAAAGTAATTTTCCTGAAATCCAACAAGGCCTTCCAGTGTTAACAAATTATGTAATTAACAATCAAGAAGGGCACAAGGATGCCATTTTAATTTAAGTGCTGAGTAACAGGGAAAATGACCTGATGATCGGTTCTAGGGTCAGTGAGGATAAGTAGGCGAGGCTCACAAAAGGAAGTCTGGAGCTGATTGGTGAAAGTACCAGGAGTATGTCTCCCGGCAATAGGATGAGCACCAGTGTACTGGGCAAACTTCAAAACAGCTCTCTGACCATATGGCCTTGCAGACTGAACAATAATATCTTGAGGATTCTCGATAGCAACGATAACCCTTGCAGCGAGGTAAAGCTTTTCCCATGTCTTGCCAAGGTTGATGATGAAAATACCTTAAGTATTAAATTGAAAACTATTATAGGACAAAATACACACACACACAACAATAACCTTATGGGTGTCAACTGAAATGTATTTTAATCGCAAATCTGTTGTCACCATTAGACCACAGGCAATGTTAAAGTGTTAAAACATCTTAACTTGTAAGGAATGCAGATATTTTTTTCTCAAGCTGACTTTACTGATTCTTACAGTTTAACTTTGACATTGTACTATGTCAAATAATTTTATGCTTCCATGGATAAAACCAGTGTTTTGAAAACCAGACCCGGCCTCGGTCGGACCGCGAAGCTAGTCGATCCGGAGTTCAGTTAAACCTCTTTTCTGTCAGAACCACTGGTTGAACCGCGATTTAGGGTTGAACCGCTCCAGAGAAGGGCAACTGGACCGTTGCTGTTCTCCAATCACTCTTTTTTTCTGCTCAAAAATAAAATGGCGGAACCCTACATCGTACCATATCTCGCCCTACTTCGTGATCGTCCCACATTCTTCTTCCATTGCCGCAGCGTGCTGCCTCAACTACCATCGCAACCTGCTGCATCGGCCTCTGTCATAACATAAGGTGTTGGCTAATTTGCTGAAGATTGGGTAATTGGGTGTTTTAAATTACTTTAATTTTTGGAATACTGTTCATGATTTCTGCTATCGAACTACTGTGTTATAATGATTTGGTTAATCTTTTGAGTTATAATGATTTGGTTAATTTTTTAATATATTTTTTCATGGTTTCAGATTGATGATAATGAATATTGTGACTATTGAATATGAGAAAGAAGTGATTAATGAACAACTTTGGAATTGATAAATTGCTGAATAATGGACTACTGTTAATAAATACTATGGTGTGAATGGTGAATACTAAACACTAATATATTTTTGATGATGCTAAGAAATTACGGGTGGGAGCTCTGTAGTGGACGTTTGAAGGTTCATGCTATTTTGGTATTCGTATCTAGGTGTCAACTATTAAATTTGTTAACTTTTAGTATATTTTAGTTTAAAATCATGATTTAATGTTTGAGTTTATGTTATTTTGGTATTTATATGAAGTTAGGTGAATTATTATTATCAATTTGTATGTGTTTGATTATGTTATTTGAGATCTGAGTCTGTAGTTTACGTTTTGAATGTACAGTGAAAATTGCACGGTTTCGACGGTTCAATCGGTTCGACCTTCTAAACCTTAAACCTGAAGACGTCACGGTCCGACTTGCGGTTTGGTTTTCAAAACATTGGATAAAACTATCAAAAATTGAGGGCAATGTGTTCACTCTACTTAAACATCATATTCAGGTAAACTTCGACCATTATTACATCGCAGTTATCATAAATCAGCCAATGCATATGAACTCTCCAAAGTGCAGAACATTGTGAAATTTTCAATAATGTTATAGTTATAACTTTATTTTTTTTACCTTTGATATAATTAAATTAAAAGCGTTTAGCGAGTAATATGTATTTCAGTAAACCTTTCTGTATAATATAATTCAGCCGACTAGAAAAAAATGAATAGCGTATATTTCACCACTTACAATAATTCAACCCATTAAACATAAACGGAAATAACCCACGTTTTGGATATTTCCAACTGATACTGCAAACTAAGATTTACGTGTGCATGTAGTACTTACTCAAAATCAAATAATTAGAACTATATACAATAGCATAGAAACGATACCATCAGATCTGCGCTTGAAGACATATCGCTCCATTTGAAAATCGCAGTTCTTTGTACCCAAATGAACGTTGGCGGCCAGCATCATTTGGATATCTCTTTCTTTCTGTGAAAGTGCTCTAGTAGCCATGATTGCTTCGAATAAGGTGTAAAACCCAAAAACCGCCCTGCTTTTTTTATTGATTTGCTTGAAGGAGGAGGAGTCGGCGGCTGGACAAATGGATAAGAATATTTATACCGAGAGTTGGAAACCTAAATGCGCTAGTTACAGAGAGCTCGGTATTTATTTAGGCCAGTTATATTACCACTCCCGTAATATTCTTAGCAACCCCCGTAATTCATACAAAAAATGAAACCACATTAATCTCTGTTGACACCCACTCCTATTTCCCGTATATTCTTTATCGATTTCATTTTCCGTTGATTAGAATCATTCTTATAAAAAACATCAAAGATTTAAAAAAGGTAATTTTATTTTCTGGTTTTGTGTTTTATTTGGATAATTAATCTATTTATTGTTTTAGGGTTATTAATTTTTTCCTAAAAACATGGAGTCCTCGTTGAATTTTTCCTAACATTGAGTTTTCCTAACAAGCATTGAGTTTTTTCTTAAAAGCATTGTGTTTCCTAACATGTTTTTTTTTCCTCTTCTTTTTTCTATTTTGTTTGTTAAATTTGTTTAAACTGCTTAAAAAGATTGTGATTTGGTTGAACTTTTGATCATATTTGATTTAGAGTTTGAAGATGAATAAAAGCATGGACATCAAGCTTGAAAATTTTCATTCAGCATTAAGCATGAACGTTTGTCAGATTTATCTAGTTAGAAAAATTTCACACTTTGAACATGTTGCCAAAAAAATTCCATGTAAGCTTCATTGGTGGTCGTTTTAGAATCTCATATATACGATATTAAGACGTGCACTTCAGGTGTGTTCTACTAATAGATGAATTTAATTTCTCC
This sequence comes from Allium cepa, assembly GCA_030765085.1. Lineage (NCBI taxonomy): Eukaryota > Viridiplantae > Streptophyta > Magnoliopsida > Asparagales > Amaryllidaceae > Allium > Allium cepa. The sequence continues at coordinate 594,586,618 of CM060928.1, forward strand.
GGTAGCATGATTTGCTGAGAATGTAAGGACAATTGCGTCTAAGATTATTTTTAACTAATGAGATGAGTAAAGAGATAAATATGGTGAAAATAGAATTAGCCATTGATTTAATTTCGTGTTAAGGCTCGAGTTTGACGATAATAAATATTGTGATGTCATCTTATATTATATCCGTCCCAGCGTTATGACACACGCTTTGTGACAAATTGTATATGTTTAACGTATTTAAAAGAAAATAATTTGCGCAAATATTTAATCATATTTTCACGTTTAAATTATATATGATTAGTTTCAATTTTTATTTCTAAGTTGCAACATCTTATTTTTATTAGTTTGAATATTTATTTATATTATTTAATAAATAAAGAACGAATTTGTAAAGAAAGCTTATTTGTTAGATCTTATTTTTAACAACATATAATTCAAACAAAAAATGAAACCATATTAATCTCTGTTAACACCCCCACACACACACCACACACACAAAAACCCCGCCACCCCACGCCCCCCCCACCCCCCCCGCCTCCCCTCCACCCCCCTCCTCCCCCTCCCTCCTATTTCCACTATCTTCTTTATCAATTTCATTTTTTGTTGATTAGAATCATTCTTATAAAAAACATCAAAGGTTTAAAAAAGGAAATTTTTTTTAGAAACAGATACTTTATTAACAAGAAATGACATATATTTCCATGATATGCCTCGTTAAAACCTTGCAACCCCCTAACCTAAACGGATGCCTTACAAGAAAAAAGAGTACATATCACTTCCATATATTAACATTACAAAACTATAATTACAAAACCAAGTTGTTTAACAGATGGAGGAGTAAACAAAACATAAAACGCACTCAAAACCATCCATAGTAACAACTTGGTCAAATGACAAATATAAAGACCATTACAAAATACAAGTCTAAAAAATTAAAAAGGCGAAAAAAAAACCAGTCTTCACGTGGAAAAGGACAGAGCCTTCTTTAACACATTGAATCGTCTTTCGCAAGTGAAAAGCAGCATCCAGAAGAGAGAGGCAATGACACGGTTCTCGAAAAGGTAGATCTAAGAAACTAGATGCATCAAGAAATCTATAATCCAAACTCTTTAATCAAGTTCGAAAGGAAAACCGACGATTGATTGCCTACACAAAAATTTCAAGAGTAGATAAGGTGGAAGTCGGGGGACGCTGAGGGTCAGAAGATCTCATGGCGATATTCCAGTTTTCAAAGATAAGTCTCGTCTCTGTGTTTATATCTTGATTAGTAATTATATATTGCATTAGAATTTTAACGTCTTGAATTATCAGGATGCTTCTGATAGATGCTGGCATTTTGATTCCTCTAAAGATTCTATTGTTTCTCTCGCACCAGATGTTCCAAATCAGGGAAGTGAATGCAATGTTGGTAATTTGACTTATTAAAGTTTGATTCCTCTTTCTTTGACTGATGCAGTCCAGAATATGGTTAATATTGTAATTAAGATTGAAATCTATGTTGATTTTCTGCATGATACTGTCCAATAATCTACTTGAGTATGGGCATTTAAAGAAGAAATGGTCTCTATTTTCTAATTGACTTGAGCATAAATTACACTATTGATCAATATTATTTTTCCATCTACTAACACGATCCTTTGTGTTCAGTTTATTTTGTATGGCCATTAGAGCACGAATTGACATTTTCGGCACGCACCCTTTACCCCATATAATCTTTATCCAGAAATATTTTGTATGCTTGTTTCTGAGGTGATTCCATGATGATTTCAAAGTAAATTGTCCATTGTTACTGGGTATCCAGATCCAGTAGTTTTTTCCATTTGTGGCTGAATGTTAATATTATGAATAATTTGATGATACCGAGTAGGAACATATTCTATGTTTTGTTTCCATTGATTGTTAGAGATCAACACAGATACTTTCTTGTTGTATCCTCTTACCACAGACATGGCATTCCAGCCTATTTTATCTATTAAAGAGGAACCATTGATCCAAGGATCAAACAACAAATTTGTGGTGTCCCCATTGACAATGTTTTTATTAATGAGCATTTGCACCACTGTCTTGCTCGAAATAAGGTTTTCCAAGTATATGATGCAGTGGGATCTATGTTAGCAGTCCAGAAGTTTGCATTTTCACAATATTTATTTTGAATCCATTTAGCCCATAGAGATTCACCATTAATAAATTTCCACAGAAGATTAGTAGCCACTGCTTTAGAAATATCTTCGATTTTTCTTGTACCAAAGCCACCTTCAGTTTTTATTCTACACACATCTTCCCATTTCATTTGGTGAGCTTTAGATTTCCATAAAAAATTAGCACACAAAGTATTAATTCTTTGTGTTACTGTCAGTGGGAATTGTGTGAACTGAAGCCAGAACTGCAATATAGGATGAATAACCCTTTTTATTAATTCAGCTCTTCCACTGATGTTTAGCATCTTGCTGTGCCAATGGTTAAACTTTTTGTTTATTTTGTCTATCAGCCATCCAAAGTCCCTTGCTATTAATTTATTATTCGATAATGGAATGCCCAAATAAATTATTGGTAGGCTGCCAATGCTAAAATTTAAAATGCTCGCTATTTGGTTTTTATTTGTGGCCCATTTGCTAAGAAATAGCATAGTTTTTTTGCTGTTTAATTCTAGCCCTACTATGTTATTCAGATCTTGAAAAACATGCTTGATACACTTGGCATTTTCAATAGTAGCTTTGGTTAATATCAAAATGTTATTTGCATATATCAAGTGCGTAATCAAAGGTTCTGTTTGATATATGGGTTTTATATTACCTTTGAGAAATTCCATATCCAAGTTAATAGTCAGAAATTCCATAGCTATGGCAACAAATGTGTTGAGAGGGGGTCACCTTGTCTTAGACCTCTTGAACTATTAATGAAACCATATGGTGATCCTTCTATTAAGACCGAAAAAGTGGGAGTAGAGATACATTCATATATAAGATCCTCAAATGGAAGGGAAAAAATTCATTGATATCAGCATATGATGAATAAAATCTCTATTAATTTTGTCATACGCCTTATGCAGATCAATTTTCAGACATAAATTGTTAGATTTTTTCCTGTTGAAACCTCTAATCATTTCATAAGCCAAAAGGGAGTTTTCTGTAATAACTCTACCAGGTATGAATGCATTCTGATTATAAGAGATAAGGTCATTCAAAAATAACTTCATTCGGTTACAAAGGAGATTTGCTAGAATTTTATAAGACACGTTGCACAAAGAGATCGGTCTAAAATCAATCATATCCACTGCATTTGGTTTTTTTGGGATAAGACAAATAAATGTATGATTGATTTCTCTAATAATTTTCCCAGATTGAAGAACACTATTCATAGCCTTCCATATGTCATATTTAATTTGATCCCAATGGATTTTGTAAATTTTGGAATTTATTCCATCTGGACCAAGGGAACTATTGTCATTAATCTGGAAAATTATACTTTTAACTTCCTCAAGAAGAAACGGTTATGGAGGTTTATTTTTGCATTTCCCGATAGGATTTTCTTGCAACTTATGTCTGGAAATTGTACTGTGTCTCTAGGCGATGAAAAAAGATCTGAAAAATATTTTGTAGCTGAGATAGCAATTTTTTCTGATGCTGATGATCAAGAACCATTGTCTTTAAGTATGAGATTATTCCCTCTTGTTGGTTTAATTTTATTGATTTTCGAGAAGAAAAATTATGTAGGTTTATCTCCTTTAGTCAACCAGTTAATTTTCATTCTTTGCTCATTTTCTATCGCAATGCTCCTCATTATATCATGTATCTGGTCATTTTTCGTACTGTATTCTTCGACAAGATAATTGTTTAGAGGGTCTCGAACTAAATGCTTGTAAATATCATTGATATCTTCCTTTAACTTATCTAATTATGAGTATATATTGTTTCTATTTGAAATCCAAACTTTTAGATTAGCCTTCACATTTTTTAATTTACAGAGGAGTTTATTAAGAGCATTACCTGAATATTCCTGCTCCAACGCTTGCAGTAAAGTGTTCTGGTATCCTCTTTGAAGATGCCACGAATTGTTGTACTTGAAAGGTATGCATCATCTTTTCATATTCTGATTAGATAGCTTAATTATGATAGGTGTGTGATCGCTAATAGAGTGATTTCCAAAATTTATGCCATAGTTTCTGAACTTTTCATAACAAAAACCCTATCAATTTTACTATGTATAGAGAATTGAAAGCCTCCTCTCCATGTATAGTAATTTCCTGAAAATTCTGGTTCAAGAAATAAAAGGTAATTTTATTTTCTGCCTTAGTGTTTTATTTGAATAATTAATCTATTTATTGTTTTAGGGTTTTTAATTTTTTCCTAAAAGCATCGAGTCCTCATTGAATTTTCCTAACATTGATTTTTCCTAACAAGCATTGAGTTTTTTCTTAAAAGCATTGTGTTTCCCTAACATGATTTTTTTTCTTCTTTTTACTATTTTGTTTGTTAAATTTGTTTAAACTGCTTAAAAAGATTATGATTTGGTTGAACTTTTGATCATATTTGATTTTGAGTTTGAAGATGAATAAAAGCATGGATATCAAGCTTGAAAATTTTCATTCAGCATTAAGCATGAACATTTGCCTGGTTTATCTAGTCAAAAAAATTTCAAACTTTGAACACGTTGCCAAAAAAATTCCATGTAAGCTTCATTGGTGGTCGTTTAAGAATCTCATATAGTTCCGTACAAAATCAAGATGTGCACTTCAGGTGTACTAATATATGAATTTAAATTCTCCGGTAGCATGATTTGCTGAGAATGCAAGGACAATTACGTCTAAGATTATTTTATTTTAACTAATGGGACAAGTAAAGAGATAAATATGGTGAAAATCAAATTAGCCATTGATTTAGTTCGTGTTAAGGCTCGAGTTTGACGATAATAAATACTGTTATGTCATCTTATATTATATTCGTCCCAGCGTTACGAAACACGCTTCGTGATAAATTGAATATGTTTAACGCATTTAAAAAAAATGATTTGCGCAAATATTTAATCATATTTTCACGTTTATATTATATGTAGTTAGTTTCAATTTTATTTCTAAGTTGTAACATCTTATTTTTATTAGTTTGAATATTTATTTATATTATCTAATTAATAAAAACGAATTTGTATAGAAAGCTTATTTGTTAGATCTTATTTTTAAGCGATATTAAGAATTATTAATATTTGTAGATGGTGTTTTGAATTAGTAAAGGAAATTTATTTATTAGATCTTATTTTTAAGTGATGTTAAGATTTGGTAATATCTATAGATGGGCGCTGTGATATCAAATATGTACAACTATTATTAAAGACGAGTGTGACGGCACGCGCTTCGCGTGTGAGTTATTTTTCTACAAATTGCACATGTTTTAACACATTTAAAAATCACAAATATTTAATCATATTTTGCATTGAGATCATGTGTACTTTTTGAAACTTAACGGTCAGATCAAAAGACTACGATTCTATTTCAATTATTAGTAAAAATTATATCTAACAATTATATTTGTGTATGTGTGTATGCCCGTTAGTATATATTTTGGCATGTGCAATGCACATACATATAAGCTCTTTATTAAAATATTAATTTTGAAAGTTCTATGTAGTTTGATAAAAATAAATTGAAACATATAAAGAAAAATGTAATTTTATTGTTCGAATATGGTTTGAACTTGTAACATTGTTTATGTTTAAAATTTTCGTTTGAAAATAGATGTTAATATTTTTCATAGTGAGATTCGAATTCATGACCATTTGTTTGCATGGAATGACATTTTTAAAATTTCATAGTCAGACCAAAAATTGTGTTTTGATTTCAACTATTAGTAAAGATTAATAGATTGGTTGATTTATCTAGGAAGATCTTGCATTACCTATTCTAATGCAGTTATATATATTTGGCGCTCGTTCTTCGAATTCTAATTATAATTACATTTGAATACATTCAAAGTAATTGTAGGGAGATTTTATCTCCTAATTTATTTGGAAGATCATATTAATTAATAATTTAATATTCTAAAAGGTTTATATAGGGGTATTTCGGGAAGTTCACAATTAGACCAAAAGATTGCGCTTCCAAGCCAACTATTAATAAAGATTGTATATGTGTAACACATTATAGAAAACGATTTGCACAAATATTTTGCCATATTTTGCATTGAAATTATGCGTAGTTAGTTTTAATTTTCATTTCTAATTTGCAACATCTAATTTTTTGTTAGTTTGAATATTTATTTCTATTATTAATTAATAAAAAAAGAATTTGTAAATGAAGTTTATTGGTTAGATCCTATTTCTAAGCGATGTCAAGGTTTGTTAATATTTGTAGAGGGCGTTTTAAATCGGTAAAGGAGATTTATTTGTTAAATCTTATTTTTTAGGTGATATTAAAATTTGGTAATATATGTAGAGCAGAGTTTTTGATAGTTTATGCTGACGCCAAAAAATTATGCCAACAAAGGTAGTACAACTATTATAAAAGATTAAGTTGTATCTTCCTAATAATTTTTCTTTTCTTTTTTCCCTATTTCTAGAATTAAAATGTCTAACTCTTATTAATTGAGTTTATTTTAGAGAAGATTCAAGTTTAAGCCACATTGACATCACTTGCTTAATATATTTTAAATAACTTCGTTCATCTAACTTGTTCTATTCTTAAGCACTATATATATATATATATATATATATATATATATATATATATATATATATTGATAGAGTCACTAGTATACCTAAGAGGCAATTATGTAATTTATTACATATATCTAACTCAATAACCAATTTTGGTTGGAATAAAAGGTGTTTTCTTTCTATTACATACCTGATATATGGTTATATTAATTTAATTAAAAGTATATTTAATAGAAAGTCCATAAATGGTATGTTTTGTGATAATAGTTACAAAGTGTTGTGACCGTGAGTAATTTATCACAAAAATATATATATGATTGTAAATGTTCCTAGTCAAGATGCATCGAGACTGTATGTATCCGTTGAGACTAGAATCTGTAACACTCTCTAAATATTGGGCAGTATATTACTCATGATTGCTCAGGGCACGTAGGGGTTACGTAGTGATAGTTATAGGATAACTATGGAACGACTCACTTGATAGTTTTCTGTTAGTTAATATGACTAAGGTTAAACATAAAATATCGATGTGACCAATTTACATAGTTTTCTCGACTTGAGAATACCATTGATCTTCAATATGAAAGCTCCACTTTGATTGTAGTCAATCATAGCACGATGTCCATCGCGTGACTATAGTTGGATCAAGTGGAAGTATTGGAAGCAAAGCATTATTCAAGAGCGGATTCATCTTCTCGGTTATATAGGTTAGTATCACGTTCAACTCAAGTCAACTTAAATTCAAAGTCTCGAGCCAGTGCATTTCGATTAATAATAATTGTTATTATTGAACCAAGGACTTTATTTTTGGACTATTAGAATTAAATGTGGACTATATGGGAATTTTGACCGTTACCAAATTCCATAAGTCCAAAAAGATATAGTTTTGATGAAGAAATCGGTGTAAATAAAAGTCACAATTGGGTAACGCTTAATAATATGAAATTAGATTTTACCGAAACCTAGTAAGCGACAAATTTGGTCAAAATATCACACCACTTGCTAAGTGACATGTAAGCTTTAACATTCAAAATGTTCGATATCAACCGTTGACCAAATTTACACCCGATAAGTCACACAACCGAGATAATGCATTCTCTTTTGACTAAATGGTTTAATTAGTTTATAATTGTTATAAATTAACTAAACTAATTAATATTTATGAAATATTAATTATGATTCGAGGAACAAATATTATTAAATATATTTATAATAGTTATAAATATATCAATCGATATACGATATCGATAAGCGATTTAATTAAATTTAATTAAGTAATATTTTCTACTGGCTTAAATTGGATCTTCGCCCATGATGATGGGTGACTATTTTCGGCTAAAATAGGACTGAAGGGGGTGGCTCAAATAGGTTAGGGTTGTGAGGTTTTGGATGGCTTAAATTGAGAGAAAACTGGTATGAGTGAGATCCACTATTCTCTCTCTTCCATCCACTATTTAAACACCTCTAACCCTAATTGAAAATGACTTTTTGGTGCTGTTACTAGCTTTTATTGCTGGCCTACTTCAATCCCTATAATTCATATTATATAAGTTCAAATCAATTCAAGGTCAATTACTATTCATGGTTATAGGTCAATGGATCAAGGATTAGCAGTCTACTGAATTTAAAAGCTTATAAGAGGAGAAAGTTCATCGTTACAAGGTCTGCTACAAGGTATTGGTTCTCCAGTATATTATTCATTGTATTATAGCATATAATTTCTGATTAATATTTCAATATATATATATATATATATATATATGCATGTATATATTGTTAGTTGGGTGAGATTCTTATATGTATTGTTGTTGTCACAATCTAGATTGGTCATATATTTATTCGCTTAAAAAACAATTTTTTTATATATGTCAAATATGTATAGACGAATTTTAAATATAATAATAATATTATTTTATTATTATATATATACATATACCTTTTAATTAGGGGCATTTCACCAGAAGGATAAACTTTGCAGCCAAATTAGTTTCTAGGACACACATCCACAGAAATTAGTTTCAAGGCCAAAGTCAGCAGAATAATTACTTTTAAGGACAAAGTCAGCAGTCGAATTACTTTCAAGGACATAAGTTCATGGGTTTTTAAACCTTAGAAACTAATTATTTTGTCCTTAAAAATAATTATTTGAGTTGTGTCCTAGAAACTAATTGCACTTGCTAAAGAGGCCCTTGTGACTAATTTTCACTTTTAATTATATATATAAATAGTTCATGCTTAATTGTAATGTCATTTTATGTTAATAATTGATCCTATAATTTTGTACATGTATATTTACAGAAAAAATAATTTTCGACAGCCACAAAATATTTTTATAATTATTTATAATTATTTAATATTTAAATCAATATACTATCTAAATAAATCATATAGAATAAAATATGTTTTGAAAATTACTTTTTAAATTTTATAAAATTAATTTACCATAAGAAAAGCTCTCGGCCAGAAAATGAAAAGAAAAGAAAAAATCAATTTTGCTATTTTTAAATATTATTATAACTAACGATCGAAAAACCATTAATTAATAAAAAAATTGATTTTGGCTGGAAAACGTCATTTTTTTTTCAAACTTCGTAATACCGTATACGATTTTCTAGAAGTTTAAAATTTGGATAAAATATTCTATAAACACTTCTTATTAATAATTTATCTATTTCCGGGTAAAAAATCTATTAATATATATAAATAATAAAAATCAATAATAAAATTTTGTAGTGTTGTACTTATGATTTGAAATTTAAAAAAATAGTTTGTTAATATACATACATACATACATACATACATACATATATATATATATATATATGTATGTATATATTATAAAGGGGTTTTTTGTATAAAGGACAAAAATTTGTATTTTTTTAGCCTTAAGGACACAACCTTAATATTTTAGCCATAAGGACAAACATTCTCCCAAAATTAGTGATAAGGACAAGCATTCTCTCAAAATTAGTCATAAGGACAAACCGTTAAAATTATCAACCATCACTCGTCGCACCACCACCCACCGCCACCGCCTGCACCACCAGCCTCGCCGCTGCCCCGAACACCACCCCCCGCCATCACATTCTACCGATAACTCTTAACTAAAAAAACTGATACCTAAAAACTGCTTCCAATAACTAAAAACTGATACCTAAAAACTGCTACCTAAAAACAGAAACCTAAAAACTACTACTGACAACTAAAACTGATACCTAAAAGCTGATACTCAAATAAACCACCTATATATTCTAGGTTCATAAATATATCAAATTCTATCACCATTATCTAAGTTTACAGTTCATTCTTAAACAAGCATTTCAATCATAACAATCATCCTTGTAGAAAATCAGTTCAACATCATATTTAATAGTCCATCCATAATGAACATCTATCAAGCTCATGAAATCGCATTGTTATCTTGTATAACGATGCTTTGACTCAAACATCTCCATTCTTCGATGCAAGCCAAATCGAGTGGCTCCACTCTAGCATAAGCATGGATTCCATTCAACTAAGGTAGTATGCACAGTGGTGAGCATGACAGCGGTTCGTCTTTAAGTAAAAAATAAAACAGTTTGTACAAAAATGATACATACTGTCACTAAAACCGATCCTCAATTTAATTGTAAAACCGACACTCAATCAAAATTAATTGAATATTTGATACTAACGAAACACTAATTCAACTCAATGATCATCATATTTACTATGCAACAACTTTATTTTTTATATAATCAAACAAGCAAAACAGTAAAAAAAAACTTCCACACTGCATTATTTTTAGAAATAATACTTAGAAAAAAAATGGTACCTAAAAATTGATCCTCACTAAACTCAACATAGCAATACAATATCAATCAATTTCATATAAATGCAAAAGAACAAAATAATAATTAAAAAATGTTCGCTTCAAAATGTGAATTTATTACAGTATAATAATTTTGTAATACAACAAAAATACAAACTCTAAAATAACAAATATTTTCGAAAATGATACCTACAAACTGGAAAACTGATACCTAACAGCTGATGCCACTTCTTCTTCCCTAACTCTTCCATGGCTTGCTCTTCTTCTTCCTCGCCTTGCTCTTCTTCTTCCTCGAGTTATCGTTTCTTCTAAAGCGCCATTTCACCACGGCGTCCCTGCCACCAGAGCCATCAACTTTCCATCATCAGATGACTTATAATCGAGCCACTTCAAAACCCTAGCCATTGCCATCCACCGTCCAACCGACCATCTCCACCGCCAATGCAATCATAGCAACCGCCCTCATCGACAACGCTGCCTAAGCTTGACATCGCTTCACACTCATTTGTGTGTTTGTCTTGGTCCATAATTTCTTGTCCTGCTACCGAATTGAACTTCAAAAGTTGTCCTTCACGTTAGAATACTAAAGGCCGGTCCTTAAGGCTAAAACGCTGAGAAATTTTATCCTTGACACTACTTGTATTATAAATATGTTTATGCATAAATATATATTTTATAAATTAAAAAATATTTTATTATTATATATATGTATGTATGTATATTTGGTTCAAAATTTATAAAAAATTAATTAATAGATTTTATGTATATATAAATAATTTTGATACATTATAATATTATATGTATATATAAATTTTACATATTCATATAGTTAAATATAAATATATATTTTAAATATTTTCATATAAAAAAAATTGTTTAAAAAAAATAAACATATACTTATATATATACGAATATATATGCACGTCCAGGCGGACCTGCATCTTATCACATAGATAGTAATTCCATATAATGCAATCGACGTTGTACAAAGTTCATGTAGACTGTAATTACCTATAACATCAGATTTCTTATGACACACAAAAATAAAATAAGCAAGTGAATAATATCACTGCTCTACATTACTATTACATGGATTTCATATTGTGGATAATTTCATCATTTTATGGTTTCTGAACTTCATATCATGTGTTCCGTCAAGTGATAATTTGTAATCTTTGGTTATGCTTCATGGATATAATGAAGTAAACCGTAGTCTCTGGATATGCTTCATGGACACGACGAAGCTCTAGTCCCCAAAATTGTAAATGGAAGACAGCACACCAAAAACCAATTGAGATAATGTTGTCTGCAGACTTCAACAACATTATATGCTTAATGGAGACTTCAACAACAGTATACAAACATGTTGTATATTATATGAGTTTCGACGAAGACTACATAACTTCTTAACCAAAATTGGCATTAAATAGTGCAAATAAACATACTTTTACCTTCTCAATAAACTTCAAGTATTCAATGCTACAGGTAATTATTTGACTTGAAATTTGGCTTTAGTTATTTATTAGCTCAATTATTCTAATATTTACAATCTATTCATTCTCAAGTATTTTGCAAAACGTGCCCAATATTCTCAAGCCAAACAAAAATTTCAAACAGCAATAAATCAAAAAAATAATCAAACTTAGAGGCAGCTATACAGTGATAATAAAAAGAGATAAATACACTTGCATTGCCAACAGTAATTTCTGAACTTCATCAAGCTCCTTCTCACCTTCCTGCAAAGCAAGTATTCTAGTAACCTCGGAGTTCTTATTTGTCAAGGTTACATCCATAGTACGTTTAAAAATTCACTATAAATAAATGGTTGATTTCATGGACTATACTGAGTCGATTGCCTAGATTTAAAAAAAAAAACTGAAATATATATCTTTTAACAACAAATCTAAATACAATCAATAAACATTAACAGTTTTGCTTACCATAAAAAATTAGAAAAGAAAAGGACTATCGTATGGGGTTACAGCCATTTTACTACTACACCTAGAGCAGTATGACTACAACTACCTATAGTTAACATATTACATAGCTTCCTTCATGACAATTGCCAATAATAATTAAAATATCGAATCAAATAAATCTGTAGTGAAATATTGTAAAGTACAATAGGAAGCCTGTCTAGCTTAGCTAGTGGAATGCAAGGCTTTATCCTTTTGCTCATGTGTTTGAATAACAGTTCTTTCTATATTTTTTCCTTCTTAAGCTTGAAGCCAATCATACATTTGTCAATATTTCCTTGATGATGATCCCATGAGCTCAGGTAACTTCATTTAGTCCGTCGATTTGCAAATTATTTTCGATATGAGCTTATGAATGTATAGACTACAATATGTCATGTATTATACTATCAAGAGACAATGGGAGTGTGTTAATAATATATATAGTCGTTCGTCTGGTTCTTAATGAATCCAAAATTTAATTATCAAAAATATTATGCTCTACTAAAATTTACCTTTCTTACATAATTTACCAAATAAAAAAATCTGTTTGGATCCATATCTGATGGTATAATGCAGTCATCTAAACTGTATTGCGAAAGATGTAGTTGGATTCATATTTGATACTGGATTCTATTTATAAAATCGATATGCCCGATAGTAAGGTCAACAACAGATATGATTTCATACTTAATATTTTATGCTCTTCCATGTTCAGTACTTCCAATTGACAATATATTCGGATAGCTCAAGGAAATTCTTGAACATTATGACTTAACACTTATAAATTTAGCATCTAAACATGCAAGAAAGAATTAAATTTAAAAGAGTATTATTACCATTTAAAAATTATATTACTTCAATAAGAGCTATGACAAAACAAAAGCCACTATATTAAAAGCAAAGAAAGAAATTGAATCTTTGGCCAAGGTTGAGAGGCCTTCTCTATGACTTTCTATTCTTTGAAATTCTCATCAACAACAACAACTAAGCATAGTACATAAAGGATAGCATTATGTATGATGTGGGATAGCATTTTCTCTGGTTTATTACGATATGGGATTGTCTTAATTGTGTGTTAGTTGCTCCTAAAGGAGTGGTATCAAGGAGTACAAATATGTCACCTAATGGTATATATACATGAGCATTAGTGTCTTCATGGATGCTTCTACTTTGATCCATCGGCTTATGTTTCATTAATTAATTTGTAAGTGAAGGATAAAATAAGAATCAAAATTAAAATATTATTATTGCCATTTAAAAATAAGATTAAAAGTAAGACATGGTACATAAAGGATGTAGCAAGGTAATTGATTTAATGAGAATGTGCTCTCTACATGACATAGGAATATCTCGTGCTACTTACGAATAATTATTTATCTTAATTCTATAAACATCTAATTATTTGTAGTTTTTTATAATTACAAATGCTATATTCAAAACAAAAGAAATGATCCTTGCATATCTTTAATTCAATAAGGCAACAATATTATACAAATCATGCCGATGGTTAATTTTTTTTCTATACAAATCAGTGAACCACACATATATAATTATATTATTTGAAATGTCAAGTCAAGTACCACTTTTATTATTTTATATATATTTCCTACTTTAAGGTAAATATATAACTAAATGTTATGTATTATATAGAATAGTACAACTGTATTGAACAATGGTGCTATTATCGTAAAAATATGAGTCTTTCACACTTTAAGAAAAATAAAGCAAATGCAATATGTATTACCTATCATAATACTATTGTATTTGATCAGCAATATTGTTATCCTAGGACTGGAGTAACATATTTTTATATGAATAACACCATGCTAATAAGTAATACAATGGAATATGTATCAAAAGCAATTAATTTAACTGAGAATGTATATGAGCTAGAAATATATGGCAGACACACGATAGACGACAACTTTAATTAGATAGCCTTATTAATTGAGCAGCTTAATATTTTAACAACCAATTACATAATCAAACATAATGTAAGATAAAATTATCAAGCTTTGCACTTTATCTACTTATATCTTGGTAAAACATATTGAGTACCTTATGTATGTTTGGTTTATTCCTTTTTCATCCCTTTAAATATGAAATTGAACGAAAGAACTTAGTTCATGGATTTTATTTCTAAAATAAAACTAAATATATGGCGCAACTTATAATAAATCACTTATCATATATTTTGGAGAATAAATAACTACCAATGTATAATGAACATGAAAAGGGTTAACAAAGATCTTATCATTACCAATGCATCTAATTATTTATGAAACCACATATGCAATTATATAATGCAATTTAGCTACTTTCAACAAATTGAATTGATGAAGAGTAACACATTAATTGTCAATGTTTTAATACTAACATTAACACTATATATAATAATATGAAATATATATAATTAAACTAACGTGTATATTGCTTCAAAATTTGGCAGTGCATCTTAAGGTCTTGTTCATCTCCTGACATTGTTGCTCCTTATTCTATTTTGCATCCGATAATGTGCATTTTTGTACCACAATAACCATGTACTAATTGATTCATTTAACATGAAAAGCATTTGTACAAATATGCTATGTCATGTGCAAAGTCTATGTATCATTGCAGTAAAGGAATAAACGTGTTATATCATAACCGAAGTAGATAAATTTGGATTAGTAGGTTTAAATTTACTTATATTCTTGCATGATTTCGTTTTGATATATCATTTTGAGTTCTAAAAAATATGTGAAGGTTCATGCCTGCTAACATACAAAATGTCATTAACTTTTGTGTATGCATAAACATGACATTTATAAAATTTGGTTAATCAAACTGAAATGTAATATATTATAGGATATCACTTCAAATAAAAGCAGAAGGTTCTACGCTATTTATGAATATCTTAAGTGTGTAGGTATATACTTCTACCACGTATCATCAACAGCTGATTTCAATATATATGTATCAGAAAGTGCTCAGCAATGCCTAAAACAATATGCACTGCACTTACAATTTTATGTACCACTATAAAATTCATCAACAACGATATGTTTATACAGGAGACGGGTGCATTAAATGAACTTAACAAGTGATTAGTATAGTACAATGATTAGATACAAGAAAAGAGGAACAATAGTCTAAATTCAATTGATCGATCGAATTAAGCACGAGAAACATATCATAAAAAACAATATATGTTCAGTGGACTAACCTTAATCGATCATCTATCGATCCATAAATCGCTAACGGATGACTGATGGTTGATGATTTACGATTGATGATCGTAAGTTGATGTTGGAGAAGATGTTGGATTTGGAATCCCAATGAAGTAACCCTAGTTTGTGCGGTTTAGTGGACTAATCATCGATCAATCCATAATAATCATTGATTGATGATTTTTTTTCCATGATAATTGATTGGTAATTGAAGTTGGAGAAAACATTGAATCTGGAACAGCCGTGGGCCGACCTGGAATCGCCTCTAACTCTTTTCACAGTGAGGGAGATGTGAGAGTTAGGGCTTTCTGGTTTATTTGAGAAGATAGATGGCAGGGTGAAACGGAGGTCAGAATGAAGGAGGGGAATTATTGGAAATTCAAAAGGACATGGATGAATTTGAATTTGTTGAACTATTATTATTAATAGTAGCGATAGTAACAACAAAGAGCTTAAGGTAAAGTCACTGGGACTGATGCAGGGCAAAGAATAAAAAACTCATATGCTTCTCAATATATAAAGCCAATAAACATATATTTTTAACTCATAATAGTAAAAAATGTTGCACGTTGCATTATAAACATAACAGACTAGAATATATATTCATAATTATTCAGACAGATTCTGCTTAAGATTTTATTGCACATGTTTATTATACCAAAACAAAATTTAGCTTCTCTAAATTAGATAAACAAAATAAATATTGTAAAACTAATGTACCCATGATTTAGACCAAGAAGATGATTATGCCACTATTCCAACCCAGCTCATAATTTCTGTCGGGGATTTATTATGTGTTTTAAAAATTAGACAAATTGGAGGGTGAGTTAAAATAGACAACGACAAATTGTAAACCATCCTCAATTTTAATCTGGAATTGAACAATAATTAGCATATGGGAATACAAAGCAAGAAGCTTACATGAATTGTTAAGTAATGGAGACGATAAGAGTGCAGTCGCCATTTCCCAATTTCAGCTATTTTACAATAACACCCTCGGATATTTATTAATTAATCGTTAATATATTTTCTACCAACGCCCTTTTGTAAATTCATATTTTCCTGCACGCTCATTCGGAGGGATATTGTGACAATTTCAACTTTGATGGATAAGATCAAATCCTATGTAAAAACTGGGTTGAGGACCCAAAAAAAAGAAAGCTGAAGAAAACGAAAATGCACCAGTCAGGGGACGGAACAGAGGAGGGGCATTACAGGAAATTCAAAAAGACACGGATAAATTTGTATTCATTGAACTATTATTATTAATAGTAGAGATGAGTAACAAGTTTATATATATAAATATATATGTATATTTAGACAACATAGAAGACATATCGGATAAGCTAACATGTTTGTTGCGATGTAAATCTCAACATCTATACACGGGCATGTTATACCTTGCATGGGCTATCATGTTACATATGCACACACATACATTGTATATGATAAATATATGTATGTTTATATGTGTTAAAATATAAATTAAATAAAACTATATAATTTATGAATTTAATTAAAAGGCGAGATTTAATTTAAATAAAAATTTAAAAATGTTCTAAATAAATTAGACTTCATAGACCCAATATAGATCTAATAAGGGTTAAAATTTTGAAATTCACCTATAACTTTCGATGCGGGCTAGCCCCGTTCCAACAATGGTATCAGAGTCCAATAGCATGTACAGTCCAAAATTAGTCATGTTAGGGTCACCTAATTAAAGTCTACCCATACAGCAGGGTGTCTAAAAAAGTAGTATCTACGATTGGGTTTGGGTAATCATGTACTCTGCCCTACTTGGCTACTAGCTTGGCCTGAAATAACAAGGTTAGCCCATAAGGTTTTCCCTAATAGAACAGGCCCAATTTGAATCGGGCCTTGGGCTAATTTCAAAATTGTTTTGAAATTTAAAATAAATTTTTTAAATTTAAAAGTTAAATTTAGAATAAGAAAAATTATAAACGTTATAATATAGCTTTTCAAATTGTTTTGAAAATTAAAATATATAAATTTGAAAGTTAAATTCAAAATGTAATACATATATTATAAATGTTATAATATAATGAAAATTTTCAAAATGTTTGAAAACTAATATAAATTAATTTCAAAATTTATAAAATTATTAATAAGATTAATAAAATATATTAATTATAAGTTAATTAATTAATAATTATATACATGTATTTTATATTATGATATATATATATATATATTATGTTGTTTAAAAATGTTAGATTAACATCAGTATATAGGTATGTATATAAATAAAATTCAAAATTAACATAAATTTAATTAAAAATTCTTTAATTAAATAAATTTATTAAAAGGTTAATTAAATAAATAGATAAACACACATATATGAGATATACGTGTTATAGTATAAAAGTTATAATATATAATAAATAACTAATATAAATTTTATATTAAAATCATATAAAATATATTAAAATGTTATTAAATAAAATTAATTAAATAAGATTTAATTAATGTATTATTACATATAAGACTATTATATAAGTTGATTAAAATATAAAAGTTATATAATAATAAAACTTATGTAATATGAATGTATAAACTAAAGGTGGAACATCAAAGAAACCCAAACAGACTTAAGAGATGAGTACATATGTATTATATGTATACCATGATTTCAAATGTTTTCGACACTTGAATCATAAGGGTATTTCAAAAAATAGATTATTCTATAAGTCGATATCACTCGATATAATATATTGAAGATTATGAATCTTTAATATAAAGTTGTCCTCTATCATTTATATATTAATAGATTACTTGCATACTCTTTAATTGTTGAGCTTTCCTCAAGGTGTAGATGTTGTGTGTACTATGTAGTACTATTAACATATTGAATAGATGAGGTAAGATAACTAACATATATTTGTTGAGCTTTCCTCAAGGTACGTGCGTTATAATTAGGCCGTCGCGAAATGATAGGTCCACGTGAATAATCACACCTTACTTGTTGAGCTTTCATCAATGTAAAGGCAAGATTATGATAAGGAACCACGGGTTAGGAATTGTATGTGATACAACCGATAAGGAGTTATCCATTGTATGTGGACCTATGATTTGTTGAGCTTTCCTCAAGGTCGGAATCCTAAGGCATATGAGTTCTAACACCCACTAGTGAAGTTGAAAGACTCCTATGTTTCGACTTAGGGTTTGGTAAAACATCAAAGACTAATGGGAGCCTTATTAGAAAATAAAATTATAACATTTAACCTTTCTATTATTGTAAGAACATATCCTATATAATGTTATAATAATCTACACTGATAAATTTACACATTTAATACGATTGATAAAATGTTTATCAACTAAGATATACAAATGAACTAAATTGAAAACATATACTTACTAATAAATGCTTATTTCATGTTAAAGTTTCAACACGCATGCAAGCGCCTGATTCTACAACTATTAAATACGTTTATAATTTGATCGCTTACATGTTTATTTGGTTGAGACCATGTATTGCATTCCATGAGTTGCAAACTCAAAAGCAATACAATAGAAGCATATGGATATTTGATCCATATAAAATCGCATATGAATGTTATATGATGTAGGTCACGGTTTGTAGTATATGATATTTCAATGAATTTAATTCATTTCCAATAAGCAAATAACCTACCATAAGACCAAGTATTCAATTTGATTAATTGCAAAAAGGATCGTATTGTGTTAAATGACACCAGACCAAAACTATAAGATGGATCTAAGAACTCGTTCATTGAAATGTTAGTTTGATCAACTTATGCAAAGTGCAGCATATTTGATGTCCTTAAATGTTATGGATGATCGAGTGTGCTTTCATAAAGAATTCCTTATGATATTGTAGTAAGGGATTTCTTTTGAATGGTTCGACCATTTAGAAAAAAAGAATATACAAGAGTAGATGTGATTTGAGGTACAGTTGAGATGAAGAGAATGAATGATCACTTTTGCTTCATAAAGAAACATTGAAAACGAGAATTGTAATAATAATAATCGATACTTAACATTGAAACAAGAAATATGATTTCTATTTCAAAATATATTTTCATATGGAAAATTATTTTCTATGAGATTTATTTCCTTAATATATTTGATTAAAAAACTCTCCACTATAACCTGGTTACAATATATAAAATAGATAGTCTATATTAAGTGAATGATAGATCTCCGTACCTGATACGCTATTAAAGTAATGGCAGAAATAGTGGGAGCATGTTATATAACACTTACTGATTGCATCAAGCTATGAAAATTATTTTCGTAAAACATACTGAACATAATTTGTGAAATAATGACTATTTTTCTATGTCAACAGATATATATATATATATAGTTATATTTCAACGTGAATATTATGAATATTCATTACGAAATAAAACTTTATATGGTATTTGTTTTTGCAACAAACGCGATGCATTAGAAAATATTGAAGTATCTAAAGTTATTTACAATTATTTTGGAATTATAGACTAATCATATGATACTAGTTAGTTATATCTCAAACAATTAATGCTTATGCACACATTTAGGGGTGCACACAACCTATACTTGACCTGACCCAATCCACCGATCCGATCTAACCCACCTAAATCCGACCCAACCTAACATGGTTCGGATCGGATATGAGTTATAATTTGTAACACATACTGCATATGGGTCGGGTCTGATATTTCATTCAACCCAACCTATTTTAACCCAACCCAACCCTTTATAAAAAAAATCATTCAATATCAGCTCATAAAATTAGAAAAGTCAAAATATAAAATAAATTAAATGTTATTCCCAGTAAAAAGGACTAAAAAAATCATATCCGATGTCTATCCAAGTAAAATTAAAGAAATCAAACACATAGGATTGACAAAGAGATTTCGAGGAGTATTCTAGGAGCATTTTAATGTAGGAATAAAACTCTTAATCTAATATATAGTGAATATGTGATAGCATTTATAATGAAATTCTTACATAAAAAATGTGTTGTAGTTAATCAGTTATATTTAATGCATTATGCTAGATAAAATCTACTATTATGAGTTGAACATGTTAATATTTTATTTTGTTTTTTCTCTTTGAATTCTCATTTTAGTATTAGGTTTATGTAATTAACCCAACCCTACTAAACCCGGTCCAACCCATAATTCAACCCAACCCATATCCAACCTCATATGGGGTCGGGTATAGGTTGAACTATCTTTAACACATACCTATAAAGGTTGGGTGAAGTATTTGCTCCAACCCGACCCAACCCATACTTTGTGTAGCCCACACCCATTTATGGAAGCGTCATAAGAGTTGATGAACTCTTTAAATTGATATATATTAATATATGCAATCAGAAGTCTATTAATACCAAAACAGTTCCACATACTTCGTTATATTCACCGATGGGCTATCATCGACATGCACGAGTATATTTGATACACATGTATTATATCTATGGTAAACTTTAGAATATAAAATGGAAGTAAATAATATAACATGCCACAAAAATGATTCAATTTGATCGAATAGGTTAGTATATTGGAAAGAGTTTCGAATGTACCTAAAAATGAATAAAGGTTAAACCTCAAAAGTTATTCTTCCTATGATACATAATGATGTATCGATAAAGTGTAATCGAACTTTGTTGAATGAAATACAATTAACTGTGAGTGAAGTTGAGTTAACCTCTTTCAATAAGGTCGTGTACTTAAGAGTAGTACACAAGATTAAAGTTAGTTTCATCTAATGAATAGTTTACAAAATCATATAAGATAATGAAAGAGAGTGTGGATCGTGCGGTATAGAAATATACTAAATATGTATGAGATTAAAACAAAGATAGTAGATAGTAGGGTAAAAAAAGTGAGCATGCCAAGATTTTTATACTAGTTCGAACTTCCCGTTCTACATCCATCCCCAGACTCCTTCTGGAATTTCACTAAAAAAACAACCATCACTTAACCCAGAGGAACAGGTCTATACAACCCCTGAGCAGCCGAACAGGGACCTGGGCAGCGGAACATGATTTCGCCTCAGCAACCGAAGAGGACTTCACAATGCCTGAGCAGCAGCACAAGACTTCTACTAGTATATAAAATTGTCTGACTAATGTGTTCTTGATAACATAGATATGTCAATGCGTGTACACCCTTCCTATAGTCAAATCCTCAAGTATATGAGTGTGTGTGAAGATATGAAAGGAAGATTATCATTATGAATCAAAGAACAAGAATATGAATTCAAAGATTCAAGCAATGAAGATGGTTTGATTGCTTTTAAATGCAGAGAATATAGAGAGTAAGTAAGATCAGTAAATTATTCAAGAATCGGTGATTTGGAAAATGATTTTGGTGTATTTATATAGTGCATAGACAGATATAACCTTCTGTTAAGAGATTCAATCAATAAATGTAGCCATTGCTCTTCTAATTGGATTGAAACTCTTCGCCAGAGGAAGCATCCATTTAGAAAATATAGCTGTTATACGCAGGTCATTCGACTGAGTTCAGAAGCTCAGTTGACTGAAATTCAAATTTGTATATATATTCTTTATTCACTGTGCATTTTGCACCAGGTCAGTCGACTGGTCGACTGTAACCAGTTGACTGACCTGTGCACTTTTTCATAGTGAATTTCAATGCATATACAAACAAAAATAATTTATTTTGTTTGCAAGTGTAACTACTTGAGGAATGATTTTAACAGTATCTAGACATATTTAAGACTCAAAAACATAATAAATAATAATATGAAAATTGGTTTTGACGTCTCTTCTCTTTGTTGTTTATACGATGTATATGTTACTCTCTTTTTGTTGCCATCGCCGTATAGTCTTTGTTAATGCTCCCTGTCATGAATCAAAACTCATGATTCAACATTCTCCCCCTTTTTGATTGATGACAACCTGTAACCGACGAATTGATATATAGTAGAAATTATATAACAAAAGTTATATATATTTCTCCCCCTGAATGTGTGGCGATAATGTAATCTGCATAAAACTTGTTAGTAGACATTTTTCTCCCCCTTTGTCATCGACAAAAAGGAGTAGACATAAAGCATAGAATAAGCCTAACTAACATAACAAACCAAGATATAGCTACATAATGTATAGTAGGAAAAATCAAATAAAGTTCCATAAACCGAAATAACACAAGGCTATTTAAGTACAAGCCTTGATAGAAAAGAAAGTTGAGTAAAAGAGCAAAGAAAAATACCATATCCAAATACGATAGCACCCAACTATTCATCTGCATCCCAGTCATATTCTTGTTCTGGAATGGCGGGAGACTTGCCTTGAGATGATGCTTCATCACCATGTCCACCTCCGCTAGTTTCACTAGTGTACGTGCCGGTGTGATGCTCGGATGTGCTCCAGGTAAATTATGGCGCAGGGCGTTTTGCTATAGATGGCATGGTCGAAGTAAGGCAAAACAAGAAATAGCATCGCATAAGATGAAGAAAAACTTTTGATATTGTCAGGAATTTTATCAACCCTTTTCAAACGTGTGTCAAGAACAAGTTGGTTCTGGGATAAAATCTCAATAGATTGTTGGGTTGAATGACTGGAGGTTGCACGTTGAATCTCGTCATCTCTGGAATGTGATGGAGGAGTAGGTGAGCGACGTGGTTGAAAGGAAGGACCTTGATCTTGTTGTTGTTGACGTCGCACACGTTGGCATGCTTTCCATGCATTATAATCCATAATAGGAGGAGGAGTAGCAGGTAATTTCATGAGACTAAGAGCTCTCATGTTTATAGCACCAACATTTGGCACTTCGGAGTCGGGAAATGGCACTTCCAAGTTGATAAGAAGACACATAATGTATTCCCCAAAGTAGATCACGTTCATTTTTCCTTGACTAAATGAGAGGAATTCATCTAAAATTGATTACATCTAGTTGACTTGCGTGTTACTCCAAATTGCATATAGAACTTTAAAATTATTTTGATAGACAAGCTCATATGACCCGGTCCTTGGTAGAATAGTTTTCATTAGGGTCCTATGCATAATCCTAGCTTTAGGACATAGAGACATTGATTTTACACCGATTGCATCATCGTCCAAAAATTGATGACTTATCTATCTCGAATTTCCATGTTGCATTCTACTTCATCAAGGGTGACACCATGATTTGGTGATTGTAAAATATGGGCAATGCGATCGAGAGAGAACCAAACAGGTTTGCCACAAACAAGACTGCACACACAATTATTGGTATGTCTAGGATGTTGATGTGATAAGTTAAGATTAGCATAGAAAAACTTAACCATAATGTGATTAATCTTATGGCTATTCAATTTTAAGTCTATTAAAGATTGTAAGCCACTTTGATCAGCCAATTCTCGAAGCCTATAAGATTCAAAATCAGGGAATGCCATAAAATACTTTCAAATATCCTTTCCGATTTCATTGTGTTCCATCTTTCCACCGCCATCCGATCATAGAGCCATTGAGTGACGAGAGAGTCTATGGCTGCAGTTGAGGATGATCCAGCGGTTTTTGAACATTTGGGAGGCATGATTTGTGGTAAATTTTATGGTAGAAGGATGAAAAATGGGATTTTTAGGGTTTGGGAAAAATAGAATTTGGATAAAAAAAAAGAAAGTAAAACTGAAAATATGAAGAGATAGGGTAAAAATGAGATGGAAAGAGGGTAAAAAGGCTCAGAAATATTGTTCAGTCGACTGGATACAACAGGTTAGTCGACTGAACTGGAACCCGAGAGTTTTTTGGGTCTGTATTCAGTCGACTAACCTGATGCCGTCAGTCGACTGACTGTTATTAAAATGCGCAGTGAGCCTGTTAATCAAAAACCAATATATACCAAAGCTTATACAAAAAGTGGATGAATACACCATAAAAAATATATAAAATGACATAGATAAAGACACACAAAAATTATTTAGAGGATGGTGATTTTCGTGGTGTCTTTTGAGGTGTTTTATGTGGTGTCGTTTGTTCATCCGGCTCTACTTTTGTATCCTCAATGTGCGGTCGTAATGGAGACCATATATTGTTACGAGTCAATGTATGTGGTGAGATCGGAGGTGGTCGAGGACTCGGTTCCTATGGATTGTGATAGGAAGATGATGTTGGTTGATGAAGATTAGATGTAGAACAACCACAACTTTTCTAACCGAGTTGCTCCAGAAAGTTAAGACGTTTGGAATTAACTTTTTGCTCATAATACATTTCTTGTTGGAGTTCTAGTTGTTCCCGTTGATAATGATGCATATCATCAGTCTTTTATTTAGTTAACGGAGAACCGAGGAATAAGAAACGATGAGCTTTCTTCTTTTCTGGAGTATGTCCGGTATGATTTTGTGGAGATACAAACCTGGCAGGTTCGTTGTAAGGAGTTGGTGTAGGTAATGATTGAGAGGAAGAAGTATAAGCGGAGGATGGTGTTGAATAGTCAGTTGTTGATTGGTCGGAATCATCATGGCCATTGGAGGCCATTGAAATGAGAAGGATAAATAGGTCGAACATCATGGTGAATTGCAGAAATTAATAGGAATGATAAGATGATATTAAAAAGAAAAGTGATTATTTAAAAAGAGGTAGTAGGAAGTTTAAATAGGTGAAGAGTATGCTAAAAAGAGAACTAATTTAAGGCTGAGAAAGCTTGAGAGAACATAATCATAGACTAAAAATAGTAAAAAGAGATGAACGGAAGGAAATGTTTGTTTAGATGGATGGTGTAAACTTAAACTGAATATGAGTATAATGTTATGTTTTAAATGTAACATATAACATTACTAGATCATATGGTAAAGACATACAACTTCCAATCTAAGATCCAGAGTTCAAATCTTAGCAGTTACACATATTTTTGAACTTGAAATTTTTTTGGTTTTCTTATGCATATGGATATTGTATCTAAACAAGAAACAAACATATCTTATTTGGCAAAATAGACATCTTCATGTTAAGAGAGCTAAGTTCAAAAACTTGAAAAGGCAAAGAATGCAAAGATTTTGCAGAATTTTACTCAGATAGAAAACTTTTCAAATCCTTAAAAGAGACGATTCCGAGTTCTCATCGAAGTTTTACAAAAATATTTTCGAGGAGCGGCTTTGTAAATATATCAGCCAATTGATTTTCTGAGGAAACAATATCCAAATTGATCGTTCCGTTTTCAATGTTACCACGAAGAAAATGATGATGAATGCCAATATGTTTCGTTCGTGGATGATTGACTGGATTTTTGGACAAGTTGATAGCACTCGTGTTATCACAATATATGATAGAATTTGTTAAATTTATATCAAATTCTCTAAGTATTTGGTGTACGTAGATTACTTGAGCACAAGCTAAGGCAGCAGAAATATATTTTGCCTCACATGTAGAAAGCGAAACGCAATTTTGTTTCTTACTAAATCAAGAAACTAACGATTTTCCAATAAAATGGCATGTACCGCTTGTACTTTTCCGATCTATACGAGATCCTCCGAAATCAGCATCACTATATGATACTAATTCTAAAGGACACTCTTTTGGATAGAAAAGTCCAAAATCCTTGGTATTACTAAGATAATGCAATATACGTTTTACTACTCTTAATGTGATTCCTTTGGATTGGCTTGAAATCTAGCACACAAACAAACACTCATCATTATGTCAGGACGACCGGCTGTTAAATATAGTAATGATCCAATCATACTTCGTATAATTTTTTATCAACACTTCTACCATTTTCATCTCTATCGAGATGTGTGGTTGTACTCGTAGAGTTGGTTTGACAGAAGTATTTTCCATTCCGAAATGTTTGATTAAATTATTACAATATTTTTCTTGATTAATAAAAATACCATTTTGTAATTGTCTAATTTGTAAACCAAGAAAAATATGATAATTCTCCCATGTGGGACTTTTCAAATTCTTTGGTCATAATTTCGGAAAAGTCCTGGCATAATGTTTCATTGGTAGAACCAAAGATGATATCATGTACATAAGTTTGAACAATTAAAATATCCCTTTTTGAATGTTTAATGAAAAGTGTTTGATCAACCTTTCCAATTTGAAATCCAAAAGTTATTAGATAACTCTTAAGCCGTTCATACCAAGCACGTGGTGCTTGTTTCAAACCGTAAAGAGCTTTCTTAAGTTTATAGACATGGTTTGGATATTTCTTATGGATAAATAAAGGAGGTTGTTCAACATACACATTTTCTTTCACATAACCATTCAGAAAGGCACTTTTAACGTCCATTTGATAAAGTTTAAAATTATGAAAACATGCATAGGCCAATAAAATACGTATTGCTTCTAATCTAGCAACAGGAGCAAACGTTGCGTAGTCAATTCCTTCCTCTTGATTTTAACCTTAAGAAACTAACCTTGCTTTATTTCTGGTTATGTTGCCTTGTTCGTCCGCCTTATTTTTATAGACCTATTTTGTTCCAATAACAATTTGATCACTTGGTCTAGGAACTACTACCAAGCTTTATTGCGTTCAAACTGATTTAGTTCTTCTTGCATTGCAATGATCCAACAGTCGTCTGTAGAAGCTTTCTTAGGGTTTTTAGGTTCGATATTGGAAAGGAATGCTATGTGGCCCATTTGATTTAATTGACTTCTAGTTCAGACGTTTGAGTTAATTTCTCCAATGACATTTTGAACGGGATGATCCCGTAATATTCTTGGTGGAGATCTTAACTCATTGTTGTGATGAACAACATTCTCATCTTCTCTAGAATTATCAATTATGTTTTCATAATCTCCATAATTTATATTGTCCGCATTTGTGACGTTATGTGGAAGTTCTTCATCATCTCTTATACTTGGTTTTTGTAGAAAGTTTTCATCAAAGGATACATGAAGAGTTTCCTCAACAGATTTGTTCTTTTATTAAATACCTGATAAGCTTTGCTTCGATCTGAATACCCTAAAAAGATTCCTTCGTCAGATTTCGCATCGAATTTGCCAAGCCGATCTTTGGTATTCAATATAAAACTTTTTGATCCAAAAACTTTAAAATATGAAATACTTGGTATTCTTCCAGTAAAAAGTTCATATGGAGTATTTTTGGTAAGAGGTTGAATAGAAACCTAATTCAAAACATAACAAGCAGTTTCTACGGCTTCTGCCCAGAAATGTTTTGGAAGTGTGCTTCCATTTAACAAAGTTCTTGCACATTCTTGTAGAGTTCTATTCTTTTGTTCTACTACTCCGTTTTGTTGTGGAGTTCTAGGAAACGAAAAGTTGTGAAAGATTCCTTTCTTCTTACAAAAATGATCAAAAACATCGTTTTCAAACTCTCCTCCATGATCACGTTTAATGTTCTTAATTTTCAATCCTTTTAAATTTTGGATCCTTTTAACCAAAATTTTAAAATGATCAAAAGAAACCCCAACATATCCTAGACTAAGGAGGTGGCAGGTTGTGCGAGTCAAAAGACTACATGTAATAATTGTTTGTAAGGTATCTTGCATGAATCATTCAAAAGGAATTTGGAAACGACTTTCATTAGATGGCCGATTTACTTTTTGAACATAAGTTTTGTACATTAAAAACCTAATCAGTTTTATATATAAGGCAGTTCATAAAATGTTTATGGAAACACATTCCACTGCATTGAGAAACAAGTGTTGTTTCAAGAAATACCAACTTTGTAATGAAGGAATTTCTTTAAGAAGTTATTAGTATAAAATGAATTTGGATACGATCAAAAGATAAAACTGATTACAAAGGATGAAATGAAATCAACCAAACCTAGATGAACACAATACATTAGAACGTCTAATGAGTATTCTTGTACATTAAAGAGAAACTGTGAGTTTCTTATCAATGTTAAGAATAAATAATCCTCGGTTGTTTAATTAAACCATTAAGAGTATTGACTCTACGATTCGGTATGATGCGCCAATATGAAATAAATTCTAAGTACATTGTCAAAATATGATTTTGATAGTTGTATCCGAAGGGATATGATCCATTGGCCACAAATATGTCTTTATGAAAAAGACTAATGTAGTTGGAATATAATGAACAACATCGATAAGAATGAAATCGTAAATTTCAATTGTTGAAATAGCGTAACAGATTCAACATTCAGTGTACTCAAGTTGGTTTGGATTCTACTCATAGAATTATTGACTAATATGACTATGTGTATTAGTATGCATGTGTCGAAACAGAAAATGCTAAATAATGATTTAGAGTAAACTATTTACACATAATAACCAAAGTGTCTTGAAGTAAGTGATATTGAGTTTGTGGATCTTCATATACGATTCGAGAATGAATACAAAGGTATCATTCTGAAAAGCTTCAAAATTAAACAATAGCTTGATTATCAGTCAAAATGCAGAGAAAGCGTGTTGGGATCTTCAGATACCATTGATTGTTAACGATGTACTTATGTTAAAATCAGCTTTTAGTTGTTTTAATACTCAATGTTGGATTTGTAAATGATGTCTTTTACAGTAAGTATAAAAGATGTTGGGAATGTCCCAAACGATAAGCAAAGACATCTTACTCAGATGTTTAATACGGAACATGTAAGATGGATTCCTTATGCAGTGGCAATATGTAACGATCCACCTTTTTGGACAATTTAAATTGACAGTAAATCACACACGTCTAATTCAAACCATTAAAAAGGGAGGATTGTTAATGGGGTAAATAAGAAAATAATAGAAAAGAAGGAAAAAACAAAACACAAAATCTCGCAGCGAAATGACAAAATATAATAATCAAATAAACAGTTCATGAAGCTGTTTTACAAATGACATTTGATTATATTTTTACAATTCAAGTCAGAGTTATACATACATCAGAAAATGAAAAAAATAATGTAGAGGAACACAATAAGCAGTGGTATAATAATAATAAATAACAATAATATACTGAGTCTTCGTCTTCGTCTTCGTCTTCCAGAAAATAAAATGGTCTTTAATACACTGAAAAAGCTCAGACTGACTCGAGCATAATGGAAAACAATACACTCGAGTCAGAACTAAAAATTCCTATTTAATTCAAATCGATCTCAAATAAAAATATGAGTGCAATGGCTTCAAAGATGTTATGAGATTTTTCATCTCCTATCAAGTGTATAACGTGAGTGTAGTAATTTATGAGATTTCAAATAATTCAAAATACCAATTTTAACCACTTTATTTAAAATAAATCATAAGTTTAAATTAAAAACATAAACTTTTTAGATAATCCAGTTTCAATAAATAATCCGAATTCAAGAAATTGTATGGGTATATATCATTTCAACCCATAATTTAAATGTCTTAATTATCCAATTCTAAAATGATTCAGAGGACCACGTTAATGATGTCAATAATATAGAATGTGATAACAAGGACATATTAAAATAAATAAACAACCATACATCCAACATATCAATCAACAAGCATCCATTTCAAACAACATCCAAATCAACCAATATATTTCAATAATAACAGCTATCAATTTCAGGGTTTAACTATCTATTAAATTCCAATATAAAACTAAATGTCAATTTAGATTCAATATCAATTCAAATGTCAACTTAAATCAACAAACATCAATAAAATTTTTTTATATCACATTATATATTTTATTTAACTTGCAATGGAATTTTTAGTATTGCGTGAGTAAGTTAAATCACTCACCTTTTTGCTTTCCCTTTTCTAGCCAGATTTGGATCTGCAACTACTTTCTCATTTTGTTTTGTTCCCTTGCTATCTTAATCTTTTTTTATAGAAAGTTTTGGAGAGAAGATTATATATATTTGGATTTGAAGAAAAAGACATGGAAAGAAGAGAAGGTTTGAAAAAGAATTTTTTTTAAAGAAGAACAAGAATTGAAGAAAAGAAAAGGAAGCTTTGAAAAAGAAGAAGATTTGAAGAATAAAGCTAAATATATACAAAGTAGGAATTGAAATAGAGTAAGAACATGAACAACCCTACAAAAATGGTAGGTATTAAAAGAGGTGAAGGAAAGAATTAAAATATGAAAAGTAGGTAACATTTATGAAAAGGCATTAGACAATGTAAATGGAAATGAGTAATGGAACAAATGAGGAAACAATGAAAAAAAGTGTGACAATTATTAATTAGAAAGGGAATGAATGGACCAACTCTACTCTATAAACAAACTTTTGGAATTCAAATTTCAAAATATTTGTTCACTCAATTAATTTTGTTAACCCCAAACATACAGAATTTGACATTCATTAAAGATTTAATTACCACAACATAACTAAATTTGAACACACCAATTTACATAACGGGGACCGCTGCTACATAAAAAAAATGAACCATGATTTAAAAATTCAAATTTAAAAACAAAATTTTTCTTGACACGTAATTATGAACTCAAATATTTATTTTATTTAAATTTCAAGGTTAGTAATAAAATCACTTTGCAACCTATGTCTGCTATTTAACTACCGTAAAATGTTGTTTTAAAAATTCAATTTTCTCTTTTTACAACGTTATATATATGTTCAGAATGGAAACATTCACTTTATTTCCCTCAAACATTCTTTTATTGTCCTTAAAATGCTTATTCGTTACTTGCAATTCATAAATATAAACATTCTTATATTCTAAAATGATCAACTTATACAATATTAAATCCATTCATATATTTCCAAATAATGTACATTCCAAATGAAAACATTCTTACATTAAATTTATTAATTGCACTTTGTTTCTTTTTCCTTTTTCAATTGAAAGATTTCGATAAATTTATTTCTAATTAGTTTTAATCTTTCACTTCAATACAGACCCTAATTGATGAAATCGATTAAATAAACACGTAAGTATTGTAATCCTTATCTATAGTCATGCAACCACGTTTATAAAATTACAGTATCCAATAAGCATTAAATTACATACTGAGTAAATGTTTTTCTCTATCAATCAATATTCATTTAACATATCATTAAAACTGACATTTTTATTCCAATTCCTATTGTTAAATTATTCTAATACGCGTTAGAACCTTTCACTTCATTGCTTCATTGTATTTTATTGTTTTAGAATTTTATTTATGGTCCAAACTTATGATCTAATAACATAGTTACATTTGTTTTACATTTCATTACGTTAATATGCTCCACTTTCCATCCTTTATTTGTATTAACTACTATATTTCCATTTTATTGAGTTTTGGTCAATTTCACACATTAATTATAATTAAAGTCTCAATTAATTTATTTAGCTTGGTTTCATTCTCTTATTAAATCAATTATTACCTTACATACATAGTCAACCATTTTATATCTTCCATTACATCAATATTTTACCATTTCATCTTACCTTTATGTAACCTTTTGTTTCATTGATGGTAATAAATTCACTTATTGAAATTTCCAATTCCAATAAATTTGAGTAAACTGATTTCCATCATTTTATTCTAATCAAAGGACATATTATGATAAAAATTTACGTTGGTTACATTGTATAGAATCAACTTTTTTACCATTATCAATTAAACCTACATTAACTGCACTAATTAAGTGAATTAATTGCCATTTATTTCCAATTAAATTTAATAGACCAAATAAATAGGTAATATATATATAATTGTCACCATTAGCCTTTAATTACATTTATAAGTTTACTACTTACAAACAATGTTACCATTTCTTTCATAACACTAATTTTATTCAATTTCCATTAACAACATATTATTTCATTAATGAATTTAATATTTACATTCTTTTTCCTATGTTCACTTTATAACTAAGTATAACCTTACACTATTTCAGTTAATTGGAATTCCATTCAAATTGTTAATAATTAGCTTTAATTAACATTGTTTCATTTCACTTGAGTATTATTCCAGTTATAAATCTTAAATTTTAATTTCTTCCAACATTTAATTACAAAAATATTATTAAATTTGCTATTTTAATTGTCGAAAGTTACAGGTCGTTACACTCTCCCCCACTCAAAACTTTTTGTCCTCGAAAAGAAGGAATTAAGTAATTGGCATATCTTATTCAAAATATAAAATTTGTAAACAATTTATTTACATAATAAATAATTTAAATAAAATATATTAATTTGTAAACAATTAAATCCTTTTATATTCAAATTAACAAAAGTTCGGAAAACATTTCACAAAAAATGTAACATTCTGAAATTTTCGACTTTCGAAAATTCAACATCGACACTCACTTTATCGACTGCCGAATATCGAAGGCCGAAAACCGAGAAGTTATGGGTTTTAAAAAAAGAATTTAAGAAAAGAAAAAGAGAGAGAAGATAGAGAATTTAGATAGGCAGAAGAAAATAGGAAATTTTAAAATAGAAGGAAAAGAGAATAGAAAATAAAGAAACATAGAATAGAGAAGAGGAAAGAAAAATAGAACGGAACAGAAAGGAACAACAGAACAATATCAGAATCTCACAATTCGCAGCGGAACAACATATAATAATAAATGAATAATCTTTAAACAAAGAACTATATCAGTTATTACATTACATCACATTTCATTACATCATATCATCAGAGTGTATAACAACAACAAAAAGTGCAGCGGAAAAGAAATACTATATAAGTAATACGCCATGCCAATCCAGCTTGCCTCCAGCAACTCCAGAATATCCAGAATATCCTGATAAACCTTAACTCTTGACTGCCCGTGTGGAAATTGGTGGGCACCCAGAGTTTAGGAAGGAAAACAATAAACTCCGAGTCAGTCATGTGACTGGTGCGAGAACTCAAAACAGTTTATTTACTTTTAAAATCAAAATAGAGAATATTTTTAAAATCAAGTCGCAATGCTTTTAAAAATGTAACTACCATAAGACCTCCCACCACACACACAATGCAAACGCAGACTTGGAGGAGATTTCTTCTTATGTTAGTCAAAGATGCTTGATACGCATTAAAATAAAGCATTTGATATTTTTATTAGTGCATAGTGTAGAACAAATTCTTTCGGAAGTAAAGATATAAATCTTAGCCAGCATAGGTACCATTATATTATGCCTACTAATAGCTACCATATTAAATGGCAGGTTCTACAACTAAAACCGTACAAGATCGTATTGTTTCTTTGGATTTCCAACAAATGGTCAGGCCAAGGAACTTCCCATTGCCACATGAGAATGCCTCTGGAAAGACATCCCCGAGAACCAAACCGGAACTCTGCCAACACAAGGCCGGGTTACCCCTAACTGGGTAACTACTGACACGAGCACGCCATTCCCCGATCGTAAACGACCTTTTTCACGGGATCCCGATAACCAACAACCACAAAGTAATAAATTCGTAGTAACCACATAGGTTAAATATCTGGGCTCCATACCATGATACCACCTCTATCCAGAAGGAAATGTACATACCCTAAGGGGAGCTACAGCAACCCCTAATAACCTTGCTGCATCTTTCCTGTTTTGACCATTTCCGGGATGTGAGGCTCGACGAAGTCACGTCCACAAAAACATACTTTATACAAAAAGCCATGCTTTGGGTCAACAAATGATCAACACAATGATCACTAAGATAGACGATCAAATAAATGATCCTATCACAATAATCAACACAATGATCATTTCAGCATCACTCAGCATGTCACATTACCAAATTTGGGAATATATCGCTGATAACTTCAACTATATAACCTTTGAGCTCGTACGTCTCAAAGAAGGGTGTTAAGCAAAGAATAAATTCTCCGCCACCAACAGAAATATATTTGAATGAAATCGGCTTTATATCTCAAATTGTAATGTCAGGCATACAATCCATACAAGTCTGTTCCGGGATCGAACAGAACCGAAGGCACTTACAAAGAAGTCCTTGCAATCCGGATATTCACAATCCTGATCAGATTCACCATCACATATGGAGAACTCAATACCGGAGCAACTCGGTGCAGAGTCAATCGATAGTTCATCCTATCACTCTTGCAAATACCGGTCTTCAACACCGATCTTCAATGCAATTCACAACGACGTATCACATATTCGGAGTGGGTTATACGACCCCATGGTCCTTTCCCGGTTAACCCGAATAGTGAGCGCTTATTCAAAAATAAGTGTGCATTCAAATTCAATCAATTCACGTTAAATACCCATTTAAAGGGAAATACTGATAGTCGGTTATTGAACTATCAATTGATATGCACAACATCACCAGATTCCAAATAATTTTCCCAAATTATTTATTTTCCAAAATATCTTTACAAGATATATAATTTCAACACTTCAAAAATAAATCAATATTTATTTTCAAACAACTTCCACCTTTCTTTTATAAATTCCATAACGAATTTATATTTCAAAATATTCATGAATATACAATTCAATTATTCACTTTCAATTTATCTTCAAAAAGATAAATTCTCAAAATATTCACTTTACATTGGAAAACATTTCCATACTTATTAAATAAGTAATTCACAATCATTTATTTTCAACACTTAGAAAATATTCAATATACTTAAATCGAATTAAGTATATAATTCATTCTTTAAGGAAATCATTCACTTAAACATATTTACTTGGGCCAAAACGAATGTTGCGTAAAACATCGTTACGACAACCCAAAATCACTAGTATAGGGATTCGAATTTAAAATAGATATATAAATCCCAATACTATTAAAACATTTCCTTTCGGAAATCATTTACTATAACAACAGTGTTATAGTCTACCATTTCCTTTTATTTCTCGAAACATCTATTTCAACAATAAATGTTGAGATCTATGGTTTCGAATCTCAACACATCTAAAAACATCGTTAGATCGTTTTAATTCTATTTAGAACATCATATCTAAATCAATTTTCTTTAACATATTATTCACTATTCAAAAATGTGAATATACTACGTTAATAAATATCATCCTTTCTATTCATTTTAATTCAAAGGATTATTCACTATTCAAAAATGTGAATATAACTCCATTTCTAAGTTATAACAATTAACTTATCAAAATAAGTCGTTTGCGAATTTATAAAACAACGTTTATAAATTCCATTTCTATTTATTTATAAAAACTTCCTTTTTATAAATTCCTTTATTAACCTATTCCAGTTTATAACTAAATTATAAACTAAACGTTCATATTATAAGTTAAATACTTATAAAACGATTAATTTATAAAATCGTTCTTTTAAAGACTTTCCAAACCATAAATCTTATAACTTATAAGATTCATTTATTTAACAAAATTTATTCTTCAAATAACTTCACAAATTTATAAATCTTACTATTTATAAATTTCATTCATAACTTCACCATTTATAATTTTATAAATTTCATTCTTTAATGAAATTCATTTTCACTTCATTCAAACACTTATAAAAACTTGTTTTATGATGTCTGAATCTCAATTCATAAATATCCATTTATAAATCTTTTAATATAAATCAATTTATATTATTATTTAAAACGTCTTTAAATTACTTTATAATATCACCATTTCGATTTATAAAAAAATCAAATTTTATAAATCCTATATTTAAACTTTTAATAATAAGTTCAAAAATCCAGTTTAAATTATTTTATAAAATCATTAATCCATATTTCTCAAAAATCAGCGTTTTAACTATATTTCACAAAACCCATAATTTTATAACTTTAAAAATTATAGCGTTTAATTATTTAAAATGGATCAATTTCCAAAAATATAGTATATTTTCAAAAATCATTTAAAAGATCATTTTAAAATCCTAAAATTTGGGTCCAATGATGCTACACACCAAATAGTCAATCACGACTAACAACGATATCATATATCGATATGATAATCCATCAAATATCAAAATATCTGAAATAAAATAAAAACTGTTGAGGAATCCAGTTGGATCCCTCCAACCTGTTTCCTGCATCCAAAAACATTAGCACAATACCAATTTCGCTCCAGTACGAAATTATCGCGGTACATGTTCTTATTAAATATTATCCGCTTACTAACGGCGTAATAGGGTCTCATCCGCTAAACAAAAAATGCGGGAAATCAACAACTGCAATATATACATATGCCAATATATATATATTGATATT
Organism: Allium cepa; assembly: GCA_030765085.1. Classification (NCBI taxonomy): domain Eukaryota; kingdom Viridiplantae; phylum Streptophyta; class Magnoliopsida; order Asparagales; family Amaryllidaceae; genus Allium; species Allium cepa. The sequence continues at coordinate 594,623,189 of CM060928.1, forward strand.
ATATATAATACCAATTTCACTGTTTATGAAATATTCGCGGTATATGTTTATATTAAATAACATCCGCTTACTAACGGCGCATAATGTCTATTTTAACAATCAATAATTTACAGTCATCATTCAAACATGCATTCAAATATTTTAAATCTAACTATTTAAAATAAAATCGGAATCTATTCGATTGAGTGAGAAATTCTCACCTTGGTTTTAAATTCCGTTTTAGCTTTTATTTCGAACAAAATTAAACGCGCGTTTAATTTTACCCGAAATTCTCACTAACTCCAAACGACTCCAAACCAACTCCATCGCGTAGTGCTCGTCCATACGATTCCAACGCAACTGAGTTTGCATTTTTTCGACCTCGTATGAAAAAGTTATGAATTTTACAAGTTCGTACACGATTTATATAACTAAAATTACAACAACTTTAATAATTTAAACCTCTCCTCAATCCTAGCCACCAGATCTAGATCCAACGGCCTCTGCTCTTCATCTCCCTCACGTCTTCTTTCTACAGGAAGCAAGGCCGCACCTTGAACCCATCATGGACCAACTAGGGTTTCAATTCTCAACCACAACAAGCGATTTGAACACGATCGGAGACTTGCATCTTGAAGCTCCTTCCACCACACACACTCGGCCAAGATAGCCATGAGCTCGGCCTGCTATTGTGCGTTGAAACTCGTGCGCAAGGCAGCACGGTCGGCCTCCCCTAGCTCCTCCTCCGTTGCACCATTTCCGATCAACTCCGTATGAAATCAAAGCTCTCTTCGTGCTCTCCAACCTTCGTGTTAAACACTTCGGCTAAATCTTGATGGATTGGAAGAGATTAAGGAATGAAATTGGGAAAAATCTGGCCATAGAATGATAAAGTGGCGGCTACTAGTTTAGGGTTAGGGTTTAGTGATATTTTTTATCAAATTTATGAAGGCTCATGTCTATTTATAAGGAACGAGAGACACTATTCATCCCGGAAATTCCGAACTCCGATTTAGACGCCGTAACCAGCGTACCTAGGGTTTATCCCGCGTTCCGGACACAATGGAACAGGTTTCGGAAGCTAATTCGGAAGTATGTGCGAGTTATGGCTGTAAACGCTCAATTTAAATTAAACCGATTTAAGTCGATTTCTAGGCGTTTTAATTTGTACCGGACAAACGGTAAATCCAAACGACTTGAAATTTGAAACCTTACAATAATATCACATTACGGATCCGATGAAACTGGTTTCGTCGAAATCCGAGACTTTTTGAAAAATGGCTATTTTGACTCGCCAAATTTAAATTAAAAATAAATCGATGCGTTTCGAGCTGCCACGATCAAACGATAGCTCCGATTGATACGAAAATTGAAATCCGGTAATAACTAACTATTACGGATCCAATGGAACTGGTTTCGTTCAATTCTGAGACTGTTCAAAAATTGGCTATTTTACAGTCGATAATTAAATATTAAAATATTCAATTTTCACAAATTAACTTTTAATTCGATTTTAAAAGTTCTAAAATATTTCTATAACTCTAGTATGATTAAATAAAATTTTACAAATCATTTTCTATCATATTTAACTCGATTTTTAATTATTTCCATAATTTAACATATTAAATTATTAATTTAATTATCCAATTAAATCCAAAAATTCCAATAAAAATTTATTTGACTTAAAAATTCACTTATAAATATTTAAAATTAATTAAATATTCAAATTTTAATTTATAAAAATTCTGGGTCGTTACAAAAAATTTCTAAGTCCAAAATTCACGAAAAATTTCGGCAGAGTCTCCTTTGTACGAAGAGGCTCGGGAGAAATAATAATATCAAAATAAAAAAAATATCATATATTTTCAAAATAATATATCTCAACAGTGGGGGAAACAATATAATATCGCTAGAAAACCGTAATCCGAGAACGTACCTATTTGTCGGGCAAATAACGTTTATTTTATGAAACCAAAAGCAATGGCAGTTGCTTCCATAACCTGTATTCCACTTACATAATCCAAAGAGGTTAATAATTATATAGAAGTGAAATGATTATATTGTTTTAAATTAATAACAAATAATCAGCATAACATAACAACAATCACTTTCAACCAAAAGCATACCATCATTACATAAAATCAAAATAAATCAATACAACATAACAACAATCTTTGCAAACAAGCATATAATGTTCACAAGGGATCAAAGTAATCAACCATTTCTGAAATTACAATCATTAAATTTAATATAGTATTCATTTAATTATTTACTATAATTATCAATAGCTTCAAACATTAACTTAAGTTCATAATTCTTTGCTTATAATATTCACTTTCTATTTCACTTTATTAAGTAGCACTACAATTATTACTCAGGATTGTAACTATTTCATATCAAATTTCTTATTTATAAAAGTAAATTTCATTGAACACTTTCATTATTTAATTTTTTCTTGTATAATATTCCCTTACACATCCTTATTTAACATTACAACTGTTAATATTTTGGTAAGTTATATATATATATATATATATTTGTGTGTGTGTGTGTGTTTCTAAGAATGTAATTGAAAGTTACATAAGTTTATCTTATTTCATTTTAGTAAATAAACGTTCAATAGTTATCATTTCTTATTTTCATATCCTTTTTGTTTACAAGTTACAAATTTCAAATTCCTTGTATATTTCATTATAACATAACATTTAATTTCTTACTTTCAACTTTAGAAGTTTCAATTATTAAACAGTTAAAATTTTATTCCATTACAATAATTGAAATTCTAATTTAAATTTACTTTAATTTATTCTACTGGGTTTTTTTTCTTCTCGTCATTTTCTTTTCCATTCATTTATTTATATAGAGATCAACCACTTACATAATTTGTTTTCCCTTAAGGATTTAAGTCATTAATGAATCATTTCAAAAAGTATAACTTAAGCTTCTACTGCCTTACTTAAGTTTATAACTTAATTCGGTTATTAGATAAAAATTTAAGTTTTTGGTATTGCCGTTGAAGAGAAAGGAAATATTTCAATATCTCTAAAAATTTAATTAAAACATTTAACCTTATTCACTTAGTAAAAATATAAGATATATTTAAAACATCCTCATAGCATTATGTAAAGGTTTTTCAATAGTTAAAACAATGTTAGAAATTTATATCAAAACATTAAATAAGCTTTTAAAATAAAGTTCCTTAAATCCGAAGATTTTTTAAACTCATTATTTTAAAATAAGTATAAACTCAAGATTATTAAACTGAAACTAATAGAATACTCAAATCTTACATTAAATTTCTAAATCAAAATATAAAATTTCATATCTTCATAATAAATTTTACACACTTGTCTAAAAATGAATATTCAAATCATGGAAAAACATTTTTTATGGTTTAATACAAAAATTCAAACCGTAAATAAATCAATAAATTACTATTAGTCCTTTGAAATCAAGTAAATATTCCAAATTATACTTCCAAAATAGAGATTCACATTTATTTATCAAGTATATTACAATAAATAAACTTTGCAAATATTTTTTTCCATTTATATAATATCTTTAAATTATACATTCAAAGAAACTTATATAAATTTTACTTGAAATACTCATTTGAAAGCTTCATTTGCAAATCAACTATCTTTAATACTTTTCAAAAAAATTAATTTGTAAAATTCCTTGCTTCATGTATAAATACCATTTAAATATTTAAATAACATCTTCATAAATATATGTAAACTATTTGAAAATAATTATTTACATCATTGCTTATATTAACAAAGAAGCTATTGAAAACCTTAAATCCATGATTTATAAATATATTAGTTTAATCCCAAGATACTTTTCAAACATTATTAATAAATCAATAATCATTTACTTTAAATATGTTTTATTTAATAAATAACTTCTCAAATATTTACAAAACTAATAATTTACTATCAAACCATATTGTAAACAAAAAACAATATTTTAAACATTTTAAAGTATTTAGAATTGACAAAAATGATCAAAAAATCTTTTATATAATACTTTATCAAAATACTTTTATAACTCGATGTCTTAACATGTTTATCCTCGTTCTTGCAGGCTTTGACCATGCATTGATCAGGCGCAAGACAGAGTTCTCCAAGTACTTAGTAGATGTAACGTCCCGCCTTTTCGTACGTTTTTAAATCGACGATAAACCACACACGTCAGACATAAACCATCAAAAGGGCGGATTGTTATGGGGTAAATAAGAAAAAGTAGAGAAAGGAAAAAAAATAGAATCTTGCAGCGGAACGATAAAATATAATAATCAAATATACAATTCATGAAGCTATTTTACAAAGTATTCGATTATACTATTACAATACATATCAGAGTTACACTTACCAGAGAATATTAATAATGCAGCGGAATTAAATGGTATAGTGGAATAATATAATAGATAATAGTACTACAAATCTTCATCTTCGTCCTCCAGAATAAAATCTTCAAATCCTGAAACTCTCGGACTAACCCAAGTGAATTGAAAGGACAAAAACACTCGAGTCAGAACTCAAATATCTTATGTGAGTTAAATCTACATAAATAAATATGAGAGCAGTAACTTAAGAGATGCTCGGGATTCACATCCCCTAAGGGTCCGTTAAACTATTTACTATATAGTAATATTTCGCTATTATAATAGTGTCTATTAATAAAATAAACTTACTTTTAAATAGCATTAATCCTTTACATTTTCCACCTTAACACGTAATAGTCCCAGTAGTCCATCCAATATCATGGTCCCTCCTGATCGGGAAGCCACCAGAGGATACCACACGGGCTATGGGAGAAAACCAAACTCGTACAAGGCGCGCTAGGGTAGGTGACACGGCACAACTAGGCAATGCCAGGGTAGATATACCAATTACGCTTCCGGGTCAGTGGTAACGTGTAGCGCGCAGCTACCGCCCACTCGAGCCACACCCCCAAATAAAAAAATCAAAAGTGGCCACCAAATCAATCCAAAAGTTAAAGTATAATATCGAAGGGATGTGTCCGATCAAAGGTGCTACCTCATTAACCCGTCGATCGCTCCTGTTTTAGCCACCTTATGCCAACTCACGGGAGTTGGGTCCACGTAGTTACCTCAAAGGAAACGCCGCCACCATCCTACTTCATTTTGGAATCTCCACCGCGTACACGGTTGTAAAAGTGGTTTTGGGGTTGGCAGAGAGTATGACAATTTTCGATCCCGATCTCTTTAACAACCAAACGTTATTATAACACCGCGGTCTTATCAAAATAGTTTATACTTTTAAAACCAGAATATAATATCCATTTCAAATCCATATAAATACGATATCATTTCCTCTTTTAAAAACCAAATCAAATTTGATATCATTTTCAAATATATCCTTTTCTAAAACTATAACATTTCAAAGTTATAATATTTCGAAACCAAAACTTGAAATATAGCCTTTCAAAACGTAAAACTTTGAATTTCATAACTTTGAAACATAGTATACCACTTAAATGGTTTAAATATAAAATTACTTTATATAGTAAAATAGCTTCTTCACCTTCACAAATCAATGCCAATATGGATTTTAAATTCCCAAATAAACCAATAAAATTTCCATATATTTCAAAGCTTTAATTATTCCAGTATTTCAAAACTTATTCTTTGATAATTTCATATACATCAATTTCAACTACTATTATTTAGATTTGAAATGTTTACTTAATAAATCAAATATCATTTTAGTAAAACCTTAGGCTTTAAATAATTGGATATTCTTTCAATTACATTAACTTGATAATATTCAATCAAATCAATTTGATATTCATTCAAAATCCTCTAAACAAAAATCAAGTTATAAAATCATACCTTTTAAATCTCAATTTATTATATTTCATATCAAATATTTCGGGGATAATCCTTAAATCTTAATTTCAAATCAAATTCACATTTATCTTCCAATTTTAATTTTATTTGAGTCATTATAAACTCTATATACAATAAAATTTAAATAGATACTTAACCATATTATATAAAAGAAATTCAAACTTTATTATTTAGCTTATTTTATAATTCAAAACAATTTATACATAGCTAAATCAATAATAAAATAGCATTTATATAACATCTAAAATCAATACCTGTATAGCCCATATATTTCTTTACAAAACCATAATAATCATTTCAAAATAATTTTATATATATACCGCGGTGCCTGTATATAATTTTCTATCCTATGGTCAAGTGATACGGATATTTATCATTTCAATCCGCAATTTAAAAATAAAAATGCGGTTGTATATCATTTCAAACTGCAATCACGTATTAAAATAAATGCATAACAACTTGCATATTATGATGATATAAATAAAAACATCCATCCATCCAACATAAAATCATACATCCATCAAAATCATCATACAAAACAATCAATCAATATCAATATATAACAGGTAATTAACTGGCAGTTATATTCAATAATAAATTAAATAACGATTTAATTTCAATAAATGCAATTGACTGAGATGATGATTACAAATATACGAAACAACGATAAGTAAATGCATAATCACAACATAAATTAATTTACCAAACATAAGAAATTTTAGAAGTTGTGAGTGGGTTAAAACAGTCACCTTTTGAATTTAAATTGAATTTAAATCCGATTTAAACCCAAAAATTTGACAGTCTCAGAATTCGTCCAAACTAGCGCCAAAATGTTTGAAATTTCCATATGATCCTAACGAAAAAACCGCACGTAAATCGGATATCGTATGTGAAAGTTATACGATTTTGAAGCTCTGAAAACAAAATTAAAAATTAAAACAAAATAAATAACTCACCCACCCAAACACAGCCACGTCAGCACCCTTTACAGCATGAATCCCTCAATCACGAACGCGAACGAAACCCTACCGAGAGCACGAACGCGGCTTCACAGCTGCCCCCAATACACATCTTTGACTGGACATTGCCACCACCACGAAGACTTTCGACTCGATCAGGCAACGCCTCCACGTTGCTTTTCCAAGGCCGCACCTCTAGCCAGAAAGCCATCAATTCCGGCTCGCCGTAGCCCCTTTCATCGCCGCCGCCTTCTATCCCCAACCACAGCGAATACCGATGCCAACGACCCAAACTAACCGCACAGATCCACTTCCCTCGACGTCCCCTACCATCCCATGCTTCCTGATCGCCGATTATTCTAATATCTGCATTCAAATCACGAACCCAAGAACGGACGGCCTGTAATGATTCATAATTTTTGGACAAACAATGATTCAAATCCAAAAACGAATCACGCCAAAAGATTACGCTCATCGAGTGCTCCAATGTATATTTTTTCCAAATTTTTCCAAGGAGTTTGAATTTTTGAAGTTGATTTTTGAATTGAAATTTGAGTTGGATAAATTAGGGTTACAGCCATTAAGAAAGAGGAGCACAAAAGTTTCTGTACGCATAGAAATGAGAAATAAAGGCTGCTAGGATTTATAACAGGATATTTATAGACAGCTGAAATAGAATAGATGTACCCGATTTATAAACGCGCTGAACGATGAACGGCCCGAAAAGCCCGTTCTGACTCTAGAACGAAATTGGGTCAACCCATACATCAAAGTAGATGTTTAAAAATATTTTAAACGTAATGGAAAAGGTTTTGAGTCCAAATTCCATCGTACGAAGAAGTTATGCTAAAATCAATATTTTTCTAATTGATTTCAATTTAATTTATTTCAAGGCGTTTCGAGTCCGTACGATCAAACAACAAGTCCGATCGTTACGAAACTTAAAAATCCTACAATAATTCACCGTTACGGATCCGATGAAACTGGTTTCGTCGAAATCCGAGTCAGTGGCCAAAATGGCTATTTTTCCATTAATTAAATAAATTAATAATTAATTAATTAAATCAAATTTTCAATTTTATTTCGATAATCGACAAATTTCAACAATTTTAATTTCTTAATCATTTACAATGATTTACACAAATTTAAATGTCAATTTATCGTTGATTAATCTATCAATTGCAGTGTTAAATTTTCAATTTCATTATATTCAAATTTATAAATTAAATTTTTTAAAAAAATCTATTAAATTCACCTTCATTCTATTATTCAATTAATTATTATCAAACGGATAAAAATTAATATTGGATTTATAAACTATTATCTTAATATTTTTTTCATATTCCATATTGATTTCAATTAACGCAAAATTTAGAGATTAATTTCATTAATATTGCAATTACTCCATTTGTTATCATAGTTCAAATCCAATAAATTGATAAATATTTATTCCCACATTTGTAATTCAGCAAATTTTCCAATTATGAATAACATTAACATTTTTCTAAATATTACCTTAATTAATATTAACGTAATATTACATTAGACTTATGGTAACTGATTTCCAATTTAAATTAACATGCAACAAGAATAAGTAACATACAATAATCATTACACTAAATTCCAGTCACATTAATAAGCCTTTATTACTACAAATAAATGTTACCATTTATTTTCATAGTACTAATTTCATCTAATATTCTATTTATTCGCTTATGCCATTTATAGTCAAGTATAACATATCTTCATTAATTATCATTTCATTTAGTCCATTAAGTATTAATCTTAATTAGCACTGGTTATATCTTGATGCATTCTTTTATTACATCATTTATTACTACAAAATAAAATAACATTTGAACTCTTCAATGTAATACCAAATTTCATTTTAAATCCAATTGATTTCCAAATCAAAGTTTATACATATTTCAAACAACTATTATAATTACTCCCAGAACATTGGTTTTATTAAATGACCATTTATTATAATTTAATTTCTTAATTTAATTCAATGCTTACATTTTGATTTCATATATTCAATTTGTAGCTAAGTATACATCTACATTAGTTTCATTGATTTGCATTTCGTTCAATTTATTAATAGTTACCTTAGTTAACATTACGTAATATTATATTATAATTTTACAATCTTAACAAATTCATAAATTGTCAATTGCCAAATATATACATTAATTACTATTAAATGTTCTCAATAAATTTATCTACTTGTTTTCAAACTTTTTATTCATCAATTACTGCCTTATAAATAAACTTCCGTTTCTAATCAATTTACATTCACCTTTCCGTTATTATATTAATCATCATTAAAGTAACCTTTAATTACTTGTATGTTCATTCTTCCCAACTTATTACACCTTATTACACTATTTCACACATTAATTCAATAACTACATTTGTTTTCTCATATTCCACTTATAACCAAGTCATACATTTAAATTATTTAATTTAATTTACCTTTTATATCCCATTATAAATTAATGCACACATTAATTATGATTTTAAATCAAATTAATCATTTCATCTTGGTAACATTCTTTTATTACAAATAGAATAAAATTAACATTTACATTGTTTCACTTATTGGAATTACATCCCAGTTATTAACAATTAACTTACATTTATACTGTTACATTCAAGTTATTAAAAATTAACTTACCAATCTTATCCAAGTTATTATTTCCATTAATAATTCACTAAAATTTTATTTTCTTCAACATTAAGTTACCAAAATTTCCTTAAATTAAGAAATTTAATTACCGAATTTTGCGGATTGTTACAGTAGACTTGTTTCAACACCCAGTGAAAAATACTTAAAAATAGGTATGAGAAGTACCGCTCAAAATCCAATGTCAAATGATGATAATACGATGGCAGTGGCCCGCTGCTGATCTAGTATTTACGCAATGGACACAAAACTTTTCAGAAGATCTGTAAAGGCCCGTAAATCCGTACCCCTTTGAACTGGCAAAATTCCACAATAATTCAGCCAAAGAGGAATAAACTTACGAATCTTTAGGGTTAAAGAAGAAGAGGTAGAAGAAGAAGAAGAAACAATGACAGAATCTCACATTTCGCAGCGGAACAACATATAATATATCAATGAATAATCTTTAAAACAAAGAATCATATCTGTTATTACATTACATCACATTACATTATCAGAGTGTTACAACAATAAACAGCGGAAGAAAATATAACATATACTAGTGATACGCTTCGCCGCCCAGCTTGCTCCTGATTTCCACAGCAACTCCTGAATTCCAGAATGACCTGATAACCTGACTCTAGACTGCCCGTGTGGAAATTGGTGAGCGCCCAGAGTTTAGAAAGGGAACAATAAACTCCGGGCCAGTCATGGGACTGGTGTGAGATCTTAAAACAGTTATTTTCACAAAGAAAATAAAAAGAAATCCGCTATGCTTTTGAAAAATGAAACTGCCATAAGGCCTCCCGCCATACACACAATGCAAACGCACACTTGGAGGAGATTTCTCCTTATGATAGTCAAAAATGCTTGATACGCGAAAACCTTTGGATATTATTTCTAGTGCATAGTGTAGAAATATTTCGAAAGTATAATATTAATCTTAGCCAACATGCAACTTTTCGTCGTATGCCTACTATAGCCACCATGTTCAATAGCAGGTTACCGCTATATTCCATGGCAGGTTATACAACTAAAACCGTACAGGGCGCGTATTGTTTCTTTGGATTTCCAACAAATGGTCAGGCTAAGGAACTTCCTATTGCCACATGGGTACGCCTCTGGAGGGACACCCTGAGAGCTTAACCAGCTCTCTGCCAACACAAGGCCGAGTTACCTCACGCTTCCAGTGCAATGAAGCCGTAACATAGATAACTCCACACATGAGTATGCCATCCTCGGTCGTTACCGACCTTTATCCGAGGATCCTCAACCACAAAGCAACATCACACGGTAATAAATTTACAGTGTCCATATGAGTTAAGTATACGAGCTTCATACCATGATACCACCCTTTATCCAGAAGAAATTAGACATACCCTAGGGGAGCGACCCCTAAAAACCTTACCGCAACATTCCTGTTTCAACCATTTTCGGGTTGTGAGGCTCGACGAAGTCTCGTCCACAAAGCTACGCTTTTTCACAAAGCCATGCTACGATCTACTAATGATCAGCAACACTTCGTATGCCACATTACCAAACTGGGAATGTATCGCTAGTAACCATCAACCACATAACCTCTGAGCTCGTATGTCTCAGAGAAGGGTGTTAAGCTAAGAGAATAAATTCTCCGCCACCACTATTACCAGATTTAAATAATTTTCCCAATTATTTATTTTCAAAATATCTTTGCAAGATATATTTCCATACTTCAACCCTTTTGAAAACAAATTTCAAATCACTTTTCACTCGCGGAATAAAATTGCAGAAATCATTCATTTCCACTAAAAAATCTGCCGAGTTCAAATACTTTAAAATAATTTAAATCACTTGTCCAAATATATATTTGGGAATATTTTAAAGTAAAACTATTTTTAAACACTTTCTTTTAAAATATTAGTTATAAAAATATTATACTATCATCTCATATAAAACTTCAAGTCTAAACTAATTTTTAAAATAAAATTAGTAAATAGAGTATAATTGTTTTAAATAACTTTTTTCTAAAACAATATCAATTAAATCTTTTAAAACAGTCTCTTCTAAAAATTAACTTAAATAGACCTTTACTCTAAAGATTTAGACACAATTTACAAAAATACTTTCTTCACAAATATTCTTTTGCAAACCACTTTAGAACTTTAAAATTTATATTTAAAAGCTACTTTTCGAAACATACTCGGCTTTTCAGGAAAAATACACTTTCATTTCAAAATGGTCCACTTAGACCAATTTAATAAACCCTTCTTGATTTATTTTGAATTTACATTCCAAATCCGTAAATTCCTTTCCTTTATAAATTCCATTGTGAATTTAAATTTCCAAATATCCATTGATATATGATTTTTCAAATCGATTTCCAAATATTCACTTTTAACACCAAATCAATTTTCAATATTGATTTTCCAATTTGTTTCAAACATCCAATTAAATTTCCAAATGGATTTCCAAAAGGTATATTTTCAATCACCAAATCAATTTTCAAATGGATTTTCGAATTTATCATCTTTTACAATAAATCCCTTTATTTTCCAAACTATTTAAAATCCGAATTTTTTAAATAAATTCTTCAACTATCAAATAATATCTCTCAAAATCCATTTATATTTGGAATCAATTCGATCGGATTATAAAAATCAACTTTAATACTTTAATTGTAACGGTCTAGGCTTTTCTACTTTAATTTCCAAAAAAAAAAAATCCAATTTCATATTTCTGGTATCCTACGATACCAAAAATATATTCGGGTAAATCATAGCCTTTCAAAATTCCAATCACAAGTATAATCACACACAGATTATAAAGAAATTAACACACAACATATGAAACAAATTCAAATGTTTGAGGAATCCAGTTGGATCCCTCCAACCTGTTTCCCTACATGCACAGACGTTACCACAACAATTAAATACCAATTCCACTTCGATGTAGAATATCGTGGTATATGGGATTTATAAATTATCATCCGCTATTATGCGGCGCAATAGGGTCTCATCTACTATATAATGCGGGAAATCAATCACCCAATATATACTATATACTACTATATATGTAATGTCATCCAATGAATAATTATTATAATTCAATCATCCAAGCACACAGACAATATTTAACTATTTAAAATTAAATCAGAAAAATCAGATTGAGTGAGAAGATCTCACCTTTTTCTTACACATGCAATCCATTTTCCATTCCGACTTGATCTCACCATTTTAGACCTTGTATAAATAATTATTAAAATTTTATTAATATTCGAAATGGTCGAACAATCAACTACCGTTCAATAAATTTTATTTTATCTAAGAATTTAATTTCAAACAAATTTCCTTTTTAATAAAATATTTTCTAGTTACCACAATAATTAATTAAGTTAACTAAACAAATTAATCACAAAAATAAATTAGTAAACGGTATTTTGTTTTTATTTTCCATTTTTCAAACTGCACTGATATTAAATTAAATAAAAACTTTATACCTATATCATTTATTCTCTGTAATATGTATCTAAATAATTTAGTGGAAAAATCAAAAATAAAATATACTCATTGATGTGACAAAGCCCAATCCCACCAAGCAATAGCTCGATCCAATCTTCCTTCCCTTTTTTTCCTTCTTGATTACGGCCTAAGCCCAAACTAATGAGACCAAACCCACTGCTCTTCTCCTCTTCCCTTTCTTCTCAAAAACACAAAACTGCTTGATACGAGAATGCACACTCCCTCATATCAACATGTGCAAGCACGAAAAATCTCCAACCACACTCGATGAACCAGTTTCTTATTCTGCCATCGCTTCGCTCTCCGCGAGTTCGACACCCCCGGTACCCTCGCCATCACCTCCCGTCCTCTCAAACAAAACGCGACCGGAGCCTCTTTCAGGCTGTACGTAAACGTTGCGCCTCCTTCAATGAACCGCACCCCCCTCATAGTCTCATCACTGAAGTCCCTTACAACGATTGACCCAACTCCAACCTTTTCCTCACCCATCGACAACCGTACAACTCCCAAATTCGAACCTTAGTTCAAAATGAACTAAAACTTCTCACTATACGGACGTGCTTCCTCCATAATTACACACTCCTAAACTTGACCAGAACTTAGATCTATTCACATAAAACTCAAAGAAATAACTTTTAGGTTTTAATTGGAATTGATTTGTATTTTTAAAGATCGGATCTTTAAACTTTGAAGAGGATGCTTATTTTCTTCTTACTAAAATTGAAGAATGAAAGAGGAGATAGCGAGCGAGTGAAATTGGATGTATTAAATATGTTCTGATACTTTCCCTTTTGCTTGTTTAAATTATAGCATGTCGGGTGCGAAAAAGAAGGCACGAAATGAAGGGTACATAATATGTTGGATTTGAAGATATAGAGAGGTACGAAAGGCAACAAAAATGAGGCGCTATTGTACTGAGCTTAAGTTATATTTATTTTCATGTTATACATGCTTTTCTTCATTTACGGATCCCGAATCGACAAAACAAAAATATGGCCACGCTCAGAACAACGAGTGGATCCTAAAACAATAATAATATACATCGGTTATTGATATCTGTAAAATCACAAAACACCGCCCTATTGTCTTCTGCATTTTATTTATATCGGAAATAATCCTCCATCAACAGACATCAAACAAGAATTTCAATATTTTCCAAATTAAAAATTACGGAAAACTAAGATTAATTAAATTAAAAATACATCAAAAGAAATCAATTCGAAATAATAAAAATTAATTTTCCAATTATTTATTTGAACTGTTATCGCTGTAATTGAATTAACGGTTGAATTCACCATTATTACCTATTCATTAAATACGAGTTAAATTAGCCCATAAATTTAATTGAATTGATATTCAGTTTAAAGTCCTTGATGTGATTATTCTTATTTACATACTTTGTTATTGTTACACTATAGTTTAAATTAATCATATACTTGTCATTTGTATAATCGATCCACCATACGTTAGACTTTCAATTGGTATCAAAGCTTGGTTTGATCAAAAGTATTGTAACAAGTTTTGAATCACCAATATGGCAAGTATCTTTCAAGTAGGTCAGTCTACCGCACGCCCCCCACTATTTAATGCTCAAACTATGCATATTGGCCAACTCGTATGTGTATTTTTATAGAAGCCAAAGGTCTAGAAATATGGTCTGCTACACAAAATAAATATGAAGCACCTGACACTGCTATGAGCACATGGACCGATGCACAAAACACCTTAGCATCAAACAATGCTAAAGCTATGAACGTTTTATTTTGCTCTCTAGATAAAAATGAATTTTCACGTGTCATGTTATGCATAACTGCATTTGACATTTGGTGTACCTTACAAATTACACACGAAGGTACAACAAAGGTCAAACAAACTAAGATTCAATCTTGCAAAACCAATTCTCCTCATTCAAAATGAAGCAAAATGAAACTATTGTTGACATTTATTCTAGATTTCAAACTATTCAACATGATCTTATGGCATTAGGAGTTAAGTTTACTGATTTTGATTTAGTCTCTCGAATACTCAACTCTTTAACATCAGATTAGGAATGGAAGGTATTAGCTATTGAAGAAGCTAATGATCTTTATACCCTCAAGGTTAAAGAGTTGATAGGAAATTTAATGTCCTATGAAGCTAACTTGTACGCAAGAAAAGAACAAAATTTTGAAAAGAAGAACATAGCATTTCAAGCAAAGAATGATGATTCAGATTTGGATGAAGAAGAGATAGTCTTCATTGCCAAGAATTTTAATAAACTCAAGAAATTTAGAAAGATGACCAAATTACAAAAAGAAGGGAAGTCCAATACAACAAATCTATCCCAAATCAAGTGCTATGAATGTGATTAATACAGACACATGAAGAAGGATTGCCCTAAACGCAACAATGAGGAAAAGAACAAATTTGAGAAATTTAAAAAGAAAAGAGATTTTAAAGTCACTTGGGATGATTTCAATTCATCATCATCTTCTGAGAGTGATAGTGATAGCGATGGAGAACAAGGTAATGTATGTTTATGGCTAACACCGATAAGGTATGTCCTGAACGTAGCTATAATGAACTATTAGAATTAAGTTTGGAACTTGATGATAAGTTTAGACAAATCAAAAAATTGAATAAAGAACACCTAGCCAAAATAAACCGATTAGAAATAGAAATTGAATTATTAAAGGATGAAAAAGTTATTTTAGAAGAAGAATTAGAGATTTCTCAAGAAAAATGTAAAAAATCTATCGAATATGATACACAACTTAGTGAAATAGATAGGTTAAAACTTGAGAATAATAATTTGATTAAGAAAAATATTGAACTAAAAAGTAATAGTGAAATTTCAAAAAATGAAATTTGTGAATTAAAGGATAAACTAGAAAAAATTACTAATAATGTTTCAAAGTTTAACAAAGGAAAACAAGACCTTGATAATGTAATTAAAATTTCGAAACCTTCTGGTAATCGAAATGGATTAGGATTTGAAAAGAATTCACAAAAGAAAAAGGGTAATACTCTAAAGCAAAGTATCTTGTATCAAAGTTTCAAAAAGACACCAAAGTTAAGTGAAGAAGTAAAATCTAAAAGTAAAAAAATTGGGATACCAAAGTATAATAATAAGTTAATTAGACAAAAACATATTGATAGTTTTCTTTTAAGTGTAGTATTTAATAATAATTATGTTTTTAAAGGACCCAAATTCACTTGGGTATGGTTACCCTCCCCTCCTAACATTTAGGGCCCTAATAAAAGAAGTGGGTACCAATTGAATGATTTTGGTTTTGTAGGTACCCAAAAATAAAAGCAAGGAGAACTTGATAGCGGCCGCTTAAAACGCATGACTGGGAATGCCAAGATGCTCTCAAATATAAAATATATCGATGGAGGCACTGTAACCTTTGGAGACAATTCAAAAGGATATGTCATCGGAACTGGAGAAGTCATAAACATCGGTATTTCTAACTCTCCTATTTTCGAATGTTTTATTAATAGAAAGTTTAAAATACAATTTACTTAGCATTAGTCAACTATGTGATAAAGGTTTTTAAATAAATTTCGAGAAAAATCGATGCAATATATTTGATAATAATAAAAATTTACTATTTGAAGGATTTTGAAATAAAAATATTTGTATTTTGAATATGAATATAAAACAAAATTTGGATTTATGCTTGACAGCGAAACTTGATAATCCATGGCTATGGCATAAACGATTTTGTCACATGAATTTCAAATATATAAATAAATTATCAAAACATGAACTAGTTAGAGGTTTACCAAATATATTATAAAATATACAATTTGTGTGATGCATGCCAAATTGGAAAATTAAAAAGGAGTTCTTTTAAATCTAAAAATAATATTTCAACAAAACAACCATTAAAATTGTTGCATTTAGATTTATTTGGTCTTACTCAAATAAGATCAATAAATCAAAAAAAGTATGTTTTTGTAATTGTTGATGACTTTTCACGATATACATGAACTTTGTTTTTAAAACATAAAAGTGACACTTTTGGTACGTTTAAAATATTTGCAAAATGAATTAAAAATCAAATGAATTTGAAAATTAAAAATATTCGCAGTGATCATGGAGGAGAATTCGAAAATGAACTTTTTACAAACTTTTGCAATAAAAAGGGAATTAATCATAATTTTTCAATTACATGCACACCACAACAGAGCGGTGTAGTTGAACGGAAAAATCGAACGTTACAAGAATGTGCAAGAACAATATTAAACAGTAGTAATCTACCAAAACATTTTTGGACTGAAGCTATTGCCATGGCGTGTTATGTTTTGAATATAGTGACACTACGACCAATGACAAAAAACACTTGTTATGAAATATTTTTTGGTAAGAAATCTAAAGTGTCATATTTTAGAACATTTGGATCAAAATGTTTCATATTAAATACTAAATACAATCTAGGAAAATTTGATCCTAAGGCCGATGAAGGAATATTTGCTGGTTATTCGGATCGTAGCAAAGCTTATAGAATCTATAACAAAAGAACGAGTATTATAGAAGAAAGTTTACATGTTTCTTTTGATGAAAATTTTATAACTACACAAATTAATGACGACGAAGAAATACATTCAAAAGATTCCTCTAACACACCTCACAATAATATTGAAGCTATTGATCAAAATAATACTCTAGTTTCACCTCCTAGGATTTTTAAAGAATCATCCTATAGATAACATCATTGGAGATTTAAATTCTAGAGTAACTCGAAATCAGCTTAATCAAATAAGTCATGTAGCATTTGTTTCAAATTTTGAACCAAAGAACTATAAAGAAGCTTCTAAAGATGACTTTTGGATTTTAGCTATGCAAGAAGAATTAAATCAGTTCGCACGAAATAATGTTTGGGAACTCATACCAAGACCAGAAGATTAATTCGTCATGGGAACTAAATGGGTATTTAAAAATAAAGCCGATGAAACCAGAAATATAGTTCAAAATAAAGCATGTTTAGTAGCACAAGGGTATAATCAAGAAGAAAGAATGATTACGATGAAACTTTTGCACCCTGTAGCTAGATTAGAAGCTATACGAACTCTATTCGCTTTTGCTTGTCATAACAATTTTAAATTATATCAAATGGATGCCAAAAGTGCATTTTTGAATGCTTTTATCAAGAAAACGTTTATGTTGAACAGCCTCCATTATGTGAACATGTAAAATTTTCAAATCATGTTTTTAAATTAAATAAAGCATTATATAGGTTAAATAAGCTCCTAGAGCGAGGTACAATTGGTTAAAACTCATTTAATCTCATCAGGATTTCAAATTGGTAAAATTGATTCAACTTTATTTATTAAAAAAGAAAATAATGATATTTTATTATTCAAATTTATGTTGATGATATCATATTTGGATCAACTAATGAAAATTTATATGTAAAATTCTCTAATATAATGAAAAATAAATTTGAAATGTCACACATGGGAGAATTAAATTTCTATTTAGGATTACAAATAAAATAACTAGAGAATGGTATCTTCATACATCAAGAAAAATATTGCAATGAACTATTAAAACGTTTCGATATGGATAAAACATCTAGTAAACCTACTCCTATCAGTACATGGTCCATCTCGATAAACATAAAAACGAGAAAGATTTTGAATTTTTTTTATGTAGGAGTATGATTGGTTCGTTATTCTATTTAATCGCAAGTCGACCCGATATAATGATGAGTGTTTGTCTCTATGCATGTTTTCAAGCAAAACCAAAAGAATCTCATCAAAGAGCCGTTAAATGTATTTTGAGATATTTATCTAAAACGAAAAACTATGAACTATTCTATCCAAAAGGATCAACCTTCGAACTTGTATCATATAGCGATGCGGATTTTGGAGGATGCAAAACGGATAGAAAAAGTACTAGTGGAACGTGCATTTTATCGGACAATCTCTCGTCTCATGGTTTAGTAAAAAAACGAAATTGTATTTTTGTATCCACTTGCGAAGCCGAATATATTTCAGCGGCAATAGCACGTGCACAAGTAATTTACATGCAACAAACCTTAAAATATTTTGGAAAAATAATTG
Organism: Allium cepa; assembly: GCA_030765085.1. NCBI lineage: Eukaryota > Viridiplantae > Streptophyta > Magnoliopsida > Asparagales > Amaryllidaceae > Allium > Allium cepa. The sequence goes on from CM060928.1 coordinate 594,642,215, forward strand.
AAAAATCCTTGATTTATTGTGATAACACCAGTGCAACCAATCTATCTAAAAATTCGGTAAATCATTCTCGAACTAAACATATAGATATAAGACATCATTTCCTAAGAGTTAATGTTGAAAAAGGAACTATAAATCTAGAATATGTTACCACTGAAAATCAAATAGCCGAAATCTTTACAAAACCATTAAACGAACAAACTTTTGTAAAGTACAGCGCGACTTAGGCATTTGTTCACTTAATGAACTTTTAAACTAAGAAAAATTTCTTATGTCCACAAGTTTATTAGTTTGTTAAAATCCTTTCAAAATTTAGACAATAATTTTGAACCATAAAATACTACCTATTTTTATATTTGGATTGCTATAAATCTAACTTTCTGAAGTTTTCCTTTAAAACACATATCAAATAGTAAAATCAAAATGTCATCTCAAGAAATAACTTCATATAATTCTGGATCGCCATCCTCAAACATATCCACCCCTTCACTTCGTACTCCTTCACGTCCTCGTTCCCTACCTTCTCTTGACTTCTCAAAAAATCGATGGAGACTATCACCACTACTGAAGAAAGCCAAACAAGAAAAACCACCTATAATTCATGAAAAACTTGATGAAACATCACATTATCAATTTGCAATGATGGATGTTCAAAAGGAAATGTACTATACACAGCAAGGAACAATCAAACATTTGAACTTTCTGGAAAAAGCTCTATATGCTATATGTGGTCATTTTCCAACAAAGAAATGTTTACATAAAAGTCCCCATGCTTGCAGAAACTCCTAGAGACGAATTGTCAAATTCGTCACCCAAACCTCTTTCCTAATCCCCAATCAACTATGGTGATCCCACCTACAAACCAAATTCATGGGATCGTCAGGAATGGAACCAAGGAAAATAAACTATGACGTTTGTAAACAATTATATATATATATATTTGTGTGTACTATACTCCATTCAATAAATAAAATTTTCAAACTATCAATGAAAAAACTAATTTGGAGTTTTTCAGACATCTGAAATAGATTCCAAACATCTGAAATAGGAATCAGGAACAACTGAATGTTCCCAGACGGCTGAACTAATTTCCAGATGTCCGAAGTTACTCTTTGTCTCATATTTAAACTTTCCAGACGTCTGAATTTTAATTCTAGACATTTGATTCTACTCTCTGTTTCCAAATTAGGCATCTTCAGATGTCTGATCCACTATTTTAGACGTCTGAATCTGGAAACGACAGTTTTTTCAAACCCTATATCTAATCGATCAATTCCTTTTTCACTATTTCAATTTGTTTCCAAATTAAAATTTATCTTTCTCAAAATCTAATAATCGAATTTCTTGCCAAATTAATGCCACCACGAACTAAAAAGATGGGAGTGAAGAAAAGGAAGCATGGAGAAGAATCTTCCTCTTAATCCTTGATGGTAACTGATACTCAAATCAACACTTGGTTGTTTCAAAATCCAATAAATAGACGACGCTTTGACGAGTTGAAGATTAAGAAGATGCATCCTGGTCCCTTCTATAGCCTAATCAAATTTCCTTCTTATGATAAGGATGACATATGTGAGCAAGGTGAATTGCAAACTCTTATTTCTTTTAATGCTAACGATGTTTCTATCGATCAATTAGCTATATATCTATTTTACGCTAATCTGGATAGTCCATCGGTATGGACTACCGAGAACGATGAAGACTGGTTATGGACGAGTGTCTATGGATCAACAATCAAGTTAACCTCTGCTATGATTGGACGATTCTTAGAGTGCTCTTATATGGGTCATAATTTATCTAAAATTGAGGACATGTGATTCAAACCCCATAATACTATTACTCATCAATTACAGGAAAATTGAATGCCTCAGTTTTTATCCAAATTCCTAAGGCCACGTGCTAGGCTCCTTACCCGAATGCTTATAAATACTGTTATCCCTCAATTAGATAGCCATGAACAAATAACTGATCCTTAACACAAAGCACTATACGCACTATTTAATCACACTAAGATCAATTGGGCTCAGTTCATCTTCGATGAGCTAAAAGGTTTTTGGAGTAGATCTTGCCAGACTATCATTTACCCATCATATATTATGCGAATACTCAAAGCACTAAACATCCCATGGTACATTTCTGCTTTTGAGGAGTTACCTATCAAATATAGTGGAACAAAATTTCTCAATCTTATGGATTTGTCGTAGGAACCACCATCTTATATGAATCAACCTCCTCCACAACAACAATAACAACAAGAAGAAGGTAATATAGAACTACCAAGGCAACCATCTCCACCTCCTCCGTCCTTGTTTGAATATCACTCTGATATGGAGATTTTGGAAGCACGAACTCAGCCTAATGCTAATGAAAATATTGCTCACTTAACCTTACAAAACCAAGTGCTCCTATATAGAAATCAAATTCTCCTTGGTAAACAAATATCAAGGCTTAATCACATATTGTCCATAAGGCTTTCCAAAGTTGAAGACTCTCTTACTTCAGTGGTTTCCAAACTTGATCAAGCACTTCAACAAACCCGTCAACCTTCTTCTGACTGGTCTACACCTTCTCAATCTCCTCACACATCGCCAAAGACCGGCGATAAGGAAAAAGGGAAATTAAACTCCTCTCATGATGAACTACCTTGACTTCATAAATCAAAATATTTTGTTGTACTTAACTACCTTCTCATAATTCTGGTAAGACACTATTAATATTTTGCTGTAGGATGTAATCATAATTTTTTTTGGTGTTATAATTATATCTGTAAGTCATACTTGGTTTTGCATTATGTTTATACTTCTTTGGTTATTTTTGATAATGACAAAAGGAGAGAAAAATAAATATGCACACCTCATCAAAAAGGGGGAGAATGTTAGAGCCCTTAGATTACGATTTCGACGATGACAACTATACAATGGAAATCATATACAACCATGCAGATACAAACTCAAAGCAAGACAAACCGCTATTGTGACAAGATGGAGACAAGACCACTAAAGAGATTCATCTACGAAGTTATACGACGATCGAAGAGAGATGCACTCAAGAATAAACCTAGGAGAACCTCAATTAACAGGTTCAAACGTATGAATGCAGAACTTCAGACGTCTGAACGTAGAAGATGAACAAAAATGATAAAAGACTCTCAGATGTCTGAGAACACCATTCAAACGTCTGAAACTGGGCTCGTGGTAGATAATTCAGATACAACTGTCATCTCCGAAGAGACACAACTCCGTCTCTCCTCCACAACTCTTCACCAATGAACAGTGACGACTCTAGGCTGAAAGGAAAGATATGTGACTACTAGAAGCAACCCTCTACAACTATATAAACAAGAATCAAGATGAATCAAAGTACTTACTTGCTTCTTACTTATCTAATTCACTCTACTATCTTGATCATCTCTTGTTCTAATCATCCACTTGCTATTCAATCTGCAAATCTGAAATCATACACTTCCATATTCTCTCGAACAATATTGTATTCAATCATTCAAGAGATATAGGAAGTTAAATTGTATGATATAGTCAAAATATGTATAATAGAGAAGACACTCTTGACAAAAAAACTCTGCTATTGTAATCATGTTCCTCCGGGTGAAGTGAGGGTTATTTGGTGAAAGGAAATTCTGAAGAGGAGCTTCAGGACCGGACGTAGGACGGGAGGTCCGAACTAGTATAAAATCCCTGGCGTGTTTATTCTTATTTACATACTTTATTATTGTTACACTATAGTTTAAATTAATCATATACTTGTCATTTGTATAATCGATCCACCATACGTTAGACTTTCAGTATTATATACAACTCCTAAACCGTGGTTGTCCTAATCTCATTTTTACCTTGAGGGAAGCTCAATAAGTAAAATAAGATTATTTCTCGTACCCACCATTTTACGACGGCCTAAGTATACTATACTTACCTTGAGGAAAGCTTAACAAATATTTTTATGTATCTTACCTCATCCAGTCTAAACATTAATAATTCTACACGTGACATCTCTAGCTTGAGAAAAGCTCGACAACTGTAGAGTATGCAAGTAATTTATTAATGTATAAATGGTAGATAACAAATTTATATTAAAGATTCATAATCTTCCATATATTATATTAAGTGATATCGAGTTATGAAATAATGTATTTATTAAATACCCCCGTGATTCAAGTGTCGAACACATCAGAAATCATGGTATATGTATTTTACGTATGTATTTACTCCTTAAGTCAATTTATGGATATTTTAATGTTTCACCTTTAGTTTATACATTTATATTATATAATTTTTATTATTATACAACTTTTATACTTAACTTATGTAATATTTTATGTATAATGTTATTTAATTAAATATTATTTAATTAATTTATTTCAGAAACACTTTAATTAATTATTATATTATTCAGTTGTAACATATTATATTGAATATATGTACTATAACCTTTATAGTAATGAACATAAATCTTATATATATATGTATGTATTTTAATTTATTAACTAACTTTGAATTAATTTAATTTAATCAAATCTTAATTAATTTTTTTAATTTTGAAATATCTATACATACATACATGTATACATATATTATTATCTTAAACAATTTAAGATAACATAACATATATCATTATATATTATACATGTATATATAATTAACTAATTAAATTAATTAATTTATTTCATTAATATTATTAAAAATAATATTTTCAAAATAATTTCATAACATTTTCAAACATTTTGAAAAATTATATTATAACCGTTGTAATATATTTGTATTTTAAATTTAACTTTTATATTTAAAACTTTTATTTTAACTTTCAAACCTATTTGGAAATTAGCCCCAGGCCCAAATCAATTAGGGCAATTAGATTGGGGAAACCTTTGGGCTTACCTCATTATTTTCGGTTAGGCCCATAGCCAAATGTGGCAGAGTACTTAACTACCTAAACCCAATCCTAGACATTACTTTTGTAGCAACCTACTATATGGGTAGGCTTTAATAACTTAACCTTAATAATGCTAATCTTGACCGCATAGGATATTTGATTCCGATACCATTGTTGGTACCGGGCTGACCTGCAATGAATGAATTTGGTAAACTTCAAAAAAAATCCATTATTGGATCTTATTGGGCCTATATAGTTTAATTCATTTAGAACTTTTTTAAATTCTCTGTTAAATAAAAACAATATTTTATTTAAATTTATAAATGAAGTTTTATTTTTTGTAATTTGTATTATATTAAAAAAATACATATCTATCATATACACATATGTGTGTATGCACGTGCAACTGGGTAATGTGTACATGGTATGACATAACCATATTTAGATGTTGGGATTTACACGTTGATGGACTTGTTAACACTATGTATACAAATGGATTGTCCAAATGTGTGTGCGTATATATATGTGACGACCCGTAATTTTCAAGCATTTGTAGTCGGGATATTTAATTGATTTTAAATATTTAAGGTTAATTATTAACTTAAATCATGAATATCATAATTTATTTGACAATTAAATTGTTGAATTAAATAATTTAAAGTTGGGTAAGTTACTGAGTCTGGAATTATAAGCCTATGAAAAATAATTTGAAGGCTTGTAGAATTTATATTGATAATCCTGAAGAGAATAGAAGTGATGAAATCAAATTTAAAAATGGTTTGTTAAGTTTTAAAATTTATATCGTTTGAATTGAATTTAAAATAACCTTCCGAGGCGCAGTCTCGGAATTCGACGAAACTGGTTCCATTGGGTCCGTAATATTGAATTATTACTGGATTTCAAATTTCGTATTTATCGGAGTTAGTGTGTGAGTGTACGATATATAAACGCGCTGAGAATTTATTGCTAATAATCTAATGAAATTTAATTTAAATAGTCAAGCTTATCTAATACGCCATCTCATATTTGTTTTAATCACGCTACCCTTATCTTCCATCGTACACTTCTCGTTCCTTCTAAAAGTTGCCTGTTCCATCTTCGTTCATTCAATTCCATTTCCAGTCATTATCAAATGAAAAAAATGGCCGAGCTTTCTCTCAAAATTCTTTCAGAAATCGAAGGCCCTACTCCTTTTCTCTCTTCCAATTTCACGAGTCCGAAACCCATTTCTTTTTTTCCCTTTTTCATACAAATTCAAGTCGTTCGAAAAAAAAAAAACAGTAATGGCCGAAATCGCAAGTTCCCCTCTTCTTCTTCTGCTCGAAACCCAATCGCCTCCTCCTTCAATTTCGAATTGGCAAAAATAAAAACCCTAGCTCCCTCTTTTCTATGTTTTATTTAATTGAAACCGAAACCCAGAAGAAAATAAGTGAAGGACCAAAGTCGATTTCGACTTCGACAAGGGGGGTTGCGATTAAATCGCGTAACAACCTGAGGCGGTGTCGACGAGGTGGGGTTCTCGTTCCGTGATGGCGACTAGAATCGAGCTCGAGTTCGACGCGACGACTTCGGGAGGATTTCAAAGTTCATCGACATCGCAGTCTTGCTGTGAAGTTCTCGAGTATTGGGGTGGAGGCGCGTTGCTCGTGGGAAGTTGCGATGCTTGGGTTCGTTTCCAATGGAGGTCGCTACCTTCTTTGGAGTTTTCGTGTGAGCTGCAGTGATTTTGAGGTAAGGTATTCCTTTATTTAAATTTATCTATACACACAAGTTTTTAATTAATATATATAGGTGAAACAGTAACAGTAGGATTATATGTAAGTTTGAACATATAATTTTATGTTGAACAGTGAAAATAGATATATTCATATTTGTATTTTAGTCTAATTTTATATATAGTAAAACAGAGATACATAGTTAAAAACATAGGAATATACGAAATTCCAATGGTAATGCAGATCATTTTATAGGTATATGAGGTTTTCCAAAAAAGTGAAAAAAATAAAATCATATAGACATGCACACATTTTACTTTACTGGTCTATAAAAAAATATATATATATATATATAAAGATAGATTGAATAAAATTTTGTTAATTAAATTTTATTTTTTTCAAAATGGAAATTAATGTATTCGATTGATCAAATATTAACGAAACATCTAATGATTTTACAAGGTCAAAAAATCGAGAAAAAAAAAAGACCAAGGCAATATTGACGTGGATTGAAAATAAAAGCAAAGGTGAGTTAATCTCACTCAGTTAAGTTTAAAATTTGAATTGTTGAATTTATATTTAATTGTTGAATTGCTTGAATGATGGTTGAAGTAGTGAATAATTAAATAAGTAGATGTTAGAATATTAATCCCATATACTACAATATTTCACATCGAAGTGAAATTGATATTTTATTGTGCTAACATCTGTGGATGCAGGGAAAACATGTTGGAGGGATCCAACAGGATTCCTCAAAACTATTTATTTTATTTCGTATATATGCTGTTCTGTGACAGGATGTTATATTGAGTTGAGTGGTTTTATAGTTAATTAAATTATCAACTGTTGAATATCCGAGAAGTTGCAAAATTTGAAATTTCTATTACCGTTGATAAATTAATTTGAGGAAGTTAAATAAAACTCAAATAGAAAATATTTATTTGAAATTTGAATCTACTTAAAGTGAGAATGAAGAAAAGAAAATAAAAGTATATTTTCTACTTAAATTAAACTTTAATGTGATAAAGTTGAGTTTGGAAAAAATTAAATTATAAATTATACTTGGAGGAATATTGTAATAGATAAGGAATTAAAGAAAATGGAATTATATTAAGGAATGGAAAAGGAGGTCTATTAAGGAAATAAAAAGAAATATTAATAAGAAAAGAAAAGAAAATTTATTAAGAAATAAAGAAGATTCTATTAAGAATCATGAATAAGAAATTCTATTAAGAGTCAAAAGGAGATTTTATTTAATAATGAATGGAACTTATTAAATAGGAAAATATGGAACTTTATAGAAAGAAATAAATTATAAAGATGAGATTTTTAAATCAAACTATCTGATAATAAATGAAATCCAAGGAGATTTTATAAATTCATGAATGGAATTTATAAATGAGATATGAAATTGGTTGAATGAAAATAGCAGGATATTTAAAAAGGTGAATGTGGACAAGAGACCTTTATAAATGGATATTGGATTTTCTGAAATTATAATTTATTTTAAAAGGAATATTTTAAATTACTATACTACATGAATCTTTTTATAAACTATTATTTGAAAGTAAAATATTTTCGAATTAATTATTTTGAAGGTTTAGCTATTGTTTATTATAAACTCTAAGCTTTCTAGAACCAGTTATTTAATATTACTTCTTATTTATAAATCAATATGTTTTAAAAATGTTTTTAAAATCCAATTAAAATCCTCTTGTGATGGTAAACAAATAAATTTAAATGAGATAAGATTTAGGAGAAATCTTATTAAGTGGAGAAAGTGAATTTGAGAAATTATAAGGAAAGTGTAAATTGATTTTTGAAAAATGAATGAGAAATAAATGATATTTCCAAAGGGTAAATAAATTGTGAGTGATATAAGAAATCAATTAAGTGATTTCATGGAATTAAAGGATTTTGAAAATCTATTTCGAGTGGTTAAATGGGAATATTATCTGTATGATAATTGAAATAAATAATTTGTAGGAATTATTTGATGGTTGCTTGTGTGTGATTAATTGATAGTTAAATAACCGACTATCAATATTGGACAACGCGCTGATCGTTTCGAAGAGTCCAGGATCGGATTTAATTATCCGAAAACCACTTCGATCCGGTTTGAATGATTACGAATGAAGACCGTGAAGAGTTGAAGACGGTGATTCGGTTTGTCCAGACCCAGGGCAACTTGTATGGATTGAATGCTTCCAAAACATCGTCAGGCGGACGATGAGCATTCTAAGTGACGCGTTCTTGAAAGGTAACGTTAAACCTCAAGCCTCATCAACCGGGAATGGCTAAAACAGGGGAGGTGCAGCAAGGTTAGGTGGGTCATGCCCAAGCAGGACAAGATATTTCCCCTGTCTAGATGTCCCTTTTTATTCGGCTTAGTGGGTGGTTGGTCGCGCCAACCACGGGGTTTATCTTGTTCGGGACTGTTCAGTAAAGAATGGTTCCGGCCTTGTGTTGCAGGGGATGAAGGGAGTAATCCTCGGTACTCTGATCTAGACCAGGTACTATGACGGGCGGTACCCCAGTAGCCCTGCCATTATATGGGATCCAAACTCCAATAAGCGCCTGTACGGTTTTGATTGTGCCCAACTATTGCTGAAACGTGAGATGCAAGCATTTCAGCTAGATTCTATTTACTTTCTATAGACACTATAATAATATCAGAGAACTTTAATAAAAATTGATTTAGCTATCGTAAGGTAAAAACCCGACATTTTTATTTGTGGCGTGGTCTTACGAGATGCTTTTGTTTTCAAAGGATTTTTGAAACTTTAATAATCCAATTGAGTGTGATTTTCTCACGCTGGTTTTCCAGACTGACTCGGGTGTTGTTTTATATGATGCTCGGGTCAGACCGAGTTAAACAGGTTCAGGTTATATATGCTGGAGCTCAGGAGACGAGCTGATGACAGAGCGTATCTACGTATTTGCCTATTATTTCCGCTGTGTATGGATATGTATGACTGATTGATGTACTCTGATGATGGTATGTATGTATATGTATGCAGTACAGATTTCTTGTATTTAAAACTGTATTCTATATATTATATTTTATTCCACTGCGATGTGAGATTCTGATGTTGTTTTTCTTCTTCTTCTTCTATCCCTTTCTTCTTTTCATAACTATCTGGAGTTTTCGGGTTGAGAAAATTCCGGGTTGTTACACTTGGTATCAGAGCTGAAAGGTTAAGCGAGAATCTTGGCTCTGGTGGGGAATTACTCATTGGAGATAGAGTCAATGATACTCTAGAATGAGTTTGAGCGTATTTATAGATATGAGCGCGTATTTGTTAGTGAATATAAAGTGGTTTTGTATTGTGTTGGTTGATTTATTGAGTGGTATATGAACCTTCGTCGGCACAGCCTCGAAACTGCATCGAAGGGGTTTCTAAACACTTGAGTAGAGCAATTCGACACAATACTGATTTTCAAAAGGTGGGTGAATAAAATAATTTCATCCAAAATATATTTTGATATAAAAGGAATATTTTTCTGAAATTATTATTATAACTTGGATGTTTGGATGCTAGTATTGTAGATAAATGAGATTTTAAAATCCGAAATAGCTTATATAACCCAGGAAATCATATTAAATTTGAATTTTGGAATTTAAAATCAAGTGAAGGTTAGAAATGAGAATTTAACTTGGATTTAAGATTAAAATTTTGAAATGTGAGTAATGAATAAGAAATTTTTGTTGTGATTGAAGTGAGATGATGAATATATATAAAAAAATAAATAATGTGTAGAAGTAAATAAAAATTTAGAATGTGAATAAATTGAGAAGAGAAATAAAACTTAAAGTGGATTGAAATTAATTCAAGTGATATGAATGGAAGTAAATTGAATTAAACTGAAATTAAAATTCAGTTGTATTGAATAAAATTGAAATTTGGAATTAAAATGGAATTTAGTGATGAAACCTGAATTATACATAGAAATTCCATTGAATGGTAAGTAAATTAAATATGAATTGAAATTGTTTTGGAGTCGGACTAAAGTAAAGGTAATTAGTAGTTACAAATAAAATCCAAATTAAGCATGGATGGAATAATTTGGTCTTGGATGTTATCTAAACCAATTTAGAATGGCTAATTAAATTACATGGGATTTGATCTAGATGAGTATCAAAACCAATTGCAATGAATTTAAGTAAGAAGTTGCAATAATTAAATTAACTTAAGATGTATAAGCCTGAATTGAAATAAAATAGGAATATGGTTAATTGGTAATAAATGGAAGTGTGAAGATAAATAAGAAGTGGAATTATAAAATTAAGATGGAATAAATAAGTCAATAATCTGGAAAATGAATAGAAATCCAAACCTGAATTATAAAATAAAATTGAACCAAAGAAATTTAAATGAAGAAATTTTGAAGCTAAAATTCATGTATTGAATTATAAATTGGGAATAAACTAATTTGGGATAAATTAGTAACATGAATAAGTGGATAAACTTTGGATTGGGCAAATAGAAGTTGAATGGTAAATTAATAAAATTGGGTTGTGAATGGTAGAAAGAGAACTTGAGTTATATATCTAAAATTCAACTTGGTTTGGTTAGATTGTAAAATGAATTGGATTAAATATAAATGGTTAGAAGTGTAAACATAATCCAACTATGTATAAATAAAGTGATAATGGTCTTGTAATAAGTTAAATAAGTTCGAGAATGAATCGAACATGGGAATTGAATTTTTTAAATGAAATAATTCATTGAATTAAGAAGTGAATGAAAGAAATTTGATTTAAATAAAATCAAATTAGATTGGAAAAGAAATTATGGACAAATGAAATTAACTTAAGTTATGAAAATTAAATAATTTGAAGTAAATTAACCTAAGTCTAAATTCAATGAAGCACGACTTATATAAATTTGAGACATGTTTGTTAAATTTTAAGCATTGAAGTTGTCGAGCTTAATAAAAACGGTGTTGAATAAATCAATGCAAGATATGGTTTATAAATAAATTAGAAATGGAATGAAATTTCATATAACTAGAATTAGAATTAATTTTTAAAACAGTTATAAAAATAAAGTAACTGTTTGTTTGTATGAATATTGTTGTAATTTGCATAGAAATAATTGTTGTTGGCGTAAACATGATTGAATGCAGTTTTATGGAATGATAAAAGTAATTAAATTTGATTCTTGAATAAAATTGCCAAGAATACAAATTTGTTTGCTTTAAGAATGGATTGAATAAAAGAATGATATTGGAAATCATTCTGAATTGAATATGATATTATGAATTGAGTAAAAACAACTGGATTTAATTGGAACCTTATTAATTGTTTATACAAAACTGCTTGTATATATATTGTTTATAGAATATGACTTTGAATTGATAAGTAGTAAAATTGATTTTTGAAATCAATTGGGTTAAAAACAGGTTTGTTTGGGAATAATTATGAATTGGGAATAAGTAAATGTGTTGTAACTCACTTAAAGTTGAATGCAAACAGTGTTTGTGTCAGTTATAAACAAATGGAACTAGTTTGGAAACTATATAAATTTGTTATGAAGTTATTTATATTGCATTGCTTATGTTTTTAATGTGTTGTAGTTGTTTAAATGAATGCAATGCTATAAATTGTCATAAATATGTTACTAATGTTTATAAATTAAGTAAGTACAGGTACCAGAAGACTGTATAGCGGGATTTTGGGCGCGTAAATGCTAAAATAAAATAAGCCGCTTGCTTAAATTGCTAAATAAGGTACGCCTACGCAATACAAACTAGGAAATATGAACTGTTTTTGATTTTCCGACCGTGTGGGTCGATGTATATATATTTATATCTATTGTCAAATTGCAAAAGCTCCTCCGTACAAAGGGGACTCTGCCAAAAATTTTCAGAAATTTTGGGAGTTAGAAAATTTTTGAAATTTTTGAAATTTTTGTCAACGACAAATGTTTTCAAATTGAAAATTTAAATAAATTAGAAAATGAAACTAATTTAAAATTAAGACATGAATTCGATATAAATGAAAATTAGAATTTGAATACTTAGAGTTATAGGTAAATTAAATTCATATGGGAATGAAAGAATAAATTGACTAAGGATGAATACAAACTAAAGTGGTAAGATGAAAGTAGATATAAGAAACACATAAGATTTCTATACTAACTTAAGTAAGGAATGATACATTCTCAATCGAGAATGGATAGTTCAAATGTAAGCTAAATAAATACTTGAATGAGTTGATATGGACATTTGTGAGGATATCGATAAAATGTTTTGTAAATTGTGTTTGGATATATTGCTGTGTAAGATATGCAGGTAATATAAGGGTAAAGAGAATTGCGTTTGGTTTCAAAAGATAAAATTGAAATGCTCGACAAAAAGGTATGTGTTTGAATTTCTATATGGAAATTGATTGGGATTTTGATCGAGCCACTTGGCCTTTTTGTTTTCTTTTGGGTTTTTAGGAGGCCGTAGAGCCATTTTGTAGTTGTACCGAGCTAGCCGCGCAAAGGAGACGCTGACGAAATTTTTCGAAAATTTAGGGAGTTAGAAAAATTTTGAGAAAATTTTGATAATTCAAAATTTGGTTTTAAATTGAAAACTTGAATGGTTAAACAAATGGTATGGTTTGGAACTAGAGAAAGGTTTGGAAGTTAGTAAGAAAGATAATGAGTCTTTTATATAAAAGATAATTGGTAAGATGTTGAATTGTTAGAAAACTGTTTGGTTTAGGGAAATAATAAACGGGTATTGGATCATTCTTCCTAACTAGTAATTTCGGGGACGAAATTCTTTTTAGGGGGGAGGAATGTGACGACCCGTAATTTTCAAGCATTTGTAGTCGGGATATTTAATTGATTTTAAATATTTAAGGTTAATTATTAACTTAAATCATGAATATCATAATTTATTTGACAATTAAATTGTTGAATTAAATAATTTAAAGTTGGGTAAGTTACTGAGTCTGGAATTATAAGCCTATGAAAAATAATTTGAAGGCTTGTAGAATTTATATTGATAATCCTGAAGAGAATAGAAGTGATGAAATCAAATTTAAAAATGGTTTGTTAAGTTTTAAAATTTATATCGTTTGAATTGAATTTAAAATAACCTTCCGAGGCGCAGTCTCGGAATTCGACGAAACTGGTTCCATTGGGTCCGTAATATTGAATTATTACTGGATTTCAAATTTCGTATTTATCGGAGTTAGTGTGTGAGTGTACGATATATAAACGCGCTGAGAATTTATTGCTAATAATCTAATGAAATTTAATTTAAATAGTCAAGCTTATCTAATACGCCATCTCATATTCGTTTTAATCACGCTACCCTTATCTTCCATCGTACACTTCTCGTTCCTTCTAAAAGTTGCCTATTCCTTCTTCGTTCATTCAATTCCATTTCCAGTCATTATCAAATGAAAAAAATGGCCGAGCTTTCTCTCAAAATTCTTTCAGAAATCGAAGGCCCTACTCCTTTTCTCTCTTCCAATTTCACGAGTCCGAAACCCATTTCTTTTTTTCCCTTTTTCATACAAATTCAAGTCGTTCGAAAAAAAAAAACAGTAATGGCCGAAATCGCAAGTTCCCCTCTTCTTCTTCTGCTCGAAACCCAATCGCCTCCTCCTTCAATTTCGAATTGGCAAAAATAAAAACCCTAGCTCCCTCTTTTCTATGTTTTATTTAATTGAAACCGAAACCCAGAAGAAAATAAGTGAAGGACCGAAGTCGATTTCGACTTCGACAAGGGGGGTTGCGATTAAATCGCGTAACAACCTGAGGCGGTGTCGACGAGGTGGGGTTCTCGTTCCGTGATGGCGACTAGAATCGAGCTCGAGTTCGACGCGACGACTTCGGGAGGATTTCGAAGTTCATCGACATCGCAGTCTTGCTGTGAAGTTCTCGAGTATCGGGGTGGAGGCGCGTTGCTCGTGGGAAGTTGCGATGCTCGGGTTCGTTTCCAATGGTGGTCGCTACCTTCTTTGGAGTTTTCGTGTGAGCTGCAGTGATTTTGAGGTAAGGTATTCCTTTATTTAAATTTATCTATACACATAAGTTTTTAATTAATATATATAGGCGAAACAGTAACAGTAGGATTATATGTAAGTTTGAACATATAATTTTATGTTGAACAGTGAAAATAGATATATTCATATTTGTATTTTAGTCTAATTTTATATATAGTAAAACAGAGATACATAGTTAAAAACATAGGAATATACGAAATTCCAATGGTAATGCAGATCATTTTATAGGTATATGAGGTTTTCCAAAAAAGTGAAAAAAATAAAATCATATAGACATGCACACATTTTACTTTACTGGTCTATAAAAATATATATATATATATATATATATATATATATAAAGATAGATTGAATAAAATTTTGTTAATTAAATTTTATTTTTTTCAAAATGGAAATTAATGTATTCGATTGATCAACTATTAACGAAACATCTAATGATTTTACAAGGTCAGAAAATCGAGAAAAAAAAAAGACCAAGGCAATATTGACGTGGATTGAAAATAAAAGCAAAGGTGAGTTAATCTCACTCAGTTAAGTTTAAAATTTGAATTGTTGAATTTATATTTAATTGTTGAATTGCTTGAATGATGGTTGAAGTAGTGAATAATTAAATAAGTAGATGTTAGAATATTAATCCCATATACTACAATATTTCACATCGAAGTGAAATTGATATTTTATTGTGCTAACATCTGTGGATGCAGGGAAAACAGGTTGGAGGGATCCAACAGGATTCCTCAAAACTATTTATTTTATTTCGTATATATGCTGTTCTGTGACAGGATGTTATATTGAGTTGAGTGGTTTTATAGTTAATTAAATTATCAACTGTTGAATATCCGAGAAGTTGCAAAATTTGAAATTTCTATTACCGTTGATAAATTAATTTGAGGAAGTTAAATAAAACTCAAATAGAAAATATTTATTTGAAATTTGAATCTACTTAAAGTGAGAATGAAGAAAAGAAAATAAAAGTATATTTTCTACTTAAATTAAACTTTAATGTGATAAAGTTGAGTTTGGAAAAAATTAAATTATAAATTATACTTGGAGGAATATTGTAATAGATAAGGAATTAAAGAAAATGGAATTATATTAAGGAATGGAAAAGGAGGTCTATTAAGGAAATAAAAAGAAATATTAATAAGAAAAGAAAAGAAAATTTATTAAGAAATAAAGAAGATTCTATTAAGAATTATGAATAAGAAATTCTATTAAGAGTCAAAAGGAGATTTTATTTAATAATGAATGGAACTTATTAAATAGGAAAATATGGAACTTTATAGAAAGAAATAAATTATAAAGATGAGATTTTTAAATCAAACTATCTGATAATAAATGAAATCCAAGGAGATTTTATAAATTCATGAATGGAATTTATAAATGAGATATGAAATTGGTTGAATGAAAATAGCAGGATATTTAAAAAGGTGAATGTGGACAAGAGACCTTTATAAATGGATATTGGATTTTCTAAAATTATAATTTATTTTAAAAGGAATATTTTAAATTACTATACTACATAAATCTTTTTATAAACTATTATTTGAAAGTAAAATATTTTCGAATTAATTATTTTGAAGGTTTAGCTATTGTTTATTATAAACTCTAAGCTTTCTAGAACCAGTTATTTAATATTACTTCTTATTTATAAATCAATATGTTTTAAAAATGTTTTTAAAATCCAATTAAAATCCTCTTGTGATGGTAAACAAATAAATTTAAATGAGATAAGATTTAGGAGAAATCTTATTAAGTGGAGAAAGTGAATTTGAGAAATTATAAGGAAAGTGTAAATTGATTTTTGAAAAATGAATGAGAAATAAATGATATTTCCAAAGGGTAAATAAATTGTGAGTGATATAAGAAATCAATTAAGTCATTTCATGGAATTAAAGGATTTTGAAAATCTATTTCGAGTGGTTAAATGGGAATATTATCTGTATGATAATTGAAATAAATAATTTGTAGGAATTATTTGATGGTTGCTTGTGTGTGATCAATTGATAGTTAAATAACCGACTATCAATATTGGACAACGCGCTGATCGTTTCGAAGAGTCCGGGATCGGATTTAATTATCCGAAAACCACTTCGATCCGGTTTGAACGATTACGAATGAAGACCGTGAAGAGTTGAAGACGGTGATTCGGTTTGTCCAGACCCAGGGCAACTTGTATGGATTGAATGCTTCCAAAACATCGTCAGGCGGACGATGAGCATTCTAAGTGACGCGTTCTTGAAAGGTAACGTTAAACCTCAAGCCTCATCAACCGGGAATGGCTAAAACAGGGGAGGTGCAGCAAGGTTAGGTGGGTCATGCCCAAGCAGGACAAGATATTTCCCTTGTCTAGATGTCCCTTTTTATTCGGCTTAGTGGGTGGTTGGTCGCGCCAACCACGGGGTTTATCTTGTTCGGGACTGTTCAGTAAGGAATGGTTCCGGCCTTGTGTTGCAGGGGATGAAGGGAGTAATCCTCGGTACTCTGATCTAGACCAGGTACTGTGACGGGCGGTACCCCAGTAGCCCTGCCATTGTATGGGATCCAAACTCCAATAAGCGCCTGTACGGTTTTGATTGTGCCCAACTATTGCTGAAACGTGAGATGCAAGCATTTCAGCTAGATTCTATTTACTTTCTATAGACACTATAAAATATCAGAGAACTTTAATAAAAATTGATTTAGCTATCGTAAGGTAAAAACCCGACATGTTTATTTGTGGCGTGGTCTTACGAGATGCTTTTGTTTTCAAAGGATTTTTGAAACTTTAATAATCCAATTGAGTGTGATTTTCTCACGCTGGTTTTCCAGACTGACTCGGGTGTTGTTTTATATGATGCTCGGGTCAGACCGAGTTAAACAGGTTCAGGTTATATATGCTGGAGCTCAGGAGACGAGCTGATGACAGAGCGTATCTACGTATTTGCCTATTATTTCCGCTGTGTATGGATATGTATGACTGATTGATGTACTCTGATGATGGTATGTATGTATATGTATGCAGTACAGATTTCTTGTATTTAAAACTGTATTCTATATATTATATTTTATTCCGCTGCGATGTGAGATTCTGATGTTGTTTTTCTTCTTCTTCTTCTATCCCTTTCTTCTTTTCATAACTATCTGGAGTTTTCGGGTTGAGAAAATTCCGGGTTGTTACAATATATGTATAAAATTGTTTATGTATATATATATGAAAATATAATATTATGAAATATTAGCTATAAATTATTTACATAAAACATTAATTAAAATACATATACATATACATACATATACATATATGCATAAATATAATCAAATTATAAAATTATTTTAAACATTAATTTGTAAAATTATTGAAAATATTTACAATATAATATTTGAACTAAAATTTATATATTATATAAGATTAAGTACATATTTCATATAAACATATAACCAGTTATAGTTATACATATATAAATAAAATTTATAATTAAAAAATATTTTGCCGTTGATTTTGGCTTGATAATAAAATATTTTTTATTTTACTTCAATTTAATTTGAATTATTTTAGTAATTTATTTATTAGAAACTTATAATTAATTATTAAACCATATGGAAATAATAAGAAAAATATTTAGAAATTATTTTTGAAACCATAATGTATATTTTATGTTATTTAAAAAATTTCTGAAATTTTATATTATTTATAGATACATACATACATTTATATAATGAATTTTGAATTAAATAATAAAGTATTTGTCTATATATATATGTATTAAATATCCTAAAAAATTAAATTTTTTATTATTTTCGAAAACCATGCTAACAATATTAATTTTTGTTAAGTTTTAATACACACAATGCAACGATCTGTAATTTTTGATGTTTAAAATTTGTTAATTTAATAAGATTTTTGTAATTAAATTTAGAAAGAAATAATAACTTAAGTGAGATGTAATAATGCTAATCTAAGTTAATTTTTAACTATTTTAGTGGAGTTATAATTAATGGAATTAATGTAAATGTTATACTGGGCTATAAATCGAATATAAGAAAACAAACGTAAATATTGAATTAATTAATGAATTAATATATACTGAATGGAAATTGAATAAAATCAATGTTTAGTAAGAAATTATAACATTGGTTTGAAAATGATAAACTTATAAAAATGTGATTGAGAGTTAATGATATTAATTATTATAAGTTAATCATTTATTTAGTCCATTAAATCAAAATATGTAATCAATTGCAATGAATCTCAATTTAATGTTTTGTTAGTGTAAATTAAGGAAATAATTGAAAATAATGTTAATTCTATTCATAATATGACAATTGGTTGAATGAAAATAATGGATATCAAGATTTATCAATTTATTGGGATTTGAACTATAATAATTGGATAAATTGCAATTAAATGAAATTTAATATTAGATTATTACGTTAATAGAGATTAAGATGAAATTTGGAGATCTTAATGTAATAAATCATGAACCAATGTAGTTATATCCTTATTGTAATAAAAGACGTGAATAACAAGTTTTAAAATTTAATAAATGAATTTTGGGAATTTTAGTTTATAATTACTGAAATTAATGAAATTGAAATTTAACACTGCAATTGATAGATTATCAACTTTAAATTGACTTCTAAATTTGTTTAAATTACTGTAATTGTTTAAGAAATCAAAAATGATAAGATTTGTTAATTATGGAATTGAAACTGAAAAAGTGATTTAATTAATTAATTATTAATTTATTTAATTAACTGGAAAATAGCTATTTTGGCCATTGACTCGGATTTTGATGAAACCAGTTTCATCGGATCTGTAATGGTGAATTATTGTAGGATTTCAAGTTTTGTAGCGATCGGACTTGTCGTTTGATCGTACGGGCTCGAAACGCCTAGAAATCAATGAAATTGAAATCAATTGAAATCAATTTGAAATTACTTGATTCTAGCATAACTTCTTCATACGATGGAATTTGGACTTGAAACCTGTTCCATTGACTTTAAAATATTTTAAAACATCTATTTTGATATATGGGTTGATCCAATTTCGTTCTGGAGTCAGAACGGGCTTTTCGGGCCATTTATCGTTCAACGGTCCAAACCAATCGTATCCGTTCCTCTATTTCTCAGCTCTACCTATATATATCTTGTTATAAACCCTAGTAGCCTTTCTATTTCTCATTTCTTTACATACAGAAATTTCTGTTTCTTCTCTTTTTCTATGGCAGACAAACCCTAAATTTCACAACTCAGTTTCAATACAAATTCAACCTCAAAAATTCAAACTCCTCAATACATATCAAATTATATATCGAGCTGAAGCTCTCGACGAGCATATCTCAGATTTGAAATTCATTTTCCGATTTGAAGCTCTGTTTGTCTAGAAATTGATGATCAATTCTCGACCGTTCATCACGCGACGATCAACTTCAGGCGATCGTCTGAGGGGTATTGTAGAGTTGACCGAGGGGTTTGCATCAACGTAGTTTGTTTGATGGATTAACGGTTGGATTGACGTGTAAAATTTAAATAGGGTTTTGCTTTTTTGGCAGTTGCTGCTCTGGTTTTCGATTGGGTGGCGTTCGGTGGTCATCGTGAGGCACGGGAGGGGGGTTGTAGGGTGACGGTGAGGCTCTGGCGAGGTGGCGGCTGGCCGCAGTGGCGAATCGATGCGGCGAATCAAGGCGTTGATTGAATGATTTTCGGTGGCAGCTTGTGTGTGCATACGCGAAATTAGGGTTTGTGGAGGAACTGTGCGCGTACGTCATGTGGGGAGAAGGAGATGATGACGTGGCATAGTTTCGAGGGGTTGGTTATTTATTTTGTTTTAGTTTAAATTTTGTTTTCAAACGATCTAACGCGTATAACTTTTGCATATGAGGTCGGAATTACGCACAATTTTCTCCGCTAGGTTCGTATTGAAATTCCAGACATTTTGATGCTTGTTTGGACGAATTTTGAGACTGTTCAAATTATGGGTTTAAATTGGATTTGAATTCAATTTAAATTCAAAGGTGAGTGTTTTGACCCACTCACAACTTCTAAAATTTCTTATGTTTGTTAAATTTATTTATGATGTGATTAGAAATTTATTTATGACTGTTTGACATATTTTGAATCATCATATTAGTTTATTTGAATTTATTTGGATAAATTGTTATTTAATTTATTATTGCATATAAACTGCTAGTTAAATTGTTATTTAATTTATTATTGAATATAAACTGCCAGTAAATACTTGTTATTTATTATCTGTTCTATATTCATGTTATTGTTTGAATTGGATGATGATTGTGGTAAATGGTTGATGATTGATATTAGATGAATGGATGTTGTATTTATATTGTTATAAACTACAAGTTGTTATGGATTTTATTTCATTCGGGATTGCAGTTTGAAATATAATTATCGTATTTATATTTTAAATTACGGATTGAAATGATAAATATCCGCATCACTTGACCATAGGATAGAAAATTATATATAGACACCGTGGTCTATATATAAAAATATTTTGAAATGATTTCTATGATTTTATAAAGAAATATATGATTTTAAACGAATATTGATTTTAGATGTTATATAAATTTTATTCTATCCTTGATTTTAAGATATGTATAATTTGTTCTAATATAGAATAAGCTTAATAATAAGTTGGATTTTTTTATTGAAGATAATATGGTTAAGTATTTAATTATATTTTAATATAGAGTTTAAAATGATTTAAGTCAAATTAAAGTTGGAAGATAAAGTTGAAAATTTATTTGAAATTGAATTTATTTAAGAATTAAACCCTAATAAGTTTGATGTGAAATTCATTAAATTAGAAATTTTAGAGGGTGTGCTTTATAACTTGATTTTGGTTTAAGGTGAATTAAATGACTATTTCAAGTATAAATAAAGTGAAGGAAATATTCAGTTATTTAAAATTTGAGCTTTATTTAAATGATAATGGATTTATTAAGTAAAATATTTCGAAACTAAATAATAGGTAATTAAGTTGTTGAATCGTAATTACCAAACTTAGTTTTGAAATAGTGAATACTTAAAGTTTTAAATATATTGAATTTGAAATGGTTTATTTTGGGGGTTAAATCTGTTTTGAAATCGATAAATTTGGAATAGTTAATTGAAAACTGAATTGAATTGAAATTTATGATTTGGGATTTGCTTAAATATAAAATGTAGAAATTCGAGTTGTGTTCGATTTGATTTGTGAAATTGAAGAAGAGCTTTTAATATATTTTAAATATTCAAACCATTTAAGTGGTGGAAGTTATGTTTCAAAGTATGAGTTTCAAGGTATTAAATTGAAAGTGTTATGTTCAAGTGTTTTGATTTTGAAATGTTATAACTTTGAAAGTGTTATGATTTTAGAAAAGGGATATATTTGAAATGAAAATGATATCGTATTGATTTGGTTTTGAAGGAAATGATATTTTGGTTTTAAAGTATAAACTATTTTGGAAATGACGGCGGTGTTACAATAACGGTTGGTTGTTGAAGAGACCCGGATCGAAAGTTTTCATACTCTCTGCCAACTCCAAAAACCACTTTAACAACCATGTACACGGTGGATATTCCAGAATGAAGTAGGATGGCGACGACGTTCCTTTGAGGTATATACGTGGACCCGACTCCTATGAGTTGGCATAAGGTGGCTAAAACAGAAGCGATTCCGGGTCAGTGAGGTAGCTCCTCTTATCGGACACACTCCTTCGATACCATTCCATTATATTCTAACTTTGAGATTGATTCAGTGGCCACTTTTGATTTTTGATTTTGGGGGTGTAGCTCGAGGTGGGCGGTAGCTGCGCGCTATGAGTCACCACCAGTCCGGATAGTAATTGGTATATCCACCCTGGCATTGCCTTATGTGTCGTGTCACCTACCCTAGCGCGCCTTGTACGAGTTTGGTTTTCTCCCGTAGCCCGTGGAGTATTTAGAGTAGTCTCCCGATCTGGAGATACGCTGATGCTGGATGGACTACTGGGACTATTACGTGGTAAGGGCTATATGGGTAACCCCTTAACGCTATTAGAAAGTAAGTTTATTTTACTATTAGACATTATTGTAATAGCGTATATTCCTACATAGTAAATAGTTTAACGGATCCTTAGAAGATGTAAATCCTGAACATCTCTTAAGTTATTACACTCGTGTTAGACACTGGATAGGAGATGTCAAATCCCGTAAACATCTCTGACGCCGTTCCACTCATATTTTACCATTGATTTAATTCACATAAGATCTTTTAGTTCTGACTCGGGTGTTTTGTCTTTTCAGTTCACTCGGGTCAGTCTTAACATTTCAGGGTTTGAAGATCTTATTTCTGGAGGACGAAGACAAAGATTGTATTACTATTATTTATTATATTATTCCACTGCATTCATACTGTTCCGCTGCATTATTTATTATTCTCTGGTATGTGTAACTCTGATATACGTTGTAAGTATAATCAAATGTTCTGGTAAAACAGCTTCATGAACTGTTATTTGATTATTATATTTTGTCATTCCGCTGTGAGATTCTGTTTTGTTTTATTTATTTCTTCCTTTTCCTTATTCATCCCAATAAAAGTTCGCCCTTTTGTATGGTTTGAGTCTGACGTGTGTGGTTTATCGTCGATTTAAAGCGTACAAAAAGGTGGAATGTTACACACACACTATATATTGTCAAAATTTTAGAATTGGATTTGATATTTAAATCCATATAATATATTAATATTTACAATCTTGAAAATAATTTTTTATTTCAGTCCGAGAGCATGTATAAAAAATGTGTATAATTATTTTTAATATATATATACAACCATCAACATGTGACAATCCATCGATATATCGATCCATGATATTTTAACAAAACAATATATAAAACAATAATCAGATAAATATTATAATATAGTTGTAAACTAGAAGAACCCATTCACGAAAGCCCAAAGCTTGCATGTTGAAATGAAGGAGTGAACTCCTTGAGTCAAATTCCAATCCAAAAGTTATTATCTTCCGAATTGCCTTACCATCGACGATTGTTTGATTTTAAATTTTTATTTAGGTTTCTTGAATATTTTAGAAGAGGGGGAGGTAGTGTTTTACCAATAAAGAAGAGGATGGAGGAAGCAAGAAGATCTATTCTAAGGTGGGGGTAATGAAGTTTATATAAGGGAGAGGCTAGAGAGAAAAAGTAGGATTAAGATCCTTAAAGTTCTTTTACCCATTCCCTTCTTTTAAACATTTAAAATCCCTCCCTCCTAGCCATCTTATGTCCCGCCTCTATATCCATATCATAACTGAAATGAGCATGCTTTATATGGACCTTAAATCCTTTTCAAGCTCAAACAATATTTATTGCATCTAAATCCAATTTAAACGCATATTGATATCAAATACGGATAAGTGTTTATAAATTTATTATATGCACACTATTTAATATTGTTCAATGCACGTCAAATAAAATTTTATAATTAATATTTCATAAATATTAATCAATTTAACTAATTTTATAACAATTACAAATTATTAAATTAGGTGGAAAAGGAGTATTTAACGTTTCGGTTGTGTGACTCTTAGGTGTAAATTCGGTCGACGATTAATATTGAACAATTTGAATATTAACATTTACATTTCATTTAGAAAGTGGTGTAACAATAAGGCCAAATTTATCACTCACTTGATTTCAGTAAAATCCAATTTTATTTTATTAAGCTTTACCCGGTAGTGACAATTATTTACATCAATTCTCTTCATCAAAACTATATCACTTTGGACTTACGGAATTAGGTAATGGTCAAAATTCCAATATCATCCATATTCAACCCTATAGTCCAAACACAAAGTCCTTAGTTCAATAATAATAATTATTAATAATCGAACTGCTCAAGCTAGAGACTTTGACTTTGAGTTGACTTCAGTTGACTGTGATACTAACCTCATATAACCAAGAAGACGAATCCTCTCTTATATAGTGTTTCACTTCCAATGCTTCCACTCAACCAAGTATAGTTGTTCGATTGACACCGTACCAAGATTTAACTACAATCAAAGTGATGCTTCCACATTGAAGATCAACAATACTCTCACGTAATTTTGTCACATTGATATTTTTTATTTGACCTTAGTTATCAATAAAAAGCTATCAAGTGAGTCATTCTGTAATTATCCAATAACTATCAGTATGTAACACCTTGGCAGCCTCGGCAGTCATGAGTAATGTACTGCCCAAAATTTAGAGAGTTTTACATACTCTAATTTCCATGAATGCACGATATCCAATCTCCATACATCTTGACTATGAATATTTAAAACAGTATGTTTACTTTCATTATGATACAACACTTTGTAACCACTATCACAAAACATACCATTAATGGATTTTCTATTAAATGTGCTTTTAATTAAATTAATTGATTAACATAAAACATTATATCAAGTATATAATAGAAAGAAAACACCTTTTATTTTGAACAAGATTGGTTATAGAATTGGATAACGTAACAAATTATATAATTGCCTCCAGGGCATACCCCTAATTCTATCATAATGTCCTCAACATCATTAGTGGAATGGTGACCGGCTTTATCAAAGGATAGCAGGAATAGAGAAAAAGCGATTAGGACCCAACCAAAAAATTGGGTCAGTTACCAGCGGCCCAACCATTCATCGTCAAAAACCTTACTAGAGCATGCCAAAAAGGTAGTTGATAAAGAATACGATACTTCCATTCATAGGAACGATGTAACTAACTAAAAAAACATCTCAAGATGGATAAGAGAACCACAATGAGATCTCAAAGGGAAGGAATTATATTTTAACTTTGAGCTTCATCATTGCTAAGAAGATGAGGCAACATTCGTAGGAGTACCATCAAGAGATGACGATATCAAAACATAAAAAACAAAGATTAAGAAGATAGAGATAGCTAGCCAGAAACAAGAATTAAACTCTATTAAGGGGGTAAAGCATAAGGATCATCAATGAAGAAATAATTGAAGCCGAATTTCCTATCAAATTAAAGCACCAGTCATGGAACAAATTTGATGGATCTATTGACCCAAAATGTCACCTCAGCGCTTTCAAATGACATTCAAATATAGAGAAGGTGGGAAGATTGGCTTAGTGAAAACCATTTATGGTCTATTTGATTGCAGCAGCACCAAGGTGGTTCATAGAATTTTATAGTTTGATGCACTCATAGTTTCGATTAGCTTTAAAATTCGAACATTAGTTCAACAAAGGATAAGATCCAACACTCAATATAAATACCTTAACATGCGTAAAGCAAAGAGGTGATGAATTTCTTAAAAGCTTCATTAAGCAGTTCATAGATAACGTCATTAGAACGGGAATCAATAACGATGCTTTAATGCTAATGCTTTCTCATTTTAGAGTAAGAAAGGGGACGTTGTTCTAGATGGACATCATAAGAGAATCTTGTAGAAACGCGAAATATTTATACAAAAGAGCTAATGGTCATACTAGGATAGAGAACCTCAACGACACTTTGAGTATAACGGTAACATCCTCCATTTTGAAACCCAAAGATGAAATACCAATATGTTGCGGTCATCTTGGGATTATCTTTCAACGACCAGATGAGATCAATTTATGTAAATATATCAACTAATAGATGCCATACATAATCATTCTTACATTCTCAAATTTTTCCCATAAATATGTCGATGCAGAGGTCAAAAATAAAGTACAACATAGATAGTAGTGTCATGTCCAATCTATGATAAAGCTGACATGAACACTTCATACAGTAGAATAAAAACATTTATATAATCTTAGCTATATGTTTCATCTTCAGAACTCTTTATTTGTCTTTCTAAAGAAACCTACCTAAATCCATTACTTAGCCCACTCGAATGAGTACCTACGAGTTTATGGGGACAGGTTGGACTTAGTGTTTGAGATAAGCGATATATTACCCTAAACCAAAATATTGTGACACCATACCCCTAAAGCACAAACGGGTTTTCCCTTCATTATAACACAAACAGTTTGAAAGATAAACATAAATCATTATTTCATTCCCAAAGGCCTTACACATGCTACAATATCCTAACATGAATCGGCAGCCATTTTATTTGGTATGCCACTAAGACCTCATTCGCTTTTCTTTTCAATACCTAAGCTACAAAGCCTTCGGTCGTCACTAAGGTCTTATGCCTTTACTACATCCTTAGTATATCGGTTTTGGTTACCATTCAAGCCTTATACTTTTGCTTTTGTGTTTCGGTTTCCACTTAGGCCTTATATCTTCTCTTTCGTGGTTTAGTTGCCACTTATGCCTTACACCTTTGCTTTCAGTTCTTGGCTGCCGCGTAAGGCCTTACGTCATATATCAAATACTACTTTGGTTGTCACACTAGGCCTTGCACCAATTTCTTTTATGTTTCGGATGCCACCTTTAGCCTTGCTCTAACACCATAAATTGCAGCTGCCACTTTAGGCGTTACACCAACGCTTTTGATTTTACTTGCCACTTAGACCTTACACTATGATTTCGTGCTTCGGTTACCACACGGGCTTTACACCTACGCTTTCGGTTCTTGTCTTCCATATCAGTCTTAACACCATCTACTGAATTCTCTATCTAACTATTCATTTATTAGGTTTTACCCTTAGCTATACATCGCTACCTAAAGTTCCAAGACCATCTTTGGTTCTAACCCCAGAATTATCTTTGCTATACATCACATTCCATAACATTCTAAGTACTTGTTTCAGCTTTCTTAAGCTTTAATATTTACCCTCCCCTCCAGAAGTAAATAGATTTTGGTATTTAACTTTCCATTGAAAGTAAAAAGGATTCGACAGTCACCACCCACAATATCATCTAGGGAAGTCTGATTTATGTTTTAATTTCATTCTATCTTCGGGTAGAGTTTAACTGTTAGGTCTCAGAAATCACCTCCTCTCCTATAATTCCACTACTGCCATCATATGTTTTTTGCATTCGGCCCTTAAATATTACCCTCGGTATATTAAACTAGGCTCATTATTAGTATTTGTTATATTTCTTTAACCGAGTCCTATATTTACTGTCCTATAGTTCCCTTTTCCTTCCAGTGCACTTTGAAAGCCTACACTTCTGTGCATCCAACACTACCTTTACACATATCAATATTTAATACATTTCAACTTTATCCTTTTATAGTTAGTACAGTCTTTCTGATTATTCAGCATATATAGTGAATCTGGTCTCTTGACCATCATTTAAATACCGATTTTAATTACCTTCCGACCTCCTATATTTTCCTTTGAGTACTCATAAATGTCCCTTCGGCTAAGTATATTTTAACTCATAAATCACTTATAATAATTTTGAAAAATCTTACAAATGCATATATGTATTTTCTTTTCATAAAATTTCTAAAACTCCTTATTTCTTTCCATTTTCTATAATAAATTATTCCTTAGATTATTTATATATGGGAAAATTCTATAAATCGAAACTCATCTCTAAAAATATGTTTACAACATCATATTAAATTTTTAGTTTACTTTAATCTCAAGAAGCATTGTAATTCCCTATAAATTAATAGATATTCAATTGAAGAATAACTTATGACGATAAATGTGTAATACATCAAATATGGAATTAAATAAGAAGACATGTAAATTAAGCCAAATAAATAATTAGAGGATGTTAACTGGGTTTTGACCACGCCAATTTCAACCGGAAGTTAGAACGTTAAAACGAAGACAAAATGATTAAAGGACTTCAAAAACATCATAAAAAGTCAAGTAGAAGGAAATATCAGAAAATGAGCGAAAAAAGTTTTCAACTTTGGCGCTCGGGATCGGGCCTGATATCTGAGCTGAACCTAGGAAAAGTAAAGGAAAAACCGAGCTGAGAAATAACAAGGCAAGAGAATGTGACTCGGAGTCAGACATGAGTCAAACCTAGGCCAAACTTGGGTCAGAGCCGAGTCAACTCGGTACCGAGTTATAAGTCATAACTTGGTATCGAGTTATAAGTCACAACTCAGTACCGAGTTATGATTTTTCTTAGGACAGACTCATGGCACTCTCAGGTCAGACTCCAAGCAATAGCTCAATCCCAAGTTATAATTTTCCTCGGGTATGACTCACAAAAATCTTAGGTCGAACTCTAAGCAATCATTACCGAGCAGAACTCAGGTCAGACACAAAAAACTCTCGGTTGGACTCCAAGTCAGGTCAACCCCGACCCGCAGCATATTATTTACGCTGACATGGTTCTCACCTTCATGATTCACTCCAACCTGATTAGAATTATCTAGAATGATGGTATGAAGTAAGGAAACAACTCAGGAAAGTTTCACTCAATTTGGAGCTAAGTGCATAGCTCGGTACTTAGCCATCCATAGGTCGGTATCGAGCTATAATTCTCCCTCTTTTTGCCTCCCAAACTCCATGTTTCTCATACACATCTCCAATAACTTGTGATCAAGTGGTTTTTAGGAGTATGGACGACTAATTCCTAGGTTGATGAGAAGAAATCCAAGAAAGCAGGGTAACTCAAGTGATAGAGGAAAGATTACTAGAATCAACAAAAGTCGATGAAAAGGGCTTGGAACCTATCAACAAGAAGATGAAGAGAAAATGAAGAGTCGATATCATATTTGCACCAACATTTATAGTTTAGTATCGAGCTACATAGGTCGGTACCGACCTATCATATTGGGTCGTGCTTCTTTGGTTTCCCTTGTATAGTATCGGGCTTTCATCTTGACTCCAATGCAACCAGGCTTCTGACCCATTGCCTCTGTTTCCCTATAAATACCAATCTATGTGCAACCAAAAGAGAATCTTCTCCCAACTCTTTGTTCTTTACCCTGGATCTAGGACTCCATTGCTCTTCATCATCTTCCTACTTTATAATAGTCACCAATGTAGCTACTCTTGGCAATTCTAGGACTTAGGACCTATCAAACCCATGAACTAGCGACTTATTCTCTCTCTAATCCTCTGTAATCTCATACAAACTCTATAAATACTACAATCAACAAATATATAAAGTGGACATTAGCAAAATATTATCAAACCACTATAAAATTTTTGTGTCTCCCTATTATTTTCTTTTATTTCAACTATTATCTGCTAGATCTGGGCCTTATAGGTACCCTACAACCTATTTATGGGTGTTGATCCATTTTTGGCATTAACATTTTGGTGCTTTCATTGAGAAACCGAATCCAGGCTAAGATCTAGCTCTCTACTTAGGATTGAAAATATCTAGAAGTTAGACCTAGAAATTCTACTTGAAGGATTTGAAGACTTGCTATTGTAGATCAAGGGCACTAAGAAAAGGAAGATCTGCCTCCAAGAGATCCACAAGAGCGTTAGCTAATGGTGATGAAGGAAACATTCACCAAACGGAAGTTAATAATGAAATACAATACCAGAATCCTCTACTCTATAGGAAGTTGTTGTTAGAGGAGAGCTTAATAAGATGATTAATGAAGTTAACCAAAAAATGGTGGATAGCCGGAAAGCTCTCATGGACAAGATGGACGCTTTTCTCAATCTGACACCCTTTATTATTAGGAGAACCAGAAGGGAAACTTCACCTGTTATAGAATAAGAGAGTGCCCCTGTTTTTGGCCTAAACAGGAGAGATGGGAGGAAAAAGTAAAAGGAAGTAGTTGGTGGAGTTACATGAGGAAGCAGGAGTGCTTGTCCTTAAGAAAAAAGGTCGACACTAAGAGAATTTCACTCGACACCAAGAGAAATGCCTATGTAGATGTTGCTCAAGAAGGTGATGCATGGATGTATCTCATGAGAATGTGGACTTTCAGCTAGATGATAATGATTTGGAACTGAATGTTGGTGCCGATGAAGGCGGAGTTTAGACAACCGTAGCTCAACCAACTGTACGTCCACCAAATCCCGAAGGAGTGGTAATCCTAGAGACAGGAACGCCTAGACGTCAACCGGCAAAACGAGACCGTTTGCGTAGTCAAGCACTTGGTGTTGCCTATAATAGTCGACCTTTGGACTACCATGCTAGTAAGGGATACATCGCTGATATGGCCAAATGTTTGGCAGAGCACAGCAAGGGCAGAAAGGATGAGGACTGGGGTTCCTTGTAACACCATTATTTTGAGGCCCAAAGCTAAATGCTATGGATGCTGCAGTCATCTATAGTATTTAACTTTTGGTGAAAAAATATGTTAGTGTTAATGGTATCCATATTAGAAGCACATTAATATGAAATAAAATTACATATTTCAAAAAACACTTTTCTCATTACATTTCAAATCAATATTTCATGTTCGATTGCATGATCCCAAAACGAT
This sequence comes from Allium cepa, assembly GCA_030765085.1. Taxonomy (NCBI): domain Eukaryota; kingdom Viridiplantae; phylum Streptophyta; class Magnoliopsida; order Asparagales; family Amaryllidaceae; genus Allium; species Allium cepa. Next base: position 594,673,089 of record CM060928.1, read on the forward strand.
TCCCAAGTTTCGATCAAATGCAATTATAACAAATCACGCTAAGAGCGGCATATGAAGATGCTCCTTGGATGATCGGTGTACTAAGTAGAAAGACATATCAGTCATAATTACATCATAGCGGAAATACTACTAACAACTCCTACATAGCTATCTTTGCCTCCTACGTGTCTTCGAAAGCTTATTCGTCCAACCTACTAAACCTGAAAAGACCTTAACTTTCTATCTACTCGAATTAAATTTTGAGAACTCGAGAGTTTAAGGGTAAAACATAAATTTCGAGTTAGACATAATGCCTAGGGTTAATAGAACTATTACATCCCGGTTTACTAATATTAAGTGAGACCACGTCGCTTAGCAGAAAAGGTTTTCCCTCATTAATATCCTTTTAAAAGCATATCTTTTACAAATCAAACTCCTACAACCAAACTAATTAAAACAATAAGAGTAATAAAAAATATGCATATAAATGAGGAAATCAATGGACTATCTGTCCACACTATAATTTTATCTGGCTAACTATTAACCATTGGCTGACTCGGGCCTACCAGACATAATCAATAATCTAACTTCTATTAGACACAATACTGGGCCATCTTCCCTTAACTATCTTCTTCTGGGGTCAACTAATCCTAATGATTTTATGGGCTCACCATTAACCTATCTTTACTCTGTATATTCCCTTCTGCATGTAACATTATTTTAGTCCTATCTATGACAAAGTCCTACACACTTGAATTTTAGACTTATTTTAGCTAGCGGCTAATAGCTAAAGTATAGGACGCGGCCCAATACCAATCCCATTTGGTCTTCTCATATCTAAGTCATAAAATTAAGGTTAACTACCCTATTCAAATTTCATTTTTTTGCAAACAATCTTTACAAATGATTTACCCTTGAAATCATATCTTTATAAAATATGGAAATCATACTCTTTACTAGACCCAAAACACTCATGCCATGATATATGCTTTATGCAGAACAATATTGATGAAATTTAATCAATGGGATTATATATCCCATTTAAAGCCTCTTTTTAAATTAGAAAACTTTAGGCTATAAGGCCAAAACGATACCTTCGAAACCTTTGTTTAAAACCTTAAACACTTCCATTTCGAACATAAGTGAAAGCACCCCTTTCGAAACCATTACATAAAACCTTTAACATCCCCTTTCGAATCCATTTAAAATTATCTTTCACAAGCATTGGAAACCTTCCTTTCAAAACACTTAAAACAAACCTTTCAAAATAATTAAAATATACCTTTTGAAAGCATTGGGTTGAAGCAAGGGTTTGTGGATACATTTCTTCGAAACCGTTTAAAATTATTCCTTTTTAAACCGTTGGGTTTAACCTTTAATATAACTAAAGGGTCATAAAGAACTAAGGTGAAAGTTTTGCTTTCGAAAGCATTGATCCTAAGTAAAAGAAAGAGGATAGTTTCAAAACCCACCCTTTCGAAACCATTGCCTCTGAAACCATTTAAAAACAACTATACAACTCTTCCAAAAGCATTGAGAAGGCGGCTTTAAATTAAAAAGGGAAAAACACCTCTTTTGAACACATTGTTTTAAGGTTACGAAGAAAAACGGCCTCTAACTGGTTCGAAAGGCATGAATGCAGCAGCTAGGTATCGAATAGGTTCAATAGCGGCAACTCTTTCAAAAGCTTCCTTTTAAAAACAAAGACAAGTTGATGGGTTCGAAAGCCAATAAAAGCAACCTATTCGAAAGCATCTTTTAAAAAAAGGTAAGTAAAAGACTGCAACCCCGTCGAAAGCATACCCTTGACACGGTCCTTTCCGCCTTAGTAAATACACTATGTATCAATTGCTTAATGCTGTGTGCAATGGTTTCGAATACACTATGTATCAATTGCTTAATACCCTGTGCATTGGTTCCGAATGAGTGCGAAAGGCCTACTTGGCATGGTGATGAAGGCAAACAATGGAAATAACGAAGTTGTAATTCGAAACAAAACTGAATTTTTGCCTTACAAAGTAATTCCTTTTTGCCTACCTTGCCCGATTTGTCAAAATATGATTGGTTGCCAAATCTTTATCAAAATTCTTTTCTAAAAAAGCTGCTGCATTTGAAATTTACAATCAAACATTTTAACAAATAAGCCCTCCTCTTTAACAGAACATGTAAAACATTTAATTCCTTTAACTTAAATAATTTTATAGCCATAATAAAGTACTTAGAAAAATTTCCCAAAAATCACAATAATTCACTTTTAGTATGTTTTCTAACTTATATAAAATTTAGACCCAAAATCAATATATAATCTCCTTAAATAATTTAAACCCAATATCAACTATTTTCTCTCATAGAAAATTCATAATAAATCCACAATTATTTAGAAAATTATGTAACTTGAAACCCACTTCTAAAATAATATTTTTGATCATATATCAAAAACATAAAGCAATGGTGTCATTCAATAGATTTTCCACTCTAAACTTATCATAAAATCTATATGAAATAATGTAAATCATCAAGAAGCATATATATCCATTTAAACAAACACTTATAACTTGCAAAATTAATTTGGATTTAACTTGGAATCGAAATTGATGTAAAAAAAATGAGATGTAAGATAATTATTCACCTTAGTTTGGTGTTAAGAAGGTTGAGATATGCCTTTGATTGATTTGCCTATGCTTTCTGCTTGAATCCTAGATTTTCTTCTTTTTGAATCTCCTTAATGGTGACCGGCCGAGCTCTTAGGGTTTTAATTTTGTTTGTGAATGTTTGAATGAATAAGGAATGGAGAATGGAAAGGTTTAGGGTATTAGAATGAAGAATGTTTCCATTTTACCCTTATCATATTCCTCCTGCTTATTTTCAATTCTCTTTTGCTTATACATTCATTAAGGCACGACCCCTTGTTAATTAACATATCTCGATCCCTCAACTATTAACATTATTTTATTTAATTTATCCTATTAAATGTTCTAAATAATTTTACTCAAAATTAGGGTCATTACATTCTGCGCCAAGTCGAACTCCATTTGCTGAAAATATCTTAAGTGAGGAATATCCTAGGAAGTTCACTATGCCAACCATGCCACCCTACAATGGAACCACAGATCCTATACATTACCTATTCAAGTACGCATGTCATACAGATGGAGTAGGAGCTACAGATGTTGTCCACTGTAGATGTTTTCCAATCATTCTTGAAGGAGTTGCTTCGACGTCGATTACCAGGCTCACACGTAAGCCCATATCAATGTTCGATAAGCTCATTGAAAAGTTTTTGGAGTAGTTCAAGCTCCACATTGCTAGATCGAAGGATGTCATGTCTCTATCTAACTTACCACAAGGACCTAATGAATCTTTGAAGGAATTCCTAAATCAATTCAATATCGTTGTCATTGAAGTCAACAATCCGAAAGAAGACTTAGTGTTTATGCTTGGTCTGTGGCATTCACCCGTTTACAGATTTAGTAGATGGTTAAAGAAGAAGCAACTCACTTCCATAGAAGAATTTTACCAAAAGGTGAATCAGTTTCTGCTGTTAGAAGTAGCAAGACTGGTTGGAGGAAGGGTTGACGATGGACACTAAAAGGAAAAAACCCAGAGCAGCATCGCAGTAAACACTGGAAACTCTTGAAAACAGAAAAGAAGAAGTCAAAACTTTGATAACGAGCATGATGCGAATGCGAAATATTCAAAGAATTTCGGATTGGAAGATTACATTCCTTTGAACGACATACCGAAGAATATATATCTTGCTACTCAAGTAACCGACCAATATAAGAAGCCATCCAGGAGGGAAGCGACAGAGCAGGAGAAACGTTCCAGAAAGTACTATCGCTTCCATGAAACTCATGAATGCTGACAACTGAGGAATCTGATCGAGGAGCTGATAAGGAATAACAAGATCCAACAGTATGTTATAGAACCATAGAATGGTAGAGAAATTGCAAGAGCCCAGGGTCTATCTACTCAAGGAAAACTACCTAAACCTAACAGATAGGGACCCATGCGAGCTAATGAAAAACTGGTCATCAAACAACTTTCAAGTTAAATGGTCATCGAGGAATGAATAAGTGACCTAAATCAATACTGTTTAATTCATCCTTATCTAATTTCCTTTCACAAATATGCCTCCCAGGGACAATAAAGGCATTATAAATAGGCAGAACTTGTCAATACATATACTCATTATTAAAATTTACTTCTTAAACCAATAGACTTGTGTTCTTGCAAGCAAAACTTCTGTGCTGCACAACTGGCAGCTTGAGAAAATGCTTCTCTACCTTCGAATGATGGATGAGGAGTGTACACTCACTAACCGCTGGATCGATGGGTCGTATCGATTATCAACCTTCTGAGAACTGACGTTTTTCTAAGATGGCAATGTCGGGAAGGTCTAAACCACCACATCGATGGGTCGTATTGATCCTTAACCTTTTGAGAACCGACGTTGTCTCAAGACTGAAAATGCCGGAAAGGTCAAAATTGCCAGTTTGATGGGTCATATCGATCCCCAATCTTCTAAGAACTAGCGTTGCCTCAAGTCCAGCAGTGTTTGAAAGTCATAATTGTTTAGCCGACAGGAAAAATCAACTCAAACTGCCATATCAATAGGGGAAATCGATCCCAACCTTTTGAGAACCGGCGTTATCCCAAGACTGGCAATGTTAGGAAAGTCGTAATTACCGAGTTGATGAGGAAAATAGACTCAAACTGTCATATCGAAGGGGAAAATCAATCCTAACCTTCTGAGAATGGGCATTGTCCTAAGTCTGGCAACTTTGGGAAGGTCATAACGTTGAATCGATAGGGAAAATCGACTCAAACCACCGGGTTGACAGGGAAAATCGATGCCAGTCTTTTGAAAATTGGCATTGTCCCAAAACTGGGAATGTCGAAAAGGTCAAAATTATTGGATTGACTGGTCACATCCTCAACCTTTTCAAAACCGACGTTGTCTGAAGACTGGCAATGTCGAGAAGGTCTAAACCGCTAGATAGATGGGTCATATCGATCATAAATCTTTTGAGAACCGATGTTGTCCCGAGACAAGCAACGTCAGGAAGGTCTAAACTGCCGGATCGACGGGTAATATCAATCACCAACCTTGTAAAAATTGGTGTTCTCCCTAGATTGGCAATGTCGGGAAGATCAAAACCGTTGGGTTGACGGGACAACGAACCTTCACCTTTTGAGAACCAATGTTGCTTCGACAACATCGGGAAGGCCCAAAACCAATGGGTCAATAGTCAAATTGACCCCTGCCTTCTGAGAACCAATGTTGCTCCAACAATGTTGGAAGGTCCAAACCGATGAATCGATAGTCACATCGATTCCTTATTTTTTGATAATCGATATTGCCCTGCCAACATTGGAAAGAGAAGCTAACTTTTAGAAAGTTATTACTGTTCAAAGACTGGCAGGACCATACTATCTCTTGGAAATAGGCAATAATAAAGGAAAGAAGCTGTTAGTCCTCAAGAATACATCACTACTTAGAGATAGATAATAACGAGGAGACTTGAAAAAAATCCTACCTTCTAGAATTCTTTGCTATCCGAGGATTGGAAAAAGAGAGAAGGTTCTCAAAACCAAACTAAGAACAGATCGAATAATTTGGCTTCAACTTTCAGGAACATGCCATCTCCCGAAGTCTGGTAATGGTTAGAAGGATTGATAACCTACTTAAGGACATACTAGATCATTCGTTACCAACTTCCAGGAATGTGCCATCGCGTGAAGAATGGTGATGCTAAGAGGAAACCCTAGACTGGAACTATCGGTACATTGGAGTTCGGTGGTAGAAGTGGAAGCTCAATCGAATCTTTATCCCAACCTTCTAGAATCCGATGCTGTCCAAAGATTGGTAACATCAGGAAGGTACCGTATAATAACATTCAAAGGTCTGGCATCACCTGAGGAAAGGCAACGTCGGGATGGCGTAATCGTAAAACCTTCAAGAATTCTACGTTGCCCAGAGACTGGCAACGCTACGAAGAAGTATTCACTTTTGAGTTGATCGAATCATTCGACTCTAACTTATAGATATTAGCTATTGCTCAAAGATAGGCAACATCAAGGACGAATCTTCATAATAGACTCACCAGTGTGCTAGTTTTCAGAGATAGAAACTGGTGCACGACCTGATTACCGACCCCGAACTTTAGGAACCTGTTGTTGCCACGATCATGATAAAGAAGGCAGACAAGCATGTGGAAGGGGTGAGCCAAAAAAATTCGATACCGAGAGGAACCTCTTGTTACTGAAAGGCTAGAAAGTGAGTCATAGGTATGCTAATTTCTAAAGATAGAAACTAATGCACGACTGGACTTTTAGCCACAACCTATAGGAATCTACCATTGCCTATATATTGGCAACATCGGGGAGGTGTAATCATTTGCCTTCAAGAATTCTATTGTTCCATAGAAATAGGCAAATTCAAGGAAGGATAATCAGAATTGGATAATTCTTGCACTAGTTTCCAAAGATAAAGTTAGCGCATGAGCAGACTTCGACGATAGTGCTAGCGAACAAGCGGGACACACTAGGTCGAGGATAGGTGAGGATAGTCACAGAAAGTTGAAGAAAAGTATTATGGAGCATTCACGATCGAATACTATGACTGGGAAAGCATAATTGGACTGGGGGCGATCAAATAATTTTCCTCGCACGTTTAACTCACACTAATGCCCAAGTTCACGGTAAAAATCCCGATAAAAATCCCGATAAAAAATCCTATAAATAGGATTTAGTTCATGATAGAAACATTTGACTAAGGAGTAAATATTACAAATAATGCACCCCAGTGGTAGGGAACAAGGTAGAACTTGGACTACATGCAATAAAAATTTGCGAAGGGAAACTCGACATGAATCATTAGGAACCTTCCATTGCCCAGAGAAAGGCAATGTCAGGAGGTTATAACCACACAGGAGTCAGTCGGATAATTCAACCCAAGCTTGTAGGAATCAACCATTTCCTGGAGATACGCAGATCAAGGAGAATGCTCATGATTAAACAATTCGCGTGCTAGTTTCGAAAGACTAAAATACATACAGGATTGAACTCTCGTAACAATGATAGCGACTAAGTAGGACATGCTTGGTCGAGAATAAGGAAGACTAATCATGAAGAATCTAAGGGGGTATTGTTGGACTTTCCCGATCTTGAATCAAGACAGGAAAAACACACTTAGACTGGGGGTAGTTGAATATTTTCCCCATAACATTTAGCTACCACTGTTCTCCAGAGTTAGACATTTTTTTAAAATGATATGTTCCGTAAACAACAATTAATTAATGAAAAAGATCATGCAACAAGGAAATGAACATCCCAACTGCTTTCTGAGATAGTTAGGAGAAACGTGGAAATGGGGTTATCCACGACTAATAGTTGGTCGAAAGGAACATGGCCAAATACAAGTAGGAATAACTATGGAGTTGGTTAAATGACGACCTTGTTTCGCCAAGTAGAGCACTTTGGTAACCATATTCAGGGTCAACTAATGGAACATAACCAAAGCAATTGTCATGTTTTTATTTATATGCACAAAGTTGTAAGATGGGGGAGGCTGCTCCATGTAAACACAACTAAAAAGAAAATTGATGGACCAGCAAGATTCAAGGAAACCCTGTTTGCTCTTCCCTCTTCATCCAAAGCCCTTGAGGCCATGTACTAATTTAGAGGAGGAGGCATATTTTGCAACAGTTGTGTAAGAGCAATCATTTAGCCTTGAAATCAGCGATGATCAATCGTCCCGACATAAAAGGAATAAAAGGCGAAGCCCAAGTTGTGAAGGATTCAGCTCCAGGAGGAGTAGACGTACCATCATCGGACTTGAAGCGTGGCAATTGGCGAGTCACTCTAAACAATAAAACTTAGCATTCTGCATGATCAGGTATATTTTATTTTAAAAAATTAAAACTTACGTAGCCAATACCCGGAGTCCGAAGGATGTCGACGAATGTTGACCAATCGAATTTCGGGAATTGACCGAGGCAAGTGAGATGTGTCAATTTATGTAGTACGAACCCCATGTTCTGTATGCGACGAACGGACCATCCAATGTAGATAGGTCGCTCATGCTTGAAAAAAAGCTACATCGAACAGTGATATTATATGTCGGGACATACCCATTATTGATGAGTAATTGACAATGGAGCCACTGTTCAGAGCGATGCAGAAAGCTTTTCTTCTCAGGAACGTGAGGAGTGCGACAATAGGGAAATCGTAGCAATAGAATCATCCAAGACGACTGTTCTTGAAGCAAACCGTCTTATTGGAACACAAGCAACAATATAAGAATAGTTATTCGTTGATAGGAGTTAGTCGAAGACAGAGAGTTGGACTTGACTTTAAAGCAAAGTAGATATAGGCTAAGACAATCTTGAGATCCATCATAGCTTAAGGGCAATTTGAACTTTGACTATCTCCACTAAGAAGCAGTCGGTTGCACCACCACCATCAACACTATTGCTACAACAATCATTATTCCTTCAATTTTGGATAAATTTCACTCAATGGCAAGGGCTAAAAGCTCAGAGGCAACATAAAAGCAAAAATGAAAACAATACATAGCGAATAGAGAGCATTCTCTTCCAAAGCATGGAACAATCTCCAGAGCATAGGTCTTGTCCTTAGCACGAAAAATGAAGAATGTAATTCGAACTATTCAAAACGGTTGAAGGAATGTCTACCGTAGAAAAGCAATGCTTCAAAGCAGTTTCTGAATGACTATCCAAAATCAAAGGATACAAAATTAGAACTTGTCTTAGTCTAGAGCATGCTTTGTGTTAACCCAAGAATGGACAACACCCTGGTTTGAGTTTGAAAGCACTAGCCCTATTCTGACAGGGAAATATCACAAATCATTGATATAGAAAAAAAACAGTAAAAGAAAGAAGACAAAGAATTTTTATGATGGTTCAACTATTAATGAAGCCTACGTCCATTTTATAGTTTTATTATAGACTGATTGCTGTTACAAGATGTGTCTGATTACATGACTTTGATTATCTCTAAATAGATTAAATCCCTAGAGTTGGAATCCACTGGAGAATCACAGTGGATTCCTTTAGAGAATGTTGTAAGGGAGGTAGAGAGTGAAGAATGTTTCCAGCAGAGTTCAACAACCAGTCCGGAAAAGATCTTATTTATATTGCAGGTAGGATGGTATTTATAGAGATCAGAGGACTTTTGGGCCATGCCACTTCATCAATTGCCCGCAAGTAGGTAGGGAATGACCTTAAGGGGGCCTAGCTCGCAATCCAAGCCAAAACCATAGGTCACTGGTGACCCATAGATTTGGCTCATACGTGAGCTAATGACTTGGCTCCTTTTCCATTTCCTGCTTAGCTAGCTTATTTGAAGGTTTTAAGGATAGGCATGGTTTGCTAGCGAATCATAGGGTATGGGTCGTTGGCGATCCAATCACTTAGGATATTTTCTGGAGTTTGGTGTTTGGGATGTTTCCATGGTCTTGTGTCGTTGTTGTTCCGTTTTGATGACAATTTACTAACTATTTGCAATTAGCTGCTGATTAGGCTGAATGATGTTGGTTTTTTTGTTTAGTCGATCCCAGTCGTTGCCGCAGTAATATAGCTTGGCTCTTGCTACCTCCTTGCCTTTGCTTCTTTGGATAAGTTTTGAACCATTCTGATGTCAAGAGTTTGTTCCATTTCTTGTTGGATCCTACGGGGTTAAAAACTTGGATAACATTTGCCCCCGTAGTACGTCTTCGTTGTAGACAAGGCGAGCTTAGAAGTCATCGCTCTCAAATCCGTCCGTCGATTTCCAAGTGATTGCATTGGAGTTTCATGAATACGTGGTAGGTCATGCCGTTGGTCATCCAAATTTATTTTTGACTGCTATTGCTCGTCGTAACAGATTAAATTTCTCCACTTAGTTTCCCAAAATGCTTCGAAATGATGGAAAAATGTTGGAAGATGAAGCGGAGAAAAAATTTGCTTCCTTATTATGGGTCGCTAGCGATCCATATATGATGGGTCGCTAACGGTGAAAATTTTTGCTTCCTTATAAGCGGGAAAGTCTCCACTTAGTTCCATGTCGCTTCGGACAACGGATCCGTTATCGATCATTGATCGATAATGGGTAAGTGTACAGGAAGTAGAAACAAAAGCAGAAAATGAAGTGACATGGGAAGTTCTTTTCTTCTTCCACTATGAGCGAACTATCTACACGGGATAGGGCGATTATAGTATTTCGAGCACCGATTTTAACCATATAGATAGCACACTGCACTTTCCCCAGTTCACACTTGAAATCCGACGTGTCGATTTCAAGTTAATGTTCCTTTGGAATTCAAGTGTGGCAGGGAAAGCTATTAGTTTAGGATAGATTTACTTGACCATTTCGGACATGAGTTTTGTTATTTAGAATGAAGTAGCCATCTATGTGTCGAAGGTTAAGTGGGGGAAGCCCGACACTCCCGGAAGCCGAGTCATCATCCACTTCGCAAGCTCAGTATAGCCAGTTAGTCCTGGTTGGGCCAATCGTGGATCAAACGCCACCCAACTTTAGAGTTCTACTTAATCTGTCTGAGAGAGCTTCATTGGTGGTTTCCTCCAAGGTTCTTCATAACATCTGTGTGCAACAGGAAATTCCCGAAGAGGATGTGCGTCTGCCAGAGAATGATGAATTTGCTCACATGCTTTCCAGAGGATACACTGCGTGCCACCGATACATGTGTTTGAATGGAGTCATGCCTCCTTTTAATGACTTTATGCATGAGACCCTTTCAAACTTGGGTATTGCCCCATTTCAGCTTCATCCTAATGGCTACGCCATCTTGACTTGCGTGCATGTTTTTTTCATGCAGGTGTTCAACGGTGCTCCAAATTTTTATGAGTTGTGGTACTTTCTTGTATTCAAGAGGAGAGATGACTGTCCCTCCTTGATCATAATCGAAGCCCAAAGAAACTGGAAAATCATCCTACGCTTGCAAAGCAACTTGTCGCAATTCAAGATGCAATATTTCTTTGTCAGATGCCTCAAAGGGTTCAATCGTCGATGGACGATGGGGATAAGCTTCTTTTTTCATTCATCGAGCTCTAATGCATTGCAATGGAGTTTCTAATCAACTATATGTCTCTTGTAGTTATTCCAAGGACAAATAGAGACGCAACTCTTGATGAAGTTTGTCAGACTCTAAAGGTAATTGATGCCGAGGAGAGATGCGTGAAAGTGCTACTAACCAATGGGAACTTGTGTCGGTATGGGTTATTGGCTCCTTGTAGATCCACTATTCAGGTTGAAATTCCCTCTCCTTCCCGATCAGGGTGCGTACAAGATCTACTTCTTCCTTCCACGATCCCGTGGAAGTTGCCTCTTAGTGGAGAGAGAGCCCGTCCGAAGAATCAAAGGATGAGGCCTACGAGGGAAGAGATGCCACCACGATGGGATTAAGTGGTCCAGTTAGAATGCCTCCAATTTCGGAGGAAGCAGAAGAAGAGTTCAAGCATAGAGAAGGCAAGGCCACATTGGACTCAGAAAAATAAGAAGGTGAGTTTGAGAGTAGTAGTGACGAGTCTACTGCAAGTGATGATCTCTTCGTAGAATCTGATAACGAGGACTTGGAATCGTGTGAAGAAACTCCAGGTATGAGTTCCGTTCTTCCGAGTTTGTCTCTCCTTGATATAAGCGATAAAGGCAAAGCTCTAGAGTTTGGAAGACATCAGAACTCTCCAAGTAAAGACGTTGGAGTAGAGTTCGGGGATTTCAACGACGTTTATATTGACTTTGATGAGCTCATAAAAAAAGATTTTAAATTTGATACAGCGCTTCCTCGCTTGGGTGATATCGCACCAGAAGTTAGCCTAGTTTCGCCCACAACAGCCTAAGTTAGTCCAATTCCACATATGTTGGCCTTTCATCATGGTTTGTAATGACATTTTAGGCTAAATTAGAAGCGCACTACACATTGCACAAGGATTACACTCACTTCCTTTCATTCTCGTGGTGTTTATCTTATGTTTTTGAAGTCTTTTATGTATGTTTTATGCCAAATATGACAAAATGATGAGGTTTCTACGAAGACTTTGAGGAGTTTACTAAATCACAGCGGTATTCCAAGCGCACCTTCGGTCGTCATCAATCCCAATAAACGGCGGAGGAATATAGGAGGAGGAAAGAACTTGAAGCTAAAACCCACCGCCAAGAAGAAAGAGATCGAAGCTGATCATATAAAGGCGGATATGAGAAGGGGAGATCTTTCGAAGAAAGGGATGAACCATCGAAAAGGTCGATGTTTGACTATCGCGCTCATTCTTCAAAGCTTGCTCCAACACATTCTTCTATGGGTCAAAAAATTCCTATTACTTCTGCCTTGCTTCCTCCTTCAACTCATATTTCGTCATCTTTTATCGTTACTGCTGCCCTTGGCGCTTCTCGTCCCTACCGAAGACTTGCCTATGTCCCTTCGGGCCCTCCTAAACTTGAGGTAGCGCTTCGTGGTTGGTTTTTGAAGGGGTTAAGTTTGACCGCAATCTGCACCCAGACCGTAAAGATTCGTATATGCCATACATCTAGGCCATTTAGAGCGACTTAGAATTGGCCAAAGGATGGGAGAAACTCTATAAACAATTGGTGGATGCGAATCACAATAATTATCAGGAGATCCTCTCTTTCGAATCTGAGAAGGGCGACTTTGAGAGGGGTTGGCTGATCGTGATGCCAAGATTAAGCAGATAGAGGAAGAGAAAGCAGTGAAGCTGCAAGAGAGCAAGAGAAATGTTGACTTGCTAGAAGAGGTGAAAGAAGCCTATACCCGAATAGAAATCGTCTTTAGAGAGGAAATAAAAAAGGTCCACGCAGAGGAGGAGAAATTAAAGCAAGAAGTGACTACATACAACGCAATGATTGAGACTCAATGGAAAACTATTACTGATCATAACCTCATCGTTGAAGGGCACAACAAAACTATTTTTGACCAGGCCAAGATTATTTCCAAGTGCAGGCTTAGGTCGCACAGCTTAGTGCCGATGAGTCTATCGCTGAAGTTGAGAAAGTTGCCTTGAGAGCGAATTATTTGGAGCTCCAAAATGTCTTTGAAAGGAAGACGGAGAAGCTTGATGCGACCATCCTGAATTTTTATGTTAACTCCTTGTTGCATCAAGGAAGTCTCAATTGTCTGGGCTTGAAGTTCCCGTGCACTCTTGCTCTGCTATGGGAAGAAATGTTGTCCCGCTTTGATAATAGCGGCGATATCTACACTAAGCAGGAGTTGGAGGATGCTTATCTGAATGAAGAGTCAAAGAAAGTGTTGCTCGAGGGCCGGGAAATTCTTCTAGTTGAAAAAGAGCAGGAGGCCACTACTGCTGCCTTGAGACCGCCACCGAAGTGCTCACCAAGCCTTTTATTTTTGGTGTGGGCGAATCATCAAAGCAGCCTCACGACTTGCCAACGAGGTCGGTATTTGAACCTCTCCTTTAGGTAGTGAAGCCATCAAAAGAGGGCGAAGGTAGTGAGTTTAAGGTCACTATTCTTGATCGTTCCTCCGGTGCAGGTAATGTTCTTGCCTCCTCTGAATTTGTGAGTTTCCAACTTACGCCGCAAGAGCAAGAGGAATTTAGTGCTTTTATTTTGATCTTATAGGTCTATCTACCTTACCCGTTGATGTTCCAGTTTCTTCAGCGCCCGAACCTATTGCCATTTCCACACCTTCCACGATTGTTTCTGTTTCTGTTCCAGCTTCCACGTCTGTGTCTGGCTCGTAACTGGGACCTGAGGCTGAAAAGACAGCCCATGGCCTGGACAATCCTTCCATGTCTTTGGAAGGCGACATTACAAAGACAGAGGCCAAGGAGCAGGAAACTTAGAAGGAGCAGCCATAGAAGGCTTGACATAATCTGATTAGTGTCAAGAAGGAAAAGGTGGAGGCAATCAAGGCCTTAAAGAGCTCTTCGGAATCACGAAAATGCAAAGGGAAGGGAGGCTCTTCTGAGAAGACGATAGAGGAAGAGGAGGACATTGCCACTGAAGTTTTTATTGATATCACCGACAGTGATAGAACTCCTGAGGCGAGGCAGAAGCTTCCAACAAAGGGCGAAAGGGAAGCATTGAGCAGCTTTCCCAAAGATTACTTTGATTTTGTTTATTTTTTTGAGTCATTTTGTATAAGTGCAGAGTCTGCACTTAGCGTTTTTACTGTGGAATCTGCATTTTCTTTTGGTTGGCCAGTGATGTGTGGGTACGGCCCCCACATTTTGACCCTGTGTAAAGAGAATTATAAGCAATATATTGATATTTTGACGGTACTCTCATATGTATGTTCGTACGTGTTCTATGTACTTGTGCTTGCGTTATTTTGTACTTTTCTAGTTTTTTGATTATAGCCAAAGCCCTTCGTTCGAAGTAACGAAACTTAGAAATTAACAACACCTAGAAATTAATAGAACTTAAAAAATTCTTTATGTAACAAAACTTAGAAATTAACAACACTTAGAAATTAATAGAACTTTAAAATTACTTTGTTAAAGTATTTTGTTTGGAGTTATAGAACTTGTGAACTTATCATTTTCATGTGTTTTTATTCAAGTATCAGTGTATGCCCTCATTTCATAGAGCTGTTTACTTCAAACAATTTTCAAATGACCAAAAACTTAAAGTTTAGATAATTCTTATATCAAACTTGAAATTTGGCAAAGTCATGGCTTGATTTTCCTTCTTTAGGAAGTTTCGAAACTTTAGCATGTAATCCCAGTTTTTGGAAATATTCTTGTAAATATACAATTTATGCGTGTTTGAGAGGTACACATTGCATGGCTTAATTGAGGGCGGTTTTGATCAATAAATGTCTATAGTTGAGAATTTTTAGTTAGTTTGTAGCATTCGAATTTCGTTGGAGCTGTTCTTATTATTCCCGATTATAGGAGCAGTTGCTGTTAGTTATGAGATGCACAGTTTTTTTTGCACCTCGGCGTTGCCTATCTTCGAACGATGTGAGTAGCGTGTGTTTTGGTGTTCCCCAACGCTGCCTATCTTCGGGCAGCATGAGTGGTTTGAGCTTTAAGAATCAGTGTGTGATTTTTCCTGCTCCTTGGATTTGCCTATCTTCGAGCAGTATGAGGAGTTAGTGTTTTGGAATTTAGTGCACGGCTTGCAGAGTGTGCGGCGTTTCTTTTTCCTTAGTGTTGCCTATCTTCGAGCAACGTGATGATTAATTATTTTAGTGCACGGCTTATGAGGTGGCGGCTTTTATTTTTCCTCGGTGTTGCCGGGTAACATGAAGAGTTATTATTTAGTGCACGGCTTATGGGGTGCACGGCTTTTGTTTTTCCTCGGTGTTGCCTATCTTCGGGCAACACGAGGAGTTATTATTTTAGTGCATGGCTTTTGTTTTTCCTCGGTGTTGTCTATCTTCGGGAAACGTGAGGAGTTATTATTTTAGTGCATGGCTTATGGAGTGCATGGCTTTTGGCACTCCTCAGTGTCACCAATCTTCGGGAAACGCGAGGAGTGTTGATTTTAGCCTTCTCGATTTTGCCGGAGCAATACTGGTTTTTGGAAGGTAAAGACCGGGTTCCACCGATCTAACAGTTTGAGTCAATTTTCTTCCATCGACCCGAGGGGTAATCATTATGAACATGGTTTTGTTGGTTCAAGAAGCAAATTTTATTAAGGAAAGTAGGGCAGTTTTTGCCTATGTATAATGCTCTCGGTATCTCGGGATGGCTTATCTGCAGGAAAATAAAAAATACATAAGGTAGCATTCAAACAAAGTAACGGTGAAGCAATTCGCTGTTCCATGACCTGGGAACTTGAGTTCTGTCAACGGTTGCTAGCTTGTAAGTCCTGTCTCTTAGCTTTTGATTAATGACATATGATCCCTCCCAGTTTGGCCCAAAGGCCCCCAGAACGGGGTAAACTCGATTGAGCACAAGATCTTCCACTTTGAAGGTTTGATTGTGAACTTTGGAGTTGAAGTACCGTGCAACCCTTTTTTGGTTTGCGGCAGTTCTAGGCCTGCTCCTTCTCTTATTTCATCAACCATATCTAGCGATTCGAGTAGGAGCTGCTCGTTTTGTTTTTTATTGAAATTCTTCCTTCTGTGTGAGGGGAATTCTAATTTAACAGGAATCATTGACTCTGAATCATATGCTAGGGCAAACGGAGTGTGACCGATTAATG
This sequence comes from Allium cepa, assembly GCA_030765085.1. NCBI lineage: Eukaryota > Viridiplantae > Streptophyta > Magnoliopsida > Asparagales > Amaryllidaceae > Allium > Allium cepa. The sequence continues at coordinate 594,689,217 of CM060928.1, forward strand.
CTTTGTGGGTAGTTATGTAAGCCCATAGTGCAAGTGGAAGTTCATCAACCTAGTTTCCTTTGGCTTTTGCTAGTCGCTTTTTGATTGTGGACTTGATGATCTTGTTTATCGCTTCCACCTGCCTGTTTTCTTACGAATGAGCCAATGCAGAAAAGCTCTTTTCGATTCGGAAGCGCTTACAGAAGTCTTTGAACTCGGCACTTTCAAATTAGGTTCCATTGTCAGTGATGATTTTTTGAAGCAAACCAAAACTGAAAATGATGTTTTTTGTAACAAAGTTAATAACTTTCTTTGTGGTTACGGTGGCCACCAGTTCCGCTATGGCCCATTTTGTGAAATAATCTACGACAACTATAACATATTTGGTTCCTCCTTTTGCTATTGGCAGGACGCCAATTAAATCGATCCCCTATATCGCAAATGGCCATAGGCTGATCATCTGTGTTTTCTCCGTTGAAAGGAGTTCTCTTAATTTTGCTAAACCTTTGGTAGAGAACGCATCTTCTGGCGTAATCTGTGGTGTTGCGAGTTATTGTTGGCCAGAAGTACCCATATCGAAGGACTTTCTTCGCAAGGGTCTACCCCCCAGTGTGGTCCCCGCATTCGCCTCCATGTACCTCCTTTAGGATTCATTGTGCTTCGTCATCGATCACACACTTAAGAAGAGGGGTTGAGAATCCCCTTCGATAGAGTATTCCATCTTGTATTATGAACCATGGTGCCATTTTTGGAGGAGCTTCTTCCATTGATTCCGGTCAGTTGGAAGGGTTCTTACGAGTAGATAGTTCTTTATCAGTGCCATCCATGTATCTGATTCGACGGTGGTTTCGAGAATCCAGTCTACGTCCATTTCGTCAATGCTCGAATTGGCTAAAGTTTCGACTGGGACTAGTCCCAATGACTGAACTTCTCCTGAACTTGCCAGTTTAGCCAAATAATTTGTCTTTGTGTTTTAATCCCGTGGGATGTGAGTGATGGTGTAGTGTTCGATGTCGCTTAGCAGTTCCTATACTTTGGATAAGTATGGGGCAAGATTCTCACCACGTGCCTAATACTCCCCTTTTACCTAATAGACGATCAGTAGGCGTTGTATATGTGAATATTTTTTATTTTGAGCTTCTTCACATTTGCTTCATTGTTTGTACCAGGGAATTCCCAACGCAAAGCATATCTAATAGCTCTCCCCTCGGTGGTTCCAAGCACTACGCCTGCTCCTGAACAGAAGTTGTTGGATGTGCCGTCGACGAAGAGCTACCATTATGTGTCTATTTCTAACTGAACTTCCTCCTCGTAATCCCATATAGTAAATTCAGCGATGAAGTAGGCTAATGCTTGCCCATTTATGGCTTTCCTTAGGTGGTTTGTGATGTCATATTGACTCAACTCTATATTCCACTCGAGTAGTCGTCCGGAAGTTTCTGGTCAATATAACACTTGCTTCCGGGGCTGGCAGTCAACACTTTAATTGGATGAGCCTGAAAGTATTGTCATAACTTCCAGGACGCGATCAAAAGGCAATACGCTAGCTTTTCTAGTTTTGGGTAATTCTTCTCAGCTCCGATGAATCGTTTGCTAATGTAATACACGGATCGCTGGATTCTCGCTTCTTCCCGCATAAGAGCGGTGCTCAATGCATGCAGGGAGACTACTAAATTAATGAATAGGTCTTCTTCATCCACCGGCTTTGATAAGATTTGGGGAGCTTCCTTGTTTCATAGCAATTCTTTGAAAGATGTTTGAAAAGTTTCACTCAATTTGAAGTTTTTCTTTCCCTTCTTCAATGCATCGAAGAATGGTATGCACTTATCTGTAGCTTTTAAAATAAATCGGCTCAGTGCTGCAACTTTTCCACTCAAGCTTTGAAGTTCCTTCTTATTTCTCATGGCTTGGACATCTCGTTGTGTTGTTATTAGTTCTAGATTTGCTTCGATTCCCCGGGCACTTACTATGAATCCTAAGAAGTTCCAGTGGCTACTCCGATATGAAATTTGAGTGGGTTGAGCTTCATTATATACTTCCGGAGTATTTCGAACATTTCAGCAAGATTTTCTAGATGGTTAGCAGCTACTTGAGATTTAACCAACATGTCGTCCACATAAACTTCCATAGTCTTTCCAATCTAATGTTTGAACATAGTATTTACTAGCCAGTGGTATGTTGGCCCGGCATTCTTTAACCCGAATAGCATTACTCTGTAGCAGTAAAGTTCCAAATCGATGATGAAGCTGGTGTTTTCTTGATCTGGGTCATGCATTAGGATCTGGTTGTAGCCCAAGTATACATCCATAAATGAAAAAAATTCATACCCTGTCATTCCATCCACAAGTTGATCGATTCTTTGGAGTAGGAAGCTATCTTTCGGACAAGCTTTATTTAGATCAAAGAAGTCAATAAAAGTTCGCCATTTTCCATTAGACTTCTTAACTAAGGCTGGGTTCGATACCCATTCAGGGTAAGTTGCATCCAGGATGAAACCGTTAGCCATCAACTTATCGACCTCCTCTCTCAATGCCTTAGACCGTTCGGGGCCCAAGCTGCGCCTTTTTTGCTTTACCGGTGTGAATTTGGGGTTAATATTGAGCGCTTCGTAGGCAATTTCAGGTGATACCCCACACATATCAGAGTATGTCCAAGCAAATACGTCCAAATTGGCATGGAGGAATTTGGTTAATTCTGACCGCATCCTGTTTCAAAGCTGCGATCCAATTTTCAGGACCCGTGTTAGGTCATCCATACAGATTGGGACAGACACCATCAATTCTGCTAGTGCTGCCCAATCCTCCTTTGAGCTTTCTTCCAGGGTCCAAAGTCTTGTCGAATCGGCTATGGTCCCCAAGCCAGGGGTGGCTCGTAGTTTCTATTCGAAGGGTTCATAGATGTGGAGGGTTTTCCCCACATCCTTTCCTTTTTCCTTTTTTCTTGACTCATGAAATTCTACGATGTAGCATTTTCGGGTGGCGCTATGGTCTCGTTTCACAATTCCGACTCTGTGCTTTGTAGGGAAAAGGCAGCATTGGGCCAATGCTATTTTGAAGTCGGCTAATGCGGGCCATACCAAGAAGGCATTGTATGCTGACATTTCGTCTACAATCACAATAGTCTGAATGTGGGTGACCCTTCGCTCACCCTCACCAAGCTCCATAGGTAGGTCAATTATTCCCACCGGTTGTTTGACTGCTCTATCCTCTGGTTCATTTAGTTGTTCTCACACTTGACTGTGTACATATGAGCTAGTCACCTTGATTTTTGTATATATTCTGGTCTGATATTTGTTTGTGAGGTCTGATTGATACTTGTGTCTTTGAATCTGTACTATTTTGTGTTTTCATGTTGGTCGAGACTCGTATGCGTCTGAACTGATATATGTGTGTGTTCGTGCATGTATGTTGGTGCCTTGTTGAGTGCACTTGTATTTTAACCTATCTTATAGTCTGGTTTCATTTTAGATCATGTGTACTTATGTCTCTTGGCTGAAATTCGAGATGCTGAGGCAGTGCACATATGTACGTGTACACATGTGTATATGCAGGCTCTAGTGTATTTGAAACTTTGTGACTTGTTTTCATATAGCACCTGATTTGAATCCAGCCTCGGCTTGGGTTTGACCTTATGCTCACTTGTCCCTGCAGTTTTATCAAGTATATATATCAGTGTGTACGGCCTTGTGACATGTGCTGTGATACACTGTGCATGTTACAAGCTGTTTGTGTAAGATGAATTCAAAATAAATGATGACGAACAACCCAAATAACTGATGCGAATAAAATTTTCAAACACACACTTTTATTGTACACTACAAAATATTTCCTTTTCAATTTTAACGCATTAGTGTTTATTTTGCAGATAATTCAGATGTTGGATTCAATCTGGAATAAAGTTGAAGATAAAATACGAGTGAATGGGTGATATGTAGTGAGATGAACATTGTAAAGTGAAATTTGTGATGTAATCGAAATTATATTGTAATTGAAAGTGTATATATGTAGTGAGAGCTCAAATTTGTACTATTCAAAATTGTAATAAAATATTTGTTCGAATAAAATATTTGTTTGAATTTAAATTCTATGTTATTTATTTTGTTCAACAAATATTTATTTAATTATGCGAAAAGTAAAATAGTACAATAACAAATACATTTAAATGAATATATGTATGTTTATTGTCATTAAAGAAAAATCATATACTAGCATATTCCACAACTCCCCCTTTTGATGATAACAAACATATATTAAGTTTTGAATTTATTAAATGTAACTGGTCATTAATGAAATCTATTTGCTCCCCCTATTTGGATGCACCCTTACAACCAAGCTCCCCCTTCATATATGCATGAAAATTAGAAAATATGCAAATGAACCTAGATGGGAATATGCAAATAAAAAATAAAATATTTTAACTTTATTTGCCAAAATATTAACTTTCCTCTCCCCCTTTTGTTATCAGCAAAAGAGTTATAGTATTAGAAAAAATTGAGATAAAGTGATAGATATTAATACAAAATTAATACCCAATTGAGTATAAATATTAAATTTCAATAAAAAAATCAAACAAAAATCATAAATACTCTATTAGACGCATATTCCACTTTAGAGTGATAGGGATGGTGTCGGCATACATAACCATATAACCGTGTCTATTTGTGGTATAATTATATCAGGAATTTGAATATCTACTAACCATGCATAACTGTTAGGACTTTTAAATGAGATTAGTAGTATTTCTAATTTTTATACATATAAAAAATGAATTTAAAGCATCTTCTAACCACACATAACCGTGAGGACTTTTAAATGGGAATAGAATCAATTTGTCTATTTAATAATCAATTTTGATATGTGTTCCATACATGCATAACCATGAGGACTTTTAAATGAGCATGAAAGCAAATAAACAAATATTCCAAGTAATTCACCCATGCATAACCATGAGGACATTTAAATGAGAGTGAATACTTTGGATGTTTTTATTGCTAAAAATAAAATAAAATTAAAACAAATAAATTCTCGTTTAAAATACCACATTTAGACATACTATATTGGATTTTAATGAGCGATGGTCGTTAGAAATATGATATAAATAGAGATGATCATGGAATTTTTACCAACAAAAGTTATTATAAATCTTGTTTAAATTTTTTAAAGAAATTTACAAAATATACTATCTCGAGTCATAATATATGATTAATATCAACACTCATCACTTTTTCAATCACTATTTATCTTTTCAATAATCAATAGGGAGTCAGATTAGTTAATGTAGTCATTTAAGATCAAATCCAAAAATAATAATAAAATCAAATTTTCTAAAATGACTAATATGAAACGAGGTCGATGAAAACAATTTTCTGGAAGGGTTTTATTTTAAAAAAAAATTCTACTAATTGAAAATCAGTTGAAATAAAAAACATGCAGATATTTTCTTTGATAATGACGCAACTAACGAATGTCTCAACATAAAACACGTTCTACTAGTGATTTTTCTGTCAACTAGGTTACCAGTGCAATCTGCATCTGAATTTCTCCTTGACTCAAGCTTATTATTAGTTGGACATCATAGACCAGACTATGAAGTTGCAACAAATACCTTAAAAATCCTTTTTACAACTTTTAAATGAAATTCTTTTGGATTTTGAATTCAAACCGTCCACATAAATAACTAGTGAACATAGTGTCATATCTAGAAGCAGTATGATAACAAATATATCCACATTACCTAGAGTAATCATCAATCAACACAAGACACTATCTCTTACCACCTAAACTTTCAATATCGTTAGTCTAAAAAAATTTATATGAACTGTTTTAGAGACTCTAGAGGTTCTTATAGTGTTCTTGGCATAAAATGATAATTGGCCAATAAGTCGGAATCAAAATCAACTTTTATTTTCTTATCACGTAATTAGCTGATTTAAATCAGATTATGGTGTACATATTCACATATAATATATCGTTCAAGATAAATATACTGTTACCTATTTTACCTTTATCGATAATTTTTTGTTATTGCCCATTGTGATTCTGCCACCTTTGTACTAGGCTAAGGAACTTTGATTTGTTGCCCGTCGTGTGCCTAGAATAGCCAGAATCCAGTTAACACTTTTGTTGTTCCTTAGCCTGCCACCACACCAACACGAGGAAAGATTTTTGTAACCTATTTTTATAGGTCCATGATTGTTAGAGACTAACGATTTTGAAAAATAAGTTTGTGTAGACCCAAGACAATTTATATTTGTTCCTTTTGGCACTCAGATTTGTTTGACTTAAAGGGATTTTATATTCGTGCCTTTTGGAACCCAAATTGGTATGCTTTTCACGTGTTTGGGTCTATACTAGCAATTATTGTGATAGTGTTCAGTTTTTCTACAAATTGTGCACTTGGAATTGACTTGATTTATTTTGCTACCAACACGTTCAGATTGAGTATACCTAAGTCCTTGTCTAGCAATATTGACTGTTTTTTTCGTATTAGCATATTTAGTGATTTTTCTCTTCTGAAGAATTTTCCTAAAGTTGTAAACAATTATTGGACTTGTATTTTGAGTGATTCATTTTCATTCAATAAAAAGGTGCACTTCTTAATAGAATTTTCTCTCCTTGTGTTTTCACTTTATTTTAAAATTTGAATTTCATTTTCAAGTGATTTAATTTTAATTTCTGATTTTTTAATTTCTTCTTCAAGTGATGGACACTAATCACACTTAGGGCTCTTGATTTGATAGTAATTAACCAATTGATCAAGCTATTTATTTAATTCTATCAAACTATCTCTTTATGATTCAATTTAAGCATACATTTCCATAAGTCGTTCAAAACAGCCATTTACTTCATGAAAATACATAATTAATTCCGAATGCGTAAGTTTTGATACCCCGCTTGGCTGGTCATCATCAGTAGCATTTATTTCTCCATGAAGACACAATTTTTCTTTTTCATTTTCACTGCCAGTGCTTTCATCACTTTCATCCAAAGTAGCTGCAAAACTTCTCCTTTTCGGTTTCTTTCCTTGGCTGAGTCGATTCTGAGTATAATTTGGCTTGATATGACCAGGTTTATTTCACTTGTGATGTACGATCTCCTACTTTTCTGAGTTGTCCAGTACTTTGACTATTCTGCCTTTCAATTGTTGATTTAGAGCTGGATTTCCATATTTGCAGTTCCACTTTTTGAATCTCTTTATTATTGGTGCTAATTCAGCTGCTCCATCATCATCATCATCATCATCATCACTTTCTGCTGTTCCTTTGAAAGCTATTGATTTCTTTCGAATATCACCTCTTTCACGTTCTTCCTTGAATTTCATTTCTAGCTCATAAGTGGTGAGATTTCCAATGAGTTCTTCAACTTTAACTTGTTTCAAATCCTTTGATTCTTGAATGGCTGTAACTTTCGCTTTAAAACTTCATGGAAGGACTCTGAAGATTTTTCGGACTATTTTCAATTCTATGTATGGTTTTCCAAGAGCTTTTGTTTGTATACGAGATTAGAAAGTCATCCATACATCTCTTTGCATTTTCATCCTTGGCCATTATGAAGTTCTTGTATTCGCTACTAAGCATAGAAAGGTGAGATTCTTTGACTTGAGAGGTTCCCTCGTGAGTCACTTCAAGTGTGTGCCAAATTTACTTCATAGTTAGGCAATGTGAGACACGATTAAATTCAATTTGACCCAATGAACAAATAATAGAATTCATAACTTTAATATTAGCATTCTGTAGTTTATTTTCAAGATCTGTCCATTGATCCTTCAGTTTTTTCAATTTCTTGATTATCTACCACTATAGTTGGTGTCCTATATCCTGTCTCAATAATATTCCAAGCATCAATGGTTTTTTAAAAACTTTCTGTGACGACCCGGAATTTTCAAGCACTTAAAATCAGAATATTTAATTGATTTTAAATATTTAAAAGTTAATTATCGACTTAAATTACGAATATCATAATTTATTTGACAATTAAATTGTTGAATTAAATAATTTGAATTGAATAAAATATGAAATCTGAGATTTTAAGCCTGTTAAAATAATAATTTGAAGGTTTATAAAATTTATATTGATAACATTGAATATAATAGAAGTATTAAAATTGAATCTAACACTGAATTGTTCAGTTTTGAAATTTAATCGTTTAAATTGAATTTAAAAATAGCCTTCCGAGGCACAGTTTCGGAATTTGACGAAACCAGTTCCATTGGGTCCGTAATATTGAATTATTATCGGATTTCAAGTTTCCTTTGGATCAGAATTAGTGTGTGAGTGTACGAAATATAAACGTGTTGGAAATTTAATTGATAATAATCTAATAAAATTTAATTTAATTGATTAAGCTTCTTGTATACGCCAACGTTTTCCCTTATCTTCTCGTGTACGCCTTTGTCCTTCTAACATGAATCTAACCCTTGTTCTTTTCAACGAAGCCCTTCTTCTTGAAAAAAGGGGTAAATGGCAAACGAAACGAATTAATCCCAAATCGAAAAAAGAACAAAATCATGGCCGCAGCCTCCTATTCCTCTCCTCAACAGTCAAAGCCGCGTTCAATTTCTCGAGCAAGGAGAAGCCTTCTCGTTCAGCGCGATCGATCGAAGCACGGCGGTGTTGCTCGCGAGTTAGAGAGAGAGCCGAGTCGGCATCGCGCATCGCGACTCGAACTCACGATGTTCTAAAGGGGCGGGCGATCGCGAACGCTTCTGGAGCTCGACTCTGCAATTTTTGTGGGAGCGCACGGTGCCAGGTGAAAAGATAGGTGGAGGCTCGTAGTCGAGCAGTATGGTTTCGTGTACGGCAGTAAAGCCTAGTGCTCGGTCGAGGCAGGGTGGGCTTACATGATGGGTTTGGGACTGAGATTGTTGGAAGTTCGATCGACTCGAAGGTATACGATTTATTTAAATTCAGTTTAAATTTGAAAATAAATTTGAATATGTATTACAGTAGGTAAAGTTTTAAAATAAATAAGAATTTTGAATATTGAAAAGAAGCTATATAAATTAGATTTTAGATTCATATAAACGAGATTTTAAATGAATGAGTTTAAAGATATATATATAAACTTATCTATTTAAAATATATATACACATGTCTTCACTAACTAGTTTATTGTTAACAATGTATGATGAAGCTATTAACTTATTGAATCCTTTAGGTACTAAAAATATTTTATAAAAGGGAATCAGCTTAAAATTAAATTATTAGCCTAGGATTAAAGCATTGGATAAATAAATTTATATACGAAAATTTAGTGGTCGATTTATTCGAATGTTAATAAAAACCATCTAATATTTTTACAAGGTCTGAAATCGTGGAATCAAACCAAGAATGAAGTGGATTGCGAATTTAAAGGAAAAGGTGAGTTAATCTCACTTAGTATAAATTTAAATTTAAATGGTAAGATTTAAATAATTGTTGAATGGTTGAGTTGATTGATATGCTATAGTATGATATATTTTGAAATTGGTGTATTATTGTGCTAACATCTGTGGATGCAGGGAAAACAGGTTGGAGGGATCCAACTGGATCCCTCAACATTTATTTAAATTATTTAATACCCTCTGTTGTGATTTATTTGATATCCTATGATGATCTTTACTGGAATATTGAATGCTATGGTTCGAATGGATATAAGTGGGTATGATGAATTACCAAAAATATATAGATTGGATTTTGGTAAGATAATAAAAGAAGTGAAACTGTAAGTAAAGTAATTATAGAAATTTGAATAAATTTTTAAATGAATTGAAAAGAAATAAAGTGACTTTAAAATTCTAATAAATAAATCTTGGGTATGGGAAGGGAAATTTGAATAAACAGAAAGTTAATGAATTTTAAGATCTTCAGTGATATTAATTAAAAGAACAAACATTTATTTAAAATTTAAGATTTAAATTATTGAAAGGAATAAAGAAGAATTGGGAAAGACCTGAATTTGTATATTTCAGGTAAGAGATTTAAAAACAAACGGAAAATAATAACAATAATAATAAGTCCATAATTAATGAATTTTGAAATGAACTGGGTAAGTAATGAAATTTATTTCAAATGGAATAAATTGGAATCAATTTGGGAAAAAATTGATTTAAGTGATCGAAGTTGGAATTTTCTCTGGATAGCCAAGTACATGTTTTTTTAAAAGTAAATTTTTACATATAAATTAAATGTTTTAAAGTTGTTTTTAAAGAAAGCAAGTTTTGTTAAATTTATTGTTTCTAATATTTAAAGTCTAAAGTAAGTATTTTCTTTTAATCTATTTTAGCAGTAAATATTTAAGAAGTAACTTAGTATGTTGTTTTTTAAAAAAAAGCTGAAAGCCTAGTTTTATATTTTCTAAAATAACCTTATTTTTTTTAAAATATTCATATAGTATATATTCTTAGCTAATTATTGAAGTAGTTTTAACTTAAGTGTTTTAAAAGTAAATTCCAAAGTAAGTATTTTGTTTAATATATTATCGTAATAATTATTTGAAGAATGATTTGGTATTTTGTTTAGAGTATTATTTTTTTTTTTTAGCAAAAGCTAGCGGGGTTAACAGGGCCCCTACCTGATTTTATTGCAAAAAAACAATAAAACACAAAACTTGCCCCAAAGAGAACAGCAAGCAAGAAAAAAAGAAAATACAAAACACAACACACGGAGCTACACAGAAAGAAAAGCACAACAAAAAAACACACAAAGCAAAACAAGAAAACAAGAAACACACCAAAAAAACCAACTATCTCCAAGCATCCATGTATATGGCTGGAAAAATAGCTTGCATCTTCATTGTTTTGTAAATTTCATACTTCAATACTTTCCATAACACCTGACCATCTCTCCTCTTCTTATCAAAGCAAATCAAATTTCGTTCATACCACACCACTGTCATGTATTTCTTCAAGCATATAGCTAAGTGTCTCGCCTTCAAAGTTCGCCACCTTATAGCTTTGTAAATCATGTCAAAATCCAGCATAGGTTGATTAGCCAACAATCTACTCCCAGCTACAAGCATCATTTTGTCAAACAGCATCTTAGTGTAAGAACATTGCATGAACAAATGGTGCACAGTCTCAGGGTCATTAGCACAGAAAAAACAATTTGATCCCCTATCATATCCCATCTCCATCAATTTGGTTCTAGTTAACATTGCATTTTGCAGCACTTTCCAGAGCATAAGATTATCCCCTGGGGTTGAATCAGTTGTCCAAATAACTTTGCTCCACTTGAAATCATGATCACCAAAATTGTGCAGGTGCTTGTACACAAGCTTAACAGTATGAGGTCTATCATTCCAAAACACATCACCAACATCAACAAGAGGGTACTTATTACATTGTATATCATTCCACACTGACCTGATGTACTGATTTGATGAGTATGGCAGATTCATGTTACCCTGGAAAATATAATCCACCGCCTTTGCATTAAAAGGTATACCAGTCTGTTGGATCTGTTGATATGTGAACAAAGAATGCAATATCACTCCCTTGGCCACCCATGGATCGTACCAAAATTTGACAGTAGAAGAATTTGACAACCTATGAACAATAATAGGAAGCAATCTATCACGTAAACTCAGGAGATTTCTCCAAGTCCAGCTGCAAATTTGTGGAGTGGTAACAGTCCAGAAACTAGCCCTACCAATTCTATTGACCCAAACCCAATTAACCCAACCAGAGTTATCCTTGGCAATAATTGAATTTAGATGAGTACTGAATGCAGCAATATTCCAGTCAACAATGTTTAAAACCCCCAGCCCACCAGCATTTAAACTCTTCTCAAAACATTTGAATGAACATGGCAATGGCTTCCTGTTTTTGGTGGATCCAGTCCAAAAGAATCTTAGCATTGCACTTCTGACATGATGCAAAAGTTTAGTCGGCAAGATAAACGCTTTAGCCCAATAAACAGTCATAGAAAATGCAACAGACTTGATAAGGACAAGCCTTCCTGCCTGGGTCAAAAATCTGTTAGACCACATGTCAAGAATAGCAACCATTTTGGAATACAATGGGAGGCAATCAGCATACTTCAGTCTTGATGTCAATAGCGGGAGGCCAAGATAAGTCATATTATTACTCATTCTTTGGAGACCAGTGTAATGTAGAAGACTGTTGTAAATACTGGTGGAAACCCCTGCAATTGCTATACTTGATTTAGAAAAATTTAGTTGCAAACCTGACATCAAATAAAAGTCAGTCAAAGTTTTAATAACACTTTGCAACGAGGGGAGATGAGGCTTAGTAAAAATCATAATGTCATCAGCAAACAAGAGAGTAGTAACATTTGTTAGTTTGCACTTGGGGTGGTATTTAATTTGCCCAGCAGCATACTTTGTTAACATTAATCTAGTGAGCACTTCCATCACCATAAGAAATAAGTACGAAGAAATCGGATCCCCTTGCCTAATTCCCTGCCTACTCTTGAAATAACCAACAGGTCGACCATTAATAACAATGGAGAACCTAGCAGTTGAAATGCATTCATATACCCACCCAACAAATGGCTTCGGAAAGTTCATTAATGCCATTATTCTCACAATGGTGGACCAGTGAATGGAATCATAAGCTTTAGATATGTCTAGCTTTAGCATAGCAGAAGGAGAAATATTTGATCTCGAATATCCACAAAGCAGCTCTTGAGCCAGCAAAATGTTGTCATAAATACTCCTATTGGGAAGAAAAGCAACCTGATTGTGAGAAATAATTTGGGGGAGAACATGCAGAAGTCTTGACGCAATAATCTTTGATATACACTTATACACCACGTTACAGCACGAGATTGGTCTAAAAGAAGAGACAGAGCTTGGTTCAGAACTTTTTGGGATTAGTACAATATTAGTTGAGTTAACTTCAGATAGCAGTGTGCATTTAATAAAAAAATTGTGCACTGCCTTGCAGAAATCCACTTGAATAATGTCCCAGCAAGTAACAAAGAAGAGGACATTGAACCCATCAGGCCCACCACACGATTTTCTATTCATTGCAAAGAGTGTATTTTTTATTTCCTCATCAGTAACTTGATTAACCAGCATAGCAGCTTGCAATGTGGACAAGCTAGGAAGGTGGATGTTGTTTAACTTGTCAAGATCAGGAATAAAGTCAGAGGAGTTACCAAACAAGTGCTCAAAATATTGAACAAAAGCAGCATCAATTAAATCAGGAGTTGAAACAGTAGAACCTTCAAGAGTAGTTATTGAGTGTATATTTTCTTTAGCCTGTTTGATTTTGATCGAGGAATGAAAAAACTCAGTGTTACGATCACCAAAATTATACCACTTACTATGAAACTGCTGTTTTTTCATTCCACTTTCAATTTCTAGAGCTTTGTTAAGAAGATCACATAGCCTTACTTCCTCTTCAGCTGCATTTTGATCATGGGGGTTGTTCATCATAAATTCCTGAACCTCAGCATACTTCTTCTTCAAAATTTTTGATTGCTTTGTTCCATCACCATACTTCTCAGTTGCCCAAGCTCTCAAAAGCTTTTTAACTTGTTTAAGCTTCCTGCAAAGAATAAACATAGGGTTACCATAACAATGCAAGGACCACGCTATATTCACAGTTGGTTTGAATTCAGAAGAACTAATCCAATCATTAAAAAATTTGAAACTTCTTTTTTCATTTTTCATTTTGGGACCGTCAGAAAGAATCAATGGGGAGTGATCAGATAGAATGGGATGGATTAGATTGACAGAGAGATTAGGCCAAGTAGAAAGAGCTTTGAAATTGCAGAAAGCATGATCAATAGTAGAGAATGTTCTGACACCACTCCTACATTTGTTATTCCATGAGTATCTAGCACCATGAGAGGGTATCTTGATGAGATTCGATTCATAAATGGCATTGTTCAATGGAAGGATATGCTTTGGATATAATGGTTGGCCACCAAACTTGTCATCCAGATGAAAACAGCTATTAAAATCACCAACAACCAGCCATGGATGTGTTTCTTGCCTTAGATTTGGTAAGAAATCAAATAGATTTTGCCTAGAAACAGCTGTATTGTCAGCATAAACAAAAGTAAAATAAAAGGAAGATTTGGTTTGCTGGTAGATGATTTTGGAGTGTATGTATTGTCTGGAAGAAATTACAGAGGTGATAGAGTAAACTGTTGGATCAAATAGGATGAAAATCCTACCATAATCAGCATCAGCAAGGTTGTGGATAAACTTCCAAGAAGGATTGATGTAATTTGCAGCCCTAGAAGTTAAAACAAGATTAAGTTTTGATTCCAAGATAGCAAAAATTTTTAGATTATGATAATTTATATGATTTTTGACTTGGTCAAGTTTCAGTTGGTTATGAGCACCCCTAATGTTCCAAACACCTATATTTTGTATCTTCATTATCTAAAGAGATTGATGGATAATGTTCTTTCTGCTCCTGGTTGCAGGAGATTGTGCATCATTGGAATCAGCCTTTGATTTTGATGTTTTCTTTGCTGCCAGTCTTGTTCTGGTGTCTATATTACCATGGCAGTTATCATCACAGGCTTGCTTTTCTTTGTTATACCAACCTGGTATGATAGCATTGTTAACATATGGGAAAGGGGATGTGATTGGTAAAGATGGAGGAGAAGAATTTTTATTGTGTGGGACAGAAAAGGATGTAGTTTGAACAGAATGGAGTGGAACAGAAGGAGTAGAATCAGATGGATTAACATTAGTTGAACAGACTAGTTCAATAATGCTTTTTGCATTGTTATTGAGGAAATTGATATCAGTGGAAGGGATGATTTGATTTCTCATGACTTTACCCCTTTCCAATTGTGCTTGCCCATTTAAATTATTAAGAGTATCAACATGTTGTAATGACTCAGCAGTTGTGTGCACATGCACAGATGGATCAGCATGCACATGGATATCTACTTGTAATTCATCACTATCAGCTACCTGGTTGTTATGCTCAGTTAAAAACGTACTTGATTCATGTATTACCCCCATCTCAACTCCCATAACTTCATCATTAGCATTATCCTCACCCACCTGCTCAACATCAATTGCATCTCCATCAATATGATCTTCAATCACTTGATACCTGTTAACCAAACTTATATTACCAACAGTAAAAGGCATTGATTCATCATTAGCATTTACCTCCCCCACTTGCTCTACATCAATTGCATCTCCAATAATTTGGTCTTCAAGCACTTGGAAACTGTTAACCAACCTTATATTACTATCAGGAATAGACAGCGACTTTTCCTTGGTTGTAACTTCACTATCATTGGTTCTACCCACCTTATATGGAGCAGTACACTGCGTTAACTTTGCACCAACATTATCACCTTGCATTTTACCAATTTCCTCATGTCTGTTATCCCTGTTTTTGTTATTTTTATAATTAACCTTTTTCCACACCTGATTTTGATTTCTATTTGTGCTCAACAGCCTTTTCTTGCCATTAACTCCATCCCTATCATCATGGGTATCAATAACTTCATCTGCAGTGACTTTAGCTTCTGACACAGCATGAGAACAGTTACTGCCAGCATGTCCAAATTCTTTACAATTAACACACACTTCTGGTTTCCATAAGTACTTAACTGCAACCTTATGATCAGTGCCATCCATCAACTTAACCAAAAAATTATCCACCAGCTCCTTATCAGGTGATACTTCAACCAAGCATTTTGCAAAAGTAATCCTTTCCATTCTCTCCGTAGATTGATCCATGCACAGGAATTTTCCAACCCTTGACGCCAACCAGTTAATACCATAATGTGACCAAGCATAAAGTGGTATGTTAAATAACTTAATCCAAACAGGAACAGAGCGAATAGTCCGACAACTATTACCCACCGTCACATCCCATGGCTTGATAATAAACAATTTGTTTCTCATGATAATAGGATCAGCTTCAGAAATCCGTTGCCGGTCTTCCGCAGACGAAAACCTGAAGAGGAAAACAAAACCATCCGACTTAACATTGACTTCTCCTCTGAGCTTCCATACTTTCTTCAGATGATACACCACACTCACATATGGCAGGGGTTTATCCAGGAAAAACCCAACAAGGTAGTCTTTCCACACAGCAGTACCAGCCTGAATAATATCACTAGAAGGCACAAGTACATCTCCAGTGTAAAGAAGAGGGATGTCCTGGGGAACATAAGTTCCTGCATTACGTGGCTTCGATTTGAAAAGCGTGGACCAAGGCACCGAATCAAGAGAAGATGAAAGTTTTGAAGGTGGATTGGGACAGGGTGGAACAGGAGAAGACAGATTAGGAAGGATTTGATCAGTGAAATTTAGAGGAGGAGGATCAGGCGATGGAGGCGGCAGAGTAGCAGAGAGAGAGATGACGGGGACAAGATTTGACAACGATGGACTGATGGACGGCGGTATGGAAGAGGGAGAAGGAAGAACAGTGGATGGAACAGTAGAAAGAATGGGAGGTAAGGGGGAGGGAACGGTCCCCATGAAAACTTGGCTAATGTGTGAAAAAGAATGAATTAAGTGTTAAAGTAAATTTTTATAAATTAAATGTTAAATATATTTTTCAATAAAGTGTTTTAAATTATTTTACAAACCTAAAATTTTGTGCTTGGTGACTTTAGTTGAAATTGAAATATTTGGAATTTATTCTGAGAAAGGAAGGTAGTTTGAAAACTGTTTCCAAAAAGGGTTTGGAAGTGGAAATATATCTCGTGAAGATATTTTTGAGATTAATAAATAATTTAGGAAAATTATTTATTGTGTGATGGATGTTGTGAATATTAATTGATAGTTAAATCACCGACTATCAACATTGGACAAATGCGTTGATCGTTTCGAAGAGATCGGGATCGAGATTTATTTCTCGAAAACCACTTCGATCCGGTTTGTACTTTTCGTGACAACGATTTTGGATTCGAAGATGGATCAGTGAAGTGCAAGGGCTAGTCGCTACTAATCCTGAGGATATTTCCAAAATGGATGTAGTAGGAATAGTGCCTTCGGTTCCGTTCAAACCCGGGATGGACTTGTATGGATGAATGCTTGCGACACATCGTCAGGTGGACGATGAGCATTCTAACGGATATTGTTCTTAAAGGTAACGCTTAGCCTCAAGCCTCATCAAATGGGAATGACTGAAAATCAGGGGTTATGCAGCAAGGCTAGGTGGGTAGCACCCATGCAGGGTGAGGTCATTCCAGTCTAGACGTCCCTTTTTATTTCGGCTTAGTGGGCGGTTGCTGATCCCAACCGTGGGGTGATCTCACTCGGGATTATCCAGTAAGGGGTAGTCCCGGTCTTGTGTTGCAGGGGAGCGGGCGTACTCCTCGGTACGGTGATCTAGGCCCGGTACTGTGGCAGGTGGTACCTTAGTGCCTAGTCATTAGTTGGAAATCCATTCTCCCTACGAGCCTTGTACGAGTTTTGTTTGTATTACCCACTCTGTGGCTAGTAGCTGGAATTTAATGAATGTAACAATTTCGGCTATTTTATAAGTATTTGTACATAGACCCTATTAAATATCAGAGGATTTCTGTAAAAATTGTTTTAGCTATCGTAAGGTAAAAACCCGACATGTTTATTTGTGGTGTGGTCTTACGAGATGCTTTTGTTTTCAAAGGATTTTTGAAACTTTAATAATCAATTGAGTGTTATTTTCGCACGCTGGTATTCCAGACTGACTCGGGTGTTATTTAACTGTAATGCTCTAGTCAGACCGAGTATTATAGGATACAGGATGATGTTGTGGAGCTCGGGAGACGAGCTGGATGACGAGACGTACTTTCGTACTTGTTATATATATATATATTCCGCTTTGTTGAGTTGCTGTGTATCCATTTGTATGGTATTGATGTTGAACTGTGATTGATGTACTCTGATGATGTAATATATAAACAGATATATTTGATTTGAGTAAAGATCATTGATTATCTATTATATTTTATTCCGCTGCGATGGTTAGATTCTGATGTTGTTTTCTATTTTCTTCCTCTACCTCTTCTTCTTTAACCCAAATGGTTCATATTTCTGTGCACTTGAGTTGATTGTTGTAGAATAGTGTTGACTCAAGGGGTACGGATTTGCGGGCTGTTACACTTGGTATCAGAGCTTAGGTTGGCGACAACCTAGGCTTTGGTTGGAATTACTCATTATTAGTAGATTCAAAAGTACTCTAGAATGAGTTCGAGCGTATTAATAGATATGAGCGCGTATTTGTTAGTGAATATAAATTGTTTTAATATTGTGTTGATTGGTTTATTGAGTGGCATATGAACCTTCGTCGGCACAGTCTGGACAACTGTATCGAAGGGGTTTCTAAACACTTGAATAGAACAATCGACACGGTATTGTTTTTAAATGTGGGTGAATGAAATAATTTTACCCAAAAATATATTTTCGATATAAAGAAAGTTTTTGTAAACTATTTTAGCTAACACATGGTTGCTTGGATGTTAGAAATGATAATATAAAATTATTATCATCGTTGTGTAAAAATTTAACTAGAAAATTGAAAATATAACCAAAGTTAAGGAAATAAATTCATTATAAGATGAAATTTATAAATATGAATTATAAATGTAAATTATAAATTGAAATATAATCAAATGAGAATTTGTACGAGCATAAGCTGTGCAAATGAATCATAGTTAAAATTTATTTAAGCAGGATTTGAAAATTTTAAATCCCGAAGATTCTGGAAGTGTTTGTCGAAGGGTTTTGAAGACAAATAATAACATTATTATTTTAAGAGGGTATTTCTGAAAGGGAAATTTGTTTTAAATGGATTTTGAAAGTGATATAGCATTGAAATCACTTGGATTATTGGGAAATAATTCTGATGATGACGGTCGCATCATCAGTATTCATTTTCGAATTTCTAAGTGACGGATTGCTACCAAAAATTGATTTGTTCAGAAAAGTTAGTTATTTTTGAAAATCTCAAAAGAAGTTTGTTGGGGGTAAAACCAGGATTGGTTTAATTTTTGAGAAGTGTGATTTGAGATGTTGGAGATTTCAAAATAATTTGAAACCAAAAGTCGGGTGTTTAAAATCCTGATGAGATAGTTGTAAGCTTATAAATTGAGATGATTTTTAAATCAGGAAGGGAATATAAGCTTTGAATGTCGGAAATTTAAATTTAAAGTGAACAGTTAAAATGGAATTAACTTGGATTGGGGAAAAAAAATTTAACTGGATTGAAATTAATTGAATAAGTTGAAAATAATATCCAGTTGTACCCGAATTAAGTTGAAATCGAATTGAGTTAAATAAATTGGAATAAGAATTCAATTGAGTTATTGAATGGAATTAGATTCTTACTTAAATAGTTGGAAAATAAGTTGGATAAGGATTGAATTGAAATAAATAAATTAGAATGACTTGTAAAAGAATTAAAATGCATGGAATAAAATATGCTTGCGTTATAAATAAGCAAAGGGCTTGAGTTAAAAAAAGAAGAATATATTCAAGCCTATGATGAATGGAATTGTGTAAATAATAAGTTGTGACTTATAAAATTTGAAAAAAATGGGATAGAAACCCAAAATAAATATTTTTGGTGAATTGAAAAATAAAAAGAAAATCCAAACTTGAATTATAAAATAAATTTAAACTTAAGAAATTAAATGAAGAGGTTTTGAGATTAAAAATCAAGTGTTGAATTTTGTCCACGGGAAGGATTAACTAGATAATAAATTAGTTAATGAAATTGAATGGTGAGTTTATGATGAAGTTTGGAAATAAACTCAAGTTATAAATTAAATTCGACTTAAATTGTTGATGAAGTAAATGTAATTGAGGATGAAGTTGAATTGTGAGTTCATAAAATTGGGTGGTAAATTGAAAATGGATAGTGGATTCAGAACTTGAGTTATAAACTAAAATTTAATTTGAAGTGTTAACAAATTAAATATAATTGAAATGTATCGAATAAAAATGTAAATGGATTAAAATAGTAATAGTATGAATTGCGAATAAAATCCAAATATGTAGAAATAAATTTAAATGACCTTGTAATCTATTTAAGTGAACTGAGAATGAATCGAACTTGGAAATTTGAAATTTATAATAACTAATCAAATAAATTTGTAGTTTGAAAGGAGATTGGATTGAAATAGAATCAAGTTAAATTGAAAAGAGAACTTTGTTTGCAAAATGAGAATGAGCTTAAGTATAAAATTTGAATAAATGGAAGTAAATTGACTTAAGCTAAATGAATGAAGGAGAGTTGAATTGAATTCAACTTAAACAAAGTGTAATAATATTGGATTGGTTTTAAATCAAGTGAAAATAAATTTTAATCGAAATAAAATTTGATGGGTTGTAAATAATATTTAAGAAAATGAAAATTCAAAATGGATTGAGTGGATAAACTAATTATATTGAATAAATAAATGGATGGAATAAATAAGAATCAAATGGAAGTGAACTTAAGTTTGAAGTGAAATAAATTGAGTAAATTAACTTAAATTGAGAATAATTAGAAGCTCGACTATGGGTCAAGCTAAATGAATGGTCGTAAATGAATTAATATAAAAAGGAAATTTAATTGGTAATGAAGATGAACCACCCTTGTTAATGGTTTTGAATGAACTAGTTTGGTTAATAAAATAAAATGTAAGTGAATGGATTAAACTCTAAATGAAAATGAAAATGAGAATATACGGATTGTGAATAAATCCGAAATGGAATAGAATTAAGTGTAAGTTGGGTCGCAGTCAATTTAAATTGATTATAAAACTCAAGTGCTAATTTATTCACATAGATCTCGTCAAATTGCAAAGAATAAATTGTTATTGAATGTAAATGGAAGTTATTAAAATGCCTTGGATGGGTAGGAGTAAAATGAATTGATTTTGAGAATAATTGGATTAAATATGAGTTCGGTTTGCTTAAAAATAAATTAAATGTAAGCGATTGAGTTTTAAACCATTCAAACTGATGAAGTTGCATACGAATGGATTGAAAACCATTTAAATTGAATGAAAATGGTTTATGAATTAATTGAAACAGTTGAATTAGCATGGAAACTATATTAGTTGCTTACGGAAAATGTTTGATGTGCATTTCTTTTAGAATTCATATGTTTTAACCATTGCAACTAAGTGAAATATAGTTAAACTGCATATATTTGGCACTTACATGTTTAAATTGAGTAAGTACAGGTACCTGGAAGCCGTGTGGCTGTATTTGGTTGTGCTATTTGCTAAAAATAATAAGCTGCTTGCTTAAAATGCTAAATAAGGTACGCCTACGCAATAAAAATAGGAAATATGAACTGTTTTTGGTTTTTCCGACCTGGTGGGTCGATGTATATATATTTATATCTTTTGTCAAATTGCAAAAGCTCCTCCGTACAAGGGAGACTCTGCCAAAAATTTTCAGAAATTTTGGGAGTTAGAAATTTTTTGAAAATTTTGAAAATTTTTGTTCACGACAAAGCAATTTCAAACTGGAAATTTAAATAAATTAGTAAACGAAACTAGTTTAAAATAATGACATGAATTAGTTATAAATGAAAAATAAAATTCAAATATTTAAAGTTGAAGATAAATTAAATTCATATAGAAATGAAAGAATCAATTTGAATAGAAATAGATATAAACTAAAGTGGTGAAGTGAAAATAAATAAGAAACATATAAAATGCTTATATTAAACTTAAGTATAAGGAATGGTGAATTCTTAATTGGAAATTGATACTACAAATATATTCTAAGATAATATTGGAATGAATAGATATTGACATTTTGTGAGGAAGTCGATAAAATGTTTTGGGACTATTGTGATTGGATATTAGTGCTAAGCAGGATATGCAGGTAATCTAAAGGGAAAAGAGAATTGGATTGATTTCAAAAGATAAAAATTTGAAATGCTCGACAAAAAGGTATGAATTTAAATTTGGTGTGAAATTTGATTGGGATTTTGGATTGAGCCACTTGGCCTTTTGTTTTCTTTTTGGATTTGGGAGGCCGTAGAGCCATTTTGTAGTTGTACCGAGCTAGCCGCGCAAAGGAGACGCTGACAAAAAATTTCGAAAATTTAGAGAGTTAGAAAAATTTTTGAGAAAATTTTGATAATTCAAAATTGGTTTTATGATTAAAACTTGAATGGTTGGGCAAATAGGATTGTTTGCAAACTAGGGAAAAGTTTGGAAAGTTAATAAGAATGATGATGGACTTTTGTAAAAAGATAGTTGGTTGGATGTCAAATTGATTGGTTCTGAGGATAAGTAAATGAGTATTGGGCCATTCTTCCTAACTAGTAATTTCGGGGACGAAATTCTTTTAAGGGGGGAGGAATGTGACGACCCGGAATTTTCAAGCACTTAAAATCAGAATATTTAATTGATTTTAAATATTTAAAAGTTAATTATCGACTTAAATTACGAATATCATAATTTATTTGACAATTAAATTGTTGAATTAAATAATTTGAATTGAATAAAATATGAAATCTGAGATTTTAAGCCTGTTAAAATAATAATTTGAAGGCTTATAAAATTTATATTGATAACATTGAATATAATAGAAGTTTTAAAATTGAATCTAACACTGAATTGTTCAGTTTTGAAATTTAATCGTTTAAATTGAATTTAAAAATAGCCTTCCGAGGCACAGTTTCGGAATTTGACGAAACCAGTTCCATTGGGTCCGTAATATTGAATTATTATCGGATTTCAAATTTCATTTTGATAGGAATTAGTGTGTGAGTGTACGAAATATAAACGTGCTGGAAATTTAAATGATAATAATTTAATAAAATTTAATTTAATTGATTAAGCTTCTTGTATACGCCAACGTTTTCCCTTATCTTCTCGTATACACCTTTGTCCTTCTAACAGGAATAAACCATTGTTCTTCTCAACGAAGCCCTTCTTCTTGAAAAAAAGGGGCAAATGGCAAACGAAACGAATTAATCCCAAATCGAAAAAAAAACAAAATCATGGCCGCAGCCTCCTATTCCTCTCCTCAACAGTCAAAGCCGCGTTCAATTTCTCGAGCAAGGCGAAGCCTTCTCGTTCAGCGCGATCGATCGTAGCACGGTGGTGTTGCTCGCGAGTTAGAGAGAGAGCCGAGTCGGCATCGCGCATCGCGACTCGAACTCACGATGTACTGAAGGGGTGGGCGATCGCGAACGCTTCTGGAGTTCGAATCTGCAATTTTTGTGGGAAAGCACGGTGCCAGGTGAAAAGATAGGTGGAGGCTCGTAGTCGAGCAGTATGGTTTCGTGTACGGCGGTAAAGCCTAGTGCTCGGTCGAGGCTGGGTGGGCTTACGTGATGGGTTTGGGACTGAGATTGTTGGAAGTTCGATCGACTCGAAGGTATACGATTTATTTAAATTCAATTTAAATTTGAAAATAAATTTGAATATGTATTACAGTAGGTAAAGTTTTAAAATAAATAGGAATTTTGAATATTGAAAAGAAGTTATATAAATTAGATTTTAGATTCATATAAACTAGTTTTTAAATGAATGAGTTTAAAGATATATATATATATATATAAACTTATCTATTTAAAATATATATACACATGTCTTCACTAACTAGTTTATTATTAATAATGTATGATGAAGCTATTAACTTATTGAATCCTTTAGGTACTAAAAATATTTTATAAAAGGGAATCAGCTTAAAATTAAATTATTAGCCTGGGATTAAAGCATTGGAGAATTAAATTTATATACGAAAATTTAGTGGTCGATTTATTCGAATGTTTATAAAAACCATCTAATATTTTACAAGGTCTGAAATCGTGGAATCAAACCGAGAATGAAGTGGATTGCGAATTTAAAGAAAAGGTGAGTTAATCTCACTTAGTATAAATTTAAATTTAAATGATTAAATTTAAATAATTGTTGAATGGTTGAGTTGATTGATATGCTATAGTATGATATATTTTGAAATTGGTGTATTATTGTGCTAACATCTGTGGATGCAGGGAAAACAGGTTGGAGGGATCCAACTGGATCCCTCAACATTTATTTAAATTATTTAATACCCTCTGTTGTGATTTATTTGATATCCTATGATGATCTTTACTGGAATATTGAATGCTATGGTTCGAATGGATATAAGTGGGTATGATGAATTACCAAAAATATATAGATTGGATTTTGGTAAGATAATAAAAGAAGTGAAACTGTAAGTAAAGTAATTATAGAAATTTGAATAAATTTTTAAATGAATTGAAAAGAAATAAAGTGACTTTAAAATTCTAATAAATAAATCTTGGGTATGGGAAGGGAAATTTGAATAAACAGAAAGTTAATGAATTTTAAGATCTTCAGTGATATTAATTAAAAGAACAAACATTTATTTAAAATTTAAGATTTAAATTATTGAAAGGAATAAAGAAGAATTGGGAAAGACCTGAATTTGTATATTTCAGGTAAGAGATTTAAAAACAAACGGAAAATAATAACAATAATAATAAGTCCATAATTAATGAATTTTGAAATGAACTGGGTAAGTAATGAAATTTATTTCAAATGGAATAAATTGGAATCAATTTGGGAAAAAATTGATTTAAGTGATTGAAGTTGGAATTTTTCTCTGGATAGCCAAGTACATGTTTTTTTAAAAGTAAATTTTTACATATAAATTAAATGTTTTAAAGTTGTTTTTAAAGAAAGCAAGTTTTGTTAAATTTATTGTTTCTAATATTTAAAGTCTAAAGTAAGTATTTTCTTTTAATCTATTTTAGCAGTAAATATTTAAGAAGTAACTTAGTATGTTGTTTTTTAAAAAAAAGCTGAAAACCTAGTTTTATATTTTCTAAAATAACCTTATTTTTTTTAAAATATTCATATAGTATATATTCTTAGCTAATTATTGAAGTAGTTTTAACTTAAGTGTTTTAAAAGTAAATTCCAAAGTAAGTATTTTGTTTAATATATTATCGTAATAATTATTTGAAGAATGATTTGGTATTTTGTTTAGAGTATTATTTTAAATTAAGTGTTAAAGTAAATTTTTATAAATTAAATGTTAAATATATTTTTCAATAAAGTGTTTTAAATTATTTTACAAACCTAAAATTTTGTGCTTGGTGACTTTAGTTGAAATTGAAATATTTGGAATTTATTCTGAGAAAGGAAGGTAGTTTGAAAACTGTTTCCAAAAAGGGTTTGGAAGTGGAAATATATCTCGTGAAGATATTTTTGAGATTAATAAATAATTTAGGAAAATTATTTATTGTGTGATGGATGTTGTGAATATTAATTGATAGTTAAATCACCGACTATCAACATTGGACAAATGCGTTGATCGTTTCGAAGAGATCGGGATCGAGATTTATTTCTCGAAAACCACTTCGATCCGGTTTGTACTTTTCGTGACAACGATTTTGGATTCGAAGATGGATCAGTGAAGTGCAAGGGCTAGTCGCTACTAATCCTGAGGATATTTCCAAAATGGATGTAGTAGGAATAGTGCCTTCGGTTTCGTTCAAACCCGGGATGGATTTGTATGGATGAATGCTTGCGACACATCGTCAGGTGGACGATGAGCATTCTAAGGGATATTGTTCTTAAAGGTAACGCTTAGCCTCAAGCCTCATCAAATGGGAATGACTGAAAATCAGGGGTTATGCAGCAAGGCTAGGTGGGTAGCACCCATGCAGGGTGAGGTCATTCCAGTCTAGACGTCCCTTTTTATTTCGGCTTAGTGGGCGGTTGCTGATCCCAACCGTGGGGTGATCTCACTCGGGATTATCCAGTAAGGGGTAGTCCCGGTCTTGTGTTGCAGGGGAGCGGGCGTACTTCTCGGTACGGTGATCTAGGCCCGGTACTGTGGCAGGTGGTACCTTAGTGCCTAGTCATTAGTTGGAAATCCATTCTCCCTACGAGCCTTGTACGAGTTTTGTTTGTATTACCCACTCTGTGGCTAGTAGCTGGAATTTAATGAATGTAACAATTTCGGCTATTTTATAAGTATTTGTACATAGACCCTATTAAATATCAGAGGATTTCTGTAAAAATTGTTTTAGCTATCGTAAGGTAAAAACCCGACATGTTTATTTGTGGTGTGGTCTTACGAGATGCTTTTGTTTTCAAAGGATTTTTGAAACTTTAATAATCAATTGAGTGTTATTTTCGCACGCTGGTATTCCAGACTGACTCGGGTGTTATTTAACTGTAATGCTCTAGTCAGACCGAGTATTATAGGATACAGGATGATGTTGTGGAGCTCGGGAGACGAGCTGGATGACGAGACGTACTTTCGTACTTGTTTTATATATATATATTCCGCTGTGTTGAGTTGCTGTGTATCCATTTGTATGGTATTGATGTTGAACTGTGATTGATGTACTCTGATGATGTAATATATAAACAAATATATTTGATTTGAGTAAAGATCATTGATTATCTATTATATTTTATTCCGCTGCGATGGTTAGATTCTGATGTTGTTTTCTATTTTCTTCCTCTACCTCTTCTTCTTTAACCCAAATGGTTCATATTTCTGTGCACTTGAGTTGATTGTTGTAGAATAGTGTTGACTCAAGGGGTACGGATTTGCGGGCTGTTACACTTTCATTCTACTTTTCCAATATGCATATTCACCATTGAACATAGGTGGTCTAACTATGGACTGACCCTCAGCAAAAGCATTATTAAAGGAAGCCATTTAAAAAAAAATTGAATTTTTAAAACAAGAATTGATTTTTTAAAAATC
The DNA here is from genome assembly GCA_030765085.1 of Allium cepa. NCBI lineage: Eukaryota > Viridiplantae > Streptophyta > Magnoliopsida > Asparagales > Amaryllidaceae > Allium > Allium cepa. Next base: position 594,715,799 of record CM060928.1, read on the forward strand.
AATTTTTTTTAAAAAATTTTGTTTTTGTTCCTAGCTCAGATACTACTTATAGGATCGATTTCACTCTAGAGGTGATGAATAAGGTGATACTAATAATAATAAAGATTAATGCGGAAATATATAAAATAATTGCAGCATAGGTAATAGCAGAATAATAAAAGCAGAAATAGAACGACACAGATTTACCCAGCTTCGGCAAAACGGTGCCTACATGCTGCCCCCAAGGTTTCTACTAGAAATTAAGTAGTCAGATGCTTACACATGTAAACTTGCGACACCCGCTATCGACTAACCTGACTCTACACTCAAAACTCCACTACAACTCAGCCACTGAGTTGCGAATTCTCGAACTACAGCATCGTTGTTCGTAACCTAGTCACACTAGTAGAATTTACAAAAGTTTAAAGAAAATAGAATAAAAACTAAACACAAAACCCTATTTAATAATTCATGCCCAAAACTGAAATTAAAGAGACCGGCCTAATAAAAAAACGTGATACTCCTTTTTATTTTTCTTGAGTAAAACTTTGGCCGTTCTTCTTCATCGCTTTGTAATGTATGCTTCGTTCCTCTTTTAAAAAAAAAATTAGGGATTTAAAATTGAATTATTGCTTGGAAATTTTAAGTTCGAGTCCTTTGATGCTTTCGTTCGTGCTTCGTTGCTTCTTCTATCAGTGATATTCAATTGCATGCGGCTGCAAAGTCAAGATCGATTCGTGCTTTGAATTGGTATGTTTGTCCCCCTTTTCGATTTATAATTATACTAGACTTGATTCGAGTTCTGGATTGATGCTTGCTCTCTGATTTTTTGCTTGAACTCAAATCACACATTTGCTGATGATGTAAACATGTTATATAGGGATGAAATCCCTAAAAATACATTCGTATAAATATGTTTAAATTCTTATTAATTCTTGCTTGGCCGTTCGAGTTTGCTTAAATAATGATGATTGCATTGACTTTTTCAACAGTTGAATACTTTACTGATATGCTTTGCTTGGTCACCACAGCTTGCGTTTGATTTTAGAATCTGTGATGCTTGTTCATCATGCTCTTTCCATTTTCAATATTTTTGACTTTTGTTGAATTTATTCATCTCAGCCTTGACTTGTTCATTGTAATTCGAATTTTCGTGAATTGCTTTGGTCAGTTCCTATGACTTTGGCATTTGATATTGTTATAATATTTTTGATCCTTTTGAACTCTCAATCAAACTGCTGTTCAATTCCTCGACTTTCTTAATCCACTGTACACGTGACAATTTCCGAAGCTCTGTTGTATATATTGTATTTCTGGTCTTGTTTACACATTTGAGCTGTTGTCTTGTGGTTTTCATGTGACAGTCTGGTGTAGTATTTTTGGAGTCTAGTTGAACTAGTGTGGTTCTTCTTAAGTGTGTTGAACTGCTAGCTTGATTTGGTTGTCACTACGCTGTATTCTAGGTTGAGTGTATGATTTCTATGGCTGCTCCATCCACTTCAGTGCTTGCATTCTAGCATGTGTATGTATTTACAAATATGCATACATGTGTATATATGGAGTCTCTTTTGTTGATTGCTTGTATAAATGTCACTGCCTTGAGTCCAGACATTTCTGTGCACTTGAATATGTTGCAATTTGGCCAGAAATGTTGTAGTACACATTGATTCATCTGAAGTTCTTAATCGCTTTTCTATATGTATATACTTATATGTATATTGGTGTGCTTTCTTTTTCTGCTTCTGATAAGTGCACTTGTAACTAAAACTTTGTCACTGCATATATGCACGGTCTATTGTTATATGTTCATTCTGTCTGGAGCTTTTGTACATTTGGTTTCACTGGCTTGTTGTCATGTGTGTAGCTTTGAGTATTCATTTGTACACGACCATCTCATTTTTCTGAATGTAGCTTGAGTTTTAATGTGATGTCTCTGTTATGCTTTGCACTCCTTTGTTGTTTGGTTGAGTTCAATTGTCATTGCATATATACACACACATACCTGAATGCATGCATATTCTCTGTCCTCTATGAATATTTGCATTTGAACTTGTGTGTTCTTCATTTTAATTGCAGTCTTGTTGAAAGGCAGCTACCATGTTGCTTTTGAAATTTTATCTTGTTGTCATTTAAAGTGACCTACCTCGAGTTAGAATGGTCTGGTTCATATTGGTCTTTATGTTGCACTGCATGTTGTTATATACATTTATTTAAGTATATTTTTGGTGCACTGCCTTGGTCTTGTTTGATTGCTCCGTCCTCTGGTTCATTTAGTGGTTCTCACACTTGACTGTGTGTAACATCCCGCCCTTCTAACCGCCCCCAGTCGGTAATTAAAGCAACTTGAAACGTTCAAAATGATGGATTGTTATTTAGTTTATAGAGTTTAAACAGAATCAGCCACAGTATCACAGAATAATAATAGTATTATTTCGCAAGAACGAATTTTTTTTCTACAAATATTAGAGTTTATACAATGCATTAAATTTATACAATGGAAAATTTCTTTAAGTACAAAATCCCTGAAATAAAGTGAGCGTTTTCACCCTCTCTCTCTAACTTCGTTGCACGAAAATCTTCAAGCTGTAAAATACTCGGTATGACCCGAGTATTACATTCAAAAGAAAATAATACACGGGTCAGCCTAATTCAAACTCAGTTATTAGTGCATAGAGGCAATAATAATCAAATAACAATTAGACGACAATCACAATAATTCTCGTCTATCCGACCCTTTTAACAAAGCAAATCGGATAACGTTAAATATAAAACTTAACAGTGTTGATAAATAAGCAAATTAAATTATCAACGAAGATAGATGAAGGGATTATTAATGAAGATAATTTAGGAAAAACATCAGAATTGCCTAAACGGCAATTAACAACAAAATCATCAAATTAAACCAAATCAAAATGAGATTCAAAATATATTGAATTGGCAACATAAAACAATTCTACCAATAGAAAATATCAATTAAAACATCAGATCTAGTAGGGCTGCAGTACACGCATGCGTGTACTGCCTCGCCACTACAGTATTAAATGCACACAAGATCAACGGAAGTTCACAAACGAGCACAAAGTCAAATCCGAGCGTTTCAGCTGGATTCAACTCAATGTACAGAAAAAAATACAAAGCAAATGTCACAATGAAACTGCAGTTGCAAACAGGTACAAAGACAAGGACAATGCACAGGTCAACAACACATAAATATATGAAGGCAATGCTCCAACAACTGCAACAGTGCACAGTGAAGCGAAGAGATAAAGAAGCACAGCAAGCATGCAACTACCAAACTGTGTCAAGCAAGTGCAACACAGTGACAAGCCACCCAGATTCAAAGGTGCAATCAAACCAAATCAAAATATATGCATACAAATTCGACATGCACATGAGCCCCAAATTTTAACAGAGCAACGAAAAGTAATCTAGATCAAATGTCATCAGATTAACAAAGCACATAAAAGCACCAGGGAGTATGCAACCTGATCATCAAGTGTAGACAAGATGAAGTCAATGCCAACAGTAATGGAAGCAACTCCATCAAGTCGTGGTTCAAACCCAAAATACAAGAAAATCAAAAACAAGAATGCAATACTGTTACATATACGTATAGTCAAACTACGTGAAAACTAGCAGTAAGCAGTGCCAAAAGAATCCACAACCCAAATGTACAAGTGAAACCACCAGAAGTCAGGTCAAAATACATGCAGCTTGAATAAGCAGGTGACAGAGCAAGGCCACCATTTAGAACAAATCGAAACAACAACAAAACTACACTAGTTTGAAATATTTACATAATAATGCCACTGCCTCGATAATTCTGGTGCAACAGGGAAGACAAGTGCGCCAAAGACCAGCATATAAACACCGGAAAAATCGATGACCCAACAAATGCAGCAATAAAAAGAACATTGAAAATAACTCAGTGGGTCAACAACATCAAAATGCACAAACAAGGCTACACGAACCAGACTCGAGCAATTGAAATATCAATTTAAAATGTCAATTCTGGTTTGGCTGTAGTACACGCACGCGTGTACTGCCTCGCTAAAATCAGAAATACACCTGAGAACAGAGACTATATCTCAAAGCAAAGCTCTAACCAGCAAAAACAGGTACAACAGAATGCACCAGTAGAACACAATGATGCAACATCAATATTTACAGATGCAACAATCAAAATAAATGCAACAGTGGATAAGGCTGCACAGTGCAAATGGTATGCAAACCAAAGGCTACCAAGTGATTATAATAACACTGCACATGGACAAATGAATCAGAGGTGCAACATGGAACTGCATATGGTAGTGGTACACAACAAAAGTGAAATGAAGTCTACGTGCCAAAAAGGTTAGACGTAATGTAAATGCAGACTGCACATAAATGAAGACTCCATGAGCTCAATGCATCCCAAATACTAAATGAAACAGGCAAATTGAAACAGACTCAAGTGCACATCTAAACCAACATGAATGCAGTAACAACCACCGAGCTAAATGCAACTCAAGTGAAGATACCAACTACACAAAAGTTCAAGTGAATCAAGTTCAGGTCAGACCAACCAGAATAGATGCAACATTGAAACAATTGAACTCAAAGCTCAAGTCGATGCAAATAGCATATCGAATGAAACAATGAACCAATATCAACTTCAATTGACACATGCCAGAACAGTATATATAAATTTCAGGTCGACCAAAGAATTGCAGCAGTGAACTACAAACGTGCTTCACAGTACCACAACCTTATCAGATCAGAATGCTCACATACAATATGAACTAATGAATGCTACAGGACAGTAGTGAACCCAGACAAAAGACAGAGAGTGCAAACATGATTATCAAGCTACAACTCAAATAAACAGATCAAGTGACATGATGAAGCAGTGCAAACTCAAATGAGCAAGTGCAACAGAGAATACCATCAATGCATAAATGACTACAACAAAAAAAATCAAGTCAATGTCGAAGTCTACCAAAACAAGTTCGAACAATTCAAGTGACCCAAGACGACAAGAATCGAAATCGTGGTGGTCACGAAACCAACATAACCGCAGTTCATCAGGGAAAGCAAGGCCGAAGCCAACAAAGAAAATGAAAATCAAGGAATTAGCAAATTCACAAAATCATAGTGACCTAAGTCCAACATCAATTCAGAGTCGAAGAAAACATGAAATCAAAAATTTAAAATCACTAAAAAGTCGAACTAGATGTGAGTGAGGGGTTCACTCACCTTAGTCCAAATCGAAGCAGCCGCGAGCAAGGCGAAGGAAGCTTCGATCGACTGAGCAAGCAATGACCTTCGATCGAGCATACAAAAGTCGTATCTTCAATTTATCTAAAACACTAGCTTGGAAAGGGGAACGACGAGACGAGATGAAGCCGCCATTTTTTTTTGAACGATGAAGTGAAAAGGAAGCTCGGTTGAAAATAAAAAAAGGAGACAACGTACGTGATTAACAGAGAAAAGTCGTTGATATTAACGTGCCTACCTTACCTCTACAGTTTTTTGATTTGAGGCCAAAGAGTGCTGATGTTGACCCATTAATTTTTTTTTAAATGTAAATTGAATTTGATTTAATTTCAACGCGTTTATACGTCGTATGTTTACATAACAACTTTGATAAATAAAAAATTTGAAATCCGGTAATAATTCAATATTCCGGATCCAATGGAACTAGTTTCGTTGAATTCCGAGACTGTGCCTTGGAAGGCTATTTTTAAATTCAATTTAAACGATAAAATCTCAAAACTGAACAAATCACTTTCAAATTCAATTCTGAAGCTTCTATTATCTTCAGTATTATCAATGTGATTTTTCTAAGCCTTTGAAATATTTTTTTAATCAGCTTTATACTGAAGATTCAATTTTTTATTTAACTTTCAATAGATTAAATTCTAAAATTTAATCGCCAAATTCAAAGTTATATTGAGAATTCAAACTAAACCATCATTCAAATTTTTTAAAATTTGTTAAATATTTTCAATTTAAATTGTTCAAAATTCAGGGTCGTTACAACCTTCCCCCCTTAAAAGTATTTTGTCCCGAAATTATAAGTTAGGAAAAAATGATTGTTAAAATCTCACCGATATTTATACCCTACACAATTTTACCAAGCTTGAAACTTATTACAAATAAATATAGGATTCATTCCATTTGTTTTATCTCACTAGCTTTGTTCATTATCTCTTTTTGTTCATTGATTTCTATAATCAAGATGCAAAAGTCTTTTACCAAAATTTTCGACTTACAAAACTCAGATTTAAACTTGAAATTCTTTATGTTAGAGATTAGCATATTACATCTTTTCCAAAGCTGTGGACTTTCAAGACATTTTAAAGATCTTCTTCCTTAGTTTATTTGGTTGGAATTATGTACTTTTAATTTCAGACTATTGATTTGCTATTTAAAGTTTTGAAATTACTTACTAACTCGAAATTTAACAAGTCTATCGTCGTTCTTACAGACATTAGGCATACGCTGGCCAGGCGCAGGACTAAAAATCTCCAAGTACTAAATATACTTGCTTCAACTCCCAGTGAAAATACTTAAAAATCTTTTAAAAATGGATATGGAAAGCACGTTCCCGCATGGATCTCAGTTACCCGACGGTTACGCTACTATCCCAGTAGAATCGCTTGTAATCTGTAGATTTCACGTCTCTTGAATTTCGCCATGGTTGTTGCCATAGATCGCAGTTCATCCGGCGGTTACGCTACTATCCCAGTAGAATCGCTTGTAATTGTAGGCATCTCGCCCCTCAAATTTTGCTTTGGCATCTAGATCGCAGCTTACACGGCGGTTGCGCCACTATCCCAGTGGAATCGCTTGTAACTGTAGGCATCACGTCCCTCAAATTACGCTGCATACATCATAATCAATCAAAATGATCCCATCAACATGATCCTATCACGAGGGATTCTAATCCAAATGGACACTCCAACTTATGGAAATTCTACGTAGCTATGAATTTCAAATGGACGCTCATACCGAGTTCCAACACCTTCACAAATTTTAAATGGAAGGTACTTTTCCATATCCTCAGTTTAGAAAACATAATGTCATATACATATAGTAATTCATTTCACATTTCGTACATATCATACCTATGTAAACTTACATAGGATTTCCATAACAATTACTTTCGAAACTGATGGTTTTCGAATTTACTACATTCTCATATATAATTTCCGAAAACCACAATATCCTATACCCATAACAAATAGAGGATTCCTGAATTTTCCATCTCGTTACCAATTTAAAATTTTCCTCTAAGTCGATTTGGAAATTTAAGGTTATCTCAAACCCAATTCATATTCATAATTCAATTTATTATCGACTTCACATTCGATTTGGATTTCACGTTACATCGTCAATTTTCAACACATAGTTGATGTCTACCAATATATAACCTCTGAGCTTGTACGTCTCAGAGAAGGGTGTATATAGCTAAGAGAATAAATTCTCCGCCACCACAGATATATATCTAATAGAGATCAATTGCTATGTCATCAATTCACAATGTTAGACATACAATCCAAATCGACCATTCCAAATTCGAAACTCAACTTATATTGTTTTTTTTGTGTCGAAGTTAAACTCAATTTAACTCAAGATTCAATCTTTTTGAAAAATTTCAAGTTGAACTAATTGTTCAAATTTCCCATAAATATTTTTACAAGATATATAATTTTCCACACTTAACCATTTGAAACAAATTTCAAATATTCAATTTTCAATTTATCTTTAAAAGATAGAATTTTAAACCTTTCATTTCATATTGGAAAACATTTCCATACTTATTTAATAATAAGTAATTCACAAATCGATTTATTTTCTACACTTGGAAAATATTCAACATACTTAAATCATAATTAAGTATATATTTCATTCTTTAAGGAAAGCGTTCTTTTAAACACATTTATTTGAGTCAAAACGAATGTTGCGTAAAACATCGTTACGACAACTCAAAATCACTAGTATAGGGATTCGAATTTAAGATAGATATATAAATCCCAATACTATATAAAACATTTCCTTTCGGAAACCATTTACTATAACAACAGTGTTATAGTCCACCATTTCCTTATTTCTCGAAATTGTGTATTTCGACAATGAATGTTGAAATCTATGTATTCGATACTTAACACATTTTAAAATATCTTTAAAACCATTAACTTTATTTCATAATATCACTTCCCCAAAACATATCCTTCAATATATCATTCACTGTTCAAAATCGTGAATATACTTCATTGACCAATTTCATCATTTCTACACATTTTATTTTAAAGGATTATCCACTGTCCAAAATCGTGGATATAACTCCTTTAATAAGCTATAACAATTTACTTATCAAATTCCCAAGTTATAGTTCAGTGATCCCCTTGGCTATAACTAAATTGACATGTCATTTTATCTCCCAATTATTACTTTGGAGATATTCAAAATATTTGATTTAAACCAATTCATTAATTCACTTAACTTATATTTTATTTTTCATAAATCTCAGCAATTCGATAATGGGTTTTTGAATGATCGGAACTCAAATCTAAGGAGACTGTACCGAAGAGAAACTATCGCAAACCTAAATTTAGAGAGGGGGATTTCCGAAAAGGATTTGAATTTTCAAAATACCTTTTATTAAAAAAAAAACAATTTTATACTTCTTTAGGTTCGAAAAACGCTTTATTTAAAGTGATCCTAGTGACTATTCATATTAAATGCCATAAACTAAGCTTTGTATAAACCAAGGCTCTGATACCACTTTGTAACATCCCGCCCTTCTGACCGCCCCCAGTCGGTAATTAAACCAACTTGAAACGTTCAAAATGACGGATTGTTATTTAGTTTATAGAGTTTAAATAGAATCAGCCACAGTATCACAGAATAATAATAATATTATTTCGCAAGAAAGAATTTTTTTCCAACAAATATCAGAGTTTATACAATGCATTAAATTTATACAACGAAAAATTTCTTTAAGTACAAAATCCCTGAAATAAAGTGAGCGTTTTCCACCTCTCTCTCTAACTTCGCTGCCCAAAAATCTTCAAGCTGTAAAATACTTGGTCTGACCCGAGTATTACATTCAAAAGAAAATAATACACGGGTCAGTCTAATTCAAACTCAATTATTAGTGAATAGAGGCAATAATAATCAAATAACAATTAGACGACAGTCACAATAATTCTCGTCTATCCGACCCTTTTAACAAAGCAAATCGGATAACGTTAAATATAACACTTAACAGTGTTAATAAATCAGCAAATTAAATTATCAACGAAGATAGATGAAGGGATTATTAATGAAGATAATTTAGGAAAAACATCAGAATTGCCTAAACGGCAATTAACAACAAAATCATCAAATTAAACCAAATCAAAATGCGATTCAAAATATATTGAATTGGCAACGTAAAACAATTCTAGCAATAGAAAACATCAATTAAAACATCAGATCTAGTAGGGCTGCAGTACACGCACGCGTGTACTGCCTCGCCACTATAGTATTAAATGCACACAAGATCAACAGAAGTTCACAAACGAGCACAAGGTCAAATCCGAGCATTTCAGCTGGATTCAACTCAATGTACATAAACAAATACAAAGCAAATGTCAGAACGAAACCGCAGTCGCAAACAGGTAGAAGACAAGGACAATGCACATGTCAACAACACATAAATATATGAAGGCAATGCTCCAACAACTGCAACAGTGCACAGTGAAGCGAAGACGAGATAAAGAAGCACAGCAAGCATGTAACTGCCAAACTGGGTCAAGCAAGTGCAACACAGTGACAAGCCACCAAGATTCAAAGGTGCAATCAAACCAAATCAAAATATATGCATACAAATTCGACATGCACATGAGCCCCCAATTTTAACAGAGCAACGAAAAGTAATCTGGATCAAATGTCATCAGATAAACAAAGCACATAAAAGCACCAGGGAGTATGCAACCTAATCATCAAGTGTAGACAAGATGAAGTCAATGCCAACAGTAATGGAAGCAACTCCATCAAGTCGTGGTTCAAACCCAAAATACAAGAAAAGCAAAACCAGGAATGCAATACTGATACATATACGTATAGTCAAACTACGTGAAAACTAGCAGTAAGCAGTGCCAAAAGAATCCACAACCCAAATGTACAAGTGAAACCACCAGAAGTCAGGTCAAAATATATGCAGCTTGAATAAGCAAATGACAGAGCAAGGCCACCATTTAGAACAAACCGAAACAACAAAAAAACTACACTAGTTTGAAATATTTACATAATAATGCCACTGCCTCGATAATTCTGGTGCAACAGGGAAGACAAGTGCGCCAAAGACCAGCATATAAACACCGGCAAAATCGATGACCCAACAAATGCAGCAATAAAAAGAACATTGAAAATAACTCAGTGGGTCAACAACATCAAAATGCACAAACAAGGCTACACGAACCAGACTCGAGCAATTGAAATATCAATTTAAAATGTCAATTCTGGTTTGGCTGCAGTACACGCACGCGTGTACTGCCTCGCCAAAATCAGATATACACCTGAGAACAGAGACTATATCTCAAAGCAAAGCTCTAACCAGCAAAAACAGGTACAACAGAATGCACCAGTAAAACACAATGATGCAACATCAATATTTACAGATGCAACAATCAAAATAAATGCAATAGTGTATAAGGCTGCACAGTGCAAATGGTATGCAAACCAAAGTCTACCAAGTGATTATAATAACACTGCACATGGACAAATGAATTAGAGGAGCAACATGGAACTACATATGGCAGTGGTACACAACAATAATGAAATGAAGTCTGTGTGCCAAAAAGGTTAGAGGTAATGTAAATGCAGACTGCACATAAATGAAGACTCCATGAGCTCAATGCATCCCAAATACTAAATGAAACAGGTAAATTGAAACAGACTCAAGTGCACATCAAAACCAACATGAATGCAGTAACAACCACCGAGATAAATGCAACTCAAGTGAAGATACCAACTACACAAAAGTTCAAGTGAATCAAGTTCAGGTCAGACCAACCAGAATAGATGCAACACCGAAACAATTGAACTCAAAGCTCAAGTCGATGCAAATAGCATATCAAATGAAACAATGAACCAATATCAACTTCAATTGACACAAGCCAGAACGATATATATAAATTTCAGGTGGACCAGAGAATTGCAGCAGTGAACTACAAAGGTGCTTCACAGTACCACAACCTTATCAGGCCAGAATGCTCATATACAATATGAACTAATGAACACTACAGGATAGTAGTGAACCCAGACAAAAGACAGAGATTTCAGACATAATTATCAAGCTACAACTCAAATGAACAGATCAAGTGACATGATGAAGCAGTACAAACAAAAATGAGCAAGTGCAACAGAGAATAGCATCAATGCATAAATGACTACAACAAAAAAAAAATCAAGTCAATGTCGAAGTCAACCAAAACAAGTTCGAACAATTCAAGTGACCCAAGTCGACAAGAATCGAAATCGTGGTGGTCACGAAACCAACATAACCGCAGTTCATCAGGGAAAGCAAGGCCGAAGCCAACAAAGCAAATGAAAATCAAGGAATTAGCAAATTCACAAAATCATAGTGACCGAAGTCCAACATCAATTCAGAGTCGAAGAAAACATGAAATCACAAATTAAAAATCACTAAAAAGTCGAACTAGATGTGAGTGAGGGGATCACTCACCTTAGTCCAAATCGAAGCAGCCGCGAGTAAGGCGAAGGAAGCGTCGATCGACTGAGAAGGCAATGACCTTCGATCGAGCATACAAAAGTCATATCTTCAATTTATCTAAAACCCTAGCTTGGAAAAGGGAACGACGAGACAAGATGAAGCCGCCATTTTTTTTGAACGATGAAGTGAAAAGGAAGCTCGGTTGGAAATAAAAAGAGGAGACAGCGTACGTGATTAACAGAGAAAAGTCGTTGATATTAACGTGCCTACCTTACCTCTACAGTGTTTTGATTTGAGGCCAAAGAGTGCTGATGTTGACCCATTAATTTTTTTTTAAATGTAAATTGAATTTGATTTAATTTCAACGCGTTTATACGTCATATGTTTACATAACAACTGATAAATACGAAATTTGAAATCCAATAATAATTCAATATTCCGGATCCAATGGAACTGGTTTCGTTGAATTCCGAGACTGTGCCTCGGAAGGCTATTTTTAAATTCAATTTAAATGATAAAATCTCAAACTGAACAAATCACTTTCAATTTCAATTCTGAAGCTTCTATTATCCTCAGTATTATCAATGTGAATTTTCTAAGTCTTTGAAATATATTTTTCATCAGCTTTATACTGAAGATTCAAATTTTTATTCAACTTTCAATAGATTAAATTCTAAAATTTAATCGCCAAATTCAAAGTTATATTGAGAATTCAAACTAAACCATCATTCAAATTTTTTAAAATTTATTAAATATTTTCAATTTAAATTGTTCAAAATTCATCGTCGTTACAACGTGTATATATGAGCTGGTCACCTTGATTTTTGTGTATACTCTGGTCTGATATATGTTTGTGAGGTCCGATTGATACTTGTGTCTTTGAGTCTATACTGTTTTGTGTTCTCATGTTGGTCGAGACTCATATGCATCTGAACTGATATATGTGTATTCATGCATGTATGCTGGTGCCTTATTGAGTGCACTTGTATTTGGACCTATCTTATAGTCTGGTTTCATTTTAGATCATGTGTACTTATATCTCTGGGCTGAAATTCAAGATATTGAGGCAGTGCACATGTACGTGTACACATGTGTATATGCAGGCTTTAGTGTATTTGAAACTTGGTGACTAGTTTTCGTATTGCACCTGAGTTGAATCCAGCCTCGACTCGGGTTTGATCTTGTGCTCACCTGTCCCTACAGTTTTATCAAGTGCATATCGGTATGCACGGCCTTGTGACATGTACAGTGATACACTATGCATGTTACAATCTGTTCGTGTAAGATGAATTCAAAATAAATGATGATGAACAACCCAAACAACCAAGGCAAATAAAATTTTTCAAACACATACTTTTATTGTACACTACAAAATATTTCTTTTTCAATTTTACCACGTTAATGTTTATTTGACAGATAATTCAGACGCTGGATTTAGTCTGGAACAAAGTTAAAGATAAAATGCGAGTGAATGAGTGATATGTAGTGAGGTGAACATTGTAAAGTGAAATTTGTGATGTAATCAAAACTGTATTGTAATTGAAAATGTATATATGTAGCGAGAGCTCAAATTTATACTATTTAAAATTGTAATAAAATATTTGTTTGAATTTAAATTCTGTGTTATTTATTTTATTCAACAAATATTTATTTAATTATGTGAAAAATGAAATAGTACAATAATAAATACATTTAAATGAATATATGTATGTTTATTATCATTAAACAAAAATCATATACTAGCATATTCTACACAGAGAAGATCTCGTTTATGTTGCAGGTAGAATGGTATTTATAGAGTCGAAGGACTTCTGGGCCAGACCACATCATCAACTGCTCGCATGTAGGTAGGGAATGACCTTGAGCAGTCTAGCTCGCAATCCGGGCCAAAACCATGGGTCGCTGGTGACCCATTGTCTATGGGTCACTAGCGACCCATATATTTGGCTCGTACGCGAGCTAGTGACTTGGCTCCTTTTCCATTGCCTACTTAGCTGGCTTATTTGAAGGTTTCAAGTATAGGCATGGGTCACTAGCGATCCATAGGGTTTGGGTCGCTTGCGATCCAATCACTTAGGATATTTTCTGGAGTTTGGAGTTTGGGATATTTCCATGGTCATGTGTCGTTGTTGTTCCGTTTTGATGACAATTTACTAGCTGTTTGCATTTAGTTGCTGATTGGGCTGAAAAAATGTTTGTTTCTTGGTTTAGTCGCTAACTCCTTGCCTTTGCTTCTCTGGATAAGTTTTGAACCATTTTGATGTCATGAGTTTGTTCTGTTTCTAGTTGGATCCTTCTAGGTTAAAAACCCGAATAATACTTTGCTTGCAATGAAAGCATACTCTAAGGGCAAGTGTTAACTAGGTTTCCGATCATGTTGATTTCAACCGAAGTTAGAACGTTAAAACAATGACAAAATAATTCAAGCACTTTGGAAACATCATAAAAAGGAAAGAAGAAGAAAATATCAAAAAATAAGCGGAAAACGTTGACTTGAGGTTTTCAATTTGGCGCTTGGGGTCGTGCCTAAGCCTTACCTAAGCCGATCCTATGAAAAATGAAGGAAAACCCGAGTCGAGAAATAAAAAGGCATGACAATGTGACTTGGAGTCCAAAACAAGTCAGACCCGGGTCAACTCGGTATCGAGTTATAAGTCAGAACTCGTTACCGAGTTATGATTTTTATTGAGTTGGACTCACAAAACTCTCAGGCTAGACTCCAAGCAATAGCTTGGTGTCAAGTTATAATTTTTCTAGGGTTCGACTCACAAATCTCTTAGGTCAGACTCTAAGCAATAGCTCGGTATTGATTTTTTATTTTACTTTGGTCGGACTTAAAAAACTCTCAGGTCAGACTCCAAGCAATAGTTCGGTACCGATTTATAATTTTTCTCGAGTCCGACTGATAAATCTCTTAGGTCAGACTCTAAGCAATAGCTTAGTACCGAGTTATAATTTTACTTGGGTCCGAGTTACAAAACTCTTAAGTCGGACTCCAAGCAATCATTTTTGAGCAGAACTTTGGTCGAATACACAAAACTTTCAGGTCGAACTCCAAGTCAGGAGTTCATGATTTTCATTGACATGGTTCTCATCTTCATGATTCACTACAACATGATTAGGACTATCTAGAATGATGGTATGAAGTAGGGAAACAACTCGAGAAAGTTTCCCTCAATTTGGAGCTGTATGCATAGCTTGGTACCACGTTATCCATAAATCATTACCGAGCTATCCATAGGTCGGTATCGACCTATGGTTCTCCTCCTATTCGCCTTCCAAACTCCATACTTCCCTTATACATCTCTAATAGCTTGTGATCAAGTTTCTAGAGTATGGAAGACCAATTCCAAGGTTGATGAGAAGAAAGCCAAGAAAGCAAGATAACTTTTGTGATAGAGGAAAGATTACTAGAATCAACCAAAAGTGGGTGAAAAAAGCTTCGAACCTATTAACTAGAAGATAGGAGAGCAGAAGAAGAGGCGAAGTTAGATTTAGACCAACATTTACAGCTCAATACCAAGCTACATAGGTCGGTAACGGCCTATCATATTGGGTCGTGGTGCTTTGGTTTCTCTTGTAAAGTATCAGGCTTTCATCTATACTCCTATGCAAGTAGGCTTCTAACCCATTGCTTTTGTTCCCTTACACCAACCTATATGTAACCAAATGAGGATCTTCTCCCTTCTCTTTCTACTTCACTCTATCTATTTCTCTTCATTATCTTCTTCCCTCACAAAAGTCACCAAGGCAACTGCTCTTGGCAGTTCTGAGACTTAGGACTTATCAAACCCCTGTACTAGTGACTTGTTCTCTATCTAACCCTTTGTAATCTCATACAAACTCTATCAAATCTACAATCAATAAGCTATAAAGTGGACGTAAGCCAAATATTTCCGAACCACTAAAAAAATCTTATGTCTCCCTGTTATTTTTCTATAATTTCAACTGTTATCTGCTATATCAAGGTCTCACGAGTTCCCTACAACTTATTCATGGGGTTTGATCCATTTTGGTGTCAACAAGGGACAACTATTTAATTATTTAAATTTATAGAAAGAATTATGAATGATAATGAAACAAATTTAATTATATCAATTACTTAAGGAAAGTTTGATTAATTAGGTATAGGACACTTAGATATGGTTAATCAAATAAGAAAAAGTGTAATTGAGATAAAATAAATTCAGTAGTGTGTATAAACAGAAAATATTAACATTTCAACAAAGGATATTTTTATTTAGGGAAGTAAATTAAGCGAAGAAGGATTAAATGTAAGAGATCTTATATTAAGGGAAACAAATTAATATAATGAGGAGATAAAAGATTCTCCAAATCAAAAACCCTTGCTATACATATGCCACTAAAAAATATAATTTTCCTCATATCCTCTTTCTCTTTTCAAATTAAAACAAAACAAAATGTAACAACCCTGCTTTCTACGCTGTAACAATAAAAATTTAATTAAAGTAAAATTTCCGAATTTGATTATTAGCGACTATTATTTCAAAAAATAAATCTTTACTTAATTAAATTCTATTTAATAAAAGATATTGTTTTAATAAATTTAATTAGTAAATTACTTTTAGATAATAAATTAAAACTGAATAAAAAATTAATTAAATATAATTTTTTTAAAGGTGGAAATAAATTTACATGATCGAAATAGTTGAAAAATAAAATAAATAATTATTCACTTAGAAGAAATTATGTAGTTATCGAAATATAATTATTAGATGAAGTGTAAATTAATTTATATTGGAATGAAATTTATTGAAAAACCAATTAAAAGAGTTGTTAAAATAATAAAGAAGAAATGAAAATTTAACTAATTCAAAATGAAGCACATACAAGGGCCATGCCCGTTTAAAATTAATCACTTCTCTCCTTTCTAGAATACTCCATATCTCTCCACCTTTCAAGTCCATTCCCGAAACCCCCCTTTTCCAATTCAGCCCTATATCCCTAAATCAAAAAGCACTAAAAGGAAAAAATAGGCACACAGAGGGGATGGTCTTGGCAGCATTATTGATGTAAGGTGAGGGGGAGCGGTGACTGGCCGACTGGCATGGGTAGCTTGTGATCGACGTGAATGAGGGAGGTGTGAGCGTGTCAGGTCATGATGGAAGAAGGCGTGGGTTCGTGCACAAACACACATATTCATATATATCCCGATAATTAATTACATAGCTTTGTTAAATTGATTGTGATTATTGATTAAATTGTTTGGTTGGGTAAATTATTAGTATATGGTTTGAGATTACTTATTGTTGGGATGTTAGTTGGTTGTATTGATTGGAAGTGTCAATTTGCAAACGAAACTCTTTCGACTTCGGATTAAACTATATACATACATACATAAATACATGCGTGTGTGTATTTGTATGTCGATATGTGTGTATTTTATAGATGGTCGGAGTTCGATAGAACTCGACTCGGGTATCATGATAAATTCATAGTTTTGATGGGATCAAAAATATTCTTAGAGTAATTTTACTTCATAATTTATATATTTAGATATTTATTTACTTTCTTATTTTTCTAGAAGATGTTTGAAAAGCTAAGTAAAATTACTTAAGGGCTTGAAAAATTTATAAAAAGCATTTAAAAAATAATTTAGTAAATTCTATTCAATTTAGCTATTTTCCAATTTACAAATATATTTTTAATTATAAATATACATATAGTTTTCTTTTGGTTATAAAACCCTTTTCTAAATCAATATTATAATATATTATGAGTTTGGCATTATTTTGAAGGCAAAATAGAGTATAATGATATTTTATAAAATATATTATGGAAATAGTAATATTATTTTAAGTGATTTCTATTAGAAAAGGTTATTTAAATATTACTGAAAGAGTTTCCAAACCTTAGAAAAAAATCTTGAATTCTTTTGATGAAATAACTAATGATTTTGGATATGTTTTGAATAAATAAAAATCTTCTTTTATAATATGAGAATTTCAAATATGATATAATATAAAGGAAAAATGTTTTATTTCTAATTAGTTTGAGTATAAAGAGAAGACTTTGAATCATATCCTATGGTATGGAATAAACATAATTTATTTTGAAAGTTTATAACAAATATTTAGTTACAGAAATATATATAGTAAATTATATATACTATATTCGTTAAATGATTTTAAATGTTTTATAACTATATAAACAAGGATTTGAAAATAAATTATAATGTTGAATCTTTATTTTTGGTATTATATAAATGGTGTAAAAGTATTTAATACATAATCTTTTACTAGTTTTATTAGTTTTAGAATATAATATTGATTGAAGAAAAGATTTACTTAAAATCATTAATTTATAGAAAAGAAAGCTATGATTAGTTTTATTGAATTATTTAAAGCTTATATAATTTTTGAAAATAACAAATATTTTATATTTAACATTATAAGATTACTAAAAGTTATTTTATAATCAATAAGAAAAATTATGAGTTAAATATGTATATTTTATATATTTGTTTAAATGGTGTTTTACAACTCTTTCTTTATATCTTATTTCATCCATATTGATTTTTGTTGTTACGAATTATTCACCATTGATAATGATTTGATTAATTGCGTTTGATGTGATTTTATAGGATGATGACATCCATTTCGTTTGATTTTTTGATATTTCATTCTGAGTGATGAGAAATCTAAATAAACTGAGTCATAATGCAGTTTGAGATTGGGCATTCGGTAAAATTTCTCCGGTTATTCTTTGGACTTGTTATACACAATATCATGGACACCGAGTGCAATTTATGAGCACTGAATAAACAACTGAGCATCATGGGGTAGTATGGGATGCTGATGTGATACTTATTTGTTCATTCATTGTTAGTTGATGACACTCGATATATGGGAATATGGATATGATGTATACCTATGTGAGGTGATGCTTGGTGTACAAACAAGTTTATATGCATGGTGCAGAGCAAAGTATATAGAAGTTGAGCTATGGGGGCATCCCATATGTATGTATATATCTATAAATATTATCTACTTGTCCTACTCGAAGTGCTCTGAGATATAATTAGGAGTTAGCGGGAGCTAGATTGGCTAGTATCCACCTTGACGGCCTGATCATGGGGTCACATCCCTGATCAATGACACTTTTATTATACTTTAGATGTGAATCACGGGATTTTAGAGAAGGGCGGTCTAGCTCTTAGGGCAATGTAGCCTTAGCCCTATTTTGTTACCTAGGCAAGCATTCTATTACTACAGAGGCATGATCCGGGTCATGACGAAATGCCCTCGCAATCGACGAGCGCATTAGGTGGATATAGTAACAACGTTCTTTCAACAACTTAAATTAATGAATAAATTCAAATTTTATTGTCAAATAATTTACTATAAAACAACGTTCTTTCAACAACTATTATGTTAATATTTTGTTTCAAATATTAAATATTAACATTTTCCTTTCATTAAATTCAAATTCCAATTTCTTTTCAAAACTTATTAGTTATTCAAATAAAATCTTCATTTTATTTTAAAATCAAATTTTTTTTGACCAATCGGTTTTTATTTAATTCTCTATCCTAGGTCAAATTCATTTGGGTATTTATCATTTCAACCCGATTCCATTTCAATTCAAAATCAAAGCATAGCAAAGGGAACTTGCAGTGTGATAACAGGGATGGTGTCAAAGTAAACAAACAAGCAATAGCAACCATCAATAACAATCCAATAATTTATTCAAATAATCCTGAAATAATCGTATTAATTTACGTTGTTGTTTGTGCAAATTAGTACAATTATTCCTAGAATCTACACTGTCATTTCATGTAGACTAAAGATTATTGCACTAATATTTATACGGTTCTTCACTTGTCATTCATTATTCAATTTTATACTACAACAATTTATACAATATACGTTCAATGGTTCAAGGTGTAATTAACCAAATTTCTACGTCGGTTTATTTAAATATTTAAAGGGGTCATATTATGCAACTTTAACAAATCAAATTTAGCACATATATCAATTTTATCCTATATCAAATTCAATCGCATATTATTTATCACTTTAAACATTAACAATTTAACATCCAATGTAAACATCAAACAATCAATCAATTATCAATCAAACTGGATTATTATCGCACAATACAGATAATGATGTCGGATGTCACAGGTGAACTGATGCAGGTAATAGCATATATTTAACAGTGTAAATAACTAACAACAACATATTTCAATTGTTGTTTCAATTGAAATCAAATTTAATAAATAAAAGAACATTAATCGTGAGTGATTTGCTCACCTTTCGAGGCTAGAGATTTGAACAGCAGAGCAAACTACAAATTCCAAAGCAAAATGAGATGGCACAAATTCAATGAAGAAAGCAGGCACGACGAACAACAAGCTGATAAATGGGAATCGATGAGAACCAAGATATTTTACATATATTTTAAATCTTCGAAAGAAATCAACATACATCTTAAACACAAATCAAAATGAAATCTATATCTATACATATATTTAAACCAGTATACAACAAAACTTAATTTTTAAAATATTTAAACTTACCTCACTAAAATAAATATATATTAGCTTAAAGTAGATCATGTAAAGTCATATAATATACATATATGTACTACTATACACATGAAAAGCAACCAATATAAGTTTATATGTGAACAATAGTTCTAATATCATATAACAACACTTACATAACAAAATTTTAGATCTGTACATTTCGAAACCCCTATAAACTGAAACATATTTAACTGTATTTATGTATAAATTCGTGAACTAACCTTCATAATCAATATATATATACACTGACACATATATACAAATAATGGAATATTTAAAACCAATATATATACAAAATTTATACATGCTGAAATAACATAATATATATATATATATATATATATATATATATATATATATATATATATATATATAGCTGTAAACCCAACAGAGAAATGTATAAACTAATATTTATAAAAGACTCATAATATATAACACTTTAAATAGACTAGCCTATAGATACAGTTGCAAATACAACCATACTACAAATCACGATGTAAAAAAATAACACTATATAAAATAAGAAACCAAGAATAAAAAACAAAAAAAAATTGAAAAATATTGTATATTCGAAACAGTATAAATATTATATACTAAATTTTCGCAGCAAAAGCAAACTATCAATATACTAAAAAGAATAGGCTGACATATGTGCAGGCAACACATGTAAAACAAACATACATATGTATAATCTGTATAAACACCTGCATACAAACTGTAACCTTATAAAAATGTATACTAGTAAAGCCAAACCTATAACAACATAATTTATAACTGATATTTTATAAAACTATCGTAATATATATAAATGAATCAAGTAGCTACCATATTTGCTGTAACAAAATTTTGTAAACACACACACACACATATATATATACACTTACCAATAAAAAAAATCATTCAAACATATAGATGAAAATGTATACACAACACGAAATAACAACTTGTTCGAACGTTTTATATGTGTAACCAAAACTTATACAGTTATCTGATTATATGTAAATAACAATGGTATAGCCAAAAGTACACAACATATCATAAAAGCTTAGGTAGACTTTATATAAGAACTAACACATATACATTAAACTATAATATATACATAGTAACAATTTTACTCCAACTATAATAATATATGTATAATACCAAACTCATACGCTTATAAACTAGTATATATATAACTAAAGGTTAATAGCAGTGAAAGGCTCAACAAGGCAAATGAGTTACCAGTCGTTGGCCTAGGAGGTTTGCTCGCTCGGCAAGTGGAGGAGCACTGGAAGACCGAACAGTGGGGAGGAAGGCACCGGCCTAGGTGAACTGGAAAGACTCAGCAACTGGGTCGCTTGTTCTCGGCCGAACTGCAAGGAAGAGGAAGGATTGCTTGCGGCTGAGCAAAGCAGTGACACTGGTGATAGGAGTTGCTAAGTTTGGGTTTGCCAATTGTCGTGCGATGGAGGTCATGGTGGCGGACTACCTAGGGTGAGGAAGTAAAAGATGAGGCTGAATGGAATGGTAGATGAAAAGATGGAGGAAGACGCAATGCACAGGGCGGCTGCTGCATCTGTGATGGGGACAGACGTGAGTGGTGGATGGGTCGAAGCATGCGGATCTGGCTAGAGGTGGTGAGTAACAGGAAGTTGTTATGGTGGAACGTGGAGCTCGATGCTGTCGGGGAAGGCAGTGTGGTAGCTCGGGTTGCATGCGGCCACGCCAGTGATAGAAGGAGGGGAGGCCGCGTCGGAGACGCACGCATTGGCGAGTGCGGCTACTCGAGGAGGAGGAGGCGTGAGTTGGTTTGCCTGCGGTGGTGGTTGGAAGAGGCGAGGTTCGAACCATGCGCGAGTTGGTTTGCAGGGTTGCAAATTTTGTTTATAAAAAAATGAACAGGCATAGAGGCATGGGCATAGGCATAGGCATAGGCATAGAAGAAGGTATGGTCACATGCACGTTTCGAAGTTCTAAAATTAAATTTCCAGAAGTGAAACCATAAAATGTGAACCAACATATAATAAATAGAATATAGGGAATAGTGGAAGTCATGCGTATTTAATTCAAAATATTAATGTCAAGTGGCTGCTCAGTTTCTCACGCTGATACACGAAAGAAAAAAACAATAAATGTACAAACGGATACTGATATGGCTGACTGGCTTACCGATTTCGTCATGCTCCGAATTACGAAACATATGAATGAATATACTATGAAAATCAGCATGACGAGACGATCAGAACGACATACAAATATCAGTGGTATGATTGAATTATTTTTTTTTTGAATTTTCTACTAGCGGAAAATGCAAGAAAAACGAAGAAAAATAAGATCGACGGAGCTAAAGAAGTCCGAATTTGAAAAAACGAAAGATGACGTCTTGCTCAGAAGAAGATTTAGAATTTTTCAATGTTAAAATATTTCGGTTTCGAAAACGTTTTATTTTCATCGATTTTTAACTGATTAAATTGAAGTAAATTTACGCATGAAAATAAAATTCATATTTTCGGACGAAAATTTACCAGTTGCTATGTATAATTAGACGCACTTCAAATATCAAATTTTTATTTCAGAATTATATATATATATATATTTAAATTTCACACAAAGTCAGTTAATTAAATTAATTAAAACCGTTAAAATATCCGGGTTGTTACATTCTCTCCCACTCAAAACTTTCGTCATCGAAAAGGGTGGAGGTAGGAGAATAAAAACATCCAAAAGAAAATAGACTTAAATTACATAATAAACAATTAGTTTAAATCATATAAATTTTAATTTAAATAAATTTATATGCAACAATGCAACAATTTGTTTTTAAATTCAAGATTTTCATTAAATTGATTTGGTTTCACATTTATTAATGTTAGGTACAAAAGGCTTCTTTCAAATGAAATTGAATTATATTTAATTAATTCAAGATATCTCATTAAGTTGATTTAATTTCAATTAACTAACCTTCAAAACAAATTTTCTTTTTTATTTTATTAACCACATTTTTTATTCATTTAACTTATTATTTTATTTCCATTATCATTTTATAATCAAATTAAGTGTACAACATTCGTTATAAACACTCAAATTGTTTTTTATAAAGACATTTTATATTGCATATTTTTCAATTATCTTGAGTTAACAATTTCAAAGATCATAAGTTTGATTAGTCTTTTATTATAATCATATTTTATCCGACAAATTAAATTCTTCTTTATTTTAAATTATTAGTAAATTTATTCTACTTAATATCTCTTATCACATATATATTAAGTATATTTTACTCTTATTATAACTACTCAATTTATTTAAAATTTCCTTTGATATCTTTTATATTGCATAATATTCAATTACATAGTTAACTTTTGAAAATTTAGGAAAGTTATATATAATGCAATTGAGTATTATACTAGTAAAACTTTCCAATTTAATTATTCAGGCTTAAACTTTTATTTAAAATTTCGATTTCATTTTATAATTTAAATTATCCTTTAACATAAATTAAAGAATTAAATTTTCGAGTAACTTCAAATTTATTTAGAGGTAAATATATATATATATATATATATATATATATATATGTGTATACAATATATCAAGTCAGATTTAAATCATATATTAATATATATATTACAAATCAAATCATATTTTAAGAATTTCAAATCAATTTATTTTTAAAACAAACCGTAGCAAAGCTACAGAATAGTCTCTCCACTTCGAAACTCGAAAATAAATGTCGATGATGTGGCCGCCATCATCGAAATTATTTTCTAGCGACAAAGAGAAGAGCACTGATTTAAACATCTAAAATTTCTTTCAAATGATTTCTATTCGAAAACACTCTAAATAATATACGTTTTAAAACTTTAAATACAAGGTTTGAAATCTATTAGAAATTAAATTCCCAAATTCTTGTTTTACATTCATTTTAAATTCCAAGTCAAATTATATCCAAGTTTTATAAATTTATTTATTTATATTATGCAATAGTCAATGGTTTAGAATACAATATTTATTATCATTTCGGACAACAGATTCATTAACAATTTAATTTCAAAAAAATTTATACTTATATATAATATAATCATTCAAAATTATTTACTAAATTTGAAACAATATTGTGTCAGTTTGCTCTGTTCAAGTGTTTTGGAAATTCTATCGATAGCGTTGATCAGATGAATCGGTCGAAAATCCAAATCAACATCAACAACTCGAACAACACAATATATAAAACATTTTTTTTAATATATAAATTTCAAATACACATCCTCGCTCGACGATACAAGCATGGATTTCAAAGAAAGAAGATAGAGATTCAAATTTGATGGACCCAAATCAAGGAGAATTCTGATTCGAATACAAGTTCGAAAGAAAAGATAAGATGATTCAATTAACAGAATCGAAAGATGGATAAGCTTATTTAATTCACGGGCAACCTTAACCGGGTCGACCGTGACTTAAAGGATAAGATCGATGTAGAATTCCGAGGCAAATCGACATTCGATCTCGAGAAAGAGAATTCAGACATAATAGGAAATAGATAGCATCGTAAACCGAGGATACAGAAATCTCCGGTAAATCAATGCCTATTGTAAGGAAGTTTCACCCTTTCACAAATCATTCGAAGTTTGGAGAGACCGCCGGGTTATTGTAGATCTTTGTTCGAAGTGGAGTTATGGGATACTCCTGAATTAAATGAAGACGAAAGTGGGGAACACGAATGGATTTTGGAACCGCAGGGAATGTTCTAAGATTCAAAGGAATTGAGTCAAAAGGAAGAGATTGAAACTCGAATGAGAGTGATTCTGTAAATACATTTACCCTATATGTTGAGTTTTGCGTAGAGCTACCAAAGCTCTGATACCAACTGTAACGACCCGCTATTTTGGACTATTCACATCCGCACATGTCGGACTTGAATAATTCAAAATACCGAATTGTTAATTTAAATTTGGCAAAACTGAACACATACAGTAAATAAATAATCACAGATCACAGACACAGAGTAATAAATGCAGCGGAAACAGAAGACAGTAGTTCATGAAGCTACTATATATATAACAGAGTTAGATAAGTTACAACAGAAGTCTCGAATACAATAGTCAAATACAAGAATCAGAATACATCACTGGGATCAACTGAATATCTGAAAGCTGGATAGATAGCCGGATCTCCAAGTGAAGCTCCAACTCCAAAGGCGAGTCTCAGATACTGGTACACTTAGTCTGACCCGAGCGTAAAGAAAAACACAAAACACTCGAGGCAGGATTAACATTCTTATATTAATAAATCCAACTCAAGTGAAATAACAATTGAAATACAAATAACTCAAAGGATGTTGGAAGAACCATCCTCTAAGGATCCGTTAAACTATCTACTATGTAGTAGTGTACGCTAAATAGATAATGTCTATCAGTAATATAAAGTATCAAAATATTGTTAAGGCGTTACCATTATCCCCTTTAACACATTTTATATAAGCATTATAGCCTATACAACACTGTAAACTCCACCGTAAACTAGTGGGATATCAGGGAGTACTCCATAGGTATAACACAAAACAAATTCGTAGTGGTCGCGTATATAGGGATACAAGTATGATAAGACACATGAGGCAATACCCAAGGTAGTGAAACTACCGTTTGCCTGATCCAGACTGGTGAAAACGCATCGCCGCAACGATCGCAACACCGCGAAACAACACTCCCAAAAGTACGAGGGCGCACCAATCAATGACAAGCAATGAGTAGTTTACGAAGAAGTGTGTTCGCTCGAGGTGGCTAACCCCATTTGGCCCGGTACGGCTCCTGTTTTAGTCATTTCCAATTTGACACAAGTGTCAAGGCTATCCATTATCGTTCTCTTTCTTCAGTCATCACGTACATCATTCCAACCACTTCATTCTGGATCACACTCCGCGTATAGTTATTAAAGTGGTTTTCGGTTTAGACAGAGAGTATGCCCATAACCGATTCCGGTTGCTTCTATAACTTTCGTAATTATTACACCGATTGGTCATTCAATAAATTTCAAAATAAATCAAATTCAATTTAAATTAGAATTTGTAAGCCAACATTCCATTTGTCATTCTATATCAATTTCCAAAATTTACGTTTCAAAATTTCCAAGTTACTGTTTCAAAATCTTATAATTCAATTTCAATTTTTATTTTAAAACAAATCAAATATTGATTCAAGTTCGTATATAAGTTTCATTCCGAAATCATTTAAATCCATTTAATTTAACATTCAAATTAATTCAAATTCATTTATCGATTTCATTCGATATTTGTTAAGTTAATTATCATTCAAAACAATTCCTATTGATTTTCGATTCATTAAATCAATTACTTAAGTTCAACTTCGTTATATCAAAACTTCAAAATTGAATTAAATTAGATTCGTCAAATCAATTCTTTAAATTACAAGTCTTACAATAATTTCAATAAATCACATTTTATCTCATGTTAAAGAAATTCAATTTCACTTATTCATCTACTTAGTTACAAATTTCAAAACTCAATTAATAAAGAACTTAATTTCATTTATTAACGAAGTTCAAATTCACTTACTCCGAAGTTCAATTTCCATTATCAAAGAATTCAAATTTTATTTGATTATCAAATAATTCAATCCTATTCAATTATTAAATATTTCAAAACTTAATTATTAAACAATTTCAAAACATAATTATTAAATAATTTCAAACTTAATTATTAAATAATTTCAACTTAATTATTAAATAATTTTAACTTAATTTAATGAATAATTTCAAATTTTATTGTCAAATAATTTACTATAAAACAACGTTCTTTCAACAACTATTATGTTAATATTTTGTTTCAAATATTAAATATTAACATTTTCCTTTCATTAAATTCAAATTCCAATTTTTTTTCAAAACTTATTAATTATTCAAATAAAATCTTCATTTTATTTTAAAATCAAATTTTTTTTGACCAATCGGTTTTCATTTAATTCTCTATCCTAGGTCAAATTCATTTGGGTATTTATCATTTCAACCCGATTCCATTTCAATTCAAAATCAAAGCATAGCAAAGGGAACTTGCAGTGTGATAACTGGGATGGTGTCAAATTAAAAAAGCAAGCAATACCAACTATCAATAACAATCCAATAGTTTATTCAAATAATCCCGAAATAATCGTATTAATTTACACTGTTGTTTGTGCAAATTAATATAATTATTCCTAGAATCTACACTGCCATTTCATGTAGATTAAAGATTATTACACTAATATTTATACGGTTCTTCACTTGTCATTCATTATTCAATTTTATACTACAACATTTATACAATATACGTTCAATGGTTCAAGGTGTAATTAACCAAATTTCAACGTCAGTTTATTTAAATATTTAAAGGGGTCATATTATGCGACTTTAACAAATCAAATTCAGCACATATATCAATTTTATCCTATATCAAATTCAATCGCATATTATTTATCACTTTAAACATTAACAATTTAACGTCCAATGTAAACATCAAATAATCAATCAATTATCAGTCGAACTGGATTATTATCGTACAATACAGATAATGATGTCGGATGTCACAGGTGAACTGATGCAAGTAATAACATATATTTAACAGTGTAAATAACTAACGGTAACATATTTCAATTGTCGTTTCAATTGAAGTCAAATTTAATAAATAAAAGAACATTAATCGTGACTGATTTGCTTACCTTTCGAGGCTAGAGATATGAACAGCAGAGCAAACTACAAATTCCAAAGCAAAATGAGATGGCACAAATTCGATGAAGAAAGCAGACATGGCGAACAACAAAATGATAAATGGGAATCGATGAGAACTAAGATATTTTACATATATTTTAAATCTTCGAAAGAAATCAACATACATCTTAAACACAAATCAAAATGAAATCTATATTTATACACATATTTAAACCAGTATACAACAAAACTTAATTTTAAAAATATACAAACTTACCTCGCTAAAATAATATATTAGCTTAAAGTAGATCATGTAAATTCATATAATATACATATATATACTACTATACACATGAAAAGCAACCAATATAAGTTTATATGTGAACAATAGTTCTAATATCATATAACAACACTTACATAACAAAATTTTAGATCTGTACATTTCGAAACCCCTATAAACTGAAACATATTTAACTGTATTTATGTATAAATTAGTGAACTAACTTTCATAATCAATATATATATATACACACACATACACTGACACATATATACAAATAACGGAATATTTAAAACCAATATATATATAAAATTTATATATGCTGAAATAACATAATTTATATATTAATATAGCCGTAAACCCAAAAGAGAATATGTATAAACTAATATTTAAAAAAGATTCATAATATATAACACTTTAAATAGACTAGCCTATAGATACAGTTGCAAATATAACCATACTACAAATCACGATGTAAACAAATAACACTATATAAAATAAGAAACCAAGAACAAAAAACCAAAAAAAAATGAAAAACATTGTATATTCGAAACAGTATAAATATTATATACTAAATTTTCGCAGCAAAAGCAAACTATCAATATACTAAAAAGAATAGGCTGACATATGTGCAGGCAACACATGTAAAACAAACATACATATTTATAATCTGTATAACACCTGCATACAAACTGTAACCTTATAAAAATGTATACTAGTAAAGCCAAACCTATAACAACATAATTTATAACTGATATTTTATAAAGCTATCATACTATATATATAAACGAATCAAGTAGCTAACATATTTGCTGTAACAAAATTTTGTAAACACACATATATATACTTACCAATAAAAAAAATCATTCAAACATATAGATGAAAATATATACACAACACGAAATAACAACTTGTTCGAACGTTTTATATGTGTAACCAAAAATTATACAGTTATCTGATTATATGTAAATAACAATAGTATAGCCAAAAGTACACAGCAGATCATAAAAGCTTAGGTAGACTTTATGTAAGAACTGACACATATACATTAAACTATAGTATATACATAGTAACGATTTTACTGCAACTATAATAATATATGTATGAAACCAAACCCATACGCTTATGAACTAGTATATATATAACTAAAGGTTAATAGCATTGAAAGGCTCAACAAGGCAAATGAGTTACCAGTCGTTGGCCTAGGAGGTTTGCTCGCTCGGCAAGGGGAGGAGCACTGGAAGACCGAACAGTGGGGAGGAAGGCACTGACCCAGGTGAACTGGAAAGACTCGGCAACTGGGTCGCTTGCTCCCGACCGAACTGCAAGGAAGAGGAAGGATTGCTTGCGGCTGAGCAAAGCAGTGACACGGGTGATAGGAGTTGCTGAGTTTGGGTTTGCCAATTGTCGTGTGATGGAGGTCATGGTGGCGGACTGCCTAGGGTGAGGAAGTAGAAGATGAGGCTGAATGGAATGGAGATGAAAAGATGGAGGAAGACGCAATGCACAGGGCGGCTGCTGCATCTGTGATGGGGACAGACGCGAGTGGTGGATGGGTCGAAGCATGCAGATCTGGCTAGAGGTGGTGAGCAACATGAAGTTGTTGTGGTGGAACGTGGAGCTCGATGCTATCGGGGAAGGCAGTGTGGTAGCTCGGGTTGCATGCGGCCACGCTAGTGATAGAAGGTGGGGAGGCCGCGTCGGAGACCCACGCACAGGCGAGTGCTGTTACTCGAGGAGGAGGAGGCGCGAGTTGGTTTGCATGCGGTGGTGGTTGGAAGAGGCGAGGTTCGAACCATACGCGAGTTGGTTTGAAGGCTTGCAAATTTTGTTTACCAAAAAATGAACAGGCAAAGAGGCATAGTCATAGGCATAGAAGAAGGTATGGTCACATACACGTTTCGAAGTTCAAAAATAAAATTTCCACAAGTGAAACCATAAAAATGTGAACCAATGTATAATAAATAGAATATAGGGAATAGTGGAAGTCATGCGTATTTAATTCAAAATATTAATGTCAAGCGGCTACTCAGTTTCTCACGCTGATACACGGAAGAAAAAAATAAATAAATGTACAAATGGATATCGATATGGCTAACTGGCTTACCGATTTCGTCATGCTTCGAATTACGAAACATATGAATGAATATACTATGAAAATCAACATGACGAGACGATCAAAACGGCATACAAATATCAGTGGTACGATTGAATTATTTTGTTTTTGAATTTTCCACTAGCGGAAAATGCAAGAAAAACGAAGAAAAACAAGATCGACGGAGCTAAAGAAGTCCGAATTTGAAAAAATGAAAGATGACGTCTTACTCAGAAGACGATTTAGAATTTTTTTATGTTAAAATATTTCGGTTTCGAAAACGTTTTATTTTCATCGATTTTTAACTGATTAAATTGAAGTAAATTTACGCACGAAAATAAAATTCATATTTTCGGACGAAAATTTACCAGTTGCTATGTTTAATTAGACGCAATTAAAATATCAAAATTTTATTTCAGAATTATATATATATATATATTTAAATTTCACACAAAGTTAGTTAATTAAATTAATTAAAACCGTTAAAATATCCGGGTTGTTACATTTTAATTCATGATATTGAACTTTAATTAATTGTTTTAATTGATAGTTGTTTAAATTTAATTAATTGGTTTAACTAGTGGTGTTTAAACATTAGTTAGCCATCTTAATTAATGATGTTTTATAATTATATAAATCATTTTAATAAATGATGTTTAAATTAATTGTTTTAGCTAATGGAGTTTGAGTTTGATTAATTCAATTAAGTTATACTTATTTGAACATGATTAATTGTTTTAATTAATGATAATTAAAAACTTACTTATCATTTTAATAAATGATGTTTGAGATGAATTATTCATTTTTAACTAATGATTATTTGAATTTAATAAATCTTTTAAATTAATGGTACTTAAAGTAATTAATTGATTTAATAAAAATGATTTAAGTAAATTAACTAATATGATAAAATTGCTTTAATCAACTGATTTAAAGTTTATTTACCAATATTATAAAAGTGTTTGGAAATAATTATCTACTTTATTAAAGATAACGGATTTGTTTATTTAAAAGAGATTTTAAATGTGATTAAATATCTTTTGGGATAATCAATATTGGTTTAGAGTTATAGAAAGGTATTGGAACTCGATTATTGGGATGTTAGGTTGGATAATCTTCTAGGTGTTCCGTCTGATGTTGGTTTAGGCCTTCGGGGTCGCGCACTTGAAAAAATTTATTCTCTTAACAATTTAACAATCAAGAACTAATTCTAAAAGTGCTTTACTAATATGGAAATCAAGCACAAGTTCAGTTCATCTTTAAAAGTAAAAGTTTGATTCGTTTATGGAAATAAATTATTTCCGTAAAACGAATCACTTATATGGAAATGATTTATTTGTATAGTTAGCCCTAAACATCGAAAAAGTAAACTTGTTGCTATTTCAAAAGTTAAGAATAATTGTCAAACATGACTTTAAGGTAACACTACCTTGACTTGTCTGGTATTATTGTTAACCAAAAAAAGTACAGGTTTGAATTTAATGAGTGGTGATAAGTATACAAGATTTTGTTTCCACATACAATCGTTTTATATCCTCGATAGTTGGTATCTCAGCTATCAATTACTTTAGCTACTTTATTATCGTCATTCTAAGACGATTTATTGCTCCATTGAGCATTGCTATCCTTTGTCGAAATGACTAAATCAAAAGCGTGAGAGGAAGCCAAGCTATGTGGGGTTGCTTCCATTAGTGTATTTTCACATCTCATCTAGTTCGGTTGTGCACTTAGATGTTGAAATATTCGGATACTCAGTAAGGTCTGGCGGGTCCGACTTTGTATTGTCTGTAATGACCCGCTATATCAAGCCATTCAAATCGACAATAATCCACACATGTCACACTTGAATTGGTCAAAATAGCAGATTGTTAATTTATCTTTTTGGCATAACTTAGCATATACAGTAAATAAATCAATCATAGAATCACAGACATAGAGTTTTACAACAATAAACAGCGAAATAATTAAATAGTAGCTCATGAAGCTACAACAGAAATAACATAGTCCAAGATAGAATACATCAGAAATCCGAATACACAGAATCTCTAACACCAAAGAAAATGACAAGTCTGAAACATATAACTGAAAACAACAGAAATAAACTGAAAGCTGAAATAGATAAGATAGGTCTTCCAAGCGAACTCCAAGCTTCAAAAGATGAGTTCCAAAAACTGAAACACTCAGGCTGACCCGAGCATAAAGTAATACACAAAACACTCGAGTCAGGATTAACATTCTTATGTAGGTAAATCAAACTCAAGTGAAATGTCACATACGATACAACATAACTTAAAGGATGTTGGGATTCTATCCTTTAAGGATCCGATAAACTATCTACATACATAGTACAATATGTTACCTATATAATGTCTATGGTAAAGTAAAAATCAAAATATCGTTAAGGCGTTACCCATATCCCCCTTAACACATTTTAAATATTCCAGTAGTTTGTACAGTACCGTAATTTCTCCATAAACTGGAGAGCTATTAGAGGGCACTCCATAGGTACGGTACAAACCAAACTCATAGAAGGCATGATAAGGCATGTGACAAGGCACCCGAGGCAATGCCAGGGTAGGATACTACCATTTGCACTCCCGGACTGGTGGTAACGCATAGCAGCTACTACCACCTACCTTGAGACACACTTCCAAATCAAAGGTGTGCACACCAAATCGAATCAAAAAAGCAATAGATAAGGTTTCGAAGAAATGTGTCCTATATAGGGCGCGACCCCATTTGGCCCGGTATATCTCCTATTTTAGCCACATCAAGCTGACTCAAGCGAGTCAGAGCTACACGAATACCACATATAGATCGTTCGCCAAACCATCCTACTTTGTTCTGGAAGATCCGCCACGTATACAGTTGTTAAAGTGGTTTTCGATATTGGCAGAGAGTATGACAATATTCGATCCCGATCTCTTTAACAACTAAATACTTATTTCACACTGTTGTCATTTAGAAAATTACTTTATAAATATTTGAATAAAATCTCAAATACAAAATTTTATTCAAAACGAATGTTAAATTTAATTCTATTTAAATTTTAAAGTATTCCGTTAATCGCCTTTCGTTAAAATAAGTTATAAATCATTTCCAAAATCATTAAGTTCTGATGAATCATTATTTAAGTTCAATTAATAACCAGTTTAAGTTACCAACAAAATTACAACGCACCTTTCAAACCTTTATTTATTAAAGTTATAAAATCTATTTTAAATATAAATTAAATGAACCTTTTTAAAATATCACATATATTAAATAAAAATTAATCTTATGCAATTTAAAATAAATTAATTTTTTTCTATTTAAAATCTTATTTTATATATTTTAGAAAATAAAACTATAAGTAAAAATTTACAAATTACTTTTAAATTGAACTCATAATTTTTTATTTCCAAAATCAACATTTAAAGGTTATAAAATTTACAACAATAAAATAGTATACTTGTTACATTTCAAAATCAAACTCACACATTTCCTTTCACTTGTTTGGAATTTTTTTTTTCAAAATAGACCAAATGGTGTTCGCATATAATTTTCTATCCTATGGTCAAGTGGTACGGATATTTGTTATTTCAATCCGTAATATTTAATTTTTTTATAGGATTAATTAATTAAGCCCACAATCCCAAAATTTCAATAATAACTAAAAATCGCTTGGGTTTATCATTTCAACCCATAACGTTTTGTCTTCTATTCTAAAGTCCGTTTGGGTATGTATCATTTCAACCTATAGTGATTTCTAAACTAAAGGGAACTTGTAGAATGAGAATAATAACATAACAATTATTGGAATATGTGATCGATAGTAATAACAATTATATAAAACAGTCAATTAAAATTTAACGGTGTCAATTTACATAAGTGATCAAGTTTAAATAACGACTTATCATATTTAACAGTTAATGGCTGTCAATTCAATCGTAACATTACATTTACTTTATCATTTCCTATGAAATCAATCAAATGAGCATAAGAATATTAATTGTGGGCGAATGCTCACCTTTTGTGGCTAAAGAACGATCAAAAATGAAATGCATTGACATAAATACAGACACTGACGTGGCATGACACTTCAAATAGCCGTTGCAAGCAAAACAGGTTTTAGCACGAGAATTTGACAGAAACAGATATATATACATACGCCATATATATATATATATATAAATTTGCTTTACAATATTTGAAGGAACAAATCGATCTATGTATAGATGCAACACACATTTTTCGGTCGATAATTTTGAACATATGTGTGCAGTATACATAAATAAGCCTGTACACAGATATATATGTTGGTACTTCCTTCATCACACATATATATCATAAATATATATATACATGCTTCTGTCTATAGTACATATGCAGTAGCAACTTGAAGAAAAAAATGAACTGTCACATATACACCATTTCTAGAATAGGAGTCAACACATCAAATAATAAAGTACATATACACGAAACAACAGTGCATAGCAATATGAATAACACCATGCTCGTTCGAGTCTGACTTCGAGTCAGAGCAGGAAAAACTCGAGTTTGGCTTTGGGATTTTTGGAGAGGGGTTTCGGGCCAGAGAGGGGAAGTGATGGCGGCTGTTGCTCCGAGTGGAGCTTCGGGTCAGGGGGTGGCATTTCGGTCTATGGTGTTTGGGTCTGGACCGGGTCAAGGCGATGGCATTGTGAGGCGGGGTGGTTTCAGTACAGGTGCAGGCCGAGATGGTGGTGGTGCGATGTGGGTCGAGGCAGTATATGCCGTGCTTGGGTCGGGGATAGGATTGCCTCGAGTCAGGTGGTGGGTTTGCACAGGGCGGCTATGTGTTGACTTCGAGTTAGGGGGAAGGGGCCGCGATGTAGCTATGGGAATGAAGGGAAGATGCTTCGAGTTTTGTTTTTTTTCCTTTCATGGCACGAAGCCGAGCAGGGGAGAATTGAAGTAGCAAGTGTTATCAAAGAAAAAGAAGAGGAAAGTACTAGCCTGCTATGGTTTTTTTCTTCTGAGAATGATAACAAGGAACAAATGAAAGGACGAAAGCAAATGTATATCAAAACCAAAGAATAGAAAGAGTCAAAAGGTGGTTTCATAAATTTATTAAAGCAACGACTGATGAGTTTACATAGCTGGAAATTTGAAAAGGTAGAGGAAAACAAAAAGGCACACTGATACGGTACCGATACGACAAACTGTTTTGTCGTTTCCATCGCGTACTAGACACCGAATTACAGAGATGAATACACTATAGATATCAACACGATGAGATGAATAGAATGGTACACATATATCAACGATACGATCAAATTTTAAAAAATTGAATTTTCCAACCGAAAATGCTGCTAAAATGGAGAAAATAAGATAAATGGAGTTATAGGAGTCCAAATTTGATGAAATGAATTACGACGTCTTTTCCAGCAAGCGATTTATATTTCTATTATATAGAAGTATTCATATTTTGAAAATATTAAATTTTTAATAGATAAACTGATAAAATTCATATTCGAAATTCCACTAATAAATTAACTTCCATATTTTCCAATAATTTTTTAGCATATACTATAATTTAGTAGACGCATTTCAAATATCAAATTTTTTAATAATTTTTTTCAAGTAAAATTAGTTAATTACGTTATAAAATTCATTAAAATTTTAGGTCGTTACATTATCTGAGAAGGGTTACAGTTAAAATGAGCTTCTCAGAAGTATATTACTAGCGGTATACTTCTAGGGGGTGCGCCTTCCTTGTCATTTGTTGGAAATTTTCCTTTCCTTATTTGATTTGAAAAACCTGAATCCGTTTTAGCTTTAAATTGCCATGAGTAGTGCCAACTCCTCACCACGGCATTTAAGTGTTTATTTGGTCCATTCTATCAAGTTGGGATGTTACCTTATTTAGTCCTTTCTATGAAGTTGGACTATTACCTAATTTAGTCATTTCTATCAAGTGTGGATTGTTCCCTTATTTAGTCCATTCTATCAAGTTGGACTGTTTTCCTTGTTCTATCCATTATGTCTAATTTGGATTTTACTCGGTTTATTTCCATTCTTTCAAGTCTGATTTAATATTATTTGTGTTCATTCATATTTGGATTTATTTCCTAATATTTATTTCAGCTCTGTCCTTTATGGATGTTATTCTTGTGAGGTAAAAACTATTCCGCGTTAGCAGCGTGGTCCCATAGAACTTTTATATATGTTCCCCATTATTCGATTTATCTCACGCTGGTATTTCTAAACTGATCCGGGCGTTATTTATTTATAATACTCGGGTCAAAACGAGTATATTTCTAGGTTGTCATTGAGATTTTGGAGATCGTGGAGGGAAGCTGAAGATTCACTTATCGTAGCACTTTATTTTCCGTTGTATTATATAGTTTACCTATCGGCATTTGTAAGGTCAGGATTTGTAACTTTCCGGCCAATAAAGTTTGTTTTAACTCTGATGTTCTCTGTATGTTTAGGGTGACAGTTTCTACTCTCTTTGTTATAGTATATGTTGTCGATTTCGCTGTGAGATTTTATTTCCCTCTGTTCTTTTTTTACTTACCCCACAAATCTGCTCTTTTGTAGGTTTGATGCTCGACATTGGAACATAGTGGTAGTGTTCGCTGTCGACTTTCGATAGTCAAAAATGCGGATCGTAAATTTGGTATCAAAGAGCAAGGTTAAGCGAGAACCTTGGCTTTGATAAGGTTTGGCTCATTTGAGATAGGGTAAGCGACACCCTTGAATAAGTTTAAAAGTACTATTTATACGAGAGTGTATTTGTTAATGTTACAAAAATGTATTATGTTATCTGATCTATTGAGTTTTTATGAATTCTGGTCGAGACATGGGATGCCATGGTATCGATGGGGATTTCTAAACACTTGACCAAGGCCAATTGACATAGTGTTGATTTTTTTTTTGGCAATTTTAATATTATTTGTACCAAAATTGGGCAAAACAGTCTTCAGAAGTATTTGAAGAGATAAAATGAAGAAAATAAATGGAAAAAGAGGATTATCTAACAAACACTTCTAAAAAAGACAAGAGAAATGCACAGAAACACAAGGATTTAGAGTGATTCGGCATATGGCCTACGTCCACTATGAAATTAACGACTTTTATTAACTTTTACTTGCTGGTTACAACGGACTACAACAGTGAATTTCGAGTACAATAGTGATCTTTGAGTACAAAACAGATTTTGCCAGATTCTAGACGTAGGAGAACCAAAAGTCCCTTTTCTGTAGGTCGTAGTTTGTTATTTATAGGCGTAGGCTGCAAGTATCTTGCTCAGATCTTAGAAGACCCATTCTCTTACGTGGGCGGGCCCACATGATCGATCCCATGTCATTTGCACTCGGTTCGTGATCGATGCGAACGAATTTCGTATCGATCAAGATCTGGCACAATCGAGTTGAAACTGAGCAAGAACATTCTCTATGTTGTGCATAAGCTCATATGAAAATTTAGTAGCATTTAGACATGTAGATTGTGG
Source organism: Allium cepa (assembly GCA_030765085.1). NCBI lineage: Eukaryota > Viridiplantae > Streptophyta > Magnoliopsida > Asparagales > Amaryllidaceae > Allium > Allium cepa. Next base: position 594,753,562 of record CM060928.1, read on the forward strand.
GTTATGATCGATGCAAGTTTGGATTTATTGAAGGCTGTTGAATTCGCATCGATCCCCTTCGCATCGCTCTATTCGTATCGCTCCGAGAACGTGCCTACTAGTTAACATGGCGCTAACTTCTTCGATCGATCCACTTTTCATGCCAAATCGATCGAGTCTATCCTAAGTATAAGCCACGTTCGTATCGATCGGCTATATCTCATTTTGTATCGATCTTGCGTTGTTCTTCGTATCGGTATGTTATACCCTACTTCGTATTGAACCCTGAAGCTATTTCACATCGATTGCTCAGTGTTCACTTCATGTAGATGGATGATCTCTTCGTATCAATCATACGGTAGCCGATTTCGTATCGATGGGAGGTGTTGACTTCGTATAGACCTGTGGCCGATTGATATGAAGTACATTTGAAGCTGGATCGATAGGAAATCGACTCCCGTGTTACTATCGATGGATACGAAGGGGACCGTCGTTGATGGATGCAAAGAGAAGTTTGCTTACCGATGGATACAAAATGAGGTCAGTTCACCGATGGATTTGAACAATACCGATGCGAATGAGGTTGCTGGTGGATAAGAACAAGTTTATTCCCTTGGCTTGCATCGATCACATCTTGAGCATACTAACTCCAATTGATCCGAAATTTGGAACATCGACTTTTATGGCTTTGCTTATCATGTTATATCACTTGTGGCTTGATCTGGACTCGGACAAAATTTACCGACATCCATGGTGAACCTATCCATAACCGATCTTCGGGATGAATTGACTTTTGTTTCTAGTCAATTCCTTAGTGTCGCGGCCTTGCCAGAAGGCAGGATAATATGTGCCCCCCCAAAGTACGTCTTGTGTGAACATGATATGCTTTGTAAAGTTGCCATCTTTATTTTGAAAAGATCTATCTGACTTATTGAACGATTGTTTTCTTCTTGTCGAAAGCCATAACTTTTGATTGATCTTTAGTAACATGAATTGTTGACTGCCAATTGTTGTAATATGCACTAAGTATTGAATGATAGCCAACTGTTGTTCTTTGTTGTAATTGTCACTAGGTGAGCATTCAGCCCCTGTGAATTTTGAAATTGAATATTAGTTTGGCATACATGTATGTATGTTAACCTGACTCTCGTTGAGGTTTGTACGTTCATGAGCCGTTGTCAGTTCATTTTTTGTTTCGAACTCTGTATCGATCCTCTCCTGAATCGATGTGAAATTCGAGTTGTAACAATGCTTGATTTTTGTTTTGGTGTATCTCTTCGTATCAATCCTCTCCTGGATCATTTCGAAGAATTGAAAATTGGCTTTTTGTATTGACGGCGATCGATACGAATTAGTTGGCCCTTTAGGATATCTCGCATCAATGGACAAGAATTTGCTTGGAGTCTCGATGCTGTTCATATCGACTGATACAAATCTCAAGGTCTTTGAATAGAGGGATACAAAACTGGTATTTCGTATCGGTGGGATGTCGATGGGTACGAACAGTCTTGTCTTGGATTGATAGCGGATGGATACGAAGACGTTCCTTCGCATCGATAACACGAGAAACTGCCTCCATCGATCATTTAACACTGAGAGATGAAGTGTTTTCCTTCTTGGTTTCGTATCCATATAAATACATTTTACCCTTAGTCAATTTTTTTTATCTCCTTTTACTCTCTAGCTTGTCTTCGTATCAATCGAGAAACTGGGAAATCGAAATTGCCTCCATCCAAACTAATAAACCTCCTTAATCCCTCGAATCTCTTTTCAATCTAGGTAATTAGTCAATGAATTCATGCTAGAAATGATAATACCCAAGTTTCAACGCCAATTCGTTCAAAGTTGCAGCCTATTCCTGTGTTGTTGATGCTGGAGTTGGGTCGGAGCGAGGTCGAGGAGAGAATAATGGCATTTAGGCCACTCAGAGGGGAAGAAGTGTGGAAGAACAGTGGGCGGTGTTCGTGTCGATGATGGATGAAAGACGAATTCATATTGATCTGGGTTGAAAACATTCACACCGATCTAGGTGATGGTACTTCGTAACAAAGAATTGAAGGCCTTCTCATCGATTGATGATGGATTTCCATGTCAGGACGATGGATTCAGAATGATCGATACGAATGCTTGGACCTATTGACCGGTACAAGTATGGTGTGCATGATCGATACGAAATTGATATAGCCGATCAATACAAATGGATCTCTAATGGTCAATTCGAACTCACTTATTCTATGGATACCAATTGACTCCTTGACCGATATGAATTGAAATTTTTATGATCGGTCCGAGTCGAATCTTAATGAATTCGAAGCACTTTGTACTTTTGAACATATGACTCCGACATGCTTCTACCATGCATAATTGGACTTCACCATTTCACTGTATATTTGACTGCCTACCGAAGCTTGTCGATGGAACTGTACTCAACCAATATAATTTTAACTTTGATCGATCTCCTAAGTCTGAATGGTATAGTTGTGATGGCCAACGATGATGGTCATTTCGGTCGAATCTCGAAGTCTTGTCGTTTGAGCATTTCTCTTTTATTTTCGTGAAGTTTCTTGAGTAATTTGTAGCACTGCACTGCACAACACATTCATGCACTTCACACTGGGGAACACACAGGCTTATTATCCTATAACGATGGTTTTTGGTAAGTTGATTAGTTATGGAATCCATAAGTTCACCACAGCAGGAGGCACAAAGCTCACCTCCTTTGGTAATAGAAATACCAGCTATCGTGGCTGAAGTTACAAGCCCAGCTCTGGATGAGCTTCTTGGAGTAAATGTAATTCTGAACCCGCAAGATTCAGTTCCATCGAACATTTTCGAATTTATGCTAAGATGAATTTGCCTACGTCACGGACTGTCGCTAAATGACGTTCTGCTTCCGGGGCCAAATAACAGGCCATATGCTCCCCCGAAGGGGTATACCGCCTTTAACCGACATTCTTATACATCCGGGAAACTTCCTCCATTTAACCAGTACATTCGAGAAGTGTTGGATATTTTAGGGATTGCTCCATCACAATTGCATCCGAACGGGTATGCTTTGCTAAACATCACATTCATTGTCTCCATGGAGCACCTTTTGCGGTCCCTAACTCCAGAAGAAATCAGATTTATATTTAGTGTCAAAAGTCGGGGGGACAACCCTTCTTTCACGTTCTTAGGAGCAGTTAGGTACTACCAAATTATGACCGACTCCTGGACCAGGTTAAGTTATTTCAAAACTGAATGGTTCTGTGTCCGATGCCCACCGGGTTTGGCCAGGCGATGGATAGTTAGGTGTAAGTGCTTCATCTTTACACCGTTTGCACAAGTGATCTTACCTGATATCCATTCTAACATTTTATTCCTTTCGCAGCCTCGATTCCACGGCTAGAGGGAGCCCACTTTAAAGAGATAATTCAAATTCTTCAAGAGGTACCGAGTGAAACAAGAGAAATCGATTCGGTACTTTCGGATGAGAACTTGAGGATTATTGGGCTAATCGATCAAAATCAGAGCATTAGACTCGAAGGATCGATTAGAACAGCCCCGTCAAAATGGGCCAAACACAGAGCGCCTAGGATTGTAATAGTTGAGGAAGGCGATAGGGAGGATACACCTACTGATAATGAGCCCGTAGTTGGACCTTCAAGCAGTTTTCAGGATTTGTAGGGAAGGAGAAAAGGCAAGACAGCCGCTCATAAGCATCATAAGCCTCTGAGATGGAAATCTGTAGTTGTGTCTCTACCAATCTCTGGTGTTAGAATCACGGAGACTCCTCCGCCTCAAGTAGAGAATCCCTTCGAAGGGCTTGCCGATATCCCGATCCCGGACTATGTGTCACTTCAACATGACACCGGATTAGAGAAGCTTCAAAATGCTCTAGACTTAAGTGAGTCTCTTCACACAAGCGTGGCCGACATTACCGATTGGTCGTGGAGTTTCATATACATATACACTTAACAGCACTACACCGTTTCTAATCATAAGTTGCTCACTTTGGGAGATTACTAACTCTGTTTTTCTTTCTTCTTTTCAGATACAATGACCAGAAGAGAATCTATGTTAGGAAGTCTTCGTTCAGTGCATCAATCATCTAGCTCCTACTATGAGTCTCGTAGGAGGGAGGCTGAAAGAGACCGCAATCATGATTACTCTAGTCAGGAACGTTATGAGAGGGAGTGGGATAAAGATTATAGACATCGATCCCGATCGCGTTCTCCTCCTCGCTCCCCCATATAACCTTAAAGCCATGGTAAACAACCAGTAGAGCCTCCCGCTGAAAATCATCTTCTTAAACCTCTAGGCCTGAGTCACAACGTCGCAGACATGAGGTTGAAACTCTCATTGTGGCTGAACAGGCTATCACTGAGTCTACTAGGGCAGGGGCTATTAGAATTGCCCAGTTGAAGAAAGATTTTCCAAATATATGCTTTGAAGGTTACATCTTCCCCCCTCATTTAAAGAAAATTCCCTCAGAAGCTGAAAACACGATGCATGATTACATTCATGACATCTATACCCAGTACAAGGAGTGAGTGAAAGATGTAGAAAAAATTCGAAGGTAGCCTTTTAGCAGGCAAAGACAGTTGAGAAACTAGAAACTGAGCTCGCTCAAAAAGACCAGATTATTCAAGTGCTCAATAGTGAAGCCGAGTCTTCTTGGAAATCTGAAAATGAGGCCATCCAAAAGGCCGATGACACAAACTTGGCAATGGAGAGGATGCAACAAACACATTTCGCTTTGGTGGAGGAAATGGGCCACCGGAACACTATAGTCACAGCTGAAAGGGACGCTGCCTTAAATGAGCTCAACGAACTCAAAGCTAAATTTTCTAAAATTAACAAAGAAAAAGATAACGTGAATAAGGTAGTGTAGGAGGCATGTGAGCAGGCTATGGTGCTCCGGGGTGAGTGGGATGCAGCATCGGCTAAGATCAAGGAGATGGAAGCCAGGGTTGAAGAAGAGGTTAAAATAGCCGAGTCTAGGCTAGAGGAGGATATTGAAGATCTTCTCATTACTTACAACGCTAACGTCTTGAAACACAGAAACCTAGCCTGGCTTGAGAACTATTCAACACATCTGCATGATGCCTGGGGCTATCTGGTAGAGGATGAAAAGGCCGAGCACTAGGGTGAATCTGTTGATGAATTTGAGCTTGAGAACCGAGTGCTGAATGAAGATGAATGAAAAATTATCTGCGACATAATGATCTCTTACAAAAAGGAGAAACTTGTCATCCAGCACTCGGAGGTTGGAGAGGGTTCAAGTGTTGAGCCTCATGATATAAGTTTTGAAATTCTCGTGCCAACCCAGCCTGAATATTCATCTGTGATTGATCCTCAATCTATCCTGGCTTATAATCCTGATCAACCGTAGTTATCTCCAACTCACGATCAAGTTTCTGAAGCTGCTTTGGCACCTGTGAGCCAAACTAAGGAAGGTACTACAAACACTTCTCATACTTGTTCAAAATCGTAAGCACTACTTGAGGTGATTATTAATAGCTCTTCTTTTGTCTCTTTCCAGTGATTGAAGCCATATCAGTTGTGCCTCCTACAACTCAAGAGTCGCATCATGCGTAGGAGGCGATTATTACGGAAGCGACCACGACATCGGTCACTGCACCTACAGATGATGTACAAGGGAGCACACTTTCATTCGATGAACAGATGATGGAGTAACTTCTCAGTCATCATAGTGACCCTTTCTTTGACTTGCCGTTTGTCATGAATGGAAGCGCACCTGCAACCACCTCCTTAGGCCCAACCGCAAGCGTTTTCGGCGATGCACAAACACTTCATGAAGAAGAAATTATAGCCAAAGTTAATGCTGAAATGGAAGTAGCTGCCCGGGCTAAAGGCTTTGGAGGTGGAATGGCGGGCCCTGGTCCAGCCCCTTTACAAATGATATCTCTTGGTGGCACTGTTTTTGACACCGGCGTGCCTATTACGCTTCCTGTAGTGGACCTAGCCCCTCCGACTCCGCTTGCTGGAAGTATTCCTATACACTTGAGTTCGGAGGAGGAAACCGATATAATGCCACCCACTGGAGATCAGTCGTCGAAAGGCAAAGGCTCAAAGAGGAAACCCAGTGACATCTCCAGCGGTTCTACATCGAAGAAGAAACCAAGAAAAAAGAAAGATTAGATATGCTTCTTCGGCTCAATTTTGGTAGACAGATAGGAATATTCTTTTTTTTTTCTCTTATATGCCGTGTATAAATGAGGGTTCGGCCTCTGCTAGTAGTAATTTCGGCATACTTTGGTACTTAGCCTTTTTCTTCCAAAGAATGATTGGGATAAAATTTCATTTTGCCTTCTGTTCAACTTGCGTTAATTGACTTAAGTGTTTCAGTGCTTGGTACTAGTGAAGTTTTAGTCCTTCAATTCGGACTCGGATTTTATTGCTAAGTCTTGGAGCTATGATCTTGGGCCGAAATCAAGTGTTGATTCGAATTCCGACATCGCACTGTCTCAATCATTGGTTGATACTAAAGTTCTGCCCCTAAATTCAGGGATGCATTTGAAAGATCGTTCAACGGTTATCGTTTGCCTTTAACATTCGATATCGATCTTTGTGAAACGAAGATGGAACATGATGAATTCGAGTAGTCGAACCACACTTGCTTATCAACTGGCGATTGTATCCACACTCTGGGGATTGCATCTGTTCATCGGTGGTCGATTATGTCCGCTTAAGTTTTAGTGATACGTTCGGACTTAATTTATTTCCATGGGAGGCTAGTCATACCTATTTAATATTTATAACTACGTCCACACTCTGGGGACTTCAGATTAATTCATGGGTGATTAGTTATACCCAATCTGTGTTTATACTTTGACCGCCCTTCGGGGACTCAGAATTGTCTTGTGGATAATCAGTTCATATCCGGTTTGTGCTTAAACTCTAATCCGCTCTCTGAGGACCTAAAGTTAGTCGATGCTTATACTCTAGTCCACACTCTAGGAACTTAGATGTTTTATACTCCAGTTCGCACTCTGGGAACTTGGAGTTAGTGTTTATACTCCAATTCGCACTCTATGAATTTGGAGTTGATGTTTATACTCCAATTCGCACTCTGGGAATTTGGAGTTGGTCGATAGACGGTCAGTCACGTTTGTTTGGGCGTTTGAATTTCGTTCGCACTTTGAGAATGATGGATTATCAGGATCGTGGATGGTCGATACATATCCACCCTGAGTTAACAAGTGAGGTCATTAGATGGATGGATCCATCATCCTCGAACTTGGTTCGGATACGGACGAGGTCGTTAGGTGGACGGATCCACCCTCCTCGAAATTGCATTTGTAAATTTATACTCCAGTTCGCACTGTGAGAACCTGGAGTTAGTAAAGGGATTGTCGTGTATCAATCCTATTTAGTCTCTAGTGTCATGACTTTCCCCTGAGCTCAGGTTTCACTTAGTTGGTGACCGGTCGTATCACAGTCACTCCCTATTTGAATAAATCCCACCGTATGATGGAACTTAGCTCTTCGTGTATCATGATAGTTGTATGACACATTTAGTAAATCACAGCTCTGGCTCGAAGAGATTACACTTTATTGCTGAAAAATATGGCAAAGTCAACTGCCGTATTACAAATATAAATTTCAAAATGTAGAAACAAATTGCAGATGAAAAATAGACTAAATAAATAAAGCCTGTCATGTGTAGTAGCGACGAAAACTCTCGCTGTTCCAGGCTCTTGGTAAATAAGACCGTCAATGGTCAATAACTTAGACATGCTATCTCCGATCTTTCGTTCAATCACATACGGCCCTTCCCACGTTGGTTCCATATGCGAAGGAACCAGGTAAATTCTTTTGAGGACAACGTCACCGAGTTTGAAGGTTCAAGGTCGGACCTTGGCATTGTACAATTGGGCGACTTGACTTCGGTACGCGGTAGCCCTCAGATCAGCCTCTTCTCGCTTCTCATCCAATAAATCCAAGGATTCTGCAAGTAATATAGCATTTGTCATCGGATCATAGTAAGTCACATAATGAGAAGGTACTTCCATCTCGACTAGAATGACGGCTTCTGAACTATAAAAAAAGAGAATGGAGTGTGGCCGGTCGCAGACTTGTGGGTTGTTTGGTAAGCCCATAAAGCCATAGGAAGTTCATCGACCCATTTTCCCCAGCCTTTTCCAGTCGTTTCTTCAGAATAAACTTGATAACTTTATTAGCAGCTTCAGCCTGTCCATTCGCTTGAAGGTGTGCAAATGCAGAGAATTTATTTTGAATGTGGAATCATTGACAGAAATCCTTGAACTCAATGCTGTCGAATTGAGTTCCGTTATCGGTGATGAGGGTATGTAGGAGACCAAATCGACAGATAGTGTTGCATACCACGAAGTTGATCACTTTCTTCGTTGTGATTTTAGCAAGGGGTTCGGCTTCTGCCCACTTAGTAAAGTAATCAACTATGACGATGGCGTACTTCGCACCACCTTTTGCCAGAGGTAGAGAACCAATAATATCAATGCCCCAGACTGTAAATGGCCATGGACTGACCATTTGGGTTATTTCGGTAGGAGGGGCTCTAGGAATCCGAGTGTGTTTTTGACATCTGTCACATTTTTTGGTGTAGTCCGACGCATCATGATTCTTGGTCGGCCAATAATATCCATATCGGAGTACTTTCTTAGCTAAAGTTTGCCCCCGTGTGATCACCACATTCTCCTTCATGTACATCATGTAACACTCGTTTAATTTCATTGTGAGCGATACATCGGAGTAGAGGAATGGAGGACCCTTTTCTATACATGACTCCATTCTGAACAGTGAACCGCGAAGCTTTTCGAATAATCTATGTCTTTTCACTCCTGCGCTCCGACAGGGTTCCGTGCTCATGATAATTTCTGAACGAAGTCATCCATGACTCCCTATCAGGGGTAACCTCAAATACCCAATCCGCCTCCATTCGATCGATGCTTGGGGAAGACAATGTTTCATAGGAACGAGTCCCATTTGTTGTGCGTCACTTGTGCTGGTCTATTTTGCTAATGAATTGGCTTTTTGATTGTGCTCTTGGGGTATGCAGTAGATAGCATAATAATCAAATTGATTTAATATTTCTTGAACCCGAGCTAGGTAAGCAGCCAGTCTTTGGTCCTTGGCCTGGTACTCCTCCCAAACTTGACACACGACCAGTTGCGAATCATAATTAATCTCCACAACCATGACTTTTAAATCTCGGGCAAGTCTCAATTTGCCAAATAGGGCTTCATACCCAGCTTCGTTGGTGATCGCATGAAAATCAAACTTTAAAGCATAGCATATAGAATGACCTTCAGGAGTTTCAAGTACAACCCCAGCACCATAGCAATGGTCATTTGATGCACCATCAGTATGCAGCTTTCAGATATATTAGGAGATTCACTGGTTTCAGGTAAGTCCTCTAGGATGGTAAATTCAACCATGAAATCTGCAAGGACTTGTCCTTGAATGGCTCGCCTTGGAGTGTAGGTAATATCAAACTGACTTAGCTTGATATTCCACTTGAGTAACCTAGCAGATGTCTCAGGCCGCGTAAGGACCTGTCGTAATGGATGGTCGGTGTAAACGGTAATAGGAAGAGTTTGGAAACACGGACGGTGCTTCCTTGAGGCAATAACGAGACAATAAGCAACTTCTCTAGCTTCAGATAATTTCTCTCAGCTTCGGTTATCGTTTTCTAATATAGTAAACCGGTTTTTGTACTCGGTCTTCCTTTCGAATTAGGGAAGCACTAGTTGCATTTTCAGATACCGCTAAGTAAAGGTCAATTTCTCGTGATCGATAGGCTTTGAAAAAATAGGCGGTGTAGAGAGATGTTGAATTAGTGCTCGAAATGTGCCCTCACATTCCGCAGTCCATTCAAAGTTCAGTTTCCCTTTTTGGATGAAATCGAAGAAGGGAATGCATTTGTCAGTGGATTTTGAAATGAACCTGCTCAGTGCTGCTACTTTCCTGTTGGGGCTTTGGACTTGATTATAGTTCTTGGAGTCTTGAGATTTCTAATCGTCCAGATCTTTTTGGGATTGGCTTCGATTCCTCGAGCGTTGACAATAAACCCAAGGAATTTTCCGGATGCGACCCCAAATTGACATTTCAGCGGATTGATTTTCATTTTGTATTCTTGGAGGATATTAAACATTGGCTCTAGGTCCTTAATATGACAAGCAGAGAATTGTGATTTCACTAGCATGTCGTTCACGTATAGCTCCATGGTTTTTCCAATTTGGTTGGTGACCATCTGATTAACCAATCGTTGGTAAGTTGCACCGGCGTTCTTCAGTCCAAAAGGCATAACTTTGTAGCAATAGAGTCCCAGATCGGTCATAAAGATGGTATGCTCTTAGTCGGGCTAGTGCATGGGTATCTGGTTGTAGCCTGAATACTCATCCATGAAAGATAGAAGTTCATGTCCAACCGTTGAATCTACGTGCTGATCGATTCGAGGAAGCAGAAAACTATCTTTAGGGCAAGCTTTATTCAAATATGAGCAGTCGACACATGTTCTCCATTTCCCATTTGGCTTTCGGACAATACAGGGTTGGATACCCATTTCGGCTACAGTGCATCTCTAGTAAATCCATTCGATTTAAGCTTATCTAGGCAGATCTCTCTGGATCCATACCATGTCTTTTTTGTTTGTTCGACGATGTACCACGGGTCAATGTTCAATGTGTGGCTCGCGATGTCCAGGGAGATTCCATACATGTTAGAATATGTCCAGGCAAACATGTCGAGGTTTTCCCAAAGAAATTCAACCAATTCCTCTTGCATTTGTTGGCTTAACTGAGATCCAATCTTTGTCATTCTTCACTATCATCAATCGGGACATCGATCGTCAGTTCGACCGGAGAAGCTTAACTGTCTTTACTTTCATCTTCACTTTCCTTATCTTTCGGGTCAAGATCTCTTTGGAATTGGTTGGGGTGCTTGGGCCTAGGATCAGGCACCAATTGTCAATTTTCAACAAATCGGACGTAGAGAGATTCCTTACGCCCTTTCCTTTATCCTTTTGTTGTGCTTCGCGCAGCTCAGCAACATAACAGGCTCATCCAGTAGCCTGATCTCCTTGAACGACTCCAACTCCACAATCAGAAGGAACTTTAGAGTCAAACACTATAGGGCAATGGCAGCTCTGAACTCAACTAGGGCTGATCGGCCTAAGAAAGCATTGTACGGCGAGTCTATATCTAGCATAAATAATTGCAATATCCGGACTCTCTGGCTTTCTCCGGTTCCTAACTCCACTGGCAATTCCACCACTCCAGTGGGTATGGTTGCACTCCTGTTGAAGCCATGAATGCGAGACTGACAAGGCTTCAAATCTTTAGCTTCCATTTTCATTTGGTCATAGGCTCGCTTAAACAATATATTCACAGAACTTCCATTGTCTACCAAGATCCTCTTCATCCAAGCAGGACCTACTTGAGTTGATATGATAAGTGGATAGATGATTGGGGCTTCGACCTTGTCGGCATCTCTGTCTCGAAAGACGATGTTGTTAGTCATCGTTTTCTGTTTCTTGGCTGGACCCCCATCTTCCAAACTACTACAACACTCGAAGCTCGCATGCCTAATAGAATTGGCAACTCCATTTCCTTCCAGCTTCGATCAGCTGAATGAGGACCACCACTAACAGTATTTATCACTAGCCTCCCATCAGTACGAGCTGGTTCCTCCTGTCTTGCTTGATTCAGTACATGATTTTGATTTAATGGGCCTACACCTCCAGACTACGGCGCCTGCATAAACTGCTCTAACTTCCTTTCTCTTATCAACTTTTCAATGAGATCCTACAAATGACAGCACTTATTCGTGTTATGGCTGTAGTTATCGTGGAATCTACAAAACTTTCCCGTCTAGATTTGCTCCTTTGATGATGGTTTCGGTGTAGGTTTCGTATATTGGATGGTAATACAAGTCTGTAAGTACACATTCTCCAGCGGCGTATTCGAAGGAGTATAATTATCAAACATGGAAGCCCTACATCGAGGATCACGATTCTGATCCCGTTTCTTATTTCGATCCTCATTATCTCTCTGTTGATTCTATTTATTTTGTATATTCAATTGCACTTTTTCGAAATTCTCCCCGGTTTATTTAACATCTGCATTACTCTGGGTTCCTTCCACACTGGACCCTGCATCATCCTTTCTTCTAGACTGTTTCGCATCCTCCCTTCTTAAGAATTGGATGCCTTGGAATAGAAACGGTTCTATGAAGCAGGGGTTTTTCGGCTAATCAGTTGCCGAACTCAGAATCAGGATCAATCCCCTTAGTTAGTGCCATCAGAATAGAGTTATCATTGGGATTGCTAATCTCAATACATGCAACATGAAATCTTTCTAGATAACATCTGAGTGTCTCTTCGAGAGCCCGAGTGATACTGGACAAAGTGTTAACATCTTTTGGCCTTGTTACATGCATCCGGAACTGCTCAATAAACTTTTTCACCAACTGATAAAAATACGAAATAGATCGAGGTGGTAGATGGGTAAACCACATGGTAGCTATGCCCCCAAGAGAGATCGAAAAACTCTGGCACTTAACTGCATCATCAGCTCATGCAACATTCATCAACCATTCGTACTTCAAAATATGCTGATTAGGATCTGAGTTCCCTTCATAGATGGATAGAGTTGGCATCCTGAATGGCCGAGGTGGTTCAACATAAAGTATGTCATCAATGAAGGGGAATGACTCCAAGAGATTCCCCATTCGTCATTAGTGAGACCCTGACTTTCATGGATTATTTGACGTATCATCGTTGGTATATCTGGCATTTAGACATTTTGAGCACACTGGGCCAAGGTGTGGTCGGGTTCCACAATGTGAGGCTGGGCCAGACAAGATCGACGGTCCTGGTCTTGCCTCCTTGGTTCTAAGTCTTCAAGGACATAAGGTTTGGGAGTATGTTGACGTTGGATCAGATCTGTCCAGTTTCGGGCATCCACTCCCAATTCTATAGCAGCGGTGGCGGTGTGGTTGTCTGTAACACGATGAGCAAGATTACCTTCCCGGGAGGACGGTACGGTCTGATAGCTGGTTGATGGGCCAACTCTTGGTTGCCCAATAGTCAGTGTATGCTAATGTCCAGTAGCTTAGGTATAACTCCCATCTAGCGGTGGGCGCGTGGATCTGTGATGATAGTCTGAAGAAGATGAACTCTCAGTAGATGAATAGGAAGCCTGATCCCTTCTGGATCTCCTAGGCCTTTGGCGATCCAGCTGATTGGTCAATTCTGTATTGGCACGTAGTTGTTGAGTAAGTTGCTAACGGCTCTATGTCAGCTCATGCATTATCATGTGAAACTCTTCCTTGGTGACAGGGCCTTGCGGATCTGACGGTCCGACAACATTCTAACCAGTCGGAGGTAGTTGCACGGCATTCTGTCGATCACGCCATTCTGGATCTACAGTAGCATAAGCGGTCCTTGTGTTAACCATGATGAATAGCGAAGCTCCTTCCTAGACTTGGTGCAAATCTAAATAGGATGGAAGAACTTTGAACTTGAGATCTGAATCTTCTTCTTAGATTTATGCAATCCGATATCGATTGTAAATCCAACGAGCAGGAGAAAAAACTAGGTTTGTTCTCAGCGAAAGCACCCAAGTATTTGTACCAAAATTGGGCACAACACTCTTCGAAAGTATTTGAAGAGATAAAATGAAGAAAATAAATGGAAAAAGAGGATTATCTAACAAGCACTTCTAAAACAGATAAGAGAAATGCGCAGGAACACAGGGATTTACAGTGGTTCGGCGTACGGCCTGCATCCACTATGAAATTGATGACTTTGATTAACTTTTACGTGATATTTACATCGTATTACAACAATGAATTTTGAGTACTACAATGATCTTTGAGTACAAAAATGATTTTGGCAGAGTCTGGACGTAGGAGAACCAAAAGTCCCTTTTCTATAGGTCCTAGGCTACTATTTATAGGTGTAGGTTGCAAGTATCTTGCTTAGATCTCGGATGACCCTTTCTCTAACGTGGGCGGGCCCACACGATTGATCCCATGTCATTTGCACTCGGTCCGTGATCGATATGAACGAATTTCATTCGATCAAGATCTATCCCAATCGAGTCGAAATTAAGCATGAACATTCTTTATGTTGTACGTAAGCTCCAGTGAAAATTTGGTAGCATTTAGACTTGTAGATTGTGAGTTATGATCGATGCAAGTTTGGATTTATTGAAGGCTGTTGAATTCACATCGATCCCCTTCACATCACTCTGTTCTTATCGCTCCGAGCACGAGCTTGCTAGTTGACATGGCGCTAACTTCTTGAATCGATCCACTTTTCACGCCAAATCGATCGAGTCTATCCTATGTATAAGCCTCGTTCGTATCAATCGGCTCTACCTCATTTCGTATCGATCTTGCATTGTTCTTCGTATCGGTATGTTGTACCTTACTTCATATCAAACCCTGAAGTATTTCGTATCGATTGCTCAGTGTTCACTTCATACCGATAGATGGATGGTCTCTTCGTATCGATCATATAGTAGCAGATTTCGTATCGATGGGAGGTGTTGACTTCGTATTGACCTGTGGTCGATTGATACGAAGTACGTTTGAAGCTGGATCGATACGAAATGGACTCCCGTGTTACTATTGATGGATACGAAGGGGACAGTCGTTGCTGGATGCAAAGAGAAGTTTGGATATGAAATGAGGCTAGTTCACCAATGGATTCAAGTAGTACCAATGCGAATGAGGTTGCTGGTGGATAATAACAAGTTTATTCCCTTAGCTTGCATCGATCACATCTTGAGCATACGAACTCTAATTGATCTGAAATTTGTAACGTCGGCTTTCATGGATTAGCTTGTCATGTCATATCAATTGTTGCTTGATTTGGACTCGGATAAAATTTATCGACATCCATAGTGAACCTGTGTATAACCGATCTTCGGAGTGAACCGACTTTTGTTTCTAGTCAATTCCTTGGTATCATGGCCTTGCCAAAAGGTAGGATAACAAATATCTTGCCTAGAATTCTATTTTATATATATAAAGGAATAATTTTCACAACGTTTTATAGTTATGAAGTGTATTGTTTTAAATGTGATAATATTTATTTATTATCACTATTGTTTTCTCAATTATGCTTAATTTAAATAAGCATTGACTGGTGTTTTTTAATTGCTAAATGATGCTCAATTTATCTAATAGCATTTATAGCTTTGATTTAAATCGAGCCCTTTGTGAATTAATTTCCATGATTTGACTATGAGGTGATCGAACAATACGATTAAGTTAAAAACTTGCCATTTAATTATAGCGATTTAAGAATTGAACTTTAATAAAAAGTTGTAAATATAGTCTAAATATTAAGATAAAACATTTGAGGAAAATTGATTATAATAAAGAAGAATTATTATAATATAAAATGATTTTATATAAAGGAAATTTTATATAAATTTAGTTTGTAAAATATGTTTAAAAAGGATTTATGAATCTAAATCCGAGAATTTTTTAGGAATGAAATAGCAGTAGTTTTGAAAAAAACTAAAAGTGAATTTATTTTGGGAATTAAAATTGAAAAAGAGATGCATTTTCTTTGGGATAATTTAGAGGAAATTGCTTCGATTTGTTTTGGGGTAATCTAAATAATCTTTTAAGTGGCAATCAGATGTTTGCTTAGGCGAATGTTGTGGAATACTTAGTAAATTATTCCATTATCAATTTGCGACCGAAATGAGGTCAAATCTGAATAAATCCAAAGTGAGTTTTAATAAATAAATTGTTTGAAGTTATTATATTTGAGAATATATCTAATATTCTTTCAAAGATGAGTTTTGAAAATTAAAAACCAGGTATTTCATTTTTAAGTTTCCTTATAGGAAGTTATTTAAAATAAAAGGTGTTTTGATAAAAGGAAATTATAAAACTCTTGGATAGAAAATAAATAATTTACTCAGGTAAATTGGGTTAAATTAAATAAGAAGGTTTTGATAAACATTATTTTATTAAAACCATATAGTTGTTTAAAACATCTAAGTAATGTGAACTATTTGCAGTTTTGGGTCAAGCCATGAAACATGATTCATTTTAACACTCTAAATTAAAGAGGTTAATAGTTTGACTCGGTTTTAAGAAACCATAATTTGATTTGATCCCCATCTAGTTCCTTGAAAAAAAAAGTAAGTAAAATTTGTATGAACTTTTAGGATAGAGAAGAGTATTATACAAGTAAATAAAGTAGAATAAGCTATGATTTGAAGTTTTATAAAGAAATAACTTTATAAAATATTTTTAAAATTGGGTGAAAATTTATGAAATAGTTCATAAATAATTTTAGTACTGAATAAAATAATAAGTGAAAAATATAAGTGATTTAGATAATTATCCGAGTATAACTTTAGGAAAAAATCAATGTAATTAGGAAACTAATAAAATTTAGAGTATAATTTTCCATTTTTGTTCGAGTGAGTTTGGATAATCTTCTAAGCAATAACCAAAGGATAATGAGAAAAATGGTACACTTAGATAATATCTATATTTTTGGACAATTAAGAAAATTTTGAACCTAAGTCAAAATTTTGTCGGTTAGTTATTTGACATTTTGAAACAATGTTAAGTGATAAGTTTTCCCTTATGGAATTTGATTGACTATTAGTGTTAATTTATTCCTTTATGTGATTTGATTGATTTGATTGAATTGAGTTGAAGTGATTGTTGTGTGATTACATATACCATTGTCTATAAAGTTAAACTTTATGGACAAAGGATTTTGAGCTGTAGTTATTAGGACCTAAATCTCGGTGATTTTTGAAAAAGAGATTTTTGAAGATGTTGGAAAAGGAATGATACTTATTAACTCTAGTTGATATTTTTAGAGGAACCAGAATACCACCGGACGCTCCATACTTTTTAATTCTAGAGTTTCGCCATACTTGATTTAGAGGAATCCCCCTCCTTGTCGTTTTGAGTTTTGATTTTTGATTTATCTCGCCTGAGAAATTGGAAAATAAAATTTTGAATTGGAAAAACTGGGTATTTAGATCTAAATTTGTCATCTAAAAATTATTGGATGCATAGCATCTATTATAGGATATTCTCTTGTTTGTTGCATATGATTGAGGTATGGTTGTGGGTTTCACGTAGATTTATATTAGAGTAGTTTTTGCATGTAGATACATCACATTGCTTTTCTCAGTCTGATTCTCTTTTAGATTTCATAAGTACCGGTATACAAGAGATTACTATTTGATTCTTGTGCATCTGCATATGCATGGAAGATAATAAATTGCTTGCTAAGAATATAAATCAAATGCAAAAAGGTACATGATAAACTTAGAAAATTTAAATTGGTTGATGATTTTATGCCCCAGATATGGGAGGTCACTTGGCTTTTGTTTTCTTTGATTAGTTTGAAGCCCGTAGAGGCCATTTGTAGTCGTATCAATCGAGCCACACAAAGGAGACGCTGGTGAAATGATTCTAAAAATGTAGGAGTTAGAAAATTTTCAAAGAATTTTGGAAAATTTTCGACAACTAAAATTTGATTCTCCGGGTTATACCTTGGAATGAATGAATAGAAGAGAATTAGTGGTATAAGTGAATGAACTTAAAAGACTTAGAAACTTTAGAATATATTCCAGCTAATGTATTTTAAAAATAAGTTTAATAACTCATTTTAATTAATAGTTTGGAACATAAGCGTTTGGAAATATTTCCATCCTTAGGAATTTCGGGGACGAAATTCACTTAAGGGAGGAGAATGTAACAACCCAAAATTTTGGTCATTTCATATTAAATGTTTAATTAATTTTAAATATCTAATTAAGTAAATTTTAGAATTCAATAACTTATAACTCAAATATAGGGAATAATTAAATATTTGAATTGTGAATTAAATGTTAATTAAATGGATTTAATAATTATATTTAACTCCTTTTAATTAATAAATAATATTGGTGAATTCAATGTGTAAAAATTCAGTTAAAATATAAATAAACCAGATAAATATCGATAATTGAATATAAAAAAAATGATATTTAAATTTGTGAAATTGTCGTTCTGGGGCGTGGTCACGGATATCGACGAAACTAGTTTCATTGGATCCGTAGTAGTGAATTATATTACGCCATCAAATTTCATGATGATTGGACTTATCATTTGGTTGTGCGAGATAGAAATGCGTTGAAACTAGTATCGAGAATTTTATATAATAATTGGGTTTAAAAATCTATCTTTTACATATAATCGAATTTGTTCTCGAGACTAGTTCCATTGCGTTCGGAATAGAGATATACAATATAGAACGCCAGGCGGTGCGCCTCGATTGGAGTTTGTAAATTTTAGTTTGTGAATAGTGCTGGTTAGAAAAATCTATATAAGGCCCCAAACCCATTCATTTGCAAGCCAAATTCTTAAAACCCTTAAATGTATGTTAGCCGCCAGTCTCTAACCTCACATCCAACGGTCACCATCACTCGAAGCTGCTAGGGCAGTTTTTGGGCGAAGTGGTCAACATGGGGAAAAAACGGCATGGTGAGACAAGCAAGATGGTCGAAGGGACCGAGTATTTTCCCGGGTTGTCTTTGAGGTTTTGGAGATCGTGGAAGGGGCTAAAGATTTATCGTAGCATTTTATTTTCTACTGTATTGTATAGTATACCTATCGACGTTTGTAAGGTCAAGATTTATAACTGTCCAGCTAATAAGGTTTGTTTTTAACTCTGATATACTCTCTATGTTTACATCGACAGTTTCTGCTATCCTTGTTATATTATATATTGTTGACTCCGCTGTGACCGTTTCCCTCTATTCTTTGTTCTTTTTTTATTTACCTTAAAAATCTTCCCTTTTGTTGATTGGATGCTCGACATTGAAACAAAGTGGTAGTATTCGGTGTCAACTTTTGATGGTCAAAAAGGCTGGTCGTTACAGCAATTGAAGACTGTAGGAGCTGATCCAAGCAGAGTATCCCTAGGCTCTTGGAGCAGACAGTGTAGTTGTCAGTCTCCCATTTGTTTCTACTTTGAGTGGTAGATAAGTACATATTGTCTATAGCATCACTTAAGTATAGATATGGGTGTGTAACCCAGATATGACTCTACTTGGGACTTGCATTTGTTGTACAGTCAATTCTCATCACTACTGGATTTGATTTATATTGTATACATTTATATTTCTAACTATTCTGGGCATTATTGTAATAACCTTATTTTACATGGAGATTTCTCATATTTAGATGTTGATTTTATGTATGAATGATTCGCTCATTAGATATGGTTTTCATGATTTCTTATCGATTTAATTTATATGGGTGATGACACTTTTCTGCATGATCTTGTGATACATGTTATTTTAGGATATTTTGATATTGATTTTGCTATCACCCTTATTCCATATGTATTATCATTATATCTATTTAACATCTACATTATAGACTGGTATGTTGCATTATTGTATTTCATTTCAGTATTATGTAGTGTCATATATATATTCTTAACTGAATATTGATATACCATGTACATTTGTATTACATATCACCAATTCGATTGACTCTGTGATCTTTGATATTTATTATGTATCGTGTATTGTTCTATCCTGGTAGCACATGTGTTTTTTTGCTCTGTACCGATATTGCGTATGTATATGTGAGTTATTTATTTGACATTTAAATATATACCAGTGTTAACCAAGGGAATATTCACATGCATACCCCATATCACCTCATTCTCTGTATTATCCGAAGGTATTACTCAGCAATACTCTTGGATAATATGGATATAGAGGTGGGGGCATTTCACAAAACTTTATCGGATGCCATTGCTAACTATAAAAGAAGGAAAGAAAAAGAAAAAGAGAAGAGAGCTATAGAAAATGTAGCGCACTTAAAGATCAAATCTAATCAAGGAATTTAGGTGAGTAATATCATTTTGTTTTAGGTTTTTTTCACCTATGTTGATTACAACTTTGATTATTTATGATAAAATTTATATAATATGAGTTTATACATGATAAACCTTTATTTAATGAATGTTTGGGTTGAAAAAGCTTTACTAGAGAATGTTTAGCCATGACTCTCGACTCCAGTGATTTTTAATACCGTGAAAATTTAATGTGATGGAGATGGGTGTTAAAATTGAAAATTTTCCCACGTCCAAAATACATAGTTATGAATAACTGAAGCAACTCGTGTATTAGATAAATACCGAAAAATGACTAAAAAGTAGAGATGTTGGTAAAATTGTGCATATAAACGTATTTATAAATTTATAGAATTTTATAAGTATTTTTCCAATCATAAACAACTAATTTCAAAAGTAATATCTGAATGTTGTTACCAAATATTAATGCAGTCGAGACCCCATATATGCATGCTAATATCATGACTTAGTAATAATAGAACAAGATCCTATAAAAGAGTTGTAAAAATAAAATAAAGGATATTGCAACAAATTAAAAGTGAAGGTAGAACAAATAAGGAGGCAACATGTGGAAAGACATGCAAACACGTGCTCAGAACTATAGACGAGAACAGTTAGATATGCAGGCTATATTACATGTGCGGAAATGAGAGACTAGTCGAAAGTGTTATTTTAAAGGTATAACACCCGAAACCTAACATGAAATACAAATAATAAGGAAAAGGTTTTAACTAAATGAACCGAATAAGAGCATAGCCAAAAGCAACGGTCGAAGATTGCCAGAGGTGTTTCAAAAGAGAGTGCAAAAACAAGGTTTCCCAAGGACAAAACCCGAAGGAGGTGATTCGATAACTGAGGTATGGTGACTTTCAAGGAGAGTCAATACCAAGACCTATTAGCATTCAAAGGAAAGCTAATACCGAAACCCAAAGCTTAAATGACTGAAGGTTGAACTTAGAATTTTCTAACGCATGATGCACCGTGAAAATAATACCGAGGCTTAAGGTGGTCAAGGGTAGGCTTGGAGCCTAACGAAGCTAAAAGAATAGCTAAAGCTAAAACTTAATAAATGAATACTTAGGTGAAATTTGGGGAGTTAAAGTTAAAAAGTAAATAAGTAATAACTTACAAATAGTGTGGGTGGGAAGGACTATTGACGCCGAATGGGAACGCTCATTTGAATGCGCCTACTTTAATAGGTAATGTTTGACATTCAACTTTCGAAGGGATGTTGGACATCGAAGCGGATTGTACGCTATCGAAATAGTAGATATAACTCTCTTATAGGGTTCAAGTTTAAGAAAAAGATAAAGAGACCATTTAGAGTTGTCCTTTGCAGCATAAAAATAATGAACCAAGACTGCTTGTGGTTGTATGTTGATATATAAACACAAAGAACTGAGGTTTCTCAAGGATGTACTTTGTAGCATAATACTTAAAGAACTAAGATTGCTTCGGGATGTAGCTTGGAGAATAAACTAAGTTATAGACTAACCAAGACGGTTGATGTTCTACCTTGCGGTATAAGACTAACTAGTGAGCTAATGAGACAGGGAGGAGATGTACATTTCAGCATAGAAATTGTAATAAATGAAACCAAATATAGTTTCACAGGTAATATTTCTAAAATCTAAATATGATCCCAGTTAGGTATTGTATTTGAGACCCTAAACCTATGATGGCATCTGGTATAGTTTTATTAAGACATATTATGTATGTTTAAATCAACATATATTTTACTATGACTTATGATAGTCTTATATTAATTGTGTAATTGAGGCTACTACGGAGGAAAACCCGTTTTGTGATTTATCAGCCTGGTCCACTAGTGAAGGAACTTAAATGGGAAATGATATTATTCATACAAGATTTATGTCAGATCCATGTGTTTATTGTTTTTCCTTTGTAAACTCATGAGTACTCAATTGAGTAGGCTGAGTTTGTAGGTTTTTAGATTCCAATTCTTGATTGAAGGTAGGACCCTGACCAAGACAGTGTTGAAGACGAAGATGGGCTGAAAGCCTTACTATTATTATTATATATTTTTATTAGCTTAAATTCCACCCTGTGATGTAAATATTTATCAAGTCCAAGGGACTACAAAGGTCCAACATAATTATAGTTAGATCTTTTATGCCAGTATGTAATGATTTATATTTTTTCCCTACATGCGCATGATTGAGAATTTAATCAAAAAACGTGTGTATAGACTATTATGTGTAATGAACTTCATTTAGTTACTCTATTTACCTAGATTGTTATATATTTACACTAAACTCATTCTATCATCGAAAGATAATTCCAAGTTGATTACAACATATCATGGTTCCATTTGTAGACTTAGTGATGGGGATGTTACAAGCATAAGAGCGAATCATAGTACTTATAGACATGCCTAATTATAAGAGAAAAAGGGGATTAAGGGATATATTACTCACCTTAGCCTTTCATTAACTTGACCTCTATTAGTCTTTATGTTCTTCTAGCTTTTATCTTCTTCTGCTCATTTTTCTTGCCTAGGTTTTTACCCCCATTATTATGTTTTAAAGCCTTTTTTAAGTGAATGAACATAATATGAGGTAGTGATTAAGTTTATCATTTCATAAAAAGTTAGGCCACTGACCCTTCTTAGCTTTTTTTCCTATATAATTCACTTTATGTGGTTCTGTTATGTAACAACATAATAAATAAATATATACCCAAATACTTATCACGTTATGTCATTATTTATTTTAATCCAACTAATAATAAGTAAATGTCCCAAAAATATACACTTTGTCCACTCCTCATGTTTTCTCATTTAATTCCACTACCAAATCATTTAAATATTTATTCTCATAATTAATTCTATATTCTTTTATTTACTTATTTATCAATTGGATCTTACAAGCTTCTCTCTTTATAGGAATTTCATCTCTGAAATTCAAACAAGGCATGGTAGTGATTTTGGTCTGCCATCCTAGCATAAACACATAAGTTCCCTACAAATATGTAGCAATAAAATGTACTGGTGTACCAATTAATATAAACCAACCATAATATCACATATAAACATGGATTATAATAAAACATAACAAATATACATGCTAATCTAAGCAAACTACCTAGGATAAGTCCTCTTGAACTTATCATTTGTTTCCCAAGCACAATTAGCTCAGTTCTCACTCCATTGTGCTTGCACTAGCTTCACTACCTTATTTCGAAGCTCCTTCATGTCTCGATTTACTATCCAGAATGGTTTCCACTTTCCACTCATAATTCATATTTGGTTCAATGAAAAAGTCTTCCATAGCTCTTTGATTTACTATTACCTTAAGGTCTCGAACACATTTCCTTAAATATGATACAAGAAACACCCAGCAAAAGCACTTGGTAACTCAACCCTATAGGCTGCTTTACCGATCCTCTTCAGTATCGAAAATGGCCAACATACCTTTGCACCAACTCCAAATCATTCCACCTCTTATCGACATAACACTTATGCCTTAATTGAGCACCTTTCATTCTTTTCTGAATCAGCTCAACCTTCTCCAAAGCTTTCTTACAAGATCAGGCCCAAAACGAGTCTATCTTTCATCTCACACAAACATACTAGTGACTTGCATGGTCTTCCATACAATGCCTGGAAAGATGCCATCCGAATACTGGATTGTTAATTATTGTTGTATTAAAATTCACCAAGTGCGAGTGATCTTCCCAAGATCCACCGAAGTCTAATACACATGCGTAAAACAAATCCTCAAGCACTCTATTGACACTTTTGGTTTATCCATCTGTCTGTGGATGGTATGCCATACTCATGCATAACTCCAAACCCAAAGCATTTTGTAGGCTTCACCAAAATTCATTATTAAACAATGGGTCTCGACGACTCACTATAGCACTCGATACTCCATGCATGCTTATTGTAGTCTTCACAAACATCTCGGCTAACCTTATTGTTGTCCTTGTAGATTTCACTAGAATAAAATGAGCACTCTTAGTTAATCTGTCTACCATGACCCATAGTTAAAAGAGTAAAAGGATCATTAAAATGTAGTATGACCTTTCTATGATGTATTTAGAAGCAAAACTATGGTCAAAATACAGACACATAATTTAATTGGTGAAAAATACAAGAAAAGGAAAAAAATTCATAAGTAACAACAATTTAGCAATTTGAATATAAATTAAGGCATATGAAAACCAATAAAACAAAACACAAAATAAAACATGTAAAAACTATCTAATTCAAACATCTGAAATTAGGATTCAGATGTCTGAAACAAAGATTCAAACATCTGAATTCGAAATCAGACGACTGAATGTTTAAGAAAAAAATAACATTTACATTTAGACATCTGAATGTAAATCCAGATGTATTAATTTAAATTAAGATGGTTGAAATAAATCCAGACATCCAAATTATACGATCAGACGTCTGAATGTCTATAAGGGGCTGCAGGTTGAACCTAAACTCGTTTGGGCCAATATAGACGGTTGATACTATCTTGTCTTGTTTAGTTAATAATGTTAAAATGTTGAATGATGTATATTTGATACATATAGCATGAAACCATGGAATAATGATTATTGAGGACACTTGCATTGATATGTGTAAGCTAACAATAAATAATGTTGGTATAATAGGACTGTATAAGAGTATTCATAGATTAGGAGGTGTATGAGATACACGGTCATTTACTCAATGTTAGATTGGGATATGTATGTAATACACAGGCGATGCCTCGATGATGGGCCTTTCAGAAGGTGTGTTTGACATACGGTCATTGCCGCAATGATTGAAAAGGTTTATGCAACATATGGTTATTGCCTCAACGATGGACAAAGGAATGTTAATTGCTCATGTAGTTATCCCTATTACTAGCATTTACCATAGATATAATGTGATCATAGAATGGTTAAACTGAATTGTTATGAAAGTAGGCCAAAATATTAAAACAAGTAACTATGAAATGATGAGAGTAGTATTAGGCATAAATGATGCTTTATTAGTATGATAATATCATAGAGATATTTCCTTACTCATCGGGTATAAGTCCAACCCCTTACATATTTCCATTTTATCAATATATGATATGTTGATAGGGTTTTGGGGAACGTTGGACGTAAGATAGTGTCAATGGAGATCAATAGAGATAAATATTTTATAGTGGGCAGAACAACTATAGAATATTTAACATGGGAGTTTGGCGAAAAGGCTAAAACTACTGAAAAACACCACTCAGGATGCATACATTTACGTATTGTTTTCTACTATTTGGTGCTTTATGTTATTTAGAACTACGTATTCTAAAGTGGTATCAGAAACTAATGTGATAACTCCTATGGGTATTTCTAGCTTTACTTCAGATATTTATGTTATCTATGCTATTATATTTTATTCCTTCAACCGCGAATTCAAGAAGTGTAGTTGAAGTAGATTATTCTGTGTACTATTTATGTCATACTTTACCCTAATGGTCAATCGTTTACGGTCCTTGAGCTTTGTGCTTCGATTAGAACAAAGAATCAGAGGTGTGATGCATGGGATTTTCGACCCTCAAAAGTCGACACTAATACATCATGGTATGCACGTGCCGCAAATTCAAGTGCTGGAAAACTCGACCATTAAGGGAAAGAAGAAAATAAAGACAAAATAGAATCTTACATGAATGGAATAATATATATTATTTCAACATATAATCTTTAAAGAAGAAAATTTTAAATACATTTGTCAAAGTTTTACTTAAAACCAACATGGCCAGTTATAAATCTATGTCCTTACAAATGCGGAATACACTAGTACATAAGTGTGGTGGAAACGGATAACAATCTTTAAAAGAATTTTCTAATTCCATGCTCCGAGCTCTTCCAAAATACTCTAAAATAAACTTAACTACTAGGCTGTCCGGAAGAATAGGACACACAGAGTTTAAGGGAAAGAAAATAAACTCCGAGTCAGTCATGGAACTAGTATGAGAAATTCAAAATATGAGTATTTGAAAACAAAATGTATCTCATAAGACCACACCGCACATAAATACGAAATGATTTTTTACCTTATGATAACCAAATCGCGTAAAATCCAGTGATATTATTTTCAATGACATTCTTCGAAAACCTTTAAAAATAAATATATTCAAATAGGCAAAAAAAATTCATTAGTTAAATTTGATGGCATAATAGGTTTACAACTAAAACCGAAGGAACTTATTGGAGATTAGGATTTCCAAGGAATACCAAGGTAAGGGACTGCCTTCCTTATAGTATAGTTAGAAGAATGTGTAGAGGAATGGCATCTACGAAACCTTTGCAAATTAAGACCGACCTATCTGCAGATCTATCTGGTGGTAGATAGAACCGAATATGATATCACCCTGGCTATTCCCGACCTATCTGAGAGTTCTCATACTATATACCACATTTTTTTTACCCAACGTCATAAAGGGTGCAAAATAAATCTAGAAAGGTGATATCATACTCTAATGGTTGCGATCCACTTAGCCTTAAGCATACCCGTTTCACATTCCCCAAGCGTGAGGCTAGAGGTAACATTTATCTTTCTTTACTTAAAGTGCCATATTGCCATTTCCAACAACACATTATTGTTTCCAAAAAAGTAAAACCTCTGAGCTTATACGTCTCAGAGAAAGATGTTAAGTATAAGAGGGGTTACCTCTTACACCCCCAAACAAATGTATATTTGTAGAGATCAATGCACCATGATCTTTGAAATTCAATGTTAGACATTCATCCATACAAGTAGTCCAAGAACAAGATAAATTGAAGGCACTCCCCTATCGCATCCCGTCAGGAATTACTCCTAGGATTAGTATCAAGTAGTCCTTACATATGAGGATCCTAGAATAAAAGGACCACTGCTATTTATTTATCTTAGGAGATACACCAAAATCATCAACAAGAAATCCTTCCCTTATGTAGATCCCGGCCTTCAACTTCATTGTCTTTAACATGTCTCCACTTTCGAACTCATAAATCGGTTCGAAGTGGTTTTCGGATAGGAATCAACCCAAATCCGGTCCTGGTTCCTTCGAACCAATCATCAATAAAAAGATG
This sequence comes from Allium cepa, assembly GCA_030765085.1. NCBI lineage: Eukaryota > Viridiplantae > Streptophyta > Magnoliopsida > Asparagales > Amaryllidaceae > Allium > Allium cepa. The sequence continues at coordinate 594,780,488 of CM060928.1, forward strand.
TTAAGTAAATAGGTGCTTACCATTTAATTTATTCTCTTTATCAAAAATATCTTCTAGAGATATATCTTTAAAACATTTTTTTTGGTATATACGGAATCATTAAACCTCATTTATCAAATCTTTGCTTGATTAAAACCTTTTTAAATCTTGGAATACTTCCAAATAATGTCATCCTTTATTTAAGAAAATGTCTTCAAATCATTTATTTAAATCTTAACAAAGATTCCCAAATCATTACTTTTAAATGGGTCAAAAAGATTGTTATAAAGACATCGTTTACTGTAAACCCAAAACAATTAATTTTAAGTAAAAGGATCCATAGGAATTAAAATAATTCCAAATAATTTATTTAAATTTCGACAAAAGATTTCTTATTTCCAATACATATCTTTTTAATTGGTTGAAACCATTTTGTCTAAGATGGTAAATCCAAATTAGTTAGTATTCAAGTAAAATGAACCCACAAAAGTTAATAATTCTACTCAACATCAATTTCCGTACTCAACCTTTACTATCCATCGAATAGCGGTGAAATTAGCTTTTAAATTCACACGGATATTACGGGTTTCCTCCTTAGAATTTAACACCAAGTATATGAAGATTATCTCTATTCAATCCAAGTTGCAATTAATTAATTATAAAAATTAAATCTTTTATACTAGTCTTGTTTCTGACTTTTCAATCTTATCTATCCCTGACCCAGGAAAGAGGCCAAGTGAACCAGGGCACTGGTTACTCCTAAACATCTCCTTAGTTTAATTACATCCCATTCGAATCTCACGAATAGAAAAATTATGTCTACTCATCGCTTTTAGAGCCAAGATTAAATCTCTTGATTATAACAAATTTTCTTTAAATCATTTATTTAAACTCTTTAAATAAATTATAAAACCCTCAAATCATCTTTGGAATAATTAGTTATTTGTTTGAAAACATTTATAAAATACTTGGTAAAGAATACATAAGTTTAAATCCATATTCTAAAAGTGCAGCAAAAAGTGCTGCAATAGTGTTGCAAATAGTGCTTTTAAGCTTTTTTGATCAAAACAACTTTTCTATCATTTGAAAATCCATCTTTATAAATTAAATTTCTTTTAAAAAGTTTAAAAACATTTGTATAATTTTATCCTATATTTTTAAAGAATTAAAAAAATATCATTTGTAAAAAATTGTTGCTTTGGTTTTTGAACAGCCAAACCGCGACTATTTTGAAAACTTGTTTTGCTCATATTTCGAATATACTAAATGAAATATCAATCATTTTATTTTATTTGAAAACTATGATTATAAGAGTTTGAAATTTTTTTATTATCAAGAATTTCGACTCCGAATCCATCGTGTAAATGGATTTAACTTTCTACGACGCGAAATCGCGAACTGCCGTTATTCGACGCGCCTATTTTTGACTCAATTTTCATAACTTGTCAAAAGTTCATAAAATTGTATTTTAGTATTTATAAAATATTTCTAAACCATTTTAAATCATTTCAAAGAGGTTTAATGATTCCATATCACTTTTATATCTTGATTCGGAAAGTAATTTCCTTATGTAATATCAATGTGTATTTAACATGATTTGTTTAAGTAATTTAAAAAACTATAGTAATGATCAAAGCTAGGAAACATCCATAGAAATCATATCACATTATATATATATATATATAGTTTCTCACCTTTATTGGATATCAAACTTAGAAAAACGAACTATAGTTTCACTATAATATATATAGAGTTCCTCACCTTTATTGGATATTAAACTTAGGAAAAAGGACTACAATCGAACCAAAGTCTATGGAGTCGAGCCCGGGACCTTGGGAATGCTTGGCCTAGCTTGGAAAGAGGTGGAGTGCTTGGCCTTGGTGGTAGGATGTGGTGGTAAGAGGTGGTGGCCGTGGGGTTTGAGTGAGGAAAGGAGTGACTTGCCTTGGTTTTGAAGTGGATTACTTATGTATATATACTTATGTAAATTTAATTTCATTTTGTAATATTTCTCTTCATAATTTTATAAAGGTAGGAAGCCACTGAACAGCTTGAGAACGTGGAAGAGATAAAGTAGAATAATGCGTAGAATTATGAACAATATGGTGGGTATTTTAATGAAAATTTGGAAATAATTATCTAAATGTATAATTACTCTTCTCCTTGCCCACACTCCTCCATTCCCTCAAGACAAATGACAAGGCCACCCCCTTGTACTTCCATGTATGTGATGATGATGGCATGTAAGTGAGTTGATGTTTGCTTTTTAGGGTAGAAAATATCTTGGATATTTATACTATTACCATAGGTAAATTCTAATGTAAATGGTAAGTATATTTGTATTTATATATGTGTTCATGTATATTTTAAGGTGTGCATATATATATGTTATATATGTGCACGAGTGATATAAACAAGGCTGCAACAACTTTGAACAACTTCCGTTCATTAAATCGTTGAAAATCGAAAAGCCGATTCCCGGTCACATTTTCACTTAAATTAATTTACATATAATTGTAAAAAAAATTTGAAAAACCAATTTCTTATCATTTTTAATTAATTAAATAATTATAAAACCATATAAATTAGTATTAAATAATTGTTTACAGAAAGTTTTGTTATGTCAATAAAGCGATAGAATTTTCTAATATTTTCAAATCAAGTGTATACCTTTACAAAACTAATATAAATGATTTATTATCAGTATATAGCTAATAAAAATGAATTATTATCATTTAAATAAAATTATTTGAATAATTATAATAATTATTAAATTGTTACAATCTCAATTTAAATTCAAATAATTATTAAATATGATGCCAATACCGATTATGTCATAAATACGTTTAATTCCCAAAAATAAAAATAATAATTTTATTTCATATTCTTGTTTAAACAGATAAATAAGTGTATTTTCTAGCTCTATGCATGACTTTAATAATTATAGAGCTGTTTATTGATAAAACGGTTTTCAGTCATTTATCGATAGTTTTCCAAAGTATATATTTTCGTAAATATTTATTCAAAATAAAATTACCACTATTCTTGTTCAAAACATCAAAATCTATGTTTTAAAAATCTTATATTTGAATATTTTAAAAATAAATATAAATTTTCAAAGTGATAAATTTGCGAGTCATTATAAGAGGTTAGTAAATGACGGGTTGTTACATTTGGTATCAAAGCATATGAATTTTTTATTCCTATAGTTCAAGAATGCATTGAGAGATCATAATTGTCTTTTATATATAGATATAAATAGGAAAGTAAAGTACATATGCACACACCATTTTATTTCCAGTTATATATATTATCTAAGGAAGTTGCTAGTGAATCTCATTTATGGTTAGTTGAGATGGATAACAATATTAGAGCGGGTAAAAGTACAGCTTTGGAGGTTCCTGGCCTGAGCATTCCACTTTGGTTTCGTGGATATCTTTAGGATAGAGAACATATAAATATTCTATGCAATAGACACAAAGAGTAATTCCTTTTGACCGGTCATGTAATTTGCTAAGTTATGTAGAGACTTTCTACGTATGGGTGAAAAATCGTATGTGGGACCGAATCTTTTATGGTTACAAAAACATGGCTACAAATATATGATAGGATTTTGGCACATTGGGTCTGGATGATGTTATTAGGAGGAAGCTTGGGCATATGCAAGGTGAGGGTTAAAACTGGTGGGATGTTGTAGTAGCTGAGACTAATGAAGAGAAGATAATTAGGATGATTTCAAGAGGTGTTTTAAAGCTGATTTCTTATTTATAGCTGAACAAGGACTTCAGTCAGAGAAGCTTATTCATCTGTAACAAGTAGACATGTCTGTAAAGGAATATGTGAACCAGTTTAATGAGTTGACTATGTTTTGATTCGTTTTTGTGAATACTCAAATAATAAAATTACTGATATTGCCAATGCGAATGACATATCCCTTTGAATTTTTTTTCAAGTTCATGGTTCCATCATCTTTGCCGACAATGTTGCTCAGCAACTATGGATTTCCCATCATATGTTTTAAACATCTGATATCCAATATCAATTTCTCCTTCTTTATATTTTTTGTGTAATCAGTAGGTAACTGAATAAGAAACATGCACATTGTACCTTGTTTTACTTTTAGAGTACATGAGATATAGTTTTGGAAAGCCAAATACATGAGGAGTTTGTATACCCTTTAAAAACATAATATATCCTTTTGAAATTCGACAAGCCACAAACAAGCAAGATTGAAAACATAATATTTGACAAATGAATTTACTAATAAAATTATCATTATATTCTTACTTCTTATTATTATCCAAATCCTTAGGAACTCGTATATTAATTAATTTATTCAAGGGTTTTAAATTTAGTTTTCTAGGGTTTAGTTTGAACTAAGAAGCCTTAACAAATTTAGTACTTTAGCTACTATTTTTCTTTAGTTTAGGCTTTGGGGTATTTCGAGTCCATGTTTTTTATTTAGGGCTTTTGATGAAGATAATATATTTTTGAAATTATCCTTTTCTTTGTTTGGAAACGTCAATTTTCATCAAATCAATATCCTTGTTACACTTAAGAATAACATTGCCTAGAAATATTATTTTGTTATTTAGACCAATGGTCTTAGACTTCATTAAAAGATTCTCTATTTTAAGGATTCGTTTTCACTTTCCAGTGTCAATCCTTTTCATCATTAAGACCTTTGATTCTTTCAATCTCATCTTATTGACATTATTTTTTTGGTTAGCATTTCATTGAACAAATTTATTCTATCTATCTCCGATAGATTGTTCTGTACCACTTTCTGTGATTTTATATCCCTATAAATATCATTTAAAACATTCATATTTCCCTTATTAAAATCACATACTAGTTTATCTTCTGCCATAAAACATACATTGGCATTTTTGGTTTCGGGACCAGTGTCACTTGATGTGTCGAAACATCCTATATTGCATTGAAAGCCCACTTTCTCTTCTTATTAAATGTGTTGGTTTTCGAAGAGTACTTTGGTTACCTCATATTTGGACAATCTCTTATCAGATGACCATTGTATCACGTTTGAAACACTTAACAACATTTACGTTTTTGAAATTATTCTTTCGTTGTCAATATTTTAAAATTTTTCCACTTTCTGTATTTCATGAATTTCTTGAAATTTTTAGTCATGAAAGCAATCTCCTCATCATCATCATTATCTAATCCATGGTTGTCAGTTGTAACATTGAAAGCTAGTGACTTCTTCTCATTAACTTAATTATCTTTCTGACCTTCAACTATACTTTATAGGAAATAAGATTGCCCACTAGTTCTTCTACTTTCATGGTACTAATATCTTTTGCTTTTTCAATGACCAAGATCTTCATATCCTATTCATTGGAGAGTGAATTTAAAATCCTTTTGACCTAGATCTCTTCTGCATGCAAAATATTTTGAAATCTAGAATACATGTAAGATATAGATTCATTTTGAAAAGTTGAAACTGATTGGTCATCATGGATATTTTGTCTTGTTTAATTTTATCTATCCCTTTACGTAAGACTTCTTGAGTCCTCCAAATTTCATATGCATTTTACTAAACTCATTTTGTCTAAGGCGTAGAATAGAATATTCACATCCTTTGAATTATTGAGTGTGTGTAAACCATTTGGGACTCAATCTGTTCAACTTATGTAATATTCCAAATATCTAATCCAGTTAACTGCAAATAAATTTTCATCATAGTGGACCAATAAGCATAATTGAGACAATTAAAAATTGGTGTTGAAGTATTAGATTGTTAACCCGCCTTTTGACAATGCCATGACACCAAGAAATTTATTGTGAACCAAAGACAGTTCATCCTGGAAAACGGTATACGTGGGTTCACTATGGATGCTGGTAAATTTTTCCTAAGTCTGGATCGAGCTACAACCGATATGACACGACATGCAAAGCTATGAAAGCCAACATTCCAAATTTCAAGTCAATCGGAGTTCATACGCTCGAGTTATGGATCGATCAAAATCTATGAAAAAACACGTTCTGTTCGTATCCATCGATGTGCATCGGTTCATTTCGTATCCATCTATTTCTCATCGAACCCTTTCATACCCACAACGCCTGCTCCACTTCGTATCCATCTTTCCTGTTCTATTTCGTATCCATCACGTTTACTCGGGTTCGTGTCGATCAATGAACATCGATTCATACTGGTGTCAAGTATACAGTTCATATCGATCGATCATCAATCGATACGAATGGACCACCCAACGATCGACACGAAGTACTTTCTTCTATCGATATGAAACAAGCCACACACCGTCGATACGAAGTATCTGCATGTGATCAATGCGAAAGCAACTCCTAAGTCATTGATACAAAGCAACCTTGTGCATCGACACGAGGTAAAGATGAAAGCATTGATACGAAACGAATCCGCCAAGTCGATACGAACAGAGCACATTCAGGTAGATGACTCAGTCACTCGGCATGAAAAGTGGATCGATCTAAGAAGTTAGCACCACGTCAACTAGCAAGCACGTGCTCGAAATGATGCAAAAAAAGTGATGCGAAGTGATTGATGCGAATTCGGTAGCCTTCGATAAATCTAAACTTGCATAGATCATAACTCACAGTCTACAAGTCCAAATGCTACCGAATTTTCATAGGAGATTGTGTACAATCTAAAGAGTGTTCAAATTAATCTCAACTCGATTGGACAAAATATAGATCGATAAGAAATTCGTTCGTATCGATCACGGACCGAGTGCAAATGTCATGGGATCGATCGTGTGGGCCTACCTACATGAGAGAAGAGGTCTTTCGAGATCTGAGCGAGCTATTTGCAGCCTACGCCTGTAAATAGCAGCCGAGGACCTAGTGAAAAATGACTTTTGGCTCTTCTACGTCAGACTCTGCCGAAATCACTGTTGTACTTGTTAACCCTTCTTTTGGCAAGGCTGTGGACAGGCGGATTTAACTAAATTGACTGCTCGTTTGTCGAGGCTGGAATACAATGGATTTGAGTCACTTGGATGGATAGATGATCTGTCATGGATGGTTTGTTGTGGATCGTTCGATCAAGATGGCTCGGTGTACGTGGCTCGGTCAAGGAGAGGAAATCATGCACGGTTCGGTCATGGTACTTAAGCCAAGGTGGCTCGGCACGACTGGCTCGATGAGTATGGCTCGACCCGAGTGGACCGACATGGAGTGGTTCAACATTAAAGTGGTTCGGTCAAGGTGGGTTGGCATAATTCGATCGGCTAGAGTGGATCGGCGTGGAGTGGCTTGGCGTTGAAGTGGCTCGGTCAAGGTGGGTTGGCACAAGTCAGTCGGTTGGAGTGGATCGGCGTGGAATGGTTTGGCATTTAAGTGGCTAGGTCAAGGTGGGTTGGCATAAGTTAGTCGGCTGAAGTGGATCGACGTGGAGTGGTTCAACATTGAAGTGGTTCGGTTAAGTTGGATCTGCATTTTAGTGGGCCGGCGTAGTGCAAATTTGGGATCGGTGCAATGTCGTTTCGAGTCTTGGCGCGAGTTACTTCGAGTCCAACATATGTTCGCTTCGAGTCGCTCCCAAGGCAACATTAGGTCGGCATCCCCAAAGCTTGGGTCAGTCATAATGATGAAGTTAGGTTCGGCTATAGCCTTGATGGGTCTGGACTACTCAAAAAGCCCAGCAACTCGGGATTTGCCTATAAATACAGTAGGCGGGGCTTCAGAAAAAGGGCCTTCATTCTGTTTCCCTTCGTCTTCTACACTAAAGATGCTCTGCCATTTTTGTTCTAAAAACTTTGGATTGTAATTGTAATTGATTCTAACATCAATAAAAAGGAAATTTCTGGAGTGGACGTAGGCCGGAGTTAGCCGAACCACTATAAATCTTCTGTTATTACCGCTTTCTTTCTAATTTTTACCGTTCTTCATATTCGTACTATCTACATACATTATAGCTGCGATTTGTGGCTGTGATTTGGTGCTTTCATCTGGATTTGGGTGTTAGCAAACAATTTTGGCGCTAACATTTTGGTGCTTTCACTAAGAAGGCTAGAACTCAGGGAACCTATAGTTTGGACTTTGGATTTGAAGACTTAAAGACTTGGATCTGGAAAGTTATGGAAAAGCAATCAACAAGAAGACAAAGGACTAAAAGGGTCAGCATGAGGGAACTTAGGAGGCTACCTCGGTAGCTAATCGGGCCTTGATTGTCATCACTAGAGATGAGGTCAAAATAATGCTTAAAAGATAAGAGGAGATGACACAGAACCTACTTCGACAAGTTGCACAAGTTGGAGTGCAGAGTCAAGGGAACGCAACTGCAGGAGATGATGGAAATAGGGGTTAGGAGCATGGAGCAACGAGAATTCAAAACAAAGCAGGACCATCTGGAGCGGCACCAAGACTAGGGGGCACTTCCTTGGAGCATGTTGATCCAATCTCGGGCGGAGTACCAGGTGGAGTTGTAGAACATGGTGTCGATAAAGGAATGTATGCACATCTAGGAGAGCAGGTCCCAGGATTCCCTCGTGAACTCGAGGGGCAGATTAGAGGCAACATACAAGGACTATTGCTCGACGACAGTGATAAGTTGGCGGAGATGGTTAGGCAAGCCATGAGAGGCGGATTGGTAAATAGAGACTTGGAGGATGTGAATAGGAGTCCCTTTACTCCTGCAATTAGGCAAGCTAGAAACCCGCCAGATTTCAAACTACCAACACTAGAGATGTATAACGAGAGAACGGATCCCACTGTTCACTTGACGAGGTACAAGAGGCATATGGAAGTGCTGGGGGAATGGGAGGAGGTCATGCATGATGCTTCCCTTTGTATTAGACGGATATTGCAGCATTATGGTTCAAACAGTTGGAAAGTGGATCTATCGGAAATGGACAGAGCTAATTGAAAGGTTTATGAGACAGTTTATTGCCCATATAGTCAGACCCAAGAATGTGATGACTTTAACATCGATGAAACAATGAAAAGGAGAGTCGCTCAGGGATTTCTTAACCAGATTCAATGCGGCGGTGGCTTCGGTGGATCGACCCAATCCATCGATGGTTTTGATGGCTACAGTTTCAGGAATTGAAGATAATTCAGATTTTAAGATATCTTGGAATGGGATCCACCGAGGGATCTCGGGGATTTCTACCATGAGGCGGAAAGGTTCCTGAGGCAGGAAGATGTGCATGATGAGAGAGAAGGGAGAGGCTGAAGCTTATGCAGTACGGAGTGGAGGTCCACCTACGGAGGGTCCAAATAAAGATGGTAAAGGAAAATGAAGGACAACGGTAGCACTTCAAAAAGGCCTCAGAGGAATCAAAGTTTTCTTCTTACACAGATTTAATTGAGATTCTAGAAAGGATTTACTTGAATACTCAAGGGCGCCTCTAGTGTCGTAGGCCGACAAGGAGGGAACCTTCTGAATACAAGCGGGCATCGGCAAAGCGCTGCCCATCCCATGAGCTGGATGAGCACAATTTAAACGACCACAGGCATTTGAAAGATATCGTTGTGTAAGGAATGGTCATCTACGGCAGTTTGTAAGGAATCGAGCTATCTTAGTGGAACAGGAGTAGCCACTGCCCACCTCGAACGAAGATGACACCGGACCTAGGCAACGTCAGCTTATTATCAACTAAATAGATTTATGGCTTTGAATAAGCAATAGAACCCGAAGTGATACGACTAAGTCACTTACACATGTACGGGATCGAGGACGGTCCCTAGGCATGCTCTGAGACGATGATAAACCATGTCGCTCGAGTCTATGAAATCATGTTTTTCTTTTCATTTCCTTGAAAACTTTGATTTCTCCCTTGGATGTGCAGACATTTATTTGGCTTTCCCTGACTGTAAAATTTTTTAAATGATTGGACCTGCATTAGTATAAAAAATAAAATAGGTCTCGCTATCACGGCCCCGACCGGAGGGACGGGGCAGTGATCGCAGACTACGAGTCACTTCACCGAAGAGCGATGGAATGGGATCGAACACTATATAAAAGTCCTCAGTTGAAGATCCGAGGCCGAAGAATATAAAATTCCTTGGCTGGAGAGCTAAGGCCTAAGAATACAAAGGTCCTTGGCCGGAGAGCCTAGGCCGAAGAATATAAAAGTCCTTGGCCGTAGAATACAAAAAGTCCTCGATCGAAAAGTTGAGGCCGGAGAATAAAAAAAGTCCTTGGCTGGATAACCGAGGCCAGAGAATATAAAAAGTCTTTGGCCGAAGAGCTGAGGCCGAAGAATATAAAATGTCCTTGACTGGAGAGCCGAGGATGGAGAACATAAAACCCTTGACCAGAGGATCGAGGTCCGAACAGGATAATGGCCTGGAGAAGTCATGGATTTAGTTACTGGTTATTGGATACGGAATCGGATATCAACTCGGAGCAGTTGTAGATTCGAATAAGGATACAGCAATGGCACTAGGATAAAACGGATTGGATTATGAGTCGAAAAGTATTGCTATGGATAACATATGAACTTCGCTATCATATTTGAGGCTATTCAAAACACACCTTCCAGTAGCAAGGCATGTTTTGAGGGAAAAATGTTAACCCGCCTTTTGGCAAGGCCATGGACATGCGGATTTAACTAAATTGACTGCTCGTTTGTCGAGGCTGGAATAAGATGGGTTTGAGTTAGTCGGATGGATTGATGATCAGACATGGATGGTTCGATGTGGTTCATTCAACCAAGGTGGCTCGGTCGTACATGGCTCGGTCAAGGAGAGGAAATCATGCATGGTTCGGTCATGGTGCTTAAGTCAAGGTGGCTAGACACGACTGCTCGGTGAGTATGGCTCATCCTGAGTGGATCGACGTGGAATGGTTCGGCGTTAAAGTGGTTCGGTCAAGGTGGGTTGGCATAAGTCGGTCGGCTGGAGTGGATCGACATGGAGTGGTTCAATGTTGAAGTGGCTCGGTCAAGGTGGGTCGGCATAAGTCGATCGGCTGGAGTGGATCGACGTGGAGTGGTTCGGTGTTGAAGTGGTTCGATCAAGGTGGGTTGGCATAAGTTGGTTGGCTGAAGTGGATCGACGTAGAGTGGTTCGGTGTTGAAGTGGTTCGGCATTGAAGTGGTTCGGTCAAGTTGGATTGGCATTTTAGTGGGCTTGCATAGTGCAAATTTAGGATCGGTGCAATGTCGCTTTGAGTCTTGGTGCGAGTTACTTCAAGTCCAACATATGTTTGCTTTGACTCGCTCCAGGGGCAACATTAGGTTGGCATGCTTGGAGCTTGGGGTCAGTCGTAATGATGAAGTTAGGTTTGGCTATGGCCTTGATGGGTCCGGACTACTCAAAAATCCCAGCAAATCGGGATTTGCCAATAAATAAAACAGGCAGGGCTTCAGAAAAGGGATCATTATTCAGTTTCCCTTCGTCTTCTACACTAAGGCTGCTCTGCTGCTGTTTTTCTAAAAGCTCTGGATTGTAATTACAATTGATTCTAACATCAATAAAAAGGAAATTTCTGGGTGGACGTAGGCCGGAGTTAGCCGAACCACTATAAATCTTCTGTTATTACCACTTTCTTTCTAATTTTTACTGTTCTTCATATTCATACTCTCTACATATATTCTAGCTGCGATTTATGGCAGTGATTTGGGGCTTTCATCTGGATTTGGGTGTTAGTGACCGATTTTGGCGCTAACGTTACTCGAGTTTTATTGTTGTAACTCGTTGTAACCAGCAAGCAAAAGTTAATAAAAGTCAACCATTTCATAGTGGACGTAGGCCATATGCCGAACCACTCTAGATCTTTGTGTTTCTCTACTGTTTTTCTAATTATTGTTTGAAGTGTTTGTTAGATAATCGTCTTTTACATTTATTTTCTTCATTTTATCTCTTCAAACACTTCTGAAGAGTGTTATGCCTAATTTTGGTATAAACATTTTGGTTCTTTCACTGAGAAAACCCAGTTTTTCATCTGCTCGTTGGATCTACTATTATATCGAATTGCATAAATCTAAGAAGATCCAAATTTCAAGCTTAAAGTTCTTCCATCCTATTTAGATTTACATCAAGTCTAGGAAAGAGCTTCGCTACTTACAATGGTTAACACTAGGACTACTTCAACTACCGCTGATCTAGAAGGACGGGATATGCAGAATCCTATACAGCTACCTCCTACCGATCTGTTGCCGGACCCTCAGACCCACAGGGCCTTGTCACCAGGGAAGAGTTTCAACTGCTTATGCAAGAAATGACTTAGAGCCACCGATAGCTTACTGAAAAACTCCACGCTAATGCGGAACTGACCAACCAACTAAACCGTCAAAGATAAAGGAGATCCAGGAGGGATTAGGCTTCCTATTCATCTATTGACGGTTCAGCCTCTTCAGATTACCATCATAGATCCACACGTCCATGGCTGGATGGGAGTTATACTCACACTACCGGACATCAGCATACACTGAATATTGGGCAATCGAAAGTTGACCCGTCAACCAGCTATCAGACTGGACCCTCCTCCCGGGGAGGTACTGTTCCTCATCATGTTACAAACAACCGCACTGCCATCGCTGCTACTGAATTAGGAGTTGATGCCTGAAATCGAACAGATCCGAACCATCACCAACTTACTCCCGAACCTTATGTTCCAGAAGAATCAGAACCAAGGAGGCGAGACATGGACCGTTGACCATGTCCGGCCCATCCTCGCATTGTGGAACCCGACCACACCTTGGTCCAGCAGGCCTAGAACATCCAAATGCCAGATATCCCAACGATGATCCGTTGGATGATCCGAGAAAGTCAAGGTCTCACCAATGATGACTGGGGAATCTCCCAAAGTCATAGTCCTTTTATTGATGAGATACTCTATGTTGAATTACCTCGGCGGTTAAGGATGCCTACTTTACCAGTTTATAAAGGGAGTTTTGGTCCTAATCAACATATATTGAAGAACGAATGGTTAATGAATGCTACACGAGCTGATGATGCAGTTAAGTGCCGAAGTTTCTTGATCTTGCTAGGGGGCATAGCGACTGTGTGGCTCACCGGTTTACCACCATCATCTATCTCGTGTTTTGATCAGTTGGCGACAAAGTTTGATGAGTAGTTCCACATGCATGTAACGAGGCCGACAGATGTTAATACATTGTTTAGTGTCACTCAAGCTCCTGGAGAGGCACTCATACGTTATTTGGAGAGATTTCATGGTGCATGCGTTGAAATTAGCAATCCCAATTATAACTCTATTCTGATGGAATTGACTAAGGGGATTGATCCCGATTCTGAATTTGGCAACTAGTTGGCCAAAAAACCTCCTACGCTATTGGACCGTTTCTATTCCAAGGCAGCCCAATTCTTGAGAAAGGAGTATGTGAAACAGTCCAGGAAAAAGGATGATGCATGGCCTAGTGTGGAAAGAATTCAGAGCAATGTTGCTGTTAAACAAACCGTGGAGATTTCCGGAAAAGTGCAATTGAACATACAAAATAAACAAAATCAACAGAATGGCGATGGTAATCAAAATAGGAAGCGGGATCACAATCGTGGTCCACGACGTAGGGCTCCTATATTTGATAATTATTCTCCTTTGAATACGCCATCGAAAAATGTGTATTTACAAACTTGCAATTCTATTCAGTACAAGAAGTCTCCTCTGAAACTGTCTCAGAGAGATAGATTCAGATAGGGAAGTTCTGTAGATTCCACGAAAGCTACGGCCATAACATGAAAGAGTGCCGTCATTTGCAGGATATCATTGAAAAGTTGATATGTGAGAGAAAATTGGAACAGTTTGTATGGGTACCGCAGTCTAGAGGTGCGGGCCTATCAAATCAGAACCGTGTGCCGAATCAGATGAGACCAGACGAACCCGCTCGTGACAGCAGGAGGTTGGTGATAAATACTGTTAGTGGTGGTCCTTATCCAGCAGACCGAAGCTGGAAGGAAATGTAGTCGTATGCCAGTTCTGTGGGGCATGCGAGCTTTGAATGTTGTAGTAGTTTGGAAGATGGGCTACGGCCAAGCAATAGAAGACGATGACTGATGATATCGTCTATCGAGACAGAGATGTCGACCGGGTCGAAGCCCCTGCCATCGATCCACTTATCATATCAACTCAAGTAGGTCCTGCTTGGATGAAGAGGATCTTGGTAGATAGTGGGAGTTCTGTGAATATATTGTTTAAGCAAGCCTACAAACAAATGAAAATGGAGGCTAAGATTTGATGCCTTGTCAGTCCCATATTCATGGCTTCCACAGGAGTGCAACCATACCCACCAAAGTGTTGGAACTGCCAGTGGAATTAGGAATTGGGGAATGCCGGAGAGTTCAGATATTACAATTTGTTGTGCTAGGTATAAACTCGCAATATAATTCTTTCGTGGGCCGATTGGCCCTGGCTGAATTTAGGTTTGCCATTGCCCCTTGGTGTTTGACCCTAAAGTTCCCCATCGATCATGGAGTTGGAGTCATTCAAAGAGATCAGGCTCTTGGACGAGCTTGTTATGTTGCTGAGTTGCGAGAGGCACATCAAAAGGAAAAAGGAAAGGGCGTAGAGGAATCTCTATGCGTCCGCTTTGTAGAAAATTGACAATTGACGCCTGGGCCTAGGCCAGGGCACCACAACCAGTTCCCTAGGGATCTTGACCCGAGAGATACCGAAAGTGAAGACAAAAGTAAAGACAGTCAATCTTCTCTGGCCAAGCTGACGATTGATGTCCCGATAGATAGCGACGACGACTCTAAAATGATAAAGATTGGATCTCAGTTAAGCCAGTAAATGCAAGAGGAATTAGTTGAGTTTCCCCAAGAAAACCTCGACGTGTTTTCTTGGACACATTCTGACATGTGTGGAATCTTCCCGGATATCGCGAGCAACGTTGAATATTGACCCATGGCACATCCCGGTCAAACAAAATAGGCATGGTATGGATCAAGAGAGATCTGCCGCCCTTAAGGAAGAGGTGGATAAGCGTAAATCGAATGGATTTATTCGAAATGCATTATACCCAGAATGAGTATCCAACCCTGTACTTGTCCGAAAGCAAAATGGGAAATGGAAAACATGTGTTGACTATTCAGACTTGAATAATGCTTGCCCCAAAGATAGTTTTCCGCTACCTCGAATCGATCAGCTCGTAAATTCAACGGCTGGACATGAACTCTTGTCCTTCATGGATGCATATTCTGGTTACAACCAGATACCCATGCACTTACCCAACCATGAGCATACCAGCTTCTTGACTGATCTATGACTTTACAGCTACAAAGTTATGCCATTCGGACTCAAGAACCCTGGCGCAACTTACCAATGATTGGTTAATCGGATGTTCGCCGGCCAGATAGGAAAAACCATGGAGTTATACATGGATGACATGCTTGTAGAGTCACGATTCTCCACTGATCATATTAGAGACGTGGAATAAATGTTTAACATCCTCCGAGAATATAGAATGAAGCTCAATCCGTTGAAATGTCACTTTGGGGTCGCATCATGAAAATTCCTTGGGTTTATCGTCAACGCTCGAGGAATCGTAGAAAATCCCGAAAAGATCTGGGCAATCAAAATTCTCAAAACTCCAAGAACTATAAAGCAGGTCCAGGGCCTCAATAGGAAAGTAGCAGCATTGAGCAGGTTCATTTCAAAGTCCAATAACAGATGCATTCCCTTCTTCGATCTGATCAGAAAAGGGAAATGAAATTTTAAATGGACCATGGAATGTGAGGGCGCATTTCGAGCACTGGTCCAACATCTCTCCACACCACCTATTCTATCAAAGCCTATTGATCATGAGAGATTGTATATCTGTTTGGCGGTTCCGGACAACACAATCAGTGCTGCCCTAATTCGGAAGGAAGACAAAATATAAAGGCCGGTCTACTACATTAGCAAACGACTGACGGGAGCTGAGAGAAATTATCTGAAGCTAGAGAAGTTGGCTTATTGTCTTGTTATTGCCTCAAGGAATCTCCATTCGTATTTCCAGGCTCATTGTATTATCGTTTACACTGACCAGCCGTTACGACAGGTCCTTACATGACCTGAGACGTCTGGTAGGCTACTCAAGTGGAATATCAAGTTGAGTTAGTTTGACATTACTTACACTCCAAGGTGAGCCATTCACGGACAAGTCCTAGCAGATTTCATAGTTGAATTTACTATCCTAGATGACTTGTCCGTAACCAGCGAATCTCCCAAGTATATCTGGAAGCCACATACTGATGGTGCATCAAATGACCGTTGCTCAAGAGCTGGAGTTGTACTTGAAACTCCCGAAGGACGATCTATATGCTACGCATTAAAGTTTGATTTTCATGCGACCAACAATGAAGTTGAATAGGAGGCCCTGCTTGCCAGATTAAGACTATCCAGAAATTTAAAAATCATTGCTGTAGAGATTTATTGTGATTCGCAATTGTTCGTGTGTCAAGTTCGGGAGTAGTACTAGGCTAAGGACTGAAGACTGGCTGCTTACCTTGCTCGGGTCTAGGAAATATTAAATCAACTCGATTATTATGCCATCTACTGCATACCCCAAGAGCGCAATTAGAAAGCCGATTCGTTAGCAAAGTTAGCCAGTACAGATGAAGCACAACAAATGGAACTTGTCCCTATGGAAACATTATCTTCCTCGAGAATCGATCAAATGGAGACAGACTGGGTATTTTAGGTTATTCTCGATAAGGAGTCATGGATGACTCCGTTCAAAAATTATCTCGAGCATGGGACCCTGCCAGAGCGCAGGAGTGAAAAGAGACAAATTCTTCGAAAAGCTTCGCAGTTCACTATTAATAATGGAGTCATGTATAGAAGAGGATACTCTGTTCCTTTACTCCGATGGATCGCTCACGATGAAATCAAACGAGTATTGCATGATGTAAATGAAGGAGAATGTGGCGATCACACCAAAGGGCAAGCCCTTACTAAGAAAGTGCTTCGATATGGATACTATTGGCAGACTGTAAATTGTGATTCATCAGGCTACGCTAGAAAATGTGACAGATGTCAGAAGTATGCTCGAATTCCTAGAGCCCCACCTAATGAGATAACTCACATGTTCAGTCCATGGCCGTTCGCAGTATGGGGCATTGGCATTATTGGTTCTCTACCTCTGGCTAAAGATGATGCGAAGTACACCATCATAGCAGTTGATTACTTTACCAAGTGGACGGAAGCTGAACCCCTTGCTACAATCACAATGAAGAAAGTGATCAACTTTGTAGTACGCAACATTATCGCCTCCCACATAACATCATTACTGATAACGGAACCCAATTCGACAGTGTTGAATTTAATAATTTCTATCAGCGATTTCACATCAAGAAGTTCTCTGTGGTTGCACACCCTCAAGCGAATAGACAGGTTGAAGCTGTAAATTATAAAGTCTATTCTGAAGAAATGACTGAAAAAGGCCAGGGGCAAGTGGGTCGATGAACTTCCTATGGCTCAATGGGCTTACCGAACAACCCATAAGTCCGCGACCGGACACACTTCATTCCCTTTTTCCTACGGTTCAGAAGTCATTGTTCCAGTCGAGATGGAAGTACCTTCTCATCGTGGGACTTACTATGATCCGAAAAACAAACGCCTTATTACTTGTCGAATCTTTGGATTTGTTGGATGAGAAGCGTGAATAGGCTGATTTGAGGGCATCTGTATAACGAAGTCGAGTCGCCTGATTATACAATGCCAAGGTTCGACCCTGAACTTTCAATCTCAGCGATCTCGTCCTTAAATGAATCTACCCGATTTCTTCGCATATGAAACCAACATGGGAAGGGCCATATCAAACAAAAGCTTGGAGACGGCACATTCAAATTATTGACCGTTGATGGTCTTACTCTTCCATGAGCCAGGAACAGTGAAAGCCTTCGTCGCTACTACACATAAGAGGCTTTAATTATTCAGTTTACTTTTCATTTGCAATTTTTTATGCATTTCAAAGTTTGAATTTGTAATAAAGCCATTGACTATGCCGTATTTTCTTATTTCAGCAATAAAATGCCATCTTTTCGAGCTGGAGCTGTGATTGTTTGAAATGCATCATACTACTATCACTATGCACAGAGAGGTAAATTCCACCCGACAGTGGGGTTTATCCAAATAGGGAGTAACTGTGATACAACCTGTTACTCGCTAAGTGAAACCCAAGCCCGGGGGCAAGTCATCACACCGAAGTCAAAAAAGGGTTGATACACGACAATCCTTCAACTAAGTCCAGATTCCCGGAGTGCAAGATGGAGTACAAATTTATAAATACGGTCTCGAAGAGGGTGAATCCGTCCATCTAACAACTTCACTCGTATCTTGACCAAGTTTGAGGAGGATGGATCCGTCCATCTAACGACCTCGCTTGTTAACTCAAGGTGGATGTGAACCAACCATCCACGAACCTGATAGATTCGTCGTTCCCAGAGTGCGAACAAAATCCTAAAGCCTAAATAGATGTGACTGACCATTTGTCGGCCAACTCCAGATTCCCGGAGTGCGAACTGGAGTATAAACATTAACTAATTCAGGATTCCCAGAGTGCGAACTGGAGTATCAACATCAACCAAATCCAGATTCCCAGAGTGCAAACTGGAGTACAAACATCAACTAACTCTGGATTCTCGGAGTACGAACCGGAGTATCAACAGCAATTGACTCTAAGTCCCTGGAGCGTGGATTGAAGTATGAACACCGACTAACTCTAACATCCCTAGAATGCAGATTGGAGTTTGAGCATAAATATCCTTAACACAACTCTGAGTCCCTAGAATGCAGTCAGAATATAAACTTAAATCGGGTGTGACTGACCACCCACGAATCAATTTGAAGTCCCCAGAGTGTGGACGCAATTATAAATATTAAACAGGCATGAATGACCATCCGTGAAAATAACTTAAGTCCCCGTAGCGTGGACGTGCCATTAAAACTTAAGTAGGCATAATTGACCATCGCCGAACAAGTGCAATCCCCAAAGTGTGGATACGATCACCAATTGGTGAGCCAGTTTGGCTCGATTGCCATGATTCTATTTCATTTCATAAAGATCAAGTTCGATGTGTTAAAGGCATACATCGATTTCTGACTGATTTTTCCAGTGTATTTCCGAATCTAGAGGCAAAACATAAATACTGACCGCTGATTAAGACTGTGCGATATCCGAATTCGACTTAACACTCGACCGTGACCCGAAGAAGTAGCCCCAAGACTTGGCAAATAAATTCGGGTCCAAATTAAAGAACTAAAGTTTCACAAATATATCGAAGGAAAGTTCGAGTGCTGAAACACTTAAGAAAATTAACATAAGTTGTGCAGAAGACAAAATGAAATTTTATTTCAATCATTCTTTGGAAGAAAATGTTAAGTAGAAAGCTATACCAAAGTCGTACTAGCTTGGGCCGAACCCGCATCTACACATGGCCTATAAAAAGAAAACAAAAGAATATTCCTATCTATCTATCAAAAATGAGCCGAAAAGACTTATCTACTTTTTTTCTTTCTTAGCTTCTTCTTCGGTGTTGACCCGCTGGCGCTGCCACTCGACTTCCTTTTTGAGCCTTTGCTTTTTGGCAGCTGGTCTCCAGTTGGGAGCATTATATCAATTTCCTCCTCCGAACTCAAATGTATTGGAATGCTTCTTGAAGGCAGAGTTGGAGGGACCAGATCAATTATAGGAGGCGGTATAGGTGCGTTGATGTCGATGACCGTACCACTAGAAGAAATCATTCGTAATGGAGCTGGACCAGGGTCCCCATTGCACCTCCAAAACTACTAGCTCGTGCAGCTGCTTCCATTCCGACATTAATTTTGGCTATTATTTCTTCTTCACTAGTCGTTTGAGCCTCGCCAGGAACGTCAGAAGTTGGGCCTGAGGAGCTAGTCATAGGTATGTCTCCACTCATGACAAACGGCAGATCAGCAAAGGGGTCACTGTGATGACCGAGAAGTTTTTCCACCATCTGTTCGTTGAAAGTGAATGTGCTCCCTTATACCCTATCCGTAGGTGCAGTAGCCATTGTGGTGGTCGCTTCTGTTATGATAGCCTTCTGCTCGCGATATAACTCTTGGGTTGTAGGAGGCATAGCAGGTGTAGCTCCAATCACTGGATAGAAACAAAAGAAGAACTGTTAATAATTACTACAAGTTACGCTTCTGTTTTTGAGAAAACATAAGAAGTTTTCATAATACCTTCCTCAGTTTGACTGGCAGCTGGTAGAGCATCTTCAGATACTTGCTTTTGGGCTAGAGAAAACCACGGTTGATCTGGATTATAAGCAGGAACGGATTGAGGATCAACCATAGACATAGTTTCAGGCTAGGTCAGCACGAGAGTTTCAGAACTTATATCATGGTGCTCGACACCAGAACCTTCTCCGACCTCCAAACGTTGAGCGCCAAGTTTCTCCTTTTCATATGAGATCATTGTATCGTGGAGAATTTTCTGTTCGTCTTTGCTCAACACCCGGTTCTCTAGCTCGAACTCATCAATCGATTCAGCTTGGTGAGCAACCTTCTCATCTTCTACTAATCGCCCCCAAGCGTTGTATAGATGTGTTGGATAATTGTCAAGCCAAGTTAGGTTTCTATGTTTCAAGAAGTTAGCATTGTATGTGATTAGAAGATCTTCAATGTCGGCCTCCAACCTGGCTTCCGCCATTTTAACTTCATCCTCAACCTTGGCCTCAACCTCCTGAATTCTATGTGATGTCGCATCCCTTTCACCTGAAACACCATAGCATGTTCGCACACCTCTTGGATTGCTTTATTCGCATCATCTTTTTCTTTAATGATTTCAGAAAATTTGGGTTTAAGCTCGTTGAGTACTTTCAGAGCAGCGTCCCTCTCAGCTATAATTGTGGTGTTCCGGTGGCTCACCTCCTCTACTAGAGCGAAATGCGTTTGACGCATTCTTTCCATAGACTGAGTTGCCTAATCAGCTTTTTCGGTGGCCTCTATTTCAGATTGCGGAGAAAATTCGGCTTCATCATTGTGCTGAATAATAAGGTCCTTCTGAGAAAGGTCGTTCTCTAACCTCCCAGTTATTTTCGCTCGCTCAAAAGCCACCGCCAACGCTTTATCCACAGCTTTCATCCACTCCTCGTATTGAGTATAGATGTCTTAAATGTAGTCATGATTGTTTGTTCTACCTCGAATGTAATTTTCCTTAAGTGAGGAGGGAAGATAAAATTGTAGAAGCAAATGTTTGTAAAATCTTTTCTCAAATGGGAAATTTTTATTGCTTCTTCCCCAGTGGGATTGGTAATAGCTTGTTCAATGACAGTAGAAGTTTCGTCCTCAGTTCTGCAGCATTGCAAATCATGCCTGAGGGATTGAGAAGATGTTTTTTGATATGGAGGCTCTAGTGGTTGTTTTCTGCGACTAAAGGGCTGTGCTGGATCTTGAGGGGGTAGGGAGTGTGATCGAGAGCGATGTTCGTATTCTCTATCCCTATCCCTCTCATAACGCTCTTGGTTGGAATAACCACAATCACGGTCTCTATCAGCCTCCCTCCGATGAGATTTATAGTACGAACTCGATGACTGGCGCACGGAATGAAGACTTCCAAGCATAGTATCTCGCCTAGTCATTGTATCTATAGAATAAAAGAAAAGGCAGGGTTAGTGATCTCTAAAAGCGAGCAACTTAAGACTGGAAATCATGTAGTGCCATGAAGTGTGTATTTGTATGTGTATGCAACCCCCCGGCCAACTAGAAATGTCGGCCAAACTTGTAAAGAGACTTGCTTAAAAAAAGAACACTTTGAAGCCCCTTTAATCTGGTGTCATGTTGAAGTGACACATAGTCCGAAATCGGAATATCGGCAAGTCCTTCAAAAGGATTCTCTATTTGCGGGGAAGGAACCACCGAAATTCTAATACCGGAGACTGACAGAGACACGACTACGGATTTCCATCTCGAAGATTTATGATGCTTGTGTGCTACTGCCTTGCCTTTTCTTATTCCCTCTAAACCCTGAAAACTATCTGAAGGCCTATCTACAGGTTCATCATCAGTGGGAGTACCCTCTCTATCGCCTTCCTCAACTATTACGATCCCAAGCACCCTACGCTTGGCAAGTTTTGTTGGAACTGCCCTGATCGACCCTTCGAGTCTAATGCTTTGATTTTGATCGATAAGCCTAACAATCCTTAAGTTTTCGTCTGTGAGCATCTAATCGATTTCTCTCATTTCACTTGGCACTTCTTGAAGGACCCGTAAATTGTGCGCCTTTAGGTCATGGAATTGCGGTTGTAAAGGAAAGAAGATATTAGTTTCAGTGTCAGTTTCGACTATTCTACTAGTCACTGGAAAAATTGTAGCACTTACGTCTAACTAACCACTGGCTGGCAAACCCTGAAGGGAATCAGACATAGAACCACTCCGTCTTGAAATAGCCGAGCTTAGTCCAAGAACCTATCACCACCTGACAGTTCCTAACTTATTCTAGGAATGTGAATGAATGATTGCCCCTCCGACTCTTGACATTAAATAAAAATCTGACTTCTTCCAGGGTTGGGGGTCGAAGGAGATGTTTCATGAAAATGATGAACAACCTGTTCAGCAGTGCGTATCCATTCAGATGTAATTGTGACGGGGCGATTCCAAAGAAAGTTAGCACCTACCGAAATATTGGTTGATTGGAGGGAGAGTCCCCGCTGTGCACGAATGTCTATTAAAGGTAGTAAACCATTCCGGGGGAGCGGGTGGTCTATCATTCGGTCTCGGTAATAAGATGTCGTCCAATGGGAAACCGTGTCTTAGGCATATCCACCCCAACATGTATTCGAAGATGTTGGACGGCATAGAATCTTACAGATTCCTGATAAAGCTGGCTCCTGACAGCTCGTCCGGAGCTGGATCTATAACTTCGGCCGCGATGACCGGTATCTCTATTACTAAGGGAGGTGAACTTTGAAGCTCCTACTACTGTGAACTTGTAGATTCCATAACTAATCAACTCATCAAAAACCATCATTAGATGATAATAAGCCTGTGTGCTCCCCAATGTGAAGTGCATGAATGTGTTGTGCAGTGCAGCGCTACATGATACTTAAGAAATTCTACAAAATTTAAGGAATGTTCAAATGATAAGACTTCGAAATTAAACTGGAGTGACCGTCATCGCTGACCGTCACAACCATGCTATCCAGACTTTAGACGTCGATCTGAGTTAAAGTTCGTTAAAATTCTATAAAGTTACAGTTTCGTTGATGAGCTTCGAAGGGCGATCAAATATGTAGTTTAACGGTCATGTCCAGTTGTACAAGGCAGAAGCTCGTCGGAGTCAAGTATTCAAGTATGTGATAGAACTCGTATCAGTTGAAAATTTGAATTCGAATCAATCACCAGAATGCCCTTCGTATCAATCCAGGAGTCGTCGCTTCATGTCAGCCATAGAGCAACATTTCATGTCAACCACCCAAGGTTATTTCATATCGATCAAAATCTCTTACTTCGTATCGATCGTCAGCGGCGTTTTTGTATCGATCATCAGCGGCGTTTTCGTATCGATCATCATACTCCAGATTTCACATCGATCGATCGATATGAAGGTCCACCAGCCATCGATACGAAACAAGACTTTCCCATCGATACGAGATCATGCTATACCATTGATACAAACTACCCCCGCCATCAGTTCCAGATCGATATGAATTCCTCATCCTAGATAGATACGAGGGTATTCTTCTTTCCTTTTCCATCGATGCAAGGTTAAGGTAGAGTGTCTCTTCCGTGAGTACTTCGTATCCCTCCATACTTCATCTTCTCCAATCAACACAACGACTACTCTGACCTTCCTTGACCTCGCTTCAACCATCCCCGACCTCCTCTTCATTAGAATCGATCACGAACGTAAGTAGGATGGCATGAGAGTTCGAGTCTCCTCATATTAAGATTGAGTTTGTTCGATTATTTACCTAATTGGAGCAGTTAGTTCAAGGGATTAATGAATTAAATGACTCAAAGACAAAGGTAAGTTCTTTTCCTCTTGTGTTCTAATCGATACGAAGGCAGTGTGTAGCCATGAAAGCAAGTGGAATTTTTCCTAAGTCCCAAATGTATTTATATGGTCTCGTATCCAAGGGAGAAAATGGTTAGTACTCTAGTAGCAAAAACCGATTGAAGCGTTCAGAAATTCTATCGACACAAAGAGACTCATTCGTACCCATCAACTCAGAGTGATGCAGAAATCTGCATTTCGTGTCCACCACTGACTGGTCATCATCTTCGTACCCATCAGTAGGAATCCTGTCGATACGAAAGATGCAGCAGGATCATGCATGAGCAACTCAACTCCATCGATACGAGAAACACGGCAAAGGCCTGTTGAAGCTACTTAGATCCAACGATGCGAAATGAAAATTTTGTATCCATTACTCTGAGGTCCACCAACACTCGTATCCACCGATATGAGACATGTAAAAAAAGAGAAGGGAACCAACCAATCCGTGTCGATCGCCGTCGATGCGAAAAAAATGATTTTTCAACTTTTTACATTGATCCAGGAGAGGATCGATATGAAGAAAAACTCCAAAATAACCATCAACGTTGTTACAACTCGAATTTCACATCGATTCAGGAGAGAGTCGATACGGAATGCGATGCAAGGACACTGACAATGACTCATGAACGTGTGAACGTTAGCGAGAGTCAGACTAACATACGTACATAAATGACGGACTAACATTGGTGTTTAAAATTCGTAGAGTTTGAATGCTCACCTGGTGACAATTACAACGACGGACAACGATTTGCTATCATTCAATACGCAGTTACTATAGTACACAGTACAAAAATTGGCAGCAAACAATTCATTATTTATATTACTAAAGATCAATCAAAAGTAACATCTTTCAACGGAAAGACAACAACCGTTCAGATAAGTCAGACATAACTATTCAGAATGAAGATTGCAATTTTTCAAAGCACGTCAAGTTCTCACAAGACCTACTTTGAGGGGAAAATGTTATCCCGCCTTTTGGTAATGTCATGACATCAAGAAATTGACTAAAAACCAAAGACAGTGCATCCCGAAAAACGGTTTACACGGTTCACTATGGATACTGGTAAACTTTGCATGAGTTCAGATCGAGCTACAATTGATATGACACGACACGTAAAGCTATGAAAGTCAACGTTTCAAATTTCAAGTCAATCGGATTTCATATGCTTGAGTTGTGGATCGATCAAAATCTATGAAAAAATACGTTCTGTTCGTATCCATCGATGCGCATCGGTTCATTTCGTATCCATCTATTTCACATCGATCCCTTTCGTATCCACAACGCCTTCTCCACTTCATATTCGTCTTCCTTGGTTCTGTTTCATATCCATCACATTTACTCGGGTTCGTATAGGTCAATCAACATTGATTCCTATTAGTGTCAATTGTAAAGTTCGTATCGATCATTCATCAATCGATATGAATGGGCCACCCAACGATCGATACGAAGTAATTTCTTCTATCGATACGAAACAAGCCAAACATCATCGATACAAAGTATCTACATGTGATTGATGTGAAAGCAGCTCCCAAGTCATCGATACGAAGCAACCTTGTGCATCGATGCGAGGTAGAGACGAAAGCATCGATACGAAATGAATCCACCAAGTCGATATGAACAGAGCACATTCAAGTGGATGACTCGGTCACTTGGCATGGAAAGTGTATTGATCCAAGATGTTAGCGCCATGTCAACTAGCAAGCACGTGCTCGGAATGATACGAACAAAGCGATGCGAAGTGGATCGATGCGAATTCGGCAGCCTTCAATAAATCTAAACTTGCATTGATCATAACTCACAATCTACAAGTCCAAATGCTACCAAATTTTCGTAGGAGCTTGCGTACAACCTAAAGAGTGTTTATGATAAATTTCGACTCGATTGGACAAAATATTGATCGATATGAAATTCGTATAGATCATGGACCTAGTGCAAATGTCATGGGATCGATCGTGTGGGCCACCCACGTGAGAGAAGAGGTCTTCCGAGATTTGAGCGAGATATTTGCAGCCTACGCCTATAAATAGTAGCCCAGGACCTACTGAAAAAGGACTTTGGATCTTCTACGTCCAGACTCTATTGAAATCACTATTATACTCGAGTTTACTATTGTAATTCATTGTAACCAGCAAGCAAAAGTTAATAAAAGTCAACCATTTCATAGTGGAGTAGGCCATACGCTGAACCATTCTAAATCGTTGTGTTTCTCTACTATTTTTCTTATTATTGTTTAGAATGCTTGTTAGATTATCCTATTTTACATTTATTTTCTTCATTTTATCTCATCAAACACTTCCGGAGAATGTTGTGGCCTATTTTGGTACAAATATAGATTAATCCCTATAAAAGTGTTAAAAGTGCTGGTGTAGTATTAGGTACAATTCTTATCTTATGTTACATGTTCATATATGCTCACCCATGACCCATATTGATGTAAAATATTTTATTCTTATTGGTTTTGGTTTGACTTAATTTAAAACTCTTATAAAGGTTGTTTTTTAATAAAATTCAAAATTATACGTACACACACACACATATATATATATATATATATATATATATATAATTTATGCCCTTGTGTTGAGTTATTTTAATCGTGTTAATAATGTTATACAAATTATATTAATTAACATTATTCAAATTATATTCTATTTAATGTCAAATTTTATGTATATGTATGTGTATATACAATTATTCATTTAGACTATGATTTAAAATGTGCAAATTTTGTACATCAAAAATTGTTTAAATATATGTGTGTGCATATTTATTTATATTTTTCGAAAAATTAATTATTTCTTTCATGTGTACACGCACACAGATATATAATTTTATAATGTAAAATTAGATTTAAATATATACTTAGTTTATTAAATTTTAGTTACCAATTAAACACAAAGAATCCTTTATTTTGGCTATGATTTAAATACGTAAATTACATATACACACATCTTGATAATTTGATATACAATACATATATGGAATATAAACAATTTAGACCTATCGTAGATCTAAATTAGATTTGAAGATTATTTTATTTGGCATTTAAATGAAAATTAATGAGACTTATCTCTACTAATAACTTATTTACATACTTTACATAAAGTTAATTTTATAATAACATGGTTGTGTGTGTATACACACACATGCGCGCGCACTCACACACGCAGACACATACACACATACACACACACATACATACATACATACATACATACACATGTCTAAACTGTGCGTGCGCATCTATGTATATATGGAATTATTAATCTGTGTATACAAACCATATACATATTATTGGAATTGGCCTAGCCATTAGCAGGTAAATTGGGCGAATTTGAAAAAAAAATCCCTATTTGGATCATAGTGGGTCTATGAAGTCTAATGAGTTTTACTAAATCCAATCTAACTAGTTTAAGTAAAATTAATTTTTCTTTAATTTACTGAATCAATTAATTAATATGCCTTAATTAATTTAATGTTTGGACAATTTTGAGTCTATCAATATAAACGATGTGTATATGAAGTGCATGTGCAACATGGCAATGTGTACATAGTTTATGTACACGTATATAAATATTGAGATTTATATCCATAACATATACATTATCCATTTATATATGTGTTAATTATCTCAAAACGTTGTTTAATATATTTATAAAATATGTAAATATAAATATTAATTTCAAATTATTTAATACATAATTATATATTTAAACTAACTTTGACTAAGTTAGTAGATTTAAATTTTATATTTAAAATATCTGACTAAGACTTAGTAAAACATTCAAAGCTAGATTTAAAATTAATATTAAAACTCCTATAATTAAATTTAAATGTGTATTTATATAAAGTTGAATTTCGCTAAATATATTTTTATTTAAAAATTTATTTATTCAGATACACAAGATCAATTTGTATAATTAATTTTTATACACACAGATATATATATATATATTATAAAGCAAATATTTAAAATTAATATATATGTAAAATATATATTTCGGCTAGTAATTTTTTTCAAAATTCAAAACCGATTTTATTAAATATTTTTATACATGTATGTAATAATATTAAAAGTATACGATGAATTAAACAATGATTAATATATATATATATAATAAAATTATATAAAATACTATCAGTGTGGATTTTTTTTGCAGTCGGATATAACTAAACAATTTACTAATATATATAATTTTAAATATAGAATCAAAGTATATTGGGTTTTAAAATTAATGAACAATCATTTAAAATTATTTATAACTCTTAGAAAATTATAACATGTGTTAGTTTGTGTGTATGTGTGCGCGTTTGTGTACGAATTAAAATATTTACACATATATTTTAATCTTAAACTTTGTATCAAATTTATTGTTTCCACAAAATTATTAGTTTTAATTAGAACTAAAGCATTGATAATTACAGGGAGATATTACATACATTTAAAATTGTATAAATGATCTAGTTGTCATATAATCATAAATATATAATTTTACCTAAAGAGAAGGTTCCTTATATTTACACCTAGATCTATCGATCTCCTAGATCTGCTCCACTGTTGCCAGCAATTGATGCATCACCACTGAAAATAATTATAGTTCCTTTTATTTATGAAATACGGGGTCGACCATTACTGGTTTGTGGAGAATATATGTTCGGCCATGACATGTAAGAATGAGGCAAGAGAGTTGGCAAAAAGCATCAATCAAAATAGTGAGATTTTACCTTGCATTTATTGGGGAATTTAAAGACTGGGTCTTCCAGAAATATCTCCTACTAATTCAAAATTTGATTCACATCACTCTCCCTATTTTACCTCTTCTTTTATCAGCCCTATTGATCTCATAATGGACCAAATTAATACTCATGCCCAACTGCAATTAATTATATTTAAATCAGTTTTAAAAGTACATCGATATTATATATCGATATACACGTATATAATATATACATACCCAACTTATTACTAATAGCACCTAGAATATTTCTAGTTTCTACCTTATTTAATAAATACACTCAATACAAGAATTACAACAAAATTTAATATTTCATAAATATTAATTTAATTAATTAATTTACAAATAGGTGGTGTTTCAAAGATTGAATAAATTTCTTTGTGCGACTTACAAATGTGAACTCGGTTAGTGATAAATATTTGAAGAATTCAGATAATAACATTCATCATGACGTTAGCTAGTGGCTGATAGTTTGACAGAATTCATCACCTATATGTCTTATTGGTAAAATCCAATTTTATAATTTAAGTGATATCTTTTAGCAATGATTATTTGCACTAATTCTATTCGTCAACATTATATCACTTTAATATTTTTGGAATTTGGTTTTTGATCAAAATTCTAGTATCCTCCACATTCAACTTGGTTAGTCCATAAACAAAGTCTTTGTTTCAATAATAACATTTATTATTAATTGTACAATTCTGACTAGACCCTGATACTAACCTCAGACAATCGAAGAGACAGATTCTCTATTAAATAGTGTTTTTCTATCAAGGCTTCAACTTAGGCCCAATTAAATTCACTTGATGGATGTCACGTATGATTTAACTATAATCAATGTAGCATGTCCACATTAAAGTTCAATAATATCCTCAACTTAATAGGATTGTGTAACATCGTCACGTTGAGATTTCCTATTTGACCTAATTGTACTTAACTAATAGGAAACTCTCGAACAAGCCATTCCATAGTTATCTAATAACTATGAGCACGTAACCCATAGTGCTCTCAATAGCCATGAGTAATATACCGCCTGACATTTGGATGGCGTTATGTAAAGTCATCTCAATGGATATATTGATATCTTTTCTTGAAACATCTCAACCAAGAATATTTAAAACAATATATTATTCTATGTTATGATAATCCTCTCATTATTATAGATATTTGTAATTATTATTATATAATATATTATTTAAGGATTTTCTAATTAACATACCTCAAATTAACTTCTTAATTAATAATATCACAATATTACAAAGTATATGATAGAAATTAAATACCTTTATTACAAACAATATTAGTTCTAAAGTTAGATATATGTAAAAAAACTATATAATTGCCCCTAGGGCATACACTAGATCTCTCAATCTCCTACTTGTACTTGGGGTCAATTATGGAATCTTAGTCATATTCCTTTGATATACTTTCTCATAATAGATCGAGCTAGTCCCTTAGTGAATAGATATTCTATATTGTTTTAATTATCTACTCTGTTAATCAACTCTCTCTAACGCCGATAAACTTCCTTTATTATGTGGAACTTTTTGAAGTATGTTTCTCGACTTTTAGTGAACTCTAAGTTCTTTCATGTTATTATTTCCTAAAGAATGCTATATGATTTTCAACATTTAGAATAACCCTTAGTTTAATTATTAATTTATGCGTTATATATACTGCTTTTGTTGTGGCACTATTCAAGGCAATGTACTTAGCCTTTTGGTTTAATCAGCTATAAACTCTCATTTGGAACAATTCCCACTTAAAGCTCCTTATCTAAGGCTTAAATATTAATTTAAGATTGACATACTATTTTTGATGCCACTTATGAAGTTTGAGATCGAGTACTCCTTCATAAGAAATTTGTTGTTTGAAAAATTCTTTACTATTTCATTAAAGACTCAAAATATTCTTACTTGCCAATTTAGCAATATTTATTTGGATTTGATATCTGCTCCACGTATTAAATACATAAGCTAAATGCAATATTATAGACAGTGCAATATGTATGGTAATTCCTATTGCTAATGAATAAGGAATCCATTTTACAAGCTCCATTTTAAACATTTTCAAATCGTGTTTGTGTATATCATTTGAGAAGTTCTAGCATCCTTTTATGCTGATTATGAAAAATGATATTTCAAATCCTATATTGAGAATTAAACAACAAAACTTAATACTAATTTTATGTTAATAATCAATGTAAGTTGTTTTACTATATTTTAGAAATATTGTAGTACCCCTTATATCATTTCTTACGGACATAGCCTTCCTCTACGTTTTGACTAAAAATAAAACTATTTGATTTCTCCATAAAAATATTTTCTCAATTTTGATGTTTATTGAATGATATTTTCATATCAGTTCGCGGATCCTGTCTTAAACCCACAAACTCAATTATTACTCCCATATTCTTTGAGACATTTTGGCTATTATATGCAAACAGTCTATTCTATATCACTATTCTGTTTCAACGTATATGTACCAAAATCAAAATCATATCGGGTGATAATTTGACGAGTAAAATCCGAATTAACTTTAGCATGTTGAATGACAAATCAATTACGTTGATTTCAACAATTAAAATTTACGATGTTATTCTTATCAATGTTGCTTACTACATTCCGATTCCATCGGTCTTCCTTTTGAAAACATATTTGCAACTGATGGAACATACGAAAGAGTTAGGGGTATATCCGAGGGGCAATTATCTAATTTGTTACATATATCTATCTCTACAACTAATATTATTTATAATAATGGTATTTATTCTATAATATACTTTGTTTATACAATGATATAATTAATTAAATAGATAAAAACAAAAATTCCTTAAATGATATTTTAAATGATAATAATCACAATGAGTTGTAATCATGAGAAAATTGTCACAATATATAATTAATATGTTATTAAATATTCGTAGTCAAAATGTTTCGAGAAAGGATATCAATACATCCATTGAGACCAAGTATGTAACGCTCTTCAAATATTAGGCAGTGTATTACTCATGGCTGTTGAAGGCATCAAAAGGTTACGTACTGATAATTATTAGATAGCTATGGAATGACTCGTCTGAAAATTTCATGTTGGTTTATAAAACCTAGGTCAAATGGGAAATCTCAAAGTGACAAAGATACATAGTTCTGTCGACTTGATAATACTGTTGAACTTCAATGTGAAACTTCACTTTAATTACAGTTAAACCATGGCATTACATCCACCGAATGACTATAATTGGGTTTGAGTTAAATCACTAGAAGTGAAACGATATTCAATAGAGAATTCTTCTCCTTGGTTATATAAGGTTAGTATCATGGTTAACTGTAGTCAACTCAAAGTTAAAGTCTCCGACAAGAGTAGTATGATTAATAAAATGTTATATGCTAAACCAAGGACTTTGTTGTGGATTAAATCAAGGGGTTAAGTTTCATTTGGATCATTTATCAAATGGAAATTGAATATAATGGTTAAATCATGGAAGGTAAGAAGTAATTACGATTATAATGATGAAATGTGAGATAAGAAGGTTAGGGTAGTGAAATATGATGTCTGTGGGTGGTATGAAGTGTTAAAACAACAGATAGTGAAGCATAAATCAAATCGGAGAAGAAATGATCGAAATCTAGAATTGTGAAAACTGAAATCATTGTCCATCGGTCCACCTGTGGGCAATTAATTTATCGGCTTGAATCGAGACCAGAGTTAGAGCAATTTTACTCCAGCCAGGTGTATATGAATAGTTGTTAAATAACATATTCGGTTTTTTATTGATGTTTGGGAGTGTTTAACGTATATATATGTACTATATTGATTGTGCACCGGTGGTGAACTTGGGTGGATCCATTTCACTAATTTCTAGGTTGGGTTTCGGGCCACCATTCATTTGACGTCTTCCTCGAAGCTTTGGTTTCCTTCCCGACGATGTTTAACGACTTTATGGCAACTTGTTTGACTTCTATAGTGACCATTAGAGTCTTTTTATAGTATAAGGAACTAAAGTTAATAATGTAGTGTTGTGTAAGTAATGAAATATACATACATACATACATACATATACTAAGTGTGTGTTGGCGATTAAATTGAATAATATGAATTACGTAATAAGAATGTACGCCAGCTGTGTATATATGATATAAGTGGATTTGATAATTAAAGGACATCTACATATGCTATGTGTGTGACTGTGATGAAGAATGTAATATACATACTAAGTGTATGTCCGTGTACAAACAAAGTTAACTGATAGTGAAATATGAATACACTAGGTGTCTATATGCGTATGTTTGTATATGTTCCAAAATTAAATAATATCTTACTTGACATGAATATGTGATTATAAACTAGATGTAGAGCTTGGGAATAACGTGTACACTAGGTGGGTATACGTGTTATATAGAACAAAATTATTTTGAAATTTGACATGGGTGATTGGATGATTACTTTATTTGAATATATTAATAAGGTAATGGGATGTACTGAATTAAAGACATGAGTAAAATAA
The DNA here is from genome assembly GCA_030765085.1 of Allium cepa. Classification (NCBI taxonomy): domain Eukaryota; kingdom Viridiplantae; phylum Streptophyta; class Magnoliopsida; order Asparagales; family Amaryllidaceae; genus Allium; species Allium cepa. The sequence goes on from CM060928.1 coordinate 594,813,620, forward strand.
AGGATTGGATATAATTTAAGCAGTTTAGTAAAAACGGTGTATTATATAATGGGCAGACTCGGGTTGAGATTCACGTCAGACACTAGTCATGTTTTAACATTGACATTGTAGTATATATAAACTAAATGAACTTCGCTTACTCGGACTTATGTCTGAACCCCTCTCATTTCCTTTTACCTTTATATTCAAGTTAATAGAGCTCGACAATATGGTAGATTTGGAGATGGGAACATGTAAATACTGTATACATTATATTATGTAAAGGTGAAGACATATAATTATGAAATATGGCATGATTTGGATTTTATGTACATGGATATATAACATGTGACTGACATCTGCATATAAATTAAAGTGTTCTAATTTTAAATGGTATAAGTATTTTATTTGTTCCACTGTAAGTCTGAAAATGTTAGATAGTTTACTTTGGACTATATAATTAGCTCTCTTTGAATATTGACATGCGCCATATAATGATCATCATTTTCGAACTTCGTTGTATGATTATAGGTTCGATAATGGTGGGTTGTTACATTCGGTATCAGAGCATAGGTTATCGAGTTAAGAAAATATTAAGAGAGCATATTTGTATATTTTAGAAAATATGTAGTATATATATAAAGTTGGGTTAAATAAATATAGAAACATACAATATTCTATTCCAGATTCTGGTTATCAAACGAGGAGTTGTTATTGAATCTCAATCACAGATAACTAAAGTATGAACAATTCAGAGGAAACTAGAATGGAGACCAATGTTGGTGGATTAAACACCGAGGCAGGTGCGAGTACCCAAATGGATGTCTTTGAGATTCTTGGCGTGAATATGCCGCCTTTGGTTACGTAGGTATCTCCAAGCAACTACATAGACTAGAATCCCCTAAACTATACCAATAGCTATTAACCAAAATAATAATGTGATTAATTCCCAACCACCACCTATAGTGGATTTTCCAAAATTATGTTGTGATGACCCGGATTTTTCAACGTTGAATTTGAAATATTTAAATGGTTCTAAATATTGATATTGAAATATAAATTTATTTTCAATATGGAAAACTTGGGTTTATTTAATAGGATAGATTCAGGATTCAGATATAGTGATTTATTGGATAACTCAACTTTCGAATTTAGTAATTAGAATTTGGGTAAATTACTGAATCGTGAGTTTTAATCCTTTTAAAAATAATTTAAAAGCTTGTAAAATTTGTATTGATAACACTGAAGGTAATAAATGGGTTAAAATAGAATTTAACATGGTTTTTTCAATTTTAAAAATATATTGTTTAAATTGACGTTTCAGAAATAGCCTTTGAAGACATGGTCTCAGATTTCAACGAAACCAGCTTCGTTGGATCCGTAATATTGTATTATTATCGAATTTCAAATTTCGTTGCTTTTGGAGTTATCATTTAGCCATAAGAGTTATAAACGTGCTGAAATCTATATCGAAATTAAATATAATAACTGGATCCAAAAAGCTATCTTCTCCATACGATCGAATTAGGACTCAAAATCTTTTACATTGCATTCGAAATAGGGGTATAACATTATAAACGCATAGCGACACACCTCGATAGGGTGTCGAGATTTTAAGTTGCACAAATCGAGACAATTTGAATTTAAAATTGATATATATATATATATATATATATAATTGTTGACCAGTCAAACGAATCACATCAGCTGCTTCTTATCACTTCAGGCTACTGTAGCAAAGCAAATTTTGCATGCAAGATGATTCAAACACGCTGCCCATTATCCTTAAATCGCACTGCCTCCTCGTTCAAAATCAAATCCATCTTGTTTATAAATCACACACCCTTACTTTTCCTTCTTTTAATTCGAATCGGCTTAAAAAAGACGGGGGAAAACCAAATCGAATTCGATTTATCTCAAAACCTAGACGCAAGTTCGAGGGAGGTCGGCGACGCAAGTTGGGCGAGCACACGCTCGCGAGAGAGCCTGTATCGGGGGCGGGTGGGGGGGAGGCGACACTTGGATTTGCATCATGTCGTAGACCGATGGTAGTTCGTGGCAGCGAGGGGAAGCGACTCGCGCATGCGTGAGGAGGCGTCGTGTTGGACTTTGGGTGGCGCGATGTTTTTTGATGGCTGTGGTGGTCGGGGATAGGAGGTCTCAGGCCTGTGTCGCGTAGAGTAGTGAGGTGATCGAGTTCCTTCTTTTATTTAAGTTTAATATATATATGTATTAGAAAAAATTAATTTATAGTGAGATATGTATATATGCAGAAAAAGGAAAAAAGAGAAGAATTTTGAAACCAGATTTCCGTTTTGCAAGATGTATATGTATATTAAAGGAGAAAATTTTATACAGTAAGGGAAATTACTGTATTGGCATTTACAGAGAAGAAAATTTTTACAAAAAGAAAATTACTGTTTTTATATCTACAAGAAAGAAGTAAAAATACAAATATACCTAGGAAAAATATACGTACATGTTCAATATATAGGTAAAACAGAAAAAAGATATGGATAAGGTTTTGAAATAGAAATTTTGAACGTTGAAGAATTTATATAAAAATTAGATTTGGAATCTATTATAAGTATATATATGTAGTTCAAGGGAAAGATAAATATACATATACATATTTTAAGTTGCTAAGTTTATTTTTGGAATAATGGATGTGGTGATTAATTTGTTCGATTAACTTATTTATTTATTTTAGTTACTAAAAGATTTTTTAAAAGGAAATTATTAGTTAAATTAAATCTTTTGTTAATTAAATGGTAATTAATTTTCGGTTATCTAAAATGTTAATAAAACCCTATAACGTGTATACAAGGTCAAAAACCTGGAAATCAAGGCGAGATTTTAGTGGTTGCAAAAAAAAAAACAAAGGTGGGATTTTCTCACTCATTCGGATTACCAAATTAAAATTTAAATGTTAAATTTAAATTATTGGATGCCTAACTTGATTGATAAATTTATAATTTATCTGTTGGATGTTAATTATATATAGTAGTGTGTGTATACATACTGTTTGTACCAAAATTGGACGCAACACTCTTCGGAAGTTTTTTGAAGAGATAATAAATGAAGAATATGAATTGAAAATGAGGATTATCTAACAAAAACTCCAAATAACAGTAAAATAAAGACAAAGGCAAGTAATTTATAGTGGTTCGGCTCGTTGCCTACGTCCAGTGAGAAGTTTTAGCAATTTTATTGATTCTCTTTCCACGTTTACAAGCAATTACAGCAAACAACAGCGAGTTACAACTGAAAATTCGAAATCAGCAGCAGGTATATGATGTAGGACGATGAAGATCTCAATCCGACAGAGTCTGGGCGCTTGACAGTCGAAAGATCCTTTTTCTGTTGGCTCTGGGGCTCTATTTATAGGCGTAGGATGCTGATATTTCGCTGAAAACTCGGGAGACCTCTTCTGGCACGTGAGGGGGCCCACACGCCCAGCCTCAGGAAATTTTGGGCCCACTTTGGCATCGATTTGAACTCCATTCGAATCGATCAAGAATTTATCCAATCGAGGTGAAATTTGGTGTGGACATTCTTCGACATGAATGCAAGCTTCTGTGAAAATTTCGTGGCATTTGGATCAGTGGATTGAGAGATATGATGGATTCGAGATGGGATCCATTGCATGACTGTTTGGTTCGAAACCATCCATTCGAATCGATGGTTTCGAATCGATGGTTTCGAATCGATGGTGGCACGCGCCTTCGTGGTGACGTGGAGCGCAAACTTCGAACCGATCCGGTCTTCACTCCGAGTTGACCGCTTCGACTCCATGTATCTCGACGCATTCGAACCGATGGATGACACGTCATCGTGGCTAGTTGACCCAGTGGATTCGAACGAAGCTTCACAGATGGGTTCGAACAAGGCTCCAATAATGGGTTCGAACAACTGATGTTTGGTGGATTCGAACAAGGATTTTTTGATGGATACGAGCTTTGCAACCTCTCTATGGACATGAGGCCCACCGACACGAACTAGATGGGTTCGAAGTTGATGGAGTCGAACCGAGGCACTCCGATGGGTTCGAGGTCCATCGATTCGAAGGTGATCGGTTCGAATGGTGTTTGGTGATGGGTTCGAAGACACCTACCATGATGGATTCGAAACCAGTGTTTTTACCTTCAAGTTGAATCGATCATAACTTGAGCGTATGAACTCGGATTGACTCGAAATTTGAGATGACGACTTCTATGATCTTTCTTGTCATGTCCTATCAATTGTAGCTCAACCTGGGCTCGGACAAAATTCAGTGATATCCATGGCGAAACGAAGTATGACCAATCTTTGAGACGAACCGTTCTCCGTTTTGGATCGATCTTTTGGTGTCGCGGCTTTGCCAAAAAGCGGGATAACATTTTGCCCCCCAAAGTACGTCTTGTGGGAACGTGACGTGCTTTGAATAGCTGCAATTTCTCTCTGAACAATCATTGCTCTCTTTTTTGTTGAGACTCGTACTCTATATTGTTGTAACCTTGCGTTGATATGGTTGATTGCTGTATAATAGTGCTATAGCCGTTGGCTGTTGCATTTGTAACAAGATGAGTATTCGATCCCTGTAAATGTTTAAAATCGAATGTTAGTTCGACATGTATGCACATATGTTAGTTTGACCCTTGTTAACGTCGTGCGTCCACGAGTCGTTGTCTGTTTTGTTTGCTATTGAATTTCGTATCGATTCTCTCCTGGATCGAAGTGAAATTTGAGTTGTAACAACGCTCGATGGTTGTTTTTAAGTCCTTCCTTTCGTATCGATCCTCTCCTGAACCGATATAGAAGGTTGAAGGAATTGAATTTGTATTGCGCGAATGTAATATTTCGAACCGATGGGTATGAGCACCGATGGATTCGAGATAAACATTCGTATGGATGGAGTACGCTTATACTATGATGGGTACGAGACCGACATTCGAACCGATGGCTTGGATGAGGACGAATCACCCATTCGAACCGATGAGAAAGGGTGGATACGAAACCGTCGTTCGTATCGATGGGGAATGATGGATATGAAATCTCTGTTCGTATCGGTAGGTTGTGGATGGAGTTGTGGGTTTGCTAATGTGAACAGGGGTTTCGAAGTAATGTGCTCACTGTTTGTTTCGCATCGATGCGACTCGATGTTTTGTCGTGAGCTTCGTATCGATGAAATATGAGGTTAGCTTCGAACCCACAAGGCATCAGGTTAATGGTCTCGAATGGAGATTTCGAACCGATCCACGCTTTGACTGGTTGCGATCGGTCAAGTTTACCGGAAGGGGAATCGTCTCGGTTGCTCTCAAGGCTTCATATAAATAGCAGTGGGGTTTCACTTTTTTCACTTTTTACTTTTTTACTCTTGCCTTGCTTTTACTGTGTTCTGCCTCGTTTCGAAGTTTCAGAGAAGAAAACACTGTGTCACGTCACCGAATCAATTAAGATTCAAGTCTTCAATTCCTCGAATCCATCATTCAAACTAGGTAATTAGCCTCGAATCCAAACGGCAAAGCTATTTCGAACCTACCTCTTCTTCATCGATTGGCCACTCTGGTGATTGGTAAAACCAGATCTGGTTTGGGAGAGCTCCGAATCGATTCGTGGACTCAAGTTCGAATCGATTATGGCGGCGTCATTTTTCCTTGGACTTCGCATCGATCCCTGGAATGACTTTATGGGGTGATGCAATTCGTACCGATTGACTATCTTTGATGGGTCCATTCGAATCGATGGATTCGAATCCATCAGCTATCGGTTCAAAGCTCTTGACTTTACATCGATACGGAGGGTATCAATTCGAACATGGTCGATGCTAAGTTGAAGGCTCCCTTATCGGTTCGAACCAGTTAACCAAGGATCGATACGAAGTCATCCTTCAATGATCGATTCGAATATGACACCTGATCATCGATTCGAAGCGCGCCTTTCTGCATCGATTCGAAGTGATGTTGGGATGGGTTCGAATGAGCTCCCTGTGATCGGTTTGAACCCTCTATGATGGATACCAAAGTTTGACATTTTCTAAGCATAATTCCGACGAGCTTCATCCTTGCATATCTGGACTTGATAATTAAACTGCATACTTGACCACCTTTCGAAGCTCGTCGATGGAACCATAACAACTTCTATCCACATCAAATTCCATCATACAAACGGTTTAGTGATGACGGTCAGCGATGACGGTCATTACTACTGGGTCTCGTAGCTTTGTCGTTTGCATATTTCCTTTAATTCTGCGATATTTATTCAAGTAATGCATGGCATTGTACAACATACACTCATACACTTTACGCTGGGAAACACACGGGTCCTTTGTAGTCTAACGATGGTTTCTCATGAGTTAGCTAGTCATGGAACCTTCAAGTTCGCAACAGCAGGAGGTTCAAAGCACAGTTACTCCGAGACTAGAGGTTCCAGATATTGAACCTGAGATCGTCAGTCCGGCCTCGGACGAACTTCCCAATGCGTCTTTCATTGCCAATCCGTCGGATTCCATTCAATACAATACTTCTGAGGATATGTTGGGGAGAATATGCTTAAGGCACGGCCTACCGCTGGACGACGTGTTATTGCCGGGGCCGAATGATAGACCACACAATCCACCGGAGGGATATACAGCATTCAATCGCCACGCGTGCGCGGCCGAGACGCTTCCCCCGTTCAATGAGTACATAAGGGAAGTACTGTCTTTTTTGAGGATCGCTCCATCTCAACTACACCCGAACGGATATGCTTCCATGAACAGTTTATTCATCGTCTTCATGGAGTACCTTCATAGACCACCGATCCCGACCGAGATCAGATATCTATTCAATTTCAAAACCCGAGGTGATTAACCTTCCTTCACATTTCTGGAAGCAGTGAGGAATTGCCAAGTGGTCACTGGGTCCTAGACCAGGTTGAGTTACTACAGGACGGAATGGTTCTATGTCAGATGTCCTCCGGGGTTTGCCCGACGATGGTTATTCAGACGTGAGTGTAGCCGAGTTATCAAATAATTATTAAGGCAATTGCAGTCAAAGTGAAACTTTTGTTTTTTCCTTTTTTTTTTACAGCGACGATTCAGCGACCCGAGGGCGAACACTTTAAGGAGATGGTGCGAGTACTTCGAGAAGTCCCGAGTGAAGATAGGGATATCGAGTCGCTTTTGACCGATAGGAATCTCTGGACTTACGGGTTGATTGAACGAGGGCAGAGCATAAAGTTCGACGGGGCATTAAGGACCGTTTCGAAGAAACGAGGCGAGCATAAGAAGCCCAAAGTTATTATAGCCGAGGAGGCTGATTCTGAAAGAACTCATACCGACGACGAGCCGTTGTTGGAGCCTACAGACGTGGTTCAGGACGTCGCGGAGCAAAGAAAAGGCAAGGCAACCGTCGTCACGTCAATTAAGAAGGGAGATGGAAATCGGTTGTCACGGCCCGATCTTCTCCCGGAGTTAGAATTTCGGAGATGTCTCCTCCGAGAACTGAAAGTCTTTATGAAGGGATCGTCGATATTCCAATTCCGGACGATGTGTCCCTGCAGCATGATGCCGGATTGGAAGAACTTTCAGAAACTTTAGTTTTGAGCGAGTCTTTTCCCACTGGTGTGGCAGACACATCCGGTTGGTCAGGGGGTTGCACATTCATACATATTTCACAACACTGCATAACCTTTGACTATAAACCACCTGTATCGAAGAGTGGTTAATCCTGCTTTATTTTGTTCTGCAGATACCATGTCCGGGCGAGGGTCTATGTTAGGGAGTCTCCGACACGCGCGCAAATCTTCATATCATGGGTCACGCAGACGAGAAGGGGACAGAGATTATGACCAGGGACGCTCTGGGTACTCTGGTCAAGAGAGATATGACACAGATAGAGGCTATAAGCGTCGATCCCGATCCCGTACTCCTCCTCCTCCCAGAGATCCCATACAACCCCCTGTTCATGTCTCCCGTCCTTCTGAATCTTCAGACTATATGTCGGCCTCTCAATCTTCTAGGCATGAATCCCGCCATTCTAGGAGCGAAACGATGACTGCTGCCGTTACAGAACAGCCCCCTGTGGAAATTTCAGGGGAAGGAGCAATCAAGCTTGCTCAGCTGAAAAGAGATTTCCCAAACATCTGCTTCGACAACAATATCTTTCCTCCACATTTAAAGAAAATCCAGAGGAAGCTGAGCAATTGGTACATGATTACGTACACGATTTTTACGCTCAGTATAAAGCGTGGTTGAAAGCAGCTGACAAAGCGTCGGCATTGGCCTTTGAGCGTGGGTCCACCATCGAGAGATTGCAGGTCGAGCTAGCTCAAAAGAGCCGTATTATTGAGGTGCTAAACACTGAGGCTGAATCTTCTCGTAAATCTGAAATGGAGGCTATCAAAAAAGCCGAGAAGCCCAAGCAACGATGGATAGGATGAAACGTGAGCATTATGCCACGGTAGAGGATATGGGCCATCGAAACATCCTGGTCACTGCCGAGAGGGATGCAGCCCTGAAGGAGTTAAATGAGCTTAAGTCCAAATTTGTCGAAATCGCCAAGGATAGGGATGATGCGAATAACGCAGCCCAGGAGGCGTGTGAACAAGCCGTGATTCTCCGGACTGAACGGGATGCGGCAGTAGCCAAGGTCCAGGCCGTAGAGACGGAGGTTGAGGAGAAAGTTCGATAAGCGGAGGCCAGGATGGAGGCCGATATTGAAGATTTGCTCATCACTTACAATGCCAATGTGTTGAGACATAGAAATTTGGCCTGGCTCCAAGATTACCCAGTACACCTCCGCAGCGCTTGGGGTCGATTGGTTGAGGAAGAAGAGGAAGCGCATCCGGATGAATCGGTCGACCGATTCGAACTCGAAAACCGGTTGCTGACAGATGATGAGAAGAAGATCCTCCATGACGCTATTATTGCTCATGAGAAGGAGATGATTGGTGGCCGATCTCTGGAGGTTGGAGAGGGATCAGGTGTTGAGCATCACGCCACTGTTACTGACATCACCGCTCCACCTTCATTAGAGCATGTATCTGTGGTTGGTTCACAATCTGTTCCCGCTTATGACCCAGAACAGCCGCGATTATCTCCCATTCGGGAGCACGTCTCTGAGGTCGTCCAACCGTCAACGATTCAAACTGAGGAAGGTACTTTGAACACATCTCAATTGTGCTTCTATTAAAGCGTTTGTTTTGAAGTGATTGCTTATATCCCCTTCTCCTCTTTGTTCAGTAACTGAAACTACTCCGGCATCTTCGGCTCAGGAGTCTATTCAAGGGCAAAAAGCCATCACCACTGAAACGACTGTCGTGACGACGACAGTGTCTGCCGAGATGGCGCAGGGGAGATCCTTATCTCTTGACGAACAAATGGTGAGTGAGCTGCTTGGCCAACAGGGTGACCCTTTTATAGACTTTCCATTTATCATCAGTGATCTTCCGTCGACCTCCAGTTTTGTGACGCAGACCACGGCTACCCCCAGCCAGGCCCAATCAGCCCGAGACGAGGAAATCTTGGCCAAGATCAATGCCGAAATAGAGGCTGCGGGGCAAAGTGGTAGTATCGGTGGCAGCACGGCGGCGCATAGCCCAGCACCTTTAAGGGTAATATCATCTGGCGGCGTTATAACACTTTCAGTCGCGGACCCAGTCCATCCTACTCCTTCGGTGGAAAGCCTTCATGTAGATTCGAGCTCTGAGGAGTACATTGACATTATGCCCCCAGCCGAAGAGCGGTCACCGGAGAGGAGACCCTCCAAACGAAGGATTTATATTCCTAGTGATTCCGACGACGAACCACTGATAAGAAGGTCGAAAAAGAAGAAATAGATCGGCCCCTCAAGCAGATTTTTGGTAGATGGGAACTTGTTTTCGTTCGCTTTTTTTTTGTTAGTAGGCCATGTATAGATGCAGGTTCGGCCCCTGCTAGTAGGGAATTTTTTTTTGGAAGAACTTTTTTGCATGTAAGTTCTTGTCTCTAGTTAGTTGAAATAAAATTCAGTTTCTTTGTTTCAATTCTCGTTTCTTTTGCGCTTAAGTGTTTGTAGTGTTTTGTTTTCAGTCCGGTGTACTTGTGGTGTTTTTTACCATCAAGTAGAGTTCGTTTTATTTGCCAAGTCTGAGAATCTTGGTCGCAAGTTGTGATCGACGAATAAGTTGAACTTCAGACATTGTATCACTTTGGTTAGTGATTAACACTTAGCTTTTTTGTCCCTTAGTCTCGGGGAATAACATCTGTATTTCGGTAGTTGATCGCATTTATTGCAAATCTTTAGCACATGTCCCCATTCTGGGGACTTAGGAAAATTTGAGATCGATAAAAGTGTTTTGTAACACGGCTCGCGCTCTGGGAACGAGTTATTGAATATTTATATTCCAATTCACACTCTGGGAAGTTAGAGTCCGGTCGCACTCCGGGAATGAGTTATTGAATATTTATACTCCAATTCACACTCTGGGAAGTTGGAGTCCGTTCGCACTCCGGGAACGGGTTATTGAATATTTGGCGAACGAGTTATTGAATATTTACACTCCAATTCACACTCTGGGAAGTTGGAGTCCGTTCGCACTCCGGGAACGAGTTATTGAATGTTTATACTCCAATTCACACTCTGGGAAGTTGGAGTCCGTTCGCACTCCGGGAACGAGTTATTGAATGTTTATACTCCAATTCACACTCTGGGAAGTTGGAGTCCGTTCGCACTCCGGGAACGAGTTATTGAATGTTTATACTCCAATTCACACTCTGGGAAGTTGGAGTCCATTCGCACTCCGGGAACGAGTTATTGAATATTTATACTCCAATTCACACTCTGGGAAGTTGGAGTCCGTTCGCACTCCGGGAACGAGTTATTGAATGTTTATACTCCAATTCACACTCTGGGAAGTTGGAGTCCGTTCGCACTCCGGGAACGAGTTATTGAATGTTTATACTCCAATTCACACTCTGGGAACCTGGAGTTAGTGTGAGGATTGTCGTGTATCAATCTTTTTAAATACTAATGTGGTGACATGCCCCCGATCCCGGGCTTCACATAGTGAGTGACCGGTCGTATCACAGTCACTCCCTACTTGAATTAAATCCCACCGTATGATGGAACTTAGCTCTTCGTGCATTGTGATGTTTTGCGGCGTATTCGATAAATCACAGCTCTGGCTTGAAGAGATAGCATTTTATTGCTGAAATAAGAAAATATGGCAAAGTCAGCTGCCTTATTACAATTTCAAGTTTCAAAATGCGAAAATAAAATGCAAAGGAAATAACGGGATAAAACAAATAAAGCCTGTCATGTATAGTAGCGACGGAGACTCTCGCTATTCCAGGCTCTCGGCAGAGTTAGACCGTCAACAGTCGATAACTTGAATGTGCCATCTTCGAGCTTTTGTGAAATCACATACGGTCCTTCCCAATTTGGCTTCATGTGAGAAGGAACCGGATAAATTCTTTTGAGTACAAGGTCGCCAAGTTCGAAGGTCCGCGGTCGGACCTTGGCATTGTACATTCGGGCGACTCGACTCTAATATGCGGCTGCCCTTAAATCAGCCTCTTCGCGCCTCTCATCGACCAGATCCAGGGATTCGGCAAGTAGTATAGCATTCGTTTTCGGATCATAATACGTCACACGATGAGAATGAACTTCCATTTCGACTGGAATAACGGCTTCAGCGCCATAAGATAGAGAAAATGGAGTGTGTCCGGTTGCAGTTTTGCGAGTCGTCCGATAAGCCCATAAGGCCATAGGAAGTTCATCAACCCACTTGCCCCCGGCCTTTTCCATTCGTTTCTTCAAAATAGATTTGATGACCTTATTAACGGCTTCGACTTGGCCATTCGCTTGTGGGTGTGCAACTGCGGAGAATTTCTTATGGATATGGAATCGCAGACAGAAATTCTTGAATTCAGCGCTGTCAAATTGGGCTCCGTTATCGGTGATAATAGTATGCGGGAGACTGAACCGACAGATGATATTGCGTACTACAAAGTTGATAACTCTCTTCGTCGTGATTGTTGCAAGAGGTTCGGCTTCCGCCCATTTTGTGAAGTAATCGACTGCGACGATGGCATACTTCGCGCCACCTTTGGCCAAAGGCAATGTACTAATTATATCAATCCCCCATATTGCAAATGGCCATGGACTGACCATTTGGGTTATCTCAGTAGGCGGGGCTCTAGGAATCCGAGCGTGTTTTTGGCATTTATCACATTTTTTGGCATAGTCCATGGCATCGCGATTTACGGTAGGCCAATAATATCCATATCGGAGTATTTTCTTGGCAAGTGCTTGTCCCCCAGTGTGATCGCCACATTCTCCCTCGTGCACATCGTGTAACACTCGTTTGATTTCGTCGTGTGCGATACACTGGAGAAGAGGAATAGAATATCCCCTTCGATACATAACTCCATTCTGTATGACGAATCGTGAAGCTTTTCGAAGAATTTGTCTTCTCTCACTTCGACGCTCGGGTAGTATTCCATGCTCAATGTAATCTCGGTAGGGGTCCATCCACGATTCCCTCCTGGTAGTAGTCTCAAATGTGCAACCAGTTTCCATCTGACCAATGCTCGGAGAAGATAGAGTTTCAACGGGAATGAACCCCAACTGTTGAGCTTCGCCCGTACTTGCTAACTTTGCCAATGAATCGGCCTTCTGATTATGCTCCTGGGGAATGTAGAAAATGGCATAATAATCAAACTGATCAAGAACCTCCCGGACTTGAGTTAGGTAAGCAGCTAATCTTCGATCCTTAGCCTGATATTCTCCCCGGACCTGACATACGATTAGTTGGGAGTCACAGTAAATTTCCACCGCGGTAATTTTCAGATCGCGGACCAGCTTTAGACCAGCAAGTAGGGCTTCGTATTCGGCTTCATTATTGGTTGCACGGAACTCGAACCTTAAAGCATAACATATGGATCGGCCCTCGAGGGTTTCAAGTATTAGCCCAGCGCCCGAGCACCGATCGTTGGATGCACCGTCGGTGTGTAGCTTCCAGATATACTCAGGAGATTTGCGGGTTTAGGTAAGTCTTCAAGGACAGTGAACTCGGCTATAAAATCTGCTAGGACTTGACCGTGAATAGCTCTCCTTGGAGTGTAAGTAATATCGAATTGACTCAGTTCGATGTTCCATTTAAGTAATCTACCAGACGTCTCAGGCCGCGTGAGGACCTGTCGTAACGGCTGATCGGTGTATATAGTAATGGGATGAGCCTGAAAGTATGGACGGAGCTTCCTCAAGGCAATGACTAGGCAGTAGGCTAATTTCTCCAGATTTGGATAGTTTCTCTCAGCTCCGGTGAGTCGTTTGCTAACATAGTAGACCGGTTTCTGCACTCGGTCTTCTTCCCGAACAAGGGCAGCACTGATCGCGTTTTCGGATACCGCCAAGCAAAGATACAACTGTATGTGGTTGATCGGCTTTGAAAGAATCGGCGGTGTGGAAAGATGTTGGACCAATGACTTGAATGCGTCTTCGCACTCCGAGGTCCATTCGAAGTTCCGCTTCCCTTTTCGGATCAAATCGAAGAATGGGATGCATTTATCAGTGGACTTTGAAATGAACCTACTCAGTGCCACCACCTTTCCGTTGAGACTCTGGACTTGCTTTATAGTTCTCGGGGTTTGTAAATTTCTGATGGCCCAGATCTTTTCGAGGTTAGCTTCTATTCCTCTGGCGTTGACAATAAACCCAAGGAATTTTCCGGATGCGACTCCAAAATGACACTTAAGCGGGTTGAGCTTCATCCCGTATCTTCGAAGGGTATTGAACATCGAATCCAAGTCTTTAACGTGATCAGTAGAGTATCGTGATTTCACCAACATGTCGTCCATATAAACCTCCATTGTTTTTCCGATCTGGTCAGCGAACATCCGGTTAACCAATCGTTGGTAAGTTGCTCCGTTTTTCAATCCTAAGGGCATGACATTGTAGCAGTATAGTCCCAGATTGGTTACGAAACTCGTATGATCTTGGTCGGGCACATGCATGGGTATTTGGTTATAGCCAGAGTAAGCATCCACAAATGATAGCAATTCGTGTCCGGCTGTTGAATCCACAAGTTGATCAATTCGGGGGAGCGGAAAGCTGTCTTTCAGACAAGCTTTATTTAAGTCAGAATAATCAATACACATCCTCCATTTTCCATTTGGTTTCCGGACAAGTACAGGGTTGGATACCCACTTCGGGTATAAAGCGTCTCTAATGAACCCATTTGATTTCAATTTATCGACCTCTTCTTTCAGGGCGGCAGATCTCTCTGGATCCATACCACGCTTTTTTTGCTTGACCGGGACAAACTGCGGGTCAATATTTAGGGTGTGGCTCGCAATGTCCGGCGAGATCCCACACATATCAGAATGCGTCCAAGCAAATACGTCAAGATTTGCTTGGAGAAATTCGACCAATTACCGTTGCGCTCGCAGGCTCAACTGAGACCCAATTATCAACATCTTTGAATCATCGTTATCACTGATCGGAACGTCAATTGTTAATTCAGCTGGGGAAGCCTGACTTTCTCTAGATTCATCTTTATTCTCATTGTCTCTGGGGTCTAGATCTTTTTGGAATTGGTCGTGGTGCCCGGGCCGAGGCCCAGGCGTTAATTGTCAATTGTCGGTGAAACGGACGCAGAGAGATTCTTCTACGCCCTTTCCTTTTTCTTTTCGCTGCGCTTCCCGTAGCTCAGCAACATAGCAAGCTCTCCCCGCAGCTTGATCTCCTTGTACAACCCCTATCCCACGATCAGTAGGGAACTTAAGGGTCAAACACCATGGGGTAATAGCAGCCCTAAATTCAGCAAGGGCCGGTCGGCCCAAGAAAGCATTATACGGAGAAGGAATATCCAAGACAACAAATTGCAACATCCGAACTCTTCGGCATTCTCCCACTCCCAACTCCACCGGCAATTCAACCATTCCGGTTGGTATCGTCGCATCCGTTGAAGCCGTGGACTCGTGATTGACAAGGTTTTAAGTCCTTAGCTTCCATCTTCATTAAATCATATGCTCTTTTAAACAGTATGTTTACAGAACTCCCACTGTCTACCAAGATCCTCTTCATCCAAGTAGGACCAACTTGAGCGGATATAACCAGTGGGTCGATTGTGGGGGCTTTGACTCTATCGGCATCTCGACTTCTAAACACGATGTCATCGGTCATCGTCTTCTGTTCTTTAGCCGGAGCCCCGTCTTCAGAATTGCTACAACACTCGAAGTCCGCATGCCTGATCGAACTGGCATACGACTCCATTTCCCCCCAGCTTCTGTCTGCCGGATGGGGACCTCCACTTATCGTATTGATAACCAACATCCCGCCCGTACGAGCGGGTTCACCCTGCCTTTCCTCATTCTGCGTACGATTTTGATTGGATGGGCCGCCCCACCAGACTGCGGCGCCCGAACAAACTGATCCAACTTTCTCTCTCTGATCAACTTTTCAATGAGGTCTTGCAAATGCCTACACTCATTGGTGTTATGCCCATAACTTTCATGAAACCTACAGAATTTTCCTGTTCGAATCTGCCTCTTCGACGAAGGCTTTGGAGCAGGCTTCTTGTATTGCATAGTATTACAAGTCTGTAGGTACACGTTTTCCAGCGACGTGTTAAGTGGTGTATAACTGTCAAACATTGCGGCCCTACGCCTCGGACCACGATTCTGGTCTTGCTTCTTGCTCCGGTTATCACCGTTTCTCGGTTGTTGAGTCTGTTTATTTTGAATATTCAACCGGACTTTTCCAGAACTTTCGCCAGACTGTTTAACCGCAACATTACTCTGAATCCCTTCATTGCTGGGCCTCGCATCGTCCTGCTTCCTAGACTGTTTCGCATCCTCTCGCCTTAAGAATTGAGCTGCTTTGGAATAGAATAGGTCCAACAATGTCGGAGGCTTTCCAACCAACCAATTTCCAAACTCGGAATCAGGGTCGATTCCTTTAGTCAAAGCCATTAGGATAGAATTATCATTGGGGTTGGTGATCTCTGCGCATGCAGCATTGAACCTCTCCAAATATCGTCTAAGTGTCTCTCCGGGAGCTTGAGTAACACTTGATAAGGTATTAACATCTTTAGGTCTGGCAATATGCATACGAAACTGCTCAACAAATTTGGTAGCTAACTGATCAAATGAAGAAATAGATCGCGGTGGTAGTCGTATAAACCACATCGTCGCAATTCCCCCTAAGGAAATGGGAAAACTATGGCATTTTACTGCGTCATCAGCTCTCGCAGCAGTCATTGACCATTCGTATTTCAAAATATGTTGATTTGGGTCGGAATTCCCTTTATACATGGGCAGGGTTGGCATCCTGAATCGCCGAGGAGGTTCAGCGTATAATATGTCATCGGTGAACGGAGTATGACTTCGGGATATTCCCCAATCGTCATTTGTTAAGCCCTGACTCTCGCGAATCATTTGGCGTACCATGGCTGAGAGTTCTGTCTTTGCTACATTCTGAGGGTGGTGAGCCAAAGTGTGGTCGGGTTCCACAGTGCGAGATGGGATCGGGCGCTGTCGACGATCCATATCTCGCCTCCTTGGCACGATGTCTTCCGGGACATATGGTTCTGGTGCTCGTTCCTGTTGGTGGTAATTCTGGTTGGAGTGATTTCGGGTATCAACTCCTATATCAACCGCAGTGGCGGCGACATGGTTATCCGCGGTATGTTGCGGAACAGCGCCTCCTCGGGATGAGGGCCTTGTATGAAAACTAGCGGATGGGCCGACTCTTATCTGTCCCACGGTCAGTGCTGGCTGGTGGTCAATGGCCTGTGCATAATTTCCCTCTAGCCTGGGACGGGTGGATCTGTGATTGTAGTCGGATGAAGCAGAACACTCCGTGGAGGAACAAGACGCATGATCCCTCCTGGATTTTCTACGCCCTTGGCGATCTAGTTGGTTGGCTAACTCAGTGTTGACGCGCAACTGCTCAGCCAGCTGTTGTCGACTTTAAGTTAGTTCTTGGAGTAACGTCTGGAACTCTTGCCTGGTGACCGGACTTGATGGGTCGGAATGCCCGGTATCATCTTGGTTAGGTGGGGGTAGATGCGCGGGATTTTGTCTATCCCGACCTTCTTGACTAGCGGCAGATGCGGTCTTGTGCTAACCATTTTACATAGTGAACTCCTTCCCTAGACTTTGGCAAATCTGAATAAAATGGAAGGAATCTGAAACTGAAATCTGGATCTCTCCCTTAGATTTATGCAATCCGGTATCGGCGACAGATCCAAGGAGCAGGAGAAAACTGGGTTTTTTCTCGGTGAAAGCACCAAAGTGTTTGTACCAAAATTGGGCGCAACACTCTTCGGAAGTTTTTTGAAGAGATAATAAATGAAGAATATGAATTGAAAATGAGGATTATCTAACAAAAACTCTAAATAACAGTAAAATAAAGACAAAGGCAAGCAATTTATAGTGGTTCGGCTCGTTGCCTACGTCCACTGAGAAGTTTTAGCAATTTTATTGATTCTCTTTCCACGTCTACAAGCGATTACAGCAAACAACAGTGAGTTACAACTGAAAATTCGAAATCAGCAGCATGTATATGATGTAGGACGATGAAGATCTCAATCCGGCAGAGTCTGGGCGCTTGAGAGTCGAAAGATCCTTTTTCTGTTGGCTCTGGGGCTCCATTTATAGGCGTAGGATGCTGATATTTCGCTGAAAACTCGGGAGACCTCTTCTGGCACGTGAGGGGGCCCACATGCCCAGCCTCAGGAAATTTTGGGCCCATTTTGGCATCGATTCGAACTCCATTCGAATCGATCAAGAATTTATCCAATCGAGGTGAAATTTGGTGTGGACATTCTTCGACATGAATGCAAGCTTCTGTGAAAATTTCGTGGCATTTGGATCAGTGGATTGAGAGATATGATGGATTCGAGATGGGATCCATTGCGTGGCTATTTGGTTCGAAACCATCCATTCGAATCGATGGTTTCGAATCGATGGTGGCACGCGCCTTCGTGGTGACGTGGAGCGCAAACTTCGAACCGATCCGGTCTTCACTCCGAGTTGACCGCTTCGACTCCATGTATCTCGGCGCATTCGAACCGATGGATGACACGTCATCGTGGCTAGTTGACCCAGTGGATTCGAACGAAGCTTCACAGATGGGTTTGAACAAGGCTCCAATAGTGGGTTCGAACAACTGATGTTTGGTGGATTCGAACAAGGATTTTTTGATGGATACGAGCTTTGCAACCTCTCTATGGACATGAGGCCCACCGACACGAACTAGATGGGTTCGAAGTTGATGGAGTCAAACCGAGGCACTCCGATGGGTTCGAGGTCCATCGATTCGAAGGTGATCAGTTCGAATGGTGTTTGGTGTGGGTTCGAAGATACCTACCATGATGGATTCGAAACCAGTGTTTTTGCCTTCAAGTTGAATCAATCATAACTTGAGCGTAGAACTCGGATTGACTCGAAATTTGAGATGACGACTTCTATGATCTTTCTTGTCATGTCCTATCAATTGTAGCTCAACCTGGGCTCGGACAAAATTCAGTGATATCCATAGCGAAACGAAGTATGACCAATCTTTGAGACGAACCGTTCTCCGTTTTCGATCGATCTTTTGGTATCGCGGCTTTGCCAAAAAGCGGGATAACACATACATACATACACACATACATACATACATATATATATACATATATATAGTGGAGTGATTGATATTCCCGCATTATATAGCGGATGAGACGCTATGCGCCCCGCATAATAGCGAATGACACTTTATACCGCGATATCCCCGTCGAAGTGGGATTCGTATTTTATTTGTTGGCTAACATTAGTGGATGCAGGAGAAATAGGGTGGAAGGATCCAACTGGATTCCTCAAAAATATTTATTGTTCATATATATATGTTGATATATGATATTATGGATAAATTGATATGATTTGTGTGACTTGAATTATTTAATGTTAAATGGCATGGGAAATTAAAATGGACATTTTAAATACCAGAAATAATTTAACTGAAGGAATTCAAAAGGAAATTTGAAAAGAAAATTATTTATATTGGAAATTGAATTTATTCTAAAGGGAGTTAAAAGGAATAAAAATATATTAACTAACTAGGTTATACTTAACTATTTGGAAATTGATTTAAGTAGAGATTTGAATAAAATGGAATTATAAATAAAATTGTTTATATAAATAGATGGAAAAAAACTCAAGAGAGTTTATAAACTTATAAACGAGTTTTATAAATGAAATAGATTGATATCAGTGGATATGTGGAAAATATAAGCTAATGGTGTGAAATTATATCGGAAAATGGAATGGTATTGGAAAGAAATAGTGGGATATATTTCAGATAAGAGAAATGGTAATTAATTGGACATGGTCGATATAATACGAACCAAGAGGAATTTATAAAGTGAATTGGTGAAATTCGTTATTTTAATACTTAATATTTTTTTAAAATAAATCCTAATTTTTATAAACCGACCTTGTAAATCATCCAGTAACTGATATGGATGTTTTAATGTTTTTAAGTGATTGATATTTTAATTTTTCCTAAACCATACTTTGAAAATAAAACCATTTTCCTTCTTATTTTATATCTATATATTTTAATTATTTTAAATTCAAGTTATAAATTCTCTCGAGATAGGAAGCGAAGTTATTTAAACGGATAAGATTATAAGTGAAAGATCATATAGTGGTGTTATGGAAATTATAAATAAATTCCTAAAGCCTATGATAAGCAAACTTCGAAGGGAGAAATGAAATTACAAAGGAAGTAGAAATGAAACTGGAATATTAAATAAGCATAAACGACTTTGGAAATGTAAATGGATTTAACTGAGGAATTCTAGGGTTTCTAGAATTTGTATAAAAAGATTTGAAATTTACAAATGAAGTTGTAAATGATTTTTGAGAAAAGAAAAAGAAATAAGAAAAATATTTTCTAGGTCTCAGAATATTGGAAATATTCTAAGTATTGGGAAAATGTTGAAATTTATTCCATGAGAACAAAAGTGATTTGAAAACTATTTTCAAAGTGTTGAAATGTGAGAATAATATCTGATGTAGATATTTTGAAATAAATAAATTGGAAAAATTATTTAAGGCCTGATGGTTGCTTGTGAATGTTATTTGATAGTTAAATAACCGACTATCAATACTGACCAATGCATTGATCATTTCGAAGAGACCGGGATCAGAATTAATTACCCGAAAACCACTTCGATCCGGTTTGAACGTTTATGATTAAAGACCGTGAAAATAATGATTCGGTTTGAACTTATATGGACGAATCCTATCAGAACATCATCAGGAGGACGGTGAGAATTCTAACTAAGACTCGTTCTTAAAAGGTAACGCGTAGCCTCAAGCCTCATCAACTGGGAATGGCTAAAAAAGGGGAGGTGCAGCAAGGCTAAGTGGGTAGCATCCAAGTAGGGTAAGATTTCCTGTCTAGATATCCCTTTATATTCGGCAGTGAGGGCGCTTGTTAGCTCCAACCGTGGGGTGATCTTATTCGGACTATCCAGTAAGGGGTAGCTCCTGTCTTGTGTTGCAAGGGATCGGAAGTGGTCCTTGGTACTCTGATCTAGGCCAGGTACTGTGATGTGCGGTACCTCAGTATCCATGCCATTATATGGAATCCAATCTCTAATAAGCGTCTGCACGGTTTTGATTGTGCCCAACTATGCTGGAACGTGAGATGCAAGCATTTCAGCTAGATTCTATTTTACTTTTCATAGACCCTATTATAATATTAGACAAATTTGATAAAAAAATGTTTTGGTTATCGTATGGTAAAAACTCGGCATATTTATTTGTGACGTGGTCTTACAAGATACCATTGTTTCAAAGGCTTTTCAAAACTCCATTAATCCAATTGAGTGTGGTTTTCTCACGCTAGTTTTCCAGACTGACTTGGGTGTTGTTTTATTTTGATGCTCAGGTCAGACCGAGTTGTCCAGGATCAGGTTAAAAAGCTAAGAAGCTCAAGAGACAAGCTGGATGGCAGAGCGAACTTCCGTATTTGATCATTACTCCGCTGTGTAAGGACAAGCTATTAAATTGTCCAGGTTGACTGTTTCTCAGTGTACTCTGTTGCTTGCAAGTATATAACAGTACAGCTTTCTTTGTATTTAAAAGCTGTTATTATATATTGTACTTTTTACGCTGCGATTGTGAGAGTCTGATGTTGTTTTATCTTCTTCTTCTACCTCCTTCTTCTTTAACCCTGAAGACTGGTATTACTGTTCCACTTTGAGTTGAATTGATGTGCTCAAAGGGGTACGGATTTTGCGGGCCATCACACTTGGTATTAGAACTGAAGGTTAAGCGAGAACCTTGGCTTTGGTATGGATTACTCATTAGAGATAGAGTCAGTTGTACTCTAGAATGAGTGCGAGTGTATTAATAGATATGAGCGCGCATATGTTAGTAAATATAAATGGTTTCATATTATGTTGATTGATTTATTGAGTGGCATATAAACCTTAGTCGGAACAGTCCGTACAACTGTATCGAAGGGGTTTCTAAACACTTGAATAGAACAATTCGACACAATATGGTTTTGAAATGGGAGAATGAAATAATTTTATCCAAAATATATTTGATATAAAAAGAAATAATTTTATGAAATTATTATACATAATGGAAGTGTTTGGATGGTAATATTATAGTCAACAAGATTATAAATTTGAAATAGTTCATACAACTAATATAGGAAAATTGTATAAGTATAAATATACAAAAAAAAATGAAATTTAACTTAGATTAAGTTGAAGAAAAGAATTAAAATTTTGAAACTAAAATTAATGGTGATTTGAAAGAAATGAATTAGTGAAGTAGATTAGTTAAATGGATTAAAATGGATAAATTTTTGGATTGAATTGGAAGAATAGAAATTAAAGTTGGATTTGAGAAATAAGAAATGAATTGAAATTAACTTAAATTGAATAAACTTGGGTTGAAATAGAATTAAATAGAATTAAAATTCAGTGAGTTATAGATAATATTGAATGAAATTAAGTTCTTACTCAGATAAATAAAAGTAAGTTAAATAAGAAATTCGATTGGAATAAATAGATTCTGATAGCTTATAAAAATTAGAGTTTACGAAATAAAAATGCATGCTTGGGTAAATAAGTGTATAATCCGACTTAAAATGGAAAGTGAATATATTCGAGCCCAGAATGAATGGAAGTGTGAATTATAATAAGTGTGTGACTTATAAAATTTAAAAGGGGGATTGATAAGCCAAAATAAAATTGTTTGATGTTTATAGGAGAAATAAAAATCCAAACTTGAATTATAAAACAAAATTGAACTCAAGAAAATTAAATGAAGTGATTTTTGAAGATAAAAAACAAATATTAAATTGAAAGTTGGGAGTGAACTAACTAGATAATAAATTAGCTAATGAAATATGGAAATGAAACCTGATGTAGTTAAATAGAAATTGGATTGTGAGTTAATAAAGGAGTTTGGAAACAAAACTCGAGTTATAAATAAAATTCAACTTAGATTGTTAGTGAATTAAATATAATAGAAAATGTTGTTAAATGAAATATAATTGGAATAAAATAGAAGTGGTTTGAATTTGCAAATAAAATCTAAGCGAGTAGAATAAATTGAAAATGGCCTTGTTATTAACAAAATAAATTCGGGATGAATTGAGTATGAAATTAAAAGTCTAAAAGGGATTGAGTGAATAAACTAATTGAATTGAATAAATAAATGGATAGAATTTGATTAGATGAGAATCAAATTAAATGGAAGTGAACTTAATTATGAAGTGGGAATAAATTGAAGAAAAAATTAACTTAAGTTTAAACTTAATAGAAGCTCGGCTTCGAGTAAAAGTGAAAGCCATTAAATAAAAGTTTGGGTTAAATTAATTTGGAAAATGATTATTAATATATTAGTATGGAATGTTGTCGAGCTTAATGAAATGGTTTTGAATGAAACAAATGTGAAAATGAGATTATATACAATTCTATGACTTAATAGAAGCAAATAGAATTGATTTTGGAATCAACTGAAATGAATATGAGTTCATTTCGTTTAAAAATGAATTGAATGTAAGAAATTGAGTTGTAAACCATTGAAATTAAATGAAATGGTATATAATCGGTTAAAAAAAAATTAAATTTGTATCGAAACCTTATAAATTGCATATGGAAATTATTTTGTGTGCATTGCTTATGAAATCCATGTGTTAACTATTGAAAATGAGTGAATGTAAATAAACTTCCTATATATGGCACTTACATGTTTGAATTGAGTAAGTACAGGTACCTGGAAGCCATTTGGCTAGATTTGGCTAGATTTTGGTCGCGCTAATGGCTAAATAAATAAGTCGCTTGCTTAAAAATGCTAAATAGAGGTACGCCTACACATTAAAAGATAGGACATATGAAATATTATTAGTTTTTTGTTTTTTCAACCGTGTGGGTTGATGCATATATATATTTATCTCTCTTGTCAAATTGCAAATGCTCCTTCGTACAAGGGAGACTCTGCCCCAATTTTATGGAAATTTTGGGAGTTAGAAACTTTTTGAAAATTTATGGAAATTTTTTGTTAACGATGAGTTGATTTCAAAGTGGAATTGAAATAAAGGATTTTCAAGTTAGAATTTGAAACCAATTGTTTTGGTAAAGTGGAAAGATTAGGAAAGTGAATAGCAAGTTTTAACTAAGTAAGTTTTAATAAGTTAATGGGTTTGGGACATTCTTTCTGCCTTAGCAATTTCGGGGACGAAATTCTTTTAAGGGAGGAGGAATGTTACGACTCAGATTTTTCAACGTTGAATTTGCAATATTTAAATGGTTTTAAATATTGAAATTGAAGTATAAATTAATTTTTAATATGGAAAACTTGGGTTTATTTAAAAGGATAGATTCAGGATTTAGATATAGTGATTTATTGGATAACTCAATTTTTGAATTAATAATTAGAATTTGGGTAAATTATTGAATCGTGAGTTTTAATCCTATTAAAAATAATTTAAAAGCTTGTAAAATTTATATTGATAACACTGATGATAATAAATGGGTTAAAATTGAATTTAACAATGGTTTGTTCAATTTTAAAAATATACTGTTTAAATTGACGTTTAAAAAATAGCCTTTTGAGACATAGTCTCGGATTACAACGAAACTAGTTCCGTTGGGTCCGTAATATTGTATTATTACCGGATTTTAAATTTCGTTGCTTTTGGAGTTATCGTTTAGCCGTACGAGTTATAAACGCGCTGAAATCTATATCGAAATTAAATATAATAACTGGATCCAAAAAGCTATCTTCTCCATATGATCGAATTAGGACTCAAAACCTTTTCCGTTATGTTCGGAATAGGGATATAACATTATAAACACCTAATAGCACGCCTCGATAGGGTGTCGAGATTTTAAGTTGCACAAATCGAGAGAATTTGAATTTAAAATTGATATATATGTATGTGTGTGTGTAATTGTTGAACAATTAAACGAATCACATTAGCTGCATTTTGTCACTTCAGGCTACTGTAGCAAAGCAATTTCTGCACGCAAGATGATTCAAATACGCTACCCATTATCCTTAAATCGTGCTGCCTCCTCGTTCAAAATCAAATCCATCTTCTTTATAAATCATGCACCCTTTCTTTTCCTTCTTTCAATTCGAATCGGCTTAAAAAAGACGGGGAAAAACCAAATCGAATTCGATTTATGTCAAAACTTGGACGCAAGTTCGAGGGTGGTCCGTGACGCAAGTTGGGCGAGCACACACTCGCGAGAGAGCCTGAATTAGGGGGGGCGAGGCGGCACTTGGATGGGCATCGCGTCGTGGGTCGATGGTAGTTCGTGGCAGTGAGAAGAGGCGACTCGCGCATGCATGAGAAGGTGACGTGTTGGACTTTAGGTGGCACGATGTTTTTTGGTGGCTGTGGTGGTCGACGATAGGGGGTCTCGAGCCTATGTCACATAGGACAGTGAGGTAATCGAGTTCCTTCTTTTATTTAAGTTTAATATATATACGTATTAGAAAAAAATTAATTTATAGTGAGATATGTATATGTGCAGAAAAAAGGGAAAAAAAGAATTTTGAAACTAGATTTCTGTTTTACAAGATGTATATGTATATTAAAAGAGAAAATTTTATACAGTAAGGGAAATTACCGTATTGGCATTACAGAGAAGAAAATTTTTACAGAAAGAAAATTACTGTTTTAATATCTATAGGAAAGAAATAAAAATACAAATATATCTAGGAAAAACATACATACATGTTTAATATATAGGATTTTGAAATAGAAATTTTGAAAATTAAAGAATTTATATAAAAATTAGATTTGGAATCTATTATAAGTATATATATGTAGTTCAAGGGAAAGATAAATATACTTATATAAATTTTAAGTTGCTAAGTTTATTTTTGAAATAATGGATGCGGTGATTAATTTGTACGGTTAACTTATTTGATTTGTTTAGTTATTAAAAGTTTTTTTAAAAAAAGGAAATTATTAGTTAAATTAAATTGTCAGTTAATTAAATGGTAATTAATTGCTGGTTATTTAAAATGTTAATAAAACCCTATAATGTAGATACAAGGTCAAAAACTGGGAAATCAAGGCGAGATTAAAGTGGTTACAAAACAAAACAAAAGTGAGATTTTCTCACTCATTCGGATTACCTTATTAAAATTTAAATGTTAAATTTAAATTATTGGATGCCTGACTTGATTGATAAATTTGTAATTTATCTGTTGGATGTTAATTATATATATGTGTGTGTGTGTGTGTGTGTGTATATATATATATTGGAGTGATTGATATTCGCGCATTATATAACGGATGAGACCCTATGCTCCCCGCATTATAGCGGATGACCCTTTATACCACGATATCCCCCTCGAAGTGGGATTGATATTTTATTTTTTGGCTAACATCTATGGATGCAGGAGAAACAGGTTGGAGGGATCCAACTAGATTCCTCAAAAATATTTATTGTTTATATATATATATATATATATATATATATATATATGTTGATATGTGATATGATGGATAAACTGATATGATTTATGTTACTTGAAGTATTTAATGTTAAATGGCATGGGAAATTAAAATGGACATTTTAAATACCGGAAATAATTAAATTGAAGGAATTCAAAAGGAAATTTGAAAAGAAAATTATTTATATTGGAAATTGAATTTATTCTAATGGGAGTTAAGAGGAATAAAAATATATTAACTAACTGGGTTATACTTAACTATTTGGAAATTGGTTTAAGTAGAGATTTGAATAAAATGGAATTTTATTAAGGAAAGATTTTAAAATGGAATTATAAATAAAATTGTTTATATAAATAGATTGAAAAAAAACTCAAGGGAGTTTATAAATTTATAAACAAGGTTTATAAATGAAATAGATTGATATCATTGGATATGTGGAAAATATAAGCTAATGGTGTGAACTTATATCAGAAAATGGAATTGTATTGGAAAGAAATAGTGGGATATATTTCAGATAAGTGAAATGGTGGTTAATTGGACATGGTCGATGTGATACGAACCAAGAGGAATTTATAAAGTGAATTGGTGAAGTTAGTGATTTTAATACTAAATATTTATTTAAATAAATTCTAATTTTTATAAACCAACCTTGTAAATCACCTAGTAACTGGATATGAAGTCTTAATGTTTTTAAGAGGTTGATATTTTAATTTTTCCTAAACCATACTTTGAAAACAAAACCATTTTCCTTCTTATTTTATATCTATATATTTTTAAATGTTTTAAATTCAAGTTATAAATTCTCTCGAGATAGGAAGCGAAGTTATTTAAACGGATAAGATTATAAGTGAAAGATCATATAGTGGTGTTATGGGAATTTTAAATAAATTTCTAAATCATATGATAAGCAAACTTCGAAGGGCGAAATGAAATTACAAAGGACGTAGAAATGAAACAGGAACATTAAATAAGCATAAACGGCTTTGAAAGTGTAAAGGGATTTAACTAAGGAATTCTAGGGTTTCTAGAATTTGTATAAAAAGACTTGAATTTACAAATGAAGTTGTAAATGATTTTTGAGAAAAGAAAAGGAAATAAGAGAAATATTTTCTAAGTGTCGAATATTAGAAATATTCTAAATATTGGGAAAATGTTGAAGTTTATTAAGTGAGAATAAAAGTGATTTGAAAACTATTTTCAAAGTGTTGAAATGTGAGAATAATACCTGATGTAGATATTTTGAAATAGATAAATTGGAAAAATTATTTAAGACCTGATGGTTGCTTGTGAATGTTATTTGATAATTAAATAACCGATTACCAATATTGGCTAATGCGTTAATCGTCTCGAAGAGACCGGGATCGGATTTAATTATCCGAATACCACTTCGATCCAGTGTGAACATTTACGAAGGAAGACCGTGAAGATGATGAAGACGGTGATTCGGTTTGTCCATACCCAGGACAACTTGTATGGACGAATGCTATCAGAACATCGTTAGGAGGACCGGTGAACATTATAACTAAGACTCGTTCTCAAAAGGTAACACATAGCCTCAAGCCTCATCAACCGGGAATGGCTAATACAGGGGAGGTGCAGCAAGGCTAAGTGGGTAGCACCCAAGTAGGGTAAGATTTCCCTTGTCAAGATGTCCCTTTATATTCGGTTGTGATGGCGGTTGTTAGGTCCAACCATGGGGTGATCTTATTTGGACTATTCAGTAAGAGGTAGCTCCGGTCTTGTGTTGTAGAGGATCGGGAGTGGTCCTCGGTACTCTGCTTTAGGCCAGGTACTGTGACCGGAGATACCCCAGTAGCCCTGCCATTGTATGGAATCAAATCTCTAATAAACGCTTGTACGATTTTGATTGTGCCCAACTATGCTGGAACGTGAGATGCAAGCATTTCAGTTAGATTCTATTTTACTTTCCATAGACACTATTATAATATCTGACGAATTTGATAAAAAAAATTTTGGTTATCATATAGTAAAAACTGGGCATATTTATTTGTGGCGTGGTCTTACGAGATACCTTTGTTTCAAAGGCTTTTCAAAACTTTAATAATCCAATTAAGTATGGTTTTCCCACGCTGGTTTTCCAAGCTGACTTGGATGTTGTTTTATTATGATGCTCGGGTCAGACCTAGTTGTATAGGATCGGGTCAAAAAGCTAAGGAGCTCAAGGGACGAGCTGGATGGCAGAGCGTACTTTTGTATTTGATTATTATTCCACAGTGTAAGGACAAGCTATTAAATTGTCCAGGTTGACTATTGCTTAATGTACTCTGATGGTTGTAAGTATATAACAGTATAGATTTCTTTGTATTTAAAAGCTATTATTATATATTGTATTTGTTCCGCTGCGATTATGAGAATCTGGTGTTGTTTTTATCGTTTTCTTCTACCTCCTTCTTCTTTAACCTTGAAGACTCGTATTTCTATTCCACTTTGAGTTGAATTGATGTGCTCAAAGGGGTACAGATTGTGCAGGCCATAAAATATGTAGAGAATTTGCTAGTTTGGGTAAGAAGCCTTTTGTCGGGACATAAACATATGTAGTAACTAGGGCTTGGCTTAATAATTGTGAGAAGGTGTTCAGCTTAATCAGATTTGATGATGTGATGAGAAGGCAGCTAGCAGCTTGGCATTTGCAAGGGGTGGTAGCAAATTAGTGGGAAGTAGTTATAGCTGAGAATAATGAGAATGTTAACATCTAGGGAGCATTTAAGAGAAAGTTTGAAATTAAGTTTTTCTTCAGGGAAAAGAAGAGTGTGGTTTGGAGAGAATCATACATTTAAAGCAAGGAGATTTATCGACAAAGGAGTTTATAAATCGATTTAATGAATTGGAAAAATTTGGATTTGAATTGGTGGACACCTAGGAAAAGAAGTCTATGAAATTTGCAAAGGGATTGAACTCACCTTTAAGAGAATCGGCATCCCACTATATCCCGTTTAGAGCTACATTTGAGGATTTGGTTAAAGTGGCATTATTGTATGACTTTAACCGTGGGACGTTTAAAATGGAAGAATGTAAAAAAATGAGAAAGCTAAGGAAGATGAAAAGAAATTATCTAAGGGTAAATGCAAGGAACAAGGGTGTAATGAAGAACTTAGGAATAATAACAGAATAACATAAATTGTTATAGATGCGGTATTAAGGGACACCTCACAAAGGAATGAAAAGCTAATGAAGCAAAGTTGAATTGTAAGATATATCATCAGGTTGGACATTATCCAATGGAGTGCCCCTTGGCAAATAGGGGGAAGTAGATTTTTACGGCATATGTATTGAACGTTGCTCCATCATTGAGTGCACCTACTCTCGAGAAGGGAATGATTTCTAGATAAATGGTATGCCTATATTATGATTTAAAATATCCTATATTCTATATGATAAGGAATCCTTATAGGTTTTTATGTTTATTGGTTAATAAACTCTATTAGGAACATGAATTTAATAATAATTCAGACCGAATCCCTTAATCGGATGAATAAATGATTTTATAAACCATAAATGGGCTGTTGATGGATAACCAAGAAATTTTATATTGATAAATGATTTAAAGACGGAGCAATCTGTTTTGGGATAGGTGCTTATAATATTAAAATTTGCTTGTTTGCAGAGCTGTGTTTTGGGTTGGGTGCTCGTAATATCAAAATTGATTTATTCATAGAGCTACGTGTTTTGAGCTAGGTGCTTTTAATATCAAAACTTGTTGTTATAGGAACTATGTGTTCTAGGCTAAGTGCTCATAATATCAAAATCGTTGCTAAGAGAACTATGTGTTCTAAGCCGAGTGCTCATAGTAACGAAATTGTTGTTAAGAGAACTATGTATTCTAGGTTGAGTGCTCATAATATCGAATATGTTGTGTAGAGAACTATGTGTTCTAGCTAAGTACTCATAATGTTGAAATCATTGTTAGAAAAACTATGTATTTTAGGCTAAGCGCTCATAATAAATATGTATTAGGAACTACGTATTCATTTTTATGTACATATGATTATTTATGTACATCAAATAAGACAGTGAGGGATGGTTCAATATAAACTAATTTATAAAATGGAAAGTTTGATATAGTATAAAAGTTGGGATATCCAGATGGGATATATTATTTCATTCGATTTGGATATGTAATGATGGCCATGACATTAAGAAGGATGGTAGTATCCTCACTATTTGGGTATGAATGATTTAAGAGGCATAAATTAAGAAGTTCCAAAAATGGGTAATAGATATTAGAAATCGTCGTTGTTTGTTTTGAAGTAACCTTGAAGTTATTGGAGGATGCATTACCTAAATTTGATATTTGGAACAATAAGGAAAATTTAGGGTAAAATAAATAAATAATAAATCAAGTGGATGAAGTTGAAGTAAGGATTGCAATAGGTAAATGTTTATAAGTATACTTTAAGAAATATGAGATCTAAAAATAAAGATTGAGCGATAAGATAAATTGGTCGAGAGTGAGATTTAAGAGGACCAAGTCATATGTGTATAGATTTTATATAGTGATTGTATGGATGGTGTAGTGTTAAAGAAGCTACAATAGGATATGAATGGATGTAAGACCGATTTGGTTAAGGATTATATTTTGGAGTAAGTACCTCTATCCAAAGATAGACATGTATATATAGTGACGAATACCAATTATATAAAGTTACAATTAATTGAGACCTTATAAGGATGACGGTGTTATCTATAAAATCGTTGGTGGATATTTTATATAATTGATAAAATGGCTGAGACTTAAGGAGTTTTAATTATTTGATAATGAAGAATAATGAAAAACTAATTGGGTGTTGAGGGATTTGTTGAAATTTTTCGGTATCAAAATATACTAGGTTAATTTTCATAGATCGAACTAACTAAAAACAAACAAAAAATGATATTTCTTGGAACGGAAATGGATTATTGAATATTCGTCTACATACTTTTATGTAGGAGATATTAAAAATTTCTTGTCTAGAAAGTGCTGGATGAATGTATGCTAAGTATATTTGATAACTTGTTTACCTAAGGTAATGTTAGTTTTGGCTGTTTCATTTGTTTGGTTTGCTTGCTTAGACTTAATTTCTTATTTAAATCACTGCTATGCCTGGAAAATTTTTGTTTATTGTTGTGATCATTAAATTGCTGGAATTTTTGACATATTTAAATAAGGATGTACTTTGTTTTATGCTATGATGGTTTGCATTCATATATTTTCATATGCTTACTCTAGGATGCTTGTATCATACCATATATGTCATATCATCTCATTCATATAGAAAGGCCCGAATTTTAAAAAAATTGCATATGTATGTATGTATATGTGTGTGTGTGTGTGTGTATTTGCGTGTGTGCGCGCGCGCGCGTTGCCATATGTCATATACATGCATATTTTGGATGTTATGTTATTGATTATATTTCATGAAGTACATAAGCACAACCATATGTATTTATATATGCTAATATAACACGTACACCTATTTGACGAATTTGATTTGATTTTTTGCATGTTATATATATGGGTGCTTTGATTAGTTCTTATGTTGAGTATTGATGGTTGTTTTGTTTGAATGGTTATACACATGTATGAGTGATACGTGCGTGTAAACGAAAAAGTGAGCGTATTTTACTTTTTTCCAATCCTTTATACTTTCGAGGACAAAATTCTTTTAAGGTGGGAAGAATGTAATACATCGAAATTTTATATGAAACTTAAATAATAATAACGAATAATAAATAAATCTATTTTATTGGAGGGTATTTCGGTAAATTTCAATAGAAGGGAAAAAAGAAATTTAAAAAAATGGTCGAATTAGCTGACGAGAGTCACGACATAGCGTAGCTCTCGTTTTTTGGTCAAAATGGAGTATTCATTTGTCCAAATCGGATGCCATATGAGTAAGATATTGTTAATTTAATAAAGTGTGTTATAATAGTGCCCTGGAAACAGGTCAGGTTGGACTGATTTGGGTGAAGTTTGAAATTTAAAATTTAAAAGTTAAAACCAGATATTGTTTTAGATTTTCCTTCAAAGCCCATCTTAAGAGTACATACAACTGAAAATACGTTTCATTTCACATTTTTTTTGAAACCAAATTTATCTTCCTCCTCCTCCATTCAAATCAACACAAAATTGTCGGTTCCTAATGAAATTTGATGAACAAAGTGCATTAGAACCACAGTGAGATTCTTTATCTTCCGAAGTGAGAGTTGAAGGCTATTACGAAGTTTGAGATTTCTGGAAATTCCAGATAGATGTGAAATCAAAGGATTTGAGGCAAATCGATGTGTGTGGATCCCATTTATTTGATGTATAATGCCTTGCCATTGTTTTCATTATGATTAGGGGCTAATTAGGGATTATATTTTGAGTTATTACTGATTTGAGAACTATATATATATAATTGTAGAATTAATTAGGTTAATTAAATAGTGAAATCGGGTAATTTGGATTAGGAAATTGATATTAAAATAATTACAGAGATTAAGGAAGTTAATAATAATCGAATTTGGGATTAAGTTTCATATAGATCGTTTATTAAATGGAAATTGAATATAATGGTTAAATTATGGAAGTTAAGAAGTGATTATGATTACAACGATGAAATGTGATATATGAAGTGTTAGGGTAGTGAGATATGTTGTTTAAGAGAGGTATGAAGTGTTAAAACGTGAAGCAATGAAGTATAAATTGAATTGGAGAAGAAATGATTGAAATGTGGAATTATGAAAACTAAAATCATCATCGACTGGTCCACCTGTGGGCATTTAATTTGTCAGCTTGAACCTGGACCAGGGTTAAAGAAATTTTACTCTAGCCAGGCCTATACGAATAGTTATAACATAAGGTGTTGGGTTTTTTTAGTGATGTTTGGGATTTTTTAACATATAGATACGTACTCCGTTGATTGTGCATTGGCTGTGAACCTGGATGGATCCATTTCATTAATTTATAGGCTAGGTTTAGGGCCATTCGGGCCACCGTTCATTCGATGTCTTCCATGAAGCTTTGATTTCCTTCCCAGTGATGTCTAACAACTTTGTGGTGACTTGTTTGACTTCTATAGTGACCATCAAAGTCTTTTTAAAGTGGGAAGAACTAACGTTAATAATGTCATATTGTGTAAATAATGAAATACACACATACATACCAAGTGTGCATTGGCGATTAAATTGAATAATATGAGTTACATAATTAGAATGTATACCAGGTGTATATATGTGATATAAGTGGATTTGATAATTAAAGATATAGCTAATTTGCTACGCATGTGAATGTAACAAAGAATGTAGTATACATACTAAGTGTGTATCTGTGTACAAACAAAGTTAACTGATAGTGAAACATGTATACATTAGAAGTGTATATGTACTATATTTGGATATGTTCCAAAATTAAATAATAACTTACTTGACGTGAATATTTGGTTATAAACGAGATGTAGAGCTTGGAAATGCAGTGTACACTGAGTGAGTATATGAGTTATATTTGGTCAAAGTTAATCAGTACATAATAACTTTACAATTAGAAATTGGTGAATGGATGATTACTCCATTTGAATATATTAATAATGAAATCAGATGTATTAAATTAGAGACATGAGTAAATTAAAGGATCAGATAGAAGTTAAGCAGATTAATAAAATCGGTCTGTCATATAACAGGTAGATTTAGGTTGAGATATGCATCAGACACTAGTCATGTTATAACACCAACATCGCAGATATATAGACTAAATGGACTTCGCTTACTCAACCTTATGTCTGTCTCCCTCCCATTTCCTTTTACCTATAATATACGGGTTAATAGAGCTCGATGATATGGTGAATCTAGAGATGGGAATATGTAAATATTGTATACATTATATTATGTAATAGGGAAGACATATAATTATGAAGTGTGGTGTGGTTTGGATTTTATGTATATGGGTATGTAACTATGTGACTGTCATCTGTATATAAATAAAAGTGTGCTCACTTTAAATGGTATTCCTTCCGCTGTGAGTTCTGAAAATGTTAGATAGTTTATTTTTTATTATGTAATTAGCTATCTCTGAATATCAACACGTGTTACATAATGACTCATCATTTTCGAACTTCGTTGTATGATTATGGTTCGAAAATGGTGAGTTATTACATAAATGTAGCACCAAACCAAGTGCAATGACCCGCCTTCTCGATCCTCAGAAGTCGACTAATGTATCTACGGTATTCACGTGCCAAGCATCCAAGTGCTGAAAAGATAGATTGTTGGGGAAAAAATAGAAAAGACAGAATAGAATCATAAAATGATGAGTAATATATAATATATAATAGATCGTTAACAAAGAAAAAACTGTAATTTATACTCAACGATCAGAGTACCCTAAACAAATAGTCAACTTGGATAGTTATAACAATCTGTCCTTACAATTGTTGATAAATATAACCAACTAATGCAGCGGAAAATAGAATGTACGTGAATACGATATAGAGGCATCCGGCTCATCTTCTGAAGCTCCAAAGCATCCAAACTAATCTGCAAATATACTCAGCTCGATCCGAGCATTATAAGAAAGTAATGCCTAGATCGATCTGGTAAACCAGCGTGAGAAAACTTAGTCCAATCATATTGATTTCTATATTTATAAAACTCTTTCAAAATAAAAGGTATCTCGTAATACCACGCCTCACATAAATACGGACGGAGTTTTTATCTTATGGTAATCAAAACATTTCTATAAGAAATCCACTGATATTATAATAATGTATAGGGTTTAAAATAAATGTAGAATATAGCTATAATGCTTGCATCTCACGTTCATTACACAACTAAGTTTGAAACGTATTTATTGGAGAATGTATTTCATACAATTACAATGTAAGGACTACATTCCATACAGTACATCTCTAGATAATTTACCAAGGGCCTCACATGGACCTTCTACAGATGAGGACCGGTCCTACCTCTTATTGGATAGTTCTGAATATTTCATAACTCCAGTTGCTTTTGCAACCTTTTATGAGAGCTCTCATGCACATCCAAATTCATAAATGTATATATCTAGAAAAGGTGATGACAATAATATAACAAACCACCTATCTTACTCTGAAAGACAGGTTATTAAGGGTAGAAGAAAAGGAAAGATATGAAGAAGCCACACAATCACAAAATCTCACCACGAATCAAAACAACATATAATAGATAACTTAGGATATTACATAGTCATTCCCATAACAATAATACATCAGTGACATTACATTACAACCTTCAACTAGATAGTTATAGCTACCTGCCCATATAAAAATACATAGATCATACATAAACATAGCAGAATAAGATAATATCTAGCTAATAGTGAAGCCATATCTGCTACAACTTCTTCAAAATGCTTCCGTAAGAAACCTGAATCACTTAGCTACTCATACAAATTTGAGTACCCCCGAGTTTTTGGAAAAGAAAATAAACTTCGAGTCACACATGTGTCTGGTGTGAGTAAACTCAAGACAACTTAAATTTTACTTTTAATAAACGCTTTGAAAATAAAAGGTATCTTGTAAGACCACACCGCACATAAACACAGATGAGTTTTTACCTTACGATAACAAATCACTTTATATAGAAATCTAGTTATATTATGATAATATCTAGGGTTTTCAAGTAAAATAGAACATAGCTGAAATGCTTGCGTCTCACATTCCAACGTATTTAGGTACAATTAAATCTATGCCGCACTTATTGAAGAATGGATTCCATACAATGAGTGGGGTACTAGGGTACCTCCCTTCACAGTACACCTCTAGAATTGTGTACCGAGGTCGAACCTATCGATCCCTGCCAACACTAAACCGACCTACCCTTTACTTGATAGTATTGAATAAGATCACCCCTTTATTAGGATCAGCAACTGTACCGAAGCATATATAAGTTAATAGCAGGGACTCTAGATAAAGATGGCCTTACCCTAATGGGAATGACCCACCTAGCCTTACTGCATCTCCCATGTTAGATTCTCAGTTGATGAGGCCTGAGGCTACATTTACCTTTATTTTAGCATTGCCACTTGGAATACTAACATTGCCTTCTAGATGTTGACACAATGTGAGCATTCATCCATACAAGTCGTTCAAGAGATGAATGAACCGAAGGCACTATCTCCACTATACCCGTTTTGTAATCACCCGCAGGATTAGTAGCAAATAGCTCTTACACTTCAAAGTCTTCATCTTGGACCTTGCCCTTACTGTTTCCAATTCGGACGCTTGTGTTGGTTCAAAGTGATTTTTGAATAAAAATCCTATCTAATCCCGGTCTCTCCAAACCAACTTTCAACAATTTAAAAGGGTCAAGTTGTTTATAGTGGGCCGTTCCACTATCAGGGTATAAGATTTGCATATGGACATACGTTCCGTATGCTTAGATTCTTATGCCCCGCTTCGAAATTAACTCCCTTGTATTCATCACGTTCCCGTAGTGCGGTGTTTGTGATAAGTACAAGCTGACTTACATCCAATAAAATGTGTCAATGTTTTATTACAACTACTTTAATTCATTTGGCTACTTAATAGCATGAACAAAAGATCCTTTAGTTTAAACAATTTACTTAGGCAAGAAAGTAGGTTAAAAATAAATAACCGATAGAGTTTTGAAAGCATTTTAAAATACATAAACCTTAACTGAATCATAAGTTCAAAAAATAATTAATCTTTATTAATCTTAATTAACTCAAAAAAGTACTTGAACTTTAATTAAATAACATTCTTTTAAGAAATTAAACCCAAATTAAGTGACCTTTAATTAAATAATAGTTAATTAAACAATTAACTTTAATTAAATAAATTAATTAAAGTTAGTAAACTTGATTAAATAAAATTAATTTTCTTTTATTTTAATTAATCATTATTAAAATTTTCTTAATTAAAAATAATTAACCCGGTTAATAATTTCTTAAACTCTAATTACTTAAGCTTATTAATTAAATAATAATTACCCTAATTAATAAAATAAATAAATTATTAAATTATTAAAAATTTAAATTTTGACTTACTTAATAGTTTGAAATGGGTTTTCAAAAACAATCTAAAAGAAAATACTTTAACGCTTGAAATCTTAAAATTTTCCGAACTGCATCCATAGCGACTATCGCTATGACCGTAGTTCGTTAGAATTTATTTCTAGATGAAAACCTCACTTTAACTCTAGCTACCACAAATTTGAAAACACAAATACAAGAGTTTTGAAATTCAAACAAAAGGTGAAGGCTTGTAAAATATTTACTAAATCCAAAAACTAGAAAACAAGCTTTTATTTTTAAATCGGACCTCAAGTCCTTTGCGACATTTAAAGGTGCTAACTTCACAACATTTTCATCACATACGCTTGGTTTTGTTCCATAAATACACTACCGTCATATCATAATCAACCATTTACATATCCATATCCAAACGTATCGTTTAACAACTAAATTACAAATCCAAGCTCAACCACAAACTTATAATCATATGCCATCAAAACAACATGATATTTCAACACAACAATCGCTATATTTCCACAACATATAGTTTATCAAAATCTAGTTATTTTCTTTTCCAAAAACATGAGTTTTACTCACCGTGCTTAATAAATTAAGATGAACTTTTGTTAAACTTTGAAACAACGTAGGATCTTGCAAAAAATGAAACATTGGATGCTTGAACACCCTAATTAGGTTCGGCATGTAGTGTTTGGGCTCGGCCATGTAGGCTAGTGGGGTTTGGGTGCTTGTATTTGGGAAGAGTAATTAAAAATGTGTAAGTGCTTATATATACACACACACACACACACACACACATGCACCTCCATCCCTCCTCCACCATTTCCGTCCACAGTGTACTCTCCCCACTCACTATGCACCATTCATGCCATATAGCTTGTACTTTGTGTTGAAAAGGATAGTTTTATATGTATATATACATACGTTTTATTTTCTCTTATAATTATACACATTTAAAGAGAAGTATATACGCATATACATTTATATACACATGTATTGTTCATGTTCAAATAGTTTGTAGTATGTGCATATGTGCTTAAGTAGTGTTATGGCATTTTAAATAACTTTTAAGCAATGAAAAATCAATATTTTGGAAAATAATTTCCGGTCACATTATCTATTTCTCTATGAATTATATATATTGGTAAACAAATTATACAAACAATTTTATCATCATTAATTATTATTTAGAATAGTTTTATTTATTGCTAAAAATTCATATATTAATTATTTAAAAATATAATTAAATATTCATTTAAATAGCAATTAAATTATGGGTCATTACACTCTTCCTCCCTTAAAAAATTTTGTCACGAAATTATCAAACAAGGAGATAATTCAAACTTTGCAAAAAGTTATATGTTTATATCATAAACACATGAAAAGACATGTACTAAGCATCCATAGAAAACAAACATACACTACACATAAAACCTACGAATAGATATCCTAACATCAACTCGATATAGGCATCTTCCATACGATCCACAATCTCCCAAGTGCAGTCTCTTGGATCCTCACTCCATTGAATCTTGACTAGTCGCACCGCCTTGTTACGTAATCTCTTTTCATCCCTTAAAATGAGACACTTGGAACACATTATGAACTTCCGCTAATCTCTCTGCCAACTCGACCCTATAAGCAAGCGATCCGATCCTCTCAAGAATACGGAAGGGTCCATCATACCTTGGAGCTAACTTCCTAGCTTTTCTAAATTTAACAGGCTCCTCTTATTAGTGAAATCTTTACGAACACCAAGTCTCCAACCACAAATTCCAAATCCCTTCATCTCTTATACGCAAAACTCTTTTGGCAATCTGGGGCATCCTTTATTCTTTTCTTAATCACTTCAATTTTTTCGGTAGCCTCTTAGATCATGTCTAGCCCAAGTACTAATCTATCTCCCATTTCAATCCAACATGCCGGTAACTTGCATGGTCTTACATATAGGGCATCATAAGGTATCATACCGATGCTTGCTTAGAAACTATTGTTATAGGAGAACTAAACTAAATGCAGATGATCCTCCCATGATCCACCAAAATCCAGAATACACGATCTTAAAAGATCCTCTATAATTCAATTCTCTTATTATGTCCATCTATCTATTTGGGGGTGGTATGCTGTACTTAGGCTCAACTTTATTCCTAGAGATTTTTGCAATGCTTCCTGAAATTGGCTAGTAAACATAAGGTCTCGATCAATTACTATACTCACAAGAATTCCACACAACTTGACTATCTCTCTCATAAAAATTTCAGCTAACGAAGCCGTGGTCCTTGTTAGTTTTACCGAAATAAAATGTGCGCTCTTCGTTAGCCAATCCATGATAACCCATACTCCTTCAATTCCTTTTCTAGTTTTGGGTAAACCGTCAATAAAATCATTGATATCATTTCTCATTTCCAATTAGGTATTTCTAAGTGTTGCAATAACCCGGCTGTCTTTTGATGATGTTCTTTGATTTATTGGCAGCACAAACATCTATTACATAGACCGAAATGTCTTTCTTCATTCTCAACCACCAAAATACTCTTTTCATGTCTCTATACATCTTATAAACTCCTGGATGAATACTTTACTTGGATTTGTGGCATTTAAAAAAAACTTCCTGCCTCTTCCCGTACACATCTGGAACACACAAGCGTCTGTTCATCCTTAAAGCACCTTGACCATCCATCCCAAAATCCGAACATCTGCCTCCTTTTGCTCCTTGAATTAATCTTTCTAGTATTTCATTCTTCCTCTGATTGCTCATAATCCTTTCCTGAAGTGGTGGAGTAACTTCCAAAAGATTCAAAACAACAATCCTGCGGCATCCGCCACCACATTAGCCTTCCTGGCATATAAAGAATATCTAAGTCATAAGCCGCCAGAAACTCCAACCATCTCTATTGCCTCAGCTTCAGATCCTTCTGAGTAAAAAGATACTTCATGGATTTATGATTCGTAAAGAGCTCGAATTTTCCACCCAATTAAAGATTAGAAAGAAACTAAGAGGAATAGAAGGATCCTTATCCAGCAAGTAGTGTCTCCACATTTCCAATGCAAAGACAACAGCCGACAACTCCAAGTCATGCATAGCATAGTTCTTCTCGTGAGGCTTCAACTATCTTCTTGCATACGCAATCACTCTACCATGCTGCATAAAAACAACACCTAGTCTAAGTCCACAAGCATCTATGTAAACTGTGAATCCACTATTTCCATCCGGAATAACTAAAACCGGTGCACTAGTTAATCTCTTCTTCAATTCCAAAAATGCTTCTTCACACTTTGGAATCCATACAAACTTCTCCTTATTCTTATTCGACTTAGTCAAATGGGAGGAAATCTTAGAATATTCTTGAATAAACCTCCTATAGTATCCAGCCAAACCTAAGAAACCGCAAACCTCGGTAGGAGTCCGCGGTTGCTTCCATTTCTGAACAGCTTCCACCTTTGTTGGATCTACTGAAATACATTCTTCTGATACAAAATGTCCTAAGAATCTTAATTATGATTGAGAAAAAGGGCACTTAGAAAGTTTTGCCATCAGAAAAATCTCCTCAATGTTTCCAACACCATTTTCAAATGATGTTTATGCTCCTCGGATTTGAAATAGGTAAGGACGTCAATGATGAAAACTAATATATACTTGTTAAGAACATCTCGAAAGACATGGTTCACGAGGTATACAATATATGTTGGTGCATTGGTTAGCCCGAAAGATATAACCAACTGCTCAAAGAAATAGTCAAGGCCTCTAAATGCAGTTAAGGGTATACTATCTTTAGCAACCCTCAATTGATGAAACCCAGTAGCTAGATCCATTTGAGAAAATACGGTAGCTCCATGAAGTTGATCAAAAAGATCATCGATGAGGGGTAAGGGATACTTGTTCCTAATTGTCAGTATATTAAACTCCCTATAATCTAGCACAACCTAACACCCATCAGAGTTAGCTGCAAACACCACAGCAGACCCCTAATTCAAACGACTGGCTCTAAGCAATCCTCTTCATAACAGGTCTTGGGTTTGACTTATCAACTCCTCTCTCCCCAGAGCCATCCTTCGCTTATGTTGAACCACCGGCCTTGCACCACAGACCAAATCAACGTGAAACTCTATCTCTCAGTGCGGAGGTAAACTTGTAGCCCCTTCGAATACATTGGGAAAATTCTTAACAACTTCAATAGGCCCTAAATTTTCTTGGGATGCTTCCAGGGCATATAGAAAAATACACATATGGATACCGAGTTCGTTACATGATACTTTAGCTTTTCTTCCAATATCAGGTGCTAAATATACAGTTCTCTTGTTACATTTTAAGACAGCCTCATACTATGATAACCAATCCATACCAAGAATAATGTAAAATCCCTTAAAGTCTAAGACATACGAGTTACAAGAAAAATGATGAGAAAGGTAGAAAATTTTCACATTTTTACAAATTATACTCAAATGGGTTACCCTACCCAAGGGGTTAGACACACACATAGCGTTTTCTATAATACTTGGAATAAGATGAAATTTATCTACTGATTCTAAAGAGATAAAACTATGAGAGACACCGATATCAAATGGTGCTCGAACAAAAATACCAATAATCAGTAAGGTACCTTCAAGGACGTCTTTCCCCTTCACATCCGTTGAAGTCGACGGTTCATTATTAATGACGTACACTTTAGCTAGCTATACCTTCTTCATGAGTGGAAAGTTTAATTATATGGCCCGGTTGATGATAATTGAAACAAAGCGACTTTGGGACCATTAGAGAAATGGGTCCACTTCGTTGCTTAGGAGCTTCATAATTTGAACAGGACCTTGAAATATGACCTTTTTCTTTGCAAAGGTAATGACTAATATTCTTAAAAATTTTCTTCTTATTCTTTCCTAGATTCAGCTTCCTTTTATTTGAATTATTACCACTCATATTTCCGTCGGTCGGTGCTATTAGGGTAGGCTTCTTCTTTTCCAAGGCCTCGTACCTCAGAGCCATATCAACTAAATCCAAAAAAGTATCTTTAACGTGAGTAGTCATTTTCTCATGGTACTCTTTTATCATACCCAAAACAAAATCTCATTTTTATTGAACGGGGTTTTGATCAATTCTGGTCCAAAACAAGATAGCTCGTTGAACTTCGTCTCATATTTTGCTACAGATAGACCCTACTGCTTTAAGTCCATGAAGTTCCTGTACATCCAGGTCCTTCCTGTTGTTGATAAGAATTGGTCCTAAAAAACTTCTTTAAATCAGGCCCATGAAAACTCTTCCTCAGGAACATTTGTAGTAAGGAAGTCCCACCAAGCTGGTGCTTCCTCTTGCAGTTGTTATGCAGTTAAGAACCTTTTTTGTTCATCGGATAAACCAAGACCTTTAAAAATCTCTTCACAAGATCATAACCAGGTTTGCACTTCTATGATAGACTCAGTTCCTTTAAACAGTTTTCCTCCTAGGTTGGTGTAATCCTTGCATAAAGTTGTGAAATTTACTCTTAGCTGCTTTGGCACTAGTTTTTTCAAAAATCTAAACTCCTTTATGATTTGGGGTTCGACCATTTGTAATTGTAGTGCTACCTAGTCCCCTACCTCATTTGCCCCTATTACTCATGTCTTGTTCCCTGAACATAGTAAAATAATTCTTAGAATACTAGGATGGGATAAATCTTAAAAGAAGGGTACTAACGAAACCCATCAAGCTGATCTATCTATTAGAGATATATATACCAATAAAAATTACAAATATGCACTCTTAAAGTTGACTTCAATCCAAAGCCTAGGTGGTCGCTTAACTTAAGCTCCGATACCAAATGTAACAATCTTCCTTTTTTACTCTGAAAGATGAGTCATTAAGTGTAGAAGAAAAAGAAAGATAAGAAGAAACTACACAATCACAGAATCTCACTATGAATCAGAACAACATTAATAGATAACATAGGATATTACATAGTCCCCATAATAATAATACATCAGAGACATTACATGACAACCTTCAACTGGACAATTATAGCTACCTGCCCATAAAAAATACATAGATCATACATAGACACAATGGAATAAGATAATAACTAGCTAACGGTGGAGCCACCTGCTCCATCTCCTTCAAAATGCTTCCGTAAGAAACCTAGATCACTTGGCTACTCATACAAATTTAAGTACCCAAGAGTTTATGGAAATAAAAATAGAACTCCATGCTAGACATGGGTCAGGTGTGAGTAAACTCAAGACAACATAAATTTTAAATTATTAATCGCTTTGAAAAGTAAAGGTATCTCGTAATACCATGCCGCACATAAACACGGATGGGTTTTTGCCCTACGATAACCAAAACACTTTATATAGAAATCCAGTGATATTATGATAATATCTAGGGTTTTCAAGTAAAATAAAACATAGTTGAAATGCATGCATCTCACATTCTCACATACTTAGGTACAACTAAATCTGTGCCCCATTTATTGGAAAATGGATTTCATACAATGACTGGACTACTAGGGTACCGTCCGTCATAGTACACCTCTAGATTTGTGTACCAAGGTCGAACCTATCGGCCCCTACCAACACAAGACCGGCCTACCACCTACTTGATAATACCGAATAAGACCACCCCTCGGTAGGGATCAGCAATCGTATCGAAGCGTACATGATTTGATAGTAGGGACTCTAGATAGAGATGACTTTACCCTAATGGGAGTGACCCACCTAGCTTTGCTGCATCTCCTCTATTTTAATCATTCCCCGTTGATGAGGCCTAAGATTACATTTACCTTTTTTTAGCATTACCACTTGGAATGAAAATAGTGCCTTCTAGATGTTTACATAATGTCAGCATTCATCTATACAAGTCGTTTAGGAG
Source organism: Allium cepa (assembly GCA_030765085.1). NCBI lineage: Eukaryota > Viridiplantae > Streptophyta > Magnoliopsida > Asparagales > Amaryllidaceae > Allium > Allium cepa. The sequence continues at coordinate 594,857,373 of CM060928.1, forward strand.
ATGAATGAACCGAAGGCACTATCTCCACTACACCAATTTGGAATCACCTCGGGGTTTGTAGTAATAGTCCTTGCATTTCAAAGTCTTTATCTTGGACCTTTCCATTACTATTTCCAATTCGAACGCTTATGGTGGTTAAAAGTGGTTTTCGAATAACGACTCCTATTAAGTCTCGGTCTCTCCAAGCTAACATTCGATCATTTAAAGGGTCAAGTTGTTTATAGTGGACCACTCCATTATCAGGGTATAAGATTTACATATGGACATATGTTCCGTATGCTTAGATTATTATGACCCGCTTATCGAAATTAACTCTCTTGTATTCATCACGTTCCCGAACGTGTCAATGTGTTATTACAACTACTTTAATTCAGTTGACTATTTAACAGCATAGACAAGATATCCTTTGGTTTAACAATTTACTCAGACAAGAAAGTTGGTTAAAAATAAATAACCGATAGAGTTTTGAAAGAACTTTAAAACAAATAAACCTTAACAAAATCATAAGTTTAAAACTTAGTTGATCTTTATTAATCTTATTTAAATTACTTTGAATTTTAATTAATTAAAAAATATTTATAATTGAAATTTGATTAATAACATTCTTTTAAGAAATTAAACCTTAATTAAGTGGATAATTAACCTTTAATTAAATAATAATTAGTTAAATAATTAACTCTAATTAATTAATTAATTAATGTAAATAAACTTTAGTAAATAAAAATTAATTTTCTTCTATCTTAATTAATCATTATTTAAAACTTCCTTAATTAAAAATAATTAACTAGGTTAATAATTTCTTAAACTATAATTACTTAACCTAATTACTTAATTAATTAATTAAATTATAATTACCCTAATTAATCAATTAAATAAATAAATTATTAAATAATTCAAACTTAACTTTTAACTTAATTAGTTTGAAATGAGTTTTCAAAAACAATCCAAAAAAACACTTTAACACTTGAAATCGTGAAATTTTCTGAACTACATCCATAACTGTTAACATAATAACTTATCAACACGCCAAAGTAGAGTTTAAAGTATAAATGATTCTTTTGAAACCTCCTTTAGAATAGATAAAGTTGTTTAAAACATTTCTATTCCTTTAAACCCACCTTTTGAAAAGGTTGCTATAGATGAAACTCTTATTATTTAACCTTTTGACACGGTCAAAACACCTGGATTCCTTTTTACAGCACCTTTTGAACTAGTAGAATTAATCCAGGATCCTGTTGATACCTCCTTTCGAAGTGGTCAAGGAGGATTGATGTGCAGGCTTAATGATTTAAGGATTTTAATCGGGGTGAATGATTTTGACTCCCGTGAAAAGTAGTCCTTCGATCATGTTGAAATAAGCAGATTGTAATCAGAACCATATAAATACTTTGAATCACCTAATATATTCAAGAATACTATAGACTTGCCTTGCTCAACATATTCCTTTATTATTTAAAGCTTAAGCATGCAAAGTAATCAAATCCCCAATTTTATTCAAGAATTAGGGTTTACAAATTTAAGAAAGTACAAAGTTAAGCAGTGGAATCAGATCCTTAAAACTAGACCCCTAGGATCTTATTTATAGGTGTGGGTTGGCATCTTTGAATCAATCCTTTCAACCTGGTCAAAAGGCAGCCATGGAGGCCTTTCATTGCTGTTAACATTAGGGCATCCTTTAGCTTTGCTTTTAAAGGAAATTTGAGTGCTTTCGAGCAAGTCGAAAGGTGTAGACGCGCTTGCCACTTTATCGTCAATGCGCAGTTGCAAGTAGGAATAGGCAATGGCTTTCAACTCTATCGACAGGTGAATCTTCAGGGCTTCGAAAGAGTTGAAACGTAGAAGGTTTAAATGCGGAAGGTAGCTTTCAAAGGCATACTTGTCGATGGATGCAGAACCCTACCTTCCGGTGTATATGAATGCCATATTGAGCTTAAATGAGCTTTACTTCATAATTGTGAATGGTCTCGGCCGGTTTGAAAGGCTGATTTTGCTTTTGAAGGGGTTGCTTTGTTTGAGTGTTCTTCTATAGGATGTGAATGAAGGCGAAACCTAGTGTTTCGAAAGGTTTGGTGCATATGTGAAGACTTGCAATCTGTTGCTTCGAAAGGTGTTCATTAACTCATTCAGAACGTCATCATGCATGCAGCAGCTACTATTTCGAAAGGAAACAATGGAAGCAAAAGGTGACTTTGTAACCTTTCAACCACTTTGAAAGCTCGTAGAACATTCAACTTTTTCATATGCATCCCTTCGACTCCTTCGAAAGGTTTGGCTTTCACTATCATTCCTATGAATTCTTCTTTTATATTCTCCATGGTTTCAACAAGGTTGAAGTGAATATTGGTGGTAACACTTGCCCTCCACCGAAGGGATGATCTTGACTTTCCAAGTCAACTATTTCGAAGCCTATAAAATTTCCCGCCTTTTGATATTCCTGGATAGATCTTGGTCGTTCCTTTAAATTTGACTGGATGGCTTTCCCTACATCAGCTACCTTTATAAATTGCACTTTCTTCTTCTCTTTTTCATTTACCTACCGTTAAAGGCTTACAACAATAATCAAAAAAAAAAATTCTTTTTAAATTCCTAGCTTCATTAAATACGAGTTCGAATTCAAGGTAATTGTCTGTTGTTTTGTCCTTAAAACTGATTTACCATGCTTGATTTTGATTTCAAATTCTTTAGGCTTGATCTTGTGTTTATGTTCTAATTTCGTAAAGGTGATTCGAGTTTTTCATTTAGATGAAATTATCCTTATGTTCATTTGTATGTTTATTCCATTCAATTTTATGGTATCAATTTTGAGTTCGAATTCAAATTTATCAGATATGGGGATTGTTTGTTATTTCTTCTTATGTACCCAAGTTTCAAACTTTATTACACTCAACTTAATTTTTTTTTAATGCTTTGAGCTTGAATTTGGGTTTTTTTGTTGTTGTTGAGTGTAAACCCTTGCTCGACTCAATTTAATCGTTGGCCTCTTGAACTATTGGATTGAAAATTGGAATAGAAAAGAAAAATTTTCCTGTAGCTTCACGGTGAAGATAAAGTTGTACGAATCATAACTCGATATTATAACTTGACTTTTCAGCCCTTTCAAAAAGGTCAAGGCAGCTAACTCTGTTCTGCTTCTTCAGTCCACTTTCGAAGGGGTCGAAAGGATGTTTTATACCTACCTTTTAGTTGAGCCTTTCGATGCAATTGATATGGTCAGCATGAGATGGACTTCTTCGTTAGCAGAAATATAATTCACTGTATTTTGACACCTTTTGAAGAAGTCGTCTCAATGGGTTTAATTTAATGGTTACGTGATATGTACTTTCGAAAGCCCAACTTTTATTTTAAAGGATTCGAAAGCTAATGTATATAAAAGTGCATTTAACCTTTCATTGGATTCATGCTTAATTTTAATTTACTTTAGAAGGCATTGAGAATTAAAAATTTACACTTCTTATCATAAATTGGATTGAGAGCAATATATTTTGTTAAAGTTGTAATTCTTTTCAAGCTTTTCAACTTGATCGAAACCTCCCAAATTAAAACAAGTTCAGTTGTTTGCATGCTTTCGAAACCTTAGCCTCCTCTCGACTTACTTTAAACCCATTTTAATTAATAGGGGTATAACAATCATTTTTATAAACACTGTCGAAACGTTCCAAAGTCCATTATATTTGTATCAAAGTCATTTGGATTTGAATCATTTGACTTTATGATAATATAATTTTTCAGAAATATTCCTATTCTTTAGTAATAAAATTTGTTGATGTTATCGAAAGGTTTATTGGGCTTGATTGCAGAATGTTGTTAATTTATATATTCAAACTAGTGTTGTAGGGCTAGTTATTCCCTTTAATAGTAAAATTTTCCTGGGCTTCCGATGTTGTCGAGGGGTGTGTTTAGTTGTTTCTATTCCATCTGTCCCTTCGATTTTGTAAAAAGCTTAACAAACTTCATGACCCAAATCGACTTTAAGACTCTTTCAAAGATATGGAATTATATACTTTGATGAATATAGGTTTTTGATATTTTTGAAAGGTATTAATAATGGAATAAATTATAACTCTTAATGAAATGATTTCACCTGATAGAATCACGAGCTTGAGAAAGGTCTCTAAGAAACCTGAAAAAGACATAGCTCTGAGGTTGAATCTTCTCCCAAGAAGGTTAAAGCCGTCTCCAAACATTCTCTGATATCTTCTCAAGATGAGTTCAATGCCATTTTGAATGACTTTGGAATCACTGGAGTAGAAATCATTCCCTCTGGCGATAGCGACACCATTCAAAATCCTCCAAGAGGATATTTTGCTTATACTGCCACACATTTGGCATGGTGGCTTCCTTCCCTTTCCAAATTTATTTTCTAAGTTCCTGAACCATCTGGGCATTGCACTTGTCCAATTATCATGTAATGTCTACACATATCTTATTACTTTGGAACTTATGGCTTTGGAATCAGGCATGCCTTCACTAAACACTGAAGTTCAACTATTTCGTTCGCATGGTCAAACACAGCAATCTAAATAACTATATTTTCAGAGCTAATCCCCCTAAAATACTAATTTCGGTGGGGGTAAATAAATTTAGAGATTGGACGACGCGGTTCTTTTTCGTCAAATCTTTTTCGAGCATCAGTGGAGTCTTCTCTTCTCCATGTAAGTTAATCGTAGTCTTTATCTTTATTCAGTTACTTTCTTTTGATAGTCTACGTTTCTTTATCGGGTCCTACTACTAAAGATCTCAATGATGAAGATAAGAGAACTGTAAACTGTTGATCGCTGATTCAAGTAGTAGTTAGAAATATGCTTGCTCTACTGACACCATCCAATCTTCAAAAACATTCTCTTCTCCTCGATAGGTAGAGGGTTCTCGGACAATCTCATCTTGTCCAAAATAGTTCTCGAAGCAAACATTTCTTGTCATTTGGTGATCCTAAAAATTTCTCTCCTATGTCTCCAATTTTCCCGGATCATCCTAGTAAGCTTAAGCGTAGTACTTGCAACTTGTTGCTGTGTTCTTCTTAGATTACTTTACTAACTTTTACTTTGTGAATTTTTATCAACTGCTCCTCAGGTCGAATTGATTGCAGGTTATCCACTTCTCCTAACTTTTACGTCTAGTGCATCATCCCTGACCAAGGACATCACTAAGTCGAAGATGATCGCCAAAAAAATTGGGTAAGATGGCTGCAACGGGCCCATCTCTTAAGAAAGCTAAGATTGTTGATGTCCAGTCTTCTCCATCTCCAAAAGAAGGTGAAACTGTCAACGTGGGTAAAACTTTAAAGAGTCCTATTCTTGAAGCTCATATTGGTCAACCCAAAGCAACTCCCTCAAAGGACGATCTCATGTATCGTATTGTTGTTTTCGATTCTCCTAATGTCATCGAGCAGATGCAAAGCGATTTGGAAACTTCAGCTCCCTCTAGACCCACATCACTAGTGCCTTTTAATGATTTTGAGAAAAGGTTCAATCTATTATGAATTCCTTGTCCTTTACTTCCATTCATCCATGTTCTTCTGTTCCTGACCCAATAGGTCATTGTCGACCTTTAATAAAGCAACGACTTCTGGTGTATTTCATAGTATTCAACCTTCTTAGTATTATTTCTCATTGAATATTGACGCATGTCATATTTTTCCTTTCATATTTCTAAAAGTCGGTTCTATCTTCAAGAAAGCGCTTTGAAATCTTCTGCCGAGACACCCAGGCTTCAAGAGGAAATCTCAATCTTGAACAACCATATTACCTTTCTTTTTGCTAATAAAAATAATGCTAAAAAGGAACATGAAAGAATGGGGGCCTCTCTAGCTCAAGCAGAATCTATTATCTCTGAAGTGAGAAAAGTAAAACAACTCATAACCGATGAAAATTTTGCTTTAAAAATGACTTTAAAAGAGTCTGAAGACGAGAAGGCTCGGATGGTGGTTAAAAAATCCACTCTCAAGAAGAAAGTTGGGGAAAAAGAAAAATTCCTTAACATTGGCCATTAATACTATTTCTGAAGCCAAGCAAAGGGTGTCACAATTTCTGAGTACTTCCCTCAACGACATCATTATGAATTCCTATGAGGATGCTCTTATGCTTGCATAAACCGACAACATTGAAAAGTGCCTAGACTTGACCTTTCCTTCACTCGATCCTGCTCTACTCAAAAGATTCATGGATAAGGACAAAGAAATGGAACAGGGAGTCAAAGTCCCTGAGAAAAAAGAAATTGATGCCACCAGACTCTTAACTTTTGAAGCTCCTTTTATAGAAGGAGATTTTGATTCCGATGAAGAAGAAGATCACGATGAAGCCACCGCAGAGGATGGTGACAATGATGACGATAATGATGATGATAATGATGAAAATAATGATGACGACAAAGATAGAAGTCGGGGCTCAGATGGAAACAAAGGTGGCCATGCCGATACTCATGAAAAGGATAACGATGATCTCCTGGAGGCTATAGAAAAAGTTAACCCTGATCCTAGAGATCGTGAAACAAGCCCAACTGAACTTCCCGTGCCTTCTAATCTTCATAAAGAAGCTACCGATATTGACATCGAAGAACAAAGGGAGAAAAAGAAAGTCCCACAAATTTATGTTCGTGTTTCTCAGGTATGGGATTCTTTGTCCAAATGGCTTTCACTTCCAAGATAATAATAGTTGACAGCTTTTTATTTTAGATAAAGAAGAAACCTATCCAACTTTATAAAACAAAGCTTGAAAGAAAACAAGCAGAAATTAATAATTTGTATAGAGAGTTAGATAAGCAATTAAAAGAATACAACGCACTCTCTGACAAATATTATATTCTTAATAAAAGTGTTGCCATGTTAGCATCCTTTAAAGACCAAGAAGCTGCCCCTCGACTGAAGAGGGCACGCTTTCTGTATGATAAAATTTTGGAAGAGAATCGGGAATTAATTACACTCTTTTGGATGTTGGTTGAAGAAAGAGACATCCTAGATGACTTCTTATACAAAGCCTATTGAAAACATTCGGCCGTAGATTTTTCTTACTTGGATGATTTTAGTGGGGTCTACTTGGGCATCTGCATAGGAGATATTTAGATGAATTTGGATCTAATTCACATCCATGGATTTTTTGGAATTTATCATGAGCCAAGTCAATTCCTCATGAGTTGCCTCCTAAAAAAATTAAATATTATAAGGATAAATTTGTTTTTAAGTTATTCAAAAAATCAGTTTTGTATGAACCAGATGAACATTTGTAATTATGTAGTATGAATTTCACATATTAGTTTCCTTTTTTACTTAGTTGTGTATTATTATGTTATCATAGAATAAACATATCTTAGGCAGCCCTATTTCTAGAGATTATATAAGCGAATATGTCAAATTAAGAAGAGATTATTTAGAAAAGCCTTCACTTTGAAATCTTCAAAATAAGCCAGCTTTCTTAGAGACCTACAGAGACTTTATATGGAACATCACTGCATGCGTTTCAATTTTCTTAGTAAAGAAAAAGAAAACCTTCTCAAGGAAATTTTTATGTATCATACCAACTAATATGTGGTCACGATAGTCCTTCTGCCAAGGAATGAAACTATAGAAAATATCCTTCGATTATTACCCCAGAAGGATTTAATTCCCCTTTTGATTCAACAGTTACTTTTTAAGCTAATTCCTTGAACAAAATCAAAAATTTTGTTTCTCGGCTTTAAGTGTAATAAAATAAGTGTTTGATTAAAACAATGTAATTGTAAGTTTTGTTTTATTTCGTTTTGAGTTGCGATCTCTATTATTGGTATAAAAAGATTGGTTTTTTGAGTCTTGACTTTGTTTTCTTGTTTATATAAGACTATGGTTAGTTATCATTCCATTCTTATTCGATTCTTTATCTCGCTTCATTAGCATCGGAGATAGATTAAATGTAGACGTTTAAAAGAGACGTTCACTTAAGGATCCTTGGTCTACTAATTTTCAATGCAATGCGGATGCAATGGAATGGCATAAGAGATGCTTGCTTCAAAAGGAAATTGTTAGTTAATGATAAAATTGCCAATCTTGAAGCGGAATCAAGAATAAGGATGACACAAGTTCTATGTTAAAGCTCCAGTTAAATCGAATCCTTCGATTGATTTTGATCATAAGATGTCTAAACTTCTCCAACAGACAAGCGATTTGGCGATTAAATTAAAGGACAATCAAGCTCAATGCAAATCATTAGAATTCATCATGGGGGACAACATTCTGAATATTGATTTATCAACTTCTCCAATCACTTTATCTATCGTAAATCAACAAGATCTTCATCTCTCGCAATTCAAAACTTTCCTACAACAACTGGCCCTCCTCCCAGTTTAGATGAGAAGGTAGTTAAAGAATGGTGCAGGAAAGTCAAATTCAAAACGATGAGATATTTTGATGACCAGCAGAGGGCAAGATATTCGCAACGCATCAATGAATACAAAACCAAGATTCAAAGACTTGAATGTGAAAAGTATCCTCTTCAAAAGCGCATTATTGATTTGGAGAGATAGAATAAAACCCTTAAAGGTGATAATAAAGCTTTCAACATTGACGAAGTAAGGAAAAAGGAAAAGAATCTTAAAGAGATTATTTATATAACAATTTCACATATTGTTGATCCTTTTATTGTTGAAAATCTAGATAAGATTGTTTAGTATTTGTAAAACATACACTTGTGCCGTATATTTAAAGACAATTTTATAACTTATGTAAATTATGTAAATATCACATGGTCTGTAGTCCTTTCTTACAATATTATTTTTTAATCTTCTTTCTGATAACTTGGACTATGGTTTTTGTATTTGCTGGCCCATTCAGTCTTCCTCACAGATCTCATTTCCATGAAAAGTACATAGTAAACAATATTCTTTATCGTTAACTTGAAATCTATATAGTAGTTTATCCATATTATTAGTGGAGGTTAACAGATCATTATGTAAACATATGATAATAAGTGAGAAGTAATTCCATAATTGGATACAGTTGAATGTCTTGAAATCAATCTTTGGTAATGACGAGAAAGAGAGCCAGGAATCCAACCTCAACCATATTGATAGAATTCCAAAAATCTAATTATAGAGAACCATAAATTCAATTCTAGATTCAATTCTAGAAGTATAGAAATTCCTCTTTTGGAAATAACAAATAGAGAGCCAATAATAATCATTTAATAAAAGTCCTAAAATCATCACCTGAAAGTTAGTAGCTGAACTGCACTGACCCTGATTCGGGCAATAGTGAGATAGTTCTCGAGTTTAATTGAAGACTAGAAATTCATAGAAATCTCAATATTGATTACTCTAGAGTCCAAATTCAAGCATTAATGAATGAAACTTAAAAGTTAAAAGTCCCAAAACTTAGATTCGGGTATTAGTGGATGATAACTAGAAATCCATAATAACGGTCGCCATAATATAAGCCTAGAGCCCAAATTCAAGCATTAATAAGTGAACTCGAAAATTAAGAGTAATAGCCCCCAAATCCAGATTCGGGTATGGTGAAGATCAAAGATTAATAGTAAAAGGCCCAAAACCCAAATTTAGGTTTTAATAAGTGAAGTTTTGAAATTCTTTTTTTTGGGAATTAGTCAGAGGCTGTAGATTCTTATGTAAACCTTCTGTTTTGTACCACTCTATGGGTTTTGATTATTTCGCCATGTGCCACCATTTAGGCCTTGTATGTTGTCGTTGTTTGACATGCCACTTCTTGGGTTCAGGCATCTTAGTCTGTTGTTTGATATGCCGCTTCTCGAGCTTGGACGTCTTAGTCCATTGTTGTCTGGTGCGCTTGGTTAGCTTATCCAAAAGCAGGATCCAAAGACTTACCCAATCTCCCTCCAGATGGCGCTCCAGCCAGGCCTTATAGGCGGGACCGGAGGCTTGTTCAATGCCTTGGCCAATCCATAGCGCTGCAGGACCAAGGGCTTACTCCGTCCTCCCTCCAAAAGGGCCTTGACCTGGCCATAGCATGGTGCGATCAAGGGCTTGTCAATGCTTTAACCTGGCCATAGCGTGGCGCAGATAAAGGCTTACTCTAACCTTCCTCCAGGAGGCACCTTGACCTGGCCATAGCGTGTCGTGGACAAAGGCTTTTCAATGCTTTAACTTGGCCATAGTGTGGCGTGGTTAAAGGCTTACTCTAACCTCTCTCCAGGAGGCACTTTGACCTGGTCAACTCAGCGTGGATAAAGACTTGGACTGTAAGGTAATTTCCAAGTGCAAGTAGAATTCCTCCCGGCCATGTCGATTCTTCTTGTAAAAGTGGCGCTTTATTAAATTTTACTAGGATCTCTTTACAAATCTATTTGTTTTTCCTTGTCTGAAAAACTTGATCCTCGTTCCTTCGAGTGCTCTACATTGACTTGTTTCATGCCTATTCATCATAAGATAGTGGCAGTAGGATCCTCCCTGATTCCTTTCAAATTTGGGCTTTTTCTTCTGGGATGGCCAATAGTTGAGTTCCCCCTTGGTTAGAAAATAGACATTCTCAATCGACGTAGTTAGATTGTATTTCTTAAGGAGTCTCGACTAGAAACTTGTCTTTTGAGGATGGTTTCTAGATCTTTTATTACTTGGTTCTGAAGCTTCACCCTCAATGACCAATTTCGTTTTGAAAACCTTTTGAAGTTCACATGTATGCAATGTCCAATTTTTTGCTTGATGCCACTTTTGTGCAAAGGTGTTGTAATCAACCATCATTTCCTCTTTAAAGATTGTACCTTTGATATAAAATTGAATCGTCTTCCTTATTTGGTCAAATAAATTATCACTTTCATTTTCTGTTCCTCCTAAGGCGAAGATAGGTATGGGGCCAATGTGAAAAGGGTTTAAACTCCATTTATTTGGATCATAATATTTAGCTCTCTTTTTCTTTATAATCCTCAAGGCTTCCAATCTTAACATTTGCTCTTCGTGTAGTTTAGAACCATTAACTGTTCTAGGGGAGAATCCAATTTGATGTGACTCAGAGGATCCTTGTTCAGACCTCTTGATTTTGTTAAACATGGTGATGTAAATTCTAATGTAAGTAAGCATGGAAAAGAATTGGGTTAGAGGAAAGTAAAGTTAAAAGTTCAACAAGGTCAGAGGTTCAAGCCCTCCTTCTAGCACCAAAAATGTTAACAAGAAAACTTGTCAACATCTTAAAGTAGAGTTTAAAGTATAAGTGATTCTTTTTAAAACCTCCTTTTGAATAGATAGAGGTATTTAAAACATTTTGAACCCACCTTTCGAAAAGGTTGTGGCAAATGAAAATCTTATTATTTAACCTTTCAACATCGTTGAAACATCTGGATTCCTTATTACAACACCTTTCGAACTAGATGAATTAATTCAGGATCTTGTCAAAACCTCCTTTTGAAATTGTCAAGGTGGATTGAGGTAGGGGCTTAAAGATATAAGGATTTTAACTGAGTTGAATGGTTTCGACTCGCTCAAAAAGTAATCCTTCGATCATGTTGAAATAAGCAGATTGCAATCAGAACCACATACAAACTTTGAATCAGCTAATATATTCAAGAATACCATGGACTTGCTTGGATCAACATATTCCTTTATTATTTAAAGCTTAAGTATACAAAGTAATTAAATCCCCAATCTAATTGGATAAGTAGGGTTTACAAATTTAATAAAGTATAAGAGTGAAGTAAGTGAATTCGGATCCCTAAAACTAGACCCCTAGGGTCTTATTTATAGGTGCAAATTGGCACTTTTTGAATTAGTCCTTTCGACCTAGTCGAAAGGTGACCATGGAGACCTTTCCTTGCTGTTAACATTAGGGTATCCTTCTGCTTTTCTTTTAAGGAAACTTGAGTTCTTTCGAGCCGATTGAAAGGTGTAGACGTGCTCTTCACTTTGTTGTCGATGCGCTGTTGCAAGTAGGAATAGACATGGTCTTTCAACTCTATCGGTAGGTGAATCTTCAGGGCTTCGAAGGAGTTGAAATGTAGAAGGTTTAATGTGGAAGGTAGCTTTCAAAGGCATACTTGTTGATGGATGTGGAACCCTACCTTATGGTGTACATGAATGTTGTATTGAACTTAAATGAGCTTTGCTTCATAATTGTAAATGGTCTCGACCAGTTCAAAAGGCTGATTTTTCTTTCAAAGGGGTAGCTTTGTCCAAGTGTTCATCTGTGGGATGTAAATGAAGGTGAAAACTAGTGTTTCAAAAGGTTTGGCGCGTATGTTAAAACTTGTAATCTATTTCCTTCAAAAGGCGTTCATTAACTCATTCAAAACGTCATCATGCATGCTGAAGTAACTGTTTCGAAAGGAAATAATGGAAGCAGAAGGGTTCCTTTTTAACCTTTCAACCTCTTTGAAAGCTTATAAAACATTCAAATTTCGCATATGCATCCCTTTGACTCCTGCGAAAGGTCCTTCTTTCATTATCATTCCCTCTGAATTCCTCGTTTATATTCTCTATAGTTTTGACAAGGTTGAAGTGAATACTGATGGTAATAATAGTGACTATCGCTGGTAGCGTAGTTCGCTTGAATTTATTTCTATGTGAAAATCTCACTTTAGTTCTAGCTACCACATATTTGAAAACATAAATGTAAGAGTTTTAAAACTTAAACAAAGGTGGAAGCTTGTAAAACATTTACAAAATCCAAAAACTAGAAAACAAGCTTTTATTTTCAAATCGAATCTCAAGTCCTTTGCGACGTTTATAGGTGCTAACTTCATAACATTTTCATCACATACACTTGGTTTTGTTTCAAAAACACATTACCATCATATCATAATCAACCATTCATATATCCATATCCAAACATATCGTTTAACAACTAAATTAAGAATCCAAGCTCAACCACAAACTTATAATCATATGCCTTCGAAGCAACATGATATTTCAACATAACAACCACTATATTTCCACAACGTATAGTTCTTCAAAATCAAGTTATTTTCTTTTCCAAAAATCACCGTAGCTTACTAATACAAGGCAAACTTTTGTTAAAACTTTGAAACAACCTAGGATCTTGCAAAAATTGAAATTTGGATGCTTGAACATCCTAAATAGGTTCGGCTATGTAGTGTTTGGGCTCGTCTTTGTGAAGTTTGGGCTCGGCCATGTAGGCTAGTGGGGTTCGGGTGCTTGTAGAAGTGTTTTGGTAAACTAAAGAGGAGATTTTTAACAAAATGAAATGGTTTTTCTTACTTTAAAATTTATGATGAGAAGCCAATGATGTTTATTCAAGCACTTAGGAAATTTTAAAGTGAAGAAAAGGATTGTAAAATGAGAACATGAAAGTTAAAGGGTATGTATAGGCTTAGGAAAATGACTAAAAATGTGTAAGTTCTTACTATATATACATATACATATACATATACATATATATATATACATATACATACATATACATACATACATACATACATACATACATACATACATATACATACATACATACATATATATATATATATATGTATATATATATATATATATATATATTTGTGTATGTGTGTGTATGCGCGCGCGCGTGCACACACCTCCATCCCTCCTCCACCATTTCCATCTATCATGTACTTCCCCCTTCATCATGCACTATTCATGCCATACACCTTGTACTTTATGTTGAAAAAGATAGTTTTATATGTATATCTATATACACACATACTTTTATTTATAAAATATTTTCTCTTATTCTTATACATATACTCTTTTAAAGAGAAGTATATACATGCATATACTCATGTATTCATCATGTTAAAATAGTTTGTAGTGTGCTCATATGTGTTTATAATAGTATCATGACATTTTAAATAACTTTTAACCAATGAAAAATTAATATTTTGGAAAATAACTTCTAGTCACATTTTCTATTTTTCTATGAACTATACACATTGTAAAACAAATTTTACAATTGATTTTATCATCATTATTTATTATTTAAAATAGTTTTATCTGCTAATAAAAATTAATTTATTAATGATTTAAAAATATAATTAAATATTCATTTAAATAGCAATTAAATTCCGGGTCTTTGTAAACTCCCTAATGGGTGCGACCTACATAGCCCTGAAGCATTCCCTGTTTTTGCCATTCCCATGTTGTGAGGCTCGAGGATACTGTTACCTTTTATATAGCAATTCCACTAGAATGCTAACACTTCCTTCCAGGCAGAAATGCAATAACAACATTCATCCATACCTTTCTGGGTTTAAACGAAATCGAAGGCACTACCTTTACTACATCCATTTTGGAATCACCGTCAAGATTAGTAGCAAGTATCCCTTGCACTTCAAAAACTTCATCTTCAATCATCTTTAAATGTTCCAATTTGAAAGCTTATGTTGGTTCGAAGTGGTTCTCAGATAATATATCCAATCCCGATCTCTTCGAACCGACAACCATTGTTTAAAACTAGCTAAGTTTGATAGTCGTTTATTTAACTATCAAATAAACAAACAAGCATCAATCAAATCAAGGATTTATTTCCATAAGGAAACCAACATTGGGTTAAGCATATAAGCAGCTACTAACCTCTTTAATAATCCTTTCATGAATTAAAATTGCTTTGTAAATACTTGTACCACAATACTTTTACAAAGATATACTCACAAATCCTTCATACCCTTTCGTATACTTGGCAAAATATCCATATACTTATCTCACCATGTAAGTATATTCATAAATACACTACATTTTCACTACTTAGAAGATGTACTTATACAATTCTGAAATCATTCATAAAGCTCCTTTTATAAATCTCAAAAAACATTTATAAAACTCTTTTATAAATCTCCAAAACTATTTATAAAGCTCTTTTATAAATCTCCAAAATAATTTATAAAACTTTTTTTTATTAACTTCTAAAACTATTGTTAAAACTCTTTATATAAATTTCTAAAACCATTTATAAAGCTCTTTTATAAATCCTTAAAACTGTTTATAAAACTTCTTTTATAAATCTATAAACCCATTATAAAACTTTATTCTTTTATAAAGGTCTTTTATAAGGATCCTTATAAAAATTCTTTATAAAAACTTTTCAAAAAACCCTTTATAAAATCCTTTATAAATCCAAAACTCCATTTTCATTTATAAAGTCTTTCTTAAATGATATTCCTTAATAAATCAATTTATTATTTATAAATACAATTACATTAACTAATTAATTAATTTTAAACATCGTAAATAAATAATAATAATAATTTACTTCAAAACATTATTATATCATAATAATTATTACCAACAAAACAATATAAATAAATAATTATTATTAACTTAAAAACATTATAAATAAAATAATTAATAATTTAAAACATTATTAATTAAAAATAATAATCAATCTTCAAACATTATTATAATAAGTAATTATTAACTTCCAAAACATTATTAATAAATAATTATTATTAGTTCCAAAGAATTATTAATAAATAATAATTATTATCTTCAAACAATATTAATTATTTAAATAAGTAGCTTTTAACAATATTAAAATATTGATAAATAACCTTTAAAGAATAGTAGATATAAATAAACAACTTTTAAACCTTATTAAATAATAACTAGCAACTTTAGAATATTATAAAATAATAAGTAAACAACTCTAAATATTATTAAATAATACTAAAACAAATATAAACCATTTCTAAATATATTAGAAAAGACAAATAAAATAGGTTGCAGTGAACAGAGAAGTTTCAAGCCCATTTTAGACAAAATGTTTCAGAAAACCCAAAAGTTAGATTTAAAATCACTCTGAATCAAAATCATTTTTAAGCTTGACGATAATTAAAAGTATTTCAAAATACTAAATTAAGATCAAGAGTTGCTAAAGCACTTAACCAATGTTGTTATTGATTTTATCACTATAGGGGCTAAATTTTGAACATATTACGATGTCATAACTAATAGTGCAAAACAATCAAGATTTAACAATTAACAATCCATATAATATGGTTATAACTTCAGTAGGATCAACAGGAATATAATTGGAAATTTAAAAGCAATTATATCAAGAAATCCGAATTTCTCAACAAAATTTTTGTATTTCAATTTTTACATGCCAGTCGCTTGTAAAAGTGAAAATTTAACCATATAGCCAACAATTTTGACCAAATACAAACAGTAGAATTTAATTTACCATACAACATTCTAATTTATCCAAAGAGGTGAGTTTAACTCACCGAAATTCCAATGGACGCTTTGGCGTTTCTATTTGAACTAAAATCGAACGACGTCCAATTTTAGCTCAAACTACAACTTACTCCAAATTCAACCAAACCAATTTCTTGGGAAAGCTTTCGTCATGATGAGCGCGATGCACAGAGTTTTGTCTCGATCGGACCTCGTATGGAGAAGATATACAAATTATAAGTTATTGATTTTAAAATAGTATAAATAATATTTACATTGTCAAATTATAATTACTCACTAATCTCATCTTCCACCTTTCTAAATTCCCATCTAACCCAAACCCTGCATATCATGCTGCAACTTCTCCTTCCGCTCTCTCACTCAATTCTCAATGAAGCAATATGCCGATACTCCCAACGTGCTTCTCTCCACGAGCCGTACCCGACCATACCTTTGTACCGTCCTTTAACTTCCCCATGTGAAAAGGACTCAGCCATTAATTCACAACCTGACAATTATCGCGACCTAAAAATATGCACCGCATCACTCCATATTCGGCAACTAGGTGCTAAATGCTATGCCGAACTCAAATACAACATCCGTTAGGCAAATCGACACACACAACCCCCATATTCTCAAACCCTAGTCCTATTTTTTCTCACCACATCCATTGTTTCTTGCATCCATCCTCCAAAATCTAGACCGCAACCTACCAATCTTGCCCAGATCATAGATCTCCCCATTTCGGATCCAAATATCCCTGCTTTGTGAAGTTTAGTTGAGTATTTATTTAGTTTTTAATTTTTGAAATGGAGAATGATCATTTTCTTACTTTTTTCAAGTGAGATAAATAGAGACGTACGGGGAGACAAAGAAGAGAAGGAGCAGAGAACATGTTGGGTGTGGGTTATGTTTATTTTAAATTTCCTAGCATCTCGCCGTATAGATTTTCGTTAGCATACAAACTCTGAATGACTAAAAAATACAATCGCGCTCAAAACACCAACGTGACCCTGAAGCAATAATAATATATACTGCTTATTGGATTTTGAAAAATCACAAAAACATCGTCATTTGCTGATAAATCATCAAACGATTTATTTGAATAAATTTCAAATTAAAAGTTATGGAAAAATCAAATAAATTTAACAAAAAATACGTCAATAAAAATCGAGCCTAAATATGAACAATAAATTTTCTAATTATTTATTCAACTGTTATTAGTGCAAATAAAATTACAAAATGAATTCATTGTTATTATTTATTAATTTAAAAAAATTAATAAGACCACTAAATCCGATTAATAAATATTCAATTAAAATCCAAATATTTGAAATACTATTCAAATATTAATTCACAAATCAAATATTATAAACAATCCCTATCTTTGAATTCAAGTTTAAACCAATTAGTTAATATTTAAAATTAACTAAATATTCAAAATCCAATGACCAAAATTCCAAGTTGTTTCACTAAGAGCTATAAAATGACCCTAAAAATTTATATGCTAGTTTGATTAGTTTAAGTGAGGTGCAACTTATCTTAATTCCTTAAACGTTGAGGATGACTAAATACACTTTTGTAAATAATTCAACGTGGTCCTGTAGTAAGAATTTCCTTTGAATCGTTTGACCATTTTAGAAAGAAAATTGAACATACGAGAGTGGAAGTAACTTAAGAGCCGTTGGAATGAAGAGAGTGAAATGTCACCTTTGCTTCATAAAGAGACATCAAATAAGAGAATAGTTTGGAATACTAATTATATACTTAATATGAAATGAGAAGTGGAAATTTTATTTCTAGTATATTATCATATAAAAAATTGTTTTCTACGAAAGTTATTTCTTCAAGTTCATGATATTTAATCTGAAACACCCAACTGTCATATAGATGTATACAGTCGTAAGTATAATGATATCAAAAATGTGCTACCTACTTCACTAAAATTCACCGATGAATTATCATGGAAATAAACATATGTATTTGATACATATGTAATATATCTGTAATAAGTTCATATTATATAAAATGGAAGTAAGTGATGAAACATGTAGAAGGAGATAAAAAGATTAGATTTGATTGAATAAGTGAGTATACTGGAAAAGAGTTCCAAATGTTCCTAAAATGAGTAAAGCTTCAATCTCAAAAGTCACTCCTTCCTATGATGCATAATTTTGTATTGTTAAGGAGTAATCAGACTTTGCTGAACAAATTATTATTGATAATGAGTGAAGTTGAGTTAACTTCTTTATTTAAGGTTTTGTATTTAAGAGTAAGAACATAAGGCTAAAATTTAGTTACATTTAAAGCATAGTTTAGAAGACCATACCAAATAAGAGTTCATAAGAAATCCCCACCTATCCTAGGACAAGGAGTTAACAATTGCGAGTCGAAAGATTGCACTTAATAATTATTCATAAGGAATCTTGTGTAGATCACCATAAAGAAGTTTGTATCAAATAAAGTGTGAATAGATAAATCAAAGAGACTCAATACACCTTCTATGATGAAATTCTTTCACTTTTCCATAGCTAGGGCTGCGCTCAAGCTAGAAACAACATCAAATGCGTAAGTTGGTACCACTTGGGTAGAGGAATTAGGTGCAGTCATACACTCCCTCCTAATGTGCCCAAGCCGGTTACAATTATAGCATTTAATCTCCGAAAGATTCACTATGCAATCCTTTGCTACATGTCCCATGTAATTGCACCTCATACATCTAATTCCTTGTTTCCATCTTGCAATGAGCTCCCATTCCACCCTTGCATTGCTTTTGCTAAATTGGCTTCTCTTTTACCTTCTTATGTCTGTTCTTAATAACTGAATTCAGCAATGTCATTTCAACCAAGCTCTGAAAGATAGCTCTAGTAGGTACACGGCTCAAAGCAATATTCCTCAAAGACAAATTTGACCCCTTAACAAAGTTTGTTTCTTTTTTCCTGTTGTGTTGATAAGTCCTAGGCCATACTTTGCCAACTAATTAAACTCATTGATGTATTCCTTAGCACTGTGGTCTTCTTGCTCTAAATGAATGATCTTCTCTTGCTCTACCCCTCAACTGTCCTTCGATATAAACTTAGTCTCAAAGCCCCTCTTAAAATATGTCCAACCAATCCCAAACTCATCTATTTTAGCAACAATAATCTCCCATCAGTACAAGGCCTCTCCTTCTAAGTGTCATGATGCTAACTATCTCTTCATCGCATCCTCCACAAACATCATAGAAAATATCCTATCACAATTTCTCATCCATGCTCATGTCTCAACAAATGATTCGGTCCTAAAATAAATATTCCACCCAGACTTTGGAAATCCTAATGAAACTTAGGAAAGCTAAAAGCAAGCAAAGGAACTGGGGCTACGCCTTATGCTAGTGCTCCAGTCCCCCGTTGGGGTTAAGTTCAGTCTAGCATCTTACTTGCAGATACCCGTGGGACTATATCAGTACGTTCATGCCCGTAACCTCAACTGCTTCACCACAATCACTTCTAGTTTGATAGCTCATCCCACTTATCTATAATTAGAAATTATTAAAAACTTTCCCTAGATAGCGTGAAGCATTAACTGAATAAGAGGATGTGTTTGTGTTATACTTATAGGTGTACATATAATAATTTTGAAAAATATACAAGTACATTCTCTCAATACATGACTAATTCCTTAGGAATCCCAAACCAAAGCTCTGATACCAGCTGTAACAACCCGCGCCTCCAAACATACTGATTCAAAGCCCAAAAAGGGTGTTCGGACTCACATTGTGCTAAGAAGTACGAATCGTTATGTTCTTATGGTTTACATGATACAAAGACAATAAGATTTTAAATATTTCTACATTTTTAGATCTCATAGCAGAAGGAAATAAAATACAAACACTGAAAATAACTTTATGTAATACAGTCTCAAGATAACCTTGATAGATATAATAACTGACATAATCGAATCCCCAAATAACAGTATAGTAAAAGCATGTCTAATAAATAAAGTAAGATACATAGAAGAATGGTTATTAAAAGATAAAACTTCATTCATCAAGTTGCCATCTCCATGCATCATTTCCAAATCAATTCACCTACTACCCTGTTCTCCTATAATAGATATAAAGGAAGAGAAAAGGAGGGGATTAGACAAGGTACTATGAATGAATTTTACCACTAGTCTATGGTGTTCACAAGTAATTGAATTTCTTTTATAATCTACATGACCTAGGGTGTTCATTTGTGTTTTTGGACCATGTGCAAGGAACAAGTTAATCTACCCACTAAGGTGCAACAACCCTTGGTGTACTTAACCGTGCATCGAGTAAATATCCTCGATGACGAACTACCTACCGAATACACTAATAGACAAACCCCAATGCAAACCATAAACATACGACCTCGATGGTCAAGATGCCTTACTGGGTATACCTTATAACGCTTGAGTCCACATTACCTAAAATCATTAAGAAACCTCCTCGTTAAAGTACATTATCCTACACAACACCAGGTATGCATCATAATGTTTGAGCCCGTTTGCCTTTAAAACATTGAGTGACCTCCCTATTAGTTCCCGATATCTTAAATTCTATGCACAACACTGGGTATACATCACAATGCCTAAGCCAACTTTCCCATAAAGCATTGAGTAATCTCCTCGTTAATGGCTATAATTATGCACAATACCAAGTGTACATCAGCATGCATGAGCCCACTTGTCCCTAAAACATTGAGTACTCTCTTCGTTAGTGCCCATATGATCCAAAGCATTTAATCGCGATAGGATCGCTCACCTCGTTGAGTGCCATGTTTAGCAAATCCATGACATGAGAACCTAGGATGTCACTAAGTTTGAAACTATTTCATAGATGCAGATCTACATGGATTTATGTGGCTCCCTAAATTTGAAGAAGTGGGAATAAATTTCCCTGATCCAACCTGCTTAGCCTGCACAAGGTCCACGTTCAACCTGGACTTACTTCAACCATACAGACGTCTAGACTTTGGTCTAGACATCTAACTACATGTACAAAAAAACTAGTTATTGGTATTCATATGTCTGACCATCTATTCAAACTTCTAACTTTGATTCCGGACGTTCAAAAATAAGTTTAGATGTCTGAATCATGTTAGTTTATAACTACCTTCTATTTCGTATTTCCTGAAATTTAGAAGTTTGGTCAAGAATTTAGACATTTGAATTGATATTTCCAGGTCTATTATCTTACTTTTTTTATTTATCTTCTTCATGAATTCAAGTACAGATGTAAGAGTTCATTTTTAATAGTGTTCTTTATTACAATTTCTATTTTTGTTTATACACAACTTCGATCAGTTCATCTCAACGATTGTATATAACATTAATTACCTATATAAATTTATAGTAATAATCTATGTATATTTCAAGTCTAATAGAATCAATTCCAAGTAAATTCCAAAGGGTGTATTCACTACCTTTCTATTCATCAAAATCAATCCAACTTATCATATAAAAACAAGATCTATAGAATTAGAGTAGTTTCAATTTAATTTACCCTTCCCTCTTTAGTTACAATGATTATCTTATCAATTCCTAACCTTGGGTTTTCCAATTCATTCAACTCATAAATATTCTCAACTGAAAATCATTAACTTAGATTAAAATCATATTTTCAATTTAAAATAGATATATAAAAGAATTCCAACTACTTGCTTACATTATAACACATAGTAATAAATCTACTCAATTAGAAAAGTTTATTGAAGAGATTTCCCTTTTAACACGATTCGAATTAACACTTCTCTTCCTCTTCCTAACTTGTTGATTTTTATTGTTGTTTCCCTTTACTTTATATTATAATCCTTTTATTTCATATGGATTTGGGTTTTAATTTTGTTTGAGAGAATAACTTTCAGGGTTTAAGGAAGAATAAGAGAGTATGAAGAATGAGAAATGTGCCGGCTAGGGTTTTAAAATGAAGAACTCAGACCTTGGCTACTTATTTATAGTTAAAAATTAGGGTTAATCTCGAAATTATTATTTATGGAACGTAACTGGATCCGGCTTCCACTAATTCTGACCGTCTTACCAAATTCAATAAGTTATATATTTTTCTGACTATAAATAGTATTCTGAACACAATGGGATACGTCCCGAAGCCTAATTCTAATGTCCGTTAAAATTTACTGTTTTTTCATTTATGTAAAATTATATTTTTACCTTTATTATCATTTAAATTTATTATTAATTTTTTTAGGGCATTACGGTTCGGAATCGATCAATATTAATGACCAATTTATGTTATGAACATATATTTCATAAATTAATATACAAATTAATTATATACACAAGGCAATTCATAATTTTTTTATGAATATCCATTTAGTTGCAAGAAACAATTGTTGTCTCAAGAACTACCAACTTCATGGCGAAGATTTTTTTAAGAAATTATTGGTAGTAAGATGACTTTGGAAATGATCCAAATATAAAACTAATTACGTGAGATTAAATGAAATAACCAAACCTAAATAGACACAACACATTAAGGATATAATTTCCTTAATTCTCAATCGAGCCATTATGAGTATTGACTCTGCCATATGGTACGATGTGCAATTCTTGAATATATTCCATGTTAATATCAAAACATGATTTTAATAGTTGTACTTAAAGGGATATGATCCATCGAAGGCAAATGTGTCTTCAAGAAGAACACTAGTATAGTTAGAATATAGTGCAACGTTATTAAAAATAACATCGTAAATTTCAATTGTTGAAAATAACATAATCAAATTCATCATTCAACGTGCTTGAGATAATTCGAATTTTACTCACAATAGTATCAACGGGTATGACTTTGAGTTTTGATACATATATGTCGTAATAGAAAATTTAAAATAATGATTTAGAATAAACTGTTTGCACATAACAACCAAAGTGTCTTAAAGCCAGTGGGAGCAATACTGAGATTGTGGGTTTTAGATAGAATCAATGATATAATACGAAAGTATCATTTGATAAGCATCACAGTTGAATAAGTGTCTTAACAGAAGTATCAAATAGTTTGATTTTTAGTTAAAATGCAAAGGAAGCATATATTTATCGGAAAGAACATTAAAAGGAACTTAGGTATTTCTAAACTGTAAGTAAATAACATACCATTGGTTGTTAACGATGTACCAATGTTAAAATCAGTTTTAGTTCGACTGTTAAATTTTTGATATAGGAATTGAAAAGACGTCTATAATAATAAGTATAAAAGGATGTTAGGGGTGTCCAAATGATATATACAGACACCATATTAAAGTGTTTAATATGGATCATGTAAGATGGATCCTTATGTGTTCATGATGTATTGTTTACAATATCGTATCTTGCTTATGTATTTGATACATTAAGCAGGTGAAAAACCCAAATTAAGTTCACTAAATGATGGTTTAGAGTATTCTAGAGTGTTTATGAAATATAAGAATTTTTTTTTAAAAAAAACAACTATGAAGGAGTATTCAAAACCGAACTTCATAAGTGATATCGAGTATAGTATGCCAATCCTAAATTCATTAGCTATCTTTGTCAAGAAGCTTTAAGTTAGAAATGTTCCAAAAAAGAGTTTGTGGCTTGTCATGAATAAGCACTACAGTAAAAATAATGTGTGTGTGTAAATGCACAAATTTATACTTAAGCAAAGAGTGATTCCAAATGTTGAGAATCTCATAACATTGTTATATGATAACAATACCTAGATGCAATTCGTAAAAGAATCTAGAGCTCACAATAAATCAAGAAATATACTCTGAAATGTTCCACATGATGAAGGCTATTTATCAGCGTCAGAGAGAGTTGATTGACATAGTAGATAACTAAAACAACATAGCATACCCATTCACTAACTGATCAACTCCATCAACGTTGAGAAACTAATCGATATCAAAGGAATAATGTTCCATAATTGGCTCCAAGCGTAAGTAGGAAGCCGAAAGAGTTAGGGTGGTATGCCTAAGGGGCAATTATGTAATTTGTTATATATATCTAATTCTATGACCAATCTTATTCCCGTTAGAGGTATGTTTTCTACAATATACTTTGTATATGGTGGTATTATTAGATAAATAAATAAATTTATACAAAATAGAAATTCCTTCAATGATATGTTATATGATACTAATTACAAGGAGTTATAATCATTAAAAACTATCACAAGATATAGTTAACATATTATTTTAAATATTCCCAGTTAAGATGTTTCAAGAAAGGATATTGATATGTCCATTGAGACCAGTGTATATAACACTCTCTAAAAATTGGACAGTGTATTACTCATGGCTGTTGGGGGTACTAAGAGGTTACATACTGATAGTTATTGAATAACTATGGAATGACTCATCTAAGATTTTTTTGTTGGTTAATAACAATTAGGTCAAAATGGGAAATCTCAAAGTGATGATGTTGCATGGTTCTCTCAACTTGAGAATGCTACTAAACTTCATGTGGAAACTCCATTTCAAATATAATTAAATAATGGATGACATCCTTTGAAATAGTTGGTGTCTAAGTTGAGGCATTGGAACTGAAACCCTATTAAATAGATAATTTTTCTCCTCAGTTATATGAGGTTTGTATCATGGTCGAGTGTGGTAAATCCAAATTCAAATCTCTGGCTAGAGTAGTATGGTTAATAAAATTGTTATTATTGAACGACGGACTTGTTTAGAGACTAACCGAGTTGAGCTTGGATGATATTGGAATTCTGACCAAAACCAAATGCTACAAGTCCTAATGTGATATAGTGTTGATGAAGAGAATTAATGTAAATAACCGTTACTAAAAGGTACCGCTTAATTGTAAAATCAGATTTTACTGATGAGATTTGTAAGCGATGAAATAAGTCAAACCGTTACTACATTAGCAAAAGTGATGTGTAAACGTTAGCACTTGAAATGTTCAAATATTAATCGTTGCATAAATTCACATGGCCTGATTTAATTGATTTATAATAGTTATAAATTAATTTATTAATTAATATTTATGAAATATTAATTATTATTATACAAAGTGTATTTAGTAAAATGGAGTAGCCTCTAAAATTATTTAGGGTGCCATTAGTAATTTATTAGGTGTGTATACAGAAGTTGTATATGCATATATCGGTATATGATATGGATAATGATTTAAATGATATAATTAACTAATGGGTGCATGAGGTTTTTTCATCCATTTGGGCCCCTAGAATGGCCATACCAAAGAGTAACAAGGAGTCGAAGTGATTTAAATCAGTAAGAGAAAAATATGAGATATTTTATCTCTAACATCAAATATAAATTCAAATCATAACACCTCTTTTCATTCACCTTTTTGGCTTGCATTTCTGCCTCCTTTGGCCAAACATAGAAGCTCCTGTTGAATACGCGATTGTATGATTTTTGTTTGGTGATAATAAACATATATATTCGTGTAAATGTATTTGTTAATGTACTGTTTTATTTTTCATAGACTGAATAAATATTTGCTGAATAAAAATAAATAACACAGAATTTGAATTCAAACAGAATTTTTTATTCAAACAAATATTTATTACAATTTTGAATAGTACAAGTTCGAGCTCTCACTATACATACACAATTTTGATTACAATATAAACTCAATTACATCACAATCTTTCATTTACAAATGTCCTCACCACATATCGCTCATTCACTTATAATTTATCTTCAACTTCATTCCAGATTGAATCCAGCATCTGAGCAATCTGCAAAAATAAATATTGACGTGGTAAAATTGAAAAGGAAATATTTTTGCAGTATAAAACAATATGTGAATTTTGAAAATAATATTTGCCTCAGTTATTTGGGTTGTTCGTCATCATTTAATTTTCAATTCATCATACACGAACAGCTTGTTACATACACAGTGTATCACTGTATATGCCACAAGGCCGTGCACACCGATATATACACTTGATAAATTGGTAGGGACAGGTGAGCACAGGTCAAACCCAAATTATCGGATTCAAATCAAGTCGATGCAAACATTCATGAACACACATATATGGTCTGAAACTCCAAGACAGCTAGTCAAGTACAAGTACACAGCAATAATGGAACATTGCAACTATACTTGAATACAAATGCACAGCATACATATGAACCAAGTTCATATGTATACAACATACACAATGCATGCTACAAGTCTGGACAACGTGAATGCACAATCAACATGTATGCAATTAACAGCAGTTGTGCCAAAACGAATGCAACGGTGAAAAGAAACAAACTCAGCAATGCTCAAAGACCAAGGCACAACACACAACAGTGACACAACAACCATGACTCAAAGCATATACAGGAATGCACCAGTAAATGGCACAACAACCTAAATCAAACTACAATGATCATAGTAACAATATATACTACAGGGTGATCATAACTCAATACAACACAAAAGTTCTCAAGTCAATTACAAGGGCAGTGCCAAAAGATCAGTGATAATGCAAGTACAGACTCAAGTGATAGAGGAACATCAGCAACATTGAAAACATGATATCAATTCAATGCAGCAACGTCAAGCAGAAAGCAGAATGACATGAACAATGTAGGCCGATATTGTATGCAGTATAGATTCAACTATACATGCATACACACATACAAATGTATATATGCACACATATTAATCCACACAAGTATGTACACACTGTAAATATAAGTGCAGACAACTACAAAATCAGGTCAGGATGCACATTCGAACAAATCCATGTCAAAGCCAGCAATTGAAATGCAAACTGTCTCGAAAAATGATACCACAGACTACAAAGAAACCAAGTGCATGAAGAATGCATCAAGTATACAATTCAGATGCAATCATACATATATGCAGCAGACTCGAGTACACAATGAAGACTACAAGTTCAAGTCCAGTTACAACAAAGAACAAGACAAAGTGCAGAAGCAAATGTCACTGGAAGCAGTGCAAACATATATTCTAAGTGACAACATCAGATAATATATGCAAAGTATAATAAAATCACAGCAAAGTCAAAGCCGTGATCAAAGAATATGATGAATAAGTCGAAATCGTGGTAGCCAAGAAAATTGACCGAGTCATAAATCAAAACCGTGAGTGTCAAGTATCAATTTATACGAAATTGAAAAAGTCAGTGAAATCATCAACATCCAAACGAAATCGAATGGCCGAAGCCAAATATTGAAAATATCAGACGAATGAAAATCTAGGGATTCAAATCTATATAAACCAAATAATCACCGACAACGAAAATCATCGAGTTCAAGTACGAAAAACATTAAAGCAAAAAAGCATAAATTACATACCGAAGCAAACATCGAACTCGATCAAATAGAAGCAGCCGTGAGCAACTCAAAGAGAGAGTCGATCGACAAAGCAAGGACCTAAATCATCATTCAATCGAGCAACTATTATCGGCATCTTCTAATCCAAAGCCCTAATTTTAACCAGGGAGGAACGAACGAAGAAAGCCCTAATTTTGAACGAACAGAGCCGCCATTATCTCAATTAAGGAACGGGCCACAAAAGTTATAAAAAGAGAAAAAGGGCCGTCCTTTTATTTTATAAGGGTTGTAGTTAGGGTTTATTTGTTTTAAATTTGTATTTCAATTTTAAACCGTTGTAATTTCTAGTCGTGTGACTAGGGGACAAACTACGTAGCGTAGTTTGAGAATTCGCAACTCAGTGGCTGAGTTGTGGCAGGGTTTTGAGCGTAGAGTTAGGATAGTCAGTAGCGGGTGTCATGAGTTTACGTGTGTAAGCGCGTGACTACTTAATTTCTAGTAGAAACCTTAGGGGCAGCACATAGGCAGGGTTTTGCCGAAGCTGAGTAAATTCTATGTCGTTCTATTTCTGCATTTATTATTCTGCTATTATCTATGCTACTATTATTCTATGATCTGTATTGAAATTATTTTATAAGCTTCCGCAATTAATTTTTATAATTAATAGTATCACCCTATTCACCCCTTTTCTAGGGTGAAATCGATCCTATAAGTGGTATCAGAGCGAGGTGCAAAAGCCGTTTTTGTTTTAAATTTTTGATTTTACGAAAACCAATTTTTTGTTTTAAAAATTTGAATTTTTAGAATGGCTTCTTTTAATATTGCTTTTGTTGAGGGTCAATCCAATAGTTAGACCACCAATGTTCAATGGTGAACATGCTTACTGGAAAAATAGGATGGGAATTTTTCTGAAAACCATTGACGCTTGGAATATTATTGAGACAGGTTATAGAACACCAACTATAACTGTAGATAATCAGGAAATAGAGAAACCAAAGGATCAATGGACAGAACTAGAAGATAAATTACAAAATTCTAATGCTAAAGCTATGAATTCTATTATCCGTTCATTAGATCAATTTGAATTTAATCGTGTCTCACATTGTCTAACTGTGCAGGAAATATGGCACATACTAGAAGTGACTCACGAAGGGACATCTTAAGTCAAAGAATCTCGCCTTGCCATGCTAAGCAGCGAATACGAGAACTTCACAATGGCGAAGGAATAAAATGTCAAAGAGATGTATGGACGACTTTCCAATATCTTATACAAATCAAAAGATCTCGGAAAATCATACACGGAATTGGAAATAGCCCAAAAAATCCTCAAAGTCCTTCCACGAAGATATGAAGCAAAAGTGACTGCCATTCAAGAATCAAAAGATTTAAAACAGATGAAAGTTGAAGAACTCATCGGAAATCTCACCACTTATGAGCTAGAAATGAAATTCAAGGAAGAGCGCAAAGGAGGAGATACTCGAAAGAAATCAATAGCTCTCAAAGGAATAACCAAAAATGATGATGATAATGATGATGATGATGGAGCAGCAGAATTGGAGCTGTTAATAAAGAAATTCAAAAGGTGGAATTACAAATACGGAAATCCAGCTCGAATTCAAAAATTGAAAAGCAGAATAGGCAAAGCACTAGACTACTCAGAAGAACAGAAGATCATCTGTCATAAGTGCAACCAACCTGGACACATCAAGCCCAATTGTCCTTAAAATCGACGCGACTTAGAAAAGAATTCAAAAAGGAAAATTTTTACAGCCACGTGGAATACAAGTGATAAAAGTACAGGCAGTAAGAGTGAGAAAGAAGATATGTGCCTTCAAGGAAATATAACTGACAGCGACGATGATGATCCAAGCGAGGTATCAAAACTCACTCACTTAGAATTACTTATATATTTCCACGAAGTAAATGGCTGTTTTGAACAACTTAGGGAAAAATACGCTAAACTTGAATCACAAAAAGATATTTTGATAGAATCAAATAAACAACTTGACCAATTAGTTAAAAACTATCAAAATAGGATTCCTAAGTGTGATATGTGTCCAACATTTGAAGAAGAAATTAAAAAATCAGAAATTAAATTAAATCGCTTGAAAATGAAATTCTAATTTTAAAGGAAAGTGAAAATACTAGGAGAGAGAACTCTATTAAAAAGTGCACACAATTATTAAACAAAAATAAATCTCTCAAAACACAAGTCCAACAATTGTCAACGACTTTATATAAATTTGCAAAAAGTGAAAAATCGTTGAATATGCTATTGGGGAAGCAAACTGTTAATACAGTTAGACAAGGACTTGGATATAATCAATCTAAATATGTTAGAAATGAGATTAATCAAGAAAATTCAATGTGCACAATTTGTAGAAAATTTGGACACAATCAAAATAGTTGTTGGTATAGACCCAAACACGTGAAAACTATACCAATTTGGGTTCCAAAAGGCACAAATATAAAATCTCTCAAAGTTAAAAAAATTTGGATGCCGAAGGGAATAATTATAAATAGTTTTGGGTCTCCACAAAATTATTTTTCAAAATATTCTGCCACTAACAACAATGGACCTATAAAAACAAATAGGTCACAAAAACCTTTCATCATGTAGGTGTGGTGGCATGCTAAGGAACAACAATAGTGTTACTTGGATTCTGGTTGTTCCAAGGACACAACGAGCGTCAAAGCAAAGTTCCTTAGCCTAGTACAAAGGTGACAGAATCACAATGGGCAACAACGAAAAAAAATATTGTAAAGGTAAAAGAGGTAATGGTGTATTCATCTTGAACGATATATCAATGTGATAATCTGCACCATATCTGATTTGATTTAATTCAGCCAGTTATTGGTGAAGAAATAATGTGATGATGAAATAATGATAATTTTTTATTCTGACTTATTCAACATAGTTGGCCAATTATATTCTCATGCCAAGAACACTATTAAAATCCCTAGAATCTTTGAACTACTTCATATATATTAGTTTGGATTAATAGTGTTTTGTTGGATGATAATACATTTGGTTATAATACGACTAACTCTATATTAACGATTTTTGATTATTAACACGGCTTCAATTCAAATTCAAGAGAATGTCATTTTGAAATGCTGTTAAAATTGAGTTTGAAATTTTTGGTGCACACTTCATGATCTGGTCTATCAAATTCAATTAGTGATAATTTTGAGTGAAAAAGAAATTCAGATGCATATTATACTGGTAACCTAGTTGATAGAAAAATTACTAGTGAAACGTGATTTGCTGAGACATTTAACTGCATCGTTTTTCAAAGAAAATATCTGCATATTTTTCATTTCAAATAATTTTCAAATAGCAGAAATTTTTCTTATAAAACCCCTTCTAGAAAATCATTTTTGACCTTGTTTTCAGATTGGTCATTTTTAGAAAAATTGATTTTATAATTATTTTTGAATTTGATTTTAAATAACTACATTGACTAATCTGACTCCCTAATGATTATTGAAAAGATGAATAGTGATTGAAAAAGTGATGAGTATTAATATTAATCATACATTATAACTCGAGATGGTATAATTAGTAAATTTCTATAGAAATTTAAAAAAGAGTTATAAAACTTTTTGTTGGTAAAAATTCCATGACCATCTCTATTTCTATCATATTTCTAACGGCCATCACTCATCAAAATTCTATATAGTTTGTCGATATGTGGTACTTTAAACAGGAATCATTCGTTTTTCATTTTATATTTCTTTGTAAAAAAATAAAAAAATAAAAAAATAAATACCAAAGTATTCACTCTCATTTAAAAGTCCTCACGGTTATGCATGGGTGAATTACTTGGAATTTGATATGTGCTTCCATGCTCATTTAAAAGTCCTCACGGTTATGCATGTGTGGAACGCATATCAAAAATTAGTTTTTAAAATAAACAAGTTGATTCTAATCCCATTTAAAAGTCCTTACGGTTATGCGTGGTTAGAAGATACTTGAATTCATTTTTTTAAAATAAAATAAAATTGGAATACTACTAATCTCATTTAAAAGTCCTAACGGTTATGCATGGTTAGTAGATATTCAAATTTCTGATATAAATATACCGCAAATAGACACAACTGTATGGTTTTATATGATGACATCATTCCCATCACTCTAAAAGTGGAATATGCGCCTAACAAAGTATTTATGATTTTTGTTTGATTTTTATTGAAATTTAATATTTATATTCAATTGAGTTTTAATGTTGGATTAATATCGATCACTTTTTCTCTATTTTCTCTAACAATATTACTCTTTTGCTGATAACAAAAGGGGGAGAGAAAAGTTAAGATTTTGTCAAATAAAATCACGCAAAGGTCAAATATTTTCCATTTGCATCTAGGCTCATTTGCATATTTTTAATTTGTATGCATATATGTAGGGGGAGCTTTGTGTAGAGTGGAAGCATTTAAATAGGGGTAGCAATTAGAGTATATCAATGATCAAATACATTTAACATATTCAAAATCTTAAATATATGTTTGTTATCATCAAATGGGGGAGATTATTGAATATGCGATTATATGATTTTTGTTTGATGATAATAAACATATATATTCGTGTAGATGTATTTGTTAATGTACTATTTTATTTTTCATAGACTGAATAAATATTTGCTGAATAAAAATAAATAACACAGAATTTGAATTCAAACAGAATTTTTTATTCAAACAAATATTTATTACAATTTTGAATTGTACAAATTCGAGCTCTCACTATACATACACAATTTTGATTACAATATAAATTCAATTACATCACAATCTTTCATTTACAAATGTCCTCACTACATATCGCTCATTCACTCATAATCTATCTTCAACTTCATTCCAGATTGAATCCAGCATCTGAGCAATCTGCAAAAATAAATATTGACACCGTAAAATTGAAAAGGAAATATTTTTGCAGTATAAAACAATATGTGAATTTTGAAAATAATATTTGCCTCAGTTATTTGGGTAGTTTGTCATCAATTAATTTTCAATTCATCATACATGAATAGCTTGTGACATACACGGTGTATCACTGTATATGCCACAAGGCCGTGCACACCGATATATACACTTGATAAATTTACAGGGACAAGTGAGCACAGGTCAAACCCAAATTATAGGATTCAACTCAAGTCGATGCAAACATTCATGAACACACATATATGGTCTGAAACTCCAAGACAGCTAGTCAAGTACAAGTACACAACAACAATGGAACATTGCAACTATACTTGAAAACAAATGCACAACATACATATGAACCAAGTTCATATGTATACAACATACACAATGCATGCTACAGGTATGGACAACATGAGTGCACAATCAACATGTATGCAATTAACAGCAGTTGTACCAAAACGAATGCAACGGTGAAAAGAAACAAACTCAGCAATGCTCAAAGACCAAGGCATAGCACACAACAGTGACACAGCAACCATGACTCAAAGCATATACAGGAATGCACCAGTAAAGGGCACAACAACCTAAATCAAACTACAATGATCAGAGTAACAATATATACTACAGGGTGATCATAACTCAATACAACACAAAAGTTCTCAAGTCAATTACAAGGGCAGTGCCAAAAGATCAGTGATAATGCAAGTACAGACTCAAGTGATAGAGGAACATCAGCAACATTGAAAACATGATATCAATTCAATGCAGCAACGTCAAGCAGAAAGCAGAATGACATGAACAATGTAGGCCAATATTGTATGCAGATAGAACACAAGTATAGATTCAACTATACATGCATACACACATACAAATGTATATATGCACACATATTAATCTACACAAGTATATACACACTGCAAATATAAGTGCAGACAACTACAAAATCTGGTCAGGATGCACGTTCGAACAAATCCATGTCAAAGCCAACAATTGAAATGCGAACTGTCCCAAAAAATGATACGAGAGATTACAAAGAAACCAAGTGCATGAAGACTGCATCAAGTATACAATTCAGATGCAATCATACATATATGCAGCGGACTTGAGTACACAATGAAGACTACAAGTTCAAGTCCAGTTGCAACAAAGAACAAGACAAAGTGCAGAAGCAAATGTCACTGAGAAGTAGTGCAAACATATATTCTAAGTGACAACATTAGATAATATATGCAAAGTATAACAAAGTCACAGCAAAGTCAAAGCTGCGATCAAAGAATATGATGAACAAGTCGAAATCGTGGTAGCTTAGAAAATTGACTGAGTCGTAAATCAAAACCGTGAGTGTCAAGTATCAATTTATACGAAATTGAAAAAGTCAGTGAAATCATCAACATCCAAACGAAATCGAATGGCCGAAGCTAAATATTGAAAATATCAGACGAACAAAAATCTAGGGATTCAAATCATATATAAACCAAATCATCATCGGCAACGAAAATCATCGAGTTCAAGTACGAAAAACATTAAAGCAAAAAAGCATAAATTACATACCGAAGCAAACATCGATCTCAATCAAATAGAAGCAGCCGTGAGCAACTTAAAGAGAGAGTCGATCGACAAAGCAAGGACCTAAATCATCATCCAATCGAGCAACTATTATCGGCAGCTTCTAATTCAAAGCCCTGATTTTAATCAGGGAGGAACGAACGAAGAAAGCCCTAATTTTGAACGAACAGAGCCGCCATTATCTCAATTAAGGAACGGGCCACAAAAGTTATAAAAAGAGAAAAAGGGCCGGCCTTTTATTTTATAAGGGTTATAGTTAGGGTTTATTTGTTTTAATTGTTTTAAAATTGTATTTCAATTTTAAACCGTTGTAATTTCAAGTCGTGTGACTAGGGGACAAACTACGTAGTGTAGTTTGAGAATTCGCAACTTAGTGGCTGAGTTGTGGCAGGGTTTTGAGCGTAGAGTTAGGTTAGTCAGTAGCGGGTGTCGCGAGTTTACGTGTGTAAGCGTGTGACTACTTACTTTCTAGTAGAAACCTTGGGGGCAGCATGTAGGTAGGGTTTTGTCGAAGCTGGGTAAATTCTGTGTCGTTCTATTTCTGCATTTATTATTCTGCTATTATCTGTGCTGCTATTATTCTGTGATCTATGTTGAAATTATTTTGTAAGATTCCGCAATTAATTTTTATAATTAATAGTATCCCCCTATTCACCCCCCTCTAGGGTGAAATCGATCCTACAGCTCCAACTCCATCTCAATTTCAACTTCATTCCTATTTATTTATATTATATAAATCCAATGTTTGCATGCCTGTTTGCTGCAATGTAAGGTGCAGATTTGAGAGTTCAAAGAAAAATATCTAGACCAAAGTGTGAATTGTAGGATACATCTTAATAGGTATATCTCTTGTTTATAATTAATAGATGTATAAAATATTTGTGTATCATATTAAGTGTATGTTAATGCAGATATGTTATATCATCTTATGTGTGTGTGTGTGTGTGTGTGTGTGTGTGTGTATATATATATATATATATATCTGTGTGTGTGTCATTGCACGTGAATTGTATAATAGTTTATTATTCAACTATTGATCCATGTGTATCACTTATTGTGCTATATATTAAAAACCATTTTTATATATACACATATTTTGGTTTCGACCAAAATAAAAAAACATTTTTTAGTTTAAATTATTTTAAACACTTATGAATATAAATTATATCGACTGCTTAATTAAAACATTGTTTAGTATTTTAAATCGTTTATTTATAAATTAAATGAAGTTAATATATTATTAAATGTTTTTAAAAATTAAAATAACCCTTTGGCTAAAATTTATTTTTAATTTAAAATTATTGTATTTATGTATTGTATTTTTTTTTATATATTAAGTAAAATATTATGTAATCATTTAATTTATTAAAAGCTTCACAAAAAACGTTTGTAGTTTTGGCCAAAATAAATAAGTAAATTATTATGTACATATTATATATATATATATATTAACAAAATATTTTCAACCATATATTATTATATATATAATTTAAAATATTACTAAGTCAAAGTATGTATTTTGAAACTTTGAATTTATTTTTGAGATCTGGATTTTGATTTGAATTTGTTTACTAAGTCAAATTAGATATTTGAAATCCAAAATTAAAGATCTAGGCATATTTATATTTCAAATCTATTCATAAATATTTTGAATAATAATTTTGAAATTATATGCACACATACACATATACATACATACATACTTAACCACGTACACCATACACCATGTTGGACGTGCACGTTCTACACACATGGGCATATATTGATATGCTCATAAACTATATATAAATTACATTTAATTAAAGTCATTAATCGGTTAAATTGAAAAATTTTAAATAAAACATGATTGTTATTATTTGGATTGTGGCTAGAATGGTTGAATTCATCGTCTATTGAACCTCATTGTATATAACTATACTTGTTTTTGCCACACTCTTTCCACTCATGGAATATAACTTTGATTAATATAGTAACCATGCTTTATATTTGATTTTTCATTAAATATTTATTGTCATATATTTATCGAGGTTCGTGATTCACTATCACTTTCCTATTATGTTAATTTGATATTTATATTTTTGATGGAAACAAAAGGGGGAAGATCGGTTAAGATTTGGTGATATTGTGAATTCGTTGTTAATGTTGAAAGAAATATTATTAGATAATATTTTATTTTCGATCATATATGCCACATTTGTAGAGGGAACATATTAATAGAGGGAGCATGTTATATATATATATATATATATATATTGAAACTTTGTGCTATGATTTTGATTTTATGCATCGAGTACACTTAAAAAGCATTACACATGTTAAATCTTAACATGTTATTTGTTATCGTCAAAAGGAGAAGATTGTGTAGTATACGTCTTGTTTGATAATAATAAATACATATTTTTATATTTGTTTTTCTTTTTGGGTGTGTTATAGTTTAAAAATCATTAAAGCACAATCTTATTTTCAATTAATTTGTTATCTATTATTTCTCATATGCTTGATTCCCATATATCATATACCAAATATATTTATTTTTTATTTGTAAAATTTAACATAGTTTGTTGTTACCAAAATAGAAATACTATGAAATATAACAATTAATTTCAATTTGATATTAAAAAGTATATATTGTATTTAATCTGTTTTTTTAGTGTTATGTATGTACATGGTTTTGATTTCAGTAAGATATTTTGTTGGATTCATTTGTATATCTCATCAGATTTTATATATATGGTATAAAACATTTTGTTATTAATGCATGGGATATCAAAAAGAACAACTCAAACATTTCCACATTACCCAAACAAAAGAAATATCATTACTCAAGGAATTATTCAACAACCGGTATGCTCTAATTCAAAAGTTTTTCTTTTAAATTGGAGTACATCAGCATATTGAAGTGCACAACCAAATTTACATCGAAAAAATTGGTGAAATCTTTCTCAAGCCAAAAATAGTCAAGAAAAATAAATGATGAAATATCACACATCAAATCGTTCTGAATCAGCATTTCATAACCCGACCCTCCCTCGGTCCGACCTCGAATAACCCTGAACCTTGTATCACCATAGTCTGAAACTCAATCAGACCTCAGCCATGTATGAACCCTGGTTGGACCTTCAAACCAACGGTCTAACCATCTATTTTCCTTGCTTGGACAACAGTTCTTTCATTTTCCCCTACTTTCTCATCGGTCAATTCTCTCTCATTTTCATCTTTTTTATTGCTTTGAAGAAAACAAACAAATCTATATTCCAAAAATCATAATCATTCCAAAATATAAATTCAAACTCCACCACTTCTTTCTTCACTACTACAAACTCCTCTAATACCACTGCAATATTCATCAAGTTTGTCGTCATTAAACTTTTATCGTTGTGCACTACCTTACTATTTACACAGCTGTAGTTGTTTTAATGCAGTTGTGGGCTTCAACAGCACACAACTTCGGTTGTTAACCTTGAAAACCATCTATCCATCTGTAACTCCTCTTTCCTTTAGTCCTACGCGCAGCACTCTATCTAGTGCTGCTTACAGGGTCTTAAGAAGCTCTTTTTCCCCAACATTATGGAACACCAACCCAGAATATGCACCAACTCCCGGTAAGAAAATAAAGTAACTCCCTAGATTCTCTAGCATTCTCTGATCTATCTGTTTAGTTAGCTTGTGTACATAGCATATTATTTCAATATTTTGCATATAGCTTATAGTTAAATGTGCAAATTTTCTGAAAAAAGAAATCATGGTTTACACGGTTCCGACAGTTCGACCGATTGAACTATCAAAACCTTGAATCTTGAGTCGTCACGGTTCAACTCACGGTTTGGTTATAAAAACTATCTTCTAAATACAGTAGATTCTCAAGCACAAGTTGTATATATATTTCAAACCTATTAATGCTTTCGATACCGGGTATCAAAAGTGAAATAAAACAAGGCAAGCTTTTTACCACATCCGATCA
This sequence comes from Allium cepa, assembly GCA_030765085.1. Classification (NCBI taxonomy): domain Eukaryota; kingdom Viridiplantae; phylum Streptophyta; class Magnoliopsida; order Asparagales; family Amaryllidaceae; genus Allium; species Allium cepa. Next base: position 594,895,146 of record CM060928.1, read on the forward strand.
TCAGCTCAATCAACATTAGAAGTTCTTCTTACAACATAATTGAGTGCTTAAATTTCAAGCCAGATATCACAAATTCAATCAACATCTCAGTAAACAAGTGGTTCCACTCAGTTTTAAATTTTAGGGACATATCAACATCCTAAAATTTCGATTAATCCTTTCATCCAAAGGCTAGATTCATTAACATATTTCAATCAAGATCATAGTTTTAGAGCAAAAGTATACTTCCTATCCATATAATATCCTTTCAACAACCAAATGCAACCACCAACATCAGAGCAACTTATATACAACCAAAGGCATGACACAAGCATCAGCCATCGGCACAATCACAACACTACAATAATCGCATTGCAATCAACACAAACATTAAGCAACCTTTAAAGATCTGTATGGTAGTAGTTATGAATCTCACAGTAGCACAATAACACCCCATATCTCTATTACAGGCATGCATCTTTAGTTATCATGCTTGGTATTGAGAAAAGCACTACATCAAGTAGCAGCATGACTTTCATCAAAGCAGCTCTAGCAGTTGGTATCAAATCTTAGGCACGCATCCTTATCATATCATATAATAGCATATCCAATACCTTACAACAGCGACATCCAACTCTAAATCCAAACACAACACAGAAATCGACTGCAATAGGCCGTGACCCATTGGATTCATAATTGAATAGCAAGATCAATACATGACGATCTCGGTTTTCGGCATCAAGTAGGATTCAAGCGGCTCAAGCTTTCAACCCATGATGATAGTAGCACTCATCAATACCCATACGGCATCACAACAACGTGAGTGGAACATCTTTGATCAAAAGCAGGCAAACCCAAATCTAATCTGATATAAGCAGCAATAGAGGACGAGGAGGCTCCAAGCTACAATGTTGAGTCTTTCTCATCATTCATGACGGCTTCTCATTCTAATTAGCACAAACCTCAGATCAAACCGTTTTTTGACTTCAAGATAGCGTTAGGCAATGGATTCAAATTTCAGATAACGTGAGTTTAGAAGGATATGAGAATTTTAGGAGCAATGGCTATTAGTGAAGAAAGATTTTTTACGGGATAGGCAAATGTACTCCATATTTGGATAAATGGGTGATTTAGATTTGGGGTCATCGAATTTAGGCTTATTTTTCGACAAAAGGTTGTAGAATTTAGTGAAAGTATTTTTTGGTAGTTGGCCAAATTTTTTGACCTTCCTTTATCCAAATGTGGAGTCCCTTTGTCAATTCTTTTTTTAATATTACTTTTCGAATTAGAGAACCGTTTTATAGCAAATTCACATGAAAGAAAAAAATGAAATTTTACTTAAGAAGCCCCTCAAAATTTATATTTTGCACTTAAGAATTTTTTAATTGTTTTTAAGGGCCGTTGTTTATCTGTTTTGTATCTTATTTTTAATTTCGAAACTCGAGTTTTATCTAGGATAGAGCTATAGGGATTATCGTTTTGGAACTCCAAATTTGGAATGAAGTCGAGGTTGGGTTAATAGACATAGAATTGATATATTCATGTTCGCAAGGAGTGCGAGTTTATAGATGTTTTAAAAGTTCGAATATATAATTCTAGCAATAACTCTAGGGGAGTAATAGGCAAGAACGAGTTAGTTGCTGAGACTGGGTATATATATATATGCGTATTTACTTTTGGCATTTACATTTCCACGATATTTATTTGTTTATCTATGAAATATTTTAAATACCCTATTCACACTCTCTAGGGTATGTTGCATGATCCTAACACTTTAGACTTCATATGCCCAATAGATCCTAAATAGGATTATTTTGAAATCTACCTATTTCATCTGCTTTTGACTAGCCAGTTCCAACACACATCCCCTTGGGCACAACTATAACCATATTTTGTTAATATACTTGGAATCCGTTCTGAATTGCTTATCATGTCATACGGTATACTCAATACTCTTATTAATAACTAAGAAATTCCTTTTTCCACATTGGTATGAAACTCATAGTTTCTCTTTATTGTGCGAGTGCTCTTACTAGACATTTTAATGAGTCGCATCTATTTTGGTCTGGTTAATTTCGTTTCATCTTACGTAATTTTTTTTATTTTCAGATTGTACCCAAATTTATATCACTACCACTAATTTTTAGTAGAAATTCCTTTTTCATAAAGTTGGTGTTTCTTGAAACACCAAGTATTTCTCAGTACGACGGAATAGGCATTTAGAAAATTTTTATGAATTTCCTTTATATACGTGTAATGACTAGTTTTATTTTTAAGTTTATTATACATATGTTCATAATATAAATTAATCCACTAATGTAGGTTGGTCCCAAACTACTTTGCTGTAGTTCACACAAGATCCCTTATAAGCAAGTATTGCACGCAACCTTTCGACTAACACAACATGTTACTCCTCGACCTAGGATATGCAGGGGTTTTGTATCGATTCTTCTCCTGTATAGACTCATAAACTATGCTTCAAATAAAAGAAAATTTAACCTTATGTACTTACTCTTAGGTACAAATCCTTACGGAAAGAAGTTAACTCAACTTCACTCATCACTAATCATACATTGTCAAACAAAATCCACCGACTCCTTATCAGTACATCATTATGTATCACAGTACCTTTGGAACCTTATTCCAATGTACTTACTTATTTAATCAAATTGAGTTCATTTATTTCCTTTGCATGATATGTTTCTATTTCCATGTTATACTCAATGAACATATCATTAATGTACTACTTGAGTATCAAATACCCATGATCATTTCTGTGATATTCGTTTGTGAATTTTAACAAATTAAGTGGTTTTCTTTGGTATCATTAAACTTTGAATTACACATATCTATATGTATCAATCCGAAGAGTCCACAAACTCTTTTGTACCTCTCACTGAATGACTTCTTTGCCCTTTATCATTTGAGATACAACTCACTGGTACCATTCATAATCACACGATTAAAGAATTATTTCTTAAAGATATTGGTTAGTCCATAATTATAAAATAATTATAAAAAATTTAGATACATCCGTATTTTCTATAGTTAAAGCATCACTGATGTTATAAAACAGATATCCTTATTATAATAGATTTATTCCATAATGAATATTCATAATATTGATATGAAAATAAAACTATATCTAGTTCCAATCAATAAGTCAATATTGAAAATAGTTATTATTTCGTAAATATTATTTTTTGTATTACAAATTAATTTTTTGTATCTTGATGCATCTATCGATAAATGTTGTATAGCATGCTCCTAATATTTCCACCACTATTATAATAACGTACGAAATATGAAGCTCGATTCAACCACATATTATAGGCTATTTATTTCATTTACTACAACTGATTTATAGTCAAGAATTCCAGAACAAATATCTCAAACCCAAAGAAATAAATCTCATAAAAAATAGTTTTCGATGTAGAAAATACATTTGGATTAGAAATCGCATTTCTCATTCCATGTTACGTACATACAAGCATTTTATACAATTCCCATTTCCAATGTCTCTTCATGAAGCAGAGGTGGCCATCCACTCCCTTCATCCCAACTATGCCAAAGTTACATCCATTCTAGTATATTCACTTTCATTTCCAAATGGTCGAAACATTTAAAGGAAACTTGTTAACTAGGTTTTTATCCAAGAAGAAATCATAAGGTATTAAAACAACGAAACGAGAATAGAAGACATTCATGAAGTTTCATAGAGTTCTAGTAAGTGGTCCCCATCTGTTCTTTACCTCTTTTCTATACACTATAGTCACCAAGGCAGCTACTCTAGGCAAGTCTAGGACTTAGAATCAATCTAACCCTTGTACTTGTGACTAATTCTTTCTCAATAACCTTGTAATCTCATTTAAGCTAGATCAAACCAATAATCAAAGTTATAAAGTGGACATAAGCGTAGTTAACAGTCGAACCACTATAAAAATCTATGTGTCTCATTTACTTTCCTGTTATTTTATATTATATTTGCTCTATTCTAACAGGGCTGGTGCTTTCACATCATAATCTGAGGTGTTGATCCATTTTTGGGTTCTCATTTTGATGCTTTCATTGAGAACAAAGAACCCAGGCTCGGATCTGGCTATAGGCGTTGCATTGGATAAATCTAGAGGTTGGATCAGGAAAGTTTGCTTGAAGAAGGTTAGAGAATTGCTGTCCTAATAGCTCCTAAGAAGAAGCCAGCATCTAGAAGATCTGTTGGGACAACACTTGGTTTTGATAAAACTAATCTCCAGCAAGCGAAAGTGAACAATGCTAAGAATCATCGAATAGAAGTTAATGTTGGAAACCTAGCATCAGGTGCTCCGATCAACAAGAGGTTATAACTAGAGGAAATCTTAACCGGTTAGATAACCAACTTAACTAGAAGATGGCTGATAGTAAGAAGGCTCTTATCAACAAGATTGATGCATTTCTAGTGCTAAAGCTACCAACTTCCACAAGGACTTGGCTGGAAACTGCAAAGGCTATGGAATAGGAGAATTCCTGTGTATCAAGCTTGAATAGAAGGAATGGCAAGCAAAACCAAAAGGAGATAGGAGCGACTAGAATTGTTATTAAAGGTAATGGAAGTACCCCTCCTGCCAAAGGAAAACCTGCTACAAACCCTAACATCGGAGTGAAGGCTCCATAAGGGAATATTGCAATGCTTCTCTCTAATTCTGAAGATGACATGCAACTTGATGCTAAAGGACTGGAATTGAATGCTAACATAGGCAGGAAGAATGCTAGAAAAGAAGTTAAAATTGCCACTGCAAGACCAACCGTGCATCGATGGAATTCTAGAGGAGTGGTTCTCTTGGAGAATGGAGAACCGTAGCTTCAGTTAGCAAACCAAGGCCATTTGTGGAGTCAAATGCATGGTGTATCTCTTAACACTTGACCTGTAGACTAGCAGACTAGTGAGGAATTCATTATGGACATGGTCGCTTGATGGAAGAAAGTAAAGGCACGAAGGACGACGATTGCGGTTCTACATTCCATTTACTGAAAACGTTTTAAGGGAAGAGTACCCGTAGAAATTGATAATGCCCACTATGCCATATTACAATAGGATGATGGACCCCAAATAACACTTGTACAAGTATAGTTGGCATATGGATGGAGCTAGGGAAACGGATGCTTTCCACTGTAGATGTTTCCCTATCTTCTTGGAAGATGTAGCTTCTTTATGGTTTACCAGACTCCTACTAGGATCCATTTCTACCTTTGATGGGTTGGCAAGGAAATTCTTGAAATACTTCACACTTCACATGACACAGCCAAAGGATGCGATGTCTCTATCTAGCCTTTTCCATAGACCAAATGAGTCACTAGAAACCTTTATGAATCGGTTTAATACCGCGGTTATTGAAATGAGCAATCGTAACGAAGATATGGTGTCCATATCTTTAGTTCGAGCTATCCATCCAAACACAAACTTTGAAAGACGGATTAAAATGAAACAACCAACCACTAAGAATGAGTTAACTGAAAGGTGAGTCAGTATCTAAGATTGGAAGAGGCAGATGCATTAGAGGGCAAAACTGCTAGTGTGCACCAGAAGGAGATTGTTTAGAGAAATGTAGCGCTCAACCAGGATGGAAACGGTTTTGGAGCCACAATAAGAAATGTATGGAAATATGGAAATTAGAAAAGGAAGAACCCAAACACTAGTAGGCATGACAAGAATGGAAAGCAGATCAGGAACTTGAGACCCAAGGAGTATACGCCACTTAATGATAGCATGGAGAACATCTGCCTTGCAACTCAAGGAACTGTGTGAAACAATAAGCCTCCCAGGAAGGAAGAGCCTGGACGACGCAATCAAGGAATTTATACCGCTTCCACTAGACTAACGGGCATAACATAAATAAATGTTGACATCTAAAGGACTTAATCAAGGAACTAATAAGGAACAATAAGCTCCAATAGTTCATAAAGAAACTGCAAAACTCTAACTAACCAGCTAGACCCCAAGTCCAAAGAAATCTGGGAAATCAGGCTAGACCCAACGTAGAAGGAAATCATCGGACTGATCAGGAACTCGTCATAAGTAGCATTTCAAGAGGACTTAACCTAGCATAAAAGATCTAGGAGGAGATGCAATGATATGTGAGTTCGCTAAAGCATGCTTCGAAAGAAGCTTGTTTTGCAATTGAGGATGGCAATCCGGCCAAGTAGTAAAGGACACTCAATGATGACATAGTATTTCGAAACTGAGACACAGAATGAGTAGAAGCACCAACTTTTGACCCGATGGTAGTGATAGTTGGAATTGGACTGGAAGTTGTATGCCGAGTCCGGGTGGATAGTGGAAGTTCTATTACCATCTTGTTTCGACATATGTTCGATCAGATGAAGATCAGTGTGAAGGATGTGTCTGCTTTCCGAATGAAAATCTTGTACTTTATGAAAGAATTAAGACAACCAATCAGGACAATTGACTTGCATATGGATGTCGCGCCTTGCTTCTTGGACCGATGGAACTACGTCCAAGTAAACATCCATTCTTTTGCCACTTGAACAGATGGAACGATGTTCAAGTGCACTAAATTTCTTCGCTCCATGTACCGATTGAACCACGTCCAAGTAAGCTTACATTCTTTTGCCACTTGAACTAGTGGAACTGCATTCAAGTGCACTCCATTTCTTCGCTTCTTGGACCGATGGAACCTTGTCCAAGTAAGCATCCATTCTTTTGCCACTTGAACCGATTAAACTACGTTTAAGTGCACTCCATTACTTCGCTCCCTTGATCAGTTTAACCACGTCTAAGTAAGCATCCATTCTATTACTACTTGAATCTATGGAACCATGTTCAAGTGCCCTTTGAATCATGGAAGTTGCCCCGGTAACAACGCCAGTCTGTCGAGATCTCATAAGTACTGACACTGCTCTAGCCGCATCAGGAAATTCATCAATTGCAGGATTGGTAGAAATCAATCCCTACCTGTCAAACTCGACATTGCTTAGAGATAGGTGGAGTCAAAAGAGAATCCAAGGGATTGAACTATCCATTGGTCTTTGGAAATAGAGACTGATGCATGAATAGAACCTAAGTACCGAACTAGGAGAGAATCAATCACAATCAAAGTATAGGAAGCTCGGAATCAAGCATCCAAATTGCAAGTTCCCAAAGATAGGGGCTATAATACATTGTGGACTAGGGGAAACCGAAGATCTGCCCAGAGCATGCTATATCATGTTAGGTTTTCAAAGTAACCAACCTAGTGGACTAAGGGGAACACAACGCACTAGAACTTGGTCATAGTGAAAATCACTCCATAGTTTTGTTACGTCAAATATAGAATTTTAGCAACCACAACAAAGCTAAGAAAAGTAGTATGCTAAATAACCGCAAGTTACACTATTTGCACTATTTACATGCAAAGAAACGTGGTTAAAAAACACGCCATTTATCACACAGTATAGTAGTATATAGTATGGAAATTGCGAGAAAATCAATCGTATTATATATACATACAGTGGTATAAAAACATGCACAGTACATAAAATATAGAAAAGCAAACAGAAAAGATTACAGTGGAAATGCTAATCGTTTTCATTACTTATATCATTTCATGTACAATATCAAACACCGGATGTCGTACCCACACAATATTAGCCTATTTCAAACATTAAAAAGCAAAAGTATAGATGCTACTGACGCTACAATAAAAGGAAAAGGATGCTAAGTACAGACTCTGTATTTGTATATACTTTGACACTACTAAAACACACAAAAAGGCGATGAGTATCCTGCTCCACCGGTTCTTGAGTTCATCTTGACTTCTTTCCACCTTTCCCTCCAACTTTATTGCCTTTGCCTAGGTGAATCAAGAGCTTTTTCTTGCTATCCTTATCGATCTCTCCTCCTGTAGGGGGCCGGACCCCTCTGAACCATTGATAGTCGAACTCCCCACCTTCGAAACCTTCAACATGATGGTAGAGGGAGTCTTGCGCTTCCACTCCTCCTTTTCTTTCATATTCTGCAACCCCTTCTTTTCCTCCTTCGGTCTATCTGCTATGGTCATTTTGTCCATCGGTCCCGATTCATTAGTAATCACTACCTCTTCATCTACAGTCATCGAGACATCCTCCAAGTTTTGCAACGCCTCTATCTTTATGGAATCGAGCCTAGGCCTGGAGCTGGAGACAGGAACTATGCCAGAAGCCGCTGTAGAGACGGTGGTGGAAGCAGTGAAAATAACCGCAGGTCCTGTACCCTGAACACCAGGAGGAGGAGGAAGGAGAGTTGGCTAACCTACAAGTTGGGAAAGAGAGGTGCATAATTCAGAAAAGGATTCCAGAGTATATTGAATTGTCTAGAGCACTGGAGAGACGAAAGAAATGCCTAAGCCAGGGGTTTGGCCATGAACTTTAAGCTCGAAGTCTACACCACCAGTCCCCATCTCTAAAGGTCGTACTATAGTTGGAAAAGGACATGGCTCACCCAAGGTTACAAAAGTTGGATGGGCGTGCACGACTTCAGAAATAATAGCCGTGGATATGGGGATAGTCGTCATTTGCTCATGGGGAGTAAGAATAAGTGTTTGGTGTTGGCTCAAAGAGATCCAGCATTGACAGATTCCTTCTCTCTCTTCTTTAAGGAACTCTCTACCGGTGGCAAGAAGTAAGTCCTCATGGCTAAGATACGTTGGGTTTAGTTCCTTCTCAGAGCGCGTATCCTTTACCTCCTCACACATGACCAACACCTCCTCCCAAACCATGACAAGAGTATAGGGATAGTTAGTACCTAACCATTTCAAGATGCCCTTATTCATTATGCAGCTAGTATAAATATGAAGCACACTGGCATCAATTTTGCTTATTGCATCATCGTATTCTGATCGTAGCTTTATAAGCCCCAATTTGGTGCTTAGTTGCCCAATCTCCTCCGCCAGTTTGTTGGATGCATCCTCTTCCTTCTCTTTAATAGTGTTTTCTGCTTTGATAAGTTGCTTCTTCAGTTTCTTGGATTCAATATGAGCATCTTTGAGTTGATCCTTTATCATGATAATGGATCTATCATGAGCCTAGTTTGCCTCAATCAACAACCTGTTGCTGGCAGCCTTTCCTTTTAGGGTTGTGTCCCTCTTAGTCTTCAACTATACTATTCCATCATCATGATCTCTGATCGCCTTAGTATCCCTTTCGGCCACAAATGAGAGGACCTACTGATAGTTAATGCATTTTACATCCTAAAGGGCCTTCATGAAATGCTGCATGTCACACCCAACTTTCAAATCCTCATGGACTATCTTTAGATTGTTGTGAGAAGTGCCCTATTAAGGGATTTATTTTCTTATCAAACTTGACTTCCTTCAAAATAGATTTGGAAAGGTGGCTTAAAGCATGGGTGGATCTGGCAGAAGTACAAACTTCTTGGTTCGTTTGGAAGAAGTAGAAGCCATTGTAATGGTTGTTGCTTAAGAAGATGAAATTGTTGGTATTTCAGCAGCCTAAGCATCAATTCAGGGAGACGAATCGATAATGAAGGCTCGCGGTGATCGTGAAAGTCTCTCTGGCACTTGTGTATGTCACCGAGGCACTACTCTTATCATCTCCTTTTTTCTTCTCTTCCCCCTCATGCTCTCACTCCAGGTGGTGAGCCTCATCCTCCTTTCTTTTCCTTCTCTCCTTATCCGTTTCACGAGGAGGGTGGTAAGCCAGATCAGAAGCTTTGCCTTTACGGGAGCTGGTGTCTTTATGTAACCGATGGTATAACACACGTCCCATAGCACCTAAATAAAAACAAGAATGAAGTTAATACTCGAACGTAGGAACTTAATGCGATGCAAAGATGCATGTCTGTGATCCTAAGTGAAGTATGTAGTACCAATGACACTCTATATACTCTACAAACCGTATCGACATGGTTTAAGGGGTGGAGTCTTTTCACCATTGCTCACAAATGCACTTTAGGAAATGTCAATTTCCAAGCCGATCTCAGCTATCATTTGGCCAATGGAAATATCCCTATGTTCACCTACATAAATGGAAAATCTCTCATGAAATCAGAAGATGATGTGGTCCCAATGGGGATCTCAATGACCGAGCCTCCATCAGATCTTGGTATTTCGATAGCAGGTTGTTTTTTAGGAGGAAAAATATGAATTTTGGGGCTTAATGTCTCAGTAATTAACAAATCTAGAGAAGGCATCTTAGGAAGATCGGGACTCATTTACGGCGTCTCATCGAAAGACTCATCTCTTTCATCGGAGATGTGAAAGTCGCTATCATCACCGTCCAAACCATCTTCCTCTTCTTCCTTAACTATAAGTTGTTTCCCATCTCTCCTCTGAAACATTTCATCTTCTTCCTTGAGGATGGAGACATCATGTGGTCCTCATCCCTATCGCTCATGATGTCCTCCCCGTAGGGTAAGTTCGTGTCAGCTCTAGGAATTTTAACAGGTTATGCTTCCTTTAACGAACCAGCCACTTCTTCTTGAGCCTCCTCGTCAAAGTCATGAGCATGGGTTAAAGAATGACTATGTCTCCTTGGCCACTCGATGTTGATGGTTCGTCATCTATGGAAAATCTGTTGTGATGAAATAAGCCGAACCACTGGAGGTTCTCATTCGTCAAAAGGAACTCAACTATGCACTCAAAAGCTCTCAGAGCCTTAACAATTTTGAGCATTGCTTTAAGCTCGTCGTTACTTTCCCATCTTGGGTTGACTGCTATAAGACATATGATAAGTTATGAAACTAGAAAATCACTTGGAATGACAAGACCTAACGAATAAGGACTTACTTCCAGATAACCAAAGCAATTACAACCCTCTTGATGTCAGATGAAGAAGAACCGTTCTTGAAGGCTGAACATTTGTTATGAAGACCCTTTATCAACTTACATCCCCTCCGGGCTTCTATGATTATAAAGGATAGGTAGTCTTGTCTCCTATTGAAGTGTAGGAGATATACGAGTTCATTTATCATTGGGGTCGCCCAAGCCTGGTCATGAATAAGATGTATAGGGAACTTAAAAGCATGTAACCATTGGGTTGAATTTGAGATGACGCCAATCCTAAATCTTGAAGCACCACAGACAAAACCGATTGAATGTTGGTACAGCACTGCTCGAGCATATATATCGATTACAAGTAGTTAAGCCTTCAGGAGGATTATGTGCAAATTCGACTTGAGTTGGTAGACGAACAATATCCTCGGGGATGCCATGCTATACGCATATATTTCCAAGCATTTCAACTGTCAGGATTGAAGGCACTTACTCCGGAGGGTGAGTTAGAATTCTCAACCTAGGAGGTAACTGGTCAAGTATAGGTCCTATTGGAACTAGCAGGCCACATAAATCAGATGTCGTAGGTTGGCTTAGCTGCACGAAAATCGATGGAGAGATTGGGCAGTTGTTAACTCAGCCTCTGAAGGCATGGACGTTCCATTAATGTACTTGCGGCATGCTGACTGACGTTTCATTCTAGAAAATAAAAGTTGTTGATCACAGTTAGGTAAATTTTATTTCTAATAGGAATTCCTATGAGATTAACGCTTGAAATACAAAGGAAGTTGGCGTGTGTTGACTAATTGGATCCTAATTATTGATCATGGCAGGTGTAGTGTGTTATATATATGGAGTGAGTCCAGTGTCCCAAACATTACGAATGGACCATCCTGTGTAGATAGCTCACTTGTATTGAAAAAATGATCTGTACCATCCTATGAATTATTCTTTTGTTCTAACCTATTAACGATCGACACCTGATAACAAATTCGTTGTTCGGAGCGATATGGGAAGTTCTTTCTATTCAGGAACATTGCAAGTATAGAAATACAAAGTAGTGGAAACATCCAATACATTAAGATCAAATGTGAGTCACTTTATTGGAGTCATTTTTGTGATTAGACCTTGGTCAATACTGTGTAAAGAAATGATTGAAATTAAGAAGCATGACACGATTAAATCATGCATGTTCAGCTAGGACGAAATTGGTATCATCACCAACTCAACAAACCCTAAATCAACCAATTCCATATCAAATTGAATTCAACCAAGGTCCAATCTCCACTTCTATTTCCATCAAAGTGCAAACTCATCATCGCCAACCCTCAAGTCAAGCTATGAGATGAATCGGCTAAGGGTTTAAGCACTAAGTCGAGTCCGACTCTTTGTGATGGTGAATGGAGCAGTGTGAGCTCACCAAGAGGTGCCGGCATAGCCCAGGAAGCAGCGGCGGCATGTGAGAATGGTAAAGCCAGGCATGGATGGCTTAATATTAGGCTAGGGTTAAAATCGTCTTGAGATGAGAAGATTTAAGTCGGCTAAATGGAAATGAAGCAAGTGAGGAGTTAGGCTAAGTAAAGGAATATAAGTGAAATTTTCTTAAGTCAGTAACTCGGGATGAGTTAGGGTCTAACTCAATAACGGTTTTATAATTCCAACCCAGATCAGCTCCAAGTCACCATAATAGACCTATATACCGACTTAAAACCTTACGTTTTAGAGCGAAGATTGCATCGTCGGTACAAAGAATTGATATCCATATCAAAATCATAAAAATACAGCTCAAAAGCTACCCAGTTAAAAGCAACGTCTCAAAAATGAATCCAACATTCGATTGAAACTCATAAGATAGAAGTTCAGGACTTATCTTTTTCCAGAGCATACTTTGTTTCCAACAAAAATGTACTCTATGAGGTAAATGTTAATGGGTTTTATCCAAGCAGAAATCACAAGGGATTAAAAAGTCAAAATGAGAACAGAATGACCTAAAACTTGGCAGAGACACTTAGAAGGGCAAGAGGAAAGGTTCAAGAAAGTATAGGCCAAAAGTAAGCTAAGTAGCTAATTCGTCCCAAGTCAACCCCTTTGACTCGGTATCGAGTCTAAATGCCAAGTCATGGTATTTTCATATTTTTAACAATTGGTCCTCGGGTCTTCCTAAGCATGTTCAAGAAGATTCGTAGAGTTCTAATGAACTAATCATGAGAAATGAAGATGAGATGGCCTAAACTACAGGATAATTCAAGTCATGGAAAAATGATAATCAAAACTCATCGATAACCTACCAAATTACATAGAGGTCATCAAGACGAAGTAAGGAGGTGGAAATAGAAAGATTTATGCAAGGATTAGACTTGACCCCGAGTCAAGGGCTTGACTTGATACCAAGTCTAAACCTTAACTCTAGCCATCATGGTATATATTGTGCTATTTTGGGCCAGTCCCTGCACTTCTCTAGTAGTGGGCATCTGATCTAACCTGATTGCTACCACTATAAATAAAAACCATAGTGCAACCAAGAAAGAATCTCAATTCTGCTATCGCTGCGTGGGATCCCCATCTATTCTTCAACTCTCTCCTCTACACCATAATCATCAAGGCAGCTACTTTAGGCAATTATAGGACTTAGAATCAGTCTAACCCTTATACTTGTGACTAATTTTATCACAATCGCCTTTTAATCTCATTCAAGCTAGAAAAACCAATAATCAAAGTTATAAACATGACATCGGCTTAGTTAACAGCCGAACCACTATAAAAATCTTTGTGTCTCGTTTACTTTCCTGCCATTTTCTATTATATTTGCGCTTTTCTAACAGGGCTGATGCTTTCAATCATACTCCAGGGTGTTTATCCAAATTAAAGGTTAACGGAACCCTTAATACATGATCTATAACAACCCTAGTCGAGGTCAAAATAAAATAAATATATTGAAATGAATTTTTAGAATTTTATTTAGATTTTTGGAATTGTTTGGGAATAAAATAGATTAAGTTGAATTAAAATTCAATCTAAGATTTGAATCGTGTTTTGTGAAACTAAAAATCATTAAAAATTCATATTAGTGAAATAACGATACCTGTGAATTTTGGGGATTTTTCTTGGAAATAAAATAATAAATTTAAAATTTGGAAAAAACCAAAAAGATGGTATTTTAGTAAAAGAAAATTTATTTTGGTAAGAATACAATTGTGGAAAATATTATATTAGCTTGAATAATTTTTATAAGAAGTTTCACAACTTAAACGAATCAAAGCAAAGCCACATACGCTACAAATAAATAGAAAAAAATTTAGTTCAGTATAAATAGGCCAAAAACAATACAAAGCTTATCCTAATAAAATAGAAAACAAACTCCTCATTCACATTCAAAATCCAATACCCAATTTCTTTAGCCCGACCCTTTATATCATGCCCTAATTTTTAAATTGGATACGTTGATCAAAAACAAAAATAAAACAACAGTGAATGAATCGTCGCTATGGATGACGCTGGCAAAGGGGGATGCGGCGTGCCTCAAAAGGCAGTTGGCGACACTCGAGTTCAAGCGTACGGTGGAGGAAGTCGCGTACAACATGGGTGATATGGAGAATGGCTGGCGGTGGTTGGAGGGGGTTCAAACGAACGATGATGCATTACAGGAGAGGTTTTCGGTGATCTTGGCTACGACTCAAGGCAGCAAGCGACACAAATTGGCTTTGTAGGTAGCAATGAAGTCTCGAGTGAATGCTAGGGTCTGGTGTTAGCGACGATGACCAACGGTAGCTAGAGTTTAGGTGCATGTAGTTATGCATGGAATTTAAGCAAGCTAGTGGGGGTTAAGGTGAGTTATCCTTTCAACTCACATTATTGTATCTAAATAAAATATCACTCTTTGCCTACTTTGCTTGACTTGTGAATCACATATGAATTGTATAAAATTTTAGTAGCGATTGGACGAGATTATTGAAGTAAATTGCATGCTATAGTTAAATTAGTTTGGTGTTCGAATTGGTTGATTTGTGTGTTTGAAATACTGGATTTGAATGTTGAAAATGAATCAAATGGTTAGAATAAGGTTGCATGTTAAGATTATATTGTTCATTTCAAGTTTGGGTTGATGATCAGAGTTTTCCGGAAAGCAACTTAGATTGAAGTTTCATTTTAGATGGAATCATTGTCTGAATTAGTTACATGTTTTAAAAGATTCTTAAAATGAGATTTTATCTATTTTGATCCTTATTGGAACTAAATTTATAAAATATAGTTAAAATTTTATTACATTTTTTAACCGGTTCTTATTTCAAAACTTTCTACTCAAAGCATTTTGAAATGAGTAATAATTCATTATTAAACCTTTAAATTTAAAATTTTTAAGTATATAAGTTAGGAACTGTTTTAGAGGCAAAAGATAAAATATAGTATTACTTTATAAAATCTGCTATGAAAGTAATAATTTAAGTTTCAAGTGATTTTAGTTATAAAGAGGTTTAAATGATTTTCAAAGAGTTCCAATTTTTTTTATAGATAAGCAACTCTTCTTTAAAATGAGTTTATGGATTTAAAAGTGATTTTGGAAAACAATATTTTTATATATAAAATTGATTTAAAACTCTTTATTTTATTTATTATAGATTTGGGATTTTAATGAGATTTCATGCTTTTCTATAAAATAAAGAATTTTAATAAATGACTGAATTTGCGGATTGGTATGAGACATTTCATATAGTTCTTTCGCTTACTGTTATAATTTTGTTAACTAGGTTTAAGTGGAAATTACTAGCTTTTAGTAAATACTTGAATTTAATTTCTAGTATGGGACAGTTAGTTAAATCCTAGTGATTACTTAAGTGACGGTAATTAACATATAGAGTTGTATTATCTTAGAGTGTTCGGATTTCAGGCCGATAGATCGCCGAGAGACGATGACTCATTTTTCATCGATTTGCAAATCGATACATTCTTAGATTCGGGTAGGCAGACCTATTTTGGAGGATAGGTTATTTATGATATGACATGGCTGCCCATTTGATCTTGGACAGGTGTTATATGCAGACCTATCAATTTATTTTATGTACAGTAGACAATGTTTGTTTATTTTGTGGGAATGGGTAAATTTGCATAGCAGTTTATTTTGTGGGATTAGACTATTACATTATGCGGCAAAGTCTTTTTGGTTTATTAGACCGTTATCAGTTTATCTTGGTTTGTTAGACTCCGTGTTGTGGTTTTTAAGCTGGTAGTTGACTACCATTATTATTTCCTTAGTGATGATCATTTCTTTAGAAATTTTAGGATGGATATTTAGTATCTTTTGGGCTCTAGAGAATTTTGAATTTTATCACCATATTTTTATGATAGCCCATTTGTGACTTGATATGGAATTGTGAAATGATGATTATGGATTGATATGATTTTTTATGTTTATTCGGGTTTAGGCATATTTAAAGATTACTTATTTTATAGTTAAGTCGTATATGTATGATATCAGTATTTGATTTAGTTTGATATGCCTTTTTATAGTTAATTGGTTTTTAAGCATATTTTGAGATGACTTATTTTAATAATTAAGTCATAAATGGAATTATAAAATAGCGATTTTAACGGTCATTCCTTATTCGGATCATTTGTTCTGGCATGTTTTATTATGACTTGGTTATTGTAAGTTATAGGTTTATGATATCACAATCTCATAGTTCTATTAGATATAGTCTGACCCGTTTATTTTTATAATACTCGGGTCAGCCTGAGACTCTACAGGTACATGACTCATTGACCATTGGATTTTAGGCTAGCATTGAAGCAGACTATTTTGATCGTTTTAGTGTATTTCATACTTGTGTATTATCTAATAGTCATTGTATACCTGATATATGTTGAATGTGCAAGTATATGATTTTTGTTTGATGATAATAAACATATATATATATATTCATTTAAATGTATTTGTTAATATACTATTTTATTTTCACAGAACTAAATAAATATTTGCTGAATAAAATAAATAACATAGGATTTAAATTCAAACGGATATTTTATTCAAACAAATATTTTTTACAATTTTCAATAGTACAAATTTAAGCTCTCAATACACACACACACACACACACACAAATTTCAATTACACTACAATTTCAATGGCATCGCATTTTTCACTAAACATACATTTGTACCTCACTACATATCACTCATATTTTATCTTCAACTCTGGTCCAGATTGAACCAGTATCCGAGATATCTGAAAAATAAAATATTGTCGTAGTAAAATTGAAAAAGAAATATTTTTGCAGTGTAAAGTAAAATGTATTTTGAAAATGTTATTTGCCTCAGTTATTTGGGTTGTTCGTCATCATTTTGAATTCATCATACACGAACAACTTGTGACATGCACAGTGTATCCCCGTACATGCCACAAGGCCGTGCATACCGATATACACTTGATAAAACTGCAGGGACAGGTGAGCACAATGTCAAACCCAATCAAAAGCCGGGTTCAACTCAAGTGAAATACAAATAAAGTCACGATATTAGCACAAGGTCAAACCCAAGCTATAAGCTAGATTTCAACACAGGTGCAAGTTCAATACAATGGCCATGTTCAAAACAACTTCAACCAGAACTAGAACATATGGCCAAAGAAACCAGAATACAACCAGACTCCAAAAGGTTACATGGAAGCAAGTGTACATATACATATTAACTAACATCTAAATTCAGTGGCAACCAAACAGAAATTTTGACTATAATTAAACATGCTCAAATGTACACAGTGAAATCATGAATACAGTTCAAACCTCAAAATGAATAGTCACAATGTTGCTCAAAGACAGGTTCAAAAGGTACCAACAACAAGTGATGCATCGGTGAAACAGTGGCTCAACAGCTCAATAAGCAAGTCAAGCAACACAACAACATTGAGTATGCCAGACTTTTAGATAAACATGGTCAGAGCTATCACCAAACACGTATAAGTCCAACCATAAAGGCCAAATGAAGACTCAAATATCAATGGCATTTTCTCAACAGTCAAAGCATCATATATACAAATGTGCTCGAGACAACCAGGCTATATGCAAGCAAGGACTACATGCATTGATACATGTCCAGACACAACACAAGACAATACAACAGTATGGAAGTGAAGATTACAAGTGCAAAGCAACAATGAAGCAACCAGACCAGAAACACGAATAACACATCATGTAGTACAACAAGAATACAGATATACATGTGCAAGTACATGAGAAAATGACAATATGCAACATGTACACAATGTCAACCAGAAGACTCAGTACAACTGCAAGCAAAGCTACTACATGGTGCAGCAGCTTTAACAGCAGAACACAAATGAAGTCGTAAATGAACATGTCTGATAATGTGAGGAACACGAATTAACAAAGTCAAATTTACATAAATCAAGCCAGTGCCGAAATCAAAATAATGTCACTAGCCGAAGTCAAATGTAACAGCAGTTTCAAATCAGCAGTTTCAAACAAAGTCAAATTCTCATATCACAAATTCAGAAATAGGCGAATTCATCTTGCGGAGGAATAATTCGAACAAGTCAAAATGCCAGCAAAATCAAAGTTGTGGTGACCAAGGCAAAAAGAACGGAACCAAGTCAGAGACGAAAGCCGTGTTAAACAAGCAACGAAAATATACAATTTGAAAAGGTCAGAAATCAACACAAGCATCCATACGAAGATCAGTGGCCAAGCAAAAATTCAAATTAATTTAAATCAAGGGATTCGAACCCTAGATAAACCTTTGAACATCATCGCCAATAATTCATTCGAGTTCAAGAAAAACAAATAAGCAATCAATCATTAAAACTCGAATCAATTAGAGCATAAGCATATTGGAAAAGAAAATATCACATACCATATTAAACATTCAAGCTCGACAATTTTAAAGAAACCGAAAGCAAATCAAAGAGACAAACGATCAACAAAAACAAGGAACGAGAAACATCTACTAGATCTAATAACTAAGTCGGCATCTTCAAAATCTCCAGAACCCTAATTTCAAAACGAGGAACGAACAAGCAAAAGGAAGGCAGCCATTGTTTCCATCTCAAAGAATATGGGCCGAAGGATTAAAAGAAAAGGGAAAAAGAGATTAATATTTAATTTTTAATTGGGCCGGTCTAAATTTCTTTTGGGCTTTTCAATTCTAAAATTAGAGTTTTGTATGTTAAATTGTTTTTAAATTGTATTTTCCTTTGTAAACTTTTGTAAATTCTAGTCGTGTGACCAGGGGACGAACTATGATGGTGTAGTTCAAGAATTCGCAACTCAGTGGCTGAGTTGTGGCAGGGTTTTGAGTGTAGAGTTTGGTTAGTCGATGGCTGGTGTCGTGAGTTTAGGTGTGTAAAAGTTTGACTACTTAATTTCTAGTAGAAACCTTGGGGGCAGCACATAGGCAGGGTTTTGCCAAAGCTGGATAAATCAGTGTGTTCTATTTTCTGCTTTTATTATTCGTCTATTATTTATGCTGATATTACTCTGCTATATCTGTTTTGCGAATATTTTGTACTCTTCCGCATAATTTCTTTTTATAATCGATAGTGTCACCCTATTCACCCCCCTCTAGGGTGAAATCGATCCTACAAGTGGTATCAGAGCTAGGAACAAAAGCCAAATTTTGTTTTAAAAATTTGATTTTTAAAAAACCAATTTTTGTTTTAAAATTTTGAATTTTAAAATGACTTCTTTTAATAATACTTTTGCTGAGAGTCGGTCTAATATTATTTCTCTTGTTTTTGATGCAGCGGTTGAGCCGGTGCTACTAATGAAGAGATTCAAAAAGTGGAAACACAAATACAGAAATCCCGCTCTAGATCAAAAAATGAAAAGCAGAATAGTTAAAGCACTAGGCAACTCAGAAAAGTAGGAGATCATCTGTCATAAGTGCAATAAACCTGACGACATCAAGCCCAATTGTCCACAGAATCGATTCAGCCATGGAAAGAAACAAAAAAGGAGAAATTTTGCAGCCACTTGGAATGAAACAGATAAGGATGATAAAAGCACTGGCAGTGAGAGCAAAAAAGCAGATCTGTGCCTTGAGGTGATATAATTGACAGAGATGATGATGACGAGCCAAGCGAGTGTCAAAACTTACTCATTCAGAGTTGCTTATATATTTTCAAGAAGTAAATGGCTGTTTCAAACAACTTAGGGAGAAATAAACTAAAATTAAATCACAAAGAGATACTTTGATAGATTTGTAAACAACTTGACCAATCGGTTAAAAACTATCAAAGCAAGAGCCTTAAGTGTGATAAGTGTCCATCATTTGAAGAAGAAATTAAAAAATCAGAAATTAGATTAAATCATTTGAAAATGAAACTCTAATTTTGAAAGAGAGTAAAAACACTAGATGAGAAAATTCTCTTAAAAAGTGCACTCAATTATTGAACGAAAATGAATCTCTCAAAACAAAAATCCAACAATTGTCTACATTTTTAGGAAAATTTTCCAAAAGTGAAAAATCGTTGAATATGCTATTAGGTAAACAAACTGTTAATACGTTAGACAAGGACTTGGGTATAATCAATCTGAACGTGCTAGAAATGTAACTAAACAAGTCAATTTTATGTGCACAATTTTTAGAAAATTTGGACACAGTCAAAATAATTGCTGATATAAAGCCAAACACGTGAAAAATATTCCAATTTGGGTTCCGTAAGGCACGAATATAAAATCCCTTAAAGTTAAACAAATTTTGATGCTGAAAGGAACATATATAAATTGTTCTGGGTTTCCACAAACTTATTTTTCAAAATCTGTTGCCACTAACAACCATGGACCTATAAAAATAAATACGTCACAAAAATCTTTTATCGTGTAGGTGTAGTGCCAGGCCAAGGAACATCAACTGTGTTACTTGGATTCTAGCTATTCCAGGAACACAACGGGTGAAAAATCACAGTTCCCTAAGTACAAAGGTTGCATTATCACAATGGGCAACAACGAAAAATTATTGACAAAGGTAAAATAGGTAACAATACATTTATCTTAAATTTTTTAATAAATGTGATAATTTGCACCATAATTTAATTTATTCAGCCAGTTATTGATAAAGAAATAAATGCTGATTTTGATTCTGACTTGTTCAAAATTGTTGGCCAATTATATTCTTATGCCAATAACACTTTAAAAATCTCTAGAGTCTTTGAACTATTTCATATAGATTAGTTTGGATTAATGATGGTGTTTTATTGGTTGATGATAATACATTTGGTTACAACTGACTATATAATCACAGTTTTTTATTTATTGGCACAGCTTCAATTCAATTCCATTTAAATGCTGTAAAAATGATTATAAGGAAATTTGTTGTAACTTCATGGTCTGGTCTATAACATTCAACTAATGATAATCTTGAATATAAGAGAATCAGATGCAGGTTACACTGGTAATCTAATTGATAGAAAAATTACTTGTGGAATGTGATCTATGTTGAGACATTCAGTAGCTACATCGTTTTTCAAAGAAAATATATGCATATTTTTCATTTCAAATAATTTTCAATGAGCAGAAATTTTTCTTATAAAACCCCTTCTAGAAAATCATTTTTTTGACCTTGTTTTAGATTAGTTACTTTAGAAAATTTAATTTTATAACTTTTTTGGATTTGATCTTAAATGACTACATTAACTAATCCGACTCCCTACTAATTATCGAAAAATAAATAGTGATTGAAAAAGTGATGAGTGTTGATACTGATCATATATTATAACTTGAGACAGTATACTTAGTAAATTTCTTTGGAAATTTAAACAAGCGTTATAAAAATTTTGTTGGTAAAAATTCCAGGACCATTTCTATTTCTATCATATTTCTACCAACCATCACTCATCAAAATCCAATATAGTTTGTCAATATGTGGTATTTTAAACAAGAAATCATTCGTTTTTCATTCTATTATATTTTTTAAGAAATAAAAATATCCAAGTATTCACTCTCATTTAAAAGTTCTCACGGTTATGCATGGGTGAATTACTTGGAATTTTTGATTATGTGCTTCCATGCTCATTTAAAAATCCTCAAGGTTATGCATGTATGGAATGCAAATCAAAATTGATTGATTAAGTAGACAAGTTGATTCTAATCCCATTTAAAAGTTCTTATGGTTATGCGTGGTTAGAAGATATTTGAAAATTCATTTATTTATTTTTTAAATTTGGAATACTACTAATCTCATTTAAAAGTCCAAACGGTTATGCATGGTTAGTAGATATTCAAATTCCTGATATAAATACATCACAAATAGACATAGCTATATGGTTTTACATCACCCCTATCATTCTAAAAGTGGAATATGCGCCTAATATAGTATTTATGATTTTTGTTTGATTTTTTATTGAAATTTAATATTTATACCCGATTGAGTATTAATATTTCATTAATATCTATCACTTTATCTTTATTTTTCTAACACCATTACTCTTCTACTGATAACAAAAGGGGGAGAGAAAGGTAAAGATTTTGGCAAATATAGGTCAAATATTTTTTTTCTATATGCGTCTAGGTTCATTTATTCATTTACATTTTTTTTTTGCATATATGAAGGGGCGCTTTATTGTAGAGAGGGAGAATTCAAGTAGGGGGAGCAAATTGAATGATCAAATACATTTAATAAATTCAAAATCTTAAATATATGTTTGTTATCATCAAAAGGGGGAGATTGTTGAATATGCAAGTATATGATTTTTGTTTGATGATAATAAACATATATATATATATATATATATATATATATATATTCATTTAAATGTATTAGTTAATGTACTATTTTATTTTCATGGAATTAAATAAATATTTGCTGAATAAAATAAATAACACAAAATTTATATTCAAACGGATATTTTATTCGAAAAAATATTTATTACAATTTTGAATAGTACAAATTTGAGCTCTCACTATACATATATATACACACACACACAAATTTCAATTACATTACAGTTTCAATCACATCACATTTTCACTATACATACATTTGTACCTCACTACATATCACTCATATTTTATCTTCAACTCTGGTCCAGATTGAATCCAGCATTTGAGCTGTCTTAAAAATAAAACACTGACGCAGTAAAATTGAAAAATAAATAATTTTGCAGTGTAAAATAAAATGTATTTTGAAAATGTTATTTGCCTCAATTATTTAGGTTGTTCATCATCATTTTGAATTCATCATACACGAACAACTTGTGACATGCACAGTGTTTCACTGTACATGCCACAAGGCCGTGCACACCGATATACACTTAATAAAACTGCAGGGACATGTGAGCACAAGGTCAAACCCAATCAAAAGCCGGGTTCAACTCAAGTGAAACACAAATAAAGTCACGATATTACCGCAAGGTCAAACTCGAGCTATAAGTTGGATTCAACATAGGTGCAAGTTCAATACAATGGCCATGTTCGAAACAACTTCAAATAGAACTAGCACATATGGCCAGAGAAACCAGAACACAATCAGACTCCACATAGTTAAATGGAAGCAAGCGTACATATACACATGAACCAACATCAAAATTCAGTGGCAACCAAACAGAAATGTGGAATGCAATTAAACATACTAAAGTGTACATGGTGAAGTCATGAATACAATTCAAACTTCAAAATGAATAGTCACAGTGCAGCTCAAAGACAGGTTCAAAAAGAACCAACAACAAGTGATGCATTAGTGAACTAGTGGCTCAACAGTTCAATATGCAAGTCAAGCAACACAGCATTGAGTATGCTAGACTTTCAGATAAACATGGTCAGAGCTATCACCAAACGTATATAAGTCCAACCATAAAGGCCAAATGAAGATCAAATATCAATGGCACTGCCTCAATAGTCAAAGCATCATATATACAAATGTGCTCGAGACAATCGAGGCTATATGCAAGCAAGGACTACATGCACTGATACATGTCCAGACACAACACAATACAACACAGCAGTATGGAAGTGAAGACTACAAGTGCAAAGGAACAGTGAAGCAACCAGACCAGAAACATGAATAACACATCATGTAGTACAACAAGCATACAGATATACATATGCAAGTACATGAGAAAATGACAATATGCAACATGTACACAATGTCAACCAGAAGACTCAGTACAACTGCAAGCAAAGCTACTACATGGTGCAGCAGCTTTAACAGCAGAACACAAATGAAGTCGTAAATGAACAAGTGTTTTAATATGAGGAACATGAATTAACAAAGTCAAATTTTCATAAATCAAGCCAGTTCCGAAATCAAAATAATGCCACTAGCCAAAGTCAAATGTAACAGCAGTTTCAAATCAGCAGCCTCAAACAAAGTCAAAATCTTGTATCACAAATTCAGAAATGGACGAATTCAATTTGCAGTGGAATAATTCGAATAAGTCAAAATGCCAACAAAAGCAAAGCCGTGCGACCGAGGAAAAAAAACGGAACCAAGTTAGAGATAAAAGTCGTGTTAAACAAGTAATAAAAATATACAAATTGAAAATGTCAGAAATCATCACAAGCATCCATACGAAGATTAGTGGTCAAGCACAAATTCGAATGAATTTATAAGAATAATAATCAAGGGGTTTGAACCCTATATAAACCTCTAAACATCATCGACAATAATTCATTCGAGTTCAAGAAAAATAGAGAAGCAATCAATCATTAAAACTCAAATCAAGTCGAGCATAAGCATATTGGAAAAGAAAAAAACCATATACCATCTTAAACATTCAAGCTCGACAATTTTGAAGAAGCCGAAAGAAAATCAAAGAGACAAATAATCGACAAAAGCAAGGAACGAGAAACATCTACTTGATCGAACAACTAAGTTGGCTTCTTCAAAATCTCCATAGCCCTAATTCCATAGCCCTATTAGCCCAAGAACTTGTTTCTCAGATTGACCGAAAGGTCAAGGGTTCTAACATTATTTTCAAACTTGATATGGAAAAGGCCTACGACCGTATGTCCTGGTTTTTCATCATCAAGGTTCTTCGCGCTTTCGGTTTCCCTGAAACCCTAATTGATTTGGTTTGGAGACTCATTTCCAACTGTTGGTACTCTGTTCTCATTAACGGATCGGCCAATGGGTTTTTCAAAGCTGGTAGAGGTATCCTTCAAGGCGATCCTCTATCTCCTTCTCTTTTCGTTATCGCGGCCGAGGCCTTCATACGTGGCATCCACACATTGACGGTTTATGGTCAAATTCAGCGATTCGGTATTCCGAGTCGGGGTCCCCTCGTCTCCTCTCTGTCATTCGCGGATGACATTGTCATTTTCTCCAACGGAACTCGGTCCTCTGTTAGTCGCCTTATTCGGTTCATTAAGTTGTACGAGAGGTGTTCGGGCCAATTGGTCAACTCTACGAAGAGTTCCTTCGTGCACGCGAAGGACATGGACCATGTGAGAGTTTCTTGGGTCGAATCCTTTACTGGATTCAAGGCTGCTTCCCTTCCCCTACCTTATTTGGGTATAGTTCTTTACCGAGGTAGGAAACTTAACGCCATTTTCGATCCTCTTACGGATTAGGTAAGGGGTAAGTTTATCCGATGGAATGCGTCCCTTCTGTCTCAAGCTGGTAGATTAGTGCTCATTCGATCGGTTCTGAGCTCTATGGGTACTCATATATTCGCCGCTATGACCCCTACTGCCTCTTTTTTTCGCTCGTTCCAATCTTTGGCATCCTCTTTCTTCTGGGGTTCGAAGGGTGACAATCGCCGACACCTCTGGGTGTCTTGGGATGTTATCTGCCGTCCTAAGACTGAGGGTGGATTAGGTTTGTGGAATCCGAAAGACATCTGTTCGGCTTTCTCTTGTAAGTTGTGGTACAGGTTCGGTACTAACGACTCCTTATGGGCCAAATTCCTCCATGCTAAGTACCGGAGACTGGCGTCTTCTGGATATGCAGGTTCTCCTTGTTACGCCAGTGAGACTTGGAAGCATATGCAATCGGTCAAACTGCTTGTTGATTCTCATAGCGGCCACTCCGGATGGGATGGTGGTCCGTTCTCTATTCTTAAGGCCTAGAGTTCTTCTCGAACTCCTTCTCCTGTCCTTCCTCTATTTTCTTTCATTTGGGACGTTCGGATTCCTCCAAAAGTCTCTCTTCTCATGTGGCGAACCTTACATTATGGGTTATCGGTTGATGAGAACCTCCAGCAGATTGGCATTCCGCTTGTTTCCCGATGCAGGTGCTGCGGCAACGGGGAAACAGAATCGATCAATCATTTGTTTTTCGTTGGCTGGTGTGCCAGATCCTGCTGGAATTATTTCGGTAATTTATTGGGTGTCCGTGGCACCATCACCTCGTCAAATGAATTGCTGTCATCTTGGTGGTTTGATTGCTCTGGGAAATCTCTTCGCTCTATCATCTTTCGCTTGATTCCATGTCTGATTTGCTGGCATGTATGGTGTGCACGGAATAAGGCAATTTTTGACGAGGTTCCTATGGATCCCCTATCCATTATTCGGCGGGTAAGAGATGATGTTTTCTTAGCATTTAGGGGACGACCTTTCAGAGGGTCGGTCAGTGCTCGTTCTAGTCGCTTAGTAAACCTTTTATCTATATCCTGCTCTCAGTCTTCGTATAGAGCGGGAATTGGATGATTGCCGAACCGGAGACTGGTGGTTCTGGCTTCCTAGTCTCCTCCCTGTCCGTCTTCCCCCCTCTCCCCCCCCCCCTTTGATTTCTTACAGTATGTCTATTGCTTTCAGGCTCTTGCTTTTCAAAGGTGGCTCTTATCTCTATGTTCCTCTTCTGCTGGGAGTTTGCTTCAAGAAATTCATTATCCCCTTCCAGATGTCGGCCTTTCAGTTTTAGGGGTGTTGGCCGTTTCCTCCTACTATCTAGGAGGGGCGGCGGATGGGCTTGCTTTTCTATGATTGTTGATCCCACTACATCGTCGTCGGGCGGTGGCATTGCCGGAGCTCGATTACGATGTCGGATGGACGGTCATAGCCAGGAGCTCATCGGGTGTGTAGTGTGGCTGGGCCAGAGATCCTTAGCATCTGCTTCTCGATAGTGTCTATTGATTCCTTTTGGGTGTTTCATTTTTATCATTGTTGTGAGTTCTCGGTGTTGTATTTCCTTTTGGGATTGTTTTGGTTACCTGTCAGGCATGTTGACAGCTTTTGGTTGAGTTTTTATATGAAAGCTATCTTTAAAAAAAAAAAAGGAAGGCAGCCATTGTTTCCATCTCAAAGTATACGGGCCGAAGGATTAAAACAAAAAGGGAAAAAGAGATTCATATTTAACTTTTAATTGGGCCGATCTAATTTTCTTTTGGGATTTTTAATTTTAAAATTAGGGTTTTTTGTGTTAAATTGTTTTTAAATTTGTATTTTCTTTTATAAACTTTTGTGAATTCTAGTCGTGTGATTAGAGGACGAACTACGATGGTGTAGTTCGAGAATACGTAACTCAATGGCTGAGTAGTGGTAGAGTTTTTAGCATAGAGTTAGGTTAGTTGATAGCAGGTGTCGCGAGTTTACGTGTGTAAGCGTCTAACTTAATTTTTAGTAGAAACCTTGGGGGCAGCACGTCGGCAGGGTTTTGCGGAAGCTGAGTAAATTTGTGTGTTCTATTTTCTGCTTTTATTATTCTGTTATTATCTGTGCTGCTATTACTCTGCTATATCTGTGTTGCGAATATTTTATATTCTTCTCCATAATTTTTTTTTATAATTGATAGTATCACCATATTCATCCCCCTCTAAGATGAAATCGATCCTACAAGTGGTATCAGAGCTAGGAACAAAAACCATGTTTATTGTTCATCTTAGTCCATTCTATCCTGTACACACTTGTTGTCTTAGTCTTGTATTTAATGTTGTAGAACTTGAGCATTTTGTCTATGTACGGTCATGCACTTGTACATCTAACCTTCTTGTACCTTTATGCAATTCGTGTGTTGCTCCTTGATGCTCTTTAAAATCTGATTGCTATGCGTGCACACTGTTAGTGCATGTTTACTGACATGGTATTGTTGCCTGATCTAGGTTGAGACTGTGATACACATACTTGGCTTGATCTGGATGCATTTGATTCTTTTAACCTGAACTTGTTATGCACCTTAAGCCCTGATGTAGTATACTATATGATCTGAACCATTTTGTTTCTTGTACTTGGCTATTTTGATATCCCATGCATTCATAGCCATTGTTTGATACGTGCATTGGTATTGTGAAGCATTAAACTCTTCAAATGGTTTGAAATTTTTGGTCATATTTGATGACATCAAATTTCTATTTTAATTTACAGCAATTGATATATTATCAATTAATTATCAATGCATCTTAGACAGCTGCTTATTCTAATTTACAGGTTACTTGTTTATATGTTTACCAACAACTTATTAAAAGGTATAATAAGTTGCCAGAAGTTGATACACTAACATGCTATAAGGTATAAACAACAAGTAAAAAAAATTAAAAAAAATTAATTAACAAAAGATTAGGACAATACCAATTTATTTATCTAATCGTTTATATTTTACCATCTAGTTAAAATTTCATGAAACGTACTATTCAAAACTAATATCTAAGTTCATATACAATAAGCTGTTACGAACAGGATCGAAGTGTTTTGTATAGGGATGACTAAAAGCAAAGGAAATTTAGGTATAATTGAAAAGTGTAGCAAATTATGATAAATCAATTTAGATATCTAAATCAAACTGTTATTGGTAAACAAAGAGCAACATTTACAAGTAAAACTTGGTTTCTTTGGGTTAAAGGAGGTAGGATCAACGGTGCTTTATGAACTTCCAAAGAAGTTATGTACACCTACCATGCAGACATGAGCTTCCAGATTATATTACATTTTTTGCATACATAATATGACACAAATGTTGTTTATTGATAATTTAATTAAACTGTAGTAGCTATTTAAGTGAAGTGATCGCCTAATCAAAGTTAGCTTATCTTCGTTGCGCTAAAAAAAGGCGCAAGCCAAATAAGTAGTGGAGTGTCCAATCAGTGATAAGGCTTTGTTCTCTTGAATTTCTATTTTTATTCATTTACAGTTATATAACTAAAGATTATTGATAAATCTTCACTTATTTCTATGAATCTAACACCTATGATTGAGTTAAGAATAGGTGTTCAAGATGCTATTTGAACTTAAGAGTGGCGACGTTATGCACGTTTAGTGGCTAAATAAGTTGCTTTAAATGCTAAAATAAATGTACACTTTCGGATTAAATACAGAAGTGTTAGAAATATTGATTTATATTGTATTTCCGACCATGTGGTCGATGTATGTCACATACCTCATATTTGTGAAATTGAAAATGGCTCTCCGTACAAAGTAAACTCTATTGAAATTTTTCAAAATTTCCGACACTTATAAATTTTTTATTAAAATTTTATGCATTTGAAATAAAACTAAATTTTCTATAGAAAAATTGAAAGTTGTAAGTATATAAATTGCTATTCGTATAATATTATAACTTATATTAGAATGGAATGAAACATTTCTTGAGTTGAATTGCACCGACGAAATAATTTTTTAAGTAGGATGTATTACAGGAAAGTTTATCAGCGTAGTGCTGTGAAAGCGATAATGAATAAGGTGTGTATTTTATTTTGTGCTTAGTGTTATTGGTTAAATCGTTTATGAAATTCTGTAGTGAATTACGAGGACGCAATTCCTTTAAGGAGGGGAGTCTGCAACAACCCAGGTCGATGTTAAAATAAAATAAAAATATTAAAATGAATTTTCAAAATTTTATTTAGTTTTTTGGAATTGTTTGGGAATAAAACGTACAAGGTTGAATTAAAATTCAGTTTAAGATTTGAATCGTGTTTTGTGAACCCAAAAGTCATTAAAAATTCATATTAGTGAAATAAACGATATTTATGAATTTTGGGGATTTTTCTCAGAAATAAAACAAAAATTTTAAAATTTGGCTAAAACCGAAAAGATGGTTTTTTAATAAAATAAAGTTTATTTTGGTAAGAATATAATATGAAAAATATTATAATCGCTAGAATAATTTTTGTAAGAAGTTTCACAACTTGAACGAATTAAAACAAAGTCAAATACACTGCAAATAAAAAGAAAAAAAATTAGTTCAGTATAAATAGGCCAAAACAATACGAAGCCTATCCTAATCAAAAAGAAAACAAACTCCTCATTCACATTCAAAAGCCAATACCTAATTTTTTTAGCCTGACCCTTTGTAGCTTGTCCTAATTTCTAAATTGAATTTGTCGATCAAAACTAAAAATAAAACGGTGGCGAGTGAATCCCCGCTATGGCTGACGTTGGCAATAGGGGGAGGTCGCGTGCCTCAAGAGGCAATTGGCGACACTCGAGTTCAGGCATATGGTGGAGGAAGTCGCGTAAACATGGGTATGGAGCATGGCTAGCGGCGGTTGGAGGGGGTTCAAACGAACGATGAGGCATTACAGGCGAGGTTGGTTGTGATCTTGGCCGCGACTAAAGGTAGCAAGCGACGAAAATATGCTTTGTGAGTAGCAGAGCATTTTCGAGCGAATAATATGGTCTACTGGTAAGCGACGACATGGGGACGACGACCAGTGACAGCTAGAATTTAGGTGCAGGTGGTTAAGCATGGAATTTAAGCAAGCTAGTGGGGTAGAAATGAGTTATCATTTCAACTCACACTGCTATATCTAAATAAAATATCACACTTTTACTGCTTTGCATGACTTTTGAATCGCTTATGAACTGCATAAAATTTTAGTAGTGATTGGATGACCCACTTAGCCTTGCTACATCTACCTTGGAATTTAAGCAAACTATTAGGAATGTCCCACTTAGCCTTGCCGCATCTACCCTATTTCGGTCATTTCCGGTTGATGACGCTTGAGGCAACGATTATATTTTCACATAGCACAAATTCTTCCACTTTGAATTCCACATTGCCATTTCATATTCACATGATTGGTCTCTACAAATATATAACTTGCTGAGTTTGTATGTCTTGGGAAAGGGTGTTAAGCTAAGAGAAGGTGCCTTCTCCGCCACCGACTAATATACATTTTATAGAGATCACTCAATGTGAATAGAATGCAAGATCAGACACTCATCCATACAATTTCTTTCTAGGACTAAACAAAATCAAAGTTACTTTCCTTGGCCATTACTAGGCATGAATTCCTTGTTTTTCTGAGGTTTTTCATAACAAAGAGACCACTGCTATGATAAGTAAATCATAAGTTTATCCCTAGTTAATCAACAAGTAGTCCTTCGTTATTATTCGTCTTGATATCTCCGTTCTCAAACAACTTCATTCTTCGAACACAAATTGATTCGAAGTGGCTTCCGGATAGGAATCACCCAGATCCGACATCGGTTCCTTCGAAATCCAATCATCGATAAAAATGTGAATATTAGTAAACAATATTTACTAAGCCTCTTTTCTCTTTATTTCTTTATATCCCTTTTTAATCTCGGAGTAATTCTAAGTTCATTCACTTATTAATTGGGAAAACATTTCCTATTTCTTACTTATCGTCGATTCAGAATTTCTTGACTTTTAAATGGGTCAAAAACAATGTTGTTTGAAACATCATTTATTGTAAACCCTAATTCAATCTTAAAAAACATAATTGAGTAAATGGGATCATATAAATCATTCAAATTATACTCAGTATCAATTTCTGTATTCAAAAAATGCTATGGGCGGAATAACGGTGAGATCACCTTTTAAATTCCACGAATAGGACAAGTTCCCCTTTTTGGAATTTAATATCAAGTATAAGAAGATTATCTCTGTGCAATCCAAGTTGTAGTTTATTTGTTTTTGAGATTGCTTAAATTTTGGATAATACTAATCTTGGACGGAATAACGGTGAGATCACCTTTTAAATTCCACGAATAGGACAAGTTCCCTTTTTGGAATTTAATATCAAGTATAAGAAGATTATCTCTGTGTAATCCAAGTTGTAGTTTATTTGTTTTGGAGATTGCTTAAATTTTGGATAATACTAATCTTCTTTTACTGTGAAAAACTTAATATAATCTTTATACAAAATCTGGGCTTTCCTTTTGATTTATTCCACCCTCGCCTAAAAAGGGAAAATATAGGCCAGGTAAGTTCAAGGCACTAGTTGCTTTATTCCTAACTTTTGTTAAACACCTTGTTTTATATTCCTAGATCTCACAAACGGGACAAATGTACTAGTCATTTCCGCATACTCAATTATTAGGTTTTATTTTGGAACTGATTATAAAGATTCCAAATCATTTTTTAAAACACTGAATTGTCCTTGTAAAATGATTATGAAAGATTCTAAAAAGAATCGTCCAATCAAGACATCTATTTTCTATGTTAAATAAAACTATCGCAAAAACGTTGCAAAAAGTGTTTTAAAGTAATATTTTTCAAAACGACTTTTATATCATTAGAAATCCATATTTTCAACTAAAATCACTTTTAAAACATTTTAAATGATTTTTTTAAGATCTATTTCATGTTTTTAAAATCTTAAAAATATCAATTTCTAACTTTGGTCACTTAACTACAAAAGTGCGATTTTTTTGAAAGATTGTTTTGGGAATAATTCAAAATCTACTTAATGAAATCTTGATTTTATTTATTTAGAAGATATGGATATAATAGTCTGAACATTTTGGGTTTCGAAGAAATCCGAGCTATACTTCACTCTGTACGCTTATTTAACTTTTATGGCGCGTAATCGCGAACTGTCGTTACACACACATCTAGTTTTAATTTTTTTTTTCAATACTTGAAATAATTCATTCAAATTTAACTTTATTACTTAAAAAATCATTACATATCTTTTAACTAATATTTTCACTTTTTATAGTATTTAAAGGATATGTTTACTGTTTCCATATTATAATAGTATTATGTTCATATTATTTTATTATTAAATTTCCAAATCCAATTTCTATTCAATTTCAATTCTACCTTTAAATTAAACTTAATTAAAACATAGATTTCAAATCTAATTTCAATCCTCATTTAAACTTTAACCTTAAACTCAGTTTCAATTTTCAAAATCGATTTGATTTTCAATTTTACTTTCAAATTCCATTTTACTTTAGCTTTAATTTCACTTTCATTTAAAAAGAGACTTATTTTTCCAAAGGATCTTATTTCACCAAAATTGGGTCTTATTTAGCAAAGGGGATTACTTAATCAAAATGAGCATAATCACGTTAACATTTATCACTAACATAATTATGGTCTATACATAATATGATAAATAATCACAACCATAAACAATTGCTATTATTCAAACATTACACAGACATAACCAAACATCCATAATAACATTTTAAAGGGGTGTATACTTGCATATGTCATAAGAAGATTATTATAGCAAAATCGAAATACGATCTTTTTAAAGCGACGAGAATTTCTCACCTTCGTTTCAACTATGCCAAACTTTACTACGAACTACCGTGCCTTCCTTACGCGTCACAAATCCTTCCGATCCGCTTTCTTTTCCTTTCTCTCTCTTTTTTACTTTTCATTTTCTTTTCTCTTTTTTTCTTTATATGGAGGAGTGTAACTTTTGTCGAGCGGGTGTGCGTGTTTGCTAGGAGGGTAGGACATTAGTGTAGGGGCGTATGGCTTTAGGAGGCGGGTATGTGGGTTTTGGGTTCGGGTTGGGTGTTGGATGGCCTCGAGTTTAGGTGTTGGGCCTGGGTATGGTGGAGGATGGCTCAGGTTTAGGCTTAAGGTGTGCGTGTGGGGTTTTATGGCTCGGGTAAGTGAGAGTATGGTGGTGTGTATGATGGTGTAGGCTCATGTAGAGTGGTTTAGATGGAGGGTATGGCCAAAATGGAGGTGGTGGAGCTCGGTTTTGGTGATGTTGATGTAGAGGAAGAATATGGGGATAATAGCTTTAGGAAAATAAAGAGAAAAGTAGAGAATGAGTTGTGAATTTTGTGAGAAATGTGTGTGCTATTTATACTTGAGCTTTAAAAAGCAACTGACTCAATTACCCTTCACTACTTTTTAACATTTAGTTCATTTTTAAAACTCTTTCCAAGGCAAGATAAGAAGTGTATTAAATGTGAGATGATGTTTGGATGTGAATTTGTCCTTAATGAAATGATTTTGCATTTTTTTTCTTTACTTTCTAAATTATATAAAAAAACCTTTTGCTCCTTTTCCATGAAAGAAAGGACTTATGCATTTATGGTGATGGATACGTTGAGTACTTTGTGTAATGATGTTGTTTTTAATTTTTCTATTTAAATTTTAAATTAGTCAAATCATGTTTTGTGAACTTTATTTAAAAACTTACCTAAAATAAAATTTTGTCTCATATGCTAAATGTAATGTGTTTATAGTTAGTTATAGTTTGTAAAGAAATATTATACATGTTATAAAGTGCATATGTTCATACAATACGACTTGTTACAGTTGAAAACAACGGTTCTATTGACAAATTTTACTGTCAAAATTTGACCTTTTCGCTAAACTATATATTAAAGTAAACCAAACTTAAAAATTGATTTCCTATTATATTAAATGAAATAAAATAACTTTATCTAGTATAAAATCCTATATCATTAGGGTTAATATCAAAATGTTGAATTTTGAAGTTGCATTGACAAAATGTGATAAATTTTGAATATTTTCGTAAAACGATTATAAACATATTTTTCAAACCTATAATATACTTTTATTATATTTATTAAGTGATTCTGATAAGATTTATCTTTTTAAATAAATATTTAAACCTATTTATTTATTTTAACAAAGCTTAACTTTTGCTGATTTGTTCTAAAATCCAAATTTCATCCTTTTTAGTTATTAACTATAAGAATAAATAATTTCTCCATCATTACCTATTATATATAATATATATTTATTTATGTTTTTAAACCCTGTTAAATTTAAAATAACCAAAATCCCTCATTTTCGAAGTAGCTAAATTATGGTTCATTATATTCTCCCCTACTTAAAAGCATTTCGTCCTCGAAATGAAAGTTAGATAATGAATCTATCTCATACTCGTATCCTCAATCATTTTTGACTTATTTATACCGATGATGGACAGAAAATGCATGTATAAAAAGAAGGTTGATCCCATAACAACACTAAAACCAATGATACCAAACATACATATAGAGATTTCTTACACTAACCTGAGTACTATATGTGATATTTGATTCAATCTATTATTCGAATCCACAACTTTACTTCCAAACTAGTATCGATCCTCCGATTTTCTGGTGCAAACTCTAATCAGGCTTCCTGATC
Organism: Allium cepa; assembly: GCA_030765085.1. Classification (NCBI taxonomy): domain Eukaryota; kingdom Viridiplantae; phylum Streptophyta; class Magnoliopsida; order Asparagales; family Amaryllidaceae; genus Allium; species Allium cepa. Next base: position 594,930,065 of record CM060928.1, read on the forward strand.
ACAAATCCTTACTTTCCTTGCATAGTTCTCAACGATGATAGAAAACTCAAGTACATAACCATAAGCCCTTGTCAATGTTCATCGTCAAGAATCGAGTAATAGATCCTTTCTTAGATTGGTGTAAACACCTCAAAGTTCGATACTCAAATCTTAGATCAAAATTTTGTGTGCCGAAATAATTTACGTATAACTTCTGTATTTATTCACATTCATTTTTACCTAATATATTTCTTCCAAATTTCTATTAATCCAAGTTTATTTCACAACCATTTACTTTCTACTAAATCCATTATTACTTAATCATATAAATATGACTTAAACTTGTATAATACACCTTTAGTTCCTAATTAAGAGTACATATAAATATTCCCCACATTTTAAACAGTTATTACTTCAATTAGGGTGTTTAAGAAATGTGGAATTCTACCATTATCTCAAATTGATAAGTTATAAAACTTAATTCTTAGTTTTATTTACCTAAGGTCTTAATTTAGCTAATATTATTACCTTATCCATATATTAATAAGACAACTTTATTAAGTGCACATCTTTTTCTTACTAATTCTATGACTGTCTACTTAACTTATTTACCTATCCATTTTAAATCAAATTTCTTAACCTTAAATCCATAAAATACTTTATAATCAAATTGCGAAGCTTAATTCGCACGGGATTTTTTATTTAAACATTTTCACCCACAATCAACCTACAAACTATATTATTCAAAATTTTCTTTCAAAGAATTTTTTCTTCTAACTTATCAAATTGTAATCTTTTCATTAAAATACTTTTCCGTAAGTTTGTCAAATTCTAATCACAAAATGATTACATTTATATTTACTAATCTTGATTCCAATATTTCCTTAACTCTTTTTATGGAACATCTTATAGTCAAATTATGCAGTTCTAATCATAAGATATTCATATTTTAGTTTTATTAAGTTAAATTACAAATAATCCTTAATTTCTAACCCAAAAATATCCTCTTTGTATATTCAAAATATAAACCCAAGGTAAAATTATTTCATTTACCAATTTCTTTAAAACAAAACCATTTTTATAAAATTAACAAGTACGCACTCATATATAATACTCTCAACTCATTCTAGAGTGTCACTTACCCTATCTCTAATGAGTATTTACCCAACAAATCCTAGGTGTTTGCTCAACCTAAGCTCCAATACCGTCATGATCCATTTTTTCATACCCTTTAAGTTGACAATAAACCACACATGTCTAACTCAAATTGAACAAAAAAAGGAAAAATGAAGGATAAAAGAAAAATAAGATAGAATAAAATCTCACACGAATTGAATAATATATAATATTGAACAATATTTTTTCAGCACAAAACTTTTAAAATACATATATCAGAGTCTACCTAGATTCAGCTTGGAAAGTTATAAACATTTGTCCTTACAAATGCTGACAAACATCAAACAAATGCAAAATAAGCAGCGGATAATAGGATACGTCCACACGTAAATGAATATCTTCAGCTCTCCTCTGGAAACTCCAACGATCTTCAACTAAACCTGAAAATACTTGAATCTGAGCGGAGTATTGAAAATACCCGGATTAGGCTTGATAAACCAGCGTGGGAAAAACTCAATAATAAATGACAGTGTCATATATCAGCCTGTGAATGAAATCCTTCGAAAAGAAAGAGTATCTCATATGACCACGCCCACACATAAACGTGGACATGTTTTTTGGTTATGATAACCAAATCGCTTTTATATATCGAAAACTTTGATATTAGTTCTAGTAACATTGCTTTGAAAACCTTTGTAAATAAACTTATTAATCTTAGCCGAAATTGGTACCATTATTAAATTCTGGGACTAATCATTTAAGGCTATACAAACAAAACTGTAAGTTCTTATTAGAGAACGGATTTCCATACAAATGACCAGGTGAAGGGACCACCTTCCGATGGGTACATATCTAGCTGGATGTCCCGAGGACCACAGACATCTGCTCCCCTACCAACACAACACCGACCTACCTCTACAACTAGATAGTACCGAATATGTCATCCCTCGGTCGTTACCGACCTTTATCTGAGCGCTCGATTTCCATACACCACATTAATTGACATCCGAACGTCATAGCAGGAAGAAATATATCTAGAAGGGAACGATCATATCCTAATGGGAATGACCCACTTAGCCTTGCTGCACCTACCCTATTTTGGCCATTTCCGGTTGATGAGGCTTGAGGCAACGATTACCTTTTCACATAGCACAAATCCTTCCACTTTGAATGCCACATTGCCATTTCATATTCACAAGACTGGTCTCTACAAATATATAACTTCATGAGCTTATATGTCTTGGGAAATGGTATTAAGCTAAGAGAAGGTGTCTTCTCGACCACCGACTGATATACATTTTATAGAGATCACTCAATGTGATTAGAATGCAAGGTCAGACACTCGTCTATACAAGTTCATTTCGGGACTGAACGAAATCGTAGGTACTTTCCTCGGCCATTACTAGGTGAGAAGTCATTGTTTTTCTGAGGTTTTTCATAACAAAGAGACAACTTATACAATAAGTAAATCGAAAACTGCTTCATTCTTCGAACATGTAAATTGGTTCGAAGTGGATTTCGGATAGGAATCACCCAAATCTGACGCCCGTTCCTTCGAAATCCAATCACCGATAAAAAGGTGAATATGAGTATACAGGATTTATTAAGCCTCTTTTCTCTTTAATTTCTTTAAATCTCTTTTTAATCTCATAGTAATTCTAAGTTCATTCACTTATTAATTGGGAAAACATTTCCTATTTTCTTACTTATCATCCATCCAAAATTTCTTGACTTTTAAATGGGTCAAAAACAATGTTATTTGAGACATCGTTACTGTAAACCCTAGATCAATCTTAAAAAACATTATTTAGTAAATAGGATCATATGAACCATTCTAATTTTACTCAATATCAATTTCCGTATTCAATAAGTGCTATGGGTGGAATGACGGTGAGATCACCTTTAAAATTCCACGAATATGACAAGTTCCCTCTTCGGAATTTAATATCAAGTTTAAGAAGATTATCTCTATGCAATCCAAGTTGTAGTTTATTCATTTTGGAGATTGCTTAAATTTTGAAAAATACTAATATTCTTTTATTTTGCAAAAACTTAATATAATCTTTTTAGAATCCGGGCTTTCATTTCGATCTATTCCACCCCTCGCCTAAAAAGAGAAAAATAGGCCAGGTAAGTTCAGGGCACTAGTTTTTCCATTTCTAACTTTAGTTAAACTTGTTTTATCTTTTCAGATCTCACAGACGGGATAAATGCACTAGTCGTTTCTGCATACTTAATTATTAGCTTTTATTTCGAAATTTATTATAAAGACTTCAAATACTTATTTAAAACATTTACTTATCTTTGTAAAATGATTAAGAAAGATTCTAAAAAGAATCGTCCAGTTAATACGTCTATTTTCTATGTTAATTAAAACGGCCGCAAAGCGTTGCAAATAGTGTTTCAAAGCTATATTTTTCAAAACGACTTTTATATCATTTAGAAATCCATCTTTTCAATTTAGCTTTTAAAACATTTTAAATAATTTTTTGAACTTATTTCATATTTTTAAAACTTTAAAAATATCAATTTCTAACTTTGGTCACTTAAATACAAAAGCGCGATTTTTCTGAAAAATTATTTTGGGCGTATTTCAAAATCTACTTAATGAAATCTTGATTTTATTTCTTTGTTTAGAAGATATGGATGTAATAGTCCAGGAATTTCTTGTTTCGAACAGATCCAAGCCATATTTCACTCTGTACACCTATTTAACTTTTATGGCGCGAAATCGTGAACTGCCGTTACGTGATGCTTCTGGTTTTAACTTATTTTCAATACTTGAAAGAAATCATTCAAATTTAAATTTATTACTTATAAAATCATTAAAAATCATTTTAAATCAATATTTTCACTTTTTATTGTATTTAAATTGTATTTTCACTTCCATATCGTAATATTATTATATCCATATTACTTTATTATTAAATTTCCAAATCCCATTTTTATTCACTTTCAATTCTAACCTTAAATTAAACTTAATTAAAAATCAGATTCCAAATCTAATTTCAAGTCTGATTTAAATTTTAACATTAATCTCAATTTTAATTTTCAAAATGGATTTCAATTTCAATTTAACTTTCAAATTCTATTTTACTTTAGCTTTAATTTCAATTTCACTTAAAAAGAGACTTATTTTTTCAAAGTATCTTATGTCATCAATATTGGGTCTTATTTAACAAAGGGGATTACTTAATCAAAATGAGCATTATCAAGTTAACATTTATCACTAACATGATTATGGTCCATATATAAGCTAATATGATAATTAATCACAACCATAAACAATTGATACTACTCAAACATGACATAAACAAAACCAAACATCCATAATAATATTTTAAAGGGGTGTATAATTGCATATGTCATAAGATGATTATTATAGAAAAATCAATTAAAAGCGATGAAAATTTCTCACCTGCGTTTCCACTACGTCAAACTTTACAACGAAATAGCATGCCTTCCTTACACGTCACAAATCCTTCCGAACCACTTTCCTTTTCCTTTCTCTCTCTTTTTTTACTTTTCTTTTTATTTTATCTTTTTTTCTTTGTATGGAGGAGTGTAGCTTTTGTCGAAGGGGTGTATGGGTTTGCTAGGAGGTTACGTGGCTTTAGGAAGCGGGTAGGTGGGTTTTGGGTTCGGGTAGGGTGTTGGATAGCATTGAGTTTAGGTGTGGGGGCTAGGTACGGTAGAGGATGGATCGGGTTTAGGCTTAAGGGGTACGTGTGTGGTGGTATGGCTTGGGTGTGTAAGGGTATAGTAGTGTGTACGGTGGTGTAGGCTCGAGTACAGTGGTTTAGGTGGAAGGTACGACCAAATGGAGGTGGGTGGAGCTCGGGTTAGGGTGATGTTGGGATGGAGGAAGAAAACGGTGAGAATAGCTTTAGGAAAACGAAGATAAAAGTAGAGAACGAGTTGTGAATTTTGTGAGAAATGTGTGCTATTTTTACTTGAGCTTTGGAAGGCAAATGACTCAAATACCCTTCATTACATTTTTACTTTTAATCCATTTTTAAAATTCTTTCCAAGGCATAGTAAGAAGTGTATTAAATGTGAGATGATGTTATGATGTGAATTTGTCCTCAATGAAATGATTTTGCCTTTTTTACTTTACTTTCTAAATTACATAAAAACATTTTGCTCATTTTCCATGCAAGAAAGGAAATGTGCATTTATGGAGATGGATATGTTGAGTGCTTTGTGTAATGATGTTGTTTTTAATTTTTTATTTAAATTTTTAATTTGTCAAATCATGTTTTGTAAACTTTATTTAAAAATTTCCTAAAATAAACTTTTGTCTCATATGCTAAATGTTATGTCTTTATAGTTTTTTATAGTTTGTAAAGATGTATTATACATGTTATAAAGTGCATATGTTCATACAACGTTGCGATGACATGTTATAGTTGAAAACAACTTTGTTATTGACAAATTTTACAGTCAAAATTTAACGTTTTTTCTAAACTATATGTTAACGTAAAAAAAACTTAAAAATTGATTTTCTACTATATTAAATGAATTAACAAAAGTTTATCTAGGTTAAAATCCTATACCATTAGGGTTAATATCAAAAATTTTGAATTTTGAAGTTGCATTGACAAAATGTGACAAATTTTGAATAATTTTTGAAACGATTATAAACATATTTTACAAACCTATTTTACACTTTTATTATCTTTATTAAGTGATTCTGATAAGATTTATCTTTTCAAATAAAATTTAAATCAATTTATTTATTTATTTTTAACAAAACTTAACTTTTGCTAATTTGTTCTAAATTTCAAATTTCATCCTTTTTAATTATTAACTATAAGAATAAATAATTTCTCCATTATTACCTATGATATATAACATATTTATTTAACTTTTTAAACTTCTTTTAAATTTAAAATAACCAAAATCCCTCATTTTCGAAGTAGCAAAACTACGGTTCATTACACTAGACATATCCTAAATTTGGATAGTTATAGAAACATGTCCTTATTTCGGCAACCACACAGACTCTATAATACAGCGGAAGAAAAGTTGAAGTGAATAGGTCTTTACTATCCAACTCCTCTCCAACTCGAAAATATTCAGCTAAACTAGGGAAAACATGTTCGGTTTAACCCGAGCATTGCATGGAATAATGACCTGGTCAGTTCTATAAACCAGCGTGAGTAAAACTAGATAACAAGTAATAACCAAAATGACTTCGACATTTGAAAACAAAGGGTATCTCGTAAGACTACACTGCACCTAAAAACGAACGGGTTTTTACTTATGATAACCAAAACATTTTATATCAGAATATAGTGATATTATCATAGTGTCTGCGCTTAATGTAAATAGATAGAATAACTGAAATGCTTGCATCTTACATTCCAACACATTAGGTTCTATAATCATAAACATAAGGCACGTATTGGAGATTGGATCCCAATATTAGCAAGGTAAGGGACAACCTTTTGATGGCACACCTATAAAAAAATGCACCGATGCTAACACAGAGTCGGCTGCCCCTATAACGTGACAGACCAGATTACCTCACCCCCTTAACACTGAGGCCTTATAATGCTACAATATTTGAGCGCAAACCAACTCTAAAAGGGACATCTAGAATGGGGTGACCGCTCCTAATGGTAGCTAACTGCCTAGCTCTGCCGCATGCCCTTTTTTTCCATTCCTCTTGGTTGTGAGGCTTGAGGCTACGTTGTACCTTTCTGAATAGCAATCCATCTTCGAATGCTAACACTACCCTCCAGGCGTCAATGAAATGCCATCATTCGTCCATATAAGTTTGTTCTAGGTCTGAACGAAACCGAAGGCACTAATTCTACTACATTCACTTTGGAATCAACCTCATGATTAGTAGCAGTAGCCCTTGCACTTCAAAGAGCACCATCTTCAATCATCATCAAGATGTCTTCCACTCAAATATACATGTTGGTTTGGAGTGGTTTTTGGATATATAAATCCGATCTCGGTCTTTCCGTTCCAACAACTGACAAATTACGGATGACTCATTTCTGGTCCTTTTAGAAGTAAATATTCGAGACCTTATCAGGGAACTCGAATTTACATTCAAACTTCACAAATCAAATTAGGTTAAACATGATAGTTGGTCATTTAACTATCAATAAACAAACATCCAATCATGGTTTAATTTCTATACGAGATCCACTAAGCCTTTATTAATTCTCTTTAACTAAAAAGATACTTTATAAAACTTGATCAAACTATCATTTCAAAACACTATTTATAAACCCCTAATGTTCCCTTTAAACTTGGAAACAATTCACATTTAGGAAAAACATTTTGGAAACTCCATCTTAAAAATTCTATATTAAATGGCCAATAATTCTCTTTTAAAAACACCATCTACAAGTAAACGCATTTACTTCACTTTCCAAATCTCTTTATAAATTTCCAAACTACATTAAACTTCCTTTGAAATCTCTAAAATGTTTTACAAAACTCTTTCTAATTTAAAATTCTTTATAAAACCTTTATAAAATTTCCTTTATAAAATATCATTTGCAAATTATCTTTTGTAAAACTTTTTAGGTAAACCTTCAGTAAAATCCCTTTATAAACAAGTTATTACTTATAAATAACTTTACAACATAATAGCACAACATAATAGCACAACTTGGAAATCATTTATGAACTTTAAACTCTAAATTGATTAAAGAATTTAAGTTAATTCAAAACACACTTCACAATTTCAAAAAGATGCTTAGCAATCCCGATAGTACTAGTTTAAGTTACCATTCACTTTATATTCCAATCACTTAATAGTTATTTACATAAGCAACAAGTATGTAAATACTACTTATATCCAAATCAGGGAATAACATATCAATATGAAGTAACTATCATATACATGTCCAAATAACCTAATAGCGGGAAGGTGATTTGTCCTACTAAATAGATGTCCAAACAATTCAATCAATTCATAGCAGAACGATGATCATTCTGCTAACACGTGTCCACACGATCAAACCATTTACATAACTCATTCATAATTGTCTTGTCTAATTAATGGTATCGATATTTGAATCCCTTGTGTTCAAAACCATCTTTGGAAAAGAAGTAGCTTTAAAACAATTTGATTCTCGAAATAAACGATTTAAAACTTAAAACTCTCTTTTAAAATGATTAATTACAAAGTTAATCTTAATCATAATTAATCTTTATTAATTTTAACTTAATTTAATTATAAATTAATAAATAATTAAACCTTTAATAAATGATTAATTTATAAATTAAACCCTCGATTAATATTTCATTAATTATAAAAAATAATTTAAACCTTCGTTAATAATTAAGTATTAATTAATCTCAGTTAATTAATTAATCTTTTAATTAAAATTTAAACCATAAATTAAAACATTAATAAATAATATTTTAAATTAAAATCTTAATTAATTTATAATTAAAAATAATTATACATTACCTTAATAATTAACCCTATATTAAATTAATAACTAATTTAAAATTAATCATATACTTAACTCATAATTAATTAAAAAATTAATCTTGCTTTAATTAATAATTAGTTAAAATTAATCTTACCTTTAAAAGACAATTAATTAGTATCCAATCCTTGGTTAATTAAAATAAATAAACCTTGTTTAATACTTAATTAATTATTAATTACCAAAACTAATTGCTATATAAATAAGTATTGAATTATTAATTAACTTTCCTTAAACATCATTGTTAAGTTTGTAAAACATTTGTAAAATGCTTTTAATTGAAAAAAAGTAAATTTTGGAAAAATTGGATTTTTAAGCGAAACTGCATCCATAGCGGCTATCGCTATGGATACCCGTAATCTTGACTTTGTTTTCTTACTTTCTACTTTGATAACTTATCACTTAAAAACTTTCTAGCTTATTGAAAATATAAAGTAAGTATTTCAAAAAAAAAAAGTTTCTAACTTTAAAAATGATTTGATTTCAAAATCCAAGCTCATATTTTCGCATAAGGATCTATGTCAACAATCCGACTCAAAGCGCTCGCTAACTTCTAGCTTACTAACTTAACTTTTTCATTTTAGTTTGCCAACTTAGCTTGACAAGTAACTTATTAACTTGTCTTAACAAGTTATTTACTAACTTGACTTAACTTACTAACTTAAGTTACCCACTTTCTTACTTATTTCACTTACTACCCTTCCACTTACTAGTTTCTCTTACTAGTTCACAACTAGTTTACTTACTAACAAATGTCTGTACAACATATACATGCCACAAACCAACCATAAGCAAGATTACATCATATAAAAAAGTTTACAATTTTCCAAAAAAATAATATAAACAACGTCATCTCATGTCAACCATATCATAAGCAACCAAACATGTAATAATCCAATATAAATTTTCATATATTATTCAACAATATAATCAACATAGAAATGTTTAAAACTTTTTAGTTTTAACTAAGTTTACTCACCAAACGCTATCCAACAAGACCAAACAAAGCTAACACTTGAATCTAAGCTAGAACTATGCTTTCCCTTCTAAATAGATGAAGTTTTTGGTGGCCTTAAAGGCCAAGTAGGTTCGGTCTTACTAAGTGAACTCAGCCTTGGCATGTTTTAGGAGGTGTGTGAGCTTGATAATGAAAGGAGAAGAGGTAGGAAGGAAGAAGAAGTGATTTAAACAAGTTTTCTAAGGATTTTTGTTTTTTAATCTCTTCTCTCAAAGCAAAAAGAAGAAGCCATGAAAATTTCAACAAGGAAGAAGAAGAAGGAAACTAAAGCAAGGAGAAAAGAAAGAGAATAGGTGGGTATATATAGACATAAAATGAATTAGATAATATTATGTTATCCCGCCTTTTGGCAAGGCCGAGATACCAAGGAACTGACTGGAAAATAAGGGTCACACGTCCTCAATTTTGAATGATTATTGGTTTACTACAAAAATCGATGGATTTAGCCCAAGTCCGGATTGGGCTACAATTGATACGGCATGACAAGCAAAGCCGTGGAAACCAACGTTCCAAATTTCGAGGCAATCCGAGTTTGTATGCTCGAGTTACCACTAATGGAAATTGGGAGAAATCCACGTTGTTCGAATCCATAGAGCAAGGCCTGGCCTCGAATCCATCCTCCCAGAGCCTTGCCTCGAACCCATCCTCCCAGAGCCTTGCCTCGAATCCATGAAAAGCTCCTTTGCTTCGACTCCATCGGGCAAGCCCTCACTTCGAATCCGTCCAAAACTTTCCCTAGTTTGAATCCATCAGGGACGTGCCTTCGTTCGAATCCATCAGAGGCAGCCTTCCTTCGAATCCATCCACACCTGCCTTGGTTCGAATCCCTCGAAGTATTCCCATCTTCGGCTCCATCCCATGAAAGTCCTTCGAATCCATCAAGCGGAGAAGTCTTCGCATCGACCAACTATGAAATACTCTGACCGATACGAAGGGCACGTACGAGGATACCTTCGAATCCATAACTTCGAATCCACCAAGTCATAGCAGCTAAAAACAAGGATTCGACCCAGTAAACTCGAAGAAAAAGGCAGGTCAACCCGAGAAGCGTGCGCGCCACGTCACCAGGCACATGCTCGACCGATCGATTCGACCCTATCGATTCGAAGGGATCGATTCGAAGCACGTATATCAACTGAAAATGCAATCTTGAATCGATCATAACTTGAAATCTACAAGTCCAAATGCTACGAAATTTTCACAGGAGCTTTCATATACATAGAAGAATGTCCACACCAAGTTTCATCATGATTGGACACTTTTTTGATCGATTCGAACCAAGGGTCGAATCGATCCCAAAGTGGGCCCGGATCTCCAGAATTCGGCCATGTGGGCACCCCACACGTGCCAGAAGTGGTCTCCCCGAATTTTAGGTGAAATATCAGCCTCTAGCACTTATAAATAGAGCCCCCGGTCATTCAGAAAGGGGATCGGAGAATTTCGAGAGTAAGAGAACGCCCAGACGCTGCCAGAATTGCTTCAGAGCACCACTACTGCCCTTGATTTCGAATTTTGGCTTACTACTTGCTATACTTTGACATTAAAAAGTTGTATTCTCTGAATATCAAGTAATAAAGTAACAAAATTTCATAGTGGACGTAGGCGAAACGCCGAACCACTCTAAATCGTGGTCTCTTGTGCAATTTACTTCCTGCTATTTGGAGTTTTTGTTAGATAATCCACGTTTTAATTTACTTTCTTCATTTATTATCTCTTCAAAAACTTTCGACGAGTGTTGTTCCCAATTTTGACACAAACACTTTGGTGCTTTCCCTAAGAAAAACCCAGTTTTTTCTCCTGCTCCTTCGATCTATCTTCGATACCGGATTGCATAAATCTAAGAGAGAGATCCAGACCTCATATTCAGATTCCTTCCGTTCTATTCAGATTTGTTAAAAGTCTAGGAAAGGATTCAACGCTTCAAGATGGTGAGTACAAGAACCACTTCAAACGTTGGTGATCAAGAAGGTCGGGATAGGTAAAATCCCACACAGCTATAGTCTACCAGTCAAGATGCTGCTGGGCACACGGATCAGTCAGGTCCGGTCACAAGACAAGAGTTCCAGGCGCTACTTCAGGAACTAACCCAAAGCCGACAACATCTAACTGAGCAGTTGCGCGCTAACGCTGAGTTGACCAATCAACTAAATCGCCAAAAGCGAAGAAGATCCAGAAGGGATCAAGCTCCTCATTCTTCCACCGAAAGCTCTGCTTCATCTGACTACAATAACAGATCTGCCCGTCCCAGGCTAGACGGAAATCATGCGCAAGCTGCTGACTATCAACAGGCGTTAACCGTTGGGCAAATAAGGGTTGGCCCATCTACCAGCTTCCATACTGGACCCTCCTCCCGAGGAGGCACTATTCCACAATACACCGCAGATGATCGAGCTGCCACAACCGCTGCAGTTGACATAGGAGTTGATGCTCGAGATCACTCGAATCAAAATTATCATCAGCAGGGACAGGCTCCAGAGCCATATGTCCTAGAAGACGTCGAGCCAAGGAGGCGAGATACGGATCGTCGACAGCGCCCGATCCCACCTCGCACTGTGGAACCGACCACACTTTGGCTCACCATACACAGAATTTTCCAATGCCAGACTTCTCAGCCATGGTACGACAAATGATTCGCGAGAGTCAAGGCCTAACAAATGACGATTGGGGAATCTCCCGAAGTCATACCCCGTTTACTGATGACATATTGTATGCTGAACCTCCTCGGCGATTCAGAATGCCAACCCTGCCCATGTATGAAGGGAATTCCGACCCAAATCAACATATTTTGAAATACCAATGGTCGATGACTGCTGCGAGAGCTGATGACGCAGTAAAGTGCCGCCGTTTTCCCATTTCCTTAGGGGGAATTGCGACGATGTGGTTTACACGATTACCGCCACGGTCTATTTCTTCATTTGATCAGTTAGATACCAAATTTATTGAGCAATTTCGCATGCATATTGCCCGACCTAAAGATGTTAATACCTTATCAAGTGTCACTCAAGCTCCCGAAGAAACGCTCAGACGATATTTGGAGAGATTCAATGCTGCATGCGCAGAGATCACCAACCCCAATGATAATTCTATTTTAATGGCTTTGACTAAAGGAATCGACCCTGATTCCGAGTTTGGAAATTGGTTAGCTGGAAAGCCTCCTGCATCGTTGGACCGTTTCTATTCCAAAGCCGCTCAATTCTTGAGGCGAGAGGATGCGAAACAGTCTAGGAAGCAGGACGATGCAAGGCCCAGCAGTGAAGGGATTCAAAGTAATGTTGCGGTTAAACAATCTGGAGAGAGTTCAGGAAAAGTCGAGTTGAATATTCAAAATAAACAGACTCAACGATCAAGAAACGGTGATAGCCAAAGCAAGAAGCAAGACCAAAATCGTGGTCCGAGACGTAGGGCCGCAATGTTTGACAGTTATACACCACTTAACACGTCGTTGGAAAACGTATACCTACAGACTTGTAATACTATGCAATACAAGAAGCCTGCTCCGAAGCCTTCATCGGAAAGGCAGATTCAAACAGGAAAATTCTGTAGGTTTCATGAAAGTTATGGGCATAATACCAATGAGTGTAGGCATTTGCAAGACCTCATTGAAAAGTTGATCAGAGAGAGAAAGTTGGACCAGTTTGTTCGGGCGCCGCAGTCTGTTGGAGCGGGCCCATCTAATCAAAATCGAACGCAGAATCGGGAAAGACAAGGTGAACCCGCTCGTACGGGCGGAAGGTTGGTTATCAATACAATAAGTGGTGGTTCCCATCCAACAGACAGAAGCTGGAGAGAAATGGAGTCATATGCTAGCTCGATCAGGCATGTGGACTTTGAATGCTACAGTAACTCAGAAGACGGAACACCGGTTAAACAACAAAACACGATGGCTGACGAAATCGTATTTAGAAATCGAGATGCCGATAAAGTCGAAGCTCCCACAATTGACCCGTTAGTCATATCTGCTCAAGTTGGTCCTGCTTGGATGAAGAGGATCTTGGTGGACAGTGGAAGTTCCGTGAACATACTGTTTAAAAGAGCATACGATTTAATGAAGATGGAAGCTAAAGACTTAAAACCTTGTCAATCACGAGTCCATGGCTTCAACGGAAGTGCAACAATACCAACCGGAATGGTTGAATTGCCGGTGGAGTTGGGAGTGGGAGAATGCCGAAGAGTTCGGATGTTGCAATTTGTTGTCTTGGATATACCTTCCCCGTATAATGCCTTTTTGGGCCGACCGGCCCTTGCTGAATTTAGGGCCACTATTGCCCCATGGTGTTTAACTCTGAAGTTCCCTACTGACCACGGGATAGGAGTTGTATAAGGAGATCAGGCTGCTGGAAGAGCCTGTTATGTTGCTGAGCTGCGGGAGGCGCAGCGAAAAGAAAAAGGAAAAGGCGTAGAGGAATCTCTCTGCGTCCGTTTCACTGACGATTGACAATTAGCGCCTGGGCCTCGGCTTGGGCACCACACCCAATTCCAAAAGGATCTTGATCCAAGGGACAATGATAATAAAGAAGAATCTACGGAAAGTCGGGCTTCTCCGGTCGAGCTAACCATTGATGTCCCGATTGACGATGATCACGATGACTCGAGAATGTTGAAAATTGGGTCTCAGCTTAACCAAAAGACACAACAGGAATTGGTTGATTTTCTCCGGGTGAATCTCGACGTATTCGCCAGGACGCACTCTGATATGTGTGGAATCTCGTCGGACATCGCGAGCCACACCTTGAACATTGACCCGCGGTATATCCCGGTCAAACAGAAAAGGCGTGGTATGGATCCAGAGAGATATTCCGCCCTTAAGGAAGAGGTCGACAAATTAAAGACGAATGGGTTCATTAGAGATGCTTTATACCCAGAATAGGTGTCCAATCCCGTACTTGTCCGAAAACCAAACGGGAAATGGAGAACGTGTATCGATTACTCTGACCTGAATAAAGCCTGCCCAAAAGACAGCTTTCCGCTTCCCCGAATCGATCAACTGGTAGATTCAACCGCCGGACATGAATTATTATCCTTCATGGATGCTTACTCAGGTTACAATCAGATACCCATGCATGTACCAGGCCAAGAACACACAAGCTTCGTAACCGACTTGGGATTATACTGCTACAAGGTCATGCCTTTTGGATTAAAGAATGCTGGCGCTACTTATCAACGCTTAGTCAACCGAATGTTTGCCGATCAGATTGGGAAGACTATGGAGGTCTATGTAGATGACATGTTGGTGAAATCACGATACTCTGATGACCATGTCAAAGACTTGGAGTCAATGTTCAATATCCTCCGGAAATACGGGGTGAAGCTTAATCCACTAAAATGTCATTTCGGAGTCGCATCCGGAAAATTCCTTGGGTTCATTGTCAATACCCGAGGAATAGAGGCCAACCCCGAGAAGATCTGGGCTATCAGAAATCTTCAAACTCCGAGAACCATAAAGCAAGTTCAGAGTCTTAATGGGAAAGTTGCAGCACTGAGCAGGTTTATCTCAAAGTCGACCGACAAATGCGTTCCCTTCTTCGATTTGATTCGAAAAGGGAAACGAAACTTCGAATGGACTGCAGAATGTGAGGGCGCATTTCAATCGCTAATCCAACATCTTTCCGTACCACCAATCCTTTCAAAGCCTGTAGATCATGAACAGCTATATATTTACCCGTTGGTATCAGAAAATGCAATCAGTGCTGCATTAATTCGGGAGGAAGACCGAGTGCAAAAACCGGTCTACTACGTGAGTAAACGATTGACCGAAGCCGAGAGAAATTATCCAAAGCTTGAAAAGTTGGCATATTGCCTAGTCATTGCCTCGAGGAAGCTCCGTCCATATTTCCAGGCTCATCCTATTACTGTGTACACCGATCAGCTGTTACGACAGGTCCTCACGCGGCCTGAGACGTCTGGTAGGTTACTAAAGTGGAATATCGAACTGAGTCAATTTGACATCACTTATATTCCAAGAAGAGCCATTCATGGCCAAGTCCTAGCAGATTTTATAGCCGAATTCACTGTTCCTGAAGACTTGCCCGAGACCAGCAAATCTCCCGAATACATATGGAAGCTGTACACCGACGGTGCGTCCAACGATCGGTGCTCAGGAGCTGGGCTAGTGCTTGAAACCCCCGAGGGACAATCCATATGTTATGCTTTAAAGTTCAAGTTTCGTGCAACCAACAATGAAGCCGAGTACGAAGCTCTACTTACCAGACTAAAGCTTGCCTGTGATCTGAAAATCATCGCTGTAGAGATCTACTGTGATTCCCAGTTGATAGTATGTCAAGTTCGAGGAGAATATCAGGCCAAAGACCGAAGATTAGCCGCTTATCTAACTCGAGTTCTGGAGATGCTTAATTAATTCGATTACTATGCCATTTTCTACATACCCCGAGAGCACAATCAGAAAGATGATTCGTTGGCAAAGTTAGCAATTACGGGTGAGGCTCAGCAGTTGGGGGTTGTTCCGGTTGAAACCCTATCCTCTTCGAGCATTGATCGAAGGGAGACCGATTTTACATTTGAAGCTACCTCCACTAGGGAGTCGCGGATGACCCCTTATCGAGATTATATCGAACGTGGTGTATTGCCCGAGCGACGAAGCGAGAAAAGACAAGTTCTACGAAAGGCCTCAAGATTTGTTATTCAAAATGGAGTCATGTACGGGAGAGGATACTCTGTTCCTCTCCTCCGGTGTATCGCGCACGATGAAGTCAAACGAGTGTTACACGATGTACACGAAGGAGAATGTGGCGATCACACTGGGGGGCAAGCACTTGCAAAGAAAATACTTCGATATGGGTATTATTGGCCTACTGTTAATCGCGATGCTGCAGACTATGCTAGAAAATGTGACAAATGCCAGAAACACGCTCGAATTCCTAGAGCCCCGCCTACTGAGATAACCCAAATGGTCAGTCCTTGGCCATTTGCGGTATGGGGAATAGATATCATCGGCACATTGCCTCTGGCCAAAGGTGGCGCGAAGTACGCTATCGTCGCAGTTGATTATTTCACCAAATGGGCTGAAGCTGAACCCCTTGCGACAATTACGACAAAGAAAGTAATCAACTTTGTAGTACGTAACATCATCTGCCATTTTGGTCTCCCACATACTATCATCACCGATAACGGAACCCAATTCGACAGTGCTGAATTCAAGAATTTCTGTCAACGATTCCACATCCATAAGAAATTCTCTACAGTAGCGCACCCTCAAGCAAATGGTCAAGTTGAAGCTATTAATAAAGTTATCAAGTCCATTCTAAAGAAGCGACTGGAAAAGGCTGGGGGCAAATGGGTCGACGAACTTCCCATGGCATTATGGGCCTATCGAACAACTCATAAAACTGCAACCGGTCATACCCCGTTTTCTCCATCCTACGGCTCTGAAGCCGTTATTCCAGTCTAAACGGAAGTGCACTCTCATCGTGTAACGTATTATGATCCGAAAACAAATGCCATACTACTTGCTGAATCTTTGGATTTACTCGATGAGAAACGCGAAGAGGCTGACTTGAGGGCAGCTGCATATCGAAGTCAAGTCGCCTGACTATACAATGCCAAGGTCCGTCCGCGAACCTTCGAACTCGGCGATCTCGTACTCAAAAGGGTCTATCCGGTCCCTTCGCACATGAAGCCAAATTGGGATGGGCCGTATGTGATTTCACAAAAGCTCGGTGATGGCACGTTCAAATTATCGACTGTTTACGGTCTTACTTTGCCGAGAGCTTGGATTAGAGAAAGTCTTCGTCGCTACTACATATAAAAGACTTTACTTATTTATTTTCTGTCAATTTATTCCTTTGCATTTTATTCTAGCATTTCGAGATTTAAATTTGTAATAAGGCAACTGACTTTGCCATATTTTCTCGTTTCAGCAATAAAATGCCATCTTTTCGAGCCAGAGCTGTGATTTACTGAATATGACGTACAATATCACGATGCACGGAGAGCTAAGTTCCATCACGCGGTGGGATTTATTCAAATAGTGAGTAACTGTGATACGACCGGTCACTCGCTAAGTGAAACCCGAGCTCGAGGGCAGAACACTACACCAACATAAACGGGGATTGATACACGACAATCCCTCTTCCAACTCCAAATTCCCAGAGTGTGAATTGGAGTAAAAACTTCAACTCTCGGATTCCGGAGCGCGAACCGGAGTATAAATCCATCGTTCCCAGAGTGTGAGCCAACTCCAAATTCCCGGAGTGCGAATTGGAGTATAAACTTCAACTCTCGGTTCCCGGAGCGCGAACCGGGATATAAACCCATCGCTCCTAGAGTGTGAGCCAACTCCAAATTCTCAGAGTGCGAATTGGAGTATAAACTTCAACTCTCGGTTCCCGGAGCGCGAACCGAAGTATAAATCCATCGCTCCCAGAGTGTGAGCTAACTCCAAATTCCCGAAGTGCGAATTGGAGTATAAACTCCAACTTCTGATTCCCGGAGTGCAAGCCAGAATATAAAACTCTATCTCCAAATTCCCAGAGTGTGAATTGGAGCATAAACACCAACTCTAGGTTCCCAGAACGCGAACCGGAGTGTAAGTTACTTACTTCAAATTCCCGGAGTGTGAATTGGAGTATAAACGCTAATTACAAGTTCCTGGAGAGCGAACTAAGTCATAAACACTGATAATTAATAAGTTCCCAGAATATGGGCCGAACTGTTAATTGCAAATTATGTTAAGTCCCCGAAGTGTGGACATGTATTCAAGGCTTATGACATATGTGAGCACGAGCTAATAAATGCAATACTTAAGCAAAAAAGAAAAGAGTTGTTTTCCATTCTATCAACAAGCAAAAAAGGGGTTTGATTACATGACAAAAAAAAAACAGTCCATAAAGTGGGTGCCGAGTCCACACTTATACACGGCCTAAAAAAGAAGAAGTAAAAGGAATTGCCATTTCACAACCGCATGATAAGACGAGAAGTTCACTCCTTCTTCTTCCGGTGTCTCTTCTTCGGAGTTGAGCCGCTAGACCCACTACCCGGCTTCTTGCGAGATTTTTTGTCCTTCTTTGGGGCATCCTCAGGATCTGGCATAATATCCACGTCTTCCTCAGAGCTGGAAGGGATAGAGATCCTTTTGTGAGGACGAACCGGAGGCAGAGAAGCCGTAACAGGTGGTGGAACTTCAGCACTAGAAGTTATAGCTGTGCTGGCAGGAGAAGTAACCGTTAAAGGAGTTAAGCTTGATGGAGCAACAACACTTCCGGAACCACCGACCGTCGTCACCGCAGCCATTTCAGCGCTTATCTCGGTAAGGATTTCTTCTTCTCGGGAAGATCGAGCAGCGCTGGACACACTGACAGTCAGCATAAACGAGCTAAAAGTTGGAGCGACTCCACCCATTGCAAAGGAAGGATCGGTAAAAGGTTCATAGGGTTGCTTGAGAAGTTTCTCAATCATCTGAACATCAAACGACATTGAACTCCCCTCTCCCATCTCGCCGGCTACGGCGGTAGTTGTAATAGCCTCAGTAACGACAGCCCCTTGCATTGGCCGCGAAGTTTGTGGTACAGGAAGTGCTGGCGCATCACTTTTAGTCACTGGTCGAAAAGAAATGAGAATAATTAGTCAAATGATCTGTTCCAAGTTCGTCATTCTAAAAACACTTAAACAACATTTGAAATACCTTCCTTGCCTCAGCTCGGTGATGAGACGAGTTCGGAAACAGTAGTTGTACCAAGAGACAGTTCCGGTCGATCCGGGTTATAAGCAGGAACAGTATGTGAACCAACTGTAGCAGTAACTCCAGACGAGGTTGGGGCATCAGCTGAGACATCCTCACTATGATGTGCAGCTCCAGAACCCTCGCCGGTCTCCACATGGTGAAAACCAAGTCTCTCTCTCAGCAGAAATCATCGCTTCATGGAGAAGTTTCCTTTCCTCCTCGCTCAACAAGCGAGACTCGAGTTCAAATTCATCCACGGCACCTTCAGGGAGAGATGCTTTCTTGTTCGCCACCAACTTTCTCCAAGCACTGAGTAGAAGCATAGAATAATCTCCGAGCCACGAGAGATTTCTGTGCTCAAGCACATTAGCATTGTAAGTGTCAAGAAGATCATCAAACTCGGCTTCTACTCTGAATATCTCTACTTGAACTCTCCCTTCCACTTCTGCCTTTGCCGCTTCAACCTTAGCAACCGTCGCGTCTCGCTCAGCTCGGAGAGACACGACTTGCTCACACGCTTCTTGTGTGGCCATGTTAGCATCATCTTTTTCCTTGCTCAAGTCGGCAAACTTAGCCTTCAATTCCTCAAGCTCTTTGACCGCCGCATCCCGCTCGGCCTCAACATTTTTATACCGATGGCCCAAATCTTCAACTAAAGTGCAATGCGCTTGTTGCATCTTCGCCATCTCAGCTAGTGTCTCATCGACCTTTTTTAGCGACTCCATTTCGGCTTTACGAGAAGATTCCGTTTCAGATTGAAGTATGTCAACAATACGGTTCTTCTGAGCCAAGTTTGCTTCCAGTTTCTCAATAACTTTGGCTCGTTCGAAGGCTACTTTCGTAGCTTTAACAGCCGCCCTGTACCATTCTTTATACTGAGCATAAAAATCACGGGTATAGCTGAGGGCGGTGCTCACAGCCTCTTCGGGAATTCTTTTGAGATTGGGTGGAAAGATATAGGCGTCGAAGCATATTTCTGTAAAATCTTTCTTCAGTTGAGCAATTCTTATAGCCCCTTCACCAGACGGTTCAAGAGGGGCCTCCTCCATAGTTACGGTCGTAGCCGTATCAGTCCTTGAACGGTGTGGACCAGGTTTTGAGATTTGTTGAGATGGCTGTTGTCGCGAAGGTTCGACTGCAGATGCTTGGCCTCTGGATGGCGGAGGAGAACGAGAGGGTGAACGGTACCTTCGGTCCCTATCAGAACGCTCCTGGCTAGAATAATATCGGGAATGGTCCTTTCACGATGCTCTTGCTCATAATACCTCCGTTCACGATCATGGTCAGAATCCCTACGGCGAGACTCGTAATAAGATAAAGAATGATGCACTCGCCGAAGTCTATCAAGTGTAGAAGGACGATCCGACATGGCACCTGTAAAGAAAAAACAATTCGGTTAAGTACCAAGAAAAAGCATTGCATTGCATGTGGAAGTCGTGAAGTGTTGTGAAAAGTGTATAAATGCGCAAACCCCCCGACCAACCAGAAGCGTCGATTACACTAACGGGTAAAGATTCGCTTATATCAAGCGCTCCCCGGAGCTCTTCCAACCCGGACCCGTGGTGGAGAGATACGTAGTCCGGAATGGGAATACCGTCCAGCCCTGTGAAAAGGTCTCCGGACTGGCGAGGAGAGGCGCTGGAAACAGTAACCCTAGGTTTGGAACGGGTTACGACTACAGACTTCCATCTCTTAAACTTAGGTACAGCAGCCTTGCCTTTCTGACCCTCTTCTATTCGGGAAAGGTCGGCTGCTATCTCAGTGTCCGTAGGCATTCTTTCATCATCGCTCACTTCTCTTATCACAACGCCAGGTTTTCTTTTTGCCACTTTCTTCTTCTTCCTCGAGGCCGATTTCGCCAATCCTTCAATTACAATACTCTGGCTCACCCCAATCACACCCAATGTCCTTAAGTTATCGTCGGTCAACAGCAAGTCTATGTGCCTTGAGTCGCGTGGGACCCTTTGCAAGCTTTGAACGACGCCTCTATAATGCCTACCGGTAGGTCTCGAAATGATGGCTGTAAGAGTAACAGAGTATTAGTGTAAGTATTAAAAGTGGCCATTCAAAGATAAATTATGATACTTACATCTGAATAACCATCTCCTGGCAAACCCTGGGGGGCATCGAACAAAAAACCACCCGTTCTTGAAGTAGCTAAGCCTGGTCCAGGCCCCAGTCACAACCTGACAGTTTCTAATCGCTTCCAGAAAAGTGAAAGACGGGCTATCACCCCTACTCTTGAAATTGAATATGTGCCTGATCTCGTTAGGCCTTGGCGGGCTAAAAAGGCAATCCATAAATATGACAAAGACGCTGTTCAGTAATGCATGCCCGTTGGGATGGAGTTGTGAAGGAGCGATTCCTAAATACGACAGCATCTCTCTGATGTATTGGTTAAAAGGAGGAAGAGATCCAGCCGCACAGGCATGACGGTAAAAGGCAGTATATCCTTCAAGTGAGTTATGTGGTCTGTCACTGGCACTAGGTAATAAAACATCGTCCAGGGATATGTTATATTTCGAACATATCCGGCCCAGCAGAGACTCCGAGATATTGGACTGGACAGAATCGACAGGATCTTCGATAAATATGGCCTCCGGCAACTCATCCGGAGCCGGATCTATGACCTCAGGAGGGATTTCCAGAATCTCAAGTGCTGGAAGAGGCGAGCTTTGTGCTTCTTGTTGTTGAGAACTCGAAGATTCCATAATTAACTAACTCACCAGAAAGCGGCGTTAAATACATAAAAAGCCCATGCATTCCCCCGGTGTAAAGTGTATGAGTATGTCGTGCAGTGCAAGTGCTATGCAAAACTTAAGCAGATTTTACAAGTTGAAACAAGATGTCCGAACGACGAAACTTTGGAATTTGAGAATGAAAATGACCGTCATCGCTGACCGTCACTTTCACGCCACCCAGATGCTACTGACCAATTCAAGTATAAATTCATTATATTTTGTTTAAGTCAGGGTGCCATCGACGAGCTCCAAAAGAGAGGTCAAGTCAAATTCGATTATGCAAGGCCGAAGCTCACCGGAGTCAAGTATGCTAAAGTTCAGCGAGTTCGTTAAAGTTCAACTTGAAATTGGTCGTAGTTCAGATATTGGAGCAAATCAGAAGAGTGGGAGTCCCAGAAGCAAGAACGTTCGAATCGATCGACTCGAATCGACACGAGTCGAATCAATGAACTTCAAATCGGTACGCCCCAACTCCATGTAGTTCAACTCGATGAGACCTTGGGACAGAGGAGCAGTTCGAATCCATGAAGCCCTACATGACTTCGAATCGATCAAAGTTGAGCTCCTTCGAATCGATCAACATATCATTACTTCGAATCGATCCATATTAAGCTCCTTCGAATCGATTAGAATATCGTTATTTCGAATCGATCGCCATGAGCCTTTTTTCTTTTTCTTTTATAACCATCGATTCGAAGCTATGCATTCAAAATTGACTCGAATCGCTCATTCTTGGATCGATGCGAAGCAATGAAAGACGACACTCTGATCGATACGACTCGAATGGCCTCATTCCTCAGTTCCATTGAGTCGACCCACTTCATCCAGATCTCACCACTCCTCAAAATTTTCAAGAAGAAGAGATTGAATCGATGCCAAAAAAGTTCTAAGTACTATCATTCTCATCTCAAATCGATCCCTTGATTACCTGAGTTGATTTGGTTACGAATGGAAGCGTGAAGGGGTTCGATCGATTCAAGAAAAGCACGTTTGTCTTGGCCCTGGAGAGATCGATTCGAAGAGGAGGCTATAGCAATAGTGAAAAGTAAAAAGTGAAAGTGACACCGGCTTCACGTATTTATATGGGTCTCACATAGGAAACGGGACGATTCGTCTCCCGGTCAAAATGACCGACCCCAACCGGTCACACGCTGGTCGATTCGAACAAGCCACGTTCGAATCCATCACGTTCGAACCCATCGCGTTCGAACCCATCGCGTTCGAATCCATCAATACTCCGAATCCATCCATGAAGTATCGATACGAGGCATCGTCGGTTCGAAGGAACAACCGAACAGAGGCTGTATTGAGAGTCTTATTGACTCGAAGTACGAGGTCCATCGGGCCATCGATTCGAAAGCCATCGATTCGAACAAACACAGCTTCGAATCCATCAAAGATCACCGATGAAAATGGACGAAATCGTTTCAATGTGAAAAATTACTTGTCTACCTTTTACATCGATTCAAGAGAGGATCGATACAAGAGGACGATTATAGACAATCATAAAACAGTGTCTCAACTCGAATCTCAAGATCGGTTCAGGAGAGGACCGATGCAGAATTCGATAACAAACCGAACTGATAACGACTGGCAATCGCGCAACGTTAACCAAAACCAAAGTGGTACATATATGCATGTGTGTATGACTAACACTTGATCTTTAACATTTACAGGGATCAAATGTTCGTCTCGTCATGGTTTCAACGACTGACAGTCAGATCGCAATCATACGACGATTAATTGCAGCGATAAAGAATACAACTTTCAGAAGAGCATGTCCCGATTGTCCAACGTGAAACTGCAGCTTTTCAAAGCACGTCATGTTTACACAAGACGTACTTTGGGGGGCAAATGTTATCCCGCCTTTTGGCAAGGCCGAGATACCAAGGAACTGACTGGAAAATAAGGGTCACACGTCCTCAATTTTGAATGATTGTTGGTTTACTACAAAAATCGATGGATTTAGCCCAAGTCCGGATTGGGCTACAATTGATATGGCATGACAAGCAAAGCCGTGGAAACCAACGTTCCAAATTTCGAAGCAATCCGAGTTCGTATGCTCGAGTTACCACTAATGGAAATTGGGGGAAATCCACATTGTTCGAATCCATGGAGCAAGGCCTGGCCTCGAATCCATCCTCCCAGAGCCTTGCCTCGAACCCATCCTCCCAGAGCCTTGCCTCGAATCCATGAAAAGCTCCTTTGCTTCGACTCCATCGGGCAAGCCCTCACTTCGAATCCGTCCAAAGCTTTCCCTAGTTCGAATCCATCAGGGACGTGCCTTCGTTCGAATCCATCAGAGGCAGCCTTCCTTCGAATCCATCCACACCTGCCTTGGTTCGAATCCCTCGAAGTATTTCTATCTTCGGCTCCATCCCATGAAAGTCCTTCGAATCCATCAAGCGAAGAAGTCTTCGCATCGACCAACTATGAAATACTCTGACCGATACGAAGGGCACGTACGAGGATACCTTCGAATCCATAACTTCGAATCCACCAAGTCATAGCAGCTAAAAACAAGGATTCGACCCAGTAAACTCGGATAAAAAGGTGGGTCAACCCGAGAAGCTCGCGTGCCACGTCACCAGGCACATGCTCGACCGATCGATTCGACCCTGTCGATTCGAAGGGATCGATTCGAAGCACATATATCAACTGAAAATGCAATCTTGAATCGATCATAACTTGAGATCTACAAGTCCAAATGCTACGAAATTTTCACAGGAGCTTGCATATACATAGAAGAATGTCCACGCCAAGTTTCATCACGATTGGAAACTTTTTTGATCGATTCGAACCAAGGGTCGAATCGATCCCAAAGTGGGTCCGGATCTCCAAAATTCGGCCATGTGGGCCCCCCACACGTGCCAGAAGTGGTCTCCCCGAATTTTAGGCAAAATTCAGCCTCCAGCACTTATAAATAGAGCCCCCGGTCATTCAGAAAGGGGATCGGAGAATTTCGAGAGTAAGAGAATGCCCGGACGCTGCCAGAATTGCTTCAGAGCACCATTACTGCCCTTGATTTCGAATTTTGGCTTACTACTTGCTGTACTTTGACATTAAAATGTTGTATTCTCCGAATATCAAGCAATAAAGTAACAAAATTTCATAATGGACGTAGGCGAAACACCGAACCACTCTAAATCATTGTCTCTTGTGCAATTTACTTCCTGCTATTTGGAGTTTTTGTTAGATAATCCACGTTTTAATTTACTTTCTTCATTTATTATCTCTTCAAAAACTTCCGACGAGTGTTGTGCCCAATTTTGACACAAACATATTACTTGTCATAATTATATCTAGTCACATTACAAATCTTTTATAATATATATATATGTATGTATGTATGTATGTATATAATTATGTTTAGTCACATCACTCTTATATATATATAATTATATTTAGTCACATAACTTTCTTTTATATATTAACATACAATTAATGATAATGTTTAGTCACATTACTTTCTTTTAAATATATATAATTATTATGTTTAGTCACATCACTTTCTTTTATATAAATATAATTTTTAGGTTTAGCCACATCACTTTCTTTTATATATATATATACATAATTATTAAGTTTAGTCAAATCACTTTCTTTTTCTTGGCAAGGCTAGCTGGTTTTATAGAGGACCGTCCACTTTTTATTACGGACGTAATAAAAACTTGAAATACAGGAGTAAGGTAAAAGCACTTTAACGACTAAGAAAAAGGAAAATACAACACATGATTTTGACTAACATGCCACAACTACTAAAAATTTCACCTAGACTAGGTCTCCTCAGGAGATGGAGAAGCACCAACGTTCGCTAACAACTGGGAAGATACCAAAGGGACATTCCCTATAAGACCAGCAAAAGGGCGGAAAAGGATAGCAAGACAAGGGTTATAATCCACAGAATCGGAAGTGTATATAAAAGATCAATCCCAGGTAGAATCAGCTAGCAGAATTCGACCTCGCATACTGTCCGTCCATATCGACATCTAAGGAATCTCCAAAAGGACAGTAATGAAGGCACCTAAGGTCCAGATGATCATCGAAAACAAATCTAAAAAAGGAATCATCTAAGGGGTTAAATCTCATATCTGATTTGAGATCAACCCAACACCTCTCAGACTCAACCCAAACAATAGGCAAACACGGCGAAACAAGATCAGGAGCAGCTATAGAATTAGTGAATCATCACAAGGGACCACAGAGGTAGAAGGGGAGGTAGGACTAGCCACAGAACATGGAGGCAGGCTCGGGACAGAAACAGGAACTGCAGGAGGAGGGGCAAACAGAGAGTCGGTGGAAGAAACCTTAGGAATCCATTTCCTGAGCGGGGGACGAGGCATAGGGATCTTAGGAGCAGCCATGGAGATAATAGAATGCATGCAGTCGAAAGCCAGGTGGCCAAAGGAGTGACAGGAGGTGCAATTATGTGGAACCCAACCATAACGAACACGGACTTCCACTACATGCCCTACAGCAAGCTGAACAGGAATAGAGGAAGGGAGAGGCTTAAATGGGGATATCTCTATAAGAGCCTTAGCATACGTCAATTTTTCTCATGAAACTGTATTAGAGTCAAAACATTTCAATTTTCCTACGTTGCAAGCTAGTTAATTCAAACCATGCAAAGGCTGAAGTGCAGAGGGAATTTGCGAACAATAAACCCAAAAGAGGATAGAAAGAACTTATTCATGAGCACTTGCCACTGTTGGAGACCAAGGAGTACTATAAAAGGTCTCCTATCAAAAAAAGAAGGCTTGGCCTTAAGAATAAGCCGACGTTCCTCGGAGGAGGAAAACTTAAGGTAATACATGGACTCAATCAGCTTAACATGTAAATT
Organism: Allium cepa; assembly: GCA_030765085.1. Classification (NCBI taxonomy): domain Eukaryota; kingdom Viridiplantae; phylum Streptophyta; class Magnoliopsida; order Asparagales; family Amaryllidaceae; genus Allium; species Allium cepa. The sequence continues at coordinate 594,956,898 of CM060928.1, forward strand.
ACCACGAAGCTTCCAAGCCATTCGACAAACTAAAGACGCATCAAGAAGGCGGTGGTTTGGTTCCAAAAAGAAACCAACCAAATAATCTAACCAATAGTCCACGCTGGCTTGTTACAATTGGAGGAGGGATCATCACTCCATTTTCCTCGACGATTTCAAATTCAATCGGTTTATAATCACCTGCATTATGGGGCAGAGAAGTGAAAAGTGAAGACCATGATTTGGAGCATGCCAGCGAAGGAGCAGCAGGAACTGAAGGACCAGGTTGCTCCACAACATTGGGAATACCAACAGTGGAAATAAAGTTTGAAACTCCAGAACAGTTTTCACTAAGATAGGGAACAAAATTCTCAGTGGCATTAATACAAACACCAGATGAGCATCAAACAAAACTAGAATTATCAGCCGTTGTATTTCGCTTATCACGTCCAGACAGATGTGATAATTATGGTTAATGATTACAAAATCACTTTCTTTTATATATATATATATATATATATATATATATATATAATTATTCTGTTTAGTCACATCACTTTCTTTTATATATATAATTATTATGTTTAGTCATATTACTTTCTTTTATATATACGCATAAATTTACTTATAATTAACTAAGATATGATAAGAGATAATTATGGTTAATGATTACAAATCTATGATGTGACAATAGTTAATATATATATATATATATATTTATATATATAAGTTTATTATTTTTAAAACTATGTCTTGTCACATCACTTACTAAACCAAATTAACATAAGATAATTTATTTTTAAGTGAATTATTATTTAGTTAATTAACTCTTATATATATGTACATATATTGCATAAAGATAAACAACGTTCCCGACAACTTTTCAATGTCGAAAGGTCGAAATTTCAGAAATCGTTCTTCAGTCGCATTTTCTATTTTTCTACGAACTATCTAAATTGGTAAACAAATTTTGAAAATGATTTTACCATCATTATTAGTTATTAAAATGAGTTTATTTTCATCAAATGCTCGTTGCCAAAAGTCGAGGAATAGATCCTTATTCGGAACTGTGCAAACACATCAAAGTCGTATACTCCAATCTTAGCTCAAAAATCTATGGAAAGGAGAAATGATCTACGTCCACCCTACACACTTACTTACCCTACGCACTTACTTAATTGGTTCTACCTAATACCAAATATATTCCCACTAAATCATTTATGAAAACATTTCTTAAACAATTCTTTGTTTCAACTTGGATTATACTCCATTACAGCCTAAGAGTATATACCCTTGTCTGATTCTACTATTCCATTTTGAATTTATCTCCCTAAGAAAACTCAAAATTCAAATACCTGACTTTTATTCCAAAAACTTTTTGAAATGAACCTCTATATTTTAATCATATGACATAACATACGTATAGCCTGAGTAACTCCAAAATGGAACTGGGTATCACCAAATAGTATCATGCTTTGCCTTCCCAAGAAGGGTAATACTCAAGAGAAACGTTTACTATCCGAACACATCTCTTCCCCAATTTTAAGTTAAAAATAATACTATTTTTATTACAAAATCTCATTTTAAAAATAATTTTTTTTATTCTTCCAACAAAACATTTATCATCAACTTACTTTGGGTTCGTTCGGGTTGATCTTGTTTCGATTGTACAATGAAAAAGAGAATAATTTACTAAGTGCACTACAACGTTCGCCTAGGAAAACATCTGATTGTCACTTAGAAGATTATTCTGATCATCATAAAACAATCAAGACTCATTCCTCCTAACCAATCCAAATAAAATCAATTTTAACTTCAATTTTTGTACACCCCGATATTTTACGATAAATATAATTAAAAAGAAATTAAAAGCGCATTTGGTACAGTGGTAAAGGCGCATGTTAACTTCTTTAGTGACCAGGGATTATGTCCCATTGTAGCCCAAAATCTGGAGCGATTATTTTTTAGCTGGTTCGCTTCCAACAATTTTTCTACATATTTCGGCATTGTTTCTAACATGTAGCGGCTTTCCATTCACTCCAGTGATGTAATAAGATGAGATGGCTAAATTCAATTGGTTGAGTGATGTATATAGGCTAGAACAGATAACCATTAACTGTATGAAAGAACTAGATTTAATATAAAATAATCTAGTGGATTATATTCACTCAAACAACCTATAAATAAACCATTTAATCTAAACCAAATCTCTTATTCAGCCGTCGCAATAATTCTGTAGTAAAATTAATGTGCGTTCTTCTTCCTCTTTTTCTCTACTAAATAAAAAACTCTCTACCAAATTGAATTATCTTAACACATTCAAGCTACTTGCGGAATTAAAAGAATCAAAGGGAGAAAGATTAAAGCAAAGTTTTTTTGTACAAGCTTAATTGCCAGGTGAGTAGGAATTAATACGAAATAGTAAAGTAAAGTGGTTCAATTTCAGTTCTTTTCTAGAACATTAATATGAATTAATTTTTGTTATTAATTAAGTATAGATGTAAATTATTACAACTTCTTCTTCTTCTTTTTCCACTTCTCAAATCTAATTCATGTTTGGTTTAAAATATGGGACATATAAATTGTCTATTCACGTTTTACGTCATAAATAAGATTGAAATTTATGTAAACTATTATATCTTCTTCCACGTCTTAATTCTAATTCATTTTTAGGTTGAAATTTGGAACAAAATTTTTTTTATTCACGTTTCATTGCATAAATACGATTTGTTTAATTAAATTGAATTAGAATTGTTATTCATTTTCTAATGGTAGAAGAGGTTAGTTGAATAAATTTAGAATATGTCACTTAAATAAATTTATGGTTTTGATTGACATAATTACATAATTTTGAATATGGTTTTGGAACAAAATTAGAAAGTCTAATTGGCATAATTGTTTGTTTCATATATGGCCTAAAAATGTAATAGTGGAATTTTGTGTAATTAAATGGTTTGTGGCTATTGGATAAAAATTTTGTACAGATTAAATCTCTAAAAGGAGAACGTAAACTAGGGTACAAACAAACCATACGGACTGAACGGACGTGAAATTGAAATACCATTTATGTAAGAAAAAGGAAATTTGTGAAATAACCAAATTCGATGTAAATATGGCCTGAAGAAGATTAATGGAAATAAAAAGTATGTAAACTGCAATGGTAAAATTAGTTAATTTGAAAGCGATTTGGTAGGCAGACCTTGTAAAGGTCTGGATAAATGTTCATGCAGTTAAAACCAAAATATAGTTTTGGTTGTACGTACTAGGAGCGGGCAAGTATGTTCGCAAGGATGTTTGTTACCTTTCATAGGTTGCTAGTATGTATGATAGATAGCATCCACAATCATAGGTTTCTTCAGGAAGATCGACGTGGACGGAAGAGGACAAGTGTGCTCCGACATAGGCTTCTTTAGGCAGATCGTTAGAGGATTTTTCACAATCGACCCAGCTATAGGCGCTCTTTCGAAGGACCGACACTTTGGATAGGGGAAAGTTCATGTTGGTCACCAAGGAGACAGGAGGATAGAAGTCCAGTTTGGCGGAGCCTGAGCGCAACTTCGGGGTCCTGTGAGGTTGCTTGAGTTCAGTGCCGGTCAGACGTAAGAGGCATTTAGTCAAAGTGCACGGGTGAGGAGCTTGACTATCATGCTGTATCACATGGATTGGTAAGGACAGCAGATCCGACAGGCAGATTGACGTTTAGTATTACTGCATGGATGACCTCCCTAGAGTGATAATGGACTTGGGCTTCTTAGGAACTGTATCTAAGAAGGATTCACTGCATTATATTATTCACCCTCTGTGATACCCGGAGAAGACCTTCACTGCATTATATTATTCGCCCTCTGCGATATCCGAGGAAGACATGGAATTGAACTGTTTTATTCTTTTTGCTTCATTTTATTTCTCATGCACCAGACTTTATGTCTGACTCATTCCTATTTTTCCTGTTTTCTCCAAATCACAGGAGGGCATGTCTAGGTTGTAGTTCTTTGCAGCTTGGAGGGTCATTGGAATAGTTGTTACCTTCAGCTTTTGTTTCTTTTGTTTTATGTACTTCGTTTCTCTTCCATACTTTACTCTATATATGGGGACGTATATTGTGAACTTTTTTATGTTTTATGTTTTGGTGGAGATTATATTGGTACTTTTGGTTTCAGAAATAAATTTGGGATAATGTTATTTATAATGAAGCTGTTTTGCTATTAAATTATAATTAGTGAAAGTTTTTTCCGCTGTAATATTTTAATCATGTTATGTTGTTGCCTTAGTCTTTGTACTATGTTATGGATTTTTATTTCACCCTACCACCCATGCTTCTAGTCATTTTTTATTTTCAGGTGCCTAGAGGTGCGGGGTGTCAGTGTTGGTATTAGAGCTAAGGTTTTGGTAATCATACAAATTTTTAAAAATATAAAGGTTTTTGAATAATTTTTAATAGGATATTCCAAATAATACTTTTAAAAGTATATGTATATATTTTGGAAAGAAAAGAAATTTTAAAAATGGGTCCTTTGTATCTCTTCCTTCCTATCTATTGAACTATTTGTGGAGTACCTTATCCCACCTTTTTGATGTCCATAGATAGAAATGTCTGAACCGTAAGAAATCCTCGAAGTTCTTGGCCTTAATATGCATGCTTGGTTTAGACGTTATTTTCAGGCTATTGCACGAACAGAGCCACCAGCTAGGGATGCTGCTCCGGCGGACGGGGCTTCAGCCCATTCGTCGGGCATTCTCGATTTTCCCAAGTTATGCAAGGGCTACACAAGCTTAGGAGGCAAGCCATTTCTTGGCATCGAGTAATATACTGAGGCAAGAACTTAGATCCGTAGTTATGAGTGGATATTTGGACTTATGGGATTGGAGGATTTGGCCGAAGGCAGTTGGCTTCATGGCAATTGCAGGGAGAGGCTCTTTGTTGGTGGGAGATTATGGAGGCTGATAATTTGACTTGGGTGGATTTTCGTACTAGGTTTGAGAGGAAATTCTTATCGCAAGCTGAAGATGGAGTGCAGCTAGAGAAATTTATATAGCTCAAGCGAGGGGATATGACAGTTAAGGAATATGTTAATCAGTTCAATGAGCTTACCAGATTTGGACTAGACCTGATCAATACTCCTCATAAGAAGGCTCTGAAGTTGCCTAAGTGTTTGAGTCAGCCAATGCAGATTTTGGTGGTGAGCCACATTCCGATGGGAGCCACTTTTGAGGGATTAGTGGAGATAACTTTACTTGCTGATACTGAGAAGAAAGGAGATATGGTGCAGAAGAGTGATGGGAAGAAGCAGTGGAAAGGAAAGAGGAGAGGAGGAGGGTTAGGTGGAAAAAGGACAAGGAAGGACTGGAAGTGAAATACTTGTGAGAAACCAGGTAATATTTCTAAGGATCGTAGAGGGGAAGGAGAGCGACCAAGACTGAGGTGCTATCTTTGCGATCAAGTGGGCCATATGAAAAAGGACCGTCCGCCAACGCCCAAGGGCAGCTCACAGACACTTTCACAACCTACTCAGGCTTATGCGTTTGAGGCAGCTCCTTCCTCTAGTACTCATCCGGTCGTGGACAATGGAAAAGATGGTTATCATCAAAGGTGTGTTATCTATCTCTGATTTTCCTATTAGTACCTTATTTGATTCGGGAGCTTTGCACTCTTTTATATCTAGTACACTTGTAGAGTCTTAGTCTTGATGCTTGCTTAGTGACCAAACTGGTAGTAGTATCAAATCCCATAGGAGGATCGGCCTGTCCATGCTATGTCGGGATTTGAAATTGTTTATTTTAGGGGTTGAGTTTGACTGTAGTGCCTTTGTATTGGGCTTTTCCGGGTTCGGGTTGATTCTTGGTATGGTTGGCTATCCATGTATGGTGTTGTTCTTGATTGCGATAAGAGGGTAGTGAGGTTAGGCACTTGTAGTGGATGTACCTTAGAGGTATCTAGTGATCCTAGAGGATCAGTCATGTTGAGCTACCTTTATTCTCTTGCCTTATCGCCCGATAGTTTGAGTTCGGTAATCGTTGTTAGAGACTTTCCAAATGTTTTTGAGGAGGTCGCTGGCCTTCCTTCTTGAAGAGAGATAGATTTCAAGATTTGTCTTGTTGATAATGCCAAACCGGTTTCTTTACCGGTAAGGCATTTGGCTCCTAAGGAACGTCATGAGTTGAACAAGAAGATTTGAGAGCTTTTTCGAGAAAGGCTTTATTCGTAGGAGCATTTCTGAGTGAGGCGCACCCGTCGTCTTTGCCACTAAAGCGGATGGCTCTCTCAGACTTTGCATGGATTATAGGGAGCTTAATAAGCTGACAAAGAAGAATTGTTATCCTCTTCCCCGTATAGACGATCTCTTCGACCAGTTATAATGAGCTAAGATATTTTCTTAGCTCGATTTGGCCATAGGATTTCGTTAGTTGCGTGTAGCGAAGGATAGCATCGAGAAGACTACATTTTGGACTCCGGATGGGTTATTTGAGTGGTTAGTCATGCCATTTGGGCTAACCAATGCTCCGACATATTTTGTGGACCTAATGAGTCGAGTATTTCGTGAATCGTTGAACAAATTGGTGGTGGTGTTCATCGACGACATTTTGGTTTATTCTCGAAGCAAGGAGGAGCACACTGTTCACTTGGAAGAAGTTCTTAGGACCCTATGAAAACATAAGTTGAAGGCAAAGTTCTCTAAATGCAACTTTTGGAGGGATGAGGTTTTCTTTTTGGGACACATCGTTTTGGAGGATGGACTTGTAGTAGATCCAGCAATTGTAGTAGCAATACAAGATTGGCAAACCCCCTAAGAAAGCCATGGAAATAAGGAGTTTCCTTGGTCTTGTGGGCTGCTATAGGAAGTTCATTAAGGACTTCACTAGGATATCAGCTCCACTTACCCGCCTTACCAAGAAGAACTCGGATTTTGTTTGGGATGCCAAGTGTGAGAATGCCTTTGGTCGATTGAAGGAAGCTCTGACTAGCGTGCCCTTATTGATATTACCGGATGAAACCAGGCCTTTCTCAGCTTATACGGATGCCTTTGGTACAGGGCTAGGGGCGGTACTGATACAAGAGGATAAGGTAGTGTGCTATGCAAGTAGATAGTTGAAAATGCATGAGAAGAACTACTCGACGCATGATTTTGAGTTGGCAGCTATAGTTTTTACTCTCAAGTCTTGGAGGCACTATCTCTTAGGAGAAAGATTTGAGCTTTTCATGGATCATAAGTCTTTGAAGTATCTATTCTCTCACAAAGACTTGAATTTGAGATAGAAAAAAATGGATGGAGTATTCAGCTTCTTATGACTTTGAGATTTCTTATAACCCTGGCAAGTGTAATGTAGTGGTAGATGCATTGAGAAGACGCAAAGTGGTTTTAAGTCCTCTTTTTTGGAATGGAAGCATTTGGAGTACATTGCTACCTTTGATTTTAGACCTCCATCTAATTTAGCTCTGGGATTGCTAGCAGCCTCGACGTCCAGCCTACTTTGATGAAGAAGATTGGACCAAGGCAAGGTGAGGACGAAGAGTTAAATGACATTTCAGATAAGCTTGATAGAGGAGAGTCATCACCACATCTTAGGTGTTATACCATGGACACTAGGGGATGACTAAGAATGGATGGTAGACTTTGTGTTCCCCACAGTGAGGATTTAGTAGATTCGGTGTTGGCCGTGTCACATCATTCTAGGACGACACTGCACCTCGGTGGTGATGAGATGTACCGAAATATGAAGAGGGTATTCTATTAGCCGGAATGAAGAAGAGGGTGGCATCGTATGTATCGAAGTGTATCATTTGCTAAACGGTAAAAGCGGAACATAAGAAGCAAGGAGGAATGCTGCAGCCATTGGATATTCCATTATGGAAATGGGAGAGGATCTCTATGGACTTCGTGGATGGATTACCAAGGTCACGGAGAGGAAACATGAGAATTTTGGTCATTTTGGATAGACCGACGAAGAGCGCTCATTTTATACCCATTAAGAGTATGAGGACAGCAGCTTCTTTGGTGACTCTTTATGTAAGGAAGATAGTTAGGCTTGATGGAGTTCCTGCTAGCATTGTGAGCGAAAAAGATCCATTATTCATCAGCAAATTTTAGAGAAGTCTTCAGCAAGCCTTGGGAACGGAATTGAATCTGAGCACGACATATCATCCTCAAACAGATGGACAGACTGAGAGGGTAAATAGGGTTTTGGAAGATTTGCACAGACTGTGCATCATTGACTTTGGAGGCTCTTGGGAAGACCACCTACCTTTGGTGGAGTTCGCGTATAATAATAGTTATCAAGCAAGCATTAGGATAGCACCGTTCGAGGCTCTCTATGGCAGACCATGTAGATCACTAGCTTATTGGTGGGATACCACCGATAGTATATTGCTTGGACCAGACTTGGTGAGGGAAACTTCCAAGAGGGTGGATTTGATTCACAAGAGGTTGAAGACTGCACAAGATAGACAAAATTCATATGCCGACAGAAGACATTCAGATTTGGAGTTTAAGGTTGGAGATAAGGTTTTATCAAGGTTTTTCCTCTGAGAAACGTTATGAGATTTGGCTCAGTAGGTAAGTTGGCACCGAGATTTGTAGGACCCTTCCTATTACTGCATGGATTGGAAAAGTGGCATTCAGAGTTGATCTTCCAAGTAAGTTGGCAGGAGTTCACGATGTTTTTCATGTTTCGCATCTGAGGAAGTGTCTACATGATTCTGCAGTAGTAGTAGAACCCGATCAGCTAAGGGAAGTGAAGGTAGAGCACGAATCACTTATGTGTCATACATCCACCCGTATACTGGAACGCGGCATCAAGAGATTATGCAACAAGGAAGTTCTTCTAATGAAGGTTCAGTGGGGAGATGACCCCAAGAAGTGCACATGGGAATCCGAGGAGAGAATTTGAACTTCTTATCCTTTTGTATTTGAAGGTACACTTCACATATCCTATCTTTGATCTTTCCTTAGTTAGGGTTTTTTCGATAATCTTTAGGTGAAACCAATGGATGGTAACTTGGTTGTAAACATGTTATTAGGGCATGTTATGTTTGATGGATGAAAATGATTGCAAGTGGATGCCAATGTTTGCAAATGGATGCATTGCATGCACTAGATAGATATTATTAGGATAATCGGCCAACTAGGTACACACACCTGCATATGCGTGCCCATTATCTATTGCATTCATATGTAGTTGTATGTATATATATGTATGTGTGTGCGCGTGCATGTGTGCGTAAATGGATGTTGCATATGGGTGAATGATTGAAACATACATATAGAATTATCAATTATACTTGGGTAATTGCATACATTTGGTTGCATGGCATATGCATACTTGCATTACAGAAGGTCAGCTAAATCAGTAGACCGACTAGCTTTTTGCATTAGGCAAGTTCATATGCATTTCACTTTGCATAAATCATAAATTGCATTAGTTAAAAATAAGGATAATGGTAGAAATTAATGATGGTTGAGTAGACGAATGTAGCTCTTGGATGTTGGTTGTTAATTACGTTCTTTTGTCTTTGGAGATCTCGTGGACGAAATCCTTTAAAGGGGAGAATGTAACACCCCGATAATTTACAGAAAATATAATTAAAAAGAAATAAAAAGCATATTTGGTACAGTGGTAAAGGCTCATTTTGACTTCCTCAGTGACCAGGGATCAAGTCCCGTTGTCCTCCAAAATCTAGAGCGATGTTTTTTTAGCTGGTTCGTTTTCAACAATTTTCCTACGTAGTTCAGTGTTGTTTCTGACATGTGCGGCTTCCCATTCGCTCCAGCGATGTAATAGGATGTGATAGCTAAATTTTATTGGTTGAGTGATGTGTATGGGATAGAATGGATAACCATTAAGTATATGAAAGAAGTAGATATAATCTAAAATAATCTAATGGATTATATTCACTCAAACAATCTATAAATAAACCATCTAACCTAAACCTAATCTCTTATTCAGCCGTCGCCATAATTCTACAATAAATTAATGTGCATTATTCTTCCGCCTTTTCTCTACTAAATAAACAAATCTCTACCAAATTAAATTATCTATATATATTCAAGCAATTTGGGGAATTTAGAAGAATCAAAGAGAGAAAGATTAAAGCAAAGCTTTTTTATACAAGCTCAAGTACCAGGTGAGTTGAATTAATATGAAATAGAAAAATAAATTAGTTCAATTTTAGTTCTTTTCTGGCACATTAATAAGAATTAATTTCTATTATTAATTGAGAATAGATGTAAATTATTACAGCTTCTTCTTCCACTTCTCAAATCAAATTCATGTTTGGTTTAAAATTTAGGACATATAAATTGTCTATTCACGTTTTACGGTATAAATAAGATTGAAATTTATGTAAGTTATTGTATCATCTTCTTCTTCCACTTCTCAATTCTAATTCATGTTTGGGTTGAAATTTGGAATAAACAAATTGTTATTCACGTTTCATGGCATAAATAAGATTGGCTTAATTAAATGGAATTACAATTGTTTTTCAATTTCTAATGGTAGAACAGGTTAGTTGAATAAATTCAGAATATGTTACTTAAATAAAATTATGGTTTTGATTGATATAATTACATAATTTTGAATATGGTTTGGAACAAAATTAGGAAGTCTAATTGGCATAATTATTTGTTTTATATGTGGCCTAAAAATGTAAAGTGAAATTTTGTGTAATTAAATGCTTTGTGGCTATTGGATAAACATTTTGTACGAATTAAATCTCTAAAAGGATAACATAAATTGGAGGGGGAATGTAAATTAAATGGACACTAAAGGATAGTTTAAATCTGTAACAAAATGGTATAAAAATTATAGACATACCATACGGACTAAACAGACGTGAAATTGAAATACCATTTATGTAAGAAAAAGGAAAATTGTGAAATAACCAAATTGGATGTAAAAACGGCCTAAAGCAGAATAATGAAAACAAAAGGTATGTAAACTGTAACGGTAAAATTAATTAATCTGGAAGCATTTGATAGGCAGACCTTGTAAAGGTCTGGTTAGGTGATTCATGCAGTTAAGACCAAAATATAGTTTTGGATGTATGTACTAGGAGAAAGCAAGTAGGTTCGCAAGGATGTTTGTTACCTTTCATAGGTTGCTAATACATAAGATAGATAACTTTCGCAATCATAGGCTTCTTCAGGCAGACCGACGTGGACGAAACATGACAAGTGTGCTCTGACGTAGTCTTCTTTAGGCAGATCGGTGGAGGATTTTGTACAGCCGACCCAGCTACGGGCGCTCTTTCAAACTACCGATATTTTGGATAGGGGCAAGTCCACGTTGGTCACCGAGGAGACAGGAGGATAGGAGTCCAGTTTGGCGGAGCTTGAGCGCAACTTCGAGGTCCTGTGAGGTTGTTTGAGTCAGCGTCGGTCAGACGTAAGAGGCATTTAATCACACTACATGGGTAAAGAGCATGACTTTCATAGTGCAGCACGTGAATAGGTAAGGCAATAGGTCCGACAGGCCGATTGACGTTTAGTATTAATGCATGGTTGACTTCCCTAGAGTGACCACGGACATGGGCTTCTTTGAAAGTGTATCTAAGAAGGATTCACTGCATTATATTTTTCACCGTCTGCGATATCCGAGGAAGACCTCGAATTAAACTTTTTATTCTTTCAGCTTTATTTTATTTCTCATTCACCAGACTTTATGTCTGACCCATTCCTATTTTTTCTATTTTTCCCAAATCACAGGAAGGCGGGTCTATGTTGTAGTTCTTTGCAGCTTGGAGGGTCATTGGAGCAGTTTGTTATCTTTAGCGTTTATTTCTTTTATTTCATGTACTTCGTTTCTCTTTTCCGTACTTTACTCTATATATGGGGACCTATATTGTGAACTTTTTTATGTTTTATGTTTTGGTGGAGACTACATGGTACTTTTGATATCAAAAATAAATTTGGGATAATGTTGTTTATAAAGAAGCTGTTTTTCTATTAATTTATAATTAGTGAAAGTTTTCTTCCGCTGTAATATTTTAATCTTTTTTTGTTGTTGCCTTAGTCTCTGTGGTATGTTATGGAATTTATTCCACCCAACTAGCCGTGCTTCTAGTCGTGCCCGATTTTTAAGGTGCCTTGAGGTATGGAGTGTCACAATTTTCATTCTCTAAATTTCATACTTGAACCAAAGTTTCTTTTCAAATACTATTATTATTTTCAAAGTCTTGAAAATCATTTTTCAAAAACACTGGGATTTAGGTTCTCAAGTTTTCATCCTAAATTCTTTTTAATTAAAAGACTTATCTTATTCAAAGGAAAGTACATAAACATTTGCACAATAGTCGATGCTCAAACTAGAAGAGTGTGACTAACCAAACCTTATATGATAATAATAAAATATTATTATCTCCCAACAACATCACGTCATAAATACCTATACTATTTTCAAAAATCGTTCTTTTTTATATACAAAATATACACTGGGTAAAATTATTTCATTACCCTAATTTCAAAACAATATTGTGTTCGTTTTTCTAGCTCAAGTGTTTAGGAATCCCTATCGATAACGTTGGCCAAGCGCATCGACCAAAATTCATTTCCTATTCAACTGATCAAACAACACAATATAAACATTTTTATATCGCTAAAAATACAAGTTCTTATATAATATACACTCAAACTCATTCTAGGGTGTCACTTACCCTATCTCTAATGTCTTTACCTAACCAAAGTCAAGGTTCTTGTTATCGTTTAGCTCTGATACCAAATGTAATGAACCGGATTTTTCGAGCCTCGAAAATCGACACTAATATATCCACTGCGTCACATATCGAACATTCAAGTGCCAAAAGTACCGATTTGTTAGGGTGAAAGAAGAAGGTAGAAGATAGAAGAAAACTAAACAACACATAATCTCACAACGAAGCGAATAATATATAATACAATGGTGATCTTTACAGAAAGGAAATATCTTTATTCGTATATACAACATCAAAGTACACTAGGCATATCCTAAATTTGGACAGTTATAGAAACCTGTCCTTATTTCGACTACCATACATACTCTATAATACAGCAGAGAAAAGCATACGTAAATACGTCTGGACAATCCAGCTCCTCTCCAACTCCAAAGTATCCACCTAAACCAAGGAAAACATGCTCGGTCTGACCCGAGCATTGCATGGAGTAACACCCGGGTCATTTTGGCAAACCAGCATGAGTAAAACTCGATAACAAGTAATTACCAAAATTATTTCTACCTTTGAAAACTTTTCAAACAAATGGTATCTCGTAAGGCCACACTACACATAAAATCGAACGAGTTTTTACCTCACGATAACTAAAAAAATTATATCAAAATCTAGTGATATTATCATAATGTCTAGGTTTAAAGAAAATAGATAAAATAGTTGAAATGCTTGCATCTCACATTCCAACTTAATCGGTTCTACAATCAAAAACGTAAGGCACGTATTGGAGATGGGATCCCAACATTAGTAAGGTAAAGGACTACCTTTCGATGATATGCCTCTAGAAAATGCACTAATGTTAACACAGAGTCGGCCGCCCCCTTTAACATGACAGACCGGATTACCTCACCCCCTTGACATCGAGGCCATATACTACCATGGTATTTGCACACAAACCAACTTTGAAAGGGACATCTAGAATGGGGTGACCGCTCCAACGGTCACTAACCACATAGCTCTAACGCATGTCATGTTTTTGCCACTCCTCCCAGTTATAAGGCTTGAGGCTATGTTTTACCTTTCGAAATAGAAATCCATCTTGAAATGCTAACACTACCCTCCAGGCATCAATGCAATGCCAACATTCATCCATATAAGTTCGTTCTGGGTTTGGAAACTGAAGGCACTAACTCTACTACATCCATTTTGGAATCAACTTCAGGATTAGTAGTAGTAGCCCTTGCGCTTCAAAGAGAACCATCTTTAATCATCATCAAGATGTCTTCCACTCGAACGCGCATGTTCGTTTGAAGTGGTTTTTGAATATATAAATCCGATCGCGGTCTCTCTGTACATCGATAATTTCCGGTTGACTCATTCCCGAATCTTTTAAAAGTAAGTATTCGAGACCTTATCGGTGAACTTGAAATTACGTTCATACTTCCTAATTCAAATTGGGTCAAACTTGATAGTTGGTTATATAACTATCAATAAAAAACAACCAATCATGGTCTAATTTTCATAAGGGATCCACTAAGCCTTTAATAGTTCTCTTTAATTAAAAAGATACTTTATACAATTTGATCAAAAGATCTTTTCAAAACACTATTTCTAAACCCCTAACTTTCCCTTTAAACTTGGAAACAATTCACATTTACCAAAAACAATTTGGAAATCCCCTCTTCAAAATTCTATATTAAATGGCCAACAATTCTCTTTTAAAAATATCACCTACAATTAAACCCATTTACTTCACTTTCCAAACCTCTTTATAAAGTTCCAAACTACATTAAACTTGCTTTGAAATCTCTAAAATGATTTATAAATCTCTTTCCAATTTAAAATTCTTTATTGAACTTCTTTATAAAACCTTTATAAAATTTCCTTTATAAAATATCAATTACAAATTATCTTTTGTAAAACTCTTTAAGTAAACCTTTAGTAAAATTCCTTTATAAACAAGTTATTACTTATAAATAATTTTACAACATAATAGCACAACTTGGAAATCATTTTTAAACTTTAAAATCTAAATTGATTAAAGAATTTAAGTTAATCCAAAACACACTTTAGAATTTCAAAAAGAGGCTTAGCAATCCTAGTGGTACTGGTTTAAGTTACCATTCACTTTCAATTCCAATTCACTTAACAGTTATTTACATAAGCAACAAGTATGTAAATACTACTCATATCCAAATCAGGGAATAACATATCAATATGAAGTAACTATCATATACATGTCCAAATAACATAATAGCAGAAGGATGATTTGTCCTACTGAACAGATGTCTAAACAATTCAATCAATTCATAGGAGAACGAGGATTTATTCCACTAACACATGTCTACACAATTAAAACATTAATATAACTCATTAACAATTGTTTTGTCTACTTAATGGTATCGAATTTGAATCCCTTATGTTCAAAACCATCTTTGAAAAATAAGTACCTTTAAAACAATTTGATTCTCGAAACAAAAGATTTAAAACTTAAATCTCCCTTTCAAAATGATTAATTACAAGTTAAGCTCTTTATTAAATCATAATTAATCTTTATTAAATTTGAACTTGATTTAATTATAAATTAATAAATAATTAAACCTTTAGTAAATAATTTATTTATAAATTAACCCTTAATTATCCTTTATTAATTATTAAAATATAATTATTTCCTTCATTAGTAATTAACTATTGATTAATCTCAATTGATTAATTTAATAATATTTTAATTAAAACTTAAATAATAAATTAAACCTTTAATAAATAATTATTTTAAATTAAAATCTTAATTAATTTATAACTAAAAATAATTAAAATTACCTTAATAATTAACCCTATATTAAATTAACAATTAATTAAAAACAAATCATATACTTAACTCATAATTAATTAAAAAAATTAATCTTGCTTCAATTAATAAATAATTAAAATTAATCATACCTTTGAAAGATAATTAATTAGTATCCTATCCTCAATCAATTAAAATTAATAAACCTTGTTTAATACTTAATTAATTATTAATTATCAAAACTAATTGATAAATAAATAAATATTGAATTCTTAATTAACTTTCTTTAAACATCATTTTTAAGTTTGTAATACATTTTTAAAACACTTTTAATTGGAAAAAATGCAAATTTTGCAAAAATTGGATTTTTAAGCGAAACTGCGTCTATAGTGACTTTCGCCATGGATACCCGTAATCTTGACTTTGTTTTCTTACTTTCTACTTTGATAAATTATCACTTTAAAACTTTCTAGATTTTTGAAAATATAAATTAAGTATTTTAAAAACAAAACAAAGTTTTTAACTTTAAAAATGATTTGATTTAAAAATCCAAGCTCATATTTTCACGTAAGGATCTTGGTCGACAATCCAACTCAAGGTGCTAACTTCTAGCTTACTAATTTAACGTTTTCATTTTAGTTTGCTAACATAGCTTCAAAAGTTACTTATTAACTTGACTTAACATGTTACTTACTAACAGGACTTAACTTACTAACTTAAGTTACCCGCTTTCTTACTTATTTCACTTACTACCCTTCCACTTACTAGTTTAACTTTCTAGTTTCTCTTTCTAGTTCACAACTTGTTTACTTACTAACAAATGTCTATACAATATATACGTGCCAAAAACCAACCATAATCAAGATTACATCATATAAACAAGTTTACAACTTTCCAAAACAATAATATAGACAATGTCATCTCATGTCAACCATATCATAAGCAACCAAACACGTAACAATCCAACATAAATTTGCATATATTATTCATCAATATAATTAACATAGAAAAGTTTAAAACTTTTTTGTTTAAACTAAGTTTACTCACCAAATTCCATCTAAACAAGACTAAACAAAGATAACACTTGAATCTAAGTTAGAATTATGTTTTCCCTTCTAGAAAAGTGAAGTTTTTGCTAGCCTTAAAGGCTAAAGTAGGTTCGGCCTTACTAAGGGAGCTTGGCCATGGCATGTTTAAGGAGGTGCGTGAGCTTGATAATGAAAGGAGAAGAGGCAGAAAGGAAGAAGAAGTGTTTTAAACAAGTTTTATAAGGATTTCTAATTTTTCTATTCCTCTCTCAAGGCTAAAAGAATAAGCCATGTAAATTTTAACAAGAAAGAAAATGAAGGAAATAAAAGCAAGGAGAACAAAAAGAGAATGCATGGGTATATATAGGCGCAAAATGAATTAAATAATATAAATTGTCATAATTACAACAAGTCACATCACTTTCTTTTATGTATATATAATTAATTATAATGTTTAGTCATATCACTTTCGTTTTAATACATATAATTATTATGTTTAGTCACGTCACTTTCTTATATACATACATATATATATATATAATTATTATGTTTATTCATGTCACTTTCTTATATATATATATACACATATAATTATTCTGTTCCGTCACATCACTTTCTTTTATGTATATATATAATTATTATGTTTAGTCACATCACTTTCTTTTATATATATATATATATATAAGTTTAATTATTAATTAACTAACATGTGACAATAGATAATTATAGTTAATGATTACAATTCTAGGATGTGACTATACTTAATATATATATATATATATATAAGTTTATTATTTTTAAAACTATGTCTTATCACATCACTTACAAATCCAGAGTAACATAAGATAATTTATTTCTAAGTATATTATTTTTAGTTAATTAACTCATATATGTACATATAGTGCACAAAAATGAACAATCTTCCCGACAACTTTCCGGTGTCAAATGGTCGAATTTTTGGAAATTGTTCTTCGGTCACATTTTCTATTTTTCTGCGAACTATTTAATTTGGCAAAAGTATTTTGAAATGATTTTACCATCATTATTAGGTAATTAAAATGATCTTGTTTTCATTATAGAACCTATATATTGAGTATTTAAAATTAATTAAATATTCACTTATCAAAGCAGTGAAATTCCTGGTCGTCACATAGATTATTTTGACCATTTTAGTTTACTTCATACTTTTGTATTATCTAATAGTCATCATGTATTTGATATAGTACTTTTGGACGTGATGTATATATTGTTGGGTCTAATACTGAGATTTGTAGACCCACATTTTGTCATTGTATATTACTCCATTGTGATCTATGATTCTAATTTATTTATATTATATATTGTTCTGGATATTTTAAATCGTGTGTTTATTACTTTGTATTAATATTTTACACACCAAATTTTCTGTTCAAACCCTCTAAAAGGTAATAAAGCGTGTCAGTGTTAGTCCGAAGACATATACACATTCGATCGCCCTTGCACTGTCGTATTCTCCGTGTTATTAGACGACATTACTTTTAATGCTCTTTAATAATAGGGGTATAGCGATGGGGTCGTTACAAGATCACATTGAACACTTTATATAAATTGTAACAATCCAGATTTTTCCATCATTAATTTTGAATATTTAAATGATTTAGATATTTGTTTTGGGATTATAATTTTTCAATAAGATTTTGAAACTGATGTTTCAACTAATATTGTCAAATTTTGAAATTGTCGATTTAACAGACGCGTTTAAAATAGCGATCTGGGGCATAGTCTCGGATTTCGATGAAACCAGTTACATTGGATCTGTAATAGTATATTATTATCGAATTTTAAATTTCATAGTGTTTGGATTTACCGTTTGGTCGTACGATCTGGAAACGCCTAAAAATAATTTAATTTAAATAGCCAATTTAAAAAGCTATCTTCTCCATATGATTGAATTAGGTTCTGAAACTTGTTCCATTGGGTTCAGAATAGCGGTATAACATTAAAAATGCTAGACGGCACGCCTCGATAGGGATTGTAGCTTTTTAGTTACCCAATACGAGATATTTTCAATATTAAATTAAATAGAATCAAATCAAATGTCAAACTTGAGCCACCCTAACCACGTGCTTAGCCAACCTATGCCTGTTCTCTTTGTTTAAACTCGCATTTGTCTCTTTCCTTCTTCAAAACGGAAAAAACTAAATTGAAAAAGAAAAAAATAAAATAAAATAATTGAATCGTATTCGATAATAATCAAAAAGCCTGGAACGACAAAAGGGGGAGTCACGATGCTTTATGGGAGGCGATAGAGAAGTCGCAGCAAGGGAGAGTTTTGGTGGTTGGTCGATGAAGGCTTCGCGTAGTTCGAAGGCGTGCATGGAAGGTGGATCTTGGCAGCGTATGGCAGTGAGGGATGGAGCGCTTCGCATGTGCGTGGATGAGGAGAGGCCTTCCGTTTCAAGGATCGGACTATTTACATATGCAATTTGGTTTCATCTGGCATATTGAGCTATGTGTTACTCGGTATGGAGGAAGCGACTGCTACTATCGTGTTTGACAGTTTAGGGTTATGCTCGGCAAGGCTGGGGTTTGTGTTTGATAGAAGAGGGATTAGGCAGTTCGAAGTCCGGGTTGGAGTTTGTTGCAAGTAGTGGTTTCGGTTGATGAATTTAGAGGCGATGCGGTTGAGATTAAGTGGTGCAATAGTTGAGGTGGAGGCGGCTTTAGCTGCAGGTCTGATAAAGAGAGATAGGGTATAAATAATTTAATTTTATTAAATTTAATAAAGTTATAATTAGTAAGTATATAAAAAATTGTTAACTTCCTTAATTTGTAAATTATTCTTGTGAGGTTCAAAGTTATAAACACTACACAATGGAATAAATTTGGGATTGGAATGATTTACAAATTCCAAAATCAAGGTGAGTAAAATCTCAGTCATTTGGATTACTGCTGTTAATTTAAAGTATTAAAATTAATTATTGTATGATTGATTGAATTTATAATTATTATCAGTTTGGATGTTATATTATATATAGTAGTATATATATAGTTGGATATATTTCTCGCCTTTGGAGCGGATGAGACCCTATGCGCCCCCATAAAAGCGGATGAACCTATATTACCGCGATATCATGCCTCATAGCGGAATTGGTATATTTTTATGTTATCTAACATCTATGGATGCAGGGAAACAGGTTGGAGGATCCAACTGGATTCCTCAAATATATTTATTGTTTTTCATATATAGTGATATATGTTGGAATTGAATAATTTGTTATAGGTTATTGTTGTAATTTGAATTATTGGATGTTATAGTAGCATTGCCCTTAATTTTGGTATTTTAAATACCATAAATATTATTTTTAAATTTAAAGGAAATAAAAAGAATTTGGATATAAAAATATTTATGTTGGGATTTGGATTTATTCTAAAGGAAATTAAGTTAGATAAAAAAATATTTGATCTTAGATGTACTTAACTATTCATAAATTGTTTTAAATAGAGATTTTAAAATAAATTATATAAAGATATTCGAAAATGATATTCTGAAAAATATGAAGAGGATTTGAAATCGATATTAAAAATAGATTTGAAATTTGTATGGAATTTATCAAGAAAGGGATTTATGAAAATGAGATTTTATAAATGGGATTAGTTTTATAAACAAGTGAAACTCAAAGGTGTTTATAAATTTATAAAGGATGATTATAAATAAGGAAAAAATGATGTCCATTGATGAATTGTAAATACGAATTTACAATATGGATTTCTATCGAGATATGGAAATCAGTTTTTGGAAAAAATAGAGGAATCAATTTTGGAAATATGAGAATGATTTTGAAATTGAAATGCAATCGATGTGGTATGAGTCGAGAGATATTTATAAATTGAAATTGGAATATTGGATTTTAAATAGATTTTTGTCGAGAAATTAAAATTGTTTTAAAATGATATTTTTATTTATTAAATATGTAATTTAAAA
This sequence comes from Allium cepa, assembly GCA_030765085.1. Lineage (NCBI taxonomy): Eukaryota > Viridiplantae > Streptophyta > Magnoliopsida > Asparagales > Amaryllidaceae > Allium > Allium cepa. The sequence continues at coordinate 594,977,291 of CM060928.1, forward strand.
AACTATTATTTATATTATAATATTTTGAAAAAGTTAGTTATTCAAGTATTTAATAATTATTAAATAAATTCTAATTTTTATATTCAGCCTTGTAAATCTATTAGTTTATTTAAAAATGAACTGGAAATTAATTATCTATGTTATATAAAGTGTTTAAATATTTTAAATAATTACTTGAATATGTTTTTAAAATGAATTGTTATTTAAAAATACTTATTATATATATAGTTTTGAAATAATTGAAATTTATTTATAAATCCTCTCGAGATTTGTAAACTGGTTTATTCAAAGGTTTTGATTTTATAAGAGAAATCTTATAGTGAAATTCTAAGAACTTACGAAAATTTCCAAAGTATTTAAGTATAGAAATTTTGGAAAAGAATTAAAATTCACAAAAGAAAGTTAGAAATTGTAGAAAAACAACCATTTTTGCAAATCCAAGGTTTCAAAACTCAAATTTCTTCAATTCAAGGTGTGATTTCTTCAAACTAAAGTAAAATTAGAAGGTAATCAAATCCATAACCATATTATTTCATCAAATCTATGTTTTTGAGATGTGATTTACTGATTACAATAAATTTCTTGTTTGCATGCATATATTTCTTTCCGTATAGGTTCCTTGAGGCTAAAACCACCATCAAGCTCCAATCTTTCAACCCCAATTCCAGACTTTTGCACTGTAAAAGCAAGGTGAGTTGAATAACTCACAAAAACTAGCTAACCTAAGCTTCAAAATTTCCAAAAAGCAGTGAGAAATAACTCTTCGTATATTGATTTCTGAAGAATTTTTATCTCTGTTCAAAACTGATTTGTACCGCCTCTTTGCATGCAAATATCTTTCAATTCCGGCAACGAAATGCTGCCGGATTTCTTTCATTTGTTAGTTCAGATGTAGTTGTACATGCCTGTAAAATTTCATTGCCAAACATATTTGTTTGATGCCTAAAAACTACACTGCAAAATCAATAGAAGCATTGTAATTCACTGTACATTTCCGTTTTTGATCTGTTGCAAACACGGCCTGAGTCCATGTTTGAGACAGCGTATCTTTATCATTTCCTATCAGAATTCACTGATTCTTTTTTATTTGAAAGTTGAATTTTTCTACTATGCGCATACCAATTTTCGATTCAATCAGAGGTGGTTTGGTCATCTGTTTCATGCCCGTAAGTTGAACCCGAGATGGTTTTCAAACCTGGGAATATTTTCGTTTTCTAAGCTGTTACAAACATGGCCTGAGTCCATATTTAAGACAGCGTACCTTTTTCATTTCCTGTCAGAATTCATTGATCTGTTTTTTATTTTATAGTTGAATTTTTCTAATATATACATACCAATTTTTAGTTCAATCAGAGGTCGTTTGGTCACGCGTTTCATGTCTGAAAGTTGAACCCGAGAGAGTTTTCAGACCTGGGCAGAATTCAACATTGCCTGAGTCCATGTTTGGAATTCCATATCTTTACCCTTTAAATTCGGAATTTAGTGAATCTCTTTCCAATTCATATTTAAATTGTTCTACTTTGTATATGTCAAAATTTAGACCATTCCGAGGTCATTAAGCCACTCAAATTATGTCTGAAAGTTGAACCCGGAGAAGGTTTCAGACCTGGGTATTGTTTTTGCCTATGCATTTTTATGTGTTCCGCCTTCTTTTTCCATTCGCCTTTTGACTTCTACTTCGTGTTTTTGTGATATTTATGAACTGTTTTGAGGGATGTAATGCCTATTCTAGGCTAACCAAGATTTTGGAGAATTTGAGATTCAAATTGGATCGTTTTTTAAATGAATTCGAGTATCGGTTTTGAGAGATTTCCTTGTTTTTCTTCGTTCGAGCACGGATTTTTTTAAACAGTTTTGAAGTAATTTTAAAAAAACTGGCATTTAAAATAATTATTATATAATATTTTTAAAGTATTTTCAAATATAACATCTATTTATTCTTTATAATAAGGGAATTTTCAAATATGGTTTCAAAATTAATTTCTAAAATGGTTTTAAAAGCTCGTTTTCTCAATTAAATTATCTTATATATAAATACACGTTTTTGCACTATTCGAGCGAATGAGAATTAAATGGTTTGGTAAAACATGTGGTATGGGACACGTGCGTTTATCTTATTGGTTAATTCCAGACTTGTTCGTTTGATCATTTTGACCTTCGGGTCGTGTTTACCGATGAAATGAGGTAAACATTTTACTGCTTTCTAGTGTGGCATTTACTAGCGGTTAGTAAACCGCTTAGTGCGAACGTGTGATATGGGATGCACGTTAACACTTTTTAGGTTCCCGTCTGAGAGTTATGGCACATTTGTCTTTGAGGTCTACTGCCAGTACTGGACCTTCGGGTCATTGTCCTTGAGACGTTTGCTATTGCGGCGTATTTGCTATTGCGTCGTATTTGTCTTAGAGACGTTTTCCATTGTAGCGTATTTGTCCTTCAGGATGTTTGTCATTATAATGTATTTTCCTTCGAGCGTGGCGCCTTATTTGAGAGCAGTACTTGGCAGGCTTCGACCATATGACGTGAAAAATTCTTTGAGATATTTTCATTGATTATTGTGGTTTCCCAAGTGTATCACTTTTTTCATAGTTGGCCATTCATGTCGTTTGATATTATACATACATACATACATACATATATATGACGATTAGCTTTTGGGAATTTGGCATCTTTTGAGTTCTATATTGAGGTTTGAGTTCACTTAGCATTTATTGAGATTGCCGTTATGGTGTTTATTTGGGATTTATATTCTCCTATTTGGAGATATATGTATTTTCCTTTATGACATATTTTTTTATTAAGATTTCTCTTTAAGAATGCTTTTGAGATTGCCGATATGGCGGGTTCGGGATTTCTCCCTTTTGGAGTAATGATTTTCCACAAACAATATCTGTTGATTTTGTGATATGTCGATGATACGAAGCTTGCTATATTTAGCGCTTTTGTTGAATATTGTTTATCTCTTTTGAGATTATTCACTTGTTTAGTGGTACACTATATCACTTGAAATAACCACTCATACTTAGATATGTCACTTTTAGTAACCGCTTATACTTAGAATTATTTCATCTCATTCGAGAAGGATATCACCCTTGTCATTATACTCTTATTATCGTGTATCCTTTTAAACCGATTGTTTTAGCTAGATTGACTCGTTTATTTTATACTTGGGTCAGACCGAGATGTTTCAGGTTAGATACCCTTTTGGACTTAGCCTTTCTGCTTCCGCTTGGATATCTCTCCTAGCACCTTTTTGTTATAGTCTTTTGTGTTGACTCTAATATATGTATATTTTTTTACTCATGTATATATTGTGGCCGTCATACCACATGTGTCGTATCATTGTGTATTACTATGGTAATGTATCTGTATATGTGTGTATATATGATTATCTACTGTTCCGTGATGTGATATGCATTTAGCATTGTATTTTGTTCTGATAAATCTGTTAGCTACCTATAGTTTTGTATTTAGCATTTATTGGATATGTCGACCCTCTTGAGCTAGAAATAAATTAGAGCATTTATCGACGTATTCAGTAGATGTTTAAGACAAGACTATAAATGGTCGCTCCTAACCACCCATATGCTCTGCATTAGCAGACAGTATTACCTATTAATACTCTTTGTTAATATGGGTCTCAGGATAGGGCGTCACAGCTTGGTATTATAGACGAGTATAATCGATGTTGGAAATTTTAAAAGGGATTAATTAATGAATTTCGAAAACTTATCGAATCCGTTATAAATGGTTAAGGAAATTTCAAGTGGATTATAAGAATTTTGAGAAGTATTAAATGAAGGGAATATTTCCTAAGTATGGGAAATAAAGTGATTTTAAGAAAATACTTATAAATATTTTCTAAGTATTAAACTAGAAGGATTTGAAATATTTAACTACGAGATTTTTATTTTAAACATATTTCTCAAAGGGTTGAATTATAAATGGGGTTGAAAGAAATATTCCAAGTGTTGATATATATAAGAATCTGAATTGTTTTCAATTATTGGATAAACTAGAAGAGATTTAAATATATATCTTTGTAAAGATATTTTGAATGAATGTCTTAAAGATTTACAAAACAAGGCATAGTGACTGCTTATGGATGTTATTTGATAGTTAACTAATCGACTATCAAACTTGGCCAAGTTCGTTGATCGTTTCGAAGAGACCGGGATCAGATTTAATTATCCGAAAACAACTTCGATTCGGTTTGTGGATTACGAATTATGATAGCTTGAAGATAATGGAGATGGTGATTTTGAAAGAGGTTTGATTTTTTCAGATCCAGAACAACTTGTATGGATGAATGCTATCATTGCATTGTTTGCCTGGAAGGCAGTGTTAGCATTCCAAGTATGAATGCTATTCGAAAGGTAAACGTAGCCTCAAGCTTCATCAACCAGGAAAATGACCAAAACAGGGCATGCAGTAGGGCTAAGTAGGCTGCTCATATTATGGTATGTTATCACTTTTCTAGATACCCTCATATATATTATAATTATGGAAATGGTTGTGCATGGAGAGAGAGTGCTCGATAAGGGTGGGAATACCTGGGGTGATAACATATTCGGTACTAGTAGTCAAGTGCAAAGCCGATCCTGTGTGGCAGGGTACAAGAAGTTCTGATCAGAACTGGGTTTATTAGTTTAGAGATGCACTCATCGGAAGGTAGTTCCTTACTTGGTCATAGTATGGAATCCATTCTCTAATAAGCGTCGTACGGTTCTGATTGTATACCAACTATGCTGAAATGTGAGATGCAAGCTTTTTAGCTATTTTATATTTTATTTTCTTCAGACACTATTATAATATCTAATGATTTTGATATAAAATATTTTGGTTACTGTAAGGTAAAAACCCGTTGTGTTTATGTGTGACATGGTCTTACGAGATACCATTCTTTTTCAAAGAATTTTTTACAACAGTAGTAATTCAAATTGATTGTGTTTTCTCACGTTGGTTTTCCAAACTGACTCGGGTGTTATTTTATTATAATGCTTGGGTTAGACCAAGTATTACAGATTTAGGTTAGCATGCTATAGAGCTCAGGAGACAAGCTGGAGAATTTCAGTCGTATATCGCGTACTTGATTATATTCTGCTGTGTGTGTAGACTGTATAGTCAGCACTGTCGAGGACAAGTTATAATAACTGTCCATATTGATGTATTGATTATTGTACTCTAATGATTGTATGTATATTAACCGTTACAGTTTCTTTTGTACAAAATCCGTTACTATATATATGTATAATATTTTGATCTGTTGCGATTGTGAGATTCTGTGTAGTGTGTTTCTGTTCTTCTATCCTCTTCTTTCTCTTAGTTATTTGCCCTTTCGTAAAATTTGGGTTGGGAAAATGTGGTTTATTGTTAATTCAAAGAGTACGGAACAGTGGGTCGCTACATAAATGCATTTGTTCATCCTTGATATTTAAGATATAAAATAAGTCACGCTTTAGGTAAAATGATCAAACTGACATTGTAGTGATCGAATTCCTAGGTCCATCTTGTAGCTCTTGGTCTAATGTTACATCTAACACCACAAAATATTATTGCAATCAATCATATTGAATATCTAGTCTTGCATCATTGTTTAGTTTCTCATTTGATTGAAACAATTTCATCTAAATTTCGAATATTATGATTGTGACTATTCAACACACAACACTTATATATGCTCGTATATGAATCAAATATATATATATATTTGTGCATTGCTTTTAGAGTTCAAAACTCATTGAAGACAATACACAGTCTCGGGCAAATAAACACCAAAGTGATCGAGGTATGAATGTATTCAGTAGTTGTATAATTTAGCTTATGCATTGATCTTGAATTGAACACATGACAAAATATTTATTGGTAAGTATAATTTACATTTCTATATCAATCTTTATTTGGATCATTTATATGTTTTAATTGACCAACGTTTTATCAATTATATTAGTTGCACAAATTTATCGAACTAGAGTATTTTAACTTTGCTTTATATAACATATGTTCTTACAATATTAGAAAGTCTAAAAATATTCGTTTCATTTTTTTAATAAGGCTTCCATTAGATTTTGATATTCCTCAAAAAACTAAGAGAAACATAGTAATCTTTCAATTCCTCTAGTGAGTGTTAAGACTCGCTTACCTTGGAATTCTAACCTTGAGTTTGCTCAATAAATCATAGGTCTGTAGGTGGATAACTCTATATCGGTTGTATCATATACAACTCCTAACCGTGGTCTTTGCCCTAATGTCGACCTCGACCTAGTGTTTGCTCAACAAATTGTAAGAGATTATTCACTCCTACCCACCATTTAGTGATGGTTTAAGCATAATGCATGTACCTCGAGTTTGCTCAATAAATACATGCATGTGTCTTTCCTCGTTGAGGCAATAAATAACACTACACATAACAACCCTAGCTAGAGTTTGCTCAACAACTAGTGTATATGAAAACTATCCATTAACACATAAATGGTAAAGGGCAACTTTAATGACCGGCCTTTTTGGACAGTTTAAATCGATGATGAACCACACATGTCAGACTCAAACCATTCAAAAGGGCAGATTATTATGGGGTAAATAAGAAAAGGCGGAGAAAGAAAGGAAACAAATACAGAATCTCACAGTGGAATGACAAAATATAACAATCAAATAAACAGTTCATAAAGCTGTTTACAAATAAAGTTAATTATACCTTTATAATAGAGATTAGAGTTACATACAACAAGAATAAATAATAAATAAATACAGCTGTACAACATGATGAAGTGGAATAAATACAGTAAATAATAATAGTACAAAATCTTCATCTTCGTCCTCCAGAAAGCAGTCTTCGATAAACTGAAAAGCTCAGCCTGACCCGAGCGAATTGAAAAAAAACACTCGAGTTAGAACTAAAAGATCTTCAGTAAGTTAAATCAACAGTAAATAAACACAGGAGTAACAGCGTCGGAGATGTTTATGGGGTTTGACATCTCTTATCCAGTGTCAACGTGAGTGCAATAACTTAAGAGATATTCGGGGTTTACATCTTCTAAGGATCCGTTAAACTATCCATATACATAGTACAATACGCTATTATAATAGTGTCTACAGTAAAGTATTAAAATAGCGTTAAGGCATTACCCATATCCCCCTTAACACATTTTATATAATGCCGTAATCTATATAGATACTGTAAACTCCATCCGTAGGTGGGCTATCAGGGAGCACTCCATAGGTACGACACAAAACAAACTCATAGAAGGTGTGATAGGGCATGTGAACACGGCACTCGAGGCAATGCCAGGGTAGATATACCAATTGCAGATCTAGACCGGTGGTAATGCATAGAAGCTACTATCGCCCTCCTCGAAACACACTCCCATAATCAAAATCGAGGGGTGGCCATCAAATCATCACAAAGTCATAATATGGTATTGAAGAAATGTGTCCGATCGGAGGTGACTTCACTTAGCCCAGCGTGGCTCCTATTTTAGTCACATTTAAGCTGACTCAAGGGAGTCAGAGTCACGTAAATACCTCATACAGAATCGTTCGCCAAACCATCCTGCTTCATTTCTGGAATCTCCACCTATGTACACAGTTGTTAATGTGGTTTTTGGTATTGGCAGAGAGTATGAAAATATCCAATCCCGGTCTCTTTAACAACTAAACGCTTATTTCACACTGGATGGTTCTTTTACATTTCCCAAAACCAATTCATAAATTGATATCAAAATATCATATTCTCAAAAACATATCACTTTCGAATCATATTCACTTTCAAAATCACTTTCACTTCCAAAACCATATTCACTTTCAAAATCATATTCGCCTTTGAATTTATCGATAAGATGGGTTAATTAAATCCTCGTTCCAAAACCATCATATTTACTCAAATATGTCATTTCACAAAACGGTTTCAATTCCAAATTAGGTTGTATCATCATCAAGGATTTAAATATAAATACTTCAACTTTACCAAGTCTGAAATTTTGGAAAATAGTTTAAATAGTCGTAAATAGTTTTAATAGTTTAAAAATAGTTTAAATAGATTAAAAAAAATTTAAATAGTAAAAATAGTTAAATAGATTTAAATTTTATTTAATTAGATTTAAAATGATTTAAATAGAATAAATATAGATTAAATAGATTTAATTAGATTTAAAATGATTTAAATAGATTAACCAGATTTAATTAGACTTAAAATGATTTAAATAGATTAAATGGATTTAAATTATATTAAGTAGGTTTTAAATAGATTAAATAAATTTAAAATAGGTTAAATAGATTTAAATTATATTAAATAGATTTGAAACAGAATAACTAAATTTAATTAGTTTGAAATACGTAAAATAGATAAATTTGATTAAATATGTTATAATAGATTAAAATAAATTAAAATAGTTTAGATTGATTAAAATAGTTTAAATTAGTATAAAATAGGTTTCAAAGTTATATCCAAACATTTTCAATAACTCAAATTCCGATGAATCCATTTATATTTGAACTTCAACTTTGAAATTCCAATTTAAATCCTTTGAACAATTCATTAAATCAATTCCAACTTTAACATTAACGCTTGGATTATCGTAAATAATTTAGTTTATATAAATCAATTTCTATTTCAAAATGCCAGTTAACTGAATTCAAAATTTAAGGAACTAAAAACCATTTAATTTAACCAATCCGGTGTCCGTATATAATTTTCTACCCTACCGTCAAATGATATGGATATTTATCATTTCAATCCGCAATTTAAAATTTTACGGTTATATATCATTTCAACCTGCAATCCCGAATAAAAGAATCCATAAAATCGCTTGAATATATCATTCCAACGCATAAAGATTTTTCTATAATCTATAGATCGTTCAGGTATGTATAATTTCAACACATAGGGAACTTGCAGTGCTATAACAATATAAAAATACAACATCTAGTCACCCAATATCAATTATCAAACATCCATCACAATCATCATCTAAATCAACAAATAAACATCAATAGATAACTGATTATCATTAACAGGTATTAAATTGACAATTAAATTCAATATTAAATTAAACGATGATTAAATGCAATAAAAGTCAAATTTAAGTAGAATGACAATTTAAACATACCAAACATCAATCAATTAATTTCTAATCACATCATAAATTTAATTTAACTAAGATCAGAGAATCTAGTAGTTGTGAGTGGGTCAAAACACTCACTTTTGATTTCAAATCGATTCGAAATCCAAAATAAATGCCTAAATTTCAAATGCCTCAGAATTCATCCAAACTAGTTTCATAATGTTTGGAATTTCAATACGATCGCAACGGAGAAAACCGCGCATGAAATCAAGATTTTGTGGAAAATATACGATAGTTAGAACGAATAGAAAATCAAAGTTATAAAATAATTAAAAGAATAATGGATCACCTTCATCCGTGTGAACCCCTAGTCATGAGATAACATACGCGAGCTACTGGCTTGAAAGACCTTCTAGATGCTGGCACATTCCTTAATTTTGCCACCACATGGCTCACCTTCATCCAGATAAGAGACCGCCATCGAGAAACCCGCATCACGCCGCCCAATACCCAGCCGTGCGCAAGGCCTAGGTGACCCAAAAATGGTGTGCTGCCACCATCTCTTGCATGCCGTTCGAGGCTACTCGACCATCTAGAACCCAAAAGAACCATACAGATCTACTGCCTTCGACGCCCTCCTGATGCAGTGCCTTTTGATCGCTCCCAGGACGTAGATCCACCGTTAAACGTGGCGATGGCCTATGGACGTCCAAGAACATAACACTGATTTCTGTACAAACGGTGATTCGATTGCCAAAACGAATTGCACCAGGGGATTACGCTCATCGACAGCTTCAAGAAGGTATATAATATGATTTAGTTTGAGGAGTTTAAATTTTTCGATTTGAATTTGATTTGCAACTGAATCTGGAATTTAGGTTTGGGTTTAGGAAATTGGTTTGTGCCATTGAGAAGGAGAAGAAAGAGAATTGTACATACAATAAAAAAATGAAAGACTGCTAGGGTTTATAACATAACTATCTATATAACCGAGGCCCGATAAGAAAGATGAACATCCGAATAGGTTCGAATTGACAATACCAACCCGAAAAGCCCATTTCGCTTCCGAAATGAAAGTTAATCGTCCCATATATCAAAATAGATGTTTTCGATACTTTTAGGTTTTAAGTCCAAATTCTATCGTATGAAGAAGTTAGCTTAAAAATCGGCTTATTACAAATTGATTTCAATTAAATTGATTTCTACGCGTTTCAAGCCCGTACAATCAAACGACAAGTCCGATCGCTATGAAACTTGAAACTTTATAATAATTCATCTTTACGTATCCGATGAAACTGATTTCATCGAAATTCGAGACAGTGGCCGAAATAGCCATTTTCACGTTAATTAATTAAATCACTTTTTAATTTCAAATTTAAAAACTAACAATTTTTATCATTTTGATTTCTTAGATACTTAAAATAATCAAAAACAATTAACTTATCAATTTAGTGTTAAATATTACACTAATTTCGCTGTTCAATTCCAACTGTAATAAAAATAACATTAATTATATCTTTATTTCCAATAAATTGATTTGATTTCAATCTTTTAATTCAATCAATCATTACTCTATGGATATAATTAACATTTGTTCATATCTTATTACACTAATATTCTAAATTATCATATTTTACCATATTAGTTGCAATATTTCAATTACATTGAATTTTTTTCTATTTTATAAAAAATTAAAATCTCAATTATTTAACTTATCTTTGTTTCACTCTTTTTATTAAATCAATTATTGCCTTGTGAATATAATTAATATTTCTGTACCTTTTATTGCATTCATAATTTTCAGTTATCTACTTAACTCATATTATAGTGATATTTAATTATATTTAATTTGCAACTGATTTCAAATTTAATGCAACGGAATAAATAAATTGGTAAGAAATGACAATTGTTACCTTTTCTTAATTTAATAACATTTGTAAGTTTGTCATCTACACAAAATGTCATAACTACTACCACAACACTACTTTTATCAATTCCAATTAATTACATACTATTTCATTAATTTATACATACTTAAGTTATCAATTACGCCTTTATCCAATTTATCAATTAATACACACATCACTACAATTTATTTACAATCTATAACAAATTGTAACTTTTAATCATTTCAATTAAATGGAATTACATTTAAAGCAGTTATCCATTACTTTACATTAATACTATTACATTTTATTCTAGTTATATTCTTATTATTAAATCATACTTTATTTTTATTTCTTCCAACATTAAACCATCAAACCTTATTAAATTAACTATTTTTAGTTATCGAAAATTATGGGTCGTTACACTCTCCCCCACTCTAAACTTTTCATCCTCGAAGAGGGAAAAGAAAGGAAAGAAGGAATTAATATATCTTATTCAAAATATTAAATTTATAAACTATCAATTTACATAATTAAATAATTTAAATAAATATGTCAATTTGTAAACAATTAAATCCTTTATATTGAAGTTAATGAAAGTTTGGAAAATGTTTCACAAAAAATTTTCTAAGTCCAAAATTCATGGAAAATTTCGGTAGAGTTTCCTTTGTACGGAAAGGTCTGGGAGAAATAGTAATACCAATAATACAATATATATCACATATTTTCGAAATAATATATCCCAAACCATGGAAAAACAATATAATATCACTAAAAACCGTAACCCGAGAACTTACCTATTTGTTGGGCAAACAACGCTTAATTTATGAAACCAAAATTATATGCTATTACTTCCATAACCTGCATTTCACTTATATAATCCAAAATAATTAATAATTATATAAAAAAAATTATGTTATCTCTATTAGTCATAACCAAGTCATCACAACATATAATAGTCACAAGCAACAAAATCATACAATCATCACATGCAATCAAAACAAAGGGTTTGTTTGGGTTCAAAAACTTTTAATCGTATAAAATGATAAATAAACTACTAAGCATACCATACACTCAACAGTCTTAGAAAAACTCAATAGATCATTTATACATCCTACATTATAGAAGTATTCTTTCTCAACCAATCCATAAGTCAAACGAACAATAATTTCAAATAATATTTAAGTTTTATTCTTATTACTCTTTCTTTTTCACATTATTCGCATTTCATTTTCATTTGTTCATACAATGCTTGTTTAATTTCTTTCCATCCATTAATACAATGCCATTTTTAATTTCATTACTTTACATTCATTGCTTACATAAGTTATTTCCATTTCAATTAATAGATTATTTATTATGTAAATCTCTTTACAATCTAATTCACCGTTGATGGATTATTTCTTTTCACATTCATTCTTTCATATAGAGTATTATTGAATATTAAATCCATTCTTAAATCATTTCAGTATTTTATGAAGTTATAATCATTCAATTAATATAGTACTCGCTTTAATTATAAATGGCTTCAAACTTAACTTAATCTTATAATCCATTACTTATAGTATTCACCTTTACTATTCAATCTGATTAAAGATAGCTTAAATGTTAACTTAAGCTTATAATCATTTTTCTTGCATTATTCACTTTTCTATTACATTTTATTAGTAGCATTTCAACTATTAATCCTAAGTTTATAACAATTTATAATATTAGAATTCTTATTTATAAAAGTAATTTCATTGAACACTTTCACTTACTAAAGTTTACTTGTACAATATTCTATTACATATCCTATTTAACATTATCACTTTTTACATTTTGGTAAGTTACATATGTGTCTTTTTAGAATGCAATAGAAAGATACACATGTTATCGTATTTATTTATTTATTTGTTAAAAAATGTTCAATAGTTATATTTTCCTATTTCCATTTCTTGATTTATAAATGATAACCTTCAATTTATTTATATTTTGTTAATCTCTTAACATCTAATTTCTTATTTCACATCTTAGCAGCTTCCAAACATTCAAATAGTTAAGACTTCATTTTATTACATTAATTGAAAACTACTAATTATCATAAGGTTTAAGAACTAACTCCGGGTTATATTTCCAAATCACTTTAATATAATATGTATATATTCATCATTTATAGATCAAATCATGTTTTGGAATTCAAAATTAAGATTCGTTTATCAAAACAAGGTGTTGTAAAACTACTACAACTGTCTACCCACTTTGAAACTCGAAAATGAACGTCGATGATGCATGCACTCATCATCGAAATTATTTTCCAGCGACAGAGAGGGGAGTACAGAACTTATTTCCTTTAAAAAAATTCTTTTAAAACATTTCTTTCAAAACGTATTGAAATATTTCTATCTGAAAATATTTCTAAATAGTACTAATATTATATCCCAAAATCCTTCGAAAGAAATTTTCAAAAATCTTGAAAATTAAGTTTTCAAAGTTTAAATTTATATTCATTTTATTTGTAAATTTTATTTTGCAACCAATATTTATAAAATTTCAATTCCTAACAAACAACTAAAGAATCACATACAATTATATACATTTAAAAGATTATTCTTTTATATAAAAAATATAATACTAGGTAAAATTATTTCATTTACCTATATTTCAAAACAATATTGTGACGGTCTACCCTATTGAGTGTTTAGAAATACCTATCGATGGCATAGTGTCCTATGTACCGACCAGAATTTATAAATACAAAACAGAACAAATTAACACAATACAAAACAATTTATAACACTAACAAATACGATCTTTCATATATACACACTCAGCGACTCATTACAGGGTATTACTACCCTATTTCCTAATGAGTCAGACACCATAAAGCTAAGGTTATCGCTAAACCTGGCTTTGATACCAACTATAATGACCGGCTTTTCTGGATAGTTTAAATCGATGATGAACCACACATGTCGGACTCAAACCATTCAAAAGGGTAGATTATTAGGGGTAAATAAGAAATGCAGAGAAAGAAAGTAAACAAATATAGAATCTCGCAGCGGAATGACGAAATATAATAATCAAATAAACAGTTCATGAAGCTGTTTACAAATAACATTGATTATACTTTTATAATACAGATCAGAGTTACATACAACAAGAATAAATAATAAATAAATGCAGTGGAACAACATGATGTAGTGGAATACATATAGTAAATAATAATACTACAAAATCTTCGTCTTCGTCCTCTAGAAAGCCGTCTTCGATAAACTAAAAAGCTCAGGCTGACCCGAGAAAATTGGAAAGACAAAACACTCGATTCAGAACTAAAAGATCTTATGTATTAAATCAATGGTAAATAAATATGAGTGTAATGGTGTTGGAGATGTTTATGGGGTTTGACATCTCCTATCTAGTGTCAACGTGAGTGCAATAACTTAAGAGATGTTCGAGATTTACATCTTCTAAGGATCCATTAAACTATCTACATACATAGAACAATATGCTATTATAATAGTGTCTACATTAAAGTAAAGTATTAAAATAACGTTAAAGCATTACCCATATCCCCGTTAACACATTTATATAATGTCATAGTCTATACAGATACTTTAAACACCACCCGCAGGTGCGTATCAGGGAGCACTCCATAGGTACGACACAAAATAAATACATAGAAGGCGCGATAGGGCATGTGAACACGACACTCGAGGCAAATCCATGGAAGATATACCAATGGCAGATTTGGACCAGTGGTAACGCATAGCAGTTACTACCGCCCACCTTGGAACATACTCCCATTATCAAAATTGAGGGGTGGCCACCAAATCATCACAAAGTCATAATATGGTATCGAAGAAATATGTCTGATAGTAGGTGCGACCTAACGTTGCCTGGCATGGCTCCTATTTTAGTCACATCTAAGTTGACTCACGGGAGTCAGGGTCACATGAATACCTCACACAGAATCGTTAGCCAAACCATCCTACTTCATTTCTAGAATCTTCACCACTTACACAGTTGTTAAAGTTGTTTTTGATATTGGCAGAAAGTATGACAATGTCTAATACCGGTTTTTTTAACAACCAACCGCTTATTTCACACCGGATTGTTCTTTTACATTTCACAAAACCAATTCATAAATTGATATCAAAATATCATATTCACAAAACCATATCACTTTTGAATCATATTCACTTTCAAAATCACATTCACTTCCAAAATCATATTCTCTTTCAAAATCATATTCACCTTTGAATTTATCGATAAGATAGGTTAATTAGATCCTCGTTCTAAAACCATCATATTTACTCAAATATGTCATTTCACAAAAAGTTATCAATTTCAAATTCCAACTTAGGTTGTATCATCATCAAGGATCTAAATATAAATACTTCAACATTACACAATCTGAAATTTTAGGAAATAGTTTAGATAGTAAATGATCGTTTTAATAGTTTAAAAATAGTTTAAATAGATTAAAATGGTTTAAATAGTAAAAACAGTTTAAATAGATTTAAATTTGACTTAATTAGATTCAAAATGATTTAAATAGATTAAATAGATTTAATTAGATTTAAAATTATTTAAATAGATTAAATATAGATTTAATTAGATTTAAAATGATTTAAATATATTAAATATAGATTACATAGATTTAAATTATATCAAGTAGATTTTAAATAGATTAAATAAATTTAAAATAGATTACATAGATTTGAAACAGATTAACTAAATTTAATTAATTTAAAATAGGTAAAATAGATTAAATTGGATTAAATAGGTTATAATAGATTAAAATAAATTAAAATAATTCAAATTGATTAAAATAGTTTAAGTTAGTTTAAAATAGATTTCAAAGTTATACCCAAACATTTTGAATAACTCAATTTCGAAATTCATTTATATTTGACACTTCAACTTTGAAATTCTATTTTAAATCCTTAGAACAATTCATTAAATCAATTCCAATTTCAACATTAACGCTTGGATTATCGAAAATAATTCAGTTTATATAAATCAATTTCTATTTCAAAATGCCAGTTAACTGAATTCAAAATTTAAGGAATTAAAAACCTTTTAATTTAACAGATTCAGTGTCCGTATATAATCTTCTTTCTTATGGTTAAGTGATACGGATATTTATGATTTCAATCCGCAATCTAAAATTTTACGGATATATATCATTTCAAGCCGCGATCCCGAATTTAAAAAATCCATAAAATGGCTCGAGTCTATCTTTTCAACCCATAATGATTTTTCCCTAATCTAAAGGTCATTCGAGTATGTATCATTTCGACCCATAGGGAACTTGCAGTGATATAACAATATAAAAACACAACATCCAGTCACCCAATATCAACAATCAAACATCTATCCAAATCATCATCCAAATCAACCAATAAACATCAATAGATAACTGATTATCATTAACAGGTGTTAAATTGACAATAAAATTCAATATTAAATTAAACGATGATTAAATGCAATAAAAGTCAAATTTAACTAGAATGGAAATTTAAACATGCCAAACATCAATCAATTAATTTCTAATCACAACATAAATTTAGTTTAACTAAGATAAGATAATCTAGTAGTTGTGAATGGGTAAAACACTCACATTTGATTTCACATTGATTCGAAATCCAAAATAAAGGCCCAAATTTCAAAATCATAGAATTCATCCAAACTAATTTCATAATGTTTGGAATTTCAATACGATTGTAGCAGAAAAAACCGCATGTGATACCGAGATTGTATGAAAAATATATGATAATTAGAACGAATAGGAAATCAAAATTATAAAACATTTAAAAGAATAATGGTTATGCCACATTACCTTCACCTGCATGAAACCCTAGCCGTGAGATAATGTATGCGAGCTAACCTTTATCCCGATCGAAGACTGCCATCGAGAAGCCCGCATCACGCCGCCCAATACCCGGCCACGCGCAAGGCTCGGGTGGCCGAAAACCGGTGCACCGCCGCCACCTCTTGTACGTCGTTCAAGGCAACTTCAACCATATTAAATCCAAATGGACCATATAAATCTACTCCCTTTGATGCCCTCTCCGATGCAATGCCTTCCGATTGCTCCTAGGACGTAGATCCATCGTTAAACGAGACGATGGCCTATGGACGGCCGAGAAGAAAACACTGATTTCTGAACAAACGGTGATTTGACTGCAAAAAATAATTACACCAGTGGATTATGCTCATCGAGAGCTTCAAAACGGTATATAATATGACATAGTTTGAGGAGTTTAAATTTTTCAATTTGATTTCGATTTGCATCTGAATCTAGGATTTAGGGTTTGGGAATTTGGTTTCTGCCATTGAGAAGGAGAAGCAAAAGAATTGTACGTACAATTATCATAAAATGAAAGGCTGCTAGGGTTTATAACATAACTATTTATATAACCGAGGCCCGATAAGAAAGAATAAAAATCCAAATAGGTTCGAATTGACAATACCGACCCGAAAAGCCCGTTTCGCTTTTGAAATGAAAGTGGCTCACCCCATGTATCAAAATTGATGTTTTTGGTACTTTTAAACTCAATGGAACTGGTTTCAAATCCTACTTCCATCATATGAAGAAGTTAGCTTAAAAATTGGCTTATTACAAATGGATTTCAATAAATTGATTTCTACGCATTTCATGCCCATACGATCAAACGACAAGTCTGATCGCTACTAAACTTGAAACCTTATAATAATTCATCGTTACGGATCTGATGAGACTGGTCTCATCGAAATCCGAGGCAGTGGCCAAAATGGCCATTTTTACGTCAGTTAATTAAATTATTATTAGATTAATTAAATCACTTTTTAATTTCAAATTTAATAACTAACAATTTTTATCATTTTGATTACTTAGATACTTACAATAATTTAAAACAATTTACATATCAATTTTTACACTAATTTCGTTGTTCATGTAACGACCCGAATATTTAAAGGTTTTATTAATGTATTTAATTGAAATTTTGTGAAATTTTGAGTAATTGAATTTTGAAATAAAATTTGATATTTAGACTACGCCTATTTAAACATAGCAAATGGTAAATTTTCAATTATAATTTGGAAGTTTATTTTCTTGTGTAATTCTATTTCAATTCAAATCAGTTAAGAATTGATGATAAAAAAATGTTTTCAAAACCTGGATATTTTTATACAATAAATTTGTATATCATCTTTTGAGTGAGACGTAATCTTTCATTTTCCCAATTTTGAATCATTATTGTTTCTTTTTTTCTTTTTTTCGATAGATTTGCAACATTTTTGGTACTGAATATCGACTTATGATAGTTCGGTCGTGGCATAGATATTTGTGTACGTTTTGATCATCTCGTCGTGCTAATCTCTACGGTATATTTACTTCTGTATTTTGAGGTCTGGTATGCAATGGAAATGATAAAACGGTGCATCGTATCGGTACCATAACTTGTGACCGTTAGCTTCCTTTTGCTCTTAAAATTTGAAAGGTGCAGCACAGACCACAATAATAAATTGCTTTAATAACTTTTCAGCTGAATCAATCCTCTACCCGTTGCTATGTTATTATTGTATATATTAGGGACTATTCATTCTTTGGTTACTTCGAACGCTTTTATAATAATAATTAATATGTATAAAGTATACCTATTCGTTTATATAACAGCTATACAAATTGAATCTGAGAACCTGCTTCCTTTTCACCTCTCACCTCTGTGATTATTTATTTACTGAATCTGCTGAGTTCTGCCAAATTTAAATTAACAATTTGGTATTTTGAGCAATTCAAGTCCGACATACGCGGATGCGAATGGCACGAAATATCGGGATGTTACATGTGAGCTCTGGTTTTAGGCAAAACTTAGCATATGTTGTAAATTTAACTACGGAATCACTATCGTTCGAGCTTGAACCTCTTCCTCTTTGACTCGATTTCCTTTGACTTTTGGAACGTTCCCTTCGGTTCTAAAAATCCATTCTTGTCTCTCCCTACTCGATTTTTCTTGATTCTGGAGTATCCCATGGCTTCACTGAATGATTTGTAAAGGGGTGAAACTCCTTTACAATAGCGTCGATTCACCGAAGATTTATATATATCCTCGGTTTAGATGCTGATATCTCTTGCTGTGCCCGAATTATGTCCCTTGTGATCTGATGTTAATTTGCTTCAGAATACATCGATCTTATCCTGAAAGTCTCGATTGACCCAGTTAAGGTCGCGACCCGGTTAAGGTCACCCGTGATTTATACGAGTTTATCCATCTGCCTTTTTTGAAATTCAATCATCTTACCTCCCTGTCGAGTCTATCTTCTAGTAGGAATTCTTTTGATTATTGCCTCTCTACATTGAATCTCTATCTTTATTTTGAAATCCATTATTTAATTATCGAGTGAGGGAGTGTATTTATAATTAAATTTAAAATGTTTTATATTGTGTTGTGAGTTGTTAAGTTTGAACGATATGAATTCTAAAACACTTGAACATAGAAAATTGACACAATATTATTTCCAAATTTGTAAATTTTGTATGATTGTATTTTATCTTTATAAGTATAATTTTCTGAAATTAAATTGTTAAATGAATGGGTTGTCAGAAATAATAATATTTGATTTTCGTTTATTGTATTGTAAACCATTTGACTATTGCAACATGATGTAAATAGATGAATTTGTAAACGTGGTTTATAATTAGATTTGAAAAATAAATCAATTTAAAATAAGGATTTGAGGATTTAATTCTCGATACATTTCAAAGTTTAGTTTCCAATTTTTGAAAAGCAGTATTATTTAAAATTATTTTCGTATAGAAATTATTTCAAAAGAATAATTTTAAAGTTTTAAACCCGTACTCTCCTCCATTATCGTTGGAAATTAATTTCAGTGATGACTGCAGCATCATCGACATTCATTTTTGAGTCTCGAAGTGGAGAGGCCCCTTAGTAGCTCCGCTACACTCTTGTTTTGAAAGAAAGAAAATGGATTTGGTTTAAATGTCTTGTGTATAATTTGACTTACAAAATATATATGTATATAATTATTTCAAAATAGTTGAAGTGAAACCGAAAATTTGAATCTCAAGTTTTATATTAAGAAATGGTTTCAATTATTGAAATAAAGTGAAATTTTTGAATAACTGGAATATCTAAAAGGATAAATGAAATTTAACCAACTTGAAATGGTTGAATTTGAATAAAAAATTATGTATATAACATTGAATTACATTCTAATATATATAACTTGCTTAAAGTATTCAAAAAGTTAAAGTGTTAGGATATAATTAAAGGTTGTATAAGAAGAAAACTTAAGTAATAAATTGTTCAAACCAAAATCTGGCTTAATATGAATGTTATAAATGAAAGGAAAATTTGTATAATGTTTAATTACACTCTGAAATATTAATATAACTTAATTAAAAAAGTTTAAATGTAGTGAGAATGTAAATGGATAAGAAACGCTAGGATATAAGTAATAGGGAAAAAATGATATTTTGTTAAGGAAATGTATAAATAATAAATTGGATAGTAAACTGAATAAATAAAAGAGAATTAATTTGTTGAATAATAAATGGTTGTAATAAATGTTTATACATGCAATATATGTTGCAAAATACATATTAAATGAAATAAATTTAATAAATAAAGGAGAATGCTATTTAACTAGGAACTTAAGAATAGTGAAATTGAAATTTTAAAGAAAATCAACTTAATTAGGGTCAAAGGACTTAATAAACAGGTAAATAAATGAGTTAAATCAAATAAATTTTGTTTTGAAAAGGAAATTTTGTAACAAATTCTAATAAATTGAAATCAAATCTATTGATTAAAATACATTAAATTGAATCAATAAAATATGGATATAATAAATAGTTGTTGATTTAATAAAATGGATTGAACCAAATTATTGAATATTAATTTATTTAAAATTGAAATCTATATGGTTTTGAATAGTTGAAGTTGAATGTTGAGATGGAATAAACTATGGTTGATCTAAGAGATTTAATAAATGAGTAAAACAAAACAAATTTTGTTGTGAAAGTTTTTGTAATAAATGTTAATAAATGGGAAACAAATCAATTGAATGAAAATATATGGCATTTAATCAATCAAATGTGAACACAATAAATTTGATTGATTAAATAAAATGAATTGAAATCAATTAGTTGAATATAAACAAATTTAAAGATAATTGAAATTTATATAGTTTGAACTAATTGTTTTATTTTATACTTCAAATCTATTTTTCTTTTTGGTTGTTTCTGTTCTACTACCTCCTTCCTTTTCGGGGATAAAAAGTTTTGAGTGGGGGAGAGTGTAACGATCCGAAAATTTTAAAGGTTTTATTAACGTATTTAATTGAAATTTCATGAAATTTTAAGTAATTGAATTTTGAAATAAAATTTGATGTTTTGAATACGTCTATTTAAACATAGCAAATGGTAAATTTTCAATTGATAATATGGAAGTTTATTTTCTTGTGTAATTCTATTTCAATTCAAATCGGTTAAGAATTAATGATAATAAAATGTTTTCCAAACCTGGATATTTTTATACAATAAATTTGTATATCATCTTCTAAGTGAGACGTAATCTTTCATTTACCCAAATTTGAACCATTATTGCTTCGTTTTTTCTTATTTTCGACAAATTTGCAGCATTTTCAGTACCAAATATCGACTTTTGGTAGTTCGGTCGTGGCAGAGATATTTGTGTACCGTTTTAATCGCCTCATCTGCTGATCTCCATGGTATATTTACTCCTATATTTTGAGGTTCGGTACGCAACGGAAATGGTAAAACGGTGCATCGTATCGGTACTGAAAATTGTGACCGTAGCTTCCTTTGCTTTTCAAATTTGAAACGTGCAGTACAGACCACAATGATAAACTGCTTTAATAACTTTTCAGTTGAATCAATCCTCTTCCCGTTGCTATGTTATTATTGTATATATTGGGGACTGTTCATTCTCTGGTTACTTCGAACGCTTTTATAATAATAATTAATACATATATATATAAAGTATACCTATTCGTTTATATAACAACTATACAAATTGAATCTGAGAACCTGCTTCCTCTTTTCCTCTCACCTCTGTGATTATTTATTTACCGTATCTGTTGAGTTTTTCAAAATTTAAATTAACAATCTAGTATTTTGAACAATTCAAGTCCAACATGTGCGGATGCAAATGGCATGAAATATCGGGATGTTGCAGTTCAATTTCTACTGTAATAAAAATCCAATTAATTATATCTTTAATTCCAATAAATTGATTTGATTTCAGTCTTTTAATTCAATCAATCATTACTCTATGACATAGTTAACATTTGTTTATATCTTACTACATTAATATTCTACAATTATGGCCTTTTACCATATTAGTTACAATATTTCAATTACATTGAATTTTTGTCAATTTTATTAAAATTTAAAATCTTAATAAATTAACTTATATTTGTTTCACTCTTTTTAGTAAATCAATTATTGCCATTTGAATATAACTAACATTTCTATACCTTTTATTGCATTCATAATTTGCAGTTATCATCTTAACTCATATTAACGTGATTTTTAATTACATTTAATTTGTAATTGATTTCAAATTTAATTCAATAGATTGAATAAATTGGTAACTAATGACAATCGTTACCTTTTCTTAACTTAATAATATTTGTAAGTTTGTTATCCACACAAAATGCCATAACTACTACCACAACACTATTTTTATCAATTGCAATTAATTACATGCTATTTCATTAATTTACATAAGTTATCAATTACACCTTTTATCTAATTTATCAATTAATACACATATCATTACAATTTATTTACAATTTATAACCAATTATAACTTTTAATCATTTTAATTTAATGGAATTACATTTTAAAGCAGTTATCCATTACCTTAAATTAATACTATTACATTTTATTCTAGTTATATCTTATTATTAAATCACAAATTTTTTTATTTCTTCCAAAATTAAACCACCAAACCTTATTAAATTAACTATTTTTAATTATCAAAAATTATGGGTCGTTACAGCAACTCTATGTATTAAATATTCATAATCTTTAATACACACACACACACACATTGACATATACATGCATATACACACGCACATACATACATACATATATATATATATATACATACATACATACAAAAATACATATATACATACATACATGTGTGTGTATCTATATACATATAAACACATATTTAGTGATATCGATTTAAGGAATAATGTGTTTCTTATGAAACAACCTTGTGATTCAAGTATCTGGCACATCTGGAATTATGGTATACATACTTTATATACGTATTTATTCAAAAAATCTATTTTTGGGTTTATTTGTGTTCCACTTACATTATTTTATACATATATAATTATATATAACTGCTATAATTTAATAACTTATATAATGCATATATGTTTCTTATTAATCAAATCACGTTTAATCAAATTTAATTCCCATTAATTAAATCATATTTCATTATTTTTAATTTTTAATTTTTAATTTATTAATTCAATCATTTTTAATTAATAAATTTATATAAACCTTATGAAATTTATATTATTCATCTCAAATTATTTAAATAGATAATTAACTATCACATTTATAATTTGTTTGTATACACATACCAATAGATATATAAATTTTAATTAATTAACTTATAATTAATTTTATTTAACAAATTTATTTATGTAATTAAACAATTTAGTTAGATATTTAAGTTAATTTGAAATTTTAACATAATTCATGTTTAACAATTTAAAATAAATGTATAACTATAATAATTATAGGTACGTACGTACGTACATACGTACGTACATACATATATATATGTGTGTGTGTGTTTTAATTAATTAACCTTTTAACTAAATATTTTATTTTATTTATTTAATAAATATATTAAAATATGAACTTACTTATTTTTTATTTTAAAATAATTTTGAAAATTTTAAACTTATTTTATAACCTTTATAAAATATCATTTTATATTTCAAATTTAACATTTAATTTTTTTTTTTAAATTTCAAATCTTAATTTGGAAATTATCCTAGGCCTAATTAATTCTAGGCCTTTCATATATTCCAACTTTTTGGACTTACTCAATCGATTTGGCCAGGCCAGTAGCCAAGGAAAGGAGAATTCTTGATTATTCAACCCCAAGTCCAAACATTAATTTTCTAGACACCCATTAGATGAGTACGTTTAATTAGTTGGCGGTAAATGTTGATTAATTAATTAGACTGCATATACCGTTTGGCCAATGATACCGCTCTTGGAACTAACCCGGTTTATAGTGGGTAAATTGGATGAATTTCATAAAAATTTCCCAATTTGGATCATAATGGGTCTGTGAAGTCTAATGTGTTGTACTAGATTCAATCTAGTTGGTTTAAAGAAAATCAAAATTTATTTAATTTTTCGATTTAGTTAATTGGTTCATTTTAATTATTTAATGTTTATACTATTTTGAGTTTATCAATATGAAGCTATGTATATAAGAAGTGTATGTGCAATATGACGATGTGTACATAGTTAATGCATATATGTATAGATATTGGTATTTATATCCATAAGTTATACTTTGGTCATTTATATATGTGTTAATTATTGAAAAATTGTTTAATTCATTTATAAAGTATATAATTATTAATATTAATTTTGAAATTATATATATATATATATAATTAAATATAAGTCATTTAATCTAATTTTGAATATGTTGGTAAATTTATATTTAAATTTTGTAGTTAAAGTATTTGATTATACAGTAAAATATTTTAATATTTTAAACTAGATCTTAATATTGTTATTAAAATTGCATAACTAAACTTAGAAAATATATTTACATAAAATTGATTTTTGTTGATGAAATTTTTTTATATTAAAATACACAAGATCGATTTAATATGAACGATCAATTTGAATGTATATATACACTTATGTTATAAAATAAATATTTAAAATTAACAGACGCACACACAGATATATATATAATATTTCGGTCAGTAAAAAATATATTTTTAATTCAAAACTAATTTTATTAAATGATTTTACATATATAATATAAAAAATATACAATGAATTAAACAACGATGTATATATAATGAAATTATATTAAATAGTTTCGACCAGTATTTTTTTAACAACCGAACATAATTAAATAATTTAATAGTATATGTGTGTGTGTATGTAATTTTAAATATTGATTTAAAGTATTTTGGGTTTAAAATTAATAAATAATCAAATAAAAATTATTAGAATTATCTATAGTTCTTAAAAAAATTATAATGTATGTTAATACATACATACATGCATATATATATTTATGCTAATCTTAAACTTTGTATTAAATTAATTATTTCTTATAAAGTTATTATTATTATTATCTTTTGGCA
Organism: Allium cepa; assembly: GCA_030765085.1. Lineage (NCBI taxonomy): Eukaryota > Viridiplantae > Streptophyta > Magnoliopsida > Asparagales > Amaryllidaceae > Allium > Allium cepa. The sequence goes on from CM060928.1 coordinate 595,002,624, forward strand.
AGGCACGCCAATACTTTTAAGTGGCTCGTCCACTTTTTATAAAATAATTAAAAATAGGAACGAGGCTAAAACACCTCGACTGCTACATGAATGATGTCACAATAGGACATCTCATACAAAATTACATAACCACTACTAGCATAAACCTAATAAAGATGCAAATAGTGCATCAACAATCTTATAACCAACATATTTCAACCTGATAAATATTACAACAACCTTACAAATAGATTATTTTAAACTAATAAATATGATAGAAAAACTCACATATGACCCATGCATGAGAAAAGCATTAAAAGTTTCAACAAACGAGAGTAGCAGGTTATCATCTTGAAGAATACCACAAGCTAGTCCTTACAGAAGATGCTCAAATAGTCCAACATAATACTTCAGCATTTCAACTTGCGGTTCCAAACAACATATTCCATAAGAAATTAATAAAATGGAAAAAGCTTCATTCAGAAACCATCCTATTAGCATACATGAAGAAATAAAGTAGCAACATAAACGCATTAGATAACATAAGTAGAAGAAGTCTACAAACTTCATAAACCATGGCCAAAAGTTTAACGTGCACTGCATACACCAACATGCTACCATCCACCACTAAGTCTATAAGCACCACACGACATCAAGCCAAGCACACACTTGCTACACCATGGAAGTCCTTGTGGTGATCTATTGTAGGAAGTGGAACACCACACCTACATACACATACTATCCAAGAGTATTGCTAGGTCATACTGTTAGATAATACAGAAAATGAGGCGATATTATGTTGTCACACATGAATATTCCGTTAGGCTAACATTGGTACATATTCTAAAAATCGAATAAATAATTCACATATACATACTCAATATTGGAACAAAGTAATAAACACCTTTTTTTCAGGATAGAACAATGCACAATACATAGTAAATAACAGAGAACACAAAGTCAATAAACGTAGCAATAAAGTATAAAATGTAATATACATAAAACTGAGTTAATATAAATATATCCAGTGTCTGCTATCTTAGGATATTATACAATATATGACTGAAATACAATAATGTTATACATACATGAAGTACATCGTACATAGTGACATGTAACTAAACTAATAACTAGCCTCCACTGGGCCCAGCAAATACAAGCTAGTCTTATCATCCTTGAACCAGAAATGTCTCGGACTGACCCAAGACTTACATAAATAACACATGAGTCGGACTATATCTAAATATAGAGGTCAATGTACATGTGTAACTCAGTATATGCAGAGTATAAAATATGATAACACCATCTAAATAACTTATGAAAACCACGATGATATCAATGTGTATATATAGTAATATGCATGATATATACACTACAAGAAGCAGATCATTTTTTGAAAGCTCCTGGCCATCGACAGCCGTCAGAAGCCGTCGGGAGCCGTTAGAAAAAACTACTGCAAAAAATCCATCGGTGAACAGATTTTTCGACGGCTCTAGACAGACTCCGTCAATAGTTTTTCTGAAAGCTTTCGACGGCCGTCGGAAGACACGTGGACGATCACGCTGTGTGCCGAAAGTCATCTGGAGCCATCAGAAAACTTGGAAAAAAATTTTGAATTACTGCTGAGCTTTCACCTTCCATGCAAAATCCATAAACATAATATATTTCACATAACTTAATATATCCAACTCAAATATTCAATATGAATCAAACCGTAGAAAGATAATCAAATATCATAAAGAAATAAATCAAGCATAATTCATATAAAATCAAAACAAACTTCGCTACCATAATTTACATACATCTAATTGTACAATATATACATCAATCCTTCACCAAATCTTCACCATCAACTCCCAATTGTCATAATTACTACCACCAATTGTATCATCGAACAATATACACAACATTTCAAATCCAACTCAACCAACTCAATATATCATCCAAACTTACAAAAAAAATGACACAAAATAAAAAAACATACCTATTACTCTAGTCAATCAGCTCTAGAATATCCCAAACCAGTAGAGGATGGAAAGCGGCCACCATACTGCTGCATGTACTCATCGATACGCTGATCCAGAGGCTATGTCATCTCAATGGCCTAGCAACGGTTTTGCTCTTCCAGCTACGCCACCCTTGCTATCAACTCTTCGATATCAGCTCTAGCCATTTGGCTGGCCCTCCTCTGTCTAGAAGCCTGCAACACTTATTTAGTTTAGTCTATAATCTTACTATCAAAGTTACAATATAATGTGTTAATTTTTATATCTATAAACTTATTACTGAAACTAAAGCGATGTGAATTTCTTTAGAGCTAAAAGATTAATAAATAGTTATATCTTCATATATTATTGATTACCACTTGATTGTCAAAGCCATAACACTTGCTCCATGACGGTGGATCCATGAATGACTTAAAAATAACGTCCTCCTCGTCTTTCATCAGCTGCTCTTGACTGTTATCCTCCAGGAGTTTCTGGCGTTATTCCATAAACCTTTCCTGCATGAACAAATAAAAATGTAGTTAAAATTAGTATCATGATATCTGAATTCATTGTAATTTAACAATTAAAACTATTACTAATAGTGCATAAACTAAAATATGCTTACATGACTCTTTCTCGTTTTATTGTCAGGCCATGTATATGAAACTATTCCGTCCGAATTTACATGCTCGACGGCATGCATATGGGTAAACACATCAATATATGGCACGGGACCCTACGCCTCAGCTTTCTGAAATTGATTATTATGTACTTTTATTGTATATTCAAAATTAAATAGCACAGTAACTATTTATAATTCACATTTAATAAATTTACCAGCTCCTGGCAATATTGCTAGAACGATTTTGACCCTCCTCAATGAGTGACGAGAATTTTGTTCCTATTTGTAGAGTTTCTTTCCGACTCTGCCTGTACATTTAAATTTAATACATTATTTACTTACCAAATATTTTTTGAAATTTAGGTATCAATCAAATTATAAATAAAAGTTTAGTGCACTTACCTTTGCCTTGTCACTATCTAATGAGTCGGCCACCCTTCCTATACACTCGTCCTTATCCAGTTTGCCTACTGCCCTTTATGCACTACTTTCGACATGGAATCCCTATAGTTCTTCTTCATCTTCTACATCCAATAATGTTGTACTAGTTGTAGGTCATCTGACTGTATGTCCATGGCAGCCTGTGTTTCATGATAAACAAGCAATCAAAAATTAAACTATAAAAGGTGAATAATAAATTAGCAATAAAAACAAATTAAGAATGGAATACAGAAGATTATACTTACAATGAAATCCTGCCAAATACGCTCCAAGATGTGGAGAGGGATATTATCTCACTTCGGTCGACATGCCGATATCCTGCTCTTGTATGCCTTTCTCGAAACTGATAGAACTACAGCTGATGGTTGTAGCTCAAACCCCCTGTGTTAAATATGATATAGATTAGTATATCGTACACAAAGTATTTAAGATTCTAAAAAAAGTTTAATACTTACTCCTTCGCTCTAGGTATGGGAAACACAACAGGTCGCTTTGGCGGTTGCGATGGACCGCTGTCATCGCCTCCTGAAGAATGGAAAGAACTCCTTCTGGACGACATGATACCTGTCAGAGACACATCATTTTAAAAGAGAACATTTACATGAAAATGAAATATATTATATTGTTAAGTGACATAAATGATATAAAGTATATAAAGTGCAAAGTATACCTGATTCAGATTAGGCCCCATATTCCGATGATGAGCAGAATACGTAGCATTTTTAATTGCTAAATAAATGAAAGAAATGGTAATGCCATAAAAGATGTAAATGACGACAAGTAGATTTGATTTCATAAATGACATAAATTACATAACTAGCAAAATAAATCTCATCATTACATCAATTTCGTAATACACCAAGAATTCAACATAAGTACATCAATTGTATAATTACATCAATTACTAATCTCATCAATTACATTAATTGCATAATTGCATAATTACATAACTAGCAAAATAAATCTCATCATTTACATCAATCGTCATCGTCTTTTGATTCAGATTTGGTCTCATATTGTACGTTATTTTCCTCCCAACTCTCTAATGCTTCTACCAAAACATTTGATTCATCGTTCAGAGGTCCAAAATCAGTACGATCGTCTGTAATTATTATTTCGTTGTTTTGCTCAAGATATGTCTGATAAACTTGTTTATCTGGAATATTCTTTCCATCAAATGTAAATCTTTCCTTTGTTTTAAAAACTGCCAACCAATCTGCTTTATCTCCTTTTAAAGACGGATAAGGAGCGTAATAAATTTGCAAGGCTTGTTTGGCTAGTACAAAAGGGTCGTACTTGTGATAAGGTGATGTGTATTTTATTTCAATAAGATAATAATCTTTGTGCACATTAATTCCAGAACCTGAAATATTGCTAAACCAATTGCATCTAAATAGAAACACCTCCTCCATCGGTCGTGAGAAATAAGTCGGCTGCAAAATTTGTGTTAAAACGTCATAAAAATTTATTTATATGATTTTCAAGAATATCACTACCTTTAACAAATACATCTACATTATTTGTTAATTTTTCTGCACCTATTGTTTGGTGTTCAATTTATATCTATTGACGAAATATGTTGGATATATCTTGACATTTCTTTTTGGTCCCAACGCAAGATGTTTCAAATCTTCATCAACCACACAATTTCTCGGTTCATAAAAGTACTCTGAAAACCAATTAGAAAATTCTTTAAAGAGATTTCCGTGCAGATATTCACTTTCATAAATACTGCATATATGAATAAAATATTGCATTTAATTCTACACGCGCATGCATTATGGAAATAAATAAATCATAAAATTTGATTTCAGATTACCGAACAAATTGTGCAACCTTGGCACAATTTAGAAGAGTATAAGTGTGTGATATATGAAGATCTCTATTGTCTGGCCATACTTCTACATATTTTCCAAAAGGTCGACCATGTTGTCTAAAAATAGATTACATTGTTTGAGAGTACTCTTGTTCGTTGCCTCGTCATTACGTGGAACGCTTTCAAATATTATGTTCACATGGTTATTGAAATAGTGAGAGAGAAAGAGCGAAGCTTCTTATTCAATGTAAGTTTTACATATCGAACCTTCAACTCATGCTTTTGCCTCACTTTTTTCTTCAGATGATTTAAATATCTATGCAAAATTAATTTACATTAACTTTAACTTCTTAATGTTATTAAATTAATAAGCAGCCTAATACATACCTCTCAAATTGATACACCCATCCATATTGCACAAGACCTCGAAGACGTGCTTCGGGTGGGAGATGAAGAGGTAAATGTTCCATTACATTAAAAAAAAAACCTAGCGGAAATATTTTCTCCAATTCACAGAGTAATATAGGAACATCTTCTGCAATTTTATGCAAATGCTGCACTTTTTAGGTAGTCGAACAAAGCTCTTTGTAAAACAGACTAAGCTCCTTTATTACCTTCCAAACTTTTAACGGTAATACTTCTTTGAAGAGAACATGTAATAAATTTTCCATCATTACGTGACAATTATGGGTTTTCATTCCGCTTAATCTACCATTTTTAAAGTCAACACATCTACGACGATTTGATGAAATCCAATCCAGAAATCTTAATCCTTCTACTAATTTTAACACAACTTTAACTTGATTATTATCTAACTCATAACTTGCTTTGGGTTTTTTACTTTCATTTGGTTTCATATGAAGCTCAGGACTTTTGCATAATTCTTGTATATCGCGTCTTGATTTCAAATCGTCCTGAGTCTTCCCCTTGACATTCAAAATTGTGTTAAAAACATTATCAAAGACATTTTTATTGTTGTGTATCACATCAATATTATGATGAAGCAGAAGATGTTTCTAATAAGGAAACTTTCAAAATATACTTTGTTTGCACCAATTATGAACAGTCGATTTTCCTGCAATTTCTGTTCGCACTCCAGTTTCATATATCTTTGGATAGTCCCTTACAAGATTGTATATGTCTTCGCTTGACCATATCGTTGGTGGTTGTCTCATTTCTACTCTATTAGCTACTTGTCACCTTTGAAGGGATGATTGACATGGAGAAAACATCAATGGCAGTCAAACCATGAAATTTTTACCATTCGATAAAGAAAACCCCCGTGTTTCTTCCATGTAATAAGACATGCTAGACGACCAAATGTACTCCATCCTTAAAGCATTGCATAGGCAGGAAAATCACTTATAGTCCGCAACAAAGAAGCAAACATACAAAAAAATTCTTTGAAACGTTGTATGTTTCTACTCCTTCATTCCATGATGTTTTTAACTCCTCAACCAAAGTTGTAAATAAACATTGATTCCTTGTGTCGGATCATCGAGGCCAGGAATGGCAACAGTAAGAAACATATATTGCATTTTCATATATATCCATATAAGGTGTGATGATAATGGGCCAAGATGCATATTTTGCATCAAATTGAGAAAATGGTGAAAAATCATCTGTACATAATCCAAGTCAAACATTACGATTCTCTGCTGCAAAATTGGGATAAGTTTTGTCGAAATCCTTCCATGCTTCTCCATCAGTTGGATGTGTCAACGTACCCTCTTCTTCTGTTCTCACACTATGCCATCTCATATGAGCTGCAGTTACAGAAGATGCGTATAATCTTTGAAGCTTGGAAGTGATGTGCAAATAATGCATACATTTGTATGGAACTTCCTTTCCCTTCTTTTTTCTTAATTCATACCTTTCCTCATTGCATATTCTACACTTCCTAAGAGTGATGTCCTCTTTTCAAAACAACACGCCGCCATTTAAACATGTATCTATTTTCCGATAAGGTAAACCAAAAACCGACATTTGTTTTTTAACTTCATAGTGATTTTCTCACATTAAATTATCGGGCGGCATATGTCTTTTTGCAGCTTGTACGACGGCTACAAATTTAGCTTCGGTGATATTGTATTTTGACTTCATTGCAATGTATTATGCGGTTGCTGATAGCTGGGTTTCGATTTTACAACCATCTCAAAGTAGATTTTTAGCAGCATTCGGTAAATCATAAAATAAAAATTGCTTCAATATTTGGTTCTTCAACATTTTTATCATCGCCATCAACTTCAACCGTAGGGAACAATGATCATGCTGCGTCTTCAGCCATATTTTTTATACGGTTTGTCATAACAATTTCATTACCAGCAATGTCTAATTCAGACTCTGTAGAAGTATTTGCTACAACTTCTCCTGGACGATCCCAAACATAATACGCCAGCTTGAAACCGTGTCTGCACAAATATACTTTCACAATATCGGGTAACAAATACTTCAAATGTTTACACCTACTACACATACAATTAATTTCTACATCATTTCCGTTATTACTTAAAACAAATTCAACAAATACCTTTACACCGTTATAAAAATCTTCTTTTATTGAGCCTCTTAATCCCCTTCTTTGATACATCCATCTCCTCCGATCAACAAAATAATCGATCATTTTTCCATATTTGAAAAAATATGTCACAAATTCAAGAATAAATATTGGTCATATTTATGAATTCACATTTTATTTTTCAACGTATCGAAACAAAAACTTATACACATCAATTTTACTCCACTTAAGAATACAATATAGAAATATTGGTTTATGTTTTTCTTCTGGTTAGTCATCCTACTTTCCATTACAAACACAGTAAACACTTACATTTTGTACATTATTTCATTTTAAACGATTCAAAAAAATTTCGATAGCACTTCCCTTTTATTTCCTGCATTGTACACAAATGGGTGTACGCAGGAAGCAAAAAGGAAAAGTGACGACGAAATCTTGTGAACCGTCTGAAACGAAATAATATGCGAAATGTAATTGTTTGCCGTGTCTATATCTTGTCCCATACAGGGACAAATCCAACAAGTGTTGTATCATATGAATGTAAATGGTCATTTTGTGACAAAAACGGTATTTTATTTAACGATCATGCATAACACCTGTCGGACGGGGCCAAAAACTCTCTAAAGAATGTAAAAAGGTAGTTTATAAAAAATAATATTTACTAATTTTATACATTTCAAAAGATTATTAATTAACCACATTTGTTCTGTGCATTTTATCGAATAAGGCTGTTGTACTATTGTTGTCATTTTCCAATACAGCCAAAAAAAAATTTTAGACTCGTGCATTCATTATTGTTATACAAGTCAAGATGTTGTACAACTCATGTCTTATTCCAATTAACACAATGCAATGGTAGAAATAACACATATACATTGATTTACATATACATGCATAATCACAAATTATACAAACTCTTCAAAATTTCACGATAACATATTAAATAGGTATACCATGGGATGCTATAAACCATTATTACACTATTGGAAACGATTGTAATCACTAACTTTCCCTGATTTATCAACTTATGCAAATCCAGATTTAGGGTAAAAGTTAGATTCTTGGCGAAAACAAGAGATTATTCCTGAGATTTAAAGCAACAGAGTTTGATTATGCAGCCGTGGAGGATTCGAAAGCTTGAAATTAGCTTGGAGGAGAGATTTGGGGGTTTTTTGAAGAAAATTTTCGTGCTGCAAAATGAGGAAGAAGAAGGCTTGACAGAGCCTGTACTTCGTGAATTTTCGATAGCTTCCGACAGCCCATCAGAAGTCGTCGAAAATTAGCCGTCGAAAGCCGTCGCGATGAGCTGTTAGAATATAAGCCTTTTTTAGCAGTGATAATTCTATTTTCATAAACAATTTCCATAGTATCACAAAAAAATAGATATCACAAAACCATGCATAAAGACGCTATCACCTATAAAATCATATCAAATGAGGAATCATAGAATTAATATCAAAAGGATGAATCATCCATATCAAAATCATCATAAAAATCTTGAAAACATCAATGCTTGAGATATCATCAAGTATAGTCAGGCTAACATACAACAAAACCCAAGTATATCTCTCGATACTAAAAATAAATACCATCATCAATCAATTAAATTATAGGCCACCTATTGGTAAAATCATGTATAATAAATGATATGAAAATCCAGTATACACTGAATACCTATCGTATGTATAATCGCATCTCCTCATTAAACATAAATGTAAGGGGAATTGACTGTACGACAGACATGAAATCCCAAATCATATCTTGACTTATGTGAGGTGTATCAATAGTATATACTAATCTACCACTCTGTTACAACCAGAAGGGAGACAAAAGCCTGTTCTAGAGTCATAGAGACTCTACAGTCTTGGTTACCTCAACGATCATCATGACACGTATCAATGGTGCTCATCAACACAAATCAATAGTCATGACTCTAGAAGTGACTCTATAGGTAACAGACTACTAGCCCAGGTGACATAGGGCGATCGCACGCAATGATAACATATAGTTATAATAATATATAGGGTGTCACAGATCTAGGATGCGACCCCACGATCAGTCGCTAGGATGGATTATATCCATCCAGTCCTCTCCAACGCCAATAAAAGGAGCACATCATGATAGTGTCATATAGTATTAATAAATATAAGCACACAGCCTTGCTCATAAAATATATGCACAAAACCTTTCTCATCGCTACATGCATCACTTTACACCATATCACTATTTCCACCACATAAGTGTCATCTACTTACAATGAATACCTGAATATATATATATATATATATATATATATCACAATGGTGTTCCATATCGCCGCATGATATTCAAATGATCATTCACTGCGTATAAACTACAATCAATCTCCACAATGTTCTATATCATGAGTTGTAGGAGTAATAGAAAAAATACTACCAAATTTCCCATGGCAAATTGTATCACCAATGTAACATTCCCGTTTTTGAATCAAATTTAAATTGGAAATTTAATTAATTTTAGAAATTAAATTGTGAATTAACTGGATATTTTCCAAATTTAAATAGATATTAGTTTATCATTTATGTAAATGGATATAAAACAAGAAATAAAAATTTAAAATAATATAAATACAGATAATGATTTATTTAAAAGGTATACTAGTTTTAATTCAAAATAAAAATAAACTAAGCTTATAAATAATATTGGTTTAAAAAGTAATATTATAGAATTGATATAAATAAATAAAAGATTGCAAAAGCTATTTCAACTAAGAAATGTATATATATGTGTGATTTATTTGTGAGTGTACAAATTGTTTTAAATTCATTTCTTCTTAAAAATTTGTAAAAGTAAAATAAATACATATGTTAGTATCTCAAGTTTAAAATGAGTGTTTTAAAAAAACCTGAGTAGCATTTAAAAAATTTGTTAAGATATAATATATGTATATATATATATATAAATATTGATTAAATTCTTTTAACATTGAACATGTACATATTACATACAAATGTAAACATACATAAAAGGGGATGAGTAAGCAAATCAACATGCATAGATTCCATAATCATCTCTTTTTACAAATGGCATTCACTATATTTAATTGAATTAAATAATTAAATTAAAAAAAAAAAAAAACTCTTCACTTCCCCATATGCAATTATTAAACTTTTCAGCAAATCTGAAAAAGTATACAGTAACAAGAGATCTCAAATCTGAGGTAAAGATAAAAAAAAAAGATAAGTAGAAAGAAAATGTGTAAACCAAGTTATCTTCAGTTCAAAATTTTCGAGATGAAAGAAATCAAAACTTGATCAATGCAACCAGATATTCAACCTGGAAAACAAATACAAGCAAATTCTTCTCAGATCTGAAAGAAAAAAAAAAATCAAAAACCAGACAATCAAAATTTTGGTGCAACATTATTATCAACCTGGAAATTTACAAAATGAAGATCAATGCAAAAGGAGCTGATCATTTCAGATTTAATAACAAGTTAGAGAACATGTGCAAGATCAATCCCGGGTAAGTTTTTAACTTTAAAGTTAATAAATCTATGGTTTCAAAAACCAAGTTTTAACATAAACCAAATTCAAGGATTGCAGAAAAAAAAAAAAAAAAAAGGGGGAAAAATAGAGCTGCAGTTTTGACAGTGCAGATTCTATCAAACAATGTGAGGCAAGTAAAATTCTTTTGGAAGGTTTTAATCTGAAGATTGTTAATTAGTGAATAAGCAAAGATTTTTGTTTACAAACCTTGCAGATAAAAGCTTCAAAAAAAAAAAGAATTAAAGAAAAAATGTACATGCTAAACAAGAATAAAAGTTTCCAGGCTTCACTGTCTCTGTTCTGCTTTGACCAAGGTGAGCAATCTAGCCCTGAATTTGTTCTCTGTCTTGATGAATGCTTGAATGACTTGTCTTCTCTGATATGTGATGATTCTGAAATAGAAATATGTTTACATGTGTATGTATATGTGTGATGCATGTTTGGGAAACACAACAAAGCTTGCTTTTGTTTCATTCATTCCAGATCTCAAGAACCTGGTTGCAAAATAAAAAAAATAAAAAAATAAAAAAATGACTGAGACATTATCTGGTTATGTGAGTAACATTTTTGTAAAAAATTACTTAAGTATAAATTGGTTGCATGTTTCATCTGGGAATAACTATGTTTATGTGGATACATATATGGATTATCTGTATATTTATGAATGTATGAAGTGTGCATAGTTGATTTTCCTGTAATCTCACTGATTCTTAGTTTCAAGCTCTAGTTTTTGATCTAAAAATCATATCTCTTAATTCAATTTGTGATAAGGTTTAAGTTTAAAACTAAACCTGTTTGTTTAATCATAGAGAATGTTTTTAAATTTTATATAAGTTAAATAAATTTATGCAATGCCTGGAAATATAGATAACAGAGCAAAACTGTATAAATGTAAAAATTCAAACTATATGAATTTATATTTCAGGTTTGTATATCAAAACATAATACTAAATTATGATTTTTAAAAGTTAAATTATAATTTTTAATATCAAAACCTAAGTGCAGTTTTAGACTTACTGTATTTTTCATTTTTGTTAAGTACTGATGATGCATGCTATTAAATTGATTGAATTTGGTTATGGAGATAGTATAGCTATCATAGGTTATGGGGAAATTATGGGATCAAGTTGAAAATGAGTTTTGATGTTGTAATTTGAGTTTCCAGGTTTAGAACCCTAGTTTATTTGGGGTTACTGTTTTTGGGTCAATCTTAACTCCTCAGTGCATCGAGTCTGAAGCTTTTGGGGGTGATGGTGGATGGTGAGGTGAAGAAGCTATCACCAAAGTTCGGTCAATGATAATGGTCGGAGTTGAGGGGTACGGGTGTTGACAGGTTGGAAGGGTAGGGTTGTGGTCTGTGTTTCAGGTTTGGGGTAAGTTCTGGGTTGCAGGGATTTTTACTCGGGTCAGTCTCGGGGGAAATAGGAAATGACTCGAAGCAAGAAAGTAAATGACTCGAAGTCATTTAGGGTAGTTCTGTGTCTTGTGTTCAGACTTTAGACAACAGAACAGTTCTGTTTTAGAATTTTAAAATTTAAGGTTTTAAATTAATCTGGAAATGTAAACTCAGAATTTAAAACTTGAATCTTAATTTGAATTCAAATACTTTGAATTCTGATAATTGATAACATGTGAGTGCAGAGATTCAAATTTTATTTGAAATATAAAAAATATAAAAGAAGGAACATGAGCCTGTTCCAGATTTTTAGAGTTTGAAATAATTTGCAAACTAAAGTTTTATCTTAGGATGTTAAAACTGAATTCAAGTATGAATTCAAATAAGTTTGAATTATGTTTTTTTTGAAATAGTTTAAATTCTGGGAGAAATTCAAAGTTTAAGTTTTTTTTTTATAAACAGAAAACTGTTTTCTGTTTTAAATAAAAGGCAAGTTTAAATTTGAAAGTGAAGATTTAAACTGGGTTTAAGTTTGGAATTTGAATATGAATTCAAATTTTAATTGTCTGAAATTTGAAACCCTATTGTGTTTTAAATTTAAATTTGATTTGAAAATCTCAAGTATAAATGCATATGTGATTTGTATTTGGAATGGAAGGTTAAGTATTTAATTTAGGAATTCAGATGAATTCAAAACTGAGTTTTAAATCTGGATTTTAGAATTTAAAACTTCAGTTTTTAAATAAAGATTTAAATTTAAATTTCTTTCAAATGATTTACATTTAATTGAAGGTGTAAATTATAGATAGAGTTTTAAAGAATTAAAACTAAAATGAGTTTAGAAGTTATATTTCAATTTTGAAATTTTAAAGTAAATTTTTAATTGATTTGAATTTGATTTGAGTTGAAATTTAAATTCTTTTTAAAACTTATTAAGTATATGTTTCTTGTAAACATATAAGATTAAGTTGTATTGTTTAAAATCTTATTTTAAATAAATTTGGATCTTAAGTTTAAAAAGAGAATGTTAAATGGAATTTAATGTAAATTTAAAAACATTTTTGTTTTTAAATGCATAATTTAAATAAGGAATGTTTATCTAAAGATAAAGAAAAGTATAATGATTTGTAATTCATTTAATTAGTAAGGTAGTACAAATGGATAATTAATATAATTAATTAATTAATGAAATGGATAATTGATTAAAGTAATTAAGGGTTTTAAATTGATTAATTAAAGTTTAAGATTAATTTTTCTTAGAATAATTAATTGGTAATTAAGAAATCATTAATTGAATGATATTAGATTTTAAATTAATAATTGAAGATTTATTAATTGAATAAATATGGATAGTTAATTAATTAGGAATAATAAATGAAAGTAATCATGTAGGTAATAAATTTAAAACCACCCAGTTTATTCATCTTAATTGTAGATGCTGATTGTTATTGAATGTTGTGTGATGGATTGATATATTTGATATGTGATGTGATGCTATGTGATACTTTGTGCTGATCTGCTATATTTGTGATGAATATACTGTTGTATGAATATGAAAACCCTTTGACCCGTAAAATGACATTTGAGTTTCGATGCGACAGGGAGTCGGATTCCAGTTGGTTATCCGAAACCCACATCGAATCATATTAGTGAATTTTTGTGATTGATAATTTACCTTATCTATGAATCTATGAATATAGATAAGCGTTATGGGTTATACCGCTTATCTTTATGATTGAATCTGTGATGATGATGTTGTGCACTATTGTGTTGAACCCCTGGACCACACTTATACACACACAAATATGGATTGCACGTGGAAATGGGTTAAGTCACAGATTTTGAAATTGTTTTAAAATTTGAATTTTTGAATCCAAAATAGTTTTGGAATTAGAATTGAAGTTTTTGAAAAAATGAATTTCAAAAATAAAAGTTATTTTGAATAACTCGATTGAGTTTTGAAATTTTAAATAATTTGAGCTAAATTTGAATTCAATAATTGAATTGAATTCTATGATTTGGAAACTAGGGTTTTAAAAAGTTATCCAACTTATAAATGGATTTATATGGGGTTTTTAAACCAATTTAAAAGTGATGTTTTGAAATTTAAAATTTAACCCAAGATTTTCAACTTGTATAAATCGGACTTTTCTGAAACGAAAACTATTGTTTTCAAATAATAGAAGCTTTCATATAAGAAATGGATTTCCAATGTATGTTAAAAGGAATTCAAGTTTTGAAATGAAAATGGTATTCCAAGTTATAAATAAATCTTTGGAACGTGTTTTGAAAGCTATAGATTAAATCTTAAATTTATCGAGTTAATCCAATTGGAATGGAAGTTGTTTTGAATCTATGAATAGATCTTTGTGAAACTAGGTGAAACTTGGTGAAATAAATCTTTTTGTTTAAAGATTTAAAATGGTAATTTGTTTAACCATTTGAAAGAAAAGTTTTGGATTTTATAAGTTGTGACTTAACTAAAATCCCATATCCATATGTTTTAAAATATGGCGCTCATTATTCGGTTTAGCCGGGAGAGGACCTAGTGTCATATAGCCCATTCCGAATAGTGATACGACGTTAGGGATAGCAATTGAAGACCGGTGGTGAAGACCGGATATTTCCGAAAACAAAAGGGTAACTCATCGATTGTCTCTGCACTGGCTGATCCCCGGTATAGAGATCTTCATATGTGATGGGAAGTCCGGACGTGATTAGGGATTATCCGGATTTGCAAGGGCTTCTTCGGAAGTGCCTTCGGTTCTGTTCGAACCCGGGACAGACTTGTATGGTTGTATGTCCGACATTACACTTTGAGATGTTAACTGATTTCTATCAAATACATTTCTGCCTGGTGGCGGAGAATTTATTCTCTTAGCTTAACACCCTTCTCTGAGACGTACGAGCTCAGAGGTTATGTAGTTGATATTTATCAGTGATATTCCCAATTTGGTAATGTGGCATGCTAAGTGCTGCTGTGTGATGATCATTGGTTGATCATTTGTGATATGATCATTTGTTTGATCATTTATCTTTGTGATCATTGCTTTGGTCATCTGATTGACCCAAAGCATGGCTTTGTTGCACAAAGCGTAGCTTTGTGGACGAGACTGCATCAGGACCTCACTCCCCGGAAATGGTCGAAACAGGAAAGATGCGGCAAGGTTAGGAGGGTCGCTCCCTTTAGGGTGTGTCATTCCCTTCTGGTAAAGGGTGGTATCAGGTATGGAGCCCTGGTATTTAACCTATGTGGTTGCTCCAATCTCATTTACTGTGTGGTTGTTGCTTTGAGGCGCCTCGGATAAAGGTCCCAAAGGACCGGGGAATGACATATTCGTGTAGTAGTTACCTAGTTACAGAGGTAACCCGGCCTTGTGTTGGCAGAGATCTAACCGTAACGTTAGTTTCTCGGGACGTCCCGCCAGAGGCGATCCCATAGACAGTAGGAAGTTCCTTAGCCTGACCATTTGTTGGAAATCCAATCAAAACAATACGCGCCCTGTACGGTTTTAGTTGTATAACCTGCCATGGAATGTGGCGGTAACCTGCTATTGAACATGGTAGCTATAGTAGGCATACGACGAAATGTCGTATGCTGGCTAGGATTTATATTATATTTTCGAAATGGTTTTCCACACTTTGCACTTATAGTAATAATATCAAAGAAATTTTCTCGTATTAAGCATATTTGACTATCATAAGGAGAAATCTCCTCCAATTCTGCGTTTGCATTGTGTGTGTGGCGGGAGGCCTTATGGTAGTTTCATTTTCCAAAAAGCATTGCGGATTTCAAATTTAAAACTCTTTTGTTGTTTTAAAAGACCAAATGTTTTTGTTTGCTCATACCAGTCCCATGACTGACCTGGAGTTTATTGTTCCCTTCCTAAACTCTGGGTGCCCACTATTTTCCCACACGGGCAGTCTAGAGTTGGGATTTTCAGATAATCTATAGTAGGTGTAGATTCGATAGCTTCCAGCCTTAGGATTTGGAAATCGCATTTTGGATCGAGTTGCTTCTCTTCATCTTGATTTGGGAGTTCGAGCTATTTCTGGATTGGTGCTTTGGAGATGGAGATTACTGATATTGGAATTCTTTCTTGAAGACCACATTGGAGATTTTGTTCCGCTGCTAGTGTTATCTTTTATTTCCGCTGCTATTCTTTGTAACTCTGATGTATATTGATGTTCATTGTATCATTCTGTTGTATCGGATATTGTATCAAATGTTGTACATTGATATATGTTATTCATTTCTTCCGCTGTGTTATTTACTTAATGTGTTATAAGCTCCGGCGACTCGAATTTGAACGGTCGAATCTGCGGCATTCGAGTACAATGTAAAGTATGGATGTCGATTTTCGAACGCGAAAAATTCGATTCGTTACAGTTGGTATCAGAGCTGAAGGTTAAAACTTTAGCTCAGGAGTATAACACATTGAGTAACTCATTAGAGATAGGGTGAAGTATACCCTAGAATGAGTAGATCCTTAAGATATCCGTTCGAATGCCTCAGTGAATTCTCTTACTATTCACCGATAGTTAGTATGAGTGCGAGAAGAGAACGAGATAGGGGACGGGGAGTACCACTATGAATGGTCAATACCCTGCAACAGTGGAAATATCTTTTCCCTATCAATCTCCTTTGATTCGATTTCGTATTCTTTTGACTGCTTCGTGACAGCTCCAGAAAGAAGTTTCGGTGCGATGGTGACCCTACGAATCGTTGTAGAAAATTCTTACTTCGTATCTTCATCCAATTTCTTATCAGCTTTTCAATCTAAACTCTAATGAATTTGAAATTTAAAATATTAAATAAACTGGAAATTTAAAATTGAATAAGTTGGTTAACTAATATGAAGCTAAATTTGGAATATATAAATAAAACGATATCGATTAAAACTAAATTCGAAATTCTATTGTAATTTCTTGTGTATATCAAAGTCGAAGAGGTACAAATTGGTATATACTTTGGGATATTCCGACCCGAATTGGAATCCCTATCTAGTATTTGAGGAATTGTTGAAAATTAAGTCCATCTATCTTTTCTTTGGGATCCGATATATTCTACGAACGATTAGTTATCCCTTCGAACTAGTCAATGCCCTTACATATTCGTAGACCAGTGGACCCAAATATCTTGTGAAATAATTGTATAAGTTTGTTCTCGTATTGTTGATATTCTGATTTGGGAAACCAAATGCAGAATAAATATCTCGATTCTGATCTGATCAATCATTTCTTTATCTATTATCTTTTCTTTCTCGTCTTACTTGCAATTTCGAGGACGAAATTCTTTTAAGGGGGGAAATCTGTAACATTCCCGTTTTTGAATCAAATTTAAATTGGAAATTTAATTAATTTTAGAAATTAAATTGTGAATTAACTGGATATTTTCCAAATTTAAATAGATATTAGTTTATCATTTATGTAAATGGATATAAAACAAGAAATAAAAATTTAAAATAATATAAATACAGATAATGATTTATTTAAAAGGTATACTAGTTTTAATTCAAAATAAAAATAAACTAAGCTTATAAATAATATTGGTTTAAAAAGTAATATTATAGAATTGATATAAATAAATAAAAGATTGCAAAAGCTATTTCAACTAAGAAATGTATATATATGTGTGATTTATTTGTGAGTGTACAAATTGTTTTAAATTCATTTCTTCTTAAAAATTTGTAAAAGTAAAATAAATACATATGTTAGTATCTCAAGTTTAAAATGAGTGTTTTAAAAAAACCTGAGTAGCATTTAAAAAATTTGTTAAGATATAATATATGTATATATATATATATAAATATTGATTAAATTCTTTTAACATTGAACATGTACATATTACATACAAATGTAAACATACATAAAAGGGGATGAGTAAGCAAATCAACATGCATAGATTCCATAATCATCTCTTTTTACAAATGGCATTCACTATATTTAATTGAATTAAATAATTAAATTAAAAAAAAAAAAAAAACTCTTCACTTCCCCATATGCAATTATTAAACTTTTCAGCAAATCTGAAAAAGTATACAGTAACAAGAGATCTCAAATCTGAGGTAAAGATAAAAAAAAAAGATAAGTAGAAAGAAAATGTGTAAACCAAGTTATCTTCAGTTCAAAATTTTCGAGATGAAAGAAATCAAAACTTGATCAATGCAACCAGATATTCAACCTGGAAAACAAATACAAGCAAATTCTTCTCAGATCTGAAAGAAAAAAAAAATCAAAAACCAGACAATCAAAATTTTGGTGCAACATTATTATCAACCTGGAAATTTACAAAATGAAGATCAATGCAAAAGGAGCTGATCATTTCAGATTTAATAACAAGTTAGAGAACATGTGCAAGATCAATCCCGGGTAAGTTTTTAACTTTAAAGTTAATAAATCTATGGTTTCAAAAACCAAGTTTTAACATAAACCAAATTCAAGGATTGCAGAAAAAAAAAAAAAGGGGGAAAAATAGAGCTGCAGTTTTGACAGTGCAGATTCTATCAAACAATGTGAGGCAAGTAAAATTCTTTTGGAAGGTTTTAATCTGAAGATTGTTAATTAGTGAATAAGCAAAGATTTTTGTTTACAAACCTTGCAGATAAAAGCTTCAAAAAAAAAAGAATTAAAGAAAAAATGTACATGCTAAACAAGAATAAAAGTTTCCAGGCTTCACTGTCTCTGTTCTGCTTTGACCAAGGTGAGCAATCTAGCCCTGAATTTGTTCTCTGTCTTGATGAATGCTTGAATGACTTGTCTTCTCTGATATGTGATGATTCTGAAATAGAAATATGTTTACATGTGTATGTATATGTGTGATGCATGTTTGGGAAACACAACAAAGCTTGCTTTTGTTTCATTCATTCCAGATCTCAAGAACCTGGTTGCAAAATAAAAAAAATAAAAAAATAAAAAAATGACTGAGACATTATCTGGTTATGTGAGTAACATTTTTGTAAAAAATTACTTAAGTATAAATTGGTTGCATGTTTCATCTGGGAATAACTATGTTTATGTGGATACATATATGGATTATCTGTATATTTATGAATGTATGAAGTGTGCATAGTTGATTTTCCTGTAATCTCACTGATTCTTAGTTTCAAGCTCTAGTTTTTGATCTAAAAATCATATCTCTTAATTCAATTTGTGATAAGGTTTAAGTTTAAAACTAAACCTGTTTGTTTAATCATAGAGAATGTTTTTAAATTTTATATAAGTTAAATAAATTTATGCAATGCCTGGAAATATAGATAACAGAGCAAAACTGTATAAATGTAAAAATTCAAACTATATGAATTTATATTTCAGGTTTGTATATCAAAACATAATACTAAATTATGATTTTTAAAAGTTAAATTATAATTTTTAATATCAAAACCTAAGTGCAGTTTTAGACTTACTGTATTTTTCATTTTTGTTAAGTACTGATGATGCATGCTATTAAATTGATTGAATTTGGTTATGGAGATAGTATAGCTATCATAGGTTATGGGGAAATTATGGGATCAAGTTGAAAATGAGTTTTGATGTTGTAATTTGAGTTTCCAGGTTTAGAACCCTAGTTTATTTGGGGTTACTGTTTTTGGGTCAATCTTAACTCCTCAGTGCATCGAGTCTGAAGCTTTTGGGGGTGATGGTGGATGGTGAGGTGAAGAAGCTATCACCAAAGTTCGGTCAATGATAATGGTCGGAGTTGAGGGGTACGGGTGTTGACAGGTTGGAAGGGTAGGGTTGTGGTCTGTGTTTCAGGTTTGGGGTAAGTTCTGGGTTGCAGGGATTTTTACTCGGGTCAGTCTCGGGGGAAATAGGAAATGACTCGAAGCAAGAAAGTAAATGACTCGAAGTCATTTAGGGTAGTTCTGTGTCTTGTGTTCAGACTTTAGACAACAGAACAGTTCTGTTTTAGAATTTTAAAATTTAAGGTTTTAAATTAATCTGGAAATGTAAACTCAGAATTTAAAACTTGAATCTTAATTTGAATTCAAATACTTTGAATTCTGATAATTGATAACATGTGAGTGCAGAGATTCAAATTTTATTTGAAATATAAAAAATATAAAAGAAGGAACATGAGCCTGTTCCAGATTTTTAGAGTTTGAAATAATTTGCAAACTAAAGTTTTATCTTAGGATGTTAAAACTGAATTCAAGTATGAATTCAAATAAGTTTGAATTATGTTTTTTTTGAAATAGTTTAAATTCTGGGAGAAATTCAAAGTTTAAGTTTTTTTTTTTATAAACAGAAAACTGTTTTCTGTTTTAAATAAAAGGCAAGTTTAAATTTGAAAGTGAAGATTTAAACTGGGTTTAAGTTTGGAATTTGAATATGAATTCAAATTTTAATTGTCTGAAATTTGAAACCCTATTGTGTTTTAAATTTAAATTTGATTTGAAAATCTCAAGTATAAATGCATATGTGATTTGTATTTGGAATGGAAGGTTAAGTATTTAATTTAGGAATTCAGATGAATTCAAAACTGAGTTTTAAATCTGGATTTTAGAATTTAAAACTTCAGTTTTTAAATAAAGATTTAAATTTAAATTTCTTTCAAATGATTTACATTTAATTGAAGGTGTAAATTATAGATAGAGTTTTAAAGAATTAAAACTAAAATGAGTTTAGAAGTTATATTTCAATTTTGAAATTTTAAAGTAAATTTTTAATTGATTTGAATTTGATTTGAGTTGAAATTTAAATTCTTTTTAAAACTTATTAAGTATATGTTTCTTGTAAACATATAAGATTAAGTTGTATTGTTTAAAATCTTATTTTAAATAAATTTGGATCTTAAGTTTAAAAAGAGAATGTTAAATGGAATTTAATGTAAATTTAAAAACATTTTTGTTTTTAAATGCATAATTTAAATAAGGAATGTTTATCTAAAGATAAAGAAAAGTATAATGATTTGTAATTCATTTAATTAGTAAGGTAGTACAAATGGATAATTAATATAATTAATTAATTAATGAAATGGATAATTGATTAAAGTAATTAAGGGTTTTAAATTGATTAATTAAAGTTTAAGATTAATTTTTCTTAGAATAATTAATTGGTAATTAAGAAATCATTAATTGAATGATATTAGATTTTAAATTAATAATTGAAGATTTATTAATTGAATAAATATGGATAGTTAATTAATTAGGAATAATAAATGAAAGTAATCATGTAGGTAATAAATTTAAAACCACCCAGTTTATTCATCTTAATTGTAGATGCTGATTGTTATTGAATGTTGTGTGATGGATTGATATATTTGATATGTGATGTGATGCTATGTGATACTTTGTGCTGATCTGCTATATTTGTGATGAATATACTGTTGTATGAATATGAAAACCCTTTGACCCGTAAAATGACATTTGAGTTTCGATGCGACAGGGAGTCGGATTCCAGTTGGTTATCCGAAACCCACATCGAATCATATTAGTGAATTTTTGTGATTGATAATTTACCTTATCTATGAATCTATGAATATAGATAAGCGTTATGGGTTATACCGCTTATCTTTATGATTGAATCTGTGATGATGATGTTGTGCACTATTGTGTTGAACCCCTGGACCACACTTATACACACACAAATATGGATTGCACGTGGAAATGGGTTAAGTCACAGATTTTGAAATTGTTTTAAAATTTGAATTTTTGAATCCAAAATAGTTTTGGAATTAGAATTGAAGTTTTTGAAAAAATGAATTTCAAAAATAAAAGTTATTTTGAATAACTCGATTGAGTTTTGAAATTTTAAATAATTTGAGCTAAATTTGAATTCAATAATTGAATTGAATTCTATGATTTGGAAACTAGGGTTTTAAAAAGTTATCCAACTTATAAATGGATTTATATGGGGTTTTTAAACCAATTTAAAAGTGATGTTTTGAAATTTAAAATTTAACCCAAGATTTTCAACTTGTATAAATCGGACTTTTCTGAAACGAAAACTATTGTTTTCAAATAATAGAAGCTTTCATATAAGAAATGGATTTCCAATGTATGTTAAAAGGAATTCAAGTTTTGAAATGAAAATGGTATTCCAAGTTATAAATAAATCTTTGGAACGTGTTTTGAAAGCTATAGATTAAATCTTAAATTTATCGAGTTAATCCAATTGGAATGGAAGTTGTTTTGAATCTATGAATAGATCTTTGTGAAACTAGGTGAAACTTGGTGAAATAAATCTTTTTGTTTAAAGATTTAAAATGGTAATTTGTTTAACCATTTGAAAGAAAAGTTTTGGATTTTATAAGTTGTGACTTAACTAAAATCCCATATCCATATGTTTTAAAATATGGCGCTCATTATTCGGTTTAGCCGGGAGAGGACCTAGTGTCATATAGCCCATTCCGAATAGTGATACGACGTTAGGGATAGCAATTGAAGACCGGTGGTGAAGACCGGATATTTCCGAAAACAAAAGGGTAACTCATCGATTGTCTCTGCACTGGCTGATCCCCGGTATAGAGATCTTCATATGTGATGGGAAGTCCGGACGTGATTAGGGATTATCCGGATTTGCAAGGGCTTCTTCGGAAGTGCCTTCGGTTCTGTTCGAACCCGGGACAGACTTGTATGGTTGTATGTCCGACATTACACTTTGAGATGTTAATTGATTTCTATCAAATACATTTCTGCCTGGTGGCGGAGAATTTATTCTCTTAGCTTAACACCCTTCTCTGAGACGTACGAGCTCAGAGGTTATGTAGTTGATATTTATCAGTGATATTCCCAATTTGGTAATGTGGCATGCTAAGTGCTGCTGTGTGATGATCATTGGTTGATCATTTGTGATATGATCATTTGTTTGATCATTTATCTTTGTGATCATTGCTTTGGTCATCTGATTGACCCAAAGCATGGCTTTGTTGCACAAAGCGTAGCTTTGTGGACGAGACTGCATCAGGACCTCACTCCCCGGAAATGGTCGAAACAGGAAAGATGCGGCAAGGTTAGGAGGGTCGCTCCCTTTAGGGTGTGTCATTCCCTTCTGGTAAAGGGTGGTATCAGGTATGGAGCCCTGGTATTTAACCTATGTGGTTGCTCCAATCTCATTTACTGTGTGGTTGTTGCTTTGAGGCGCCTCGGATAAAGGTCCCAAAGGACCGGGGAATGACATATTCGTGTAGTAGTTACCTAGTTACAGAGGTAACCCGGCCTTGTGTTGGCAGAGATCTAACCGTAACGTTAGTTTCTCGGGACGTCCCGCCAGAGGCGATCCCATAGACAGTAGGAAGTTCCTTAGCCTGACCATTTGTTGGAAATCCAATCAAAACAATACGCGCCCTGTACGGTTTTAGTTGTATAACCTGCCATGGAATGTGGCGGTAACCTGCTATTGAACATGGTAGCTATAGTAGGCATACGACGAAATGTCGTATGCTGGCTAGGATTTATATTATATTTTCGAAATGGTTTTCCACACTTTGCACTTATAGTAATAATATCAAAGAAATTTTCTCGTATTAAGCATATTTGACTATCATAAGGAGAAATCTCCTCCAATTCTGCGTTTGCATTGTGTGTGTGGCGGGAGGCCTTATGGTAGTTTCATTTTCCAAAAAGCATTGCGGATTTCAAATTTAAAACTCTTTTGTTGTTTTAAAAGACCAAATGTTTTTGTTTGCTCATACCAGTCCCATGACTGACCTGGAGTTTATTGTTCCCTTCCTAAACTCTGGGTGCCCACTATTTTCCCACACGGGCAGTCTAGAGTTGGGATTTTCAGATAATCTATAGTAGGTGTAGATTCGATAGCTTCCAGCCTTAGGATTTGGAAATCGCATTTTGGATCGAGTTGCTTCTCTTCATCTTGATTTGGGAGTTCGAGCTATTTCTGGATTGGTGCTTTGGAGATGGAGATTACTGATATTGGAATTCTTTCTTGAAGACCACATTGGAGATTTTGTTCCGCTGCTAGTGTTATCTTTTATTTCCGCTGCTATTCTTTGTAACTCTGATGTATATTGATGTTCATTGTATCATTCTGTTGTATCGGATATTGTATCAAATGTTGTACATTGATATATGTTATTCATTTCTTCCGCTGTGTTATTTACTTAATGTGTTATAAGCTCCGGCGACTCGAATTTGAACGGTCGAATCTGCGGCATTCGAGTACAATGTAAAGTATGGATGTCGATTTTCGAACGCGAAAAATTCGATTCGTTACAGTTGGTATCAGAGCTGAAGGTTAAAACTTTAGCTCAGGAGTATAACACATTGAGTAACTCATTAGAGATAGGGTGAAGTATACCCTAGAATGAGTAGATCCTTAAGATATCCGTTCGAATGCCTCAGTGAATTCTCTTACTATTCACCGATAGTTAGTATGAGTGCGAGAAGAGAACGAGATAGGGGACGGGGAGTACCACTATGAATGGTCAATACCCTGCAACAGTGGAAATATCTTTTCCCTATCAATCTCCTTTGATTCGATTTCGTATTCTTTTGACTGCTTCGTGACAGCTCCAGAAAGAAGTTTCGGTGCGATGGTGACCCTACGAATCGTTGTAGAAAATTCTTACTTCGTATCTTCATCCAATTTCTTATCAGCTTTTCAATCTAAACTCTAATGAATTTGAAATTTAAAATATTAAATAAACTGGAAATTTAAAATTGAATAAGTTGGTTAACTAATATGAAGCTAAATTTGGAATATATAAATAAAACGATATCGATTAAAACTAAATTCGAAATTCTATTGTAATTTCTTGTGTATATCAAAGTCGAAGAGGTACAAATTGGTATATACTTTGGGATATTCCGACCCGAATTGGAATCCCTATCTAGTATTTGAGGAATTGTTGAAAATTAAGTCCATCTATCTTTTCTTTGGGATCCGATATATTCTACGAACGATTAGTTATCCCTTCGAACTAGTCAATGCCCTTACATATTCGTAGACCAGTGGACCCAAATATCTTGTGAAATAATTGTATAAGTTTGTTCTCGTATTGTTGATATTCTGATTTGGGAAACCAAATGCAGAATAAATATCTCGATTCTGATCTGATCAATCATTTCTTTATCTATTATCTTTTCTTTCTCGTCTTACTTGCAATTTCGAGGACGAAATTCTTTTAAGGGGGGAAATCTGTAACATTCCCGTTTTTGAATCAAATTTAAATTGGAAATTTAATTAATTTTAGAAATTAAATTGTGAATTAACTGGATATTTTCCAAATTTAAATAGATATTAGTTTATCATTTATGTAAATGGATATAAAACAAGAAATAAAAATTTAAAATAATATAAATACAGATAATGATTTATTTAAAAGGTATACTAGTTTTAATTCAAAATAAAAATAAACTAAGCTTATAAATAATATTGGTTTAAAAAGTAATATTATAGAATTGATATAAATAAATAAAAGATTGCAAAAGCTATTTCAACTAAGAAATGTATATATATGTGTGATTTATTTGTGAGTGTACAAATTGTTTTAAATTCATTTCTTCTTAAAAATTTGTAAAAGTAAAATAAATACATATGTTAGTATCTCAAGTTTAAAATGAGTGTTTTAAAAAAACCTGAGTAGCATTTAAAAAATTTGTTAAGATATAATATATGTATATATATATATATATAAATATTGATTAAATTCTTTTAACATTGAACATGTACATATTACATACAAATGTAAACATACATAAAAGGGGATGAGTAAGCAAATCAACATGCATAGATTCCATAATCATCTCTTTTTACAAATGGCATTCACTATATTTAATTGAATTAAATAATTAAATTAAAAAAAAAAAAAAACTCTTCACTTCCCCATATGCAATTATTAAACTTTTCAGCAAATCTGAAAAAGTATACAGTAACAAGAGATCTCAAATCTGAGGTAAAGATAAAAAAAAAAGATAAGTAGAAAGAAAATGTGTAAACCAAGTTATCTTCAGTTCAAAATTTTCGAGATGAAAGAAATCAAAACTTGATCAATGCAACCAGATATTCAACCTGGAAAACAAATACAAGCAAATTCTTCTCAGATCTGAAAGAAAAAAAAAATCAAAAACCAGACAATCAAAATTTTGGTGCAACATTATTATCAACCTGGAAATTTACAAAATGAAGATCAATGCAAAAGGAGCTGATCATTTCAGATTTAATAACAAGTTAGAGAACATGTGCAAGATCAATCCCGGGTAAGTTTTTAACTTTAAAGTTAATAAATCTATGGTTTCAAAAACCAAGTTTTAACATAAACCAAATTCAAGGATTGCAGAAAAAAAAAAAAAAAAAAAGGGGAAAAATAGAGCTGCAGTTTTGACAGTGCAGATTCTATCAAACAATGTGAGGCAAGTAAAATTCTTTTGGAAGGTTTTAATCTGAAGATTGTTAATTAGTGAATAAGCAAAGATTTTTGTTTACAAACCTTGCAGATAAAAGCTTCAAAAAAAAAAAAGAATTAAAGAAAAAATGTACATGCTAAACAAGAATAAAAGTTTCCAGGCTTCACTGTCTCTGTTCTGCTTTGACCAAGGTGAGCAATCTAGCCCTGAATTTGTTCTCTGTCTTGATGAATGCTTGAATGACTTGTCTTCTCTGATATGTGATGATTCTGAAATAGAAATATGTTTACATGTGTATGTATATGTGTGATGCATGTTTGGGAAACACAACAAAGCTTGCTTTTGTTTCATTCATTCCAGATCTCAAGAACCTGGTTGCAAAATAAAAAAAATAAAAAAATAAAAAAATGACTGAGACATTATCTGGTTATGTGAGTAACATTTTTGTAAAAAATTACTTAAGTATAAATTGGTTGCATGTTTCATCTGGGAATAACTATGTTTATGTGGATACATATATGGATTATCTGTATATTTATGAATGTATGAAGTGTGCATAGTTGATTTTCCTGTAATCTCACTGATTCTTAGTTTCAAGCTCTAGTTTTTGATCTAAAAATCATATCTCTTAATTCAATTTGTGATAAGGTTTAAGTTTAAAACTAAACCTGTTTGTTTAATCATAGAGAATGTTTTTAAATTTTATATAAGTTAAATAAATTTATGCAATGCCTGGAAATATAGATAACAGAGCAAAACTGTATAAATGTAAAAATTCAAACTATATGAATTTATATTTCAGGTTTGTATATCAAAACATAATACTAAATTATGATTTTTAAAAGTTAAATTATAATTTTTAATATCAAAACCTAAGTGCAGTTTTAGACTTACTGTATTTTTCATTTTTGTTAAGTACTGATGATGCATGCTATTAAATTGATTGAATTTGGTTATGGAGATAGTATAGCTATCATAGGTTATGGGGAAATTATGGGATCAAGTTGAAAATGAGTTTTGATGTTGTAATTTGAGTTTCCAGGTTTAGAACCCTAGTTTATTTGGGGTTACTGTTTTTGGGTCAATCTTAACTCCTCAGTGCATCGAGTCTGAAGCTTTTGGGGGTGATGGTGGATGGTGAGGTGAAGAAGCTATCACCAAAGTTCGGTCAATGATAATGGTCGGAGTTGAGGGGTACGGGTGTTGACAGGTTGGAAGGGTAGGGTTGTGGTCTGTGTTTCAGGTTTGGGGTAAGTTCTGGGTTGCAGGGATTTTTACTCGGGTCAGTCTCGGGGGAAATAGGAAATGACTCGAAGCAAGAAAGTAAATGACTCGAAGTCATTTAGGGTAGTTCTGTGTCTTGTGTTCAGACTTTAGACAACAGAACAGTTCTGTTTTAGAATTTTAAAATTTAAGGTTTTAAATTAATCTGGAAATGTAAACTCAGAATTTAAAACTTGAATCTTAATTTGAATTCAAATACTTTGAATTCTGATAATTGATAACATGTGAGTGCAGAGATTCAAATTTTATTTGAAATATAAAAAATATAAAAGAAGGAACATGAGCCTGTTCCAGATTTTTAGAGTTTGAAATAATTTGCAAACTAAAGTTTTATCTTAGGATGTTAAAACTGAATTCAAGTATGAATTCAAATAAGTTTGAATTATGTTTTTTTTGAAATAGTTTAAATTCTGGGAGAAATTCAAAGTTTAAGTTTTTTTTTTTATAAACAGAAAACTGTTTTCTGTTTTAAATAAAAAGGCAAGTTTAAATTTGAAAGTGAAGATTTAAACTGGGTTTAAGTTTGGAATTTGAATATGAATTCAAATTTTAATTGTCTGAAATTTGAAACCCTATTGTGTTTTAAATTTAAATTTGATTTGAAAATCTCAAGTATAAATGCATATGTGATTTGTATTTGGAATGGAAGGTTAAGTATTTAATTTAGGAATTCAGATGAATTCAAAACTGAGTTTTAAATCTGGATTTTAGAATTTAAAACTTCAGTTTTTAAATAAAGATTTAAATTTAAATTTCTTTCAAATGATTTACATTTAATTGAAGGTGTAAATTATAGATAGAGTTTTAAAGAATTAAAACTAAAATGAGTTTAGAAGTTATATTTCAATTTTGAAATTTTAAAGTAAATTTTTAATTGATTTGAATTTGATTTGAGTTGAAATTTAAATTCTTTTTAAAACTTATTAAGTATATGTTTCTTGTAAACATATAAGATTAAGTTGTATTGTTTAAAATCTTATTTTAAATAAATTTGGATCTTAAGTTTAAAAAGAGAATGTTAAATGGAATTTAATGTAAATTTAAAAACATTTTTGTTTTTAAATGCATAATTTAAATAAGGAATGTTTATCTAAAGATAAAGAAAAGTATAATGATTTGTAATTCATTTAATTAGTAAGGTAGTACAAATGGATAATTAATATAATTAATTAATTAATGAAATGGATAATTGATTAAAGTAATTAAGGGTTTTAAATTGATTAATTAAAGTTTAAGATTAATTTTTCTTAGAATAATTAATTGGTAATTAAGAAATCATTAATTGAATGATATTAGATTTTAAATTAATAATTGAAGATTTATTAATTGAATAAATATGGATAGTTAATTAATTAGGAATAATAAATGAAAGTAATCATGTAGGTAATAAATTTAAAACCACCCAGTTTATTCATCTTAATTGTAGATGCTGATTGTTATTGAATGTTGTGTGATGGATTGATATATTTGATATGTGATGTGATGCTATGTGATACTTTGTGCTGATCTGCTATATTTGTGATGAATATACTGTTGTATGAATATGAAAACCCTTTGACCCGTAAAATGACATTTGAGTTTCGATGCGACAGGGAGTCGGATTCCAGTTGGTTATCCGAAACCCACATCGAATCATATTAGTGAATTTTTGTGATTGATAATTTACCTTATCTATGAATCTATGAATATAGATAAGCGTTATGGGTTATACCGCTTATCTTTATGATTGAATCTGTGATGATGATGTTGTGCACTATTGTGTTGAACCCCTGGACCACACTTATACACACACAAATATGGATTGCACGTGGAAATGGGTTAAGTCACAGATTTTGAAATTGTTTTAAAATTTGAATTTTTGAATCCAAAATAGTTTTGGAATTAGAATTGAAGTTTTTGAAAAAATGAATTTCAAAAATAAAAGTTATTTTGAATAACTCGATTGAGTTTTGAAATTTTAAATAATTTGAGCTAAATTTGAATTCAATAATTGAATTGAATTCTATGATTTGGAAACTAGGGTTTTAAAAAGTTATCCAACTTATAAATGGATTTATATGGGGTTTTTAAACCAATTTAAAAGTGATGTTTTGAAATTTAAAATTTAACCCAAGATTTTCAACTTGTATAAATCGGACTTTTCTGAAACGAAAACTATTGTTTTCAAATAATAGAAGCTTTCATATAAGAAATGGATTTCCAATGTATGTTAAAAGGAATTCAAGTTTTGAAATGAAAATGGTATTCCAAGTTATAAATAAATCTTTGGAACGTGTTTTGAAAGCTATAGATTAAGTCTTAAATTTATCGAGTTAATCCAATTGGAATGGAAGTTGTTTTGAATCTATGAATAGATCTTTGTGAAACTAGGTGAAACTTGGTGAAATAAATCTTTTTGTTTAAAGATTTAAAATGGTAATTTGTTTAACCATTTGAAAGAAAAGTTTTGGATTTTATAAGTTGTGACTTAACTAAAATCCCATATCCATATGTTTTAAAATATGGCGCTCATTATTCGGTTTAGCCGGGAGAGGACCTAGTGTCATATAGCCCATTCCGAATAGTGATACGACGTTAGGGATAGCAATTGAAGACCGGTGGTGAAGACCGGATATTTCCGAAAACAAAAGGGTAACTCATCGATTGTCTCTGCACTGGCTGATCCCCGGTATAGAGATCTTCATATGTGATGGGAAGTCCGGACGTGATTAGGGATTATCCGGATTTGCAAGGGCTTCTTCGGAAGTGCCTTCGGTTCTGTTCGAACCCGGGACAGACTTGTATGGTTGTATGTCCGACATTACACTTTGAGATGTTAACTGATTTCTATCAAATACATTTCTGCCTGGTGGCGGAGAATTTATTCTCTTAGCTTAACACCCTTCTCTGAGACGTACGAGCTCAGAGGTTATGTAGTTGATATTTATCAGTGATATTCCCAATTTGGTAATGTGGCATGCTAAGTGCTGCTGTGTGATGATCATTGGTTGATCATTTGTGATATGATCATTTGTTTGATCATTTATCTTTGTGATCATTGCTTTGGTCATCTGATTGACCCAAAGCATGGCTTTGTTGCACAAAGCGTAGCTTTGTGGACGAGACTGCATCAGGACCTCACTCCCCGGAAATGGTCGAAACAGGAAAGATGCGGCAAGGTTATGAGGGTCGCTCCCTTTAGGGTGTGTCATTCCCTTCTGGTAAAGGGTGGTATCAGGTATGGAGCCCTGGTATTTAACCTATGTGGTTGCTCCAATCTCATTTATTGTGTGGTTGTTGCTTTGAGGCGCCTCGGATAAAGGTCCCAAAGGACCGGGGAATGACATATTCGTGTAGTAGTTACCTAGTTACAGAGGTAACCCGGCCTTGTGTTGGCAGAGATCTAACCGTAACGTTAGTTTCTCGGGACGTCCCGCCAGAGGCGATCCCATAGACAGTAGGAAGTTCCTTAGCCTGACCATTTGTTGGAAATCCAATCAAAACAATACGCGCCCTGTACGGTTTTAGTTGTATAACCTGCCATGGAATGTGGCGGTAACCTGCTATTGAACATGGTAGCTATAGTAGGCATACGACGAAATGTCGTATGCTGGCTAGGATTTATATTATATTTTCGAAATGGTTTTCCACACTTTGCACTTATAGTAATAATATCACAGAAATTTTCTCGTATTAAGCATATTTGACTATCATAAGGAGAAATCTCCTCCAATTCTGCGTTTGCATTGTGTGTGTGGCGGGAGGCCTTATGGTAGTTTCATTTTCCAAAAAGCATTGCGGATTTCAAATTTAAAATTCTTTTGTTGTTTTAAAAGACCAAATGTTTTTGTTTGCTCATACCAGTCCCATGACTGACCTGGAGTTTATTGTTCCCTTCCTAAACTCTGGGTGCCCACTATTTTCCCACACGGGCAGTCTAGAGTTGGGATTTTCAGATAATCTATAGTAGGTGTAGATTCGATAGCTTCCAGCCTTAGGATTTGGAAATCGCATTTTGGATCGAGTTGCTTCTCTTCATCTTGATTTGGGAGTTCGAGCTATTTCTGGATTGGTGCTTTGGAGATGGAGATTACTGATATTGGAATTCTTTCTTGAAGACCACATTGGAGATTTTGTTCCGCTGCTAGTGTTATCTTTTATTTCCACTGCTATTCTTTGTAACTCTGATGTATATTGATGTTCATTGTATCATTCTGTTGTATCGGATATTGTATCAAATGTTGTACATTGGTATATGTTATTCATTTCTTCCGCTGTGTTATTTACTTAATGTGTTATAAGCTCCGGCGACTCGAATTTGAACGGTCGAATCTGCGGCATTCGAGTACAATGTAAAGTATGGATGTCGATTTTCGAACGCGAAAAATTCGATTCGTTACAACCAATCTATTATCTCAAATTCCTCACAATCTAGAATCTTCACAATATTATTCCATATAGAGTTCAAAGAATAACCAAAAAAATATTATCAAAGTCTCAAATCAAATGGTATTTTAACTCTATTTATTTAGACTCCTCGTTACACATTACAAAACCAAGTAGAAGAATGTCATCACCGTATGGAATCACATCAAAAAGCAACTAATCAAAACAATATGTAACGGTAAATCATCCATAACATCCAAAATCATTATATAAGAGACGAGAAATTAGAAAAACATAAATAGACTTCATTAATCAAATATATAAGAAATACTCTTATCTAAACTTATTAATCATAAAATATACTTTAAAATACTTAGAATATTAATTGGAAAATGCTTCTTATTTTTCAGAAATTATATAACTATTTAAATAATTATTTAAATCCAAATAGAAATTTCGTTTCATTAAATTATTAACTTTAAATATATTTTGAATACTAAATTTTATATAAAACTTTTCTACATAAAATTATATATTCACGCCATACAATTTCCTATTTTATTTCAATGCATATATATATATATATATATATATATATATATATATATATATTTAATGCAGGAAAATATGCATAGAGAAGGAGTCGCAAAAAAATTTAGTCTCAGAGACAACAAATTTGCTTTTTAGTCTAAAAGACAATTTTTGGTGTAAACAGAAAATGATAATTACAACTATCATTATGTGATTTACCCTAGAAAGTGTCCTTCAGCCTAAAAAGAAAATTTCTTTTCCTTTAAACTGAATTTTTCTTCAACTTTTTTCTTGAGCCTAAAAACCCATATTTGATACACACACATATATACATACATACATACATACATATATATATATATATATATATATATTCGATATATATATTTATATATATTTGATATATATATTTATATATATTCGATATATATATATATTCAATATATATTTATTTATTTGTAAATAAACATTGGTTTGTGCACTAGGTGCATCATTGATCGACTGCTAGCGGTCGACCGGTGACCCTACCAATGTTGCAAACCAAAAGCCATGTTTTCAATTATCTGATGGCAATTCAATCACAGAAAGAAGAATACACAAGTTTCATGAATAACGCATACTTAACAAGCCATACATATCAACTTGCAAAGTAAAATCCATGTATTAGGACATAGTGGTTCATGGGAGACACCAGCTTACACATCTTTTCCTTCTTCTTCCATTGCTTCTCTTATCTCTTCATTTCTAAACTTCCGTAGCTCCAAAGTTGATCAATATTTGAATTTCTTCTTAGTTATACATGTTGTTTGATGTTAAATTACATATATTTGAATTTGAGAATTTATAGATATTTATTTTGATTTATTTTGATTTCAGGATAGAGAAGGTTTAGTGAGTTTCTTGATTTTCGAAAGCTAGAAAATAGAAAATGATAGAAAGAAAGTATACGTGAATTGAAATATGAAGAAGGGATGTTTTCGAACTTAGTGAAGTCTAGATACTTTGGGTTTAATGTTTTGGCTTTGGGCTTCATGGAAGTATTAAAGTAACATTTTATTTTATTTTCTTTCTTCCCATTCCCTATTTTCCATTTCCACTAATTCCATTTAACACAAATTAATATAAAATTCCAAGGTATAATCATATTTTTACCACTTAAGTATTAACTTAATGTTATAAAATCTTACAGCATTTGTATTCCATGTACTCTTTTCATTTTAATTATTTATCTCAAAATACCTACTTTGGTCCACTTTAATAAATATTTATTTATTAGCTCAAATCAACTTCAATTTCCACTTTATAATTATTTCTTACTTAAATCTTCATTTCTCATTCATTATATAATTTTATAAAAATATTACTTCCATATTTTCACTCATTTTAATTTAATTACCTCATATTTACACTTTAAACCCATATATTAAAATAATTAAAAGATTATTCTTAATTAATCATTAAAATTTAAATTAATTAATTTAATCACAATTAATAATTTTTAATTAATTGCCTCTCGACATCGGGTTGTTATAAGGAGAGAAGATAACTAGCAACGGACAGATAGAGCAGAAGCAACATAGTTTAATAGAAAGACCTTGGACTTATAAAAGGCCAAACAATAGCTAATGCAAAACATAGCACCAACAAAAGATCCAAAACCTTAGGGAACCCAAATCACGAAAAACTATGCCAAAAGCCCAAAATCGATAATGGACGGATGTTAACTGATAGAGTAGATAGTTAAACAATATAGCATATCCATTCATTATGGGACTAGCTCGAGCAATTCTAAGACAACTAACTAGGGGAATGAGATTAAGTTACCATAATTAACCCTAAGTGCATGTGGGAGATTGAGTGAGTTGGTGGTATGCCCTATGGGAAATAACATAATTTGTTGCATATATTAAACTATGTAATCAATCTTGTTTATAATAAAGGTATTTTTATATATGCTTTGTTATATTGTGATATAACAATTAAGTAATTAATCTAAAGTATATTAACAAGAAAATCCTTAAATAAAAGCTATGTGATTGTAGTTGCAAATAGTTGCATATGTGAGTAATTAATCCAAACATAAAATAACATTTTATTTTAAATATTCCTGGTCAAGATGTTTTGAGAAAGGATATAGGTGCATCCATTAAGGCTAGAGTACATAATGCTCTTCAAATGTCAGGTGGTTTATTACTCATGGCTATTGGGGGAGCCAAGGAGTTTCGTGCTTGTGGTTATTGGATAACCATGGAATGACTGATCTGATAGCTTCCTATTGGATAATAAAAATTAGAGCGTTTGTCTTCCTAGTTGTATGAGGTTAGTATAACTGTCAACTATATCCAACTAAAAGTTAAAATCTCTGGCCAGGGTAGAATATTTAAGAATAAATTTTATTATTGATCAAGGACTTTGTTTGTGGACCAATCGACTTGAATGCAGATAAATTTGGAGTTTTGACAAATACCAGACTATATACATCCTAAAGCGATACAGTGTTGGCTAAGAGACATATGTAAATTATTGTTACTGTGTCATGTTATGAATATATATGATATATTCAAAATAAACACTACATTAATTTAGTTAATATGTTTATTAGTTAAATGAAAGATTTTAAAACAAAATATGATTTTATTTAATAAGTAGATTGGATCAAATGCTAAATAAATTATATAGGCCCATTAAGATTTAAATAAGGAATTTTTTTCTACAATTTACTCATTTCACCCACTATAAAAATGAGCCGAACCCAACACTAATATTGTTAGAACACGTGCTATATAAAATTAAAATTATCTACTTCAATAAATTTGTGCAACTAATCTAATTGACAAAATTGTTTATCAGTTGAAGTATACTAATGAACTGAATTAAGATTAAAAAATCTTTATAAGATAATATATACCAATAAATCTTTTGGCATGTTGTCACTTTAAGACCCATGCAAGGGCCAAATTGTAGTACTACCAAGACAGTCGTACCTTGATTACTTATGTATGCATTTTCCTGAGACTGCATATTGTCTTTTTAAATTTTTAATTCTAAAGCAATACAGTAAAATGGATATACGATCTATATTATATCACATACAAAAATTGTATGGTAATTGGTTGCATTTATATGAAATCTCGATAAAATTAGCTCATTCGAAATAAGACAGTAAACCATAGTGCAAGGTAATGTGGTCGATACGATTGAATACAATGAGAATCTTGTTATCTTGAAACCAACACTAAATCAAGGACTAAATACCAACCTATGGGTTCGATCATCAAAATGTTAATTTAGATCAGTTTACTTTAGTTCTTAAAACATTAAGCATGCTTGAATGTGTTTTAGTAGGAAATTCAATGTAGTCATGGAGTAAGGGGAGCAAGGTTTTCCTTTTCACCGGTTTGACCATTTGGAAAGTTAAGCGAATGATTGAGAATGAATGTAACATAGGCATAGTTAAGACGAGGAGGGTTAATTGTCACCTCTGTATGAAAATTGTATAAAATACTACTAAATTCCTAATGTGGAATGAGAAATTTGAGTTATATTCCAAGTGTATATTTGTAGAAAATTGTTTACTACAAGAGTTTTTCTCTAAGTTCAAGTATTTTATCTAAAACTATCGACTGTAGACCAGTTACAAAAGATGAAATAAATAGCTCATAATAAGTGGTTGAAAGGAGTTTCGTATTATTTCATGTGAAGTTATTTTAACGACAGAAATAGTGGAAGCATACCATATGATGCTTATAAGTGGATGTATCAAGTTATGAAAGATTGTTATACATATATACACTAAATATTATTTATGAATTAGTAATTATTTTGAAAACATATTGATTAAAAATAGAGATAGTTTTTTACTTTGATATAAATATTAAGAATATTCATTATAAAATAAATCTATTATAACAACGTATTTTTTTCATAAAAAAAGTGATGCTTTAGCTATAAAAAATATCGAAGTACTAAAAATTTTCTACAATTTTTTAGAATTATAAACTAAGCCATATCTTTAGGAAATAATTCTTTGACCATATAATTATGGATCATATAGTATTAGTGAATTGTATCTCAATGGAGTAAGATAAAAGCACATATAATCGGAGTGAGAAAAGAATTAACGAACTCTTCAGATTGACACACACACACATGCATTTATATCTCTCTATGTGTGTATATGTAGTGCAAGGTTGAATTGTATGATCGAATTAACCCTAAAGAAGGAGGGTAGGTGAATATGATTTATAATAAATTCATAGAATAATAATAATCTCAGTATAGATTTAAAAAATGAATAAATAAAGACAGCACACAAATTTATCCAGCTTTGACAAACTTGCCTACTGTTGCCTCTAATATTTCTACTAAGATTAAATGATGGACCCCTTGTAAACTCTCCTGTAAATTTTTGTCAGTCGCTAACCTGATTTCTAATTAGGCATGTAAATGGATACACGAAAAATTCGAAATCCGTCCGGATCCGTATCCAAAAAAACGAATATTATCCGATATTCGAAAAGTGCATGTGGATGTCCGATATCCGAAAAGAAAATTTGATGCAGATGCGGATATGGGCATATCTGTTTCCAAAAACATCCGTCCGATTCAAAATTTTATGTATGTTGCCATTTTGTCATTATGTATGTTGTGATTTTATCATTTGAATTGATGTAATATCGTGTGAACTTGTTTGATATTATATGTGTTGCCATTTTGTCATTTGAAAAATTGATTAGTATTGTAGTGTGTGTATTGTCATTTGAAAAAGTGATTGTTTTAGTTCAAAAATATTAGTATAATAAAAATCTTATTCAATTTCGGATGCGGATATTTCGGATATTTTTGAATATCCGAAAATATCCTCTTTTTATTTTCAGATGCGGATATTTTCAGATATCACGGATGCGGATATGGATGTTAATTTTCAGATATCCGTGGATATCGGATGCGAATTTGGATGGGGATTTAAATTTTCGCATACAGATACGGCCATATTCGCATCCTTTTGCATCCGTTGACTGCCCTATTTCAAATCCTATGCCTACAAATCCTACAGTAACTCTGCCTCTAAATTGAGAATTTCCTGAACTATAATAATGTAGTTTAACCCTAGATACATAGAGTTTGAATATAAAAGTATACAATGAAAAATTAATAAAAAGGAGTTTGCCCTTATATAAAATTAACTAGAAATTAAACATGGCCCTAATATTTAAAACTCTCCTTTCGTGTGCTCTTTTATATTCCAGTTGCGTCCCCATTTTTCTTCTCTTCAGATCTTCAAGCAATGCTCCTAGAAATAAAAATATCCTCTTGAATCGGTTGGTCGAGCCTTTGTTTGAGATAAAATTTCCACCTTTGGGAAGTTTATGCTTGTCCCGAATCTCGATTAATCCCTTGTCGAGTATCTCTCCGCGATGTTTTGCGAATTATTGAGTACGTTTTCCTTTTTATTGATTCAATTTT
Organism: Allium cepa; assembly: GCA_030765085.1. NCBI lineage: Eukaryota > Viridiplantae > Streptophyta > Magnoliopsida > Asparagales > Amaryllidaceae > Allium > Allium cepa. The sequence goes on from CM060928.1 coordinate 595,040,863, forward strand.
ATTCGACTATTCTCTCTCAAACTCGACTGCTTAAAATTATTGATGATGGATTGGTTTTTATAGTGATCGATATGGAAAAATATTTCTAGATTTTCCTTAGTTCATAGCTTTGTGAATTTGAATTTTTAAATCATAAATTAGATTCTATTAGCACCAAAATGGGTCACTAGCACCCTTGAGTAGGATTATGTAGAGAGATTAATGAAGAAAGCAAATTAAAACTAAGAAATAACACAGTAGAATGCAATAATAACTGTAAGAAACAAGAACACCAAATTATAGTGGTTCGGCGAAACTTCTTACGTCCACTTTGATCGTAATCTTTATTCCTTCTTCAAATAATTGAACATAGATACAATCCATACACCAACAACTTAAATACAAGTTTTAACAGAAAAGAGATGCATCTTGAAAATGGCAGAGTCTCCCCCGTGTTCTTGAAAAAAGGTCCATTTTCACTGTGTCCTTGCCCTTCTATTTAAAGACAAAGATAGGCTGGACTTCCTCTGCGGGCCCAGGAACAAGGTACTTTGGCCTATAGTACGTGACTGCTACGCACCAAGCCAGGCATGCCAATCGATACACGCCGAACGTCAAATGTCGATCGAGAAATGCCGACCCACCATGTTTGGTCGGTGGTCGATTATCAAATGGCTCGAAGTGAGCCCTCAGGAGACCCGAAGCAAATAGCGGGTTGAGTCAAAGCGAAGTCATGACGATCGACTCACTTTGTTGTAGGCCTGATAACCTACAAACTCCTCTAGCATGCACCAAACCAGGTATGCCGACCTACAATGACCGGGCCTAGCTACCGAGCGATATTGGCCGAGCGGTAAAGGCCGAGTGATATACGTGTGGAGTTCCTATCAACATCCCTGTTCGGTTGAGCGACACACAATCCCTTTATTTTGGCTGACCTATATATGCTGAAGCATTAAAACGAACGATGCACCGCCTTCCACCATGGTCGTGCGGCACACAACCTTTCTTCCTTGGCCGAACCGTGTTTATAGGTCGAACCGTGTGCGTTGGCTGCGTCGGCCTAATCATCCAGATTAAAACAAAGCCTCTATAACTAGCATCTTGTAACTGGGTCAAGCATCCGGGTAACATTTGCACCCCGAAGCGCATCGTGTGAATCAACATGATGCGCTTTGAATCATGAGCAATCCACGTTTTTTTAAATCTTGCTCTGACTTCTCATAAGTTGATTCGTACGATTTCCTGAATGCTGAACCACATTTGGGTTTACCAAACCCACTCTTCCCCACTCAATAGATGAAATCCGTTTCTCTATTGTGCTATTTCCTAATATGCGGATCGGTCGATATTCGTGCGCCGAACCACTCATTCGGCAAGTTCACTGTCGCTAGGCATAATGGCTTACCGGCTCATTGAGATACCTTAATCAGGTCCATTGGTTGATGCATGTTCACCACCCCTTCTTCATATATAAAAGCCAACACTTCTCTTTTCTCTTTCTTTACTTTCACTTCGACTCTACAGGACCTTACAACCTACCTTCCTCCAAACTTCGGCTACCTCCTCAACCTTCCTCTCTTATCCTGAATCTAGTAAGTTTTCTTCACAGCTCCGCTCATAGCGAGTCTAAACGAATTTCAATACAAAATCTAACGGTTCCCTAATCTTTGATCATTCTCTTAGGTATGAATTTCTCATTTGATCGATTTTTCCAAATTAGGGGTTTTGCATGAAATTCGGATCCGTGAATTTTCTTCAGATTATGGGCAGTAGGAGTGTGTAGATGAAGAAGACGAATCTAAAGTTAGAACATGTCATAGGGTTGGAACTCGATATGGCTTCCACTGATTTCGAGGCCGGTGAGATGGAGAGGAGAAGGGAAAGCGGTACTAATGGTTTCTAGGACATAGACTCTTGTTGGGCCACTGAGCCAGGGAGTGTGGTTGTTAGGTTGTTGAGGTAGGTTGATTTGGTGACCCGGTTCGATGTCGCTCAGCTTATAGGGAACGAGGGAGAAGGAAGTAGAAGTGGGTCATTAGAAGGTGCAGGCTGAGTGCCAATGCCAAGTGAGTAGGTTGGGTGGAAGCCTATTATTCTCTAGGTCCTCAATGGGAGTAGTGTATGAATGAGGGTATCGTTCGGTGGGCACCTAGGATAGTTTTGGGTGATTCTAGGAAGTGAGATGGAGGAGAGTGAGTATGTAGGTCTATAACTCTTGTTTGACCGGGTCGGTCGTATTTGGTCTAAGTTGATATTCAGTGTCTAAGTAGGTCGTGAGTAGAGAAGGGAAAAGGGAAGTGGGATAGGCTTTGATGACCGACATCGAATGAGGCAGTATGGTCCAGCATATATGCACATGAACAGAAATCCATTCCTAAGTATGGGGATCGGCATTGTCATACTTACCTCACCTTAACTCATAGAACATAACATTGCTACTTATTTCCGTACTTATTCATGTGCCAATAAATCCATGACACAAACCTAAGTCCAAAAGCACATGGAACTGATCAGGACTAATAACTTCACGATTTAAACCATAATAAATGTGAACTTAAAGCTTTCTAAAGAGGACAACTTAAAGCTTGTCGTGCTACAATTTACTTTTCAGAACCCTAATTTATTTATATTCTTTACATGAACCATCACACTAGCTCACACACCACATAGGGGAAAATCTTTGTCTTTATATCTAATATCGATTGTCTTTCAAGTATAGTTCAAATAGGCGTTTTTCCAAATTCGACACTCGTTGAGGTTGTCTAGAAGGTCTAGCTCCGCCATAGTTTTAGATAAATCTGAGCCGAGTTCTTAGCAGGAAGTAGTGAGGACTTCTAATCCCTCGACAACTGCTACACGGGATATCCCAAACCCATCGGCGGTAACTATTGACCCGGCTCCTGATGTGATAGACGTATTCTAGATAATCCTATTGACTCCTAAGCTTCAAAAATCAACGAAACTTCTCTTTGCCGACTATGTTCGATTCGCGGAATCCCTTTTGAGACATATTAGTTCCATCGGGACAAGATCGTCCTCACCTGCCCCCAGCTGGATATATAGCATGCAACAAATTCATGTGCTAGGTCGGTAACATGCCACCATTCAACTCCTTTCTTCGCCAAGTGCTATAGTATATCGGGACCGCCCCGTCACTGTTACATTCCAATAGTCATGTGTTCATCTAAGGCACTTGTATTCTCTTTATGAGTATCCTATTCAGGCTCCCCATTCCTTATGGCATCTGTTACATTTATCGCTTCAAGAGACGGTCTGACAGTCTATCCTTCGTATTCCTCTAGCCACATTCTCAGTGTCAGATTCTGACGAGGCATGGAGTAAATTTACCCAATACAAGCAGGAATGGTTCTATGTACGCTGTCCTTCAGGCTTTGTGAGAAGATAGATGGAAGGGAGTAAGTTCCTTTTTCGAATCAATATCTGTCTGCGGCAGAAAGTGCGTTCTTTCTAAAACTTTTTTGATTTTTACACGTATCATACCCCGTCCCAAAGGCACCGGGTAATCTGAGGCCGTTGAGGCCATTCACGCTACTCCCGTAGAATACAGGGAGATCAAACTTGTCATTTCCAATGGTTCGCTCTTAAAGTTTGGGCTGTTGGCGAAAGGTCGTCGAACAAATCTTCCATCTGGTGCCACTATAACCGGACCCACGTCGAAGAAGAGTAAAGGACAGGCCGGACCTTCGGTGCCTCCTACAAGTGGTGCCCACGACGCATCCAAGGAGGGTGAGATTAGAGAAGCTGGGGTACCAGGAGCGCCAGGTAAGAATATAAGTCCTGTTCCAGAACCGGTGGTTGAGGCACCAGGCGTTGATGAACCACCTCTTCCCTCAAAGGGGAAAAACTGGCTTACAAACTAAGGAAAAAAATAGTGGGCGAAACCTCGAAGGTTACAATTACTCCAATGGAGAAAGAGTTGTCTCCACAACACTTAGAGGGTTCATTGAAAGGATTATCAGACCTTGCCATCCCTGATGACTTGCTCAATTAAGGCTTCGACGATCTAGAAGCCCTAAAACTTCATTCTCCCGCGAGAGGCGATGAAGGCGCTCAAGACTACCACCAAGGAGAAAAAACTCCTGTAAGTAAAGCTAAGGAAACTGGTCCATCGGGGGGAAACACTAGGACACATGCTAACGCTTACACTTCACCTTGGACTTAAACTTCATCCATCATGTTATTCTTGCTAATTTGTGCTCACTTAATTTCTGTGCAGGTGATATGGGACGCTCTCATGGATTCGACCGCCTTTGCGGCTCCTCTATCTTCCATCGTCCTAGTCAAGACTCGAAGTCCGACAAACGCTGAGATAGAGAGGACAATAGCGAAGGATATTATCGTCCTCGAGATTCATCGTCATCTCGAAGGAAAAGCTACGGTCACTCTTCATATCCCAATGATCCTCCTCAACTAGAACAAAGCAAGGAGAAATCAGGTCAAAGGGGATCTCAATCTGAAGTTCATCGCGACCAATACTCTGGCTCATCAAGCAATAGGCAATCTCACGAGCCTCACAAGAAGTCCATGGTCTCAGCTAAACAAACTTCCTCGGCCCTCGCACACGATCCATCGATAGCAGAAAGGCTAGCTGAGCTAAAAGCCACATTCCCAAAAATATGCTTCGATGGATTAAACTTTCTTCCTACGATCCATCCTATTCCTGAGCACGTTAAACAAAGTATCATTGCTTGCAACAATGATGTCTATGTCTAACATAACGCGTTTTCCCACTTGGCCGAGATAGTTTTTGAAGTTTCTACTGAGCGCAACCATGAGATCGATCGCCTGAAGCTTGAGGCCATTCATGACAAAGATATTATCAAAGCACAAGGTGAATAGCTTTCCTCGTATAAATCTCAACTTGAGCTCGCCCAAAAGAACACTAGAGATACTACTGAGGCAGTCAATCGCCTGGAGGCCACCTATAAAAAAAGAAATTGATGAAGCGGTTAAACATTATGGTGCCTTAGCCTTAGAGAAAGACTATGTTCAAAAGGAGAAAGATGTCCTCGCTCAAAGAGTCAAATAATTGGAAGAGCTACTTTTCAAACAAAAAGAAGAAAAGACTGTCGCTCAAGAGGAGTCGCAATGATACTATGACGAGATTGTTGCTACACGACTCCTAAAAGCAAAACTCGACGAAGAGCTCTCCAAGTCTGAAGTGTTGAAGGAGGAAACCCGTGGAGAGGGCAAAATAATGGCACTCTCGAAAATCAATTCTCGCCTCGAAGCGGCCGCTGAGGCTGGTAGGGAGGAGATTAAGTGCATGTTTGATCCGCTCATAGTCGAGTACAATGCTCGAGTTCTCATGCATCGTGACTTAACATTTCTTGGTGAGGGTTACCTCGAATCTTTGACCGAAGCATGGGACACTTTTAATAAAAATCAAAAAGGTTGAGTTGGGAACTGGTGAGGTTGACGAAGGAGCTTTAGTGAAGGAATTTCTTCGGGGGAATGAGCCTTCGGACTTGTCTGCAGCGAAGGCTCTTTATAGCAGAGACTCCTCCTCATAAAAAGGAAAAAATGACATCGTCAGTCCGTCTGGAACTAAGTCTCCAGTTCCTCCTTCTTATTCAGCGCTTGGTCGCCCATCATCGGACCCCTTCGAGCAGCATATTGGCTACGATCTAACGGATCCTGGACTCGATATCCATATTCTATCTCCTATTCCTGAGGGTGAAACTCACCGAACAGTTGAGAGTCAATAGAAAACTGGTACATAACTTTTCTTGCTAGAGTTCAAAGGCCATTGTTTTTGGCGGGGAGTAAATGTATTCTAACACTCTTCTTTTGTGACTTCATGTAGGCCGTTCTGATCCCGAACCAACTCCAAGGAGCGATGATGCCATGCAGAAGGAGGAGAAAATGGAAGAGGCAATTCAAATGGGAGAGACTCCCAGACCTGATGCTCAAGTGATCGAGGCTCTTAACGATGACAAATATGAAAATCCATCGCCCATCGAAGAACATGATGAAGTTAAATTTACGGGCGCCTCTGAACATACTTCAAAACTGAGCATGAAGGAACAAATCACCGAGAAGGGGAAGAAGAAAATTGAAATTAATGTTGAGCCCCAAGTGGTCGAACTTGATGACCCAATGAATAGGCCTTTGAAGGTTATTCTCCCCGGTGGGATTTCTCCACTGAAAATTCCTTTCCCTTTCCCGGCACCGCTTCCCTAGCAAGCAAGGTGTCCAAGAGAAAATGCATAGGAGAGGAGTCTTCAAAGAAACCGATGAAGGAAAATAAGTCAAAAAAGTAGCTATCATGCCTCGTTCAACTCAAACAGGCCTGGATCATGTAATTATTTCTATTTATTGTCATAGCCATTGTAGATAGACTTTTTGCTCTGAGTTCGGGAGAAGTTGTAGTGAAACTTTATTTTGGATTAATGAATAAAAAAATTCTTTGCTTTTGATGTTTTTCGTTTTCCAGCTTATTGTATAACTTGTAGTCGAAATTCAAAATCTTGTAAGTTACACAAGCTCTAGTTCACTTCTATACGACTCGCAAATTTTTGGAATCATAGATCCTCCATTCCACGCTTCGGGTACTAGAATACTTTTAGTCACACTCTGGGGACTTAAAGATTTTTAATTCATTTATACTCTAGTCTGCACTTGGGGGACTTAGAGTACTTCAATCCGCATTATGGGGACTTGGATATTTCTGAGTCGTTTATACTCTACTCCGCACCTTGGGGACTCAAAGTACTCCAGCCCGCACACTGGGGGCTTAGAGATTTTTGAGTCGTTTATACTCCAGTCTGCATTCTAGGGACTCAGAGTACTCCAGTCCTCACTCTGGGGACTTAAAGATTTTTGAGTCGTTTATACACTAGTCTACACTCTGAGGACTTAGAGTTCTCTTGTCCGCGCTCTGGGGACTTAGAGATTATGAAGTCGTTTATACCCTAGTCCGCACTCTGGGAACTCAGAGTACTCCAGTCTGCACTCTGGGGACTTAGAGATTTTTGAGTCTTTTGTACTCTAGTCCGCACTCTGGGGACTCAGAGTACTCCAGTCCGCACTCTGGGGACTTGGAGATTTCTGAGTCATTTATACTCTAGTCCGCACTCTGGGAACTTAGAGATTTTTGAGTCGTTTATACTCCAGTCCGCACTCTGGGGACTCAGAGTACTCCAGTCCGCACTCTTGGGACTTGGAGATTTTTGAGTATTTTATACTCTAGTCTGCACTCTGGGGACTCAGAGTTCTCTAGTCCATGCTCTGGGGACTTAGAGATTATGAAGTCATTTATACTCTAGTCCGTACTCTGGGAACTAAGAGTATTCCAGTCCACACTCTAGGGACTTAGAGATTTTTGAGTCGTTTATACTCTAGTCTAGGGCCTCAGAGTACTCCAGTCCGCACTTTGGGGACCTAGAGATTTTCGAGTTATTTGTACTCTAGTCCGCACTCTGGGGACTCAGAGTTCTCTAGTCCACACTTTGGGGACTTAGAGATTACGAAGTCGTTTATACTCTAGTCCGCACTCTGGGGACTCAGAGTACTCAAGTCCGCACTCTGGGGACTTAGAGATTTTTGAGTCATTTATACCTGTTTCGCACTTTGGGGACTGAGAGTACTCCAGTTCGCACTTTGGGAACTTAGATATTTTTGAGTCGTTTATACTCTAATCTACACTCTGGGGACTCAAAATACTCCAGTCCGCACTCGAGGGACTTAGAGAGAATTTTAAGTTTATGTGAATGCTCATACGCCAAACAGAATAATTTACTTTAGTTTTTATCACTGGATCGTAACATACGGAAACATCAATAGTTAATGGAAAAGATGGCTTCAAGCCTTTATTAATGAAAACAAACTGAATTGTCTTATTACAGGTCAAAAACTAAGAACAACAAAATAAACATACACTGGAAACAATTACAACTAAAATGAAAAAGAAATAGACTAAGTGTAATAACATCACAGATGCTCGCTATTCCATGGTTTGCTTATTTTTCGATTGTATAATTTATGAATAAAACATATTTTTATTTGTGTGAAATCAAATAAACATAGATACAAGGAAGAATAAATATATTTTATTTAGAAGGTGATGGAGTTTGAAGATCACCGGACTTGTTATCCTTCCATGGTTTAAGTGGAGACCATATATTTCCTCGTTCGTGAGTTTTCAAAGAGCCAGAATATCATCTTGGTGTATGGTCCAGAGGAGTACGATACGAGGATGAGGGATCCAAAAAAATGCAAGGTTTTGGTAGCGGTTCATGGATATCTTTCTTCCATGACGAACAAAACTTCATCGCTACTTGCTCCAAAAAGCTTAGACGTCGCGCTATAACATTTTGTTCAAAATATAGTTCTCGTTGTAGGTCTATCTGTTGTTTCCGATAATGATGAATTTCATCAATTTTTTCCTTTGTGTTAGGAGAGACAAATAGAGATCTTTTGGTCTTCTTGTTATCGGAGTAAAAACCATATGATATAAGGACCATCTATACATTGGTTCCTGCTTTGGTGTAGGTGTAGGAAGCCGTTGTGGCATGTCAGCCGAGCTATCCGTCGTAGGTGTTGAGATGGAGATGGATATATAAGAGTCCTCAGAAGACATGGCTATATTTTGTTTCTTTAAGGAAGATATGAATTGTTTGTATATAGTTTTGTATAACTGTTTATATATAAGTTGAAAAAATTATTTATAGACAAACTAATTGTTTAAAAAATTAAAGGTTCAGAAATTATTAAGTATAATTTGTGGTAGTAAAATAAATGACTAAACATAGCCTATAATGAAGCATTAATTATTTTTAAGGAAGAAGATCATGAAGTGAGAAAATCCCTAAATTTCATCGGAGTTTAATAAAAGTTTGTTCATTCAGTGGTTTTGTAAAGATGTCTGCTACTTGATTTTCGGTATTTACGTATTCTAATGAAATAGTTCCTTTTTCAACATTGTATCGTAAAAAATGATGTCGTTTATCTATATGCTTAGTTCGTGAATGATTAGTAGGGTTTTTTGATAAATTTATAGCACTTGTGTTATCACGGTATATTGGAGATTTGTTGATAATTTTGCTGAAATCCGTAAGTGTTTGTTGCATATATATGACTTGTGCACACGCTAGAGCTGTGGAGGTATATTCGGCTTCGCAAGTAGATAAAGAAACACAATTTTTCTTTTTGCTAAATCATGAAACTGATGATTGTCTAATAAAGTGACAAGTTCCACTAGTACTCTTACGATCTGTTCTACATCCACCGAAATCTGCATCGCTATATGAAACTAGTTCAAACGATGATCCTTTAGGATAAAACAAACCATAATCTCTAGTACTAGATAGATAACGTAAAATACGCTTAACAGCTCTTAGATGAGATTCTTTTCGTCTTGCTTGAAATCAAGCACAAAGAAATACACTCATCATAATATCGGGTCGACTAGCCGTCAAATAAAGTAAAGAAAAAATCATGCTACGATATAATTTTTCATCGAAATCTTTTCCATTATCATCCTTTTCTAAGTGAACAGTGGTACTCATTGGTGTTGGTTTTCTCGAAATTTTATGCATTTCAAAGCGACTTAATAGATCATTACAATATTTTTCTTGATAAATAAAAATTCCATTTTCAATTTGTTTTATTTGTAAACCTAAGAAGAAATTTAATTCTCCCATATGTGACATCTCAAATTCATTTTTCATAATATTTGAAAATTGATTACATAGATTTTCATTGGTTGAACCAAAAATGATATCTTCAACATAAATTTGTACAACTAATTATTATCTTTTTTAATAAATAAACTTGTATCTATTTTTCCTATTTGAAAACCAGATGTAATTAAATGATGTTTAAGCCGTTCGTACCATGCTCGTGGAGCTTGTTTTAATCCATATAATGCTTTGTATAATTTAAAAACATGATCGGGATATTTTTCATGAACAAATAATGGGGGTTGTTCTACATATACATTTTCTTTAATAAAACCGTTTAAAAAAGCACTTTTGACATCCATTTGAAATCATTTAAAATTGTGATGAGTTGCGAAGGCGAGTAATGTATGAATGGCCTCTAATATTGCTACTGGAGCACAGGTTTCATCGTAATCGATAACTTCTTCTTGATTATAGCCTTGAGCAACTAAACGTGCTTTATTTCTTACAATATTTCCATTCTCGTATGCTTTGTTTTTAAATACCCATTTTGTTCCTATAACCGATTGGTCTTCAGGTCTTGGTACTAATTCCCTAACATTATTGCTTTCAGATTGATTTTAATTCTTCTTGCATAGCTATTATCCAAAAGTTATCATTTGAAGCTTCTTTATAATTTTTTGGTTCAAAATTTGACACAAATGTTATATGGCTTATTTGATTGAGTTGACTTCTAGTTACTCTAGAATTAAGATCTCCAATGATATTGTCTTTTGGATGATTCTTAAGAATTCTAGGAGATGATATCAAAGTGTTATTTTGCACATAGGTTTCATTAGTAATAGAATTTGTTGAATTTTTTTAGTGGAATAATTTCTTCTTCATCATTAGTATGACGGTTAAAAAGATTTTCGTCGAACGAAACATGTGAACTTTCTTCAATTGTATTATTTCGTTTATTAAAAATTCTATATGCTTTGTTATGATCCGAATATCCAACAAAGATACCTTCATCGGCCTTTGGGTCAAATTTTCCTAAGTTATCATTTGTATTTAATATAAAACATTTTGAACCAAAAGTCTTAAAATATGATACTTTAGGTTTTCTTTCAAAAAATATTTCAAAGCAAGTTAGTTTAGTCATAGGACATATAGTTACTCGATTCAATACATAACAAGCGTTTCTGCCCAAAAGTGTTTTGGTAAACCACTACTATTTAATAATGTCCGTGCGCATTCTTGTAACGTTCGATTTTTCTCTCTACAACACCATTTTGTTAAGGTGTGCGAGGAAAAGAAAATTTATGACTTATTCCTTTTTTATTACAAAAATTAGTAAATGAATCATTTTCGAATTCTCCTCCGTGATCACTTCGAATATTTTTAATTTTTAAGTCCATTTGTGTTTTAATTCTTTTACCAAATATCTTAAACATACCAAAAGTATCGCTTTTATGTTTTAAAAACAAAGTCCATGTATATCTTGAAAAATCATCAATTGTTACGAAAACATATTTGTTGTGATTTATAGGTCGCATTTATGTTGGTCCAAATAAGTCTAAATGTAATAATTCTAATGGTTGTTTTGTAAAAATATTATTTTTAGATTTAAACGTGCTTTTCTTTAGTTTTCCAATTTGAACAATCGTCACATAAATTTTCTACTTTGTAATTTATTCTAGGTAAACCTCTAACTAGTTCATATTTTGCCAATTTATTAATATTCTTAAAATTGATATGACAAAATCGTTTATGCTATAACCATGGATCATTATGTTTGGCGGTTAAACACAAATTCGAATTTTTATTTATTTTTATGTTTAATACATAAATATTTTTGTTTCCAAAACCTTCAAAAATAAGTTGTTTGTTATTGTCTAAAATATTACATCTATCTTTTTCAAAAAAAAATTGAAAATCTTTATCGCATAATTGGCTAATACTTAGTAGGTTGTGTTTTAGATTTTCTACTAATAAAACATTTGTAATAATTGGAGAGTTAGATATACCAGAGTTGATGACTTCTCCAATGCCCAAGGCATATCCTTTTGAATTATCTCCAAAGGTTACCGTTCCACTATCGATGTATGTTACATTTGATAACATTTTTGAATTCCCGGTCATATGCTTGGAGCATCCGCTATCTAGTATTCATTTCTCCTTATTTTTTATTTTGGGTACCTGCAAAATAAAAGATGTTTTAATTGGTACCCATATATTTTGCTAGAGTCCTAATTGTTAGACAAAGGTAGCCATACCCAAGATGGTTTGGTACCTTTATAAATATAATTTTTATTATAAACTGCATTTTCTAAGAAATTATTAATATGTTTTTGTCTAATTAAATTATTATTTGTCTTAGGAATCCAAATTTTTATATTTTTTGCATTCATATTAGACGAAGGTAAACTTTTAGTTTTTTTATAACTAAATTTTTTAGCATCATTTCCTTTTTGTTTAGAGGTATTTTTAAATCCTATTCCATTTCTATTGCCTGGTGGTTTTGAAGTTTTGATAAGATTTTCCAAATCTTGTTTTCCTTTATTAAATCTTGACACATTATTTGTAATTTTATCTAATTTTTCTTTTAATTCTAAATTTTCAATTTTCAATATTTCAATATTGATTTTCAAATTAACATTTTTTTTAACAAATTATCCTTCAGTATTTTAGTCTTTTTAAGATCAATAAAAATAGCCTCACTTTCTATTAAATTATTTTTAATTTTCTTTTGTGATAATTCTAGTTCTTCTTCTAAGATAATTTTTTCATCTTTTAACATCCCTACTTCAAGTTCTAATCTATTTATTTTGACTATATATTCTTTGTTCAATTTTTTAATTTTTCTAAATTTATCATCTAATTACATGCTAAGTTCTAATAATTCTTCATAGCTAAGTTCCGGACATACCTCATCAGTTTGTGCCACAAAGCACACATTAGCTTGTTCTCTATCACTATCGCTATCACTTTCAGATGATGAAGAATCTGTGTCATATCATGTTACTTTGAAAACCTTCTTCTTTTTGAATTTTTCAAACTTGTTCTTCCTTTTGTCATTATTGAGTTTAGGGCAATCCTTCTTCATCTGTCCGTATTGATCACATTCATAGCACTTGATTTGAGACAGGTTTGTTGTGTTGGATTTCCCTTCTTTTTGGAATTTGGTCGTCTTTCTAAATTTCTTGAATCTATTATAATTCTCGGCAATGAAGACTATCTCTTCTTCATCTAAATCAGAGTCATCATTTTTGTTGCTGGAAATGCTATGTTCTTCTTCTTCGAATTTAGTTCTTTTCGTATCTGCAAATTATCTTCATAGGACATTAAATTTCCTATCAACTCTTCAACTTTGAGAGTAGAGAAATCCTTAGCTTCTTCAATAGCTAATACCGTCCTTTCCCAATCATATGTTAAAAAGTTGAGTATGCGAGAAACTAAATCAAAATCAGTAAACTTAACTCCTAATGCCATAAGATCATGTTGGATAGTTTGAAATCTAGAATACATGTCAACAATAGTTTCATTTTGCTTCATTTTGAATGACGAAAATTGGTTTTGCAAAATTGAAATCTTATTTTGTTTGACCTTTGCTGTACCTTCGTGTGTAATTTGTAAAGTAAGCCAACTGTCAAATTCAGTTGTGCATAACATGACATTCGAAAATTAATTTTTATCTAGTGAGAAAAATAAAACATTCATAGCTTTAGCATTGTTTGATGCTAAGGTCTCTTGTGCATCGGTCCATGTATTCATAGCAGTAGTAGGTGCTTCATATTTATCTTGAGTGGTTGACCAAATTTCTAGACTATTAGCTTCCATAAAAATTCTCATACGTGTTGACCAATATGCATAGTTAGAGCCATTAAAAAGTGGAGGTCGTGTTGTGGATTGTCCTTCTTGAAAAATACTTTCCATATTACAGTGATTCAGAAAACGTGTTACTGTTCTTTTGATCAAACCTTGCTCTGATACCAATTAAAAGTCTATAAGATGGATCGCGTGTGTGTGTATGCACATATGTGTGTGTGTGTGTGTGTGTGTGTGTGTGTGTGCAAGTATAAGTGACTAACCATATAATGTATCGAAATTAAACTTAATAGATGATAATAGCAAAGTAAATGGAAATAATCACAACTGTATTTTATACAGCTTCGGACCTCCCGTCCTACGTCCAGTCCCGAAGCTTCTCTTCGGAATTCGACTATCAAACACCCTCACTTCGTCTGGAGGAATAGGCTTGGTTAGAAAAGCTTGTTTTTGTTAAGTGTGTGTTCTATAACGCGAATATTAACCATTAAGTACAAATGCTTCCAATCTATATATCTAGAGAATATTGATTGAAGAGTTCTGAATATATGAAAGACTGAAATACAGGTATTTGATTGCTAGAGATCAAGTATAAATCAGAGTATAAGAATAAAGAGCATAAGTAAGTAAGGTGAGATCTTCTCTTGGATTCTTGATGCTATTTGTAGCGGTAAAGAGATTCCTTGTGTAGTTGCATCCACTAGCAAGTGTTCTAAGGTCGCTTCTGATGGTGATGAAGAGTTGCAGTGAAGAGGAGCGGATGTGTCTTTTCAATTATGACAGTTTTGCTTTGAATATCCACACCCAAGTTCAAAATCAGACGTCTGGAAAATGTTTCAGACGTCTGGCTCTTATATAATTTTTGTATATGGTTGATTTTCAGACGTCTGAGTACATTAACCAGACATCTGAATCTGTCTAATTTGCAAACCAGAGGAATCAATCAAACGTCTGGCTAGTGCACCCAGATGTCTGAACTTGTGCATGTAGCTTTTCTTGTGTTTGTGTCGTTGCTTTTCTGATTCTATCGACTTGTAGCTTCTTGATACTTTCTTTGAGTCTTGTTCTTGTCTCTTTGGTGATGTTATTCTAACAATTATCCGTGAATAGAATTATATATATGCATATTCGATTTCCATTGTATAGTTGTTATCATCGAAACCATAGAATTGATTTCCTAACAGATGGGAAGCCTTCAATCTAGCCGTAAGGCCTGGTCGTAACACCCGTCCAAAGAGTGATAATCAATTAATTCTTTGGTCATGCCGTCGGGCTTAGCCAAAGCACCTATCGAAGGGAGATGGACGAAAAATAATCCTTACTTCAAAGCTTTACTGAAAACATCTATGTAAAATAAATATATGACTAAGTTTGCCAACTCCATCATTCAATACGGTCAAAGCATTAGTCGAACGGCATAAGGATTATATCGCAAGGTACAAACACATAACTTATCAAGAGACATGTTTAACCGGCTAAATCTCTATCGGTTTAGAAAATGGCCGAAAATTTTTAAATTAAAAATATCCGCAAGCGCACGGCGCACAATGTTAGTACGTGGCGAGTACGGGTCGACCCACAAGGAATTGTTTAGATTTTAAAATTATATTCAATCAAATTAACCAAGATTTGAAGAGGTATTAAGCTAAAAAATGTAAAAACTAACAAAAGCTAAAATGGATAAAAATATGAGATTTTGAAGGCAATTTAGAGGCAAATCCCTTCTCATGATCACATTAATCAACAAAATGAAATTATGATCTCTCTTTTGGTCATTAGTGAGTTTAATTGACGTATTTACCATAAGTATGGAATATTTGTGCCATTAGTCAGCTCAATATAAACCATCAAACTATAACATACCTATTAAACCACTTCTTAACTCTCATAAGATTCAGTTGAAATTATAAATATAGTCTATTCTAAGCATGGCCTATCAACTACTGATTAGAAATGTAGACCATCAAATTTTGATTTTAAAATCACTTCGTTACCATAATCCTATGTATATGAAGAGGTAATTTATGTTTTTATGTTTAAGCATAGCATGTTTGTGTCAACAACATAGGCTATCAAATTCAAAGCTAAACAAAGAAATTTAACCACATCCAAGAATTCTATTAAGCACAATAATTAGCAAAATGTTGAATCTACATGATTAAGAGAGCTTCATTACCACTAAATTTAAGGGGTTTAGCCTCTCATATTTTTATCAATTCAACAATTGTAGATTGCAACATGAAACAAAAACAAAAGGAAAATGCAAGCTAAGTGAGAAAAGAGCTAATTAACATAAAATAAAGCTATTCTACTTGCATAAAAAAAGATCTACACTACTAACATGAAAGGAAAAAGGAGAGCTTTGTTTATTTTTGAGCCTCAAGCTAAACTAACTAAAATGGAGGCTAAGAAGGCTAAGAGATCATTACATGAAACATAAGGGGTATTTATACAAGCCTAAAACCTTAATGCATATTTTTGGGGACTTCTCAAAATACTCTTCAGGAAGTGTGGCTACCAAGTTATCATTAGCATGAGATAATCCTCCATTTAAATATGCATGAAACTTTTAGCTCCACTAACTTGTGCATTGGCTTCTAATTGTATATTAAGGTAAGTGGGTAGGTGAGGTCCTCCATGATGCATGGTTTGAATTATTTCCATCTCCATTCCTTTACTTGTCCACGAATCCACTTATAAATTGAATTCAAATTCCGACAAAATAACATAAAAATTTCCAAGTAAATTTCCTCAAATTAATATATGAAAAAAATGACAATTTTTCCCCTATATGAAGACGAATAAATGATGATTTGAAAATAATTTAAATATTGATTTAAACATGTTAAAATACCCTATATGCTCATTTATTTTATTTAATTTAATTAAATATGGAAGTAAAAATATGCACATTTACGTGCACATCAAATACCCCCACACTTATCATTTTATTCGTCCTCGAATAAAATAAAACTAAGATAAATCCGTTTTCATAGGAAGCACGATTGCATTGAGTGTATGCAACAAGCCGTTAAACCTCTAGGTGTCCCTAGTAGGACGTGTGTTGCCTCGTGAGGGTTCACCGCGGATACTACCCACAAAATCCAAATGCGACATGGAAAATTTCTAAATGTAAGATTTAATTACAATGAGATGAATGCAAGTTTTTGAAAATATTTACAAATGAAGAATTTACTTTTAAATTAACAAGTGTAAGTTAAGTATAAGTTCTGGTCATTATCAAGAAATTTAAGTCCTTTTACTTGTCAAAGTTTCCAAAAAAAATAAGTTATCATAACAAATAGAGTTTATTTTGACTAGTTGTTTCGGTTGATAATATAGTACAACTATAAAATGGATCCTTAGTTGATTATCAAAGTTTTTCAAAGTGGTATTTTCATTTCTTTTGAATAACAAGTCAAATCACATATGTTTAAATAGTGCTTGGATTTCAATTGCTTAGTCTTTCTTTATTTGAAAATTTCATTGATATTAACAATATTTACATATGCTTAACTCAGAAAAATGACGTCGGATGTATAACCCATGCACTGCCTTTTGGGATTACGTGAGGGGAATATAGTGTGAGAATGCGGATTACGGATCTTAAGGCTAGGACTAACACTAGAGGGGGGTGAATAGTGTTTATAAAGAATTACTAAATCTTTTTGAGTTTATGTTAATTTAGACACAGATGTGTGCAATATACAGACACAGATATGATCACACAAACAAACACAGATGCAGAAATAAATAAAAATCAGTAAAGGAAAGAACACACCGGATTTTATACTGGTTCAGAGTTACCCTACATCCAGTCCCGCAACACAAATATGGATTTCCTTTCAAAAGCAATCTTTACAATTACACCCTCGATTTCAAGGCTACGAAGTACACCCTCCAGAATCACAATCCTCTGGGTAGAGATACTTGATTTTCCCGGCAACAAGTTCACCCACTTGATTTTAAGGGCAACAAGTTCACCCAATTGATTTTCCAAGGCTACAATCACACTTTATCTCGCTTAATTGATTTTCAAGGCCACAATGACATCTTTTCTCGCTTAATAGATTACAAAGAAGTCTATAACTCTGAATAGCACTGAGAACCTTGTTGAGATAGTGATAGAGAACCAAACTAGAAGTAATCGATTTTGATTCAATGTTGATTTCGGCAGAGTAATGGTAATTATGTATTAAGAAATGTGGAAGAAGAAGAGGAGCGAAAAACAAGAAAATCTAATATGAAATTCGTTGAAACTAACCCCTATTTATAGAAGAACAACAGCCATGTCCATTCATGAAGAGTTATGGTAAATAGACACTTCTTTTGAAATTTAAATTTTGAACTTAACTGACACTATGTCGACATGGTCACCATGAGTATGTCGACATCCCAAGGAAATTTTTGAGATTTGATTTTCTTTGAAAATAATCTTTATCTTATATTAAAACTATTTTAAACTTTATAAATATACTTGACTATAGTTAAAATTCATAAGTAAATATAGATAATAATATATATAGAACATAACTATAATTTTATATTTAAATCTAAGTATAAATATTTAAAAGTTAAATATATTATATTAAAAGATAGTTTAAAATCAGGAGTAATTTGACTTTGAAATTAAAGATGATTTTGAGGCTAAAATTATATAAAATCAAGGTAGAGGTTTTTGAATCTTTTAAAAAGAAAGTTTTGAAATCATTTTGAAAACAAGATAATTTTTGCAAAATCATTTGAATAAAAATTAGCGGATAAAAAACAATGTTCCGCTAGATTTTTCATAGGTTCCATCCTACTTAGGGTTCCGACCCTTTAACGGGCTCGAAGTGGATTCCATTCCACGAATAAATTGGATTTTAAGATGCCGGTGCTTTTCTAGGAGTTTTAACAAAATTCCTAATTAAAATACTTATACTTGAAGTCTTGAACTCTTGATAATCTTGACACTCATGAGTCTTCAATATTGATATCTTGAATCTCTATACTGTACAGTCTTCATTCTTGGTACCTGCATGGTTAAATCCTGCATATACATATATATATCTAAACTTATAATGTTAGTATTTATATTTTATAATCTATTCTAAGGTTGTTGTCATCAAAACCATCATTTCACGGACTAACAATCTCCCCTTTTTTGATGATGACAACCTTTGTTTATAAAATATTACTTTTATCCTAATAACTCCCTCTAAAACTAATAACTCCCTCTTAATCTATGCCCTAATTACCCTATTTTATACTTATCCCCCTTTATCATCAACAAAAACAAACTCTAAACTTTATAACTCCAAACTATATAACTCCCCCTAAATCTAATACCCTTTGATATGTGATTATAATGATAGTATTATCATAAGTAATCAACACTTAGATCTAAAACTAAAACTTACTACTAACTATTCTAACTAAAATCCATGATAATACTTATAGTTAAAACATATAAGAACACATATTACGTATAAAGTTGTATTTACATGAGCGTTTAGAGAACATAAAGAAACACAAACAACAATGGAGAAGAAAGAAAAGAAACTAAATAAGAGATCTATGAATTGAACAATGCGGATAGTGGAAATAGAAATTTCTACGTTGTTCAACAAGATTTCCATCTTTATCAAAACACACTTCTCCAACGAAAATGACTTTGTCGTCATCTTCCGCTTGCGTTTCTTCCATTGGTTCTTCTTCTTCTTCGCTGACCTCTTATTCTTGATTGTGTGAAGAATCTTCATCAATCAAGATAGGGTTGGCTTGATTATCCATTAGAAATTTTTGCAAATTCCTAAGAACCTTGTCTTGCCTCTCTTGTTCCTTTGCCATACAAAGTTGAATCACTTGAATTTTAGTCATCATCTGAAGTGCATCCTTCAGAGTCTCCTCCATTTTTGTTACACGAGCGAGAGTAGTAGGTTGAAATGGACCAGAAGTAGGAGAGGGGAACGAAAATGTTGATTTTACGTTTGATTTGGAAGATGATGCCATGATTTTATTTATTTCAGAAGATAGAATAGAAAGAGAACAGAGAGAATGATCACAAAATTCGAAAATAAGAAGAATATATAACCAATTTTTTGAATTTTGGTGGGAAATTTTTAAAAATAAAATAAAAACGTTATATGTCGACATGGATATATGGAGGATGTCGACATGCTCCTTTATATTTTTACTATCTGATTTATTTTAGTATTAGTTATTTATTATAATGGATATTTATATTTTATATTTCAGTTATTGAACAAATACCTAATTCTCTTCTTAATTTAGTAAATATTGATTCATTTAAGGGTTTTGTTAAAATATCAGCAATTTGATTCTTAGAATTGATATAATCGATTGTAACTACTTCCTTACTTATATTATCTCTGAGAAAATGATGTCTGATATCAATATATTTAGTTCGAGCATGTTGTAGTATTTTTGGATAAATTTATTGCACTGGTATTATCACAATAAATTGGTGATTTCGAGATATTTAAACCATAATCTTTTAAAGTTTGTTGCATATGTATTACTTGAGAACAAGCCAAAGCAGAAGAAATATACTCTGCTTCAGTTGTTGATAAAGAAACTGTGTTTTTCTTTTTACTAAACCAGAAAACCAGAGAATGCCCCAAAAAGTGACAAGTCCCACTTGTACTTTTTCAGTCTGATTTACAACCAGCATTATCAGCATCACAGTAAGATATTAAGTCAAAAGATTCATTTTTAGGGTAAACTAAACCATAATCAAATGTGTGTTTAACATATCTTATGATACGTTTTACGGCTTTTAAGTGGGTCTCTTTAGGTTGGGATTGATATCTGGCACAGAGAAAGACACTATGCATGATATCAGATCTACTAGCAGTAATATAGAGTAGTGATCCAATCATTCCTCTATATAATTTTTGATCTACATCTTTCGAGAGATATTCTTTACTAAGGTACTCATTGGTTGCCATGGGAGTGAGTTTTCCATTTGCAGTAGTCAAACCAAATTTACTAATTAGGTCTTTAGCATATTTTTCTTGACTAATAAAGACACCATTATCTAATTGTTTTATTTGTAATCCTAAAAAGAAATTTATTTATATCCTTTATCGCATAGTTGACTTATACTTAGCAGATTATGTTTCAGATTCTTAACTAGCAAAACATTAGTAATAGTAGGAGTTTTAGAATTACCGACTTTGTCGATGTCAATCACATATCCTTTTGAATTGTATCCAAAATTAACCAGTCCTCCGTCTTTGTATATAATATCATTCAGTATATCTGGATTGCCAGTCATGTGTCTAAAACATCCACTATCAAGTATCCATTTGTTCTTTTTGATCTGCACAATTTGTCTGTTGTGGATTGATTCCTCAACGCCATAAAGCATGATTCCTACACATCAAACAATTTTGGTAGATAATTTGAATTTGAATATTGATTATATGCAGACTCATGAAACAATGATGATTTGAAAATTTCTATAGTATTAATAAATATAGCCATTTTAAAAGCTTTTTCAAAAATCAGATTATGAAACTTTGAAAACCTTGCTTTGACACCAATTGTGAGAAATGCGGATTACGAATCTTAAGGCTAAACACTAGAGGGGGGTGAATAGTGTTTATAAAGAATTACTAAATCTTTTTGAGTTTATGTTAATTTAGACACAGTTGTGTGCAATATACAGACATAGATATGATCGCAGGAACAAACACAGATGCAGAAATAAAATAAAAAGCAGTAAAGGAAAGAACACACTGGATTTTATACAAGTTTGGAGTTACCCTACATCCAGTCCTGCAACACAAGTACGGATTTCCTTTCAAAAGCAATCTTTACAATTACACCCTCGATTTCAAGGCCACGAGGTACACCCTTCAGAATCATAATCCTCTGGGTAGAGATACTTGATTTTTCGAGCAACAAGTTCACCACTTGATTTTACGGGCAACAATTCACCCAATTGATTTCCCAAGGCTACAATCACGCCTTATCTCGCTTGATTGATTTTCAAGGCCACAATCACACATTTTCTCGCTTAATAGATTACAAAGAAGTTTATAACTCTGAATAGCACTGAGAACTTTGTTGAGACAGTGATAGAGAATCAAACTAGAAGTAATCGAGTTTGATTCAATGTTGATTTCGACAGAGTAATGGTAAAAATATGTATTAAGAAATGTGGAAGAAGAAGAGGAGTGAAAAACCAGAAAATCTGATACGAAATTCCTTGAAACTAACCCATATTTATAGAAGAACAACAACCATGTCCATTCGTGAAGAGTTATGGCGAATAGACACTTTTTTTGAAATTTAAAATTTGAACTTAACTGACACTATGTCGACATGGTCACCATAAGTATGTCGACATCCCAAGGCAATTTTTGATGATTTGATTTTCTTTGAAAATAACCTTTATCTTATATTAAAACTATTTTAAACTTTATAAATATACTTGACTATAGTTAAAATTCATAAGTAAATATAGAGAATAATATATATAGAATTTAACTATAATTTTATATTTAAATCTAAGTATAAATATTTAAAAGTTAAATATTTTATATTAAAAGATAGTTTAAAATCTGGAGTAATTTGACTTTGAAATTAAAGATGATTTTGAGGCTAAAATTATTTAAAATCAAGATAGAGGTTTTTGAATCTTTTAAAAAGAAAGTTTTGAAATCATTTTGAAAACAAGATAATTTTTGCAAAATCATTTGAATAAAAATTAGCGGATAAAAAACAATGTTCCGCTAGATTTTTGGTAGGTTCCATCCTACTTAGGGTCCCATCCCTTTAACGGGCTCGAAGTGGATTCCATTCCACGAATAAATTGGATTTTAAGATGCCAGTGCTTTTCTAGGAGTTTTAACAAAATTCCTAATTAAAATACGTCTTCTTGAAGTCTTGAACTCTTGATAATCTTGATACTCATGAGTCTTCAATCTTGATGTCTTGAATCTCTATACTGTACAGTCTTCATTCTTGGTACCTGCATGGTTAAATCCTGCATATACATATCTAAACTTATAATGTTAGTATTTATATTTTATAATCTATTCTAAGGTTGTTGTCATCAAAACCATCATCTCACGGACTAACATATAGAGCCTGGCGAGTGAACACACAAATGTGTTCACTATCGACTGTAGGCGTTATTAATGAAAGAATTTTTATATGCATACATCTAACTCAGATAAATTGAGGCCGGATATCCCGATCATGCACTGCCTTGCGGGCTTACGTGAGAAGGGTACAGAGCATGGCGAGTGCACACAATTGCGTGCGAACACATGACTTTAGGTGTTAATAAAATATATACATATATACGAATATTTTTTTTGTTTTTTTGTTTGTTTTTTTGTTATATAATTCTTTTTTTGAACAGAGAGTTTTGCAAAATCATCTTAACACCATTTAACTTAGAAGATGAAAAATATTATAACCTTTACTTTGAATCCATCACTTTTTATAAACTAAGATTTTCCATTTAGGATGTACTTCATAATTATCGCCAATGAATCTTCCTATATACTAGTTAAACCATCATTACTTGTAATCAAACTTTATTTTTATTTTTGTTGAGATAAATAATTTTTCAAAAATTTCAATTTAATAACCAAGCCTATACTTATCTTATGATGTATCTTCAAAAATAAATCAAGATGCTAAAGAAAATTGTTTTTGAAAAATTGTTTTTTTGGATTTTTTTATTTTTTTGAGTTTTTTTTGATAGAAAATGCAAAAAATAAACCATGAAAAATCTAAAATGAAGAGATTCTCCTCTCACTTGATTTTGACTGTGTCCCTACAATCAACCCAAGTGAAAGGAAAAAAATAAAATAAAAATAACCTATATTTACATAAAAAGATTATTATTTACAAGACATCATAAAATATATCATCAAAGAGTAAATGAACCGGTCTTTCAAAACCAATTCATTTATTTTGTGAAGTATGAGAGACACAACTTAATCTCAAAAACCAAACTGTAAAAGATTTTAAAGTTGAATGTTGATTTGGAAAAATGAATGTCGTTTTATTAAAAATCGTATGAGTTGTTTTATTTTTGATGATTTTTGAGGTCGATAGAACAATTGGTTGAAGTTCAAGTTTATTTTCACCAAATCAAAAGTCAAGGTTAGCATTGAAAACTTCTTCGAAATTATTGATTTCAAAATCAAAATGGTGATTTAAATCTTCCTCATAAGAATTTAACAACTCAATTTCAAGAAGTCCTAAGAATTCATGTTCACTAAATTAGTCTTCCTTTGTTGGATTATTCACAACTTCATTGAATATATTATGTTCAAAATTCAAAGTTGTTATATTCAAATTTTCAAAATCGAAAAAAGAAAGAACGAATTTTAAATTGAGATTCACACCCTTAAAAGAATTGAAATACAATTCAACTACCGTATTTTCAAAAACTTCATTAAGATCGTCATTTTCAATTTCAAAAGTTGTTATTTGAAATCATCAATTGTGGTAAAAGGTGGATTATTACTTAACTGGTCAAACTTTTGGATTTGATTTTGTTGCTTAGGTTGTTTCATATAGGTTTCAAACAACGAATCCGTGTGATCATTGTAAATCTCATCCATTTGCTTAGCAAAGTCAAACTTATAATTATTAATTTGAGAATTTTTGATTTGAAATTAGTGAGAACAAAGATCATCAATCACATCGTAGTCGAGATTATTCACATTGCCAGAATCATTTATAAAGTTGTTTCCATTTTCATTTTGACTTTGAAAATCATTCTGAAGTTTGAAATTGAATTGGTATGGGTCATACTCGAAATCATTTGAATTTTGAAGTGAATTCAAATCTTGATTATTTTGAAAACTTTGACTTGAATCATTGCATAAATATGAATTACACAATTAATTTATCCTTTGACTTTGTTGTGTAGAGAGTTCAAGTAAAACAATGTTATTTTCAAGATTTGAGGGTTGGTCATCATTTTGTTGTTCAAAATTCGAATTGTTTATACAAAAGTTGTCAATAAAATATCCATGCGAATTTGATGTGAAACTATATGGATTATATTGATTTTTACAACTATTGTAAAATTCATGTGAGTAGAGAAATTCAAATATTTTCAAAAAACTCTTTTATTCTTTTTTGGATTTTTTTAAAAAAATTTATAAAGAAATTTATTTACCAAAAGAAATTTTATTTTTCAAAAGGGAAATTTGATTTTTGTTTGTCTTTTGGCTTTTCAATTTTTTTTTGAAAATGTTTTGTATTTTTTGGTTTTTTTGCTCTTCTAAAAAAATTAATTCAATTTTTTTTATTTTGATTGTAAAATTTCGAATGAAAAGATTTAACAACTAAGTTAAGAAATATTTACAATTTTTTTTGGCTTTTGAATATTTTTTTAAAATATGCATGAACTAATACAACTAAATGAATGTAAGGCTTGGTTACAAATTTTCTATCCTAAGTAGTTCCTAACCCAAAATTGTATAATCACACATTATCTTAATCCAACAAGATAGTTCTCTTCCAGGTAACGACATGATTTATTGGTGCACCATAAATCACCGTAACAATGGAACGGAAGGTTTAAGTACCTTCAGAAAAACAACTACTATAATATTGACGAATCTCCATAATATTTATGAATGGTTATTGCTCTGTCGTAGCCTAGACAACAAGAAATTAAATTGTTCAAAGAAGACAACTTGTCAAAATACAATTAAGCCATAGGTGAGCTCGTGACGCACTTAAGATGTCTAACCGTTATTTTTATTCAAAAATCTAAGATGAAATGCAAAACTGAAATTAAACGTGTATTAACAATGCAATTGTGAATGAAATTTGTTTTTGTTTTTAAATATATTTTTTAAATGCAAGCAATCAACAATGGAAAATAAATAAAAACAAGGGCTAAGGGCACGATAGCAGAGCGTGTAGAATTATTAACAAATTATTTTAAAGCGGTAATTTTTTTAAGCAAGAAACCGGAGCAGTTTTAGCAAGCAGTTCCTCCTTTATGATTTTCTACAATTTGAAATTAGAAAAATAGTATATACAATTTTTTTATATAATGCAGTTAAACAATTAAAAACAACTTAAACTAAACAATCAAAAACAAAACAACGTAAACTAAACAATTAAAATAAAACAATGGATAAAAAATTCGATTTAAAATAAAACAAAAGAAAAGGAGCTTTTTCTTAATTAAAGGAAGAAAAGAAACTTGAAAAGATAACAAAAGACAAGAAAAATTATTCCCTCTTTTTTTAAACAGTTTGCAAAGTCTTTTTTTTAGAAGAAGACTCAAAACGAAACATTCAAAGCAAAGCACACAAAACAAACCCAAGAAGTCAAAACAAATTTGTAAACCCAAAAACTCAAGCCTAATCAAATCATTAACAACCGCAACCCGTTCCAAAAACTCACGAATAACTATTTCATGAAAAACAAAATCTCAAACATAATCAGCAAATTATTCAGTAAACAAAATCTCAACCCAGAAATCGAATTCGTGATTTCAAAATTCAGCTTGGGATTGCAATCGGGAATTGAAAGCTCGTCTTGGGTTCGAGAATCGCATTTAGTTGCGTTGATAGTTGCGGGTGTTTGTGGATTTGGCAGTTGCTGATTTGGGGATTTGCGTTGACAGTTGGGTTCGAGAATCAGGAATCGAGGGGCAGTTTGTATTGAATGGTATGTGCAGGTGGCAGATTTGGGTTGACAGTTGGGTTCGTGGATTTGACAGTGGAGTGAATGATATGAGCAGCGATACAGTGGGGATGTTGGTCAGTAATTAGAGAGGTAGAGGAGTTATGTGTTTTCTGGCGGGCACTGGTAGCAGGTGGTTGTAGGCTTCTGGTGTGGAAAGTGGCACCGGAGGTGGCAGTTGGTTGCTTTGGTGATATGCAAAAGGCATCAAGGAGGTGCTATAATGAAGTAAGAGGAGTGATTGTGGGTCAGGGAGTTGCTGTGTTGTGTTGGTGCGGTGGCAGTATGGTGGAAGTTATGAGGTTACAGTATGATGTTAGATATGGTTTGACGTTTGTATGGTGTGAAGCAGGTCAGTGAGCAGTAATGGTATATATGTGAACTTGCACAGTTGGTTTGTGGAGTGAATGGTTATGTGTTAGAGATTGCTGTGTAGTGGGTATTGATGGTATGGGGTATATGTGGTGTGGGAGTTGATATGTAGTGTTTGAGATGTTATATGATCAGAGTTTGGCAATGATATGAGGAGGGGTGATTAGTGATGCAATGGGAAGCTTGGTGGAATCTGATGGTGGATGAAAGGATGTTTTGATGATGTCTGTAAGTGTTGTTTGATGTTTGTAGCAGTGGAGTCAGTGGGGGAGTGGAGATTGTAAAGGCAGTTGCAGTATTGAAAGTTGCCGGACTGTGTGTTTTTTGATGTGGTCGGGCAGAGTGGAGAGGAATGGCAGCAGTGGGTAGTTTGTCGGCAGTTGTGTGCTGCTGTGGGTTTGGGGATGGTTGTGATGTTGTTGCAGTTTAGTTCGCGGTGGCTCTGGTATATAGTGGTAGATAGGTGAATTTGATGGTTATGACTGTGTTGATATGATTGGGTAAGTGAATAAGAAGGCAGATATAGTGGGATCCTGTTATAGTGGTTGTTATAAAGGCTGATGACCGTGGAAAGGATGACTGTTGCTGCAGAGGTTTGTCATATGGGATGGAATGATGTGGTCAAGTTTGTTTAGGGTTGAATATGCACAGGGTAGTGATGTTGAATATGGAAGTGGCAGTGATGTTGGAAGTGGTAAGTGATATTGTGATGCAAGTGGTCAAAAGTGGGAAATGTTCACTGTGCATAGTGAAGTGGTATGGTCTGTGATATGTGAAGCACCGTGCACTATGTGCATAGAGGTAGTTGCTGACAGTGAGTTGCACAGAGGTGTTATGGTGGTTTGTGTACTGACAGTGTGAATTTTTGGCAAGATGGCTATGATGTTGTAGAATAAGATAGTGATATGTGAAGGAAAATAAGCAGCGGTGGAAATGATAGTTTGGTCAGTGAGGAGGGTTGTAAAATAGAGATTGTAAGCAAAAAGAAAGTGTAACAACTAGAAAATGTAATATGAAACGTAAATGCAAATGTAATTGGAAATGAAATGGAATACGAATTTTTTTGGTCTTTTGCAAATGAAATTGTGTATATGTTTTTAAAAATATGAAAATGCAAATGGAATAGGAAACTAGAACAACAAGTACACAAATAAATCACACAACAAACATACACACACCAATTTTCGTTTATAACAATGCAATTCAACACACAAAATAAACGCACAATAAAATCAAACGAAAATAATTCGATGAGTAGAAAATAAAATAAATTCTTCGGCAACTGCGCCAAAAACTTGTTTAACCGGCTAAATCTCTATCAGTTTAGAAAATAGCATAAATTTTTTAAATCAAAAATAACTTCAAGCGCATGACATATAATGTTAGTACGTGGCGAGTACGGATCGATCCGTAGAGAATTTTTTAGATTTTAAAATTATATTCAATTAAATTAACCAAGATTTGAAGTGGTGTTAAGCTAAAAAAATGTAAAAACTAACAAAAGCTAAAATGGATATAAATATGAGAGTTTAAAGGAATTTAGAGACACATCCATTATCATGATCACATAAATCAACAAAATGAAATTATGATATCTCTTTTGTTCATTAGTGAGTTTAATTGATGTGTTTATCATAGGTGTGGAATTTATGCTATTAATTAGCCCAATATAAACCATCAAACTATAACACACCTATTAAAACACTTCTTAACTTTTATAAAAATGATAATGAAATTAAAAATAAAATCTATTCTAAGCATGACCTTTTAACTATTGATTAGAAACATTGATCATCAAATTTTGGTTTTAAAATTACTTCATTTCCATAATCATATGTAGATGAAGAAGTAATTTGTGTTTTATTTGTTTATGCATAGTCTATTTAGTGTCAAAAACATAGGCTATCAAATTCAAAGTTAAATAACAAAATTTAACCAAATCCACCATTTCCATTAAGAACAAAAGGAGATCATTAATTAGCAAAATGTTGAATCTACATGATTGAGAGAGTTTCAATACCCATAAATAGAAGGTGTTTAGCCTCTCATATTTGTTATCAATTCAACAATTATAGATTGCAACGTGAAACAAAAACAAAAGGAAAATGCAAGTTTAGTAAGAAAAGAGCTAATTAACATAAAATAAAGCTAATCTACTTGTATAAATAAAAAGATCTACATAGCTAACATGAAAGGAAAAAAAGATCTTTGTTTATTTTGGAGCCTCAAACTAAACTAACAAAAATGGAGGCTAAGGAGGCTATGAGATTTACATGAAACATAATGGGTATTTATACAAGCCTAAAACCTTAATGCATATTTTTGGGGACTTCCCAAAATACTCTTGAGGATTTGTGGCTACCAAATTATCATTAGCATGAGATAATCCTCCATTTAAATATGCATGAAACTTTAGCTCCACTAACTTGTGCGTTAGCTTCTAATTGCAGATTAAGGTAAGTAGGTAGGTGGGGTCCTCCATGATGCATGGTTTGAATTATTTTCATCTTCATTCTTTTGTATCTTCTTTTGCGTGCATATTTTCCATGAAGCCACTTGCATTTTGAATTCAAATTCCTACAAAATAACATAAAAATCTCCAACTAATTTTTCTCAAATCAATATATGCACAATTTTTCCCATATATGAAGATGAATAAATGATGATTTGAAAATAATTGAAATATTAGTTCAAACATGTTAGAATACCATATATGCTCATTGATTTAATTAAATTAGATTAGATATGGAAGTAAAAATATGCACGCTTACATGTACATCAAGACATTACGAAGCAGACACACAAATTTCTATTGCATAAAATCTGCCTTACACAACGATTTTCCTTTATAATAAAGTTCGCATTTAAAAAACTCATGGTTCTAAAAGATAAGGGAGAGGGTGATGTTTATAAACAAGCTTTGTTCCTTTCCCCTCATCTTCTAAAGAGGAAGAGTGTATTTCATTGGTTGAAACCGCGTTTTTGCACATAATTGGAAGATCACTAATTTCCTTAAGAACACCATAACATCCATATCGAAAGAAATGCTGATATCTTTAATAGGTGGAAGTGAGGTCCTTTCTCAATCGGCAATCTCTTTCTAAGCCTAAAAATGAGAAATCAATTCTCAAATCAAAGCAATTATGACTTCAGCTAAATAACCTACTAGTAAATCGAGATGCCCTAGTGGAGTAAAATTGCATTAATTATAGTTGTCTCTTGAGCTCTTTTACCTCTTTCATTAAAGTTTCCAATGCAGAAGTTGGCCAATAATATGTTGAATCTCCACAAGGAGGTATTTCTTTAAATCTGTTTATCCTTATGATAAATGACTTTGAGAGAGTAGATATAGTCAATCTAAACTACCAACTTCTTCTTGTTAGTTCTATTGGCATTCCTTAGTTGGGAAACTAGGTGAGACAAGTTGCTTTAGTCAATCTCGAGTGTTTGGATTTTAGCGTAACTTTATTCTTCTTGTGTTCCCAAGTCTCAACCTCAATCCTAAGATCCGAAAGCACCTCAGTGAACTTTTTATTCGAATGCTCCTTTATTTTGTAATTACACTCAAATTTGAAGGAATTTCTCATTCTATCAAGTTCACTAGATTTTTTTCTGACGACGAAGGAGTTGGAGTAACTACCACACATCAAACGACGATATGATAAAGGAGAAACTTACGAAGGCGCCTTATTGTAAGACTTTGTTGAGTCGGGTAGGAAGTCCTACTTCTCCTTTAGTCAAGATGACTTCGTATGATTGACACTCATTTTCGGCTTTGAGTAGGTCTCTCTCCAAGAATACGTTGATTAAGTTGCGCAAATTTAACATCATGTTCCTGCTGTTAAGAGTTAGAACGTGAATTATGCTTCCCAATTAAATCAAAAACTCTTCATCCTTATTTGAGATTTTCTTTTCAACATCCTTGACGATCTCTTTAGAAGCTTTTAAAATAGATTTCACTTGCACGTACTTCTCATACCATTTATTGCTTCATCATCATCAATGGTTGACGAACCAAAATAGAATGGGTAGAATGATGCTCCTTGACTGTCATTAATTTGGAGTGAATTTCTCCGGGACGTTGACTAATGTTGAGATTGTCAAAAAGATAAAGACAACTTTTCATCCTACAAACAGAAAGTAAATAATACTCAGTTTTCAATCAAAGAGAGGAAAAACAGTAATAAAGAATTTTATTAATAACTTGAAGAACAACCAATCAAAATTACATGCATATTATAATTTTTCTAATTCGTAAAATGAAAAATCACATCTCGAATTCTTTAAAAAGAAGAAGATAAAATGGGAAATGTAGTGCAAAAGAAAGCTCCAGTGCCAAGGGAGCATTAACTAGTGGAAACCATCGATAATCTCATTCTTTGGAAGGAGGGCTAAGTTTGTTGCATAATAATTTGGCACAGTTAGTTAGAATATCATAAAGAAATTGATCTCTTTGGCCTCTTAAGAACCAAAGTCTAAGTTAGGAAATTGAGTATACATATGGTGAAGGTCACGAAGGAAGCGATATTTTGATAAATTGGACTTGTTAATCAAGGGAGAATTTTCTTTAAAATATCTTTTTAATCTAACCAATTTACTTAAAATATCTCTTGAAATGGAAGATAAGGAAGAAACAGAGGCAAATTTGGAAACCTACACGTCAATTATGCAAAGGTTAAAATATGAATTCAACATAAATGTATTATCATAACATCAACTTAAGCACAAAATTATGCTATACAACAATATCACTAAGGTTTATAAAGAACAAACTCAGTGTAGTACTCAGCAATGAATTTATCCTTACAAAACTTAATCTTGTTAGGAGGGAAAGTGTCAATAGTTAAAGAAGCAGTAAGAACTCTAGGAAAATTTCAACACTCTCCTAGAAGGAGTAGTAGTAGCTTTTATGGAGAAGCCTGATTAAACCCTCACAATTATCACCAAGGAATGAAAATCAGTCATAGGAAATCGATTATAGCCAGGTAAAGGCATTTCATCAATTTATCCCTATCCCCTATCAACATCCAGAAAAGGCTTGTAAGCTCTTCATTCTCATTGCAAAAATTGGATTAATGAAAGCTAGATTTTCAAAGGAGTGGGGTGACTCATTTGTTCTTAAACTCTCATGGTATTTGTGGCATTTTAAAGGGCTCATATACTTCTCATGCAATTCGTTCATTTTTTTGCATAATTTTTCTCCTTCTCGGTTAAGTCTCAAATTCTCATCTCTCTATTTATATAATAAGATCTATACATAATTTCGCTTTCTCCTTCTATGCTAATAGTTATTAAAAATGATCAACCATGAAACAAAATAATCGAAGAAGGAGAATTTAAAAGCAGCGATTACCTGTGGAGGAGCCACTATGGCACTCAGTTTGAAGGGTTTGGCCTTTTAAACTCCGGAGGAGGATTGACCGAGTCTACTTAAGCCATGGGAGGTTGAATCACCATAAGGATTTATCATGGAAGGTGTACTTCTCGAGTCTTTATCAACATGAGGAGAAGAGAAGTCGGTAGCATGGCTTGAATCTTGGGGAGCTTCTGGACGATCATGGCCCGAATCTCCATGTCTCTTTTCTTGGTGAATCATCTCAAGTATAGTCACCAACATCACCATCTCCATCGTTATTGTCATCATCATTATCGTTATTTGACTTGTTTGATTCGTCATTATGATAATTCATTGTTATACAAAAGGTCATCAATGATCAAGAACTTCGCAGGGTCAATTAGGCCATCATCCCCAAACTTGGAAAGATCTCTTAGAATGCGGTCAAGGAGGATGCCAACTTTTCTTTTGTAGCCAATACCAATGGAACTTAGAGAAGGAAAATTCATGTCCGGCATCAGCCGATGTCATTTTGGTAGATAGTGAATAATATAGCCTCAGAACTTTGATTCTTCCACCGAGGAAGGACTTCATTTATAAAAGAGGATAGGATGTAATCTTGTGATAAATGATTTTGACCTCTTGAGGGAAAGGCCTTTCTTTCTAAGGCGTTCTCCAAGTCTAGGACTCTAGCTGAAATCACTTTAAGATCATAAATTTCTGATTATGCCCATGCATGATCACCATCTAAAACTCTCACCCTATCCTCTAAAATCTTGAATTTTATTTTTCTCTAAATTCAACAGAGATGTAACTCGAGTATTTTCGAAGATTAAGGAGCTCTTACCATATTGGTGATTTTGTTTGGCCTTCAAGAGTATTTATCTTCTTAGACAATAAAGAGTTTAGCTCCTATAATGACGACATATTCTGAGAAGAGTGCAAGAATAATTGTTGGAAAATGAATGGATGTTTTCCAATCTACGAAATTTTTTCAAATTAATATGAAATTAATTAAGCACTACGAAATGATGAAACAAAATAGAAGTTATGCCGGGATAAGATGCTGTAAAAGAGTGGTAAGAAATTCTTTCATAAACGGAGGAGAAACCTCAGTGGAACCTATAAAATAGTAGAACACTGAGTAATGTTGGTTAATAGTTCTTCGAAACATGAAGAGTAAGGAGCTTCCATTCCAAATTATAGGGGATCATCCTCAAGTAAGGAAGAGTTAAGTCCTAGTCCTTGGTGGAGGAAAGCCACAGAAT
Organism: Allium cepa; assembly: GCA_030765085.1. Lineage (NCBI taxonomy): Eukaryota > Viridiplantae > Streptophyta > Magnoliopsida > Asparagales > Amaryllidaceae > Allium > Allium cepa. Next base: position 595,073,958 of record CM060928.1, read on the forward strand.
CATTAAGTGGAGAGCTGATGATATTGATTACTAGACACTGGGTAGGTAAAGTTGAAGTAGCGGTGGCAGCACTAGAAATAGAGACCAAATTAGAGATGGAGCAGTGTCAACTTCCTTAGATTTCTTAAAAGGAGGCTCGAAGCAAGTATGTGCATCACTAGTCCCTTTATGCTTTTTATCCTTTGCTAACGTAAAAACGTCTCCCACCATGGAGGTTAAAGATGACGGTATGACTTTGGAAGTGAGAGAGTGGCGAATTTACAGTAGCTTTTGGAGAGATAGGCAAGACTGAGGGGTCTTTATCCAAAGACCAGGCAGCATTGACAGATGCACATCTATAACATAAGGAATATAAGAAACAAATAATAATAATAATGAGTAAAATAATATAATATAAAATAAAACTTGGATAATACCTAGGACTGTCGGAGTAAAGCATTGAATTGGGGAGTTTGTAGAAAACATTACAAGTTTAGCAGGGTTGAGTCAAGGAGCCATATATGTTCCTTCTTTCATAGGAGGCTTACCCAAAATTCGATGAAATGGTTGAATCGAAGAATATTTTCTCGACTTCTCTTTGGTATGGAGCCTCAATCAGCTCCTTGAGAACTTGGTATCATCTCTAAAGCGATCAATTTTTCGAATCAACGGTTGAAAATGATTATAAGGAAAAAAAATAAGAGTTAACGTAGTTAATGTAGATAATGATGAAACAAAAAATTATAAAGTTAGAGAGACTTACAAGGAACATAAAATTTCCTAAATATTTTTGGGCAGAAGCGCTTACGTAAAAAAACCGATGAAACCCATCTCTAGTTCCATTGATCGAGTTAGAAATCATTCCATCGTCAGTAGGGCAGAAGTAATATATAGTACCTTCAGGATGGTTCTTAGTTTTTTGAAGAGTGGCTAAGGAACATAAGATAGAAGGAGACAAATCTTCTAGCTTGATCGCTTTGAATAACACAAATAGAGAGCGAATGCGGCTGTAGGAGTTCGGATTAAGCTAAATCGGCATAATGTTGAGAAGGACAAAACACTGGTGATGATAAGGTTAAAAGATAGTTAGCAAGAATGCCAGTTATGAATAGGAGTGAAGGAAAAATACCTCTGGAAGAGTATCAATTCTGTCGGTAGCACCTGGAACCCCGGTTTTAACTCCAGAAATTTTGAAATGTTGTAGCAAAGAGTTGACATCCTCTTGCTTTGAGAAGTAGGACTAACACCTAGTATAAATCTTTTCTTATAAAAATTTATTATGCTTAAAAGAACTCGTTGACCCTTTGGAGACTTCTTCTTTAACCCCAGCCATAATACCTAAAATATTATCGTTACATATATAGGTTGATAAGAATATAATCAGGTGAGGGAACAGTAAAAATATTATTAGGTTAAGTAAAGTCGAGAGCTTCTAAACCAAGAAATTATGATGTAATAAAATGGGAACTAAAGTTATTCCATGTTAAATAAGAAAATCTAAGTTGACGCATCATGGTAGCATGAGCTCGCATGTTGAGAAACTATAAGCATTTTAAAAAGGGTAGGTTATCACATGTTGATCAATCAAGTAAGACAAACACAACAAGCTATCGTGTGTTGACTGAGCAAAAGTAAATGGATTGTCGAACGTTGAGTCATTGCGAGTTGAACAAGGGAAAAGAAATGAGTAGTTACATGTTCGGTTATCATAAATCAGGCAAAGCTGTCGCACGATGATAATATATAAAACTGACTTTTGAAGGACGATCTGTCGCATGCTAACAATAAAGATAATTGGCTTATGAATAATCATCCATCGCACAATAATAGCAGTGAAAACTGACTATTGAAGGGTGACATATCGCATGCTAAGAATAAAGAAAATTGGCTTTCAAAGAGTGAATTATCGCAAGATATTAATTTTCATATTATCAGACATCGAGTGTCGATAACAAAGGAAATTAGTTTTCGCATGAAGAGCTTTCGCACGTCGAAAGTAACGTGCTATCGCATGACGAACTATCGTGAGTTGAATATAAAATGCAAGGTGAGATATTATATATCTTATTATCACAAGCAAAATTGGGTATCAAACAATGAATTATCGTACGTTGAGATGCAAATATACTATTGGTAATAAAATTCCTAGGTTGATACTGGGTTAATAAAACCTAAAACCCACTAACAGGGAAAACAACTAAGGCAACTTAAAGTAAGATCAAAATGAAAATTCAAAAGGGAATTTGAGGGAAACCATTAAGAATTACGAAATTAAGAAAGTTACAAGAATCTAAAGGTAAAAAGGATTAAGCCAAATTGAATGGGAATGAGAAACAATAGTGTGATTGAGATATTAATAGCTAGTCAATAATTACCGAAAGGAAATCTTTGAAGAATCGAGATATACTTGGAAAAGTTGATGTCAATTTAATCTTTTAGAAAACTGGTAAAAAGGAAGAAGTGAAAGAGGACTACTTATAAGAGAAAAAGAGAGTAGGTCAATCATTAGATTAGAAAAGAAATGAACAACTATGATAAAAGATTCGAGAATATGAAAAGTTTAAATTGAAAAGGTATGAAAGGAAGGTGAATTTTGTACTAAAACACAAAATGATAATATAAAAGAGGGCGGATGTTATAACCAAAAAGTACTAGCTATCATAGGTCAAAGATGAGTCATCGTAAAAATTGAAGGAAAAAGAAGCTATCGAAGGATGATGGATTCATAGCTATCACAAGTTAGCTAAAACAAGCTGTCAAAGGATGATGGTCTCAAAACTCTCGTAAGTTGGCTAAAACATGCTATCGAAGGTTGACTGTTTTAAAGCTATCACAATTTGACAAAACAAGCTGCAGAAGGTTGATGGTTTTAAATTTATCACAAGTTGCCTAAACAAACCATCGAAGGTTGCTTTTTTAAAGCTATCACAAGTTGACTCAACAAGCTATCGAAAAGTTAATCGTTTCAGAGCTTTCACAAGTTGACCAAACAAGTTATCAAGGGATGATGTTTCAAGGCTATCGAGTGATGATCCAAAGAGCTATCAACGGTTGAAATGTTTAAGTGATTGCACTTGATTCCAGAAACCTTCAAAGGCTGAGGTGTTTAAGTTATCACATGATGACTTTATGAACTAGCAAATGTTGAGATATATCCAAGCTATCACATACTGAGTTTATAAAGCCATCACATGATGCCATCGACCTAACAAGAGCTATCGTAAATTGTAATTGAGAACTCCATGGCCGTTAGGTCAAATTGAAATTAGGATATTATAACTAAGGACTCGAATCAATGACAATTCAAATAATTACTTTTATTTGAACTCTTGCCTTGCATATGAATTTAAGACTTGCATATTAAACAAAAAAGGACTTGCCTTGGCTTGCATATTAATAAATCATATATACCTTTATAATTGGATATTGCATGAGATTCTCTTTCACTCTCTCTTTTGAGTTGAGTGATTGACCTTTTACAAAGCCTAGTTTTTGGTCTGACATTTAGTTATAAGCATTATCAAGTATTCATGAAACGTGAGAGAATTGTTTATGGAAACAACGTACTCCTTATGAAGGTTTATTAGAATCAAACTTCATAAGTGATATTGAACATAATATGTTAATCCTAAATTCATGTTCAATGGTAGTTAAGGAGATTTTAGTTGATAATCTCTCAAATGAGAGGTGGTGGCTGATTCAACTAAAAGGCCGAGTACATCCCCTTGAATATAACCATAATAAAAGTACATATATGCACAAATTTATAACTAAACTAGGAGTGATCCAAATGTTGAGAATCTCATGACATTTTTTTGTGAAAACAAACCCACGATGCATATCACGAAAGAACCTATGGCTCGCAAGATGTCTAAACATGTATTATGAAGATTCCACATGATAAAGGTTGTTTATCAATGACAATGAGATGTTAACTGGTAAAGTAGATAGTAAAACAATATAGCAGATCCGTTAACTAAGGAACTAGCTCAATCAGTTCTGGGAAAACCGATTAGAGGAATGGGATTAAGATTCCATAGTTAATCCCAAGTGCATGTGAGAGATATAAAGAGCTAGTGGTATGCCTTAGGGAAACTACATATGTTTTTGCATATGTCAAACTCTATAATCAAGATTTTTCGTAATAAAGGTGTTTGTTTTCTTATATATGCTTTGTTATATTGTGATTTAATTAATTAAATAATCAGTTTAAAGTGTATTAATAAGAAAATCCTTAAATAAAATGTTATTTGATTATAGTTGAATATAGTTGAGAACAGATTACGTAATCCTCTCAGAATATTGGACAATGTATTATTCATGGTTGATGTAGGCACCAAGGGTTTATGTACCCGTAAATATTGGATAAAAAAGAATGGAACATCTAAGAGTTTCTCATTGGTTGATAACAACTGGTCAAACATGAAATCTTAATGTGATGATGTTACACAGTTTCCTCGACTTGAGAATAACATGGAACTTCAATATGGATACTCCAATTTTATTATAATTAAATCATAGCATGAATCCATCGAACGACTATAGCTGGATCTAAATTGAAGCATTGGGAGTGAAGCAATATCTAATAGAGAATTCAACTTCATAATTGTATGAGGTTTGTATCACTGTTAAGTGTAGTCAATTCAAAGTCAAAGTCTCTGGCTAGAGTAGAATAGTTAGTGCTAAATGTTATTATTGAACCAAAGACTTTGTTTATAGATTGATTAAGTTAAATGTGGGTAATACTGGAGCTTTTTCCAATCCCAAATTCCATACATCCTAAAGTGATATAGTCTTGGTGTTATTTCGCGTTTGAACAAATTGATATCTCGACAGATCTGGACTATTGAGTTATCATGATATGAATCAAGAAGAATAAGGGATATCAAGAACGAAGATTACAAGAAAAATTACTAGCATAGAAGAGACCTCATAGATTGGTACTGAACCTTACAGAAGCTGATTTACTTAGGCATTTAAAAGAACCAAAAGTATGTAGATGGGGGCAATCACAACTAAGAAAACGAATCAATACCGATCCATAAAGATCGGTACCGAGCCCTCTTGGTTTGTGATGTGGGCCCATGTACTTATTATTAAAGACTAGTATAAAGTAGAAGAAGAGTACAAGAGGAGACAAGAAAATGGATTAACATCGATACATAATGGTCGGTATCAAAACCACTGAGTTCGTGATTTTCATGTTTTGACCGATTCTTCTAGCTGAAACATTGGATATGAAGATGTAAATTTGTTTAAATCAATCCCAACGAATTTGGTAGTCGATTCGCTATAAATACCAAGCAATTTGCAACGAGGAAAGGATCTTCGGTTTTTGACTATTTTTCTATTAGATACTCTACCAAATTCATAACCGAACGATTCAATTCTCGAGAACATTATAACTCAATTGTAATTGCAAAAGTAACCGGTACTAAGATTGATGGTGGACAAGGGCAATTGAATTAGGATTGAACTACTTTAAAAATTGTTTTTCACTCACTATTTTGATTCTTAGCTTTATAGTTTTTGTTTGTCTTTAGATTGGGTGGGTGTCCTATTTTAAGGCAATGGTGCTTTCACTGAAAGAGATCATTATCAAGCTTAGATCTTTGCTTTCACTTTAGATTGGAAGAAATATAAAAGTTAGATATAGAATTCCTTTGCTGAAAATCTATTGTAACTTGGATGTGTAAAGAATCTGATATTGGATCTAAGGAGAGATGGCTCCTAAAAAATAAGGGAAACCCCACTACATCTAGAGCCATTGTTGAAGGAGTAATGAAGGTCCTCAACATGGAGAAGAAACAAATCAACCAACTGTTAAAAAGGCTTCAAGTGCAACAGAGATGGAAACAAAGGTGGAGTTAGAACGCATTATGGAGGAAATGAATAAGAAAATGGCAGAGAGCTAATTGGCCATCGTGGAGGAGATGAAAAAGAATTTTCTATGATTTCCCAGCTACCTTAAAGGCGTAAGAAGAACCATGGAGGTTCATTATCTTAGAAGTTCGATGAAGAAAGTTTATCTTAATCAGATCGAAATCGAAGGGTGACAAGCAAAAGATGAGGAGGAAGGATGTAGGGGCATTAAGGGAAGAAACTACACATGTTGGAACTAAAGGTCCATGACCTATAATGATCGGTATCGATCAGTCCCTACAACTCGGTACGGATCGGTCAGATAGGGTAGCGTTAAGCGATTCAGAAGATGAGCTACCAAAGACTATTGATGCTAGTGGAAATAAAGGAGTTACTGGTGCTCAAGGTAGTGGTGTGCAAACTAACTTTATGGAATCGGCTAGGAAGGGATCTTGTCCGATGAGGCATCGATAAGGGCCAAGGTGAGTGATTTCTCCAGAGACAGGAACCTTGACATCATGCAACTAACCAAGATCATTTGCAGAGTCAAACATTCGGGGTTGTTCATGATGATCATAATCTAATCGCCTTAGGCTGTAAGGAATATATCACTGATATGGTGAGAAGGCCGTCGAGTCAGTATCAACATAGACATAATGATGAGTAGGGTTCATCAGCAAGCCGGATCTTATTCACCAAGTACAACAGATGCCATTAGATGTAGATTTTTTTCCTATAGTCCTGAAGGAATAGCAAAGATATGGTTCGCTTGGATTACACCGAGGTCTATATCATCATTTGTTCAGTTGGCTAAGAAATTCATCGAGCAGTTCTAGGACCATATCGTGTGACCAAAAGATGTTACATTTCATGACCGCCCTGCACCTCTATTACCCAAATACCACGTAAAGTGTGTTGTGATTGTATTCGGTTGATGTAGGATGATTGTCAAGGGTGAAATAACTAAAATAATCATAGAACCTATCATATAGTAACAATATAGATATAAAATAAGAGAGACAGTAATACAACTAAATGAATCATAAATAAGAACATCAGAATGCATCAGATTCATAAGATTATACAAAATGGAAATAATAGAGTTTATACATCCTAACTCTCCAAAATAAACTCCAATATACTGTCTCTAATAGTACCAAGTATCGTACAATGGAATATAAGTGATAGTATGCTCTAAATGTAGATATAAGAAAGTGTAGCATCCTACTCGTAGTCTACACAAATCCATGCACTATCCAGACCTATTAACCTTAATCTACTAATTTAAGAGTCCCCGAGATAATAATAAGAAATGCATAAAACCTCGAGTCAAACAACAGTCTGGTGTGAGTGATATATCATCTCACAATACCATAAAATCCATATATAATAAATAAGGATATAGGTATGAAGAATCATCTAGGACTTGTCCCTATATCTAATAATTTAGCACATTTATATAGTATATGCTAAACTAATATCACATTTGGATGAACAACACTAAGTATAGTATAGGGTATCGGGGTATAACACAACAATATGACATTCATATTAAGCACACAACAACATAGCAAGCACAAAGTAAACACATAATGATATTTGTCCTCATAATCTCATATCTCCATGTCTATCTCTAAGGTCTCACCTCGCCATGCATCATCATCGAAGTCTTACTTCATCACGATCCTCGCTGAAGCCTCGCTTTATCACAATCATCACCGAAGTCTCACTTCACCACGATCATCACTGAAATATCACTTTACCACGATCATCACAATGGTTTCTCAGATCCATAATAACTCGCACAATGACCTCTTAGGTTGGCGACATCTCATGCAACAACTGGATATAGTGTTCGATCACATACCTATCTTATAAGTATCGCCCTTTCAGGGCAGGCCAAACTTTCATAGTCCATAGTACACAGGTGAGCGTCCTTATATACCCTTGCCCTACGCGATAGATATTACATTACGAGTTGTCAACGATCCCTTCAATACTCGACTTGACTTGGAACATCTCATGTCTCATCACATTGCTCCACCTTGTCGAATGTGCCTCCTTAGATTACTTTAGTCCCATGCATATCCTTCCTGCTAGACACACTCAATCAAACACCTCGTGTTGTCCATTGAACTCTACAGTCATCTCAAGTCGTCTCAGAGTGTTTCATCCCTACTCCATGCTAATTCACCAAAGACCCCTAAACTCTGCCCTAAAGTACTTCCATGCCATACCCGAAGTCCATAGCCAAAACTCCATGCCCTCAAACTTTACTCGGTTCTTCCATTGATTGGACAAAAGATATGCCTTTTTCGGACCAAACCAACAAGACCCGGACCAAATCCCATGGTCGGTATGTAACCATCGAACCAATTCTTACCTTGGACCAAAGGCCCTTCATTACCAAATTAAAGTCCACCCTTGGGCATGAAATTTTTTTGAGCCTCCTTCCACCGAACCACTAAAGCCCAAAGCCAATCATCGACTAATCACCATCGGACTAAACTCCACATACCGAACCACTATACGCCGAACCAACATTTATGTAGCATTTTTAGCACTTCAACTTTCATGCCAAATAGATCATTATGCTTAACACTTTTACCCATGCAACTCCATTGCATCGATATAACCCCAAACACCATCGAGTCGATTCATCAAAATCTAGTTCTACACCTAGTACTCCTAACTTGCTCCGATTGTTTAGAACCATTCAACAATATTCAAACATCATTAAATCATAAAAACATACATCAATGCATGGTAATTCATCTCAAAACACACACACATATATATAACATAGCCTCACATTCAAATAAAATATCACACATCAAAATAACATGTATAAATCAATTTAAAACATTTTAAATTCTTTTACTTCAGATCTAGTTTCAAAATAGCATAAAAACATAATTTTGACTTTAAAAATGATTTCAAAATATGTCAAAACCTATAAGAACATACATATATATAGGAGGTTTAGAGATGATAAATCATTCATCAAACATCGAAAAATCGACGATTTACATGCAAAATGAGGTAGATCAAAGAATAGATAGCAAGTCCTGGAAATTTCCTCTTTAAAAATGTTGATTTGGAAGTCTCTATCTAATCTCCTTGCTAATCCACCCTTAATTTATGAATATGGACTATTCGAAAGAGACTAGAGGTGGTTTTGACTAAGAAACTAATAATAGAGGTTTAGATCTAATTTGGAAAGATGAAAAATGAGTTAGGGCTACTAAAGGAGGTAGATATTATCCCTAATCCAAAGTTGGGTTTGCAGGCATCACTAATTATCCACAAATTGCCTACCAATATGCCTAAAATCAGTCAGAACTTCAAATAGCCATATTTCCTAAACAGTAAGTCCGAGAATCTATTATGATTACTCTACAAAAAGAGGAACTATCATATCTTTCCAATAGAAGTGATCTCGGACTCAAATTTAGCTTCCATCAAAATTTATAGCCGTTATAATATTTATGGGGTAGAATCATCCGATAAAACTTCTAAGGGACAAAAATGTCACTATGCAACATTTTCTAAAGTTTAGCATCATCATACCCAATATGAATTTGAGAATAATATTTTACGATCCTTCGATACGTAAAATATGGATCGTTACACTATGTCATTGTCTAACATGCAACAGAGATCTGGGGAGATTGTGAATAGTTATTTTTAAAGAAATTCAATGCTACAGTTATAAAGGTGAGGACCCCAAGGAGGAATTTATGCTGGAGGCGCTAATGAATGTGGTTCATGCGAAGAATGGTTTTGGTTATGACCCAAACGAAAGCAGCCATCTATGTGGAGGAGGTTTACCACAAAGCTTCATAATTTCTTCACTTGTATGAGGCAGATTTGGATACAAGATTAGTTACCGATAGTCGGGAAGGACTAAGTAGTGTGAAGTAGAGCAACATTGCCATCAAACAGAGTGGTGAGAGTGTTAGAAACATTGCAATGAACTTTGGGAACAATGATAATGCTAAGGGAAAGAATGAAGGCGCTGATGACAAAAGCAAGACGCCAAGAAGCTCACGTGGTACAACAGACTATGAGATTACATAGGATCGATTGATTTCGTTGAAAATATCTATCTTGCTATACAAGGTATTAAGCGTTATAAGAAGCCATTTTCGAGGGAGACTACTATATAGGAAAGACACTCAAGAAAGTACGATCGCTGCCATGAGACCCATGGACACAATATGAATGAGTATAGACATTTGCAAGATGTTATTAAAGATCTTATTCGAAAGAAAAGCTACAATGGTATGTTAAAAACTCACAATCCCAATGCCAAGCTAATAGTCAACCCTAAGGGAACCAAGTTTCATCCAGTGGAGAGGAAGAAGATAGCAAGCTAGAGGAATCATGATAAATACAATTTTAGGAGCTTCGCATCCTATAAAAAAAGTTGGAATAAGATGAAGCATTATGGAAGCTCGCTGAAGCACATGCCTCGAGAAGTGTGTTATATCGAAGAAGTGTTCCAACAAGGCAGTATAAATTGATAGACGATGGTATTGTATTCCAAAATAGAGATACAGGCAGGGTCGAAGCACGACTCTTGACTCATTGGTGACTGCGGCCATAATAGGACCGACAATAGTGCACCATGTCCTTATTGACCGTGGAAGCTTGGTTAATATTTTTTTTTTAAAATACCTCTGATGAAATGTGGCTTAGTGAGAAGAACTTGAAGACTTGTAAATCCCATATTCAGGAATTTATCGGCAGTCAATAAACTTATTAGCTACATAGAGTTACCCGTTGAGCTGGGTGAAGGGGACCATAAGGTGGTGCGGTAGCAGCTATTTATGGTGGTCAATGGATTATTGGCCTATAATGCTTTCTTGGGCCAATCGGCCCTAGCCAATTTCAAAATTGCGCTTGTTCCATGTTGCCTGATGATGAAGTTTCCCATCGAAATTGGAGTTTGAGCAATATAAAGTGACTAGAGCACATGTAAAGAGTGCTATGTTGTAGAGCTCAAACAGGAAAAGCGGTGAGAAAAGATGAATAATGCGGAGAAACCTCTCTACATCAAATCCTTAGAAACATAGTAGCTATCGAACGACGCCTGGCTCAGATCCAACAACGAATTTCATGAACCTATGGACTCATGAAAAGAGTTGGAGGAAGCGAGGGTGGTTCCAATAGAGCCGACGATCGATATTTCAATCGATGATGAAGATTCTTAAGATTAGGTCTCAGCTTAGCTTGAAGTTGAAGAAAGAGTTGGTAAAGTTTCTCTATGAAACATAGACATGTTTGCTTGAACTCATTCTAATATGTATGGAATTTCTCCAAGATAGCATGCAACGCACTGAATGTGAACCAAAAATACCCTCTTTGAAGCAAAAGAGGCACAACATGGAACCATAGCGATTTGCTGTGTTGAAGGAGGAAATGAATAAGCTGGATGCGAACGGTTGTATCCGCGATGCACTATTCTAGAGTGGGTATTGACCATATGCACGCTTAAAGCCCAACTAAAAGCCAATTAAAATCCAACTTCCTTCGGTAAGCGAATGACTTTGTCCCTGATCTGTTGTGTTGAAGGAGGAAGTGGATAAGCTAGAGGCTAGCGACCGTTTACACCCTTAAAACCCAACTAAAGTCCAGTAGATTAAGAAATGTAGACTTATCCAATAAAATCGAGGAGGTATAGCAAAACACATGACCAAACCTGTGCCAAATCACTTAAGTCCCTCAGCTTAGGGTTTTTAGGTTAATTAACCAAATCTTAGATCTTAGGGGTCAATTAAAGCTTGCGTTGGATGACCGAGACGAGGTCTTTCAAGAATCTCACCGACTCTCTAAACTACATCCGGTCGAAGAGAAAATGACTACCATTCCTCAGAATGTTCTATGTTCCAAATCTAATTATAACTCTAGAGTCTCTTCTTGGTTACCTGAGTGTAACTCCATCCCCCTTAGCTATTGCCGAGGTGAAGATTCCTGAAAGTGAACCTGTTTTGGAATATGTTCCTCAATGTATTCCAAAAGCTAACCTTAGGTGACCTCCAGTAGATTCTTCTCTTTCAGTACTCTCAGTACTGAAGGATGGTTTACGAAAGGACATCTCTTTCTCCGATATGGCCAGATCCTCGGGGTTCCTTGCTGATATTAGGAGTAGAGGCCGTAAGGTCATTTTAGCTACTAAGGAGAAATTTGCTTATATTAGAGGACCATGACTCTGTGCCTTTTATTTTTTCAATATCTGTATTAATTTTCCACAGAATGAAATAGAATTACCTTTATAATGATCTATCTTTTTTGATTTTAATTTAAATCTCTTTTTAGGGGTAACCATTCCCTAACTTCTTAAGACAAGAAAGAGATTGTGCCTCAATACAATGGAGTCTTGATGATAAGGTATCCGAACTAATGAAATGTAACCTTGATCTCGATTCCAACATTCGTGTCATTCTAGAGGACAGTGAATCCTTAAAAGAAACTCTTAAGGTGCTATCCAAGAAGATGTTAGCCATCCCGAAGGCAGTGCCAATCACTGGTCAAGCTTCAGAGTCGGTTGTTTCAAGACTTTAGGAGTCTGTATCTATTCTTAAAGAGCAGTTGGACGAATCTCACCGAGAGCTTTCAGTAGTTAAACTCCAAGAACATGAAATTGAGACTAAATGTACCGACAAAATTATGATTGCAGCCCCTTAAGCTCGTGGAAGAGGTAAAGATAGAGGTTGTGGTGCCATGAGGCTTCCTTCTTCTCATAGGACTGCGGTTGTCTCTACTGGCTCTCATTCCCCACTTTCTCAACATGAGAGGAGTTCTTCCTTGGTTCCAATGCCTACTACATCAAACATTCTTGATTGTACCAGGTTGGGTCAAAGAATTTCATTTAGAAAATTTAGGAAGTAATGGGTATTTAGGACATATGATAGAATGTTAAAGCACTTCAAGTCCCACTTGGAGAAGATTGTTAGGGAGGCTGAAACTAGGGTTAGAAATATGTATGAAGGTTTATGAGACATCGCCCATTTTTTATTTGAATGTACTAACAATTACTTGGATAATCCCTCTATAACGCCGAGGCCCTTTTTTCTTTTCGATTGACTTATTCTTTTAATGAAAGCCATCTTGCTTACCTTATTTATTTATTTATTTATTTATTTATTTATTTATTTATTTATTTATTTCTATCTCGGGGTTTCTTCTTTCCCCTTAGCAAATTACTGTAACGATGTCTTTGGTGTCTTACTAGTTTTGATGCCATCCTTAAGGCCCTATTTGGGATTCTTACCCAATACTCATTCTAACTTCGAAATTCTCCTCTTAAGACTCTAATCTTATTGGGAATTTATCCAGTTCTGAACTTATGCATGATACTACTTGATTGTAGCTCACTATTATTAGGAATCTACTCAATAATCTAATCTAACGAGGAATCTACCCAATGCATGGTACTTCTTGACCATGACTCACTATTATTGGGAATCTGCAGAATATTCTAATCTAATTGGGAATCTACCCAATGCAAGGCACTTTTTGAGCATGGCTCACTATCACAGGGAATCGGCCCACCATTTTAATCTAATTGTGAATCTACACAATGCATGGTACTTCTTGACCAAGGCTCACTATCATTGGGAATCTACCAAACATTCTAATCTAATTGGTAATCTACCCAATGCATGGTACTATTTGACCATGACTTAATATCATTGGTAATGTACACAACATTCAAATCTAAATGGGGGTTTATCCAGTGCATGATACTTCTTCACCATGGCTCACTATCATTGGGAATCTATCCAACATTCTAATCTAATTGGGAATCTACTCAATGCATGGTGCTTTATGACCATGGCTTACCATCAGCATGTATTCTACTTTTCAAAGTCTTTTTAGACCAGATGATATGGTCTTACACTTTGAAGCACATCACTGTTGGGGCGCTCTTATAGCGAGGTCTACCAACTTATCGTTGGGTCCAAATCTACAACCACTTTTGGTGAATGTTGGCCATCTAAAAATACTTTTGGCGGGTGTTGGCCATCTACAACCACTTTTGGGGGGTGTCGACAGTCAAAGACTATTTTAAGTTATTGGTTATATGGATGCTAGTTGTAACTTAGTAAAGAGAAATAAGAATCCTTTGAAAAGAGTGCTTTTGGACTATTTGCAACACAATTTTGAAATGACACTATTTATAAATCACATTGTTTGATAGAAGGTTTGATCCGAGTTTGAGACGGAAAACTATTGATATAATCAGTATTTTTATAAAAAGTGAAACTCTTTATTGATCTCATTAGATCAATGGAAGAGTTTTAGTCTTTGAATTCTAAATGCAGATATGATATGCAAAAGTTCTTAAGGAGAGAGGACACATCGAAAGAGATACCATAGATGTCAGGACTTGAACACACACTCTGGGTAAACACTTGGTAGACAAGGTTATGCGAAGAAGAATGCACCAGAAACAAGTTAACATTTTCGGATTAAACTTCAAGGAATATGAGACTATGATGTTCCCCTTAAAGTTGAAACTTTTGCGAGAGAGGTTATAATCGAGAAGAGCATATTAATAAAAATGGTATCTTCCTTTTGGCCGTGGGAATTTGAATTATAAAATGGATTCTTCTTGCAAATTGATCGTCGTAAAAAAGCGCCATATGCATTCATTTGAAAAGAGTAACATGGAATTCTCCTAGAATCATTGAAATAGAACAAAGTAAATAATTCAGAAACAAGATTTCAAACTAACGTTTAATAAATTTTATTAACTTCCCTTTTTGTATGAATTTCTCGATCGCATAAGAAAGCTTTCGGCATCCATCCATCTTATTCCTACTTGTCAAATGATAGATACAATAATTCTAACTCTTCGAGTCTCCTTTCTTTGATGGAGGGTAATCCAGATAAGAGAAGTCTTCATGAGTTTCTAGAAATATCTGAGACAAACTTTGGTTGAGTGGAGTACTGGTCCTGCTTCAACTTCTTTTGAGACTTGCCATCTTGAGTGATTGGGAGGGCTCTCTTATTGGAAAAAACTAAACCCTCATATTTCAACAATTTAATGGAAAGTTTCCTAACTTCACTATTCAAGGTCTTAACCATCTTTTGGATTTAGGACGATTCCAGGCGGAATCCTTGAAGATATTCTGAAAGCTGCCTGATCTGAGAAGCTTGAAGCTCATAGATAGGATCATATTCTTTACCATTCTTTTTCTTTGAAATGAGGGTGATCAATCTCTCATTGTTGTCTTCTTCAATGAGATGAATACTAAGTTCGAGGGGTAGCTCCCAGATGACTTCCTCGTTTTCAAAACTAAACACAATTGACTGGAATGCTTTATTGGATTATGAGAGGAAACAAGGTTTGAAGGTTAGACCCTCCTTCTAAAGTTAAAAATGTTAGCGTAAAATTTTGTCTACACCATCTTCCCTAGATCTGAAGGTATAGTTCTGAAAGCTTGTTGGATTATTAAACCCGACATAGAGATTATTGATTTTCAATGTAGTCAAGCTTAGGTTAGGAGATGATGAACCATAGAGCCACAATAGCAAATACAGAGAAAGTAAAGTACAAAAAGTAAGTAACACTGAGACTTTTATAGTGGTTCGGGCTGAAAGTCCCTATGTCCACTATCTTTTCCTTATTTATTTAGCCAAGATGCTTATTACATTGAACCTATATATTTTCGCGATTAATGAGTTTGTAAGGAGAGCTATAATATAGGAAATTACAATATGATATTATATCTTAATTCTTTTTAGTGCTGGAAGATCCTTGTGTCTTAGGATTGCCACCTATTTATAGCCAGTATGTCATAATACCATTGGTGGGGGAGTCTTCTCCTTGGATTACTGGAGCGGCCTATTGAGCGGCTACGATTTAAGCTTGTTTTGAACATCTAATGATTCCACTTAGGAGGCACAGATTGGTGACTTGTTTCCTGGGCAAATAACCCCTTTACGTCTGAGTCAATTGTTATCTTATTACATTATGCTGAAGCTTTGGGCCTTGGACGTACTGATGGGCTTTGTCCTTTGGCATGCATACTTATTCTTTTGATACAAGTCGACTTGATTGGTTTTATATATCTAGATGGTGTAACCTCTCCTTATACACATAGTTAGTTGATTTGAGACTTACTTGGGAAGATAATTGCTACTCCTATTGTTGAGAAATTTGGATGTAACATTACCGATTTATGGTAAATAATGGTATTGCGCATATCATAAATACAGGTATATAGGCAAGAAAATAAAAAGTGCAGTAAATTAAATAAGAAAAAGTTAAAAGAAAAACAACTCTCATTGCTTGAACTTTTCAGTACATGAAAAGGTAGGAACCGTACCCACACATGAACGACCTATGTATAGAAAATCCAAAAAACAAAAGGGCAAAAAGAGTTATCCTCGCTAGTGCTTCCCCTTGTTCGTTTTCTTATTTTCCTTCTTCAAGGAAGAAGGCTTTCTCTCAAAAGTGTTTTCATCCTTTGGAGGTGTAAGATGAGCTTCGTAGTCCTCAACCCAATGGTAGTCGCTTTTCTAGCCGGTATAAGATTTGTTAACTTCGATGGATATTTCGGTAGTAAGGAGAGTGGAAGTCAAAATAGGAAAATGGGGAACTGGTAAGGATATAGAGAGGGATGTCAGGATATCCTTCATGCCTGGTTCTTTCATGACTTCCTTCGGCTTGGAAAGATCGATATATGTCCTCTCCACCATGGATAGCCCTGCTTTAAGACCCTCGATGTCAGTAACAAGCACTTCTTCATCCCCTACCAAGAGCTCAGGCTCATCCGTACCTTCTTCGTTTACAACATCAATCTATTTAGCATCAGGCCCAAAAGCGAACCTGATAAAAGAGGTCAGAACAAATGGTGGTGTAGAGATGACGATGAAATCAGTAGTAGGAGCATGATAGCATATGGCAAAGATCACACCCATTAGAGGAGCTATGAGCGGCTGACCTGAAAGTTGATGATAGGAAAGAAAAAAAAATAGAAACAGCCCAATATGAAATTCGGAATTTCTTGAACATGTGGGTGATCAATGATATAACCCCAGGGGAAGGTGTCACACGTCTCAAAAGGAGTCTTGATCTGCCCTTCCTCGATGATGGGAGACAGGCTAAGAGCTTAGATGGAATTGATGCTGGAACAAAGCTGGGGTTCTTAGGGTCGTACGCCCCAGAAGTTGAGTCTATTATTGATGTTTTTTCTATTGTCGCTATTGTCATGTCTATTGTTTCTAAAGTAGGAATGGAAGGATAAGACATAAGTAACCCAAGCATATGTAGTATGGCAGCTTCAAAGCTTGCTATCGTAAGACTAGAATTCTCTATTTGGGATTCTTGTGAAATAGGAATAGAGTTTTTTACCAAATCCTTGAAGCTAGATTCGGAAAGGACTCTAGCAGCCACCTACAAAAATGATGAAGCTTTGGGGACCAGTTCTACCTAACCCTTAACAAGGGCCTCCAGATGCTTTTGCTTCATGAAGTTTATCCTTAATATCTTCTTCTTCAAAATCTCACTCTCTCTCTCTCTCTCGCATAAGAATCTCATCCCAAACCAAAGCCAACACTTTGGGGGTATTTATCATCAAGCCACTTGAGGTTTCTATATTTTATTACATTCATGTAGAAGCATACTAAAGTGGCTTTAATTTCCTTATGAAGTTCCTCTTCTCTTTTCTCAGCTTGGATAGCTCGGGTCTCCAAAACTTTCTTTTCCTCATTGGCATCAAGGACATTGTTTATGTGCTCTTCGGCTAGAGTGAGATCTTAATCCTTTTCTTTTTTTCTCCTTAGCCACTTTGGCCTTAAGGATCGTAATCGTCAGCACCTATGTGTCGATAGTGGTTTGGAGCGCTGATTTTACCTTGGCTAACTACCCACTTTTGTATTAAGCATTCTAGAGTTGTTCATCCAAAAGCTTGTTTTAGCCTCAAAGGCTTTCAATTCATCTTGATGCTTTCTCTCGGTGTCCTTTACTTCTCTTTTCAATTGATCTACTTCTTTAGAATAGAAGTCTTAGATTCTTTGATGGTCTTTCTTCTCATTTTCATACTACTGGATGATAATCTGGTTGGCTTTGTTCATGTCTGACATGGCATGAGCGTGCCTTTTCTAGATATAATATTGTTGAAAGATGTTGTGTACCACTGCCTCAGTGGGAGTTGCCACCTCTCATGGGACTTTTTTAAAAAGGATAATTAAAATTGACCCTAATAAAGAAAAATGAAGAAAAGCCTTTTGCATCTTAGTAAGATTAGGGCTTGTAACCATGGTCGAGGCAGTTGTAGTGACATATGTGAAAGGGTCCATAGAAGCGTGCTCTTTACCGGACCTCGGGAAGATAGGTTTGGAAGTCGAAGAGCCTTTGGGCCTGGAATTATGTTTGGGTTTATGAGAAGGCACTGGATCTTGATGTTTAGGTAGTGCTGATACAGGAGTAGCATGAACTCTAGAGGTAGGAGGAGGACTCTTAGACCTTGTAGAATGCCAGTCCAAAGATTTTAGAAGTAGAGAACGGTCGTGGTGCGGGAAGTACGATCTCTCAGTTAACCTATAGTGGCAGCATATGTCCTAATCACGCTCCATGTGGTAATATCTCTCCTCTTTATTTTGTCTTTCCTTCTCCTTCCTTTGAAGTCATGCAGTACTAGACTCTTGTGATGAATTGTGCGTATGGCATGAAGAACCAGAAGATTTGTGGCTAATGATATCCAATTGAGCGTCCCATTTTACCTGGAAAAAAAATAAAATTGAGTTTAGATTTAGGAGTTGGAGAATATGTATGCAGAATGAGTGTGTCGTGATCCTAAGTATTGTGCAAAGTTTTGATTTGTACTTTTTATTCCATAGACCATGCTCGTGGGTTCGATTAATTGGAGTTTTTTCTCCCATGGAACTCAAGGGCACATCAGCCGTAGTTTGGATCGAGGAAATGATGTCTGGGGCAATGTCGTAATCTGAGATAAAGTCCGGGGTGCTACCAAGATCACTAAGTGAACTGAAGATGTTGTCAGCCGTTAGAGTAGGAATTACTCTCCAACCTGACTCTATTGTGGTTTGGAGACTAGGCGAGGTGATCGAATCCTTATTATTTTCGATCAATGGCAAGGGATGAAGTTCTTTCATATCCACCTGTCTCCTCGGTTGATTCATATCACCTTCATCCTCATCCCTATCCTCATTTTCATTTTCACCTTTATTCTCCACTTGGTTAGTGGAGAAGTCTTGTGCTACATGTAGAAAGTCTTGTTGCATCGATATAGGGGGGTCAATGTCAACTTCTGGTGTGGCCAATGTAGCTCTTCGCATAGAAGGCATAATACCAAAACTCCAACCATTGTATACTAACTGGAAATGGTGTATTTAAGAATTGTTTGAGAGGAATTTCATTCTTTACGAACTGACTGAGATACTCTTCAATTATTGGAGCATTTGAGCTAGAGCGGCATTGGTAATACTTTTTGGAATATTTATTAGATTCGAATAGAAACCAAGTCAGTGAATGGAGTGAAGTAAAAAATTTTAAG
Source organism: Allium cepa (assembly GCA_030765085.1). Taxonomy (NCBI): domain Eukaryota; kingdom Viridiplantae; phylum Streptophyta; class Magnoliopsida; order Asparagales; family Amaryllidaceae; genus Allium; species Allium cepa. Next base: position 595,093,331 of record CM060928.1, read on the forward strand.
TTTGGGCATAATGGTCGAAATTATGTCCTGACAGCCACTTTCGAGCAAAGCCCTTTGGATAGCGAAAAAAGAAGTATTCGAGTTTAAATTGGCTATGTTTGTTATGGAGAACAACAAAGATTTGACAGCCTTTGGAAGATTCCTAGTAAGTGAGGGACAGATGATCGTTTATCTTCTTGAAACTATAAAGAAATCTAACTTCTTTGAGTATGGGCACCCTGCCAAGTACTTGAGGAAAATCATGCATGTGTAGTTTAACGTGGCATATCCATTTGGGTAAAGATGGGAAGGGGCAAGATTCGTGATTTGAAGAATTAGGTGTATAAAATGTTAAAATTTGGAATGCCTCTAGAGTGACATGCTTATAGAGTGACACATGTGGATATTGCATGCTATGTAACCTTTTGGGGAGTCACCACTCTTTGATGAGGTTCCAAAGTCAAAGTCTATTTGATAAGTATCCCAAGACAATCATAGGTCCTTCTAATGTCCTTTGAAGTTAGAGTCAAAGCCTAAGAATCTGAAGGGTTGTTAAGGATCATTATACCATCCAGGTCAACATTGGGAGTGGTACCAATTTATGGTACTACTATAGTGGCAAATGGAACAGCTTGAAGAGATTGCTCAGTTCAGCGATAAGACTGTCGAGGCCTGAAAGGCATTGCAGTAGATACCAAAAAAGAAGATGGACCTGCCATCGAAGGAGTGAACTCAGAGGTAAAAGGACCAACACCTAAGGTGAAGATACATTAGGAGCATCTACATTCCATAATTTACTAAAAAAACTTGAAATATTAGCATGGTCGGGTATGATTAGAATTCAATGTGTACTTTAGTTAAGTGCCATGTAGCCGTTGTATAGCATCCAATGAATGTCCATATGTGCTGACTGAGCGGACTCTATACGTCGACGACAGTGATATGTGATTGAATCTACATAATGTGTGTCCTGTGTCCTTGGCATAATGAATGAATGTATTTTGAGTAGATAACACATCATGCTATTAAACAAGCTTGGAATGCGATGGTACTATGTGTTGAATGTTACTTGTTAATGTAAGATTTACGTTAACGACACCACTATTAAAAGCGACTTGAAGCTTCCTTTTGTAGGATTGTACAGATACTGTGTTGGATTTAGGTGTTGATTGGACGAGTTTCCTAGAATGCATTAAATCGCAAATCCTATTCGTGTTGGAGTGCATTTCTAAAGTTTTCTTGAGTTTTATCGATCCAATTCCATAATTTTGACCTATAGTTCAAGGTGACCCAAAGATCTTTCATTGGGGATGAGTTTTGTTCTCGAATCCTATTCACCCCCACCATGGGCATGATGTGTGACAGACCATGGTAAACGAGTGTTCTAGAAGGTGATGGTGAATTGAACTTAAGAAAGTATGAAATAGGTCAGCAACTATATGAAGTTGGGGTTCACGGTGATATGCAGTAGCGGAGGTATGTGGAATTGCAGCCACAACGCTACTAAGAACTCGAATTCAAAGCCTAGATTTGCGGTAATAAGGCAGCATCAAAGTTTTGGGTGAAGATCAGGTTGAAGATCGAATAGATCGACAATGCTAAGTTAGAATGGATCAGCGCAGATGGAAGATTGGTGTTTAATGAACTTTAGAGTTTGAAATAATGGTGGCGACAATGGTAAAGTGGCAGTTCTTGAATCATAGGAGCTTGCAAAGGAAAACGAAGGCAGAGACTTGAAAAATAAAACAAAGTAAAGGTTAGAATTTCAGTTAAGTATTACTTAAATATTAATACATTGAAAATGATTGGCACTGATCCATAAAAATCGATACCGACCCATTTGAGCCTTCTGCTAAAAGAAGAAAAGATGTATATGTGTGTCTGTGTGCAAATGTTGGAATGTTGAGTAATGGGATTGAATCTACCTAGCCAGGCGAGAAGGTGATTTTCAAGTTCTCGAAGATTAATAAAGATTCTAGATTGGATGCCTCAACTCTTATATATGCCAAATATATGAGGTTCTACGGCACTCGAAGCAGTGTGTCGATACATCCATTGATTATGCAATATTTCACGAAGATGGTTCGGGAGACAAAATCGTCTTTGCAAATCGAAGTTCGAATTTGGTTGCTTGTTTCGATGTAATAAGGCTCTATTAACAGAAAACATACTTTGAGGGACAAGTGTTATCATGCATTTGAACCAAGTGATATCTCAATGGATCTGAATTACCGAGTTATCAAGAAATGAATAAAATAGAACATGGGATACCAAGCATGAAGAGTACAAGAAAAATTAATAAGTGTGGAAGAGATCACATGGATCGATACCATTCATATGGATCGACATTGAACCTTATATAAGCTGATTTTAGCCATCTCAAAGAACTAAAAATATGAAGATGAGGGAAATTATAATTTATAAAATGGATTGGTACGTATCCTCTAATTAGTTGGCGATGTGGTCCTATCTTCTTATTATTGAAGACAAGTATAGAGCAGAAGAAGAGTGCAAGAGGAGACAAGAAAATGGATTAGTACCAATCCATAACGGTCGGCACCGAACCACAAAAATATGATCTTGTGTTTTGATCGGTTCGTCTTACCAATTTGAGCAAATTTAGTGGTCAATTTTGCATATAAATACCAAGCTAATTATAACCAATAGAGGATCATTGGCTCTTAACTGATTTTTGCATAGATACTTGTTCAAATTCATGCCCAAACGATTTGAATCTTAGGATTATCTTAACCTGGTTGTAATTGCAAATGTAATTAGTAATAAGATAGATAATGGATATAGTTAATTGAATTAAGGACGAACCACTTTAAAATTGTGTTTTTCTCTAATTTTTTTATTCTTAGCATTTTAATATTCGTTTTTTTAGATTGGGCATTTGTCCCTTTTTTGGAGCAAACACTTGGCGAATAAAACATGTGCAAGTATTGCCACCGCCGGTACTGCTTAAGATGATGTAAAATATGATTTTACCAAAAAGATCCATAAGCTATGGATTCAGCTAAACCGTCATACCACTAGCTAAGGCGACGTGTAAACTTTAACATTTGAATTGTTAAATATTAACCACTAACCGAATTCCTTTTGTTCTCACAGCTATATGCATGAATTCTCTAAAAAAATGTGATTTAATGGTCTATAAAGTGTTATGGATTAATTAATATTTAAGATATATTAATTATCGATGTATTTGGTGGGGTGTTATTAGTAAGTGAGATGAATCCTTGAAATATTTTAGGGCTATTAGTAATTATTTGGATGTGTATTTAAAAGTTATTTATGTGCATATCAATGCAAGATATCGATATGTATTTAAACAAGCTTTATGTATATTTACTTACTTAAATAGGATTTAGGATTTTTTGGTCCACATAGGATATAAGCATTAAACACCCCACACCCCTTAGTATATACAAAATGTCACACTAAAGGATATGACGCGTTATAGGTATAGCTAAAATGTTTACAGAGACTAAGATTCACAAGACAAATAAATAATAACAGCGGAAACATTTAAAATTAAACTTCATTACTCCATAAAATAAGTCATAAAACCAAATACATAATATGTCTTAAAAACCAAATACATAAGTCTTGTGAAAAATACTATCTCAGTCACATCGTCAGAGTACATAGAAATAATCATCCCTCTCAAAAAGTACCAGTACATCAAAGTCCAAATGAAATGAAAATCGAAAAGAAGAAGAATACATGAAGAACTCCGAAAATATCTCTAAGCAGAAGTCTGAAATCTAGTTCCCTCGATTCTGCTGGCCTATGGGGGAAAGCGAGGAAATAGAGGAGTGGGTCAGACTAAAAGTCTGGTGAGTGAAAGTAACTACTGGCATTTTTAAGCAAGACAAGGATAATAGACTTTGCAACAATTATAGTATAAAGGAACTAAAGGAAAAAATAAAGCTGGAATAAAATACTATTGACTGATTGCTTTGCTTATATTGTTTTGATTATTTCGATTGTTTGCACTTGTCTTAGATAGCTGCTTTGATTAGGCTGAAATCCTAATCCTATTTTAAATTAGGATGAAATCCTAATTCTACCCTTTGATCGGCTTTCCATCTCTGTTGTGCCACTGTAAGTTAGTCCCATCCTATAGGTCCCACAGCCAAAAGACACTGTTTAGCGCTTTGGAACTCAATAACGACTTATATCCCCGCTCCGAGTTCGCACGCTCAACCACCGCCAGTTGTCACTATCTGGTTGCACCCTCTTTTGACCTCTTATTTACCTTTACTTCATCATAAGCATATCCAACCTCACCTGATTTGTTGTGAGACCATCAGTCCTAGTCTGATAAGGCTCTGCCCGGTCTCATTTAAGTTTTTTGCGAAACCATCAGTCCAAGTATGAAAGGGAAATGCTGTCGGATACGGGTCCCTACAAACAAATTATATTTGCCCCCTTTCCTGTAACGACCGCCCATGACTCCCGCACCAAAACAAGGAAATAGCGCGCTGGAAGGCGTGCCAGGCAGCCATGAATGATAGTCAGAGTAAAATAAAACAGAAACTCTATCGTACAACTCGCAGCGCATGGACAAAATACAATAGAGAAATATATGTATATAGTGAAGCTCATAACAAAATATCATCACATAGACTTCATAAAGGTTTGATACAAACATCTGAACAATCAATACATCAAGCCTCACTACATAACACTCAAAACATATACAAGCAGCGGAATATCCAGTACATATAGTAGGAAAACTAATATGCTAGCCTCCAGCTCATCTTCGTCATCAACTTCGTAGATCTTAAAGAACAACACCTGTCACCTTCTACCTAGTCTGCCCATCCCAATATGGATGAACAGCCCAAGGTAATAAGAGTTGAACATAAAACCTTGAGTCAGACAACAGTCTTAGTGAGCAGTAAATTAACTATCAAACATACCAAAAGAGCATAAAGGATAAAAGGAATAGGAACCCAACTATCCCACTCCACCTCATTCTACAGTGATAGCCCCCAGACCCACTAAGCATAAACAAGGACAGCAAAGCAGATAATTTAAGTAAAGTAATTATCACTCGAGTCAAGGTCGATGTTTTCCAAATACAAACCCCCAAGGCCTAAACCAAGATCAGATAAGCACCCAGAAAACACCGCTCTTGAGACCGAATGATGGTGCAACCAAACATTCATGACTCTGGCTATCACTGTTATCATTGCCTCGATTTCACCGTTAATTGAATGACCGGCACCTTCTTTCAGCCGTCCGTCAAGGGTTAATGGCGACCCCGGTTCTAGACATGACTCCGCACGTCATCATGACCCGTGCTTAGGACTATCGCATCTGCCCAGAGTACTAACACGTCATCATGACCCGTGTCTGGAACGTCATCGTGACCCGTTCCAACGTACTCTTGCTTTGAGCATGCTAGAACCTTCAATAACGATAAGATCCAAGCCTTCTAGTCATCCTCCTCGACGACTATTCTCACACTAGCTCAAGCGCCTCTCGAGCCCACCATTATCGACACAAACTCGGACCGCATCACCGAGTTATCAACATAGTTTCGCACGTCGTCGTGACCCGTGCTTGGAATGTCATCATGGACCGTCCCAACTCAACATTATACTTTGCCTCATCGCATCATAGCAAAGTCCATCATCACCGAATCTTTCCATATGAGCTTCAACATCCGCTTCATATGCCATAGGCAGCTTTCACCATTTAAGAGCCTTTCCACTTAGCTTTTGAATCATCTTCGACCAACTTGTCCAAATCAAGTTATCGATCAACTAATCAATCAAATCAAACATCAATCCAAGTAATCAATCATTCAAACAAGATCTAATAAGCAATTACAACAATAATGGCAATTTCGTAAATAAAGAGTTTAAATCTAACATGCATTCTAACAAGCATGAATTATGAACAATATCTCTACTACTTGATGAATGAACTTGCATAAGTTAACATGTAGTAAAATGGGTGTCAAAACTTCATAGGTGATAGATCTACATGCATACTTAGGGAAAATGTAAGAAATCACTATCTTTAACACATAAACAATCCACCAATCCAATATACTCCCTTGGGTCCGTGTGAGAGATAACTACCACTCACCAAATCACCTAAACACCTCAAAAGAAACCCACTTCAGATCTGGACAGCGAAGAACAAAGCTTGATCCGGCAAAATCTCGCTTCAATCGATGAGATCTCACTTCAACGGATGAAGATCTTCAACTTTGGCTCTTGGATCTTCGATTTGATCTTCAATCTTGGATGGATGTAATCACTAGATTAGAGTGGAGAAAAGAAGTGAAGAAATGTTGTAGTCAAGCTCTCAAAATGGCAGCACTTCGTCGCTTCAAAAATCCGGTGCCAAAATAGTGAGATATGGACGTGTATTTATAGGCTGATTTCCCTTAAGTCGTTCGCCTCATGAGTCGGTCACGACTTATAAACCCCTACGACCTACGACTTAAGCCTAAACAACTCACGGCCTATACGACTCAACACACGCGTGGCCTAGCAACTCACGACTCATCTATTCTGCCGCATTTCCTAAGTCTTAAGTCGTATGGACGACCTAACGACTTACGACTTAACAAAGGCTGTGACTTAACACACATGACCTAACACTTAAGCACATTCCTACCCAAGTCCTAGGTCGTTTGGACGACTTAACTCCTATGCGACCTAACAAAAATACAAGACCCAGCGACTTATCATGAGTCGTTTCAACGTCCTAACGACTTCCCATAAGTCGCGACCTCACGGAACATAGGACCTACCGACTTAAGACTTAATCCTAACCCGTCCACGACTTAACTAAACACTCAGAGACTCACGACCTAAGCCTCTAACCCTTAGGTCGCTGGCCACTAACCCGCTAACTATCTTAAGCCGTAGCCTTCTTAGGTCGGTCATCCTATGAGTCGGTCCAACCCACTAACTCGCCTACCACCTTAAGTCGGCCACACGGGATAACTTCCACACAAGCTAACTCTAGGTCGTTCTAACCCTATGAGTCGTCAACTCTTAAGTCGACTGACTACCTTAACTCGGCCACACGACTTAAATCAACACACGACATAAGCTTCACACGAGCTAACCCTTAACTCAGTAACCCCTTAAGTCGGTCAATACTTAAGCCGGCTACCTCCTTGACTCGGCCACACCCTAAGTCGCAACCTCCACTAAGTCGCTCCATATTTTAAGCCGTAGCCTCCTTAGGTCGGTCACCCTATGAGTCGCTCAACACCACTAAGTCGTATAACCGACTTATCTCCTACCCGACTCAAGCTATCACACGATCTAAGCTACCCACGGCTAAAGCACCACACGACTTAAACTTTGAACGACTTAATAATGGCCTAATAACCACAGTATTTTGATCCGTAAAAATACGGGTCGTTACATTCTCTCCCCCTTAGGAATTTCGCCCCCGAAATTCCAAACAAACAAGAGCAAACAAAGTTATTCCGTATGCCTACCATCCATAGCAATCAATAAACCATGCATCCAATTACTAGCCTAGCATGCAAAATTCTAAGACTTAGAACAAGTTACAAATTCGTGAGATGTCACGACACCTTAGGGCCATACCTTGAAGAGTTCAGGATGAGCTGCCTTCATCCTCTCTTCCTCCTCCCATGTACAGTCGTCAACATCATCACTCCATTGTACCTTGAGCAACGTAATCGTCTTCCTCCTAAGCTGTTTCGTGTCGGTTTCAACAACACGAAGCGGCTTACGAGGTCTCGTAACAACTGGATCAACTTCTAAATCTTCACAGCTATCCGCAGAAACCACCGTATTCGAGTCATGCACATACTTCCGTAGATAAGATACATGAAAAACATTGTGCACATCCACCATCTTTTCCGGTAACCCCAATCTATAAGCGAGCTTTCCAATTCGCTCGATGATCGGGAATGGTCCAACAAATCTCGGAGTCAATTTCCCTTTCTTCCCGAATCTAATAACATTCTTTAGAGGAGAAATCTTCACAAAAACCATATCACCTACGTCGAATTCCAAATCCTTACGATGATTATTGGCATAACTTTTCTGACGATCTTGGGCTGCCTTCATTCGTCTCCGAATGATCTCTATACAATCCGTAGTCTGTCGAATCATTTCTGGCCCAAGTATCAACTTTTCTCCAGTTTCTAACCAACATGTCGGAGAGTTACACGGTCTTCCATACAATGCTTCATACGGTGCCATACCAATACTTGACTGGTAACTGTTATTATATGCAAATTCCACCAAATGAAGGTGATCTTCCCATGATCCTCCGAAATCCAAAACACATGCTCTCAGGAGATCTTCCAAAACTCGGTTGACTCTCTCGGTCTGACCATCTGTTTGAGGGTGATAAGCTGTACTCAAACACAACTCGGTTCCCAAAACTTCTTCGAAGCTCTTCCAAAATCCACTAGTGAACAATGAGTCTCGATCGCTCACTATACTCTTCGGAATACCATGGAATCGAACTATTCACTTAACATACAACTCAGCCAATTTCGACGCAGTCCTAGTTGCTCGAACAGGAATGAATCTTGCACTCTTAGTCAAACGATCTACAATGACCCAAATCCCTTCATTTCCCGCCCTGGTTCTAGGTAGACCATCGATAAAATCCATCGATATCTGCTCCCACTTCCATGTAGGAACCTCTAATGGCTGAAGCAATCCACTGGGCTTTTTCTGCTCGGCTTTCACCAACTGGCAGTTCATATACTTGGAAATAAAATTTCCAACATCCTTCTTCATACCTTCCCAGTAATAGGTTCTCTTCATATCCCGATACATCTTATTTCCACCTGGATGAATCGTCAACTTCGAGTGATGACTTTCCTTCAGAACTTCATCTCTCAATCCATCTATATCAGGAACAACTATTCGTCCTTGCTTCCGAAGCCAACCCTCTCGATTGACTTCAAATCCTTTGTCCTTTTCTGGGTTCAATCCAGATTCCAAATCACGAATAACTTTGACAAGCTTATCATCTCGCTTTTGGCTCTCGCCAATCCTTTCCACAAGAGTAGGTCTTATTGATAAGTTTGCCAACATCTCAGGTTCCAATTCACATCTAGGCCTGAAATCAAATCCAGCCAAATACTCCAGATTCTTCCATTCCAAAAACATGGCTCCCAATCCTACATGTCTTCGACTTAACGCATCTGCCACTGCGTTACCTTTTCCCGGAGTATAGGCTATACCAAAATCATATGATGCTAAAAACTCTAGCCATCGTTGTTGTCGAGGATTCAAATCCTTTTGGGAGAACAGATACTTCAACGACTTATGATCTGTAAACAACTCGAATCTAACTCCCAATAGATAATGTCTCCACATTTTCAGAGCAAAAACAATCGCCGCTAACTCCAAATCATGAGTCGGGTAATTCCTTTCATGCGGCTTCAGTTGTCGGCTTGCATACGCAACAACTTTATCCTTCTGCATTAGCACCGCTCCAAGTCCAGTACCACATGCATCGGTGTAAACCACCATCTCATCATTCCCACTTGGAATAGTCAAAACAGGAGCACTCGTTAATCGCTCTTTCAGGATTACAAAAGCTTGCTCACACTTATCATCCCATCTGAACACTTGGTTCTTTTTCGTCAATCCTGTTAATGGTGCAGCTATCTTGGAAAAGTCTTTGATAAACCGACGATAATATCCTGCTAATCCAAGAAAACTTCTCACATCAGATGCGTTCTTAGGTCTAACCCAATCCTGGATCGCTGCCACCTTAGCGGAATCAACCGCTATTCCATTTCCAGAGATAACATGGCCCAAGAACCTCACTTCACTCTTCCAGAAGTGACACTTCGAAAACTTAGCCTTCAGCTGATGTTTCCGCAAGATTTCCAAAACAATACGCAAGTGTGTCTTGTGCTCTTCCTCAGTTCTGGAATAAATCAGAATATCATCCACGAACACAAGTACAAACTTGTTCAACTGATCTCTGAACACTCTATTTATAAGATCCACAAAATATGCTGGTGCGTTAGTCAGTCCAAACGGCATTACCAGCCACTCATAAAAACCGGATGGTGTCCTAAAAGCAGTCTTCGGCACACTATCCTTAGCCACTCTCAACTGGTGAAATCCCGTTGCCAAATCCATCTGAGAAAACACCTTAGCCTCGTGAAGCTGATCAAACAAGTCATCTATTCTCGGCAATGGATACTTGTTCTTCTTAGTCACCTTATTCAGCTCACGATAATCCACACACAACCTTAACGATCCATCCGCTTTGGTTGCGAACACAACTGGTGCACCCCATTCGGACACACTACGCCGAATGAATCCTCTCCGAAAAAGGTCATCAACCTGCACCTTCAGCTCTTGTTATTCTCTAGGCGCCATCCGTCTAAGAGGCATCACAACTGGTCTGGCTCCCTCAACTAGATCGATACAAAACTCGATCTCCCAATGCGGCGGTAACCCTTTGACCTCGTCAAAGACGTCCTCAAATCCATTCACAACCGGCATCGATGACAGTCCATCCCGTGGAACAACCAGCGAATACATGAAGCCCATGAAGACGCCTTCTTCATGCTTACATCGTATCACAACCTTTCGCCCTTCCACATTCCCGACTGTCACCTCCAGTTTATCACAATCAACCTTTGCCGCATACTTCCTAAGCCAGTCCATACCCAAAATTATTCCGAACCCCGCAAAGTTCAGAACAAAACAATCACAAACAAAAGAGCAATCATGACTCGACACAACTAGACCACGGCATACCATACTCAAACAAGACGAACCCCCAACTGGATTAGTCACAATCAATGGTCTATCAACAATTTCCAGTTCCAAACCCAACCGGCCTACAAGATCATCACAAACAAACGAATGCGACGCTCCAGTATCAAACAACACTCTAACCGGAACACCACAAATGGAAAGAGTACCTTGAACCACCACACTCTTCCCTTTCTCATCAACAGTAGGAACTTTCGAAGACGATGGAACAGCTCCCAAAGCATAAGCTTGCACAATCTGCTTATCTTTCCTCGATTCTGGACAGTCCTTCTTGACATGTCCCAGCCTATCACAGTTGTGGCACTTCAACTGCACCTTTGGATTCTTGCAATCCCTAGAGAAATGGCCCTTCTGCCGACAATTGTAGCAGGTCACTTCACCCTTTGGCTTCTTCTGGCCATCCTTACCCTTCTGATGCTACTGCTTCCTCTTCTTGTTTCCACCCTGCTGTGGTTTGGACTCTTCCTTGGTCACAGCAACAACAGACCCTTCCTTAGGAAACAAACTCTCATGCCTGAGAGCTTTCTCCACAAGCTTTTCAAATGGATCGTCCAGATGATCCACCAACTGTCTCCCAAGATAACTGTCCAAGCCTGTCACAAACTTCTCATTCTTATGATAGGGAGATTCAATATACGACCGAGCATACTTGGACAAAGCTTCAAACTCAGAAACATACTCAAGAACTGGTCTTCCACCTTGCTTGAGCTCCACAAACTTCTTAAACAGGACAGATTTCTGAGCCGTAGAGATGAACTTAGCTTCAAATCTAACTTGGAATTGCTCCTAAGTAATTTCTTCTTCTGGAGTATCAATAGTGATAGAACCCCACCAATCAGCAGCTCTTCCCTGAAGCTGTCTCGATGCAAGCTTCCTCTTAGTTGCATCCTCGATTCCCAAGTCACCAAAAATCCTTCTACAAGCATCAATCCATCTCTGAACTTCTATGGTTGATTCTGTTCCCAAGAAAACCTTTCCTCCAAGAGCAGTATAGTCCTTACACAACTTAGCAAAATCCACTGGTCTTGGAGCTTGAACTTGAACTCCAACATCTACTGACGGTCCTGAAGTTGGTATCCTTCTCATGATCGAAGTCATCATAGCTTCGAACATTGCAGCATAGTCAGTAGCTCCCCCAGCAGCACGGCTTTCCCTAGCAGCATGTCTCTCACTTCGACTCATCCTTAATATCTACAAAAAGGAATGATTTAGAACACCTTGAGAAACAACTACATAAGGAGTTCAAATCCTTCTAAACTACTATATTATATATAGTAATCATCCATCAAAATTACAATTATGTCTCTCATACGTAGTTACGTCAGCGAGCGTTGGCTAAAATCGATTAACCAAAGCTCTGATACCAAATGTAACGACCGCCCATGACCCCCGCACCAAAACAAGGAAATAGCGCGCTGGAAGGCGTGCCAGGCAGCCATGAACGATAGTCAGAGTAAAATAAAACAGAAACTCTATCGTACAACTCACAGCGCATGGACAAAATACAATAGAGAAACATATGTATATAGTGAAGCTCATAACAAAATATCATCACATAGACTTCATAAAGGTTTGATACAAACATCTGAACAATCAATACATCAAGCCTCACTACATAACACTCAAAACATATACAAGCAGCGGAATATCCAGTACATATAGCAGGAAAACTAATATGCTAGCCTCCCGCTCTTCTTCGTCATCAACTTCGTAGATCTTAAAGAACAACACCTGTCACCTGCTACCTAGTATGCCCATCCCAACATGGATGAACAGCCCAAGGTAATAAGAGTTGAACATAAAACCTTGAGTCAGACAACAGTCTTAGTGAGCAGTAAATTAACTATCAAACATACCAAAAGAGCATAAAGGATAAAAGGAATAGGAACCCAACTATCCCACTCCACCCCATTCTACAGTGATAGCCCCCAGACCCACTAAGCATAAACAAGGACAGCAAAGCAGATAATTTAAGTAAAGTAATTATCACTCGAGTCAAGGTCGATGTTTTCCAAATACAAACCCCCAAGGCCTAAACCAAGATCAGATAAGAACCCAGAAAACACCGCTCTTGAGACCGAATGATGGTGCAACCAAACATTCATGACTCTGGCTATCACTGTTATCATTGCCTCAATTTCACCGTTAATTGAATGACCGGCACCTTCTTTCAGCCGTCCGTCAAGGGTTAATGCCGACCCCGGTTCTAGACATGACTCCGCACGTCATCATGACCCGTGCCTAGGACTATCGCATCTGTCCAGAGTACTAACACGTCATCATGACCCGTGTCTGGAACGTCATCGTGACCCGTTCCAACGTACTCTTGCTTTGAGCATGCTAGAACCTTCAATAACGATAAGATCCAAGCCTTCTAGTCATCCTCCTCGACGACTATTCTCACACTAGCTCGAGCGCCTCTCGAGCCCACCATTATCGACACAAACTCGGACCGCATCACCGAGTTATCAACATAGCTTCGCACGTCGTCGTGACCCGTGCTTGGAATGTCATCATGGCCCGTCCCAACTCAACATTATACTTTGCCTCATCGCATCATAGCAAAGTCCATCATCACCGAATCTATCCATATGAGCTTCAACATCCGCTTCATATGCCATAGGCAGCTTTCACCATTCAAGAGCCTTTCCACTTAGCTTTTGAATCATCTTCGACCAACTTGTCCAAATCAAGTTATCGATCAACTAATCAATCAAATCAAACATCAATCCAAGTAATCAATCATTCAAACAAGATCTAATAAGCAATTACAACAATAATGGCAATTTCGTAAATAAAGAGTTTAAATCTAACATGCATTCTAACAAGCATGAATTATGAACAATATCTCTACAACTTGATGAATGAACTTGCATAAGTTAACATGTAGTAAAATGGGTGTCAAAACTTCATAGGTGATAGATCTACATGCATACTTAGGGAAAATGTAATAAATCACTATCTTTAACACATAAACAATCCACCAATCCAATATACTCCCTTGGGTCCGTGTGAGAGATAACTACCACTCACCAAATCACCTAAACACCTCAAAAGAAACCCACTTCAGATCTGGACAGTGAAGAACAAAGCTTGATCCGGCAAAATCTCGCTTCAATCGATGTGATCTCACTTCAACGGATGAAGATCTTCAACTTTGGCTCTTGGATCTTCGATTTGATCTTCAATCTTGGATGGATGTAATCACTAGATTAGAGTGGAGAAAAGAAGTGAAGAAATGTTGTAGTCAAGCTCTCAAAATGGCAGCACTTCGTCGCTTCAAAAATCCGGTGCCAAAATAGTGAGATATGGACGTGTATTTATAGGCTGATTTCCCTTAAGTCGTTCGCCCCATGAGTCGGTCACGACTTATAAACCCCTAAGACCTACGACTTAAGCCTAAACAACTCACGGCCTATACGACTCAACACACGTGCGGCCTAGCAACTCACAACTCATCTACTCTGCCGCATTTCCTAAGTCTTAAGTCGTATGGACGACCTAACGACTTACGACTTAACAAAGGCTGTGACTTAACACACAGGACCTAACACTTAAGCACATTCCTACCCAAGTCCTAGGTCATTTGGACGACTTAACTCCTATGCGACCTAACAAAAATACACGACCCAGCGACTTATCATGAGTCGTTTCAACGTCCTAACGACTTCCCATAAGTCGCGACCTCACGGAACATAGGACCTACCGACTTAAGACTTAATCCTAACCCGTCCACGACTTAACTAAACACTCAGAGACTCACGACCTAAGCCTCTAACCCTTAGGTCGCTGACCACTAACCCGCTAACTACCTTAAGCCGTAGCCTTCTTAGGTCGGTCATCCTATGAGTCGGTCCAACCCACTAACTCGCCTACCATCTTAAGTCGGCCACACGGGATAACTTCCACACAAGCTAACTCTAGGTCGTTCTAACCCTATGAGTCGTCAACTCTTAGGTCGGCTGACTACCTTAACTCGGCCACACGACTTAAATCAACACACGACATAAGATTCACACGAGCTAACCCTTAACTCAGTAACCCCTTAAGTCGGTCAATACTTAAGCCGGCTACCTCCTTGACTCGACCACACCCTAAGTCGCAACCTCCACTAACTCGCTCCATATTTTAAGCCATAGCCTCCTTAGGTCGGTCACCCTATGAGTCGCTCAACACCACTAAGTCGTACAACCGACTTATCTCCTACACGACTCAAGCTATCACACGATCTAAGCTACCCACGGCTAAAGCACCACACGACTTAAACTTTGAACGACTTAATAATGGCCTAATAACTAAAGTATTTTGATCCGTAAAAATACGGGTCGTTACATTTCCCAAATCCCCTGATTTAAGCTTCTATCTATTAACCACTTATTTATCATTACTTCAGCATAATCATATACCAGCCTCACCTAAACTATTGTGAGACCATAAGTTCCTAACAGAAGGGGAGTGCTGCCAGTATGGGTCCTACTTCTATCTTTTCTTATTAACTCAGTGTAAGTCTTTAAAATAAGCTTCTTCTGTTATTTCTACTCTGTTTGCTTATAACTTAACCTAAGTCTTAAATAAGCCCCTTCTGTTATCTCTGCTATACTTGCTTATTAACTTAATTATAAGTTTTAAAATAAGTCTTCATTGTTATCTCTAATTATAACCTGTGTGTTATAGTTTTTGCTTATTAAGTTAACCCAAGGTCTAAGTTTAAAAATAATCTTCTTCTGCTATTTCTTTTATTTTCTCTTTTTTTAGTTATAATTGCATGTTATAACTATGCTTGCAAATGTCTTATGCCTATGTCAGTCTATGTCCAATTTATTTCAGTTCTTCTTATTTTACATCTAATTTCCGTAAATTTAGTGTTATTATATTTTAGTCCATATTAGTGAGTTATTCTCTTTTATTTATTCTATTCGCGTAAAAAGGAATAAAAAGAAACTGATATTTACACACAAAATTTCAGCTAAAAAGGAATAGATGTAAATAACAATAAATGATTGTAAATAATTGGGAAAACTGTAAATAACAGTAAATAATTGCAAATAACTGAAATAAAATAGCTAAGAGAAAATAAACTGGAAAGCAAGTCTAAAATTTACTTAAAAATAAACTGTATATAAACTTGTATAAAGGTTATCCCAAAATTGTAGAAAAATTACAACTACTGGAAACCATATTATTTTAAGTTACTTAAAAATCTAAAATAATTACTTAAACACTCACTTATGGTCCTCAGCTCTCTTCCTTGGTCTTCCTTGATCCCTTCCCAGAGCGTGAATATTTTTTCAGAAAGATTCTCTCCTTAGAAATATTTTATTTTTAGGGTCTAGCCTCTGGCAATGAACCCAAATAGGAGAAAATTTGAATGAGAAAAAGGGCTATGACTAGGGTTCTATTTATAGGGTTACTTAGGGATCTCAGACCGTTGGATTTAAAGGTTAAATCTAGCGCAGCCACGTCATAAGTTCGATGGAAACCGTCGGATGGAAGAACGGACGCACGAGATGGAATAAAAATAAAAAAACACGTCACTTTGTAATCTGGACGATTACTCATCCATATGCTTTGGCAAGTCAACTTGGGTGTCGAATCCTATATGATTTAGATTGACCTATAGGTCGACCTAGCTGATGGGAGGATCGATTCTAGGGTTGATCTAGCCTTTATTGTTTTTTTCTTTTTAACTTCTGATTTCTTCTTTCTTTTGTAACTTCTTCGTTCTAGCTCGAATTTTGACAATCTATATATGGAAATTGACCAGAAAATTGCCATGGACACAATGTTAGAACTTTCGTAGCTCAATTATGTTAATTTCACAAAGTTATTTTATTATTTAATTAATCTGTTAATTAATTACTGTAGCTAAAATTTCGGATTGTTACATTCTCCACTCCTTAAAGGATTTCGTCCCCAAAATCTCCAAGGATAGAAGAATGAAATACATGTTTTCAACCAAATTCTACAACCACCTACTCAAATATTATCCATTACATCCATTGTCCTTAAGTTTTTCTGATGCAATTAAGTTTTTCTAATGCAATTTATGATATATATGCAATAGTGTAGTGTCAATATCCATAACTAATGCAAAAGATTAGACGGTCTATTAATTCAGTCGACCTCCTTTTTATGCAATCATGTTGGTGCTATGTATTCAAATGAATGCAAATTTCCTTGCGATAACTGATAGTTCTATGTGTGTGCTACAATCATCATCCAAATGCAAAAATCATATGATAATCATCCATTTATAGTGACCGTGAAAATAAAATAAAAATGAAAATGAGCATACATCCATATGCATATGCTCTAGTGACCTAGATAAGCCGATCCCCAAGAGATAATAGTGTCTAGTGTATATATATGCATCCATTAGCATCCACTGGCAACCACTTGCAACCATTAGCGCCCATTATACATAACATGTTCTAGTAACATGTTTACATTCAGTCCTATCATCCATAGGTTAAGTTCTAAAATCTACCCTCCCAAAGGATAATAAGGTAAAGAACCTATTCAAAATTAAAGATGGAAACTGGAAATTCAAAACTTATTATCAAAGAGATGCAGATAAGAGGTATGTATTTTCTCCTAATCAAAATAATCTTTCTACAAGGTTTCTTTAACCATGTCGGGACCAAATGGTAATCTCTCTATAGACTTTAACCAACATGAAGGCGACTTGCACGGTCTTCCATAAAGAGCTTTGAAAGGTGCTATTCCAATGCTAGCTTGAAAACTATTATTATACGAGAATTCCACTAAAGGAAGATGCTCCTTCTAAGTTCCTCCAATATCAAGGATACACATCCTTAACCACGAATGTCTTGCTATCTTACTGATATCACCTTATCATTCTTCTATAGTCTACACACACGAAGCAACAATCCTAGGTTCTTCACTAGTCTCCTATACACTTTACGGATACTTTTGTTATAACTTCTAAAAGTTTACACTGCTATCTCTTATATAGCCTTATTCCTTTTTTGTCACACCTAGGAAATGATTCCTATCTACTCCACATTTAAAAGTTTGGTTTGGTATTTATCATCTCATTAAAGCTTCTAAATTTTAAAACATCTCCCAAAATTTTTGCCTTTAAAAGTGTTATTTTCAAATTTCTATTAAATCCAAAGATACTTGGTTATTTAACATTTTACCTTTCTACTCTTGCATCCTTATAGCTTTTTGAATTTACATTATTCCCCAAACCTAAAGGGGAAAACTTACAAATTCTAAGTTCAAAACTTATTCCGCCTTTTCTTTTAAAGACCTTTACAGCTTTCCATAAAAATTTTGATTTTTAAATTTAACCATTATTAAGTTTTTCGCTTCCAAAAACTTATTTACTTTTTCACCAAACCATTTTTCTTTAAGATATCTTTAAAAATGTTCCCCGTGTTTTCAAAACGTCTTTTTTTCATAGACTTTTAATTTTGCAAAAACAAGAGTAAATAAGAACAATTATTTTATTAAGAACCCCTTGACTTTCCAGTTACTTAACGTTGGAGGAGTTTCTAACTTACAACAAATTGGGTCTTTCTACAAAGGCAAGTAGCCAATGTGCATAATCAATGGAAAAATATATAAATTTCCCATTGCTTAGCTTTTTTCTTCTAATTTATAATATCTCTCTTAACTAACACTGTCTCTAATTATTCCACTTCTTATTACATCTAATGGTTGTATACCTTAGTGTATTGGAATTACTCTCTCTTATGGGAAACAATTAACGCTAAAATATTCTATGAATCCATTTAAAAGAGGACTTCATGTTTATGTGAAATTACAAGGAACTTATTTTATTTTTCGAAATAGACTACACAAAATATGGTGCTTTCCATACCTTGAACATCTCTTTCACGTATTCCTTATAACTTGCACAAAACATCTTTATTTGTGATTTGGTTTCATAGAAAGTTATAGCATTATTCATTTCATTCCAATAGTTTAAAGTATGTTCAATCTACATTCTCTTGCGACAAGCATTTTCTATGAAATTTATTGATTTCCTAATATATAACTTAAACTTTTCTTTTCAGAAAAACTCACTTTCAAAAATGTTTTAATATATCCATAACTAGAAAACCTTTTCTCATACTTATTTAAATAATAAGTGTACTTACAAACCACTTTTTTTCAATAACCCAATATTTCCTCAAAAATGTTAACAATTAAAAATTTTCAAATTTTCAGTTCTAAATATTTCATTTTATTAGGCTAGACATAAAGTGGATTCTCCTCTTACTATCCTAGGAGTAACCTTCCTAAACTTTGGTAATCTCATTTCCTTACTAAAGTCTTTTGTTCCTTTTCCTCTTATATGCTTATATTTATTCCATGGCACTACCACCAAAACAAGTATAATTTTTGCCATTATCTACACATGGGCTTTCTTCATTTCAACTGAATCTACTATACATCTCCAATCTTTGCATACAACTCTTTGGATTTCCAAAATCCAAATCTAAATGTACAAAACCATTTCTCAAACTCTTTCCATGTGTTAACCTTCTCCATGCCCCAAGAAACGCACTTCCTTACGCCAAAAGTGACACTACAAGAATTTTTCCTTTAACCGATGAACGTGAAGTGTACGAAGAACATCCTCTAGGTGAATAGCATGCTCTTCCATACTCTTAGAAAACACCAAAATGTCTTCCACTAATACTACTACGAACTCATTTAGGGCATTAACAAAATCACGGCTCATCAAATCGACAAAATAGGCTGGTGGGTTGTTAGCCCAAATGGCATAATCAACCACTCAAAGAATATGTCTATTGAAGCCTTTCTCCAATAGCTCACCAATCTGCTTACTTAATTCCTTCCTTTCATGTGTCTCATGAGCAATGCCACTGGCTTAGCATTGTCATTCATATAGATCCTAAAGTTGATCTCTCTCTTAGAGGGTAGTCCCATATCCTCCTTAAAGACATCTAGGAACTCTCTAATGATTGGAACTAAACCTAACCCTGCTAATGATGAATCAAATGAATAAAGGAAGCTCAACATGGCTTGACCCCTGTGGGTCATAATAAAATTCGAGAGTCCTACTGCTACATGTATCTAGTCTAACGACTCTCCTCTCGCAGCCCAATATCGCTAAATGGATACTTGATCCATCGCCAAAATCATCACATACTCCAAAAATCCCATTACATAGGCATCACAGTCAAACTCTACACCAAATGTAAAAAAATTCAAACCCATACAAATCATGGATAAATGTGCCAATCCTCCTATGGGGTTTGAAACAACTATGGGGTCAACTACTAAATAGTTATCTATGTGCAAACAATCAACCAAGGAACTAGACATGAAAGAGTGCGATGCTCTAGAATCAAAAAGAGTCCGAATAGAAAATCCGAAATAGAAATTAAACCTTCTACAGAGATTTTCCTACCGCTGTCTGGTGCACTGCTAGAAGTTGCTGCATCCAAGCTTTTACTTACGCTGTAAGTGCGCCGCTCTTTCCTCCATCCCGTGAGGACTAGATCTACTAAGGTGACCAGGCTTCTCACAGTTGAAACACCTCCCCTTCGTCATTTTATTCTTGCAGTCCCTTTGTGTAATGACCAACCAATCCACAGCTACGACATTTCCCACTTTTTTGATCCGCTTCTGAGGTCCACCTTCTTTCCTCTTGTCCTTATCCTTCTTGTTCTTCCACCATGGCATCTTAGAGCTTTTTGACTTAGGAACCTATTTAAGCTCTCCCTTCAATTACCTAGCTTGTTTCGCCTTGAAATCCTTTGTGCTAGAAAATATCTTGCCTCCTAGATTAGGAAAGTCCTTGCATAGCTTAAAAAAATTGGCTGTTGTAGGTGGAATAATGAGATCTCCACCTACTGGTGCTAGATTAGGCGTTTGCCCTTGCACCTCTAGTACCGTAGCTCTGCGGAACCAGTTAGCCATACTATGCAAAGGAAAGCAATTTTAGGCTCAAAAGAATCGAAAGAAGATTGAACTGGACTTTTGAGGGGATTTCTATAAAACCTCTTTTACACTTGAAAACCATTTCTAAAATAAGAGTTACTTTCTGAAAATACTTCCAGTTTGAAGATATACTATTTTTAAAAATAAGTTTCTTTTGGATAATAATTTACTTTTTAAAATAAGTTTTTAGGAATCCTGTAACCCAAGGCTTTGATACAAAGTGAAACACACCACACCCCATAGTACACCCAAAAGGACACACTAAAGGATATGGTGCGTTATAGGTATAGCTAAAAAGTTTACAGAGACTAAGATTCATAAGAAAAATAAATAATAACTGCGAAAACATTTAAAATTAAACTTCATTACTCCGTAAAATTAGTCATAAAACCAAATACATAATATGTCTTAAAAGCAAATACATAAGTCACATGAAAAATACAATCTCAATCACATCATCAGAGTACATAAAAATAATCATCCCTTTCAAAAAGTACCAATACATCAAAATCCAAATGAAATGAAAATCGAAAAGAAGAAGAATACATGAGGAACTCCGAAAATATCTCCAAGCAAGTCTGAAATCTACTGCCTTTGATTCTGCTGACCTATGGGGGAAAAAGGGGAAATAGAGGATGGATCAGACTAGAAGTCTGGTGAGTGAAAGTAACTACTAGAATTTTTAAGCAAGATATGGATAATAGACTTAGCAACAGTCCTAGTATAAAGGAACTAAAGGAAAAGATAAAGTTGGAATAAAATACTATTTAACTGTTTACTTTGCTTATATTGTTTTGATTATTTCGATCGTTTGCACTTGTCTTAGATAGCTGCTTTGATTAGGCTGAAATCCTAATTCTATTTTAAATTAGGCTAAAATCCTAATTCTACCATTTGATCGGCTTTCCATCTCTGTTGTGTCACTGTGAGCTAGTCCCATCCTATGGGTCCCACATTGAAAAGACACCTGGTTAGTGCTTTGGAACTCAATAGCAACTTATATCCCTGCTCCGAGGTCGCATGCTCAACCCCACCGTCGGTTGGCACTATATGTTGCTACCTCTTTTGACCTCTTATTTACCATTACTTTAGCATAAACGTGTCCAGCCTCACCAAATCTGTTGTGAGACCATCAGTCCTAGTCTGATAAGGTCTTGTCTGATCTCACTTAAGTGTTTTATGAGACCATTAGTCCAAGTATGAAAGGGAAATGCTGCCGGATATAGGTCCCTACAAACAAAATCTATTTACGCCGCTTGCCTAAATCCCCTAATTTGAGCTTCTATCTATTGACCACTTATTTATCATCACTTCAGCATAAGCATGTCCTAGCCTCACCTAATCTATTATGAGACCATCAGTTCCTGACTGAAGGGGAATGCTGCCGGTATGGGTCCTACTTCTATCTTTGCTTATTAACTTAGTGTAAGTCTTTCAAATAAGCTTTTTTTGTTATTTCTGCTGTGTTTTCTTATAACTTACCCTAAGTCTTAAAGTTAGCCCCTTCTTTTATCTCTGCTATACTTGCTTATTAACTTAATTATAAGTTTTAAACTAAGCATTTACTGTTATCTCTAATTATAACGTATGCGTTATAATTTTGCTTATTAACTTAACCCAAGGTATAAGTTTAAAAATAAGCTTCTTCAGCTATTTCTTTTATTTTCTCTTTTTTTAGTTATAATTATATGTTATAACTATGCTTGCAAGTTCTTAAATTTGCCTATTTCAATCTATATCCAATTTATTACAGTTCTTCTTACTTTACATCTAATTTTCTTCTTCTTACTTTACATCTAATTTTCATAAATTTAGTGTTCTTATATTTTAGTCCATGTTAGCGAATTATTCTCTTTTACTTATTCTGTTCGCGTAAAAAGGAATAAAAAGAAACTGATATTTACAAACAAAATTTCAGCTAAAAAGGAATAGATGTAACTAATAATAAATGACTGTAAATAATTGGAAAAACTGTAAATAACAGTAAATAACTGCAAATAACTTAAATAAAATAGCTAAGAGAAAATAAACTGGAAAGCAAGTCTAAAATTTACTTAAAAATAAACTGTATATAAACTTGTATAAAGGTTATCCCAAAATTGTAGAAAAACTACAACTATTGGAAACCGTATTATTTTAAATTACTTAAAAATCTAAAATAATTACTTAAACACTCACCTGTGGTCCTCAGCTCTCATCCTTGGTCTTCCTTAATCCTTTCCTAGAGCGTAAATATTTTTTTCAGAAAGATTCTTTCCTTAGAAATGTTTTATTTTTAGGGTTCATCCTTTGGTAATTAACCCGGATAGGAGAAAATCTGAATGTGAAAAATACTATGCTTAGGGGTCTATTTATAGGGTCACTTGGTGTTCTCAGACCGTTGATTTTGAATATTAAATCTAGCGTAACTACGTCATAGGCGTGAAGGGAACCGTTGGATGGAAGCAGGACGCACGAGATGGAATAAAAATCGAAAAACACGTCACTTTGTAATCTGGACGATTACACGACCATATGCTTTGGCAGGTCGGCCTAGGTGTCGATCCGCATATGATTTAGGTCGACTTATAGGTCAACCTAGCCGATGGAAGGGTCGAACCTAGGGTCGACCTAGTCCTTATTATTATTATTATTATTATTATTAACTTTTCATTTCTTCTTTCTTTTGTAACCTCTTCATTCTAGCTCGAATTTTGACAATCTATGTATGGAAATTGACCAGAAAATTACCATGGACACAATGGTGTAAATTCCATAGCTCAATTCTGATAATTTCACAAAGTTATATTATCCATTAATTAATCCATTAATTAACTACTATAGGCAAAATTTCGGGTTGTTACTAGCATGCCCGACCAAAGAAAAGGAAAAGAATATTCTAAATATTTGATATAGATTTAAATTGATAATTAAAGGGCGGGAAAGGAATAAGAAATATTTTCATTTTCTCCATAAAAAAATCTTCCTCACTAATTCATTGGTTAGTTCCCATTAATCGGGTTTTTAACTCGTGAGAATTCAATAGGAGTTAGAACTTCCATATTAAGACCGAATGACTTGAAACATGATCAAAGCATTTAATAGAATAAGAGGTTTTCCCTCAAGGAAATTCACTGTTAAGTAAGCAACCTATTCAGATTGGCACTGATTCGATCCACTCGTGTCGGTATCGATTCGAATTATTGAACCTTGGGATCTCCAAACCTTTTGCATCGCGACCCTATGCCTCTACTAAGCTAACCTATCAAGTTTGTAACATTCTAACAAACCTATTTCAAGAAATGAAGATTTATCTTACCTCGTGCCATCATATATCATTGTAGAGATCAACTCACCATCTACCTTGGATTCTTTTATACATGAGATAAGATTCAGATTTCTATCTGTAAGGTTTCCACTCTTTTAAGACTTGGAAAAAGCCCACAAGAAAACTAACTACAATGCTTCCTAAGAAGGAAAAGACCATTGCTACCTCCTCGCGGCTTGCTGATAAAGCAGTAGAGAACACAGATATCATTTAAAAACAATGGATCAACCTATTCACTAGTAGTGCTCCTCTACCAAACCCATGCAGTAGCATAGTGCCAAGTAATGGATGAGGATCTACCACTCAAACGATACTCCTATAAGTAGGAAAACTAAGGAGATATGACACAAATGGGGATCTATTTGTAACCAAATTGGCCACAAACACCTAAGAATAGATTAAAGTAGTGAAATAAAAGAAGAAATTAAATGAAAATAGAGGAGAATCACCAAATATCAAGAAAAACATAGCAGAAAGCAAAAAAACAAGACTTATAATGGTTCGACATTGATTGCCTATGTCCACTTTTAATGTTCTCTTTATTGCTTCCTAATTCACTTGATTACAATTACAAACAACATGAAATGGCAAGAGATCAAAAAAGAATGGAGGAACTCAGTTACAATAATGGTGGAGTTTAACTAACAGCGTAAGAGTCTCTATAATGGTCCCATGTGCCTGTATTTATAGATGAAGACAGCCTCCAATCTGCTTGAAACTTCGGCAACAAGACTTCCTCAACCATGTGATCCCACCATAATAAGGGCTAGGCCTAACTCTCAATGGATAAGGATCGGTACCAATCCCTCAATGAGTTGAATTTAGGCTAGCGATCCTTATGGTAGCTCCCTTATAATCTAACATGTTGGTGCTTCAAATATCAAGATGTTTGGACGTGTGGAGCTCTTGCTTTTGCTCAATTCTTGGTTTAGTCCCATGCTCGTTTAAGGAGCACCGATCCCTTTTTAAGGTGACATGACGAACCCTTGTGCGTGCCTTCATTTTACTCCATCATAACTTGTCGCGCCGACCCCTCTGTTTTCCTAGGCTTATGCTGATCCTTATTTTCTAGGAAACATATGCCAATCGTCCCCCACGAGCGAGCCATGCCGATCCATAATGTCTCTCAAACATATTCCAATCCCTAGAACCTAGGATGTTATGTCGATCCCTATGGTATTAGAGGTGTGTGTGCCGACCCCCTCATATATAGAATTCCATTCCGACCCATAACTCCTCAAATGTATACCGACCCCTTTCTTACAAGCACATCGCGCCGATCCATTGCTTATGAATACCCCATGTTGATCCCTATCTTACAAATTTTACTATGCCGATCCATGTTTATCCTCCATACTACACTAATCACCATGCCCTTTTCATGTTATACCAAACCCTGTTCCATCTCATTCATGTCCATCATCTACTATAACAATCCCTCTCTTATATTGGCTAACTCCTATTTCTGACATCCTACGCTATCCATCAATAAACATTGTCCAATCCGGGCTCCGTATAACTGTGAGGACTTTATATCTTGGTCACGCAGTTGTTGCCTTATGATCATCCTTCTCATCAACAGTTAAGTCAGGCCTATGCGATTAGCCCAATATAGCCGAGTCAGAGCACCAGGTAATACTTGCCTCAAAGTACGTTCTATGAGAAACATGACGTGCTTTGAATTGAAAAAACCTAAGTTCCTAGGAATAAGTCTATCCAACTTTCTAGTTGATCTCTGTTCCTTCATCGACCTTCAATGATAAATGTTTCATGTCGTATTCGATTAGTATGCACAGAATTGGTCATGTGAGATTTACAGGTTTTCTTCTACTTTGATTTCAAACATGCTCATTTAAAGCTAAACTGCCGTTGCAATTAAATCCAAAAGGTCGAATCCTCAAGTCTGTTTCTGCACGTTCATATATACGTTCCTATTATCGACCCCTGAACGGGCTCGGACATTCACGGGTCATTGTCGGGTTTTATAATTCTCTGTACACTTATGTTTTCAACTGAATCTTCACGATGATGATTATTTGTCACTTCCTAATTGCTTTCCACTTTTCCATTTCGATTTCTCATTCCATCTATTTCCATCATTCACACATCTCTTTCTCTCCTTTTTAGGAGGGAACGGCGCTTGGCATGCTAATCCATTGTTGAGTTCATGTGGATAGTTTTTGATGAGTTTTGAGGCTGACACCCTTTTAATCTCATGATCAATTCTCCCGAGATGACCGATTCGGCTCCCCAACCATCGCTCAAATACAAACTCACATTCCTTCCCCTTCTCTCCTCACATTACACTCTTTAACACAAACTATTTCCTACTCTTCACATAGTCGAACCCTACATCTCCTTCCTCCTTTGCCGAATGAACTAAAGGCAGAATCTTCCCTTTTAATATTAAATCCAAAAAAAGAATACCCTCGGTCCAAACCATCGCCAACTTACGTCTAATCCCAAGTACTAATCATCCATCTTTAGTTTAATTTGCATAGGCACGTTTGCCACTTTTAATTGCATTAATCGAATATAGGATCTCTGGTCAGCATGTCTTTAAGTTATTTAAAGGCAAGCTGAGTGATGGGCTCTCCCAAGTCAGGCAAGAGAGGAGAAGGAGGAAAAGGAGGAAGGAGGTAGAGGGTTTGAGTGGGTACCCTTGGAGAGTTGGAGAGAAGTTGAGGTCTGGTGATAGTAGAGAAGTCAAAGGAGTCCTTGGGCAGGTTAGGTGAAAGATTGGCATGGGAATCTCACTGGACGAGGGGTTGATCTAGCTACTTAGGCTACTTAGGCATATGGTTTCGTATTGGTAGCTAAAGCTAAGGATTCGGTAATGAAGATAGGATGAGGGATCGGTAGGAGCTAATGGTCTAACGGATCAGTATAAAGGTTAAATGTAGGGGTCTGCTTAGGAGTTAAAGCATTGGGATCGGTTTAGGAGCTAAAGGGAAGGGATCGATATTGGTATATGAGTTAAAGTGTAGGGATCAGTCATGAGGCTGGGGTTTGTTAGAAATGCAGATCATGGATCTTAAGGCTAGGATAAATACTAGAGGGGGGTGAATAATGTTTTAAGAAATTACTAAATCTTTTCGGGTTTATGTTAATTTAAACACAAATGTATGCAATATTCATACACAGATACGATCATAGAAACAAACACAGATGCATAAATAAAGTAAAAGCAGTAAAGGAAAGAACACACCGGATGTTATACTGGTTCAGAGTTACCCTATATCCCGTCCCACACACAAGTATGGATTTCCTTTCAAAAGCAATCTTTACACTTACACCCTTGATTTCAAGGCTACGAGGTACATCCTCCAGATTCACAATCCTTTAGGTAGAGATAGTTGATTTAACGGGCAACAAGTTCATCCAATTGATTTCTTATGCTACAATCACACCTTTACACTTGATTGATTTCCAAGGCTACAATCACACCTTTTCTCACTAAATTGATTACAAAGAAGTCTATAACTCCGAATAGCACCAAGGATCTTGTTAAGATAGTGATAGAGAATCAAACCAGAAATTATCTAGTTAGATTGAATGTTGATTTTGGCAGAGCAATGGTAAGAATATGTATAAGAAACGTGGAAGAAGAAGAGGAGTGAAAACCAGAAAATATGATTAGAAATTCGTTGAAATCAGCCCCTACTTACAGAAGAACAACAGCCATGTCCATTAGTGAACTGACACTATGTCGACATGGGTAACAAGCGTATGTCGACATCCCAAAGTAAATTTTGGTGTTTTGTTTTTCTTTGAAAATAACTTTTATCTTATATTAAAACTATTTTAAACTTTTATAAATATACTTAACTATAGTTAAAATACATAAATAAATATAGAGAATAAAATTTTGGTATAAATAAAATTTTACTTATAATTTTATATTTAAATCTAAGTATAAATATTTAAAAGTTAAATATATTATTATTAAAAGATAGTTTAAAACTAAGGATAATTTGATTTTGAAATTAAAGATTATTTTGAGGCTAAAAGTATTTAAAACCAGGATATATGATTTTGATTCTTTTAAAAGGAAGCTTTTAAAATCATTTTGAAAACAAGATATAATTTTGTAAAAACATTTTGAATACAAGTTAGTGGATACAAAACAATGTTCCACTAGATTTTTCTTAGGTTCCATCCTATTTAGGGTTCCATCCCTTTAACGGGCTCGAAGTGGATTCCATTCCACGAATAAATTAGATTTTAAGATGCCAGTGCTTTTCTAGGAATTTTAACAAAATTCTAATTAAAATGACTTTTTCTTGAAATCTTGATAATCTTGATATTCTTGATACTCATGAGTCTTCAATCTTGATATCTTGAATCTCTATACTGTACAGTCTTCATTCTTGGCACCTGCATGGTTAAATCCTGTATATACATATATATCTAAACTATAATGTTAGTATTTATATTTTATATTCCTATTCTAAGGTTGTCGTCATCAAAACCATCACCTCCATGACTAACAATCTCCCTTTTTTTGATGATGACAACCTTTGTTTATAAATTATTACTTTTATCCTAATAACTCCCCCTAAAACTAGTAAATCCCCCTTAGTCTATGCCTAACTATTCTATTTTATACTTCTCCCCCTTTGTCATCAACAAAAAACTAACTCGAAACTATATAATCTCCAAACTATATAACTCCCCCTTAATCTAATACTCTATGACATGTGATTATAATGATAGTGTTATCATAAATAATCAACACTTAACTCTAAAACTTAAAACTTAGTCCTAAACTACTAACTATCCTAACTAATAATACTTTTAATAAAACACATATAATAACATGAACTTTTTATTAATTATATAGTTATATTTACATTTTCGTAGAGAACGTAAGAAAGAACACACAACAATAGAAAAGAAACTAATGAGTGCCTTTGAAAATGGGAGATCTATGAATCGAACAACTTGGATAGTGGAGACAGAAAATTCCACGTTGTTCGACAAGATTTCCATCTTTGTCAAAGCACACTTCGCCAACACAATCGACTTTGTCGTCTTCTTCAACGTTCTCTTCTTCCATGAAGGCTTCTTCTTCTTCTTCGCTGCCCTCTTGCACTTGGTCTCCTGAAGAATCTTTGTCAATCAAGATTGGGTTAGCATGATTATCCATTATAAATTTTTGCAAATTCTAAGGATTTTTCCTTGCCTCTCTTGTTCTTTTGCCATTCTTAGTTGCACCACTTGAATTTTAGTCAATAGTTCGTTGAAAGGGTTCAGAAGTAGGAGAAGGGAATGAAAAGGTTGAATTTATGTTTGATTTGGAAGAGGAGGCCATGGTTTAATTTATTTTAAAAGTTAGAACAGAAAGAGAACAAAGAGAATGATCAAAATTTCGAAAATAAGAAGAATATAGAACCAATTTTTTGAATTTTGGTGGGAAAATTTTCAAAAATAAAAAATCGTTGTATGTCAACATGGGTTGAGGGGCATGTCTACATGGTCTTTGAAATTTTTACGATTTGATTTATTTGATTTAATTTTTAATTATACTTTGTTTTTTATATTTTTGTATTTCAGTTATTGAACAAATTCCTAATTCTCTTCTTAATTTAGTAAATATAGATTCATTTAAGGGTTTTGTTAATATATCAGCAATTTGATTCTCGAAATTAATGTAATCTAGAGTGATTACTTCCTTATTTATATTATCTCTGAGAAAATGATGTCTTATATCAATATGTTTAGTTCGAGCATGTTGAGTAGTATTTTTGGATAAATTTATCGCACTCGTATTATCACAATAAATTGGCGACTTTGAGATATTTAAACTATAATCTTTTAAAGTTTGTTGCATATATATTACTTGAGAACAAGCCAAAGCAGCAGAAATATATTCTGCTTCAGTTGTTGATAAAGAAGCTATGTTTTGCTTTTTACTAAGCCAGGAAATCAGAGAATGCCCCAAAAAGTGACAAGTTCCACTTGTACTTTTTCGGTCTGATTTACAACCAGCATAATTAGCATCACAGTAAAATATTAAGTCAAAAGAATCATTTTTAGGGTAAAATAAGCCTTAACCAGAGGTGTGTTTAACATATCTTATGATACGCTTTACGGCTTTTAAGTGGGTCTCTTTAGGTTGGGATTGTTATCTTGCACAGAGACAAACACTATGCATAATATCAAGTCTACTAGCAGTGATATAGAGTAGTGATCCAATTGTTCCTCTGTATAATTTTTGATCTACATCTTTTGAGAGATCTTCTTTACTAAGGTACTCATTGGTTGCCATGGGAGTGGGTTTTCCACTCGCAGTAGTCAAATTGAATTTATTAATTAGGTCATTGGCATATTTTTCTTGACTAATAAAAACATCATTATCTAATTGTTTTATTTGTAGTCCTAAAATGAAGTTTAATGCACTCATATGACTCATCTCAAACTCTTTTGTCATTATTTTGAAAAATTCTTTATTCATTTCAAAATTAGTTGATCCAATTATGATATCATCTACGTATACTTGTACTAGTTGAATATCATTTTTATTTCTTTTAATAAAAAGAGTATTATCTACTATACCAATTTCAAAATTCGATTGTAATAAGTAAGATCTAGGATCTAGGAGCTTGTTTTAGACCATGTAAAGCTTTCTTAAGTTTGTAAACATGATTTGGTAATTTTTCATTTTTAAAAAGTGGTGGTTGTTCAACGTATACTTCCTCTTTTACAAATCCATTTAAAAAGGCACTTTTAACATCCATTTGAAATAATTTGAAATTATTATGATTTGCGAAAGCAAGTAGAATCCTAATGGCTTCTAATATTCCTACGGAAGCAAAAGTTTCATCAAAATCTATTCCTTGTTCTTGACAATAACCTTGAGCGACTAACCGAGCTTTATTTCTAACTACCTCTCCTTGATCATTCATTTTATATTTAGAAAACCATTTAGTTCCAATTACAGTTTTATTTTTAGGTCTAGAAACAAGTTCCCAAACGTCATTTCTAGTAAATTGATTTAATTCTTCTTGCATAGCCAAAATCCATGAATCATCAGTTGATGCTTCTTTTGGATTTTTGGGTTCAATAGTTGATATAAAAGCTACATTACTCATTTGACTTAGTTGATTTCTAGTTTTAACAACAGATTGCATATCTTCTAGTATATTTTCTATAGGATGATCTTTTAAAAGTTTAGTCCTTTTATTTGGATGATTAATTTCATTCTTAGTTTCAGTCGACTCTTGATTTTGAGTAATTAAATCCTGTTCAACATTTGTATCTTCAAATTTTTTGAGATTTTCATCGAACGAAACATGCATTGTTTCTTCGATGGAATTAGTTCTTAAATTAAATACTCTATACGCTTTACTTCTATTAGAATATCTGATAAAGATACCTTTGTCGGATTTAGGATCAAATTTATCTAAGTTATCTTTAGTATTTAAAATAAAACATTTACTTCCAAAAATTCTAAAGTAAGATACTTTAGGTTTCTTTGAGTGAAGAAGTTCATAATAAGTCTTATCAGTTAAAGGTCTAATTAAAATTCTATTTAAAATATAATAGGCGGTAGCAACTGCTTCTACCCAAAAATTCTTTGGTAATTTACTATCTGAAAGCATAGTTTCGTACACTCTTGAATCGTCCTATTTTTACGTTCTACTACTCCGTTTTGTTATGGAGTTCTTGAAAATGAAAAATTGTGAGTTATTCCCTTTTTATTGCAGAATTCCTCAAACTTTTCGTTTTCAAATTCACCACCATGATCATTACGGATGGTTATAATTTTTAGAGAAAGTTCAATTTGAATCCTTTTTGTAAAGTTCTTAAAACATTCAAAAGTATCACTTTTATCTTTCAAAAATATTGTCCACGTAAATCTAGAATAATCATCTACAATTACAAAAACGTATTTACTATGGTTTATTGACAGAATTTGAGATGGACCAAATAAATCAAGATGAAGTAATTCAAGAGGTTTTGGGGTTGAAATCATATCTTTTAATTTAAAGGAACTTTTTCTAAGTTTTCATAATTGACATGCATCACATAGACTATCTACTTTAAAATTCATTTTAGGGAGACCTCTTACTAGATCATGTTTTGATAGTCTAGATAAGAGTTTGAAATTCAAATGTCCAAATCTCTTATGCCAAATCCAAGGGTCACTTGTATTTGCCAAAAGATACAAGCTATCATTTGAAACTTTCAAACTAAGAATATAAATATTCTTTTTCCTAATTCCCTCAAATATTATGGTTGAATTGTTATCTTCAATGTGACACTTATTTTTTCAAATTTAATTTTATATCCTTTATCGCAGAGTTGACTTATACTTAGCAGATTATGTTTCAGATTCTTAACTAGCAAACCATTAGTAATAATAGGAGTTTCAGAGTTACCGACTTTGCCGATGCCAACCACATATCCTTTTGAATTGTCTCCAAAGTTAACCAGTCCTTCGTCTTTATATATTATATCATTCAGTATATCTGGATTTCCAATCATGTTCTAGAGCATCCACTATCGAGTATCCATTTGTTCTTTTTGATCTGCATAATTTATCCGTTGAGGATTGATTCCTTAATCCCTACAAAGCATGTTCCCTGCACATGAAACAATTTTGATAGACAACTTGAATTTGAATATTGATTATATGTAGACTCAAGAGACAATGATGATCTGAATATTTCTAAACTAGTATTAACAAAAATAGCCATTTTAAAAACTTTTTCAAAAATCAGATTATGAAACTTTGAAAACCTTGCTCTGATACCAAATGTTAGAAATGCGGATTATGGATCTTAAGGCTAGGATAAACACTAGAGGGGGTTGAATAGTGTTTTAAGGAATTACTAAATCTTTTTGAGTTTATGTTAGTTTAAACACAAATGTATGCAATATTCAGACACAGGTATGATCACAGAAACAAACACAGATGCAGAAATAAAGTAAAAGCAGTAAAGGAAAGAACACACCGGATTTTATGCTGGTTCGAAGTTACCCTACATCCAGTCCCGCACACAAGTACAGATTTCCTTCTAAAAGCAATCTTTACAGTTACACCCTCAATTTCAAGGCTACGAGATACACCCTCTAGATTCACAATCCTTTGGGTAGAGATACTGTGTTTCACGAGCAACAAGTTCACCCAATTGATTTCCTAGGCTACAATCACACCTTTACACTTGATTGATTTCCAAGGCTTCAATCACACCTTTTCTCACTAAATTGATTATAAAGAAGTCTATAACTCTGAATAGCATCGAGGATCTTTTTGAGATAGTGATAGAGAATCAAACCAGAAATGATCTAGTTAGATTCAATGTTGATTTCGGTAGAGTAATGGTAAGAATATGTATAAAGAAATGTGGAAGAAGAAAAGGAGTGAAAACTAGAAAATATGATTAGAAATTCGTTGAAAACATCCCCTATTTGTTGAAGAACAACAGCCATGTCCATTCGTGAAGGTAGATGACGAATAAACACTTCTTTTGAAATTTAAAATTTTGAAATCAGCTGACATTATGCCAACATGGATAACTTGGGTATGTCGACATCCTAAAGGAAATTTTGGTGTTTTGTTTTTCTTTGAAAATAACTTTTATCTTATATTAAAACCATTTTAAACTTTTATAAATATACTTAACTATAGTTAAAATACATAAATAAATATAAAGAATAATTTTTTGGTATAAATAAAATTTTACTTATAATTTTATATTTAAACCTAATGTATAAATATTTAAAAGTTAAATATATTATTATTATTAAAAGATAGTTTAAAACTAAGGATAATTTGATTTTGAAATTAAAGACTATTTTGATGCTAAAAGTATTTAAAACCAGGATAGATGATTTTGATTCTTTTAAAAGGAAGGTTTTAAAATCATTTTGAAAACAAGATATAATTTTGGAAAAACATTTTGAATAAAAGTTAGTGGATACAAAACAATGTTCCACTAGATTTTTCGTATGTTCCATCCTACTTAGGGTTCCAACCCTTTAACGGGCTTGAAGTGGATTCCATTCCTCGAATAAATTGTATTTTAAGATGCCGGTGCTTTTCTAGGAGTTTTAACAAAATTCCTAATTAAAATTACTTATTCTTGAAATCTTGAACTCTTGATAAACATGATATTCTTGATACTCTTGAGTCATCAATCTTGATATCTTGAAGCTCTATACTGCACAATCTTCATTCTTGGTACCTGCATGGTTAAATCCGGCATATACATATATATCTAAACTATAATGTTAGTATTTATATTTTATATTACTATTCTAAGGTTGTTGTCATCAAAACCATCATCTCAAGGACTAACAGGTAAAGGGATCAGCATATCATGAAGGGATACGTGTTGACTATAAAAACTAATTTAACCCAAGTCACTCAAACGCTTAGCTGCATATTGCCTTGCACGAACATATAATGACTAAGAACAACGCGACATGCATACTTGGCCCATCAGACTTAAGCTCGAATGAATAAACCTCCAGACTGCTCAACATAGACAAAGTAAAAACTGGCTAACGAACCTGAACAATGGACTTCATAATTCAGAATATCAACATCCGATCCTAAAGCTTTGGTTGCCGATCAACTTTCTCGTCGATTGTGACAGTCAGCGAGGACGGTCTCTCTAGATGAAATCTCCAAGTCTCGATATTTTATTCTCGCTTTTTTTTATTTTAAGCTGTTTTTGTTTGTTTCACACTGCACTACACTAGTTCACACACGACACAGGGGGAACGGGTTATTATTTCTAATGTTTATTGTCTAATGAGTATAGCCGACATAGATCTCAAACTGCATGACATGCTTCGACAAAATTTCTTCTGAGTCAGCCGCAAGACAGATTAGTTCTGAGGCTAGGTCAAGCTCTGCCACCCTATCCGATAAACCTTCTTCGAGTCATCTACAGAACAAGTAAGGGCGTCTGACCCGTAAACAAATCTCTTTACCGACATTCCAGTATTGCTGTAGAATTTATTAATCCGGCCCCCGATGCCATTGAGGGTGCTATCATTCTAAACAATCCGGTTGATTTATAAGCATCCTCAATCAGCAAGCCCGCTCTCTATCAATTGTGTTCCATCCACGGAATTCCATTTGAAGACGTTTTAATTCCATTGAGGTAAGACAAGCCTCACATTCTCCCAGCCGAATATACTGCTTGCAAAAAGTTCGTGTGCTGGGCCGGATGCATGCCACCCTTCAACTCCTTCGTTCGGGAAGTGTTGAGATACCTGGGGATCGCTCCTACCCAACTACATCCCAATAGTTATGCCTTCATCCATGCTACCTTTCTTCTCTTTAGGAATGTCCTATTCCATCCACCAACTCCTGAAGACATCAGATAGATCTATAATTTCAAAAGACGGACATGGGTTCCTTCACATGTCTTTCTTGAAACCTCGCCTAAATGCCAAGACTTAATGGATGCATGGAACAAGCTCTTTCTATTGAAGCATGAGTGGTTTTATGTACGCTGTCCTCCCGATTTTGCGAGGAGATGGTTGGAAGGACATAAGTGTTACTCTCCTCTTCGTCTTTAGTTCAAAGATTCACATCACAATTTATTCTTTAAACATACTAATATCTCCATTTCTCTCAGGTGTTTGCTCTCGATCAGAAGGCGTTGAGTATTCTAGGGCCTTTGCGGCCATTCATGCTACTCCTACTGAGGATCGGGACATCAAACATCTTGCCATTGATGAGCCGCTCTCATTATTTAGGCTGTTGGAAGACGGCCGTAAAATTGGACTTCCCAGGAGTAAAGCAGTCCCAAAAATTGTTTTCGAAAGAAGGGTAGAAACAAGCGACCCCGTGGTGCCCCTTGTTGAGGAACCTGGGAAGACATCGAAGAGGGAGAAATAAGAGAATATCAAGATGTAAGGCCAAGAAGCGAAGATGTAGGCCCTGGAAAAGCATCGATGGCCAAAGCGCCACAGTTCAACTAAATGCAAACTCCCTCGAAGAGGAGAAAAGGTTGGTGTACAAGCGACAAAAGAGTAAAGCTAGGGCAGAATCCAGAATTCGTCATATCCCCACCCAAAAAGGAGTCGTCTTCCTAACAAATGGAAAGTTCGTTGAAGGGACTCTTTGACATTTAGATTCCAGATGATATATTGAATTACAACTTCACCAACATTGACGTCGAAGGGCTCAACTCTCCTACGAGAAGCAGCGAAGGCATGCAACCTTCCAACTGAGGGGAGGAAACTCCGATGAGTAAAGCCAATGTTACTGGTCTGTCAGGGGGAAACACTAGGACACACACAACACTTGCACTCCATTATACACTTGTCATTAGGTATTCATGTTACAACTTTTAATATGCTCCTATTTGGCTCTTTATAGATGCAATGTCACATTCTTAGGCTTTCGATCATCTTTGAGGTTCTTCCACTTATTATCGCTCGAGTCGATATTCCAAATCTGGAAGGCGCAGAGACAAAGAAGACAGGGAAGACAAAGACTATTATTCTTGTGAGTCTTCTTCTTTATCTAGACGGAAGTCTCAAACACACGCTCCATCCCATGATTGTCAATCATACCTTCCTGCTCATAGCGGTGATAAGTCCTCATGCCGGGTTCTTGGGCTACTATGCCTCACGACCAACTTTTTGGGTCATCAACTTTAAGGCAATCACACGAGCGCCGTTTCGGCAAGCACCCGCGTGCTACTTTTAATCCACTTCCACCGATTAATGCTCATGATCCTAATACAGTGGAAAAGTTAGCTGAACTAAAAGCCACTTTTCCAAAATTCTGCTTAGATGGACTTAGTTTCCTCCCCACCATACACGTCATCCTCATAAGTTCCAAAGATAGCTCTTTACCATGCATGAACGACGTGTACGTCCAGCATGAATCGTTTATCCAGTTGGCCGAGAAAATCTCCAATGTCTCCATCGAGCGCCAGCATGAAATTGACTGCCTCAAGTTGGAGGCTATTCGCGATAAAGACATCATCAAACATCAAGAAACTGAGCTGCTTGAATATAAAACCCAACTTGCCGCAGTAGAGAGAACGCGAAAGAAATGGCTAAGGCGTTAAGTCGTTTGGAGACTTCGCACAAAAAGGAACTAGATGCAGCGTTTCATCACAGTGGCACCTTGGACTTAAAAAAAGACTTCTTACAAAGGGAGAAGGATTCTTAGCTGGTCATGTCGAAGAGCTTGAAAAATTATTATAAAAAGAGTGGGAGGAAAAAATCGAGGCGCAGGAAGAGTCACAGAGATACGCAAGCAGATCGTTGAGGTAAGAAACTTTTGGATGAATACGAACAATTTTCCCACATCAAAGCCTTAAAAGAAGTAGGCCACAAAGAGGATAGAAAAGAAATGCTCGAAGAAGCCAACTCCCGGGTAGAAGCTATCACCGAGTCCGGTAGATAAGAGATCAAGAACTTGTTCGATCCGCTCATCGTCAAATATAAAGCAAAAGTTCTTCACTGTGACTTGACGTTTCTAGACCAAGGCTATCTTGAATCGCTCGTCGAAGCCTGGGAGATTATTACCAAAATCAAGAAGGAAGAACTAGGAGTAGTAGAGCTTAATGAAGAGGCACTCGTGCAAGAGGTGCATCGAGGAAATGAGCCATTTGATTTGGCCACTGTGAAACTTCAATTCTCTAAGGCTTCTGCACCAGCTAAAGATGGACAGGACATCGCTGGGTCCTTTGGAACTGATCTCAAGGGTCCCTCTCCTACTCAAATGGTTGGAACATCATCTTCTCAACTCATGGAGAAACATATCGGCTATGATTCGGACAAACCCGACCTTGGTCCACAAATGATATCTCCCATTCTTGAAGGGGGCACTCCAATAACCACTAAGAGCCAACTAGATGTTGGTGTTGCACTAAACTTTTTTAAACTCAAAAGGTTATTGTTATCCGTGCATGACTGCCGTTGATTAATAGCCGTGCTTCTAATTTTTGCAGGTCATCCTGGTCCTGAGCAAATTCCTAGGAGCGATCTCATCGAGCAATAAGAGAAAACGGTCGAAGCTCCGGACGCCTTAGATATTCTAGGGCCCGATGCTCAAGTCATTGGTGCACTTGATGAGGATAATCCCAAGGACCCACCCTTTGATGAAGAATTAGATGTGTAATGGTCACGGTTGCCATGAAGCACACCGCCAAAACTAGTATGAAGGAGCAGATTGAAGAGGAAGAGAAATTAAAGCGTAATGTCAAAACGGAGCCTATTGAGGTCACAGCCGAAGATCCCACTCCTGTACCTCTGCCAATCATTCCACCCGACGAGATAATTCCTATTGAAATTCCTCTATTTTCTTCAAGCGTTTCCGCTAAGGGCAGCACAGGGTCCTGGAAAAGACGCTCAACTGATTCTACTCCTAAAAAACCGAAGAAGGAGAAGAATTTGAAGAAATAGTTAGTATTTTATGTATTTGTACATAGCTTGGATAATTTGGACATGTATTTCTTTTCTTAGGAGTAATTGTATGGGCATGAATCCCAAACTTTTGGAATAACTTGTAGTGTATTCTTGAGACAGTAAATAAAAGCTTTTGTTTTTTGATTAGTCATCATGCGAATCTTTATTTCAACAGTAAAGTAATTACTTCCCATTCCATGTACATGTAGCAATTCTCACAAGCCTCATTAATAACACTATCTCCATCTCAAGGCTTCCCCATAGTCATTATCTTAAGTCGTAAGCAACGCTAAGCCGTAATTGTAACGAACGGTGATATCTCGCCTTTAGCAGTTCGAATTTGAATTCATAGGATAGAGAATGGTCAAAATCCATCCATGCACCCGTTGAGCCTACGAGTTAACCCGCGGTTTAGAAATTTGGAGTTATTTTGCGAGCGGTCGGTCCGTGCTGAACTTATGTTCTTGCTTCGGTCCATATTCCAAGGACTTAGAAATTTCCCATGGGCAGTTGTGTTTCGGCCCGTAGCAGTCGTACTTCCGCCGAATGGTTTATACCCTAGTCCGTACTCCGAGGACTCAGATTTTTCTTGTGGGCGATCGTATTTCCGCCCGCGGTAGTCGTTTTTTAATCAAATGGTACATAATCTAGCCCGTAATATAAGGATTTGAGTTTTTGTCATGGGAAACTGTATTTCTGCCCGTGGCGGTCATTGTTCTGCCTAATGGTTTATAATCTATCCCTAGTTTGGGGACTTAGAGTTTTTGTCATGGGCAATCGTGTTTTCACCCGTGGCTGTCATTTGTATGTCAAATGGTTTATACTCTAGCTCGTAGTCTGGTGACTTAGAGTTTTTTCATGGGAAGTCGTGTTTCCGCCCGTGGTTGTCGTTTTTCGGCCAAATGGTTTATACTCTAGCCCATGGTCTACGGACTTAGAGTTTCCGCCCATAGGCAATCATGTTTTTGCCTGTGGTAGTCGTTTTTCTGCCAAATTGTTTATTCTCTAGCCTGAAGTCTGGGGACTTAGAGTTTTTGTCATGGGTAGTCGTGTTTTCACCTATGGCAGTTGTTTTTCCGCCAAATGGTTTATACTCTAGCCTATAGTCGGGGGCTTAGAGTTTTTGTCATGGGCAGTCGTATTTCTGCCCATAGTAGTCGTTTTTCTGCCAAATGGTTTATACTCTAGTCCTGTAGTATGGAGATTCAGAGTTTTTGTCGTGGGAAGTCGTGTTTCCACCTATGGCAGTTGTTTTTCCACCAAATGGTTTATAGTCTAGCCCGCAGTCGGGGACTTAGAGTTTTATTCATCTCCTTATTGTCAACGGCTTTTGTTCCTTTTTGCGAACACCGCTCTTTGGTTCATCTATGGGAGTTGTTAACCGAGCAAAATTACGAAGCTTACCTTATCGATCCCATCAGGAATTGGTATGATTGATTGAATTCATACTCCATGAATCAGTTCACACCTCTCACATATTAATATCATTCGGTTTCATTGTATACTTAGCATAAAATGCAATAATAGTAGCTCATGTAACGGAGGCTTTAGATTTTATTCATCAGATTAAAAGAAACAAAATAACTTGTCATATTACACATTGAAAAAATCAAATAGTAAAGTAAATGCCAAAAGCAACTAGCACTAGAATACAAAAGAAATATTCTAGGTGTGAATGTTCCTTCTCTAAGCCTCTGTTCAATGACGTATGGTCCTTCCCATTTCGAATTCATGTGCGTTGGGACCAGAAGAACTCGTTTTAGGACAAGGTCGCCAACTTCGGAGGTTCTCGATCAGACTTTTACATTGTAATATCAAGCGATTCGATATGGTGTGCAGCTGCCCTCAAATCGGTCTCCTCGTGCTTCTCGTCAACAAAATCCAAAGATTCCAAGAGAAGATCTTGGTTCGTTCTAGGGTCGTAGTAAGTCACTCGATGAGAAGGGACTTCAAGTTCTACTGGAATAACTGCTTCGACTCCATAAGCAAGAGCGAAAGGAGTATGGCCAATCGCGGACTTGTAAGTGGTCCTGTAGCCCCAAAGTGCCGTAGGAAGCTCATTCACCCACTTGCCTCTAGCCTTCTCCAAATGCTTTTTTAGAATAGATTTGATGATCTTATTTATAGCTTCAACTTGTCCGTTCGCCTATGGGTGGGCTACTGCCGCAAACCTTTTCTCAATACGATATCTCCGACAAAATTCATCAAATTCAGCGCTATCAAACCGAGCTCCATTATCTATCACGATAGTTTATGGAAGACCGAAGCAACGTACGATGTTTCAAACGACGAAGTTAATCACCTTTTTTGGTTGTAATAGTGGATAATGGCTCCGCCTTGGCCCATTTGGTGAAGTATTCAACCGCGACAATCGCGTACTATGCACCACCTTTGGAAATTGGTAAAGAGCCGATGATGTCGGTACCCCATATAGCGAATGTCCATGGACTGAACATTTGTGTGATCTCCATCGGCGGGGATCTTGGTACTTTTGCATGTATCTGGCACTTCTCACATCGTCTCACATAATCAACAGCATCCCGGTTCACAGCTGACCAGTAGTATCCATGACGAAGTATCTTCTTTGCTAAAGTTTGCCTCCCAGTGTGATCGCCACATTCCCCCTCATAGACTTTTTCAAGACATACTTTATCTCATCATGAGCGATATACCAGCATAAGGAAACGAAAAACCCCTTTCTATACATAATTCCTTCCTGCATAATACCATGGAGCTTTATGAAGGACTTGTCATTTTTTGTTTCTCTTCTTAGGCAAGATT
Organism: Allium cepa; assembly: GCA_030765085.1. Classification (NCBI taxonomy): domain Eukaryota; kingdom Viridiplantae; phylum Streptophyta; class Magnoliopsida; order Asparagales; family Amaryllidaceae; genus Allium; species Allium cepa. Next base: position 595,134,506 of record CM060928.1, read on the forward strand.
CCATACAATAGGTACTCTATGAAGGAGTCATCCATGATTCCCTTTTGGGCCCCGCTTCTAGTACTAGATCAACTTCTATTATATTTATGCTTGGGGTACGCATTGTCTCAACTGGAACCAAGCCCATCTATTTTGTATCACCAGTACTCGTGAGCTTTGCTAATGAATCAGTTTCTTCGTTATGCTCACACGGGATGTGTGAAATGTCATAGTATTCGATATCCGCCAACAACTCCTGAACTTGGGTAATATACAGGGAAATTCGTTGTCCCTTAGCCTGATAATCTCCTCTTGCCTGATACACCACCAGTTAAGAGTCGTAGAAGATTTTAAGAGACTTTACTCCAAGCTCTCTAGCGAGTTTTAGCCCAGCGATCAATACATCATATTTGGCATCATTAATTGTAGAGCGAAAATCAAGCTTCAGGGCGTAGCAAATTAATCAGCTCTCAGGGGTTATAAAAACAATCCCAGCTTCGGATCAATGATCATTAGATGCTCCATTGGTGTACATCTTCCATCGTACAGCAGAGATTACTCCGTTCTTCGGGGGCTCGTCCTGCACGGTAAACTCTGCTATGAAGTCTGCCAATGCTTGTCCATGGATAGCTCTTCACGGAAGATATGTAATATCGAACTGGCTGAGCTCAATAATCCATTTAACCAACCTTCTAGACGTCCCAGGTCGTTATAGGACCCGTCATAACGGCTGATCAGTACAAATGTTGATTGGATGGGTCTGGAAATAAGACGAATTTTGTGCGATGCGATTACCAAGCATTACGCCAATTTCTCTATCTTCGGGTAGTTTCTTTCTGCATCCGTTAATCGTTTACTAACGTAATACACCGGTCTCTGAACCTGGTTCTCCTCGTGAATCAAGGTGGCACTTAAGGCATGTGATGATACAACCAAGTAAATATACAACTCTTCATGATTTATTGGCTTTGACAAGATAGTGGGTCTCTCTAAATGGTCCACCAAAACTTAGAATGCACCTTCACAATCTTGCGTCCACTCGAAATTCTTCTTTCCTTTCCTTATTAGGTCAAAGAAAGGATTGCATTTATCAGTTGCCCTGGAAATGAATCAACTCAAAGCAGTAACCCTTCTGTTCAATCTTTGCACTTGTTTAATGGTTCTATATGCTTCTATATCCCAAATGGCTTTAATCTTCTTTGGATTTACTTCAAATCCTCGGGCATTGACTATAAAACCCAGGAACTTCCCTGACGCGGCACCGAATAAGCACTTTAGAGGGTTGATTTTCATGTTATAGAATCAAAGATATCAAACATCTCCTCCAAGTCTTGAATATAGTCGTTTGATCATCGTGACTTCACGATCATATCATCTACCTAGACTTCCATCGTCCTTCCAATCTGATCCTTAAACATTCGGTTAACCATACATTGATAGGTTGCTCCAGCATTCTTTAATCCGAGCGGCATCACTACATAGCAGTATAACCCAACACCCATCATAAAAAAACTGGTATGTTCCTGATCTAGGACAAGCATTGGGATTTGATTATACCTTGAGTACGCATCCATAAACGATAATAATTCGTGCCCCACAATTGAATCAAATAGCCGATCAATTCTAGGCAGGGGAAAACTATCTTTAGGCGCGCCTTGTTTAGGTTCGAATAGTCAACACACATTCTCCACTTTTCATTCGCCTTCTTCACCAGCTTGGGATTATATATCCACTCGTGATAGAGGGTGTCGCGAATAACCCCATTGACTTTAAGTATATCCACCTCCTCTTTAAGAGTGACAGATCTCTCTGGGTCCATGCCTTGTCTTTTCTGTTTCACTGGGACATATTTCAGATCAATGTTCAATGCAGCCTTGCTCTTCCTAGACAACCTAGCTTCCTCCTTTATTATAAACTAGGCTGAATTTGTATAGAAACATTCCAACATGGCTGGCGGTTTTCCAGCTAGCCAATCGTCGAATTCAGATTCTGGGTTGACCGCTCTCGTCTAGCCATGTGTATCGCATGGTCATTTGGGTTACTGACTTCAGTGGCCGCAACATGGAATCTCTGCAAATAGTCCTTCAGTGATTCCTCTATAGCCTGGATTACAATCGATAATGACATCGCATCTTTAGGGCGAGTAGCATGGATCCGGAACTGCTCCATAAACCTTGTTGCCAGTTCATCAAATCTTGAGATTGACCGTGGAGGTAACCTTGTGAACCACATTGTGGCGATCCGAGAACATTTATAGGGAAGCATCTACATTTAGTAGCATCGCTCTCTCTCGCTGAGTCCATCAACCATTCATACCTCATAATGTTCTACTTGGGGTCGGTTTTCCCCTCATAGGCAGGCATTGTAGGCATGTTAAACCTTCTAGGATACTCCGCATGTAGAACGCTATCGGTAAATGGTGTGTGGCTCCTAGAGACTCCCTAATCATCATTTTCAAAACCCTATTTCTCTCCCACCAGCTTTTTGACCATTGCTGATAAGTCCATTGTCTAGATGGTGGCACCAAGTAGTGGTCGTGCTCCACCTCGCGTGAATGTTTCGGTCGGTATCTCCGGGCCATTTCATGCCTCCTTAGCCTATCAACCTCCTGATCTGCATTCTGAGTATTCACTTCATTATCATTCCACCGAGGTAGCGGTTAGCATCCAAACGTCCTCCAACATCCAAGTTCCAAGATCCAGCAAGAGCATGATTCCCAAACTACACTTGAGTGGCAGCCCTTCTGGCTGAAGGATCAGTACCTATCCCTAGGGAGGGGTAGGCATTGACCTGTCTTGGTAGACCATGTTAGTCTGCCAAGCATCGTCCCAATATCCCTTTTCATGCTACTTCAACTCTAGGATGCCTTCGGCAATGATGTTCATCTGATGAAGTTGAACTATCTGACGCCGAGTAAGAAGCGGGATCCCTGGCGGTGTTGTTGAGCAATCTGGTTCATCAATTTGGCGTTAGTCTGGATTTTCTCATTTAGCTGCCTTCAAATCTCATCATCTCTCCCATCAGGTCATTGAATTCAGCTTTTGTTATGGAACCAATAGGGCTCTGGACTGCAACAGGCTCCACATTCACATTAGTAGGTTGGTTGCTTGGACCACTTGTCGGACACTGGCAGTTTCGTTCGCATCAACATTTTGGGAAGTAGATCTAGTGCACCTCACCATTCTGGATTTCTATTCATAGATCACGGTAAAATCTGAGTAGTATCTACAAGATTTTGAAGATGAATATGGATCTCCTTCGAGGGATTTCCTCAATCCAGTAGCAACAAAGGTGATCCTAACAGGTTGAGAATCAATGTTATCAGTGAAAGCACCAAAATATTTGCAACCAAATTAGCCACAAACACCTAAGAATAGATTTAAGTAGTGAAATAAATGATGAAATAAAATGAAAATAGAGGAGAATCACCAAATATTAAGAAAAACACAGTAGAAAGCAAAAATAACAAGATTTATAATTGCTCGACGTTGATTGGCTACGTCCACATTGAATATTCTCTTTATTGCTTCCCAATTCACTTGATTACAATTACAAACAGCAACAAATAACAAGAGATCTGAAAAGAATAGAGGAAGTTGGTTACAATAATGGTGTACTTTAACTAACAGCGTAAGAGTCCTTAGAATGGCCCCATGTGCCTATATTTATAGATGAAGGTAGCCTCCAATCTGACTGAAACTTCGGCAATAGGACTTCTTCAACCATATGGGCCCACCATAAAGAGGGATAGCAATCCTTATGGTAGCTCCCTTATAATCTAACATGCTAGTGCTTCAAATATCAAGATGTTGGATGTGTGGAGCTCTTATCTTTTCTCAGTTCTTGGTTCAGTCCCATACTAGCTTAAGGAGTGCCGATCCCTTTTTAGGGTGACATGTCGAACCCTTGTGTGTGCCTTCGTTTTACTCCATCATAACTTGTTGCACTGACCCCTCTGGTTTCCTAGGCTTATTCCGATCCTTATTTCTTAGTAAACGTATGTCGATCCATCCCCCACAAGCGAGCCATGCCAATCTATAATGTCTCTCAGACATATGCCAATCCCTAGCACCTAGGATGTTGTGCTGATTCCTATAGTACCAGAGGTGTGCATGTCGACCCCCTTCTATATAGAATTCCATATCGACCCCTAACTCCTCAAATGTATACCGACCCCTTTCTTACAATCACATCGCGCTGATCCATTCCTTATGAATACACCATGCCGATCCCAATCTTAAAAGCCTTACTATGTCGATCCTAGTTTATCCTTCATACTACACCAATCCACTTGACCTCTTCATGTTATACCGAACCCTATTCCATCTCATTCATTTCCATCATCTACTATATCCATCCCTTTCTTATATGGGCTAACTCTTATCTTTCTGACATCCTACGCTGTCCATCTATCAACTTTGTCCAATTCAGGCTCTATATAACTATCTGGATTTTATATCTTGGTCACGTAGTCATTGCCTTATTATCATCCTTCCTATCAATAGTTGAGTCAGGCCTATGCGATCAGCCCAATATAGTCAGGTCATGGCACTGGGTAACAGGATTGATTACTACACCAAGCTCCCATTATAGATTGCGATCACTCTCAAGTGACCATCCTCTAATCCCATCACAAAACTCCCATCGTCGAGTCATAAGTGGTAATCGTTGAATCACAGTGGTCATCGTCGAAAATCATCAAAAATCATCTAAAAGGTCGATGAAAAACTCACTTCAGGGTTAAGTCGAAGTCGAACTTGGGTAATCTCTTATTTGACTCAAAGTTGTTTCTGGGGGCCCTGACTCGGAGTCGAACTTGGGTAATCACCCGTTTGACTCGAAGCAAACTCAGGAAATTCTGGCCCAAAATCCGACTCAGGTAAAACTAAGAATTTCTCTAAGTAGACATGCAAATGACTCCAAGCACCTTTAGTCACCAACCTAGCACTTCTAATGCCATGACTCTAAGTGAACCATGTGGTAACTCTAAGAAAATGATAAATTTTCTTGGATCAGACTCCAAGTAAAATACCATCGATCCGTCAACGTCGATCTATCTGCTTTTGCCCATAACTTGAACATATGAACTCCAAATGCCTTGAAATTTGGAGTGAAACCTGATGAGGCCTTTCTTATTATCCTATACAGATATCACCCAGTTTAAAAAAATTGAGGATCGTCATTGATCCGCGACCCCATACTAACTGATTTGCCATTCGATTGACATTTCCAATCATTCAAGCTTTAGACAACCATGCATACATCATTTTTATGACTGGCAGGATGAAGCGAGAGCAACGATGCAGTGTACTGCAGGGCCCTCAGGAATCATTAAAGGATGAAACAACCTACTATGTAGAATAATTCTATTGGAAGGCAAACCAGTTCTAGAGACTGGAGATAGTGCAATTATCTAAAGGCAAACCCAACAATTTGCCAAAGAATACACCAAATAGTGAAGGAGCTACGGGACCTCGTGGACCTTTTGCTCGAGAAAGGCTGCCAAGACCCAGTAGAGAAGCGCTCCGACTAACTGATGAAAGGATGATATCAAATAACACTTTGGCTAGTTAGCTACTAAGGAATGGGGCAGCAACCTAAAGAATGCCTTCTCAACCATCCCCATCTACTTTCCTTTCCAAATGAGCATTGCCAGCCTCTAGGGGTATTGCAGACAACATAGAAAAGGAAACACTTCTATGCCCTTGAACTATAATAAAAAACATAGGTTAACTAACCGTCGGATCAACGGGTCATATCAATCCCTCCTTCTAAGAACTGGGTCGATGAATCATCGCTCCAAGGCCGTCTGTTTGCCAGACATCCGACCAAAATTCCTCTTGGAATCGATGAATTATCACCCCCAAGGTCGTTGGACATCCGACCAAAATTCCTTATGGAATCGATGAATTATCGCTCCAAGGCTGTCAGGTCATTGGACATTCGACCCAAAATCCCTTCGCGAACGTGATGGTCCTTCATAAACTAAAGCATCGTGAAGGTGCATCGGCTTATTGGTGGTCACTGATCCAGAATTCATTGAAGTTAGTGAAACCATGCTCCGAGGCTATGAATCGACAATGACATTAGTCACTCCGTAGAATCAGTTGAATAACTTCTAATGACCAAAGAGGCGAACATTGTTGAATTCCATAGCTTCGAAGTCGCTCAAAGAAACTAAACCAAAGATAAAGGCTTTCCCATGCTTTAATCATCTTGGAGGCACGACCATACCCACTGGATCGAGGGTAACCAGACAAGTTGTGGAGAAACCCTAGGTACAGTTCAAGAATGCAAATAGCCCTATGGCAAGGGGGACACTGCACAGGCTGAGTAACCATAAGGAAGATCGAGACTAATCATATCACAGTTCTGTTACGCCCGATCAAAATTTCTGGCATTCTGACAACTATGGATTTAACGATCTAGCCAGTGCAACAAACGAAATACAAGCATAATACTTGCCCACTTCTTTCGAACTCCTACTTTAACGCTCTTGTTGACCAGTTCCTCTTCCTCTTAGACCGTATGCCAGTTGAAGACTCATTCTCTAAAGGCAGTTTGGGCCAAGAGCTAAAAGTCTTGCCCTGAACTCCCACAGGCTCTTTCTTTATATCCATCTTAATGCGGTCAGCTATAGATCTCTCTACCATAGATACATGATCTATTTGGGCGTATATATCTTCTTGAAACATGGAAGGATCATCCAAACCATGGTTACCTAAACCAAAAACTACTTAGCTTCTTGAACCTATACAACCGTGTTCATGTAAACAACTTGCTGAGTCGACGGGGTCAAATCAACTCGAAAATCATTGTTTAGCTACTTAGACCAGTCAAAGCCCAAGTATGCTCCATCTACTCTCCAAGTCAAGGAAAGCGAATCGACTCAAACCGTTAGATCGACGGAAAATCTCGATCCCAGCCTTCTAAGAACTGGTGTTGCTCCAACAACATCGGGAAGGTCCAAACCCTCGTGCATCACTTCTTAAGCCATGGAACCATGCTCTTGAAGCATGAACTCCTCATGTTACTTAAAGATTGGCAACATTGAGAAGTTCCAAACCATTTCGGATCGACAGGTCATATCAATCCCATAAGCCGCACATTTCGTAAGCCTTGCACCCCAAAAGGCGTGCATCCCATAAGTCGCACAATCTTATAAGCCGTGCCACCCATAAGCTGTGCATCACTTCTTGAGCCATGGAATCACACTCTTAATGCACGAACTTCACACGTTACCCAAAGATTGGCAACGTCGAGAAGCTCCAAACCGTTGTAGATCGACGGGTCGTATCGATCCTATAAGCCGTGCATTTCATAAGCCACACACTCTCAGAAGCTGTGCATCTCATAAGCCGTGCACTCTCATAAACTATGCATCTCATAAGTTACCTAAACACTACACAATGTTACTCCGACATCATCATAAGACCGTCAAAATTTTCTAAGTACTAGTGTTGTCTTGACAACACTTGGAAACTTTTTTATTAAAGACTAACAGGAATTGATCCCTACCACCCAAAAGGACCAACATTGCTCCAACAATGCCGCAAATTTCCAAAACAAAAATTTCAACAAAGAATTTCGATCTTTGAGCAAAACGTCTAAAGTTAAGACATTCAAGTCTTGAGCTCCAAGATCAAGGAGCTACGATACAATTTTGACTGGGGGCATCTAAATAGCCTCCCAAAATATCAAGTCTCGCATCCAGTGTTCGAAGTAATTAGCCCCGTGGACGGGGGATACATAAGACACCAACACTTGGTTGGATAAAAAATCACTCCATGGTTTTGTTACGTCGAACAAGAATTTTGGCAATTGCAATAGTACTAAGCAATATAGTACATAGAACGACCGTGGAATTAAAAGGGAAACTGGTCCAACCTACTAGACCTCGATATTGCCTCAGCAACATTAAGAACTCCAAACCATCGTATCAACAAGAAAATCAAACTCCTTAAAATCCATCGTTGCTCGAAAATAGGCAATAGAAGGAGGAACTTACCGTCGATTTGAGAAAGAAGATGACGGAAGATGTTTCCAAAATCAAGTCATCGAATCACCGACTTCTAAAGAGAAAAGAAGGTGCTCGACCGAGTACTCGAACCACAACTTGTTGTAATCCAGCATAGCCCAAAGATTGGCAATGCCCGGAGGGAATAACTCATCTTTCATCTATCTGACACCGGTCAGAGACTAGCGATGTTAGAAAGGATAATTTTCGATCGTCATAGATTCATTATGGCCTAGACTTTAGCCTCATTTAGTGTAATCAACCATGAAGGGACCGATCAAATACCTTGACTCCTACTTGCAGAAAACTAGCTGTCATCCGAAGACTAGAGAACGACAAGGAGAGAACATTTAGAATCAATAAACTAAACCACCGATTCCTAACATTTGGAACCAATGAATAAGGTGGATATCCACAACAATGTTAATGCCCTAGCATAGCATATATGGCATGGAACAAGCGAAGTTAATTGTCATAGACTCAAGACAAACATTATTGAACTCTTTTGATCCATGATTACGATGGGAAGAGTGCAAGCGTACTTAGGGGCAATGTAACGGCTTGATTGTGTCAAAATTGGGCACAACACTCTTCGGGAGTCGTTGAAGAGATAATAGTCAAGAATGCAAGTTCAAAACAGATATTATCTAACAAAAACTCCAATCAACAGTAAAGTAAATGCGTAGACAAGCGATTTATAGTGGTTCGGCGTGTTGCCTACGTCCACTGTGAAGTTTTTTGATGTTTTATTGATTCTCTTTCAATGATTACAAGTTGTTACAGCGATCAACAGTAAGTTACAACTGGAAATTCGAAATCAACAATCAAGTTGTGATATAGGATGATGGAGATCTTGATCCGGCAGAGTCTCGGCGTCTCCGAGTCAGAAGATCCCTTTTCTGTTGGCCCTGGGGCTCTATTTATAGGCGTAGGCTGCTGATATTTCGCTGAAAACTCGGGAGACCACGTCTGGCACGTGAGGGGGCCCACATGCACGGTCTCAGGAAGTTTGGGCCCACTTTGGCATTGGTTCGAACTCCATTCGAACCGATCAAGAATTCATCCAATTGAGGTGAAATTTGGTGTGGACATTCTTCAACATGTGCACAAGATTCAGTGAAAATTTCGTGGCATTTGGATCAATAGGTTAGGAGATATCTTGGATTCGAAATTGGATCTTTGGCATAGCTGTCTGGTTCGAACCCATGTATTCGAAACGATGGTTTCGAATCCATCATGGCACGCGGCTTCGTGGTGACGTGGAGCGCAAACTTCGAATCGATCCGGACTTCACTCCGTGTTGACCGCTTCGACTCCATGTATCTCGGCGCATTCGAACCGATGGAAGACACGTCATCGTGGCTGGTTGACCCAGTGGGTTCGAACGAAGTTACTCAGGATGGGTTCGAAGATGGTATCACAGATGGGTTCGAAAAAGGCCTCTGTGATGGGTTCGAAGCATGGCTTCGGGAGGATGGATTCGAAGGTAGGAATGCTGGGTTCGAACATTGGTTGATTCGAAGCACTTTCTCTTGATGGGTACGAAGGAAGACCATGGAATGGTTTCGAACTAGATGGAGTCGAACCTGATGGGTTCGAAGGTGGCGTGACTGTGCTATGGGTTCGAACACGGTGCTTGCTCGGATGGATTCGAAGCATGGCCAAGCTTCTTGGGTTCGAACTAGGGAAGGTCCCGGTTGGATTCGAGGTGATGGGTTCGAACCGAGCAAGGTTCATTTCTCTCAACTCGAATCCATCATAACTTGAGCATACGACCTTGGATTGACTTGAAATTTGAAATGCTGACTCCTGTGGTCTTTCTTGCCCGGTCCTATCAACTGTAGCTCAATCTGGACTCGGATAAAATTCAGTGATATCCATGGCGAAAGGAAGTACGATCAACCTCTGAGGCGAACTGTCCTTCGCTTTCGATCAATCTTTTGGTATCGCGGCTTTGCCAAAAAGCGGGATAACATTTTGCCCCCAAAGTACGTCTTGTGGGAACATGACGTGCTTTGAATTGCTGCAATCTCTCTCTGAACAATCATTGCCCTCTTTTTTGTCGTAACTCGTATGTTGTACTGCTGTAACCTTGTGCTGATATGATTGATTGTTGTATAATAGTGCTTAGCCGTTGGCTGTCGCGTTTGTAACAGGATGAGTGTTTGATCCCTGTGAATATTCAAAATCGAACGTTAGTTCAACATGTATGCGCATATGTTAATTTGACCCTTGTTAACGTCGTGCGTCCACGAGTTGTTGTCAGTTTGGTTTGCTATAGAATTTCGTATTGATTCTCTCCTGAACCAACTTTGAAATTTGAATTGAGACAACGCTTGGTGGTTGTTTTGAAAGGTTCCTTCGTATCGATCCTCTCCTGAACTGATGTAGAAGGTTAAAGGAATCGAATTTGTATTGCGCGAGCGCGACGTTTCGAACCGATGCATTCGAGCATTGATGGGTTCGAAACCCACATTTGTATGGACGCGGTACGCTCGCTGCTATGATGGATTCGAAATTGACATTCGAATCGATCTGAAAGGGTGGAGTACACTTGTGTAATGATGGTTTCGAAATTGACATTCGAACCGATGTGAGGGGATGGTTTCGAGACTTGTGTAGTGATGGGTTCGAAGTTGACATTCGAACCGATGTGAAGGGATGGTTTCGAGACTTTCGTTCGTGGCAGTGGTCCGTGTGCTTCACACGATGGAGCCTCAAGCGTATGGGTTCGAAAGTGGATTTTGAACCGATTCTGCATTCTGACCTGTTGCAATCGGTCAAGTCCACCGGCACGCGAATCGATTCAGTTATCTCCAACCCCCCATATAAATAGCAAAGACCACGACATTTTTCACTTTTCACTTTTACTGTTGCCTGCTTTTTACTGTGCTGTTCATCGTCTCAGAGCTCCAAAAGAGAAAACACAGTGTCGCTCCTTCGAACCATTCAAGATCTGAATCTTCAATTCCTTGAATTCATCATCCAAACTAGGTAATTAGCCTCGGATTCAAGCAGCGAAGTCATTTCGAACCTGTTTCTTTTTATCGATTGCATAGCTTCGAGATTAGCAAAACCAGATCTGGTTTGGGAGGGATTCGAACCGATACGTAGGCTCGAGTTCGAATTGATGACGGTGGCGTCTTCTTACTGGATTTCGAATCGATCCTTGGAATGTCCTTACTGGGATGTGTAGTTCGCATCGATCAAGGGAATCGAGGGGTCCATTCGAACCGATGAGTTCGAACCCATAGGCTATCGTTTCAAAGTCCACAACTTCGTACCGATACGAAGTGGATCGTTTCGAATGCGAGTGATGCGGAGCTGAGGTTTTCTCATTGGTTCGAACTAGTCATCTGTTTATCGGTTCGAAGCGTGCCAGGATGGGTTCGAAAGCATTGTTTCGAAGCGACGTCTGGATGGGTTCGAACGCATGGGTTCGAAGCGACGTCAGGATGGGTTCGAACGCATGGGTTCGAAGCGACATCAGGATGGGTTCGAATGAAGTCCTGGTGATGGTTTCGAACCCTTCATGATGGATACCAAAATTTGAAATTTTCCAAGCATAACTCCGACGAGCTTCATTCCTGCATATTTGGACTTGAATATTAAACTGCATACATGACTACCTTATGAAGCTCGTCGATGGAACTATAACAACTTCTACCCGAACCAATTTCCATCATGGAAACGGACTGGTGATGACGGTCAGCGATGACGGTCATTATAGCTGGACTCCGTAACCTTGTCGTTTGCATATTCCTTCTCTGCAACATTTATTCAAGTAATGCATGTCACTGCACAACACACGCTCATACACGTTACACTGGGGAACGCACGGGTTTTTGTCGTCTAACGATAGTTTCTCGTGAGTTAGCTAGTTATGGAACCGTCAAGTTCACGGCAGCAGGAGACTCAAATTGCAGTCTCTCCGAGGCTAGAGATTCCGGATATTGATCCTGAGATTATTGGTCCAGCTCCGGATGAACTTCTCGATGCGTCGTTCATTGCCAATCCATCAGATTCCATTCCGTCCAATATCTATGAAGACATGTTGGGGAGAATATGTTTGAGACACGGCCTGTCGCTGGATGATGTGCTACTGCCGGGGCCGAATGATAGACCGCATAATCCACCGGAGGGATATACGGCATTTAACTGCCACGCGTGCGCGACCGGGACACTTCCTCCATTCAACGAGTACATAAGGGAAGTATTGTCGTTCTTGAGGATCGCCCCATCTCAGCTGCACCCGAACGGATATGCTTCGATCAATAGCATGTTCATCGCATTTATGGAATATCTCCATCGACCACCGCTCCCAATTGAGATCAGATACTTGTTCAATTTCAAAACTCGGGGTGATTATCCCTCCTTCACATTCCTGGAAGCGGTGAGAAACTGCCAAGTGGTTACCGGGTCTTGGACCAGGTTGAGCTATTATAGGACAGAATGGTTTTATGTCAGATGTCCTCCTGGATTCGCCCGACGATGGCTATTCAGACGTGAGTATAGTTGAGTTCGTAAATAATTACTATGGCAATCGCAGCCGAAGTGGAATTTATGTTTTATCTTTTTTTTTTGCAGCGGTGATTCAGCGACCTGAAGGCGAGCACTTTAGGGAGATGGTGCGAATGCTTCGAGAAGTCCCGGATGGAGATAGGGATATCGATGTGTTATTGACGGATAGGAATCTCCGGGCCTGCGGTTTGATCGAACAAGGGCAGAGCATAAGCTTTGAAGTGGCACTACGGGTCGTCTCGAAGAAACGAGTCAAGCACAAGAAACCCAGGGTTACCACAGCTGAGGAAGCGGACTCTGAAAGAAGCCACACTGATGATGAGCCGCTGACCGGGCCTACCGACGCAGCTCCGGATGTCGCGGAGCAGAGAAAAGGCAAGGCTGCCATGGTTAAGTCAAGTAAGAAGGGGAGATGGAAATCGGTCGTCACGGCCCGTTCTGCTCCCGGAGTTAGAATCTCGGAGACGTCTCCTCCGAGAACTGAAAATCTTTTTGAAGGGCTTGCCGATCTTCCAATCCCGGACGATGTGTCTTTTCAACATGATGCCGGGTTGGAGGAATTCCATCGCACCTTAGAATTGAACGAGCCTCTTATTACTAGCGAGGTCGACACTTCCGGTTGGTCGGGGGGAATGCATATTCATACACATTTCACGACACTGCATAACCTTTGACTGAAAACTATCTGTTTTGAAAGGTGATTAATTCTATTTTATTTTGCTTCGCAGATATCATGTCTAAGCGAGGTTCGATGCTTGGGAGTCTTCGACACGCCCGTAAGCCTTCATATTACGATTCGTGTAGACGTGAAGGGGATAGAGGTTATGATCAGGGGCGTCCTGGGTATTATGACCAGGGACGTTCTGGGTATTCTAGTCACGAGATATATGACACGGACAGGGGTTATAAGCGTCGATCGCGGTCGCGTACTCCTCCTCCTTCCAGAGATCCCGTACAACCTCCTGCTCATGTCCCTCATCCTTCCGAGTCTTCTCGATATACGTCGGTTTCTCAAGCTTCCCGATCCGAGGCGATGACCCCGATAGTCGCAGAGCAGCCTCCTACAGAGATCTCGGGAGAAGGGGCAATTAGACTTGCGCAACTAAAAAGGGAGTTCCCGAATATCTGCTTCGACAACTACGTCTTTCCCCCGAACCTGAAAAGAGTCCCGCCGGAGGCTGAGCGGTTAGCGCTCGACTATGTGCATGACTTCTACTCCCAATACAAGGCATGGTATAGGGCGGCCGATAAGGCATCGACGTTGGCCTTCGAACGAGCTGCTACCATTGAAAAGCTTCAGACCGAGCTGGCTCAAAGAGACCGCATCATACAAGTGCTGAATACTGAGGCTGAATCGTCTCGAAAGTCGGAGATGGAGGCTCTTACAAAGGTTGACGAAGCTCAAGCAGCCATGGATAGAATGAAAAAGGAGCACTATGTTACGGTGGAAGACATGGGCCACCGGAACACTGTCGTCACTGCTGAGCGGGATGCGGCGTTAAAAGAACTTAACGAGCTCAAGGCTAAATTTGTTGAGATTATTAAAGATAGAGATGACGCGCATAACACGGCGCAAGAGGCCTGTGAGCAAGCCGTAGTGCTTCGCACTGAAAGAGATGTGGCCGTGGCCAAAGTTCAGGCGGTCGAAGCAGAGGTGGAGGAGAAGGTTCAGAATGCAGAGGCCAGGCTAGAGGCTGATATTGAAGATTTGCTCATAACTTACAACGCCAATGTGTTAAAGCATAGAAACTTGGCCTGGCTTCAAGATTATCCAGTTCACCTTCGTAGCGCTTGGGACCGATTGGTTGAGGAGGAAGAGGAAGCGCACCCGGGTGAGGCAGTCGATCGATTCGAACTTGAGAATCGGCTGCTCACAGACGATGAGAAGAAGGTTCTTCATGACGCTATCATCACTCATGAGAAGGAAATGATCGGTGGTCGCTCCCTGGAAGTCGGAGAGGGGTCAGGCGTTGAGCACCATTCTGCTGTTACTGAAGTCACCACACCATCTTCGTCGGTTCCTGTGTCTGTGGTCAGTTTGCAATCTGTTCCTGCTTACGACCCGGAACAACTGCGCTTATCTCCTATTCATGAGCATACTTCTGAGGCCGTTCAGCCGTCTGCGAGCCAAACTGGGGAAGGTATTCCGAAGTTATCTCAAGCGTTTTCTGAATAGAGTGATTGTTTTGTAGCAGTTTTTTAATAACTTCTTATTTTTTGCCTAGTGACTGGAGTTGCGCCAACTGTCGTGGCTGAAGAATCGAGCAGAGGAGATAAGGCCATCGCTACCGAGACTACTGTTGTAACCGCGGTATCTGCTGAGGCGGCGCAGGGGGGATCCTTATCCGCTGACGAACAAATGGTGAGCGAACTGCTCGGTGAGCAGGGTGGTTCTTTCTCTGACTTGCCATTTATCATCGTTAGTAGCCTCCCGCCGTCCTCAAGTTCTTCAATGCAAACTGCGGATGCCCCCAGCCAGACCCAAGCGACTCGAGATGAGGAAATTTTGGCTGAGATCAATGCCGAAATAGAGGCTGCGGGGCAGAGCGGTGACGTCGGCGGCAGCACGGCGGCGCAGAGTCCAGCACCTGCTACGGTAGCGCCATCGGGTGGCACTGTCTCAATTTCCGTTGCGGATCCAGTCCCCCCTACTCCTTCGGTGAGAAGCCCCCACATAGATTCAAGCTTCGAGGAGGATATTGACATCATGCCTCCAGTCGAAGAGCCACCGCCGGAGAGGAGACATTCAAAACGAAGAATCTCTATCCCTAGTGACACTGATGATGTACCACTATTAAGAAGGAAAAAGAAGAAATAAATCAGCTTCTTAAGTAGATGTTTTGGTAGATAGGTACTTGTCTTCGTTTCTTGTCAGTAGGTCGTGTATAGATGCAGGTTCGGCCCCTGCTAGTAGGCATTCTTTTTTGGAAGAACTTATCTGCGTGTAAGTCCTTGTTTTAAGTTAGTTGAAATAAAATTTTATTTCTTTGTTTCAACTCTTGTTTCATTTGTGCTTAAGTACTTGCAGTGTCTTGTTTTCGGTCCGGTGTACTTGTGGTGTTTTTATCGTTTAAGTAGAGTTCGTCTCATTTTCCAAGTCTGAAGATCTTGGTCACACGTCGTGATTGATGAATGAGTTGAACTTCGGACGTTGCATCACTTCGGTTAGTGATCAATATTTAGCTTTCGTGCCCCCCAGTTTTGGGGAACAACACTTGTATTTATGATGGTTGATCGCACTTGCTGCAAGTCTTGAGCACACGTCCGCCTTCCGGGGACTTAGAATAATTTGAGATCGATAACCTGGTTTGCATTCCAGGAGTTCGAGTGTTATTGATGCTTGTAACATGGTTCGCGCTCCGGGAACTTGGGAATGGTGTTCACATTCCAACTTGCACTCTAGTAACTCGGAGTTAGTATTAACACTTTAGTTCGCACTACGGGAACTTTGACTTGGTGTTGGTGCTCCAATTCACACGCCGGGAACTTGGATAAAACATGTATGTTTGGGTTCGTACTTCAGGAACCCGGAATTGACATTTATACTCCAACTCGCACTTCGGGAATCTGGAGTTTGCACGGATGCTTCGGTTCGCGCTCCGGGAACCCGTAACTTATGTTCATCCCCCAATTCATGTTTTGGGGATCATGGAGTCGGTGTTGATACTTCGGTTCGCACTCCGGGAACTTCGAATTGATGTTTATACTCCAATTCACACTCTGGGAATTTGGAGTCCGCACTGATGGGTTAGTTCGCGCAGTGGGAACGAATTATTAAATGTTTATACTCCAATTCGCGCTGTGGGAATTTGGAGCCCGTTCGCGCTCTGGGAACGAATTGTTAAGTGTTTATGCTCCAATTCACGCTGTGGGAAGTTGGAGTCCGTTCGCACTCCGGGAACGAATTATGGAATGTTTATACTCCAATTCGCGCTCCGGGAATTTGGAGTCCGTTCGCACTCTGGGAACGAATTATGGAATGTTTATACTCCAATTCGCGCTCCGGGAATTTGGAGTCCGTTCGCACTCCGGGAACGAATTATTGAATGTTTATACTCCAATTCGCGCTCTGGGAATTTGGAGTCCATTCGCACTCCGGGAACGAATTATGGAATGTTTATACTCCAATTCACGCTGTGGGAAGTTGGAGTCCGTTCGCACTCCGGGAACGAATTATGGAATGTTTATACTCCAATTCACGCTGTGGGAAGTTGGAGTCCGTTCGCACTTTGGGAACGAATTATTGAATGTTTATACTCCAATTCGCGCTCTGGGAACTTGGAGTCCGTTCGCACTCCGGGAACGAATTATGGAATGGACTGTCGTGTGTTGGTCCAGTTCAGCCTTCGATGTGTTGGCTTGCCCCCGAGCTAGGGTTTCACTTATTGAGTGTCCGGTTGTAACGCAGTCACTCGCTATTTGAATAAATTCCATTGTTCGATGGAACTTAGCTCTTCGTGTGTCGTGATTGTTGAATGTTGTATTCGATGAATCACAGCTTTAGCTTGAAGAGATAGCATTTTATTTGCTGAAATGAGAAAATGTGGCAAAGTCAGTGCCTTATTACAAATTCAAAATTCAGAACATAAAAGAAATTGTAAAGTATTCATGGATTGAAGGAGCCTGTCATGTGTGACAGTGACGAGGTTCTTCGTCGTTCCAGGCTTCTAAATGAGTAGGCCCGCCACTGATGGCGTTTATCACCAATCTCCCACGGGGCAAGTCGAGTCCTCCTGCCTCGGTCGACTGGGTTCATTGATTGGATTGGATGGGCCCGCATCTCTGGGCTGCGGTGTCCGCACAAACTGTTCCAGTTTCCCTTCCCTGACCAGTTTTTCAACAAGGTCCTGTAGGTGACGACACTCGTTCGTATCGTGCCCGTAGCCTTCATGGAACCTGCAAAATTTTCCCGTCTGGATTTGCCTCTCCGATGACGGTCTTGGAGCAGGTTTTTCATATTGAATCGCATTACGGGTCCGCAAATACAAGTCCTCCAATGAAATATTCAAAGGAGTATAACTGTCGAACTTCGGATTTTTGCGTTGCGGACCGCGATTTTGATCTTGTTTTTTAAGTAGATTCACGCTCTCTCTTCGCCGAGCTTGTTTATTTTTAATGTTCAACTGAACTTTTCCGGAGCTCTCTCCAGATTGCTTTATTGCAACATTGCTTTGGGTTCCTCCCGCATTTGATCCTGCGTCGGTTTGCTTCCTAGACTGTTTCGCGTCTTCCCGTCTCAGGAATTGAGCTGCTTTGGCAAGGAAACGGTCCAATGACGCAGGTGGTTTCCCAGCTAGCCAATTGCCAAATTCAGAATCGGGGTCGATCCCCTTAGTTAACGCCATAAGGATGGAGTTATCATTTGGATTACTAATCTCCACACATGCAGTATGGAATCTTTCTAATTAGTGTCTGAGTGTCTCTCTGGGAGCTTGTGTGACACTAGATAGAGTGTTGACATCTTTCGGTCTCGCGACGTGCATGCGGAATTGCTCAAAGAATTTTGTGGCCAGCTTGTCGAATGAGGAGACGGATCGAGGAGGCAATCGGGTGAACCACATGGTGGCGATGCCCCCCAGGGATATGGGGAAACTACGACATTTCACAGCGTCGTCGGCTCTGGCAGCCGTCATCGACCATTCATATTTTAGAATATGTTGATTGGGATCGAAGTTTCCCTCATACATGGGCAGAGTGGGCATTCGGAATCGCCGTGGGGGTTCAGCATTAAGAATGTCGTCCGTAAAGGGAGTGTGACTTCGGGAAACTCCCCAATCGTGGTTTGTGAATCCCTGACTCTCACGAATCATCTGACGTATCATAGTTGAAAGATCCGGCATTTGCGCCGGAGTATGGTCACGTTCCATACTTCGGGTTTGAACCGGATATCATTGACGGTTCACATCATGCCTTCTCGGCTCATAGTCCTCTGGGACGTATGGTTCAGGAGTATGACCGCTTTGACGACGGTTCGGGTCCGACTGATCTCGAGCGTCGACCCCTGGTTCAGCCGCAACGCTAGCGGTGCGGTATTCAGCGGTGCGGTATTCAGCGGCGTGGTGAGGAATGGCACCCCCTCGAGAGGAGGGTCCGGTTTGGAAACTGGCTGACAGACCAACTCTTATTTGTCCAACGGTCAATATCGGTTGGTTTCCAGCGGGTGGCATACGACCCTCATCTAATCGGGGTCGTGGAGGTCGATTATGATAATAAGAAGATGAAGAACTTTCGCTGGAAGAACGAGAAGCACGATCTCTCATGGATCTCTTTCGTTTCCGGCGATCCAGCTTGTTGATTAGCTCAGCGTTAGCGCGTAGTTGTTCTTCTAGTTGTCGCCGACTCTAGGTCAGCTCTTGAAGTAACAACTACAATTCTTGTCGGGTAACCGGACCCGACGGTTCTGAGTGCCCAGTGGCATCTTGATTAGATGGTGGTAGAGGGGCAGGATTCTATCTATCCTGTTCCTCTTGATTGACGGCATTCGAGGTGGTTCTTGTGCTAACCATCTTTACAGTTGAGTTCCTTTCCTAGACTTTATGCAAATCTGAATAGAAGGGAAAGAAGTTGGATTTAACGATCTGGATCTCTCTCTTAGATTTATTCAATCCGGTATCGATGACAGATCCAACGAGCAGGAGAAAATCTGGGTTTTCTCAGTGAAAGCACCAAAGTGTTTGTGTCAAAATTGGGCACAACACTCTTCGAGAGTCGTTGAAGAGATAATAGTCAAGAATTCAAGTTCAAAACAGATATTATCTAACAAAAACTCCAATCAACAGTAAAGTAAATGCGTAGACAAGCGATTTATAGTGGTTCGGCGTGTTGCCTACGTCCACTGTGAAGTTTTTTGATGTTTTATTGATTCTCTTTCAATGATTACAAGTTGTTACAGCGATCAACAGCAAGTTACAACTGGAAATTCGAAATCAATAATCAAGTTGTGATATAGGATGATGGAGATCTTGATCCGGCAGAGTCTCGGCGTCTCCGAGTCAGAAGATCCCTTTTCTGTTGGCCCTGGGGCTCTATTTATAGGCGTAGGCTGCTGATATTTCGCTGAAAACTCGGGAGACCACGTCTGGCACGTGAGGGGGCCCACATGCACGGTCTCAGGAAGTTTGGGCCCACTTTGGCATTGGTTCGAACTCCATTCGAACCGATCAAGAATTCATCCAATTGAGGTGAAATTTGGTGTGGACATTCTTCAACATGTGCACAAGCTTTAGTGGAAATTTCGTGGCATTTGGATCAATAGGTTAGGAGATATCTTGGATTCGAAATTGGATCTTTGGCATAGCTGTCTGGTTCGAACCCATGTATTCGAAACGATGGTTTCGAATCCATCATGGCACGCGGCTTCGTGGTGACATGGAGCGCAAACTTCGAATCGATCCGGACTTCACTCCGTGTTGATCGCTTCGACTCCATGTATCTCGGCGCATTCGAACCGATGGAAGACACGTCATCGTGGCTGGTTGACCCAGTGGGTTCGAACGAAGTTACTCAGGATGGGTTCGAAGATGGTATCACAGATGGGTTCGAAGAAGGCCTCTGTGATGGGTTCGAAGCATGGCTTCGGGAGGATGGATTCGAAGGTAGGAATGCTGGGTTCGAACATTGGTTGATTCGAAGTACTTTCTCTTGATGGGTACGAAGGAAGACCATGGGATGGTTTCGAACTAGATGGAGTCGAACCTGATGGGTTCGAAGGTGGCGTGACTGTGCTATGGGTTTGAACACGGTGCTTGCTCGGATGGATTCGAAGCATGGCCAAGCTTCTTGGGTTCGAACTAGGGAAGGTCCCGGTTGGATTCGAGGTGATGGGTTCGAACCGAGCAAGGTTCATTTCTCTCAACTCGAATCCATCATAACTTGAGCATACGACCTTGGATTGACTTGAAATTTGAAATGCTGACTCCTGTGGTCTTTCTTGCCCGGTCCTATCAACTGTAGCTCAATCTGGACTCGGATAAAATTCAGTGATATCCACGGCGAAAGGAAGTACGATCAACCTCTGAGGCGAACTGTCCTTCGCTTTCGATCAATCTTTTGGTATCACGGCTCAACCCATAACATCTAATCTTCTATAAGTACTTGGAATTTAGCATTTGGAAATAACGGGTTCCGCAAATGGAAGTTAGTTTGCAACAAAAATCGACTAAAGAAATTTTGACCATACACAAGAGCAACCATGGAATTGGTTAAATAATGACCCTGTACTGCCAAAGGGAGCATTTGACGGTTATAAGCAAAGCAAATTAACGGAGATGCTTGGGATTCTCATCCTTTTAGAAAATGGCATATCCTAGAGTTAAGCAACGTTAAGAAAATAGCCATATTGGGTTGAAAGGAATCTACTCAACTCTACATGATTAGATGAATGATTCAATCCTTATAAATATTACTTTAACACTGCCTGAAGATATGCGACACTAAGAAAAGACTTGTATAATCCAATCAACGAAGATCTATTTTTCGAACACCGAAATTGGTATGCAACTGGATTAAAAGCACCACCATGTCAGTGGGAAAAATCGATCCCAACCTCATGAGTGTTAGTGTAGCCCCTACAACGTTGAGGCATTTTCTCTCTTTATAAGTGCTAGTGTTTCCCCAACAACATTGAAAAACTTTCTACTTCCTAAGTATTGATGTTACCGGACAATGTCTGGAAACTTTCTATTTCCTAAGTACCGACGTTGCCCTGGCAATGCTGGAAACTTTCTATTCCCTAAGTACCGACATTGCCCCGAAAAATGCCGAGAAATTTGTTATTCACTAAGTACAGCGTTGCCTAGGTAACGCCAATAAAACTTTAATCTAGAGGGTTAATGAGAAACACTCACTACAGTGAACCATCAACGCACTAACTTTCGGAGATCGAAGTTTGTTCTCGACTAAGTTCTACCCTTGTTTTCGAAAAACTACTATTGTCCGAAGATAGGCGATGGCAGGATGACATAATCTTTTATAGGTCAATCGGGCCGTTTAACCTGACATCGCAAGAATCGGCCAATGTATGGGAATAAAGCTACGTAGAAACAAAATCGTAGGATTGAATTGCTATGTTGCTTAGAACCAAGCAGCTAGGTTATCAATTCCCAAAGATAGGAGTTGACATATGAACAAAACTTCCATGATCACGTCAGCAACCAAGAAAAGCATGCATAGACAAGGACAAGCGAAAACAATCATGGAAGGTCAGAAATAGAATCTTTGAACTTCCTCAATTCTAAAATAGGATTGAGAGCTGAACAGGGAGTAATTGAGCAATTCGCCTCATGCCTTTCCATCTCTCGCAAGCATCAAAGTACGAGCGTTCGAAATAGCTAATCCTGCAAACAAGAATAGGCACAAAAATTCTTAGTCTAGACCGTGAAGTTGGTTAGATAACAGTTTCATTCTACCAAATAGACATTTCTAACAACAAATTGCCAATAAGGGAAATGAAGGATTCAATTTTTAGAAATTAACCTTTGCTCACAGTATGGCGATAACGAGAAGGATTGATGACCTATTTATGGTCCAACTAGATCATTCGGTTCCAACTTGTGGGAATATACCATCACCCAAAGATTGGTGATGCTAAGAAGAGAGCTATGAAATGAAATTATCAACACATTATCTTTTGGAAACAGAGGCAAAAGCTTAATTAAGTCTTTAATCCTTCCTTCTGGAATCTTATGATATCCGAAGATCCACAACATAAAGGAAAAATCCACAGGGTTGAGTCATCGGTACATGAGTTTTCGAAGATAGAAACCAAAACCTGATTAGGATCTTAACATTGGAATCAGAAGGATTTACTTTAGCAAAAGATGCCAAAAACACATTTTCTAATGCACACCGACATCATTACAAAACTCATATCTTGGGATCAAATAACAAAGTCACTAGTTTATGAAGATAGGAGCTATCATGTCAATCAAACTGGGCAATCAAACTTATTACTCAGGAGACCTAGTCTCCTAAAACATGTTGGTTCAGTAGTCAAAGCAATCAGCCCTATGGACTGGGGCATATACACCAATGCTTTGTCAAACGATTTCAACAGAGTATGAACTTGATTGAACATAAATAAGAACAGTCATGGAACTGGCTAGGCCAATCTACCTCATTGTTCCAAAAAGGAAAATTTCAAAACTGAGGAATTAAGCTAATAGTCCCCGAAGGCAAAAGCTAATGTGTAGATTGAATTCCAAAAACCACAAAGGAAGCATATTCGCGATCGAATTACTCGTGCACTAGTTTTCGAAGACTGAAGCTATACCTGATCGAAATTCAACTACAATTCTACAAGAGAAACCTTATAATTTAGCCATACTCAATCTCCCGAAATAATGGGAATAAAGTGAAAAACCTAAGCTGCAAGGGGTCCAGCTTCTGAAGGGATGGAAGTTCCTCCGTTAGACTAAAGATTGGATGACCAGAAAGTCATTTTCAATAACAAAACTTAGTGTTCAACATTGTCAGCTTGTTATCTATATAGAGTGGGCTCGATGTCCCGAGCACCATAAAAAAATCGTCTTATGTAGATAGCTCAACCGTGCAAGAATAACAAGTCATGTCACACTTTATGATTATCTTTCTTGAGACTCACCCGTTATCGATGATGAAGCCATCGTCTGGAGCGACATGGGAAGCTTTCTTTTCATGATCACTAGAAGTACAGAAATGGGAAAAGCAATATGATGGAATCATACATTATATCCAATTTTGGAATAAATCATCACACTAGAATTCAAAACAATGATAGATGCTTAGCCAAGTCCTTGAAAGGAGACATTTGAAGACCGAAAGCAAGACACGGCTCTGAAATGATGCACACTCGTCTGAAGAAAAACGAAATGAAGTAAAGTGTTTAAGATTAGATTAGTCAGGCACTTAGGTAAGCAAAAGATGTTCTTGTTGAAAATTTTCTATGTATTCAGATCGGTACCGATCTGATCCAACTGGATTGATACTGACCCTAAATTCTTCATCCAAACCACCCCGAACTCCTATGACATGTTCTACCCAATGTATGTGTGCACTCCGAAGACTATCAAGTTAAGATTGCTTCATAATCCTGAGCGATGAGGATCCACATTAAAAGATGAATGTCTAACCAATACATCACAGATAACTTCTCGGGATAGTTCAAGTTAATACACAATGCTCCTTGAAATGGAAACACAGAGATAATCAATTCCAGAGCACATATTGTTTTCAACAAAAGCGTACTCTGGAGGGAAATGTAAATCGGGTTTCTAACCCGTCAATAGGAGTTAGGACATCTAGATTAAGCCCAAATGACTTAAAACGTGATAAAAGCACTTAAAAGAGCAAAAGGTTGGCCAATAAGAAAATTCATTGTAATCTACTTCGATCGGCACTGATCCGATTCAATCAGGTCGGTACGGATCCGAATTGTTGAATCACGAGATCTTCAAATCTTTTACATCATGACCCTATGCCTCTACTAAGCTCACCTATCAAGTTTGGCAAAATTCCAAGCAACCTAGTTCATGAAATGAAGACTCACCTGATCTTTACATATTTTTAGCCGTTGTTGGACCAAAGCAACTGAAAATGGACCTACAAAGGTCATACGGACCCGGATTGACTTGAAATTTGAACGGAACACTTAGAATACATAAAAGAAGCTTCACATCAAAAATCAACTCAATTGGCAAAGAAAATTTGGATCGATACAGATCCAAAGTTTGGATCGGATCCAACCCAACTAAGTTAGGCCCCTCAACCTGAGATTCATTATGTGGGTCCAACCCAAAGTTTCGTTTGATTTTGATAAGCATCTAGTGAGTTATGGATGGAATTCTTCCAAATTGAACTAGTTTATCGAATCAGGTCTGACCCACCTAGGATGGCCCTTGCCTTATGAGATTCAATCTGGAGGCTCTCTTACTCATGCAAATTGCATGTATGAAGTTTCATGTCATTTAGTTAAGTATTGAGTGAGTTATGGTTGGATCTCCTAAGACCTAGAAGAACAAATTCGAAAGTAAGCTATGGGTTTGGATGACCATCAATCCGACTCGATTGGACCATCGAAAATCCAAATACTTGGCTCGGATCCTCTTGGAGGCTCTCATACTTATATACATTGCATTTATGAAGTTTTATGTCATTTGGTTAAGCAGTGAGTGAGTTATGGAGGATCTCCTACAAACGGATGGATTGGATGATCCATGAATACAAATGATCAAACGAATTCCAAACAACTTGATATTCGGACAAGGCACTCAATTAAAGGAGGGGAAGATAATTAAACCGAGAGGACTTAAAAATTCACCAAGTATTCTGATAGGTACCGATCCAACCCCATCTGATAGGTACCGATCCGAACACTTAGCTTAGATAACCTCCAAAGGACTTAGAACTTAGAAATTTACTAAGTATTTGGATAGGTACCGATCCGACCCCATCAGATAGGTGCCAATCCAAATACTTTACTTGAATCACTATTGAACTTTTTAGGCTCCTTCTGCATGACGAATACAGGCTCTAGCAAAGCGGTCTTGGCCCAAGTGCTCTCCAAATCCTACAAATACCATCCCATCTGCAACAGAAAAAGGATCAACTCTGATCTCTGTTGAAACTCTGCCATTGTTTCTTCGCTTTTCTTCTCCCTCATAATAGCCATTAAAGGGCAACTAAGATCCTTTATATTTTCTCTAATAATGATGGCTTGATCTAACTTAGGAATGTAGAATCATATTGTAATCCAAACTCCTTTATAACAACAGTTGATCAATAAAAGCTATAAAGTGGACGTAGGCTTCGTTAATAGCTAAACCACTATAAAAGTCTCTTGTCTCTTTACTTCTTCTGCGATTTACTATTGCTTTTTCTATTTTATTAGCCTTGATAAATAAGGCTAGTGCTTTCACAATTAATCCAGAGTATTAATCCATTTTTTGGGTTAACAATTCCTCCTACTTCTTTCTCCATTCATGACCGCCATCTTCATCCCTTCTTCCTCTCATGTTCATAATTAATTTTCACCCAAAACAATATCAAATAAAATAAAATCAATATAGTTCATTTGATCGTTGCAATATCAAGTGGTGGTTTAAGCAATTTAGAAGTCAATTCTCAAATTGAGGTGTCACAAAGGGCAAGATCTGATTAGGTACAATGCTTATTTTATGTTATATGTTCATATATGCTCATTTATGACTCATATTGATGTATGTAACATATTTTATTGCTATTGATTTTGACTTAATTTAAAATTATTATAAATGTTGTTCTATAAATGAAATTCAAATTTATATATATATATATAATAATCTTTTTTAAACTCTCGTGTTGAGTTACGTTAATCGTTAATGATGTTATACAAATTATATTTCATTTAGTGCCAAATTTTATATCTATGTGTACAAAATCATTTATCTAAGATAGGATTTAAAATGTGCAAATTTTGTACACCAAAAATTGTTTTTATAATATATATATATATATATATATATATATATATATTGGTAGCATACATTTTAATATACGTATGCGTACTATTTTATAATGTAATATTATATTTAAATATACGTTTAGTTTACTACATTTTAATTACCTTATATATATATATATAAACAATCCTTATTTTGGCTGTGATTTAAATATGTAAATTATATATGTATATTGTATGTGTGTATATTTATTTATATGTGTGTGCATGTATGCAGATGATTTGATATACAATCACATACAGAATGTAAAAAATTAGATGTACTATAGATCTAAATGGGATTTGAAGATTATTTGATTTTTCATTTAAAAGTTAATTAATTACAATTATCCTTTTTAATAACTCATTTACATATTTTGTGCAAAATTAAGTTTATAATAAGATGAAAACACACATACTTATAGTTTAGACATATATAGTACTATTATGTGCATATACAAATCATATACATATATATATATTATAGTATATTCAGACATATGTATATGGTTAGGCATTTATATTTATGATATGCTGTGAATTTATCATATGTATATGTAAGTATAATATATATGTATATATAATAGATACAAATCCCAACATATATATGTATATGTATAGTTATACACAAGCTCATTCCTTAAGATGTTATAATGTTGGTGTTAAGAAAATGTGCACTATATTCAAATTTAATAATAAATTAATTTCATTAATATAAATTAAATAAATAAAATATTTTAAAATAAAATATGATTTTATTTCATTAATAAATTGGATCTAATGCTAGTTAATAGATTACATAGGCCCTTTAAGATCCAGATATGATTTTTTTGAAAATTTACCCATTTTACCCTCTGCCAAAACAGGACGGCCCCAATAAATAACATGTTGGTAATCAGTCCGATAAGTAATGTTTCCTTTTTTCCAAACTTTATGTTTAAAGCTATCTTCATTGTCTCTTTTTTTATATATTCTTTGAGTACGTCGACTAATAGATAGAGAGTTTCTATTAGCTAGAGGCGAATCATAAAGCCCTAGCTATTTTACTGCTATTATTATATCTATCCAATATGATAGGATTTTACAAGTTAGACTATGTACTCAGCTTTAGATATTGTATATGAGACGATATACCATTTGCATGTTTTATTATGATATTTATATGTCTTTTAATATGATATACTCTTAACCTTTTACATAATTATGTTGATATTATTTTATTCCTTCTGCCGTGAGATTTAGTTTGATGATAGTTGAGATAGATATTCCCTTTGTTATTGTTGTTATTCTACCCTTAATAAAATGTTGTCCTAAATACTTATGGAACCGATTTCTTCTATGCATGGTTTACGAGTGTTATGGAAGGCGGGCTGTTACCATGTATGACATAATGCAACATGATTTCACACATTCATAATAGTTGGTTACCTAGTTGAAACAGCATGAGTTCATGTATTCATAATAGTTGGTTACCTAGTTGTGAAGATGCCACTTTCTTAGGAGACCATTTTCAAAATGTATCCACGATGTCAAAGTCATTTAGAAGGCCGACAGTTGTAGTAGTGAGGTCTTCTGGAAGCCGTCTGAAAAAATAAAAGCCTAGGAAAGCAAGTTAGATAGCGCTCCATTATATTGCTAACTTCTTAATGAAAAAATAGTTCATTTAAAAATTTTATGAACTAAAATATAAGTGTATTGATTTTAAAGAGTCGTTTAAAAAGCTTTGAAAATTTAAACTATCATGTTAACCAGTAGTAGTAAATATTTACCTTGATTTACATAATGCACTTTTAAGATTTTATATTTTAGTTTTCATTCTTCAAGCTGTTATACAAAAATATTTTGTATCACGAAATGTCTCAATAATGCATAATTTTAAGACAACTTATATTGCAAACTTGAAATCAAAATTTATATGCAAATACCCCGCAACCATGAAATGAGTTGGAAACAAATTGACTCTTTCATTTTATGAAAAATAGACCCAATTCAATTTACTCGTTTACTAAATGGCTTAAACCAACCTAACCTACTTACTTAATGGTTAAAACAACCCAACACGTTCGATCTATTTAGGCACGTCGAGTTTATAAAAAATGACAAAAATATTCAATTATTTCAAAAAACACTAATATTTCAATTTTTCCAAGATTTAATTAATTTCTAAAATATCCATAGTTTTTCTAATTTATTAGTCTTTTCAAAAATTTTGAAAACTCAATTTTTTAGAAAACTAGAATTTTCAAAAGTTCAAATTTCAAGTAAAATAAATTCTTCCAAGACTAGGGTACTTTCGTAGTCTAAATCATTCAAAAATGCAAAGTTTTCAAAAATTCACAATTTTCTAGAGTTCAAAATTTTCATAAATATCGTACTGTTTAATAATTCAAGATTTTTAAATATTCAATTTATTTCAAAACTTCAAACATTTTAAAGTTCCAAAATTTAAAGCGCCAAAATTTCAATTTTTTTTCAAAATTTCCTATTTTTTAGATACTCAAACTTTTCGCATTTAAAGTTTTCTAAATCCAAATATATTTTTTCATAGCAAGAGCGATACTTTTTTTAAGTAAAGCACTCATTTTGGTGTCTCGGAGAATCAAACCTAAGACCTCTAGAACCATAATCTAAAGATCTTACCACTTAAACTAGAGGTCCTTTACGAAATCCAAATATTTTAAAATTTCAAATGTTTGGAAAATTGAAATTTTACAAAAAGTGAAATGAAAATCGAAGAACTAAAAGATATCACTAAAGCTCTATTTATAAGTTTACAAAATTAAACATAAATGGATAAAGTAACACTTTTGCAAAAATGGGTGAAAGTATGTATATTCTCCTATAAGAAATATTAGAAGTAAATGTAGTGCATGTACATGCCATGTGAACATGCATTCATCAATGTAACTGTAGACTCAAAAATATTTGCTATAACTATTTATCAACCATGATAAATGTTTGATGGTAAAAACTTTTGTATAGCAATATTTTTCTTTAAATGATTTTCGATTTAATTAGAAGAAAATATCGAGGAGCCTCAATCATAAATATATATATATATATATGCGATTCATATATATCACTCCGTCTCAAACTGAATTTAAGTATCAGTTTTCTACACATGTATAAAAATATTGTTCATGATCAAGATAGGAATGCACCTCAAGATAATAGTAAAATATAGTATAAATAATTTCTAATACAGACCATAGAAGAAACTTGAAAAGTTTAAGAAAAACTAAAAGGAAATAAAATAGTAAAGCTTGGTACATCATACCTAAGTCGTGATTCATAAATGACCATTTTCTCACAATACATTACCCTAATGTAAGCACCTTGAAACTTTGAATCATCATCTAGTCAGGTAGATTCAACAATATTATTAAGGTACAGAGAAGCATGGTGTTTATAACGACTTTCTCCATAAGTGTCTAAGCATACGATTAGCTCGCATCATATGAAATGTGTATATTTTGTAGATTTAATGTGCACATTGTCATGTGTTCTCAATTTGAAATGTTATGTTTAATGGCTAAAGATACATGCTATTTCCTTCATATTTAGGGTAGGTTTATCAACAGATGCTTTTTGATGCAGATGGTACCATATCCGCATCCGTATCCAATGTCATTTCCAAATATTAAATATCCACATCTACAGATACAGATAGATATCAGATGATTATCTTATTGGCAAGTAATCGATAAATAAAGAAAAATAAATATAAAATTTTGATTTAAAATAACTTTTTTCAATTGCATAAATTATAAAAGTATGAAAAATAAACAAATAATGATAATAAATAGTTTTGAGCAATCAACATATACTAAGTGCATATAATATAAACTATCAACTTAATAAAACAATAAATACATATCTTTTATTATAATAAAATATTTGTAATATAAAGTATAATCTTGATAAAAACCAGATGAATAATTTTCAAATATGGATGACTTAGTATTCACATCCGTATTTTTTCCACATATAAGATATTTATTCATTCTTAGATATGGATGTAGATGTGTTTCAGATTTTTCGTATATCCATTGACAGCCTTAATTTGATGATATAAATATAAATCATCATTTATCATGTTTGAACTAATTATGAAGGGGATAAAGCATTATACATATACATAAACATATAGAGGTGAGTTTTGGGTTCTCTTCTTATTTTCCCTAAATCACCTTTTATTTCACACTTAAATACTGTAAATTAACGTAATCATTGTAAAATGAGTCAAAACCTCGTATATTTTATTTTGGTTATCTTCCATATAAAATTTGAAGGCAATCCAGTACTTTTATCTTACTTAAAATTGTAAGTA
This sequence comes from Allium cepa, assembly GCA_030765085.1. NCBI lineage: Eukaryota > Viridiplantae > Streptophyta > Magnoliopsida > Asparagales > Amaryllidaceae > Allium > Allium cepa. The sequence goes on from CM060928.1 coordinate 595,164,806, forward strand.
GATATGAATCATAGAAAAATATTCATTTTAATCGTCAACTTACAACATTGTTGGTACTTTATGTTACCATTCTTTTTTTAAAGCCACCATTCAAAACAAAAAATAAAAATAAATTAAGTGTATTGCTAAAAGCACATAAAAAGTAATGACTGATACTATTTCTAAAGAGCACTATACAAAATCAGTCTGCATATTCTTTCATACCATCAAATATAAGTATCAGGCTACTAACTCATAAACCCTAAATTCAATCCTTCTTTATTAACGTCTTCAGAAAGCTTAGCTATCATCGTTTTCAATTCGTTACAATAAGAAAGTCCACCAGAATCATCAAGAAGCAAAGTCAAACAGCTCAACCATCTCACAGCCAGCCTTTCGGTCCTTCTCGACCATCATGTAAGTATTTTATCATAGCTTTAGCCGTGTTTGATATTTTCTCGATTCCTTAAATTTAACAATTTTACATAGTGACGACTTGCCGTTAGTTTTTGTTTGTCGCAGTTGTTTATTTTCGATTGATTCCATTTTGGATTGGCTAGCATTTGCCAACTGATGCTAGTTCCCACAAACGTCAGTGGGCTTTTGAGGAATAACATGTTCGTTTGCATTGTATGACTAGAAGATTTTATTTAATCGATTTATATTAAAGACCTATTTTTTGGTTTATTCTTTTATATGGAAAAGATTTTTTACATCGTTGATATTTATATTTATAGTTTCATTTGATGAATGAGATTATGGCAATGACATTTTTTATTGGGCATAACAGAGAAAGAGAGAACATTTGAACACATCTTATTAGAGGAAACGTGCATTGGAACTTGTAGAAGCTAAGAAAAAAGCCAATGTACAAAAATAAGTGGAAGCACATGACGATGCAAAAATTGGCCGTGAAGAGGAAGTATACAACAGTAATTCACAGAATGATGGATCAAAAGATGATATGGTGAAGGGAAGTGGGTCTAGTGAAGAAGGTTGCAATGATGATGGTTTGGATGATGGTTCAGATAATTGTTTGGATAATGGTTTGGGTGATGGATCAGATGATGGCTTGAGTTTGAATAACTCAAGGTCTAAAAGGTGCCACCGAGGAACTTACCGAATGTGATTCCTTCTACTTCAACCGTGGCTATTGCTTTCCCACCATTTAATGCTTCCTGTATACTTAAATTTTTTGAAATGCATATCACACATATTATTTGAAACAAGAAAGAGGTAGTTAAACACTTTGTAATATTATAACTTGTGTATATTAATTATAACTGTTTCATTATTTGTGAAAATTTTCATTACGGGAGAAAAGGCCACTAAATGTATTACACATTGGAGAAAGCTAAATGAGTGAAAGTTAGAGGATTAGCCAAGTCAAATTATTGAAATAGTAAAAAATTTGGGTTTGTACAATTTGGATCAATATACATAAAAACATACAGATTATGTTAATATTTTAGCTTTCATCAAGAGATGGCATCCAAAGATTAATTCATTTCATATGTCGTCCGGAGAGTTAACAATTACATTGGATAACGTTGCATAGATCTTGAAAGTTTCGATTATTGGCCATTTTATTTATAAGGAAGACAATGAACGAAATGCAAATGATCTCTTAATGGAATATCTCAGAGTAACAAACGAAGTTGCAAGGGAAGAATTACAAGATTCATATTCTATAAAGCTTAATTTTCTATTGGAAAGATTCGATGAAAGAATAAAGAAAGAAGAAAAGATCGAGAATGATTATGAAATCATTGTCCATGCATACGTACTCTAATTGGTGGGAGGTACTTTGTTTTGTGATAAGTCTGGTATGAAGGTATCGTTTAACTATTTAAAATGTTTGCCAGATGTTCATAGTTTGAGTGAGAAACCTTAGAGAATAGGGTATTAGCGTTTTTGTATCGTTAACCTGGTTTGGCTTCATGATGGGATGTTAGACAGATGGCCCGCTATTTGACATTATTGACGGTGCGTGTATTTTTTTTTTTTTTATTTCTTATTTAGACAGTGTCATAGCGCATAAAAGTTATTTTTTTAGGGATGGATTTGTGACCACTTCCCTATGATTCCTAACGCCATTTCTTGCAAAAAATAATATGATCACACTATGCCTAGAATCTGTAGGTGGGAACCTAAGAATCAGTCTGGTGATGCAACATCTGTTATAATTCGAGTTTAAAGAACAACTAGATGATTTAATTACTCAATACGTAAGTTTTAATTTGTTACGGGATTTTATTAGAAATTTGGTGATATTTAATATCTTACGCTATTTTTCAATCTGTAGATATGTTGGGATCCTTATAATAATATTAGATCTCATTACCCTTTACCCTAAGTTGAATTCTACAATGGTGTTTTATTGTGTTTTGACATTGCTGAACCATATTATCCCCATAGAGTTTTACAACAATTCGGAATATGTTAATGAATTCTAAAAACTCCTATGGATCCTAGAAAATGTCGTAGAGGATTGAATGCTAATCAATATCAGGTTGAGTATGGTAATGGGTTTTAAGTGGTTAGAACATTGGCAAGATCATTTGCTTTCTATGAAATCATGATCCCTAGCTGTAGTAGACTTTGAGTTTCTACTACTAGATACATAGCATGGTATCTTGGTATTTCACATCTGATTGTTCAAAATCCTGAATAAGGCAAAGCATTAGTACAAAAATTGATGTTGGTGACAAGTTGACAAATTTCGAAAACTTTACATAATATGTTGTACTATTTTTTAATTGAATGTCAATTAATCCTATTTTGTTTATAAATTAACAGAAACTGGCTGCGGATAAAGCAATTGATTTGCTAAAGAAAAGTTTAACTGATCATCGTCCAAGAAAGTTTTGAGTTTGCTGAATGCATAATGACAAGTTTTGGACGTTTTGGAAGAAGCTTTAAATTAACCAGATAAACGGGAGAAACATAAGAATGGGAATAATGATCTAAGAGGATGAATAATATTGTGAAGTTGGAATGTATTTTGCCAACACTTTTATGTATTTTTCAATGATATGAAATATTATGGGCTAACACTGTTATGTATTTTTCAATGATATGAAATATTATGGTGTTTTGGTAGTTACATCTACTTTGGTGTGGTGTATGAAATGTTATGGTATTTTTATGGTGTATGAAATGTTATGCTATTTTATTGGTTTTTTATTACTTTGGTTTTTTATTACTTTGGTTTTTACTTGGTCTATTTATGTGTTCATATGGTTAGTGATGTTTACTTTCTCTATTAATGCATATAGATGTCTTTAGATGATAATGTGGAACAAGAATGATGTGAAAATAAATTGATTTTGGGGAAACATTCTTGAATTTCAAATAACCCCAAATCAAATTGTTTGAATTTGGATCTTGATGAGAAGGTTTAGATGCGATCTGTTTTTGCGCTGTGAAACCCTAGCCGCCGATCTGATTTCTGGCAGTTCTCCCTACCCTTTTGCCTCCTCAATCTCCGATCTGACCTATCTTTAGCCATTTGATTCTCTCCAGATGCCTCCTCCTTGCCTATCAACCACCAGTCCAGTCGCCCTATTGACCCGCCTCCTTCATTCATTAAACCACCGCCTGGTTTTCTGCCCTTAACCCCAACAAAACATGCTACTGCAGATGATGAAGGCTTTACCCCGGTTTTATCTCGTGAGTAGAACTGGGCATCTAAAAGTACTTATCAATCTAGGCCTGCAATTTACCATAACAATGAATGTCAACATAGAAATGTTAAATAATCCTCTCATACTTCAAATCAAAATCTCGATACCTCCAACAATAATATTGCCTACCTACCCCAAGCTGTTAACAAATCTGCTACCAATAGTGGAATTTTTCTACCTCATCCAGTCGGGCATGGAATGAAGTGGTAAAGGGCAAAAACATCGTAATGTCTATCCCGTTAACATTTTATCAGCCTCGTGAAATTGACTCCATGCAATGTGCTAAAATATCTGCTGAGATGTTCAAAATGCTAAAAAACAATAGGACAATGCTATAGTGGTATATGTTGTTGGTCCTAAACCATATTACCCATATTTCAAAGACTATATAATCAGAGTATGGAAGCCAAAAGATAAATTCTCGATTTACTCTAAAGAAAATGGATTTTATGTGATTAAATTCAACAAAAAACAAGATTGTGACAAAATATTGGAAGGAGGACCTTATTATTATAATAAAAAGTTGACGATGATAAAAAGGTGGCCTCTTGAAATGCCGCTCAATAAAGAACTTCTCCATACAATTCCGATACGGTTCCCTAACCTTCCCATTGATTATTGGATAGAAGAAGGGTTAGTCGCATCGCCTCGGTTCTTGCTCCCCCATTAGATTGGATAAATTTACAGAAGGTGTCATTAAAATCACTTATGCTGGAGTGTTAATCAAAATTAATAACTCTTTTAAATTCCCCGGTAAGATTCCCATAATAGCTGAAGATGATAAAATGATTTGGCAAGAAGTGATCTTTGAATGGAAACCATCAATATGTTCGAATTGCTCAAGTTTTGGTCATGCTGAAAATCATTTTCAATTTAATAAAGTTTGGATGTCGAAAAAAAAAACCCGAAACAACCTAAGGACAATTCTGATATGATTATCGACAACAATGTGGAAAATATGGAAATACAAGCGGATAACATCTAGGTTAACAGCTTAACTCGCCCTAGTGCACAAGGATCTCAATTATTTTAGAAAAGGAGAACATTCAAGACATTAACATTCATAATGAAAGTAACAATGTTCTTATATAAAATCAAACCGGTGAGAGTCAAAATGTCCATTCGAACTTCTCTTGTTCGACTATAATTACAAATTTAGTTCAGAAAGCTGTGAATACAAAAATAATCAAGCATTTATAATATCAACATAAAAACACAGAGAAGTTCAACTGTGGCTCAAGTGAAATGTCTGAAGACCCCTTCGAGTTGGACATAAAGTTTGATACTCTAGATTAAAGCATTGATTCATTGAGAATTTCCAGACCAAGCATAATGCAAAAAACGAGACAAATGAAGCTCCCTTCGAGTTTAAGGTCATAGCCACTTCTGATGTTGTTGACAACCCTGCATGGACCACTCTTGTTAATCAGCTGAAAGATAAGGACAAAAATTCAAAAAAGCCAAATTATTGGGGACTGCTACCCCATTGGAAGTCAGTAACAATCTTGAAAACAACAAATAGACGGAGTTCCTATTTTGGAACATTAGGGGCATGAATGCCCCAACCAAACAATTGGAAATGATTTGATTACTGCAATGTAACAGGTTTTCTTTTATTGGCATTCTTGAAAATAAACTATCCTTAGACAATATTGATAGATTTATGGCAAAAATTCATACTAAATATAAATTCTCACATAATATTCTAGATGATCAGAAAAGTCGTATTCTTATACTTTGGGATTCTACAAAATGGTCTAATATTACTCTAGACATGAATGACCAGTATATCTCTTGTATCTTACATACTGCTAGTGGATTAAGTGTGTTATGTACCACGATTTATGCCTTTAATGATGAAATGAGGCGAAAAGTGTTGTGGAAGTATATTATAGATCAATCTATGAGTATTAAACTCCCATGGATGGTGGCGGGCGATTTTACACTATCTTATCTCCTATTGATAGAATAAATAATGGTATATATAATGCTACGGGTGATCAAGAATTTATAGACTATATATATTATTCTATACTTATCAAACCAGAATTCACAGGAAATTACTATACATGGAGAGGAGGTCTTTACTTCTCTATACATAGTAAAATAGACCGGGTTTTTGTAAATAATTTATGGACCGACAAGTTTTACCAATTTGGCATTAGATTTGGCAATCATTCTTTAAGTGATCACACTCCTATCATGATCAAGCTTTCAATTCAAAATAAAAGGAGAAGTCACATACCTTTCAAGTTTATAATTCGTGGCACCTCTAGAGGGGATACCAAACCACCATTCAGCATGCTCTGGAACAAGAATTTGCAGGTAATTCTCTTCATAAATTTCTTTGTAAATTAAAGAGTGCGAAGGCTGCTTTGAAATCCTGGCTTCAAATAAAACCAATATATACTTAGATTTGGATAAATTAAAGGAAGATGATAATAATATTTATAATCAATTAGTTTGACATCCTTAAAACAACGATCTTATGGAACAATACAATATGAAGTCTGAACAGATTCATGCTAAAATAAGAAATATTGCCATTGAAAATGAGCAAAGAATGAAAATTAACTGGTTAAAAAAAGGAGATAAACCAACAAAAATTTTCTTCTCAAAAATCAATGTTCTTAAACCTACACGAGGGAGTAGTTACATTATTCTTGGTCACCAGCATCAGAAAAAATTGCACATGCTGCTATTAACTACTTTTTAGAACTTTTCTCATCGTCACGAGCTACATACCAATTTCCAGACATAATTTGTAAGAAAATATTGTCGAAAAATGCAAAAATTAATCTTTGCAAACTATTTCAACTAGAGAAAGTTAAAACTGCTATTTTCAGATAAATGATAATAGCTCCCAGGACTAGATGGCATCAACTTGAAATTCTATAAAATCCATCGGGAGCAAATCAAATATGACATTTGGAATGATGTGAATATTATACTTCAATCGAGGAAAATTATCAGAGAAATCAATCATACGTTTTTATGCTTCATCCCTAAAAAACCGAATGCAATTGTTATGTAACGACCCGTAATTTTGGGCAATAACAATTTAATAATCTGTGTTAATAATTTAACTGATTTGATAATTTGAAGATATGTTTAATAATTTATATATGTATGAATATGGTAAATTAAAGCTTTGTTTAGAAATTTATATTCTCAAAAGTTAATTCAAAGATTAATTCATTTGTTTAAAAAAATGTAAGATAATTGTTGTTTTAAAAATATGATAGTTTAGAAAGGATATAAATCAAAGTCTTATTTGTGTTTTCTTTAAAGTGTTTAAATTTTTATGGTTAAAAATGTATATGTATAAGTTTTAGAATAATTACTTTTAAAAGTGAATTTATATACTTATGTGAACATTTATAAATTAAGTAACTTAAAAGGAAAGATAAAAAGAAAGCTTATATTATCTTTTAAATTAAATGAAAATTTATAAAAATTTATTTAAAATGCTACAATACATGTGTAAACATGTTAAGGCTCTCTAAACACATGTGTTAATCAATTTAGAGGGTTATGTGACAAGTGTCTTCATTCCAAATTTTTACTCTCTTTAATTTTTAATAAGCCTAACTTATGAGAAAATTGGTTTTCCTATTTTTATGGCAATCAAAAATTTATTCTTCAAAACAGAAATCTATTTCAAAACTTGAAAATTGAATCCAAAAGAAAATATGAAGCCAAAATTTAATTCTACAAAAAAAAAGCTCTTCCTACCAGCCTCAAATCTGCATTTCAAAGTAAAGTATCAACCTACAATTCAATTTAAAACCTGCAACTTAAACAAAGAGTCAACCTGCAAACTAAAAGATGTTCAACTCAGCAAGTTTAATTCAACCTGCAATCTGCAATTTCAGCATGCAAGGGCATTTGATTTTAACAGCAAAGTAGAAGCAGTTTTCAAATTTAAAAGTATTCAAGCTTGGAAGTTTAAGACAAATCTGCTCTGCATATATTACAAAGGTGAGTAAATTTTATTTTAAAAACAGTTTTACATCTGAGAATTTACTGGGAAATATGAATAAGATCTTGAAGTATTATGGTATGAATTTTTCTCATGTATGCTTGAATGTGAATGCATGTTGTATTTATGAATTGTCTGTATATAAATATGCTCCTCTGTTTAGTTACAGACTACAGGAAAAAAATATAGATAATGTTCTGTTCTCTGCTTTGCTTGTAATTTGGAGGTGAGTAAATGTTTTAAAAACAGCTTTAGTTTAATTAATGGTCAAATAATGATGCATGCAAGTGAGTTGTTGCCCTGATAATAAATATTTGTTTTTATGAATGCATGATTTTCTTTTATAAGTACTTACTGCCTGTATATTTGTTCACCCTGACTTGGTTCAGTAATTTAAAATTTTGATCAAAACCCAAACTTATTCAACTGGTCTTTTTTAAGATCAGAGATTCAAACATATTATGTTTGATTATCCTCAAGTTAAAACTAAAATTTGCTTTCAAAAAAAAAGGGGTATAGGTTAGGATTATTCCTGGAAACAAGAATGCAGTTGCAAAATCCTAAAATACATGATCAATCAACTTGTTTAAATTTGAATTTGAATTACATGATTGAAATCATGTTAGTAAATAACGAATTTAGGAGTAAATATCAAGAATTTTAGTTGAGGAATTAAGATGAAATTGGGGTTTGTTTGTAAATTGTGTTTAAGGCAATTGCCAAAGTTTTACTTGATTAATTGAGTTCATTTTTGAATTGAAGCTTGCTTGCAAGCTATTGATCATGGGAACAATGTAAAATAATTTTTCAATTGAGTAAATTGAAGGGAATTTGATCTAGTAGGGTTTAAGCTTGTTTTTTTTTGGGCTTGGATGATGAGATGTCTGCGACGCGAGTAGAGGTTTGGGGTGATCGCACCTGGGACAAAATGAAGCTCAAGTAGTGGCGTTGCTATGGAGGGGACGGCAGGTTGTACGGTGTCGTTGGCGTTGGCCGTGGAGGCGAGATTTGGGGTCGACATTTTTCTGCAGAGGTTCGAGTTTTTGATTCGAATGGTCGAAATTTGATGCGCAATTGAATTGATGGATCTGGGTTCATCTGAGCACTCGCGTGAGGGTTTGGGACCGTGGAAGGTCGTCGCGATGGTCAATGGAGGTCGGCGGCAGGGGTGCATATGCACCGTGTCTCGTGCAGAGTTGATGTTGGGGATAGGAAACTGGGGAAGACGTAAGAACTCGAAGAGGCTATCGTGAAATACTCGTGTGCGACTCGAAGAGAGGGGGGTGCTGGGTTGTCTCGAGACAGTTCTCACGTTTTCAGGTGGGTGACTCGAAGTAGAGGAGGTGTGGAGGAAGTCTCGGGGCATGTTAGTATGGTTTCTTGTTAGAACTCAGGTTTGAGTGTATGCTAACCTGGGTTTATAAACAGATTAAACTATACAACGGTTTTTTTATATAAAGGAAATAAATGAAACTCTAAACTTGTTGTTCAATAATTTAATGATAATTAAATTCATAAAGAATAAGTTGAAATTTATATAATTTATTCAATTTAAATTTATTTAAGGGGATTTCATATTGGAAGTTATTTAATTACAGTTTGGATTTTAAAAGGGTATTTTGAAATTAAATATTAAATCAAAGGGTAAGTAATGATTCAATCTTAAGATTTCAAATTTATATTTGAAATAAATAAGGTTAATTTGAATGTTTTAAAGTATTGAAAATTTTGAAATTTGTTTTGAAATTTTAAATAAGATTATCATTATGGTTTTGAAAACCCAATAGGATAAGTGGTTTGAGATGTTAAAATTTGATTTAATTGATGACAAGATAAATAAGGTTAATTTATCTTGATTTGAATATTAAATTTGATTGATAATAAGGAAAGTTTAATTAAGATTAATGTTCTCTTATTTAATTAAGGATTTGAAATTTATAATTAGTTAATTATTTATTAAATTTTAAATAATCACTTAATTATGGATTAATTAAGTGTGGTTACTTAATGAAGTAATCAATGATGAACTATTGAGAGTAATTAGGATGATAATTACTTATGGAAGTAATTAATGAAAATTTCTCAAGGGTTAATTAATTAGTTGAAGTGATTATTGGTTAATCACTTAATGATACCAATTAAAGAATAATTTAATATAATGGTTTAAAAATAATTAATTATAAAGTAATTAAATTAAAGAATTGATTAATATAATTGTTAAGGTTAATTAATTATAAAGTGATTAACTAATTAAAGAATTAAGAATTATTTAATGATGAAGTTAATTGTTTGTTAAGTGATTAATTAAGGAATTAATTAAGGTTTATTAATGAAGTAATTAGAGATAATTACTTATTAAGAGTTAATTACTTAATTATTTAGTTAATTAATCAATGTGATTAATTAATTAATAAATAAGAATAATCTAAGATTGATTGCCAAGTGTAATTAATTAAAATTGTAATTAATTAATAAAGTAATTAGTTAAGGATTTATTTATTAATTTAATTAATAATTACTTAATAAAGTAATTAAAGATAAATTAATTAAATTAATTAATCAAGGATTAATGTAATTAGAAATTAATTAAGTAAGAAGTTAATTAATTAATATAAGTAATTACAAATAGTTAATTACTAATTATGATTAATGAGTTGATTAATTATAAGTTAATTAATTAAAGTAATTATTAATTAATAAGGATTAATTAATTAATGTGATTGATGATATTAATCAAGGTTTATTAATATTAGTGATTAATTTAAATGTGATGAATTAATTGTAATTAATTAAGGTTTAATGTAATTAATTACAATTAATTAATGAATGATCATTAATTATTGTAATTAATGATAGTAATTAAAGGTTAATTACTGAATATGGATAGGATAATTACTTGAATATAATTAAAGAATAATTAATCAAATAAAGATTAATTAGTGAAGATCATTAGAGATGATTAATTTATTTATTTGGGATAAATAAATGAAGAATGATTTAAGTAATCCAATTGATTAGAGTTAATCAATTCTGTTTTGAATGAATGATTAATATTGGATGAGTGATTAATATTGGATGAATGATTGATATTGGATGTTGAATGATATTGGGTGATTGGTTGATATTGATATTGGTTGATACTGGACATCTCTGTTATGTGATATGCTGCTTTGTGAAGATGAATGTTAGTATGAATTATCTGTTAGGATAATATAATTCATCTATTTGTTTATATATCATCCTGAATTAAGTTAAACTGTTTAAACCCTTAAGTACAACTTGGACATTAAAATGGCGTTTGGTTTCGGTGAGACCGGGATCGGGTTTCCATATTTGGAATCCGAAAACCACACCGATTCCAATTAAATGTTAGGTCGTGTATCCAAGTGGAGCAAGTGAAGACTCGAGGTGTAAGGGCTATACGTAGTATAACTCTGTGGGTGATTCCGTAATGAGTTGACGGAATAGTGCTTATAGATTCGAGATGGTGAATCAGAGTGCAAGGGCTATGGTCGTTGACTCTGAGGGTGATTCCAATAATGAGTGCAACGAGATAGTGCCTTCGGTTTCGTTCGAACCCGGAACGAACTTGTATGGATTGAATGCTTTCAGCACATCGTCAGGTGGACGATGAGCATTCTAAGATAATGTGTCCTATAAAGGTAATCGCAACCTCAAGCCTCATCAACCGGGAATGGCTAAAACATTGGAGGTGCAGCAAGGCTTCGTGGGTAGCTTCCAATGGAGAGCAAGATACATCCCTGTCTAGAGGTCCCTTTCTACTTCGTCTTAGTGTGTGGTTGGTCGCGCCAACTACGGGGTGGTCTTGTTCGGGACTGTTCAGTAAGGAATGGTCCCGACCTTGTGTTGCAGGGGATGAAGGGAGTAATCCTCGGTACGGTGATCTAGGCCACGTACTGTGACGGGCGATACCCCAGTAGCCCTGCCATTGATGGAAATCCATTTTCCCTACGAGACCCTACGGTTTTGTTTGTATTACCCACTTTTGTGGCTAGTAGCTGGAATTTAATCATGTAACAATTTCGGCTATTTTCTTATTTACTTGAAAACCCTAGACACTATTATAATATCACTGGATTTCCTATCAAATATTTTGGTTAGCGTAAGGTAAAAACTTTTCCATGTTTATGTGTGGGAAGTCTTATGTTATACCTTTTCTTTTCAAAGGTTTTCTAAAGTTAAGCAATTTTAACACGTTTACTCACACCAGACCCCTGTCTGACCCGAGTGTTTATTTTCTGTTTTATTAAACTCTTGGGTACTCATATTATGTATGAGTAGTCAAGTGATTAAGGTTAGCCTTACGAATTCTAGAGGAGATGTGGAGCAGGAGGATTCGACGTGTAGATATATATTAATTCCGCTGTGTATGTTGTGTCTGTATCTTGTGTTCTTGAGTTGTATAGTTAGACAGAAGTTTATAACTGTCTAATATGTGTTGTATAGTTGTATAACTCTGATGTAATGAGATACTATGTAATATTTTATGAGATATATTGTATTTTATTCGTTCCGCTGTGAGTTCTCTGATGTTGTTTGTGTTCTTCTTTCTCTTTCTTTTCTTCTTCTATCCCTTTCTTTCTTCACTAGTGATGCGATTTCCTGGAGATAGGAAGTCGAGTCGCTACATTTGGTATCAGAGCATTAGGCTGAGTGAATACCTAGGCTCTGAAGTGTGTCTTTCTTTAGGGAGCTTTAGGTTGAGTGAATACCTAGGCTCTATGGTAGTGTCTTTCTTGAGAGAGCGTACTTGTAATTTTTATATATAGCTATATATATATATATATATATATATATATATATATATCTACCTAATCTGTTGGGTTATCTGTTCGGATTTTCCAACATAAGTTTTAGAGGTAGATAGATGGAGTAGTGGTTTGTGTGTGTAACACGACCACCACAGATGGAAGAGGTTCCATATGTTTGAGGTTGGAAGTTTTAGTCGAGACTGTAGACCTAATACCGTCTCGAATAAGATTTATAGTTTGGAGTAAGGATTTCTCTGATATCCGAAGGAAATCTTTTGAAGATTCGGAGTTTATCTTTGAATGTAAGTTTGGATTTCGCTTGGGTAAGCGAATTTTTCTAGTGTTTGGATCTGTAGGAAGTGCAGAAGTAAGTGATGATATCCTGGTAACTGCGTGATGAGATGTAGTATCCTTGGATTTTTTCTGAAGGTGTTTTCTCTTGTAACAGTTTTAGAAGTGGTTGAGGAGCAGTCTTTACCTGCTGCAGGGAAGACCCGTCTGTGTAGAAGTTGTTTGGATTTTCTGTAAGGAGGTTGGCTGTTTTGGAATGTGAGACTAAGGTCTATAAGTTATTTACTTTGGCATGGTCTCATCTGTCATTCCCTAAGGAAAGCGAGTTGTTGATGCTTGGTTTGGAGTCCGAGTTTCTTGAGAGGTTGTCTGCCATCTCGGGGGTCCGTTGTGTGGTTTGTTGATGAGTAGCATTTGGATTTGAAGTCTTTGGTTAGCTGTGGAAGCAGTGCAACTCGAAGTGTTCGGTGTGCTGACGAGGAAATCTTTTGGTTTTGCAGTATCATCGAGGTGAAGTTTGGAAGCAGCAATGTTGGTTGTTTCTCTGATGGTTCAAAAATCTTTGTGGTTCTCTTTCAGCAGTCCGGGCTGAAGGTAGTGAAGTTTTCTTGAAAGGTTAACCTAGTTTGGAAAAGCTTTAGGCTGTTCTAATTAGTAAAGAGAGGACAGTTTCTTTGGAATCCGAACTAGGTAGCATCGCAAAAGTGACTTGCGATTAAGTTGGGAATTTTCTTAGGCTATCTTGGGTGATCTGTTGTTTGAGACTGAGGATTCTCATGAGAAGTAGGAGCTGTTGGAGTATTCTGAAGTTTGTCTGCATCTAGAGTTGAGTTCCCTATTGTTTTGATTCCAGAAGCAATGCTGATAGTTAGCTTGGTAGTAGAATGGTTTTTGGGAAGGAGAGTTGGTATAATAGCTCAGATATTTTTGGAATTGGAATTGGACTGATATAGCTTTTGGAATAGGATTCTGTTTTGAGGATGTGTGACCAAGTCAGATGAGTCACTCAGATTTTTATGGATTTGATGAGCAAAGTTTTCCCAGATATATTGGGTAAATTTGTATTCGAGTTCATCAACAGTATTTCCATCTATTTCAGAATCAGAGCTGTGCAGCGGAAGCAAGGTAGCAGCTGTGCAAGGAAGGAAGCAAGTTCTGTTTGATATTGCTTGAGTAATAGAGCTTGAGTTCTAGATTTCGACGGATTTTGGAAGGCTTTTCTATTGAATGGGATCCAGAAATTGGTTTGCTCTGGGTCTAATTGTTTTGGGATTATCAGCATAGATTGAGCTGATCAGGAAGAGTTTGGTAGTCCAGGAATATCTGTTGAGTTATGCAGATATGAGATATGAGATAAGGAGTTTGGTATTTGAAGTTGGAGACTTCAGTGTAGTTAGAATTTTCTGGTTAAGAGAACAGATATTGTTTGCGCAAAAAATGGGCAAACACCTCCAAGTCGTATGATTTAGCTGATTTTATGTTGTTCTTAGTGATTTGGGTGATTTATGCAAATATATAAAAAAAAATAGGGACTAAACTGTAAAAGACACACAGATTTATAGTGGTTCGGCCAGAACGTGCCTACGTCCACTTTATATGTTATTCTCCTTTTTCTCTTCAGATTACAAGTACAAAGCTTTGGTTACAAGTATATGAAAGTTGTTTGAAAGTTCCTTCCGTGCTTGAGCTCTCAAACTTGTCCCCCATTGTTGTACCCCTGCCCCTCTATTTATAGAGTGAGGCTGGGGGCAGGGGTCCTGAATGTATATAGCTGCTGGTGGGCCTGGGCTGAAGCAATCTGGCCTGGCACATCTGGTTCGGCGTTCCTTGGTTTGGCCGTGCTTGGAGAGAAAGATGGAGAAGCTTTGGTTCGGCGGTCACCTGGTTCGGTGTAGGGTGGTCCGATGTTGGTTCTCGTCCGGTAGTGGGTTGTTGGAGTTGTGGTTCGGTGGCAGTTGGTTTGGCAGGACGGGGGAGACGAGTTGGTTCGGTATTGAAGGGGTGTACTTGGTTCGGCAGAATGCCGAATGAACTTGGGAGTGCCGAATGAGCTCTTGTATTGGGAATGCCGGATGAACCAAGGCATCTTGAATGCCGAATGAGATTTCGCTCTACATTGTCGAATGAAACTTTAAACCTTTGATACCGAATGGACTTTTATACTTGAATCATGAGTGAAATCCCAGACTTATATACGCTTGTTGGCTGCTTCTTCTTGGTTCGGTCGTGGTGGAAATGCACACAACATTGATATTCCAGTTTTGACCAAAAATGGGATAACACTTTGCCCCCCAAAACATGCCTTGCGATAGGAAGGCGTGTTTTGTAATGCCATGAGCTGGATGTTCATATCATGTTGATGTCCTTGCGGTAGGAAGGCGTGTTTTGTAATGCCATGAGCTGGATGTTCATATCCTGTTGACAACCTGTAAAGAGCTTGATATTTTATATGGCCCCAAATGACGAACGTTCGGGATCGAGCTATTTGGGATGAAGCGCGGCCGTTCATGGTCAAGCGCCTAACTTCAAATGACGACCGTTCGCGATCGAGTCATTTGAGGTGAAGTGCGACCGTTCGCCGTCAAGCGTCTAAATCCATGCGACGATCGTTCGAGATCGAGTCATTTGCGGTGGAATGTGATCGTTCACGGTCAAGCGCTTTACTTCAAATGAAGACCGTTCGGGATCGAGCCATTCGGGGTAAAGTGCGACCAAGCCCGGTCAGAGGGCGGACCTCAAATGGCGACCGTTCGCGATCAAGCCACTTGGGGTGAAATGTGACCGTTCACGGCCGGTGCCGTTCGCGGCAAAAGATGAAATGGGACAATTCGCGGTCAAGCGCCTTACTTCGGATGACGATCGTTCGAGATCGAGCCATTCGTGGTAAGGTGCGACAGTTGGCGGTCAGGGGGTGGACCTCAAATGGCGACCTTTCACGATCGAGCCATTTGTGGGGAGATGAGTTGTGCCGTTCAAGGCGAGTTTGTGACTGTTCGAAGTCGGGTGTCGTTCGAGGCGAATTGTGACCGTTCGCGGTCGGGTGCCGTTCGAGGCGAACTGTGACCGTTCGAGGTCGGGTGCCGTACGAGGCGAATTGTGACCGTTCGAGGTCGGGTGCCGTTCGAGGCGAATTGTGATCGTTCGAGGTCGGGTGCCGTTCGAGGCGAAATGTGACCGTTCGAGGTCGGGTGCCGTTCGAGGCAAGTTGTGACCGTTCGAGGTCGGGTGCCGTTCGAGGCAAATTATGACCGTTCGAGGTCGGGTACCGTTCGAGGCGAGTTGTGACCGTTCGCGGTCGGGTGCCGTTCGAGGCAAGAAAGTGTGCCCAGGAGGGCTTGGTATTATCGATGCCAGGGTCACGTTCCGGTGAGTTCCTAGATCGTTTATGTGCTTGTTGGAGGCGAATAAGTGTGCCCGTAGGGGCTTGGTATTGTTGATACCAGGTTCACGTTCGAGTGGGTCCCTGGATCGTTTGCCAGATTTCATGTTCGGGGGAGTTTCTGAATCAAATACTTTGGCGGTTCATCGCCATACAAGAGGTGCTTGTGGACCGTTCGCGATCCAACGGGCATACAAGTAAATTTGAAAATATCAAAGCAATAATCATACGAATTCGACAACAGGAATGTTCAAGTCAAGATCAAAGCAAGAGCAAGACGAAGATGTCAAAGTGTAAACTCTTACTATGGTGCAGTCAGTAGTCATTCAGAGCAT
This sequence comes from Allium cepa, assembly GCA_030765085.1. Lineage (NCBI taxonomy): Eukaryota > Viridiplantae > Streptophyta > Magnoliopsida > Asparagales > Amaryllidaceae > Allium > Allium cepa. Next base: position 595,181,230 of record CM060928.1, read on the forward strand.
GCCTATGGATCGTGCGCGATCGCTTACATGTGTTCTAACCGTGTTAGTGAGAGGTTTCCGACTTGTTCATCTCTTTCGACCTGCCCCCCGAGTTCAGGAGGGAATTTTACCTGCCCCCTGGATGAGCGTTCATTCTTTACCAGGTTGCTCAGAGGCCCCTATCTCTCTCTCTCTGGGATTGGATCAACATGCTCCAAGTGTGGTGCCCCCATGCAGGATCGATGCCTGATTAGCTTCTGAAGAAGCCTCTTGATTTTCCTCCATGTTCACATCTCTCTGGCCTTGGCCTTCTGCTTGATTGTCTCGCCATGAATCTTCCAATCTGAATCTCTAAACTCTCATATTCAAATTCCAAGCGGTAGAATCCTTGAGTTCAATTCTCAGTGAAAGCACCAAAAATGTTTGCGCAAAAAATGGGCAAACACCTCCAAGTCGTATGATTTAGCTGATTTTATGTTGTTCTTAGTGATTTGGGTGATTTATGCAAATATATAAAAAAAACAGGGACTAAACTGTAAAAGACACACAGATTTATAGTGGTTCGGCCAGAACGTGCCTACGTCCACTTTATATGTTATTCTCCTTTTTCTCTTCAGATTACAAGTACAAAGCTTTGGTTACAAGTATATGAAAGTTGTTTGAAAGTTCCTTCTGTGCTTGAGCTCTCAAACTTGTCCCCCATTGTTGTACCCCTGCCCCTCTATTTATAGAGTGAGGCTGGGGGCAGGGGTCCTGGATGTATATAGCTGCTGGTGGGCCTGGGCTGAAGCAATCTGGCATGACACATCTGGTTCGGCGTTCCTTGGTTCGGCCGTGCTTGGAGAGAAGGATGGAGAAGCTTTGGTTCGGCGGTCACCTGGTTCGGTGTAGGGTGGTCCGGTGTTGGTTCTCGTCCGATAGTGGGTTGTTGGAGTTGTGGTTCGGTGGCAGTTGGTTTGGCAGGACGGGGGAGACGAGTTGGTTCGGTATTGAAGGGGTGCACTTGGTTCGGCAGAATGCCGAATGAACTTGGGAGTGCCGAATGAGCTCTTGTATTGGGAATGCCGGATGAACCAAGGCATCTTGAATGCCGAATGAGATTTCGCTCTACATTGCCGAATGAAACTTTAAACCTTTGATACCGAATGGACTTTTATACTTGAATCATGAGTGAAATCCCAGACTTATATACGCTTGCTGGCTACTTCTTCTTGGTTCGGTCGTGGTGGAAATGCACACAACATTGATATTCCAGTTTTGACCAAAAATGGGATAACAGATATTGGATAAGATTGGTTGTTTAGTGCTGAGGCATTTGAGGATTTCTTATCTGTGTTTTGGTAGGATGAGATTGAATTGCCAGTTTGGATAGCTGGAATTCATTGTGTAACATGTGTCTCTGAGGGAGTACGTGTATGATTCATCATTGGTTGTTGAATCAGTAGTTCAGTTGGAATTGGATGTTGAGCTAGATTTGAGAGTAGTCTGATGTTCTGTTCCGATTGAAGGATCTAGAGATGAGTGGAGCTCTGGATTTTGGTTGTGTAGTTATTTGTTAGCTTTTATAGAGCGAGTCTTCCGATGATTTATACTTGGGAAACTCGAGTTAGTATTAGAGTTTTATTCTGATTTGTGTCAGAATAATTAGTTAAGTTTGTTTGTTTGTTTGTTTGATTGCTATAATTAATAGTAATTGGTTGTTAGGAATGCTTTGCTGATTGAAATTAAAATCTGTATTGGGTTATTAAATTACCTTTGCTTTTAAATTTCGGGGACGAAATTATTTTAAGGGGGGAGGATTTTAACGACCCGGAATTTTGGGCAATAACAATTTAATAATTTGTGTTAATAATTTAACTGATTTGATAATTTGAAGATATGTTTAATATTTTATATATGTATGAATATGGTAAATTAAAGCTTTGTTTAGAAATTTATATTCTCAAAAGTTAATTCAAAGATTAATTCATTTGTTTAAAAAAATGTAAGATAGTTGTTGTTTTAAAAATATGATAGTTTAGAAAGGATATAAATCAAAGTCTTATTTGTGTTTTCTTTAAAGTGTTTAAATTTTTATGGTTAAAAATGTATATGTATAAGTTTTAGAATAATTACTTTTAAAAGTGAATTTATATACTTATGTGAACATTTATAAATTAAGTAACTTAAAAGGAAAGATAAAAAGAAAGCTTATATTATCTTTTAAATTAAATGAAAATTTATAAAAATTTATTTAAAATGCTACAATACATGTGTAAACATGTTAAGGCTCTCTAAACACATGTGTTAATCAATTTAGAGGGTTATGTGACAAGTGTCTTCATTTCAAATTTTTACTCTCTTTAATTTTTAATAAGCCTAACTTATGAGAAAATTGGTTTTCCTCTTTTTATGGCAATCAAAAATTTATTCTTCAAAACAGAAATCTATTTCAAAACTTGAAAATTGAATCCAAAAGAAAATCTGAAGCCAAAATTTAATTCTACAAAAAAAAAGCTCTTCCTACTAGCCTCAAATCTGCATTTCAAAGTAAAGTATCAACCTGCAACTTAAACAAAGAGTCAACCTGCAAACTAAAAGATGTCCAACTCAGCAAGTTTAATTCAACCTGCAATCTGCAATTTCAGCATGCAAGGGCATTTGATTTTAACAGCAAAGTAGAAGCAGTTTTCAAATTTAAAAGTATTCAAGCCTGGAAGTTTAAGACAAATCTGCTCTGCATATATTACAAAGGTGAGTAAATTTTATTTTAAAAACAGTTTCACATCTGAGAATTTACTGGGAAATATGAATAAGACTTGAAGTATTATGGTATGAATTTTTCTCATGTATGCTTGAATGTGAATGCATGTTGTATTTATGAATTGTCTGTATATAATATGCTCCTCTGTTTTGTTATAGACTACAGGAAAAAAATATAGATAATGTTCTGTTCTCTGCTTTGCTTATAATTTGGAGGTGAGTAAATGTTTTAAAAACAGCTTTAGTTTAATTAATGGTCAAATAATGATGCATGCAAATGAGTTGTTGCCCTGATAATAAATATTTGTTTTTATGAATGCATGATTTTCTTTTATAAGTACTTACTGCCTGTATATTTGTTCACCCTGACTTGGTTCAGTAATTTAAAATTTTGATCAAAACCCAAACTTATTCAACTGGTCTTATTTAAGATCAGAGATTCAAACATATTATGTTTGATTATCCTCAAGTTAAAACTAAAATTTGCTTTCAAAAAAAAGGGGTATAGGTTAGGATTATTCCTGGAAACAAGAATGCAGTTGCAAAATCCTAAAATACATGATCAATCAACTTGTTTAAATTTGGATTTGAATTACATGATTGAAATCATGTTAGCAAATAACGAATTTAGGAGTAAATATCAAGAATTTTAGTTGAGGAATTAAGATGAAATTGGGTTTGTTTGTAAATTGTGTTTAAGGCAATTACCGAAGTTTTACTTGATTAATTGAGTTCATTTTTGAATTGAAGCTTGCTTGCAAGCTATTGATCATGGGAAAAATGTAAAATAATTTTTCAATTGAGTAAATCGAAGGGAATTTGATCTAGTAGGGTTTAAGCTTGTTTTTTTTCTGGGCTTGGATGATGAGATGTCTGCGACGCGAGTAGAGGTTTGGGGTGATCGCACCTGGGGCAAAACGAAGCTCAAGTAGTGGCGTTGCTATGGAGGGGACGGCAGGTTGTACGGTGTCGTTGGCGTTGGCCGTGGAGGCGAGATTTGGGGTCGACATTTTTCTGCAGAGGTTCGAGTTTTTGATTCGAATGGTCGAAATTTGATGCGCAATTGAATTGATGGATATGGGTTCATCTGAGCACTCGTATGAGGGTTTGGGACCATGGAAGGTCGTCGCGATGGTCAATGGAGGTCGGCGGCAGGGGTGCATATGCACCGTGTCTCATGCACAGTTGATGTTGGGGACAGGGAACTGGGGAAGACGTAAGAACTCGAAGAGGCTATCGTGATATACTCGTGTGCGACTCGAAGAGAGGGGGGTGCTGGGTTGTCTCGAGACAGTTCTCACGTTTTCAGGTGGGTGACTCGAAGTAGAGGAGGTGTGGGGGAAGTCTCGGGGCATGTTAGTATGGTTTCTTGTTAGAACTCAGGTTTAAGTGTATGCTAACCTGGGTTTATAAACAGATTAAACTATACAACAGTTTTTTTATATAGAGGAAATAAATGAAACTCTAAACTTGTTGTTCAATAATTTAATGATAATTAAATTCATAAAGAATAAGTTGAAATTTATATAATTTATTTCAATTTAAACTTATTTAAAGGGATTTCATATTGGAAGTTATTTAATTACAGTTTGGATTTTAAAAGGGTATTTTGAATTTAAATATTAAATCAAAGGGTAAGTAATGATTCAATCTTAAGATTTCAAATTTATATTTGAAATAAATAAGGTTAATTTGAATGTTTTAAAGTATTGAAAATTTTGAAATTTGTTTTTAAATTTTAAATAAGATTATCATTATGATTTTGAAAACCCAATAGGATAGCTGGTTTGAGATGTTAAAATTTGATTTAATTGATGACAAGATAAATAAGGTTAATTTATCTTGATTTGAATATTAAATTTGATTGATAATAAGGAAAGTTTAATTAAGATTAATGTTCTCTTATTTAATTAAGGATTTGAAATTTATAATTAGTTAATTATTTATTAAATTTTAAATAATCACTTAATTATGGATTAATTAAGTGTGATTACTTAATGAAGTAATCAATGACGAACTATTGAGAGTAATTAGGATGATAATTACTTATGGAAGTAATTAATGAAAATTTCTCAAGGGTTAATTAATTAGTTGAAGTGATTATTGGTTAATCACTTAATGATATCAATTAAAGAATAATTTAATATAATGGTTTAAAAATAATTAATTATAAAGTAATTAAATTAAAGAATTGATTAATATAATTGTTAAGGTTAATTAATTGTAAAGTGATTAACTAATTAAAGAATTAAGAATTATTTAATGATGAAGTTAATTGTTTGTTAAGTGATTAATCAAGGAATTAATTAAGGTTTATTAATGAAGTAATTAGAAATAATTACTTATTAAGAGTTAATTACTTAATTATTTAGTTAATTAATCAATGTGATTAATTAATTAATAAATAAGAATAATCTAAGATTGATTACCAAGTGTAATTAATTAAAATTGCAATTAATTAATAAAGTAATTAGTTAAGGATTTATTTATTAATTTAATTAATAATTACTTAAAAAAGTAATTAAAGATAAATTAATTGGATTAATTAATCAAGGATTAATTTAATTAGAAATTAATTAAGTAAGAAGTAAATTAATTAAGATAAGTAATTACAAATAGTTAATTACTAATTATGATTAATGAGTTGATTAATTATAAGTTAATTAGTTAATTAATTAAAGTAATTATTAATTAATAAGGATTAATTAATTAATGTGATTGATGATATTAATCAAGGTTGATTAATATTAGTGATTAATTTAAATGTGATGAATTAATTGTAATTAATTAAGATTTAATGTAATTAATTATAATTAATTAATGAATGATCATTAATTGTTGTAATTAATGATAGTAATTAAAGGTTAATTACTGAATATGGATAGGATAATTACTTGAATATAATTAAAGAATAATTAATCAAATAAAGATTAATTAGTGAAGATCATTAGAGATGATTAATTTATTTATTTGGGATAAATAAATGAAGAATGATTTAAGTAATCCAATTGATTAGAGTTAATCAATTCTGTTTTGAATGAATGATTAATATTGGATGAATGATTAATATTGGATGAATGATTAATATTGGATGAATGATTAATATTGGATGAATGATTGATATTGGATGTTGAATGATATTGGGTGATTGGTTGATATTGATATTGGTTGATACTGGACATCTCTGTTATGTGATATGCTGCTTTGTGAAGATGAATGTTAGTATGAATTATCTGTTAGGATAATATAATTCATCTATCTGTTTATATATCATCCTGAATTAAGTTAAACTGTTTAAACCCTTAAGTACAACTTGGACATTAAAATGGCGTTTGGTTTCGGTGAGACCGGGATCGGGTTTCCATATTTGGAATTCGAAAACCACATCGATTCCAATTTAACGTTAGGTCGTGTATCCAAGTGGAGCAAGTGAAGACTCGAGGTGTAAGGGCTATACGTCAGTATAACTCTGTGCGTGATTCCGTAATGAGTTGACGGAATAGTGCTTATAAATTCGAGATGGTGAATCAGAGTGCAAGGGCTATGGTCGTTGACTCTTAGGGTGATTCCAATAATGAGTGCAACGAGATAGTGCCTTCGGTTTCGTTCGAACCCGGAACGAACTTGTATGGATTGAATGCTTTCAGCACATCGTCAGGTGGACGATGAGCATTCTAAGGTAATGTGTCCTATAAAGGTAATCGTAACCTCAAGCCTCATCAACCGGGAATGGCTAAAACAGGGGAGGTGCAGCAAGGCTTCGTGGGTAGCTCCCACTGGAGAGCAAGATACATCCCTGTCTAGAGGTCCCTTTCTACTTTGGCTTAGTGTGTGGTTGGTCGCGCCAACTACGGGGTGGTCTTGTTCGGGACTGTTCAGTAAGGAATGGTCCCGGCCTTGTGTTGCAAGGGATGAAGGGAGTAATCCTCGGTACGGTGATCTAGGCCACGTACTGTGACGGGCGGTACCCCAGTAGCCCTGCCATTGATGGAAATCCATTTTCCCTACGAGACCCTACGGTTTTGTTTGTATTACCCACTTTTGTGGCTAGTAGCTGGAATTTAATCATGCAACAATTTCGGCTATTTTCTTATTTACTTGAAAACCCTAGACACTATTATAATATCACTGGATTTCTTATCAAATGTTTTGGTTAGCGTAAGGTAAAAACTTTTCCATGTTTATGTGTGGGAAGTCTTGCGTGATACCTTTTCTTTTCAAAGTTTTTCTAAAGTTAAGCAATTTTAACCCGTTTACTCACACCAGACCCCTGTCTGAGCCGAGTGTTTATTTTCTGTTTTATTAAACTCCTGGGTACTCATATTATGTATGAGTAGTCAAGTGATTCAGGTTAGCTTGACGAATTCTAGAGGAGATGTGGAGCAGGAGGATTCGACGTGTAGATATATATTAATTCCGCTGTGTATGTTGTGTCTGTATCTTGTGTTCTTGAGTTGTATAGTTAGACAGAAGTTTATAACTGTCTAATATGTGTTGTATAGTTGTATAACTCTGATGTAATGAGATACTATGTAATATTTTATGAGATATATTGTATTTTATTCGTTCCGCTGTGAGTTCTCTGATGTTGTTTGTGTTCTTCTTTCTTTTTCTTTTCTTCTTCTATCCCTTTCTTTCTTCACTAGTGATGCGATTTTCTGGAGATAGGAAGTCGGGTCGCTACATGATATGACTGATTTCAGACCGATTTCTCTTTGCAATGTCTCATATAAAATTTTAGCTAACCTTCTCTGTAAACGAATGAAGCAATACATGAATGATCTTATCTCATATAACCAGAATGCTTTCATTTCAGGTAGAGTAATCACAGAAAGCTCCCTACTAGCTTGCAAAATGGTTAGAGGATTCAACATGAAAAAAATCTAACAATTTATGTTTTAAAATTGATCTGCATAAAGCTTATGATAAAATTAATAGAGAACTTATTCATCATATGCTGATGTCAATGGGTATTACTGTACTATTTGTGGATCTTATATATGAATGTACATCTACTCCCTCGTTTTCGGTTTTAATTGACGGCTCACCCCATGGTTTCATTGATAGCTCGAGAGGATTAAGACAAGGTGAACCCCTCTCGCCATACTTATTTGCCATTGCTATGGAACTCCTGATTATATATCTTGATGTGGATTACTTTAATGGAAATATTATCCCCATATACCAAACCGAACCTATGATTATGCATTTGATATATGCAGATGAAATTTTAATCTTAACTAAAGCTACCATTGAGAATGCCGAATGTATTAAGCATATTTTTCAAGAACTAAATAACATAGTTGGGATGGAATTAAACAATAGAAAATCCACTCTATTTTTTAGTAAAGGTGCCACAAACAAACATCAAATAGCTGACATTCTCAATATGCTTTATTGGAAGCCTGACAATTACTTATTTGGGCATTCCTTTACCTGATAATAAATTAAGAACAAGGGATTTTTGATGGTTGATAGGAAAAATTAATAAAAAATTCAGCCTTTGGTGTAGTAAGATGCTAAATATCAATGGAAGGGCTGAATTAATAAAAATTGTCATACACCCTATGCTGCAATTTTGGCTTCAGTTCACACAATTCCCATTGACATTATTCAAAGAATCAATTCTTTGTGCGCTAACTTCCTGTGGAAATCTAAAGCTCATAAAATGAGCTGGTAAGATGTGTGTACAAAAAATGTGAAGGTGGCTTTTGAATAAGGAAAATTGAAGAAATTTCAAAAGCAGTGGCAGCAAATCTTCTATGGAAATATAGTCAAGGTGACTCTCTTTGGGCTCAATGGTTACATAATTGTTAACCCGCCATTTTACATGGCCACGAATAGGCGGGTTTAACCAAATCGACTGCTCATTTGTCAAAACTGGAATACGATTGGTTGGAGCCGGCTGGATGGGTAGAAGGTCGGTTAGGAATGGTTCGATATGCACGGCTCGACATTGGAAAGGCGGCTTGGCATTAGAGAGGCCGCTCGGCATTAGAGAGGCGGCTCGGCATTGGAGAGGCCGCTCGGCATCGGAGGGGCCGCTCGGCATCGGAGGGGCCGCTCAGCATCGTGGGTCGCTCGGCATCGTGGGTCGCTCGGCATCGTGGGTCGCTCGGCATCATGGGTCGCTCGGCATCTTGGGTCGCTCGGCACTACATAAGAGGTCAGGGTCGCTCGGCATTGTCACTCGGTCGTGGTCGTTCGACACTCGATGGTGGCTCAGCATTTGGGTGGTTCGGCACTTGAAAGTGGGTCATGTTACTTCGAGTCACTGAGCATATCGCTTCGGTGCAGTACCATGGCTACTTCAGGTGGCCTATGAAGGACTTGGGTCGGTTGAGGTGAAGGGTGCGAACTCGACCGAAGTCGTAATGGGCCTGTACCACATGAGAAGCCCAACCACCTGATTTCGCCTATAAATATAACATGCAGGGCTCTAGAAAATGGATCTCCTTCTGGCTCTCTGACTTGCTATCTTCTAAAGCTAGGGTTACTCTACCATTTTTTAACTGTAACTGATTCTTACATCAATAAAAAGTAAACTTCTGGAGTGATCGTAGGTCGGAGTTAGCCGAACCACTATAAAATATGTTGTTCTTTACTACTTTCAATTTAATTTTGACTGTTCTTCACATTATTACTCTCTACATTATTCTACCTGTGAGTTGTGACTGTTATTTGGTGTTTTCATCTGGATTTGGGTGTTAGTGACCAATTTTAGGGCTAACATTTTGGTGCTTTCACCGAGAAGGCAAGCACTTGGGGATTTTGGAGCTAGGAATTTGGATCCTGGAAAGCAATAGTTAGGCCATCAACAAGGAAGCAAGTGAAGTAAAGTAGCAATCCGGAGGGAAGTCAAAAGGCCTCCTTTGGAATTGAAGCAGGTCAAGCATCCATCTGTATCACTAGGGACGAGATGGAGACGATGCTGAAAAGGCAGGAAGACATGATACAGAACTTGCTTCGACAGGTTGGTCATGTTGGAGCACAAAGTCAAGGGAATGGACTAACCGCGCCAGTTGACATTGCACAGAGCTGTAGAAATTTCTAGAGGTCAACACCAGAACCAGGCAGGAGGGATTGAAGGAAATCAGCAAAGGCTCGGGGGCAGACCTCCAGGATTGGACACTGGGAAAGCGGTGAATGAAGCTCAGCAAGCAAGGACCAACGTGAACGTAAATGACCAACATGAAGAGTACTACCCGGAGTACCCCCTAGGACATGGGGGCAAGGTAGAGATGCAAACGGGGGACTACCCTTGGATGGAGACGAATGGATGGCTGGATTAATAAGAAGGGTTATGAGAGGAGGATTGTCAAGCGGAGTCTTAGAGGAATTTAGTCGGAGTCCGTTCACTCCGAATATCAGAAATGCAAGGAATACTCCAAGGTTCAAGTTACCCACGCTGGATCCTTATGATGGGAAATCAGACCCAACCATGTATATTACTAGATATATCAGGCATATGGAAGTGTTGGGGGCATCCGAGAAAGTGATGGCACGATGTTTCCCTCTATATCTAACAGATTTGGCTACGCTCTGGTTCAGGCAGCTAGAGAATGGATCAATCCAAACATGGAGTGAACTAGTGGAACACTTCATGAGGTAGTTTAGGGTCCACATGATGCGACCTAAGAGTGTGATGTCCTTAGCTTCAATGAAGCAGAGGATCGGAGAGTCAATAAGAGATTTTCTATTGTGATTCAATGCAACGGTGGCTTCAGTAGATCGCCCGGATCCATCGATGATTTTGATGGCGGCAGTAGCAGGGGTTGCGGAAGGCATAAAGTTTAAGGATTCTTTGGCAAGAGATCCACTATAAGACCTTGGAGAATTCTATCATGAAGCTGAAAGGTTCATTCGGCTAGAGGATTCACGCGCCGAAAGGCGAGAAACAAACGCCGTGCAAGGCGAAGGAACTTCCAAGGAACAGACTGGAATTGACGAGAGAAAGCGGAAATATGATGACAGATACGATGGTCCTGACAAACGGAAGAAATTCCAAGAACCCATATTCAAACAATATGCTGACATGACGACTAGCCTGGAACGGATATACACGGAAACTCGAGGGCACCTCCCCTATTGGAAACCATCCAGGAGAGATTCCATGGAACGGGAACGTGGAAGTGTAAAGTATTGCCTATTCCATGAGCTTGAAGGGCATGCTACTGACGAATTCCGTCATTTGAAGGATGAAGTGGAAGAGCATGTTAGAAATGGTAGATTGCCACAATATGTGAGAAATCAGACAACGGCCGTAGGACCTAAGCAACTACCGCCTTCACCTGACAGAACTAAACCCGAATCGGGATCACGACCCATCATCAATTAATCATGATGGCAAGGGCCAAGTTCAAGACTCGATCTTAGGTCGATCATTTAAATTTCTTAGATTTGATTTCAAAATAAAATGGCTATTCCACTTACACATGTACGGGAACTGGAGAGATCCCCAAGCATGCTCTGAGATGGTAATAGACCGCTCTGCCCTGAGAGGTAGTATCTAGATTTTTCCTTTGTTGATGATTGGACATTTAGAATTTGAATTTAATAAATGAACTTGAATTTCATAAATAAACCTTTGACCGGAGAGTTAAAGGATGAATATTGGAAGTCAATTTGAAATTAATCGCTTTATGACCCTACCCGGAGAGACAGGGTCCGGAGTGCAAGAAGTGAGTTGCTTTGCCAGTGAGCGGCAGGATCGGCTTACTCAACGTTGTTTCCCCTTCACTGGAGAGTGAAAGGATGGGATCCAGTAAGAGCCCGAAGAGGCTGACATCGATTCAGGAGGATCATGACATCGCTTAATGTTCAGGGACACTGAACCGGAGTGCTGGGAGTGAAGCTGCTTCACCAGAGAGCGATAGGATCGTCTCACTCAATGATGTTTCCCCTTCACCGGAGAGTGACAAGATGGGATCTATTAAGAGCCCGGAGAGGTTGACATCGCTCCAGGAGGATCATGACATCGCTTAATGTTCAGGGACACTGAACTGAAGTGTAGGGAGTGTCACTGCTTCGCCAGAAAGCGACAGGATCGGCTCACTCAACGTTGTTTCCTCTTCACTGGAAAGTGACGGGATGGGATCCAGTAAGAGCCCGGAGAGGCTGACGTTGGTACAGGAGGATCATGACATCGCTTAATGTTTAGGGACACTGAACAGGAGTGCAGGGAGTGACGCTGCTTCGTCGGAGAGCGACAGGATCGGCTCGCTCAACGCTGTTTCCCCTTCACCGGAGAGTGACAGAGTGAGATCCAATAAGAGCCCGGAGAGGCTGACATCGGTCCAGGAGGACCATGACATCGCTTAATGATCAGGGACACTAAAGCGGAGTGTAGGGAGTGATGCTGCTTCATCAAAGAATGACAGGATCGGCTCACTCAACGTTGTTTCCCCTTTGCCGGAGAGTGACAGGATGGGATCTAGTAAGAGCCCGGAGAGGTTATGATCGATCTAGGATGACCAAGACATCGATATATGCGCTCGTTGGGGTCAGAGTGCAAGGGATAGAAAGCAATGCCGGAGCATAACAGGATTTTTCTATTCGACCATCGAATTTGGAATGGATTTGGCAAGGGTCTGTGTAACGACCCGTAAATTTCATAAGATTTAATTTGGTTAAATAAATAAGTTTGTAATTAAAGGTTAACAAGACAAAAAAAATGAAATTCCAATTCAATGAAATAATGTAAAAAGTTGTGATTTGATTTTGATGGAACATGAGAAAACAAGAGTAAGTATTGAATAATATGTTATTTATTTAAGGCATTGAATAAGAATTTGTAAGCAAATTGTAATTTAGGGTAATATTGTGATATAAGCTAATAAATTTGATTTCAATGCAATACCCATCAATGAATGTAATGAAATAGGATTTAGGAAAGTGTATACTAGGTTATAAATCAAATAGAAGGAAACAAACGTATATATCGAATTGATTAAAGCATAAATATACATTGAATAGAAATTGAATGTACAGTTAATGGTAATTTAAAACTTACTTATAGCAAAAATTGCATAAGATTCAATAAATTAAGTAGTGGAAAGATTTTACCTAGATATACTTTGAATATGAGAAAATAAAGGAAGATATTGAATTGATTAATGTAGTATAACATTGTTTAACTGTAAATTGGAATAAATTTAAGGAATTATGTTAATGCAAGTGGATCATTTATAAACAAAAATGAAACATTATAATTTAATAGAGATATTCAAATGTTAAGACTTATTTTAAGGGTAATAAATTGGATTTAATTGGAATTTGTTATATTGGTTTAAATAGGAAAGGAGTATACAAATGTAACTGTGAATAGTAAAGTCGAAACTGTAAATGGAAGAAATTGAAATAAGGGGCAGTAAACATTGAATAAATTAATAGTAATAAATGCCAACATTGAATTGTAATAAATATAATTAAGTATTACAAGTGGGTGAACGTAAAGATAAGGGTTAAGAGTGTGCAATAGATATTAAAATAACTATAAAGTGTAAATGTAAGTTATATGGAGACATGAATTATTTGAAGGAAAATAATTGGAAAAGGGGGGGTTGGGCTAAGGCAATGTTATTGACTGTTTGAAACTGTAACATCCCGCCTTTTTGCACACTTTAAACCGACACACGTGCCAATTCAAAGCATACGCAAGGGAGGATTGTTATGGGGTAAATAAGGAAAACAGAGAAGAAATAAAAAAAACAAAACAGAATCTCACAGCGGAAGGATAAAATATAATAACAAATATACAGTTCATAAACAGTTTACAAAAGCTTGATTCTTCTTTTACAATAAATATCAGAGTTACACATACCAATACAAGCAATGCAGCGGAATAGAAAGAGTGTGGTGTAATACTATATATAACATAATACTTATTCTTCGTCTTCGTCCTCCAAAGCTAAAATCTGCTATCCTGAAATGCTCGGACTGACCCGAGCGAATTTGAATAGACAAAAACACCCGAGTCAGACTAGAATATCTTATGTGAGTTAAATAAACAGAAATAAATATGAGTACAGTAACTCAAGAGATGTTCGGGATTTACATCTCCTAAGGATCCGTTAAACTATTTACTATGTAGTATATTGCGCTATTATAATAGTGTCTATTTATAAAATAAACTTACTTTTAAATAGCGTTAAGGCTTTACATTTTCCACCTTAACACGTAATAGTCCCAGTAGTCCATCCAATATCATAGCTCCTCCTACTCGGGAAGCAACTAGAGGATACCACACGGGCTACGGAAGAAAACCAAACTCGTACAAGGCTCGATATGGTAGGTGACACGGCACAACGAGGCAATGCCAGGGTAGATATACCAATTGCTATCCAGGCTGGTGGAAACGCGTAGCCGCAGTTACCGCCCACCTCGGACTAACTCCCCAAAATCAAAATATAGAAGTGGCCACTGAATCAAATCCAAGTCAAAGTATAATATCGAAGAGGAGCGTCCGATCAGAGGAATGACCTCATTGGCCTGAGAATCGCTCCTGTTTTAGCCACCTTATGCCAACTCACGGGAGTTGGGTCCACGTATTTACCTTACAGGAAACGTCGCCACCACCTACTTCATTCTGGAATCTCCACCGCGTACACGGTTAGTCAAAGTGGTTTTCGGTATCGACAGAGAGTATGTCCATATCCGATCCCGGTCTCTTTGCCAACCAATCGTTATTATAACACCGCGGTCATTTAAAATAGTTTATACTTTAAAACCAGAACATAGTCCCTTTCAAAACCATAATATTACGATATCATTTTTCTTTAAAACACAAATAATTTATCTTCATGTTATTTTATAAAAACCCAAATCCATGATATCGTTTCCCAAATAAAATTTTCCTTTCCAAAAATTATGTCACTTTTTATTATTTAATAACCCATGTAACCAATATTTTGTTTGTAACTTTCAACATAATTCTTCGAAAATCCATAGTATTTTAAAACCATTATTTTCAAAACTAAATGGTTTGGATATTCAACTGTATGCGAATTAAAAAGGTTTAACTTTACTGTTGCTTTATAAAGAATAAATTACATGGCTTTCCAAATATTTCTTGTTTTAAAGTTAAACCAAAGTCCAAAATATTACTTCAAGTCCCACAACCATTTCAATTTTATATATATTTATATCCATTTTTGAGCATTAATATTTCAACTAAAGTTGGATTTTTATCCTTTCAAAATCAATATTCTATTAATTAATCTTGACCATTCACATAAAATCCATAATTAATAAGACTTCAATTTCTAGTAAAAAATATATATATATATATATATATAGAATTTTTCCACTTCAAATTATACTAGAATATCCATTTCTATTTATTTTGGAAAAATCCAATTACAAATATCATATCTTATAATTTCCAACTTTACATTTAAACATAGGATATAAATTTACCAAACTCCATTTTCTAAATTTTTTCCATTTTCAATAAAGAAATTTATATTCCTTTTAATTTCAAAATTCCAACTTCATAGGTATATAAATATGGAATAAAATATTTATACAATATAAATTTAAGATTTATAGACCGTATTCAATCCAAACCATAGAAATCACATTAAAATAGTTATATATAGACCGCGGTGCCTGTATATAGTTTCTATCCTATGGTCAAGTGATACGGATATTTATCATTTCAATCCGCAATTTAAAAATAAAACTGCGGTTGTATATCATTTCAAACCGCAATCCCGAATGAAATGAAAAATGCATACTAACTTGCAGTTTAATGATATCAAATAAAACATCCATTCAATAACACATCCATCACCCAATCACAAACATCAAGCAATATCAATCAATAACAATATATGTTTGGTAATATACAACAGGTAATAATTGGCAGTTTTATTTCAAATTATATTTATCAACTATTAATCTAACAATTTATATTCAGTGATAATTGACATAACTGTTAACTAGCAGTTCATATGCAAACAATAATTTCTAACAGCCAATTAACACGCAATAAATCAATTAAATTTACAGTTAAATTCAAAAAATTGCAATTCAACAGATATGAATGAAATAACATGCCAAAAGCTCATAAATAAATTTCTATTCATTTCTAAAATTTATTTAACAAACATAAAAGCTTCTAGTAATTGTGAGTGGGTTAAAACACTCACCTTTTGAATTTAAATCGAATTCAAACCCGATTTAAACCCAAAAATTCGCCCGTCTCAGAATTCGTCCAAACCAGCGTCATCGAGTTCGGAATTAAATTACGATCCTAACAAAAAAAATCTCACGTTAATCGGAGATCGTATGCGAGAGTTATGTCGAAAATTGCACCCGAATTCAAAATTGAAAAATAGCAAAAGTGATACACATCTCACCTAACACATGCCACGTCATCTCTGTGTCTTCACGCAACAGCAAAAATATTTGCAGATACCAACGCACGCCGCCCCCATCTTCTCCCCTTGGCCGAAACCCTAATCCAAAATTCCCGACAATCCAACCGTCGAAACGCCAAACAAAATACATAGATGCGATCCCCTCGGTTCCCTCTCCAAAACCCAGAAACCGTTTTCCGATCCGACGAAGTTTTGCGCGACGATGATGAACGATTTTGGGGCTGTTTGAATTTATTCTGGATGAACGACAGCTCTAATTGAAAAACGAATTTCACCAGTAATTTATGCGTATCGAATACTTCAACATATATTTTTTCTGGAATTTTCTGAAATTTTTGAGTTTTGACTTTTGATTTTGAACTGTGGATGGATCTGCAACTGGATCTGAGATGTATACATTTGGGGAAGAGAAAGGAGTGAAGAAATGAACGTACAGCAAATGAAAAAGAAAGGAGCTAGGGTTTATAGCTGTATATTTATAGATAGGCTAGAGGTAGGGTAGCTAGACTGAATACGCGAACGTGCGTGACAAACCATGTCCAAAAAGCCCGCTATGCCACCGGAGTCGGATTTGTTAAAACTATATATCCAAATAGGTGTTTTAAAATATTCTGAACGCAATGGAAAAAGTTTCGCGACCAAATTCGATCGTATGAAGAAGTTATGCCAAAAAAAACAAAAATTTCACATTGATTTCAAAATGCGTAAATTTCAAGGCGTTTCGAGTCCGTACGATCAAACGACAAGTCCGATCGCTACGAAACTTGAAACATTATTATAATTCACCGTTACGGATCCGATGAAACTGGTTTCGTCGAAATCCGAGTCCGTGCCCAAAATGGCTATTTTTATATTAATTAAATAAATAGGCAAATAAATTAATTAAATTCAATCTTTAAAATTTTTGACTTTAAAATTGAAAATTTGATCATTTTTATAATTTCACTTTAGTTACAACAAATTAAACAAACCCAGATATCAATGTCAAGTAAATATATTTATAAATTTCAGTGTTTGAATTCAATTACGGTAAATACAGATATTGTAAATTCCAAGCATTTACTTAAATTTAACTTTGACTATGACCTTATAGTTTACTGCGTATTATTACGTCAATTAATATAACTTTACGTTTATTTCAAATCTACCAATTATAACCAAATAAAACCTTTCAATTGTTTTTCATGAATAGGTATTTCAATGAATTAGTTAGTATTCGACTAGCATAATATTTAATTCTAACCACTGCAATAATTAAGCTTTATTTTAAATTGGATTTAGATGGAAGGATTTGTTTGCCTTTTCTTAACTAGTATATTCAAAAATTTTGCCTTTCTTTGTATTGCTACTATTTCCATTTATATTGAAATTGTAAAACATATATAAAAAAAATTAGAATCTCAAATAAGCTCTTATTACTCACAATTACTATATTAATTTGGATTGCACAACATCTTATTCATCACTTGCTTAAACCTAAATTCCTATTTCATTCATAAATGCTAAAATAAATCAATTATTACATAATTTCTTTTATTAATATTCATGCTATTCATGCTATTCATGTTAAATTCAATTCCTTTGTTCCATTCAACATCAGCAATTATCTATTAAAAGTCCTAAAATTTCTATTAAATAAATCTAACGAATCTTTATTATAAATTAGATGAATTTAATATTGCATTCAAACTATTGCGTTAAAATTTCCGTTTCACTTTAAAGTAACTAAATTTGCCCATTATAATACTTATTTCAATTCAAAAAAAAAACATTTAATTAACATCAAAATTTTTACCATTTCATCTTACCATTTATTTACGTATCCTTTTATTGCACTGATTGAAATAAATTCACTTATTAAATTTTTAAGTTCGTTACCTATCCATCTTGATTTTAATTCCATCTATCAATCAAATTCAGTTAGCCTTAACGTTACTACACTAAATCTACAATCAGTTTCAATTTATATAGAATTATATCTTAATACTTACCATTTATTTATAAATTAGGTTACCTTCCAATAAATCTGATTCCTAAGCATTTGATTGGATTGCCATCTTTACTATGTCTATTATTAATTAGCTTCAAATTCTACAATTTCACTTCTTAAATCCACCTTTTGCTATATTATAAGTAAAATTTACATTGGTTACATAAATGTATCATTTATTACAAACTTATTTCCAGTTCCAACTAACAATCTAAATACATGAATAGGCAACCTACCATAAACACTACCGTTACCTTTTTGTCACATACAAAATCCTTTATTACAAAAATCAATTTCTGCATATATTTTCATACTACAAATTCAATTTACTTATGTTCAAATTATAACCAAACCTGACCTTTTAAATTATTTTGTATAAAATTGGGATTTCATTAAGTTTCTTAATTATTACCCTTAATTGGCATTTATCATCTTGTATTCTCGTTGTCATTTCATAGATATGATTCCCAATTCCTTATTATTGACTTAAAAATGTCATTACTTACATTGCATTAAACGTTGTTACTTAAATCTCTACCCAATAGTAATTAATACTCTAAATAAATATGCTTACTCCTTTCGTTATTTATTCATTATCACAAGAAACGTTTAATCATTTGTAATTTCAAATTACCTACATTGATTGTATATATTTTCCATTATTATCATTTATTAGAATTCTATTCAACTTTCCATCTTATGCATGTAGTTAACCTTTCTATTGATTTTTCCTTCAAAATTTTCAGTTATTTCTTATTTAATCGCTATAAATTAAATGCATTGGTAACGAACAATAGTTGTTACCATTATACAATTTATACATTTGTAATTTATTCTCTACAACAATTATTACCTATCAATATTATTTCGCCCATAAATACAAACTTGCAATTTTTCTTATTATCATATTCCATTTACTGTTAACAATGTTTATTACATTATATTAGTTTAATAATTTCCTCAAATTCCTCATATTCAACTCATACGCTGGTAAAATTCTTTTCACTACTTAAAATCATTTGAATTAACTTCGAATTACTATAAGTAGGTTTTTAATTTATTTTTCTTCTAAATTTAATTACAACTTAATTTGACCAAATTAAATCCATGAAATCTACGGGTCGCTACACTCTCCCCCGCTCAAAACTTTTCGTCCCCGAAAAGGAAAAGGAAGGGAGAAAGAAGAATAAAACAGTATATCTAGTTTCAAATATTAACTTATAACAATAATTTACTAAATTAATTTCCTTTAATGAATTACACTTGTTTTATAATCATTGTGTCTTTTAATACTTAAATTATTAAAGTTGGAAAAATATCTGTAACAAAATTCTAAGTCCAAAATTTACGAAAATTTTTGGCAGAGTCTCCTTTGTACGGAGGGACTCTGGAGAAAATATAATATCCAAATATACAAATATATTACATATATCCAAAATAAAATATCCCACACGGGAAAATATATAAATAGCGCTTTAATCGTAATCCGAAAACGTACCTATTTGTCGGGCAAAACGCTTATTATTTTGGAACCAAAAGCAGTAGCAGTTGCTTCCAACCCCTGTATTCACTTATATAATCTAAAAGGTTAAATATTTATTTTACAGTGAAATGTTTGGGTAGATTCAATCATTTATATCCAATCAAATGCAACAACCATAAATTTTAACAAACAGCACATGCCACCAACAGACAATCATTCAATCAAACAAACAATTAGTTGTTAGGTTCAAATTCCGAAATTATACGAAATGTAAAATAACTATCAAGTGCATCCTTTACTCAACAGTCTTAGATGGAACAAAGATAGATTATTTCTCCATCCCACAACTTCAAAATTCCTTACCCAACAACCATACATCAACCAAACAATTCAAATCAACACCACAATAGCTTATTATACATTTATTTCATGCTTCAGTGGTTTTATTTTCTTTCTTTCATTTATGGAGGGATTTCTTTGTTTCTTACAATTTTCATTTTCCATTTGTTACAAAATTCATTATATTTGTATTCCAATTTATTGACTAAGTATATATCATCTATTTATACTACTTACCTTTACTTATATAGTAAAATTTCCAATTTATCTTAAGCTTATACAATTAATTCTCATTAACCATAGCAAATTAATAGAATACCTTTTCCCTCAAGCTTCACTTGTAAGATTTTCCTTAAATTCTTAATCTGCTAACATTCATTCTTATAAGTGGAAGTTTTTATTTATTCATCAACTATTAATTGTAGTCATTTCAAATTTTTCTACTTTCCATTATATTGGAATAGGGAAGATTAAAACATACTTAAGTCAATAATCATACAATCAATCCTTATTTGGAATATCATTTTATATACTTAAGTTCATATCACCTATTAATAATACTTAACTTTATTTTTAGTAAAATTTCAATCATAACTTAAGTTTATACCATTTAATTCTTATTATAGCAGTAAATTTATTGAATACCTTAATTACCTCAAGCTTCACTTGTAAGATTTCCCCTTACATTTTCTTACTAACATTGCAGCTTTTATTATATGGTAAGTTATGTATGTTTAAGAATGCAAGTGAAAATTTACAAGTTTCTTCTCAATTCCTTTTTATTTATTAATGGTTCAATAAATATATATTCGTTTTATTAATTACAATTTCAACTTACCCTTAATTTCATTCCTTTATTTAATGTTTACGTTTTATTATATTTAATTACAGTAACCCTCTACTTACACTCAAATTATTAACCTTAAAACCTCCATTTTTATAAATAAAGGATCTTATTATTTCATTATCTAGGGTTTACAGACATTTATTTATATTACCTACTTTTTATTATATTACTAGTAGCATTTTAAAACATACTTAAGTTTATAACCCTACACATCAATCTTTATTTATTAAAGAATTTCATTTTATTTACTTAAGTTAAAATCACCTATTAATAATACTCACCTTTAATTTGGGTAAAATTTCAATTATCACTTAAGTTTATACCAATAAATTCTTATTATAACAGTAATTTATTGAATACTTCATTTTTCCTAAATTCCTACTTGTAAAATATTCAATTCCAGTTTCTCATTTAACACTCCAACTTTTATATTTGGGTAAGTTATTTATGTTAAGGAAATTGCAATTGAACTTATACAAGTTTAATCTCCATTCTTTTAATTAAATTTAATGTTTATCCATATTACTCTTTGTCTCATATGTATGCAAATTCCTCTTTATAGCTTTGCAGTTATTCTCTTATTTCAATTAGAGGTTTCAATTCATTTATTACTTAACTTTTATTTCACTAACAAATTTTTAAAAATTAATTAACGGAAAAATTTAGAATTAAATACCGGGTTAAATTTCAATTTGTTTCAAAATAATAGGTAAATAAGTTCTTACATCTCAATATCTCTAATTATAGTTAGAGCAATAAAAGAAAAAAAAATATTTTTTTTTTAGAAAATTTCAAAATAAATCTGTAGTAGAATTTACTACAGTGGCCTTTCCCCTTCGAACTCGAAAAATGAAAGTCGATGATGCGGCCGTCATCACCGAATTTATTTTCCAGCGACAGAGAGGAAAGTACAGAATTTAATTTCTCCCAAAATCTTCTTTTTAAAACAATTCTTCCAAATTATACGAAATATTTATATAAGAAAATACTTATAAACCAAATCATTATATTTCATAAATTCTTTGAAAACAAATTTGGAAAAATCCCGGACCTAAGTTCTAAAATCTCCAATTTGATTTACCATAATTTCAACTTAGCTTCAATTATTATAAATATTTTTATTTTCTAACACCCAATCTATAGCAACCAAATATATATATATATCTTTATAAAACTATTTTTATATATAGAAATATAATAGGCAAAATTATTTCATTCACCTATATTAAAAACAAATATTATGTCGGTCTGTCCTATTAAGTGTTTAGAAATCCCTATTGATGACATAGCGTCCCATGCATCAACCAGAATTTATAAATACAAAGCGGAACAGATTAACACAATATAAAAATCTTTTTATAACACTAACAAGTACGCTCTCTCATATATATACGCTCAGTGACTCCCATAGGATATTACTACCCTATTAACAAAGAGTCAAACCCCACAAAGCCAAGGTTTGTCGCTAAACCAAAGCTCTGATACCAACTGTAACATCCCGCCTTTTTGCACACTTTAAACCGACACACGTGCCAATTCAAAGCATACGCAAGGGCGGATTGTTATGGGGTAAATAAGGAAAACAGAGAAGAAATAAAAAAAAAACAGAATCTCACAGCGGAAGGATAAAATATAATAACAAATATACAGTTCATAAACAGTTTACAAAAGCTTGATTCTTCTTTTACAATAAATATCAGAGTTACACATACCAATACAAGCAATGCAGCGGAATAGAAAGAGTGTGGTGTAATACTATATATAACATAATACTTATTCTTCGTCTTCGTCCTCCAAAGCTAAAATCTGCTATCCTGAAATGCTCGGACTGACCCGAGCGAATTTGAATAGACAAAAACACCCGAGTCAGACTAGAATATCTTATGTGAGTTAAATAAACAGAAATAAATATGAGTACAGTAACTCAAGAGATGTTCGGGATTTACATCTCCTAAGGATCCGTTAAACTATTTACTATGTAGTATATTGCGCTATTATAATAGTGTCTATTTATAAAATAAACTTACTTTTAAATAGCGTTAAGGCTTTACATTTTCCACCTTAACACGTAATAGTCCCAGTAGTCCATCCAATATCATAGCTCCTCCTACTCGGGAAGCAACTAGAGGATACCACACGGGCTACGGAAGAAAACCAAACTCGTACAAGGCTCGATATGGTAGGTGACACGGCACAACGAGGCAATGCCAGGGTAGATATACCAATTGCTATCCAGGCTGGTGGAAACGCGTAGCCGCAGTTACCGCCCACCTCGGACTAACTCCCCAAAATCAAAATATAGAAGTGGCCACTGAATCAAATCCAAGTCAAAGTATAATATCGAAGAGGAGCGTCCGATCAGAGGAATGACCTCATTGGCCTGAGAATCGCTCCTGTTTTAGCCACCTTATGCCAACTCACGGGAGTTGGGTCCACGTATTTACCTTACAGGAAACGTCGCCACCACCTACTTCATTCTGGAATCTCCACCGCGTACACGGTTAGTCAAAGTGGTTTTCGGTATCGACAGAGAGTATGTCCATATCCGATCCCGGTCTCTTTGCCAACCAATCGTTATTATAACACCGCGGTCATTTAAAATAGTTTATACTTTAAAACCAGAACATAGTCCCTTTCAAAACCATAATATTACGATATCATTTTTCTTTAAAACACAAATAATTTATCTTCATGTTATTTTATAAAAACCCAAATCCATGATATCGTTTCCCAAATAAAATTTTCCTTTCCAAAAATTATGTCACTTTTTATTATTTAATAACCCATGTAACCAATATTTTGTTTGTAACTTTCAACATAATTCTTCGAAAATCCATAGTATTTTAAAACCATTATTTTCAAAACTAAATGGTTTGGATATTCAACGGTATGCGAATTAAAAAGGTTTAACTTTACTGTTGCTTTATAAAGAATAAATTACATGGCTTTCCAAATATTTCTTGTTTTAAAGTTAAACCAAAGTCCAAAATATTACTTCAAGTCCCACAACCATTTCAATTTTATATATATTTATATCCATTTTTGAGCATTAATATTTCAACTAAAGTTGGATTTTTATCCTTTCAAAATCAATATTCTATTAATTAATCTTGACCATTCACATAAAATCCATAATTAATAAGACTTCAATTTCTAGTAAAATATATATATATATATATATAGAATTTTTCCACTTCAAATTATACTAGAATATCCATTTCTATTTATTTTGGAAAAATCCAATTACAAATATCATATCTTATAATTTCCAACTTTACATTTAAACATAGGATATAAATTTACCAAACTCCATTTTCTAAATTTTTTCCATTTTCAATAAAGAAATTTATATTCCTTTTAATTTCAAAATTCCAACTTCATAGGTATATAAATATGGAATAAAATATTTATACAATATAAATTTAAGATTTATAGACCGTATTCAATCCAAACCATAGAAATCACATTAAAATAGTTATATATAGACCGCGGTGCCTGTATATAGTTTCTATCCTATGGTCAAGTGATACGGATATTTATCATTTCAATCCGCAATTTAAAAATAAAACTGCGGTTGTATATCATTTCAAACCGCAATCCCGAATGAAATGAAAAATGCATACTAACTTGCAGTTTAATGATATCAAATAAAACATCCATTCAATAACACATCCATCACCCAATCACAAACATCAAGCAATATCAATCAATAACAATATATGTTTGGTAATATACAACAGGTAATAATTGGCAGTTTTATTTCAAATTATATTTATCAACTATTAATCTAACAATTTATATTCAGTGATAATTGACATAACTGTTAACTAGCAGTTCATATGCAAACAATAATTTCTAACAGCCAATTAACACGCAATAAATCAATTAAATTTACAGTTAAATTCAAAAAATTGCAATTCAACAGATATGAATGAAATAACATGCCAAAAGCTCATAAATAAATTTCTATTCATTTCTAAAATTTATTTAACAAACATAAAAGCTTCTAGTAATTGTGAGTGGGTTAAAACACTCACCTTTTGAATTTAAATCGAATTCAAACCCGATTTAAACCCAAAAATTCGCCCGTCTCAGAATTCGTCCAAACCAGCGTCATCGAGTCCGGAATTAAATTACGATCCTAACAAAAAAAATCTCACGTGAATCGGAGATCGTATGCGAGAGTTATGTCGAAAATTGCACTCGAATTCAAAATTGAAAAATAGCAAAAGTGATACACATCTCACCTAACACATGCCACGTCATCTCTGTGTCTTCACGCAACAGCAAAAATATTTGCAGATACCAACGCACGCCGCCCCCATCTTCTCCCCTTGGCCGAAACCCTAATCCAAAATTCCCGACAATCCAACCGTCGAAACGCCAAACAAAATACATAGATGCGATCCCCTCGGTTCCCTCTCCAAAACCCAGAAACCGTTTTCCGATCCGACGAAGTTTTGCGCGACGATGATGAACGATTTTGGGGCTGTTTGAATTTATTCTGGATGAACGACAGCTCTAATTGAAAAACGAATTTCACCAGTAATTTACGCGTATCGAATACTTCAACATATATTTTTTCTGGAATTTTCTGAAATTTTTGAGTTTTGACTTTTGATTTTGAACTGTGGATGGATCTGCAATTGGATCTGAGATGTATACATTTGGGGAAGAGAAAGGAGTGAAGAAATGAACGTAAAGCAAATGAAAAAGAAAGGAGCTAGGGTTTATAGCTGTATATTTATAGATAGGCTAGAGGTAGGGTAGCTAGACTGGATACGCGAACGTGCGTGACAAACCATGGTCCAAAAAGCCCGCTATGCCACCGGAGTCGGATTTGTTAAAACTATATATCCAAATAGGTGTTTTAAAATATTCTGAACGCAATGGAAAAAGTTTCGCGACCAAATTCGATCGTATGAAGAAGTTATGCCAAAAAAAACAAAAATTTCACATTGATTTCAAAATGCGTAAATTTCAAGGCGTTTCGAGTCCGTACGATCAAACGACAAGTCCGATCGCTACGAAACTTGAAACATTATTATAATTCACCGTTACGGATCCGATGAAACTGGTTTCGTCGAAATCCGAGTCCGTGCCCAAAATGGCTATTTTTATATTAATTAAATAAATAGGCAAATAAATTAATTAAATTCAATCTTTAAAATTTTTGACTTTAAAATTGAAAATTTGATCATTTTTATAATTTCACTTTAGTTACAACAAATTAAACAAACCCAGATATCAATGTCAAGTAAATATATTTATAAATTTCAGTGTTTGAATTCAATTACGGTAAATACAGATATTGTAAATTCCAAGCATTTACTTAAATTTAACTTTGACTATGACCTTATAGTTTACTGCGTATTATTACGTCAATTAATATAACTTTACGTTTATTTCAAATCTACCAATTATAACCAAATAAAACCTTTCAATTGTTTTTCATGAATAGGTATTTCAATGAATTAGTTAGTATTCGACTAGCATAATATTTAATTCTAACCACTGCAATAATTAAGCTTTATTTTAAATTGGATTTAGATGGAAGGATTTGTTTGCCTTTTCTTAACTAGTATATTCAAAAATTTTGCCTTTCTTTGTATTGCTACTATTTCCATTTATATTGAAATTGTAAAACATATATAAAAAAAATTAGAATCTCAAATAAGCTCTTATTACTCACAATTACTATATTAATTTGGATTGCACAACATCTTATTCATCACTTGCTTAAACCTAAATTCCTATTTCATTCATAAATGCTAAAATAAATCAATTATTACATAATTTCTTTTATTAATATTCATGCTATTCATGCTATTCATGTTAAATTCAATTCCTTTGTTCCATTCAACATCAGCAATTATCTATTAAAAGTCCCAAAATTTCTATTAAATAAATCTAACGAATCTTTATTATAAATTAGATGAATTTAATATTGCATTCAAACTATTGCGTTAAAATTTCCGTTTCACTTTAAAGTAACTAAATTTGCCCATTATAATACTTATTTCAATTCAAAAAAAAAACATTTAATTAACATCAAAATTTTTACCATTTCATCTTACCATTTATTTACGTATCCTTTTATTGCACTGATTGAAATAAATTCACTTATTAAATTTTTAAGTTCGTTACCTATCCATCTTGATTTTAATTCCATCTATCAATCAAATTCAGTTAGCCTTAACGTTACTACACTAAATCTACAATCAGTTTCAATTTATATAGAATTATATCTTAATACTTACCATTTATTTATAAATTAGGTTACCTTCCAATAAATCTGATTCCTAAGCATTTGATTGGATTGCCATCTTTACTATGTCTATTATTAATTAGCTTCAAATTCTACAATTTCACTTCTTAAATCCACCTTTTGCTATATTATAAGTAAAATTTACATTGGTTACATAAATGTATCATTTATTTATATTTATTACAAACTTATTTCCAGTTCCAACTAACAATCTAAATACATGAATAGGCAACCTACCATAAACACTACCGTTACCTTTTTGTCACATACAAAATCCTTTATTACAAAAATCAATTTCTGCATATTCATACTACAAATTCAATTTACTTATGTTCAAATTATAACCAAACCTGACCTTTTAAATTATTTTGTATAAAATTGGGATTTCATTAAGTTTCTTAATTATTACCCTTAATTGGCATTTATCATCTTGTATTCTCGTTGTCATTTCATAGATATGATTCCCAATTCCTTATTATTGACTTAAAAATGTCATTACTTACATTGCATTAAACGTTGTTACTTAAATCTCTACCCAATAGTAATTAATACTCTAAATAAATATGCTTACTCCTTTCGTTATTTATTCATTATCACAAGAAACGTTTAATCATTTGTAATTTCAAATTACCTACATTGATTGTATATATTTTCCATTATTATCATTTATTAGAATTCTATTCAACTTTCCATCTTATGCATGTAGTTAACCTTTCTATTGATTTTTCCTTCAAAATTTTCAGTTATTTCTTATTTAATCGCTATAAATTAAATGCATTGGTAACGAACAATAGTTGTTACCATTATACAATTTATACATTTGTAATTTATTCTCTACAACAATTATTACCTATCAATATTATTTCGCCCATAAATACAAACTTGCAATTTTTCTTATTATCATATTCCATTTACTGTTAACAATGTTTATTACATTATATTAGTTTAATAATTTCCTCAAATTCCTCATATTCAACTCATACGCTGGTAAAATTCTTTTCACTACTTAAAATCATTTGAATTAACTTCGAATTACTATAAGTAGGTTTTTAATTTATTTTTCTTCTAAATTTAATTACAACTTAATTTGACCAAATTAAATCCATGAAATCTACGGGTCGCTACAGAAACCTTAATTAATATGGGGAATTATTTTAGCATAAGCAAAACCAATGCAAATATCTAATTTATCAGTAAAGCAATAATAATAAATAGTAATCAATGCAAATTTATGTAACAACAGAATGTGAAATTTGGGGAATAGACGCAAAGTATATATGAGTTGCTAAAAGTATGCATAATAAGTGCAAATTTAATAAATCAATGGGAGTATAGATTTAAGTATAGAAAGTGATATTTTTAGTTTAATTTAAAGTTTTGCAAAAGAAATGAAATTAACGTTTAAATATTTCGTTTATAGAGGTTTAACTAAAATTTAAGGATATTAAAAATATAGACTTTGAACCCGACATGGAATCCATCTACTTAAAAATTTATAGATGGGATAAACCTTTATTATTTAATTTAATAGGGATTTTGGGAACTTAATTTATAACTTTGAATATAAATGGAATTGAAGATGGGACACTGCAATTGATAAATTTATCTTCTCTAAATTGATAATAAAATTTTGTTAAAGAATTGCTAATGATGAAGAAATATTAAGGTGATAAATTGTCAACTCTATAATTGAAATATAAAATTCAATTTAATTAATTTAATTTAATTTTATTTAATTAATATAAAAATAGCCATTTTGGCCACAGACTCGGATTTCGACGAAACTAGTTTCATCGGATCCGTATCAGTGAATTATTGTAGGGTTTCAAGTTTCGTAGTGATCGGACTTGTCGTTTGATCGTACGAACGCGAAACGCCTTGAAATCGATAAATTGAAATCAATTTGAAATCAATTTGAAAATATTGATTTCAGCATAACTTCTGCATACGATCGAATTTGGACGTGAAACTTTTTCCATCGCGTTCAGAATATTTTAAAATACCTATTTAGATATATGGTTTTACCAAATTTCGTTCCGGGGTCAAACGGGCTTTTTGGGCCAACTATCGTGTAACGCGTTTATAGTTCGTACCCACCTATTCTATTGCAGTTTGTCTATAAATAGGCTGTGATAAACCCTAGCCTCCATTCTATTCTCTTTTGCTGTACGTTCATTTCTTCAATTCTTTCTCTTCCTCAATGGGTGCAATTCTAGATCCAAATTCAAAATTCAAATCAGATCCAAAGCTAAAAATTTAAAGTGCACAGAAAATTCCGGAAAAATTATATGTTGGAGCCCTCAGTGAACAAAATTTTCTGGTGCTGTTCGTTTTTCCATTCGATTCACCGTTTGCCCAGAAAAATTTGAAACAGCCTCGGTCGTTCATAGGCATTTGTTCGATTCAATGGTAGATCTGAGTTGATAGCTCGATCCGATGATGCTGCAGCGTAGAGGAGGCTTTAAGGAGTTCATCCATACAGTTTGTTCTGGTCCAAGGCGTTCCAATTCGCCACGATTTGCAGGGATAAGGGGCAGTGGCGCTGCGTCTTTGGAGAGACCGTTCATGGCCGCATCTATGCTGTAGGGTCGGCTCGACCTGAGATGTCGTATGGGAGGGTCTGATCTGGAGAGAGATCATCGAGGCGACGGCAGTTGCAAACCCTAGTGGCGGCCGTGATGAGCAGATCGCGTTCGAGAAGAAGCACTGTGGTGCGTGCGCAGGAAGCACGCTGGCGTGGCTTACTCGAGTGAGTTTTGTTTTAACTTAATTTTTGAATTTCAAATCGTTATATAGCTATAACTTCTACGTACGAACTCCGTTTTACACGAATTTTTTTTGTTGGGATCGTAATTAAATTCCAGACGCGTTGACGCTGGTTTGGACAGATTTGGAGACCGTCGAATTTTTGGGTTTAAATCGGATTTAAATTCGATTTAAATTCAAAAGGTGAGTGTTTTAACCCACTCACAACTTCTAAAACTTCTTATGTCTATTAAATTAATTTTAGAGATGAGTAGAAATTTATTTATGACTGCTTGGCATGTTTTATTCATTATCTCTGTTAAATTGCATTTATTTAATTTAACTTTTAATTTATTTTATTTATTGCATAAATTTGACAGTTAGAATTTATTTATTTGCACAGTAACTGTCAGTTATAGTTATGTTAAATTTTTATTTCATATCAACTGACAGTTAAATTTGAATTTATTTTTGCATATAAATTGCTAGTAACAGTTACTAAATTTATTATTGAATATAAACTATTAGTTAATACATGTTATTTATTTCCTGTATAATTTATATGCTCTATATTGATGTTGTTTAAATTGGATGATGATTGTAATAAATGGTTGATGATTGATATTTGGATGAATGGATACTGTATTTTATATCGTATAAATTGCAAGTTATCGTGCATTTCATTCATTCGGGATTGCGGTTTGAAATGATATACAACCGCATTTTTATTTTAAATTGCGGATTGAAATGATAAACATCCGTATCACTTGACCATAGGGTAGAAAATTTTATACAGGCACCGCGGTATATATATAAAATATATTTTGAAATGTTTTGGTTTTGTAAAGCTATATATATATGGTTTATGGATATTGATTTGGTTATTTATATATATATAGAAATTTTCAGGTTTTAAGCTTTGTATTATTTTGATTTGAAGTATAAAATAAAGTTTGATTTTCGAGATCAAATACGATTAAGAATTTATTTAAAATTTAAATTCTAGAGTTTTAACGACTTAAAAGAGAATAAGGTTGAAGATGAATATTAAGTTAAATTGGAATTTAATAAAAAGTTAGAATTTTTAAAGGATATGATTTACAACTTGATTTTGTGTAGAGTGATTTAAATGAATATCAGGTTGATTTAAATGAATATATAATAAATTGAAAGAATATCCAGTTATGTGAAGATAAAGGTTTTACTTAGATTATATTGAATTCATTAAGTAAACATTTCAAGTCTAAATAATAAGTAATTGAATTTTATATATATGGGTTTGTCAAATGAGTTGTTTTTGAAATGGTGAAATAATTAAGGCTTTGAAACATAAGAATTAAAATGGTATTTGGAAGTTTAAATCGATATTTGGAATTGATTTGTGAAATGTAAAGAAGCTATTTTGTTTTATAAAAGTAATCTAATATTTGACCATTTAAGAGATGGAAACTTGTTTCAAAGTTATGATTTTCAAGGTAGTATAATTTGAAATTTTATATTCAAGAGTTTTGACCTCTAAATATTTACTTTGAAAACCCTATGATTTTGGAAAGTATATATATTGGAATAAAATGATATCGTATTAATTCGGGTTTTAAAAGGAAATGATATCATATTTATATGGTTTTGAAATGGATATTTTATTCTGGTTTTAAAGTATAATTATTTTAAATGACCGCGGTGTTATAATAACGATTGGTTGGCAAAGAGACCGGGATCGGATATGGACATACTCTCTGTCGATACCGAAACCAACTTTGACTAACCGTGTACGCGGTGGAGATTCCAGAATGAAGTAGGTTGGTGGCGACGTTTCCTGTAAGGTAAATACGTGGACCCAACTCCCGTGAGTTGGCATAAGGTGGCTAAAACAGGAGCGATTGACGGGTTAATGAGGTAGCACCTCTGATCGGACACTTCCCTTCGATACTATACTTTGATTTTGGATTGATTCGATGGCCACCTTCATTTTTGATTTCTTTGATGTGGGGAGTTTGTTCGAGGTGGGCGGCAGCTGCGCGTTTCCATCGGCCCGGAAGCGTAATTGGTATATCTACCCTGGCATTGCCTAGTTGTGCCGTGTCACCTACCCTAGCGCGCCTTATACGATTTTGGTTTTGTACCATACCTATGGAGTGCCCTCTGACGACGCCCAGTACGGGGGAGATTACGGTACTGTATAGACTATGGGAATATATAACTGTGTTAAGGAAGAAAATGTAAAGCCTTAACACTATTTAAAAGTAAGTTTATTTTACAAATAGATACTATTATAATAGCGCAATATACTATATAGTAAATAGTTTAACGGATCCTTAGGAGATGTAAATCCCGAGCATCTCTTGAGTTACTGCACTCATATTTATTTCTATTAATTTAACTTACATAAGATCTTTTAGTTCTGACTCGAGTGTTTTGTCTTTTCAATTCGCTCGGATCAGTCCGAGCGTTTCAAGATTGGAAGATTTAGCTCTGGAGGACGAAGACGAAGATTTATATTATTATTATTTATACTAGTGCACTACACTGTTCCGCTACATTGTTGTTGGTATGTGTAACTCTGATATGTATTATATAAATGGTTTTGTAAACAGATTTATAAACTGTATATTTGATTATTATATTTTATCCTTCCGCTGTGAGATTCTGTTTAGTTTTTTTTCTTCTCTGTTTTCTTATTTACCCCATAACAATCCGCCCTTCCGTATGGTTTGAATTGGCACGTGTGTTGATTTAAAGTGTGCGAAAAGGCGGGACGTTACATCTGGTATCAGAGCTTCGGTTTAGCGATAAACCTTAGCTTTGTGGGGTTTGACTCTTTACTAATAGGGTAGTAATACCCTATGGGAGTCGCTGAGTGTATATATATGAGAGAGCGTATTTGTTAGTGTTATAAAAAAGGTTTTTATATTGTGTTGATCTGTTTCGTTTTGTATTTATAAATTCTGGTTGATGCATGGGACGCTGTGACATCAATAGGAATTTCTAAACACTTAATAGGACAGACCGACATAATATTTGTTTTTAATATAGGTGAATGAAATAATTTTGCCTATTATATTTTCTATATATAAAATTTTCAAATGATATCTATATTTGATTGCAATATATTGGTTGTTAGGAATAAAATTTATAAATAATAGGTAAATAAGATTAAAAATAAATAAATGTAATTTGGGAATTTAGAACTTAAGTTCCGGGGTTTTTGAAAACTTCTTTCAAATGATTTGGAATATAATAATATTGTTATAAGTATTTTCTGATATAAATATTTAATATAATTTAAAAGAAATTGTTTTAAAGAAGATTTTTGGAGAAAATAAGTTTTGTACTTTCCTCTCTGTCGCTGGAAAATAGTTTCGGTGATGAGTGCACGCATCATCGACATTCATTTTCGAGTTTCGAAGTGGTAAGACCACTGTAGTAATTTACTGCAGAATCGTTAAGAAATTTTATCATTTTAATTATAATTGGGTATATATGTTAAGTGTAGATATCTAGCTATTATTTTAAATGATTTAAAATTAAACCCGGTATTTGGTTCTTAGGTTCCAGTTAATTAATAGGACAATTAAGTGTAGCAAATTTGAACCTTTAAGTAAAGTAAAAATGGTATTAAATGAAATTGGAAATTTGTAACCTATGAAATAAAGATTACTATTATTGAACTTTAATTTAATTTAAGGAAATAGAACAAACTTGTATAACTTTTAATTATACTCTTAAATAACATATATAACTTACCAAATATTAAAAGTTGAAATGTTTAATAGGAAATGTAATGAAAATTGTACAAGTAAAGGTAGGTAATGAAGTATTCAATGAAATTGCTGTTAAATGAGAATTTAATGTTATAAAATTAAGTTATAATTGAAATTTTACCAAGTAAATAAAATTAAAGGTAAGTATGGTAAATAAACGATTGTAAACTTAAGTAATTAAAGTGAAAATAAATGAATGTAATATAATAAAGAGAAATTATAAATTTAAGAAATAGGGTAGAATTATTTCTGAATATAATTGAAAGAAATAAAATGGAAATAAAATTGAATGAAATAAATGAAAATAAAAGGTAAACTGTTATATGAATGAAAAGAATCAAACAACTAATG
Source organism: Allium cepa (assembly GCA_030765085.1). Classification (NCBI taxonomy): domain Eukaryota; kingdom Viridiplantae; phylum Streptophyta; class Magnoliopsida; order Asparagales; family Amaryllidaceae; genus Allium; species Allium cepa. The sequence continues at coordinate 595,215,117 of CM060928.1, forward strand.
TATGAAATAAAATTTATAATAAGTTAATTTGATTTGTTGGGTTGAATTGTTATTGTTTGATTTATGTTTGGTCAGGTAAGGAAATTTGAAATTGTTGGATGAATAAATAATTTATTTTGTTCCATCTAAGACTGTTGAGCAAATGATGCACTTGATAATTATTTTCATTCCGTACAATTTCAAGTTTTGAACCCGAACAACTATTTGCTTGTTGATTGAATGGTTGTTTTGTTTTGTTGTGTATGTTGTTTGTTGAAAGGGATGGTTGTTGTATTGATTTGTTGTTAGGGATTGAAACCACTTAATTATTTCACTTTATATAAATTGTTAACCCTTTAGATTTTATAAGTGAAATGCAGGTTATGGAAGCAATTGCTACTGCTTTTGGTTCCATAAATTAAGCGTAAATTGCCCGACGATAGGTACGTTTTCGGATTACGATTTATAGCGCTATTTTATATATTTTCCCATGTTGGGATATACCATTTTAAATATTATATGTGATATTTTTTTATATTTAATATTATATTTTTCCCGAGCCTCTCCGTACAAAGGAGACTCTGCCAAAAAATTTCGAAAATTTGAAAATGTTTTTCAAACTTTAGTAATTTACGTATAAAAGATTTAAATAGGTATAAATTGGTATATTTTATTTTAAGTTATTTTATTTTGTAAGCCTATTTGTTTATAAATTTAATATTTAAGAAAGATATATTGATTTTTTATTTCTTCTTTTCCCTTCCTTTCCTTTTCGGGGACGAAAAGTTTTGAGTGGGGGAGAGTGTAACGACCCGTAAATTTCATAAGATTTAATTTGGTTAAATAAATAAGTTTGTAATTAAAGGTTAACAAGACAAAAAAAATGAAATTCCAATTCAATGAAATAATGTAAAAAGTTGTGATTCGATTTTGATGGAACATGAGAAAACAAGAGTAAGTATTGAATAATATGTTATTTATTTAAGGCATTGAATAAGAATTTGTAAGCAAATTGTAATTTATGGTAATATTGTGACATAAGCTAATAAATTTGATTTCAATGCAATACCCATCAATGAATGTAATGAAATAGGATTTAGGAAAGTGTATACTAGGTTATAAATCAAATAGAAGGAAACAAACGTATATATCGAATTGATTAAAGCATAAATATACATTGAATAGAAATTGAATGTACAGTTAATGGTAATTTAAAACTTACTTATAGCAAAAATTGCATAAGATTCAATAAATTAAGTAGTGGAAAGATTTTACCTAGATATACTTTGAATATGAGAAAATAAAGGAAGATATTGAATTGATTAATGTAGTATAACATTGTTTAACCGTAAATGGGAATAAATTTAAGGAATTATGTTAATGCAAGTGGATCATTTATAAACAAAAATGAAACATTCAAATTTAATAGAGATATTCAAATGTTAAGACTTATTTTAAGGGTAATAAATTGGATTTAATTGGAATTTGTTATATTGGTTTAAATAGGAAAGGAGTATACAAATGTAACTGTGAATAGTAAAGTCGCAACTGTAAATGGAAGAAATTGAAATAAGGGGCAATAAACATTGAATAAATTAATAGTAATAAATGCCAACATTGAATTGTAATAAATATAATTAAGTATTACAAGTGGGTGAACGTAAAGATAAGGGTTAAGAGTGTGCAATAGATATTAAAATAACTATAAAGTGTAAATGTAAGTTTTATGGAGACATGAATTATTTGAAGGAAAATAATTGGAAAAGGGGGGATTGGGCTAAGGCAATGTTATTGACTGTTTGAAACCTTAATTAATATGGGGAATTATTTTAGCATAAGCAAAACCAATGCAAATATCTAATTTATCAGTAAAGCAATAATAATAAATAGTAGTCAATGCAAATTTATGTAACAACAGAATGTGAAATTTGGGGAATAGACGCAAAGTATATATGAGTTGCTAAAAGTATGCATAATAAGTGCAAATTTAATAAATCAATGGGAGAATAGATTTAAGTATAGAAAGTGATATTTTTAGTTTAATTTAAAGTTTTGCAAAAGAAATGAAATTAACGTTTAAATATTTCGTTTATAGAGATTTAACTAAAATTTAAGGATATTAAAAATATAGACTTTGAACCCGACATGGAATCCATCTACTTAAAAATTTATAGATGGGATAAACCTTGATTATTTAATTTAATAGGGATTTTGGGAACTTAATTTATAACTTTGAATATAAATGGAATTGAAGATGGGACACTGCAATTGATAAATTTATCTTCTCTAAATTGATAATAAAATTTTGTTAAAGAATTGCTAATGATGAAGAAATATTAAGGTGATAAATTGTCAACTCTATAATTGAAATATAAAATTCGATTTAATTGATTTAATTTAATTTTATTTAATTAATATAAAAATAGCCATTTTGGCCACAGACTCGGATTTCGACGAAACTAGTTTCACCGAATCCGTATCAGTGAATTATTGTAGGGTTTCAAGTTTCGTAGCGATCGGACTTGTCGTTTGATCTTACGAACGCGAAACGCCTTGAAATCGATAAATTGAAATCAATTTGAAATCAATTTAAAAATATTGATTTCAGCATAACTTCTGCATACGATCGAATTTGGATGTGAAACATTTTCCATCGCGTTCAGAATATTTTAAAATACCTATTTAGATATATGGTTTTACCAAATTTCGTTACGGGGTCAGAACGGGCTTTTTGGGCCAACTATCGTGTAACGCGTTTATAGTTCGTACCCACCTATTCTATTGCAGTTTGTCTATAAATAGGCTGTGATAAACCCTAGCCTCCATTCTATTCTCTTTTGCTGTACGTTCATTTCTTCAATTCTTTCTCTTCCTCAATGGGTGCAATTCTAGATCCAAATTCAAAATTCAAATCAAATCCAAAGCTAAAAATTTAAAGTGCATAGAAAATTCCGGAAAAATTATATGTTGGAGCCCTCAGTGAACAAAATTTTCTGGTGCTGTTCGTTTTTCCATTCGATGTGCCGTTTGCCCAGAAAAATTTGAAACAGCCTCGGCCGTTCATAGGCATTTGCTCGATTCAATGGTAGATCTGAGTTGATAGCTCGATCCGATGATGCTGCAGCGTAGAGGAGGCTTTAAGGAGTTCATCCATACGGTTTGTTCTGGTCCAAAGCGTTCCAATTCGCCACGATTTGCAGGGATAAGGGGCGGCGGCGCTGCGTCTTTGGGGAGGCCGTTCGTGGCCGCATCTATGCTGTAGGGTCGGTTCGACCTGAGATGTCGTATGGGATGGTCTGATCTGAAGAGAGATCATCGAGGCGACGGCAGTTGCAAACCCTAGTGGCGGCCGTGATGAGCAGATCGCGTTCGAGAAGAAGCACTGTGGTGCGTGCGCAGGAAGCACGCTGGCGTGGCTTACTTCAGTGAGTTTTGTTTTAACTTAATTTTTGAATTTCAAATTGTTATATCGCTATAACTTCGACGTACGAACTCCGTTTTACACGAATTTTTTTTGTTAGGATCGTAATTAAATTCCAGACGCGTTGACGTTGGTTTGGACAGATTTGGAGACCGTCGAATTTTTGGGTTTAAATCGGATTTAAATTCGATTTAAATTCAAAAGGTGAGTGTTTTAACCCACTCACAACTTCCAAAACTTCTTATGTCTGTTAAATTAATTTTAGAGATGAGTAGAAATTTATTTGACTGTTTGGCATGTTTTATTCATTATCTCTGTTAAATTGCATTTATTTAATTTAACTGTTAATTTTTTTTATTTATTGCATAAATTTGACAGTTAGAATTTATTTATTTGCATAGTAACTGTCAGTTATAGTTATGTTAAATTTTTATTTCATATCAACTGACAGTTAAATTTGAATTTATTTTTGCATATAAATTGCTAGTAACAGTTATTAAATTTATTATTGAATATAAACTATTAGTTAATACATGTTATTTATTTCCTGTATAATTTATATGCTCTATATTGATGTTGTTTAAATTGGATGATGATTGTAATAAATGGTTGATGATTGATATTTGGATGAATGGATACTGTATTTTATATCGTATAAATTGCAACTTATCGTGCATTTCATTCATTCGGGATTGCGGTTTGAAATGATATACAACCGCATTTTTATTTTAAATTGCGGATTGAAATGATAAACATCCGTATCACTTGACCATAGGGTAGAAAATTTTATACAGGCACCGCGGTATATATATATAATATATTTTGAAATGTTTTGGTTTTGTAAAGCTATATATATATGGTTTATGGATATTGATTTGGATATTTATATATATATATATATATAGAAATTTTCAGGTTTTAAGCTTTGTATAAATTTGATTTGAAGTATAAAATAAAGTTTGATTTTCGAGATCAAATACGATTAAGAATTTATTTAAAATTTAAATTCTAGAGTTTTAATGACTTAAAAGAGAATAAGGTTGAAGATGAATATTAAGTTAAATTGGAATTTAATAAAAAGTTAGAATTTTTAAAGGATATGATTTACAACTTGATTTTGTGTAGAGTGATTTAAATGAATATCAGGTTGATTTAAATGAATATATAATAAATTGAAAGAATATCCAGTTATGTGAAGATAAAGGTTTTACTTAGATTATATTGAATTCATTAAGTAAACATTTCAAGTCTAAATAATAAGTAATTGAATTTTATATATATGGGTTTGTCAAATGAGTTGTTTTTGAAATGGTGAAATATTTAAAGCTTTGAAACATAAGAATTAAAATGGTATTTGGAAGTTTAAATCGATATTTGGAATTGATTTGTGAAATGTAAAGAAGCTTTTTTGTTTTATAAAAGTAATCTAATATTTGACCATTTAAGAGATGGAAACTTGTTTCAAAGTTATGATTTTCAAGGTAGTATAATTTGAAATTTTATATTCAAGAGTTTTGACCTCTAAATATTTACTTTGAAAACCCTATGATTTTGGAAAGTATATATATTGGAATAAATGATATCGTATTAATTCGGGTTTTAAAAGGAAATGATATCATATTTATATGGTTTTGAAATGGATATTTTATTCTGGTTTTAAAGTATAATTATTTTTAATGACCGCGGTGTTATAATAACGATTGGTTGGCAAAGAGACCGGGATCGGATATGGACATACTCTCTGTCGATACCGAAAACCACTTTGACTAACCGTGTACGCGGTGGAGATTCTAGAATGAAGTAGGTTGGTGGCGACGTTTCCTGTAAGGTAAATACGTGGACCCAACTCCCGTGAGTTGGCATAAGGTGGCTAAAACAGGAGCGATTGACGGGTTAATGAGGTAGCACCTCTGATCGGACACTTCCCTTCGATACTATACTTTGATTTTGGATTGATTCGGTGGTCACCTTCATTTTTTATTTCTTTGATGTGGGGAGTTTGTTCGAGGTGGGCGGCAGCTGCGCGCTGTGCGTTTCCATCGGCCCGGAAGCGTAATTGGTATATCTACCCTGGCATTGCCTAGTTGTGCCGTGTCACCTACCCTAGCGCGCCTTATACGATTTTGGTTTTGTACTATACCTATGGAGTGCCCTCTGACGACACCCAGTACGGGGGAGATTACGGTACTGTATAGACTATGGGAATATATAACTGTGTTAAGGTGGAAAATGTAAATCCTTAACGCTATTTAAAAGTAAGTTTATTTTACAAATAGACACTATTATAATAGCGCAATATACTATATAGTAAATAGTTTAACGGATCCTTAGGAGATGTAAATCCCGAGCATCTCTTGAGTTACTGCACTCATATTTATTTCTGTTAATTTAACTTACATAAGATCTTTTAGTTCTGACTCGAGTGTTTTGTCTTTTCAATTCGCTCGGGTCAGTCCGAGCGTTTCAGGATTGGAAGATTTAGCTTTGGAGGACGAAGACGAAGATTTATATTATTATTATTTATACTAGTGCACTACACTGTTCCGCTACATTGTTGTTGGTATGTGTAACTCTGATATGTATTATATAAATGGTTTTGTAAACAGATTTATAAACTGTATATTTGATTATTATATTTTATCCTTCCGCTGTGAGATTCTGTTTAGTTTTTTTTCTTCTCTGTTTTCTTATTTACCCCCATAACAATCCGCCCTTCCGTATGGTTTGAATTGGCACGTGTGTCAATTTAAAGTGTGCGAAATGGCGGGACGTTACAGTCTGAAAAGACCATCGGTAGTCCGGAGAGGCTGTAGAATTTAATTCCTAACTTCCACAAGTGGAAATGAATACCCATTCGGCTTCGAACAGTCATGAACTTGATCTAGTATACAATAGCTATTAATAAAATAGGGACTCACGATATTGGATTCGAAGCTTTTCAAAACACACCTTCCAGTAACAAGACATGTTTTGGAGGGCAAATGTTAACCTACCTTTTTACAAGGCTACGGATAGGCGGGTTTAACCAAATCGACTGTTCATTAGTCAAAACTGGAATACGATTGGTTACAGCCGGCTGGATGGATAGACGGTCGGTTAGGAATGGTTCGATATGCATGGCTCGACATTGGAAAGGCGGCTCGGCATTAGAGAGGTCGCTCGGCATTAGAGAGGCGGCTCGGCATTAGAGGGGTCGCTCGGCATTAGAGAGGCCGCTCGGCATTAGAGAGGCGGCTCAGCATTGGAAGGGCCGCTTAGCAAAGAAGAGGCGGCTCGGCATCGTGGGTCGCTCGGCATCATGTGTCGCTCAGCATCATGGGTCGCTCGGCATCGTCGGTCGCTTGGCATTACAAAAGAGGTCAGGGTCACTCAACATTGTCGCTCGATCGGGGTCGTTCGGCACTCGAGGGTGGCTCAGCATTTGGGCAGTTCGACACTTGATGGTGGCTCAACATTTGGGTGGTTCGGCACTCGAAGGTGGGTCATGTTACTTCGATTCGTTGAGCATATCGCTTCGGTGCAGTACCATGGTTACTTCAGGTTGGCCTATGAAGGACTTGGGGTCTGTTGAGGTGAAGGGTGCGAACTCGACCGAAGTCTTAATGGGCCTGTATCACATGAGAAGCCCAACTACTTGGTTTTGCCTATAAATACAACATGCAAGGCTTTAGAAAATGGATCTCCTTCTGGCTCTCTGACTTTCTGTCTTCTATAGCTAAGGTTACTCTACCATTTTGTAACTGTAACTGATTCTTACATCAATAAAAAGTAAACTTCTAGAGTGGACGTAGGCCAGAGTTAGCCGATCCACTATAAAATCTGTTGTTCTTCATTGCTTTCAATTTAATTTTGACTGTTCTTCACATTATTACTCTCTACATATATTCTATTTGTGAGTTGTGACTATTATTTGATGCTTTCATTTGGATTTGGGTGTTAGTGACCAATTTTGGGGCTAACAATAATAAGTACTGCAAAAAAGTTACTGGACTGCTACTATGGACACTAGTGCTTCTTATACTTGGAAAACATTGCTAAGAGCAAGATAGTGGTGTAAAGGGCTCATAAATAGGAATATTGTTAATGGGGACAACACCACTTTATGGTTTGACCCATGGCTTAATGGATCTTCTTTAATAGATAAAGCTGGTTGGAATGCTATGTCTATTACAGGTGGATGTAACAAATTAAAAAGTGTCTGTGCTAATCTCTAGTAACAATTGGAAACAACACACAGAATATGTGCCTACACAGTGTCAACAATATAACCATTCATTCTCAAATGGAAAAAGATTATTGGAATTGGACTCCTAGTACCAATGGGAAATTCATAATGAAATCAGCATGGAATCATTTCAGAAACAAGAATGCAGATCATACTTGGACAAAGATTATTTAGGACAAAGGGTATGCTCCTAAGATGTCTATTTGTGTACTTATGACCAAATTAAACAAATTGAATACAAAGGATCAAGTTAGTAGATGGAACTCAAATATAGATCTAAAGTGTGTGTTGTGTCTAAATCAACCTGAAGACAGAGACCATTTCTTTTTTAAATGTCCTTATTTGAGCAGTTTACTGGATAGTATAACGTGGAAAGTCAAAATCAATCTCAATACTAATTGTAATATAAATCATATTTTGGATAGCCTATGTCAAAGATAGAAGAATAACTCTTTAATCAATCAGATTTTCAACATAAATTTCACTTCCCTGATTTGTAATATCGATGTGAGAGGAACAACAGGGTCTTTAGAGGAATTGAAATGCCAGCTCTCATGCGACTCAACCTAATCACTCAAGATGTTAAGATCCTTATGCATTACAGATTAAGTAATCAAATGAAATTCAGAGACTAAAATTATATTTGAAAACTTTAATATCATCGTGGATCCACAAGACCATCATCGACCTCCCTGAACTTTAGCCTTTTTGATCTCTGTTAATTTGCATTGGTGCCCTTGTCCTTGTCTGCTCGCGTTGTCTTCAGAGTTGGATTCTAAGTTTCTTCGACATTAGAAGTTTAGATCTAATTTTTGAGAGAAATGCTTTATCTTCTCTCTCCTTTCAGTGTTATTTCTCGTCCTCGTTTGGTGTGTCATTGTTTTGCTGGAGTCTTAATGTAACGACCCGGATTTTTAACATTGAGTTTAGAATATTTAAATGGGTTTAAATATTTAATTTGGATTATAAATTGATCTTGAATATGAAAAGTTTGGTTGTTATTCAATAAAATAGATTCAGAATTTAATATAGCGGTTTGTTGAATGATATAACTATTTAATTTAATAATTGGGAATTGGGTAAAATATAAAATCTGAAGTTTCGAGCTTGTTAAAAATAATTTGAAGGCTTGTAAAATTTATATTGATAATACTAAAGATAGTAAAAGTGTTGAAATTTGATTCGGAAGTGTTTTGTTAAGTTTTGAAATTTTATCGTTTAAATCGATATTTAAAAATAGCCTTCCGAGGCACAGTCTCGGATTTTGACGAAACCAATTCCATTGGATCCATAATATTGAATTATTACCGTATTTCAATTTTCTTAGCGTTCGGAGTTGTTGTGTGAGCGTACGACATATAAACGCGTTGAAATTTAAATCAAAATTTAATATAATAACTGGGTTCAAAAAGCTATCTTTTCCATACGATCGAATTGGGACTCGAGACCTTTTCCATTGTGTTTGGAATAGGGGCATAACACTATAAATGTCTAGCGGCATGCCTCGTTAGGTGTTCAAGATTTTGAGGTATGCGAATAAGGCATTCTATAATTAATTAAAATTTATAAAACAAATCAAAGTAGTTCCTTTCTTCATAAGCTAGTCCCAATTTTCATGCAAACTATTCAGACACGATAGTTATTTTTCCCCTTTATCTTCCATCGAACGGAAGTAGTAAATAAAAAAAATTGATTTCATCTCAAAATAAAAATTTAATCGAAGCCGAATCCTACTTCGATCGCAAGATACTCGTGTGGTTGCAAGCCAAGGAGGCTGTGTCTTTGTTCGAACGAACCCAATCGATCGAAGTCTGTAATGATATGGGGTTCATATGCGATCGAATCGCAAGCGATGACATCGCGTTCGGCTTTGGATTCGAGTCGATTTAGGGGAGAACGAGGCGAAGAGGTGTTATCGATCGTTGGAGGAGGAAGATTCGCGATGAAGTCGCGAATGAGCTGGGCTTGCGTGTGATGCTACCAGCGAGGAAGGGGTTGCAAAGTCGAAGTTTCGAATTTCTGGAAGAGGCGACATCGAGCTCGATCATGACTTGTCGGCGTCGCGTAAACGAAGCTCGCACGCGTGCACTCGCGAGAAGTAGGGGATGGCCGTGACTGTTATGCATGGCGATCGGAGGGGAGGTGACTCCTGATGTTCGTGAGGCAGAGGCTGATGGGGTTATGAGGTAATCTTTAGCCTATATTATTATTGCATAATTCATTTTAAGAAGGAAAAAAATGTTGTTATCAGTAAAAAGAAATTTTTACCTGTTAAGCAGTTTCTTTAAATTTTAAGGAAAATTGAATTGAATTTAAATATGTATAGGAAACAGAAATTATTTATAGATTTTGGGAAAAGGATAGGAGTCGTATAAAAAGTAGATCTTTAAACCTCTTTACTTAACTTATTAAATGATTTTAGTTACTAAATGGTTTTATTAAAGGAAAACTATTGATTAAAGATTAAACCATTAGCTAATAAAATTCATCAATTGGAAATTTATTGTTCGATTGTTCAAATACTAATAAATCATACAATGTTATACAAGGTCAATGATCGTGAAGAACAAGTCGTAAAGGAAATGGACTGCAAAACGATAAAGGTGGGTTAATCTCACTCATCTGGGTTGTTTAGATTTAAATAGTTAAATTGAAATGATTGATTGAATGATTGAATTGTTTTGATGTGTAATATTATGTATAGTAGTATATAATATATCTTGGAACGATTGATTTCCCGCATTATATAGCAGATGAGACCCTATGCGCCACATAATAGCGGATGATATTATATTTAAATCCCATATACCGCGATATTCCACCTCGAAGTGGAATTGGTATTTTATATTGTGCTAACATTTGTGGATGCAGGGAACCAGGTTGGAGGAATCCAACTGGATTCCTCAACATTTATTTAGATTATTTAATATTCTCTGTTATGATTATTTAATATTCTGTGATGAATTATATTAGAATATTTAATGCTATGGTTTACTTGAATTTATTCTGTACATTGAGTTATCAAAATATATAGAATTGGATTTTTGAAAAGAAAATAAAAGGAAGAGAATTTTTAAGTGAAATAATTATAGAGAATTTAAATAAATTCCGTAGATGAAAAGGGGATTTTGAATAAACATGAAGGTAATGAATTTTAAACTTCAGTTTTATTATTTAAAAGAATAAAGCATTTATTTTAAATTTAAGATTTAAATTATTGAAAAGAATAAAGAATAAATTTGGAAAATCTGAGATTGGTATGTTTCAATTAAAAGATTTAAAGTCAAAAGGAAGGAATAAAATCTGAAATTAATGGATTTTGAAAAAAAATTGAGTAAGTAAAGGAAATTATATAAAAATGGAGTAATGTTGGAAATCAATTAGAAATTGATTTAAGTGTTTAAAATTGGAATTTTAAAAGGAGGTTGTGACTATGAAATTTATAAACTAGGTTTATAAAAGTGAAGTAATATATCAGTGGATATTTGGTAGAATAAATTCACGATGGGTATTTATTAAAGAATGGGAAAATTTGTTTAAAAATAAATAGTGCTTTATTTTTTAAAGGATGTGAAGAGAAGTATATTTCCCTAGATAGCCAAGTACGATTTCAAAATAAATTTTTAAATATAAGTTAAAAGTTTTAATGTTGTTTTAAAAAGCATGTTTTGGAAAAGTTATTATTTTTAAAAAAATATTTAAATTCTAAAGTAAATATTTTTCAAATCTATTATCGTAGTAATTAATTAAAGGTGTCTTGGTATTTTGTTTTAAAAAGAGAAAATCTAGTTTTATATTTTATAAAGTAATCTTATTTTAAATATTCCTAAAATATATATTTTTAATACAGTATTGAAATAGTTCTAAATTTAAACGTTTTAAAGGATATTTTATAATAAAGAGTTTTAAAACTATTTTAAAAATCTAAGTTTTGTGCTTGGTTGTTTTTAGTGGAAATAAATATTTGAGGATTTTAATTCATGAGAAAGGTGTGTTGAAAACTGTTTTCAAAAGGATTGAAAATGGAATTATATCTTGCGAAGATATTTTGAGGTTAATAAACAATTCAGGAGAATTATTTATTATTTGATGGATGTTTGTGAATGTTAGTTGATAGTTAAATAACCAACTATCATTATTGGCCAATGCATTGATCGTTTCGAAGAGACCGGGATCGGGATTAATTTCTCGAAAACCACTTCGTTCCTGCTTGTACGCTTTCGTGAGGAAGACGAGTTTGGATTCGAAGATGGAGCAGTGAAGTGCAAGGGCTAGTCGCTACTAATCCTGAGGATGATTCCAAAATGGATGTAGTAGGAGTAGTGCCTTCGGTTCCGTTCGAACCCGGGATGGACTTGTATGGATGAATGCTTTCGGAACATCGTCAGGTGGACGATGGCATTCTAAAACGTTCTAAAAAGGTAACGCTTAGCCTCAAGCCTCATCAACCGGGAATGACTGAAAATCAGGGGTTATGCAGCAAGGCTAGGCGGGTAGCACCCATTCAGGGTGAGGTCATCCTTGTCTAGATGTCCCTTTATTTCGGCTTAGTGGTGCGGTTTCTGATCCCAACCGTGGGGTGATCTTACTCGGGATTATCCAGTAAGGGGTAGTCCCAGTCTTGTGTTGCGGAGGGTCGGGAGTGATCCTCAGTATGCTGATCTAGACCAGGTACCGTGACAATGGTACCCCAGTGCCTAGTAATTAGTTGGAAATCCATTCTCCCTACGCGCCTTTTACAAGTTTTGTTTGTATTACCCACTTTATGGCTAGTAGCTGGAATTTAATCATGTAACAATTTCGGCTATTTTAGTAAGTACTTGTAAATAGACCCTATGATAATATCAGAGGATTTTAATAAAAAGTGTTTTAGCTATCGTAAGGTAAAAACCCGACATGTTTATTTGTGGCGTGGTCTTACGAGATGCTTTTGTTTTCAAAGGATTTTGAAACTTTAATAATCAATTCGAGTGTGATTTCTCACGCTGGTCTTCCAGACTGACTCGTGTGTTATTTAACTATAATGCTCTGGTCAGACCGAGTATTATAGAATACATGAAAGGATGCTGTGGAGCAGGAGACGAGCTGGATGGCGATACGTACTTCCGTATTTGTGTTACATATTCCGCTGTGTATTCAGATTATGAGGACCGGTCATGATTACTGTCCAGTTGTGTGTTACGTATACTCTGATGATGTAATGATAAACATATATATTTTTACTTTGTGCAAAGATCAGTTATTATCTATTATATTTATTCCACTGCGATGGTTAGATTCTGATGTTGTTTTCTATTTTCTTCTTCTACCTCTTCTTCTTTAACCCTCATGGTTCGATTTTCTGGGCATCGGAAAATTGGGTCGTGACATTGTGGTATCAGAGCTTAGGTTGGTGATAACCATGGCTCCAGCGGGAATTACTCATTAGAGATAGAGTCAGTAGCACTCTAGAATGAGTTTGAGCGTATTTATGAATATGAGCGTGTATTTGTTAGTGGATATAAAAATGGTTTTATATTGTGTTGATTGATTTATTGAGTGGCATATGAACCTTCGTCGGCACAGTTTGGACAACTATATCAAAGGGGTTTCTAAACACTTGAATAGAACAGTTCGACATGGTTTGTTTTAAATGTGAATGAATGGAATAATTTTATCCAAAATATATTTTGATATAAAAGAAAAGTTTTTGTAAACTATTCTAGCTAATATATGGTTGCTTGGATGTTAGGAATGATAAGGTTAAATTATTATCATTGTTGTGTGAAAATTTAACTAGAAATTGAAAATACAACCAAAGGTTAAGGAAATAAATTCATTTATAAAATGAAATTTATAAATATGAATTATAAACGTGATTTATAAATTGAAATATGATCAAATGGGAATTTATATGAGCATAAATTATATAAATGAATTATAGTTAAAATTTAATTTAAGTCAAAATTTGAAAATTTAAAATCCTGGAGATTTTGAAGTGTTTTGAAGACAAATAATAGCATTATTATTTTAAGAATATTTTTGAAAGGAAATTTGTTTCAAATAAATTTTGGGAAAGGAAATAGCATTAAACTCACTTCAGTCGCTGGAAAATAACTTTGGTGATGACTACAGCATCATCGATGTTCATTTTCGAGTTTCTAAGTGACGGATTGCTGCCAAATCAATTTGTTCCGAAGAACTAGTTTTGTTTTTGAAATTTCAAGAAAATTTTTTAGGAATAAAAATCAGGATTGGTTTATAATTTTGAGAAGTGTGATTTTGAGATAATGGTGATTTCAAATGATTTCGAACCAAAGGCTGGGTGTTTAAAAATTCTGATAAGATAGGTTATAAGCTTATAAATTGAGATGATTTTTAAATCAGGAAGGAAATATGAGCTTTGAATGTTGGAATTTAAAATTTAAAAGTGAAAGGTTAAAAATGAAATTAACTTGGATTGATGAAGAAAATTGAATCGAATTGAATTAAATAAGTCTGAGTTAAAATAAAATTGAATTGGAATATAAATTCGGTTGAGTTATAGGTGATATTGAATGGAGTTAGATCTTTACTTAAATAAATGGAAGTAAGTTGGTAAGAAATAAGTTGGATAAGAATTGGATTGGAATAAATGAACTAGAATAACTTATAAAAGAATTAAAAATCCAGGGAATAAATATATGTTTGGGTTATAAATAAGCGTGAATCTCGAGTTAAAAATAAAAGATGAATATATTCAAGCCTAAAATGAATGGAAATGCGTAAAATAATAAGTTGTGACTTATAAAATTGAAAAGTGGAATAGAAAACCCAAAATAAATATTGTTTGATGTTTTGGAAAATAAAACAAAAATCCAAACTTGAATTATAAAATAAATTGAACTTAAGAAAATTAAATGAAGTGATTTTTGAGATTAAAAATTAAGTATTGAATTATAAATAGGGGAGAACTAATTAGATAATAAATTAGTTAATGAAATATGTAAATGAAACCTAATGTAGTTAAATAGAAGCTGAATTGTGAGTTAATAATGAAATTTGGAAATAAAATTCGAGTTATGAATCAAATTCGACTTGAATCGTTAGTGAAGTAAATATAATTGAAAATAGATTAAAGTAAGGATGGTTTAGTTGAAAATAAAACCCAGATGAGTGGGAATAAATTGAAAATGGCTTTGTAATTAATTAAATGAATTGAGAATGAATTGAATCTGGAAATTTAAAATTTATACGAAACAGAAGAACTAATCAAATAAATTTGTAGTTTGAAATGAGTTTTGATTGAAATAGAATCAAGTTAAATTGAAAAGAAAATTTTATTTGTAAAATGAAAATGAGCTTATGTATGAAATTTGAATTATTTGAAGTAAATTGATTTAAGTTTAAAATTAGTGGAAGCTTCGCTTCGAGTAAGGGTAAAAGTCCATTAAATAAAAGCTTGGGTAAATTTAAATTGGGAAATGGTTATTAATATATAAGCATGGAATGGTTCAAGCTTAATAAAATGGTCTCAAATGAAATGAAGGCGAATATGGAATGAAATGCAAAGGGTATGGTTGGTGAATAAACTAGAAATGGGATGGAATTTAAAATAAATTGAGTCGGAATCAATTTAAATTGGTTATAAAACTTAAGTAATTACTTATTCACATGGATATCATCAAATTGCATGGAATGAATTGTCGTTTGACGTTAACGAAGGTAATTAAAATTCTATGAGTTGATAGAGATTTAATAAATTGATTTTAATATCAATGGAAGTGAATATGAGTTTGTTTTGCTTAAAAATGAATTGAATGTAAGCAATTGAGTTTTAAACCATTTAAATTGAATGAAGTTGTATACGAATTGGTTGTAAACAATTAAAATTAATGTCGAAACCCTATAAGTTGCTTATAAATATTGTTTAACCTGCATTGCTTACAGAAACTCGTATGTTTACTAGTTAAATATGTAAAAATGTTGTTAAGTTACATGATTTTAGCACTTACATATTTTAGTTGAGTAAGTACAGGTTCAGGGAAGCCGTTGGGCTGGATTTGATCGCGCAAAATGCTAATTAAATAAGTCGCTTGCTTAAAAATGCTATATAAAGGTACGCCTACGCAATAAAAATAGGAAATATGATCTGTTTTTGTTTTTCCGACCGGGTGGGTCGATGTATATATATATTTATATCTTTTGTCAAATGGTAAAAGCTCCTCCGTACAAAGGAGACTCTACCAAAAATTTTCGAAAATTTTGGGAGTTAGAAAAAAAATTTAGGAAAATTTTTTGTTAGCGACAAAACGATTTCGAATTTGAAATAAAATAATGATATGAATCAGTTATAAATGGAAGATGAAATTTTATATTCAGAGTTAAAGATAAATTGAATTCATATGGAAATGGAAAAACTAATATATTTTTTGGCAAGACCGACGGGGTTGGATGGTCCCCGACCATTTTATTGCAGCACCACAAGGAACTAAACACATACAACAAGGAGCATAGGCTCAAAGAGAACAGAGGAATATAAGGTGCCACAAGAAAAGCAGGAAACTAAAATAAAGAAAGAAAACAAAACACAAATTAAAACATTTGGAAGGACAAAAATATTCCTGGGTCAAAGGAGAAAGTAAGCATCCCCAGCGAATATTTAATCTCATGTATTATCCACAGCTTGAACAGAGCTTCAGATTTTGCATTGATGGCATCATACACTCTAGTGTTACGTTCTCTCTAGACCGCTGTAATGAAACTCTTCAACACAGCGCAAAAAATTCTCTTATCTTTCTGCTTGTTCCCTGTTTTTGCATGGATATGATTCCACTCGACCTGATTATCATGTGAAATATCATATCTACAGAGTTTAGACATCACAACAGTCCACACATGCTTAATAACAGGACATTCAAAGAACAAATGCTCAACTGTCTCAGCTTGTTCATAGCAGAATGAACAATATATGTTAACACTCATGCCCATGCTAGCAAGTTTAGCTTTAGTTAGGATTGCACGATTAAGCACTTTCCACAGCATAAAGTTTTCTCTCATACTACTATCCATATTCCACGTTCGCTTCCACCATTTCCACATTGGCTGAGCACTGTTCATCAACAAGAATTCATATGCGTCTCCTACTTTAAATTTAGCCTCTTTTGCACCCCATACAACTCATCAGATGTAGAAGACAGCGGAGTAAACTTCTAATTATATTACATATGTTCTGTACTCTCTGATTGGAAGAAAAGGAACGTAAACTCTGATTATTATAGAGAACATCCCTAACCTTAGAAGCGAGTGAATGCCAGATTGCTGTATCTCACTGTACGTGAGATGTCTTCTACGTATCAACCCCTTATCAAGCCATAGATCATCCCAGAAACTCACACTGTATATAGGGTTGGTGTTCATTTGATTGAGCGGGAGAAAAATCTCCTTTATCTTGAAAATACTTTGCCATGTCCAGCTCATGTTCTGTGGCTTTATCATATTCCATAAACTCCTACCTCTAATTACATTTTTTTCAGACCTTTCAGCCCACAGGCTGTTAAAATAGTTAAAGTAGGTGTCTACATGTTTTGCAAACGCCGCCTTATTCCATTTAGTTAAGTTAAAGATACCAAGACCTCCCTTGTTCATAGGTCGCTCAACTCTGCTAAATTTTATTGGCGCAATGTCTCTGCCCATAGTCTTACCCGTCCATAGAAATCTCATAAAGGCACTTCTAATCATCTTAATTAACTTAAAGGGTAGAACAAATGTTCTAGCCCAAACACTTGCATTGCAAAAATTACCGACTTAATTAAAGCAAGTCTTCCTGCTTGACAAAGCTTCCCTGTGGTCCAGCAATTTAATCTTGCTGTTATCTTCTCATAAAGGGGAAGACATTGGTTAGTTGTTATTTTTGATGTCGAGAGCGATAGCCTCAAGTAGGATACAGTGTTAGGGATAGGAGACAGACCAGTAGTAAGAGAAATTTCAGCAACATGTTCCAAGTTTACACCTGCCAATATGATATCAGATTTTTGGATGTTAACCTTTAATCCCGTCATAGCATAAAACTGATCAAGAGTGAGCATTATATTCTTGACAGTTATGATATCAGCAGTACAAAACACAACTAAATCATCAGCAAACATCAACGCTGAGATTTGAGGGTCAATGCATGCATGATGAAGTTTGAACTTTCCTTGGTTTATAAGCTTGTTAATCAGCCTCATTAGTAGTTCCATAACCAGAATAAAGACATATGCAGATAGCGGGTCTCCCTGCCTTATTCCTTGCCTACATCCAAAAAGACCAGCTGTCATTCCGTTGACAATGATCGAATATGTTGGAGTAGAGATACATTCATAAATCCAAGAAATAAAGTGAGGCGGGAAATTCATGTATCCCATGATACGAACGATGCTATCCCATTGTAACATGTCGAAAGCTTTCATGATATCAAGCTTCATCATAGCTTTCGGGGGAGCATTCTTACGTTTATATCCTTTAAGTAGTTCGTGAGAGAGAAGGATATGGTCCAGTATGTTCCTTCCAGGTAGGAAAGCGGCTTGATTCTTGGAGATAATTGTAGGAAGTACAAACTTAAGTCTCATTGCAATAACCTTAGAGATGCATTTATAAATGGTATTACAGCAAGAAATAGGATGGAAGTCATTGACATGGTGAGCATTCTTATGTTTGGGGATTAGAGCTATATTGGTGTAGTTAAACGACCTGAAGATTTTGGACTTTTTGAAGAAAAGCATTATGGCATTGCTCACATCAGTTGATACAAACGACCAACAAGAAGTGTAGAAATGTGCATTCAACCCCTCAGGGGCACCACAAGAGTTACTATTAAGAGAGAACATGGCTTTCTCAATTTCTTCAGGGGTAACTTCAGAGCATAGGAAGTTATAGTCTTCTGCAGCTAATCTAGGCAGGATATCAGTAGAGATCTCATCAATACCTGGAATGAAATTGTTTGAATTAACCACGGATGGGAGGACTGCCTTAGAGCCGGGATGACCGAAAATAATGTGGCTCTAGCAGCTGCTGAGTTGAATGCGTAGACAAAGGAGACATAGAAGGAAAAATTATCAGAGTAAGTATGTGCATGGCAATGAATCAGTTGGGAAGTAGAGAGGATAGGAGTTAATTGGACATGAAGGGGATTGAAAAGAATCATAATTCTACCGTGTGGAGCTTCATTCAGTTTGTGGATATAGTTCCAATCTGGTTTAATATACTTGGCTGCCTTGACTGTCAAAGCTAGATTTAACTTAGTTTCAAGTATCGCTAATATTGATAACTGATGAGTACTGATTAGCTGTTTACTTTGGTCAAGCTTGATGACATGGTTTCCCCCACGTATGTTCCATGCTCCAATAAGAGACATCAGTGGAGAGCATGGGCATTGAGCGTTTCTATCTTCATTTTCCTAGTCACTGCCTGAGAAGTGGACAAGTAGTTAGGAATTGTAGCTGATAGGGGTGTAACTACACTGTTAGTTGTTCCATCTATCGTTGGGAAGGAGGAAAGACTAGTGAGATAAGGTAAGGGAGGAGAGGAGTAAGGAGAGGTTGGAGGAGAGAGAGTGGACAATGGGGGAGGCACTTTGTAAGCAGATGGTGGCTTGATGTTGGAGTACACGTGTTGAGGAGATGGGTTGGGAAATTTGACTGCAATTGGGTGGGGAATATATGAAGATTGTTTGTTGGTCGTATAAGCTGTGCATGTATCTACATGCATGTGTATATCATCACGCATATCAGCAGCATTTCTGAGATGTGTATTCTTTTTTTTACTCCTTTTATTATTCTTACCACTTGAGTTAGGACCCTCATCATTTTTTACTTTCAAAGTGAAATCCACTGTCTTTATTTCCAGCATCGTTTGCTATAGCGCCTCCAAGATTATCTACCTTATCATGCAATTGTATAGAATGAACAGCCTTAACTTGTTTTGAATTTTTGTTGCTTATGTCCTTTTGCAATATTTGTTCTTCAGCATCATTTTTTATTACTACCTCAGTATTACCATGTGTTACTTCACCTTTTTCTACCACATTCAATCTTTCATTATACATATCACTTAAATTATCCGCCTTGTCCAGATCAAGAAGAACACCAAATTTATTAGATATCAAGAAATTTTCTACTATATCCTCAACTCCATTACTAGCATCCTTCGGTTTTCATTTTTCCTCAACCACATAATTTTCATTAGCTTGAGATTTGGCTGAAACATTTTCATTTCTTTCTTCATTACTCACATTATCAAAACCGCATTGCACATTTTCCAGCCCTACTCTCTCCACCTCCTCATCCTTCTCTTCAGCATGAATATTATCCCTAACTATTTCATTCACCTTTTCACCATTCCTTTCTACTGTTTGTTCCAAGCAACCGTTCTTCACAGCATTTTCTATTCTCTTTTTTTTTACGCGTTGCCATTTTCTGATAATCTGCTTCTGGAAAGGTCTAACTTTTTTATGAACTAGGGCAATCTCTGTGGTTTCTTCTTTATCTTCCTTTCTGTCATTTTTTCGTATTCTTTATCGTTCTTTGTTTTACATTTCTCACTATTATCACAACCATCAGTTGTATGACCAAATTTTTTGCACGTAACGCATACATCTGGCCTCCATAGGTACTGGACATAGATTTTCTGATAACCTCCTTCCACCAGCTTAACCGTAAATTCATCAACTAGCTCCTTATCCGGTCTTACCTCAATCAAGCATTTCGCAAATCTCAACCTATCTTGCTTCTCCGTTATTTCATCCATACACAATAGTCTACCCAAATGACTACTAAGCCAGTTAATTCCTAGAGGCGACCATGCATATATTGGGAGATTATACAAGTGAACCCAAACTGGAACAGCGGTGACAGAGCCTGTAACATTACTTACAGCTGCATCATATGGTTTTATTATGAACAATTTATTATTCATAATAATAGGATCACTCTGTAGAATTTTATTCATGTCTTCACTACAAGAGAAGTTGAATAAGAAAATGATACCATTCGATTTAACTGTGACAGAGCCTTTTAATTTCCGAATATTCTTAAGCTTCTGAACAATAGCTTGTACGATAGCGGCTTGTCTAAGAAAAAAACCAACTAATGTATCATTCTAGATCACGGCACCAGCTTCAATAACAGCCGGCGGAGGAACTAAAGCATCAGCTTCACACACTGGAGTTAGATCAACGGGGATGTACTTCCCAGCATTCTTGGGTTTGCGCTTAAACAGTGAAGTCCATTTCCGTTCACCTTGAGATGGGGGGGAACAATGGGCTGAAATAGAGGAGAAAAGTCAGGAGGTTGTATACGGAACTGATCAGGGGGAACATGAGAGGGGATGACTAGAGGAATTGAGACAAGGACAGAAGAGGACGAAGGAACAAATGCTGATAGACAGTGAGGAGAGGGTACCGAGGAGGAGATAGGAGGAACTGGATTATTGTGAGGAGGGGGCGTAGGATCAGAAGAAGTATGAAAAAGGACAGAGTTAACGTTGGAGGAGAGGTGTGGTACGACATAGTTGACGTTGGGGGAGAGGGGAGGTACTATAGAGTTGACGTAGGGGGAAAGGGGCGGGACATCGGGAGCAGACATGAAAAAAAGGATGATAGTTATAATGTAAAAACTAATTTGAATAGAAGTAAATATGAAAACTTATATAAGGAAATGAATAAAATGATTTTAAAAGCTATGATTGGATATTATTGCTAAATAGGATATGCAGGTATTATAAAGGGAAAGGAAAATTGGTTTTGATTTCAGAAGATAAATTTGAATTTCTCGACAAAAAGGTATGTGTTTAAATTTCTATATGAAATTTGATTCGGTTTTTGATCTAACCACTTGCCTTTTTGTTTTCTTTTGGAATTTGGGAGCCCGTAGAGGCACTTTGTAGTTGTACCGATCTAACCGCGCAAAGGAGACGCTGGCAGAATTTTTCAGAAATTTAGGGAGTTAGAAAATTTTTAAGAAAATTTTGATAATTCAAAATTTGGTTTTAAATTGAAATTTGAATGATTGAGCAAATAGTATCGCTTGAAAACTATGGAAAAGTTTTGGAAGTTAGTAAGAATGATAATGGGTCTTTTGTAAAAAGATAGTTGGTAGGATGTCGAATTGTTGATTATGGGAAAAGTAAACGGGTACTGGACCATTCTTCCTAACTGGTAATTTCGGGGACGAAATTCTTCAAAGGTGGGAGGACTGTAACGACCCGAATTTTTGGCGTTGAGTTTAGAATATTTAAATGGGTTTAAATATTTAATTTGGATTATAAATTGATCTTGAATATGAAAAGTTTGGTTGTTATTCAATAAAATAGATTCAGAATTTAATATAGCGGTTTGTTGAATGATATAACTATTTATTTAATAATTGAGAATTGGGTAAAATATAAAATCTAGAGTTTCGAGCTTGTTAAAAATGATTTGAAGGCTTGTAAAATTTATATTGATAATACTGAAGATAGTAAAAGTGTTGAAATTTTATTCGGAAGTGTTTTGTTAAGTTTTGAAATTTTATCGTTTAAATCGGTATTTAAAAATAGCCTTCCGAGGCACAGTCTCGGATTTTGACGAAACCAATTCTATTAGATCCGTAATATTGAATTATTATTGGATTTCAATTTTCGTAATGTTTGGAGTTGTTGTGTAAGCGTACGACATATAAATGCGTTGAAATTTAAATCGAAATTTAATATAATAACTGGGTTCAAAAAGCTACCTTTTCCATACGATCGAATTGGGACCTGAGAACCTTTTCCATTGTGTTCGGAATAGGGGCATAACACTATAAATGTCTAGCGGCATACCTCGTTAGTGGTTTAAGATTTTGAGGAATGCGAACGAGGAATTCTATAATTAATTAAAATTTATAAAACAAATTAAAGCAGTTCCTTTCTTCATAAGCTAGTCCCAATTTTCACGCAAACTATTCAGACACGCGAGTTCTTTTTCCCCTTTATCTTCCTTCGAACGGAAGCAGCAAATAAAAAATGATTTCATCTCAAAACAAAAATTTAATCGAAGCCGAATCCTACTTCGATCGCAAGCTACTCGTGCGGTCGCAAGGCAAGGAGGCTGTGTCTTCATTCGAACGAACCCTATCGATGGAAGTCGGTAATGATATGGGGTTTGTACGTGATTGAATCGCAAGCGACGACGTCGCGTTCGGCTTTGGATTCGAGTTGATTTAAGGGAGAACGAGGCAACGAGGTGTTATCAATCGTTGGAGGAGGAAGATTCGCGATGAAGTCGCAAATGAGTTGGGCTCACGTGTGATGCTACCAGCGAGGAAGGGGCTGCGAAGTCAAAGTTTCAACTGTCTGAAAGAGGCAACATCGAGCTCGAGCATGGCTTGTCGGCATCGCATAAACGAAGCTCGCACGCGTGCACTCGCAAGAAGTAGGGGACGGCCGTGACTGCTATGCGTGGCGATCGGAGGGGAGGTGACTCCTGATATTCGCGAGGCAGAGGCTGATAGGGTTATGAGGTAATCTTTAGCCTATATTATTATTGCATAATTAATTTTAAGAAGAAAAAAAATGTTGTTATCAGTAAAAAGAAAATTTTACCTGCTAAGCCGTTTCTTTAAATTTTAAGGAAAATTGAATTTAATTTAAATATGTATAGGAAATAGAAATTATTTAAACCTATTTTATTAACTTATTAAATGATTTTAGTTACTAAATGGTTGTATTAAAGGAAAATTATTAATCAAAGATTAAACCATTAGCTAATAAAATTCATCAACTGGAAATTTATTGTTCGATTGTTCAAATATTAATAAATCGTACAATGTTATACAAGGTCAATGATCGTGAAGAACAAGTCATAAAGGAAATGGAATGCAAAACGATAAAGGTGAGTTAATCTCACTCATTTGGGTTGTTTAGATTTAAATAGTTAAATTTAAATAATTGATTGAATGATTGAATTCTTTTGATGTGCAATATTATGTATAGTAGTATATAATATATCTTGGAATGATTGATTTCCCGCATTATATAGCGGACGAGACCCTATGCGTCGCATAATAGCAGATGATATTATATTTAAATCCCATATACCGCGATATTCCACCTCGAAGTGGAATTGGTATTTTGTATTGTGCTAACATCTGTGGATGCAGGGAAATAGGTTGGAGGGATCCAAATGGATTCCTTAACATTTATTTAGATTATTTAATATTCTCTGTTATGATTATTTGATATTCTGTGATGAATTATATTGGAATATTTACTGCTATGGTTTACTTGAATATATTTCGGTACACAGAGTTATCAAAATATATAGAATTGGATTTTTGAAAAGAAAATAAAAGGAAGAGCGTTTGTAAGTGAAATAATTGTAGAGAATTTAAATAAATTCCGTATACGAAAAGGGTATTTTGAATAAATAGAAAGATAATGAATTTTGAACTTCAGTATTATTATTTAAAAGAATAAAGCATTTATTTTAAATTTAAGATTTAAATTATTGAAAAGAATAAAGAAGAAATTTGGAAAATCTGAGATTGGTATGTTTCAATTAAAAGATTTAAAATCAAAACGAAGGAATAAAATCTGAAATTAATGGATTTTGAAAAAAAATCGAGTAAGTAAAGGAAATTATATCAAAATGGAGTAATTCTGGAAATCAATTTGAAATTGATTTAAGTGTTTAAAATTGGAATTTTAAAAGGAGGTTGTGAGTATGAAATTTATAAACTAGGTTTATAAAAGTGAAGTAATATATCGGTGGATATATGGAAGAATAAATTCACGATGGGAATTTATTAAAGAATGGGAAAATTTGTTTAAATATAAATAGTGCTTTATTTTTTAAAGGATGTGAAGAGAAGTATATTTCCCTGGATAGCCAAGTACGGTTTCAAAATAAATTTTTAAGTATAAGTTAAAAGTTTTAATGTTGTTTTAAAAAACATGTTTTAGAAAAGTTTTTATTTTTAAAAAATATTTAAATTCTAAAGTAAATATTTTTCAAATCTATTATCGTAGTAATTAATTAAAGGTGTCTTAGTATTTTGTTTTAAAAGGAGAAAATCTAGTTTTATGTTTTATAAAGTAATCTTATTTTAAATATTCCTAAAATATATATTTTTAATACAGTATTGAAATAGTTCTAAATTTAAACATTTTAAAGGATATTTTATAATAAAGAGTTTTAAAATTATTTTAAAAATCTAAAGTTTTGTGCTTGGTTGTTTTCAATGGAAATAAATATTCGAGGATTTTAATTCATGAGAAAAGTGTGTTGATAACTGTTTTCAAAAGGATTGAAAATGGAATTATATCTTGCGAAGATATTTTGAGGTTAATAAACAATTCAGGAGAATTATTTATTATTTGATGGATGTTTTTGAATGTTAGTTGATAGTTAAATAACCAACTATCATTATTGGCCAATGCATTGATCGTTTCGAAGAGACCGGGATCGAGATTAATTTCTCAAAAACCACTTCGATCCAGTTTGTACATTTTCGTGAGGAAGATGAGTTTGGATTCGAAGATGGAGCAGTGAAGTGCAAGGGCTAGTCGCTACTAATCCTTAGGATGATTCCAAAATGGATGTAGTAGGAGTAGTGCCTCAGGTTCCGTTCGAACCCGGGACGGACTTGTATGGATGAATGCTTTCGGAACATCGTCAGGTGGACGATGGGCATTCTAAGTGAAACGTTCTAAAAAGGTGACGCTTAGCCTCAAGCCTCATCAATCGGGAATGACTGAAAATCAGGGGTTATGCAGCAAGGCTAGGTGGGTAGCACCCATTCAGGGTGAGGTCGTCCCTTTCTAGATGTCCCTTTATTTCCGCTTAGTGGTGCGATTGCTGATCCCAACCATGGGGTGATCTTACTCGGGATTATCCAGTAAGGGGTAGTCCCGGTCTTGTGTTGCAGGGGTCAGGAGTGATCCTCGGTATGTTGATCTAGACCATGTACCGTGACAGGTGGTACCCCAGTGCCTAGTCATTAGTTGGAAATCCATTCTCCCTACGCGCCATTTACGAGTTTTGTTTGTATTACCCACTTTGTGGCTAGTAGCTGGAATTTAATCATGTAACAATTTCGGCTATTTTAGTAAGTATTTGCAAATAGACCCTATTATAATATCAGAGGATTTTAATAAGAAGTGTTTTAGCTATCGTAAGGTAAAAACCTGACATGTTTATTTGTGGCGTGGTCTTACGAGATGCTTTTGCTTTCAAAGGATTTTGAAACTTTAATAGTCAATTTGAGTGTGATTTCTCACGCTTGTATTCCAGACTGACTCGGGTGTTATTTAACTATAATGCTCGAGTCAGACCGAGTATTATAGAATATAGGAAAGGATGCTATGGAGCAGGAGAAGAGCCTGATGGCGATACGTACTTTCGTATTTGTGTTACATATTCCGTTGTGTATTCAGATTGTGAGGACCGGTCATGATTACTGTTCAGTTGTGTGTTATGTATACTCTGATGATGTAATGATAAACAGATATATTTTTCCTTTGTGTAAAGATCAGTTATTATCTATCATATTTATTCCGCTGCGATGGTTAGATTCTGATCTTGTTTTCTATTTTCTTCTTCTACCTCTTCTTCTTTAACCCTCATTGTTCGGTTTTTCGTGCATCGGAAAATCGGGTCATGACACTTAACTTGTTTCCACCTGCCACTTTGTCTTTGGATTTTTATGTCTTGTGGCTTCTGAATTGTACCTTTGGTTCTTAATTTTGTTTTTCTATTTAAGTTATTAGTATGGATGGTTTTGAGTGTGTTTAATTGTTTGTTTACTCCTCCATATGTTTAACAACTTGGTTTAGGCGTTGTGGTCTTGTATTGTTAATATATGGAAATGATATGTACTCTTTTTTCTTGCAAGGTACCCATTTAGGTTAGGGTCGTTTCAAGGTTTTAACGAGGCATATCATGGAAGTATATGTCTCCTTTTTAGTAAATAAAGCACCTATTTCAAAAAATAAAAAGTTGTCAGAATTTATGGTTTGATTTAGGTTTTAGCATCAAGGATTGCATATCTGATGTTTGGCTTTTATATGGCTATCAAATTACTCTGGTTTGCTACCATAACAACCACATAGTGATATATGGCCATGGATTTGTATTGAATGTTTGACGATATATATCCATGGAATTTGGCCAACTTACCGATCGGTAGTAACTACTACAGTACGGTAACTTATCACCGAGCATTCCTTGTCTTCAACTTTGAAATAAATCTATGGAAATTGGCTAAGTTACTGGTCAGCTATTATTGCCACCACACGATGATATAACACCGTAGGATTGCCATGATACATGATCAAATGTGGATGTTTGTGTTGTAATTTGAATTTAATTGTTGAAATGAACATTCGGTGGTGGTAGACCGTCGGATTATACTATAATCGGTGAGACACCATCATAAGATTTTACAACTACATGGTGTTTTTACCACTATGCATTTAGTAGTAGCCTTAGGTATCTTATTATGTACAGTTATAAAACGTCTAGTGCATTGTCATTTGATTTTTTTATATTACACAGCAATGATCAAATTCAAATATTTCAAATATTATAACTACTCAGATATCAAAAACAAACCAAACATTACAAAACCAAACAACAATGATCAATACCAAAAATAACAACTATTTCTTTATACCCAATAAAATCAATCGTTTAGTACATAAACATCCTTTCATTATAAAATAGTCAAATCATACTTTCATTACAAAATAGTCAAATTCAAATTCTAAATATGTGCTTGCCAAATCTCGTGGTTTTATTTTGATGAATTTGACTTGTTGGTCGACATAAAATTCACTTCATAGTTTTGCTTCTGCAAATGCAAATCGACATCAAAAACTAGCCATAAGGAGAATCGGTGCTTTATCTTTCAGAGTTTGTTCCACAAAATGGTAATTAAGATATTGGCAAAATAAACAAACCGATGTTTATCCTTTACACTTGGAGCTGTCTGATGTGGATAGTATGTCAAACATCGACGGTTTGATATGTAAACCACTACTCGGTTGAATGCATTAGCAATTAAATATCCACTTTTAGGCATAATCATCCAATTGTTTTTAAAACATGGACTAGGATAACAATCAATAGAACCTTTTAACTGTTCACAAAGAGAAATATGACAATACATAACATATAATTCCTGGTGCTTGTTTAACACTTCTTCCAAAAATTTCCTTTCTTCTATCCAGCACGAATTCAGTTCTTCGACTTGTTCAGCAACACATCTGAATCCACAATTACAATCGCCATCTACGTCTTCAACATAAATAACATGCGGATGTAGAAAATATGGTATAAAAGCTAAAAATTTAAATCTCAAATTTACCGATTCCTTATTGAAGCAAAGTCCACTTTTTTTTCCACTTTGGCTGTAAATTTTTATTCATACTGGATTGTGAAAGTCTTCCATCACTTATGTTTGCATACTCGAAGACCAAGAGACCATGCTTTGTTAAATTTATTTGTTTTTTCTGCTTTGTAGTTAGCTTGTTTTTATTGCCGGTCAATCTTCCTTTATGCTCGACTACTATAGACTCCAATAGTGATGTTGTTGATTGTAATGGTAACTTCTTTAACTTGAATAGCATGACTTTCTATTCTTCAATAGTGGCATTACCAAATAACTTTTTGAAGTATTGAAATTCAGCTATATGAAATAATTCCATTGAATCTTCAACTTGTGGAATCTAATTCAATTTTCTCCAGTGTTCATCTACCAGTTCAAGAGGAATAACACGATCATCAATGTAATATCGATATAACTCATAAGTACAAGGAAATCATATATTACTCGATTCAAGCGATCGCAAGTTGAATCATCAATTGCAATTCCTTTCATGTTCGCCAATTCTTTGATTATCAAATCCATTGCTAAAAAGGAAGTCCTACCTCGAACTTCTTTAACTAAAGAAATGTGGTGTGCTTTTCGGATTGCTCCTACACTTCTTTCAAAAGTAGCTTTTATTTTGGTATGTTATAAATACAACATATTATCTATTTTATACCAAACTACGATAAATGCAGCTTTGGATGCGCCAAGATATTTTTTCAACTGTGGATGTGAAGATTCCGCTTTAGTTGATGTTCTATTGTCACAATGTTTGATTTTATTTTTCCATGCATATGCTACATACTTTTTATATGGCAAACAATATTCTTCAAGATACTTAAGACTTTATGGGTAAGCTATCCAATCTTTATTTAAATCCGTACGCATTCCTAAAATCCTTCTTCGGACGGTACATGAATAAACTTTTTCCAACTTTATAAAAACATTTCAAATACTTCCAACGGTTTGAAATTATGGTTTGCAAATAACAATCACATTATTACTCATATGTCAAAGGCACATCATCAATCTTGCTTTCGAAAAAACCTTTCTAATTCCATTTATCAATGCACATTCCTTATCAGTAACTATTACCTTGGGCAGTTTATCAGGTAGGTAAAAATTATCTTAGTTTCCAAAGAGCCCATTCATGATTATCTTTTTTCTCATTTGCTAAAAAAGAATGTCAAAGCTAAAAGTTAATATCATCTCAACCGTTTCTAGTAATGACATAATATAACAATTTTTTTTATATGTGTAATCAATAAGCAATATAGATGGGAAACACTTACAATGAGACCATATCAAATCTATCAAATGGTCAATTGCCTATCCAAACCTATGAAAATAAACATAATGCTTTTCAACTAGAAGATTCATTAGCTATTGCATTTCTACATCCCATAGATGAAATATGTGTTTTGTATTTGGCATTTTAAATAGTTTTCAATGTTGATGTATTCTCTGGAAATGTTTTCTTTATAATAGTTAAAGTTTATCTTGGTTGTACACTAGTAATAGTCATATCTGCTTATATTTTTTCTCTCATCATCGATCAACCTTGCCACATAAGAGTGTCCCTCCACTAAATTAGGAAGTTCATGATTGTGTGTACCATTGTGTATATCAACCTTCCAATTGTCATCATTTAGATACATGCCTTTGAGCAAGAATGTGCAATTGCATATTCTTGTCGCACTTAGTCTATGACGTTTAACATTGTTGTCAATTTCCCTTTTCCTTGAAATATGACTTTGATAGATTCATCTTCTTTCGCAATCCAATCGTAACCTAGTTTCTTCCCTGGACCCAATTTATCATATTTGACAATAACAATGACAGTGTTAAATTTTTCCCTTAAATTTTGCACCAACACATCAATGCATTTCGAGAATCAAAAACCTAAAATTACAAAAACCCAATAATTAATACCAAAACTTTGGTACGCATGTCAAATGATTTAATATTTATAACAAAGTATATAATTGATTAGTTTTAAAATGTTATGTCACATCAACATGAATTATTTCAGAAAGATTTGGGTGAACGTTTTCTACATTTGACTCATTGTCATGCTTCATTGCTTTGTCAACATTCATTGCTTTCTCATTGCTCATGCAAAATTCCTTACAACCAATTCACTTCACAAGACATCAATCATCAATTATTATTTTTTGTGTGTATATATTAAACCATCAAACCAAAAAATTGTAAATATACCTATATCAGATGGTTCGATTCTACATCATCAGTCTTCACATCATTGATTTTTTTTATAGCTAACAAATTCATTAAGATAGGCCTACAAAATCAGTTTCCTAATAAATTCTTCAAATGAACAGCATAAATTCAAATACTTAACTATGAATACATACCACATTTAGAGCACTGGAGTTTTCTTCTTCCTTTTTATCATTTGAATTCATGAAAAGCAATGTCTCCAATCAATCAATTGAGAAAGTCAATAACAAAACACTATTGCTCATTCCTACATACCACAAAAAAGATTGAACAACGCTTGAACAAATAAACATTGCAAATAACATTAAAAACCTACAAAATTAGTTCAAATCAAAATCACCTCATTTCCTTCCTTAGAATATTAACTATTCTTATAGCGCCTTCTACCTTAAACAAGTTCTCTTCCTTCATTGGTTAGCAATCCAAAGTAGAAAATTTAAATCGCTTTTGATAATTTGTTTTTCAACTATGGAGAATTTGGATTTAGGGTATAGGTTTTGACATGAGAAAGAATAAAGAAGTTGGATATTAGAGTTTAGGTTATAACATGATGAAAAAGAAGGACAAAGCGCGGGCTTAGGTTTTAAGTTTTAACATGATGGAGAAGATGATGAAACGGGGGTTGAGAAAAATAACTTGCTCCTTCGGTGATTAGTAATTGAGCGAAGAATAAGTAAGTTATTCGAAAGTACCTTAATTAATTAAAGTGAAGTGTGTTGCCAATGGAACCCAGTTTCCTTCTTTTTAATACCATGGAAACAAAAATAAACGCATTGAAATTTTTGTAGTTTCTAATACCAAAGTCATTTTACACGACAATCAACTACCACGTAATGTAGTTTTGCATGACGAATAACCACTTTTCAACACCATTTTCCACGGATAACAACTACTGACTAGGTGGTTGATCGTCGTGGAAAATGGTGTTAGTTGGCGGTTGTTCGTCTTGCAAAAATGAGTTGAAAATGATGCCTTTGGTAGCCCCTTAAAAGATCTGATATTAGGAAAAGTGTAGTGTAAAATTTTATGGTATTTTTAGTAATGATATTAATAAAGCAAAATGAGGTGCTCTTAGTAACACACAAGGCGAATTAATTTTTCTATCAGTATTAGTCAGCATTTTCTTGGATGGTAGAAAAAAACAGAGGATGAAAATAGTGTGCTGCTATTGGTGCCTAGTTTCTTTCTTCCGGCTACCATAACTAAAGGCCATCTTACTAATTTGTATTTTATGTCTCTTAACACCAAGCATTATTTTTTCTATCAACCAGGCAACTAGGCATTTGAAAGTCTCCCACTTGAACCTTAAACCAAAACGCACCTATTTTAGCTGACGATCGTCAAGATGACTTTTTATCGTTCATCTCAAGCAAATCCTAGTCCCAAGTATGTTTCTTCTTGTCAACCAAAGTAGTCAAGTAATCTATTAAATAATTGTAAAGCAGAAGAATTTGAAGCCCTCTCATTAATTCTAGGAATTATCTTTATTTTTCTTAATCTTCTTCAAGTGGATATTTTATTTTCAAAATCCTATAATTTACCACGCTACAATTATTTATCTAAACTTTTCGCTATTTTACATTCAAATTCATACTTTTAAAAAAATCTACAAGTATTTGCGAATCTCTCATAGTCCTCTCCTGAAATTTTACATTATAGTCCACGCATTTAAATTAATCACATAATCCAAAATTTAACATAATTGATCAACTTAGTCAATATATATATATATATATATATATATATATAAATCCTAAAAGATAAAATTTGCAATATGTATACTATAGGCGGATTAACAAAGTGGTAAAAAAATTAACTTAGATGCAAACATATATAAATCACATAACATAAATTATATACATTAATGACATAACAAGTTTATTTTGTAATTTTATTTACTAAATAAATTTTTCGTACATTGCACTATAACGTTCTATTAACTTCAAATACTTAAAATTTAAATTTTTTACAATTACTTAGAAACTTTTCTCAGTTATCTTATAATATTTTACATCCAAGTCCATATAGTTAACTAATTGGGTATCTTTAATTTAAATTATTTAAATAAATATGATTAACCAATATTTATTAATCCATCCAAAAAATCCTAAAAATACAAGGATTTTAATATATATAATATTCATGTATATAAGAAAACCGATAAAATTATTTCTTCTTTATTCAGATACATAAAGATATTTAAATATATAACATAAAGTGTATACATAAATAATAATGACCTTTTTAATTTTTAATTCATTTATCTCAAAAAATTATCGTACAATACATAACATACTTTTATTTTTAACAACATTTAAAAGATAAATTTATATTTTACAACATCACAATGTGACCGCACAGATTACACCGACAAAAATTAGATTACATGAACATTCTCACTATCAATGTGTTATCAAACCATATACAACTCATAACTCAACTAAAAGCTATATAACACTATTTTGTAACTATCAAAGTTGTAAGTATGACCATCCTAGAAGAACATGAAATCTATGGTTAACTATAAGGATAAAATTACTTAAAAATGAAAACTTATCAATGAATAAAAGTTCACATGCCTGATTCAATTTTTTTTAATATGTAGTTAAGCTAATTATAAGATCTATGCTCTTCTAAATTACAAATTTGTAAAAGCCCTTTCAATTTTCTTCAACTTTTTTAAATTTATCCTCTTACATTTAATTAGTTATGTTGATCATTATTTCAAAATATTCAAATAAATTCAATTATTTAATGTTCATTACTCCATTATAAATTCTTTTAAAAAGATGACAATTCAATATATACGCAACAATCATATTAACAAAATACCAAAGTTACTTATTCACTCATCATATAAAAAAAATATCACATAACATAAATTATTTACGTATATAGCATTAACAGTTTTAATTTATAATTTTTTTGAGTTAGGATATTAATTTTTACAGAGATATATAGTTCTCGAGTATTAAACCTTCAACCTTTTATCTACGCGTCGCAAGTCATTTTAGTTTAGTATTAGTATATCACTAAATTTATTATATATTGCATAATAAGATATATTTTTAACAATAACTAAATTATAAATATTATTTTTTAACAACGTTGTCGTGTGCAACATACGCGTTATACACTAGTAATTTTTATTGTCATCAATGATATTTACACCTTCGTCTTAGCATTTGTTACATTTTTATTTCTCATCGTTTTGATTTGGTAATGTCAATTGAAACCATAACATCTGTTTGCACAACAAATGGGCAAACACCTCCAAGTCATAGGTTTTAGTTGATTTTATGTTGTTCTTAGTGATTTGGGTTATTTATGCAAATACATAAAAAGCAGAGACTAAACTGTAAAAGACACACAGATTTATAGTGGTTCGGCCAGAATGTGCCTACGTCCACTTTATATGTTATTCTCCTTTATTATTCGGATTACAAGTACAAAGCTTTGATTACAAGTGTATGAAAGTTGTTTGAAAGTTTTGTCCGTGCTTGAGCTCTCAAACTTGTCTGCCATCGTTGTACCCCTGCCCCTCTATTTATAGAGTGAGGTTAGGAGTAGGCGTCTTGGATGTATATAGCTGCTGGTGGGCCTGAGCTGATGTGATCTGGCCTGGCATTGTTGATTCAGTAATGCCTTGGGTCGGTAGTGAGTGGAGCATGGATTGGTCCGGTGGTGGGTGGAGCGTTGAGTTCTGGTCCGGTGGTGCTTTGGTTCGGCAGTGGATGGAGGCGTTGATTGGTTCGGTGATGGTTGGAGGTGGCTAGTTCGGTAGTGCCTTCTTAGCCTTGATTTGGTAGTGTAGTTCGGTGATGAGAGGGGTGTGGATTGATTCGGTGGTGAGTGGAGTTGGTCCGGTGGCAGAGGATTGGTGCCGAAGGGGTTGGTTCGGTGGTCTCGGTCCGGTGGCAGAGGATTGGTGCCGAAGGGGTTGGTTCGGTGGTCTCGGTCCGGTGGGACATCGTCCAACATTTACCCCCCAAAGTGGGGCATATGCTTGCATATGCCGCGCTTTGTTTATTTGGACACCCTCATTCGGCCCGAGTGCCGAACTGGTTGGTCCGGCTATCCTTCTCTTGCCTATAAGTATGGGCTCCACGCCTCCGTTATTCCTTACCGTTTGAAAGAGCTGATCCAAATTCTTAACTGCCGAATCAATCATAGTGTCGAATCAGATTTGACTGCCGGACCAGGTGAGGCATTCTCTTGCCAAATAAACTTTATGCTTGAATTACCGAATGAAACTTATGGAGGATGAGTACCGAATGGACTCCTAGACTCGAACTACCGAATGGGACTTTAGGAGTACGAGGACCGAATGGATCCTTAGACTCACACTACCGTATGAAATTTTGGGAGTGTGAGTTCCGAATGGATTCTCAGACTTGTACTACCGAATGAAATTTTGTGTTTTGAATTATGAATGAGATTCCAAGCTGCACGTACTCGCCTGTTTATATCTCTTGTTCTAAAGATGCATTTTCTCGTGTTGCAGATAATGTCTCATAAAGTAGAAACTCGTTCTCACAAGAAGAAATCCAAGGATAAAGGAGAGTCCCCCATAGTGCCCCCAGTTCAGTCAGAGCCAGAACGACATGGACCATCCCCGAGATCATTAGTAGATAGGTACAGTCCTCAGGAGCTTTTGAACTCAACGCCTGACTGCTTTCCCAGCTCCCTCAAAGACGAACAACTTGACGTTATATCTAGATCCTTTGGGATTGACAGAGCGCATATGCTGTTGCCAGGGAAAGGAGTGATGTCGTATAACCCCCCAGAAGGATATTTTGCTTATAGTAGGTATCATTGTATGTGCAGGGCCATTCCTCCGATCAACGCTTGGATCGTCAGCTTTATCACATACTTGAAGGTGGCCCCTTTCCAGCTTCAGCCCAACTCTTATGCCATCTTGGTGAGCCTGTTTATTATTTTCCAGAGAAAGTACGGACGCCCCCTTCCAACCGGGAAATTCGGTACCTGTATAACTTGAGAGGCTATAAGAAGGGGTCCCCATATATTAGCCTAGAATCGGCCGTGTCTTTCAAGCTGGTCCTGGAGTTATATTCAAAATTTAGCATGTTCAAGAAGGAATGGTTCTTTGTTAGAGATGACTCTGTTTCTTTCCACCGCTTCACTTCTGGCTGTAAGTTGACTTTTATTTATAATTTCCGTTCTGACTGCAATGCTCCTCCTTATGTGCTTTGTTTCTTGCTAGCGACAGGTGGCTTTGCGGTTGTAGAGAATGATCGTTTGGTTCGGATGGTTGGGGAAATAGAAGCCATCCCGGAAAAGGAGAGGGCAGCTTCTTACTTGATCAGGAATGCTACTCTTTTGGAGCACAACTTGATTCTGCCACGCCAGTCTGTGGTCAAGCAAAGAGACACAGTTGAGGAGAGGGCCGTCAAAGCTAAAGGAGGGGCTACGGCAAAGAGCGGCAAAAGGAGACCCTTCTCGAAACATCCAATTGCCGGGGGGAAGAAACTTAAGAAGTCCGATGGACCCTCCCCCAGCACATGCCTAGATTTCCCGAAAGAGGAAGACGTGGTGGAGGAATGAGGCGAGGATGAAGGAGGTGAGGCGGAGAGTGGAAGTGGTGGAGAAGGTGATGGTGATGGTAACAGCGATGACGGTGGTGACGAACGGAGTGGTGATGGCACTGGGGCTTTGTCTTCCGAGCAAGCAGGTGTGATCCAGGAGTGGACAGATGACGCTTTCCGCCTAGCTTTTGAAGGGTTGGAGGAAGGATCGGCTTTAGTGGAGAAGCCTAAAAAGGTTGACAAGGCCGGGACCGGTGCCGATTCATCTTCTACGGGTGCTTCAGCTAAGGCAACTCCTGCGATTCAAGGTGAATTTTTGACTCCTACCGACTCCATTTATGATAAGGATTTAGGAATGTTTTATGGTCAGCTCCCATCCTGGAATGAGATCCAGGACTTATTGCAATATCATACTCCTCCCCAGGGTTTGTATAACAAAAGCGTCTCTTTACTCTTCTTTAACTTGATATATTTCTTGAATTATAGCTCAATGTATGTTTGTAACACTGGGTTTTTATCACAGAAGCGGGTAAGGTGGCCAAGACATTAGATGTTCGGCACCGTCTTGAACAGTACAAACTTCGCAAGGCTTCTACTAAACCAAAGCCTCCGACTAGCCGCCCTGGAGACGTAGTCGGCTACCGTCCTCTTCTTGGAGTTATCGAAGAGGATATCCAAAAGAAGAAGAGGATTCGCCCCTTGTTTGAATCCTCACCTGGTCCTTAGTCCCCAACTCAGCCTCTTCGGGATACCACGAAGAAGAATACTGAATTTATACCTCCTCCGTACCCATCTGAACATCCTACCGTTACCCGGATAGGCCATCCCGGCTTGGCTCGTAATACGTTTGCAGGTCATCCGGATCTGGATCCGGGTTCTTGTGATATTACCTTTGATGAGGCTATCGGTGAACACCTTCTTCCCCGTAACCCTATGGTAAGAGTATTGGATGAAGCTAAGTCCCTGGCCTTGATTTGCTTACCACTCGGGTTGTAACTTTGGGGGACGAAGCTAAGGCAAACATTGACCGGGTTGCTGAGGAGACCAGGAAGCTGATGGGGCATCATGCCCGACTGGTCAAGGCTGGAGAAGAGATCGGGAGTGCTAACATTCGATTGCGATTAATGGTTTCCGACCAGGCCAAACAGCTTGCTGATCAGGCCATCCAGATCTCTCAACACGAGGCCACTTCTAGGAAATTAAAGAAAACCATGGAAGAGGCCAGCAGGGCAGAGTTACGGAAAATGGAGGCTGTCTGTAAGGAACGGAGTGATATGGCTATTGCAACGGTGGATGAGGTTCGCAAAGCGGATCTCGAGCGGGTACAGGAGTTATCCGAGAAACTTGAAGCCGCAGAGCTTGCTCAATCCAAGCTGAAGGAGGAGATGGAGGCGATGAGGAAATCCTTTCAGGCTGACTGCTCGTGATACCGGTCGGAGAGGGATGCTGCCACTGCAAAGCTGTTGGCTTCTGAGGACCGAATAAGGGAGTTCGAGGAGAATGAGGGGATAATGGATGAGATGCTTCAGGATATATACTTTCGCACTTAGAAACAGGGCACAACTTATCTTGGATGGATGATTATCCCCGGGTCATGGCCAGGATTTATCTCAGGGCCCTGGAGGAGGCTAAGGCCGATGCAGATAAGGAGGGTGGCGTGGTCTTTAGAATGGACGTGGTTACGGCTCAATTCACCAAGGAGGAGAAAGCGGCGGTGAAGGAGGGTATGCGGCTGCTTACTACTGAGGAGGTAGGTGTGCAGTTAGAGGATGACGATCAAGGAGCAGATGCTGGTAAGCCTTCCCTTTTAGCTTTTCGTAACTTGATTGCTTATTGTTTATTTGATGGATTCTTCTCCTGAACTTTACAGGCAGGACCTCTGAAGCACCAACTACCTCTGGTCAACATGCTGAGAGTTCCGATCCTGCGGTTAAGTAGATCTCGGAGGGCCAGTAGGACAGAGGTGAAGCTCCGATGCACACTACACCAAAAGCTGAATTTTACAACAAGCCTTCCGCCTAATTAGCAACGGTAATTTCCCGTTGTTAAAATACAACGGGTTTTAACCGTTGTTATGTATTTAGCAACTTGGAGGGAAATTTCACCTTTGGCGCCATACGTTTTGCCCGTTTCTTTTCTTTTAGCGACGGGATTTAACCGTCGTTTATATTGTGCTAATTTCTGGCGGTATAATTTAGTACCTTTGCGCCATAATGTTTACAACAAACCACGAAACATTTCTCGTCCCAAATTATTTCCCCATTCGACCTAAATTAATCGATTTCGCCCCAAAATATCTCCACCACCTCCGCCTCTTCCGAAAGAGCCAGAGCTAAGACCACTTCGAGGAGCAGGTTGCTGCCGAGCGTGCCAATCAAGGAAGGAGCGTGCCAATCAATCGCGGCGTGCCAATCAAGGAAGGAGCGTGCCACCAATCGCGGCGAGTAAGTCGTTTCGCTTACTGAAATTGTGAAATTGCAGTGGGACTGATTAGGGCTTGAGTATTAGGACGAGTTGAATGGCTAGGTCAAAATTTAGGTTACTTAAATTGTTAGGATTGAATGATTTTATTAGCAGTTTTAATTTGCTTACAGAATTTGTATGCATGAATTATTTAATTATCATTAATTAGTACCCAAATTTGATTTTCTGCTTTTTTATTTATTAAGTTTGCTACTCAAATCAATTACTAAATTATGTGTATTTTATATTTTGATGATGCATTAAACGTCTACACATATTCAGATGTACTTAATATCATTCTAAACTATTGCACTTAAATTGATTTCAGCTTCTAAAGTTATCAAAGTGAATTCTATTAGTTAATTTGGTACATCTGAATACGTATTGGTATCAGGTATTAGTTAATTAGGTACATCTAACTGGATTGATCACGTACATTGAATACGTATTGGTACCAATTGTAAACTGCTTCTAAATTATTAATTATGCAATTTGGTGATAAATTTTCGTATCTGAATACGTCTCATTTGGTGATTAATTGCCACTGTCAATCCAAAGGATTACAAGTATTCAGATGTACAAAAAAAAAAGAAATTCATAATCGCCATAATTAATTTGTAAGTACAAATTAGTAACCCAGAATCTGTTTTCAGAATCATGATGTAAAAGCAAACCTAACATGAACTTAATCCCATACATGATACATTCAAGAATTCACCAAGTCAAAGATTTTAATATGACAAAATCTGTTTTCATCATTAGTTTCTCCACCCTCAGTTTCTGTTCTTCCCGTGGTTCTGTTGTTTTTGTTTATTTTAGTGGTTTCTTAGATAAAAGTTTAGTTTACCATTTAATTCCCTTAAATAAAAGTTTTATATCATTTGTCTAATTTATTTATATGTTGTACATGCATGCATGATTACTATTTATTTATATGTTGTACATGCATGCTAGATTATGTGTTACATGTTTTATTTATTTACAGTATTCGATTTTGGTTTTATTTGGCTTCATTTGGTTTTATATCAGAAGAAGCAAAAGATTGATTTGTAGTATGTGGATTCCTTAATTATCAGTCCTTTTATTTTGATATATATGTTCGGTTGAATCATTCACTAGTTGTCACATTCACTAGTTTAGTGCTAGTGTTAAAAATAAGATTGATTGTGAAAAATAATAACCAGTAGGGATATTATTTGATTGGTAGTTGATTGAGTTGATTGTTGTAGGATAATATCAACTAGTGATATTATTCGATTGGTAGTTGATTATTAATCGATGATAAATAATTGTTTAGTAGTAATTGTAGATAACTATTATTGGGTAAATTAAATTTTGTAAATGACGCGAGCCATGTGTTGCGTAAAAGAGGAGTAGCGCATAGACGTTATGCCGGTGCTAAAATTCATGTCGTTGTAATGTCAAATTTTTTTGGAAACAGTTTGGTGCTAATGTTAAAA
Source organism: Allium cepa (assembly GCA_030765085.1). Lineage (NCBI taxonomy): Eukaryota > Viridiplantae > Streptophyta > Magnoliopsida > Asparagales > Amaryllidaceae > Allium > Allium cepa. The sequence goes on from CM060928.1 coordinate 595,254,776, forward strand.
ATAAGAATAACTTTTTTGTTAACTTAGTTAATTTTTATAAAACATAGTTAATTTAGTTAATTATGATATAATTTTGTTAACTTAGTTAATTTTTATAAAACATAGTAAAATAATAAACCTAGTTAATCGTTGTAATGTCAATTTTTTTTGGAAATAGTTTGATACTAAAATAATAAACTTAGTTAATTTATTTAATTATGATAAAATTTTGTTAACTTAGTTAATTTATTTAATTATGATAATTATTTTAGAATTATTATGCATTTTAATCCTCGAAGCCTTTGCATTTAAACATGAAATTATTCACGTACTTAGTAGCTCATTATTTTCTTTCAGTATGTCTTTTAATATAGACAAACAATGGATGAATGAATCTAATCGAAGAAATGAAGAATATGTGCAAGGAGTGATAAATTTCATTAAATTTGTTACTGAAAATGGTGGCAATAAGGAAAAGTTTTCGTGCCCTTGCACGCGGTGCAAAAACGAAGATACATTTGAATTAAAGGAAATTCATTATCATTTGCTTAGATATGGTATTGATCAATCATACACTGTGTGGTATTTTCACGGGGAAAGAATACCGGAGAAGCCAAAACAACAACCGGTTAGTCATGCCACTAATACCGATGAGTCTGCAAAAATTAGGATGGAAGATTTGGTCAATGATGCAGATAGATTCCATCATTTTCAACCTACAAGTCAGTTGCATGATAATGCTAGTATTGGAGAGCAGTCTACGGATAAATCATTTTTCGGTAGTGCAACTGCAACAGAGCCATTGTATCCTTCATGTCCAAAAGGGATTACAAAGTTGTATGCCATTGTTAAACTGAATAGCTTGAAGACCCAATACGGCTTTTCAGACAATGGTGTGACTGCACTACTCGAATTCATAAAGGAGTTACTCCCCGAAGGTAACACGCTACCGTCAAAGTATCCCGACGTGAAGAAGATCATTAGGCAACTTGGGATGGATTACATAACTTATGATGCATGCATTAATGACTGCATCTTGTACCGGAAAGATAATGCAAACAAAGTTTGTTGTCCAAATTGCCCCGAACCAAGATATAAGACAACGCTCGACGAAGAGAGAAAAGCTACCAAAGTACCTCAAAAGACGGTAAGACATTTTCCTTTAATTTCTAGATTGAGGAGGCTGTATACTGTACCATGGATAGCAGAAGCGATGACCTGGCATGGTCGTGCCAAGTCCGGTACAACCGTAATGCGTCATCCGCGTGACACTTCTCAATGGAAAACTTTAGATTCTTTTGATTCTTCGTTTGCTGCCGAACCACGAAATATCACGCTTGGAATAGCAACAGATGGTTTTTGTCCGAATGCTTCTTTAACAAATCCTTATAGCTGTTGGCCAGTGATTGTAGTACCATATAACCTTCCTCCGTCTTTGTGCATGAAAAGAGAGTTCTCAACGTTAACACTGTTGATTTCTGGGCCAAAACAACCAGGGAAGGATATTGATGTTTATTTAGAACCTTTGATAGACGAGTTAAAGCAGTTATGGGAAGGAGTCGTTACATTTGATTCATTTACGAATTCTGAGTTCATAATGAGAGCTAGAGTGTTGTGGGCAATCCATGATCATCCCGCTCTTGGGACTTTATCGGGATGTACAACTCACGGCTACTTTGCATGTCCTATTTGTGGGGAAGAAACTGATTCTTATTATCTCCCTGAAAGTAAGAAAATTTGTTACATGGGACATCGTAGATTTCTTCCGTCCGGACACAAGTTTCGATACGATAAGACAAATTTCAACAACGAGCAAGAACTTAAGCGTCCTCCAAAGCCACTGACTGGTTATCAAGTTGAAAAAAAGGTAGCGAATATAAAAATGAAAGTTGGTAAAGAAAAACGAGAAATTGGTCGAAAACGAAAAAAGATAATCGATGAAGAAGTTCCTGCATGGTATAGGAGGTCGAAATTCTTTGATTTACCATATTGGAAAGCAAATTTGACCCGACATAATATTGATGTTATGCATACAGAGATGAATGTCATGAAACATTTGATTAACACAATTATGGACCATAAAGACATGTCAAAAGATGGCTTCAATGCACGGAAGGATTTGAAAATCATGGGTATAAAACAAAAGTTGTGGGTGATAGAAGATCCTGAAACAAGTAAACTAACCATACCAATTGCGACTTTCACTTTGAGCAAAGAAGAAAAGATAAGGTTTTGCACCATTTTGAAAAATTTGAAAGTGCCGAGCAAATTCTCTTCTAACTTCCGTAACAATGTGAGCATCAACCCTCCTGAACTAAGAAATATGAAGTCGCATGATTACCACGTCATAATGCAACATTTACTTCCGGTATTGCTTCAGCATTGTTTTCCGCAACATAAGGATCTACGGAATGCTATTCACCGCATAAGTCTCTTTTATAACATTTTATGTTCAAAGGTGATCAATAGGGAACATCTTCAAAAAGCAAAGGCTAGTTTGGTAGAAGCAATGTGTGTTCTTGAAAAACATTTTCCGCCTGCATTTTTTGATATCAGTATTCACCTTATGATTCATTTAGCCGATGAAGCATTGATTTCTGGTCCTGTTAGATATAGGTGGATGTACCCATTTGAACGGTAAATTACTAATTTCAATTATGTACATCATTATTCGATTTAAATAGCTATTGATGTCTACAATTTACAACTGTTCATCTTCATAGGTTGATGAAAACATATAAAGGATATGTGCGCAACAAAAGATATATTGAAGGGTGTATTGCAGAAGGATATATTGTACAAGAAGCTAGTCTTTACTGCATGGAGTATATGCCAAAGGGAGGTGATGGCACTCATAAACATACCCGTGAAGCGTTTTTAGATGAGGATGATGAGTTTGCTGATGAAATAGCACTAGATAATGGTAAAGATATAACGTTAACTCGAGTGCAATTTGAACAAGTGCGTAAATGGGTCCTTGATAAATATGACGGATTGGATGAGTGGAAGAAGTAAGTTCATAAATTTGTTCTGAATTTTTATTATTGTAAATCAATTCATCAATTCATATATATAGTAATTATTGTGTGTTTTTCGTAGGAGGTATAACTCCTATGTTCAAAGCACCAAATCTCGAACTCGAGGCGGGGGTACATCTGGGGAAGCTATTAAGAATTTCACTTTTTGGTTACGTGAGGAGGTATACATATTAGATATTTAACGTATTTTTAAGTTGGTCATACACCTCCTTGACAATGTTTTTTTTACTTATTGTGTTTGTTGTAGTTGTTGAAGACCGTCGATGTTGACTCAACTCTTTGGCGGCTAGTTAACGGGCCGATGTTTGATGCCCGTAGTTATATGAAGTACCAAGTGAATGGGTTTTTATTTTCTCCGAAAAGTTATGAAGAGCGAAAGCTAACACAGGATAGTGGTGTATGCATGAGAGCAATTACACAATTTAGAGCGAGTGGGAAGGATAAAAATTTTAAGGAAGCAGAAACAACGTATTACGGAGTTATTCAACAAATAATTGAGTTGGATTACATTGACTTCAAACAAACAGTTTTTTATTGTGATTGGGTAAAGGTCGAAGATAAGATCAATGGTTGTAAAATAGATCCTGTTTCAAACTTGATCACAGTTAACTTGGGAAAATTGAAGAGTAAAGACAGCGTGAATGATGAGCCATTTATTCTTGCATCGGAAGCGAGTCAAGTGTTCTACTCAAAAGATTTAAAAAATGATGGATGGTTTGTGGTTTTGCATACACCAAAACGGTTGACCATAAATGTGGATGACACTGAGTTTCCCACCGTTTATCAATCAGCTTTTGAAGACAATGAAAAATTAGAAGATCTTATCAAATGCATATGTTAACTTTGTATTTCAGTTATGTTATTGTACCTTAACAAAATATTTATTTAAAATGGTGTAAAATATAAAATGGTGTGTTATATGATAGTAATAGATGCATTATATTTTTTATTAGTGCCATTATAATATCCTGATATATGTTGTAAAATATAAAATGGTGTGTTATATGTTGTCCTCGATGGTAAACTCCTTTTTCTATTAATAGGTTCTTCCGCTGAAATCACAATCATTTTTTTCTTTTTTGTCAATACTAATGCTTATGTATTCATAGATGATGACGAAGACGCAGTTCCTTTAACTATTTTGGACAGGCCTACGCGAAAGAGACACTCAAATTATGATTTTAAGGTATGTTTTCTATTTGATTTTGGAAGTTATATTTTTATATTGTTTGAGTCATGTTCCTTTTTTTCTGTATTAAAAGATTTTGTGCGATGCCAGTATTTTAGATAATAATAATCAAGTTTGCATATTAATGAAATCAAGTTTGCATTTTGCAGGAAATAATGTCACAATCGTCACAATCATCCACTTTAAACCGGGAGAAAATTGATATAGACAACTACGGTTCTCCAGTCGGAAAAAATGCTTCAAAGGTCGCCTCGAAGATGGGTAAACTAGTAAGAAATCATGTGCCAATCTCCTATCCAAGTTGGAAAAAAGTTCCGTCAAATTACAAGGAAGACGTGTGGAATCAATTGGAGGTATTGTTTTTTCAATTTGGAGTATCATATGATACGGTCACACATCATCCACTGGAGATTTGATTCAGTGCATTGTATGAGAAGTATAGGCTTATGCTAATTTGATTAATTTCAAGTGTAAAACATCTATAATTAATTCAAGTGTAAAACATCTGTAAAACATCTATAATTAATTCAAGTGTAAAACATGTATATTAGAACACAGTCATACTCCATTAGACATGCATGGTTGTAGCCTATGTCATTTGTTATATTGTATGTGAAATAATCCCTTTATCTTGGTTTGTTATATAGAAATATTTTGAGCTCGATCCTCTATCAAAGGACCTTATGTTCAAAAAGATGTCCGAGATTTTTAGGGGACACAAGAGTGATTTGCGCAAGAATTATTATGATATTTTCAACACTGACGAAGAAAGAATGAAAAATTGTCCGCCGAAAATTGGTAAAAATGATTGGGAGGAGTTCATAAGATACGAATCAACACCCGAGGCAAAAGAAAAAAGGAAGAAAGGCAAACAAAATAGATCAAAGCTCGAATATTGTCATCATTCGGGACGTAAGAGTCACGCTAGGATTACTCAAGAAATGGTACGTGTTTTTACTATGTTTTCCTTACATACCGATTCAAGAAATTGAGCTATGCATATAAAGATAACATAATCAGAAATAAAATAGGTATGTAATTCAATTTTTTTTATTGAAGGGTTGTTTTTTGTGTATTAAAATTGATTATTCAGATAGGATTAAAAAGACTCCTATACGACCTAGGTCAAATTTGTTATACTATATATGCATGAATGGGTGTCAGGTGAAGTGGTGCAGTATTATTCAAGTTGTGATACTGTTTTCAAATGTTTTGAGATGTCTTGGGGTATTTCTGATCTACCTTTGTGTGTATGATCATGCTGTTTTGAGGGTTGTCATGGTCAGTGAATATACTGTAGTTTTTATTTTAAGAATGTCTTGTCATGTAGTGGATGTAGTACAGGGGATAAGTGTGGTAAGAGCGTGAATATAAGTGCTCCAGTTCCCATTGCTTTTTCAAATTTGGTGCTTTGTATTTTGTTAGCTGCAAGGTCTAGGATTTAAAGTATAATACTGGGATTAGTGCACAATGTGACAGTGGTTTATCTAAAAGATAACAGGAATTCACATGCAATATCAACATCAAATTTAGGGAGAAGTTTTATGTACTGCTATTCCCGTGACTGTACTATGTGTATGCTACTGTTTTAGACTTGCAGAAACGAACACTATGCCTGATTTTTGGCACTACAAATGCATAACCGGTATATCGTTGCTTGACCAGAGATTTTGTACTGTCAATGTATTATCAGGTTTTAGTGAATTTTATTTTCTTTGTTAATTTGCATTAAAAGAAGAATTTGCATTTAAGTTTTGTAGTTTAATCATGTTATAGTAGTTGCATATTATACTGTAGAGTGAGCAAAAAACTTCAAACAAGGGAGTATGCTCACTCTATTTCAAACCCATTCAAACTTCAAAGAAATTGATCTTGGAGCAAAAAACGACAGTGAATGTGTGCAGAAAAAAAAACTTCTTATACATGTTTTATTGCTTAAACTCAAATGGCAGCATGTTCCCTTGTTTAGATTTATAACATGACAGCAAAGTATGCAAGTTGAATTGATATAGCAACGCATCGCTCGTTTTACACTATTCCATGCTTTTTGACTAAATAAACTTTGGGAATAACCCAGTCTATACATACTTTGAAAATGCACAATGGATGAAAATGCTGGTAGTTTTTAAGATTTGAAATTTGTATGTTCTTTTCCCATGTTTGCATAGCACATGCAAAGTACAGCTGCTTAAATACCATACTTATATATATATATATATTTGTTTTTATCTGCATTTGATTTCTTGTATGCAGGTCGATACAAGTTCGGGAGCAGAAGTATCACGTCTTCAAGTATGGGAGAAAACACATAAGAAAAAAGATGGCAGCGTGTCTGATGCGTCATCTTCGTTCTTTGTAAGTTAAACAAATAATAACGCCTTTAAATTAATTTTTCATTATTCATTATATATATATATATGTATTTACATTTCAGGACAAAATTGGAAAAGAAAAGGAAACGGCGAGTGGTGGTGATGAAGAAGTTTTTATAAAAGTGTTTGGTAATGATGTAAAGGGCAGGAGCCGATGTATTGGGACCAATATATCTCCTAGTCAAGTTAAGGGTGCTGCCATTCCATGCAAACGACTCAAAGAGGCCAAAGGAGAATATGAGCAGCGGCTGCAAGCTGTGGAGCAAAAACTGTTGAAGGTGGATAGCATGGATGATAAACTGGAGCGTATTCTCAAGCTAGCCGAAGGTGGTCAAGTAGGCAGTAGCACCGGTACTTCTCAGAATCTCATTCCGACCAATCCGTCAATCGACCAAAGATGTGAAATCCTGAACTTCGAGGATGAAGTAATTGCAACAGGTACTATTTTATATATCAGTGTATATAATTCGACATATATTTACTCCTGGAATGCTTATTAAATCTGTATGATATTATTAAATCCATATTATACATATACCAATGATATAACAGGTACTATATGCCGAGATTCCACACAGTCAGTATGTCATGGAAAACCAGTACCACTCGCATATGAAAAAGTTTTGTTAGACAAAATTTTGTTGGAGGATGAGCGAACTGCCAAAATGAATCGACATATGGCCGAGACCTTTAGGGACATTGGAGTCGGAGGTTATGTGTGCCATCAAAAGGGTTTGATACGATATCTTTAGTCGGAGGTATGTCTTTTGTTTTATATTTGTTTAGCAATATACAGCTTGCTTTCCATGGTAATTTGTATTTTTACGTTATTATAACAATACATTAGCATCGGATCTTCAATGTTAGCGATCGCTCTTTGGTTTATAGTGAATTCGTGATAACTATGCAGATGAACATTCACGTTATATTCTGTTGTTTTGAAATGAAGTGCACACATTTTGTGTAACTGAAAGGCAAATCTTTTGTTTGAGAATAGTAGTCCATTTTGTTAGGTAGAGTTGCACATCATTTTGAATACATTATTTTAGATGAGAGCTATCTCGTCGTTACAGAGGTCAAATTGATCAATGCTGAAAAAGGAGAGGATGGTTATACAAGGATGCTTTGGGTTGGAAGTACTATACATGTATTTTTCTTACTAAATTTTTCTTTTTTTTCTGGGTAAATGGGTAGTATTATTTATATATTTTCAATAAGAAATCTTGTATAGATGGTTAGGATGTTGTGTATGTGAACACAAACTGAATTTGAATGAAGGGACGTGAAGGGTGAGTAGTCGATTTCTTTGTTACTCAAGTTGTTTCACATTTTCTGAGCATGGTTGTGATGTAAATAATGAGTTTTTGATATCATCGTCCATGTTATATGGTTGCATTTGAAAATAATTTTGGAATGAAAGGGAGTAGGTGGTTTATACCCCGTGATATTGGCTGCTAATGCAGTGCGTTGGCTACTGAACGGGATGCCGTGAGGAATCATCAATTACTAAAATTAATCATACATGGATTAAGATAGGGTAACCGATCTGTACATGTGAATGTGATACAATTTTTTTTTTTGGATTCAAACCACGTAATGGCTTCGTTGCGTCATTTTTGTTCTATGTCTGCTTTCTCGAATGCAAGTAGTAACAGATATTTAGATTAGTTATTTATATTCGTTTTATGTAAAGCAAATGATATCTTAATTAGAATTACTTGGCTTAAAATTACCCATGTAACAAGAACGTTATGATTAAATTGTTTACTGGTACAATCTAGGTTCCATATTTCCATGTGTACAGGATTTTAAATAGTATACCATACTGAAAATTGTAGCTAAAACAACAATGAACAAACGTCATGTAGGAGTGATTTCTGATGAAAGCACACATCATAGTTGCTGAAACACATGACTGGTCAGTAGTAAATTGATAGAATCAGGAGTTGTGGCAATAGGGTTGATCAGGTGAGTTGGACTATTAAGACTAGATAGACTGCACGAGCAATGTTCTGTTGTAGTTGTACCAATGAGTTGAAGTGTTTGAAGCACCTAAAACCATTGTCTGATATGTAGCATGCTGATGTATGGCCAGTTATTACAAACTGAAATATTTTTGGAGCATGAGTATCAGACTTTTAAGAATTCAGTCTTAATTTGAAAGTGGACTGGAAGTTTGGGGCTTTGTTGTTTCAATTTTAGTATGCACTTTGTTGTTTCATATCAGTCTTAATTTAATCATAACCTGAAACTGATTGATCCTTGGACATCATAGGAAACATGTTTTCTTATGTGCAGTCTAGTAAAATCTCTTAATTTATAACCTTTAAACTATTAATACCATTTTATGTTCTCTTGTATTTCATGTTATATATGATTCAGTAACCAGAATGCGTTGGGTTTTAACATTTATATGTATAGGTTAGTTTAATGCTAACTCATGTTTATTCATTTTGCAGCTGCATGGAAGGCCTGGTTACGAGGAAAGCTGTTTGAGCATGTAAATGAACGCTGTATTAAGAACGTATGCTTGTGTGAATTATCTTAGACTGCTCAAGTTAAGTGTTGTTATCATATGTATGGTGAAAATACTGTTATCTTCAAACTTAGGACGATGGATGCTATTATTATATGTTATGTAATAACACTGTGATAATACTGTGTCATGACTTATGTAGCTGTTTGTAATTGTATGTCTGGTAGCACTGTATTTGTATGTCGGGTAGCTGTTTGTAATTGTATGTCTGGTAGCTGTTTGTAAATGTATGATAATACTGTGTCATGACTAATGCTTTTAATGCCTATATTTTTTTTTTCAAACGGACAGAATTACAACGGGTAAGAACCGTTGTAATATAGTACATAACAACGGTTTCTGCCCGTTTCGTTATGAGTAAAGGCCATGGAATTATGGCTCAAATGGAACGGCTAAAACTCGTTGCTATTTACGATAACACAACGGGCAATACCCGTTGCTTTATAGACACTAAGAAACGGTTTAAAACCGTTGCTTATGATCTAAAAGAAACGGTTAATTACCGTTGCTATTTGTAAATAAACAACGGGCAATAACCGTTGCTTTATGGACATTAAGCAACGGTTTAAAACCGTTGCTTATGATCAAAAAACAACGGTTAGTTACCGTTGCTAAAATTTACCACTCCGTTATTAGAAACGGTTTTTAACCGTTGGTAATGGTGTAAGCAACGGTTATAAACCGTTTCTAATAGATGATTATGGTGTGGTGGCAGCCGACTCTTTGACTTGATTTGGACGTCTTTTGGTTTACTTGACATTGCTGTCTATGGTAGTCTCAAAACATTAATGTAACTTTTAGGCTGTAATTATGTTATTCGCAACGAACAACTTTATTCTTGGCATGTAATTTTTAACTTAAACTGATTCTGTCATATCTGAATGCTATTGTTATTTTGGTGTGTTGCGTAAGAAATATAGCTGTGCATATTCATGTGATTCAATTTTTTTTGATGTCAAGTTCTTGCTTAAAATATAATTTCATATCTTGCAATGTTATTGTGATGTGCGAATAAATTACAGCTACGTATTCATATTCAAAAGAAGAAAGTACCGCCCTTTGTGTCTTAGTCGTAGACGGTTGCTTTGAATGTCTTGTATGACTGAGCATAGAATGCAGCTGAGTGACCTGTCATCCAGTTGTGAGCTCCTATCCCCATTAGCGAGCGTCTCCTATTTTGTGTCATGTACTTTAGGGATCGTTATGGAGGATATGTGGAAAGTTTTTAAACAAAAATAGAAATATAAGGAATAGTAAAACTTCCAATTACGAAAGGCCTGCGATGTGCTTAAGTTCGTGGCAAACGGGTTTTGCAGTCACTTTCCCTAGCTGTGGGTCTTGGAGACATTTGTCACCCATCTTACGCCTCCGCGAGGAGTTTTTATTTTTTACCATAGCTGCACTTAAGACACTCGGAGCCGAGATCACGCACAGTAACTACCCGGGCCATTATGGCCCGTAATCGTGGGTATTATTCGATTTACCATGGCCGGCTAGCGTGGGTGCCGATTGTCAACTGTGAACTACCCCTGGCTGGCCATACCTTATGTTGGAGCTTAAAGTAGGTTCACAGTTGCCAGCGAGCCGAACGCCGTAATGAGCTGCCTCGGCTATAGTCGGCCTTCTCGGTGGCTTATAATCGGCTCATTACAGTTGGCTTTAAGGGCCGATCGCGAGCAATGAGTTAACCCGCAGCAGAGGGATTCTGGAGCAAAAGTGTCTCATTGGCGAGGGCATAGATTCGTATAGTACATATTAGGTCTTGTCCAGGTGAAGTCGCGCTGTGATGTGTCTTGAATGGAAATTCCATTACACGGTATTTTGTTCAACAGAAAAGGATAAAGTTAACAACCAGCCAAGATATAAAGGAACAAGTTAAAAAAGAGACAAGTTTTTAAAGTGGTTTGGCACGAAAATGCCTACGTCCACTGATTCTCTTTGTTAATTCACTTCATATGGGCAGTACAAGTTAAGAAAAGTATCGACGAATGTGTTGGATGTTCCATGCCCTCTGGAACACCTCTCCGTCCACTGTTGACAAAATATAAGCTCCATTGTGGAGATCTTTATGAATAACATATGGTCTGTCCCAGATTGGATCTAGTGCACCTGGGCGTAGAAAAATTCTCTTGAGGACAAGATCTCCTTCTTGTAAGCTACGATGCTTGACTTTGGAGTTGTATTGTGCTACCACTTTTTGCTTGTGAGCTGCTGCTTTGAGTGCTGCATCGTTTCTTCTCTCTTCAATTAGATCCAAAGACATGTGAAGGAGTTCTTCGTTCTCTTCTGGATTATAGTGGATCCTATGGTGGGAAGGCACTATAGTTTCGACTGGGAGCATGGCCTCCGATCCGAATGCCAAAGAGAAGGGAGTATGCCCCGTTGATGTTCTGAAAGATGTGCGGTAGGCCCAAAGTGTCGTAGGAAGTTCATCCACCCAAGCGCCTTTCGACTTTTTAAGTTTCTTATTGATTAGAGTTTTGAGAATTTTGTTGACAGTTTCGATTTGTCCGTTTGCCTGGGGATAAGCTATAGATGAGAAGCTTTTGCGAATTCCGTGCTCTTGGCACCAGTCGGCGAATTCCTCGCTGTCAAACTGAAGTCCATTGTCCGATATGATTTTGAGTGGGACTCTGTACCTGCATAGAACATTTTTGACCAACAAGTTGATAACTTTTGCCGAAGATATTTTATTTAGAGGTTCCACTCCACCCATTTGGTGAAATAGTCGACTGCCACTATAGCATATTTGGCTCCGCCCCAGCACATTGGCAGTTCGCCAATCAAGTCAATTCCCCATACTGCAAAGGGCCAAGGGCTGGTCATGTGAGTAATCTCATTTCTTGGTAGCCGAGGAATCTTAGCAAATTTCTGACATCTGTCACATCTTTTGACGAAGTCTACGGCGTCTTTGTTTAAGGTGGGCCAGAAATATCCATATTGGAGTATCTTCTTTGGCAGAGTCTGCCCTCCAGTGTGATCTCCGCAGCTTCCTTGATGTATGTTGGATAAGATTTCCTTGGCTTCCTTTCCAACAACACACCTTAATAAGGGGCTAGAGAAGCCGCGCCGATAGAGGATGCCTTCTTGTATTGTGTAGCGTGAAGCTTTCCTTAGGATTTTCTTGACTTCGTTACGCCCGTCGGGTAGTGTGCCATCTTGTAAGAATTTTTGGATGTGAGCCATCCAAGTTTCCTCTTCGATTGCAGCTATTAGATTCACTTGCTTGAAACTCAGGGTTAGTTGCTTTGAGATGGCTACTATTCCAGAAATGGTGCCGTCTCTCATGCTAGCTTGCTTCGCCAGTTCGTCAGCCTCTTGGTTCTCTCCTCGAGGGATGTGTTTGATTAAATAGTGATCCAATTGATCGAGTAGCAGCTTGGTCTTCTTCAGATATGCTGTAAGTCGTTCTCCTCGAGTCTGAAATTCTCCTAGTATTTGGTTTACAATAAGTTGTGAATCACTATGAAGACATAAAGAACTGACTCCAATCTCTAAGGCAAGTTCTAATCCAACTATTACTTCTTCGTATTCTGCATCGTTGTTGGTGGCAGCGAATTCCAACCTTAGAGCATAGTGTAGCTTCCTGAGTGATTATTACAACACCTGCCCCCGAGCCTTGTTCGTTTGATGCTCTATCCACAAAAAGATTCCATTTAATGTCATTTGCTATTTCATATTGCTCCTTACCTTCGTTGATAGTGAATGCGGAAATGAAATCGGCCATGGCTTGTCCCTTGATGGCGGTGCGAGGATGGTAGGTGATATCATATTGACTCGGTTCAATGCACTATTTAAGTAGTCGTCCAGAAGTGTCGGGACGATGGAGTACCTGCCTTAGCGGTTGATCGGTTAGAACTCTGATGGAATGAGATTGGAAATAGTGTCGCAGTTTCCGTGACGTGATTAGTAAACAGTATGCTAGCTTCTCAAGTTTAGGATATCTGGCTTCTGCCCCCGTTAACCTCTTGCTTACAAAATATACTGGCCGTTGCGCGCGGTTGTCTTCTCTCACCAAAACGGCGTTTAGAGCATGAGATGACACAGCAAGGTATAGGTATAGCTCTTCGCCTTCGTTTGGAGTGGAGAGTACTGGTGGTCTCTAGAGGTGTTCGATTTGGTTAAGGAAGGCTGTTAAGCATTCGTCAGTCCATTCGAACTTTCCTTTGTCTTTCTTTAGAGCCTCGAAGAAGGGGACGCACTTGTCAGTCGCTTTAGAGATGAATCTGCTTAGGGCGACCACCTTCCCATTTAGGCTTTGCATTTCTTTTCGAGTGGAAGGTATCCTGATATCTTTCAGGGCTCAGACTTGTTCGGGGTTTGCTTCAATTCCTCTGGCATGGACGATAAATCCCAAGAACTTTCCTGACGATACCTCGAATGAGCACTTTAGAGGATTCAGCTTCATTCCATATTGGCGAAGTACTTGAAACATCTCGCCCAGGTGCCTTACGTGATCGTTGGCTTTTCTCGATTTTACTAGCATGTCATCCACATAAACCTCCATAGTTCGTCCTATCAGTTCTGCAAACATCTTGTTGACGAGGCGCTGATAGGTAGCTCCGGCGTTCTTAAGTCCAAAAGGCATTACTCTATAGCAGTACAATCCCCGGTCGGTGATGAAACTAGTGTGGTCTTGATCGGGGGCGTGAATAGGAATTTGGTTATATCTTGAGTATGCGTCCATAAAAGATAAGAGTTCGTGTCCGGCTGTGCTGTCCACCAACTGATCGATTCGGGGGTGTGGGAAGCAATCCTTCGGGCAAGCGTCATTTAAGTTGGAGAAGTCAATGCATGTTCGCCACTTCCCATTAGCCTTCTTTACTAGTACCGGGTTAGCGAACCACTCTGGTTAGATGGCTTCTCGTATGAAGTTATTGGCAAGTAGGTTCTTTACTTCTTTATCGAGGGCTGCTGATCGTTCTGCCCCCATACTTCTCTTTTTCTGCTTTACTGGCACCTTGGTAGGATCGATGTTTAGTACATGGCATGCCACGTCTGGGGAGACTCCAGTCATGTCAGCGTGCGTCCATGCAAATACATCCAAATTGTGGTGGAGAAAATCAATGAGTTGATCCCTCAATTTTGCTCTTAGCTGAGATCCAATTTTCAACAGTCTACTTGAGTCGTGTTTGTCTACGGGTACAAATTCCATAGCCTCTGCAGGCTCGGTGGTGGCCTCCTCCTCTTGGTCTCTGGGATCTAACTCATTGAAAGGATCACTGGTATATCCAAGTTTTTCATGCAGATAGTGGTCTCTGCATTCTTCCCTTTGTCCTCCCTGCGATTATTGCGAAGTTCAGTTACATAGCAATCTCGAGCGGCGTCTTTGACTCCCTCTGCTTCCCCTATTCCATTATCTGTTGGAAATTTCATCTTCAGGCACCACGGGGCCAAGACAATTTGGAAGTCAGACAAGGCTGGTCTTTCTAAAAAGGCGTTGAAGGCCGAGTGGTTATCTATCAGCACAAATGTTTGTTTCCTCACAATGGAGCGGGGGTGACTTCCTATTTCAACAAAAAGGTCCAATTGCCCGAGGGACATCTTTGCGTCTCCAGTGAAACTGTGTAGTGGTTTGTTGCAGGGGGACACATCCTTCATTGACAGCTTTATTCTATTGAAAGCATGCTTGAATAGGATATTTACTGAGCTTCCAGTGTCTACTAGAATTCGAAAAACTTCGGCGGGGACGAACCGGGCAGAGATGACCATAGGATCCATGTGAGGGTACTGCCTTCCTTCTAGGTCACGCCTATTGAATGTAATGTCATCGTTCTATTTTCGCTTCGGGTGGCGTTCTTCCGTAACAGAATTAATGTAGCCTTCATTGTTTCTAAGTGATTTTCCGTATCTTTCCATCTCTGCCCAGGTTCTGTTGGCGATATGCGGTCCTCCCGATATGGTATGGACCACTATCTTCTCTTGACTCGAGCCGCTGGTGTTGCGATTTCCCCATCCTATTTCTGAGAGGGTGGCCTTGGGTTTTCATTGGCCGGAGCTGGGGTTCTGTTCTGACCTTTTACATAGCGTTCCAGTCTCTTCCGTCTAATGTGTTCTTCAATTAAGTCCCGGAGATGATGGCATTCATTGGTATCATGCCCATGAGATTCGTGGAAGCGGCAGAACTTTCCAGACTTAATTGCGTTATCTGATTCCTTCTTGTACGGGGGGCGTTTGTATTTAACTTCATCTTGGATGGCCAGGAAGATGTTTTCGATTGTCTCGTTCAAAGGAGTGTAAGTGTCAAATCTTGGTCCTGGCCGATATAGACGTTTTTATCCCTTCTTGCCCCCATCATTGTCTCTAGAGTCATTTCTTCGGACGTCCTTTGCTATAACGGGTGTGTCACCATGAGCTGCCTTGGTTTGTTGCCCTGTCTGTCTTTCAGAGGCAGCATCTTCAAGTCTCATATATCTTCCGGCTTCATGGAAGAAATCAGGTAAGGTAGCTAGTTTTTCTTTCGTTAATATTCTAGCAAACTTAGTATCCGGATGTACACCACTACAGAGGGCCATTAAGATAAGTTTCTCATCGGCATCTTGGACTACGGCCGCTGCAGCATTGAATCGGGTTAGATGTTGCCGCACTGTCTCTCCAGGCTTCTGTTTGATATTAGATAGGGAATAAGCGTCCTTGGGTTGTTCCACATGAATGCGGAACTAGCTGATGAAATTTTCTTTCAACATTTCCCATGAGCTGATGGATCCTTGGGGTAGGTGGCAGAACCAGGAGGTAGCTAGATCTGCCAAGAATAGTGGAAAGCATTTGCACAATACTCCTTCTGTGGCTCCGCTCATGAGCATATGCTGCGTGTATCTCTGCAAGTGTACAACGGGGTCAGAGATTCACTTATAAGGTTCCATTGTTGGCATTTTCCATTCTCGGGGGGTGATGGCAATTTCGATATTGCGGGTGAAAGGGCTGGTTACCCTAGCGCCTATCCCTCGATCTCTTTGATCCCGTTGGACGCACTCTCTGAACAATCGCGCCATCCTTTCATCAGAATTTCGAGCAGATAGAAATGAATTTGGTTCTTCTCTGTAGGATTGATTCCGTCCAGATGATCTGTAAGGATGGTATCGTCTATCACTCTTAATATTTTCCAGTGGTTGTCTCTGGTCTTCTGGGAGCATGCTAGGGTCAGCTACAGTTGGCCCTTGCCTTGATCTTCCCCTGCTGGGTTCTGTTCTGGGCACTTCCTCGGGTCCAACTTCAGGCTGGACTCTAGCTCGGCCCCGTTCGTTGGTGTTTCCATGGCTAGGTAGCATGACCGGCTCAGCCATAGCCGACCCTCGCCTGGTACCTCCCCCGTTGGGTTTGGTTCCAAATGTTTCCTCGGGTCAGAGTTCGGGCTGAGTTCGGGCTCGGCTCCTATCATTGCTGTTTCTGTTGTTAGCTTCTTCAAAGAGGAAAGATCTTTGTCGCCTCACAGATCCTCCAGACTGGGACTCATCCCATGATTCAGTGTTGTGGTTGGATTCTTCAGCATCCCTTAAACATGACATGAGTCGGTCTACCAAGGCTTCTTGTTGGGATGTGAAGCGGTTAGTCACTTCAGCCACAACCCTGTCTAGATCTGCCCTAGTAATTGCTGTCGGTTGTTCCGTGGCAGGGGCTGTCGGATTTGCCTGACCTCTATTTCGTACTGCTTTTGAAACGGGACGATTCTCTTGACCTGTAATCACTGGATCTGGAACGCTGCTGGTTGCGATGTTCTTTCCTCTGCTAACATCTTTCTTCTGCCTGAGAGGCATGTCTTCCAAGCAATGAGCGATGCTGTCGGGAAGAAGGTTAAGTGGGAGAAGCTGAAGCTTCTAGCTCGAGTTTTCAGTGAAAGCACCAAAAATGTTTGCACAAAAAAGGGGCAAACACCTCCAAGTCATAGGTTTTAGTTGATTTTATGTTGTTCTTAGTGATTTGGGTGATTTATGCAAATACGTAAAAAGCAGGAACTAAACTGTAAAAGACACACAGATTTATAGTGGTTCGGCCAGAATGTGCATACGTCAACTTTATATGTTATCCTCCTTTATTGTTTGGATTACAAGTACAAAGCTTTGATTACAAGTGTATGAAAGTTGTTTGAAAGTTCTGTCCATGCTTGAGCTCTCAAACTTGTCTGCCATCGTTGTACCCCTGCCCCTCTATTTATAGAGTGAGGTTAGGAGTAGGCGTCTTGGATGTATATAGCTGCTGGTGGGCCTGGGCTGATGTGATCTGGCCTGGCATTGTTGATTCAGTAACGCCTTGGCTCGGTAATGAGTGGAGCATGAATTGGTCTGGTGGTGGATGGAGCGTTGAGTTCTGGTCCGGTGGTGCTTTGGTTCGGCAGTGGATGGAGGCGTTGGTTGGTTCGGTGATGGTTGGAGGTGGCTGGTTCGGTAGTGCCTTCTTAGCCTTGATTCGGTAGTGTGGTTCGGTGATGAGAGGGGTGTGGATTGATTCGGTGGTGAGTGGAGTTGGTCCGGTGGAAGAGGACTGGTGCCGAAGGGGTTGGTTCGGTGGTCCCGGTCTGGTGGGACTTCGTCCAACAACATCCAAGACATGAAATTCCATATCGAGAGGCGTGAAAACCTATTCCAAAAAACAATCCAAAATCTTAAATAACATATATATGATTGATTTGTAAAAGAAAAATAGATTTTAACACATGAGAAGAAAATTAACCTCTTTGTGATCGTTATAGTTGGGATTATCCACTAAATCTTTACATTATGTTATTGTTCTTTTGTTAGGGTTATAAATTTTAAGTAGTAAGATTTGCTTGTTTATGCCAACACCAGCACACTGTAAATATTCTTTATGTTTTGTCCGCTTGTGTAGTGCATAGAATGGGGCTGCGCCAGGTTTTTAAAAGAAATGAATTTGAGAGCATCTCTAACCTGTACTCTATGTAATTTCATTTCAGATCTACATGGCGAACGTTGTAAAGTGAATGTGATATCAAATGACAGTGAAATAAATGGCTCATCTCCAATGCTCAATGTGAGAAAATCATACTATGCTACATGTAATTATTTATGTTATTGAATAATACAAATATGGTTAAATTGGTGGCAACTTTCCCACCAAAAACAGTGCATATCTTTAGGAAAATACATACAAAATGGTTGTAGTGGAGAAACAGAAAGAGGAATCTATATATCAACAGAAAAGAGTTTTGCACAAAAGGTATGATCTTCTTCTTCGTTGTTTTTCTTTTTCCCAAGTTTAGGTGTAAACATTAATTTTTGCAATCTCAACTTATAATCAAATTATCTTAATCTTTAGTTAATCTCTATGGTTTTAGTCAAATTCGGTATCGTACAACATTGCAAGTTTGCACTTTATTTTCATTCTGCCAAGTGCATAAACATGACAGAGCCTTGTCATAGCCATTATTGTTAACCAAAACAACTGAATCCATTAGTGACTAAACTATACATATGATATAATTTTGGATTCACATAGCTACTTCTATTGTTGTACAGTCTCAATCATGTTGTTTCATTTAAAACTATGATTTACTGCTGCTAATTAATTACATCGGCTGTTAGGTGTACATAATGATATAGCAATGGATGGACAAGAGAACATTTTTGACACTCAACAATCTAGCATTGAAACTGCTCATAACAACATTCCACAATCTGAAAACCTTAGTGCATCTTTCAATCATCCCGTCCAAGCTCATGTTTTTAACCTAGAGTATCTTATGTATTCAAAACATTTTGCTGCATCACAAATAGCGTTTTACCGTAATTATGGCCTAAATCAAGTGGCTTCTAATCCCCCTCGTGAACAATTTGCATCCAGATATTCTTTTCAAGGTCTTTTAAATCCTCCAATTAATAATATTGAAGCTCAAACGTTGGATATTTCTGATAGATACAAAAAAGTAAAAGTGCATCAAATGGCTCCATGAAGTCGCATTCGACATCCAACAGCTATCGTTACTGGACGAATAAAGAAGACGTCGCATTAACAAAAGCCTATTTATATGTCAATGTCGATGCTATTGTGGGAAAAGATCAAAGTTGTGTGAAATTGTGGGATCGCATCTTGAAAATATGGAGAGATCACATGGGAACATACGATGAGAAACGAGGAAGTGATAGTTTATCTTGTCATTGGAATACAATACAAATGGCCGTTGGAAAGTTTCATGCATTGTACGAGTCACTGGAGAGAACCCCTCGAAGTGGAACAACCATTACTGACATGGTAAGAATTATATATAACTTTTAATTATAATTGACAAATGCATTTGTTACTCTATTAAAATCAAAAATTATTGCGGTTTATTGTCCACCTACTTGTTTTGCAGAAAAATGAAGCACCAAAAATTTATAGAGAGTTGGGCGATGAGACACCATTTAAATTTGAACACTGTTGGGAGATTATGAAAGATAATCCGAAATGGTGTTCCACACAACTCACAAAAACAGGCTTCACAAAAAAAGCTAAAACTGTTAACGTCGACATGGTTAACAATCAACCACCAGTACCACCAACAACATCGAGATTACCATCGGTACATGAAGTTAATCATATAGATTTGGATAGTAATCCGACTGAAAAAACTAGCGTTGACGACGGCCTTGCTCGACCAATGGGTAGAAAAGCTAGTAAAGAGAAAAGGAAAAGAATGAATGAACAAAGCTCTATGACAGATGTACTGAATAATTTACAAAGTACCTTAGAGAGAAAATATGCTTTCGATCAACAAAATTTCCAACTGAGGCAAGAAATGTTGAAAAAGGAGTTGGAACTTAAAGAGAAGAATCAACAAATAAAGGAGAAAGCTCAGAGGATGAAACAATAAGAACGTATTTTGAACACTGATCTCAGCAAACGTCAGCCCATGCTGAAATTAGCATACGAAAAAATGCAAGGACAAATTTTTAAGGAATGGGAAGAAGGTGGTCTTTTCGGAGGCGTTCCAAGGAATGACGATGCAAATGAAGAAGCATAAATTTGATAGCTTAACCAACTTATATTGTAGCTACGTTAATAGTTTGTTTTTATCTTTGTGTATGTTTGTTTTGAATGCTACATAGAGTTCACATGTATTGCTCGAGTATTTTGTTTTTGTGTGATTTGGATACTTTATGAGCAATGAAACCTGTTTTGTTGTTGTCACTGACATAGAATATAATTGTTAAAGCATAGGAATATGCAGGTAGACAATGATATTCTTTTTTTACATGTAAGTTATTGATATTTTACAGATATTTAAAGTGGGAAATAGTATGTTAAGACAAAAAAATAGAACATAAGAAGAATCAATGAAACAGTATAACTACATATTATATTCACCCTTCATCAAAGCGTAACAAATTGTTATTATATTATGATTCAACACACATGCACATGGAGCAACTACATCACATGAACATATATTGCAGTCTTATAACAGTGAAAATTTACAAAAATATCAAAAAGTCTATTACACCTGACGTAGAAAGTAATGTCTTCATTGTATCATGTTTGCTGATCTCCATACATCTCCCACAAGTGATTGATGAGGTCAGTTTTCAATTGGTTGTATGTGTGTACATCTTGTGTTTTTTTCAACTGCTAAATCATATTTGAAACAAGAAATGCATAGTCGTGCTCGATATCAACATGCTCAGCTGTCTCATTTTTAGGAGGTTCCCAACACTCAGGATTGAGTCCTTCATGATGTTCACTCTCAATTATCATATTGTGCAAGATGATGCAAGTCTTCATAATTTTTTCAAGATCTTTTGCTTTCCACATGCGTGATGGACCTTTTACAATATGCCACCTATTTTGTAGTACTCCAAATGCTCATTCGACATCTTTTCTCACGGCTTCTTGGCGTTCGGCAAAAATTTTCTCTTTTACATTAGAAGGTTGGGATATAGTTTGAATTAAAGTTGCATACTTAGGATAAATTCCATCCGACAGATAATACCCCTTATTATAATGATTACCTTGGACCACGAAATTACATGATGGAGTTGTCCCGTTAACAAGATCATCGAATAAAGGAGATCTATCAAGAACGTTAATATCATTGCATGTACCCGCCATGCCAAAAAATGCATGCCATATCCATAAATCATGAGATGCTACAACCTTCAAGATAAGCGTAGGAACTTTCTTGAAACCATTTGTGTGTGTTCCATGCCACGCCGTTGGACAATTTTTCCGGTGCCAGTGCATACAATCAAGACTTTCAAGCATGCCTGGAAAACCTCTACTTTCTCCAACTTTAAGTAGATTTTTAATATCGACTTCATTTGGTTTTCTTAAATATCTTTGCTAAAAAATTCCTATTACTGCATCATAAAAATGCTTAAGGCATTCTATAGGGGTGCTTTCTCCTATTTGCACATATTCATCAAGTTGATTGGCTGCACATCCATATGCAAGCATTCGAATCGCAGCAATCATTTTTTGTAGAGGGCTCAATCCATAATTTCCAGCTGCATCCATCTTTTGTGTAAAATAGTCATCATATTTTCTTAGTTCATCTAAAATGTGATTGAAAAGGTTAACCTCGATTCGAAGTCGACGACGAAACTGTCCAGCTGTATATTTTGAATATTCTCCACTGAAGTAGTCTTGAATCATCAGATCATGACGCGACTTCCTATCACGTGGAATGTACCGTCTAACAAAAGTAGATCGACCATGAGCTCGTTTCTTTTGCATCATTGTCGTTGCAACCATATATGGAATGATATCAGTAATTACTTCAGTCGTGCTTTCTATCATCAAATTTAAGTTATCGCTTCCATGTATGTTATCCAAATCTAGTATTTTTTCGATAAGAACAAATGAATCATCACTTGAAATTGAGTCATCGGAATCAGATTGTGAACTTGAAGTAGACATTGGAAGAGATTCGCCTATAATATGAATGCACTAAAAAATTATAGTACACGGCATGATCAACTATCAACACATTAAATTTTAGTGTGGACAAGCATACAGAGCACCATTTGTCCTGTTAATAGTGATGTACATACGAAAATGATATATATTATATATAGAAAAAAATTAACTACAAACCTTGGTCTTGTCGTTTGTATAAAATAATATTGCAAATGAATACATGACAGTATGGGATATTATCACCAGTTGCCAACTTGTTTTGGTGTGATAATCTTTTTTGTAAAGATTGAAGGCATTACTTTCTACGTCATATGTACGTGATGCAGCTATTATATTATGATTCATCCTTCATCAAAGCGTAACAGATTGGTATTATATTATGATTCAGCACACATGCATATGGAGCAACTACATCACATGAACATATATTGCAGTCTCCTAACAGTGAAAATTTACAAAAATATCAAAAAGTCTATTACACGCGACATAGAAAGTAATGTGTTCGTTATATGTACGTGATGCAGCTATTGCAAAGATCGAAGGCAACCAGTGATGAAGGCAACCCGTCATGCAGCTATTGCAAAGATTTCAATTCTAACGTACATATCAAATAATAAAAATAAAACAACTAAATTGAAATAAGGTCATGCAAAATTAGGGGCATGATTCTTTACCTTCTATTCCTAACATAAATCTCTACATTTCATAACAAAATCAACAACATCTTTCTGTCAGTCTCATAAATGTTACTTAAAAAATAGTAATTTGCTGCAACGTACCTCATAGATTCAAATATTTGAAAGAAGCAAATCCAGTTGTACGATTTCTTTTTTTCCTTGTGTGAAGATTTTTGGAAGGATCCGAGTTGAGATATATTTGTAGATATGGATCTGGAAGTGAATTCTAGTTTTGATTAGGTTAGATTTGATGAGTGAGGAAGAAGGAGTTTTGAAAGATTAATTGTTTTTAATAAGAAAAGAAAAATATTTGCCTAAATGTCCTACCCGTTCGTAGAACTGGATAATCAAAAGACAATTTGAAGATTGTTTTTGACAGTCTGCATAAAAAAGCTAGCACTGGAGATTTATTTTTAAATCACAATTTTCATCGCTGAGGTGTACTGCGAATTGACTTCAAAATACTGAACATGCTCTAATATTCCAAGTGCAATTCTACATTTATCCTCGTTATAATGCTCCTTGTCTAAGAACGTGAAATTAGGGTTTATGTCAAAGGAGGATGCCAAGTAAATTATAGGTCGGTATAATATCAAATCAAACATTCTACCAATCCTTAATCGATTCTATATCAGTTCTTGAAGAACCATATATGATGGAAGAGGCAACACATTTACACCAGAGGGTTAAATGTTTCGATTTGATCTGGCCAGAGGGGTAAATGTTTCGATTTGATCTGGCCAGAGGGGTAAATGTTTCCATTTCAGTCTGGCGAATCACTCATAAGGTCTGAATCTGATACGATTTTTGTACCTCCGATCATTATACTCGTTACCTTATGTTTTACTTTTATGTTTGTGTGATTTATAACCGGGTTCAACTGTGTTTGGATGGATGAACAAACTGGGAGCTCACTTTTTGTGAGGAGGGAGCCACTTCTTGCCAATTGTAGATAATGCTTCTAACCTTTCTTTAATTCTTTTTTTCTTTCCATTTAATACGTTTTTTCCTATTTTAAATGTAACATGTCGGGATTAGCTGATATTGAACTACTTACTACTTAATTTTACTACCTTTATACCACAATATTATTTAGTTTTGTGTTGATCAAAATTTTATCTTCAATTGATTCGACATATGTTTATTTCCAATTATATTCACAAATTGGTCTACAAGTTGTACAAATGTCTATTTTTGGGACAAAATCCAAGGGCATTTGTTGCAAAAAACATGTACACAGTTTTTTTTTATTTTTTGGTATTTATGTAACTGTATTTCTTTGAAACAATACAAGGCTCATATAGCTATTTTTTGTCAAAATATGGAAGAAAACACCTTAACTTCCAGGGGACCTTTTCTTCTTACAGGGTGACACGATATCTATTCATCATTCATTTGGCACTAAGAATCAATTGTTGTACAAGGACATTCGGACCGGCACTTGAACTCCAGCTTTCTTTATCCAGTCACCTCCTTGAATAAAAGTAGCAACTGTATAGGACTTTGCCTCGTCTTTATTTATCACCTTAACTCCAGGCCACTTAACTCTTGACTTAACATCAGAACCAGGTCCGTAGTTTCCAAATTCAGAGTAGGATAAAGTCTTCAACCCAAAATCTCCTTCCCATGGCATGTATCCTTCAGGGTCTATCAATCCTCCTATTTCACTTTCCATTATCACTAGTTTCGAATACTCTTTCCATGGCCTACCTAAATACGTTTTAAATTTATCGACCACTGGCTTCAGTGACTCATCTGCTACAATACTACACCTATGCAGCACTATACCAGTTGATTCATGTCGATCGATTCTGCCCTGTGCAGTCACGATGTTTTGTTGGTTCTCTAGTGGCTTTCTTACTACTATTATACTGTTTTGGATGACCACTGCTGCATCGCCAAATATGAAGTCAACCGTGCCTGATATGATACACCCACGATAAAATTGTCTATGAGTTTGAGCATAAAGAGTATCCTGGTAACCTTCAAGGTTACATGAGAGGAAGATCGAACGGTCAGATTGAACTCGTAGGGCGACTGCTTGGTGTTTTATGGCACCTGCAGTGTTTCTAATCGTCAAGCGGAGGCCAATAAATCCTTCCCCGACAGCAGCTGCACGTGTAAATATGTATGAATGTGATATACATATTTAAATAGGTAAATGAGTGCAATTATGTTCCTTTTAGGTAAATGCTTTAAACCTTTAAAATTTTGTGCTTACCAACAGTTGCAGTTTGGAAAGTTCTTGTGCCATCAACAAAGTTCTTATTTCCTGTGATGATCGTGTTTGATGGGTTATCTCCATAGATTGTTACATTGGGCATTTTTCTTGTTATCATCACTGTCTCATCGTATACTCCTGGCTTAAGATATATCACGTACCTAAGCAATTTTCCAACAATATTTCTAGTCAAATATATGTTTTAACAGTACTTAAAAAAAGATACCGACATCCAGGGATGGAAATGTATTCAAGAGACCCTGGGCTACAGCCTGGGTTATAATTCTGAAACATTGTGCACCTAGCCCACTATATGCAAAAATGCAACCATGACAAAATCTAATTTCATTCGTTATTACTTTTACCATTTTTAAACAATACACCAATATTTTCTTATATGTACTAAGTTTGATTTTTCAGTTTTTCCAATACTAACATAAATCATGGCAAAATTGAAGAAAACAAAATAATACGACTGGTGAAAAAAGAGGCCTTGAATGAACTGGGATAAAAACAGCCAATTTCTTGTTCTTCTATACGTGCTTCACTTTCTATCCAGGGATTGTTGTTGATGTGTTTCATTCTACCATTCAATTTGCTTATATATTCTATTCATTTGGTTTATAATGAATATAATTAATGACATAAACTGGAATATCCTTGGGTTTAGTAAAAAACTTTAGTTCATTTTTCTTCATTTGCTTTCTTCATTTAGTTCAGTTCGCTTAAGTGAATAACAAATACGCTAGCACGAGGAACTTGGAATCCTAACTCCGTCTCTACCAACTTCTTAAAAGTCATGATAAAGATCAGTTGTTTTGGTTCAAAATCAAAGTAGAGATACGTTAAACTTCTTAAAAGTCATGATAAAGATCAGTTGGTTTGGTTCAAAATCAAGTAGAGATACATTGAACGATATGGATCATAGATCAAATGGTCCTTGAAAGTCGAATCCCTAAACAAACGTACCTTCCTTTGTAAGTGGTAGGCATGGCGGCAAGTGCACTATTGATAGTTTTAAAGTCACCACTCCCATCTTTCGCCACGGTAACATTAGGCACAAGCGTGAGGTGCATCCCTTCCTTAAGAGATCTTCGATCCCCTTCGGTTACCCAACTAGGAAACTCTTCGGCCCCATTACCCATCTCCTCTCCCTCATCATCCTCCAACAATCTACGTTGCCCGCTCAACCCATCAACATTAAGCACTGAGATGAACTTGGCCGCTTTCTCGACAATAACCAAAGCATTGCTCGTGACCTCCCTCGCCATCTGCATCGCCTTCTCCAGCTTCTCCTTCAACTCCCCTTCCGGGAACCCATCCACACACGTCTGTTGGTATGAAAGCACCGCACTGAGCCACGTCTTCACATCATGCTGCCTACTCGGCAGATGATCGATCCCTTTATCTACTATGCTATCCAACGAGTCCTTAAGCTCGTCCTTTGAGCTTATGAAGAGCTCCTTACAATCCTCTATCGCACCTTTGACCTTTTCATCCGTGGTCTTGATGTTGTCGGTTTTGTTGAAAGCAGCTCCTATTTTGTCGAATATGACCGAGATAGCCGCATGGACGAGATCACGTGGTTCAGGGTCGTCTGATTTGATGGTTTTCGATAGTGTTTCTTGGCACGTTTCCTTGTAGTCGGTGGAGGTGCATAGCATATCTACCGACTTTGAAGATGTGTGGATTCCCTCGCTTAGAGGCTTTGAATCATCACTGTCATTTGAGTTGTAGATAACGTTGGCTACGCATGCAACGAGGAGGATGAGGAGGATGCTCGATACTCCTCCGGCTATTAGTTGTTTACGCCTACGGGTGTCTAGATCTGGATCAGACATTGTGAATGAATACTGTGCAAATAACTGTTTTTTGTTTATTTTTTCAGTTTAGTTTTGGTCTCTTCTTTTGTTTGCTTGAAGTTGTAATCCAAATATACGAGGAGGAGAGGTAAGGTGAAGATCGTTTTCAGGAGGTGATGTCTTTAGTTGGTTGTCCTTGTTTCGCTCTCTTGCTTCCTGCTGAATTTGTTTGGAAATTGATTGTGTGGTGTTAAGAACAGTTAATGAATTCTTGTGTTTATGTCTGGTTCTAATTATTTCCTAGTTCTAAGGACATACAATCTTAGCTATATATTAGGGGGTCAAGCAATCGTGTATAGATAGATGTACGAATTATTTCTTTCAGGTTGCTATATTTGGATTCCGAAGACATGGATCTTGTAATTTGGCCAGGTAATACAGGTGACAACTCTTGGATATTGGAGTTTGAACCAAGAGAATAACAGAAATAAGCTTATGATGTTACAGATGGGGTAAATTCAGCAAAGAAATTGAATTAGAAGTTTCACATTCTTTTTGGGGGCAATGCATAGCAGTCTAATAGTGAGCATCTAGGATTGATAGTTGTGCTTCGGATTTTGATATTATGGGTAAACGGACACATCATTGCACATTGACACGATGACAGATTAAAATGATGCAGAGAAGGGGAAGGAGTTTTAGACTGAATTTTAGTCTTTTGATTGTGAAATTAACGTTAAATATTTGTAATGATGTAATCAAATAATCACTCCCTCAAAACCCAATCCTTATATGTGTTGTGTTGTGTTGTGTTTCAGCACTTAAAAAAGCTTCAGCATGTCTTCGTACACGGACGCTTCATATGTGAGGAGAAATCATCTAACAAAGCTTTCAACGAGTGAGTCAGTATCTCGATTGAACATCTCATGTCGTCTCTTAGTGGACATGTAATTAGTTTTGGCAACACGTAATTGTAACAGAAGGAATTTTCAATGTTATGTGCTGTTAATTTTATATATATACCACGTTTATCTTGTATTTCTTATGAAGTTGGAATTACACGTTTACTAATGCGAGCCATGTTTAACAATCTCTATCTTAGCATGTATTTCCTCAATCCTTCTTTGGAGCATGCAAAAGCTTTGTAGTTTATGCCAGTTTGGTTTCAAGAGTTATCTTTTTGTAATTATCTGTACCAATTCTCCGCCTTGAGGAGATTACCTCTACTCAAGCTGCATTGGAGATATCGAGTCTTCAACGTTGTGAGTGGGACTAGATAACCAATGAGTCCTCTTCCAAGGCGGGTTAGACTGTTTAAATGCACGTTCTTCAAAGCTCGAGAATCATATCGTCATCTGATTTGATGGAAACAAAGATTTCGACATTTGGAAGATGGAGGCGGTGTCGAAAAATGAGAGGATTTAAACGTTGTTTTAAAACCAGAGAGACTGTATCGTTTGAAGTGAACGAGAATTTAGAGGAGGCTGCTTTTACTACTAGTCAACTTACTTTATCTGAAGAAGTCCTTAGAGAGTTTTTTCATATGAAAGCTGCTAAGGAATTATGAGAATCTCTTCAGAAAATGTTATATGAAAAGTCTATCATTAACTGCATCATCTTATAATAACAACTTTATTCATTCAAGATGAAGTATGAAATTGATGTACTAACTCAAGTGCATGCCTTAAACGCTTTGGTTATGAGTCTTTGAGTATTAAATGTGAAATTGAGGATGAAGCCCATGTTGTCATTCTTTTATGCTCTTTGCCAATAGAGTATAGCATTATTGTTAGCTTGATGATCAAAAAGTGCAGTTCTATTTGCTTGGAGGATGTTAAGGCTAATTTGCATAATGAGATGTTGAGGGGAAAGGTAGCAAACATGAGTACGAAGAATAATTCTGAAGGCCTTGTTGTGTAGAGGGGAAGAAGTATAAATAAACCTACATATGTTGAAGACCGAGGCAAGTTAAGATCTCAGTCAAAGGAACCTCTGAAAGGAGTTTGCTATTATTATAGGAAGGATGGACATTTTACTGCAAGTGGACCAAAATCGGTAAAGAAAAACAAAGCCATTTCTAAGAAGGCTTTCAACATTTACATTGAAAACATTTGGTACGAATTTAGAGAATGATTCTGGCACTTTTACAGCTTCTACCTCTTTGACAAAGAGCATTGTTTTGATTATGAGTGGAGCATTATATCATGTGACACATGATAAACACTCTTGTTCAATTTATCGTCAATTTGATGGAGAAGAGGTTCTCATGGGCAATAATGCTACTTACATTATGATTGGCGTTTGAACAGTGAAGATTATGGTGTTCGTAGGCATTGTTCGTACTTTATGTTGTGATGTCAAGCATGTGTTTGATTTGATGCGGAGTCTGATCTTCGTTGGAGCATTGTTTAATCGTGGCATGCATCGTATGATAGAGAAAGGTTAATTGAAAGTTATTAGTTGCTCGTTTATAGCGATGAAAAAGATGAAAGCATCGAATACTAGAAACCTATATTTGCTAAAGGGTATCACTTTTGTTGCAGTCTTCTTCAGTTGTTGATTATAATAATTCCGATTCTACTAGGTTGTGGCATTTACATACGTGACACATTAGATAGTGCACTTTGAATGTGTTGAGGAAGCGAGGTTTGATTGATGACATTCATTATTTTAAACTTTACTTTTGTGAGGGATGCGTACTCGAAAAGCTGGCAAAGGTTTCTTTTGGCACTACGGAGCATAAGTCCAAATTTGTTTTGGAGTATGTTTGTACTGATGTTTAGGACAACGCACCATGTTCATCTATTGGAGTAGATATGTTTTTCTTTCATTAATGGATTCTTTTTTATGAAAAACATGGGTTTGCTTTATGAAATCCAACGATGAACCTTTTTGATAAGTTTAGCATTTGGAAATCTCTTGTTGAGAAGCAGTTTGAGAAGAAAATGAAATTTATTCATTTAGGTAACGGGGTGAAATCACTTCTTAAGATATCATCAAATCTTGTGACTCCAAGGGAATCAAAAGGCATTACGACACAATCAGCTATCCTCCATTTAACGGGGTTGCTGAGAGGATGAATCAGACATTGTTGGAAAGAACTATATGCCTATGACTAATTACTGGATTGAGATGAGTTTTTGGGCAGAAGCATTATATATGATGGTTTTTCTTATCAACTGCACACCTACAACCATAGATATGAAGACCGTAGCATCACCACTTCGAGACACGAAAATAAACGTCAATAAAGTTGTAGTCATCGTCAGAATAATTTTCAAGCGACAAAGCGAGATCAATATTTTCTTCACAATACTAAGTAAACAGAGCTACTAAATAACTTCATTACATCAAATTATGTTTACATAAATGTTATTACATATTCATTAATCCAACTCGTTCCCGCGTATGGGTAAATATAACAAAACATAAATAATCGTGTCATGCTCGATATATGAGGATGCCGACACAAACACTTGACAAGTTATAAACTCTGGTTTTACAACATCAGAATAAAAGTAACTTTTATTAACTACAAGCCACCTCCATCTTTGGCTTTTTTATTCATCTTCTAACGGTAATCTATCTAATCCATAAACTTGTCTTATTAGATTGAGTATCTATGAGTTTTTGGAAATAATAAAAACATGGGTCAGATATGAAACATGGTATCCATAAAACTTTACTCTAAAAATACACATAGTGGCATGGAGCATGCTTTTTCCTCACTTATACATCACAACAATTACATAATATCATGTAAAATCATCTATAGCAAGAACATTCATATAGCATCATTTCAGTTATAAGTATACCTTATACTTAATATCCGATTATGAACAAGTCGTACACTCATCATGCACATTCACACACATCACATGCTCTCTTATTTAAGTGTTAGTGGAAAAGTTATCATTAACTATTTAGTGATTAGTGTTTACAACGAAATTGGTCACAAACACCTAAGAGTAGATTTATGTAGAGAAGTAAGTGAAGAAAGTAAAATTAAAACTGAAGAATAAAATTAACTAACAGCCAAATAAAAGCAATAATCAGAAACACAAAGATTTATAGGGGTTCGACATTTTATGCCTACGTCCACTTTGAAGATTATCTTTATTGATCAATTAGTAATCTGAATACAGTAGTAAGGAATAGAAAAAACTTGATTACAATAAAGAATAAAATAAGCAGCAGCGTAAAGATCCTCAGAATGACTCCTTAGGCCAGTATTTATAGGTGAAGACGACCACTAGGAGAGAGATCAGTTGAGGATGTCTTGCTGAGGGATCGGTCGTGGTGGTGGAATAGGGTTCGGTATTCCCCGGTCGAAATGAGGTATCGGTATAAGGTCTTTGGGATAGGGATCGACATACTCGTTGGGATCAGCATAAAGTCAAGAATTGGTTTCCTGAATTTGTAAACTAATCCAACCTGATTTGTTTGAACAGTCACCATTAATTTGCCTTAATGACCTTGGACATATGACGACGATGTACAATATAGCATGCATATCCACTGTTGAACTTAAGATCGAGCAATCAAATTCCTAGAACTTTCAATATGGACTAAAAACTTGCAGATGAACTTAAACGACAAACTTCATACTTCGATATGTTGATAGTCAATCCCAAATCTTTCGTAACTGATCAATCTTGTTACCAGTTGAGACGGTCAACGATGACGATCTCTTTGGTTGAACTTCCAAGTCCCGTCGTTTTACTTTGTTTTGTCGACTTTTAATTATTTATATTTGTTATACACCGCACCACAGTGCGCTAGCTCACACTTAACATGGGGAGAACAGGTTAACTTTTCTAACCTCAGTAATCTACTGAGCATAGCTAATATGGATTCCAAACGGTTAGAGCATTTAGGTGGTATGTCTACTGACCCGACGATGCAGCACATCAATTCTGAAGCAAAATCAAGTTCCACAACTTTATCCGACATGCTTTCTTCCGGCCATCAAGCAGAACATACGGAAGTTTCCGGCTCATCGGTCTTGGATGTTCCAGTCCTCTTCCTGATGTAGTACAGGGTGTTATTCTTCTAAATAACCCAGTAGACTCACAGGCCTTTCGAATTGGTGAGGCCGCTCTTCGTCGGCTATGTTCTATTCATGAAATTCCATTCGCAGATGTCTTGTCCCCTTCAATAAATTATGGGTCTCACTTGCCCTCAACTGGGTACATAACGTGTCATAAGTTTATGTGCTGGGCCAGATGCGTTCCACCCTTCAACTCATTTATTTGTGAGATGCTGAAATATCTTGGGATTGCTCCCACTCAACTCCATTCAAACAGTTACACCTTTATACATGGAACCTTCTTGCTATTTATGAGTGTTCTATTTCATCCGCCAACTCCTGAAGACATAAGATTCATTTACAACTTCAAACGGTGATCGGGATGTTCTTCTTATGTTTTTCTTGAACCCTCGTCGAATTGCCAAGTTTTGATAGGCGCTTGGAATAAACTTTCTTTGTTTAAGCATGAGTCATTTTATGTATGATGTCCATCCGGCTTTGCTAGGCGATGGTTAGAAGGATGTAAGTATTACATTCACTTCTTTCTCAAGTTTACTAATCTAAGTCATAACTTTTCCTTTGAATCTACTAACATTCGGAGTTCTTTCAAGTGTTCGTCCACGTTTTGAAGGTGCCGATTTTTCAAGAGCTGTCACCTTGCGCTACCTCTCTCAAAGACGGGGACATTAAACTTCTTGTAACTGATAAGCTATTATCCTTATTTGGGCTATTAAAGGAAGGCCGTAGTATCGGACTCTCTGGAAGTGCTGCATTGCCGAGGAATGTTGTAGAACAAAGAAGGGATACTATCAATCCCGTTGTGCCCCATGCCAAGAGGACTCGGGACGACACTGAAGAGGGTGAGATTAGGGATTCTCAGACTGGTAAGTCGAGTGACGTTGATACAGGCTCGGGGAAGGCGCCTATGGTAAAACCATTGCAAGGCGCATAATCCCGAACACCCACTAGAATAAAAAAGATGCTAGCGTACAAGCTTTGTAGAAGAAAAACCGCCAGAGGAATCGTCTTCTCAATACTTGGAAAGTTCGTTGAAGGGATTTTCAAATCTTTAAATTCCGAGTGGTATCACGACCTCTGAACATCAACATTGAATGACTCAACTCTCCCAGTAGGAGTGACGAAGGCATTCGTTCTTTTGATAAAGGAGAGAAAATACCGATGAGCAAGGCTACAGCCACCGTCTGTTGGGGGAAACACCAGGACACTCACAATCGCGGCACTCCACTATACACTTTGTTAATCTTTCATTCAACAATTACTCATACGCTCTCATTTGGTCTTTGTAGGTGCTATGTCTCAGTCCAGAGCTTTTGATCGCTTAAGAAGTTCTTCATCATATTATCGATCTAGTCGAGATTCACAGTCTGGCCAACGCAAGGAGAGAGATGAGGGACGGGATATCATTCAAGGGAGTTTTCTTCTTCTAAACGCAAGTCTCAGTCCTAAACATCATGTCAAGAAGAATGGTCTAACATTCCTGCTCACAGTAGTGATGAGCCTCCTTACCGTGGCCCTCATATCGCAGCATCTCACGAGAAACATTCCGTCTCCTCGAGCTCTAAATAATCTCGTGAATGTTAATCAAACAAACATCCAATTGCTACTTCTAATCCGCCTTTTCCGTCCATTGCTCCCGATGTTCCTACAGCAGAGAAATTGGCCGAGCTTAAGGCCACTTTTCCAAAAATTTGATTTGATGGGCTCAAATTCCTTCTTTCCATTCATATAATTCTGGGGCATGCAAAGGAGAGTTCTCTTGCTTGCATCAATGATGTGTTCATGCAGCATGAATCGTTCCTACACTTGGTAGAAAAGTCTTCGAAGTATCCATTGAGCGACAACATGAGGTAGACCGCCTCAAGTTGGAAGTTATGCACAATAAGGACATAATTAAACGTCAGGATGCTGAACTGTTAAAGTTGAAAACACAACTTGCTAAAGCGGAGTAAAACGCTAAGGAAACGGCAAAGGCGATGAGCCGTTTTAAAATTCCTCACAAAAAGGAACTCGAAGCAGCCCTTAATCGCAGTGGGGCACTGGCTCTAGAAAAAGACTCGTTGCTAAAGGAAATCGACGCTTTAGCTCGCCTCATTGAGGAATTTGTAGAACTTTTCAAAAAGGAAAGGGAGGATAAAATTGAATCTCGAGAAGAATATTAGATGTACGACAAAGAGGTTGTTGAGGTCAGGAGCCTAAAAATCAAGCTTGATGAGCAGTTCACAAAAATTGAAGCTCTTAAAGAGAAAACTCGAGAAGAAGGCCACAATGAAATGATTAAACAGATTGAATCCAAGTGGAAGCTGATAAATAATCAGATAGGAACGAGATCAAGGACTTGTTCGATCCATTGATCGTTGAGTATAACGCCAAAGTCCTTATCCACCATGACTTAAGTTTTCTTGGTGAGGGTTATCTTGAATCACTTGCTAAATCTTGCTAGCATGTTGTCGAGATGAAGAAGAGAGAAATGAATGGAGTTGAGCTCAACGAAGAAGAGTTAGCGCGGGAAATTATTCGTGGAAACAAACCCTTTGATTTGGCTGCCTTAAAACTCCGATACTTCAACATTTCTACACCTATTGAGAAAGGAGAACATATTGCGGGATCTTCAAGGGCCAATCCTGAGGGTTATTTTTTATCTCAAGCAGCCGGAACACAATCTCCCTCAACACGGAGCTGGATTTTGGCTATGATCCAAACAAGCCCAATTACCAATACATGATGTTATCCCCTGTTTTAGGAGGTACCCCAACAACCACGGAGAGCCAACTGGATGCGAGTATCACACTTTACTACTCAGTATATGAAAAGTTTTGTTCATCACACGCAATTGGTTTTGATCTAATCTCCTTGTTTTAACAAGTTTTGCAGGTCTTCCGGGCCCTATTCAAACTCCCAAAAGTGATGTTGCTGTAGAGCAACAGGAGAAACCGACTGAGGGTCCGGCAACCGTTGATGTACCGGGGCCCGATGCTCAAGTCATCGGTGTTCTTAATGATGATAAAGTCGAAGATATGCTTCCAGCAGACGAGTCTGACGACGTAATGATTACTGGCGCCTCCGAACACATCGCTATGATTAGCTTGAAAGAGCAGATTGAAAAGGAGGATTTGCTGAAAAGAAAGGCTAAAACTAAGCCCATTTAGGTGAACATTGACGATCCTCATCTTGTGCTACTGCAGGTTATTCCACCTGGAGGATTGATTCCCGGTGAACTTCCTCCTATCTTTGCAAGCTCTCCTGCTAAAGGCTGTATGGGATCTAGAAAAAGAAGCACAAGTGGCACTGCTTCCAAAAAATCCAAGAAAGAAAAAAAATCAAAGAAATGGCCGTCACTTCGGCTCAATATGTACATAATTTGCATGGTTGTTTCCTTCATTACCTACGGTTGTACGGCATGAGTCCCGATATTTGGAATAACTTGTACTGCAATCTCACGACCTGCTATGTGAATAAAAGTTTTATTGTTATCTATTAAGCTTTCGTGTGAATTGTTATTTAAGTAGCTGAATTGTTACTTTCCATTCAATGTACTTGTAATTCGTTGTTCATAAATTCTAGCAATAATCCACCAACACTATCCCAAGGCCTCCAAGTGATCGTGGCCTTAAGTCGTATCAAACACTAGGCTCGGGACTTAGCTTTACGCTGTCAGATTCAACGGTTTTTGAGTAACTATACCCTTGCCTCTGGTCTGATTTGGTGGGGTCAGGTGTTGGACGGTTGAATTCCATCCTAAGCAAGCTTATACCCCTGTCGGTTTCAGGCCGGTGTTTATGGAATAGAAAACGATTGAACTCCACTCATCTATTCATTCTTGTTCGTATCCACACTCTGGGGATAAGATTTAGCTGATGGGTGGTCGGATCGCACCCAACTTATGTTTATACTCTAGTCCGCACTCTGGGGACTCAGAGTTGTTTCGTGGGTGGATGATTCACACCCGATTTACATTTATACTCCAGTCTGCACTCTGAGACTTAAAGTTATTTCGTGGGTGGTCGATTCACACCATATTTATGTTTATACTCCAGTCCACACTCTAGGGACTTAGAGTTATTTTGGGGGGCAGCTGGATCACACTCTCTTTGATTGATTAATTTGCCCCCAAGATTTGGGGTTTTGTATCAACCCGGATTTTGGAGATTACCGTTAATATTAAATTAAAATGCAAATAATAATTTAATATTGTGATTATAAATGAATTGGAGGAATGAAATGTGAGTTATTGTTTATTTTATATAAACAATATTTTGATGAATAAAACTTGGGTTTTCAATTTATGTGAGTTAATTTATCTCATAAGATGTTCTTTCAACATATTAATGGTTGGAATAAATATAAATGAGTGAAAATAAGCTTAGAATATTTTATTTATGAAATTGGGTTGAAAATAAATGATGTTAGTTATTTATTAAGTCAAAATGGGAAGTATTGGAATTTTATTCCAATAATAGTCTTTTATAGTGAATAAAAAGGGCAAATGAGAAGAAAATGAATTTTTCGAAGTGTATTAATGATTGAAAATAGTGTTGTAATATTTTAAAAAGTGTTAAAACATTTAATACACTTATTTGAGTTAAGAAATAATTTTTATTTGACTCATATTGTTTAAAGTTGTGGTTTTTTGTCTAAAAATAGCAATATTGTCAAATATTGTGTAAATTAATAGCTTATTGGGAAAATAATATTTTTAACTGTAAAAGAAAAAAATTTAAAATTTAAAATTATTGTGTTAATCATGTTCACTTTGTTAAAATATGAAGAATGCATTTTGTCTCATGTAAAAAGAAGTTAATATGAGAAAGTTATGTTAAAAATAGTTTAAAACCTATGTATATTAGCCTAAATAATTTTCTAAGTATGAGAATGGACTAATTGGGTATAGAAAACATCCAATAACCCAAATTCTAGAGTTTTCTGACGAAATACGTTCCATTTCTCCCAAAACTCATTACAGTAAGACCTAAATCAGAAAAGAAAAAGTTTCAAAGTACAAATCAATGGCTACCCTCTTCAAAATTTAATCTTCCAAGCTCAGTCTTTGTAAATTTAAAAGCCTAATTCAAGTTAGAATCATAAAAGAAGGTAATCTCCAACCTATTATATCTTAGAATCCATCTAAAACCCTTCTCTTCATTAAACATCTATTTTTGTAGTGATAATTGTTGATTTGCTTCTCTCCTTGTTTGCATGTACCTGTTCTTAGTTTTACTGGTTTGGATGCTCTGTTCTTGGATAAAAAAATCAATCTTTGGCATCTAAATTATAATTCAATCTTCATGAAGGCAAGGTGAGTGTAAAATTCACAAACCCTAGCTCTTTATACGATCAAAATATTATAATCAGTGAATTACTGAAGTTGAAACAAATTTAGGCATAACATTCTTGTTTTTTGATCCGATTTTGATATTTGGATGTTCCAGAAAGCTTAATTCATGTGCTATAACTTTCCTGTTTTGAGTTTTCTGTAATTTTGATGTTAGCTATGTCAAAATCTAATTTTTCTACTGCAAACCCGAGAGCAAAACCAATATTTTCTCTGTCATTGAAGCTAAAACGAATTTGACCATAACTACTTCGTTTCTTAACCGATTTTGATGATCTTTATCATTCTGGAAAGCTTAGAAACTAATCTACAACTTTCATTTCATTCATTTTGCCTGATTTCGAAGTTATCTATTCTAAAATTGAAATTGTTTGTCGCTGTCCTGTAAGTGCATAAGTTCAGGCTGAGTTTGATTTTTTTTTTTAGTAATTTGATCATAACTTTCTTGTTTCAAATCGAAATTCAGAAATTTTAGATGTTATGAAATCCTTGTGAAATATGCCACGACTTTTCTGTTTCAGTTTTGAATGATTTTGAGGTTTACATAGTGAGTAACCGACTTTTTTATCGCTTTCCTGTGTTGATAGTCAGTGCATATAAATTTTTCTAAGTAGTATTTCGCTCATAACTTATTTGTTACTGATTGAAATATCAAAATGTTTAATGTTCTGGAAACCTTATAATGTAGGCTACAACTTTCATGTTTTGAGTTTTGTAGAATTTCAAAGTTTAAATGGTGTAAAATTGACGTTTTTACTTCTGGCCTGTCATTGACAGCCACAATATTTATATATTTGTCTGATTTCGACGATTTCATTCGCATTCTTTTGCAAATTTTTTTATATAAAATTTGATGCTAATATTTGATCATTTTGTCCAGCAATGGACTAATCAAGTTAGGATGAGATTTGAATTTAAATTCGATTTAAATTGGAATATCGGTTTAGCCCGATTAAAATTGCAAATTGATGTTTTCTTGAGTTTTAAAAAAAAATCCAAATAAATTCCAGGAACTCTTCTAACATCATGGTTGGAGTAATAAATGTTTTTATGTATTTTTAGAGGTTTTTAATCAATTATTCTTTATTTTTAAGGCTTTTAAAAATTATTAAAGTCCTTTATAATGATGTGTTTTCTCTCAAAATCTTTTAGATAAATTTCAAAATTTGTTTTATAACCCCGTTTTCTCAAGTAAAATCTTTTATAATTAATTTTGTTTATTTTAATTACTTTGATGCTTTTTCGGAAGTATGAGGAAGTAAATTAAACGATCTAGTAAAAAAATACATGGTATGTGACATGTATTTTTACTTTATCGCTTAATATCGGATTTGTACGATCGAAACCAATTTGAAGTGTTATTTTGAGTTGATTTAGAGGTTACCAAATTTTGGTGAAGATTATTGGTTTGAGAATTACTCTTTGAGTACATTCGACGACGAACCAATCTAGATGCATTTTGTGATGGCCGATGAAATGAGGCAATATTGATGTTAAGTTTTAATTTGCAACTATGGTTAGAAATAACCATCACTGTGTTCTTTTACTTGCCTAGGAGATGATGCAAGTTGTTATGATTGATTGATGATGATTTCGATATTTATGATGAATTTTTTACTTTTCGATGAAATGAGACAAGTCTCGATGTCACTTAAAACTCGTCCAAGTAAGAGATAAGACGAGTTAGGTATCTTACACTCGCCGATGAGATGAGGCAGTGTTTATTTTGATGATGTTTTATGATGGTTTTCTAATGTGGAATCGACTAACGATTAGTAAACCAATAGGTACGAACGTATGGTATGGGACGTACGTTGACGGCTATTGGGTTCCTATTCGAGAAATTGAGATATATTCACGATGTTACTAGTGCTACAGACCGAGTACTCGATTGGAGTCATCACGATGTTCATGAAGTTATTACTCGACTCCAACCATCACGATGTTATTACTCGGGCTTTGTGACTGGATGTCATCAAGATGTTTCCGACTATAGTCGATCAAGATGATCACGATGTTATGATGTTATGTGACCCCAAGTCATCACGATGAATGGTACCAAATAGTCAAGATGTAAATGCATGTGCTGTTTTCCATGAGGTTTTAGGTGTTTCGATTTCACTATTTTGATGATGATGCTTTAGCATAGCCTTATGTAAGAAAAAGGCTTATTGACATACATGGTTTTATTTGTGATTTCGAATATGATGTTTTGGATTCTTTCCGGGCTCTATCAAGATGGATTTGAGACATTATATATATTTATACCAATGAGACGAGGTATAAATTATGGTAATGCTTTTATGATGAGTGTTGATAATAGATTTAAGATATATTTATATTTATACCAATTATATAAGGTATAAATGATTATGGAGATTCCTTTATAATGAGTTTAATGATGGATTTGAGA
Organism: Allium cepa; assembly: GCA_030765085.1. Lineage (NCBI taxonomy): Eukaryota > Viridiplantae > Streptophyta > Magnoliopsida > Asparagales > Amaryllidaceae > Allium > Allium cepa. Next base: position 595,294,228 of record CM060928.1, read on the forward strand.
TGTATTTATATTTACACCGATGATATGAGATATAATAATTAAGAAATTTCTATTAGATGAGTTTTATTTATGATGGATTCTTGAAGTTTAATTATCTTATGAAGATTTACTTTGTGGTCCATATCCTCACCCATTTCATTCGGTTATATATATAATTAGATGAACCATGTCTATCTAATATACATATTGTATTCCTCTATGTAATCATGATGAACCATTGATGTATCACGCTAGAGATAACTTGATGACCTATATCATTCCATTGGTAACGATGGAATGGTTTTTCCCTTATCTCTTATCATCACCTTTAGTAATGATAAGTTCTAGCTAGCATGACCCATGTGTTTTCACTCGGGTCAGACCGAGTTGTTTCAGGTATTATCTATTGGGCTTAGCTTGAAGTTGATGTTGGACATCAGCTCTTCTTTCTCTTGAGTAGTTTCTGTTCTTTCGCATAATCTGATGTAGTTATATTTAATTCGATGTATATAGTGTGGTCGAGCACCACCTTTATTGTATCCATATTGTATTGTACTAAACATGTATCAGTGTATATGTATATATACAATGTTGATTACTGTTTTGTAATGTGCTTTTCATTTAGTTATTGTATTTTCGTTCTGATAGATCTGTTAGCTACCTATAGTTTTGGATTAAGCATTTACTGGGTATGTCGATCCTCTTGAGATAGAAAAGAAAAATCATATTGCATTTAATGACGTATTTTGTAAATGTTTAGGACAAAATTATAGATGGTCGCCCTTAACCAGCCATATTCTCCACTTTAGCAGATAGAATTACTCGTTGATTCTTTTTGCTGAGGTGGGTCTCGGGGTGGGACGTTACAGCATGGTATCAGAGCTGTGGTCAGAACAAAGTAGAATAAACACAGAACAGTACGTATATCATGATACATCAAAGTACAATACGGGTGAATCATTGTCCTTTATTCGAGCTTGTTTTCGAATCTAGCTTTGATTCTTTTTCGAGTTTTGGGATTGTTGAGATGAAATATGCCTAGGAATATAGATATATTGTATTCCGTAGTATTCCATAATCAAGTTTGATGTCATCTTATCTTATATAAAATCTTATTTAGGATAATTCTATTCTTTTTTTTGTCGATACGAGTGAGCTTGTATCGAAGGAGCTAATTGATTTCTTTGGGCATTCTTGTTGCATTCCTTTGAGAGTTGTGAATACTATTGAAGGGATCCACAACGATTGGCTCATTGTGGGCATTCTGAGATTTTTTTTGTTTGATGTTGCTTTAATGAGTATTTGATTATTACTCACTATTTTGAGATGTATTTGATTTGAGATAGATTGACTTATTTGATGTAAAGTCTGATCGTTTTGTTGTTATAGGATCCTCTATTTATTTAGGCATCCTAATTTGATTGGTTTATTATTTCTATCACTTTGAAATGTTAATGATGATTCTGAAGTTTCTATATTCAATCTTGAGTATCGATAAGTTGATGATATATCTCAAATTCCAGTCATGGTGACTTTGTTGATTTTTTTGAGTCAGTTTGGATTTGACATCCAATCGGGCAATTGAGTGTTGAGGTAACCTTATTTCTGGCTCTTAGCTTTTCGGTTACCCTTCCACGAGGATATCCACTGAGAAATGAGGTGAGTTTCTAGAATGTTCGAGTTTGGTTGAGTTTATCATTTAGCTTCGATCTAGTGTTCATTTCAGATACTCAATCAATTTTATCCTTTGTAGCATTACTCCGTTTGAAGTAGTGATTCATGGATTGTGTGCTTCTTCTCCTTCGAGAAGAATACCTTCTTATCCTGTATCTCGATGATTTTTGGGAGTGGCTGGTGACATCGTAAGATTGACGAACACTCTATCTCCTTCTGTTGATTTTGAGAATCTAGTATTCAAGAAATATCTCGATGCATTCTCTTAATGTTCTTTGGTTTGAATTTTGAAGCTATATAAATACGAGTTTTAAAGAGAAATTTGAGCTTTGAGATATTTAAAAAAAATCAAATAATATTTTGAGAATATATTTACATGAGTAGTATTTCCTTTATAGAAATAATTTTAGAGTGTTGGGTTGTCCATCGAGTAGTTAAGAGTTCTGGTCAATACGCCTGATCAACGTTATCGATAGGAACCTCCCAAATGCTATGATGAGGCAATCAGACATGATAGTTTGTGTTTTAAAAATTAAGATTTTGAAAATAATATTTGAGATTAAATATTAAATTTATTTTTGAATGATAATTGCAGCCATTGGTTTTAGAGACGAGTAAAAGAGTGGCGAGGCAATTTTGATCGTTCGGTCAACTCTGCAGCCAACGGATATATTTGTTTATTAGAGACTCAATGGCGAGGCAATGCCATTTATTTATTTTTAAATTATAAAGATGAGAATATAAATGAGATTATTTTTGAGTCGTGCTTTATTGGAAGTATATTTTGAGATTTTAGAATCTATATTATATACATTGGATGTTTTAAGAGAAGAATTATAAGAGAATTTGATGATTGTTTTTAAACTATTTATGTGGTTTAAAAAAGAGTAAAGAGAATTTAAACCCTTAATTTATTTTGAGGAATATTATTATGGATTTACAAATTTCTTTGAAAATTAATTTTGAAGTAAGAGAAGAAATTTGGACTTTTAATTTAAAATTTAAATTACTTACTAAGTAACATAGTAAAGAGTTTGAAAATATTCAAATGTTGAAAACTGAGATTTAAAATCTAAAAGATGTTGAGATTTAAAAGTTCTAAATATCTTGGATTAAAGTTAATTCGAGCTTATATCCTTATTCTTGAGTATATTCTATCTTTGAGCTATTATTAACGACATGCATTTTTCGCGATCGTTCGAGTTGGTGGCAATGTGAGAAGCCATATTGTGATTTATTAATCTTGTCTATTGTGTCTACCCTGTTGTGAGGATGTTCTTTTTGTATATTCATGCGAAAAGTCTTATTGATGATCTTTTTTATTGCTTAGAGTTTGGGTTTTGGTGAGTTTGATCCCGACTTTATTCGTAGAGTTTTGTGAAATCAATCATTTTCGATTGATTATTTGTTGAGCATCTTATTGAGTTTTGATTCAATATGGGAGATCTTCGAAATTCTTTCGAGTTGCTTGGAAAATTCGATGGTGCGCTAATCACTATACTAGCATATGATAGGCCATTGAATTAAACAAGTGAGTTTTTCCTTGTTTCTTTCTACCATTCTATATTGAGAGTATGAATGGTTTGGAATTCGAGCTTGTCTTTATCCTTCGATGATTGTATCTTTAGTGTTGTTTACAGCCTTTTCCTCTAGAAATTGCGAGGATGCAATTTTGTTAAGGAGGGGAGTCTGTAACAAGCTGGATTTTGGAGATTACCGTTAATATTAAATTGTAATGCAAATAAAAATTTAATATTGTGATTATAAATGAATTGGAGGAATAAAATGTGAGTTACTATTTATTTTATATACACAATGTTTTGATGAATAAAACTTGGGTTTTCAATTTATGTGAGTTAAGTTATCTCATAAGATGTTATTTCAACATATTGATGGTTGGAATAAATATAAATGAGTGAAAATAAGCTTAGAATATTTTATTTGTGAAATCGGGTTGAAAATAAACGATGTTAGTTATTTATTAATTCAAAATGGGAAGTATTGGAATTTTATTCCAATAATAGCCTTTTATAGTGAATAAAAAGGGCAAATGAGAAGAAAATGAATTTTTCGAATTGTATTAATGATTGAAAATAGTATTTTAATATTTTAAAAAGTTTTAAAACATTTAATACACTTATTTAAGTTAAGAAATATTTTTTATTTGACTCTTGTTGTTTAAAATTGTGGTTTTTTGTCTAAAAATAACAATATTGTCAAATATTGTGTAAATTATTGGGTAAATAATTTTTTTAAGTGTAAAATAAAAAATTCAAAAATTAAAAATTATTGTGTTTAATCATGTTCACCTTGTTAATATATAAAGAATGCATTTTGTCTCATGTAAAAAGAAGTTAATATGAGAAAGTTATTTTAAAAATGGTTTAAAACCTATGTATATTAGCCTAAATAATTTTCTAATTATGAGAATGGACTAATTAGGTATAGTAAACATCCAATATCCCAAATTCCAGAGTTTTTTTTGATGAAATACGTTTCTTTTCCCCCAAAACTCATTACGGTAAAACCTAAATCAGAAATGAAAAAGTTTCAAAGTACAAAACAATGGCTACCCTCTTCAAAATTCAATCTTTCAAGCTCAATCTTTGCAAATTTAAAAGCCAAATTCAAGTTAGAATCATAAAAGAAGGTAATCTCCAACCTATTCTATCTTAGAGTCCATCTAAAACCCTTCTCTTCATCAAACATCTATTTTTGTTGTGATAACTGTTGATTTGCTTCTCTCCTTGTTTGCATGTACCTGTTCTTAGTTTTACTAGTTTGGATGCTCTGTTCTTGGCTAAAAGCATCAATCTTTGGCATATAAATCATAATTCAATCTTCATGAAGGCAAGGTGAGTGTAAAACTTACAAACCCTAGCTCTTTATATGATCAAAATATTATAATCAGTGAATTACTGAAGCTGAAACAAATTCAGGCACAACTTTCTCGTTTTTGATCCAATTTTGATAATTTTTGATGTCTCGGAAAGCTTAATCCATATGCTATAACTTTCTTGTTTTTATTTTTCTGTAATTTTGATGTTAGCTATGTCAAAATCTAATTTTTCTACTGCAAACCCGAGAGCAAAACCAATATTTGCTCTGTCATTGAAGCTAAAACGAATTTGACCATAACTACTTCGTTTCTTAACCGATTTTGATGATCTTTGTCATCTTGGAAAGCTTAGAAACTAAGATACAACTTTAGTTTTATTCATTTTGGCTGATTTCGAATTTATCTATGCTAAAATTGCAATTGTTTGTCGCTGTCCTGTAAATGCATAAGTTCAGGCTGAGTTTGATGTTTTTTTAGTAATTTGATCATAACTTTCTTGTTTCAAATCAAAATTTAGAAATTTTAGATGTATTTAAATCCTTGTGAAATATACCACAACTTTTCTGCTTTCGGTTTTGAATGATTTTGAGGTTTACATAGTGAATAACTAATTTTTGTATCGCCTGCCTGTGTTGATAGCCGGTGCACATAAATTTTTCTTAGTAATATTTCGCTCATAACTTATTTGCTACCGATCGAAATATCGAAATGTTTAATGTTATGGAAACCTTATGATGTAGGCTACAACTTTCATGTTTTGAGTTTTGTACAATTTCGAAGTTAAAATATTGGAAAATTGACGTTTTTTACTTCTGGCCTGTCATTAACAGCCACAATATTTATATATTTGTCTGATTTCGACGATTTCATTTGCATTCTTTTGCAATTTTTTATATGAAATTTGATTCTAATATTTGATCATTTTGTCCAGCAATGGACTAATAAAGTTAGGATGAGATTTGAATTTAAATAAATTTAAATTCGATTTAAATTGGAATATCGGTTTAGGCCGATTAAAATTGCAAATTGATGTTTTGTTGAGTTTTAAAAAAAAATCCGAATGAATTCCAAGAAATCTTCTAACATAATGGTTGGAGTTATAAATGTTTTTATGTATTTTTAGAGGTTTCTAATCAATTATTCATTATTTTTAAGGCTTTTAAAAATTATTAAAATCCTTTTTAATGATGCGTTTTCTCTCAAAATCTTTTAGATAAATTTCTAAAATTTGTTTTATAACCCCTTTTTCTCAAGTAAAATCTTTTATAATTAATTTTGTTTATTTTAATTACTTTGATGCTTTTTCGGACGTATGAGGAAGTAAATTAAACGATTTAGTAAAAAAATACGTGGTATGGGACATGTATTTTTACTTTATCGCTTAATATCGAATTTGTACGATCGAAACCAATTTGAAGTGTTATTTTGAGTTGATTTAGAAGTTACCAAATTTTGGTGAAGATTATTGGTTTGAGAATTAATTTTTGAGTACATTCGATGACGAACCAATCTAGATGCATTTTGTGATGGCCGATGAAATGAGGCAATATTGATGTTAAGTTCTAATTTGCAACTATGGTTTGAAATAACCATCACGATGTTCTTTTACTTTCCTAGGAGATGGGGCAAGTTGTTATGATGGATTGATGATGATTTCGATATTTATGATGAATTTTTACTTGTCGATGAAATGAGACAAGTCTCGATGTCACTTAAAACTCGTCCAAGTAAGGGATAAGACGAGCTAGGTATCTTACACTCGCCGATGAGATGAGGCAGTGTTTATTTGATGATGTTTTATGATGGTTTTCTAATGTGGCATCGACTAACGATTAGTAAACCAATAGGTACGAATGTATGGTATGGGACGTACGTTGATGCCTATTGGGTTCCCATTCAAAAAGTTGAGACACATTCACGATGTTACTAGTGCTACAGACTGAGTACTCGATTGGAGTCATCACGATGTTCATGAAGTTATTACTCGACTCCAATCATTACGATGTTGTTACTTTGGTTTTTGTGACTGGGTGTCATCAAGATGCTTTCGACTATAGTCAATCAAGATGATCACAATGTTATGATGTTATGTGACCCAAATCATCACGATGAATGGTACCAAACAATGGTAGTACTAGTCATGATGTAAATGCACGTGCAGTTTTCCATGAGGTTTTAGGTGTTTCGATTTCACTATTTTGATGATGATGCTTTAGTATAGCCTTATGTAATAAAAAGGCTTATTGATATACATGGTTTTATTTGTGATTTCGAATATGATGTTTTGGATTCTTTCCGGGCTCTATCAAGATGGATTTGAGACATTATATATATTTATACCAATGAGACGAGGTATAAATTATGGTAATGCTTTTATGATGAGTGTTGATAATAGATTTAAGATATATTTATATTTATACCAATTATATGAGGTATAAATGATTATGGAGATTCCTTTATAATGAGTTTAATGATGGATTTGAGATGTATTTATATTTATACCGATGAGATGAGATATAATAATTAAGAAATTTCTATTAGATGAGTTTTATTTATGATGGATTCTTGAAGTTTAATTATCTTATGAAGATTTACTTTGTGGTCCATATCCTCACCCATTTCATTCGGTTATATATATAATTAGATGAACCATGTCTATCTAATATACATATTGGGCTTAGCTTGAAGTTGATGTTGGACATCAGCTCTTCTTTCTCTTGAGTAGTTTCTGTTCTTTCGCATAATCTGATGTAGTTATATTTAATTCGATGTATATAGTGTGGTCGAGCACCACCTTTATTGTATTCATATTGTATTGTACTAAACATGTATCAGTGTATATGTATGTATACGATGTTGATTACTGTTTTGTAATGTGCTTTTCATTTAGTTATTGTATTTTCGTTCTGATAGATCTGTTAGCTACCTATAGTTTTGGATTAAGCATTTACTGGGTATGTCGATCCTCTTGAGATAGAAAAGAAAAATCATATTGCATTTAATGACGTATTTTGTAGATGTTTAGGACAAAATTATAGATGGTCGCCCTTAACCAGCCATATTCTCCACTTTAGCAGACAGAATTACTCGTTGATTTTTTTTGCTGAGGTGGGTCTCGGGGTGGGACGTTACAAGTTTGGTTTAACGAGTGATCGATCGTATCTTAGTCGCTTTGATTTTATCTTAGATCCATAGTTGGATCAGAGTTATTCGACCATCAGATCGTCTATCACATTCATTCCTTATTGTGTATCCCTTCCTTTGGATTGTGAACGCGAGTCGTTAAACGAACAAGTTGATTGAGCTCATCTTGTTTGATCCTATTGGGAGTTAGCATGATTGATTGGTTTCATACTCTGAGAGCAAGTTCATGCATATTGACATCAATCAGTTTCGCTATGTAATTAGCATACAATGTAGTAGCAAACATAAATACAGAGAAAGCCCGAAACTTTATTCATCAAACGGAAAGGAATAACATAAACTGTCTTATTACACGTTCGAAAAATAAAAAACTAAAGCATATTTTGAAAGTAAATACAACTGAAACATAAAGAAAATAAATTAAGTGAAATAGCGTCGTAAATGTAGCTATTCCATGCCCTGGAAGTGTAATGCCATCGATAGTTGCTAGCTTGAAATTTCCTTTTCCAAGCCTTTGTTCAATGATATATGGTCCTTTCCAGATTGGATTCATGTACAATGGGGTAGGAAAACCCGTTTTAGGAAGAGATCGCCAATTTTGAAGGTTCTTGGTCGAACTTTAGTGTTGTAATACCAAGCTAGTCGATGTCGGTGTGTAACCGCCCTGAGATTGGCTTCTTCACACTTCTCATCTATAAAGTCAAGAGATTCTGAGAGAAGATCTTTATTCATTTTGGGATCATAGTAAGTTACTCGATGAGAAGGGACTTTGGGCTCAATGAGAATAACGACTTCGGAGTCGTAAGCATGGGCGAATGGAGTATGGTCAGTCGTGGACTTGTGTGTAATCCTATAAGCTCAAAGTGATGTAGGGAGTTCATCTACCCACCCGCCTCTAGCCTTCTCCAATTGCTTCTTTAGATTATACTTTATGATTTTTACATCTTCAACCTGTCCATTTGCTTAAGGGTGAGCGACTGCTGCAAACCTCTTTTCAATACGATATCTTCGACAAAAGTATTTGAATTCATCTTTCAAGTTGAGTCTCATTATCTGTACAATAGTTTGCGGAAGACCGAATCGGCATACGGTGTTTCAGACAATAAAATTGATTACCCTTTGGGTTTTGATCATGGCTAAAGGTTCTCTTCGGCCCATTTGGCGAAGTAGTCAACTACAACGATTGCGTACTTGGCTCCACTGTTAGAGATCGACAAGGTACCGATAATGTCTATACCCCACATGGTGAACGACCATGGACCGGTCATCCGTGTGATTTCTATTGGCGGAACCCTTGGAACTTTTGCATATATTTGGCATTTATCACACTGTATTACATAATCAGCTGCATCTCGATTTATGCTTGGCCAATATACCCGTAATGAAGTATTTTATTTGCCAGAGTTTGCCTCCAAGTGTGATCACCGCATTCTCCTTCATGAACTTCTTTTAAAACACATTTTATCTCATCACGAGCGACACATTGGAGTAGAGGGACTATGAAACCTTTCATGTACATAATTCCTTCTTTCATAGTATATCATGAAGCTTTGTGAAGAACTTGTCGCTTTTCATTTTTTTTATCAGGTAGGATTTCGTGTGGTAAATATTCTTTGATCGGGATCATCCACGATTCCCTTTCAATCTCTATTTCCAATATTTGGTCAATTTCTGTCATGTTTATACTTGGGGTATTTAATACTTTGACCGAAACCAAGCCCATATGCTGTGCATCGCCGGTACTAGAAAACTTTGCCAATGAATCAGCCTCCCTATTTTGATTTCGTGAAATATTTGAAATGTCATAGTATTCTAATTTTGTCAACAAATCTTAAACTCGGGTAAGGTATGGGGCAAGCTGTTGTCCCATAGCCTGATAGTCTCCCCTAACTTGATAAACCCCTAACTGCGAATTACAATAGATTTTGATGGATTTTATTCCAAGTTTTCTAGCGAGTTTAAGTCCAGCAATCAGAGCTTCATACCCAGCTTCATTATTTGTCACTGAAAAATAGTCCACCAATACCCGATCTTGCATAGTCCTCTAAGTAATGTCAAATTGACTGAGTTCAATATTCCACTTTAGTAACCTTCTAGACGTTTCGGGTCGCTTGTAACGGCTAGTCGGTGTAAACATTGATCGGATATTCCATGATGCAATTAGTAAGCAATATGCCATTTTCTCAATTTTCAGGTAGTTCCTTTCAGCTCCCGTCAGTCGTTTGCTAATGTAATACACAGACCTCTGGATCTGATTCTCCTCACGAAGTAATGCGGTGCTTATAGCGTGTACCGATACTGCCAAATAAATGTATAACTCCTCATGATCCACCGGCTTTGACAAGATAAGGGTTCTACCCAAATGATTCACCAAAGCATGAAACGTGACTTTACAATCTTGCGTCAATTCAAAGTTTCTTTTTTCCTTCCTAATCAAATCAAAGAAAGGAATGCATTTTTTGTAGATTTGTAGATAAATTAACTTAAGACATCGACTTTTCCATCCAGACTCTGCACTTATTTAATAGTTATTGGCACTTTAATATTATGGATAGCCTGAATCTTCTCGGGATTAGCTTCTATTCCACGAGCATTGGCAATAAAGCCCACAAATTTTCCTGATGCAACACCAAAAGAACACTTCAAATGATTGATTTTCATCTTGTAAAATCGAAGGATGTCAAACATTTCTGCCAAATCTCTAATGTAGTCACTTGATCGTCGTGACTTTACGAGCATATCATCCATATACATTTCCAATGTTTTTCCAATCCTGTCTTTAAACATCCTATTAACTAAGCGTTGATTGGTTGTTCTGGTATTCTTCAACCCAAACGGGATTACTACATAACAATACAGTCCAACATCCATGATAAAACTGGTGTGCTCTTGATCGGGGACATGCATCGAGATTTGGTTATATCTTGAGTATGCATCCATAAAAGATAACAATTCATATCCTGCGGTTGAATCAACTTAATGGTCAATCCTTGGAAGAGGAAAACTGTCTTTAGGGCACACTTTGTTCAAATCTGAGTAATCTATGCACATTCTACATTTTCCATTCACTTTCTTCACAAGTACATGAGTAGATAGCCATTTAGGGTAGAGGGCGCCATGGATAAACCCGTTGACTTTAGTTTATCTACCTCCTCTTTGAGAGTGGTAGATCTCTCTGGATTCATGCCGCATCTTTTTTGCTTCACCTGGACACATCTTAGGTCAATATTCAATACATGGCTCGAATGGTAGGCGAGATTCCACATATGTCAGAGTGAGTCCAAGAGAAAACATCTACATTCGCTAGGAGAAAACTAGCAAATTCTCTCATCATCGGAAGGCTGAGCCTTGTTCTAACATTTAGGGCTCGTGATGGATCGTCGTGGCGATCGTAATATCAATGGTTAGCTCATCCGATGCAGCCTTGGTCTCTTTAGGCTTCTCTTCATCATCCCTCATATCTACATCTCTATAGAACCAATTGTGGTACCCGAGTCAAGGCTCAGGCGCCGATTATTAATCTTTGGAAGCTTAGATGCAGACCATCTTGTCCAGACCTTTACCTTTTTCTTTACGCTGAGCCTCCCTCAACTCAGCTATATAGCAGGCGCGACCAGTCACCCGATCACCATAAACAACTCATACACCATTGTCTGTTGAAAACTTCAGAGTCAACACCATGGGGCAAGAGCTGCCCGGAATTCAGCTAGGGCCGATCGGCCCAAAAAGACATTGTATGGAGAGTCAACATCCAAAACAATAAATGGAAAGATTCGCACTCTCCTTCGTTCACCTTATCCCAATTCAATAGGTAATTCCACATAACCAGCAGCTTCGGTTATAATGCCATTAAAACCATGTGTACGAGCTTTAGATGGCTTTAAATCTTTGGCTTCCATCCTCATTTTATCATATGCCTTCTTGAAGATTATATCCAATGAACTTTCACAATCAACCAAAATTCTTCTCACTAATGCAGGACCAATCATAGCTGAAATGACCATCGGGTCAATTATCGGAGCTCCACCTTATTTGCATCCCTGTTCCTAAATACAATATCATCTTCCATTGCACGTTACTGTTTTTCCAGAGCTCCATCTTCCGTATTCGAACAGCATTCAAAATCTACATGCCTATTCGTGCTAGCATAGCGGTCCATCTTTTTCCAACTCCTATCTGCTGGGTACGGTCCTCCAACTATCGCATTTATCACCAGTTTTTCATCAGTCCGTGCAGGCTCCTCAAACCTATATAGAGCTTGTCCTCGATTGGGGTCAGATGTCCCCTGCTCGCCATCCTACAGGGTTTTCACAAACTATTGCAATTTTCTTTCCCGTATTAGCTTTTCTATATCCTGGAGTTGCCTGCATTCATTAGTGTTATGCCCATAGCACTCATGAAACCAATAATATTTCCCAGTCTACCTCTACTTCTCTGTTGATTCTTTTGGAGGTTGCTTCCTGTACTACTTGGTATTGTAAGTGGACAGATCAATGTTCTCTAAGGATGTGTTTAGCGGCATGTAATTATCATACATTGGAATCCTAGGCTTTAGTCTTCCAGAATCCCTATTTCGCTCTTGATTCCTATCTCCACCTCTCTTTTGCTAATTTGGCTTATTCTGAACGTTGACTTTTCCAGAGCTGTCATCAGACTGTTTCATTGCAATGTTACTCTATACTGCTTCTCCACTTAGTCCTACAACGTTCTTTTTTCTAGGTGACCTGACTTCCTCCTTTCTCAGAAACTGAGCTGCATTTGAACTCCAACATAGCAGGTGGTTTTTTAGCCATCCAATCACCAAACTCAGACTCCGAATCAATCTCTCTCGTCACAGCTATAAGTACAGCATGATCATTCAGATTATTGACCTCCGTGGCAACTGTATAAAATGTCTCTAATAATCTTTCAACAACTCCCCTGGAGCCTGGATCACGCTGGAAAGGGACATTACGTCTTTAGGAAGAGTCGCGTGCATTTGAAATTACTCCACAAACTTGGTTGCCAACTCATCGAATCTTGAAATTGATCATGGGGTTAGTCTCGTGAACTACATCATCGCTATTGTGAAAAGGGTTAAGGGAAAGCATCTGCACTAGGTTGCATCATTGGCTTGTGCAGAATCTATCTGCCATTCGTATCTTATAATATGCCACATGGGGTTGGTTTTTCCCTCGTAGGAAGGCATGATGACAGGTTGAACCTTTTTGAATATTCTAGAACATTGTCAGTAAATGAGGTATAGGTCCTCGAAATTCTCTAGTCATCATTAGTCAAGCGTTGGTTCTCTCTCGCTAATTGTTTGAACATTGCCTTTAAGTCCGGTGTTTGGATGGTTGGTGCCAAGCAGTGGTCATGCTCCACCTCACATGATTGGTTCGGTCGATGTCTACAGGCCGTTTCACGCCTTTTAGTTCACCATCTTCTTGGTGCACATCTTGAACATATACCTCGTCATCATTCCGAAGAGGTAGCTGGTCAGCATTCAATCAAACTCCACCATACAAGCCTTTAGGAATAGTACCAACACGACTCCCTAAGTGTAAGGGGGGAATCACTCCTCTGGAGGAGGGATCAATACCAATCCCTAGGGAGGAATCAACACTGATAGGTCATGGCAGACCGTGATGGTTTGCCAAGCAACGCTCTGAAGTTTCTACGCGATCTCCTTCAATCATGCAACGCCTATGCCTATGATATTCATCTGATGAGCTTGAACTTTCCGATGCCGAGTAAGGAGTAGGGTCCCTCCTAGCTTTCCCATGCCGCTGCTAGTGATCTGGTTCATCAGGTTAATATTAGTCTAATTTTTCTCATTTAGTTGTCAATGACTTTTCGTTAACTCTCTCATTAGATTATGAAATTAAGCTATGCTATAGAACGGTAGGATTCTAAACTTCAACCGGATCAACATTCAAATTTATAAGTTGATTGCTTGGGTCTCCTTGCTGAATGCTAGCAGTCTCATTTCCATCCATATTCTAAGAAATAGATCTAGTATGTCTCACCATTCCCAATCTCCCAACTTAGATTTTAGCAAATCTAAGTAGTATAAGCAACTCTATGAAGATAACTACGGATCTCCTTCGGGGGATTTATCCAATCCAGTAGTGACAAAGGGGATCCTAGAAGCTGAGAATCAATTTCTCAGTGAAAGCACCAAAATGTTTACAACCAAATTGGTCACAAACACCCAAGAGTAGATTTATGTAAAGAAGTAAGTGAAATTCAAACTAAGGAATATAATAAACTAACGGCTAAATAAAATAAATAATCAGAAACAAAGAGATTTACGGTGGCTCAGCGTTGTATACCTACGTCCACTTTGAAGATTATCTTTACTAATCAATTTATAATCTGATTACAGCAGCAAGGAATAGAAAAACTTGATTATAATAAAGACTAAAGTAAGCAGCAGCGTAAAGATACTCAAAATTGACCCCTTAGGCCAGTGTTTATAGGTGGAGACGACCATCAATCTCTCTGAAACTTCAGCTATAAGACCATTTAACCCATATGGGTCTACCATGAGGGACCCTAGGCCCAAATCCCCATGAAGAGGCATCGGTACCGATACCTTTACTATTTGATTTTTAGGCAACGATCCCTATGGTGACTTTTGCATGCTTTAGTATGCTAGTCCTACAAATCTTATGCTGTTTGGACCAAAGGATCTCAAGTTATTGCATGATCTTTTATTCAGGATTATTTATGTATTGTTTTATGTCGATCCCTTTAATAGGTTGTATACTAATCCCTTTATTTCGTTTGTTTGATACACGATCCCTAGGGTATGCTCCCTAGGATGCAAATGCATTGCACTCCAATTTCCATATGCTTTGGACTGACAAATCTTGATATAATTATTGTTGAATGTCTTAAGGCACTTGCAACCAGTTGGATGTCGATCCCTCTCCAGCAGAGCCTACCGATCCACGCTTCTTAACATGACATGCTGAACCCTTCTCAATACACTATACCGAGTCCTCCTATGTGAATTGAAGTGTGCCAATCCAACTCAATAAATCATGTCAAACCCTTCCTTGTCAATCGAAGTATGTCGATCCATACTAGCCAATATGTCGATCCCTTACTTACTCAACCATGCCGACCCACGTTTGCTCAATCATGCCGAGCCCTTGTTTATTTGACCATGTCGACCCTTTACCATTAAATCATGTCGATCCCTTCTTTGTTAACCGTGGTATGATGATTCCTACCAAATAGTCAAACCACGCCGATCCCTTCCATTTGACTAAGCTATATTCCATTCCTTAAACATTACATTGTTTGTCTACCAACTTCGTTCAATTCTGGTTTCATATATCCACCTGTATCCGACTTCTAGGCCCCACAATCATCGCTCTAGAATCATCAGCCTTGATGGAGATCGGGTCTGACTCGTGTTGCCAGTTCAATATAGCCGGGTTAGAATGCCGGGTAACACTTAGCTTGCTAGGCTTTCCTATCACTTGTTTAACCTTTTACCAAACAACATCGCTTGATGAAATGGTTACTCATTCCAGTATAGGAGTCATCCTAACTACAACTGCCCAAACTCTCCTAAGAGGTTTAATGTAATCACCTTGAATATATTCTAGAAAACGTCCTTAATAAGCGTTAATAACCATCTTAGTCTCAAAACCCCTTCATTTCACGTTGTCGATTCATTAATAAGACCATCATGATGTTTTGGCATCCTTCTATGAACTCACCTCAAAGTTCAATTTAACTTAATTAACTTTATAGACCTCCTAAGTTGTGGCATGCTGCCATGCAGCGTTGAATTTTAGACATTGTTAGCTTTGGCATTCTGCCATTTAATAACTCCATGAGTCAGTATATCTTTGTGATCTTGGTTCAATCTTCTTTCATTTATTTATTGTGTACCCGACACATTTTTTAGGTAGAACATTTTTATCTTTGATACCAATGATGCAACTACCATTTCTTAGTTTCCCTAAGCTTACTCCATTTAGAAGTTCTAAGAAATTAACATAATTTTAACTTATAAATAATTTCATTCCTATGAAATTCAAAAATCAACATCTTGGAAACTGGATTCAAAAATGTCAGTAAAAACTTTCTTAGTTTATTTAAAGAAATCATCTTTGTTAGCTCTCGCAAGCATGGTTTAATAGTTATCGAGTGTCAATGTTAACTTAACTATTACATGTCATAATTACAATGCTATCACAACCTATAGCCATTGCATGGCAAGTGGCAAATCCATAATTAAATGGAAACCGATATTTTGCTTAATGAAACAATATATTTTTACCTAACATATACACATGTCATTTATTTATGGGTTGCTTTTGTTTATTAGCAGTTATTCCTGATGTAGTCGAAATAATTTTCAGTTATTAACCATTTCCTTCATTACGTTCTTAATTAGAAGTTATTTTTCCTTAGCCAAATAATTCATTTTAAATCAAAAATTAATGGGAAAATTCTCAAAAAATCAGTAGAATTCTAAAATGTTGTTTTCTTCCTCTAATAGAAATTTCGAAACGAAACATTTAATTTGATACTTCTAATTTACATTCAAATTTAACCATTTCCACTTAGAAAATTCATAATTAATTATTTCTTCATGCAAAAACTACGAAATTAAGAACCCATCTTTATTTTTCATTAGAAATATCATATTAATTTTTGTGACATATAGATATGATTAAATCATGTTTTACCCTAAAACATGACTAAATTCCTTTAGTTTAAATCATGAAACATATTTAAAGCCATATCTAACAACTCAAATATGTTTTTCAACGTTAAAATCATCCAAACAAAATCAATTCCAAACTCAAATGGGTTTAGAAGGTTTTCGGGGAAATTTTACTTATCTTAGACTAGAAAAGCTTTGAAATCTTTGTTTACAGCTTCTATTTTCCTTGAAAGCTGAAAGCTTTACCTTTGATTTTGATTTTTTCTTTCTTTCTCCCATGAAATGTGGCCGGCCTTGGTGTGATAATGGAGTATTGTTTTTTTATCTTTTGTTTTACAACGAAGAGAATGTGGATGTAAAGGAGGCGGTGATGGGTATTTGTTTTAGTGATCTTAGATTCCTCTTATTTATTCTTATTAATCCGTATCCCTAATTAAAAAAAATTCTTCATTCAACGCTCATGTTTAATATTCTCTACCATTCAAAGTTTAAATTTATTTTATTCTCATTAGTTGGGTCGACTTTATTTGTTCTAATTCCTTAGGTCCATTTAATTAACTTTTAAAAATATCACACGGCTAATTAATCTAATCTTTCTTAAGTAATTCTTGCACTTCAATTAATTTAATTCCTTTTTCATTTTCCTTATTATTAATTTATTGCATCTTTTGCAAGATCCTCTCTATTCAAATATTAATTTGATTACCTTATACGTAGCACATTTAATTATTTCTCATTTATGTATTTAAACAAATTCTCATTATGTATGACCAAATTTAATTATATGCAAATACCCTTCATTAAGGTCACATATATTCAATTTTTCATCTCCTAATTTGTTTCTTTCAATAAGAGTTTTTTTATTCAAATGTTTATATTTTCCCTTTATACATACGATTGAATTTAATTACCTTTAATATAAGACCACCTTTGTACGAATATTAAATCTTCTTATTACATATTTACACCCGAATTAAATTATACGTAATTGCCCTTAATTATCAATTAATTAATTTCCATTATCTATGAGTAAATTTAATTACATCTCACTTAATTAGATTCCCTACTTTTTTATCCAATCATGCATTCACAAAGTAAATAAATGTCCTCCATATATTTACCTTGTTTAATCCATTCATTTTCTTATGTATTCAAGTAACCTTTATTCTAATAATTAATTTTCTTAATTAATTATTCACTAATTCATGGGTCGTTACATTTTCTCATCCTTAAAGGAATTTAATCCTCGAAGTTCATATAAGAAAAAATAAAAATTACATTAACACCATGATAGTGCAAATCATCTTCACATAAGTATACATAAGTAAACACAAGTACACAATTTATACTAGTACCTTACTAATGTAAACATTAACATAATGCATCAGTTTAACCACTAATACATAATATTTTCATAACATAAATACAATAGTGCCATAAATAGTACATATAATAGACAAACAAAGCACATTGCTGCAAATATGAATGTCTAAAATAATTCAGGATGGATATTCGTAACCTTGTCCGGTACCTCCCTAGCACAATCATCATTATTGTTACTTAGACACGAAAAAGTCTAATAAGTTTGTTTCTTAACTCCTACATATCACAACCTACTACTCCTTTTAGTCATTTAATAGAAGTCAAATCTAGTTTTATAATAAGTCCTCCATTGCCTTCTATTCCACTACCGTACCATAGTTATGCACACATTTCCTCAAATGCGATACGTGAAATACATTACGCATACCCATAAAAATATTTAGTAACTCGACTCTATACACGAGTTTTCCAATCCTCTCAATCATTGGAAACAGACCAATACATCTAGGATCCAATTTCCCCGCCTTTCCAAAGAGCATACCTCACATTGGTGAAACCTTCACGAACACATGATTACCTACCACTAACTCCGGTTCCCTTCTTCTCCAATCGGCATGACTCTTCTTCCTTGATTGTGCAATTTTCATTCTAGACCTAATCAATCTATCCTTTTGGTATCATCTCTTACCAAATCAGTTTCTAACACGAGTCTATCTCCCATGTCCAACTAACAAATATGTGACTTACACGGTCTACCATATAGTACCTCAAATGGTGCAATCCAAATACTAGATTGGTAAATACTATGAGAGGCAAACTCTACCAGATGAAAATTATCCTTCAATCCTCCAAAGTCTAAAACACATGTCTTTGTCTATGGGTGGTAAGCCGTACTCAAGTTCAATTCTATACCCAATGCACTTTGCAAACTTTTCCAGAATCACCAGTGAACAATGGGTCTTAGTCACTAACTATATTTCTTGAAATCGCATGGAGTCTCATAACATTTTTCACACATGATTTCATTAGACTAACCACCATTCTTGTCAACTTCATTAGGATAAAATGAGCACACTTAGTCAACCTATCAACCATCATTCAAATTTTATCATTTTCTGTTCTCGACCTTGGCAACCCATAAAGAAAATCCATAGTTACCAAAACGCACTTCCAAGTCAGTACTTTCAACGGTTGAAGTCAACCACTTGGCTTTTGATGTTCAGCTTTCACTTGCTGATATGTCAAACACTTCTTCACACATTCACCAACGTCTCTATATATCCCTTCCTAAA
The DNA here is from genome assembly GCA_030765085.1 of Allium cepa. Taxonomy (NCBI): domain Eukaryota; kingdom Viridiplantae; phylum Streptophyta; class Magnoliopsida; order Asparagales; family Amaryllidaceae; genus Allium; species Allium cepa. The sequence continues at coordinate 595,313,150 of CM060928.1, forward strand.
AGAAGACACGCTTCATATCGTGGTACATCTTTGTCCCTATATGATGAATTAGAAAGTTAGACCAATGATTTTCCTCTAATACCTCTTCGTGAAGATCTTCTACATTCGAAACATATTGTCTTCCTTTCTTCCTAAGTCATCCCTTAGAGTCTATCTTGAATTCTTTAGATCCTTGACCTCCACACTCATCTCTAATCGTCTAATTCTTTCGGCTTGTGTTATCCCGCCTTTTAGCAAGGTTGTGATACCAAAAGATTAACTGGAAACCAAAGACAGTTCTCCTCGATTTTCAGTTATGTATAGATCGACAATGGATGTCGGTAAATTTTGTCCAAATCCGGATCAAGCTACAATTTACAACACATGACAACCAAAGCTGTGAAAACCTACATTCCAAATTTCAAGTCAATCCGAGATCATATGCTCAAAATATGAGCGATGCAAGCCAAGAGAATCAATTCGTTCACCTCCATCTGTTCGCATCCATCAAGCTTCATCTGTTCGTATCCATCAATTGCCTCCATCTCTTCTCATCCATCAAGCTTCATCTGTTCGTATCCATCGTTCGCCTCCATACATTCATAGCCATCTGTTCGCATTCATCAAGCTTCATCTGTTCGTATCCATAAATTGCCTCCATTTGTTCGCTTCCATCAAGCTTCATCTGTTCGTATCCATCAATTATCTCCATCTGTTCGCATCCATCAAGCTTCATCTATTCGTATCCATCGATTGCCTCCATTTGTTCTGTGATATCCCAGAATTTCAAGCCAAATTTAATGTGATAATCTCCATTATAAATTAATTAAAACCGATAAAATTGTTATTTTAAACAACGATAATAATTGTGTTGTAAATATATTGATTTTTAAATAGAATTATTATATACAAATGGAAAATGGATTTGTTAAAAATTTATATGTATATATCAAATTGATTTTTAAATTTAATCTGAAATTTAATTTGAATTTGGATATTTAAATTGGAATTCAAAATATAGTTATTTATATCTTAAATCATACTTTGGTTTTAAATTGTATTTCATGATTTTATTTAGGATATAAAATTATTTTATATTATTTTCTTTTTAAAGGAATATATTTATATAAATTAAATATGTGATATAAATTAGAAAATTAATTATAAATGCTTTTTAAAAATCTATTTTTGCATGAAACTACATGTGTTAACTTGTGAATATCTCTAATAACATGTGTTAACTAATTAAGCATGTTTAGTGACAAGTGTCACATTTTACTTTATTTTCTTAATTTTAATAAATCAAAGAAATTAAATCTATAAAGTTTTACTTCTTCATCTTCATTCATTTTTTTACATCTCATTTTCTAAGAGCAAATGAAATAAGCCATAAAATTACCAAAACCTGTAACCAAAATCAGTAAATCTGAATCAAGATTTCAGTAAAAATTAAAACCATCTTCTTTGCGAAAATTCAAAGATTTCAATCTCAGATCAAAATTTCTAGCCAAGTATTCTCAAATCTGAAGGTCTGCAACCACAGATCAACTCAGCTAACAAGACTCTCCAAAATCAAAGTTAAGGCTAATCAAATTCAAAGTTTAGAGCAAGTCCATAATTTAGTTTTAAAATCACTACAGTTCAAGAATTTCCAGTCTGCAAATTATTTTTAGTCTTTGCTTCTAATAGTCAGGTGAGTAAACTCTACTTGTTTTAATCTAATCTGGATGCATGAGTTGAATTTAGAAGCTTGATGAAAATTGGTTTGCGTGCAGTTGAACTGAATATATTTGAATGCCTGTGTTGAAATTTCAAAATGTTCATCTCTTTTTTATAAAGTACAGAGTACAACTTTAATCAAAATTTTATTTTCTCTCATCCTAATCCTTGTTAGATTTAGATATTTAAACAAAATATGTTTGTTTTAGATTAAATTAAGTTCTAAAAATATTTTAGGTCTAATAGATAGAAATATTATCTGGAAAACAAATAAAGGACAGTGGAACTTAAGTTTGTGTTAAAATCAAATACATTGTTTTGTAAATTCAATTATGTAATCTAAATCCCCTTTACAAAATATGATTTTCAAAACAAATATCTCAAATTTTAGATAAGTTATGGGATTGCAATTTGGTGATGACCTGAGATGTGATTTCGAGCAAAATCTGATGACTGGGTTGATTTTGGTGGTCGAGGCTTTGGCCAGGGATGGTATAGTGATAGTGGAAGCTAGAAAAACTGGTGGATGTGGAGTTCATTCGCCGTGGTGTCGGCTATAGGCGAATTGGATTTATAACCCTAGCTTTATAGAGGCTTGCGAAATTGGTCACTGCGGTTTCTTTTGTACATCGAGCTGCACATTGTTTGGGGAAGAGATGGCGTGGGGTCTAGCGAAGACACTAGCAAAATCTTGGTGATTTCAGTGGTCGGAATCGCCTCGTCAAGGAAGTTTCAGACGGGGATGGGTTTCGGTTTTTCAACTGGAAGACGAAATTCTGGAATAGGCTTCGCGACATCGGTTTGAGGAACGGAAAGGTGCGTGTGATCGATCGGCAACGTGCGCGCGGAGTCATCGGAGGTGGCGACGCCGTTGATGGTGTGTGCACATGCACAACCATGGTTTGTGTCAGGGGAAGATGAGTCCTTATGCAACATGAAGTGAGGTTCGAGTAGGTTGAGTTTTTGCACGAGTCTGAACTCGTGTTCGTGAGTTACTCTTTTCCCAGTTTGTTAAAGTTTAAACTAAAAAAAGAAAAAGAAAAGGGAAAATGAGGTTGCAAACTCGAGTCTGGTCTCGAATTTGAGTAGGGTTGAACCCGAAGTTATGTTGAATGATTTAAAAAGGTTTTTCAATTAGTTTTAATATTTAAATTTTAAAATAGTTTAAACTACTTTATGATAAATGTTAAACTATTTGATTTAAAGAAGTTTTATACTTTGTTAACTAAAATTTGAGATGTTTATGTATTCTTTTAAATTTAACCTTTAAAAAGTAATTAAGTTTAAATAAAGATGAAATGTTTTAAACAAGTATTAATTTTAAGTAATTGATGAAGACTGTTTTATTTTAAAGTTAGTTAAGTTTTAATGATTAAAGATTACTTTAATCAATAAGGTAATTAAAGTTAAATTAATTAATAATTTTGGATTAATTAATTTATAAAGGTTTAGTTAATTAATTATGAATAAGTAATTGATAATTAAGAATTAATTTAATTAGGTTTTATTAATTAATAATTAAGGTTATTAATTAATATGTTAAGGATAATTAATTTATTTATTAATTGATTTTGAGGTGAATTAAGAAGTGATTAATTAATTAAATGATTGTAATTAATTAATTAATGATTGGTTAAGCAAGGTTAAGTGGCTAATTCTTACGTAATTAATTTAATTTGAATTGATTAAATTAATTATAATATGGATTCAAGATGCTTGCTTAGGGATGATTGTTTTGAATAGAATGTCTGGATTTGGTCGATATCTATTGGATGATAATCTGTGATATTCTATGATGAGATATTGTATATATCTGTGATAGATGTTGTTATTATCTATGGATAATGCTGTGTGAATTCAATGTTTAAAATTGAATTGAATTATTTAAATCTTTAAACAACTTGACCTTTAAGACACGTTTGGATTTCGATGAGACAGGGATCAGAAATCAAGTTTGGTTATCCGAAAACCACATCGATCCAAGTTAAACGTTAGGTCGTGACATCTCAAAGTGAAGATCGAGATGGAGTTTCAGAGTGCAACGGTTATTGTCGTTAACTCTGAGGGTGATTCCAAAATGAGTGTAACGAGATAATGCCTTCGGTTTCGTTCGAACCCGGAATGAACTTGTATGGATTGAATGCTTTCAGCACATCTTCAAGTGGACGATGAGCATTCTAAGATAGATGTGTTCTATAAGGTAATCGTAGCCTCAAGCCTCATCAACCGGAAATGGCTAAAACAGGGGAGGTGTAGCAAGGTTAAGTGGGTAGCACCCAAGTAGGACAAGATTTACCCATGTCTAGAGGTCCCTTCTATTTCAGCTGTGTGGACAGTTGTTGGCCAAAACTGCGGGGTTGTCTTGTTCGGGACTGTCCAGTAAGGGATGGTTCCGGCCTTGTGTTGCAGGGGATCGGGAGTGATCCTCGGTACGGTGATCTAGGCCACGTACTGTGACGCGCGGTACCCTAGTAGCCCTGCCATTGATGGAAACTCATTATCCAATAAGTGCCCTCGGATTTGATTGTATACCTATGTATGCTGGAATTTAACAAATGTAACAATTTCAGCTATTTTCTAGTTTATTTGAAAACCCTAGACCCTATTATAATATAACCAGATTTTATATCAAATGATTTGGTTACGTAAGGTAAAAACTTACCCATGTTTATGTGTGGGAAGTCTTACGTGATAACTTTTGTTTTCAAGTGATTTTAAAGTTAAACAACGTTAACCTGTTTACTCACACCAGACCCATGTCTGACCCGGAGTTTATTTATTTTCTTAAACTCTTGGGTAATCAAATTTTTATGAGTTGCCAAGTGATCAGGTTAGGATTGTCAAAATAATTTGGAAGCTTTGAGCTGAAGACCAGACGTATCTATCTATGTTTTTCCGTTGTATTATGACTTTTGGAACGATGTATTTTGTATGTAATGGTTAGGCAGACCTTTAAAACAGTCTAATGTAATGAAGTCGTATTATTTTGTGTACTCAGATATGTAAACTATGTAATGGATATGTGTAATATTATATTTTGTTCTGTTTCCTCTGTGAGATTCTAATGTTGTTGTTCTTTCTTTCTATCCTTTCTATTTCTATCTCTTTCTTTCTTATTGATGATACGTCTTTCTGTGAAATGAAAGGCGGGTTGTCACACATTCATAGCCATCTGTTCGCAACCATCAAGCTTCAACTTTTCATATCCATCAATTGTCTGCTGTTCGTATCCATCACGTACACCCAACTTCGTATCCATCAATTAGAATCAATTTGTATCGATCCCAAAACGTGCAACGATGATCGATGCGAATAGTGCAACGATGATCGATGCGAACAGTGCAACGATGATTGATGTGAACAAGATACACTCCAATGAAAGACTTAGTCACTTGGCATGAAAAGTGGATCGGTCCGAGGAGTCAGCGCCACGTCAACTTGCAAGCACGTGCCCAAAAAGCGATATGAATAGATCGATACGAAGGGGATCGATACGAACTAAATATCCTACATAAAACCCAAAATTGCATCGATCATAACTCACAATCTACAAGTCCAAATGCCACCAAATTTTCACAGAAGCTTGCGTATAACCTAAAGAATGTTCATGATCGATCTCGACTCGATTGGACAAGATCTTGATTGATACGAAATTCGTTCGTATCGATCGCGGATCGAGTTGAAATCATCTAGGATCGATCGTGTGGGCCCACGCACGTGCAAGAAGAGGTCTCCTGAAATTTGAGCAAGATATTTGCAGTATATGCCTATAAATAGCATCCCAAGAGCTTCAGAAAAGGGGATCTTCTAGTTCTTCTACACTGCTACTCTGTCGGAATCGTCATTACACTTCAATTGTACTGTTGTAATCAGTTGTAACTCATTGTAACCAGCGAACAAAAATCACTAAAGTAGCAACCCTTCAATGTGAACGTAGGCTACAATGCCAAACCACTATAAATCGTGTGTTTCTACTTCTTTTCTTTGACATTTTGAGTGTTCTTGATATTTGTGTTCTCTACATACTTGCTATCTGAGATCTGTGATTGTGAATGGGTGCTTTTATCGACAATTGGGTGTTTGTGACCTTTTTTAGCGCAAACATTTTGATTGAGAATTGAACTCAGGGATTCTACGGCTTGTACCTTGGATTTGCAGACTTAAAGACTTGGATCTGGAAAGCCATGGTTAGGTAATCAGCTAGAAGACAAAGGACTTAAAGAAGCCAGCATGAAGGAAGTCAGGAGGCTTTCTCAGGAGCGAATCAAGGCTCAGTCTTCATCACCCGAGATGAAATAGAGATGATGATGGAAGCTATGCAAGATGGAATGCTGAAAAGACAAGAAGAGATGATGCATAACCTACTCCAACAAGCTGGACAAGCTGGAATGCAGAATCAAGGAAATAGTATGACAGGAAATGCTAGAGATAGAGATCAGAAGCATGGAGCAATTAGAACCCAGAATAGAACGGGACCACCAGGAGCGGCCCCAGAGCTTGGGGGCACTCCCTAGGAGCATGTTGATCCAACCTAAGGTAGGATACCAGGTGGAACTATTCAACACGGCATTAATAGAGGAATGGGTGCCCGTCTAGAAGAGCAGATTCCAGGATTCCCTCGTGCACTCGGAGCGCATATCGGAGGCAATGGACAAGGACTACAACTTAGCGATGGTGACAAATTAGCGGATATGGTCAAACGAGCCATGAGAGGTGGACCGGTGAATAGAGATTTGGAAGATGTTAACAGCAGCCCCTTCGCTCCCGCAATTAGGCAAGCCAGGAATCCACCTGTATTCAAGCTACGACATTAGAGACATATGATGGAAGGACAGATCCAGCTGTTAATCTAACAAGATATATGGGACAAATGGAAGTGTTGGGGGCACCAGAGAAAGTCATGTCCCGGTGGTTCCCATTGTATTTGACAGACATAGCAGCATTATGGTTCAGGAAATTGGAAAGCGGTTCCGTTGGAACATGGATCGAGTTGACTGAGAAGTTCACGAGGTAGTTCAGATTTCATATTTCGAGGCCCAAGAATGTGATGAGTCTTGCGACACTGAAGCAGAAGACCGAAGAATCTTTGAGGAACTTCTTAAGACGATTTAATGCAGCAGCAGCATCAATGGATCGCTCAGATCCATCCATGGTCTTAATGGCAGTTGTATCTGGCATAGCTGATGGAAGAGAGTTCAAAAATTTACTAACGAGGGATCCAATTATGGATCTAGGGGAATTTTATCATGAGGCCGAAGGATTTCTACGATTAGAGGATGTAAATGCTGAGAGAGAAGAATGAGAGGGAGTTGATGTTTATGCAGTCAAAAGCGGAGCTCCACCTCGAAAAGATTCAGGCAAGGATAAAGGAAAACGAAAAGCCGAGTATGCCAGCGTTGAATCAAAATGACCACGGAAGGAGCTGAGATTCGCCTCTTATACGAAGCTGAATGAGACTTTGGAATGGATCTACTAGGGCACTAGGGGGCAGGTTCCTTATCGAAAGCCAATGAGGAGGGATCCGACCAACAATGAGAGGAAGTCAGACATGTACTGCTTATTCCATGAGCTAAGCGGCCATAATACCAATGATTGTAGGCATTCAAGGGATGAGGGCATATTTAGAATGGCATGCTATTACAGTATGTGAGGAGGCGAACCGCGACGGTGGAGCAAGAACGACCACCACATACACCAACTGGGAACGGCTCAGGATCGAGGCGTCAGCTTGCCATCAACTGATTGAAATAATGACGAATAAGTGGCAAACTCCACACCAACGCGATTAAGTCATTTACACATGTACAAGACCACGAAAGATCCTCAGGCATGCTCTGATACTAAACCACATCGGTGTAGGTGTTTGCACTTTGACGTCTCTGTGTTGTTTTGTTTTCTATTTCTCATGTTTGGATTTGGTTTTATCGGATATTTTTGTTGAAACACTCATTTTGAATGTAAATCTACTATTTATGATTCCATAATGGTTAAGCCACTTACATATGTATGAGATCGCGAACGGTCCTCAGGCATGCTCTGATATGGCGATAAACCGCCATAACAAACAAGTCAGAAATCCACTCAAACGTGAAATCTGACATTAATGATACTAAGTCCCCCGGCACACACAACTCGCCTCAAATGGCACCCGACCGTGAACTGTCATAACTTGCCTCGAACGGCACCCGACCGTGAACCGTCACAATTCGCCTTGAACAGCACTCGGCCGCGAACAGTCACAATTCACCACAAACGGCACCCGATCACGAACGGTCACCATTCGCCGCGAACGGCACCCGACCTCATATAGTCACATACCATCCCGAATGACATACGATCTCGAACGATCGTCGTTCACGGTCAGGTAAGACTATCAATTTCTTTGCAGTCATTAATAGGATACGAACATCCAGCTTATGGCACCATAAAACACACATTCCTATCACAAGCCATGTTTTAGGGGGCAAGTGTTATCCCGCCTTTTAGCAAGGCCATGATACCTAAAGATTAACTGAAAACCAAAGATAGTTCTCCTCGATTGCCAGTTATGTGTAGATCGGTTATGGAAGTCGGTAATATTTGACCGAGTTGGATCAAGCTACAATTGACAAGACATGACAAGCAAAGCTGTGGAAACCTATGTTCCAAATTTCAAGTCAATCCAAGGTCATATGCTTAAGATATATTCTATGCAAGCCAAGGGAATCAATTGCTTCGCCTTCATCTGTTCGCATCCATCAAGCTTCATCTGTTCATATCCATCAGTTGCCTCCATCTGTTCGCATCCATCAAGCTTCATCTGTTCGTATCCATCGATTGCCTCCATCCATTCGTAGCCTTCTGTTCACATTCATCTAGCTTCCATCTATTCGCATCCATATGCCTCCATCTGTTCACATCATCAAGGTTCATCTGTTCGTATCCATCAATTGCCTCCATCTGTTCGCATCCATCAAGCTTTATCTGTTCGTATCAATCGATTGTCTCCATCCATTCTTAGCCATTTGTTTGCACTCATCAAGCTTCATCTATTCGTATCCATTAATTGTCTTCTATTCGTATCCATCATGTACACCCAACTTCGTATCCATCAATTGGAATCAATTTGTATCGGGTGATCGATGCGAACAAGATACACTCCAATGAAAGACTTAGTCACTCGGCATGAAAAGTGGATCGATCCAAGGAGTTAGCCCACGTCAACTTGCAAGCACGTGCCTATAAAGCGATACAAACAGACCAATACGAACTAAACAGCCTACATAAAACCCAAACTTGCATCGATCATAACTCACAATCTACAAGTCCAAATGCTACCAAATTTTCACAGAAGCTTGCGTACAACCTAAAGAATGTTCAAGATCGATCTCGACTCGATTGGACAAGACCTTGATCGATACAAAATTCGTTCGTATCAATCACGGATCGAGTCGAAATCACCTAGGATCGATCGCGTGGCCTACGCACGAGGAAGAAGAGGTTTCCTGAGATCTTAGCGAGACATTTGCAGTCTACGCCTATAAATAGCATCCTAAGAGCTTCAGAAAAGGGGATCTTCTGGTTCTTTCACGCTGCTACTCTATCGGAATAGTCCCTACACTTCAATTGTACTATTGTAATCAGTTGTAACTCATTGTAACCAGCGAATGAAAATCAATAAAGCAGCAACCTTTCAAAGTGGACGTAGGCTACAACGTTGAACCACTATAAATCATGTGTTTCTATTGCTTTTCTTTGACATTTTGAGTGTTCCTGATATTTGTGTTCTCTACATACTTGCTATCTGAGATCTGTTACTGTGAATGGGTGCTTTCGTCGACAATTGCGTGTTTATGACCATTTTTGGCGCAAAGAGCTAGCAATGAGTCTTTTGTTTTCCTTGTAGCAATTCTGTCCATAAGTGTTGGACGAGTTTCCCAACTTGTTAGAACCCTCAGATCTCTGCTTAATCCTGTATTCATCCTGTAATGCACTCCATATGACGTTATGTCTCCGACGCGTTCCATTCCTCAATCATAGCTAATACTCCATTTTATTTCTTTCTACTTAGAGGATCATCGACTTTTACTCAATATCAAAGTCATATGTCATCAAAAATTCTAACTACTTATTTTGCCTCATATTCAACTCCTTCAGAGAGAATAAATACCTAAGAGACTTATAGTCCATGTAAAACTTGAACCGCTCTCCTAATAGATGATGCCTCAAAATCTTTAAAGTACAGATCACTACTGTCAAATGCAAGTCATAGTCGATATCTTACGGCCTTAGCTATCTTGATATGTAAGCTATAACCTTAACTGTCTTAACGCATAAGCTATAATTCACCCAATTTGCATCAACATGCACCCAAATCGGTTGCACAAGCATCAATATACACTACCAAATCCCAATTCTCTTCAAGTACGATCAAGATAAGAACATTCCTCAACAACCTCTTCAACTCCTTAAATGACCCTTCACACATATCATTCCATAAGAACCTCTCGGTTTTTGTTGTCAAGTTAGTCAAGGGTGCTTCTATACATGAGAAATCCTTAATGAGTATGTAGTAACAGCTAGCCAGTCCTAAGAAACTTCTTATCTCTATCACGTATTTGGCCTCTATAAGTCACTAATAGCCTCTATCTTCGATGGATCCTTTGCTAATCCATTCTTTGAAATAACATGACTATAAAGATTGGCCTTTTCAACCCTCGAATGTCGACATTAATGCATCTACGTTTCACATGCTGAGCACCTAAATGCCAAAAAGACAAAACGTTAGGGTAAAGAAAAAAAGAAAAAAAATAGAACAAGAAAGAGGAGAATAAAAAAAGAATCTCACAGCGGAATGATATCATGTAATATTAAAAGATAATACACATAGTTACTCTAATATACATAATATTTCAAAGTTACTAATCAGTGTACTATCATCAGTCTGGAAAGTTATAACGGTCTGTCGTTACAGTTTGCTGATGTGTATGTGTAATGCAGTAGAAATAAATACTACAGTAGGTAATGTCCAGCTCCTCTCCAAGAGCCTAATAAACATCAACGAAAACATGCCTTTCTCAGACTACTCGAAAGAGCATCCATGGAAATAAGAGGAAAGTAAAACCACGGGTCAGACATAAGTCTAGTGTAAGAAACTCAAGAACTATGTAGCTAGTATATAACAGTACTTTTGAGACCGCACGAAATGTCATAATAAATATCCCCTTAAAAGAACCACCATGTAATAAGTATATAAGATGATATAATAGATAATGTCTAGGATGAAGAATATAAATAACAAAATAGTTGTTAGTGCTTACATTGGTCACACCACAATAATATTTAGGTATAAAACAAAACCGCTAAGGCATGTTTGCATAATGGATTTTCCAAGAAGACCACCCTTGAAAACTGAGACTGATCTCCTATGAAAGGGAACAAAAACTACCTTACAAGCGTCCTATATATTTAGATAGAACATACCATAAAAGGAGAAAAAATTGACCCAACATCCGAACACTTTCATAAATAATGTGAACCAAGTCAACAACTCCCCACGAGCAACATATCGATAAGCATACTCTAGGTATGGAGTTGATATACACCTGGGATCATGCATACTATTCTGTCTTTTGTCATGTATTGATGGTGAGGTAACTTTCGACATCTGAACACATGACCTATTATCACTTGAATAGATCATGAATCACCAAATGGGTTCCAGCATCTCGAACAGTTCCACTTCTAAGAGATAGAACACATCTCAATCTTTGAAGTGGTTTTCGATAAACACTTACCGATCCCGGTCTCCTCAATACTGAATTGATGAATTTCCGATTAACTCAATCTTGATTTTTTAAAAAGTAAGTGAAAGCTAGGACGTTTCATACAAATGCTCCTCCCAAGGGGTTCCAATAGCGTGTGAAGCTATGAATCTTTTTGATACTTCTTAAGTTAATTTGATCATATTAAACAACAGTGAAATGATCGCATATGGAAACCAAGTTTCATATACTTATAACATTTCCAACCTTTTCAATTCCTACTATCCCTCGTTCAAGAAGGAAGTCTGGTAGCTTAGAGCATAATTGTTTCTATATCATAATCTAATCAACATTCTTAACTCTTATAGATAGAATGAAGTTTACTTCATTGGTTTTTAGTGCTAAGCATACGAATAAATGTTTTCCATACAAAAATAACACACAAAGCACGATTAACACACACAAAGCATGATCAAGTCGGATAAATAACTTTTAATCCCCTTTTTATTTAGTCTTTTATTGATTAAAGCATCATTTATTAGTAAAACTCTTTTCATTTAATATATCTTCTTTCATTTAACTAAATCTTTATCATTGATTAAAACTTCTTTAATTAAACACCATTAATGATTAAAAACCTTTTATTAATTAAACTTCTTCCTTCAGTTAAACACCTAGTTAAACTTCTTTATTAAACTAGCATATAGATTTAATTTCTTTTTATAAAAGATATATACTTGTATTCTACTTTTCATGTATTACTATTAATTTCTACTGTATTCTATACTTCAAAAGTGTTAATATATATAGGATCGATTTCACCTAGAGGAGAGGGGGCGAATATGGTGATATTATTAATTATACAAATTTATTGTGGAAGTATATAAAATAATTGCAACACTGATAATATCTAAATAATAGCAACATAGATAATAGCATAAATAAAACAACATAGAATTTACCCAGCTTAGGCAAAACCCTGCCTACGTGCTACCCCCAAGGTTTCCACTAGAAATTAAGTAGTCAGACGCTTATGCACATAAACTCGCGACACCCGTTATCGACTAACCTAAATCTACGCTCAAAACACTGCCACAACTCAGCCACTGAGTTGCGAATTCTCGAACTACACCATCGTCACACGACTAAAATTTACAAACGTTTAAAAATAAATTACCAAAAAAAGAAAACAAAACCCTAATTTAATTTGTTAAAGCCCAAAAGAGAATTTAAGTCGGCCTAAAAAGAATATTCCCTCTTTGCTTTTTATATTATATTAGCCTGTGTCCTTTTATTTCTTTGTTTGATCCTCTTTCAGTTTTTAGGGCTTTGCGATTTGAAGTCGCCGCATTGAAATGATGCTTCGACTGAAATCTGGATTGATGGCTGCTTTGTTCTACTTCGACCCCTTCAACTTGTTGGGCATATATACTTGGTCGAAAAATTTGCAAGTGATATTCCTTTTTGATTTCAATTGTGCTCGGCTATGATCCGAGTTGTATGATTTATTCTTCTCTGTTGTTAACTGAACTCGAATGCCTTGAAAATGCCGATGATGTTAAAGGTTTTATATGATTGAAAACCCTAAATTTTCGATCAAATATAATGTTTGAATTCGCTTGATATTTTTAAGCTGGCCATTCGATTATTCTTGAATGATTGTGATTTCTTTAGACTAGTTCAATTTCGTATATTTTGTTACTTGATTCTCACGGCTTCGAATTTGAGCTTGCTCGATTGCTTGGTCATCACGGCTTTGATTCTCTGTCGACTTTGGTTACTTGATTTTGTGCAAATATTTTGATTTCGGCACTGACTTGTTCAGTTCTTTATTCCCTTTGACTTCGGTCAATTGCTCACGACTTTATGTGAATTTTACTGTTGAGACTTTGTTCGGATGTGATATTGGTCTGGGTTCACTTTGTGTCTGACCGCATTTGGTCTTACATATTTGTACATGTCTGAACTTGTGCTAATATGTGTATATATGCATACATATAGATTTTGTAGCTCTGGTCTACATTTGCTCATCTGCTGTCTACATTCATGTCCCTACTTATTTTGAAATTCATTTGTATTTACTCATCAATTTGTATTTCCAACTGTTTCTTGATTGCATTGAATTCTATTTTGTGTTTGAAACTTGAACTCTATGGCTTGTGTTCATTATGTAGTCTAGTTATTCTCTGTTGCATTTTGTGTCACTTTTTCTTATCACATCCATGCTTATACTTGTTGAGGCTGCTGCACCACTGTTGTCACTACATACTTTTTCTGCATATTGTCTGGTTGCCTTGAGTACATATATACATATGATATTGTGTTCTTCATGAGTCTACATGTCGTGACCATGCATTGAACTTCCTGTTGTCTGCATTTTCTTATATACTTCACTTGCTTCTCTAGATGTTGAGTTGTATGCATGCCTGAAGTCTTGATACATTTTAGTCTTCATGTACATTGATCATAGTCACTTGCTTTGGGGAAGTTCGCATACATTCTTTGTTGTAAATGATTTCACATTTGGGTTGAGTTGCATCTTTGAATCTGGTCTTGGCCTTGGTTTCTTTGTAGTCTAGTTGCTTTGACCAGTTCATATTATAACTGGGCTTTCCTTTGGTCATTGCATTCATACTTCATGTTGTCTTGATTTGAGTTGGTACTTGTTTTCTTTGTGAACAAGTATAGACTGAGTTGAACCTGAACTATTGAGTTGTATATGACTTGCTTCATTTGGTTGGTCTTTCCAGTCAAGTAGATTGCTTGCAGTTGTACATGCCTCCGATGTAGCTTGATATGATTGTCATGGTGAAGCTTTGCTCATTAATCTGCTTGAAGATGTTTCATGACTTCATTATGTACATATGTGCATGTTAAGATGTTATTGATTTTGGACTTCATAAATACATCATTTTATTTCAGTCTTCATGTGTATCGAGTCTGGTAGGACCATCTAGCCTCTGCTGTTTCTGGCTTTATGTGTACATCACTGAATTTTTGGTCGAGGCTTGTTTTAGTTGTCTTTAATCATAACATTCACGTGTACATATTGATTGCACCTGTGTTGAATCAAGCTTATAGATTGGGTTTAACCTTGTGCTCGTATCGTGACTTTATTTGTACTGCACTTGGTTTGAACCCGGATTTTGATTGGGTTTGACCTTGTGCTCACCTGTCCCTGTGATTTTATCAAGTGTATATCGGTATGCACGGCCTTGTGACATGTACAGTGATACACTATGCATGTCACAAGTTGTTCGTGTTTGATGAATTCAAAATTAAATGATGACGAATAACACAAATAACTGAGGCAAATAATATTTTTAAAAATCTTTTAATTTTACACTACAAAAATATTTCTTTTTCAATTTTACTGCGTCAGTGTTTTCTTTGCAGATAATTCAGATGTTGGAATCAATCTGGAATAGAGTTGAAGATAAAAACGATTGAATGAGTGATATGTAGTGAGGTGCAAATGTAAATTGAAAATTGTGATGTAGTCAAATTTGTATTGTAATTGAAAATTATATATATATATATATATATATATATATATATATATATATAGTGAGAGCTCAGATTTGTACTATTCAAAATTGTAATAAAATATGTTTGAATAAAATATCCGTTTGAATTTAAATTATGTGTTATTTATTTTATCCAGCAAATATTTATTTAGTTATGTGAAAACAAAATAGTACAATAACAAATACATTCAAATGAATATATATATATATATATATGTTTATTATCACCAAACAAAAATCATACACTTGCATATTCAACAATCTCACATTTTTTATGATAACAAACATATATTTAAGATTTTGAATTTGTTAATGTATTTGATCATTCTATTTGCTCCCCCTATTTGAATGCTCCCTCTCCATACAAAGCTCCCCTTTCATATGTGCATGAAAATAAATCATTTATGCATGAAAATAAACAAAATTGAATAAATGAACCTAGTGCATATAGAAAATACATAATAAAATATTTGACCTTTATTTGCCTTTATTTGACAAAATCTTAACTTTTCTCTCCCCTTTTGTCATCAACAAAAGGGTAGTAGTGTTAGGAAAATAGAGATAAAGTGATAAACATTAATACAACAATAATACTCAATTGGATATAAATATTAAATTTCAAAAAAATCAAACGAAAATCATAAATACTCTGTGTAACGACCCGTAATTTCCGATGTTTAAATTTGTTAATTTAATAAGATTTTGGTAATTAAATCTGACAGAATTTTTTTTATGAATCAATAACGAGGATGAAAGGTAATAATGTTAATGCAAGTTAATAAATAACTAATTTAGTGTAATCCCAATTAATTGAAACAATTGTAAGGTTATAATTGATTGTAAATAGTAAATTAGAAAATAAATTCAAAGTTATATTAATTGATGTAATAATACGTAATAAACTATAATTTGATAAAATCAATGATAGGTAAGTAAATATAATATTTATTGGTTACTAATAAAGTATGAATGTGATTGTTGATGTTGATTGAATGAAATTGACAATTGTTACTGTTATTTCGATCAATTGTAATGGTAAAGCTAATTAGGAATGTAATTATAGAGATTAAATTAAAAATAATTATAAAGTTTAATAGGGAAGAAAATAAATGACGTATGAATGTAAATTCCAATTGATTGGAATAATAAATGTCAAAAAAAGAATAATATATGTTTCTTTACTAAATAAAAAACATCGTATGTTTGTTTATTTGAAACGTTGGTAGCTGAAAAATTTGTTATAGAAATAAGAAATTAATAACATTTGGTTTGTATATAATATTTCCGTAAATACGTTAAATTACCATAAAAAGGAATTGAATTGTCTCATTCATTTTTACCTCAGAAATTAATGACAATTAATGTGATTGGAATCTTTTGATTAAAAAGTGGGAAGATGTTAATCGTAAACATATATTGAAATAAGTTGGGTGATTTATTTCCAATTAATTAAGTTCATGTTTCAAAATTTAATGCTAGTTTACTACATATATGTTTGTACCTAAATTTAAACTTATGTTTTAGATCCAATTAGATCATTAAAAAAAAGACTATCTAGGTTTCAAATCTCATACGTTATTAAGTTAAATGTTAATAGGAGATGATAAAGGGGGTAAAAATAGGTTTACACTTTGACTATTTCCTTTTCAATTAGACTTTTTTTTTATTTTAAATGCAACATAACTTACCTTTCAATCTTTACTTTTCTAATTTACTCTTACATTCACTGCCTCCTTATGTGGATTATTTTCATACCGTTTATTTATGAATGTAAGCTATAAGTGGCGATAAAGATGTACATATATATATATTATACACCTGTTTATATTACATTATTTATGCTATTGTATTTTTGAATGTATGTTAATGCATTCCTTGTAAAACTTCAATCGGAATGTTAACATGTTTGTTTAATTCCCAATCTAATCACAAAGAGGGAGAAATGGAAATTTCTTAATGCTGTATATTCTTTTAATTTATGACACAAATTTATGTAGAGAATTTATTTTCATTCATTGTGTGTTAATTAAATCTTTAAAGGATGTTAATTTTGGTATGTTAAGGGTTAACAAAATTAATTACGTGAACGATTGTTTTTGAAATTTGAATTCTAAAAGTTTATTTACAGTATAGAGTTGGTCCATTCATTCCCTTTCTAATTAATAATTGCCGCATTCTTTTCATTATTTCTCCATTTGCTCCATTACTCCATTCCATTTACATTGTCTGAAGCTTTTCAATTTTGCAAACATAAACTACTTTTCATATTTTTAATTCTTTCTCTTAATAATTTTTAATACCTGCTACTTTTAAAAAGGCTGTTCATATTTACTATATTTCAATACCAAGTTTGTTCATATTTACTTTATTTTATATCGTTCATTTTTTCTGAAACATCATTTCATTTATTTCTAATTAATAGCGGCCTCTCTTCTCAAATCTCTTTGGCCCTAAATCTAACTCAAAGCTTATACATAAGATATGATGCAAATGAAACCCCAACCTCCATTTTAATCTTCTTCTTTTTTTCCTTCAAATCTCCTTATTATCTCTCATTTTAATTTTTCCTTCCTCTTCAAATATTCTTCTTCTCAAACTTTCTTGTACTTCAAACTTTCTTCTTTCTTTCAAATCTTGATCTTCTCTTCCATTTTCAGTTCTTCTTATTTTAATCCTTTTCTTTTTCAACTCTTCTTTTTCAAATCTTTTTTCCAAACCTTTTAAAAATACATACATACATACATAGATACATTAATATAATAAGAAGGATAATTAAAGTAAATCAAAATAAAAGAAAAATTATGGAACAAAACTAGCAATCAAGAACGAGACTAAGGAAACTAAGAACGGAGCTATTGATTAGAAGCCTATTATTTTCAGGTTCCTATAAAGTTGAGTATTTTAACCCATTTACAACTTCTAAAATTTCTTATGTTTATTAAATTGATTTATGATGTGATTATAAATTTATTTATGACTGTTTGGCAGATTTTGAATCATTATCGCAGTTTATTTGAATTTATTTGGATAAAATAGTTATTTAATTTATTTTAGAATATTAACTGCCAGTTAATACTTGTTTTTATTATCTGTTCTATATTGATGTTATTGATTGAATTGGATAATGATTGTGATAAATGTTTGGTGATTGATATTGGATGAATGGATGTTGTATTTTATACTGTTAGAAACTGCAAGTTGTTATGGATTTTTATTTCATTTGAGATTGCGGTTTGAAATGATATATAACCGTATTTATATTTTAAATTGCGGATTGAAATGATAAATATCTGTATCACTTGACCATATGATAGAAAATTATATACAGACACCGCGGTTTATATATATAAATATTTTGAAATGATTTCTATGGTTTGGTAAAGAAATATATGGTTTTATAGAACTATTTATTTAAGGTATTATATGAATGTTACTTTATATATATAGTTAAATTCTTGATTTCTAGCTATGTATAAATTTGTTTGGTATAAAACAAGTTTAAAAATAAAGATTGATTTAATTAAAAATGTAATATGGTTAAGTATTTATATAAATTATATTTTATATAGAGTTTATAATTATTTTTAATAAAATTAAGGCTGAGAAGATATATTTGAAATTGATTTGAAATTGTATTAAATGTAGAAATATATTAAATGAAACTGATTTGGAACTTATGGAATTTGTGATCTGTAAAGGATATGATTTATAACTTGACCTTATTTAAGGTGAATTAAATAAATATTTCAAGTATAAATAAATTGAAGGAAACATTTAGTTATTTGTAATCTGGGTTTTATTTAAATGATAATGGATTTATTAAGTAAATATTTCGTAACTAAATAATAGAAAATTGAATTTGATATATATGAAATTATCAAACTTAGTTTTGAAATTGTCGAATACTTAAAGTTTGAAACGTATTGAATTTGAAATAGGTTATTCTGTGGATGTAACCTGTTTTGAAATCGATAAATTTGAAATAGTTTATTTGGAAACTGAATTGAACTGCAATTATGCTTTGGGACTTGGTTAAATATAAAATTTATAAATTCGAGTTGTTTCAGGATTGATTTGTGAAATTGAAGGAGCTTGTTTATTATATGAAGTACTTTAATATTTAAACCATTTAAGTGGTGGAAGTTATGTTTCAATGTTATGAGTTCAAAGTATTATGATTTGAAAGTGTGATAATTTGAGTGTTTTGATTTCGAAGCGTTACAAATTTGAAAGTGCTATGATTTTGGAAAAAGAATATATTGTAAGTAAAAGTGATATTATGTTGATTTAGGTTTTTATAAAAATGATATCATATTGATTTGATTTTTGAAACGGAAATGATATCGTATTTATATGGTTTTGAAACATATATTATATTCTAGTTTTGAAGTATAATTAATTTGAAATGACCGCAGCTTTATAATAACATTTGGTTGTTAAAGAGACCGGGATCGAAAGTTGTCATACTCTCTGCCAACTCCGAAAACCACTTTAACAACTGTGTACGCGGTGGAGGTCGCAGAATGAAGTTGGATGGTGGCGGCTTTCCTTTGAGGTATATATATGGACCCGACTCCCGTGAGTTGGCATAAGGTGGCTAAAACAGGAGCATTCCGGGCCAGTGAGGTAGCTCCTCTTATCGGACACACTCCTTTGATACTATTCCATTATATTCTAACTTTGAGATTGATTCGGTGGCCACTTTTGATTTTTTTGATTTGTGGGTGTGGCTCGAGGTGGGAGGTAGCTACGCACTATGCATCACCACCAGTCTGGATAGTAATCGGTATATCTACCCTGGCATTGCCTTGTGTGCTGTGTCACCTACCCTAGCGAGCCTTGTACGAGTTTGGTTTTCTCCCGTAGCCTGTGGAGTATTTAGGGTAGTCTCCCGATCTGGAGATACGCTGATACTGGATGGACTACTGGGACTACTACGTGGCAAGGGCTATATGGGTAACCCCTTAACGCTATTTGAAAGTAAGTTTATTTTACTATAGACATTATTATAATAGCTAAATATTACTACATAGTAAATAGTTTAACAGATCCTTAGGAGATGTGATTCCCGAGCATCTCTTAAGTTACTGCACTCACGTTAGACACTGGATAGGGGATGTCAAATCCCGTAAACATCTCTGATGCCGTTCCACTCCTACTATTTACTGTTGATTTAACTTACATAAGATCTTTTAGTTCTGACTCGAGTGTTTTGTCTTTTCAATTCGCTCGGGTCAGCCTGAGCATTTCAGGATTTGAAGACCTTATTTCTGGAGGACGAAGACGAAGATTGTATTACTATTATTTATTATATCATTCCACTACATTTATACTGTTCCGCTGCATTGTTATTTATTATTCTCTGGTATGTGTACTCTGATTCTGTGTTGTGTAAGTATAATCAAATGTTTTTGCAAAACAGCTTCATGAACTGTTATTTGATTATTATATTTTTTCATTCCGCTGTGAAATTCTGTTTTTTTGTTTCTTTCTCTGTTTTCTTACTTACTCAGTAACAAATCCGCCCTTCGGTATGGTTTGAGTATGACATATGCGGTTTATCGTTGATTTAAAGCATACAAAGGGAGGGTCCGTTACATTTGGTATCAGAGCTTTGGTTTAGCGATAAACCTTAGCTTTGTGGGGTCTGACTCTTTATCAATAGGGTAGTAATACCCTGTGATGAGTCGCTGAGAGTGTGTGTGTATATATATATATATTAGGGAGCGTATTTGTTAGTGTTATAAAAGGATTTTATTATTGTGTTAATTTGTTCCGTTTGTATTTGTAAATTCTAGTTGGTGCATAGGATGCTATGACATCAATAGGAATTTCTAAACACTTAATAGGACAGACCAACATAATATTTGTTTTGAATATAGACGAATGAAATAGTTTTGCCTATTATATTTTCTATATAAAATAATTTTTTTATAAAGATTATATTTGGTTGTAATATATTGGTTGTTAGGTAGTGAAATTTATAAATGTTGATTGGAAATAAGATTTAAAATAAAATAAATGAAAATTGGAAACTTAGAATCTAAGTCCCGGGGTTTTTAAAAATTTCTTTTGAATGATTTTGGAATATAATAATAATATTATTTAGAAGTATTTTCTGATATAAATATTCCATCAAGATTTGAAAGAATTATTTTTAAAGAAAATTTTGGAAAGAAATAAGTTCTGTACCCCCTCTCTATCGCTGGAAAATAATTTCGGTAATGAGTGCACGCATCATCAACATTCATTTTCGAGTTTCTAAGTGGGAAGGCCACTGTAGTAGTTTTACTATAGATTTATTTTGATAAACAAATATAAATTTCAAATTATTTTAAATATAATTGGATATATAAATTGTAAGTGTATACATCTATCTATTATTTTAAAATGATTTAGGTATTTAGTTCTTAAGTTTTCGTTAATTAATAGTTTCTATTATTGTAGTAAAATGGAATGTAAATAATCAATAATTGGAACCTCTAATTAAAATAAGAGATTAAATGCTAGGTTATAAATGAAATAACAAGAAAGTTGAAATTTATAATCTATAAAAAGCAAAAAATATGATCATTGAACATTAAATTAATTAAAGAAAACAAAAAACTTGTATAACTTCCAATAACATTCTTAAAGCATATATATTACCAAATAGTAAAAGTTTTAATGTTTAATAAGAAAATGTAATAGGATATTATACGAGTAAAACTTGAAATAATGAAGTATTCAATGAAACTATTTAATAAATAAGTATTGATGTTATAGGGTTATAAACTTAAGTTACAAGTGAAATGTTACTATAATAAAATTGATATGCCAAGTAACTGAACTGAACATGAATACTATGGATAAACGTATTTGGTTTATGGTTGTTTGGGTAAGGATACTTTAAAATTATTTGTATGTATGAATAATCTATTTAGTTTCATCTAAGACTATTGAGTAAATGGTGCACTTAGCAGTTTATTTCCCATTCTGTGCAACTAAAAGTTTTTGAGCCCGAACAACTATTTGTTTTGTTTAATATGAATGGCTAATTGAATATGTTGATTTTTCATAATGATTGTATATTGTTGCAAGTGATTGTTGTTTATATTGATTTGTTTGTTACTGGTTGAAAAAACTTTAAATATTTCATTTTATATAATTATTAACTCTTTTTCGATTATATAAGTAAAATATAGGTTATGGAAGCAATTGCTACTATTTTTGGTTTCATAATTAAACGTTGTTTGCCCGACAAATAGGTACGTTCTCGGATTACGGTTTTCTAGCGATATTATATTATTTTTCTTGTTGTTGGGATATATTATTTTGAAATATTGTGATGTATATTGTTATATTTAATATTATATTTTCTCCCGATCCTCTCCGTACAAAGAAGACTCTGCCGAAATTTTTCATAAATTTTGGACTCGGAAATTTTTTGAAAATGTTTTCCAAACTTTATTAATTTGACTATAAAAAGATTTAATGGTTATAAATTGGTATATTTTATTTAAATTATTTAATTTTGTAAATTTATTTGTTTATAAGTCAATATTTTGAATAAGATGTATTGCTTAATTCCTTCTTTCCCTCCTTTTTCCTTTTTAGGGATGAAAAGTTTTGAGTGGGGGAGAGTGTAACGACCCATAATTTTCGATGTTTAAATTTGTTAATTTAATAAGATTTTAGTAATTAAATCTGAAAGAATTTTTTTACGAATTAATAATGAGGATGGAAGGTAATATTGTTATTGCAAGTTAATAAATAACTAATTTAGTGCAATCCCAATTAATTGAAACAATTGTAAGGTTATAATTGATTGTAAATAGTAAATTAGGAAATAAATTCAAAGTAAATTAATTGATGTAATAATATGTAATAAGCTATAGTTTGATAAAATCAATGATAGGTAAGTAATTATAATATTTATTGGTTGTTAATAAAGTATGAATGTGATTGTTGATGTTGATTGAATGAAATTGACAATTGTTAATGTTATTTCAATCAATTGTAATGGTAAAGCTAATTAGGAATGTACTTGTAGAGCTTAAATTGAAAATGATTGTAACGTTTAATAAGGAAGAAATAAATGACCGTATGAATGTAAATTCCAATTGATTGGAATAATAAATGTCAAAAAAAAGAATAATATATGTTTCTTTACTAATAAACAAATCGTATGTTTATTTATTTGAAACGTTGGTAGCTGAAAAATTTATTACAGAAATAAGAAATTAATAACATTTGATTTGTATACAATATTTCCATTAATACGTTAAATTACAATAAAAAGGAATTGAATTGTCTCATTTATTTTTACCTTAGAAATCAACGACAGTTAATGTGATTGGAATCTTTTAATTAAAAAGTGGGAAGTCGTTAATTGGAAACATATATTGAAATAAATTGGGTGATTTATTTCCAATTAATTCAATTCATGTTTCAAAATTTAATGCAAGTTTACTACATATATGTTTATGTCTAAATTTAAACCTATGTTTTAGATCCAATTAGATCATTAAAAAAAGACTATTTAGGTTTGAAATCTCATACGTTATTAAATTAAATGTTAATAGGAGATGATAAAGGGGGTAAAATAGATTTACACTTTGACTATTTCCTTTTCAATTAGGCTTTATTTGATTTTAATTGCAGCATAACTTACCTTTCCATCTACACTTTTTCTAATTTACTCTTACATTCACTGCCTCCTTATGTGGATTATTTTCATAACTATTATTTATGAATGTAAACTATAAGTGGCGATAAAGATATACATATATATATATATATTATACACCTGTTTATATTACCATGTTTATGCTATCATATTTTTGAATGTATGTTAATGCATTCCTTATAAAACATTTAATCGAAATTTTAACATGTTTGTTTAATTCCCAATCTAATCACAAAGGGGGAGAAATGAAAATTTCTTAATGCTATATATTCTTTTAATTTATGACACAAATTTGTGTAGAGAATTTATTTTCATTTATTATGTGTTAATTAAATCTTTAAAGGATGTTAATTTTGGTATGTTTAGGGTTAACAAAATTAATTAAGTGAACGATTGTTTTTGAAATTTGAATTCTAAAAGTTTATTTACAGTATAGAGTTGGTCCATTCATTCCCTTTCTAATTAATAATTGCCGCATTCTTTTCATTATTTCTCCATTTGCTCCATTACTCCATTCCATTTACATTGTCTGAAGCTTTTCTATTTTGCAAACATGAACTACTTTTCATATTTTTAATTCTTTCTTTTACCAATTTTTAATACCTGCTAGTTTTAAAAATGTTGTTCATATTTACTATATTTCAATACCAAGTTTGTTCATATTTACTTTATTTTATTTCGTTCATTTTCCAACGTCATTTTCTGAAATATCATTTCATTTATTTCTAATTAATAACGGCCTCTCTTTTCAAATCTCTTTGGCCTTAAACCTAACTCTAACCTTATAAATAAGATATGATGCAAATGAAACCCCAGCCTCCATTCTAATCTTCTTCTTTTTTTCCTTCAAATCTCCTTGTTATCTCCCATTTTAATTTTTCCTTCCTCTTCAAATATTCTTCTTCTCAAATTTTCTTTTGTTTCAAACTTTCTTCTTTCTTTTCAAATCTTGATCTTCTCTTCCATTTTCAGTTCTTCTTATTTTAATCCTTTTCTTTTTCGACTCTTCTTTTTCAAATATTTTTTTCCAAACCTTTTAAAAATACATACATATATACATTAATATAATAAGAAGGAAAATCAAAGTAAATCAAAATAAAAGAAAAATTACGAAACAAAACTTGCAATCAAGAAGGAGACTAAGG
The DNA here is from genome assembly GCA_030765085.1 of Allium cepa. Lineage (NCBI taxonomy): Eukaryota > Viridiplantae > Streptophyta > Magnoliopsida > Asparagales > Amaryllidaceae > Allium > Allium cepa. Next base: position 595,337,931 of record CM060928.1, read on the forward strand.
AAATATAGAGCGGAGCTATTGATTAGAAGTATATTATTTTCAGAATCCTATAAAGGTGAGTGTTTTAACCCGGTCACAACTTCTAAAATTTCTTATGTTTGTTGAATTGATTTATGATGTGATTAGAAATTTATTTATGACTGTTTGGCATATTTTGAATCATCATTCAGTTTAGTTGAATTTATTTGGATAAAATAGTTATTTAATTTATTTTTGAATATTAACTGCCAGTTAATTCTTGTTATTTATTATCTGTTCTATATTGATGTTATTGATTGAGTTGGATGATGATTATGATAAATGTTTGGTGATTGATATTGGATGAATGGATGTTGTATTTTATACTGTTATAAACTGTAAGTTGTTATGGATTTTTATTTCATTCGGGATTGCGGTTTGAAGTGATATATAACCGTACTTATATTTTAAATTGCGGATTGAAATGATAAGTATCTGTATCACTTGACCATAGGATAGAAAATTATATACAGACACCGCGGTTTATATATATAAATATTTTGAAATGATTTCTATGGTTTGGTAAAGAAATATATGGTTTTATAGAACTATTTATTTAAGGTATTATATGAATGTTACTTTATATATATAGTTAAATTCTTGATTTCTAGCTATGTATAAATTTGTTTGGTATAAAACAAGTTTAAAAATAAAGATTGATTTAATTAAAAATGTAATATGGTTAAGTATTTATATAAATTATATTTTATATAGAGTTTATAATTATTTTTAATAAAATTAAGGCTGAGAAGATATATTTGAAATTGATTTGAAATTGTATTAAATGTAGAAATATATTAAATGAAACTGATTTGGAACATATGGAATCTGAGATCTGTAAAGGATATGATTTATAACTTGATCATGTTTAAGGTGAATTAAGTAAATATTTCAAGTATAAATAAATTGAAGGAAACATTTAGCTATTTGTAATCTGGGTGTTATTTAAATGATAATCGATTTATTAAGTAAATATTTTGAAACTAAATAATAGAAAATTGAATTTGATATATAGGAAATTATCAAACTTAGTTTTGGAATTGTTGAATACTTAAAGTTTGAAATATATTAAATTTGAAATGGGTTATTCTGTAGATCTAATCTGTTTTGAAATCGATAAATTTGGAATAATGTATTTGGAAATTGAATTGAAATTATGATTTGGGACCTGGTTAAATATAAAATTTATAAATTCGAGATGTTTTGGGATTGATTTGTGAAATTGAAGGAACTTGTTTATTATATGAAGTACTTTAATATTTAAACCATTTAAGTGGTGGAAGTTATGTTTCAAAGTTATGAGTTCAAAGTATTATGATTTGAAAGTGTTATAATTTGAGTGTTTTGATTTTGAAGCGTTATAACTTTGAAAGTGCAATGATTTTGGAAAAAGAATATATTTGAAGTAAAAGTGATATTATGTTGATTTGGGTTTTTATAAAAATGATATTATATTGATTTGGGTTTTGAAACGGAAATGATATCGTATTTATATGGTTTTGAAACGGATATTATATTCTGGTTTTGAAGTATAATTAATTTGAAATGACCACGATGTTATAATAACGTTTTATTGTTAAAGAGATCGAGATCGGAAGTTGTCATACCCTCTGCCAACTCCGAAAACCACTTTAACTATGTGTATGCGGTGGAGGTTCCAAAATGAAGTAGGATAGTGGCGGCATTCCTTTAAGGTATATTCGTGTACCCGACTCCCGTTAGTTGGCATAAGGTGGCTAAAACAAGAGTGATTCTGGGCCAGTGAGGTAGCTCCTCTTATCGGACACACTCCTTCGATACCATTCCATTATATTCTGACTTTGAAATTGATTTTGTGGCCATTTTTGATTTTTTTGATTTGGGGGTGTGGCTGAAGGTGGGCGGTAGCTGCGCGCTATGCATCACCACCAGTCCGAATAGTAATTGGTATATCTACCCAGGCATTTCCTTGTATGCCATGTCACCAACCTTAACGAGCCTTGTACGAGTTTTGTTTTCTCCCGTAGCCCGTGGAGTATTTAGGGTAGTCTCCCGATCTAGAGATACGCTGATACTGGATGGACTACTGGGACTATTACGTGGTAAGGGCTATATGGGTAACCCCTTAATGCTATTTAAAAGTAAGTTTATTTTACTATAGACATTATTAAAATAGCGAAATATTACTACATAACAAATAGTTTAATGGATCCTTAGGAGATGCGAATCCCGAGCGTCTCTTAAGTTACTGCACTCACGTTAGACATTGGATAAGAGATGTCAAATCCCGTAAACATCTCTGATGCTATTCCACTCCTATTATTTACTGTTGATTTAACTTACATAAGATCTTTTACTTCTGACTCGAGTGCTTTGTCTTTTCAATTCGCTCAGGTCAGCCTAAGCATTTCAGGATTTGAAGACCTTATTTCTAGAGGACAAAGATTGTATTACTATTATTTATTATATCACCACTACATTTTTACGGTTCCGCTGCATTGTTATTTATTATTCTTTGGTATGTGTACTCTGATTCTGTGTTGTATAAGTATAATCAAATGTTTTTGTAAAATAGCTTCATGAACTGTAATTTGATTATTATATTTTGTCATTCCGCTCTGAGATTCTGTTTTGTTTTATTTCTTTCTATGTTTTCTTATTTACCCCAATAACAAATCCGCCCTTCTGTATGGTTTGATCCTGACGTGTGCAGTTTATCGTCGATTTTGAAGCATTCAAAAAGGCGGATCCGTTACACTCTGTTTAACTCATATTCCACTTTTGAATGATAGAGATAATGTCATCATATAAAACTATATAGTTGTATCTATTTGTGGTATACTTATACCAGGAATTTGAGTATCTACTAACCATGTATAACCGTTAGGACTTTAAAATGAGATAAGTAGCATTTTAAATTTTTAAAAAAAGAATTCGGGTATCTTCTAACCACGCATAACCGTGAGGACTTTTAAATAGGCATCGAAGCACATAACCAAAAATTCGAAGTAATTCAACCATGCCTAACCGTGAGGACTTTTAAATGAGAGCGAACACTTTGGATGTTTTTATTGCTAAAAATATAATAAAATGAGAAAACAAATCTGAATTTCAAATTCGTATTGAATTCAAGTTATCGGTTTTGAGATATCCCTCTTAGTTTTCATTGCTTTCGAGAACGGTTTTCACTAAACCATTTTTGAGAGACGTGATCATTTCAATTATTATTACATATTATTTTTTTAAATTATTTTTGTAAATAAAGATAGATTTATTTCCTATAATAAAGGAATTTCAAATATTGGTTTTAATAATCGTTTTTGAAAAATCATTTTAATTTCTGTTTTCTCTAATAAAATTATTTTATAAATAAAATTACTTATTTTTATGAATTTTGGACGTGTAAGAAAGAAAATTAAACGGTAAAGTAAAACATATGGTATGAGACACATGGATTTGCTTTATCGCTTAATATCCGATGAACTGTTTGAGATGATATAAGATGTTATTAAATTTTAGGTAGATCATATGATCTGAGAACTCCAATTTAGGAGTATATTCAATGAAGGACCATTTTAAGATGCGTTTCTTAATCGCCGATGAAATGAGGTGAATTAAGAGATAGAAATTTCAAATTGGAATTGTGGTTATAAATAACCATCTAGATGTTATTTTTACTTGCCGATGAGATGAGGTAAGCTTCTTTATGATGATTTAACGATTTTGAGATGTATTATGATAGTTTTTACTTGTCGATTAGATGAAACAAGTCATGATGCCACTATTACTCGTCAATGAGATGAAACGAGTATGGTGTTGTATTTACTCGCCAATGAGATGAGGCTGAGTATTATTTCATGATGTTTATGATGTTTTACTAGTGTGGTACCGACTAACGGCTAGCAAACCTTTAGGTGCGAACGTATGGTATGTGACATATGTTAACACCTATTGGGTTCCTTTCTGAGAAGTTGAGACACATTCACGATGTTTACTAGTACTATAGACCATGAGTACTCGATGGAGTCATCACGATGAAGTTGCTACTCCGATCATCACGATGTTATTAACTCGGGTCTTTATGACTTGGAGTCATTATGATGTTATAGACTATAGTCATTCATGATGTTCACGATGTTAAGATGTTATTTGACTCCAGTCATCACGATGTTTATGGTACCAAATAGTAGTACTAGTCATGATGAAGCGCACGTAGCATTGCTTCGGCATGAAATCGAGGATTTAGCCAATCCGGGATTTGGCCAGATGAGATTTGTGTATATATATATGGTGAAATCATTTATGATGTTATTCTTTGATTGAGTTATTTGCATTATGGATTGATTATTTGATGATTTTATAGACTACTTGATGTTAAGATGGAGTTGAGATGTATTTATAAAATTATACCTATAAGATGAGGTATAAATGATTATGAAGAATATTTTATGATGAGTTTTAGTGATGGATTTGAGATGTATCTATATTCATACCGATGAGATGAGGTATGAATAAGTATAATGCTTCTTTTATGATTGGGTTTTATATTTCCTTGAATGATCCTTGGGATGTGCCAATGAGATGAGGCACATCCATATGCATTTTATTCTATGTATGAAGGATATGTACCTTTGATGTATTGTTATATTGACAACCACTTCTAAGAAGATAGTTGAATCATTTGAAGTCATTATCCATATTCCTTTATACCACCGATGATATGAGGCAAAAGCAACGTTTATTAAGTCTTATCTTTAAAAATTTGCTCGCCGATGTTCCATTTGCTTAAGTGTCAGTTATGCCACTTAAGTATGACTTTGTCATCATTATCTCTTCTACTTACCAAGAAGAGATGTTTTCCTTTCTTATGATGTTGGAACCCTATTTAAGGCATGGCATCCTTTAAGAAAAATAACACCATAGCTTTCACCTATTTATCTTTATCGATTGTTCTGTTTAACTGATGATTTTAGCTAGCCTGACTCGTGTGTTTTCACTCGGGTCAGACCGAGTTGTTTCAGGTATCATCTATTGGACTTAGATTGAAGTTGATGTTGGATATCAGCTCTTCTTTCGCTTGAGTAGTTTATTTCTTCCGCATACTATGATGTTTTTACATTTGATTTGATGTATATGGTGTGGTCGTGTACTACCTTTATTGTATTCATATTGTACTGTACTGAACGTGTATCAGTGTATATGTATATATATGATGTTGATTACTATTCTATGATGTGATTTACATTCAGTTATTGTATTTTTTTTCTAATTGATCCATTAGCCACCTATAATTTTGGATTAAGCATTTACTGGGTATGTCGATCCACTTGATTTGAAAAATTATAACGCATTTATCGACGTAATCAATAGATGTTTAAGACAAAATTATAGATGGTCGCCCTTAACTAGCCCTATTCTCCGCTTTAGTAGATAGAATTACTTGTTAATTCTCTTTGCTAAGGTGGGTATCGGGGTGGGGCATTATAGCTTGGTATCAGAGCGAGGTTTCGATCCTCGGACCTGCCTAAGGTCGATAGAAATATGATACAAAATAGAAATGGTTATGGAATTTTTACCAACAATTTTTTAATAATTCTCGTTTAAATTTCTAAACTAATTTACTAAGTATACTGTCACAAGTTATAATATATGATCAATATCAACACTCATCACTTTTTCAATCACTATTTATATTTTCGTTAATTAGTAGAGAGTCAGTTTAGTTAATGTGGTCATTTAAGATCAAATCCAAAAATAATTATGAAATCAGATTTTCCAAAATGACTAATCTGAAACAAGGTCAACAAAAATGATTTTCGAAAAGGTGTTTTAGAAAATAAAAATGTCTAGTAATTGAAAATTATTTGAAATGAAAAATATGCTAATTTTTTCTTTGAAAAATGTGATGCAACTGAAGAATTTCTCAACATAAATCGCGTTCCACTAGTAATTTTTCTATCAACTAGATTACTGGTGTAATCTGCATTTGAATTTCTTGTTTACTCAAATTTATCATTTATTGAATGTCACAGATTGGACTGTGATGTGTGCAACATATGCCTTGAAATCATTTTTACAGTTTTTAAATGAAATTCTTTTGAATTTGAATTAAAACCATGCAAATGAAAAAAAGGTGACCATAATGTCAGATCTAGAAACAAATATATCCACTAGTATCAAGAGTAATCATCAATCAATTAAACACCATCATAAAACCGAACAAATATATATGAACTAGTTCAAGAATGAAACGATGATTTGTTAACATTTTTGCACAAATCAGATAAGAATAAGTCAAATAAGAACATATTAAATGAGTCAGAATCATTCATCTTATTATCACATAACTGGCTGATTAGATTACGGTGTAGATTTTCATATTAAGTATAAATATACCATTAACTATTTTACCTTTACGATAATTTTTAGTTATTGCCCATTGTGATTCTGCCACCTTTATACTATGCTAAGGAACTTTGATTTGTCGCTCGTTGTGTGTCTGGAGCAACGAGAACCCAGATAACACTGTTATTGTTCCTTAACCTGCCACCAGAACTATACGAGGAAAGATCTTTGTGACCTATTTGTTTTTACAGGTCCATGGTTGTTAGTGGAAAATGATTTTGAAAAATATGTTTGTGAAGACCCAAAACTATTTATATTTGTTCCTTTGACACCCAGATTTGTTTGACTTTAAGGGATTTTATATTCGTACCTTTTGGAACCCAAATTGGAATAGTTTTCATGTGTTTGGATCTATACCAACAAATATTAAGATTATGTCCATTTTTTCTACAAACTGTGCACTCAGTTTTGACTTCATTAATTTTGCTTCTAACAAGTTCAGGTTGATTATATCCAAATCATTGTCTATCTGTGTTAACAGTTTGTTACCCTAATAGCATATTTAATGATCTTTCACTTTTTTAAAATTTTCCTAAAGTTGTTGGACTTGTGTTTTGAGAGATTCATTTTCATTTAATAATTGTGTACACTTTTTAGTAGAATTTTCTCTCCTCATGTTTTCACTTTCTTTCAAAATCAGAATTTCATCTTTCAAGTGATTTAATTTTAATTTCTTATTTTTAATTTCTTCTTCGAATGTTGGACACTTATCATACTTAGGGCTCTTGCTTTGATAGTTTTTAACTAATAGATCAAGTAATTTATTTAAATCTATCAAAGTATCTCTTTATGACTCAATTTTAGCAAATTTCTCCTTAAGTTGTTTGAAACAGTCATTTACTTCGTGAAAATATATAAGTAATTCTGAGTGAGTAAGTTTTGATACCTCGCTTGTCTTGTCATCATCGTTATTGTCAGTTATGTCATCTCGATGGCACATATCTACTTTTACGCTCTCACTGCCAGTGATTTTATCATCTTCATCCGTTTCTTCCTAAGTGGCTGCAAAACTTCTTTTTTTTTTGTTTCTTTTCTTGGCTGAATCGATTCTGAGGACAATTGGGCTTGATGTGGCCAAGTTTATTGCACTTAGGATATATGATCTCCTATTCTTCAGAGTTGTCTAGTGCTTTGCTATTCTTCTTTTCAATTTTTGATTTAGAGATGGATTTCCGTATTTGTGGTTTTGCTTTTTGAATCCTCTTATTAGTAGCGCCAGCTCAGCTCCTCCATCATCATCATCATCATCATCATCACTTTCCGATGTTCCTTTAAGAGTTATCGATTTTATTTGAGTATCACCTCCTTCACGCTCTTTCTTAAATTTCATTCCTAGCTCATAAGTGGTGAGATTTATGATGAGTTCTTCAACTTTGATTTGTTTCAAATCCTTTGATTCTTGAATGGTTGTAACTTTCGCTTCAAAGATTTATGGAAGGACTTTGAGAATTTTTTGGACTATTTCCAACTCTATGTATGATTTTCCAAGAGCTTTTGATTTGTATACGATATTGGAAAGTCGTCCGTACATCTCTTTGACATTTTCTTCCTTGGCCGTTGTGAAATTCTCGTATTCGCTAGTCAACATGGCAAGGAAGATTCTTGGACTTGAGATGTTCCTTCGTGAGCCACTTCAAGTGTGTGCTATATTTCCTGTGCAGTTAGACAATGGGAGACACGATCAAATTCGATTTGATCAAATACACAAATAATGGAATTCGTAGCTTTAGCATTAGCACTCTGTAATCTATTTTCTAGATCTGTCCATTTATCCATCAGTTTATTTATTTCCTGATTATTTACCACAATAGTTAGTGCTCTATAACCTGTCTCAATAATATTCCAAGCATCAATGGTTTTCAGAAAAATTTTCATTCTATTTTTCCAGCAAGCGTATTCACCATTGAACATTGGTGGTCTAACTTTGGACTTACCCTCAGCAAAAGCATTATAAAAAGAAGCCACCTTAAAAGTTCAAAATTTTAAAACGAAAATTGGTTTTTGAAAAATCAAAATTTTAAAACAGCAGTTGACTTCTGTTCCTAGCTTTGATACCACTTGCAGGATCGATTTAACCCTAGAGGGAGGGTGAACATGGTGATACTATTAATTATAAAAATTTATTACAGAAGTATATAAAATAAATGCAGCACTGCTAATATCAGAATAATAGCAACACAGATAATAACAGAAATAGAACAACACAGAATTTACCCAGCTTTGGCAAAACCCTACCTACGTGCTGCCCCCTAGGTTTCTACTAGAAATTAAGTAGTCAAACGCTTACACATGTAAACTCGCGACACCCGCTATCGACTAACCTAACTTTATGTTCAAAACCCTGCCACAACTTAGCTATTGAGTTGTGAATTCTCGAACTACACCACCGTAGTTCATTCCTAGTCATACGCCTAGAATTTACAAATGTTTAAAAATAAATTACAAATAAAAACAACCAAAAAACAAAAAAACACAAATTTAATTAAGTAAAGCCAAAAAGAGAATTTATGCCGGCCCAAAAACAATATTCCTTCTTTTCTCTTTATATTATATTGGCCTGTGTCCTTTTATTTCTTCGTTCGATCCTCTCTCAGTTTTTAAGGCTTTGTGAGTTGAAGTCGTCGCTTTGAAATGATGATTCGATTGAAATCTGGATTGATGGCTACTTTGTTATACTTTGGCTCCTTCAACTTGTCGAGTGTATATACTTGGTTGAAAAATTTGTAAGTGATATTCATTTTTGATTTCGATTCTGCTCGACTATGATTCGAGTTGTATGAGTTATTCTTCTCTGTTGTTAGTTGAACTCGAATGCCTTGAAAATGCCGATGATGTTACGGGATTTATATGATTGAAAACCCTAAATTTTCTATCAAATATAATGTTTGAATTCGTATGATATTTTTAAGCTGACCATTCGATTATTCTTGAGTGATTGTGATTTCTTTAGACTAGTTCAATTTCGTATATTTTGTTATATGATTCTCATGGCTCCGATTTTGACCTTGCTCGATTCCTTGGTCATCACGGCTTTGATTCTCTGTTGACTTACTTGATTTAGTGCAAACATTTTGATTTCGGCGTTGAGGCTTTGTTCAAGTGATATTGGTATGGGTTCACTTTGTGTCTAACTGCATTTGGTCTTGCATATTTGTACATGTCTGAACTTGTGCTAATATGTGTATAATATGCATAATATAGATTTTGTAGCTCTGGTCAACATTTGCTCATCTGCTGTCTACATTCATGCCTGTACTGATTTTGAAATTCATTTGTATTTGCTCATTGATTTGTATTTCCAACCGTGTCTTTATTGCATTGAACTCTGGTTTGTGTTTGAAACTTGAACTCTAGGCTTGTATTCATTTTGTAGTCTGGTTATTCTTTGTTGCATTTTGTGTCACTTCTACTTATCACATCCGTGCTTATACTTGTTGAGGCTGCTGCATCATTGTTGTCACTGCATACTTCGTTTGCATATTGTCTGGTTGCCTCGAGTACATATGTATATATAATATTGTGTTCTTCATGAGTCGGCATGTTGTGACCATGCATTGAACTTCCTGTTGTCTGCATTTGCTTGTATACTACACTTGCTCCTCTGGCTGTTGAGTTGTATGCATGCCTGAAGTCTTGATACATTTTAGTCTTCATGTACATTGATCATAGTCACTTGCTTCAAGGCAATTCGCATACAGTCTTTGTTGTACATGATTGCATGTTTCGGTTGAGTTGCATCTTTGAATCTGGTCTTGGTCTCTTTGTAGTCAGGTTGCTATGACCAGTTCATGTTATAACCGGGCTGGCCTTTGGTCATTGCATTCATACTTCATGTTGTTTGGATTTTGAATTGGTACTTGTTTTCTTTTTGGACTGGTATAGACTGATTTGAACCTAAACCATTGAGTTGTATATGGCTTGCTCCATTTGGTTGGTCTTTCCAGTCAAGTAGATTGCTTGTAGTTGTGCATGCCTCAGATGCAGCTTGATATAATTGTTATGTTGAAGCTTTGCTCATTAATCTGGTTGAAGATGTCTCATGACTTCACTGTGCACATATGAGCATGTTAAGCTGTTATTAATTTTGGACTTCATAAATACATCATTTTATTTCATCCTTTATGTGTCTCGAGTCTGGTTGAACTATCTAGCCTCTGTTGTTGCTGGCTTCATGTGTACATCACTGAATTTTTGGTTGAGGGTTGTGTTAGTTGTCTTTGACCATAGCATTCATGTGTACATTATGATTACACCTATGTTGAATATAGCTTATAGCCCGGGTTTGTCCTTGTGCTCGTGCCGTGACTTTATTTGTATTGCACTTGAGTTGAACCCGGATTTTGATTGGGTTTGACCTTGTGCTCACCGGTCCCTATAAGTTTATCAAGTGTATATCGGTGTGCACAGCCTTGTGACATGTACCATGATATTCTGTGCATGTCAAAAGTTGTTCGTGTTTGATGAATTCAAAATTAAATGATGATGAACAACCCAAATAACCGAGGCTAATAATATTTTCAAAAATCATTTTATTTTACACTGCAAAAATATTTCTTTTTCAATTTTACTATGTCAGTGCTTTCTTTGCAGATAATTCAAATGCTGGATTCAATCTGGAATAGAGTTGAAGAACAAAATGAGTGAATGAGTGATATGTAGTGCGGTGCAAATGTAAATTGAAAATTATGATATAGTCAAATTTGTATTGTAATTGAAAATTGTATATATATAGTGAGAGCTCAGATTTGTACAATTCAAAATTGTAATAAAATATTTATTTGAATTTGAATTCCGCATTATTTATTTTATCCAGCAAATATTTATTCAGTTATGTGAAAATAAAATAGTACAATAACAAATACATTTAAATGAATATATATATATATATATATGTTTATTATCATCAAATAAAAATCATATACTTGCATATTCAACAATATACTCATCTCAAATGGTATAAGTAATTTAACAAATCATTAAAAAGGTTTACTTACTTTAATTTATAGTTAAAGAGGTTAAAGAAAATGTTACTAAAACACTGTTACTATAAACCACTTCTCTTTTATAAATTAAAATTTTAACTTTTAATCTTTATATAAAATGATTTCATACTTATTATTGTCTTTAAAACTTTATTATTAAAGATCCAAGTATCTTCTTAAGGGTTAAAGACAAGTGTTATATAAACGTTATCAGAAAAAACCCATACCCATTTCACACTTAACCATTCCATTAAAACCTGCTTTTCAAAGATTTAATTACATTTAAGGGTTAAAGACAATTGTTTCTTAAACAATTCTACTACAATCCAAAACCTTTTACTTATAATTATCTATAAAATATTCATTATTAAATATATAATTATATTCCTAATTATAATCTTGATTACAATCCTAATAATAACTAATAAGGGTTAAAAATAAATGTTGCTTAAACATTGTTTACAACCCAAAATCTTTTACTTATGTTATTTTAGTTAAGTTCTTGTCGAGTAATCAACTATCTTGTTCCAAAGACGATTGCTTATAGAAATCAGAGTTCATATAATTAACATGTTTTTAACATTCCAATTTAACTGTTCCTCGATCAAGAGGGAAGCCGATAGATTGGAGCGCTATTGCTCATCCCTACTCGAACATCAATCTTGACTTTCACAAATAGCGAAGTCTCGCTTGGTTTTTAGTATTAATAGTAATACTTCCATTCCATATGCAAATAAACCATACGTTCATTTTAAAGTGTAACTTCTTATCCCCTCTTCCAATAATAGTTTTTGAAATTATTTGTATATAAGTTAGAAATGGACTTAAAATGATATGTGTGTGTATGTGTGTGTATGTATAATAGTTTAGCCATAAAGTTACCATACTTAATAAAATTTTAAACAAATTTAAAAAAGGAAGGTGTAACGAAAATTATTTATAATAAAACATTAACTAGTTTTATAGAGTTATATATAATACCTTTTAGAATACTTATAAATAAGTTATAAGTAGTTATATAAAATAGTACTTCTAGAAATAATTACTTCTTGTTGATTTAAAACCTTTTTCTAAAATAAACAAATTTTATAAATATAATCAGAAAGCCTTTTCTTTAAAATTTCAAGACCAACTCTTTAAAAATATATTTAAACTTCAAATTTCTTTTAAAATACTTGTATACCTTTATAAAACTCCTTTGAAAAGATTTTGTAAAAATACAAAGAAAAAAACATTTTATACTTTATTTATAATAAGGACTTTCAAAGTGCATCCATGGCGACTATCATTATATGTACCATAACTTTTATAACTTTGTTTTATAAGTTAAATAACTTTTCAACTCAATTTATAACTATATTTTATACCAATATAAGTGTACAAAGCAATTAAAACATCTCATTCAAAAATCATCATAAAAAGATAAGGCAGAAGAGAGAGATCCAAAATGCATTTATAGCGACTATTTCACTATTAACTTTTGCAACTTTGTTCAACATTTTCCACAACTTTCCAAACATTTCTTTGCTATCCAAAACATTCTAGAAGTGTAGATAACATTCAAAATAAATTATATTAAGATATGCACATAAATCGCCAAATAACATAAGTTAAAGTTATGGGATTTCAAAGTGCTTTCATGGCAACTTTCTCGCTTCAAACATTTACAAACATACATTTACATCACATACAACATATTCAAACATATATACATCAAGTCATGGCTACGTTACAAGTTTTAGAGGGTTTATAAAAGAAGTTATAATACATAGATGTTGCCATTTTCTTTTAAAAAGGGGTCCAAAAGTTATAACTTGCATTGTTTTCATTTAACATTTATATTTTTGCACAACAAACATTTATATCACAATATATACTTGCAAGATGGTGAGATAACCCACCTTTAATCAAACCAAACACAAACTAAATCACACTAGAACAAAATATCACTTCCCACCACAAACAAAGCAAGTCCAAAACCTTCCCATCTTCTTATTACTCACGGCCTAAGGCTATTTTAGTCCTATGGTGCTCATGACGTTGGGCCATCTTGGGCTTGGATGCTTCAATTATTCCACTTTAAGTCGCTAGAAGGTGTTATAAGGATGTTGTAAGGATCATACTAGAGTTTGGTTGGATTTGAAGAAGGTTTGAATTTATTTTGTTTAGGGTTTTATGAAGAGAGGAGAAGTGAAGAGGTGTTTAGACTCTTGATTTTTTTTTGAATTGGTAAAACAAAAGAAAGGAGCCTTGCCCACTTATTTATGGGCTCAAAAATGAAGTATCAAATGACCATAAATTCCCCGCCACCTTTTCTCCATGAAAATGCAGAGCATGCCTCTTACACACACTATACTTCCCTTAAATCACTCTCTAAATCAAGTGTCAATGTCCCCTTAATTATCTCTTAGGTTTTAATTAATTTTGGTTATAAAAGGATATGTGTCAATACTTGTTAATTTGGGCTCATATGTTGTTCCAATGAGTTTGAAAAAAAATTTTCAAGTAAAAAATAGATTATTGATAAAATAATTTTCAGTCACATAATCGATATTTCTTCGAACTATTTATTTTTGCAAGAAATTTCAAAAACGAATTTCTTATCATTAGTTATTACCAAAAAGGAAGTCAATGTAACACATTTGAAATTTAATAGAAATTTAAATAGTAGTCTAATAATAAAAATAAATTAAAATAAAACAAGGACTTAAAAGAAAATTTTCATAGATGTTCAAATTTGACGAATGCATTTGTAGCAATTTTTGAAAGATTTTCTTATATAACACTTTGTACTCAAAGTTAGTATGGAGAAATTATGCACATTGGAAGAATTGAAAAATAAAGTAGAAACTTAAATTTTAAAATTCACAAATCTATACTAGACCCGACCAACCCATGGGGTCGAAAGTCAATCGGTAGTGGTTGACCTAAGGATATAGGTTGTCGATCATTCCTATGTAAAATCAGACGATTTGTGATGCGTTTGAATGTCTAAGATTGCTTCCTTGGCCTGAAGATTTGGATGAGTGTGCCTGATCAAAGTGAAGATTCTCTAACTTAAATCTTTCGGCCTAAACTATTTTTCAAACCTTATAAATTCAAGCATAACCTTACCCTAATTTTCACATAACAGTTTACAGTAATGAAACTCTGTAAAAAAAATTCCCTCTTCTCTAAACCCTAAAATCCTTAAAAATCAAAATAAAATCAACCGAGAAGAATACAAGTAATTAGAGATAGGCAGAGCAAGCAAAGCTAGCATTCGAAGGGGCGATTCTTGGATAAAAAAGGAAAAACTTAGGCTTGAGGTGAGTGAGAATAATTTTAGTAAGATGATTATTACAGTTTGGTTTAAACTATTTTATTCGATTTAGGGTGTTCAAAACCTAATTTGGAACATATAAACACTAAATTAAAATCTATAAACATTTAAACCCGATTTGATTCAAGTACATCTTTTCTGCTAATTAAATTGTAAACCCCTAAATTAGCAAACCCTAAATTTGTAACCTTAATGAATTGAACAAATTGACATGGAAACTAAAATATAGACTGGTCAACTACTAATTAGGGTTCACTGGAAACAGTAAAATAGTAATCAACATCATATAAATTAATGATCAATAATTGATAACTAAAAATGCAGAAAATCCTAATTTTAATACCCGACCGGTTGATCCATGAATCCTGGCAGTTGATCGGTGGTGGTCGATTGGTTAGATCTAGTGATTGACCGTTCACAACATGAATTAAGAGTTTGAATCTCAGCATAAGACCCAACTTAAAGAATATAAATTATATAAATTTGTAAGAAATTATATAAATGGAAAATTGATTATTTGAGCTTATTTCGGGCTAATACACATATAGTTATGAAGTCTGTTCCCTATCAATGGACAATATGTCATCGCAGTTTGGGTAATACTTTAATATCCAAATAACAGTTAAGGGTTGACTAGGGCAATGTATTTTGCAAACACTCAGGAGGTATTCCATAGTGGACACATAACACTGATGGTGACAGCAGGTGAATAAGCCCAATGCTAACAGGGGATTCTAAATGATAGTTAGGTCCGATGCAGCACGATAAGTGGTTATAAAGTAGAAATGAGCTCGGTACTAACAGCATTCCTTGTACGCATGGTTCTGAAGCGACGTAGTGTGGGTGAACCCCAACGTAGTACAATAAGAGGCATTTTGCCGTTACAATCGGGAGATGAACACAGGTGCATACGTGAGTCACAAGGTGAGTTTGCATATGATGAGTCACAATACGAGTTTGCATACGCTGATTTACATTATGAGTTTTCATTTCTTTATTCGTGCCTATACTATATGTTAAAAAGTTGAAAATAATTCCCTAACGCAGATAGTGAGAATAAGTATAAGTCTTAGTAGAATGGCTCAGAGAAGACAGCTAAGGTTCCGAGCATGAACATTCATATATGGTTCTGTTGGTATCCATAAGCGAGGATAGAAGATTAGCCAAATTTGACTAGTAAAGCGTAATTATAATTTTCTGATATGCGTATTAATACATAATGCCCTATACATCTGAGCACATAAGGTAGTTATTGGAATATCTCTTAAATAAGCAAACAATTGCGCATTAGAATAATGATAAGGTTATAATAACTGGGGTGGAAAAATAAAAATTTTGTGTTATAGTGGTCTACGCCATAAAGAAGAGCTAGTATAGATTTTCTATACCAACCAAAAGTAGTAAGCATACTATGGACTTATGGAAAACTTCCCCAGTTAAAATAGACACCACATTTTCACATTAGTAGAAGTGGCAAGGACTCATATTTACTTAAAAGTATGGCTGAAGCATTTTCGTATTGAGTTGGACACCGTATTAGAAAATAAACATGAGTAATCATCTTTGAAAGGATGACACAATTTTATACACTTAAATAAATGTTAGGTATAAGCGGGCTTAGGTAATTAGGTTGTTATTGTCTGCTTCAACGCAAGTGATAAACCAGTGAAAATGTTTTCTAAAAAATTAAAAACGGTTGATATTTGATATATTTTTTCAAAAAGAAGAAGTTGGTTTATGATTTTATACAAAATAATAAGATAAACTACAGGGAGTTTGTTTAAAAAGAAAAAATATAAAGAATATGTTGAAAAGCTATTTTCAATAACTGATGTAAAGGTTTTTTTGTTTTATTTTAGGCACATTATTATGCTTACCTCAATGTGCGCTCTATTTTTAACAATAGAACTTCTGCAAAAATTAAGAGTACGTGAGGCCTAACTTTTGATTTCCTCTTGTAAATGAGAAATGATTATATATCTAAAAACTTTTATAGATGGTTTTCTATACTATAAAATAATAATAATGCTTATAATAATAAGTTAAAAATACTACATTTTATTTGAAAAAATATAATATAAAATATGCGTTTTTGAAAATTTCTTATTTATAAAAGAAGATTTTAGAAATGTGTGCTTTTATGTACATTTTTACTAAGTTAGGTTAATATTTTTGATAATTTAATTAAATAAAATGTTGTGACCCTAGTAAAATGAAATGGTTTTTAAAAATGAATAATGGGTTTTAAAGTTTTTTTTAAAAAACTTACTAGTTTTATAGTAAAGGTAAACTCAAAGGTTTTGATTTAAAAAGGTAATGTGAAAATATTATAACTATCACTTATAACTTAAAATGATATAAAATATGTTGGAGTTAGATAAATAGGATTAAACAGCCCATTAGGAAACATTGACTATGGAGTTCGGAAGCATTGGAATGGTTGGGATAGAGATAAATAGTATCATGAGAATTTAGTAACCTTTTCAATCAACATTTAAATTGGAAGGATAGAGTACCTGGTCGAACTTCCTGTAGTAGTGGAAGGGGAGCACTGCCTTGCGTTTCTTCATTCAAGTATGGATTAAACTATAGAATTTTTTTATAAGGAACATTGAAAAGTATGATTTGGGTAAACCTATATCAGAATAAGGAAATATTAAGTCAAGATCTTTCAGTTGTATTAAAGAATACTGCGGATGCAAGAAGTTTTTTGGATTGAAATGTAAATGGGACAAGTAGGGTCTATTTTAATCTGTACTAAGAGTATTAAGTAACAAATAAGCATTTTCTTTATTACATTAAGCAATCTTAAATGGACGGTAAGTATAAGCTTGGCTCTATTACAACAAGATATTGCTTGGTACCATATAGATGAGAATATGATACATGTAGGCTACGGGCAGTCTAGGTATTATGATTTCTCCTGAAGGCTGCATGCATACTAGGTGGACAAGAATGGAAAGTATCTATTTTATACATGTTATTGAATTTATATATCATAGTAGTTGTGTTCCATGGATGCTTTCATGTGATTCTTGGAATTGTATGGTTGAATGTTGCACGTACTTGAATTTAGAAAAATATTGGGTAGCAGTAGTCCCTGAAACTTATAGATTATGTGATAATTCCATATATGTAGACTTAAATCACTTATGCAAGTAAAAAAACTTGAAATCGGTGTAGAATTTTTTTGAGTAATTGATATGTATTGTAAACACCAAATTTAAAATTGTCATAAAATGGAGCCGGGTTTGAGTAGTATTTTAGTCCATTGGAATGAATTGCACGATAATGTAAATTTCTATAAATTATTCAGTTCTACTACAAAAGTGTAATATTTGAAATAACAAGGAATATACCCAAAAGAAAAGGATGTACAAAATATGGATAGTCACCATATTTTGTACTGTCCATTTCAATAATAAACGGAAGAGGTAATTCTTTATGATTCCAAACCTAGCACAAATTCTCTTTTAAATAATATAGGAAGTTACAACGTTTACATTCCTTTTGGGAAAAGTGTAGTTTTAATGCATTAAAATGCAGAAATCTATAAGTAAAAAACAAAGTAATGGCAGCATGTTTATTAGATTAAAATGGCAAGGAACTATCCAACATTAAGCTATCTCAACTATAAAATGAATAAAATAATTGGAATAAAGTGATAAGAGGTTACATTTGAAAAAAGTATCAGGAGTAGACAAAGAAATTTTTGGAAGTTCAAATTGAAAAAGGTATCCTAGATAAAGTAGTAGTCAAGATTTTTGGATGGATGGTTAATTCTAGGATGTAGATTTCCATCAAGAGAAAGATATGGTTAACTACACACGTTAAAAATTCAGAGGCAATTTTCATTGGAATGAGGATTACAAATTTTATGGTTGGATTCGAGGGACTGAATAAAAGGATTTTTCTCAAACATCCCTCGGATTGGAAGAAGATTATTTTCTTATGGAAATTCATAGAAGACTAACTTAGAATACATAGTCGTGTACATAGCAATCGCACACGCATGAAGTACTCCTTGAGTGATTAACATCATGGTTATAAAGGTTTTAGATTATAACTCATATTAATTTTAGGAATTTTATTGTTAGGATTGAATGGAACGATAGACCAAACTTTCACTTGTAGAACTTAGGGTAGATCCATGTAGACCATAAACATGCTAGGTACCATGATTTTTAAAAGATTTAGAAATAGTTTGGACGTAAAGAGAGATGACTTAAGTTGAGTTGAATTGGAAAAGAAGTTATTCAATTTTTGACATTTGGGAAATCACCGGTTTGGATAGCCATGAGGAAATTGGAGATATAGCAAAGAGCTAAGTAGGAATCACCATAGGAAAAAACACCATCTACATTTATGTTGTTCCATTTGGTATCTAGGAGTTGAGGTGATTAGGCATAATACTGAAAGAGTTAAGGTAATAGGTTGTGTGCTGAGGTTTTTATAGAGCTATTGTTAGTGGGAGCATACTTATGCTCAAGTTATTTAACATGGTGCAAGACGACATCATCTTAGTTAGTAGTAAGGATTGTGAAAGGTTATCGATGCACATATATATGAATTGAAACTTTATGTCGGTAGTGAAAATTAGTTAGAGTAGTCGGGATTTGATTTATAAAAGGGAATGGACTGCACCATATAGGCATAAAGTAAGCATTAATATAAGATACGTAGGATAGTCCATGGAGCCAGTCCATATAAAGTTTGTGGAAATGATTAGTCTACATTAGAGAGCAGACAAGTAGAAAATCCCCAAGGCAATATAGAATACGGCCAAATAATTAGGAATTCGCCATTAGGTACCTATGGAAATGTCTATGCGGTACAGCTACCGTGGTCAAGCCATGTCAGCTAGGAAAATTAAACTAGTTAGGGTTCAGTAGAGAAATGATCGAATTGAGAGTACACCGAAGCTTGAGGAGAAGATCCAAGCTATCCATCTAAAACTCCTTTCTGGTACGTTTCCATTTTAGTTAGAAAAGCATAGATTACCTCAGCATTTAGTTCTAATTTAGGTAGAGACCAATGGTAGAAATAGTTGCAACGTGTCAGAACATGTTACGATAATAGATGCTAATTGATGTATTTGGATGTATTGTTTGGATTGTACTCTTTTATATGTTTAGGACAATATATTCTCTAGGTAGAACACACATTCACATTTTCTCTTATTTATTCTCTACCTAGTTAGATATGATACACATAGATGCTTGACTACTGTTTATCTTATTGAGTATTATGCAAATGGATATTGGATATGGATAAAATGGTTGCACATGCATGTAGAATTACAAGTATGCTAATTTAGGATCTTTTATACGTTTGGATGCATAGCATGGGCAATTGCATGACAAGAGCTCGACTAGATTAGTAGATTGCCTACTCTTTTGCATTAGTATAGGATCACATGCATTTTGCGTTGCGTGTGTGTGTGTATATATATATATATTTCATTAGACAATTTCTAAGAAAAATGATTGCTCGTGAATGATGGATGAGTAGATGGTTGTAGTTATTGGTTGTTGTGTGTATAAGTTACATTTTTCCATCCTTTACGATTTTGGGGATGAAATCGTTTTCAGGAGGGAAAATGTAACAACCCGAAAATTTTATAAAAATTTAATCTGTAGTTTAATAAGAAAATTAAATTAAAAAAACATGGACTTAAAAGAAAATTTTCATCATCGTCCAAATTGGCTATGAAACTTACATCATTGCGTTCGTAGCGATTTTCTGGACGATTTTCATAAATAACACTTCATAATTGAAGTTGGTATGGAGAAGTTACGGATTTTGGAAGAATCAGAAATAAACAAGAAACGTAAAATTTTAAATTCATAAACTTTCACTAGAGTTGATAGACCCGTGAGGGTCGAAGGTCGACCGATAGCGGTTGACCCCGAAAAATAGGAAGCTGACTATTCTTGTATAAAATTGGGTGATTTTTAATGTTCTATGACGTGTTCAAACTGCTAAAATTACTTACTTGGGCTTGAAGATTTGGATGAGCATGCCTGATCAAAGTGAAGATTCTCTAACCTAAATCTAACGGTCTAAACTATTTTGCAAACCCTATAAATTCAAGCCTAACCTGACCCTAATTTTCACACAACAATTTATAGCAACAAAACTCTATCAAAACTTTCCTTCTTATCTAAACCCTAAAATTCTTAAAAATCAAAATAAAATGCGCCTAAAAGAATATAAAGTATTGAAGATAGACAGCGCAAGTGGAGCTAGCATTTGAAGGGGCAATTCTCAGGCAAAGCAAATAGAAAGAGCATATGTAACGACCTGAAATTTTCGATCCCAAAAATTCCAGATAGTTATGAAAAAGAAGAAAGAGATAGAAGAAGAAGAACAAAATCAACAATATCTCACATTCACAGCAGATAAAATATAATAATAAATAATAACTGTTTACAAAAGAATACTATTTCTGTCGATTACATTTAATATACATCAGAGTTCACATACATTCAGTCACTGAATATATACAATTATCAAGTCTCAGATTAATAATAATATAAATACAGCGGAAATACTCTATACGCTATTGCCATCCAGCTCGCCTCCTGAGCTCCAGAACGTATCTACCTGAAAATCTTTAATACTCGGTCTGACCCGAGCATTACACCAAAGTAACACCCGGGTCAGGATGGAAACCAGCGTGAGTAAACCCAACTAACATGGAATATCAAAGAAATGAACTTTTGTAAAACCCGGGTAACTCAAACCAATTTTACAAGTCCACAATATGTCATAGACATAATTTCTTTCACACATAAGTTTCCTAAGTGCCAACATTTCGATCAAATAGTCCAATTCACTTAAAAATGTTTCATTCCAACTTGTTAATCCCACATATCAATTTATAAGAATTCGAAGTGGTTCCGGGTATTATCCAATACCCGATCCCGGCCTTTTCGAAACTCATGTTATCCTAACCCAAGATATTCAAATAAAATACGCAACATTTCATATCAGAGATATTAACTCATCCAAAACATCCAATACCATTCAATCATTCATAGCAAAGCCTAATCACACAAATCAATTCAATTCATTTAAATTGAATTTCAAACCTCAATCACTTAGATTCCTTCATTAAATATTAATTAATTCAAATCAATTAATAAATCAATCCTTTATTATTCATCTTAATTAGTCACACTAGACTAATTATCTTCAATTACATTAAAGAAATTAATTTCAATTAATTTCACAAGATCAATTATTCTTAACCCAAAATCAGTAAGTAAGTAATCTTAATTACTTCATAAATTAGTTAACTATATTAATTACATTAATCCTTCATTAATTAATTTCTCGTAAGTTACTTATTATGGATTAATAAATCTTAATTAATCAAATCTTTAATTACTTCATTAATTTTATAAGTTATTGATTTCCAATTATATTTCAATTTATCTAAATCTAAATTAATTATATTAATTATACCACATTATTAATCATACTTGGTTTATCTCCACCTGAAATGATCTACCTTTTATTTACTTCATTAAATAAATTAATTCTCCTTAATTTAGTTATCTTAATTTCAAGGCAACTATATTTTATTAATCGAATTACATAGCTACTTATTAAACCTCCAAATGATCATTCTAATTAATTTAAACTTAAATTAATCAACCCAAATCATTAATTAATTAATTATTCATTTAAATTATCCTACCTATTTAATGAATCACCAATCATTAAACCTTTATTGATTTTAAACTGAACTATTTCCTTATTTACGATTTAAGTTTGAAACTATTTAAACAAAATCCAAATGCTTCGAGTCAAACAACAATTAACTCGAGAATCAACCAAAACAAAAGTCACATCATTTCAGTGTACAACCAATCAACTTAAACATTTAACCAATTATTTAAATTTAACCATATAAATTTTAAATAGAAATCTAACAGAGTGAGATTTACTCACCTTTGCTTTTAGTTGCAATCCACCTCAAAATTGCCTTGGTTTCCTTGATTTTTTTGACCTTGTATAAACATTAGATAAATTGTTTTCAATATTCGAGACAATCGAACAATTGAAATTTTCATTTTAAGCAAATAAATTGAATTTTAATTTTAATTTAAAACCAATTCCTTTTTACAGAATATTTTAACAATCAAATAATTAAACAGTTGATTAAATAAATTATTTTCCAACTAATTCCCTTTTTAAAATTCCTTTAATAACTAACATAAATTTTAAATAAGTTAACTAAACAAATATATTACTTTTAACATTAAAATGGACAGGTCTACATATATGTTGTATTAGTATTATATTCTCCTTCACCGCAGATTTAAAACAAACCCATTTATATGTTACATATTTTTTTTTTCTTCTAATCTCTTCAGTTTTGTCTATATATATATAATTAGAATAAATTTAAGAGAGAACAATTATACCATGCTACATAATGAACGAGACCCACTACTGCATGCAATTCGAATGCCCACAGCAGCCATTGCGAACCCTAACCATGATTGAAATCTTCCACCGAGACCAAGTCCACCCTTGCTCCGTCCATCGCGGTGTCTCGTGGCCTCCATTCGCTTGTCGAACTTCCATCATGTCGAAAATCTCCACGCGCCGCTTCTGGAAATTCATCGAACGTGAAGCTTGCTATAACGACCCGCCGCTCTGACCGCCTCTAGTCGGTAATTAAACCAACTAGAAACGTTCAAATGACGGATTGTTATTTAGTTTATAACATTTAAACAGAATCAGTCACAGAATCACATAAACAATAATATATTTTATAAATGAACTTTTCTTTTATATACAAATATCAGAGTTATACAATGAATTACATTTTTATACAGCGGAAAAAACATATATCTTTTTAAAGTACAAGAAAAATTTTCTGGAAAGCTTTAGTGAAGTGCTTTCCCCTCTCTCTCTAACTTCGCTGCGAGAAAATCTCCAAGCTGAAAAAATACTCGGTCTGACCCGAGCGTTTATTGCAAAACACAAAAACACTCGAGTCAGGATTAATCTTTATTCAAATAATTAAATTTGCAATGAATTGAAAGAAAATGGTAACAGTAGTAAAGCATGAACAGGTGTGGACAATGGAAACCAAGCCATCGGGTCAGAGGCAACACTCAAATAAGGTAACAGTAAGACATTAAACCACAAGCCCAAGTCAAGATGGGGCTACAGAATGCATTCAAGACTAGACCAGGAAACAGTGAATGGGAAGGCATATGTGAACATGAAGACTGGAATAACTACAAAGGATCAAGGCTGAGACAAACCCAATGCACCAATGCAACAACATACAAGGTGCAGACAACTCAACTAGACAATGGAAACCAAACACAAGTTCAAGTGCTCAGTGCAGACCACAAAATGCCACCAAGCAAACTAAAATAAGCAAAAAGAAGCAACAACATGAATAGTGATATGTAGCAGTGTATATGAACACAATTTATACGAAGTCACTTGGGTCCCTCTTTGGTTAGTTAAGTTTAATACATAAATTTTAAGCACTTACCTGAAATATTTGGAAACATCTAGGAATTTATAAGCTTGACCAATACTTTATTTGAAAATGTTTCCTGACAACTTATTTTAGAATTTGTCTTGCCCAAAAAAACTTGGTTATTACTTTTATCAAAAAAAACTTGTTCAATCTCCTCCTACAAAGAAATGCATACAACTTATTCACTCAGTCTTACATAAACAAGCAGTATATACACTACATTAATTCTCTCTGTCGCATGGTTTACATTTACTTTCTTAGTTCTTTGAACATAGTACACTTTACATTTATTTTCTTAGTCCTTGCAAACACGACACACTATTGAGAGCGGCCACAAATCAAAGCTTCAGGGACGTATGAAAACAAAACATAAGCAAAGATGCAAGAACGACTTTCAAGGCATAAAAATACAAAGGATGTACAAGTCAAAGCAATAAGATATAGGATGTGTGTCCAATTTCAAGGCTCGGCATAAATAAAAGATTTACAAAGTTAGGCATCAGGTAAAATGAGGGACGTGTTCTGAAAGCATGCGAGCAAAGATGAACAATAGGGGGAAAATATGAAACAAGTCAAGGCGCCGGTGCATGATAAATTCTCAAGGCAACAAGGCAGTGCAAACAGGCTCAAAACATTTCACAAACCAAAGACCATAGCATTAAGACAGACACGAAGTCAGTCCCAAACTGAGTACATGCAGGGAAAAAAAATGCTAGCATGAAGTACAATTCGAACTCAAGTAAATGGCAACAACACTACAGGCACCAGATCAGGGTGACAACAGAGACAAGCTCAAACAATAAATATATCAAGAGAGAATGATTTTTAAAACAAACATTGGATTGAGAAACTCAAAACAGAGGTCATGAGCCCACAATAGACTGAATAAAACACTTCCAGTTTCAATATTCAGAGGATTCATATATATTTATATAACCTATTCACAGATATATTAATAACAACAAATTTATACTTTTTATTTATTTATTTATTTTAGAAGATAAGTTACTCACATAATTTCACATCTAGATTGATTAGAAGGGGTGCATACTGGGTCAGGGACATACATGAACAGGGTCAGGGATGACCATGGACAGGTCAGTGAACACATTCAAGTAAACTCAAGTATATCACAAGAACAACTAAGGCAACCAGTTCAATTTACGTCAAATGAAATATATTGTTTCAAACAAAAAATGCACAAGTGCGCAGGCAAATGTACAAGGACATACGAGCACACATGCAAAGTATGGACAAAATTTCAAGTAAGAAATTACCCACAAGCATCAGTTTCAAACAGGTTTTAAGCATAAAAAGAAAACAGTTTACTCACAGGCATCTCAACTAAAGAAGGTGAAGTTTGCTCACCTGTAAAAAAAAAAAAAAAAATTTTTTTTCTTTTTTAGCAGAGACAGTTCCCTTTTCTGAAAATAAAAAAAAACCGGCCCCTTTTTATTTTATTTTATTTTAAGATCAAGTAAGCAAATTAAATCAAAAGTTTAAACATTCACACATTTTATTATTCACATAAATTTTTTCTTAACTTCTTGAGTTTGTGATTAGAACAGTGGCAATTTTTTAAAACTTATATTTAAACTTGTTTAAACCTTTAGTTTACAGTTCAAACCTTTCAGTTTTAATTCCAAGCTAAATACACTTTAAATACTTAAAGGTGTTAAAACAAAGTTAAATTTTCAAAGATTTAAATTATTTCAAAACCTAAAGTTCAGCTTACTTTAACCCAGATTTAAACTAATATCCATAAAGTCAGAGATCACTGAGACATGCAAGCATTTACCAATATCAACAAGCAAGCACAACAAGGCAAATTCACATATTTATAGATATCATATTCAAAGGGAAAATTTTCAAGTTTGCTCACAGGTATTCATTTTCCTTACTACATTTTCCTTAACCAGATTCAAAGATTCAACACATGCAGCAAAAAAAAAAAAAACAAACAAAATTTTTGATAGCATCTGTCCTCATCAGTTTAAAAACAAAGTTTGATAGCATCTGTTCTTATCAGTTTTTTTTTTAATGACAGCATCTGTTCTCATCAGTTTAAAAACAAATTTTAAATAGCATTTGTTCTTATCAGTTCAAATTCAAGCAATCGAGCAAATGATAGCATATAACACCCAACAAACATACATGCAGAGACTTATCTGGTCTTATCAGTTTAAATTAAATTAACCGAGCAAACGATAACAAATAACACCCCAAATCATAGCATGCAACCAAGCACCCAATTCAAACAAATTTAAAAACTTGAATAACGATTAATCGTGAGAAAACTCACCTTTGTCGAAGCGAATTGGAGCAGCCGCGACGAGGCGAAGGAGGTGTCGAGCAAAATTGAAGCCGAAGCCCTAATTTGTTGAAGGAAGACGAACAAAATTCCTAATTTGATGTAGAGGGACAAAAGGACGAGGCCGCCATTTTTTTTTCTTCTTTCGTGATTTTGTTTAGGGTTTGTGAAAATGGATAATGGAGGAACGGGGTATACTTAATCACGGCACCAATATCAAATATGGGCCGACCAAAATTTTCAAAGCCCGAACAACAATCAACAAATTTTCCTCTTATATTCTTATTCTGAATTTCAATGGGTTTTGTTATTACTTTGCTTTGTTATGTTTTTGTTTGAATTATGTTGTTAAAATTTCTCCAATGTAGTTACATAATATTTTTCAAAATTTATAAATATGTTGTTTAAGTTTTTACTATGTGTATATATTTATCTTGTATTGATTAAAATTTTATTCCTTTCTATTTTAAAGAAAAGAAAAATGTTATTTAAAAACTAACCATCCCTCTATTAATTTACATAAACAAAAATTTTAAATCCAAATTATCTTTCTAATCATTAGTTCGAATTTCAATTACAAATTTAATATATAAATTCCATATTCAATTTCAACTCCAAAGTCAAATTTAAATTTTATTCAACATTTTATAGGTTAAATTTTTTAATATTTAATCGCCAATATCCTAGTTATATTGGGAATTTAATTTAAATTATCATTCAAATATTTAAAATTAATTAAATATTTTCAATTTAAATTGTTCAAAAACTCAGGATCGTTACAATCTCCCCTCCTTAAAAGAATTTCGTCCCGAAATTACAAGTAAGGAAAAATGATTGTTAAAATTTCACCGATATTTATATTTTACACAATTTTACCAAGCTCAATTTTTTTTAAATAAATGAGTATAAAATTCATTCTATTTGTTTTATCTCACTAACTTTGTTCATTAACTCATTTGTTCATTATTTTCTACAATCAAGACGCAAAAGTCCTTTACTAAAGTTTTCAACTTACAAAACCCAAATTTTTAAATTTGCAATTCTTCATTTAAGAAATTTACATAGTATAACTTTTCCAAAGCTGTGGACTTTCAAAACATTTCAAAAATCCTCTTCCTTAGTTCATTAGGTTGGAATTTATGTTACTTTAGTTTCAGATTATTGATTTGCTATTTAAAGTTTGAAAATACTTACTAACTCGAAATTTAACAAGTCTATTGTCGTTCTTAAAGACATTAGGCATACGCTGGCCAGGCGCAAGTCTAAAAATATCCAAGTACTAAATATACTTGCTTCAATTCCCAGTGAAAATACTTAAAAATTCTTTTTAAAAATGGATATGGAAAGCACATTCCCCCATGGATCACAGTTTACCCGGCGGTTCCGCTACTATCCCAGTAGAATCGCTTGTAACTGTAGATTTCTCATCTCTTGAATTTCGCCATGGTTGTTGCCATGGATCGCGGTCCACACGACGGTTACGCTACTATCCCAGTAGAATCGCTTATGACCGTAGGCATCTCGCCCCTCGAATTACGCTTTGGCATCTAGATTGCAGTTTACTCAGCGGTTGCGCCACTATCCCAGTGGAATCGCTTGTAACTGTAGGCATCTCGCCCCTCAAATTACGCTAGTCACTCCAACTAATGGAAAACAAATGGCCAATCCAACTAATGGAAATCAAATGGTCAATCCAACTAATGGAATTCAAATGGTCAATCCAACTAATGTAATTCTACGTAGCTAAGATTTTCAAATGGACACTCATCCGAGTTCCAACAACCTTCACAAATTTTAAATGGAAGGTACTTTTCCATACCCTCAATTTGGAAAACATAATATCATATATACATATATAATATTTCATTTCACAATTCGTACATATCATACTCATGTACTTACATAAGTTTTCCATAACAATTACCTTCCAAACTAATGGTTTTCGAATTTATCGTATTCTCATATATACGTTCTGAAAACCTCAATATCTCATACCCATAACAAATAGAGGATTCACAAATTTTCCATTTCATTATCCATTTAAAATTTTCCTCTAAGTCGATTTGGAAATTTAAGGTTATCTCAAACCTAATTCACATGCATAATCCAATTTATTATCGACTTCACACTCGATTTGGATTTCAAGTTACATCGTCAATTCTCAACACATAATTGATGTCTATCGATATATAACCTCTGAGCTCGTACGTCTCAGAGAAGGGTGTTAAGCTAAGAGAATAAATTCTCTGCCACCAACAGATATATATTTAATAGAGATCAGTTGCTATGTCGTCAATTCACAATGTTAGACATACAATCCAAATCGACCATTCAAAATTCAAAGTTCAACTTATATTGTTTTTGGGTGTCAAAGTTAAACTCAATTTAACTCAAGATTCAATCATTTTGAAAATTTCCAAGTTGAACTAATTGTTCAAATTTCCCAAAAATATCTACACAAGATATATTTTTCACGCTTCAACCATTTGAAAACAAATTTCAAATCATTTTTCACCTTTTAATCTTTGAAAACAAGTTTCAAAGCAATTTCCTTAAACGGAAACATTTCCATATATTTATCTATTTTAAACTTAAAATGGTTCACTTAAATCAATCAAATAAATCCTTACCGATTTATTTTAAACTTACGTTCCAAATCCATAAATTTATTTCCACATTTCAAAAATAAATCAATGTTTATTTTTAAACAAATTTCCCTTTCTTTTATAAATTCCATAGTGAATTTACATTTCCAAAATATCTATGAATATACGATTTTCAAATCGATTTCACATATTCATTTTCAATTTATCTTTAAAAGATAAAATCTCAAAACATTCACTTTTCACTTTATCTTTAAAAGATAAAATTTCAAACCTTTCATTTCATATTGGAAAATATTTCCATACTTATTCAATAATAAGTAATTCACAAATCCATTTATTTTCAACACTTTGAAAATATTCGATATACTTAAACCAAAATCAAGTATATATTTCATTCTTAAAGGAAATCATTCTTTTAAACACATTAACTTGAGTCAAAACGAATGTTGCGTAAAACATTGTTACGACGACCCAAATCATTAGTATAGGAATTCGAATTTAAGATAGATATATAAATCCCAATACTAGATAAAACTTTTCCTTTCAGAAATCATTTACTATAACGACGATGTTATAGTCCACCATTTCCTTTTATTTCACTCGAAAACGTCTATTTCAACAATGAATGTTTGAATCTATGCTTTCGATTCTTGACACGTTTTAAAACAACTTTGAAGTGGATTAACTTCACTTTCTGCACATTCAAATTCAAATTCATCACTGAATCTATTAAATCTATTATGGATTTTCATGTTGACAAACATCAAATTTGAAATCTAAGTTCCATTTGAATTTTTGCATTTGCTTTCTATTCCAAAAATAATCAACGAATTCTCTAGTAAACCACTCATCGACTTGGTTCCATTAGATTCATATTTCCACATTAACTATTTTAGGCATTAATCTAAACTTGGAATATAAGCTTTTACATCAAAACTGGTTTTATTCATACAGTTAAGTTGACAAATAGATTTCCTTCCCAAAACGCTATTTTACTAGAATACTTCTTTCCATACAATACCATCCATAGCTTAATACTTTTATAATACATACATAGAAGATTTTGGATTACAAAAGGTAGTATTACAAAATACATTGATTCCTTCAAATACATTAATTGGTTTAAGATTCAGAATTATTAAGGCTATCGATTTCTGGTCTGGTAGTCCGCATCCTTGCTAAACTTCCCCCTTCGGTTTGCACTATTTCGGGTTGTATTGAAGGAGGATTAACACATTCAAAGTCAACATGTCCCCAATTCTTACAGTTTCCGCAAAAATACGAGATGTTCCCATCCTTATCTATCATCCTTACACTTTTTGCTCTAACTGATCGGGCTATAGCTTGCTTTCCATGCTGCCTTTCAGTGCAGTTTCTAGCTATATGTCCAGTCTGGCGACAATGATAGCAGATTGTCGATCTATCGACTGGTAAACCGAGTGCACTCTTCTTCTTTTTCACTTCAGGGCAATGACTAAGAAAATGCCCTTTCCCCTTACACTTAAAACACACAATCTCAGGACGAGCGAACCGGTCATCCACATTCCTTTTCTTTCGCTTCTCTCTGCACGTAACGACATAATGTCCTTTCTTATGACATCGATAACACATAACATCATCATAGGGACCAGGTCCTTGCCTTTCATTGATTTTCCTTTCGATTTCCGCATGTGCTACTTCTGCTTCTCTACGGGCAATTGCTCTTTGTTCACGGCGTGCTGCCTTTTGCGCTTCGGTTTTCGCCATTATAATTAACAAGATGTTTTAAGAAGTTTCCTATCAAAATTTGAAATCCTCATTAGCAGAAGTTGGGTTATTCAATCGTTTTACCAGGACATATCCGTTTTATTTACTAAATCGTTCTTCACAACATTTGAAATCAATTTTTCAAAAGAATTCAGAATCAAATCCCGAAGTTATAGTTCAATAATTCTCTTGATCATAACCAAATTGACATGTCATTTTATTACCCAATTATTTCGGAGATATTCAAAATATTTGGTTTAAACCAATTTATCAATTCACTTAACTTATTTATTTTATTTTTCATAAATCTCACCAATTCGATAATGAGTTTTCAAATGATCGAGACTCAAATTTAAGGAGACCTCACCGAAGAGAATTATCGCAAACCTAAATTTAGAGAGGAGAATTTTCAAAAATAATTCTAATTTTCAAAATACTTTATATTTTAAAGAAAACAATTTTAAACTTCTTAGATTTGAAAACACTTTCTTTAAAGTGATTCTAGTAACTATTCATATTAAACGCCATAAACTAAGCTTTGTGTAAACCAAAGCTCTGATACCACTTTGTAACGACCCGCCGCTCTGACCGCCTCTAGTCGGTAATTAAACCAACTAGAAACGTTCAAATGACGGATTGTTATTTAGTTTATAACATTTAAACAGAATCAGTCACAGAATCACAGAAACAATAATATATTTTATAAATGAACTTTTCTTTTATATACAAATATCAGAGTTATACAATGAATTACATTTTTATACAGCGGAACAAACATATATCTTTTTAAAGTACAAGAAAAATTTTCTGGAAAGCTTTAGTGAAGTGCTTTCCCCTCTCTCTAACTTCGCTGCGAGAAAATCTCCAAGCTGAAAAAAATACTCGGTCTGACCCGAGCGTTTATTGCAAAACACAAAAACACTCGAGTTAGGATTAATGTTTATTCAAATGATTAAATTTGCAATGAATTGAAACAAAATGGTAACAGTAGTAAAGCATGAACAGGTGTGGACAATGGAAACCAAGCCATCAGGTCAGAGGCAACACTCAAATATGGTAACAGTGAGACATTAAACCACAAGCCCAAGTCAAGATGGGGCTACAGAATGCATTCAAGACTAGACCAGGAAACGGTGAATGGGAAGGCATATGTGAACATGAAGACTGGAACAACTACAAAGGTTCAAGGCTGAGACAAACCCAATGCACCAATGCAACAACATACAAGGTGCAGACAACTCAACTAGACAATGGAAACCAAATACAAGTTCAAGTGTTCAGTGCAGACCACAAAATGCCACCAAGCAAACTAAAATAAGCAAAAAGAAGCAACAGCATGAACAGTGATATGCAGCAGTGTATATGAACACAATTTATACGAAGTCACATGGGTACCTCTTTGGTTAGTTAAGTTTAATACATAAATTTTAAGCACTTACCTGAAATATTTGGAAACATCTAGGAATTTATAAGCTTGACCAATACTTTATTTGAAAATGTTTCCTGACAGCTTATTTTAGAATTTGTCTTGCCCTAAAAAACTTGGTTATTACTTTTATCAAAAAAAAACTTGTTCAATCTCCTCCTACAAAGAAATGCATACAACTTATTCACTCAGTCTTACATAAACAAGCAGTATATGCACTACATTAATTCTCTCTGTCGCATGGTTTACATTTACTTTCTTAGTTCTTTGAACACAGTACACTTTACATTTATTTTCTTAGTCCTTGCAAACACGGCACACTATTGAGAGCGGCCACAAATCAAAGCTTCAGGGACGTATGAAAACAAAACATAAGCAAAGATGCAAGAACGACTTTCAAGGCATAAAAATACAAAGGATGTACAAGTCAAAGCAATAAGATATAGGATGTGTGTCCAATTTCAAGGCTCGGCATAAATAAAAGATTTACAAAGTTAGGCATCAGGTAAAATGAGGGACGTGTTCTGAAAGCATGCGAGCAAAGATGAACAATAGGGGGAAAATATGAAACAAGTCAAGGCACCGGTGCATGATAAATTCTCAAGGCAACAAGGCAGTGCAAACAGGCTCAAAACATTTCACAAATCAAAGACCATAGCATTAAGACAGACACGAAGTCAGTCCCAAACTGAGTACATGCAGGGAAAAAAAATGCTAGCATGAAGTACAATTCGAACTCAAGTAAATGGCAACAACACTACAGGCACCAGATCAGGGTGACAACAGAGACAAGCTCAAACAATAAATATATCAAGAGAGAATGATTTTTAAAACAAACATTGGATTGAGAAACTCAAAACAGAGGTCATGAGCCCACAATAGACTGAATAAAACACTTCCAGTTTCAATATTCAGAGGATCCATATATATATAACCTATTCACAGATATATAAATAACAACAAATTTATACTTTTTATTTATTTATTTATTTTATAAGATAAGTTACTCACATAATTTCACATCTAGATTGATTAGAAGGGGTGCATACTGGGTCAGGGACATACATGAACAGGGTCAGGGATGACCATGGACAGGTTAGTGAACACATTCAAGTAAACTCAAGTATATCACAAGAACAACTAAGGCAACCAGTTCAATTTACGTCAAATGAAATATATTGTTTCAAACAAAAAATGCACAAGTGCTCAGGCAAATGTACAAGGACATACGAGCACACATGCAAAGTATGGACAAAATTTCAAGTAAGAAATTACCCACAAGAATCAGTTTCAAACAGGTTTTAAGCATAAAAAAAAAACAGTTTACTCACAGGCATCTCAACTAAAGAAGGTGAAGTTTGCTCACTTGTAAAAATTTTTTTTTTTTTTAAGCAGAGACAGTTCCCTTTTCTGAAAATAAAAAAAAACTGGCCCCTTTTTATTTTATTTTATTTTAAGATCAAGTAAGTAAATTAAATCAAAAGTTTAAACATTCACACATTTTATCATTCACATAAATTTTTTCTTAACTTCTTGAGTTTGTGATTAGAACAGTGGCAATTTTTTAAAACTTATATTTAAACTTGTTTAAACTTTTAGTTTACAGTTCAAACCTTTCAGTTTTAATTCCAAGCTAAATACACTTTAAATACTTAAAGGTGTTAAAACAAAGTTAAATTTTCAAAGATTTAAATTATTTCAAAACCTAAAGTTCAGCTTACTTTAATCCGGATTTAAACTAATATCCATATAGTCAGAGATCACTGAGACATGCAAGCATTTACCAATATCAACAAACAAGCACAACAAGGCAAATTCACAGATTTATAGATATCATATTCAAAGGGAAAATTTTCAAGTTTGCTCACAGGTATTCATTTTCCTTACTACATTTTCCTTAACCAGATTCAAAGATTCAACACATGCAGCAAAAAAAACAAAACAAGCAAAGTTTTTGATAGCATCTGTCCTCATCAGTTTAAAAACAAAGTTTGATAGCATCTGTTCTTATCAGTTTTTTTTAATGACAGCATCTGTTCTCATCAGTTTAAAAACAAATTTTAAATAGCATTTGTTCTTATCAGTTCAAATTCAAGCAATCGAGCAAATGATAGTAAATAACACCCAACAAACATACATGCAGAGACTTATCTGGTCTTATCAGTTTAAATTAAATTAACCGAGCAAATGATAACAAATAACACCCCAAATCATAGCATGCAACCAAGCACCCAATTCAAACAAATTTAAAAACTTGAATAACGATTAATCGTGAGAAAACTCACCTTTGTCGAAGCGAATTGGAGCAGCCGCGACGAGGCGAAGGAGGTGTCGAGCAAAACTGAAGCCGAAGCCCTAATTTGTTGAAGGAAGACGAACGAAATCCCTAATTTGATGTAGAGGGACGAAAGGACGAGGCCGCCATTTTTTTTTCTTCTTTCGTGATTTTGTTTAGGGTTTGTGAAAATAGATAATGGAGGAACCGGGTATGCTTAATCACGGCACCAATATCAAATATGGGCCGACCAAAATTTTCAAAGCCCAAACAACAATCAACAAATTTTCCTCTTGTATTTTTATTTTGAATTTCAATGGGTTTTATTATTACTTTGCTTTGTTATGTTTTTGTTTAAATTATGTTGTTAAAATTTCTCCAATGTAGTTACATAATATTTTTCAAAATTTATAAATATGTTGTTTAAGTTTTTACTATGTGTATTTATTTATCTTGTATTGATTAAAATTTTATTCCTTTCTATTTTAAAGAAAAGAAAAATGTTATTTAAAAACTAACCATCCCTCTATTAATTTACATAAACAAAATTTTTAAATCCAAATTATCTTTCTAATCATTAGTTCGAATTTCAATTACAAATTTAATATATAAATTCCATATTTAATTTCAACTCCAAAGTCAAATTTAAATTTTATTCAACATTTTATAGGTTAAATTTTTTAATATGTAATCGCCAATATCCTAGTTATATTGGGAATTTAATTTAAATTATCATTCAAATATTTAAAATTAATTAAATATTTTCAATTTAAATTGTTCAAAAACTCAGGATCGTTACACTTGCTAACGCCTCGCATCGAAGCCTCACGGCCATCTTCCAAAGTCCACTCTCGATAATCCGTGCCAAGCGCGAGCGCCCCCCTCCTCCATCGAATCCCAATTGGTTTCAGAATCGAAGCTTTTGCTAAATCGAACCGCTCAGCCATAAATTTTGTTTTCCTTTCTTCGTTTTGCCTTTTTTTTATATCTGGTCGCGATTTGTCTGAAGAGAAAGAAGAGGGCCGGATTCAATTATAAATGTTTGAACGATTTTTAGAAAGGGGGAAATCTCGAATTGGAATTGAAAAATGAGGGAGAGGAAAGAGATAATTTTTCGATTGGCCATTAATCTTCTCTCTGAAGATTTTTTCTGAATTTTACGAAGTACACGGCTTCATAAAAGTAGGAGACAGCTTGGTCGACGCAATTCAGCCCTAGGGTGGCTTGCGTACACTAATAAGGTGGCTGAGTTGATTTTTTTTCTTTTTATATTTTAATATTATTAAATTTTCAAAATATCTCGTTACACATAACGCGAAATCTCGAACCCCGAATTAGACATGCCGACAGGCGTTTATAAGGTTTTACCCGCATTCCAAACGCGATGGAACATGTTTCGGAACCTAATTCGGTCATATGCACGAGTTACAGAAGCAAACGGTCAAATTTAAATTAAATCAATTAAAATAGTTCTAAGCGTTTTGAACTGCCAGGGTCAAACGGCACTACCAAAAGCTATGAAAATTGAAATCCGATAATAACTAACTATTACGGATCCAATGGAACTGGTTTCGTCGAATTCCGAGACTGTGCCTCGGAAGGCTATTTTTAAATTCCAATTTAAACGACATATTATTAAAATCGAAAAAATTACCTAAATTAAATTTCAACCATTCTACTACCTTCAATATCGTCATTATAGATTTTATAAGCCTTCAAATTATTTTCAAACTGGCTTAGAATCTCAGATTCAACAATTACCCAATTTCAATTATTAAATTCAATATTTAAACTATATAATTCAATGATTTAATTATCGAGTAAATATTAATATCTTGAATTTCAAGTTAAAAATTAACTTTTAAATATTTAAAATTAATTAACCATTCCAATTTTAAATTGTTAAAAATTCCGTGTCGTCATAGCATAGGCTTAAGGTTAGTGGGAATAATTTTAGCAAGTTGATTATTGCAGTTATGTTTAAACTATTTTACTTGATTTAGGATGTTAGAATCCTAATTTGAAATATGTAAAATTCTAGATTAAAATTTATAAATCATTAAACCTGATTTGATGTAAGTACACCTTTTCTGTTAATTGAATTGTAAAACCCTAAATTTTTAACCTGAATGAATTAAACAAATAGATAGGGAAATTAGAATATAGACTGGTCACCTACTAATTAGGTTCACTAGAAATAGCGATCGACATCGTAGAAATTAATAATAAATAATCGATAATTAAAAATTCAGAAAACCCTAATTTTAGTACGCAATGGTCGACTCTAGAACCCTAGCTATCGATTGGTGTCGGTCAACCGATTAGGTCTAGTCGTCGATCGTTTGCAATGTAAGTTGCGAGTTTGAACCTCGGCCTAAGGCCCAACTTAAACAGTATAAATTATATAATTTCATAAGAAATTATATAAATGGAAAATTGATTACTTAAGCCTATTTGGGTTAAGTACACATGTTAGAGACAACTGGGAAGTCAGTTCGCTATCAAAGGACAATAGGTCATCGTGGTTTGTGTAGCATCGCTAAATTTATCAATTTAAAACTAGTAATTTATTTGAATTTCTGAAACTGAATTTGAGTTAATTTGAGTTAATTTTAAATTTTCAAAACATATGAATATTTTATTTATTTAATTATATATCTGTATATATGTATATAGAATGGATTGAATTTCAAATTTGGAATTGAATTTTTAATTTGAATTTGAGTTTGAATTTGAATTTAAATTTAAATAAATATCTTAAGTAAAATATTTGAATTAAAAATATTAACATATGTGAATAGTTTCATAAATTAGTATTAAAACATCTACTTTTAAAAATTGTAAAAATATAAAAAAAGAGAATATAATTATATAAATAAGAGAAAAATGATATAAAAATTTGTTTAAAATAATTATGCATAAGTAATACAAGTGTTAACTAGTGAGACATATAACTTAACAAGTGTAATAAACTTGAAATATAAAATAAACATGTGTCATCTTCCCTGTTTTTAATTTTTAAGAAAATTTATAGAATAAATTTTAGCTATATAACATTATTACTCTCATTCCTCTCACTTCTTTTATCTCATTTTCAAAAACTTAAGAAAAGTAAGCCTATACAAAATTTTAAATCAGAAAGAAAAATCATCATCAACCAAACTTTATCACAAACTCAATTAAGCAAGATCAACAATCAACCAAACCTGGAAATTAAATCACTTCAAGGATCTAGAGCCTGGAAATTCATTTCTATCCAGAATTAAGGAAAGAGGTTTCAAAACTTCAAATAAACAACACAACAAAGCTTCAGCTAAACAAATCAAAGCTTCATCATCTAAACAACAGGGATCAGAGCATTTTAATCAAATCTAGACAAAAAGCAATTCCAGTTTTCAAGTGGTTAACTTCCAGAATTTCCTCTCTGCTTTCTGTTTTCAGGCTAACTAGTGAGTAAACCAACATTTAAAAAAGTACTTAAGTAAAATTTAATCTGTGCATGTGATTATTGGATTTTATTGTGCTTGCCTGTGTATGTATATCAATGTTATTCTTTGTGTATATATATGTGTTTGATGATCTCTGCATATAATTATGCCTGTTCTCCTCTGTTTCAAAATACAAAGTTTAAAAACAAGACAAAAAATTAAATCTCTTTTCTAATCATGTTTAAGCTTTGAAAATCAAGTATTATATGATTGTTTAAAGCATAAATTATATTTTAAAATTTGCATTCAAACAAAATAAGTTTGAAAATCCTCTAGAATTAAGCAAAAACGGTGAATTGTTTAAAAATATTAAAAATCAAACTACATATTTTGTAGATTCAAGTATGCAGCTTGAATTGACTCTGAAGAACTAAATTATTTAAAAAAAATTCGTGAATTTTTTTTTGAATTTGAGGTCGCATTTTTGAGATAATCAGAAAAGGGAGTTTGAGCTAATTACAGTGACTGGGTGGACTTTGGGTGTCATGGCTTTCGTTGAAGCTTGGTGGTCATCTTGGTGTGTCGAGAAAAATGGTGATGGTGGTGTTCGATCGCCGTGGCGTCGTCCGTAGAGGGAACTACGGTTTACAGGTTGCAAAGTTGAGTGTATGGTTTTGGAGTTGTTCGTGATCGTCAAGGCATCGAGCAAGGCCAGACTGGAAGGGAACATAACTGAGACGTGGACGTAGATGCCGGTGGTTCCAGTGGTTGGAATTGCTTTGACGAGGTGGTTTCTGATGAGGGCGTGAGTTTCCAGTTTCGACTGGAAGACTCGATTTTGTTTTAAGCTTCGCGACGGTTGATTGAGGGTTGGAATCGTTCAGGTGGTCGATTGTCGACGAGTGTGAGGAGTCATCGAAGGTAGCGGCAAAGTGGATGAACTGTGCACGTGCACTGCATTGCTTCGTGTCTGGGTGTGGGCTCGTCGGTAACTCGAAGGGGTACTCGAGTGGGAGGAAGGTTATCTCGGGTTGGAACCCGAGTTCGTGTGTGTAGCCTTCTCTGTTTTGTTTTTTCTTTTAAAACTTAAACTTTAAATAAAAAAGAAAAAGAAAAAGAAAAGGGAAGACGAAGAAGAATTCGAGTTGACACTCGAGTCAGGAACGGATTAAACCCAAAGCAAGGTTGAAAATGTTTTAAAAAGTTCTTGAAAGCTAGGTTTAAAAAATTAAATTAAAATTTGGTTTAAACTATTTAATGATACACGTTTTAAACTATTTTGAACAAAGATATTTTATGATTTGTTAATTAGAATTTTAGAAATGTTAAGAAATTTTTTTCTTAACTTAATTAATTAAGTAATTAAGTATAAATTAAGATGAAATGTTTTTAAACATGTATTTTTTTGGGCAAAGCCGACGGGGTTAAATGGACCCCTACCATTTTATTGCTACACTCGAAAGAGGAGGAAGTACAAGGCAAAAACTTGCAGAATTACAAGGGAAAACAGAGTGCAACAATCACTGGTGAAACACAAAGAAAACACAACATATAAGCATAAAAAAATCCTAGCAGAAGATTCCAGGATCAAAAGCAAAAGAGACATGACAAATATCACGTCTAATCTCCCGCATCAAATGCCTCTTGAAAAGTTATGGTATTAAGCTTTTATCCGGTCGAAAGATGCGACAGTTTCTATCGTCCCAGACCACTTTCATGAATCTTTTGACGACGAATAAGAAAAGTCTATTCAAGTCACTTTTTCCACCTGTGTTATCATAGATATATTTTCACCGCATAACATTGTCTGCTCCTTTCCACCTTCTACCAATCCGCATAATCCAAGACCTCCATATATCATTCAAATACGCGCATTCAAAAAACAAATGCTCTACCAACTCAGGAGATTGATGGCAGAAAACACAACATGCATCAACAGGAACACCTCTGGTTAGTAACTTAACTTTAGTATTAAGTGCCCTATTCATCACTTTCCAGTGGAATAAATTATCAGTCTGAACGTTATCCCTTCGCCATATTCGCCTCCTCCATTTGTTTTTCTCTCCGACCGCCCCAGTAAGGAAAGCATAAGTTTCTTTGATACTGAAGCAAGATGCATTACTTCCCCACTGGACACTGAACCCTCTTTCATTTTTAACTTCACACTTAGCAGCCAAGTTCCAAAATTGCTGAATTCTAAAATTGGAAGTCCTAGGAAGGCGTAATGAATTGCCATGGATAAAGCTCTGAACTGTCGCTTCCTGTCTCACACCAATTTGCACTAACTCGACATAAGAAAGAACATTCCTCAATATTACTCCACTGTCAATCCAAGGCTCGTCCCAAAAACTAATGGCATCACTATGGTTTAGTGTGTATCGGACAAGAGGAAGAATAGCATCCTTAAGCTTGATGATAGATCTCCACGTCCAGCTAATCTTTGAAGGGGCAGTCATATTCCAAAAGTTGCATCCACGAAGCACATGAACCTTTGACCATGTAACCCAAATATTATTTTTGGCAGTAATGTAGTCATAGATGAGTCGAGCCATAGCAGACTTATTCCAGCGGAGCATGTTAATAATTCCAAGGCCACCATAGGCGATAGGCTTTTCTAATTTCTTGAAACTGATAGGGGCAAGAAAACGGCCCACTATTTTCCCAGTCCAAATGAATCTCATGCAAGCTGAACGAATCATGTTGATAAGTTTCTGTGGTAATATAAACGTTCTAGCCCAATAAACTTGTATGGAGAAAATAATAGATTTGGTTAGCGTAACTCTACCAGCTTGGCTCAATAGATTGCACGACCAGGACTCTAGTCTAGCAATTATCTTTTCATACAAGGGCAAACATTGGTTGACAGTGATTTTGGCTAAAGTGATGGGAAGACCAAGATAAGAAACAGTGTTATTACTAATACGTAAAACAGTAATAGAACAAATAGTATTGTTTTGAGAAGAAGTGAGGCCGGATGTCATCATTTCAGATTTAAGGAGGTTGACAGATAAACCAGTAATAGCATGAAAAACATGAAGAGTATCCATGACGGCACTCATAGTAGTGCTGTCCGGAGAGCAGAAAATGACAAGGTCATCCACATACATCAAGGATAAAATCTCCGGGTTAGTGCATCTTGGGTGGGGTTTGATTTGCCCTGATGAAGTCTTAACCTTAAACAGTTGAGTAAGGAGTTCCATTATGAGAATGTATATGTACGGCGATATAGGGTCCCCCTGACGTATTCCATGCATAGTTCCGGAGAAACCCGCACTTGAACCATTAACATTGATCGAGAAGCAAATGGTGGAGAGACATTCCATTATCCAAACAATGAAGGAAGTAGGAAAATTCATACACTGCATAACTTTAACAATGGCTTCCCACCTAAGCATGTCGAAAGCCTTCATGATGTCTAATTTCAGCATAGCTTTAGGAGAGGTGATCTTGTTGTTGTATCCATTCAGAAGCTTATGAGCCAGTAAGACATTATCAAGAATGTTTCGCTCTGGAAGAAAAGCAGCTTGATTATAAGAAATAATGTTATTCATGACAGATTTCATCCTTGTGGCGATAATTTTAGAGATACACTTGTATATTGTATTACAACACGAGATAGGCCTGAAGGATGATACTGAGTTAGGATCGTTGACTTTAGGAATCAAAGCAATGTTTGTGTTGTTGAAAGAAGGAATCAGTTTGGAGTTTTTGAAAAAATTCTTGATCGCACGTAAAACTTCCAACTTGACAATGTCCCAACAAACAAATAGAAGTTCGCATTAAAACCATCTGGACCACCCGCCGACTTCCTATTAAGAGAAA
Organism: Allium cepa; assembly: GCA_030765085.1. Taxonomy (NCBI): domain Eukaryota; kingdom Viridiplantae; phylum Streptophyta; class Magnoliopsida; order Asparagales; family Amaryllidaceae; genus Allium; species Allium cepa. Next base: position 595,379,765 of record CM060928.1, read on the forward strand.
ACATCGCCGACCTGATTTCTTCATCCGTAACAGCAAGTTTCAAGGAGGCATGATTTTCGACAGAAAGCTTAGGAAGGGATGTCGGGTCGATGAGGTTGATGTCAGGAACAAAGCCGTCTCTTTCGTTGAGAAGATTGGTGAAATGATTTATGAAAGCCTCGTCCACTCCCTGTTTCGTATTCTGAACATTTCCATCATCATCATCCAGAATGGTAACAATATTTTCTCTGGAATGCTTCGCCTTTAAGTTAGCATGGAAGAAAGCACTGTTCCTGTCACCATCAGTTCTCCATTTCAGTCTAGCTTTTTGATTCATCATAGAAATCTCAATTGAAAGAGCAGCATAGAACTGAGTTGATATGTATGTCTCCATGGCACTAATTGTAGTATTGTGGGGATCTTCCTGCATGTCTATTTGAATTGCTTTCAATTTATTGTTCCAATAAGTACTTTGTTTACTTCCATCACCAAATCTGTTTGTAGACCATTGTTTGAGAGCCAACTTTGTATTTTTCAACTTGACCTGCAAAATAAACATAGGGTAACCAAAAACAGGTTTCGCCCAGACTTCTTTAGCAAAGTCAAAAAAATCAGGTTCATTAACCCATGTATTAAAAAATTTGAAACTTGATTTATTTTTGATGCTATCTTCCCTGAGGTGAATAATTTCGGGAGAGTGGTCGAAAAGGAGAGGAGGTGGAAGGTGGTTGCATAAGGTAGGCCATTTGGAGAGGGCAAGGTGGTTACCAAAAGCATGGTCGATCTTAGAGTAGGTCCTACTGCCATGTCTACGTTTGTTGTTCCAAGAGAATCTCTTCCCCGTAGACTTAATATCAATTAAGTTAGAATCAATAACTGCGGAACACAGCGGTTGTATTTCATTAAGAGACAACGGATTGCCACCCAATCTGGCAGCAAGCTTGTTACAGCAGTTAAAGTCACCAAAAGTGATCCATGGGTGAGTATCTTGACGTAGCGATGGAAGGTCGAGTAGAAAAGAATTTCTAGCAGCTTTATTATTAGATGCATAGACAACAGAAATGTAAAAGGTATTCGAGGTGATAATATTTTTGGCATGGCAGTGAATGATTTGAGAATTAGCGTATACTTTGGATAGGAGGATCAAGTTTGGATCGAAAACAATGAGAATTCTACCGTAAGGCGCCTCGTCAAGATTGTGAATGACATCCCACCCTGGGTTAATATATTTAGCAGCTTTGATAGCGTGGGTCAGATTTAACTTTGTTTCAAGCATGGCTAACATACATAGGTTATGCTGAAATATCATGTTTTTGCATTGGGTTAGTTTGGTTTCATGGTGTGCACCTCTGACATTCCATGCTCCAATGGTTTGCATCATTGAGCAGTCGAATTTTCAAAAGGGGGGATAGATTTCTTGCTTCGAAGAACCATATTCGATGCATTGCTGTTGAGAGGAGAGTGAGATAGAATCTTACTTTGTTTTGATTTTTGTAACAGAGGGGAAGATATAGTTGACTGAGGTACATTAATTAGCGAAGAAGAGATTTTTTGGGGGGAAGAGTATAGAGTTGAAGAATTAGCGGTGGCAATGTTCAGGCTACTAAAATTAGATGTTGAAGATATGCTTTGTGGGGGGTTGACAGTATTAGTGATTACGAAAGGAGGAGCTGGGTCGTGACACTTGTGCACGTGCCACTGTGCACGAAGGAATCTGAAGAAGTTATTGGCTGATGAGAAGAAGAGCAATTTTCCTAGTTGTTAATAGCTGGATTAACAATTTCAAGAGGGATAAAAGACTTGGTATTCAAAGAACGAGATGCCATGTTTGTAGTTGTTGGCAGTGAAGAGATATGAACATCAGTGGTAATCCCACTGCTTTGAGTAACTCCCGAAGAAAAAACTGAAAGATCAGGTGGTGCTTCGGGGAGAAAAACTTCAGATGCAGTGTTTTGAGGTAGTGTTGTAATAGTACAATTTAAACCAACTGTAGCATTATCAGTTGAAGCATGCAAGTTACCAACCGAAAGAAAATTAGCCTCATGTGGATGCTCCATTTCCAATTTATTATTTTCAAGCATTTGACCATTATCATTTACTCTTTTACCTTCCACTATTTGAAGAATATCAAAACTGTTACTCACCGGTAACTCGAAAATAGTATCAGCAACTAGAAGGATCTCAGTAACAACCTCTGTCCTGTCAATATCCAACACATACTCCACGTTATGTTTTTGATTTCCTACCTTATCAGTTTTCACTTCATTCTCTTTGTTTATTCCTATATTTTCCTTTAACTCTTCTCCCTCTTTGCCAACTGTTCTCGCTCTATCTTTTTCACTGTCTTGAAAATTTTTCTTACTGATCTCCCGCCTGTAACTCCTATTCGTTCCCATCTTTTTCTTGTTGTACCCGACCCTTTGCCATGTTTGAACTTGTTTGTTAGTCTTTTCTTTGATTTTTGAAAGCCTTTCCTTGTGCTTATTTCCTGTCTCCTTGCCATAATCTGTAGTAACAGTTTCAACCTTCATGTCACACGATTCCTTAACGTGGCCGAAGGAGTTGCTTTGAACGCAAATGTGTGGTTTCTATAAATACTCTACATAAATACGCTGAACACCTCCATCAGCAAGGCTAATTAGGAAATCATTAGGCAACTCCCTATTAGGCTTGATTTCAATCATGCACTTCGCAAATTCCAATCTTTCAAGTCTCTCAGTCCTTTCATCCATACATAGCAGTTTACCTATTCGACTACTGATCCAGTTAATGCCAAGGTGAGACCAGGCAAAAAGAGGAATATTGCGAAGATGAACCCACACATGGACTGAGGGAACTGAACCACATACATTGCTAACTGCAGCATCATAAGGCCTAATGATAAAAACTTTATTGTTCATAATGATGGGGTCGCCAAGTAAAATTTTGCTTTTATCTTCTTCAGACGACAACAAGAAAAGAAATATAACTCCATCTGATTTAACTTGCACAGAACCTTTTAGTTTCCAGATATTTTTCAACTTAGCTACTACTGAAGAGTATGACAATGGTTTATCATGGAAAAAACCCACCAAGTATTCATTCCATACAAAGGAGCCTGCCTGAACTGCTTCATCAACCAAGTCAAGCACATCATTAGAGTAGGATGGAACTAAGTCAACAGGCTTGTACTTCCCCGCGTTGAGAGGCTTGCGTTTAAATAAAGAAGTCCAAGCTTGTTGACTGTAACTAGGTAGGGAACGTGATGGAACTGTATGAGGAGGGGAGAGAGGAATGGCGTTTGTAGGAGAGATGGGAGGATTACCTAACAGAGAAGAACGGGATGAAAGGAGCAAAGGAGGAGGTTCAGGCGGGTATGGAGGTGGTTTTTGCTTGGCAGTAGATGCTAGGTTAGAAGGACAGTCAGTGATGGGATGGGTGATTGACATGGTGGATGGGGAAAGAACTGACAGGGGGGACAGGGGATGGAAGAACAGGAGAAAGTGGAACGAGTGGTACGGGGAAGGACGAGTTGGTACATGGAAGGATGGAATGGGTACGGGAGGGATTGGAGAAGACGACATTTTTGAATATATAAATGGATTCTAATTCGATTTAACTGTAATTTTAGGTAATTAATCTAATTGTTTTATCTTGAAAGTTAGTTAAGTTTTTATGATTAAAGATTACTTAAATTAATAAGGTAATTAAAGTTAAATTAATTAATAATTTAGAATTAATTTATAAAGGTTTAAAGACTAATTAATTGTTAATTAAGAATTAATTCAATTAAGTAATTAAAATTAATTAATTTGTAATTAGAGGTTAGTTAATTAAATAATTACAGATTAATTAATTAGTGATTAGTTATTAATTAATTAAATATTAGTGATTAATTAATTAATAATTAAAAATATATTAATCATGTGATTAAGGTTAATTAATTATGGGTAATTAATTAAGTAATTAAAATAAATAAATTATAATTTGAAATTAATTAATTAAGTAATTAAGCATTTTATAATAGATAATTAAGGATTAATTAACTAATAATTAAGGATAATTTAATTTATAATTAAGTTTTATTAAGTAATAATTAACGTTATTAATTGATAGTTGAAGGATAATTAATTAATTAATTTAAAGATAATAAGTTTAATTGAGAAGTGATTTATTAATTAAATGATGGTAATTAATCAATGATTGATTATGCAAGGTTAAGTGATTAGTTCTTAAGTAATTAATTAATTAATAATTAATGAAAGTAATTATGTGGTTAATTAATTTAAACCACACAATTTATTCATCTTAATTGAAGATGATTGATTATTACTGAATGGCGTGTATTGGTTTGAAATCTCTGATATGTGATTTTGATGCTATGTAATATGAATTGCTTTGTGCTGAGCTGTGATATCTGTGATGAATATACTTCTGTGTGAATTTGAAAACCCATCGGCCCGTAAAACGACACTTGAATTTCGATGCGACAAGTAGTCGGATTTCAGTTGGTTATCCGAAATCTACATCGAACCTTGATAGTGAATCTTTGTGAATGATATATCCACGTGTTTTAAATTGAGCATTCACTATTCGGTTTAGCCAGGAGAGGTCCGTGTCATATAACCCATTTCGAATAGTGATATGACGAAATGGATAGCTTTTGAAGACGATGGTGAAGACTGGGCATCTTCGAGAACGATAGGATAACCTGTCGAATGACTCTGCATTGAGTTGCTCCGGTATAGAGATCTCCATATGTGATGGGGAGTCCGATCGAGATTGTGGATGCCCGGATTGAAAGGACTTATTTGGAAGTGCCTTCGGTTCTGTTCGAATCCGGAACAGACTTGTATGTTTGTATGTCTGACATTACAATTTGAGATATAAAGCTGACTTCTTTCAAATACATTTCTGTTGGTGGCGGAGAGTTTATTCTCCTAGCTTAACACCCTTCTCTGAGACGTACGGGCTCAGAGGTTATGTAGTTGAAGGTTATTAGTGATATATTCCCAATTTGGTAGTGTGGCATGTCGAGTGATGCTGATCATTTGTTGATCGAAGCATGGATTTTGTGAAAGCGTAGCTTTGTGGACGAGACTTCATCGAACCTCACAACCCGGTTATGGTCGAAACATGAATCTTTGCAGCAAGGTTATTTAGGGGTAGCGCCCTCTGAGGATATGCCCATTTCTTCTAGATTATGAGTGGTATCATGGTATGGAGCGCAGATACATAACTTTGTGGTTGCTGCAAAACTTATCGCATTGTGATTGTTGGTTGAGAAGCGCTTTAGATAAAGGTTGGTAACGACCGGGAGATGGCATACTCGTGTCAGTAGTTACCTAGCTACAGAGGTAACCCAGCCTTGTGTTGGCAGAGATTTGGTTAGGTTCTCGAGGACGTCCCTCCAGAGGCGTTCCATTTTGTATAAGAAGTTCCTTTGCCTGACCTTTCTTTGGAAATCCAAGCAAAACAATACGAGCCCTGTACGGTTTTAGTTAAATAACCTGCCATGTAACATGGCGATAACCTGCTACAAAACATGGTGGCTATAGTAGGCATACAATAATGATTGTATGCTGGCTAAGATTAATATTGTACTTTCGAAAATGTTTTCTACACTATGCTCTAATTATAATATCAAAAGAGTTTTCTCGTATTAAGCATGTTTGACTATCATAAGAAGAAATCTCCTCCAAGTCTGCGATTGCATTGTGTGTGGTGGGACGTCTTATGGTAGTTTCATTTTCCAAAAGCATATCAGTTTTCTTTTATAAACTGTTTTTATTTCAAACAACTATTTTTGTTTACTCATACCAGTCTCATGACTGACCCGGAGTTTATTGTTCCCTTCCTAAACTCTGGGTGCCCATAATTTTCACACGGAAGCCTAGAAGCAGGTTATCCGTGTTTTGGAGCTAGCTTGGATTTTGAAGTCTTTTGGGAACTGTTGAATTTTGGAAGCTTTTGGATTTCGAAATCTCTTGAAGTGTTGGAGTTTGAAGACCTTATTGAAGTTAAAGTAGGTTGGAAACTTTTTAAAGTTTCTGTTGTCATTTTAATGTAGTATCATATGTGTATCACTCTGATATTGGTGATCGTTGTTGTAATGGATATTGTATCAAATTGTATCTGTGTTATGTCAATGATATTCATTTTTCCACTTTTTATTTTCATCTAATGTTGTTATAAGCCCATCCGAACTGGAGTTCAACATTTGAATCTCCGGCAATCGAATACAAGTGAGGTATTTGGTGTCGATTTTCCATCGCTGGATTTCGGGTCATGACAAATGGTATCAGAGCTAAAGGTTGAGTAAGAACTTTATCTACGGAGTATAACACATTAGGTGGCTCATTAGAGATAGGGTGAAGTATACCCTAGAATGAGTATAAACCCTAAAGACCGAAACCCTAAATTTTTTTGGTCTATTCTTTTTTACTGTTGATATTCCCTAAGATATCTTGTCCGTATGCCTAAATCAAGTTTTCTTACTATTTACAGATAGTGAGAATGAGCGCAAGAAGAGGACAAGGTAGGGGACGAGGAAATACCACTACAACCGGTCAAGTCCCTACAACAACAGCTATGCCTACTCAACCTCAGCCGAATCGGGATGATCTATATAAAAGCTTTTCGAGACTGGGTGGAAAGCCGTTTACTGGCAAGGAATCTATTGTTGAAGCCCAAGCTTGGATCCGATCCTGTGAAAGAATTTTGAGGGGATTGAAGTTGAAGACGATCAAAAGTGATTGATAGCTTCTTGGCAAATCCAAGAAGAAACATTAGCTTGGTGGGAGACAATTATTGTAGATGAGTCAGAAGATGAGTTTACTTGGAGACGATTTAAGGAAGTGTTTGAGCAGCGATATATTCCATCTGTTGGTATCTATCGAATGTACCAGGAGTTTATGGATTTGAAACAGGGAAGTCTATCATTTGAGGAGTATTTGAATAAATTCAACGAATTGTCTCGATTTGGTCCGGAGTTGGTGAATACACCTTTGAAGAAAAATAAAAATTCATTCGGAGAATGAATAAGGAGTACCACAAGAGGATGACAGCCCACATAAAAGAATCTTTTCGGATTTGATCCATATGGGATATCGATATGCTACCCTAGATATGTAGAAAGTTCCGAGAGAGAAGGGGAGTTCAAGTAGTTCGAATGGAAGAAAAGAAAATTCGAAGGGAAGAGGCCGGATCAAGGCAAGGAGAAGAAGAGGAGTAATCAGGAAAACTCGGCTAGAAATATTACTTGTTACAACTTTCAGGAGGAAGGTCATTTAGCAAATGATTGTTAGAAGCCAAAGAAACAAATAAAGAAAGATCAACCTGTGAAGTCAAGTCGAAGAACCAAGGAATGCTATTGCTGTCACCAGCCAGGTCATGGAGTTAAAAATTGCCCGAAAAAGAAACTGGCACAAATAGCGAAAGTGTTCGCAGTAAAATATGACCCCTCAACTTCAAAGGCAGATAAAGAAAAAGTAGTTTTGGAAGGTAACCTTAATGTTGACGATAGAGTTGTTAGAGTTTTATTCGACACAGGAGCTTCACATAGCTTTATCTCCCAACAAATCATGAATAAATTAAAACTTAAACCTAAATTTATTGATGAACCTATTTGCGTGAAGAATCCGGGGGTGGTCCCGCAAATCTTTGTCTATATTGTGGGAAAGTGCCTATCTCATATTCTGGCCATCAATTTCCTATCAACCTTTATGTTCTCGACTTCATTGAATTTGAAATCCTACTTGGAATGGATTGATTAACGAGATACGAAGCCAAATTAGATTGTAACAATCAAACGATTCTGGTTAAAACAAAACTTGGAGGTTTCATTTAAATTTCTTGTGAAAATCCTAGTCTAAAAAGGGATAAGTTGATGTATACATTGGGATATCCAGAACCTAGTCTGGAGTCCATTCCTATTGTCCAGTATTTTCCCGACGTATTCGAAGAAGTAAAGTCTTTGCCCCAACATAGAGAAATAGAATTCAGAATTGACTTAGTTTCGAATGCTCGTCTTGTCGTTCATGCAAGTCGCAGGATGGCACCCAGGCAAAAAATTGAACTAGTTAAGCAAACTGGTGATTTGCTGAATAAAGGACTGATACGTCCTAGTGTTTCCGAATGGGGTTCAGCTGTGGTGTTTGTGGCTAAATCTGACGGATCCTTGAGATTGTATGTTGACTACCGCGATCTCAATAAACAAACTCTCAAAAACAAGTTTCCTTTACCCAGGATTGACGATCTTTTTTATCAACTTCATGGCGCATGATTCTTTTCAAAGATGGATTTAGCCCATGGATTCCATCAGCTGCGAATTGCCGAAGATTGTGTTCACTTGACTGGCTTTAGGGGTCCGGACGTATTCTACGAATGATTGGTCATGCCTTTCAGACTAACCAACGCTCTCGCGTGCTTCGTAGATTTAATGACCCGTGTATTTCGCGAAGTGCTGAATAAATTTGTACTTGTATTTATCGATGTTATCCTAATATACTCCAAAACTGAAGAGGAGCATGCTGAACATCTTAGAATTGTTTTGGAGATTTTGAGAAGTAACATTCTATTTGCTAAATTTTCTAGATGCCACTTTTGGGTCAAAGAAGTCAGATTTCTCGGCCATATTGCTAATGAAGAAGGGATTTCTATTGATCCTAGCAAAATTTCCGCTATTCTTGACTAGAAGAGACCCACAACTCCGAAAGAAGTTCAAAATTTTCTGGGTTTAGCAGGGTATTACCGGAAGTTTGTTCAGGATTTTTCTAAGATAGCTAGTCCATTAACTAAGCTAACAATGAAGAATTCCAAGTTCAATTGGACTCCGAAGTGTGATGAAGCTTTTTAGGAGTTAAAAAAGAGATTGACTACTGCTCCTGTACTCGCTATTATCAACGGGAACCAAGGCTTATCTATCTATACTGACGCTTGTGGTGATGGTGTGGGTGCAGTGTTAATGCATAATGGGAAGGTAATTGCCTTTGCGAGTAGACAATTACGCCCGCACGAGAGAAACTACCCAACACACGATTTGGAGCTCTTGGCTGTTATTTTTGCCTTAAAAATTTGGCGACATTATCATCTAGGTAAGAATCTCCTTCAGCTTTTCTAAAAGAAAATTTTAAAGTTCAACTCAACTTAATATATACTTAATAAATCCTTCTTATTTTAGGTGAAAATTTCGAATTATTCATCGACCACAAATCTTTGAAATATCTCTTCACCCAGAAAGATTTGAATCTACAGCAACAAAGTTGGTTGGAATTTCTGGCATCCTATGACCTAGATATTCAATATACACCTAGAAAAGCCAATGTGGTTGCCAATGCTCTAAGTAGGAGACATGTTGTTCATGCATATCTTGTTGTCACTCCTACTTTCCTTGAAAAGATCGCCAGTAAGCAGACAGAAGACAAGTTTCTTCAAGAAATTTGTAGAAGAATATGTCGAGGTGTGGATTCCAGCTTTGGAATCGATAATAATGGAATTGTATGACTGAAGGGTAGGATGTGTGTCCCTGACATTCCGGAGCTGAAACGTGAAGTTTTGGATGAATGCCACAAGTCCAAACTTTGTATCCATTCAGGAGTCAATAAAATGTATCGTGATATCAAAATAACTTTCTGGTGGAAGACAATGAAAAAGGACATATCTATATATGTGAGTCGTTGTGCTACCTGTCAACTAATTAAAAGCGATCAAAAGAAAATGGAGGGTTTACTTCAGCCTTTAGAAGTACCGAAGTGGAAATAGGATCAAGTATCGATGGTTTTCATCGACGGGTTGCCACGAATTAAGAAAGGAAATGAAGCAATTTGGGTTATAGTGGACCGTCTAACCAAACTGCTCACTTCATCCCAATGAAATCCATCCGGACAGCAGTAAGTTTGGCAGAACTATATATAGAAGAGATTGTTTGTCTCCACGGTACACCCAGTAGTATAGTAAGAGATTGTGGTCTGATCTTCACTAGTAGATTTTGGGAGGCATTTCAAACCGCATTGGGAACAAAACTGAACTTCAGTACTGCTTATCACCCACAGTCTTATTGGCAGACTGAAAGGATTAATCGAATTTTAGAAGACCTTTTACGAGCTTGTATTCTCGACATTGTGGTTCTTTGAAGGACCATTTACATCTGGTTGAATTCTCATATAACAATAGCTATCAGGCCAACACCGAGATGGCTCCTTTTGAGGTTTATATGGTCGTCCGTGTCGATCACCTGCATGTTGGATCGAGTCAGGTAATAGACTTGTCCTTGGACTAGATATGATTAAAGAAGACATGGAGAAAGTTGATTTTATTCGAAAGAAATTTATAATTGCTCAAAGTTATCAGAAGAATTATTATGACCGTAGAAGAAGAGATTTGGAATTCTAGGTTGGAGATTCTGTATTTCTAAAAGTGTCTCCAATGCGTGGCGTGTTAAGGTTTGGGAAAACTGGTAAGTTGGCACCACGATATATTGGTTATTTTCCTATTATAGAGAGGATCGGTCCTCTAGCATATCGAGTGCAGCTACTCAGCTGGTTATCTGGCGTGCATGATGTGTTTCACATTTCTAACCTCCAAAAATATGTGCATGATCCAGACTGTATTATTGAAGAAGCCGCTCAGCAGGATTTATAAATCACACCAAATCTGGCAGTAAAGAGAGAATCGATAAAGAGCATTGATCGTGATGAGAAGCAGCTGAGGAACAAAATTGTGAAACTAGTTAAAGTGTAATGGAGTGGCGATCCAAAGGACTGCACTTGGGAAACAGAGGATAGTATGCAGAAGTCATATCCCAATTGCAGAGTGGATATTACGGCTTGATTGGTAAGCCATTTCTTTATCTTTTATATCTTCCTATATTCTTTGCTTGTCTTTCTCTCTCTTTTTCAAATTTCGAGGCTGAAATTTTCTTAAGGGAGGAACCTGTAACATCTCCAAAATTATCAATTTAAAACTAGTAATCAATTTGAATTTCTAAAATTGAATTTGAGTTAATTTTAAATTTTCGAAACATATAAATATTTTGTTTGTTTAATTATATAGATATACTGTATATAGAATCGAATGAATTTCAAATTTGAATTTGAATTTTTAATTTGAAATTGAAATTGTATTTGAATTTAAATTTAAATAAATATCTTAAGTAAAATATTTGAATTCAAAATATTAACATATGTGTATAGTTTCATAAATTAGTATGAAAACATCTTATTTTAAAAATTGTATAAATATGAAAAAGAGAATGTAATTATATAAATAAGAGAAAAATGATATAAAAATTTATTTAAAATAATTATGCATGAGTAATACAAGTGTTAACTAGTGAGCCATCTAACTTAACAAGTGTAATAAACTTAAAACACAATATAAACAAGTGTCATCTTCCTTGTTTTTTAATTTTTAAGAAAATTTATAAAATAAATTTTAGCTATATAGCATTATTACTCTCATTCCTCTCACTTCTTTTATCTCATTTTCAAAAACTTAAGAAAAGAAAGCCTATACAAAATTTTAAATCAGAAAGAAAAATCATCATCAAGCAAACTTCATCACAAACTCAATTAAACAAGATCAATAATCAACCAAACCTGGAAATTAAAACACTTCAAGGATCTACAGCCTGGAAATTCATTTCTATCCAGAAATTAAGGAAAACAGTTTCAAAACTTCAAACAAACAGCACAGCAAATATTCAGCTAAACAAATCAAAGCTTCATCGTCTAAACAATAGGGATCAGAGCATTTTAATCAAATCCAGACAAAAAGCAATTCCAGTTTTCAAATGATTAACTTCCAGAATTTCCTCTCTGCTTTGTGTTTTCTGGCTAACTGGTGTGTAAACCTACATTTAAAAAAGTGCTAAAGTAAACTTTAATCTGTGCGTGTAATTATTGGATTTTATTGTGCTTGCATGTGTATGTATATCAATGTGATTCTATATATATGTATATATGTTTGATGATCTGTGCATATGCATGTTCTCCTCTGTTTCAAAAAACAGAGTTTAAAAACAAGTCAAAAATTTAAATCTCTTTTCAATCATGTTTAAGCTTTCAAAATCAAGTACAATATGATTGTTTAAAGCATAAATTATAGTTTAAAATTTGTATTCAAACAAAATAAGTTTGAAAATCCTCTGCACTTAAGCAAAAACAGCGAAATGTTTAAAAACGTTAAAAACCAAACTATATATTTTGTAGATTCAAGCATGCAGCTTGAATCGACTCTGAAGAACTTGATTTTTAAAACAAAATTCGTGAATTTTCGTTTGGATTTGAGGTCGCATTTCTGAGATGATCAGAAAAGGGAGTTTGAGCTAATCACGGCGATTGGGTGGACTTCGGGTGTCATGGCTTTCGCTGAAGCTTGGTTGTCGTATGGTGGTGTCGGGAAAAGTGGTGATGGTGGTGTTCGATCACTGTGGCGTCGGCCGTAAAGGGAACTAGGTTTTAGGGTTGCGAAGTTGAGTGTCTAGTTTTGGGGTTATTCGCGATCGTCATGGCATCGAGCTAGACCAGACTGGAAGGGAACGTACCCATGACATGGACGTAGATGTGGGCGAAGGCATGGTGGTTTCGGTGGTCGGAAATGCGATAACGAGGTGGTTTTTGATGAGGGTGTGAGTATCCAGTTTCGACTGGAAGACTCGATTTTTTTAAGCTTCGCGATGTTTGATTGAGGGTTAGAATCGTTCAGGTGGTCGATCACCGACATGTGTGAGGATTCATCGGAGGTAGCGGAGGCATGGATGAACTATGCACGTGCACGGCGTAGCTTCGTATCTAGGTGTGGGTTCGTGAGCAACTCGAAGGGGTGCTCAAGTGGGAGGAAGGTTATCTCGGGTTGGAACCAAAGTTCATGTATATAGCCTTTTTTGTTTTTTTACTTTAAAATTAAACTTTAAATAAAAAAAAAGAAGAGGGAAGATGTAGAAAAACTTGAGTTGACACTCGGGTCAGGAACAGGTTAAACTCGAAGCAAGGTTGAAAAAGTTTTAAAAAGTTTTTGAAAGATAGTTTTAAAAAATTAAATTAAAACTTGGTTTAAACTATTTAATGATACATGTTTTAAACTATTTTGAACAAAGAGATTTTATGATTTGTTAATTAGAATTTGAGAAATGTTAAGTATTTTTTTCTTAACTTAATTAATTAAGTATAAACTAAGATGAAATGTTTTTAAACATGTATTAATTTTAGGTAATTAATGTAATTTTTTATCTTGAGTTAAGTTTTTATGATTAAAGATTACTTAAATTAATAAGGTAATTAAAGTTAAATTAATTAATAATTTAGAATTAATTTGTAAAGGTTTAAAGATTAATTAACTGTTAATTAATAATTGATTTGATTAAGTAATTAAATTTAATTAATTTATAATTAGAGGTTAGTTAATTAAATAATTAAAGATTAATTAATCAGTGATTAGTTATTAATTAATTAAGTGATTAGTGATTAATTAATTAATAAATAAGAATAGATTAATCAAGTGATTAAGGTTAATTAGTTATGGGTAATTAATTAAGTAATTAAGATAAATTAATTATAACTTGAAATTTATTAATTAAGGATTGAATAATTGATAATTAAGGATTAATTAACTAATAATTAAGGATAAGTTAATTTATAATTAAGTTTTATTAATTAATAATTAAGGTTATTAATTAACAGTTAGAGGTTAATTAATTAATTAATTTAAAGATAATAAGTTTAACTGAGAAGTGATTAATTAATTAAATGATGGTAATTAATTAATGTTGATTAAGCAAGGTTAGGTGATAAATTCTTAGGTAATTAATTAATTAATTAATAATTAATGAAAGTAATTATGTGGTTAATTAATTTAAACCACATAATTTATTCATCTTACTTGAAGATGATTGATTATTATTGAATGTTGTGTATTGGTTTGATATCTCTGATATGTTATTGTGATGCTATGTAATATGAATTGCTTTGTGCTAAGCTGTGATATCTGTGATGAATATACTTCTGTGATGAATATACTTCTGTGTGAATGTGAAAACCCATTGGCCCGTAAAACGGCACTTGAATTTCGATGCGATAGGGAGTCAAATTCCAGTTGGTTATCCGAAACCCACATCGAACCTTTATAGTGAATCTTTGTGAATGATATATCCACGTGTTTTAAATTGAGCCCTCACTATTCGGCTTAGCCGGGAGAGGACCTTTGTGTCATATAACCCATTCCGAATAGTGATACGACGAAATGGATAGCTTTTGAAGACGGTGATGAAGACCGGGCGTCTTCGAGAACGACAGGATAACTTGTCGAATGACTCTGCACTGAGTTTCTCCGGTATAGAGATCTCCATATGTGATGGGGAGTCCGATTGGGATTGTGGATGCCCGGATTGGAAGGACTTCTTTGGAAGTGCCTTCGTTTTTGTTCGAACTCGGAACAGACTTGTATGGTTGTATGTCTGACATTACAATTTGAGATATAAAGCTTATTTCTTTCAAATACATTTCTATTGGTGGTGGAGAATTTATTTTCTTGGCTTAACTCCCTTCTCTGAGACGTACGAGCTCAGAGGTTATGTAATTGAAGGTTATTAGTGATATACTCCCAATTTGATAGCGTGGAATGCTGAGTGTTGCTGATCATTTGTTGATCGAAACATGGCTTTTATGAAAGCGTAGCTTTGTGGATGAGACTTTGTCGAACCTCACAGCCCGGTTATGATTGAAACAAGGATCGTTGTAGCAAGGTTATCTGGGGGTAGCACCCCCCGAGGGTATGTCCATTTTCTTCTGATTATGAGTGGTATCATGGTATGAACCCCAGATACTTAACTTTGTGGTTGCTGCAAAACTTATTGCTTTGTGGTTATTGGTTGAGAAGCGCTTCAGATAAAGGTTGGTAACGACCGAGAGATGGCATACTCGTGTCAGTAATTACCTAGTTACAGAGGTAACCCGGCCTTGTGTTGGCAGAGATCCGGTTAGGTTCTCGGGGATGTCCCTCCAGAGGCATTTCATTTTTTGTAGGAAGTTCCTTTGCCTCACCATTTGTTGAAAATCCAAAAAAAACAATACGAGCCCTGTACGGTTTTAGTTATATAACCTGCCATGCAGCATGGCGGTAACCTGCTACAAAATATGGTAGCTATAGTAGGCATACAATAATGGTTGTATGCTGGCTAAGATTAATATTGTACTTTCGAAAATGTTTTCTACACTATGCACTAATTATGATATCAAAAGAGTTTTCTCGTATTAAGCATGTTTGACTATCATAAGAAGAAATCTCCTCCAAGTCTGTGATTGCATTGTGTGTGTGGTGGGAGGTCTTATGGTAGTTTCATTTTCCAAAAGCATATCGGTTTTCTTTTATAAACTGTTTTTATTTCAAACAACTATTTTTGTTTACTCATACTAGTCCCATGATTGACCCGAGGTTTATTGTTCCCTTCCTAAACTCTGGGTGCCCATAATTTTCACACAGGCAACCTAGAAGCAAGTTATCCGTGTTTTGGAGCTAGCTTGGATTTTGAAGTCTTTTGGGAACTGTTGAATTTTGGAAGCTTATGGATTTGGAAATCTCTTGAAGTTTTGGAGTTTGAAGACCTTATTGAAGTTAAAGTAGATTGGAAACTTGTTAATGTTTCTGTTGTCGTTTATTGTAGTATCATATATGTATCACTCTGATATTGGTGATCATTGTTGTAATGGAAATTGCATCAAAGTTGTATCTGTGTTATGTTCAATGATATTCATTTTTTCGCTGTTTATTTTCATCTAATATTGTTATAAGCTCCATCCGAACTGGAGTTCAATGTTTGCATCTCCGACAGTCGAATACAAGTGAGGTATTTAGTGTCGATTTTCAATCGCTGGATTTCAGGTCGTAACAGTTTGGGTAATAGTTAAATACCCAAATAAGAATTCATAGACACTCGGGGGTGTAATGTAGTGGATGTACAGCATTAATGGAGACACTAGATGAATGAGCCTGGTGCTAACAAGAGTTTCTAAAGGACAGTCAGGCCCGACGTAACACGATAAGTGGTTATAGAGTAGAAAGAATGCTTATATTAACTAGATTCCTTGTATGCATGATTCTAACGTGACGTGGTACAAGTGGACGCTAACGTAATATGATAAACGACATTTTGCCACTATGATCGAGATATGAACACATGTGCATACAATGAGTCATATATCAAGTTTGTATTTTTTTGGTTCTCCCTCTTCAGGCATAGTGATGGTATAGGAATTTATAGGAGAGCAGTTCCCACAAATCACCTATGGACGGTATTTTCCTATTTGATAGTTCTAGAAGCGTTCACCGGTCATTCTTGTGATGTTTGATTTGTAGTTCAACGCTTTGTGTTAGATAAGAACCGTTATGTGTTGGACCTTAGGAGTTTATGGATACTTGTAGCATGCCCTATATCACTTAGACTAGTATTAAAGATAATCGCGCATGATCGTCACATGTTAAACTTGTACTTACTCACTAGACTTTTGTCTAACCCACCCCCTTTGTGACGACCCGGGTTTCTAACCCTAGAAATCCGTTTCATCTTGAAGAAAGAAAGGGATGAGAAAATAGAAGAGATAGAGAAGAAAGAACAACAACATCAGAATCTCACAGCGGAACGAATAAATTATTTTAATCACATAAGTATTACATAATATACAACATCAATCAGAGTTATACAGCTAGTACATCACATACTAGACAGTTAAAAATACCTATCTCGTTATACAACTCGATACACAATACAACACAGACAAATAACTCAGAGATACCAACACAGCGGAACTATATATATATATATAACTACAACGCTGAAGCCTCCTGCTCCATTGCTCCTCCAGAATTCGTCAAAGCTAACCTGAAACCCTTGGTTACTCGTAAAAATTTGAGTACCCGAGAGTTTATGAAAAACAAAAATAAACTCCGGGTCAGACATGGGTCTCGTATGAGTAACAGGTTAAAGTTGCTTAACTTTGAAAAACACTTGAAAACAAAAGGTATCACGTAAGACTTCCCACAAATAAACATGATAAGTTTTTACCCTACGCTAACCAAATCATTTAATAGGAAATTCAGTGATATTATAACAGGTCTAGGGTTTTCAAGTAAATAGAAAATAGCCGAAATTGTTACATTCATTAAATTCCAGCTACTAGCCACAAAAGTGGGTAATACAATCAAAACCGTTGGCACTTATTGGATTGTGGATTCCATACAATGGCAGGGCTACTAGGGTACCGTCCGTCGCAGTACATGGCCTAGATCAACATACCGAGGAGTATGCCCGCTCCCCTACAACACAAGGCCGGAACCATTCCTTACTGAACAGTCCCGAACAAGACAACTCCTACAGTTGGAGCTCACACTTGTCCACACAGCCAAATAAAAAGGGACATCTAGACAGGGAAAAATCTTGTCCTGCTTGGGCATGATCCACCTAACCTTGCTGCACCTCCCCTGTTTTAGCCATTCCCGTTGATGAGGCTTGAGGCTGCGATTACCTTTAGAGAACACATCTCTTAGAATGCTCATCGTCTACCTGACGATGTTCTGAAAGCATTCAATCCATACAAGTTCGTTCCGGGTTCGAACGAAACCGAAGGCATTATCTCGTTACACTCATTTTGGAATCACGCTCAAAGTTAACGACAATAACCCTTGCATTCTGAATCTTCATCTTCACTTCAGATTCACGACCTATCGTTAATTTGGATCGATGTGGTTTTCAGACTTCCAAATATGGAAAACCCGATCCCGGCCTCATCGAAATCCAAAACGTGTCTTTTAAAGCCAAGTTGTTTAAAGTTTAAAACAACTCAGTTCAATTATCCATACACGCAGATAGATAATTCACAATATCATAATTGATAGTCAACATCAACATAAACAGATAATCTATATTATCATCACAATAGGTAATCCATATTATCATCATACTTAAATCAGAGCATACCTATCACATAGCATTCGTTAATCTCATATTTGAGATCTAAATCTATTCAAAATAACCAATATCATCAATCCATATATAAGCAATCATATCAGTTATAATTAATTTAAAATGAATTAAATTAATTATATCATCTCTAATTAATTTAAATTAAATTAATTACTTTGCCATTTTAAATCCTGCTTATATATCTATTAATTAATTGTCCATCAATTAATTTCTAATCATCCAATTATTCAATTTAATTAATCACTCTTACATCCTAGTAATCATCCTTTAATTTAATTCACAAATTAATTAACCTTAACTAAAAACAGAAATTAACCTCTAATTTCTTATTAAATTGATTAACTATAATTAATTACTTAAATCTTTAATTACACTAATTAATTTCTCTTTAATTACTTATTATTGGTTAATTTATCTTAATTGATCAATTCTTAAATTACATCATTACTTATATTTTTTAATGATTTTTAATCCATCTTAATTAATTACCCTTCTAAATCAATTACTTTAAGTAATTAATCTTAATTAAATCACAGTTATTAATCACCCCTGATTAATACCATTCAGTAATTAACTTCCTTTAATTCCTCCATTAAATAAATTAATTACTTCTTAATTAAATTTCTTTAAATTAATCCCTTGATTAATTATGCAAAGTAATTACATTCCAATTACTTTCATCATTAAACCATATTCAGTTAATTACATCTAGTAATTATCATTAATTACTTCCCTAAGTAATTATACTTATCACATCATCAAATAATTATTTAAATTAATTAAATTTAATTAATTAACTTAAACAATTCATATTAAACTGAATTAATTATCCTTAATTACTTCCATTACTTAACAATTCACTATTGCTTATCTTAAATAGTAATTTGATTAATTGTTAAAATTAATCCCATTAATTGATTATTTCATAATCTTAGTTAATGACCTTCATTAATTATTTACAATTCTTTAATTACTTTTCCTAAAGTAATTAACTAAGATTTATTATCTATTACATTTTTATTAACTTTAATAACTCATTAATTATTCCTTAATTAATTCATTAATTTATTGCTAATCATTAATTAAAAATTAAACCTTATTTAATCAATGATTTCTTAATTACCAATTGATTTACCTTAAATTAATTAACTTATACCTTATTTAAATAAATTTAAACTCTTAATTTCTATGTTAATTAATTCAAGTCATTAATTATCCATTTAGTTAACTTAATAATTACAAATCCTTAAGTCTTTTAAACCTTTTTCTATTAAATGATCAATTTATCATTAATAAGGTATTTTAAAACAATTTAACTTAAATTTACTTTTAAATTTCATTTTAAATTTAAGATTTAAAATGAAATTAAATTATCTTAACAAGTTTAAAACAATTCCAAACTCCTTTTTATTTTACAACTTAAAGAATAATTATCTTAAAATAAAAGATTAAAAGAATTTAAACATGATTTCATTTTGAATTCAAATCAAATTTAAAAATTCACTTTATCATTCAAATTTGTTTAAAGCAAATTTAAATTTAAAAACTTTATTTATTTAAAAACTGAGATTCAAACTACTTTTGAAACCAAACTTAACTTGATTTAAACCTTGTTTAAATATTATTTTTCATTTAAAAACCCAGTTTTAAAAATTTTATAAAACTTACATGTTTTAAAACCTGTAGCTAAAATACCTGAGATAAACAAAAACTTCTTCGAGGAAAAACCTAAATTTCTTTGAGTCCAACACTCGAATCACTCGAGTGAAACTCGAGCAACAATCCTCTGCAACACAACTTCACCAGGTCTGCTAATAGTCGAGACAAAACCCTAAATACTTCGAGTAAGATACTCGAACTACTCGAGTAAACTCGAGTTCCATCCTGATCAAACCCAGAAACAATAAGCATCAACACAAATGTGCACTGTGCACATGCCCAGCAGCCTCGGTCGATTCCGACCATCGACGGCGATCTTCCCACGTCCACTGGCATCTCCAAAACCCAACTCGATCATCAGAAATCCCTCAACTCTACTCGAAATCAAATTTGAGTTTAATAACCAAACCTGGAAACCTAAGCGCATCTCCACCTCAACCTGGAAACGTCTCGTTCCCCACGCTCCGACCATCGTCACGTCTGAAACTTCGGCGTCGCCTCCCTCTTCACGTCAACTTCCACCTCCCTGAAGCTCGCTGCACTCGATCGCCTCTGATCATCGAACGAGACGAAACCAAAACTACTGCAAAAAAAACTAGGTTTCTCGAGGAAAAACCACTGCCGCATCTTTCTTGGTGAGCTTCATCACCATCATCCATTTTTCCTAGCATCTATGATCACTTATCTACCATCAGAGAAAATCTTAACCTTCCCAATCACTGGGATCACCAGTGATTCCCAAAAACCCCAAACAGACAAACTTAAAACTGCTCCTATATCCCATTGCTAAAAAAATATGATTTTTGTTTTTAAAATCAAGGCTTTGTATAGGGATTCGAGTCATATATCTGAATCAATGAACTAACATGTTTGAAATCTTACTGATTCTAAGTTTGCTCTACTCTTATTTGTTTTACAGAGTAATCAGGTTCTACTTTATCTTAATTACAAATATATTATTTTTTAACATAAATCTATACTAACAACAACTTTTGTTTAAGCCTTAATTCCTAACTGGGATCAGATCAAGTGGTAAAGACTTTTATCAAAATCTTAGTTTTACACAAACACAGTCAAACAGGTACATAACAGTACTTATGTATATATATACACAGAAGAATCATCACAAACCAAGCATTCAAAGCATACTCATTTACAGGCAACTGATAGTTAACATTTATGTTTTAAAATATGAAGTTATTTACCTTAAAGTGAAGACAGAGCAGTTTTACTTGCAACTGTTTGATTTTTGAAAAGCAGTTTGAATTTGAAGCTTTAGATTTTTAACAGGATATCTTGCAGGGTATACAATATGCAGTAATTTCATCTCACAAATACCCAGAGAAAAGAATATATACAAATATTCACACAAATACATTGAGCATCCAAATATTAGCATGCAACAGATTTTAAAACTCAAGTTATTTAAAAGTGTTACTCGCCTGAAATGAAGACAGAGTACCCAGTTTTTGAAAAACAGTTTGAAAATCTTTTGAACCTCTTTAAAAACTGAAATGTTCTGAAACTTGAAAATTTCGCACTAAAAATCCTTTTACTTTGAAGCCAATAGTTGTTGAGGAGATGCTTGATTTCCAAGTTGAATATAAACATAACAGGCTTTGGGTTTTTTTAAGGTTATTTTAGTTGAACTTTTCAAAGAAAAGGTGCAGACCTTAATTCATTTCTGGTTTGCAATGTTTTTGGAACGAACAAGAATAAGTAGAGATGTATATATATAGAAAGATAAGCTTGGTATAGGGTAGGTGTTATCTGGGTTTGCATATTTGCCTGGTACACTGTTTATTCTTGTTTTATCAGGCAAGATTTTTTTTAAAAAAAAAAAGGAGGCTGAAAGGATTTTTTTTAAAATATATTTTAAGTAGACCAAATGGTGTTCTAGTATTAAATGAAATGTCCTTTATGTTGTATACATATCTTATTTCGTATGTATTAAGATATTTCCTCTTTTGTCTTATTTCTTTCTTTGCTCTTGCCTTGCATGTGTTACAGGCAACATACATATCTCATTTACACTTTGTTTCTTTACCTGTTTTGCTTTCATACCTTAAGTACTTAATATTTTCTTTTACTTGCTTTGCATAATCACTTAGAGGTTACATATAAGATTCCTTTACTTAGTTTGTTCTTGCTTGGTTATGCTTATGTACATATATGAAGTTGTTTTAGTTATTTGTTATAATTTTAACTTAAGTATTTAGTTCTATGCTTATTTTTATTTATCTTTTGTTTTTAAACTTTAACTATTAAATACTTAATTTACTTACTATCTATTTTTATACTTATGCTTTAACTATAAATTTGATTTATACTTATGCTAACACCATAGATGTTTATGTATTTATACTCATTTTAATACCATACATTTGATTTATGTTTATGTTTAATACATTTAAGATTTGTTTTATTTTAAACATATTTGAAAGATGTTATTTCAAATTTACAAATCAAAGCTTTCCTATCAAAATACACATATATATATAAATAAATTTAAGATAACAATTTTTATTCATATTAGAAATCCATTTGTAAAAAATATTACATTATCAATATAGTTTAAACATAACTCATTATTAAATTAAAATAATTCATAAAAGAATTTGTCTTCTTATTTAATAAATTACTTATTTTATCAGCTACATAAAAACAAAACAAACCTTTTTATTTAATTTTAAACTTAAGCTAAAATCAATTTTAAATAATTAAGTTTTTGTCTTGAGTATTAAAATCATATGGTTATTTATTTAATACCTTAATATCAAATTAAATCCAATTTTTAATTTATCAAAAATATTGAAATAAGAAAACACGCCCATGCCTATTAAATTTAAAACAAAGATTATCTATTTATAATATATACAGATATGTATACATTACAATTATAAAACAATTTATTAGCCTTTAAAGATAGATTATCAGTTTAAATATTTATTTTAAAGAAGATTATTAAATTTAATTCAAATTCATTATTAACATTATTGTCAAATCAATTAAATTTTGACATAAATTATTAAATTGTTATTGTCAAAATTTCCGGGATATCACAATCCTCCCCCCTTAAAAGAATTTCGTCCCCGAAATTAAAACAAAGGTAATTTAATAATCTAATTACAGATTTAATTTTTAAACACAGGCAGATATCAATCAATCAATTCATCCAATCTACAAATCTAATTGTCCAAATAAAATTCTAAATGGAATTTTCTCGAGTTTTCCCAAATATAAATATTGGGATACTCTCTTTACAGAATCCAAACAATCAATATTACTAAGCTAATTAGTTTCTACTCATCTGGATCTACAAAACAAATCAAAATATCAGACCAAACTCAAGTCTGACTCAACAACCGAAATTCCCTGAACTGCTGGTTCTATATTCAGAGATAGTTCATACACGTACTCTCTCAGGGATACGTGAAACACTCCGAATTCCAGTTATCCAAACTGGCAATCCACTCCTGAAGACCAAACACTAATCCTGAGAAGAACAACAGAAAAGATCCAAATGTCTCGAAGCTAGCTTCCCAATCTTATCCAATCTTATAGTTCCTATTGATCGAAGAAAAATCCAACAACAAAGTCTCTAACTACGAATCTCCGTCTTTTATTCACAATACTCTTCGGACGATCCTGGCTGCCTACATCCTTCCTGATCAGCTCAACACTTGCTGATGTCCTTAGAAACAACTGAACCAAAGACAATCCAACAAAATGATCTTTCCAAGATTGACCAAAAATCAGAACACAAACTCAATTCCAAAATCAAGAGACTGATCTTACTTCTCTCATATGGAAAGATAATACAGATGCATTCCAATCTGGTCTTAAGATCCTGAAAAATTTCCAGTAGAAACTCTCTAATCCAAACACTGAAAAATTCCAGTTATTTCCAACTAAAACAGTTGCCACCATGCTTCCACTGCGCAACTCTAACTGAGCAGATGAAAACGATGATGACGATTACGAGCATAACTGGACAACATATCCCAGAACTATGGTTCAACAGATCTACTAAAGAAACTTCGGAGTTCCTCCAAAACCCGAGCTGCTTCACTAAACTCATTCTTCAGAAACCATCCTACTACTAAGCTGAACCATCTGTACCACTCCTGGAATCCAGTCGATACCAAACTCAATCTCCAGACACGGACAAAATTCCAACTTCCTGAAGACATCCAGAAAAATCAGATAACCCAAGAGAACACTCAAACAATCGCAAGTTGCTTTTGTGATCAATCTAGCCCACTACCAAAGAAAAACTGTTTTTTCTTTAGCCGACGCTTAATTAGCCAATCCATCGAAGAAACGGGTCCACTTAATTACTTCTGAATTCCATTCCAGAAAAACTCCTAAGCCAGAAGATCTCTTGCCAACACCGAGAACATTCCAAGCTGCACTGCTGCCACAGATGCTAAAGAATTCCAAAATAAAGCTCTTCGAGAACTCGGACCTCGAACCAACAGTAACAGTCTATTGAACTCAGCCCAACATCAAAGCAGATACACCTCCTTAACTGATCCCAAAGAAACATCTTCGGAGACTTCCATAGTCATTGTGTATCATCACACAGCTACTACATCCTAAGGTAAGATATCCGGACTTGCTCATGCCAAACCGATAGGTCCAAACTCTAGCTCATCTAAACTTACGCTTCTACCAAGTTCAAACCATAATGAAAAACCCCGGGTAACTCGTACTTCTCCACGAGTTCATTACCCAATATGTCCAATACTTATTCCATGATCAATTTTTAAATATTCGAAGGTCCATAATATTCCATGTAGCCTATTAATTTTACACATCCAATCTTTATAGAATCAAGTAGATTACCCTATCCATCAGCCAATCTCTAATCACAAATTAATTGTTCTTTAATTATCAATTAATAAATTTTTGGTTATTAGTTTAGCTTACTTAAAAGTAATCAATCCTTAATTATTTTATAAATCAATTAATTATCCTTAAATTTACTGATTAATTAACCATCATTTATTCATATAGCATATATCACAGATAAATCATGTGCAATTAAAACAGATGTATTACAGGGTAATATCTCCAAATAGTCATCACGATCCGGATATTCAAAGATCAATCAACAGAAGTCATCAATGTATATTACAATTAGCTTAAATCAACCTATAATACATTAGATTGTTACTTAAGCATTAACCAAAATCTTGATTAATAGATCATTAACTAATTAACTTATTTATTTCGAAACATTATATTAATCTCATCTTAATTATCAATGAATCAATCTTCTTTTATTACCCTTAGTTATTTTATTAAATAAACTTAATTGCCAAGTTGTTATCCACTAATTGCTTACGTCAAAACATACTAAATTTATTAATCATTAATTCTTAATTAAATTTCTACATTGGTCAAATTTTTATCATAAATTAACCTTAATTGATTAATTTGAAAATTTATTAATTCCAAATCTTAAATTACTTAACCTTTCTTAATTTCCTTACTATGAATTAAAATTAAAACCTTTATCTTGCATTTAGTAAAACTTTTTTATACTTAATACTTTTAAAAGCTTCACATTGAACAAACCCAGGCTGATTCGGGATTACCCCGAGTTGAATCCCCAAGTTACCATCCCTATTTCTCCGAGTTTCCCTCCGAGTTTTCCCCGCGTTTCATTTCTTCCTCAAAACTTTTTTTTTTTACTTAAAACAGATACACTCGTACTCTCACTAACAACGCGAGCTTACCCCGAGAACTAGTTCCACTGGCTCGAGCATTTACTCGAGACACGCATGGATCTACCACCAGTCTCCAGTTCTTCACCGTGCACATGCACCTGCACCGGAGACCTCTCCGTTGACCGATGAACCTTCCTACACGCCATTCGTCGCCATTATAACAAACTCAAACCACCAAAACACTTGCATTACTTACAGATCAAAATCAAGGTACTTGGATGAAAAACTGGTTTTAGGAACTACGACCAAACTCCCCTTGACCCCGTGCTCCAACCATCAGATGAGGCGAAACTCTGGCCACCTCAATTCCGATCATCCATATACCTATTCCACTTGGTTTCGTCGAACTGGATCACCTTGAGATTATACACAGACCCTAAATCCAACTTCAACCTAACCTAGGTTTACAAAAAAATTCACATCGGCACCGACGCCACAGAAGACTATTGTCCTTTCTGTCATTTTTGCCAATCACTTTGAACCTTCACCTAACTTCAGACAAAATTCCGACCATCCTAACGTTCATGGCCATCAGAATTTGCCCAGTATTCCAAAAATAGTGCAACCCCAATATTTACTTCATTTTAAATTTAAAAATTATGATTTCGATCTTAAAAATCATGTTTTTAGATTAGAGTTTCATTTTATATCCCTGAATTGCTAAATTAACAAACTTAAATTTTACTCAAAACCATATTATCCTATTCAAGTTTGGTTTCCAGACAAACTCCTATCTTATTTTCACTTAAAAATGAATTTTTAAATCTAAATCTTACAATCAACAAACAAATCATGTTTAAATCCTAAGTACTGACAATAAGTAGATCTAGAGATGTTGGGTTCTTTGGCTTAGTATCTAAGTCTGAACTAGGAACAAGCAAAAGAAAACTCAACAGCCAGTGTCCATCTATCCATATATACACATACAGAACTCCACCAACAAGTATATCCACACAAGCACCTTCGTTATTTGAAACTAGAACCTCATTTAAGATTTTGTTTTAAGGAAGGTAGTTACTCACCTGATTCCCGGATTAAACAGAGGACACGACCTCTTGTTGTTGGAAGCTACCAGCCTGGATATTGTTTCTAGAGTCTTGCTTTATTGGTGATAACAGTTTGATCAAGTTGCTGTTTATTATGTTCAAGTTGTAGCTTTTCCTTTTTTTATACTCAAGTTTACTGATGAACGAATGGAAACAGGCAAATGATATATATAAAAGGATTGTGAACAAGTTTGACGTATTTTTACTAGTACCAGATTTTCTATTGTACTGTTAGATTTTATTGGTACATTGATGAGCAGAGATTTTTATTTGTTCAGTGGATGATAACTAGTTTTTGGTGGCTGACCCTTGAACTTGTTTCCAGGTTTGCCACTATATTATTCAGATATGTACAGGGTGAAGTATACACATGTACTGGCTGTTTTCTATTGTACTATAAAAGATTTTGTTATAGGCTTAGTTTTCTGGAATGCTAAATTTTATAAACGAGCTGGAATATGAAGATGTACATATAGAAAAGAAAGGTGTACAGGGAAGATGTATTGTACTAATAAGATTTATTTGTTTAGTTTGATCAGAGATTTTTCTTTTAGATGGTAGCTGATATGATGTATTGTACAGGGAAGAATGTATTGTCTTGTTTTAGAAGCTACTGATTTTATAATATGTACACTTAATTCATTTTAATGAATACACCCATATATATATATATATATGACTTGTCTTATTTCTTGTTGCTAGTTCTGGTTTGCTTCCAAGTGATTTATAGATTATTATATTTTTAAGATTCTTAAGTATTTATTTTTATATTTACATAACTAAAATTTTATTTGTTTTATTTCTTTTTTTTTAAAGTTAAACTATCCAACGTATAATTTTCTATTTATTACTTGCTTTCATACTTCTATTGATGATATATATTTACATTTATCTTATCATATCTTTGTTTATACTTATGTTAATTTATTGTTATGATATAATTTATTTTATAATTCACTTAACCATAATTTATTTGAGATATTATTTATTTCTAATATATACTTATCTTTATTTCTTATAAAAGTTAACTACCCAATTAAATTTACTTATTTATTATTTATTATTAAATATTCATGTTAATTTCATAGTTCCTGGTGTTTGTATATTTATTTTTATAACCATATTTTATTTTACACTTATGTTACATATCAATAAGATGTTGTATTTATATTGAAATACATACACAAATCTCTGGTTAAGCTTATATTTAATTATTTAGATTAAATTCTAATTAAAATAATATTGCTAAATTTTCGGGATGTCACATTCCTCCCCCTATAAAACTTTTCGTCCTCGAAAAGGAACGAAGCCAGAATTTATAAAAACGCTTAAAATCAGATAAATATTCTTTGATCATTTTAAAATGCCATTAAATATCCATATAATATTATTCCAAAGTCGTTTTAATACAAATGCTATTTTAACTTGATGTTTCAATAAGTCCATCTTCGTTCTCAGAGAGATTCGATCATACGTTGATCAGGCGTAGGACTGAAAATCTATAAGTACTCAGTAAACTCGTTTTCAACACCCAGTGAAAATACTATATAAAATAATTTATTTGAAAATACAGAAACAATTTGAAAATAGAAGAAATATCTTTGGTGAGAATGCTCTGGAAATCATCATTCCCATCCATGGTCGCAGTTAACCCGATGGTTACGTTGCCATCCCGACAAAATCCATAGATAACTGTAGCCTCTGCTCCCCTCGATTACACCATGGAACCCGCTACAGATCGCAGCTACAACTGGGGTTACGTAGCTATCACAGCAAAAACCCATATAACTGTAGGCATCAGCACCCTCGAATTTCGCTGCCAAAATAATGAAACTTCTCCACTCCACTCGACCATAGATCGCAGTCTACCGATGTTGCGTTGCCTTCCCGGCAAAATCAAGTGTAGACTGTTGGCACTCATCCTCCACACGAATTTCGCTATGGTCCCCACAGTAGATCGCAGCGACATCGAGTTACACTATCGTCACAGCATAACCCAAATGCCCCTGTAGGCATCAATGCCCTCGACTTTCGCTACCCAATAATCCTCAGGAACTAGTTTGTCCGGACTCCTCACAGGATCAACTTTAGAACCCCCCTTGGGGCTCAAGGCAGCACCACCCGATGGCACTCCTGAGAAGTTCATTACAAGGGAGCGCCTTTTTCCCCAGAGCCATCATCAAAACACTTTATACTATACATATAGTATCTTTCAAATCATACACTTAGTATGAAATTTATCAAAGCTCCTTTACACAAAATCGATTATCCCAAAATCGATAATTCTCAAACTAGGCTTTCCAAATTCAATATTGATTTTACCCAAAAATCAAAAGCCTTTCCAAATCCAAAGGTTTCCAAAACCTTTTTCCAAATTCCTTATAAGATCCTTTATATATATATTCAGATATATATAATTTTTATAACTTTGGATCATTAACAAACTTGTATAAAACTCCTTTTATACTTCAAAACACCTTCAAAAATCCTTTCCTTCTGGCAATAGATTTAACAAGGGGAGTTTCATCTTACATATAACAAAGATATATAACCTTTTTTTTCAAAATCAAATATTAAAATTTGATTACTCTTTCAATATCAATTTCATTCAAATCTGTACGATGTACACTTCTCATCCATACGCTATACCAATCTGATCGCCCACTCGATCACACAATTTCATTTCCGAACTAGTATCGTCCACCCGACTTCCTAGTGCGGACTCAGATCTGGTTTCTTGATTAGAAACTGTCATTCTCCTTGCATAGTCATAACTATGATAGAGAATATCCATAACCAATCAACAATCATATCCAAGCTCGCCGTCGAAAATCGAGTGAAAAATCCCAACTCAGATCGACATAATTATCTCGAAATTCTGTGCTCGAATCTGGATCAAATTACTATGCGAATAGAACAATATACGTACATCCTACGTATTTAACTTCATTGATTATTAGCCAAATCAATTTCCTTTCCATTCACATTCACTTAAATTTCATTCACTTATTCACATTTGCCTTGGATTATCACTTCAATTCTTATCTCAGTTGGGTATTTAATCAATAACAGTTTGGACTCCGACCAGTTTATTTTTAGAAAATAGTTTGAAAATTTTAAAAATAGATAAGTAGTTGAAAATAATTATTAATTTGCAAAATAGCTATAAAATAGTTAACTAATTATAGAATAGTTGAAAATTTTTAAATAGTTTCAGAAATTTTTAAATTATTTCCAAATAGTTGTAAAATAGAAATTTGTTTGTGAAATAGTTGAAAAATAGTAATTAGTTTAGAAAACAGTTGAAAAAATGGTTAAATATTAGCTCCAAAAATAATTATAAAATAAGTATAAAATAATTTGGCTTTAAGAAAGAAAGGTTGTATATATTTAATAGCCTAGAAAAATAAGTTTATATTAGAACAATTTATATTGAAAATAGTCGAGAGTCAACTGCTCACATTCCCAACAATTCAACTTAAATTTCCACTTTCATTTAATTGACTCAATTCTAATTTGAACAACTTCAATTTCTATTGAAATTTATTTAAACCCAATTCAAATTGAATCAACCTTGATTCCTTTCCCAATTTAAATCAAATTCCATTTGATTTTAATCCTGTTCAACTTGAATTATAATTTCTAATTATTCCAATCAATTTGAATCACTAACAATTGTACCCATTTCAAATTCAAATCATTTCAATTCAACCTAAATTTTCCATTTGAATTTTTTTTTAAACTTATACGCCTTCAATCTCAAGTCCAATTAATTCAAATCAGATTCAATTTGAACTATTCAATCTTAAACCATCTCGAATTATATAAATTCGAGTTAAATTCTCAAAGATTGGTTTACCCCTTTTAAACCAAATTAATCTTTATTTAAAGTTTTTAAACAATTTAATTTCTGAGTCCAATTCTCAAAATTCCATTTTAAATTATCTTTGCTTATGTATTTCAAGGTTCAATTAAGAATTCAATACAATTTTATTTTTAAAATTTAAATTATTACCCAAATTTATCTCCCAGTTTGAAGCCAGTTCTTAAACAATTTTAATTTACAAATTCAATTATTCAAATTTTAGTTCAAAGTAATTCCATATCCTTAATTTCAAATCAATCCAATTTAAATTTTTCATTTGAATTTTTAAACTTATCCATCTTCAATCATAATTCCAATTAATTCAAGTCAAAATCAATTTTGAAATCAAACCTTTGAAATTTCAGTTTGAATAAATTTCAAATTCCATTTCAAATAACAGAAGGTGGTTCATTAGATCATACTGCCACAAAATATTTCATATATGGATAGTCTGCACTTAGCAGTTCAACATTACATCCATTCAACATAATAAAAGCCTTACAAAGTCACAATTAAGATGTTTACACCATCACCTAGGTTTTAGAGTCCTATCGTTTTCTATCAGAATCCTTCTTATGGACTTCCTTCTAATGGGCAAAGCCCAAACATGCACCTTTCAACGGGATGTCCCCACTTATGGCACTTAAAGCATAATATCTCGGAGCGAAATCGTTGGAATGTACCCTTTAATTCCCTCCTTGGTTTACCACACTTAGCTGCGTAATGACCCTTATTGTAACATCTATAGCAAGTGACTTTATCATAAGGTCCTGGTCCATTTCTTTCATTAATCCGATTTTCATACTCTTGAATTGCTATTTCCGGTTCCTTACGTGCAGCTGCTCTTCGTTCTCTGCGCCTTGCCTTCCATTCTTCACTCTTAGCCATTTATCTTAAAGACTGAATTCTAGAGGGACTTCCTAACCTATAAATTAAACTTAATTAGAAGAATTCAACTCTTATATAGCAATTTGCTTACCTAGATATACCTTAAGTTTTAAACCACTTTTGGTTTTAAATTTAAGCCCAATCTTCAAACAAACCATTGTTTGCAACAAGTTTCTTTTATTCAAATAATACTTAATTTATTCTTTTGGCACTTTGAAACAATTTTTCAAATTTATGGACCTAGATTAAAATTTCACAATCTAGGTATTTTCAATTTTATAAGTCATACTTTACTTAAATGTTTACTTCTTTAAAATATTTCATTTTGCTTACTCATTAATACACATCACGCAACAATCACTTATGATAATAACCAAGATTATCATATCTAAAACCATCCATTATCATCCGAAATACCTCTCTAATTCAAGATTTCAATTTGGTTGTATTATATTACTTCTTAATTTAATTTCAATAATCTGACAACCAATCACCTAATATTTGTTAGAAGGAAATATTGCTCTATATATCAATATATATATATTTATACAAAATCATTTAAAACCTTAATATAAGAAATAACAAGTACGCTCTCATATATATAGACACACACACACACACATACACACACATTCAACTCATTCTAGAGTACTACGAACTCTATTCAATGAGAAATTCCTACCAGAGCCAAGGTTCTCGCTTAAACTTTCTGCTCTGATACCAAATGTAACGACCCAAAATTTTCGAAACCGAAAATTCCAGATAGTTATGAAAAAGAAGAAAGAGATAGAAGAAGAAGAACAGAAACACCAAACATCTCACATTCGCAGCGGATAAAATATAATAAATAATAACAGTTTACAAAAGAATATTATATCTATCGATTACATTTAATATACATCAGAGTTTCACATTATATACAGTCACTGAATATTTACAATTATCAAGTCTCAGATTAACAATAATATAAATACAGCGGAATACTCTATACTATATTGTCATCCAGCTCGCCTCCTGAGCTCCAGAACGTCCTAACCTGGAAATCTGTAATACTCGGTCTGACCCGAGCATTACACCAAAGTAACACCCGGGTCAGGCTGGAAACCTGCGTGAGTAAATCATCTAATTTGAAAGTACCAAGTTCAAACCATAATGAAAAACCCCGGGTAACTTGTACTTCTCCACAAGTTCATTACTCAATATGTCCAATACTTAGTCCATGATCAAATTTTAAATATTCGAAGGTCCATAATATTCCATGTAGCCTATTAATTTTACACATCCAATCTTTATAGAATCAAGTAGATTACCCTATCCATCAGCCAATCTCTAATCACAAATTAATTGTTCTTTAATTATCAATTAATAAATTTTTGGTTATTAGTTTAGCTTCTTAAAAGTAATCAATCCTTAATTATTTTATAAATCAATTAATTATCCTTAAATTTACTGATTAATTAATCATCATTTATTCATATAGCATATATCACAGATAAATCATGCACAATTAAAACAGATGTATTACAGGGTAATATGTCCAAATAGTCATCACGATCCGGATATTCAAAGATCAATCAACAGAAGTCATCAATGTATATTATAATTAGCTTAAATCAACCTATAATACATTAGATTGTTACTTAAGAATTAACCAAAATCTTGATTAATAGATCATTAACTAATTAACTTATTTATTTCAAAACATTATATTAATCTCATCTTAATTATCAATGAATCAATTAATCAATCTTCTTTTATTACCCTTAATTATTTTATTAAATAAACTTAATTGCCAAGTTGTTATCCACTAATTGCTTACGTCAAAACATACTAAATTTATTAATCATTAATTCTTAATTAAATTTCTACATTGGTCAAATTTTTATCATAAATTAACCTTAATTAATTAATTTGAAAATTTATTAATTACAAATCTTAAATTACTTAACCTTTCTTAATTTCCTTACTATGAATTAAAATCGAAACCTTTATCTTGCATTTAGAAAAACTTGTTTATACTTAATACTTTTAAAAACTTCACATTGAACAAACCCAGGCTAATTCTGGATTACCCCGAGTTGAATCCCCAAGTCACCATCCCTATTTCTCCGAGTTTCCCTCCGAGTTTTCCCCGCGTTTCATTTCTTCCTCAATACTTTTTTTTACTTAAAACTGATACACTCATACTCTCACTGACAACGCGAGCTTACCCCAAGAACTAGTTCCACTAGCTCGAGCATTTACTCGAGACACGCATGGATCTACCACCAGTCTCCAGTTCTTCACCGTGCACATGCACCTGCACCGGAGACCTCTCCGTTGACCGATGAACCTTCCTACACGCCATTCGTCGCCATTATAACAAACTCAAACCATCAAAACACTTACATTACTTACAGATCAAAGTCAAGGTACTCGGATGAAAAACTGGTTTTAGGAACTACACCAAACTCCCCTTGACCCCGCGCTCCGACCATCAGATGAGGCGAAACTCCGGCCACCTCAATTCCGATCATCCATAAACCTATTCCACTTGGTTTCGTCGAACTCGATCACCTTGAGATTATACACAGACCCTAAATCCAACTTCAACCTAACCTAGGTTTACAAACAAATTCACATCGGCACCGACGCCACAGAAGACTATCGTCCTTTCTGTCATTTTTGCCGATCACTTTGAACCTTCACCTAACTTCAGCCAAAATTACGACCATCCTAATGTT
Organism: Allium cepa; assembly: GCA_030765085.1. NCBI lineage: Eukaryota > Viridiplantae > Streptophyta > Magnoliopsida > Asparagales > Amaryllidaceae > Allium > Allium cepa. Next base: position 595,413,613 of record CM060928.1, read on the forward strand.
CATGGCCATCAGAATTTGCCAGTATTCCAAAAACAGTGCAACCCCAATATTTACTTCATTTTAAATTTAAAATTTATGATTTCGATCTTAAAAATCATGTTTTTAGATTAGAGTTTCATTTTATATCCCTGAATTGCTAAATTAACAAACTTAAATTTTACTCAAAACCATATTATCCTATTCAAGTTTGGTTTCCAGACAAACTCCTATCTTATTTTCACTTAAATGAATTTTTAAATCTAAATCTTACAATCAACAAACAAATCATGTTTAAATCCTAAGTACTGACAATAAGTAGATCTAGAGATGTTGGGTTCTTTGGCTTAGTATCTAAGTCTGAACTAGGAACAAGCAAAAGAAAACTCAACAGCCAGTGTCCATCTATCCATATATACACATACAGAACTCCACCAACAAGTATATCCACACAAGCACCTTCGTTATTTGAAACTAGAACCTCATTTAAGATTTTGTTTTAAGGAAGGTAGTTACTCACCTGATTCCCAGATTAAACAGAGGACACGACCTCTTGTTGTTGGAAGCTACCAGCCTGGATATTGTTTCTAGAGTCTTGCTTTGTTGGTGATAATAGTTTGATCAAGTTGCTGTTTATTATGTTCAAGTTGTAGCTTTTCCTTTTTTTTTATACTCAGGTTTACTGATGAACGAATGGAAACAGGCAAATGCTATATATAAAAGGATTGTGAACAAGTTTGATGTATTTTAATGGTACCAGATTTTCTATTATACCGCTAGATTTTATTGGTACATTGATGAGCAGAGATTTTTATTTGTTCGATGGATGATAACTTGTTTTTGGTGGCTGACCCTTGAACTTGTTTCCAGGTTTGCCACTATATTATTCAGATATGTACAGGGTGAAGTATACACATGTACTGGCTGTTTTCTATTGTACTACAAAAGATTTTGTTGTAGGCTTAGTTTTCTGGAATGCTAAATTTTATAAACGAGCTGGAATATGAAGATGTACATATAGAAAAGAAAGGTGTACAGGGAAGATGTATTGTACTAATAAGATTTATTTGTTTAGTTTGATCAGAGATTTTTCATTTAGATGGTAGTTGATATGATGTATTGTACAGGGAAGAATGTATTGTCTTGTTTTAGAAGCTATTGATTTTATAATATGTACACTTAATTCATTTTAATGAATACACCCATATATATATATATATATATATATATATATGACTTGTCTTATTTCTTATTGCTAGTTCTGGTTTGCTTCCAAGTGACTTATAAAGTATTATATTTTTAAGATTCTTAAGTATTTATTTTTATATTTACACAACTAAAATTTTATTTGTTTTATTTCTTTTTTTTTAAGTTAAACTATCCAACGTATAATTTTCTATTTATTACTTGCTTTCATACTTCTATTGATGATATATATTTACATTTGTCTTATCATATCTTTGTTTATACTTATGTTAATTTATTGTTATGATATATTTTATTTTATAATTCACTTAACCATGATTTATTTGAGATATTATTTATTTCTAATATATACTTATCTTTATTTCTTATAAAAGTTAACTACCCAATTAAATTTACTTATTTATTATTTATTATTAAATATTCATGTTAATTTCATAGTTCCTGGTGTTTGTATATTTATTTTTATAACCATATTTTATTTTACACTTATGTTACATATCAATAAGATGTCCTATTTACATTGAAATACATACACAAATCTCTGGTTAAGCTTATATTTAATTATTTAGATTAAATTCTAATTAAAATAATATTGCTAAATTTCTGGTATGTCACATCACTTGTATATTCAAGTTTATTCTTTTATAATCAAATAACTTCTTTTCTTCACAAAGTACACAATACACCATAAAAGAGAAGATTATTGGAAGGGTGTACTCTAAAGATTTATCTGTGCTATTCAAAGAGCACAATCAGTCAAATATTTCTTTATTATTGAAGTCCTTTTTGGTTGCTCAGGCGGTTGAAGTCTTGTTCGGCTGCTTAGGCCATCAAATAAACACTCTATTGATCACTTGTAATAAATACTTTGTTCCCCCGAGTTAGGAGAGGGTCGATAGTTGAATTCCAAAAGGAGTCTGCGACTGGACATAGAGCGGAAATTTCAAACCAGTATAAAAATTTCTGGTTTCATTTACTTTACTGCTTTACTTTTTGCTTACATTCTATACAAGTAGATAATTGTTTAATATTCCATATTATCTGATCCATAGTCACGTTCAGGCATTACTTTGGTCTAGTCAAAAATTGCTATTTGGGGATAGGGTGTTAGGCGCTTCGGTCTGGTACTCTTCTTGCTCTGATCTAGGGGTTCACTTGCTTTGGGTAGGTCAAGAAATAATCAGACAAGTAAGCGGGGAGCGCTTTGTCTTAAGGATGGCTTCGAGCACGATTTGGTTGAGTTTCGGAGTTTTTGTTGACTTGCTACGGAGGTTTCTTAAGTGACATGGAGTGAGGCGAATGACTCCAAATGACTCAGCGTGACCTTGGGTATTGTAATGGCAACCAATGAAGTGTGACGACTTTGATGACTCGATATGGTGAGTGACTATAGCATCTGGTACTAAACCAAGAACACGCGTTATGCATGATAGCTCATGGAGTAGAACATGAGGCTGTGATGCTTATTTTTAGGATAAGGTGGTCTATATGTACCTACAGTAGTCTGCGTGTACCTTGGGTACTCTGCATGTACCTAGGGTACTATGCATGTACCAATATTTTTGGACGTCTACATGTATCCAGTCCTAAGCCATCCGTGTAGGCATGAGTTGAGCATCTATAAGTTATATTGTCGATTGGAATTTCGAACACTTCGTATTTAAATTTTTGAATAATTTAAATATTTGAATCCTGGTTTGATGTGATCAAATTATTTAATAACTTGTTAACCCCCTTTTAATTAATGATTAATAATGGTAAACTTGTTTTTGAAAAATGTTTACAAAAATAATACTGCGCAGAAATATCAATAGTGTGGCAGACAATCGTTTTATCTATAAATGGTTATTTCTTGATAAAAGTTGTTTGAACCTTTTGTGCTTATCAAATATATTAATGTTTAATTAATTAGCAACTAAAAATAATGTCTAGTCGGATGTATAATGATAGATAGGCAAAGTGTTTAAGGGGAAGATATTTTGGTGAATAGTGTAAAAGATAATTTCTTTAGGAGATGAGGTGTAAAGTAACATATAAGGGGGAGGTACCTTGGTGACCTTCATGAAGGGTAGGAGGTAAGGATGTCCTTTTATTTAATCCCATGAATACACCCTTAAGGCTAAGACTAATCACTTTTTACAAAATTAAAAAAATGTAGAAACAACTTAGTGTTAATGCCTTTCTATCTCCACTAATATTTCCGTCATCAAAGCAAATCAACTCCATATAAAAGGTCTTATAACATAATAGGAAGCAATAGTATCTAGTCAAAAGTGGAAGAAGTAGAAAAAAATTGGACCTAAGGGAGGCCGTGAGCATTAAAGAGAGGAAGGTGGAGGCAAAGTTTATTTTGGAGGCAAAAGGTGGAAGCTTTGGTGTTTGGTGATGGTGGGAAGTGTTCCATTGTTCATGCGTGCTTGGTTTTAACATGGATTTGGATGAGTTATCTCACCATCTTTATGTATATAATGTGTTTATATGTTGTATGTAAACATATAAAGTTTAAAGTAAAGTTAACTAATTAAAGTTATGACATTGGACCCCCCTTGCATTTGAAAGTAAATGACAACTCTAAATTGTATAACATCACTTCTATTACCTTCCAAAAAATGTATTGTGACCTAGATTACATGTTTACACATTTGACAATGTTGTATGTTATATAGAAGAGTGTGTGTATGTTTGAAGCGAAAGAGTCGATATGAAAGCACTTTGAAATCCCCGTGCTTTAACTTGCTTATTTGGGTGATATGTTACTATTTTGGTGTATGGAAAAGTAAATAAAAGGTTTGAGAAGTCATAGAACTTGTGAAACAATGTTGTAAAAGCTTGAAGCAAAAATTTCTCAATGGATGCACTTTGAAAATGCCTTACGTTCGATGACTTTTAATAATTTTATAAGATATCCTTAGGGGTTTCTTTGATATTTTAACAAGTAAAATATGTGTACTTGTTACTGTAAAAATATCAAGGTTTAAAAAGTTATAGAACTGGTTGAACGAAGTTGAAAAATATAGGAGCGAAATGGTTGCTATAAATGCACTTTGAAATAGCTTGTTTAGGGGAATTTTTAATATAATTTTGAAAGATATCCTTAGGGGTTTCATTGCATAATTTTTAGGTAGTCTAATTATAATACTTAATATATAAAAATTGGACCTTGAATCATTTACTTAAGTGGTAAAATCTGGCCACAAAATTCATGGTTTTGTATACGGTTCTCTGTCTTGGACTTTTAACAGCACTTATAAATGCAGTCTTTGAGGTATAGCAGCGCTTCCGACCTTTGTTGTTGTGGTGTTGTAATAAGAAAATTTGGGATTTTATAATGTGTTTAAATTTATTATATTTCTATAATCTTTTTAGGGGAATTTAATAACATATATCAAATTATTTTTAAAGTTTTTTCTGTTTAAATATATTTTTATTAATTATTTATGAATTTTGTGACAATCCGAATTTTGGACATCTGATAACTGAAATTAACTGGACTGAATTAATAAGAATAATTTTCTAAAATGATACATATGTATGTATGTATATATTTAAAGTTATGTTTTGAAATTAGCATATATGTATATGTACTTATTTTAGGATTAAAATAATAAGAATAATATAAATAAATATATAGAATTCAATCTTTAAACAAATCTTTGGAAATTTATATTCATGCATACGTATATATATGTGTAAGATTGGTTTGTAAATATTTAAAGGTGAGATTTAATTAAGGATTGAAATTGGTAAACTAAATATATAGATAAACTAAGTTTGATTTGGCATAAAATTATGTAAAAGACATTTTTATCATATAAAGTACAAATGTAAGTAGATTAATAAACATAGTTTATAATTTAAAACATGATACCTAAATCTTTATAAAACATAAGTAAATATAATATACGTAATAAAAGGGTATACACATTTTAAAAATAATAACAAATGTAAATATGTTTGGACATCTCAAAAACACTTGTAAGGAAATTAAGCATTAATGAATGACAAATGTAAGTCTATTAACAAGTGTCTTTATTTTGAAAATTTACTTTCTTTAATAAACATAATTCATTTAAACATATGAAGAAAATGGTTTTTCTCCTCTTTTAATTTCAAAACCTTATTCTTCTTCTCAAATCCTTTTTCCTCTCTTTTTTTCAAATAAATGGCAAATCAGTGAATCTACTTTCAAATCAAAAATCATCTTCATTCGAAACAGAAATTCTGTTCAAATAAAATGTGTAATTTCCCTCAAAGATCAACCTGAAGCTAATATCTCCTCTAACCCAAAATTATCTGAAATTATCTTCAAACTTGAAATGCAAATCTAGTTTAAACTTATAGCCTCTTCAAAGCATCTACCTGAAAGGAAATTTGCAAATTATATAGCCTGTAGATCTCCTTCACTTTTGTTTTAAATCAACCAAGCATGCAATTTTGTTTCTGGAAACAATGCAAATGTAATCAAGGAGCTAGTGCATTGCAGTAAATCAAGGTTGAAGTTTTTTTTAAAAAGAAAAAAAGAAAGGAAAGCATGCAACTGATTTCCTTTAGATCTGAAGTACTGTTGCAACTTGAGTTTTCAAATCAAGCACATTCAGTTTCAAGCATTCAAGTATAGTTCCAGATCATCAAGATAGGTTCCTCTGTACAACTGCATCTAAGGTGAGTAAGCAAAGTTCTAAAAGGTTTAAACGGGTTGAATATTGCAATGCATGCGATAAATCTGCAAAGTAAAGTTATAAGAATTGGTTGCATGGATGATTTTAATTGTTTTTAGCTAAAATACATTATATACATTTGTATGTATGGTTGCTTGTATGATTGCTTGATACTGTTGTGATTCCAGGCTCTGGAATAATAATGAAAAAAAAATCATATCTACCTATACAAATGACTTTAAGCTTTGATCTTCAAGGGGTAAATGGTTATAACAGTATAATTTCAGATTTAAAATAGTTTCAAATAAACAATTGGGGGTCTGAATTACAAAAATGGAAATTTTACAGTATTGAATCAAAATAAGCTTAAATATAGTGGACTGGAATTCTTGATTTAGTCTTATAATTTGTTTCCAATTTGTAAATTATGAATTTAGGAAGGTCAATCATTATTTTTAGATTGGAAATTTCTGTGATAATTGGCATCGAGAGCTTTTGGGGTTTTTGCCAATTCACGGTGAACGACATGTAGATCAGTGTTGAGATTTTGGTCGAAGAAGGTTGGAAGGTGGGAGGACCTGGGAATAATATTGATAAAATTTTTCGAAGTTTGTGGTGGCCTATCGGGGACGGAATAGGGTTTTCTGAGGGTTGTTTGTGAAGATGGTTGCCGAGGAAATGTCGATGACTTGAGAGCAACAGGATTAATCACGAGGGGGGAACTGGATCATCGGAGTGTAGAGCAGCTTCAGGTAAATCGATGAATGGTTCTGAGGTCGGAGACGTTGGCAATTGGGTGGTTTCTGATTATCGTGGAATTCCAATTTTTGGTCAGGAAGCTCGATTCTGGCTGGGTGACATTTATGTGTTTCTGGTTGATCATTTAGCTTATTGAAGTCATTGGCGACGTGTTGGAACTGGAGTCGTTGGTCGGAGCTCCAGCGGTCGCTGGTGCATATGCTCAGCGAGTTCTGGTGTCAGTAGTGAGGAGGAAGTGGGGACTCGGGTTAAAACTCGGGTCTGAGGGATATTTGCTCGAGATTTAATTCAGGTAGCTCGTGATATTCAAAGTATGTTAACAGTTTTAGATTGCTTCAGGGTTAAATTTTTTAAAATAAATTCAAAGTATTGAATTGGGGAAGAAGATCGAACTCGGGTAAGTTCTCGTGATCGCTTGCGTTTGACTCGGGTTTGGGTTGATTCTGCTCGGGTTAAAAATTTGACGTTTCCAGCTGTTAAGAATATTTAAGCAAGTATTAAACCTTATCTTAAGGTGTTAGTTCCAAGTTTTAATAGTTGTCAAATCGTGGTATTTGGATAATTAAATGGTTCAGTCTTGTGTAATTTTTTTTAAGATAAATTAAATAATGAAATTTGATAAAGTGTTAATTATTTAATAAGTGAGGTTAATTGAATTATGTTATCAATTGAGGGAAACAATAAATTAATTAAATCATTAAATAATTAAAAAAGGTTAAGTAATTTGAGTATTCAAATTTTAAGAATTGATTTGACAATAGGATTAATTAATTAATTAAAGGTTTAGATAATTTATGTATGTGATTAATTATGGGATAATTAATCAATGTAAGTAAATATAGGATGATTGATCAGAGATGGATCAAGGCAATAAATTTGTGTTAATAAGGGGATTAATTAAAAGATAATCAATGAGAATTTTTAGACTAATTAATCTGTGTGGTAATCAAGATAAATTATCTAAGGTAATTAAAGGATGGTTAATTATTATATATATATATATATAATTAAAAATTAAAAATTTATTTATTTGAGTTATAGGATAATTAAGTGATAAATTACCCAGTTGTAATTAATGAAATGAATGTGATTTATTTCTTTGATAATTAATTAAAGATAAACACTTGGAAATTGATTAAGTATGAGTTCTTAATAAGATTGGTAATTGAAATTACTTAGTGAAGTAATTGATGGGTAAATTACTTAGGAAAAGTAATTAAGGGTTCATTACTCGGTGTAATTAATTAAAGAATTAATTAAGAGGTTAATTAATTAAGGTAAGTAATTACAGGATTTTTGATTTCCGTTTATGATTGATAAGGCTGATTAATGAAGCAATTAAGGGTTAATTACTGAAATTGTTCGAGGATAACTAATTTGTGTAATTAATTTGTGGATAATTACTTTACGTAATTAAAGATGATTGATCAAGGATGATAAATTAGATGGATAATTAAAGGATGATTAATTAATCTGTTCGTAATTAATCAATGTTAAATCAGCAGGGTTAAGGGAGATTGAAGTAATTAATTTAATTTTTTTTTTTTATGATACGTCTAATTTATCATGCTTATGAGTGATTGAATAATATTGTATACCTTTGGTTGATTGATATCTCGGACATATGATTTTGATTCTATGCGATAAGATATGGTGGGTTTGAACTAAGATAATATGGTTATCTATCGATGATGAATTAATATAGGTGACACCCTATATTTGAAGTTTAAATTGTGTTTCATTTGTATAAATTGAGATAAGATGGTATTGAATTCGAGGAGACCGGAGTCGGGTATTAGTAAATACCCGAAACCACTTCGATTCTTTATAATTTGATATATAAATCAATAGGATGAAGTTGAATGACTTAAGTAAATTGGACCATTTAATCTATGTTTAGGCACATAAAAATTGATGTGTGGAATAATTGTTGTCTATAACAACTTGTGGAGTTGTAAATTGATATGAGTTACCCCGGGTTTTAAATAGGTTGTATGTTTTGGTATTCTTGATAATTGAGTTTACTCACGCTGGTTTCCAGCCTGACCCGGGTGTTACTTCGATGTAATGCTCGGGTCAGACCGAGTATTACAGATTTTCAGGTAAGGACATTCTGGAGCTCAGGAGACGAGCTGGATGGCAGGAACGTATGAAGTGTTTTGCTGTATTTATCTGGGACATGTTAGTTTTCTAAATTGTCCGGTATTTGTGTAATGCTGTAATTCTGATATATAAAGATATAAGTGTAATGATATAGTTCTTCTTGTAAAACTATTATTTATGTGATATTATATTTTATCTGCTGCGAATGTGGGATTGTATGTTTCTTTTCTGTTCTTCTTCTATCTCTTTCTTCTTTCTCTTTCTTCCTTTCACTAACTATCTGGAAATTTCGGGATCGGAATTTCCGGGTCATTACAGTTTGGTATCAGAGCTGAAGGTTAAGAGAGAACCTTGGCTCTGGTGGGTATACTCATTAAGGATAGGGCAAGTGGTACCCTAGGATGAGTTTATATATATATATATATATATATATATATATATATATATATATATATATATAAGAGCGTACTTGTTATTTTCTTATATAAAGTTTTTTTTTAAAAAGATTTCAAAGGAAATGAATCTTATATAAGAAATAGATTATCTATTATGTTAAGGAAATTGGTTGTAGTATTAATTAAATTAAAAGTAATAGTAAGAATTAAATGGTAATAGAATTACAATCAAATTGAAATTAAATTAAAGACAAGTTTGAAATGGATTCAAACTGAAATTAAGTCTTGAATTTGGGAAAGGTTTCAGGATAAGGATAATCAATTAATTTATGTAATTAATTAAACTTTATTTAATTAAATTAATTAATGGATAATAATTGGAAATGATAAATAAAGAGGGAGTTACTTAATGAAGTAACTAGAGGTAAGTAATTTAAAGGACAATTACTTAAAGGTAATTAAGAAAAAAAGTTAATTATCGAATGTAATTAATTGGAATTAATTAATGATGTAGTTAATTTAAAGAAATAATAAATAATATTATTTAATGCATTTGAATGAAATGGTTCTATTTCAAACAAGAGATGTTCGAAAATTTAAAGAAATTTGTTTTGAATTAAAAACCAAAGGTGGTTTAAAATTTTAAAATATAACTTGGTATGTAAAAGAAATTAATATGTATATATGTGGATATACATAATATCAAAGGTGGTTGGAAATAAACTCTAAATGGTGGGTTTTGAATTTGGAATGAGATGTGAAAACCCAAAGTGATAAGTTTTTTTGAACTTATAGATGGAAAAGAATTTTGAAAATTTGAATAGGAATTCAAATTGTGTGAATTTGAGTGAATTAAGTGAATTGAATTTAACTTGAAAGAAGTTAAATAAGTTGGAATGATCAACTTGATTTGGAAATTTGAAGATAAATTTAGGATTTAACTTGGAAAGTTAAATGGATAATTCGAATTTGGAGTTTGTGTAATCTCAAAATGGGTTTGAGATCTAGAAATTGGAAATCTTAAAATTGTGAATTGGATTTGTTCAAATGAATAAGAAATGAAGTGTGGTGATATATCCATTATTGAGATAAAGAAAATCTAACTTTAATTTGAAATTAAATTGTTTAAAAGCTTTTAATAAAGGTTTACTTGGTTTAAAGGGTTAAAACAACCTTAGTGAATTTAACTCGAATTTATATAATTCGAGATGGTTTAAATCTGGAATTTGAATTGAAATTAGTTCAAATTGAATTTGATTTGAAGTAATTGAAATTGTGATTGAAGATGTATGAGTATAAGATTCAAATGGAAAATTTGAATTGGATTAATTTGCAACGATTTGAAATTGAGGTGGATTCAATTTGAAATTAGTCCAAATTTATTGGAATAATTTGGAATTGTAATTAAAGTTGAATAATTTTAAATTCGAATGGAATTTGAATTGAATTTGGGAAGAAATCAAGAATTATTCAACTTGATTTGGAAATGGAGTATGAAATTGGGATTAATTCAAACGGGAGTTGAGATAAATTGAAATTGGAACTAGTTCAATTAAAATTTATTTGAATTAATATAATTGGAGATCAATGTTGAATAAAGTAAAATTTGGAAAGAAACTGGGGAATTCAACTTGAATTGGGTTAAATAGATTTCAATGGAAATTGAAGTTATTTAAATTGAAATTGGGTCAATTTAAATGGAAGAGGAAATTTAAATTGAATTGATTGAGAATGGAGATTGGGAAGTGAACAGTTTTGACTCTGGACTATTTTTAATATAAATTGTTTTAATATAAACCTATTTTTCCAAGCTATACATTATATATACAACCTTTCTTTTAAAAGACAAACTATCTTATACTTGTTTTACAATTATTTTTGAAACTGTTTAACAATTTTCCAACTGTTTTATAAACTAATTACTATATTTCAACTGTTTTACAAAACTAATTACTATCTTACTATTATATTGCAATTATCTATAATTTCTATAATTATTTAACTATTTTCTAACTATTTTACACCTATTTTACAAACTATCAATTATTTTCCAACTACTTATTTATTTTTAACTTTTCAAGCTATTTTCTAAATTTAAACTGGACAGAGTTCAAACTGTTATTGGTTAAATACCCAAACGAGATAAGAATAGAGGTGATAATCCAATGGATTGAAGCAATTGTGAGTAAGTAAATGGAAATCAAAGTGAGTGTGAATAGAAATGGAATTGACTTGCCTAATAGCCAATAAAGATAAATACGTAGGGTGTACGTATGTTATTCTATTCGCATAGTGATTTGATCCAGATTCGAGCACAGAATTTCGAGATTCTATATCGATCCAAGTGGGATTTTTCACTCGATTTTTGACGGCGAACCTGGATATGGATTGTTGATTGGTTCTGGATATTCTCTATCATAGTTATGACTATGCAAGGAGAATGACGGTTTCTGATGAAGAAACCAGATCTGTGTTCGCACTAGGAAGTCGGGTGGACGATACTAGTTCGGAAGTGAAATTGTGTGATCGAGTAAACGATCAGATTGATATAGCGTACGGATGATATGTGTACATCGTACGGATTTGAATAAGAATGATATTGAAAAGAGTAATCAAATTTGATATTTGATTTTGGATAAATGAAGTTATATATCTTTGTTTTATAAGATAAAACTCCCCTTGATGAATCTATTACCAGAAAGAAAGGATTTTGAAAGTGTTTGAAGTATAAAAGGATTTTATACAAGTTTATAATGATCCAAAGATTTTTATTAAGGATTTTATATATATCTCTCTCTATATATATATATATATAGGATCATATGAAGATTTTGGAAAAAAAAGGTTTTGGGAACCTTTGGATTTGTAAAGGCTTTTGATTTTTGGGTAAAATCAATATTGAATTTGGAAAGCCTGGTTTGAGAATTATCGATTTCGGGATAATCGATTTTGTGTAAAGGAGCTTTGTATGAGATCATACTATGTGTATGACTTAAAGATACTATATATGTATAGTATAAAATATTTTGATGATGGCTCTGGGGAAAAAGGCGCCCCCTTGAAATGAACTTCTCAGGAGTACCACCGGGTGGTGCTGCCTTGAGCACCAAGGGGGGTTCTAAAGTTGATCCTGTGAGGAGTCCGGACAAAACTAGTTCCTGAGGATTATGAGTAGAGTATAACATAGAGAAAGTCGTGTGTGCCGCTGAGAGCCAACAGTCTGCGTTTGATTTTATATCGGTAGACTGCGACCTATGTAGGAGTGGAGAGGTTACATTTCGGCAGCGAAAATCAGAGGCTGCTGAGAGCCTGCAGTTACGTGGACTTTTGCTGCGATGGCAACGCAACCCTTGATGTAACTGTGATCTGTTGTGTGGGGATCCATGGCGTAATCGAGAGGCCGCGGAGAGTCTGCAGTTACATGGACTTTTGCTGCGACGGCAACGTAACCCTGGAATGTAGCTGCGACCATGGATGGGGGTGATGATTTCCAGAGCATTCTCACCAAAGATATATCCTCTATTTTCAAAATATGTTCTCAATATTTTCAATAAAATTATTTTTCAAGTATTTTCACTGGATGTTGAAAACGGGTCTGCCAAGCACTTGTAGATTTTCAGTCCTACGCCTGATCAACGTATGACCGAATTTCTATGAGAACAAGGATGGACTTATTGAAACATCGAGTTATAAAAAGTATTTTTATAAAACTATTTTAAGATATTATGAAAATTTTAAAAGTGTTTAAAAAAAGGGTTCAAAGAATAATTTTTCTAATAATAAGAATTTTAAATTCAGGTTTCATTCCTTTTCGAGGGCGAAAAGATTCTAAATGGGGAAGGAATGTGATAATCCGAATTTTGGACATCTGATAACTGAAATTAACTGGATTGAATTAATAAGAATAATTTTCTAAAATGATACTCATATATGTATATATATATTGAAAGTTATGTTTTGAAATTAGCATATATGTATATGTACTTATTTTAGGATTAAAATAATAATAATAATATAAATAAATATATAGAATTCAATCTTTAAACAAATCTTTGGAAATTTATATTCATGCATACGTATATATATGTGTAAGATTGGTTTGTAAATATTTAAAGGTGAGATTTAATTAAGGATTGAAATTGGTAAACCAAATATATAGATAAACTAAGTTTGATTTGGCATAAAATTATGTAAAAGACATTTTTATCATATAAAGTACAAATGTAAGTAGATTAATAAACATAGTTTATAATTTAAAACATGATACCTAAATCTTTATAAAACATAAGTAAATATAATATAAGTAATAAAAGGGTATACACATTTTAAAAATAATAACAAATGTAAATATGTTTGGACATCTCAAAAACACTTGTAAGGAAATTAAGCATTAATGGATGACAAATGTAAGTCTATTAACAAGTGTCTTTATTTTGGAAATTTACTTTCTTTAATAAACATATTTCATTTAAACATATGAATAAAATGTTTTTTCTCCTCTTTTAATTTCAAAACCTTATTCTTCTTCTCAAATCCTTTTTCCTCTCTTTTTTTCAAATAAATGGAAAATCAGTGAATCTACTTAATCTAAAATCATCTTCATTCGAAACAGAAATTCTGTTCAAATAAAATGTGTAATTTCCCTCAAAGATCAACTTGAAGCTAATATCTCCTCTAACCCAAAATTATCTGAAATTATCTTCAAACTTGGAATGCAAATCTAGTTTAAACTTATAGCCTCTTCAAAACATCTACCTGAAAGGAAATTTGCAAATTCTATAGCCTGTAGATCTCCTTCACTTCTGTTTTAAATCAACCAAGCCTGCAATTTTGTTTCTGGAAACAATGCAAATGTAATCAAGGAGCTAGTGCATTGCAGTAAATCAAGGTTGAAGATTTTTTTAAAAAGAGAAAAAGAAAGGAAAGCATGCAACCGATTTCCTTTAGATCTGAAGTACTGTTGCAACTTGAGTTTTCAAATCAAGTACATTCAGTTTCAAGCATTCAAGTATAGTTCCAGATCATCAAGACAGGTTCCTCTATACAACTGCATCTAAGGTGAGTAAGCAAAGTTCTAAAAGGTTTAAACGGGTTGAATATTGCAATGCATGTGATAAATTTGCAAAGTAAAGTTATAAGAATTGGTTGCATGGATGATTTTAATTGTTTTTAGTTAAAATACAATATATACATTTGTATGTATGGTTGCTTGTATGATTGCTTGATACTGTTGTGATTCCAGGCTCTGAAATAATAATTAAAAAAAATCATATCTACCTATATAAATGACTTTAAGCTTTGATCTTCAAGGGGTAAATGGTTATAACAGTATAATTTCAGATTTAAAATAGTTTCCAATAAACAATTGGGGGTCTGAATTACAAAAATGGAAATTTTACAGTATTGAATCAAAATAAGCTTAAATATAGTGGACTGGAATTCTTGATTTAGTCTTATAATTTGTTTCCAATTTGTAAATTATGAATTTAGGAAGGTCAATCATTATTTTTAGATTGTAAATTTCTGTGATAATTGGCATCGAGAACTTTTGGGGTTTTTGCCAATTCACGGTGAACGGCGTGGAGATCAGTGTTGAGATTTTGGTCGAAGAAGGTTGGAAGGTGGGAGGACCTGGGGAAAATATTGATAAATTTTTTCGAAGTTTGTGGTAGCTTATCGGGGACGGAATAGGGTTTTCTGAGGGTTGTTTGTGAAGATGGTTGCCGAGGAAATGTCGATGACTTGAGAGCAACAGGATTAATCGCGAGGGGGGGAACTGGATCATTGGAGTGTAGAGCAGCTTCAGGTAAATCGTTGAATGGTTCTGAGGTCGGAGACGACAGCAATTGGGTGGTTTCTGATTGTCGTGGAATTCCAATTTTTGGTCAGGAAGCTCGATTCTGGCTGGGTGACATTTAGGTGTTTCTGGTTGATCATTTAGCTTATTGAAGTCATTGGCGACGTGTTGGAATTGGAGTCGTTGGCCGGAGCTCCGACGATCGCTGGTGCATATGCACAGCGAGTTCTGGTGTCAGTAGTGAGGAGGAAGTGGGGACTCGGGTTAAAACTCGGGTCTGAGGGATATTTGCTCGAGATTTAATTCAGGTAGCTCGTGATATTCAAAGTATGTTAACAGTTTTAGATTGCTTGAGGGTTAATTTTTTTAAAATAAATTCAAAGTATTGAATTGGGGAAGAAGATCGAACTCGGGTAAGTTCTCGTGATCGCTTGCGTTTGACTCGTGTTTGGGTTGATTCTGTTCGGGTTAAAAATTTGACGTTTCCAGCTGTTAAGAATATTTAAGCAAGTATTAAACCTTATCTTAAGGTGTTAGTTCCAAGTTTTAATAGTTGTCAAATCGTGGTATTTGGATAATTAAATGGTTCAGTCCTGTGTATTTTTTTAAGATAAATTAAATAATGAAATTTGATAAAGTGTTAATTATTTAATAAGTGAGGTTAATTGAATTATGTTATCAATTGAGGGAAACAATAAATTAATTAAATCATTAAATAATTAATAAAGGTTAAGTAATTTGAGTATTTAAATTTTAAGAATTGATTTGACAATAGGATTAATTAATTAATTAATTAAAGGTTTAGATAATTTATGTATGTGATTAATTATGGGATAATTAATCAATGTAAGTAAATATAGGATGATTGATCAGAGATGGATCAAGGCAATAAATTTTTGTTAATAAGGGGATTAATTAAAAGATAATCAATGAGAATTTTTAGACTAATTAATCTGTGTGGTAATCAAGATAAATTATCTAAGGTAATTAAAGGATGGTTAAGTATTAAATATATATACATACATATATATATATAATTTATAATTAAAAATTTATTTATTTGGGTTATAGGATAATTAAGTGATAAATTACCCAGTTGTAATTAATGAAATGAATGTGATTTATTTCTTTGATAATTAATTAAAGATAGACACTTGGAAATTGATTAAGTATGATTTCTTAATAAGATTGGTAAGTGAAATTACTTAGTGAAGTAATTGATGGGTAAATTACTTAGGAAAAGTAATTAAGGATTCATTACTCGGTGTAATTAATTAAAGAATTAATTAAGAGGATAATTAATTAAGGTAAGTAACTACAAGATTTTTGATTTCCGTTTATGATTGATAAGGCTGATTAATGAAATTAATGAAGCAATTAAGGGTTAATTACTGAAATTGTTCGAGGATAACTAATTTGTGTAATTAATTTGTGGATAATTACTTTACGTAATTAAAGATGATTGATCAAGGATGATAAATTAGATGGATAATTAAAGGATGATTAATTAATCTGTTCGTAATTAATCAATGTTAAATAAGCAGGGTTAAGAGAGATTGAAGTAACTAATTTAATTTAATTTTTTTATGATATGTCTAATTTATCATACTTATGAGTGATTGAATAATATTGTATACCTTTGATTGATTGATATCTCGGACATATGATTTTGATTCTATGCGATAAGATATGTTGGGTTTGAACTAAGATAATATGGTTATCTATCGATGATGAATTAATATAGGTGACACCCTATATTTGAAGTTTAAATTGTGTTTCATTTGTATAAATTGAGATAAGATGGTATTGAATTCGAGGAGACCGGAGTCGGGTATTAGTAAATACCCGAAACCACTTCGATTCTTTATAATTTGATATATAAATCAATGGGATGAAGTTGAATGACTTAAGTAAATTGGACCATTTAATCTATGTTTAGGCACATGGAAATTGATGTGTGGAATAATTGTTGTCTATAACAACTTGTGGAGTTGTAAATTGATATGAGTTACCCCGGGTTTTAAATAGGTTGTATGTTTTGGTATTCCTTGATAATTGAGTTTACTCACGCTGGTTTCCAGCCTGACCCGGGTGTTACTTTGATGTAATGCTCGGGTCAGACCGAGTATTACAGATTTTCAGGTAAGGACATTCTGGAGCTCAGGAGACGAGCTGGATGGCAGGAACGTATGAAGTGTTTTGCTGTATTTATCTAGGACATGTTAGTTTTCTAAATTGTCCGGCATTTGTGTAATGATGTAATTCTGATATATAAAGATATAAGTGTAATGATATAGTTCTTCTTGTAAAACTATTATTTATGTGATATTATATTTTATCCGCTGCAAATGTGAGATTGTATGTTTCTTTTTTGTTTTTCTTCTATCTCTTTCTTCTTTCTCTTTCTTCCTTTCACTAACTATCTGGAAATTTCGGGATCGGAATTTCCGGGTCGTTACAAATTTTTAAAGTAAATGGTTTTTAAATAAAAACATGCTTTTTATTGATTTTTGGTAAAATTATAATTTACTTATTTTAAGAAATATTTTTTATGGTTATTTATAATGTATTTATAAATATTTTTAAATTATTTATATATAATTTTGGTAAAGTTAAGTATTTATAAAAGAATAAAGGTGGATTTGATTATAACACTTAGTTATAATAAATGGTTTTGAGAAGTTAATCAAAAGAATCTCATTTTGTTAGTAAGTATAGTAAGATCTTTAAAAAGAATACATTAAAGATAATGATAAGTGTAAAATGGTTTTGAGTTTATAGTAATGATGTTTAAGCAACATATGTTTTTAACCCGTTTAATTATACTTTTGGAATTGTGAAATCATGTTTAAGATTTGTGAATTCTTATACCATTTAGGATAAGAATATGAACAGTTATAAGGGTATAAATAAATAGTGAAATAGTATAATACACGCATATATCTATTGTAAAGATGTTTAAAATATATACACAAGCGTTTACAAGAAAGTTTTTAATTTATGAAAGATTTAATTAAATAAAAAGGGAATTAGAAGTTACTTATATGACTTATCATGCTTGTTGTGACTTAATATTGCTTTGTACATTTACTTATCCATGGAAAATATTTATTGGTGTGCTTATCTCTAAAAGCTGTCAAAGTTGATTTATCCTTTCTGTGAGAGTTAGCAATAATGTTCAAGTAGGGTTTAGAAGCAAACATTGCTCTAACCTACTGACTTCAGTTTTGACCAAGGGATAATGTAAGTTTAGAAGGTCAAAAACGTGATAAGTATACGAGACTTGGTTTTCATATGTGATCGTTTTCATTTTGTACTTGATAGTCGATTATTTGACTATCGAACTTAACCAAATTAAATTTGGAAGTATGTGTGAGCATCATGTATTAATACAGTTTGAGATCCCCTGGGGAGGACTCATTCGTATGAATTGTCTCTTGCTTTAAGAACGAGTATACACGTGATCTCCTAAGTGGGACTCTTTTATATCGTTCATTTATTAAAGAACCAAAATTAAGTTACGGAAATTTATCGACTTAATTTTAAAGAGTCCAAGATCAGATAAGTGTGATACTTACAAAAAACCACTTCAAAACTGATATACGAATTTTATGTTTTGGAAGTGGTTGTAAAGTGGGATGCTATATAGTTGAATTATTTATCCTAAGGTTAAGTCCAAGGGAGAGGTCTACGTTGGCACTCATCCGACGACTTATGAAGGAATCTATGGAGAGATTTGTGAACTATTTGAGATATTGGAATCCATAGAGAGATTCAAAATCTATTCAAGTGATGAAGACTCATTTGTTGAAATGCGAAACGTGACTTCACCATCATAAATGACATAAGACAGAGTAGGATGCATAGCTAGAGAGTTTAGCTAACCCAAAAGTGTATATCAATTCCATAACTTGAAATACTTATCGATGTTGCTAGCGGGAGTTGATGATATTCAGCCTCACGTGTTTGGATGTGGTCCAGTTATGTTTACCTTATACTATATTTTATTTAGAGATATATGACACTTGAAAGGTAGTTTGTGAATGTTTTTATAAGGCCTGGCTTCGGTTTATTGAGGTGACCTTCATGGAAATCTATATATGAATCTAGCTAAGCGGTTGTAGCTGTACTTATATGCAAGGAGCACAACTATAAATTATACACCCTAGACATTATCTATTATATCGCCATATGTACTTATTAGATGGGTGGTTCTTTTGAGGGAATAACCTTTCTGGTGATTCAGATGGTCTTAAAAGTACGGCTTTATGCTGATCATATATTTCTTAAGTTTCTTGTACCAGACTTATGTCTACTTGTGGTTTTATCTTCCCTTTAGTTCCATAGGTTCTCTTTTGAATAGTCTAAGAAAGTCAAGTTTTTGTTGATATTCTTTGGAGTTCAAAGAGAATGCCTTCATCTACCGTAGTATTCTTACTTTCATTGCACTATTATTAGGTATATATCAGCATGTGTAAGGACAAACTGTTAGAACTATCTAGGCTGATGATAATACTAAGGATTGAAAATCTAAAATGATATGTATCTTAGACTTACTGTTATCATTCCGCAGTGAGATTCTGATGTTGTATTCTTTCTTTCTTGTTCATTTTTCCTTTTCATTTTATTACCCTACTAATTTGTCTTTTTGGCACTTTAGAGCTCTTCACGTGAATACCGTGTATGTATTAGTATCAAAAATTGCAAGTTGAAAAGGCAAGACATTACATCAGGTGTCGGAGCTAAAGGTTCAGCTAGACCCTTGGCTTTGGTTGGATATAACTCATTAGAGATAGGGTAAGCGATGACCTAGAATGATTTGAGTATATGTGTGTATGAGAGCATATTTTATTTTTATAAATGTAGGCTTTAATGGTATTACAACTATGAAAATTAAAAGATCTTATATAAGGAAACTTATATAAGTATAAATTATTAAAATTAAGTTTGATTAATAACGATGTTCATTTGTTATCCCTCATTGATTATTTTGATTATGCTCGTCCAATTTATGAGCGTTTATTATCGTCTATTGATTATTGATTTGTGTTTGACCAGTTTATGAGCACTGTTATCATTTATAGATCGATTAATTAGCTCAGGTAGTTTACTAGCATTGTTATCATTTGTAGATTGATTAGTTATGCTCAACCGGTTTACTAGCATGTCATCATTTGTAGATTGATTAGTTAAGCTCGACCAGTTTATGACATTGTTATCATTTGTAGATCAGTTAGTTGTGCTCAATCGGTTAATGAGCATTTATTACCGTCTACTAATAGTTGATTTGTGCTCGACCAGTTTATGAGCAGTTTGCCTTTTTACTACATGGGTCGGATAGAACGTAACCATGGTTGCACTGAAACAAATACCTCACGAGTTGAGTTTCATATTTTGACTACAAGGTGTTCGGTCAGAATGTTGGGTTAGTAGTTATCATTAATGAAAGAAGTGTAGTATTAGATTTTCAAAGAAAGTGACTTTATATAAGTATGATTCACAAAGTATGGTTTATAAACGAAGAGGATTTAAACAGATACTTTGAGAACTTAAATCCCTTTGTTTTCAAAAAAGGTTTCTATGTTTTTGGATTAAATAATAATAGTATTATCTGAAACTATTTGTGAGCGCTAACATTTTGAAGTAGTTTAAGATTTGTTCGAGTTTGAGGTTGCTCTTAAAATCTTCAATTCAATCGGGGAATAAAATATTTTTATGTTATCTAATTCAAGTACCTCAAAAGTGATTAAAAATGGGTAAGAGATGTGTTCCGTTGGTAAGCACTTTTTATAGGGATTACCCATCATATATGGTACAACTTGTAGGACCATTTCCGTGGTACCTATAACACCCCATAAATTTAACGATAAATAATAAAAAAGAAATTAATTAGTAAGTAATAACGCTAAAAAATAGAATTTTTACATATGTTAGAGTTTGGGTACGAAACTTGCACCGTTGGGTTTATTGCGATTTTCTAATCAATTTTCATGTATAAAGTTTTTCGATCAAATTTCAAATGAAAAAGTTATTAAGGTTTGAAGTTATCAAATCAGAAATAATTATATACGTAATTAAGGAAATAAGAAATAATTAACTAATGGTAATTAACATTAGTTAGATTTAATGGATAAATCATGTTGCTCAACCTCTAAAAATGATTACT
Organism: Allium cepa; assembly: GCA_030765085.1. Taxonomy (NCBI): domain Eukaryota; kingdom Viridiplantae; phylum Streptophyta; class Magnoliopsida; order Asparagales; family Amaryllidaceae; genus Allium; species Allium cepa. The sequence continues at coordinate 595,434,673 of CM060928.1, forward strand.
CCACAAATTCTTAGTTCTAAATAAAAATTATGGTTTATATGCGTATGTACAAGTGGAGAATAGCAGAGGGCAATTTAGAATAAGAATAGAGTTGAATCAAATCAACGAAGCCAAGGTAAATTATAAAGCCATGTCCGAATTTAAATTAAATCCAAATCTCTTCTCAAATCTAGAGTTCTAATAGATATATGTACGTTGTATATTTATTCAAATAGGGAGAATAATGGAGAGTCAAACTGGAATAACGGAGATTAGATCTGGAGATTTGGAAAGCTAAAAAGGTGAATGAGAAATTATATATTTATATAATATTGGATTTATATCATTGTAAATCTATTCACGTATGCCTAGTTGTAAAATTAGAGGTATAGGCCTAATTATATACGTGAATAGAATTTACTAACCCCGCCTACATATTCTATGATTGGGAACTTTGGTTTATTATTGTATGTACTTGAATCGGGAAAATATTGGGTAATAGTAGTCCTTAAATTTAGAATTGGATAGCAGCATTCCCTGAATTTGATAAATTATATTGTAATTCCAGACTTGTTGATTAAATGAGTTATGCAAGTAAATGTAAATTGGAGGTTATCACAATAAATTATTGGGATTTAAGTAGTACTTTAATTCATTGGAATGTTGGGTGTTACACTGTAAATTTCTATAGATTATCATCTATAGATTCAAAAATAAAAGTTTATCGTTTGAAATAACAAGGAATACAACTAAAAGAAGGAGATGTATAAAATAGGGATATTCACCATATTTTGTACCGTCTATAAATAGCTACAAACTCCTTATAATTTCATACCTATCACAAATTCCCTTTTTGGATAAGATAAGAGATTTACAGTGTCAACATTTTCTTTTGAGGAAGAGGTAACTCTAACGCATCAAAATGCAAAAATCCTTAAGGAAGAATTATAATTATAAATGCTATAATAATAATGGTTTAAGTAAAAATTTTAATATATATGCAATAATGATAAGCTAGAAATAAAATGATAAATGATAATAAGGTAGGCAAGTCATATATGAATAATGGAAAGTGATGATATAAATGAAAATGTAATAAAAAGTCCACTAAATAAGAAAGGGCAAAAAAAGTTGAAAAGAATAGAAATAAAAGATTAATAATGAGAAAGGGATGTAAATAAGAAAAGAATTTGGATCTTCTAAAAAAAGTGGTAAATGATATTAAATTGATATAAGTGGAATAAGAAGTAAAAACATGAAAAAGTAAAGGAATACTATTAACAATCAATCATTAGAGGTGTGATAATTAAATAAGTATGAATATATACACACATACGTGCCCATATATACATGTAGGTTCAAGTACGTATTTATGATGGGTTGAATTACCAAAGTTAGCTTAACGTAACTTGGATAAGAATGACATAGTCATTAAAATGGATTGAATTATGAGGCCAGTAGTGTTACACAAAAAAAGTCTGCCCACCACAAGAGACTACCAATAGTTGTGTATACATTATACCGATGTAAGACTTATTCAACTGTAGGAGCCATGGAATTACATACATTCACATATTGATGAAGGAATACCTAAGTAGAGTCTGCTTCAATCTTTTAGGAGGTGTTACCATGATTGCATTAGGCAATCTAAATGAGACGGTGGCAAGGTTCGGCACTATGTCAGCGTATTTGGTATCATATTAGAGAGCAGGAGCCGTAAATACGTCGAGAACATCATCGGTCTTGAGCGGTCAACAGAAAGACGAGAGTTACAGCGTACACAACTACTAGTCTAGATCACATTTAGGTCATACACCGCCACAGTTGTTTTCTAGTTTGTTTGTTAGGAGGCAAGTTTAGATAACTCTTAAAGGAGATCTTTCAAACGATTAGGGTAGTCTAGGAAGCTGAGTTCTCAATAGTCTATAGAGCCGAGTTTATACGATGAAGCAACTAGGTAAATCCCTATGACGAGATAAAATACAGCTAAACTATTGTTACGCCATTATTAAACATTACGGGAGTTCCTCGATATGCATGTTGACAAGGATGTTATATTGCATTGATGATGGATCCTAACGGGGTGCTAGGTTACAGTACTAGTAGGGAAGTATCTTGGTCCAAAGGAGGACTGTGGTGTATGTATGTGTGTGTGTGTATTGTCTACCTCGGATAGATGGGATGTATCATAAGCGTATTAAGCCAACTAAGTAAAGTAAAAGACATAACATGTGATGAAAGGCAATCGGTATAAACTAATGTTACGTATAAAGTGTGTAATTTACCAATCACTAGAACTTTGTTCTATCCCCTTCCTCATTACAACCTACATGAGAGCTTTAGAGAGGCAAATACCAGTACAAGATGGGAACGGTGGAGGCATAGATTTCCTTATGCATGCTCGACATTGACAAAGATGGCAGATTGTAGAGTTGTTAACCCCAAATGAAAGAATTTAGTATAAAAGCTGAAATGTTTTTAATGTAAAAGTTTGAATATATATATATATATATATATATATATATATGAAATAATTTTCAAACCAATTATTTAAAGGTAAATAAACCCTATTTCAAAAATGTAAGTATATATTGAATTTTCAAAAAATATATCAGATAAAATATCTATGTTATATTTAAATGAAAAGTTTTAGTAGAAATTAAAACTGGTTAAATTGAAAATTTCAGCAAATGGGTTTTTATAAAAAGCTAATCCTTTTGAAATAAAACGCAGTAAAGCATTTGTAGCTTGATTTTTCTGGGATGAATTTTTTTAAAGTTGTAAGTTCTATTTAGGGGTGGACAATAAGAAGTGGTACAGGTTAATTTGAGGTACATATAATGGAAAGGAAGATTAGAAACCCAAAGAAAATTAGAAAAAAGGTAGGAAGATGTAACGTGATGGGTAGATAGGAATTTCATAGAATCGCCTGAGTGAAGATGGAGAAGAAGGAGACGGAATGAAGTAGTGATAAGTTAATAGTTTAAAATTAATATTCGATTCGACCCAAAAAGGGTCCAGGTTCAACCTAGCCTAAAATAGGCACGAACGGTCGAACTTTGAGGAAGATCGGTTGTTACCACTAAATATCCTTTTTACCATGCCGAAACCCAATTGAATAGAAGGCAAAGAAGAACAAGAGAGAAAAGCACCAGGAAGACCTTTCGAAGAAGTTGAAGGGATGCAACAACCAAAGATTAGAAGTATCAAAACCTCTCGAAGGGGTCAAAAGCATGCTTTCGCTTTAATAAACACCTTTTGAAGCAGGTGCTACCGCAGGCATGAAGATCTTTCGAAGGAGTTGAAGAAGAAGCTTTCGAAGATAATGCATAACAACCTTTCATATGCGCATCGAACCTTCCGAAACAAAAGGTTTCACCTTCATTCAAATCACTCAGAAGCACACCATGATCGAAACAACCCTTTCGAAAGCCATACCAAGACTTTCGAACCGGTCGAAGACATTAATATCCAGGGAAGGTTCCACAGCAAGTGGCAAGCATATGTTTGGAAACTGCAAACGACATCGAAACCATCACCAGTTCAACACCGTCGAAGCCATTGGAAAAACCCATGGACAGAGTCAGAAGCCCTTACAAAGCAATATAAAGACGAGAAGGTGCAACCACCCCTTTCGATGAAGACGGAGGCATTCGAGGCCATTTGAAAGCACTGCAGAGGGAAGTGCAAGTGCCGAAGGAGACTGAAGGCATTTGAAGCCACCTTTCGACTAGGTCGAAAGCACTGGGCCGATAGGTGTTGACCCACATCTATAAGTAAGACCTAAGGATTTTGGTTTTAAGATTCAAACTTAGTCAATCTACTCTTGTATTTTCTTAATTCTTCAAAATTGTAAACCTTAAATTGAATTGGGAAAAGTTGATCAATAAAGGCTTTGTTGAATTAATAAGGGGAAGTATTCAAAATTCTTAATTACTTAGTTATTTCAAAAGTTTCATTAGTTCTAACATTGTTTCCAAGTGTCGACTCCTTCGGAAGACATCTCCCGACCTGATCCCTGGCAACCTCAAGTAATCCTAATCTATAACTCTAAGATGTCTTTCACTAGACCCTTACCTTCTAGTGGATTGAAACCTTGACCCAAGCCAGTTTTTCCTTTAATTCAAAGCCGAAACCCAAGTCACTTAAGCGTCCATCTTTCAAAAGGGTCGAAACCATTCAGGACAAACCATACCCTTGAACCTTAGGCCATATTTTAGGCTTTTGTAACCACTTTAAAAGGACCGCTTTAAAAGGATAAACAATCTAATTCATTCAGTTTGAAAGTCTACAAAGAGGAGAAGCCTTTTGATCAAGTCGAAAGGTCAACAAAAGGAAATTACATAATAAGGATATACTCGAAGGGTAATCCAAAGGAGGCATTCATACCCTAGCTCTCTCCAACAAATCAAACGAGATCTTAAGGACCATCCTTTCCACTTTGGGGTGTTGAAAAGTTTTCTTGTTAAAATTTTGAAGCTAGAAGAAGGGCTCGAACCACCGACTCTGTTAAACATCCAACACGACTTATCTCTAACCAAATCCTATTTCAAGCTTATCTATTCATGGTCTAACTTCATCTTGGCTAGAAAAGTTAAAAGATTCGAGCAGGGATCTTCTAAACAACACTTAATTCGATTCTCCTAAGAGACAGCTAATGGTAAAAATCTCCAGGAAGAACAACTGTAAAGGAATCGGGCCTTAAGAATCATAAAGAAAAACAAAGTTGAAGCCTTTGATCCACTTAAATGGAGTTTAAATCCTTTTCATGTTGGTCCTACCCTAATCTTTGCTTTAAAGGAAAAGAAAAAGGAAAGTGACAATTTATTTAACCAAATGAGAAAAACATTTCAACATTATACCAAAGGCACAATCTTTGAAGAAGGAATAATGAAAGATTACAACGCCCTTACATACAAATGAGGTTAAGTCACAAGCTAGAAAATACCTACACCGGAAACCCAAAGAGTTTTAAAGAGAAAACCAGTTATTAAAGGGGAAACTCCAGAGCCAAGTAATAAAAGATTTAGAAGCCATCCTCAAGAAAAAAATTCTAGTCAAGACTTCCAAAAGAGTGCAATCTAGCAACATCCATAGAGAATATCTACTTGCTAACAAAGGATGAGCTCAACTAATGACCATCACAAAAGAAGAAACCAAAATATAAAAGGAATCTGGAAGGATCCTAGTACCATTTCTAGATGATGAATGGTCATAAAACTAATCACTACGGAGCCTTGGAAGGGATGATAATCAACTTTTATTGTCAAGGAAAAATCATTGAGTTTGTAAAGAAATACTGAATGAGAACAACAAAAAGCTACTTTTCATTAAAGAGAATCTACATGGTTGGGAGTGAAATGCTCTTTTTATTTAGACATTACCTTAAACGTTCAAAGCCTCTATCCATGCCGAGTTGGCCATGGCAGAGCACCTCCTTGAGGGAGGGGTGTAAGCCTTTAACTGTGCCATGCTATGGCCAGGTTAAAGCATCGACAAGCCCTTGGTTGCGCCTCTAATTATGTTAAGAAACCTCCTGGAGGGAGGAGTGAAGCATTTATCCACACCATGCTATGGCCAGGTAAAAGCATCGACATGCCCTTGGCCGTGCCTCGGGTCAGGTTAAGGCACCTCTTGGAGGGAGGAGTGTAAGCCATTATCCGCGCCACGCTATGGTCAGGTTAAACCATCGATAAGCCCCTGACCACGCCATGCTATGGCCAGGGCAAAGCACCTCCTAGAGGGAGGAGTGTAAGCCATTATTTACGTCATGTTATAGCCAGGTTAAAGCATCGACAAGCCCTTGGCCGCACCTCTGGTCAGGTCAAGGCGCCTCCTGGAGGGAGGTTGGATAAGTCCTTGGTTCCAGCCTCTAAGAATGAACTAACCAAGAGCATTAAACAATACCAGACTAAGATGTCCAAGCCCAAGAAGCGACACATCTACTAAGGACTAAGATGCCCAAGCCCGAGAAGAGGCTCACCAAACAAAGGATTAAGACATCCAAGCCCGAGAAAAGGCTCACCAAATATCGAACTAAGATGCCCAACCCCGAGAAGTGACGTATCAAATAGAGGACTAGGAATCTAGGCTTGAGAAGCGGCTAATCAAACCACAACTTCACAAAAGGCCTAAGAGGTCTATACATGCCGAAGAAGAAAAAATATAAGGAGTAGAACAAAACACCGCTTATTACTCGAATCTGGGTTTCGGGGATCTCATTTCTAAACTTCATCTACTAATAGCCAACTCTAGGTTATAGATCTCTCAATTCCTCATACTTGAATCAAGGTTTCGATACTATTACTCGATTTCACTTATTAATGCCCTAATCTGGGCTTGAGACTTATATTATGGATTTCTGATTATCCACTATTAATACCTGAATCTGGGTCAAAGACTTCTACCAGATTCTATCAAGAAGTTTGTTATTATGAATTTTCGATTATCATCCAAAGATTACTCGAATTTGAGTTTCAAGTTTCTTAACTTCTAATACTATCCACTAATACCCGAATCTAAGTTCCAGGTTTCTAAACTTTCAAATTTCATTAATACCCGAATATGGGCCATTGGATTTCTACTACAAATTTTCAGATGATGATTTCTGGACTTCTATTTACTTAAACATTATTGATCCTCTATTTGTAATCTTCAGAGGATGATTTTCTAATACAATTATCCCCTGGTTAAGGATTAGATTTTTTGCCAACAAGACTTCGGATATTCCAGGAATATGGTTGAAGTTCAATTTCTCATCATGATCAAAGATGGGTACACATAATTACTGTTCATACAATTGACATAATAATTCATTATCTATGTAACGAGACGAATTTTGCCCGCTCGAAAATCGACATCCGTACTTCATATCGTATTCGAATGTCATAGATTCGACTGTTCAAATCCGATTCGCCGAAGCTTATAACAACATTATGTAAACAACACAGCGGAATAAAAGAATAATACATTGATATACAGCTTTGATACAATATCTAATACAACAGAGTAATACAATGATATCAATATACATCAGAGATATGATACAATAAATAGCAGCGGAAAAGAAAATAGATGACATCTAGCAGCGGAAAAATAAAACTCTAAGATAGTCTTCAAAAGAGAACTCCGAGAACTGCAACTCCATTTCCAAGAACCAATCCAACAATAGCTCGAACTCCCAATAACGATGCACAAAGATAAGCAAGTATAGTCCATATCCAAAGATTGAACTAGCTCCAGATAACCTACTAATCTGACTATCTGAAAAACCAAACTCTAGACTGCTCGTGTAGAAAATAATGAGCACCCAGAGTTTAGGAAACAAAACAATAAACTCCGGATCAGTCGTGGGACTGGTGTGAGCAACGAAAACAGTTCATCTTTTAAAACATTCAACAAAAGATTTTCAAAGTCAATTCGCAATGCTTTTTAAAAATGAGACTACCATAAGGCCTCCCGCACACACACACAATGCAAACGCAAAATCGGAGGAGATTTCTCCTTATGATAGTCAAAGATTCTTGATACGCATTTAAAAAGAAACATTTGATATTATTACTAGTGCATAGTGTAGTAAAAAAATCATTTCGAAAGTAAAGATATAAATCTTAGCCAACATACAAACATTATCGTATGCCTACTATAGCTACCATCCAAACAGTGGGGCGCCACCATAAGTGAATGATAGGTTCTACAACTAATACCGTACAAGTCTCGTATTGTTTCTTTGGATTTCCAACAAATGGTCAGGCCAAGGAACTTCCCATTGCCACATGAGAACGCCTCTGGAAGGACGTCCCCGAGAACCAAACCGGATCTCTGCCAACGCAAGGCCGGGTTACCCCTAACTGGGTAACTACTGACACGAGTATGCCATCCCCCGGTCCTTTGGGACCTTTATCCGAGAGCTCTCTAATCAACATCACACCATAATAAATAAAGTGTTCAACATGAGTAAGTACCTGGGCTCCATACCATGATACCACCCTTTTCCAGAAGGAAATGCACATACCCTAAAGGGAGCTACCCCTCATAACCTTGCTGCATCTTTCCTGTTTTGACCATTTCGGGGGGTGAGGCTCGACGAAGTCACGTCCACAAAGCCACGCTTTATACAAAAGCTGTGCTTTGGGTCAACAAATGATCATAGAAATGATCACAAAGATAAACGATCAAACAAATGATCCTATCACAAATGATCAACACAATGATCATTTCACAGCAACACTCAGCATGTCACATTACCAAATTGGGAATATATCGCTGATAACCATCAACTGCATAACCTTTGAGCTCGTACGTCTCAGAGAAGGGTGTTAAGCTAAGAGAATAAATTCTCTGCCACCAACAGAATATATTTGAAAGAAATCAGCTTTATATCTCAATTTGTAATGTCAGACATACTATCCATACAAGTATGTTCTGGGTTTGAACAGAACCGAAGGCACTTCCAAAGAAGTCCTTGCAATCCAGATATTCACAATCCAGATCGGATTTCCCATCACCTAGGGAGTCTCTATACCGGCGCGACTCGATGCAGAGACAATCGATAGGTCATCCTATCGCTCTCGCAAATACCCGGTCTTCATCACCGGTCTTCAAATGCTATCCATAACGTCAAATCACATATTCAGAATGGGTTATACGACACAAAGGTCCTTTCCCGGCTAAACCGAATAGTGAGCGAAAATATTTAAAACATATGGATATGAGATTTCAATTAAGTCACAACTTAATAATTCAAAACTTTATTTCAAATGGTGTAAACCAAATACCATTTCAAATCTTTTAAACAAAAGATTTTATTTCACAAAATCCATTTACGGATTTCAAAACAATTTCTATTTCATTTGGATTAACTCGTTTAAAATCTTTAAATTAAAGATTTATCTTATAGCTTTCAAACCGTTCCCAAATATTAACTTTCAAAATTCATTTCCAAATTTTCATCAATAACTTGGTAAACTATTTCAGTTTAAACTTGAAATCTCTTTTATATAATTTGAAATTCGTTTCTCCTATGAAAGCTTTTTATCATTTAGAAACAACAGTCTTATTTCAAAAAAACCCAATTTCATTTATACAAGTTACAATCTTTGGGTTAATTCAAATTCCCAAAAAATAATACTTTAAAAATGGTTTAACTCATAATGACTAGTATAATATCGTTAATCCCTAGTTTCAAATTACAGAATTCAATTTGAATATTGAATTCAAATTTAAATTAAAGTATTTAAATTCCAACACTTAATCTAGTTATTCAAAATAAATTTCCATCTTTGAAATTCCATTTCAAAAGCTTTTCACTTCAAACCCAATCCATTTCAAAACATTTGAATTAAAAAAATCAAATACAAAACTATTTTCAAAAATCCGTGACTTAATCGATTTCCTCGTGAAATCCATATTTAGGTGTGTATGGTGTGGTCCAAGGGTTTAACACAATAGTGCAACATCATTCAATTATCACAGATTAAAACACAGAAATATAGTTGATAAGCGATATAACTATAAAGCTTATCGCCCATTCACAGATTCACAGATAATATAACAATGTAAATGAATGGATAATTTATACACAGTCACAGAACAAAATATCACAGATCAGATAGGATAATCAATTCAAGGCATTTCATACAATATAAACATTCATAAACAAGGTCAAGTATTCAATAGTCATTTAAAAATAGGATTAATTAATCGTTTAATCCTAATTAATTCAATTTATTCCCAAGTAAAATTTTTATATTTATAAATTAATTATCAAATTCTAAGTAATTAATTACAAATCATTTGATATAAATTTATTTATCAAACAGATTAATAAGTAAAGTTACTCTTAATTCATCACATAAATTTGATTATCCTTTAAATAAATTAATTACTTTAATAATTTAATTATTCTCAAATTAATTATCAAATCAATTTATCACATTATCCTTAAATTTATTATTGCTTAATCACCTGGTACATCAACTTTAATCATTGATTAATATTTTATAAAAAAAACCTTAATTCACAAATTTATTATTCCTTAATAAATAAATCTTAAACCTTAATTAAATAAATTTAAACCTTTAATTACTTTGTTTATTGATTATTTATTCTTATTAAAATTACCTAAGTTAACTATTGATTTATTAAAGTTTTATACCTCATCATTATTTTAAACATACTTCTTAATCAATTTGAATTTAAATTTAAATTCAATTAATACTTTTAAAATCATTTGACAATTTGATTTTTTTTATTTTTAGACTAAACTTAAAACTGGAATTATATCAAACTTAGGTTTCAAAAATTCTACTTTGAAAAAAAAACAGTTTGAAAATTTAAACTAGCAACAGGTTTTGAAATCTGTCCCCAAACATCTACTCGAGCCTCCCCCTAGTTTACTTCGAGTAAACGCGAGTTTTCCCCCGAGAAAAACACGATCTGCTTCGAGTCTCCACTACGCAAATTCGAACCCACCCAAAAACACAGCCTCACCCTAAATTTCCCCACCGTGCACGTGCACATCATCGTTCGCCACTTCCGGTCGCCACCCATGCTTCGAGCAAGTCGAAGGCCATCCCCAGATCAGCCCACGGCCATTCTAACCACTCCAGTTTGACTCGAACTCAAATTCGTGAGAAAAGCAAAACCTGGAACATTCGAACCCATACGACCCCATCCCTGTCAACGCCAACTGCTCGTCGCTCCTACCACCGTTCGCCACCAAACTCCGGCCGCAGCTTCACCTACGACCCATCCACCATCTCCAAAAATCCCACTACACTCGGTCCACTATAGAATTTCCAGTCATGCAATTTCGAACGCGACTCAAAACCCAATGCTAAACCCTATTTTTGATTCAACCCAAAAATTCATGCAATCGATAATTTTTTATCCATTTTTCCTGGATTCTACGAAGATCAAGCAAGCTTCAGACAAAATTTCAACATTTTAAAATCGCTCGATCACTGGGAATTTATTAGAAAGCAATTTTAGTTCAACTAGGAACTGCTCTCTCATCACACATCTGAAAATTTCGATTTAAGGTTTAAAAATCCTAATTTTGATTAAGAAATCAGTTTGTAAACTTGAATCGATAATCCAAGATGTTTGAAAATGTCACTTGTACTAACTTTGTACTGTTCTTGAGTTTTTTTCCCGGAGCAGATCAACTTTATTTAACATGAATTAAATTTTAAAATCTACTTTATACTCAACCAAACATATTTTGTTTATATGCTTTGTCCTAACAATCAATAGATTAAGCTGTAATGATTTTTGAATTATCCCAGAGTTTAGAAATCCATAAACAGAGGTATATCCAAATAACAGTATGCAGGCTTCATCTCACCAAAATTCAGTGCAATGCATATATTTTTCACACAAACCAAATCTCTAATATTCATCAGGCAACTAGATTAAAACTTAGGTTAATTTAAAGTATGAAGTTACTCACTTGTAGTTTCTGGAAGAAGACAGAGAATAGGACTGCAAAGCCTGGAACTAGAAAACTTGATCCTAACTTGCTTTTTAATTTTGTTTTGTTGAGTTGCTTTGGAACTAGCATTTCATTTGCTTAATCTTTTGATTTGCCTGAAACAATCTCCAGGCTTGACTACCCAGATTTGTTCTGTTTTGATCTTTGTTTGATACTTAATGTTTGAACTGCTTTGCATTGCATTTTCTCAAGTTTTGAAGATGTTTTTATTTTCCCTTTTTTTCTTCAGGCTTGCTGAGTAAATAAACGATCAGGTATAGAGGATGTATATATAAAAGAGAAACAGTATTGAATAGGGAATGTTATCTTTGCATTAATTGCTTACAGCTTTATGCAGGCTGAAATGATCCTAGGCAAGCTCGAATTGACTTTGCTCCATGCCTGGTTTACAGCCTACATACTTGAATATATTATTTTTTTTCTTCTTTAGTACTTGTTGCTTTGTACATAGATACTTTTATTTGCTTGCCTTACATATTTTATTCTTGCTTTGTTCTTGCTTGTCTCGGCTGAGATGATAGCAGTATGGCAGAGGTTTTATTATATTTTTATCTTATACTTTGTTTATGTGTACAAAGATATTTTATTTTCATGCTTTGCTTTATGTTTTGTTTACTTGTTTCCTCAGCCTGCATGTTTACTTTTATATTTGTTTATTTGCCTAGTTTGTTTGTATTTTTATTTGTCTTGCTTACTTTATTTGTTTGTACTAACATATATATTTTCTTAAGTCTTGTTTTCATATTGTACACTGGAATATATATATATATATATCTATATTTATTTATTTGTTTAACTTAACATTTATTGTCTTGTATTTCTAGTTTATGTTTTGTTTGTACTTATCTTTCCTTTCTTTTACTTGTTCCTTTTACTTTGTCTCAGCTGAAAATGTGTATATTTTTGTTTGTTGGTATTTCTTCTTTTGCTTTATATTTATTCTATAACTTTGTTTGTACGTAGATGCTTTTCCTTTCTTATTTGAATGTATATGTTTGTTTGGTTCCATACTTAACTTTTATTTATCTCTATTTATAACTCAAATATTTATTTTACTTCTATTTTTAGTTTAAATATTTATCATGAATTTTACTTTAAATAATTATTGTTTTATATTTTTCTATATACACATACATATATAGTATTTAAATTCAAATCAAATATATAAATATATATATATCTATATATATATATATATAATTTTGAATTTACTCATATATGCTCAAATACATATATATACAATATTAAAGTTTAAATGATTTATACAGAATTTATCTGTATTTGGGGAAACTCGCTTAAATTTCCAATTAGCTATACAATTTAAATTAAAAAATTATATAAATTATCAATTTAAATTTATATAAAATTCGGGGTCGTTACAACCTTCCCCCTTAAAAGAATTTCGTCCTCGAAATTCGCAGGCACGAAAACAACACAGAGATAGACAGATTCGATCTCTTATAATTCCTCAAACTTAAGATATGAATTCCAACTCAAGTCGTAATATCTCAGAATACATACCAATTTGTCCCTCTTCGGACTTTGGTATTCGCAAGAAATTACAATAGAATTTCAAAATTTGGTTTCAAACGAAATCGTTTTATTGATTTAATTCAATTTATCCTTCATATTCTATTAATCAATTTAACTCAATTTAAAATTTCTAATTCATTTAAAATTTCCAATTTCAATTTTCAAATTCATATTCATTAAAGTTTAAATCAAAAAATGATAAGAAATCGATGAAGTACGAAGTAAAAATTTCCTACAACGACTTGTAGGCCACAATCATATCGAAACTTCTTTCTGGAGCTGTCACAAAGAATTCAAAAGAATTTGGAAACGAATCAAAGGAGATTGATAGAGAAAGATTGTTTCCACTGTTGTTACAGAGCATTGACCAATTATAGTCGTATTTTCCTGTCCCCTATCTCGTTCTCTTCTTGTACTCATACTTACTATCACTGGATAGTAAGAGAATTTACTAAGACGTTCAAACGGATATCTTAGGGATATACTCATTCTAGGGCATACTTCACCCTATCTCTAATGAGTTACTTAATGTGTTATACTCCTGAGCTAAAGTTCAACCTTAGCTCTGATACCAAATGTAACGAGACGAATTTTGCCCGCTCGAAAATCGACATCCATACTTCATATCGTATTCGAATGTCATAGATTCGACCGTTCAAATCCGATTCGCCGGAGCTTATAACAACACAGCGGAATAAAAGAATAATACATTGATATACAGCTTTGATACAATATCTGATACAACAGAGTAATACAATGATATCAATATACATCAGAGATATGATACAATAAATAGCAGCGGAAAAGAAAATAGATGACATCTAGCAGCGGAACAATAAAACTCTAAGATAGTCTTCAAAAGAGAACTTCGAGAACTGCAGCTCCATTTCCAAGAACCAATCCAACAATAGCTCGAACTCCCAATAACGATGCACAAAGATAAGCAAGTATAGTCCATATCCAAAGATTGAACTAGCTCCAGATAACCTACTAATCTGACTATCTAAAAAACCCAAACTCTAGACTGCTCGTGTAGAAAATAATGAGCACCTAGAGTTTAGGAAAGAAAACAATAAACTCCGGATCAGTCGTGGGACTGGTGTGAGCAATGAAAACAGTTCATCTTTTAAAACATTCAACAAAAGATTTTCAAAGTCAATTCGCAATGCTTTTTAAAAATGAGACTACCATAAGGCCTCCCGCACACACACACAATGCAAACGCAGAATCGGAGGAGATTTCTCCTTATGATAGTCAAAGATGCTTGTTACGCATTTAAAAAGAAACATTTGATATTATTACTAGTACATAGTGTAGTAAAAAAATCATTTCAAAAGTAAAGATATAAATCTTAGCCAACATACGACCATTATCGTATGCCTACTATAGCTACCATCCAAACAGTGGGGCGCCACCATAAGTGAATGATAGGTTCTACAACTAATACCGTACAAGTCTTGTATTGTTTCTTTGGATTTCCAACAAATGGTCAGGCCAAGGAACTTCCCATTGCCACATGAGAACGCCTCTGGAAGGACGTCCCCGAGAACCAAACCGGATCTCTACCAACCCAAGGCCGGGTTACCCCTAACTGGGTAACTACTGACACGAGTATGCCATCCCCCAGTCCTTTGGGACCTTTATCCGAGAGCTCTCTAATCAACATCACACCATAATAAATAAAGTGTTCAACATGAGTAAGTACCTGGGCTCCATACCATGATACCACCCTTTTCCAGAAGGAAATGCACATACCCTAAAGGGAGCTACCCCTCATAACCTTGCTGCATCTTTCCTGTTTTGACCATTTCGGGGGGTGAGGCTCGACGAAGTCACGTCCACAAAGCCACGCTTTATACAAAAGCTATGCTTTGGGTCAACAAATAATCATAGAAATGATCACAAAGATAAACGATCAAACAAATGATCCTATCACAAATGATCAACACAATGATCATTTCACAGCAACACTCAGCATGTCACATTACCAAATTGGGAATATATCGCCGATAACCATCAACTACATAACCTCTGAGCTCTTACGTCTCAGAGAAGGGTGTTAAGCTAAGAGAATAAATTCTCCGCCACCAACAGAAATATATTTGAAAGAAATCAGCTTTATATCTCAATTTGTAATGTCAGACATACTATCCATACAAGTATGTTCTGGGTTTGAACAGAACCGAAGGCACTTCCAAAGAAGTCCTTGCAATCCGGATATTCACAATCTCGATCGGATTTCCCATCACTTAGGGAGTCTCTATACCGGCACGACTCGGTGCAGAGACAATCGATAGGTCATCCATATCGCTCTCGCAAATACCCGGTCTTCATCACCGGTCTTCGAATGCTATCCATAACGTCAAATCACATATTCGAAATGGGTTATACGACACAAAAGTCCTTTCCCGGCTAAACCGAACAGTGAGCGAAAATATTTAAAACATATGGATATGGGATTTCAATTAAGTCACAACTTAATAATTCAAAACTTTCTTTCAAATGGTTTAAACCAAATACCATTTCAAATCTTTTAAACAAAAGATTTTATTTCACAAAATTCCATTTACGGATTTCAAAACAATTTCTATTTCATTTGGATTAACTCGTTTAAAATCTTTAAATTAAAGATTTATCTTATAACTTTCAAACCGTTCCAAATATTCACTTTCAAAATTCATTTCCAAATTTTCATCAATAACTTGGTAAACTATTTCAGTTTAAACTTGAAATCTCTTTTATATAATTTGAAATTCGTTTCTCCTATGAAAGCTTTTTATCATTTAGAAACAACAGTCTTATTTCCAAAAAACCCGATTTCATTTATACAAGTTACAATCTTTGGGTTAATTCAAATTCCCAAAAATAATACTTTAAAAATGGTTTAACTCATAATGACTAGTATAATATCGTTAATCCCTAGTTTCAAATTACAGAATTCAATTTGAATATTGAATTCAAATTTAAATTAAAGTATTTAAATTCCAATACTTAATCCAGTTATTCAAAATAAATTTCCATCTTTGAAATTCCATTTCAAAAGATTTTCACTTCAAACCCAATCCATTTCAAAACATTTGAATTAAAAAAATCAAATACAAAACTATTTTCAAAAATCCGTGGCTTAATCGATTTCCTTGTGAAATCCATATTTGTGTGTGTATGGTGTGGTCCAAGGGTTTAACACAATAGTGCAACATCATTCAATCATCACAGATTAAAACATAGAAATATCGTTGATAAGCGATATAACTATAAAGCTTATCGCCCATTCACAGATTCATAGATAATATAACAATGTAAATGAATGGATAATTTATACACAGTCACAGAACAAAATATCACAGATCAGATAGGATAATCAATTCAAGACATTTCATACAACATAAACATTCATAAACAAGGTCAAGTATTCAATAGTCATTTAAAAATAGGATTAATTAATCGTTTAATCCTAATTAATTCAATTTATTCCCAAGTAAATTTTTTATATTTATAAATTAATTATCAAATTCTAATTAATTAATTACAAATCATTTGATATAAATTTATTTATCAAACAGATTAATAAGTAAAGTTACTCTTAATTCATCACATAAATTTGATTATCCTTTAAATAAATTAATTACTTTAATAATTTAATTATTCTCAAATTAATTATCAAATCAATTTATCACATTATCCTTAAATTTATTATTGCTTAATCACCTGACACATCAACTTTAATCGTTGATTAATATTTTATAATAAAAAAACCTTAATTCACAAATTTATTATTCCTTAATAAATAAATCTTAAACCTTAATTAATTAAATTTAAACCTTTAATTACTTTGTTTATTGATTATTTATTCTTATTAAAATTACCTAAGTTAACTATTGATTTATTAAAGTTTTATACCTCATCATTATTTTTCAAAACATACTTCTTAATCAATTTGAATTTAAATTTAAATTCAATTAATACTTTTAAAATCATTTGACAATTTGAATTTTTTTATTTCTAGACTAGACTTAAAACTGGATTTATATCAAACTTAGGTTTCAAAAATTCTACTTTGAAAAAAAAACAGTTTGAAAATTTAAACTAGCAACAGGTTTTGAAATTTGTCCCCAAACATCTACTCGAGCCTCCCCCTAGTTTACTTCGAGTAAACGCGAGTTTTCCCCCGAGAAAAACACGATCTGCTTCGAGTCTCCACTACGTAAATTCGAACCCACCCAAAAACACAGCCTCACCCTAAATTTCCCCACCGTGCACGTGCACATCATCGTTCGCCACTTCCGGTCGCCACCCATGCTTCGAGCAAGTCGAAGGCCATCCCCAGATCAGCCCACGGCCATTCTAACCACTCCAGTTTGACTCGAACGCAAATTCGTGAGAAAAGCAAAACCTGGAATATTCGAACCCATACGACCCCATCCCTGTCAATGCCAACTGCTCGTCGCTCCTACCACCGTTCGCCACCAAACTCCGACCGCAGCTTCACCTACGACCCATTCACCATCTCCAAAAATCCCACTGCATTCGGTCCACTACAGAATTTCCAGTCATGTAATTTCGAACGCGACCCAAAACCTTATGCTAAACCCTATTTTCGATTCAACCCAAAAATTCATGCAATCGATAATTTTTTATCCATTTTTTCTGGATTCTACGAAGATCAAGCAAGCTTCAGACAAAATTTCAACATTTTAAAATCGCTCGATCACTGGGAATTTGTTAAAAAGCAATTTTAGTTCAACTAGGAACTGCTCTCTCATCACACATCTGAAAATTTCGATTTAAGCTTTAAAAATCCTAATTTTGATTATGAAATCAGTTTGTAAACTTGAATCGATAATCCAAGATGTTTGAAAATGTCACTTGTACTAACTTTGTACTGTTCTTGAGTTTTTTTCCCAGAGCACATCAACTTTATTTAACATGAATTAAATTTTAAAATCTACTTTATACTCAACCAAACATGTTTTGTTTATATGCTTTGTCATAACAATCAATAGATTAAGCTGTAATGATTTTTGAATTATCCCAGAGTTTAGAAATCCATAAACAGAGGTATATCCAAATAACAGTATGTAGGCTTCATCTCACCAAAATTCAGTGCAATGCATATATTTTTCACACAAACCAAATCTCTAATATTCATCAGGCAACTAGATTAAAACTTAGGTTAATTTAAAATATGAAGTTACTCACTTGTAGTTTCTGGAAGAAGACAGAGATTAGGACTGCAAAGCCTGGAACTAGAAAACTTGATCCTAACTTGCTTTTTAATTTTGTTTTGTTGAGTTGCTTTGGAACTAGCATTTCATTTGCTTAATCTTTTGATTTGCCTGAAACAATCTCCAGGCTTGACTACCCAGATTTGTTCTGTTTTGATCTTTGTTTGATACTTAATGTTTGAACTGCTTCGCATTGCATTTTCTCAAGTTTTGAAGATGTTTTTATTTTCCCTTTTTTTCTTCAGGCTTGCCGAGTAAATAAACGATCTGGTATAGAGGATGTATATATAAAAGAGAAACAGTATTGAATAGGGAATGTTATCTTTGCATTAATTGCTTACAACTTTATGCAGGCTGAAATGATCCTAGGCAAGCTCGAATTGACTTTGCTCCATGCCTGGTTTACAGCCTACATACTTGAATATATTATATTTTTCTTCTTTAGTACTTGTTGCTTTGTACATAGATACTTTTATTTGCTTTCCTTACATATTTTATTCTTGCTTTGTTCTTGCTTGTCTCGGCTGAGATGATAGCAGTATGGCAGAGGTTTTATTATATTTTTATCTTATACTTTGTTTATGTGTACAAAGATATTTTATTTTTATGCTTTGCTTTATGTTTTGTTTACTTGTTTCCTCAGCCTACATGTTTACTTTTATATTTGTTTATTTGCCTAGTTTGTTTGTATTTTTATTTGTCTTGCTTACTTTATTTGTTTGTACTAACATATATATTTTCTTAAGTTTTGTTTTCATATTGTACACTGGAATATATATATATATATATATATATATATTTGTTTTACTTGACATTTATTGTCTTGTATTTCTAGTTTATGTTTTGTTTGTACTTATCTTGCCTTTCTTTTACTTGTTCTTTTTACTTTGTCTCAGCTGAAAATGTGTATATTTTTATTTGTTGGTATTTCTTCTTTTGCTTTATATTTATTCTATAACTTTGTTTGTACATAGATGCTTTTCCTTTCTTATTTTAATGTATATGTTTGTTTGGTTCCATACTTAACTTTTATTTATCTCTATTTATAACTCAAATATTTATTTTACTTCTATTTTTAGTTTAAATATTTATCATGAATTTTACTTTAAATAATTATTGTTTTATATTTTTCTATATACACATACATATATAGTATTTAAATTAAAATATATATATATATATATATATATATAATTTTAAATTTACTCATATATGCTCAAATACATATATATATACAATATTAAAGTTTAAATGATTTATACAGAATTTATCTGTATTTGGGGAAACTCGCTTTAATTTCCAATTAGCTATACAATTTAAATTAAAAAATTATATAAATTATCAATTTAAATTTATATAAAATTCGGGGTTGTTACAATCTATGATATAGATTGACTTTTATATCAATTTTAAGCTATCGATAGGAAATATTGTTTGGTTCATACTTTTTAGGGAAATCAGAACAGTAAAGAAGAACGAAGAATCCAGTAAATAAAGACATTGTGGTACAGGCTATCAAGCAAATGTCTTAGAGGTAACATTGCAGGAGGGAATCGCAAATCAGGTGATATTTACATAATTTACATGATTTACATAACTTATGAAATTATTTACAATTGTGTAGAACAAATATGTACATTTCAATCTTTCATAAATCTTGAGCAGCCTTGGTCAGATTCTCAGCAATTAAAGGATTTACGATATGACGAATAGCGATACAGAGAACCTCTTTAAGTTTTTTCTCTTTCTCCCTTATCCTGTCCACATCATCAACCGCATCAATATTAGTTTTCAAAGCACGATTGAAAGCTATATTTGCGCCTCTAAGGGTCTTATTTTTCCTTTCCAATTCGGCTATGCTCTTCAAAAGGAGATAGCTATCACGTTTAATTTTTTTAATTCTAGTGGCATAATCATTTATGCACTGTGAATATTTAGCTTTCTACTATACGACGAAGTATTTCATCATTTCAACTTTAACTTTTCTACACCATTCACCCACTATCTTCTTGTCTAAGCTCGAGGGAGGATTTGCTGTAGCGGGAAATCTCCGAGCAGCAAAAGAAGTAGATCTTGTAGATTTAGGAGCAGATGGAGTAGCATGAGGGACTGGTAAATCAATACTCGAAATATTATCCCCATAATAATTCTAATGACTCGCACTGAGCCTAATTATCCTTCAATTTCATCTCCAGATCGCCTATCTGTTGAAGAAGTTCAGACATTTGATCGAAGTTAATTGAAGAATTCGACTTAACTTGACGCTATAAAGTAAAACTCATTTCATTTTTTCTTTTGACATTAGCTTCTAAACCGAAAATTTGATCCTTGAGATTTCTGACTATAGTTTTCTAGAGTAAAAATCTTTTGTACCATCTTAACGCTTCGATATTGCTATGAAAACAAGCAATGAAAGTATCTACAAGAAATCTGCTCTTTTCAAGATCCGCTAGCAGCTTATCCTTAAGATCGATAAAGTGAGATGTCGAATCTAGAGTGAGGCGCTACGGATAACTGTAATTCCTATTTAAATACAAAAGAAAAAAAGAATGAAGTCAAAACCAAAATGAACAATCCCTTTATCACTGTAATAAAAGGTTACTACTCAAGTAACAATGAAACTAAAAGGTACAATAGATATTTGTTTTATATCTAAAGACGAGAAACAATATCTCTAACTTTCTTCAAAAAATTAGTAGAAAGAATAACTGTAGAATAAAAATGAATGGTAATTCCTTCCGGAGTAATCACTGGGGGATATTTGCTATAATCCCATTCCTTGGTTGGAGGGCTGTTATGACCGCAAATTAGTTTAGTATGGAATGTATGGATCTCCTTAAGTGGATTTTCTTTCTCATCACTAAGGAAATCAAAATGTAGATGATCTCCTCGATAAACATCCAAAAGAGGGTAATCAATTCCCGGTTTTCCTTCAAAAGAATGTTATATCGAAGGCGCGCTCTTCCCAACCGTAAGGCAACTTCTTGATGTTTAAAAGAAGCTAAAACTGTCGCACTTCTATTAAGTCTATTTTATTTATCAAAAAGAATGTTATGGTCCTTCTATTGTCTGTCTAATTCCTTATATATTCTATTTATCTCCGCTTGTTTTCTTTCAAACTTGGTTTTATAGGGGTGGACAGATTTCTTCCTTATTGAAATAAAATACTTACACTATTATTATCTTCCAAAGGAAAGATGTTTAAAAAAAGAATCTCATACCTAGGATACCAGGATTGATGCTTGAGAAACCTGCTCCTTTTCTTTTCGCACTTCAACATTCATAGAAGCAGGCTCCTCTTGAGTGCCGAAAGGTGTAGAAGGTTTAGGCGGAGACGCTTCATGAGGAGACAAATCTTTTTTTGAAGACTTCGTATTATCATCCCCATTTTTCGCATAAGCTTAAGTATGGCCACCCACATTGCCACCTGATCTTTGTCCGTCGTTGATGTTATCATCCTCGTCGTCATCATCATTATCACCCCCCTCTTCGACGGCCTCATCTTTGCCATCTTCTTCTTCGAATTCAGATTTGACTTCGAAGGAAGGAACTTCAAAGGAAAGAAGTTTGGAAGCATGGATTTCCTCCCTCTCACCAACTTTTATCCCCTACTCCATCTTTTTGATTATATCCATGACCTTATCAACAAGAGTCAGGTTCGAGCGAGGGGAAGCTAAAATCTAGCATTTATCGACATTTTTAGTGTAGGCGAGCATTATGGCGTCTTCAAAGTAATTCATAATAATATCTTCAAGAGACGAGTCGAGGAATTGCGAAACTCGCTGCTTTGCACAAGAAATGGTGCCGATAGCCTGTTTGAGGGAGGCCTTGTTCTTTTTCAGCTTTTTCTTTAACAAGGATTGTTTAGTTGCCAACCATCCTTTTTCCTCTTTAGAGTCTTTCAAAGTCATTGATAAAGCTAAGTTCTCGTGGGCTAGAAGTTGGCGATCCTTCCTCTCCTTTAAGATAATAGATTCTGACTGAGCGAGAGATGCCTTCAATCGCTCCAATTTAGTTGTAGTCTCGCTCTTCTCCACGGACAAGGATGAAACTTAATTATTCAAGGAGCAACTTCCTCTCGAAGTTTAAATGTATCCGCAGAAGATTTGGACACATTTTCGTTGAGGGAGAACCACCTTTTGGAAATTTGAAATAAAAGTACAACATAAGTTAAAAGCTGAAAGAAAAATAGAGATAATAATGTAAAGTAATGTTAAATATACTAGGAGTCATTTTTCAACAAGGGATAAATGGTGACCCTCCAGATCAAAAACAGAGGATGGTGGCTGAATTGAAGTGAATAATGCAGAATTTAAGATAGAATGAATCATCTTCTCGAAATCACTCGAAGTTTTGGAAGCTGATGGTCCAGGAAGATTTAACACTTGAGTAGGGGTCGAAGTCCCCAAGGCCTTTTGCATCTGCTTGATAACGCTCAGGGGGCTGGAGACAATGCTACGATAAAGAGGATCAACCTTAGTAGGAGTTTCCTTAGGTAAGATGTGAAGAGCTTCAACGGTTAGACTCTTTAGAAATTCCCTAATATTAATAGACTATTATTCTTCCAGTATTGGAGAATCACGAACTTCAACCCCTTTAATGATCTTTGGGGGGGGGGGGTTCCACCGTAGACATTTAATTAGTTTTCTTTTAGCGGCCATCTTTGACCTGGCAATAGCCTGAGAAAATAATGATGCATGAGAAGTTGAAGAGGGAGGAGTCGGATCTCCTATGGGTTTTCTAACTTGATAAACACTGAAGAGAATTCAAACAGATTATAAGTCAGTAGAATAATTTGAAAAATCAACATAGTAATAGATAACAAGTGCGGCGTTTATAACTTACCAGAGTGGTCAACACAGATAGGTGACATTGGGGAGAAATTTATAGGATGTCCCAAAGAAAAGAAGCGTTTTCTTCGGGATGTGTGTTGGATCAGAGGGGGTTGGCCGAGGATCCTTTGTCCGATCGGCAAAAGGGAGTACTTTCGCATATTTGTAGGATTTAGCAGCATCAATCGGTTCCCAATCCTGCTTGAAGCTGCAACTAGAGACTCCACCATCCTCTTATTTTCTTCGTTTAGTTCTTTAGTAGGAGCAACTGACAGAAAGCATAGATCAGCAAAGAAAGGTAACCAAATGAAAGGGAAATAATGAAATCTAAGCTTACGAGGAGTAGAAAATGTCCCACTAACATCTGGGAAGCATCTGACAAAGAAGAACTAATTCTCTCAATCTCTAAACTTGTTCACTGCCTCTGATATCTGTTTCTTGGAGGGATTCCCTCTGAAGATTTAGTAGTTACGGTTGCTGAGTTTAACTAATCGAACGAGATAATTCAATATGTCGACATTCAAAGAAGGGATGCTGGATTCTAGTGCTATCAACTCCAAAGACAAGAGATAGGTGTACATATTTAGAGATAGCTGAATCGGAGCAATTCCTAGATGAGTTATGAACGTAGAAAATAATTTCAAAAATGGAAGAAACTGTCCATGCCTTATGTGTATAGAAGCCTAAGTGAAGAACCCTTCAGAAGGGCTGTTGGTGGCATCATTTTCAGTAGGTGGAATGGCTTCCACCCCGGTGATTCCAAAGTTATCTAGGATTGCATCCATTTCATCGTGACTGGATATCAAAGAATGCTTGGAAGTAGCTTCAACTTTCTTCGGAGAACTCATGATTATGTCAAGTGAAAAGTTTCAGTTAGATATTATAGTTTGTTACGAAGTTAACATTCTTTCAAGGATTAGCAGTACTACAACAATTTGAACGTTAAAAAAAACATGAAACTTCAAATTATTGAAATAATTTAAAGTAAAAATGAGATTTATTGACCTTTCAACATATTCGAAAGGAAAATAAAAGTTAACACTTAACAAACATCTCTCAACAATGTTCAAAACTCAGATATCTTAAGTTTTCGACGGGGTCAAATGGGAGGGTTGAAGTATATATCCAACCGGCACTCTTCAACAATGTGGAAAGCTCATAGGAACTTCGTTATTAGAAAAGAATAGTCAAAACCAACATAAAAATTTGAATAATGTAGACACTATTGATGTGCATGTAAATGTGCATATTTTTACCACCATATTTAATCTAATTAAATTGAATAAATGATCATATTGGGTATTTTAACTTGTTTTAACCACAATCCATATTAATTCCAAATTGTCACATATCCATCTTCATATAGGGGCAAAACGGTCATTTGTTTGCATATATTTATTTGAGAAAAATTAATTGAATTTTTTTATATATTTGTGTAGGAATTTGATCTCAAATAGGAGTGGTTTCATGAAGACACATGCATGCACAAAATGAATACAAAGAAGTGATGATGAATATAATTAAAAATGAATAACATGGAGGACCCCGCCCACTTACCTTGATTTTCAATTAGGAGCTAAGCACATGATAAAAGGTCATTAAAGCTTCATGTACATTTAAGTGGAGAATTAGTGGATGCTAATGATTATTTGGCCACCACACTACCTCAAGGGCAATTTAGGCATTCCCCAAAAATATGTATTAGGGTTAAACACATGTATATATACCCCTTATGTTTCATGTAACGGTCCTCTTGCTTAGTCTCCTCTTTAGATTCTCTTCTCTTTAGTTTTGGCTCATAAATAAAAGAAAGCTCTCTTTCTCTTTTCATGGCTACTTAACCATTTTTATTTTATGTAATTTTCTTTTCTTTTTATGCAATGTTAATTATTATTTATTTTTAATTACATGTTCATTTCCTTTGATGCAAAAGTGTAGATTTTCCTTTATGCAATTAGATTAGTTTTCTTTTTCATTAGCTTTCATTTTCCTTTCTTTTTGTTAAATGTTGCATGCTACATTCGCTAATCAAATGACAAATATGAGAGGCTAAACCTCTTCAATTTAGGGTAATGAAGCTCTCTAATTATGTAGCTTCAACTATTTGTTAACTCATGCTCTCTTTTTGTGCTTAATGATGAGAAATGAAGTGTTTTATTTGTTGTTCCTGCTTTGAATTTGATAGCCTATATTGTTGACACCAAATAGGTTATGCTTAAACAATCACTAACACAAATGCCTCTTCATCAAAATATGATTAATGCATAAGAAAGTGATTTGAAATTAAAATTTGATGGTATATATTTCTAATCAGTAGTTAATATGTCATACTTAAAATAGATTTCATTTTCAGTTTCTTTGTCAAGTTTCATGAAAGTTAGTGAGTGCTTTAAGAGATGTGTTATAGTTTGATGGCTTATGTTGGCTAATCAATAGCACAAATATGCTATACTTATGATAAGCACATCAATTAAAGCACTAATGACCATAAAAGAGAGATCATGATTTTATATATGTTGAACTACTTGATCTAGAGTGTGGATTTATTTTATTAATTGTCACTTAACTCTTGTATTTGCTTCTCTTTTCTTTTAGTTAGTTAGTTATTCTCTTGCTTAACTTTCATTCGACTTTGGTTTAATTTGATTGAATAGAATTTTAAAATATACAATTCCCTGCGGATTGACCCGTATTGGCCACATACTATAAGTGTACGTCGTGCGCTTGCGGTTATTTTTAAATTTAAATTTTTCGACGGTTTTCTAGTTCCATAGAATTTTCGTCGATCAACAAGTTTTTGGCGCCGTTGTCGGAGAACTTGCTTTGATTTTATCTTCTATTCTTTGAATTATTTGTGTTTGATTTTAGTGTGTGTGTTTTTTTTGTGTGTGTTGTGTTAAAAAAAATTGTGCGTTTGTTTGATTTTATGCGCATTTTTTTGTGTTCTTGTTTGTTTTACATTTTCATTTGCATTTCCATTTTTTAAAAAACAAAAAATTTCAAACTTTTTTTATTTGCATTTGCTTTTACGTTCACATTTTGCATTTGCCTTTACATTTTGCATTTGCCTTTTCAAATCTGTGCACATCAGCCTGGACACAAACTCCCTCTCTGCCACCTTTCTTACAGCATCGCCTTCCCACCATTACACTCCACTGCCTCTCTACATCACTTCGAATCAAAGCAGCACCTGCTCCACCATACAATCTACATCAATCCCACACCCATAATCTTCAACACCACAAACTCACACACACCAGAGCATTCAAAGCCCCACTGCCTCTTCATGTTTACTACAGCCATCTCATCCACTACCGTATCCTTGCATACATCACACAACAACATCTTATTAACTACTGCTTCTTTCATATCTACCACTTATCACAACTTTCAAGCTACTACCTCATCAACTTCACCCCATCAAACTAACCAAACTGCCCATCACAACCTCACAACATCCCCTGTCCACTGCACACAACCACAAACATTCCTCACTTTCACTATACCTGTTCACTCACTGTTCACATCCCTTAACCTCTGCCCACTTCAATACTTCACTGCATCTTGCCTTCATCATTCACCAACATCAAACAATAACAACATCCCTATTATTTATCAACTCGCCTCACCTCATCACTTGCCGTAACACTTCAAACATACTTCCTGATCCATCACCTTTTGCTTCTGCACATTCCCACTGCCTGTCATCTCCATCATACCATAACTTTCTCCTTGACTTCATTGCCTTGCTTCAACAATCAACACAGGCCCACTACCATAAACAATATGCAACCAGCATATATACTGCCATCCACCTCTTGCTTCCTTACAAACTGCACATACCTAAATTGCTTCCACAACCACAGCCGCCCCAAAACATCAACCGTCAACAATTCCTACAATCGAACAGCTGCTCTCTGTCAATCGCCTCACCACTACTCAACCATCCCTAATCTCTCCTGTCACCTGACAATCATAAAACAACTACATCATTACATACAAAACGTCACTGCTGACAGATAAACCACCGTAATACCAAGTTCCGCACCACCATCTGACAACCCATTCACCACAGTCCATCTTCTTGCCACAAACAATCCCCTGACCACCATTATCTAGTGCAACTCACAAGCTTAACCGCTGTCATCACATATAAGACACAATATATTGCACTGTCATACCTGCTTACAGCACTGCCTCGACTACCAACATCGCAACAGCCACTACTCACTACCCTACAATCGCCATTCCCACCTGCTAGCAATCTCCACCAATTCAACTCACCCAATTCGAACCCACCAATCTCCATGAGCAACTGCCTCCAAGTTCAACTCAAAAATCTTTTGAGACCACCACCGCCTTGCTCCGACAACCCACATACCGCCTCGATTAAGAATGCCTCCTCAACACAAACCACCGCGACAATTCTCAGCAACCCAATTGCACTCACAATCACCTCGAATTCGCAATCCATTTGTTTTGAACTTTGAGAGTTGAATTTTGTTTTTGGTTCTGAAATTGGGATTTTAGGAATCGCGTTGATATGAGAATTCAGATAAAAATGAAAAGAGGCAAGTTTTAAAAAAAAAGTGGTACAGTGGTCGAATTCGATAATTTTGGTGGAAATAGGAGCCGGTTAGGTTTGGTTTGGGCCGGACCATTCTTTCTTTTATTCATTTGTTTAGATTTGATTAGATTTGGTTAGATCTGGTTTGATTACAAAAAATATGTGTTTGTTTTAATTTGATTTGATTTTGTTTTCATTTGTTTTGTTTAGTTGCATCTCTATTTAGTTTTCATTTATTTTTATTTTCATCTTTGTTAAAAAAAGGAAAAAAAAAGTTTCTAACTTCTTTAGATTTCATTTTTTTTTAGTTCTTTTGATTTTGTTTTATAAAAAAATCTTTGTTTTGTTTTATTTCTTTTGATTTCATTTGTTTTGATTTTGCTTTGGTTTAGTTTCTTCGTTGACATATAACTTTTATACATACATATATACATGCATACATATATATATATATATATATATATATATCTTGTTTTATCTTTCAAGTTGCAAAAGTAGAAAGAGAAGGATTGCACTGCTAAGCTTGCCTAAAAGAATAATAATAAACTGTTTTGCTTGCTTAAAAAAATTGCACTCTTATCTCTTGTTATTATTCGTTTTGCATTGTTGGTTGTTTCCATTTGCATTGATATATAAAAAATTCAAAAAATAAAAATAAGAAACAAAAAAAATTCATTCGTAGTTGCATTATTAATTCATGTTTAATTTTTTCTTCACATTTCAGCCTAGAATTTTGACGATAATACTTAATTGTATATTGACAATTTGTCCTTTTTCGATAATGTAATTTCTTGGTGTCTAAGGTACGGCAGAGTAGTAACCACTTATAAATATTACGGGGATTCCTAGATATTATAGTGGTTGTTCCTCTGAAGGTACTTAAACCTTCGGCGGCATTGCTATGGTGATTCATGGTGCACCGATAACCCCTGTTACCTGGCTGAGAACTATCTTGTTGAATTAAGACAATGTGTAATTATACAATTTTGGGTTAACTTAGGATGAATCATTTGTAATTAACCACCACATTCATTTAGTTGCATTAGTTCATGCATATTTTTAAAAAAAATTCAAAATTCAAAATCCAAAATCCAAAACTAAATTTATTTTAAAAATATTTCTTAACTTAGTTTTTTCCCCTTTCCTTTGAAAATTTTCAAATCAAAATTCCAAAAATCCAAAAAAAAAATTAGAAAAACAAAAATCCAAAAAAAACCTTTTCAAAAAAATTTTAGAAATCCAAAGACAAAACAAAAATCAATTTCCCTTTTGAAAAATAAATTTTATTTGTAAATATTTTCCTTTATAAAGAAAAAAAGAAAAAAACCAAAAACATTTTTGAAAATGTCTGAGTTTCCGTTTCCCTACTCACTTGAATTTTACAATAGTTGTGAAAATCAATATAATCCATATAATTTCACTTCAAATTCCTATGGATATTTTAACAATAACTATTGTGTAAATAATTCGTATTTCGAACGACAAAATTTTCAAATGATGACCAAACCTCGACCCTTGAAAATAGCATTTCATTTTTGCTTAAACTCTCTACACAACAAAATCAAAGTATAAATGATTTGTGTAATAACTCGAGTCAAGGATTTCAAAATTTGAATTCAATTCAAAATTCAAACGATTACGATTATAACCCATGCCACTTCGATTTCGAACTCCAAAATGACTTTCAAGCTCAAAATGAAAAAGGAAACAACTTAACAAATGAATTTGGCAATGAGAATAATCTTAACCACGTTACGAATGAAATTCTTTGTTCTCAACAATTTCAAAGTGAAAATCCTCATGTCAATAGCTATAAATTGGATTTTGTTGAGCAAATGGCGAAATTTACAATGAGCATATGGATTTGTTGTTTGAAACATGTATGAAACAAGGTGATAAACAAAACCAAATCCTAACTTGTGATGAGTCAAATGATAATCCATCTTTTATCCAAATCGATGATTTTCAAATAAGAATTTTTGAAATTGAAAATGATGATCTTAATGAAGTTGTTGAAAACACGGTAGCTAAGTTGGATTTCAATTCCTTTGAGGGTGTGGAACCAAAACTAAAATTCTATCTTCTTTTTCTCAATTTCGAAAATTTGAATACAATAACTTTGGATTTTGAACTTGAGACATGTAATAAAGTTGTTGATAGTCCAATAAAGGAAGATGAATTTAATGAACACGAATTTTTTGGACTTTTGGACGACGAGTTGTTAAATTCCGACGGGGAAGATTTAAATCACCACTTTGATTTTGAAATCAATAATTTCGAAGAATTTTTCAGTGAAAAACTTGAATTTCAATTTGGTAAAAATAAACTTGAATTTCAATCAATCGTTATATCTACCCCAAAAGTCATCGAAAATATAACAACTCATACGATTTTTAATAAAACGACATTCATTTTTCCAAATCAACATTCAACTTCGAAATCTTTTATGGTTTCTTTTTCTACGCTTGAGCTATGTCTCGCATACTTAACGAGACAAATGAATCGGTCTTTGGAAGACCGTTTCATTTACTTTTTTAACGATATACTTTCTGATGTCATGTAAATACATGTCATTTTCATGCAAAAAATAATAAACGTTCCTTTCACTTGGGTTGACTGTGTGGACACGGTCAAAATCAAGTATAGGGGGAGACTCATCGTCATTTTTATTTTATTTTTCATAGTTTATTTTTGCGTTTTCTTTTAAAATCTCAAAAAAAACCAAAAACAAATTTTCTTTTGATTTATTTTTGAAGAAAATCTATAGGATAAATATATGGTTTTGGCTTGTTAAATTGAAATTTTTGAAAGTTTATTTGTCTTAACAAAAATAAAAATAAAGTTTTATTACAAATAGCAATGATTTAACTAGTATATAGGAAGATTCATGCGTGGTAATTATGAAATACCTCCTAACTGAAAAACTTTATTTTAAAAAGTGGTAAATTTAATGTAAAGGATATAACATTTTTTGTCTTCTAAGTTAAATGGTGCTAAGATGATTTTGCAAAACTATTTTCTTAAAAAAATGTATATATGTAAATATTTTCTAGTAACACCTACGGTCGACATGTGTACACACTTGAGTGTACACTCACCATCCTCTGTACCTTTCTCACGTAAGTCCGAAAGGCAGTGTATCATCGGTATATCTGGCCTCAGTTTATCTGAGCTAGATGTATGTATATAAATTCTTTTATTAATAATGCCTATAGTGGATACGTGTTCACACTCATGTGTTCACTAGCCACGCTCTGTATTCCCCTCACATAAGTCCACAAGGCAATGCATGGGTAATATATCTGGCCTTAGTTTACCTGAGTTAGGCATATAAATATTGTAAATATCAATAAAAATTAAAAAAAAAAAGAGAGTTAGCAATTGAAATCCATGCACTATTTTTAACTTATTTGATTTGACTTGTTATTGAAACAAATTAATATACCACTGTGTTAAACTTTGACAATTAACAAGGATCCATTTTATAATTACACTTTGTTATCAACCGAAATAACGATTAAACGATAGTCAATTTGTTATGATAACTTAATTTTTGTTAGAAATTTTGACAACTAAATACTTAAATTTTCAAGATAATGATCAAAACCTATATTTAACTATTTGTATCGATTTAAAAGTAAATCTTCCATTTGTAAATATTTCCAAAACTTGCATTCATCTCTTTGTAAATAAATCTTGCATTTCGTAAATATTTTCATCCTGCATTTGGATTTTGTGGGTAATATCTGCTGAAAACCCTCACGAGCCAACACTTATCCTACTGAGGACACCTAGAGGTTTAACAGCTTATTGCATACGCTCAGTGCAATCATGCTCTCTATAAAAACAGATTTATCTTAGTAATTTTCTTTTATCCGAGGACGAACAAAAAGATAAGTGTGGGGGTATTTGATGTGCACGTAAATGTGCATATTTTTACCACCATATTTAATCTAATTGAATTGAATAAATGATCATATTGGGTGTTTTAACCAAAATCCATATTAATTCCAAATTGTCGCATATCCATCTTGAATAAGGGCAAAACGGTAATTTCTGTGCATATATTACTTTGAGAAAAATTAATTGGAAATTTATATATATTTGTGTAGGAATTTGATCTCAAAAAGGAGTGGTTTCATGAAGACACATGCATGCACAAAATGAATACAAAGAAATGAAGATGGAAATATTTCAAAATGAAGAATATGGAGGGCCCCACCCACTTACCTTGATTTTTCAATTAGGAGCTAAGCACATGATAAAAGGTCGTTAAAGCTTCACGTACATTTAAGTGGAGAATTAGTGGATGTTAATGATTACTTGGCCACCATACTACCTCAAGGGCAATTTGGGCATTCTTCAAAAATATGAATTAGAGTTTAACACATGTATATATACCGCTTATTTTTCATGTAACCCTTCTCTTGCTTAGTCTCGTCTTTTGGTTCTTTTCTCTTTAGTTTTGGCTCATAAATAAAAGAAAAGCTCTCTTTCTCTTTTCATGACTACTTAGCCATTTTTATTTTATGTAATTTTCTTTTCTTTTTATGCAATGTTAATTATTGTTTATTTTTAATTACATGTTCATTTCCTTTTATGCAAGTAGTGTAGATTTTCCTTTGTGCAAATAGATTAGTTGTCCTTCTCATTAGCTTTCATTTTCCTTTCTTTTTGTTAAATGTTGCATGCTACATTTATTAATCAAATGAAAATATGAGAGGCTAAACCCCTTCAATTTAGGGGTAATGAAGCTCTATAATTATGTAGCTTCAACTTTTTGTTAATTGACGCTTTCTTTTTATGCTTAATGATGAGGAATGTAGTGTGTTATTTGTTCTTCTTGCTTTGAATTTGATAGCCTATATTGTTGACACCAAATAGGCTATGCTTAAAGAATCACTAATACAAATGTCTCTTCATCGAAATATTATTATGGCATAAGAAAGTGATTTGAAATTAAAATTTGATGGTCTATATTTCTAATCAATAGTTAATAGGCCATGCTTAAAATAGATTTCATTTTCATTTTCTTTGTCAAGTTTCATGAAAGTTAGTGAGTGCTTTAAGAGATGTGTTATAGTTTGACGGCTTATGTTGGCTAATCAATAGCACCACTATGCCATACTTATGATAAGAACATCAATTAAAACACTAATGACCATAAAAGAGAGATCATGATTTCATATATGTTGAACTACATGATCTAGAGAGTGGATTTATTCTCTAAATTATCACTTAACTCTTGTATTTGCTTCTCTTTTCTTTTAGTTAGTTAGTTAATACTCTAGCTTAACTTTCATTTGACTTTGGTTTAATTTGTTTGAATAGAATTTTAAAATCTACAATTCCCTGTGGATCGAACCGTATTCGCCATGCACTATAAGTGTACGCCGTGAGCTTGCGGTTATTTTTAAATTTAAACTTTTCGACGGTTTTCTAATTCCATAGAATTTCCATCGACTAACAACTACCAATATTCAATAAACAAATGGAAAGACCCATCGTCGTTATCAAAACCTATAATCTTAGTTTTACCAAGGAAACATGAATGCTATCGAAACCATATATACTAATTAAGTCAAAAGTTTTTAAGTTGAAGTTATATTGTTAAAAAATAGAAGGACTTGAAATGTTTTGATGATATTGGAGAAAGATAGTTATAGGAGGTTTTGACTCATTAATTATAGAAGGTTTCAATAGAATCGAAAGGAATGCATGGTTCGTGGGGTGGGCATGGTCGGTTAATATTTTCATTAATCATATAATAGTTTCGGTTCGGTTAATCACTATTCGGTTAGTACTGGTATGAGAAAGCCGACCGAACCAATTAAATATAACCGCAGTTATCCATTATGTTTAACCGGTTAAACGTTTAATTTGAATAGCTAACCATTGACTGGTTAACCCTTTATACTAGCTCGGTTAACCGACTATCAAGTTGAGTCATAATATGCAGTGCAATGCATTAGGTAACA
Organism: Allium cepa; assembly: GCA_030765085.1. Lineage (NCBI taxonomy): Eukaryota > Viridiplantae > Streptophyta > Magnoliopsida > Asparagales > Amaryllidaceae > Allium > Allium cepa. The sequence goes on from CM060928.1 coordinate 595,468,281, forward strand.
AATATAGAATCGTTACTGCAGTAATGTCTTACATACTAATGCTGCAATAATAAACATAAACAATCATCCATAATGAGTACTGCAGTTTGCTGAGTCCAAATAACAGTCTTAACATAGTCCAAATAACATACATAACAAGTTACCTCAAAGTAATGTTTAACCTTGAAAGTCTAAACATAAAATAAAAATACAATAATGTTTAATACAACTACAAAGTCCAAATAACATAGTCTTAAACAAAAAATAACAATGAATATAATGAGTTACTATAAAGTGCTAGGTCCAAAGAAATTATAGGTTAGGACTTAACTCCATCTCCAAATTTATGCAAAGATAAACATGTATAACAGTATAAGTAAGCACTTAATATATATAATTGAGTCATAAGATAATATACAATATAACTAAGCAATTAACATATATATAATATGTTTTTTCTATAAAATGAAGCATGTATAATCTATTTGAACTATGCAATACATTAGTGCAATCAATGTATAACTGAAGCATGTATAATCTGTTTATAGAACCAATGTGTAAATATGCTTTAGTTATATTTAACAGATTATACATGCTTCAGTTATATTAAATGTAAATAACACTTACATGATTTAATAAACTTAGTATCAAGTTTAGAAATATATAACAATTACACAATTTAATCGAACTTAATATCAATTATAAATAAATTCTAAGACTCAGTATAGATCAATCTGAATTTGTATATTTTAAAAGCAGTTTAATCTGAACTTAATATCAACTATAAATAAGTTAAACTTGGTCATATTTTCAGTTTATTGAGTATAACAAATTATACAATCCATAAAAACTAAATAAAACATATAAAAACTAAAAATAAACATAATCAAATGATTAATACAAACTTACGTTTTTTTCCTACTAGTATTTACCATATCTGAATTTTGTAGATCAGTAGATCGACTTGAATCTGTGTTGTTCAGCTAGGTGATTGATGGGTATAGAGGCTTTTTGTTGATCTGATTTTTCCAAGAATAATCAGGGAATGAGAAATCGGTAGGCTTGAGAAATTGGTAGTTTGAGAAATTTGGGAATGTGATCTATAAGCTTCAAGACTCTGAGTCAATGAACTGTGGAAGCGGTAGACACGAGGGTCTATTATTTGTTGTTATGCAATATTAATGATTGGCCGGGTGGCTTCTTAGTACATAGTGCAGACGTTAATTTAAACATGCAAAATTATTTACGATTAACGGTTAACCTATGCATAACAATGACTAACCGTTAATCGAACTGACTTTTATCGGTTAACGTTGGTCGGTTAACCGAATTTATCGGTTAATGCGGTTCGGTTAAGGTCGCTTGAGTCAGTTAGTCGATTAGGTCAGTTAAATGTCTACCCCTACATGGTTCCAAAAGCCTACTGACAATTAAATTTCAACCAATACAATGGGTTTCGATTAAGTCTAAATGTTTAGCTTGATTTATGAATTTTACAAAATATGCTTTCCTCGGCCCAGTTTATAAAACATATCTATCTCTAACTTAAACAAATTTAAAACAAGTTTATATGAATGGTTGCAAAACCCATGGGAAAAAACCTATGCTTTTGAAATGTGATTTACAATACAATAACCAACTTCTACGAAACGTACTAGAGCCGAAAGCATAAAATTGCCCTCAAAGAGGTCGGTTTTCTATGAACTAACTAACTTTCGACAAGGAAAATAAAATAAAATGCTAGATTACCTTTCGACCCCATCGAAAGGGGTTGAAAAATCAAAACAGTAAATTTCCGCCTCGATCCCTTTTGAAGGAGTAGAAGGGTAAAATTATAGCGCCAAATTTTTTGGTTCATACTTCTCAAAACTTCTGGGCAAAGTTAACCAAAGATTCCTTCTTCCCCAAACTCGATTTCAACCCAGAAACTTGAAATCCATTAAATAAATGAATTTGGATGAGAATTAACCACTTAAAAACTTGAAATCTTTGAGGCAAAGGAAAATTTTCCCAATAACAACGATAATAATAAAATTTTGATCGAGTGAGTTCAAAATGAAAATTAACAAAAGGAAGAAAATCGAGTCCAACCATGAAATTGAATCAAACAACAGAATGCTTTTTGGGTAAATTAAAACATAAAACTTAAATGGTTCCAGATAAACCAAAACAAAAAATTGAAATCCCAATTGCAAAAGTTTGAGAAGTTCAAATCTACCATAAAATAAAAAGAGGGAAAGAGATTTGGAAAGCGAAATAATTTTGAATTACTTGAGGACTGGATTCTTCTTTGATTGAGAAAGGATAATTTAGGGTTTGAGAAATTTTACTTTTTCTTGAAGTTTGTTTCAATTATAGATTAGTGAAAGAGAAGAAGAGGAGAACATGGCTTATAAGAAAAGTTAGTAGAAATAGCAGGTTTCCCGATCAAATTTAAATGAACAGCCCTGATCCACGCTGGAATGTGAAGAGGGGGGAAACATTAAAGTTATCGAGATGATTTACTTGAAAAGTCAAAAGGCATCCCTCTGTAAGGGGGCCAAATGCAACCACTAAATATCCTTTCGACCATGTCGAAACCCTATTGAATAGAAGGCAAAGAAGGACAAAAGAGAAAAGCTCCAGTAAGATCTTTCGAAGGAGTCGAAGAGATGCAACAGCCAAACACTAGAGGTATCAAAATCTCTCGAAGGGGTTGAAAGGGTCGAAAGCATGCTTTTCATCTTGAAGCAAGGGCTTCATCAGGCATGAAGACCTTTCGGAGGAGTTAAAGAAGTAACTTTTAAAGATAATGCATAATAACCTTTCATATGCGCGTCAAACCTTTCGAAACCTAAGGTTTCGCCTTCATTTAAATCGCTCAGAAGCACACCATGATCGGAACAACCCTTTCGAAAGTCAAACCAAGCCTTTCAAACCGATCAAAGCCATTAATATCCAAGGAAGGTTCTGCAACAAGTCGCAAGCATATGTTTGGAAGCTACAAACGGCATCAAAACCATCACTAGCTCAATACCTACGTAGCCCCTGGAAACAAGCCATCGACGGAGTCGGAAGCTCTGACAAAGCAATATAAATAAGAGAAGGCGCAACCAACCCTTTTTTTGAAGATAGGGGCATTCAAGCCCATTCGAAAGCATTGCAGAGGGAAGCGCAAGTGCTGAATGAGTCGGAATGCATCTGAGTCCACCTTTCGACCAGGTCGAAAGCACTGAGTCGAAAGGTGCCGATGTGCATGTAACGACCCGTATTTTACGTGTCGATAAATCGTAGAATTTCTAGGTCGTTAGCGTTGTTTATGTCATCCTTAGCCTAAATCGTATGGGGAATAGGTCGTGTGGAGACTAACTCGGGTAGGCAACCTAAGTTAAGTCGTGGATGACTTACGGGTTAGTAAGTAGCTTGGGTCGTAAGGGTGATAGGTCGGGTGTAGCGACTTAAGTGTGTTGGCCAAGTTACAGGAGTTAACAGGTTAAGGGTTGTCGAGTTAAGGTAGTTGGCGAGTTAAGAGAATGGGCCGACTTAAGATAGTTAAGCGACTTAGGGTGGTTGAACGGTTTAAGGGTTTGTATGTTGGGTCGTTAACGAGTTAAGAGTTAGTAGAGTTAACGACCTAAGAGACCCACGTGTTAGCGAGTTAACAGGTTAGCGAGTTAGGGGTTAGCGTCGTGTTTTGTTAGGTCGCTGTGTTTTCATTAAGTCGTGATGGTTGTAGGTCGTAACCCGGTAAGTCGCGACATTTGCTAACCCGTGTAAATAGCTAAGTCGTGAGTCGTTATAAGGCATAGGTTGCTGAGTCGCGAGCGACTTAAGGGATAGGTCGCTAAGCCGCGAACGAGTTAGGGGGCGGACGAGTTAAGAGTTAGGCCTATAAATACACGGCCATTTTCTCACTTTTTGGCACCGGATTTTGAAGCGACGAAGTGCTGCCATTTTGAGAGCTCGACTATTACATTTCTCCATCTTCTTTTCTCCATTCCAATCTAGTTCTAACATCCATCCAAGATCGAAGATCAAAATCAAAGATTCAAGGGCCAAAGTTGAAGATCTTCATCCGTTTGAGTGAGATTTTATCGATTGAAGCGAGATTTTGCCGGATCAAGCTTAGATCTTTGCTGTCCAGATCTGGAGTTGATTGTTATTGAGGTGTTTAGGTGATTTGGTGAGTGGTGGTTATCTCTCACACGGACCCAAAGGAGTATATTGGATCGGTGGTTTGTTTAAGTGTTAAAGATAGTGATTGCTTGCATTTTCCTAAAGTCTGCATGTAGATCTATCATCTATGAAGTTTTGACACCTATTTTGCTACACGATTACTTGTATAAGTTCATTCCTCAAGTTATAGAGACATTTGCCTTTGATTCATATACGTTAGATTGCATGTTAGATTTGGATCCTTTAATTACGAAATTTCCATTGTTGTTATAATTGCTTATTTAGATCTTGTTTGAATGATTGATTGCTTGGGTTAATGTTTGATTTGATTGTTTAGTTGATTGATAACTTGATTTGGTCAAGTTGGTTGATGATGATTCAAAAGCTAAGTGGATAGGCTCTTGAATAAGGAAAGCTGCTTGTGACGTATGAAGCGGATGTTGAAGCTCATATGTATGGATTGGATGATGTTGAGAGGGGACTTTGCCATGATGCGAGGAGGCAAACCATGATGTTGAGATGGGACTTTGCTATGATGCGATGAGGCAAAGAGTGATGTTGAGATGGGACGGGTCATGATGACGTTCCAAGCACGGGCTGCGACGACGTGCAAAGTTATGTTGATAACTCGGTGATGCGATCCGGGTTGGTGATAATGGTTAGCTTGAGAGGCGCTTGAGCTAGTATGGAAATAGTCATCGAGGAGGATGACTAGGAGGCTGAGATCTCATCGTTGTTGAAGGTTCTAGCATGCTCAAAGCAAGAGTACGTTGGAACGGGCTGCGACGACGTTCCAAGCACGGGCCGCGACGACGTGCTAGTACTCTGGGTAGTTGCGAAAATTCCTAGGCACGGGCTGCGACGACGTGCGGAGTTATGTCTAGAACCGGGGTTACCATTAGCCCTTGACAGGTGGTCATTCAACTAACGGTGAAATCAAGGCAATGATAACAATGATAGCCAGAGTCATGGATGTTTGAACGTTTGGTGGTATCATCATTCGGTCTCAAGAGCGGTGTTTTCTGGGTACTTATCTGATCTTGGTTTAGGCCTTGGGGGTTTGTATTTGGAAAACATCGACCTTGACTCGAGTGATTATTGCTTTACTTTAATTATCTGCTTTGCTATGCTTGCTTCTCCTTAGTGTCTGAGGGCTATCACTGTAGAAAGAGGTGGAGTGGGATGGTTTGGTTCCTATTCCTTTTATCCCTTATGCTCTTTTGGTATGTTTGATAGTTGATTTACTGCTCACTAAGACTTTGTCTGACTCAAGGTTTTATGTTTAACTCTTATTACCTTGGGCTGTTCATCCATGTTGGGATGGGCAGACTAGGTAGCAGGTGACAGGTGCTGTTCTTGGAGATCTACGCTGATGATGACGAAGACGAGCAGGAGGCTTTTGCGTATTATTTCATATTATATGTACTGGGTGTTCCGCTGCTGTATTTGTTTGAGTGTTATGTAGTGAGGCTTTGATGTATGGATGATTCATATGTTTGTATAAAACTACTATGATGCTTATATGATGATGTTCTGTTCTATGAAGCTTCACTATATTTATATTTCTCTATTGTATTTTATCCATGCGCTGTGAGTTGTACGATGGATTCCGCTGTTTTTTATTTTACCCTGACTATCGTCCATGGCTGCCTGGCACGCCTTTCAGCGCATTATTTCCTTGTTGTAGTGCGGGAGTCATGGGCGGTCGTCACATTTGGTATCAGAGCCTTGGTTAATCGATTTTAGCCAACGCTCGCTGACGTAACTACGTAAGAGAGACGTAATTGTATTTCGATGGATGATTACTATATATAATATATAGTAGTTTAGATGGATTTGAACTTCTTATGTAGTTTTTTTTCAAGGTGTTCTAAATCATTCCTTTTTGTAGATATTAAGGATGAGTCGAAGTGAGAGACAAGCTGCGAAGGAAAGTCGTGCTGCTAGGGAAGCTGTTGATTATGCTCCTATGTTTGAGGCCATGATGACTTCGATCATGAGGAGGATACCAGCTTCAGGATCATTAGTGGATGTGGGAGTTCAAGTTCAAGCTCCAAGACCGGTGGATTTTGCTAAGCTTTGCAAGGACTATACTTCTCTTGGAGGAAAAGTTTTCTTGGGGACAGAGTCGACCATTGAAGTGCAGAGATGGATTGATGCTTGTCGAAGGATTTTTGGTGATTTAGGAATCGAGGATGCAACTAAGAGGAAGCTTGCATCGAGGCAACTTCAAGGGAGAGCTTCGGATTGGTGGAATTCTATCACCATTGATACCCCAGAAGAAGAGATTACTTGGGAGCAATTCCAAGCTAGATTTGAGGCTAAGTTCATCTCTACAGCTCAGAAATCTGTTTTGTTCAAGAAGTTCGTAGAGCTCAAGCAAGGTGGGAGATCGGTTATTGAGTTTGTTTCTGAGTTTGAAGCTTTGTCCAAGTATGCTCGATCGTATATCGATTCTCCCTATCAGAAGAATGAGAAGTTTGTGGTGGGCTTGGACGCTTATCTTGGGAGGCAGTTGGTGGATCATTTGGACGATCCATTTGAGAAGCTTGTGGAGAAAGCTCTCAGGCATGAGAGTTTGTTTCTTAGGGAAAGTCCTGTTGTTGCTGTAACCAAGGAAGGATCTAAGCCACAGCAGAGTGGAAACAAGAAGAGGAAGCAGCAGCAATAGAAGGGTAAGGATGGCCAGAAGAAGCCAAGGGGCGAAGTGACTTGCTACAATTGCCAGCAGAAGGGTCATCTCTCCAAGGATTGTAGGAATCCAAGGGCTCCGGCGAAATGCCACAACTGTGATAAGCCAGGGCATTTCAGGAGGGATTGTCCGGAACCGAGGAAGGACAGGCAGATTGTGCAAGCTTATGCCTTGGGAGCTATGCCGTCGTCTTCAAAAGCTCTTACTGCTGAAGGGAAGGGGAAGAGTGTGGTGGTTCAAGGTACTCTTTCTATTTGTGGTGTTCCAGTTAGAGTGTTGTTTGATACTGGAGCGTCGCATTCTTTTGTTTGTAATGAACTTGTAGGCCGGTTAGGGTTGGAACCGGAAATTGTTGATAGACCATTGGTTGTGACTAATCCAGTTGGGGGTTCGTCATGTCTGTGTATGATATGCCATGGTCTAGTTGTGTCGAGTCATGATTGCTCGTTTGTTTGTGATTGCTTTGTTCTGAACTTTGCGGGGTTCGGAATTATTTTGGGTATGGACTGGCTTAAAAAGTATGCGGCAAGGATTGATTGTGAGAGGCTGGAGGTGACAGTCGGGAATGTGGAAGGGCGAAAGGTTGTGATACGATGTAAACATGAAGAAGGCGTCTTCATGAGCTTCATGTATTCGCTGGTTGTTCCACGGGATGGACTGTCATCGGTGCCTATTGTGAATGGATTTGAGGATGTCTTTGACGAAGTCAAAGGATTACCGCCGCATAGGGAGATCGAGTTTCGTATCGATCTAGTTCAGGGAGCCAGACCTGTTGTGATGCCTCTTAGGCGGATGGCGCCTAGGGAGCAATAAGAGTTGAAGGTGCAAGTTGATGACCATTTGTAGAAAGGATTCATTCGGCGTAGTGTGTCCGAATGGGGTGCGCCAGTTGTGTTCGCAACCAAAGCGGATGGATCGTTGAGGTTGTGTGTGGATTATCGTGAGCTGAATAAGGTGACTAAGAAGAACAAGTATCCATTGCCGAGAATAGATGACCTGTTTGATCAGCTTCACGAGGCTAAGGTGTTTTCTCAGATGGATTTGGTAACGGGATTTCACCAGTTGAGAGTGGCTAAGGATAGTGTGCCGAAGACTGCTTTGAGGACACCATCCGGTTTTTATGAGTGGCTGGTAATGCCGTTTGGATTGACTAACGCACCAGCATATTTTGTGGATCTTATGAATTGAGTATTCAGAGATCAGTTGAACAAGTTCGTACTTGTGTTCGTGGATGATATTCTGATTTATTCCAGAACTGAAGAAGAGCACAAGACGCACTTGAGTATTGTTTTGGAAATATTGCGGAAACATCAGTTGAAGGCTAAGTTTTCGAAGTGTCACTTCTGGAAGAGTGAAGTGAGGTTCTTAGGCCATGTTATTTCTGGAAATGGAATAGCGGTTGATCCCGCTAAGGTGGCAGCGATCCAGGATTGGATTAGACCTAAGAATGCATTTGATGTGAGAAGTTTTCTTGGATTAGCAGGATATTATCGTCGGTTTATCAAAGACTTTTCCAAGATAGCTGCACCATTAACAGGATTGACGAAAAAGAACCAAGTGTTCAGATGGGATGATAAGTGTGAGCAAGCTTTCGTAATCCTGAAAGAGCGACTAACAAGTGCTCCTGTTTTGACTATTCCAAGTGGGAATGATGAGATGGTGGTTTACACCGATGCATGTGGTACTGGACTTGGAGCAGTGCTAATGCAGAAGGATAAAGTTGTTACGTATGCTAGTCGACAACTGAAGCCGCATGAAAGGAATTACCCGACTCATGATTTGAGTTAGCGGCAATTGTTTTTGCTTTGAAGATGTGGAGACATTACCTATTGGGAGTTCGATTCGAGTTGTTTACGGATCATAAGTCGTTGAAGTATCTGTTCTCCCTAAAGGATTTGAATCTCCGACAGCAACGGTGGCTAGAGTTTTTAGCATCGTATGATTTTGGTATAGCCTATACTCCGGGAAAAGGTAACGCAGTAGCAGATGCGTTAAGTCGAAGACATGCAGGTTTGGGAGCCATGTTTTCGGAATGGAAGAGTCTCGAGTATTTGGCTGGGTTTGACTTCAGGCCTAGATGTGAATTGGAACCTGAAATGTTGGCAAACTTATCAATAAGACCTACCCTTATGGAGAGAATTGGCGAGAGCCAAAAGCGAGACGATAAGCTTGTCAAGATTATTTGTGATTTGGAATCTGGATTGGACCCAGAGAAGGATAAAGGATTCGAGGTCGATCGAGAAGGTTGGCTTCGAAAGCAAGGACGACTGGTTGTTCCCGATGTAGATGGATTGAGAGATGAAGTTCTGCGGGAAAGTCATCACTCGAAGTTGACGATTCATCCGGGTGGAAATAAGATGTATCGGGATATGAAGAGAACCTATTATTGGGAAGGTACGAAGAAGGATGTTGGAAATTTTATTTCCAAGTGTATGAACTGCCAGTTGGTGAAAGCTGAGCAGAAGAAGCCCAGTGGATTACTTCGGCCATTAGAGGTTCCTACATGGAAGTGGGAGCAAGTGTCGATGGATTTTATCGATGGTCTACCTAGAACCAGGGCAGGGAATGAAGGGATTTGGGTCATCGTAGATCGTTTGACTAAGAGTGCAAGGTTTATTCCTGTTCGATCGACTAGGACTGCATCGAAGTTGGCTGAGCTTTATGTTAAGTGGATAGTTCGATTCCATGGAATTCCAAAGAGTATAGTGAGCGATCGAGACCCAATGTTCACTAGTGGATTTTGGAAAAGCTTCCAGGAAGTTTTGGGAACTGAGTTGTGTTTGAGTACAGCTTATCACCCCCAAACAGATGGTCAGACTGAGTCAACCGAGTTTTGGAAGATCTTCTCAGAGCTTGTGTTTTGGATTTCGGAGGATCATGGGAAGATCACCTTCATTTGGTGGAATTTGCATATAATAACGGTTATCAGTCAAGTATTGGTATGGCACCATATGAGGCATTATATGGAAGACCGTGTACCTCTCCGACATGTTGGTTGGAAACTGGAGAAAAGCTGATACTTGGGCCAGAGATGATTCGACAGACTTCGGATTGTATAGAGGTCATTCGGCAACGAATGAAGGCAGCCCAAGATCGTCAGAAAAGTTATGCCGATAATCGTCGTAAGGATTTGGAATTCGACGTAGGGGATATGGTTTTTGTGAACATTTCTCCTCTGAAGAATGTTATTAGATTCGGGAAGAAAGGAAAATTGACTCCGAGATTTGTTGGACCATTCCCGATCATCGAGCGAATTGGGAAGCTCGCTTATAGATTGGAGTTACCGGAAAAGATGGCGGGAGTGCACAATGTTTTTCATGTATCTTATATACGGAAGTATGTGCATGACCCAACTACAGTGGTTTCTACTGATAGCTGTGAAGATTTAGAGGTTGATCCAGTTGTTTCGAGACCTCGTAAGCCGCTTTGTGTGGTTGAAACCGACACGAAACAGCTTAGGAGGAAGACGATTACGTTGCTCAAGGTACAATGGAGTGATGATGTTGACGACTGTACGTGGGAGGAGGAAGAGAGGATGAAGGCAGCTCATCCTGAACTCTTCAAGGTATGGCCCTAAGGTGTCGTGACATCTCATGAATTTGTAACTTGATTCTAATCTTAGAATTCTGCATGCTAGGCTAGTAATTGGATGCATGGTTTGTTGGTTGCTATGGATGGTAGGCATGCGGAATAATTTTGATTGCTCTTGTTTGTTTGGAATTTCGGGGGCGAAATTCCTAAGGGGGAGAGAATGTAACGACCCGTATTTTACGTGTCGATAAATCGTAGAATTTCTAGGTCGTTAGCGTTGTTTATGTCATCCTTAGCCTAAGTCGTATGGGGAGTAGGTCGTGTGGAGACTAACTCGGGTAGGCAACCTAAGTTAAGTCGTGGATGACTTACGGGTTAGTGAGTAGCTTGGGTCGTAAGGGTGATAGGTCGGGTGTAGTGACTTAAGTGTGTTGGCCGAGTTACAGGAGTTAACAGGTTAAGGGTTGCCGAGTTAAGGTAGTTGGCGAGTTAAGAGAATGGGCCGACTTAAGATAGTTAAGCTACTTAGGGTGGTTGAACGGTTTAAGGGTTAGTATGTTGGGTCGTTAACGAGTTAAGAGTTAGTAGAGTTAACGACCTAAGAGACCCACGTGTTAGCGAGTTAACAGGTTAGCGAGTTAGGGGTTAGCGTCGTGTTTTGTTAGGTCGCTGTGTTTTCATTAAGTCGTGATGGTTGTAGGTCGTAACCCGGTAAGTCGCGACATTTGCTAACCCGTGTAAATAGCTAAGTCGTGAGTCGTTATAAGGCATAGTTGCTGAGTCGCGAGCGACTTAAGGGATAGGTCGCTAAGCCGCGAACGAGTTAGGGGGCGGACAAGTTAAGAGTTAGGCCTATAAATACACGGCCATTTTCTCACTTTTTGGCACCGGATTTTGAAGCGACGAAGTGCTGCCATTTTGAGAGTTCGACTATAACATTTCTCCATCTTCTTTTCTCCATTCCAATCTAGTTCTAACATCCATCCAAGATCGAAGATCAAAATCAAAGATTCAAGGGCCAAAGTTGAAGATCTTCATCCGTTTGAGTGAAGTTTTATCGATTGAAGCGAGATTTTGCCAGATCAAGCTTAGATCTTTGCTGTCCAGATCTAGAGTTGATTGTTATTGAGGTGTTTAGGTGATTTGGCGAGTGGTGGTTATCTCTCACACGGACCCAAAGGAGTATATTGGATCGGTGGTTTGTTTAAGTGTTAAAGATAGTGATTGCTTGCATTTTCCTAAAGTCTGCATGTAGATCTATCATCTATGAAGTTTTGACACCTATTTTGCTACATGATTACTTGTATAAGTTCATTCCTCAAGTTATAGAGACATTTGCCTTTGATTCATATACGTTAGATTGCATGTTAGATTTGGATCCTTTAATTACGAAATTTCCATTATTGTTATAATTGCTTATTTAGATCTTGTTTGAATGATTGATTGCTTGGGTTAATGTTTGATTTGATTGTTTAGTTGATTGATAACTTGATTTGGTCAAGTTGGTTGATGATGATTCAAAAGCTAAGTGGATAGGCTCTTGAATAAGGAAAGCTGCTTATGACGTATGAAGCGGATGTTGAAGCTCATATGTATGGATTGGATGATGTTGAGAGGGGACTTTGCCATGATGCGAGGAGGCAAACCATGATGTTGAGATGGGACTTTGCTATGATGCGATGAGGCAAAGAGTGATGTTGAGATGGGACGGGTCATGATGACGTTCCAAGCACGGGCTGCGACGACGTGCAAAGTTATGTTGATAACTCGGTGATGCGATCCGGGTTGGTGATAATGGTTAGCTTGAGAGGCGCTTGAGCTAGTATGGAAATAGTCATCGAGGAGGATGACTAGGAGGCTGAGATCTCATCGTTGTTGAAGGTTCTAGCATGCTCAAAGCAAGAGTAGTTGGAACGGGCTGCGACGACGTTCCAAGCACGGGCTGCGACGACGTGCTAGTACTCTGGGTAGTTGCGAAAATTCCTAGGCACGGGCTGCGACGACGTGCGGAGTTATGTCTAGAACCGGGGTTACCATTAGCCCTTGACAGGTGGTCATTCAACTAACGGTGAAATCAAGGCAATGATAACAGTGATAGCCAGAGTCATGGATGTTTGAACGTTTGGTGGTATCATCATTCGGTCTCAAGAGCGGTGTTTTCTGGGTGCTTATCTGATCTTGGTTTAGGCCTTGGGGGTTTGTATTTGGAAAACATCGACCTTGACTCGAGTGATTATTGCTTTACTTTAATTATCTGCTTTGCTATGCTTGCTTCTCCTTAGTGTCTGAGGGCTATCACTGTAGAAAGAGGTGGAGTGGGATGGTTTGGTTCCTATTCCTTTTATCCCTTATGCTCTTTTGGTATGTTTGATAGTTGATTTACTGCTCACTAAGACTTTGTCTGACTCAAGGTTTTATGTTTAACTCTTATTACCTTGGGCTGTTCATCCATGTTGGGATGGGCAGACTAGGTAGCAGGTGACAGGTGCTGTTCTTGGAGATCTACGCTGATGATGACGAAGACGAGCAGGAGGCTTTTGCGTATTATTTCATATTATATGTACTGGGTGTTCCGCTGCTGTATTTGTTTGAGTGTTATGTAGTGAGGCTTTGATGTATCGATGATTCATATGTTTGTATAAAACTACTATGATGCTTATATGATGATGTTCTGTTCTATGAAGCTTCACTATATTTATATTTCTCTATTGTATTTTATCCATGCGCTGTGAGTTGTACGATGGATTCCGCTGTTTTTTATTTTACCCTGACTATCGTCCATGGCTGCCTGGCACGCCTTTCAGCGCATTATTTCCTTGTTGTAGTGCGGGAGTCATGGGCGGTCGTCACAGTGCATCTATAAATAAGACCCAAGGGGTCTGGTTTTGGGATCCGAACTCAATCAATCTACTCTTGTATTTTCTTAATTCTTCAAAATTGTAAACCATAAATTGAATTGGTGAAAGTTGATCAATATAGGCTTTGTTGAGTTAATAAGGGGAAGTCTTCAAAAAATTTAATTACTTAGTAGTTTCAAAAGTTTTATTAGTTCTAACACTATTTTCCAGGTGTCGACTCCATCGGAAGACATCTTCTGACTTGATCGAAACCCCAGCAATCTCAAGTAATCTTAATCCGTAACTCTATGCTGTCTTTCATTTGACCCTTACCTTCTAGTTGACTGAAACCTTGACCCAAGCCAGTTTTTCCTTTAATTCAAAGTCGGAACCCAAGTCACTTAAGAGTCCAACTTTCGACAAGGTTGAAACCATTCAGGACAAACCATACCCTTGAACCTTAGGCCATCTTTTAGGCTTAGCCGCTTTGAAAAGACTGCTTCGAAAGGATAAACAATCTACTTTATCCGGTTTGAAAGTCTACAAAAAGGGAAATTTAAGCTTTTTGACCAAGTCGAAATATCAACAAAAAGGAAATTACATAATAAGGATATATTTGAAAGGTAAACCAAAGGAAGCATTCACGCCTAGCTCTCTCCAACAAATCAAAAGAGATCTTAAGGACTAACCTTTCGACTTTGGGGTGTGGACAAGTTTTCTTGTTAACACTAGTCAACCGACATCGGTCAATCATTGCTGTTCTAGAGCGTTATATTTCACGTCCGTTCAAGCCGTCTTTATTTTTTAGCAAACCCTCCTTCCTCAAAGAGACAACGATTTCCCCTCTCCTTTACAACCATCAATCACCCCTATCACCCTAGCGTCGACAATGTCCATCCTCGATGACACCCAAGCAGTGATGAAGCAGCACTACCACCTCCAAAATTCAACCAATTTCTAAGCCCCAAATCCGGATCCAAACCCAAATCCCGGCCCCTCCATGTAGTAGCCTCTCTGCCCGACACCCTGGTCTGACCCTCCAAGAGATTGCATAGCTCGAGAATCACGAATACATTTTGAAAAGCTACAAAGAATTGACAAGCTTCATATTGCTACAAGTGCATCTAGTGAAGTTCAAAGAATTCTCCACCAACGATTTGGAAGATCTATTCGTAGCTATTGGATTACCCCATATCCAAAGCCATGATACTTTCGAGCAGGAGTATTGTCCAAGATGCATGCTTCTATTTGATGCCAATTTGGTATATATGTTTGATGAGAACGAGACCAGCTTTACATCCAAAGTCAATGAAGTAAAGATTTGGATGACTAATGAGCAGTTCGGTAGAATCCTACATATCTCTACGGGAGGAAAAGAATGGGAGAATACTGAGACCACCGATTCCGCTACTCTTCACTATATTTTTCATCATGGGACAAGCATCTGGCAGATAGAGAACTTAGTGAACCAAGCCTGTCTGGTCACCTGCGTTGTCTAGCACAACATCATCCCCATGATAGGAAGCTACGACTAAATATACCCTCTCATCCAAAAGGCCACCTACACCATTATGGGTGGAATTCAGATGAATTGGGTGAAGGCTATATTGGTCCATTATGCAAGCCTAGAGTAGGGACTTAGAGGAGTTACCTTCCATATTGTCATTTTTCATTTCCGTCTTTTAATGTTTTGGAGTTAGCTTATGAGGGAAGTCGATACAGAATAAGATATCAATGCCACTTGACAGATCCTCCCTTAAAAAATATATTCGATTAGATATTTATGTCTTTGGATTTTGGAGCACAGCAGGAACAAGAGTTGGGGTAGGCATACATAGAGTGGGTTCCTAGGCCGGATCAGCAGGACATAGGGCAGCAGCAGCAGGCCTCTGGGTATGGAGCAATCCAAGAATCCCAGTCCTAGATCGAGGTCGAGCTACAAGATATCAACATGCAGTAATAGGAGATATAAGAGGAGCAACGATGTTAGGATCATGGGCTTGGGTGCATAATAGCCATGATCTGATCACTCGGTCTCGGCCATGGTTCTAACTCTCGTGGAGGACCATCTCCGAGCCCTTAGGTAGTAGTATTATTTGTAGTAGTAGTTATTTCCTTACAACGTTTATTTTCTTTAAGGTTTTGGTCGTAAGCATTAGTATTTTCTATCAGTATTAAATGCATATGATATCAATGGATATGTTTCTTTTATTTATTTTCTGGGTTGATCGCACTATTATTTGGAAAACAATAAAACAAGAAAATCTTAGAAAACAGGCTTAACTAATGCAAAATATAAGAAAATAGTGAAAGACTTGAAGTTATAAAATATATTAGGAAATTTGTTTACTCAATTACTAAAATAAAATTTAACTTAAGTCCTACAAAGCAGTAAAATTTTGGAAGATACATTTTGGAAGCGGATGATAGGGAAAGAATATTGCGGAGCCGTGGGTAACTATCTATAAGTCTTAAAAGGTGAAATTTATAAATGGACTTGTGTGTTGGTTGTTATTCAAAAATTAAAAAGATAAATTTTCAGAATTGACATTTACTACATTGTAGAACAAAGTCCATTATGAATGTTAAACTATTAACTAAACCCTGATTACATAGCTTATGGTATGAATTATTTTGGAAAAAATAATAAAATATACTTTTGAAAGTCTTGTTCAAAATTCATGATTTTAGAGATAAAATACATTTATGAAAAGTTTGAAAAAAACGTAAAAATATGGTGATGGAATTTTAAAATTTCAAGTATTCTTTGAAATATTTAAAAATTTTAAATTAAAACAATTTCAAGTGGAAAAAGGCGGAAATTTTTTATTTCAGAAATGCCACATGCTTAGCCTAAGGAAAAAGTGATACGTTGGCAAGTACGAATTTTACTGTGCAGTAAAAGTGACGGTAAAATAAAATATGGTAAGTGACGAGATAAAAAGTTGTTTTAGTTATGGAATCTCTTTCTCCATACCTTGTCAATAGGTGAACAAAACTAGTTTGAAAGTAACTCCATTTTAAATTTTAAAGATTTAAAATAAAATCTACTTATGTGGACTATACTTGGAAAGGTTCGAGGGGAAAAGATCTAACATAAGAGAAGAATGGAAATATGGAGTTATCCATCTATACCCTTTTTCAGCATAAACAAAATAGGTTAAGGAAATAAGATTTTTCAAAATTTTGGATGTTAGTAATGGTGTGCAAGGACTTTGGATGGTAGTCATTGGAAGAAAAATTGGTTGAACTATACTTCTATTTGTAGAAGTATAGGAAAAATTGGACGCCTAAAAGGACATTTGGATTTCAAATCTGTGTACATATAGAAATATATATAGGTTGCTTGCACCATAGTTTCAGAAATTGTTTTAATGAATTCATTCACATAGAAAGTGAGCCGATTAGAATTATTTTGTTTACATATCATACGTATTATGGTACATTGTGCACTTGTACATGATTGGCTGTGAAAATTGGTTACACACAAATTTGTTGGTTAGTCTAGAATGGTTGTACATTATGTTACATGATTCAATCCTTGAGTAATTTCGGGGACGTAATTCTATTAAAAAAGGAAAATGTAACACCCTGTAATTTTAACAATAATTAATTAAAAAATGTGAGTAATAAATAGGAATGCTAAAAATATAATTTTTAAAAATGTTAGAATTTGGTTACAAAACTTGCACCGTTGGTTTCGTGACGATTTTATGATCAGTTTTCATATATAAAGTTTTTCGATCAAAGTTAAAACAAAAAGGTAATTACCGTTTGAAGTTTTCAAATCGAAAATAATTACATATGCAATTAAGGAAATAATAATAATTATTTAACGTCGGTTATAGTTAATAGATACATAATGTTATTTAACCTATAATAATAACAATTAACGTTAGCATAAATTAGGAAGAAAACATATAAAAATAAAGTAATCAAAGAAATAAAATGTCGTTAATTAATTAACAAAATTAAAACAACTGGTTGAACCCTAATATCGACCGGTCGACAATTAGCGATCGACCAGTGGGGACGGTGTTAACCAGTTGGATTTCGACTGTGAATTTTGACATGGCCGAACAGTTTGGATTTTAAAATAATTCAATCTAACGGCTGACATTGATTCAAACCCTTATAAATACGGGCCCAACCCTTCATTTTTCTTTTCATATTTTCTAAAGTGACGGCAAAGCTCTGTAATTTTCTCTTCTCCAAAAATTCTTAATTCTAAATAAAAATTATAGTTTATAAATGTATATACAAGTGGAGAATAGCAGAGGATAATTGAGAAGAAGAATAGGGCTGAATCAAATCGTTAAAGCCAGGCTAAATTATAAATCCAAATCCGAATTTGAATTAAATCCAATCTCTTCTGGAATCAAAATTTATGGTAGACATATATATATATATATATATTGTAGTATATGTATTCAAATAAGGAGAATAAGAGGGAGTCAAACTGAAATAACAAAGACTAGATCAGAAGATCTAAAAAGGTGAGTGAGAAATTATATATTTTTATGCAATATTGGATTTATATCGTTGTAAATCTACTCATGTATGCCTGAATGAAAAATTAGAGTTGTAGGCCTAATTATATATGGAATTGAATTTACAAACTTTGCCTGCATATTCTGTGATTGATAACGGATTTAATATTGCATGTACTTGAACCCAGACAGCATTAGGTATTAGTAATCCCTAAAATTAGTATTGGATAGCAGTAGTCTCTCAGTTTGATAAATTATAATTCCAGATTTTTTGATTAAACGAGTATGCAAGTAAATGTAAATTACAAGTTATCATGATAAATTATTGGGATCTAAGTAATATTTTAATTCATTGGAACGTTGGGAGTTGCAATGTAAATTTCTATAGATTATCAAGTTTAGATTCAAAAGTAAAAGTGTATCGTTTGAAATAATAAGGAATACGCCTAAAAGAAAGAGATGTATAAAATAGAGATATTTACCATATTTTGTACTGTCTATCTCAATAACTACAAAAACATAATTCCTTGTAATTCCAAACATCTCAAAAATTCCCATTTTGGAGAAGATATAGAGATTTACAGTGTCAAATCTTTTCTTTTTAGTTCGATGTAATTCCAACTCATTAAAATGTTGAAAACCCTAAGGATGAATTAAAGAATTTAAATGCGATATTAATAACGGTTTAAGTGAAAAATTAATATTTATGCAATGGAGACAACATAGAAATCAATTATAAACGATAAAATGGTAGGTAAGTCACAGAATCAATAATAGTAAGTGATAATATAAATAAAAAGGTAATGGAAAGTCCAATAAATAAGGAAGGGCAGTTAAAGTTGAAAAAAATGAAATAAAAATTCAAATATGAGAAAGGGATGTAAATAACAAAAGATATTTGGATCTTTTAAAGAAAGTTGTAAATGATACTAGATTGATATAAATGGAATAAGAAGTAAATGCATGAAAAGTAGAGGAATACTATTAACGGTCGAACATTGGAGGTGTGATAATTAAACAAGTACGAATACACACACAGATATATATATATATATATATATACATACATACATATATATATATACATACATACATACATACATATATGTAACCTCAAGTATGCGTTTGTGACAGGCGTGAATTATTAAAGTTAGCTTAAACTTAGCATAGATAAGAATGACATAGTTATTAAAGGGTTGGAATGTGAGGTCAGTAGTGTTACACAATAAAAGTCTACCCACCGCTAGGGGCTACCAGTAGTTATGTATATGTTATATTGATGTGTAACATATCCAACTGTAGGATCCATGGAATTATATACGTTCATATAGGTGAAGGAATATCCAAGTAGAGTCTACTTCAATCTTTTAGGGGGTACTTCATTGATGATGCTAGGAAATCTAAATAGGATAGTGGGCATGGTTCAGTGCTATGTTGCTGTATTTGTTACCATATTAAGAGGTAAGAGCTATATATAGGTCAAGAACATTACCGGTCCTAAGTGGTCAGTGGAAAGACAAGGGTTACACCATGATCTACACCTCCTACTGGTGTAGATCATGTTTAGGTCATGCACGACCATAATTGTTTTCTATTTTTTTGGTAGGAGGGAAGGCTATATAACCCTAAAGAGAGGTCTTTCAAAACGTTGAGGTAGTCCGAGGAGCAGAGTCCTCAATAGTCCGTGGAGCTGAGTCCTCAATAGTCCGTGGAGCTGAGACCATAATATGAAGCAGCTAAGTAAATCCCTAAGATGAGATATAATACGGCTAAACTAATGTAACATTATTAGTAGACACTACTAGAGTTCCTTGCTATGCACAATGACAAGGATGTGATAATACGATGATTCTGGATCCTTACGAGTAGAAGGGAAGTATCCTGATCCAAAGGGGGACTGTGTATTGGAAATCAAGGGGCTATAGGGGTGCTGCACTATTTGGAGTGCCATTGAACGCTTCTCATATATGTATCTGTATGCGTACATACACACATGCAGTTATTTTCTATCTAGGGCAGATGTGGCATATCCTATGTGTATGTGGAGTCGAGACGACTAAGTAAAATAAAAGACACTACATGTAGTGAAAGATAATCTACATAAACTAGTGTTATGTATAAAGTGTGTAATTTACCAGTCACCATGTAACATTCCAGAAAAATATAAATAACTTATAATCAAATATAGAGATCATCTAAATATTTGAATTATCAATAAATATATTAATTGAATGGATTTAATACCCTTATTTAACTCCTTTTAATTAATAAATAACAATGGTGAACTCATTTTGTAAATTTTTTTTTACAAATAGTTCGAATAAATAACAAGAAAATCAATTGTTAATAAAACAAATTAATTTTTAATGACGTTTTTTGAATGAATTTATAATATCTTTCATAATTTTTAATTTGGAAAATATTTAAATTATCATTTGATGTATTTTTGGTAAACGATGGAATTTTTTAAATTTCACAGAATACCATCGTTTGCCAAAAATACGTCGGACAATAATTTAAATATTTTTTAAGTTAAAATTATGGAAAAATCCTATAAATTCATTTAAAACGTGTCATTAAAAATCAAGTCATTTTATTAATAATTGATTTTCTTGTTATTAATTCGAAATATTTATTATTTTAAATAAATACACAGAATGAGTTTACCATTATTATTTATTAACTAAAAGAAGTTAAATAAGGCCATCACATCCATTTAACTACTATTTAATTCATAATTCAAATATTTAAATAATATCTGTATTTGAATATAAGTTATTTATATTTTTCTGAGATGTTACAAAAATACTTCCTTAGCTTTGACCTACGATTTATTGGTTATGCTTCCCATCGAAACTATAGTCTCATCTCATAGGATAATCCACTATAACTCAGAGGAGAATGAGGAAATGCTAAACATGTCCCTAAATTTGATTGAGGAAAGGAGGGATGAGACAACTTTGGAAAATGCGGTGCTCTAGCAGAAAGCGATGGAACAATACAACTCTAGAATAGAGCATTGCCCACTCCAAAAAGGAAACCTAGTCCTAAAGAAAATTTCCTCTTGGCATGGGACACGCTATCTATTCCAGGAAAGGTTATATATGTCACATCCATAATTTTGATAACATTATTCAGAAGATTTAATTAGATAAATTAAATAGAATAATGATGATTAGGAGATTGAGATTTGATTAAGTAGCATAATAAGGTCGTGCTTATTAACAAAGTGATTGGGCTTTAATTTGGTTTAAAGGTTAATTAAACAACACATGGGCATATTAGTAAATTAGCCAATTAATTATACACAGCTAGTACTGCTCCTATATATCCATTCAAGTTTCGTTTTTCTCACGGTCACAAAATCTAAAACCTAAATCAAAGTCAGATATTGCCAAAGAGGAAAAGGAGGAATTTTAAACTAAAGCCAAAGATCAAGCTAGGTAGTATTAATTAACAACAAATCTCAAGTTTCTTATCAACTTTAAGGTGAATAATAGTTTATTTCATCTCTTTGTAGTTTATATAATCTTGTGAATTCAGATTTATGTTTTTATTTCATTTCTATGAAATTTTGGATGATGAAATTCTTAAATTATGAATTGTTTGATTTAAACAATTACTTTCTATGTATAATTTGTATGGTTTTAAGGCTAAAACTATGAGATATTGATTTTGAAATGCCATGGAAATTTTTTTGTTAAGTAAAACATAATTCTGGAGATTGGTTTTAATTTTCTGAATTTTCCAAGCTATGAAAATTTTATTATGAATTTTTGATGGAAAATATGATACGATTGTGTTAAATATTTATTTTGTGAATTTCAGGAAGAAATTAGGTCTAAAATTTTAGTATGTTTAATTAGATGATTAATTTGAATTTCTGTGATTTTTTGCGGATTTTTCCCAATTGATTTACTAAGGGAAATGAATTATTTTGAAAGAGAGGCTTTTCTGCAAATGTCGAATTTAGGTTATTTGGAAAGGTTTTAACATTTATATCCTTTAATTTAGGAAATGAATAAATGCAGCAGTTAGAAGTAAAGTAATTTATGGCAGTCAATCTGTATTTTTTACAATAAGGCAAGTTGCTAAAAAGAAATTGCTTAAAATTTCTATAATTCAGCCTTTAATCATAAAAAGGTGTTTCGCCTTTAATGGAAAGCACCTTTTGACTCCCTTGATTCCGCCCCATCATAGTCAAAACCATCATTGTCGAAACCATCAAAATCTGAACCAGTACACAAAGTATCTCCTTGAAGATACATAGTGGATTGGAAGATAGGCAGAAGCTTTGGTGTTGATGGGTAAGCTTCCGAAGGGGTCAAGCCAGTTTTGTTTTTATAACTTAAATCCTTGCCTTGTTTTATTTAAAAGCTTTTGAATTAGTCGAAACATTTGTTTAGCTTTCGAAGGAGGTTGCCATGTTAATACTAAAGTACTAGCTTTCGAAGGGGATTCTTTTTCTTTAAACAAAAGCTTTCGAAAGGTGTTCGTTTTGACATAGTAGAAGCCTAGCCACTACTCGATCTTTCAAACATGTTGTCCAGTAATGCTTTCGAAGAGTTGCACTTGTTTTTACCTTAAACTGGACTTTTTCCTAATTGTTTTCGAAAAGGGTTAGGGTTTCAATGGAGATGGAGTCGAAAAGGGGTTTCGATCTAGAGCTTTGAAGTTTAGATTTTCAAAGATCTTTTGCTTTCAAACTAGAGGGCTATGACACCATCAAATCTTTTCCCAAACTAGTTTTTGTTTGTTTTGAAAGCGATACTTTTGTATACAACTATCTTGATCCAAATAATGTTTTATGAATAAAATCTAATGCTTTCGAAAGGGTATTTAAGTTGTTTCGAAACCTATGTTTTAAAGAACGGTCTTATTGGTTTCGAAAGGTGTATATATATTTAAAGTTTTGGAAAGAGGATTTCTAAGTTTTCAAAGAAGGTCATTGAAAGATTTCGAAAATGATGTTTTAAGGTTCCAAAAAAAATAACTCATTCTCAATTTGAAGGAAAAACCATGGCATAATAAGTAAAGATTTTGAAATGTTATTCACTTCATCACTAACCCATAACTGTATTTTGGGAAAAGGGCAGAATAACCGGTTAGGTTGATCCAGTAGTGAATATAAATTAACAGATGTTAAAATTTTAATTAAAGATATTGGCAATGGCCAATAGGTTTGCAGTAAGCTCATGAAAACTGTATGATATTTATAGGGGCCAACAGGTTCATAGTCAGCCCATGAAAACTATGGTTTGATACTGGCTGGGGCCAGTAGGTTTGTAGTTAGCCCATGAAAACTATATCTGAATTAAGATATTAGCAGTCAGCCAATAGATTCCTAATTAGCCCTTGAAAACTATGATAAGAAATAAGATATTGAGTTACCAATAGGTTTTTGTGATCCCGTGAAAACTAATTAATTGGACAGACAGTTCTTAATAATTTAACAGGTTAATAGTAATCCTAAAAACTATAATTGAGACAGATAGTCAGAATGAATGGGGATGGGTAATCCATAGTTGATTTAATTGTTTTGCATATCATCATAATGTTTTGAAATACTATTTTTTTTAACCATTATGGATGCAGGAGCATAGTATATGGTTTTATATATGTTTTAGGATACTAGTAAGGGGAAAACCCGTTCTTCTAAGCTGCGTGATCTCACTAGATATCCAAATGGTTTGAGATGGTGAATTAATATCCATACCAGGCTTTATGTCCGACTCCAAGTTTTTGTTTTTTCCTTAAACTCTCGGGTACTCAATTGATTTTGAGTAGGTTGAGAGTTAAGGTTACTAGGTGTTCCTTTAGACAAATAAAGCTTCTGGAGGCATGCAGGAGGCAGATAGTTATTTAATGATATTTAGTCTTCGCTGTATGTTTGATTCTAAAGGCAAACTGTTTTAATGCCTTATCATGTAGTATGATCAACCAAGGGGGCATCTTCATATGTCGCTCTTGGCATATTTTGTTATTATATGTTATCTGAATGTGGTCTACGACTTGGGATTATGTAATCAATTTGAAATATTTGAAATTGAATTTGGAATTGGTTAGTGTTTAATTTTTTTCCATATTCTCATGCTCTTTTGTATTAACGTATACTACACCATTTTAAGCTATTAACAACGGGCAAAATCGTTGTTAAGCCTAAAAGCAACGGGTAAATACCATCTTTAATAAAGGAGTGGTTGAATTTAGCGACGGGAGGAAACCTTTGCTTTATTTCTAAAAGGCAACGGGTAAAAACCGTTGCAAATTGCGACAAAGGCAACGGGTAAAAACCATTGCAAATTAGGACAAAGGCAACGGGTGCTAACCGTTGCAAATCGGTCCAAAGGCAATGGTTAGAAACCGTTGCAAACTGGTCCAAAGGCAACGAGTATAAACCGTTGCTTTATGGACAATAGGCAACGAGTATAAACCGTTGCTTAATGTACAAAAGGCAACAGCTACAAACCAATTCTAAGGTTTATCACCATCGAATAAATTCTAAGGTTTTTAAATCACCTTGAATGCTATCCGATGTTGTTGTAAAAACATTTCTAGGAGGAAACTAACTTTCGGCACCATGGGATGAAGCAAAAAAGCGAGGAATCTACGCTTCTCCCGCAGCCGCAAATAAATCATACATAAAACAAAACTACCACGTTACATAACAAAAATAAATCCAATCCAACACGTCCGAATAAGACTCGTGACATAAATGCATAACATATGTAATACACAAATCCCGTCTATATGAAAAAACTTATATATCATGCGATAGCTCACTACAGTCTCCGCTCTTCGCTGCTGTAGATGTTTCTGCATGAACTTCATCATATCCCTCGTGTTGCCTCTAGCCCACTCACTTTGGTCTTTAGTGTAGAAATCTCTCCATTCTTGGTTTTCAATTCCATCACATCTGTCATAGTAGCAGCTGAATGTAACATATGAATAAGCAAACTAATTTTTACCTTTTGATTTACTTGACAACGTTTAAGTATTTAACCCTAACGTTATCAAATATAAATACAATAGTATGGTTGCTTCATGAATCATTACTGCCTGTAGGAGTATGGCATACAATAGATTGGTATGAATAAAAGTATCAGTACAAGATCACTTCTATGATAAATATCATCTTTGTTGGATTCTTTATTAAAAACTTTCGTAAGAAATAGATCCAAATTAAAAACTAATCACACTAAAAAAGTTTACACACACTGCCTTAGTTATTAGTTAACTTTCAGCAATACATGTAAATATGCTTAGAAATGAAATGTTTGTTAAATAATTATGTGTTGCTGGTTTCATAAATTTAGTTCTTATAGTTTACACATCTAGCTAGATTTTACACTACCCTGCTTATGTAACCATAGCAAATATGGAAGCTATTATCATGTCAAATGTATATCTAAAACACAATGAATATAAGGTCCTTGGTTGAAAATATTGTTGTTCATGCTGATCACTGATTTTGTTGTATGTTTATGCACAGACAATTTTGTTTGGATCCATGGATGGTTTTACGAAGAAATGCACTTTCAGTAAAATATCTGTAGCTCTATTATAAATGTTTACTAATACAAGTCAATGATAAGCCTATTGCCATCACTTAACAGGTGCATTGCTATTCTTATATCACAGTTTTGTACACAGGCTGCTAATGTTGTTACTTATCTTCTTGTTTAATCAAGAAAAGCATTAGATCTTGGGGTGCATGTTATCATCTGAACATCATTGATGTGGACGAGTTCAATTAGATTATCAACCCTCTTGTTTTTGGTCAGTCTTGAATAGACACTGGATGTAATTTGACTCAGTCCGTGTGACATAAGTATTAATTACGACTAATAGAAGTTGCATTGAATCTTGAATGCAATTCATTATCCAACTTTGAACTATTTCTATTCTATTATTTCGAATATCAAAATAAAATTGGTGAATGTTTGATTATCTTTCTAGCTCAGACTTTGAAATGCAAAGTCAATATAATGTTTTATGCTTTGTATGAGTTGGCAACACTTCTTTCAAGTTGCAAATATATAATGTTATAATAATTTTTAAACACGGTTGTTTTTTAGTTTGAGAGGCATTGAAGGAGAATATAATGGGCTTCAACCTTTTTTTTTTGGAAGGTAAAAGCTTTACTTTCTAGTATTTGATAAATTGTCGATTATCTTGTAAACAAGACAGACCAGGACAAAATACACATGCATTTGCATATGCAAATTTCATATACAGCAAACAAAAGAAAATCAGCAATATATGCAAAGAACAAGTCAGAAATATCAATACCTCCGACTAAAGGTATCGTATCAAACCCTTTTGATGGCTCACATAACCTTCGGCTCCAACATCCCCAAATGTCTTGGTAAATTGTCGACATATTTTGGCGGTTAGCTCATTCGGCAATAAAATTTTGTCCAACAACACCTTTTCATATGTGGGTGGTACTGGTTTTCCATGAATTACTGATGCTATGGAATCTCGGCATATAGTACCTGTTATATAAGCATTTCTGGAGTGAATATATGGAATCGAACTAACAGAACTAACAAGCTCCCAAACATTTAAGAGGTTGTATATATGGGCACAAAAGCATAAGTGTGCGCATGAAATAATTTCAATGCAAGGATACACATATATTAGAGGTGGTATATTTGCATGCTTCAGGGACACTACACACGCAAGAATAAAAGTTTCAAATCTTGGAACCATTTGCCTTTAGAAAATTATACATGCAATATATATCACGCATGCAAGAATTTCCACACAAAAATCAAAGTAAAACACCCGTATAAAGCATGTAATTTACTCGCATGCATCAGGGACAGTGCACCAAATTACTTAAGTCAAAGAAATGAGTGTTGAGAAGTGTTTTGGGTACATATTCTTTTATACGTGCAAGAAAATGCAGCGCACTCTCCCGTTCACGAAGTTAAGCATTCACTGACTTTGCAACATATTATTTTCTTCAAATTTTAATAAAATAGTACCTGTTGCAATTACTTCGTCCTCGAAGTTCAGGATTTCACATCTTTGGTCGATTAACTGATTGTTCGGAGTGGCAAACTGAGAAGATGCGATTTCACTGCCTACTTGACGATTATCTTAGGCTATGCTGAGAAGACGCTCCAGTTTATCATCCATATTGTCCAGCTTCATCAATTTTTGCCCCACATTTTGCAGTCGCTGCTCATATACTCCTTTGGCCTGTTTGAGCCGTTTGCATGGAATGACAGCACTCTTAACTTGGCTAGGAGCTATATCAGTCCCAATACTTCGGCTCTTGCCCTTTACATCTTTACCAAACACTGATATAAAGACGGCTTCATCACCACCACTCGTCGTTTCCTTTTCTTTTTCAATTTTGTCCTAAAAAGTAAATACATAGATATATATATATATATATATATATATATATATATATATATATGAATAATGAAAATTTAATTTAGAGGCGTTGTTATTTGTTTAACTTACAAAGTAGGAAGATGTCGCATCTGACGTGCTGCCATCTTTTTTCTTATGTGTTTTCTCCCATACTTGAAGACGTGATACTTCTGTTCCCGGACTACTTGAATCGACCTGCATACAATGACCTAAAATTATATTTGGAACTAATGGCAGACGGAGGGGTTTAAAGCAGGGTATGGAGGCAGAGTGATGTAAGGTGATGACAAGCAGTGTTGTTTTAGAGAGGTAGATGCTGTGCAAGGATGTGCACATGCAACAGAAGGCAGAGGAAGTTGTTGTGATGGTAGCAACAGAAGTGGTGGGCAGCAGCAGAAGTGGTCACTGATATGAAGTGGTGATAGAAGGACTTGACAGTTTAATGAAGTAGAGATGAAACATAGTTTTGATGAACATGTGGCATTTTAATGAAGTAGAAGTGTGGATGTTGAACGCATTGTGTTTATGGCTGTCGATGTTGTGTAGTTTGCAGTGGTTAGTTGGTGATTGTATGGTGTGATCAGGGGTAGGAGATGTCAAAGATTGATAGAATGGCACTGGATGTTGTTGTAAAGCAGGAAAGTTTAGCAGTTGGTAGAAGGGGTGGGTCAGGCAGTGGCCTGGGGTTGAATGGGATGTAGTGAGGTGATATAATGGTGATATACAGCGCACTGTTGCACAGTTGGAAATGTACAGTGTTTGTCATTGTTGAGAAGGTGATATGGTTTTGGTATAGGTGAATAAGGTTAGTAAAAGTGGCAAGAGAATTGTAAAGAGGCAGTTAAGATGGTTCTGGTAAGACAGTAGGGTGAATGGCTATGTCGTGGAAGAAGTGGGATGGATGGTTGATTGTAAGTGATGATTGAAGAGAGGAGTGAAGTGTGTTGGTGTGTGTTGGGAAGGATAGCACTGTGGTGATGCAGTGAATGTTAGAGGATGAAATGCAGGGGTATGTGCAGTAGTAGTAAGTTGGAGCTGAATGTGTAAATTGGTGATGTATATGGCATTGAGACTGTGGTTGGGTAGGAGTGACTGTGAGTGGATGTTGTGTACTGATAAGAGGGCACTATGAAGTAGGATGGTCTGCGCAGTGGTGCACAGTTTGTTTTTTCAGGGGTGGAGGTGGTCAGGGGGGAAGAAGTGGGTTGTCAGCAGTCTGTTGGTTAGATAAAATGATGGTAGAAGTGGGTTTATAAATGTGATGCACCAATTCAATGACACATACCATTTCTTGAGTAATCATAGCGTGACTCTTACGTCCCGAATGATGAACATATTCGAGCATTGATCTATTTTGTTTGCCTCGCTTCCTTTTTTCTTTCGCCTTGGGTTTTGATTCGTTTCTTATGAACTCATCCCAATCATCTTGAGCAATTTTCGGTGGACAATTTCTCATTCTTTCATCGTCAGTGATGAAATGGTCATAATGATTCTTGCGCAAATCATTCTTGTGTCTCCTAAAAGCCTCGGACATTTTTTTCATAATAAGGTCCTTTGATAGAGGATCGAGCTCATAATATTTCTGCATAACAAAAAATGCATGTTATATGTTTTTTATTTATGTATTGAAAGCATTATAAATGAATTTAAAAAATCTAAGTTCATGTACACAGTTTACATTTCAAAGTATATGGGTTTTTACATTTCAACGTATATAGTTTCATCAGTCTCTATGAATAACGTATATACTTTCATCAGTCTCTATGAAAAAGGGTGCATATTACAATCAGACGACTATATTTTACAAATAGAAACAGTACATAAAAATAGTTATGAGATTGGAGAACTTACCTCCAATTGATTCCACACGTCTTCCTTGTAATTTGGCGGAACTTTTTTCCTACTTGGATATGAGGTTAGCACATGATTTCTTACTAGTTTACCAATCTTCGTAGCGACCTTTGAACCATTTTTTCCGACTGGAGAACCGTAGTTGTCTATATCAACTTTCTCCCGTTTCAAAGTGGATGATTGTGAAGTAGTATCATTTGACGATGGTGTGGCATCTTGTGACATTACGTCATGCAAAGTCTAAAATCCTAAAATAATCCTAACAACATTATGACGTACATTTCTTCCCCTTCCGGCCCATCCCTATATTGCTCCAAGAGATCACTGTTAAGCTGATGTACATTTGATATAGTAAACAACGTCCCCTTCTGATTTGTCTGATCCCACCAACTTCTCACCACATTTCTAGGCGAGAAGCTTGTGGGATCAGACAAATCAGAAGGGCATGTTGTTTACTATATCAGATGTACAGTAGCTTAATAGCAATCGGGCATTACAGGGATGGGCGGGAAGGGGAACATTCACTTTTATGTGGCAGTGATAAAGTCTTCCTACATCACCAGAATTTTAAACTTAAGCGGATTCAAAACGATATCTAAAATACTGACTGAAATAAAGGATGCAAATACAAAAATATATTACCTTAGCACTGCTGAACTAAAGGGTGCAAATACAATATCTTGAACTGCCTGTCAACCTACAAACACAAAGAAAGAAAGAATAGTCAAGCTGATCATATGTATGTATGTGTACATGTGTGTATGTATGTGATCATATGTAAGTACCTACAACTACAAACACAAAATGAACACTTGCAATATATCCATCCTTATTTTGTTAAGGTACAATAACTGCTCCGAAATACAAACACAAAATATAATGCATCTATTACTATCATATAACACACCATTCTACATTTTACACCATTTTAAATAAATATTTTGTTAAGGTACAATAACTGCTATGAACTACAAAGTTAACATATGCATTTGATAAGATCTTCTAATTTTTCATTGTCTTCAAAAGCTGATTGATAAACGGTGGGAAACTCAGTGTCATCCACATTTATGGTCAACTGTTTTGGTGTATGCAAAACCACAAACCATCCGTTATTTTTAAAATCTTTTGAGTAGAACACTTGACTTGCTTCCGATGCAAGAATAAATGGCTCAACATTCACGCTATCTTTATTCTTCAGTTTTCCCAAGTTAACTGTTATCAAGCTTGAAACAGAATCTATTTTACAACCATTGATCTTATCTTCGACCTTTACCCAATCACAATAAAAAACTGTTTGTTTGAAGTCAATGTAATCCAACTCAATTATCTGTTGAATGACTTCGTAATAAGTTGTTTCTGCTTCCTTAAAAATTTTATCCTTCCCACTCGCTCTAAATTGTGTAATTGCTCTCATGCATACACCACTATCCTGTGTTAGCTTTCGCTCTTCATAACTCTTTGGAGAAAATAAAAACCCATTCACTTGGTACTTCATATAACTACGGACATCAAACTTCGGCCCGTTAACTAACCGCCAAAGAGTTGAGTCAACATCGACGGTCTTCAACAACTACAACAAACACAATAAGTAAAAAAACATTGTCAAGGAGGTGTATGGTCAACTTGAAACTACGTTAAATATTTAATACATATACCTCCTCACGTAACCAAAAAGTGAAATTTTTAATAGCTTTCCCAGATGTACCCCCGCCTCGAGTTTGAGATTTGGTGCTCTGAACATAGGAGTTATACCTCCTACGAAAAACACACAATAAATACTATATATATGAATTGATTTACAATAATAAGAATTCATAACAAATTCATGAATTTACTTCTTCCATTCATCCAATCCGTCGTACTTATCAAGGACCCATTTACGCACTTGTTGAAATTGCACTTGGGTTAACGTTATATATTTACCATTATCTGGTGCTATTTCATCAGCAAACTCATCATCCTCCTCTAAAAACGCTTCACGGGTATGTTTATGAGTGCCAGCACCTCCTTTTGGCATATACTCCATGCAGTAAAGACTAGCTTCTTGTACAATATATCCTTCTGCAATACACCCTTCAATATATCTTTTGTTGCGCACATATCCTTTATATGTTTTCATCAACCTATGAAGATGAATAATTGTAAAATGTAGACATCAATAGCTATTTAAATCGAATAATTATGTACATAACTAAAATTAGTAATTTACCGTTCAAATGGGTACATCCACCTATATCTAACATCACCAGAAATCAATGCTTCATCGGCTAAATGAACCATAAGGTGAAAACTGATATTAAAAAATGCAGGCGGAAAATGTTTTTCAATAACACACATTGCTTCTACCAAACTAGCCTTTGCTTTTAGAAGATGTTCCCTGTTGATCACCTTTGAGCACAAAATGTTATAAAAGAGACTAATGCGGTGAATAGCATTCCGTAGATCCTTATGTTGCGGAAAACAATGCTGAAGCAATACCGGAAGTAAATGTTGAATTATGACGTGGTAATCATGTGACTTCATATTTTTTAGTTCAGGAGGGTTGATGCTCACATTGTTATGGAAGTTCGAAGAGAATTTGCTCGGCACTTTCAAATTTTTCAAAACGGTGCAAAACCGTAGCTTTTTATCTTTGCTCAAAGTGAAAGTCGCATTTGGTATGGTTACTTTACTTGTTTCAGGATCTTCTATCAACCACAACTTTTGTTTTATACCCATGATTTTCCAATCCTTCCGTGCATTGATCCCATCTTTTGACATGTCTTTATGGTCCATAATTGTGTTGATCAAATGTTTCATGACATTCATCTCCGTATGCATAACATCAATATTATGTCGGGTCAAATTTGTTTTCCAATATGGCAAATCAAAGAACTTCGACCTCCTATACCATGCAGGAACTTCTTCATCGATTGTCTTTTTCCGTTTTCGACCAATTTCTGGTATGTTTTTACCAACATTCATTTTTATATTCGCTACCTTTTTTCAAATTAATAACCAGTCAGTGGTTTTGGAGGATGCTTAAGTTCTTGCTAGTTGTTGAAATTTGTCTTATCGTATCGAAACTTGTGTCCGGACGGAAGAAATCTACGATGTCCCATGTAACAAATCTTCTTACTTTCAGGGAGATAAACAGATGTAGTTTCTTCTCCACAAATAGGACATGCAAAGTAGCCGTGAGTTGTACATCCCGATAAAGTCCCAAGAGCGGGATGATCATGGATTGCCCACAACACTCTAGCTCTCATTATGAACTCGGATTTCTTAAATGAATCAAATGTAACGACTCCTTCCCATAACTGCTTTAACTCGTCTATCAAAGGTTCTAAATAAACATCAATATCCTTCCCCGGTTGTTTTGGCCCATAAATCAACAGTGTTAACATTGAGAACTCTCTTTTCATGCACAAAGACGGAGGAAGGTTATATGGTACTACAATTACTGGCCAACAGCTGTAAGGGTTAGTTAAAGAAGCATTCGGACAGAAACCATCTGTTGCTATTCCAAGCGTGAATTTCGTGGTTCAGCAGCAAACGAAGAATCAAAAGAATCTGACTGAGAAGTATCACGCGGATGACGCATTACGGTTGTACCGGACTTGGCACGACCGTGCCAGGTCATCGATTCTGCTATCCATGGTACAGTATACAGTCTTCTCAATCTAGATATTAAAGGAAAATGTCTTAAGGTCTTTTTAGGTACTGTGGTAGCTTTTCTCTCTTCGTCGAATGATGACTTATATCCTGGTGTGTTGCAATTTGTACATGAAACTTTGTTCGCATTATCTTTCCAGTACAAGATGCAGTCATTAATGCATGCATCATAAGTAATGTAATTCATCCCAACTTGCTTAATGATCTTCTTCACGTCGGGGTACTTTGACGGTAGCGTGTTACCTTCGGGGACTAACTCCTTTATGAATTCGAGTAGTGTAGTCACACCATTGTCTGAAAAGCCGTATTGGGTCTTCAAGCTATTCAGTTTCACAATGGCATACAACTTTGTAATCTCTTTTGGACAAGAAGGATACAATGGCTCTGTTGCAGTTGCACTATCACAAAATGATTTATCCGTAAACTGCTCACCAATATTAGCATTATCATGCAACTGACTTGTAGGTTGAAAATGATGGAATCTATCTGCATCATTGATCAAATTCTCCATCCTAATATGTTCGGACTCATCAGTATTTGTGGCATGACTAACCGCTTGTTGTTTTGGCTTCTCCGGTATTCTTTCCCCATGAAAACACCACACGATATATGATTGAACAATACCATATCTAAGCAAATGAAAATGAATGTCATTTAATTTGAATGTATCTTCGTTTTTGCACCGCGTGCAAGGGCACGAATACTTTTCCTTATTGCCACCGTTTTCAGCAACAAATTTAATGAAATTTCTCACACCTTCCACATATTCTGTATTTCTTCGATTAGATTGATTCATCCATTGTTTGTCTATACTAAAAGACATACTAAAAGAAAATAATAAGAGCTAATTAGAAATCATGGGTAACAATATCTTATGGCTTTCCACCAAGTTCAACTCTGATATTAACTAAACAGATGTATATTCTTCTGATTTCACTTGAAATTTAACATTAGCATCAAACTGTTTCCAAAAAATTTGCCATTACAACGGCGCCATTTTGTAGCACCAGAATAATGTCTATGCATTACCCCTCTCCTGATACTTGGCTTGCGCCATTAACAACAATTTTATCCACTTACTAAATATGGTCTCATATTTAGTAAAAAAAAATCATTGCATCAACTTATACCCTAGCAGTCACTATAAGCAGCTATGTCTAACTAGCATGCAGTGCAGTACAGTACATTACAATTTGTAAAACTAATCACACACTTCAATAAACAATCACCACTGCACATACATTTCACTTCAGGAAAACAGTGCACTTCAACTACATCTCCACTTCACAGCATCATCCACTGCTGCCACTTTCACTATCAATACCATCATACAACCATACACTGTGACAACCTTCCTCTTCATATTGCTGCAAAACCACCCTCCATCAACTACACCCCTGCACATCAGTCAACTACATCCCCACTACAAACTGCTGCAGTAACAAACTACCCTGTGCACATCAACAGCAACATTAAAACCCCTCTACAGCAACACTTCACACATCACAATATTCCGTTGCATCACCTCAAACTTCAACCCACCAGACCACAACATAGTGCAGCTGCTTACTGCCGAAAACTGCGCCTGATCAATCCTAAAAGCAAGGGCGGCCCAAAGAATCGGTTGACCAAGCCCAATGTGAATTTTTTTGCCCCTTACTATATAACATGTCAATTTTTTTTATTTTCTTTTTCATATATAAGCATAAAATCACATATAAAACTATAACATAACAAAGTACCAACTTTTTATACAAAAGTTGTCACATTAAGCGGGCTGCAATACTTATAGTCTCAAATAGTTTACAAAACAGTGTATTTAATTTTTAACGAAATGTATCAAGTTTACAAACTAGTGTATCTAGTTAAGTGTACAGGCAAATCATATTGGGCTCTGCCTAAATGTTTGCGGGTAGACATACACACACTGCAGGAAAAATAGTACATCAATGAAAGTATCAGTTCCTAATTAATTATTAGTTTTTTAGCTTCAGCTTTCAAATTTCGATTCCTAAACGATTAGTTACAGAAAACTAGTTGTTTATAACTAAATACTAATAAGTTATTAGCTTCAGGCGTTTTCAAGGTTAATGAAATCTAAAGCAGTAAAAGGGCGACTCAATTTTAGAAAATTAGACAACTCAAAACAAGAAATTCGCTTACTTAATTAGCAGTGGCAGTATAGAGACTGTAGCAGGACTTCAAATCAGCAGTAGAAAATATCGCGTAGGAGGCAAGCATGAGCCGACGATGGCTAATGGAATAGCCGAGTATGCAGCGATGATTATTTAGAAAGCGCTGATTTTTGAAACCCTAGTTTTTTTGGGTTCGAGCATCGCCAACATGAAGATTGCTATTGAGCTATAACTTTGAAGTAAAACAGATTTTTGGTGTTGCCCGGCTCAATTGGTTTGGGCCGGCCCTGCCTAAAATATTTATGACGGTTAAAAACTGTTGCTAATTAGCCATGGTTGAAAACCGTGGCTAATTGGAACGAACCGCGCCAAAAATTATGGCGCGAAAGGATGAAATTCACCGCCATGATTTGTCGCCAAAGAAGCTACGGTTACTAACCGTTCCCAGTTAGCAACGATAAAAAACCGTTGCTAACTTAACCAAGACGGTTATTAGCCGTTGCTAAATGGCAACGGTTAATAACCGTTGCCAAATGCGCGGATAGTTAGTTGCAAATCTCAGTATTTGGTGTAGTGATACATAATAACGACATGTTTGGTCGTCGAGGATTAATAACTATGGATGACTACAACATCCGTAGTTGTTAGTTTTGGGCCGCCAAATGGGGGTTGTTACAAGTTGGTATCAGAGCATAGTTTTATGAAACTTTGAAAAAACTTAAACCTAAAATATTTTTCAAACATAATCCAATGAATCAGATAATAAAATTGGGGGTTAATGTTATAATAACGTACTTGTATTTGATATATATAGTTATATATATAAGTATGTATACCCCACTCTCTTAGACCGTTCTTTTGTATCTTACTAAGGCTAGTATGCAAATTTACGAG
Organism: Allium cepa; assembly: GCA_030765085.1. Lineage (NCBI taxonomy): Eukaryota > Viridiplantae > Streptophyta > Magnoliopsida > Asparagales > Amaryllidaceae > Allium > Allium cepa. Next base: position 595,503,889 of record CM060928.1, read on the forward strand.
AAAGGAGATATGGAAGTGGTAAATGAAAGAGGAAATCTTGATGGAGGAAGAACTACGACTAATGGAAATGCTCAACCTGCTACTAGAAGAAACCTGGGTCGACCGGCTAATGCTAGTAACCAAACTGCTAAAGCCAATGTGGATGCTAGAAATCCACCAGTAAATATGGGGGCGATGTATCATTTCTTAGCCAGTTTGATGCAGGCGGGTGCTGCTGCTGTTGGAATTTCTAGAAATGGAGGATCAAATCTCGTTGCTCCAGTTGGGAATATTGGTTTGCTGAGTTGAGATTACACCAGTTTGGGTGGGAAGCCATTTTTGGGAACAGAGAGTGTCGTAGAAGTTCAAAATTGGCTTTTGCATTATGAGCGTATATTTACTTATATGGGTCTAAATGATGAACAAAAGAGGAGGTTGGCCTCTAGACAGTTGCAGGTGTCAGCACTGCATTGGTGGAATAGTGTCACTGCTGGAATTTCGGAAAAACAGTTAACTTGGAATGATTTTAAGATGAGATTTGAGCAAAAATCGTATCTGAGTTTGCCAAGCCTGAGATGATGAGGAAATTTATGGATTTAGTGCAAGGAGATATGTCTGTAGTTGAGTATGTTACTAGGTTTGAAGAGCTATCTAGATATGAGCATGCTTTTATAGATACTGACATCAAAAGGAATGAGAATTTTATTCGAGGATCGAGGTCCGAGCTTGCTAGGATTACCATGACACGTGTCCGTGGTCCTTGCAACATAGTAGTGGAGATGGCTATTCTCCATGAGAGTTGCTTGTTGATCTAGTTAAAGAGAAGTCAGTGGAAACCCAGGATTCTCAAGGGAAGAAGAGGAAGTTCTTTAAAAAGAAGGGAGCCCAGAAGGGAGACACAACTAAGAGGTCGAAAGCTAAGGTAGTTTGTTATAAGTGTAACAAGAAATGTCACTTTCCAATTGAATGCCAGTCAGGAAAGGGGAGGAAAGCTGCAGTTAAGAAGATTGTGAAATGCTTCAACTGTGATCAAGTTAGGCATTACAAGAATCAAAGTCCAGAACCAATTAGGGAGGACAAAGGAATTTTTTTGCTAGAGGACCAGCTAGGCCTACTGCATCCGATAAGGGAAAGACTGTGATGGAAGTTACGCCTTTGATTCAAAGTATATCAGTTAGAGTACTTTTTAATAATGGTGCATCACATTCATTTATATCTCAATGTTTGGTCGATAGATTATGTCTAGAACCCACCAACCTTGTTACTACCTTGAGGGTTGTGAATCCAACAGGATAGTATGCGACCCTAGAGTTAAGATGTGACCAGTTAGAACTTGACTTGTTAGGTCATAAATTTGCATGCAGTTTGGTTGTTATTGATTTCGTAGATTTTAGGATCATTTTGAGTACGGACTGGTTGAGTATGTATGAGGCTAGAATATTTTGCCAAGGTAGGAAAATATCACCGAGATACCCTGATTGTCATTACCGAGTGATATTCTCAGTAGAGAATACTAATCGGAGTGTTAGTTCTTTGCTTAATGCTATGGAGGTAGGAAATGAGTTAAGTCAGGTTCAGGTAGCAAGAGAATTTGCAGTTGTTTTTGACTAGTCACTGGATTACCCCCTAAGAGAGCTGTTGAGTTTAGAACAGATCTTGTGCCAGGGGTAGAACTTGTAAGTAGACCACCTAGTAAGATGACACCAACTGAGATGAAGGAATTGAAGTTGCATCTAGTGGATCTAGAAGGAATGAGTTTTATTAGACCAAGTAATTCACCTTGGGGAGCAGTCGCGGTGTTCGTGAAGAAACCAAATGGGTCGTTAAGAATGTGTATTGACTATCATAAGTTAAAAGAAAGGACAATTAAGAATAAATATCCTTTTCCAATAATAGATGATCTGTTTTCTCAGTTGAGTGGAGCTAGAGTGTTTTCACAGTTGGATTTGGCGGCATGTTTCCATTAGTTGAGAGTGGCGGAGGACAGTATTCCTTTGATAGCATTTCGGACTAGATATGGTTCATAGAAGTGATTGGTAATGGCATTTGGATTGACAAATGCACCTGCTTTCTTGGTAGATTTGATGAATTGATTTTTCCAAGAGTACTTGGATAGGTTTGTACTAGTATTTATAGATGACATTCTAGTGTACTCTAAGAATGAGAGAGAGCATGAAGTTCATCTTAGAGTGGTGCTTGAGACGCTGAGGCAGAATTAGCTAAAGGTAAAGTTTACAAGTGTCATTTCTGGAAGAAAGAGGTAAAGTTTCTTGGTCACATGGTTTCAAAGAAAGGGTTGCCAGTCGATCTAGATAAGATTGAAGCTATAAATAATTAGAAGAGACCAAAAACGGTGGCTGAAATTAGAAATTTACTTGGACTTGATGGCTGCTACTGGAGTTTCATTAAGGATTTCTCACGGATAGCGGCACCCTTAACTAATCTAACTAGAAAGGAAGTGAGATTTTTTTGGTCCAAGAAATGTAAGGAGGCATTCCTTAAGTTAAAGCATTTATTGACCAATGCACCAGCATTAGTAGTTCCAAACGAAAACCAGGGTTTGGTGGTGTATACGGATGCATGTGAAACTTGATTAGGAGCGGTGTTGATTCAGAGTAGTAAAGTCATTGCCTACGCATCTAGGCAGCTTAGACTATATGAAGTCTAATATCATACTCATGATTTGGAGTTGGCAGTTGTGATCTTCGCATTAAAGTTTTGGAGACACTATCTCTTAGGGGAGAGATTTAAGTTGTATACCGATCATAAGTCTTTACGGTATTTATTCTCTCACAAGGAGTTGAATATGAGACAGCAGAAGTGGCTGAAGTTTTTGGCTGCTAATGATTTTGGTATAGAGTATACACCAGAAAAAGGTAATAAGGTGGCAGATGCCTTAGCAGGAAACATCAGAATGTAGTGTTAGCTACGTTGGTGGAATGGAGAGATTTAGAAGCTTTAGTCAGTTGTGATGTGCAGTTAAGATTGATTGTTGGTTCTAGCTAGAGTTCTTCAAATTGTCTTGTTTTGAAGTCCAACCAGTATTGATTGAGAGAATTGCTTCTAAGCAGAAAGAGGATCCAATACTAGCTGAAAGGATCAGCAGACTTGAGATTGGAACAGAGATCGATGTTTTGAAGGATTTTATCCTTGACAAGAAAAGATGGCTAAGAAAGAAGGGATGATTGTGTGTTTCAAATGTGGAGGACTTGCAAAAAGAAGTTCTTAGAGAATGTCATCGATCCAAGTTTATGATTTATTCTGGAGGAACCAAGATATGAAGAGGATCTTCTAATGGAAAGGCATGAAAAGGGATGTTGGCTTGTAGGTTAGACAGTGTGCAAGTTGTCAACAAGTGAAAGCTGAACATTAGAAACCAAGTGGGTTACTACAACCTTTAGAGATTCTAGTTTGGAAATGAGATTCGATATCTATGGATTTTATAGACGGGTTGCAAAGGTCAGATAGAGATGATGAAAGTATATGGGTTAAAGTAGATAGATTGATCAATAGTCCCCATTTCATTTCAGTTAAGTCAACCCAAACGACACCCGATACTGGAGAACATAGTTAGACCGCATAGAGTTCCTAGTAGTATAGTCGGTGGCAGAGATGCATTGTTTACTAGTGAATTCTGGAAGAGTCTATAGGAAGTAATGGACATCAAGCTTAATATGAGTATTGCATATCACCCTCAGATAGATGGACAAACAAAGAGAGTCAACAAAGTAACTGAGGATTTATTGAGAGCTTATGTATTGGATTTTGGTGGATCTTAGGAAGATCACCAACATTTGGTTGATTTTTCCTATAATGATAGTTATCAAACTAGTATAGGAATGACACCGCTTGAAGCTTTGTATGGAAGACCATGCAAATCACCAACATGTTGGTTTGAACTGGAGACAGATTAGTCTTAGGTCCGTATTTGGTTGGAGAGGCATCAGATAAAATTGAGTTTATCTAAGAGAGGATAAAGGAAGCTCAGCATAGACAGAAGAGTTACACAGATAAGAGGCATAATGACTTAGAAGTCTTAGTTAGAGATAAGGTTTTCATCAAGGTATCACCTATGAAGGGTGTGGTAAGATTTGGTAAGTCGACGAAGTTATCCCCAAGGTATGTAGGTCCATTCCAGATTATAGAGAGGATTGGAAAGCTTGAATACATAATAGAGTTGCTGAACAGTTTGGCAGGTGTCCATAATGTATTTCATGTATCTCATCTTCGCAAGTACGTGCATGATTCAGAGACTACTATTCCCCCAACTGGGTTGGATGATTTAGTAGTAGAGCTTAATTTGACTTTTTTTAGACAACCAGTTTGTGTTGTAGCTAGAGATGAGAAAAGATTAAGGAACAAGCAGTCGGGTTGGTGAAAGTTCAGTGGAAGACAACGAGAAGGACTGTACTTGGGAGATAGAGGAAATGATTAGAGATACTTATCCTGATCTGCTTTAAGGGTATTTCTATATAAGATTTATATAGATAGTGACTAGTCAGTCAGACTAGTATGGTTGTTAGGTACTGTTACAAATGATTGATATATTTTGTATTTAGTCGTTATTGAATTTCTAGGACGAAATTCTTTAAGGGGGAGCTTGTAACATCCCTAATTTTTGATAACATTTTTAGAAGATTTAATTAAATAAATTAAATAGAATAATAACGATAAAGAGATTGAGATTTGATTAAATAACGTAATTGGGTGGCGCTTATCAACAAAGTAATTAGGCTTTAATTTGGTTTAAAGGTTAATAAAATAACACATAGGCATATTAGTAAATTAGCCAATTAACTATACACGGCTATTACTTCTCCTCTATGTCGATTCATGTTTCATTTTTCTCGTGGTCACAAAATTTAAAATCAAAATCAAAGCCGGCCATTACCAAAGAGGAAAAGGAGGAATTTTAATCTAAAGCCAAAGATCAAGCTAGGAACGATTAATCAACAATAAATCTCAAGTTCCTTATCAAATCTATGGTGAATAATAGTTTATTCCATCTCTTTCTGGTTTATATAATCCTATTAGTTCGGATTTATGTTATATTTCATTTCTATGAAATTTTGGATGATGATATGCCTAAATTATGAATTGTTTGATTTAAATAATTACTTTCTATATATAATTCGCATGGTTGTAAGGGTAAAACCGTGAGATATTGATTTTGAAATGCTATGGAAAATTTTTATGTTAAGTAAAACATAATTTTGGAGATGGGTATTAATTTTCATAATTTTTAAAGCTACGGAAATTTTATTATGAATTTTTGATTAAAATATGATACGATTGGGTTGAATATTTATGAATTTCAGAACGAAATTAGGTCAAAATTTTTAATTTGTTTGATTATATGATCAATTCGAATTTTAATGATTTTTGGGGATCTTTCCCAATTGATTTACTATGGGACATGAATTATTTTGAAAGAGGCGTTTTTCTGCAAATGTCGGATTTAGGTTATTCGGAAAGGTTTAAACGTTTAAATCCTTTAATTTAGGATCTGAATAAATACAGCAATTTTAGAAGTAAAGTAACTGAAAAGTTTTAAGGCAGCCAATCTGTGTTCCACAACAAGGCAAGTTGTTAAAAAGAAATTACTTAAAATTTCTATAGTTAAGCCTTTAATCAAAAAAAGGTGTTTCACCTTTAATGGAAAGCACCTTTCGACTCCCTTGATTCCGCCCCATCATAGTCCAGACCGTCACTGTCGAAACCATCGTAATCAGAACCAATATACATAGTATCTCTTGGAAGATAAATAGCGGATTGGAAGATAGGCGGAAGCTTTGGTGTCGAAGGGTAAGCTTCCAATGGGGTCGAAACCCTGTTTTGTTTTCATAAGTTAAATCCTTGCCTTGTTTTATTTAAAAGCTTTTGACTTAGTCGAAACGTTTGTTTAGCTTTCGAAGGAGGTTGCCATGTTAATACTAAAGTACTAGCTTTCGAAGGGAATTCTTTTTCTTTAAACAAAAGCTTTGGAAAGGTGTTGGTTTCGACCTAGTCGAAGCCTTGCCACTACTCTTTCTTTCGACCAGTTGTCCAGTAATGCTTTCGAAGAGTTGCGCTTGTTTTCACTACAAAACAGACTTTTTCCAAATTGTTTTCGAAAGGGGTTGGGGTTTCAAAGGAGATTTAGTCGAAAGGGGTTTTCGACCTAGACCTTCGAAGTTTATATTTTCAAAGCCTTTTTGCTTTTGAACAAGAGAGCTCTGACACAGTCAAATCTTTCCCCAAACTAGTTTTTGTTGGTTTCAAAAGAGATACTTTCGTATACAAATATCTTAACCAAAATGATGTTTTAAGAATAAAACCCAACGCTTTCGAAAGGGTATGTCAGTTATTTCAAAACCTATATTTTAAAGAATGGTCTTATTGGTTTCGAAAGGGTTATGTGTGTGTATTGTTTTGGAAAGTGGATTTCCAAGCTTTCAAAGGAGATCATTTAGGGGTTTTGAAAGTGATGTTTTAAGGTTTGAAAACAAATAACCCATTTTCATTTTTAGTGAAAAAGTGGCATAAATAAGTAAAGATTTTGAAAAGTTATTCACTTTAATACTAACCTATACCTATATTTTGTGAAAAGGGAAGAATAACCAGTTAGCAGTAGTGAATATAACTTAACAGATGCTAAAAATTTAATTAGAGATATTGGGAGGGGCCAATAGGTTTGCAGTACACCCATGAAAATTGTATGATATTAGTAAGGGCCAATAGGTTCATAGTTAGCCCATGAAAATTATGATTTGATACTAGCAGGGGCTACTAGGTTTGTAGTTAGCCTATGAAAACTATATCCGGACTAAGATATTGGCAGTCAGCCAATAGGTTCCTAGTAGCCCATGAAAACTAGGACAAGAAATAATATATTAGAGTTACCATAGGTTATTAGTGATCCTATGAAAACTAAGTAAGTGGACACAGTTCTTAACATTTTAACAGGTCAATAGTAATCCTTAAAACTATAATTGAGACAGATATCAGAATGAGTGGGGATGGGTAATCCAATGTTGATTTAATTGTTTTACATATCATCATAATGTTTTGAAATACCATGTTTTTAACCATTATGGATGCAGGAGCAAGTATATGGTTTTATATATATGTTTTAGGATACTAGTGAGAGGAAAACCCATTCCGCTAAGTGGCGTGGTCTCACTAGATATCCAAATGGTTTAAGATGGTGAATTCTTATTCATACCGGGCTTTATCTCTGACTCCAAGTTTCTGTTTTCCCCTTAAACTCTCGGGTACTCCATAGTTTTGAGTAGGTTGAGAGTTAAGGTTTCCAGTTATTCCTTCAGATGAATAAAGCTTTCGGGGGCATGCAGGAGGCAGATAGTTATTTAATGATATTTTGTTTCCAAACTATATGTTTGGTTGTAAAGGCAAACTATTTTAATGCCTTACCATGTACTCTGATCAACAATGAGGCATCTTCATATGTCACTCTTAGCGTATTTTATTATTATATGCTATCTGAACGTGGTCTGCGACTTGGGATTATGTAATCAATTTGAAATATTATGAAATGGAATGTGGAATTTGTCTTCTGTTTAATTTTCTTCCATATTATTATGTTTTTGTATATCAATATACCTAATATCACCGTGTTTAGTTGTCGAGGACTAATAACTATGGATAACTGCAACATCCGTAGTCGTTAGTTTTGGGCCTCCAAGTAAGGGGATGTTACAATATATTATTGGTAGGGATCCGAGAAATGGGTTTATATTCTCATCATCATGGACGGAGCAGTATCTGTGAATACGTGGAGTGCACAAAACTTATCTTTCATTTTGGCATTCTGACTATTGCGACTGCATGGATTATGGATATGTGTATGGTCAATCGTCGTGGTCTTACTGAAACACATGGATTTAGTACGTGAAACCATGACAGACGATAAGTGCTATCAAACAACCATAAGAACAACTATCACATAGCAAAAAATGTCCATGATTTCTAGTATTATACAGGCAAAGTTGCTGCATACTGGGGGCACTATCTCTATTGCACCATGGAAACCTTAGACAAACCTTTGGCCGATAATAGCAAGCCAGATCAACCCATGGTTAGGATATGACCACCAAATGGGTGCTCATCATTGACGATTGGCCTAAACCTTTGGCCAGCAATGGCAAGCAAGTAAGCCCATGTTGAAGATAAGACTGCCAAATGGGTGCTTGCCTCTTTGGCAGGCAATGGCAAGCCAGATCAGCACATGGTCAGGATATGATTGCTAAATCGATGCTCGCCATTGACGGTCGGCCCCAAACCTTTGGTTGGCAATGGAAAGCCAGATCAGCCCATGGTCAAGATATGACCACCAAATAAGTGCTCGCCATTGTCGATCGATCCTAAAACTTTGGTTGAAAATGGCAAGCCAGATCATCTTATAGCCAAGATATGATTGGCAAATGGGTGCTCCCTATTGAAGATCGACCCTAAACCTTTGGTCAACAACAACAACAAATTAGCCCATGGTCAGGATATGACCTCCAAATGGTTACTCGCCATTGACGATCGACCCCAAACTTTGGCTGCCAATTGCGAGCCAAATCTGCTCATGGTCATGACTTGAATGCTAAATGAGTGTTCATCAATGTTGATCGACTCTAATCCTCTTATCCAACAATGGTGGACCAAAACGATCCCTATTCGGATGTCCACGGATAACGATCGGCTCAACTTTCATAGTCGGTAGTGGTGAACTAGAGTAATCCCTATTTGGGTGTCCATAGCTGACGATCGGCCCAAGCATCTTAGCCGGCAATGGTGGACCGGAGGGATCCTTATTTAGGTGTCCACAGCCGATGATCGTCTCAACCTTCTTAGCCGACATGGGTGGACCAAAATGATCCCTATTTAGGTGTCCATAGTTGACAATTGACTATAGACATTTAGGATAGCTATATAGAACGTGGCTTACTAGTGGTCAGGACATGCCAGCCGCCTAGTTGGTTCACACCAAACATTCAACTCTAGATTTCTATTAGCAAAGAAAAATGAGCTTGCTCGTTGTAAAGCACGACTATCAATTGTATGGCCCAATGTAGGCAGTTAATACTGGAATTGCCTATGAAGACTATTAACGGACCGATACTATGGCAAACTTGTTTAAAGTATCAATGGAATATGTATGTGATAGTAAGCAAACTAGAATGCTTGAAGTTCATGAAAACACATAAGGACGCATGGGAGTAGATCATAAAGACACTCCACTAAGTAATGTTCACCTTGCTGAACTTATCAGGATTGATCATGTGCAAGTATGCTGATAGAAAGGAAGAGTTGCCGGAAGAACTAGACAAAATAACACGTAATTACTTCACCAGTATTACATCGTGTTGAAATTGCAATGATAGGTCCTATACAAGTAAGTGAGGAAGCAATAAAAGATTACTAATAGGCTAATAGCTAAGCGAGGATAGTATGGAAACACAATGTAATAACTAATATTGATCGGGTATGATTATTTCATTCATGATTTCTACAAGATACATATGCACTTGTCTAAGTGTTTGTACAGGAAGTATAAAGTATGGGCCAAGGGGAACATCAACCATAAAAACTACTTACCCTACCAAAATTGTTAGTGATTGGTCCCATACAAATATGCACGATAATGGTGAGAAAGGTTACCAACGAACAAACAAACCAAGCAATCACATGGAACAAACATATCATGATCAACCTATGTTCGAAACTTCAGAAGAAACCACTTACCTAGCCAAACATTTTGGCAATTGACCAATGCAAGTACACATAGTGGTGATGGAGGAATCACTACTGGAATAACTGGGCAATTATGTAAGGAAAATACATCGCAACCGCCACTCTTAATTGGCAGACTACAATTAACGCAATAAATACACCTCGTCAAATCCACATTCCACGGAACCACTATATGTTCCTTTTTCTGGGGCACCTCGACATTCTTGGAACATTCATAAAACAACACACGGCCCTTGGGACATGGGGCAAGGAGGTTGAACCAAAGGGTGCAAAAGCCTACCGGATAGAGATGAAAATGAGTGGGAGATCGTTCTAGATGATTATGCTACCAAGAAAGAATGAACTACGAACATCTCACTGCTAAATGATATCATGGAATGATCAACAAGCTTTCCTCGAGTGAATAAAGCTCTATAACATATTAGCAATGTAAAACCTACCGAAAGGATGGGAATAAGGACATAGATCTTTGAGTTCGATATAACCCTCGCATGAGAAGAAAGATGAGTTTGGGTGAAACAAATCGCTATGAAAGTATGCTTTGTCAGGAAAGTGTTATAGGCATCTTTTCCCACAACATGTGAATATGAAAAGACATTAAGGAGCATAAAGACGGCTAGGAGGTGCATAATAAAGGCGCAATCGTACAATCATAAGGGCGAGATGAAGCGGTAGGGGAAAATTTGGCATAGTCGAAAAATAAGGTTAAAGCACATGAAAATGGTTCCTAAAGTTGGGGCATCCACATAAGTCGAATCCACGTCTCAATCCAAGCTACGGATTGGAAGATATAATGATCTTAAAATTTGTCCATCGCCTAACCGACTTGGGTGCCACCTTGGAGAGCTACTACCTAATTAAGGAAAATGGAATATTTAAAGCAATGAAATCCTCTACTCAATGATACGAAGCTACTGGTCCAAGTTTCACTCAATTCTGATTTAAAATAAAGAAATGACACAAAGATGTGTGTAACCCAAGTGGTTGAGCACCAAGCTTCCAAATGAAGAGTCAGGAGTTTGAGTCTTGGCAAGCACACTATTTTTATGGAATATGTGGAATGGTCTGATAAAGAATCTAATTGCTAAGTGCCTAACCATTGCGAATGTAAGGACGGAATAAGAAAGAAGGCAAGACACAAGGCAGACATATATATGGAGCAAAGTTGTAGAGAGAGAGAGAGAGACCAAAGCCCCTTTTGTTCAGTACCATAGGATACCGAACAGGAAATCTGGTTAGGCACCCCAGTGTAACACACCATAAACTTATGGTAATAATTTAATAATCAATTAGACTCCAAAAGTTGAATTTGAACAAACGGTGGAATTTGGCCACAAAACTTGCACCAATCCGTTCTTGGCCATTTTCTGAGTAAATAAATAAATAAATATTTTTTAAAATAAATAAATAAATAAGATAATAAATAATAATTAAACCCGAACCCATCGGTCGACCCCGCTATGCAGCGGCCAATCGGTCATTGGGTGCGGTCGACCAGTCAAGGCTTTTTTTATTGTAGTTTGAACCTAGACCAATGGCCTAGATTTAATAATTTTAATCTAACGGATACGACCGATTCGAGAGCCTATAAATACAGGCCTAACCCCTCCATTCTCTTCTCATACTTTCAGATCTAGGGCAGCGAAGCTTTTCCATTTCCTCTTCTCCACTACTCCTTCTAACTTTAAAATAATTTGCATTTATACAAATTGAAGAAGAGCAGAAAATATATAAAAGAGGAGAAGGAGCGGATCAGTGTTGCGCAAATAAAAAGGTAAATTTCAATATTATAAATATATTTTCCCTATTTTCTCAAATCTCTTCTCAGATCTGTAATTTTAATAGTATGTGTATATACTTTTATACATATTTCTTGGGATTAGAAAGAAAATGGAGTTGATTCAAGGAATTAGATTCAAATCTGAAGATTTGGAAAGGTTTTAAATGTGGGTGCGAAATTACGTAATTTACTTATAACATTGGCATTTTTTTGTTGGAATTTTATTTGATTTTTATGCCTAAATAAAGATCTAAAGAGTTGTAGGCTTGAATTAAGCGTATAAAATACTGCCTATATATTTTGTAAATAAACTGAAATGTTGTTTACACCTAGATCTAGAAATCAAACCCCAAGTTATTAGAAGTGAATATGGATAAAGATGTAGAATTTGTTCCAGATCTGCAATTGAGTTGTAAAAGTATCAGGGTAATTCAGATTTGCTCTAATTCTACTTAGAGTGTGAGTTTTGTATTTTAATTTGTTGGAAGTACTATCCATTTAACCTCCATGAATTAGTCTAATATAATAATTTCATAGGAGAAGTGCAATGTTTGATTTGACAAGGAATATACTTCAAAGAGGAAAGAGATGTGTAAAGTATGGATTTTCTTTCTGTAGTTTACACTGTCTATTTTAATAAAGAGGAAATAAATAATTCCTAATAATTTTGAACTAAAAAATATCTTAAATTAGGTTAATTTATGAAAGGTTATAATGAGAAACCATTTTGGAGGGATAATTCTTACAGATTAAAATATATGATGAAATATACTGAATAAAGGATTAATAAATGGAAATGTATTTATAAATTCCACACTAAAACATTCAATATATAAATATAATTAATATGATGTATTATACGTTAATTATCGAATTAAATGTAACTTGAAAATTATAATAGATCCTATAATAAATGGTGGAATTGAAAATTAAAGATGGAAAGATTGTAACTTCAAAAATGAATAAGTAATAAATGTGCAATAAATTGGGGGTTATAATAATTTAAATAAGCTATAAATGGATAAAATAAGACCTATTAATGAAATTGGTAGGTTACCAATGGAAAAGATATGGTAGAAATAATGGTAAGGTTTGAATAAGTAAATAAATATCTTTGAAAATGGCCGTTAAGATAATAATCATTTATTTTTCGCAAAAGGGACATTTATAGGGATAATATATAAAACAGGCTAGTTAGTAGATAAACCTTATAAGGCAGCATAATTGCCATTAGAATAAATTATAGCCTTAAATATGCAAATAAAGATTAGTGGGCTTTATCCAATAATAAAGCTTAGAATAATTAATTAGACTTAGTGGTTTGGGATGCGAGGTTAGTAGAGTTACACAACAAAAGTATGCCCTTCACTCAGAGGCTACTAGTAGTTGTGTACACTTATTACTGATGAGAGACATTTTCAACCATAGGACCCATGGGAAAAAGGGATATGCCCTAAAACATAGGACCTGCTTCAATGATTGAAGATATTCAGTTGTTGTTTAAGGGCTTGGCTATTTCCTATAGATAAAGTATTAAACGGTCAGGGTTTGGCAGTTAGATACGGTAAAGAATATCTCGAAAAGGTCTGCTTCAATAGGAAGTGTTAAGTGGACGAATATATTTCCATGCAATGAAGCTAGGTAGGCACTAGTGAGGAGTTTGTCTTGGATTAGGTACTAAATGATGGGGGCCTGCCTTAAATAAGGTATTAAATGATCAGAGTCTGCATAATTCCATTAAAACGGTATGAAATGACTTGGGTACTATCTCTCACATGGCTAAGCCATTATCAACAATAGTTGCAGCAATGATATATTATAAAGCCGTATATAGAACATGGTCTATGCATCTAAGATTGACAGATTAACGTTGACGATGCGAAGGGCCTGCTTCAAAGAATGAGGTGATAAATGGCCGTAGGGATGCCTCCTCCCTATCCAAGAAGTATTAAGTGGTTGGGTTTTGTGTAGCATATGAAAAATAGACACACCATGGAGAAGGTTAGGTAGACATATCGTACGTGCATTAAACTGATTAATCATAAATACAATACATAGCATTTAAATGGAAACCAATTGATATGGGTTTGTGTTATGTAAAGTAAGCAATTTTCCAATCACTATAACATTGTTCTGACCCCTTGCTCATTATAACACATAGGATATATTTAAAGGAACATGTTTTGGAACAAGACGGAATGATTGATGGTGAGTCTTTTTATTCATGCTTGTCAGACAAGGTGATCAGATGTCCAAGGAATATCATTGATTCTGAGGTTGCAGTCTCAATCGGTATTTATATCATATTATCTTTTCTTTTCTGCTATGAGATTAGTTTAATCGGTCTCTTATATGCTCGTGTATATCAAAGGTTACCAAAACCAACGATCTGTACCAAAATAGACTTGAGTTTCGAAATTTGTAGAAATTATGGCCCATTAAGGTGAGGGTTATTGCATTTGGTATCAAAGCCTGGGTTAGTCGATCATAGGGATAAGGATGTACTGAGAGTATGTATTTATATTTTTCTATCTCTATGCCAAGCTTTATAAATTCAGGTCATGGAATAGTTGTGACATCCAAAAGGAAAGGAGAGGCAACTATGAGTTGGAAAATTTTGTAGAGTTAAAGGTTATGCACCTACCCTGATTACCTTATAAAGCGTTGTCTATACGAAGGCGATAACTTTGAAGAGCATGAGCTTGACACATGGAAGGATTCAGGAGGCTGGATAGTGTTTGACTTGATTGTTAAGGCTTAGCTACCTTGTGATTGTGGATTTCAATAAATTGTTGATTGAAGATGCACATTTTATCCAGATAGGTGACAATTAACAATTTATAGGTCACTGACATCTGCAGATAAGCTCTCACAAGAGAACGTTCATCAATCATCTCAAGATGACGAACTAAATTTTTATTTAAGAGAAGTAAATCCCATTTCTTAGCTCGAACCCAAGTAAGAATACCTTGAAATATTTAAATGATTTTTTCAAAAGAAGAAAAAATTATAATATATATAATGTCTTTTCAAGGGTCTATTTGGAAACTGTTGTTTGGAAAGCAAGAGAGTTCTAAACATTTATTTTAAAGAAATATATACACCATGAATTTAGTTATGTTGAAAAGCTTTACCTTAAAAAAGAAAGTTTTGAAATTCTTAAATATAATAAAATAAGAATATGATTTTAGTTTAGAAAAAAAATTGGCGAAAAAGAGCTTTCCATTTTGGCAATAAAGTGAAAGAAGGCACATGTACAGATCAATGGTTTTTCCTATTTAAAAATAGGAAATGCTTTAAAAATTCTCTCTTAAAGGGGAAGATAAAATAGAAATGACATTTAATTCAGTTGGGTTATGTTTTTAGGAAGTGTTGGATTTCCCACCAGCAAATGGGAGGAATATTCCCGTATAAAAATAATACGGAGAATAGTAGTTGGAATATTTTCGAGTTTTCGAAGTTATTGATGGTAGGGGCAGTATAAGTTAGGAATGCTACAAATAATTGAGAAAAGGGTTCGAAGAGCTAGGCAATAAGCTAGGGCACCGTCATGAAGAGGATAGAAATTTTTCGAATCGTGTTGGATCAAAGACAATGACATGAAAACGATGATTATTGTTGTTATTATTATTATTATTAATTAACCCGTCCCAAATAGGGTCAAGATTCAAGTTGCGTCCGAATTCGACGATCGGTCGACCAGTTGCCCCAGGAACGGATGATCAGTTAACAAGTTAAAGGCGCAACCCAAACTTGGAACGCGACTTTATAAGTCGTGTCCATTCAGCTGCTTACCCTGATCATCTCCCTCCTCTCCACAACAACCGAACCCACATCCTCCTCCCCAAATTAGGTCGTCGGTCCTCCTTTCCCTCCCCTGTCATCAACGAGCAACACCACCTCCTTCTTCACTAATATAGACCTCACTCCAGCAACAACTTCCCCTTCTAAGCGCCAATTTTTTGCACTGGATCTAGTTCCACCACCTCTCTAGATCTGAACCTAATCTCCCCTCTCCGACCTCTGTATGGTCGATTTCACCCTAAAGGAGGGTGAATAGGGGGATACTATCAATTATAAAAATTTAATGTGGAAGTACAAAATAATTTCAACATAGATATAGAAGAATAATAGCAGCACAGATAATAGCAAAATGATAAATGTAGAAATAGAACAACACAAATTTACCCAGCTTCGGCAAAACCCTGCCAACTGTTGCCCCCAAGGTTTCTAATAGAAATTAAGTAGTCAGATGCTTACACACGTAAACTAGCGACACCTTTTATTGACTAACCTAGCTCTACACTCACAACATGCCACAACTCAGCCACTGAGTTGCGAATTCCTGAACTACACCACCGTAGTTCGTCCCCTAGTCACACAACTAGAATTTACAAAATTTTAAAAGAGAAAATGCAAATTTAAAACAATCTAAAAACAATAAACCCTAATTTAAAATTAAAGTCCAAATGCAACTAAAAATTGTTGGCCTAATAATTAACTAAACTGATAAAATAAATCCCCTTCTCATTTATTTCTTCGGCCTGTTCCTTGTTGCTTTGAAAATTAGCTGCTTCGATCCTGTTGAGAAAATTAGGGCTTTGTCGATTTAAATAGATTGATCAAATTATTGTCATTACGTTGATTGTTCTGTTGATCGATTGTCTCTTTGATTTGCTTCGGGTGCTTCAATCGAGTCGAGTTCGATTGTTGCGTGAATTGTACATTTGTAACTTTTTCGATTTATATTATATTTGACTTTGATTCAAGTTATTGGCTTGTTCCTTTCTGTTGTTGCTTGAACTCAAATACTTTTTCATGCCAATGATGATTGGGTTTTAAATAGAGTTAAATTCCCTTGATTTCCGTCCGACTTGAATTCGTCTGATAATTTACTTGTTATTCAATTTTGCTTGAGTGCATACGATTTGTTTAGACTTGTTCAATTCGTATATTTTAAGATAGCTTGCTCATCACGGCTTCGAATTGCTTTGGGAATTGACTTCGACCATTTGAAGTTTGTGATATTTGACTGTTTTGAATTTTTGGCTACCACGGTTTTGATTATTCAATTTTTATGCTCGGCCATTTGAATTTTTCTCTGCGACTTGTTGGCATTTGACTTTGGAAAGTGCTTGACTCTCTGACTTGTTCATTCACGGCTTCATTTGTGTTATGCTGTTATATTCTTTGGTTGCACTATCCATATGAGTTCATATGCATTTATAACTTCTTTGATTGTCTGTACTATTGCATAAATATTGTGAAGTTTTGTGTACTTGTAGTCTGTTGATTGACCATATGCCTTTTGCTGTTGAACTTCATGTTGAAGCTGCACTACTTTTGTCACTGCATACTTTGTTTGCATAATGTCTGGTTGCCTCGAGCACATATGTATATATGATATTTTGTTCCTTTTGTTTCACTATTTACATTGATATTCGAGTCTGCTCTATGTCTTGAACTTGTGAGCAGAATGAACTACTAGCTTGCATTTTGAACTGGTTCATGATATCTTTGTTGCCAGACTTATTTATGTGCATACTGTTTCATTCCTGAAATGTTGGTTGAGTTTCATGTCATTGCTCGTTCGAGTCTGCACTGTGTCTTGATTGCGTTGAGCTTTGATTTGTGTTTGAAACTTGAACTCTGTAGCTCGTATTCATTATGTAGTCTGGTTATTCTCTGTTGCATTTTGTGTCACTTCTGCTTGTCACGTCCATGCTTATACTTGTTGAGGCTACTGCACTTACTTCCATGTTTCTAGGCTTGCTTTGGTTTTCTGATCTGGTTCATGTATATGCTCCATTGTTTTGTTCAGTTGACAAGTACGTCATTTTTTGGTTGAGACTACATCGTGTGCCTTTATGCCATGCCATTGAACTATGTATTTACAGTCTGAGTTTGTGTTCGTATGCTTGCATTTGACTGTGCAGTTTGACCTCAGTTGATGTTATTGTGGACTTGAAACTATAGCTCTTGTTCCATATCCGACCATCTACATTCTTTTCTTATGCACATCACTTTTCATTTTGATTCCACTTGAACTTCATCTTGATTATTGGAATTGCACCTAAGTTTAATCCAGCTTATAGCTCGGTTTTGACCTTGTGTTGATATCATTACTTTATTTGTATTTCACTTGAGTTGGGTTTGACCTTGTGCCAACCTGTCTCTACAATTTTATCAAGTGTATATCGGTGTGCACGTCCTTGTGGCATGTACAGCGATACACCATGCATGTCACAAGCTGTTCGTATATGATGAATTCAAATTTAAATGATGATGAACAACTCAAATAACTAAGGCAAATAATATTTTTAGAAATACACATTTAATTTTTTGTTTACACTACAAAAATTATTTCTTTTTCAATTTTACTGTTTCAGTGTTTATTTTGTAGATAACTCAGATGTTGGATTCAATCTAGAATAGAGTTAAAGATTAAATATGAGTGAATGGGTGATATGTAGTGAGGTGCTAATGCAAATGATAAATTGTGATGTAATCAAAATTGTATTGTAATCAAGTACTGTATATATAGTGAGAGCTCAAATTTGTGCTATAAAAAATTGTAAGAAAATATTTGTTTGAATACAATATCCGTTTGAATTTAAATTCTATGTTCTTTATTTTGTTCAACAAATATTTATTTAGTTATGTGAAAAATAGTGCAATAGCAAATACATTTAAATGAACACACATGTGTGTGTGTGTGTGTGTGTGTGTGTGTGTGTGTGTTTGTGTATTATCATCAAACGAAAATCATGTACTTGCATATTCAACAATCTCCCTTTTTGATGATATCAAACATATATTTAAGATTTCGAATTTATTAAATGTATTTGATCATTCAATTTTCTCTCCCTATATGAATGCTCTCTCTCTCTACAACAAAGCTCATCCTTCATATATGCATGAAAATAAATAAATATATGCAAATGAGCCTAGATGCAAATATAAAATAGAAAATAAAATATTTGTCCTTTATTTGCCAAAATCTTAACTTTTCTCTCCCCTTTCTGTTATCAGTAATAGAGTAATAGTGTTAGAAAAATAGAGATAAAGTGATAGACAATAATACAATATTAATACCAATCGAGTATAAATATTAAATTTCAATAAAAAATCAAACAAAAACCATAAATACTCTGTTTGGCGCATATTCCACTTTTAAAATGATAGGGGTGATGTAAAAACCATATAGTTGTCTCTATTTGTGGTATATTTATATGAATAATTTGAATATCTACTAACCATGCATAACCGTTAGGAATTTTAAATGAGATTAGTAGTATTTCAAAAAAAAAATTAATTCAAGTATCTTCTAACCACGCATAACCGTGAGGAATTTCAAACGGGATTAGAATCAACTTGCCTATTTAATCAATCAATTTTGATATGCGTTCCATACATGCATAACCGTGAGGACTTTTAAATGAGCATGAAAGCGCATAATCAAAAATTTCAAGTAATTCACCCATGCATAACCGTGAGGACTTTTAAATGAGAGTGAATACTTTGGATGTTTTTTATTGCTAAAAATATAATAAAATGAAAAAAATGATTTTCCATTTAAAATGCCACATATTGACAAACTACATTGGATTTTGATGAGGGATGGTCGATAGAAATATGATAGAAATAGAGATGATCATGAAATTTTTACCAACAAATTTTTTTATAACTCTTGTTTAAATTTATAAAGAAATTTACTAAGTATACTATCTCAAGTTATAATATATGATCAGTTCAACACTCATCACTTTTTCGACCACTATTTATCTTTTCGATAATCGGTAGAGAGTCAGTTAGTTAATGTAATCATTTAAGCTCAAATTCAAAAATAATTAGCAAATTTTCTAAAAATGACTAATCTAAAACAAGGTCAACAAAATGATTTTCTGAAAGGGGTTTTATAAAAGAAAAATGTCTGCTAATTGAAAATTATTTGAGATGAAAAATACACAGATATTTTCTTTGAAAATGATGCAGCTACTGAATGTGTCAACATAAATCACGTTCCAATAGTAATTTTTCTATCAACTAGACTATCAGTGTAATCTGCATCTGAATTTCTTGTTGACTCAAATTTATCATTAGTTGAATGTCATAGACCAGACTGTGATGTGTGCAACATATGCCTCGAAATCATTTTTACAGTTTTTAAATGAAATTCTTTTGAATTTGAATTGAAACCGTGCAAATAAACAAACAGTGACCATAGTGTCCAATCCAAATCCAAACATATCCATATGTATCAAGAGTAATCATTAGTCAATAAAACATCATCATTAAACCGAACAAATCTATATGAAGTATTTTAAGGATTGTAGTGTTATCAGCATAAAAATATAATTGGCCAACAATTATTATAAGTCAGAATCATAATCAACATTTATGTCTCTATCACATAACTTGCTGATTTAATTCATATTATTCTACAGCTTATCACATTTAATAAATCGTTCAAGATAAATATATCATTACCTATTTTACCTCTACAATAATTTTTCATTGTTGCCCATTGTGATTCTTCCACCTTTATACAAGGCTAAGGAACTTTGATTTATTGCTCGTTGTGTGTTTAGAACAACTAGATTCCAGATAACACTGGTGTTGTTCCTTAGCCTGCCACCACACCTACATGAGAAAACATTTTTGTGACATATTTGTTGTTATAGGTCCATGGTTGTTAGTGGTAAACGTTTTCAAAAAATATGTTTGAGTAGACCTAAGAGAATTTATATTTGTTCCTTTTGGCATCCATATTTGTCTAACTTTAAGGAATTTTCTATTTGTGCCTTTTGGAACCCAAATTGGAACGGTTTTCACATGTTTGGGTCTACACCAGCAAATATTCTGATTGTGTCTAGTTTTTCCACATATTGTGCACTTTGAATTGACTTTATTAATTTCATTTCTACCACATTCTGATTGATCATACCCAAGTCCTTGTCTAACCGTATTAACAGTTTGTTTCCCTAATAGCATATTTAACAATCTATCACTTTCTGATAATTTTCCTAAAGTCCTAGACATTTGTTGGACTTGTGTTTTGAGAGATTCATTTTCATTTAATAATTGTGTGCACTTTTTAATAGAATTTTCTCTGCTCGTATTTTCACTTTCTTTCATAATCAGAATTTCATTTTCAAGCGACTTAATTTTAATTTCTGATTTTTTAATTTTTTTCTTCGAATGTTGGACACTTATCATACTTAGGGCTCTTGCTTTGATAGTTTTTAACTAATTGATCAAGCTGTTTATTTAAATCTATCAAAGAATCTCTTTGTGATTCAATTTTAGCATATTTCTCCCTAAGTCATTTGAAATAGCCATTTACTTTGTGAAAATATATAAGTAATTCTGAATGAGTAAGTTTTGATACCTCACTTGGCACATCATCATCATTGTCAGTTATATCACCTTGAAGGCACATATCTGCTGTTTCACTCTCATTGACAGTGCTTTTATCATTTTCATTTGTTTCATCCCAAGTGGCTGCAAAACTTCTCCTTTTTGGTTTCTTTACATGGCTGAATCGATTCCGTGGACAATTAGGCTTGATATGACCGCGTTTGTTGCTCTTGTGATAGATGATTTCCTGCTCTACTGAGTTGTCTAGTGCTTTGGCTATTCTGCTTTTCATTTGTTAATTTAGAGCTGGATTTCCATATTTGTGATTCCACCTTTTAAAATTTCTTTATTAATAGTGCCGACTCAGCTGCTCCATCGTCATCGTCATCAATTTCTGTTGTTCCTTTAAGAGCTATCGATTTCTTTTGAGTATCACTCCTTCATGCTCTTCCTTGAATTTCATTTCGAGCTCATAACTGGTGAGATTTTCGATGAGTTCTTCAATTTGATTTGTTTCAAATCCTTTTATTCTTGAATGGCTGTAACTTTCGCTTCAAAACTTCATGGAAGGACTCAGAGGATTTTTCAGACTATTTCCAATTCTATGTATGATTTTCCAAGAGCTTTTGATTTGTATACGATATTGGAAAGCCGTCCATACATCTTCCTGACATTTTCTACATTGGCCATTGTGAAATTCTCAAATTTGCTACTTAGCATGGCAAGGCAAGATTCCTTGACTTTAGATGTTCCTTTTTGAGCCACTTCAAGTGTGTGCCAGATTTCCTATGCAATTAGCAATATGAGACACGATTAAATTCAGTCTGATCCAATGAACAAATAATAGAATCCATAGCTTTACAATTAGCATTCTATAGTCTATTTTCTAGATCTGTCCATTGATCCATTGGTTTATCTATTTCTTGATTATCTACAACTATAGTTAGTGCTCTATAACCTATCTCAACTATATTCCAAGCATCATTGGTTTTCAGAAAAAATTTCGTTCTATTTTTCCAGTAAGCATATTTACAATTGAACATTAATGGTCTAACTATGGATTGACCCTTAGCAAAAGCATTAAAAGAAGCCATTTTAAAAATACAAAATTTTAAAACGAAAATTGGTTTTTGAAAAATCAAAATTTTAAAACAATAATTGGCTTCTGTTCCCAACTCTGATACCACTTATAGGATCGATTTCACCCTAGAGGGGGGGGGGTGAATAGGGTGATACTATCAATTATAAAAATTTAATGCGGAAGTATGAAATAATTTCAACACAGATATAGCAGAATAATAGCAGCACAGATAATAGCAGAATAATAAATGCAGAAATAGAACAACACAGATTTACCCAGCTTCGGCAAAACCCTACCTACGTGCTGCCCCCAAGTTTTCTACTGGAAATTAAGTAGTCGGACGCTTACACACGTAAACTCACGACACCCGCTATCGACTAACCTAACTCTATGCTCGAAACCCTATCACAACGCAGCCACTGAGTTGCGAATGCCCAAACTACACCACCGTAGTTCGTCCCCTAGTCATACGGCTAGAATTTACAAATGTTTAAAAGAGAGAAAAAAATTTAAAAACAATAAACCCTATTTTAAAAATTAAAGCCCAAATGCAACTTAAAAATGCCGACCTAATAATTAACAAAATTGATAAAATAAATCCCCTTCTCTTTCTTTCTTCGGCCCATTCCTTGTTGCTTTGAAAAATTAGCTGCTTCGATCCTCTTGAGAAAATTAGGGCTTCGCCGATTTCAATAGATCAATCAAATTAATGTCATTACGTTGATTGTGCTGTTAATCGATCGTCTCTCTGATTTGCTTTGGCTGCTTCAATCAAGTCGAGTTCGAATGTTGCGTGAATTGGTACGTTTGTAACTTTTTCGATTTATACTGTATTTGACTTTGATTCAAGTTATTGGCTTGTTCCTTTCTGTTGTTGCTTGAACTCGAATACTTTTTCATGCCGATGATGATTGGGTTTTAAATAGAGTTCAATTCCCTCGATTTCCGTTCGACTTGAATTCGTCTGATTATTTACTTGCCGTTAGATTTTGCTTGAGCGCATAAAATTTGTTTAGACTTGTTCAATTTGTATATTTTACGATAGCTTACTCATCACGGCTTCGAATTGCTTTGGAAATTGACTTCGGCCTTTTGAATTTGTGATATTTGACTGGTTCGAATCCTTGGCTACCACGATTTTGATTTATTCAATTTTTATGCTCGGCCATTTGAATTTTTCTTTGCGACTTGTTGGCATTTGACTTTGAAAAGTGCTTGACTCTCTAACTTGTTCATTCATGGCTTCAAATATATTCTGCTGTTACATTCTTTGGTTTCACTATCCATATGAGTTCATATGCATTTAGAACTTCTCCGATTGTCTGTAATATTGCATAGATATGGTGAAGTTTTGTGTACTTGTAGTCTGTTGCTTGACCATATGAATTTTGTTGTTGTACTTCATGTTGAGGCTGCACTACTGTTGTCACTGCATACTTTGTTTGCATATTGTCTGGTTTCCTTGAGTACATATGTATATATGATATTGTGTTCCTTTTGTTTCACTGGTGGCATTGATATTCGAGTCTGATCTGTGTCTTGAATTTATGAGCAGAATGAACTACTAGCTTGCATTTTGAACTGGTTCATGATATCTTTGCTGCCAGACTTGTTTATGTGCATACTATTTCATTCCAAAAATGTTGGTTGAGCTTCTTGTCATTGTTCGTTCGAGTCTGCGCCGTGTCTTGATTGCATTGAGATTTGGTTTGTGTTTAAAACTCGAACTGTGTAGCTTGTATTCATTATGTAGTCTGGTTATTCTCTGCTACATTTTGTGTCACTTCTACTTATCACATTCATGCTTATACTTGTTATGCCTGCTACACTTACTTCCATGTTGCCAGGATTTCTTTGATTTTCTGATATGGTTCATGTATATGCTTCATTGTTTTGTTCTGTTGACAAGTACGTCATGTTTTGGTCGAGACTATGTTGTGTGCCTTTATGCCATGCTGCTAAATTTTGTATTTACAGTCTGAGTTTGTATTCATATGCTTGCATTTGACTATGCAGTCTGACCTTGGTTGATGTTGTTATGGTCTTGAAACTGTAGCTCTGGTTCCATATCTGACCAGCTACATTGTTTTCTTTTGCACGTTACTTTTCATTTTGATTTCACCTGAACTTCATCTTGATTTTTGGAATTGCACCTGAGTTGAATCCAGCTTATAGCTCAGGTTTGACCTTGTGCTGATATCGTGAATTTATTTGTATTTCACTTGAGTTGAACCCGGCTTTTGATTGGGTTTGACCTTGTGCTCACCTGTCTCTACAATTTTATCAAGTGTATATCGGTGTGCACGGCTTTGTGACATGTACAGTGATACACTGTGCATGTCATAAGCTGTTCGTGTATGATGAATTCAAATTTAGAAGATGACGAACAACCCAAATAACTGAGGTAAATAATATTTTTTAAAATACACATTTAATTTTCGTTCACACTACAAAAATTTATTTCTTTTTCAATTTACTGCTTTAATATTTATTTCACAGATAACTCGGATGTTGGATTCAATCTGGAATAGAGTTGTAGATTAAATACAAGTGAATGAGTGATATGTAGTGAGGTGCTAATGTAAATGATAAATCGGCTGTAATCAAAATTATATCGTAATCAAGGATTGTGTATATATATAGTGAGAGCTCACATTTGTACTTAATAAAATATTTATTTGAATAAAATATCTATTTGAATTTAAATTCGGTTTTCTTTACTTTATTCAGCAAATATTCATTTAATAATGTGAAAAATAGTGCAATAAAAAATACATTTAAATGAATGTATATATATTTATTATCATCAGACAAAAATCATATACTTGCATATTCAACAACCTCTACTTAGTCTATGGCATCAACTTGAACCATTTACACTTCTCCATGCCATCCGGATCTCATTACTCAAAAGATTTCTTAGCTTGACAGAAGCGACTAGAAAACCTTTGTTTACTTGGCCTTAGAAAATTTCATCTTTCATTAGGGACCGCCAGTCCAATTTGGAGATTTCACCACCTTTGGACTAGAGGAATTATTTACGACAGTATAATTGGCATCGATCCTCCACAATGACACTTTTGAGCGGGAATGCAACTCACGTTGCATGCGTCTATTTGACATGGATCTAGCATATAACTTTGATGAAGGCATCATCAATCTCCAATCGAAAATGAAGGGAGTCGAAATCTATTTTTCTAATGATGATTTTGATGATATTTTGGGGATAATCGTAGAAGGAGTGAATTTGGATGATGTTGAGATGGCTGCTCTGGAGACTTTACAATGGATATTTTCAAGAGATATCGGTGTCTAAGGGTCAGACAATTTGCGACCTACAGCCCACCTTATTTTTCGCATAGTTCAGTAGAACATCATTCCAAAGATATGGAGCTTTAATCAAATTTATGCATTGGCACAGAAGGCCGCATGCCATCGTGGATGGTATGGCTGCCAATTAGGCTCGTGCTATTATGAGCCATCGTATTTATCATGGTCCGAACTCGATGTCCGACAAACAACATCAAATTCATATCGCGGGAGCATGCAACACCCATTAGATGATGAATAACACAGTGGAAATAAAAGATGATATCACTGATACAACATGAATACAATAATCTGCTACATCAAATTTGATACAATGGTAACCATTATCATCAAAGAATATACAACATAGGATACAGCGGAACACGATACAATTTGAGATAAGTCTTTACAGAATCCAATACTGCAACTCCGATCCAAAAGCTCCAAAAACTTCAAGCTCGATTCACCATCAAGATTGCACTAAGATAAGCAAGGTCAGTCGCCCGTACCAAAGACTTCAATATCCAAAGTCTTCAAAGAATACCAAAGAGAAAGCCGAAAGCTACAGAATCGATTCTATATCTACTATATGAAAACCCAACTCTAGACTGTCCGTGTGGAAAAATTGTGGGCACCCAGAGTTTAGAAAGGAAACAATAAACTCCGGGTCAGTCATGGGACTGGTATATGAGCAAACAAAATCTGTTGGTCTTTCAAAAGAAATCAAAAGATTTAAATAGGAGATCTGCAATGCTTTTGGGAAATGAAACTACCATAAGGCCTCCCACCACACACACCATGCAAACGCAGAATTGGAGGAGATTTCTCCTTATGATAGTCAAAAATGCTTGATACGTGAAAACCATTTTGATATTATTATTATTAGTGCATAGTGGAAAACATTTCGAAAGTATAATATTAATCTTAGCCAGTATAGACATTTTGAACTATGCCTACTATAGCTACCATCCAAATAGTGGGGTGCCACCATAAGTAGATGGCAGGTAATACAACTAAAACCGTACAAAGCTCGTATTGGGTGAATGGATTTCCAACAAATGGTCATGCTAAGGAACTTCCTACTGCCACATTACGCCTCTGGCGGGACGCCTCGAGAACCTACCCGGCTCTCTGCCAACACAACGTCGGGTTCCTCCCTACCCGGGAGTAATACCTACACATATACCACCCCCGGTCCTTTTGAACCTTTATCCGTGAGCTCTCAACACCAACAACATCATACAGTAATAAAGATACTACAGTGCCCACATGAGTAAGTATTTGGGCTCCATACCATGATACTACCCTTTCCCAGAAGGAATGGTCACACCCTAGGGGAGCAACCCCTAAAACCTTGCCGCATCATTCCTGTTTCGACCATTACCGGTTTGTGAGGCTCGACGAGGTTTCATCCACAAAGCTACGCTTTACACTAAAGCCATGCTTTGATCACAAATGATCGACCAATAATCATCAACACACAACAACACTTAGCATGTCACACTACCAAATTGGGAGTATAACGCTGATAACCTTCAACTACATAATCTCTGAGCTCGTACGTCTCAAAGAAGGGTGTTAAGCTAAGAGAATAAATTCTCCCCCACAAGCAGATGTGTATTTGAAAGAAATCTGCTTTATATCTCAAAATGTAGTGTCAGATATACAACCATACAAGTCTATTCCAGGTTCGAACAGAACCGAAGGCACTTCCGAAGAAGCCCATGAAATCCGGGTATTCACAATCCCGATCGGACTTTCCACCACTTAGGAAATCTCTAACCATAGCTACTAAGTGAAGAGACAATCGATAGGTCATCTTATCGTTCTCGGAAATACCCGATCTTCACCACCGGTCTTCAAATGCCATCCATAACGACGTATCATTTTTCGGAATGGGTTATATGACACAAAGGTCCTCTCCCGGTTAAACCGAATAACAAACGTAATATTTAAAAACATATGGATACAGGATTTCAATTAAGTCACAACTTAATAGTTCAAAACTTTATGTCAAATGGTTTAAACCAATTACCATTTCAAATCTTTTATTGTTTTCACAACGTTCACCCAGTTTCACAAAGATCCATTCACGGATTTTCAAACAATTTCTGTTTTAATTGGATTAACTCGTTAAATCTTTAAATCAAGATTTAATTTATAGCTTTCAAAACTTGTTTCAAAATATTCATCCATAACTTGGAAAACTATTTTTAATTCAAACTTGGAATTCCTTTAATATAAATTTGAAAGTTCATTTCTTAAAGCAAAGCTTTTATCATTTGATACCACCCGTTTTACTTCAGAGAAACCCGATCTTATTTATGCAAGTTAAACACTTTGGGTTAATTCAATCCCTCAAAACAATAATAAAAAATGGTTTAAAACTCATATAATGTATAATCCTTTTTAAATCATAAATACCAAATATAAAATTCAATTTCAAATATTGAATTCCAATTTGAATCAAATTATTCAAATTTCAAATCTTTATCAAGTTATTGAGAATAACTTCTATTTTTGGAATTCTTTATCAAAAGCTTTTTATATTTAATTCAATTTCATTTCCAAAACTATTTGAATTAAAAATTCAAATTCAAAATCATTTAAAAAAATTATGACTTAACCGATTTCCACGTGCAATCCATATTGTGTGTGTATAAGTGTAGTCTAGGAGGTTTTACACAACAGTGCACAGCATCTATCATCACAGATTTATCAATATCGATAAGCGGTATGAACTATAACGCTTATCTTTATTCATAGATTCATAGATGAAAAAAATGTATCAACTACAAAGATTCATCATTACGATTCGATGTAGGTTTCGGATAACTAAACGGAATTCGACTCCCTGTCGCATCGAAATCCAAACGCCATTTTAAAGGCCAAGTTGTCAATTAAATTTAAATAGTTTAATTCAACACTTTGTATCCAAATAACATTTATCATGGATAAATCATACACAATCATCATATATATATATATATATCAAGAGCAATATCGTAGGAATCATCACAGAATATCACCAAGTAATTATCACAAATTAGAGATTCTATATACGCCATTATCCATAAGCAATCATCTTAAATTCTTATTGTAATTAATTCACATTTAATCAATTACTTGGGAATTAATTACTTAACCCTATTTAATTAATCATTAATTTACAATTAAATACTTATTTCATTTCAAATTAGTAAATTAACAAATCAATTCTTAATCAATTATTAAGTCTTAATTACTTAACTGATTACCCTTAAGCATAAGTAAAAAATCTTAAATATTAATCAAACTTAAATACCCATTTATAAATAATTAATTACTTAGTTAATCAATTATAAATCCTTAATTCTTAATGAAATTACTTAATTAATTAACTATTAATTCATAATTAAGTTACTTAATTCATTACTAATTACAATTAAAAAGTAATTATTCTTAATTACTTTCAGAAAATAATCAATTAATATTAATTATTCACTAATTAGCATTTTCAAAGAAATCTCCTTTAAACTTTGAAAATCAATTTAATATTAACTACATCTTTAAATGTTAATTAATTTCATACTTAACTTAATTACTTGATTAAAAATAATAATTAGATTTTAAAAACATTGTTAAAGAATTAACTAAATAAATTTAACTTGTATTTACGTTTTTTTAACTTAAGTTGTTAAACATTTATTAAATTACAATGCTTAAGAATCCTGTTGGAACACAAATTTACTTAACTTTATTTCTATGATTTGTAAACTGCAGCTCTGAAAGGAAGCAAACCCGAGTCTTCTTTTCATTCTACGCGAGTGTTACTTCGAGTCATTCATTTGAACTTTCATTTGAACTTTCATTTGAACTTAGACAAAATATGTTAATTACAACCCTCTGCGAACTCGAGAAGAACCCGTGAAAAACTCCCACTTGCTCGAGTTCTACTCGAGTCACCCCCATGCTAACTACCCGATACCAACACCCATGCCGTGCACGTGCACAAGCGACGGCAGAGGCTCCAATCATCGTCGACCCTTCTCGCGCGTCGATGATCACCAGCGTCCTTAATCCCGACCACTCAAACTCCAATACATCGCAAAAATCAAAATAGAGCTTCCAGGATTCATTGGCGTAAACCTGATCGACCCACATCCTCCACGCCATGACAACCCCGAGCACCAGAGATCTCGTGATCTCGCCTGAACCACCGCCTCAGTCCCCTCCTTCCAATTTCCTAGTCGCGATGCATCCCGATGCAATGTGGTCGATGTCATTGCCACAAGCTTACGATCGAAAAAAAATACTGGGTTAAACCCTACTAATGATTCACCGCACCAGCACAACGAGGTAGAAATTTTTTTATCATTTTTCTTATGGTCCTCAACCTACCAGCAAGCTTCGACTTTAATCTCGAGATCCAAAATGATTCCGATCATCGGAATTTAGCAAAAACCCTAAAATTGTTCATTTCGCAATTTCCCAGTAAATACTGATTTAAAATTTTTGATTTTGCTTTCTAAAATCATTGTTTTCTAAAGCATTTCCATTGACGTAACCAAATTCAAAGGTTATGAACATCAAATTATTCAACAGGTTTTAGTTTGCCTGTTGTTTTTAACATTTCCAGAAAAAATTACCTTACATGCGCACTAATATATTTTAAAACTTCAATTCAAGGCTAAACAAACAAATTTTGTTCAGATCATAAAGTCAGATAAGGATCAAATAAAGAGGAATTGAAATTTTAACAGGTTTTAGCAATCTGGAATGAACAGAGGCAAATGTGCTTGTAGCTTGAACATGCATATTTTCCTCAGCATATAACAATATACAGATTTGCATGCATGTTAATATTTCACAATTAATTTCAAACATCATCACAAAATAACATTTAGAGCTTCAGATTCTTAAGGGTTTACTCACAGGCATTAACACAAAAGAAATTTCTGGGTAGAAATATTTGCTCACCATAGTATGTTTGAACAGAGAACATGGACAGTGAACCTGTTATTGATTTTCAAGTCTGGAAAATGTTATTTACTTTTGATCTGGATCTTTAGCTTGCTTATTTGATTAGCTCTATGATTTTTTTTTTCCAATTTTGAACTCATCAACTTGTTGATTTGGGATACACTTGAACCTGATCTGGATCCTGATTGTTTGAGAAGGTAGTTGATCTTGCATGCTTGATTTTTGGAACGGATCTTGTTTCAGACTTTGTTTTGGTTCGAATTTCTTAGGTTTAATAAAACTAAATTTTGTTTGAGTTCTTTGTTTTGACTTCCATTTTTTTTCTTTCCTTAGGCTTGAGAAGAAAACGAGGATAGCTTGGTTTCAAAAAATTTCTTATGCATGCTTTCTATTTTTTTTCTTTTCATTTAAAATGAAAATAAAAACCAAGTTTGCCACTTGTTTATTCGTTTCTTACACTTGTTATCTCATATTACTTAAATTTTTACAAATGTCAAAATGGAAAAAAAACTTGTGTTTTAACCTTGGTTTATAATTAATTTATAATTTTTATTTTAAACCTTGTTTCAATTTATTTATGTTCTTAGTTTTAAATCCTTATGTATATATATAAAATTAAAAGAAAGTATTAAATACTTTTATTAATTTTCAAACTATTATATCTTTAAATAAGTATTTATTCATATACATAAATAAATAAATATGTATACATATATATTGGGTTGACTTTTATAAATTTACCATATTAAATTCGAATATACTTTCAAAATACATATTACATATGTATATTATATATTTGGAAACAAATCTTTATTAATTTAAAAGGATAGAGTTTTTCTTTCAAACCCAATCTTATTTAAAATATTTACTTTCTTTTGAATTACCAAACTAAGATTCTATT
The DNA here is from genome assembly GCA_030765085.1 of Allium cepa. Lineage (NCBI taxonomy): Eukaryota > Viridiplantae > Streptophyta > Magnoliopsida > Asparagales > Amaryllidaceae > Allium > Allium cepa. The sequence continues at coordinate 595,535,002 of CM060928.1, forward strand.
TGAAATTTCTTTATAAACATTTAAACGAACAACCAAACATCTTATTTTATTTAGAAAAATTCATTTATATAAATAAACAAACATAAATCTAATTAAATTTGGAAAGTCAAATGCAATTTAGATTTTTATTCAAAATTTAATTTCAAAAATTAATTAAATTATCTTAACTAAAATTTTAGGGATGTTACAGATTCCCCCCTTAAGAAAATTTCGTCCCCGAAATTTGAAAGTAGGGAGACAACAAAAGATGGATACACAAAGATAGAGAAACAGTTTTCAAATCAAACTGGGTATCTATTCTGCATTTGGCTTACCAAATCAGAATAACAACAATGGATACAAGAACGAATCAAGATACTCGGGTCATTTAGATCTACAAAGTATGCGGGAATATTGGTTAGTTCAAAGGGATAACCTACCGTTCGTAGATTCTATCGAAACCCAATGAAATAGACAAAAATAGATTCGATTACGATCTCAGATTCAAGATTTAACTCATTTACGATCTGTTGAGAAATAAAACCAAGGGTAGTTCTCGTGTTGAACAAAATTCGAACAATTTAATCGTAAACGAGATAGTTAGCTTATAAAATTTTCATTTCCTTAACTAACGTTTAAGGTTGAAAAAAAATCACCTTTGATTTCACAGGCCCTCGCTGCTTGAACTTACTTCAGTGTTGGGCAATTTATGATCCTATGTCCCGGCTTGTGGCAGTAACAACATTCCCTACATTCCTGTTCTGGTTTCATAAATGGCTCTCTCTATCCTTGTTTCCTGGGATTCTTACAATTGTTCAAGTAATGGCCTTTCTCCAAGCAGTTGAAACAAGTAACGTCTTTCACCTTTTTCTTCCGTACATTCTTCTTTCCTTTATCTTTCCTCAATTTCTTTCCACTAAATTTCTTTTTTCTCCAATCAAGATTAGTTGTTTTCCATTTTCCTCCGGATCTTCTTGCTTATCCAGAGTATCGTATCTATAACCCATATCAATTAATTCAGAAAAAGATTCCTTAATGTGAGTAGTCATCCTTTCCTGAAACTCGTGGTTCATTCCCTGAATAAACTTTTCATTCTTCTTTAACGGTGTATTCACCAATTCAGGACCAAATCGAGATAATATATTGAATTTGTTTAAGTACTCTTCAGATGTTGCTTCAAATCTATGAATTCCCGGTACATTCTAGAGATACCAGCAGACGACATATATCGCTACTCGAACACTTCTTTGAAATGACACCAAATAAATTCATCCGCCGGCTCATCCAATGTAACTGTTTCCCACAAAATTAAAGCCTTATCCTGGAGTTGCCAAGAAGCTATCAATCGCATCTTATCATCTTCTAACTTTAGTCCTTTGAAAATCTTTTCACACAATCGGATCCAGGCTTGTGCTTCAATAATAGATTATTTGCCTGTGAATGGTTTTCCACCAAGTCTAGAAAAACTTCGATATAGATCACTCAAATTTGATTGAGATTGAATGAAAATATCTGTTGTTGCAGGGCTTTGACCAGCTAAAGTGATATTTCCCTGTCTCCTATCTCGTCCTCTTCTTCCACTCATTCTTACTATCTGTAAATAGTAAGAAGACCGATTTAGGCATTCGGACGAAATATCTTAGTGAATAACAACAGATAAAGAGAATAGACCGAGGAATCTGATTTTTGGTTCCACTGGTTGTACTCAGTCTAGGGTATACTTCACCCTATCTCTAATGAGCCATCTAATGTGTTACACTCCATAGCTAAAGTTCTTACTCAACCTTTAGCTCTGATACCAATCTGTCACGGCCCGAACTCGATGTACAACAAATAACATCAAATTCGTATCACGGGAGCTTGCAACACCTATTAGATGATGAATAACACAGTGGAAATAAAATATGATATCACTGATACAACATGAATACAATAATCCGATACATCAAATTTGATACAATGATAACCATCAACATCAGAGAATATACAACATAGAATACATTGGAACACGATACAATATGAGATAAGTCTTCACAGAATCCAATACTACAACTCTGATCCAAAAGCTCCAAAAACTTCAAGCTCAATTCACCATCAAGATTGCACCAAGATAAGCAAGGTCAGTCGCCTATACCAAAGACTTCAATATCCAAAGTCTTCAAAGAATACCAAAGAGAAAGCCGAAAGCTACAGAATCGATTCTATATCTACTATCTGAAAAGCCCAACTCTAGACTGCCCGTGTGGAAAAATTGTGGGCACCCAGAGTTTAGGAAGGGAACAATAAACTTTGGGTTAGTCATGGGACTGGTATGAGCAAACAAAAACAGTTGGTCTTTTAAAAGAAATCAAAAGATTTAAATTGGAGATCTGCAATGCTTTTGGGAAATGAAACTACCATAAGGCCTCCCACCACACACACCATGTAAACGCAGAATTGGAGGAGATTTCTCCTTATGATAGTAAAAAATGCTTGATACGTGAAAACCATTTTGATATTATTATTAGTGCATAGTGGAAAACATTTCGAAAGTATAATATTAATCTTAGCCAGCATAGATATTTCGAACTATGCCTATTATAACTACCATCCAAACAGTGGGGCGCCACCATAAGTAGATGGCAGGTAATACAACTAAAACCGTACAAAGCTCGTATTGGGTGAATGGATTTCCAACAAATGGTTAGGCTAAGGAACTTCCTACTACCACATGGAAACATCTCTGGTGGGACGCCCCGAGAACCTACCCGTCTCTCTGCCAACACAAGGTCGGGTTCCTCCCTGCCCGGGAGTAATACCTACAGATATGCCACCACCGGTCATTTTGAACCTTTATCCAAGAGCTCTCAACACCAACAACATCATACAATAATAAAGATACTACAGCGCCCACATGAGTAAGTTATGGGCTCCATACCACGATACTACCCTTTTCCAAAAGGAATGGTCACACCCTAGGGGAGCTACCCCTGAAACCTTGCCGTATCATTCCTGTTTCGACCATTACCGATTTGAGAGGCTCGACGAGGTTTCATCCACAAATCTACGCTTTACACTATAGCCATGCTTTTATAAAAAATGATCAACCAATGATCATGAACACACATCAGCACTTAGCATGTCACACTACCAAATTGGGAGTATAATGCTGATAACCTTCAACTACATAACCTCTGAGCTCGTACGTCTCAGAGAAGGGTGTTAAGCTAAGAGAATAAATTCTCCGCCACCAACAGATATGTATTTGAAAGAAATCTACTTCATATCTCAAAGTGTAGTGTCAGACATACAACCATACAAGTCTGTTTCGGGTTCGAACAAAACCGAAGGCACTTCCGAAGAAGCCCTTAAAATCCGGGTATTCACAATCCCGATCGGACTTCCCATCACTTAGGAAATCTCTATACCGTAGCTACTCAGTGCAGAGACAATCGATAGGTCATCCTATCATTCTCGCAAATACCCGATCTTCACCAACGGTCTTCAAATGCCATCTATAACGACGTATCAATATTTGAAATGGGTTATATGATACAAAGGTCCTCTCCCGGCTAAACCGAATAACGAGCGCAATATTTAAAAACATATGGATATGAGATTTCAATTAAGTCACAACTTAATAGTTCAAAACTTTCTTTCAAATTGTACAAACCAATTACCATTTCAAATCTTTTATTGTTTTCACAACGTTCACCCAGTTTCACAAAGATCCATTCATGGATTTTCAAACAATTTCCATTTCAATTGGATTAACTAGTTAAATCTTTAAATCAATATTTAACTTGTAGCTTTCAAAACTCGTTTCAAAATATTCATCCATAACTTGGAAAACTATTTTTAATTCAAACTTGGAATTCCTTTAATATAAATTTGAAAGTTCATTTCTTAAAGGAAAGCTTTATCATTTGAAACCACCAGTTTTATTTCAGAGAAGCCCGATCTTATTTATACAAGTTAAACACTTTGGGTTAATTCAATCCCTCAAAACAATACTAAAAAATGGTTTAAAACTCATATAAACTTGTATAATCCTTTTTAAATCATAAATACCAAATATAAAATTCAATTTCAAATATTGAATTCCAATTTGAATCAAATTATTCAAATTTCAAATCTTTATCAAGTTATTGAGAATAACTTCTATTTTTAGAATTCCTTTTTCAAAAGCTTTTTATATTTAATTCAATTTCATTTCCAAAACTATTTCAATTAAAAATTCAAATTCAAAAATATTTAAAAATTTGTGACTAAACCGATTCAACGTGCAATCCATATTGTATGTGTATAAGTGTAGTCCAGGAGGTTTTACACAACAGTGCACAGCATCAATCATCACATATATATCAATATCGATAAGTGGTATGAACTATAACGCTTATCTTTATTCACAGATTCATAGATGAAATAAATGTATTAATCACAAAGATTCATCATTGTGATTCGATGTGGGTTTCGGATAACTAACCGGAATCCGACTCCCTGTCATATCGAATCCAAATGCCATTTTAAAGGCCAAGTTGTCCATTAAATTTAAATAGTTTAATTCAACACTTTGAATCCGAATAACATTTATCGCAGATAAATCATACACAATCATCATATATATATCATACCGTAGGAATCATCACAGAATATCACCAAGTAATTATCACAAATTAGAGATTCTATATACGCCATTATCCATAAGCAATCATTTTAAATTCTTATTGTAATTAATTCAAATTTTATCAATTAGTTGGGAATTAATTACTTAACCCTGTTTAATTAATCATTAATTTACAATTAATTACTTATTTCATTTCAAATTAGTAAATTAACAAATCAATTCTTAATCAATTATTAAGTCTTAATTACGTAACTGATTACCCTTAATCATTAAGTAAAAAAATCTTAATTATTAATCAACCTTAATTACCCATTTATAAATCATTAATTACTTAGTTAATCAATTATAAATCCTTAGTTCTTAATGAAATTACTTAATTAATTAACTATTAATTCATAATTAAGTTACTTACTTCATTACTAATTACAATTAAAATGTAATTATCCTTAATTACATTCAGAAAATAATCAATTAATATTAATTATTCACTAATTAACATTTTCAAAGAAATCTTCTTTAAATTTTGAAAATCAATTTAATATTAACTACATCTTTAAATGTTAATTAATTTCACACTTAACTTAATTACTTGATTAAAAATAATAATTAGATGTTAAAAACATTGTTAAACAATTAACTAAAATAAATTTAACTTGTATTTACATTTTTTTAACTTAAGTTGTTAAACATTTATCAAATTACAATGCTTAAAAATCCTATTGGAACACAAATTTACTTAATTATATTCCTATGATTTGTAAACTGCAGCTCTGAAAGGAAGCAAACCCGAGTCTTCCTTTCGTTCTACTCGAGTGTTACTTCGAGTCATTCTGTAACATTCCCGAATTTTGAACGAGTTTAATTTGACAATTAATTAAATTTTTGGAATCTAATTTTGAATAAATAAGAATATTTCCTAATATTAGTCAGATATTTGTAAATAAAATATATTTTAAATTTAATTGTGAGATTGGGATACAAGAATATAAATTTAATTTCTTATTTGAGAATTTTAAAAAGTATAAGACATAAAAAAATATAAATATGAAAGATTTAATGTTGTTTCTTTTGAAAAAAATTATATACATTTGAATAAAAGTTTATGAATGTATTTAAAATATTAAAACATAATAGTTCATCTTGAATAGGATTTGAAAGTTTGACTTCAAATCACGTGTTATTAAATTGTAAATAAAATATGTGTTTTATAAAAAAGATTGAAAATAAAAACCTGAAACTTAGATCCGAAAATTAGAAGGTGTATATGTATGAAAAAGAATTAATACAAAGTTTAAAATATTTATATATATCTTCTAAAATAATAAATAATAAAACATGAACATGATTTATAAAAATAAAATGAAGCAAGGATTTAAAACTAAATTTAAAAATTTATTGAACAAAGGACATAAACATAAATATACAAAAAAAATACATGTGTGAGCATTTTTACAATAACAATCTACATTTGTAAACATTGTTGTCAAGAATTAATACAAGTATAAATATATTTTACAAGTGGAAAGATGTTTTTTTTTTCTTTTCAAAACTTCAACTTCTTCATTTAATCAAAACTGAGAATTTAAAACAAAACGAAAAAAAACCTGAAACAATGTAACGAAACTCAATGCCTTCAACCTGGATCAATGTATTCAGGTTCAATGATCAAAACAACAATCAAAAAAATCTGTAACCAGAAACCTGATTCATTTTCCAGAGGTATTTTAAAGATCCAGAAAAACAAAGCTTCAAAATAGTTTCAAAATTCAAAACGAACTAAAATCAAAGACTGCAAAGAAAGTTCAAAATTTAATGAAGTAAAAGATTAAGAACAAGTGCAAGTTCCAGTTTTCAAAACTGCAAAGTCCAGGCTCAATATTTTATTCTCTGTTCAACTTTATAGCAAGGTGAGCAAATTTTTTTCTCTTAACCTACCATTCTATCTTGATATTGGGTAATGCTTGAAAATATGTTGAGTTTATCTGAGAAGAATGATTGAATTCCTTTGTATTTCTGGAATGCATGGTTGTATTTTGTTCTCTGTTGATATTACAGGCTCATAGTTCATCAAATAAAGATCATAGCTTCCTATCTAACATGTTCAAGCTATAATCTTTGAAAGTAAAATGACTGTAACTTAGTAATATCGTTTTTAAAATGAAATCAGGTGGATTCAGTGAACAATTATTTCAAAAATTAGAATTTACAATAATAGCTTAATTTAAGTCAAAAATTTATGATTTTGATTTTGTGTTTTGGCTTTACCAATGGATTCGTATTACAAAATCACAAATTTTAAGGGAAAAATTAAGATTTTTAGGTAAGTATCAATTGGGAATTTTGGGTTTGAACTAAAAAGGGATTTTTGTAAATTCTCGTTAATTTCTGATGAATTGGATGTTGTGGTCATTGTGAAGGTTGTATGAGCATCAATGATCAAGGGAAAAATACAATTTGATTTTATAATTGATCAAAGAATGGGAACGATGATAATTTAGGGTTTTAAGGCTTGTGTGCTTGTCTGTTTTTGAAGTAGAACTGCATCGTCGTCGAAATGTTTCAGGGGATCGGACCAAAAGGAGGAGGACAGTGAGTGAGTGTCGAAGCGGAGGTCGAATTCGCATGAATTCTGGTGATGGGAATCATCGGCGCAAGGTGATTGCATTGGCGTAGATGGGTTACAGTTCGATTTGAAATGCCAAATTTTGATTCTGTCAAAATTATTGACCTGGGTGGTTGCACAGGTAGGTGGGGCCGAAGTCGACATGATGAAGGACGGAGCCATTGTCGGAGAAGTCTCGGTTGGTGTGCATGATGCACAAGTGTACAATGATGTCAGTAGGGTAGAGATAGAAGAAGAAGGAGAAGATGGAAAGCTCGAGTCTACCTTCGTGGAAATAGGTTGATGGCCTGAGTAAAAGCACGGTGTTAGCTCGAAGGAAGCATCAGGTTGTTTTGTTAGCTTTAAAAAAAACAAAAAAAAGTAAACAAGAACAAAGTTTAAAAGGGAAGAAAGAAAGAACTGGGGTTGTTCTGGGAACAACCTCGAAGTCGATCTCGAGTATTTTGCAAATCTGCTCGAGTATAGTTCGCGTGGTGGCTCGGTTGTAATTAAATGCTTTCAAATTTGTTTGGGGTATAAAATTAAGTATAGGAATAAATGATAGTTGAGGAATTGTTTTAATCTAAGTTTACTTAAGTGTATAAATAATTGATAAATAAAAAGGAAAAAAAGGAGGGAAACGTTTAGTTGTAATTTAACTTAAAAGTCTTTAGTTAATTTAGGATCATAAATAAATCTAGTTCAAGAGTTCATTAAAGAAAATTCAAATGAGGTAATTAAGTTTGTGATAAATTTATCAAGTTTTTGATAAATTAAAGAATGTAATTAAGTGATTAAGGAAGAATAATTCCTTGTGTAGTTAAAGTAAAGATTAATACTTTGTGTTATTAAATAAAAGACAATTACTTTATGTAATTGAATAAAAGCTAATTACCTAGTGAAACCAATAAAGGAAAATTAATTTAAGGACAATTAATTTATAACTAAGGATTAATTAAATAGTGTAATTAATTAATGAAATCAATTAATTGCTAATATTTACTTAATTAAAAGTAATTAATTAGAGATAAAAAGTGGATTAATCGAATAATTAAAATTAGTTGAAGATTAGGGATAATCACTTATCGAAATCAATTAAGGATAATTAATCTAATGGTAATATCTAATTGAGGAATATATAACAAATTAGTTAAAGTCAATTAATTAAATGGTGAATTAAATAATTAAAGGGTAATTATTCAATAATTAAAGCCCGATGAATTAAAATTAAAGGTTAAATTGTTATAAATGGTTAATTAATAAATAATTAAAGGGTAATTAATCAAGACGAATTGTAATTTATAATATTAAATAACCAGGATTAGTGATACATAAGTAGTTAATCTGATTTGAATTAATCAGATAATTTGTTCGACCTTACTTATGTATGTTTGGATTCTATTGGATGATTGAATTGTTTGATATCCCTGATTATGATGCTCGGTTTTGATTTGAGCTATACTTACTGTGATTTATTATCTGTGATATGTACTTGTGATCTGTGAATGAAAGATAAGCATTACAATTGGTTTGTACCGCTTGTCAAATATAAGCGTTATAGTTTATACCGCTTATTTAATATATTGCTATAATTGAATCTGTGCTGATTGATGATGTGGCATTTTTATTGGGTAAAACCCCTGGACTACACTTATACCCACACAAATATGGATTGCATGTGGAAGTCACAGCTTTTGAAATTATTTTAAAGATTAGAATTAAAAGCTTTTGAAAATGAATTTCAAAAATAAAAATTATTTTGAATAACTTAATTAAGTGTTAAAATTTAAATAATTTGAATTTGATTTGAATTCAATATTTAAAATTGAATTCTATGATTTGGAAACTATGGTTTAAAAAGGTTATTCAACATATAAATGTTGTTTATATGGGTTTTTAAACCATTTCAAAAGTGTTGATTTAGGGATTTAAATTTAACGCAAAGGGTTTTAACTTGTATAATTGGATTTTTTCTGAAACGAAACCTATGTGTTTTCAGATAACTAAAACTTTCACATAAGTAATGAACTTTCAAATTTGTGTTAAAAAGATTTTTTTTGTTTGAAATGAAAGGTAATTTCCCAAGTTATGAATAAATCTTTGGAATTGTGTTTTGAAAGCTATAAATTAAATCTTTAATTTAAAGATTTAAATTGAGTCGATCCAAACTGAAATGGAATTATTTTGAAAGGTTATAAATGAATCTTTGCCAAAGATTAGTGAACCTTATTTAAAATTGAAAGGGGTATTACAAGTGAATCTTTTGTTTAAAAGATTTAAATGCGGAAATTGTTTAAACCTTGGAAGGTTTTTGAAATGAATCTTTTTGTTTAAAAGATTGGAAATGGTAATTTGTTTTAACCATTTGAATGAAAGGATTTGGGCTTTAAGCTGTGATTTAACTGAGATCCCATATCCATATGGTTTTTAAATATTGCGCTCACTATTCGGTTTAGCCGAAAGAGGACCTTTGTGTCATATAACCCATTCCGAATATGTGATACGACGTATGGATAGCATTTGAAGACCAGTGGTGAAGACCGGGTATTTGCGAGAATGATAGGATGACCTATCGATTGTCTCTGCACCGAGTAGCTACGGTATAGAGATTCCCTAAGTGATGGGAAGTCCGATCGGGATTGTGGATTCCCGGATTTGCAAGGGCTTCTTCGAAAGTGCCTTCGGTTCTGCTCGAACCCGGAACCGATTTGTATGGATGTGTGTCTGACATTACACCTTGAGATGTAAAACCGGTTTCTATCAAATACATTTCTGTTTGGTGGCGGAGATTTATTCTCTTAGCTTAACACTCTTTTCTGAGACGTACGAGCTCAGAGGTTATGTAATTGATGGTTACCAGTAGTACTTTCCCAATTTGGTAATGTGGCATACGAAGTGTTGCGGATCATTTATTGATCAAAGCATGGCTTTGTAAAAGGTGTAGCTTTGTGGACGAGACTTCGTCGAACTTCACAACCCGGAATGGTCGAAACAGGAAAGATGCGGCAAGGTTATTTGTGGGTAGCGCCCCCTGAGGGTATGTTCATTTCCTTCTGGATAGAGGTGATATCATGGTATGGAGCCCAGATATTTAACCTATGTGGTTACTGCAAATACATTACTTTGTGGTTGTTGGTATCGAGCGCTCCGATAAAGGTTGGTTACAACCGGTGGATGGCATACTCGTGTCAGTAGTTACCAAGTTACAGAGGTAACCCGGCCTTGTGTTGGCAGAGATCTAGTTTGGCTCTCGAGGCGTCCCTCCAAAGGCGTACCCATGTGGCCCAAGAAGTTCCTTAGCCTGACCACTTGTTGGAAATCCAAAGAAACAATACGCGCCCTTTACGATTTCAATTGTATAACCTACCACCTCAAGTAGTAGCTATAGCTGGCATAATATAATGGTACCTATGCTGGTTAAGATTAATATTATATTTTCGAAAGATTTTCTGCACTATGCACTAATAATAATATCAAATTGTTTTTTTGCGTGTCAAACATTTTTGACTGTCATAAGGAGAAATCTCCTCCAAGTGTGCGCTTGCATTGTGTGTGTGGCGGAAGGCCTTATGGTAGCTTCATTTTCCAAAAGCATTGCGGATTTCAAATTTTTAATTCTTTTGTTTGTTTTTAAAAATAAAACTGTTTTTCTTTGCTCATACCAGTCCCATGACTGACCGGGAGTTTATTGTTCCTTCCTAAACTCTGGGTGCCCACTATTTTCCACACGGGCAGGCTAGAGTTGGGTTTTTTAGATAGTAAATATAGATATTAATTCGGTAGCTTTCAGCTTTCTCCTTGTAATTCTTTGGAGATCCTGGATATTGGAGTCTTTGGATTCATGACTGACCTTGCTTGTCTTGGTGAAACGTGATGGTGTTTCGAGCTTGTGGTTTGGAGCCTTAGCTTTGGAGAATTGGATTAGAGTTATCTCTTGGCTATTTGTTTTCCGCTGCTATATCATATTGTTTTTTTCCGCTGTAGCATTGTTATCTTGTCTCTGATTTTTCTTTTATCATATATATATATATATATATATATATCATTATTGTATCATTCTGGATATTGTATCATTTGTTGTATTTGATATTCATTTCTTTTTCTTCCGCTGTGTTGTTTTACTTAATTGTGTTATAAACTCCGGCAAACCAGATTCGACGTTTGGATCTGCGGCATTCGAATATGAGGGTCGTATTCGGTGCCGATTTTCGAAGGTCGAGTCAGGGTCGTTACATTTGGTATCAGACTGAAGGTTGAAACTTTAGCTCAGGAGTATAATGCATTTGGTAACTCATTAAAGATAAGGTGAAGTATACCCTAGAATGAGTAATCCCTAAGATATCCGTTCGAATGCCTTAGTAAATTCTCTTACTATTCACTGATAGTAAGTATGAGTGCAAGAAGAAGACGAGATAGGGGACAGGGGAGTATGACTACAAATGGTCGATACCCTGCAATACGGAAACAATTTTCTCTATTAATCCCATTTGATTCGATCTAAATTCTTTGATGATTTCTGGCAGCTCCAAGAAGAATCTTTAATTTTGCATGGGACACAAATTCCAAGCGGGTCAGAATTGTTTGTTTGAATGAATTGTTTGCTTTGGTTGCTATGGTTGATAAATATATTTTGGTTGTTTAAACTAAAAGTTTTGGGATTGCATCCATATATCTGTCTATTCTTTAGAGTATTCCGACTTGAACTTGGAATCCATACCCAATGTTTGAGAATTATGGAAAATTAAATTCATTTATTTGTTCTGTTGGGCCAGAAACATTTTATGAATGGTTAATTATCTTTTGAACTAATCAATACCCCTGTATATTCGTAGATCTGGTGACCCGAGTATCTTGATTCATTCTTGTATCCATTATTGATATTCTGATTTGGTAGGCCAAATGCAGAATAAATATTCAGTTTGATCTGGTGATTCATCTCCCGATCTTTTCATATTCTTTGTTGTCTCTCTCTTTCAAATTTCGAGGACGAAATTTTCTCTGGGGGAAATCTGTAACATTTCTGAATTTTGAACGAGTTTAATTTGACAATTAATTAAATTTTTGGAATCAAATTTTGAATAAATAAGAATTTTTCCAAATATTAATCAGATATTTGTATATAAAATACATTTTAAATTTAATTGTGAGATTGGGATACAAGAATTTAAATTTAATTTCTTATTTGAGAATTTTAAAAAGTATAAGATATAAATATATATATATATATATATATATATATATATAAATATGAAAGATTTAATGTTGTTTCTTTTGAAAAAAAATTATATACACTTGAATAAAGGTTTGTGAATGAATTTAAAACATTAAAACATAATAGTTCATCTTGAATAGGATTTGATAGTTTGATTTCAAATCATGTATTATTAAATTGTAAATAAAATATATGTTTTATAAAAAAGATTGAAAATAAAAACCTGAAACTTAGATCCAAAAATTAGAAGGGTTATATGTATGAAAAAAGAATTAATACAAAGTTTAAAATATTTATATATATCTTCTAAAATAATAAATAATAAAACATGAACATGATTTGTAAAAATAAAATGAAGCAAGGATTTAAAACTAAATTTTAAAATTTATTGAACAAAGGACATAAACATAAATATACAGAAATTTTACATGTGTGAGCATTTTTACAATAACAATCTACATTTGTAAACATTGCTGTCAAGAATTAATACAAGTGTAAATATGTTTTACAAATGGCAAGATGTTTGTTTTTCTTTTCAAAACTTCAACATCTTCATTTAATCAAAACTAAGAATTTAAGACAAAAAGATAAAAAATCTGAAACAATGTAAAGAAACTCAATGCCTTCAACCTGGATCAAAGTATTCAGGTTCAATGATCAAAACAACAATCAAAAAAATCTGTAACCAGAAACCTGATTCATTTTCCAGAGGTATTTTAAAGATCTAGAAAAACAAAGCTTCAAAATAGTTCCAGAATTCAAAACAAACTAAAATCAAAGACTGCAAAGAAAGTTCAAAATTTAATGAAGTAAAAGATTAAGAACAAGTGCAAGTTCCAGCTTTCAAAACTGCAAAGTCCATGCACAATATTTTGTTCTCTGTTCAACTTCATAGCAAGGTGAGCAAATTTTTTTTAACCTACCATTCTATCTTGATATTGGGAAATGCTTGAAAATACGTTGAGTTTATCTGAGAAGAATGATTGAATTATTTGTATTTCTGGAATGCATGGTTGTATTTTGTTCTCTGTTGATATTACAGGCTCATGGTTCATCAAATAAAGATCATAGCTTTCTATCTAACATGTTCAAGCTATAATCTTTGAAAATAAAATGATTGTAACTTAGTAATATCGTTTTTAAAATGAAATCAGGTGGATTCAATGAACAATTATTTCAAAAATTAGAATTTACAGCAATAGCTTAATTTAAGTCAAAAATTTATGATTTTGATTTTGTGTTTTGGCTTTGCCAATGGATTTGTATTACAAAATCATGAATTTTAAGGGAAAAATTAAGATTTTTAGGTAAGTATCAATTGGGAATTTTGGGTTTGAACTAAAAAGGGATTTTTGTAAATTCTTGTTAATTTCTGATGAATTGGATGTTGTGGTCATTGGTGAAGGTTGTATGAGCATCAATGATCAAGGGAAAAATACAATTTGATTTATAATTGATCAAGGCATGGGAACGATGATGTTTTAGGGTTTTAAGGCTTGTGTGCTTGTCTGTTTTTGAAGTAGAACTGCATCGTCGTCGAAATGTTTCAGGGGATCGGACCAAAGGAGGAGGACCGTGAGTGAGTGACGAAGCGGAGGTCGAACTCGCATGAATTCTGGTAATGGGAATCATCGGCGCAAGGCGATTGCGTTGGCGTAAATGGGTTACAGTTCGATTTGAAATGCCAAATTTCGATTCTTTGTCAAAATTGATTACCTGGGTGGTTGCACAGGTAGGTGGGGCCGAAGTCGACATGATGATGGCCGGAGCCATTATCGGAGAAGTCTCGGTTGTTGTGCATGATGCGCAAGTGTACAATGATGTCAGTAGGGTAGAGATAGAAGAAGAAGGAGAAGATGGGAAGCTCGAGTCTACCCTCATGGAAATGAGTTGATGGCCTGAGTAAAAGCACGGTGTTAGCTCGAAGGAAGCATCAGGTTGTTTTGCTAGCTTTAAAAAAACAAAAAAAAGTAAACTGGAACAAAGTTTAAAAGGGAAGAAAGAAAGAACTGGGGTTGTTCTGGGAACAAACTCGAAGTCCATCTCGAGTATTTTGCAAATCTGCTCGAGTATAGTTCGCGTGGTGGCTCGGTTGTAATTAAATGCTTTCAAATTTGTTTGGGGTATAAAATTAAGTATATGAATAAATGAGAGTTGAGGAATTGTTTTAATCTAAGTTTACTTAACTGTATAAATAATTGATAAATAAAAAGGAAAAAAAAGGGGAAACGTTTAATTGTAATTTAACTTAAAAGTCTTTAGTTAATTTAGGATAATAAATAAATCTAGCTCAAGAGTTCATTAAAGAAAATTTAAATGAGGTAATTAAGTTTGTGATAAATTTATCAAGTTTTTGATAAATTAAAGAATGTAATTAAGTGATTAAGGAAGAATAATTCCTTGTGTAATTAAAGTAAAGATTTATACTTTGTGTGATTAAATAAAAGACAATTACTTTATGTAATTGAATAAAAGCTAATTACCTAGTGAAATCAATAAAGGAAAATTAATTTATAACTAAGGATTAATTAAATAGTGTAATTAATTAACGAAATCAATTAATTGCTTAAAGATATTTACTTAATTAATTAAAAGTAATTAATTAGAGATAAAAGGTGGATTAATCGAATAATTAAAATTAATTGAAGATCAGGGATAATCACTTATCGAAATTAAATTAGGGTAATTAATCTAATGGTAATAAACTAATTGAGGAATAATTAATAAATTAGTTAAAGTCAATTAATTAAATGGTAAATTAAATAAGTAAGGGGTAATTATTTAATAATTTAAAGCTGATGAATTAAATTAAAGGTTAATTTATTATAAATGGTTAATTAATAAATAATTAAAGGGTAATTAATCAAGATGAATTGTAATTTATAAATATTAAATAACCAGGATTAGTGATTCATAAGTAGTTAATCTGATTTTAATTAATCAGATAATTATCCGACCTTACTTATGTATGTTTGGATTCTATTGGATGATTGAATTATTTGATATCCTTGATTGTGATGCTCTGTTTTGATTTGAGCTATACTTACTGTGATTTATTATCTGTGATATGTACCTGTGATCTGTGAATGAAAGATAAGCATTACAATTGGTTTGTACCGCTTGTCAAATATAAGCGTTATAGTTTATACCGCTTATTAAATATATTGCTATGTTTGAATCTGTGCTGATTGATGATGTGGCAATTTTATTGGGTAAAACCCCTAGACCACACTTATACACACACAAATATGGATTGCATGTGGAAACGGGTTAAGTCACAGATTTTGAAATTATTTTAAAGATTAGAATTAAAAGCTTTTGAAAATGAATTTCAAAAATAAAAGTTATTTTGAATAACTTAATTAAGTTTTAAAATTTAAATAATTTGAATTTAATTTGAATTCAATATTTAAAATTGAATTCTATGATTTGGAAACTATGGTTTAAAAAGGTTATTCATTATAAATGTTGTTTATATGGGTTTTTAAACCATTTTAAAAGTGTTGTTTTGGGGATTTAAATTTAACCCAAAGGGTTTTAACTTGTATAATTGGATTTTTCTGAAACGAAACCTATGTGTTTTCAGATGACTAAAGCTTTCACATAAATAATGAACTTTCAAATTTGTGTTAAAAGGATTTTTTGTTTGAAATGAAAGGTAATTTCTGAAGTTATGAATAAATCTTTGGAATTGTGTATTGAAAGTTATAAATTAAATCGTTAATTTAAAGATTTAAATTGAGTCGATCCAAACTGAAATGGAATTGTTTTGAAAGGTTATAAATGAATCTTTGCCAAAGATTAGTGAACCTTATTTAAAATTGAAAGGGGTATTACAAGTGAACCTTTTGTGTAAAAGATTTAAATGCGGAAATTTTTTAAACCATGGAAGGTTTTTGAAATGAATCTTTTTGTTTAAAAGATTGGAAATGGTAATTTGTTTTAACCATTTGAATGAAAGATTTTGGGCTTTAAGCTGTGATTTAACTGAGATCCCATATCCATATGGTTTTTAAATATTGCGCTCACTATTCGGTTTAGCCGGGAGAGGACCTTTGTGTCATATGACCCATTTCGAATATGTGATACAACGTATGGATAGCATTTGAAGACCGGTGGTGAAGACCGGGTATTTGCGAGAACGATAGGATGACCTATCGATTGTCTCTACACAGAGTAGCTACGGTATAGAGATTTCCTAAGTGATGGGAAGTCCGATCGGGACTGTGGATTCTCGGATTTGCAAGGGCTTCTTCAGAAGTGCCTTTAGTTCTGTTCGAACTCGGAATAGACTTGTATGGATGTGTGTCTGGCATTACACCTTGAGATGTAAAACCGGTTTCTTTCAAATACATTTCTGTTTGGTGGAGGAGATTTATTCTCTTAGCTTAACACCCTTCTCTGAGACGTACGAGCTCAGAGGTTATGTAATTGATGGTTACAAGTAATACATTTCCAATTTGGTAATGTGGCATACGAAGTGCTGCCGATCATTTATTGATCAAAGCATGGCTTTGTAAAAAGCGTAGCTTTGTGGACGAGACTTCATCGAACTTCACAACCCGGAATGGTCGAAACAGGAAAGATGCGGCAAGGTTATTTGGGGGTAGCGCCCCTTGAGGGTATGTTCATTTCCTTCTGGATAGAGGTGATATCATGGTATGGAGCCGAGATATTTTACCTATGCGGTTACTGCAAATACATTACTTTGTGGTTGTTGGTATCGAGCGCTCGGATAAAGGTTGGTTACGACCGGGGGATGGCATACTCATGCAGTAGTTACCTAGTTACAGAGGTAACCCGCCTTGTGTTGGCAGAGATCCGGTTAGGTTCTCGGGGCGTCCCTCTAGAGGCGTACCCATGTGGCCCAGGAAGTTCCTTAGCCTGACCATTTGTCGAAAATCCAAAGAAACAATACGCGCCCTTTACGATTTCAATTGTTTAACCTGCCACCTCAGGTGGTAGCTATAGCTGGCATAATATAATGGTACCTATGCTGGTTAAGATTAATATTATATTATCGAAAGATTTTCTGCACTATGTACTAATAATAATATCAAATTGTTTTTTTGCATGT
Organism: Allium cepa; assembly: GCA_030765085.1. NCBI lineage: Eukaryota > Viridiplantae > Streptophyta > Magnoliopsida > Asparagales > Amaryllidaceae > Allium > Allium cepa. The sequence continues at coordinate 595,552,478 of CM060928.1, forward strand.
CAAGCATTTTTGACTGTCATAAGGAGAAATCTCCTCCAAGTGTGTGCTTGCATTGTGTGTGTGGCGGGAGGCCTTATAGTAGTTTCATTTTCCAAAAGCATTGCGGATTTCAAATTTTTAATTCTTTTGTTTGTTTTTAAAAATAAAACTGCTTTTTGTTTGCTCATACCAATCCCATGACTGACTGGGAGTTTATTGTTCCTTCCTAAACTCTGGGTGCCCACTATTTTCCACACGGGCAGTCTAGAGTTGGGTTTTTCAGATAGTAGATATAGATATCAATTCGGTAGCTTTCAGCTTTATCCTTATAATTCTTTAGAGATTTTGGATATTGGAGTCTTTGGATTCATGACTGACCTTTCTTGTCTTGGTGAAACGTGATGGTGTTTCGAGCTTGTGGTTTGGAGCCTTAGCTTTGGAGCATTGGATTGGAGTTATATCTTGGCTATTCGTTTTCCGCTGCTGTATCATATTGTTTTTTTTTCCGCTGTAGCATTGTTATCTTATCTCTGTTTTTTCTTGTATCATATATATATCGTTGTTGTATCATTCTGGATATTGTATCATTGGTTGTATATGATATTCATTTCTTTTTCTTCCGCTGTGTTGTTTTACTTAATTGTGTTATAAGCTCCGGCGAACCAGATTCGACGTTTGAATCTGCGGCATTCGAATTTGAGGGTCGTATTCGGTGTCGATTTTCGAAGGTCGAATCAGGGTCGTTACACATTCATTTGAACTTTCATTTGAACTTAGACAAAATCTGTTAATTACAACCCTCTGCGAACTCGAGAAGAACCTGTGAAAAACTTCCACTTGCTCGAGTTCTACTCGAGTCACCCCCGCGCTAACCACCTTATACCAACACCCATGTCGTGCACGTGCACAAGCGACGGCAGAGGCTCCGACCATCGCCGACCCTTCTTGCGCATCGACAATCACCAGCGTCCTCAATCCCGACCACTCAAACTCCAACACAACCCAAAATTCAAAATCGAGCTTCCAGGATTCATTAGCGTAAAACTGATCGACCCACATCCTCCAAGCCACGACAACCCCGAGCACCAGAGATCACGTGATCTCGCCTGAACCACCGCCTCAGTACCCTCCTTCTAATTTCCTGGTCGCGATGCATCCCGATGCGATGTGGTCGATGCCATTGCCACAAGCATACCATCAAAAAAAATACTGGGTTAAACCCAACTAATGATTCATCGCACCACCACAACGAGTTAGAATTTTTTTTATCATTTTTCTGATGGTCCTCAACCTACCAGCAAGCTTCGACTTCAATCTCGAGATCCAAAATGATTCCGATCATCAGAATTTAGCAAAAAACCCAAAATTGTTCATTTCGCAATTTCCCAGTAAATACTGATTAAAAAATTTTGATTTTTCTTTCTAAAATCATTGTTTTCTAAAGCATTTCCAATGATGTAACCAAATTCATAGATTATGAACATCAAATTATTCAACAGGTTTTAGTTTACCTGTTGATTTTAACATTTCCAGAAAAACTTACCTTACATGCACTCTAATATATTTTAAAACTTCAATTCAAGGCTAAACAAACAAATTTTGTTCAGATCATAAAGTCAGATAAGGATCAAATAAAGAGGAATTGAAATTTTAACAGGTTTTAGCAATCTGGAAATGAATAAAGACAAATGTGCCTGTAGCTTGAACATGCATATTTTCCTCAGCATATAACAATATACAGATTTGCATGCATGTTAATATTTCACAATTAATTTCAAACATCATCACAAAACAACATTTAGAGCTTCAGATTCTTAAGGGTTTACTCACAGGCATTAACACAAAAGAAATTTCTAGTTAGAAATATTTGCTCATCATAGTATGTTTGAACAGAGAACAGGGACAGTGAACCTGTTATTGATTTTGAAGTCTGGAAAATGCTATTTACTTTTGATCTGGATCTTTAGCTTGCTTATTTGATTAGCCCTATGATTTTGTTTCAATTTTTAACTTCATCAACTTGTTGATTTGGGATACACTTGAACCTAATCTGGATCCTTATTGTTTGAGAAGGTAGTTGATCTTGCATGCTTGATCTTTGGAACAGATCTTGTTTCAGATTTTTTTTTGGTTTGAATTGCTCAGGTTTGATAAAACTAAATTTTGTTTGAGATCTTTGGTTCTGACTTCCAATTTTTTTTCCTTTCCTTAGGCTTGAGAAGAAAATAAGGATAGCTTGGTTTCAAAAAAATTCTTATGCATGCTTTCTTTTTTTTTCTTTTCATTTAAAATGAAAATAAAAACCAAGTTTGCCACTTGTTTATTCATTTCTTACACTGTTATCTCATATTACTTAAATTTTTACAAATGTCAAAATAGAAAAAAACTTGTGTTTTAACCTTGGTTTATATTTAATTTATAATTTTTATTTTAAACCCTTGTTTCATTTTATTTATATTATTAATTTTAAATCCTTATGTATATATATGAAATTAAAAGAAAGTATTAAATACTTTTATTAATTTTCAAACTGTTATATCTTTAAATAAGTATTTATTCATATACATAAATAAATAAATATGTATACATATATATTGGGTTAACTTTTAGAAATTTACCATATTAAATTCAAATATACTTTCAAAATACATATTACATATGTATATTATATATTTGGAAACAAATCTCTATTAATTTAAAAAGATAGATTTTTTCTTTCAAACCAATCTTATTTAAAATATTTATTTTCTTTTGAATTACCAAACTAAGATTCTATTTGAAATTTCTTTATAAACATTCAAACGAACAACCAAACATCTTATTTTATTTCGAAAAATTCATTTATATAAATAAACAAACATACATCTAATTAAATTTGGAAATTCAAACACAATTTAGATTTTTATTCACAGTTTAATTTCAAAAATTAAATAAATCATCAAATTATCTTAACTAATATTTCAAGGATGTTACAGTATTAGTGTCGGAGTTGGTGCTCCCTAGAGCAACTTTCCATATTGTCATCTCTTTACTCGTGTCTTTTGGAAATATGGAGTGAACCTCTCTGGTAAGCCGGTCCAAAAGAAGGTTCCTCTCACATTCGATAGTGCCTCTCTTAGGAAGAAGGGAATCCCTGAGCCACCAGATAAGGTAGCAGCACTAGTAGTAGGAGGGCAGCCGTAATAGGAAGTAGAGCATGTACAGGGCGTTGGAGGATACCAGAGACCCGAGTTAATCACTATTCGACAGGTCTAGTCAGAGATCTGATAGATTCGAGCTGAGAAGAAGCATTAGAGCCATGAGATTGGGTGCATAGTCGCAATGTTATGCTTATTCTAGGGTTTCGACAATGGCTCAAAAGGATCATCACCATCCCATAGTTTGTAGATAGGATTTTGGGTTTATAGTGTCGTATTATTATTTCCCTTCCAGCATTTGTCCTTTTCTTTCTTTAGGTTGTTTGGATTTTAGTCTTTGGTTGTCTCTTGTATAAAAGACGCGTATACTATGTGATAAGACATGTTTTTATTCATTCAATATACCATTGTTTCAGGATATGTAGACCGCTCTTATATGTATTTATGAAAGAAATAGTATCAATATGGAAAACCTCAAAAAAACACTTAAATAATGGTAAATGCAACATAAGACCGAGTTTAGAAAATAATAAATTTTAGCGAATAGAGGACAAGCAAAGGTTGTTGTGAAATCATGGGTCTTTATTTCTGTTCCTTGAAAAGCTAAAATTTAAAAATTAATCAACGAGTCATCATATTGAAATAAAATAATAAGCTTAAAGGTCTTGAATTAATTATGTAATTCTAGGATTGAACATATGTATTTACCCATTATTGATTTTTGACTACGATGAAATGTGGCTTGGTTTTCCTAAATAAATGGGTCAAATGTTTTAAAAAATTACAATAAAAAGAGGATTTTAGCATTCAAATTATTTCTAGCATTTAAATTATTTCTGGAGTTTTTTCCAAATACTTTAAAAGAAAATAGTGTTCAATTGTTTTGGAAGTTTGACTTTTCAAACCGTATGCAATTTGATTGAAAAGTGGAAAAGTTTTTTATGGAAAAAAATTGGTTTCCTAATGCCACTTACGAAGCGTAGAAAAGATAAATGGGTTAATAAATATAAATTTAGCAGTTTATTAAGGTTGATGTCAAGGATAAGTGCACGAGAACAAGGGAAAAACTATTTAGCCTTGGAATTTTTATTTTCATAACTTGTCAACGACGTACGAGAATCCGTTTTCGGATTAAATTCCATTTTATAGTTTGACAACAAGCCTCCTTATTCGTATTATACATTAAAAAATTAAAAGAAAATTCAGGGCGATGAGGAAATTTCCAAAGCACAATGGGATTGGTACCAATAAGACTGGTAAGAATGTAACACCTAAATTCCTTTCCCAACATAGGTGAAACGTTAAGAAAATGAAAATTCGACGCGTTATATTTTTGAATGGTAGGAACTGGATGCAAAATGGTTGAACCATGCTTCTATTCGTAGGATATGAAATTTTTGTGCGGAAAAGATCTTTCAAAACGTGCATACATGTAGAACTGTCGGTACATATAGGCTGTTAGTATCATATTTTCAAAAACGTTTTTAAAAGAATACAATCATATATGAGGGCCCGATTCGGAATCATTCTGCATACATGTTTTTTATGTTTTGATACACTATGCGCTTGTGCATGTTTGGCCGAAAATTGGTTATGCACTAATTGTTTAGGTAGTTTAGGATGGTTACTGCATGATTTAATCATTGGAGTAATTTAAAGGCTGAAATTCTTTTAAGGGAGAAGAATTTAACACTCCGTAAACTTACGATAATAATTTAATAATTAATCAGACTCTAAAAATGGAATTTGAGCAAATGGTAGAATTTTGCCATGTAACATGCACCATTGCATTTGTGACGATTTTCTAAGCAACTTGTGTATTTGGAGTTATGCGATCGGAGTTCAAACAAAGAAGTTACGAGTATTTAAAAAATCGGAATGAAAATAACTAAATAAATAAATATGGAAATAAAAAATGATTAAACAAGGACTCCACCAGTCGACCCATATCATGGGGCGGTCCACTTCCAGCGATCAACCGCTTTAGAGGTGTGGTCAATCGGTCTAGGCATTAATTTCAAACCTCGACCGATAGCCTGAATTTAATTATTTTAATCTAACAAATACGACTAATATGAGAATCTGTAAATACGGGCCTAACCCGTCCCTTCTCTTCTTATATTTTCTAATCTAAGGCAGTAAAGCTTTTCCTCTTCTCCATTATTCCTCCTAACTTTAAAATAATTTATATTTATACAAATTGGAGAAGAAAAGAAGGATCCGATCAGCATTGCGCAAATAAAAACTAAATTTCAAATTATAAATCTATATTCCTTATTTTCTCCAATCTCTTCTTGGATATGTAGTTTTAATGGTCTGTGTATACACTTTTATAAATATTTCTTTGGATTAGAAAGCAAATGGAGTTGATTCAAGGAATCAGATTCGGATTTTGAGATTTGGAAAGCTTTTAAAGGCGAGTGGGAAATTATGTAATTTACTTATTACATTGGAATTTATTTCGTTAGATTTTTTAATGTTTATGCCTAAATAAAGATCTAAAGATTTGTAGGCTTAAATTAAGCACAAAAACGTCACTTACATATTCTGTAAATAAATAGAAATATTGTTTACACCCAAATTTGGAAATCAGACCCTAAGTTATTAAAAGTGGATATGGATAAAGATGTAGAATTTGTTCCATATCTATAATTGGGTTGTAAAAATATTAGTGTAATTCAATTTTTTTTGATTCCATTTAGAATGTGAGTTTTGTATTTTAATTTGTTGGACGTATTAACCACCATGAATTTGTCTATTATCTTAATTTCATAGGAAAAGTGAAATTTTGATTTGACAAGGAATATATATCAAAAGAGAAAATAGATGTGTAAAGTAAGGATTTTCTTCGCGTAGTTTACACTATCTATTTCAATAAAGAGGAAATAAATAATTCCTTATAATTTCAAACTAATAAAATCCCTTAATGTAGGTTAATCTATAGAAGGTTATAAAAGGAAACATTTTTGGAAGGATAACTCTAACAGATTAAAATATAGCATGAAATATTCTAGTTAAAGGATTAATAACTTTAAACATAATAATAAGTTTATAAACTTATATAACTACCCTAAAATATTCAAATAAAATATAATTAATACAACATATTATACGTTAATGTTCGCATTAAATGTGAATTGAATGTTAGAATAGATTGTGTAATAAATAGTTGAATTGGGAAATAAAGATGGAAAGATTGTAACTACAAAAATAAATAGGCAATAAATGTGCAATAAATTAGGAGTTTCAATAATTTAAATAAGTTATAAATGGATATAATGGAATCGATTAATGAAATTGGTAGGTTAACCATGGAAAGATAAATAAGAAATAATGGTAATTTTGAATAAGATGTCTTTGGAAATATCCGTTAAGGTGACAATCATTTATTTTGCACAAAATGGACATATATGGGGATAATAAATAAAACTTGCTAGGTAGCAATTAAACCTTATAAGGCAGCATTATCATTAGAATAAATTATAGCCTTAAATGTGCAAATAGAGATAAGTAGACTTATCTAATAACAAAGCTTAGAATGATTAATTGGACTTAGTGGGTTAGGATGCAAGGTTAGTAGAGTTACACAATAGAAGTCTGCCTTCACTCATAGGCTACCAGTAGTGTTATACACTATTTCAGATGTGAGACATCTCCATCCAAAGGACCTATGGGAAAAAGGGATATGCCCTAAAACATTGGACCTGCTTTAAGGATTAAAGGTATTAAGTGGTTGTTTGAGGGAATGCCTCTTTACTTTATATGAAGTATTAAATGGTCAAGGTTAGTTGTTTGAAACTATAAAGGATACCTTAGAAAGGTCCTCTTCAATATGGAGTATTAAGTGGCCGAAGAGATTCTCGTGCAATATCAGCTATATAGACATCAATGAGGAGTCCGCCTTGGATTAGGTATTAAATGATGGGGACTTGGCTTGAATAAGGTTTTATATGGTCAAAGTCTACCTAATTCCATTAAAGAGGTATTAAGTTGTTTGGGTACTATCTCTCACATGGCTAAAATAATATTAGCGTTACATGCGCCAATGGTATATTATAAACCCATATATAGGGGTGTCGGTCTTTGTTGCTAAGACCGATAGACAAAAGTTGATGATGCGAAGGGCCCACTTTGGGGAATAAGGTATTAAATGGCCATAGGTTCTGCCTTCTCCCTATTCAAGAAGTGCTACGTGGATGTGTTTTGGGAAGCGTATGCATAATAGGCATATGCCAATATTATACCTTGGAGAATATTAGGCAGACATATCGTACGTCCATTAAACAGATTAATCGTAAATAATAACACATAACAATTAAATGGAAACCAATCGGTATGAGTTTGTGTAAGGGATAAAATGCAATTTCCAATCATCTGAACTTTGTCCTGACCCCTTCTATTTACAACATATATGATAGATTTAGAGGAACATGTCATTGGAGCAAGATGGAATGATTGATGGAGAAGTATTCTTATTCATGTTCGGTACTGACAAGAGGATTGGATGTCTAAGGAATATCATTGATTCCAAGGTGGTACCCTCGATCAGTATTTATATCCTTTTTTTCCGCTGTGAGTGTAGTTTGATCGATCTCTTATATGCTCATGTTTACTATAGATTACCAAAACTAATGGTATGTACCTTAATCGACTTGGGTTTCGATTTTTGTCGAAATTTTAGGCCATTAAGGTGCGGGTTGTTACACCCACGGCATCGAACAGGATCATGTAAGGAGGGGGAGACCAAACCAAGTGGGGCACATAGGGAAGACCAAATCGCGTCTTGGCATGGGAAACCGAGCAAAGCATGGGAGATCAAGCTAATGCCTGAACGACCAAACCAATGAAGAGGATGTATGAACTTGGCCGACAAGTTGACCACATACATTCCATGAACCAACCTACCCCTAACGAGGATCCCAGTCGAACAGAATAGTGCATATATGGAATGAAGTCTACACATATTAGGAAATTATTAATTACATTTGGCACATTCAAAATATTCCACCTAGGCATGTTATATAGGGAACCTATTGGATTGACCTCCATATACCTTCATTCTAATAAATACTCAAGCTTCTAACAACAATATAGGAAAATTCTAGAGAGCCATGATTATAGCAGTAATAGCAAACAAATCTAAGCTAGCAAGAATAACCAAGCAGAATCAGCTAGTAGGAAGAGCCTAGTAGGATCAACTAGTGGGAATAGCCTAGCAGGATCAGCTCGCAGCTAGTAGTAACAATTAGTAGGAACACACTAGCAGGAAGTGCCTAGCAGGAATAGCCTAACGGGAGTAGCTAGCAAAATTATCTAGCAAGAATAGTTGGTAGAAACCGCCTAGCAGGAACAATGTAGAAGGCAACTGCCTAATTGGAACTACCTAGCAGAAACCAAATAGGAATGGGCAGCCAAGAATATCAAAAAAGGAGTAGTCGAACAGACTTCCTTGAGCTATATCTTACTTTCGATTGAGCTTCAGATCATTGAATCTTATATCTCGGACATTATATCAAAGATCCATAGAAAGAATATTGAAAATGGACAATGAATGTAGGCACATTCTAGCCGAACCACTATATGTGTTCTTTACTTTACTGTAATTTACTTTCTACATAGCCTAAATGTGATATGTTCTCCAAAAACCAATCATCATACTAGTATAACAGCTGTATTATACAACCCATATCCATAACTCTACAATAAATAGATTGATGGTGTTTTGCCAATTTTTTATGCAAACAGAACATATTGGACATGTTCTTACCTTATTGTTTTTCCAGACTTGATAAACATTAAATAAATTAATAAATATGATTAATTAGTTAAAATAGAACAATATTAATATAATATGTTTTTATTGAAATCAACTAAATTGGATCTAGTAAAACTCATTAGACTTCATAGGCCTAATATAATCCAAATAGGGTAACAATTTGAAATCTACCCAATTTACCCAATGTCGACAGCCCCAGATCCTTCAGTGTGTGCATATAATATGTGTGCGCGTGCATGCACATGCGTGTTCATATTTGCATATGTGTGTATATTTCTGCCTAAATGTGCTATATATGCGAATTAATTTAATTACACACATATATAAATATATAGTATAATATACATACATACATATACATATACGAGACATGTTGCTAACCGGCCCAGTTCCTTTGATATTATTGAGAAATATATGCATACATAAATATGTATATTATTAAGAAATAAGATAGTATTTATTACGCATACATGTATCTATACATAAATATTCTGCATATGTGAAATATCTACCTAGATAATATTAGCTATAAAATATATCATTTTAAAGATATTTATCTGATCATAGTAATTGATTAAATTTATCGTCAAATTAGAACCTATTATCTACAATCTCCTTTTAGTTTAAATTTCAAATAATAATCAATGTTTGAATCACCAATGTATAAAAAAACTATGTGTGTGTGTGTGTATAACGGGGAATTAATGTTTGAATCATGTTTAAATGATAATAAATAAATAAATTTTGAAAACCAATAACAATATATTAAAAAATTATAAATGGGCGAACTTATCAAATCTATTGAAAATCAATATATTAAACAGTTATATATACATACATACATATATATATACATATACCAAGAGTATATACATGTATGAAAATCTTTTTTTTAGTGGGCAAACTTATAAAATTTATTAAAGGGTTTGGATGACATATGTTACCATCAAATATCCTTTCGACCTTTTCGAAACCTTATTGAATAGAAGACAAAGAAGAACAAGAGAAAGAAGCTCTAGCAAGACCTTTCAAAGGAGCCGAAGGGATGCACAACCAAAACTAGAAGCATCACAGCCTTTCGAAGGGGTTGAAAGGGTTGAAAGCACTCTTCCGCTTCAAAAGATCCCCTTTCAAAACAGTTGCTTCCAGATGCGTGAAGACCTTTCGATTGAGTTAAAGCAACACCTTTCGAAGATAAGGAACGACAACCTTTATATGCACATCAAACCTTTCGAAACCAAAGGTTTTGCCTTCACTCAAACACTTAGAAATATAACTTAGATGGAACAACCCTTTAGAAAGAAAAAGTAAGCCTTTCAAACTGGTCGAAGCTTTTAACATCTAGGAAGATTCTGCATCAGTTCACAAGCATAAGTTTGGAAGCTACTAACGGCATCGAAACCATCAGCATTTCAACACCTTCGGAATACCTAGAAACTGCCTATCGATAGAGTCGAAAGCTTTTACCTTCATTCCTATGACAGCAAAGCAACATAAAGATGAAAAGGCACAGCCACTCCTTTCGATGAAGACGGAGGCATTGGAGCCTATTTAAAGGCATTGTAGAGGGGTGAGCCAGTGTCGAAGGAGTCGGAAGGTATCTGAAGCCACTTCCCGATCAAGTCGAAAGCACTGGGTCAAAGGCTTACTTCCCAAGAGGTCTGTTTTAGGGGATCCAAAGGCTCATTCCAAACTTGTATTTTCTTAAATTTGCAAAGTTATAACCCTAATTTGTAAATTAAGTTAGGGATAATTGTTCAGCACAATCATATTTGGATTAATAAAAGGGAAGATTTCAATACTTCTGATTATATAATTGTTTGAAGGTCTTTTACAGGCTTTAACTATACTTTTCAGGTTTCATCTTCAACGAAAGGCTCCTTTCAAGTGAGTTGGAACACCAGATTTTCCAATTAATTCAAGTCCTTAATTACAACCCACAATTCTCCAAACACTTACCTTCTATTAAGTCGAAACTTTAACCCAAGCTTGTCTACTTTAGATTCCAAAAATAAACCTAAGCCACTAACTAGCAAGCTTTCAACAAGGTCGAAACACTCCAAGACACCTTTCCCTTGAATCTTTGAGGCCATTCCTCTAATGTTCCAAAACTATTTCGAAAGGAAGCTTTTGAAGAAACAAACAAACTACTTCAATCGACTCGAAAGTCTAAAAGAAACAGAATTCAAGTATTTCGACTGGGTCGAAAGGTTAATAAGAAAATGTTTCCACAAAAGAGACCTATTTGAAAGGTTGAATCAAAGGGAAAACCCACATCCTATCTTCCTCAACTTAATCAAGAGAGTTCAAAAAGGATTTATCTTTTCCTTAAACTCTATTTTGGGGTGTTGATAAGTTTTCTTGTTAACATTTTGGTGCTAGAAGGAGGGCTCAAACCTCCGACTCTGTTAATCATCCAACACCACCTATCCCTAGCCCAATCCTACTTCAAGCTTAAATACTTAAGACCTTAATTCATCATGATAGCAAAATCAAAAGATCCGAGCAAGGACTCGGAACTACACTTAATAGCATTATCCCCAAGAACAACTCAAGATTCTAAAATATATGAAGAGCAAATGCTAAGATTGGAAGCTCTAAGAATTTTAAAGAAGAAAAGAGCAGAATCGTATGATCTAGAAAAATAGAGCTTAAATCCTTTCCATATTGGCCCCACCCCTATCTTTTCCTTAAGACAAAATACAAATGGAAGTGACAACTTATTTGACCAAATAAGGAGAAGGATTCAACACTATTCCAAAGGTACAATCTTTGAAAAATGAATAATGGCGGATTACAATGCCATTGTGCACAAAGGGAAACAAGCTACAACTAGAGCACTTCCAGCACATGAACTCCAAAAGGTGTTAAGAAAAAATCATCGATGAGGGTGAAACCATGAAGCCAAGTAACAAAAAACCTAAAAGCCATTCTCTAGAAGCAAGCTTCAAATCAATGCAATCTAACTACATCCATTGAGAATGTATACTTGCTAACTAAAGATGAGCTTAACTATTGGCCATCACAGAAGAAAAGACCAAAATATGAAAGGAATCTGAGAGGATCCCACTGCCATTAGCTTATGATGAATGATCATGAAACTAACCACTGCAGATCCTTGGAACGGATGATTATCCACTTTTTCCGTCTGGGCAAAATCAATGAGTTTGTAAAGAAACACTGAATGAGGTCAATAAGGGGTTACTTTTCTAAAGAGAATCTACATGGTTAAAATTGAAATGCTCCTTTTACTTTGACATTACCTTAAACGCTCAAAGCCTCTGTTCGTGCCAAGTTGGCCAGGGCAGAGCACCTCCAAGAGAGAGGAGTGTAAGCCTTTATCTGCGTCATGTTATGGCCAGGATAAAGCATCGACATGCCCATTTCCGTGCCACGCTATGGCCAAGGCAGGGAACCTCCTGAAGGGAGGAGCGTAAGCCTTTATCCGCGCCACGCTATGGCCAGGATTAAGCATCGAAAAGCCCCTATCCACCCTCACGCTATGGCTAGGGCAGGGCACCTCTTGGAGGGAGGAGTGTAAGCCTTTATCCGTGCCACGGTATGGCCAAGTTAAAAAATCGACAAGCCCTTATCCTTGCCTCCGGTCAGGTTAAGGCGCCTCCTAGAGGGAGGTTGGGCAAGTCCTTAGTTTCAGCTTTAAAATGAGCTAACCAAGATCACCAGACAACAATGGACTAACACATCCAAGCCTAAGAAGAGGCTCATCAAACAATGGACTAAGATGTCCAAGCCCAAGAAGAAGGATATCAACAATGGACTAAGATGTCCAAGTCCGACAAGCGGCACATCGAATATGGGACTAAGGCATCCAAAGCCCGAGAAACAACATATCAAATGATGGACTAAGACATCCAAGCTCGAGAAGCAGCCAGTCAAACCACAACTACACAACAGTCTAAAGGGTTTACACATGTCAAAGAAGACAGAATTTAAGGAGTAGAAAGGAACTCTGCTTATTAACACCCGAATTTGGATTTCGGGTTTCTCATTTCTAAACTTCATTCATTAATCCCAAATATGGGTTTTGGGTCATTCCTTATTAAAATATGGGGATTTACTCATTAATACCAGATTCTGGGTTACGGATCTTTCAATTCATCATACCCGAATCTGGGTTTCGAAACTATTACCGGAATTCACTTATTAATGCCCTAATCTGGGCTTGAGATTTCTTTCACGAACAAAATCATTATGGACTTCTAATTATCTACCACTACTACCCCAAATTTAGGTTTAAGGGTTTTATTATGAAGATCAATTTTGAATTTCACTCATTAATGCCATCTTGGCTCAAAATTTCGATTGAAGGGATTATCATGGATTTTTGGATATTATGTGCTTATACTCTAAATCTGAGTTCTGAACTTCTTATTTTAACTTCATTTATTAATACCTGAATCTGGGCCAATATATTTCTATCACAAGTGTTTGGACAGTGATCTTTGAACTTCTGTTACATGGTCGTTATTAATTTATGTCGATTATTTCCAGAGGATGACTTTCTAAAACATCAATATCATTGGTTGGAACAATGGATGTTTACGATCAGACTTCAAATATTTTAGCAATATGGTTAAAGTTAAACGCAAATACCTCTTATCATTACCAAAGATGAAATTCAAAACATTTCATCAAGAGTGATTACTTTTCATTTATTATCAAATCTTGATATGATGATTTATTAATAACCACGAATAATGTGGATAAACTCCTATACATATTACAAGCAAATAGTAACAGATACTGCTTATTTTTTGTTTTTCAGGTAAAGCGAAATAGTAAAGATAATTGAAAGATCTTTCAAATACATAAATCATGGTACAAGCTATCAAATAGATGTATCAGAAATGACATTACAGGAAAGGACCACAGTCCATTTAATATTTATAAAATTTCTATAGTTTTCATAATCTATGCCATTATTACAAGTGTATAGAATAAATATATACATAACTTAAGTCATGAACCGCTTTATTTAAATACTCGGCAATTAAAGGGTCCATGATATGATCGACAACAATGTGAAGGACCTCTTTTAGTTTCTTCTCTTTCTTTCTTATTTTGTTTTCATCATCAATAATCTCGATATTGGTCTTCAAAGTGCGGTTAAAGGCTTTGTTTGCACCTTTAAGGGTTTTATTTTCCCTTTTCTAAATTAGCAATGCGCTTTAAGAGAAGATACTTATCGCTCTTCAGCTTTTGAATCCTAGCTGCATATTCGTTTATGCGATTTGAGTATCTTTCTTTTTTTTGTTCGTCAAAATACTTCATCATCTCAAATTTAAGTCTCCTACACCACACTCCCATTGCTTTTTCGTCTAAGCCTGTAGGAGGATTTGTCGTAGTGGGAAATTTCTGAGCAGCAAGGGAAGTAGACCTTGTGGATTTTGTGATAGAAGAGATAGCTAGAGAAACTGGTAACTCCATGCTTGAGATGTTATTCCCCATGATGAACTCTAATGATTCGCATTGAGTCTGGTTGTCTTTTAATTTCATCTCTAAATCGCTTATTTGTTGAAGGAGTTCTGACATTTTGTGATCGAAGTCGAGTGACGCATTTGCTTGACTTGACACTTTAATGTGAAAATCACTTCATTCTTGCTCTTAACATCAGCCTCTAAATTGGCAATTTGATCGTTAAGATTTTGGATAATTGTTTTCTAAAGAAAATATCATCTTTACCACTTTAATTCTTCAGTATCACCTTGAAAACGAGTAGGTAAAGTATCGTCAACAAGTTTTCTCTTTTCAAGATCCGCTAGTAACTTGTCTTTAATATTGACAATGCGAGATGCCGAATCTAGAAATTGAGATATGGAAGATAACTGTAACTCCTATTTAAACAAAAAAGAAAGGAAAATAAAGTCCAGACTTAAGTAATCAATTTCTTTATTAAATAAATAGAAGATTACAACTTAGATGACAATGAAACTAAAAGAAAACAATTGGACATTTTCTTTACATCTGAAGTTGGGAAACTGCATTTATAACTTTATTTAATGAAGTAGAAGAAAGGATAATAGTAGAGTCAAAAGGAATATTGATTCCTTCTGGAGTAATAACCAAAGGATATTTGCTATAGTCTCATTCCTCGGTAGGAGGACTATCACGTTCATATATTAATTTGGTATGGTATGTCTGAATCTCTTTGAGTATCTTTCCTTTTCCTCACCAAGAAAATTGAAGCAAAGACGAGGATGTTCCATGTAAAGTTTTTGTAAATCTTTAAGAATACAATATCTGGCAAGTTTTGAAGATTTTAAAATTGGTTCCTTTTTCAAGATAATCTCTTCTTAATCTAACTTATTGGCTCAGATAATCTCTAGAAACAAGGTTTCTAGAGGGACATTCACTCTGTAATAAAGCAATGAAATACAGCTAAGTATGGAGGGAAAATTAAAATAAACATTCATAAATCATTATTATTGCTAATTACAACTATTCGTCTTATTTATACAAAATTGATTTTGTAAAGAATTCCGGAAAAAAATTATCCTTGTAATATTTAAGTTTATCAGAGGGTATGTCTTGAAGAATTGATTTTACTCGAGGTAGATTCCAACATGCTCCAGGTGCAGATCGGACCCAAATTCATCCAGGTATCTTTTGTGTAGACGCCTAAGTAAACCCCTACCATGGTCCCCTAAATATGAAAAATCTATGATCGAGTGTCTACAATAGACTTTATATAGAAAATCCATAAAGATATTTCGCTCCTCAATAAACATCCAGAAAAGTGTGATCAACTCTCGATTCTCTTTTAGAAGCCTGTCATAACGAAAGTGCACCCTCCTCATGCGTGGGGCAGCTTCTTGATGTTTGAAAGATACTAGCACTGCCGCACTTCTATTAGTCTATCATATTTATTGGAGAGATGTTATGCTCTTTTAATTGTTTGTCTAACTCCCTATATAAACTATTTATCTCCGCTTGTTTTATTTCAAGCTTGGTTTTATAGGGGTGAACAGATTTCCTTCTGATCTAAAATAAGTAATTTAAACTATCATTACCTTGGAAGCAAAATATGTTTAAACAGAGAATCCCATACCCGAGATACGGGAATTGGTGCCTGGGAGACCTGCTTTTTCTTTTAACTCTTCCACATTAAGTGAATCAAGCTCGCTTGAGGGCCAGAAGGTGCAGGAGATTTAGGCAGGATCGCTTCATGAGGATGTGGGAAATGCGGATTGCGAATCTTAAGGCTAGAATTAACACTAGAGGGGGGGTGAATAGTGTTATAAGGAATTACTAATTCTTTCTGAGTTTATATTAATTTGAACACAAATGTATGCAATATTCAGACATAGATATGATTACAGAATCAAACACAGATGTAGATATAAAGTAAAAGCAATAAAGAAAAGAACACACTAAATTTTATACTGGTTCGGAGTTACCCTACACACAGTCCCGCAACACAAGTACGGATTTCCTTTTAAAATCAATTCTTACAATTACATCCTCGATTTCAAGGTCACAAGGTACACCGCTCCAGATTCATAAACCTCTGGGTAGAGATACTTGATTTTATGGGCAACAAGTTCACCCGATTGATTTTCCAGGCTACAATCACACCTTTTCTCGCTCGATTGATTACAAAGAAGTCTATAACTCTGAATAGCACTAGGATCTTGTTGAGATAGTCATAGAGAATCAAACCAGAGATGATCTAGTTAGATTCAATGGTGATTTCGGCAGAGTAATGGTAAAAATGTATATAAAGAAATGTGAAAGAAGAAGAGGAGTGAAATCAGAGAATAGATGAATGTAAATTCGTTTAAAACAACCCCTATTTATAGTAGAACAACAGCCATGTCCATTCGCGAAAGGATACGACGAATAGACGCTTCCTTTGAAATTCGAACTTTTGAAATAAACTGTCACCTTGTCGACAAGGGTTCCTTGGAGTTGTCGACAGGCTTAAGTTATTTTTGGCAATTTTTTTCTTTGAAAATAACTTCTATCTTGTGTTAAAACTATTTTAAACTTTATAAATATACTTAACTATAGTTAAAATACATAAATAAGTATAGAGAATAATATTCTGGTATATATAAAATTTTACTATAATTTTATATTTAAATCTAAATATAAATATTAAAAGTTAAATATATTTTAATTAAAAGATAGTGATAATTTGATATATAAAGATTATTTTTGGGCTAAAAGTATTTTAAAACCAGGATGGATGTTTTTGATTTAAAAAAGAAGATTTTGAAATCATCTTGAAAACAAGATATAATTTTGTAAAACATTTGAATAAAAGTTAGTGGATACAAAACAATGTTCCACTAGATTTTTCGTAGATTCCATCCTACTTAGGGTTCCATCCCTTTAACGGGCTCAAAGTGAATTCCATTCCACGAATAAAATGGATTTTAAGATGTCAGTGCTTTTCTAGGTGTTTTAACAAAATTATTTATATTGAAATCTTGAACTCTAGATAATCTTGATACTCATGATCCTGAATCTTGATATCTTCGATCTTGAGTTTATCAGTTCTTGAATCTCTATACTGTCCAGTCTTCATTCTTCGGTACCTGTATATATTTCCTGCATATACATATATATCTAAACAATAATGGTAGTATTTATATTTTATAATCTTATTCTAAGGTTGTTGTCATCAAAACCAACTTCTTAGGGACTAACAATCTCCCCCTTTTTGATTATGACAACCTTTGTTAATAAAATATTACTTCTATCCTAATAACTCCCCCTAAAACTAATAACTCCCCCTTAATCTATGCCTAACTATCCTATTTTATACCTCTCCCCCTTTGTCATCAACAAAACAAAGTTTAAATCTATACAACTCCCCCTTAATCTAATATTATATGACATGTGATTATAATGATAGTGTTATCATAAATAATCAACACTTAATTCTGAAACTAAAATTTAGCCCTTAATTACGAACTATCCTAACTAAGAATCCATATATGATAATACTTATGATAATGTGAGAATTCAAATGTAAGAACACAAATCATTTATTAATTATATATTGTTATATCTACATTTGCATAAGTAAGATCATATAACGATAAGAAAGAGAGAAAAGAAACTAATGTGTATCCTTGACAATGGGAGATCTATGAATCGAGCAATTTGGGTAGTGAAAACAGAAATTTTCACGTTGTTCGACTAGATTTCCTTCCTTGTCAAAGCACACTTCGCCAATGCAAACAACTTTGTCGTCATCTTCAGCGTGCTCTTCTTCCATGAGGGCTTCTTCTTCTTCTTCTTCCTCGCTGTCCTCTTGCACTTGAACACCTGAAGATTCTTCATCAATCAAGATGGGATTGGCGTGATTGTCCATTGGAAACTTTTGCAAGTTTCTAAGGATTTTGCCTTGCCGTTCTTGTTCTTGGGCCATTCTGATTTGCACTACTTGAATTTTAGTCATAAGTTGTAGTGCATCCTTCATGGAAACCTCCATTTTTATCACTCATGCAAGCGTAGTTCGTTGAAATGGTCTAGTAGAAGGAGAAACGAACGAAAAGGTTGAATTTTTATTTGATTTGGAGGAGGAGGCCATTGTTTTATTAGTTTTAGAAGTTAGATCAGAGAAAGAATAGAAAGAATGAACAAAATTTTGAACTAAGAAGACTATATAACCATCCATTTGAATTTTGGTAGGAAAATTCCAAAAGAAAAATTCGTTATATGTCGACAGGGATAAAGGAGGGTTGTCGATAAGGTACTTATATTTTTGCTATTTGATTTATTTTAATTTAATTTTTAATTATACTTGTTATTTATATTCTATATTTCAGTTATTGAACAAATACCTAATTTTCTTCTTAATTTAGTAAATATAGATTCATTTAAGGGTTTTGTTAAGATATCGGCAATTTTGTTCTCGGATTTGATATAATCGAGAGTAATTACTTCCTTACTTATATTCTATCTACGAAAATGATGTCTGATATCAATATGTTTAGTTCGAGCATGATGAGTAGGATTTTTGGATAAATTTATTGCACTAGTATTATCACAATGACTTGGTGATTTTGAGATATTTAAACCAAAATCTTTTAAAGTTTGTTGCATATATATTACTTGAGAACAAGCCAAAGCAGCAGAAATATACTCTGCTTTAGTTGTTGATACAGAAACTGTGTTTTGCATTTTACTAAACTAGGAAATCAGAGAATGGCCAAAAAAGTGACAAGTTCCACTTGTACTTTTTCGGTCTGATTTACAACCAGTATAATCAGCATCACGGTAAGATATTAATTCAAAAGAATCACTTTTAGGATAAAATAATCCATAATCAAATGTGTGTTTAACATATCTTATGATACGTTTTACAGCTTTTAAGTGGGTCTCTTTAGGCTGGGATTGATATCTTGCACAGAGACAAACACTATGCATGATATCAGGTCTACTAGTAGTGATATAGAGTAGTGATCCAATCATTCCTCTATATAATTTTTGATCTTCATCTTTCGAGCGATATTCTTTACTTAGGTACTCATTGGTTTCCATGGGAGTGGATTTTCCACTTGCAGTTGTCAAACCGAATTTACTAACTAGGTCTTTAGCATATTTTTCTTGACTGATAAAGATACCATTATCTGATTGTTTTATTTGCAATCCTAGAAAGAAGTTTAATTCACCCATATGACTCATCTCAAACTCTTTTTTCATTATTTCAGAAAATTCTTTATTCACTTCAAAATTAGTTAATCCGAAAATGATATCATCTACGTAAACTTGTACTAGTTGAATATCATTTTTATTTCTTTTAGTAAAAAGAGTATTATCTACTTTACAATTTCAAATTTTAATTGTAATAAGTAAGATCTTAGTCTATCATACCAGGCTTTAGGAACTTGTTTTAGACCATATAGAGCTTTCTTAAGTTTGTAAACATGATTTGGTAATTTTTCATTTTCAAAGAGTGGTGGTTGTTCAACATATACTTCCTCTTTTACAAATCCATTTAAAAAGGCACTTTTAACATCCATTTGAAATAATTTGAAATTATTATGATTTGCAAAAGCAAGTAGAATCCTAATGGCTTCTAATCTTGCTACGGGAGCAAAGGTTTCATCACAATCTATTCCATCTTCTTGACAATAACCTTGAGCGACTAACCGGGCTTTATTTCTAACAACTTCACCTTGTTCATTCATTTTATTTTTATAAAACCATTTAGTTCCAACTATAGTTTTATTTTTAGATCTAGGAACAAGTTCCCAAACATCATTTCTACTGAATTGATTTAGTTCTTCTTGCATAGCCAAAATCCATGAATCATCGGTTGATGCTTCTTTTGGATTTTTAGGTTCAATAGGTGATATAAAGGCTACATTGCTCATTTTACTTAGTTGATTTCTAGTTGTAACAACAGATTGCATATCTCCTAATATATTTTCTATAGGATGATCTCTCAAAAGTTTAATCATTTTATTATGTTGATTAATTTCATTATTAGTTTCAGTTGACTCTTGATTTTGAGTGATTAAATCCTCTTCATCATTTGTATCTTCAAAATTTTTGAGACGTTCATCGAATGAATCATGCATTGTTTCTTCGATGGTGTTATTTCTTAAACTAAACACTCCTGTATGCTTTACTTCTATTAGAATATCCGATAAAGATACCTTTATCGGATTTAGGATCAAATTTATCTAAGTTATCTTTTGTATTTAAAATAAAACATTTACTTCCAAAAATTCTAAAATAAGATACCTTAGGTTTCTTTATGTGAAGAAGTTCATAAGATGTCTTATCAGTTAAAGATCTAACTAAATTCTATTTAAAATATAACAGGAGGCAACAAATGCTTCTGCCCAAAAATGTTATAGTAATTTACCATCTGAAAGCGTAGTTTTCGCAGACTCTTAAATCGTCCTATTTTTACGTTCTACTACTCCGTTTAGTTATGGAGTTCTTGAAAATGAAAAATTGTGAGTTACCCTACATCCAGTCCCGCAACACAAGTACGGATATCCTTTCAAAAACAATTCATACAATTACACCCTTGATTTCAAGGCCACGAGGTACACCGCTCTAGATTCACAATCCTCTGGTTAGTGATACTTGATTTTACGGGCAACAAGTTCACCCGATTGATTTTCCTGGCTAAAATCACACCTTTTCTCGCTCGATTGATTACAAAGAAGTCTATAACTCTGAATAGCACTGGGATCTTATTGAGATAGTGAAAGAGAATCAAAGCAGAGATGATCTAGTTAGATTCAATGGTGATTTTAGCAGAGTAATGGTAAAAATGTACATAAAGAAATGTGAAAGAAGAAGAGGAGTGAAATTAGAAAATATATGAATGTAAATTCATTTAAAACAGCCCCTATTTATAGTAGAACAACAGCTATGTCCATTCATGAAAGGATATGATGAATAGATACTTCCTTTGAAATTCAAACTTTTGAAATAAACTATCACCTTGTCGATAAGGATTCCTCGGGGTTGTCGACAGGCCTAAGTTATTTTTGGTAATTTGTTTTTCTTTGAAAATAACTTCTATCTTGTTTTAAAACTATTTTAAACTTTATAAATATACTTAACTATAGTTAAAATACATAAATAAGTATAGAGAATAATATTTTGGTATATATAAAGTTTTATTTTATATTTAAATCTAAATATAAATATCAAAAGTTAAATATATTATAATTAAAAGATAGTTTAAAAACAAGGATAATTTGATATATAAAGATTATTTTAAGGCTAAAAGTATTTTAAAAACAGGATGGATGTTTTTGAACTAAAAAAGAAGATTTTGAAATCATTTTGAAAACAAGATATAATTTTGTAAAACATTTGAATAAAAGTTAGTGGATATAAAACAATGTTCCACTAGATTTTTCGTAGGTTCCATCCTACTTAGGGTTCTATCCCTTTAACGGGCTCGAAGTGGATTCCATTCCGCGAATAAAATGGATTTTAAAATGTCAGTGCTTTTCTTGGAGGTTTAACAAAATTCCTAACTAAATTATTTATATTGAAATCTTGAACTCCTGATAATCTTGATACTCATGAGTCTTAAATCTTGATATCCTCAATCTTGAGTTTATCAGTTCTTGAATCTCTATACTGTACAGTCTTCATTCTTCGGTACCTGTATATATTTCCTGCATATACATATATATCTAAACAATAATGGTAGTATTTATATTTTATAATCTTATTCTAAGGTTGTTGTCATCAAAACCAACTTCTTAGGGACTAACAGAGGAGACAAATCCTTTTCAAAGGTCTTTGTACTATAACCTCCATCTTTTTCAGAAGCTTCGGTTTGGCCACCACCGCTGTTGCCAGATCCTCGACCTCCGTTGATGTTATAGTCGCCATCATCATCGTTATCAATGTCATTATCATCATCATTGTCACCCCCTCCTCTTTGACGACCTCATCTTTGTCATCTTTGTCTTCGGAGTCATATTCGACTTTGAAAGAAAGAACTACAAAGGAAATAATTTTGCAAGCGTCTACCTCCTCCCTTTCGGCAACTTCACCCCCCTGTTCCATCGTTTTAATTTTATTCATGACCTTATCGACAAGAGCAGGGACGAACGAGATGAATCTCAGATCTGGGTATTTCTCCACGTTATCAGCATGTGCGTGCATTAAAGCATCCTCGAAAGAGTTCATAATAATGTCTTCAAGAGAAGTGTCAAGAAATTGTGACACTAGCTACTTAGTAACGGAAATGGTGTCGATAGCCAGTTTTAGGGAGGCCTTGTTCTTTTTCAGCTTTTCCTTTGATGAGGATTATTTAGGTGCCATCCATGCCTTTTCCTCTTTAGATTATTTTAGAGTCATTGTCAATGCTAAGTTCTTGTCAGCCAGAAGTTAGCGAGCTCTCATCTCCCCTAAGATAATAGATTCTGACTGGGAAAGAGAATCCCTCAATCGCTCTAATTCAATAGCGGCTTTGTTCTTCTCCGTAAATAAGGAGGGAATCCGATTGTTCAAGTCAGAAATCTCCTCTCGAAGATTAGATGATTTGGTAGAGGACTTTGATGAATTTTCATGCAATAAAAAAAAAACTCTTGGAAATCTGAAAGAAAGAATATAACGTAAGTAAAAGACTTAAGGAAAAATAGAAATAGTAAAGTTAAGTAATGTAAAGCATACCAAGATTTGTTGTTCAAACAAAGATCGATAGTGACCCACTTAATAAGAAACAGAAGATGGTGGCTGAATTGAAGTGAATGATGAAGAATTTAAGAAAGAACAGACCGTCTTTTTGAAATCACTCGAAGGCGTTGAAGATGATGGTCCAGGAAGATTAAGCACTTGAGTAGGGTCGAAGTCCCTAAGGCCTTTTGCATCTGCTCAATTATGGTTGGAGAGCTGGAGATGACGATACGAAAGAGTGGATCAACCTTAGTGGGAGCTTCCTTAGGTTGATCACTAGGAGCTTTGGTGTTCAGACTTTCTAAAGATTTGTCGATATCAATTCCCCTTCGATTAATGGTGGAAAATCAGGAACTTCAACTACTTTGGCTCTCTTTAAAGGTGGTTCCACGGTAGACGTTTTAACTAATTTTCTTTTGGCAGCCATCATTGACGTGGCAATGGCCTTGGAAAAAGACATCGCATGAGAAGTTGAAGAGGGAGGTGCTGGATCACTTGTAGGTTTTTCAACCCGAGAAGCAATTGTAGAAAATTCTAACAAATTATAAGTTAGGAAATTTTTTTTAAGAAATAACTCAGCAACAAACAACAGGTACAATGTTTAAACTTACCAGAGTGATCAAGGCATATAGGTGACATTTGGGAGAAGTCTGTCGGATCTCCTAAAGAGAGAAAGCGTTTGCTACGGGATGATGCTGGACCAAAGGAGGTTGGTCAAGAATCCTTTAACCCACAGGCGAGAGAGAGTAGTTTAACAAATTTGTTGGATTTAATAGCGTTAATCTATATCCAAATCTTGCCTGAAGCTGCAATCAACGATTCTATTGTTTTCTTGTCTTCTGCCTTTAGTTCTTTAGCATGAGCACCTGATAAAAAGCATAGGTCAGTAAAAGGAAATAAATAAATAAATAAATAAATAAGGAGATAAAATCTAAGATTAACTTATGTGGAGAAGAAAAAGTTCCGCTAATGTTAGGAAAACATTTAACGTAGAAAAATTGAGTTTCCCAGTCTCAGAACTTGTTCACTCTCTAGGAAATCGGCTTTTTTGGAGGGTTGGCCCTGAAGATCTGGTTGTTCAAATTGCTAAGTTTGGCCAACCATAACAGATAATTCAAAACCTCGAGATTGAGCGAAGGGATTCCGGGTTCCAATGCCATAAGCTCTAAAGAAAGGAGATATGTATAGACATTAGGTGAGTGCTGAATAAGAGAAATCTCCAGGTAAGCCAAGAACTGGCATAGGAAATCTAGAAAAGGAAGGAATCCTTCGTGCCAGATATGAACTGTGGTTTAAGTGAAGAATCCTTCTAAAGGAATGTGGATGGCATCGTTTTCAGAAAGGGGGATGGCCTCTATCCCAGTGATTCCCAAATCGTTCAGGATTGCATCCACTTCATTTTGAGTGGATACCAAGGAATGTTTTGAGATGGCTTCGATTTTTTGGTGAATTCATGATTCTACCAGGTGAAATCATTTTAGTTAGAAATTATAGTATGATATAAAGCTAACATTCTTTAAAGGATATTGAAAACTCATCATAACAATTAGAATATCAAACGAACAAAAACATGAAATTTCATATCCTTAGAAAAATGTTAAGATTAGAAAAGTAATATTTATTGAGCTTTCGATAGAGTCGAAAAGAAAAATACGAGTCAGCACACTTTAACAATGTCGAAAGCCCAATGATAAAATATGATGAGCATTCGAAAGAGTCGAAAGGGAAGAGGAAAGAACACATCCAATAAACACACTTCAACAACGTCGAAAGTTCAATAGAAGTTTTATTATCAGAAGAAAGTAGTTAAAACTAATACAACAAATTTTAAAAAAAAGTATACATACTGCAAACATTCAATAAACAGGTTGAAAGAGTCTTTCGACAGTATTTAAACCCATGGACTTAGTTTCTTCTAAGGTAATGAGAATGTTGTTGAAACCTTATATGCTAACTAAGCGAAAGATGTCGAGTTTGAATCATGTTGACAAGAAAATAAAAGAACTTGGGACGTTTTGATTATGTTGGAAAAAGATAACGCTTGAATCCAAACCAGTTAGAAAAGGTTTCAACAGAGTCAAGAGGTGTTATATGGTTTCGAAGACATAACAAAATAAAGTTTAAATCAATATAGTAGGTTTCGTCTAAGTTGAATACACTAGGTTCCGTCTATGTTGAAACATTGGATTTGCAACTTATACAAAGTATCTTTTCTTCAATCCCATTTAAAAAATATGTATTTTTAACTTAAACAAACTAGGAATAAGTGTGTACTAAAGGTGGCGAAACCCGTTAGACAAAGTTTATGCTATTGAAAGAGTGAATTAAGTAATTATCTAATAAGATATAATAGCCAACCTCTTCGAAAAGTGCTTGAATGCGTTAACATATAAAATTGCTTTCGAAAAGGTTGACTGCATGCTACCTATACTATATAACCTTTCGACAAGGTAAGTCAAATGAAGCACTACATTACCTTTCATCCCCATCGAAAGAGGCTAAGAAAGCAAAATGAAAGTTGCCGCCTTAATCCCTTTCGAAAGGATAGAAAGGAGAATTTGTGGTGCCAATTTTTGATTCGTACAATTCCAAGTAAAGGAACAGGAAGTTCCTTCTTCCCCAAATCTGATATCAACCTAAGAATTAAAAAATTAATAAACAAAAGGACTAAAACACAAATCAATTATTTAAAAATCATTATGATGAAAATTCAAATTCTGTAAGAACGGCAATAGCATTAAAGTTTGAACCTGGTAGGATTAGATGAAGAGCAACAGAAAAATAATTTGAATCGAGCCATGAAATTAAATTATGGAGCATTTACAAGCATATAGAAGATTAAACAATTTTTATTGGGTTAAAGCAATAGTTCAGATCCAAAAGAATTTCGTTGTAAAATAAAAAATTTGAAAAGAAAACTGAGATAATATCAACTTACTTTAGAACTGAATTTCGGATTGTCGTTGATAAAGAATATTTGAGGATTTAGGAACTATGATTTTTGCTTGAAGATAATTTTCAGTGCAGGTGAATGAAAGAGATAAAGAGGAAATCTTATTTATAAGATAAGTCAGCAAGGAAAGCAGACTGCCCATTTGAATTTAAATGAAAGGCCCAAATTCACACGGGAATATGAAAAGGTAGGAAATATTGAAGGTTTCGAGATGATTGACTTGAAAAGTCAAAGGCAATCCTTCATAGAGGGAGGCAAATGCTACCACCAAATATCCTTTCAACCTTGTCGAAATCCTATTGAATAGAAGATAAAGAATAACAAGAGAAAGAAGATCCAGCAAGACCTTTCGAAGGAGTCGAAGGGATACACAGCCAAAGACTAGAAGCATCACAACCTTCCGAAGGGGTTGAAAGGGTTGAAATCACCAATCCGCTTCAAGTGATCCCATTTCGAAACAAGTGCTTCTGCACGCATGAAGACCTTTCGATTAAGTTAAAGCAACGCCTTTCGATGACATGGAACGACAACACTTTATATGCGTGCCAAACCTTTCGAAACCCAAGGTTTCGCCTTCACTCAAACCTCAGAAATACACCTTAGATGAAACAACCCTTTCGAAAGCAAAAGCAAGCCTTTCGAACCGGTCGAAGCCCTTAACATCCAAGGAAGGTTCCGCATCAGTTCACAAGCATAAACTACTAACAGCGCCGAAACCATCATCATGTCAACACCTTCGGAACACTTGGAAACTGTATTAATAGAGTCGAAAACTTCAACTTTCATTCCTTGTGACAACAAAGCAACATAAAGAAGAAAAGGTGCAACCACCCCTTTCGATGAAGATGGAAGCATTCGAACCCATTTGAAAGCATTGCAGAGGGGTGCACAAGTGTCGAAGGAGTCAGAAGGTATCGAAAGGCACTTCTCGACCAAGTCGAAACCACTAGGTCGAATGTTGCCAACCCACATTTATAAAAAAGACCCAAGGGGTTTGTTTTAGGGGATCCAAACTGGCTCATTCCAAACTTGTATTTCATAAATTTGAAAAGTTATAAACCCAAATTTGTAAATTAAATTGGGGGTAATTGTTCAGCATAATCATATTTGGGTCAATAAAAAGGAAGATTTCAATACTTCTGATTATATAATTGTTTGAAGGTCTTTTGCTGGCTTTAACTGCATTTTTCAGGTTTCGTCTTTGATGAAAGGTACCTTTCGAGGGAGTTGAAACATCAGACTTTCCAAGTAATTTAAGTCTTTAATTACAAACCACCATTCTCCAAACACTTACCTTCTATTGAGTCAAAACCTTAACCCAAGCCGGTCTACATTAGATTCTAAAAATGAACCTATGCCACTAACTAGCCTAA
Organism: Allium cepa; assembly: GCA_030765085.1. NCBI lineage: Eukaryota > Viridiplantae > Streptophyta > Magnoliopsida > Asparagales > Amaryllidaceae > Allium > Allium cepa. The sequence continues at coordinate 595,579,832 of CM060928.1, forward strand.
CTTTCGACAAGGTCTAAACCCTCCAAGATAAACCTTTCCTTTGAATCCTTAAGGCCATTCATCTAATGTTCCACAAGAATTTGAAAGGAAGGTTTCGAAGGAACAACCAAACTACTTCAATAGACTCGAAAGTCTAAAAGAAATAGAATTTAAGTGTTTTACCTGGGTCGAAAAGTCAATAAGAAAAGGTTTCCATAAAAGAGACCTATTCGAAAGGTTGAATCATAGGGAATACCTACATCCTATCTTCCTCGACTTAATCAAGAGATGTCAAAAAGTATCGACCTTTTTCTTAAACTCTACTTTGGGGTGTTGACAAGTTTTCTTGTTGACAACATATTTAAAGCGATGATTAAGGAATTCACCTTAATGAAAGTTCCTGATTTGTACATGTCAAAATTTATAGATCAACCTTTAAAAACTCTTTTTCAATTTGAGCTATAATTTACAAGGCCTAAGTTAAATTGCTCTAATGGAGAGATGAATATGCGATGAGGAAGAGCACTTCTCTCTTTTTCTCTGATTAGAATTAGTCTATGGGGAATGAGACCTTATATGTCTATTTATGGTGGGAAACAAATGTCATAAATATCTATTTAATCTCCACTTGGACTAAATCCATTTGATAATTCCTCTTACCCGTACATGGTCGGCATAACATGTAAATGAATGCAAAATTCATTTTATTTAATTCGACAATTATATCTGTATATAGATTATGGTGGGAAATAAGTGTATGTGATCTCGTATTATTTTTCCCTACTTGACCCTTCATTTCATCCATATTAGTGCCAACCATATATGTCGAATAATAATATATAACTTAATTTATGGCTTTAATGTATATGCAATTTTAATTATTTAATAATGCCTATTTTAATTAATTAATTAATTACCCATTCAAATTAGATTAAACATATATAAAAATTATACACATTTTATTCAATCCATTTTGATAAAATTAAAAGAACACACACATATAAATTATTGATACAAATCTAGTCTATAATAATTTGTAACAGTTATAAATTATTTTACTTAACATTTGGGTCCAATGTTACAGTTAACTGTTATGTAACTTATAGGGGGCTATGATCATCGGAATATTTAAACCATTAAAATACGGGAGCATGTGCGTACTTTACTAAAGCATAATAAAGATGACAAATTCATACAGTAATCAATTATTTAGGCGAAATCCTACTTCATAATCATTTTAAAGATGCACATTTATGCAATGATATTTGTGCATGTTTTCCTCATCGTAAAACAATATAACTTAGACGTCTAGAGTTAGGCCATCGATAAAAACCATAATAACTTCCTTATTTAATTACAAATTGAATTCTGAAGTTACTTTGTTCAATCACAAGCAATTATCGATTAACCGAATTTACTTTAGCCAGTGATTTCTAACCTAAAGTCAAAATCAATTACAGTGACACTATCCTTGAATATTGAAAGTGATGAACTCTCTCTTGAGTAGTGTTTCAATTCAAGTATATGCTCTCATACCCAACTACGATCTTAACATAAAGTCATATCATGCAATAACTCATCATCAAAGTAAGCCTTAGTATAGAAGAACCACAACACCCTCAAATCAAAAGACTATTGCACATCATCACGTGCAATCCTCCAATTTGTTTTACATATAACTGACCTAAACATGACTTTTAGCGTGTCATTTTATAGTTGATCTACAGCAACTACAAGTAGTAACCTCTTGGTTTCTCCAGTGGTCGTTACTAAATCACCATCTATTGTATGAAGAGCATTACATGCACTAGTCTCGCATGTGAATCGATATCCCTTTCTTAATCACCTTGACTAAAAGTATCTAAAAACAAGTATTTATTTGTGTATACCAAGAGAGATTTTGATCGATGTGCGATAGCGATGTGTATTTTGACTCACTACCATAGTCACATAATCAACCGTTTTGATTGCACAAGGAAGATATACTAAGAGGGGTGTTGGGGAACCAAAGGGAAGGTGGAAGGTAAGTTTGGATGGGGATACTCAATTTGTGAAGATTAGGATTGGACTCTCGATTGGATATGGTCTGCGAATGGATGAAAGATTGCTTGTGTCTTCTCTCTATAGTAATGTGATGGATCATTTGTGTCACTATACATTTGAGAGTACCATAAGTATGTGTTGTTTGGATTCATAGTTGTGTGTTGTTTAATACGATTTTTGTATAGCCTTTTTAATCTTAGATATAATTGTTTGGTAGTGTGACATACTTACTCTATAATTAGTAGTTAGTCTATTATATCATGTATAAAATATTATGAGTGTAGAAGAGTGGGACAAGGGTAATGTGGTAGGCATGTCACGAGGTCACTCTATCCGGTAGCGGATTGAGATATAACTATTATTTAAACTAGTGTATGTACATTAATTTATATATTATTGTATTTTAGGTAGTAGGATCACTCACATAAGATTTAACCTATATATTTGTCTAATTTAATCGACTGTTAAATAGCTAACTGAGTGGGACAACGGACAGACATATGAGAACATTTTGCAATTATTTTATAAAAATAAGATAACTATCTCAAATGACTAATATCAGTTGAATATCAAGGTGTTGGGTTCAAGCACTAGAGATGGGAGTCGTCAAAAATATTAGAGGTGCAAAATACATCCTTTCAAATGCGATTTCACATCAAATTTAATAGATCGAAAGTATAAATTTAGAACTATCAAATATGTTAAAAAAACATTTGCATGCCAATATATGGATTTTTTTTTTCTCATTTAAATTCACTTTTTAGGAAGTTGAGTCAGTTCAAGTTGTTGTTTGATAGGTCTTCCTTCAACCACAAAGGAAAATCAAAATCTCATCACAAATTTTGGATAAAGCAAACTTAAGTATTCTGCTTAATATAAACCATGCTCTTCACACCATAAAGATGCATAGAGGTTTCATAATCAATGAAAATGGGTTCTAGCTGGTTCAAGACAAAGCTAGAAAAAGAAAGAGGTCAAGAAAGGGTTCGGGAGTTGCCACCAGCTTAGATCAACAAGGTAACATAGAGAGGAGGGGAGATGAAGGAACTCAAAATCCTCCTAATAATGGTGCTAAAAGAAATGATAGCTTCGATAATAGTAGCTCAACTACCACCTCAATGAACAAGGTACAAGTGCCAAAATCTCAGGAGGAAATTATTGAAAAGGAACCATTGGTGGAAAATGCAATTTTGAGTGCATAATGGCAATCAAGATCAATAACAAGGAATATGAGGTGATAAGAGAGTCGGTGTGCAAGAGAATAGAGGAATGTTAGAATAACTTTATCCTTGCTAATCTGTAAAGGCCAAGTCATATTTTTTGTGTTTAAAATCTTATATTCAAAGAGTATGGGAAACTATCGGAGAATTCGATGTGTACATAAGAGAGAATGGATTCTTCTTTGTTAAATTTAATGATTCAAATTTTTTTGAAAACATTTCTAAAAATGGACCATTTTTTATGACTACAAACTCATCATTATGAGAGGTGACCTAATATGCTAAAATTGGATAGAGGCTTATTAACATCTATGTCGATTTAGGTCAGATTACCTAGTGTAAATATGAAATTGTTGGATCATGAGCGTTAAGTGCCATGGAAAGTATAATTGGAAAACATATTAAACTTAATGCAGCCAAAATCATGAAGTTGACACTAAATATTGCTCCTATTCTAGCAGAGGTGACTGTAGACGCATAATTACTAGATGGAATACTTTTAACACATTATACTAGAGAAAACATTACACAAAAAGTGAAATATGAATGGCTACCTTCAAAATGTGAAGTATGCATGTATTTTGGGAACACAAAGGAATAGTGCGGTACAAGAAAAGCTTGGGCACCAAAGAATAGGAACTAAGAAAATCAAGAAAATATTCAAAGGAACTAAAAAAAGTGTTGCAGAAACACCGAACATAAATATCTAGTCCAACTAAGGAAAAGCGACATCAAAAATGCTTTAGATTCAACTTGCCAATTCAACAAAGAAGGTATTATTATCAACAATAAAAATATCCATATTGGAAATAATACAAACCAAGAAAGTAATATTTTGCAACAACCCACTGAACAAGTTGTTCAGATCATGGTTGAGGATGTTGAAGAAGTTACATAAATGCAAGACGAAAGTATAACAGAGAAACGAACAACAATAGGGAATGCAAAGAATAAATAGGTCTTCGAAACTAGAATCCCTCAAGTTCAAATTCCGTATTTAGTTATGTAACAACCCACAATCTATAATGTCCTGATCCACGTTTAGAAGAGGCACTGGCATCACAGATGCCATTGACAGTGGATCATTCTGAAATAAAATATAAAAAAGATCACAGAGCTATCTAAAAAATTACTACACTTTCAGAAACTCACGGCGAAAGGAATAAAATATAATAGTAATCAAGAATATAATCCCGGATAAACAAAACAATATAGTGTAAAATAAACTTCAGTTACAATATCTTTGTATATTGGTAAAAGAAACAATATAATGTCTAGAAATAAATAAAATATACTAGCAGACTGCGAATAAATAAGCCCATGTCCCCATCACACCATCATGCCTCCAAGTAGCCACCAGACCAACTATCAACCTATCAAAGTATAACTAAAAGGGAGAAAATGATAGAGGGGGTTAGACATATGTCTGGTGAGTGAAACGTGTCATATAAGTGTATACTAATAATAAGCTAATAAAATAACACCTAAGCTTAAAAACCATATATTAACCCGTGTCACCTACATCCAACAAGTCAGCTAAACATAGTATAAAATATAGTGACTTCATATGCTAAAGTTTCCCTAAAATACATCCTATACCTAGTCATATGCATAAGATTTGGCCCAAAGTCCCAACTTGCTTACTGAAAACCTATGTGATTCGCTACTGAGAAACTATGTCTCTGCCTGCTATCGCCAAATCATACACTGAATAATCTACATGCTTGAAAGTACCACATTGTCAAATCGTATGCGACTTAATATTGGAGAACTACATGTCTCAATCTGCTATCAATAGACGTTAATGGTCACGCTGAATAAATCATTCCCTTTGAAAAGTGTACCGTAATACCAACACTATCAAAATTGCCATCATCAGACGTCATCGGTTACACCAAAGAACACTTTTCCTCTAAAAAAATGCACCATAATGCCTACGCTATCGAAATCGCCGTTATTAGACATCATTGGTTACACCAAAGAACTCATTTCGTCTGAAAAGTGTACCATACCTGTCATCGTCAATCGTACACCGTGAACTCGGCTCCTTTTAAAAATGCACCACAATGCTATAGTTAGACATTACCGGCTACATCGAAGAACCCATTCCTCTAAAAAAGTATTGTAACAACTATCATCATACGTTATCGTTAGACATCACTGATTAAACCGAAGAACTCATTTTCTTTGAAAATGCACTGTAACCCAAATACTCAAAATCGTCATCGTTAGACGCCATCAGTTACACCGAAGAACACATTTCCTTTGAAAAATGTAGCTATTATAGCTGAATTTTCCGCGTTCTGCGAATATACTTAGATGATCGAATTGGATAAGCGAGTGACAAATAAATGATCCAAGGACTTAGGAAACATCATAAAAATGCATGAAATAGGAAATTTAAAAATACAGTTGAATAATTGGAAAGATATGTTCGTCCATCACAAGAAGGCCACAATCAGCACTCTCTTGCGGTCATCTTTATCTAAAACCGCCAGTAAATCCACACACCCAATAGATTCCACAGTCTCTCTAGTGAATCCCTAAATTCGATACTTGCACTGCTTTAGATCCTAACCATCCATCTTCATTTGATTATAAGCTCTTTGAACAATATATTTACAGAACATCATCGTTGATGAGAACTTTCCTCACAGTTGCGGGCCTAACTATGGCCGATATGACCAGTGGGTCAAATGTAGGTGTTTCGATCTAGTTAGCATCACAGTTTGTAAAAATAATATCACCTGTCATAGTTTTTATTGCTTTGTTAATGGTTCGTCTTTGACAGCATAGCAACTCTCCCACACAACATGCTTTAAAGAACTCTCAAACATTTCCATCTCATTTCAGCTTTTCTCAAACGAATAAAGGCCACCAGTAATCGTGTTAATAATAAGACTTTTTCCAAGCTACCTTGCCTCATCATCACTAGGCCCAGTTGGCCCTGTTGGAGCAATTGTCCCTTGGGTTGAGTATTTGCTTGCCCACCTTCCTATAGGGTTTTCACATACTGTTAAATTTTCTTTTCGAATTAGACCTTATATCACATCTTGCAAGTGTCTACAATCACTAGTATTATAGCTATGCGTCTCGTGGAAACGACGGTACTTCTTGGACCTTTTCTCTCTCTCAATCGACTCCCATGAAGCTAGCTTCTCGTAATTTTCGGTGCCCTGCATTGCAAAGTAAATGTTTTAAAATGTATCATTCGATGGCCTATAATGCTCATGCTTTGTAAACCTTGGACGTTTATTGAAGTCCGGCTTTCTACCTCCATTACCCTAACTATTTCTCATCTAATTATTACCTTTATTTCCTACACTAACAATGAAATTCCTAGAACTCTCTCCAGTTTGTTTCACATCCATATTACTTTGAATCACCTCAGTTGACTGTCCACTACTAGCCTTCGCTGCAATCGTACTTGCCTCATCTAAGCGCAATATTTAGTTGTCGTTCTGTAAAACTCTTCCATAGTCGGTGAAGGTTCCATCTTTAACCATTTACTAGAATTCGTATCGGGATCCTTAATCAAATCCATCAAAAAAATGTCCTCTTTGGCATTGCTTACTTCAGTCATGTTGTGTTAAACATGATTAAGAAGAAGTCTTTTAAGGACTCTCCAGAATTTTGGAAAAGGTTTGATAATGACATTACATCTTTTGAATGGATTACATGCAGTTGGAACTTCTCCATAAATCTCCTAGCTAGTTGTTCGAACGAAAATATGAACCTCAATGGAAGATGAGTGAATCACATTGTAGCAACACCTTCTAAAAATATCAAGAAACAAAGTCATCTCACGACATTCATTGCTTTTGTTGTGTCCATATGCCATTCATATTTTAACAAATGCTACCTTGGGTCCATTGTTTGGTTATAGGACAACACGGTAGGCATATTGAACCTTAGGATACTCCTCTTACAAAACCTCCACGGTAAACGGGTACCTACTAGGAGAAGAATCCCGATAATTATTATTTCTATGCTGGTTTTCGCTCACCAGCTTCCTCACTATATCTTCCAAAAACTTCACCCTATTGAATCCACTAAACGATAATAATCATAGCCTGCTCTGGGTGTTTGACTCTGCAAATGGCCTCGGTTGGTTCCATGATATCTAGTTTGATTTGCCTCAGGGAGATCCGTTCATCCAGTCGATTGATTTCTACGATTTCTACACGACGGATCGGCAGCAGCAGTCCAAACTCCATCATGTTGGTAAGCTACAACATGACCAATTCCACCATTAACTCTACCATGCTAATTAACTACTCCACCATCACTAGGGCCAAAATTACTCAGCTCGGTATTGACCTGAAAGGTTGGTTTGGTACTAAACTTGAGAATTTTGGTATTGAGCCTTATCTAAGCTAATTTTTGATGTTCCATGCTCTTTTATTTTCTACTTCCATTCTTTATCATTGTGATAATCCGGATTTCTTTGGCATCAGATAATTGTATAATTATCTGATTTAAACTATTGGAAAATAATAATTTACAGATTTAACAAATAAACTGGTAATTTATAATATCGAAATGTATATAATTGGATTTGAGTTATAATAATACTGGGTTATAGATATGAGAAAATTTATAACTATTGTAGTAAATAGAAAAAAAAATATAATATAGTTATATGCAAACTTTATGATATTAAAATTGTAAGTGTTTACATATACAAGTATTAATGTGTATACATCTATATGTGATTGTTAAGTCAGACTAGATCTACAAATCCCGATATTAAATATTGTTTAATTTGTTATTCTCAAAATAACAATGATAATATCTAGTTTTTACAAACATAAATAAACTTTGTTAGAAATAGGATTTGTTATTTTTAATTTTAATAAGATTTATATATGTATCTATATATAATTTTATTTTTAAATTGGAGTTTTATAATTTAATTTAAATTTGAATTCAATGTTTTGAAATTTTAAAGAATAAATACTTAAAAATATTAGAATAAGCTTATATTTATAATTTTATTTATTTTCATTTCTTTTTAATTTAAAAAGAGATAAATTCATCTATATATTACTTAAGAAATAAAAATAAGATTTAAGAGCTCTTATAAAATAAGTTAGAGTTTTATAAACAATTTAATTTAATTTAAAATACACTTAAATTACATGTAAGATTCTTAACACACCTAGTGACAAGTGTTAATAAAATTAGACAAGTGGCAATGAAAGTTTTTAGAATATAAATACATCATACTTAAGAAAATATATAGGCTGTACATATTTCTCAAACCCCTTTTTAGCTTTTAAAAAAACAGCAGAAAGATCAAAGCAAAACAAAATCTGGGACTAAAACAAAGCTTGCTAACAAACTTCATACCAGAAGAATAACAAAGGGGCAACAAGCAGATTTTCAAAATCCAAGATCCGTAGCAAAATCATCAAGCAAGTCCAGTCAACTGCAAGAATTCAGTTATCAGGCTAAATCATTTCAACCAACTGTCAGATTCCTGGATTCCTTTGCCTTGCATGTGCAGGTAAGTAAAACAATGCTTAAAATTTGTTTAAATCTGGTGCATGTGAAAGATGATGTGTTATACAGTGGTGTTTGAATTATGCTGTAGAGAAAAAAAAAAGAGAATTGTAAGAGTACAAGTCTAAACACATATATATCTCTGTTCCAGTTTTGAACAAAAATCGAGTTATTCCTCCCTGATCATTGTTGTCACTTGGTGTTTAAATGAAACTTGTTTGATGTGATGTAATACAAAAGATAAATATATTTACAAGCAAAATTATTAATAAATATTTAAAAACAATTGAAATTACAGTAGAAAATCTAATTCAAGTAAAAACCGATGTGAGTAATTTCGTATTTGGATTTCATATTCAGATTTGAATTAGAAAATAATGATTTTTAAAAATCATTTCATAAATTTTAAGTTTGTTTTTATGGAGAATCTCGAAGTTGAACCATATTTGAATTATCATCAAATTCTGACGATCTCGACGCTCGGACGTGTCGGGGTTGAGACCAGGGATTGTTGGTTGATCGCTGGTTGTGGGAAAAATAATCAAAATTTTTTTAGAGTATCATGGTGGCGTGGCGAGATTAATCTACGGTTTAGCAGAGTTTTTATTCGAGGATGATTTCGAGGCTACTGCGGTTTTGTCATCGCGTCGAACTTGATCGCATGAGGGGGAAATGGATATGACGGCCGTGGCGCGTCTCTAGATGGGACGGTGGAATATCTGGTAGGGGAGGTTGTCGATACGGCGAGGATATGTCAACTGGTTGAGGGTCCAGCGTGAAATGAATTGTTCGATTTTGATCTTCGTCTCTATTGATGATGCTGGGCAATTGGATGGACTATGGAAGTCATGGTCGACTTGGAGGATGGCTGGAGAGTTCATCGGAGAGCGTGGTTACGGCGTGCACGTACACACGTGCACGTCGATGTCTGGGTTGATCTGGGTATGGGAATGATGGTGTTTTCCTCGGGTGCGTGTCGAGAGGATTTGTGAAATTCTCGAGGTGGAAAGGTTCGAGTGGAATTGTTGGGAGGCTCGAAGTTATGTCCGTGTTTTTGAAGTCAGGGCTCGGGATTTCTTTTTACTCTCGTTGCCAGTTTTTTGTTTTAATTCATCTTGTACTATTTTAAGAAGGAATTATATAGGTACAGGTTGTAAAAGAAGCATTGTAACTGAAAAATTATTCATGTATTGAATTAGTGAGGTTTAAGTAAAGGTCAATTAATCAATAATTTCTTAATATGAGTAATTAGTGGGTAGTTGATGATTGTAATTAATATAAATCATTAACTAGTGATTATAATGATTAATTGAGATAGTCAATTTAAGATAATTAATTTGTAAATTAATTAAGAATAATCACTAAAGGAAATTGATTAAGTTTAACTACTTAATTAATAGAGTGTGAATTACATAGAGTAAGTAATTAATGGTTTGGTGTAATTCAATAAAAGGGTAATTACTCAATGAGAGTGATTAAAGGTTAATTACTTATTGTAATTAATCAAAGAATTTGTTAGTTAAGAGGTTAGTTAACTAAGGTAGCTATTTAATTACTAATTGTAATTAATCCATATTTATTGATGAATGTGATGGGTTTAAATAAGGAGGATAATTACGTTCTGGAAGTAATTAACGAGGAATTACTCAGTGAAATTAATTAAAGAAATAAGTAATATAGATGATTTAGATTAGTAAATTACTGAACGAAATTAATCAAGGTTAATGAATAAGTGTGATTAATTTAAGGTTTCTTGTTAAATGTGATTAACGAAAGGGTAATTAATTCAGGAAGTAATTAAAGGATCCTTACTGAATATAATAATAAATCAAGGGGATTAATTAAAAGGAATGATTTGAGAATGATTAATTCTTTGGTTTATAATTTATTAATATTAAGTAAATGGTAATCTAAATAATTAAGATTTGTAGTTAATTTAATTAGAGATAAATTAAATTAACTTTTGGAAGTGATAAACCTTGCTTGGGAATGATTGAATAATATTGCATGCCTTAGATGATTGATATCTCGAATATGTGATTTGGAATGCTATGTGATATGCTATGTTGGTATTAAACTAAGATAATTTAGTTATGTATCGATGATGAATTAATGTGGATTGACACTCTACATTTAGAGATTGAATTATGTTTCACTTAAATATTTGGGATAAGATGGTATTGGATTCGAAGAGACAGGAGTCGGTTATTAATTAATACCCGAAACCACTTCGATTAATTATAGATTTCTATGTGAAATCAATAAGCTGGTTTGGAATGATTTAAGTAAATTGGAACATTTAATCTAAAATTTGACACTTAGAAATTGATGTGTGAAATAGGTGATGTCTATAACAACCTGTGAAGTTGTAAATTGATAAATTTCCCGGGTTTATATAAGTTGTATGCTTTTGTATTCCATGTTAGATGGGTTTACTCACACTGGTTTCCAGCCTGACCCGGGTGTTATTTTGATGTAATGCTCGGGTCAGACAGCGTATTACAGATTTTCAGGTAAGGATGTTCTGGAGCTCAGAAGGCGAGCTGGATGGCTGGAACGTATGGAGCGTACCCGCTGTGTTATATAGTTATATATTTAGGACATGTTGTTTTATAACGGTCATGTGTTGTGTAATTGTTATAACTCTGATATATGAAAATGTAATTGTTCAGATACAGTTCTTTTTGTAAACTGTTATTATGTGATATTATATTTTGATCCGCTGCGAATGTGAGGTTTTCTGTGTCTTGTTTCTGTTTCTTTTTCTTCTATCTCTTCTTCTTTCCTAACTATCTAGAAATTTCGGGATCGAAATTTCGGGGTCGTTACATTTGGTATCAGAGCTGAAGGTTAAGTGAGAAACCTTGGCTCTGGTGGGTATACTCATTAAGGATTGGGAAAGTGGTACCCTAGGATGAGTTAAGTATATATATATGAGAGAGCGTACTTGTTATTTTCTTATATAAAGGTTTTTAAATGATTTCAAAAGTGAATGAATCTTATATAAGAAATAGATTATCTATTACATTAAGGAAAATTGGTTGTAGTATTAATTAAATTAAAAAGTAATAGTAAGAATTAAGTGGTAATAGAATTACGACTAAATTGAAATTAATTTAAAGACAAATTTGAAATGGATTCAAACTGGAATTAAATCTTGAATTTGGGAAAAGTTTCAGGATATGGATAATCAATTAATTTATGTAGTTAATTAAAATTTATTTAATGAGATTAATTAATGGATAATAATTGGAATTGATAAATAAGAAGGAGTTACTTAACGAAGTAACTAGAGGTAAGTAAATTTAGGGACGATTACTTAATGAAGGTAATTAAGAAATAAGTTAATTACCGAATGTGATTAATTAATGATGTAATTAATTTAAAGAAATAACAAATAATATTATTTAATGCATTTGAATGAAATGGTCCTATTTCAAACAAGAGTTATTTGAAAATTTAAAATGAAATTTGTTTTGAAACCAAAGGTGGTTGGAAATAAACTCTAAATGGTAAGTTTTGAGTTTGGAATAAGATGTGATACCCAAAGTGATAAGTTTTTGTACCAACCCTGTATTTTGTAATTATTTTATTGTATATTTTGATTATTTTTAATGTAAGATTTTGATTTAAAAACTTATTTTACTTATTTGAAATTATTAAATTTATTATTTAAATATAATCTTGATTTTTTATGAGTTATAATTCCAAACTTGTGTAAGTTGAATATTTGCCTGAAATGCTGATTTTGGTCAAAATAGTCAAACTGTGACTTTCGACTTAAAATTTTAAAAGTTTAAAATTTTAATTTTTCTTTTATTATGAAAGTACATAAAATTCTAAGAACACCACTTTTCGTTTCGTTGAATTTGGATGTAAATTGTGAAAGTTATACCTTTTACAATATTGTGCGTATATAGGGTTATTTAACAATGACTATTTTAAATTGTATAAATTACTTCTTCTTTTTTATATTTTATTTTAATATGTGATAATATGTTATATTATGTATATTTTGACTTTTAAGTATTTTTAAAATGATAATATAATTTTTCTAAAGTTTATTTGAATTTATTTCAATTTATAAAGCCTAGTTTGGTATTTACTGCATTTTTCTTTATTTAAAATTCTATTTAATAAAAATTAAATTATTATTTTACCATGAAGATGTTTTAAAACCATTTTTAATTCAAATTTTGTGTTTTAATATTTTTTTTATGAAGTAATAAATTTTCCAAAGTCATTGGAGATCTTCTTGTAATTTTTATGTCAGGGTTGTTATTTTTAAGCAATTTCTTATTTCGTTTTTCTATTTTACTTAAAATAAATTATTTATTTTATTTTATTCTTACTTAGTTTCGGTTTTAAATAAACATTTCTGAGTTTATTTTGTTTTTATAAAATTTAAAAGAAAAGGAAACGCAAAAGGTTTAGAAAGTTAAGAGATCTTAAAAGCCTGAAACGTAAAGGCGTTTTATCCATTTCTTTTTGCAATTAATACATCAATTTATCTTAGCCATTCCTTTCCTCATCCTTTGCAGCCGACTCCCTCATATTATTCACGAATTTTCAAGCTCCGAAACCCTAAAAATCATGGCCTCCATCTTGAGAAAAAAATCTGGTAATGGCTACATCTTTTTTCTACCTTTTTCTTCTCATTTTCTATGTATTTTGCCTAGTTTTCTATGCTTTCTGGATTGACCTCTACCACCCACCATCACCACCATAATCTCCACCATCCTCTACCACTCTTCCTTGGCATCATCTCCATCCATCATTTTAGATCCATCCATGGCCACACCTCCCTTGGTGACAAAACTCCACAAAATTTGCAAATAATGTCCAAAACAATGCACTAGCCACCACTATTACTTCACCACCTTCATACTTCACCATGGCCACCACCTCTAGCCATGACCACCACCTTGCTACCACCACTACACTTCATCTTAGCCTCTGTTCAGATCTGAAATTGACATGGCCAAGACTCCATGAACCAAAACTCCACAAAAACAATGCATAAAGCCTTGAAACATTCATGATAGCCACCTTATCACTTCATATCTTCATCCACCACCTTGGCCACCACCATAGGCTGCTACCACCACCTTTTCCAGACCTCCCCACACCCCTCCATCTACTGTCCAAACCTGTACAAGTATGGCCAAGCCCCACTTGACCCAAGGCCGAGCCTTGTTGTGCTCAAAAACTTCATATATGTTGCCTTGATCAATTGTATGCTTCATGTTATAACCCTACCACTCCATACTCCTTCTAGCCGTGAGTTATGGTGCCAAACCTGAGCTATATCATCATCATGGCAGAACCCAAGAACCTCCTAGGCCAAGCATTTGAATGGTTAAAGCAAGGTCAAGTAATCTATTCCTTTGTTGCTTCGTATTTTCATTGTTTCAACATTGTTATGGGTTGAATATTTATGTGTGTATTGTCTTGTTTTGGTTATTGTTTAGAAGAAAAATATCAAGGCTCTCCATTCATTCAAATCAAAAGTCGTGCTGTATCGTGCTTGTCATACTTTTGGAACCGCTTTGTGTTTGTTGTTTTGGTCTTCAGCTTGAAACAGTGAGTCTTTCTCACTCTGACATTTATACTTATGAAAAGTGAATTGATGACAAGTGTTTAGTAATAAAAAATGTTTATGCAAGTTAATGATGATCATATGATATGCTATGCCATGTTATTGCCATATTATTACCATGTTAAAACTGTTAATTTTCACGTGACATCTGATATATGACTGTATATTGTGATATTGACCTTGTTTATATTATTTCTGTATATGATCACACTCCAAGTTCCCTGTTAGAAAAAATGTTATGGGCTGAAATGATAGGCCTGAATGGTTTTAAATTTTTCATTTTGACTTGGGATTGCGGGTTTGAAATGATAAAACCCTGATTTTCTTTGTAAATTATGGGTTGAAATGATATATTACCCATATCACTTTACCTAGCGTAGAAAATTATATACAGGCCCGTAGTTAAAATATGTTTTTCTAAAATTTTAAATATTTTAAAATTTTAATTATTATAATATTTTGATTTTAAATTTAATACAAAAAAAGGATTTTTGTAAATCATTATTGATTTTCTGAATAATTGTAAGTGAAATGAATTAATGAAAAAGTTAGAAATTTTGAACGTAAGTTATTTTGGAAATTTTGATTTAATTATAATTGGAAATTTAATTGAATATGAAATTATGATAAATTTATGATAATTTGAATTTAAATAAATTTAAAGTGATTTTTATATCATATTAATGATTTTAATAAAGTTGAAATGTGAAATGAATGAATATTGTAAGTTGAAATTTTGAAATATAACTAAAACTGGGAATTTATGAAATTGACATAAAAGTGAACTTTTAGTTAAGTAAATAAAAATAAAAAAAAGTTATATTTGGGGATTTGAACTTAAGTGTTAAGTTGAAATTTAATGTAATGGATTTTAAAAATTCAACATTGCAATTTAATAAGTGAATTATTATTAAATCTTTATTTTTGAATGGAAATTTAACTTTATAAAATCATGAATTTGAGGAAAATTAAATGATGTTTATAAATGTGATAAATGTATGATTTTATAAGTTAAAATGTTTTA
The DNA here is from genome assembly GCA_030765085.1 of Allium cepa. Classification (NCBI taxonomy): domain Eukaryota; kingdom Viridiplantae; phylum Streptophyta; class Magnoliopsida; order Asparagales; family Amaryllidaceae; genus Allium; species Allium cepa. The sequence continues at coordinate 595,595,202 of CM060928.1, forward strand.
AATAAAAATATAATTGGTTGAGAAATTATATTGAATATTTGAAGTTAATTGACTGCATTTTGAAATGCTATTAATTACAATGTAAATGATATTACGGCATTTGTAAATGTTGAAGTTGATGATAATGAACTAAAAAGCTAAATTGAATTAAAAGCTATTATAGAAATTTTTGTAAGTGCTATAAATTGTTGAATTTAACTAAGTTTATTCGAAATTTAAGTAAACCCTATTACAACATTTTAAAATGTTGTCTTTTGTTAAATTGAACTGCTTTGAATGTATTTTTCCGTAGCGTTTTCTAAATGCCACGAAAAGTGAATTTTCACCGCGTTGATAAACTTAAGTGAATAAATGAACTTTGAAAATCGAAAATTTTGGAAATTTTATAATTTAATTATTAAACATAATAACTTCATTTTAATGATTAAAAATGATTTTTGGAATATATACTGTCTTGAAATATGGATTGAAATGATATTTTAAATTGAATAAAATGAATAATGATTTGAAATGAATGTGGTTTCGAAAGGATATGATATTTTGATATATTAAATGATTGAAATGTGGTTTTGAAAGATATGATATTTTGACATTAAAATGATTTGAAAAGAAGATCCGAAAAATATGATATTTTGGAATGATTTAATCTTTATTTTGATAAAGATTTGGTTTGAAATAATATTTTATTTTGAAGTATAAATATTGTTTTAAAAAGTCATAACTACGGGTTATAATAACGATTGGTTGTTAAAGAGACCGGGATCGGATATTGTCTTATAGCCGGCCAATACCGAAAACCACTTTAACAACTGTGTACGCGGTGGAGATTCCAGAATGAAGTAGGATGGTGGCGACGTTCTCGAGGTATATATTACGTGGACCCAACTCCCGTGAGTTGGCATATATGACTAAAACAGGAGCTATACCGGGCTACACAAAGGGTCGCACCCTTTCATCGAGCATGCTCCATCGGAAACCATTCTATTACTGTTGTGATTCGATTCGGTGGCGCCACTTTGATTCGGGGGTATTGTTCAAGGTGGACGGAAGCTGCTGGCTTGCCGTCACCACCGTTCCGGGAGTGCAAACAGTGTATTACCCTGGCATTGCCTCGCGTGCCATGTCATATCCTTATATCGAGCCCACTACGATTTTGGTTTTAAAGATCCGACCGCGTTAAGGTTCACCATCCCCTTAACGCTATTTTTTATATGATTATACTTTACTGATTAGACACTTCCGTATATAGCGTATATTACTACATAGTAAATAGTTTAACGGATCCTTAGAGGATGGGCGGTCCCAAGCATCCTTTAAGTTACTGATGCATTTTGTTATTGTTCACTTGAGTTGATTTACAGTTTATAAGTATTTATGTCCTGGGTCGAGGGTTTTGTGTTTTGCTTTACGCTGGGGTCAGATTGATTGAGTTAGCATTCAAGATTCACCTTTGGCGTTGGAGCTTTCCTTGAAGATCCAACCATCTATTTTGTTTCAGTATCCAGTGGTTCAGTGATGTATCTGATTTGTACCTGATGTATCCAGTTACTCTTCTGTTGTATCTTATTTAACTCTGATGTATCTCATATTTATATAGTAGCTTCATGAACTACTATCTCTTTTTCTTCCGATGCATTTTTATATACTCTGTGTCTGTGATCTGTGATTTTTATTTACTGTATATTCTGAGGTTTGCCAAAATTTAATTTACAACACGGTATTTTAAGCAATTCAATTCCGGCATGAGTGTCTGCCTATGCACTTATAATGGATGCAAATGGTTGAAAATACCGAGTCGTTACAGTTGGTATCAGAGCTTTGGTAGCTCTAGGCAAAAACTCAGCATATGGAGTGAATGTATTTACAGAATCACTATCATTCGAGTTTGAATCTCTTCCTTTTTGACTCAATTCGTTTGAATTTTGGAACGTTCCCTACAGTTTCAAAACCAATTCGTATCCCTCACTATTCATCTTCTTTTGACTCTGGAGTATTCCATAACTCTGCTTCGAATGATCTTTCTAGTGAGTCGGCGGTCACGCCAATTTCAAATTGAATTGAAAAGAGGGGAAAACTCTTTTACAATTAGCATCGATTCACCATAGATTTATATCTATCCTTGGTTTAGATGCTAATATCTTTTGTTATTTCAAACTCTAACTCTTGAGATCGAATGTATATTTACCCCAGAAAAATCCACATTTGATCTTATTCTTTAAGCCACGGTTGACCCGGTAAATGTTGCCCGTGATTTATTTAAGCTTATCCACCTCCATATTTTGTTATTTAATTATCTTGTCTTTTGTTTCCAACCTATCTTCAAACATTGTGATTTATACTTGTAAATATATGTTTTTTTATATTGTGTTGTTTGAGTTGTTAATGTTGATTTGGGTTTCCAATCGATTCGTCTGATCAACGATATCGATAGGATTTCTAAAACACTTTGACAGAACAAACTGACACAATATTATTTTAAAATTTTGGTTGATGAAATAAATTTTGGTATATAAGTAAATTTATGAAACTTAATAAACTGATTTAGATTGATTATTTGAAAATGATAATACTTAATTTACCATTTATTGTTCTATAAATGAATTTATAGATAGTTATAAATTGATTTGGGAACTGAAAAGAATTTAGAACAAGAAATTTGAGAATTTAATTTCTGATGGTTTCAAACTTTGTGTTTAAAGTTTTAAAAAGGGGATATATTATTTAAAGTATTTTCAAATAGAATTTGTTTCCAAAGAATTTTATAGTGCTCTTCTCTTTGTTGCTGGAAAATAATTTCGGTGATGATCGCGACATCATCGACGTTCATTTTCGAGTTTCGAAGTTAAGAGACTGTTCTGTAGTCTTGCTACAGCTTTGTTTTGGGGAATTTAATTTGGTTTGAATTTTATGAAATATGACTTGATTTATAATATATATGTATATATATATATATATGATTGAAGTTTGATTTGACATATTATGTATATATTATTACTTATCTCTAAATGGTTTGAATGTAATCGGAAATTTAATTCTTAAATTTTAGCTTGAAGAATAATTTCAATTGTAAAAAGAAAATCAAAAATTTGGATAAATGATTCAAACTTGAGATAATTGAATTGGAAAGTTTTATTTGTATAATACAATTGCATTCCAATATAACTTACCTTAATTTCAGAAGTTAACAATGTAATTGGATAATATACAATATAAAAAGATTTTATAAATAAAATCTGAGTGGTTATAATAATGTTATACATTTAAATTTTAATGATTAACAGGGGTAAATATAATAAAGGGTAATTGAATAACTTACAATAAATTAATTTTAAAAGAACTAAGAATAAAAGAAAGTAGTTATAATAAGTGTAAGTATGTTTAACATAAGTGATAAATATATTGAGAGGAATAAATTTAATTTCGATTAGGAATAAAGAAGAATAAAATTTATTAAGTACATTGTGGGTGTAATAAATGATTATTTTTCAAACTCATGGTTTTAAAAATGGTTAATTTTAGATGATTGGATAATAATATAATGAAATTTGAGATAGTTAAGATTTATTTAACTTGTGTAAAGATTTATTCTCTGTTTAAGTTGAATTCTCCATGCTTTCAAATTCATTTCCTTATTTTGTTTTTCAAACTATCTTTTGGTTGTCCTTATCATCCTTATCTTGCTATAGACCGGTATAGGCATCTTTCTATAATCTTTCTCTTTAGAAATCTTTCTATAATCTTTGATAGACGTTTGGTAATCATTTTGAATCCACCTTTTTCGTGCTTGTGTTCTTGATTCTGGAGGATCTTGGAAAGATCACCTCCACCTTTTAAAACTTACCTATAACAACGGTTATCAGCTATAACTTCAATCTTCTTGTCATCTTATCTTAATCCTATTTCACTCTATCTTTTCTGTGCCCTTCCATACCTTATTCCTTTTCGGGGACGAAAAGTTTTGAGTGGGGGAGAGTGTAACAACCGTGTATTTTGTAATTATTTTATTGTATATTTTGATTATTTTTAATGTAAGATTTTGATTTAAAAACTTATTTTACTTATTTGAAATGATTAAATTTATTATTTAAATATAATCTTGATTTTTTATGAGTTATAATTCCAAACTTGTGTAAGTTGAATATTTGCCTGAAATGCTGATTTTGGTCAAAATAGTCAAACTGTGACTTTCGACTTAAAATTTTAAAAGTTTAAAATTTTTATTTTTATTTTATTATGAAAGTACATAAAATTCTAAGAACACCACTTTTCGTTTCGTTGAATTTGGATGTAAATTGTGAAAGTTATACCCTTTACAATATTGTGCGTATATAGGGTTATTTAACAATGACTATTTTAAATTGTATAAATTACTTCTTCTTTGTTATATTTTATTTTAATATGTGATAATAAGTTATATTATGTATATTTTGACTTTTAAGTATTTTTAAAATGATAATATAATTTTTCTAAAGTTTATTTGAATTTATTTCAATTTATAAAGCCTAGTTTGGTATTTACTGCATTTTTCTTTATTTAAAATTCTATTTAATAAAAATTAAATTATTATTTTACCTTGAAAATGTTTTAAAACCATTTTTAATCCAAATTTTGTGTTTTAATATTTTTTTATGAAGTAATAAATTTTCCAAAGTCATTGGAGATCTTCTTGTAATTTTTATGTCAGTGTTGCTATTTTTAAGCAATTTCTTATTTCCTTTTTCTATTTTACTTAAAATAAATTATTTATTTTATTTTATTCTTACTTAGTTTCAGTTTTAAATAAACATTTCTGAGTTTATTTTGTTTTTATAAAATTAAAAAGAAAAGGAAATGCAAAAGGTTTAGAAAGTTAAGAGATCTTAAAAGCCTGAAACGTAAAGGCGTTTTATCCGTTTCTTTTTGCAATTAATACATCAATTTATCTTAGCCATTCCTTTCCTCATCCTTTGCAGACGACTCCCTCATATTATTCATGAATTTTCAAGCTCCAAAACCCTAAAAATCATGGCCTCCATCTTGAGAAAAAAATCTGGTAATGGCTACGTCTTTTTTCTACCTTTTTCTTCTCATTTTCTATGTATTTTGCCTAGTTTTCTATGCTTTCTGGATTGGCCTCTACCTCCCACCATCACCACCATACTCTCCACCATCCCCTACCACTCTTCCTTGGCATCATCTCCAGCCATCATTTCAAATCCATCCATGGCCACACCTCCCTTGGTGACAAAACTCCACAAAATTTGCAAATAATGTCCAAAACAATGCACTAGCCACCACTATTACTTCACCACCTTCATACTTCACCATGGCCACCACCTCTAGCCACGACCACCACCTTGCTACCACCACTACACTTCATCTTAGCCTCTGTTCAGATCTGAAATTGACATGGCCAAGACTCCATGAACCAAAACTCCACAAAAACAATGCATAAAGCCTTGAAACATTCATGATAGACACCTTATCACTTCATATCTTCATCCACCACCATAGGCCGCTACCACCACCTTTTCTAGACCTCCCCACACCCCTCCATCACTGTCCAGACCTGTACAAGTATGGCCAAGCCCCACTTGACCCAAGGCCGAGCCTTGTTGTGCTTTAAAACTTCATATATGTTGCCTTGACCAATTGTATGCTTCATGTTATAACCCTACCACTCCATACTCCTTCTAGCCGTGAGTTATGGTGCCAAACCTGAGCTATATCATCATCATGGCTAAACCCAAGAACCTCCTAGGCCAAGCATTAGAATGGTTAAAGCAAGGTCAAGTAATCTATTCCTTTGTTGCTTCGTATTTTCATTGTTTCAACATTGTTTTGCGTTGAATATTTATGTGTGTATTGTCTTGTTTTTGTTATTGTTTACAAGACAAATACCAAGGCTCTCCATTCATTCAAATCAAAAGTCGTGCTGTATCGTGCTTGTCATACTTTTGGAACCGCTCTTGTGTTTGTTGTTTTGGTCTTCAGCTTGAAACAGTGAGTCTTTCTCACTCTGACATTTATACTTATGAAAAGTGAATTGATGACAAGTGTTTAGTAATAAAAAATGTTTATGCAAGTTAATGATGATCATATGATATTCTATGGCATGTTATTACCATATTATTACCATGTTAAAACTGTTAATTTTCACCTGACATCTGATATATGACTGTATATTGTGATATTGACCTTGTTTATATTATTTCTGTATATGATCACACTGCAAGTTCCCTGTTAGAAAAAATGTTATGGGCTGAAATGATAGGCCTGATGGTTTTAAAATTTTCATTTTGACTTGGGATTGCGTGTTTGAAATGATAAAACCCTGATTTTCTTTGTAAATTATGGGTTGAAATGATATATTACCCATATCACTTTACCTAGCGTAGAAAATTATATACAGGCCCGTAGTTAAAATATGTTTTTCTAAAATTTTAAATATTTTAGAAATTTAATTATTATAATATTTTGATTTTAATTTTAATAAAAAAAGGATTTTTGTAAATTATTATTGATTTTCTGAATAATTGTAAGTGAAATGAATTAATGAAAAAGTTAGAAATTTTGAACGTAAGTTATTTTGGAAATTTTGATTTAATTATAACTGGAAATTTAATTGAATATGAAATTATGATAAATTTATGATAATTTGAATTTAAATGAATTTAAAGTGATTTTTATATCATATTAATGATTTTAATAAAGTTGAAATGTGAAATGAATGAATATTGTAAGTTGAAATTTTGAAATATAACTAAAACTGGAAATTTATGAAATTGACGTAAATGTGAACTTTTAGTTAAGTAAATAAAAATAAAACAAAGTTATATTTGAGGATTTGAACTTAAGTGTTAAGTTGAAATTTAATATAATGGATTTTAAAAATTCAACATTGCAATTTAATAAGTGAATTATTATTAAATCTTGATTTTTGAATGGAAATTTAACTTTATAAAATCATGAATTTGAGGAAAATTAAATGATGTTTATAAATGTGATAAATGTATGATTTTATAAGTTAAAAAGTTTTAAATAAAAATATAATTGGTTGAGAAATTATATTGAATATTTGAAGTTAATTGACTGCATTTTGAAATGCTATTAATTACAATGTAAATGATATTACGGCATTTGTAAATGCTGAAGTTGATGATAATGAACTAAAAAGCTAAATTGAATTAAAAGCTATTATAGAAATTTTTGTAAGTGCTATAAATTGTTGAATTTAACTAAGTTTATTTGAAATTTAAGTAACCCTATTACAACATTTTAAAATGTTGTCTTTTGTTAAATTGAACTGCTTTGAATGTATTTTTCCGTAGCGTTTTCTAAATGCCACGAAAAGTGAATTTTCACTGCGTTGATAAACTTAAGTGAATAAATGAACTTTGAAAGTCGAAAATTTTGGAAATTTAATAATTTAATTATTAAACATAATAACTTCATTTTAATGATTAAAAATGATTTTTGGAATATATACTGTTTTGAAATATGGATTGAAATGATATTTTAAATTGAATAAAATGAATAATGATTTGAAATGAATGTGGTTTCGAAAGGATATGATATTTTGATATATTAAATGATTGAAATGTGGTTTTGAAAGATACGATATTTTGATATTAAAATGATTTGAAAAGAAGATCCGAAAGATATGATATTTTGGAATGATTTAATCTTTATTTTGATAAAGATTTGGTTGAAATAATATTTTATTTTGAAGTATAAATATTGTTTTAAAAAGTCATAACTACGGGTTATAATAACGATTGGTTGTTAAAGAGTCCGGGATCAGATAATGTCTTATAGCCGGCCAATACCGAAAACCACTTTAACAACTGTGTACGCGGTGGAGATTCCAGAATGAAGTAGGATGGTCGCGACGTTCTCGAGGTATATATTACGTGGACCCAACTCCCGTGAGTTGGCATATATGACTAAAACATGAGCTATACCGGGCTACACAAAGGGTCGCACCCTTTCATCGAGCATGCTCCATCGGAAACCATTCTATTACTGTTGTGATTCGATTCGGTGGCGCCACTTTGATTCGGGGGTATTGTTCGAGGTGGGCGGAAGCTGCTGGCTTGCCGTCACTACCGTTCCGGGAGTGCAAACGGTGTATCCACCCTGGCATTGCCTCGCGTGCCGTGTCATATCCTTATATCGGGCCCACTATGATTTTGGTTTTAAAGATCCGACCGCCTTAAGGTTCACCATCCCCTTAACGCTATTTTTTATATGATTATACTTTACTGATTAGACACTACCGTATATAGCGTATATTACTACATGGTAAATAGTTTAACGGATCCTTAGAGGATGGGCGGTCCCAAGCATCCTTTAAGTTACTGATGCATTTTGTTGCTGTTCACTTGAGTTGATTTACAGTTTATAAGTATTTATGTCCTGACTCGAGGGTTTTGTGTTTTGCTTTACGCTCGGGTTAGATTGATTGAGTTAGCATTCAAGATTCACGTTTGGCGTTGGAACTTTCCTTGAAGATCCAGCCATCTATTTTGTTTCAGTATCTAGTGGTTCAGTGATGTATCTGATTGGTACCTGATGTATCCAGTTACTCTTCTGTTGTATCTTATTTAACTCTGATGTATCTCATATTTATATAGTAGCTTCATGAACTACTATCTCTTTTTCTTCCCCTGCATTTTTATATACTCTGTGTGTGTGATCGGTGATTTTTATTTACTGTATATTCTGAGGTTTGCCAAAATTTTATTTATAACACGGTATTTTGAGCAATTCAATTCCGGCATGAGTGTCTGCCTATGCACTTATAATGGATGCAAATGGTTGAAAATACCGAGTCGTTACAGTTTTTGAACTTAATTAGTGGAAAGATTATATATGATAATTTTAAATTTTTAAATAGAAGTTCAAACTGGGTAAGGTTGATTGGATTAAGTGAATTAAGTTTAGCTTGAGGAAGAGTTAAATAAGTTGGAGTGATCAACCTGATTTGGAAATTTTAAGGTGAAATTGGAATTTAACTTTGAAAGTTAAATGGTTAATTTGAATTGGAGTTTGTGTGATCTCAAAATGGGTTTGAGATCTGGAAATTGTAAATTGATGGATGTTTTAAGATGAATTAGATGACATCATCCTATTGTTGTTAAAAAAAAATCTTTAAGTTGTGAATTGGATTTGTTTAAATGAATGAGAAATGGAGTATGGTAATCCATTGTTGGGATAAAAAGGTAAATTGATTTAAAGGAATTAAATCAACATTTGAAATATTAACTCGAATTTATATAATTCGAGATGGTTTAAATTTGAAATTTGAATTAGTTCAAATTTAATTTGATTTAAATTAATTGAAATGGTGATTGAAGATGTATGAGTATAAGATTCAAATGGAAAATTTGAATTGGATTAATTTGAAATGATTTGAAATTGAAGTACGTTCAATTTGAAGTTAGTCCAAATTGATTTGAATAATTTGGAATGGTAATTAAAGATTGAATAGTTTTACATTCAAATGGAATTTAAATTTAATTTGGGAGGAAATCAAGAATAATTCAACTTGATTTGGAAATGGAATTTGAAATTGGGATTAATTCAAACTGGAGTTGAAATAGATTGGAATTGAAATGGGTTCAATTGAATGGATATTAGTCCAAAGTGATTGGAATAACTTGGGATTGTAATTAAAGTTGAATATGTTTAAAATCAAATGGAATTTGATTTAAATTTGAAAGGGAATTGAGAATTAATTCAACTTGAATTGGGAATGGATCAATTTCAATGGAAATTGAAATTATTTAAATTGGAATTGGGTCAATTTAAAAGGAAGAGGAAATTTAAATTGAACAGTTTGACTCTGGACTGTTTTTAATATAAATTGTTTTAATATAAACCTATTTTTCCAAGGTATTCATTATATATATATACAACCTTTCTTTTAATAGCCAAATTATCTTATGCTTGTTTTACAATTATTTTTGAAACTGTTTAACAATTTTCCAACTGTTTTATAAACTAATTACTATATTTCAACTATTTTACAAAACTAATTACTATCTTACTATTATTTTGCAATTAGCTAAAAATTTCTATAATTATTTTAACTATTTTCTAGCTATTTTAAACCTATTTTACAAACTAGTAATTATTTTCCAACTATTTATCTATTTTTAAAATTTTCAAGCTATTTTCTAAATGAACTGGTCGGAATTTAAGCTGTTATTGTTTAAATACCCAATCGAGATAAGAATAGAGGTGATAATCCAAATGGATTAAAGTAATTGCGAGTAAGTGAATGAAAATTAAAGTAAATGTGAATAGAAAGAGAATTGATTTGGCTAATAACCAATGAAGTTAAACACGTAGAGTGTACGTATGTTATTCTATTCGCATAGTGATTTGATCCAGATTCGAGCACAAAATTTCAAGATAATTATGTCGATCCGAGTTGGGATTTTCACTCGATTTTCGACGGCGAACCTGGATATGGATTGTTGATTGGTTCTGAGTATTCTCTATCATAGTTAAGCTATGCAAGGAGAATGACGGTTTCTGATCAAGAAACTAGATCTGTGTCCGCACTAGAAAGTCGGGTGGACGATACTAGTTCGGAACTGAAATTGTGTGATCGAGTGGGCGATCAGATTGGTATAGCGTATGGATGATATGTGTACATCATATGAATTTGAATGAAATTGATATTGGAAAGAGTAATCAAATTTGAATATTTGATTTTGAGTAAACAAAGTTAAATATCTTTGTTTTATAAAGTGAAACTCCCCTTGTTAAATCTTTTGCCAGAAAAAAAAGGGATTTTCAAAATGTTTGAAGTATAAAGGAGTTTTATACAAGTTTGAGATGATCCAAAGTTTTAAAAAATTTATATATCTGTATATATAAAGGATCTTATGAGGATTTTTGAAAAGGTTTTGGGAACCTTTGGATTTGAAAAGGCTTTTGATTTTGGGTAAAAATCAATATTGAATTTGGAAAGCCTAGTTTGAAAATTATCGATTTTGGAATAATCGATTTAGTGTAAAGAAGCTTTGTATGAGATCATACTAGGTGTATGATTTAAAGATACTATGTGTATATAGTATAAAATGTTTTGATGATGGCTCTGGAGAAAAAGGCGCTCCCTTGAAATGAACTTCTTAGGAGTACCACCGGGTGGTGCTGCCTTGAGCCCCAAAGGGGGGGGTTCTAAAGTTGATCCTGTGAGGAGTCCGGACTAAACTAGTTCCTGGGGATTATGCGTAGAGTATACCATAGAGAAAGTCGTGTGTGTCGCTGAAAGCCAACAGTCTGCGTTTGATTTTATATCGGTAGACTGCGACCTATGGTATAACATAGCGAAAGTCGTGTGTGTCGTTGAGAGCCAACAGTCTGCGTTTGATTTTATATCAGCAGACTGCGACCTATGTAGGAGTGGAGAAGTTTCATTTTGACAGCGAAAATCAGAGGCCGCTGAGAGCCTACAGTTACATGGACTTTTGCTATGACGGCAACGTAACCCTGGATGTAATTGTGATCTGTTACGTGGGGTCCATAGCGTAATCGAGAGGCCGCGGAGAGCCTGCAGTTACATGGACTTTTGCTGCGACGGCAACGTAACCCTGGAATGTAACTGTGACCATGGATGGGGGTGATGATTTCCAGAGCATTCTCACCAAAGATATATTCTCTATTTTCAAAAACTGTTTCTATATTTTCAATAAAATTATTTTCAAGTATTTTCACTGAATGTTGAAAACGGGTCTGCTAAGTACTTGTAGATTTTCAGTCTTACGCCTGATCAACGTATGACCGAATTTCTATAAGAACGAGGATGGACTTGCTGAAACATCAAGTTATAAAAGTATTTTTATACAAACTATTTTAGTAATACTATATGGATTTTAAAGTATTTTTATAAAGCTATTTTATAATGTTATGCAGATTTTAAAAGTGTTTTAAAATTGTTTCAAAGAATAATTTTTTTTAAAAAAAATAAGCATTATAATAAACTCTGGCTTCGTTCCTTTTCGGGGACGAAAAGACTAAAAGGGGGGAGGAATGTGATAATCTGGATTTCTTTGGCATCATATAATTGTATAATTATCTGATTTAAACTATTGGAAAATAATAATTTACAGATTTAACAAATAAATTTTGGTAATTTATAATATCTAAATGTATATAATTGGATTTGAGTTATAATAAATACTGGGTTATAGATATGAGAAAATTTATAACTATTGTAGTAAATAGAAATATATATATATATATATAATATAGTTATATGAAAACTTTATGATATTAAAATTGTAAGTGTTTATATATACAAGTATTAATGTGTATACATCTATATGCGATTGTTAAGTCAGACTAGATCTACAAATCCCGATATTAAATATTGTTTAATTTGTTATTCTCAAAATAACAATGATAATATCTAGTTTTTACAAACATAAATAAACTTTGTTAGAAATAGGATTTTTTTATTTTTAATTTTAATAAGAGTTATATATGTGTCTATATATAATTTTATTTTTAAATTGGAGTTTTATAATTTAATTTAAATTTGAATTCAATGTTTTGAAATTTTAAAGAATAAATACTTAAAAATATTAGAATAAGCTTATATTTATAATTTTATTTATTTTCATTTCTTTTTAATTTAAAAAGAGATAAATTCATCTATATATTACTTAAGAAATAAAAATAAGATTTAAGAGCTCTTATAAAATAAGTTAGAGTTTTATAAACAATTTAATTTAATTTAAAATACACTTAAATTACATATGCAAGCTTCTTAACACACCTAGTGACAAGTGTTAATAAAATTAGACAAGTGGCAATGAAAGTTTTTAGAATATAAATACATGATACATAAGAAAATATACAGGTTGTACATATTTCTCAACCCCTTTTTAGCTTCTAAAAAAACAACAGAAAGATCAAAGCAAAACAAAATCTGGGACTAAAACAAAGCTTGCTAACAAACTTCAAACCAGAAGAATAACAAAGGGGCAACAAGCAGATTTTCAAAATCCAAGATCCGTAGCAAAATCATCAAGTAAGTCTAGTCAACTGCAAGAATTCAGTTATCAGGCTAAATCATTTCAACCAACTGTCAGATTCCTGGATTCCTCTGCCTTGCATGTGCAGGTGAGTAAAACAATGCTTAAAATTTGTTTAAATCTAGTGCATGTGAAAGATGATTGGAAAGATGATGTGTTATACAGTGGCGTTTGAATTATGCTGTAGAGAAAAAAAAAAGAGAATTGTAAGAATACAAGTCTAAACACATATATATCTCTGTTCCAGTTTTGAAAAAAAATCGAGTTATTCCTCCCTGATCATTGTTGTCACTTGGTGTTTAAATGAAACTTGTTTAATGTGATGTAATACAAAAGATAAATATATTTACAAGCAAAATTATTTAATAAATATTTGAAAACAATTGAAATTACAGTAGAAAATCTAATTCAAGTCAAAACCGATGTGAGTAATTTCGTATTTGGATTTCATATTCAGATTTGAATTAGATAATAATGATTTTTAAAAGTCATTTCATAAATTTTAAGTTTGTTTTTATGGAGAATTTTGAAGTTGAACCATATTCGAATTATCATCAAATTCTGACGATCTCGACGCTCGGACGTGTCGGGGTTGAGGCCAGGGATTGTTGGTTGATCGCTGGTTGTGGGAAAAATAATCAAATATTTTTAGAGTATCATGGTGGCGTGGCGAGATTAATCTAGGTTTAGCAGAGTTTTTATTCGAGGATGATTTCGAGGCTACTACGGTTTTGTCATTGCGTCGAACTTGATCGCATGAGGGGAAAATGGATATGACGGCTGTGGCGCGTCTCTAGATGGGACGGTGGAATATTTGGTAGGGGAGGTCGTCGATACGGGGAGGATATGTCAACTGGTTGAGGGTCCAGCGTGAAATGAATTTTTCGATTTTGATCTTCGTCTCTATTGGCGAAGCTGGGTAATTGGATGGACTATGGAAGTCATGGTCGACTTGGAGGAAGGCTGGAGAGTTCATCGAAGAGCGTGGTTACGGCGTGCCCGTACACACGTGCACGTTGATGTCTGGGTTGATCTGAGTATGGGAATGATTGCGTTTTCCTCGGGTGAGTGTCGCGAGGATTTGTGAGATTCTCGAGGTGGAAAGGTTCGAGTGGAATTGTTGGGAGGCTCGAAGTTATGTCCGTGTTTTTGAAGTCAGTGCTCGGGTTTTCTTTTTACTCTCGTTGCCAGTTTTTGTTGTAATTCAACTTGTACTATTTTAAGAAGGAATTGTATAGGTACAGGTTGTAAAGGAAGCATTGTAACTGAAAATTTATTCATGTATTGAATTAGTGAGGTTTAAGTAAAGGTCAATTAATCAATAATTTCTTAATATGAGTAATTTGTGGGTAGTTGATGATTGTAATTAATATAAATCATTAACTAGTGATTATAATGATTAATTGAGATAGTTAATTTAAGATAATTAATTTGTAAATTAATTAAGAATAATCACTAAAGGAAATTGATTAAGTTTAACTACTTAATTAATAGAGTGTGAATTACATAGAGTAAGTAATTAATGGTTAGGTGTAATTCAATAAAAGGGTAATTACTCAATGAGAGTGATTAAAGGTTAATTACTTAGTGTAATTAATCAAAGAATTTGTTAGTTAAGAGGTTAGTTAATTAAGGTAGCTAATTAATTACTAATTGTAATTAATCCATATTTATTGATGAATGTGATGGGTTTAAATAAGGGAGATAATTACATTCTGGAAGTAATTAACGAGGAATTACTTAGTGAAATTAATTAAAGAAATAAGTAATATAGATGATTTAGATTAGTAAATTACTGAACGAAATTAATCAAGGTTAATGAATAAGTGTGATTAATTTAAGGTTTCTTGTTAAATGTGATTAACAAAAGGGTAATTAATTCAGGAAGTAATTAAAGGATCCTTACTGAATATAATAATAAATCAAGGGGATTAATTAAAAGGAATGATTTGAGAATGATTAATTATTTGGTTTATAATTTATTAATAATAATTAAATGGTAATCTAAATAATTAAGATTTGTAGTTAATTTAATTAGAGATAAATTAAATTAACTTTTGGAAGTGATAAACCTTGCTTGGGAATGATTGAATAATATTGCATGCCTTAGATGATTGATATCTCGAATATGTGATTTGGAATGCTATGTGATATGCTATGTTGGTATTAAACTAAGATAATTTAGGTATCTATCGATTATGAATTAATGTGGATTGACACTCTACATTTAGAGATTGAATTATGTTTCACTTAAATATTTGGGATAAGATGGTATTGGATTCGAAGAGACAGGAGTCGGTTATTAATTAATACTCGAAACCACTTCGATTCATTATAGATTGCTATGTGAAATCAATAAGCTGGTTTGGAATGATTTAAGTAAATTGGAACATTTAATCTAAAATTTGACACTTAGAAATTGATGTGTGAAATAGGTGATGTCTATAACAACCTGTGAAGTTGTAAATTGATAAATTTCCCGGGTTTATATAAGTTGTATGCTTTTGTATTCCATGTTAGATGGGTTTACTCACGCTGGTTTCCAGCCTGATCCGGGTGTTACTTTGATGTAATGCTCGGGTCAGTCCGAGTATTACAGATTTTCAGGTAAGGACGTTCTGGAGCTCAGAAGGCGAGCTGGATGGCTTGAACGTATGGATCATACCCGCTGTGTTATATAGTTATATATTTAGGACATGTTGTTTTATAACGGTCATGTGTTGTGTAATTGTTGTAACTCTGATATATGAAAATGTAATTGTTCAGATACAGTTCTTTTTGTAAACTGTTATTATGTGATATTATATTTTGATCCGCTGCGAATGTGAGGTTTTCTGTGTCTTGTTTCTGTTTCTTTTTCTTCTATCTCTTCTTCTTTCCTAACTATCTGGAAATTTCGAGATCGAAATTTCCGGGTCGTTACAATCATTTTCACTATATTCTTTGGAATCGAAAGGTGATAATTCCTCCATGTTCCTTCTACGACCACGAGATGATTGGGTCATCCCATCCAAATTTTCATTTATTCTTCTCATCGTTGCATTTTGGCTTTCGAACAAATTATCCTTTAGTCCCTTTATAACCTTGTCCATCTAAACCTTGGTAATTATATCTAAAGCTCTCTGAATTTCAGCAATGCTAGGTTGCGATTTCTTCAACGTGTCGAGAACCGGCATTTTCAACTTCATTAGTGGTTTAGGAAGCTGCTGATTTTTCTTTAGCATCTGCTGGAGCCTTTACTTTAGTAGATCCTATAGGACTTTGCAAAATATTAATAATCATGGATCTCATGAGCAAAACATGCATATCTACTTTGTGAAATAAAGCAATTCAAAAATAGACTTTGGGTTGTCCGAAAATCTGAATAATCACGGAACAAAACATACAGAATTACTTCATGGATCTCAAGAACGAAACTTGAAGAATCGTTAATAAAGCTCAAGTAGACATAGGCCGGTGATCAGCCGAGCCACTATAAATCGTTGTGTGTTGTTCTTTCTTGTTTTAATCTAATTTCATTTTATTCTCTCCTATAAATTTCTAGTGTGTTTCTACCAACATTTAGCGTAAACAATACCGCAATGCCTAACATTTTCCATGTAGTTGGTGTCACCAGTCGAATAATGTATGCAACAACCCATCCCGAAACAGGCCTAAATTTCAATCCAGAAAAGGCACGTCGAAACTTATATCCATTTTAAGATAAATCGTTGGTAGAACTAAGAAAATAATAGTATAGAGCCTTAACTAAACTTTAAAACTAACAATGGATGGAACTAAATATAATAACAAAGTGTAACCATTTATTTCAAAATAATAAATATGTCAAAAATACAAAGTACCATCGAATCATATCATAAATCCATTACAACAATAGTCTAGATAAACGAATACATATAAAAGCAAGTGAAAATGATAAATACTTCTACAAGCAAAGCACCTCTGTCTCTAAGCGCCATCTTCACCGTCAACATCCCTTAACCAGTGATGTAATAGGAGGGAGTCAAAATCTATTCGGTGAATATAAACCTCAAGTCTTGCCTTTCCAGTACTTGAACAGTATATTTCGAAATAAGAATATGTCTACGAACATAAAACCATTAAAATCTTTTAATACTTCTTTTTAAGTAAAGGAGTATGTCTTCAAAACCCATAACCTTAATCTCATGTTACAACTGACTAGCAATACAAGAGATGGTATCGAAGCCACTTAATATCATTTACTGTAAATTTGGAAGACTCTGGTCATTTAATACCTTAATAAAGGCAAACCCCTTCATTTAATATCTATTCCCAATGCGTGCTCCTCGATGGTACTACCTATATGGCATCATATAGAGTTTCAAGTCACTTAATACTTCTTTGTTTGAAAAGGCAGATCCTCAATCAGTCACTTAATACCTTATCTAGAAGCGGACCCCTGTAGAGATAGCACCTAACATGTCCCTTAGTCTATTTAATACTTCATTTTGGAAAATGAGGAGTGACTTCAAACAACCACTTAATACCTTAAGACCCTAAAGCAGGCCCCTCGTACTATGACCCATACTCATAATGACATCTCACATTAGTCCGACTATTCATAAGAAATGGTAGCAGATTAGCTGGGAAGATTCCCCCTACAGATTTTGGGACTAACCTTGCGTCATTATAATTATTTATCATGAGGATATCTCACATCAAATAGGAAGTGTACATAATTGCCGGTAGCTTCAAAGTAAAGGGCAGACTTGCTTCATGTGACTCAACTGACCACACTTCCGTATGACTTAACCATAAATTAAATACACTCCATATACATAACAATATTCATCTCATCATTTCATAAATAAGGCCTTATAAGGAATCTTCCTTATTACTCCTTAGAATAATAGTTAGGCTAGATAAGAGTTTTCTCATATTTTTGCCTAACAATCAACTACGTTCCTAATAAAGGAAATAAATGAAAATAAATACCTAATTAACTATGCCATATACACAATAATTATACGTTAATTACATTAATAGAGATAGATAAATATTCATACCTGATAAATTCTATACGCATGAATTTTATACCCTAAACTAGCATTAATTGTCAATTCCCTAACTAAATACTATTACAAGTCTTTTATCTTCAAATTCACTAGATTTCAACATACCGAAAACAGGGATTCTAATATCCAAAGCAAGGAATAAATATTCATAACAAAAACTGCAATAATAGGCTTGTAAATTAAATAGAAACTCAATTTATTACACCAAATCAATGGAATATCCAAATAATAAGAATTGTAATCTAAACTCATATTATATTCAACTCCTCTTTTACAAAGAAACAGATAAGAAGGAAATTTGTCTGGAATAAGTGGTGTAAACTATGAATAAAATCCATAATCTAAACCCCTTATTTCATTGTAGAATCACAAATTGAACCATAGAAGATAGAGGAATGGAGTATACTATTAAATTATCAAAAATTGCATAAACAAAACAAATTCCACCAAATTAATGTAAATAATTCAGAATCTCAACATAGAATTGACATTTTGAAAAAAAGCAATTTTGTGAGATTTTGTCTATCGTATCATTGAAATCCCAAAATTTCAAAGGCATATTCAAATCCATAGAGATGCGCTAAACAATAATTGAAAAAAGAAATATTAAGGTTTCCACTCACAGAACAGCCTTAGCTTTGCTTTCCTTGGATTTGCATTCCTTTCAATCTCTAGAATCTCTCTCTTTCGATATATATACACAATTGGGAAGATGTATATATTTTTATTGGATGCATAATAATTGGAGAAAGAACAAAGGAAGAATAGATTGGAGGAAGAAGAAGTAATAATTAAAAAAGGATTTGAATTCTTACCTAGATTTTCTATGGAATTTATAAATCTAATTTAGAGAGATAGCAATGGTTGAGTGTCATTGTATTCCCCAAAATAATATGAATAAAAAGTGGGGAGAGTCGGGTTCTATTGGAGAGATAACAACGCACTAAAGCCATAGGATCAAATAGGAAGAGAAATGGACAAATCTGGAGCGTTAAACAACGCAAAATCCTAGCCGCCACCATTAGGAAACGGTCGGCCGCCTAAGCTCGACTGGTGGTCGACCTATTGACCCACGTAGGTCGATCGCTCTGCCTTATTTTTTGGCAATAGTAATTCATTTCTGTTGCGTTTTGATTTTAATTAATTTCTTACCATATTTATTCTTAACATTAAAAGTTAATTGAAACCTTTACCTAGTTTCGAAACAAATTATGAAATTTAGACCCTAAATTTAAATTCTCATTAGAATTTGAATTCAAGCCAAACTAATTTAAATATGAAAACTTCAAATGCTCATATCTTCTTGTTGAGCTCCCTTTTCAGCATATTATATATGGAAACAATATCGCCAAGAACGCAATGGAATAACTTCCATAGTCAAATTCCAAGTTTTATAAAATTTCCATATTCTTCCTTATTATATTTAGTTATATTTTATTTCATTTGTTTATGATTCATTTTACGGGGTCACATTCTCCCCCATTAAAAAGGATTTCGTCCAAAAATCTTTCAACCAATAACATTCATGTTATACAACCAAGTTATCTACATAACCATCTACTCAACTAATAGTGTAATGTGATAATGCATTGCAAACATGCTAAAATGACCTTAATTCTAGCATGATGGTATAATTGTGTTATGCAAGTATGTATGCAAACACCCAAAACATGCATAAAATTTCTACATGAGTGCAAAGTGATTGTGAAAAAGTGTAACAACTATCTCCTACCATCCAATCTAGCAACTACTATGTAACCAAAATCCTAAAATTTGAAGAGAGAAATTAGTGGTGAAAAGCTTTAGGCTAGTGTTTTTCATCTTCTCCTCGGTCTTCCCATGTGCTTTTCGCTGGATTGTCTCCTTATTGTACTCAAACCAGTCTAATTATTTTTTTGCGGAGTCTCCTAGTTCCATGCTCCATAATGTGTGCAGTGGCACTGGGCATTGGAAGCTCCCTCTCAAAATCATCCAATCGATCAGGATCTTCACTAATAGCGGTGTCATGAAGGCATTTCCTAAGGAAAGAAACTTAGAAAACATTGTGGACTCCCACCAACTTGTCAGGAAGCTCCCACGGTTTGCCAATTTTCCTATCCTTTCAAAAATTCTAAATGTCCTAACAAACCTAGGCACTAATTCTCATACTTCCAAATCTAACAACCTTCCTAAGATGGGAGATTTTAACAAACACTGTATCTCCAACCTCAAATTCAAGCACTTTCCTTCTTTTATTAGCATAAGATTTCCGACGGTCTTGCGCCGCTTCATCCTTTTCTAATCAACTCTATTTTTTCCATGGTAACACAGATCTTATTGAGTTTGATAATACTTCATTGGTGGTTTTCTAACAATAACTAGGTGATTTCCACGGCCACCCATAAAAATTTTCAAAAAAGGCCATACAAAACATTGCTTGAAGTCTAAGACACAAGCTCTCAACAAGTCCTCTAAAATCCTATTTACCCTCTCTGTTTGTTCGTCAGTCTGTGGGTTATATGCAGTGGTAAGATTCAAAGAAGTTCCAAAAGTTGTCTGTAAGCTCCTCCAAAACTCATTAGTGAACAAGGGTTCCCTATCACTGACAATGCTCATAAGAATTTCATGTAAACGAACTACCTCCTTGATATAAACCTATGCAGGAGAGGCAGCAATCCTATTTTCCTAATTGGAATGAAATGAGCACTCTTGGTGAGTCTATCCACAACAAACCAAACAGCCTCATTGCCCTTCTAACTTCTAGGAAATCCTTCCACAAAATACCTTGAAATATGTTTCCATTCCTAAGTTGGAATTTCTAAAGGTAATAATAATTCACCAGGCTTTCCATGCTTAGGTTTTACTCTTTGACATGTCAAACACTTAGCAGCAAACTCAAGTACGTTTTTCTTCATTCCATTCCAAAGGAAGATCCTCTTCATGTATTTATACATCTTATCTCCTCCGAGATGGATGGTCATCCTAGAGTGGTGACATTCGGTAAGTACTTCTCTCAATAAATCATCAATTATTAGAGCACAAAGGCGTCCATCTCTTCTCAAGCATCCCTTCTCATCAACTGAATACCTCCTAGGATGGGGAAGTGCTCTCCTTTCCACAATTTATCCAAAATCTCTGCTAACTTCTCATCCTTCACTTACTCATGCCCTATACGATCCATCAAGGCTACTCTAATCTCCATAACTATTAAAAATGCTTGGATGGGTTTTGTTGATGGTTGGTAGTTAAAATTCAAGAGAAAGTTCGACTGTCTCCATTCATATATCGCACGTAGGGTAGCACGCCTTCGACTAAGGGCGTCGGCGGCTACGTTCCCTTTTCCAGGAGTATACCGAATAATAAAGTCAAACGATGCGATATATTTCATCCATTATGTTGTTAAGATTCAAATCTTCTTTGAAAAATAGGTATTTGAGTGATTTATGATAAGTGAATAACTCAAACCTTTCTCCTAAGAGATAATGTCTCGACATCTTTAAGGCAATGGCTATAGTTGCCAATTCCAGGTCATGTACTGGATACCTCTTCTAATGATCTTTTAGCTGCCTACTAGCATAAGCAACTACTTTTCCTTCTTGCATCAAAACTGCTCCTAATCCTATGCCATAAGCATCTGTAAAAAACATGAACTGTTTGTTTCCATCTGGAATGGTGAGCACAGGTGCACTAGTCAATAACTCCTTAAGCTTCTCAAATGCCTTAGTGCATCTTTCATCCCCGGCAAAAACTAAGTTCTTCTTAGTCAATTGGGTCAAGGAGGGCTGCTATTCTTGCATAGTTCTTGATGAAACTTTCTATAGCAACCTTACCAACCCTAGGAAATTTCCAACCTCTGATGCACTCTCAAGGGTCTTCCATCCTTGGACAACTTCCACTTTGGCGGGGTCTACAGCCAATCCTTGCTCCAAAACAATATGCCCAAGAAATCTAACTTCATTCTTCCATAAGTGACGTTAGAAAATTAGTTGGATCCTCCTTAAAATCTCATGTACCTCCTTAAGGTGTTCCTCATTCTCCTTGTCTTTGGTGAAAACCAAGATATCATCAACAAACACCACGATGAATTTATTCAGCTGCCTCCTAAATACTCTACTCATCAAATCTACAAAGTATGCTCGGTCATTCGTTGGTACAAGAGGCATTACTTCCCACTCAAAAAGCTCATCTAGAGTGTGAAATGCGGTCTTCGAATTGCTCTCCTTTGCAATCCTTAATTATTGGAAGCTTGTTGCTAGGTCCAATTGAGAAAAGACCCTAGCTCTTACAAGTTGGTCGACAAGTCATCAATCCTAGGTAAAGGGTACATATTATTCCTTGTCAACTTGTTCAATTCCATATAATCGATGCAAAGTCTCAAAGATCCATCTACCTTAGTGGAAAAAATAACAAGGGCTCCCCTTTAGAAGTACTCCTACGGATGAATCCTTTCTTCAATCGCTCCAAGATTTGCTGATCCAATTCCTTTCTTTCTTTGTGGCCATATACCTCAAAGATAAGGTGACAAGCCTTGCGTCCTTCTCTAGATTGATTAAGAACTCAATCTTCCTATGTGTTGGGAGACCCGAGACCTCCTTGAAGACATCAAGAAATTCCCAAACTATGGGTGTAGATGATGATTCTCCAATAACAGATTGATTTGACGAGTTTAAATGGCTTAACTCAACTAAATCTTTGAATGTACAAAGATTTTCTAAGTCACAACCTCCATAACTCCTTAATTGTACAACCCACATACCATAATCAAGAATGGCTTCATAATATGACAACCAATCCATACCCAACATAAGTCCATACCCTTCAAACTTTAGAACGTGTCCATTACATATGAAAGCAACGTCGCATATGTCTAACACTAGGTCTATGTAAATAAGAGAAAGATGGGCCGAACCCCTAATGGGATTGGAAACTGTATTGGACTATTGACCATCTGGGTTTGAGGGTTTAAGAAATTTACTACATTCCTAGCTATAAAGGAATGTGATGCCACTGAGTTAAATAGGATTAACCCCAAAAATAAGGATTGTAACTTCTATAGCTACTTTCCCTTGGTCTTTCGGAAGTTTGCTAGCAATAGAGATGGCTATAATAACAAAGGCATGTCCACTTGATCCTTCCTTATCCATCTTGGGACATTGATTCTTGTAATGCGCTTCCTTATGGCAATTAAAGCTCTTCCCTTTAAAGGCTTCCTTCATCAGACCCACCCTACCATCTTTGATTTCATGGCCCTTCTTATGGCACCTCTGACATGCCTTTCCATCCTTCTTAAACTTCCCCTTCGACTTTTTGTTACCCTAAAAGCTTCCCTTCTTGGACCCTCCTTGCTTTTTGGTCTGTACAATCATCTTTTCTACTTCCTTGTCTTCCATATTGGCCATGTGCAGCATTGCCATTTCCACCAACATCTCATACATGGTCCCCATAGCACTTAGGTCTATAACATTTTCCTTAACGAGGAATTTAGGCCCTTTACAAACTTTGTGGACTTTTTCATAGGTGTTTTTATTAGGCTCATCCCAAGTATAGCCAATTCGGTAAACTTAGCTATGTACTCCTTGAGAGTAAAACCTCATTGTCTCAGCTAAATGAACCTTTCCACTTGTAAGCTAACCTCTGCTCTAGACATGAATCTCATCTCAAATCTATCTGTGAATTCATCCCAAGAGAATATCCTTCCAGTGTGCTCACTGGTTACAAAGTTCCACCAATCCAAAGCTTCTTTCTTGATGTGCGAACCTGTTATTATCCTTCTTAGCTGATCATCTAAACCAAGTTCGCGAAATATCTTCTTGCGGTTACTAAACCAAGGTTTAGCTTTCGAATATCCTTTGGTTCTAGAGTATATATTCCCTCCCACATTGAGAAAGTCCTTACATAAATTAGGAAAGTCAATAGGATGGGGTGCTGCATCAGCGGGTGGGGTAGCATGTGCCACTAGTGTAGTTAGAGGAATAGGAATCTGCTCAACGATCCTAAAATATTTTCTAAATCATTCGAGCATTCCACGAACGAGTGGTCTCTCGCAGATAGGTTCCCTGGTATGAAAGAAGATTGATTATCAGCCATATCAACTATCTGTAGGTTGAATCTTTAGTGATGATTTCCTAAGACGGTATTTATATGCTGAAAGAAAAGAGTTGCCTAGTGTTTATGCGTATGTTCAAAAAAAAAGGGTATAGACATATATATACGTATATATTTAGTAAGAATTTTGAAAAGAAATTTGAAAAACCTTTTTCAAATAACAAGTACGTCTCTCATACGTGTAGTTTTTCCCCATATATCGGGTATCCTAGGCTTTGATACAAAATATAACAGCCCATCCCGGAACAGGCCTAAAGTTTGACCTAGGAGAGGTCCATTGAAATTTAGATCCATCCTAAGGTATGATGTTGTAGAACTAACAAAATAATAGTATAGAGCTATAACTAAACTTTCAGAACTCACTATGGATGGAACAAAATATAATAGCAAAATGTACCCATTTATTTCAAAATCATAAATATGTCAAAATATAAAGTACCATCAAATTGTATCATAGATCCATTATAACAGTAGTCTAGATACATGGATACACATAAAAGCAAGTGAAAATGATAAATACTTCAATAAGCAAACCTCCTTCGTCTCTAAGCGTCATCTTCGGCATCAACGTCCTTTAACCTATATTATAAGGAGGTGGAAGTCTAAACAACAAGTGTTTAGTGAATAAAAACCTCAAGTCTTACCTTTTTAGTACTTAGGCAGTACATTTCAAAATAAGAATATGTTCATGAACACAAAACCAATAAAATCATTTATTACTTCTTTTTAAGGAAAGAAGCAGGTCTCCAAAATCATGTAACCCTAATCCCACGTTATAGTTAACTAGAGATGCAAGATATGGTAACTAAACCACTTAATACCATTTATTGAAAAATAGGCAGACTCCGGTCATTTAATACTTTAATGAAGGCGGATCTCATCATTTAATACATATTCCCAAGGCGTGCTCCTCAATGGTACTATCTAGCTGGAATCATATTGAATCTCAAGTCACTAAATACTTCGTTATTTGAAAAGACGGTCCCTCAGTTAGTCACTTACTACCTTATCTAGAAGTAGACCCTTATAAAGATACCACCTAACATGTCCTCTGGGCCATTTAATACTTCATTTGAGGAAAAGAGGTGGGTCCTCAAACAACCACTGAATAACTCAAGACCCCAGATCAAGCCCTTCTTACTATGGCCCATACTCATTGTGACGTCTCACATGAGTCCGACTATTCGTAGGAACTGTTAGCCAGATTAGCTGAGAAAATTTCTCCTATAGAATTTGGGACTAACTAACCTCACGACATTATAAATATTTATCATAAGGATATCTCACATCAATAGGAGTGTACACAACTGTTGGTAGCCTCAATGTCAAGGGCAGACTTTCATCATGTAACTCTATTAACCTCGCATCCATATGACTTAGCCATAAATTAAATACACTCCATATATATAATAATGCTCATCTGGCCATTTCATAATTAAGGCCTTATAAGGAATCTTCTTTATTACGCCTTAGAATAATAATTAGGCGGTATAAGTGCTTCCTCTTATTTTCACCTAATAATCAATTACATTCCTAACGGGGAAAATAAATGAAAATAAATACCTAATTAACCACACCAGATATGCAATAATTATACGTTAACTATGCTAATAGAGATAAATAAGTATTTGCGCCTAATAAATTCTAAACGCATGGATTTTACACACTAAACTAGCGTTAAATGTCAATTCCTAACCAAATACTATTACAAGTCCTTTTTCTTCAAATACTTCAGATGCCAACATACCAAAATAAGGGATTCTAATATCCGAAATAGGGTATAATATTCATAACCAAAAGTGCAGTAACAAACCTGTAAATAAAATAGAAACTCAATTTATTACACTAATTCAATGGAATATCCTAAACAATAGGAATTGAAATCTAAACTTCATATTCTATTCAACTCCTCTTTTACAAAGAAATAGATCAGAAGGAAATTGTGTGGAATAGGTGGTGTAAACTACGAACGAAATCCGTAATCTAAATCCCTTATTTCGTTGAAGAATCACAAATTGAACCAAAGAAGAAGGAGAAGTGGAATAGACCGTGAAATTATCAAATATTGCATAAAAACAGATTCCATCAAATTAATGTAAATAATTGAGAATCTTAACATAGAATTGAAATTTTGAAATAAAATGGAATTTCAGGGGATTTTATCTATCGTATTATCGCAATCCGAAAATCCCTAAGGCATATTCAAATTTATAGAGGTACACCAAACAATTACTAAAAAAGAAATACTAATATTTTCACTCACAGAACAGCCTTAGCTTCGCTTTCCTTGGATTTGCATGCCTTTTAATCTTCTCCGGCATCTCTCTCTTTTGATATATACAGGATAGGGAAGATGTATATATTTTTGTTAGATTTAGAACAATTGTAGAAAGAACAAAAGAAGAATAGATCGAACAAAGAAGAAATAATTAGAAAAGGGTTTGAATTCTTACCATAATTCTTTATGGAGTTTTTGAATTTAATTTGGAGAGATAACATTGGCAGATTTTTTTTGTATTCCCCAAAATAATATGAATAAATGTGGGGAGGCTTGGGTTCTATTTATAGGAGTTGAAACGCATTAGAACCGTATGATCAAATTGGAAGAGAAATGAACAAATCTGGAGAGTGGAACAATGAAAAACCTACCCACCACCATTAGGTGACGGTTGACCGCCTAAGCTCGACGGTCGATCACTTTGGCCGATCAGTTGACCCATGCAGGTCAATCACTCTGCCTTATTTTAGGCAATAATAATTCATTCCAATGATTTTAATTAATATCTTACCCTATATGTTCTTAACGCTAAAATTTAATTAAAACATTTACTTAATCCCCGGGTTAATTTTGAAACTTAAACCCTAAATTTAAATTCTCATTTGTATTTTAATTTAAGCTAAATTAATTTAAATCTCAAAATTCAAACGCTTGTGTTTCTTCATTTGAGCTCCGTTTTCAGCATATTATATATTCAAATGGATTGGAATTTCGCCACGAATGTAAAGAAATAACTTTCATGGTCAAATTCCAAATTTTATAAAATTTTCATATTCTACCTTATTATATTTAATTAAATTTTATTTCATTTATTTATGGTTCATTTTATAGGGTGTTATAATGTATAACGAACTTACCTAAACTAGACACTTTCTAAAGTATCATTGAACACATCAAACAACATATCAAAGTATTCCTCGTCTCTCCAGGATCGCGATTACACAAATCATGCATGGAACAAAGTACATATGAAATAGTAATGAGCATATAAAGTTAAGGGGCATCGTCGTAATTTGTTAAATACTTTAATTATTATATTATTTTATCATATCGATATAGTGCCTCTTGCCTCCTTGATGTTGCTTCCTTAAATATGCAACTGCCACACCTTTTTGCTTGCCTCCGTTGCCTCCGTCCATGCTCCACTATTCTTACTTTATAGGCTGAAATAACTTAAATCTAGGCTAAAAAATTGAAATTAATATATTACAAAAATGTCATTGGGTTTGACTTTTGCTAATTTCTAGTTTGTTAAACCAAATTCAGCAAGTTATATATTTTTTCTAACTATAAAAAACATTTTGGATACAGTGGCATAGGTCCCAATGTCTAATACTAACTCTTATAAAAAAATTACTATTTGGCCTTTGTGTAAAACTACGATTTCGCTTTTTTTAATTTTAGTTACGTGAATTTTCAACATATTACAAATTACATCAAACAAATAAATAACTAAATGAACATGCATAGCATATTACCAATAAAGAAAATGCAATAATGGAGATAATCCCACAAGTAGAAGGTGTTGCTTAAACTGAGGAAGGGTGGGTATCAACTCAGAGTTGCCTCGCACTTTTAATCAGAATTCTATAGCTCTACTGCAAAACATAAGGAATAAAGGGTTAGAAGAAGAAGGAGGAAGAAAGCAAGTTTTAGGCGGAAGTATGTGCCAGATAACTCAGAGTTGGATGAAATGACAAACAAGCTTAAAGAAAAAGGTAAAACATGCATAACAAGAAGTAGAAGTGCTTTCAGTGGAGGTATGAAAATTAGAACTTCTCTTTAACTATAACTCATATATAAATGTTTATTGTAGCATAACATATGAGGGGGATGGACACCACATCAAAACAAACTGATATATTAGATATGTTAAGGTAATATAAACCAATAAGTATTTCATTAACAAAAAGTAAAATGAATGCTCAGAATACTGAAAAATTCCAATTACGATTTCCTGATAACTGGAAATGTGTAATATTAAGTGTAGGGATAAGGGTAAAAGATTAAAATTTGGGACTTGAATATTTGGGAAAAATATATTAATAAGAATTTTCAATATATATATATATATATATATATATATATAATACCTTTAGTAATATAGGGAGGATATCAATACAAATTACTAGTGTTTATGGAAATAATTTTAGAATTGAAATAAGTGAATTATGGAACATACCCCAGAATATAAGAAGTAAATATATATTACCATGGTTTATATTAGGAGATTTTAATGCAATACTGCATTTACATGAGAAAAGTGAGGGTAATACTATACCATATAGTAAACTGGATAAAATTAACAGGTTTTTAATATAAACTGGGATAATATAACCAGTAATTAATGGAAATAAGTATTCTTGGACATCGGGGATAGGTAAGAATATAAACTATAAGCTAGACAGAATAGTAACCAATAAAGAATTTTTTTGCAAAATTTCCAAAGTTCATATGTTGTACTGTTGGGTCAAAAAGTGACATTAGAACCCAGATCGATTGAAAATGAGAATAAGTAGTTAAAATGAGAATAATACAATGAGAACACAAGGATTTTTATAGTGTTTTGGCCATAAGTACTGCCTACATCCACTTAGTCTTATTGTTTTGAGATTTATCGTTAGTACAAATGATTTTTAAGCCTAGAAAATAAGGTAATCTCAGGCTTGACCGTAGTTCATGAAAATGGGAAAAAGTATGGAGGAGAATAGAGTGATGAGTTAGAGCCAAAAGTCTGAAAGTGTAAAAGTCATCTTCATGTTGCTCTAATCTTCATTTATAATCGAAATCCTTCGCCATAGTCGCTAGATTCATGGAAGACCAGGCAAGAGTTCAAATCCACGAAGCCAGAAAGGAAGAACAAGTCAAATTTGTGCAACAAAATCTTATTGGCACCAACAAAATATGGTCAGTACCAAGCATTTTTTCTTGTCATCTATAAGCTTGCTTTCTCACACTCATTTCTATCATCAAACTCTAGGCTTATGTGTGGGTTCCCCTTGTCGAAATCAACTCAATACCGACCACAATTATGGTCTGTACTGACCATAATTCATGGGTCCCAAATCACTTCAAACTTCTTATGATCCTTCATTCCAACGTCCCAAGCATCCCTCCAAATTCTTGATGCACTTCGTCTTTGTCTTGAAGTCTAGATTCACTTAGAAGTTAGTTAAAATATTGCATAAAAATTACCCTCCAAAGTACACTTTTGTGAAAACAAAGCAAGCTTTGGATCAAGACAACCGATACACTCTTAGTTATTCAAGTGTCACTAGTCAGCCAATCGTCAACTTGAAGCATCGTATCTCTTCCAAGAATATCCATTCATTACTTCACATAGTTGGTGTGCCAATTTTTTTCTACAGTAGAGTTGGAGCTCTTAACTTTCTAGAAGTTACATGTCTTGATTAAGTAAGCTTCCTTCAGTTTCTCCCTTTTTTATATCATGAACAAAACATGTCGGTACTGATATGATTCAGAAAAGCACTATAAGTGCACAAGCACATAGCATATTTCTTCCATCTAAATTTACCAAGCATTCTTGTTTCCTTTGCAAACTATACTTCAGTTCCATATTGCCGCCAAAACTTTTTGACCCTCGATGCTCATGTCACCCCCGCATCTAGTGCTGTCGCAGCCTTTACACCGCCATTAATTTCAAGTCTTCGTTGGCTTTTCCCAACCCGACATCCTCTTTTTAGATCTTGAATTGGTGGGTAACTGACCAAAAAATTGACATCATGGATGCCGATGTTGACATCACTACTGCCAGCATTAGTTTTCATTGTTGACCTAAAGTTGGCTGCAAATTGACGCCTCACCATATTTTGTCGAATTGGAACAATGGCTTTAGGGGATAATCCATTTTCCCTAAGGTTGACACCTAATAAGGCCGGATTGCTTCTAAGCTTTCTTGAAATTCCTTTGCTTGGTGTGAGCTTTAAGTTTCCAAAGTCGTTGCTCCGACTCTATCCATAATTGGCCTTGAATTTACATATGATAGATTTCCACAAATAAGAGTGGTGTAATTGATTTCATCAAACTTTGGTCGAATGTGAATCGATGGCCTAAACTCGATGAGAAGGTTCTGAGGAACGATCACATTGAATGACCTTCGATATTCGAATAGAACATACATGTCAACACTTCAATTAGAACATCAAGATCCTACGCTCCTGCAACGAAGTCTCCATGTCGATTTCATTATCGTACGCTTTGCCATAATGGGTAAAATCCGAAACATGGTTCCTTCTTGCAAAAAAGCTCATTTGTCATCATGAGCGAACTATCTACATAGAGTGTTCATGCACATCATGCTCTGAACACAGGACGCATAATACATAGACTAGATTTCACACTACCCCATTCAATGCGTAAAATCCAGTTGGTCAACAAACATCGACATTCATTGAATTCTGTATTTCGTTAATGTAAAACATATCTGACCAAGTTTGTCATCAAGATTTTAGGTCCAAAATGACCATATGATCTCCCTATTTCAAGAACATCACTAGCCCTTCCACCCTTTAGATGTGGGCTCTTCTACAACTTAGGCTTCTGGATCGAATCCGTCTGAAATGAGTTATTCCATTACCCGAGAACTTCAACTTCAGGCCTTTCCAACTAAACATCATCATGGTCAAGTTCCTCTATTGGATGAATGACCTATTCTTATGATCTTAGATAATCCTTGAGACCAATACCATATAAATTGATAGTGGAAGTGCTTCATTCAATCTATCTCAAACATGGGATTCTCGAAGACGAGATCCTCCTTTCAACACTCGACCAACAGGCTCATCTCCCGTCTCTAGGCTATATAGCATGCAATAAGTATATGTGCCTATTTGGGATCGTACCGCTATTCAGTGAGTTTCTCAAAGTCATTCTTTAGGAGATTGGGCTAGCTCCTACATAAGTGTATCCAAATGGCTATGCCATGCTCAACTCTTTATATGTCCTTTTCATGATGCAACTAATTCATCGTCCAACATTCAAAGAGCTAATTGAGATTCAAGGAGAGGCAAGATTCACCTTCCGTTTTAAAATTTGAGGCCTTCAACCATTGCAAGTTCATAGAGGCGCTTCAAAACAAGCATGGCTACATTAAGAGGGAGTGTTTCTTCGTTTACTGTCCTTGGGGCCTCAACCGCTTCTGGTTATCTGGTCGTAAGTATCCTCTTCGAATTCCATTCCATACTTGAGTTTTCTTCGCCTAAGATTCTAACTTCTTTTTTGTATCCTTTATAGATCTCCCTGAATAATAAGTCAATGACAAACACATACAAACTTTTGAGTTCTTGAAGGTAGTTGTGTATGAACATTTCGTGACTTCTTATCTCATAATGAACAGCTAGCTTCTCGATATTGTCTTTTATGCAACAGAAAGAAGCGCCATTCCCAAAAAACTTCCTACCAAGAAACCTTGAGCCACCGCCGATCCCTTTGCCCGGTTCATGATTTTGATGATGAAGATCAAAGTGAAGAAGAGGGTCAAAAAGAAAGGAAAATGTGGGTGAGGAGAACGAAGAGAGGCAGAAAATGTCGAAGAAGAGGGAGATGAAGGAAGGGAAAGAGAAGAAAAGCAGGAAGATAAAGGAGATGACGAAGATGATGACAATGAGGAATACGATCTAATGGAGACAAATCATATGGATAGACATCTCTCCAAGGCACAACAACCATAACATTTACACATGCAAAACACCTAGTCATCAAGTCATCTCAACTTGCACCTGGTTCAAGCTTTGACCAATCAAAGAAACTATTCCCCATACAGGTTCCTTTGGGAACATCTTTGGTTCATTGGGCGGTCTTGGAAATATTTCAACCTTTGGATATGAAGGAATAAGCTTCAAAGATATCCTCAATACCAGCCCCCGTGAATTCAACTTCTCCCTTGGGATATTATTACCAAGGGCAACCATCTATATGGCCTCTCGAGCACAATCCATAGATTACTTAAAGAAACACCATCACTTGACACACTTTTAGGATCATAAGCACAAGCATCGAGCACTCGTCCTTTAATCCAACTCTTTGTTCTAACGTATTCCTTCTTTTCAAGTACAATGGAAAACGACCACTTCAGTGGTTTTCATTTCGGCATGGATCAATGTTGTTCCTTAACTCAGAAGGTTTACTACTCATGCCCTATCACCCATCAAGAGACTAACTCTGAATGGAGGAGAAGGAATGCCAAGATAAGGTGGATAGGTAGCGATGCCATGAAGAGCCAGAGTACCATGAAGCTAAAAGAATATGTCATCACTCAAACGAACAAAAGGGTCCACATGATCACTCAGGGCATGATTCTAACCCCAAACAGCACGCTCTCACTCTCCACCTTCTCAATAGCACCTTCCATAAACTCAACATCCTACCACCACTACTTTTTGTCCCTCATACGTTCAAAGAAACTTCTAGCCACTTTGCTCCACCTCCACCCCTTATAGGCCAATCCATAACTATCACAACTAAGATGCAAGCAACTCCACCTGACTATTGCCAATATGGGTGATGTTTGACCTTATGTAATTAAAGCCTCACTAAAGCCCAAAAAAATCTTGGATATTGCATATAGCGCTCTTCGACCACTACTCTTATTCAAAATAGTGCTATTAAATAGTAGATCAACTTTAGGCCACATTATTTTCTACTACACTTGCTAAACCAAGGCTTTTAGGCACCTGTTTTAGCAAGATTAATATAAAAAGGTTGATTTGGCTAGTTCTTTGTTAAACCAAATCTATAAAGTTAGGTAAAGACCTAATTTTAAGGCATATGTGTTCAATATAAGTTATAAATCTATTGTAGTCACCAAATATAGACTATATAACTCATGATATTCTTTGGTTTTGGGTAAAGACCTAATTTTAAGGTATAAGAATTCAACATAAGTTATAAACCTATTGTAGTCGCCAAATATAGACTATATAACTCATGATATTCTTTGGTTTTGTTATATAAGATTAAAATATATTTCTTTTTTCTATACAAATGATGTGAGAATGAGAATAGATTAACTTTAAATATTTGATTTATACCTAATGAAGCTTTCTAAAGTCTATCTTTCTGGATGAGGAGGATATTGTGGACTAGAAAAAGGGAAAGCAATTTTGGTGGCACAGAATGTAGCTACAGGGAAGGCAGCTATTGGGGCTCCCGCAAGTCCCAGTGCATCGTATCGGGTGGAAACATCCACTCTTAGTTCAAAAGAGCCGGCAACAGACATCATCACTTCAATGATGGCCACCCCTTAGGTCGCCCTTATTGAAACACTATCTCTGTTACATTGTTGAAACTCCACATCTCCCTCCTTCGACCATTAAACTGACTTAATCTTTTGTTAAGGAGGGTGAGATTAGAAAATCACTAGACAATAATACTTCATCCGGCTAAGTTACATCTCTCATCTCTTCGGTCTTTGAGAAACTTTGTTTCTTACCTATGGACATCGCTAACTTATGCTATTTTGTCCATTAAGTTATAGATCATCCGTTCCTGCATCCTCCACCACCTGCAACTCAAGATCCAACCCCGATACCATCACTACGATATCTACCTCCGTTACCACAACATTCACCACTCTAATTCCTCCTATCAGCTTCGGCCCTGGTACAAATTCAGAAAAGATAGGGAACTAGAAGAGTTGAAGGACATTGTTCAATCTCAAAAAGAGGAGGTGATTATTGTAGGCACCAAGGATTCAGATGGTTCTATCATAATGGTGGAGATGTTGAAGCCCGACTTTGACAACATTAAGGTCAAACTAGAGTCTAGGACTTAGAAGCCTTCGATTGGCTTTAAAAACCATCACAACCCCCCAAAATCCGTCCACTAAAAATGAAGCCTCTTAAAGGTTGCGGTGTTGGCGGATCCAAGACCTCTGACCTTACCTTCGAAAATACAAGGATCTATTGTATTGGATTATCGAAGAAGAAGTCTCTTCTTTTAAAGAGAGCCCCATAGAAATGAAGAAGGAAAAGGAGGTGAAAACTCCAAGGAAACATCGTGCAAAACATGCAATTAGGAGTAGCAAATGCGGGAGAGGGAAGTAGGCGATATTTTGGGTTTTGGAAGACATTTTCCTTTTTCCTTTCTTATATCGAAATTTCCTGTATATAAACTGTCATTGTGCGCCTCGCAACTCGTATATAAAGCCTATGCAAACAAAAGACGGTTTTACGTTTAATCTCTTTTATATTTATATTTCGGTATTTTATGTTTTACTTACCTATATAACTGCCTATATATGTAATATAATAATTTGTTATGCAATCACCTTTATATTACACTTGCATGTGTCTTTCCAATGCCATTATCTATTGTAACTCTATACATATTCATAAATCTCTATAGTTTCTCGGTGCTATTTCATTATTTAACTTTGATTATCATTACTAATATATTTATTTATTGGCTATATAGAACTATATTTCTCTAGATGAATGTACATGTCTTCGATTGAGCATATCTCGACCAGTTGTAAATTGAGCTACATCACTTTGGCTAATTCTATGGCCAGCCTTAATTATTTTGGCCAATTCCGTTCGACCATAGTCAAAGTTGTATGTACGATAACCATTAATTATGCATTGTTACTTGTCTCTGGGAAATGGGAGTGTGGACATCTATCTTTGGACATGAACTCTCAATATTATCTATTTCCAGGTGATAATTAAAGTTATATTATCAATCGACTATGTTTATCATTAGCCAAACATATCACATTGGCCTACAAACATGGTCGACCTGCAAAACATTCAGATATACATTGACTTCTATCTTTGGGAACCGCTATCTCGGATGCCTCTCTTTGGGTGTCCATCTTCGATTAACATGTCTTCGAGCATTGATTAGAAATATTCACCAACCATGCTCGCTTATCTGCGGCAGAGCATGTCTCTCTAGGATTTAAGCGTAGTCATGTCTTCAAAAGTTCCAATTACACATTGAATCCTATCTTCAGGAATCAGTGTTTCAAATGCCTGCTTCTGGGTATCCAGTCATAGTCTTATATATCTCTGGGTATCGATCGGATGAATTCATCGACCAATATCGCTTATCTTCAGCCAAATACGTCTCGCTTGGCTATAAATGTTGGAGTTCCTTCCAAAGGTTCTATTACACACTGACCCCCATCTATAAGGATCAGTATCTGAAATGCTTATCTTTGAGCATCCATATTTGATCTCGTATTCCTTTGGGTATTGATCAAACACATTCATAACCATCATCACTTATCTTCTGCTGAGTTTGCTCCATTAAGCTATAAGCAAGGTTAATCCTATAATAGGATGTAAGTCTATGTTGGCTCCTATCTCCAGGATCCGGCATCTTTGATGCTTATCTCAGGGAATCAACCCTTGATATGGCCTATCTTCAAGCACTAGTAAAATATTAGATGTGCAAGGGTAATCATCCAATCGGCCCTAGCATGATTATACTCATTCATCCCAATTATGGAGTTCATAGGTACCCATCCCCAGGTATCTAGTTATTCGATTTTCAAAACATAGAATGCCTTATTCTACCACTAATCATGTGGCTCAAAATTAGACTTTTAAGAATAGGTTCCAACGATTCTAAATGCCTACTTTAGTTATAAACAACGGAAGTGACAAGTCCTACCTCATTACATTATTGCCAGTCAATCGGGATGGCTTATTTGTAGAAAGTAAGTGAAATAGCATCATAGATGCTTGTTATTTCATGCCCGTAGAATTGAGAACTTATGTACAGTTGATAGCTTGAAAGTTCCATCTCTAAATTTTTTTTTAAATGCACAAGGATCGCCCCTATTTAGATCAAAGTCCTCTATAGCAAGGAGGACTCCTTTCAAAACAAGGTTACCTATCTCGAAGGTATGGTTTATGACCTTGGCATTCAAATGTCTTGCTACACTTTTCTAGTAAGCAACACCCCTAGTTCAGCCGCTGCTCGCTTCTTGTCAACCAATTCGAGGGACCCAAGAAAGATTTCCCTTTTTATCCTGGGATCATAATGCTTTCTTTGATGAGATAAGGCTTCTAATTATGTCAGAATCATGGTCTCGACTCCATAGTTCAAAGCGAATGGAGTATGCCCATGACTTATAGTGGTAGCTCATCAACCTAGTTGCACTAAGCTTTTGTCAGTTGTTTCTTTAGGATGGATTTGATGATCTTTTTCACCACCTACACATGACCATTCGCTTACAGCCGTGCTATTGTTTCAATTTGATACCAACTATAGAAGTCTTCAAATTCGGTACTCTCAAATTGAGTTCCATTTTACCTATAATTGTAAAGACCTATTTTTACGTATTGAAGGATCATAAAATATTAATTTTAAATTCATATGAGGTCTTATTACTCTATAGCTTTGGGAAATGCCTATTAGTGATGTTTCCAATATTTAGAATTTTTGCGAATGATTTCACCCTTGGAAACTTGCAATGGCTATTAATTTTTATAAATGTCAAATTTGTGTCTAAGACCACTTCATTGGAAAGATATGATGGTTTCTATTTCTGTGACGTGGTCAAAATAGCAATTTGAACTTGCTGCTAGGAGATATGGTTATTTGAAGATTGGAAGTTTTTGGAGTAGCTTAGTGGATAATTAGTGATGTTTAGGGGCAAACCTACTAACCCATTTCTAGTTTGGAGGCTGTAATAAGCTGAATTATCATCCTCAAATCATTTTTACCAGTTCTCAAATAGATCTAAGCTCCTATTAATCCATTTTACATCTACAACCTTCCTTTTCCTATTTCAAATCAAGTCCAAATCATAGATTAAGGCTAAGTCAACAAGGGAATTTATTAAAGATCTTTAAATTTAAAAAGTTTAGGAAGGAAAAATTACATTTTTGCAGTTCACTTTTGGATTTGCATCTATTTATATAAAATTTGAATTTTGGAAGGTTTGGTGAGTGACTTATCATCTCTCACCTTACTATGTATGTGTGTGTATAAGTTCTAATACGTTTTGGATCCATTTATGAAGTTAAAATTATGTTTTATTGATGTTTTAAAACCATATTTATTGTAAAAACGTGAATAAATGGATTTTTGGTGTTCTAGACATGTTATTTGGATATGTGTTTACCTTGATATATGTTAGACTATGTTATAATACCTTGTATGATGATTGCTAAGACTGATTATGTGATTTACATGTTTGAATGTTGTTTGGTGCATGAATGGTGTTCGTTTTTATACTTATACGGTTGAAAATGCTCATTGGAGCGAACTAAAGATAGGAACTATAAAATCGAACTTCGATAGATAGGTTCTAGAGCTTTTGGGGTTGTATCGTTGCATAGGTGATGCATGAGGGTCGACGTGTTAAATGTAGCGATGAAATTGACATGATGTTGATATGCTGAAGGATCTACAAGTCTTGGTTCAACGGAGCTCGATCCGACATGGAGTGGTTCGATAGTTGGCTCATATTTGTTCGAATGTAAGCTAGCTCAGCGGTGAAAGACGGGACATAAATTCAAGTCCAGTGGATGCTTGTCTGGGTAAGGGAGGACCTGGCAGGAAATCTTATCTGGTAGCTAGTTGGTTCGGTAGTGAAGGAATGAACTAGAAATACCATCTGATAGTTTCCTAGTTTGGTAGTACAAGATCAGACATGAAATCTTGTCCGATGGAAGCATGATTCGGTGGCACTATGGTGAGGGTGTTGAATAAGAATTCATGTTCGGTGTTGCATTAGTTCGATGGGCACATGGTTTCAGGATGAACACAGGGATGCCAACGATCATGGAGTGAGATTTTTTAGGGTGTTTGCTTTGGAGCAAGACTTGGGTTGCTTGGTCATCTTGGGAGTTGGCTCAGGGTAAGGAGGGATGACTTTAGATGAATTTGGGATGACAAACAAGGAAGTACCACAACTTCAATGAATCAATGTGGTGAATGACTATGGCATCTTAAGATGAACTGAAAGCACAAGTTCTGTGTAATAGCTTATAGAGTACAACATGAGGTCATGATGCTCGTGAGTAGGATAGGGTAGTCTATACATATCCATGTGTTTGGACGTCTACATGTGTCCATTCCTTAATCATCTGTCTAGGCATGAGTTGAGCATTTGTGAGGTAAATTTAATGTCAGTATGTGTGCTAAGGGATTAGTGAATGACTCTATGGTTGTAATGCTCATTACTGGGGCATGGTAGTCTATGTGTATCCTAGGTAGTCTGCATGACCCATATATTTGGAAGTCTTCATGCATCCATACCTTGACATCTACATGGGTAATGATTTGAGAATCTGTAAGAGTTATCGTATATTTGAAGCACTTGAGCGACGGATGTTATGTTTGTTGTGTGCTTGATATGCTGTGTGATACCCCTATACCATATATTTTCCACTTGTGATAGAAGTTTAGCATATATTATGTTTATGTGCTAACTCTTTGGGTGTAGGAACAAGTCAGGTATGACTATTCGTACCCTATGCCTTTATTTACTATATAAGATTTTTATAGTATTTTGAGATGATGTATCGCTCACACAGACTATTGTTTGACCCCAAGGTTTTATGTTTTGCTTCGTATTACCTTGGGTCCTCTTAATGAATAGATTAGGGATAACAGGTTTGGATAGCACATGGAGCAGTATAGAGTATGAGCAGAAGGCTACGCTTTCATATATCTATACTTTGGAGCTTACTATCGCTTATATTCTGTTTTGTAGTACTGTGGAGTTATGTCAATAGTCGTATTTTGAGAGACAATTATATAGTTTATTTTAAAGATATGAGATGTATCAACTCTTTTATTTCAGTTTTTCTACGATCTGTGAACCTGATGCACTATGATGTTCTTATTTATGGTTCATTTGATTATATTATTATCTTACATGTTTTACATCTATGTTATTATATTATATTTTGTATATGTTCTATGAGATGTTCGATAGGCTCTTTATTTGGATTTTTGCTACCTTACACCCTTGGCTACTATTCTGCATTGGTCGGGTACTTCCATAGCATGCTATACAGGTAATTAGGAATTCTGCACTGAAGTTAAGGATGGAAGGTTCACTGGAATAGGTAATGACCAAGAGGTATAGGCAGTGTTCATTGGTATGATGGTGAGCACAACGCGAGTAGCCCAAAGAGGAGCTACGGGGATAGTGGACAGTGGTGCTTAAATGCAAGCATAGCAGGTTATTGTTCCTCAAGGAGAAGGTAAACTACAAATAGGCGAAAGTAGGAAGACATTGATGGACAACGAAGGTTGGAAATAGTCCTAGAAGAAAGTGTTAGAACCTCTCTTATTGGATTTTAATGGCGAAAACTATACAATCATATCACAAAGTCTCCCAACTAATTTACATGTATATGATGATCAAGACTCGAGCATAATGTACATCAGAGAATCAATAAAAGCTGAATCGAAGTATCAATAAAGAGCTTCACTTGAAGATAAATCATTACAAAGGTTGTATACTTGTGTAAATGTCATAGATAAACAAATACAATCTCCCTTGAGTTATACGAGCTAATAATATCGAAAAAAATTAATTGCTCAAACAAGATTTTTCGAATAAGTTTTGAAACTCTCAGGAACTCATATGTCTAGGTGTAATTTTCAAACGTCCAAGATCATGCATTTTGGAACTAAATATTCACTGGTTTGATTTCATCAAAAGTCAGATGTCTAGGTTTAAAGTCAAACGTTTGGAAGCATAGCTTTTTGAACTAAATATTTTTTGCTTTATATTCTTCGACAATCAGACGTCTTATACAATAAACCAAACGTATGATACAATAAATCAGACATTTAAAAACTTATATTTTCGAACTATTTATTCTCAATTACAAAAACTTTTAAACTAGATGACTGGCCAAAATCTTTATACGTCTAAATCTTCCTAATAGCTATATTTTGAACAGACATGTCTTTTCTTCTTTTTCAGATGCAACTCTTTCTCAATGGGTTTTTCTAAACAATTACGACTCTTAAAGGAGACCTTTGACAACTATAAATATATAGCAAGTCCTAGAGTTTAATTAATTAATTCTTTCTTTCAACTCTCTTATCTCTTGAACTCTATACTCTATACTGATTTCACAATCTCAAACTTGCTTCTAATATCACCAACGTCTATTATATAGTAATTGGTGATTTAATTCTTTCGAACTCATGTGTTTACACTCATTTAGTTCAAGAAGAGATTATAAGAAGCCTTGTACTACAAGTCAAAATTTTGTACTGATCGAACACAAGATTGTCAAAGTTGGAAAAATATTGTACAACATATTTCTCCGGGAAAAGTGAGTGTATTTTTGTTAGTGGAAAGTCTATAGGGAAGCTTCGGGACTAGACATAGGAATGGAGGTCCGAACCAGTATAAAAACTCTATTGTGACCGTTCTTACTTTACTTTAATTTACTAAATGCTTAATTATATAGCTTGATATTGCGTATGCACGTATATATAAATTAGTCATAATATTATAAATCCTTGTAAACTTTATTTGTTATCAAAAGAGGACATTTCAATAACCGTAATAATGTTTTTGAATAATATAATAATATGGCAAGCACTTTTCTAGAAGGTCGGTCAACTGTACATCCTCCACCAGTCATCAGGTCTAACTATGCATACTGGTCTTCACGCATGAGAATTTTTATAGAAGCTAACGGCCTTAAGATTTGGCAAGCTACTCAAATTAAGTATGAAGCACCTTCTACTTAAATGGGTACTTGGCCAGATGCTCTAAAAACAACGGCAACTAACAATGAAAAAGCGGTGAATTTCTTTTCACTTGACAAGAATGAGTTTTCTAGAGTTATGTTGTGTAAAATTGCATGTGATATTTGGCGTACACTTTAAATCACATATTAAGGCACAAACAAAGTCAAATAAACTAAAATTTCAATGCTACAAAATCAATTTTCATCATTCAAAATGAAAAATAATGAAACTATTATACATATATATGATATATTTCAAACTATACAACATGATCTCGTGGTTATAGAAGTCACATTCACTAATTCTTACCTTGTTACATGCATTTTAAATACTTTGAATGTCAAATGGGGAAGGAAGGTCCTAACTATAGAAGAAGTAAACAATCTTTCCCAACTCAAAGTTGAAGAATTAATTTAAAATATAATGTCGTGTGAAGCTAATTTGCAGGCGAGAAAAGAACAAAATCAAGCGAAGAAGAGTATAGCTTTTCAAGCCAATAATGATGACTCAGACGTGGATGAAGATGAGGATGTGTTCATTGCTAAGAACTACAATAAATTTTAAAAATTCAAGAAGTTCACGAAGTCACTAAACGGTGGAAACTCCACTTTGATCAAGTGCTTTGAATGTGACAAATTTTGGGCACATGGAAAAAGATTGTCTGCAATTAAACAAGGATAAAAAGAAAAATAAATTTAAAAAGTTCAAGAAAAAGAGAAAAGATTTTCAAGTGGCATAGTATGATTTAGATTCTTCTTTTCTGGATAGTAAGAGCGACAGCGACACAGAACAAGAAAACGTTTGTTTCATGGCCACTAGTGAGATAAATCTTAAACTTTCTTATAATGATATTCTTGAAATTAGTATTGAACTTGATGTTAAATAAAAAAATTAAAGAAATTATATAAAAAATATAGGTAAGTTAAATAGAGCCGAACTAGAAATTAGCGTACTTAAAGATGAGAAAAGTATATTCGAAGAAGAACTAGAGATTTCACAAAAATCATATTAAAGTTTAACTTCTCAAAATACCACTTTAATTGATGAAATTAAAGCTAGTATAGTTGAGAATGATAAACCTAAAAATGAAATTTGTAAACTAAAACCTAGTTTGTACTCGACTAAAAATTAAATTCTAGAGCTAAAACAAAAATGAGAGCAAATTACTGATAATGTTTCGGAATCTAACAAAGGAAAACAGAGCTTAGATAATTTGATTAAGATTTCAATACCTTCTAGCAATAAAAACAGACTTGGTTTTACGAAAGCTAAATAAAATAGTTAAAAGAAATTTGTGCAATGCTTGTCAATATGGAAAACTAAATATACCACCATTGAAATCTAAAAGGAAATATCTTCTAAACAACAACCAGAACTATTACACTTAGATTTATTTGGTCCTAATCAAGTATGATCAATATATCATAATAAATATGTTTCTATTCATATTAATGGTTATCGTAGATTTACTTGGACTATTTCTTCAAATACAAAAGTGATAGTTTTGAAATATTTAAAATATTTGCTAAAAGAATTCAAAATTTAAGAGATTTAAAAATTAAGAGTATTAGAAGTGATCATGGAGTAGAATTTGAAAATGAATTATTTGAAGACTTCTGTAATAAGAAGGGTATTAGTCACAATTTCTCTTTACCATGAACACCATAAAAAATGGTGTAGTCGAAAGGAAGAATTAGACATTACTAGAATGTACACCAACATTGCTAAGTATTAGCAACTTACCAAAGAATTTTTTGGGCCAATGCCGTTGCTACTACTTGCTATGTACTTAATTATGTATCTTTAAGACCGTTGACTAAAAACACCTCTTATCAAATGTTTTATGAAAAGGAACCGAAAGTCTCTTATTTTTGAATTTCTGGTTCAATTTTTTGATATTAAATACTAAAGATCAATTAGGCGAATTTTATTTGAAAGCCGATGAAGGAAGTTTTATTGGTTATTCGAAATGAAGTAAAGCCTATAGAATTTTAATAAATGAACTAATACAACTGAAGAAAGCTTGCACATTTCTTTTGATGAAGACTTTCAAAATAAAAATAAAAATGAAGAATTGTTTGAAATAAACCAAACTTGTGTTCTAGAAAATAATACAAATGGAAATGAGAATGAAAATATAAATAATGGTAATAACAATGTCTTAAGATCCCTCCTAGAATTTTAAAAGACAGTCCAATAGATAATGTAATCAAAGATGTAAACATTAGAGTCGCAACTAGAAGCCAATTAGATCAAATGGGTCAAGTAGCTTTTATCTCGAATATAGAACCTAAAAAATATAATGAAGCCCTCAAAGACAGTTTTTGGATATTAGCTATGCAAGAAGAGCATAAGCAGTTCGAACGAGACAATGTTTGGTAACTTGTACCAAGACAA
The DNA here is from genome assembly GCA_030765085.1 of Allium cepa. Lineage (NCBI taxonomy): Eukaryota > Viridiplantae > Streptophyta > Magnoliopsida > Asparagales > Amaryllidaceae > Allium > Allium cepa. The sequence continues at coordinate 595,638,728 of CM060928.1, forward strand.
GATGATCAATCCGTTATTGGAACAAAATGAGTATTTAAAAATAAAGCTAATGCGAATGGTAATATATCGTAATAAAGCAATTTTAGTAGCTCGGGGGTAAAATGAAGAAGGAATTGACTACAAAAAACATTTGCGCTTGTAACTCAACCAGTAGCTAAAAGAATACTATTTATTTTTGCATGTTATTTCAAATGGATTTTAAAGTGCTTTCTTATACAGTTTCATAAAAGAAAATGTTTATGTTGGATAACCACCTCTATTTATTCACAAAAAATTTCCAAACCATGTTTTCAAACATAACAAGGCACTTTATGGTCTTAAACAAGCACTCTGTGTTTGGTACAATAGAATCAAAAGTCGCTTATTAAATTTTAGTTTTCAGATTGGTAAAATTAGCACTATGTTATTTATTTAAAAGGGAATGATGATATTTTAATTGTTCAAATTTATGTTGATTATATAATAATTGGTTCTACAAATGAGAATATGTGTAATAATTCGCCGATATCTTGAAAATCGAATTTGAAATGTCACATATAGGAGTTTTTTCTGGGTCTGAAACTTAAATGATTAGAAAATGGAATCTTTATTTATTATAAAAAATATTATATAGAGTTATTAAAATGTTTAGGAATGGATAGTACTCCAAGCAAGCCAATTCCAATGAGCACGAGTTTACACTTAGATAAAGATGAAAATGATAAGGATTTTGATCAAAACTATATGGAAGTATGATAGGTTCCTCACTATACCTTACTACTAGTCAAGGTTTCAAATCTCGGATTTTGGAAAAAATCTCATACTGATATCTTGGCTAAAATGAAGGAGAACAAAAATCTTGCTGTCAAATCTCAGATTTTGGAGAAATCTCGAATTTCGGAGAAATATCACATTTCTATCTCGGGGGAGATAAAGGAGATTTAAAATCTTGCTACCAGTAGATCTAATATAATAATGAGTGTCTGCTTGTGTGCTTGACTTCAAGCACAACCCAAGGAATCACATCATCGAACTATGATACGAATTTTGAGATACTTAATCAACAACAAGGAGTACGGGCTCTTTTATCCAAAAGGCAGCTCTTTTGAATTGGCTTCGTATAATGATGCCGATTTTAGAGGCTATAATACGGATCGAAGGAGTACAAGTGGTACTTGTCGCTTTATCGGTCAATCTTTGGTTTCATGGTTTAGTAAGAAACAAAATTGTGTTTCCTTATCGACTTATGAGGCCAAGTATACCTCAGCCACTTTGGTGTATGCTCAAGTTATATATATGCAATAAGCACTTCGAAATTTTAGGAAAAATATTACAAAATCTCCTATATACCATGATAATACGAGTACTGTTAATCTTTTAAAAAATCCTATAAATCATTCTAGAATAAAATATATTGATACACATCATCATGTTCAAAGAATTAACATAGAAAAAGAGGTTATTTCCCTTGAATTTGTTAATACAGAAAACAGAATATCCGATATTTATACTAAACCTCTATGCGAATCAATTTTTTTCAAATTACGTAGGGAACTGGGCATTTGTTCCTTAAACGAACTAACTAGATAAGTCTTTATGCATATCACTTTTATTTGTCTTCAAATACCTAAGAATGTTTCATGATTATAAAAAAAGGTTTATCTCTGGCAAAATTCATCCTTGATTAAAAAAGTAACCTATTTTAGTTAGTCAAAATTAATCAACAAATTTCTATCATCTATATACTCTAGCTATCTTTAGTAATTTCATCTTATATAAACAATGTCCTTCAGAATGAATCACATCGACCATTTCCTTCATAAAATCATATATTAGAACATGTTGACTTCGGAAGACAACTCCTCCTTGTATATTAAAATCGTCTTCTAGCCTTTAAAAATCCCAGCTTCACCTTAAAGGAAAGACGGACAATTGATTAATTTCAAAAACCACATTACTACCGCTCAAGTTGATTTCATCAACAATATAGTTCATTATTAAGGAGAAACCATGAGAATGCAAAAAGAATCATACTGGGAATAATGACGTCAAGGCAAGCATACGAATTTTATAGAAAGGACTTTAATGGTTTTCGAAAGAAATCACCAACTAAAAACTGCATTCCTCCCAAAAGAAGCCTGTCAAAAGAATAATCAACTCCTATAAAAATTTATGAGCCTAAGTATGATAACTCTTTGGAACTAGGATTATCGGAAGAAGTAATCAAGCCTTTGGAAAATTAAATAATAAAATATTCGCGTTTGTTATATTGTTCGTATATATTATTGTGTGCACATTTTATTTATAACTAAGATGTCTGAGTGTTTATAGACAGACGTCTATTTACTGTTATTTTTTTATATATCAAACAAATATAATATCAGATGTCTGACTATGATATCCAAACGTCTAAATACAGAGAACTTTACACTAAACAAGCTTTGTTCAAAATTGTCACACTTTCAGACATCTAACCTATCCAGAACGTCTGAGCATACTAATCTTTAACTTCATAAGCTCTAGCTAAAAGTGTCACCAATATAGATGTCCGACTCTCAAAATCCCGAAGTCTAAAAACACTTTGGATAGGCTCTAGTCCATTTTTTGACAAAATCGGATGCCTAAATCTCAAATCTAGAAGTCTAAGAGACTGCTTTTTGTATTTTAAAACATTCTTTTAGTAATCAACCCTCATTTCTCACTTCAAAAACATTCTTAAACCTTCAAGCACCAAAACTTTGGTTTCCCAAATCAACAAACAGCCCTAAAATCGTTCCCCGAAAGATCAAGAAAAGGCCAATCACCATCCTCTACACCGATCTCTCAAGCAACAGATGAAAATATTAGAGTTTGGCTAAGAGAAAGTACAATTGCTAAACAACAATTTAAAGAGTTAAAGAAGAAGATGATTCACGAAAGGCCATCTTATTGCTTAAGGAATTTTGATGAGTATCGCCCTAAGGAACTAACGGACAAAGCCTGAATCCCCACATTTATTGAATATGATGACAATAAGTTAATTATTGATCCTCTAGATATCTATATTTTCTTTGCAAACTTGGGTAACAATGTATGGAAACCCCATGATGATGAAGGTTGGTTATGGACTAGCGTCTATGGAAAACTTATTAAAATTAAGTTAACTATATTTGCACTTGGTTGTGGGCAAGAAAGAATTGATTTGGAAGAATTGGCCGATTATCAACACAAGCCAAGAAATGATATAACCCATGAAATTTGGGAAGACTCAATGTCAGAATGAAAGACTAGCCTTTTTAACCCTGGGCTAGATTTCTTAATGGAATGTTGATCAATGCCGTAATTCCTCGACTAGTGAGTCATGAACAAATCTATGAAATTGACCATAAGGCACTCTATGCTATATCCGGTAGGATATAAGTTAATTAGGCTAAGTTGATACATTATGGCTTAAGAAATTTTTAGCTTCGAAGATGGCAAACTATCTTGCATGCGTCATACATTATGAGATTTCTTTCCTTCTTCAAAGTCAACATCATTCTGTCAAATTTTAAACCACTACCTATCAAGAATAATAGAAGATGGTTCTTTAGTCTAATGTATTTACCTGCTACTTTGCCTCGTCATGTGATCTTTGACAAATGATAGTGAAAAAAATCAACGCAGACAAAGCTCTTCTCAACCCCCGGTTTAAGCTCCACCTCCTCCATAGTTTTCATTTCCTACTTATATTGTGGAATAAGACCTCGGTTATCACCCTAAAACCAGTCTCTATGTTTCTCGACTTCATCTAAATCCAAATGATCCTTTAGTGGATTAGATTTTCCAAAATCATTAGGTTATCACTAATAATCAAAAGACTTTGGAAAAGAAAGTTAAAAGGCCTTGGATATCGTTTTCAAAAAAGATGGAAAAAATGGAGTGTTTTACGAGAAGATATTGTCATCGCTTTCTAAGATATAAATAAAGGTTAGAGGTCAATCGAGCTCCACTTCTACATTCCCTCCTTTTCATAGTCTACCTCCTTCTCATGTCTGTACTCCACCTTCCCAGCGTCTAAACATAGTGCAGAATCTCCTTGTCGAGACAAAGGAAAAAATATCACAAAAGATCATAACGATGAAGAAGGTGAAAAGTTCGACTCATTTCATTGGTTCGAGATACAAGCAGATGAAACAATGAATAAAGTGCAATTAGTTCCACTTTAAGGCCAAGCTATAGAAAAAGATGAAGAGGAGAGAAGTACTATGGATCAATGAATTGGAGAATGGCAATACGGTCCTTCGGATTATTAGAAGTACTTCGAGAATTATGGAGGCTTATCATATACCTATAATAAGTAAGTCTATGGGTATACTTTGTCTACGTTATTTTATTATCCAAAAATAGTGAGCTTATAGCATGTTTGACCTTTGTAATTACATGTCATTTGTTTGGTTGTTGTAATGTTGGTTTATCTTGTATGTGGTATATACTATTATTGGAATGTTTGTTTTTTGTTAAAATGAAATTGTGTTGGGCATGGTTTTTGAAATTTTGATTGCTATGTTTGTTGGCATACGATGCCATGTTTGCATCATTTCTCATTTTCTTTTTGATAATGACAAAGGAGGTGAGATGTACTTGCATATCAATAGGGACTGATATCTTATTTGAGGGGAGCTTTTTCATTGTAATTTCTCTTAACATATTTGAATAAGATTGGATAGTGATTATCATTAAAAAGGAGGAAAGTGTTAGAACCTCTCTTATTGGATTTTAATGACAACAAATATATAATCACATTGTAGAGTCTCTCAACTAATTTATAGGTGATCAAGGCTTAAGCACAATATACATCGGAGAATCAATAAAAGCAGAATCGAAGTATCAAGAAAGAGCTTTATTTGAAGCTAAATCATTGTAAGGGTCGTATACTTTTGTTAGTGTCTTAGATGAACTTGTACAATATTCCTTGAGTTACACGAGCTAATATATCAAAAAAGTTTTAATTGCTCAAACAAGATTTTTTAAATCATTTTGAAACTATCAAGAACTCAGATGTCTGGGAGAAATTTTCAAACATCTAAGGTCATGCATTTTGCAACTAAATATTCTTTGATTTGATTTCATTAAAAGTCAGACGTTTGATTTTGAAGTCAGATGTCATAAAACATAGCTTTTGAACTAAATATTTTTTGGTTTATATTCTTCAAAAATCAAATGTCTGATACCTAAACTAGACATCTGAAAACTTGTATTTTATAATAATTTATTATCTATTACAAAAAGTTTCCAAACCAGATGTCTGAACCAAAATTTTCAAACGTCTGAATCTTCCTAATAGCAATACTTTGAAAGGACACGTCTCTTCTTCTTCATTGGATATAACCCTGTCTTAATAGGTTTTTCTAAACATTTACAACTCTTGAAGGATACTTTTGGAAATTATAAATATATAGCAATCCCTAGAGTTTAGTTAACTAATTCTTGCTTTCAACTCTCTTATCTCTTAAAATCTACACTCACTATTGCTTTCACAACCTCAAACTCGCTTTCAGTATCACCAACATCTATTATATAATATTTGTTGCTTTACTTCCTTAAAACTTACATATTCACACTCATTCAACTCAAGAAGAGATTATAGAAAGCCTATTGATTGAACACAAGACTATCAAAGTCAAAAAATTATCATATCGCCTATTCCTCTGGGCTAAGTGAGGGTATTTTGGTTACTGGAAATTCCGAAGGTGAGCTCCAGGACTGGACGTAGGATGAGAAGTCCAAACCAGTATAAACACTATAAGGTAATTGTTATTAATTTACTTTACAAACTTCTTGGTTATATAGCTTGATATTACATATACATGTATATATAAGTTACCCATAATATTATAGATCCTTTCAAACTTTTAGAAAAATGGAGACAAGAAAGGAAAGTGCGAGCCGATGTGCTTTAATTACAACGAGAGAGGTCACATCATTAAGGACTCTAATGACCTAAAGGGTGGCAAGAGGAAGTGCTTCAACTATGGTAGGGCTGACAGCGTTAAGGTAGATTTCCCGGAGCTAGTTAAGGAGGCATAGTCCCAAATGAAGAATGGTTTAAGGAAGAATAAATGGAAGTCTATTTGCTATGATTGTGGCAAGAAGGGCCATATTGATAAAGACAGTAAGGCGAAAGGCAAGAAGTCCTACAATTGTAACAAGCTTGGGCATGTCAAGAAGGATTGTTTGAAACCACCTAGGAATAAGCAGGATGAGTTAGGTTACGCTTTGAGCACTATCCCAACTTCACTGACTACTCCATCAGCGAAGGAGAAGGGGTAAAGCATCATTATACAGGGTATGTCTCCTATTTTTGATAAACTTATACTTTTTATTCGATATTGAGACTTTATATTCCTTCATATCTAGTGATTTGTAGACAGATTGGGACTGAAACTCGAGATAGTCGACCGACCTTTGATTGCAAAAACCCGGTTGAAGGATTGACTAGAATTTGCATGATTTATCAAGACATGACCTTATCGAGTCATGAATATTTGTTTGCTTGTGATTACTTGGCTTTAGGTTTATGGGGTTCGGTATTATTTTAGGGATGGACTGGCTAAGGAGGTATGAAGTAGTGGTGACTTTGAGAGGCTGTTGATGATGATGGGGAAGTACGATGGGCGTAAATTAGAGATAGGCTGCCTACTTGATAATTAGATGATTGTTAGATTTTTGTATTTGTTCGAGATCCCTTATATTGAGTTTTCGTCTATGCCTATAATGAGGGAGTATCCTAACATATTTGAGGAGTTGACCGAATTACCACTACAAAGGGAGAAATAGCTCCATATAGATTTGGTGAAGGATGTCAAACTGATAGTTATGCCTTTAAGGCGTATGGCATCGAAGAGTAAAAGGAGTTGTAGGTGCAAGTGAATGACCTGTTGAGGCGAGAGTTTATTCGTAGGAGCATATCTAAGTGAGGTGCACTGATAGTAATCGCCACTATATCGGATGACTCTCTGATGTTATATGTAGGTTACCGTGAGCTGAATAAGACAACGAAGAAGAACAAGTATACACTCTTATGTATCGATGAATTAGCGTTGCTAGTGGTCATGTGAGTTGGTTCGAGGTAAGGATAACTCGAGATGACTTTGGGATAGCAACCAAGAAAGTACAACAACTACGACGACTCGATGTGGGGAATGTTCATGGCATCTTGATATGGACCAAAAGGGTGAGTTCTACGTGTTAGCTCATAGATTAGAACATGAGGTTGTGATGATGTGAGTAAGACAAGTAGTCTGCGTGTACCCATGTGATTGGACGTCTGCGTGTATCCAGTCCTTATCCATCTGCTTGGGCATGAGTTGATCATCCATGAGGTAGTTCTACTATTGGTACGTGTGTTAAGGTATTAAACGATGATTATGTGGTTGTGATGCTCATTGTTGGAACAAGGTAGTCTATATGTACCCATATATTTGGATGTTTGTGAGTGTTGAGTCCCTATCCATCTGCGTGGGCAATGAGTTGAGCATCTGTAAGAGTTAGTGTATATCTAAAGCACTTAAGTGAGAGATGCAAGGTTGTGTGATGGATGCTATGTTTGTTGTGTGATACCCTTATACCCATATTTCTCGTTTGTGATAGTAGTTTAGCATATATTATGTTTTGTGCTAATTCTTTGGATGGTCAGGTATGGCTATTCATACCCTATGCCCATATTTACTATACACGATTTTTAAAATATTTTGAGATGATGCATCGCTTACACCAGATTATTGCCAGACCCAAGGTTTTATGATTTGCTTCGTTTTATCTTGAGTACTCTTAAATGATTAGATTTGGGATAATATATCTGGACAGCACATGAAGTTGTATAGAGTATGAACAGGAGGCTATGCTTTTATATATCTATACAATGGTGCTTATTATCGCTTATATTCTGATGTGCAATGCTATGGAGCTATGTCAGTACTTGTATTTTGAGAGATAGTTATGGAGTTTATTTGGAGACATGGGATGTATAAGCTCTATTATTTTGTATGATCTATGAACCTGATGCACTTTGATGTTCTTATTTATGTTCTTTTTTTTATATTACCATCTCGCCTGTTTTACATCTATGTTATTACGTTATATTTTGTCTGTGTGTTGTAAGATATTTTGCATTTTTTTGGATTTTTGCTACTTTACACCCTTTGCAACCACCCTCCTTCGGCCAGGTACTTCCACAATGCATTATACAGGTGTAGGGGGTACTGGAGGTGTAGGGCGATTGTCATAATAATGATTTTCTATAGAGCTTAAAATTGGCATATAATATTTTTCACCATAATTTTGAAAACCTTCTTTATAGTGACTGTGGCTAGCAGTTTCACTTCAGCCTACTTTGTGATGTAGTCCACATCTACAATAGCATGCTTTTCTCCATCCTTCGACATCGGTAGCACATCAATTATACCAATCCAACAAATTGCAAATGTTCATGTGTAACTATTTACAGAAGCTATATGTGTGAAGCTCTTGGTATCTTCGCAAACCTTTGGCATCTATCACATCGATTGGTGTAGTAGCTGTGTCGCGGCTAATCGTCGACCAAAAGAATCCATAGTGAAGTATCTTCTTCTCCAAAGTCGGCCCCTAGTGAGGCCACTGCAGCTTTCTTTGTGTACCTCCATAAGGATTTTCTTGGCTTCATCTTTGGTGACGCACCGCTTTTATATTCCCTTCTTTCGGAATGTGTATTGTCATATAGTACTAGATGTCGCTTAGTTCTTCCAATACCTTCATCGGGTAAGGGGAAAATCTCGCTCCCTTTGCCTGAAATTAGGTTTCAACTAGCAAACCACCAACTGAGAGTCGTTGAATAGATATAGTTTCTTAACTCCCTGCTCCTTTGATATCTTGTAACGACCCATAAATTTCGTGGATTTAATTTGGTTAAATTAATGAGTTTTGTAATAAAATTTAGTACAAATAAAAAAACTTTATAAGCAAATATTGAAATGAACGCTAAATTAAATTATATAAATGGCGACTTAAAACCTATTTACTAGCAATATGAATAAATTTCAATAAGTGAAATAGAGTAAGTATTATACCTGGATATAAAATTCATTCAAAGGAAATTTATTTATATGTTAATGTAAATTTAGAAAATATGATAATTCCATTCGTACTTATAAGTTGTTACTATAAGTTGCGTGCTGAAGAGGATGGATTGAATTGAAATTTATATTTAATTTAAATGGAAATATTAAAGGCTTATAATAACGGAAAATTTAGCTAATAAAAGTTAGCACAAGTGGATAAATAGTAACCATATAAGAGAAATAAATGTAAGCATTTAAAATATTAATTAATGTTGGTTTGATGATAACGTAACTGGTGATTAATTTGATAGTAATGGAAGTGTGAACGTAAAGTAATAAAAGAGTAGATTTATGTTAAGTAATAATTTGTGGTTTTGGGAAATAAAGTTGAAGTTTTGATAATTAATAAATTAATAAGAAAAAGTATGCAAAGTAAGTTATAGAATGTAAAGTAAGTTATAATAATAAGTAGAAATTGGATGACATTAATACAAGATAATGAAGTGTAAATTTTAGGTTTAAAAAAAAGTGTGGATGGAAATTTGATTGGTTATATTAATTGAATGGAATTTAACTTTGATGGGAAAGGTAAATGGATATTTTGTAATAAACTTAAACGGACTTAAATAGTGCATTTATTTAATTTATACATAATAATAAGTAATGATTGAATAAAAACCTATACCTGTAAATATCTATAATATTTGAGTGGAAATAATAAACTTATAAATGTGGGTTTGAGATTTTTACAACAATTTTTATGAGTTATATACTTAGTTTATTCAATTAAATTGGAAATCATTGCAATAAATATAAATTTAATGTTATGCAAATTGAGATAAATAATTGAAAAATGTTAAAGTATTTGGATATATATATTAAAATAAATGGTAATACTTACCATATAAATCGTCCCCAAAGTTTTCACACTGACGTCAAAAAGTTTTCTTTTTTAGTCCCCATGATTTCGTCCCCCACCATACCTTCTGTACCTTACCATACTTCCTCTGTTCACATCCCATCCCACGTCAGTGATAAACAAAACCATGTCACTTCTCACAGCCCGTCCCTCCCTGATGTACCGTGTACTGCCATACCTCCCACCATCAACGTTGACCAAACTTTACCGTACCCACCGTCTCTGTCCATCTCTCCTGTCAACCTTACTTCCACCAATGTTCTTATATCTCCGCCATTGCCCGAACCACCAGACCCTTCCAGTGCCACACTGCCTCCACACCCTCCCGCTCCTTGGACCTCCCTTTTCAAAACCAAGCCTAGAAATGCGGGTCGATATATCCCAAAGTTCTTTGACTTATCATATAATGGCGAGGCACTGCAGATGCCTGCGGATGTACACGAGGCCGGTACCAAAACATGGAATAAGCTTTTGGTTGGATTCTTCCTTGACAACTGTCTGCCGTTCAATGTGGTATTATACCATTTGAAGAGAATTTGGCGCCTCAATGGATCGTATCAGGTTAAAACTGACCACTCTAGTTTTTATTTCGAATTCTCTGATGAATCTGATAGACAGAAAATTCTAGAGAGTGATCCAATATTCATTCGTGGCAAAATGTTTATTATATCATCTTGGAAGCCAACTTTCAAAAACGCACAGGCCAGTATAAAATCTGTACCGATTTGGGTACACTTTCACAACATTCCCACAATCGCTTGGACTTTACTGGGTATAAACTGGCTGGCATGTCATTTGGGAAAGTTGGTTTGTTACAATGAAGCAACAGAGAAAATGAAATTATTTGAATATTCCAAGTGCCTTATTGAAATTACTCCAGGAAAACAACTTCCTGATGTTATAAAATGTGGAGAAGGTGATGATGTTGTATATGTTGAAGTAATTTATGACTGGCGACCAAAAATATGTGTGCACTGCAGATGTTTTGGTCATGACAGTTCAACATGCATTGACCTAGTACAACAAATATCAACTGATGCAGTGATTCACGATAATGCTGCAAAAGTAAACAATGAAACACTTTGTACCCTGTCTAATATTCATGTGGAAGGAAATGCAGATGCATACAGCAATCAACATACAACTGGTGAGAAGGAAAGATGGCAAAACAAAACAACCAAACAATGGACAAGGAAAAAGAAAGTGGATACAAAAAACAGCAGATACTACAGAAAACACAAATACAAGAAAAAATTGATGTCCGTGACACACATGCACAAGTTCATGAGAAAGACATACACAAGAATACCAATACAACAATAGATCCAACCAACACCTCACTAACCAAACATATACCATCCATCATACACCTTGCTTCCACTGACACATCAATAAAACAGCCTCAACCTTTCAATAATATTCAATTGTCAAATTGTTTTGACATACTGGGGGATACATGTGCCATAACTGACACTGTGACAACATCCATTCCTCTAGTTGCTCCTCATGGCCTCCTACAAAACTCATCAATACCTCCACACTCCCCGAATATACCTCCTGATACTGTTTTTCATCATGAAGAACATGATACAGTACAGCAAGCCGAAGACCCCCCCAATGAAGTTGCACCCCCTCTACCATATGAACACATCCACTTATCCCCTGTCATAACCAACAAACTTGTTGAACAAAATATTATTCAACATGATACTTTTCATGATCAAAATACTGGCCTCAAACTTCTCTTTCAACACGACTCCCCTGTCACAGCAAACAATAATGTTCATCCCAATCAGCAGCCATCCACATCCAAATCTACCACTACCATTTTCTCATCAAACCCAGCTCAAAGTAAGAAAAAGAAAAACAAGAAAAATTACAAAAACAAGGTCAACAAAGATAGCGAAGAAGTTGAGGATAACGATGAAGGGCATACATACCAACTTGAGGATATTCTGAGTAACAACACCAGTTCAGAAGAGAATGAAGTACAAACAAAAAAGCTAAACCCGGTAGGACAAAGAAAATCGGGTAGAAAGAAGAAACACTATATATCCAATGCTTGACAACATAGGTGCATGGAATATAAGGGGAACACATCTTCCCTTAAAGCAACTGGAAGCAAAAAACCTAATCAATAACAACAATCTGCATATGCTTGGCATATTGGAAACAAAACTAAACAAAGCACAAACCCTGAAAATGTGTAACTATATCAACCCCCAATGGAATTTCACAGACAATCTTGACCATGTTGTTTATGGCCGCGTGGTGGTGTTATGGAACCCTATTACATACAACACTGACACCATCTCGGCCTCCGAACAGTATATTCACCTTTATGTCACTCATATACCAACTTCAGCCAGTTTCTATTTAACATACATATATGCATCATGTTGTAAAGAAACCAGAACACAGCTTCACAACTTCATACAATCTCAAAATAATATCAGTGACCCATGGATCCTTACTGGCGACTTCAACTGTATGTATACATCAACTCAGAAATATGGTGGAAATCGTTTATCCCTTCATGACATTAGGCCTCTATCTCAAACAATGCACATAGCTGCTCTTCACAAAATTCCTTCCATTGGCCCTATCTACACTTGGAACAACCGACACAAAAACAAACGTACCTTTTGCACTCTCGACCATTCTCTTGTTAATATACATGCCCTTACAACCTGGCCTAGCCTAATATCCACTATCCTTCACCCTGGAATATCTGACCACAGCCCTCTTATCCTATCATGGGGATTGAAAACTACTAAATACCGTGCCTCATTTAAATTTTTAAATTTTTGGACTAAACACGCACAATTCTTTGATATTTTTTTGCAGGGATGGAATACTCACACATGTGGCAATCCTATGTACATTCTTCAGGCAAAGCTTAAGAATACAAAACAAAGTTTGAAAAAATGGGCACTTTCTACTTTTGGAAAAGGAACTTCTAAATCTGATCAGCTGAGACATGATCTCCACAAGGCTCAACTGGACATGCTTGCCTCCCCTGGTAATATTGATCTGTCTGTTAAAGAGGAATTCATAAATAATCAACTGCGAGAAGCTCTTCAATACGAACTTGATAGGAATACAGAAATGCTAGACAAAGAGAAGTTTTTCCATGGTGACAAGAACTCGACTCTTTTCCAAAATGCAATCTGCATTGACAGATCAGCAAAAAAAATCACCTCTATTGTTGACATGGATGATAGGCTCAATACTGAAGATAATCTCATCGATGAAGCTTTCGTTAATTACTTCAAACAATGCTTTTCGGCATCTGGACATATACAGAACCTTGTTGACATTACAAATCTAACCATTCCAAAGATCAACGACGAAGACGCTATTACACTGATATCAACGGTTACTTACGACGAGATCAAGAAGGCTTTATTCGATCTTAATCCTGACAGTGTAGGGGGACCCGATGGTTTCAACACAAAATTTTTCACTACTACTTGGTCTACCATCGATGTCATATTCGTTAAGGCTATTAAATATTTCTTCTCCTCGAATATTTTACTCCAGGGTATTAATGCCACTAACGTTGCTTTAATTCCCAAAAATGACTCACCTACTTCTGTTACACATTACAGACCGATATCTTGCTGTAATGTGATGTACAGGTGCATTGCCAAAATCCTTGCAAATATATTAAAACCAGTGCTGAATAACATTATATCTCCTAATCAAACTGCATTTCTTCAGGGTAGAAATATTACTGACAATATCTTGCTCACTCATGAATTACTTAGAGGATATAACCATAAAAATATTTCACCGCGATGTATGATGAAACTTGATATTCAGAAGGCTTTTGACTCTATTGAGTGGTTTTCTATCATTGCTCTAATGACCAGTATGAGAATACCTGAATCTTACATTGCCTGGATATACACCTGCATATCCAATGCCACATACACCATTAAGATTAATGGCCATTCTGCGGGGTATTTCAAATCGAGTCGGGGAATTCGACAAGGCGACCCGATTTCCCCTTACATATTTATCATGGTGATGGAACTGCTTAATTCCATTTTCACTAAACATGTTTTAAACAAGACTTTCAAGCTCCACCCAAAGTGCAAGAACCCTGTTATTACTTCTCTTATGTTCGCTGATGACATTGTTATCTTCGCCAAGCCTGATGTAGGTACTATTTCTGCCATCAACGATACTTTTGCAATTGAATGAGATGACTGGGCTACATATTAACAAGAATAAGTCGCATATTCTGATTGCGGGCCTTAGTGATAATGATAATTGACGTATCACTGCACTATCGGGTCTTCTTACTATGCCTAATGATGTTGTTTACTTGGGGATTCCTCTCACTAAAACTAGGATCAGTACTACTCAATGCACTCCCATGTATGAAAAGATTATTGCTAAACTTCAAACTTGGCCTACTCACCTACTTTCCCAAGCAGGTAGAATTTTTATTGTTAAAGCTATTATTTTTGGCATGACAACATACTGGGCTCGCATTTTTATATTGCCAAAAAAATTAATATCCATGGTTAATGCTGCTATGAGCCATTTCTTATGGCATGGAGATTGCTATTCTCGCAAACCTATTCCCATTGCTTTCTACAAGATATGCAGACCAAGGAAACTTGGGGGTCTGGGTATAATAAATTTACGTGAGTGGAATATCGCGGTGGCATCGAAACACATCAATGATATACTCTCACACAACATGAAATTATGGATACGCTGGTTAAGATCGAACTACCTTTACGATAAGAATTTATGGAGTACCAGTCCCACTCCCACTTCTAGCTACTTCTGGTGGAACATCCTGAATATTCGTGACATCATACTTCCACACATTAAATACAATATTTTCCACAATCGTCCCATCTCCTTCTGGCATTCACCGTGGTCATCTCCTGGTGTCAAACTTAACAATGTTCTCAGCAATATGGAAAAGATATCCACTGGGATTCCTGATGGCGCAAACATTCGACATTTCATCAATCATGGGGTGATTCATTTACCATATGCAGCATCCACCGAGGTTAGGAATCTCTGGAGAAAAATTACAATGGTTAACCATATTAACACTATGCACTTTATACAATGGACTGACAAATACACACCACACTGCATCAAAACTATATACAAGGCCATTCTCGCTGATACTAATAATAATTACAACGTATGGTATCGACGAATATGGAGTAAGCTCGGATCTGAAAAAGAAAATTTCATCCTCTGGAAAACTATACATAACTCTCTACTTACTAGAGACAAACTCTTGGAGAGGGGATTCATTGCGACTAACACATGCATCTTCTTCAATACACACCCTGAGAGCAAGGATCACATCTTCTTCCAATGTACGGTCACTTATCGCCTTTGGAAGGCTGTTCTTCTTGCTGCTGACATATATTACCCTAACACGAGGCGAGAGCAACAATGGTTCGAGATATTTCAACGATCCAGATGGCGAAATGAGAAGGGGGAGCGAATGCTTATTATCATCAGATGTTTTGTCTCTGCGATTTGGTGTGAGAGGAACGCACGTATCTTTGAAAACAAATTTAAGAACAGAAGGGAGTTGATCGCTGTAATAAACGGGGCTTTTAAGAAGCGTGCGAGATGGATACAATCTGTTGGACATATTGGATTCACGGTGCATTAATTAGTTTGGTATTTGGGCTAATCGGGGATAAATCCTATATTAATTACTGCTATTCAGTTATTGCTGTTTTCGGTTATGTTATATTTTTTTGTTTCGATCTTTGATACCTCTGTATGTAATTACTTCTTCATTCTTAATATGATCTGGTAGAGTCCAGTATAAAATACTCGTTTGCCTAAAAAAAAAAAGGGTAAACCCTTTTATTTGAAATTTATGAATGGAAAGAATATAGGTTAGAGTAACGATTATTGTATGTTGCCTATTTTGTTAACTTGTTAATTTACAATTTTGAAATCAGTTACAATAATTTTAATTGAGTATTGCATTAATGTTAATTAAAGTAGTATTTGTAAATGTTAAGACTTTTCGTATTGGATAGTTTGTTGTAATATAAGACTTGGAAATAAAGTTATTAACGTATTGGAAACGATTACATTTAGATGAAATTAATTGTCTCATTTATGTGGGTGAGAACTGTAATTGAAAAGTATAAAGGTAATGAGCAACGGAAATGCATATTTATTTCATAAGTTAATATAAAAGTATGAAACCTATTTAATTAATTAATTGAGTTTCTAATTTTAGCACATGTATATAGTTGGGTTGGAATAATAATTTGGAATAACAAATTCAATATATTTGGAAATAATAATTTATACAAAGGGAAGCTGGAAATTTGAATATATATGGAATGAAATGTGAGACAAGTGTTAACTGCGTTACAAAGTAATGATAGGCTCAATTAAAGGGTTGGAATTGAATCTACTCAGTTTAATTGGAAACCTATTAAAATAAATTTGGATTTGGTGATTTATTTCTAATTAAATCAGTTCACGTTTCAAAATTTAATGCTAGTTTATTGCATATACGTTTATACCTAAATTTAAACTTATGTTTAGATCCAATCAGATCATTAAAAAGAAAGGATTATTTATAATAGGAAGATAGGCTAATTTAAGGTTAGTAATTAATGGGTGGAATGAAATGGGTTTAATGTAAATGTTATATTAGGCTGTAAATCAATTTGTAATAAAATTTTATTTAATTGGAAGGTAATCGATAATTTATGAATTTGATGGTAAATATATACATAAGATGATGATTGTTGATTTAATAAAGAGAATTGAATACGAATGGTTAAAATTTCATTGAAATAAGATTTTATAATTTATTGAATTTACTTTAATTAAATGTAAACAATAAATTTTTTGCAATAAATCCTTATTTGATATGGAGGTTTGGTTAATAAATTTGAAGCTAATTGCAATCAGAAACGATAGAAATGGTAAGTTGACCATTTATTCATAATAAGATCTAAAAATCCAATAAATGGATTTTTGGAATTTAAATTGACAAATTGTGAATTCATTTAAATTCGGATCCATCTGTCTATTCCAACTTCACTATAGATACCCCGCTAAACCCTAGCCTCCACCTACTCTCATTTGTCTGCGCGTAAAATTTCTTCAGCTCCTTCTCCTCCTCAATGGCAGACAAAATTTCAGATCCAGATCCATTTAAAAATCAGAGTCAAAAAGTCAAAGTCGTCAGAAAAATCTCAAAATAATATATGTTGAAGCTCTCGATGAGCGTAATTCAATGGTGTAATTCAATTTTCAATTCGATGCACCGTTTGACCAGAAATCGCGGTCAAAATTAATTTGGGCGTTTTTGACTGGTGCGTCTGATCGGAAAATCCCTTCTGGGTTATGTAGAGGGGCTAGCACGTTGTTCATAGGCGAAGTTTTGCGGTGAATTGACGGTCGAATTGGTGGCTAGGCGTGGTCAAAGATCGGTCAAACGGAGGTGTGTTTGGGTTCCACTTGCTGTGCGCGCGTTTATGAAAGAAGGGAGTGAGGTTGACGTGCATGTTGTAAGGTGAAATGTGTTTTTTTTTTGTTATTTTATTTTTGAAATTCAAGCGCAATTTTCGCTATATTTTTCCATATACGGACTCGAGTTCACCCGAAATTTTTTTAGGATCGTAATAAAATTCCGGACGCTTTAACGCTGGTTTGGACAGATTTGGAGACCGTCGAATTTTTGGGTTTAAATCGGATTTAAATCCAATTTAAATTCAAAAGGTGAGTGTTTTAACCCACTCACGACTTCTAAATTTTCTTATGTTCGTTAAATTGATTTATGATATGAGTAAAAATTCAGTTATGACTGTTTGCCATGTTTTATTCATATCCCTGTTAAATCGCATTTATTTAATTCAGCTGTTAATTAATTTTATGATTGTATATAAATTGACAATTAAATTTTATTATTTGCATATAAACTGATAGTTAAACAATCAATAAATTTATTTTGAATATAAACTGTTAGTTAATAACTGTTATTCGTTTCCTGTTATATTTTATATGCTATATATTGATGGTTGTTTGAATTAATGATGATTGAAATAAATTGGTGGATGTTTGATATTGGATGAATGGATGATGTGTCCTGTCTTATATAAACTACAAGTTATCATGCATTTTCATTTCATTCGGGATTGCGGTTTGAAATGATATACAACCGCATTTTATTTTTAAATTGCGGATTGAACTGATAAATATCCGTATCACTTGACCATAGGATAGAAAATTATATACTGGCATCGCGGTATATATATGAAATTATTTTTGAAATGATTTTTATGGTTTGGATATGATGCGGTTTAATAAATAGTAAATTTGGATATGATAAATATATTTTTTATGTACATATATATTTAAATTGTTGAATTTAAGCTATGCATAAATCTGTTAAATAAAAATGAATAAGTTGAAAAATGGAATTTGATAATTTATATTATATGATTAAGTACAGGTTTAAGATCTTGTATATATATAGAGAGAGTTTTAAATGATTCAAATCAATTAAGATTGAAAGATAAATTGGAAATTTTATTGAAATTGAGCTTATTTGAAAAATTAACTCCATAAGTTGATGTTAACTTATTAAAATTGGAAATTTTAAGGTATGATATTTATAACTGGATTTAATGAATAATTCTAGTATAATAAATGGAAGGAAATAATTAGTGTTAATAAATTTAGTTTATTTTAAATGGTTATGGATTTATCATGTAAACCTTTCAAACTAAATAATAGGAAAATGAATTGTTGGTTTGAAATTCTCAATTTAGTTTTGAAATTTATTAAACACTCAAAGTTTGAAAATGTTGAAATCGAAGTGTTTTATTTAAACTGAAAGTGAATCTAAAAGTTATGTGTTTAGACTGAATTTAAAGTGAATAAAAATTGTGAAGGTGTGGAAATTATTTATTTTTAAAGAAATTTTAAATTCAACTGTTTTATTTTATATACTGTTGAATATCCAAACCATTTAAGCTTTGAAACTTATGGTTTTAAAACTATGGATTTCGAAGTATTATGTAACGACCCGTATTTTTACGGATCGATAGATCGTAGAATTATTAGGTCGTTAGTGTTGTTTATGTTGTCTCTGGACTGAGTCGTATAGGAAGTTAACTCGTGTGTTAAGTGTTGAGTCATTAACGAGTTAACTAGTGGACCGAGTTGAGAATTTGACCGACTCATAGAGGTAGCGACCTATAGGTTTGGCCGAGTTAGTGAGTTGCCGAGTTAAGGTAGTGGCCGACTCATAGGGTCAACGAGTTATAGGGTTTGGCCGACTTAGGTGTTGCCGACTTAAGAGGGCGACCGACTCAAGGGGTGAACGGCTTATAGGATTAGCGACCTATAGAAGGACCGACTTAGGGCTTAGCCGGGGGTTAATGAGTCGGTGAGGCCATGGGTCGTGAGTTATTTTGTGTGTTAGGATGAGTCGTTTGACCGAGTTAAGGATAGGTCGAGTCGGTTAGCTGGTGGCCCTGTACTTTGTTAGAAGCTTGAGTCGTGTGTGTAGTTGAGTCGTCATACGACTTAGGACTTAGGAGTGTTAGCGGCATGAAGTGTTAGGCCGGTTACTTGATGAGTCGTGAGTCGTGAGACGATGAGTCGGCAGCTAGTTAAGTCGTAACCGGTTTAGGTTGAGTTGGCATGTGTTATGTGTTAAGTCGCGCGCATGCATGAGTCGTAAGTCGTGACTCGGGGTTGACTTAGGCCCGTGTTTGAGTTGCGTATTGGTTGAGTCGTGAACTATGTTGAGTCGTTAGGCAGTTAACCCGCGTGTGTGTGTTGTGCCGTGTTGGCTTGAGTCGGCAGAGGCTTGTTGAGTCTTGAGTCGTGGGCATATAAGTCACGAGCGACTAAAGGTTAAGTCGTTAAGTCGCGAACGACTTAGGGATGAGTCGGCGGCCGACTTAAGGGGGTTTTTCAGCCTATAAATAGAGGGGTTTGGCTCACTTTTTGGCACCGGTTTTTGAAGCGACGAAGTGCTGCTATTTTGAGAGCTCGAATACAACATTTTTTCATCTCCTTTTCTCCATTTCAATCTAGTTCTAACATCCATCCAAGATCGAAGATCCAAGAGCCAAAGTTGAATATCTTCATCCAACCAAGATAGATTTCATCGTTTCAAGCGGTATTTCGACGAATCAAGCTTGAATCCTTGCTGTCCAGATCTGAAGTTGATAGTTTTTGAAGTGTTTGGGTGATTCGGTGAGTGGTGGTTATCTCTCACGTGGACCCAAAGGAGTATATTGGATTGGTGGTTTGTTGAAGTGTTGTAGATAGTGATTTTATGCATATTTCTTTAGATCCAAGTGTAGATCCATTACTTATGAAGAAGTTTACTTATGCAAGTTCATTCACCAAGTTGTAGAGATAAAAACCCATGATTTATATTTGTTAGATCTATGCTAAAAACCCTTGATTCAGGTATGTTAGATCCATGCTCATTTATTTACGAAATTGCCATTTTAGTTATAAATGCCTATTTAGATCTTGATTGACTACTTGTTGTTTGGATTAATGTTTGCCTTGTTTGATTGTTGTGAATGAGTTATCTAGTTGATAGATTTGGACAAGTATGGTCAAAGACGATTCAAAAGCTACGGAAGAGGCTCTTGAATGGTGAAAGTTGCTCAAGGCATATGTAGTGGATGTTGAAGCTCATATGTATGGATTGGATGATGTTGAGATGGAATTTTGCCTTGATGCGATGAGGCAAACCATGATGTTAAGATGAGCCTTTGCTATAATGAAGATGAGGCAAAGAATGATGTGATGTAACCTTGGTATAATCGAGAAGGATTGCTCCAAGCATGTTGACAACTTGAAGGGTAGTTCGAGTTGATTGGTAATGGATGGCTCAAGAGGTAGTTTGGGCTAGGTTGAGAATAGTCGTCAAGGAGGATGACTAGAAGGCTTGGATTTCATCGTTGTTGAAGGTTCTAGCAGACTCAAAGCAAGAGTGCAAGGGTTGCCCTAAAGACTACAGGTAGGTGGTCTGGACACCCTAAAGACTACAGGTAGGTGGTCGAGTACTCTGGGTAGTTGCGAAAATTCCTAGGCACGGGTCATGATGACGTGCGGAGTTATGTCTAGAACCGGGGTTACCATTAGCCCTTGATAGATGGCTCAGGAAGGAGTCGGTCATTCAATTAACGGTGATTTCGAAGCAAGGTTAACAGTGATAGCCAGAGTCATGGATGTTTGGACGTTTGGTTGTATCGTCATTCGGTCTCAAGAGCGGTGTTTTCTGGGTGCTTATCTGATCTTGGTTTAGGCCTTGGGGGTTTGTATTTGGAAAACATCGACCTTGACTCGAGTGATTATTGTTTTACTTTAATTGCCTGCTATGTTATGCTTGCTTCTCCTTAATGTGTGTCTGGGAGCTATCACTGTAGAAAGAGGTGGAGTGGGATGGTTTGGCTCCTATTCCTTTTATCCCTTATACTCTTTTGGTATGTTTGATAGTTGATTTACTGCTCACTAAGACTTTGTCTGACTCAAGGTTTTATGTCTCCTCTTATTACCTTGGGCTGTTCATCCATGTTGGGATGGGCAGACTAGGTAGCAGGTGACAGGTGTTGTTCTTGGAGATCTACGTTGATGATGACGAAGACGAGCAGGAGGCTTTTGCATATTATTTCATATTATGTACTGGGTTTTTCCTCTGTATATACTTTGAGTGCTTTGTAGTGAGGTTTTGATGTATTGACTGTTCTGATGATTGTATCAAACTTCTAAGATGCTTATTTGATGATATTCTGTTATGAAGCTTCACTGTACATATATTTCTCTATTGTATTTTATCCATGCGCTGTGAGTTATGCGATAGATTCTGCGATGTTTATTCTACCCTTGACGGTCACCCATGGCTGCTTGGCACGCCTTTCAGCGCATTATTTCCTTGTTTTGGTGCGGGAGTCATGGGCGGTCGTCACATTTGGTATCAGAGCTTTGGTTAATCGATTTTAGCCAACGCTCGCTGATGTAACTAAATAAGAGAGACGTAATTGTATTTTGATGAATGATTACTATATATAATATAGTAGTTTAGAAGGATTTGAACTCCTTATGCAGTTGTTTCTCAAGGTGTTCTAAGTCATTCCTTTTTGTAGATATTAAGGATGAGTCGAAGGAGGAGACCAGCTGCTAGGGAAGACCGTGCTGCTAGGGAAGCTGTTGATTATGCTCCTATGTTTGAGGCCATGATGACTTCGATCATGAGGAGGATACCAGCTTCGGGGTCATCAGTAGATGTTGGAGTTCAAGTTCAAGCTCCAAGATCGGTGGATTTTACTAAGCTTTGTAAGGACTATACTTCTCTTGGAGGAAAGGTTTTCTTGGGAACGGAATCAACTATTGAAGTGCAAAGATGGATAGATGCATGTCGAAGGATCTTTGGTGACTTAGGAATTGAGGATGCAACTAAGAGGAAGCTTGCATCAAGGCAACTTCAAGGGAGAGCTTCGGATTGGTGGAATTCTATCACCATTGATACTCCGGAGGAGGAGATTACTTGGGAGCAATTCCAAGTCAGATTTGAAGCTAAGTTCATCTCTACGGCTCAGAAATCTGTCTTGTTTAAGAAGTTTGTGGAACTCAAGCAAGGTGGAAGATCAGTTCTTGAGTATGTTTCTGAGTTTGAAGCTTTGTCCAAGTATGCCAAATCGTATATTGATTCTCCCTATCAGAAGAATGAGAAGTTTGTGACCGGTTTGGACACTTATCTTGGGAGACAGTTGGTGGATCATCTAGACGATCCGTTTGAGAAGCTTGTGGAGAAAGCTCTCAGGCATGAGAGTTTGTTTCCTAGGGAGAGTTCTGTTGTTGCTGTAACCAAGGAAGGATCTAAACCACAGCAAGGTGGCAACAAGAAGAGGAAGCAGCAGCAACAGAAGGGTAAGGATGGCCAGAAGAAGCCGAAGGGTGAAGTGACCTGCTACAACTGTCAGCAGAAGGGCCATCTCTTCAGAGATTGCAAGAATCCCAAGGTGCCGGGAAAGTGTTACAACTGTGATAAGCTGGGACATATCAAGAAGGATTGCCCAGAACCAAGGAAAGATAGGCAGATTGTACAAGCTTATGCTATGAAAGCAGTGCCGTCGTCTTCAAAAGCTCCTACTGCTGAAGAGAAGGGGAAAAGTGTGGTGGTTCAAGGTAATCTTTCCATTTGTGGTGTTCCAGTTAGAGTGTTGTTTGATACTGGAGCGTCGCATTCTTTTATTTGTGATGATCATGTAGGCCGGTTAGGCTTGGAACCGGATATTGTTGATAGGCCATTGGTTGTGACTAATCCAGTTGGGGGTTCGTCTTGTTTGTGTATGATATGTCGTGGTCTAGTTGTGTCGAGTCATGATTGCTCTTTTGTTTGTGATTGCTTTGTTCTGAACTTTGCGGGGTTCGGAATTATTTTGGGTATGGACTGGCTTAGAAAGTATGCGGCAAGGATTGATTGTGAGAGGCTGGAGGTGACAGTCGGGCATGTGGAAGGGCGAAAGGTTGTGATATGATGTAAGCATGAAGAAGGCGTCTTCATGAGCTTCATGTATTCGCTGGTTGTTCCACGGGATGGACTGTCATCGGTGCCTATTGTGAATGGATTTAAGGATGTCTTTGACGAAGTCAAAGGGTTACCGCCGCATAGGGAGATCGAGTTTTGTATCGATCTAGTTGAGGGAGCCAGACCTGTTGTGATGCCTCTTAGGCGGATGGCGCCTAGGGAACAACAAGAGCTGAAGGTGCAAGTTGATGACCTTTTGCAGAAAGGATTCATTCGGCGTAGTGTGTCCGAATGGGGTGCACCAGTTGTGTTCGCAACCAAAGCGGATGGATCGTTGAGGTTGTGTGTGGATTATCGTGAGCTGAATAAGGTGACTAAGAAGAACAAGTATCCATTGCCGAGAATAGATGACTTGTTTGATCAGCTTCAGGAGGCGAGGGTGTTTTCTCAGATGGATTTGGCAACGGGATTTCACCAGTTGAGAGTGGCTAAGGATAGTGTGCCGAAGACTGCTTTTAGGACACCATCCGGGTTTTATGAGTGGCTGGTAATGCCGTTTGGTTTGACTAACGCACCAGCATATTTTGTGGATCTTATGAATAGAGTATTTAGAGATCAGTTGAACAAGTTCGTACTTGTGTTCGTGGATGATATTCTGATTTATTCCAGAACTGAAGAAGAGCACAAGATGCACTTGCGTATTGTTTTGGAAATCTTACGGAAACATCAGCTGAAGGCTAAGTTTTCAAAGTGTCACTTCTGGAAGAGTGAAGTGAGATTCCTAGGCCATGTTATCTCTGGAAATGGAATAGCAGTTGATCCCGCTAAGGTGGCAGCGATCCAGGATTGGATTAGACCTAAGAATGCATCTGATGTGAGAAGTTTTCTTGGATTAGCAGGATATTATCGTCGGTTTATCAAAGACTTTTCCAAGATAGCTGCACCATTAACAGGATTGACGAAGAAGAACCAAGTGTTCTGTTGGGATGCTAAGTGTGAGCAAGCTTTTGGAATCCTGAAAGAGCGACTGACAAGTGCTCCTGTTTTGACTATTCCAAGTGGGAATGATGAGATGGTGGTTTACACCGATGCCTGTGGTACTGGACTTGGAGCAGTGCTGATGCAGAAGGATAAAGTTGTTGCGTATGCTAGTCGACAACTGAAGCCGCATGAAAGGAATTACCCGACTCATGATTTGGAGTTAGCAGCGATTGTTTTTGCTTTGAAGATGTGGAGACATTACCTATTGGGAGTTCGATTCGAGTTGTTTACGGATCATAAGTCGTTGAAGTATCTATTCTCCCGAAAGGATTTGAATCTCCGACAGCAACGGTGGCTAGAGTTCTTGGCATCGTATGATTTTGGTATAGCCTATACTCCGGGAAAAGGTAACGCAGTGGCAGATGCGTTGAGTCGAAGACATGCAGGATTGGGAGCCATGTTTTCGGAATGGAAGAGTCTTGAGTATTTGGCTGGATTTGATTTCAGGCCTAGATGTGAGTTGGAACCTGAGATGTTGGCAAACTTATCGATAAGACCTACTCTTGTGGAAAGAATTGGCGAGAGCCAAAAGCGAGACGATAAGCTTGTCAAGATTATCCGTGATTTGGAATCTGGATTGGAACCAGAAAAGGATAAAGGATTCGAGGTCGATCGAGAGGGTTGGCTTCGAAAGCAAGGACGGCTAGTTGTTCCCGATATAGATGGATTGAGAGATGAAGTTCTGAGGGAAAGTCATCACTCGAAGTTGACAATTCATCCAGGTGGTAATAAGATGTATCGGGATATGAAGAGAACATATTACTGGGAAGGTATAAAGAAGGATGTCGGAAATTTTATTTCCAGATGTATGAACTGCCAGTTGGTGAAAGCTGAGCAGAAGAAGCCCAGTGGATTACTTCAGCCATTAGAGGTTCCTATATGGAAGTGGGAGCAAGTGTCAATGGATTTTATCGATGGTCTACCTAGAACAAGAGCGGGGAATGAAGGGATTTGGGTCATCGTAGATCGGTTGACCAAGAGTGCAAGGTTCATTCCTGTTCGATCGACTAGGACTGCATCGAAGTTGGCTGAGTTGTATGTGAAGTGGATTGTTCGATTCCATGGTATTCCGAAGGGTATAGTGAGCGATCGAGACCCATTGTTCACTAGTGGATTTTGGAAGAGCTTCCAGGAAGTTTTGGGAACCGAGTTGTGTTTAAGTACAGCTTATCACCCTCAAACAGATGGTCAGACTGAGAGAGTCAACCGAGTTTTGGAAGATCTTCTTAGAGCATGTGTTTTGGACTTCGGAGGATCATGGGAAGATCACCTTCATTTGGTGGAATTTGCTTATAATAACAGTTATCAGTCGAGCATTGGTATGGCACCATATGAGGCATTATATGGAAGACCGTGTAACTCTCCTACATGTTGGTTGGAAACTGGAGAAAAGCTAATGCTTGGGCCAGAGATGATTCGACAGACTTCGGATTGTATAGGGATCATTCGGCAACGAATGAAGGCAGCCCAAGATCGTCAGAAAAGTTATGCCAATAATCGTCGTAAGGATTTGGAATTCGACATAGGTGATATGGTTTTTGTGAAGATTTCTTCTCTGAAGAATGTTATTCGATTTGGAAAGAAAGGAAAGTTAACTCCGAGATTTGTTGGACCATTCCCGATTATCGAGCGAATTGGAAAGCTCGCTTATAGATTGGAGTTACCGAGGAAGATGGCGGGTGTGCACAATGTTTTTCACGTATCGTATCTACGGAAGTGTGTGCATGACCCAAGTACTGTGGTTTCTGCTGATAGCTGTGAAGATTTAGAGATTGATCCAGTGGTTAGAAGACCTCGTAAGCCGCTTCGTGTTGTTGAGACCGACACGAAACAGCTTAGGAGGAAGACGATTACGTTGCTCAAGGTACAATGGAGTGATGATGTTAACGACTGTACGTGGGAGGAGGAAGAGAGGATGAAGGTAGCTCATCCCGAACTCTTCGAGGTATGGCCCTAAAGTGTCGTGACATCTCATGAATTTGTAGCTTGTTCTAAGTCTTAGAATTCTGCATGCTAGGTTAGAATTGGATGCATGATTTGTTGATTGCTATGGATGGTAGGCATGCGGAATATCTTTGATTGCTGTTATTTGCTTGGAATTTCGGGGGCGAAATTCCTAAGGGGGAGAGAATGTAACGACCCGTATTTTTACGGATCGATAGATCGTAGAATTATTAGGTCGTTAGTGTTGTTTATGTTGTCTCTGGACTGAGTCGTATAGGAAGTTAACTCGTGTGTTAAGTGTTGAGTCGTTAACGAGTTAACTAGTGGACCGAGTTGAGAATTTGACCGACTCATAGAGGTAGCGACCTATAGGTTTGGCCGAGTTAGTGAGTTGCCGAGTTAAGGTAGTGGCCGACTCATAGGGTCAACGAGTTATAGGGTTTGGCCGACTTAGGTGTTGCCGACTTAAGAGGGCGACCGACTCAAGGGGTGAACGGCTTATAGGATTAGCGACCTATAGAAGGACCGACTTAAGGCTTAGCCGGGGGTTAATGAGTCGGTGAGGCCATGGGTCGTGAGTTATTTTGTGTGTTAGGATGAGTCGTTTGACCGAGTTAAGGATAGGTCGAGTCGGTTAGCTGGTGGCCCTGTACTTTGTTAGAAGCTTGAGTCGTGTGTGTAGTTGAGTCGTCATACGACTTAGGACTTAGGAGTGTTAGCGGCATGAAGTGTTAGGCCGGTTACTTGATGAGTCGTGAGTCGTGAGACGATGAGTCGGCAGCTAGTTAAGTCGTAACCGGTTTAGGTTGAGTTGGCATGTGTTATGTGTTAAGTCGCGCGCATGCATGAGTCGTAAGTCGTGACTCGGGGTTGAATTAGGCCCGTGTTTGAGTTGCGTATTGGTTGAGTCATGAACTATGTTGAGTCGTTAGGCAGTTAACCCGCGTGTGTGTGTTGTGTCGTGTTGGCTTGAGTCGGCAGAGGCTTGTTGAGTCTTGAGTCGTGGGCTTATAAGTCACGAGCGACTTAAGGTTAAGTCGTTAAGTCGCGAACGACTTAGGGATGAGTCGGCGGCCGACTTAAGGGGGTTTTTCAGCCTATAAATAGAGGGGTTTGGCTCACTTTTTGGCACCGGTTTTTGAAGCGACGAAGTGCTGCTATTTTGAGAGCTCGACTACAACATTTTTTCATCTCCTTTTCTCCATTTCAATCTAGTTCTAACATCCATCCAAGATCGAAGATCCAAGAGCCAAAGTTGAAGATCTTCATCCAACCAAGATAGATTTCATCGTTTCAAGCGGGATTTCGACGAATCAAGCTTGAATCCTTGCTGTCCAGATCTGAAGTTGATAGTTTTTGAAGTGTTTGGGTGATTCGGTGAGTGGTGGTTATCTCTCACGTGGACCCAAAGGAATATATTGGATTGGTGGTTTGTTGAAGTGTTGTAGATAGTGACTTTATGCATATTTCTTTAGATCCAAGTGTAGATCCATTACTTATGAAGAAGTTTACTTATGCAAGTTCATTCACCAAGTTGTAGAGATAAAAACCCATGATTTATATTTGTTAGATCTATGCTAAAAACCCTTGATTCAGGTATGTTAGATCCATGCTCATTTATTTACGAAATTGCCATTTTAGTTATAAATGCCTATTTAGATCTTGATTGACTACTTGTTGTTTGGATTAATGTTTGCCTTGTTTGATTGTTGTGAATGAGTTATCTAGTTGATAGATTTGGACAAGTATGGTCAAAGACGATTCAAAAGCTACGGAAGAGGCTCTTGAATGGTGAAAGTTGCTCAAGGCATATGTAGTGGATGTTGAAGCTCATATGTATGGATTGGATGATGTTGAGATGGAATTTTGCCTTGATGCGATGAGGCAAACCATGATGTTAAGATGAGCCTTTGCTATAATGAAGATGAGGCAAAGAATGATGTGATGTAACCTTGGTATAATCGAGAAGGATTGCTTCAAGCATGTTGACAACTTGAAGGGTAGTTCGAGTTGATTGGTAATGGATGGCTCAAGAGGTAGTTTGGGCTAGGTTGAGAATAGTCGTCAAGGAGGATGACTAGAAGGCTTGGATTTCATCGTTGTTGAAGGTTCTAGCAGACTCAAAGTAAGAGTGCAAGGGTTGCCCTAAAGACTACAGGTAGGTGGTCTGGACACCCTAAAGACTACAGGTAGGTGGTCGAGTACTCTGGGTAGTTGCGAAAATTCCTAGGCACGGGTCATGATGACGTGCGGAGTTATGTCTAGAACTGGGGTTACCATTAGCCCTTGATAGATGGCTCAGGAAGGAGTCGGTCATTCAATTAACGGTGATTTCGAAGCAAGGTTAACAGTGATAGCCAGAGTCATGGATGTTTGGACGTTTGGTTGTATCGTCATTCGGTCTCAAGAGCGGTGTTTTCTGGGTGCTTATCTGATCTTGGTTTAGGCCTTGGGGGTTTGTATTTGGAAAACATCGACCTTGACTCGAGTGATTATTGCTTTACTTTAATTGCCTGCTATGTTATGCTTGCTTCTCCTTAATGTGTGTCTGGGAGCTATCACTGTAGAAAGAGGTGGAGTGGGATGGTTTGGCTCCTATTCCTTTTATCCCTTATACTCTTTTGGTATGTTTGATAGTTGATTTACTGCTCACTAAGACTTTGTCTGACTCAAGGTTTTATGTCTCCTCTTATTACCTTGGGCTGTTCATCCATGTTGGGATGGGCAGACTAGGTAGCAGGTGACAGGTGTTGTTCTTGGAGATCTACGTTGATGATGACGAAGACGAGCAGGAGGCTTTTGCATATTATTTCATATTATGTACTGGATTTTTCCGCTGTATATACTTTGAGTGCTTTGTAGTGAGGTTTTGATGTATTGACTGTTCTGATGATTGTATCAAACTTCTAAGATGCTTATTTGATGATATTCTGTTATGAAGCTTCACTGTACATATATTTCTCTATTGTATTTTATCCATGCGCTGTGAGTTATGCGATAGATTCTGCGATGTTTATTCTACCCTTGACGGTCACCCATGGCTGCTTGGCACGCCTTTCAGCGCATTATTTCCTTATTTTGGTGCGGGAGTCATGGGCGGTCGTCACATATTATGTTGAAAGTTAAAATTCAAATATTTAGTTTCGAGGGATTATAAATTTTAAAAGTGGCATGACTTTAGAAAAGAAATATATTTGAAATAAAATGATATCATATTTATTTGGGTTTTAAAAGGAAATGATATCGTATTTATGGGTTTTGAAATGGATAAATATGTTCTAGTTTTGAAAGTATAATTATTTTTAAATGACCGCGGTGTTATAATAACGTTTGGTTGTTGAAGAGACCGGGATCAGAAGTTGTCATACTCTCTGCCAACTCCGAAAACCACTTTAACAACCGTGTACGCGGTGGAGATTCCAGAATGAAGTAGGTTGGTGGCGGCGTTTCCTATAAGGTAAGTACGTGGACCCAACTCCCGTGAGTTGGCATAAGGTGGCTAAAACAGGAGCGATTCTCGGGCCAAGGGGGTTAGCGCCCTTTATCGGACACTCCTCTTCAATACTATACCCTGACTTTGGATTGATTCGGTGGTCACTTTTACTTTTGATTTTAGGGGGAGTTTGTTCGAGGTGGGCGGTAGCTGCGGCTATGCGTTACCAGCAGCCCGGATAGCAATTGGTATATCTACCCTGGCATTGCCTAGTTGTGCCGTGTCACCTACCCTAGCGCGGCTTATACGATTTTGGTTTTGTACCATACCTATGGAGTGCCCTCTGACGACGCCCATTACGGGGGAGATTACGGTACTGTATATACTATGGGAATATATTATGTGTTAAGGGGAATATTGGGTCACTCCTTAACGCTATTAAAAAGTAAGTTTATTTTACAATTAGACACTATTATGATAGCGAAATATACTACATAGTAAATAGTTTAACGGATCCTTAGGAGATGAAAATCCCGAGAATCTCTTAAGTTACTGCACGCATATTTATTCCTGTTGATTTAACTTACATAAGATCTTTTAGTTCTGACTCGAGTGTTTTGTCTTTTCAATTCGCTCGGGTCAGTCCGAGCGTTTCAGGATTTGAAGACTTTATTTCTGGAGGAAGAAGACGAAGATTTTATTATTATTATTATTATGTATTATATGATTCCACTACACTGTATTCCGCTGCGTTGAGATTTATTGGTATGTGAACTCTGATATTTATTGTGTAAAGAAGAATCAAATGTTTTGTAAACAGTTTCATGAACTGTATATTTATTATTATATTTTATCCTTCCGCTGTGAGATTATGTTTGGTTTTTTTCTTTCTTTCTTCTCTGTTTTCTTGTTTATTCCATAATAATCCGCCCTTCCGTATGGTTTGAATTGGCACGTGTGTCTGTTTAAATCGTGCGAAAAAGGTGGACGTTACATCTGGTATCAAAGCTTTGGTTTAGCGATAAACCTTAGCTTTGTGGGGTTTGACTCTTTACTAATAGGGTAGTAATACCCTATGGGAGTCGTTGAGTGTATATATATGACAGAGCTTATTTGTTAGTGTTATAAAAAGGTTTTAATATTGTGTTAATCTGATCCGTTTTGTATTTATAAATTCTGGTTGATGCATGGGACGTATGACATCAATAGGGATTTCTAAACACTTAATAGGACGGACTGACATAATATATTTTTTAATATAGGTGAATGAAATAATTTTGCCTATTATACTATATATAAAAAAATTTCAAATGATGTCTATATTTGGCTGCAATAGATTGGTTGCTAGGCAATAAAGTGTATAAATAATAATAGAAATAAGATTGAAAAATAAATTAAATGAAATTCGGAAATTTAGAACTTAAGTTACGGGGTTTTGAAATTTCTTCCAAATAAATTTTGGAAAAAAACAATATTGTTTAGAAGTATTTTCTAATAAAGATGATTTTGGAGAAAATAAGTTTTGTACTTTCCTCTCTGTCGCTGGAAAATAATTTCGGTGATGGCGGCCGCATCATCGACTTTCATTTTCGAGTTTCGAAGGGGAAAGGCCACTGTAGTAGTTCTACTGCAGATTCATTTTTGAAAATATATAAATTTTGAATTGTTTTATATATAATTAGAGATATATAAGTTGTAAGAACATATTTATCTATTGTTTTAAAATAAATTAAAATTTTAACCTGGTATTAAATTCTTAAATTTCCATTAATTAATTGTTTCAATTATTGTAGTGAAATAGAATTTAACTAATAATTGAAACCCTAAATAAAATAAGAGATTTAAATGCTAAGTTATAAATGGAAATTAAAGGAAATTTGAAATTTGTAACATATGAAACAAAGAGTAATATTGTTGAACATTAAATTTAATTAAAGGATGAGATAAAACTTGTATGAGTTCATTTGCATTTTCTTTAACATATATAACTTACCAAATATAAAAAGTTGAAATGTTTAATAAAGAATGTAATGGAAATTGTATAAGTAAAAGAAGGTAATGAAGTATCCAATGAATTGGCTGTTAAATGAGAATTTAATGTTATAAACTTAAGTTATAATTGAAATTTTACCAAGTAAATATAATGAAAGGTAAGTATGACAATAGATGATTATAAACTTAAGTAATTAAAGTATAAAAAGATGAGGTCATGCAATTATAAATGAATGTAATATAATAAAGAGAAATTGTAAACTTAAGAAAAAGGGTTGAAGTTATTTCTAAATAAAATGAAAATAAAATTGAAAGAAATAAATGGAAATAAAAAAGAATAAACCGTTATATGAATGAAAAGGATCAAACAACAAATGTATGAATGGAATAAATAAGAATAGACTATATATATTGCTGAAATTGTTGTTTGTCGTGGTTTGTGGTTGATTGGGTAAGGAAACTTTAAATTTGTTGGGATGAATGAATAATCCATTGTGTTTAATCTAAGACTGTTGAGTAAATGATGCACTTGATGGTTTAGTCTTAATTCCGTACAATTTAAAAGTTTTGAATCCGAACAACTATTTGTTTGTTTGATTGTATGGTTGTTTTGTATTTGTTGTGTATGTTGTTTGTTGAAATTGTTGGTTTTGTATTCATTTGTTGTTAGTGATTGAAGCCACCTAAATATTTCACTTTATATAAATTGTTAACCCTTTGGATTTTATAAGTGAAATGCAGGTTATGGAAGCAATTGCTACTACTTTTGGTTCCATAAAGTAAGCGTAAAATGCCCGAATAATAGGTACGTTTCGGATTTCGGTTTATAGCACTATTTTATATATTTTCCCATGTAGGGATATATTAATTTGAAAAATATAGGTTGTATATTGTTATATTTAATATTATATTTTCTCTCGAGCCTCTCTATACAAAGGAGACTCTGCCAAAATTTTCCGTAAATTTTGGGCTTAGAAAATATTTTGAAAATGTTTTCCAAACATTAGTAATTTAAGTATAAAAGGATTTAATGGTTATAAATTGAGATATTTTATCTAAATTAATTAATTTTATAAATTTAACTGTTTATAAAGTTAATGTTTGAATAAGTTATAATGATTTCTTAGTGTTCCTTCTCCTTTCTTTTCCCTTTTCGGGGATGAAAAGTTTTGAGTGGGGGAGAGTGTAACGACCCGTAAATTTCATGGATTTAATTTGGTTAAATTAATGAGTTTTGTAATAAAATTTAGTAGAAATAAAAAAAAATTATAAGCAAATATTGAAATGAACGCTAAATTAAATTAAATAAATGGCGACTTAAAACCTACTTACTAGCAGTATGAATAAATTTCAATAAGTGAAATAGAGTAAGTATTATACCTGGATATAAAATTCATTCAAAGGAAATTTATTTATATGTTAATGTAAATTTATAAAATATGATAATTCCATTCGTACTTGTAAGCTGCTACTATAAGTTGCGTGTTGAAGAGGATGGATTGAATTGAAATTTATATTTAATTTAAATGGAAATATTAAAGGCTTATAATAACGGAAAATTTAGGTAATAAAAGTTAGCACAAGTGGATAAATAATAACCATATAAGAGAAATAAATGTAAGCATTTAAAATATTAATTAATGTTGGTTTGATGATAACGTAACTGGTGATTAATTTGATAGTAACGGAAGTGTGAACGTAAAGTAATAAAAGAGTAGATTTATGTTAAGTAATTATTTGTGATTTTGGGAAATAAAGTTGAAGTTTTGATAATTAAGAAATTAATAAGAAAAAGTATGCAAAGTAAGTTATAGAATGTAAAGTAAGTTATAATAATAAGTAGAAATTGGATGGCATTAATACAAGATAATGAAGTGCAAATTTTAGGTTTAAAATAAAGTGTGGATGGAAATTTGATTGGTCATATTAATTGAATGGAATTCAACTTTGATGGGAAAGGTAAATGGATATTTGGTAACAAACTTAAACGGACTTAAATAGTGCATTTATTTAATTTATACATAATAATAAGTAATGATTGAATAAAAACCTATACCTGTAAATATCTATAATATTTGAGTGGAAATAATAAACTTATAAATGTGGGTTTGAGATTTTTACAACAATTTTTATGAGTATATACTTAGTTCATTCAATTAAATTGGATATCATTGCAATAAATATAAATTTAAGGTTCTGCAAATTGAGAAAATAATTGGAAAATGTTAAAGTATCTGGATATATATACTAAAATAAATGGTAAACCCTTTTATTTGAAATTTATGAATGGAATGAACATAGGTTAGAGTAACGATTATTGTATGTTGCCTATTTTGGTAACTTGTTAATTAACAATTTTGAAATCAGTTACAATAATTTTAATTGAGTATTGCGTTAATGTTAATTAAAGTAGTATTTGTAAATGTTAAGACTTTTCGTATTGGATAGTTTGTTGTAATATAAGACTTGGAAATAAAGTTATTAACGTATTGGAAAACGATTAAATTTAGATGAAATTAATTGTCTCATTTATGTGGGTGAGAACTATAATTGAAAGGTATAAAGGTAATGAGCAACGGAAATGCATATTAATTTCATAAGTTAATATAAAAGTATGAAACATATTTAATGAATTAATTGAGTTTCTAATTTTAGCACATGTATATAGTTGGGTTGGAATAATAATTTGGAATAACAACTTCAATATATTTGGAAATAATAATTTATACAAAGGGAAGCTGGAAATTTGAATATATATGGAATGAAATGTGTGACAAGTGTTAACTACGTTACAAAGTAATGATAGGCTCAATTAAAGGGTTGGAATTGAATCTAATCAGTTTAATTGGAAACCTATTAAAATAAATTTGGATTGGTGATTTATTTCCAATTAAATCAGTTCACGTTTCAAAATTTAATGCAAGTTTATTGCATATATGTTTATAACTAAATTTAAACTTATGTTTAGATCCAATCAGATCATTAAAAAGAAAGGATTATTTATAATAGGAAGATAGGATGATTTAAGGTTAGTAATTAATGAGTGGAATGAAATGGGTTTAATGTAAATGTTATATTAGGCTGTAAATCAATTTGTAATAAAATTTTATTTAATTGGAAGGTAATCGATAATTTATGAATTTGATGGTAAATATATACATAAGATGATGATTGTTGATTTAATAAAGAGAATTGAATACGAATGGTATAAAATTTCATTGAAATAAGATTTTTTAATTTATTGAATTTACTTTAATTAAATGTAAACACTAAATTTTTTGCAATAAATCCTTATTTGATATGGAGGTTTGGTTAATAAATTTGAAGCTAATTGCAATCAGAAATGATAGAAATGGTAAGTCGACCATTTATTCATAATAAGATCTAAAAATCCAATAAATGGGTTTTTGGAATTTAAATTGACAAATTGTGAATTCATTTAAATTCGGATCCATCTGTCTATTCCAACTTCATCTATAGATACATCGCTAAACCCTAGCCTCCACCTACTCTCATTTGTCTGTGCGTAAAATTTCTTCAGCTCCTTCTTCTCCTCAATGGCAGACAAAATTTCCGATCCAGATCCATTTCAAAATCAAAGTCAAAAAATCAAAGTCGTCAGAAAAATCTCAAAATAATATATGTTGAAGCTCTCAATGAGCGTAATTCAATTTTCAATTCGATGCATCGTTTGACCAGAAATCGCGGTCAAAATTGATTTGGGCGTTTTTGACTGGTGCGTCTGGTCGAAAAATCCCTTCTGGGTTATGTAGAGGGGCTAGCACGTTGTCCATCGGCAAAGTTTTGCGGTGAATTGATGGTCGAATTGGTGGCTAAGCGTGGTCAAAGATCGGTTAAACGGAGGTGTGTTGGGTTCCACTTGCTGTGCGCGCGTTTATGAAAGAAGGGAGTGAGGTTGACGTGGCATGTTGCAAGATGAATTGTGTTTTTCTTTTTCTTTTTGTTATTTCATTTTTGAAATTCAAGCGTAATTTTCACTATATTTTTCCACATACGGACTCGAATTCATGCGAAATTCTTTTTAGGATCGTAATAAAATTCCGGACGCTTTGACACTGGTTTGGACAGATTTTGAGACCGTCGAATTTTTGGGTTTAAATCGGATTTAAATCCAATTTAAATTCAAAAGGTGAGTGTTTTAACCCACTCACGACTTCTAAATTTTCTTATGTTTGTTAAATTG
Source organism: Allium cepa (assembly GCA_030765085.1). Taxonomy (NCBI): domain Eukaryota; kingdom Viridiplantae; phylum Streptophyta; class Magnoliopsida; order Asparagales; family Amaryllidaceae; genus Allium; species Allium cepa. The sequence goes on from CM060928.1 coordinate 595,674,824, forward strand.
ATTTATGATATGAGTAGAAATTCATTTATGACTGTTTGGCATGTTTTATTCATCATCCCTGTTAAATCGCATTTATTTAATTCAGCTGTTAATTAATTTTATGATTGTATATAAATTGACAATTAAATTTTATTATTTGCATATAAACTGATAGTTAAACAATCAATAAATTTATTTTGAATATAAACTGTTAGTTAATAACTGTTATTCGTTTCCTGTTATATTTTATATGCTATATATTGATGGTTGTTTAAATTAATGATGATTGAAATAAATTGGTGGATGTTTGATATTGGATGAATGGATGATGTGTCCTGTCTTATATAAACTACAAGTTATCATGCATTTTCATTTCATTCGGGATTGCGGTTTGAAATGATATACAACCGCACTTTATTTTTAAATTGCGGATTGAAATGATAAATATCCGTATCACTTGACCATAGGATAGAAAATTATATACTGGCATCGCGGTATATATATGAAATTATTTTTGAAATGATTTTTATGGTTTGGATATGATGCGGTTTAATAAATAGTAAATTTGGATATGATAAATATATTTTTTGTGTACATATATATTTAAATTGTTGAATTTAAGCTATGCATAAATCTGTTAAATAAAAATGAATAAGTTGAAAAATGGAATTTGATAATTTATATTATATGATTAAGTACAGGTTTAAGATCTTGTGTATATATAGAGAGTTTTAAATAATTCAAATCAATTAAGATTGAAAGATAAATTGGAATTTTAATTGAAATTGAGCTTATTTGAAAAATTAACTTCATAAGTTGTGTTAACTTATTAAAATTGGAAATTTTAAGGTATGATATTTATAACTGGATTTAATGAATAATTCTAGTATAAATAAATGGAAGGAAATAATTAGTGTTAATAAATTTAGTTTATTTTAAATGGTTACGGATTTATCATGTAAACCTTTCAAACTAAATAATAGGAAAATGAATTATTGGTTTGAAATTCTCAATCTTAGTTTTGAAATTCATTAAATACTCAAAGTTTGAAAGTATTGAAATCAAAGTGTTTTATTCAAACTGAAAGTGAATCTAAAAGTTATGGGTTTAGACTGAATTTAAAGTGAATAAAAATTGTGAAGGTGTGGAAATTATTTATTTTTAAAGAAATTTTAAATTCAACTGTTTTATTTTATATACTGTTGAATATCCAAACCGTTTAAGTTTTGAAAGTTATGGTTTTAAAACTACGGATTTCGAAGTATTATGTTGAAAGTTAAAATTCAAATATTTGGTTTCGAGGGATTATAAATTTTAAAAGTGGCATGACTTTGGAACAGAAATATATTTGAAATAAAATGATATCATATTTATTTGGGTTTTAAAAGGAAATGGTATCGTATTTATGGGTTTAGAAATGGATAAATATATTCTAGTTTTGAAAGTATAATTATTTTTAAATGACCGCGGTGTTATAATAACGTTTGGTTGTTGAAGAGACCAAGATCGGAAGTTGTCATACTCTCTGCCAACTCCGAAAACCACTTTAACAACCGTGTACGCGGTGGAGATTCCACAATGAAGTAGGTTAGTGGCGGCGTTTCCTGTAAGGTAAATTCTTGGACCCAACTCGCGTGAGTTGGCATAAGGTGGCTAAAACAGGAGCGATTCTCGGGCCAAGGGGGTTAGCGCCCTTTATCGGACACTCCTCTTCGATACTATACCCTGACTTTGGATTGATTCGGTGGCCACTTTTACTTTTAATTTTAGGGGGAGTTTGTTCGAGGTGGGCGGTAGCTGCGGCTATGCGTTACCACCAGTCCGGATAGCAATTGGTATATCTACCCTGGCATTGCCTAGTTGTGTCGTGTCACCTACCCTAGCGCGCCTTATACGATTTTGGTTTTGTACCATACCTATGGAGTGCCCTCTGACGACGCCCATTACGGGGGAGATTACGGTACTGTAAAGACTATGGGAATATATTATGTGTTAAGGGGAATATTGGGTCACTCCTTAACGCTATTAAAAAGTAAGTTTATTTTACAATTAGACACTATTATGATAGCGAAATATACTACATAGTAAATAGTTTAACGGATCCTTAGGAGATGAAAATCCCGAGCATCTCTTAAGTTACTGCACGCATATTTATTCCTGTTGATTTAACTTACATAAGATCTTTTAGTTCTGACTCGAGTGTTTTGTCTTTTCAATTCGCTCGGGTCAGTCCGAGCGTTTCAGGATTTGAAGACTTTATTTCTGGAGGAAGAAGACGAAGATTTTATTATTATTATTATGTATTATATGGTTCCACTACACTGTATTCCGCTGCATTGAGATTTATTGTATGTGAAGTCTGATATTTATTGTGTAAAGAAGAATCAAATGTTTTGTAAACAGTTTCATGAACTGTATATTTATTATTATATTTTATCCTTCCGCTGTGAGATTCTGTTTAGTTTTTTCTTTCTTTCTTCTCCGTTTTCTTGTTTATTCCATGACAATCTGCCCTTCCGTATGGTTTGAATTGGCACATGCGTCTGTTTAAATCGTGCGAAAAAGGGGGACGTTACATATCTTAAGTCCAACAGTAAATGCTTTAAATCCAGCTTTGTTTTTTGTTGCTGGGAACTCTAGCTTCAAAGCATAGAAAATCTTTCATCCTTCTAGGATCATAAGAATCACTCCTGCATTAGAACTGCAATCCTTGGAAGCTTCATCTACGTACAATTTCCAATCGGATAGTTGAATCATATCTTCATCCACTTCTTTATTCCAAATGGTAAATTAGGAAATGAAATCAACCAACGCGTGTTCTCATATTGTCCTTGTCGGATGGTGTGTTATATCGTACCGACTCAATTGATATTCCACTTCAACAATCTTCTCGAGGCCTCGAATCGATGTAGTACTTTCCTTACTAGCTAATAAATAAGTACTTGTATCGAGTGTGCTTGGAAGTATGGCCGCAACTTCCTTGAAGCAATCAACAAGGAGCATGCTAGCTTCTCTACCTTTGGATATTTCTTTTCCTCTAGTGAAACGCTTGCTGATATACTATACAGGCCTTTGGACTTTAGAATCCTCACGAGTTAAGGGTGCGCTTAGTGCATGAGTAGATACTACTTAGTAAACGAATATATCTTCTCCTTCCAAAGGCTTTGAAAAAATTGGTGGTATCACCATATGCTTTAGCATATTCTGGAAAGCTTCCTGGCATTCTTTCATCCAAACAAGCTTCCCTTTTTCTTTCTTGAGGGCATAAAAGAATACGCTTGTCTATTGCCTTTGAAATAAATCGACTTAGGCAAGTGACCTTCTCGTTTCAAGCATTGCATTTCCCTCCTTTTCTTTAGAGCAGTAACCTCTTTCAGTGCTTTAATATGTTATGGGTTAGCTGCAATAGCCCTTGAATTTATAATAAAACTCAAGAATTTTCCCGATGTGACTCCAAAAGAGCATTTCAATGGAATAAGCTTTAGCCCATACTTTTGAAGCACATCGAATGTTTCAAAAAGGCCATCTACGTAATTCATAGATCGCTATGACTTTACAAGGATATCATCCACATAAACCTCCATCATCTACCCAAATTGATATTTGAACATCCTATTCACCAGTCATTGTAAGTCATGCCAGCATCCTTCAAACCAAACGACATCACTTGGTAACAGTATAGGCCCTATAAAGTGATGAACTTATGCTCCTAATCTAGAATGTGTATTACTATTCAGTTGTAGCTAGAGTATACATCCACAAAGGACATCAGTTCATGTCTAGTTATTGAGTCTACAAGCTGGTTGATCTTCGAAAGTGGAAAATTGTCTTTTAGGCATGATTATTTCAGTCTAAATAATCGATACTAGTATGCCATTTTCCATTGGATTTTTGACCAACACAGGGTTTGATACCTATTCAGAACATAAGGAATTACGGATAAAGCCATTTTCCTTCAACCTATCCACTTTTTTAGGGAAACAGATCGCTCCATGCCCAGGCGACATCTCTTCTACTTCACAAGAGGGCATCTTGGGTCCACATTCAGTGAGTGGAATGCTATCTCTGATGAAATTCCACACATATCGGAATGCATCTTGGCAAACACATCTAGATTTTCCAAGAGAGAACTTAGTAACTTCTTTTTCATTTTCAAACCGAGTTAGGATCCGACTTTGAGAACGGGAGTGAAATCATCATCATCGGTCATGACATTGATCATCAACTCCACCCATATTGTCCTCGAATCCTCTAGCTATTTTTGGAGGTTCGTAGGTATGTATAACATACTATTAGATGCAAGCCAGAGCTTGGGCATTAGTTGTTATGCATGAGCAGTCATGATGTAGAGAATTTTTTCCATATCCTTTTCATTTTCACGTTGTGCCTCTCTGAGCTCAACAACATAGCATTCTTGACCAGTGCTTTGGTCACCTTTAATAGCTCCAATACCATTCTCAAATGGGAAGCTTCATCATTAGACACCATGGAGCAAGCGCTGTCCTGATGCTAGCAAGGTTCGACTGGTCAAAGAAGCGTTGTAGGTCAGAATTCATCGACCATCATGAAAGTATAAAACCACATAATCTTGTGGTCTCCCTTGTCCAATTATACGGATAATTCAATACATCCCATGGGCTCTTTAGCCTCTTCGGTAAATCGCTGAATGCAAGATTTACATGGCTTCGGATCCTTTGGATCGATCTTCATATGATCAAAGGTTTTTTGAATAAGATGTTAACCAAGCTTTCACAGTTGGCCAGAACTCGAGGCACAGTAGCTGGCCCAACAACAATTGTAATTACCATAGGATCAATTGTTGGTGCTTCGATCTTGTTAAAATCTTTGTTTTGAAGAAAAAAACCAACATTCATTGTTCTTAATTGTTTCACCGAAGCTCCGTCTCTGACAACAAACTAACTCTGTTGAGTCACCCATAACTTTCCATTTCACTCCAGTTTTTAACCACCAGATGGGGTCTTCCAAATATGTTGTTTATCACAATCCTACTCTTAAGTTGCCTCAGTCCCTCTTCACTAGATAGGCTGGTCCTTTTGGGGATTCTACCCTAGGGTCTATCATTTTTTCCATCATCTTATAGATTCCTCACATATTACTGCAATTTCTTCTTCAAGACTAAATCTTTGGTTATATCTCTCAAGTGATGACACTCATTGGCATTGTGCCTGTGAGTTTCATGAAAGCAACAGTACTTTCTTGAGCACCATTTAACTTCAATCACCTCCCTCTAAGGCAGCTTCTTATATTTCTCTATAAGCTTTGTGGCAAGGTAAATGTTCATAACAGTATCATTAAAGGGAGTGTAATCTCCTATTCTTATATACCTCGGACGCTTCTTCGTGTCCAACTTTTTTCCTCCAGCACTTTAGTTTCTTCTTTTCTGATTGTTATTCTTGACATTCACTGCAACGTTTCCAACGCTCTCACTAATCAACTAAACAATGACATTCCTAAACTACCTCCATTGGGACACCTTTCAATAGAAGTCTTCCATGGTATGTAACTGCTTCCTTTTAAGCCTTCTACCAAAGTCCATATTAGGGTATAACCCCCGAGTCATTGCCATCAAAGCAATATCCTTCTTTGGTTACTAACTTCAATCACCGGAGAATCGAATCGCTCTAGAAAATCCTATAAAGTCTCTTTGAAACTTTGATGGACGTTTGATAAAGACATCATATCCTTTAAGCTAGCAATATGAAGTCTGAACTGCTCCATAAACTTCTTCTATAATTGATCTAAAGAAGACATGAACCTTGACACGAGCCAAGTGAACTATGCTGTAGCAACCCCATCTAAGAATATAAGGAAGCACCTAAATCTCACCGCATCAGTAGCATGGGCATTATCCATGTGTCATTCATATTTCAATAGATGTTGTCTTAGATCTGTTTTTCCATTATAAGATAGTATCTTTGGCATCTCAAACTTCTTGGGTTAACTCTCTTGGAATATATCATTAGTGAAAGGAGTCCTGCTGAGTGCCACACCTCATTCATCATTACTTCTATGTTGATTTCATTCAGCATTCTCCTAATCATATTTGCTATGAACTCTTCGCTAGTCTAGGTAGGTGGTGGCATTGTCAGGGACTGTCCTAAGTGTTTGACTCCATAAATTCTCTCGGTTTCCACACCTTCTATGATGTCTTGTCAGTTCTATGGTGTTTGTTTGAACATCGTCAGTCTACGCATATGCCCAACATCATTACCAGTATCATACAAGTCATCTCGCTGATAAAAAGGTTCACCGTGTCAAGTGGTAGTCCATTTCCCTTGATTATGATCGGTGTCGACCATTTTGGTCGTTGCCAAAATAGTGCCACTTCCTACACTTTGCTTCTTAGTTTCCCTAACATCCATTCGCTTCATCATTTTCTTGCCTTCTCCCCTATTTTGATCTGATGAAGATGAACTATCCTCCTAAGGACTTGAAGAAGATGAATCTCTACGACTCTTCGTACATCTTTGTGGTTGCTGAGCCAACATAGTAAAGCTTTTCTCCAATTTTTAAAAGATAACATTATGGCTATCCAACATCCTTTCATTTCAGGCAGTATCATATCGAGTTTAGCCTTAGTTACCATCTCCAAGGAGGAGGAAGTCTAGGAAAAGCATGGGTTGGCGAGTAGTCTGTGACAACCCAATGTTGAGAAGTAATTAATTAATATAAATAATGGTGATTTAGTTAATTAATATGGATTTTTAAGAGATTAAAATGGTAATTATTTAGAAATATTGAAATTTGACGATATAATATTTATTGATGAAATATAATTGTATTGGAAAAATTATTAAAAAGATCGTGGAATAAATTATTTTGGAAAACAAATGTTTTAAAGATGTGATATACTAATAAATGATGGATTTGAATATTTTAGAGTAATATTGATGTTTTAAATTTTAATTCATGTTAAAAGTGATTGAATAATTTTATAAAGTTTAATATTAATGGTAAATGATATTATAAATATACGTCAAAAGGAAAAGGAATTTAATTTTTATTTAAATAAGAATTTTTATAATTTATTTCATAAATGGGTTTAAAATGTTAATAAGGAATAATCAGATTCAAATGAAATAAAATATGGAAATAATATTTTATAAAATTATATAATGAATAAATAATATTGATTAGAATAAAAATAAGTTGAAATGGAAACCGAAGCTAATTTAGGCTAATAAATAACTTTTTGTTAAAGTGGGCCAATTGTGATATTTTTGAGATAAATGATTAAATAAAATAATTTATGGATAAAAAATTCTATAAAATTTCATACTGATGTGTAATCACTTATGTAATGAAAATATGGTTTTTATTTTGGGGTTTGATCTTGATTGGTATTAAGTAAAACTAGTAGGCTGGAAAACAAGAGAAGGGAAAAATGGAAATGAGTTTAGTAATTATGTAAGGCCTGATTAACTAAGCCTAAATTCTTTACTTCATGAATTCTAAATCTAGAGAATTCTTGGTTCAAAAATCTCTCCATTTCATTCACAAACAATTCACGCATGCATTCCTTCCACCATTCTTACTTTTTACTTCATAAAACAAAGATTGTGAAAACACTTCCTTCCACCTTTAAAAATCAAAATAAATCAAAATAAATTCTTATAAATTCTTAAATCAATATATATATATATGCATCTCAAAATCATACTACACCATTAACTCTAAAGAAGTTTGTGTTTTGATTAAGCTTTGGAGCTATGGAAGTTTGCAAAAAAAAGGAAAAGTGAAGATGGAGTATTTTGCAAGCTATGCTTAAGGTGAGTTAATTACACTCACTAACTATGTCTAAATTAATTTAATGATTGTTATACGATGAATTTTATGAATTTTATGTTATTGTATTTCTTATGTTATGATATGTTTTATGTTATGATTGAATATGTTTTAATTGATGTTGTTTTGATTGTTGGCATGTGGTATATGGCACATGGTTTACGATCGGATTGGGATCGAGAAGAGGAGGAAATGATCGTTCAAGTCGTCAAACTAAAGAATTCATAGCCTAGAACATTTTTGTTCCAAGGCCACAAATTGGTGGACTAATCCCTAAAGATTGGTGCACCGGTTGTTAACGGCCAAGAAATTTCCAGGCCGGTGAACATCCTTTTGGCTTTACATTGTTTTAATGTATGTATGTATGTCTTTGAAAAATTAAAAGAATTTTTGTTTTTGAAATTTTATAGTTGACACACATTATAAATATAAATTTTTTATAAAGAAATTATTATTTAAGATTTAGTATTCATATATTACTAAAATAAATTTTTTGATTTTTAAATTTATGTAAGAATTTTAAAAGTGTATTCTATGGATTTTAATTAAAGAATTATGTACTCAGTATTTGTAAATTCACTTAAATATCCTCTTTATTTCTTGAAAACTTTGAGATAATTTCTCAGCATTGTTAAGTGACTTTTAATATGTTTTATTAATGATTTTGCATGTAAAGTAAAGGTTTTATGTTACATTATATAGTTTGAAGTTTATAAATTTATTGTAAATAGTATTTAAATATGGGGAAATTGAAGAAAGACATTTATAAATTATTTTTTGATCTCCCAAGTGATTTTGATAGTTTTGAATATATACATATATATAAATATTATGTATTAAATTTATAGTTATTTAATCTTTATTATGGTATTAAATAAATAAAAATAGAATGGTTTATTTACTATATGTGTATATATATAATTGATTTAAAAGGAAAGAAATATTTTCTAAATTAAATTTGTGTGTTATGGTTAATTTATTTCATATAATGAGGAATCTGAATAAGCTGAGTTATAATACTATTTGACGTGGGACTTTCGGTAATATTTCTTCAGTTATCTTTTGGACTCGTTATATAGAATAATATTATGGAGATTCTAGATTGTGAGGCATTAAGTAACGGATTAGTAATATCATTTGGAATGGAAAATTTGGTATTATTTTTTCAATTGCTCTTACGACTCATGATATAGAATATTATGGAGATCGAGTGTAGTTTACGAGTAGTAAATAAACGGTTAAGTAACACACGATGGTATAGCATGGCATTGTAATATTTATTCGGTTATTCATTGTAAGTAGATGGCACTCATCTGACGGGATTAGTGATATTGAGATTGTACTTATGTGAGGTGATGCATATAGGTGTGAGCAAGGTAAATGCCAATATTTGTTGATATTATACGTTGTCTATGTCGGTGCAGTCTTATTATTAGGGTTGGAGAGAGATAACTAGATTGGAAAGCATCCATCCTAGCAGTCTAATCTTGGGGTCGCACCCTTGATTCATGGCACCTTTTGTGAGTATTATAGGGTAGGTGCCCTTATGTTTATAGAGCATTACATGTTAGGTGCCCTTATCTTTGATGAGCATTACATGGGGTCACACACATGGGTCACCTAGGCCAACGATATGTTATTTATAATTGTAAAGCAAGGACATGAACAAGTTCTCATGTTGATAAGCACACTGATGGATATATGTCACAATGACCGTCGAGGTAACTAAAACTGTAAAGTTGGGTTAGGCGGCCCATGTGTGTGACACTGGAGCAGGCATACCACCATCTGTCTCCTTTTTGTTCTACGCTGATTGATAGACAGACATATACTATAGTGAATCGGGTTAGGTGATCCATGTATGTGTCTCATCGAATGGGCAGACTGCCATTGTTCTCCTGTCTTGATCTACACCTCACCTAAGTATAGATATGGGTTAGGCAATCCTTATGTTGAGATATGACTCTACTTGGGGCCTTGTGTCTATCGTATAGTCAATTCCTGTCAGCATTTATTATGAGTTACACACACACACACATATGTTGAGACAAGATTATACCTATGATAGATGTCCAAAGTATAGCTAGCTCTCATGATTATTATTATTATATGCGACTGATGGGTATGCGCTTTATTATTATTTATTATTGACATTACTTATATTATTGTAAGTGTGACAGCCCTAAGAATGTCTATTTTATATTTCTCATGGACATTACTGTGTGCTAGCCTAATCTTGCTTGATGTGTTTTATACTTTAAGGATGATATACTTTGATAATGATTATCTGTATGGATGATTCACCCATTTGATATTTTTTCTATAGTTCAATTTGATATAATTTAATATAGGCGATGATAATTTATGCATAGTTTCATGGTGGTTGCTATTTTGTAATGCTTTGAAACTGTTTGTGATATTCTTATCATACTATGCATATAGTACGATATGTGTGTGTGTGTGTGTGAGTATGTGTGTGTGTGTGTGTATTTGTGTGTTTGTATATGTATGTGTTGACATCTACATTTAGACATAGTCCGACACATATGTTATTTACGTAATACTCAAGTTAGTTCGAGACATTTCAGGTTCAGGAATGATGTGACCAGCTTGTGTTTTCTAGGCATAGAGGTGTCTAGTTATTTTGTACTATTATATACCATCTTGTATTGTATAGTATCATTGTGATGTATATTGATTATACTCTGTATATTATTTGAGATGTTGGACATTTGAGATATTTTGTATTCACATCGTCTCTTGTAAATATTTCATATTATATCTTATTATTGCGATAAATTACTATATATTATCTATTATTTATTGTTTTATACTAAGGCACATGTGTTTATTGTTTTTTGTCAATACTACGTATGTAAAGGTGAGTTATTTATTCAATTTCTAATATATACTAGTGTTAGCCCAATGAAATATTCATGTTTATAAGCCCAATGTCACCTCATTATCTGTATTACCAAACAGTATTATCTAGTAATACTCTTTGGCGGTATGGATATAGAGGTGGGGTATTTCGTATTGATATCATAGTTGGTTCAGAACAATACATTATATAAGAGACAATAGTTATTGCCTTAGGTGAGTCTTAGAGTCCCTATCCCCTTGGGTGTGATGGGTGGTTACCCTATAATAAGGAATAGTAAAGTTTTATAAAGTATATTATGAATTTTGAGGAATGTTTCAAAAATATTAATGTGTAGAAAAAAGGTTCAAGTAGTAAATGATAATGATTAAAGTTTTGTGAAATTGAATTTTTGGAAAGTATTAATGTATCGTAGGGTAACCACCCATCACACCCAAGGGGATAGGGACTCTAAGTCTCACCTAAGGCAATAACTATTGTCTCTTATATAATGTATTGTTCTGAACCAACTATGATATCAATACGAAACACCCCACCTCTATATCCATGCCGCCAAAGAGTATTACTAGATAATACTGTTTGGTAATACAGATAATGAGGTGACATTGGGCTTATAAACATGAATATTTCATTGGGCTAACACTAGTATATATTAGAAATTGAATAAATAACTCACCTTTACATACGTAGTATTGACAAAAAACAATAAACACATGTGCCTTAGTATAAAACAATAAATAATAAATAATAGATAATATATAGTAATTTATCGCAATAATAAGATATAATATGAAATATTTACAAGAGACGATGTGAATACAAAATATCTCAAATGTCCAACATCTCAAATAATATACAGAGTATAATCAATATACATCACAATGATACTATACAATACAAGATGGTATATAATAGTACAAAATAACTAGACACCTCTATGCCTAGAAAACACAAGCTGGTCACATCATTCCTGAACCTGAAATCTCTCGAACTAACTTGAGTATTACGTAAATAACATATGAGTCAGACTATGTCTAAATGTAGATGTCAACACATACATATACAAACACACAAATACACACACACACACACATATTCACACACACACACATATATCGTAGTATATGCATAGTATGATAAGAATATCACAAGCAGTTTCAAAGCATTACATTTAAAAAATATAAAATATAAAAGAAGTCTGCATTTTGTGAAATTCGATAAGAAGTTTGTGTATGTAAATGATTTTGTGTACATTACAATAATGCATACTTTTTTTATATTTTATATTTTTTAACAACATGCAAAAACATTTGCAAAAGACGTATTACAATGGAAAAAATCAGTTGCGAAAGACCTATTACAACTAGCAAAAAAGTATTAAAAGACTTCATGACAAGGATATTCTGCAACAGTTCTAAATAGTTGTAAAATGCTTCGATTATATTACAATTTTACATATCTTATTACAACTAGCGTCGTCAATTGCGAAATAAGTATTTTGTTGTAAAACAATGAAAGGTCTAATCATTGATTTTGCGATGCTTTATTAGATACTTAATGGGATAATGCAAATTCATATACATGCTAACCCAAGAGAGTAAAGATAGTACATGTGTGATTTTGTTAATGTTCGATTATTTTGCATTCGAGTGTAAATTATAAGTGGAGTAGTTACGCTAGAAGCTATTAGCTTAGTTATAGATTTTCCTAAGGAGAAATTTCATGATGACGCAATTTCCTTTGGTGAAGGGGGGGTGTCTGTGACAACTTAGTGTTAAAAGGTAACTAATTAAAATTAATAACGTTGATTTAATTAATAAAAATCGATTTTTAAGAGATTAAAATGGTAATAATTTGGAATTATTTGGAAATATTGAAATTTGATGATAAAATATTTATTCACAAAATCTAAATGTTTTGGAAAAAATTATTTAAAGAGATTATGGAAAAAATTATTTGGGAAAATTAAATGTTTTAAAGATGTGATTTATTAATAAATGATGAATTTATATTTATGTTTTAAATTTTAAGTGGTTGAATAATTTTATAAAGTTTAATATTAGTTGCAAATAAGATTAGAAATATATTTCAAAACAAAAAGGAATTTATTTTTTCTAGAATGCTATAAATCCAAATTTCTCTAATTTTATACATCCAATGTTGAATAATTTATTTTACATAGTATTTAAGTATGGGGAAATTGAAGAAAGACTTTTATAAATTATATATCTGATTTGTAAAGTGATTTTGAAAGTTTTGAATATATACATATATGTAAATATTGTGTATTGAATTTAAAATTATTTAATCTTTATTTTGGTATTGAATAAATAAAAATAGAATGATTTATTTTGTGTGTGTGTGTATAATTATTTTAAAAAGTTTTATTATATCATTAAAATCTCTTTTCATAAAATTTGTATGCTATGGATGATTTTATTTCTTGTAAGAAGAAATCTAAATAAATGGGGTCATAATAACATCCGGTATGGGACTTTCGATAATATTTCTCCGGTTATTTTTTGGACTCATTATATAGAATAATAATATGGAGGTTCTAGATTGTGAGGAATTTGAGTAAACGAGTTGGTAATATCATTTGGTACGGGACATTTGGTATTATTATTCCAGTTACTCCTACGACTCATGATATAGAATATTATGGAGATTTAGTGTAGTTTATGAGCAGAATAAATGACTAAGTAACATGCGGTGTTATGAGACACTAGTGTGATATTTATTCGATTATTCATTGTAAGTATATGATACTAATGTGATGGGAATAGTGATATTGAGATTGAACTTATGTGAGGTGACGCTCATAGGTTTGAGCAATGTCGGTTCCTATATTTGTTGATATTATGTATTGTCTATCAAGATGCACTCCTATTATCAATGTTGGAGAGAAAGAACCAGATTGGCTAGCATCCGTACAAATGGCCTGACCATGGGGTCACCCCTCGAATTCGTGACACTTTTAGTGAATATTACAGGGTAGGTTCCCTTATCTTTAGAGAGCATTACAGGATAGGTTCCCTTATCTTTGGTGAGTATTATAAGATAAGCGCCTTTAGCTCCTGAATCACCTAGGCAAGTAGTCGGTTACCTATACGGGCAAAACAGAGTCGTGACTGAGCGTTCGCGTTGATGAGAACACCGATGGATATATGTCATGGCGACCAGCGGGACAACTAAGACTGTAGAGTCGAGTTAGGCGACCCACGTATGTAACTCTAGAGCGGGCATCCATCCATCAGTCTCCCTTATGGTGCTATGTAGATTAATAGATAGATATATACTACAATGAGTTAGGTTAGGTTCTCCATGCGTGTGACTCATGAAGCGAGCATATAGCCATCGTTCTCTTGTCTTAATCTACACCTCACATATGTATAGATTTGGGTTAGGCAGCCCATGTGTTGTGATATGACTCTACTTGGGACATTGTGTCTGTCATACAGTCAATTCCCATCACCATTTATTATGAGTTATATATGTGTGTGTGTGTATTGAGACACGATTATACCTAAGATAGGCGTCCAGAGTTATCAGCTCCCATGACTATTATTGCGTACGATTAATGGGTAGGCTCCCTATTATTATTATTATTATTATTATTATTATTATTATTGACATCACTTATACTGTTGTGAGTATGACAGAACTAGGAATGTCTATTTTATATTTTTCATGAGCATTGTTGTGTGTTAGAACAATCTACTTAATGTGTTTTATATTTTGATGATGAAACACTTTAATGATGATTATATGTATGGATGATTCACTCATCTGATAATTTTTCTGATGACATTTTGTGCATAGTTTCATAGTGGTTTCTATTTTGTGATACTTTGAGGCTGTGTATAATATTCTTATCATACCATGCATACACTATGATATATGTGTGTGTGTGTGTTGACATCTACATTTAGATAGAGTTTGATCATACGTTATTTGCGTAATACTCAGGTTTGTCCGAGACATTTCAGGTTCAGTGGCGATGTGACCAGCTTGTGTTTTCTAGGCATAAAGGAGGCTAGTATTCTACGCTATTGTATATCAGCTTGTATTGTATAGTCTCATTATACGTATGGTACTGTTATGTATATTGATCATACTTTGCATATTACTTGAGATGGTTGACATTTGAGATATTTGGTATTCATGTTGTCTCTTGTAAATATTTCATATTATACCTTATCGTTGCGATAAATGACTGCGTGTTCTCTATTATCTATTATATATTGGATATTGTTATATCCTATAGACAGGTGTATTTATTACTTTCTGTCGGTACTATGTAAATAAAGGTAGGTTTTTTATTTGATTCTAATGTGTACCAGTGTTAGTCTAAGGGAATATTAACGTGTGTAAGCCCAATAATGGCACATTCTCTATATTACTAGACAGTATTACCTAGCAATACTCTTTGGTAGTATGGGTATAGAGATGGGGTGTTTCATAGTCTCTTCATTATGTTGAGAAGCTTCATCTTCTCCAACAACAGCTTTAGATCTCGTGGAAGATTTCTTAGATGTCATATCTTTCAAATACGATGTACTCTTCTTCGACTCTCAGTAACTTCAGATTTGCAGCAGCAAAATTCTAGATCTAACTTCTGAATGCTCTAAATCCAAAGTTTGAGGCTATATCTTCACTCGACGAGCTCGTTTCTCAATGAAAGCACCAAAAATATTGGGTCAAAATGTGACACAACACCCTTATATCGATTGGAAACGAGAATATATAATTAAAAATGAGAATAAAACAATAAGAATACAAAGATTTTTATAGTGGCTCGGCCTTAAATCACTTTTTGCTCCACTTAGTTTTATTGCTTTGATATTTTCATCAACACAAATGAATTATGGTGATTTCAAGTATTGAAAACAAGGTAATTTGAAGTTTGACAACAGTTTGTGATAAAGGGATAAAGTACAAAGGAGAAGAAAGTGATGAGTTAGATCCAAAAGTTCATGTGTGTAAATGTCCTCTTCACGTTTCTTTACTTTCCATATTTATAGTTGGAATCCTCTGCCATAGTCACTAGATCATGAAAACCAAGTAAGAGTTCAGATCCATGAAGATGGGAAGGAAGAACGAGTCAAATTTGTGCAATAAAATAATGTCATTACCAACCAAAATATGATATGTACCAAGCATATTCGCTTGTCATCTACAAGCTTGCTTCCTCATATCCGTCTCTATCTTCAAGCTCCAAGCTTACATGTGGGACCCCTTGTCGAAATCAACTTTGTACCATTTACAATCATGGTTGGTACCAACCATAATTCATAGGTCCTAAATCATTTCAAACTTCTTATGACCGATCAGTATTCATGGGTCCCAAATCACTACAAACTTCTTGTGATCCTTCAATCCATCATCCCAAACACCCCCCAAGTTCTTGATCCACTTCATCTTTATCTTAAAGTCTATAGTCACTTAGAAGTTACTCAGTACAAATGCTGGATAACATGTACCTCAGAAAAAAACATGAATGACCATACCCCTACAATTACTAGATTAATATATGTAATAGTGAAAATGAGAACAATAATAAAAATATTCCATTTAGATAAAAATGGATGGATATTTGATAATGAATATAAGGAGGTAATGGAGAAATGTTTAGAACTTTCATGTTAAAGTATAAATCGGTTTAGATTTAATATGTTTTTGAAAAATACTAAACAATGCCTTAAAAACTTTAATAAAGGGAAAATTTTAATTAAATGAAGTATAGAAGAGTTAAGAAAGAAAGGAGAAATATCACAATATGTGATTGATGAAAATTTAAGGGGTAAGTAAAATGTTAAAAAGTTTTTCTTTAATCAAAGCAATTTATGTAAGGAATTATAAGTTAATACAATAAATCTAAAACAAAACACAAAAGTGGAATAGTTAGCATAAGGGGATGACTGCTAAAAAAAATCTATGCAAAAATGAATGATAGAAAATACATTAATAATTTAAGCGACGTGTTTGACAATGAGGGTAAATATATAAATGAATTTAATAAAATTACAGAGGAGGCAGTAAATATTTCATGAAATTTAACAATTCTAAAGAGATAGGAATGCATTTTATAATTCTAAAGCGATAGGAATGCAGATGCGTAACATAATATGCAAAAACAAATTAAATCCTATTGCACAGGAAACACTGCTAGTACTTGTTAAAGAAGAAGAAATTAAACCTATTATATTTAATGCTGGTGAAAACAAAAGCCCAGGACCAGATGAACTTAATGCTAAATACATTAGGAAAATATTGAAGATCGAAAACTTAAAGTAAAAAGGAGTTTTCTAATGAAGAGAAAATGTTAAAAGTATAAACTATACTGTTACGCTCATATTTCTCAAGCTAAATTATAGTGGAATTAAATAAAGCTTAGAGCCGAAAGAAATGCCTTCTAAATAAAAGTTAAGACGAAAAGAGAAGAGATTGAAGTGATCTAATTGGTATTGCACAAAAAGCCGGTCTACGGTCATTGTACTCAATCTGACCAAAAGAACTACAACCAAAAGGCAGAAAGTCGCAGCGGAACAAAATACTGCGCTCATTATATGAGCCACAAAGATACCAAATCTGCGCTCATCTCCTGGTTTTAATATTACATTAAGGTACTAAACTGCACCTCCAAGCCATAATGAATGAATGAATGACTAAACTGCGCTGCCAACATTCCCAAAACTCATGCATGTTTAATGCCCTTAAGGTGGATCTGCACTACG
Source organism: Allium cepa (assembly GCA_030765085.1). Lineage (NCBI taxonomy): Eukaryota > Viridiplantae > Streptophyta > Magnoliopsida > Asparagales > Amaryllidaceae > Allium > Allium cepa. The sequence continues at coordinate 595,692,227 of CM060928.1, forward strand.
CATACTAAAGGCTACCTAAGCTGAACCGCACGCGTCGGAAACATCCAAAGGGCTGCATATAGGTTCACTCAAGCAACGCTCTACTGAGATCCACGTTTACAGGAAAGTAGCGAAGATACGTGATCATCCTTATCAATAACCCATACAACAAGGACAAACTAGATCACATTTGGTTCAAATCATAGATCATATTCATACATATATCGACCAACTACGAAGTTAGACAAATCACAAACCCTGAAGCCTAAAGCATCTCATAACGATCGCATCTGCGTATCAGTGCATCATCATGCAAATATCACACACTAATTGGCATAGCCTTACCCTAAATGTGCCGCCAGCACCCCAAAACCAACGAGTAACTCTTATTATCCTCCCAAGGACCCGTATTCAAGACTAATTCAATTTTGAGGTCTCCCGCAATAATCTCAAATATTCCCGCTGTTATTTCAAGAATTTACATTTCAACTCAAACTTCCCACCAAAAACACATTAGCAATCTAGGTATATCAAACAGACAAAAGGGTAGATGACACATGGCAAGATCTAAGAACTGAAACACAATAGCAAGAGACAGATTATGGCGATCTGCAAATGCCATCATACTATAAATAGAAAAACATTGCAGAAAGACGAGGACCTTTTTTTACCTTTACATTTTTTGATACCTTTGAGTTTTTTATTGTGCTCTCTACCATGAAAACCTATACCAGAAAATATAAAGAAAGAAAGATTTTTTCATGGACGTAGGATTTCTTAACATCCGAACCATGTAAATTCTTTGTGTTTTTCTACTATTTCTACCTTTTATTATTTACATACCTAGTTTTAAGTACTAGATCTTACATTTTCTATATTATAATTGAATACTAGTTGAATTTGACATTTAACAAACAGTTAAAGTGCAACCACCTAATTGTGTAAGCATTGAGCGACATAATCACTACTTAATGGTAAATTAAGAACTCATCTTCTTTCTTTTTTGATTACCTTCCTCGCGTTTGTATAAGACCAAATCCATTCGATTTCTAAAAAGGATTATTAGTCCTTGACTTTTTGAGGAATCCTTCATCAATGACTATTAATGACCGACTTTTTCAATCTATCGACCTTGGTTCCATAGGAGCACAAGTTAGAAAGATTGAGAAATAAAATCACCTGATTTGATTTTTTCTATTACTTAACTTTTTAATTCAAAATAATCGAGGTAATTAGTACGATAATTACTTCCTCTTCTTTACAGTGTTGTAAGACGAAAAATCTTACTAGCATTTTTGACGCTAAAAGAAAGGCTCGAACCTCTTTTTGTCTCATGCATCCAATAAAACTTTACTTATATTTGTTCCACATAACATGAATCTCACTGATTCATCGATGCCACCTATTCAAGCGCACTTGCATTAGCTTCAAAAGACTGTCAACAAATCGCTCATAACTTAGAAAGCCCAAAATGAAGCAAGAGCTTCGACTGAAGCCCATGCAGATCCCCTCCTGACTGCATTCCGGTCCTCCATAAACTAAATTAACTAATAGATGGAAGGGCTATAGAAACTTGTGGCCCAACATACTACACAAAGACCATCCTCTTCGCCTTAGTCCATAGCTCATCGCCTTTGTTCACTAACTGCGTTGACCATTCAACAGGGAACAATGATGGCACTCCCAATGATGGACACAACGACGATGGATTAAGAATTGATATCAAGATAAAAGGAAAGATCCAAGCAAATCCAAAATTTAAGACAAAACCAGCCAATATTAGCCCTTTGCTACTTAAGAAACAAACTCGATCTGCCTTAGAACAGGATGAGATCACTTTACAATTTAAGGAGGAATCGTCACATCAAAGCCCGGGGAAGATGAAAATTTCAGTTAAAAGCCTGTGTAGAGCAGTTAGCTAAGCTATGTTAATAGGGAACTAGGGAAAAGATGAGGGAGGAAGGATCTTCTCAAGTCAATGAGACCATCATCGAAGCAGATTTACCTAAAAACTTCAAGGCCCTGGTAATTGAAAAATTCGATGGGACTACAAATCCAAACAATCACCTCCATACGTTAGAATATCACATGGACAATCTAAAAGAGGGAAGAATGGCTAAATGCAATCTTTTCCCATCTACTTAGCTGGAGCTCTAGCTAGATAGTATAGGAGATTTGAATCCGGGGAGGTCTGTTCCTGGCAACAGCTATCTGTTGATGTTTTTAAGATAGTTCAATTGAGGAAGAGAAACTTTACCTGATGTAAACATGATGTCCTACATTTAGTAGGGCGAGAACGAAAGTTCGTGCAACTTTATTAAGCATTTCAAGTCTGAGGCTCTTAGGATTGGTGTAAGTAATAAAAGAGCATTACTAATGACAGCCCATGCCGAGATCAGAAGGAGGGCCTCAATATGGAAGAAGAATGGCAAAAAGTCATGCCACATCATGAATGCCTTCTATGAAAGTGCCAGTGGCCACATCACGATGGAAGAAGCTGTTGGACTTCATGCTTTGATTCATGACAAGGAGCTCAAGATAAAAAGTGGATTATTAAATATTCGACAAGTATGGTTTATTAGAGTTTATAGTTGGTTTAGTTTAGTAACCATTGTTAAAATATTTCCTCAAGTAAAACCTATGCATATAAATTTTTTATACATACCGTGCATAACTTAGTCGACTATACACCACAAATTAGTCGGCTAAACTGAACTTAGTTGATTAAACACTGCAATTTAGTCAACTAAACGACTTAGTCGACTAAAACTCATGGTTAGCCGACTAAATTCTGTCATATTCGAACTAATTGTTTTCCGTTTCAACTTAGTCGACTAACTATTCAATTTCAGTAGACTAAACTTGTTAAAACTGCTATATTTTAAAATTTTCCTCAAGAGACACTTCATCTTCCTAAAGAGGAATCTCTTCCAGAAAGAGTTGCATCCATTTCCCTTCATCGGAACTCTTTGCCAACTATTGTAACTCTTCATTCATTATATATGCATTCCATTCAAGATCAAAGCACTAAACTTAACTTTTTACTCTCTTTTCTCTTGAATATTCAGTTGTTATTGTAACGACCCGATATTTTCAACCATTCGCATCCACACATGTCAGACTTGAATTGTTTGAAATATCGAATTTTAATTTTAATTTGGCAAAACTCAGCATATACAATAAATAAATAAATCGCAGAATCACAAGCACAGAGTAATATAACAATAATGCAACGGAAACAAAAGGATAGTAGTTCATGAAGCTATTATATATGTATATCAGAGTTAAATAACAAACAACAGAAGTCTCGAATACAATAGTGTAGTACAAGATCAGAATACATAACTAGAATCAACTGAACATCTGAAAGCTGGATAGATAGTTGGATCTCCAAGCGAAGCTCCAACTCCAAAGGTGGGTCTCAAAAGCTGTATCACTCAGTCTGACCCGAGCGTAAAGCAAAACACAAAACACTCGAGTCAGGATTAACATTCTTATATCAATAAATCCAACGCAAGTGAAATAACAACTGAAGTACAAGTAACTCAAAGGATGTTTGGGATAACCATCCTCTAAGGATCCGTTAAACTATCTACTATGTAGTAATATACGCTATTATAATAATGTCTACAGTAAAATAAACTTACTTTTAAATAGCGTTAAGGCTTAACATTTTCCACCTTAACACGTAATAGTCCCAGTAGTCCATACAGTATCATAGTCCCTCCTAATCGGGAAGCCACCAGAGGATACTCCACGAGCTAGGGGAGAAAACCAAACTCATACAAAACGCGATAGGGTAGGCGACATGGCACAACTAGGCAATGCCAGGGTAGATATACCAAATACACTTCCGGGCCGGTGATAACGCGTAATAGCTACTACCGCCCACCTTGAGCCACACTCCCAAATCAAAAATCAAAAGTGGCCACCAAATCAATCTCAAAGACAGAATATAATATCGAAGGAGTGTGTCCGATCAGAGGAGGGACCTCATTAGCCCGTCAATGTCTCCTGTTTTAGCCACCTTATGCCAACTCATGGGAGTTGGGTCCACGTTCATACCTCAACGACGTCGCTACCATCCTACTTCATTCTGGAATCCCCACCGTGTACACGGTTGTTAAAGTTGTTTTCGGAGTTGGCAGAGAGTATGACAACGTCCGATTCCGGTTTCTTTAACAACCAAACCTTATTATTACACCGCGGTCATTTCAAAATAGTTTATACTTCAAAATCAAAATATCATTTCCATTTCAAAACCAAATACGATATCATTTTCATTTTAAATATATATCCATTTTCCGAATCATAGCATTTTCAAAGTTATAACACTTTGAAATTATAACACTTTCGAAACATAATACTTGAAATCATAGTTCGAAACCATAACTTTCACCACTTAAGAAGTTAAGATATTCAAATTGTATTGCTTAAATTTATAAGTACTTTATCAAATAAAATAATTTCCTCAACTTCACAAATTGATTCAAATCAACTTGAATTCGAGATTCAATTTAAATCAAATCTCAATTCACAAATTTCAACTCAATTCAGTTTCCAATAATCTATTTCAATTTATATCCATTTCAAATACAGATTTGAACAACAAATAAACCATTTCAAATTCCATATATTTAAAAGCTTTAAATACTCCATAATTTCAAAACTAAATTCTTATAATTCAATATATATCAAATTCAATTTGCTATTATTTAGTTTTGAAATATTTACTTAATAAATCCAATATCATATAAATAAAACTTCTAATTTCAAATAACTCAATATTCCTTCCATTTATTTAAACTTGATATATTCATTTAAATTACCTTAAATCAAACTCAAGTTATAAAATCATATCCTTTAAGATTTCAATTTCCATAATTTCAAATCGATTTAAGTTAAATAACTTCTTAATTAAATACCATTTCAAATCAATTTCAAATCCAACTTCCCGACCTTAATTTATTACATCATTATAACTCTTTATCAAAATATAATTTAAACAAATGCTTATCCATATTATATTTTATTATGAAACTTACTTTTATACATAGCTAAAAATCAAGAATTTAACTATATATGAAATAACATTTATATAGTATCTGAAGTCCATATTTATATAAAACACTATATTTTTCTTTCCAAAACCATATAAATCGTTTTAAAAATATTTTTATATAGAGTCCACGGTATTTGTATATAACTTTTTGTCATGTGGTCAAGTGATATGGATATTTATCATTTCAATCCGCAATTTAAATTTATACGGATATATCATTTCAACCCACAATCCCAAATTCAATTCAATGAAAATCGCTTGGGTCTATCATTTCAACCCATAACGATTTTCTCCTATTCTAAAGTCCGTTCGGGTATGTATCATTTCAACCCATAGTGAATTCTATACTAACAGGGAACTTGCAAAGTGATAACAGATATGATAATAATATAACAATAGGCATATAACATCAATATAAATAACTGATAATGGCGTCAGATGTCGCAGGTGTACAGATACAGATAATATCATATATATAACAATGTAAATAACTAGCAGCAGTATATTTCAATTGTCGTTTAAATTGAAATCAAATTTAATAAACAAAAGAACGTTAATCGTGAGTGATTGCTCGCCTTTCGAGGCCAGATAGATTTGTCAAAGAAATGAGTTACGAATTTCCAGCAACGCTAGATGGACACGATTCGATGAATGAACTGGCACGACGGACAAAGCTGATAGTTAAAGAATCGACGAAATCAATTAGGCTGGATCGTTGAAGATAATTGATATAGGTGAATATATATAACCGTATATAACTATATATATATATATATATAAACACAAAATCATACTCTTTTAAAATTTCAAACACAAATTAATTTTTCTCTAAAACCAAATTTGAAAACACACATACTGAAATAAAATATAAATATACATAATATAATTTGAAATAAGTAGTTCTTCTTTATGACTTGTAACTTATCAATACTTAATAGCTATTATAACAATATATATATACACGTATCCTTCAGTAATCATTCATACTATATACAACTTACTTAATCTTTTATATAAGCTATAGTTTAACACCTAAAATAGAAAAATAAAAATAAAAAAAATAAAGACAGACCTATATATATACACAGGTTTATAAACAACTTAAAAACTAACAATATATATACACACAAAACATATATATGCAACTAACCACAAAATATAACCTGTAAGGATATATAGAATCGAAGAGACCAAACTAAGCTATCCATATTGTATGCAATTCACTTTTGAAACTGCTTACTTAAAAAGGAACATTTACACAAAATTGATATGTTTTCAAAAGCTAGAGAAATCGTTGAATAAAACTTACAAGCAGCAATACATATCATATTGACAGACTAAAATCTCAGGTAAACTAATTATTTATAAGATTTACATAATCTAACGTAGATTTAAACAAAAATCGCAGATCATATATAAAATCTAATATATATATATATATATACACACATCTATAAACATGTATCATCTTATAACTTATATAACTTCCTATATATCATCGTAAGATATAGTTTAAGAATATATGCAACATTTTATTCAAAACATTGTATACTAATGTATATAAAAATTGCTTCAAACAAGGTACAATACTGTAACACTAGTTAATATAAAACATATAAATTGTAAACTTATATATTCCAAGATGAATATCCTATTCGGAAGTCCATGCAAACCCATATAACTTGTTCATGTAATTTAATATGTATAACATAACTAATAGAATATATAACAGATAGCATAACTAACAGAATGTATAAACAGACTTGTATACACTAACTATAAAGGACTTTACAAACCAAGCCTTCTTTTTTTTTATAAATAGCAGAACGTAATATATGTAATATTTATACATAGCAATAGATCAAAAATTTTAATATTATAAATTGTGAACCATGTATATAAACTAACGTAGATATATATATTCTCACCTATATATAGCACCAAGGAGGAGAAGCATGGGAAGAACGGGCTCGGTCGGAGGTGTTAGCCTGAGTTCGGCCAGAGGAGGATCGGGTTGACAAAGCTGTTCGTGTATGTGAGAGAGATGAGAGAAGCTCGGATCTGAAGGGGTGGACTGGGTTTTAGCATGAACATGGCTTCGTGGATGGAAGAAATAGAGGAGAGAAGATTGGTGAGGTGGCACCAGTCTGGGAATACGCTTGCATGCGATAGAGGGAAAGGCCTTGCGTGCATGGATGTAAGGCAGAAAGAGAGGGGGATATGGATTCGGGCAATTAGAAGGAGTGCACAAGCAACTGAGAGGAAGGCAATGGATATGTGAAGACGTGTGTGTGCAGGCAACAAATATAATTAAGAAAGGGAAGAGACAGAGATAAATATTCAACAGAAAAAAATTTGAAATGGTAGAATATAGGCGGTCAAGAGCTAAAATAATTATTATTGGCGACCGTTTGATTTCGAATGGTGGAATATTGAAAGTTAACAAAAACCAAAAATCACAAAAACCCGTACCAATACAATTACCGACATTTACAGATTTCATCATGTACCGGACTTCAAAATACAGAGTTGAATATACCACAGAAATCAGCTCGACGAGACGATCAAATGATATACGGATATCATGGGTATGATCATCCAATCAAAAGTCGGTAATCCGTACCGAAAATGCTGCTATTTTACCAGAAATAACATAAACGGAGCAATAGCAGTCCAAATTTGAAAAAACGAAAGATGTCGTCTCACTCTAAAGATGATTTAGAAATTTATTGTATAAAAATATTCAGGTTTGGAAAATATTTTATTATCATCATCTTTTAACTAATTTAAATTGAAATATAATTAGACAATAAATTAAACTTCCTTATTATCAGATGAAAATTTATCATTAGCTATGTTTAAATAGACGTATTCCCAATATTAAATTTTTACTTCAAAATATTATTATTTAAAATTTCAAAAAATTCAATAAATAAAAATACTAAAATTTACGGGTCGTTACACTCTCCTCCCCTCAAAACTTTTCGTCCTAGAAAAGAAAGGAGAATAGAAACAACCAGAAAGAAAATAAATTGAAAAATAAAATAAAACAATTTATTTAAAACCATATTAAATTCAGTTTAAATTAATTAATATTCAATAATTGATTTTAAATTCAAGGAATTTCATTTAGTTAATTTAATTACAATTTACAAATTTTCTCAAAACGAACTTTATTTTTATTTATCTCATTTACTCCTTATCCTATTATTCAATTTTCTCAAGTAACATTTTCTATTGTAATTAATTGTATAAGCATTTGTTAAAATCATATTTTATTCAAATTAATTCTTCTTTATTCCAAATTATTATTGTTAAATTAAATTTATTCGCTTAATATATCTTATCACATAATATATTAAGTATATTTACACTTACTATAGCTACTCCAATTTATTTATAAATTCCTTTAACATCATTTTACATTGTATATTATCCAATTTCATAGTTAACTTCTGAATAATTTAGGTAAGTTATATATGGAATGCAATTGAGTATTATACAAATAAAATTTTCAAAATTCAGTTATTTCAAGTTTAAATATTATTAAAAATTTTGACTTCAGTTTATAATTGAAATCATCTTTAAATCATAAATTTAAGGATTTAAATCTCCAATTAAATTCAAACAGTTTAGAGATAAATATATATACTATATACGTCAAATCAAGTCTAAAATCACATACTTATATATTATAAATCAAGTCATACCTTAGAAATTTAAATCAATTTCAATTTCCAAAAAAAAGGTATAGCAGAGCTAAAGAATGGTCTCTCCACTTTGAAACTCGAAAATGAATGTCGATGATGCGGCCGCCATCACCGAAATTATTTTCCAGCGACAAAATAGGAGAGCACTGATCTAAACATTTAGATTCTTTAGAACAATTTCTACCTGAAAATATTTTATATAAATACCTTTCTAAAATTTTAAAACCAAAGTTGAAATCACCGGAAATTAAATTCTCAGTTTCTTGATTTAAATTCATTTAAATTTCCAAATCAAATTATAAATCATATTTATAATCTGCATCTATTTATTCTGTTGCAATAGTTAATGGTTTACAAAATAATAAATGATAATCAAATATTATCATTTCTACAACTAATCTAATTAACTATCAAAAATTTAGAAAATTATACTTATATATAATATAATTATACAAAATTAATTTCATTTACTAAATTTGAAAACCATATTGTGTCGATTTGTTCTGTTCAACTGTTTTAGAGATCATATCGATAGCGTTGATCAAACGAATCGATCGAAAACCCTAATCAACATCAACAACTCAAACGACACAATATATAAAACATTTTAAATATTAATTTACAAATACACTTCCTTATTCGACGATACAGGAATGGATTTTCAAAGCAAGGATAGAGATTCAAACATTGATGGACTCAAATCAAAAAGAATTCTGGGCTCGAAAATAAGTTTGAAACAAAAGATAAGTTTATTAAATAACAGAATAAAGGGAGAATAAGCTTATATAAATCTCGGGCAACCTTAACCGAGTCAACCGTGACTTCACAAACATAAGATCGATGTGAATTCCGGGGCAAATCTACATTTGATCTGAAGAGATAGAATTCGGGATAACAAGAGATACTAGCATTTAAACCGAGGATATATATAAATCTCCAGTGAATCGATGCTATTGTAAAGGAGTTTCACCCCTGTACAAGTCATTTGGAGATTGGCGAGACCGCCGACTCATTATAAAGATCATGCGAAGTAGAGTTATGGGATACTCCAGAATCAAAAGAAGACGAATAGGGAGAGACGAGAATGAATTTTGGAACCGTAGGGAACTTCCAAAATTTAAAGGAAGTCGAGTCAAAAGGAAGGGATTCAAGCTCGAACGAAAGTGATTCTGTAAATAAATTTACCATATATGCTAAGTTTTTCCTAGAGCCAAGGCTCAAATACCAACGGACTACCTGCCGGTGGGGTAACGCCCATCGTAGCATACATTGGTACCTGTGTTTTGCCTTTACGGCCAGCCTCTCGACTGCACCAACCCTCGCATGGGCATGTACGAGTAAGAGTTATCCGCTCTCTACCGAACCAAATGCGAGAACCCATTATCATGCTGCACCCTCCAAGTGCGTAGGCAGACACACATGTCAGACTTGAATTGTTCAAAATATCGAATTGTAATTTAAATTTGGCAAAACTCAGCATATACAGTAAATAAATAAATCACAGAATCACAGACACAGAGTAATATAACAATAATGCAGTGGAAACAAAAGGATTGTAGTTCATGAAGCGATTATATATGTATATCAGAGTTAAATTAGATACAACAGAAGTCTCGAATACAACAGTGTAGTACAAGATTAGAATACATCACTAGAATCAACTGAACATCTGAAAGCTGGATAGATAGCTAGATCTCCAAGCGAAGTTCCAACTCCAAAGGTGAGTCTCAAAAGTTGTATCACTCAATCTGACCCGAGCGTAAAGCAAAACACAAAATACTTGAGTCGGGTTTAACATTTTTATATCAATAAATCCAACTCAAGTGAAATAACAACTGAAATAAAAGTAACTCAAAGGATGTTTGGGATAACCATCCTCCAAGGATCCGTTAAACTATCTACTATGTAGTAATATACGCTACTATAATAATGTCTATAGTAAACTGAACTTACTTTTAAATAGCATTAAGGCTTTATATTTTCCACCTTAACACGTAATGGTCCCAGTAGTCGATCCAGTATCATAGTCCCTCCTGATCGGGAAGCCACCAAAGGATACTCCACAGGCTATGGGAGAAAACTAAACTCATACAAGGCGCGATAGGGTGGGTGATACGGCACAACTAGGCAATGCCGGGGTAGATATACCAATTACACTTTTGGGCCGGTGGTAACGCATAACAGCTACTACCGCCCACCTCGAACCACACCCCCAAATCAAAAATCAAAAGTTGCCACCAAATCAATCTCAAAGTCAGAATATAATATCGAAGGAGTATGTCCGATCAGAGAAGCGACCTCATTAGCCCGTCAATTGCTCCTGTTTTAGCCACCTTATGTCAACTCACGGGAGTCGGGTCCATGTTCATTCGTTAAAGGACGTCGCCACCATCCTACTTCATTCAGGAATCCCCACCACGTACACGGTTGTTAAAGTGGATTTCGAAGTTGGCAGAGAGTATGAAAACTTCTGATCCCGGTCTCTTTAACAACCAAACATTACTATTACACCACGATCATTTCAAAATAGTTTATACTTCAAAATCAATATATCATTTCCATTTCAAAACCAAAACGATATCATTTTCATTTCAAATATATATCCATTTTCCAAATCATGGCATTTTCAAAGTTATAACACTTTCGAAACCAAACACTTTGAAATTATAACATTTTTGAAACATAATACTTGAAATCATAGTTTTGAAACCATAACTTTCACCATTGAAGCAGTTAAGATATTCAAATAGTATAGCTTAAATTTATAATTACTTTATTAATAAAATAATTTCCTCAACTTCACAAATTGATTCAAATCAACTTGAATCCAAAGTTCAATTTAAATCAAATCTCAATTCACAAATTTCAACTCAATTCAGTTTCCAATAATCTACTTCAGTTTATATCAATTTCAAATACAGATTTGGACCACAAATAAACCATTTCAAATTCCATATATTTCAAAGCTTTAAACATTCCATAATTTCAAAACTAAATTCTTATAATTCCATATATATGAAATTCAATTTGCTATTATTTAGTTTTGAAATATTTAGTTAATAAATCCAATATCATATAAATAAAACTTCTAATTTCAAATAACTCAATATTCCTTCCATTTATTCAGACTTAATATATTCATTTATATTACCTTAAATCAAACTCAAGTTATAACATCATATCCTTTAAGATTTCAATTTCCATAATTTCAAATTGATTTAAGTTAAATAACTTCATAATTAAATACCATTTCAAATCAATTTCAAATCTAACTTCCCGACCTTAATTTATTACATCATTAAAACTCTTTATCATAATATAATTTAAATAAATGCTTATCCATATTATATTTTAATAAAATCAAACTTTATTATGAAACTTACTTTTATACATACCTAAAAATCAAGAATTTAACTATATATAAAATAACATTTATATAGTATCTGAAATCAATATTTATATAAAACACTATATTTTTCTTTCCAAAACCATAGAAATCATTTTAAAAATATTTTTATATATAGACCACGGTGTCTGTATATAATTTTCTATCCTGTGGTCAAGTGATATGGATATTTATCATTTCAATCTGCAATTTAAATTTATATGGGTATATACTATTTCAACCTGCAATCCCAAATTCAATTCAATGAAAATCGCTTGGGTCTATCATTTCCCATAACAATTTTTTCCTAGTCTAAAGTCTGTTCGGGTATGTATCATTTCATACCATAGTGAATTCTATACTAACAAGGAACTTGCAGAGTGATAACAGATATGATAATAATATAACAACAGGCATATAACATTAATACAAATAACTAATAATGGTCTCAGATGTCGCAGGTGAACAGATACAGATAATAGCAAATATATAGCAATGTAAATAACTAGCAGCAGCATATTTCAATTGTCGTTTCAATTGAAATCAAATTTAATAAATAAAAGAATGTTAATCGTGAGTGATTGCTCACCTTCCGAGGCCAGATAGATTTTTCAAAGAAATGAGCTACAAATTTCCAGCAATGCTAGATGGACACGATTCGATGAACGAACTGGAACGACGGACAAAGTTGATTGTTAAGGAATCAACGAAATCAAGCAGGCTGGATCGATGAAGATAATTGATATAGGTGAATATATATAACCATATATAACTATATATATATATATATATATATAAACACAAAATCATACTCTTTTAAAATTTCAAACACATGTTAAATTTTCTCTAATACCAAATTTTAAAACACACATATTGAAATAAAATATAAATATACATAATATAATTTGAAATAAGTACTTCTTTTTGACTTATAACTTATCAATACTTAATAGCTATTATAACAATATATATATATATGCACGAACATATATACATACATTCCTTCAACAATCATTCATACTATATACAACTTACTTAATATTATATATAAGCTGTAGTTTAACACCTAAAATAGAAATATATAAAATAAAAAAACGAAGACAGACCTATATATATACACAGGTTTATAAACAACTTAAAAACTAACAATATATATGCATAACATATATATATATATATGCAACTAACCATAAAATATAATGTTGTAAAGATACATTAAATCGAAGAGACCAAATTAAGCTACCCATATTGTATGCAATTCACTTTTGAAACTGCTCATACTTAAAAAGGAACATTTATACAAAACTGATATGTTTTCAAAAGCTAGAGAAATCGTTGAATAAAACTTACAAGCAGCATATACATATCATATTGATAGACTAAAATCTCAAGTAAACCAATTATTTATAAGATTTACATAATCTAACATAGATTTAAATAAAAATCGCAGATCATATATACAATCTAATATATATATATATACACAACATTTATAAACCCATATCATCTTATAACTTATATAACTTCCTATATATCATTGTAAGATATAGTTTAAGAATATATACAACATTTTATTCAAAACATTGTATACTAATGTATGTAAAAACTGCTTCAAACAAGGTACAATACTATAACACTAGTTAATATAAAACGTATAAATTGTAAACTAATATATTCCAAGATGAATATCCTATTCGAAAGTCCATGCAAACCCATATAACTTGTTCATGTAAATAAATATGTATAACATAACTAATAGAATATATAACAGATAGCATAACTAACAGAATGTATAAACAGACTTGTATACACTAACTATAACGGACTTTACAAACCAAACCTTCTTTTTTTATAAATAAAAGAACATAATATATGTAATATTTATACATAACAATAGATCAAAACTTTTAATACTATAAACTGTGAACCATGTATATAAACTAACGTAGATATATATATATATATATATATATATATATATATATTCTTACCTATATAAAGCACCAAGGAGGAGAAGCATGGGAAGAACGGGCTAGGTCGTAGGTGTTAGCCCGAGTTCGGCCAGAGAAGGATCGGGTTGACATAGCTGTTCGTGCAGGTGAGAGAGAGGAGAGAAGCTCGGATCTGAAGGGGTGGAATGGGTTTTGGCACAAACATGGCTTCGTGGGTTGAAGAAATAGAGGAGAGAAGATTGGTGAGGTGGCATCAGTCTGGGAATACGCTTGCATGCGATAGAGGGAAAGGCCTTGTGTGCATGGATGTAAGGCAGAAAGAGAGGGGACATGGCTTCGGGCAATTAGAAGGAGGGCACAAGCAATTGAGAGGAAGGCAACGGATATGTGAAGGCGTGAGTGTGTAGGCAACAAATATAATTAAGAAACGGAAGAGACAGAGATAAATATTCAACAGAAAAAAATTTGAAATGGTAGAATAAAGACGGTCAAGAGCTAAAATAATTATTATTGGCGGCCGTTTGATTTCCAATGGTGGAATATTGAAAGTTAACAAAAACCAAAAATCACAAAAACCCATACCAATACCATTACCGACATTTACTGATTTCCTCGTGTACCGGACTTCAAAACACAAAGTTGAGTATACCATAAAGATCAGCGCGATGAGACGATCAAATGGTATACAGATATCATCGGTGTGATCATCCGATCAAAAGTCGATCGAAAATGCTTTTAATTCATGAAAAGGAGCTTAAGACAGAAAGTGGATTATCAAATATTCGACAAGTATGGTTTAGTTTGATATCTATTGTTAAAATCTTTCCTTAAGTAAAACCTATGCATATAAAAAAATTATATGTACTCTTCACAATTAGTCGACTAAACACTACAACTTAGTCAACTAAACTGAACTTAGTCAACTAAACACTACAACTTAGTAAACTAAACTGAACTTAGTCGATTAAATAACACAACTTAGTCGACTATACTGACTTAGTCTAAAACTCGTGGTTAGTCGACTAAATTCTTCCATATTCGAACTAATACTTTTTGTTTCAACTTAGTTGACTAACATTCAATTTCAGCCGACTAAACTTGTTAAAACTGCCATATTTTTGAAATTACCTGAAGAGACACTTCTTCTTCCTAAAGAGGAATCTCTTCTAGGAAGTGTTGCATCCATTTCCTTTCATCATAACTCTTTTCCAACTGTTGTAACTCTTCATTCAATATATATATGCATTTCATTCAAGATCAAAGCATTAAACTTAACTTTCTACTTTCTATTCTCTTGAATATTAAATTGTTTAGAAATTATGAAATCAAGTTTGTAATTCTCTCTCTAAAGCAATTTACACTTCCTTTATCTTCACAAACACACAAATATACATATCATACTTGAGGAAACGATTATAGGAAGGGTGTACTTCATTTGACAAATCTGTTCAACAAGAACACAAAAGTCAAGAAATTATTTCATTTGTACCAAAGTCTTGTTCGGTTGCTCAGGCGAGTAAATCCTGTTCAGTTGCGCATGTGGTCAAAAATCCATTTTGGTTGCTCAAGCTATGTAAACCTATTCCCTTGGATTAAGTGAGGGTTGCTAGTTTAAATCCAGAAGGAGTCTGGGACTGAACCTAGAACGGGAGTTCGAACCAGTATAAAAATCTCTGGTGTTATTTTATTTTACTGCTATATTTACTTACTTTATATTCTACACAAATAGTTTAGATAATATTCATATTACACGATCTTATAGTCACTTTCAGAAGCTGGTTCCATCACGTAGTCTCAGAAGTCATCTGCCTCCAGCTATGACAAGAAAAGGAAGGCAGAAGGATATCGCTTGGCGTTAAAGAGATAGAAGGAAGTTAACTTTGTAACAAAAACCCCACTCACTCACACTCCTAGTTAGATATATGAGATGACAAAGGCAAAACTTGCTTACAAATTGCCCAACAAAAGGGAGGAACTAGAGTAGAAATGGGGTGGGGGATACTACCACTTTTACCGAGCTAATGGTTATCACACTGACAATTGCCGACACCTGAAGAACGAAATAGAAAAGCAGAGCAGAAAGGATACCTGGGAAACTTTTAGAAGAATAATAGCAAAGGCAAAATGAGAGACCTAACTCCTAACCTAAAGGAGAATCAAGTTGGGAACCCCTCTAACCTAATAGCATCAATCCATGGTAGGCCACACCACATAGGTATAAGAAAGAAGGCATAAGAGGGGTATGTGTGGGAGGCAAGGGTCCAGTGGAAGTTGATCTTTTTTATCAAACAAAAGCTTATTCCAAAGATAGCGTTCTCAACAGTTAGCATGGCAGGAGTTGTCTTCCCTCACCAAGACCCACTCGTCATTGTAGTGCAAATATCAAAATGCACTATGAAGAAATTTTTCGTTGATTTTTGGAGCTTGGTCATTGTCATCTTCAAGTCTACATATGCTCAGATGAATCTTCCACCGGAAATCCTAAAACCAAGTCCTGAACTGATTTTTGGCTTCAACAACATTGCCGCTGTCCCGGTGGGATCTGTTTGCTTGCTTATTATCACTGAAACAATAGCGACAAGTAAATTTTCAATAATTAAATTTGTTGATTTAATAGGATTTTGGCAATTAAATCTGGAATAAATGAAAATTTAAAATTGGTTAATGAATTAGTAACGGGAATGAGATGTAATGATGTTAATTCTATTCATAATATAATAATAGGTTGAATAAAAAGAATGAAAATTCAAGATTTATTAATTTATTGGAATTTAAATTTAATAATTGGATTAATCGCAAATAACTGAAATTTAATATTTAAATATTACGTTAATGGAAATTATGTAACGACCCAGAATTTTTATAAATTAAAATTTGAATATTTAATTAATTTTAAATATTTATAAGTGAATTTATAAGTCAAATAAATTTTTATTTGAATTATTGGATTTAATTGGATAATTAAATCGATAATTTAATATGTTAAATTATGGAAATAATTGAAAATTGGGTTAAATATGATTGAAAATGATTTGTAAAATTTTATTTTCATATTGAAGTTAGAACGATGTTTTAGAACTTTTAAAATCGAATTAGAAGTTAATTTGTGAAAATTGAATATTTAATATTTAATCGACTAGTGAAAATAGCCAATTTTTGAACAGTCTCAGAATTGAACGAAGCCAGTTCCATTGGATCCGTAATAGTTAGTTATTACCGGATTTCAATTTTCGTGTCAATCGGAGCTATCGTTTGAGCGTGGCAGCTCGAAACGCATCGATTTATTTTTAATTTTAATTTGGCGAGTTAAAATAGCCATTTTTCAAAAAGTCTCGGATTTCGACGAAACCAGTTTCATCGGATCCGTAATGTGATATTATTGTAAGGTTTCAAATTTCAAGTCAATTGGATTTACGATTTGTCCGGTACAAATTAAAACGCCTAGAAATCGAGTTAAATCGGTTTAATTTAAATTGAGCGTTTATAGCCATAACTCGCACAGATGTCCGAATTAGCTTCCAAAACCTATTCCATTGTGTCCGGAACGCGGGATAAACCCTAGGAACGCCAGTTTCGGCGCGTAAATCGGAGTTCGGAATTTCCGGATGAATAGTGTTCAACGATTTCCTATAAATAGCCCACCCCTCTTTAGAAAAAAAAAATTTATAAAACCCTAATTCATCTTGTAGCCGCCAGCACCCCCCCATGGATGGCCGAAAATCACCATTGCTTTTCTTCAATTATCTTTCAATCCTTCAATCGTTTCAAGAATCTTCCAACTAGAAGATTGTAGAGCACACTGAGATCTACAAGTTCAACGGTGGAGATCGCGATTGGAGCTACGGATCATCCTCAAATTGGCCGCGTATGGCTTCGGTTTGGCACGAAATTCGAAGCTCATCGCTTGACCGAGCTCTATGCCATCTTGGCCGAGTATTGTGTTCGTCGTGCTCTTCGAGATGCAGGTACCTGATCGTGTTTTCATGTAACGTGGAGGCCGCGTTATTTAACCCTAGATTTGGAAGTTGGGTTCGGCTATTGTCTGTAATTTGCGTGAGGGAGATGGAAGATGGAATGCACGGTCATGATGGCATTTGATGAATCTCACGGCTGTAGTTGTTTAGGGTATTAAAAATTATAAATTTAGTTGTAAATTGTTATATAAATTTGTGTAAAACTTGTAAAATCAATATCTTTTTCATACGAGGTCGAAAACGCGCGAAACCAGTTGCGTTGGAATGGACGAGCACTACGCGATGGAGTTGGTTTGGAGTCGTTTGGAGTTAGTGAGAATTTTGGGTAAAATTAAACGCGCGTTTAATTTTATTCGAAATAAATCGCTAAAAAGGAAATTAAAATCAAGGTGAGAACTTCTCACTCAATCGAATCAGTTTCGATTTTATTTTAAATAGTTAGATTTAAAATATTTGAATGCATGTTTGAATGTTGATTGATATCTATTGATTGTTAAAATAGACATTATGCGCCGTTAGTAAGCGGATGTTATTTATTAAAAACATATACCGCGAATATTTCATAAACAGTGAAATTGGTATTATATATAATAGCGATATATATATATTGGCATATGTATATATTGGAGTTATTGATTTCCCGCATTTATTTTTTAGCGGATGAGACCCTATTACGCCGTTATTAAGCGGATAATATTTATTAAAAACATATACCGCGATAATTTCGTACTGGTGCGAAATTGGTATTGTGCTAATGTTTTTGGATGCAGGAAAACAGGTTGGAGGGATCCAACTGGATTCCTCAACAGTTTTTATTTGATTTCAGATATTTTGATATTTGATGGATTATCATATCGATATATGATGGATCGTTGTAGTCGTGATTGACTATTTGATGTGTAGCATCATTGGACCCAAATTTTGGGATTTTAAAAGGGTTTTTAAAGTGATTTTTGAAAAGATAAAATATTTTTGTAATTGATCCATTTTAAATAAATAAACGTTATAATTTTTAAAGTTATAAAAATTATGATTTTGTGAAGTATAGTTAAAAGTTGATTTTTGAGAAATAGGGGATTTATGATTTTATAAAATAGTTTAAATTGGATTTTTGAATATATTATAAAAGTTTAAAAATAGGATTTATAAAATTTGATTATTTTATAAATCAAAATGGTGAAACTATAAAGGAAATTAAAGACGTTTTAAAAGAATAATATAAATTGATTTATATTAAGAGATTTATAAACGGATATTTATAAATTGAAATATAGACATTATAAAACGAGTTTTTATAAGTGTTTGAATGAAGTGAAAATGAATTTCATAAATAAATGAAATTTATAGAATTATAAACTGTGAAGTTATAAATGAAATTTTATAAACAGTAGGTTTATAAAATTTGTGAAGTTATTTGAAGAATGGTTTTGGATAAATCATTAAATCTTATAAGTTATAAGATTTATAATTTGGGAAGTTTAAAAGAACGTTTTTGTAAACAAATAATTTATAAGTATTTAACTTATAATATGAACGTTTAGTTTAAAATTTAGCTATAAACTGGAATAGGTTAATAAAGGAGATTTATAAAGGGAGTTTTTATAAATAAATAGAAATGGAATTTATAACGTTGTTTTATAAATTCGCAGATGACTTATTTTGATAAGAAAATTTGTTGAAACCTATTAATGGAGTTATATTCACGTTTTTGAATAGTGAATAATCCTTTGAATTAAAATGAATAAAAGGATGAAATTGTTAACGAAGTTTATTCACGTTTTTGAATAGTGAATAATATGTTAAAGAAATTTTTTTAGATATGATGTTTTAAATAGAATTAAAACGATCTAACGGTGTTTTAAATGTATTGAGATTCGAAACCATAGATTTCAACATTTATTGTTGAAATAGATGTTTCGAGAAATAAAAGGAAATGGTGGACTATAACACTGTTGTTATAGTAAATGATTTCCGAATGGAAATGTTTTTGTATAGTATTGGGATTTATATATCTATTTTAATTTCGAATCCCTATACTAGTGATTTTGGGTTGTCGTAACGATGTTTTACGTAACATTCATTTTGGCCCAAATAAATATGTTTAAGAGAATGATTTCCTTAAAGAATGAAATATATACTTAATTTCGATTGGAGTATATGGAATATTTTCCAAGTGTAGAAAATAAAACGATTTGTGAATTACTTATGTTTAATAAGTATGGAAATGTTTTCCAATATAAAGTGAATATTAGAGAATCTATCTTTTTGAAGATAAATTGAAATGAATAATTGAAATCGAATATTCATAGATATTTTGGATTTTAAATTCACTAAGGAATTTATAAAGGAAAAGGAGAATTGTTTAAAAAAAAATATTGATTTATTTTTGAAGTATTGAAAATAATATATCTCGCAAAGATATTTTGGAAAATAAATAATTTGGAAAATTATTTGGAAACTGGTGATGTATGCATATCAATTGATAGTTCAATAACCGACTATCAATATTTCCCTTTGAATGGGTATTTGATGTGAATTGTTTGAATTTGAATGCCACACTTATTTTTGAATAAGCGCTCACTATTCGGGTTAATCGGGAAAGGACCATGGGGTCGTATAACCCATTCTGAATATGTGATACGTCGTTGTGAATTGCATTTGAAGATCGGTGTTGAAGACCGGATATTTGCGAGAGCGATAGGATGACCTGTCGATTGACTCTGCACCGAGTTGCTCCGGTATAGAGTTCTCCATATGTGATGGTGAATCCGATCAGGATTGTGGATATCCGGATTGCAAGGACTTTTTGTAAGTGCCTTCGGTTTTGTTCGAGCCCGGAACAGACTTGTATGGATTGTATGTCTGACATTACAAGTTGAGATATAAAGCCGATTTCTTTCAAATATATTTCTGTTGGTGGCGAAGAATTTATTCTTTTAGCTTAACACCCTTCTCTGAGACGTACGAGCTCAGAGGTTATATAGTTGAAGTTATCAACGATATATTCCCAATTTGGTAATGTGACATGCTGAGTGATGCTGAAATGATCATTGTGTTGATTATTTGTGATAGGATCGTTTATTTGATCGTCTATCCTTGTGATCATTGTGTTGATCATTTGTTGACCCAAAGCATGGCGTATAAAGTATGTTTTTGTGGACGAAACTTCGTCGAGCCTCACATCCCGGAAATGGTTAAAACAGGAAAGATGCGGCAAGGTTATGAGGGGTAGCTCCCTTTAGGGTATGTGCATTTCCTTCTGGAAGGGTGGTATCATGGTATGGAGCCCAGATACTTACTCATGTTGATACACTATATTTATTACTGTGTGGTGTTGTTGGTGACGAGCGCTCGGTTAAAGGTCCAATGGGACCGGGGGATGCCATATTCGTGTAGTAGTTACCTAGTGATAAAGGTAACCCGGCCTTGTGTTGGCAGAGAGCTGGTTAAGTTCTCGGGACGTCCCGCCAGAGTCGTTTCCATGTGGCAATGGGAAGTTCCTTGGCCTGATCATTTGTTGGAAATCCAAAGAAACAATACGAGACTTGTACGGTATTAGTTGTATAACCTGCTATGGAATGTGGCGGTAACTTGCTATTGAACATAGTAGCTATAGTAGGCATAAGTGCGGAATGTCTATGCTGGCTAAGATTTATATCTTTATTTTCGAAATGATTTTCTTCTACACTATGCACTAATAATAATATCAAATGTTATTTTAAATGCGTATCAAGCACCTTTGACTATCATAAGGAGAAATCTCCTCCAATTCTGCGTTTGCATGTGTGTGTGTGCGGGAGGCCTTATGGTAGTCTCATTTTTAAAAGCATTGCGAATTGAATTTAAAATATTCTTCTATTTTGATTTTTAAGTAAATAAACTGTTTTGAGTTCTCACACCAGTCACATGACTGACTTGGAGTTTATTGTTTTCCTTCCTAAACTCTGGGTGCCCACCAATTTTCCACACGGGCAGTTAAGAGTTAAGGTTTATCAGGATATTCTGGATATTCTGGAGTTGCTGGAGGCAAGCTGGATGGCATGGCGTATTACTAGTATATAGTATTTCTTTTCCGCTGTTTGTTGTTGTATGTTGTTGTACACTCTGATGATATGATATGATGTAATGAAATGAAGTGTATAAAATGTAATAACTGATATAGTTCTTTGTTTAAAGATTATTCATTTATTATTATATGTTGTTCCGCTGCGAATTGTGAGATTCTGTTATTGTTCTGTTGTTTTCTGTTCCGTTCTATTTCTCTTCCATTTTATTTTCTATTCTCTCTAATTTCTGTTTCCTTTCTGTTCTATATTTTCTACCTTCTTATCTCTTATTTTCTCTCCTATCTTTTCTTCTCTAAATTATTTTTCTCTCTTCTTCTTTCTTTTTCTTTTTCTTAAATTCTTTTTAAAACCCATAACTATTCGGTTTTTCGGCAACGAAAATCCGCAAGCGTTACAAATTAAGTTGAAAATTGAGAATATTATGTAATAAATCTTGAACCAATGTCGATTTCATCCATTTGATAATGATAGATTAAATAATAGGATGAAAGGTCAAATTAAATGGATTTTGGAATTTTAATTATAATTTCTGAATTTAACGAAATTGTAATTTAACGCTGAAATTGATTGAATCCACAGTAAAGTGACATCTAAATTTGTTTAAATTTGTGTAAATGATTAATAAATTTAAAAATAATAAAAATTGTCGATCATAGAATTGAAATTGAAAATTTGATTTAATTAATTATTAATTTATTTAATTAATGTAAAAATAGCCATTTTGGCCACTAACTCGGATTTTGACGAAACAAATTTCATCGGATCCGTAACGGTGAATTATTGTAGGATTACAAGTTTCGTAGCAATCGAACTTGTTGTTGGATCGTACGGACTCGAAACGCCTTGAAATCGATTTAATTGAAATCAATTTGAAATAACTTGATTTTAGTATAAATTCTTCATACGATGGAATTTGGACTTAAAACCAGTTCCATTGCGTTTAAAATATTTAAAAACATCTATTTTGATATATCGGTTGACCAATTTTAGTTCCGGAGTCGAAACAGGCTTTTTGGGCCATTTATCGTTCAACGTGTAAATCAATCTTGTCCATCTATTCTATTTTCAGCTTTGCCTATATATACCTCATTATAAACCCTATCCTATTCCTTATGTTCATTATTTTGTACGCACAATTCCAGTTGCTTCTCCTTCCTAATGGCTGCAAATCCTAGTTCCCAAGCTACAAATCCAAATCAAAAATCAAATTGAAAATTAAAACCCTTAAAACTATATCATATTTTATGTCGTTGGAAAGCTCTTAACGAGCGTAATTCATTAGTGGTGTTCATTTTTCAATTCAGATCATTGTTTGTCCAGAAATCGCGAATCAATTCAGGCCTTCCGTTCTTGGGTTTTGTGATTTGACGGCAGATCTTCGACTAATCGTCGATCAGGAAGCATGGGCTCGTAGGGGTCATCGTGCAGGTTGCATCCATGCGCTTCGTTCATCACCAAGATGCAATGGTACTCTTGAATTCGATGGAAAAGGGTCAGCGGTGCTACAACATTCAGGGTGTCGGGAGGGTCGTGATGGTATGGGGGAGCTCGGCTCTTTGAGGCGATGGTGAGGGAGTTGCTCGATTGTGTCGAAGGCGAGCATGGGCGGCGGAAAAATTCAACGAACATAGGCGACTAGGGTTTCACGCTAAACCTAGGCATTCTCAAACATTTGAAGGTGAACGTGGTCAAATGGATGACGTGGCAGAAGTGACCTGTTTGATTTTTTTATTTTAATTTCAATTTTAATCATTCTAATGCACGTAACTTCTACGTACGAGGTCCGTTCCACGCGTGGTTTTCTCCGCTGTGATCCTAGCAAAATTCCGAACATTGTGATGTTGGTTTGGGCAAATTTGGAGACTTTTTGAATTTTGAGTTTAAATTGGATTTAAATTCAATTTAAATTCAAAGGTGAGCGTTTTAACCCACTCAGAACTTCAAAAAAATTTATGTTTCTTAAATTGATATATGATGTGATTAGAAATTTATTTAGGACTGTTTGGCATATTTTAACCATCATCTCAGTTAAATTGAATTTATTTGAATTAAATTGTTATTTAATTTATTATTGAATATAAACTGCCAGTAAATACCTGTTATTTATT
The DNA here is from genome assembly GCA_030765085.1 of Allium cepa. NCBI lineage: Eukaryota > Viridiplantae > Streptophyta > Magnoliopsida > Asparagales > Amaryllidaceae > Allium > Allium cepa. The sequence continues at coordinate 595,716,464 of CM060928.1, forward strand.
ATCTATTCTATATTGATGTTATTGTTTGAATTGGATGATGATTGTGATAAATGTTGATGATTGATATTGGATGAATGTTTGTTGTATTTTATATTGTTATAAACTGCAAGTTGTTATGGATTTTATTTCATTCGGGATTGCGGTTTGAAATGATATATAACTGTATTTATGTTTTAAATTACGGATCGAAATGATAAATATCTGTATCACTTGACCATAGGATAGAAAATTATATACAAACACCGTGATCTATATATAAAAATATTTAAAAATGATTTCTATGGTTTTGTAAAGCAATATATGGGTTATATAAACATTGATTTTAGAATTTATATAAATTTTATTTTATTATTGATTTTTAGCTAGGTATAAATTTGTTTTGAAATATAAAATAAGTTAAATAATAAAGTTTGATTGTTTTTATATAATATGGTTAAGTATGTGCTTAAATTATATTGTATATAAGGTTTATAAATGACTTAAATAAATTTGAGGTTGGAAGATAAATATGAGATTGATTTGAATTAAATTATATAAGAATTATACTCGAATAAATTTGATTTGAAATTTAGATAAAATTAAGATTTTAAACGGTATGATTTTTTATAATTTGATTTTGGTTTAGAGTGATTTAAATGAATATCACATTGATTTAAATGAATATATCAAGTTAAATAAATTGAAAGAATATCCAGTTACTTGGAGTTGAAAAGTTTTACTTAAATGATATTGGATTTATTGTGTAAACATTTCAAATCTAAATAATGGTAATTGAATTTGATATATATGAAATTATCAAAGAATTAGTTTTGAAATGGTGCAATATTTAAAGCTTTGAGATATATGGAAATTGAAATGGTTTATTTGGGGGTTCAAATCTGTGTTTGGAATTGATTTGTGAAATTGAAGACGCTATTTTATTATATAAAGTAATTTAATATTTAAGCCATTTAAGTGGTGTAGTTATGTTTCAAAGTTATGAAATTCAAAGTATTATGTTTTGAAAAGTTATATTTTATGCATTTGGTTTCGAAATATTATAACTTTGAAAGTGTTATGGTTCTAGAAAAGGATATATTTGAACTAAAAATGATATCATATTGATTTGGTTTTTAAATGGGAAATGATGTTGTATTTATATGGTTTTGAAATGGATAGTATATTCTGGTTTTGAAGTATAATTATTTTGAAATGACCACGGTGTTAAAATAGCGTTTGATTGTTAAAGAGATCGGGATCGGAAGTTGTCATATTCTCTGCCAAATTCGAAACCACTTTAACAATCGTGTACGCGATGGAGATTCCAGAATGAAGTAGGATGGTGGCGGCGTTTCCTTTGAGGCATATACGTGGACCCGACTCCCGTGAGTTGGCATAAGGTGGCTAAAACAGGAGCGATCGACGGGCTAAGAAGGTAGCACCTTTTATCGAACACACTCCTTCGATACCATTCTATTACTTCGCGATTGATTGGGGCCCTTCTGATTTTTGGGGTATGGCTCAAGGTGGGCAGTAGTAGCTGCTACGCGTTACCACCGGTCCGGAAGTGTAATTGGCATATCTACCTTGGCATTGCCCAGTTGTGCCGTGTCACCTACCCTAGCGCGCCTTGTACGGGTTTGGTTTTCTCCCGTAGTCTATGGAGTATTTGGGGTAGTCTCCAGATCTGGGGATACGCTGATACTGGATGGACTACTGGGACTATTATTGTGTTAAGAGGGAGATTGGATTACTCCTTAATGCTATTTAGAAGTAAGTTTATTTTACTATAGACATTATTATAATAGCGAAATATTACTACATAGTAAATAGTTTAACGGATCCTTAGGAGATGTGAATCTCGAGCATCTCTTAAGTTACTGCACTCACGTTTGACATTGCATAGGAGATGTCAAATCCTGTAAACATCTCTGACGTCGTTCCACTCATATTATTTATATTGATTTAACTTACATAAGATCTTTTAGTTCTTACTCGAGTGTTTTGTCTTTCCAATTCGCTCGGGTCAGTCTGAGCATTTCAGGATTCGAAGACTTTATTTCTAGAGGAATAAGACGAAGATTGTATTACTATTATTTATTATATTATTCAACTGCACTCAATAATTTCGCTGCATTATTTATTATTCTCTGGTATATGAAACTCTGATATGTGTTGTATAAGTATTATCAAATGTTTTGTAAAACAGCTTCATAAACTGTTATTTGATTATTATATTTTTTCGTTCCGCTGCAAGATTCTGTTTTTTTTCTTTCTTTTCTTTTTCTTATTCACCCCAATAACAATCCGCCCTTTTGTATGGTTTGATTCTGACGTGTGTGGTTTATCGTTGATTTAAAGCGTACAAAAAGGCGGGATGTTATAGAAATTGCCCCACTGCACATGTCGTTCTATGCCTCTTGTTAGTCATTGATCAAACCTCACCATACAATGCCTTCTGGGAAGACCTGCATGATAGACATGGGAGCTATTGTGTCCTAAAACAATCTTCTTGTAAAGTCTAGCTCTTCTGGAAGAATAGGTTTAATATAAGGTGAATAAGTTTTAGCTAGAGAGTTATACAATGTAAACTTTACTTCTAGCAATAAAATTGTTCGAAATTATTCTATGCCTCTTTTAATATTTATAATGACAGTAATAATAAAGAAGGCAAACAATTCATAAAATTGCACAGTTACTAAGTACCCAAAATGCAGAAATGAGTGATCTTACGCCACCGAAATCGGCTAAGAAGGAAAATAAAAAATATACACACATGATTGGCACTGATGAATAAAATTCAATTTGTGCACAATACTTCTCCGAAGAAGCCCAAAAACAGGCATCCTAGGTAAAATTTACCATCGGAGGAGGAAACAGAAAGTGAAATAGACCCAAAATTATGGGCACCAAATAAAGAGCTAGAGTCGATACATGATCTCGAAGATGTACAAATAGATCCACAAGAACCCATGAAGATTCTCAAAATCGAAAAGTACCTCAGTGAAAATGCTCATACTAAGTTTATAGGCTTTCTAAAAAAATAAGCAAATGTATTTTCCTGGATACACTCATGTTAGAACCTTGTATTTTGATGTTTTGATCATGACAACTATATAAGTAAATATTATGTGAACTAAACTTATTTGTAGGAGAAGATGCTATCTTACTCGACAATAGATTGCAGACCAAGAATTCAGATAGAAGTTTCATTAATTGTTTATGGTTTTTCTATAGTCTAATCTGGTAGTTGATTTTTGTTAAAATCTCTCCTAGGTGGTATATGCACATGCACAAGTACTTAAAATTGTTTTCAAACCATATTATACACAATTACTTACAAGTACTACAAGTTCGCACACAAAAATATTTAAAATGAAATTCAAAATGGCAGAAAATAAGGTATTCGGCCGACTGAAATAGGCAGTTCGGTCGAATGAATATCTATGCACATGCACAGTGCATTTGAATGTTCAGTCGACTGAATTGCGCTATTCAGTCAACTGAATTATAAGTCTTTTTGATATATCACTTTTTAATTTGAAATTTTTTAAATTTCAGTAGATGATTTTTTTTTCAGTCGACTAAAAATGCATAACATCTATTTTTTAAACAATCATTTCCTTTCATCGAAAAGAAACAACCCTTGATTCAAGAGTTATTTCTGTATCTTTTGACTGTAACTTTTCACGATGAGCTGCAACACTTAAACACTGTAAATAGCCTTTAATTAATTTGTTTTAATCATCTAATTTCTAATTTTATTCTCTTATACTTATTATCTAATCATTCTGCCATTTGCACTCAAATTCTCGTTCCAATCACTTGCACATTCAAGCACAAATTCATTTGTGATTAAATTAACTTCCAATCTTCATAAACTTTACTATATACCATAAAGGAGAAGATTATAGGAAGGGCGTACTCTATAAGACTTACCCGTGCTATTAAAAAGCATAATCAGTCAAGAAAATTATCTATATTGTTGAAGACCTATTTGGTTGCTTAAGTGGTAAAAGTTATATTCGGTTGTCTAGGCAGTAGAGGTCCTGTTCGGTTACTCAGGCGGTGTAATACCTATTCCTACAGGTTAAGAGAGGTTTGATAGTTAAATTCCAAAAGGAGTCTGGGACTGGACGCAGAACGGAAAGTTTGAACCAGTATAAAAACCCCTGTTGTCATTTACTTTACTATTTACCTTTTATATTTATATTCCACACTAGTAGATAACTTAGATAATATTCCATATGTGATCCTTGGTAGCACTTTCAACTCAAACATGGTAGGAATAGATCCAACCATAAACTTTCATGCATGCAACATTGACCCCAATGCTCATCCGGTCAGACAAAAGCATAGAACTCTAGACTAGGAAAGGTACAACACTTCACACGAGAAAGTTAAGAAGTTAAAGGAGAATGGATTCATTAGGGAAGTATGGTACCCAAAATGCATTGCCAACCCAATACTTGTCTGAAAGTCCAATAGGAAATGGAGAACTTGCATAACCTTGCCAACCTCAACAAGGCTTGCCCGACGGATAGTTTTTCCCTACATAAAATTGATCAGTTAGTAGATGCAACCAGAGGGCATGAACTGCTCTCATTTATGGATGCATATTCAGGGTACAATCAGATATCCATGTTTGAGCTAGATTAGGAGCATACTAGTTTCACAACAGATAAAGGGTTATACTTCTACAAAGTTATTACATTTGGGCTCAAGAACGTGAGGCAACCTACTAAAAGTTGGTTAATATGATGTTTGCAAACAAATTGGAAAAAACATTGAAGTATATGTAGACAATATGTTGGTCAAGTCCAAAGTAGCATCAAGCCACATCCGAGACTTAGAGTAGACATTTGGAGTCCTAGGGCAATATAATATGAAGCTGAATCCATTGAAGTGCACCTTCGCCATCAAGTCAGGCAACTTCCTAGGATACATAGTAAGCGCACGTAGAATTGAAGCGAATCTTGAGAAGATTAAGGCAGTAAGAGGAATAGAAAACCCAAATAAGCCAAAGAATCTAACAAGTATAAATGGCAAGGTAGCGGCACTAAGCGGATTTATATCCAATGCAACAGATAAGTGCATCTTGTTCTTCAACCAAGTAAAGAAAGGGAGAAACTTTGAATGGACTAAGGAATATGAAGCTACATTTCAAAACCTAAAAGATCATTTGGTCAATACTCCTATACTATCAAAACCAATGACATGTGAGGACTTGCATATTTGTTTAGCAGTAATTGATAAAGTTATTAGTTGTACAGTAATAAAAAAAGACGGAGGGACCCAAAGAATCTTCTACTTCACAAGCAAGCGGCTATCAGAGGCAGAGCTAAACTATTCAATCATTGAAAAAACTGCCTACAACCTACTCCTTACAGCAAGGAAGTTGCGGCCCTATTTCCAGGTACATCCTTCCAAAATCCTCACAGACAAACCGCTCAAGCAGATACTGCATAAGCCAGGGACGTCAGGCCGCCGATTGAAATAGGCAATGGAGTTTAGTCAGTACGACATCATCTATTGTCTTAGGAAGGCAATCAAAGGCCAGACACTTGTAGATTTCATCACGGAGGCACCATACCAGTTGAATCCCAATCAAGAGAAGAAGCAAACAACTCGTAGTTCTGGTAGTTGTTCGTAGATGAGCATCAGATGAATAGGAGGCACGATTTTGGTACATACCGATCACTCCAAATGGACAAAAGCTGTATGGAGCAGTGCAGTTCGGATTCAAAGCAACCAATAATACGGTAGAATATGAGGCTCACCTCTTAGGTTCAAGAAAGGCCCATGTAACGAAGGTAACCCAATTTAAAACTTACAATAACTCCCAACTAGTTGTAAACTAGGTGTAGGGCAATTACCAAGCAAAGGAAACAACCTTAGCCAAATATGTAGAATTGTCTAAGAGGTTACTTGAGTAGTTCGAATAATTTGGGATAGAATAAATTCCATGTGAAACAACTCATCTGCCGACTCCATAGCAAAACTTACTACTATAAAGTGGTTATTGAAATGAAGATAGTACTAATTGGGCATCAAGTAGAGCCAAGTGTAATGGAATCAAATACGATATAGGCCCCGACTCGAGTCCAACGGGACACCATTTAAGGGATACGAGATCAGGTGACAAAAGAGAATCAAGAGCAACCCTCAGTTGAACCCTCACCTCAAAAAACCGAGGGGCATAAATGGATAACCCCCATCAAGTAATTTTAACTAAACGGAATCTTACCCCCGAACTAGAACGAAGTACAAGGTTTCGTACTACTCCTTTGATGGTACACTATACAAGAGAGGGCATTTAACCCCTTAGGTGTGTTTCCAAAGAAGAGAGGGCACTGGCCATGAGAGAAATACATGAGGGCCAATATAGAAATCACTCATGGGGGAACAAATTAGAAAGAAAGTATTAAGGCATAGTTATTATTGGCCTACGACACTTCAGGACTCAAAATAATTTGTAAGGAGGTGTGACCGAAGTCAACGATTTGCAAGCATCCCCAAATAGCCATTGCATGAGCTCATCCCACTTGCAATCCTATGTCCATTCGATATATAGGACATAGATCTGATAGTACCACTTCCAACGTCAAAGGGAGGAGCTATATATGCCATAATGGCCATAGAATACTTTACTAAGTGGGTAGAGGCAGAACCCCTGGCCACTACGGTGAAGAGGATAGTCATTTTCGTAGTGATAAACATAATCACTAGATACGAGATTCCCTACAAGATCATTTCCAACAATGCCACTCGTTTCGGAATAAAGATTTTACTGAGCTTTGTTAGAAGAACGACATAACAAATGTTTTTCTTCAGTCGTTCACCCACCAGAAAATAGGTAGGTAGAAATTGTAAACAAAACCATCAAGAAGATACTAAAGAAAAGACTGCAGAAAGCCAAAGGAAAGTGGATAGAAGAACCAACTAGCTATACCCTTTTTTCCCTAACTTATGGAAATGAGGTCATGCTTCTAGTCGAAGTAGAGATCCCATCACATAGAAGAATATCGTATATAGCAGAAAATAATAAAAAATTAAAGGAAGAAGGGATGAAGCAGCGGTAGTATCAACCGCATATCGATAAAAGGATGGAAAAAAAATTATATTGCCAAGCTCAAAGAGAGAAACTTATATAAAGGGGACTTGGTAGTTAGTACTGCGTAGAGTAATGGCTAACAAAAAGGATCCAGCAAATAGAGCATTGCGTTCGAATTGGCTAGGCCTGTTAGTCATAGTAGAGATATTAGCGAATTGGGCATATCAACTATCAAGACCTAATGGCAACCTAGTTCCAAGGAAGAGGAACTCAGAGAACCTTAGACCTTACTTTGTATGACCTACATTGCTTATGTGTGTACAATGGAATCACTATTATAAAGTAATAATACAACGAACTGGATGAGAGGATACAGCGCTAACCAGAATAAAAAAATTCTATGTTGATATTCTTTGACATAGCTAAATAATCATGCTCGAGGTAGGGACACTAGGCTGTTCGAACTAGTTACCAAAACGGAGCCGCTACCAATGCAGCACAGTTTCTTCAGCCCACTCATTGGACGTAAGGATATTGGACAGCCTAAACCAGTATAAAAACCTCTCTATATTGATGTTGTTAACATAGTACACCAGACGTATGGATATTAGACCGTCTAAACCAATAAAAAACCAGGCACATGATTTAAAAGGCTGCAAACACGTGACCTGACTTCACGATCAACATTCAGTCCTCCCCCCAGTCATGGGGAAGACCATGCCAAGCGCACGAACAAATAACTTTTCATAGCTCACTTACGTCTCTCAACAACGCAACATAATAACGACAACGACAATCACATAAATGAGAAAGGTGACGCTAGACTAAAAGCAAATGACATTTCATAACTTACTGCCACTGTTCAATAGTTGTACTGAAAACACAGCAAATGAACGAAAAAGACAATCTCATTAATTAGTATGGAAATTCTATACTAAAAATAAAACAATTGCTTGCAGATCACACGTTTGATAGTCGTATCAACCATACAACATATAAACAACAAAAAGCCTATCCCCAAACAGCGGAGCAGATCTCGTCAAATGCGTGCTAAAGCTTACATGAAAGACAACCTCCAGAAAGTGGCTCATAAGATGTGAAGTCCATAAATAAGCAGAGCCAAGTCCACATTGACCTGCTATAGCTGTAGACTTAGGGGGCAAGATGTTACCCTTGAGCAATATGAAGCTACATTTCAAAACCTAAAAGTTCATCTGGTCAATACTCCTATACTATCAAAACCGATGATATGTGAGGACTTGTATATTTGTTTAGCAGTAATTGATAAAGTTGTTAGTGCTATAGTGATACGAGAAGACGAAGGGACCCAATTTCCCATCTACTTCACAAGCAAGCGTCTATCGGGGGTTGAGCCAAACTACTCAGTCGTTGCAAATACTGGCCTACAACCTACTCCTCACAACAAGGAAGTTGCGGTCCTATTTCTATGTACATCCCATCAAAGTCCTCACAAACAAACCTCTCGGGCAAAATATTGCATTAGCCAGGAATGTCAGGCCGCCTATTGAAATGGGCAGTGGAGCTTAGTCAATACGACATCATCTATTGTCCTAAGAAGGCAATCAAAGGCCAGATACTTGCAGATTTCATCACACAGTGCACCATACCAGCTGAACCCCAATCAAAAGAAGAAGCAAACACCCCGCAATTCTGGAATTTGTTCGTAGATGGAGCATCAAATGAACAAGGGGCATGAATTTGGTACATACTGTTCGCTTCAAATGGAAAAACGCTGTATGGAGCAGTGCAGCTCTGTTTCAAAGCAACCAACAATATGGCAGAATATGAAGTTCTCCTTGTAGGTTTAAGAATGGCCCATGTAATGAAGGTAACCCACATTAAAACTTACAATGATTCTCCATTAGTTGTAAACTAGGTGTAGGGAAATTACCAAGTAAAGGAACTAACCTTAGCCAAATATGTGGAATTGTCTAAGAAGTAGCTGGAGTAGTTTGAATAATTTAGGATAGAACAAATTCCATGTGAAAACAACTCATCCGCCAACTCCTTAGCAAAACTTGCTAGTACAAAATGGTTAGTTAAATGAAGATAGTACCAATTGGGCATCATGCAGAGCCAAGTATAACGGAATCAAATCAGATACTGGTTCCGACTCGAGTCCAGTAGGCTGCCATTCAAGGGATGCGAGATCAGGTGACAACAGAGAATCAAGAGCAATCCTTAGTTAAAACCTCGCCTCAGCAAACCGAGGAGAATAAATGGTGAACCCCATCAAGCAATTTTAACTCAACGGAATCTCAACCCCAAACTAGAACGAAGCCTAAAAAATAAGATACCAGGCTATGTGCTCCGTACCACTTCTTTGATGGTACATTATACAAGAGAGGGTATTCCCTCTTAGACATGTTTCCAAAGAAAAGTGGGCATCGGTTATGAGAAAAATACATGAGGACCAATGCAGAGATCACTCATGGGGAAATAAATTAGCAAAGAAAGTATTATGGCACGGCTATTATTGGCCTACGGCACTTCAAGACGCAAAAGAATTTGTAAGGAGGTGTGACCGATGTCAAAGATTTGCAAGCATCTCCAAAAAGGCATTGCATGAGCTCATCTCATATGCAATCCCATGGCCATTCGATTACAGACATAGATCTGATAGGATCTGTCACGACCAGAAATCCGGCGCTCAAAAATTGACATTTATATCTCACTTGTATCCGAATGCCGCAGATTCAAACATCGAACTCCAGTTCGGATGGAGCTTATAACACATTAAGTATAACAACACAACGGAAGAAAAAGATAATATCATTGACATACAATATTCGATACAATAATTCTGATACAATGAATGTCAACACAAATATCAGAGATAGATAAAAGCGGAAGACACAGCAGCAGCAGTGGAAAAACAATAGCTCCAATGCCAAAGCTCCAAGGACTCCAAAAGCTAGGTCCACCAACATGTTTTCCAAACGCGAAGCGAGAAACCTCCATCACGAAGTATTTAAGCAAGGTCAGCCTGAAAGCTAAAGAGAAGCAAATGCTATCGCCAAATCCAAAGGCTTCGAAGGCTATCGAATCTACACCTACTATTTGATTATATGAAAATCCCAACTCTAGACTGCCCGTGTGGAAAATTGTAGGCACCCAGAGTTTAGCAGGGGAATAATAAAATCCGAGTCAGTCATGGGACTGGTGTGACCAAACAAAAACAGTTTATCTTTGAAACAAACAACAAAAGAATTTAGAATTGAAATCCGAAATGCTTTTTGGAAAATGAAACTTCCATAAGGCCTCCCAGCACACACACCATGCAATCGCACACTTATGTGAGATTTCTCCTTATGATAGTCAAACATGCTTGATACACGAAATCCTTTTTGATAATATTATTATTAGTGCATAGTGCAGAAAATAATTTTGAAAGTATAATATAAATCTTAGCCAGCATGGTACCATTATATTATGCCTACTATAGCTACCACCTGAGGTGGCAGGTTATACAACTGCAATCGTAAAGGGCGCATATTGGTGATTGGATTTCCAACAAATGGTCGGGCTAAGGAACTTCCTATTGCCACATGGGTACGTCTATGGAGGGACGCCCCGAAACCTACCCGATCTCTGCCAACACAATGTCGGTTTACCCCAGCCCAGAAGTAACACCTACAAGTATGCCATCCTCGGCCGTTTACGACCTTTATCTGAGAGCTCGCAATAACAAAGCAACCACAAAGTAATAAATTTGCAATGTCGACATGAGTTAAGTATCTGGGCTCCATACCATGATACCACCCTTTTCCAGAAGAAATGGACATACCCTAGGGGTGCAACCCCAAAGTAACCTTGCTGCATTCTTCCTGTTTCAACCATTTCCGGGGTGTGAGGTCCTGATGCAGTCTCGTCCACAAAGCTATGCTTTTCAGAAAAGCCATGCTTCGATCAACAAATGATCAGCAGCACTTCATATGCCACACTATCAAATTGGGAATGCATCACTAGTAACCATCAACTACATAATCTTTGAGCTCCTACGTCTCAGAGAAGGGTGTTAAGCTAAGAGAATAAATACTCCACCACCAAATAGAAATGTATTTGATAGAAATCGGCTTGACATCTCAAAGTGTAACGTCAGACACACATCCATACAAGTCTGTTTCGGGTTCGAACAGAACCAAAGGCACTTCACAAAGAAGCCCTTGCAATCCGTGTATTCACAATCCCGATTGGACTCCACATCACATATGGAGATCTCTATACCGTAGCTACTTAGTGTAGAGTCATTCAATAGGTTATCCTTTTGTTCTCGAAAATACCCAGTCTTCACCACCGGTCTTCAAATGCTATCCATATCATCGTATCATTATTCGGAATGGATTATATGACACAAGATCCTCTCCCAGCTAAACCGAATAATGAGCGCAATATCTAGAAAACATATGGATATTGGGATCTTAGTTAAGTCACAACTTAAAACGCATATTTTTTTTCTTTCAAATGGTTTAAACAAATTACCATTTTCAAATCTTTAAACAAAAAGATTCACTTCATGAAGTTCACCAATCTTCCACAAAGATTCATTCACGGCTTTCAAAATAATTTCCTTTTCAAATTGGATTAACTCATCCAATCATTAAATCAAAGACTCAATTCATGGCTTTCAAAACCATTTCCAACGATTCATTCATAACTTTCAAAACAATTCTCATTTCAAATCTTTTATATAAAAGATACACCATATAAAATCCTCTTCAGTTTCAAAACAAGGTCCAATCATCGTTCACAAAGATTCATTCATAGCTTTTAAAATATTTCAATTCCATTTCAAAATTGAAATCTTTCAACACAAATTGGTTATTTGAAAATAAATAGTTTTCGTTTCGGAAAAAACCGATTACATTTGCACAAGTTAAAGCCCTTCAAGTATAAAATTTAGGTTAAATTCAAATTCCCAAAACAATACTTTTAAAATGATTTAAAACCTATATAAACACATTTATAACTTGTATTCCCTTTTTAAACCATAATTTCCAAACATAGGATTCAATTTGAAATATTGAATTCGAATTCAAATCAAACTATCTAAATTTCAAAACCTTATCAAGTTATCCAAAATAACTTTTATCTTTAAAACTCCTTTTCAAAAACTTTTCATATTAAACCCAATTCCAGAAACCATTTGGATTCAAAATTCAACTTTCAAAAAAAAATTAGATTTCAAAATATCTGTGACTTAACCGATTTCCTCGTGCAATCCATATTTGTGTGTCTATGGTGTAGTCCAGGGGTTTTAACCAACCATCACAGAATTCAAGCACAGAAATATCGATAAGCGGTATAATCGATAACGCTTATCTTTATTCACAGATTCACAGATAAAATAAATTTATTACAGATAAATAAATTACATTCATCAAAGGTAATTACATTCATCACAACTCAAATCAAAACAGAGCATCACACATCGGGGATATCAAACAATTCAACATTCAATAGAATCCAAACATCCATAAATAAGATCAATTAATTATCTGATTAATGTAAATCGGATTAATCACCAATCATGGTTAATTAACATTAATTAATTTCAAATCATTTGATTAATCGTCCTTTAATCATTTATTAATTAATAAATTAATTGACTTTTGATCAGTAACTAATTAACATTTAATTATTTAATTATTCTTTAATTAATTACCCTTTATTAATTACAATAATTAATTAATCCTTAATTAATAAATCATCCTTTAATCACTTTCATTAATTAATTAACCTTTAATAATTAACCTTTATTGAAATAATTAATCAACTTTAATTAATAAATTAATCAACCTTTAATCATTAATTATCCTTTAAAATTAATTACCCTTAATTAATTACCATTAAAGTAATTATCCATAATAGGTGATTATCCCTAATCACTTTCATTAAATAAATTTTTAATTAATTAATTATCCTCAAATTAATTAATTAATCACACAAATTAATTATCCTTGATTATTTATAATAGGTAATTATCCCTAATTACTTAATTAACTTTAACCATTCATTAATTATTTTAACCAAATAATTATCTTTAAGTAATTAATTATCTCTAATTACTTATATTAATTAATCTTCAAATTAATTAACTATCCTTAATTAATTACATTAATTAACCCTTGATTAATTACCATTTAATTAATTTTTCTTAATTAATTATAATAAGTGATTATCCTTAATTAAATATCACAAATTTATTACATTGATTAATTATCCTTTGATCATTTGATTAATCGACTTAAATCATTAATCAATTACTTTCTAAATCACATTCATCATTAATCAATTATTTTCAAAATCACATTCATCAAATCGCATTTGAAAATACTAAGATTTTAAATTAAACAATTATTCCAATACATGATTATTTAAAAATAAAACAATTTCAAAAAATTTACTTTAACATTTAAACTTTGAAACTTTTTTTAAAATTAAATTTGACAAACTAGGATTTTCTCTGTTTTAAAACCTGTACAAAGTTTTACTTTAAATTTTCAAACTTGTGCATAATATATGGGCGCAAACTACAAAATCCCGAGCCAAACTCGGTTTTACTCGAGTCACAACCCGAGACCCCTTTTTTTCTTTTTAAAACTTTACTTGTTTAAATTTTAAACTGTTACAAAACTTTACAAACTACCCAAGCCATCTTTACGTTCCCCCGAGAACAACTTCGAGACAACATCTTCTTTCTCATATCGACCAACCACCCAGATACCAAATGACACGCGTGCACGTGTACAGGTCGTCTAAGCAACGGTGACCAACGCTGACACTTCCCACACGTCAACGACTACCCCCTCAACCATCACGATCACCCAGAATCTCGAGACAATTCGAAAATCGAATTTGAGTCACTCGACCCAAAAACTGGAATCACCCCCCATCGAGAAAACCACCACGTGCCGACCCGCCTGACCACCAAAGATCTCGCCATCCATACCAAAGATGCGTCACGGCCTCCTCGCAACGTTCCCCTACCTGCGATCGCCTTAAGTTCGCCTAAGGCGATGCGACAACTCGTTTTCCGACCATGACCTAAAATTAAGTTAAAACCCTAAACTTCCATCGTATCACTTCCACAATCGATAATAAATACAACGACTATTTTTCCATTAGTCTACATCATCTAATCTTCCTTCTGACTCGAACTTGAAGTTCGATTCCACATGGATCATTGGAAATTGATGTTTTTCACGATTCTGTTCAACTCTAAAATCCAAACGATTTTCAAATCTAAAAATCATGATATTATCATTAAAATTCATCAGTTTGTAACTTGAATCAGGTTATGAATCCAAAACAAGAATTTGTGAACATCAATTTTTAAGTCTTTGATTTATTTTACTATAATATATTGTTTTTGAAATATTTACTAAGTATTTTTGCTTACAGGTATTTTTGAAAACGAAATTGTATGGTTATCATCATTTTCTTTTCAAAATTCATAGCCTAATATTGATTTTACAAAGAGAATTTGAATTTTAGACTTAAATTTGAAACCCTATAACCAAAAATAGGGACATGTACATTTGTATCCAGACATGAAATTCAACTCTTGCATATATACAAACATATCTGCATCCATACAAGCATTCCACTATCACACATTCAATACTTGATCATATGCAAACCAATACAGATATAGGTTCAAAATTTGCTCACCTGTGTGTAAAGACAGAGAAGCAGAGCCTCGGAAATTGATTATTTGAAAACCGAAAGCCTGTTTGATTTGAAAACTGGAATTGTTAAATCTGCCTTGATGTTGATTTGCCTTGATTCATATTGAAGAACTGATTTAGTTGAATTTGTGGAAGAATTTTCCTTTGATTTAACTTCCCTGGTTTGAGTTTACAGGTTTCTTCTCTCTTTTTTTTCTTTTTTCTGAGTTCGATTTCCAACTGAATTTTTGTCGCCTGCTTTGACCTTGAATTTAGTTTCCAGGTTTCTGTTTTGTTCAGAATCTATTGAGTTGAATTATTACTTTATTTTTGAGTCTGAACTTGATTTGTATATTGAATTGAATTTACTTCAGTTGAACTGGTTTTGAGTTTGTGAAAGAAAATGAGGCATGTCTTCTTCTCACTAATGTATGTTGTTAAAAAATTTAAAAGAAAATTATTGCATGCCACTTGTCAATACAAAGTACATTAAAGCTACACTTGTTAATTTTAAATGAACACTTGTTAAATTCATAACTCTTTAACTTACACTTTTTAAAGAAAATAATATTATGCTTAAGTCCTTGTTAAAGTTTTATTTTAATTTATAAACACGTTTTATGTTTTTAAACCTTTGTTTTATTTTTATCTATTTACATAGATTTAAGTTTTTATCAATTATGTCTATATTTGTACATTTTCCATTATTTATTTTTATACAACTTTTTAAAGAAATGATTTAAAATGTAATTATACACAAATTACAAATTATATATACACATTTTTTAGTTCTTTAAAATATAAAGATTTTTTAACTTCAATTTATAAAATAATTACTTTTGAATTCCAAATCAATATATATATATACACACACATATGTACCAATATAACATTATAATAATAGAAAGCAAATTTTTATTAATTTTAAAATATGGAGTTTTCAAATCCAATTTATTTTTCAAATATATTTATTTTGAATTTCAAATCCAAATTCTGTTTTACAACATATTTTATTTTAAAATTCCCCGATTAAAATTCTTTTTACAAATTCTACTTTCACAATCTACTATATGTTTTTATTCCCAAATATTCAAATTATTTCTCAAATAAATTCACAAATAAATCCAAACCCAATATATTATTCAAAATATTTATTTCTGAATTTCCAATTAGAAATTCTATTTAAAATCATGTTTATATACATTTATATTAATAAACAAACAAATATCTATTTAAATTTGGAAAATACCAAATTAATTCAAAATTTAATTTTAAAAATTTTAATTAATTACCAATTTAAATTTAGCTTAAAAATAGGGATCGTTAGAGATTCCCTCCTCCCTTTAAGAAAATTTCGTCCTCGAAATTTGCCAGGGAGACAACAAAGAATAGATGGAAATGTTTTACCAGATTAAACTGAATATTCATTCTGCATTTGGCTCACCAAATCAAAATATCAATAAATATGAAAACGGACTCATTCAGTACTTCTCAAGATACTAGGGTCAACCAGATCTACGAAATATATAGGGGCATTGGTTAGTTGGAAGGATAACCAACCATTCGTAGAATATATCTGGACCCAATAGAACAAACAATGGATACTCAATCCAGGTTGGAATATCACAAAGTATGCACTACCTGTCCCTCTTCGGACTTTGATTCTCATAAGAAATTATAATAGAATTTCAAATTTGGTTTTAAACGAAATCGTTTTATTGATGCAGTCTAATTTTACTTTATATTTAGTTAACCAATTTATTTCCAATAGAATTTTAAATTTATTAAAGTTAAAAATGAAAAGCTGATAAGAAACTGGTGAAGAGAATACGAAATAGAAATTTATCTATAACGATTCGTAGGGCTACACCACACCGAAGCTTCTCCCTTGAGCTGCCACGAAGCCATCAAAGAATTGAAATTGGATCAAAGGAGTTTGATAGAGAAAGATTGTTTCTGTTGTTGCATAGCATCGACCATTTGAAGTGGTACTTCCCTGTCCCCTACCTCGTCCACTTCTCGCATTCATACTTACTATCAATGGATGCAAGAGAATTTACTGAGGCATACAGACAGATATCTTAGAGATATACTCATTCTAGGACATTTGTAACCCCATCTCTAATAAGTTACCTAATGTGTTATATTCCTGACCTAAAGTTCAACCTTCAACTCTGATAGCAAGATGTCATGGCCTGAAATTCGACGCTCGAAAATCAACATCCATACCTCACTTGTACTCGAATGCCGTAGATTCAGACGTCGAACTCCAGTTCAGATGGAGCTTATAACATATTAAGTATAACAATACAGCAGAAGAAAAAGATAATATCATTGATATACAATATTCGATACAATAATTCTGATACAATGAATATCAATACAAATATCAGAGATAGATAAAAGTGGAAGATACAGCAGCAGCAGTGGAAAAACAATAACTCCAATGCCAAAGCTCCAAAGACTGCAAAAGCTAGATCCACCAACATGGTTTCTAAACGTGAAGCGAGAAACCCCTATCACGAAGTATTTAAGCAAGGTCAGCCTGAAAGTTGAGGAGAAGCAAATGCTATCGCCAAATCCAAAGGCTTCGAAGGCTATCGAACCTACATCTACTATTTGATTATCTGAAAATCCCAACTCTAAACTGCTCGTATGGAAAATTGTAGGCACCCAGAGTTTAGGAAGGGAACAATAAACTCCGGGTTAGTCATGGGACTGGTGTGAGCAAACAAAAACATTTTATCTTTAAAACAAACAACAAAAGAATTTAAAATTGAAATCTGCAATGCTTTTGGGAAAATGAAACTACCATAAGGCCTCCCGACACACACACCATGCAATCGCACACTTGGGGGAGATTTTTCCTTATGATAGTCAAACATGCTTGATAAGCGAAATCCTTTTTGATAATATTATTATTAGTGCATAGTGAAGAAAACAATTTCGAAAGTATAATATAAATCTTAGCCAACATAGATACCACTATATTATGCTTGATATAGTTACCACCTGAGGTGGCAGGTTATACAACTGCAATCGTAAAGGGTGCATATTGATGATTGGATTTCCAACAAATGGTCAGGCTAAGGAACTTCCTATTGCCACATGGTACGCCTCTGGAGGGACGCTCCGAGAACCTAACTGGATCTCTGCCAATACAAGGCCGGTTTACCCCTGCCCGGAAGTAACACCCACAAGTATGCCATCCCCAGTCGTTTGCGACCTTTATCCGAGAGATCTCAACCACAAAGCAACCACAAAGTAATAAATTTGCAGTGTCCACATGAGTTAAGTATCTGGGCTCCATATCATGATACTACCCTTTTCCAGAAGAAATGGACATACCCTAGGGGCGCGACCCCTAAATAACCTTGCTGCATTCTTCATGTTTCGACCATTTTCGGGGTGTGAGGTCCTGATGCAGTCTCGTCCACAAAGCGACGCTTTTTATAAAAGTCATGCTTCGATCAACAAATGATCAGTAGCACTTCTTATGCCACACTACCAAATTGGGAATGTATCACTAGTAACCATCAACTACATAACCTCTGAGCTCCTACGTCTGAAAGAAGGGTGTTAAGCTAAGAGAATAAATTCTCCACCACCAAACAGAAACGTATTTGATAGAAACTAGCTTTACATCTCAAAGTGTAACGTCAGACACACATCCATACAAGTCTGTTCCGGGTTTGAACAGAACCGAAGGCACTTCACAAAGAAGCCCTTGCAATACGGGTATTCACAATCTCGATCGGACTCCCCATCGCATATGGAGATCTATACCGTAGCTACTCAATGCAGAGTCATTCAACAGGTTATCCTTTCGTTCTCGAAAATACCCGGTCTTCACCACCAGTCTTCAAATGATATCCATATCGTCGTATCATTATTTGGAATGAGTTAAATGACACAAGGTCCTCTCCCACTAAACTGAATAATGAGCGCAATATTTGAAAAACATTTGGATATTGGGATCTTAGTCAAGTCACAACTTAAAACCCAGAAACTTTTCTTTCAAATTGTGAGGCCTCGCAAATCCGTACTCCTTGAATAGACACTAATCTCCACTGATTAACGCAAGATGAACGAAAATTCGAATTCTCGGGGTTTTTAAAAAAAGAAAAAAAGATAGAAGAAGAGAGAAAAGATAGAACAGAACAGAAAGAAAACAACAGAACAATATTAGAATCTCACAATCGCAGCGGAACAACAAATAATAAATAAATGAATATTCTTTAAACAAAGAACTATTATCAGTTATTATATTTCATTACATCATCAGAGTGTACAACAATCAAACAACAACAAACAGCGCAAAAGAAATACTAATACTAGTAATACGCCATGCCATCCAGCTTGCCTCCAGCAACTCCTGAATTCCAGAATATCCTGATAAACCTGACTCCTGACTGCCCGTGTGGAAATTGGTGGGCACCTAGAGTTTAGGAAGGAAAACAATAAACTCCGAGTCAGTCATGTGACTGGTGTGAGAACCCAAAACAGTTTATTTTTAAAACAAAGAATAGGATAATCTCAAAATAGATTCGCAATGCTTTAAAAATGAGACTACCATAAGGCCTCTCGCACGCACACACAATGCAAACGCAGAATCGGAGGAGATTTCTCCTTATGATAGACAAAGATGCTTGATACGCATTAAAAAGAAACATTTGATATTATTACTAGTGCATAGTGTAGGAAAAAAATCATTTCGAAAGTAAAGATATAAATCTTATCCAGCATAAGCATTTCGCACTTATGCCTACGATAGCTACCATCCAAACAGTGTTGACCACCATAAGTGAATGATAGGTTCTACAACTAAAACCGTACAAGATCGTATTGTTTCTTTGGATTTCCAACAAATGGTCAGGCCAAGGAACTTCCCATTGCCACATGGAAATGCCTCTGGAATGACGTCCCGAGAACCAAACCGGATCTATGCCAACACAAGGCCGGGTTACCCCTAACTGGGTAACTACTGACACGAATATGCCATCCCCCGATCGTAACCGATCAACATCCGAGGATCCTCGATTTCCAACAACCACAAAGTAATAAGTTTGCAGCAACAACATAGGTTAAATATCTGGGCTCCATACCATGATACCACCTCTATCCGGAAGGAATGACATACACTAAAGGGCGCTACCCCTAATAACCTTGCTGCATCCTTCCTGTTTTGACCATTTTCGGGGTGTGAGGTCCGACGAAGTCTGGTCCACAAAGCCACGCTTTGGTACAAAGCCATGCTTTGGGTCAACGAATGATCAAAGTAATGATCACAAAGATAAATGATCAAACAAATGATCATATCACAAATGATCAAACAATGATCATTTCACAGCAACACTCAGCATGTCACATTACCAAATTGGGAATATATCGCTGATAACCATCAACTACATAACCTCTGAGCTCGTACGTTTCAGAGAAGGGTGTTAAGCTAAGAGAATAAATTCTCCGCCACCAACAGAAATATATTTGAAAGGAATCAGCTTTATATCTCAATTTGTAATGTCAGACATACTATCCATACAAGTCTGTTCCGGGATCGAACAGAGCCGAAGGCACTTACAACGAAGTCCATGCAATCCGGATATTCACTAATCACGTCCGGACTTCCCATCACATATGGAATTTCTATACCGGGACCATTCGGTACAGAAACATTCGACGGTAATCCTTCCGTTTTCAAAAATATCTGGTCTTCAACGTCGGTCTTCAAATGCAACTCATAACGACGTATCACATATTCGAAATGGGTTATACGACCCCAAGTGTGACGACCGCCTATGACTGCCGCACCAACAAGGAAATAGTGCGCTGTAAAGTATGCCAGGCAGCCATGGATGATCGTCAGGGTAGAGTAAACACAGAATAGCCTATCGTATTACTCACGGCGCATGGATAAAATACAACAGAAAGTATACATAGTGAAGCTCTATAGAGCAGAAGTCTCATCATATAAGCTCATAACAATTTGATACAAACATCTGAATAGCCAATACATCATGCCTCACTACATAACACTCAGAGAATCATACAAACAGCGGAACACCCAGTACATATAGTAAGAAAACAATATGCAAAAGCCTTCAGCTCGTCTTCGTCATCAACAGCGTTAGTCACTAAGAACAGCACCTGTCACCTGCTTCCTAGTCTGCCCATCCCAACATGGATGAACAGCCCAAGGTAATAAGAGTTAAACATAAAACCTTGAGTCAGACAAAAGTCTTAGTGAGCAGTAAATCAACTATCAAACATACCAAAAGAGCATAAAGGGTACAAAGGAATAGGAACCCAACCATCCCACTCCACCTCTTTCTACAGTGATAGCCCCCAGACACACTAAGCAGAAACAAACATAGCAAAGCAGACAAATAAAGTAAAGCAATTATCACTCGAGTCAAGTTCAATGTTTTCCAAGTACAAACCCCCAAGGCCAAAACCAAGATCAGATAAGCACCCACAAAACATCGCTCTTGAGACCGAGTGACGATACAACCAAACATCCATGACTCTGGCTATCACTGTTATCATTGCCTCGATATCACCGTTAATTGAATGACCGGTTCATTCTTTCATCCGTCCGTCAAGGGCTAATGGTAACCCCGGTTCTAGACATAACTCCACACGTCGTCGTGACCCGTGCCTAGGACTATCGAATCTGCCCAGAGTACTAACACGTCATCGTGACCCGTGTCTGGGACGTCGTCGTGACCCGTCCCAACGTACTCTTGCTTTGAGCATGCTAGAACCTTCAAAAACGATGAAATCTCAGCCTTCTAGTCATCCTCCTCGACGACTATTCACATACTAGCTCAAGCGCCTCTCGAGCCAACCATTATCAACAAACTCGAACCACATCGCCGAGTCATCAACATGCTTGGAATGATCCCGTCTGGATTAAACCAAGGCTTTCTCATATCATGCTTTGCTTCATTGCATCATAGCAAAGTCCCATCTCAACATCATGCTTTGCCTCATCTCATCATAGCAAAGTCCCATCTCAATATCGTGATCAAATCTATCCATATGAGCTTTATCATCCGCTTCATATGCCACGAGCAGCTTTCCTTATTCAAGAGCATTTCCACTTAGCTTTTGAATCATCTTCGACCAACTTTGTCCAAATTCAATCACAAATCAACTAATCAATCAAATCAGCATTCATCCAAGTAATCAATCATTCAAATAAGATCTAAGTAAACAGTTATAACAATAATGGCAATTTCATAATTAATGGATCCAAATCTAACAAGCATGAATTCTAAGTAATATCTTAATGAATGAACTAGCATGGGTTAACATATAGTAAAATGGATATCAAAGCTTTATGAACAATGGATCTACATGCAGACTTAAGGAAAATGCATGAAACCACTATCTTTAACACACAAACAAACCACCGATCCAATATACTGCTTTGGGTCCGTGTGAGAGATAACCACCACTCACCGAATCACCTAAACACCTCAAAAACAACAAACTCCAAATCTGGACAGCAAAGGATCTAGCTTGATCCGACAAGGTTTCCCTTCAAATGATGAAATCTTTCTTCGATGGATGGAGATCTTCAACTTTGGCTCTTGGATCTTCGATTTGATCTTAAATCTTGGATGGAAGGAAGCACAAGATTAAAGTGGAGAAAAGAAGTGAAGAAGCGTTGTAGTCGAGCTCTCAAAATAGCAGCACTTCGTCGCTTCAAAATCCGGTGCCAAAAAGTGAACCAAAGCCCTCTATTTATAGGCTGAATCCTTAAGTCGCCGCCCCCATAAGTCGTCCACGACCTACCCCATGAGTCGTCCCCGACCTAAGACTTCCCACGACCTACTGCGTATGCGCATCCACGACCTAACGCTCTCACGATCCAACGGCTTAAGTCCTTACGCGACCTAACTGGTATACGATCTAACGACTCAACACACACGCGACCTAACGACCTATCATAAGTCGCTCACGACCTAACCACAACTCCTTCATACGACCTAGCGATACACACGACCTATCTTTAACTCGTCCACGACTTAAGCATCACTCGAGTTAACCACTACACGACTTAACTACCTCACTAAGTCGCTCACACGAGCTAACTCCTATATCACTATCCCTTAGGTCGGTCACACTATGAGTCGGCCACACCTTAAGTCGGCCACTACTATGAGTCGCTCAACACCACTAAGTCGGTCCATCCTATAGGTCGGCCACCACCTTAAACCGTTTAATCCTTAACTCAGCCATAACCTTAAGTCGTCTAAGCCTTAAATCGGCCAAACCCAATAAGCCGCTAACCCTTAAGTCGCTCCATCCTCTAAGTCGTATAACCGACTTATCTTCTACACTACTCATTTCTTCACGACTTAAGCTCCAAACGACTTAAATTCTAAACGACTTAATGGCACTAACGATCAAATGACAACAGTTCTACGATCTTTCGATCCGTAAAAATACAGGTCGTTGCATTCTCTCCCCCTTAGGAATTTCGCCCCCGAAATTCCAAACAAACTAGAGCAACCAAAAATTATTCTGCATGCCTACCATCCATAGCAACCAACAACCCATGCATCCAATTTCTAACCTAGCATGCAGAATTCTAAGACTAGAACAAGTTACAAATTCATGAGATGTCACGACACCTTAGGGCCATACCTCGAAGAGTTCAGGATGAGCTGCCTTCATCCTCTCTTCCTCCTTCCATGTACAGTCGTTAACATCATCACTCCATTGTACCTTGAGCAACTTGACTATCTTCTTCCTAAGCTGTTTCGTGTCAATTTCCACAACACGAAGTGGCTTACGAGGTCTTCTAACAACTGGATCAACTTCTAAATCTTCATAGCTATCGGCAGAAACCACTGTACTTGGGTCATGCACATACCTCCGTAGATACGATACATGAAAAACATTGTGCACACCCGACATCTTTTCTGGTAACTCCAACTTATAAGCGAGCTTTCCAATTCGCTCGATGATCGGGAGTGGTCCAACAAATCTCGGAGTCAATTTTCCTTTCTTCCCGAATAGAATAACATTCTTCAGTGGAGAAACCTTCACGAAAACCATATTGCCTACGTCGAATTCCAAATCCTTACGACGCTTATCGGCATAACTTTTCTGACGATCTTGGGCTGCCTTCATTCGTCACCGAATGATTTCTATGCAATCTGAAGTCTGTCGAATCATTTCGGGCCCAAGTATCAGCTTTTCTCCAGTTTCCAACCAACATGTCGGAGAGTTACACGGTCTTCCATACAATGCCTCATATGGTGCCATACCAATACTTGACTGGTAACTGTTATTATATGAAAATTCCACCAAATGAAGATGATCTTCCCATGATCCTCCGAAGTCCAAAACACATGCTCTGAGAAGATCTACCAAAACTCGGTTGACTCTCTCGTCTGACCATCTGTTTGGGGGTGATAAGCTGTACTCAAACACAACTCGGTTCCCAAAACTTCCTGGAAGCTCTTCCAAAATTCACTAGTGAACAATGGATCTCGATCGCTCACTATACTCTTCGGAATACCATGGAATCGAACTATCCACTTAACATATAACTCAGCCAATTTCGATGCAGTCCTAGTTGATCTAACAGGAATGAATCTTGCACTTTTAGTCAAACGATCTACGATGACCCAAATCCCTTCATTTCCTGCCCTGGTTCTAGGTAGACCATCGATAAAATCCATCGATATTTGTTCCCACTTCCATGTAGGAATTTCTAATGGCTGAAGCAGTCCACTTGGCTTCTTCTGCTCGGCTTTAACCAACTGGCAGTTCATACATTTGGAAATAAAATTTCCAACATCCTTCTTCGTACCTTCCCAATAATAGGTTCTCTTTATATCTCGATACATCTTATTTTCACCTGGATGAATTGTCAACTTCGAGTGATGACTTTCCTTAAGAACTTCATCTCTCAATTCATCTATATTGGGAACAACTAGTCGTCCTTGCTTCCGAAGCCAACCCTCTCGATCGACTTCAAATCCTTTATCCTTTTCTGGGTCCACTCCAGATTCCACATCACGGATAATCTTGACAAGCTTATCGTCTCGCTTTTGGCTCTGGCCAATTCTTTCCACTAGAGTAGGTCTTATCGATAAGTTTACCAACATCTCAGGTTCCAACCCACATCTAGGCCTGAAGTCAAATCCAGCTAAATACTCGAGATTCTTCCATTCTGAAAACATGGCTCCCAAACCTGCATGTCTTCGACTTAACGCATCTGCCACTGCGTTATCTTTTCCCGGAGTATAGGCTATACCAAAATCATATGATGCTAAAAACTCTAGCCATCGTTGCTGCCGAAGATTCAAATCCTTTTGGGAGAAGAGATACTTCAACGACTTATGATCTGTAAACAACTCGAATCGAACTCCCAATAGATAATGTCTCCACATCTTCAGAGCAAAAACAATCGCCGCTAACTCCAAATCATGAGTCAGATAATTCCTTTCATGCGGCTTCAGTTGTCGACTTGCATATGCAACAACTTTATCCTTTTGCATCAGTACTGCTCCAAGTCCAGTACCACATGCATCGGTGTAAACCACCATCTCGTCATTCCTACTTGGAATAGTCAAAATAGGAGCACTTGTTAGTTGTTCTTTCAGGATTCCGAAAGCTTGCTCACACTTAGCATCCCATTTGAACTCTTGGTTCTTTTTCGTCAATCCTGTTAATGGTGCAGCTATCTTGGAAAAGTCTTTGATAAACCGACGATAGTATCCTGCTAATCCAAGAAAACTTCTCACATCAAATGCATTCTTAGGTCTAACCCAATCCTGGATTGCTGCCACCTTGGCGGGATCAACCGCTATTCCATTTCCAGAGATAACATGGCCTAAGAACCTCACTTCACTCTTCCAGAAGTGACACTTCGAAAACTTAGCCTTCAACTGATGTTTCCGCAAGATTTCCAAAACAACACGTAAGTGCGTCTTGTGCTCTTCTTCAGTTCTGGAATAAATCATAATATCATCCACGAACACAAGTACGAACTTGTTCAACTGATCCCTGAATACTCTATTCATAAGATCCACAAAATACGCTGGTGCATTAGTCAATCCAAACGGCATTACCAGCCACTCATAAAAACCGGATGGTGTCCTGAAAGCAGTCTTCGGCACACTATCCTTTGCCACTCTCAACTGGTGAAATCCCGTTGCCAAATCCATCTGAGAAAACACCTTAGCTTCGTGAAGCTGATCAAACAAGTCATATATTCTCGGCAATGGATATTTTTTCTTCTTAGTCACTTTATTCAGCTCACGATAATCCACACACAACCTCAATGATCCATCCGCTTTGATTGCAAACACAACTGGTGCACCCCATTCGGACACACTACGCCGAATGAATCCTTTCCGTAAAAGGTCATCAACTTGCACCTTCAACTCTTATTGTTCCCTAGGCGTCATTCGCCTAAGCGGCATCACAACAGGTCTGGCTCCTTCAACTAGATCGATACGAAACTCGATCTCTCTATGCGGCGGTAACCCTTTGACCTCGTCAAAGACATCCTCAAATCCATTCACAATAGGCACCGATGATAGTCCCTCTCGTGGAACAACCAGCGAATACATGAAGCTCATGAAGACGCCTTCTTCATGCTTACATTGTATCACAACCTTTCGCCCCTCCACATTCTCGACTGTCACCTCCAGCCTCTTACAATCAACCCTTGCCGCATACTTCCTAAGCCAGTCCATTCCCAAAATAATTCCGAACCCCGCAAAGTTCAGAACAAAACAATCACAAACAAAAGAGCAATCATGACTCGATACAACTAGACCACGACATACCATACACAAACAAGACGAACCCCCAACTGGATTAGTCACAACCAATGGTCTATCAACAATATCCGATTCCAAACCCAACCGGCTTACAAGGTCATTACAAACAAAAGAATGCGACGCTCCAGTATCAAATAACACTCTAACTGGAACACCACAAATGGAAAGAGTACCTTGAACCACCACACTCTTTCCCTCCTCTTCAGCAGTAGGAGCCTTCAAAGATGATGGCACAGCCCCCAAAGCATAAGCTTGCACAATCTGCTTGTCCTTCCTTGGTTCTGGACAATTCCTCTTGATATGACCCGGTTTGTCACAGTTGTGGCACTTCACCGGTACTCTCGGATTCTTGCAATCTCTGGAGAGATGACCCTTCTGTCGACAGTTGTAGCAGGTCACTTCACCCTTCGGCTTTTTCTGGCCATCCTTACCCTTCTGCTGCTGCTGCTTTCTCTTCTTGTTTCCACTTTGCTCCTTGGTCACAGCAACAACAGATCCTTCCTTAGGAAACAGATTCTCGTGCTTGAGAGCTTTCTCTACAAGCTTCTCAAATGGGTCATCCAAATGATCCACCAACTGTCTCCCAAGATATGTATCCAAGCCTGTCACAAACTTCTCATTCTTCTGATAAGGAGATTCAATATACGACCGAGCATACTTGGACAAAGCTTCAAACTCAGAAACATACTCAAGAACTGGTCTTCCACCTTGCTTGAGTTCCACAAACTTCTTAAACATAACAGATTTCTGAGCTGTAGAAATGAACTTAGCCTCAAATCTGACTTGGAATTGCTCCCATGTAATCTCTTCCTCTGGGGTATCAATGGTGATAGAATTCCACCAATCAGAAGCTCTTCCCTGAAGCTGTCTTGATGCAAGCTTCCTCTTAGTTGCATCCTCAATTCCCAAATCCCCAAAGATCCTTCTACAAGCATCTATCCATCTCTGAACTTTTATGGTTGATTCTGTTCCCAATAAAATCTTTCCTCCAAGAGTAGTATAGTCTTTGCACAACTTAGCAAAATCCACTGGTTTTGGAGCTTGAACCACCTATGGCCCTGGAGATGGCATCCTTCTCATGATCGAAGTCATCATAGCCTCAAACATAGCAGCATAATCAGCAGCCCCTTCAGCAGCACGGCCTTCCCTAGCAGCTGGTCTCCCTCTTCGACTCATCCTTAATATCAATAAAAAGAATGATTAGAACAACTGGAGAAACAATTACATAAGGAGTTCAAATCCTTCTAAGCTACTATATTATATATAGTAATTATCCATCAAAATTCAATTACGTCTCTCATACGTAGTTACGTCAGCGAGCGTTGGCTAAAATCGATTAAGCAAAGCTCTGATACCAAATGTGACGACCGTCCATGACTCCCGCACCAACAAGGAAATAGTGCGCTGTAAAGTATGCCAGGCAGCCATGGATGATCGTCAGGGTAGAGTAAACACAGAATAGCCTATCGTATTACTCACAGCGCATGGATAAAATACAACAGAAAGTATACATATTGAAGCTCTATAAAGCAGAAGTCTCATCATATAAGCTCATAACAATTTGATACAAACATCTGAATAGCCAATACATCATGCCTCACTACATAACACTCAGAGAATCATACAAACAGCGGAACTCCCAATACATATAGTAAGAAAACAATATGCAAAAGCCTTCAGCTCATCTTCGTCATCAACAGCGTTAGTCACTAAGAACAGCACCTGTCACCTGCTTCCTAGTCTGCCCATCCCAACATGGATGAACAGCCCAAGGTAATAAGAGTTAAACATAAAACCTTGAGTCAGACAAAAGTCTTAGTGAGCAGTAAATCAACTGTCAAACATACCAAAAGAGCATAAAGGGTACAAAGGAATAGGAACCCAACCATCCCACTCCACCTCTTTCTACAGTGATAGCCCCCAGACACACTAAGCAGAAACAAACATAGCAAAGCAGACAATTAAAGTAAAGCAATTATCACTCGAGTCAAGGTCGATGTTTTCCAAGTACAAACCCCCAAGGCCTAAACCAAGATCAGATAAGCACCCACAAAACATCGCTCTTGAGACCGAGTGACGGTACAACCAAACATCCATGACTCTGGCTATCACTGTTATCATTGCCTCGATATCACCGTTAATTGAATGACCGGTTCATTCTTTCATCCATCCGTCAAGGGCTAATGGTAACCCCGGTTCTAGACATAACTCCGCATGTCGTCGTGACCCGTGCCTAGGACTATCGAATCTGCCCAGAGTACTAACACGTCATCGTGACCCGTGTATGGGACATTGTCGTGGCCCGTCCCAACGTACTCTTGCTTTGATCATGCTAGAACCTTCAAAAACGATGAAATCTCAGCCTACTAGTCATCCTCCTCGACGACTATTCACATACTAGCTCAAGCGCCTCTCGAGCCAACCATTATCAACAAACTCGAACCACATCACCGAGTTATCAACATGCTTGGAATGATCCCGTCTGGATTAAACCAAGGCTTTCTCATATCATGCTTTGCTTCATCGCATCATAGCAAAGTCCCATCTCAACATCATGCTTTGCCTCATCTCATCATAGCAAAGTCCCATCTCAATATCATGATCAAATCTATCCATATGAGCTTTATCATCCGCTTCATATGCCACGAGCAGCTTTCCTTATTCAAGAGCATTTCCACTTAGCTTTTGAATCATCTTCGACCAACTTTGTCCAAATTCAATCACAAATCAACTAATCAATCAAATCAGTCATTCATCCAAGTAATCAATCATTCAAATAAGATCTAAGTAAACAGTTATAACAATAATGGCAATTTCGTAATTAATGGATCCAAATCTAACAAGCATGAATTCTAAGTAATATCTTAATGAATGAACTAGCATGGGTTAACATATAGTAAAATGGATATCAAAGCTTTATGAACAATGGATCTACATGCAGACTTAAGGAAAATGCATGAAACCACTATCTTTAACACACAAACAAACCACTGATCCAATATACTCCTTTGGGTCCGTGTGAGAGATAACCACCACTCACCGAATAACCTAAACACCTCAAAAACAACAAACTCCAGATCTGGACAGCAAAGGATCTAGCTTGATCCGACAAGGTTTCCCTTCAAATGATGAAATCTTTCTTCGATGGATGGAGATCTTCAACTTTGGCTCTTGGATCTTCGATTTGATCTTAAATCTTGGATGGAAGGAAGCACAAGATTAAAGTGGAGAAAAGAAGTGAAGAAGTGTTGTAGTCGAGCTCTCAGAATATCAGCACTTCGTCGCTTCAAAATCCGGTGCCAAAAAGTGAACCAAAGCCCTCTATTTATAGGCTGAATCCTTAAGTCGCCGCCCCCATAAGTCGTCCACGACCTACCCCATGAGTCGTCCCCGACCTAAGACTTCCCACGACCTACTGCATACGCGCATCCACGACCTAACGCTCTCACGATCCAACGGCTTAAGTCCTTACGCGACCTAACTGGTATACGATCTAACGACTCAACACACACGCGACCTAACGACCTATCATAAGTCGCTCACGACCTAACCACAACTCCTTCATACGACCTAGCGATACACACGACCTATCTTTAACTCGTCCACGACTTAAGCATCACTCGAGTTAACCACTACACGACTTAACTACCTCACTATGTCGCTCACACGAGCTAACTCCTATATCACTATCCCTTAGGTCGGTCACACTATGAGTCGGCCACACCTTAAGTCGGCCACTACTATGAGTCGCTCAACACCACTAAGTCGTTCCATCCTATAGGTCGGCCACCACCTTAAACCGTTTAATCCTTAACTCGGCCATAACCTTAAGTCGTCTAAGCCTTAAGTCGGCCAAACCATTTAAGCCGCTAACTCTTAAGTCGCTCCATCCTCTAAGTCGTACAACCGACTTATCTTCTACACTACTCATTTCTTCACGACTTAAGCTCCAAACGACTTAAATTCTAAACGACTTAATGGCACTAACGATCAAATGACAACAGTTCTACGATCTTTCGATCCGTAAAAATACAGGTCGTTACACCAAGGTCCTTTCCCGGCTAACCCGAATAGTGAGCGCTTGTTCAAAAATAAGTGTGGCATTCAAATTCAAGCAAATCACAACAAATACCCATTCATAGGTAAATATTGATAGTCGGTTATTGAACTATAAATGGATATGCACAACATCACCAGATTCCAAATTATTTATTTTCCAAAAATACGTTTATAAGATATATAATTTTCACACTTCAACCATTTGAAAAAAAAATTCAAATCACTTTTCATCCTTACCACTTTTGAAAACAAATTTCAAACATTTTCCTTACGCGGAAATACTTTCATTTCAACATGGTTCATTTAAACCAATTAAATAAATCCTTAACGATTTACTTTATATTTACGTTCCAAATTCGTAAATTAATTCCCACACTTCAAAAATAAATCGATGTTTATTCTTAAAACAAATTCCCCTTTTCATTTATAAATTCCATGGTGAATTTACATTCCAAAATATTTATGAATATACGATTTCAATTATTCATTTTCAATTTATCTTCAAAAAGATAAATTCTTAAAACGTTTCATTTCACATTGGAAAAACATTTCCATACTTATTTATTAATAAATAATTCACAAATCTATTTATTTTCAACATTTGGAGAATATTCAATATACTTAAATCAAAATTAAGTATATATTTCATTTTTAAGGAAATCATTCTCTTAAACATATTTATTTGGGCCAAAACGAATGTTGCGTAAAACATCGTTACGACAACCCAAAATCACTAGTATAGGGATTCGAAATTAAAATAGATATATAAATCCAAATACTATACAAAACATTTCCTTTCGGAAATCATTTACTATAACAACAGTGTTATAGTCCACCATTTCCTTCTATTTCTCGAAAACGTCTATTTCAACAATGAATGTTGAAATCTATGGTTTCGAATCTTAACACATTTTAAAAACATCGTTAGATCGTTTTAATTCTATTTAAAACATCACATCCAAAACATTTTCTTTAACATAATATTCACTATTCAAAAACGTGAATATACTTCGTTAACCAATTTTATCATTTCTATACATTTTATTTTAAAGGATTATTCACTGTCTAAAACGTGAATATAACTCGATTAATAAGTTATAACAATTTACTTATCAAAATAAGTCGTTTGCGGATTTATAAAACAATGTTTATAAATTCCATTTCTATTTATTTTATAACAACTTTTTTTTGTAAATCTCCTTTATTAACCTATTTCAATTTATAAGTCAATTATATACCAAAAATTCATATTATAAGTTAAATACTTACAATTTATTTGTTTACCAAATCGTTCTTTTAAACTTCCCAAATTATAAATCTTATAAGTTATAAGATTCATTTATTTACCCAAATCTATTCTTTTAATAACTTTACAAATTTTATAAACCTACTGCTTATAAAATTCCATTTATAACTTCATCGTTTATAATTCTATAAATTTCATTCATTTATGAAATTCATTTACACTTCATTCTAACACTTATAAAAACTCGTTTTATAATTCAAATATTTTTAATTTATAAATATCAATTTATAAATCCTTTATATAAATCAATTTATATTATTATTTTAAAATGTCTTTAAACTCCTTTATAATTTCATCATTTTGATTTATAAAATAATCAAATCTTATAAATCCTATATTTAAACTTTTTACAATAAATTCAAAAATCCCAATTTAAACTATTTTATTAAATCATTAACCCCATATTTTCAAAAATCGACTTTCAACTATATTTCTTAAAAATCATAATCTTTGTAACATTAAAATTATAACGTTTATTTATTTAAAATGAATCAATTTCAAAAATATTTTATAAACGTATACTTTCAAAAATCACTTTAAAAATCCTTTTAAAATTCTAAAATTGGCCCAATGATGCTACATACCAAATAGTCAATCACGACAACAACGACATCCTATATCGATATGATAATCATCAAATATCAAAATATCCGAAATCAAATAAATACTGTTGAGGAATCCAGTTGGATTCCTCCAACCTGTTTCCCGGCATCCAAAAATGTTAGCACAATACCAATTCCGTTGCAGTACGGAATTATCGCGGTATATGGGATTTAAAATATTATCCGCTTAATAGACGGCGCAATAGGGTCTGATCCGCTATATAATACGGGAAATCAACTCCACGTACATAAATAATACCAATTTCACTGTACTGTGAAATATTCGCGGTATATGTTTTTAATAAATAACCTCCGCTTACTAACGGCGTATAATGTCTATTTTAAAAATCAATAGATAACAATCAGCATTCAAACATGCATTTAAGTATTTTAAATCTAACTATTTAAAAATTAAAATAGAAACCGATTCGATTGAGTGAGAAGTTCTCACCTTGGTTTCAATTTCGTTTTCAGCTTTTATTTCGAATAAAATTAAACGCGCGTTTAATTTTACCCGAAATCTTTGCTAGCTCCAAACGACTCCAATCCAATTCCATAGCATAATGCTCGTCCATACGAACCCAACGCAACTTGTTTCGTGCGTTTTCGACCTCGTATGAAAAAGATACGAATTTTTAAAGTTACACGAATTTTTAATTATAAATTTACAACATAATTTTATATTATTTAACCTAGCTTTAATCTCGGCCCTTGATCCCATCACCCTGCTAATCTCGGCCGCTCCCTCTTCATCTCCCCCTTTCCAGTAATACGCACGCGACATCACCCATAGCCGCCGCCCCTTTGATAATTAACGCGACCACTACAAGCCTCTCCAACTCGATCAGCAAGCGCCAAACGAACGAGCACCTCGTGAGCCACCCTCGGCGAGAAGGCGGTGGAGCTCGGCCATCTTATCATCCTCGAATTTCATGCGCAACTCGTCCCCTTTGCAGGCTATTTCTCGATGATTTACTTCCACTAAAACGATCATAACCGTATGAAATTGAAGCTCTTGCAATCCTCTACAACTTTACAGTTGAAAGTTTGTTGAATAGATTGACGGATTCGAAGAGATTAGAGGAGAAAGATTGAACATTTCTGGCCATTGAATTTTAAACAGCGGCGGCCTGAAGATGAAACCCTAGGGTTTTGATTTTTTTGCAAATGTGAATTATAGAGGGGCTTATATAGAAAATCACGCGAACACTATTCATCTCGGATTTTCCAAACTTCAAACGAAGCGTGCCGGTTGGCGTTCCTAAGGTTTACCCTGCGTTCCGAACACAATGGAACGTGTTTCGGGAGCTAATTCGATAATCCGTGCGAGTTATGGCAATAAACGTTCGATTTAAAATTAAATCGGTAAATCAAATTTCTAGGCGTTTTAGCTTGCACCGGACAAACCGTAAATCCAATTGACACGAAATTTGAAACCATACAATAATATCACATTACGGATCCGACGAAACTAGTTTTGTCAAAATCCGAGAATGTTTGAAAAATGGCTATTTTAACTCGCCAAATAAATATTAAAACAATTTCGACGTTTTTCGAGCTGCCACGGTCAAACGAAAACTCCGATTGCTACGAAATTTGAAATCCGATAATAACAAACTATTACGGATCCAATGGAACTAGTTTCGTCCAATTCTGAGACTATTCGAAAAATGGCTAATTTCACTAGTCGATTTAAATATTAAAATATTCAATTTTCACAATTTAACTTTTAATTCGATTTTAAAAGTTCTATATCATCATTCTAACTCCAGTATGATAAAATAAAATTTTATGAATCATTTTCAATCATATTTAATCCGTTATTCAATTATTTCTGTATTTTCACATATTAAATTATTGATTTAATTATCCAATTAAATCTAATTATTCGAAATAAAATTTATTCGACTAATAAATTTCACTTATTAATATTTAAAATCAATTAAATATACAATTTTAATTAATAAAAATTTTGGGTCGTTACATAAATGGTTTAAACAAATTACCACTTTCAAATCTTTAAGCAAAAAGATTCACTTCAGAAGTTCACCAATCTCCCACAAAGATTCATTCTCGGCTTTCAAAACAAATTCCTTTTCAAATTGGATTAACTCATCTAATCATTAAATCAAAGACCCAATTCATAGCTTTCAAAACCATTTCCAAAGATTCATTCATAACTTTGAAAACAATTCTCATTTCAATTCTTTTATATAAAAGATACACCATTTAAAATCCTCTTCAATTTCAAAATAAGGTCCAACCATCGTTCACAAAGATTCATTCATAGCTTTTAAAACTATTTCAATTCCATTTCAAACTTGAAATCTTTCAATACAAATTGAAAATCCTTTCCTTATATGAAAGCTATTATTATTTGAAAATAAATAGTTTTCATTTCAGAAAAAATCCAATTACATTTGCACAAGTTAAAGCCCTTTAAGTATAAAACTTGGGTTAAATTCAAATTCCCAAAACAATACTTTTAAAATGGTTTAAAACTCATATAAATACATTTATAACTTGTATACCCTTTTTAACCCATAATTTCCAAGCATAGTGTTGAATTTCAAATATTGAATTCGAATTCAAATCAAACTATTTAAATTTCAAAACCTTATCAAGTTATCCAAAATAACTTTTATCCTTAAAACTCCTTTTCAAAAACTTTTCATATTAAACCCAATTCCAAAACCATTTGGATTCAAAATTCAACTTTCAGAAAAAAATAGATTTCAAAATATCTGTGGCTCAACCGATTTCCTCATGCATCCATATTTGTGTGTGTATGGTGTAGTCCAGGGGTTTTAAACAACCATCATAGAATTCAAGCACAGAAAAATCGATAAGCGATATAATCTATAACGCTTATCTTCATTCACGGATTCACGGATAAAATAAATTTATCACAGATAAATAAATTACATTCATCATAAATAATTACATTCATCACAGCTCAAATCAAAACAGAGCATCACACATCAGGGATATCAAACAATTCAACATTCAGTAGAATCCAAACATGCATAAGTAAGATCAACTAATTATCTTATTAATGTAAATCAGATTAATCACCAATTCTGGTTAATAAACATTAATTAATTTCAAATCATTTGATTAACTGTCCTTTAATCATTTATTAATTATAAATTAATTAACCTTTAATCATTAAATAATCAACCTTTAATTATTTAATTATTCTTTTATTAATTACCCTAAATTAATTACAATAATTAATTAATCCTTAATTAATAAATCATCCTTTAATCACTTTCATTAATTAATTAACCTCAAATAATTAACCTTTAATGAATTAATTAATCAACTTTAATTAATAAATTAATCAAACTTTAATCATTAATTATCCTTTAAAATTAATTACCCTTAATTAATTAATTAATTAACCTTTAATTAATTACCATTAAATTAATTATCCTTAATAGTGATTATCCCTAATCACTTTCATTAAACAAACTTTTAATTAATTAATTATCCTCAAATTAATTAATTAATCGCATAAATTAATTGTCCTTAATTAATTATATTAAGTAATTATCCATAATTACTTAATTAACTTTAACCCTTCATTAATTATTTTTAACTAAGTAATTATCTTTAAGTAATTAATTACCTCTAATTGCTTATATTAATTAATCTTCAAATTAATTAATTATCCTTAATTAATTACATT
Source organism: Allium cepa (assembly GCA_030765085.1). Classification (NCBI taxonomy): domain Eukaryota; kingdom Viridiplantae; phylum Streptophyta; class Magnoliopsida; order Asparagales; family Amaryllidaceae; genus Allium; species Allium cepa. The sequence continues at coordinate 595,752,656 of CM060928.1, forward strand.
AATTAACCCTTGACTAATTACCATTTAATTTATTTTCCTTAATTAATTATATTAAGTGATTATCCTTAATTAATAAATCACAAGTTTATTACATTGAGTAATTATCCTTTAATCATTTGATTAATCGACTTAAATCATTAATCAATTACATCTAAATCACATTCATCATTGATCAATTATTTTCTAAATCGCATTCATCAAATCACATTTGAAAACACTTAAAGATTTTAGATTAGACAATTGTTCCAATAAATGATTATTTAAAAATAAAACAATTTCAAAATATTTACTTTAACATTTAAACTTTGAAACTTGTTCTAAAATTAAATTTGACAAACTTGGATTTTCTTTGTTTTTAAAACCTGTACAAAGTTTTACTTTTAAATTTTCAAACCTGTGCATAATACCCTGGCCCAAACTACAAAATCCCGAGCCAAACTCGGTTTTACTCGAGTCATAACCCGAGACCCTTTTTTTCATTTTAAAACTTTACTTTTTTAAATTTTAAACTGTTACAAAACTTTATAAACTACCCGAGCCATCTTTACGTTCCCTCGAGAACGACTTCGAGACAACATCTTCTTCCTCATATCGATCAACCACCCAGATACAAAATGACATGCGTGCACGTGTACAGGTCGTCTGAGTAATGGTGATCGACGCTAACACTTCAAACATATCAACGACTACCCCTCAACCATCACGATCGCCCAAAATTTTGAGCAAATTCGAAAATTGAATTTGAGTCACTCGATCCAAAAACTAAAACCGCCCCCCTTCGGAAAACCACCACGTGCCAACCCTCCTGACCACCAGAGATCTCACCATCTATACCAAAGATGCATCACGGCCTCCTCACAACGTTCCCCCACCAGCGATCGCCTCAAGTTGGTCCACGGCGACGCGACAACTCGTTTTCCGACCATGACCCAAAACTAAGTTAAAACCTTAAACTTCCATCGTACCACTTCCACAATCGATAATAAATACAATGACTATTTTTCCATTAGTCTACATCATCTCATTTTCCTTTAGACTCGAACTCGAAGTTCGATTCCACATAGATCATCGAAAAATTGATGTTTTTAACAATTCTGTTCAACTCTAAAATCCAAACGATTTTCAAATCTAAAAATCATGATATTATCACTAAAATTCATCAATTTGTAACTCGAATCAGGTTATGAATCCATAATAAGAATTTGCAAACATCAATTTTTAAGTCTTTGATTTATTTTACTGTAGTATATTGTTTTTGAAATATTTACTAAGTATTTCTGCTTATAGTTATTTTTATGAAATTGTATGGTTATCATCATTTTCTTTTCAAATTTCATACCCTAATATTGATTTTACAAAGAGAATTTGAATTTTAGACTTAAATTTGAAACCCTGTAACCAAAAACAGGGACTGTACATGTGTATCCAGACATGCAAATTCAACTCTTGCATATATACAAACATATTTGCATCCATTCAAGCATTCCACTATCACACATTCAATACTTGATCATATGAAAACCAATACAGATATAGGTTCAAAATTTGCTCATCTGTGTGTAAAGACAGAGAAGCAGAGCCTTAAAATTGATTATTTAAAAACTGAAAGCCCGTTTGATTTGAAAACTGGAATTATTAAATCTGCCTTGATGTTGATTTTCCTTGATTCAGATTGAAGGACTGATTTAGTTGAATTTGTAGAAGAATTTGCCTTTGCTTTAAATTCCCTGGTTTGAGTTTACGGGTTTCTTCTCTTCTTTTTTTCTTTTTATTAAGTTTGATTTCAAGTTGAATTTTTGTTGCCTGCTTTGATCTTGAATTTGGTTTCCAGATTTCTATTTTGATCTGGATTTGTTGAGTTGAATTATTGCTTTATTTTTTATTCTGAACTTGATATTGAATTGAATTTACTTCAGTGAACTGGTTTTGAGTTTGTGAAAGAAAAATGAGGCATGTCTTCTTCTCACTAATGTATGTTATTAAAATATTTAAAAGAAAATTATTGCATGCCACTTGTCAATACAAAGTACATTAAATCTACACTTGTTAATTTTAAATGAACACTTGTTAAGATCATAACTCTTTAACTTATACTTGTTAAAGATAATTAATATTATGTTTAAGTCTTTGTTAAACTTTTATTTTAATTTATAAACATGTTTTATGTTTTTAAACCTTTGTTTTATTTTTATCTATTTACATAGATTTAAGTTTTTATCAATTATGTTTATATCTGCACATTTTCCATTATTTATTTTTATATAACTTTTTAAAGAAATGATTTAAAATTTAATTATAAACAAATTAATAATTATATATACACATTTATTAGTTCTTTAAAATATAAAGATTTTTTAGCTTCAATTTACAAAATATTTACTTTTGAATTCCAAATCAATATATATATATATATATATATATGTACCAATATATACATTATAATATTAGAAAGCAAATTTTTATTAATTTTAAAATATGGATTTATCAAATCTAATTTATTTTTCAAATATATTTGTTTTGAATTTCAAATCCAAATTCTTTTTTACAACATATTTTATTTTAAATTCCCCAATTAAAATTCTTTTTACAAATTCTACTTTCACAATCTGCTAAATGTTTTTATTCCCAAATAGTCAAATTATTTCACAAATAAATTGACAAATAAATCCAAAACCAATATATTATTCAAAATATTTATTTATGAATTTCCAATTAGAAATTCTATTTATAATCATATTTATATACATTTATATTAATAAACAAACAAATATCTATTTAAATTTGGAAAATACCAAACTAATTCATAATTTAATTTTTTTAAAATTAAATTAATTACCAATTTAAATTTGGCTTAAAAATCGGGATCGTTGCAGGACCACTTCCAATGTCAAAGGGAGGAGCTATATATATGCCATAATGGCCATAGACTACTTTACTAAGTGGGTAGAGGCAGAACCCTTGGCTACTACTGCGAAGAGGATAGTCACTTTCGTGGTGAGGAACATAATCGTTAGATACGGGATTCCCTGCTAGATCATTTTCAACAATGGCAATAGGTTCGAAAGTAAAGATTTTACTAAGCTTTGTTAGAAGAACGACATAATAAAAGTTTTCTTCTGTCGCTCACCCACAAGAAAATGGGCAGGTAGAAGCTGCAAACAAAACCATCAAGAAGCTACTAAAGAAAAGGTTATAGAAAACCAAAGGAAAGTGGGAAGAAGAACCAACTGGCTATACCCCATTTTCCCTAACTTATGGATATGAGGCCATGCTTCCTATCGAAGTAGAGATCCCATCACTTAGAAAATATCGTATATAGCAGAAAAGAATAAGAATTAAAGGAAGAAGGGATGAAGCAGCGATAATATCGGACGCATATCGATAAAAGGATGGCAAAAAATTATATTGCCAGGCTCAAAGAGAGAAACTTCTGTAAAGGGGACATGTTACTACGTAGAGTAATGGCTAGCAAAAAGGATCTAGCAAATAGAGCACTGGTTTCGAATTGGGAAGGTCCGTTAGTCATAGTAAAGATATTAGCGAATTAGGCATATCAACTATCAAAGACCTAATGGCAACCTAGTTCCAAGGACTAGGAACTCAGAGCACTTTAGACCTTACTTTGTATGACCTACATTGCTTATGTAGCGTACATTGGAATTACTATTATAAAGTAATAATTCAATGAACTGGATGTAGGGATACGGCCCTAACCAATATAAAAAAAATTCTATGTTGATATTCTTTAACATAGCTAAATAATCATGTTGGACGTAGAGATACTAGGTTGTTCGAACTAGTTACCAAAACAGAGCCGCTACCAACGCAACCCAGTTGCTTCAGCCAACTCATTGGACATAAGGAAAATGGACGGCCTGAACCAGTATAAAAACCTCTCTATGTTGATGTTGTTAATATAGTACACTGGATGTACGGATACTAGACTGTCGAAACCAAAAAAAACCATGCACATGATTTAAAAGGCTGCAAACACATGACCTGACTTCACAGCCAACATTCAGTCCACCCCCTACTCATGGGGAAGACCATGCCAAGCACACAAACAAATAACTTTTCATAACTCACCGTCGTCGCTTGACAATGCAACATAATAACGACAATGACAATCTCAAAAATGAGAAAGGTGACGATAGACTAAAAGCAAATGACATTTCACAACTTACTGCCACTATTCAACAATTATATTGATTACATAATATTGACAATGACAATCTCATAAATGAGTACGGTAACGCTACACTAAAAAGAAAACAATTGCTTGCAGACTACCACCATCGTTTAATACTCGTACCGACCACACAACATATAAACAACAAACGGCCTATCCCCAAAAAGTGGGGCAGACCGCGTCAAATGCACGGCAAATCTTACATGAAAGACAACCTCTAGAAAGTGGCTCATAAGATGTGAAGACCATAAATAAGCAAAGCCAAGTCCACATTGACCTGCTATAGCTGTAGACTTGAGGGGCAAGATATTACGCCTATATTTCTCATGCTAAATTAAAGGGGAATTAAATAAATCACAGAGCCGAAAGAGCTGCCCTCATAATAAAAATTAAGACGAAAAGAGAAAGGTTGAAATAATCGAATTATACTGCAAAAAAAGCCGGTCTGCGGTCACTGTACTCGATTCGACCGAAAGAACTACAGCTAAAAGGAAGTTGCAACAGAAAAAACATTTTGTTTATCATATGAGCCACAGAGATACCAGATTTGTGCCCATTTCTTGGTTTTAATATTACATTAAGATAGTAAAACCAAGATCTAATATAGTCGTTAGAAACTGATGATGAAATACTACACCTAGAAGCCATAATAAATGAATGACCGAACTGTGCCGCCAACATTCCTAGAACTCTTACTTCGTTAATGCCCTCAAGATGGATATGTAATGCACATACCGAGCGCTGCCTAAACAGAACTGCACGGGGCCAGAAGCATCCTAAAGGGCTGCACACATGGCCACTCAAGCAATGCTTAACTGTAGATTCATACTTACAGAAAAAAAGTGAAGATATGAGATTATTCTTATCAATAACCCATGCAACAATAGCAAATCAGATCACAGCTAGCTCAAATCACACATCACATTCGTATATATGTCGACCAACTCCTAAGTTAGGTGAATCACGCACTCTAGAGCCCAAACTTCAGAACGATCACACCTGGGTATTTGGTAAACACCGCATCATGATGAAAATATCACACGCCAATCAGCACGGCCTCACTCTAAATCTGCAAGCGGAACCCCAAAGCCAACGAGTAACTTTTATATCCTCTCAAGGACCCGTACGCAAAGCCAATTCAAATTCAGGTATCACTCCATGATTTCAAATATTCCCACCATGATTTCATGAATTCCCGCTTTCACCTCAAACTTCCCATCAAAAACACGTCAGCAATCCGGGTATATTAAACAAACAACATGGATAGACGACAGCTGACAGGATCCAAGAACTGAAATACAACGGCAAGAGATAGATTGTGGCAATCCACTTATGCCATCATACTATAAATAGAAAAAGTACTACAGCAAGAGGATGACCTTTTTACCTTCTCTACTTTTTGATACTTTTAAGGTTTTTATTGTACTCTCTGCCATGAAAACTTGTACCAGAAAATATATAAGAAAGAAGATTTTCTCCCTATATGTAGGATTTATTAACATCCAAACCACGTAAACTCCTTGTGTTTTTTTTACTATTTCTACGTTTTTTATTTATATACCTAGTTTTCAGTGCCATATCTTACCATTTCTATACTAGCATTTACTAGTTGAATTTGACATTTTAGCAACTGCTAAAGTGCAACTACATATTTGTGTAAGCATCCAGCAGCATAATTACTACAATGACAAATTTAATACTACTTAACTTTGCTAATTCAAAATCATTGAGGGAATTAGTACGATAATTACTTCGTCTTTAGTTAGAGTATTGTAAGATGAAAAATGTTGCTAACACCCATTGAAGAAGAACAAGAAATTAAACATATTATATTTAATGCTGATAATAATAAAAGCCCAAAACTAAATGGATTTAATGCTAGAATTTAGAAAATACATTAGGAAAAAATTGAAGATCGAATACTTAAAGCAGAGATGAGTTTTTTAGAAGATAAAACATTAAAAAGTATAAACCATACTTTTATTACTTTAATTCAAAAGAACAAGAATCCCTCAAATTTGGGAGATCATAGACCAATATCATGTTGCAATTTTATTTATAAGATAAGCAATAGAATAAAAGACTCTTTAACCATTTTTAATTGCAGAAAATCAAAGTGCTTTTATGCCAAGAAGATAAATATATGAAAACTCTTTGTTAGCACATTGATGTTGTTAATATAGTACACTGGACATACGGATACTAGACTGTCGAAACTAATAAAAAAACCATGCACATGGTTTAAAAGGCTGCAAACACATGACCTGACTTCACGGTCAACATTCAGTCCACCCCCTAGTCATGGGGAAGACCATGCCAAGCGCACGAACAAATAAGTTTTCATAACTCACCATCGCCGCTCGACAATGCAACATAATAACGACAATGATAACTCAGAAATGAGAAAGGTGACGTTAGACTAAAAGCAAATGACATTTCACAGCTTACTGCCACCATTCAACAGTTGTATTGATAACACATTATATGAATGACAACGACAATCTCATAAATGAGTACGGTAACGCTACACTAAAAAGAAAACAATTGCTTGCAGATTACCACCATCGTTTGATACTCGTACCGACCACATAGCATATAAACAACAAACGACCTATCCCCAAACAGTGGGGCAGACCGCGTCAAATCCATGGTAAAGTTTACATGAAAGACAACCTCTAGAAAGTGGCTCATAAGTTGTGAGGACAGGAAATAAGCAGAGCCATGTCCACATTGACCTGCTATAGCTGTAGACTTGAGGGGCAAGATGTTACGCCCATATTTCTCAAGCTAAATTAAAAGGGAATTAAATAAAGCATAGAGCTGAAAGAGATGCCCTCATAACAAAAATTAATACGAAAAGAGAAAGGTTGAAGTGATCGAATTATACTGCAAAAAAAAGCCGGTCTGCGGTCACTATACTCGATTCGACCGAAAGAACTACAGCAAAAGGAAGGAAGTCGCAACAGAAAAAACATTAGTTCATCATATGAGCCACAAAGATACCAGATTTATGTCCATTTTTTGGTTTTAATATTACATTAAGATAGTAAAACCAAGATCTAAAATAGTCGCTAGAAAATGACGATGAAATACTGCACCTAGAAGCCATAATAAATGAATGATTGAACTATGCTGCCAACATTCCTAGAACTCTTACTTCGTTAATGCCCTTAAGATGGATATGTAATGCACATACTGAGCCCTACCTAAGCGGAACTGTATGGGGTCATAAGCATTCTAAAGGGCAGTACACATGGCCACTCAAGCAACGCTTAACTGTAGATTCATACTTATAGAAAAATAGTGAAGATATGAGATTATTCTTATCAATAACCCATGCAACAAACGCAAACTAGATCACAGTTAGCTCAAGTCACAGATCACATTCGTATATATATCGACCAACTCCTAAGTTAGGTCAATCACGCACCTTGGAGCCCAAACCTCAGAACGATCGCACCTGGGTATTTGATAAACACCGCATCATTGTAAAAATATCACACGCCAATCAGCACAACCTCACTCTAAATGTGCCAGCACAAAACCAAAACCAGCGAGTAACTCTTATATCCTCCCAAGGACCCATAGCAAAGCCAATTCAAATTAAGGTATCCTTCTATGATTTCAAATATTCCCACCATGATTTCATGAATTCCCGCTTTCACCTCAATCTTCCCATCAAAAACACGTTAAACAGACAATGCGGATAGACGACACCTGACAACATCCAAGAACTGAAACACAACGGCAAGAGATAGATTGTGGCAATCCTCTTACGCCATCATACTATAAATAGAAAAAGTGCTATAGCAAGAGGATGACCATTTTACCTTCTCCACTTTTTGATACTTTTATGGTTTTTATTGTACTCTCTGCCATGAAAACTTGTACCAGAAAATATAAAAGAAAGAAGATTTTCTCCCTATACGTCGAATTCCTTAACATCCAAACCACGTAAACTCCTTGTGTTTTTTTTTTTTTACTATTTCTACATTTTTTATTTACATACCTAGTTTTCAGTACCAGATCTTACCATTCTATACTAGCATTTACTAGTTGGATTTGACATTTTAATAAACAACTAAAGTGCAACTACATAATTGTGTAATCATCCAACAGCACAATTACTACAATGACAAATTTAATACTACTTAACTTTGATAATTCAAAATCATTGAGGGAATTAGTACGATAATTACTTCGTCTTTAGTTAGAGCATTGTAAGTTGAAAAATCTTACTAACACCCATTAAAGAAGAAGAAAATAAACACATTATATTTAACGCTGATAATAATAAAAGTGCAAAACTAAATGGATTTAATGCTAGAATTTACAAAATACATTAGGAAAAAATTGAAGATCGAATAATTAAAGTAGAGAGGAGTTTTTAATAAAGAGAAAATATTAAAAAATACAAACATTTTGCAAACTAAAAAGAGATAAGAAACCATTAGAAAAGAGAAGAGAGGAGAAAATGTTATTCATTATGATATCCATTACATAGAGATTGATTCGCTGAATTACATTACATAGGCTTCTTTATATATAGGCCTTGGAGCATGAGATTGAACATATCTCATGATGTGGGACTAAATAGAAAAACACAAAAGCATATTCACTTTTATATTTACATATATTATAACACTTCCCCTTGAATATGCGTCTTCAAAATCTTGAATCCTCTGATAACCTGAAATTGTCTCTTTTGTAACGTGTATGATGATTGCTCTCTCTCATTGTTATCTTTCTTGCATTTATTCATTCAGTCGATCTAAATATTGTCCGTTGCCTCATTAAAAACCTCTGCCAGGAAAACCCAGTGGGAAAAAAACTTGAATAAGGAAAAGAGTGCAACTTGAAATCATTGATATCATACAATGATATTCCTTTTAAAGAGTTTGATACTTCGGGATCAAAATAATGTCTCATTAAAACCTTACTAAGAAAAACCTTATGGGAAAAATCTTAGTCAAGAATAAAAATACAATTTAACTTAAATAACATATTTGAAATATTATTTCTTGAAAAGACATTTGATTCTTCTAGATCAAGATAATGCCTTGTTAAAACCTTAGTAAGAAAAACCCAGTGGGAAAAATCTTAAATAAGGAAAAAAAGTACATTATAACTTATTTCGAATGTTATTGGGGAGTTGATACTTCTAGGTCAAGATAATGCATCATTAAAGCCTTACTAATAAAAAACCCAGTGGGAAAAATCTTAGTTAAGGAAAAAGAGTGCATTATAAAATACTTATGGATGCTCCCCCTGATTTAAAATTTTCTTTTGAATTCATGTTCGTCTTTCGATAACTCAAATTGGTTATAGATAGTTCTGGATCCATAAATATGAATCTCATTAATAACACAATTTATTAATAGTTTCCTTCAATACAATCAAATTTTCTAAGATTTTTTCTTCCAAATATGATTTGCATTTTATGCATTTTGTTTGCTACCTTTATGAAAAACACATCACATACTTTCATTTTTATGCTTCAAATCAGTTTTTCATATTGCAACTACATCATTGATGAATATTAAAAGTTCCATTACAACAATACTTAAAGCAGGAAGTAATCTACTCATCTTGAAGAGCATCAAGATTTTCATTACAGCAATACTTAGAAAAAGGTTGTAATCTACATTCCATGTTCTTTGCATTCTTTATAATCATCAAAGTTTTAATATTCTTCAGGAACTTATATATTTTAATAATTTTTGCATATCGCAACTAACACTTTAATGGATATTAAGAGTTTCATTACAACAATACTTAAAGATAGGAATCAATCTACTCATCATGAATTATATCAAGATTTTCATTACAACAATACTTAAAAGTGGGTTGTAATCTACGCTCATTTTTATTTGGATTCTTTGTAACCACGAAAGTTATTTATATTCTTCGGGAATTTGCATGCTTTAATCATTCAATATGATTTAAACCATATTTATACCTTCGGTGTATATTAAGCATTTCAAGTACTTTCGCTATTTTGCGGACAACATGTCCATATTTCTCCATTAGTAAAGGATTCATGATGGCCAATCATGTTTTCCCTTAATTCAAGATCTTAATCTATTTATAAACATAAGCGCTTTATTATTTACAAATTTATCATTGATGATTATTTCTTGTCAGTTCTAGACATGATTTATTGAGATCTCTTTAATTATCATATTTTAGGTACCTAAACCACTTCTAGGCTTATTTGACAATCATGTCATGGATCTCTTCAAGAGCACCTTTAAGTATTTCTTTAAGAACACTCACTTTTTTATTTAGCATCTTTATTACTTACTCCAAAAATATTTTGATCTAACTTTTGAACCACATTTCAGATGTGGTTTACACATTTTGATCCATTAGGAATTCAAATCTATATTGGAGAAAGTCTACTAGGAATATTATTGATAATTTATTCAAGTTACTTAATATTTTGCATCATTGTATATTGTAACAAATACTTAACATTAATGATTAAATGAGCTTGTATCCCTTTATCCTTCCCTCAATGTTGACAAACATTGTCACATTAAATAATAATCATCTTTGGATTCTCATTTTGATCCATTATCATATTGCTACTAGAAAATACACCATACATATTAATAATAGGAGGATAATTCTTTTATCAATTGATAAGATGCATTCAAGTGATATTTGTGAGCTTCTGGCTCATGTTTAAATATGAGATTCAATTATTCCAAATTTCTTGAAATATAATCCGGTTGAAATTGTACCAAATTTTCTAAAATAAGCTTGTGGTTTTCAATTTTAGAAATAACGCAAAAATATTCTTTGACTTTTTCATTATAGTTCCAATATGGTAGCCATTCATTTATATATCCTAAAAACTCAACAAATTTATTTTATATTTTCTTGAGTATAATGTATTTTGAATTAAGATATATGTACCATTTGGTAATGCTATATGGGCTCTTCCAGACCCTTCAATTATATTAGTAGATTTGCTAAGGTTGAAACTTTTATTTAAAATACTTTCAGATAGTTTAGAGAAAAACTTCTGGTTTTTCAAAATCATATGAGTAGTTACACTATCTAGTAGGCATATATCATCACTCAAATATTGATGGTCCATATCTTAAGAATTAAAGACAATATAGTTAGTCAACTATTAAAATTTGTAAGCATTAAATAAGTGCTAATTCTTTCCAAAAAAAATTAAAATGGACTATTGATTAAAACACAACTTCATCGGTATGTTATTTCAATTACCTCTGAAAGGAAAAAAAATACAAGCACCATCTTCCAACTGGTTGAAACTTTAGGTTCAACCACTCTTGTCTAATGTTTGGAAGTGTGACCATTCCTAGTGGTCATAACGCTCCTTCGGTGAGTTTCATAAGTAAAGATGATCCTTAAGTTAAATGTCTTATTTAAGATTTCCATGGATATGACAACTTAAAATTATAATAGCCTTTGTTTTATCCTACTGGGATATATTATTATCATTTTTAATAGCATTTTCTAAGCATTGATATGGTAATTGAATGTCAACATCCAATATCTATAATATCTACGACAAAAAGTTATCTCCTAATAAGTCCAATGTTTTAAATTCAAGCTTGGCTATGTTTATCATATTACCAACTATAAGTGGAAATATAAATGCATAAGCATCAAAATATTATTCATGGGTATATAATCAATGCATTTCAAAAAATAAGAACCCATACCTGATAGTAGTTACAGTGAAAGAAAAAATATACTGTAAAATAGTAAAAGGCAACCAAATATAATTTATAAAAGCGACTATAATTTCTTATTTACATCCTATTAACAGTTTTAGATCCAATCTCATTAATTGCATTCATTAATTTCCTTGAAAATGGAAAATTACCCTAGAAAATATGGAAAGGCATTTATATGGATGTATACGTGCATCTACAAATTGCACATATATTATAAATTTTCATATTCATTCTCATTTTAATTAGTGATTTGTTTTGAAAACAAACTATTACAAGGATCCAAAATATTAATTTCTATTTATAAATCAATGTGAATGTAAATCCGTCAAAGCCGCATGATAATATTCTAAATATTTGGTTTGGAACCATATCGAACTTCCGGTTCGAACAAAATATACACACAACTTCAAGTTGTTAAGTTTTGTTCCTCAATTATATCTCAAATACCAATTTTGAACATTAATTATGATTACTTATCAAAGAATAATTTATATTGCATACAGACATTTCTACACATCTCTTCTGAGAATTCTGTAAAAAAATTACAGCAAAAATAATAATAAGGGTATATCATGGATACTTGGAATGTTACAGATAAAGATCCTCAAGACCGTATGTATAGCTTGCATGAAAATTGTGATATGAAATATAGAATATCTCTTCAGGAGAATATTTATAGATATTTATAGATATTTCTTAGGAAATGATTATGCGTGTAATATTTCTTATCAAATAATAACTAGGAACATGACCTTTATGATATAATTTGACATATGAACATAGAACAATATATTCTAGAGATAATTCATTTCTTACCTATTTGGGAGGTTTGATATAATTATAATGAAATATATGATACACGTTGCATAGCTCTCAAACTTTTAGGATCTAATCTAAACTAAGTTAGGATCCTTCATAATCGAATTTCTATGCATTTATTTGGTTTAATAAATTTACCAAATATATCAACAAATCTCTTCTAAATATATTTGGTAATGCTATATCAATGTACAATATTTCTTTTGTAGAAATTACATAATTACTACCTTTACAATAACATAAAACATCCGTATTGGATATTTTTTTGGTAACTATCTTTGAAATGACATATCAAATTTTAAATATAGTAACAAAATTAGATGCATCAAATGGAAGTAAAATGCGAAGATAAAACCACTACTTCTGGAGTGTAATATTGGTATACAATTCCTTTTTTTAGGACTAAATTATTGTTATTGCTTCAGAACTTTTAATAATATTCCTTCAGGGAATATTGTATTTCCTTTTAAGAAATTGCAATGTAACAAAAATTAAATTCCTATAACATCTCTTCTGAGATGTTGGATTTTGCAATATAAATATAAATAAATCTCTAAAACATCTCTTTAGGAGATTAATACACATACATCCGTGTATATAAATAGTATGGCATATAAATTATCTATTATAGAGGATGTTAAAATGTATTTCTATAACTAAATAGCTGGCCATATGTACATAGAAGTAATTTGTCAAAACAGCGAGATTTTTTTTCGTGGTTAGAAAAAAACCAGATTTGCTAATTATTTTATAGTACTTATCAAACTTCAAGTTTGATTTGTCATAGATTTATCAATGAGAAAGCAACAAAGAGAATTATTAAATTACAGTTACACATTGAAATGAAATTAGACTTTGCATTGCGCAAAACCTATTAATTGATCATGCATACTTTTCCATAATTGGAAGTAAATAATTGGAAAAAATAATTTAAACTGAATACAACATATAAATTTAAATGTTATTCAAATTCAGACCAAATAATAAACATTGCTTTCCAACACTAAATTAATAGTTACTTTTTCAATCCAATGATGTTTGAAATATCATATAACATAATATCTTCAGATATTTGGTCAATATAATGTAAATGTGAATACATAAGGTAAGGTATAACTCATTTGGAGATTTTTATTATCTCTTGAATGCAGCACCATTATCTCATATGATGATTTATTAATTTCCTTTTACTTCTTCAAGAAGTACAACCTTATCATTTTACATAATTTCAATATAGCTTCAGGCTTTTAATTCATTAACTTCAAGTTCATTAATTTGTTATGAACTTCGGGTTCTCAAATTTTGTGTAAACTTCTCCTTTTTTTGGAAGCCTGTACATTGACTAATTAAAAAAATACTGATAAGAATTCTAACTTGTAAACTTTATCAGAAAGTCTTTTCATAATTCAAGACTTTAGGTCTTGAACTTTGAGTTATACAACTTCTATTGAAATATTTTCTTTGCACAACTTCAAGTTGTAGTCAAAACCTATTTTCGTTTGACGATTAAATTTTCCGCTCCTCCATTTTATAGTCAGAACTTCTGGTTCTTTATTTTGAAGAAACTTGTAATTCATTGATTTATGGAAACTCAACCTTTTATCATTATAGAAACTCCAGGTTTTTTATTTTTATTTCCTTTTCCCCTTTTTTTTAAAGGAAATATTGGAAGGTATTAAGCTTATCATGTAAGCTTTTATTAATGTTTCCATTCACTTCAGATGTGCTAAATCAAAATCAATGTTAGATCTAACCTTAATACGGTCTTCTAGATACGTATTATCTTTATATTTGTTTTTCTAAGAAATAATAAAATATTTCTTCTAGAAATATAAATCATATATCGAAATAATTTTCAAAGCCTTCATTCAAATCTAAATCAAATCAAAAGGTTTTTAAAATGAAAACTCCATTTACCAACCATGTTTGATTTCTCAAATCCATGTTCAAACTAAATACAATCAAATTCAATAAATTTGCTTGAATCAACAATATCAATTTTATCAAGTTCAAACTTGCTTTCCAAAATAAATAAACTCAAAGACATAAAAATAAGCATGAAATTGAGATCTACAATATAATAAGATCAAAAAAATAGCAACAAAAAAATTAGATCTGAAATATAATAACCAACAAAATAAGAATGAGATCGCAAAGTATAGATCTATATAAGATCTAAAATTATAAGACTAATATAATAAAATCAATAAAAAGACAATAGATTCAGATCAGAAGAAGTAGATCTAGAATGGAATGAGATCTTAAAAAAAATGGAAGATTAGATCAATTAGATCAGAAAAATGACTTACCGTTTAAGATCTATAATTAGATGTGAAAAGGCATTGATCTGATTTCATAGATTATTACAATTGTAGATCAATAATTTTTTTAATAGAATTCGTACTGATAACGTTTTATAAACTAAAAAGAGATAAGAAGCCATTAGAAAAGAGGAGAGAGAAGAAAATGTTATTCATTACGATATCAATTACATAGAGATTGATTCGCTTAATTACATTACATAGGCTTCTTTTATATAGACCTTAGAGCATGAGATTGAACATATCTCATGATGTGGGACTAAATAGAAAAACACAAAAACATGTTCACTTTTATATTTACATATATTATAACAACTATACTTTTATTACTAATTCAAAAGAACAAGAACCCTCAAATTTGGGAGATTAGACCAATATCTTGTTGCAATTTTATTTAAAGATAAGCAATAGTGTTAAGCAATAGAATAAAAGACTTTTTAACCATTTTTAATTTCTGAAAACCAAAGTGCTTTTATGCCAAGAAGATCAATATATGAAAACTCTTTGTACGCACTGAGATGGTAAGAAATTTCAATAGTAAATTAGGAGACGATGTGTGTATAAAAATAGATCTACAAAAAGCATATGACAGAGTTAATAGAAAATTTATTTATCATACTATGAAAACTATGAGCTTTCAGTATAAATTATATGACCTAATATATGAGTGTATCAATACCTATACTTTTTGATACGGGGTAAGCAGTGTGATATATACAAAGTAACAGTGGTATTAGGCAGGGAGATTCATTGTCACCCTATTTATTTACTGTGGTAATGAAATATATCTCAGTTCTAAATAAATTGGAAGTAATTAAGATTAACAACGATCCTATAAAAAAAATACAACCATGTATGACACATCTTATATATGCAGCTGATTTGATGTTATTTGTTAAAAAGTTATTTTTAAGTTTTAAATAAGTATGTAAGGTTACAAATCAATGAATTTAAGAGTAAAGCATATTTCAGTAAGCATAGCAAATATAAAAAAATATACTTTAAACGTTAAAAATAGCCGAAGGAGTTTTACTAATCAAGCATTTAAGATTGCCACAATAAAACAGAAAAAGATGGTGATTGGTTTAGCAAGCTGTTATCCATTATAGGCGGAGTAAAATTAATCAAAACAGTAGTGTATGCAATAATTCTATACTTGCTACAAACATATTGCATCCCTGCAGCATCAATAAATAAATTAAAGGGGTTTTTAGGCACAGGGAAAAAGTTGCAAAAAAATTTAGTCTTAGGAACAACAAGTTTGTATTTTAGTTTGAAGGACACTTTGTAGTGTAAATCACAGAATGATAGATGTACCTACCATATTCTGTTTACACTATAAAGTGTCATTCGGACTAAAAAACAAACTTACCGTCCCTGAGACTAAATTTTTTTATAACTTTTGCCTTGTGTCTATTTTCCTGTAAATTAAAAAGGAGATGTGATGAACTATATAGTGAGGGGAACATCGTAAGATGAGTTGGAAAAATTTTATAGGCAAAATAGAAGGAGGTATTGGATTAAGGAATATTAATGGCTTGAATTCGACTTACCATTTAAAATTATTTTGAAGATTCATTAATAATGAGTCGACACAAGCAAAATAGATTAAAAAAAAGCAAGTATCTTAAAAGAGCTGACTTTTGGAACATCATGCTAAAAAATAATCAATCAAATACTTGAAACAAACTTTGAAATGCAAAGAGAGAGGAAAATTGCTTATAATAATAAATTTCAAAAGTGGCAATGAAACAAGCTTATGGTTTGATTCCTGCTTTAAGCATGATTCTTTTATAAACAAGTCGGGATGGTATATTAATAATGGAAGGAACTGATGCTATTGTTTTTATGATTATCAAAGACAATCAGTGGCAACAACAACTAATGGCAACAACAACAACTACATCCAGTTACCAATCCACATAAAGAATTTATCAGTAAAATGACAATTGACAGCAATGTAGAGAGTAAGCATTGGGAGTGCACTAGAAGCAATAATGGTAGATTTAACTTGGGGGCGTATAAAAGGTAAACAACCAATAGTAGAGTGACATAAATGCTCATGGAACAAAGTAAATTGTCCTAAAATGACACATCGTGCATACTTTGAAATCAATGAAAAATTACAACCAAGAAATAGAACCGGCAAATGGGGCAAATCAGAGAACATACAATTCCCTTTATGTGATGCAGAACCAGAAAATATGGATCAGTTATTCTTCAAGTGTAGTTATTCACATTATATGTGAGACAGCAAAGAAAAAACTAGGGTTCAAACATAGCAACAGTATGAAAAATGGAAGAAGTACAGAAAATCATGGCAAACTTCAAATCAAAGTCACTGGAAACGGACTTTGCACATATCATACTAACAACCTCAGTCTATCATATTTAGAAAGAACAAAATGTCAGACTAATCTAGAACAAATCAAAAAGAAAATGAAGAACTAAACAAGATTTAAATACTTATCTAAGAGGTGGATTGCAGAAGTAGAAAGCAGAAGTGTGGAGAAAATTTATGCCAACCTAAAGCCGACTCAGACATCAACGATACACCATTATAATTGAAGAGGAATTAAAACTCATCCCTTCACCGAGACCAAATTACAACGTGCAATGAAGATGGCGTTGCCCAGGGTCGTTCACAACAAGAAACCAACTTTATAATGGAAAATCATGCATCGAATTGCAAGATCTAAGTCGCAGTGATGGAAGGTTTGACAGTTATGCTAAAGTGTGGACAATTATGCTAAAGCGAAAAGTAACGATAATGACACTAGGTCTGACAATTATGCTAAAGTGAAGAGTAGAAACATAATTTGAGATTTAGGATCATGAAAAGCAGTTTAAACGAGTATCTTTCATATTGGAACAGAGAAAATAATCGAGCAAGGGCAGATGAAATTTAGGGATGAAATGAAGAGACTGAAAACCACCGTGAAAACTAGAGACGAAGAGAAAATTCAGCAACTAAGAGAAAATGAATATAACACTCATCAGATCAGATTTTGGGTCAGTCATTGTCCAATCCCTTTTTTCTTTTTCTTTTTTCTATGTTCACTTTTCAAAACATACTAAATTAACGACCGTTTCAAAACGTGATCTGTTTTTGCCCAAGGTTTAGAAGGATGCATGTTTTTCAAAAGTTTTACTAATAGACAAGTTGCTTTCCACAACCAAGAGAAAGTGCACACAAATAAGGGCTTCTCTCCCTGCTATAAAGAAATTTCTGCATAACTCAAAAGCACCTAGGCTGATACAAAAAAGTTGGCTGCAAACATTTATTTAGGATTAAAAAAAATCTTCTAAATGAACACTCGAGCTGCAGCACAGTTATAAGATACATGGCTTAAATACACTAACTGATATGTGAATAATGTCATCTTTCTTGAACTCAACTCCGCACATAAAAATGCCAGAGCGCAGATAGCTAATCCAGTTACTTGGAACATTGGCATCCTCATTTGGTTGAACTCTGTTTAATGCAACTAACTCAACGAATTTAAAGCAAGAATAAAATGTCATGCACTTGATCAGCGATTGATAGGAGTATGCATTCTAGTGACTATCTTATCAATAGCATCGCGTGTCATCACAAGTGTATCATGTTGAAGGATGCTATAGACATTCAGACCCTGAAATTGAAGATAAAATGTCAGTCCATTTGTGATGCAATACAAAAAGAGTGAAGAAATCTTTTGTAACAATTCACTGAAAATTCATTGGTTTACATCTTTGCAGCTCTTAACTTTCATGCACCAAAAAGGTTTAGAAGTGGGTCTGTTTCGTCTGAAATTTGAGTTGTGTTCTGCATTTTCAATATGTATTTCAAAATGCATGAAAAGAGACGAGTAGGTGGAGAATGATTAAATTGAAAATGGTTTTAACATATAAACTTGAAAACTATTAACTTTTGTTTTCTGTCTTACGGAAAATATCAAACTCTTGGTTGTAATAGCTAGAATTTTCCACCTGTCCAACGTAATTTGAAATACATTGAAAACGCAAAACAGACTAAATTTGCCATATTTCCCAAACCTGTAGTTTGAAAAGCTCTGTTGTATCAACAAGTTGAATTTTGAACAAACTATATACATGTGTGTGGGGTGGGGCGTCTGTGCGTGCCAAGACTATGGATGAGCATATATGCATACTCTTTCACTTTTATGAAATGGCATAATTCAAACACATTAATGTAAACACCCCTTGGGCACCCATTTGTTTTTTTTTCTTCAGTTGAAGAGGGAGACCATGCATATTAACACACGCCGCCGTCGCCCGACCGGCCTTTTTGTCAAGAACCTCTAGCTCAAGTGTTTAGAGGTACGCTTTAGACATGATAATGAGCGCTCTGCTTGAATAAAGTATCACTCTTGTTATAAATTAAAAAACACATTAATATAAACACACATGAAAAGTTTGATGGAAGTGCCTTACAAATCTCTGCTATTGATAAAGAAAACTGATGGTATAGGATTCACAAGGTTCCTCGTTTCAACCATCGTAAAAAGTACATAAATTCCCTATTAGTTTTTCACATTACATTCCAAATATACATTATGTGCATGTCATACACTAGTTTAGTAGTTTAAATAAAAAGGATCCTACTTGTTGCATCTTACTGTCAAAGACAATTGAATCATGTCCTCCAAACATCAAAATCCATGTATATTAACGGATATAAAAGAGCATAGAGATGTCAAAGTCAGAATTCTAACTTGCACATAATCCCCTAAAGAAACTAGTAACTAGAAATCCAAGTTTGAAATATCATCTAATGAACATAAATGCAAATATTACGCTTGAGAAATATCTAATAGAATGAAAGTTCTTGGCATACAGCGACATTGCGAAAATGGCACATGACAATAATATTTGCAATAATATAAAATTAAAATAATAAACTAACTGACCATCCAGTGCGAGAGTAAAAATATAACTGAGTGATATTTACTTACAATTGACGGCAAAACATTTACGTAGTGGAGATTTGCAGTGGCAAACTTGAGATTGTCGTTTATAGGGCTGCCATCCACCAACAGAACCTTCTTTGTGTTCTCCATTTGTGAAACATACTTCACTATGTTCTTTGTCTTGTGGTTAGGAAGTTCAAGGTTCTCAAATACCAGAAGCTGTGAGACGGTGTATAAACTTGAATCTCTAGCGCACAAATATTCACAAGCAGGAGCAAACAACAAAATCAATGGTAAATATTTGATTGTCATCTTATTGAATGAGGACAACCACAAAAATATAAACCTGGATGGCAATGAATTTTTTTACTACTTGCATGGCGTAGAAGAGACTGGATAACTTTTTAAATTCATTTAATCTAACAAGGCAACTGCAACATGAACCGAAAAGGACTATATAATTTATTTGTTTGTTTAGCAACAAGGTCAAGAAATGAGGCATGTATACAATTTCTGATGTTGACAATGGCTTCAAATTTCTGTTCCTTTGTGATGGCTTCAAGTCATGCATTTACACACATTACCTACTTATAGTCATATTGGCTGTAAATCACCCCCCCCCCCCCACAACCCCAACAACACACAACAAAAAAACCCCAGCCCGGAAAAAAAGGGTGTAGTCCTTAAAAAAAATGCTCATTAGAAAAAGACTTACTTTTCCCTCTGCTGCCCGAGCTGATAAAGCAATCTTCAGTCCAAGACGTCGAACCATTTTATTAAGTTTGAATGCATGGCTGCGTGGCTTAGGCCCATGCACAATAGCACCACCTCTAAACTGTGAAAGCATGGACACTTAACTTAGATGTTATACTACCCAATTCAAGAAAAACAATGTACTGGGGATAATTCGGTTTAAAATCGTTTTCGTTTTTGTAAATACTCGGGCATTGAATTCTTAATGTGAAATTCTAAATTAACTAACTGCAGTCCCTATTTGGCTATAGATTTAAACAAAGAAGTATTTTGCTAATATAGTATACAAATATGTAAGTTAACTCTTGTTTGCAGGATTTAAGGATGCAACAAGGAGTTTAGTAATGTGGACTTGATTTGAGAAATTGATTTATTTAGCTGAATGAAGTTACTTTACCATGCAGAGAGGAAAAGAATGAAACATAATCGACATATTTCAGCTGATACAATCATTGTACTACAATTATACATCTTAAACCACAACACCATAAGGAGGCTAACCAGTTTTTAATCAAGATAATCGAGGGAATCAACAACACGAAATAAGTTAGAAACTAATAAACCTGTGGACCCCGCAGCGTCCCATGCCTTGCTCTTCCAGTACCCTTCTGATTGTAAGGCTTTTTACCAGTGCCACTAACTTCACTTATTCTTTTAGTTGAATGAGTTCCCTGCCAAATTGAAACAGCTGTGACTATGATGATAGAGTATAAATATTGTCATAATCAAATTCATCCAAAAATGTCGAGAAGAGAAAAAAGAAAGCGAATGGAAATTCAAGCATGAAAAACACATTCTTTGCTAAGAGAGTGCTATAGTAATTCAAATTACCGGAAAGAACTGAAACAATCAGGTCCATATGTTAACAGTGACTTGCAATTTAAGGTTAATCTAATACATAAACGTAGAATATGCAATTCCAAATTGCCAACAAATTATGTTGAAGTCCCACTGACACAAATTATGATATATGATTCAGTAGTAAGGTCAAGATGTAGGACTGAACATAGATGAAGGCATGGAGAGAAATTATCAAAATTAGGTTAATGTTTACCACTTAATTCAGGTCAAGCTATGAAATCATAACAGACGGATGATCAAATTTGATACCCATAACATAAAAAAATTCGGATAATGCTACAAGGCCCGAATACACAGTAAGAAATTGTGTGCGGGAAGGAGGGGGCTGCAATGTAATTTGCTTCTTGAATCTAACGACTGTAGTTGCTTCGGGCCTAGTTTTGTACAAAATCTTCGGGCTTTTTAGCTTTTTTGAAAAAAATCAAACCGCAACGTACGGTTTCATACATCTTCGTGCAACTGTAACAAGTCATTCCTTAAAAAAAATACAATTTTACTTTTACATGGTGTATAAAATTAAAACATACTAATATGAATGCACATCATTGGTGGTCAATACATGCCTCCTAAAGTATGAAATAATGAACACTACAAAAATAAGTGTGTGGAACATGAAATCAAATTATCTAACATTATGATTGATACTACAGTTGTAAAAGAATATTCAACAAACAAATTTTAAATTGTCACAACGAATAAGACGAGTAATAAAGCATTCAAAAGATTTTTTTTCAAATCCACAAAGGAAAGCACATTTATAAATAAAACATATGTCCAACGGACTGAATTTACAGGCTGAAATCTCAAATGCTTAAAAAAGTGTACCTGTTGTCGCTTGGCAAGTTGCCATCTCACAACTCGGTGTATTATGTCCTTCCTAATGGGCACATCAAAAACATCACCGGCCAAGACAATAAGACCTTTATCTTCATTTTCAAAATTAGTTACATTTGTTACAAGGTCTTGATATTGCCCTGTAATAACAATTATTTTATAAATCTGGAAAATAAATATTAGAATTATCCCACAAATGATAGTTAGAAAACAATGCATTTTAAACTAGATAGCATAATGAGTTCCTAATGATAAGATGCACTACAATTTGGCATATAGGGAAGATTTTAGATGTGGAGACATGTGGTTTTAATTTGCATAAAAGTTTCTCATTTGATTTCCTTTTTTGATTGTATGGGTTAAAAGTATGTAGCATACAATGTTATTTAGTCAATCAGGCAGCAGAATTAGAGTTAAACATCAGGCGGCAGCATACGGTTCCAAAATTCAATAATCTATATGAAGATTAACTAGTTTACTTGATTATCTGTTAATCGCAGATTGATTTTGTCGGCTTATATTCTACAGCACGAAATATGTAGTAAACCAAAGGCAAACGTTGTAAATGCCGAATTTTACCAGAATAAGACTGCAAAAACACACTTGAAACAAATAGTTCAACTACAAATAAAAATATTAAGGTATCAATATATACCTACAGTCCGATCAGGTTTTGAGCTTGTCTGTTTTTTCAGCAGCTCTGGTGGAATCTGGCTTTCGCTTGGTTGTGGTTCAAAAGTGCAGAACTCCTTACATGCAGAATAGGAATTAGTGAGCTGCAAACAAGATTCATCATTAGTCCCATACATAACTCAAGTATTTGCACTAACACATTCTCATAAAGTAATCATAACATAATGTTGTTGTGTCAGCTCCTAACAAAATCGCCCACAAAGTAAAACTGAAATGAGTGGCTAACCAAAAAAAAGAAAAGAAAAAAGAAAGGCAACATTTCAAAGGTTAATTCAAACAATTCACCAACCAAGTAAATCTTCAGAAGTGTAAGGATTATTAACCATAATTCGCAATATCAGAGTTGGATAGCGCTGAAGCTGATAAGCGATCAGCTTAAAAAAAACTCATGTGTAAGTTAACTGCTATAAGAAAACTACTCTACGATAATTAGACTTAAGGTTGCGGTTATTTTTTAAGCCGAAAGGTGAATAATATCTACTGAATGTTGAATTCTGAATATGGAAAAGTTGCCTATTTGCCTTTTTTTAAAACCTTTAGATTAAGAACTTGCTAAATAAAATGAATTTATTTTCAACTTATAAATAAGATAATGGAATATCAAAATCCTATTTGATGTTAGCATTGTGTATGACAAACAAGTAAGCAATATCAAAATACACACATAAAATAATAAAGCAATTTAAACACACACGCACATCACGATCAAATAGCGCTTGTATTTCTCACTGTAAGAAGTAAAAACCCTATTTACAAAATACTAAGTAATCTGTCCATATGACAGAACACCAAATTGAATACAGTCCTCATCAGTCAGACATGTGCAAACAATGAATCGATTAGATTTTTATTGCAAGGAAGCAAAACATCTTCTGTCAGAACACAAAAAATGCTAAACAAACAAAAGACAAAAACGGAGAATAAAATGAAACAGAAAATGAGATTGCCTGAAGAATTCCGCATGGACCAACTGAAAAGCTGATGATAAAATCAAAGATCCAAAAACAAAACAAATAAAACCTTCAAACTTTCAATCGCTTATTTGAAAAAAGCACAAAAGGATTGCTGAAATATAATTGTTGAATATTGCGTTCTATTCGCTGAAACAAATGATTTCGAATTTCGGATCGCTTAATTATTTTGTGAATTAGCAATCGCTAATTAGAAACAAATGGACCCATTTAATTCCACTATTTTAAGTACAAAGTTTAGAAAAAACCGTAGTTTTACCTTTGTCGAAGGCGCACCAACAGAAAACCTGGAAGAGTGAAGATTCCCTGACGGCTGAGAAGACGAATAAGAAAAGACTGACCTAATGAGGGTTAGAGCTTGAAAAGGGCGGCGGCGAGCTTGGGATAGAAAATAATTTAGAGTCGCCATTGATGTTTATTTCTTTAATATAAACGAAGGAGGAAGAAAGAACAGGGGTTTTAGAGATCCATTTTGTTACCGTGGAAATTGTGTTTTAGTACCATTCCACGCACTTTGGAGTCGAAATTATGTTTCTAATTCACTTTTACCACAAAACAACGTTGAATTCTTTACCCAAAAAAGATCATCCTTTACATCTCAAGGATATCGAGCATGTTGCGTTCTAAGTAAATCGATCGGAATGAAATTTCAGTGAACAGGCCTGTGTCTGTGGTCGTTGTTTCTGACACCACAAGATTCTAATTGCATTGAAGTGTATTGAGCACCGATCTCTTGGACTACATTTTATTTTCTCATTTCGAATGAAACATTTTTACCAAGATTTCATACAATACGAACGTCGTTCACCATACAACTTTTGTACGTAATCGAATATGGATTAAATGCTCATACTTTTATATTGCTTAGAGTTCAAAACTCATAGAAATCAATACGTGGTTTCTAACAAATTAATACTTAAGTGACCAAAGTAGGAATATTTTTAATGGTTATGTAATTTGGCGCGCTGCATCAATATTTCGATGTAGTAATAAATGAGCAAGGGCCTTCGCACTTTACTCGGCGAGTGTAAGGGGCAAGGAAACTAGTCGATGAAAGTAGGGTTCGGTTAGCTAGTTGGAATGTATGGTCATCAACAGAAAAGTTAAGAGAGATAGTTGATACTATGATTAGAAGATGTGTAAATATCTTATGCGTTCAGGAGACCAAATGAACGGGCAAAAAGAAGAAGGAGGTGGAGAACACCGACTTCAAGTTATGGTATACGGGAAAAGAAGGTAACAAGAACGGGTAAGCATTTAATTGACAAAAACATTAGAAACAAAGTTGTTGACGTTGGGAGACAAGGGGACAAAATCATCCCAGTCAAGCTGATAGTAGGCGATATGATTTTGAACGTCATCAGTGTTTATGCCCCACAAGTAGGTTTAAGTGAAGCCGTCAAGAGGAATTTCTGAAAATAGGTAGATGTTATGGTTAGAGATGTGCCTAGTAGCGAAAAACTTTACATAAGATGAGATTTCAACGGGCATGTTGGTACAGCTAGTGATGGGTTTGAGAGAGTGCATGGTGCTTTTGGATATAGCAATAGGAACCAAGAAGGAAAAGAAATACTGAATTTCACTATTGCTTATGACCTCATGTTAGCTAATACCATCTTTAGAAAGAGACGGTCACAGTTAATTACTTTTAGTAGTGGTCAACACTTTAGCCAGATTGACTTTGTCCTTACTAGAAGAGATGACAAACGAGCTTGTGTAAACTGCAAAGTCATACTTGGAGAATGTGTCGTCTCACAACATCAGCTTCTGATATCCGAGTTTCGTCTTCGAATATGTGTTCGACATGATAAAGGAGCCAAGATTAGTCGGACAAAATGGTGGAACCTCCAAGAAGACGCTTCACAGATGTTTAAGGATAAGGTGATGGGAGAAGGGGCATGGAATTTGGAAGGAGAAGCAAATCATATGTGGGATGAGATGGCAACGCGCATTCAGAAAGTGGTTGCGAAGGTGTTTGGGGCAACGAAAGGAAATAAACGCGAACCCAAAGATTCATGGTGGTGGAACAATGATGTGCAAAAGCCTATCAAAGAGAAGGAATGCTATGAGTGCTTGCAACATCACAGGAGTAAGGACAACATGCAAAAGCACAAAGTGGTGAAGAAGAACGTAAAGAGAGCGGTGAGTGAAGCAAGGGGTCGGACGTATGAAGACCTGTATCATAACCTAAGTACGAAGGAGGGCCAAAAAAAGTCTATAGTGTAGGATCTAGATTAACCCTAGAGGGGGGGTGAATAGGGTTATAGCAAATTTTATTGATTTAAACACAGAAATAAACTGCAGAAATAAATATGCTGAAAAGTAAATCACACACAAAATTTACCCAGCTTCGGCAATTCCTGCCTACTGTTGCATTCCCAGATTTCTATTAGAATTAAACAGTATCACGCTTACAAACACTCTACTAGACTCGCAAACATTTGCTCCCGCTCACAAACACTCTACTAGACTCGCAAACATTTGCTCCCGCTCACAAACATTCTACTAGACTCGCAAACATCTGCTCCCGCTCACAAACACTCTACTAGACTCGCACACCCTGCTCCCGCCCATAGAGTTTCGTTTACTCACAAACTCTGCTCCCGCCTATAGAACTTTGATTACTCGCAAACTCTGCTCCCGTCTACAGAGCTTTGATTACTCGCAAACTCTGCTCCCGCCTATAGAGCTTTGCAAACTCGCACACCCTGCTCACTGAACTAATTCTAACTAGACAATCTGACACTACCTAATCACTAGGTGGTGATTTACAAATTCTTTGACTTGAAAAAATAAAAACAACAATTAACAAACTATAATAGTTAAACCCTATTTAAATATACTAAAGCCCTTTTTAAAAACACGGTCGGCCCTATTCTTTATTTTAGCCCGTTCCTTTTTTTGAAATGGTGGCCTCTTTTGAATCTTCGTTCGTTCCTCTTTGAGATGGCGGCTTGCGTCTTCGTTCTTCGATCTGAAAATTAGGGCTCGTGCTCGATACTCTTTTCTCTGGAAATTGGCGGCTTTCTCTTAGCTCTGAGGTCTAGGGCTATTTTGAAGCTCCGACTTTAAGTTGATCAAATCAGTGATTAATTGCAAGTCGTCTTGTTCGATCGAATCCTTGTTGCTTACTTCGGTTGCTTCGATGAGTTCGTTTGTTGCTTCAGGTAAGATTTGTAGCTCTGTTCCTTTTTGATTTTCGTATTCGAACTCATACCTTTATGCCGATGATGTTGAATGGTTTATATAGGGTTCAATGCCCTGAATTTTCGTTCGTATTTCATATACGACTTCGTTTGATAATTTTAAAATTTGTTGCTTTGGCCGTTCGATTATTGTTGGATGATTGTGATTTATTCTAACTGGTTCACAATCGTATATACTTGAAATACTCGGTCAACTTGATTTGTAATTCTCGGCTTTGAATTTTGATGGCATCGTGAATTTCTCTGTTGACTTGGCTTGATACTCACGGCTTTGAATTTTTGTGATGTCTGACTATGCCGTGATTTCTTTTTTTCTCTTTGACCTTGATATGTTTTCACGATGTCCTCTGCCTTGTTTCACTGTCCAGATGCTCTTCATTGTGCATACTGTAGCTGGTCGTTGCATTTTGTTATCATTGATTTGTTGTGCTTGATGTATCTTGTAGTTGCACTTCTAGTTGGATATGTTGGCACCGAGATATAACTCGAACTATTTTGATGTTGCATCCATTGAGTCTGCATATTGTAGCCATAATCATTTTGGTTTCATCTGAGTGTTGCATATCAGCGTGCTTCTGTCTGGTTATTGTATTTGATCTCGTCTCCATATAGTTGAAGCTTGCTGTCATATTTGCTGTGCTGTTGTTGGCATGTGCATTGTGTTTATTTGTGTCCACTGATGCTTCGAGTCTGCAACTTGTAGCTGGACTTGTTGATGTACATATTACTTTGTTCACTGTGTCACTTAGGTGTATATGTTTGCACTGTGCATTGACTTGAGCTTCTGGCTTCACTTCTTTATGGTCTGATCTCTGGTTTACTATCTGTATTCACTACAGTTTGTACATGCATTTTCCACACTGTTTGCTGTAATATTGGCTTGTGACATTCATGTTGCAGTCCATATTCTTTTGATCACTTGATTATTGTTTGCACTGTCCACTTGAACTTGTAGTCTGCCTTGATCATCTCGTAACCTGGTCTGGTGCACCTTGTTTCATGTTTGAGACTGTGTCATGTTTGAACATAGCATTCGTGCATACTTTTTGATTTGCACCTGAGTTGAATCCAGTTTTAAAACTTGGGTTTGACCTTGTGCTGAGAGTTGTGACTTTTATGTTATTGCACGTGAGTTGAACCCAGCTTTTTATTTGGGTTTGACCTGTGCTCACTTGTCCCTGTAAATCAATCAAGTGTATATATCGGCGTGCATGGCCTTGTGGCATATACAGTAATACACTGTGTATGTCACAGGTTGTTCGTGTATGATGAATTCAAATTTAAATTATGATGAACAACCCAAATAACCGAGGCAAATCATATTTTCAAAAATTATCTTTTATTTTTGAATTGCAAAAATATTTCTGTTTCAATTTTACTGCGTTAGTTTATATTTTTGCAAATTGCTCAGATGGTGAATTCAAACTGGAAAGAAGTTGAAGATAGATACGAGTGTGAGTGATATGTAGTGAGGTGAACTGTAAATATGAAATGTGATGTAATTGTAATCAAAGTTGTATAGTTATAGTGAGAGCTTGAAATTGTACTATTCAAAAATGTAATAAATATTTATTTGAATAAAATATCTGTTTGAATTCAAATTCCATGTAATTTATTTTATTCAACAAATATTTATTTAAACCGTGAAAAATAGAATAGTATATTAACAAATACATTTGAATGAATGTATACATGTTTCTTATCATCAAACAAAAATCATATAAGCGCAAAGCGCATATTCAACATATAGGATAGCTAAGCTCCGAGAAAGGAAGACAAGAGACTTCAACCAAGTTAAATGCGTCAAAGATGACAATAATAGACTTTTGGTGAAGGACGATGAGATAAAAAATAGATGGAGAGATTACTTCAACAAACTATTTAATGAAGAAGGTGATAGCACTATGATCGAGATAAACGACTCTTTTGATGACACTAGTAGGCATTTTGTTTGGAGAACTGAAGAATCCGAAGTAAAGGAGGCGCTAAAACGGATGAAAACAGGCAAGGCATTGGGGTCGGATGGCATCTCCGTTGAGGTGTGGAGATGCTTTGGAGATTCGGGATAGCCTGGCTAACTAAGTTATTCAATAATATTTGCAAATCAAACAAGATGTCAGATGAGTGGAGGAGAAGCATATTAGTTCCAATTTTTAAGAATAAAGGAGATATCCAAAGTCGCACAAACTACATAGGAATGAAGCTTATAAGTCATATGATGAAGCTTTGGGAGAGAGTCATTGAACATCGATTAAGAAGAATGACAAGCGTTTCAAAAAACCAATTTGGTTTCATGCCTAGAAGATCGACCGCAGGGGCGATTTTCTTGATAAAACAACTTATTGAGAGATTTAAGGAGCCAAAAAAAGATCTACACATGATATTTATCGATTTGGAGAAAGCTTATAACAAGTTACCGTGAAAGGTGGTGTGGTGGGCTTTGGAAAAGAAGAGAGTCCCAATAAAGTACATTACCTTTATTAAGGATATATGTGATGATGTTGTGACTAGTGTCAGAGCATGCAATAGTGTAACCAGTGACTTTCCCATTAATATAGGATTACATCAAGGGTCGGCTTTGAGCCCCTACATTTTCGCCATAGTGATAGATGAGGTTACGAAGAGTATACAAGGGGAGATTCCTTGGTATATGTTATTTGTTGATGATGTTGTGCTAATTGATGATAGTAGGATTAGGGTTGATAGACAACTTGAGCTGTGAAAACAGACTTTAGAATCAAAGGGATTTAGGCTTAGTAGAACTAAAACAGACTATATGAAGTGCGAGTTCAGCAGTGTTAGGTCAGAGGATGAAGATATCACTCTAGCTGGACAAATGGTTCCTAAGAAGAAATGCTTTCGATGTTTAGGGTCAATGTTGCAGTGTAATGATGAGATTGATGACGACGTTAGTTTTAGAATTTGTGCGGGATTGGTAAAATGGCAATAAGCGTCTGGCATTCTCTATGACAGTAAAATCTAATAGAAGCTTAAAGGAAAGTTCTACAGAATGGTAATCAGGCCTACGATGTTGTATGGTGTAGATGTTGGTATACTAAAAGCCAACGCGTCAAGAAGATAAACGTAGCAGAGATGCGTATGCTACGATAGAGTTGCGGTCATACAAGAAGAGACCAATTAGAAAGATGATATGTGAAATTTTTGGAGCAATACTAATTAAGGAGAAGCTAATTCAACATCGCTTAAAATGGTTTGGACATCTCCAACGAAGGCCGCCCAAGGCGCTTATGCGCATTGGAATTATAGGCTGTTTCGTATGCTCAAAGAGAAGTAGAGGTCGAACAAAGTTGACATGGAAGGAACTAATATAAAAGATTTGAAGGATTGGAATATATCCGAAGAGTTGGTAACGGATAGGAGCGCGTGGAAGTTAGCAATCCATGTACCAGAATCATGAACTATGAGTTTTGTAAGTTTTAGATTATAGAATTAGGGAAAAGAAGCCTAAGACATAGCGTTTGGTCTTTGATCAATATTACTATCAGTACCATTATTACTATTTGTACTATTATCATTTATTTATTTATTTATTTATTATACATATAGATGTATTTTTACCTTTTGACTTTATTTTATTATTGCTATTGTTACTGTTAATGTTATAACCTTCAAATTAGCTTTGTCAATTAGTTTTGGGTTTCATCTCTAACCGACCCCAACTTGTTTGGGGATAATGGCTTTGTTGTTGTCGTTTTTGTTGTAATTTGGCTTGCGTGGATGTTGAAGCGACAACGAGTTAAAAGTGAAAATTAAGATACATCCTTTTTTTTAACTTATTTGTTTTACACCCTCTGTTTTATAAACTATTTTATGCATTCCTTTTCATTATAATTCTTTTTTCTTTACATTTCTTGTTTCCAAATTTAAAAAAGACTGTCAAGACGTGTATCACATGCGGTTATCAGTTATAGAAAATGGCGACACTGGTACATGTTAAGATAAGTACCCAAATACTCAATGTGTATTGTTTTAAACTGTCAAGAAGTTTATTGCATGCAGTTTTTCATGTTTTGAGAATAACGGAAGCACGGAAAACAATTTATCATTTCTGTCGTTCCTCCATCCCCTCTGTTATCCCCTCATTCTTCCCTCCACCCTCGTCGTTCCTCCACTCTTCTCATATTTTGTAACTAATGTTGAAAACACAAAATATACCAAATAGGGCCTTAGTTTTTGTAATTACAAAGATGTATGCCAGAATTTCCCATGTTAAAATCTCATGTTTTTAGGACATCAAGATATCTTTGGTCTTATTTAAAAAACATTCTGCTATGTTTAAAAAAAAAATCCGTATCGATACTTTTAAATTTTGAATTATTACGCAATATATGTTGAGATAATTCTATTTTAAGTATGTAATTTTGGGTATTTGATTTATGTATTTTTGTATTTGTATAAAAATAAAACTATCATTTTTGTAAATAATAATGAGTTAGGTTTTTAGTTAATATTTTTTAGCTTTTAATATTTGTTAAGAAAATAAGTGAAAGTTGACATTGTTAATTAATTTTAAAATTAATATAAATTTAATATAAAAATATTTATATACATAAATTTTGAGTTTTACATTAAGCTCTTAATACATTTTTTAAAAATTAATGACATATGGATTAGATTTCAAATATTACTTGAGAATGACAAAAATACCTATAAATGGAAGTGTAATAGTAATAAAGCAGTATATATTTATGCGTTTAAAGCTCTTCCATATAAAATTAACATCAGAAGTAAGTGCATTATATTATCAAAATGATACAAAATATTTATCTAACGACTAAAAGAAATGTTGATTAAAAAAATGTTATAAATCATATTTTTTTGTTTAATTATGTAAAAATTATAACTTGGTTTTTGAACTATTGTTTCATATGTTAATAATTCTAATTTATAATAAGAACTTTTCAAAAGGAAGATGGTAAACTTGTTGGTTTATAAGATTGGGAAGTTATTGTGTAGGGGTGAATCTGCCAAAAGCTTGGAAAAATTGGGTATATCAAGTGTTTAATTAAAGTATCTCTAAATCATGACCTTGTTGGTCATTTCCCTATGCAACTGTTGGATGGTGGGGAACAAGGTGTGCAAGTCAGATATTTATGGAGACCCAAAATATGCACAAAGTGTAAAAAGTTCGGACACACAACTTGTAACGACCCAGAATTTCTATTAATTAAAATTGGTATATTAATTGAATTTAGATATTAATAAGTGAAATTTATAAGTCGAATAAATTTTATTTCGAATAATTGGATTTAATTGAATAATTAAATCGATAATTAAATATGTGAAATTACATAAATAATTGAAAATTGGGTTAAATATGATTGAAAATGATTAGTAAAATTTTATTTTATCATATTGGAGTTAGAATGATGTTTTAGGACTTTTAAAATTGAATTTTAAGTTAATTTGTGAAAATTGAATATTTTAATATTTAATCGACTGGTGAAATTAGTCAATTTTCGAACAGTCTCATAATTGGATGAAACTAGTTCCATTGGGTCCGTATAGTTTGTTATTATCGGATTTCAATTTTCGTAGCAATCGGAGTTTTCGTTTGACCGTGGCAGCTCGAAACGCATCGAAATTGTTTTTATTATATTTAATTTGGCGAGTTAAAATAGTCATTTTTCAAACAGTCTCGGATTTCTACGAAACACGTTTCATCTGATTCGTAATGTGATATTATTGTATAATTTCAAATTTCGTGTCAATCGGATTTACCGTTTGTCCGGTGCAAGCTAAAACGCCTAGAAATTAGTTTAAATCGATTTAATTTTAAATTGAATGTTCATTACCATAACTCGCACAGATGATTGAATTAGCTCCCGAAACATGTTCCATTGTGTTCAGAACGCGAGGTAAACCTTAGAAACGCCAACCGGCACGCTTCGTTTGGAGTTCGGAAATTCCGGGATGAATAGTGTTCGTGAAATTTTCTATAAAAGCCCTTAAAATCCATTTTTTTGCAAAAAAAATTCTAAAGCCCTAACTGAAAGCTTCGGCCGCCACCTTCATAAAAACCAATGGCTGAAATTTAGTTTTCTTCCTCCCTCAAAATTTTTCAATCTATCCACTTTTACCAAAAACCTCCAACTACAAAATGGAAGAGCACATCCTCCTCTATAAGCTGAACGGTGGAGATCGCGAATGGTGTTATGGATCAATGGGGATTTGGGCTCAAAGTGCCGAAGTTGCACACAAAATTCAGGGAAGAAGGAAGGGCCGAGCTCTATGGGGTTCATGATGAAGGTAGCTCTTGGCGAGAGCTTCGAAGTGGTGGTGGAGTGATGGAGTTTCGAGTGACGTAGGTGGGTGCGTTCGAAACCCTAGAGGGGCGGCATGGATTTATTTTCACACGCGAAGACCTGGAAGGAACGAAGATGGAAGAAAACAAAGAACGGCCTCGATTCGTTGACTTCAAAATGCACAGTGATGATAGATGTAGGGTTTAAAATATAAAAAAAGAAAGTTGAATTTAATTTGTAATTAAATTGTATTAACTTCAAATTGCTGTAACTCTTTCATACGAGGTCGAAAACGCACGAAACCAGTTGCGTTAGGTTCGTATGGACGAACACTACGCTATGGAATTGGATTGGAGTCGTTTGGAGTTAATGAGAATTTCGGATAAAATTAAACGCTCGTTTAATTTTATTCGAAATAAAAGCTGAAAACGAAATTGAAATCAAGGTGAGAACTTCTCACTCAATCGAATCGGTTTCGATTTTTATTTTAAATAGTTATATTTAAAATTCTTGAATGTATGTTTGAATGATGATTGTTATCTATTGATTGTTAAAATAGACATTATACACCGTTAGTAAGCGGATGTTATTTATTAAAAACATATACCGCGAATATTTCACAATACAGTGAAATTGGTATTATTTACGTACTTGGAGTTGATTTCCCGTATTATATAGTGGATGAGATCCTATTGCGCCGTCTATTAAGCGGATAATACTTTAAATCCCATATACCGCGATAATTCTGTACTGGAACAAAATTGGTATTGTGCTAATGTTTGTGGATGCAGGAAAACAGGTTGGAGGGATCCAACTGGATTCCTCAACAGTATTTATTTGATTTCAGATATTTTGATATTTGATTGATTATCATATCGATATATGATGTCGTTGTTGTCGTGATTGACTATTTGGTATGTAGCATCATTGGGCCAAATTTTGGAATTCTAAAAGGATTTTTAAAGTAATTTTTGAAAGTATACGTTTATAAAATATTTTTGGAATTGATTCATTTTGAATAAATAAACGTTATAATTTTAATGTTATAAAAATTATGATTTTTGAGAAATATAGTTAAAAGTTGACTTTTGAAAATATGGGGTTAATGATTTTATAAAATAGTTTCAATTGGGATTTTTGAATTTATTGTAAAATGTTTAAATATAGGATTTATGAAATTTGATTATTTTATAAATCAAAATGATGAATTTATAAAGGAGTTTAAAGACATTTTTAAATAATAATATAAATTGATTTATATAAAGGATTTATAAATTGATATTTATAAATTAAAAATATTTGAATTATAAAACGAGTTTTTATAAGTGTTAGAATGAATTGTAAATGAATTTCATAAATGAATGAAATTTATAGAATCATAAACGGTGAAGTTATAAATGGAATTTTATAAGCAGTAGGTTTATAAAATTTGTAAAGTTATTAAAAAAAATAGATTTGGGTAAATAAATGAATCTTATAAGTTATAAGATTTATAATTTGGGAAGTTTAAAAGAACGATTTTGTAAACAAATAAATTGTAAGTATTTAACTTATAATATGAACTTTTAGTATATCATTGAGTTATAAATTGAAATAGCTTAATAAAGGAGATTTATAAAAGGAAGTTGTTATAAAATAAATAGAAATGAATTTATAAACATTGTTTTATAAATCCGCAAAACGACTTATTTTGGATAAGTAAATTGTTATAGCTTATTAATGGAGTTATATTCACGTTTTAGACAGTGAATAATCCTTTTTAAATAAAATGTATAGAAATGATGAAATTGGTTAACGAAGTATATTCACGTTTTTGAGTAGTGAATAATATGTTAAAGAAATGTTTTGGATGTGATGTTTTAAATAGAATTAAAACGATCTAACGATGTTTTTAAATGTGTTAAGATTCGAAACCATAGATTTCAACATTTATTGTTAAAATAGACGTTTTCGAGAAATAGAAGGAAATGGTGGACTATAACGCTGTTGTTATAGTAAATGATTTCCGAAAGGAAATGTTTTGTATAGTATTGGGATTTATATATCTATTTTAATTTCAAATCCCTATACTAGTGATTTTGGGTTGTCGTAACGATGTTTTGCGCAACATTCGTTTTGGCCCAAATAAATATTTTTAAGAGAATGATTTCCTTAAAGAATGAAATATATACTTAATTTCGATTTAAGTATATTGAATATTTTCCAAATGTTGAAAATAAATAGATTTGTGAATTACTTATTAATAAGTAAGTATGGAAATGTTTTTCCAATGTGAAATGAAACGTTTTGAGAATTTATCTTCTTGAAGATAAATTGAAAATGAATAATTGAAATCGTGTATTCATAAATATTTTTTGGAATGTAAATTCACTATGGAATTTATAAATGAAAAGGGGAATTTGCTTAAAAATAAACGTTGATTTATTATTGAAGTGTGAGAATTAATTTACGGATTTTGAACGTAAATATAAAGTAAATCGTTAAGGATTTATTTAATTGGTTTAAATGAACCATGTTGAAATGAAAGTATTTCCGTGTAAGGAAAATGTTTGAAATTTGTTTTCAAAAGTGGTAAAGGTGAAAAGTGATTTGAAAATTGTTTTCAAATGGTTGAAGTGTGAAAATTATATATCTTGTAAAGATATTTTTTTGGAAATAAATAATTTGGAAAATTATTTGGAATCTGGTGATGTTGTGCATATCCATTGATAGTTCAATAACCGACTATCAATATTTACCTTTGAATGGGTATTTGTTGTGATTTGCTTGAATTTGAATGCCACACTTATTTTTAAATAAGCGCTCACTATTCGGGTTAGCCGGGAAAGGACCTTAGGGTCATATAACCCATTCCAAATATGTGATACGTCGTTGAATTGCATTTGAAGACCGGTGTTGAAGACCGGATATTTTCAAAAACGAAAGGACAACTCGTCGAATGTCTTTGCTTCGACTGGTCCCCGGCATAGAGACTCCATATGTGATGGGAAGTCCGGTCGTGATTAGTGAATATCCGGATTGCAAGGACTTCTTTGTAAGTGCCTTCGGTTCTGTTCGATCCCGGAACATACTTATATAGATTGTATGTCTGACATTACAAATTGAGATACAAAGCTGATTTCTTGCAAATATATTTCTGTTGGTGGCGGAGAATTTATTCTTTTAGCTTAACACCCTTCTCTGAAACGTACGAGCTTAGAGGTTATGTAGTTGATGGTTATCAGCGATATATTCCCAATTTGGTAATGTGACATGCTAAGTGTTGCTGTGAAATGATCATTGTTTAATCATTTGTGATATGATCATTTGTTTGATCATTTATCTTAGTGATCATTACTTTGATCAATTGTTGACCCAAAGCATGGCTTTGTACAAAAGAGTGGCTTTGTGGACGAGACTTCGTCGGACCTCACACCCCGGAAATGGTCAAAACAGGAAGGATGCGGCAAGGTTATTAGGGGTAGCGCCCTTTAGTGTATGTCATTCCTTCTGGATAGAGGTGGTATCATGGTATGGAGCCCAGATACTTAACCTATGTTGCTGCTGCAAACTTATTACTTTGTGGTTGTTGGAAATCGAGGATCCTCGGATGTAGATCGATTACGATCGGGGGATGGCATATTCGTGTCAGTAGTTACCCAGTTAGGGTAACCCGGCCTTGTGTTGGCAGAGATCCGGTTTGATTCTCGGGACGTCATTCCAGAGGCGTTTCCATGTGGCAATGGGATGTTCCTTGGCCTTACCATTTGTTGGAAATCCAAAGAAACAATAGGAGCCTTGTACGGTTTTAGTTGTAGAACCTGCTTCCTTAGGAGGTAGCTATAGCAGGCATAATATAATGGTACCTATGCTGGCTAAGATTTATATTCTACTTTCGAAATTTTTTCTACACTATGCACTAATAATAATATCAAAAATGATTTGATTTTGCGTAGTAAGCATCTTT
Source organism: Allium cepa (assembly GCA_030765085.1). Lineage (NCBI taxonomy): Eukaryota > Viridiplantae > Streptophyta > Magnoliopsida > Asparagales > Amaryllidaceae > Allium > Allium cepa. The sequence goes on from CM060928.1 coordinate 595,790,146, forward strand.
GACTATCATAAGGAGAAATCTCCCCCATGTCTGCGCTTGCATTGTGTGTGTGCCGGGAGGCCTTATGGTAGTCTCATTTTTAAAAGCATTGCGAATTGACTTTAAAAATATTCCTCTATTTTGTTTTTGAAGATAAAAATAAACTGTTTTTAGTTCTCACACCAGTCACATGACTGACTCGGAGTTTATTGTTTTCCTTCCTAAACTCTGGGTGCCCACCAATTTCCACACGGGCAGTCAAGAGTTAGGTTTATCAGGATATTTTGGAATTCAGGAATTGCTGGAGGCAAGATGGATGGCATGGCGTATCACTAGTATACAGTATTTCTTTTCCGCCGTTTGTTGTTGTTTGATTGTTGTACACTCTGATGATGTAATGAAATGAAATGTAATGTAATAACTGATATAGTTCTTTGTTTAAAGATTATTCATTTATTTATTATATGTTGTTCCGCTGCGATTGTGAGATTCTGATATTGTTCTGCTATTTTCTTTCTGTTCTGTTCTATCTTTTCTCTCTTCTTCTATCTCTTTCTTTTTCTTAAAACCCTAAGTGTTCGGTTTTCCGGCATTCGAGTGCTCGGCAGTTGATACAGTGAACGTATTGATGTCGGTTTTCGGAAGTCGAAGAATCGGGTCCTTACACAACTTTTGATCATTGTTAGTGGGATTGATGGAAAAGAAGATGATAGGCTAAATAAGATTAAAACTGGAAATTTTAAAGCAAATGATGAAGGAATTTCTATTGGTAGAGGTAGAATTGTAGTTACAAGTGATGAAGGAATTACAATTGGTAAAGGTAGAACCATGGTAAAAGCAAGGCAGAAATGACAAAGAGTTATTAGGATTAGGAAGCAAATGAAGGCATTAGTAGTTTCTAGTATCGATGAAAACGAGACAGAGGCAGCTAAGCAGAATGAAGACCTTCATAAGGTATATGAAGAAGTTCCAAAGGAAATGAAAATTAAAGATTAGATGGTCAACCAAAGGGAAAATTGGTCTCACCTAGCAAAACTAATGCCATTGCTGAGGTTTGATGGTATCTAATCAAGTCTAAGTATTGAATGGCATAGATATTGAGGAATCTGAATTTGATAAGGAGTTAGATGCTAAAATTCTTAAGGAAAGGGAATGTCGTTTGCTAGATGGGGCACATCAAATAAAACGATCTAAAGCATGTGTTCTTGAGTTAGAAACATACAATAAAGTGTGCCCATAATCAATGTTGTTTTCCTAAATACAAACACTTGTAGTGATAGTTCTATGGCACCTTTTTCTGCACATGCACATTTTATTGTGTGCACCCAACCCAGTCTTGACCCTTTAAATGATACAAATCATTTCCTACCGTTTATTACTAACATGCAAGTGTGCATGAAAATATGCATGCATTTACTGCTCATGAATACTGTAACCTAATTTCTCTTTCTTCTTCTAATGCCATGCATGTTAATTCCCCAACCAATGAGGATTCTCATTCCAAATCCACTTCCATGCTAATTAGTCTACCATTAAACGATAATATTAACTCCCTTCTTCTACCTTTTACCAATTGTAACGAACCATACTTTTCGACTCTAGAAAATCACCGAAAAACCCGCCTGTTTTAAAACTACGAATAAAAACTACCAACTTAATACACAATATTTGATAAATATTTAATACTATTAAATGTATAGGATATAATTTTAGTTATACAAGTTATCGGAGTAATCAATTTAATATACTTGGTGTGCTTTAATACGTACCGAATATTCAAATATCTAACACTACACAACTCTGATGAGGGAGACAATAATAGTCATTCTTGCAGACTTGATAAACTTGTCAAATGCGGAATAAAATAATAAGTAGGAAAAATACATCAATACACGATATATGGCAAATAATAAACAGAAAATATGTTATGTTACTATTGGACTGCACTACTACCACTTGTGACTGTGTACGTACCCCTATCTAATTGGGTACCCAATTAGATACATGATCGGCACAACATAGTTCTCCTACCACAAATAGGACTCATGAAGTCTACGATGCAACAAACAATATGCAATTCCTAAAACTACCCACTTAGGCTTAATCTTTAATTTAAGATTTCCAAAATCTAATTAGCTTTATTGTTTTCAAAATATAATTCTTTTCGAAAATAATCTCTTTGGACTAAACTCCTGATTTCATTTCAAATTATTTGAAATAATAATATATACATCCTCTATATCAAACTATACTTTACTTCGGGATCTTAAAAAAGCACTTTTGAAATATTTATTTGGAAATCCCAAAATACTACAGTAAAAGCATATCAAAAATATGCAACCAGATCGAGAGGTTTCTCCCAATAACAAGGCAACCAGGTCCCAGCCTTTCGAAAAATAAATATAGATATGTATATCCCTCTCCAATGAGAGCAGACTATACCAAAGCTACAGAACATCTGCACCGCCTTGCCCACATTTTTAGTTATGGGTTATCTGAATCTTTGGTAACATAACAAATCATTTTATATCCCGAAGTGACAAAATCATTTACACTAATAATTACAAATACTTCTAATCTACAATAATTTCCATTTCAAAATCCTTTTAAAGATCATCTTAAAACCATCGGGTTTAGTCCTCGAAATTCTTTCTGTTTTATAAAACGTTTTTATAAAACCATTTTTTATACAAACCACTTTTATATAAAACCACTTCAAAATATTTATTCTCAAATATCTCTTTTTTCTTTTAAAGGAAAACACTTCATAACATTTTAATTTGAAAATCAATTTTCAAAACAATTCATTAAATTGAAGCGAACCAAATATTACCGCTAAAAATCTTACAGTCAAATCGTGAAATAAATCACAAGGTGTTAGCTACAATAATTTTCTATCAAGCCCATGCGTATTGATAACTAATTGCTCATAAACTGGTCGGGCAAAGTCAACAATCAATAAATAATAATCAGTGCTCATAAACTGGTCGAGCCTAATTCAAATAATCAATCAATGAAGTAAACATGCTTCATTCTATTAAATATTTATAACACTTTATTTTATCTTGGGTTTAAATGGTTTGGTATTTATTTTAGAGCATCCAGACTTTCCCTTCGACATGTTCCGTTCCTTGTCCAAGTCTCATTGGATCTCTCAAACGAAACACGTGTACTAGTCGTTTTTGTATACCTCATTAAGTATTTAATTTCTAAATTTTAAAATACTTAATTAACCATCCAAATAGTCAAACAAGGAAATAAAACCATTGTTTTAGCAAACAAAGTAAACAAGCATTCAATAAGGATTTTCAAACAACACTTAACCCTTAAAGTTCTTTCAACTTAGTAATGATTTTAACGAACTTAAAGGAAGAAATAACTCACTTTGGATTCCACTCCATCAAACTTTAAGGAAAAAAACTCCAGACCTAAACCATACTTCCTAATAATTTTGCTAACTTTGTAGCTACGGATTTGACTATAGCTTCGCTACTATTTTCCAAAACTTCTTGAAATCCCGCTATAGCTTCGCTATCCTAGAAGTTGAGATGGAAAGAGGTGGAGATGGCTTTTAAGTGGGCACGACCTTAGGTGGATGGATGGAACTTACTAGCTTGAACTTGACTTAAGTGGTAAATTTTTTTATCGATTATTTTTTCCATAACTTTGTTACGTTTTTTGGAAATTTTTTTAGAGAGGCATGAAAGACATTAAGGCTCTAAGAAAGAAGGAGGAGAAGCTTAAAAAAGGAAGATGAAGAATAATGGAAAGTGTGTGGAATTTGTGAAAGAAATGGTAGTATTTATAGAAAAAAGTTTGGAATAAAATATTATTATGTAAAATGACCAAAATACCCTTACTTCAACTTAAAGTAAACTTACATTTTCAACACTTGTCATCACCTTTCACATCTTACTTTATGTCTTAGTCACTTAAGCCTTAATTAAATGTATTTGGATGGAAAAATTGATTAAAAAGAAGATTTGTTTAGATTTTTGATGTGGTTTGATTTGATGTTTACTTTTTTTAACTTTTTTCCTTACATACTTTTCTTAATTATATTATTGAAGTTTCCTAATCATAATTAGTAAAAGTAAACTTTTTTAGTTATTAAAATGTGTAATATATGTTAATACATGCTAACAAAGGTGCAACAACGGTCGAAAACTTATTTTGAGCAAAACATTGATTTTCGACAAAATGTTTTACGGTCATATTTTGACCTTTTTGTTAAACTATATATTTATGTAAAAAAACTTAAAAATAAATTTTTTATCATCTTTAAATAATTAAAACAAGTTCAGCTATAAAATCATATTGAATAATATTAATATTCATTTTTATCGAAAATCGACTTTTGTCACTTTTCGATAAAAATCCAAACTTCTTGATTTTGTAATCAAATTCTAAAAGTAAGTTCACCATTCTTATTTATTACATAAAAAATAATTATTTAAGTTTGAAAATTCTATATCTAAATATTTAAAATAAATTAAATATTCCATTTTCAAAGTGGTAAAATTACAGGTCGTTACACCAATCCTAGTTCTAAAGAAATTATAATCTCAACTTTTGAACATAACATACCACAGTCAATCTTCTCCCACTTCATCTTAAGAACGAATATCCTTGGAAAATCAAACCCAATCCCTGACCCTATCCTTGATGACATTATTTTAAATATCAAAGACCTTTCAACCTCAAATATTTATGCTTACATTCCAGCTCCTCCAAATCGAATTAATTTCCATGATTCATCTTTCCTTTCATGTAATAAACCACACTTTAATGGACCCGAATTCGGAAAAAATTGAAACCCAAGTTCACTTGGGTATAGAACGTTAGCGATGGTAACCTGAAATAAACAAAAGTATTCAGAGAACTAGCTATATAAACTTACAGTGGAATAGAAATATAATAAAACATATATACCGACTAAAGCTACTACCTTAGAATCAACAATATTCCTTGGATATCCATTTTTGTCAGTATCGACTATGAATAAGAAGATTTCTCCATCTACCATTCCCGTCTTGCACCAGTAGCTTATCCTCGAAACCTATCGTGTGGATTGTAATGAGGAGGGGGTCAAAACAATGTTCTGGTGACTGGAAAATTACATACTTTATACATAACACTAGTTTATGCCTATTGATTTCAATTTAAGTGTATGTCTATTATTCACGGCTTATCTGTTTAATTATATATGCACGCATGATATATCCAACCTTCTACGAGAGATAACTATATAACCATACACACACACACACACACACACACGTGTGTGTGTGTGTGTGTGTGTTGTACTACCCAAAAGAAAACTCCAGTCATTCAATACTTCTTGAATAGGGAGGAGGCAGACCCAACAACTATTTAATACCTCAATCCCGAAGGAGGGCCCTTCGTAACGTAATCGCTGGTCAACCGGCCCTTAACTACGATGGTCGATGACCTCTAAATATAATTTTGTAATTTAATTAGTCGTGTTACTAACGCATCTCGAAGACTTATATATAGGTTAACTAGCCTGATAAACAAACAACTAATTAAACTTTGAGGTCTTTGTGTATCCCATACGGATTCAACACTAGAGAGCAAAATCTGTCAAGGCATAACCCAAGTCTTTGCTAATGACCGATCGGCACCATGGGTAGTCAAAACCTATATGCCAGTCATACTTCTAAATAGTGGTTTACCAACAACACTGACATAGTGTGACGACCCGGAATTTTGAGCAATATCAATTTAATAATCTTTGATAATAGTTAAATTGATTTGATCATTTTATATTATAAATTGAAAAGTTAAATTTATTTTAAAGATTAATAATAATAATTTGTTAATATCTATAAACACTTTCTGACAATATAAATAGGCAAGGTTCAATTCTTTTGAAGATTATAATAATTTGATTTGGAAATATCTATTTTGGTAAATAAGAAGTTTTTAATGTAATAAAACTTTATATTCAAATTGTAATATATATAAATGTATATATATTGTGATTTGATATTTGTTTTAAAATTTAATACGGAAATTAGTAAATTTAATGTTAGAATTTTTCTATTTGAAATATGTATATATATTTGTATATATATTTGAAATAGGGAAATTATTAATTTGAATGTAATAAGAGTTTTCAAACTTGAATATATTTACTTTTGAAATTTGAAATGATAATTTGATTTAATGTCTTTGAAATGATATTTGAAATTTAAATTTTAAATAATAAAGTTAATTTCTTATTTTATAAACATATATTTTAGCTTTTGTTTTTAATAAGATAAAGTTGTTTTAAAAATTTATATAAGGAGTTAAACTAAGTTTCTCAATTTATAAACAAATGATAAATTAGATTGATTAAAATATAAGTTGTTTAAAATGCCTATATGAATTTGTTTTTAAGATAATGAAAGCCTAAAGTTTATTTTTACAAGATAAAAGCATTTTATAATTATCTAACATTACATAAATGTATGTATGTAGATCAAATAGATTATTAATAAGGAAATAACATTTAAAAGAAAATTTAATAACACTTATAAAACCACATGTAAGTATATTAATGTATGTTAAAACACTTGTAATCATATTTACATAGGTGTAAGTAAATTAGAGTTTCATTGTGACAAATGGCATTCTCTTGTAAATATAATTTAAAATTAAACTTGTAAATATAAAACAAAAGTTTTCTTCAGCTAATAAAGAAAATAATATTATCTTCATCTCAACCAAACTAAATAAAATCAGAAAGAAGAAATCTGAAAAAAAAATTGTAAATCAAAAGAGATAAATGTAGAAAAAAAACTGTAAAACCTGAAAAAGGAAGAAATCTGGAATTCAAATTCTTCAAAGAGCTAGAGATTAAACATCAACATATAATTCAGTAATCAGCAGCATTCATATGTAAACTTCAATAGACAAATTCAGATTCAACAACAAAAGATTTGTATTCAACATGCAAAAGAGAATTGAAAGCCTGGGAAGCAAAATGCAGTTCTGTTCTATGTTTTCTGGAAAATTTACAGGTGAGTAAATAAATCTTTTAAAAACAGTTTGAACATTTGATTCATCTTGTTTCTATGATTTAATAACATGATGTTGATGGAATATTAGATTTTAAATTTGATTGCATGTTAAACTTTGTATATTGAATTGTCTGTAACATTATAAAGAAATGTCACTGTGTTATAACACAGTTTTAACATTTCATAATAAAATTCGATATCTAAATTTTTGATTTGAATTGGCCTATAAGTTGTAAACAATAGTTGTGTAGAATCATGCAATCTTCCTTCTAAAATAATTATAGGTTTTTATAATGGATATTTAGTTCGAATTTAGAGATTTACAGTCAAATTTGTAATTTGGGTCAAAACGAATTGAATAATTTTTTGAGTTTGAACTAGCTAATTGATTTCATAATGCCAAATTATGATTTTTGGAATTGGAATCATAATTTTTAGAGGCGGTTTTCGAGGGCAATTCGTAGTTGATCGGAAATGGAAGTTTGACCTTTTCCGGCGTCACGGTGAGTAGGGAGGGGTCGTGTTGGGGGTATGGAGATAGAGTGGCCTAGGGCGGTCTCCGAAAAAATACAGAGGGGGTCGGCCGATGGCCATGGAGGTGGCGGGAGGCAATTGTATTTTGGTGCCCTAGTTTTTGTTTAGCATGGAACCGTGGTGATTTCATCGCCACGAGATGACCGAGCGTTACGGGTTTTGGGTTGATGGAAGTAAGGTTGGAGATGAGTTCACGGCTGAAGGTGGTGGCACTCAAGGTGGTCAGATTGGAGAGGGGAACTCGGTGGCAGTGATGAAGTGGAAATATGGCTTCAGGAATTTGGGGGTTCGAATGCTCGTATTTCGATTCTTGATCGAAATTGGATTTCTGGGTTTCGAATTTTGATATTGGGGACGAGAGAGACTTGAGGGAGGTTAGCATGGAGATCAACGTTGATCGGCGTGGTGGTGCACATTTACGTGCACATTTACGTGCACATGTTCGTGCAACTGTGATGTCGCGTTTGGGGTTGGGGAAGAAGAAGAAGGAGACTCAAAGATGGACTCGTGTTTTTGTTGTGTGGGACTCGAAGCAGGAAGATAGGTGGGAAGCACGGGGTTGACGCGATAGTTTCGTGAGGGATACTCGGGTTTGTTGCTGTGTTTGCCGAGTGTAGCTCGAGTTTGTAATGCAGCTTTGGTTTGCTTCAAAGTTTTATTATATAAAGCAATGTTTAAAGATTTTGGAAGCAAAAGGAATTTGATTTATAGATTTAGTTAAAGTTTATAAAAATATAAACAAGCTTTCTCTTATAACTAATTTGGTTTCGAAGTTAAGTTTTCATAAATTTTTATATTCTAAAACATAAAGGTAAAAATGAAATAAGTGGATTTTAATAATAAGCATTATATTTTATTTAATCACTTTGGAAAGTTCAAACATTTTTAATTTTGAATGTTTCAATTGTTTTAGTTAAAATTGATTCCTAAAGTATTTTATTTTAATAAGTTAAATAATAAAGATTTAGAGATCAATAAAAATAAAGATTATCTTTAGTTATTTTGAATTTTGATTTAATTAAAGATAATTAAATTTGGAAAGGTAATTAAGATAATTAAATTATTAACCATTAAAGGTTATTGGTTAATAAAAATAATTTAAATTAGATAATGGTTTATTTTTAAGAATCTTTTTAAATAAGAAGTTAAAGAATCATTTAATTAATTTAAATGATTAAGTTAAATAATTAATTAAATAATTAATTAGTGATTAATTAAGATAATCACTTATGGGTTAATCTAATATAATTACTTAGGAAGTAATTAAGTAATTAAGTGGTTAATTACTAAAAGTAATTAAGTAAAAGTTAATTACTTTATTAAAAGTAATTAAGTAAATGTGATTAAGGATTAATCATTTGAGTTATTAATCAAAGTATTAATTAATAAAATTAATTAAAGGTTTAAATTATTTAATTAATGGTTAATTAATGAAAAGGTTAAGAATAATTAATTAGTATGATTAATTATTTGTTAAAGTAATTGATTAAGAAAGAAATCTAATTAATGGAAATAATTGATTAATTGTTAATTAATAATTTAAGAATAATTAATTTATAATTAAGTTTTAAATTACTAAATGTAATTAAAGTAATTAATTAAAAGTAATTAATTAAAAAGAAATTAATCAAAAGTGATTAATTTAAAAGTAATTGATCAAAGGTGATTAATTAAAAGTAGTTGATTAAATATGATTAATTAAAAGTAATTAATCACGAATGATTAAAGGAAAATTAAGAAATAATTATCAAGGTAATTAAATAATAATTAATCAAGGTTGATTAATTTAAAAAGGTAATTTAGAGGTAATTACTTGGTTTAATTTAGAAGTAATTAATTAAGATGATTAATTAAATTTGTAATTAAGGAATAATTATTTAAAGTAATTAATTAATAATTAATCAAGGTTGACTAATTAAAATGGATAATTAAGTGATGTTTAGTTAATTAATTTGTAATTAATTAATGAATTGTAATTTGGATTGAAGATAATCCAAATGATTAAGGATTAATTTAATTTAGGAAGAATTAAATTAATTAAGTTTGAATCAAACTTGATATGAGTGATGGATGATTGGTTGATAAGTATCATTGAATGAGTTAATGATATTGGATGTTATCGGATGTCATTGGTTGATATGTAATGATATGAATGTGATATATCTAAGATGTGATATATATGCTGCTTTGTGATATGTATGGATGAATGCGATAATAATAGATTATCTATCTGTGTAATGTGAATCATCCATTTATGTTAAGTGATATTTCTGAATATCTATTGTTTAAATCCCTTAAGTATAACTTGGACATTAAAATGGCGTTTGGTTTCGGCGAGACCGGGATCGGGTTTCCATATTTGGATATCCAAAAACCACACCGATTCCAATTAAACGTTAGGTCGTTAATCCAAATGGAGCAAGTGAAGACTCGAGGTGTAAGAGCTATACGTCAGTATAACTCTGTGGGTGATTCCGTAATGAGTTTGACGGAATAGTGCTTATAGATTTGAGTTGGAGGTTTTAGAGTGCAAGGGCTATGGTCGTTGACTCTGAGGGTGATTCCAAAATGAGTGCAACGAGATAGTGCCTTCGGTTTTATTCGAACCCAGAACGAACTTGTATGGATTGAATGCTTTCAGCACATCGTCAGGCGGGCGATGAGCATTCTAAGATAATTGGTCCTATAAAGGTAATCGCAGCCTCAAGCCTCATCAACCGGGAATGGCTAAAACAGGGGAGGTGCAGCAAGGCTTCGTGGGTCGCTCCCACTGGAGAGCAAGATACATCCCTGTCTAGAAGTTCCTTTATATTTCAGCTGTGTGGACGGTTGGTCTGCAGCCAACTGCGGGGTGGTCTTGTTCGGGACTGTTCAGTAAGGAATGGTTCCGGCCTTGTGTTGCAGGGGATGAAGGGAGTAATCCTCGGTACGGTGATCTACGCCACGTACTGTGACGGGCGGTACCCCAGTAGCCCTGCCATTGATGGAAACCCATTTTCCCTACGAGACCCTACGATTTTGTTTGTATTACCCACTTTTGTGGCTAGTAGCTGGAATTTAATAGATGTAACAATTTCGGCTATTTCATATTTATTTGAAAACCCTAGACACTATTATAATATCACTGGATTTCCTATCAAATGTTTTGGTTAGCGTAAGGTAAAAACTTTTCCATGTTTATGTGTGGGAAGTCTTACGTGATACCTTTTCTTTTCAAAGGTTTCTCTAAAGTTAAGTAATCTTAAACCGTTTACTCACACCAGACCCCTGTCTGACCCGAGTGTTTATTTTCTGTTTTATTAAACTCTTGGGTACTCATATTATATATGAGTAGTCAAGTGATTCAGGTTATCTCTTGTCGAATTTTGGAGGAGCTTTGGAGCAGGAGGCTTCAGCGTGTAGATATATGGTTAGAGTTTCCGCTGTGTGTTATTCTGTGCTGATGTCTTGTATTGTATTAGACAGAAATGATATAACTGTCTAAATAGAGATGTTTAGTTGTGTACTCTGATGTATATGATACTATGTATATGTTCTATATATATTTAAATCGTTCCGCTGTGAGATTCTGATGTGTTGTTTTCTTTTCTTCTCTTTCTTTTCTTCTTCTATCCCTTTCTTTCTTAATTAGTGATGCGATTTTCCGGGAGTGGAAAGTCGGGTCGCTACACATAGCCCGCCGACCCTCACAGTCAAAATCTCATTTAGACTTTCTTAATATAAAGCAAGGAAAATTGCTACTCTAGTTACTTACTACCTCATTTAAAATTAGCGGTCAAATGGGTTCGGGATGATGGTGCATCCGCTATTGATTTGGAAGAGGATGATGATTTGAACTCCACCTTTTCAGTTGGAATAAGAGTTATAGAAATCTACGTTGTGAGAGTGGAACATGAAAATGTGGTTGAAACACAAGCGCCAGTAATCTTTAGGGATGAATATACGCACACCACACAGTTACAAGAAACATAATGGTCGGCGTATCCGTCGTATCTTTCAAGCCATCAAGATGAAGAGTTTACAAACTTACTTCACAAGTACATCGGAATGGTTGGAGTCTCTTCTAGTCAGGAACAAAATATGATGTGGAACGTTATAGATCCAAATCAGTCGCAAGCGTTTGAAAAGTGAGTACCATTATACGTTGGCACTTGTATTTTGACTTATATTAATGCAAAATATATGACCTTTGTTTTTTGTCTTCCTAACGTCAAAGATACATTTACTGGTTGTGATGATGATGGTGTCGATTATCATGTTGATACTCCATACGAGATTTGTGGCCAATTGGATAGCATGGAAGTTGCTTGTGCGGATGATGAGGATATAACGTAGATACATCAAATGGAAGTTAACAATGATGCAATCGTATATGCAGACATTGAGGAGGCTGATGATGTAAATGCGAAAGAAGAACAAATCACATATGAAGAGGCTCTAGCGGATGATTTATGCACGACATCAATGATGGTGAAATCAATAATGAAAAATTGTTAACTAGACATGGAAGTTTTTGAAAGATAATGTGTGAAGAAAGGTCCACGAGTTGGGTTGATTTTTGAAAGTAAACAGAAGCTTGTTGAACAATTATGTGGATGGGCAATTAGATGTATAGTTTCATTTCAAGTTCTGAAATCGCATGCAAATCAATACACAGTCCGTTGTGATGTAGAAGAAACGTGCCCTTGGCAAGTTCATGCAAGCCTTTTGGTAAGAAAAAATTCAAATTGGTGGAAGATAACTACATATGGTGGCGAGCACACTTGTTTAAATACAACCATCAACTCGAACCATCGATAGGCAACTGCCAAGTTTATATCTAGCAAAATACTTCCGTTGATTAAAGCTGAAACAAAAATGACTGTAAGAACTGTTCAAGAGACAATGTCTAACAAGTTTTATATTAAAGTGAGTTATTTTAGAGCCTGGCACGGACTGTAGAAAGCTGTTGCAATGATTTATGGCGATTGGAAATCGTCGTATGCAGAATTGCCGAAATATCTTAGAGCCTTACAACATACCAACCTCGGAACGATATATGATGTTATTCATAGTCGTGGTGTTTTTGATGGTGCTTTTTGGGCTTTCGGACCTTCTATTCAAGGCTTCGACCACTGTCGACACATATTGGCTACTGATGGCACTCATTTATACGAAAAGTATCTGGGTACATTACTAGTAGCAACTGAGGTGGATGCAAATCAAGGGCTATTTCCTTTAACTTTTGCTATTGTACAAGCAGATTCGTGGCAAACACGGAGTTGGTTTATTCGTTGCATATGAAGTTATATTCCATCCGTACCTACTAGATGTATCACCTTTATCTCGGATCGTATGAAAGGAATTCCACGTGCGCTTAGAGAAGCTTGGCCAATTGAACATCATCATCGCTTTTGTATCCGTCATATTAAAGCAAATTTCAAGAATGCGGGGTTCGGTACGGATGAGCTACAAAATTTATTACACGCATGTGCCATGGCATCGAAGGTCTTAAATTATAATGATCTTCAAAAACAGTTGAAGGATGTAAATCAAGATGCCGATGCACGGATTAAAAGAAGTTTGGAAAACCAGGAATCAAGCTGGGCTCTTTGTCATGATGGCGGTGTAAGATTCAATATGATGACAAACAACGTTTCCGAAAGCTTTAACGGTGTGCTTAAAGGAACTAAGAATTTACTTGTTAGATCATTGGTTACACGAACGTTTCACCGACTGAGCCGTTACTTTGTCGAACGACAAACTCAAGTGGAAGTGTGACGACCCAAAATTTTCGAATATTTGAAATCGGAATATTTAATTAATTTTAAATATTCAAAGGTTAAATTTTAACTCGAATTTCAAATATTAATAATTATTGGATAATTAATTGTTGAATTTAATTATCAGAATTGGTAAATTAATGATCTGGAGTTTTAAGCCGGTTAAAAATAGTTTGAAGGATTGAAAAATTTACATTGATAGTATTGAAGGTAATAGAACTTTTAAAAATTGATTTAAGGATGTTTAATTCAGTTTTGAAATTTTATCGTTTAAAATGAATTTAAAAATAGCCTTTCGAGGCACAGTCTCAGAATTTAACGAAACCAGTTCCATTGGGTCCGTAATATTGAATTGTTACCGGATTTCAAATTTCGTAGCTTTCGGAATTAACGTGTGATCGTACGAGGTATAAACGCTTAGACGATAATTATCGATCTAACTTAAATATCTATATCTGAAGGAAAATCAAATCACAACCGACTTTCTTTCGTTTCCGTGTTCCCTCTTTTAATAACATCACGCAACTATCAAATCGTGTTCCCTCTAGCATCACGCGACATTTAAGAGCATGCTACCCTTCGTCCTTAATGTCGCACCCCTCCCCTTCTTTTCAAACCCAAAACCAAATAATGAAAAAAAGGGCCGAGCTACCTAATGAAAATCTCGTCCTCCCTCCTCTCTTCGCCCACAACGACCTCAATCGAACGAAGTAAATTTCAATCAACTTAAATTTCAGATCAAGCTTAAGGGTGGGGGCTTCCATTCTAAATCGAATCGGGGCTCGAGCCATGGTGCTCTCGAAGTCGCGTGAAGCTAGGAGGCGCGATGAATCATTCGAGTTAAAGGGTGATCTCGAGCTCGTGTTCAAGGGCTTGGCCGGAGTTTGGTCGTGATTTGGGGTCGCGCGCAGCTCGGTAGGGTAGGGTTTTGCGATGGAGGCCGCAGTTCTGTGACGTTGAAGACGCGAGGATCGCAGCCTTCGATGAGGAGGCTCGGCGATCTGGGTTTGGTATGACTTCTGTTTTATTTCTAATTCATTCGAGCTTGTATAATTTTTATAGCAGTAAGTTGAACATGTTGTTAACAGTAAATCAGAAGATACATATATATGTATCCATATAGATATACACTTATAATTTATTAGATGTATATAAAGGTAAGGTTTTGAAATGGGAAGTTTTAAATTTTTAAGAAGTTTGTATAAAACCAGATTTACAAAATCTGTGTAAAGTATTTTATATGCAGTTTCAAAACGAAAATAAGTAAATAAACGTATAGAATGGTAATATAAATTATTTTTATAGGTGTAGTTTCAAAGATAATGTTTTGGGAAATTATATAAGGATTTGAAAAAAAAAGAAGAGAATTTGTGTTGAATTTAAGCTACTAGTTAAAATTTAATAAAGTAAAACTTGTAATAAATTGTTTTGGTTAATTCACATGCCAATAAATCATGAATTGTTTATTCAAGGTCAAATTTGTGAGGGAACGAGTCGAGATTGGATCGGATTGCGAAACAAAAAGAAGCAAAGGTGAGTTAATCTCACTCATCTGGTATAATTTAAATTTAAATGGTTAAATTTAAATAATTGATTGAATGATTGGATTTGGTGTGTTATATCCTATATAGTAGTATATAGTATATCTTGAAATGATTGATTTCCCGCATTATATAGCGGATGAGACCCTATACGCCGCATAATAGCGTATGATATTATATAAATCCCATATACCGCGATATTCCACCTCAAAGTGGAACTGGTATTTTATATTGTGCTAATGTCTGTGGATGCAGGGAAACAGGTTGGAGGGATCCAACAGGATTCCTCAACATTTATTTAAATTATTTAATATTTCTGTTGTGATCATTTGATATTCTATGATGAATTATATTGGGATATTGAATGTTATGGTGTGATTGAAAATATTTGGGTATAATGAGTTAACAAATATATATAAATTGGATTTTTGAAAAGACAATAAAAGGGTGGAGCTTAAGTTAAATCATTGTAGTAAATTTGAATAAATTAAGAATGAACGGGAAGGAATGAAAGTGTAATTAAGATACTAATAAATAAATAATTTCGAGTATAGAAAGGGAAAATTTGAATAAATGGAGGAATGATGAATTGTCAAACTTAAGAGAAATTATTTAAAGGAATAAAGAATTTATTTTAATCCAAGGGTAAAAATTTAACTTAAAAGAAAAGGAAGGAATTTAGAAAGTCTGAAATTCAAGTTTTTTTCAGTTTAATAATTTTAACTCATAATAAAGAAAAGAAATCTGAAAGTTAATGGATTTTGAAATAATAAAGTAAGAAAAGAAAATTATTTCAAAGTGAAGTAAATTAAAAATCAACTGTAAATCAAAAATTGATTTAAGTGTTTGAAATTGGAAATTTAAAGGAAATGAGACTTTAGGAATTTATAAACTGGGTTTATAAAAGTAAAGTAATATATATCAAGGGATATTTGGAAAGAATAAATTCAAGATGGGAATGTATTAAAGGAATGAGAAAATTTGTTTAAAAATAAATAGTGATTTATTTTTTTGAAGAATGTGAAGAGAAGAATATTTCGTTGGATAGCCAAGTACGTCTTCAAAGTAAATTTTTAAATATAAGTTAAAAGCTTTAATGATGTTTTTAAAAGTATGTTTTAGGAAATTTATTATTTCTAATATTTAAATTTTAAAGTAAATATTTTCAAATCTATTATTGTAATAATTATTTAAAGTCGACTAGTATTTGTTAAAAAGTGAAAGCCTAGTTTTATCTTTTATAAAGTAACCTTATTTTCAAATATTTATGTACTATGTATTCTTAATAAATTATTGAAGTAGTTTTAATATAAATGTTTTAAAGTATATTTCAAGTAAAGCATTTTAAATTATTTTAAAAATCTAAAGTTTTGTGCTTGGTAATTTCAGTGGAAATAGAAATATTTGGGAAATTTATTCTATAAAGGAATATAGTTTGAAACTGTTTTCAAAAGGGTTTGAAAGTGGAAATGTATCTGGTGGAGATATTTTTGGGATTAATAAATGATTTGGGAGATTATTTATTGTTTGATGGATGTGGTGAAATATTAATTGATAGTTAAATAACCGACTATCAATATTGGCCAATGCGCTGATCGTTTCGAAGAGACCGGGATCGAGATTTATTTCTCGAAAACCACTTCGATCCGGTTTGTACGCTTCGTGGGAAACGATTCGGAGTCGAAGATGGGGCAGTGAAGTGCAAGGGCTAGTCGCTACTAATCCTGAGGATATTTCCAAAATGGATGTAGTAGGAATAGTGCCTTCGGTTCCTTTCGAACCCGGGACGGACTTGTATGGATGAATGCTTGCGAAACATCGTCAGGTGGACGATGGGCATTCTAAGGGATATTGTTCTTAAAAGGTAACGCTTAGCCTCAAGCCTCATCAGATGGGAATGACTGAAAATCAGGGGTTATGCAGCAAGGCTAGGTGGGTAGCACCCAAGCAGGGTGAGGTCATCTCCGTCTAGATGTCCCTTATTATTTCGGCTTAGTGGGCGGTTGTTGATCCCAACCGCGGGGTGATCTCACTCGGGATTATCCAGTAAGGGGTAGTCCCGGTCTTGTGTTGCAGGGGAGCGGGCGTACTCCTCGGTACGGTGATCTAGGCCCCGTACTGTGACAGGTGGTACCCCAGTGCCTAGTCATTAGTTGGAAATCCATTCTCCCTACGAGCCTTGTACGAGTTTTGTTTGTATTACCCACTCTGTGGCTAGTAGCTGGAATTTAATAGATGTAACAATTTCGGCTATTTTATAAGTACTTGTATATAGGCCCTATTATAATATCAGAGGATTTCTATAAAAATGTTTTAGCTATCGTAAGGTAAAAACCCGACATGTTTATTTATGGCGTTGTCTTACGAGATGCTTTTGTTTTCAAAGGATTTTTGAAACTTTAATAATCAATTGGGTGTGATTTTCTAATGCTGGTATTCCAGACTGAATCAGGTGTTATTTAACTGTAATGCTCGGGTCAGACCGAGTATTATAGGATACAGGAGATGCTGTGGAGCTCTGGAGACGAGCTGGATGACGATACGTACTCCGTATTTGTTTATATATATATATATGTTCCGCTGTGTTGTTTAGTTGTGTAACCTGTTGTATGTTATTGAGTTTGAGCAGTGATTGATGTACTCTGATAATGTAATATATAAACAGAGATATATTTGATTTGAGTAAAGATCATTTATTATCTATTATATTTTATTTCGCTGCGATGGTTAGATTCTCATGTCGTTTTCTATTTTCTTCTTCTACCTCTTCTTCTTTAATCCAAATGGTTCGTATTTCTGTGCAACTTGAGTTGATTGACGTAGAATAGTGTTGATTCAAGGGGTACGGATTTGCGGGTTGTTACACTTGGTATCAGAGCTTAGGTTGATGATAACCTTTGCTCTGGTGGGAAATTACTCATTGAAATAGAGTCAATAGTACTCTAGAATGAGTTTGAGCGTATTAATAGATATGAGCGCGTATTTGTTAGTGGATATAAAATGATTTTATATTGTGTTGATTGGTTTATTGAGTAGTTTATGGATTCTGGTCAATACGAGTAATTAACGTTATTGATAGGGATCTTTAAACACTTGATTAGAACAATTCGACACAGTATTGTTTTAAAGTAGGGTAAATGAAATAATTTTACCCAAATTATTTTTGTATATGAAAGAAATAATTTTCAGAAATTATTATAGTATTTGGATGCTTGATTGTTAAGGAATGATAATACTAAATTATTAACGCTATTGTGTAAAAATTGAATAAGAATTGAAACTTATAACCAAAGTTGAAAAATAAATTTATATAACAAAATGGAATTTGAAATATAGATTATAAATGTAATTTGTAAATTGAAATAACTTCATATATAAATAAGATTATAATTTTTAATTAGAATTCCAGAGAATGAAAATAAATTAAGATGAAGATTCCAGAGTAAGGGTGGAATTTTGGGGGAAAAGTTTAAATTCCTCTGGATTTGGAAATGGTTTTCAAAACTTTTGGAGAAATAATAGTGGTATTATTTCAGGAATATTTTTGAATTGAAATTGAATCTGGTGAGGTTTGAAATTAAGAATATTTGAAATGTTTTTAAAAGGATAAAAGCATCGAACTCTTTCGGTCGCTGGAAAATAATTGCGGTGATGACTGCAGCATCATCGATGTTCATTTTCGAGTTTCTAGAAGAGAAATTGCTACCAAATTGTTTTAAATTGGAATTGTTTGCGAACTGGGTTTTGTTTTGAAATTCAAAGAGATAATTGAATTTACCAAAGAATTTTGGATATAGTTGAATTCAAAGGTGATATTGAAATTTTGGAAAATTGTTTAAACTCTGGAATCTTGTTTAAAATGTTTATGGAATAATAAAAACATATTGGCTAAATAAAAAGGTATTTCCGAGTTAAAAAAATGTGGATGAGATTGATTGTAAATTGATGAAATATGGATAAATAAGTTGTGACTTATAAGATTTAGAAGTGGAATAAATAAGCCAAAATAAAATTGGTAAATGAAATATGGAGATGGAACTTGAATGGGTAAATGCAAGTTGAATACCAATTTGCGGTGATAAATGTTTGGTTTGTAAATAAATGATGTAATCAATATGGATGGTTCCAGGATTTATAAATGGATTCAAACAAATGAATGTAAATATGGAATGTAAAATGAAATAGAATGAATATTCTATTAAGTAAATATCATTGAATTTGCATATAAATAATTGTCGTGGACGCAAATGAGATTGTATAAAATCTATGAGTTAATATAGGCAATAAAATTGATTTTTGAATCAATTGTAATCATGGTGAGTTCGTTTGGATTACTTGAATTGAATGTAGAAATAAAGTGTAAACCATTTAAATGGAACGGAATAAGAATGTATTGAGTAAGATGGTGTGTAAATGGATTGAAGGCATGTAAATTCAAGTTGAAACCTTATAAATTCACTTATGGGAAGTGTTTAGTGCATATTGTTTATGTTATGCATGTGGTTAGATATTGAAATGAAGTGAAATGTTAATAAACTTTCTATATTCGTCACTTACATGTTTAATTTGAGTAAGTACAGGTTTTGGAAGCCGTTTAACTGGTTTTGACTGCGCTAATTGCTTAAATAAATAGCCGCTTGCTCAAAAATGCTAAATAAGGTACGCTTACGCAAAAATTCAAAATAGGAGATATAAACCGCATATATTGATATATATTGTGATTTCCGGCCTGAGGCCGATGTATATATATTTTTGTGCATCCTGCGATATCGCAGAAGTCCCTTCGTGCAAGGGAGACTCTGCCAAAATTTTCCGTAAATTTTGGGAGTTAGAAAATTTTTGAAAATTTTGAAAATTTTCACTAATAACAAATGATAAAAAAATTGTTACCAAATGAAATTGGAACCGAATAATTAAAATCTATTTTAAACGTGAATGTAAAGTAAGTGAAACCGAAGTAACTAAAGAAAGTAAAGTTGCAAATAAACTTTTATTTTGAAATTTAAAGTAAAATTAATTCAATATTCAAAGTGGAAGCCAAATGGAATTCAAATGAAATTGTAAAGGCAAAGGAATAAAAATGAATAGTAATAAAATAAACTTGATGGTAAAGTGAAAATTTATGTAAGAAGTGTATGAAATGTTTATATTAAACTTAAGGATTGAAAAATGAAATTCTTAAGTAAAGTTGGTATTGGAAAAAAAAATTATTCTAAGTGGATAATTGCATAAAGGGTTGAACTGGAAATGGTGAGATGGGATAATTGTGAATACATGAATGATAATCAAAAATGGATGTGAATGAAGAGGAAATCGATAAAATTGAAAATCAATTGGAATTTATACGTAGGATGTACGTATATTATTTATTCGCATAGCTATTGATCCAGAATTCGAGCATAGAATTTCGAGATAGTTATATCGATCCGAGTTAGGATTTTTCACTCGAATTTCGACGGGGAGCCTGGATATGGAATTTTGATTGATTCTGAAAATTCTCTATCATAGTTATGACTATGCAAGGAGAATGACGGTTTCCGATCAAGAAACCAGATCCGAGTCCGCACTAGGAAGTCGGGTGGACGATACTAGTTCGGAAGAGGAATTATGTGATCGAGTAAGCGATCAGATTTGGTATTGTGTACGAATGATATAGGTACATCGTACGGACTTAAATGGAATGAATATTGAAATTTTGTAGGGAAGTCGATAAAATAATTTTGAATGTTGTGATTGGATATAATTGTTAAACAGGATTCACAGGTATTATAAAGGAAAATGGAAATTGGTTTTGATTTCAGAAGATAAATTTGACTTGCCCGACTAAAAAGGTATGTATTTAAATTTCTGAATGAAATTTGATTTGGGTTTTTGATCTAGCCACTTGGCTTTTTGTTTTCTTTTTGGATTTAGGAGGCCGTAGAGCCATTTTGTAGTTGTACCGAGCTAGCCGCGCAGAGGAGACGCTGGTAAAAATTTTCGGAAATTTAGGGAGTTAGAAAAATTTTGAGAAAATTTTGATAACTTAAAATTTGAATTTAAGTTTAAATTTGAATTGATAAGTAGGTGATATTGTTTGGGACTTATGGATAAGTTTGAAAGGTTAGAAAGGAAGTTGGGGTGTCTTTGATAAAAAGATTGTTTTGGCAAGTTGTTAAAAACTGTTTGGGTTTGAAAAGATAGTAAATGGGTTATGGATCATTCTTCCTAACTAGTAATTTCGGGGACGAAATTCTTTTAAGGGGAGAGGAATGTGACGACCCAGAATTTTCGAATATTTGAAATCGGAATATTTAATTAATTTTAAATATTCAAAGGTTAAATTTTAACTCGAATTTCAAATATTAATAATTATTGGATAATTAATTGTTGAATTTAATTATCAGAATTGGTAAATTAATGAATCTGGAGTTTTAAGCCGGTTAAAAATAGTTTGAAGGATTGAAAAATTTACATTGATAATATTGAAGGTAATAGAACTTTTAAAATTTGATTTAAAGATGTTTTATTCAGTTTTGAAATTTTATCGTTTAAATTGAATTTCAAAATAGCCTTTCGAGGCACAGTCTCAGAATTTAACGAAACCAGTTCCATTGGGTCCGTAATATTGAATTGTTATCGAATTTCAAATTTCGTAGCTTTCGGAATTAAGTGTGATCGCACGAGGTATAAACGCTTAGACGATAATTATCGATCTAACTTAAATATCTATATCTGAAGGAAAATCAAATCACAACCGACTTTCTTTCATTTCCGTGTTCCCTCTTTTAATAACATCACGCAACTATCAAATCGTGTTCCCTCTAGCATCACGCGACATTTCAGAGCACGCTACCCTTCGTCCTTAATGTCGCACCCCTCCCCTTCTTTTCAAACCCAAAACCAAATAACGAAAAAAATGGCCGGGCTACCTAATGAAAATCTCGTCCTCCCTCCTATCTTCGCCCACAACGACCTCAATCGAACAAAGTAAATTTCAATCAACTTAAATTTCAAATCGAGCTTAAGGGCGGGGGCTTTCATTCTAAATCGAATCGGGGCTCGAGCCCTGGTGCTCTCGAAGTCGCGTGAAGCTGGGAGGCGCGACGAATCGTTCGAGTTGAAGGGTGATCTCGAGCTCGTGTTCAAGGGCTTGGCCGGTGTTTGGTCGTGATTTGGGGTCGTGCGCAGCTCGGTAGGGTAGGGTTTTGCGATGGAGGCCGCAGTTCTGTGACGTTGAAGACGCAAGGATCGCAGTCTTCGATGAGGAGGCTCGGCGATCTGGGTTTGGTATGACTTCTGTTTTATTTCTAATTCATTTGAGCTTGTATAATTTTTATAGCAGTAAGTTGAACATGTTGTTAACAGTAAATCAGAAGATACATATATATATGTATCCATATAGATATACACTTATAATTTATTAGATGTATATAAAGGTAAGGTTTTGAAATGGGAAGTTTTAAATTTTTAAGAAGTTTGTATAAAACCAGATTTACAAAATCTGTGTAGAGTATTTTATATGCAGTTTCAAAACGAAAATAAGTAAATAAACGTATAGAATGGTAATATAAATTATTTTTGTAGGTGTAGTTTCAAAGATAATGTTTTGGGAAATTATATAAGGATTTGAAAAAAAAGAAGAAGAAGAGAATTTGTGTTGAATTTAAGCTACTAGTGAAAATTTAATAAAGTAAAACTTGTAACAAATTGTTTTGGTTAATTCACATGCCAATAAATCTTGAATTGTTTATTCAAGGTCAAATTCGTGAGGGAACGAGTCGAGATTGGATAGGATTGCGAAACAAAAAGAAGCAAAGGTGAGTTAATCTCACTCATCTGGTATAATTTAAATTTAAATGGTTAAATTTAAATAATTGATTGAATGATTGGATTTGGTGTGTTATATCCTATATAGTAGTATATAGTATATCTTGAAATGATTGATTTCCCGCATTATATAGCGTATGGGACCCTATACGCCGCATAATAGCGTATGATATTATATAAATCCCATATACCGCGATATTCCACATCGAAGTGGAACTGGTATTTTATATTGTGCTAATGTCTGTGGATGCAGGGAAACAGGTTGGAGGGATCCAACAGGATTCCTCAACATTTATTTAAATTATTTAATATTTCTGTTGTGATCATTTGATATTCTATGATGAATTATATTGGGATATTGAATGTTATGGTGTGAATGAAAATATTTAGGTATAATGAGTTAACAAGGATATATAAATTGGATTTTTGGAAAGATAATAAAAGGGTGGAGCTTAAGTAAAATAATTGTAGTAAATTTGAATAAATTAAGAATGAGTGGGAAGGAATGAAAGTGTAATTAAGATACTAATAAATAAATAATTTCGAGTATGGAAAGGGAAAATTTGAATAAACGAAGGAATGATAAATTGTCAAACTTAAGAGAAATTATTTAAAGGAATAAAGAATTTATTTTAATCCAAGGGTAAAAATTTAAATTAAAAGAAAAAGAAGGAATTTAGAAAGTTTGAAATTCAAGTTTTTTTCAGTTTAATAATTTTACTAATAATAAAGAAAAGAAATCTAAAAGTTAATGGATTTTGAAATAATAAAGTAGGTAAAGAAAATTATTTCAAAGTGAAGTAAATTAAAAATCAACTGTAAATCGAAGATTGACTTAAGTGTTTGAAATTGGAAATTTAAAGGAAATGAGACTTTAGGAATTTATAAACTGGGTTTATAAAAGTAAAGTAAAATATATCAGGGGATATTTGGAAAGAATAAATCCAAGATGGGAATGTATTAAAGGAATGGGAAAATTTGTTTAAAAATAAATAGTGATTTATCTTTTTAAAGAATGTGAAGAGAAGAATATTTCCTTGGATAGCCAAGTACGTCTTCAAAGTAAATTTTTAAATATAAGTTAAAAGCTTTAATTATGTTTTTAAAAGTATGTTTTAGGAAATTTATTATTTCTAATATTTAAATTTTAAAGTAAATATTTTCAAATCTATTATTGTAATAATTATTTAAAGTCGACTAGTATTTGTTAAAAGTGAAAGCCTAATTTTATCTTTTATAAAGTAACCTTATTTTCAAATATTTATATACTATGTATTCTTAATAAATTATTGAAGTAGTTTTAAAATAAATGTTTTAAAGTATATTTCAAGTGAAGCATTTTAAATTATTTTAAAAATCTAAAGTTTTGTGCTTGGTAATTTCAGTGGAAATAGAAATATTTGGGAAATTTATTCTATAAAGGAATATAGTTTGAAACTGTTTTCAAAAGGGTTTGAAAGTGGAAATGTATCTGGTGAAGATATTTTTGGGATTAATAAATAATTTGGGAGATTATTTATTGTTTGATGGATGTTGTGAAATATTAATTGATAGTTAAATAACCGACTATCAATATTGGCCAATGCGCTGATCGTTTTGAAGAGACCGGGATCAAGATTTATTTCACGAAAACCACTTCGATCCGATTTGTACGTTTCGTGGGAAACGGTTCGGAGTCGAAGATAGGGCAGTGAAGTGCAAGGGCTAGTCGATACTAATCCTGAGGATATTTCCAAAATGGATGTAGTAGGAATAGTGCCTTCGGTTCCGTTCGAACCCGGGACGGACTTGTATGGATGAATGCTTGCGAAACATTGTCAGGTGGATGATGGGCATTCTAAGGGATATTGTTCTTAAAAGGTAACGCTTAGCCTCAAGCCTCATCAAATGGGAATGACTGAAAATCAGGGGTTATGCAGCAAGGCTAGGTGGGTAGCACCCAAGCAGGGTTAGGTCATCCCCGTCTAGATGTCCCTTATTATTTCGGCTTAGTGGGCGGTTGCTGATCCCAACCGCGGGGTGATCTCACTCGGGATTATCCAATAAGGGGTAGTCCCGGTCTTGTATTGCAGAGGAGCGGGCGTACTCCTCGGTATGGTGATCTAGGCCCCGTACTGTGACAGGTGGTACCCCAGTGCCTAGTCATTAGTTGGAAATCCATTCTACCTACGAGCCTTGTACGAGTTTTGTTTGTATTACCCACTCTGTGGCTAGTAGCTGGAATTTAATAGATGTAACAATTTCGGCTATTTTATAAGTACTTGTACATAGATCCTATTATAATATCAGAGGATTTCTATAAAAATGTTCTAGCAATAGTAAGGTAAAAACCCGACATGTTTATTTGCGGCATGGTCTTACGAGATGCTTTTGTTTTCAAAGGATTTTTGAAACTTTAATAATCAATTGAGTGTGATTTTCTCACGCTGGTATTCCAGACTGACTCGGGTGTTATATAACTGTAATGCTCTGGTCAAGCCGAGTATTATAGGATACATGAGATGCTGTGGAGCTCTGGAGACGAGCTGGATGACGATACGTACTCCCGTATTTGTTTATATATATATGTTCCGTTGTGTTGTTTAGTTGTGTAACCTGTTGTATGTTATTGAGTTTGAGTTGTGATTGATGTACTCTGATAATGCAATATATAAACAGAGATATATTTGATTTGAGTAAAGATCATTTATTATCTATTATATTTTATTTCGCTGCGATGGTTAGATCTAATGTTGTTTTCTATTTTCTTCTTCTACCTCTTCTTCTTTAACCCAAATGGTTCGTATTTCTGTGCAACTTGATTTGATTGACGTAGAATAGTGTTGATTCAAGGGGTACGGATTTGTGAGTCGTTACAGGAAGAGTGGACGTCGCAGCTTGCACCTAGGTGGAAAGAATTAGCGCGGAGAAGAATGAAAGAATCGAGCCTCATATCTATAGAGAGATAAGGCTTCTTTGAATGGCAGGTGAAGGATGTGCATATATTTTATTATACGATGAATATCGAAGATAATATTGCCGAATATTCGTGCAACATGCTGACATTAGATCATTTTCCGTGCTCTCATGTAGTAGCGGCTTGTTCACGTGGTTCGGGTGGTGCTAATAGAGCGTATTTTGACTCAATCTCCACGTGGTACACAAAGGCTATGTATTCCGTAGCTTATGCTCCTTTTTTCCACCCTGTACCAGATCGTAGACATTAAAGCGTCTACAATGGTCCAATTATACAACCACCGCCCGTGCATAGAAATTCAGGTGGTCCTCAGTCTACTCGAATAAAAGGTTTCATGTGTTGGGGATGCGGATTAAGAATCTTAAGGCAGAAATAACACTAGAGTGGGGGGGGGGGGATAGCGTTTTAAAGAATATATGAACTATATGACTAAATTAAAACTTTCAACACAAGTCTAAAAAGAATTCTAACACAGAATGATCACAGAACATATAACAAATGCAAATAGTAAAGTAAAGCAAGTAAAAGGAAAGAACACACCGGATTTTATACTGGTTCGGAATCCTCCTACATCCAGTCCTGCACCAAGGCAATATCCTTGTACAGATTTTTATAAGCCAATATCCAAATTACAACCCTCAATTTCTAAGGCCTTGAGGAACCCTCCTATCTCCGAGTCTGGGGTAAACTCTCTTGATTTACGGGACACAAGATCACCCTTATACTTCTTAATAACAATCCTTTTGAATGGATAGACTCTATGGACTTTTTGAATACAAATTAATCCTATAACTCTGAATAGCACTTTGATCTTTTCTAGAATGACGGAGAATCAAATAGAGAGAGTATCTAAATGATTTCCTATTGAGAATTTGGCAGAATGATGGCACGATCTTTGAAATATGAAGTTTTATGGATATGGAATGGTGGAGAAGAAAGAGTGAAGAAAATAAGAAAGTAGTTATTAAAAAAATTCGTTTTGGGAGCCTTTATATAGATGCACAACATTCATAACCATTGGCGAAAGGTTTTTGAACGAATGGACACTTCTTTTGAAATTTGAATTTTGAATCCAACTGTCACCATGTCGACATGGGGTATCCCCATATGTCGACATCCCTTAGTTCAAAATTGTAGAGATGTTGTTTTGTAAAAGCATTTGAATTTAAAACAAGTTGAAACTTCTCTGAAGCAAAATAAAGTGTTTAAACAATATTTTGAGATAGAGAATGAATATAAAACATTATTTTAAATATATATATATATATATATATATATAATTGATATAGACCGTCAATTATATAAGTAATATTCAAAATCAGAATAAGTTTTGATGTTTTAAAAATAGAAGTTTTTTAAAATCAGAATGGAGGAATATTTCAAGGCTAAAACAAAGTTTGAAAACATTTTTGAAAACATGATTTTGAAAGCTAAAACATTTTGAAAACAGATGTAAAAACATTTTGAAAAATCTATTCAAACTGAAATTGCAAGAACCTTCCTACAGAGCTCCTCCATAGGACTCGAGAACTTGTACAAAGTAGTTTAAATGATTTTGATTTTCGTGGGTTTGTAAGCCACTTGTCGTAGGTTTGTAAGCTACTTGTCGTGGGTTTGTAAGCCACTGGTTTCGATAGAAATTAGGTTCCATCCCAAAAGAAAATTAGAAGAAAGATGAAAGTGCTATTATGAAGTTTTAACAAAATACTAGACACATATCTTGAGATCTTGATTCTCTAGAGTCTTGAATCTTGAATCTCTAATCTTCATCTTGATGCTTGAGTCTTTATACTGACCGGTCTTCGATAATACCTGCATACACTTCCTATATACATACATACATATATATATATATATATATATGAAAATGTTAGTATATATTTTATAAAGTAAAGTATAATAACTATATAAGGTTGTTGTCATCAAAACATCATCAACTCAGTTCCTAACAATCTCCCCCTTTTTGATGATGACAACCTTTATTTATAAAATATTCTTACCATACCATAACTCCCCCTTACTCCATGATTTCTTCTTAAAAATACAACTCCCCCTTACACCAAGCACATATATTTTTATAACTTTCTCCCCCTTTGTCATCAACAAAAAGGAATAAAAGATTTACCTGTTCTAAGATAATCAAGTATATATAGAATAAAAGTGTAAAGTGAACGTGTAAGTGATCAAGTGTGTGAGCATATATATAAGTGTAACTTGACAATCAAATCAATATCATACATAGCAAACCAAACATGTATAGTATATGAAGTTATATGCAAACCAAATCCAAATCGAACTTAAGTAAACAATTCAATCAAATCCTAATCAAATCTAAATCAAATCAAATCAAACAAACAAACAAACATACATAATGATCAGACATTCCTTGGGACTTCCACCCATCCATCTTCTCCAAAGGTAGGATCAGTTTTGATAACATCCCAATTATCTTTGTCGAGAGTGACCGGTGGATTTTCTTCGGGTTCGTCTTTGCTAAGGCTTGTTATCATCCAACGAAGTGCGTCGAAGTGTTTCTCTTGCTCTTTGATCATCTGCATTTGGCTTAATTCTAAGTGCCTTTGATTTCTAAGTATAAAAGAAAGAATATTCTTGAAAGAAGTAAGAGTTTCTTCAAGATTTTCACTTAAATTCTTAATTGGAGAAGCCATAATTTAAGAAATAAGTTGAAGTATGAGAGGAGATGAATAGAAATGGAGGTTGAGAAGTTTTTCTAAAAAAAATAGGTATTTATAGGAGTTATTGGCCGTTTAAAATGAATTGTCACTTGGTAGTTACCAGAATTTGAAGTTAGAAATTGTAACTACTTTCTGACTGTTATATGTCGACATGAGGGGATGAGGCATGTCGACATAGTCTAGACAGAATGACCAAGTTGAGTTATTTTTTGATTTTTAAGTTTATTTTTATACTAGTGGACCTATATAAACTAAAAATAAATAACTATCAGAGATATATGAAGCTGGAAAACAGAGAATAAGATAGCATTACTTATATTAGTTAACATTACATAATCTTAACTAAAAAAGTAGAAAATACAAAGATAAATAAACGATAGCTAGAGAGATAATGGGTAGGATTAGTTTGATGAAGATGATGATGAAGACAAGCCAAGTTTCCTGCCTATCTTCCCAAAGAACTTGTCGATCTTGGTGGAGATTTTATCCATTTTCTTGGTAATAGATCTCTTACTTTTGGTTTTGAGCAAGTATCTTTTGGTTCTTGAGTATGGTTTTGTTGGATGGATTGGCGGGTGCATGTGGATACTCTATACTTTCCAAAGAGGTATCTTCATCTTCCTCTTCTTCTTCAATTTCCATTCCTTCCCCTTCTTCTTCCTCTTCTTCTTCCTCTTCTTCCATCTCTTCATGAGCAAGTCTCTCTTCCTTTTCGGCAAGTGTTTCATATGGTTGAAACATAAGTGGGATTTCCATAAGAGAAATGTTCCCATGATTAAACACTTTCCTACTTACAAACTCTTCCTTTTTAACATCCACACCAAAATAATTGAAAATCCGAGTAAGGTAAATTCCATGATAAAGAGTGTTTTCTCCCATATTAAAATTTTTGGGTCTTAACTCATCCAAAATAGTTTGTGCCCAATTAATATTATATTTTCCAAAAATAGCAAAAAGAGCTTTGCACACTTTTGAGGTGGGATTATTGTAGTTTCCCGACCTAGGAATAATTGTGCGTTGAATAAGAAGGTTGACAATTCTTGCTTTTGGGCGGAAAAAGCGATTCTTAAAATCCATGTGGTCATCGCTTTCAAAAATGTGATGAAAAGTCTCTCGATCGGTTTCATTGATTTGAAATTCCGAGAGATTCATACCGGTAGATTTGCAACCCAAAATAGTACCCAAAATATCGGAATCCAAAACAATAAGTGTTCCTTTAACACTACTCCAAATTTGATCTTCATTTCCATTATAAAATCCACGATTTAGGTTTGCATAAAACATTTTGACAAGGTTTGGATAACAAACGAAATCATTTTGCTTCTTATCAATCAAGCTAAGAATGGAGTTTTCTTCAAAAAGTTGATCGATTTCATAAGAAGAAAAATCATCAAAAATGGCAAATTTTCCTATATTGACTTTACCATAGTTTACATAGCTTATGTAAGCTTTGATAGCCTCCGGGTCATTGAAAAGATCATTTTTGATGGATTTGGGCAGCCTCATAGTTGATGGGTTACTTGAGGAAGCCATTGATGAGTGTTTGAGAGGAGTAGAAGATAATGAAGAAGGTTTGAATTATGAGAATAAAGTGAAAAGAGATAATAAGAGAATAAAGCTAGCCCTTATTCCAAAAGTTAACATGCCTCAATCTGTATCTGAGTTCAGGCCCATTGCCTGTTGTAATGTAATATATAAATGTATTGCTAAAATATTATCTGCTAGAATGAAAAATTGCCTTGCTGGAATAATATCCCCTAATCAAAATGGTTTTGTTGCTGGAAGATCAATTATAGATAATATATTACTTTCCCAGGAACTAATTAAAGGCTACAATAGGAAAAATATTTCTCCTAGATGTTTTATGAAGTTGGATATCCATAAAGCTTATGATTCAATTAGTTGGGAGGCTATCATATCCAT
Source organism: Allium cepa (assembly GCA_030765085.1). NCBI lineage: Eukaryota > Viridiplantae > Streptophyta > Magnoliopsida > Asparagales > Amaryllidaceae > Allium > Allium cepa. The sequence continues at coordinate 595,820,374 of CM060928.1, forward strand.
TATGTCCAAGATGAACTTTCCTTTGCCTTTCTTAGCTTGGATATATACATGCATATCTACTGTTAATGTCTCCTTATCTATAAGTGGTGAATCATTTGGTTATTTTAAAATGCATAAAGGAATTAGGCAAGGGGATCCTATATCCTCTTCTCTTTTTATTTTAGTTATGGAGGTACTTACCCAATTAATTGGTGTGGAATGCCATAAAAAAAATATTGATTATCACCCAAAGTGTCAAAAATTTCAAATATCTACTTTAATGTTTGCTGATGATCTCCTTCTTTTCACTAAACCAAACATTAAATCTGTAACAAATGTTTTTACTACCTTACATATTTTTAATCAAATGACAGGCCTAAAAATAAATAAAAGTAAGTCTCAAATAAGTATTGCAGGGGTTTCAAATGTCATTTTCCAGAATATACTTCATGTTTCTGGGCTGCAAGCTATTGATCAAAATGCAATGCACCTTGGTGCTCCTATGTGTAAGGCAAGAATTTCCAATGCTCAATGTCTTCCTTTATATGAAAAAATAACTAATAAGCTTAATAATTATAATGGTACTAAAATCTCGCAAGCTGGTAGACTTGTCATCATCCAGAGTGTTGCCTCAGCTATGTGTGCTTATTATTTTAAACTTTTCATAATTCCTTATAAACTTATTAATATGCTGAATAGAGCCTTTAATCATTTCCTATGGCATGGAAATATTTTTTCCACTAAACTCATTCCTATTGCCTACAAGAAAATAATTGTTCCTTTAAACAAGGGTGGCCTGGGTATTATTAATCTAAAACTTTGGAACATTGCAACTACTTCTCAGCTTGTTAACAAATTGCTCAGTAGTAGTATGGGGATGTGGGAAAAATGGAATAGGCAATACAATCTTAAGGGTGGAAATTATTGGACTATGGAAGCTAAAAATTCTGATAGCTTTTTATGGAAAAAACTTTTGGCTAATAGAAGTTATTATTTGCCTATGGTGCAGTGCAATACTGTGAACTCTTTTTGGTACTCCCCTTGGTGTGCTCCAGGAATGATTCTATCTCAACATATAGACTATATCCTTTTACTTAACTCTGGAATACCCATCAATGCTAATGCTAATGATTTTTTTATAGATGGTGTGCTGCAATTACCTCATGTTAGTTCGCCTGAGCTAAATAACCTATGGTCCTCTATTACTGATGCTTATAAGCATGTGGATCAAGGTGGGATCAGCTGGAATGGTATTCATCACAGCATATCCATTGTTTACAGAACTATAATCCAAATGCATTATGATTCCTCTTTTCCTTGGCACGCTCGAATATGGAAGTTTGGATCTAAACAAAAGCACAATCTGCTGCTTTGGAAATGCCTGATGAATGCAATACACACTCAAGACAATCTTGTTAGAAGGCAATTAATCAATCACTCGCTCTGCATTCTTTGCAACAGAGCTGCGGAAAATGTAGGGCATTTATTCTTCAATTGCCACTTTTCTTTTCAGTTATGGAAGGAAGTTCTTCATAGAATTCACGAGAGACCTCCGCATCGAGATTTTAAGCTGGAATGGATTAGGATTTTCAATATAACTAGGTGGAAAACGATATCGACCAAACGAATTCTCACCTACCTCAAGCTTACGATAGCTGTGATATGGGACGAAAGGAACATGAGAAGATTTGCGCGGTCTTCTTCCTCTCTTTCTCAACTTCTTTTGAAAATTCCGCTGTAGCTATCGCGTTTTTTTTATTGGTTTATGGGTGGTTATGCTGATCAGTTATTTTCTTCTTAGATTGTATCGTGATTTATCATTTTCATTCTTCATTGTAATTTGACTCTGTTATAATTTAAGTGGACTGTCCACTATAAAAACAGGCTGGCTTTGCTAAAAAAAAAGAAGTATATTAAATAGATTCTCTAAAGTCATTTTCTCCGGTCAAGAGGTATCTTTTCAGAATTTTGAAGTAAGTGAAAAGGTGGAGGGAAATTCAAAAGTTTGAATTCAAATTTTGAAATCAAATTTCTGAGAGGCATGTCGACATGGGGTATCATGGCATGTTGACATGTGCCTGTTGAATTTGAAAGGAGGTGTTTATTTCTAAAATCTAATAAATTCCTAAAATCCTAAGAAAACTAATCTATATTCTATATCTATATTTAATTCCAGTAATAATATTAAATATAATAACATTAAAATATTTTAATATTTAAAATATTATTAAAATAATATTATTTTGAATTTAAAAATTCAAATTTCAAAGGGTGATTTTGAATTTAAAAATTCAAGAAATTGCAAACAAAATCAAAGCAAGCAAGCATCCAATAAAATTAAAATAAATGTGTACCTATTTTTAGATCCAAACTCCGATCGTCTTCTGATTCGAGAATAGCCGTGAAGCACAGATTTGAATTATCAGTTTTCTTCTCGTCATCACTGGATGAATCTGAATCGTCAAGAGTTGCTGCATATGCCTTCTTTCTTTTTTTGGTTGCTCGTTGTTTGGTTGAAATGTCTGTTTGTCTGGATATGGACAATCCATCTTGTAGTGCCCTGTTTTGTTGCAGTTATAGCATCTATCACCATTATTGTTGTTGTTGTAGTAGTTGTTGTTGTTGTTCTCCGAAGTATTTTTGGAATTTCTTGATCATTTCTTTTAAAGTTATTCATCTTTCTATACTTCAGAAATTTCCTAAAATTTCTGGTCATGAAAGCAATTTCTTCATCACTCTCTTGTTCTGAATCTCCAGTTGTTGCTTTGAATGTGATCGATTTCTTTTCCGTTGCCTTAGATTCTTTTCTCCCTTGTAGTTGAACTTCATAAGACATTAGATTACCGATTAACTCTTCGATCTTCATTTGACTAACATCATTTGCCTCTTCAATAGTAAGTGTCTTTTGATCCCATTCTGGAGTGAGTGAATTGAGTATTTTTCTGACTTGATCTTCTTCTGAGAAACCCTTTCCTAAAGCAATCAATGAATGTACAATATCTTGAAATCGACAATACATGTCGGAAATGTACTCATTTTCATGCATTTTAAACAATTGAAACTGGTTAGTTAATATGGAAATTTTAGTCCGTTTAACTTTGCTTGTTCCTTCATGAGTTACTTGCAAAGTTTTCCAGATTTCAAATGCAGACTTACAAACAGAGACTCTATTAAACTCATTCCTATCTAGTGAACAAAATAGTATATTCATAGCCTTAGAATTGTTTTGTGCAACTGTCTTTTGCTCAGTAGTCCACTGGGCAAAATTAGTAGTTGGTTCAACATATTCAATTTGTGTCATATTCCAAGTATCTAAACTTATGGATTGTAAATAAATTTTCGTCCTACATGCCTAATATGCATAATTACTGCCATTAAAAAGTGGTGGTCTGACAGTAGACTGACCTTCTATAAATGAACTAGTGTTAGTGCTTGTGTTGACAGAAGTAGTAGTGACAGGAGTGACATTACTAGTGTGTTGTGCCATTAAAACTTTTCAAAATTTCAGATTATGAAAACAATGAAAACCAATGCTCTGATACCAATTGTTGGGGATGCGGATTAAGGATCTTAAGGCAGAAATAACACTAGAGGGGGGGGGGGGCGAATAGTGTTTTAAAGAATATATGAACTATATGACTAAATTAAAACTTTCAACACAACTCTAAACAGAATTCTAACACAGAATGATCACAGAACATATAACAAATGCAAATAGTAAAGTAAAGCAAGTAAAAGGAAAGAACACACCGGATTTTATACTGGTTCGAAATCCTCCTACATCCAGTCCTGCACCAAGGCAATATCCTTGTACAGATTTTTATAAGCCAATATCCAAATTACAACCCTCAATTTCTAAGGCCTTGAGGAACCCTCCTATCTCCGAGTCTGGGGTAAACTCTCTTGATTTACGGGACACAAGATCACCCTTATACTTCTTAATAACAATCCTTTTGAATGGATAGACTCTATGGACTTTTTGAATACAAATTAATCCTATAACTCCAAATAGCACTTTGATCTTTAATAGAATGACGGAGAATCAAATAGAGAGAGTATCTAAATGATTTCCTATTGAGAATTTGGTAGAATGATGGCACGATCTTTAAAATATGAAGTTATATGGATATGGAATGGTGGAGAAGAAAGAGTGAAGAAAATAAGAAAGTAGTTATTAAAAAAATTTGTTTTGGAAGCCTTTATATAGATGCACAACAGTCATAACCATTGGTGAAAGGTTTTTGAACGAATGGACACTTCTTTTGAAATTTGAATTTTGAATCCAACTGTCACCATGTCGACATGGGGTATCCCCATATGTCGACATCCCTTAGTTCAAAATTGTAGAGATGTTGTTTTGTAAAAGCATTTGAATTTAAAACAAGTTGAAACTTCTCTGAAGCAAAATAAAGTGTTTAAACAACATTTTGAGATAGAGAATGAATATAAAACATTATTTTAAAGATATATATATATCTATATATTATTGATATAAACCGTCAATTATATAAGTAATATTTAAAATCAGAATAAGCTTTGATGTTTTAAAAATAGAAGTTTTTTAAAATCAGAATGGAGGAATATTTCAAGGCTAAAACAAAGTTTGAAAACATGATTTTGAAAGCTAAAACATTTTGAAAACAGATTTAAAAACATTTTGAAAAATCTATTCAAACTGAAATTGCAAGAACCTTCCTACAGAGCTCCTTCATAGGACTCGAGAACTTGTACAAAGTAGTTTAAATGATTTTGATTTTCATGGGTTTGTAAGCCACTTGTCGTAGGTTTGTAAGCTACTTGTCGTGGGTTTGTAAGCCACTGGTTTCGATATAAATTGGGTTCCATCCCAAAAGAAAATTGGAAGAAAGATGAGAGTGCTATTATGAAGTTTTAACAAAATACTAGACACTTATCTTGAGAACTTGAAATCTTGATTCTCTAGAGTCTTGAATCTTGAATCTCTAATCTTCATCTTGATGCTTGAGTCTTTATACTGATCAGTCTTCGATAATACCTGCATATACTTCCTATATGCATATATATATATATATATATATATGAAAATGTTAGTATATATTTTATAAAGTATAGTATAATAACTATATAAGGTTGTTGTCATCAAAACATCATCAACTCAGTTCCTAACATCATGGATCTGCCATCTTCATCCGACCATAACAGATGTAGCAAAGTGGTTCTAATCGCCACAAGAAGAAAACTTGTCCACGTTGAATTGTAATAGAAGTAGAACGTCCATGTTACTGTATGACTTGTTGACTTTGCTATGTGATGGTGTTGTCATTCGAATAGTGTTTGCGTGTTATATAGAATGTTGTTAAGACTTTTTGTGTGAAATTGTGTGTGATTTACAGTGTTGAAAGAGTTCTCTGTCTCGGACAGGGCCAAAAACATGCTTGCGCATATATGGACTGTGTAAGCTATGTTGTCATTATAGCTTGCGCAATCCAGAAGTACGCAAGCTGTATGTAAAATAAAGCCTGCGCATTTCATATATGCGTAAGCTTAGAACTGGGTTATTTGTAGCATTCCGCAATGCCACAAAAGGCCAAATGTAGCATTTGCGGATTGCTACAAATAACCCGAAAACAACTTGCGCATATGTGGAATGCGCAAGCTATATTAACAACAATATAGGTTGCGCATTCCACAAATGCGCAAGCTTTTTTTGGATCGGTTCCAAACAGAGAGCTACTCTGTCACATTGCAAAACCAAAAATTGTGAAATCTCAAATTCCCAAAGCATGCACACACCATTCCATTAACAATACCATCACAAAACAAAATAAATAGCATGATCCAACTGACAATTGAAAATCATCCTAAAAAGATTGAACAAGTCAAACAATAACATAGAAACATACAAGTCAATAACCCCTTAACCAACCAAAAAAACAAAAACAATATGACCAACACCGTCAACCACGAATCCGTCTAATCTCAAGTGATGGTGTCTCTCTTCTTCTTCTTCTTCTTCTTCTTCTATTTGTACATGATGGGAGTCGATCCTTGACCTTCTTCAAATGTAGGAGCGGGTGTCGGAAGTGGAATTTTTTGTTGTTGACTTGGCCCAAAAATGAGTTCTTCTTATTGAATTTCCCATTGCGGCGACTCTTGTGCATGCTCGTATGTCGACTGTCCAACATATCCGAATTGTTGGTCTCCCTTATGCCAAACAGACTAGTCAGCATGAGTTTCTTCGCTGGTGTATTGCTGCTCTACCTCGAGCCAAGCGGACCATCCAGCTATATTTTCGCCATCGGGATGTTGTGAGTCTCCCCCTCCGCATGTGACTCCTCCCATTAGGCTTGCCCACCCACCGATATGTGTTTCCTCTGTACAATGTGGTGGCTCTTCTATAATGCGCAGTGGCTTGACCGGCCTTCTTAGCTTGTTCTAACCCAAAATCGTGTCAAGTATTCGTCGTAGGTCAATACACTTGCTTTTGACCTTTTCCGGCTCCATATGACTTTCTTCTATTTCACCCACCACATCCAAAGCGCTGTATATCCGCTTAGTTAAAGCATAAATCATAACAATGCATCAATATGCCATAAAAATTAAACTACAAAAATTTTGACAATGCTTACTACATCACGTTCTAGAGGAGCACGGGGAGTGTACGCAATCAACTTCCTTGTCGATTTTTAAGAATATAACAACGAGTAATTCACCAATATCAATACTCGTACTCACTCAAAGGTGTTGGAGGCTCGCGTGCTCGTTCAGCACGATCAATTCTTGATTGCTAAATAGCAATACTTTCCTCCATAAATGCCATCCACCTAGTCGGTTCTTAGTCAAGGGGGATGACAGGATCGGGAATGAGCTGATAATCAAAAGAAAACTGTCTCATAATCCGATCTAGTGCATACAACTCAAAGTCTAAAAATAGAATCAGTCGGCTCTTAGCAATCCAACAGGCGAACGCATACTCAATTTTCGGATGTCCAAACTTATACATTAATGAATATGGTTCCCATGTAACCGCATCATCCGCCAACAAATCCAGCTCATCACGATAAAACTATACATTTCTTGGCGTCACACGCCAACTCCTAGCACAATTCCACCTAGCCCTGAGTGGAAGATATGGATCTAAGTCGGTAGGAATTCTAACAGACGGTCATCTAATAGCAATATGCGACCATGACCATAGTTGCAACAACGTTGTAGAACCTCCTAAAACTTTTCGACGTTGCAAGGCAACCTGTGACAACTCACTATACAAATAGCATAGAATAGAACTATCCCAAGAATGATAACCACAGTTAGCCAAATCATCCAAAAAAGGTAAAAATTTAAAACTTAATCTCCCTTTCGAAAGATCGGGAAATAATCGGCAACTCAAAAAATACAATATCATGGCACGAGTGCGGCGAAGTATATCTAAATCGGTCGCCCCTTCGGGCAGTGGTTCGAAAAATTCACTTTTAAACCAAGTCATTGATAATTCACTTTTAAACTTAACCGCCTCTCTAGGTGGAAAAATACCAAGCAAATCATCAGCCAATTCGACGTAATCGATATCCAAATTTTGCAAACATAACGGACGACCGTCTGCTTTAAGACCGAAAAGAAAATGCACATCCACTAGAGTCACAGTCATCTTCCCGACTTTCATATGAAACGTATTTGTTTCCGGCCTCCATCTATCGCATAAAGCGGTAATAAGGTGATGATCGAGCTGAATGTAGTCGATTTGCATAGCTTGCCAAAATCTGGATATTCGTAGATTCGGCTGCAATCTTGGATCTTTATAATCGATCTCCTTGAGCTTGCTTGAATGATCGCATATCTTCACGGTTTCAGCACCCTGAAATGTATAAAAGAAATTAAAATTAGTGCTTCGTATTTGCATTCCCACGGTTTACCAATATCAAACATTACCTCCAATAATGTGTCGTTTTAGCCCCTATGGTGTTCTTGAAGATAGAGAACACTCCTATCTTCGGGTCCAGGAGACAATTCTACAAATAACAATAACCGTTTATCACTATAAAAGCTTTGTACAAAGTTAAGGGTTTTGGCTATATGAATACTTCAAATCCTTTTGCATTTTCAACAAAGAAACCAACAATATGACTACATTCACATCGATATCATCAACACTATCTCTTCCGCTAGCAACAACAATCGTTTCTACAGTAGAATTCAAATTATAATCGAATTATAATTACCTCTAATCAACGTAGGTGAAGAGCTTTCTTCCATTTCATGCGCAATCGAGTGGTTGTTTGAAGAAATAGATGAGGAACAATGTTTTTGACTAAATATATTTGGATTTGGAATGGGTTTAAAGTTGGGAATGGAAGGGTTTTGGAAAGAGGGATGAAATAAGCTCAGATTCAGCTCTCTATCTTTTTGATGCCCGAAAATGAGCTTGCGCATTCCAAAAGTGCGCAAGCTTAAAACTGAAGCTTACGCACATATGGATTGCGCAAGCTCTACTTAAAAAATATTTATAACTTGCGTATTGCATAAATGCACAAGTTAAAACTAAACGAGACCTATTTTGGCAATTAGTTTTGTTGAGGCATACTTCTATATATTGTTTTTTCTGATGCCTTGATCAAAAATTTGTCCTTGTTTTAATTCATAGATTAGAGGACTTACGTCCATATAAAAATAATAATGTAAAGTAAAGAATATGACCCTAGGGTATACAGTAAGGATGTACAAAATCTAATATATGTTTCTTTTTAATTAAAAAAATAGTTAAAAATCAAATAAGGAATCATTATATGATATTATCATTGTTCATCAAACGTATTTTAACTCTTCTTGGATATAAGTTAGTCCAAAAATGTAATAACATATAGGAAAATGTCATTGATATTGTAAAAGAATCCTAACGTGAAAACAAAACATAAACAATTGATAAAATTCCAAAAATTAATTTTACCACTTCATGTAAACTCACTACCGTAACATCAACTATAATAATTTAAAACAACACTTAAAAGCAATAGATGAATATGCTTAGACGCTTCATATCATTAAACTTACTTTGTAACTCAATCGAGCAAGCATTAAATACCAATTTCTTCAATTGGAATTGAGAAAAACATAATAATAAAAAGAATAATAAACTTTAATTGGACTTGGCTATATAACAAACGGTGATCGTCTATGTCAGATTCACATACCTAATCAAATATATTATTACATCCTCGAAAGTTAGATTCACTGTATTCTCCTTCTCCATCACGTTAAACATCAGTGGCATCATAAATAAATTATAGAGAAACCTAAGAGCAACTCCAGTGGTTTCATTTTCCACTGAATATTGATAAAAAAAAGGTATCCAATCGTTCAATTAAGGCTGAAGATTTAGCTGAAAGTTCAAGATTCAATTCAAAATTCTGAACTGGGCTTGGACACCCATTTAATGGCGCCCAAGCCCTTCCCCCCAACCAACCCTCCAACGGCTTCTTTCCGCTCTTTTTCCCACCTCCTTCGGCTACAAACTGTGATATCCCGGAATTTTGGACAATATAAATTCGATAATCTGTGTTTAAATTTATATTGAATTGATAATTTTTGTTGATAAATTGGATTTGATTCTATAATCTTCTTTATTTAAATATTTAATTTGTGAAATTATTTTTAATGAGTTAATAAATTGTTTCTATTTAATAATGTATATGTATTTGTATATATTTTAAATAGATAAGTTGTTCTTAATTAAATTAGTATAGCATAATTTTAATGTTTTGAAAATAGAAATTGTGATTTATTTTTAATTTAAGCTTTTAAAAAATATTTAATAAAATACTATATGATTTTAAATATGTAAGGTAAATATTTTATTGGTTTAAAAATTCATTCTTACTTAAGTTTGTATATTAAAATATGTTACAAAATATTTGTGTTATTCTTTTTAAATTATTAATTGATAATTTTGATTTCTAAATTTAATTTGAAATTTAAAATACAATCTAATATATGAAGCATGTATTTATTAAGTTACAAACTCTTTTATAAATTCATTTCAACTATTTAAAAGTTTCTTTTTCAAATAGTTAATTTGTATATTGTTTTCATAATACTTTGTCTTGTTCTTTAAAAATAATTTACTAAGTTTAAACATTTATTAACATTTAATTAAAATAACAAAAATATTTAAAAGACATATGTAAGCATAAGGATACAAGTGTAAATATATTAAAGCTTAAACTAACAAATGTAAACTTATCACCAATTTTAAATGACAAGTGTCAATTTTATTTTAATTTTTCTTTTAATTCATTAAATCTGAAAATTACCTTTATATCATCTTGCTTTTTCATTCATATTCATTTTTTTCATTCTTTAATAAAGGAAAGACCAAATTTCATTTCATTCTCACATCCATAATCAAATCTGCAGTACTTCAAAACTCTTCAAATCTGAAAAAAAACTGCATTTTTCAAACCTGTTAACATTGCATTCAACTCCTCTTTTCCAAAATACAAACCTGCAACCATGTAAGCAAGCAAAAAGGTCTGCATTTCTTAGCATTTGAAATCAAGGAAGCCTGCATGTAAGATCTGGAAAACAAAGATTAAAAGCATGAATAAATCAAGATTTTAAAAGCATTCAAGCTACTGCATTTCATAATCTGGAACATGAAATTGAAAGTGGGCTCTGCATTTTTATTTAAGGTGAGTAACTCAACTTTTTAAAAAATTTTAAATAGGTAAAAGTTGATTGCATACTTTGATTTAGATATGAAATTATATTATAAATAGGCTGTGAATATATATATATATATATATATGAATATGTTTATGTGTGTGCATGATTGAATTACCTGAAGCATCCCTGATTTCTCTGATTTCAAGCTTCAGTCAGATGTAATCCTATTGTCTTTTAATTTGATTCTTCATTTGAGTTTATGACTTAAACAAATATGTTTGTTTCATTATAATATTCAGATTAAAACTTGTACTTAAGTTAAAAAAATAATATAGAATGGCTCTGGAATTTACAATCAGATGATCAATCAGTTAATTGGTGAAATTTCAAGTTTAGAATTTATGAATTTAGAAATTTTAAATCAACTCACCATACTAAATCATGATTTTAAAAAAAAAGTAAGAAAAATTACAAATTTTAATGTTCTATTCAAAATGCAGTTTTGAAATTAACTGTATTTTGCATTTTTATCTAGTTCAATTGATCTTTGCAATTGAATTAGTTAAATTTTGTTTCTGGTGATAGTTTATCTATCATAGATTATAGGAAAATTTCTAAATTGGATTACAATTCAATTTTGAGATTTTAATTTGGGAATTTCTGTTATGAACCCTAGTTTCACTGGGTTACTGTGTTTGCTCGAGTATGATCTCATGGGTTGATCGAGTTCAAAGATCTTTGGGGTGTGAATAGATGATGTGTTGAAGGAGTCATCGCCGGAGTATGGTGTGTAATGGTGATCGGAGATGAGAGGATTGGGTGTTGACAGGTTTGACACTGAGGAGGGAAAGTGTTTTCAGGTTTTGGGTTTTAGAAACTTGAATTTAAATTCAATATGAATTCTGGATCTTGGAGTGTTGAAGGTTGATGTGGGAATTGTGGTCGATGGGGGATGACCAGAGAAGATGGTCAGAGGTGGCCTGAGATGGGTTAAGTGGTGCACATGGGAGTTGTGCAGGTTGTGTTGTTTTGTTTTTGGGTGCAGGGTTTAGTTGCTCGGGATTTTTCTCGCGGAAATTAGTGAGTGACTCGAAGTAAGTGGGTTACTGACTCGAAGTAAATATGGGTTTGTTCGGGTATTTTTGTTTCAGGTCTTTAATACAAAACAGAACCTGTTCTGTTTTCAGAAATTTAAAAAGTAAAGTTTAAATTTAAATCTGGAAATTTAACTTAGGATTAAACCTGAATCTGAAGATGAATTCAAAAAGTTTGAATTCTGATTTTGAAATAATTTGAATTAAGAAACTCAAGTTTGGTTTTAAATAAAAAAAAAGAGAACAGGAAAACCTGTTTCTAGTTTTATTAAGTTTGAAAAAAAAATGCAAACTAAAATTTGTACTTAGGATTTTAAAACTGAATTCAAATATGAATTCAAATAAGTTTGAATTCTGGTTTCTTTAAAATAATTTAAATTCAAAAATTTCAAAGTTTGGTTTTTAAATAAAACAGAGAACAGTTTTCTGTTTTTAAATGTAAAGGTAAAGTTTAAATTTGCAGGTGGAGATTTAAACTTAGTTTTTATCTGAAATTTGAATGTGAACTCAAATTTGATTTTCTAAGATTTGAAATCATTCATGTTTTTAAATTTAAATTTGGTTTTCAAACTTACAAGTGTAAATGCATATGTGTTTTGCATTTAAATTGGAAGGTTAAATATTTAAATTAGAAATTCAAGGTGAATTCAAATCTGAGTTTTTAAATGTGGAATAAAAATTTAAACTTCAGTTTTAAATAAAGGTTTAGATTTAAATCGTTTTAAATTGATTAAAATGATTTGCATTTGAATTGAAGGTGTAAATTATGGGAAGAGTTTTAAGGAATTAAAACTAGAATGAGTATGGAAGTTGTATTTAAATTTTGAAATTTTGAAATTGTTTTGAATTTAAAATTTGGATTGAATTTAATTCCTTTTAAAACTTATTAATTAAGTAGATTTTTCTTTTAAACATATAAGATTAAGTTTTGAATTGTTTTAAAATCTTATTTTAAAATAAATTTGAGTCTTAAGTTTAAAATGAAAAGATAAATGGGATTTAAAGTAAATTTTAAAAACATTTTGTTTTTAGATGCTTGATTAAATAGAAATGTTTATTTAAAAGATAAATAAAAGTTTAATGATTGGAATCATTTAATAATTGAGGTAATTAAGATGAATATTAATTATTTAATTAATTAATTATGTGGATGTTTAATTAAGTAATTAATGATTTTTAAGTTAATTAATTAGATTTTAGATTAATTAATTAAGGTTAATTAATCTATAATTAAGGATGGTTAATTAAATTTTAATTAATGATTAAGATTTTAATTAATACTTAATTAATTAATAATTAGTGATTAATTAAGTTGAAATTAAGTATTAATTAATTGATAATTAATAATGATTAATTTAAGTTAATCCTTAATTAAGTAATTAAGAAATATTAATGAGGGTCATTAACTTAAGATTATTTAACAATTAATTAATGTGGTTAATTTTGATAATTAATTAGATTAATTAATTCATAATAATCAATTGTTAATTACTTAATGAAGTAATTAATGGATTAATTACTTAGTATAATTAATTTAATGAATGTGATTAGTTTAGATTAATTAAGTTAAATTAATTTAAACATTTGTGGATTGTTGATAATTACTTTATGTAATTTATGAATTTGTAATTACTTAAGGAAGTAATTAATTAATTAATAATTACAGGATGTAATTAAGGATATTTGATATAGAAGTAATTGGATTTAAATCTACTTTGAAATTAATCAAGGGGATTAATTTAGATAATTAATTAAGAATAATTAATTATGGGATGAGCAATTAAAGTAGTTAATTACTGAATGGTTATTAATCATGGGTGATTAATATTTATATGTGGATTAATTTCAGATTAATTACTTATGTAATTAATATATATTTAGAGATTTATTAATTGTAGTTAGAGTCATTAATTAATTAATTGATGATTTAATTTGGAATTGATTAATCAAGGTATAATTAATAATGAAAAATTAGTTAATTAATTAAGTAATTACAAGTTTGCAAAGGGTTTAATATAATGAAATTGAGTAATTAACTTATAAACTAATTACTTATTGTAATTAGAGATAGTTAATCAATATTAATTGAAATATTGAGATGGTGATTTATAAATTGATTTGAAGTCAATGGACGGTTAAGTTAAGCGGAATTTTGAGGATGAAGTAATTAATTTAATTCGTTTTAAATTAATTAGAGAGTGTGTAATTAATTTAATTCATTTTAAATTAATTATAGGAAGTATGATCATTAGGTCATTGCTTATGTTGATGAATGGTATTGGTTACCTGGTATGGTTTGTAATCTCAGTTATGAGATGAATAGTGTATGTGATATGTATGCATTGGTTGCTTTTGGATGATAATATGGATTATCTGATTATGATATGGATTATCTGTTAATAATGATAATATTGATTATCTGTTGTGTTGTGAATTATCTATCTGTGTATATTTAGATAATGAATTGAATTGTTTTAAACTTAAAACAACTTGGACCTAAAAGACACGCTTTGGATTTCGATGAGACCGGGATCGGGTTTCCATATTTAGACATCCGAAAACCACATCGATTCCAATTAAACGTTAGGTCGTTAATCCAAGTGGAGCGAGTGAAGACTCGAGGTGTAAGGGCTATACGTCAGTATAACTCTGTGGGTGATTCCGTAATGAGTTTGACGGAATAGTACTTATAGATTCGAGATGGTGATTCAGAGTGCAAGGGTTATTGTCGTTAACTTTGAGGGTGATTCCAAAATGAGTGTAACGAGATAATGCCTTCGGTTTCGTTCGAACCCGGAACGAACTTGTATGGATTGAATGCTTTCAGAACATCGTCAGGTGGACGATGAGCATTCTAAGTGATGTGTCCTATAAAGGTAATCGTAGCCTCAAGCCTCATCAACCGGGAATGGCTAAAACAGGGGAGGTGCAGCAAGGCTTCGTGGGTAGCCCCCACTGGAGAGTAAGATTTACCCCTGTCTAGAGGTCCCTTTATATTTCGGCTGTGTGGACGGTTGATCATGACAACCGTCGGGGTTGTCTTATTCGAAACTGTTCAGTAAGGAACGGGTCCGGCGTTGTGTTGCAGGGGATTGGAAGTAATCCTCGGTACGATGATCTAGGCCACGTACTATGACGGGCGGTACCCCAGTAGCCCTGCCATTGTATGGAATCCAAAATCCAATAAGTGCCAAAGGTTTTGATTGTATTACCCACTTTTGTGGCTAGTAGCTGGAATTTAATAGATGTAACAATTTCGGCTATTTCTTATTTATTTGAAAACCCTAGACACTATTATAATGTCATCAGATTTCCTATCAAATGTTTTGGTTAGCGTAAGGTAAAAACTTTTCCATGTTTATGAGTGGGAAGTCTTACGTGATACCTTTCTTTTCAAAAGGTTTTTCCAAAGTTAAGCAACTTTAACCTGTTACTCACACCAGACCCATGTCTGACCCGGAGTTATTTCTGTTTTCCTTTAACTCTTGGGTACTCAAATTTTTATGAGTAGTCAAGGGAATTCAGGTTAGGATTCAAGTTAGCTTGACGTATTGTGGAGGAGAAAATGGAGCAGGAGGCTTCCGCGTATAGTTATATAGTTTTCCGCTGTGTTGGTATCTCTGAGTGTTCCTGTATTGTGATTGAGTTGTAATAACTAAACAGGTGTTTATAACTGTCTAGTATGTGTTGTATATGTCTGTGTAACTCTGATATTTGATGTATACTATGTAATACTTATGTTATTAACATAATTTATTTGTTCCGCTGTTGAGATTCTTGTGTTGTTTTCTTCTTTCTCTTCTTTCTTTCTCTTTTCTATCCCTTTCTTTCTTCTTAACGATGCGACTTTCTGTTATTTGGAAGCCGGGTCATTACACAAACGGTCGTGTTTTGAACTCCAACGGTCATATTTTGAACTCCAACGACTATAAACGGTCATATTTTGAACTCCAACGGCTATAAACAGTCATATTTGCAATTTCATTACATATATCGGACTATTTTTTAGATTGCAGTACACATATCTCTTCTTCTACTACAATTATATTCTCAATTACATAATATTGAAAGTATGTCTCATCCGTTTCAATCATATACCAAAGCGATGAATATGGATACCTAAGATTTTGATTTCCAACCCGTTCAAAATGTTCATCTCCAGACCGCTCCCCCTTTATCATTCCATTCTTCTGCTTCATGGTCTGGCGATGAAGATAAATATTTGTGTTATATTTACTGTCATTTTTCTAACGACTCGGTCAAGGAGAATGACCCAAGTGGAGAGGCATTTTGAGGGAAAGTCATGACTGCGTACAATAAAAAGCATGTTGAAAAGACGAGGTCAATGTCTGCAATCACCGGTCGTATTGGGAAGAATAATCGACAAACACAATTCTACGAGTCTCAGATTCACAAAATAAGAACAACAAATCCGAGTGGAATGGGTGATGAAGCTGAATTGGTAGCGTTTTCAAAAATATCATTTTTAATTTATATTCTTATTTTATCATTTTTTTAATATATCATTTTGTGTTTCTGTTTTTTGAAAAAGAATGGCGAATGATCAATTCTTGAAATTATTTCCAAGAGAAAATGGTACAAAGAAACGACACTACTATCACTTTGCAAACTGCCATGACTTGCTTGCTAGTCAATAAAAGTGGAGTTCAAACAACGCAAAAAGCTTAAGAGATGTCCAGATGAAGTCGAAGGGCAAGAAAAAACAAGTCGAACTAATTATAGTTCTAGCCCAGGCGATTCTTCCCATATGGACTCTAATGTATGCCCAGATAATGAAGCCGAAGAAGCAACCCGCATTTGATGAAGATGCCAGACGGATGGGGCAACGAGCACCTAAGAAGAAAATTGTTGTTCAATCGCAAATCGATAAGTGTTTAGCCTTAATGCATGAAAAACGTGCCAGAGAAAATGCAGAATGTCAAAGAGGAAGTGTAGAAAAGCATGTCGTGTTAAAAGAACAGATCGAGATTGAGAATGGCCGGTTTGAGCTAGAGAGGCAATGCCAAAAACCTTAGTAATGGAGGATGTCACCAGAATGGACCCAATTACAATGCAATATTGGATGAAGTACAAACAATGCATTGTTGAGACTAGATCAGGAACAAAACATACGTAATTGAAATATTCATGTGATATTTTTAGTTATTGCAGTTTAAATATTCACGTACCTTCAATTTATGTTTTCAATCATGTGCTATTTTTAATTTTAAAATATGCAATGGTATATCATTTTTTTTCGTTGCATTCTGTCGATATCTTTATAGATTTACTTCACCAGACATAAATGCTATTACAAACATCATAATTATAGCATTCTACACTTCATTACATAAACAAAAAGGAAAACAGATTTAATTAACAAAGATTTATCATCATGAACTATTGATTTCCATGAGAATTCCAAATATGCTCTATTAAATCCCTTTGGAGTCTATTATGAATAACAGCATTACAATATACTTCATGATGATCGACATAAATTGCGTACTGTCCTTCAGTTCGTAACGTGGCTGTGCTGAATAATTCAAGGGGTTGTCTTGCCCCATCATACTCGAAAATGGCCATACCGCATTCATCTTCAATGATAATGTTATGCAGAATTATACAATAAAACACTTCCATAATCTACATGGATTGCTGACCATTGCAAACCTTGCCCGAAGGACCTCAAATACCCTTTCTACGTCCTTCCTTTGTCTTTCATACATTGCAGCAAATTGTTTCTGTTTTGCCGCCATTGGGTTTGTAAATGTCTTTACAATCGTGCTCTATTTGGGATAAATTTCATCTCTTAGATAGTATCCATGCTCATATGTGTTATGACCAAGAGAAAATGATATAGAAATTGACTTACCTTGTGCCAAATCATTAAACAAATGAGATTGTTCGACAACGTTTAAGTCATTAAGAGAACCAGGCATTTCAAAGAAAGCATGTCAAATACACAAACCATGAGAGGCATCTACTTCTAAGATGGTAGTTGGTTTTTTTCCTTTACCATTATATGCTCCATGAAAAGCTTTTGGACAGTTCTTCCACTCCCAATGCATACAGTCTAGACTTCCAAGCATGCTAGGCCAGCTTTGCTTTCATGCATTTCACGTAAGCGCGTTACATCTGCCTCGCTTGAAGAACGAAGATATTCAGTCCTATAAATGTACACAACTGATTGACAGAAGTGATCTAGGTTTTTCAATGCCATACTCTCTGCAATAAGATATGCTTCGTTAAGGGCGTCGACGGGTGTACCATATGTTAACATCCTCAAAGCTACGGTCATCTTTTGATGCTCACTTAGACCTTGTTTTTTTACAGCGTCCTGCTTGTAAACAAAATAATAATTATTGTGCTGAATACTTTCGATAATTCTTAAAAATAATGGACGATTCATTTTGAATCGTCATCTAAACATCTCTGGATCGTAAGTTGGATCACAGACAAAGTAATCTCGTATAAGTGTTTTGTAAAATGCTTCCTGATTATGGTTGATGTATTTCCGACCCACAACCGAGCCACCGTGTTTTTCAGAAGTTGAACCATATGCTTCATGTTATATCTCCATCAGTTCCTCCTCCTCTTATTGATGCGCTAACGCATATGCTTCTTCTTCAGAGTCACTATCGCATAGCAATATAGCTTTTAATAAATTTCCAAACATTGTTATTGAGGATAGTTGTTTGATTTTTGAATGTTTTGTTAGATTGAATTGTGGTGAACAAGTACGAGATCCATATGGTTATATATATAAGACTAATTCTTGAGTGGAGAGAAGGTGGCTCAGTGTGCGGTCATATCATACACTGTAGCCACGTTCCACTGTCCGCCTGAGCTAGTATCTTTATTAAGTGGAGACAAGGTGGCACAGTGTGCGGTCAAATCACATACTGTAGCCATGTTCATTTGCTGACCAAGATTCCCTGCTTTCTTTAGTGGAGACAAGGTGGCTCAGTGTGAAGTCATATCATACACTATAGCCACATTCCACTATTGGCATTAGTTAATAACTTTATTAAGTGGAGACAACGTGGCTTAGTGTGCGGTCAAATCACATACTGTAGCCACGTTCATTTGCCGGCCAAGATTCCCTGCTTTCTTTAGTGGAGACAAGGCGGATCAGTGTGCAATCACATCATACACTGTAGCCACATTCCACTGTCGGCCTCATCTAATATATTTATTGAGTGGAGACAAGGTGGCTCAGTGTGTGGTCAAATCACATACTGTAGCCACGTTCCACTGTCGGCCTCAGCTAATATCTTTATTGAGTGGAGACAAGGAACATCCATTATATAAATTCATGAATCATCATCTGTTTAAATCATTTGAAAACTTAACATTATTCAAACTACAATGTCCAACATGACATTTACGTCTCATGAATTGAAGCTGCATATGCAGTACTACATACAAATCGATGAGATGTGCGACAATGAGGAGTTAATGGTAATTCAATTTTGGGACACTCTGGCTGAACTTTTCAATAATGACTTAGGCTTTCAAGTCAAACGCATGGCTCAAGAGGTCAAGACTGCATAGGAAAACTTTACCAGGGCATGCACGCATTACACAAAGGTTATTAATGAGGTAATATCAGAAAATATGTTCAAGACTACACATCTGAATTATGACGGTCGATACAATTTAAAATATCGCACTCCATTGGCCATGATGCGTACTTCATATGCCAAAATTGGATAGAAATATTTGGATGGCCTAAAGATAACAGTGCTACTAGTTGGTTATGTAACGGTTGTTAATGTGTAGAGAGCTTATTGAATTGTCTTTTCAAGTAATAATGTTTGTTGTTGCTGTCAGATTAAAAAGTACTGGTATTACATGTATTAAATAGACCTGTTTGTTTATATATGCGCTTTCTGATTTACTTCTTCATCATTCATAATCATCTTCTTCCTCACTCACAACAATAACTTCTTCATCACAATGCCTTCTTGGCCTTCTTCTATCGATTCAGGTGCAGGTTACGTGCCTATGGAAAGTCCACATACTAATAAGGATTGACTTATCAATCATCAAGAATAACACTATGAAGATGTCCGTGGTCAGTTTTTAGATCTTGAGCAGCTGAGACTTTAGGAGGTGGTTGAACCATCGTACAAACAACAGGTTGTTCATCAGGCACACGTAAAACCTGAGAACTAGGTTCAAGTTTTTCAACCTCCCACTGAGCAAAAAGTTGAATCGTACCCAGTTTGTTGTCAGTGTGGGTATGGAGTTGAAGTTGTAGTACGTGCGGATGGAGAAAATATTGGTCGTCGAATCTAGCTATGTCAATTCTGGCCGAATGGTTGCAATTATGTGGAATGATTGGATGATCCTTTATGTCCAAGAAGCATAACCTATGAAAACGAGCTAAAACAGGAGATAAGACGTCTTAGACTTTCTTTACAAGAGTTGCAGTTTAATCGTCACGTCTAGTTTCTTCATGTTTGTTTTCTATTATTACTGCGTCCTTTTTTATCAATGTTGTGTGTTCGTATATCTTCAATTCTGATGTCACTAGTAGTTTCTTTATGTTTGTATGTCACTAGTTGGTTCTTATAAGTAGGTTAATATAGCAGTGTACCATGTTAATATAGCAATATACTCGAACATTATCATCCTAAATCAAGGAAAGTGAAATTATATAAACATAAAGAATACACAGCATACTCAACAATGATATAAGTACATATGCTACAGGTACTGCAACATAAAATAGAACATTCACTATGCATAAGCTAGAAGGTATACAACTAAAAGGATGCAATGTCATCGTCGTCATCAGCATCATCACCATCATCCCCATCACCATCACCATCACCATCATCATCTCCATCATCATCATCATCCCCATCACCATCCTCCCCCTCGTCCTCATCATCCCCATCATCCTCATCCCCATCACGCTCATCTAAACCACAAGTCTCATACTTACCAGGACCAGCCTCACCTCCATCTGGTGGTCCGAAAGGCTCATATACAGCAAGACTAGCTGATTAGTCTACGCCTCTAGCATCTGTGTATGTTGCATGTACATATCATGCATGATGTGTGTATATGCAAGAGTCTTATCACGAAACACACCAAGTGAAACTCTAGCTTGGTCCAATCAAGCAGCATACTACATAAAGATGATATTTTACATCGTAAGAAACTAAGCATAAAATAAAGGGAAAATGGCAATAAAACAACAAACGTACCTCATACGGAGGATATAACCCGACTGAAGGCACATCAGGATTATTGGGGTGATCTGGAAAGACTAAAGGCTGCTCAATCACAGTACCTGCCATGTCATATGCTCTAAAAATAGTATCAGGCTCCAATTGCATGGGAGTCTGGGAGAACTATGACGAAATCCGGTCAAATTAAACCTGCGGTAGCTGAACTCTACCGGTTGCAATGTGAGGTGCTATATGATCATAGTTGACCCCATGAACATAATTTGGTACGATGAATCTACGGTTTGCTACTCTAGCCCAATAAGCATCGTACTCTCCAACGATGAAGAAAGTACTTCTATCCACCCACCCAACCTGTCGTAGAGCATCTAAATATTGATCGCCGATCACCTTGTCTCTACCAAACATGTCCTCACAAGATAATGGATCATATAGTATACGATGGTTACCCGTAATCTAATATGCTCATCTCTCTCCCAAATACCACATATGCATAAATGCAGGTGTATGCAAAGCAACCCTACATTTAGATAGTGAATACGCAACCATCAATGGATGATCGTCTGCCATATGACCTGCGTCTGCTAGATGAGTCCAATGTGAGACACAAGGAGTGTGAATGATGTTACCCCGACCATGCATATCAAGCTGTGACCTAGCCTCCATCAAGTCATGCCATATACCTAAGGGATTATGATGGACGTACTACATAGTCTCCCATCGTCTCATCCTAGGGAAGTGCTGCTCAACAGCCTGACTAGCTATGTTCTGGATGCGGGGATGCATGTTTGTCGTGTACTTGTAGTACCATAACGGCAAAATATACCAAAAAGCATGCATCTGCTTGACATTATCAAGCGCAAATGAATCTAGAGTGGTATAAATGGTGCATAATATCGCTATGCCCCGATCAATAGCATGCAGCTGGGTCTAATCTGGCAAGAGATTCCTCATCTAACCATACCTTTTTGGTTCGAGAAAAAGGTCAAACCAAATAAGTACAACAGAAATGCTCTAAGCATCCATCATATCGGCTCTAGCTATATAAGTGGTGATGTACTCCTGCAGGTAAGTCAACTTAACAAAACCACTAGTGACGCATGTAACATCTATCAGTGGTAGAAGAACGGTAAACAAATTGAGGGACTCGTATAAATCATCAAATGGAAAAGGTCGAAAGCCATGTCATCCAATCTCAATGCCAGTGAACATGTAGAATCAACTAGGGTAATACCAAGCTCATAATCTGAAAAATGAAATGTATGTGTGATGGGTCACCACCTCTCAGCAAATTCCTAAATGAGAGATCGATCAAAGGACTGGACAGGCATGATCGACAAAAAAAGCCAAAAGGGCTAGCTATAGGCTCTCTATAATAAGACTGGGCAGAGAGTCATAAAACTGGGTAATGCACTTAGCCCAACTACCCCGACAATGAATGTAATGGTCCTATAAATAATTTGTGAATTAATAATTTTGGATAGAGTAACAGTTATTTAATATGATTATGTGACGTACATATAAAAATAAGCAGATATATTAATGTGCAATTTGCACCTGTACGGTCATCAAAACGGTTTCGGCTCTATGCCGATAACCATCAGGAAGCTCGTGTAGTACACGCAGATCGTCTGGTGAAACTACAGGTGGTGGTGAAACGTGTAACGGTCCAGCTGGCTGCGCTGGATGTTTGTGAACCATTCTTCGAGTGATTTTGGTTGGATGCCGCGGCATTGCGTTTATGTTTTCTAATTTTAAAAAAAAATTAGAAGTGAAAAGTTGGTGGAAAATGCAGAGGGGTGAGAGGGAGAGCGGTATATGAAGGGGGAGGGGGATGGCGCCCATAAAATGGGCGTTTGGCATTCAAGCGCCCATTAAATAGGCGCCCAGCCTCTGGACGCCCCTTTCCCCTTCAGGGTTGAATATTCAGCCCACCGAATATTCAGCCCTGAATCCACTGGAGTTGCCCTAATAGGCACAAACATTACTTTTGGTGAAATCCTTAGACTTGGACGTGATTTGATTGGGATTTATGAAAAGGCTGTTACCATCATAGTGCGCAGTGATGTAATAGTTGAAGAGATTGTTGATAAGAATCGTTAGAGGATGGCTAATAAAATAAGAAATAGAGAAAAAACTATTTCAATAAAGATAAGAAGGAAACAATGTAAAGAGAAACGAAGAGTGCGTTTAATTACTCAGGATTATGATGTGTAATTAAGATTAATGTGGAGCAGATTAATTTGCAAACGTTGGAACGGGTAGCACGTAAACTGAACAGCTGAAATGCTAGAAAAATAGCATTTTATTCCCAAAATTATGACAGTAAAGAAAAGAAAGATACACATATTCTCTTTTATATGATTATGAGAGTAAAGAAGAGAAAGAGACACACACTCTTTTATATGTAATAATATGTAATAACAATAACTAGTGCGAACGTGTGCGCGAAGAGTCACAAAAGAATTTGAACTGAATTTAGGTGTGTATGAATGTTAAATTTTAAATAGAAGATGTTCAAAATGATGATTTTAGGTATAACACAAAAGAATGAATATTAAGTTGTCATTGCGTTTAACTATTTTTCCATGAACAAAAAAATAAAAAATATTTATATAAATGAAATGAAATAAATGTTGTTCACAAACTTTCTATATTATTGCAAAAATGTTAGTTGAAACATCAAGAGCTATTTTCTTAGAATATGATACATGTAAAGGGTCGTATCTCCTTACCATTTGAATTGACAATAAACTATACATGTCCAATCCAAAAAGTACAGAATGACGGAAGGTCAACGAAAAGAAGAGAAGGGGTGAGAAGAGAGAAAGAAGAAGAAACAGAAACAACACATAGAATCTCACAAATCACAGCGGAACAAAATATAATATATAATAACTGATGTTTATACAAAGGTACTGTAACTGTAAACATACATACAATCATCAGAATACAACAATCAACAAACCAATCTGGACAGTTATAATAACTTGTCCTTACGAATACTGAATATACAAAATGACTCACACAGCGAAAATAACCAAGTACGTATAATGAGCCTAAGAATCCTCTGGCTCGTCTCCTGAGCTCCACAGCATCCTAACCTGAATCTGCAACACTCGGTCTGACCCGAGCATTATAATAAAATAACACCCGAGTCAGTCTGGAAAATCAGCGTGATAAAATACACTAAATTTGAATTATTACTGTTATCAAATCCTTTGAAAAGAAAGGTATCTCATAAGACCACACCACACATAAATACGACGGGTTTTACCTTACAATAACCAAAACATTTTATATCAAAATCATCTGATATTATAATAGTGTCTGTAGAAAATAAACTATAAAATAGCTGAAATGCTTACATCTCACTTTCAGCATATTTGGTATACAACTAAAACCGTAAAGGCACCGTTGTAAATTGAATTCCATACTATGATAAGGTAATGAACTACCTTCTGATGGTGCATCTCTAGCTAAAATGCACCGGGGTCTGACAAGAACATCTTGTATCCCTGCCACACAAGACTGACCTAGCACTTGACTACTAGTATCGATTATGATCACTCCACCTTTTGTTCCCCGGAAGCATTTATGAATAGATAATAACTGGTCTAGATCTTGGGATGAACACACTCTAATGGGAGCGACCCACTTGGCCTTGCTGCATGCCCTGTTTTTTTCATTTCCCGATTGATGAGGTCTGAGGCTACGTATTACCTCTAAGAATAAAATTCATTCTTGAAATGCTAACACTGCCTTCCAAGCAACGATGCAATGCCAGCATTCATCCATACAAGTGGTTCTGGGTCTGAACAAA
Organism: Allium cepa; assembly: GCA_030765085.1. Taxonomy (NCBI): domain Eukaryota; kingdom Viridiplantae; phylum Streptophyta; class Magnoliopsida; order Asparagales; family Amaryllidaceae; genus Allium; species Allium cepa. The sequence goes on from CM060928.1 coordinate 595,845,111, forward strand.
CCGAATCTCCGTATTCACCGTCTTCATTATCTGCGAGATATCACAATTCGTAATGCACAAATTGGATCGAAGTAGTTTTCGGATAATTAAATCCGATCTTGGCCTCTTCGAAACGATTAACGAAATTGGCCAAATTTGATACCGGGTTATTGAACTGTCAAGTAACATAAATAAGCAGCACTAGGCCCAATTTTAATAAATCTTTTCAAACCATTCATTTCAAATATCTTTACATAGATGTATATTAATTTTTTTTTAGTATTCCAAAGTGTGAAAACAATTTCAAATCCTTATACCCTTAACAGGATATTTTCAAACCATATCAAGCGACGACCCAAAATTTCGACCCCGAAAGATAAGAAGAAGAAAGAGGTAGAAGAAGATCAGAAAACAATAACACCAAAACACAGATTCTCACATTCGCAGCGGAATAAAATATAGTATCAAATAAAATAGTAGTTATACAAAGGAAAACTGTATCGGTTAATTTACATCAATATATCAGAGTTACAACATTTACACAAAACACTGGACAGTTAAAATGAACATGTCCCAGATAAACTACAATATATCCTAGCGGAATACACTCCATACGTTCCTGCCATCCAGCTCGCCTCCTGAGCTCCAAAACGTCCTTACCTAAAAAGCTGTAATACTCGGTCTGACCTGGGTGTTACACTTAGAAATATTTCTGAATTCAATTTATAACATTAGAAAAATATTTCTACACCGATCATTTCACTCTTAAATATTTCCAAAATGCTCATTTCAATTCTTAGGAAAAATATTTATAGCATATTTTCCAAGATCATTTTAATATCAAACTTAGGAAATATTTCATAACTTATCTCATAAATCTCCAAAATTTATATTAGTTCCTTTTACAATTTCCAAAATCGATTATACTCACTTATAATCTCGCCTAACAATTTATAACTCTTTATTAACTCAGATTCATTCTCGAAGTTCTTGTTTCTAACATTTCGGAAATTTCCTTTAGTATCCAAAATTCTGTTATAAGGTTTCTCTTATAAAATCACATTTGTTCAATGAAATCCGGTCACAAATCTCGAGAGTATTTATAAATAAAATTCAATCACCTACTTTTAAATTATATATATATAATAATAGTTATAGTAATAATAATAATATAATAAGTATTTTTAAGGAAATAATTATTTTCCAAAAAGGCGTCTAAGTAATTATTTAAAAGATTAAAACACTTCCCAAATAAACAATGGAAACTGATTCCTAATTCATTATAAATAATATTTGTCGACTTATAAGGGTTACTTACAATTAATCAAATCTATTCGAATAATTAACTTTTCCAAAATATTTTAAATACAAATAACAGTTTTAAAACAAAACTGTTTACTAAATAATCCCTTTTCAAAACAAATTTTACTTCTTGATTCTAAGAATTTATTTTTAAAATTTCGATACAATCGATTTAATTTATAATCTTTCTCGATTTATACACATCGATTTACAATTCAAATTCCATAAACATTTCCAGTTTCCAAAAATAGAATCATCTATTTTTCCTAAACCAAATTCCCATATCTCGTTTTAAATCCATACTATGACATATCCTCCCATGTTTTATCCATTTATAACTATTTCACTTCATTTATAAGCATTGATTATAAATTCATAACTCATTCTTGTTTTATCTATTAATAATAGATCTATATTTCAAAAACCGATTTAATTCGATTTCTATATTAAAATCCCGTTTGGAAATCTCTTTTCATTAAATCCAATTATATTTCAAATCCCTTCAAAAACTCGATTTCAAATTCTAATTATAATTTAAGAAATATTATTAAAATTCTTTGTTTCAATTTCCTTATGTATATATATGAATTTCAAAAATATATTTATTTTTGAAAACTCCTTACGAAATAGTTAAGTATATTTCCAAAATCAAATCTTTTATTTAATCCAAACCATTCCTTATTTAATATTCCAATTTCCATATAAATATTTTTATTTCTAAAAATCACCTTTGAATTTCTTTTTAAGATTTGAAAATATTATTTATAGTATTTAAAATACCAAAATTAGGGCCAGTGCTACTGTAGCATCCAGTATATCAAATCACACAATAATCCATAACAGATTATTCAATCACATCATATATCACTATATATGAACAATCAATATATTTTTGAGAATCTAGTTGGATCTCTCCAACCTTTTTTCCTGCATCCATTGATGTTATATAACATAAAATATCAATCACGCTTTGAGGCAGAATATCGTGGTAATATAGGGTCATCCGCTATTATGCGAGGCACATAGTGTCTCATCCGCTCCAATCGGCGGGAATATACCCAACTACTAATGTATATATATATATATATATCCTACTATAAATAATATAACATCCAACTTATATATTATCAATTCATCCAATCGACCAATAAATAATTTTTAGCATTCTAAATTAAAACCAGCAATCCAAATGAGTGAGATTTACTCACGCTGTCTCTTATTTCGTTCAATTCAAAAACAACAATTGAATTCCAAATCTGCAACTATTTAGCCTTCGCCCCTGCTATCCTTGTCTCAACTCCAACGATTACCGCATCCCCATGTCCATATAGTCTCTTCATTAACGTCTACTCCCCGTTAACCTCATAGTCAGCTGGATTCCTTCGGATCGTTGCTTGACCAAAAAACGACGCCATCACCACCACTAGAACTCGTGCAAACTTGATTGCACCATCCTCCTACCGAATCATGCACATTGACAGCCATTCCCAAGATTGACTCCCCTCCAAATCACTAACGTCACATCTACCAATGCACGCTACAGTTCTAGGCATAAAGTTCATAACACCACCAGACTTCGAACCCTTCTCCATCGGTTTCTCCGCCCTCACCATGCCAGAGACCATTGTACTTCACCAGAGCCGAGCCCCGACATTCCTGCCTCCATCGCCAAAGGTCCGATCCCCCCAAACTCGCTGTCCTTCGCCCAGAATTGAAGAAGACTCGCCGCGTGTCACTTCCCAAATCCAGCTTCCACTCTTTGCCATGCCTTTTTCCCACTTCCACCGATCAGAGATTCGCATCCCCGGTCGATCGCGATTTTATCTCATGATTTCCTTTTTTCTTTTTGTAGTTCGGACTGATTTCGATTTTTAAAGAAGAAGAAGGAAAATAATATGCAATTTAAAGCTGAAGAAAGCGACGCGAGTACACGTAGGGGAGGGGCAGAACCAATTTAGGGTGGTTGAGTTGTAGGGTTTGACTTTTTAAATTTTTATAATTTATACTATTATTATTACTGAGTTGCATTACAAGAGCGCAGAAGCTCCTTGCATATCTTGTGAAATAAACGGTCGTGTTTTCTACTCCGTTCCTAGCTTCTTTCGTTCCTTTTACTTTTAGCCTCCGTACTTACGAAAGACCATCTCTAATTTTCTCTACTCACCCTAGCCCTAATCTTTGTTAATGATCATCGTCGTCAGGTTACTTTAACGGGTCTCCTGCTTTGGTTCCAGAGCAACCAGCACCCTTAATCTTCTTCATCTATTGAGTTTGGGAATGTCTAAGTTTCAGCATCTGTTTGATTATTTCATTAAGCACGATGTAAGACAATTTTACTCTTCTATTCCTAGATTTTGACCTACGACCTAATCCTTCTTTCCACTAACATAGATCGCCATTTCCCCCCATCTTCTACCCACAATCAAACCTGAAAAGTAACGCTTAGGTTTCTCCGACCGCCATTGTTCAAAGCCACCTCAGTTTCACTCTTTCTCTTGCTCCACTGCTCTTTTCTGCAACCATTATGTCCTTGCCCACAATGAATCTGTAAAGCGACATATCCTCAAATTATTACGTACCAATTTTGTTTAGTGGAGCATTACCTACCTGTAAATATCCCAATATCCTCTTTCCTCAAAACAATGACTTTTATTCCGAAACCCTAGTTGCCGAACTTTAGTTCCGCGACAATCCAAATATATACCTCATCCATCCTTACTAATGCTAGGCAACATCTTCTGCAGATGCCAATTGTCTTTCCAAATTCAAGCTTCCACAATTTCTACTCCCCTAGTCCGGTATCCCATTATGCCATTGATGACCGTGGTTCAAACTACTGAACAGATAAGGTAACACACCCTTAACATTCAACATTTAAGTTATAAAAATTATAGAAAAATTAACTTCGTTTGGTTCCAATAAGCAGCTTTTCCTTTCTGGTACCACGTTCGTTTTATTTACTAATTTTTGGATGTTAATTCTTAACTTGAATTATATATGGAAATGATGAGCTTTCTTATTCGGATGACATTGAAATTTATTTTATCTTTTCTTAGATTGAATGGGCAAAAATATTAATCATGAATTACTCTCATGATTTGCATTACCTTGACTAGATTAACTGTGATTTGTGCTTTACATACTAGCCATGCTTCATGTTTTCCTGTATAATTATATGCTAAACAAGTAGGATGACCCTTTTTTGTATGGCTAATTAATTTAATTGTGTTTTGGTTAAATCTTAAATAACTTTTCGCAAAGAAAATTGCATTTTGCTACCATGCTTAACTAGATCATGCGTGTTGCCTGTTGTGTAACGACCCTTAAAATTTTAGTAATTTAATCGTTAATTTTTATTAAAGGTTTGTTATCTAATATTGGGAAAAAAAGAATTTGTGATTCATTAATGAAATAATAACTTAAATGAGATGTAATAATGCCAATCTAAGTTAATTATTAACTAGTTGAATGAAGTTACAATTAATGGAATTAGTGTAAATGTTATACTAGGCTATGAATTGAAATAAGAAAAAAAATGTAAATATTGAATTAATTAACGAATTAATATATATTGAATGGTAATTAATAAAATCAATGTTTAGTAAGAAATTATAACATTGGTTTGGAAATGATAAACTTATCAAAATATGATTGAGAGTTAATGATAACAATTATTTTAAGTTAATCATTATTTAGTCCATTAAATTAAAACTTGTAATCAATTGCAATAAATTTCAATTCTTTGTTTTGTTAGTGTAAATTAAGGAAATAATATTCAGAAATAATGTTAATTCTATTCATAAAATGATAATTGGTTGAATATAGAAAATGGAAACCAAGATTTATCAATTTACTGGAATTTAAAATTTCAGTAATTGTATTAATTGCAAATAAATGAAATTAAAAATTTAAATATTACATTAATGGAGATTAAGATGAAATTTGAGAATATTGATGTAATAAATCATGAACCAATGTTTGTTGCATCCTTATTGTGATAAAAGACGTGAATAACAAAGTTTAAAAATTTAATAAATGGATTTTGGGAACTTTAATTTATAATTTCTTAATGAAATTTGAATTTAACACTAAAATTGATGGATTAATCAACTTTAAATTGACATCTACAATTGTTTAAGTTATTATAAATGATTGAGAAATCAAAAATGATAGAAAGGGTAAATAATTAAATTTGAACCAGAAAAGTGATTTAATTAATTAATTATTAATTTAATTTAATAACTGGAAAATAGCCATTTTGGTCACAGTCTCAGATTTCGATGAAACCAGTTTCATCGGATACATAACGGTGATATATTATAGGATTTCAAGTTTTGTAACAATCGGACTTGTCATTAGATCGTACGGGCTTGAAACGCCTAGAAATTAATTAAATTGAAATCAATTGAAATCGATTTGAAATAACTTGATTTTAACATAACTTCTTCAAACGATGGAATTTGGACTTGAAATCTTTTCCATTAATTTTAAAATATTTAAAAACATCTATTTTGATATATGGATTGACCCATTTTCGTTCCAGAGTCGAAGCGGGCTGTCTGAGCCGCGTAGCGTTCAACTTTCCAACCGATTCGATCCAATTGTTCCTATTTATAATCTGCCTATATATACCTCATTATAAACCCTAGCTACTCCGTATTCTCATTTGTCTGTATGTACAATTCTTTCTGTTGCTCCTCTTTCTCAACGGCAGACAAATTTTCAATTCCAAATCCAATTGCAATTCAGAACCAAGTCAAAATTCAAACTTCTCAAACTATATCGAATTATATATCGATCTGAAGCTCTTGATGAGCGCATCTCAGATCTATAATTCGTTTTCCAATTCGAAGAACTGTTTGTCTAAAAATTGCATTGGTGTGTTTTGTTTGGCGACTGAACGGTTTGATTGTCGGCTATAATTCACCTAGGGCTTAGAATTCGCGACGGCTGCTGCATTGGGGAGTGTGGTTGGCGAATTGGTGACGTCGAGGTGACCTAGGGGAATTCGTGGGTGGCTTTTGGGTCGGCGGCTCCTCTGGCATGGCGTGCACAAGCAGTGATGTGGTAGCGGTAGTTCAGTGTAGGCGCGATTAGGAGGGAACGAACGTGAATAGTCTCATGCCTGGAGTTTTCTGTGTGTGGTGATGTGGCATGGTTTGAGAGGTGAGTTATTTATTTATTTTTAATTTAAATTTTGTTTTGAAATGATCTAACGCGCATAACTTTTACGTATAAGGTTCGTTTCATGCAGGTTTTCTCCGCTAGGTTCGTATTGGAATTCCAGACATTTTGACGCTAGTTGGGACAGATTCTGAGACTATTCAAATTTAGGGTTTAAATTGGATTTAAATTCAATTTAAATTCAAAAGGTGAGTGTTTTAACCCACTCACAACTTTTAAAATTTCCTATGTTTGTTAAATTGATTTATGATGTGATTAGAAATTTATTTACGACTGTTTGGCGTATTTTGAATCATCATCTCAATTTATTTGAATTTATTTGGATAAAATTGTTATTAAACTTATTATTGAATATAAACTGCCAGTAAATACCTGTAATTTCTTATCTGTTCTACATTGATGTCATTGATTGAGTTGGATGATGATTGTGATAAATGTTTGATGATTGATATTGGATGAATGGATGTTGTATTTTATATTGTTATAAACTGCAAGTTGTTACAGATTTTATTACATTCGGGATTGCGGTTTGAAATGATATATAACCGTATTTATATTTTAAATTACGGATTGAAATGATAAATATCCATTTCACTTGACCATAGGATAGAAAATTATATACAGACACCGCAGTCTATATATAAAATTATTTTGAAATGATTTCTATGGTTTTGTAAAGAAATATATGGGTTATAGAAATATTGATTTTAGATGTTATATAAATGTTACTTTATTATTGATTTTTTAGCTATGTATAAATTTGTTTTGAAATATAAAACAAGTTAAATAATAAAGTTTGATTGTTTTTATATAATATGGTTAAGTATCTGTTTAAATTATATTGTATATAGAGTTTATAACGACTTAAACAAAATTAAGGTTGGAAGATAAATATGAAATTGAATTGAATTAAATTATTTAAGAATTATACTCGAATAAATTTGATTTGAAATTTAAATAATATTGAGATTTTAAAGGGTATGATTTTTATAACTTGATTTTGGTTTAGAGTGATTTAAATGAATATCAAGTTGATCTAAATGAATATATCAAGTTAAATAAACTGAAAGAATATCCAGTTACTTGAGGTTTAATTTTTTTACTTAAATGATATTGGAATTATTAAGTAAACATTTCAAATCTATATAATAGTAATTGAATTTGATATATATGGAATTATCAAAGAATTAGGTTTAAAATAGTGGAATATTTAAAGCTTGGAAATATATGGAAATTGAAATGGTTTATTTGGGGGTTCAAATTTGTATTTGGGATTGATTTGTGAAATTGAAGAAGCTATTTTATTATATAAAGTAATTTAATATTTAAGCCATTTAAGTAGTGTAGTTATGTTTCAAAGTTATGAGTTTCAAAGTATTATGATTTGAAAGATTTATACTTTAAGTGTTTTGATTTTGAAGTATTATAAATTTGGAAGTGCTATGATTTTGAAAAAAGGATATATTTGAAATAAAAATGATATCATATTGATTTGGTTTTTAAAACGTAAATGATACCTTATTTATATGGTTTGAAATGGATATTATATGCCGGTTTTGAAGTATAAATTTATTTTGAAATGACCGTGGTGTTATAATAACGTTTGGTTGTTAAAGAGACTGGGATCGGAAGTTGTCATACTCTTTGCCAACTCCGAAAACCACTTTAACAACCGTGTAAGCGGTGGAGATTCCAAAATGAAGTAGGATGGTGGCGGCGTTTCCTTCGAGGTAAATACGTGGACCCGACTCCCGTGAGTTGAGCGATTGACGGGCTAAGAAGGTAGCACTTTTTAGTGGACATACTCCTTCGATACCATTCTATTACTTTGTGATTGATTTGGGCCCTTTTGATTTTGGGGGTGTGGCTCGAGGTGAGCGGTAGTAGCTGCTACGTGCTACCATTGGTCCGGAAGCGTAATTAGTATATCTATCCTGGCATTGCCTAGTTGTGCCGTGTCACCTACCCTAGCGTGCCTTGTACGAGTTTGGTTTTCTCCCGTAGTCCGTAGAGTATTTAGGGTAGTCTTCGGATCTGGAGATGCGCTGATACTGGATGGACTACTGGGACTATTATGTAGTAAGTGCTATATGGGTAACCCCTTAAAGCTATTTAAAATTAAGTTTATTTTACTATTAGACACTATTATAATATCGTATATTACTACATAGTAAATAGTTTAACGGATCCTTAGGAGATGTGAATCCCGAGCATCTTTTAAGTTACCGCACTCATGTTTGACAATGGATAGAAGATGTCAAATCCCTTAAACATCTCCGACGTCGTTCCATTCATATTATTTAGTGTGGATTTAACTTGCATAATATCTTTTAGTTCTAACACGAGTATTTTGTCTTTTCAATTCGCTCGAGTTAGTCTAGGCATTTCAGGATTTGAAGACTTTATTTTTGGAGGACGAAGACGGAGATTGCATTACTACTATTTATTATATTCTTCCACTACATTCATATTGTTCCGCTGCATTATATAATATTCTCTGGTATGTGTAACTCTGATATGTGTTGTATAAGTATTATCAAATGTTTTGTAAAACAGTTTCGTGAACTGTTATTTGATTATTATATTTTTTCATTCCGCTGCGAGATTCTGTTTTATTTTCTTTCTTTCTTCCTTTTTCTTATTCACCCCAATAAAAATTTGCCCTTTTGTATGGTTTGATTCTGACGTGCGTGGTTTATCGTCGATTTAAAGCGTACAAAAAGGAGGGATGTTACATACGGTACCAGAGCTTTGGTTTAGCGATGAACCTTAGCTTTGTGGGGTCTGACTCTTTATTAACAGGGTAGTAATACCCTATGACGAGTCGTTGAGTGTATATATATGAGAGAGCGTATTTTTTAGTGTTCTAAAAGGGTTTGATATTGTGCTAATTTGTTCCGTTTTGTATTTATATATTCTGATTGGTGCACAGGACGCTATGACATCAATAGGGATTTCTAAACACTTAATAGGATAGACCGACACAATGTCTGTTTTGAATATAGGTGAATGAAATAATTTTGCCTATTATATTTTCCATATATAAAATAATTTTTTATATAGGGATATATTTGGTTGTAATATATTGGTTTGTTAGGTAGTGAAATTTTTAGATATTAGTTGAAAATAAGTTTGAAATAAAATAAATGAAGATTGGAAATTTAGAACTTAAGTTCCGGTTTTCAAAATTCTTCGAATGATTTTGGAATACAATAATAATATTATTTAGAGGTATTTTCTGATATAAATATTTCAATATAATTTGAAAGAATTATTTTAAAGAAACTTTGGAAAGTAATAAGTTTTGTACTCCCCTCTATATTGCTGGAAAATAATTTCGGTGATGAGTGCACGCATCATTGACATTCATTTTCGAGTTTTAAAGTGGGAAGGCCACTGTAGTAGTTTTACTAAAGATTTATTTTGATAAACAAATGTAAATTTCAAATTGTTTTAAATGTAATTGGATATATATTTTGTAAGTGTATACATTTATCTATTATTTTAAAACGATTTTGAATAAAACCCGACATTTAATTCTTAAGTTTCCGTTAATTAATAGTTTCATTTGTTGTAATGAAATGGAATCTAACTAATTAATAATTGGAACCTCTAAAAGAATAAGAAATTGAATGTTAATTTATAAATGAAACTACAAGAAAGTGGAAATTTGTAACTTATATGAACGAAGGATATGATTATTGAACATCAAGTTAATTAAAATGAAATAAGTTAAACTTATGTAATTTTCAATTTGCATTCTTTAACATATATAACTTACCAAAGGATTTAAACAGTTGAAATGTTAATAAGAAAATGTAATAGAATATTATACAAGTAATATTTAAATAATGAAAGTGTTTAATAAATTTACTTTATAAATAAGAAATTTGACATGAAAATAGTTATAAACTTGAGTCAAAATTTCAATACTACTAATTAATGAAATAGGAAATGTAAGTAAAGATTTTGAACTTAAGCTATTGTTGAAACTATTTATTATCAAAGTAAATAAATAAAATTAAGTAGTGAATAAATGAATGTAATACAATAAAAATAAAATTTTCATGATATGAATAAATGAAAATTTGTAAGAAGTTAAGTGTAAATTAAAAAGATAAGTTATGAAATGAAATTATTCAGAATGAACTTGATATATTGTTTGGAATTGTTGTTTGTTTGATTTATGGTTGTTTGGGCAGGGAAACTTTAAAATTTGTTTAGATGTATGAATAATCTATCTAGTTTCATCTAAGACTGTTGAGTAAATGATGCACTTAGTAGTTATTTTCCTTTCTGTACAATTTAAAGTTTTTGAACCCAAATAACTATTTGTGTGTTTGATATGAATGGATAATTGATTGTGTTGATTTTATGTGATGGTTGTATGCTTCGTTGCAAGTGATAGTTGTTTATATTGATTTGTTTGTTAATCATTAAACAACTTAAATATTTCATTTTATATAATTATTAACTCCTTTTGGATTATATAAGTGAAATACAGGTTATGGAGCAATTGCTACTGCTTTTGGTTTTATAATTAAGCATTGTTTACCCGACAAATAGGTACGTTCTCGGATTAAAGTTTTATAACGTTATTATATTGTTTTTCCCGACATGGGGATATATTATTTTGAAATATTGTGATATATTGTTATATTTTATATTATATTTTCTCTCGAGCCTCTCTGTACAAAGGAGACTCTACCGAAATTTTTCGAAAATTTTGGACTTAATTTTTTTTTGAAAAATGTTTCTCCAAACTTTATTAATTTGAGTATAAAAATATTTAATGGTTATAAATTGGTATATTTTATTTCAATTAATTAGTTTTGTAAATTTATTTGTTTATAAAGTTAATATTTTTGAATAAGATGCACTGTTTACTTAATCCTTTCTTTTCCCTTCTTTTTCCTTTTCGGGGACGAAATTTTTTGAGTGGGAGAGAGTGTAATGGCCCATAAATTTTCAATAATTTAGTTGTTAATTTTTATTTAAGGTGTTTGCGTCAAAATTGGGCACAACACTCTTCGGGAGTCGTTGAAGAGATAATAGTCAAGAATGTAAATTCAAAACAGATATTATCTAACAAAAACTCCAATCAACAATAAATTAAATGCGTAGACAAGCGATTTATAGTGGTTCGGCGTGTTGCCTACGTCCACTGTGAAGTGTTTTGATATTTTATTGCTTTTCTTTCAATGATTACAAGTTGTTGAAGCGATCAACAGCAAGTTACAATTGGAAATTCGAAATCAACAGTCAAATTAAGACGTAGGACGATGGAGATCTCGATCCGGCAGAGCCTGGGCGCTTGAGAGTCAGAAGGTCCCTTTTTCGTTGTCCCTGGGGCTCTATTTATAGGCGTAGGCTGCTAATATTTCGCTGAAAATTCGGGAGACCACTTCTGGCACGTGAGGGGGCCCACACGCACGGTCTCAGGAAGTTTGGGCCCACTTTGGCATCGGTTCGAACTCCATTCGAACCGATCAAGAATTCATCCAATCGAGGTGAAATTTTGCGTGGACATTCTTCAACATGTATGCAAGCTTCTGTGAAAATTTCATGGCATTTGGATCAGTAGATTGGGAGATATGATGGATTCGAAATGGGGTTCATTACATGGCTGTTCGGTTCGAAACCATGCTTTCGAACCGATGGTTTCGAATCCATCATGGCACGTGACTTCGTGGTGACGTGGAGCGCAAACTTCGAACCTATCCGGTCTTCACTCCGAGTTGATCGCTTCGACTCCATAGATCTCGACGAATTCGAACCGAAGGAAGACACGTCATCATGGTTGGTTGACCCAGTGGATTCGAATGAGGCTACACAGGATGGGTTCGAACATGACTTCATGGATGGATTCGAACAAGGTACCACGTTTGGGTTCGAGCAACGCTTTGTGGTGGGTTCGAAGCGGCTACTCTCCGATGGGTTCGAGGTCCATTGTTATGAACTTGGTAGGTTCGAACTTGATGGGTTCGAAACCGAGGCATCCTGATGGGTTCGAAGGTGATGGTTTCGAACCAGACGGGTTCGAAGGTGATGGTTTCGAACCTGATGGGTTCGAATCTCAGGCCTTTTCTTTCAAATTGAATCAATCATAATTTGAGCGTATGAACTCGGATTGACTTGAAACTTGAGACGTTGACTCCTATAGTCTTTCTTGCCGTGTCCTATCGATTGTAGCTCAATCTGGACTTGGACAAAATTCAGTGATATCCATAGCGAGAAGTATGACCGGCCTCTGAGACGAACTGTTCTCCGTTTCTGATCGATCTTTTGGTATCGCGGCTTTTCCAAAAAGAGGGATAACATTTTGCCCCCCAAAGTACGTCTTGTGGGAACATGACGTGCTTTGAACTGCTGCAATTTCTCTGAACAATCATTGCTCTCTTTTTTGTTGAAACTCGTATGCTGTATTGTTGTAACCTTAGGTTGATATGATTGATTGCTGTATAATAGTGCTTAGCCGTTGGCTGTCGCATTTGTAACGGGATGAGTGTTTGATCCCTGAAATGTTTAAAATCGATTGTTAGTTTGACATATATGCATATATGTTAGTCTGACCTTGTAAACGTCGTGCGTCCATGAGTCGTGTTAGTTTTGTTTGCTATTGAACTTCGTATCGATTCTCTCCCGAACTGATTTTGAAATTTGAATTGAGACAACGCTCGATGGTCATTTTGAAAAGTCCCTTCGTATCGATCCTCTCCTGAACCGATATTGAAGGCTGAAGGAATTGAATTTGCATTGTGCGAGTGTAACATTTCAAACCGATGAGTTAGAGCATCGATGGATTTGAAATCCGCGTTTGTTATGGACGCGGTACGCTTGCGCTATGATGGATTCGAAATGGACATTCGAACCGATATGAAAGAATGGATACGAAGTAGTTGATTTGTGCAAGAGCTTTTCAAACCGTTGGGCCCATCGTGTGTTTCGCATCGATGCAGCTCGTCGCTTTGTTGTGCGCTTTGCACCGATGACACGCGGGGGTAACTTCGAAACGACAGGGTCCTAGGCCGATGGCTTCGAAAGGAGGCTTCGAATCGATAAATCCTTAGGCATATGGGTTCGAATGGAGATTTCGAACCGATGCGTGTTTTGACTGGTTGCGACCGGTCAAGTTTACTGGGTGGTGAATCGACCCGGTCATCTCCAACCCTCCATATAAATAGCAACGACCTCGGCCTTTTTCACTTTTCACTTTTTTACTGTTGCCTTGTTTTACTATGCACTCGAAACTCCAGAGAAGAAAGTGCCGTGCTTTTGTATTCGAACCATTTGAGATCCAAATCTTCAATTCATCAAACCTATCATCCAAACTAGGTAACTAACCTTGAATTCACACGGCAAAGCTACCTCGAACCCATCCCTCCTTCATCGATCGGCTTTTCTTGGGATTTGGTAAATCCAGATCTGGCTTTTGGAGGAATTTTGAATCGATGCGTGGATTCGAGTTCGAATCGATGATGGGTGCGCCATTGGCCGTTGGATTTCGCATCAGTCCATGGAATGGTTCTATGGGGCGACGCAGTTCGCACCGAGTGATGGATTCGATGGATCCATTCGAATCGATGGATTCGAATCCATTGGATATCGGTTCGAAATTCGCAGCTTTATGTCGATTTGAATAGGATCGATTCGAATGATGTCGACGTCAAGTTGGGAGTTCCTGATCGGTTCGAACTTGCCAAACAAGGATCGATTCGAAATCAACCATTTCCGATCGATTCAAAATCGACACATGTTCATCGTTTCGAAGCGAGCTTTCCAGCCATTGATTTGAAGTGATGTCAGGGTGGTTTCGAACGAAGTGCCTGTGATCGGTTCGAACCCCCTATGATGGATTCTAAAATTTGATGTTTTCCGAGCATAACTCCGGCGAGCTTCTTCCTTGCATATTTGGACATGTTAAATTGCATACTTGACCACCTTTCGAAGCTCGTCGATGGAACAATAACGACTTCTATTCAAATCAGACTTCCATCATACAAGCGGTTCAACGATGACGGTCAGCGATGACGGTCATTGTAAGTGGACTCCGTAGCTTTGTCGTTTGCATATTTTCTTTAACTCTGCGGCATTCATTCAAGCAATGCGTGGCACTACACAACATACATTCATACACTTTACACTGGGGAATGCCCGGGTCCTTTGTCATCTAATGATGGTTTCTCATGAGTTAGTCAGTTATGGAGCCTTCGAGTTCACAGCAGCAGGAAACCCCACAAGATACCCAGAGTACAGTTCCCCCGAGGTTAGAGGTCCCGGACATTGATCCTGAAATTATCGGCCCAGCACCTGATGAACTTCCCAACGCGTCATTCATTGCTAATCCATCAGATTCCGTCCCATCTCATATTTCCGAAGATATGCTGGGGAGGATATTCCTGAGACACGGTTTGTCGCTAGATGATGTGTTACTACCGGGGCCAAACGACAGACCACACAATCCGCCGGAGGGGTATACCGCATTCAATCGCCATGCGTGCGCGGCTGGGACGCTTCCTCCGTTCAATGAGTATATAAGAGAAGTGCTATCTTTTTTGGGAATCGCACCATCCCAACTTCACCCGAACGGGTATGCTTCGGTAAACAGCCTGTTCGTCATCTTTATGGAATATCTTCATAGACCACCGGCCCCGACTGAAATCAGATACTTGTTTAATTTCAAAACTCGAAATGATTACCCATCTTTTACATTCTTGGAGGTAGTACAGAATTTTCAAGTGGTCACCGTGTCCTGGACTAGGCTAAGCTATTACAGGACGAAATGGTTCTACGTCGGATGTCCTCCGGGCTTCGCCAGGCGATGGTTATTTAGACGTGAGTACAGCTGAGTTTTCAAACAATTGCTAAGGTGATTGCAGTCGGAGTGTGACTTATATATTTTTCTTCTGTACAGCGATGATCCAGCGTCCTGACGGTGAAAACTTTAAGGAGATAGTACGAGTGCTCCGAGAGATCCCGAGCGACGACAGGGATATCGACGTGTTATTGATGGATATGAATCTCCGGGCCTGCGAGTTAATCGAGCGATGGCAGAGTATAATATTCGATGGGGCGCAAAGAATTGTTTTGAGAAAACAGGCCAAGCACAAGAAACCCAAAGTCGTTATAGCCGAGGAAGTTGATTCTGAAAGAACTCACACTGACGACGAGCCGTTGTTGGAGCCTACAGATGTGGCTCAAGATGTTGAAGAGCAAAGAAAAGGCAAGGCAGCCGTCGTCACGTCAACTAAGAAGGGGAGATAGAAGTCGGTTGTCACGGCCCGATCCTCCCTCGGAGTTAGAATTTCCGAGATGTCTCCTCCGCGAACCGAAAGTCTTTACGAAGGGCTTACCGACCTTCCAATCCCGGATGATGTGTCTTTCCAGCATGACGCCGGGTTAGAGGAGTTTCATCGTACTCTTGAATTGAGCGAGCCTTTTATTACTAGCTCAGTCGACACTTCTGGTTGGTCGGGGGAAATGCATATTCATACACATTTCACGACACTACATAGTCCCGAGTCTTAGGTCATTGGTTTTGAGAAACCACTAACTCCATTCTCATTTTGCTTTGCGGATATTATGACTGGACGTGGTCGATGCTGGGGAGTCTACGACATGCTCGCAGATCTTCCTCATATTATGATTCGCAACGGAGAGAAGGGGATAGGAGTTATGATCGCAGGCACTCCGGGTACTCTAGCCAAGAATGGAGAGACAGGGATTACAGACATCGGTCTCGATCATGCACCCCACCTCCAAGAGCTCCTACACAGCCTCCTGTCCATGTTCCTCGTTCTTCTAAGTCCTCGCATTATCAGTCAACCTCTCAATCTTCTAGGCATGAACCTCGCCATCCCAGATCTGAGGCAATGCCCCCAGTAGTTGCGGAACAACCTCCCACTGAAATTTCGGGAGAAGGGGAAATCAGGCTTGCTCAGCTGAAGAAGGACTTTTCGAACATTTGCTTTGACAACTACATCTTCCCTCTTCACTTGAAAAGAATTCCATCGGAGACCGAGCAGACAGCGCACGATTATGTGCACGATTTTTATGCCCAATATAGGGCATGGTACAAGGCGGCTGAGAAGGCGTCTTCACTGGCCTTCGAGCGTGGGGCCACCATTGAAAAAATGCAGGCTGATTTGGCCCAAAAGAGTCGTATTATCGATGTACTGAACACCGAGGCCGAATCTTCCAGAAAATCAGAGATGGAAGCCATCAAAAAGGCCGATGAGGCCCAACTTACGATGGATAGAATGAAGCGTGAACATTACGCCACGGTGGAGGACATGGGCCATCGGAATACTCTGGTCACTGCCGAGGGGGATGCGGCGCTAAAGGAGCTAAATGAGCTCAAATCCAAATTCGTCGAAATCGCCAAGGATAGGGACGATGCAAACAATGCAGCCCAGGAGGCATGCGAACAAGCTGTGATACTCCGGACCGAACGGGATGAGGCAGTGGCCAAAGTTCAAGCGGTCGAGGCGAAGATTGAGGAGAGAGTTCAGCAAGCCTAGGCCAGGCTAGAGGCCGACATTGAAGATCTGCTTATCACCTATAATGCCAATGTATTGAAGCACAGAAACTTGGCCTGGCTTCAGGATTACCCAGTGCATCTCCACAGTGCTTGGGAATGATTGGTTGAAGAGGAAGAGGAAGCGCACCCGGGTGAATCGGTCGACCGATTCGAGCTCGAAAACCGGTTGCTAACAGATGAGGAAAAGAAGGTCCTCCATGATGCTATGATCGCTCATGAGAAAGAGATGGTTGGCGGTCGATCTTTGGATGCCGGAGAAGGGTCAGGCGTTGAGCATCATGCCACCGCTCTTGAAATCACCGCCTCGCCTCCGTCTGAGCCTGTATCTGCGGTTAGCTCACAGACCGTTCCTGCTTACGACCCAGAGCAACCGCGGTTATCACCAATTCGCGAGCACGTCTCCGAGGTCATCCCATCATCAGCAAGTCGAACTGAGGAAGGTATTCTAAACAAATTTCAAGTGCATTTTCGCTATAACTCTCGTTTCGAAGTGATTGTTCTTAACCCCCTCTCTTTTTTATCCAGTGACCAGGATTACCCCGGCGTCTTCGACCCAGGAGCCGAGTCAAGGGCAGAACGCTATTACTACTGAAACGACTGTCGTGACAACGGCAGCGTCTACCGGAGCGGCGCAGGAAAGCTCTTTGTATCTTGACGAATAGATGGTGAGCGAACTACTCTATCAACAGGGAGACCTCTCTACGGACTTGCCGTTTATCATCAGTGAGCTCCCACCAGCCTCTGGCTCTTTTGTGCAGACCGGAGTTGCCCCCAGCCAGGCCCCATTAGCTCTAGATGAAGAAATTTTGGCCGAAATTCAAGCTGAATTAGAAGCTGAGGGGCAGAGCGGTAGTGTCGGTGGCGGCACTATTCCATCTTCCGTTGCGGGTCCGGTCCCTCCTACCCCTCCGGCGGGGAGCCTTCATTTAGCTTCAAGTTCTGAGGAGGACGTCGACATTATGCCTTCGGCCGAAGAACAAGCGTTGGAGAGAAAGCGCTCCAAACGAAGGATCTCTGTCTCCAGCGAGTCCGAAGACGAACCGCTGATAAGAAGATTTAAAAAGAAGAAGTAGATGGGCCGCTCAAGCGAATTTTTTGGTAGATAGGAACTGGTGTTTTTTGCTTTTTGTTAGTAGGCCGTGTATAGATGCAGGTTCGGCCCCTACTAGTAGGCATTCTTTTTTTGGAAGAACTTATTTGCGTGTAAGTCCTTGCCTTAAGTTAGTTGAAATAAAATTTTATTTTTCTTATTTCACCTATGTTTTCTACTTAAGTGTTGTGATGATGGGTTTACGACTGTGCTCTTTTGCGAATCTTGAACGCATGTCCACGTTCCGAGGACTTAGAATAATTTGCGAGCAACAGCTTGGTTCATGCCCTGAGGGCCCGATGATTATCGATGTTTATGATACAGTCCATGTCTTGGGAACTTAGAGTTAAGGCTCGTACTCCGGTCCATTCTCCGGGGACTTAGAATTATTTCAAAGTTAATGCTCCGGTTCGCATCCTGGAAACTTAGGGTTGATATTTACACTTCGGTTCGCACTTCGGGAACCAAGAGGTAGTGTTCGCATTCCAATTCGCTCTCCGGGAATTTGGCTTTGGCTCACACTCTGGAAACTAAATTTCGTTCCAACTCTCATTTCTTTTGTGCCTAAATGTTTGTAGCGTTATGTTTTCAGTCCGGTGCACTTGTGGTGTTTTTACCGTCAAGTAGAGTTTGTTTTATTCGCCAAGTCTGAAAATCTTGGTCGCAAGTCGTAGTCGGCGAACAATCGAATTTCGGACATTGTATCACTTTGGTTAGCGGTTAACACTTAGCCTTTTTGCCCCTAGTCTCGGGGAATAACATTTGTGCTTTGGCGGTTGAGTGCGTTTATTGCAAACCTTAAGCACATGTCCACATTCTGGGGACTTAGGATAATTTTTAATTGATAACTTGGTTCGCACCATGGGAATTTGAGAGTTATCGACGTTTGTAGTATGGTTCGCTCCGGGAACCTAGAACCGACGTTTACACTCCACTTCACGCTCTGGGAATCAGGAGTTAGCGTGGACGTTTCGGCTCGCGCTCCGGGAGCCTGTAACTTATGTTTATATTCCAATTCCTGCTTTGGGAATTTGGAGTCCGTTCGCGCTCGGGGAACGAATTGTTGAATGTTTATACTCCAATTCACGCTCTGGGAAGTTGGAGTCCGTTCGCGCTCCGGGAACAAATTATTGAATGTTCATACTCCAATTCACGCTCTGGGAAGTTGGAGTCCGCTCACGCTCTGGGAACGAATTATTGAATGTTTATACTCTAATTCACGCTCTGGGAAGTTGGAGTCCGCTCGCGCTCCGGGAACGAATTGTTTAATGTTTATACTCCAATTCGCACTCTGGGAAGTTGGAGTCCGTTCGCGCTCTGGGAACGAATTATGGAATGTTTATACTCCAATTCACGCTCGGGGAAGTTGGAGTCCGTTCGCGCTCCGGGAACGAATTATTGAATGTTTATACTCCAATTCACGCTCTGGGAAGTTGGAGTCTGCTCACGCTCTGGGAACGAATTATTGAATGTTTATACTCCAATTCACGCTCTGGGAAGTTGGAGTCCGCTCGCGCTCCGGGAACGAATTGTTTAATGTTTATACTCCAATTCGCACTCTGGGAAGTTGGAGTCCGTTCGCGCTCTGGGAACGAATTATGGAATGTTTATACTCCAATTCACGCTCTGGGAAGTTGAAGTCCATTCGCGCTTCGGGAACGACTTGTTGAATGTTTATACTCCAATTCACGCTCTGGGGAGTTGGAGTCCGTTCGCGCTCCGGGAATGAATTATTGAATGGACTGTTGTGTGTTGGTCCAGTTCAGCCTTCGATGTGTTGGCTTGCCCCCGAGCCGGGGTTTCACTTAGTGAGTGGCCGGTGGTAACGCAGTCACTCGCTATTTGAATAAATTCCATTGTTTGATGGAACTTAGCTCTTCGTGCGTCGTGATTGTTGAACGTTGTATTCGGTGAATCACAGCTCTAGCTTGAAGAGATAGTATTTTATTGCTGAAATAAAAAATATGGCAAAGTCGGTGCCTTATTACAAATTCAAATTTCAGAATACAAAGGAAATTGCAAAGTATTCATAGATTGAAGGAGCCTGTCATGTGTGACAGTGACGAGGTTCTTCGTCGTTCCAGGCCCCTGAGTAGGTAGGCCCGCCACTGATGGCGTTTATCACCAATCTTCCACGGGGACAAGTCAAGTCCTCCTGCCTCGGTCGATTGGGTTCATTGATTGGATTGGATGGGCCTGCTTCTCTGGGATGCGGTGTCCGCACAAACTGTTCCAGCTTCCTTTCTCTGACCAGTTTTTCAACAAGATCCTGTAAGTGACGACACTCGTTCGTATCGTGCCCGTAGCCTTCATGGAACCTGCAAAATTTTCCCGTCTGGATTTGCCTCTCTGACGACGGTCTTGGAGCAGGTTTTTCATATTGAATTGTATTACGGGTCCGCAAATACAAGTCCTCCAGTGAAGTATTCAAAGGAGTATAACCGTCGAACTTCGGATTTTTGCGTTGCGGGCCGCGATTTTGATCTTGTTTCTTAATTTGATTCACGCTTTCTCTTCGTCGAGCTCGTTTATTTTTAATGTTCAACTGAACTTTTCCGGAGCTCTCACCGGACTGTTTTATTGCAACATTGCTTTAGGTTCCTTCCGCATTTGGCCCTGCGTCAGTTTGCTTCCTAGACTGTTTCGCGTCTTTCTGCCTCAGGAATTGAGCTGCTTTGGCATGGAAACGGTCCAATGACGCAGGTGGTTTCCCAGCTAGCCAATTACCGAATTCAGAATCGGGGTCGATCCCCTTAGTCAGCGCCATAAGGATGGAGTTATCGTTTGGATTACTAATCTCCGCGCATGCAGTATGGAATCTCTCTAAGTAGTGCCTGAGCGTCTCTCCGGGAGCTTGCGTGACACTAGATAGAGTGTTGACATCCTTTGGCCTTGCGACGTGCATGCGGAATTGCTCAACGAATTTTGTGGCTAACTGATCGAAGGAAGAGATGGTTCGAGGTGGCAATCGGGTGAACCACATGGTGGCGATGCCCCCCAAGGATATGGGGAAACTACGACACTTCACTGCATCGTCGGCTCTGGCAGCGGTCATCGACCATTCATACTTTAGAATATGTTGGTTGGGGTCGGAGTTTCCCTCGTACATGGGTAGAGTGGGCATTCGGAATCCCCGTGGGGGTTCAGCACTGAGAACATCATCCGTAAAGGGAGTGTGACTTCGAGAAACTCCCCAATCGTCGTTCGTGAATCCCTGACTCTCACGGATCATCTGACGTATCATAGTCGAAAGATCCGACATTTGTGCCGGAGTATGGTCACGTTCCATACTCTGGACTTGAACCGGATATCGTCGATGGTTCAAGTCTTGCCTTCTTGGCTCATAGTCTTCTGGGACGTACGGTTCAGGAGTACGACCGTTATGACGACGGTCCAGGTCCGAATGATCTTGAGCGTCGACCGCTGGTTCAGCCGCAACGCTAGTGGTGCGGTATTCTACGGCGTGGTGAGGAACGGCACCTCCTCGGGAGGAGGGTCCGGTTTGGAAACTGGCTGACGGACCAACTCTTATTTGTCCAACGGTCAATGTCGGTTGGTTTCCCGCGGGTGGCATACGACTCCCATCTAACCGGGGTCATGGAGGTCGGTTATGATAATCAGAAGACGAAGAACTTTCGCTGGAAGAGCGGGAAGCACGATCTCTTGTGGATCTCTTTCGTTTCTGGCGATCCAACTTGTTGATTAACTCAGCGTTAGCGCGTAGCTGTTCTTCTAGTTGTCGCCGATTCTGGGTCAGCTCTTGAAGTAGCAATTGCAACTCTTGTCGGGTGACCGGACCCGACGGTTCTGAGTGCCCAGCGGCATCTTGATTAGGTGGAGGTAGAGGGGCAGGATTCTGTCTATTCTGTTCTTCTTGATTGACAGCGTTCGAGGTGGTTCTTGTGCTAACCATCTTGATAGTTGAATTCCTTTCCTAGACTTTGTGCAAATCAGAATAGAAGGGAAGGAAGTGGGATTCAACGATCTGGATCTCTCTCTTAGATTTATTCAATCCGGTATCGATGACAGATCCAACGAGCAGGAGAAAAGCTGGGTTTTCTCAGTGAAAGCACCAAAGTGTTTGCGTCAAAATTGGGCATAACACTCTTCGGGAGTCGTTGAAGAGATAATAGTCAAGAATGTAAATTCAAAACAGATATTATCTAACAAAAACTCCAATCAACAATAAATTAAATGCGTAGACAAGCGATTTATAGTGGTTCGGCGTGTTGCCTACGTCCACTGTGAAGTGTTTTGATATTTTATTGCTTTTCTTTCAATGATTACAAGTTGTTGAAGCGATCAACAGCAAGTTACAATTGGAAATTCGAAATCAACAGTCAAATTAAGATGTAGGACGATGGAGATCTCGATCCGGCAGAGCCTGGGCGCTTGAGAGTCGGAAGGCCCTTTTTCGTTGTCCCTGGGGATCTATTTATAGGCGTAGGCTACTGATATTTCGCTGAAAACTCGGAAGACCACTTCTGGCACGTGAGGGGGCCCACACGCATGGTCTCAGGAAGTTTGGGCCCACTTTGGCATCGGTTCGAACTCCATTCGAACCGATCAAGAATTCATCCAATCGAGGTGAAATTTGGCGTGGACATTCTTCAACATGTATGCAAGCTTCTGTGAAAATTTCATGGCATTTGGATCAGTAGATTGGGAGATATGATGGATTCGAAATGGGATTCATTGCATGGCTGTTCGGTTCGAAACCATGCTTTCGAACCGATGGTTTCGAATCCATCATGGCACGTGACTTCGTGGTGACGTGGAGCGCAAATTTCGAACCTATCTGGTCTTCACTCCGAGTTGACCGCTTCGACTCCATAGATCTCGGCGAATTCGAACCGAAGGAAGACACGTCATCATGGTTGGTTGACCCAGTGGATTCGAATGAGGCTACACAGGATGGGTTCGAACATGACTTCATGGATGGATTCGAACAAGGTACCATGTTTGGGTTCGAGCAACGCTTTGTGGTGGGTTCGAACCGGCTACTCTCCGATGGGTTCGAGGTCCATTGTTATGAACTTGGTAGGTTCGAACTTGATGGGTTCGAAACCGAGGCATCCTGATGGGTTCGAACCTGATGGGTTCGAAGGTGATGGTTTCGAACCAGACGGGTTCGAAGGTGATGGTTTCGAACCTGATGGGTTCGAATCTCAGGCCTTTTCTTTCAAATTGAATCGATCATAATTTGAGCGTATGAACTCGGATTGACTTGAAACTTGAGACGTTGACTCCTATAGTCTTTCTTGCCGTGTCCTATCGATTGTAGCTCAATCTGGGCTTGGACAAAATTCAGTGATATCCATAGCGAGACGAAGTATGACCGGCCTCTGAGACGAACTGTTCTCCGTTTCTGATCGATCTTTTGGTATCGCGGCTTTGCCAAAAAGCGGGATAACATAAGGTTTATTATCTAATATTGGGAAAAACAGAATTTTTGATTCGTTGATGAAATAATAGCTTAAATGAGATGTAATAATGCCAATCTAAGTTAATTATTAACTAGTTGAATGAAGTTACAACTAATGGAATTAGTGTAAATGTTATACTAAGCTATAAATCGAATATAAGAAAAGAAACGTAAATATTGAATTAATTAATGAATTAATATATATTGAATGGTAATTAAATAAAATCAATGTTTAGTAAGAAATTATAATCGGTTTGGAAATGATAAACTTATAAAAATGTGATTGAGAGTTAATGATAATTATTATTATAAGTTAATCATTTATTTAGTCCATTAAATCAAAACTTCTAATCAATTGTAATGAATCTCAATTCAATGCTATGTTAGCGTAAATTAAGGAAATAATATTCGAAAATAATGTTAATTCTATTCATAAAATGATAATTCGTTGACTATAGAAAATGGAAATCAAGATTAATTAATTTACTGGAATTTAAAATTTCAGTAATTAGATTAATTGCAAATAAATGAAATTAAATATTTAAATATTACGTTAATGGAGATTAAGGTGAAATTTGAGAACAATGATGTAATAAATCGTGAACCAATGTTTGTTGCATTCTTATTGTGATAAAAGACATGAATAACAAAGTTTAAAAATTTAATAAATGGATTTTGGGAACTTTAATTTATAATTTCTGAATTTAATGAAATTTAAATTTAACACTAAAATTAATGTACTAATCAACTTTAAATTGACATCTACAATTGTTTAAGTTTTATAAATGATTGAGAAATCAAAAATGATAGAAATGGTAAATAATTAAATTTAAACCAGAAAAGTGATTTAATTAATTAATTATTAATTTAATTTAATAACTGGAAAATAGTCATTTTGACCACTAACTTG
Source organism: Allium cepa (assembly GCA_030765085.1). Lineage (NCBI taxonomy): Eukaryota > Viridiplantae > Streptophyta > Magnoliopsida > Asparagales > Amaryllidaceae > Allium > Allium cepa. The sequence goes on from CM060928.1 coordinate 595,869,541, forward strand.
GATTTCGATGAAACCAGTTTCATCGGATACGTAACGGTGAATTGTTGTAGGAGTTCAAGTTTCGTAACAATCGGACTTGTCGTTTGATCGTACGGGCTTGAAATGCCTAGAAATAAATTAAATTGAAATCAATTGAAATCAATTTGAAATAACTTGATTTTGACATAACTTCTTCATACGATGGAATTTGGACTTGAAACCTGTTTCATTGATTTCAAAATATTTAAAAACATCTATTTTGATATATGGGTTGACCCATTTTCGTTTCGGAGTTGAAACGGGCTTTTTGGGCCGTGTATCGTTCAACTTTCCACCGATTCGATCCAATTGTTCCTATTTCTAATCTGCCTATATATACCTCGCTATAAACCCTAGCCACTCCTTATTCTCATTTGTCTGTACGTACAATTCTTTCTATTGCTCCTCTTTCTCAATGGCAGACAAATTTTTAATTCTAAATCCAATTGCAATTCAAAATCAAGTAAAAAATTCAATCTTCTCAAACTATATCAAATTATATATCGATCTGAAGCTCTCGATGAGCGCATCTCAGATCTATAATTCGTTTTTCAATTTGAACATCTGTTTGTCCAGAAATTGAAGAACTTATATCGACCATTCATCGCGTCGTAATGAACTGTGACCGATCGTCAAATCGTCTGAGGGGTTTTGTAGAGGGGACTGAAAGGAGTGCATCGGTGTGTTTTGTTTGACGACTGAATGGTTTGATTGACGGCTGTAATTCACCTAGGGCTTGGAATTCACGGCGGCTGTTGCATTGAGCAGTGTGGTTGGCGACTTGGTGAATGTGATGACCCGAAATTTTTTGGCATTTGAAATTGGAATATTTAAGTAATTTTAAATATTTGCAAGATAGTTTAACTTGGATTTTAAATATCAGTTTGAATTTGACGATTGAATTTATTGAATTTAATAATTTGAATTTGGGTAAATTATTGAATCTTCAGTTTTAAGCCTGTTAAAAATAATTTGAAGGCTTTTAAAATTTATAATGATGATACTGAAGATAATAGAATGGTTGAAATTTAAGTTAAAGGTGATTTGTTCAGTTTCAACAATATATCGTTTAAATTGAATTTAAAAATAGCCTTCCGGGTCACAGTCTCGAAATTCAACGAAACCGGTTCCATTGGATGCGTAATAGTCAATTATTATCGGATTTCAAATTTCGTAGCGTTTGGAGTTACAGTTTGCTCGTACGGGTGAGAAACGCGTTGAAATTAAAATCGAAAATTGAATATTTAAACTCGATTCAAAAATCTATCTTCCACATATGATCAAATTAGCTTCCAAAACACGTTCCATTGTGTTCGGAAGGCGGGTAAAACCTTATAATCGCCTGTCAGCACGTGTTGTTTGGAGTTGTTTCTAAAAGCTTGTTAAAATTTGAGATAATATTAAAATAATATTAATAAACATTTATATAAACACGTTTTAGGCCAAAACCCTAGTCCTCATTCTCAGCCGCCATTTATATGTTTCATGGCCGAAAACTCATCTCCTTCCTCCCTTGATTCCTCTTCATCCACGAATTTTCGCGCCTCGACTTCAACTAAAATATTGTCGAGCACCGCGACATCTTTAAATCCAACGGTGGATCTAGGGTATACTCGTCATTGGAGCCGAAAAATTGTCGTGCTCAAGTGCCGTTCGCTCGCGTTTTCCTAGGCGTAGAGTGGGCCGAGCTTGAGGGTGCTCTGGGCGTGGGTGGAGCTGGTTATTGCGTGCTCTACGGTGGTGGCCGATCGATGGATAGTGGGTCGTAAGGGCGGCGGCCGTTGGTCAAATTTGTTGCGTGATGGGTTGTCATTTTGGAACGAACGTGATGAAGGAAGAAGGATTAGCGGCCCAATTTCTTTCCTTTTGAAGCAACGGTAGATTTGGTAAAATGAATAATAAAATAGAAATCGTTTTAAATTCTAGTTCAAACTATAAAAATTCATAACTCTTGCATACATTATCAGATTTCAACGAAACGAGAAGCGCCAGAATCACAGCGACGCGATCTACGCTGCAGTGTGAAATTGGAGACGGTCGGAGCTAGCGAAATTTTGGGTTAAATCGATCGCGGTCGATTTAATCAAAATTTAAACGCTCAACAAATTCAAGGTAAATTTATCTCACTCACATATAGAATGCTTGTTAGTTTGAATAAGAAATATTTAAATTGTTGATTGATTGTTTAGTTGTATGTGATCATTATTACCAGATTTGATCGATATTTATTGTTGTGCTAACATCTGTGGATGCAGGGAAACAGGTTGGACGGATCCAACTGGATTCCTCACAATATAGAGATTATCTTTATAATCTGTGTTGTATTTTATTGGTATTCCATGATGGATTAATTTGGAAATTTAGTTATGCTGTGTTATGGTTGGATAAATAAAATTTGTAGTAAATGAATTAGGATTAAAGGAAAATGAAAGAGATTTTTAAGTAATGAATTTAAGGAAATTAAATTCAGGAAATTGATTTGGAATTCAAGTTTTGTTTGAATCTCAGTTTTAAAGATAAATGAGTTTTTAAATTTAAATTGTTTTAACTACTATAAACGGTTATGTAGTTTGGATTTAAAATGAAGATTTAAAATGTAAGTAAAGTTTTTTTAAAAGTCTAAGTTAAATCTGGAATCAAAATTTAAATCTGTATCCCAGTTTGAAATGAAAGAAAATTTAAAGAAAATTGTTTTTAAATGCTTTGTTAATGATAATTTGATTATAAATAAGAAAAAAATGTTTTTTCTTTAAATAAATGAAATTTAATGATATGTAATTCATTAAATTATTAAGTTAATTAAAATGGATAATTAATTCATTTAATTAATCATAGTTAAGCACTTAAATAATTGAGTAATTAAAAATTAATTAATTGGTTAATAAGAATTAATTAATTTGGAATAAGAGATGATTAATTAAAGTTTAATTTCTTTGGGAGTAGTTAAATGATTCTTATTAGTTAATAAAGGATCATTAACTATGGATTATCAAATGATTAATTAAGATGATTAATTAGATTAATTAATTAAAGATAATCAATTTATGGAATTGTTTATGTATAATTACTTAATGAAAGTAGTTAAGGGATCATTTACTCAATGTAGTTAATTAAATAATGTGATTGATCAAGTTAATTAATTGGTTCAATTAAGATAATCACATGATGGTTTGTTAAGGTATGATTACTGAATGTAAGTGGAAGGAGTAATTACTGAGTAAATTAATTAATGGATATTTACTGGATGTTAATTTAATTGGAATGGTAATTTTAATGGAAATGATTTGGGATTAATTACCTTGTGTAATTAATAAGAAGGGCAATTACTTAGTGGAAGTAATTAATAATTAATAATTAATTACTTAGTGTAATTAATTTAAGAATTGATTAATAAATTTATTTGATGATAATTAAGTAATGCAATTAATTAAGGGTAATTAATTACATGTGATTAATCAAGGCTGATTAATGAATAATTAATTTAAGATTTGTTCTTAAATATAATTAATAATTAATTAAAGAAGTAATTAAGGATCATTAATTAATGTAATAAATGAGAGTAATTAAAGGTTAATTACTGTAAATGGTTAAGGATAGTCAATTTGTGAATTAATTGAAGGATAATTACTCAATGTAATTGATGATAATTAATCTAGGTGATTAATTAAGATGGATTTGAAGAATGATTGATTAATTAAAAGGTTGTAATTAATTAATGGTTGATTAAGCAAAGTTAGGTGATTTATTCTTAAGTAATTGATTTAAGTTAATTAAATTAATTATAATAGGGATTAACAATGATTGCTTATGAACGATTGTTTGAATAAAATACCTGAATTGGATGACATCTATTGGATGATATTATGTGTTATTCTATGAGATGAAATGTTTTGAGATATGAAATGTTTGGGTGGACATTTATAATGTGGTTATTAATGATGATGAATTTATGTGTAAAAAGTGACATCTTGTATTTAAAGTAAAATTGTGGTTCACTTAAATAACTCGGCTAAGATGGTATTAAATTTGAAGAGACCGGAGTTGGGTATTAGTAAATACCCGAAACCACTTCGATTCTTTATAAATTTATATGTGAAATCAATAAGCTCGTATGGAATGATTTAAGTCAATTGGACCCTTTAATCTAAGTTTTTGGTACTTAGAGATTTGATGTGTGAAATTGGTGATGTCTATAACAAATTGTGAATTTGAAAATTTACACGAGTTACCCCGGGTTTAAATTAGTTTTATGCTTTGGTATTTCATGTTAGATGGGTTTACTCACGCTGGTTTCCAGCCTGACCCGGGTGTTGCTTTGATGTAATGCTCGGGTCAGACTGAGTATTACAGATTTTCAGGGAAGTACGTTCTGGAGCTCAGGAGGCGAGCTGGATGACAAGAACGTATGGAATGTTTCCCCTATATTATTGTTATCCCGCTTTTTGGCAAAGCCGTGATATCAAAAGACTGGTCAAAAAACAGAAGACAGTTCACCTCAGAGATTGATCGCACTCCCCTTCGCTATGGATAACGATGAATATTGTCCAAGCCCAGATTGGGCCAAAATCGACAAGACATGATGAGCAAAGTCATAGGAACCGGCATTTCAAGTTTCAAGTCAATCCGAGGTCGTATGCTCAAGTTATGATGGCTTCAAGATTGAAAGAGAGGAATGTTGCTTGGTTCAAACCCATCACCTCCACGTTGATTCGAGTTCGTCCAATTCGAACCCACGTAATTCGAAACCATCCCCTGACCTTCCTTCGAATCCATCAAGACGCATGTCGCCTCGAACCCATGAGAAGTGCATTTGCTTCGAGTCCATCAAGCAAGCCTTCACTTCGAATCCATCTAAAGCACTCCCTACTTCGAATCCATCAGGGGCGTGCCTCCCTTCGAATCCATCGGAGGTGAATACGCTTCAAATCAACGACTTCACCTAACCTCGTATCCATCAGCCAGTACATACTTCGAACCCATCAACTTCGACTCCATCGGCCTCGCATCCATCGGCTTCGAATCCATCCACACAGTACACCACGTCACTGCCTTCGCATACAAAAGCATGGATTCGAACCATATGGTTTCGAACCGTATGGATTCGAACCTGTGGATTCGAACCATATGGATTCGAACCATATGGATTCGAATGAATCAATAAGCGGAGTCAAAGCAAACAGGGTACACGAAGACGCAATCTTAAATCGATCATATCTCTCAATCCCATGATCCAAATGCCATGAGATTTTCACAGTAGCTTGCATACATGTTGAAGAATGTCTACACCAAATTTCGCCTCGATTGGATGCATTTTTGATCAATTCGAAGTTCACTTCGAATCGATCCCAAACTGGGCACGGACTCCGAGAACGCGGGCTTATGGGCCCCCCTCACGTGCCAGGCAACCTCCCTGAGTTTTAGGCGGGATTTTGGCCTTCCACACCTATAAATAGAGCCCCTGGTCATTCAGAAAAGGGGTCGGAGAATTTAGAGAAGAAGGATAAGCCTAAACGCTGCCAGAATCACTCCATACCACCTCCTCGGCTGCTAATTTCGAATTTAAGTCCATCTACTGTTGTAATTTGCTTAAAAACACTTGTAATCTTCAAGTATTAAGGAATAAAGTGATAAAGCTTCATAGTGGACGTAGGCGCATAGCCGAACCACTCTAAATCCTTGTCTTCTGTGCAATTTACTTTTCTGTGACTTGGAGTTTTTGTTAGATAGTACTTATTTCCACTTCCAGTTTTTTATTTATTACCTCTTCAAAAACTCCCAATGGGTGTTTCCCAATTTTGGTGCAAACATTTTGGTGCTTTCACTGAGAAGAAAAAAACCAGCTCTTTCTCCTGCTCCGTGGATCTATCTTCAATACCGGATTGCATAAATCTAAGAGGGGGATCCAGACCTCAAATTCAGATTCCTTCCATTCTTTTCAGATTAGCTAAAAACCTAGGACAGGAATCCAACCTTCAGGATGGTTAGTACAAGAATCACTTCCAACGCTGGTAATCAAGAAGGCCGTGATAGGCAAAATCCCGCACAGCTACAGTCAGCCAATCAGGATACCGCTGGGCAAACGGATCAGTCAGGTCCGGTTACAAGACAGGAGTTCCAAACGTTACTCCAGGAATTAACTCAAAGCCGACAACAACTAACTGAGAAGTTACGTGTCAATGCTGAATTGACTAACCAACTAAACCGTCAGGGGCAAAGAAGATTCAAGAGGGACCACGCTTCGCATTCTTCCACGGAAAGCTCTGCCTCATCCGACTATGACGGCAGATCTACGCGCCCCAGGTTAGATGGAAGTCATGCGCATGCTTCTGGTCTCCGGCAAACGTTAACTGTTGGACAAATAAGAGTTGGCCCCTCTGCCAGTTTTCATACGGGACTTTCCTCTCGAGGAGGCACTGTTCCACAGCACACTATGGATAACCAAGCCACCGCAGTTGACACAGGAGTTGACACCCGAAATCATTCCAGTCCAAACTACCGCCAATAGGAACGTGTCCCCGAACCGAATGTCCCAGAAGACATCGAGCCAAGGAGGCGAGATTCGGATCGTCGACGGCGCCCGATCCCACCTCGCACTGTAGAACCCGACCACACTTTGGCTCGACACCCTTCGAATATGGCAACGCCTGATCTCTCAGCTATGGTCCGCCAAATGGTTCGCGAAAGTCAAGGCTTAACAAATGACGATTGGGGGATCTCTCGAAGTCACACCCCGTTCACTAATGACATATTATATGCTGAGCCTCCCCGGCGATTTAGGATGCCAGCTTTGCCCATGTATGAAGGAAACTCCGACCCTAGCCAGCATATTCTGAAATACGAATGGTCAATGACGGCTGCCAGAGCTGATGATGCAGTAAAGTGCCGTAGCTTTCCTATTTCCTTAGGGGGAATTGCGACAATGTGGTTTACACGTTTACCACCACGGTCTATCTCCTCGTTTGACCAATTGGCTACCAAATTTATTGAACAATTCCGTACGCACATCGCTAGGCCTAAAGACGTAAATACTTTATCTAGTGTCACTCAAGCCCCCGGGGAGACACTCAGGCGATACCTGGAAAGATTCAACGCCGCCTGCACAGAAATCACTAACCCCAATGATAATTCAATCTTGATGGCTCTGACTAAGGGGATTGACCCCGACTCTGATTTTGGAAACTGGCTAGCTGGAAAACCTCCCGCGTCGTTGGATCGTTTCTATTCCAAAGCCGCCCAATTTTTGAGGCGTGAGGATGCGAAACAATCTAGGAAGCAGGACGATGCGAGGCCTAGCAATGAAGGGGTTCAAAGCAATGTGGCGGTTAAACAGTCAGGGGAAGGCTCAGGAAGAGTGCAGCTGAATATTCAGAACAAGCAAACCCAGCCAAGGAACGACGATAATAGGAGTAAGAAGCAGGATCAGAATCGTGGCCCGCGACGTAGGGCGCAAATGTTTGAAAGCTATACACCGCTGAATACGACACTGGAAAACGTATATCTACAAACCTGTAATGCGATGCAGTATAAGAAGCCGACTCCGAAGCCATCATCGGAGAAACAGATTCAAACGGGGAAGTTTTATAGATTTCACGAAAGCTATGGGCACAACACCAATGACTGTAGGCATTTGCAAGACCTTATTGAAAAGCTGATCAGAGAAAGGAAGTTGGACCAATTTGTGCGGGCACCGCAAGCCGGTGGTGTGGGCCCGTCAAACCAAAATCGTGCACAGAACCAAGAAAGACAGGAGGAGCCCGCTCGTACAAGCGGAAGGTTGGTCATAAATACAGTCAGTGGTGGCCCTCATCCAGCAAATCGAAGTTGGAAGGAAATGGAATCATACGCCAATTCGATCAGGCACGTGAGTTTTGAAAGCTGCAGTACACTTGATGAAGGGGCTCCGGCTAAGCAACAGAGGACGATGGCGGATGATATCGTTTTTAGAAATCGAGATGCTGATAAAATCGAAGCCCCGACTATAGACCCACTAGTCATATCCGCCCAGGTTGGTCCTGCTTGGATGAAGAGGATCCTGGTAGACAGTGGAAGCTCAGTAAACATCTTATTTAAAAGGGCATATGATCAGATGAAGATGGAAGCTAAAGATCTAAGGCCTTATCAATATAGGATCCACGGCTTCGATGGAAGTGCTAATATACCCACCGGGATGGTAGAATTGCCAGTAGAATTGGGAAACGGAGAACGCCGCAGAGTCCGAATGTTACAATTTGTTGTCCTGGATATCCATTCACCCTATAATGCCTTTTTGGGCCGACCAGCCCTTGCCGAATTTAGGGCAGCAATTGCCCCGTGGTGTTTGACTCTAAAGTTCCCTACTAACCACGAGGTTGGGGTCATTCAAGGGGACCAGGCTGCCGGGAGAGCCTGTTATGTTGCTGAACTACGAGAAGCACAAAGGAGGGAGAAAGGAAAGGGCGTAGAGGAATCTCTCTGCGTCCGCTTTGCCGATGATTGACAATTAGCGCCTGGGCCTCTGCCCGGGCACCACGACCAATTCCAGAAGGATCTTGACCCTCGAGACACTGAAGATAATGATGAATCCAAAGAAAGTCAAGCTTCCCCAGCCGAGCTGACGATCGACGTTCCAATTGATGACACTAATGATTCGAAAATATTAAAAATTGGGTCTCAGCTAAACCTGCAAGCACAACAGGAATTGGTCGAATTTCTCCAAGCGAATCTAGACGTATTCGCCTGGACGCACTCCGATATGTGTGGAATCTCGTCGGACATCGCGAGCCACACTTTAAATATTGACCCGCGGTACATCCCGGTCAAGCAAAAGAGACGCGGTATGGATCCAGAGAGATCTGCCGCCCTCAAAGAAGAAGTCGATAAGTTGAAGACGAATGGGTTTATCCGAGATGCTTTGTACCCGGAGTGGGTATCCAATCCTGTACTTGTCCGCAAACCAAATGGAAAATGGAGAACGTGCATCGACTACTCTGACTTAAATAAGGCTTATCCGAAAGACATTTTTCCACTTCCTCGAATCGATCAACTTGTGGATTCGACGGCCGGACATGAATTATTATCTTTCATGGACGCTTACTCTGGGTACAATCAGATACCCATGCATGTGCCTGATCAAGAACATACAAGCTTCGTAACTGACCTGGGACTATACTGCTACAAGGTCATGCCTTTTGGTTTAAAAAATGCCGGAGCAACTTACCAACGCTTAGTCAACCGAATGTTTGCCGACCAGATCGGGAAAACCATGGAGGTCTATGTGGATGACATGTTAGTAAAATCACGATACTCTACTGATCATGTCAAAGACTTAGAGTCAATGTTCAATGTCCTCCGGAGATATGGGATGAAGCTTAATCCGCTAAAACGTCATTTCGGGGTCGCTTCCGGAAAGTTCCTTGGGTTTATCGTCAACGCCCGGGGAATAGAGGCCAACCCCGAGAAGATCTGGGCGATCAGGAATCTTCAAACCCCAAGGACCATAAAACAGGTTCAGAGTCTCAATGGGAAGGTTGCAGCGCTGAGCAGGTTCATCTCGAAATCAACGGATAAATGCATACCCTTCTTCGATCTGATCCGAAAGGGGAAAAGAAACTTCGAATGGACTACGGAATGTGAGGGCGCGTTTCAATCGCTAGTTCAGCATCTTTCCACACCACCGATTCTTTCAAAACCTGTTGATCACAAACAATTATACCTTTATCTGGCTGTGTCTGAAAACGCTATTAGCGCTGCATTAGTTCGAGAGGAAGACCGAACACAGAAACCAGTCTATTATGTCAGTAAACGATTAACCGGGGCCGAGAGAAATTATCCAAGGCTAGAAAAATTGGCATACTGCCTAGTCATCGCCTCGAGGAAGCTCCGTCCATATTTTCAGGCTCACCCTATCATTGTGTACACCGACCAACCATTACGACAGGTCCTCGCACGACCTAAGTCATCTGGCAGGTTACTAAAGTGGAACATTGAACTGAGTCAATTCGACATTACATATGTTCCGAGGAGAGCCATACGCGGTCAAGTCCTAGCAGATTTCATTGCCGAATTCACTGTTCCTGAAGACTTACCTGAAACTTGTAACTCCCCCGAATATGTATGGAAGCTATACATTGATGGAGCATCCAACGATCGGTGCTCGGGCGCAGGGATAGTGCTTGAGACTCCCGAAGGCCGATCCATCTGCTACGCCTTAAGGTTTGATTTCCGGGCAACCAACAACGAAGTTGAATACGAAGCCTTGCTCACCGGGTTGAAGTTGGCCCGTGACCTGAGAATTATCGCTGTGGAGATTTACTGCGATTCCCAGTTGGTGGTATGCCAAGTTCGGGGTGAATATCAGGCCAAGGATCGAAGACTAGCCGCTTATCTAGCCCGGGTCCGAGAAATACTGGGTCAGTTTGATTATTATACCATTTTCTACATACCACGAGAGCGCAATCAGAAAGCCGATTCGTTGGCAAAGTTGGCAAGCACAGGCGAAACTCAACACTTGGGACTCGTTCCCGTCGAGACTTTATCCTCTCCAAGCATTGATCGAACGGAGAATGAACTCGTATTTGAAGCTACCTCCGAGAGGGAATCATGGATGACCCCCTACCGAGACTACATTGAGCATGGCACACTGCCGGAACGGCGAAGTGAAAGAAGACAGATTCTTCGAAAGGTTTCACGATTTGTCATTCAAAACGGAGTTATGTTTCGAAGGGGATACTCTGTTCCTCTTCTCCGGTGTATCGCACATGACGAAATCAAGCGAGTGTTGCGTGAGGTGCACGAAGGAGAATGTGGCGATCATACTGGGGGGCAAGCACTTGCCAAGAAAATACTTCGATACGGATATTATTGGCCTACCGTTAACCGCGATGCTATGGATTATGCCAAAAGATGTGATAAATGCCAGAGACACGCTCGGATCCCTAGAGCTCCGCCTTCTGAAATAACCCAAATGGTCAGTCCGTGGCCATTTGCAATGTGGGGGATGGATATAATCGGTGCATTGCCTTAGCTAAGGGGGGTGCAAAGTACGCCATAGTTGCGGTTGATTACTTCACCAAATGGGCTGAGGCTGAGCCTCTTGCAACAATTACAACAAAGAAGGTAATCAACTTTGTGGTACGCAACATCATCTGCCGGTTTGGTCTCCCGCATCCTATTATCACCGACAATGGAGCCCAATTCGACAGTGCTGAATTTAGGGACTTCTGTCAGCGATTTCACATCCATAAGAGATTCTCAGCAGTAGCGCACCCACAAGCGAATGGTCAGGTCGAGGCCGTTAATAAGGTTATCAAGTCTATATTGAAGAAAAGACTGGAGAAAGCCGGGGGCAAGTGGGTTGATGAACTACCAATGGCTCTGTGGGCGTACAGAACAACTCACAAAACTACGACCGGGCACACTCCTTTTTCTCTATCCTATGGCTCTGAAGCAGTTATTCCAGTCGAAATGGAAGTTCACTCTCACCGCGTGACATACTACAACTCGAAAACGAACGCTATATTACTTGCTGAATCCCTAGATCTGCTTGATGAGAAGCGTGAAGAAGCCGATGTGAGGGCAGCTGCATATCGAGGACGAGTCGCTCGAATATACAACGCCAAGGTCCGCCCACGAACTTTTGAACCCGGCGACCTGGTATTCAAGAGGGTTTACCCGGTCCCTTCGCACATAAACCCAAATTGGGAAGGGCCGTATATGATTTCACAAAAGCTCAGAGATGGCACATTCAAGTTATCAACCGTTGATGGTCTCACTTTACCAAGAGCCTGGAATAGCGGAAGCCTCCGTCGTTACTACATCTGACAGGCTTTATTTATCTATCTTTTACCAATTTCTTCCTTAGCATTTTGTTTTTGCATTTTGAAATTTGAACTTGTAATAAGGCAACTGATTTTGCCATGTTTCTTTCGTTTCAGCAATAAAATGCCATCTCTTCGAGCCAAAAGTTGTGATTCACTGAAAATAACACATAATATCACGTTGCACGAAGAGCTAAATTCCATCGCATGGTGGGATTTATTCAAATAGGGAGTAACTGTGATACGACCAGTCGCTCGCTAAATGAAACCCGAGCTCGGGGACAAAACACAATACCAACATTCACAGGGATTGATACACGACAGTCCTTTTTCTAACTCCAACTTCCCACAGCGTAAATTGGAGTATACACATTCCATAATTCGTTCCCGGAGTGCGAACGGACTCCAACTTCCCAGAGTGCGAATTGGAGTATAAACATCAAATCCGTCGTTCCCAAAGTGTGAACGAATTCCTAAAAAGCCCAAATAGGTGTGACTGACCACCTATCGGCTAACTCCAACTTCCCACAGCGTAAATTGGAGTATAAACATCAAATCCGTCGTTCCCAGAGTGCGAACGAATTCCTAATAAAGCCCAAATAGGTGTGACTGACCACCTATCGGCTAACTCCAACTTCCCACAGCGTAAATTGGAGTATAAACATTCCATAATTCGTTCCCGGAATGCGAACGGACTCCAACTTCCCAGAGTGCGAATTGGAGTGTAAACATCTAGTCCAGATTCCCGTAGCGCGAATCAAAACACGAACAACAATTCGAAGTCTCCGAAATACGGGCCGAGATGTCAACATCAACTCCCAATTCCCATAGCGTGAAGTGGAGTATGAACATCAATTCCAAGTTCCCAGAGCGCGAACCGTGTTCCAAACATCGATAACTCTCAGATTCCTGGAATGCAGGACAGATTATCGATCTCAAATTGTCATAATTCCCCAGAAAGGGGGCATATGCCCAAGACTTGCAATAAACGCAATCAGCCGCCAGAATATGAATATTATTCCCCGCAACTAAGGGGCAAAAAGCTGAGTGTTAATCACTGGCCTAAGCGATAATGTAATCAGAGTCCAACTAATTCATTAAATCACGACACGAAGCTATATTTAAAATATTAAGCGGATAGAAGACAAATGCTGCAAGGCATTTAGGTAAAAGAAAAGAATAATTTCCCATTTCATCAGCCAACAAAAACAGGTTTGATTACAGGGCAAGTAAAGATGTTTCGATTAAGTAGAGGTCGGATCCACACATATACACGGCCCAAAAAGAACAAGGGAAAAGATAAAAGAATTGTTATCCATAATCACATGACGAAGCAAAGGGCTCACTCTTTCTTCCTCCGGTGCTTCTTCCTCGGAGTCGAGCCGCTAGACCCACTGCCTGGCTTCCTGCGAGACTTTTTGCCTTTCTTGGGAACATCCTCCGGGTCTGGCATAATATCGACGTCTTCCTCAGAACTAGAAGGGATAGAGATCCTTCTGTGGGGGTGAGCCGAGGGCATGGGAGCGGTAACATGTACTTGTTCAGCAACACTCGAGACGGTTGCCATGCCACCAGGAGAAATCATCATTAGAGAAGATAAGCTTGAGGGAGCAGCATCACAACCGGGACCAACTGTCACTGTCGTAGCCATCTCGGCACTTATCTCGGCTAAAATCTCTTCCTCTCGAGACAGTTGGGCCGCACTAGATATGCTAGTGGTCATCACAATCGAGCTAGAAGCTGGTGCAGCTCCACTCGTCGCAAAAGGAAGATCGGGAATGGGGTCAAGAGGGTGACCAAATAGCTCTTCAAACATTTGAACATCGAATGACATTGAGCCTCCCTCTCCCATATCACCAACCATGGCGGCAGTTGAAATCGCCTCGGTGACAATAACTCCACGCGTAGGATATAAAGCTGAAGAAACAGGGAGCACGGGTGCGACACTCTCGGTCACTAAACAACAAAAATTAGAGCTATCAGACCAAGAAGTTCCCTCGAAAATCAATGTTTTAAGACGTAAGAAGAGTAATCAAAATGCCTAATTTACCTTGCCTTGGAGCTTGAACAAGCTCGGGGACGAGAGTCTTGCCCGAAGACAGTTCCGGTTGGTCCGGATTGTAGGCTGGAATGGCTTGTGGATCGACCGCAGCAACAGCTGCGGACGAAGTCGAAACAGGGACTTCAGTATTCTCGCTATGATGCATAATACCCGAACCTTCGCCGACCTCTGTTTGATGGACACCAAGTCTTTCTTTTTCAACAAAAATTACTGCTTCATGAAGGGTTCTCCTCTCATCCTCGCTGAGCAGACGTGACTCAAGCTCAAACTCATCTAATACCCCATCCGGACAAGACATCCTCTTGTCTTCCACTAATTTCTTCCAAGCATTGTAGAGAGGCATCGAGTAATCCCCTAGCCAAGAGAGATTTCTATGTTCTAATACATTGGCATTATATGTGTCCAAGAGATCGTCGAATTCGGCCTCCATCTTGAACCTCTCCGCTTGGACTCTCTCCTCCACCTCCGATTCAACCTCCTTAACCTTTGCGATTGCTGCATCACGCTCAGCTCGAAAAGATACAGCTTGCTCACACGCTTCTTGCGCGGCCACGTTCGCATCATCTTTTTCTTTATTCATGTCAGCAAACTTAGCCTTTAACTCCTCTAGTTCCTTGACTGCCGCATCCCGCTCAGCTTCAACATTCTTGTATCGATGGCCTAAGTCTTCAACTAAAGTACAATGTGCCTGTTGCATCTTCGCCATCTCAACTAATGTCTCATCAACCTTTTTTAACGACTCGACCTCGGCCTTGCGGGAAGATTCCGCCTCAGATTGGAGTATGTCGACGATGCGACTCTTTTGAGCCAAGTCGGCTTCCAGCTTCTCGATGGTTTGGGCCCGGTCGAAGGCAGCTTTGGAAGCCTTAACAGCCGCCCTGTACCATTCTTTGTACTGAGCATAAAAGTCACGGGTATAGCTGAGCGCCGTGGTCGCAGCATCCTCAGGAATTCTTTTAAGATTGGGAGGAAAAATACAAGCTCAAAGCAAATCTCTGGAAAATCCTTCCTCAGTTGAGCAAGCCTGATAGCCCCTTCACCAGAAGACTCAATAAGGGTCTCCTCCGCGGACGTGAGCGTTGCAACCTCAGTTCGAGGACGATGTGGCTCGAGCCTCGAAACTTGCGAAGACGGTTGATGTCGCATAGGCTCGGATACCTGGACATGACTTCGGGATGGCGAAGGAGATCGAGAGGGGGAGCGATGCCTATGATCCCTGTCCGATCGTTCCTGGCTAGAGTAACCGCGGTGATGATCCTTTGCATGATACTCCTGGCCATGATGCCTCCGGTCGCGATCACGATCGGGGTCTCCATGTCATGATTCGTAATAAGCTGATGGATGATGCACTCTCGGGAGTTTGTCCAATGTAGACTGACGGCCAGCCATACTACCTGGAAAAGAGATGCGATTCAGTTAAGTACCAGGCAAAATCGATATGGCATGAGAAGCAGTCATGTAGTGTCATGAAAGTGTATGCCAATGCGCAAAGCCCCCGACCAACCGGAAGTATCGACTGCACTAACAGGTAAAAGCTCACTTATGTCTAACGCTTCCCGGAGCTCAACCAACCCGGACTTGTGATAAAGAGAAACGCATTCCGGGATGGGAACGTCATCCAGTCCTATGAAAATGTTTCCTGGTTGACAAAGAGCGGAGTCAGAAGAATTAATTCCAGGGATCAAGCGAGACACGACTACAGACTTCCGTCTCTTAAATTTAGGAACAACAGCCTTGCCTTTTCGCTTTTTTCCTGCTCGGAGAAGGTCAGCCGCTAGCCCGGTGTCAGTAGGCGTCCTCTCATCATCGCTCATTTCTCTTATCACTACACCGGTTTTCCTCTTTGCCTTCGGAGCCGATTTCGCCAATCCCTCAATGACAATACTCTGGTTCGTCTCGATTAAACCCAGCATCCTTAAGTTATCATCAGTTAAGACCAAGTCAATGTTCCGCAAATCACACGGGATCTCTTGTAAACTTCGGATGACGTTTCTGTATCGACCACCGTCTGGCCTTGATATGATAGCTGTAAGAAAAACGCCTGACGTCAGTTCGAGTGTCAACAACGGCTATTAAAGAAGGCTTACTTGTTTTACGGCACTCACGTCTGGACAGCCATCGCCTAGCGAATCCTGGGGGGCATCGGACAAAAAACCATTCATTCTTAAAGTAACTAAGTCTGGTCCAGGCTCCCGTCACAATCTGGCAGTTTCTAACTGCCTCCAGAAAGGTGAAAGACGGACTATCACCCCTGCTCTTGAAATTGAATATATGTCTAATCTCAGCTGGCCTAGGCGGACGAAAAAGGCGATCCATGAATAAAATGAAAACACTGTTCAGCAACGCGTGCCCGTTGGGATGAAGTTGTGCGGGAGCAATTCCAATGAACGATAGCATCTCCCTGATATATTGGTTAAACGGAGGGAGAGTTCCAGCCGCACAGGCATGGCGATAAAAAGCAGTGTAGCCTTCGGGTGGATTGTGAGGTCTATCACCAATTCCCGGTAGCAAAACGTCATCCGGAGATAAGTTATGTTTCGAACATATCCGACCCAATAATGCTCTAGAAATATTGGATCGAACGGAGTCTATGGGATCTTCGATAAGTATGGCCTCCGGCAATTCATCCGGAGCAGGATCTATTACTTCAGGAAGGATCTCTGGAATTTCTAGCACTGGAGGAGGCAAGCATTGTAACTCTTGTTGTTCAGAACCCGAAGACTCCATAATTAACTAACTCACGAGAAAGCAGCGTTAAAATACAAGGAAAGCCCGTATATTCCCCGGTGTGAAGTATATGAATATGCCGTGCAGTGCAAGTGCATAACTAAAGCAAATTTCACAAGATTGGAACACGGTGTCCGAACGACGAAACATTGGAATTGGAAAACGAAAACGACCGTCATCGCTGACCGTCACTTTCATGCCACTCAGATGCTACTGACCAAGTCAAGTATGAATTCGTTATATGTGTTTAAGTCATGGTGCCATCGACGAGCTTCAAAAGACAGGTCGGGTCAACTTTGATCATGCAAGGCCGAAGCTCGTCGGAATCAAATATGCTAAAAATTTAGTGAGTTCGTCAGAGTTCAACTTAAAGTTGGTCGTAGTTCAGATATTGGAACAGATCAAAGGAATGGAAGTTCCAGAAGCGAGAACGTTCGAATCGATCGACTCGATTCGACACGAGTCGAATCGATAAACTTCGAATCGGCGCGCCCCAATGCCACGTTGTTCGACTCGATGAGACATGGGAACAGAGAGGCAGTTCGAATCCATGGAGCCCCACCTGACTTCGGACCGATCGAAGTCGAACTCCTTCGAATCCATCAAGAGCAGTTCGAATCCATGGAACTCCACCTGACTTCGAATCGATCGAAGTTAAACTCCTTCGAATCGATCAACGTAGCATCGCTTCGAATCGATCGGAATATTGCTGTTTCGAATCGATCACCGCAAGCCTTTTTCTTGTTCACCTGCAATCATCGATTCGAAGCCACACATTCGAAGCCAACTCGAATCGCTCACCCCTGGATCGATACGAAACAGTGAAAGACAATACTCTGAATGATACGACTCGAATGTTTTCATTCCTCAGTTCCATCGAGTTGACCCACTTTGTTCATATCTTATCACACTTCAAGATTTCCAGAAGAAAGCGTTGAATCAATGCCAAAAAATTGCAGTGTTATCGTTTTCAACTCGAATCAATCCCTTGGTTACCTGGCTTGGTTCGATTGCAAATAGAAGCTTGGAGGAATTTGATCGACTCGTGGAAATGAACTTTGATTTGGCTCTGAGATCGATTCAAAGAAGCAGCTAAAGCAATGGTAAAAAGGTAAAAAGAGATAAATGGAGTCGGCCTCGTGTATTTATATGGATTCCAAAGGGGGATTAGTGGCGCTTCAACTCTCGGTCATTTTGACCGCTTACCACAGGTCACAACCTCATCGATTCGAACGACTACTTTCGAATCCTTTCTAAGCTTCGAGTCCATCACTGCTTCGAATCCATCACAGCTTCGAGTCCATCACTGCTTCGAATCCATCACAGCTTCGAGTCTATCACTGCATCGAATCCATCGCAGCTTCGAATCAATCACAGCTCCGACTCCCCCCCTAAGCTTCGAATCCGGCAAGGCAGCATCAATACGAGGCATCATCGATTCGAAGAAACACATGAGCAAGGGCTGGATCGAAGGTCCAATCGATTCGAAGCACGAGGTCCATCGGGCCATCGATTCGAAAGCCACCTATTTACGCAAACATAACTTCGAATCCATCGAAGGCCACCGACAAAAACAGACGAGATCGCCTCAAATGTAAAAAACTACTCGTCTACCTCGTATAACGATTCAGGAGAGGATCGATACAAAAGGATAATCATAGACAACCATAAAAGCAATACTTTGACTTGAATCTTAAGAATTCAGCAGCAAACAAAAACCAACATAACTCGTGAACGCACGACGTTAATAGGGATCAAACTAATACATATGCACACATATCAAACTAACATTCGATTTTAAACATTTACAGGAATCAAACACTCATCCTGTTACGACTACAATAGCCAACGACTAAGCGCAATTATACAGCAACCAATCATATCAAGGCAAAGTTACAACAATACGGCGTATGAGCCTCAGCGAAAAGAGAGCAATGGTTTTTCAGAAAGAGATGGCGACTATTCAAAGCACGTCATGTTCCCACAAGACATACTTTGGAGGGCAATATCAAAAGACTGGTCAAAAAACAGAAGACAGTTCACCTCAGAGATTGATCGCACTCCCCTTCTCTATGGATAACGATGAATATTGTCCGAGCCCAGATTGGGCCAAAATCGACAAGACATGATGAGCAAAGTCATAGGAACCGGCATTTCAAGTTTCAAGTCAATCCGAGGTCGTATGCTCAAGTTATGATGGCTTCAAGATTGAAAGAGAGGAATGTTGCTTGGTTCGAACCCATCACCTCCACGTTGATTCGAGTTCGTCCAGTTCGAACCCACGTAATTCGAAACCATCCCCTGACCTTCCTTCAAATCCATCAAGAAGCATGTCGCCTCGAACCCATGAGAAGTGCATTTGCTTCGAGTCCATCAAGCAAGCCTTCACTTCGAATCCATCTAAAGCACTCCCTACTTCGAATCCATCAGGGGCGTGCCTCCCTTCGAATCCATCGGAGGTGAATACGCTTCGAATCGACGACTTCACCTAACCTCGTATCCATCAGCCAGTACATACTTCGAACCCATCAACTTCGACTCCATCGGCCTCGCATCCATCGGCTTCGAATCCATCCACACAGTACACCACGTCACTGCCTTCGCATACAAAAGCATGGATTCGAACCATATGGATTCGAACCATATGGATTCGAACCGTATGGATTCGAACCTGTGGATTCGAACCATATGGATTCGAACCATATGGGTTCGAATGAATCAATAAGCGGAGTCGAAGCAAACAGGGTACACGAAGACGCAATCTTAAATCGATCATATCTCTCAATCCCATGATCCAAATGCCATGAGATTTTCACAGTAGCTTGCATACATGTTGAAGAATGTCCACACCAAATTTCGCCTCGATTGGATGCATTTTTGATCAATTCGAAGTTCACTTCGAATCGATCCCAAACTGGGCACGGACTCCGAGAACGCGGGCTTATGGGCCCCCCTCACGTGCCAGGCAACCTCCCTGAGTTTTAGGCGGGATTTTGGCCTTCCACACCTATAAATAGAGCCCCTGGTCATTCAGAAAAGGGGTCGGAGAATTTAGAGAAGAAGGATAAGCCTAAACGCTGCCAGAATCACTCCATACCACCTCCTCGGCTGCTAATTTCGAATTTAAGTCCATCTACTGTTGTAATTTGCTTAAAAACACTTGTAATCTTCAAGTATTAAGGAATAAAGTGATAAAGCTTCATAGTGGACGTAGGCGCATAGCCGAACCACTCTAAATCCTTGTCTTCTGTGCAATTTACTTTTCTGTGACTTGGAGTTTTTGTTAGATAGTACTTATTTCCACTTCCAGTTTTTTATTTATTACCTCTTCAAAAACTCCCAAAGGGTGTTGCCCAATTTTGGTGCAAACAATTATATTGTTGTATATCCGAGACATGATGGTCGTGTATATCCATTGTCTGTATATATGTTGTAACTTTGATGTATTAAAGTGAAACTTGACAAGTACAGTTTTCCATGTATAACTGTTATTATTTGTTATTATATTTTATCCGCTGCGAATGTGAGAAGTTGGTGTTTCTGTTCTTCTTATTCTTCTATCTCCTTCTTCTTTTTCCTAACTATCTGGAATTTTCGGGTTTGAAAATTCCGGGTCATTACAGTGAAGTCTAGGTGACCTAGTGGAGTTCGTGGGTGGCTCAAGTGTAACGACTGAAATTTTTGAAGATTTAAAACTGAAATTTAATATGATTTTGTATTGATGTTTAGATAGAGAAGGAAATCTTTTAATTTATAATAAAGTGACTGTTAGAATTTAGATGAGAATTGTAATAAATGGAATAATATGAAGCAAACATTGAAAATGGAATGAAACCATGAAATTTAAGATAAGTATGAACAGTTGAAATGAAAGTACGAATAATTGAAGCAATGTAAATGGTTGTACTAGGATAAGATTTGAATATAAGAATACAAATGTAAATAGTAAATTTATTTAATGAATTAATATATGTTATTTATTTAGGGTATTGAATAAATTTGGTAATCCTATTGCAATTAATGGTAGTAATGTTGATATAAGCTAATAAATTTAATTTCAATGCAATACCCATTAATGGATGGAATGAAATTGGATTCATGTAAATGTATACTAGGTTTTACATCAAATGGAAGTTATTTGTAATAAGTGGATGTAAATATTTAATCAAGTTATGAAATAAAATAAATTGAATTTAACATAAACCAAAGTGTAAATTTAAGAGTTTGTTAACAAGTATTATAAATTACCTAATTAAGTGGGTAATGAATTTATTGGAAATAAAGTTAATTTAAAAGTTAAGTAATTATAATGGTTGTGTTGATGCTAAACGTTACTTAATGATTTTTAATTTAGTAACGGAAGAGTGAATGAGAATTGATAGAAAACATAAATTTATTTATAAGTAAACAAGAGTATATATTGAACAAATTTATGATAATTGGATAATGCAGTGTTAATGGAAATTAATTAGTGTTATATATGGGATTTATACCTGGGTGGGTAAGTAGTAAACTTATAAATGAAAGAAAGTAAGTAGGTGAGCATTTATTTAGGTTATTTATTCATTTAGTATGTTAAATATAAATTTGGGAATCAGATCTCAATTAAGGGAAATTAAGTTGTACGTTAATTTGAAATAAAATCTAATAAATATTACATTAATAAGGAATGTAGTACAAATGGTTAGGGATTGTCAAATTTGGTAAAAAGGGTTGGACTTAGGAAACTTTGTTAATTGTGTTTAAAACCTTAATTAATATGCGTAATTGACAGGATTCACATTTTTAAATATAACCATTGATACAAATCTAAGATGTATATAGAAGTATCAATGTAATGAAACGTAACCAAATGTAAATATGTTTACGGGATAATGATTGTTTTAATAATAAGAACGGGAATCAACATTTATTTATTTACTTTGTTGAATAAATTATTTGTTCTTAATCTAATAAACTATAATAGAAGTTTGCATATGCTTAACAATTTTTCGATGATAAATCTAAGCTTTGATTTTGGTTACAACAATATTTAAATTTGTTACCTAAATTATTATCTCAAATGTCCTTATTTAAGGATCTTAAAGGTTGGTAACTATATTGCTTAATTTGTCGTGTTCCACTTTTGTTTTGTTAAAAAAATAAATAAATTTCATTAAGATAAAAAGGTTTAATTTATATGCATGTATGTATTTTTGACTTTAAGTATACATAAGTTTACAAATGCATTAGACAATTTAATGTGGTATGGAAGTATGCTTTGAATTAATTAATAAGCTTTGGTTTAATCTTTATACACACATGTATGTGTGTGTGCATGTGTATACATATAAACATTTAATGTATTGATTTCAAATTGCTAAAGCATGATTTAATTTTTTTTATTATCAAACAATTTAAAAGTGGGGTAATATTATATACATATTAATTTATTGTTTGTTGTTTATGTTTTTTTTTGTCATAATACAACTTGCATGATAATTAAATGTCGTATTAATAAAATTGGCTAAAGTGGGAAAGTGGAATTAATCGATGTCATCACCTTTTATCTCCTTCCCTATTAGATCCTTATGTGATTGCATCTACATTTGTTCTTGTTTATTCCTATATATGGTCACCAATTAATCATACTTGATATATGTTTAGCAATTCTGACACACAGTTAAAGTATGAATATATGAGATGTATTCAAACTTTTCTGTATCGAGCACTTAATTAATTTAGAACCAAAGTAATAAAATGTGACATTTATTTTTGTCCCTCCACATTCATTCCCTTTCTAATTAATAGTTACCACTTTTTAATACCTGCTACTTAAAAAAAAAGGGCTGTTCATATTTACTATATTTCAATACCAAGTTTGTTCGTATTTACTTTATTTCTAATTAATAGCAGCCTCTCTTTTCAAATCTCTTTGTCCCTAAACCTAACTCTAACCTTATAAATACGATATGATGCAAACCCTAGCCTCCATTCAATTTTTTTTTCGAATCTCCTTATTGTATCTCATTTTAATTTTTCCTTCCTCTTCAAATATTCTTCTTATCAAGTTTTATTCTATTTCAAACTTTCTTCGTTCTTTTCAAATCTTGATTTTCTCTACAATTTTCAGTTCTTCTTATTTCAATCCTTTTCTTTTTCAAATTCTTCTTTTTCAAAATCTTTTCCAAACCTTTTAAAAATACATACATAAATACATATATATATATATATTAATATAATAAGGAGGGAAGTTAAAGTAAATCAAAATAAAAGAAAAATTACGGAACAAAGCTAGCAATCAAGAAGAAGACTAAGGAAACATAGAGAGAAGCTATTGATTTGAAGTATTATTTTCATATTCGTATAAAGGTGAGTGTTTTAACCCACTAACAGCTTCTAAAATTTCTTATGTTTGTTAAATTGATTTATGATATGAGTAGAAATTCATTTATGACTGTTTGGCATATTTTATTCATCATCTCAGTTAGATTGCATTTTATTCAAATTGAATTTTTATTTAATTTTATTATTGCATATAAACTGACAGTTAAATTTATTTATTTTTGCATACAAACTTCCAATTAAGCAGTTATTAATTTATTAGTGAATATAAACTGTTCGTGATACCTGTTATATTTTATATGCTATTTATTGATGATTGTGATAAATGGTTGATGAATGATGTTTGGTGAATGGATGATGTGTTCTATATTATATTAACTGCATGTTATCATGAATTTCATTTCATTTGAGATTGCGGTTTGAAATGATATACAACCGCATTTTTATTTTTAAATTGCGGATTGAAATGATAAATATCCGTATCACTTGACCATAGGATAGAAAATTTTATACAGGCATCGCGGTATATATATATATATATATATATATATATATATATATTTCTGAAATGATTTCTATAGTTTGGATAGGATACGGTTTGATAAATATTTATTTTTGATATTATATAAATATTATTTTATATATACCTATATGGTTAAATTTTTGAATTTATGTTATGTATAAGTTTGTTAAATAAAAACAAATAAGTTGAATAATGGAGTTTGATTATTTATATTATATGGTTAAATACGTGTTAAGATATTGTGTGTGTGTATATATATATATAGTTTAATGGTTTAAATCAATTAAGATTGGAAGGTGAATTAGAATTTAATTGGAATTGAGCGTATTTAAGAATTAAACTCTATAAGTTGATGTAGAACCTTAATAAGCTTGAAAATTTTAAAGGTATGATATTTATAACTGAAATTTTATTTCAAGATAAATTAAATGAATATTTCTAGTATAAATAAATTGAAGGAAATATTTAGTTATAGGAAATTTGAGTTTTATATAAATGATTATGGATTCATCATACAAATATTCAAGACTAAATAATAGAACATTGAATTATTGAAAGAATAAATTCCAACCTTAGTTTTGAAATTATTAATACTCAAATTGGATATATATTGAAATTGAAGTGGTTTTGGAAACTGAAGGTGAAATTTAAATTTATGGTTTAGACTTCATTTAAAGAAAATATATTTGTAAAGTCATGGAAATTATTTTACTTTACAAAGTAAATATAAAATTAAACCATTTTATTTTATATACTGTTGAATATCCAAACCCTTTAAGTTTTAGAAGTTATGGTTTTAAAGCTATGAATTTCGAAGTATTATGTTTTGAAAGTTATAATTCAAATGTTGGTTTCCAGATATTATAAATTTAAAGAAGTATGATTTTGGAAAAGAAATATATTGAAATAAAAATGATATTATTGATTTGGTTTTTTTAAAAATAATATCAAAATGAGTTGTTTTGGAAATGGAAATGATATCGTATTTATGGGTTTTGAAATGGATAATTATATTCTGGTTTTAAAGTATAAACTATTTTAAAGACCGCAGTGTTATAATAACGTTTGGTTGTTAAAGAGACCGGGATCGGAAGTTGTCATACTCTCTGCCAACTCCGAAAACCACTTTAACAACTGTGTACACGATGGAGATTCCATAATGAAGTAGGTTGGTGGCGGTGTTTCCTGTAAGGTAAATATGTGGACCCAACTCCCGTGAGTTGGCATAAGGTGGCTAAAACAAGAGCGATCGACGGTCCAAGGGGGTTAGCGCCCTTTATCGGATACTCCTCTTCGATACTATACTCTGACTTTGGATTGATTCGGTGGCCACTTTTACTTTTGATTTTAGGGGGGAGTTTGTCCGAGGTGGGCGGTAGCTGCGGCTACGCGTTACCATCAGCCCAGAAGCGTAATTGGTATATCTATCCTGTCATTGCCTAGTTGTGCCGTGTCACCTACCCTAGCGAGCCTTATACGATTTTGTTTTGTACCATACCTATGGAGTGCCCTCTGACGACGCCCAGTACGGGGTAGATTACGGTATTGTATAGACTATGGGAATATATTTTGTGTTAAGAGCTATATGGGTAACCCCTTAACGCTATTTAAAAGGAAGTTTATTTTACAAATAGACACTATTATAATAGCGAAATATACTACATAGTAAATAGTTTAACGGATCCTTAAGAGATGTGAATTCTGAGCATCTTTTGAGTTACTGCACTCATATTTATTTCTGTTGATTTAACTTACATAAGATCTTTTAGTTCTGACTCGAGTGTTTTGTCTTTTAAATTCGCTCGGGTCAGTCCGAGCGTTTCAGGATCGAAGACTTTAGTAGTGGAGGTCGAAGACGGAGATTTCTATTATTATTATTTAATATATATTCCACTACACTCATATTGTTCCGCTGCATTGATATTGGTTTGTGTAACTCTGATAAATGTTGTAAGTATAATCGAATATTTTGTAAAACAACTTTATAAACTGTATATTTGATTATTATATTTTATCCTTCCGCTGTGAGATTCTATTTTGTTTTATTTCTTCCTTATTTTTCTTATTTACCCCATAACAATCCGCCCTTCCGTATGGTTTGAATTGGCACGTCTGTCGGTTTAAAGCGTGCGGAAAGGCGGGACGTTACATCAAGGGTCGGCGGCTACTCTGGCGTGGCGTGCGCAAGCAGTGACGTGGCAGCGGTAGTTCAGTGTAGGCGCGGTTAGGAGGGAACGAAAGCGAATAGTGTTGCGCCTGGAGTTTGCTGTGCGTGGGGACGTGGCATGGTTTGAGAGGTGAGTTATTTATTTTGTTTTAATTTACATTTTGTTTTCAAATGATCTAATGCATATAACTTTTACATATGAGCTCCGTTTCACGTGCGATTTTCTCTGCTAGGTTCGTATTGGAATTCCGGACATTTTGACGCAGATTAGAACAGATTCTGAGACTGTTCAAATTTTGGGTTTAAATTGGATTTAAATTCAATTTAAATTCAAAAGGTGAGTTTTAACTCACTCACAACTTCTAAAATTCCTTATGTTAGTTAAATTGATTTATGATGTGATTAGAATTTATTTATGACTGTTTGGCATATTTTGAATCATCATCTCAGTTTATTGGAATTTATTTTGATAAAATAGTTATTAAATTTATTATTGAATATAAACCGCCAGTAAATACCTATAATTTATTATCTGTTCTATATTGATGTCATTGATTGAATTGGATGATGATTGTGATAAATGTTTGATGATTGATATGGGATGAATGGATGTTGTATTTTATATTGTTATAAACTGCAAGTTGTTACGGATTTTATTTCATTCCGGATTGCGGTTTGAAATGATATATAACCGTATTTATATTTTAAATTACGGATGGAAATGATAAATATCCGTATCACTTGATCATAGGATAGAAAATTATATACAGACACCGCAGTCTATTATAAAATTATTTTGAAATGATTTCTATGGTTTTGTAAAGAAATATATGGGTTATATAAATATTGATTTTAGTTGTTATATAAATGTTATTTTATTATTGATTTTAGCTATGTATAAATTTGTTTTGAAATATAAAACCCATATATTTCGAATTAAACAAAGTTAAGGTTGGAAGATAAATATGAAATTGATTTGAATTAAATTATTTAAGAATTATACTCGAATAAATTTGATTTGAAATTTAAATAAGATTGAGATTTTAAAGGGTATGATTTTTATAACTTGATTTTGGTTTAGAGTGATTTAAATGAATATCAAGTTGATCTAAATGAATATATAAAATTAAATAAATTGAAAGAATATCCAGTTATTTGAATTTTAAAAGTTTTACTTAAATGATATTATAATTATTAAGTAAAAATTTCAAATCTAAATAATAGTAATTGAATTTGATTTATATGGGATTATCAAAGAATTAGTTTTGAAATGGTGGAATATTTAAAGCTTGGAAATATATGGAAATTGAAATGGTTTATTTGGGGGTTCAAATTTGTATTTGGGATTGATTTGTGAAATTGAAGAAGCTATTTTATTATATAAAGTAATTTAATATTTAAGCCATTTAGGTGGTGTAGTTATGTTTCAAAGTTATGAGTTTCAAAGTATTATGATTTGAAAATGTTATACTTTAAGTGTTTTGATTTCGAAGTGTTATAACTTTGGAAGTGATATGATTTTGAAAAAAAGATATATTTGAAATAAAAATGATACTATATTGATTTGGGATTTTATAAAAATGATATCATATTGATTTGGTTTTTAAAACGGAAATGATATCAAATTTAAATGGTTTGGAATGGATATTATATGCCGGTTTTGAAGTATGAATTTATTTTGAAATGACCATGGTGTTATAATAACATTTGGTTGTTAAAGAGACCAGGATCGGAAGTTGTCATACTCTCTGCCAACTCCGGAAACCACTTTAGCAACCTTGTATGTGGTGGAGATTCCAAAATGAAGTAGGATGGTGGCGGCGTTTCCTTTGAGGTAAATACGTGGACCCGACTCCCGTGAGTTGGCATAAGGTGGCTAAAACACGAGCGATTGACGGGCTTAGAAGGTAGCACCTTTTATCGGATACACTCCTTCGATACCATTCTATTACTTTTTGATTGATTTGGGCCCTTTTGATTTTAGAGGTATGGCTCGAGGTGGGCGGTAGTAGCTGCTACGCGCTACTACCGGTCCGGAAGCGTAATTGATATATCTACCCTGGCATTGCCTAGTTGTGCCGTGCCACCTACCCTTGTGCGCCTTGTACAAGTTTGGTTTTCTCCTATATCCCATGGAGTATTTAGGGTAGTCTCCCGATCTGGAGATGTGCTGATACTGGATGGACTACTGGGACTATTATGTGGTAAGGGCTATATGGGTAACCCCTTAACGCTATTTAAAAGTAAGTTTATTTTACTATTAGACACTATTATAATATCATATATTACTACATAGTAAATAGTTTAACGAATCCTTAGGAGATGTGAATCTCGAGCATATCTTAAGTTATCGCACTCACGTTAGACACTGCATAGGAGACATCAAATGCCACAAACATCTCTGACGTCGTCCACTCATATTATTTACTATTAATTTAACTTGCATAAGATCTTTTAGTTCTGACTCGAGTGTTTTGTCTTTTCAATTCGCTCGGGTCAGTCTGAGCATTTCAGGATTCGAAGACTTTATTTCTGGAGGGCGAAGATGGAGATTGCATTACTATGATTTATTATGTCATTCCATTTTATTCATACTGTTCCGCTGCATTATTTAATATTCTATAGTATGTGTAACTATGATATGTGTTGTATAAGTATAATCAAATGTTTCGTAAAACAACTTCATGAACTGTTATTTGATTATTATATTTTGTCATTCTGTTGCGAGATTCTGTTTTGTTTTCTTTCTTTCTTCCTTTTTCTTATTCACCCTAATAACAATTCGCCCTTTTGCATTGTTTGAGTCCGAAATGTGTGGTTTATCATCGATTTAAAGCGTATAAAAAGGCAGAATGTTACATGTTGTATTTCATCTCAGTTTTACTTTCTACTTTTAATTTTATTTTTAATCACTGTACATGTCATGGCTAGATTTTGAACAATATATCAAAAATCTTTATGCGGATTTACCGTATTCCTCATGTAGGTGTATTTTACTCCTATTCTATTTTTTCTTATTACTATTGTTTTTACTACTTTTGTTTCCACTTTGCGGACAAATTTTACATAATTGACTTATATTGTAAGCAATAGAATTTCTATTCTTTGATTCCATGGGCGATGGAATTTCTATTCTTTAATTCCATATGAAATTGAATTAAAAATATTGCAACAGTAATAATGATTTATGAATATTGTAATGCATATTCCATTATTGAATTTCATAAAACAATTAATTATATTGGCTTTAAGTTACCACATTATTTACTTGCTGTTTTGATTTCTTCTGTTTATTAAGAAATTGGATTTTGATTTTTTGTAATAGTGACAAAAATTTATGGATATTTTAGTATATTTGTAGTTCGAAATTAATTACACTAGGTTTAAATAACCTCATGATATACTTGCTGTATTAATTTCCATTTTTTGGTGGTTTGATTTATATGATATGAATAATACAATAGGCGTAGGTGATCTGGTTGATCCTATATTATTCAAGGACTCAGGTATAAATGAGAGTACCGGAAACTCTCTTGGATACCAACTGTTTAGAAAAATGATTGCTTCGCATGTATACAATATTTATGTTTTTGTCAGTGATTTTTAAAGGATAATAACTTCCTCCATCAAGTAAGAATGATTATTACTTCTTTTGTGAGGTTTTAAGAAATAAGTTGTATAATAGATTGAAATTATGGATTTGGCTATATGAAACCAGGTTAACGCTGGCATTGTATTGATTTATATGATAACTTCGAATATTAAGTGCTTCAAATGTCATTTAATAGCTTAAATTAACAAAGATATCATTTTCAAATATGTGTTTAGTTATTTACCTTATGTTCAAATTTGTTTTATAGATATTTATACTATATTATTAAAGCTGAGTTCAAATATTCATTCCTTGAATGGAATGTGTGAGTACTATGTTTGCATGTATGAAATGATTATAGGTGCCAGTTTTTCTAGGTATGGTCCAAGAGTTTAAACTATTCAAGTTTATGAGACAGCTGACCCTCATTTATACAATTATGATGCAAAGGGAGCATAGTGATATCTAATATATGAACGTAGGTAGGTTCAATCAATAATGGAATGACTAATAGTGTCATAAAAAGGTATGGCCTAAACTATTTATATATAGGTTTATTATAATTTGAAATTGTTTGTGACGACCCAGAATTTTGAGCAATATCAATTTAATAATCTTTGATAATAATTAAATTGATTTGATCATTTTATATTATAAATTGACAAGTTTAAATTATTTTAAAGATTAATGATAATAATTTAATATCTATCAATAATTTTCTCAACAATATAAATAGGCAAGGTTAAATTCTTTTGAAAGTTTATAATAATTTGATTTGGAAACTTTTATTTTGTTAAATAGGAAGTTTTTAATGTAATAAAACTTTATATTCAAATTGTAATATATATGAATATATACATTGTGATTTGAAATTTGTTTTGAGATTTAATTTTGTAATTATCAAATATAATGTTAAAATGTTTTCGTATTCAAAATGTGTATATATATTAGAATATATATATATATTTTAAATAGGAATTTTATGAATATGAATTTAATTTGTATTTTAAAATGTTAATTTGATTTAATATTTTTGAAATAATAATTGAGATTTAAATTTCTATAACAAAGTTAATTTCTTATTTAATATAGATACATATATATTTTGTACTTAAGTTTGGAATAAGATTTAAATTTAAAAAGTTCATTTGTTTTTATTATTCTTTCATTTTAATTTTATCATAAGATAGGTTGTTTTAAAATTTTACATAGAAAGCTAAAATAAAATTTTCAAATCTATAAACATATGTTATATTAAATTGGATCTAAAATTTATAAATGTCTATATAAATTTTATTTTGAAATATTTATTGAAGTCTAAAAGTTTATTTTTATAAGATAAAAACATTTTAAAATTTTCTACACATTACATAATTATATGTATATAGCTTAAACCAATTATTAAAAAAAAAAGAATAACATTCAAGGTGTTAATTTAACATTTAAAACAACATTTGTAAATATTAAATAATACATAACCACACTTGTAAACATTATAGAGCGGGTTAAGACAAGTGTAAGATCCTTATAACCTTAAGTGACAAATGTCTTTTACATTAATAATAAAATTTAAAATCTAATTGTAAATAAAAGATGGTTTTTATTCTTCAGCTGAAAACATTTTCTTCAACTCAAACTTAATACAAAACAAAGATATAGAATCAAACAAAGATCAAGAATGCATGTAAATCAAAACAAAAATGGAAGAAGTTACTGTAAAATCTGGAAATTTAAACAGAGGATAAATTCAAATGCAAGATTCTCAAATGAAATTAGAGGCAAGCAACTGGAATAATTCAAGCAATTCAAGAAATTCTGGAATCAAACAATTCAGAGGGTTCATCTACATGCAGAAGGAATTCAAGAACATGCAAATACAATTTAAAACCTCGAAGTCAAGAACATTCTTTGTTTTCTGCAAATTTACAGGTGAGTAAATAAAATCTTTTAAAAACAGTTTAAACCTGGATTTTTGTTTTGTTCTTATGATGAAATCTTGTTGATGTGTCTGGATTCTTGAATTTAATTGATGCATGTTGATAAATGATATTTGAGATGCCTGTAAACATAAAATGTATGTTCTGTTTATTATAATAAGTGTTCAATTTCATAGCAAAATAAAAATAAAAATGTTGAATTCGAATTAGTTGATGATTTGTAAACAAAGGTGGTTTGTAATCAATTGATCTTTCATCTAAAAATAGTTATAGGCTGTTAAATTTTGTAATTAACTTGAATTTTAAAAATTTACAGTAAAAAGAATAAATTGGGTTAAAAATTATTAAAACAGTTTCGAGTTTGGACTACCTAATTGATATCGTAATGCCAAATCATGATTTTTAGAGGCGGATTTCGAGGGCAATTCGTAGTTGGTCGGAAATGGAAGTTTGACCATTTTCCAGCGTCACAGCGACTAGGGGGTCGTGTTGGTGTGTGGAGATAGAGGGGCCTATGGTGGTCTCTGGAAAAATACCGTGGGGGTCGGCCGATGGCGATGGTGGCGGCGGGAGGCAATTGAATTTTGGTGCCCTAGTTTTTATCATAGTTTGGAACCGTGGTGATTTCATCACCACGAGATGATCAAGTGTAGCAGGCTTTGGGTTGATGGAAGTAGGGTTGGTGACGAGTTCACGGCTGGAGGTAGTGGCACTCAGGGTGGTCGGATTGTCGAGGGGAACTCGGTGTCAGTGACGAAGTGGTGATATTGCTTCAGGAAAATTGGGGGTTCGATTGCTCGTATTTCGATTCTTGATCGAACTTGGTTTTCTCGATTTCGATCATTGTTGCTTGGGTCGAAAGTGAAGTGTCGAAGGCAAGAATGGAGTTCGGTGGTGGTGCACATTTACGTGCACGGGATCGTGCATTACGTGATGACTGGGGATGGGTTTTGGAAGGATGATGGTAGGAGCTCGAGTGCTACTTCAGGTATTTAGGAATTCGGCTCGAAGCAGGAGTAGAGGTAGAGAACTCGGGGTGTTTGCTTGTTTTACTCGGGGTAGGCACGGGTTTTAGTCGGGTTTACTCGAGTATTAATATATTCAGGCTTTAGAACAGGATGCTTGTAACGATCCCGGATTTTAATTTAGTTTAAATTGATAATTAAATTAATTTTTGATTTAAAAATTGTGTAATAATTGGTAATTTATACAAAATGTTAGTAAAATTTTAATAATCGAGTATTTGAAAATTATAAAACAGTCGATAGTTAAACTTTACAAGGAAATAAAGCCTGTGTTGATGTCAAACAAATATTTAAGTAAATTTTAATTATATAAAATATGAAATGAACATATTAAATGATTATAAAATTTTGTAAACTATAAAAAATATATATAAAATATAAAACAATTTGTATATAAGATAAAATAAATACTTAAGTTAGAAATAGAAATTAGATAGACATAAGACAAATTATATAGTTATGTAATAATATAAGTAAACCCATGAATAAATTTAAACAACATATTAATAATTGGATTTCATTTAAATTCCAAAGCAAAGACAATGTTATAGTTCAAGTTGAACAAATGTATGTAGATAAATATGAATTAACTTGTATAAGAAAACCAAGAAATAAATCAAACAAATAAAGACAAAAGTAATACACTCAAATGAGAAAAGAAAAGAAAGAACATAAACAAAGTATAAGTGTTGAGGCTGAGAAGGGAAAATAAGACACAGCAAAACAGGATAAGTATGTAACAATACAAACAAATAAAAATATATACATGAAAGCTTCATAAAGAAAACAATAAAATGAAAATATCTATGTACATAGAGGAGAATGGGATAAGGATGTAGGCATGGGGGAACATGCATCTACTGTAACCAGTACACTAGCATATCAAAGCAAGTATGCAGCTGAAATGTAAGGCAAGCTTAATAAATGCTAGTATCTTTAGCCACTAAAGCTAGATCATAGCAGTCATCAATATGTAAACCATCAGCCACTAAACAAATAAAGTAATCAATAATAATAGCTCTAGCACGATGTATATCACTGTATTATTTCTTTTATATTCCGCTGTGTTGTTTACTTAATGTTGTTATAAGCTCCGGCGAATCGGGTTTCAACGGTCGAATCTACGGCATTCGAATACGATATGAAGTATGGATGTCGATTTTCGAGCGCGAAAACTCCGAAACGTTACATTTGGTATCAGAGATAAGGTTGAACTTTAGCTCAGGGGTATAACACATTAAGTAGCTCATTAGAGATAGGGTGAAGTAAACCCTAGAATGAGTAATCCCTAAGATATCCGTTTGAACGTCTCAGTAAATTCTCTTACTATTCACCGATAGTAAGTATGAGTGCAAGAAGAGAACGCGATAGGAGACGGGGGAGTACGACTATAATTAGTCAATACCCTGTAACAGTGGACACAATCTTTCTCTATCAAATTTTCTTTGATTCGTTTTTAAATTCTTTTGATTGCTTTGTGACAGCTCCAGAAGTAGTTTTGGTGTGATGATGGCCCTACGTATCGTTGTAGGAAATTTTTATTTCGAATCTTCATCGATTTCTTATCATTTTTTGATTTAAACTTTAATGAATATGAATTTGAAAATTGAAATTGGAAATTTTGAATAAATTGGAAATATTAAATTGAGTTTAATTGGTTAATAGAATATGAAGATAATTTGAATTGTATCGATAAAACAATTTCGTTTAAAACCGAATTTGAAATTCTATTATAATTTCTTGTATCTATTATTGATATTCTGATTTGGTGAGCCAAATGCAGAATTGATATCCAGCTTTATCTGAAAAGATAGTTCTCTATCTTTTATCTATCTTCGTTATCTCTCTGGCGAATTTCGAGGACGAAATTCTTTTAAGTGGGGAAGTCTGTAACGATCCCGGATTTTAATTTAGTTTAAATTGATAATTAAATTAATTTTTGATTTAAAAATTGTTTAATAATTGGTAATTTATACAAAATGTTAGTAAAATTTTAATAATCGAGTATTTGAAAATTATAAAACAGTCGATAGTTAAACTTTACAAGGAAATAAAGCTTGTGTTGATGTCAAACAAATATTTAAGTAAATTTTAATTATATAAAATATGAAATGAACATATTAAATGATTCTAAAATTTTGTAAACTATAAAAAATATATATAAAAATATAAAACAATTTGTATATAAGATAAAATAAATGCTTAAGTTAGAAATAGAAATTAGATGGACATAAGACAAATTATATAGTTATGTAATAATATAAGTAAACCAATGAATAAATTTAAACAACATATTAATAATTGGATTTCATTTAAATTCCAAAGCAAAGACAATGTTATAGTTCAAGTTGAACAAATGTATGTAGATAAATATGAATTAACTTGTATAAGAAAACCAAGAAATAAATCAAACAAATAAAAGACAAAAGTAATACACTCAAATGAGAAAAGAAAAGAAAGAACATAAACAAAGTATAAGTGTTGAGGCTGAGAAGGGAAAATAAGACACAGCAAAACAGGATAAGTATGTAACAATACAAACAAATAAAAATATATACATGAAAGCTTCATAAAGAAAACAATAAAATGAAAATATCTATGTACATAGAGGAGAATGGGATAAGGATGTAGGCATGGGGGAACATGCATCTACTGTAACCAGTACACTAGCATATCAAAGCAAGTATGCAGCTGAAATGTAAGGCAAGCTTAATAAATGCTAGTATCTTTAGCCACTAAAGCTAGATCATAGCAGTCATCAATATGTAAACCATCAGCCACTAAACAAATAAAGTAATCAATAATAATAGCTCTAGCACGATGTATATCACTGTATTATTTCTTTTATATTCCGCTGTGTTGTTTACTTAATGTTGTTATAAGCTCCGACGAATCGGGTTTGAACGGGCGAATCTACGGCATTCGAATACGATATGAAGTATGGATGTCGATTTTCGAGCGCGAAAACTCCGAAACGTTACAATGCTTATGTTGTTAATACTAAGGAAATTTGATTTTGGGAATAGAGTTTTTAAATAAAGGTTAAACAAGTTTCACAACTAAATTTGTTTCAAAGTTATGTTTTAAACAACTTTTATATTTAATAAACATGAAAGTTTAAAAATAAAATAATTGAATTTTTGAAATAAAATTTGTAGTAAATTTTATTTAATAACTTTGGAAAGTTTTGAAAGATTTAAAAGTTTTGATTTGAATTGTTTTAATTATAATTTATTTCTATTATATTTTATTTTAAATAAGGCTTAATGATTTAGAATTTGGTAATCAATTATAAAATTTTTCTTAAGTAGCTTAGAATTTTGGTTTAATTTAGGATAATAAGTTTTCTAAATTAAAAAATCTTTTAAACATAAGAAATTAAAAGAATCATTTAATTTAATTTAAATGATTAATTAAATAATTAATTAAGTAATAAATTTATGATTAATTAAGTTAATCATTATGAGTTAAATCAATATAATTACTGGATGAAGTAATTAAAGTAATTAAGTGGTTAAGTACTAGATGTTATTAAGTAAGAGTTAATTACTTTATTAAAAGTAATTAAGTAATGTGATTAAGAGTTAATCACATGAGTTATTAATTAAAGAATTAATTGATAATTAGTTAAAGGTTTAAATTATTTGATTAATAATTAATTAATAAAAGGATTAAGAGTAATTAATTAAGTGATTAATTACATGTTAAAGTAATTAATTAAGAAAGAAATTTAATTAATGAAGCAATCATTAATTAATGGAAATAATTAATTATTAATTAATAATTTAAAGAATAATTAATTTATAATAAAGTTTTAATTACTGAATGTAATTAAAGTAATTAATCAAAGGTGATTAATTTAAAGTAATTAATTAAATATGATTAATTAAAAGTAATTAATCAAGTATGATTAATTAAAAGTAGTTAATCAAGTGTGATTAATTAAAAGTGATTAATCAGGTGTAATTAATTAAAGGATAATTAAGGAATAATTATCAGGATAATTATAAAATAGTTAATCAAGTGTGATTAAATTTAAAAGGTAATTAAGAGATAATTACTTGGATAATTAAGAAGTAATTAATCAGTGTGATTAATTAAAATTGTAATTAAGTAATAATTACTTAAAGCAATTAAGTGATATTTAATCAAGGAAGATTAATTGAAGTGGATAATTAAGTGATGTTAGTTAATTAAATTGTAATTAATTAATGAATAAGTAAGTTGGATTGATGATAATCCAAGTGGTTAATTAAGAATTAATTTAATTAAGAAAGAATTTAATTAATTAAGTGTGGTTCAAACTTTATATGAATGATGAATGATTGGTTGATAAGTATCATTGAATGAGTTAATGATATTGGATGTTATTGGATGACATTGGTTGATATGTGATGATGTGAATATGTTATATCTAAGATGTGATTTATATGCTGCTTTGTGATATGTATGGATGAAGGTGATAATAGATGATTATCTATCTGTGTTGTGAATACATCCATTTATGTTAAGTGATATTTCTAAATATCTATTGTTTAAATCCCTTAAGTATAACTTGGACATTAAAATGGCGTTTGGTTTCGGTGAGACCGGGATCGGGTTTCCATATTTGGATATCCGAAAACCACATCGATTCCAATTAAATGTTAGTTCGTTAATCCAAGTGGAGCGAGTGAAGACTCGAGGTGTAAGGGCTATACGTCAGTATAACTCTGTGGGTGATTCCGTAATGAGTTTGACGGAATAGTACTTATAGATTCGAGATGGTGGTTCATAGTGCAAGGGCTATGGTAGTTGACTCTGTGGGTGATTCCAAAATGAGTGCAACGGGATAGTGTCTTCGGTTTCGTTCGAACCTGGAATGAACTTGTATGGATTGAATGCTTTCAGAACATCGTCAAGCGAACGATGAGCATTCTAAGATAGATGTGTTCTATAAAGGTAATCGCAGCCTCAAGCCTCATCAACCGAGAATGGCTAAAACAGGGGAGGTGCAGCAAGGCTTCGTGGGTAGCCCCCACTGGAGAGTAAGATACATCACTGTCTAGATGTCCCTTTTTATTTCGGCTTTGTGGGTAGTTGGATCTGCAGCCAACTGCGGGGTGGTCTTGTTCGGGACTGTTCAGTAAGGAATGGTCCCGGCCTTGTGTTGCAGGGGAGCGGGCGTACTCCTCGGTACGGTGATCTAGGTCACGTACTGTGACGGGCGGTACCCCAGTAGCCCTGCCATTGTATGGAATCCAAAATCCAATAAGTGCCGTACGTATTAGTTGTGCCCAACTATGTTGGAACGTGAGATGTAATCATTCCAGCTATTTCTGTATTTTATTTGAAAACCCTAGACACTATTATAATATCACTGGATTTCCTATCAAATGTTTTGGTTAGCGTAAGGTAAAAACTTTTCCATGTTTATGTGTGGAAAGTCTTACGTGATACCTTTCTTTCCAAAGGATTTTCTAAAGTTAAGCAATCTTAAACCGTTTACTCACACTAGATCCCTGTCTGACCCGAGTGTTTATTTTCTGTTTTATTAAACTCTTGGGTACTCATATTCTGTATGAGTAGTCAAGTGATTCAGGTTATCTTTGACGAAATCTGGAGGAGCTTTGGAGCAGGAGGCTTCAACGTGTAGATATATAGTTAGAGTTTCTGCTGTGTTGATATTCTGTATGATTGTCTTGTATTGTATTAGACAGAAATGTTATAACTGTCTAAATTGAGATGTATAGTTGTGTACTCTGATGTATATGATACTATGTATATGTTCTATATTATATTTAAATCGTTCTGCTGTGAGATTCTGATGTGTTGTTTCTTTTTCTTCTCTTTCTTTTCTTCTTCTATATCTTTCTTTCTTAATTAGTGATGCGATTTTCTGGTGATAGAAAGTCGGGTCGCTACAGTTGGTATCAGAGCGTTAGGTTGAGTGAATACCTAGCCGCTGGAGTGGTGTCTATCTTGAGAGAGCGTACTTGTAATTTATATATATATAGATTTATATAACTACCTAATCTGTTGGGTTATCTGTTCGGATTTTCCAACATAGGTTATAAAGGTAGATAAGGTAGGAGTGTGTGGAACACGACTACCACTAATGGAAGAGGTTTATATGTTGTGGTTGGAGATGTGTCTGTCGAGATTGTAGACCTAATACCGTCTCGAATAAGTTTTGTAGATTGGTAAAAGGATTTCTTTGAGTCCAGAGGAAGTATTTTCAAGAATTGGAGTATATTCTTGAAATGTAAGGTTGATTTGCTCTCAAGTGAGCGGGATTTCTAAAGCTGAATCTGTCCGCTGAGGAGAAGCAGGTAAGGGTATCTTGATAGCTTCAAGAAGGAATAGCTGTGTGATGGTATGCAGTATCCATAGGTGTTTATGAAGATGTTCCTTTGGAACAAGATTTAGATAGTATTGGAGGAACAGTGATGCCTATTACCGGGAAGATTCGAATGTTTAGAGATTTTCTGGATCTCATGTAAGGGTGTCTTATCTTTATTGAAGTGTGATACCAAGGTCGATGAGTTACCTCATTTCAGACATGGTTTCATTTGTTTTCTTAAGAAGATAAGTGGTTGGTTTTTGGTTTAGAGCCGAGTTTCTTGAGAAGATGTCGACTCGTCTCAAGGATTTTTAGTGGAAATTGGGTGATAGTTTTGTGTTTCAAGAAGTTGTGGTTAAGGAAGATCATTTGGCTTAGCAGTATCATTGAAGTAAAGTTTGGAAGCAGCAGCGTGACCTATTTCTTCGATGATTCAGAAATCTTTGGGATTCTACTATCAGCAGACCAGGCAGATAGTGAAGCTTATCCATTTCTTCGGGAAGCTCAGCAGAGCAGGATATTTCTTGGAAGTGATATATCAGTTTTTCCTATAGGTGAGCCATTCTGGAAAGATTTATCTTGATTAGGAAAGCTGTTCTAGTTGGGGAGACAGTTCTTTGGGGTCTAAACTGAGTAGAATTGCAAAAGTGACTTGCGATTAGTTTGGAAAATCTTTGAGTATTCTTTGGTTAAGATTGAGGCATCTCAAGTAGAGGTGAAAGCTATGAAAGTAGTCAGAGATTTTCCAGATGTTTTTGAGGAATTTAGAAGTCTACCCGCATCAGAGTTTGAGTTTCTTATCGACTTGGATTCCTAGGAGCAGTATTGATGGTTCAACCATGAAGAGGGATGACTCTTAGAGCGAGAAGAGTTTGGTGAGGTAGCTCAGGACTCTTTGGAGAAGGATTGATCATCTTATTCTAAGTTGAGATTCTACTGAGATGTTTTGATCAAGAAGAATGGTCACTAAGATTTTATGAGTCGGATGAACTGTGTATGGAGAAAGTTTTCGCTTGTGTTCTTCGATAGCATTCTTATCTGCTCTAGATCAGAGTTGTGCAGCGGAAGCGAGTTGGCAGTTATTCCAGAATGGGAGCATCCGGAAGTTGCAGTTTTCTTGGATTATAGGATTTCTACAGGAAATTCAAGTATGAAGGAATTTTCTGGATTTGAAGGTAAGGTTGTCAAGTGCAATTGTTTGGCTATTCCAGATAAGAATTGTAGGTTTGAAGTCCACTAATGCTTGTGGTATAGAGTTGTATTTTGGATTTCAGCAAATTATTTTTGGGAGAGCCATTTTGTTGAGTAGGACCTAGAGATTTGGTTTGAGTTGGTCCAGTTTATTTCTTGAAGCAATCAGCAAGGGTTAGGCTGATCAGCAATAAGGTGACTTAGGAGCATCGGAAGAGTTATGCAGTTAGAATTGAGGAGATTTGGTATGTGCAGTTAGAATTTGGATATTGACTTAGTTTTATCCAATCAAAAGAGATATAAGACTGGGTAAAACTGGAGAGCTAGCTCCAGAAGTATTTCGAGTTTTTCCTGTGTTCTCTAGAGATTAGATTTAGATCTACAGAATTGAATTGCCAGTTCGGATAACTGGAATTCATTGTATTTCACATATCTCTGGGAAATATGTGTATGATTCTTCGAGTGATAGAATCTGGTAGTTGAGCTGGTTTTGAGTTTAGTCTGATATCTTGTTCAGTTTTGAAGGATCAGATGAGGAAGTTCTTGGTTATGGTAGTTTAGTTACTTTGTAGAGCGAGTATCCCAGTATAGGTATTTGGAAACTCTTGATAATATTAGGAAGTTCTATTCAGAATTTTGTCTGGATAGATAAAATAGTTTGTTTGAATTGGTTGCTATAATCGATTGTGTGATTGCTGTTTGAAATTTAAATTCTTTAGCTGGGTTACTAAATTATCTTTGCTTTTAAATTTCGGGGACGAAATTCTTTTAAGGGGGAAGGAATGTGACGACCCGAAATTTTGAGCAAATATCAATTTAATAATCTTTGATAATAACTAAATTGATTTGATCATTTTATATTATAAATTGACAAGTTCAAATTATTTTAAAGATTAATGATAATAATTTAATATCTATCAATAATTTTCTCAACAATATAAATAGGCAAGGTTAAATTCTTTTGAAAGTTTATAATAATTTGATTTGGAAACATTTATTTTGTTAAATAGGAAGTTTTTAATGCAATAAAACTTTATATTCAAATTGTAATATATATGAATATATACATTGTGATTTGAAATTTGTTTTGAGATTTAATATTGTAATTATCAAATATAATGTTAAAATGTTTTTGTATTCGAAATGTGTGTATATATTAGTATATATATATATATTTTAAATAGGAATTTTATTAATATGAATTTAATTTGTATTTTAAAATGTTAATTTGATTTAATACTTTTGAAATAATAATTGAGATTTAAATTTCTCTAACAAAGTTAATTTCTTATTTAATATAGATACATATATATTTTGTACTTAAGTTTGGAATAAGATTTAATTTAAAAAGTTCATTTGTTTTTATTATTCTTTCATTTTAATTTTATCATAAGATAGGTTGTTTTAAAATTTTACATAGAAAGTTAAAATAAAATTTTCAAATCTATAAACATATGTTATATTAAATTGGATCTAAAATTTATAAATGTCTCTATAAATTTTGCTTTTGAAATATTTATTGAAGTCTAAAAGTTTATTTTTATAAGATAAGAACATTTTATAATTTTCTACACATTACATAATTTTATGTATATAGCTTAAACCAATTATTAAAAAAAAAAAGAATAACATTCAAGATGTTAATTTAACATTTAAAACAACATTTGTAAATATTAAATAATACATAACCACACTTGTAAACATTATAGAGTGGGTTAAGACAAGTGTAAGATCCTTATAACCTTAAGTGACAAATGTCTTTTACATTAATAATAAAATTTAAAATCTAATTGTAAATAAAAGATGGTTTTTATTCTTCAGCTGAAAACATTTTCTTCAACTCAAACTTAATACAAAACAAAGATATAGAATCAAACAAAGATCAAGAATGCATGTAAATCAAAACAAAAATGGAAGAAGTTACTGTAAAATCTGGAAATTTAAACAGAGGATAAATTAAAATGCAAGATTCTCAAATGAAATTAGAGGCAAGCAACTGGAATAATTCAAGCAATTCAAGAAATTCTAGAATCAAACAATTCAGAGGGTTCATCTATATGCAGAAGGAATTCAAGAACATGCAAATAAAATTTAAAAACTGGAAGTCAAGAGCATTCTCTGTTTTCTGCAAATTTACAGGTGAGTAAATAAAATCTTTTAAAAACAGTTTAAACCTGGATTTTTGTTTTGTTCTTATGATGAAATCTTGTTGATGTGTCTGGATTCTTGAATTTAATTGATGCATGTTGATGAATGATATTTGAGATGCCTGTAGACATAAAATGTATGTTCTGTGTATTATAATAAGTGTTCAATTTCATAGCAAAATAAAAATAAAAATGTTGAATTCGAATTAGTTGATGATTTGTAAACAAAGGTGGTTTGTAATCAATTGATCTTTCATCTAAAAATAGTTATAGGCTGTTAAATTTTGTAATTAACTTGAATTTTAAAAATTTACAGTAAAAAGAATAAATTGGGTTAAAAATTATTAAAACAGTTTTGAGTTTGAACTACCTAATTGATTTCGTAATGCCAAATCATGATTTTTAGAGGCGGATTTTGAGGGCAATTCGTAGTTGATCGGAAATGGAAGTTTGACCATTTTCCAGCGTCACAGTGACTGGGGGGGGGGGGGTCGTGTTGGTGTGTGGAGATAGAGGGGCCTATGGTGGTCTCTGGAAAAATACCGTGGGGGATCGGACGATGGCCATGGTGGCGGCGGGAGGCAATTGAATTTTGGTGCCCTAGTTTTTATTATAGTTTGGAACCGTGGTGATTTCATCACCACGAGATGATCGAGTGTAGCAGGCTTTGGGTTGATGGAAGTAGGGTTGGTGACGAGTTCACGGCTGGAGGTAGTGGCACTCGTGGTGGTCGGATTGTCGAGGGGAACTCGGTGTCAGTGACGAAGTGGTGATATTGCTTCAGGCAAATTGAGGGTTCGATTGCTCGTATTTCGATTCTTGATCGAACTTGGTTTTCTGGGTTTCGATCATTGTTGCTTGGGTCGAAAGTGAAGTGTCGAAGGCAAGAATGGAGTTCACCGTCGTTCGGCGTGGTGGTGCACATTTACGTGCACGGGATCGTGCATTATGTGATGACTGGGGATGGGTTTTGGAAGGATGATGGTAGGAGCTCGAGTACTACTTCAGGTATTTAGGAATTTGGCTCGAAGCAGGAGAAGAGGTAGAGAACACGGGGTGTTTGCTTGTTTTACTCTAGGTAGGCACGGGTTTTAGTGGGGTTTACTCGAGTATTAATATATTCAGGCTTTAGAACAGGATGCTTATGTTGTTAATACTAAGGAAATTTGATTTTGGGAATAGAGTTTTTAAATAAAGGTTAAACAAGTTTCACAACTAAATTTGTTTCAAAGTTATGTTTTAAACAACTTTTATATTTAAT
Source organism: Allium cepa (assembly GCA_030765085.1). NCBI lineage: Eukaryota > Viridiplantae > Streptophyta > Magnoliopsida > Asparagales > Amaryllidaceae > Allium > Allium cepa. The sequence goes on from CM060928.1 coordinate 595,912,632, forward strand.
AAACATGAAAGTTTAAAAATAAAATAATTGAATTTTTGAAATAAAATTTGTAGTAAATTTTATTTAATAACTTTGGAAAGTTTCGAAAGATTTAAAATTTTAATTTGAATTGTTTTAATTATAATTTATTTCCAATATTTTTTTTAAAAATAAGGATTAATGATTTAGAATTTGGTAATCAATTATAAAAATTTTCTTAAGTAACTTAGAATTTTGGTTTAATTTAGGATAATAAGTTTTCTAAATTAAAAAATCTTTTAAACATAAGAAATTAAAAGAATCATTTAATTTAATTTAAATGATTAATTAAATAATTAATTAAGTAATAAATTTATGATTAATTAAGTTAATCATTATGAGTTAAATCAATATAATTACTGGATGAAGTAATTAAAGTAATTAAGTGGTTAAGTACTAGATGTTATTAAGTAAGAGTTAATTACTTTATTAAAAGTAATTAAGTAATGTGATTAAGAGTTAATCACATGAGTTATTAATTAAATAATTAATTGATAATTAGTTAAAGGTTTAAATTATTTGATTAATAATTAATTAATAAAAGGATTAAGAGTAATTAATTAAGTGATTAATTACATGTTAAAGTAATTAATTAAGAAAGAAATTTAATTAATGAAGCAATCATTAATTAATGGAAATAATTAATTATTAATTAATAATTTAAAGAATAATTAATTTATAATAAAGTTTTAATTACTGAATGTAATTAAAGTAATTAATCAAAGGTGATTAATTTAAAGTAATTAATTAAATATGATTAATTAAAAGTAATTAATCAAGTATGATTAATTAAAAGTAGTTAATCAAGTGTGATTAATTAAAAGTGATTAATCAGGTGTAATTAATTAAAGAATAATTAAGGAATAATTATCAGGATAATTAAAGAATAGTTAATCAAGTGTGATTAAATTTAAAAGGTAATTAAGAGATAATTACTTGGATAATTAAGAAGTAATTAATCAGTATGATTAATTAAAATTGTAATTAAGTAATAATTACTTAAAGCAATTAAGTGATAATTAATCAAGGAAGATTAATTGAAGTGATAATTAAGTAATGTTAGTTAATTAAATTGTAATTAATTAATGAATAAGTAAGTTGGATTGATGATAATCCAAGTGGTTAATTAAGAATTAATTTAATTAAGAAAGAATTAAATTAATTAAGTGTGGTTCAAACTTTATATGAATGATGAATGATTGGTTGATAAGTATCATTGAATGAGTTAATGATATTGGATGTTATTGGATGACATTGGCTGATATGTGATGATGTGAATATGTTATATCTGAGATGTGATTTATATGCTGCTTTGTGATATGTATGGATGAAGGCGATAATAGATGATTATCTATCTGTGTTGTGAATACATCCATTTATGTTAAGTGATATTTCTAAATATCTATTGTTTAAATCCCTTAAGTATAACTTGGACATTAAAATGGCGTTTGGTTTCGGTGAGACCGGGATCGGGTTTCCATATTTGGATATCCGAAAACCACATCGATTCCAATTAAACGTTAGGTCGTTAATCCAAGTGGAGCGAGTGAAGACTCGAGGTGTAAGGGCTATACGTCAGTATAACTCTATGGGTGATTCCGTAATGAGTTTGATGGAATAGTACTTATAGATTCGAGATGGTGATTCAGAGTGCAAGGGCTAGGGTCGTTGACCCTGAGGGTGATTCCAAAATGAGTGCAAGGACATAGTGTCTTCGGTTTCGTTCGAACCCGGAACGAACTTGTATGGATTGAATTCTTTCAGAATATCGTCAGGCGGACAATGAGCATTCTAAGATAGATGTGTTCTATAAAGGTAATCGTAGCCTCAAGCCTCATCAACCGGGAATGGCTAAAACAGGGGAGGTGCAGCAAGGCTTCATGGTTAGCCCCCACTGGAGAGCAAGATACATCCCTGTCTAGATGTCCCTTTTTATTTCGGCTTTGTGGGCAGTTGGATCTGCAGCCAACTGCGGGGTGGTCTTGTTTGGGACTGTTCAGTAAAGAATGGTCCCGGCCTTGTGTTGCAGTGGAGCGGGCGTACTCCTCGGTACGGTGATCCAGGCCACGTACTGTAACGGGCGGTACCCCAGTAGCCCTGCCATTGTATGGAATCCAAAATCCAATAAGTGACGTACGTATTAGTTGTGCCCAACTATGTTGGAACGTGAGATGGAAGCATTCCAACTATTTCTGTATTTTATTTGAAAACCCTAGACACTATTATAATATCACTGGATTTCCTATCAAATGTTTTGATTAGCGTAAGGTAATAACTTTTCCATGTTCATGTGTGGGAAGTCTTACGTGATACCTTTCTTTCCAAAGGATTTTCTAAAGTTAAGCAATCTTAAACCGTTTACTCACACCAGATCCCTGTCTGATCCGAGTGTTTATTTTCTGTTTTATTAAACTCTTGGGTACTCATATTCTGTATGAGTAGTCAAGTGATTCAGGTTATCTTTGACGAAATCTGGAGGAGCTTTGGAGCAGGAGGCTTCAGCGTGTAGATATATAGTTAGAGTTTCCGTTGTGTTGATATTCTGTATGATTGTCTTGTATTGTATTAGACAAAAATGTTATAACTGTCAAAATTGAGATGTATAGTTGTGTACTCTGATGTATATGATACTATGTATATGTTCTATATTATATTTAAATCGTTCCGCTATGAGATTCTGATGTGTTGTTTCTTTTTCTTCTCTTCCTTTTCTTCTTCTATCTCTTTCTTTCTTAATTAGTGATGCGATTTTCTGGAGATAGAAAGTCGGGTCGCTACATTGTTAGTCCTTGAGAAGATGGTTTTGATGACAACAACCTTAGAATAAGATTATAAAATATAAATACTAACATTATAGTTTAGATAAATATGTATGTGCAGGATCTAACCATGCAGGTACCAAGAATGAAGACTGTACAGTATAGAGATTCAAGACTGAAGATATCAAGATTGAAGACTCATGAGTATCAAGATTATCAAGCGTTCAAGATTTCAATAATAAGTAATTTAATTAGGAATTTTGTTAAAACTCATAGAAAAGCATTGACATATTAAAATCCAATTTATTCGTGAAACGGAATCCACTTTGAGCCTGTTAAAGGGATGGAACCCTAAGTAGGATGGAACCTACGAAAAATCTAGTGGAACATTGTTTTGTATCGACTAACTTCTATTCAAATGTTTTTACAAAATTATATCTTGTTTTCAAAATGATTTCAAAATCTTCCTTTTAAAAGAATCAAAAACATCTATCCTAATTTTAAATACTTTAAGCCTTAAAATAATCTTTATTTTCAAAATCAAATTATCCTTGGTTTTAAACTATCTTTTAATAATAATATATTTAACTTTTAATATTTATACTTAGATTTAAATATAAAATTATAGTAAAATTTTATATATATCAAAATATTATTCTCTATATTTATTTATGTATTTTAACTATAGTTAAGTATATTTAAAGTTTAAAATAGTTTTAATATAAGATGAAAGTAATTTTCAAAGAAAAATAAAATCACCAAAAATTGCTTAGGCCTGTCGACAACACCAATATACCCTTGTCGACAAGGTGGAAGTTTGATTCAAAAATCTGAATTTTAAAAGAAGTGTCTATTCATCATATCCTTTCACGAATGGACATGGCCGTTTTTCTACTATAAATAGGGGCAGTTTTAAACGAATTTATATTCATATTTTCTCTGATTTCACTCCTCGTCTTCTTCCACATTTCTTTATAAATACTTTTACCATTACTGTGCTGAAATCAACATTGAATCTAACTGATCATCTCTGGTTTGATTCTCCATCACTATCTCAACAACATCTCAGTGCTATTCAGAGTTATAGGCTTCTTTGTAATAAACTAAACGAGAAAAGGTGTAATTGTAGCCTGTGAAATCAATCAAGTAAGAAAAAGTGTGATTGTAGCCTGTGAAGTCAATTGGGTGAACTTGTTACCCATAAAATCAAGCATCTCTACCCAGAGGATTGTGAATCTGGAGTGGTGTACCTCGTGGCCATGAAATCGAGGGTGTAATTGTAACAATTGCATTTGAAAGGAAATCCGTACTTGTGTGCGGGACTGGATGTAGGGTAACTCCGAACCAGAATAAAATCCGGTGTGTTCCTTCCTTTATTGCTTTTACTTTATTTCTGCATCTGTGTTTCATTCTGTGATCATATATGTGTCTGAATATTGCATATATTTGTGTTCAAATTAACATAAACTTAAAAAGATTTAGTAATTCCTTGGAACACTATTCATCCCCCTCTCTAGTGTTAATTCTAGCCTTAAGACCCGTAATCCGCATTTTTCACATTTGGTATCAGAGCAAGGTTTTCAAAGTTTCATAATATGATTTTTGAATTTTTTTTTAAAATGGCTATGTTTAAAAAACTTGTTAATACTAGTTTAGAAATATTCAGATCATCATTGTCTCTTGAGTCTGCATATAATCAATATTCAAATTCAAGTTTCCTACCAAAATTGTATGATGTGCAAGAAACATACTTTATGGGTGTTGAGGAATCAATCCACAATGGAAAAATTGTGAAAATAAAAAAGAATAGATGGATACTCAATAGTGGATGCTCTAGACACATGAATGGCAATCCAGATATGCTGAATGATATAATATACAAAGACGGAGGACTGATTAACTTTGGAGACAAATCAAAAGGATATGTGATTGGCATCAGAAAAGTTAGTAACTCTGAAACTCCTATTATTACTAATGTTTTGCTAGTTAAGAATCTAAAACATAATCTGCTAAGTATTAGTCAACTTTGCGTAAAGGATATAAAATTAAATTTGAAAAAGATAAGTGTCATATTGAAGATAATAATTCAACCATAATATTCGAGGGAATTAGGAAAAAGAATATTTATATTCTTAGTATGAAAGTTTCAAATGATAACATATGTCTTTTGGCAAATACAAGTGACCCTTGGATTTGGCATAAGAGATTTGGGCATTTGAATTTCAAACTCTTATCTATATTGTCAAAACATGATCTAGTAAGAGGTCTCCCTAAAATGAATTTTAAAGTAGATAGTCTATGTGATGCATGTGAATTAGGAAAACTTAGAAAAAGTTCTTTTAAATTAAAAGATATGATTTTAACCACATAACCTCTTGAATTACTTCATCTTGATTTATTTGGTCCATCTCTAATTCTGTCAATAAATCATAGTAAATATGTTTTTGTAATTGTAGATGATTATTCTAGATTTACATGGGCAATATTTTCGAAACATAAAAGTGCTACTTTTGAATGTTTTAAGAACTTTACAAAAAGGATTTAAAATCAACTTTCTCTAAAAATTATAACCATCCGTAGTGATCATGGTGGTGAATTTGAAAATGAAAAGTTTGAGGAATTCTACAATAAAAAGGGAATAACTCATAATTTTTCATTTCCAAGAACTCCACAACAAAACGGAGTAGTAGAACGTAAAAATAGGACGATTCAAGAGTGTGCGAGAACTATGCTTTCAGATAGTAAATTACCAAAGTATTTTTGGGCAGAAGCAGTTACTACCACCTTTTATATTTTAAATAGAATTTTAGTTAGATCTTTAACCGATAAGACATCTTATGAACTTCTTCATAGAAAGAAACCTAAGGTATCTTATTTTAGAATTTTTGGAAGTAAATGTTTTATTTGAAATACAAAAGATAACTTAGATAAATTTGATCCTAAATCCGACAAAGGTATCTTTATCGGATATTCTAATAGAAATAAAGCATATAGAGTGTTTAATTTAAGAACTAACACCATCGAAGAAACAATGCATGTTTCATTCGATGAAAATCTCAAAAATTTTGAAGATACAAATGATGAAGAGGATTTAATCACTCAAAATAAAGAGTCAAATGAAACTAATAATGAAATTAATCATCTTAATAAAAGGATTAAACTTTTAAAAGATCATCCTATATAAAATATACTAGGAGATATGCAATCTGTTGTTACAACTAGAAATCAATTAAGTAAAATGAGCAACGTTGCCTTTATATCAACTATTGAACCCAAAAATCCAAAAGAAGCATCAATTGATGATTCATGGATTTGGCTATGCAAGAAGAACTAAATCAACTCACTAGAAATGATGTTTGGGAACTTGTTCCTAGACCTGAAAATAAAATTATAATTGGAACTAAATGGGTTTATAAAAATAAAACGAATGATCAAGGAGAGGTTGTTAGAAATAAAGACCGGTTAGTCGCTCAAAGTTATTGTCAAGAGAAGAAATAGATTTCTAATCTGCCTATATATACTTCGTTATAAACCCTAGCCACTCCTTATTCTCATTTGTCTGTATGTTCAATTCTTTCTGTTGCTCCTCTTTCTCAATGGCAGACAAATTTTCAATTCCAAATCCAAATCCAATTGCAATTCAAAATCAAGTCAAAATTCAATTTTCTCAAACTATATTGAATTATATATCGATATGAAGCTCTCGACGAGCGCATCTCAGATATGTAATTCGTTTTCCAATTTGGACATCTATTTGTCCAGAAATTGGAGAACTTATTTCGGCCGTTCATCGCGTCATGATGAACTGTGACCGATCGTCAAATCGTCTGAGGGGTTTTGTAGAGGAGACTGAAAGGAGTGCATTAGTAAGTTTTGTTTGGCGACTGAACGGTTTGATTGACGGCTGTAATTCACCTAGGGATTGGAATTCACGGCGGCTTCTACAGTGTGGTTGGCGACTTGGTGACGTCGAGGTGACCTAGGGGAGTTCGTGGGTGGCTCTAGGGTTGGCGGCTCCTCTGGCGTGGCGCGCACAAGCAGTGGCGTGGCTGCGGCAGTTCAGTGTAGGCACGATTTGGAGGGAACGAAAGCGAATAGTCTCACGCCTGGAGTTTGCTGTGCTTGGTGACGTGGCATGGCTTGAGAGGTGAGTTATTTATTTTGTTTTAATTTAAATTTTGTTTTCAAATAATCTAAAGCGTATAGCTTTTACATAAGAGGTCTGTTTCACGCGCGATTTTCTCTCATAGGTTCGTATTGGAATTCTGGACATTTTGACGCATGTTGGGATAGATTATGGGACTGTTCAAATTTTGGGTTTAAATTGGATTTAAATTCAATTTAAATTCAAAACGTGAGTGTTTTAACTCACTCACTACTTCTAAAATTTCTTATGTTTGTTAAATTGATTTATGATGTGATTATAATTTATTTATTATTGTTTGGCATATTTTGACTCGTCATCATCTAAGTTTATTTGAATTTATTTGGATAAAATAGTTATTAAATTTATTATTGAATATAAACTGCCAGTAAATACCTATAATTTATTATTTGTTCTATATAGATGTTATTGATTGAATTGGATGATGATTGTGATAAATGTTTGATGATTGATATTGGATGAATGGATGTTGTATTTTATATTGTTATAAACTGCAAGTTGTTACGGATTTTATTTCATTCGGGATTGCAGTTTGAAATGATATATAACCGTATTTATATTTTAAATTACGGATGGAAATGATAAATATCCGTATCACTTGATCATATGATAGAAAATTATATACAGACACCGCAGTCTATATATAAAATGATTTTGAAATGATTTCTATGGTTTTGTAAAGAAATATATGGGTTATATAAATATTGATTTTATCTGTTATGTAAATGTTATTTTATTATTGATTTTTAACTATGTATAAATTTGTTTCGAAATATAAAATAAGTTAAATAATAAAGTTTGATTTTTTTTATACAACATGGTTAAGTATCTGTTTAAATTATATTGTTTATAGAGTTTATAATGACTTAAACAAAATTAAGGTTGGATGATAAATATGAATTGATTTGAATTAAATTATTTAAGAATTATACTCAATAAATTTAATTTGAAATTTAAATAAGATTGAGATTTTAAAGGGTATGATATTTATAACTTGATTTTGGTTTAGAGTGATTTAAATGAATATCAAGTTAATCTAAATGAATATATCAAGTTAAATAAATTGAAAGAATATCCAGTTATTTGAAGTTTAAAAGTTTTACTTAAATGATATTGGAATTATTAAGTAAACATTTCAAATCTAAATAATAGTAATTGAATTTAATATTTATGGAATTATCAAAGAATTAGTTTTGAAATGATGGAATATTTAAAGCTTGGAAATATATGGAAATTGAAATGTTTATTTGGGGGTTCAAATCTGTATTTAGGATTGATTTATGAAACTGAAGAAGCAATTTTATTATATAAAGTAATTTAATATTTAAGCCATTTAAGTGGTGTAGTTATGTTTCAAAGTTATGAGTTTCAAAGTGTTATACTTTAAGTGTTTTGATTTCGAAGTGTTATAACTTTGGAAGTGCTATGATTTTGGAAAAAGGATATATTTGAAATAAAAATGATATTATATTGATTTGGGTTTTTATAAAAAAGATATCATATTGATTTGGTTTTTAAAACGGAAATGATATCGTATTTATATGGTTTGAAATGGATGTTATATGCCAGTTTTGAAGTATGAATTTATTTTGAAATGACCATGGTGTTATAATAACGTTTAGTTGTTAAAGAGACCAGGATCAGAAGTTGTCATACTCTCTGCCAACTCCGGAAACCACTTTAACAATCTTGTATGCGGTGGAGATTACAAAATGAAGTAGGATGGTGGCGGCGTTTGCTTTGAGGTAAATACGTGGACCCGACTCCCTTGAGTGTGTATAAGGTGGCTAAAACACGAGCGATTGATGGTGGTGAATTTTTGAAACATAAAAGTGATACTTTTGAATGTTTTAAGAACTTTACAAAAAGGATTTAAAATCAACTTTCTCTAAAAATTATAACCATCCGTAGTGATCACGGTGGTGAATTTGAAAATGAATGAGGAATTCTGCAATAAAAAGGGAATAACTCACAAATTTTCATTTCCAAGAACTCCACAACAAAACGGAGTAGTAGAACGTAAAAATAGGATGATTCAAGAGTGTGCGAGAACTATGCTTTCAGATATTACCAAAGTATTTTTAGGCAGAAGTAGTTGCTACCGCCTGTTATATTTTAAATAGAATTTTAATTAGATCTTTAACTGATAAGACATCTTATGAACTTCTTCACAGAAAGAAACCTAAGGTATCTTATTTTAGAATTTTTGAAAGTAAATGTTTTATTTTAAATACAAAAGATAACTTAGATAAATTTGATCCTAAATCCGACAAAGGTATCTTTATCGGATATTCTAATAGAAGTAAAGCATACAGAGTGTTTAATTTAAGAACCGATACCATCGAAGAAACAGTGCATGTTTCATTCGATGAAAATCTCAAAAAATTTGAAGATACAAATGATGAAGAGGATTTAATCACTCAAAATAAAGAGTCAACTGAAACTAATAATGAAATTAATCATCCTAACAAAAGGATCAAACTTTTAAAAGATCATCCTATAGAAAATATACTAGGAGATATGCAATCTTTTGTTACAACTAGAAATCAATTAAGTAAAATGAGAAATGTAGCCTTTATATCAACTATTGAACCCAAAAATCGAGAAGAAGCATCAATTGATGATTCATGGATCCGGCTACGAAAAAAGAACTAAATCAATTCACTAGAAATGATGCTTGGGAACTTGTTCCTAGACCTGAAAATAAAATTATAATTGGAACTAAATGGGTTTATAAAAATAAAATGAATGATAAAGGAGAGGCTGTTAGAAATAAAGCCCGGTTAGTCTCTCAAGGCTATTGTCAAGATGAAGGAAGAGATTTTGATGAAACCTTTACTCCCGCAGCAAGATTAGAATCCATTAGGATTCTACTTGCTTTCGCAAATCATAATAATTTCAAATTATATCAAATAGATCCTTTTTAGATGGATTTGTAAAAGAGGATGTATATGTTGAACAACCACCATTTTTTAAAAATGAAAAATTACCAAATCATGTTTACAAACTTAAGAAAGCTCTATATGGTCTAAAACAAGCTCCTAGACCCTGGTATGATAGATTAAGATCTTACTTATTCAATTCAAATTTTGAAATTGGTAAATTAGATAATACTCTTTTTATTAAAAGAAATAAAAATGATATTCAACTAGTACGAGTTTATGTAGATGATATCATTTTCGGATCAACTAATTTTGAAATGAATAAAGAATTTTCTGAAATAATGACAAAAGATATTGATATGAGTCATATGGGTGAATTAAACTTCTTTCTTGGATTACAAATAAAACAATAAGATAATGGTATCTTTATTTGTCAAGAAAAATATGCTAAAGACCTAGTTAGTAAATTTGGTTTGACTACTGCAAGTGGAAAACCCACTCCCATGGCAACCAATGAGTACCTAAGTAAAGAAGATCCCTCGAAAGATGTAGATCAAAAATTATGTAGAGGAATGATTGGATCACCACTCTATATCACTGCTAGTAGACCTGATATCATGCATAGTGTTTGTCTCTATGCAAGATATCAATCCCAACCTAAAGAGACCCACTTAAAAGCCGTAAAACATATCATAAGATTTGTTAAACACACCCTTGATTATGGCTTATTTTATCCTAAAAATGATTCTTTTGACTTAATATCTTACTGTGATGCTGATTATGATGGCTGTAAATCAGACCAAAAAAGTACAAGTGGAACTTGTCACTTTTTGGGGCATTCTTTGATTTCCTGGTTTAGTAAGAAGCAAAACATAGTTTCTTTATCAATAACCGAAGCAGAGTGTATTTCTGCTTCCTTGGCTTGTTCTCAAGTAATATATATGCAACAAACATTAAAAGATTTTGGTTTAAATATCTCAAAATCACCAATTTATTGTGAAAATACTAGTGCAATAAATTTATTCAAAAATACTACTCGTTATGCTCGAACTAAACATATTGATATCAAACATCATTTTCTCAGAGTTAATATAAGTAAGGAAGTAATTACTCTCGATTATATCAATTCCGAGAATCAAATTGCTGATATCTTAACAAAACCCTTAAATGAATCTATATTTACTAAATTAAGAAGAGAATTTGGTATTTGTTCAATAACTGAAATATAAAATATAAATAACAAAGTATAATTAAAAATTAAATTAAAATAAATCAAATAGCGAAAATATCAAGTACCATGTCGACAACCCCTACTACCCCTGTCGACATATAACGGTTTTTTATTTTTGAAATTTTCCCACCAAAATTCAAATAAGTGGTTATATATTCTTCTTATTTCGAAATTTTGATCATTCTCTCTAGTCTTTCTCTGTTCTAACTTCTAAAAACATTTAAACAATGGCCTCCTCTTCCAAATCAAACAAAAATTCAACTTTTTCATTCCCTTCTCCTTCTACTGGACGAGTGATGAAAAAGATTCCTTGAAGGATGCACTGCAACTTAGAATGGCCAAAGAACAAGAACGGCAAGGCAAAATACTTAGAAATTTGCAAAGTTTCTAATGGACAATCACGCTAATCCGATCTTGATTGATAAAGAGTCTTCATGAGATCAAGTGCAAGAGGACAGCGAGGAAGAAGAAGCCCTCATGGAAGAAGAGAACGCTGAAGATGACGACAAAGTCGTTTGTGTTGGCAAAGTGTGCTTTAACAAGAATGGAAAGCTAGTCGAACAACGTGGAAATTTATGTTTCCACTACCCAAATTGTTCGGTTCATAGATCTCCCATTTTCAAGGACACACATTAGTTTCTTTTCTCTCTTTCCTATTGTTGTATGTTTTTACATAAGTTCTCTACGCACATGTAAATATAACAGTATATGCTTAATAAATGATTTGTGTTCTTATGTTATTTGAATTATTGTATATAGATTCTTAGTTAGGATAGTTAGCAATTTAGGACTAAGTTTTAGTTTTAGAATCAAGTGATGATTATATATGATAACACTATCATTATAATCACATGTCATAGAGTATTAGATTAAGGGGGAGTTATATAATTTCGAGTTAGTTTTGTTGATGACAAAGGGGGAGAAGTATAAAATAGGAGGCATAGTTTTAGGGGGAGTTATTAGTTTTAGGGGGAGTTATTAGGATAGAAGTAATATTTTATAAACAAAAGTTGTCATCATCAAAAAGGGGGAGATTGTTAGTCCTTGAGAAGATGGTTTTGATGACAACAACCTTAGAATAAGATTATAAAATATAAATACTAACATTATAGTTTGGATATATATGTATATTCAGGAACTAACCATGCAGATAACAAGAATGAAGACTGTACAATATAGAGATTCAAGACTGAAGATATCAAGATTGAAGACTTATGAGTATCAAGATTATCAAGAGTTCAAGAATTCAATAATAAGTAATTTAATTAGGAATTTTGTTAAAACTCCTAGAAAAGCACTGCATCTTAAAATCCAATTTATTCATGGAATGGAATCCACTTCGAGCCTGTTAAAGGGATGGAACCCTAAGTAGGATGGAACATACGAAAAATCTAGTGGAACATTGTTTTGTATCCACTAACTTTTATTCAAATGTTTTTACAAAATTATATCTTGTTTTCAAAATGATTTCAAAACCTTCCTTTTAAAAGAATCAAAAACATCTATTCTGGTTTTAAGTACTTTTAGCCTTAAAATAATCTTTATTTTTAAAATCAAATTATCCTTGGTTTTAAACTATCTTTTAAAATAATATATTTAACTTTTAATATTTATACTTAGATTTAATATAAAATTATAGTAAAATTTTATATATATCAAAATATTATTCTCTATATTTATTTATGTATTTTAACTATAGTTAAGTATATTTAAAGTTTAAAATAGTTTAATATAAGATGAAAGTTATTTTCAAAGAAAAAAAATCACCAAAAATTGATTAGGTCTGTCGACAACCCCAATATACCCTTGTCGACAAGGTGGCAGTTTGATTCAAAAATCTGAATTTCAAAAGAAGTGTCCATTCGTCATATCCTTTCACGAATGGACATGGCTGTTGTTCTACCATAAACATAGGCAGTTTTAAAAGAATTTATATTCATATTTTCTCTGATTTCACTCCTCTTCTTCTTCCACATTTCTTTATATATATATATTTACCATTACTCTGCTGAAATCAACATTGAATCTAACTAGATCATCTCTGGTTTGATTCCCTATCACTATCTCAACATGATCTCAGTGCTATTCAGAGTTATAGGCTTCTTTGTAATAAAATAAACGAGAAAAGGTGTGATTGTAGCCTGTGAAATCAGTCAAGCGAGAAAAGGTGTGATTGTAGCTGTGAAATCAATTGGGTGAACTTGTTGCCCGTAAAATCAAGTATCTCTACCCAGAGGATTGTGAATCTGGAGTGGTGTACCTCGTACCCCTGAAATCGAGGGTGTAATTTTAGCAACTGATTTTGAAAGAAAATCCGTACTTGTGTGCGGGACTGGATGTAGAGTATCTCCAAATAGTATAAAATCCGATGTGTTCTTTCCTTTATTGCTTTTACTTTATTTCTGCATCTGTGTCTGATTCTGTGATCATATCTGTGTCTGAATATTGTATATATTTGTGTTCAAATTAACATAAACTCAAAAAGAATTAGTAATTCCTTGGAACATTATTCGCCCCCCTCTAGTGTTAATTCTAGCCTTAAGATCCGTAATCCGCATTTCTCACAGAAATACTATGTATCCTATTTCTTATTTGTTTTCAAATTTTTAGTGATAAAAGAAACATAAGGCAGTTAAGGATATTTATATATCTTTTCATCATTAATACAAAATTAAAAGCTAAAAATTCAAATTATTATAGTAAATGTAGTTTCACTTATGTAGCTTTATGTTTATATTTAAGTTTAATTAGCTTATAGATTTTAAACAACATAGCAAAATAACCTGAGTTGGTTAGTGGAATTTCATTGCATTCAAGGTAACAAGAAAACAAATATGCAAATTATACAATATTCATAATTATGCCAGTGGCTCCTATATCAAATATAATTTGGAGAATGGTCAAGTGGATTACAAGACTAAGGCAAGTGTGAGGGTTGTTACGAATTTGTAATGTTGCAAGGAGCATAGGATTAATTTTGTTTTTTTATCACACAGATCGATTTCCTATTCGCAACACATAATCCTTTTTATATAGAAAACTATATGAAGTTTGATATCTAGAACTATAGAAAAATTATACGACGTTTGGTAGATTTTAACTTTTTTTGATTGATTGTAGACGGAATCACGTACACATAAATTAAACCAAAAGCGATGTATTTCTTGAAAATTCTCTCTTTTAGATTTAAATTTATAAAATTGATTAATAGCTATTGGTGTTTACCTAAGGTGTATAGTTTGAATTAAAATTGCATCTTTTTATCTGATTTCAAGTAGTAACTAATATTTCTCCTTTTATTGATTCATGATACATTTCAATGTAATTCTGGTATAAACTTTTTAGGAGTAGACTGCCATAAAATAAATGGCTACAAACTGTTCAAAATATAGTTTTAGTGATCAAGTATTATATTACTAAGGTGATTAGTTTGTATACTGTTACCATTGTCGTACAACCATATGATCTCCAAATTAGATTTGCTGCCAGCTTAATGAAAATAAGAATTGATCTTTTATACATTCTTAGCAAAGATAATAGACCGTGATCGTATTATACATCTGTCCATTTTGTATTTTGTTTCCATCAAAGTAATAATTATGTGTCTTAAGCACCACAACATTTCAATAGGTGCAAGCGAAAATTCACAACAAGCAGGTGGTTGAATTTTATAAGAGAACCACCTACTACTGTTGCAGGACGATAGAGGTATGCTCTGAAGTTGCTACAAATCATTTAAACATATTTTTATTTAATTCTTTTTTAGAATAAGGGAAAAATTATTATTTTATTAACCGCAGTTAGTGCCACCAAAATAGTAATTAAAATCTTATTATTTTTTATATACTATTTTCCCTTAGTTTGGATATATAAAAACAATATTGCGCTATTCCATTTTGCATTTTCATATTTATAACTTCCTAAATATCTCAGTGGGTGGTTTATCATTTATAATTATGAAAAAAGTTTCAATAGGTTTTCGCACTCAAATACTAACCTGAAGAGAAATTAGATTGAGAAATTTATCACAAAGATTTGATTTCCTATTCGTAACACATAATCATTTTTTCATATAGAAAAACAATATGAAGTTTGATATCTAGAACATTGTAACAACCCGCATATTTATCGATTGTATATTTAAATATTTTATTTAAATATTTCATCTTTCGTCGGATTTTAGTCCGAAAAGCTACCTTTTGCAAACAGTCGAATTAGGACTCGAGACCACTTCCATTGAGTTCAAAATGCCGTTTGCGACCTTTTTGAGTATAAGCTTCGATATGTTCGGAGTTAGTAGAGTTTTGCTACGTTTTCACTTTGGGTTTGAGTTTGGGTTTCAGCCCAATGTTCCATCTTAAGACCCTAGCTCCGCTCCAACTCTTCATTACTTCATTTCATATTCCTAGCACTTTAAGCTTTAAGCAACAATGAGGGAAAAGAGAAGAAATTAGAAATTCCAAGCCCTAGTTTCATTGCAAATCCAAGCTCCAACTCCAAATTCATAGAAGAAGCTTTGGTAAGCCTTCTCTTCTTCTTCTCCAACTCATTCTCCTTCCAATTTCAGAAATTCCTAAACCTAACTTAGGAAAGTTTCTCTTTTAAGCTTAGATTCAAGCTTGTGGGGTTGGAATCAAAGTGTGATTGTTCTTGCCATTGCTCTATAGCTTCTTCTTCATAGTTTTGGGTTTAAAGGTGAGATTTTTATCTCACATCTATGTCTATATTTATCCTTGTTGTTAGGCATGAATTCCTAACACCTCTTCATGTGAATTTGCTCTTGATTTGGATTGTTTTTGTGAATATTCCAATTTTTAGTGTTTTGGGTTCAAATCTTCAAAATCCTAACTTTGATGTTTTGATCATGTTTTGAGGATGCACCGAGGAGCATATAGGGCTGGGTTGCCGATTGGCATAAACCCTTAGAGCCAATGTTCGTCCGGTTGCATTTTGGAAGAGTTTTCTCTTCATTTAGATAGGCTGAAAAACATCCTAGGCATGATTTAGTCGACTGAATTCTCTGTTTAGTCGACTGAATCTGTAACTCGAAAGTTTCTAGGTAGAATTTAGTCGACTGAATTCTCTGTTTAGTCGACTGAACCTGGAAGCAGAATGTTTTCAGACATGATTCAGTCGACTGAATTCTCTGTTTAGTCGACTGAACCTGGAAACAGAATGTTTCCAGGCAGAATTCAGTCAACTGAAAATCTCTGTTTAGTCAACTGAATTTGTTGTTTAGTCAACTGAAATCTCTGTTTAGTCAACTGAATTTGTTGTTTCAGCCCACTTTGCCTTTTGGGATTGAATTTCCAATTTTAATCGATTCGTGATGATCCTATTTGTTGTTATCATTTATTACGACTTTGATGACTCCTTTTTTTTGGGATTTTTGAATATCCATTTCGATGGATTCTTTATCGGTTTCTTTGGATTTGATTCACGTCTTCGTATGTGGATTTTTATGATTGATTGTTTCTGCAATCATTTTTATGTTTTTTCACTTTAAAATACAAAGGACTCTATACTAGTAGTAAATATTCAAACTCCTTATCAAAGATTATTTAAACTCTATTTTCAATACCAAACTCGTTTATAAAACCGTTTTCTAATCTACTAGTATATAAAAACCTTTACCTCACTCGTATGAGAAATCTAATTAAACGGCTTAGTAAAACAAGTGGTATGAAACGCTTGCGTTTACTTCACCGGTTAATTCTTGAACTCGTTCGATTGAATCTCTTGTGACAATTTTCAAGTGGAGATCTACAATTTGTTCGTAAATTTTTAAGTTAAGCTAGTGGTTATGAGACATGAAGCTAAGCTCATATATTTACTAGCTTAGTGTAATTGACACTTCTTGATGATCGATGATGATCATTTTATGGTTTAGACTAGCGATGTGCGATGTCTCTTTTACGGGCTAGCGCTCATAGGTCTTCGGACCGGTTGTTTGTGATAGGCCTTTCCCCCTTTGTGTTTTCTAGATTTCTTGTTGTGATTTCTAGAATTTTTATTTCAACATTTTTCGTGATTAGCATTGATATGTTTTATCAATATTTTTGATATGGTGAATATGTGAAGGAATATGACATTCTTTTTAGTGTTTGAGATTTCTAGAGATATTGTATGATTTTGTTGATATTTAATGCATACTTTTCAAAGTATGGCATTTTTTTATCATACCTTTGTTTTTGTCTGATCTCTTATCCTATCCCACTTTATCTGATACTTATAGCTAGAATGATCCGTTTATTATTTTCATATTAAATAATACTCGGGTCAAACCGAGATGTTACAGGTGCTTCTTCTTGACTCCTTATCTGGGGTCATCATCTGATTTTTGGCTAACTACTTTAGATTGGTAGTTTTTGTTTGTTATACATTTGAGATATAGACTCCATGATGTATAAGTAATCTTTTGTCTTGCACTTGTATCTATTCTTTTGTGATATTGTGGATCTTGTTTGAACACTACTCTGATGTATACTTCTATATGTTATATTCATATCTATTTCCGCCTTTGTGATATGAATATCTGTGATCGATTTGTGTTATGTTTATTTCTATATTTGTTTCCGAAGATTACATATAGCCAATGTGTAGTAGCTTTGTGTTTGTGTCGGCATGTCGAATTTTCTCTTGAGATGAAAAGTTATATTTTTATCTGGCATATCGGTACTCGCATAAAGCAATTAGACAGATGGTCGCTCCTCAACAGCCTATTCTCCGTGCTAGTTGACGGCATTACTCTGTAGTGTCCTTGGCTAGCGTGGGTATAGAGGTGGGGCGGCACAGCTTGGTATCAGAGCCAAACTTCGAAACAATGTGGAATAATCCAGCAAGGATCATGTCCTAAACCTTTCTTAGGAGTTGTGCCTTAGGATTTATTCGAGTCTTCATACCGTCTAATCCTATTTTCTTTATGATTCCTTGTTTTATCTATCAAGATTGTTTGATATTCATTTTATGAATAACCTTCTTCTTCTTCCTTCCTTCTTTCTTAAGGAAGAGAAATGGTTAGACCTGGTCGTCCCAGCGTCGGTCAATCTAGTGCTACTCCCCAAGATGGAGTTTTTATGTCTGCCCAGCAGCTTCTTGATCTAGTAAAGAACGCTCAAGTAGCCGGACCCATTCCAAAGCCTACTCATCCTAGATCCAGTTTTGCACGCTTGTGCAGAGACTATACCGATTTGGATGGAAGGCCATTCAAGGGATCCGAGAGTGTTATAGAAATTCAAGCTTGGCTCAAACCATGCGATCGCATCTTTTCTCGCGTGAACCTTATTGATCTACATCGAGTCCAAGTGGCTTCTAGTATGCTCCAAGAAAGAGCATTAGATTGGTATGAGCTTTTGGTTTCTGAAATCGTTGAAGCAGATCTTACTTGGGAGAGATTCCGGGAAAGATTCGAATTGAAATTTGTGCCGGAGGATGAAAAGTAACTTTGGCCCGACGTTTTATTGACCTTGTTCAAGGTGAATCTTCTGTGACGGATTATGTCGCATCTTTCGAATCACTCTCTAAGTATGGGGTCGAGTATATTAATACCCCGTTGAAGAAAAATCAAAGATTCGTCTATGGGTTGAATAAGAACCTCAAGAAGTCATTACTTCTGAAACTAGAAGTTTCTTTTGATCAGCTTATTGATATCGCTCTTCGACTTGAAGAGGCCGATAAAGAAAGCGATGTTGAAGTTGTCGGCGCCAAATAGAACTTCAACAATAATATGAAGAGGCCTACTAAATTCAAAGGCCCCAATCCCAACAAGAAGGGGAAACAAGAAACTCCGGTAGCCAAGACTCCTACCTCTAGTCGTGGACAATGCTACAATTGTGGTTCCATGGACCACTATGCAAGGGAGTGTCGGAAACCCCTTTATTGTCACTGTTGCAAAAATTCTGGTCACCGTATATCTTCTTGTCCCAAACTTCAAAGTAGGAGAGAGGGAAAGCTAAATGCGCCTAGTGGCACTTCTCGTGGTCAAGATACTTTTCATTCAATCCTTGATGGCATTGTTTTACTCAGTGATCTTTTATTCGAGTCCTTTATGATATAGGTTCATCTCATCATTTTTATATCAAAAGAACTTATCGATTCTTTTTCTTTAAACATTTTTGGGCTTGTTGACTTCTTTGAGGATTACGAATCCGGATGGTAGATCCGCAACACTCAATTTGCTTTTTATTGATGTCGAAATTATTTTACGTGATTTTTCTTTCCGAGCCGATTGCATGTTATGCGTTACTTAGGCTTCGAAAATTGATTTGTGTGAAAGGATTGGCTTAATCATTATAAAGCCCGTATCCTATTTTCCGAATGGACTATTTATTTTCGACATTTCCTATCTGTTAAGCAGATTTCTATTTTTCTTTGTGATTTTGATTCCAATTTGATGGCATCATTTTATTCTTTAAGCCCTCATCATGAGGAAAGTATTATTTCTCTCATTTAAATAGTTTGTGAAAATTTCCGGTATTTTTGAGTTTGTCTTAGGATTATCTCCTAGGCAATCTTTTGAGTGGTGTTAAGGTCTTGTCAGCTCGACCTTGCCACCGATTTTCATTTGCTACGAGTTGCGGGAGTTAACATTCCATTTACTGCATTCCGCACTCGTTATGATTCTTATGAATGACTTATTATGTCATTCAATTCGTCTAGCTTATTTCATCCATTTTATTAATCGAGTATTTTATGAATATTTCGGTGAGACCATTCTTGTATTTATTGATTTTAGATGAAAACAACAATTTAAAATTTTGCAAATCTTTTTTATAAGATTTAGTTATAAGTATAAATGGGATTTTTGTTCTTAAAATGAACAAAGAGAATTTTAAAGGTTTTTAGAAACATGTTTATCATATAGAAGATAGTTTTGTGATTGTATTGCCCATTGAGTGTTTTAAGAATTCTGGTCGATGCGCTTGATCAATGTTATCGATAGGAATTTCCTAAACGCTTAGATGAGACAGTCAGACACGATATATTGACTTGTAAAAATGTAAATTTTTCTAGAAAGATTATTACATTAAGATAAATGTAATTTTGAAAGTTTTAGCTTTCGGGAAAGAAGATTATTTAAAAGAAATTCTTTCTTTTCGATACTCTTATTCTTGTGATTTCCGATGGGAACCAAGACTTTATCTTTTGTACCGATGCTTATCATATTGGTTTGAATGTCGTTCTCTTGCAAAAGAGAACTGCTATCATTTATGTTTCTAAATCATTAAAGCCTATCGAAACCAGATATGCCATTCATGATCTAGTGCTCGCGGCTATTGATTTCACTTTTAGAATTTGGCATCATCATTTTTGGATGAGAAATTTGTTCTCTACCCCGATCATAAATCTTTGAAATATTTATTTTCTCATAAGGAACTTAATGTTGGCTAGAGTTCCTTGCATCTTATGATCTTAATATTCTTTGTATATTCCCGAAAGGGACATCATGTTGCCAATGCCCTTAGTCGTAAGCAACACGTGGTTGTCTTTTTGATGATGTCCGAATGGAACGATCTTTTACCAAGTTCATCGGACGTTTCGATGTACCTTGTTTTATTGAGCTTCATCTCATTTCTTTTATGGGTTTGCGCCCGATGTTCTTTTATTATGTTCGGTTCATTGGACTCACCGTTTTTGTACTGCGTCGATGTTTCAAATTATTTGAGCTTTGGTTCATCTGGCGTACCGTCATTGTACTACGCAGTTGTTCCAAATTATTTGAGTTTCTAATTTCTCTGGCGTACTGTTATTATACTACGTCGTTGCAACGGCTCAATTTTCTGTTACTCATGACGTTTTCCACGTCTTTCAACTACGGAAATGCCTTTGGGATTCCGATTTTTATTCTTGAGTCCGGTGTTATTGAGAAAATTGAAGTTTCACCAGATTTGACTTATGAGCAACATTCCATTCGCATCATTGCTTCGTAGGTTGAGCGCCATCAGAATAAAGATGTTCTTCTTATGAAAGTTCAATGTTTCTCAGATCCTAAGGATTGCTCTTGGGAATACTAGGAATTCATCGAAAGATCCCGTTCAGGCTTACTGTGACGCCCCACCTCTATACCCACGCTAGCCAAGAACACTACGGTGTAGTGCTGTCAACTAGCGCGGAGAATAAGGCTGTTGAGGAGCGACCATCCATGTAATTTCTTATCACACGGTGGCTATAAAATGATCTTTGGAAACAAATATAGAAGTAAGCATAACATGCGAATCAATCACAGATATCCATATCACAAAGGCGGAAAGAGATAGGAATATATATCACATAAAAGTGTACATCAAAGTAGTGGTCTAAAAAGATCCACGATAATACAAAAGAATAGCAACGCGTGCTATACAAAAGAATACAACTATGAGACTATATCTCAAGTGTAAACAACAAAAGCTGCTAATCTAAACAAGTAGCCAAAAGTCTGAGTAGTGAATCACTGGGGGAGGAGTCAAGCAGTAGCACCTGTAACATCTCGGCCTGACCCGAGTATTATTTATAAGAAAATAATAAACGGATCAGTCTAGCTATAAATATCAGATGACATGATATAAAATAAAAGATATGGCATAAACATAAAATATCCATACTGACATACTACTATAAGTATGCAAATAATGATCAACAGGAGATCAACCGATAAGAGATAAATCAATATCACAAGAATCTTCTCAAAGATCCAAAGAGGGCATCATACCCTAAACTTGTACTCATGACAAGTCAAAGAGATAAATTCCAGAAATCAACACAAGAAATCCAGAAATCATAAAAAGGGAAAGTGGCCTATCACATGACGGTCCGAAGACCATGGGGAGCTACCCCACATGTGTGAGTGGAATCACACAGATTGAGGTCAAGACTAACCAAAAAGCAGAAAGGTATGTGTGAATGGAATCACACAAGTGGTGTCTAGTCTAACCTTGCAATGAAAGAGACATCGCGCAATTGCTAGTCTAATTCATAAAGCGATCATCAAGATCAACGAGAAGTGTCAATTACACTAAGCTAGTAAATATAGAAGTTTAGCTTCATGTCCCATAACCACTTGCTTAACTTAAATATTTACGAACAAACTGTAAATCTTCACTAATAAAATTGTCACAAGAGGTTCAATCGAACAAGTCCAAGAATTAACCGACGAAGTGAACGCAAGCGTTTCATACCACTTGTTTTACTAAGTCGTTTAATTAGATTTCTCATCCGAGTGAGGTAAAGGCTTGTATATACTAATAGATTGGAAAACGGTTTAAGAAAAGAGCTTTGTTATTAAAAATAGAGTTGAAATCATTTTGTTGAAAGAGTTTTGATATTTACTACTAGTTTTGAAACCTTTATATTTTAAAGTGACAAATCATAGAAGTGATTGTAGAAACAATCAATCACAAAGGTCACATTCGAAGATGTGATAAAAATCCAAGGAAATCAGCTCAGCAAGTTCTGTTGTATATTTTTCAGATAAGATCCCCTACGGAGGGGGGTCCGGGGGGGGGGTGGCAACCCCCCAAGGTGGGGGTGCGGGGGCAACGCCACCGCTTACGGGGTTCGACCTGCCCGGTCAGGTCGCCGGGGTCCAGGGGGCAGCGCCCCCGGCGGGGTGCGGGGCAGCGCCCCGTCCAAAACGGTACGACTTAGTGAAGACAAAATGAGGTCTAACGACCT
Organism: Allium cepa; assembly: GCA_030765085.1. NCBI lineage: Eukaryota > Viridiplantae > Streptophyta > Magnoliopsida > Asparagales > Amaryllidaceae > Allium > Allium cepa. Next base: position 595,935,339 of record CM060928.1, read on the forward strand.
AAGAGGGATAGGGTCGAGCGACCTAATGGTTGCGACCTAGGGGTCTAAGGGGCATGACCTAGTGGTCCAGCGACCTAAAGGGTATAGGTCATGCGACCTAAAATGGGTTCGCGACCTAACACTCAAACGACCTAAAGAAATTAAGGAGCCGAGCGACCTATAAGAAGCAGCGACCTAAGAAGGAACGAGGCCCAACGACCTAGGGGTTAGGTCATGCGAGTTAAGAAGGTCAGCGACCTAACAAAGACACGCGACCTAATAAAGAAACGCGACGTAAAGGCACGCGACCTAGCGACTTAAGAGGCGAGCGACCTAAGTGTTACGGCCTAAGAGTCGAACGACCTAGCGTGGAAGCGGCCTAAAAGCCAAACGACCTAACGACCTAAGGTCATACGACCTAAGGTCATACGACCTAAGGTCATACGACCTAGCGACCTAAAGCCATACGACCTAACGACCTAAGGTCATACGACCTAGTGCAACACGCGACCTAAAAGGTACACGACCTAATGCGGCCGAGTGGTTTAAGGTCGGAGACGACCTACGACTTATAAAGGTAGACGGTTGAGCGAGCTAATGAAGTCCAGAGAAGGGCGACTTAAAAGAGGCGCGACCTAAAAGAGGCGCGACCTAAAAGAGGCGCGACCTAAAGGAGCGCGACTTAATGGGTTATATGACCCAACGACCTAAGCCACTAACTCGCGAGCGACCTAAGTCCTAGGTCGCAAGCGACCTAAGTCCTAGGTCGTGAGCGACCTAACTGCGAGTGAGCAAAAATAGCCAGAGTCAAAGCAGAGCGACCTAACGACCATACGACCTACGACCTAAGGTCCTGAGCGACCTAACTCCGAAAACACGAAAATGGCCAGAACGACCTAAATGCAGAAATTTCACCAAAACGCTAAAAATTGGAGTTTTTCGCCAATCCAATCCAAACCAAATGCAAATGTGCATGCAAAAGTGATAGGGAATCATTCCCAATAGTCCAATATAGTTATAGACTAGATTTGTGAGATAAAAATCTCACCTTTGCTCCAAAACCCAATGAAAATGAAGAACAAAGCTTGAAGGCAAATGGAGAAGCAACCACAAGCTTGAATCCGATGTCTTCTTCTTGAATTTGGAGTTGAATGTTGGAGTTGCAATAAAACAAAGACTTTGGAGTTTTAATTTCTCATTCCATTCACCATTTTTGTTGAAGCTTTAGTGTTAGGAAATGAAATGAAGCAATGAAGAAGAAGGGGGGTGGAACTTGGGCCTAATGGGCTAAAAGTCCAAACCAAAGGCTCGAGTGAAAAAGTGGTGAAATTCCACTAACCCCAAACATATCAATGTTTATACTTAGAAGATTGCAAACGACGTTTCGAACTCAATGGAAGTGGTCTCGAGTCCTAATTTGACCGTTTGCAAAAAGTAGCTTCGGACCAAAATCCGATTAACGATAAAATATTTAAATATAAAAATCGATAAATATGCGGGTTGTTACACTTACTCTTTCATGCTCTTTATGGTGAACTTCCTATTTCAAATGTCTTTTGTGTTGATATGCTTTTATGGTTGTTACTCTTTATTTTCTTCATAAGTATTGCGAGGACGCAATTTCTTTAAGGAGGGGAGTCTGTAACAACCCGCATATTTATCGATTGTATATTTAAATATTTTATTTAAATATTTCATCGTTCGTCGGATTTTAGTCCGAAAAGCTACTTTTTGCAAACAGTCGAATTAGGACTCGAGACCACTTCCATTGAGTTCAAAATGCCGTTTGCGACCTTTTTGAGTATAAGCTTCGATATGTTCAGAGTTAGTAGAGTTTTGCTACGTTTTCACTTTGGGTTTGAGTTTGGGTTTCAGCCCAATGTTCCATCTTAAGACCCTAGCTCCACTCCAAATCTTCGTTACGTCATTTCATATTCCTAGCACTTTAAGCTTTAAGCAACAATGGGGGAAAAGAGTGGAAATTAGAAATTCCAAGCCCTAGTTTCATTGCAAATCCAAGCTACAACTCCAAATTCCTAGAAGAAGCTTTGGTAAGCCTTCTCTTCTTCTTCTCCAACTCATTCTCCTTCCAATTTCAGAAATTCCTAAACATAACTTAGGAAATGTTTCTCTTTTAAGCTTAGATTCAAGCTTGTGGGGTTGGAATTGAAGTGTGATTGTTCTTGCCATTGCTCTATAGCTTCTTCTTCATAGTTTTGGGTTTAAAGGTGAGATTTTTATCTCACATCTATGTCTATATTTATCCTTGTTGTTAGGTATGAATTCCTAACACCTCTTCATGTGAATTTGCTCTTGATTTGGATCGATTTTGTGAATATTCCAAATTTTAGTGTTTTGCGTTCAAATCTTCAAAATTCTAACTTTGTTATTTTGATCATATTTTGGGGATGCATCGAGGAGCATATAGGGCCGAGTTGCCGATTGGCATAAACCCTTAGAGCCAATGTTCGTCCAGTTGCATTTTGGAAGAGTTTGCTCTTCATTTGGATAGGCTGAAAAACCGCCCAGGCATGATTTAGTCGACTGAATTCTATTTTTAGTCGACTGAACCTGGAAACAGAATGTTTTCAGGGATGATTCAGTCGACTGAATTCTCTGTTTAGTCGACTGAACCTGGAAACAGAATGTTTTCAGGCAGAATTCAGTCAACTGAAAATCTCTGTTTAGTCAACTGAATTTGCTGTTTAGTCAACTGAAATCTCTGTTTAGTCAACTGAATTTGTTGTTTCATCCCACTTTGCCTTTTAGGATTGAATTTCCAATTTGAATCGATTCGTGATGATCCTATTTGTTATTATCATTTATTACGACTTTGATGACTCCTTTTTTTTGGGATTTTTGAATATCCATTTCGATGTATTCTTTATCGGTTTCTTTGGATTTGATTCACGTCTTCGTATGTGGATTTTTATGATTGATTGTTTCTACAATCATTTTTATGTTTTGTCACTTTAAAATACAAAGGACTCTATACTAGTAGTAAATATTCAAATTCTTTATCAAAGATTATTTAAACTCTATTTTCAATACCAAACTCGTTTATAAAACCGTTTTCTAATCTACTAGTATATACAAACCTTTACCTCACTCGTATGAGAAATCTAATTAAACGCCTTAGTAAAAAAAGTGGTATGAAACACTTGTGTTTACTTCGCGGTTAATTCTTGGACTCGTTCGATTGAATCTCTTGTGACAATTTTCGAGTGGAGATCTACAATTTGTTTGTAAATATTTAAGTTAAGCTAGTGGTTATGGGACATGAAGCTAAGCTCACATATCTACTAGCTTAGTGTAATTGACACTTCTTGATGATCGATGATGATCATTTTATGGTTTAGACTAGCGATGTGCGATGTATCTTTTACGGGCTAGCGCTCATAGGTCTTCGGACCGTTCGTGGAGCAATCGGCTCATAGGTCTACGGACCGTTCATGGAGCAATCGGCTCATAGGTCTTCGGACCGGTTGTTTGTGATAGGCCTTTCCCCCTTTGTGTTTTCTGGATTTCTTGTTGTGATTTCTAGAATTTTTATTTCAACAATTTTCGTGATTAGCATTGATATGTTTTATCAATATTTTTGATATGGTGAATATGTGAAGGAATATGACTTTCTTTTTAGTGTTTGAGATTTCTAGAGATATTGTATGATTTTGTTGATATTTAATGCATACTTTTCAAAGTATGGCATTTTTGTTATCATACCTTTGTTTTTATCTTATCTCTTATCCTATCCCACTTTATCTGATATTTATAGCTAGACTGATCCGTTTATTATTTTCTTCTTAAATAATACTCGGGTCAGACCGAGATGTTACAGGTGCTTCTTCTTGACTCCTTATCTGGGATCATCATCTGATTTTTGGCTAACGACTTTAGATTAGTAGTTTTTGTTTGTTATACATTTGAGATATAGACTCCATGATGTATAAGTAATCTTTTGTCTTGCACTTGTATCTATTCTTTTGTGATATTGTGGATCTTGTTTGACCACTACTCTGATGTACACTTCTATGTGTTATATTCATATCTATTTCTGCCTTTGTGACATGAATATCTGTGACTGATTTGTGTTATGTTTATTTCTATATTTGTTTCCGAAGATTACATATAGCCACTGTGTAGTAGCTTTGTGTTTGTGTCGGCATGTCGGATTTCCTCTTGAGATGAAAAGTTATATTTTTATCTGGTATATCGGTACTCGCACAAAGCAATTGGACAGATGGTCGCTCCTCAACAGCCTTATTCTCCGTGCTAGTTGATGGCATCACTCTGTAGTGTCCTTGGCTAGCGTGGGTATAGAGGTGGGGCGTCACAAACATAGACAAATTACATGAAGTTTGGAAGATTTTACATTTGACTTTGGATGGAACCGTGTACACACAAATTAAATTGGAAAGATACGTATTTCTTAATATTCTGTCTTGTTGATCCGACTTTACAAAATTGAACAATACCTATTAATGTTTTATCTAAGGTATCTACGAGATTAGTTTGAATTAGAAGTGCATCTTTTTCCCAGTTTCATGTAATAATTCATATTTTTCCTTTTATTGTACATGATTTATTTCAATATAATCCCAATATAAACATCTCAGGAGTAGACTGCCATAAAATAGAATGCTATAAACAGTTATAAATTTAGTTTTATTGCTCTGATATTATATTACCAAGATGATTAGTTTTTCTATTATTACCAATGTCGTACAAGCATATTATCTCCATACTAGAGTTGATGTCAGCTTAATAAAAATAAAAATTGATACTTTTATACATTCCTGGGTAAGATAATCGATTGTTGTTGAATTATAAGTCTGTTCATTTTGTCTTTTGTTTCCATACAGAGTGTTAATTATGTATTGTAAGCAGCATAATGTTTTTTTAGGTCCAATAAAAATTCACAACAAGATGGAGCTTGAATTTTGTAAGGAAACCACATATTACTATTGCAAAAGGTATGTTCTATGAAGTTGCTATAAATGTTTACAAATATTTTTGTTTAATTTTTTTTTGGAATAAGAGAAAAATAATTATTTTATTAACCACACTTAGTGTCACCATAATAGTATCAAAATTTTATTATTTTTTATATATCATTTTCCCTTTATTTTGGGCATATAAAAAGAATATTGCATTATTCCATTTTGCATTTTCATATTTATAACTTCCAAAATATCTCAATCGGCGGTTTATCATTTATAATTGTAAAAAAGTTGCAATAGGTTTCCCCTTTTGAATACTAACTTAAAGAGAAATTATAGTGAAATTTATCACATAGATCTGATTTCGTATTCGCAACATGTAATTTTTTTATATAGAAAAATTGTATGAAGTTTGATACCTAGGATTACAAATAAATTATATGAAATTCGGTGGTTTTTGCCATTTTTGATTGACTTTGGATGGAACAGTGTACACACATTTTGGACCCGAAAGAAATGTATTTCTTAAAATTCTGTCTTATTTATTCAACTTTACAAAATTGAACAATGCCTATAAATGTTTTATCTAAGGTATCTACAAGATCAACTTGAATTAAAATTGCATCTTTTTTCCCGTTTCATTAATAATTGATATTTTTCCTTTTATTGTACATGATTTATTTCAATATAATCCTAATAAAACATCTCAGGAGTAGACTACCATAAAATAGAATGCTAAAATGGTTATAAATTTAGTTGTAGTGCTCTGATATTATATTACCAAGATGATTAGTTTTTCTATTGTTACCAATGTCATACAAGCATACGATCTCCATACTAGAGTTGATGTCAGCTTAATGAAAATAAAAATTGATACATTTATATATTCCTAGGTAAGATAATTGACTGTGATCGAATTATAAATCTGTTCATTTTGTCTTTTGTTTCCATACAGAGTGTTAATTATGAATCGTAAGCACCATAATGTTTTTGTAGGTGCCAGCAAAAATTCACAACAAGATGGAGCTTGAATTTTGTATGGAAACCACCCACTACTATTGCAGGATGATAGAGGTACGTTCTATAAAGTTGCTACAAATCGTTTACAAATATTTTCGTTTAATTCTTTTTTGGAATAAGAGAAAATTAATTATTTTATTAACCGCACTTAGTGTCACCATAACAATAATCAAAATCTTATTATTTTTTTATATATCATTTTCCCTTTATTTTGGGCATATAAAAAGATTATTGCACTATTCAATTTTGCATTTCCATATTTATAAGTTCCTAAATATCTCAATGGGTGGTTTATCGTTTATAATTGTAAAAAAAATTTGCAATAGGTTTCCCCTCTCAAATACTAACTTAAATATAAATATATCACATAGATCTGATTTCCTATTCGCAATATGTAATCTTTTTATATATGAAAAAACTATACGAAGTTTGATACCTAGGACTACAAAATAATAATATAAAATTTGGCAGTTTTTACCATTTTTGATTGACTTTGGATGGAACAATGTCCACACAATTTGGAATCGAAAGAGATGTATTTCTTAAAATTCTGTCTTATCGATTCGACTTTACAAAGTTGAATAATACCTACTAATGTTTTATCTAAGATATCTATGAGATCAGTTTGAATTAAAATTGTTATTTTTTGTCTGATTTTAAGCAATAATTAATATTTTTCCTTTTATTGGTTCATGACTTATTCCAATATAATCCTGATATAAACATCTTAAGAGTAGACTGGCATAAAATAGGTAGCTATACACTATTCTAAATTAAATTTTAGCAAACAGATATTATATTGCTAAGATGATTAGTTTTACCATTATTGCCAATGTCACACAAACATATGATCTCCACACTAGAGTTGATGTTAGCTTAATAAAAATAAAAATTGATACTTTTATACATTCTCCTGTAAGATAATTGACCGTGATCAAATCATAAATCTCTTTATGTTGTCATTTATTTCCATAAAAACTATTAATTATATGTCATAAGCACTATAACATTTTTGTAATGGCAGAGAAAATTCACAACAAGAATGTGCTTGTATTTTATAAGGGAGCCACCCATTACTATTGCAAGATGATAGAGGTATGCTCTATGAAGTTGATATAAATCATTTACAAATTTTTTTGTATAATTCTTTTCTAGAAAAAGAAAAAAATAATTATTTTGTTAGCCACACTTAGTGTCACAATAACAGTTATTCCTTGATAGATTTGGCCTAAGTATTTATGAGTTTGTAATGTTAATTGGATTCCTAAAAAAACATGCCAATTGGCCCAAGTATTTTTCATTTCATTTTGACAATTATAGTTTCTTTAAAAGAATTATTTTTGCCTCAGTTTGGTCAAAACATTTGTCTGTTTAATTAGGGTGAAAGTTGATGTATTGGATTTTCCAATCTTTTAGAAAAAAAAGGTAAACCCTTATCATTTTTGACATCATCAAAAAACTTTGGGACTGTCCTTAATTACCTACTCAAATTTTTTTGGGACCTTTTTGGGTATTATTTAGGGCTCATTTGCAGAAAGTGTTTGGGATAGAGATTTATATTAATTGCAAGCTAGGGATATAGTCTACTAAATCTTCTTAGTACAATTTGTAGTTAGTTTTGCTTATTTTTTTGGGCAATGATTACTATTCTTCGATGGAATTAGACTCTTAAGTACTTTTCCAGAAATATAAATTGTTGAATCAATTAACATTTATCTAATTTTACTAAAGAAATATTTTAAAACTTCAGGTATACAATATTTAGTAAGGCCAGTGATGACACAAATATAAGTGTTTGAATGCTATGAATAGGAAGAATAGTACAATGTATTTCCTTCGAAGTTGTTTTTTCCATAATATAAATGTGATGATTTTACATCATATTATTAATAAATGATTGTACCATAACTTCTTACAATGAGTTGTACTTTTTTGTTGATATTATCAAGTACTAAGAAGAAAATTGCACGAACAAAATTGATTCAATGTATGTTAAAGAAGTATAGGGAAAAGAAGAATATGTTGATAGTAGCTTAACATACCATACAAATACATTATACATCTCTTATATTCCTTTTCGATATCATTTCCCTTATTATGTTCAATTTCTGAATCTGGCAAATCTAATCATAATTAGAAAATTATAGATATTTCTTTCACTAACTTCTGTTTCATTACTTGCTACTCAATTCAATCCCACCAATACAACGCTGAATTGGGGGCACATTCAACAATTTCAGCCCCATATGTCGATCCAGGCTTATTAGTAGATTTTTAAATGACTCAACCAATACAGATTCAACTTCACATCATGTTCATCTTTGGTGAGATCCACGTTCAGTCCAGTCTTATTATCAGATCCAGATCTTTAGTCTTTTATTATGCTAAGCCTTAGGTCAGACTCTCAGGCCCTACCTTTCAAAATTTTCATATTTATATGTGTATATCTGGGTAAAATTGTCATGCTGCAACAGTTTTTATGTTTTTCATTATTATGACTTTTATGGTGCAAAATTCTTCTGTTTAGGACCAAGATCAAGGATGAACAACTCAGACTCCATGTACCGTCGTGTTTAGAATATGCATACTAACCTTCAGTCATGGATTAATCGTGGCCATACTATTCCACATGCTATAGTATTAGCTAACCGGTCATCAACGTACTCAGTTCTGTCTTCTTCCACTCGGTAGTCATGTCGCTCAAATTGTGTATTTAGCCCTATCACTTTGCAATCAGTTTATGTCACCGCTGTAGTCTTTCAATCTCCAATTTTTGATCGCTTAGCATTCCTATTACCTACTGCATTGGTTTAGGCAGCTAGCTCAGATCCATATTCTATGCTTCAGAAACTTTATGGTGTCATATTGTTTAAGTCAATGCTTTAATAATTCATTTGATAATAGTTATTTAATAGCAGTAATCCTCGCTTCAACTGAAGGTTGCACTATTCACTACATCACACCACGGGAATACTCAAGCCACTTTAGTTTGTTGTAGGTCAACGAGAAGTACATAGATAGTCTTAGTTGCATATGTTTGTTCCAGTCGCATCTCTCCCTTTAGGCTATGTTCCCTTGAGGGTGTCTCCAAATAATTATTAGCGTTAGGTAAACATGTTTTGATCACTTAATATAAACTTTACACTACACATTTCATCAATATATATATATATACTGTTTTTCATGACAATTATGGTTGCTGTATTATCTGAGTAGTTATCCGTAGCAACCTAATTTAAGCCTTGTAGAAATTAATTTTCTTTGATATTCAAGAGTCTAATACTAAGTCAGATGCAAGAACCAAATAAATTAAAGTTAACACAAAGATGTAATATCTTACAAGTGTAGAGATATTGTAAGAAAAAGGCTAGATTAATTGAGACGTATCTCTAAAAAAGAAAGGCAGGCCAGTTAATTTATATAGCTACTATCCAATTTTTATACATCAATGTTGTGACAATCTATCTCATCTTCCTGATCCTCTAATTAGTTTTTTGAAGGATCCTGTGGGATAGAAAATGTATACAATGTTGGTATACATTATTATAACTAACTAGAATGAAATCAATTTTATTTCTTGGCAGCTGAATTATCATGATTTGTTCATAGTTATTTGCATATTAACTTTGAGAGCCTAATAGTATCGACATTTGGATTCTATACTGTATTAGAAGATGACATTGCTCCATAGCCTCCGTCTACTCTATAGCCCATTTTGGAAGAATCCAAATGTACGGTTTGAAAAAAAATCCTGAGCTGCCAAACCTTCGTCAAAGTATTAATTTAACTTACATCTTTCTCATACTATGTCAGTCTTTTTTTTTTGGAAACCCAGGAGAACCCGGCGGACCGGTAAACTCCTGAGGAGGGTATAGTAAAGCCGTCCGCTGATCCAAGCCCCCATACCCCCGGGTAAGATACTATGTCAGTCTTCAATATGGCTTGAATTTGAAATTAAACTTTTACTGTGACATGTGCATGTATTGAAATTTAAAAGTTTCTCACATTACTACAAAATTTGACTCAATCTTTTATGACTTTCCTATTATAGCTTGAGGTACAATATTGTTGAAGATATATGTAAAGAATTTGAGAAGATGGCTGTAGAATTTCATCGAGGAAGCTATATTTAAATTTTATTAAAATACAGGTAATTTGCTTTCTTTGTGTTGGATACAATTATTTTTGCTTTCCAGCTCTATGTTTTTTATACATCTAAATAGACTTTGCTCACTACAAAGGAGATTTTTTGTTGCATGAATGACACCTATACCAAGCTCCAGGCTTTGTTCCAGTATACTACTGCTTCAGGCTAGGGTCTTTTAAATCATTTCTTTCCACACCTGGTTATTTCACACTTGCAATGCACATGCATATGCACAATTATATACTTTTTTATAACATTTCATATGGAGGTAAGCATCATAGTTTAATCATTTTTCTTAAAAAAATTAAGATATAAAACCATGCGACAACAAAAATAGTAAAACGTATTACAACTATATATTGTAAAATTCTTAATATTTTATGAAACACTATTTTTTTCACATTTGATAATTGTTTAGCACAGTATAGTAAATGGTCTTGCTATGATATTTTGTGTTACATCAATCAAATACAAGTATTATGCCAACATTTCTCTTAATGGGTAAGGGAGATAACACACTAACTTTTTTTATGGTGCTATTACTGCAAATATTTTTTTAATACATCAAGAATCTCCTTCATTGGAATTAATCTTTGAAAAATTTGTATTTATCGTTATGGTGTCATATATCAGTTATGTTAAAAATGTCAGTATGCATAACTGTCAACTATTCATCTATTATTTAATATCTTATTTCTTCAACGTTTTTCTAAAATATTTATCAGTCTCTCTTTATGAGAAATCCAAATTGAAAGATTTAGTTTAAAATGAAACATAGATTTTTTTTCCTCTCCATAACAATGCGGTTATGTGTATAAAGCAAACTAGAATGGAGAAATTCATATCTTAAGCAATTGTTTCTATAGTACTCTAAAAGTTAAATACCTAAAATTGACAAAGTAAATTGAAGTTGCTAAATCATAAACATAATTTTATTGATATATGTTTTGAACCATGTAAAAGGTGGAACTTCAAATGTACTTAATGCGTGATTTGAAAGATCTTAGTTGTATTGGTGTCGCATAATTGGATGGCACTGTGTATTCAACTGCATTTATGTTAAATTTCCATGAAATTCTAAAAATATAGACGTTCATGGTATATTTTCGAATATTGACCAAGAATTCATAAATTATAATTTCATAGTCTCCTTTATACTACAAAAAAAAGAAGAGAACTTTATTTAGTTTTAATTCCTAAATAAGTAAGCGTTGTGTGATGACCCGGAATCTTGGGCAATATCAATTTAATAATCTGCATTAAAAATTAAATTGATTTGATAAATTTTGTTAATAAAATTTGAATTAATTTAATAATCTTCCCTCAATAAAGATTTAATTGGTGAATTTTATCTTTTTAAAAGCTAATTAAATTGTTTTCTATTTATAGTTTATATATTTATTTGTATATATGGTAAATAGATAAGCTTTGTTTTAAATTTAACAAATAAAATATATTTTCTAATTCTAATATTTTTGGTAATTATGACTTAATTTAATATATAGCTTTTCAAAGTTATTTACTAAATACCTCTATGTTTTATAAATACTTAAGGTAAAAGTTTAATTGTTTAAATTTATTTTAGCTTAAGTTTAAATTTAAAATTAATTAACAAAAAGGTTTGTTTTGTTTTCTTTTTAAATATAGCTTGATAAAATAAGCAATTTAGTAATAAAGAGATAATTTCTTTTATAAATTATTTTAATTTGATAATGAGTTATTTTCAAACAATAATAATAATGTATTGTTTTCACAAATTGATTTTAATAAAAATAGAATTGTTTTTCAAATTGAATTCGTATATATATAACTTGATTTTAAAATTTAACTTTAGAATTTGATATGAATTTCAATTTAAAGTTTTGAAATTCAAAGTATAGATTTTAAATTGTTTTGGATTTTAAAATATTTGGATAAAACTTTATTTATGAATATAATTGTTTTTTTCTTTTAAAATTATATATATATAGACACACACACACTTATTAACTAACTAATTAAGCATATACTATATTAACATTTAACTAAATACTAATTAACTTAAAAGACGTGTTAATTGATAAGCAAATTAAAATGACAAATGTTAAAATATAAGACAAGCGTCAAATTTAATTTAGCTTTTATTTTATTTTTAATTATAAAACAATTCAGCTTATATAAACAATTTCCTTCTTCCCTTCCATTCTTTTCCTTTTCTAAATCTAAAGCTAAGAGAACGGATCTGAGAACAACTTTCTCATAACCATTTCAAAAACCAAAAATCCATCTGTAAATCTTTGTATCAAAGTTTGCAAACATTTTCCAAATCAAAGGAAAATCTGTAACCTGTAATTCATTTCAAAATGCAAAGCAAACCTGTACATTTTTCAAATGCAATCTGGAATTTTCTACTGCATGAAAACCTGTAAAAGCATTTTTAAAGCAAACATTCCAGTTCAAAAATAAGCAAGCAACATTTCTGCAAAACCAGTTTTCAAAGCTGGAGGCTCTGTCTTCCTTCTTTAATTCTGGTGAGTAACTTCACTTTTAAAACTTAAAGTATAATTTTGGTTGCATGTTATTGCTGTGATCAGTATTGTATTGTGAAGTATGTTTGTGTATTTATGTTGTTGAATTTCTTAAGCATGATGTATGCATGCATTTGAATATTTGTAACTTCTCTGTTCCCAGTTTTTGGTTCTTGTTTTGATTTAAATTCAAAACCTATTTATTTTGGTCTCTGTTAAACTTAAGATTTAAATAAAACTTAGTTGTTTCATCACGAATTCTAGTTTAAAAATTTATACTTAAGTTAAAGAAACATTTAAATGAATATGTAAATCAAATGACTGAGCAAGTCTAAACATAAGTGAAATTCAAATTTCATAATTCAATGCTTCAGTCTTAGGATTTGAAACAACATTTAAAAACATGATTTTTAACACTAAAATCATAAATTTTAAATTGGGAATGAGGGTGCAGTTCTTGTTTGAACTGAAATGGTATTTTGGGATTCTCTGATGATCTCTGTTGACTGGGAGGTCGGGATCTTCAGTATGGATGAAGAAGTGATCGTAGATGTAACAACCCAGTATTTTGTGATTATTTTAATTGTTTAATTTAATTATTTAAATTGAAACTTTATTATATTTATTAAAATGAATAAATTTTGTTATTTTAAATATAAATTTGATTTTTATGTGAATTATAATTCTAAACCTAAATAAATAAAATATTTCCAGAAAATGTAGATTTTGACTACATTTTGATCAATTTGATCAAACTTTGACTTTTAAATTTAAAATTTAAATATTTGAATTTTTGAATTTTATCCTTTATTATGAAAATATATTAAATTTCAAGAATACTGCTTTTCGTTTCGTTGAAATCCGATTTATATTGTGGAAGTTGTGCTTTTTACACTATAGGGTGTAAATTGATTTATTTAATAAAATTATCTATTTTAATTTATATAAATTATATTTTTATTTTTCAAATCATGTTCTAATATGTATTATATGACATGTTAGATATATATTTTATTTTAAAACATTTTTAAAATGATGTTATAATTTTTCTAAAATTTACTGCATTTATTTCCTATTTTTAAAGGCTAGTTTCTATTTTTTTGTTATTTTCTTCATTTAAATTATATTTAATGATAATTTATTTATTTATTTTTGTGAATACATTTTTATTTTATTTTATTATCTTTATTTTTAAACATTTTCCAAGTCCATATAAATTTTCCAAAGTTTATTCTGTTTATTTTCAAATTTTCTAGACTAGTTTTCATGTTTGTGCTATTTTCTTATTTTTATCTTATATAATTAATAATTACTTATTTATATTTTATATTTTTGTTGGATTTTCAAATTTGAACTGAAATTATAATTATTTCCAGTAATTTAAACTTATATAAAGAAATTAAATGGTAATTTGAAAAGGTTATGACTTTTGATTTTCCTATGTCTCTTTATCTTCCACCTTTTCACATTTAACATAACTTTTCATCAATTAGCCATAATTTCTCACTTCCTTCAGCCGCATTCTCTATTTCCATTTCACGTACTTTATTTTCTCATTTCTGAACAAAAAAATTTCGGCCATAGCCTTGAGAAAAAGTTTGGGTAAATTTCTTTTCTTCTCTTTTGTTTTACTATTATGCTTCTTTGATAATGATTTTGCACTTGCTCTTTCTCATCATAGGTTTGGCCACCTCCATCACCATGACCTGCCGCCTCCACCATCTCCTGAGAACACCTCCACCACCACCTCCTCTCTGTCCAAACCCCAAGCCATGCCTCCAAGATGATTGATCCATCACCAAAATCCAACAAAACTCCACTTTTTGTACAAGCCGAGCACTTAGGTCTAGCACCACCTCTCTCAACCATCTATGCTGACCAACCACCACCATTGGCGTGATCTCAACCTAACACACCTCTGCACACCCTCACATGACCATACCTGAAGTGGTCGTGCCCTCCATAGCCTTGGCCGAGCCCAAAGTTGCATAGAAACCCTTGCTTTTGCCTTTGAACATTAGCCTCTTGCCTCACAAACCTTTGCACCACTTTGTCTAGGATAGGCCGACCCCTATAGGTCCACAACCAGACCTTAGAGCAAGCTTTAGTCGTGTATTTTCCAGCCATGGCTGAGCCTATGCTGGATGAAGGCAAGTGCAATTGGTTTGGATTTGTTTTGTGCTTGAATTTATAAGTTGTTTAAAAGTATGTGTAGTGTTTACTAATGTATATTTGAATTGTTTTGTCTCATGTATTCAAAAAATTTAGTCTTGTCTCTCTCACACTCAAATCATTATCGTGCTCTCATTCTTTTATGGATCTCTGTTGGGTCTAGTTGTTTGCCATCTCCAGCTTAAACAGGTGAGTTATTCTCACCAGACAATATGTACATATATAACTAGTAAATTGACCCCTTTTGAATCTGTAAAATGCATTATCATGTTACACCTGCTATATTATGATTATATGATGTTCACCCATGCTTAAACACCTGTTATAACATCTGTTACTGTTATAATATGCTGTTCTGTTATTTTTATCAGTTTATCACAATGCAAGTTCCCTTTAGATTAGAATCACTATGGGTTGAAATGATACATACCCGAACGGACTTTAGAATAGGAGAAAATCGTTATGGGCTGAAATGATAAGCCTGAATGATTTTCAATTATTTTCATTTACTTGGGATTGCAGGTTTGAAACGATCAAACCCGGGTTCTCTTTGGAAATTACGGGTTGAAATGATATATTACCCGTATCACTTTACCTAGGCTAGAAAATGAAATACAGACCCATTGTTAAAATATGTTTTTCTAAAAATTTTAAAATATTTTAGAAATGTAAATATTATAATATTTTGATTTAAAATTAATAAAAAATGATTTTTGTAAAGCATTATTGATTTTCTGAAAATTTATAAGTGAAATAAATTATGGAAAAGTTAGAAAATTTGAATGTAAGCTTTTTTTGGAAATTTTGATTTAAGTATAAATGGAAATTAAATTAAATATGAAAATATGATAAATTTATGATAATTTGGATTTAAGTGAATTTAAATGATTTTTATATTATATTAATGATTTTTGAATAAAGTTAAAATGTGAAATGAATGAATATTTAAGTTGAAATTTTGAAATAAAACTAAAATTGGGAATTTGTGAATTTGGCTTAAGTGAATTTTAAGTTAAAATAAAAATGAAATTAAGTTATATTTGAAATTTTAAACTTAAGTGTTAAGTTGAAATTTAATTTAATGAATATAAAATTGGAATGTTGGAATCTAATAAGTGAATTATTAGTAAATCTTGATTTTTGAATGGAAATTTAACTTTATAAAATCATGACTTTAATGAAAATTTAGTGATGATTATAAAAGTGAAATTATGTGATTTTATAAGTTAAAGTGATTTAAATAAAAATATAATTGTTTGTGAAATTATATTGAATATTTGAAGTTAATTAGCTGCATTCCTGAAATGCTACTAATTCAAATGTAAATGCTGTAGTTGATAATAATGAACTAAAAAGCTAATTTAGATTAACGGTTATTATAACAATTCTGTAAGTGCTATAATTGTTGAATTTAACTAAGTTTCTTTAAAACTAATGTAACCCTATTTTAGTATTTTTAAATGCTGTCTTTTGTTAAATTGAACTGTTTTGAATGTAACTTTCCGTATCATTTCCTAAATGCTGCGTAAAGTGAATTTTCACTTTTTGATAAAATTTAAGTGAATAAATGAATATAAAAAAGGATAAAAATTGTGGAAATTTAATAATTTAATTTATTAAATATAATAAGTTTATTTTTTTGATTTAGAGTGAAGTAATTTGTTTTGAAATATAAACTATTTTGAAATGTGTGTTGAAATGGTATTTTAAATAAATGAGTATGGTTTGGAAGATACGATATTTGGTATTTTGAATGGAATTTTGAATGATATTGAATTTTGAAATGATATTTGATTTCGAGATATAAACTACCATTTGAAATTTTAACCATGGTATGTATATAATTTATAGTTTAACTGATTCTTAAAGGATGGACGATCCTAAGCATCCTTTAAGTTATTGTGCATTTCTACTACAGTTCACTTTAGTTGGTTTACATTATATAAGTATATATTTCCCGACTCGAGTTTTTGTGTTTTACTTTACGATCGGGTCAGCGTGATATTTACAGCTTAGCTTTGGATTTCTTTCTTCAGTTGTTCTATTTCAGCTCTGGTATTTATAAACTGCTATGTATTTGAGATTTCTATTGTATATGTTTTTCAGACTGATATCATGTATTATGTTTTGAGAGTTTGTTATAGTAGCTTCATGAACTACTATGGTATTTTAATTTTCGCTGTGAGTTATTCTGATATTTCTGTGTCTGTGATTCTGTGATTGTATTTCATTTGCTCCAAATTTATTTACAATGCGGTATTTTAAGCAATTCAAATCTGGCATGTGTGGATGCGAATGGATGAAAATATCGGGTTATTGCATTTGGTATCAGAGCATTGGTTTTAGGCACAACTTAGCCTGTGGAGAAAAAACTCATTAGAGATAGGGTAGAAATACCCTAGAATGGGTGAAATCAATCTCAGAATCCTTTCTTTGTGAGAGAACGTATTTTCGAAGTATAAAATAATTTCCAAATGATTTTTAAAGATTTTCAAAGATTATTTTGGTATAAAAATTTTCTTATTTTTGAAACCAAGATTTTCTAAACTTCATTTCTTCTGTATCCACCTTGTTGGAAATCTTTTGGTTAAGATTCTTATCGGTTTGGATTCCTTGAACTTTGGAATGCTTTCAATTGTTCTGAAATCCAGTCTTGTCTTCCCTATTTGTGTTCCTTTAATTTTTGGAGCATTCCATAATTCCACTTTGGAATGACCTCTCTAGAGACCGGTGATTCCGCCAATCTTTGAATGATTTGTAAAGGGGTGAAACTCTTTTACAATTGGCATTGATTAACCGAAGATTTCTATATCCTCGGTTTATGATGCTATCTATCTCCTGCTCTACCCGGATTCTATCTCTGGTGATCGAATGTCGATTTGCCTTAGATTTCCGAATTGATTATATTCCTGAAGTCACGGTTGACCGGTTAAGGTCGCCCGCGACTTATATGGGCTTATCCATCTTCTATTTGGTAATAAAATTATCTCATCTTTGTTCGACTTATCTTCGAACCAGAATTCTATTTGATTAGAGTTCCTCTAAATTGAATATCTGTTTGTTGGAAATTCATCCTTGAATCATCCTTTGGAAATTTGTGTTTAGTTGTAATTTGAAATCGTGCGTACATCAAAATTATTATTTTGATAAGGATGACCCTATCATATATAAAAGTGAAATGTTTTCAACAAGGGTTTTTATATCTTTTGGAAAATGGAAATTTGAAACTTTGAGAGGATTTGAAATTTTGAAAATTTATAAGAATTTGACCTATACAAAATGATTTATAACTGAAAAGTTTTGAATGTTGAATTTTGAGGAATCGAACTCCGATGTTTTGAAATCGGTTTTTAGATTTTGGAAAATATATAATAATAATATGATTTAAAGATGTTTTTATGAGTAAGAAACGTTTAAAATGTATTCGAATGAATTCCAATGATTTGGAAGAAGTTTCAAGAAAATAAAAGTCCAAAACCCGCTTAGTTCGCTGGAAAATAATTTCGGTGATGAATGCATGCATCATCGACATTGATTTTCAAGTTTCTGAGTGGGGGAGAGGCCATTCTAGTAGCACTGCCATGCGAGTGATTTTGTGAAACCAAATTTTGATTTCAGTTTTTGAAGTATGATTTGATTTTCGAAACATATATATATATATATATATATATATATATATATATATATATATATATATTTGAAATGATTTAAAGTAAGTCGATGTTTAGTCCTCGAGTTTCAGATTTGTTTTGGTATAACCCTATCTTTTGGAATTGATTTACTGATTTATAGGTGATTTCCAACTCTTGGATTGAAAATATGATTTCTTCGACTATTTTGAAGGTTCGAGCACTACCAAATCAAGGTTAACTTTTCAAAGATAAGTAATTTTGAATGGTGTAGGGTATTTGATAAAGAATGTGAATTTGAAATGATAATTGATTTTGATAAATGAATATTTGAAGTTTATATTTGTATGAAAGGATATTTTGTTTACTTGTAATTTGAGTTTATTTTAAAACGATGGATTTATGAAATGAATATTCCAAAAACTAAGCAATAATGAAGTAAAGTTTGATATATATGGAATTTTAAAATTTAGTTTTGGAATATGGTATTTAAGCTTTGAAATATATTAAAGATTGAATAGTTTATTTTTTGGATCAAATCTATATTTGAAATTTGATAATATTTGAAATGGTTTTGTTGGAAAACGAAATTGAATTGAAATTGATGGTTTGAATTGAATTAAAATTGGAAATTTTGGATTTGGGTATAATTGAATAAATTTGTGAAACGTAAAGAATTGAAGGAATGTTTTATGATTTCCAATGTATGATTTCGAAAAGTTATGATTTTCAAAGTGTAATGATTTCAAGTATTTTGGTTTCGAAAGATTTATAACTTTGAAAGTATTATGATTTTTGAAAGTGAATATATGTTTGAAATGAAATGAATTTGTTTGACCTAAATTTTTGTTGATTTGGAAATTTGGATTATTTTTCTAACTTATTATTTTGGAAACTGAATATATATAATTTGGAAGAAATGATTTGGCGAAATCATATATGATTTTGAAACTGAATTGATATTGAAAAGGAATTGAAATTGAGAACTTTTTTTATTTAAATACTTTGATTTGGGAGTTGTTGAACTTATATAAAATTGATTTGTATAAGTATGAAATTGATTTGTATAAGTATGAAGTGATTTGAAACTGTTTATTTGAAAGGGTGCTCAATTTGTAAACTGAAATCTTATATAATCGAAGTCTATATAAGTGTGATTTGATATACTATTGATTTTGGAAAATATTTGATTTGAAATGGAATCTTATATATAATGGACTTTATACAAGTATGATATTTGAAAGTGATTTTGAAAGGTACTATACGATACATATTTTCGAAGTAATGATATGGAAAGTGCCTTCTGCTTGATATCCGCTTTGTGGCCACACTGTGGATTCATTCTATCGATATTATTCTCTCTGATTTGGGTTTTCCGGATATGATACTCGAGTGTCCATCAAATCCCATGGCGATCTCCATGGGCTTACGAGCGCAACTGCATAGCGCAACTGCCTGGCTGAGCTGGTCTAGGGGTACGGATTGTTTCCTAGGGGATCCAGGCGTAACCATTATGTAACCTGCACTCTATGTAGGTCGCATTAGTAGCAAAACTGCCTGGCTGAGATGGCCTAGGGGTAGGGATTGTTTCCTGGGGGATCCAGGTGTAACCATTGTGTATCCTGCACTCTTCTAGTCATCATGGCGTAACCGCAGGGCTGAGTAAGCTTACGGATACAGATTGTTTCCTGGGAGATCCAGACGTAACTATTGTGTATGTGCAATCCATGGTTAGACAACTGTTTTGGTTTGGTTGATTAGTTTGGATTGTACTTTCCATATCTGTTTTTAAAAGTGTTTTCCAGTATTTTCACTGGGTGTTGAAACAAGTCTCCCAAGTACCTGGAGAATTCTAGCTTTGCGCCTGATCAACGCATGGCCAGAGTCTATAGGAACGAAAGTAAACTTGTTAAGACATCGAGTTATAAAAGCATTTTGGTAAAGTATTGTATAATGGATATTTTGATCATTTATGTAAAATGTTTAAATATGGTTTACTTCGAACTATCAATTTGGAATCAAATGACTATTTATCATATTATAAAATGTTGTAAATATAAAATTTAAAATTGAAATTTATATGGTTTTAAAATAGTGGTCCATCC
Organism: Allium cepa; assembly: GCA_030765085.1. Lineage (NCBI taxonomy): Eukaryota > Viridiplantae > Streptophyta > Magnoliopsida > Asparagales > Amaryllidaceae > Allium > Allium cepa. Next base: position 595,955,838 of record CM060928.1, read on the forward strand.
TTGTGTTCCAACCTATTTTTTCTTTTAGCCATTCCTATCTTCTTCTTACTTTTCGAGGGTCCTTTTCGCATTTGTGGAAAGAGTTAGTTCTTTGGCTTATCGACTGGATTTGCCGAGAAGCTGTCTGGAGTGCATGATATATTCCATGTCTCACATCTCCTTTAGTATCTTCTTGACCCATCTCCTTTTGGTTGAGCCTTCTACTTTTGATAGTTGGATATTTAGCCTAATCTGACCGTCGAGAGGAAGCCACTTCGTATTGTCGATTGAGCTACGAAGCAGCCAAGAAGGAAATCTGTTAGTCTGATCAAAGTACTATGAAGTACCTATGACCGTGATTGTACTTGGGAGACGGAGGAGAGCATTTGTGCTTCGAATCCGGAGTTGTTTATTCCAGGTACTATTTGTCTATCTGTCTTCTTATTCCTTATTTCCTTGTTCTTTCTTTTCGAGGACGAAAAGATTTGAGTGGGGGAGAGTGTAACAACCTAGTATTTTATGATTATTTTAATTGTTTAATTTAATTATTTAAATTGAAAATTTATTATATTTATTAAAATGAATAAATTTTGTTATTTTAAATATAAATTTGATTTTTGTGTGAATTATAATTCCAAACTTGAATAAATAAAATATTTCCAGAAAATGTAGATTTTGATCAATTTGGTCAAACTTTGACTTTTAAATTTAAAATTTAAAATTTTGAATTTTATATTTTATTATGAAAATATGTTAAATTTCAAGAATACTGCTTTTTGTTTCGTTGAAATCCGATTTATATTGTGAAAGTTGTGCTTTTTACAATATAGGGTGTAAATTGATTTATTTAATAAAATTATCTATTTTAATTTATATAAATAATATTTTTATTTGTAAAATCATGTTCTATTATGTGTTATATGACATGTTAGATACATATTTTATTTTAAAACATTTTTAAAGTGATGTTATAATTTTTCCAAAATTTACTGCATTTATTTCCTATTTTAAAGGCTAGTTTCTATTTTTCTATTATTTTCTTCATTTAAATTATATTTAAATAAAATTTATTTATTTATTTTGTGAATGCATTTTTATTTTATGTTATTATCTTTATTTTTAAATATTTTCCAAGTCCATATAAATTTCCAAAGTTTATTCTGTTTATTTTCAATTTTTCTAGACTAGTTTTCATGTTTGTGCTATTTTCTTAATTTTATCTTATATAATTAATAACTACTTATTTATATTTTGTTGCATTTTCATTTTTGAACTGAAATTATAATTATTTTCAGTAGTTTAAACTTATATAAAGAAATTAAAAGGTAATTTGAAAAGGTTATGACTTTTGATTTTCCTATGGCTCTTTATCTTCCACCTTTTCACATTTAACATAACTTTTCATCAATTAGCCATAATTTCTCACTTCCTTCAGCCGCATACTGTATTTCCATTTCACGCACTTTCTTTTCTCATTCCTGAACAAAAAAATTTCGGCCATAGCCTTGATAAAAAGTTTGGGTAAATTTCTTTTCTTTTCTTTTGTTTTACTTTTATGCTTCTTTGATAATGATTTTGCACTTGCTCTTTCTCATCATAGGTTCGGCCACCTCCATTACCATGACCTTCTGCCTCTACCATCACCAAAGAACACCTCCATCACCACCTTCTCTCTGGCCAAACCCCAAGCCATGCCTCATAGATGATTGATCCATCACCAAAATCGAACAAAACTCCACTTTTTGTACAAGCCGAGCACTTAGGTCTAGCACCACCTCTCTCAACCACCTAGGCTGACCAATCACCACCATCACTGGCCTGATCTTGACCTAACACACCTCTGTGCACCCTCACCTGACCATACATGAAGTGGTCGTGCCCTTCATAGCCTTGGTCAAGCCCAAAGTTGCATAGAAACCCTTGTTTTTGCCTTTGAACATTAACCTCTTGCCTCACAAACCTTTGCACCACTTTCTCTAGGATAGGACGACCCCTATTGGTCACAACTAGACCTTAGAGCAAGCTTTAGTCGTGTATTTTCCAGCCATGGCTGAGCCTATGCTGGATGAAGGCAACTGCAATTGGTTTGGATTTGTTTTGTGCTTGAATTTATAAGTTGTTTAAAAGTATGTGTAGTGTTTACTAATGTATATTTGAATTGTTTTGTCTCATGTATTTAAGACATTTAGTCTCGTCTCACTCACACTCAATCATTATCGTGCTCTCGTGCTTTTATGGATCTCTGTTGGGTGTAGTTTTTTGCTATCTCCAGCTTAAACAGGTGAGTTATTCTCACTAGACAATATGTACATATATAACTAGTAAATGGACCCCTTTTGAATCTGTAAAATGCATTATCATGTTACACTGCTATATTATGATTATATGATATTCACCCATACTTAGACACCTATTATAACATCTGTTACTGTTATATTATGTTGTTATGTTATTTTATCAGTTTATCAAACTGCAAGTTCCCTTTAGATTAGAATCACTATGGGTTGAAATGATACATAACCGAACGGACTTTAGAATAGGAGAAAATCGTTATGGGCTGAAATGATAGGCCTGAATGATTTTCAATTATTTTCATTTACTTGGGATTGCGGGTTTGAAACGATCAAACCCGGGTTTTCTTTGTAAATTATGGGTTGAAATGATATATTACCTGTATCACTTTACCTAGGCTAGAAAATGAAATACAGACCCGTTGTTAAAATATGTTTTTCTAAAATTTTGAAAATATTTTAGAAATGTAAATATTATAATATTTTTATTTAAACTTAATAAAAAATGATTTTTGTAAAGCATTATTGATTTTTTGAAAATTTATAAGTGAAATAAATTATGGAAAAGTTAGAAAATTTGAATGTAAATTTTTTTTGGAAATTTTGATTTAATTATAAATGGAAATTAAATTAAATATGAAAATATGATAAATTTATGATATTTTGGATTTAACTGAATTTAAATGATTTTTATATTATATTAATGATTTTTGAATAAAGTATGAATGAATATTTAAGTTGAAATTTTGAAATATAACTAAAATTGGGAATTTGTGAATTTGGCTTAAAAGTGAATTTTAAGTTAAGTAAATAAAAATGAAATTAAGTTATATTTGAAATTTTAAACTTAAGTGTTAAGTTGAAATTTAATTTAATGAATATAAAATTGGAATGTTGGAATTTAATAAGTGAATTATTAGTAAATCTTGATTTTTGAATGGAAATTTAACTTTATAAAATCATGAATTTAATGAAAATTTAGTGATGATTATAAAAGTGAAATTATGTGATTTTATAAGATAAAGGTGATTTAAATAAAAATATAATTGTTTGTGAAATTATATTGAATATTTGAAGTTAATTAGCTGCATTCCTGAGATGCTATTAATTCAAATGTAAATGCTGTAGTTGATAATAATGAACTAAAAAGCTAATTTGGATTAAAGGTTATTATAACAATTCTGTAAGTGCTATAATTGTTGAATTTAACCAAGTTTCTTTAAAACTGATGTAACCCTATTTTAGTATTTTTAAATGCCGTCTTTTGTTAAATTGAACTGTTTTGAATGTAACTTTCCGTAGCATTTTCTAAATGCCGCGTAAAGTGAATTTTCACTGTTTTGATAAAATTTAAGTGAATAAATGAATATAGAAAAGGGTAAAAATTGTGGAAATTTAATAATTCAATTTATTAAATATAATAATTTATTTTTTTGATTTAGAATGAAGTAATTTGTTTTGAAATATAAACTATTTTGAAATGTGTGTTGAAATGGTATTTTAAATAAATGAGTATGGTTTGGAAGATACGATATTTGATATTTTGAATGGACTTTTGAATGATATTGAATTTTGAAATGATATTTGATTTCGATGTATAAACTACCATTTGAAATTTTAACCACGGGATGTATATAATTTATAGTTTAACTGATTCTTAAAGGATGGGCGATCCCAAGCATCCTTTAAGTTATTGTGCATTTCTACTACAGTTCACTTGAGTTGGTTTACATTATATATGTATATATGTCCCGACTCGAGTTTTTGTGTTTTACTTTACGCTCGGGTCAGCCTGATATTTACAGCTTAGCTTTGGATTTCTTTCTGGAGCTAGGAATCGCTGGAGATTCTGCTTGTCTAGTTATCTGTTCCTTTCAGTTTCAGTTGTTCTATTTCAGCTCTGGTATTTATAAACTGCTATGTATTTGAGATTTCTATTGTATATGTTTTTCAGACTGATATCATGTATTATGTTTTGAGAGTTTGTTATAGTAGCTTCATGAACTACTATGGTATTTTAATTTTCGCTGTGAGTTATTTTGATATTTCTGTGTCTGTGATTCTGTGATTGTATTTCATTTGCTCCAAATTTATTTACAATGCGGTATTTTAAGCAATTCAAATCTGGCATGTGTGGATGCGAATGGATGAAAATATCGGGTTGTTGCATTTGGTATCAGAGCATTGGTTTTAGGCACACCTTAGCCTGTGGAGAAAAAACTCATTAGAGATAGGGTAGAAATACCCTAGAATGGGTGAAATCAATCTCAGAATCCTTTCTTTGTGAGAGAACGTATTTTCGAAGTATAAAATAATTTCCAAATGATTTTTAAAGATTTTCAAAGATTATTTTGGTATAAAAATTTTCTTATTTTTGAAACCAAGATTTTCTAAACTTCATTTCTTCTGTATCCACCTTGTTGGAAATCTTTTGGTTAAGATTCTTATCGGTTTGGATTCCTTGAACTTTGGAATGCTTTCAATTGTTCTGAAATCCAGTCATGTCTCCCCTATTTGTGTTCCTTTGATTTTTGGAGCATTCCATAATTCCACTTTGGAATGACCTCTCTAGAGATCGGTGATTTCGCCAATCTTTGAATGATTTGTAAAGGGGTGAAACTCCTTTACAATTGGAATTGATTAACCGAAGATTTCTATATCCTCGGTTTATGATGATGCTATCTATCTCTTGCTCTACCCGGATTCTATCTCTGACGATCGAATGTCGATTTGCCTTAGATTTCTGAATTGATTATATTCCTGAAGTCACGGTTGACCCGTTAAGGTTGCCCACGACTTGTATGGGCTTATCCATCTTCTATTTGGTAATAAAATTATCTCATCTTTGTTCGAGCTTATGTTCGAACCAGAATTCTATTTGATTAGAGTTCCTCTAAATTGAATATCAGTTTGTTGGAAATTCATCCTTGAATCATACTTTGGAAATTTGTGTTTAGTTGTATTTTGAAATTGTGCGTACATCAAAATTATTATTTTGATAAGGATGACCCTATCATATATAAAAGTGAAATGTTTTCCACAAGGGTTTGTATATCTTTTTGAAAATGGAAATTTGAAACTTTGAAAGGATTTGAAATTTTGAAAATTTATAAGAATTTGACCTATACAAAATGATTTATAACTGAAAAGTTTTGAATGTTGAATTTTGAGGAATCGAACTCCGATGTTTTGAAATCGGTTTTAAGATTTTGGAAAATATATAATAATAATATGATTTAAAGATATTTTTATGAATAAGAAACGTTTAAAATGTATTCGAATGAATTCCAATGATTTCGAAGAAGTTTCAAGAAAATAAAAGTCCAAAATCCACTTATTTCGCTGGAAAATAATTTTGGTGATGTATGCATGCATCATCGACATTGATTTACAAGTTTCTGAGTGGGGAAGAGGCTACTCTAGTAGCACTGCCATGCGAGTGATTTTGTGAAACCAAATTTTGATTTCAGTTTTTGAAGTATGATTTTATTTTCGAAACACACACACACACACACACACACACATATATATATATTTGAAATGATTTAAAGTAAGTCGTTGTTCAGTCCTTGAGTTTCAGATTTGTTTTGGTATAGCCCTATCTTTTGGAATTGATTTACAGATTTATAGGTGATTTCCAACTCTTGGATTGAAAATATGATTTCTTCGACTATTTTGAAGGTTCGAGCACTTCCAAATCAAGGTTAACTTTTCAAAGCTAAGTAATTTTGAATGGTATAGGGTATTTGATAAAGAATGTGAATTTGAAATGATAATTGATTTTGATAAATGAATATTTAAAGTTTATATTTGTATGAATGGATATTTGGTTTACTTGTAATTTGAGTTTATTTAAAAACGATTTATTTATGAAATGAATATTTCAAAAACTAAGCAACAATGAAATAAAGTTTGATATATATGGAATTTTAAATTTTCGTTTTGGAATATGGTATTTAAGCTTTGAAATATATTAAAGATTGAATAGTTTATTTTGTGGACCAAATCTATATTTAAAATTTGATAATATTTGAAATGGTTTTGTTGGAAAACTAAATTGAATTGAAACTGATGGTTTGAATTGAATTAAAATTGGAAATTTTAGATTTGGGTATAATTGAATAAATTTGTGAAATGTAAATAATTGAAGGAATGTTTTATGATTTCCAATGTATGATTTCGAAAAGTTATGATTTTCAAAGTGTAATGATTTCAAGTATTTTGGTTTTGAAAGATTTATAACTTTGAAAGTATTATGATTTTTGAAAGTGAATATATGTTTGAAATGAAATCAATTTGTTTGACCTAAATTTTTGTTGATTTGGAAATTTGGATTATTTTTCTAACTTATTATTTTGGAAACTTTGAAAACTGAATATATATAATTTGGAAGAAATGATTTGGCGAAATCATATATGATTTTGAAACTGAATTGATATTGAAAAGGAATTGAAATTGAGAACTTTGTTTATTTAAATACTTTGATTTGGGAGTTGTAGAACTTATATAAAATTGATTTGTATAAGTATGAAATTGATTTGTATAAGTACGAAATGATTTGAAACTGTTTATTTGAAAGGTGGCTCAATTTGTAAACTGAAATTTTATATAATCGAAGTCTATATAAGTGTGATTTGATATACTATCGATTTTGGAAAATATTTGATTTGAAATGGAATCTTATATATAATGGACTTTATACAAGTATGATATTTGAAAGTGATTTTGAAAGGTACTATACGATACATATTTTCGAAGTAATGATATGGAAAATGCCTTCTGCTTGATATCCGCTTTGTGGCCACACTGTGGATTCATTCTATCGATATTATTCTCTCTGATTTGGGTTTTTCGGATATGATACTCGAGTGTCCATAAAATTCCATGGCGATCTCCATGGTCTTACGAGCGCAACTGCATAGCGCAACTGCCTGGCTGAGCTGGCCTAGGGGTACGGATTGTTTCCTAGGGGATCCAGGCGTAACCATTATGTAACCTGCACTCTATGTAGGTCGCATTAGTAGCGAAACTGCCTGGCTGAGATGGCCTAGGGGTACGGATTGTTTCCTGGGGGATCCAGGTGTAACCATTGTGTATCCTGCACTCTACTAGTCATCATGGCGTAACCGCAGGGCTGAGTAAGCTTACGGATACAGATTGTTTCCTGGGAGATCCAGACGTAACTATTGTGTATGTGCAATCCATGGTTAGACAACTGTTTTGGTTTGGTTGATTTGTTTGGATTGTACTTTCTATATCTGTTTTTAAAAGTGTTTTCCACTATTTTCACTGGGTGTTGAAACAAGTCTCCCAAGTACCTGGAGAATTCTAGCTTTGCGCCTGATCAACGCATGGCCAGAGTCTATAGGAACGAAAGTAAACTTGTTAAGACATCGAGTTATAAAAGCATTTTGGTAAAGTATTGTATAATGGATATTTTGATCATTTATGTAAAATGTTTAAATATGGTTTACTTCGAACTATCAATTTTGAATCAAATGACTGTTTATCATATTATAAAATGTTGTAAATATAAAATTTAAAATTGAAATTTATATGGTTTTAAAATAGTGGTCCATCCTTGTGTTCCAACCTATTTTTTCTTTTAGCCATTCCTATCTTCTTCTTACTTTTCGAGGGTCCTTTTCGCATTTGTGGAAAGAGTTAGTTCTTTGGCTTATCGACTGGATTTGCCGAGAAGCTGTCTGGAGTGCATGATATATTCCATGTCTCACATATCCTTTAGTATCTTCTTGACCCATCTCTTTTTGGTTCAGCCTTCTACATTTAATAGTTGGATAATTAGCCTAATCTGACCGTCGAGAGGAAGCCACTTCGTATTGTCGATTGAGCTACAAAGCAGCCAAGAAGGAAATCTGTTTGTCTGATCAAAGTACTGTGAAGTACCTGTGACCGTGATTGTACTTGGGAGACGGAGGAGAGCATTTGTGCTTCGAATCCGGAGTTGTTTATTCCAGGTACTACTTTTCTGTCTGTCTTGTTTTTCCCTTATTTCCTTGTTCGTTCTTTTCGAGGACGAAAAGATTTGAGTGGGGGAGAGTGTAACAACCTAGTATTTTGTGATTATTTTAATTGTTTAGTTTAATTATTTAAATTGAAAATTTATTATATTTATTAAAATGAATAAATTTTGTTATTTTAAATATAAATTTGATTTTTGTGTGAATTATAATTCCAAACCTGAATAAATAAAATATTTCTAGAAAATGTAGATAATTTGGTCAAACTTTAACTTTTAAATTTGAAATTTAAATATTTAAATATTTGAATTTTATCTTTTATTATGAAAATATATTAAATTTCAAGAATACTGCTTTTTGTTTCGTTGAAATTCGATTTATATTGTGAAAGTTGTGCTTTTTACAATATAGGGTGTAAATTAATTTATTTAATAAAATTATCTATTTTAATTTATATAAATAATATTTTTATTTGTCAAATCATGTTATAATATGTGTTATATGACATGTTACATGCATATTTTATTTTAAAACATTTCTAAAGTGACGTTATAATTTTTTCAAAATTTACTGCATTTATTTCCTATTTTAAAGGCTAGTTTCTATTTTTCTGTTATTTTCTTCATTAAAATTGTATTTAAATAAAATTTATTTATTTATTTTGTGAATGCACTTTTATTTTATGTTATTATATTTATTTTTAAATATTTTCCAAGTCCATATAAAATTTCCAAAGTTTATTCTATTTATTTTCAATTTTTCTAGACTAGTTTTCATGTTTGTGCTATTTTTTTAATTTTATCTTATATAATTAATAATTACTTATTTATATTTTGTTGCATTTTCAAATTTGAACTTAAATTATAATTATTTTCAGTAGTTTAAACTTATATAAAGAAATTAAAAGGTAATTTGCAAAGGTTATGACTTTTGATTTTCCTATGGCTCTTTATCTTCCACCTTTTCACATTTAACATAACTTTTCATCAATTAGCCATAATTTCTCACTTCCTTCAGCCGCATACTCTATTTCCATTTCACGTACTTTCTTTTCTCATTCCTGAACAAAAAAAATTCGGCCATAGCCTTGAGAAAAAGTTTGGGTAAATTTCTTTTCTTCTCTTTTGTTTTACTTTTATGCTTCTTTGATAATGATTTTGCACTTGCTCTTTCTCATCATAGGTTCGGCCACCTCCATCACCATGACCTTCTGCCTCTACCATCACCAGAGAACACCTCCATCACCACCTCCTCTCTAGCCAAACCCCAAGCCATGCCTCCTAGATGATTGATCCATCACCAAAATCAAACAAAACTCCACTTTTTTTACAAGCCGAGCACTTAGGTCTAGCACCACCTCTCTCAACCACCTAGGCTGACCAATCACCACCACCACTGGCCTGATCTCAACCTAACGCAACTCTGTGCATCCTCACCTGACCATACCTGAAGTGGCCATGCCCTTCATAGCCTTGGCCGAGCCCAAAGTTGCATAGAAACCCTTGCTTTTGCCTTTGAATATTAACCTCTTGCCTCACAAACCTTTGCACCACTTTCTCTAGGATAGGCCGACCCCTATAGGTCACAACTAGACCTTAGAGCAAGCTTTAGTCGTGTATTTTCCAGCCATGGCTGAGCCTATGCTGGATGAAGGCAAGTGCAATTGGTTTGGATTTGTTTTGTGCTTGAATTTATAAGTTATTTAAAAGTATGTGTAGTGTTTACTAATGTATATTTGAATTGTTTTGTCTCATGTATTCAAGACATTTAGTTTTGTCTCTCTCACACTAAATCAATATCGTGCTCTCATGCTTTTATGGATCTTTATTGGGTGTAGTTGTTTGCTATCTCCAGCTTAAACAGGTGAGTTATTCTCACTAGACAATATGTACATATATAACTAGTAAATGAACCCCTTTTGAATCTATAAAGTGCATTATCATGTTACACGGCTATATTATGATTATATGATATTCACCCATACTTAAACACCTGTTATAACATCTGTTACTGTTATATTATGTTGTTATGTTATTTTTATCAATTTATCACACTGCAAGTTCCCTTTAGATTAGAATCATTATGGGTTGAAATGATACATACCCGAACGGACTTTAGAATAGGAGAAAATCGTTATGGGCTGAAATGAAGGCCTGAATGATTTTCAATTATTTTCATTTACTTGGGATTGAGGGTTTGAAACGATCAAACCCGGGTTTTCTTTGTAAATTACGGGTTGAAATGATATATTACCTGTATCACTTTACCTAGGCTAGAAAATGAAATACAGACCCGTTGTTAAAATATGTTTTTCTAAAATTTTGAAAATATTTTAGAAATGTAAATATTATAATATTTTTATTTAAACTTAATAAAAAATGATTTTTGTAAAACATTATTGATTTTCTAAAAATTTGTAAGTGAAATAAATTATGGAAAAGTTAGAAAATTTGAATGTAAGTTTTTTTTGGAAATTTTGATTTAATTATTAGTGGAAATTAAATTAAATATGAAAATATGATAAATTTATGATAATTTGGATTTAAGTGAATTTAAATGATTTTTATATTATATTAATGATTTTTGAATAAAGTTAAAATGTGAAATGAATGAATATTTAAGTTGAAAATTTGAAATATAACTAAAATTGGGAATTTGTGAATTTGGCTTAAAAGTGAATTTTAAGTTAAGTAAACAAAAATGAAATTAAGTTATATTTGAAATTTTAAACTTAAGTGTTAAGTTGAAATTTAATTTAATGAATATAAAATGGGAATGTTGGAATTTAATAAGTGAATTATTAGTAAATCTTGATTTTTGAATGGAAATTTAACTTTGTAAAATCATGAATTTAATGATGATTATAAAAGTGAAATTATGTGATTTTATAAGTTAAAAGTGATTTAAATAAAAATATAATTGTTTGTGAAACTATATTGAATATTTGAAGTTAATTTGCTGCATTCCTGACATGTTATTAATTCAAATGTAAATGTTGTAGTTGATAATAATGAACTAAAAAGCTAATTTGGATTAAAGGTTATTATAACAATTCCGTAAGTGCTATAATTGTTGAATTTAACTAAGTTTCTTTAAAACTGATGTAACCCTATTTCAGTATTTTTAAATGTTGTCTTTTGTTAAATTGAACTGTTTTGAATGTAACTTTCCGTAGCATTTTCTAAATGCTACGTAAAGTGAATTTTCACTGTTTTGATAAAATTTAAGTGAATAAATGAATTTAGAAAAAGATTAAAATTTTGGAAATTTAATAATTTAATTTATTAAATATAATAACTTCATTTTTTTGATTTAGAATGAAGTAATTTGTTTTGAAATATAAACTATTTTGAAATGTGTGTTAAAATGATTTTAAATAAATGAGTGTGGTTTGGAAGATACGATATTTGATATTTTGAAATGGACTTTTGAATGATATTGAATTTTGAAATGATATTTGATTTGGGGTATAAACTACCAGTTGAAATTTTAACCACGGGATTTATATAATTTATAGCTTAACTGATTCTTAATGGATGGGCGATCCCAAGCATCCTTTAAGTTATTGTGCATTTCTACTACAGTTCACTTGAGTTGGCTTACATTATATAAGTATATATGTCCTGACTCGAGTGTTTTGTGTTTTACTTTACGCTCGGGTCAGCCTGAGTATTTACAGCTTTGCTTTGGATTTCTTTCTGGAGTTAGGAATCGCTGGAGATTCTGCTTGTCTAGTTATCTGTTCCTTTCAGTTTCAGCTCTTCTATTTCAGCTCTGGTATTTATAAACTGCTATGTATTTGAGATTTCTATTGTATATGTTTTTCAGACTGATATTATGTATTATGTTTTGAGAATTTGTTATAGTAGCTTCATGAACTACTATGGTATTTTAATTTCCGCTGCGAGTTATTCTGATATTTTTGTGTCTGTGATTCTATGATTGTATTTCATTTGCTCCATATTTATTTACAATGCGGTATTTTGAGCACTTCAAGTCCGACATGTGTGGATGCGAATGGCTGAAAATATCGGGTTGTCATAATAGAGGATGGAAAAATGCCTGATGGTGATGCATTTCATTATGGAGGTAGTAGCAGTGGATTCTTGTTTGGAACCCTAGTTTTAACTAGGCTAGGAAATTCGATCATCTCGTCTTCCACATATGATCGAGTGTAAAGGGATCTTGGGTGATGGAAGCTTGGTCGTTGACGAGGACATGGCCGGAGTTGCAGAATTTACAATGGTCGGAGTTTCGTGGTCGAGGCAGTTTTCGGGTTTGGGTGTGTGGTTCCAATCTATTCCAGGTTTGGTTGAGATCTCAAATTCGATTTCGAGTCTGGAAGTACGATCTGATGATCGTGATGTGGAGTTTGGGTGGTTGTTGATGTAAGGAGATCATCGGCGATGATCTTAGATGATCGGCGGCACCGTGCTTGTGCACGGTGTACTTTCTTTGTTCTGATGTGTTTGGTCTGTGAAAGGGGTTTGTATACTCGAGTTTAACTCGAAGTATTGTGGGGATTTGCTTGAAGCATCTTGTGTTTTGACTCGAAGCAAAATTGAAGTGGCTCAGGTTAATATTTTGTGTTACAGGTTTTAAAAGAAACCTGTTCTATTTTTAATTTTTTTTTAAACCGAGTTTAAAATGTAAAGTAGATATTTAAAATAAGTTTAAATCTAAGTTTTAAATCTGGAATTCAAGTATAGTTTGAATCTCAGTTTAAAAAATAAAATAAAGCCTTAAAATTTAAATTATTTTTACAACCTTAAATGTTTAAATAGTTTGAATTTAAAAATAAGGTTTTGAAATGTAAGTAGGTTTTGAAACTAAGTTTAATTTGGATTCAAATTCCAAATCTGTATTCCAGTTTTGAAATAAAAGGATGTTTTTAAATTTAAATTATTTTAAACAATTTTGAATGTTTAAAGTATATTTTAAATATGGTTTGAATTTAAAATGAATTTGGTTTTAAAATTCTTTTATAAGACAAATATTTCTTTAACATGTAATTTAAAAGGTTTTTAAATTGTTTTAAAACTTTGCTTAAGTTAAAATTTGTAATGATTTTAAATCTTAAATTTAAAATGAAATTTAAAGTAAATTTGGAAGTAAATTGTTTTAAATTGCTTTGTTAATGATAATTTAATCATTAATGAGAATAAACTTTTACTTTAAAGTTAATTAGAATTTAGTGATTTGTAATTCATTAAATTATTAAGATAGTTAAAATGGATAATTTATTTAATTAATTAATGATTAGGATTAATTAATTTAATAATTAAGGGTTTTAAATTAATTAATTAAAGTTTAAGATTAATTGTTCAAAGGGAAATTAATTTGTAATTGACGATTATTAATTAGATATAATTAGATTTTAATTAATGATTAGAAGATTAATTAATCAAGTAATTAAGGATTAACTAAGTTACAACTAAAAACTTAATTAATTAAATAATTAGGATTAATTAATAGATTATTAGAGACTAATTAATTTTTAATTAATAATGGTTAATCTTAGTTTAATTACTTAAGGAAAGTAATTAAAGAATTGTTAATAGTTAATGAAGATCATTAACTAAAGATTATTAAATAATTGATTAATGTGATTAATTTTAATTAATTATATTAATTAATTTAAGATAATCATGTGTGGAATTGTTTAAGTATAATTACTTAATGAAAGTAATTAAAGGAATTAGTTACTTAATGTAATTAATTAAAGTAATGTGATTAGTTTAAGTTAATTAATTAAGTTTAATTAATTTAAGGCAATCAATGGATGATTGGTTAAGCATAATTACTTAATGTAATTAATGCAGAATAATTACTTAGTGAAGTAATTAAGATGGGTAATTATTGGATGTAATTACTTGAAGTATGGTAGTAGTTTGGATTAATTACTTTGTGTAATGAATATGAATGATAATTACTTAGTGAAAGTAATTAATAATTAATTACTTAGTGTAATTAATTTAAGATTTTGATTAATAATGTTATTTGAAGATAATTAAGAGGAGTAATTAATTAAGGTTAATTAATTACTTAATGAGATTAATCTAGGATGATTAATAAATATAATTAATTAAAGATTAATTATTAAATGTAATTAATTAAGGAGTAATTAATTTACTTAAAAAATTAATTAAGGATAGTTAATTACTGTTTTTGATTAATCAAGAGTGATTAATAATTATGGTTAATAATTAATTAAGAAGTAATAAAGGGATCATTAATTAATATCATTGATGATGTGATTAAGGATTGATTAACTAAAATTTATTAATCAATAATAAGTGATTATTAAGTAATTAATGAATGTAATTAATTAAGGATTAATGTAATTAATTATAATCAATTAATTAATGAAGTAATTAAAGGTTAATTACTAAAAATGGGTTAAGAATAATTAATTTGTATAATTAATTAAAGGCTAATTACTTAAAGTAATTAGAGAATGATTAATCAAGGGTGATTAATTAAGATGAACACTTAGAGAAGGATTAATTAATTGTATTGTAATTAATTAATGATCAAGTAAGCAGGATTTATACAATGGAGATAATTAATTTAATTTACTTTAAATTAATTAGAGATGAAAGTAAATAATTTAATTCATTTTAAATTAATTAGAGATAATGTGATTAATTAATCCTTCCTTATGTATGGATGAATGATATTGATTGCCTTGAATGGTTTGAGATCTTAGATATGAGATAAGTAATGCTGTGTGATATGGCTGCTTTAGTTGAAGTGTGATGATAATGTGAATTATCTATTTGTGATGATAATGTGAAATTATCTATTTGTGTTGATAATGTAGATTATCTATTGTGATATTGTGAATTATATATCTGTGTGTATATAGATAATGAATTGAATTGTTTTAACCTTAAAACAACTTGGACCTAAAAGATGACATTTTGGATTTCGATGAGATCGGGATCAGGTTTTCAAATTTGGATATTTGAAAACCACATCGATCAAAATTAACGATAGGTCATTAATCTCGAGTGAAGATGAAGATTCAGAGTGCAGGGGTTATCGTCATTAACTTTGAGAGTGGTTCCAAAATGAGTGTAACGAGATAATGCCTTCGGTTTTGTTCGAACCCGGAACGAACTTTTATGGATTGAATGCTTTCAAAACATCGTCAGGTGGACGATGAGCATTCTAAGAGATGTGTTCTCTAAAGGTAATCGTAGCCTCAAGCCTCATCAACCGGGAATGGCTAAAACAGGGAAGGTGCAGCAAGGCTAAGTGGGTCATGTCTAAGTAGGACGAGATTTACCCCTGTTTAGAGTCCCTTTTTATTCGGCTGTGTGGGTGGTTGCTAGCTACAACCGCGGGGTTGTCTTGTTCAAAACTGTTCAGTAAGGAAGTTCCGGCTTTGTGTTATAGGGGATTGGGAGTAATCCTCGGTACGGTGATCTAGGCCCCGTACTGTGACGGGTGGTACCCCGGTAGCCCTGCCATTGATGGAAACCCATTCTTCCTACGTTCCCTTAAGGTTTTGATTGTATACCTATGTAGCTGGAATTTAATAAATGTAAAAATTTCAGCTATTTCTTATTTATTTGAAAACCCTAGACCCTATTATAATATCACTGGATTTCCTATCAAATGTTTTGGTTAGCGTAATGTAAAAACTTACCTATGTTTATTTATGGGGAGTCTTACGTGATACCTTTTGTTTTCAAAAGGTTTTTCAAAGTTAAGCAACTTTAACCCGTTTACTCACACCAGACCCATGTCTGACCCAAAGTTTATCTTCTGTTTTCTTAAACTCTTGGGTACTCAAATTTTTTCAAGCAGTCGAGAGATTCCGGTTAGCTTTGACGAATTCTGGAGGAGCAATGGAGCAGGAGGCTTCAGCATTGTGTGTGTGTGTGTGTGTGTATAGTGTTCCGCTGTGTGTTCTCTGAGTCATTATGTTGAGTTGTATTTGAGTTGTATAACTAGACAAGTGTTTATAACTGTCTAGTATGTGTTGTATAAGTTGTGTAACTCTGATAGATGTTGTATACTATGTAAATACTTATTTGATTAATATAATTTATTCGTTTCGCTGTTGAGATTCTGATGTTGTTTCTTTCTTTCTTCTCTATCTTTCTCTTTTCTATCCCTTTCTTTCTTAAAGATGATACGTCTTTTTGTGGAGAGAAAGACGGGTCCTCTCAGTTGGTATCAGAGTGCTAGCTTGAGTGAATACTTAGGCTTTGGAGTGATTTCTTCTTTAGAGAGCGTATTTGTAATTTTTATGTATATTTATTTCTGCCTATTTGATTGGACTACCTAATCGGGTTTTCCAATATAAGTTCTAGAGGTAGATAGGGTAGTGGTGTGTGTAACACTACTACCAATGGATGGAGTCCGAGTGTTGATGTTGAAAGTGTATCTGTCGAGACTGTAGAACCAATACCGTCTCGAGTGAGCTTTGCTGTGGTGTAAGGATTTCACTGATCTCCGAAGGAAACCTTTTAGAGGTTCGAAGTCAATCTTTGAAGTTGGATGAGTAGAGTTTGGATCTGTCGGTTAGGCAGAAGCAAGTGATGATATCTTGATACCTCAGGAAGTAGTAGCTGCGTGATGAGACGCAGTGACCATGGATGTTTCCGAAGATGTTTTCTTTTGGACTGCTTCGGTGATGTGGCTGAGTTCAGCTGGTTGTTTGTGTTTGGCTTTGAGGCCCGAGTTTCTCGAGTAACTTTTGGTTAAGGAAGTCTTTGGAATTTGCGTCAATAGTGCAGCTCGGAGTATTCTGTGTGCCAGCAAGGAGGTCTTCTGACTGAGCAATTTTCTAAAGGTGATGTTCAGAAGCAATAGAGTGGATCCATTTCTTTGATGAATTGGTTAGATAAGCATAAGCTGTTCTGATTGGTAAAGAG
Source organism: Allium cepa (assembly GCA_030765085.1). Taxonomy (NCBI): domain Eukaryota; kingdom Viridiplantae; phylum Streptophyta; class Magnoliopsida; order Asparagales; family Amaryllidaceae; genus Allium; species Allium cepa. The sequence continues at coordinate 595,972,977 of CM060928.1, forward strand.
AGAACAATTTTCTTTGGAATTAGTCTGGATTGATCACAAAAGTGACTTGCGATAATTTGAGTGTTCTCTTGAGTTATCAGAGGTTTGTCAACATCTGGAGGTTGAGTTTTCTTATCGACTAGGATTCCAGGAGTGGTACCAATGGTTCAGTTTAGTCGAAGGATGGTTCCTAGAGATTGAGTTTGGTGAAATATCTCAGGTTCTGGAGAACTTCTGAGTTTTCTTTTTATGGAAATGTTGAACCATATTTTCCGAGATGTGTTGGACAAGTTTGTGATCGTGTTCATCATCAGCATTCTTATCTATTCCAAATCAGAGTTGTACAGCGGAAGCAGTTTGGGAGTGCTTTTGTTTTGTCCTTTCTGGATATGAGAAGTTGATTACTGATGGTAGTAGAGTTTGTTCTTGATTTTAGATTGATCGTGAGAGGATCATTTTGTTGGGTTGTTTTTGGTTCCGTTTGTATCTCGAGGCATCAGCGAAGGTTGAGCTGATCAGGAAGGATATAGGCAGCCAAGGATCGTCTGAAGATTTTGAGGATAAGAGACGGAGGAATTTGGATTCTGAAGTCGGAGATTTGATTTTGGATAAGTTTTCTCCGATCAAAGGAGCTATAAGATTGGGTAAGACGGGAAGCTAGCTCCAAGGTATATTAGATCTTTTCTGGATTCTTGTGAGGATAAGTGCTTTGGTCTACTGGTATTGAATTGCCAGTTTGGGAGACTGGGATTCATTGTGTTTCAAGTATCTCTAAGGGAGAACGTGAATGATCTATCTCTGGTTGTGGAACTAGCAGTTCTGGAGGATTTGTTCGTTGAGCAGGACTTGAGTTTGGTCTGATATCCTGTTCAGTTTTGTAGATCTAGTTGAGTTGGAGCTCTGTAGCTCAGTAGTGTAGATTATTTGGATTCTGTAGAGCGATTATCTCGGTATTTATACCTGGGAAACAATAGGAAGTTCTATCCAGAATTTGTATGGATAGTTAGATTTGTTTGTTTGAGTGAATTGGTTGCTATGGTTGTTAGCATATGGTTGATAATATATGCTTGTGGTTTAAAATTAAAATCTTAGATAGATTATTAAATTACTTTTGCTTTTAAATTTCGGGGACGAAATTATTTTAAGGGGGAGGAATGTGATGACCCGGAATCTTAGGCAATATCAATTTAATAATCTGCATTAAAAATTAAATTGATTTGATAAATTTTGTTAATAAAATTTGAATTGATTTAATAATCTTCCCTTAATAAATATTTAATTGGTGAATTTTACTTTTTTAAAAGCTAATTAAATTGTTTTCTTTTTATAGTGTATATATTTATTTGTACATATTGTAAATAGATAAGCTTTGTTTTAAATTTAACAAATAAAGTATATTTTCTAATTCTAATTTTTTTGGTAATTATGATTCAATTTAATATATAACTTTTCAAAGTTAATTAATAAATAACTATATGGTTTTTAAATACTTAAGGTAAAAGTTCAATTATTTAAATTTATTTTAGCATAAGTTTAAATTTAAATTAATTAACAAAATGGTTTGTTTTGTTTTCTTTTTAAATATAGCTTGATAAAATAAGTAATTTATTAATAAAGAGATAATTTCTTCTATAAATTATTTTAATTTGATAATGAGTTATTTTCAAACAATAATAATAATGTATTATTTTTACAAATGGACTTTAATAAAAATAGAATTGTTATTTTAAATTGAATTTGTATATATATAACTTGATTTTAAAATTTAATTTTAGAATTTGATTTGAATTTGAAATTCAAAGTATAGATTTTAAATTGTTTTGGATTTTAAAATATTTGTATAAACTTTTATTCATGAATATAATTGTTTTATTTCTTTTAAAATTATCTATACATATATATATACTTATTAACTAATTAATTAAGCATAACCTATATTAACATTTAACTAAATACTAATTAACTTAAAAGATATATGTTAATTGATAAGCAAATTAAAATGACAAATGTTGAAATATAGGATACGTGTCAAATTTAATTTAGTTTTTGATTTATTTTTAATTATAAAACATTTCAGCTTATATAAACAATTTCCTTCTTCCCTTCCATTCTTTTTCTTTTCTAAATCTAAAGCTAAGAGAACAAATCTGAGAACAACTTCCTCATAACCATTTCAAAAACCAAAAATCCATTTGCAAATCTCTGTATCAAAGTTTGCAAACATTTTCCAAATCAAAGGAAAATCTGTAACCCATAATTCATTTCAAAATGCAAAGCAAACCTGTACATTTTTCAAATGCAATCTGGAATTTTCTACTACATGCAAACCTATAAAAGCATTTTCAAAGCAAACATTCCAGTTCAAAAATAAGCAAGCAACATTTCTGCAAAACCAGTTTTCAAAGCTGTTTTTCAAACTGGAGGCTCTATCTTCCTTCTTTAATTCTGGTGAGTAACTTCACTTTTAAAACTTAAAGTATAATTTTGGTTGTATGTTATTGCTGTGATCAATATTGTATTGTGAAGTATGTTTGTGTATTTATGTTGTTGAATTTCTGAAGTATGATGTATGCATGCATTTGAATATCTGTAACTTCTCTGTTCCCAGTTTTTGGTTCTTGTTTTGATTTAAATTCAAAACCTTTTGATTTTGATCTCTGTTAAACTTAAGATTCAAATAAAACTTAGTTGTTTCATCACAAATTCTATTTTAAAATTTATACTTAAGTTAAGGAAACATTTAAATGACTCTGTAAATCAAATGATTGAGCAAGTCTAAACATAAGTGAAATTCAAATTTCATAATTCAATGCTTCAGTCTTAGGATCTAAAACAACATTTAAAAACATGATTTTTAACACTAAAATCTTAAATTTTAAATTAGAAATGTGGGTGCAGTTCTTGTTTGAACTGAAAATGGTATTTTGGGATTCTCTGATGATCTCTGTTGACTGGGAGGTTGGGATCTTCAGTATGGATGAAGGAGTGATCCTAGAGGATGGAAAAAATGCCCGATGGTGATGCATTTCATTGTGGAGGTAGCAGTTGTGGATTCTTGTCTGGAACCATAGTTTTAACTAGGCTAGGAAATTCGATCATCTCGTCTTCTACAGTTGATCGAGTGTAAAGGGATCTTGGGTGATGGAAGCTTAGTCGTTGACGAGGACATGGCCGGAGATGCAAAATTTATGATGGTCATAATTTCATGGTTGAGGCGGTTTTCGGGTTTGGGTGTGTGGTTCCAATCTATTCCAGGTTTGATTGAGATCTCGAATTCGATTTCGAGTCTGGAAGTTTGATACAATGAATAAGTTCATACACACATTCTCTAAAGATACTGGGTTTTTAAAATCAACTTTCATATTTTCCAAAAAAATCATAAGATAAAGAAAATTGCATTATGGGAATTATGTGATAAATATAACATGACTCATAAAATATACCAAATAAACAGATGCTGGTATTGTAAAATCACAATGGTAGAGCTCGAGCGCGCGCGGAGACATCAACACCGTAACCTACTCATAACGCCATAATACACCTGGCGATCAACCCAATATAACTAAGACAGTCTAAGGCAAAGGCCATATGCTACCCATTCACGGATCTACACGTGGACCCCCACGCCTCCTTCCATCATAGTCCGTGACCCACCGATCGGAGATCCCGATCAAAAATAAGATTACCCCTATGTAGCAGACCGTTGACCTTTGGTGGTAAAAGGGCATGTGACATACCACCGATTCAAGTAGCAATCCTGAATCAGGTCGGCCAAGATGGAGTTTTGGCCCATTGGTACAACAGAGTCCAATCTATCCCGATCCAAAAGTCAAAAGCGTTTGTAATTTCAAAACACTTCTAAAAAAGTCAACGATGACAACATCTTCCAAATAAACCTTTGATAAACCCAGTATAATATTCAAAAAGAAAAGAAAATTTAGCAAAATAATTATGCGTATAAAAGAAAATAGCTACATCTCCGTTTCGCATTTATACACAAGTACCCCATAATACTTATGTATCAAGACGAAACCCAGAAACCTAATTTATTGGATTAAAATTATTAAAAATTCGTTAAGCTAGATAAAAATTAATAAAAATTAATTTAATTTAAAAAAACTAAACAACACAAGTTTTAGTATGCAAAAATGTAATCAAAATTCTAAATAAAATGTTATATATATATATATATATATATATTTTCAAACACGTACTGATCGATAATATAATATTTTCTTCTCTAACCAAAATAATTTAATTTAAGATGATCGTGAGGTGGAGTTTGGGTGGATGTTGATGTGAGGAGATCATTGGCGACGATCTTAGTTGATCGACGGCACCGTGCATGTGCACGGTGTACTTTCTTTGTTCTGATGTGTTCGGTCTAGGCAAGGGGTTTGTATACTCGAGTTTTACTCGAAGTATTATGGGGATTTTTCGAAGCTTCTTGTGTTTTGACTCGAAGAAAAATTGAAGTGGCTCGGGTTAATATTTTGTGTTATAGGTTTTAAAAGAAACCTGTTCTGTTTTTAAAAAAAAATTTAAAACTGAGTTTAAAATGTAAAGTAGAGATTTAAAATAAGTTTAAATCAAAGTTTTTAATTTGGAATTCAAGTTTAGTTTGAATCTCAGTTTTAAAAATAAAATAAAATTTTAAAATTTAAATTATTTTAACAACCTTAAATGTTTGAATAGTTTAAATTTAAAAAAGAGGTTTTGAAATGTAAGTAGGTTTTAAATCTAAGTTTAATTTGGATTCAAATCCAAATATGTATTCTAGTTTTGAAATAAAAGAAAGTTTTTAAATTTAAATTATTTTAAACAATTTTGAATGTTTAAAGTATATTTTAAATATGGTTTGAATTTAAAATGAATTTGGTTTTAACATTCTTTTATAAGACAAATATTTCTTTAACATGTAATTTAAAAGGTTTTTAAATTGTTTTAAAAGTTTGTTTACGTTAAAGTCTGTATTCATTTTAAATCTTAAATTTAAAATGAAATTTAAAGTAAATTTGGAAGTAAATTGTTTTAAATTGCTTTGTTAATGAAAATTTAATCATTAATAAGAATAAAGTTTTATCTTAGAGTTAATTAGAATTTAATGATTTGTAATTCATTAAATTATTAAGATAATTAAAATGGATAATTTAATTAATTAATTAATTAATGATTTGGGTTAATTAATTTAATAATTAAGGGTTTTAAATAAATTAAAGTTTAAGATTAATTATTTGGTAATATTAAAATTAAAAAAGTTAATATTCGTAATGAATTGCTCAAACTAAATAAGATTGAAGAATCTGGGCATTTAAGTTTAGGTGAGAGAAATGTTCTTAATAATTTAAAAGATGAACTTAATTCTATGCTTGAAAAAGAGGAAGTTATGTGGAAACAGAGATCAAATTTTCAATGGATTATTGAAGGTGACAATAATGCCAATTTTTTTCATAATATTGCTAATAGTAGAAAAAGTAGTAATACAATTAATTCCATTTTAGTTAATAATGTGGAATTAGTTGAACAACGTGACCTTAACAATGGTTTTACTGAATATTATAAAGAAATCTTTGGCAATAAAAATAAGCATAGAGTTAGTGTTAGATGGAATGATCTTTATCCATCTGTCTCTAACATTAATCTTTCTGATTTAGATGTTCCTTTTACTTAAGAGGAAATCCAAAAAGCCATTTTTGATTTACCAGGAGATAAATCTCCGGGTTCGGATGGATTTCCTATTTTCTTTTATCAATCTTTTTGGGAGGTTTTAAAATTTGACTTAATTTGTATGTTTAATGAATTTTATAATGGTAATCTCCAATTAGGTTGTTTTAATTTTGCTAACGTTATTTTATTACATAAAAAAGTTGGTGCTAGTACTTTACAAGATTTTAGACCCATTTCATTGATTAATTGCTCAGTTAAAATTATTTCTAAAGTTTTAGCTAATAGACTTAGTTTAAAAATGAATGATCTAATTGACTGTTCTCAATCAGCTTTCATTAAAGGTAGAAATATTACCGATGGTGTAGCAGTTGTCCAAGAATATATTAATTTTTGTTGTAAAAATAATATTACTTGTGCTATTTTAAAATTAGATTTTGCTAAAGCTTTTGACTCGGTTGATTGGGATTTTCTTATAGATATATTCCTTGCCAGAGGTTTAGTAATAAATGGATTAACTGGATTATTAACTTGCTTAAAACGGGTAACTCTAATATTATGGTTAATGGTGTTTTAGGTTATAAAATTCAATCCAAGAAAGGTCTAAGGCAAGGGGATCCTTTATCACCCCTTCTATTTAATTTAGCGGATGATGTCTTTTCTAAAATTATCAAAAATGCTGTTAGCAATAATCTTTTGGGTTTTATTGGTAATGATATCTCTAGTTTTGTTTTGTCTCTCCTTCAATTTGCTGATGATACTTTGCTATTTTCCTCCCATCTTCCTAGACATATTATTGCTCTCAAGTTTATTCTTTATTGTTTTGAACTTTTATCAGGTTTAAAAATAAACTTTGATAAAAGTTCTGTCTTAGTTTTAAATGATTTTGATAATATAGAAAATTTAGTAGCTAATACTTTAAATTGTAAAACTATGAGTTTTCCATTCGATTATCTTGGTTTTGTAATCAGACCATCTAAATTTAAGCACGATGATTGGTTAATAATCATTTATAAAATCAAAAATAGGATTAGTAATTGGAATGTGAGATTCTTATCTAGAGCTGGTAGACGGGTTTTGATTAATTCTGTCTTATCAGCTCTCCCTGTCTATTGGATGTCTATGCACCTTTTTCCTGATTGGGTGATAGATAAAATAGATAAAATTAGAAGGGACTTCCTTTGGAGTGGTGATAATCCTAACAGTAGCATTAATTGTTTAGTTAATTGGGATACTGTCTGTAAGTCTAAAAAAGAGGGTGGTTTAGGAGTCATTAATTTACACAATATGAATCTGTCTCTTCTTGGTAAATGGTTATGGAAATTCAGAGATACTAATGATAATGCCATTTGGAAGGAGACTATTTCTAAATATTACTATAATGGTAGTTATAATCTCTATCAAATTAGTCCTTCCATTTATAGTGAACTTTCTTATTTTTGGAAATCCATCTTAAAATATAGTGATACTTTCAACTTAGGTATTAATATTATTGTTCATTCTGGTAATAATACATTTTTTTTATCACGATAGTTGGATTTCCTCTATCCCTCTTAAGAATGAGTTCAAAGATTTATATGATATTTGTAACTTTAAATTTGCGTTTATTTCTGATGTTTTTAACTCTGAAAGTGACCCTCCTTGGATTTTCAATTTTAATAGTATTTTAGTTGGCCCTACCCTTAGACAATTTTATTTGCTTTATGCTAAACTAAATCTGTATAACATTGTTAATGGTAATGACCTTATTAGTTGGGAGTGGGATAAGAGTAAGAAATATTCTTCTAATTCCTTTTACAAATTTATTAACTTTTCGGGGGTTTCTGTCAATTGTTTTAAATTTATTTGGAAGTCAAATGCTCCTCCTAAATCAAAGATCCATATGTGGCTCATCATTCATGGTAAATTAAACACTATAGAATTTTTAAAAAGGAAAAATATTAACATTGATAATAAATGTTATTTTTGCAACGCACACTCTTAAGATATTAAGCATATTTATTTCGAATGCATGGATACTCGTTTTATTCTTATTATGACCCTTAATATTTTTGAGTTTAATATTAGTTCTAGAGTTTCTGATTGTTTTTTCTATTGGAACTCTTTTAGATTTATGTTCAATAAGGATTTTAGATTCTTGCTTGATACTTTATTCACTATTTCTTGTTGGTACATTTGGTTTGAAAGAAATCAAAGGATTTTTAATAATAAAAATCAACATTATAATAATTTGATAATTTTAATTTCTAATTTCTGCTTAAATTGGATTTCTAATCCCAAATATAAATTAGCCAAAAATAACTGTTTTAAGGATTACCTTAACAAGGTTAGAAATAATATTAACATATTCAAACTTAACTTCAATAATTTTGTTTCTAATAATACTTATATTAATCCCTATTCTGATTTTAATAATGTTCACATGATGCATCATAATTCTCTTACTATATTAGGCCAATAAGTTAGTTTCTTGTTTTGTCTTTTTTCTTTTTCTTATTTTAACTTTTTTCCTTTTCTTTTTTAGAACTGTTGGTTTTTTGTTCCAGTTTATCCTTGCTTTAATTTTCTCTTTGGTTTTTATTCTCACATATATGTATATAAATTCTATTTATATACATATATGTGATTCTTTCTAACTTGATTTCCTAGTTATGTTACAGGTTTGGTTTAGGTTGGTTGCTGGTTTTTCTCTTGACTGATTTGCAAGATAGCTTGCAGCTTATTTCAGGTTGGCAGGATAGTTTTTCTCTGGGATTTGGATTGCATCTGGCATTTCTTTTTGGTTACTCCAGGTCATCAGTGTGGAGTTCTTCATTTTGGTCCACCTATTGGAGTTCTTCTCTGGACCTTCTGAGGCGTTTTCATTGTGTTTTATACTTTTGTTTTTGGGATTTTAGATACCTCTAACACCCTATTATTGGGCGGTGGCCTTGCCGGAGCTCGGTATTAGGGTGTAATGGGCGGTAGCTTTGCCGGAGCTCATTTGAGGGGTATATTTTTCTTTATTTTTTCTAGTTTTATAGTTGTGCCACCTGCCAGGCATATTGGCAGCTCCTTATTATTTGTTATATATATAGCGCTTCATGTGTGCTCTCCTCTTTTATTAGAGGATCACACATTTTTCTCAAAAAGATTAATTATTTAAAGAAAAATTAATTTGTAATCGAGGATTATTAATTAGATATAATTAGATTTTAATTAATGATTAGAAGATTAATTAATTAAGGATTAATTAAGTTACAGTTAAAAACTTAATTAATTAAATAATTAGGATTAATTAATGGATTATTAGAGACCAATTAATTAGTAATTAATAATGGTTAATCTAAGTTTAAGTACTTAAGGAAAGAAATTAAACAATTGTTAATAGTTAATGAAGATCATTAACTAAAGATTATTAAATAATTAATTAATGTGATTAATTTTAATTAATTTAAGATAATCATTTATGGGATTGTTTAAGTATAATTACTTAATGAAAGTAATTAAAGGAATTAATTACTTAATGTAATTAATTAAAGTAATGTGATTAGTTTAAGTTAATTAATTAAGTTTAATTAATTTAAGGCAATCACTGGATGATTGGTTAAGCATAATTACATAATGTAATTAATGAAAAATAATTACTTAGTGAAGTAATTAAGATGGGTAATTACTGGATGTAATTAATTGAAGTATGGTAGTAGTTTAGATTAATTACTTTGTGTAATGAATATGAAGGATAATTACTTAGTGAAAGTAATTAATAATTAATTACTTAGTGTAATTAATTTAAGATTATGATTAATAATGTCATTTGAAGATAATTAAGAGGAGTAATTAATTAAGGGAAATTAGATACTTAATGAGATTAATCTAGGATGATTAATAAATATAATTAATTAAAAATTAATTATTAAATGTAATTAATTAAGGAGTAATTAATTTATTTAATAAAGTAATTAAGGGTAGTTAATTACTGTTTGTGATTAATCAAGAGTGATTAATAATTATGGTTAATAATTAATTAAGAAGTAATTAAGGGATCATTAATTAATATAATTAATGATGTAATTAAGGATTGATTAATTAAAATTTATTAATCAATAATAAGTGACTATTAAGTAATTAATTAATGTAATTAATTAATGATTAATGTAATTAATATAATTAATTAATTAATGAAGTAATTAAAGGTTAATTACTAAAAACGGGTTAAGAATAATTAATTTGTATAATTAATTAAAGGCTAATTACTTAAAGTAATTAGAGAATGATTAATCAAGGGTGATTAATTAAGATGAATACTTAGAGAAGGATTAATTAATTGGATTGTAATTAATTAATGATAAAGTAAGCAGGATTTATATCATGGAGATAATTAATTTAATTTACTTTAAATTAATTAGAGACGGAAGTAATTAATTTAATTCATTTTGAATTAATTAGAGATAATGTGATTAATTAATCCTTGCTTATGTATGGATGAATGATATTGATTGCCTTGAATGGTTTGAGATCTTAGATATGAGATAAGTAATGCTGTGTGATATGGCTGCTTTAGTTGAAGGGTGATGATATTGTGAATTACCTATTTGTGATGATAATGTGAAATTATCTATTTGTGATGATAATGTAGATTGTGATATTGTGAATTATCTATCTGTGTGTATATAGATAATGAATTGAATTGTTTTAACCTTAAGACAATGTGGACCTAAAAGATGGCGTTTTGGATTTCGATGAGACCGGGATCGGGTTTTCAAATTTAGATATCCGAAAACCACATCGATCCAAATTATCGATAGGTCGTGAATCTCGAGTGAAGATGAAGATTCAGAGTGCAAGGGTTATCGTCGCTAACTCTGAGGGTTATTCCAAAATGAGTGTAATGAGATAATGCCTTCGGTTTCGTTCGAACCCGAAACGAACTTGTATGGATTGAATGCTTTCAAAACATCATCAGGTGGACGATAAGCATTCTAAGAGATGTGTTCTCTAAAGGTAATCGTAGCCTCAAGCCTTATCAACTGGGAATGGCTAAAATATGGGAGGTGCATCAAGGCTAAGTGGGTCATGCCTAAGTAGGACGAGATTTACCCCTGTCTAGAGTCCCTTTTTATTCGGCTGTGTGGGCGGTTTCTAGCTACAACCGCGGGGTTATCTTATTCGGAACTGTTTAGTAAGGAATGGTTTCGGCTTTGTGTTGCAGGGGATTGGGAGTCATCCTCGGTACGGTGATCTAGGCGCTGTACTGTGACGTGTGGTACCCCGTTAGCCCTACCATTGATGGAAACCCATTCTTCCTACGTGCCCTTACGGTTTTGATTGTATACCTATGTAGCTGGAATTTAATAAATGTAACAATTTTGGCTATTTCTTATTTATTTGAAAACCCTAGACCCTATTATAATATCACTGGATTTCCTATCAAATATTTTGGTTATCGTAAGGTAAAAACTTACCCATGTTTATTTGTAGGGAGTCTTACGTGATACCTTTTGTTTTCAAAAGGTTTTTCAAAGTTAAGCAACTTTAACCCATTTACTCACACCAGACCCATGTCTGACCCGAAGTTTATCTTCTATTTTCTTAAACTCTTGGGTACTCAAATTTTTACGAGTAGCCGAGAGATTCAGGTTAGCTTTGACGAATTCTGGAGGAGCAATGGAGTTGGAGGCTTCAGCGTTGTGTGTGTGTGAGTGTGTATACATACATACATACATATATAGTTCCGCTGTGTGTTCTCTGAGTCATCATGTTGAGTTGTATAACTAGATGGGTGTTTATAACTGTCTAGTATGTGTTGTATAAGCTGTGTAACTCTGATAGATGTTGTATACTATGTAAATACTTATGGTATTAATATAATTTATTCATTCCGTTGTTGAGATTCTGATGTTGTTTCTTTCTTTCTTCTCTATCTTTCTCTTTTCTATCCCTTTCTTTCATAAAGATGATACGTCTTTCTGTGGAGAGAAAGACGAGTCATGACACGTTGACTAAATATTTCAAATCCAAAATAGACTGCCCTTATATTCACCATTAAATTTTGTTATTTTTGTTTACATCAATCATCCAAATTATAGGAGCTATTATATTAAGATTATAACTTTCATAGGTAATTGGTAGAATGCATAAACAATATCACTATATTTCATCTAAATTGTTAAAAATAACACACGAAAGGATCATTAGTAAGGGGAGAGAACAAGAAAGATATAGAATGAACCATTATATTATTTTATAACAAAAGCACCTCTCATGTTACTAACTAAAATTCATACAAGTCAATTTCTTATTTCCTTATAATAATTCAATTTCCATCGAATGGCTGATTAATGTTTAATTAATTTACCACTTGAAAATTCAATTTCCATATTATCTCCAAGTTATGGTTTTCCCATTTGGAAATTCAATTTTCAATGGGGTTGCCCATATGAAAATTTAGTTTCCACTTACCCTCTTAATAATGGTTTTTAAACCATTCAAGCATTTTATTTCATATTGGAATACAAAAAAATCATTTTTATCATAGAAAAATACTTTCATCGCTTAACGTTTCTTTATGAGTTCACTTTATAAACTTATAAATTGTTTGTTTAGAAAATCGACCGGTGCGCTGTTGGGAATTTATTAACCGCTAATTATCTGCACTTAACATACATGCTTGACAATAAAAATATATCTCATATAGTAAAAAGTTAACAAATCAAGAGGTGCCAAAATTGAACAATTTCTGTTGCACAACTAGGAGGCTATGTTGTTTGATTTGTAGCTAAATTAAGATTAAGGGGCACAAGATTTTCACTTTTAATTGTTAGACACATGTTACATAATTAATTATTAATTCAAGTATGGATATACAGAAGGAATTTTTTAGTTTTTTACACATGATGAAGGTGGCATTGTTTATTATATTATTATTAATTTTTGAAACAATGTAGTTTAGCAAACTAACAAACAATTTTATGTTCCATTGGGAAACAATCCAAATGCTGAAAGCAATTATATGCACATGCCTCTACACTAAGACAGGACTGAAGGAACAAAGGAACCAGCTAATTCTAAAACCTTTCATATAACACTATGACCGAAGAACGAAAACATTATCCATTGCTGACCAGTTGACAATAGTGAGGATTTTTAGACAACCATTGGCAAAAGATGAAGAAGCTTTATTTTAGCAGAAATGTGAGTAAATTATGAATAAAGTTAAACTAAGGTCGAGGATATCCTTTTCGAAGAACTTTGCTTCTTTCTAACAAAACGATGGAGTTTTAAGAAATGATGAAACATATTAAAATAGTCTTTTATACTTTTATATTGGCCTGATATGTAACATCCCAATTTTTATTTAATTTAAAAATCAGTAATTAATATAAAATCTTGGAATTGAATTAAAATTTATTTGAAAATTTTCAAAAGAAATTAGATGAGTATTGATTTGTGTATATGAACAAGATTGTAATTTGTATTTGAGTTTAAAATTCAAAATAATAAATAATTTAATGTTTTTGAATTTAAATATATATATATATATATATGAGTAGATTTGAATTTGAATTTGAGTTTGAATTTAAATTTAAATAAATGTCTTAGTAAAATAATTTGAATTTAAAATAATATATATGTAATTTATTTAATGTGTAATTAATTTTAAAACATTTTCTTTTAAGTAGTATATAATAATATGAAGTAAATGTCTTTATAAAAATAAGGTAATGTAATACAAAAGTTTATTTAAAACATATAATCATGTAGAATTACAAGTGTAAATTAATAAGATATATAATTTAATAAGTGTGATCAAGTTAACAAAAAAATTAACAAGTGTTAATAATTCAATTCATGCAAAGACAAGTGTCATTTTATTGTTTTATTTTTGAAGAAAATTTATAAAAATAGAAAACAAAGTTATATAAACTTTCTACTCTCCTCTCACTCTTTTCTTTATCTTTATTTTCAAAGCCTGTACATTTTAAAATCAGAAAACAAAGTAATCAAAACAAGACAATTTCTTCAACAAAAACAAATTCCAGTAAAAATAAAAATCTGAAGCAATTAAGAACAGTAAAGTTTCAAAGTTCAAACTTTAGAGCAAAAATTCAACTCAGCTGATCTTAACCCAGTAAATCAGGATCAAACAACAAACAAGTTCTACTCTTCAAAAAGATCATTTTAAACTAGATTCTAGATTAAAAGCAGGATCCCTTTCCAGTTCAAACACCAAGTTTAAATCAAAGAAAAATTAAAGTTCTAGGCTTTATAAAAAAAACTCTCTGTTTTCAACATCCAGGTGAGTAAACTCTGTGAAATTTAGATTTGAACTAGTTGTTTGTGATCATGCTTTATGCTAAGTTGAAAAGAATTGGTTGTATACATATAAATATGAGTATATGTGCTTGTGTATGTCTGTATACATGGATATGAGTTCTGTTCCATGCTTACAGGTTCTTAAACCTGCTTCAAAAATCAAAAACTTTTTCTCAAATCATTTTCAGGCTTCGAGATCTAAATGAAACCTGTGTATAAAGTTAAGATTTAAGTTTTAAACATATTTATAAGTTAAAACGGAAGATGATTTTGAATGGGAAAGAAAATATACAGTGGAATTCCAAAATATGTCGAAATTCAAATGTTGCAATTTCTTGATTTACCTATACTATTCACCTCGCCTTCCAAAATCATAATTATAGAATTAAAATCAAAAAATTTAGTGACTTATTGATTGAGAAATTCAAGGTTGAACGAATTTGGGTCTTTTGGCCATTGCTGATCATCAGCGTGATGAAAATGGTCGGGGTCATGGCTGGAGGATGCCAAGGTGATAGGGATTCGTAGAAAAATGCTCACTGAATTTTCAGTTGATCGTGGTGGTCGGGCGAGATGGTTTTAGGGTTTTAAGCCATGTTTTGGTCAAAGCCGGAAATTTGATGTCCGTGGCTTTGTCAGAGCACCAGAGTTGATCGCTCTGGTGGGAATCGTTGCGTGATGGGTCGGCGCAGCTCTGGACATAATAACGTGACCTCTGAGGGTCGAAGTTGGAAGTACGAGGCGATTGTTGGTGGCTCGGTTTTGTTCCAGTTTTGGGTCTAATGGCTCGATTGCAAGTTCACCATTGTTTTGAAATATTGGGTTATCGTGAGGCTCAAGGAGGTCATCGCTGACTCGTTGATGGCCAGAGCTTCAACCAGAGGTAGCCGGATTGGTTGTGCATGTGCTCATGGCATGGGTTTGTGTTAGAAGACATGAGTTTGGGAAGAAAGGTTTAACTCGGAGTCAACCTCGGGGAGTTTGCATGTTGGCTCGAGTTTGAGTTCGTGCATTTTCAAGTACGTACTGGATATAAAAGAATTTAAAAAAAATCTAAGTTTTAAAAAGAAAGGCATGGGTTAGTTTGGGGGAAGACTCGAAGCAAATGGCTTTTTGACTCGGGTAACACTCGGGGAGAACTCGGGGTAGTTTAAAAACAGTTTCCAAAATTTAAAATAAATTTAAGTTTAAACAAGTTTTAACTTATTCTTTAAAAATAATGTTGTTTAAGTTTGAGATTAATTAAAGTTTTAAAAATAAGTTATTTTTAATTTAATTAAGTTATAGTGTTTAATACATATATAACCTTAATTTTAAAAGTTTATTTTAAATAGACCTAATTATTGTAATTAAGTGAATAATTATGAAAAATGAAGTGTGTTCTAAACATTAATCCAATTTTAAGATCTTAAGTTAATTAATGTGATAATGATGATTTATCAAACAAGGTTTAAATGATAATTAAAATAATTAATCTCTACTACTAATAATGAAAGTTCAATACATAAGTTTCAACCATGTCTCTCTGGAATTCCAAAAATACCTTTTCATGTTTTTCCCGTCTATTCTTCGCTTCTTACCCCTGAATCCAACAAGCCCTTGCTCTCGTATCTCCTTTACAATTTTAGATTTCCAGATCCAAGGCAAATCCCAAACCGACATCTTCTCTAACTTCAACGTACGATCGATCGATTATCTCGGATCCAACGCGATTCCGGATCCAACAATCTTCTTCTCCAACAATCGATCGATGGTTAGTCTATTGAACCGCGTAAACTAGGAATACTTCAACGCGACTCTAGATTACCGATTGACATTAGCTTAACGATCGATTTCTTCTCCAACAATCGATCGATTCCATATTTTCAGTTCAGCGCGATTCCAGATTCCTGATTGAGATCACTTCAGCGCGATTCTAGATTTTCAGTTGAGATTAGTTCGGCGAACGGTGACTTCTCCAACAATCCACTGAGATCACTTTAGCGTGATTCTGGATTATCCATTGAGATTAGTTCAACGATCGACGACTTCTTCAACAATCCATTGAGATCACTTTAGCATGATTTCAGCAATCCACTGACTTCAGTTCGACGATCGACGATCACTTTAGCGTGATTTCAGCAATCCACTGACTTCAATTCCACGATCGACGACCCACTAAGGTTAGTGCACTGAACCATAGGCTCAACTGTTTATCCGTCATGTGTTACTCATTCTTAATTTTGAATTTCAATCTCAGACGGCACTCGATGATTACGCAGCAACGTTCGAAGCATCAGAAGCCTCCGACAGACAAATTGAGCTCTAATTGAAAGGTACGAAAAAATAGGTTTAAATTGATCCGATTTGATAATCTTCTCATATTTTGACTATAATAATGGTTGCGATATTATTTTACCTTTTCTTTGGTATTGAACATAGATACGCGAATTGGGTTGGAAAAGCAGTACATATGATATTAGCAGAAGCTAATATTTTTAGCCATAACCTCTGTATTTTGCGATGCTGTGTTTGTAAATTAAAGTGAATTATTAGTCAATCCACGAAGATGTGTTTGAATTTTTAGTGATTTGAATTAGCTAAAATGTCATTTTCTAATTAAGTGGAATTACAATTTGTCTTTTGAACAAAGGAATTTTGAAATTTGCGTTAACTATTTTTCTACATGTTGTAGCTTCAGTTAAGTATACATTTTTCTTATGATATGACCAAACTTTAGTTAGATAAAGAATTGGAAGAAAACTGATCTACCCAAGAAGAATACTACGGCGAACACAATGGCATATCAGATCGATCCTTACTCCCGGTATCTATGTCATTTTCGCAACTAACGCAATGATTCGGATGGCTCTACACATGGACTGAATGGCAACCTGTTTGTGCAGAGAGATGCATACTACCATATTTTTATTACCTTTACTGCATTTAGATTGATAAAATCATTTACACCGGATGTTGTTAAGCAATTATCATTAGATATTGACTTACAGGAAAACAATTATGAAATACCTTTAAAATAAAGTGTGGCTTATAACTGAAAGAGCAATCAAATTGGGGGTTGTCTTTTATTTCTATTATCTACAGTAAAATAATAATTTAGCATCACTAAAAAGTTGTTGTGCTATATATTGTCCTTCTCATTCAAACGGATGATAATATCAGGCCTTTAAACGAGGTAGAAGTAAACGCGAAAGATGCTTGCATTATAACTTGCAAAGAAAATAGGGGAGAAGTTTCTACAATGCATAACATCGCCAACAAGAAAATTGGCAAAAATCTTTGAATTTGACAAGTTATATAGGATATATCACTTTAAATTAATGCCCATATTTGATTTTGTTATGTACCGATCTAATTGTATTTTAATTTATAGAATTTTAAACAGGCTTTTGGGCCAACATCTCAACAAAATGATATATTTGATCATGACATTTCACCTATGGAAAATGAAGTTTTGTAAGGTCATAATTGCGCTGTATTTTCCTATGGGCAAACTGGGAATGGAAAAACTTATACAATCGAAGGAGGGAAAACCAGAGCGAGTCACTTTTGTCAGTTGTGAATACATTAGTGTCTACAACGAATTAGTTGTTCGGGTTTCTCCTTCCTAATTTGATTTTGATTAAAGTTATTTTTTCCTATTCATTCGCATTTAGAGATTTCTATGATGACAACCATTATATTATTCTCCATGTTGATGCACTATTTATCACAACCTTCTCACAACCTTCTTTATCACAAGCCTAAAGATATAATTTTTTCTTCATCTACTGTACATTTTCCCCCCATTAATTTTGTAATAATGATGGTACTTGGTTGCTCCCACTTTCATGGTTAGTTTTATATGAAGTAAAGTGTAATTAGATCATTAAAACTAAGAAGTACAAGTTAATAGTTTATTAGCATTAATTTGGTCAAATTTATAATTATTTAGCATAAATATTTTCAATTTTTGCATAGATTTTAGTATGTAAATTAGAAATGAAGCAACATTTTTGAATTATAACTCAAAATCAAAATAAAATATTTAGTTTTCCACAAAAAACATGAAACACTTTGCTGACTAGATAATGTAAACGCATGTATCATAACATTTATTAATTGCAATCTATTAAAAAGATGAAACAGGTAATATTATTGTAGAAAGCATTCATACAAAAATATTCTACATTAACATAGTAAGGTAAAAAATAATAATTGATGTCATTAATTATGGTTCTCCACCACTCATCAAAACTTTCTTGCATCTTTTGTCAGTTTGATTATTATTTCATGTTTGTGCTTTACAAGTTTACATTTTCATGACATGTTTTATATGGACTTTTATGTTAGTATATTATTCATAGATTTTTGACATTTTATCCACTATAACTGCTGAATTATAGGTTTGTGAAGCTATCAATTGAATCAGCCTTTTTAGTTATTAATGACTTTGCAAGTGGACATCCCTTATCCATTATGTTGAATCTGTATGAGACTATCATGAAAGTAATCAAATTTATTTGTAAAATATAATAGGTATTTTTTTGCAGTGAGTTTAATTATCAAACGCTCAGTCCAAACATTTAAAACGATATATTTATATTGGTCATATATAAGTTGGTATTTCATGAAAATTTCAAAGTCAAATTATTCATATTTACTTAAATAAACCATTTTAAAAATCTATATGTGATTGCTAGATCTAAAATAGGCAAATGAATAATAATTTTCCATTATTACATAGAAATTATACCTTTTTTCTAACATTGTCAATGAACATGTTTAGCATGCTATTGTGTTGGTTTTACGGTGTCCACATTCAATTCACTTTCCAATTTTGAATGGTTGTAATTTACATATTTTATCAATTATTTATCCCCTACACAAAAAATAATGTAGCCATAGAACTATGTGAATGTTTAATCTATCAAAGATGCTCTATCATAATCATCAGAGTTCACTTCCCTCTGAGTGGATTAGGTACTTCACGGTAAACTTGCATTATAATGAATTATTTTTATGCAACTGTTGGTTACATCGATGAATCATTGGAATATTATTATGTTTCATTGACTTTATTAATAGCGATTATTTATTATGTGTGGGGCTAAGATTTTAATCGTAATTGTTAGGGCACAGTTTTACTAATCGATCCTCGCAGCTTGAAGTATCACGCTATATTTTCTCTTGCAAAGAGAGCTTTCATTTGATCAACTAATTTAGTTTGCCGACTAGAATATGGTAAAATAGAATGCAGCCTACATGGATTTTTTTTTCTTTGGCTACACATAACACAATATGTTAGGAAAAGTTAGATGGATTGAAAATGGAACAAATTTCGTACGTGTGGCAATGCTCATGAAATGCAACAAACAACTAACAAATTGTGAAAATGTGGCATCAGGATGATGAGAACAAAGGTGGATCTGTAAAAATTATGAAAACATGTCAAAGCAGTAATTATCATTTTATAAAGTGCAGAAAGAGAATAAAAGAAACAAGGAAAATATTTTACACATTACCGAATCTTCATAAGTTTCTCGTCTACCCATTCTTTTGTTATCCTTTCAAGTTCAGCCATTATAGCTTCACTGTTATCTTCATCTTATTCTGTGATAACCGACTATTATTCTGTGCAGCTAATCAACTATTATTCTTTGCAGTTAAGTTGAAGCGATGACTGGCATATCCAATTGATGTGTAGCAGAGCTTTCTGCTGCAGCAACTTCTAATTGATTCTGTAGCTAAGTTTGCTGCTGCAGCAACCATGTCTTAGGGTAAAGCAAGGGTATAATTTAATCTAAGCAACTCCTTATATACTATTCAAATTTAAGTGAAACCTGTGATCAGATTACTGCAATAGTACATAGATTTGGTGTAAACGGCACTTTGTATTGTAAAAACAAAGAAGAATCAAATTCAAAGGGTAATTTTGAATTAAGGATCCGAAATTTCGATGATCGACTTATGTTAATGGAAAGAAGTTTTTTGTTCTTTTACTTTCCAGTTTGCATCATCTGTACATAAACAATCTTAACCTCAATCTCTATAGATTAGGACATAACATAGAATTGGTATTTGGAAGTGGGATGATTTTTAGGAACTATTAAAACAATATACTTTCTATTAACTGACAGTATGCTTAACATTATGTAAACAGATGAATGCTCTGTCCATTTGGGTTAGCTGCGACGGTGTGGTATGCCGACAACCTGTACCCATATATGCTACTGAATCAATGATGCTACACAGTTACAATGTTTTTTTGGTTTAAACTCTTACAGAAACAAATAGTCATTTTAATTTGCTCTTGTAACCATTTGTTTGGATAAAATTAATTCATGCTTGCTTGCCTTCTATGTTTGTTAATTTGTGATCTGTTTTGCTCAAATGAAGTTCATCATGTTTTAGTTTGTTTGTTACTAACAGATGATGGTTTTACATGCTTGCATTACTATTTTAGTTACTGACAGATGCTTGCATTACTATTTTAGTTTATTACTGACAGGTGATAATATCCAAACTAGCCGTTTTTGTTTATTACTATTTAATTCGGTTCATCATGTTTTAATTTGTTTGTTACTATTTTAGTTTGTTTATTGTTTCGAAGGTAGCATGGACTCGCTTTATTTACAAAATAGTAATGCAAGCACAGTGATGCGAAAACCCATGTTTTACATCATATTTTACATACTTGCTAATCTGTTTTGAGTTATCCTTTTATTAGGTACATTCATTTACAGTTATACATGAGTGTTCTTACTTGGTTTGATCTATAACAGTGCCACTGAAATAAAAACGTGCTTGCTCAAATTGGTAGGATTCGGTTTTATCTACATTTTATTTTCTTGGTTGTTGAATCCAGTCAATAGAAAATGAAGTGTTCGCTCAATATTAAAGTAAATAGTGGATTTATAATGATCATCGTTATCTAACTTAATTTGTATTTTATATTTTTTCTTAAGGTGGTTTGTATGCGATCTTTTTCAACTTCTATTATGTGGCAAACTACTATATTGAATGAACAAATGGATGGTTAATCTATGAAAATGTTAGATACTAGCGCAAACTCTTTATTTTATTCCAGAAGCTATCATAGTTTTTTTTATAAACAAAATAAAATAAAATGAAGAATTATTTATGAACCTTTTTATATTAAGGCTAATTCTATTTAAACTCAAAAAAATGTCAGAAAAATGCTGATTTCCTCCCTCTTCAAAAAAAACACATACCTTCTGTTTTAATGAGTTTCTCCTCATAGTTCCAGTTTTGCCCCTGCCTTTTTCACCCACTCAAAATTTAATTTTTTCAGTAAAAAATGTTATAATGAGAAGTTAATTTACAATATTTAAAACGTGATATCTTTCAGCAGATGTATCGAATTTCAATTTCATTTCACCATTAAATCACAAATTTTGTTATCTTTCTATTAAGATGCATATGTGATATATTTTAAATAATTTTTTTATTTAAATTTTTACGGTGGAAAATATTTGACGACATGGAAAATAATTGCCACAGCTACAATGGATAATGTTTGTCAAACAAATTATGTCCTGAATATTTGCTGGGCTGGCAAATACTTGAAATTGTAGCAGTCGTAAATGCCATTGTAGCTGTGGCAAGCATGGCGATATTTGCCAATGTAGAAGTGGAAAATATTTGCCAATGTAGCAGTGGCAAATATTTAACCGTCCGGTGAATATTTGTCACCGGGCTGGTAAATATTTGGCACAACAACAATGGAAAATATTTGCCGGAAAATGTCTTCCCGTTCGTTGCTTCGGATTCGATTTTTGCTGACTATGGTGCTACCAAATCTACTTGCACGGATGCAACTATAAATGCATGTACATTGTGATTATATGCAGGTCCACTTGGACGTGCGTATGTACTTGTAAAGATAAAATGGTTTATCTTTTAATTAATTAAGTAACTAATGATTTGTTAATATAATCACTTAAAGAATAATTACTTAATTTAATATTAAAGGTTAATTAAATTAGTAATTAAGGTTAATTAATTTATAATTAAGAATTAATTAATTTATAATTAAGAATTAATTAATTAATTAAGGAATAATTAATTAGTTAAGGAATAATTAATTAATGAAAGTAATTAATATTTAATTAATTAATAATTAAGGATTAATTAATAAATAATTAAGGACTAATTTATAATTAAGAATAATCAATCATTAATTAAGGATAACTAAAGAAAATAATTATGTGATTAATTTATTATAAACACACGATTAATTCATCTTAATTGTAGATGATTAATTATTATTGAATGCATTGTATTGATTGATATCTTTGATACGTGATTGTAATATTATGTGATATGAATTGCTTTGTGCTGAGTTGTGACATTTGTGAATATATTTCTATATGAATGTGAAAACCCCTTTGGCCCGTAAAACGACATTTAAATTTTGATGCGATAGGGAGTCGGATTCCAGTTGGTTATTCGAAACCCACATCGAATCTTAATAGTGAATCTTTGTGATTGATATATCCTTGTGTTTTTAAAGTAAGCGTTCACTATTCAGTTTCGCCGGGAGAGGACTTTGTGTCATATAACCCATTCCGAATAGTGATACAACGAAATAGATAGCATTTGAAAACGGTGGTGAAGACTGGGTGTTTTCGAGAACAACAGGATAACCTATCGAATGACTGTGCATTGAATTGCTCCAGTATAGAGATCTCCATATGTGATGGGGAGTCCGATCGGGATTGTGGATACCCGGATTGCAAGGGCTTCTTCCTTTATCGGACGAAGTGCCTTCAGTTCCATTCGAACCTGGAACGGACTTGTATGGTTGTATGTCTGACATTACAATTTGAGATATAAAGCTGATTTCTATCAAATACATTTCTGTTTGGTGGCGGAGAATTTATTCTCTTAGCTTAACACCCTTCTCTCAGACGTATGAGCTTAGAGGTTATGTAGTTGATGGTTATTAGTGATATACTCCCAATTTGGTAGTGTGGCATGCTGAATGTTGCTGATCATTTGTTGATCGAAGCATCGCTTTTGTGAAAAGCGTAGCTTTGTGGATGAGACTTCCACGAACCTCACGACCTGGTAATGGTCGAAACAGGAAGGATGCAGCACGGTTATTGGAGGTAGCACCCCTTAGGGTATGTGCATTTCCTTCTGGATAAAAAATGGTGTTATGGTATGGAGCCCAGATACTTAACTTATGTGGTTGTTGGTTGTTGTTGTTGTTGGGGCCCCGGATAAAGATCGGTTACGACCGGGGGATGGCATACTCGTGATAGTTATTACCTAGTTACAGAGGTAACCCGACCTTGTGTTGGCAAAGAGCTGGTTAAGTTCTCGAGGCATCCCACCAGAGGCGTACCCATTCGATGTAAGAAATTCCTTAGCCTGACCATTTGTTGGAAATATAAAGAAAGAATACGAGCCTTGTACGGTTTTAGTTGTATAACCTCCCATGTTGCATGGCGGTAACCTGCCATAAAACATGGTAGCTATAGTAGGTATACAATAATGGTGGTATACTAGCTAAGATTAATATTATACTTTTGTAATGTTTTCTACACTATGCACTAATAATAATGTTAAAGAATTTTCTCATATCAAGCATGTTTGAGTATCATAAGAAGAAATCTCCTCCAATTGTGTGATTGCATTGTGTGTGTAGCAGGAGGTCTTATGGTAGTTTCATTTTCCAAAAGCATGAATGGATTGCTTTTTAAATTGTTTTTGTACAAATAACAGTTTTGTTTACTCATACCAGTCCCATGACTGACCCAGAGTTTATTGTTCCCTTCCTAAATTCTAGGTGCTCATAATTTCCACAGGGGCAGCCTAGAAGTAGGTTATCCGTGTTTTGGAGCTCGCTTTGATTTAGAAGTCTTTTGGAAGCTGTTGGTTTTTGGAAATCTTTTTGTTTGGAAACCTTTTGAAGTGTTTGGAGTCTTGGAAGACCTTATCAAATTCAAAGTATGTTGAAAACCTTTTTGAAGACCAATTGTTATTATTCCGCTGTTGTGTTATCATTTGTTGTTGTATCATATGTATATCACTTTGATGTTGGTGTTTTTCAAATATTGTAATGAATGTAGTATCTTTTCTGTGATAATGAAATCATCTTTTATTTCCGCTATTTATATTCATCTAATGTTGTTATAAGCTCCACCGAACTAGAGTTCAACGTTTGAATCTCCGATAGTCGAATACAAGTGAGGTATTTGATGTCGATTTTCAATCGCTGGATTTCGAGTCATGACAAGTGGTATCAGAGCTAAAGGTTGAGTAAGAACTTTAGCTATGGAGTATAAACATTAGGTGACTCATTAGAGATAGGGTTAGAAATACCCTAGAATGAGTATATCCCTAAGATATCTCGTCCTATAGTCTAAATCAAGTTTCCTTACTATTTACAAATAGTGAGAATGAGCACTAGAAGAGGAAAAGAGGTAGGGGACGGGGAAATACCACTGCGACTGGTCAAGTCCCTGTAACAGCAGAAGCAGCTATTCCCACTCAACCTCAACCGAATCTGGCTGATTTATATCATTCCAGACTTGATGGAAAGCCGTTCACAGACAAGGAGTCTATTATTGAAGCACAAGCCTAGATTCGATCATGTGAAAGAATTTTTAGAGGGAAAGTTGGAAGATGATCAGATGCGATCGATAGCTTCGTGGAAACTCCAAGAGGAAACTCTAGCCTGGTGGGAAACAGTTACAGTGGATGAGCTAGAAGATGAGTTCACTTGGAGTTGATTCAAAGAGGTGTTTGAGAAACGCTATATGCCGTCTGCTGGTATCACCAGAATGTACCAGGAGTTTATGGACTTGAGGCAGGGAAGTTTATCATTTGAAGAATACTTGAACAAATTCAACGAGTTATCTCAGTTTGGTCCAGAGTTGGTTAACACCCCCTGAAGAAAAATGAAAGATTTATTCAGGAATGAACAAGAAATTCCATGAGAGGATGACTGCCAACATAAAGGAATCTTTTTCTGATTTGATCGATATGGATTATAGATACGCTATCCTGGATACGCAGGAAGTTTCGAAGGAGAAAGGAAGTGCAAGCAGTCCGAATTGGAAGAAAATAAACTTCGGTGGAAAGAAACCGTATCAAGGAAAAAGGAAGAAGAGTAATCAAGAAAACCCAACGAGGGATATTACTTATTACAATTGCCTGGAGATGGGCCATTACTTAAGTAGATGTGAGAAGAAGAAGAAACAAGGAAAGAAAGATCAACCTATGAAGACAAGTCAGGGAACCAGAGCATGCTACTTCTATCACAAGCCAGGTCGTATAGTTAAAGATTGCCCAGCAATGAAGCAAGGTTAGGTAGCGAAAGTGTATGCAATAAAGGATGACCCCTTAACTTAAAAGGCGGATAAAGGAAAAGGATTTTTAGAAGGTAACCTTATTATTTATAATAGAGTCATTAGAGTTTTTTTTGACATGGGAGCTACACATTGTTTATCTTCCAACAAACCATAAATGAATTAAAACTTAAAACCGAATTTGTTGACGAGCCCATTTGCGTGAAGAATCCGGTTGGTGGCCTTATGAATCTTTGTCTATGTTGTCAAGAGGATACTATCTCATATTCTTGTCATCACTTTCCTATCAGCCTTTTCATTCTCGAATTTAATGAATTTGAAATCTTACTCGGAATGAACTAGTTAACGAAATATGAAGCTAAACTAGATTGTAATGACCGAACAATTTCGGTCAAAACAACACCTGGGAATTTCATTGTGATTTCTTGTGAGGATCCTAGTCCAAAGAGAGATAAGTTGACGTATACCTTGGGGTATCCCGAACCTAGTCTGGTGTCCATACCTATTGTCCGGGAATTTCCAGGCGTATTCGAAGAAGTTTAATCTTTGCCTCCACACAGAGAAATGGAATTTAGAATCGATTTAGTTGCCAATGCTCGTCCTGTCGTTCATGAAAGCCGCAGGATGGCACCCAGATAAAGAATAGAACTAGTCAATCAAACCCAAGATTCGCTAGAAAAAGGATTAATACGTCCTAGTGTTTCCGATTGGGGTTCAGCTGTGGTGTTCATAGCCAACTCTAACGGATCCTTGAGATTGTGTGTGGACTACCGCAATCTCAATATACCCTGAATCGACAATCTGTTCGATCAGCTACACGGCGCTCGATGATTTTCAAAGATGGATCCAGCTCAAGGGTTGCATCAGCTGTGAATTGTTGAAGATTGTATTCACTTAACTGCTTTCAGGGGTCTAGACACATTCTACGAATGGTTAGTCATACCTTTCGGACTAACCAATGCTCCTGCATATTTCGTAGACTTAATGACCCATGTATTCCGAGAGGTATTGAACAAATTCGTCCTTGTATTCATTGGCGATATTCTAATCTATTCCAAAAATGAAGAAGAACATGTTGAACACTTGAGAATTGTTTTGGAAATATTGAGAAAGAACATTCTGTTCGCTAAATTTTGAAAGTGTCGTTTTTGGGCAAAGGAGTTAGATTTCTCGGTCATATTGTTAATGAAGAGTGAATTTCTATAGACCCGAGGAAGATTTCCGCTATTCTAGACTGGAAGCAACCCACTACTCCAAAAGAAGTTAGAAGTTTTCTAGGACTAGCGGGATACTACAAAAGGTTTGTCCAAGATTTCTCTAAGTTGGCCAGTCCGTTGGCTAAGCTAACGATGAAGAATGCTAAGTTCGATTGGACTCCAAAGTGCGAAGAAGTGTTCTAGGAGTTGAAGAAAAGATTGACTACTGCTCATGTTCTCGCTATTATCAACGTGAACCAAGGCTTATCTGTTTATACGGACGCTTGTGGTATTGGTGTGGGTGCTGTGCTAATGCAAAATGGTAGAGTAATTGCCTACGCAAGTAGACAATTGCGTCCACATGAGAAAAACTACTCAACCCACGATATCGAACTCTTGACTATTATTTTTGATTTAAAAGTATGTCATCGTTATCTTTTGGGTGAAAAATTCGAATTATTCACCAAACATAAATCTTCGAAGTATCTCTTTACACAAAAGGGTTTAAATTTGAAGCAACAACGTTGGTTGGAATTTATAGCGTCATACGACCTAGACATTCAGTACACATCCAGGAAAGCCAATGTAGTGGCTGATGCTTTCAGTAGAAGGCATGTTGTTCTGGCTTGTCTAGTTGTCACTCCTATCTCCTTTAAAAGATCGCTAGCAGGTAGACAGAAGACAAGTTTCTTCGAGAAATTTATAGAAGAATATGTCATGGCAAAGATTCTAGTTTTGAAATGAATAATAATGGAACTATAAGACTAAAGGGCAGGTTGTGTATCCTAGATGTCCCGGATATAAAGTGAGAAGTTTTGGACGAGTGTCACAAGTCTAAACTTTGCATCCATCCAAGGGTTAATAAGATGTATAGAGATATCAAAAGGACTTTCTGGTGGAAAACAGTAAAGTGTGACATATCTATCTATGTCAGACGTTGTGGAACCTGTCAGTAAATCAAAAGTGATCAGATGAAAATGGCAGGTTTATCCCAACCATTGGAGGTGCCTAAGTGGAAATGGGATCAAGTGTCTATGGATTTCATAGACGGGTTGCCACGTACTCATAAAGGCAATGAAGCAATTTGGGTTATCTTGGATCGTCTGATCAAGACTGCCCACTTTATCCCAGTAAAATATACCCGAATAGCAGCAAGTTTGGATGAATTGTATATGAAAGAGATTGCTTGTCTCCACGGTATACCAAGCAGTATAGTGAGTGATCGTGACTCGATCTTCACTAGTAGATTTTGGAAGGCATTTCAAGCCGCATTGGGAACCAAACTGAATTTTAGTACTGCTTACCACCATAGTCTGATGGGCAGAATGAAAGGATAAATCGAATCTTTGAAGACCTTTTGCGTGCTTGTATTCTTGACTTTGGCAGTTCTTGGGAGGACCATTTGCATCTGGTTGAGTTCTCATATAATAATGGCCATCAGGCTAGTATTAAAATGGCTCCTTTCGAAGCTTTATATGGTCGTCCGTGTCGATCACCTGCATGTTGGATCGAGTCAAATGATAGACTCGTTCTTGGACCATATATGATTAAGGAAACTGCTGAGAAAGTTGATTTTATTCGAAAGAAGTTGAAAACGGCTCAAAGTTATTAGAAAAGTTATGCTGGTCTTAGGAGAAGAGATTTAGAATTTCAGGTTAGAGATTCTATTTTTCTAAAAGTTTCTCTAATGCATGGAGTTTTGAGATTTCGAAAGACTGGTAAGATGGCATCACGATACATTGGTCCTTTTCCTATACTAGAAAGGATCGGTCCTTTAGCTTATCGAGTGCAGCTACCCAATTGGTTATCTTGCATGCACAATGTGTTTCAAGTTTCTCACCTTCGGAAATATGTGCACGATCAAGACTGTATTATTAAAGAGGCCGCTCAGCAGGATTTAGAAATCACTCCTAACTTAGCAGTTAAAAGAGAACTGTTGAAAATAATTCATCAAGATGAAAAGCAGCTAAGGAATAAAGTTGTGAAACTGGTTAAAGTACAATAGAGTGGCGATCCAAATGACTGTACTTAGGAAACAGTGGATAACATGCAAAAGTCCTATCCCAACTGCAGAGTGGATATTCCAGCTTGATTGGTAAGCCATTTTTCTATCCTTTTATGTACTCATATTTGTTTGTTTGTCTCTCTCTCTTTCAAATTTCAAGGATGAAATTTTCTTAAGGGGGGAAATCTATAACATCTCAATTGTTATTTAATTTAAAAATCAGTACTTAGTATAAAAACATTTGAATTGAATTAAAATTTATTTAAAAATTTTCAAAAAAAATTAGATGAGTATTGATTTGTGTATATGAACAAGATTGTAATTCGTATCTGAGTTTAAAATTCAAAATAATAAATGTCTAAAGTTTTTTGAATTTAATTATATATATGGGTAGATTTGAATTTGAATTTGAGTTTAAGTTTGAATTCAAAAATTTAAATAAATGTCTTAGTAAAATAATTTGAATTTAAATAATATATATGTAATTCATTTAATGTGTAATTAATTTTAAAACATTTTCTTTTAAATAGTATATAATAATATAAAGTAAATGTCTTTATAAAAATAAGGTAATGTAATATAAAAATTTATTTGAAATATATAATCATGTAGAATTACAAGTGTAAGTTAATAAGATATATAATTTAACAAGTGTGATCAAGTTAACAAAAAAATTAACAAGTGTTAATAATTTAATTCATGCAAAGACAAGTGTCATTTTATTGTTTTATTTTTGAAGAAAACTACTAAAAATAGAAAATAAAGTTATATAAACTTTCTACTCTCCTCTCTCTCATTTCTTTATCTTTATTTTCAAAGCCTGTACATTATAAAATCAGAAAATAAAGTAATCAAAACAACTTCTTCAACAAAAAAATTCCGTGAAAAAAAAATCTAAAGCAATCAAGAACAACAAAGTTTCAAAGTTCAAATCTGTAAAGCAAAAATTCAACTTAGCAGATCTCAACCCAGTAAATCAAACAAAAACAAGTTCAA
This sequence comes from Allium cepa, assembly GCA_030765085.1. Lineage (NCBI taxonomy): Eukaryota > Viridiplantae > Streptophyta > Magnoliopsida > Asparagales > Amaryllidaceae > Allium > Allium cepa. The sequence goes on from CM060928.1 coordinate 596,002,433, forward strand.
CTCTTCAACAAGATCATTTTAAACTAGATTCCATATCAAAAGCAGGATCCTTTTCAAGTTCAAACACCAAGTATAAATCAAATAAAAATTAAAGTTCCAGGCTTTATGAAAAAAATCTCTCTTTTTTCAACATTCAGGTGAGTAAACTCTTTGAAATTTGGATTTGAACTAGTTATTTGTGATCATGCTTTAAGTTAAGTTGAAAAGAATTGGTTGTATACATATAAATATGAGTATATGTGCTTGTGTATGTTTGTATACATGGATATGAGTTTTGTTCCATGCTTACAGGTTCTAAAACCTGTTTCAAGAATTAAAAACTTTTTCTCAAATCATTTTTAGGCTTTGAGATCTAAATGACCTATGTATAAAGTCAATATTTAAGTTTTAAACATATTTATAAGTTAAAAAAGAAGATGATTTTGAATGGAAAAGAAAATATACAGTGGAATTCCAAAATATGTTGAAATTCAAATGTTGCAATTGTTTGATTTACCTATACCATTCACCTCGTCTTTCAAAATCATGATTTTTAAAAGTAAAATCAGAATTTTTAGTGACTTATTGATTGAGAAATTCAAGGTTGAACAAATTTGGGTCTTTTGGCCATTGCTGGTCATCGGCGTGATGAGATGGTCGGGGCCATGGCTGGAGAGCTAACCAAAATGATACATACTTGAAATAAAGATGTACAAATGTCGACATAAAATACATTAATGCAAGCATGACCGATTTGAAGGAGAAAGAGTGCGATATCGTGTAGCAACCTTAAAAACATCATACAACACATGTCAAAAAGAAGTATATATGTGTGTATGTTATTCAGAAATGTGGAAATGTATAAGTATTAAACAACATGGTTTCAAACAGAAGCTTTATGAATTAATCACTCGAAATAACTAAGAAACATCCATAAAGCCTAACTCAAAATAGACAAGCAACTCAAATAAGACCAGCTATTGCAAATAGACTTATGGAACTACTCCTGATAATAGATCAACAAGGTTGTGCCAATTTTACTAGTCTGCAAAAAGTAGTCGACTCTGTTACTAACTATAGCCCAGTCATACCCTTATACTCGTCGATTCTAGAATATACAGGGAGATGGTAGTTATATGGGCAAACAAAACCAATCTTACATTAGAAGGGCAAGAGTATTTATACACTAAGGAACAAACTTACTTATATTATGCAAATAGGAAACCCAGGCAAATGAATTCGGTGACAAAGTTAATGATAATTTGTATCCCACTAACCTTTCTTTAACCCCTACATTACTTTAACAACTTACCTGACATCTCATCCGCTCTAGCCATAATCTCCCCAAGCAACAATAGCCCTTTCTCACATTAACCCGCCAAATATCTGTATTAAATCACATATGAACTTCTCATTTATAAATTTTTATAGTTGTAGTAAGTTAAAAAATAAAAATTGCTTGAGAATGTCATAAAATCTTTAAATTTTGATACAATTATAAAAGAAAGTTTGAACTTTTACATTTATATATTTTCATCATTGTAGTAAGTAAAAAACATAAAAATTGCTTGAGAATATAATAGAATATTTAAATTTTAATACGATTATGAAAGGAAGTTTGAACTTTAACATTTATATATTTTCATAGTTGTAGTAAGTTAAAAATATTAAAATTGTATTTTTATAGTTATAGGAAGTCTAAACTTTGTAGTGATGACATAAGAAACTGCTTGCACTATAAACCAAGAACCATAAAACTACTAAAAAATTCTATGTTATACTATATCATTTCAGTAAATAATATTTCCACAGACTCAAAATAACCAAGGCATAGAGCAAAAGATAAGAACATAATAAATCAAATAAGCAAATTTCCATATAATTGTACATTAATGTTATCACTTCTAAGCGTTTTTTTACCAGGTTAAAATAAAACCAATACACAATAGGTTGTTGCTTCTTATATTGTTGTATAGAATATCTTAATTTCAACACTAGTTTCATTTTATTATTTTAAAATCGATGATTAACTACGAAATATAATGGGGAAAAAACATAGTTCATGTTTTCAAAATAAGTCAATGTGCAAAAATATTTATCTATAAGTTAAAAGAATTAAACAAACATTAGTTATATTAGTTTCTACTTATCCAAATTGACTTTTTAACCTTTCTCAAAGATATTTTTCTATAAAAATAAAATCATATCTTAAGAAATTTGGTAAAGGCCAGGACATAAATTTAAAAACTGGACACCCTTTGTAGTCAAATCAATAACTAAATTATCAATAAACCAACAATGAAGGAGTAACATAATAATTTTGTAATGACCCAAAATTTCGAAGTCGAAAATTCCAGTTAGTTATGAATAGAAGAAAGAGATAGAAGAAAAGAAGAACATAAACATCAACAACTCACATTCGCAATGGATAAAATATGATAATAAATAATAACAGTCTATAAAAATATTATATCTGTCGATTACATTTAAATACATCAGAGTTATAAATATATTCAACACTGGACATATACAATTCATCATGCCTCGGATTCAGAATATTATACTACTGTAACGACCCGCCTTTTTGGACAGTTTAAACCGACGATCAAATAAACATGCCGGTTCCAAACCATTAAAAAAAGGCAGATGGTTATTGGGGTAATTAAGAAAAGAAAAGAAATAAAGGAAATGAAACAACACAGAATCTCGCAGCGGAACGATAAAATATAATAGTCAAATAAACAGTTCATGAAGCTGTTTACTATACTTAGACAATTATTTATACAACATTTATCAGAGTTATACATATACAACAGAACAAATAAATAATGCAGCAGACAACATGATGCACAGATAATAATAGTAATAGTATACCAAATCTTCGTCTTCGTCCTCCAGAATAGATCTTCAAAAATATGAAAACTCAGGACTGACCCGAGCGTAATGAAAAGACAAAACACTCGAGTTAGGACTAAAATATCCATATGAAAGTTAAATCAATCGTAAATAAATATGAGTGTGACGGCGTCAGAGATGTTTACGGGGTTTGACATCTCATATCCAGTGTCAACGTGCGTGCAATAACTTAAGAGATGTTACGGGATTTTCCATCTTTCAAGGATCCGTTAAACTATCTACTAGGTAGTAATGTATGCTAAGTAGATAATGTCTATCAGTAATATAAAGTATCAAAATAGCGTTAAGGCGTTACCATAATCCCCCTTAACACATTTTATATTCCCAAAAGCATATACAAGACCGTAGTTTCCCCAAAATCGGAAGTCACCAGAGGGAAATCCATATACTCAAGGTACAAACCAAAACGTAGTGGTCGCGAATAGGATAATCAGTATGACAAGGTACATGAGGCGATACCAACTAGGATACTAGTAGTTGCGTGATCCGGACTGATGTTGAGCATAGCAGCTACTACCTCAACACCGCGAAACAACACTCCCAAATCAAGGGGTGCACCCAAATCAAATCACAAATGTAATAGATATGGTATCGAAGAAGTGTGTCCGCTAGAGGTGGCGAACCTCAATGGCCCGGCGCGGCTCCTGTTTTAGTCATGTCAGGGGTCATCCAATATCGTTCTCTTTCTTCAGTCAACGCGTTCACCAAACCATCCACTTCATTCTGGATCAACACTCCGCGTATAATAGTTATTAAAGTGGTTTTCGGTATCAACAGAGAGTATGTCCATATCCGATCCCGGTCTCTTTAATAACTACGTATTATTACACTGATGGCTCTTTTATATTTCAAATTGATTCATGATTGATAACAAAATATCATATTCGCTTTAAAATCAAATCCATTTCAAAATCATCATATATTCAAAATTATCAATTTTGTCCGATAAATCAATTTCACTTCAAAATTTGATTCGGATTCAATTTAGGTTATAATCTCTACTTTAACCTAGTTCGTATTTAAACCAAAGGTTTAAATATAAACATTTCCGTCTCTTTAACCAGTTTGAATTTAAGAAAATAGTTTAAATAGCTTAAAATAGTTAAATAATTCAAAATAGTTTAATAGAAAATATTTAAATAGTTTAATCGAAAATAATTTGAATATAAAATGGTTTATATATAAAATAGTTTGGAAAAAATCAAAAATTATTTGATAAATAATTCCAAAGTCGAACCGGTCAACTTTCCAAATTTCCTATCCAAATCAAATCCAAATTCCATTTCAATTTAATCGATTTATTCCAATTCCAACTTGAATAAATTTCTATTCCACGTAAATTTCGATTTCAATTCACAAATTTCTTTAAATTTCAATTCAATTCCAAATTAATTTAAATCTAAATTTCAAATAAATTTTCAATTCCAAACTCAAACTTGAAATATCATTTCATATCAATTTTCTTAGAAATATTCAGAGTTCGATTAAAAGTCCAATCTTTTAAAACAAATCAACTTTCAAAAATTTACACCGTATTTCAATTTTCAATTTAAATCTAAACTTCGATTTTACTTAATAATTTCGTTTACCAAGTTTAAATTCTAACATTTCGAGCTCCATTTCAAAATAATTCAATTTCCATAAATTGGATTTTATTCTTAAAATCAATTCATTTAAATAATTTCAAAACAACTTTTAAAATCATTTAATTTATCCAACTCGGTGTCCGTATATAATTTTCTAACCTATGGCCAAGTGATTAGTTATTACAATTAAATGTCAGGGATGAATATATCATTTAAATCAATCACAGTGTCATATGTATGCATAGCAGGATATAAACAAATAAACATGCAAACGTTTAAATATCAACCAATAACATCCATCGAAATACATCATCCAATAGGCAATACAATTCACGGCAATTTCATATTTATCAATGTCAGGTAATTTAATCGCAATTCAATTTTAATTTAAATTTAACTGTCAATTTAATTTTTTTAACGGTGAATTCAAATGACAATCAATATGATAATTAAATTTTATCAAACAACAACAAATAAAAATCATAACTATGCATAATGTCAAATTTAACTAGCATAAAGATATTCAGTACGTTGTGAGCGTTATAAAACACTCACCTTGATTTTACGATTTTAAATCAAATCGAACGACATTCGATTTAACATAAAATTTTAATGAGCTCCAAACACTTTCGGATCTGCACTGCAGCGCAGCTCTCATCTCCGCGATTCCGGCGCTTCTTCCCCAACGTGAAATTCACGTATGCAAACCCATTAGCCGCCGATCTTCAAGCAATTTTCACGACCACCTCGTCGACTTCCAGAACGATCAGCTAGCGCCACCACGAAGCCCTTCACCAGAGCCACCTACGCGCCAAGTTTCATCCCGTCATTCGCCGTCGTTTACACGCAATCCAAGGAAATACGTACGCACTTCCAAGTCAGATCTGGACGAATCCATGAAAAATTAGCATACATCAAACGTATGGATTTGAAGAGCTTGTCGAGATCTACACTTTTGCTTTTGGAATTTTTCGGCAATTTCTGGCCATGGAATAGGTGGCGGCCATGATTTAGAATTAGGGTTTCTGGATTAAAATAATAATAAAACTGTCTCGGTTTGCGTGCGTATTTATATAGGTAGGTCCAAAATCATCCGAACTCCAATCGAGACGTGCCGCCAGGCGTTTATAAGGTTTTACCCCCATTCCGGACGCAATGGAACTAGTTTCAAGGCCTAATTCGATCATATCTGTAAGATAGCTTTTCGAAGTCGATTATTTTAATTAAATTCGAAATTAAATTTCTACGCGTTTCAAGCTCGCACGGCCAAACGACAAGTCCAATTGCTACGAAAATTGAAATCCTACCATAATTTACTATTACGGATCCGATGAAACAAGTTTCGTCAAAATCCGAGACTGTTTGAAAAATGGCTATTTTAACTCGTCAATTAAATATTAAAATATTCAATTTTCACAAATTTACTTTTAATTCGATTTTAAAAGTTCTACAACATCATTCTAACTTTAATATGATAAAATAGAATTTTAAAAATCATTTTTAATCATATTAAACCCGTTATCCAATTATTCAAATAATTTCAAATATTAAATTATTCAACAAATTACATTAATAATCATTTTCCTTCAATAATCACCTTAAATTTTCTAATTAAAATAGCTAAAAATACGGGTCGTTACAACTACAGCGGAAATACTTCACACGTTCCTGTCATCCAGCTCGCCTCCTGAGCTCCAAAACGTCCCTACCTAAAAATTTGGTAATACTCGGTCTGACCCGAGCATTGCACCAAAGTAACATCCGGGTCAGGCTGGTAACCAGCGTGAGTAAACCCATCTAATATGGAATACAAAGCGTATAACTTATATAGAACCCGGGTAACTCCTATCAATTTACAAAGCTACAGTTTTTTTCTATAAACATCACCGATTTCACCCATCAATTTCTAAATTACCGAATTTAGATTAAATAGTCCATCACTTAAATCATTTTAATTCAGCATATAGATTTCACATATCAATCTATAAAAATATCCGAAGTGGTTTCGGGTATTTCCTAATACCCGATCCCGGCCTCTTCGAGTTTCATGTCATTCTAACCCAATTTATCCAAATGAAATACATAACATTTCATATCAGAGATATCAACTCATTCAAAGCATCCAATACCATTGAATCATCCATAAGCAAAGCTTAATCACATACAAATCAATCCAATTTATTCTGATTGAATTTTCAAACCTCAATCACTTAGATTCCTTTTAATTCCAAAACAATTAATTTATCAACCATTCCCTATCCATTCATCTTAATTAATCACACTGGATTAATTATCTTTCAATTACATTCAAGTAATTATCTTTAATTAATTTCACGATATTAATTATTCTTAACCCAAAATCAATAAGTAATTTTAATTTCTTCATCAATTAATTAACTATATTAATTACATTAATCTTATTTAATTATATTAACTAATTCCTCATAAGTCTCTTATTATTGATTAATCATATTTTAATTTATCAATCTTTCATTACATTATTAATTATATAAATTAATGTTTTTCCAATTGTATTGTAATTTGTGCTAATTTAAGATAATTACTTTAATTCAACCACAATATATATCACCCTCGATAAATCTCAATCTGTGATTAACTATTTTTTTTAGTTTACTTCATTAAATAAATTAATTTCTTCTTAATTAACTATCTTAATTTACCTCTTGATAAATTTCACTAAGTAATTTTATTTTATTAATTATATTAAGTAATTACCTATCAACCATCCATCGATTATTTTAAATATATTAAACTTAATAAATTAATTTATACCTTAGTTAATTGGTTCGAACCCTAAATTACTAAATTAATCACCCAAATCATTAATTAATTGAATTAATGATTATCCACTTAAAATATCCCTACTAATTTGATGAATCGCAAATCATCAAGCCCTTATCAACATTAGAGTGAAAACATTTCCTTATTTATGACTTAAGTTTAAATCAATTTTAAAACCCAAATACTTCAAGTCAAACCCCAATTAACTCGAGATCCAACCAAAATTAAAGTCACGTCATCATCAGTGCACATCCAAATCAATTTAGTCATTCAACTAATTATTTAAATCTAACCATTTAAATATATATACCGGGTACTTTGTTCCAACTTATGTATGATATCGGGACATGAGGTCTTACTAGTTTACCCAGCATAGTGGCGATTTTTCCAGCGTTTTCTGAGACTGGAATACCAAATAAGTTTTGATCAACTATTTTTTCTTCTGAACATGATGAATGTGATGATGCTGGATTTTGTGACATAACTGTAAAATGCTGGATTTTCTGAATACCATATAAGTTTTGATCAACTCAGCTGTCCTGAAATAAAAATGAAATCAACGTCACTGTAAAATTTGTTGTTTAGCCAATAAAAGCGTTCTCATCAACCATTAATTCATGGAAATAACAAAAGTAAAAAAGCAATAACAACAGAAGAACTACTTGGATTTTAAGAAACCAACAACAATATAGACATTTTAAGAAACCAACAACAGTAAAATCCCCTTTTATCTACAAGTCTATAAAAAACATACTATCATGAAACTTTTCAATATAACAGAAACCAACAACAATATAGACATTTTAAGAAACCTTCTCTTTATGTGAATTTTTGTTTGGTTCATTGATATCTCACACTCCTACCCCAAGGAATAGGAATTCAAACGAGAAATGAAGCATTTAACATTTCATCAGTTAACAAATGGTTTTGATAAGGTCTTCTAATTTTTCATCATCTTCAAAAGCTGATTGATAGATGGCAGGAAACTCAATGTCATCCATATTTGTAGTCAACCGTTTTGGTGTATGCAAAACCACAGACCAACCATTATTTTTTAAACCTGTTGAGTAGAGCACTTGACTCGCTTCTGATGCAAGAATAAATGACTCATCATTCATGCTATCTTTGTTCTTCAATTTCCCTAAATTAACCATGATCAAGTTTGAAACAGGATCTATTTTGCAACCATTGATCTTATCCTCGACCTTTACCCAATCACAATAAAAAATTGTTTGTTTGAAGTCAGTGTAATCCAACTCAAGTATCTGCTGAATGACTCCGTAATACGTTGTTTCTGCTTCCTTATAATTTTTATCTTTACCACTCGCTCTAAATTTTGTAATTTCTTTCATGCAGCTATCTTGTGTTACCATACGATTTTCGTACATTTTCGTGGAAAATAAAAACCATTCGCTTGGTACTTAGTATAACTAAGCGCCGTGAACTTCGGCCCATGCACTAGCCGCCAGAGAGTTGGATCAACATCGATGCACTTCAACAACTACATAAATTACAATAAATAAAACAAAACATGGCCATGAAGGTGTATTGCCAACTTATAAACACGTGAACTACTTAAGATGCTGTAATACCTCGTTGCGTAACCATAGAGTAAAACTTTGAATGACTTCGACAGTTGTACCTCTGCCTCGTGATTGAAATCTAGTACTTTTCGCATAGGAGTTATACCTCCTACGGAAAACACATATCAAACCGAATACATAAATTGAATTAAAAAATGGAAATTCAAAACAAAGGTGTGAACTTACTTCTTCCATTCATCCAATCCATCATACTTATTAAGGACCCATTTACGTACTTGTTCAAACTGCACTTGGGTTAACGTTATATCTTTACCATTATCTAAAGGTATCTCACCAGCAAACTCATCGTCCTCGTCTAAAAACGCTTCGCGAGTATGTTTATGATTGCCATCACCTCCATTTGGCATATATTCCATGCAGTAAAGGCTAGCTTCTTGTATGATATATCCTTCTGCAATACCACCTTCAATGTATCTTTTGTTGCGCACATATCCTTTATATGTTTTCATCAACCTGTGAATGTGATCAATTATATATTGTACGTAATAGCTATTTCTATCGAATAATAATGTACATAACTGAAATTAGTTATTTACCGTTCAAAGGGATACATCCATCTATATTTGATAGGACCACAAATTAATGCTTCATCGGCTAAATGAACCATAAGATGGATACTGATATCAAAAAATGCAGGTGGAAAATGTTTTTCAAAAACACACATTGCTTCTACCAAACTAGCCTTTGCTTTTATAAGGTGTTCCCTATTGATCACCTTTGAGCACAAAATGTTAAAGACAACGGATTTTCAGGTTGAAAATGATCAGACAACGAATTTTCAGGTTGAAAATGATGAAATCTATCTGCATCATTGACTAGATCTTCCATCATAATAGGTTCAGACTCGTCGGTACTTGTGGCATGACTAACTGGTTGTTGTTTTTCCTTCTCTACCCTTTTTTACCCATGAAAATACCATACGGTATATGATTGGATAAAACCCCATCTAAGCAAATGAAAATGAATGTCATCTAATTTGATCGTCTTCGTATTTTTGCACCGAGTGCAAGGGCATAAATACACTCCTTTCTTACCACCATTTTCATCAACAAAACTAATAAACTTCTTCACCCCGTCTATATAGTATGTAGATCTTTGATCAGATTCATTTATCCACTTTTTGTCTATACTGAAAGACATATTGCCCTCTTTTATCATATATATTAGAACATTAGACGTAAATATAATATATATATATATATATATATATGAGTGTATATATAGGACGTACTCTAAAATTCCCAAGTTTGATTTCATTGGCCTTAATTTTTACTTCAACTTTTTTTTTGTTTTAACTGAACAAGGCGTACGCTTTAATGTAATGATATAAGAATCTTTTTTGGCAATCAAAACTTCTGCAAGCGGTATGATTTTGTTTGTGGACGAGATATTTATTTCTGTTGGATAACATGGAATAAATCACTGTTTTCCGGAAAGATACACAGGATCATCCGATATTGTAACACCAGTGCTATAAGCATGATCATAAAGTTAATAACATGTTCTGCTCCAAAATTTGGATCGATATAAATCAATCAAAGACGGCAAATTACTTAGCTATTTAATAATAGAAGGCTGAGCAAATTATTATAAATGAATTTGTATCTTTATTTCACGTTAAAGAATGAAGAAATGAATGCCAAGAGTCGTCATGATCAAGCTAACGACGTAGAGAAAGGAGAGAGGAACAAGAAAATTAGGGAGGAAAACCTGGGCAAAAATCATCCCCATGCGATTTCCTCCCAAAACGCCAACAAAATTGTATTTTTATTAACTATGCGACCTGCCAAGTGACATTTCTTGTACCTTCAAAGTCTTCATAACACTCAGCTAAGCATTGGAATTGATTGCTAACTGAAGTGATTTTTTCTTATTAAAGCTTGTCTTTGGGTCTGGAAATGCGTTTGAGGGATTTTTGCTGCTCACTTCACATTCAGCTGAACCAATGTTACGCTTTTAAATATTCGATGAGGGATCATTCAATTAAATAACTACTTCCTTAGCATGAAAAACTTTCTTTTCCTTATTTAATTTTTCCCTTCCCACAACCTTCTACCGATTTTGTTTCCTAACAACAGAAAATTTTGCCTTTGCTCCTTGTATTTTCTTTTTCGTTTTGCTTCACTAAATCCTCATCGATCTTATCCAAACTGTTTATTTAATAATCTTCCACCTGATTATGTTATATTATTTTATTTGTATCTTGAGTATCATATTAATTTAGACTTTGTTCTAGTCAAATAATACACATTCCACTCAACTTTGGGCCTGTTTGAAAATGAGGTTAGGAGCCTCATTTCAGACCCGGCTTAGTTAATGATTGATACTAGTATTTTGATATCCATCAGTGTATCAAATTGCCTGAATTTAAACTTTTATTTTGATGAAATAAACATTGATTCAGGGCTTGGGAATCATGGTTCTGTACTTGCCCAAAATGCTAGCCTACATAAAAAATGTTCCATTTTCCATTATGTTTTCTCTGACAAATTACTAACATAATTTCTGATTTTTTTTAAAAAATATTAAAAAATGGTCATCCTGTCTGCAATTTTTACACTATGTATGGGACATGCAAGTATGGACCAGCTTGCAAATATGACCACCCATTTATGGGATATTACAATTATGCCATGCCTACAGTCTCAACTCCAGAACCATCTCCCCAACCTCAGCACCAGAAAAGTTACCATAGCTGAAGACCAGTCTTTTGGGTATCTCACCCAAACACATACAACACAGTTAGCAAAATCAGACTCTCTAACGACAACAAAGAGAATAGCAAAAATTCAAGCACAAGCTAAAATTACTCAGATTACATTTTAATTTCATCATACTCATTCTTCGGTCATTCCAGTTGGAATATTTTGTACTCACTTATGTCTGTGGCCAAATTTTGCTGTTTGAGTTGTGTCGATACTTTTACCACTGTGTTGAACCTATATGTTCTATGTTTTAATTTCCTTTTTAAATTATACAACTGATTTGTTTCTGTTGTTTTTCAAAAGGATTGTAATAATAATGCTGAAATTAAATTTACTTGAAGGTTTTCAGATATGCATCAATGTCATGTAATTAATATTTGATTCACGTCCTTGTGTTTCACAGCAGGAATGCAAAGAACTTCTTGGTTTATTTTTTTACAGCACCGATAGCGTCTCAGTTCATTTGAACTGTTATGGATTTAGATTTTTATGGACAAAAACGTGCTGGTTGCTTTTTGCATGTGTGCTTTAGTACGTGATGTGCATGCATTAACAGACATGACATGTATAAGCATGTTTTCCATGTTTCCTTGCTTAGATGCATTAGAAATAGCCAGATGCTAAATGTTCATGATTTCTATTATGTTCTTTATCCAACGTTATCCTGCATGTTATGTGCTGTTTGCTTACAAATGGCATCGTACAAATGCAAATCAACAAATCTGGATATTAACGCAACGAATTTTATTTCGTAATATTTCGATAGGTTTGTTTTGTCAACTCTTTAGTTGTCGTAGTTTCCGTTTATCATGTGAATTGAACCGAAAGTTCAATAGAATAGAATGAGATTGATCTAAGATCCAATGTCTATTTTACACGTGTCATTTTCGTTTCGACAAATGGACGCTTTGTGAGTAAAACGCACGTCTTGTTGGTTGATAAACTAAAATTAAAAGATCATCATAAGAGTAACTTACAGATATTAGTTCAAGTTAAAAGAATTTTCTCAAATAATCTTACAAACATGTATACGTGTATGTTGGGTGTATGTGAAAAAGTCTATTCAGACATAAAACATAAACACAATTTGGGACACAATGAAAATATTTCACCATTGAGCTGCCTTCTGAATTCTATTTTTTCCACACAAAACACATATATGGAATGTTACGGAAAACTTCAATGACTAACTGAGACGGAGGTTGATATAATATTGAAAATATGCGGTGAAAATGAACATAGAACATGCAGTGACATGTAATGATTTTCTTCAATGCATGAATGACGATGTACAGGATAAGATCGACGGAGAAATCCTTGTATTTCACCAAACTGTTTCCAAAAAAATTGCCATATAACGGCGCTATTTTGTAGCACCAGAGTAACGTCTATGCATTACCCCTCTCCTGATACTTGGCTTGCGCCATTAATAATAATTTTATCCACTTATACAACAATATCAAAACCATATACAATGTCAGAACCATATACAATATTAGCACCAAGCTATAAATTATGCAAGGATAAAAAATCCAATCATATTGAACCTCTACCAAGTTACATGGTTAATCTACGACTTTATTGAAGAAGCCACTTGGTTTTGTTATAATGAATACACCAACGAATTTTTACTTCAAGGACGACTAGAACAGTTCATTTGATTGTAAATTCATCTTTTCAAGATATTAAACACTTAAAGAAAGATCAATCATTGCAAGAAGAACTAATTTTTACTCCACAAATATTATTAGGAGTCGCACATCTATTCCCATTAAGTTCTTACTTTAACATCCATGTTCATCTAAAATAAAATCATTGAACTCTCATATGAAACCAGTTCTGTCTACAAATAATATCTCCGTCATTCAATAAGATACAATTAGTCTACAATATATCTCCGACGTTCAATAAGATAGAATTAGACTATGATATAATGCTGAAATTTGCTATTTTTATACATGTGCAGCAATATGTGGAATAGTTTTTATTCATTTAGTTTACTCTCGAAACTTTAATTTTAATCAAAGCTCCTGGTTTCAGTAAGGCTACAAGCCCCAAGTTGAATTTTATTATTCCCCAAAACACAAACATAACACATGAATCACATCATTCAGCCCCAAGGTTATGCCTCTTAGGCAGCAACATAAAGCTAACAAATGAAGCAGACCCATTATTTGGAGCAGGACTTACTCAAGTATATCAGCAATAACATTATGAATTATAGTTGCTCAACATTACAATGGAGTAAAAAAAAACTTTAAAACCAAGGCATTAAAGTTTTGTAACCGAACCTGAACTAGGGTAAGAAAAAACTTACCGAGTTTACCCACTATGTAGAAGCTCTCCTCAACTGGGCTAGCGAATTGAAGAAAGGAAACACTTAATTGTTTTCGGCTGAACTTGCAATCAAAATATTCGACTCAGCTTAATCGAACCTGCAATTCATTCATTAGGTTAAAATATGAACTAAGAACCTAGAACAAAATCAAATTAGGGCATCATTTTAATGGCATAGGTGACAACCTGAATACAAAACGATGAAGTCGACTGAAATATTAAAAAAAAAGGGAGGGAGAGTGTGCGTTTTGGGGAAAATTTTCCCACGAAAAGAGGCACGGAATTTAATACGGCTACAAGCCGTATCAAATATTAATACGGCTTAAAGCCGTATTAAACAATTTAGATACGGCTATAAGCTATATTAATATTTGATACGGCTTGTAGCCGTATCAAATGCGCCGACTACGGCAGCGCCAAAATCCACTCTATGGTGTAGTGATTAGTGAATATCTGAATTTGGAAGGGCTTCTTTGAAGTGCCTTCGGTTCCTTTTAATCCCGTAACGGACTTGTATGGATGTATGTCTGACGTTACACTTTGAGATGTAAAGCTGGTTTCTATCAAATATATTTATGTTGGTGGCGGAGAATTTATTATTTAGCTTAACACGCTTCACTGAGACATACGAGCTCAGAGGTTATGTAGTTGATGGTTAGTAGTGATACATTCTCAATTTGGTAATGTGGCATACGAAGTGCTGCTGATCATTTGTTGATCAAAGGATGGCTTTGTGAAAAAGTGTAGCTTTGTGGACGAGACTTCGTCAGACCTCACACCTCGGAAATGGTCGAAACAGGAAGGATGCGGCAAGGTTATTTGGCAGGAGAGCCCTCTGAGGGTATGTCATTTCCTTTTGGAAAAGGGTTGTATCATGGTATTGAGCCCAGATATTTAACCTATTTGGTTGCTGCAAATTTATTATACTTTGCGATTGTTGCTTTGGGGTTGAGGATCCTCGGATAATGGTTGCAAACGACCGTGGGATGGCATACTCGTGTAGTAGTTACCTAGTCACAGAGTTAACCCGGTCTTGTGTTGGCAGAGAGCCAGTTAAGTTCTCGGGGCATCCCTCTAGAGGCGTACCCATGTGGCAGTAGAAAGTTTGTGACGACCGCCCCAGACTCCCGTACATAAACAAGGGAAAGGTGCGCTGAAAGGCGTGCCAGGCAGCCATGGACGACCATCAAGGTAAGGTAAACACAGAATAGCCTATCGTATTACTCACAGCGCGTGGATAAAATACAATAGAAAGTATACATAGTGAAGCTCTATAGAACAGAAGTCTCGTCACATAAGCTCATAACAATTTGATACAAACATCTGAATAGCTAATACATCAAGCCTCACTACATAACACTCAGAGAATCATACAAACAGCGGAATACCCAGTACACATAGTAAGAAAACAATATGCAAAAGCCTCCAGCTTGTCTTCATCATCAGCAGCGTTAGTCACTAAGAACAACACCTGTCACCTGCTACCTAGTCTGCCCATCCCATCGTGGATGAACAGCCCAAGGTAATAAGAGTTAAACATAAAACCTTGAGTCAGACAAAAGTCTTAGTGAGCAGTAAATCAACTATCAAACATACCAAAAGAGCATAAAGGGTACAAAGGAATAGGAACCCAACCATCCCACTCGACCTCTTTCTACAGTGATAGCCCCCAGACACACTAAGCAGAAGCAAACATAGCAATTCAGACATTCAAAGCAAAGTAATTATCACTCGAGTCAAGGTCAGCGTTTTCCAAGTACAAACCCCCAAGGCCTAAACCAAGATCAGATAAGCACCCTGAAAACATCGCTCTTGACCCAAGTGACGGTACAACCAAACATCCAAACATCCATGACTCTGGCTATCACTGTTATCATTGTCTTGATTTCACCGTTAATTGAATGACCGGCCCATTATTTCATCCGTCCGTCAATAGCTAATGGCAACCCCGGTTCTAGACATAACTCTGCACGTTGTCGTGACCCGTGCCTAGGACTATCGCATCTGCCCAGAGTACTAACACGTCATCGTGACCCGTGTCTGGAACGTCGTCGTGAACCGTCCCAACGTACTCTTGCTTTGAGCATGCTAGAACCTTCAATAACGATGAGATCTCAGCCCTCTAGTCATCCTCCCCGATGACTATTCACATACTAGCTCAAGCGCCTCTCGAGCCAACTATTATCAACAAACTCGGACCACATCACCGAGTTATCAACATGCTTGGAATGATCCCGTCTGGATTAAACCAAGGCTTTCTCATATCATGCTTTGCTTCATCGCATCATAGCAAAGTCCCATCTCAACATCATGCTTTGCCTCATCTCATCATAGCAAAATCCCATCTCAATATCATAATCAAATCTATCCATATGAGCTTTATCATCCGCTTCATATGCCACAAGCAGCTTTCACCATTCAAGAGCCTTTCCACTTAGCTTTTGAATCATCTTCGACCAACTTGTCCAAATCAACTATTAGCTAATTTGCAACAATCTATCAATCATAAATCCAAACAATCAATCATTCAAATAAGATCTAAATAAGCTGTTATAACAATAATGGCAATTTCGTAAATAAAGAGTCCAAATCTAACATGCAATCTAACAAGCATGAATCATGAACAATATTTCTACAACTCGATAAATAAACTTGCATAAGTGAACATGTAGTAAAATAGATGTCAAATCATCATGAAAAATAGATCTACATGCAGACTTGAGAAGAATGCACGAAATCACTCTCTTTAACACATAAACAAACCACCGATCCAATATACTCCTTTGGGTCCGTGTGAGAGATAATCACCACTCACCGAATCACCTAAACACCTCAAAAACAACCAACTTCAGATCTGGACAGCAAGGAATCAAGCTTGACCCGACAAGATTCTGATTCAAACGATGAAATCTCTCTTCGATGGATGGAGATCTTCAACTTTGGCTCTTGGATCTTTGATTTGATCTTCAATCTAGATGGAAGGAATCACAAGATTAAAGTGGAGAAAAGAAGTGAAGAAGTGTTGTAGTCGAGCTCTCAAAATGGCAGCACTTCGTTGCTTCGAAATCCGGTGCCAAAAAGTGAACCAAACCCCTCTATTTATAGGCAGATCCTTGAGTCGGCCGCCCCTCCTTAAGTCGTCGCCGACCTAACCCTAGCCGACTTACGACCTAACGACTCAACTACCCCGACCTACGACCTAAAACACATGCGCATCCACGACCTACCGACACAACGACTAAACGACCTAAGCCTTAACACCAATGCACGACCTAACTGAGATGCCGACCCAACAACTCACGCGACCTAAAACACATGCCGACCTATCGCTATACGACCCAACCCAGCACACAGAGTCTTACAACCTAAGCCTTCCTCCTTATGTCATTCGAACGACTTATCCCTTAGATTGTTAACCCGCTAACCCTGTTAAGCCGCTAACCACTAGGTCGTTATCACCTTATCCCCTAAGTCGCTGGCTCATAACTCGTTAACCCGTGACTCGTAACTCGCTTACTACCTTAAGTCGCTCCACACTTAGGTCGGTCGAAACCTTAACCCGTTAACTCGCCTAGTCTCTTAAGTCGCGAACTACTATAAGTCGCCTAATACCCTTAGGTCGTTACTTCTATAAGTCGCTCCACCCGACCTATCTTCCTCACGACCTAACTATTACACGGCCTAACTTCTATAGGTCGCTCCATATCACTAACTCGCTCACCTCTTAGGTCGGTCACCCCTATGAGTCGGTCCAACCCACTATCTCGTCCCATCTTAAGTCGGCCCAACTCCCTAAGACGCTCACACGAGCTAACTTCCACACGACCTAAGCTAACTTCCACAGGACCTAAGCTAACTTCTACACGACCTAAGCTCCTGGACAAGATAAGCTCTGGTTGACATAAACAATAACAACGACCTAATGACAATTATTCTACGATTTGTCGACACGTAAAATACGGGTCGTTACATTCTCTCCCCCTTAGGAATTTCGCCCCCGAAATTCCAAACAATCAAGAGCAACCAAAACTATTCTGCATGCCTACCATCCATAACAATCAACAAACCATGCATCCAATTACTAGCCTAGCATGCAGAATTCTAGGATTAGAACAAGTTACAAATTCATGAGATGCCACGACACCTTAGGGCCATACCTCGAAGAGTTCAGGATGAGCTGCTTTCATCCTCTCTTCCTCCTCCCATGTACAGTCGTTAACATCATCACTCCATTGTATCTTGAGCAACGTAATCGTCTTCCTCCTAAGCTGTTTCGTGTCGGTTTCAACAACACGAAGCGGCTTATGAGGTCTCGTAACAACTGGATCAACCTCTAAATCTTCACAGCTTTCAGCAGAAACCATCGTATTCGAGTCATGCACATACTTCCGTAGATACGATATATGAAAAACATTGTGCACAGTCGACATCTTCTCCGGTAACTCCAATCTATAGGCGAGCTTTCCAATTCGCTCGATGATCGGGAATGGTCCAACAAATCTTGGAGTCAACTTTCCTTTCTTTCCGAATCGAATAACATTCTTCAGTGGAGAAATCTTCACAAAAACTATATCACCTACGTCGAATTCCAAATCCTTACGACGATTATCGGCATAACTTTTCTGACGATCTTGGGCTGCCTTCATTCGTCGCCGAATGATTTCTATGCGATCCGAAGTCTGTCGAATCATTTCTGGCCCAAGTATCAACTTTTCTCCCATTTCGAACCAACATGTTGGAGAGTTACACGGTCTTCCATACAATGCCTCATATGGTGCCATACCAATACTTGACTGGTAACTGTTATTATACGCAAATTCCACCAAATGAAGATGATCTTCCCATGATCCTCCGAAATCCAAAACACATGCTCTCAGGAGATCTTCCAAAACTCGGTTGACTCTCTCGGTCTGACCATCTGTTTGGGGGTGATAAGCTGTACTCAAACACAACTCGGTTCCCAAAACTTCCTGGAAGCTCTTCCAAAATTCACTAGTGAACAATGGATCTCGATCGCTCACTATACTCTTCGGAATACCATGGAATCGAACTATCCACTTAACATATAACTCAGCCAATTTCGATGCAGTCCTAGTTGCTCTAACAGGAATGAATCTTGCACTTTTAGTCAAACGATCTACGATGACCCAAATCCCTTCATCTCCTGCCCTGGTTGTAGGTAGACCATCGATAAAATCCATCGATATTTGTTCCCACTTCCATGTAGGAACTTCTAATGGCTGAAGCAATCCACTTGGCTTCTTCTGCTCGGCTTTTACCAACTGGCAGTTCATACATTTGGAAATAAAATTTCCAACATCCTTCTTCATACCTTCCCAGTAGTAGGTTCTCTTCATATCCCGATACATCTTATTTCCACCTGGATGAATTGTCAACTTCGAGTGATGACTTTCCCTCAGAACTTCATCTCTCAATCCATCTATATCGGGAACAACTAGTCATCCTTGTTTTCGAAGCCAACCCTCTCGATCGACTTCGAATCCTTTATCCTTCTCTGGGTCTGATCCAGATTCCAAATCTCGGATAATCTTGACAAGCTTATCGTCTCGCTTTTGGCTCTCGCCAATTCTTTCCACTAGAGTAGGTCTTATCGATAAGTTTGCCAACATTTCAGGCTCCAATTCACATCTAGGCCTGAAGTCAAATCCAGCCAAATACTCAAGGCTCTTCCATTCTAAAAACATGGCTCCCAATCCTGCATGTCTTCGACTTAACGCATCTGCCACTGCGTTTCCTTTTCCCAGAGTATATGCTATACCAAAATCATATGATGCCAAAAACTCTAGCCATCGTTGCTGCCGAAGATTCAAATCTTTTTGGGAGAAAAGATACCTCAACGACTTATGATCTGTAAACAACTCGAATCGAACTCCCAATAGATAATGTCTCTACATCTTCAGAGCAAAAACAATCGCCGCTAACTCCAAATCATGAGTCGGATAATTCCTTTCATGCGGCTTCAGTTGTCGACTTGCATATGCAACAACTTTATCTTTTTGCATTAGCACTGCTCCAAGTCCAGTACCACATGCATCGGTGTAAACCACCATCTCATCATTCCCACTTGGAATAGTCAAAATAGGAGCACTTGTCAGTCGCTCTTTCAGGATTCCGAAAGCTTGCTCACACTTATCAACCCATCTGAACACTTGGTTCTTTTTCGTCAATCCTGTTAACGGTGCAGCTATCTTGGAAAAGTCTTTGATAAATCGACGATAATATCCTGCTAATCCAAGAAAACTTCTCACATCAGATGCATTCTTAGGTCTAACCCAATCCTGGATTGCTGCCACCTTAGCGGGATCAACTGCTATTCCATTTCCAGAGATAACATGGCCTAAGAACCTCACTTCACTCTTCCAGAAGTGACACTTCGAAAACTTAGCCTTCAGCTGATGTTTTCGCAAGATTTCCAAAACAACACGTAAGTGCGTCTTGTGTTCTTCTTCAGTTCTGGAATAAATCAAAATATCATCCACAAACATAAGTACGAACTTGTTCAACTGATCCCTGAATACTCTATTCATAAGATCCACAAAATACGCCGGTGCATTGGTCAATCCAAACGGCATTACCAGCCACTCATAGTAACCGGATGGTGTCCTAAAAGCAGTCTTCGGAACACTATCCTTTGCCACTCTCAACTAGTGAAATCCCGTTGCCAGATCCATCTAAGAAAACACCTTAGCTTCGTGAAGCTGATCAAACAAGTCATCTATTCTTGGCAATGGATACTTGTTCTTCTTAGTCACTTTATTCAGCTCACGATAATCCACACACAACCTCAACGATCCATCCGCTTTGGTTGCGAACACAACTGGTGCACCCCATTCGGACACGCTACGCCGAATGAATCCTTTCTGTAAAAGGTCATCAACTTGCACCTTCAATTCTTGCTGTTCCCTAGGCGCTACTCGCCTAAGAGGCATCACAACTGGTCTGGCTCCTTCAACTAGATCGTTACGAAACTCGATCTCTCTATGCGGCGGTAACCCTTTGACCTCGTCAAAGACATCCTCAAATCCATTCACAATAGGCACCGATGACAGTCCATCCCGTGGAACAACCAGCGAATACATGAAGCTCATGAAGACGCCTTCTTCATGCTTACATCGTATCACAACCTTTCGCCCCTCCACATTCTCGACTGTCACCTCCAGCCTCTTACAATCAACCCTTGCCGCATACTTCCTAAGCCAGTCCATACCCAAAATAATTCCGAACCCCGCAAAGTTCAGAACAAAACAATCACAAACAAAAGAGCAATCATGACTCGATACAACTAGACCACGGCATAGCATACAAAAACAAGACGAACCCCCAACTGGATTAGTCACAACCAATGGTCTATCAACAATTTCCGGTTCCAAACTTAATCGGCCCACAAGTTCACTACAAACAAAGGAATGCGACACCCCAGTATCAAACAACACTCTAACTGGAACACCACAAATAGAAAGAGTACCTTGAACCACCACGCTCTTTCCCTCCACTTCAGCAGTAGGAGCCTTCAAAGATGATGGCACGGCCCCCAAAGCATAAGCTTGCACAATCTGCTTGTCCTTTCTCGGTTCTGGACAGTACTTCCTGATATGCCCCAGCTTATCACAGTTGTGGCACTTCAACTGCACCTTTGGATTCTTGCAATCCCTAGAGAAATGGCCCTTCTGCCGACAATCGTAGCAGGTCACTTCACACTTTGGCTTCTTCTGGCCATCCTTACCCTTCTGCTGTTGCTGTTTCCTCTTCTTGTTTCCACGCTGCTGTGGTTTGGACTCTTCCTTGGTCACAGAAACAACAGACCCTTCCTTAGGAAACAAACTCTCGTGCCTGAGAGCTTTCTCCACAAGCTTCTCAAACGGATCGTTCAGATGATCCACCAATCGCCTCCCAAGATAACTATCCAAGCCTGTCACAAACTTCTCGTTCTTCTGATATGAAGACTCAATATACGATCTGGCATACTTGGACAAAGCTTCAAATTCAGAAACATACTCAAGAATTGGTCTTCCACCTTGCTTGAGTTCCACAAACTTCTTAAACAGAACAGATTTCTGAGCTGTAGAAATGAACTTAGCCTCAAATCTGACTTGGAATTGCTCCCAAGTAATCTCTTCCTCTGGGGTATCAATTGTGATAGAATTACACCAATCAGAAGCTCTTCCCTGAAGCTGTCTTGATGCAAGCTTCCTCTTAGTTGCATCCTCAATTCCCAAATCCTCAAAGATCCTTCGACAAGCATCCATCCATCTTTGGACTTCAATGGTTGACTCTGTTCCCAAGAAAACCTTTCCTCTAAGAGCAGTATAGTCCTTGCAAAGCTTAGCAAAATCCACTAGTTTTGGAGCTTGAACTTGAACTCCAACATCTACTGATGGTCCTGAAGCTGGTATCCTTCTCATGATCGAAGTCATCATGGCCTCAAACATAGAAGCATAATCAGCAACTCACTCAGAAGCACGGCCTTCCCTAGCAGCTTGTCTCTCTCTTCGACTCATTCTTAATATCTATATAAAAAAATGATTAGAACACCATGAGAAAAAACTACATAAGGAGTTCAAATCCTTCTAAGCTACTATATTATATATAGTAATCATCCATCAAAATACAATTACGTCTCTCATACGTAATTACGTCAGCGAGCGTTGGCTAAAATCGATTAACCAAAGCTTTGATACCAAATGTGATGACCGCCCAAGACTCCCGTACATAAACAAGGGAAAGGTGCGCTGAAAGGCGTGCCAGACATCCATGGACGACCATCAAGGTAAGGTAAACACAGAATAGCCTATCGTATTACTCACAGCGCATGGATAAAATACAATAGAAAGTATACATAGTGAAGCTCTATAGAACAGAAGTCTCGTCATATAAGCTCATAACAATTTGATACAAACATCCGAATAGCCAATACATCAAGCCTCACTACATAACACTCAGAGAATCATACAAACAGCGGAATACCCAGTACATATAGTAAGAAAACAATATGCAAAAGCCTCCAGCTCGTCTTCGTCATCAGCATCGTTAGTCACTAGGAACAGCACCTGTCACCTGCTACCTAGTCTGCCCATCCCATCGTGGATGAACAGCCCAACGTAATAAGAGTTAAACATAAAACCTTGAGTCAGACAAAAGTCTTAGTGAGCAGTAAATCAACTATCAAACATACTAAAAGAGCATAAAGGGTACAAAGGAATAGGAACCCAACCATCCCACTACACCTCTTTCTACAGTGATAGCCCCCAGACACACTAAGCAGAAGCAAACATAGCAATTCAGACATTCAAAGCAAAGTAATTATCACTCGAGTCAAGGTCGGCGTTTTCCAAGTACAAACCCCCAAGGCCTAAACCAAGATCAGATAAGCACCCTGAAAACATCGCTCTTGACCCAAGTGACAGTACAACCAAACATCCAAACATCCATGACTCTGGCTATCACTGTTATCATTGCCTTGATTTCACCGTTAATTGAATGACTGGCCCATTATTTCGTCCGTCCGTCAAGAGCTAATGGCAACCTCGGTTCTAGACATAACTCCGCACGTCGTCGTGACCCGTGCCTAGGACTATCGCATCTGCCTAGAGTACTAACACGTCATCGTGACCCGTGTCTGGAACGTCGTCGTGATCCATCCCAACGTACTCTTGCTTTGAGCATGCTAGAACCTTCAATAACAATGAGATCTCAGCCCTCTAGTCATCCTCCCCGACGACTATTCACATACTAGCTCAAGCGTCTCTCGAGCCAACCATTATCAATAAACTCGGACCACATCACCGAGTTATCAACATGCTTGGAATGATCCCGTCTGGATTAAACCAAGGCTTTCTCATATCATGCTTTGCTTCATCGCATCATAGCAAAGTCCCATCTCAACATCATGCTTTGCCTCATCTCATCATAGCAAAGTCCCATCTCAATATCATAATCAAATCTATCCATATGAGCTTTATCATCCGCTTCATATGCCACAAGCAGCTTTCACCATTCAAGAGCCTTTCCACTTAGCTTTTGAATCATCTTCGATCAACTTGTCCAAATCAACTATTAGCTAATTTGCAACAATCTATCAATCATAAATCCAAACAATCAATCATTCAAATAAGATCTAAATAAGCAGTTATAACAATAATGGCAATTTCGTAAATAAAGAGTCCAAATCTAACATGCAATCTAACAAGCATGAATCATGCACAATATTTCTACAACTCGATAAATAAACTTGCATAAGTGAACATGTAGTAAAATAGATGTCAAATCATCATGAACAATAGATCTACATGCAGACTTGAGAAAAATGCACGAAATCACTCTCTTTAACACATAAACAAACCACTGATCCAATATACTCCTTTGGGTCCGTGTGAGAGATAACCACCACTCACCGAATCACCTAAACACCTCAAAAACAACCAACTTCAGATCTGGACAGTAAGGAATCAAGCTTGACCCGACAAGATTTCGATTCAAACGATGAAATCTCTCTTCGATGGATGGAGATCTTCAACTTTGGCTCTTGGATCTTTGATTTGATCTTCAATCTAGATGGAAGGAATCACAAGATTAAAGTGGAGAAAAGAAGTGTTGTAGTCGAGCTCTCAAAATGGCAGCACTTCGTTGCTTCGAAATCCGGTGCCAAAAAGTGAACCAAACCCCTCTATTTATAGGTAGATCCTTGAGTCGGCCGCCCCTCCTTAAGTCGTCGCCGACCTAACCCTAGCCGACTTACGACCTAACGACTCAACTACCCTGACCTACGACCTAAAACACATGCGCATCCATGACTTACCGACACAACGGCTAAATGACCTAAGCCTTAACACCAATGCACGACCTAACTGAGATGCCGACCCAACAACTCACGCGACCTAAAACACATGCCGACCTATCGCTATACGACCCAACCCAGCACACAGAGTCTCACAACCTAAGCCTTCCTCCTTATGTCGTTTGAACGACTTATCCCTTAGATTGTTAACCCGCTAATCCTGTTAAGCCGCTAACCACTAGGTCGTTATCACCTTATCCCCTAAGTCGCTGGCTCATAACTCGTTAACCCGTGACTCGTAACTCGCTTACTACCTTAAGTCGCTCCACACTTAGGTCGGTCGAAATCTTAAGCCGTTAACTCGCCTAGTATCTTAAGTCGCAAAATACTATAAGTCGCCTAATACCCTTAGGTCGTTACTTCTATAAGTCGCTCCACCCGACCTATCTTCCTCACGACCTAACTATTACACGGCCTAACTTCTATAGGTCGCTCCATATCACTAACTCGCTCACCTCTTAGGTCGGTCACCCCTATGAGTCGGTCCAACCCACTATCTCGTCCCATCTTAAGTCGGCCCAACTCCCTAAGTCGCTCACACGAGCTAACTTCCACACGACCTAAGCTAACTTCCGCACGACCTAAGCTAACTTCCACACGGCCTAAGCTCCTGGACAAGATAAGCTCTGGTTGACATAAACAATAACAACGACCTAATGACAATTATTCTACGATTTGTCGACACGTAAAATACGGGTCGTTACAAAGTTCCTTAGCCTGACCATTTGTTGGAAATCCAAAGAAATAATATGTGCCCTGCACGGTTTTAGTTGTATAACCTGCCATGGAATGTGGCGGTAACCTGCTATTGAACATGGTAGCTATAGTAGGCATAAGTGCGAAATGTCTATGCTAGTTAAGATTAATATTGTATTTTTGAAATGTTTTCCACACTATGCACTAATAATAATGATAATAATATCAAAGGATTTTGTGTATCAAGCATGTTTGACTATCATAAAGAGAAATCTCCTCCAATTCTGCATTTGCGTTGTGTGTGTGCGGGGAGGCTTTATGGTAGTTTCATTTTCCAAAAGCACAACGGATTTCTTTTCCTTTCTTTGTGAAAATAACTGTTTTTAAGATCTCACACTAGTCCCATGACTAACCTGCAGTTTATTGTTCCCTTTCTAAAACTCTGGGTGCCCATAATTTTCCACACGGACAGCCTAGAGTCGGGTTATCATTAGTCTGGAGCGAAGTCAAAAAAGATGCTATGGAGATCTGGAGCGCAAGCTGAATGGCGAGACGTATCATTTATATTATATAGTATCTGCTGCATTTGGATTGCTGCAAAGTTAATTCTCTATGTAGTCCAGTTATAAATGCCAGTGCTGTATCGTGTTTTGTACACTCTAATGATGTATGTATAAAACTGATATAGTTCTTTGTTTTTAAAGATTATTCATTTGTCTATTATATTTGTTCTGCTGTGAAATGTGGGATTCTATTATTGTTTCTGTTTCTTCTTCTGTCTTCTTCTTCTTTAACCCTAACGGTTCGGTTTTCCGGCATTCGATTGTGCAGCATTTGATACAGTGGACGTATCGATGTCGACTTTCGGGCATCAAAAAATTGGGTCGTTACACAGACCTAGTTTTGCAAACGACTCTAATTTAAAACAATTTGGTAGCAAATCATGTCCTGAAAACTCAAAAATGAACATCTATGATGCTGTAGTCATCACCGAAATTATTTTCCGACGACTGAAAAGAGTTTAGTGCTTTTACTCCATTAAAACATTTTCCAATATTTTTAAATTCCAAATCTCCCCAGATTTCATAACCAATTCAAAAATATTTCCCAAATAAAATCACCATTATTTCTCCAAAACCTTTAAAAATCATTTTCAAATCAAAGGAATCTAATTTCTAAAATTTCGAATTCCAAATCCTTTTAATCCCTATTCAAAAATTACTCTGGCATCTTATTTAAATTTATAAATCATATTTATAATTCACATTTCAAATTCCATTTTTTTATCCGAATTTATTTCCTTAACCTTTGGTTATGATTTTAATTCCTATTTTAAATTTCAACAAAACAATGATAATAGTTTAATATTATCATTCCCTAACAACAAAGCAACCATATACTATAATAATTTACAAAAATTATTTCATTTATATACAAACATAATTTGGGAAAAATTATTTCATTTACCCATTTTTAAAACCATACTTTGTCCGTTCGCCTAGTTTAAGAGTTTAGAAATCCCTATCGATACAGCTATCCAGATTGCACCGATCAGAATCTATAAACACTCAAACGATAAGTCGACTCAATATAAAACAACTTATATTCACTAACAAATACGTGCACATATCTATTAATAGACTCAAACTCATTCTAGAGTACCACGGACTCTATTTCTAATGAGTAATCCCCACCAGAGCCATGGTTCTCACTTAACCTTCTGCTCTGGATCCAAATGTAAGGGGTCGTGCCAGTGGCGATTGGTAGGCTTTTCAACCATTCTAGCCCCCACCGTGGCATACAGTAGTACAACGAATTTGCTTTTACGGCCAGCCTCTCGACTCGCAACCAACCCTCACAGGGACATGTAGGGGTAAGATTCTCCTGCTCGCCACCAAACACGAAGCGAGAACCCCCTATCATGTTGTAATGAAGCAAACTCGATCCTGGTCTCTTCGAAACGATTAGCGTATTGGCCAATATTGATAGTCGGTTATTTAACTATCATATAACATCCACAAACAACCATCAGGTTTTAATAATTTCCCAAACTATTTATTTCAAAATACCTTCACAAGGTATTTTTCTACACTTCAACCCTTTGAAAATAGTTTTCAAATCACTATTCTCTTGCGAAATAAATTTCCACCCAATTTGTTTTATTTCTATAGAAAATCACCGAGTCTTAATATTTTAGACTTTTAAATAATTTAAATCACTTTATCCAAAAATATATTCCCTAAACACTTAAAATAAAAACTACTTAAGACACTTTATTTTAAATATTAGTTATGAAATTTTATAATAATTTCTCATGTAAAACTTAAGCCATACTAATTTTAAAATAAACTATTAGATATATTTTAAATATTCAATAACCATCTTTTAAATCAAATACTTGTTAAACCTTTAAAATACTTCTACAATTAACGTAATAAATATTTACTTAATATGTTAAAATGATCAAATAAAAAATTTCATAAAAGGTTCTTTTTAAATAACCGCAAACTTCCAACTTATATATATAAAAATCTACTGTGAAAACATACTAGATTTTACAGGGAAATACACTTCCATTTCAGTATAACCTATAAAATCCTTCATAAATCCTACTCAATTTATCCCAATTTAATTTACTTCCGAATCCCGTAAATCTCTTTCATCACTTTAAAAATAAAACCACTTTTATTTTTAAAACACATTTCCATCTCCTTATAATCACTTTTAAAAATATGTAATTAAATTATTTACATTAAGGCTACTAAAATTACTTAAATAAAAATAATACTTAAGAAATTTATAAGAGTTTTTTAAGTAAAACTTAAACCAAAATTTCCTTTTAAAATAAAGTTATTATATCAAATATTCACAATTAAAATTCCCTTTTAAAAATCATAATACTAATTTACCTTTAAAATAATTAACTACCATAATTAACTTAAATAAATATTTAATTTTCACTCAAAATAATTAAAATAATAAATTTTCTTAGACATTCTTAAAAAACATTTTAAAACTTCTTGTTTATACTTTGAAAGAACATATACTTAGTTTTCTACGAATAATATACTTTCCAACTTTTAAAAAAATAAAATCACCTTTTTATTTTTAAAATGAATTGCACCTTTCCTTATAAATTCCATCGGAATCGATACTTCAATTTATCCACTGATAAATATTCCACTTCATTTATAAACCCAGTTTACAAATTACCATTTCTCATTTTCCTTTAAATCACAGTTTCCAAAACACTAAATCAATTTCAAACTGATTTCCTAGTTTAAAGTCCCTTTAAAATTTATTACTCGATTTATCCAATTCCCAATAATTACTTACTTAAGAATTTTTCTTTTCATTTTCTTTTAAAAATCCAAACTATATATATCTTTTCCATTTCTCAAAATACAAGTATATATTCAGCCAAGCCATAGCATTCAATAATTTCAATCCTAATATGATCAGTATAATCTATCATAGATCATCAATAAATCACATCGCTGAATATAAAATAAATTCAACGTTTTGAGGAATCCAGTTGGATCCCTCCAACCTGTTTCTCTGCATCCATAGATGTTAGCGCAATATAAAATATCAATCCCACTTCGATGGGGATATCGCAGTATAAAGGGTCATCCGCTATTACGTGGGGCGCATAGGGTCTATCCACTATATAATGCGGGAAATCAATCACTCCATTACATGTACTACTATATAATATCACATCCAAATAGATAATAAATCATCAATTCAAGCAATCAATCTAATAATTTAAATTTAACCATTTAAATTTAAATGGTAATTCAAATGAGCGAGATTAACTCATCTTTGATTTTTGTTTGCAATCCGCTTCAATCTCAGCTTGGATTCCCCATGATTTAAGACCTTGTATAAATATTTTATGATTTTTTAATATTTGAACTAATCAAATGATCAATTTCCATTTATTAAATTTAACTAATTTAGTTAATCTCCCTAATGCACTATATTTGAAATAACCAAATAAATTTTAAAATGTTTTATATGTACATTTATTTTTCTTTTGAAACTATGTATATACACTCATAAAAATAATCTATACAAGTTTAAAAACCTTATTTCTTTTATATAAACCTTACAACCTTTAAAAATTTCTATATTTTTCAAAATCCTATATATATATATATTAAATTAAAAGGAAAAGTAAAACTGCCGCTATTCCGTACTGTAATAAATTTTCTCCCTCTTTAGGTGTGTGTATATATATATATATATATTTATTTCTCTAACATGAAAAGTTTCCTACTTTCAAAATCAACATTTAAAATCTACTATTTGAAACCAATAATTTAAAACCTAATGTCATTCTATATTTTTTTTCTTTTGATAAAAACTTTTATCTCACTGTTAACCAACTCTAATAAAAATAGAATTATTTATACCATAATAAAAACTCATGATGGCCTACCCGCCGCTGCCTGCCTCTCAAACATCCAAGTGCCACCATGTGGCCTCGCCTTGTCGTCGAATCCCGACTGCCCCTCGATGTTATGCCTCTGCCCTAGCTTCCACCCTCGCCGCGTCGTGACATCATGACACCCCTTCGCCTGCCGAGCTCCGATTCCAATTTTGATCTTAGCAAGAACCTTAGCTGAAAGTGGAATCGTGACCCGCCCTATCTGCTCCTCTACGTTCGAGCGATATAAGACAGCTCGTGACCCCTCACGTTGACAACTTTGGCGAGACGAACGACACAATCTACACTAGTTCATAAGTTGAATCATTTGAACCCTTTATCTTGCTTTTACTAGTCGAATTGATTATGGACTTTAATCAGGGAAAAATGAGAAGAGCAGAAAGCATGACTAGCTTTATAAGTTGAGGATTTCCCCACTTAAATTCGAACTAGACTTAGAAATTTTGAAGGCAGTAGTCTTAATTTTATTTTATTTTTCTATTGATTCGTTTTCCATTTTTAGCCGAGTTCGGCTGTTCAAGTTTTATAAAGTATAAAAAGGGGAACAAGAAAATACACATGCCTGAAAAGGCAGGATACTTGTTGAATCAACTAGCTATAGTGCACTGAAGGGGAAAATATAAGGTTTTGACGTGAGGCAATTTTGACTAGTCAACCTAAAATATATATTATATTTAAATTTAAATCGTCTCGATTTCCACAACTCAAAATCTCGGCCTCCTATCGAGGCATGCCGGTAGGCATTCATAATGTTATACCTCTATTCATAATGCAATGGAAAAGGTTTCGAGTCCTAAATCGATCGCATGGAGAAGATGGCTTTTTGAACCCAGTAATTATATTAAGTTTTAGATACAAATTTCGGTGTGTTTACCTACCGTAGATCACACGACAATTCCAAATACTACGAAATTTAAAATCCAATAACAATACAATATTACGGATCCAATGAAACCGGTTTCGTCGAATCCTGAGATTGTGCCTCAAAAGGCTATTTTTAAATATCATTTTAAACTATATATTTTCAAAACTGAAAAAAGCACTTCCAAATTCAATTTTAAACTTTTATTATCTTCAGTACTATCAACATAAAACTTACAGGCCTTTGAAATATTTTTAACCATCTTAAAAACCAAGATTCACTATTTAACAAATTTCCAATTATTAAATTCAATAATTTAATTGCCAAATAAACAACGATATTTCAAATTCAAGTTAAACTAAGTTTCAAATATTTAAAATCAATTGAATATTCCTATTTCAAGTATCAAAAAACTCTGGGTCGTCACAAGGAAGCTCCGCAACAAAGAATTAGGTTGGTCCGAGTATAATGGGGAAAAAGTCTGGTGGAAGGCAAGAGGACTTCTCGTCCTAAGCCTTTCTTTGGTAAACTTTTCCTCAAAATTAGGATTTTTAGTGCATCATGTTTGCTAGATTGGATGGAAGAAGATGGTTGCTACACACTTTTACACAATCACTGTAACGTACGGCCGAACAAGAGCAATACTAAGTATTACTGTCGGAAAGCACGAAGAATGGGATTCGATAGGGCAAAACACTGTACTCATTCCCTTAAACTAACACTGGCATTGAAATTTTTAAGAACTTTTAACTTACCATTCGTGCTCAGCCTCGGTTCAAAGCAACTGTACGATAAAAAATTTCCTAAGCAAATAATACAAAATATAATAGTACATATAAATTAGCACAACAATAACAGCAGAATACATAATACATATCGTAGTAGTACGTCCATAATACGTAGTCTATAATACATGATACCACTCCCAGAATGTGTAATAGCATACATGCCATAATAGATTACAACTACTACTAAGTCCAAAGCTTCATAGTCCAAAACCACAATGTGAGAAATGCGGGTTAAGGATCTTAAGACTAGGATAAACACTAGAGGGGGGATGAATAGTGTTTTAGAGAATTATTAAATCTTTTTGAGTTTTTATTAATTTAAACACAAATGTATGCAATATTCAGACATAGATATGATCACAAAATCAAACACAGATGCAAATATAAAGTAAAAGCAGTAAAGGAAAGAACACAATGGATTTTATACTGGTTCGGAGTTACCCTACATCCAGTCCCGCACACAAGTATGGATTTCCTTTCAAAAACAATCTTTACAATTACACCCTCGATTTCAAGGCAACGAGGTACACCCTCCAGATTCACAATCCTCGGGATAGAGATACTTGATTTCCCGGGCAACAAGTTCACCCAAATGATTTCCAAGGCTACAATCATAACTTATCTCGCTTGATTGATTTCCAAGGCCACAATCACACTTTTTCTCATTTAATTGATTACAAAGAAGCCTATAACTCTGAATAGCACTGAGAATCTTGTTGAGATAGTGATAGAGAAACAAACCAGAAATGATCTAGTTAGATTCAATGTTGATTTCAGCAGAGTAATGATAAGAATATGTACATACAAATGTGGAAGAAGAGGAGTGAAAAACCAGAAAATCTATACTGAAATCCGTTGAAAACAGCCTCTATTTATAGAAGAACAATAGACATATTCATTCGTGAAGAGATATGACGAATAGACACTTCTTTTGAAATTTAAATTTTGAAACCAACTAACACTATGTCGACATGGGTAGGTTGAGCATATCGACATCCCAAAGGAATTTTTGGCGGTTTGTTTTCCTTTGAAAATAACTTCTATCTTATATTAAAATTATTTTAAACTTTATAAATATACTTGTCTATACTTAAATTACATAAGTAAATATATAGAATAATGTATACAAAATTTTACTATAATTTTATATTTAAATCTAAGTATAAATATTTAAAAGTTAAATACTATTATTAAAGATAGTTTGAAACTACGGATAATTTGATTTTGAAATTAAAAATGATTTTGAGGCTAAAAGTATTTGAAATCAGGATAGATGTTTTTGATGCTTTTAAAAGGAAGATTTTGAAATCATTTTGAAAACAAGATAATTTTGTAAATACATTTGAATAAAATATTAGCGGATACAAAACAATGTTCCACTAGATTTTTCGTAGGTTCCATCCTACTTAGGGTTCCATCCCTTTAACAAGCTCGAAGTGGATTCCATTCCATAAATAAATAAGATTTTAAGATGCCAGTGCTTTTCTAGGAGTTTTAACAAAATTCCTAATTAAAAAATTAAATTACTTGAAATCTTGAACTCTTGATAATCATGATATTCTTGACACTCATGAGTTATCAAACATGATATCTTGAATCTCTATATTGTACAGTCTTCATTTTTGGTACCTGCATAGTTAAATCCTGCATATACATATATTTCTAAACTATAATGTTAGTATTTATATTTT
This sequence comes from Allium cepa, assembly GCA_030765085.1. NCBI lineage: Eukaryota > Viridiplantae > Streptophyta > Magnoliopsida > Asparagales > Amaryllidaceae > Allium > Allium cepa. The sequence goes on from CM060928.1 coordinate 596,035,707, forward strand.
ATAATTTATTCCAAGGTTTTTGTCATAAAAACCATCATCTCACGGACTAACAATCTCCCCCTTTTTGATGATGACAACCTTTGTTTATAAAATATTACTTCTATCCTAAAAACTCCCCCTTAATCTATGCCTAACTATCCTATTTTATATTTATCCCCCTTTGCCATCAACAAAAACTAATTCTAAATATATATAACTTCAAACTATATAACTCCCCCTAAATCTAATACTCTATGACATCTGATTATAATGATATTGTTACCATAAATAATCACACTTATATTTAAAACTAGAACTCAGTCCTAAACTCCTAACTAAGTATCCATATAATAACACATATAAGAACACAAATTATTCATTTAATTAGATAGTTGTATTTATATTTTCGTAGGAAACGTAAGTAAGAACATACACCAAAAGAAAAAAGAGAAAAGAAACTAATGAGTGTCTTTGAAAATGGGAGATCTATGAATCGAACAATTCGGATAGTGGAAACAGAAATTTCCACGTTGTTCGACAAGATTTCCATCTTTATCAAAGCACACTTCGCCAACGCAAACGACTTTGTCATCATATTTTGCATGCACTTCTTCCATTGGGACTTCTTCTTCTTCTTCTTCCTCGCTGGCGTCTTGTATTTGATTTCCTGAAGAGTCTTCGTCAATCAAGATTGGGTTAGCATGATTGTCCATTAGATATTTTTTCAAATTCCTAAGGATTTTGCCTTGCCTCTCTTCTTCCCTGGCCATTCGAAGTTGTATCACTTGGATTTCAGTCATTAACTGAAGTGCATCCTTCAGATAATCCTCCATTTTCGTCACATGAGCGAGAGTAGTACGTTGAAATGGACCAGAAGTGGGAGGATGGAACGAAAAGGTAGAATTTTTGTTTGATTTGGAAGAGGGGGCCATTGATTATTTGATTTCAGAAGATGGAACAGAGAAATAACAGAAAGAATGAATAAAATTTCGAAAATGAGAAGAATGCATAACCAATTATTTTGAATTTTGGTGGGAAAAAATTTAAAAAATAAAAAAATGTTATATGTCAACATAGGTATGGGGGGATGTCGACATGGGGCTTTAAATTTTTATTAATTGTTTTGTTTTGATTTAATTTTTAATTATACTTTGATATTTATATTTTATATTTCAATTATTGAAGAAATACCTAATTCTCTTCTTAATTTAGTAAATATAGATACATTTAATGGTTTTGTTAATATATCAGAAATTTGATTCGTGAAATTAATATAATCTAGAGTAATTACTTCCTTATTTATATTATCTCTGAGAAAATGATGTCTTATATCAATATATTTAGTTTGAGGATCTTGAGTAGTATTTTTGGATAAATTTATCTTACTAGTATTATCACAATAAATTGGTGATTTTGAAAATTTTAAACCATAATCTTTTAAAGTTTGTTGCATATATATTACTTGAGAACAAGCCAAAGCAGCAGAAATATATTCTGCTTCAGTTGTTGATAAAGAAGCTGTGTTTTTCTTTTTACTAAACCAGGAAATCAGAGAATGCCCCCAAAAAGCGACAAGTTCCACTTGTACTTTTTCATTCTGATTTACAACCAGCATAATCAACATCACAGTAAGATATTAAGTCAAAAGAATCTTTTTTAGGGTAAAATAAGCCATAATCAGAAGTGTGTTTAACATATCTTATGATACGTTTTACGGCTTTTAAGTGGGTCTCTTTAGGTTGGGATTGATATCTTGCACAGAGACAAACACTATGCATGATATCAGGTCTACTAGCAGTAATATAGAGTAGTGATCCAATCATTCTTCTATATAATTTTTGATCTACATATTTCGAGACATCTTCTTTAGTAAGGTACTCATTGGTTGCCATGGGAGTGGATTTTCCACTCGTAGTAGTCAAACCAAATTTATTAATTAGGTCTTTAGCATATTTTCTTGACTAATAAAAATAGCATTATCTAGTTGTTTTATTTGTAATCCTAAAAAGAAGTTTAATTCACCCATATGACTCATCTCAAACTCTTTTGTCATTATTTCAGAAAATTCTGTATTCATTTCAAAATTAGTTGATCCAAAAATGATATCGTCTATGTAAACTTGTACTAGTTGAATATCATTTTTATTTCTTTTAATAAAAAGAGTATTATCTACTTTTCCAATTTCAAAATTTGATTGTAATAAGTAAGATCTTAATCGATCATACCAGGCTCTAGGAGCTTGTTTTAGACCATATAAAGCTTTCTTAAGTTTGTGAACATGATTTGGTAATTTTTCATTTTCAAAAGTGGTGGTTGTTCAACATATACTTCCTCTTTTATAAATCCATTTAAAAAAGCACTTTTAACATCCATTTGAAATAGTTTGAAATTATTATGATTTGTGAAAGCAAGTAGAATCCTAATGGCTTCAATCTTGCAATCGGAACAAAGGTTTCATCAAAATCTATTCCTTCTTCTTGACAAAAACCTTGAGCAACTAATCGGGCTTTATTTCTAACTACCTCTCCTTGTTCATTCATTTTATTTTTATAAACCCATTTAGTTCCAATTATAGTTTTATTTTCAGGTCTAGGAATAAGTTCCCAAACATTATTTCTAGTGAACTGATTTAATTCTTCTTGCATAGCCAAAATCCATGTATAATCAGTTGATGCTTCTTTTGGATTTTTGGGTTCGATAGTTGAATAAAAGCTACATTACTCATTTGATTTAGTTGATTTCTAGTTTTAACAACAGATTGCATATCTCCAAGTATATTTTCAATAGGGTGATCTTTTAAAAGTTTAGTCCTTTTATTAAGATGATTAATTTCATTATAAGTTTCAGTTGACTCTAGATTTTGAGTGATTAAATCCTCTTCATTATTTGTATCTTTAAATTTTTTGAAATTTTCATCGAACGAAACATGCATTGTTTCTTCGATGGTGTTAGTTCTTAAATTAAATACTCTATACGCTTTACTTTTATTAGAATACCCATTAAAGATACCATTGTCGGATTTAGGATCAAATTTATCTAAGTTATCTTTAGTATTTAAAATAAAACATTTACTTTCAAGAATTATGAAATAAGATACTTTAGGTTTCTTTCTATGAAGAAGTTCATGAGATGTGTTATCACTTAAAGGTCTAATTAAAATTCTATTTAAAATATAACAGGTAGTAGCAACTACTTCTATCCAAAAATTCTTTAGTAATTTACAATCTGAAAGCATAGTTCTTGCACACTCTTGAATCGTTCTATTTTTACGTTCTAGTACTCCATTTTGTTGTGGGGTTATTGGAAATGAAAAATTATGAGTTATTCCCTTTTTATTGCAGAATTACTCAAACTTTTCATTTTCAAATTCACCACTGTGATCACTGCGAATGGTTATAATTTTTAGAGAAGGTTGATTTTGAAATATTTTTGTAAAGTTCTTAAAACATTCAAAAGTATCACTTTTACGTTTCAAAAATATTGTCCATGTAAGTCTAGAATAACCATCTACAATTACAAAAACATATTTACTATGACCTATTGACAGAATTTGAGGTGGACCAAATAAATCAAGTTGAAGTAATTCAAGAGTTTTTGAGGTTGAAATCCTATCTTTTAATTTAAAGGTACTTTTTCTAAGTTTTCCCAATTTACATGCATCACATAGATTATTTACTTTAAAATTCATTTTAGGAAGACCTCTTACTAGATCATGTTTAGATAGTCTAGATAAGAGTTTGAAGTTCAAATGACCAAATCTCTTTTGCCAAAGCCAAGGGTCACTTGTATCTGTCAACAGACACAGGTTATCATTTGAAACTTTCATACTAAGAATATAAATATTCTTTTTCCTAATTCCTTCAAATATAAAAGTTAAATTATTATCTTCAATGTGACACTTATCTTTTCAAAGTTAATTTTATATCCTTTATCGTAGAGTTGACTTATACTTAGCAGATTATGTTTTAGATTCTTAACTAGCAAAACATTAGTAATAATAGAAGTTTCTGAGTTACCGATTTTGCCGATGCCAATCACATATCCTTTTGAATTGTCTCCAAAATTAACAAGTCCTCCGTCTTTATATATCATATCATTCAACATATCTGGATTGCCAATCATGTGTCTAGAAAATCCACTATCGAGTATCCATTTGTTCTTTTTGATCTGCAGAATTTATCCATTGTGGATTGATTCCTCAATTCCCATAAAGCATGTTTCCTGCGCGTCAAACGATTTTGGTAGACAACTTGAATTTGAACATTGATTATATGCAGACTCAAGTGACAATGACGATCTGAATATTTCTAAACTAGTATTAACAAACATAGCCATTTTAAAACTTTTTCAAAAATCAGATTATGAAACTTTGAAAACCTTGCTCTGATACCAAATGTGAGAAATGCGGATTAAGGATCTTAAGGCTACGATAAACAATAGAGGGGGTGAATAGTGTTTTATAGAATTATTAAATCTTTTTGAGTTTATGTTAATTTAAACACAAATGTATGCAATATTCTGACATAGATATGATCATAGAATCAAACACAGATGCAAATATAAAGTAAAACCAGTAAAGGAAAGAACACATCGGATTTTATACTGGTTCGGAGTTACCCTACATCCAGTCCCGCACACAAGTACGAATTTCCTATCAAAAACAATCTTTACAATTACACCCTCGATATCAAGGCAACGAGGTGCACCCTCCAGATTCACAATCCTCTGGGTAGAGATACTTGATTTCCAAAGCTACAATCACACTTTATCTCGCTTGATTGATTTCCGAGGCCACAATCACACCTTTTCTCGTTTAATTGATTACAAAGAAACCTATAACTTTGAATAGTACTAAAAATCTTGTTGAGATAGTGATAGAGAATCAAACCAGAAATGATCTAGTTAGATTCGACGTTGATTTCGGTAGAGTAATGATAAGAATATGTATATAGAAATGTGGAAGAAGATGAGGAGTGAAAAACCATAAAATCTATATTGCAACTCATTGAAAACAGCCCCTATTTATAGAAGAATAACAGCCATGCCTATTCGTGAAGAGATATGACGAATAGACACTTCTTTAGAAATTTAAATTTTGAAACCAACTGACACTATGTCGACATGGGTAGGTTGAGCATGTCGACATCCCAAAGGAATTTTTAGTGGTTTGTTTTTCTTTGAAAATAACTTCTATCTTATACTAAAATTATTTTAAATTTTATAAATATACTTGTCTATAGTTAAATTACATAAGTAAATATATAGAATAATGCATATAAAATTTTACTATAATTTTATATTTAAATCTAAGTATAAATATTTAAAAGTTAAAAAATATTATTACTAAAGATAGTTTAAAACTACGGATAATTTGATTTTGAAATTAAAGATTATTTTGATGCTAAAAGAATTTGAAACCAGGATAGATGTTTTTGATGCTTTTAAAAGGAAGATTTTGAAATCATTTTGAAACCAAAATAATTTTGTAAAAACATTTGAATAAAAGATTAGCGGATACAAAATAATGTTCCATTAGATTTTTCGTAGGTTCCATCCCTTTAACAAGCTCGAAGTGGATTCCATTCCACGAGTAAATTGGATTTTAAGATGCCAGTGCTTTTCTAGGAGTTTTAACAAAATTACTAATTAAAAAATTAAATTACTTGAAATCTTGAATTCTTGATATTCTTGATACTCATGAGTCTTCAAACTTGATATCTTAAATCTCTATATTGTACAGTCTCCATTCTTGGTACCTGCATGGTTAAATCCTACATATAAATATATTTCTAAACTATAATGTTAGTATTTATATTTTCTAATCCATTCTAAGGTTGTCGTCGTCAAAATCATCATCTCACGGACTAACACACAAAACGTGAAGAAGGATAAGTGTGCTGCTACAGTCCACGCAAACCATTGTCAAATCCTCAGACTAACCCGAGGATCATAAAAATAATTCATACGGGTCAAACTATTTCTAATGTGAGTGAAGTGAGATCTATGGAAAATGAATAAGATAACCAATGTATATAAAGGTAAAATGTGCCACATTATAAGTCAACATGGGGCATAGGTGTTTGTGTACCAAATATGGAAAAAAATTAGTTTCGTATCATCTCATTATAAATAAGTGATAATTTTAAATAAAAATAACGTATGTAACTCAATATGATATAAACTCTAATTATCATATGTAAAGCAATATGATAATAAATAATTTTGCACACACATTTTCCAAAGATACTGGACTTTCCAAATCAACTTAAGCATTTTCCACTATTATATAAAAAATGTAATAAGATGGAAAAAAATTGCATTATGGGAATTATGGGATAAATATAACCCTACTCATATAAATATACCGGATAAACAGATGCTAGTATTGTAAAATCATAGTGGCAGAGCTCGAGCGCATGCGGAGATATCAGCACCGTAACCTACCCATAATGCCATTACACATCTGGCGATAAATCCAAGATAACCAAGACGATCGAGGGAGAAGGCCATATGCCACCCATTCACGGAACTACACCTAGGACCCCCACGTCTCCATCCATCATATTCCGTGATCCGCCAATCGGGATCCCAATCGAAAAATAAAATTACCCCTATGTAGCAGACCGTTAACCATTCGGTGTGGAAGGGAAAATGACATACCACCAATTTAGGTAGTGATCTTGAATCAGGTCGGCTAAGATGGAGTTTTGGCCCATTGGTACGAAAGATTCCAATCTATCCCAATGCAATCAAAGAGATTTAAAATATATTACTTTATTATAAAATTATGACATAAAATTCAAAGTTTTTATAATGTCAAAACAATTTTTGAAATAAAAGTCAACCATAAAACATTCTCCAAAAATCCATTATTAAACCCAGTATATTTCTCATTAGTTAAATAAAGATTAGTAAAACGCTTGTTCATAGATGGAAATATAACTAAATCCCAGTTTCGCATTAATACACAAGTACCCCATAATACTTATGCATCAAGACGAAACATAAAAATTTCATTTCTTGGACTAAAATTATTTAAAGTTCGTTAAGCCAAGAAAAATCCATGACTATTATTAAATTTAAAAGAAAAACTACATATGTTTTTGGTGTGCAAAAATACTTTTCAAAATTTAAAAGCAAAACTACATAGACATTTCGAGATGTATGTTATATGCGTCAACAATCTACTCCATTCAACATTCAAGTTTAAGAATTTTTCAACCAATCATATTTGTTTCGACTAACGACTTTGTAAACAACTCTTGTTTTGTTTTTGTTTTTTTTAATGAACCATAGACATAAGAACAAAAACATGTTACCTTAATCTTTTTCATTCAATTCATTTTATCAAATTCAATACTTAGGTTTACATGAAAGCTCAAGATATAAAATAAAAAGGAAGAATCAAAACTTCACTCGCCTAAAAGTCCAAATAGCAATCTTCAAGCCCTACAACACCTAGCTTTTTGATTGCTTCTCCTTCACCTTCCAATTACTAACAAGAATCATAAAAACACTAAATAACTATTCCTAAAAACAAAAGAGAGACATAATAGAATTGATTTTGGGATACTTGCAATAGAAATTTGGAATCTCCTTCTTTATATTTCTAATTTTTTTTCTTGATTGAGAGGATTGTGTTACAAAGAGTTTTTTTCTTCTATTTCTATTTGAGAAATGATACGTACAGTTTTCAGAAGTGAGAAATGAGAGGGGTGAGGGGTATTTATATCATGATGCCCCTATCTAGAATCTCCTCCCAAAATACCCCCTTAATATATTATTTCTTTTATGTATTAATAAAAAAAATCATTTTATTTAGTCTTTAGTCTAGATTTTTATGTTTAACCTTATTTTATTCACTTTCTAGACCTTTCATGTAAAATATCTCACAAAACCATTAATTAATTTATTTATTTATTTTCCATTTCATATAAAACATTTATTTCTTTTCTCTTTAGTTTTACGAAAACTAACATAAATCTTTCTTTTATTTTACTTAATGCACCTTTTACATTTAATTGGATGTTTTTGTTTTGTTTTTTACAAAAGTCGTTCATTTACTAAAAATAAATTTCATTATTAAAGTGGAGATTCAATTCATTGCATCAATTACATAACAAATTGATTCATTGATCATTTATTTTCCTCTCATCCAAATTAATATTTTATTTCCATTTGTTTGTCTTTTATTCTCATTCTAAAAATATTTAAATATTTATTATTACTACTACCATATTAATTATCAATTCTTTTTTATTTTAATTTTTATTTATTTATTTATTTTTAGTCGATTTCCAATTTAGTATCCCTAAATATCGGGCTATTACAGACTTTACAAAAATCGCGTCCTCGCAATTTCTTCATAAGGGCGATGTCAGTAACTTTATTAGTTGATCCAAATTCTAACAAAATAAGACATACCTTACTCGAGCGCCAAACAATTCAGGATAATACCTCTGCATCGATTCCTATATTTCCCAAGTGCAGTCCTTCGAATTACACGACCACTGCACCTTGACTAAAGGAACCACTTTACTACGCAACTTCTTCATCTTAGATACAATGATACGAATAGGCTCGCGAGTATATGTCAAATTAGGAGCAATCATAAGCTGCTGCAATTGCTTTGCTCTATCACCTCCTCAGAATCCCTTAAACATTTTCTCTTATGAGACCTATGAAAGACGTTTTGCACACTCGATAAGTGTTCAGGTAGAGCAACTCATAGGCCAGCTTTCCAATCCGCTCTATGAAAGGATAAGGTCCAATGAATCTAGGAGAAAGCTTACCAGTCTAATTAAACCTCATTACGCCTCTCAGAGGAGTCACCTTCATGAATACATGATCTCCAACACTAAACTCCAAGTCTTTCCTGCTTTAATTTGCGTAGAACTTTTGTCTGTCCTGTGCCTCTTTCATCCTCCTTCTTATTAGCTCTACCTTTTATGCAGCTTCCCATACAATGTCTGGACCAAGTATCAACTTATCTCCGGTCTCTAGCTAGCACATAGAAGATCTACATGGTCTTCCATACAGTGCTTCAAAAGAAGCCATGCCTATACTCGATTAAAAGCTATTATTGTATGCAAACTTTACCAAGTATAGATGATCCTCCCAAAACCCTCCAAAATACAAAATACATTAGCGTAACAAATCCTCCAACATTTTGTTGACCTGCTAAGTTTGTCCATCAGACTGAGGATGATAGGCTGAGCTAATATTTAATTTCGTCCCTAAAGCTACTTATAAGCTCCTCCAAAATCCACTGGTAAATAATGGATCCCTATCACAAACTATAACTCTAGGTACATCATGGAGACGTACAACTTCCTTCACATATAACTTCGCCAAATAAGGCACAATCCTCTTCGACTTGACCGAGATAAAATGCGCAGATTTCGTCAAACGGTCCACCACTACCCATATACTATCATGCCCTTGCTTCATTCAAGGCAAGCCAGAAATAAAATCCATAGACCATTAAACAAAGCATTAATGAAATACTAATTGGATCACATTAAAGGATTTATATAAGTGAACCGTTATAAAATTTAAATTCGCTTATACCTGATCCCAAATCCATAGTAGAATCTCCAAAGACTAAAGAAGACTGCTAGGCTTCGGGTGCTCGTATCTCACCAGTTGGCAAGTAATACAGTTCTTCACATATTTACCTATATCGCACTTCATACCTTCCTAGTAATACAGACGCTTCATCTCCATATACATCTGGCTACCTCCTAGGTGAATGGCATATTGCGAACAATGGCAGTCATTCATCACCTAACGCCGAAGTACTGCAATATTTGGTATAAAGGCCCTGTCCTTTTTTCTCAAACATCCCTGAGCATCTAACTCAAAACCTTTTAGATCATCAGCCTCTCCTCCATTCTTCATCCGATGAATACGGTCTAAAGCAACAGAGTCTTTCTTCTAAACAAGAGAAATCCAATCCATAAGATTTGGTCTCATAACCAAACAAACCAACATCCTCCTCGAGCTATGAGTGGGCATACTATAACAAATCCCACTAGAAGCTAACACCTCAAGGTCATGCCATTTATCCACCATCACTGATACAACTGTCTGGTGTTTCTAGCTGACCATCTGTGACACGATTTCCTCTTCCAGGAGTATACTGAATATCAAAATCGTAGGTTGTCAAAAACTCCAACCATCTTTGTTGGCGCATGTTCAATTCCTTCTAGGAAAATAGGTATTTCAAGGGCTTATGGTTTGTATAAAGAACAAACCGCTCACCCATAACATAATATTGCCATAACTTCAAAGCAAAGACTACTACTGCTTAATCCAAATCATAAGCAGCATATCAAACATTATTGGGCCTCAACTGCTCAGATGCATTACTACAAATCACACTTTCTGCATAAGTGCTACTCCTAGGATTGACCCACTAGCATTTGTATAGACCACAAGATCTTGATTACCCTTTGGAATCACCAAAATTGGAGCATTAGTGAGCATCTCCTTCAACTTAGAGAAAGCTTCTTCAACTTATCTGTCCACTCATACTTGACTCCTTTCCGCGTCAGCCTTGTCAAGAGAGTCACTGTTATCCTTCCTTTTGGCAAGGCGGTGACACCAAAAAATTAAATGGAAACCAAAGGCAGTCCTCCTTGATTGCCAGTTGTACACAGGTTCACTATGGATATCGATGAATTTTGTCCGAGTCCGAATCAAGCTACAATTGACAAGACATGACAAGCGAAGCTATGAAAGCCAGCATTACAAATTTCAGGTTAATCAGAGTCCGTATGCTCAAGATATGATCGATGCAAAATCAAACATTGTTCTCGTTCGTATCTATCGGGTTTAGCGCAATTCATATCGATTGAATCACAGGCCTTGTTCGTAACCATAAAACATATACTATTTGTATCCATCAAAAAACCATAGTTCGAATCAATCAGTTCAAATCCATCGCACTATCCACCTGTTCGAATCGATCGAGTTATCACTTGTTTGTATCCATGCCACAGTTCAACTTCGTATCGATCGACTGAAGGTAATTTCGATCGGTACGAACAAGACCAGGTCCACCAACACAAGCAGAATGACTTCAACCGATGTGAACAATGCCATGGTGATTCAAGTTGAACAAACTCACTCTGATCGATATGAACATCATACTACTAATCGATACGAACAACATACTACTGATCGATTCAAACAAGGAACATGCATAGAGGAGACTCTATCAATTCGACATGAACTTTGATCGATCCTAAAATCAAATGCCACTTCAACTTGCAAGCATGTGATCGATAACGATTCGAATTGATCGATACGAATGTATCGAACTAAGCAGCCTGCCCAAAAACCAAAGTTTGCATCGATCATAACTTGCAACCCACAAGTCCAAATTATATGAAATTTTCACTGGATTTATGTACAACCTAAAGAATGTTCACGCTCGATTTCGACTCAATTGGGAAAAATCTTGATCGATACAAAATTCATTCGTATCAATCATGGATCGAGTCAAAATCAAATGGGATCGATCGCATAGGCCCGCCTACGTGGCAGAAGAGGTCTCCCGAGATCTGAGCGAGATATTTGTAGCTCACGCCTATAAATAGTATTCTAGAGCCTACATAAAAGGGATTTTTGGCTCTTCTACGTCCGAAATCTACCGGATTCATCATTGTACTCGGATTTTGCTGTTGTAATCAGTTGTAACTCGTTGTAATCAACAAGCAAACTTCAATAAGATTATCAACTTTAAAGTGGACGTAGGACGGATTGCCGAACCACTATAAACTCTGTGTTCTTTACTGTTTTCATCTAAATTTTCTGAGTTCATTATTAATTCTCTACGTACTAGTCATCAGTGATCTGTGATTGTGAACTAGTGCTTTCATTGGCAATTGGGTGTTTGTGACCAATTTTGGCGCAAACAGTCACAATCTTGGATAAATCTTTAATTAAATTCCAGTATTAACCAGCTAATCCCAAGAAGCTTCGTATCTCAGTAACAGATTTGGGTCTCTTCCAATTTTGTATGGCATCGATCTTAGAGGGATCCATAGCCAGACCGGCTTCGAAGACTACATGGCCCAAAAACCTCTACTCCTTCTGCCGAAAATGGCACTTGGAGAACTTAGCCATTATCTTGTGTTCCCTTAAGGTCTCCAAAAACAATCCTCAAATAACCTTTATGCTCTTGCTCAGACTTGGAATACACTAGGATGTCATTGATGGAGACTAAGAAAAATCAGTTAAGATAGCTTCGAAATATTCTATTCATCAGATCCATAAAATATTTAGGAGCATTAGTAAGTCCAAACGCCATTACCAGCCATTCATAAGAACCATAACGAGTGTGAAAAGCAGTAAGAGGAATACTGTCTTTCGCTACTCTTAGTTGATGGAACCCAGTGGCTAAGTCCAGTTGGGAAAAGATCTTTGCTCCACTCAACTGGTCAGAAAGATCATCGATATGAGGAAATGGATACTTATTCTTTATAGTTAGCTCATTAAGCTTCCTGTTGTCAGTGCACAAATGAAGAGAGCCATTAGCCTTCTTTACAAATATTATAACAGCTCCCTAAGGAAAGTTACTAGATTAGATAAATAGCTTTCCTTCCAATTCAGTCAACTGCTTACGAAGTTCCTCCATCTCGACTCGAGGCATACGAGTGGGTGGTCGACTGACTAGTTGGGCTCCAGGGATAAGATCTATGCGGAACTCCATGGCTTTCTTGGGCGATAAGCCTGTAACAGGCTCAAATACATTACCAAAATCCCTGATAATGGGTACTTTGGCTATCTCATCATCCTATTGCGACTCCATGGAAAAGAGAAGCATGATCATTAGAGCTCGGTGTATTTAGAGTCACGTTAATAAGCCCTTTATAGGATGGATGCTTCAAAGTTTTAGCTCTGTCTAAGCAGAAAAGATGTGTCTCATATTGATCCAACCAATCCATCCTCAAGATAATCTCAAAGTCAATTTCTTACACACATGAAGATCATAGGAAAAAGATAGTCCGCATAAGGAAATCTCAAAGCCCTTACATAACATTCCAAGTGTTGCAAATCCACCAATAGGAATCGCAACCCTTAGAAATGTCATGAGTTATACAACTTCTAAATCATATCTATCAACTAACTCCTTAGGTATGAAAGAATGCGAGGCACCAGTGTCAAAGAGTATATGAATAAAAGTATCTCTAAAAGGGATCTTACCTTCCATGACTGCTACTTGCTTTCCCTTTCTCTGGCTCGGACCACGATCACATTCAGCTGAGTTGCTTGCTTCTTCTTCGTAAGCTGTGGACAATTGTTCCTTAAATGACAAATCTGGCGACATTCTTTGCACTGCCTCCCGAAGAAATCATTTGCAAAATTCCCCTTCACTCCACACTTGTAGCATTTCACTCCAGTTTTATGTTGCTTCTGGAAGCCTAAAGCCTGACCCTTCATTTGCTTCTTCTGAGGATTCTGCTTCTTCCTAGGGAAGAACGGTGCTTTCCTCTTAGGAGCAAAGCTCTGTTTGTTGGGTGGTGTATCCTCACCTCTTTCCCGATAAAAATCTTCATACCTCACAGCCAAATCAACTATCTCATCAAAAGTGGAGCAAAGCTGAGTCAAGAGTTGCTCCCTCAACTTCTTATGCAGACCATCCATAAATTTCTGATTCTTTTTGAAAGGAATGTTGACTGAACCATGCCCGTACTTAGAGTGGGAGTTGAAGGTGTTGGCATGCTCCTTAACTATTGTATCCCTTTGCTTAAGCACAATAAATCTATGAGCAAGGATGGCCTTTTCTGCCTCAGGAATTAACCTTAGGTCAAATCGTTCCCTAAATCTCTCCCATGTTAGCTCAACCTTGCCTATCACAGCACTAATCACATTAAACCAGTCAGAGGATCCACCTTGAAGGAAGCTAGAAGCAATCTGGACCTTCTGACGGTCCGTCACACCCATATGTTCAAAAACTCGCTCACAAGTCTTCAACCAAGCCTGAACTCCTTCCACACCTTCGTTTCTATGGAAGGGCTTCACTCCAAGACCCACAAAGTCCTTACAAAAACAAACGAAATCAACTCTAGGAGCAACATTAGGAGAGGGTGCGACTTGTGGCATGTTCCGCGTCAACTCTAACCACTACTCCATCGAGGTCTCCCAGCCATCTTTCTCACTGCTCTACTATAGTAAGAAATGTTATTAAGCTAGAATTTAAATAACTCTCACACTAGAATGTTCAAAGATTTGGGGTTTTGGTTTAAGATATGTACAACTGTTATATATCATAGGAGTGATATTGAAGGTCTATAAGCATGTTCAAAGTTTCTACTGCTTTGTGCTAACCTATATTCTAGATATACTATGTACTATTTTTAACTTGGGCTCTGATACCAACAATGTAACGCTCGGCCCTATACCCATACCTACCAAGAGCAATACTAAGTATTACTATCGAAAAGCATGGAGAATGGGACTTGATAGGGCTTAATGTTGTACTTATTCCCTTGAACTAACATTGGCATGAAAATTTTTATGAACTTTTAACTTACCATTCATGCTCAATCTCGGTTCAAAGCAATGGTACAAGAAAAAATTTCCTAGGCACATAATACAGAATATAATAGAATATATAACTTAGCATAACAATAACAGCATAATACATAATACATATCATAATAGTAATATCCATAATACATGATACCACCCTCAAAATACATAATAGCATGCATACCATAATAGATTACTAACTACTACTAAGTCTAAAGGTTCATAGTCCTAAACCCTAAAACGTGGAAAATGATAAGAGTGCTGCTACAGTCCATGCAAACCTAACCTGCCAACAAATCCTCAAACTTACCCGAGGATTATAAAAACAAATCATATGGGTCAGACAAATTCTAGTGTGAGTGAAGTGAGATCTGTGGACAATGAATAGGTTAACTAATGTATATAAAGGTAAAATGTTCCACATGTATAAGTCAACATGGGGCATAAGTGTATGTGTACAAAATATGGAAAAAATTAGTTTCACAATCATTTCATTATAAATAAGTAATAATTTTAAGTAAAAGTATCGTATGTCACTCAATACGATAAAACTCCAATTATCATATTTAAAGCAATATGATAATAAAGAAGTCCGCACACACATTCTCCAAAGATACTGCGTTTTCCATATCTACTTAAGCATTTTCCACTATTATATAAAAGATGTAATAAGATGAAAAAATTGCATTATGGGAATTATGGGATAAACATAACTCGACTCATAAAATTTACCAAATAAACATGTGCTGGAATTGTAAAATCATAATGGTAGAGCTTGAGCTCAAATGGAGACATCGAAACCGTAACCTACCCAAAACGCCATAACGCACCTGGAGTCAACCCATGATAATCAAGATGGTCTAAGGCGAAGACCGTATGATACCCATTCATGGAACTACACGTGGGACCCCCACATCTCCATCCATTATAGTCTGTGACCCGTCGATCGAGAATCCTGATCAAATGATAAAATCACTCATATGTAGCAGATTGTTGACCATTTGGTGGTAGAAGGGCAAATGACATACCACCGATTCAGGTAGCGATCCTGAATCAGGTTGGCCAAGATGGAGTTTTGGCCCATTTTTAGTGACCCAGGAATTTTAATGATTTCTAATAACATAATTAACTAAAAAAGTTCATGAAAATTAAACAAAAATTGGTAATGAAAATTGATGTTTGGAGTACGTCTATTTAAACATAGCAAAATTCAGAAAGTTAGTTCTATTACGTGATTTTCAATTTAAATTTAAATTAGTTAATTTGATGGAAATTAAATATTTTTGAAACCTGAATATTTTTACATAATGAAAATAAAGTTGTTTTCTAAGTGAGACGTCATATTTCATTTTGCCAAATTTGGACCGCTCAAGCTACGTTTATCTTATTTTTGACGTTTTAGCAGCATTTTCGACAACGAAAAGTCGAGTTTTGATAGTTTGGTCATATCACTCATATCTGTGTATGATTCTATTGGTCTTGTCGTGCTAATCTCTACAGTATATTCATCCTGTATGTCGGCGTTCGGTATGCAGCGAAATCCGTGAAATGGTTAGCCATATCGGTACCCATTTTGGTCTTTTGGGTTTCCTTGTGATCATTCATATACCCACCATGAGAAAATTAATGGTCATTTGCTTTTATTATTTCATATTTCCGGGAGTGATCATTTGGCTTTTGCAATTCCCTATATTCATTACATATTTACAGGTTTATTTTTTCTCTGTCCCTTCTTTTCGTTCGTACCGTTTCATTTGAAAAATAAATAAATAAATAAAAGATCAAAGAAAAGTTTATAGCAGAGAAAATGGCATGTTTTTCTTCCCTTTTAAACCTTCTTTCAACGAAGCTCGCTCGTCCCTTCCATCCACCTACCTCGTCCATCAAGCAATAACCCACTCAGCTACAGCACCCATTTCACAGTTCACCTGATCCCACCCGCCTCCCTGCTCTTCTCATCTACCACCGAAACTGGCCACCATCCCTCGACCTGCCATCCACAAGCTGCCTACAGATTGCCGAAACCCACCCGAGACCATCCTCTCAAACATGCATTAGCACTTCATCTCTTGAACCACTCATAGCCGAACATGACCACTAGCCTCCCTCCGATCATCCACCCTCCTTCGCGTCCACCATCACTCTAACCGCCCCTTCACTGCTACGCATCCCACTATTCCACCATCCTCCATCTCCCTTTTTCTTCGGCCACTCCAGACCCTTACCACCCTGGCCTCGCCTATTCCAAACAGCCATCTGCATTCACCGGCCAACTACCGAGCCTTCGGCCACCTCATCTACCACCCTGACAGCCTCACCTCATAGCAAGCTCCCCTTCAAGCACTACAACAGCCTATTTCCCTTCATGCACATCTTTCCTCTCTAGATCTACCGCCTAGCTCTGTCGTCCCTTCATCATCCTATCACTGAGTGAGCAACCACCTTGCCGACCCGCTTCCACCAGTAGCTTGGCTCCACTGAGCACGCGGGCAACATGTATATATGTGTGTGTGTGTGTATGTACATATACATACATACGTACACACGCACACACACACACACACACACACACACATATATATGAAGCTCACGTATAATGGTTTGTGAAAGCTGAAGCATGGCTCATCTCACTTCTGCCACCTTTGCTCACGTCCTTCCTATTGTGCCACTCACGCCCTTTTGATGTACTCACCCCTGACCCACCATTCCATGGCCATTCCCTTCTCCTTGCACCTATGCTGCTTTGCAAATGCCATAACCCCAAGCACCCTAACTGCCTATACTACCATATCACCCACTGACAAGCCGTACAAACCCACAACAGCCACCAGTGACTTTTCCGTCATCTTTGAGAACTATGAATCGCCAATCACCTTTCCACCTTACCACCGATCACAACAACTCTTGTTAGCTTCTCTTTCTATTGTTTAAAAGGAATATATATACATATTATATATATATATATATATATATTGTCGATACATTGATTTCTAGTTATAATTCAAGTGTTTTACCGCTGTCCAGAATTTATCACAGTAATTTTACTGCTTTGTCGCTATCCCGTTTGTCAATTCGTCGTGTATTCATGTCCATTTGCTTTCGTTCCCATTGTTCTCTAGCCTCGAAAGGTGAACGATCACTCACGATTAACATTTTTATGTTTAGTGGATTGATTTCACATGACATGACGATTTAAATATGTTGTTACATTTGAATTAGCTAGAAATTAAATCATTAAATATGATATGTTGATATTTAAATTTGTTAATCCATGTTAATTGACATATGACACCATGGTATGTTGAATATATATTTATTTAAATGGTTAATTATGTCATATTTGCCATTGGTATGTTATGTTATTTTATATTATTATTTTATTGTTCTCACCCTACAAGTTCCCTATTAGTTAGGAAAATCCCTATGGGTTGAAATGATATATACCCAAATGACATTATAGATTAGGGGAAATTTGTTAAGGTTTGAAATGATAAACCCAAGCAATTTTATTGATTTTTGAAATTTGGGATTGCGTGTTAAAATGATATACGCCCGTAAATATTAATTTATTGTGAATAGAAATGATAAATATTCGTATCACTTAACCACACGATAGAAAATTGTATATGGACACCGTTGGACTATTTTGAAAAATGATTTCCAGAATTTTTAAAAGGAAAGTATATGGGTTTTAATAAATATGGATTTTAAAAATATAATATAAATATTTTATTTCAATATGTGTAAAATTTAGATTTTAAATTATATGTTTGGAAATTTTGAAAATTTTAAGTTAAGTACTAGAAAATGTAAATTTTAAGATTTTACATATAGTTTTACTATTTTTAAAATTTATTAAATAAGATTTAATAAAATAAAATATATTTAACAATAATTTTTAATTTAATAAAATTTAATATAATAAGATTTAATAAATTTAATTTAATAAGTTTATATAGAATACATTTAATTATTTAATTGAAATTATATTCACATTTTAAAAATAGATTTTTGTAATGACTTAATAAATTAAAGTTGGAAAGATAAATAAAATTGATTTGTAATTTAAATTATTTAATAATTGAGTTTAATAAGTATTCAGTAGAAATTTATTGATTTTTAGGTTTTTAGGATATGATTTTATAGCTTAATGACTTGATTTAGATAAAGGTGATTTAATGAAAAATTATAATTTAAATAAAATTGTAACTGAATATTAATTTTTGATTTAAACTTGTAATTTGAAATTTTATTTAAGTACTTATAAAAAGGTGATTAAGTGAATAATATCAAATTAAATATCTTTGTAATTTGAGAATTTATTTAAATGATATTAAAAATGATTAGGTCAATAATTTCAAATTTAAATAAAATTAAACTGGAATTTTGAAATATAAATGAAATTTATAAATTGAGTTATTGTAAATTGTTGAATATTTAAACTTTGAAACCTAATGAATTGGAAGTGGTTTAAATTTGTAGTTCAAACTTGGATTTGAAGTCGACATACATATAAATGGTTTTAGTGAGAATTTGAAATTGTTGAACTATGATTGATTTAAGTTGAATTTGGAACTAAAGCTGATTAGAATTGATGTGCGAAATTGGAAGAAATAATTCTAATTTGAAACTATTTTCGATATAAACTATTTTTAACATATGAACTATTTTTAATATAAACTATTTTAAATCTATAACCTATTCTAAATATAAATTATTTTTCTATTTCAATTTATGTAAACTATTTTCAATATTTAAACTGTTTAAGTTGAAACGGTTATGATTCAGATTTAATGGAGTTAAATGCGAATACTTTGACATAACGATTTCGAAAATGAATATGATTTAAAGTGATATGATTTCGAAAGTGTTACGATTTCGAAAGTGAATATGATTTCGAAATAAATGATGGTTTTGAAAGTTATATGATTTTGAAATGAATACGATATTTTGATATGGAAGTATGAACTTCTTGGAATGAAAAAAATGACCACAGTGTGAAATAAGCGTTTGGCTGTTAAAGAGACCAGGATCGAATATTGTCATACTCTCTGCCAATACCGAAAACTACTTTAACAACCGTGCACGTGGTGGAGATTCCAGAACGAAGTAGGATGGTTTGGCGAACAATTCTGTATGAGGTATTAACACAGTCCTGACTTCCGGGAGTCATCTTGATATGGCTAAAACAGGATCTATACCGGGCCAAGTGGGGTCACTCCTCTATAGGCACATTTCCCATTCTATTACTTTGTGATTTGATTAGGTGCACCTTTGATTTGGGAATGTGTCTCGAGGTGGGCTGTAGTAGCTGTTATGCGTTACCACTAGTACGGGAGTGCAAACGGTAGAATCTTACCTTGAAATTGCCTCACGTGCCTTGTCACATGCCTTATCGCGCCCTCTACGAGTTTGGTTTGTGTCATACTATGGACTGCTCCGTGATAGCCCATCAGTTTGGTGGAGTTTACAGTACTGTATAGACTACAGCATTTATATAAATATTGTTAATGGGGATATGGGTAATGCCTTAAGGCTATTTTAATAGTTTGCTTTACTATAGACATTATCAAAGTAGCATATTGTACTATATGTAGATAGTTTCATGGATCCTTAAAAGCATGGGAATCTCAAACATCTTTTTAGTTATATTGCATTTCATTTGACATTTCACTTGAGTTGGTTTACTAGCATAAGAATGTTAATCCGCTCTTCAGTGTTTGCGTTTTCTTTATGCTCGGGTCAAACTGAGTGTCACAGCATTTGAGACTCACCTTTGGAGCTTGGAATTTGCTTGGAGATGTATCTTCTATCTATTCTGCTTTCAGTTACTCTAGTTGTTTATATTCAGACTTTTCAGTTGGTTTGTATTAGTGACTTCTATGTATCTGAAATTTCTGTTGTATTTGATTAAGACTTGATGTTTCCGTAGTAGTTTCATGAACTACTATTTATCTATTCCGCTGCTTATTGTTATATTACTCTGTGTCTGTGATACTATGATTAATTTATTTACTATATATGCTAAGTTTTGAGCAACTCAAGTGTGACATGTGTGGACGATTGTTGATTTGAATGGTTCGAAATAGCGGGTCATTATACCATTGGTACGACAGAGTCCAACCTATCCCAACCCAAAATCAAAGAGATCTAAAATATATAATTTTATCATAAAATTGTCCCATAAAATCGGAAGTGTTTATAACGTCAAAGCACTTTTTGAAATAAAAATCAATCATTGCAACATTCTCCAAAAATCCACTACTAAACCCAGTATATTTTTCATTAGTAAAATAAAGATTAGTGAAACACTTGTTCATAGATGGAAATATAACTAAATATCAGTTTTGCACTAATACAAAAGTACCCCATAATAAATTCATCAATACAAAACATAAAAAATTCATTTATTGGATTAAAATTATTTAAAGTTCGTTAAGCCAAGAAAAATCCATGACTATTTTATTAAATTTAAAAGCAAAACTACACATGTTTTTGGTGTACAAAAATGCTTTCAAAATTTTAAATAAAACTTACTTCTTGTTCAAAACACGTATTGGTCGGAAACATAAAATTTTTTTCCAAAAGTAATTTAAATTAATTTTTTTTTCGCTGCAACACCTTCTACAGCAGCCCGCTGCACCATTTGCTACAGCGCTTTGCTTAGTTGTTTTTTCTTTTCTTTCTTTTGACTGAAATGTTAGTGGTCTATTTTTAAAATTTTGACATGACAAACTTCACTACTTAGACATTTTGACATGCATGCTATATGTATCAAAAATCTACTCCATTCAACATTCAAGTTCAAGAATATTTCAACCAGCCATATTTCTTTCGACAAACAACTTTGTAAATAACTCTTGTTTTGTATTGTTTTTTTTATGACTCACAACCATAAGAACAAAAAACAAGGTATCTCAATTCTTTTTCTTTCAATTCATTTTATCAAATTCAATACTTAGGTTTACATTAAAGCTCAAGACATAAAATAAAAAGGAAGAATCAAAACTCCACTCACCTAAAACTTCAAATAGCGTTCTTCAATCCCTGCAGCAGCTAACTTTTTGATTGCTTCTCCTTCACCTTCCAATTGCTAAAAAGAATAAAAAACCCTAAATAGGTATTTTTAAAAACAAAAGAGAGACATAATAAAATTGATTTAGGGATACTTACAATAGGAATTAGGAATCTACTTCTTTATATTCTAATTCTCTCTATTTTTTTCTTGAATGAAAGCTTAAGTTACAGAGAGATTTCTTTCTTCAGTTTCTGTTTGAGAAGGAAATGATATGTACCGTTTTCTGAAGTGGAAATGAGAGGGATGAGAGATATTTTTATCATGAAGTCCCTCTCTAGAATGTTTTCCAAATAACTCCCTTAATATATTATTTTCTTTTATTTACTAATAATACATAATCATTTTATTTTGTCTTTAGTCTAGATTTTTATGTTTAACCTTATTTTATTCACTTCTAGACCTTTCATGTAAAATATCTCACAGAACCATTATTTTATTTTTTCTATTTTTATTTTTATTTTTTTCCATTTCATATAAAACATTTATTTCTTTTTTTCTTTTTATGAAAACTAACATAAATCTTTCTTTTGTTTCACTTTAACAAACCTGTTGCATTTAATTGAATGTTTTTGTTTTATTTATTTATTTTTCAAGAAAAGTAGTTCATTTACTAAAAAGGTAAATTTTATTACTAAATTGGGGATTCAATTCATTACATCAATTACATAACAAAATGGCTATTGATCGTTTATTTTCCTCTCATCCACATTAATATTTTTATTTCCATTTGTTTGTCATTTTATTCTTATTCCAAAAATATTTAAATATTTACTATTATTACTACCAAATTAATTATCAATTGCTTCTTTTGGTCGATTCCCAATTTAGTACCCCTACAAATCGGGCTTTTACAATCACTTTACACTTATATAGAATTTTTATGCATGTTTAGGTATTTGCACGGATATTTGCATAGCACAATCATAAATTCATGCTAGGATTGAGCTCATTTATAGCATGTCTACGGTACGTAATCACATTGCATTTTGGATTAAGTAGATGATGGTATTGATAACTTAGTTATATAACATGGACATTATTGCGCGTTACGTTGTTCGACCCTTGAAAGATTTCAGAACGAAATCCTTTTTAAGAGGGAGAATGTAACACCTCATAAAATCAATCATAACTATAGAAGTAAACGAAGAGAAATTCAATTGATTATAGGTTATGGATAAAATTGGAAATTTTATAAAATTTGGAATTTGACTACAAAAGCTATTCCATTGCATTAGTTGTGAAATTCTAATCTGATGTTGAAAATGAAGCTCAAATGAAGAAGATATTAGCATTTGTGCGACGACTCGACTTCCAAATACCAGGAAGTCGCATCGTTAAGAAGAAAGGAAGGGATAGAAAAGAAATAGATAGAAGAGAAGAAAGAAACAACATATCAGAATCTACACGCGGAATGAATAAATTATATTAACCACATAATACTTTACATAGTTTACAACAAATATCAGAGTACATAGATATATAATACATTCTAGACGGTTATAAACACTTGTCTAGTTATACAACATAACACAATACAAGAGAACAACTCAGAGAACCACACAGCGGAATACTAGATATCTACATGCGGAAGCCTCCTGCTTCATTTGCTCCTCCGTAATCCGTCAAAGCAAATCTGAATCCTAACCTGAATTCCCTTGAATACTCATAAAAATTTGAGTACCCAAGAGTTTATGAAAAACAAAAATAAACTCCGGGTCAGACATGGGTCTGGTGTGAGTAACAGGTTAAAGTTGCTTAACTTTCAAAAACCTTTTGGAAAGAAACGTATCACGTAAGACTTCCCACACATAAACATGGAAAAGTTTTTACCTTACGCTAACCAAAACATTTGATAGGAAATCCGATGATATTATAATAGTGTCTAGGGTTTTCAAATAAATAAGAAAGAGCCGAAATTGTTGCATCTATTAAATTCCAGCTACTAGCCACAAAAGTGGGTAATACAATCAAAACCGTTGGCACTTATTGGATTTTCGATTCCATACAATGGCAGGGCTATTGGGGTACCGCCCGTCACAGTACGTGGCCTAGATCAACGTACCGAGGATCACTCCCGAACCCCTGCAACACAAAGCCGGACCCATTCCTTACTGAATAATTCCGAACAAGACAACCCCGTGGTTGTAGCTAGCAACCACCCATATAGTCGAATATAAAGGGACTTCTAGACAGGGATCAATCTTGCTCTCCAGTGGGCGCGACCCACGAAGCTTTGCTGCACCTCCCCTGATTTTGCCATTCCCGGTTGATGAGGCTTGAGGCTACGATTACCTTTATAGGACATATCACTTAGAATGCTCATCGTCCCCCTGACGATGTGCTGAAAGCATTCAATCCATACAAGTTCGTTCCGGGTTTGAACGAAACCGAAGGCATTATCTCATTACACTCATTTTGGAATCACCCTCAGAGTTAATGACAATAACCCTTGCACTCTGATTCACCATCTCGAATCTATAAGAACTAATTCCGTCAACTCATTACAGAATCACCCACAAAGTTATATTGACTCGTAGTCCTTACACCTCGAGTCTTCACAAAGCTCCATATAAGATTCACGACCTAACGTTATTTGGAATCGATGTGGTTTTCGGATATCCAAATATGGAAACCCGATCCTGGTCTCATCGAAAACCAAAGCGTGTCTTTTAAGGTCCAAGTTGTTTTAAATTTTTAAACAATTTAATACAATATCTATATATACACAGATAGATAATTCATAAATCATAACTGATGATCAACATTATCATATAACAGGTAACCCACATTATCAATATCAAATAAATATTCCATATATCACCATCACAATAGATAACCTATGTTATCATCACCATACAATCAAACATTTCATACCACACAATATCATTTATCTCATTACTGAGATCTCAAAGCATCCAAGTCAATCAATGACATCCATTCATACATAAGCAAAGATTTACTCATACCATAATATAATTAATTTAAAATGAATTAAATTAACTATCTCTAATTAATTTAAAATGAATTAAATTAATTACTTCATCTTTAATTAATTTAAAATAAATTAAATTAATTACTTCACCAATATAAATCTTGCTTACTTAATTATTTAATTGATTACAATCAATTAATCAATCATAAATTACTTACCTTAATGAATCACTCTTGATTAATTACCCCTAATTACATTCGTGTAATTATTCTTAATTAATTTCACAAATTAATTATTCTCAACTAAATAGTAATTAACCTTTAATTACGTCAATTAATTAATTAATCATAATTAATTATCCTAATCCTTAATTAATTAATTAATTAATTATCTTTAATTACTTATTATTGATTAGTTAATCATAATTAATCAACTTTAATTACTTCAGTAATTAAAATAATTAATGATCCTTAATTATTCCTTAAATTAATTACTCTAAGTAATTAACTAACTTAATTACTAAATTAAACCAAATTAATTATCCTTAAATTAATATCTTAATTAATCCCTTGATTAATTATTAAATAATTAACCCAAATTTCTTCATACTTAAACATCTCCACTTAATTACAAAACATGTAATTATTTAACAATTACTTAACTAAGTAATTTCCAAAACTTTAATTACATAAAGTAATTATTTATAAAACCCAAGTGTTTAAAATTAATTAAACTTAATTAATTAAAAATGAACAATCATATTAAATTAAATTAATTACATTAAGTAATTAATTTCCTAGTTACTTTATCAATTAATTACACTCAAACCATTTATAAATGATTATTATTAAATTAATTAATCTAATTAATTATAAAATTAACTACATTAATTAATTGTTAAATAATCATGGTTAATGACCTTCACTAACCATCCTCACATTATTTTATAAAGTAATTAACTTAAATTAATTACCATTTAAATTATCTTTAATCATTCATTAATTAAAGTTAATTATTAAATTAATTAACCTTAATTTAAAACTTAATTACATAATTAATATTCATTTATCATTAATTAATAACTTAATTAATGATCTTAATTATAAATTGATTAACCATTAATCAATTATTAATTCCAAATTTAATTAATTAATTAAATTAATTAATCAATCATAATTACCTTATTAATTAAATTAATCCTGAAATATTAATCTTAATTAAATTTTCAAGATGAAACATAACTAATTATGTTTTAAAACAATTTAATTCAAAACTAAGTACTTTTGAACTTACCCTTAAATTTCAATTTAAATTCAAGTTTAAAATTATATAAATTTTAAACTTATCAAAGTTTTAAATAATTTAAAACCTTTTAAAATTTCAAATCAAACAAATGTTATATAAAAATTTTAAAGTTAATTTCATTTTAAACTTTTAATAACTTAAATTTCATTTTAATTTAAAACTTCAATTTAAACCTTCTTTAAAAATTTAAACCTGAAATTCAAATTCAACTTTTAAATTCCAGATTTTAATTAACCTTGAATCTATTCATATAGTTAAAATCTCATTATTAAAAAGTTTGAACTATTTTATCATCATGATATAGTTAATTAAGATAAATTTTTAAACTTAAATTTCTATTTAAAAACTGGAATTTGAATTTAATTAGAAACTTAAACTTGCATTTGAATTTAAACTAAAACTTTACTCTAAACATAAAACTGCAGATTTAAAAAGTTTAAAAAGAAAACTCAGATTTTTTTTAAAAAAAACAGTAAATCAGGTTTCAAAACCTGGAATTTGAATCCAATTCAAAAATTCAACTTGAATTTGATTTTAAGCTTAAACTTTCTTTAAACAAAAACAACAGATTTTAAATTTTCAAAAAAACCCAGATTTTAAAAGTTTAAAACCCATATTTTTAAAAACAAAACACAGTTTTACTGTGAAATCTGTAAACTACAGGTTGACCCGAGAAAACAAAATTTTGCTTCGGGTTTTTCCCCCCATTTACTCCGAGTTCCACATCAACTTACTTCGAGCCATCCTCACAGATTTCCCTGCAACACACCCAATCCAAAATAGATCCCCAGAAAACATGTCGCCGTGCATATGCACGGCGATCACCGCCCCCTGGCGATCATCAGTGATGATCCAATAACTACATGTAACCCATCACTACTCTAACATCAACCCAGATCAAACAGAAATCAAAGAATTCAAAATAACCCCAAATTTTAAAACCTGGAAAATTTATTTACAGGTTTCTACTCAATTCTGTCAACCGCCGTAGTTCGCCACTCCGACCATCTTGATCTCCACCTCTCTGGCCTCGCACTCCTTCACCCATCAACTACACGCTCATCAAAAACCAAAACACTCGATCAACCTTATGTCCCGAAATGATTGATCCTTTACCCCAAATAAAAACTAGGGTTAAATTCTAAAAATCCAAAACTGCAATCAATCTACAATTTATATCCACTTGTTTGATTTTTCTGAGTATCTTCAATACCTACTCCATCACTCAGAAGAATTCCAGGATTTCTTAATTCAAAAATCAATAAAATTTGCACAAATTCCTAATTTTGTTCAAGAACAAACTACTACTGAAACAACACTTAAAAATCCTGATACTTAATTTAAAACTCAAGTTTCAGTTTATAGGTTTGGTTTGTATTACTGCATTACCATATTATTTTGATTAGGTTTGAAAAAAAGAATAAATAAAAATAAACATGCAAGATGTTTTCTGCTTTTACAGAGGCAATTAAAAAAGAAAAGAAAACAGCATGCATACCATACATATTCATAACAATAGTTATTCATAACATATGAATTTAGCTATTCCATTTTAAATAAACTAGTATGCAACCATTTAAATTTTTAAAATTAAAAGGTTACTCACCTTTTTACCAATGCAGAGCTCAGTTGTTCCTTAGGAAATATGCAGGAGGCAAAAAAATTACAGACTTTATAAAAATGCAGGTGATTATGCTAGACCCTTTCTACTTTAACTCCTTTTCATATGTTTTCCATGACTAAGATGCTTGCATGCAGGTGCTATCACTTCCCAGTTTTTTAAAAATAGGATGCAGAAAAACAAAAGTGTGTAGGCTCATCTTTGAATTTTGCAGATTGACTTGAATTTGAGATATGCTGAGTTGATCTTTGGTGGAGTATGCAGGTTTTTGTACTTGAGGATGATCAGATTTATGAACAGAATGCAGGTTTTTTTCTGAATTTTTAATATGAAAATGAATTTGATCTTTTAATATGCATATGTTGGATTTCTTTTTAAGGAAATGCAGATTGATTTTTAATATGAAGATGGGTCTGATTTTAGAAGTTTTGAAGATTTCTTTTGATTAAGGAAAAAAATGAACATGCAATATGAAATGAAGATGCAAACTTAACTAAATGTATTTTCAGATTTACTAAAATAAAAAGAAAATAAAAATTGAAACTAAATTTTAACACTTGTCATAAATTAGACACTTGTCTATTTACTCTTTTAAAAATGCAACACATGTTATCCTTTAAAGATAATTAGTATTTAAATTTACAAAGAAAAGTGTGTGTTAGCTTAAATTAAATTTGTTAGTTTATATTTAACATGTGTATAAATTTATAAATGAAGACAAACTATGTTTACAAAACTTACACAAATAAGAATTAAAACAATTAAACAATTTAAGATTTTATACTTTTGAATTTAAATTCAAACTAGATTCAAAAATCAAATATTTTCAAATCAAGTTATAAATATAAATTCAATTTGAAATAAAAACTGCAAATCTTATTTAAAACTTATTTATAAAAGTCATTACAATATCAATATTATTTTTATAACTCTCTTATTATGAAATTAAAATCATTTTACAAGAGATTTTATTTTTATTAAATAAATAATCCAATTTATTAAGTCATGAAATCATTTTGTTAAATTTATTCTAAATTTAAAACTCAATCCAATTTAATTTAAAAAAATTCAATATTTTTTTTTCTAATCAATTTTAAGATCATATATTTATTTATGAAATAGTTTTAAAAACTCAACACTAATTAAAATCAAAACTTTCAAATTTATAATGTATATATTAGAATTTTAAAACATGATTTAATTATTAAATTAAACCAAAATCATTTATTTAACTTTGAAAAGCTTAAATATTAAATAAAACAAATTTTTCCAAAATACTACAAATATTAAACTAGCAAATATGCTTTATTTATTAAAATTAAAACAAATGCTAATCTATTCAAAATATAAACCATATATTTATATTGTAAATAGAAATCCATTTATATCATTTAAAAGATAAAATAACCAATTTAAATATTTATTGAAGAAGATTATTAAATTTATCTGAATAATTATTAACAGAACATCAATATCAATTTAATTTTAACAGAGATTATTAAATTGATATTGTCAAAAATTCCTGGATGTTACAATCCTTCCCCCTTAAAAGAATTTCGTCCTCCAAATTTAAAACAAAGGTAATTTAATAATCTTATTATATTCTAATTTTAAAAACACAAGCATATATCAAACATATGCTAATAACCAAAACAACCAATTCAACCAATCAAACAAATCTAATTATCCAGACAAAATTCTGGATAGAATTTCTTCGACTCTAATCCACAAAATCTCTTCAGACATTCCTGGGCTATCTACAACCTTACCTGATCATCTCAACCTACGCTGATGCTTCTAGAAACAAACTAGACCAATCAACACAACAAAATGATCTCCAAAAGATCAACCAAAACCAAGAACTCAAACTCAACTCCTCAACGTCAGAAGACAACAACTCACTTCTCCTGTCCGGGAAAAGAAAAACAGATACACTTCCAAACTGCTTTCACTGCGCAACTCTGATCCGAAGTAGAAGAGAATGCTTGAAGAAGAACACTAGCACAAACAGGACAACACACCCCAGAGACATGATTCAACAAATCCATAAGAAAATTTAGAAGTTTCTCCAAAACTCTGAGCTGCTACACCAACTCAATCTCCTGGAACGATTCTACTATAAAGCTGAATCACCCGTTCTACTCCTGGAATTCCAGTCGATAAGGAAACTCAACTTCCAGATGCGAACAAAACTCTGACTTCTCTGAAGACATCAGAAAACTCAGATAACCCAAGAAAATACTCAAACAATCGCAAGTCACTTTTGCGATCCACTAAACCAAATCCAAAGAAAAACTGTTCTCCCTTAACCAAATTGAACAACTTAAACTTAACTGGCCAACCTATCGAAGAAATGGGTCCACTCAACTGCTTCTGAATTCCATTTCAGAAAAACTGCTAAGCCAAAAGATCTCTTGCCAACACCGAGAACATTCCAACTACACTGCTGCCACATATGCCAAAGAATTCCCAAAACAAAGCTCTTCGAGAAACTTGAACCTCAAAGCAAACAGAAACTCAAGCTATCCACAGCCACAACACCGCAGTAGACTCACTTACTTAACTTGTTCCAAAGAAAACATCTTCAGGAACATCCATAGTCACTGCATCTCATCACGCAGCTACTACTTCCTGAGGTATTCAAAATACCATCACTTGCTTCTGCCCAACCAACAGATCCAAATACTACTCATCTATCTTCAGAGATAAACTCTGAACCTTAACAGGTTACCTTCAGAGCTCAATGAAGTCCCTCATCACTACAGAACTCACTCGAGACGGTATTAGGTCTACAGTATCGACAAATACACTTCCAACCTCAAACATTCAAACTCCAACCAATGGTAGTCGTGTTACACACACTACTACCCCATCTACCTTTATAACTTATATTGGAAAACCTGAATGGGCAACCCAACCGATAGGTAGAAATAAATATATATATGCACATATATATAAAAATTACAAATACGCTCTCTCAAGAAAGACATTACTATAGAGCCTAGGTATTCACTCAACCTAATGCTCCCTAAAGAATGATATACTTCAGAGCCTAGGTATTCACTCAACCTAATGCTCTGATACCAAATGCGACGACCCGACTTCCAAATACCAGGAAATTGCATCGTTAAGAAGAAAGGAAGGGATAGAAAAGAGAATAGATAGAAGAGAAGAAAGAAACAACATATCAGAATCTACACAGCGGAATGAATTAATTATATTAACCACATAATACTTTACATAGTTTACAACAAATATCAGAGTACACAGATATATAACAAATTCTAGACGGTTATAAACACCTGTCTAGTTATACAACATAACACAATACAAGAGAACAACTCAGAGAACCACACAGCGGAATACTAGATATCTACACGCAGAAGCCTCCTGCTCCATTTGCTCCTCCATAATTCGTCAAAGCAAACCTGAATCCTAACCTGAATTCCCTTGACTACTCATAAAAATTTGAGTACCCAAGAGTCTATGAAAAACAAAAATAAACTCCGGGTCAGACATGGGTCTGGTGTGAGTAACAGGTTAAAGTTGCTTAACTTTCAAAAACCTTTTGGAAAGAAAGGTATCACGTAAGACTTCCCACACATAAACATGGAAAAGTTTTTACCTTACGCTAACCAAAACATTTGATAGGAAATCTGATGATATTATAATAGTGTCTAGGGCTTTCAAATAAATAAGAAATAGCCGAAATTGTTACATCTATTAAATTCCAGCTACTAGCCACAAAAGTGGGTAATACAATCAAAACCGTTGGCACTTATTGGATTTTGGATTCCATACAATGGCAGGGCTACTGGGGTACCGCCCGTCACAGTACGTGGCCTAGATCAACATACTGAGGATCACTCCCGACCCCCTGCAACACAAAGCCGGAGCCATTCCTTACTAAGTAGTTCCAAACAAGACAACCCCGTGGTTGTAGCTAGCAACCACCCACACAGCCGAATATAAAGGGACTTCTAGACAGGGATCAATCTTGCTCTCTAGTGGGCGCGACCCACGAAGCTTTGTTGCACCTCCCCTGTTTTAGCCATTCCCGGTTGATGAGGCTTGAGGCTACGATTACCTTTATAGGACATATCACTTAGAATGCTCATCGTCCCCCTGACGATGTGCTGAAAGCATTCAATCCATACAAGTTCGTTCCGGGTTCGAACGAAACCGAAGGCATTATCTCGTTACACTCATTTTGGAATCACCCTTAGAGTTAACGACAATAACCCTTGCACTCTGATTCACCATCTCGAATCTATAAGAACTAATTCCGTCAACTCATTACGGAATCACCCACAGAGTTATATTAACTCATAGTCCTTACACCTCGAGTCTTCACAAAGCTCCATATAAGATTCACGACCTAGCGTTATTTGGAATCGATGTGGTTTTCGGATATCCAAATATGGAAACCCGATCCCGGTCTCATCGAAAACCAAAGCGTGTCTTTTAAGGTCCAAGTTGTTTTAAATTTTTAAATAATTTAATACAATATCTATATATACACAGATAGATAATTCATAAATCATAACTGATGATCAACATTATCATATAACAGGTAACCCACATTATCAATATCAAATAAATATTCCATATATAACCATCACAATAGATAACCTATGTTATCATCACCATACAATCAAACATTTCATACCACACAATATCATTTATCTCATTACTGAGATCTCATAGCATCCAAGTCAATCAATGACATCCATTCATACATAAGCAAAGATTTACTTATACCATAATATAATTAATTTAAAATGAATTAAATTAACTATCTCTAATCTCTAATTAATTTAAAATGAATTAAATTAATTACTTCATCTTTAATTAATTTAAATTAAATTAAATTAATTACTTCACCAATATAAATCTTGCTTACTTAATTATTTAATTGATTACAATCAATTAATCAATCATAAATTACTTACCTTAATTAATCACTCTTGATTAATTACCCCTAATTACATTCGTGTAATTATTCTTAATTAATTTCACAAATTAATTATTCTCAACTAAATAGTAATTAACCTTTAATTACTTCAATTAATTAATTAATCATAATTAATTATCCTAATCCTTAATTAATTAATTAATTATCTTTAATTACTTATTATTGATTAATTAATCATAATTAATCAACTTTAATTACTTTAGTAATTAAAATAATTAATGATCCTTAATTATTCCTTAAATTAATTACTCTAAGTAATTAACTAACTTAATTACTAAATTAAACCAAATTAATTATCCTTAAATTAATTTCTTAATTAATACCTTGATTAATTATTAAATAATTAACCCAAATTTCTTCATACTTAAACATCTCCACTTAATTACAAACATGTAATTATTTAACAATTACTTAACTAATAATTTCCAAAACTTTAATTACATAAAGTAATTATTTATAAAACCCAAGTGTTTAAAATTAATTAAACTTAATTAATTAAAAATAAACAATCATATTAAATTAAATTAATTACATTAAGTAATTAATTTCCTAATTACTTTATCAAGTACTTACACTCAAACCATTTATAAATGATTGTTATTAAATTAATTAATCTAATTAATTATAAAATTAACTACATTAATTAATTGTTAAATAATCATGGTTAATGACCTTCACTAACCATCCTCAAATTATTTTATAAAGTAATTAACTTAAATTAATTACCATTTAAATTATCTTTAATCATTCATTAATTAAAGTAATTATTAAATTAATTAACCTTAATTTAAAACTTAATTACATAATTAATATTCATTTATCATTAATTAATAACTTAATTAATGATCTTAATTATAAATTGATTAACCATTAATCAATTATTAATTCCAAATTTAATTAATTAATTAAATTAATTAATCAATCATAATTACCTTATTAATTAAATTAATCCTGAAATATTAATCTTAATTAAATTTTCAAGATGAAACATAACTAATTATGTTTTAAAACAATTCAATTCAAAACTAAGTACTTTTGAACTTACCCTTAAATTTCAATTTAAATTCAAGTTTAAAATAGAATAAATTTTAAACTTATCAAAGTTTTAAATAATTTAAAACCTTTTAAAATTTCAAATCAAACAAATGTTATATAAAAAATTTAAAGTTAATTTCATTTCAAACTTTTAATAACTTAAATTTCATTTTAATTTAAAACTTCAATTTAAACCTTCTTTAAAAATTTAAACCTGAAATTCAAATTCAACTTTTAAACTCCAGATTTAAATTAACCTTAAATCTATTCATATAGTTAAAATCTCATTATTAAAAAGTTTGAACTATTTTATCATCATGATATAGTTAATTAAGATAAATTTTTAAACTTAAATTTCTATTTAAAAACTGGAATTTGAATTTAATTAGAAACTTAAACTTGTATTTGAATTTAAACTTAAACTTTACTCTAAACATAAAACTGCAGATTTAAAAAGTTTAAAAAGAAAACTCGGATTTTAAAAAAAAAACAGTAAATCAGGTTTCAAAACCTGGAATTTGAATTCAATTCAAAAATTCAACTTGAATTTGATTTTAAACTTAAACTTTCTTTAAACAAAAACTACAAATTTTAAATTTTCAAAAAACCCAGATTTTAAAAGTTTAAAACCCATATTTTTAAAAACAAAACACAGTTTTACTGTGAAACCTGTAAACTACAGGTTGACCCGAGAAAAAAAAATTTTGCTTTGGGTTTTTCCCCCCATTTACTCCGAGTTCCACATCAACTTACTTCGAGCCATCCTCACAGATTTCCCTGCAACACACCCAACCCAAAATAGATCACCAGAAAACATGTCGTCGTGCATATGCACGGTGATTACCGCCCCATGGTGATCATCAGTGATGATCCAACAACTACATGAAACCCATCACTACTCTAACATCAACCCAGATCAAACAGAAATCAAAGAATTCAAAATAACCCCAAATTTTAAAACCCGGAAAATTTATTTACAGGTTTCTGCTCAATCCTGTCAACGGCCGTAGTTCGCCACCCCGACCATCTTGATCTCAACCTCTCCGGCCTCGCACTCCTTCACCCATCAACTACACGCTCACCAAAAACCAAAACACTCGATCAGCCCTATGTCCCGAAATGATTGATCCTTTACCCCAAATAAAAACTAGGGTTAAATTCTAAAAATCCAAAACTGCAATCAATCTACAATTTATATCCACTTGTTTAATTTTTCTGAGTATCTTCAATACCTACTCCATCACTCAGAAGAATTCCAGGATTTCTTAATTCAAAAATCAATAAAATTTGCACAAATTCCTAATTTTGTTCAAGAACAAACTACTACTGAAACAACACTTAAAAATCCTGATACTTAATTTAAAACTCAAGTTTCAGTTTATAGGTTTGGTTTGTATTACTGCATTACCATATTATTTTGATTGGGTTTGGAAAAAAGAATAAATAAAAATAAACATGCAAGATGTATTCTGCTTTTACAGAGGCAATTAAAAAAGAAAAGAAAACAGCATGCATACCATACATATTCATAACAACAGTTATTCATAACATATGAATTTAGCTATTCCGTTTTAAATAAACTAGTATGCAACCATTTAAAATTTTAAAATTAAAAGGTTACTCACCTTTTTACCAATGCAGAGCTCAGTTGTTCCTTTGCGAATTTGCAGAAGGCACAAAAATTGCAAACTTTATAAAAATGCAGGTGATTATGCTAGACCCTTTCTACTTTAACTCATTTTCATATGTTTTCCATGACTAAGATGCTTGCATGCAGGTGCTATCACTTCCCAGTTTTTTAAAAACTGGATGCAGAAAAACAAAAGTGTGCAGGCTCATCTTTGAATTTTGCAGATTGACTTGAATTTGAGATATGCTGAGTTGATCTTTGGTGGAGTATGCAGGTTTTTGTACTTGAGGATGATTAGATTTATGAACAGAATGCAGGTTTTTTTCTGAATTTTTAATATGAAAATGAATTTGATCTTTTAATATGTAGATGTTGGATTTCTTTTTAAGGAATGCAGATTGATTTTTAATATGAAGATGGATCTGATTTTAGAAGTTTTGAAGATTTCTTTTGATTAAGGAAAAAAATGAACATGCAATATGAAATGAAGATGCAAACTTAACTAAATGTATTTTCAGATTTACTAAAATAAAAAGAAAAGAAAAATTGAAACTAAATTTTAACACTTATCATAAATTAGACACTTGTCTATTTACTCTTTTAAAAATGCAACACATGTTATCCTTTAAAGACAATTAGTATTTAAATTTACAAAGAAAAGTGTGTGTTAGCTTAAATTAAATTTGTTAGTTTATATTTAACATGTGTATAAATTTATAAATGAAGACAAACTATGTTTACAAAACTTACACAAATAAGAATTAAAACAATTAAACAATTTAAGATTTTGTACTTTTGAATTTAAATTCAAACTAGATTCAAAAATCAAATATTTTCAAATCAAGTTATAAATATAAATTCAATTTGAAATAAAAACTGCAAATCTTATTTAAAACTTATTTATAAAGGTCATTACAATATCAATATTATTTTTATAACTCTCTTAT
This sequence comes from Allium cepa, assembly GCA_030765085.1. Taxonomy (NCBI): domain Eukaryota; kingdom Viridiplantae; phylum Streptophyta; class Magnoliopsida; order Asparagales; family Amaryllidaceae; genus Allium; species Allium cepa. Next base: position 596,071,750 of record CM060928.1, read on the forward strand.
TATTAAATTAAAATCATTTTACAAGAGATTATATTTTTATTAAATAAATAATCCATTTTATTAAGTCATGAAATCATTTTGTTAAATTTATTCTAAATTTAAAACTCAATCCAAATTAATTTAAAACATTTCAATATTTTTTTTCTAATCAATTTTAAGATCATATATTTATTTATGAAATAGTTTTAAAAACTCAACACTAATTAAAATCAAAACTTTCAAATTTATAATGTATATATTAGAATTTTAAAACAAGATTTAATTATTAAATTAAACCAAAACCATTTATTTAACTTTGAAAAGCTTAAATATTAAATAAAACAATTTTTTCCAAAATACTACAAATATTAAACTAGCAAATATGCTTTATTTATTAAAATTAAAACAAATGCTAATCTATTCAAAATATAAACCATATATTTATATTGTAAATAGAAATCCATTTATATCATTTAAAAGATAAAATAACCAATTTAAATATTTATTGAAGAAGATTATTAAATTTATCTGAATAATTATTAACAGAACATCAATATCAATTTAATTTTAACTACAGATTATTAAATTGATATTGTCAAAAATTCCGGGATGTTACAATTTGAAGTTTTCATATTTAAATTAATTTACTTTGAATTCAAATGAGTACTTAAATTTAGAGTTTGAATTTAAAAATTAACTGTGATTAGATTTAGTGGTTAAGTAAATGTTAAAGTTAATCGTTAATGTTAAAATTAAATTAAGGAATAAAATATTATGCAATGGAAAATAATAAAACTTTCCCAAAACAACATAAGCGGTCAGCCTCTAGACCCGACCAGTCGACCCTTAGCAGTCGACCACTCCACAGGATGGAAGCTAGGTTTTTTATAGTTAAACACTCCATATTTATCTGTTTTCAACCTAGCTACATCATATGGTTTTGGTATGTTTGAACTTCTATAAATAGAACTGTACCCTCTCCACTTTCATCGCAAATATTTTTGGTTCATCAGCGAAGCTTTATTAGTTTATCTCTTCTTAGATTCAGAAAACTCCAATGGATTTTCAGGTAAGAAATCCTAATCTATTTATGTTTATTATTTAATTTCCATACCTCTTCTCCTTCAACCTTTTTGAATCTAATATATATATATATATATATATATATATATATGTTCCTTATTTTTTATATCAAAGAGAATAGATATGAAGGAGATTATAATGGGCGTTGCAAATCAATAGAGAAGCAAAGATAAAGACCAACTATGAGTGAAAATCTTAATTTTTCTATTTTAGTAGTTGAGTAGTATAGTTTGGATTTGATATAGGCATTAGGGAGTTTTGGATTATGAAAACATCATATTAAAAATCCTCGACATTCCCTCAAAGTGAAATGTCAACTATTAGAATTGGAATCTTAATTATTTTGTGTTAAAATAATGGAACTACACCTAGGACCCTCATGTCTCCATCCATCATAGTCTATGATCCGCCAATCTAGAATCCCAATCGAAAAATAAAATTAACCCTATGTAGCAGACCATTAACCATTTGGTGGTGGAAGGGCAAAATGACATACCACCGATTTAGGTAGTGATCCTGAATTAGGTCGATAAGATGGAGTTTTGGCCCATTATTACGAAAGAGTCCAATATATCCCAATGCAAAATCAAAGAGATTTAAAATATATTATTTTATTATAAAATTGTGCCATAAATGTGATATCCCGGAAATTTTGGCAATACCAATTTAATAATCTGTGTTAAAAATTAAATTAATTTGATAATAATTTTTAATAATATTTAAATTGATTTCATAATCTTCTTTTAAATAAATATTTAACTTATAGTTTATCTTTTAAAAGCTAATTTAAATTGTTTCTATTTATATTGTATATATGTATATATTTGTATATATTATAAATAGATAAGCTCTGTTTTAAATTTAATAAATAAAGACGTGTTTTCTAATTTTAATATTTCAGATAATTTTTTTGATTTAATTTAGTATTTAGCTATTAAATAGATAAATTTAATTTGTTTAAAAATAAATTCTAGCCTAGATTTAAATTTAAATAAAAAGATTGTTTTGTTCTATTTAATTTAGCTTTATAAAATAAGTAATTTATATTTTGAAGAGATTGCTTCTTTTATAAATTATTTTAATTTAATAATGAGTTTTATATAAACAATATTAACAATGTAATGTTTCACAAATGAATTTTAATGGAAATTGTTATTTCAATTCTATTTGTAAAGGGAAGCTATGATTTGGAATATAAAATAAAATCTTTCAAGAATGTTTAAGATAAAATAAATTTTATAAAATATTTAAACAAAGCAAAATAAAACAGCTATGTATATAGGATGTAAAGAATTCCCGGGCAAGTGAAAACATTTGTATGTAACTTGTAAAAGTTTTGAATGCAAGAACAAATCAGGTAAGTATAGAAGCAAAACATGTAAAATAAAATGCAAGGCTAAGAAAAAGAAACATAAATATCTATGTAAAATAATAAAAGTAAACCTGGCAAAGTCATAAGTATGTTGCCTGTAAGTAAAAGATGCAAAAGTAAGAAAAAGAAATGTGTATGTTGCCTAAAAGATTTAGAAATGAAAAGTAAAGATAGCTAAGAAACAAAATAAAAGCAAACCTGATTTGTGTAAAATAAAATTTTAAGACTAAGGCTTGTAGGTAGTTTGTAGTGCAAGCTAATACAAAGTAAAGTTCAAAACATATGCAGGTAAGTGAAATGCAAAACAAAATATCTAAGCATAAAAATAAGTAAGTTGAGACATAAGGTACATCCACATTAAAAGCTTTCATCTCATCTTTTCTCATTTCAATTCGTTCAAACCAGAGAAGAACCATATTGCTATTTTTTTATACAAACTTAAATATAAAACTGGAAACATTACTCAACAAAAACAAGGAGATTTGGAAGATTGAAAGCAAAACTGTTCCCAGTTTTAAAGATTAGGCTGTTTCAAAACAATGGTGCTCTGTTCCTAGTAACGACCCTGAATTTTGAGCAATTTAAAATTGAAAATATTTAATAAATTTTAAACATTTGAATGATGGTTTGACTTGAATTTCAAATTTTCAAAATAATTTGGCGATTAAATTTTAGAATTTAATCTATTGAAAGTTGAATAAAAAATTTGAATTTGACTTTGGAGTTTGAAATTAAATATTGAATTTATATTTAAAATTTAAACTAATGACTTAGAAAAATAATTTGGATTTAAGGATTTTTATTTATTTAAATTAATAAAGGATGGTTAGTTTTAATAACATTTTTTCTTTAGCTTAAATAAAAAGGAATGAAATTTTAATCAATACAAAATAAAATAAATAAATACACTTAGTTAAAATTTTAACAACAAAATTAAACAAACAAAGTAAAAAGAATTTATACAAAACAAATTGAATTCGGAAAAAAAAATAACATGCTTTCTTCTTTTCAGCATGTTTTCCTCTCCTTTAATCACGCCATAATCTAAGCCTTCAACCACGCCCAAAATCACGCACCCTTCCCTTCAAAGCATGGCCGATACCTCCTTCCTCCATCATTTCGAAACGAAAGAAAAAAATAGAAAAAAAAACAAACGAAGAAAAATAATGGCTGCCGTTCTTTACCCTCATTCGTTCTTCTTTGCCACCAAATTAGGGCTTTCGTCCTTCGATACAAATTAGGGCTTTTCAAAAAAATCAGAGACGGCTCCTTCGATGATCGAGTTCGATCGTTGCTTGTCTCTTCGGGTTGCGCTCGCGACCGCTTCAGGCAAAGGTGAGTGTTCCACTCACATCTAATTCATGCCTCATGCTTAATTAAGGTTCGAGTTCTGTGATTTTGTTTGATTCTTTACTCTGAAACTGCTATGACTTCGACATTGTTTTGACCCAATGTCAATCATCTGTAGTTTTCGTAGTATTGCAATCATTAGCTTGTTTTATACATTCACCGTACATTAATAAATGTTGTTCAAATTCGTGACTTTCGTTGTTTGAATTCTTGGCTATCGGTGGAATTCTTTGACATTTGATTTTGATGGCATAGTCGAGATGATTCCTGACTTGTTCTTGCTGTTCAATTTTGCCTTGCCTTTATTTGTGCTTGCTGCAGTTTAACCGTGGCTTTGGCACTGGATTTGTTCGAACTTGTTTTAGTTGAACTTCGACATTGACTTGATAATGTCTTCGAGTTCTCGGTTTGATGTACTTGAGTCTGCATCCCTGATCTCTGTTGTATTTTTGATTCTTTGTGCATTTGTGTGCACTGTCGAATGCTGCATGCTTCGTGATTTGAAACTGCTACCATCATTTGCTATCTGATGCATTTCATTTTGTAACTATGTCATTTTCTCTGTTGGCTTCGGCATGACCATGTTTCTGAGTTTGGTTGAAATCCGCAGGCAGGATTTTGTGAAAACATTTTTTTGAGGAGAATTTATTTTGACTTTGTAATTTCGTTAAAGCAATATATTTTATGTGTTGCACTGGCTCGATCCATTTTAATGTTGATTGGCCTTTGCCTTTTTGCGCCTGCACTGTGCTTTAGTGATATTTGCTGATTTATTAATTCACTTATATTATTTGGAGTCCACTGTATCGTGTGCTCGTGATGCAATGCGTTTGATTAAATTTTAAGTTGTATTGAATCATGGTAGTAATTGAGCATTGTCACAATTTCGTTTAAGAACTTTTGATTTGAAAAACCTGTTGTCTGCATTGAGTTATTTTGCTGTGCATGTAGTAGTGCATATTATTACACTGCTTTGAGTCAGGTTGCATACTCTATGTGTATTCCTGAAAATGCAATGGGGTTTGATATTTTTGAAGCTTGCACTGTCTCGCACCTTTTGGCACTTCTGTTGCATTTCGTTTTATTGTTGGTTGGTCAACACTTGTTGTTGTAGTTTTCACTGCAATCTTAGTTTGAATATCAAGTTGCACTCATATATGTTGCTTGGTTGGTCTGCAACTCCTTGCAGCCACCTCTATTCCATTTTAGTCCCCATGCTTGAACTTGATTTGTTGACGCTCTGTTAGCTTGGTTCATCTCAGTTGATTACATTGGTGACTGACACTGCTCAGTTGCTTGTATCAACCCCATTTCCAGGTTACATGTAATCTTGTTGAAGTTAAACTGTTGCGAACCAGATCATTTGAATCCGTGTGATATTAGATTCACTGTTTTTCTATTGCAGCGTGGTCATTCACTTGTATTATACATGTGTCATTGTATTTGTGGCGTCATATTCATCATATATTATCACTCCCCTTGAAGTTGCAATTTGTAGTTGCTGTGCCCTTGTATTCAGGTGGTGGCTGCGTTATTGTTGTAGTTCTACCCTTGAAAATGTGTGTTGGTTGCAGTTTCTTTATGTTGCAGTTGCGTTGAGTCACTGACTTGACCTTTGCATTCTTGTTAATGGTTTGGCTTTGCAGTTTCATTTCATATAAAGTTTTGTACTTATGGAAGTGTGCAGTCTTGAGTGTTTGGGAATTTTGTACTTGTTGTGGTCTTCCTGCACTTGGATAATGGTATCATTCTTTGAGAAAATTTGCATTGCCATTGTTGATATTGTTTGTTGTCTGGTCGACGTGTGTATATGTATACTGTGATCATAGTATTCATGTATATATGGAGTTCAAGTGGTCCAGGCTGTAAATCATATTGATTTAGTTGTTGTCGTTCGCTGTTGGCACTGACTTCATCATGTCCGCACTTGTATGGGCCACTGTTGCATTCATGTGTACGTCACTTGTTTGCCTCCTTTATTGCCTGTTCATATTGATATTGTGGTGGCTGCAGTTTATTATTGCAGTTTTCCCTGGGATTCGTTTATGCAGTTGCCTTGTCGGTTTGCGTTGCATCGATATTTGATTTTTCATAAATTTCGGTTCGTTGATCTTTTGGGTACATCATCACTATAGTGGCGAGGCAGTGCACGCAAGCGTGAACTGCAGCCACACAGAGTTAACGTTTTAAATGTGGCGAGGCCGTGCACGCGTGCGTGTACTGCAGCCCTACTAGATCCGGTGTTTTAATTGATGTTTTTTTTTCTATTGAAGAAAATTGTTTTATGTTGCCAATTCAATTTATTTTTGAATCGTATTTTGATTTGGTTTAAATTCGATGATTTTGTTGTTAATTGCCGTTTAGGCAATTTTGATGTTTTTTTTAAATTATCTTCATTGAAAATCCCTTCATCTATCTTCGTCGATAATTTGAATCTACTGATTTATTGTTTAACACTGTTAAGTGTTATACTTACTGTTATCCAATTTCTTTGTTAAAAGGATCGGATAGGTGAATTTATATTTGACTGTCGTATTATTATTGCCTCTATGCACTAATAACTGAGTTTGAATTAGACTGACCCGTGTATTATTTTCTTTTGAATGTAATACTCGGGTCAGACCCAGTATTTTACAGCTTGAAGATTTTCAGGCAGCGAAGTTAGAGAGAGAGGGGGATAACGCTTCACTTTAGATTTTCGGGGATTTATTTTTGTACTTCAAAGAAATATTCCGCTGTATAAATTAATGCATTGTACAAATTCTGATATATGTAAGAAAAATTCATTATGTGAAATAAAATTATTCTGTATTTCTGTGGCTGATTCTGTTTAAACTCTATAAACTGAATAACAATCCGTCGTTTTGAACGTTTCAAGTTTGTTTAATTACCGACTAGGGGCGGTCAGAAGGGGAGGTCATTACAAAAGTGGTATCAGAGTTTTGGTTTATACAAAGCTCAGTTTATGATGTTTAATATGAATAGTTACTAGAATCACTTTAAAGAAAACGTTTTTGAAATTTAAAGAAGTATAAGATTGTTTTCTTTGAAAAATAAAAGGTATTTTGAAAATTCAAATCTTTTTCGGACAACCCACCTCTCTTTTATACCTCTCTAAATTTAGGATTACGATAGTTTCTTTTCGGTAAAGTCTCCTTAGATTTGAGTCCCGATCATTTGAGAAAAACCCATTATCGAATTGCTGAGATTTATGAAAAATAAAATGTAAAGTGAAGTGAATTAATGAATTGGTTTAAATCAAATATTTTGAATATCTTCAAAGTAATAATTGTGAAATAAAATGACGTGTCAATTTAGTTATAGCCAAGGGGATCATTAAACCATAACTTGGGAATTTGATTCTGAATTCTTTTGAAAATTAATTTCAAATGTTTTGAAGAATGATTTAGTAAATAAATGGATTATAAGTACTTAACTTATAAATGGACTTTTGGTATATAATTGAGTTATATAAATTGAATTGAATTGAATTAACAAAGGAGACTTATAAATCGAAGTTTTATAAATAGAAATGGAATTTGTAAAGATTGTTTATAAATTCGAAACCAATTGAATTTGATAAATGAAACATAGAAGTTATTAAAGGAGATATATTCGTGATTTTGGACAGCGAATTATCCTTTAAGTTAAATATTGTGATAGTAAATGTTGGTTGGGAATTATATCCACGATTTTGGACAATGGATAATCTTTTGATAAAAGTGTAGAAACACTGAGTTGAATAAATAAGTATATTCACGATTTTGGACAGTGAATATATTATTAAATAAAACAGATATGTTTTAGGGAAGTGATATTATGAAATGAAGTTAATGGTTTTAAAGATGTTTTAAAATGCATTAAGTATCAAATACATAGATTTCAACATTCATTGTCGAAATAGACGTTTTCGAGAAATAAGGAAATGGTGGACTATAACACTGTTGTTATAGTAAATGGTTTCCGAAAGGAAATGTTTTATATAGTATTGGGATTTATATATCTATCTTAAATTCGAATCCCTATACTAGTGATTTTGGGTCGTCGTAATGATGTTTTACGCAACATTCGTTTTGACTCAAATAAATGTGTTTAAAAGAACGCCTTCCTTAAAGAATGGAATATATACTTGATTATGATTTGAGTATATTGAATATTTTCCAAGTGTTGAAAATGAATGGATTTGTGAATTACTTATTATTAAATAAGTATGTAAATGTTTTCCAATATGAAATAGAAAGTTTGAAATTCTATCTTTTAAAGATAAATTGAAAAGTGATTTGGAAAATTGTTTTCAAAATGGTTAAGTGTGGAAAATTATGTATATCTTGGAACGATGTTTTTGGGAAATTTGAACAATTAGTTCAACTTGAATTTTTTTTCGAAAAGATTGAATCTTGAGTTAAATTGAATTTAACTTCGACACCAAAAACAATATAAGTTGAGCTTTGAATTTCGGATAGTCGATTGGGATTGTATGTCTAACATTGTGAATTGATGACATAGCAATTGATCTCTATTAAATATATATCTATGGTGGCGGAGAATTTATTCTTTTAGCTTAACACCCTTCTCTGAGACGTACGAGCTCAGAGGTAATATATACATAGACATCAATTATGTGTTGAGAATTGACGATGTAACGTGAAATCCACGAATGTGAAGTCGATAATGAATTGAATTATGAATGTGAATTGGGTTTGAGATAACCTTAAATTTTCAAATCGATTTAGAGGAAAATTTTAAATTGGTAATGAGATGGAAAATTTAGAAATCATCTATTTGTTATGAATATGAGATATTGGGGTTTTCGTAACTTATATATGTGAATGTAATAATTCGAAAACCATCAGTTTGGAAAGTCATTATTATGAAAATCCTATGTAAGTTTACATAGGTACGATATGTACGAAATGTGAAATGAAGTACTATATGTATACGACATATGTTTTCTAAAACTGAGGATATGGAAATGTACCTTCCATTTATAATTTGTGAAGGTGATTGGAACTCGGTGTGAGTGTCCATTTGAAATTCGTAGCTACGTAGAATTTTCATTAGTGGAATGTCCATTTGGACTGGAATCCCCCACGATGGATCATCGTGTTGGGATCATGTGAATTGATGATGTATGCTGGCGTAATTCATGGGGCGTGATGTCTACAGTTACAAGCGATTCCACTGGGATAGTGGCGCAACCGCCGCGTAAACTGCGATCTAGAGGCCAAAGCGTAATTTGAGGGGCGAGATGCCTACGATCACAAGCGTTTCTACTGGGATAGTAGCGAAACCGCCATGTGAATCGCGATCTATGGCAACAACCATGGCGAAATTCAAGAGATGTGAATCTACAGGTTACAAACGATTCTACTGGGATAGTAGCGCAACCGCCGGGTAAACTGTGATCCATGGGGGAACGTTCTTTCCATATCCATTTTTAAAAGAATTTTTAAAAGTATTTTCACTGGGAGTTGAAGCAAGTATATTTAGTACTTGGAGATTTTTAGTCCTGCGCCTGGCCAGCGTATGCCTAATGTCTGTAAGAACGACGATAGACTTGTTAAATTTCGAGTTAGCAAGTATTTTCAAACTTTAAATAGAAAATCAATAGTATGAAATTAGAATTGCATAATTCCAACCTAATGAACTAAGGAAGAAGATCTTTAAAATATCTTGAAAGCCCACAGCTTTGAAAAAAATATATGATATGCAAATCTCTAGCATGAAGAATTGCAAGTTTAAATTTGAGTTTTGTAAGTCGAAAATTTTGGTAAAAGACTTTTACGTCTTGATTTTAGAAAATAATGAACAAAGCTAGGGAGATAAAATAAACGGAATGAATCCTATGTTTATTTATTTTAATAAGATTCGAACTTGGTAAAATTGTGTAAGGTATAAATATCGGTGAGATTTTAAACAATCAGTTTTCCTAACTTGTAATTTCGGGACAAAATTCTTTTAAGGAGGGGAGATTGTAACGACCATGAATTTTGAACAATTTAAAATTGAAAATATTTAATAAATTTTAAATATTTGAATGATGGTTTGACTTGAATTTTAAATTTTCAGAATAATTTGTCGATTAAATTTTAGAATTTAATCTATTGAAAGTTGAATAAAAAATTTGAATTTACTTTGGAGTTTGAAATTAAATATTGAATTTATATTTAAAATTCGAACTAATGACTTAGAAAAATAATTTGGATTTAAGGATTTTTATTTATTTAAATTAATAAAGGATGGTTAGTTTTAATAACATTTTTTCTTTAGCTTAAATAAAAAGGAATGAAATTTTAATCAATACAAAATAAAATAAATAAATACACTTAGTTAAAATTTTAACAACAAAATTAAACAAAACAAAGTAAAAAGAATTTATACAAAATAAATTGAATTTGGAAAAAAAATAACATGCTTTCTTCTTTTCAGCATGTTTTCCTCTCCTTTAATCATGCCATAATCTATGCCATCAACCACGCCCAAAATCATGCACCCTTCCCTTCAAAGCATGGCCGATACCTCCTTCCTCCATCATTTCGAAACGAAAGAAAAAAATAGAAAAAAAACAAACGAAGAAAAATAATGGCTGCCGTTCTTTACCCTCGTTCATTCTTCTTTGCCACCAAATTAGGGCTTTCGTCCTTCGATACAAATTAGGGCTTTTCAAAAAAATCAGAGACGGCTCCTTCGATGATCGAGTTCGATCGTTGCTTGTCTCTTCGGGTTGCGCTCGCGACCGCTTCAGGCAAAGGTGAGTGTTCCACTCACATCTAATTCATGTCTCGTGCTTAATTAAGGTTCGAGTTCTGTGATTTTGTTTGATTCTTTACTCTGAAACTGCTGTGACTTCGACATTGTTTTGACCCAATGTTAATCATCTGTAGTTGTCGTAGTATTGCAGTCATTGGCTTGTTTTATACATTCACTGTACATTAATAAATGTTGTTCAAATTCGTGACTTTCGTTGTTTGAATTCTTGGCTATCGGTGGAATTCTTTGACATTTGATTTTGATGACATAGTCGAGATGATTCCTGACTTGTTCTTGTTGTTCAATTTTGCCTTGCCTTTATTTGTGCTTGCTGCATTTTAACTGTGGCTTTGGCACTGGATTTGTTCGAACTTGTTTTAGTTGAACTTCGACATTGACTTGATAATGTCTTCGAGTTCTCGGTTTGATGTACTTGAGTCTACATCCCTGATCTCTGTTGTATTTTTGATTCTTTGTGCATTTGTGTGCACTGTCGAATGCTGCATGCTTCGTGATTTGAAACTGCTACCATCATTTTCTATCTGATGCATTTCATTTTGTAACTATGTCATTTTCTCTGTTGGCTTCGGCATGACCATGTTTCTGAGTTTGGTTGAAATCCGCAGGCAGGATTTTGTGAAAACATTTTTTTGAGGAGAATTTATTTTGACTTTGTAATTGCTTTAAAGCAATATATTTTATGTGTTGCACTGGCTCGATCCATTTTAATGTTGATTGGCCTTTGCCTTTTTGTGCCTGCACTGTGCTTTAGTGATATTTGCTGATTTATTAATTCACTTATATTATTTAGAGTCCACTGTATCGTGTGCTCGTGATGCAGTGCGTTTGATTAAATTTTAAGTTGCATTGAATCATGGTAGTAATTGAGCATTGTCACAATTTCGTTTAAGAACTTTTGATTTGAAAAATCTGTTGTCTGCATTGAGTTATTTTGCTGTGCATGTAGTAGTGCATATTACTACACTGCTTTGAGTCAGGTTGCATACCCTATGTGTATTCCTGAAAATGCAATGGGGTTTGATATTTTTGAAGCTTGCACTGTCTCGGACCTTTTGGCACTTCTGTTGCATTTCGTTTATTGTTGGTTGGTCAACACTTGCTGTTGTAGTTTTCACTACAACCTTAGTTTGAATATCAAGTTGCACTCATATATGTTGCTTGGTTGGTCTGCAACTCCTTGCAGCCACCTCTGTTTCATTTTAGTCCCCATGCTTGAACTTGATTTGTTGAAGCTCTGTTAGCTTGGTTCATCTCAGTTGATTACATTGGTGACTGACACTGCTCAGTTGCTTGTATCAACCCCATTTCCAGGTTACATGTAATCTTATTGATGTTAAATTGTTGTGAACCAGATCATTTGAATCTGTGTGATATTAGATTCACTGTTTTTCTGTTGCAGTGTGGTCATTCACTTGTATTATACATGTGTCATTGTATTTGTGGCCTCAGATTCATCATATATTATCACTCCCCTTGAAGTAGCAATTTGTAGTTGCTGTGCCCTTGTATTCAGGTGGTGGCTGCGTTATTGTTGTAGTTCTACCCTTGAACATTTGTGGTGGTTGCGGTTTCTTTATGTTGCAGTTGCGTTGAGTCACTGAATTGACCTTTGCATTCTTGTTAATGGTTCGTCTTTGCAGTTTCATTTTATATAAAGTTTTGTACTTATGGAAGTGTGCAGTCTTGAGTGTTTAGGAATTTTGTACTTGTTGTAGTCTTCCTGCACTTGGATACTGGTATCATTCTTTGAGAAAATTCACATTGCCATTGTTGATATTGTTTGTTGCCTGGTCGACGTGTGTATATATATACTGTGATCATAGTATTCATGTATATATGGAGTTCAAGTGGTCCAGGTTGTAAATCATATTGATTTAGTTGCTGTCATTCGTTGTTGGCACTGACTTCATTATGTCCGCACTTGTATTGGCCACTATTGCATTCATGTGTACGTCACTTGTTTGCCTCCTTTATTGCCTGTTCATATTGATATTGTGGTGGCTGCATTTTATTGTTGCAGTTTCCCCTGGGATTCGTTTATGCAGTTGCCTTGTCGGTTTGCGTTGCATCGATATTTGATTTTTCATAAATTTCGGTTCGTTGATCTTTTGGGTACATCATCACTATAGTGGCGAGGCAGTGCACGCAAGCGTGAACTGCAGCCACACAGAGTTAACATTTTAAATGTGGCGAGGCCGTGCACGCGTGCGTGTACTGCAGCCTTACTAGATCTGATGTTTTAGTTGATGTTTTTTTTCTATTGAAGAAAATTGTTTTATGTTGCCAATTCAATATATTTTTGAATCGTATTTTGATTTGGTTTAAATTCGATGGTTTTGTTGTTAATTTCCGTTTAGGCAATTTTGATGTTTTTTTTTAAATTATCTTAATTGAAAATCCCTTCATCTATCTTCGTCGATAATTTGAATCTACTGATTTATTGTTTAACACTGTTAAGTGTTATACTTACCGTTATCCGATTTCTTTGTTAAAAGGATCGGATAGGTGAATTTATATTTGACTGTCGTCTAATTGTTAATTGATTATTATTGCCTCTATGCACTAATAACCGAGTTTGAATTAGACTGACCCGTGTATTATTTTCTTTTGAATGTAATATTCGGGTCAGACCCAGTATTTTACAGCTTGAAGATTTTCGGGCAGCGAAGTTAGAGAGAGAGGGGGATAACGCTTCACTTTAGCTTTTCGGGGATTTATTTTTGTACTTTAAAGAAATATTCCGCTGTATAAATTAATGCATTGTACAAACTCTGATATATGTAAGAAAAATTCATTATGTGAAATAAAATTATTCTGTGTTTATGTGGCTGATTCTATTTAAACTCTATAAACTAAATAACAATCCGTCATTTTGAACGTTTCAAGTTGGTTTAATTACCGACTAGGGGCGGTCAGAAGGGCGGGTCGTTACATTCCTTTTCTTTAATCAATTTGAGTAACATCATAATTTAATAGTTTAAGTATATAATGGTTCTGTTGCAAGTTTTTCTTCTGGAATTCAGTTGGTGTTGGATATATTTCTTTTGTATAACTCTGTGTTAAGGATGAGTATTATGATGAGCATCTCTGTATATTCTACCTGACTTTAGTTCCAGGTTTAAAATCCTTAACAAAATTTCATTTTGTTCTAAATTTAAGCCTTAACAAAATATAAGTTTGACATAAATTGCCGGTATTAACAGAAACTTGAGTTTAAAATTTGTTTAAGGGAAAAATAGTGGTATTAGTTCTGGAAAATATAAAACTATAGTAGAAAACTAAAATAAGTTAAACCTCAATAATTTTAATTCGTGAATTCAGGGTTATGAATCAAATACACATACCATAATATGATTTTTAAAATTAATATTATGATTTTCAGTCAAGTGATTTGGTGCAGTTTGTCTTCGAACAAATGTTGGTTTTTGGGTGATTTATGGTGTTCTATGCGACGGGAGGTGGTCGGGTTGAGTGAGGAGGTGGAGGAGCTTACCAAGGTGTTGGGAAAAATGTCTGGTGATTGGTCAGAGCACGGTGGCGATGGTGGCAGTAGTTTAAAGTGTGTAACCCTAATTTTTATGGTGGTTGAACTTTTGATCACCGCGACGTCCACCGTGAATCGAGTTACACGCGGTCTTGGGAGTTGGTAGCTTAGTCGAAGATGAGTTCATGGCCGGGGTTGTTGTCCATCAAGTGGTCGGGGTTGGGAGAATGCGGCGTTGACAGGTTTCGAGAGGGAACCTGATTTGTTTCCAGGTTCGAGTTTTGAACTTGATTTCGATTCAAGTAGCTGTGATGTTCTTGGGTAGTCGCGATCATGTCTGGGGGCGGTCGGCGACATGTTGAAGTTCAGGAGGGTGGCCGGAGTTGGCTGGGGCCACGGTGCACGTGTACCGTGCCCATTGCAGTGATGCAGTGTTTTGGTTGGGTGCAAAGTTTTTGGCCTCGGGACGTACTCGGGTCATTCAAGCATGTGACTCGAAGCAGGGGAAGGATTGACCTGAAGCTCTTTGTTTTGGTCTCAGGTGGAGTTGGGTTGCTACAGGTTGTTTAAATTGCCTGTAGTTTAAATTTAAACCCAATTTAGAATAAATTAAATTGTAAGCTAGTTGTAACCAAAGGTTAAAATTAGTGTGATGATTAGATTCAAATAAAAGCTAAACCCAGTTTTGAAGTTTGAATTCAAATTTATATTTCTAAATTCATATTTGAAATGTTCTAAAAGTTAAAAAATTGAAGTTGGGTTTCAGGTTTTAAACCTGACAGTTTCCTAGAATTTAAAACCTGAAATATATAATTTAAACAGTGATTTAAATCCTAAGGTTAAGTTTAGTTTTGAATAACTTTGGATTTTAAGGTTTTAAAATAGATTTGGATTTGAAAAATCAAGATTTTAATTCAAGTTGTTAAAGGGAAGTTTAAATCAAAGTTTTTAAAATCAAAGATAAATTAATGGATTCGAGTTTACTTCGAATTTAAATCTGAAAGATTAAATCAGATTTTAAGCATGATTGTTTTAAAAATAAGTTCAAATAAATAGTTTTGAAAGTAAATTTGTTGAGAAAAGTTTTTAAATGGAAAGTAAATAAATTGTTTTAACTTGAACTTGCAAGTTAAAACATTAATGAATTTTGGAAATTTAAATTTAAATAAAAGTTAGGTAGTTGAATTTAAAAGGGCTTTTCTTATATAAGTTTCATATGTATGTAATTAATGTTATTTACAAGATTATAAATTGAATTTAAATTTGATTAATGTTTAAATAAATAATCCTTTTGAATCTTAAATTCAGAATGGAATTTGATTTTAAATTTAAAAGTGTAATGTTCTAATACACTTTTATATTAATTAAGTCATTTAATAAGAAGTAAATTATCTTAAGAATAATTAAGGCATTAAATGATTTAATTAATAAGATAATAAAGGAATGGTGTATTTAGTAAATTTATAAATTAATAATTTAGATTAATTTATAAATAAAGATAAATTAAGAAGTAAATTAAGAGATGGTATTAGTTAATAAAGATATTTAACTAAGGATTATTAATTAATTAATTAATGTGATCAATTTTGAAAATTAATCAGATTAATTAGATAATCTATTGTAAATTATTAAATGAAATTACTTGATAAAAGTAATTAAGAGATTAATTACTTATTGTAATTAATTTTGGTAAAATGATTAAATTAAGGTAATTAATTTAATTTAATTAATTTAAGAGAATCATTTGATAAATTGATAAATGTAATTACTTAGTGAAATTAATGGAGCATAATTACTTAAGGAAGTAATTAAAGTTAATTACTAAATGTAATTAGTAAAAGATGATGTGTTAATGAAGTAATTTGGATAATCTCTTTTGGAATTAATCAAAGGATTAATTAAAGGAGATAATTAATTATGGGATGATTAATTTACTAATATAAGTAATTAAGGGTAGTTAATTACTGCTTTGTTATTAATCAAGGGTGATTAATAATTGTGTTTAATTAAAGATTAATCGCTTAATGTAATTTAAATAAAGTAATTAAATTTGAATTAAAGATCATTAATTAATATAATTAATGATGTAATTAAGAATTGATTAATTAAGGAATAATTAATAATGTGGTGATTAATTGATGTAATTAATTAAGAATAAATGTAATCATTATAAATGAAGTAATTAAATATTAATTACTATAAATGATTAGGATAATTAATTTGGGAAATTAAATAAAGGCTAATTACTCATTATAATTAGAAGATGATTAATCAAAGGTATCTAATCAAGATAAATATCTAGAGATTGATTAATTAATTAATTTGATTCATAATTAATTAAGGGTTGTATAAGCAGGATTTATAGATGAAGAATTAATTTAATTTACTTTAAATTAATTAGAGATAGAAGTAGTTAATTTAATTCATTTTAAATTAATTACAAATGGTATGATTATAAATCATTGCTTATGGATGAATGATATTAATATTTCATTGATTGATTCTGATCTCAGATATGACATGAGTAATATCTTGTGATATGGATGTTTGGTTTAAATATGATAATATTTAATTATCTGTTTGGATGATGATATTAGTTATCTGTTTATGATGATGATGTGATTATCTATTGTGATGTTATGAATATTCTATCTGTGTGTATATTGATAATATTGAATTAAACTGTTAAGACTAAATGGACAACTTGGCCTTAAAAGACACGTTTTGGATTTCGATGAGACCGGGATCGGTTTTTCACATTTGGACATCCGAAAACCACATCGATTCCAAATTAATGATAGGTCGTGAATTTGAAGTGAAGATGAAGATTCAGAATGCAAGGGTTATTGTCGTTAACTCTGAGGGTGATTCCAAATTGAGTGTAACGAGATAATGCCTTCGGCTTCGTTCGAACCCGGAACGAACTTGTATGGATTGAATGCTTTCAACACATCGTCAGGTGGGCGATGAGCATTCTAAGAAATGTATTCTATAAAGGTAATCGCAGCCTCAAGCCTCATCAACCGGGAATGGCTAAAACAAGGGAGGTGCAGCAAGGTTAGGTGGGTCATGCCCAAGCAGGACAAGGATATTCCCCTGTCTAGATGTCCCTTTATTTTCGGCTGTGTGGGCGGTTGATTGCAACAACTGCCGGGGTTATCTTGTTCGGGATTGTTCAGTAAGGAATGGTTCCGACCTTGTGTTGCAGGGGGTCGGGAGTGATCCTCGGTACGTTGATCTAGGCCACGTACTGTGATGGGTAGTACCCTAGTAGCCCTGCCATTGTATGGAATCCAAAATCCAATAAGTGCCAACGGTTTTGATTGTATTACCCACTTTTGTGGCTAGTAGCTGGAATTTAATCATGTAACAATTTCTGATATTTTCTATTTACTTGAAAACCCTAGACCTATTATAATATCACTGAATTTCCTATCAAATGTTTTGGTTAGCGTAAGGTAAAAACTTACCCATGTTTATGTGTGGGGAGTCTTACGTGATACCTTTTATTTTCAAAAGATTTTCAAAATTAAGAAACTTTAACCTGTTACTCACACCAGACCCATGTCTGACCCGGAGTTTATTTTCTTTTTTTCATATACTCTCGGGTACTCAAATTTTTACCAGTAGCCAAGGGATTCAGGTTAGCTTGATGAATTCTGGAGGAGCAATGGAGCATGAGGCTTCAGCGTTGTAGATATACTTATAGTTCCGTTGTGTTGATATCTTTGAGGTATTTGTTTGAGTTGTATCGATTTGCATTAACTAGACAGGTGTCTATAACTGGCTAGTATGTGATGTATTGTCTATATAACTGTGATTGATGTTCTACATTATGTAAATACGTATGTGATTATTATAATTTATTCGTTCCGCTGTGAGATTCTGATGTTGTTGTTCTTTCTTCTCTATCTTTTCTATTTTCTCACCCTTTTCTTTCTTCAAGATGAAACGGTTTTCTGGGCGTAGGAATCCGGGTCGTCACAGTTGGTATCAGAGCGCTAGGTTGAGTGAATACCTAGGCTCTTGAGTGATTTCTCTCCTGAGAGAGCGTATTTGTAATTTTGATATATAATATATATTTATTTATTTCTACCTATTATTGGGTTACCTGTTCGGGTTTTCCAATAAGCTATAAAGGTAGATAGGGTGGTGATGTGTGAAACACAACTACCAATGGTTGGAATTTAAATGTTTGAGGTTGGAAGTGTACTTGTCGAGACTGTAGATCTAATACCGTCTCGAGTGAGCTTTGAGTGGTGTAAGGATTTCATCGATCTCTGAAGGAAATCTGTTAAGGTTCGGAGTTCATTTTTGAAGTGTAAGAGTTTGGTTGAGCTAGAGTTTGGATCTGTTGGTTGGACAGAAGCAAGTCATGATATCTTGATACATCAAGGTGTAGTAGCTGTGTGATGAGACACGGTGACTATGGATGTCTCTGAAGATGTTTCTTTGGAACAAGTTATGGAAGAGTTCAGCTGGGTGTTTCTGTTTGCTTTGAGGTCCGAGTTTCTCGAAGAGCTTGGGATTAAGAAGTCTTCTGGCTTAGCAGTTTTTCTTGGGGTAACTTCAAAAGCAGCAGAGTAGTTCCATTTCTTCGATGGATTGGCCACATAAGCGTAAGCTGTTCTATTTGGTAGAGAGAGCAGTATCTTTGGAATTAGGCTGGATTGATCGCAAAAGTGACTTGCGATAGTTTGAGTGTTCTTTTGTGTTTTAGAGATATTTTTCTGGATGTCTTCAAGAAGTCAGAGATTTGCTAACATCTGGAAACTGAGTTTGGTGAAGCAGCTCAGGTTTTGGAGGAACTTTAGAGTTTTCTTTTTGATCTGTGGAACCCTAATTTCGGAATGTGTTGTCCAGTCTGTGCTTGAGTTCATCTTCAGCATTTTCATCTGTTCAGTCAGAGTTGCGCAGTGGAAGCATGGTGGAAGCTGTTTTAGTTTGGAAGCAAATGGATGTCTCAATTTTTGGATTGGAGAGTTCTACAAGAATTTTTTTTTTAGGATCTAAAGGCCAGGGTTGAGTGCACCTGTTTTATCCTTTCCGGATGAGAGAAGTGAGTTCTGTTTTCTGATTTGGAATAGAGTTTTTATAATGTCAAAAAACTTTTTGAAATAAAAGTCAACCATAAAACATTCTCCAAAAATCCATTATTAAACCCAGTATATTTCTCATTAGTTAAATAAAGAATTAGTGAAACGCTTGTTCATAGATGGAAATATAACTAAATCCCAGTTTCGCATTAATACACAAGTACCCCACAATAATTATGCATCAAGACGAAACATAAAACCTTCATTTATTGGATTAAAATTATTCAAAGTTCGTTAAGCCAAGAAAAATCCATGACTATTACTAAATTTAAAAGCAAAACTACACATGTTTTTGGTGTACAAAAATGCTTTCAAAATTTTAAATAAAACTTCCTTTTCAAAACATGTATCGCTCGGGATTAAAACTAAAAAAATTCATTGATTTTTTTCGCTGCAGCATGGTTGCACCACGCTGCAGCATCTTCTGCAGCAGTCTGCTGTAGCACCCTACTGCGTTGTTTTTTCTTTCTTTCTTTTGGTTGAAACGTTCGTGGTCTATTTTTAGAATTTTGACATAACAAACTTCGTTATGTAGACATTTTGAGATGTATGTTATATGCATCAACAATCTACTTGATTCAACATTCAAGTTTAAGAATACTTAAACCAAGCATATTTGTTTCGACTAACGACTTTGTAAATAACTCTTGTTTTGTTTTTGTTTTTTTTCATGAATCATAGACATAAAAACAATAACCATGGTATCTTAATACTTTTTCATTCAATTCATTTTGTAAAATTCAATACTTTGCATGAAAGCTCAAGACATAAAATAAAAAGAAGAATCAAAACTTCACTCGCCTAAAAGTCCAAATAGCAGTCTTTAAGCCCTACATCACCTAGCTTTTTGATTGCTTCTCCTTCACCTTCCAATTGCTAACAAGAATCATAAATGCACTAAATAGCTATTCCTAAAAACAAAAGAGAGACATAATAGAATTAATTTAAGGATACTTATAATAGAAATTGGGAATCTCCTTATTTATATTTCCAATTTTTTCTTGAATGAGAGGATTGAGTTACAAAGAGTTTTTTTCTTCTATTTCTATTTGACAAATGATATGTACAGTTTTCAGAACTGAGAAATGAGAGGAATGAGGGGTAATTTTATCATGAAGCCCCTGTCCAGAATCTCCTCCCAAAATACCCCCTTAATATATTATTCCTTTTATTTATTAATAAAACATAATCATTTTATTTAGTCTTTAGTCTAGATTCTTACGTTTAACCTTATTTTATTCACTTTCAAGACTTTTCATGTAAAATATCTCACAAACCATTATTTTATTTATTTATTTATTTTCCATTTCATATAAAACATTTATTTCCTTTCTCATTTTTTTATGAAAACTAACATAAATCTTTCTTTTATTTTACTTAACACACCTTTTACATTTAATTGAATTTTTTTTGAAAAAGTAGTTCACTTACTAAAAATAAATTTCATTATTAAAGTGGAGATTCAATTCATTACATCAATTACATAATAAATTGATCCATTGATCATTTATTTTCCTCCCATCCAAATTAATATTTTATTTCCATTTGTTTGTCTTTTATTCTCATTACAAAAATATTAAAATATTTAATATTATCACTACCAAATTAATTGACAATTCTTTTTTATTTTAATTTTTAATTAATTATTTATTAATTTGTTTTTAGTCGATTTCCAATTTAGTATCCCTAAAAATCGAGCCGTTACAGACTTTCCCCTTACAAAAATTGCGTCCTCGCAATTTCTTCATAAGGACGATGTCAGTAACTTTATTAGTTGATCCAAATTCTAACAAAATAAGACATGCCTTACTGGAGTGCCAAACAATTCAGGATAATGCCTCTGCATCGACTCTTGTGTTTCCCAAGTGCAGTCCTTCGAATTGCATGACCATTGCACCTTGACTAAAGGAACCACTTTACTACGCAACTTCTTCGTCTTAGTGACAATGATACAAATAGGCTCTTGAGTATATGTCAAATTAGAAGCGATCACAAGCTGCTGCAATTGCTTTGGCTCTATCACCTCCTCGGAATCCCTTAAACACTTTCTCTTATGTGACCCATGAAAGACGTTTTGCACACTCGATAAGTGTTCAGGTAGAGCAAATCTATAGGCCAGCTTCCCAATCCGCTCCTTGATAGGATAAGGACGGATGAATCTAGGAGCAAGCTTACCAGTCTAAATAAACTGTTAGTCCGTGAGATGATGGTTTTGACGACAACAACCTTAGAATAGATTATAAAATGTAAATATTAACATTATAAGTTTAGATATATATGTATATGCAGGATTTAACCATGCAGGTACTAAGAATGAAGACTGTACAGTATAGAGATTCAAGATATCAAGATAAAATATCAAGATAGAAGACTCATGAGTATCGAGACTATCAAGAGTTCAAGATTACAAGGATAAGTATTTTTTATTATTATTAGGAATTTTTGTTAAAACTCGTAGAAAAGCACTGTCATCTTTAAATCCAATTTATTCGTGGAATGGAATCCACTTCGTGCCCGTTAAAGGGATGGAACCCAAAGTAGGATGGAACCTACGAAAAATCTAGTGGAGCATTGTTTTGTATCCGCTAACTTTTATTCAAAATGATTTTTCAAAATTATATCCTGTTTTCAAAATGTTTTCAAAACTTTCCTTTTAAAAGATTCAAAACCCTCGATCCAGATTTTAAATAATTTTAGCCTCAAAAACATCTTTATTTTCAAAGTCAAATTACTCCTGATTTTAAACTCTTTTTAAATAATATATTTAACTTTAGAATATTTATACTTAGATTTAAATATAAAATTATAGTTAAAATCTATATATATTATTCTTTATATTTACTTATGAATTTTAACTATAGTTAAGTATATTTATAAAGTTTAAAATAGTTTTTATATAAGATAAAGGTTATTTTCAAAGGAAATCAAAAATACCAAAAAATTCTTTGGGATGTCGACATGCCTAGCATGACCATGTCGACATGGTGACAGTTTGATTCAAAAATTCAAATTTCAAAAGAAGTGTCTATTCACCATAACTCTTCATGAATGGTCATGGCTGCTGTTCTTCTATAAATAGGGGTCAGCTTCAATGAATTTTCAATCATAATTTTCTGGTTTTCACTCCTCTTCTTCTTCCTCATTTCTTAATACATATTCTTATCATTACTCTATCGAAATCAACATTGAATAATACTCGATTACTTCTAGTTTGATTCTCTATCACTATCTCTACAAGATTCTCAGTGCTATTCACAGTTGTAGACTTCTTTGTAATCTATTAAGTGAGAAAAGGTGTAATTGTAGCCTTGAAAATCAATCAAAAGGGAAAATGTGTGATTGTAGCCTTGGTAAATCAATTGGGTAAACTTGTGGCACGGAAATCAAGTATCTCTACCTAGAGGATCGAAATTCTAGAGGGTGTACCTCATAGCCTTGAAACCGAGGGTGTAAATGTACAATTGCTTTTGAAAGGAAATCCGTACTTGTGTTGCAGGACTAGATGTAGGGTAACTCCGAACCAATATAAAATCTGGCGTGTTCTTTCCTTTACTGCCTTATTTTATTTCTGCATCTGTGATTGTTTCTGTGATCATATCCGTGTCTGTATATTGCATACTTTTGTGTCTAAATTAACATAAATTAAAAAGATTTAGTAATTCTTTATTAATACTATTCACCCCCCTCTAGTGTTGATCTTAGCCTTAAGATCCGTAATCCGCATTTCTCACAATTGGTATCAGAGCAAGGTTTTCAAAGATTCATAATCTGATTTTTGAAAAGTTTTTAAAATGGCTATATTCGTTAATACTAATTTAAAAGTATTCAAATCATCATTGTTTCATAAATCTGCATATAATCAATATTCAAATTCAAGTTATCTAGCAAAATTGTTTGATGTGCAGGAATCATGCTTTATGGGTGTTGAGGAATCAATCCACAACGGACAAATTGTGCAGATCAGAAAGAACAAATGGACACTTGATAGTGGATGTTCTAGACACATGACTGGCAATCCAGATATACTGAATGATGTAATATACAAAGACGGAGGATTTGGTTAACTTTGGAGATAATTCAAAAGGATGTGTGATTGGCATCGGCAAAGTCGGTAATTCTGATACTCCTACTATTACTAATGTTTTGCTAGTTAAGAATCTGAAACATAATCTGCTAAGTATAAGTCAACTGTGTGATAAAGGTTATAAAATTAAATTTGAAAAATATAAATGTCACATTGAAGATAATAATTCAACCATTATATTTGAGGGAGTCTGGAAAAAGAATATATATATTCTAAGTATGAAAGTTTCAAATGATAACCTATGTCAGTTGGCAAATACAAGTGAACCTTGGATTTGGCACAAGAGATTTGGGCATTTGAATTTCAAACCCCTATCTAGACTGTCAAAACATGATCTTGTAAGAGGTCTCCCTAAAACGAATTTTAAAGTATATAGTTTATGTGATGCTTGTCAATTAGGAAAACTTAGAAAAAATACTTTTAAGTTAAAAGATATGATTTCAACTTCAAAACCTCTTGAATTACTTCATCTTGATTTATTTGGTCCATCTCAAATTTTATCAATAAATCATAGTAGATATGTCTTTGTAATTGTAGATGATTATTCTAGATTTACATGGACAATATTTTTGAAGCATGAAAATGATACTTTTGAATGTTTTAAGACATTCTCAAAAAGAATTCAAAATCAATTTTCTCTAAAAATTATAACTATCCGAAGTGATCACGGTGGAGAATTTGAAAATGAAAAGTTTGAGGAATTCTGCAATAAAAGGGGAATAACTCACAATTTTTCATTTCCGAGAACTCCATAACAAAACGGATAGTAGAACGTAAAAATAGGACGATTCAAGAGTGTGCGAGAACTATGCTTACAGATAGTAATTTACCAAAGAATTTTTAGGCAGAAGCAGTTGCTACCGTTTGTTATATTTTGAATAGAACTTTAATTAGACCTCTAACTGATAAGACATCTTATGAACTTCTTTATTCAAAGAAACCTAAAGTATCTTATTTCAGAATTTTTGGAAGTAAATGCTTTATTTTAAATACAAAAGATAATTTAGATAAATTTGATCCTAAATCCGACAAAGGTATCTTTATCGGATATTCTAATAGAAGTAAAGCGTACAGAGTGTTTAATTTAAAAACTAATACCACTGAAGAAACATTGCATGTTTCATTTGATGAAAATTTCAAAATTTTTGAAGATACAAATGATGAAGAGGATTTAATCACTCAAAATCAAGAACCTATTGAAACTAATAACGAAATTGATCATCCTAATAAAAGGAAAAAACTTTTAAAAGATCATCCTATAGAAAATATACTAGGAGATATGCAATCTGTTGTTAAAGCTAGAAATCAACTAAGTCAAATGAGTAATGTAGCTTTTATATCAACTATTGAACCCAAAAATCCAATAGAAGCATCAACTGATGATTCATGGATTTTGGCTATGCAAGAAGAATTAAATCAGTTTACTAGAAATGACATTTGGGAACTTGTTCCTAGACTTGAAAATAAAACTATAATTGGAACTAAATGGGTTTATAAAAATAAAATGAATGAACAAGGAGAGGTAGTTAGAAATAAAGCTCGTTTAGTCGCTCAAGGTTATTGTCAAGAAGAAGGAATAGATTTTGATGAAACCTTTGCTCCCGTAGCAAGATTAGAAGCCATTAGGATTCTACTTGCTTTCGCAAGTCATAATAATTTCAAATTATTTCAAATGGATGTTGAAAGCGCCTTTTTAAATGGATTTGTAAAAGAAGAAGTATATGTCGAACAACCACCACTTTTTAAAAATGATAAATTACCAAATCATGTTTACAAACTTAAAAATGCACTATATGGTCTAAAACAAGCTCCTAGAGCTAGGTATGATAGACTAAGATCTTATTTATTGCAATCTAATTTTGAAATTGGTAAAGTAGATAATACTCTTTTTATTAAAAGAAATAAAATGATATTCAACTAGTACAAGTTTACGTAGATGATATCATTTTTGGTTCAACTAATTTTGAAATGGATAAAGAATTTTCTGAAATAATGAAAAAAGAATTTGAGATAAGTCATATGGGTGAATTAAATTTCTTTTTAGGATTACAAATAAAACAATTAGATAATGGTATCTTTATTAGTCAAGAAAAATATGCTAAAGACCTAATTAGTAAATTTTCTTTGACCACTGCAAGTGGAAAACCCACTGCCATGGCAACCAATGAGTACCTTAGTAAAGAAGATCTCTCGAAAGATGTAGATCCAAAATTATATAGAGGAATGATTGACTCATTACTCTATATTACTGCTAGTAGACCTGATATCATGCATAGTGCCTGTCTCTGTGCCAGATATCAATCCCAACCTAAAGAGACTCACTTAAAAGCCATGAAACGAATCATAAGATATGTTAAACACACGTCTGATTATGGTTTATTCTACCCTAAAAATGATTCTTTTGACTTAATATCTTACTGTGATGCTGACTATGCTGATTGTAAATCAGACCGAAAAAGTACAAGTGGGACTTGTCACTTTTTGGGGCATTCTCTGATTTCTTGGCTTAGTAAAAAGCAAAACACGGTTTCTTTATCAACAATCGAAGCAGAGTATATTTCTGCTGCTTTGGCTTGTTCTCAAGTAATATATATGCAACAAACCTTAAAAGATTTTGGTTTAAATTTCTCAAAATCTCCAATTTATTGTGACAATACGAGTGCGATAAATTTATCCAAAAATACTACTCAACATGCTCGAACTAAACATATTGATATCAGACATCATTTTCTCATAGATAATATAAGCAAGGAAGTAGTTACTCTCGGTTATATCAATTCTGAAAATCAAATTGCTGATATCTTAACAAAACTTTTAAATGAATCAATATTTACTAAATTAAGAAGGGAATTAGGAATTTGTTTTATAACTAAAATATAAAATATAAATAACAAGTATAATTAACAATTGGTATCAAAATAAATCAAAGAGTTAAATTCTAAAAAGACCATGTCGACATCCCCTAGGTATATATGTCGACATATAATGTTTTTGATTTTTTTTTTAAATTTCCCACCAAAATTCAAAAATTTAGTTATATATTCTTCTCAATTTCGACTTTTCATTCATTCTCTCTGTTTTCTCTTCATTCTCTTTTCTGAAATAAATAAAATCATGGCTTCATCCTCAAAATCAAACATAAAATCAACTTTCTCATTTCCCTCACCTACTTCTGGTCAATTCCAATGCACTATTCTTGCTCGTGTAACGAAAATAGAGGGGTCTATGATTGATGTACTTCAGATGTTAACTGAAATTCAAGTAACTCAACTTCGTGTGGCAAAGAAACAGGAAAGGCAAGGCAAGAGTCTTCGGAATTTGCAAAAATTCCTAATGAACAACCAGGCCAACCCTATCTTGATCGATGAAGACTCTTGACTCAATCAAGAACAAGAGGCCAGCGACGAAGAAGAAGAAGAACCCATGGAAGAACCACACGAGGAGGATGATGACCAAGTAGTGTGTGTTGGAGAAGTGTGTTTCGATAAAAATGGGAATCTTGTCGAACAACGTGGAAATTTCTGTTTCCACTATCCAAACTGTTCGATTCATAGATCTCCTTTGTTCAGAAACACACATTAATTTCTTCTCTTTCCTTCCGTTGTTGTTTGTGTTTTTATGATTTCAAAACGCAAATGTAAATACAACCATATACGTAATAAGTAACTCATGTTCTTATATATGT
This sequence comes from Allium cepa, assembly GCA_030765085.1. Taxonomy (NCBI): domain Eukaryota; kingdom Viridiplantae; phylum Streptophyta; class Magnoliopsida; order Asparagales; family Amaryllidaceae; genus Allium; species Allium cepa. The sequence continues at coordinate 596,098,654 of CM060928.1, forward strand.
TTTTATTATAAGTATTATTGTGAATTCTTAGTTAGGATAGTTAATAGTTTAGGACTATGTTTTAGTATTAGACTTAAGTGTTGATTATTTATGATAACACTATCATTATAATTACATGTCATAGAGTAATAGTTTTAGGGGGAGTTATATAGTTTGGAGTTATCTAGTTTAGATAAAGCTTTTGTTGTTGGCAAAAGGGGAGAAATATAAAATAGGATAGTCAGGTATAAATTATGGGGGAGTTGCTAGTTTTAGGGGGAGCTATTAGGATAGAAATAATATTTTATAAACAAAGGTTGTCATCATCAATGAGGGGGGAGATTGTTAGTCCGTGAGATGATGGTTTTGATGACAACAACCTTAGAATAGATTATAAAATATAAATACTAACATTATAAGTTCAGATATATATGTATATGCAGTATCTAACCATGCAGGTAGTAAGAATGAAGACTGTGCAGTATAGAGATTCAAGATATCAAGACAAAATATCAAGATAGAAGACTCATGAGTATCGAGACTATCAAGAGTTTAAGATTTCAAGGCTAAGTATTTTTTATTATTATTAGGAATTTTTGTTAAAACTCGTAGAAAAGCACCGGCATCTTAAAATCCAATTTATTCGTGGAATGGAATCCACTTCGAGCCCGTTAAAGGGATGGAACCTACGAAAAATCTAATGGAACATTGTTTTGTATCCGCTAACTTTTATTCAAAATGATTTTTCAAAATTATATCCTGTTTTCAAAATGTTTTCAAAACGTTTTCAAAACTTTCCTTTTAAAAGATTCAAAACCCTCGATCTTGATGTTAAATAATTTTAGCCTCAAAAACATCTTTATTTCCAAAGTCAAATTACTCCTGATTATAAACTATCTTCTTAAATAATATATTTAACTTTTAAGTATTTATACTTAGATTTAAATATAAAATAATAGTTAAAATCTATATATATTATTCTTTACATTTACTTATGAATTTTAACTATAGTCAAGTATATTTATAAAGTTTAAAATATTTTTATATTAGATAAAGGTTATTTTCAAAGAAAATCAAAAACACCAAAAAATCCTTTGGGATGTCGACATGCCTAGCATGACCATGTCGACATGGTGATAGTTTGATTCAAAAATTCAAATTTCAAAAGAAGTGTCTATTTGCCATAACTCTTCATGAATGGTAATGGTTGTTGTTCTTCTATAAATAGGGGTCAGTTTCAACGAATTTTCAATCATAATTTTCTGGTTTTCACTCCTCTTCTTCTTCCTCATTTCTTAATACATATTCTTATCATTACTTTGCCGAAATCAACATTGAATCATACTCGATTACTTCTATTTTGATTCTCTATCACTATCTCTACAAGATTCTCAGTACTATTCATAGTTATAGACTTCTTTGTAATCTATTAAGTGAGAAAAGGTGTGATTGTAGCCTTGGAAATCAATCAAAAGGGAAAAGGTGTGATTGTAGCCTTGGTAAATCAATTGGGTAAACTTGTTGCCCGGAAATCAAGCATCTCTACCTAGAGGATCGAAATTCTGGAGGGTGTACCTCGTAGCCTCGAAACCAAGTGTGTAATTGTACAATTGCTTTTGAAAGGAAATCCATACTTGTGTTGCGGGACTGGATGTAGGGTAACTCCGAACTAGTATAAAATCCAGTGTGTTCTTTCCTTTACTGCTTTTATTTTATTTCTACATCTGTGATTGTTTCTATGATCATATATGTGTCTATATATTGCATACTTTTGTGTCTAAATTAACATAAATTAAAAAGATTTAATAATTCTTTATTAACACTATTCACCCCCTCCCCCTCTAGTGTTAATCTTAGCCTTAAGATCCATAATCCGCATTTCTCACATAAACCTCATTACGCCTTTCAAAGGGTTATCTTCACGAATTCATGATCTCTAACACTAAACTCCAAATCTTTCCTTCTTCAATTTGCATAGAACTTTTGTCTATCCTATACCTCTTTCATCCTCCTTCTAATTAGCTCTACCTTTTATGCTGCTTCCCATACGGTTCCTGGACTAAGTAGCAACTTATCTCCGGCCTCTAGCCAGCATATAGAAGATCTACATGGTCTTCCATACAGTGCTTCGAAAGGTGCCATGCCTGTACGGGACTGAAAGCTATTATTGTATCCAAACTCTACCAAGTATAGGTGGTCCTCCCAAGACCCTCCGAAATCCAAAATACATTAGCGTAACAAATCCTCTAATATTTTGTGACTTGCTAAGTTTGCCCATTAGACTGAGGATGATAGGCTGAGCTAATATTTAATTTCGTCCCCAATGCTACTTGTAAGCTCCTCTAATATCCCGGGTAAATAATGGATCCCTGTCACAAACTATAGCACTAGGTACACCATGGAGACGTACAACTTCCTTCACATATAACTTCGCCAAATAAGGCACAGTCCTCTTCGACTTGACCGGGATAAAATGGGTAGATTTCGTCAAACGGTCCACCACTACCCATATACTATCAGGCCCTTGCTTCATTCGAGGCAAGCCAGCAACAAAATCCATAAACACCTAAACAAAGCATTAATGAAATACTAATTGGGTCACATTAAAGGATTTATATAAGTGAACCATTACAAAATTTAAATTCATTTATACCTTATCTCACTTCCATAGCAGAATCTCCAAAGACTGAAGAAGACCACTAGGATTCGGGTGCTCGTATCTCACCAGTTGGCAAGTAATAAAGTTCTTCACATATTCACCTATATCGTGCTTCATACCTTCTAAGTAATACAGAGCTTCATCTCCATATACATCTTGCTACCTCCTAGGTGAATGGTATATTGCAAACAATGGCAGTCATTCATCACCTAACGCCAAAGTACTACAATATTTGGAATAAAGACCCTGCCCTTCTTTCTCAAACACCCTGAGCATCTAACTCAAAACCTTTCAGATCATCAGCCGATGAATACGGTCTAAAGCAATAGAGTCTTTCTTCTGAGAAAGAGAAATCCTATCCATAAGATTTGGTCTCATAACCAAACTAACCAACATCCTCCTAGAGCTATGAGTGGGCATACTATAACAAATCCCACTAGAAGCTAAGACCTCAAGGTCATGCCATTTATCCACCATCACTGTTACAACTGTCTAATGTTTCTGGCTGACCATCTGCAACACGATTTCCTCTTCCAGGAGTATACCGAATATCAAAATCGTAGGCTGCCAAAAACTCCAACCATCTTTGTTGGCACATTTCAGTTCCTTCTAGGAAAATAGGTATTTCAAGGACTTATGGTCCGTATAAAGAATAAACCGCTCACCCATAAGATAATATAGCCACAACTTCAAAGCAAAGACTACTACTGCTAGCTCCAAATCATGAGCAGCATATCGAACCTCATTGGGCCTCAATTTCCTAGATGCATAGCTACAAATCGTCCTTTCTGCATAAGTACTACTCCCAGGATTGACCCACTAGCAAATGTATAGACCACAAGATCCTTATTACCCTCTGGAATCACCAAAATTAGTGCATTCGTGAGCATCTCCTTCAACTAGGAGAAAGCTTCTTCACACTTATCTATCCACTCATACTTGACTCCTTTCCTCGTCAACCTTGTCAAGAGAGTCACTGTTATCCTGCCTTTTTGCAAGGCAGTGACACTAAAAAATTAACTGGAAACCAAAGGCAATCCTCCTTGATTGCCAGTTGTACACAGGTTCACTATGTATATCGATGAATTTTGTCCAAGTCCGAATCAAGCTACAATTGACCAGAAATGGCAAGCAAAGCTATGGAAGTCAGCATTCCAAATTTCAGGTTAATCAGAGTCTATATGCTCAAGATATGATCGACGCAAAATTAAACATTGTTCTCATTCGTATCCATCGGGTTTAGCGCAATTCGTATCGATTGATTCACAGGCCTGAGTCGTAACCATAAAACATACACTATATGTATCCATCAAAAAACCATAGTTCGAATCGATCTGTTCAAATCCATCGCACTATCCATCTGTTTGAATCGATCGAGTTATCACTTGTTTATATCCATGCCACTGGTTCAACTTCGTATTGATCGACTGAAGTTAATTCCGATCGGTACGAACAAGACCAGGTCCAACAACACAAGCAGAACGACTTCAACCGATGTAAACAATTCCACGGTGATGCAAGTCGAATAGACCCACTCCGATTGATATGAACAGGACAGGCGATCAAAACAACATACTACTGATCGATACGAACGACATACTACTGATCGATACGAACAACATACTACTGATCGGTTCGAACAAGGCACATGCATAGAGGAGACTCAATCAATTCGGCATGAACTTCGGATCGATCCTGAAATCAAGTGTTACTTCAACTTGCAAGCACGTGATCGATAATGATTCAAACTGATCGATACGAATGTATCGATTCGAACTAAGCAGCTTGCCGAAAAACCCAAGTTTGCATCGATCATAACTTGCAACCCACAAGTCCAAATTCTATGAAATTTTCAATAGAGCTTATGTACGACCTAAAGAATGTTCATGCTCAAGTTCGACTCGATTGGAAAAAATCTTGATCAATATGAAATTCGTTTGTATCAATCACGGATCGAGTTAAAATCACATGGTATCGATCGCATGGGCCCGCCCACGTGCCAGAAGTGGTCTCCTGAGATTTGAGCGAGATATTTGCAGCCTATGCCTATAAATAGCATCCTAGAGCCTACATAAAAGGGACTTTCGGCTCTTCTACATCTGGACTCTACCAGATTCATCATTGTACTCGGATTTTGCTGTTGTAATAAGTTGTAAATCGTCGTAATCGGCAAGCAAAATTCAATAAGATTATCAACTTCAAAGTGGACGTAGGCCAGATTGCCAAACCACTATAAACTCTGTGTTCTTTATAGCTTTCATCTAAATTTTCTGAGTGTTCAGCATTATGAATTCTCTACATACTGTTTATCTGTGATCTGTGATTGTGAACTAGTACTTTCATTGGCAATTGGGTGTTTGTGACCAATTTTGGCGTAAACAGTCACAATCTTGGATATCTTTAATAAAATTCCAGTATTAACCAGCTAATCCCAAGAAGCTCCATGTCTTAGTAACAGATTTGGGTCTCTTCTAATTTCGTATGGCATCGATCTTAGAGGGATCCATAGCCAGACCAGCTTCGAGACTATATGGCCCAAAAACCTCAACTCCTTCTGCCAAAAATGGCACTCGAAGAACTTAGCCTTTAGCTTGTGTTCCCTTAAGGTCTCCAAAACAATCCTCAAATAACCTTTATGCTCTTGCTCAGACATGGAATACACTAGGATGTCATCGATGAAGATCAAGAAAAATCAGTCAAGATAGCTCCGAAATATTCTATTCATCAGGTCCACAAAGTATTCAGGAGGTATACATCTTGCTACCTCCTAGGTGAATGGTGTATTGCAAACAATGGCAGTCATTCATCACCTAACGCCAAAGTACTGCAATATTTGGTATAAAGACCCTGCCCTTCTTTCTCAAACACCCCTGAGCATCTAACTCAAAACCTTTTAGATCGTCAGCCTTTTCTCCTTTCTTCAGCCGATGAATATGGTCTAAAGCAACAGAGTCTTTCTTCTGAGAAAGAGAAATCCTATCCATAAGATTTGGTCTCATAACCAAACTAACCAACATCCACCTAGAGCTATGAGTGGGCATACTATATCAAATCCCACTAGAAGCTAAGACCTCAAGGTCATGCCATTTATCCACCATCACCGTTACAATTGTCTAGTGTTTCCAGCTGACCATCTGCAATATGATTTCCTCTTCCAGGAGTACACCGAATATCAAAATCGTAGGCTGCCAAAAGCTCCAACCATCTTTGTTGGCGCATGTTCAGTTCCTTCTAGGAAAATAGGCATTTCAAGGACTTATGGTCCGTATAAAGAATAAACCGCTCACCCAAAAGATAATATCGCCACAACTTCAAAGCAAAGACTACTACTGCTAGCTCCAAATCATGAGCAGCATATCGAACCTCATTGGGCCTCAATTGCCTTGATGCATAGCTACAAATCATCCTTTCTGCATAAGTACTACTCCCAGGATTGACCCACTAGCAAATGTATAGACCACAAGATCCTTATTACCCTCTGGAATCACCAAAATTAGAGCATTCGTGGGCATCTCCTTTAACTAATAGAAAGCTTCTTCACACTTATCTATCCACTCATACTTGACTCCTTTCCTCGTCAACCTTGTCAAGGGAGTCACTGTCATCCCGCCTTTTTGCAAGGCAGTGGCACAAAAAAATTAACTGGAAACCAAAGGCAGTCCTCCTTGATTGCCAGTTGTACACAGGTTCACAATGTATATTGATGAATTTTTTCCGAGTCCGGATCAAGCTACAATTGACCAGACATGGCAAGCAAAGCTATGGAAGCCAGCATTCCAAATTTCAGGTTAATTAGAGCCTGTATGCTCAAGATATGATCGATGCAAAATTAAACATTGTTCTCATTCGTAACCATCGGGTTTAGCGCAATTCGTATCGATTGATTCACGGGCCTGGGTCGTAACCATAAAACATACACTATATGTATCCATCAAAAAACCATAGTTCGAATTGATCTGTTCGAATCCATCGCACTATCCATCTGTTTGAATCGATCGAGTTATCACTTGTTTATATCCATGCCACTAGTTCAACTTCGTATTGATCGACTGAAGTTAATTCCGATCGGTACGAACAAAACCAGGTCCAACAACATAAGCAGAATGACTTCAACCTATGTAAACAATGCCACGGTGATTCAAGTCGAATAGACCCACTCCGATTGATATGCACAGGACAGGCGATCAAAACAACATACTAATGATCGATACGAACGACATACTACTGATCGAGACGAACAACATACTGCAGATCGATTCGAACAAGGCACATGCATAGAGGAGACTCAATCAATTCGGCATGAACTTCGGATCGATCCTAAAATCAAGTGTTACTTCAACTTGCAAGCACGTGATCGATAATTATTCGAACTGATCGATACGAATATATCTATTCGAACTAAGCAGTTTGCCAAAAACCCAAGTTTGCATCGATCATAAATTGCAACCCACAAGTACAAATGTTATGAAATTTTCAATGGAGCTTATGTACAACCTAAAGAATGTTCATGCTCGATTTCGACTCGATTGGGAAAAATCTTGATCAATATGAAATTCGTTTGTATCAATTACAGATCGAGTTAAAATCACATGGGATCGATCGCATGGGCCCGCCCACGAGCCAGAAGAGGTCTCCTGTGATTTGAGCGAGATATTTGCCTATGCCTATAAATAGAATCCTAGAGCCTACAGAAAAGGGACTTTCGGCTCTTCTACATCCGGACTCTACCAGATTCATCATTGTACTCGGATTTTACTGTTGTAATAAGTTGTAAATCGTCGTAATCAACAAGCAAACTTCAATAAGATTATCAACTTCAAAGTGGACGTAGGCCGGATTGCCAAACCACTATAAACTCTGTGTTCTTTACAGCTTTCATCTAAATTTTCTGAGTGTTCTTCATTATTAATTCTCTACATACTGGTTATCTGTGATCTGTGATTGTGAACTAGTACTTTCATTGGCAATTGGGTGTTTGTGACCAATTTTGGCGCAAACAGTCACAATCTTGGATAAATCTTTAATAAAATTCCAGTCTTAACCAGCTAATCCCAAGAAGCTTCATGTCTTAGTAACAGATTTGGGTCTCTTCCAATTTTCCATGGCATCGATCTTAGAGGGATCCATAGCCAGATCGGCTTCGATACTATATGGCCCAAAAACCTCAACTCCTTCTGCCAAAAATGGCACTCGGAGAACTTAGCCTTTAGCTTGCGTTCCCTTAAGGTCTCCAAAGCAATCCTCAAATAACCTTTATGCTCTTGCTCAGACTTGGAATACAATAGGATGTCATCGATGAAGACTAAGAAAAATCAGTCAAGATAGCTCCGAAATATTCTATTCATCAGGTCAACAAAGTATTCAGGAGGTATACATCTTGCTACCCCCTAGGTGAATGGTATATTGCAAACAATGGCAGTCGTTCATCACCTAACGCAAAAGTACTACAATATTTGGTATAAAGACCCTGCCCTTCTTTCTCAAATACCCCTGAGCATCTAACTCAAAACCTTTCAGATCATCAGCCTCTTCTCCTTTCTTCAGCCGATGAATACGGTCTAAAGCAACAGATTCTTTCTTCTGAGAAAGAGAAACCCTATCCATAAGATTTGGTCTCAAAACCAAACTAACTAACATCCTCCTAGAGCTATGAGTGGGCATACTATAACAAATCCCACTAGAAGCTAAGACCTCAAGGTCATGCCATTTATCAACCATCACCATTACAACTGTCTAGTGTTTCTAGCTGACCATCTGCAACACGATATCCTCTTCCAGGAGTACACCAAATATCAAAATCGTAGGCTGCCAAAAGCTCCAACCATCTTTGTTGGCGCAAGTTCAGTTCCTTCTAGGAAAATAGGTATTTCAAGGACTTATGGTCCGTATAAAGATTAAACCGCTCACCCATAAGATAGTATCGCCACAACTTCAAAGAAAAGACTACTACTGCTAGCTCCAAATTATGAGCAGCATATCGAACCTCATTGGGCGTCAATTGCCTAGATGCATAGCTACAAATCGTCCTTTCTGCATAAGTACTACTCCTAGGATTGACCCACTAGCAAATGTATAGACAACAAGATCCTTATTACCCTCTGGAGTCACCAAAATTAGAGCATTCGTGAGCATCTCCTTCAACTAAGAGAAAGCTTCTTCACACTTATCTATCCACTCATACTTGACCCCTTTCCTCGTTAACCTTGTCAAGGGAGTCACTGTTATCCCGCCTTTTTGCAAGGCAGTGACACTAAAAACTTAACTGGAAACCAAAGGCAGTCCTTCTTGATTGCCAGTTGTACACAGGTTCACTATGTATATCAATGAATTTTGTCCGAGTCCGGATCAAGCTACAATTGACCAGACATGGCAAGCAAAGCTATGGAAGCCAGCATTCCAAATTTCAGGTTAATCAGAGTCTGTATGCTCAAGATATGATCGATGCAAAATTAAACATTGTTCTCATTTGTATCCATCGGGTTCAGCGCAATTCGTATCGATTAATTCACAGGCCTGATTCGTAACCATGAAACATACGCTATATGTATCCATCAAAAAAACATAGTTCGAATCGATTTGTTCGAATCCATCGCACTATCCATCTGTTTGAATCGATCGAGTTATCACTTGTTTTGTCCATGCCACTGGTTCAACTTCGTATTGATCGACTGAAGTTAATTCTGATCGGTACGAACAAGACCGGGTCCAACAACACAAGTAGAACGACTTCAACCGATGTAAACAATGCCATGGTGACTCAAGTCGAATAGACCCACTCCGATTGATATGAACAGGACAGGCGATCAAAACAACATACTACTGATCGATACGAACGACATACTACTGATCGATACGAACAACATACTACTGATTGATTCGAACAAGGCACATGCATAGAGGAGACTCAATCAATTCGACATGAACTTCGGATCAATCCTAATATCAAGTGTTACTTCAACTTGCAAGCACGTGATCGATAATGATAAGAACTTATCGATACGAATGTATCGATTCAAACTAAGCAGCTTGCCGAAAAACCCAAGTTTGCATCGATCATAATTTGCAACCCACAAGTCCAAACGCTATTAAATTTTCAATGGAGCTTATGTACAACCTAAAGAATGTTCATGCTCGATTTCGACTCAATTGGGAAAAATCTTGATCAATATGAAATTCGTTTTTATCAATCACGGATCGAGTTAAAATCACATGGGATCGATCGCATGGGCCCGCCCACGTTCCAGAAGAGGTCTCCTGAGATTTGAGCGAGATATTTGCAGCCTATGCCTATAAATAGCATCCTAGAGCCTACAGAAAAGGGACTTTCGGCTCTTCTACATCCGGACTCTACCAGATTCATCATTGTACTCGAATTTTGTTATTGTAATAAGTTGTAAGTCATCGTAATCAGCAAGCAAACTTCAATAAGATTATCAACTTCAAAGTGGACATAGGCCGGATTGCCAAACCACTATAAACTCTGTGTTCTTTACAGCTTTCATCTAAATTTTCTGAGTGTTCTTCATTATTAATTCTCTACATACTGGTTATCTGTGATCTGTGATTGTGAACTAGTACTTTCATTGGCAATTGGGTGTTTGTGACCAATTTTGGCGCAAATAGTCACAATCTTGGATAAATCTTTAATAAAATTCCAGTCTTAACCAGCTAATCCCAAGAAGCTCCATGTCTTAGTAACAGATTTGGGTCTCTTCCAATTTTCTATGGCATCGATCTTAGAGGGATCCATAGCCAGATCGGCTTCGATACTATATGGCCCAAAAACCTCAACTCCTTCTGCCAAAAATGGCACTCGGAGAACTTAGCCTTTAGCTTGCGTTCCCTTAAGGTCTCCAAAGCAATCCTCAAATAACCTTTATGCTCTTTCTCAGACTTGGAATACAATAGGATGTCATCGATGAAGACTAAGAAAAATCAGTCAAGATAGCTCCGAAATATTCTATTCATCAGGTCAACAAAGTATTTAGGAGGTATACATCTTGCTACCCCCTAGGTGAATGGTATATTGCAAACAATGGCAGTCGTTCATCACCTAACGCAAAAGTACTACAATATTTGGTATAAAGACCCTGCCCTTCTTTCTCAAATACCCCTGAGCATCTAACTCAAAACCTTTCAGATCATCAGCCTCTTCTCCTTTCTTCAGCCGATGAATACGGTCTAAAGCAACAGATTCTTTCTTCTGAGAAAGAGAAACCCTATCCATAAGATTTGGTCTCATAACCAAACTAACTAACATCCTCCTAGAGCTATGAGTGGGCATACTATAACAAATCCCACTAGAAGCTAAGACCTCAAGGTCATGCCATTTATCAACCATCACCATTACAACTGTCTAGTGTTTCTAGCTGACCATCTGCAACACGATATCCTCTTCCAGGAGTACACCAAATATCAAAATCGTAGGCTGCCAAAAGCTCCAACCATCTTTGTTGGCGCAAGTTCAGTTCCTTCTAGGAAAATAGGTATTTCAAGGACTTATGGTCCGTATAAAGACTAAACCGCTCACCCATAAGATAGTATCGCCACAACTTCAAAGCAAAGACTACTACTGCTAGCTCCAAATTATGAGCAGCATATCGAACCTCATTAGGCCTCAATTTCCTAGATGCATAGCTACAAATCGTCCTTTCTACATAAGTACTACTCCTAGGATTGACCCATTAGCAAATGTATAGAACAAAAGATCCTTATTACCCTCTGGAATCACCAAAATTAGAGCATTCGTGAGCATCTCCTTCAACTAAGAGAAAGCTTCTTCACACTTATCTATCCACTCATACTTGACTCCTTCCCTCGTCAACCTTGTCAAGGGAGTCACTGTTATCCCGCCTTTTTGCAAGGCAGTGATACTAAAAAATTAACTGGAAACCAAAGGCAGTCCTCCTTGATTGCCAGTTGTACACAGGTTCACTATGTATATCGATGAATTTTGTCCGAGTCCGGATAAAGCTACAATTGACCAGACATGGCAAGCAAAGCTATGGAAGCCAGCATTCCAAATTTCAGGTTAATCAGAGTTTGTATGCTCAAGATATGATCAATGCAAAATTAAACATTGTTCTCATTCGTATCCATCGGGTTTAGCGCAACTCGTATCGACTGATTCACAGGCCTGGGTCGTAACCATAAAACATGCACTATATGTATCCATCAAAAAACCATAGTTCGAATCGATCTGTTCGAATCCATCGCACTATCCATCTGTTTGAATCGATCGAGTTATCACTTGTTTGTATCCATGCCACTGGTTCAACTTCGTGTTGATCGACTGAAGTTAATTCCGATCGGTATGAACAAGACCAGGTCCAACAACACAAGCAGAACGAATTCAACCGATGTAAACAATGCCACGGTGATTCAAGTCAAATAGACCCATTCCGATTGATACGAACAGGACAGGCGATCAAAACAACATACTACTGATCTACACGACCGACATACTACTGATCTATACGAACAACATACCACTGATCGATTCGAACAAGGCACATGCATAGAGGAGACTCAATCAATTCAGCATGAACTTCGGATCGATCCTAAAATCAAGTGTTACTTCAACTTGCAAGCACGTGATCGATAATGATTCGAACTGATCAATACGAATGTGTTGATTCGAACTAAGCAGCTTGCCGAAAACCCCAAGTTTGCATCGATCATAACTTGCAACCCACAAGTCCAAATGCTATGAAATTTTCAATGGAGCTTATGTACAACCTAAAGAATGTTCATGCTCGATTTCGACTCGATTGGGAAAAATCTTGATCAATATGAATTTCGTTTGTATCAATCACGGATCGAGTTAAAATCACATGGGATCGATCGCATGGGCCCGCCCACGTGCCAGAAGAGGTCTCTTGAGAATTGAGCGAGATATTTGCAGCCTATGCCTTTAAATAGCATCCTAGAGCCTACAGAAAAGGGACTTTCGGCTCTTCTACATCCGGACTCTACCAGATTCATCATTGTACTCGGATTTTGCTGTTGTAATAAGTTATAAGTCGCCGTAATCAGCAAGCAAACTTCAATAAGATTATGAACTTCAAAGTGGACGTAGGCCGGATTGCCAAACCACTATAAACTCTGTGTTCTTTACAGCTTTCATCTAAATTTTCTGAGTGTTCTTCATTACTAATTCTCTAGATACTAGTTATATGTGATCTGTGATTGTAAACTAGTACTTTCATTGGCAATTGGGTATTTGTGACCAATTTTGGCGCAAACAGTCACAATCTTGGATAAATCTTTAATAAAATTCCAGTATTAATCAGCTAATCCCAAGAAGCTCCGTGTCTTAGTAACAGATTTGGGTCTCTTCCAATTTTGTATGGCAACGATCTTAGAGGGATCCATAGCCAGACCGGCTTCGAGACTATATGGCCCAAAAACCTCAACTCCTTCTGCCAAAAATGGCACTCAGAGAACTTATCCTTTAGCTTGCGTTCCCTTAAGGTCTCCAGAACAATCCTCAAATAACCTTTATGCTCTTGCTCAGACTTGGAATACACTAGGATGTCATCGATGAAGACTAAGAAAAATCAGTCAAGGTAGCTCCGAAATATTCTATTCATCAGGTCCACAAAGTATTCAGGAGGTATACATCTTTCTACCTCCTAGATGAAGGGTATATTGCAAACAATGGCAGTCGTTCATCACCTAACGCCAAAGTACTACAATATTTGGTATAAAGACCCTGCCATTCTTTCTCAAACACCCCTGAGCATCTAACTCAAAACCTTTCAGATCATCAGCCTCTTCTCCTTTCTTTAGCCAATGAATATGGTCTAAAGCAACAGAGTCTTTCTTCTGAGAAAGAGAAATCCTATCCATAAGATTTGGTCGCATAACCAAACTAACCATCATCCTCCTGGAGCTATGAGTAGGCATACTATAACAAATCCCACTAGAAGCTAAGACCTCAAGGTCATGCCATTTATCCACCATCACCGTTACAACTGTCTAGTGTTTCTAGCTGACCATCTGCAACATGATTTCCTCTTCCAGGAGTACACCGAATATCAAAGTCGTAGGCTGCCAAAAGCTCCAACCATCTTTGTTGGCGCATGTTCAGTTCCTTCTAGGAAAATAGGTATTTCAAGGACTTATGGTATGTATAAAGAATAAACCGCTCACCCATAAGATAATATCTCCACAACTTCAAAGCAAAGACTACTACTGCTAGCTCCAAATCATGGGCAGCATATCGAACCTCATTGGGCCTCAATTGCCTAGATGCATAGCTGCAAATCGTCCTTTATGCATAAATACTACTCCCAAGATTGGCCCACTAGCAAATGTATAGACCACAAGATCCTTATTACCCTTTGGAATCACCAAAATTAGAGCATTCGTGAGCATCTCCTTCAACTAAGAGAAAGCTTCTTCACACTTATCTATCCACTCATACTTGACTCCTTTCATTGTCAACCTTGTCAAGGGAGTCACTGTTATCCCGCCTTTTTGCAAGGCAGTGACACTAAAAAATTAATTGGAAACAAAAGGTGTAACGTTTGCGATTTTTCGTTGCCGAAAAACCGAAATGTTATGGGGTTTATTTTTTTAGAGAAGAAAGAAGGAAGAAAAGAGCAGAGAAAAAGATAGAAAATAGGGAGGAGAGAAAAAAGAAGATAGAAAATTTTAAAATAGAAAGAAAAAGAGAATAGAAAATGGAACGGAACAGAAAACAACAGAACAATAACAGAATCTCACAATTCGCAGCGGAACAACATATAATAATAAATGAATAATCTTTAAACAAAGAACTATATCAGTTATTACATTTTATACTTTACATCATATCATCATCAGAGTGTACAACAACAAACAATGCAGCGGAAAAAGAAATACTATATAAACTAGCAATACGCCATGCCATCCATCTTGCCTCCAGCAACTCCAGAATATCCAGAATATCCTGATAAACCTAACTCTTGACTGCCCGTGTGGAAATTGGTGGGCACCCAGAGTTTAGGAAGGAAAACAATAAACTCCAAGTCAGTCATGTGACTGGTGCGAGAACTCAAAACAGTTTATTTATCTTTAAAATCAAAATAGAGGAATATTTTTAAATTCAATTCGCAATGCTTTTAAAAATGAGACTACCATAAGGCCTCCCGCACACACACACAATGCAAACGCAGAATCGGAGGAGATTTCTCCTTGTGATAGTCAAAGATGCTTGATACGCATTTAAAATAACATTTGATATTATTACTAGTACATAGTGTAGGGAAAAAAATTCATTTCGAAAGTAGAATATAAATCTTAGCCAACATAGACATTTCGAACTATGCCTACTATAGCTACCATCCAAACAGTGTTGCGACACCATAAGTGAATGATAGGTTCTACAACTAAAACCGTACAAGTTTCGTATTGGGAATTGGATTTCCAACAAATGGTCAGGCCAAGGAACTTCCCATTGCCACATGAGAATGCCTCTGGAAAGACATCCCCGAGAACCAAACCGGAACTCTGCCAACACAAGGCCGGGTTACCCCTAACTGGGTAACTACTGACACGAGCACGCCATTCCCCGATCGTAAACGACCTTTCTCACGGGATCCCGAAAACCAACAACCACAAAGTAATAAATTCGTAGTAACCACATAGGTTAAATATCTGGGCTCCATACCATGATACCACCTCTATCCAGAAGGAAATGTACATACCCTAAAGGGTGCTACCCCTCATAACCTTGCCGCATCTTTCCTGTTTTGACCATTTCCGGGGTGTGAGGTTCGACGAAGTCACGTCCACAAAAACATACTTTATACAAAAGCCATGCTTTGGGTCAACAAATGATCAACACAATGATCACTAAGATAGACGATCAAATAAACGATCCTATCACAATAATCAACACAATGATCATTTCAGCTACACTCAGTATGTCACATTACCAAGATTGGGAGTATATCGCTGATAACCTTCAACTATATAACCTCTGAGCTCGTACGTCTCAGAGAAGGGTGTTAAGCTAAAAGAATGAATTCTCCGCCACCACAGAAATATATTTGAAAGAAATCGGCTTTACATCTCAACTTGTAATGTCAGACACACAATCCATACAAGTCTGTTCCGGGCTCGAACAGAACCGAAGGCACTTACAAAGAAGTCCTTGCAATCCGAATAATCTCTAATCACGTTCGGATTTCCCATCACATATGGAGATCTCAATACCAGGGATCAGCCAGTGCAGAGACAATCAACAAGAAATCCTTTCGCTTTCGAAAATATCCGGTCTTCAACACCGATCTTCGAATGCAATTCATAACGACGTATCACATATTCGGAATGGGTTATACGACCCTAAGGTCCTTTCCCGGTTAACCCGAATAATGAGCGCTTATTTTAAAAAAAACAAGTGTGGCATTCAATTTCAAACAAATCACAACAAATACCTATTTAAAGGTAAATATTGATAGTCGGTTATTGAACTATCAATAGATATGCCAACATCACCAGATTCCAAATAATTTTCCAAATTATTTATTTCCCAAAAATATCTTTATAAGATATACATTCTCCATTCTTTAAAAATAAATCAATATTTATTTTTAAACTCATTTTCCAAATTTCATTTATAAATTCCATATTGAATTTACGTTCCAAAATATTTATGAATATACGATTTCCATTAAATTTCTAATATTCATTTTCAATTTATCTTCAAAAAGATAAATTCCAAATATTCACTTAATATTGGAAAAGCATTTCTATACTTATTAAAAATAAGTAATTCACAGATCTTTTTATTTTCTATACTGAGAAAATATTTAATATACCCTAATCGAAATTAAGTATATATTTCATTCTTTTAAGGAAATCATTCACTTAATCATATTTATTTGGGCCAAAACGAATGTTGCGTAAAACATCGTTACGACAACCCAAAATCACTAGTATAGGGATTCGAAATTTAAAATAGATATATAATCCCAATACCACACAAAACATTTCCTTTCGAAAATCATTTACTATAATAACAGTGTTATAGTTCACCATTTCCTTTTATTTCTCGAAAACGTCTATTTCAACAATGAATGTTAAAATCTATGGTTTCGAATCTCAATACATTTTAAAACATCTTTAGATCGTTTTAATTCTATTTAAAACATCACATCTAAAAAAAAATCTTTAACATAATATTCACTATTCAAAACGTGAATATACTTGTTAATAAATTTCATCACTTCTATTCATTTTATTTTAAAGAATTATTCACTGTCTAAAAACATGAATATAATTCCATAAATAAATTACAACAATTCCTTATCAAAATAAGTCATTGCGGATTTATAAAACAACGTTTATAAATTCTATTTCTATTTATTTTATAACAGCTTTCTTTTATAAATTTCCTTTATAAATCTATTCAATTTCATATCTCAATGATATACTAAAATTTCATATTATAAGTCAAATACTTATAATTTATTTATTTATAAAAATCATTCCTTCAAACTTCCCAAATCTATAAATCTTATAACTTCTAAGATTCATTTATTTATCCACATCTATTTCCTAAATAACTTTATAAATTTTATTTATAAAATTCTATTTAGAACTTCACCGTTATAATTCTATAAGTTTCATTCATTAGTGAAATTCATTTACAATTCTTTCTAATACTTATAAAGCTCGTTTTATAATTCCAATATTTTTAATTTATAAATATCAATTTATAAATCTTTTAATATAAAACAATTTATATTATTATTTTAAAACGTCTTTTAACTCCTTTATAATTTATCATTATGATTTATAACATAATCAAATTTGATAAATTCTATAGATTTCATTCCTTTATGAAATTCATTTACAAATCATTCTATCACTTATAAAAGCTCGTTTTATAATTCAAGATATTCTAAATTTATAAATATCAATTTATAAATCTTTTAATATAAATCAATTTATATTATTACTTTAAACATCTTTAAACTCTTTTATAATTTCATCATTCTGATTTATAAAATAAAAATTTTATAAATCCTATTTTTAAACTTCTTATAAAAAATTCAGAATTCCCATTTCAAACTATTTTATAAAATCACTAATCCCATATTTTCAAAAATCAACTTTTAACTGTATTTCTCAAAAATCATAATTTTCATAATATTAAAATTATAACGTTTATTTATTTAAGATGAATCAATTCCAAAAATATTTATAAAGCGTATATTTTCAAGAATCACTTTAGAAATTAAAATCGTTGTTTTAACTTCAAATTTGGATCCGATGATGCAACACATCAATATTCAATCACAACTTTCAACATCATATATCATCCATGATAACAATCAAATATCACAATATATGAAATCAAATAAATATTTGTGAGGAATCCAGTTGGATCCCTCCAACCTGTTTCCCTGCATCCACAGACATTAGCACAATACCATTCCGTTTCAAGACGGAATATCGCGGTACATGGGATTTTATAAATATATATCCGCTTACTAACGGCGCAATAGGGTCTCATCCGCTAAAAGAAAATGCGGGAAATCAATCAACTGCAATATATACATATGCCAATATATATATATTGCTATATATATAATATAATACCAATTCCACTTCGAGGTGAAATATCGCGGTATATGTGTGTAATAAATAACCTCCGCTTACTAATGGCGTATAGGGTCTATTCACATCCAATATATATATATATATAACAATCATCATTCAAGCATTCAATCAACACAGTCAATCAAATTTTAGATTTAACTATTTAAAATTTAAATAAACAACAGAAATTCCTTTTGAGTGAGAAGTTCTCACCTTTATTCCTGTTTGCCATCCACTTCTAGTTCAACTTGTTTTCTTCATTTATACCTTGTATAAATATTTACACAATTTATTAATATTCGAAATAATCGAATAATAAATTTTTATTTGATAATTTCGATTCATTGGTGATTTTATTCTAATAGTTAAATTAACTCGTAGTTTCGTTTAAACCAATTTCTCGTTTAAACAAATTTATTTAACTAATTATTAAATTTCTTTTAATAAACTTTCTTAACTAACTATTTATTTAAATAAATTTTCCTTTTGAAAATAATCCTAACTAGAAATTTCCCATTGAACTTAATTTCCTTTTTATAAATTTTAAATCAACTAATTTTTCTTTAATAAAATTTTCTTTAACAAATTTATTTTAACTAATTATTAAATTTAGAACCAAACTTCCTTTAATAATTTAATGAACTATTAATTCAATTTTAACTAAAATTTTAAAATAACCTTTTTAAGTGGCTAAGAACAAATTAATTTTTTTCCAATAGTTCATTATTTCAAAATTTCACTAGTAAAAGGAAATAGGCATATATGGGTTATTAATATTTTAACTTATCAAACAATTTATTACCATCAAATAAATAAATCAACTAATTTTTTTTTCTTTAATAAAATATTTAACTAAAAATTTAACTTTCAAAACTAAATTAAATAAAATAACCTCTTGTAAAAATTCAATTAAGTTTCATTAAATAAAACTACCTTTATAATATATTAATATTCGAGACAATCGAAAAATCAATTTCTTTTCAATGGAAATTACTTAACACTTTCAATTTATCTAATAATTTTGTTTGAACAAATCTTCATTTTCGAACTAATGCTTTAAAATTTTAATTCAATGAAATAAATTTTATTTTAACCTAGTAATTCCATTTTCACTGATGATAAATCTTTTTCCTTTTTTTTTTTCCATTCATTTACAAATTATAAAAAACCATCATCATATATTGGAAAACAGCAATTACCTTACTACTCATACGTAGTCGAGTATCACGGCCACCAACACGACATCGACGCCAACGAATGCTTAAAACCCCATCCAGTCGCCTCCTCCGATGCTCGAGAACCCACGACGTCACCTATACCCTATGCGAGCGCGACCCATCGATCGGCAACTGCTAGGTCGCGGCCACCACTGAATCGCGCGAGCTCTCCTCCTCCTCCTATGCACGCGCCCCTTGTTTGAGTACCAAATCGCGACGCATCCCTTCCACAACCCCGCCGCCTATCGCCCCTCCAGATATTCGCACACGCGAGCGCGATGTCCCCCCCAATCGATCGCGTCACTCGCCTGAAACTCCAATTGCCATCGCGATTTTGAATTAAGGCAGCTCTAACTCCTACCCCTTATTCGAACAAACATCGCCATTTTTTTTATATTTAAATCTGAAGAGCGAACGAGGGAGAGGAGAAGAAATGAAGGAGACGGAATCAATTTTTTTTTTTTTTTAAAGCTCGGCCATTTTCTTTCGTTGCTTGATTTTGAACTGAGGAGGAAGTGTTTTAAAACGAGCTTGGCCATACCTAGCACGATCTCTCCCGTGATTCTTGGCGTGATACTAGGCATATTTTTAGGGAAGATAACGTGTACCTGTTGACTAATCAAAAATTTTAAATTTAATTTTAAATTGAACTCGATTTAAATTTCAACGCGTTTACTTACCGTGTGCTCACATATCAACTCCGAAAAATACGAAATTTGAAATCCGAGAATAATTCAATATTCCGGACCCAATGGAACTGGTTTCGTCGAATTCCGAGACTGTGCCTCGGACGGCTATTTATAAATTCGATTCAAATGATATAAATTTCAAAACTGTACAATTCACTTCCAAATTAAATTCTGAAGCTTCTAAAATCTTCAGTACTATCAATATGAATTTTACAAGCCTTTGAAATATTTTTAATCGGCTTAAAATTGAAGATTCAAATTTTTATTCAACTTTCAATAGATTAAATTCTATAATTTAATCGCCAAATTCAAAGTTATATTGAAAATTCAATCCAAACCATCATTCAAATATTTAAATTTAATCAAATATTTTCAATTTAAATTATTCAAAATTCTGGGTCGTTACAATCTTCCCTCCTTAAAAGAATTTCGTCCCGAAATTACAAGTTAAGAAGAATGTCCCTAATCCGTCTATCATTTTTTTTACAATCCAAATAGTTTTATCAACTTTCTAGCCTAAATCTTTTTACTGGAGTCTCATTATCATTTCAACTAGCTTTCCAACTTCAATTATAAGTTCCTAACAATATTGTTTCCCTAACAATTCAAGTTTAAATTCAATTCAAATTTCAAACTTTCAAAATTTTCTCAAAATTTTTCTAACACCCTAAATTTTCGAAAAATTTCGCCAGCGTCTCCTTTGCGCGGCTAGCTCGGTACGACTACAAAATGGCACCACGGCCCCTCAGAATCAAAAAGAAAAGAGAAAAGCCAAGTGGCTAGAGAAGAAAGTCATCAAATCTCATACTGAAATTCAAATACGTACCTTTTTGTCGAGCAATTCAATTTTAACTTTGAAATCAAAATCTCAATTCCTTTATATACCTGTATAACCTGCTAGTAGTAGTAGCATACAAATCCAAATACAATATTCAAACCATTTGCCAATTACAAAATTTTCAACATATGCTGATTATACATTTTTATTTCACTATTGAAGTTACATATTCATTTCATTCAATTTTACTCTTCAATTCAATTTCATCACAATTTAAAATTCCATTCGAATTCAATTCACAATTTCATTTGAATTCAATTCTCAATTCTAAATATTGAATTCTATCGATTAACTTTCATTTGCTAATTCATTTTAATATTCAATTCATTCCATTTGAAATTATTTCACAAATGAATAAATTATCAAGTTAATTTTCTTGAATCCAATCCATCTTATTTTATTCCATATATTAGTGATAATAATTCTATATTATCACTTCTAACAATCATGCAACCATATATTATAATAATTCATAGAAAATCATTTCTTTTCTATACAAAAATAGTTTTGGGCAAAATTACTTTATTTACCCGATTCAAAACAATTTTATATTCACTAACAAATACGCGCTCATATCTATTATTACACTCAAACTCATTCTAGAGTACTGCTGACTCTATCTCTAATGAGTAATACCCAACAGAACCATGGTTGTCGCTTAACCATATGCTCTGATACCAAATGTAACGTACGCGATTTTTCGTTGCCGAAAAACCGAAATGTTATGGGGTTTTTTTTTTTAGAGAAGAAAGAAGGAAGAAAAGAGCAGAGAAAAAGATAGAAAATAGGGAGGAGAGAAAACAGAAGATAGAAAATTTTAAAATAGAAAGAAAAAGAGAATAGAAAATGGAACGGAACAGAAAACAACAGAACAATAACAGAATCTCACAATTCGCAGCGGAACAACATATAATAATAAATGAATAATCTTTAAACAAAGAACTATATCAGTTATTACATTTTATACTTTACATCATATCATCATCAGAGTGTACAACAACAAACAATGCAGCGGAAAAAGAAATACTATATAAACTAGCAATACGCCATGCCATCCATCTTGCCTCCAGCAACTCCAGAATATCCAGAATATCCTGATAAACCTAACTCTTGACTGCCCGTGTGGAAATTGGTGGGCACCCAGAGTTTAGGAAGGAAAACAATAAACTCCAAGTCAGTCATGTGACTGGTGCGAGAACTCAAAACAGTTTATTTATCTTTAAAATCAAAATAGAGGAATATTTTTAAATTCAATTCGCAATGCTTTTAAAAATGAGACTACCATAAGGCCTCCCGCACACACACACAATGCAAACGCAGAATCGGAGGAGATTTCTCCTTATGATAGTCAAAGATGCTTGATACGCATTTAAAATAACATTTGATATTATTACTAGTACATAGTGTAGGGAAAAAAATTCATTTCGAAAGTAGAATATAAATCTTAGCCAACATAGACATTTCGAACTATGCCTACTATAGCTACCATCCAAACAGTGTTGCGACACCATAAGTGAATGATAGGTTCTACAACTAAAACCGTACAAGTTTCGTATTGGGAATTGGATTTCCAACAAATGGTCAGGCCAAGGAACTTCCCATTGCCACATGAGAATGCCTCTGGAAAGACATCCCCGAGAACCAAACCGGAACTCTGCCAACACAAGGCCGGGTTACCCCTAACTGGGTAACTACTGACACGAGCACGCCATTCCCCGATCGTAAACGACCTTTCTCACGGGATCCCGAAAACCAACAACCACAAAGTAATAAATTCGTAGTAACCACATAGGTTAAATATCTGGGCTCCATACCATGATACCACCTCTATCCAGAAGGAAATGTACATACCCTAAAGGGTGCTACCCCTCATAACCTTGCCGCATCTTTCCTGTTTTGACCATTTCCGGGGTGTGAGGTTCGACGAAGTCACGTCCACAAAAACATACTTTATACAAAAGCCATGCTTTGGGTCAACAAATGATCAACACAATGATCACTAAGATAGACGATCAAATAAACGATCCTATCACAATAATCAACACAATGATCATTTCAGCTACACTCAGTATGTCACATTACCAAGATTGGGAGTATATCGCTGATAACCTTCAACTATATAACCTCTGAGCTCGTACGTCTCAGAGAAGGGTGTTAAGCTAAAAGAATGAATTCTCCGCCACCACAGAAATATATTTGAAAGAAATCGGCTTTACATCTCAACTTGTAATGTCAGACACACAATCCATACAAGTCTGTTCCGGGCTCGAACAGAACCGAAGGCACTTACAAAGAAGTCCTTGCAATCCGAATAATCTCTAATCACGTTCGGATTTCCCATCACATATGGAGATCTCAATACCAGGGATCAGCCAGTGCAGAGACAATCAACAAGAAATCCTTTCGCTTTCGAAAATATCCGGTCTTCAACACTGATCTTCGAATGCAATTCATAACGACGTATCACATATTCGGAATGGGTTATACGACCCCAAGGTCCTTTCCCGGTTAACCCGAATAATGAGCGCTTATTTTAAAAAAAACAAGTGTGGCATTCAATTTCAAACAAATCACAACAAATACCTATTTAAAGGTAAATATTGATAGTCGGTTATTGAACTATCAATAGATATGCCAACATCACCAGATTCCAAATAATTTTCCAAATTATTTATTTCCCAAAAATATCTTTATAAGATATACATTCTCCATTCTTTAAAAATAAATCAATATTTATTTTTAAACTCATTTTCCAAATTTCATTTATAAATTCCATATTGAATTTACGTTCCAAAATATTTATGAATATACGATTTCCATTAAATTTCTAATATTCATTTTCAATTTATCTTCAAAAAGATAAATTCCAAATATTCACTTAATATTGGAAAAGCATTTCTATACTTATTAAAAATAAGTAATTCGCAGATCTTTTTATTTTCTATACTGAGAAAATATTTAATATACCCTAATCGAAATTAAGTATATATTTCATTCTTTTAAGGAAATCATTCACTTAATCATATTTATTTGGGCCAAAACGAATGTTGCGTAAAACATCGTTACGACAACCCAAAATCACTAGTATAGGGATTCGAAATTTAAAATAGATATATAATCCCAATACCACACAAAACATTTCCTTTCGAAAATCATTTACTATAATAACAGTGTTATAGTTCACCATTTCCTTTTATTTCTCGAAAACGTCTATTTCAACAATGAATGTTAAAATCTATGGTTTCGAATCTCAATACATTTTAAAACATCTTTAGATCGTTTTAATTCTATTTAAAACATCACATCTAAAAAAAAATTCTTTAACATAATATTCACTATTCAAAACGTGAATATACTTGTTAATAAATTTCATCACTTCTATTCATTTTATTTTAAAGAATTATTAACTGTCTAAAAACATGAATATAATTCCATAAATAAATTACAACAATTCCTTATCAAAATAAGTCGTTGCGGATTTATAAAACAACGTTTATAAATTCTATTTCTATTTATTTTATAACAGCTTTCTTTTATAAATTTCCTTTATAAATCTATTCAATTTCATATCTCAATGATATACTAAAATTTCATATTATAAGTCAAATACTTATAATTTATTTATTTATAAAAATCATTCCTTCAAACTTCCCAAATCTATAAATCTTATAACTTCTAAGATTCATTTATTTATCCACATCTATTTCCTAAATAACTTTATAAATTTTATTTATAAAATTCTATTTAGAACTTCACCGTTATAATTCTATAAGTTTCATTCATTAGTGAAATTCATTTACAATTCTTTCTAATACTTATAAAAGCTCGTTTTATAATTCCAATATTTTTAATTTATAAATATCAATTTATAAATCTTTTAATATAAAACAATATATATTATTATTTTAAAACGTCTTTTAACTCCTTTATAATTTATCATTATGATTTATAACATAATCAAATTTGATAAATTCTATAGATTTCATTCCTTTATGAAATTCATTTACAAATCATTCTATCACTTATAAAAGCTCGTTTTATAATTCAAGATATTCTAAATTTATAAATATCAATTTATAAATCTTTTAATATAAATCAATTTATATTATTACTTTAAACATCTTTAAACTCTTTTATAATTTCATCATTCTGATTTATAAAATAAAAATTTTATAAATCCTATTTTTAAACTTCTTATAAAAAATTCAGAATTCCCATTTCAAACTATTTTATAAAATCACTAATCCCATATTTTCAAAAATCAACTTTTAACTGTATTTCTCAAAAATCATAATTTTCATAATATTAAAATTATAACGTTTATTTATTTAAGATGAATCAATTCCAAAAATATTTATAAAGCGTATATTTTCAAGAATCACTTTAGAAATTAAAATCGTTGTTTTAACTTCAAATTTGGATCCGATGATGCAACACATCAATATTCAATCACAACTTTCAAACATCATATATCATCCATAATAACAATCAAATATCACAATATATGAAAGCAAATAAATATTTGTGAGGAATCCAGTTGGATCCCTCCAACCTGTTTCCCTGCATCCACAGACATTAGCACAATACCATTCCGTTTCAAGACGGAATATCGCGGTACATGGGATTTTATAAATATATATCCGCTTACTAACGGCGCAATAGGGTCTCATCCGCTAAAAGAAAATGCGGGAAATCAATCAACTGCAATATATACATATGCCAATATATATATATATTGCTATATATATAATATAATACCAATTCCACTTCGAGGTGAAATATCGCGGTATATGTGTGTAATAAATAACCTCCGCTTACTAATGGCGTATAGGGTCTATTCACATCCAATATATATATATATATATATATATATATATATATATATATATATAACAATCATCATTCAAGCATTCAATCAACACAGTCAATCAAATTTTAGATTTAACTATTTAAAATTTAAATAAACAACAGAAATTCCTTTTGAGTGAGAAGTTCTCACCTTTATTCCTGTTTGCCATCCACTTCCAATTCAACTTGTTTTCTTCATTTATACCTTGTATAAATATTTACACAATTTATTAATATTCGAAATAATCGAATAATAAATTTTTATTTGATAATTTCGATTCATTGGTGATTTCATTCTAATAGTTAAATTAACTCGTAGTTTCGTTTAAACCAATTTCTCGTTTAAACAAATTTATTTAACTAATTATTAAATTTCTTTTAATAAACTTTCTTAACTAACTATTTATTTAAATAAATTTTCCTTTTGAAAATAATCCTAACTAGAAATTTCCCATTGAACTTAATTTCCTTTTTATAAATTTTAAATCAACTAATTTTTCTTTAATAAAATTTTCTTTAACAAATTTATTTTAACTAATTATTAAATTTAGAACCAAACTTCCTTTAATAATTTAATGAACTATTAATTCAATTTTAACTAAAATTTTAAAATAACCTTTTTAAGTGGCTAAGAACAAATTAATTTTTTTTCCAATAGTTCATTATTTCAAAATTTCACTAGTAAAAGGAAATAGGCATATATGGGTTATTAATATTTTAACTTATCAAACAATTTATTACCATCAAATAAATAAATCAACTAATTTTTTTTTCTTTAATAAAATATTTAACTAAAAATTTAACTTTCAAAACTAAATTAAATAAAATAACCTCTTGTAAAAATTCAATTAAGTTTCATTAAATAAAACTACCTTTATAATATATTAATATTCGAGACAATCGAAAAATCAATTTCTTTTCAATGGAAATTACTTAACACTTTCAATTTATCTAATAATTTTGTTTGAACAAATCTTCATTTTCGAACTAATGCTTTAAAATTTTAATTCAATGAAATAAATTTTATTTTAACCTAGTAATTCCATTTTCACTGATGATAAATCTTTTTCCTTTTTTTTTTCCATTCATTTACAAATTATAAAAAACCATCATCATATATTGGAAAACAGCAATTACCTTACTACTCATACGTAGTCGAGTATCACGGCCACGAACACGACATCGACGCCAACGAATGCTTAAAACCCCATCCAGTCGCCTCCTCCGATGCTCGAGAACCCACGACGTCACCTATACCCTATGCGAGCGCGACCCATCGATCGGCAACTGCTAGGTCGCGGCCACCACTGAATCGCGCGAGCTCTCCTCCTCCTCCTATGCACGCGCCCCTTGTTTGAGTACCAAATCGCGACGCATCCCTTCCACAACCCCGCCGCCAATCGCCCCTCCAGATATTCGCACACACGAGCGCGATGTCCCCCCCAATCGATCGCGTCACTCGCCTGAAACTCCAATTGCCATCGCGATTTTGAATTAAGGCAGCTCTAACTCCTACCCCTTATTCGAACAAACATCGCCATTTTTTTTTTATTTAAATCTGAAGAGCGAACGAGGGAGAGGCGAAGAAATGAAGGAGACGGAATCAATTTTTTTTTTTTTTTAAAGCTCGGCCATTTTCTTTCGTTGCTTGATTTTGAACTGAGGAGGAAGTGTTTTAAAACGAGCTTGGCCATACCTAGCACGATCTCTCCCGTGATTCTTGGCGTGATACTAGGCATATTTTTAGGGAAGATAACGTGTACCTGTTGACTAATCAAAAATTTTAAATTTAATTTTAAATTGAACTCGATTTAAATTTCAACGCGTTTACTTACCGTGTGCTCACATATCAACTCCGAAAAATACGAAATTTGAAATCCGAGAATAATTCAATATTCCGCACCCAATGGAACTGGTTTCGTCGAATTCCGAGACTGTGCCTCGGACGGCTATTTATAAATTCGATTCAAATGATATAAATTTCAAAACTGTACAATTCACTTCCAAATTAAATTCTGAAGCTTCTAAAATCTTCAGTACTATCAATATGAATTTTACAAGCCTTTGAAATATTTTTAATCGGCTTAAAATTGAAGATTCAAATTTTTATTCAACTTTCAATAGATTAAATTCTATAATTTAATCGCCAAATTCAAAGTTATATTGAAAATTCAATCCAAACCATCATTCAAATATTTAAATTTAATCAAATATTTTCAATTTAAATTATTCAAAATTCTGGGTCGTTACAATCTTCCCTCCTTAAAAGAATTTCGTCCCGAAATTACAAGTTAAGAAGAATGTCCCTAATCCGTCTATCATTTTTTTTACAATCCAAATAGTTTTATCAACTTTCTAGCCTAAATCTTTTTACTGGAGTTTCATTATCATTTCAACTAGCTTTCCAACTTCAATTATAAGTTCCTAACAATATTGTTTCCCTAACAATTCAAGTTTAAATTCAATTCAAATTTCAAACTTTCAAAATTTTCTCAAAATTTTTCTAACACCCTAAATTTTCGAAAAATTTCGCCAGCGTCTCCTTTGCGCGGCTAGCTCGGTACGACTACAAAATGGCACCACGGCCCCTCAGAATCAAAAAGAAAAGAGAAAAGCCAAGTGGCTAGAGAAGAAAGTCATCAAATCTCATACTGAAATTCAAATACGTACCTTTTTGTCGAGCAATTCAATTTTAACTTTGAAATCAAAATCTCAATTCCTTTATATACCTGTATAACCTGCTAGTAGTAGTAGCATACAAATCCAAATACAATATTCAAACCATTTGCCAATTACAAAATTTTCAACATATGCTGATTATACATTTTTATTTCACTATTGAAGTTACATATTCATTTCATTCAATTTTACTCTTCAATTCAATTTCATCACAATTTAAAATTCCATTCGAATTCAATTCACAATTTCATTTGAATTCAATTCTCAATTCTAAATATTGAATTCTATCGATTAACTTTCATTTGCTAATTCATTTTAATATTCAATTCATTCCATTTGAAATTATTTCACAAATGAATAAATTATCAAGTTAATTTTCTTGAATCCAATCCATCTTATTTTATTCCATATATTAGTGATAATAATTCTATATTATCACTTCTAACAATCATGCAACCATATATTATAATAATTCATAGAAAATCATTTCTTTTCTATACAAAAATAGTTTTGGGCAAAATTACTTTATTTACCCGATTCAAAACAATTTTATATTCACTAACAAATACGCGCTCATATCTATTATTACACTCAAACTCATTCTAGAGTACTGCTGACTCTATCTCTAACGAGTAATACCCAACAGAACCATGGTTGTCGCTTAACCATATGCTCTGATACCAAATGTAACGTACGCGATTTTTCGTTGCCGAAAAACCAAAATGTTATGGGGTTTTTTTTTTTTTTAGAGAAGAAAGAAGGAAGAAAAGAGCAGAGAAAAAGATAGAAAATAGGGAGGAGAGAAAACAGAAGATAGAAAATTTTAAAATAGAAAGAAAAAGAGAATAGAAAATGGAACGGAACAGAAAACAACAGAACAATAACAGAATCTCACAATTCGCAGCGGAACAACATATAATAATAAATGAATAATCTTTAAACAAAGAACTATATCAGTTATTACATTTTATACTTTACATCATATCATCATCAGAGTGTACAACAACAAACAATGCAGCGGAAAAAGAAATACTATATAAACTAGCAATACGCCATGCCATCCATCTTGCCTCCAGCAACTCCAGAATATCCAGAATATCCTGATAAACCTAACTCTTGACTGCCCGTGTGGAAATTGGTGGGCACCCAGAGTTTAGGAAGGAAAACAATAAACTCCAAGTCAGTCATGTGACTGGTGCGAGAACTCAAAACAGTTTATTTATCTTTAAAATCAAAATAGAGGAATATTTTTAAATTCAATTCGCAATGCTTTTAAAAATGAGACTACCATAAGGCCTCCCGCACACACACACAATGCAAACGCAGAATCGGAGGAGATTTCTCCTTATGATAGTCAAAGATGCTTGATACGCATTTAAAATAACATTTGATATTATTACTAGTACATAGTGTAGGGAAAAAAATTCATTTCGAAAGTAGAATATAAATCTTAGCCAACATAGACATTTCGAACTATGCCTACTATAGCTACCATCCAAACAGTGTTGCGACACCATAAGTGAATGATAGGTTCTACAACTAAAACCGTACAAGTTTCGTATTGGGAATTGGATTTCCAACAAATGGTCAGGCCAAGGAACTTCCCATTGCCACATGAGAATGCCTCTGGAAAGACATCCCCGAGAACCAAACCGGAACTCTGCCAACACAAGGCCGGGTTACCCCTAACTGGGTAACTACTGACACGAGCACGCCATTCCCCGATCGTAAACGACCTTTCTCACGGGATCCCGAAAACCAACAACCACAAAGTAATAAATTCGTAGTAACCACATAGGTTAAATATCTGGGCTCCATACCATGATACCACCTCTATCCAGAAGGAAATGTACATACCCTAAAGGGTGCTACCCCTCATAACCTTGCCGCATCTTTCCTGTTTTGACCATTTCCGGGGTGTGAGGTTCGACGAAGTCACGTCCACAAAAACATACTTTATACAAAAGCCATGCTTTGGGTCAACAAATGATCAACACAATGATCACTAAGATAGACGATCAAATAAACGATCCTATCACAATAATCAACACAATGATCATTTCAGCTACACTCAGTATGTCACATTACCAAGATTGGGAGTATATCGCTGATAACCTTCAACTATATAACCTCTGAGCTCGTACGTCTCAGAGAAGGGTGTTAAGCTAAAAGAATGAATTCTCCGCCACCACAGAAATATATTTGAAAGAAATCGGCTTTACATCTCAACTTGTAATGTCAGACACACAATCCATACAAGTCTGTTCCGGGCTCGAACAGAACCGAAGGCACTTACAAAGAAGTCCTTGCAATCCGAATAATCTCTAATCACGTTCGGATTTTCCATCACATATGGAGATCTCAATACCAGGGATCAGCCAGTGCAGAGACAATCAACAAGAAATCCTTTCGCTTTCGAAAATATCCGGTCTTCAACACCGATCTTCGAATGCAATTCATAACGACGTATCACATATTCGGAATGGGTTATACGACCCCAAGGTCCTTTCCCGGTTAACCCGAATAGTGAGCGCTTATTTTAAAAAAAACAAGTGTGGCATTCAATTTCAAACAAATCACAACAAATACCTATTTAAAGGTAAATATTGATAGTCGGTTATTGAACTATCAATAGATATGCCAACATCACCAGATTCCAAATAATTTTCCAAATTATTTATTTCCCAAAAATATCTTTATAAGATATACATACTCCATTCTTTAAAAATAAATCAATATTTATTTTTAAACTCATTTTCCAAATTTCATTTATAAATTCCATATTGAATTTACGTTCCAAAATATTTATGAATATACGATTTCCATTAAATTTCTAATATTCATTTTCAATTTATCTTCAAAAAGATAAATTCCAAATATTCACTTAATATTGGAAAAGCATTTCTATACTTATTAAAAATAAGTAATTCACAGATCTTTTTATTTTCTATACTGAGAAAATATTTAATATACCCTAATCGAAATTAAGTATATATTTCATTCTTTTAAGGAAATCATTCACTTAATCATATTTATTTGGGCCAAAACGAATGTTGCGTAAAACATCGTTACGACAACCCAAAATCACTAGTATAGGGATTCGAAATTTAAAATAGATATATAATCCCAATACCACACAAAACATTTCCTTTCGAAAATCATTTACTATAATAACAGTGTTATAGTTCACCATTTCCTTTTATTTCTCGAAAACGTCTATTTCAACAATGAATGTTAAAATCTATGGTTTCGAATCTCAATACATTTTAAAACATCTTTAGATCGTTTTAATTCTATTTAAAACATCACATCTAAAAAAAAAATTCTTTAACATAATATTCACTATTCAAAACGTGAATATACTTGTTAATAAATTTCATCACTTCTATTCATTTTATTTTAAAGAATTATTCACTGTCTAAAAACATGAATATAATTCCATAAATAAATTACAACAATTCCTTATCAAAATAAGTCGTTGCGGATTTATAAAACAACGTTTATAAATTCTATTTCTATTTATTTTATAACAGCTTTCTTTTATAAATTTCCTTTATAAATCTATTCAATTTCATATCTCAATGATATACTAAAATTTCATATTATAAGTCAAATACTTATAATTTATTTATTTATAAAAATCATTCCTTCAAACTTCCCAAATCTATAAATCTTATAACTTCTAAGATTCATTTATTTATCCACATCTATTTCCTAAATAACTTTATAAATTTTATTTATAAAATTCTATTTAGAACTTCACCGTTATAATTCTATAAGTTTCATTCATTAGTGAAATTCATTTACAATTCTTTCTAATACTTATAAAAGCTCGTTTTATAATTCCAATATTTTTAATTTATAAATATCAATTTATAAATCTTTTAATATAAAACAATATATATTATTATTTTAAAACGTCTTTTAACTCCTTTATAATTTATCATTATGATTTATAACATAATCAAATTTGATAAATTCTATAGATTTCATTCCTTTATGAAATTCATTTACAAATCATTCTATCACTTATAAAAGCTCATTTTATAATTCAAGATATTCTAAATTTATAAATATCAATTTATAAATCTTTTAATATAAATCAATTTATATTATTACTTTAAACATCTTTAAACTCTTTTATAATTTCATCATTCTGATTTATAAAATAAAAATTTTATAAATCCTATTTTTAAACTTCTTATAAAAAATTCAGAATTCCCATTTCAAACTATTTTATAAAATCACTAATCCCATATTTTCAAAAATCAACTTTTAACTGTATTTCTCAAAAATCATAATTTTCATAATATTAAAATTATAACGTTTATTTATTTAAGATGAATCAATTCCAAAAATATTTATAAAGCGTATATTTTCAAGAATCACTTTAGAAATTAAAATCGTTGTTTTAACTTCAAATTTGGATCCGATGATGCAACACATCAATATTCAATCACAACTTTCAAACATCATATATCATCCATGATAACAATCAAATATCACAATATATGAAATCAAATAAATATTTGTGAGGAATCCAGTTGGATCCCTCCAACCTGTTTCCCTGCATCCACAGACATTAGCACAATACCATTCCGTTTCAAGACGGAATATCGCGGTACATGGGATTTTATAAATATATATCCGCTTACTAACGGCGCAATAGGGTCTCATCCGCTAAAAGAAAATGCGGGAAATCAATCAACTGCAATATATACATATGCCAATATATATATATTGCTATATATATAATATAATACCAATTCCACTTCGAGGTGAAATATCGCGGTATATGTGTGTAATAAATAACCTCCGCTTACTAATGGCGTATAGGGTCTATTCACATCCAATATATATATATATATATATATAACAATCATCATTCAAGCATTCAATCAACACAGTCAATCAAATTTTAGATTTAACTATTTAAAATTTAAATAAACAACAGAAATTCCTTTTGAGTGAGAAGTTCTCACCTTTATTCCTGTTTGCCATCCACTTCCAATTCAACTTGTTTTCTTTATTTATACCTTGTATAAATATTTACACAATTTATTAATATTCGAAATAATCGAATAATAAATTTTTATTTGATAATTTCGATTCATTGGTGATTTCATTCTAATAGTTAAATTAACTCGTAGTTTCGTTTAAACCAATTTCTCGTTTAAACAAATTTATTTAACTAATTATTAAATTTCTTTTAATAAACTTTCTTAACTAACTATTTATTTAAATAAATTTTCCTTTTGAAAATAATCCTAACTAGAAATTTCCCATTGAACTTAATTTCCTTTTTATAAATTTTAAATCAACTAATTTTTCTTTAATAAAATTTTCTTTAACAAATTTATTTTAACTAATTATTAAATTTAGAACCAAACTTCCTTTAATAATTTAATGAACTATTAATTCAATTTTAACTAAAATTTTAAAATAACCTTTTTAAGTGGCTAAGAACAAATTAATTTTTTTCCAATAGTTCATTATTTCAAAATTTCACTAGTAAAAGGAAATAGGCATATATGGGTTATTAATATTTTAACTTATCAAACAATTTATTACCATCAAATAAATAAATCAACTAATTTTTTTTTTCTTTAATAAAATATTTAACTAAATATTTAACTTTCAAAACTAAATTAAATAAAATAACCTCTTGTAAAAATTCAATTATGTTTCATTAAATAAAACTACCTTTATAATATATTAATATTCGAGACAATCGAAAAATCAATTTCTTTTCAATGGAAATTACTTAACACTTTCAATTTATCTAATAATTTTGTTTGAACAAATCTTCATTTTCGAACTAATGCTTTAAAATTTTAATTCAATGAAATAAATTTTATTTTAACCTAGTAATTCCATTTTCACTGATGATAAATCTTTTTCCTTTTTTTTCCATTCATTTACAAATTATAAAAATCCATCATCATATATTGGAAAACAGCAATTACCTTACTACTCATACGTAGTCGAGTATCACGGCCACCAACACGACATCGACGCCAACGAATGCTTAAAACCCCATCCAGTCGCCTCCTCCGATGCTCGAGAACCCACGACGTCACCTATACCCTATGCGAGCGCGACCCATCGATCGGCAACTGCTAGGTCGCGGCCACCACTGAATCGCGCGAGCTCTCCTCCTCCTCCTATGCACGCGCCCCTTGTTTGAGTACCAAATCGCGACGCATCCCTTCCACAACCCCGCCGCCAATCGCCCCTCCAAATATTCGCACACGCGAGCGCGATGTCCCCCCCAATCGATCGCGTCACTCGCCTGAAACTCCAATTGCCATCGCGATTTTGAATTAAGGCAGCTCTAACTCCTACCCCTTATTCGAACAAACATCGCCATTTTTTTTATTTAAATCTGAAGAGCGAACGAGGGAGAGGAGAAGAAATGAGGGAGACGGAATCAATTTTTTTTTTTTTTTAAAGCTCGGCCATTTTCTTTCGTTGCTTGATTTTGAACTGAGGAGGAAGTGTTTTAAAACGAGCTTGGCCATACCTAGCACGATCTCTCCCGTGATTCTTGGCGTGATACTAGGCATATTTTTAGGGAAGATAACGTGTACCTGTTGACTAATCAAAAATTTTAAATTTAATTTTAAATTGAACTCGATTTAAATTTCAACGCGTTTACTTACCGTGTGCTCACATATCAACTCCGAAAAATACGAAATTTGAAATCCGAGAATAATTCAATATTCCGCACCCAATGGAACTGGTTTCGTCGAATTCCGAGACTGTGCCTCGGACGGCTATTTATAAATTCGATTCAAATGATATAAATTTCAAAACTGTACAATTCACTTCCAAATTAAATTCTGAAGCTTCTAAAATCTTCAATACTATCAATATGAATTTTACAAGCCTTTGAAATATTTTTAATCGGCTTAAAATTGAAGATTCAAATTTTTATTCAACTTTCAATAGATTAAATTCTATAATTTAATCGCCAAATTCAAAGTTATATTGAAAATTCAATCCAAACCATCATTCAAATATTTAAATTTAATCAAATATTTTTAATTTAAATTATTCAAAATTCTGGGTCGTTACAAAAGGCGTTCCTCTTTGATTGCCAGTTGTACACAGGTTAAATATGTATATCGATGAATTTTGTCCGAGTCCGGATCAAGCTACAATTGACCACACATGGCAAGCAAAGCTATCGAAGCCAGCGTTCCAAATTTCAGGTTAATCAGACTCTGTATGCTCAAGATATGATCGATGCAAAATTAAACATTTTTCTCATTCGTATCCATCGAGTTTAGCGCAATTCGTATCGGTTGATTCACAGGCTTAGGCCGTAATCATAAAACATACACTATATGTATCCATCAAAAAACCATAGTTCGAATCGATCTGTTCGAATCCATCGCACTATCCATCTGTTTGAATCGATCGAGTTATCACTTATTTGTATCTATGCCACCGGTTCAACTTCATATTGATCGACTGAAGTTAATTCTGATCGGTTCGAACAAGACCAGGTCCAACAACACAAGCAGAACGACTTCAACCGATGTAAAGAATGCCATGGTGATTCAAGTCGAATAGACCCACTCCGATCGATATGAATAGGACAGGCGATCAAAACAACATACTACTGAGCGATACGAATGACATACTACTGATCGTTACGAACAACATACTACTGATCGATTCGAACAAGGCACATGCATAGAGGAGACTCAATCAATTCGGCATGAACTTCGGATCGATCCTAAAATCAAGTGTTACTTCGACTTGCGAGCACGTGATCGTTAATGATTCGAACTGATCGATACGAATGTATCGATTCGAACTAAGCAGCTTACCGAAAAACCCAAGTTTGCATCGATCATAACTTGCAACCCACGAGTCCAAATGCTATGAAATTTTCAATGGAGCTTATGTACAACATAAAGAATGTTCATGCTTGATTTCGACTCGATTGGGAAAAATCTTGATCAATATGAAATTCGTTTGTACCAATCATGGATCGAGTTAAAATCACATGGGATCGATCGCATGGGCCCACCCACGTACCAGAAGAGGTCTCCTGAGATTTGAGCGAGATATTTGCAGCCTATGCCTATAAATAGCATCCTAGAGCCTACATAAAAGGGACTTTCGGCTCTTCTACATTCGGACTTTACCAGATTCATCATTGTACTCGGATTTTGCTGTTGTAATAAGTTGTAAATCGTCGTAATCAGCAAGCAAACTTCAATAAGATATCAACCTCAAAGTGGACGTAGGCCGGATTGCCAAACCACTATAAACTCTGTGTTCTTTACAGCTTTCATCTAAATTTTTTGAGTGTTCTTCATTATTAATTCTCTACATACTGGTTATCTGTGATCTATGATTGTGAACTAGTACTTTCATTGGCAATTGGGTGTTTGTGACCAATTTTGGCGCAAACAGTCACAATCTTGGATAAATCTTTAATAAAATTCCAGTATTAACCAGCTAATCCCAAGAAGCTCCGTGTCTTAGTAACAGATTTGGGTCTCTTCCAATTTTGTATGGCATCGATCTTAGAGGGATCCATAGCCAGACCGGCTTCGAGACTATATGGCCCAAAAACCTCAACTCCTTCTGCCAAAAATGGCACTCGGAGAACTTAGCCTTTATCTTGCGTTCCCTAAAGGTCTCCAAAACAATCCTCAAATAACCTTTATGCTCTTGCTCAGACTTGGAATGCACTAGGATGTCATCAATGAAGACTAAGAAAAATCAGTCAGGATAGCTCTGAAATATTCTATTCATCAGGTCCACAAAGTATTCAGGAGCATTCGTAAGTCCGAACGCCATTGCCAGCCATTCGTAAGAACCATAATGAGTGTGAAAAGCAGTAAGAGGAATACTGTATTTCGCTACTCTTAGCTGATGAAACCCGGTGGCTAAGTCCAGTTGGAAAAAGACCTTTTCTCCACTCAACTTGTTAAAAAGATCATCAATATGAGGAAATGGATACTTATTCTTTATATTTAGCTCATTAAGCTTCCTTTATGAGTGCACAAACGAAGAGAGGCATCGGCCTTCTTTACAAATACTACAACACCTCCCTAGGGAGAGTTACTAGATTAGATAAATAGCTTTCCTTCCAATTCAGTCAACAGCTTACGAAGTTCCTTCATCTCGACTCGAGGCCTATGAGTGGGTGGTCGACTGACTAGTTGGGCTCCAAGGATAAGATCTATGTGGAACTCCACAACTCTCTTGGGCGTTAAGCCTGTAACAGGCTCAAATACATTACCAAAATCCATGATAATGGGTACTCATGTCTATCTGATCATCCTTTTGCGACTCCATGGAAAAGAGATAAGCATGAGCATTGGAACTTAGTATATTTAGAGTCACGTTAATAAGCCCTTTATAGGATGGATGCTTCAAAATAATAACTATGTCTAAGCAGAAAAGATGTGCCTCATATTGATCCAACCAATCCATCCTCAAGATAATCTCAAAGCCAATTACGTACACACATGTAGATCATTTGTGACGACCCGACTTTCTACTCCTAGAAAATCGCGCCATCTTGAAGAAAGAAAGGGATAGAAGAAGAAAAGAAAGAGAAAGAATAAATAGAACAACATCAGAGAACTCACAGCGGAACGAATAAAATATAATATATAACATAAAATATTACATAGTATCTATTTACATCAGAGTACACAACTTAAACAACTGATAATAGACAGTTATAACTTCTGTCTAACTATACAACTCAAGTATACAACAGAAACAGACACGACATACATAGCGGAATCAATATATTTATCTACATGTCGAAGGCTCCTGCTTCATAACTCCTCCAGAAATTCATCAAGCTAACCCGATCCACTTGACTACTCATACATAATATGAGTACCCAAGAGTTTAATAAAACAGAAAATAAACACTCGGGTCAGACAGGGGTCTGATGTGAGTAAACGGGTTAAAATTGCTTAACTTTTAGAAACCTTTGAAAAGAAAAGGTATCACGTAAGACTTCCCACACATAAACATGGAAAAGTTTTTACCTTACGCTAACCAAAACATTTGATAGGAAATCCAGTGATATTATAATAGTGTCTAGGGTTTTCAAGTAAATAAGAAATAGCCGAAATTGCTACATTTATTAAATTCCAGCTACATAGGTATACAAACAAAACCGTAGGGACTCGTAGGGAAAATGGGTTTCCATCAATGGCAGGGCTACTGGGGTACCGCCCATCACAGTACGTGGCCTAGATCAACGTACCGAGGAGCCACCCTAACTCCCCTGCAACACAAGGCCGGAACCATCCCTTACTGGACAGTCCCGAACAAGACAACCCCGTAGTTGGCCGCGACCCAACTGCCCACACAGCCGAATAAAAAGGGACTTCTAGACAGGGGAAAATCTTGCTCTCCAGTGGGAGCTACCCACGAAGCCTTGCTGCACCTCCCCTGTTTTAGCCATTCCCGGTTGATGAGGCTTGAGGTTACGATTACCTTTATAGAACATCAAATCTTAGAATGCTCATCGTCTACCTGACGATGTGCTGAAAGCATTCAATCCATACAAGTTCGTTCCGGGTTTGAACAAAACCGAAGGCACTATCTCGTTGCACTCATTATTGGAATCACCCTCAGAGTCAACGACCATAGCCCTTGCACTCTGATTCGCCATCTCGAATCTATAAGCACTATTCCGTCAAACTCATTACGGAATCACCCACAGAGTTATACTGACGTATAGCCCTTATACCTCGAGTCTTCACTTGCTCCACTTGGATACACGACCTAACGTTTAATTGGAATCGATGTGGTTTTCGGATATCCAAATATGGAAATCCAATCCCGGTCTCACCGAAACCAAACGCCATTTTAATGTCCAAGTTGTACTTAAGGGTTTAAACAGTTTAACTTATATTCAGGGTGAAATAAACAAATAGATGAATTATATTAACATAACAGATAATTCATACCAACATTCATCTTCGCAAAGCAGCATATCATATAACAAAGATATCCAGTATCAACCAATATCAACATCCAATATCAACAAATCACCAATATCATTCAACATCCAATATCAACAAATCACCAATATCATTCAACATCCAATATCAATCAATCATCCAATATTAATCATTCATCCATAACAGAATTGATTAACTCTAATCAATTGGATTACTTAAATCATTCTTCATTTATTTATCCCAAATAAATAAATTAATCATCTCTAATGATTTTCCTAATTAATCTTCCTTGATTAATTATCCTATAATTACATTTAAGTAATTATTCTTAACCATATTCAATAATTAAATCTTTAATTACTATACTTAATTACAATAATTAATGATCACTCATTAATTAATTAACTATAATTAATTACATTAATTCTTAATTAATTACAATTAATTAACCACATTTGAATTAATTACTTATATTAATTAACCTTGATTAATATCGTTAATCACATTAATTAATTAATCCTTATTAATTAATAATTACTTTAATGAATTAACTAATTTACCTATAATTAATCAACTCATTAATCGTAATTAGTAATTATCAATTTATGATTACTTATCTTGATTAATTAAATTCTATTTTAATTATTTCAATCCTTCATTAATTAATTCAATTAATTAATCCTAAATTACTTCATTACATAATTATTAAATAATTAAATTAATGAATAAATCCTTAATTAATTACTTTATTAATTAATTACAATTTAATCAATTACTCTTGGTAATTAATCTTAAATTAATCTCATTTATTAATTAATTAATCACATTGATTAATTAACTAAATAATTAAGTAATTAATTCTTAATTATTTACATAAGTAATTATCTCCAATTACTTTCATTAAATAAACCTTAATTAATTCCTTAATTAATCACTTAACAAACAATTAAATTCATCATTAAATATTTCTTAATTCTTTAATTAATTAATCACTTCATAATTAATTAACTTTAATAATAATTATATAAATCAATTCTTTAATTGATATCATTAAGTAATTAACCAATAATTACTTCAACTAATTACTCCATTATTAATTACTTCCATAAGTAATTAACTTCCTTAATTACATTCAATTATTAATCATTAATTACTTCATTAAGTAATTACACTTAATTAATTCATAATTAGGTGATTATTTAAAATTTAATAAATAATTAACTAATTATTTAAAATTAATTAAACAATTAATTAACTTCTTATAATTCCAAATCCTTAATTAATTAAGAGAACATTAATCTTAATTAAACTTTTCTTATTAACAATCAAATTTAATATTCAAATCAAGATAAATTAACCTTATTTATCTTGTAATAAATTAAATCAAATTTTAACATCTTAACCAGTTATCCTATTTGGTTTTCAAAATCATAATGACAATCTTTAAAATTTAGAACAAACTCAAAATTTTCAATATTTAAAAACATTCAAGTTAATTTTATTTATTTCAAATATAAATTTGAAATCTTAAGACTGAATCATTACTTAACATTTTAAACTTAACTTTGATTTAATATTTAAATTCAAAATATCCTTTTTAAACTGATATCCAAAATGTAATTAAATTACTTTCAATATGAAATCCCTTTAAATAAATTTAAATTGAAATAAATTACATAATTTCAACTTATACTTTATGAATTTGATTATCATTAAATTTTAAAACAACAAGTTTAGAGTTTTATTTTTATTTCTTTTATAAAGCTATTATCAGACAACACCCTAGGGAAAAACCCGAAGGAACCCATTCTTCATCCCGAGTTAACCCCGAAGCAGCTCACATCCACCCTGACTTCGAGTTACCCCCGAAGCTTGCACGGTCCCCTACCCGAGACAACTCCTTCTTCTCCAATTACCCACTTCCAGTGTACACTATGTACACACGTGCATATGCCCCGCCGTTGCCGTACTCAGGTGAACGTCGCAACCATCCCCATCGGTCCCAAATCCTCTCGCGATCACTCAAGTGAACCCAGATCCACGCCTTATTACTCAAATCGAAATTCGAACTTACGCCACAAACTGCAGCAAAACTCGAACGCGAAAATCCCCCTTGCCGTTGACGAACTCGCCTCCGTCATCTCCAGAAACTCTTCCACGGCATCACCACAATACCCTGCCACCATTCCCCTCCTCGCGATCACACTCGATCAACAATCCAATACACGGCAGCCTCTACAAACAACCCGAAAACACAATCATACCAACCCTACTTCCATCAAAACCCCACGATTTACTCAATCGAAAAAATGTTTTCACATTTTTCCTTAGATCCTCCACTCATATACTTGCTTCAAACCAAATCTTAGCACAAATCATCAAGTCGTTTCTCGGCAATTTACAAAAACCCATATTCCACACCAACCCAAATTCACATGAATTCCTCAATTAAAAATTATGATATATACCCTAAAAATCATAATTCCTTGTCCTTAACACGTTCATGGAATCCAAATCAGGAAAACATACAAGATGATTTTCGACATGCAATTGATTTTACTGTATATTTTCATTTTAAAAATTATTTACTAAAATAAAAATCCTAAGTCCATTTTTAAAATCATCCTTATGCAAAAACAAACAACTTTCATGTAATCATCAAAGCCAAATATTGATGATAGTAGGAGATTCAAATTAAATTTGAATGATCAAACTGAAAATAACAGAGCATATAGATACTGTCACCATATGTCTTCTATGTATTCAAACATGCAATCAACTTCACAACACATTTGTAACTAAACTATTGTATAAATCATCACACATAGCTAGGTTAAATACTGGGTTCAAATCTGTTTTTAAAATAGAGTTTACTCACCTGATATTTTCCCAGTGAACAAAGCAGAGCATGTTTATTTTTACTTCCAGGCCTTTGAACATTAATCTGAAAAGCTTTGATATGCATGTTGTTGAAAATGCCTTGCATGCTTAAAATCTTTTGATTTAGAATGTTGAAACTTGCTGCTGCCCTTTCATTTGAAATGCAGGTTGTACATCCATTTGAATTTTAGATTGGATTTGCAGTTCCAGGTTTTGAAAAAGATTTATTGTTTGAACTCCATTTGCAATTTGCAGATTTAACTTTCAGGTTTGAAGTAGATGATTTAGTTTTGCTTTGAAGAATTTAAATTTTGCTTTTGATTCAATTTCAGGTTTTGGAAATAATTTCTGTTTTGCCACTAAAGTTTGAGAAGAGGAAAGAAAGTTTTGAAAAAAAATATGAAAAAGGAGAAACAATTTTCTTTTATATGTTTAAATTTGTAAATAAAAAGAAATAGAGGCCACTTGTTTCAAAGATTTACATTTGTCATTTGCTTGCTTAATTTACTTACATGTGTTATTTAAAGGTGATAATATGTTTACATTTGTACCTTAAGTCTTTTTAATAAATTTCACTTAGTTTAAAATGTAATATAAACTTATTTATCAAATTTACTTTATGAATAAATATAAGTTTACTTCTAAAAGAAATATTCTAATACTAATAAAAATGCAAATAATTCTTATATATGTATTTAAAATCTAAAACAATTGTACATATGCATTTATAACCATTTTAATATTTAAACATTATAAAAGAAAACAAAACAAAACTTTGATTAATTCTTTTATAAACTATCACACTTAAAATTAGCAATTATCTTATATTTGAAAACAAATTGAATTAATCTTTAACTTTTGAAAA
This sequence comes from Allium cepa, assembly GCA_030765085.1. NCBI lineage: Eukaryota > Viridiplantae > Streptophyta > Magnoliopsida > Asparagales > Amaryllidaceae > Allium > Allium cepa. The sequence continues at coordinate 596,141,857 of CM060928.1, forward strand.
ATATCAATTTTTAAATAAAGCTTTAAGTTATAATTTCATACATATTCAAATTATCAATAGATTATATTACATTTCAAAGTAACATCAAATTATAACATATACGTACATATATATTACAATTTGAAAATTCATCTTTAATTAGAACAAATGATGTTTCTATTCACAATATATATCAAACATATATATTATAAATAGAATAAAATTTTATTAGCCTTTGAAAAACAATCTTATCAATTTTATTTCCAGATTATAAATTCATTAACTTTTAAAAGATTAAATTATCCAATTCAAACTAAAATTATAAAGAAAATTTATCAAACCAATTCAATTATTAATACAGATTATTAAATTCTTATTGCCCAAAATTCCGGGTCGTTACATCATTGGAAAAAGAGAGTGTGCATAAGAAAATCTCAAAACCCGTACGTAATATTCCAAGTGTTGCAAATCCACCAATGGGATTCGCAACCCTTAGAAATGTCATGAGTTATACAACTTCTAAATCATATATATCAACTAACTCCTTGGGTATGAAAGAATGGGAGGACCAGTGTCAAAGATTATATGAATAAAAGTATCTCTAAAAGGGATTGTACCTTCCATGACTGCTAATTGCTTTCCCTTTCTCTGGCTCGGACCAGGATCACATTCAGCTGAGCTGCTTGCTTCTTCTTCGTAAGCTATGGACAATTGTTCCTTAAATGATCAATCTAGTGACACTCGTAGCACTGCCTCTCAAAGAAATTATTAGCAAAAAGGCCCTTCTCTCCACGCTTGTAGCATTTCACTTAAATTTTATGTTGCTTTTGGAAGCCTAAAGCCTGACCCTTCATTTGCTTCTTTTGAGGATTATACTTCTTCTTAGGGAAGAATAGTGCTTTCCTCCTAAGGGCAAAGCTTTATTTGTAGGGTGGTGCATCCTCACCTCTTTCCCGATACAAATATTCATACCTCATAGCCAAATCAACTATCTCGTCAAGGAATGTTGACCAAATCATGCCCGTACTTAGAGAGGGAGTTGAAGGTGTTGGTGTATTCCTGAACTGTTGTATCCCTTTGCTTAATCTTAATAAATCTATGAGCAAGGATGACCTTTTCTGCCTTGGGAACGAACCTTAGGTCAAATCGTTCCCTAAATCTCTCCCATATTAGCTCAACCTTTCCTATCATAGCACTAACCACATCAAACCAATCGGAGGCTCCACCTTGAAGGAAGCTAGAAGCAATCTGGACCTTCTGACGGTCCGTCATACCCATATGTTCAAAAACTTGCTCATAAGTCTTCAACCAGGCCTGAACTCCTACCACGCCTTCGTTTCTATGGAAGGGCTACCCTCCAAGACTCAAAAATCCTTACAAAAACGAGCAAAATCAACTCTTGGAGCAGCATTAGGAGCGGCTGCGACTTGTGGCATGTTCCGCATCAACTCTAACCACTGCCCCATCGTCAAATGGGGAGGTCTTCCAGCCATCTTTCTTACTACTCTATTATAGTGAGAAATGTTATTAAGATAGAATTTAAATAACTATCACACTAGAATGTTCAAAGATTTAGGGTTTTGGTTTAAGATATGTACAACTATTATATATCATAGGAGTGATATTGAAGGTCTATAAACATGTTCAATGTTTCTTCTGCTTTGTGCTAACCTATACTCTAGATATATTATGTACTATTTTTAATCTGGGCTCTGATACCAATGATGTAACGCTCGGCCCTATACCCATACCAACCAAGAGCAATACTAAGTATTACTATTGAAAAGCGTGAAGAATGTGACTCGATAGGACTTAATGTTGTACTCATTCCCTTGAACTAACACTGCCACGAAAATTTTTAAGAACTTTTAACTTACCATTCAGGCTCAATCTCGGTTCAAAGCAATGGTACAAGAAAAAATTTCCCAGGCACATAATACAGAATATAATAGAATATATAAATTAGCATAACAATAACAGCAGAATACATAATACATGTCATAATAGTAATGTCAATAATACATAGTCCATAATACACGATACCACCCCCAAAATACATAATAGCATACATACCATAATAGATTACTAACTACTACTAAGTCTAAAGCTTCATAGTCCCAAACCATAAAATGTGGAAAATGATAAGAGTGCTGCTACAGTCCATGCAAACCTAACCTTCCAACAAGTCCTCAGACTGACCCGAGGATTATAAAAACAAATCACATGGGTCAGACTAATTCTAGTGTGACTGAAGTGAGATCTGTAGACAATGAATAGGCTGACTAATGTATATAAAGGTAAAATGTGCCACATGTATAAGTCAACATGGGGCATAGGTGTATGTGTACAAAATATGGAAAAAATTAATTTCATAATCATTTCATTATAAATAAGTAATAATTTTAAGTAAAATTATCGTATGTAACTCAGTACAATACAAACTCCAATTATCATATGTAAAGCAATATGATAATAAAGAAGTCTGCGCACACATTCTCCAAAGATATTGCGTTTTCCATATCTACTTAAGCATTTTCCACTATTATATAAAAGATGTAATAAGATGAAAAAATTGCATTATGGGAAATATGGGATAAACATAACTCGACTCATAAAATTGACCAAATAAAAAGATGCTGGTATTGTAAAATCACAATGGAAGAGCTCAAGCTCATGTGGAGACAACGAAACTATAACCTACTCATAACGCCATAACGCACCTGGCGATCAACCCAGGATAACCAAGATGGTCTAAGGCGAAGGCCGTATGCTACCCATTCACGGAACTACACGTGGGACCCCCACATCTCCATCCAATATAGTCTGTGACCCGTCGATCGGGAATCCTGATCGAATAATAAAATTACCCTACGTAGTAGACTGTTGACCATTTGGTGGTAGAAGGGCAAATGACATACCACCGATTCAAGTAGCGATCCTGAATCAGGTTGGCCAAGTAGGAGTTTTAGCCCATTTCTAATGATCCGGGAATTTTAACATTTTTAGTAACGTAATTAACTAAAAGAGTTCATGAAAATTAAACAATTAAATTTGGTAATGAAAACTGATTTTTGGAGTTCGTCTATTTAAACATAGAAAATGTCAGAATTTCATTAGAAAATATAAAAGTCAATTTATTGCTAATTGAAATGATAAATATTCGTATCACTTGACCATATGATAGAAAATTGTATATGGACACCGTCGGCCTATTTTGAAAAATGATTTCAATAATTTTTGAAAGGAAAATATGTGGGTTTTAATAAATATGGATATTAAAAATATAATATAAATATTTTATTTCAATATGTGTGAAATTTAGATTTTAAATTATATGTTTGGAAATTTTGAAATTTTTAAGTTAAGTATTGGAAAATGTAAATTTTAAGATTTTACATATAGTTTTACTATTTTTAAAATTTATTAAATAAGATTTAATAAAATAAATATATTTAATAATAAGTTTTAGCTTAATAAAATTTAATATAATAAGATTTAATAAATTTAATTTAATAAGTTTATATATAATACGTTTAAGTATTTAATTGAAATTATATTCACATTTTAAAGACAATTTTTGTAATGACGTAATAAATTAAGGTTGGAAAGATAAATAAAATTGATTTGTAATTTAATTGATTTAAGAATTGATTTTAATAAGTATTGACTAGAAATTTATTGATTTTTAGGTTTTTAGGATATGATTTTATAACTTAATGACTTGATTTAGATAAATGTGATTTAGTGAATAATTCTAATTTAAATAAAATTGTAATTGAATATTAAATATTAATTTAAACTTGTTATTTGAAATTTTATTTAAGTATTTATAAAAAGGTTATTAAGTGAATAATGTTAAATTAAATTTAATTGAAATTAGATATTTAATTTTGATTTGTAATTTGAGAATTTACTTAAATGCTATTAAAAATGATTAGGTCGATAATTTAAAATTTAAATAAAATTAAAGTGGAATTTTGAAATATAAATGAAATTTATAAAATTGAGTTATTGTAAATTGTTGAATATTTAAACTTTGAAACCTAATGAATTGGAAGTGGTTTAAATTTGTAGTTCAAACCTGGATTTGAAGTCGACATAAGTTTAAATGGTTTTAACGAGAATTTGAAATTATTGAAGATTTAAGTTGAATTTGGAACTAAAGCTGATTAGAATTGATGTGCGAAATTGGAAGAAATAATTCTAATTTGAAACTATTTTTGATATAAACTATTTTAAATCTATAACCTATTCCAAATATAAACCATTTTTCTATTTCAATTTATGTGAACTATTTTCAATATTTAAACTATTTTAGTTGGAAAGGTTATGATTTAGATTTAATGGAGTTAAATGCAAATACTTTGACATAACGATTTCAAAAATGGATATGATTTAAAGTGATATGATTTCGAAAGTGTTATGATTTCGAAAGTGAATATGATTTCGAAGTAAATGATGGTTTCAAAAGGTGTATGATTTTGAAACGAATACGATATTGTGATATGGAAGTATGAACTTCTAGGAATGAAAAAAATGATTATGGTGTGAAATAAGCGTTTGGCTGTTAAAGAGACCAGGATCGAATATTGTCATACTCTCTGTCAATACCAAAAACCACTTTAACAACCGTGCACGTGGTGGAGATTCCAGAACGAAGTAGGATAGTTTGGCGAACGATTCTATATGAGGTATTAACACAGTCCTGACTCCCGCGAGTCTACTTGATGTGGCTAAAACAGGAGCTATACCGGGCCAAGTGGGATCGCTCCCTCTATAGACACATTTCCCATTCTATTACTCTGTGATTTGATTAGGTGCACCTTTGATTTGGGAATGTGTCTCGGAGGTGGGTGGTAGTAGCTGGTATGCTTTACCATAGTACGGGAGTACAAACGGTAGAATCCTACCATGAAATTGCCTCGCATACCTTGTCACATGCCTTATCGCACCCTCTACGAGTTTGGTTTGTATCGTACCTATGGACTGCTCCCTGATAGCCCATCAGTTTGGTGGAGTTTACAGTACTGAATAGACTACGACATTTATATAAAAATGTGTTAAGGGGGATATGGGTAACGCATTAACGCTATTTTAATAGTTTACTTTACTATAGACATTATCTAAGTAGCGTATTGTACTGTATATGTAGATAGTTTCACGGATCCTTAAAAGCATGGTAATCCCAAGCATCATTTTAGTTATATTGCATTCCATTTGACATTTCACTTGAGTTGGTTTACTAGCATAAGAATGTTAATCCGGACTTCATTGTTTGCGTTTTCTTTATGCTTGGGTCAAACTGAGTGTCATAACATTTGAGACACACCTTTGGAGCTTGGAATTTGCTTGGAGATATATCTTCTATCTATTATGCTTTCATTTACTCCAGTTGTTTATGTTTATACTTTTCAGTTGTTTTGTATTAGTGACTTCTATGTATCTGAAATTTCTGTTGTATTTGATTAAGACTCTGATGTTTCTATACTAGTTTCATGAACTACTATTTATCTATTCCGCTGCTTATTGTTATATTACTCTGTGTCTGTGATACTATGATTAATTTATTTACTGTATATGCTAATTTTTTCCAAATATAAATAAACAATCTGTTATTTTGAGCAACTCAAGTCTAACATATGTGGATGATTGTTGATTTGAATGGTTCGAAATAGCGGGTCGTTACACCATTGATACGACAGAGTCCAATCTATCCCAACCTAAAATCAAAGAGATTTAAAGTATATTATTTTATTATAAAATTGTGCTATAAAATCCAAAGTATTTATAATGTCAAAACACTTTTTGAAATAAAAATCAATCATGGCCAACATTCTCCAAAAATCCACTATTAAACCTAGTATATTTTTCATTTGTTAAATAAAGATTAGTGAAACACTTGTTCATAGATGGAAATATAACTAAATCTCAGTTTTGCATTAATAAACAAGTACCCCATAATAAATGCATCAAGTCGAAACATAAAAAATTCATTTATTGGATTAAAATTATTTAAAGTTCATTAAGCCATGAAAAATCCATGACTATTTTATCAAATTTAAAAGCAAAACTACACATGTTTTGGGTGTACAAAAATGCTTCCAAAATTTTAAATAAAACTTACTTCTTGTTCAAAACACGTATCGATCGGAAACATAAAAAAATTTCCAAAAGTAATTTAATTTAAATTAAATTTTTTTTCGCTACAACACCTTCTATAGCAGCCCACTGCACCATTTGCTACAACACCTTGCTGAGTTTTTCTTTTCTTTTCTTTCTTTTGATTGAAATGTTAGTGGTCTATTTTTAGATTTTTGACATGACAAACTTCACTACTTAGATCATGCAGGTTATATGCATCAAAAATCTACTCCATTCATCATTCAAGTTCAAGAATATTTCAACCAACCATATTTCTTTCGACAAACAACTTTGTAAACAACTCTTGTTTTGTTGTTGTTTTTTTTTTCATGAACCACAGATATAAGGACAATAACCAAGGCATCTCAATTCTTTTTCTTTCAATTCATTTTATCAAATTCAATACTTAGGTTTACATTAAAGCTCGAGACATAAAATAAAAAGGAAGAATCAAAACTCCACTCATCTAAAACTTCAAATAGAAATCTTCAAGCTTTACAGCAGCTAACTTTTTGATTGCTTCTCCTTCACCTTCCAATTGCTAAAAAGAATAAAAAACCCTAAATAGGTATTCTTAAAAACAAAAGAGAGACATAATAGAATTGACTTAGGATACTTACAATAAGAATTAGGAATCTCCTTCTTTATATTTCTAATTCTCTCTATTTTTCTCTTGAATGAGAGTTTGAGTTACAGAGAGATTTCTTTCTTCTGTTTCTGTTTGAGAAGGAAATGATATGTACCATTTTCAGAAGTAGAAATGAGAGGGATGAGAGGTATTTTTATCATGAAGTCCCTCTCTAGAATGTTCTCCCAAACAACCCCCTTAATATATTATTTTCTTTTATTTATTAATAATACATAACCGTTCTATTTTGTCTTTAGTCTAGATTTGGATGTTTAATTTTATTTTATTCACTTTCTAGACCTTTCATGTAAAATATCTCACAGAACCATTGTTTTATTTTTTCTATTTTTATTTTAGTTTTTTCCATTTTATATAAAACATTTATTTATTTCTTTTTTTTCTTTTTATGAAAACTAACATAAATCTTTCTTTTATTTCACTTTAACACACCTTTTACATTTAATTGAACATATTTTTTAATTTTGTTTTTGTTTTTTTTCAATAAAAGTAGTTCATTTACTAAAATGGTAAATTTTATTACTAAAGTGGAGATTCAATTCATTACATCAATTACATAACAAAATGATTATTGATCGTTTATTTTCCTTTCATCCACATTAATATTTTATTTACATTTGTTTTGTCATTTTATTCTCATTCCAAAAATATTTAAATATTTATAATTATTACTACCAAATTAATTATCGATTACTACTTTTTGGTCGATTCCCAATTTAGTACCTCTACAAAACGGGCTTTTACAATCACTTTACACTTATATAGAATTTTTATGCATGTTTAGGTATTTGCACAGATATTTGCATAGCGCAATCATAAACTCATGCTAGGATTGAGCTCATTTATAACATGTCTACAGTATGTAATCACATTGCATTTTGGATTAAGTAGATGATTGTGTAGATAACTTAGTTATATAACATGGACATTATTGCGCGTTACCTTGTTCAACCCTCGAAAGATTTCGAGACGAAATCCTTTTTAAGAGGGAGAATGTAACTCCTCATAAAATCAACCCTAATTAAAGAAGTAAATGAAGAGAAATTCAACTTATTATAGGGTATGGATAAAAATGGAAATTTTATAAAATTTGTAATTTGACTACAAAAGTTATTCCATTGTTCATGGTAAAATTCTGATCTGATGTAGAAAACGAAGCTCAAATGAAGAAGTCATAAGTGTTTGAAGTTTTCAGATTCAAATTAATTTAATTTGAATTCAAATGAGTATTTAAATTTAGAGTTTGAATTTAAAAATTAACTGTGATAGATTTGGTGGTTAAGTAAACGTTAAAGTTAATAGTTAATGTTAAAATTAAATTAAGGAATAAAATATTATGCAATGGAAAATAATAAAACTTTCCCAAAATAACATAAGCGGTCAGCTTCTAGATCCGACTGGTCGATCCTTAACAATCGACCATTCCTCAAGATGGAGCTAGGTTTTTTATGGTTAAACACTCCATATTTATCTGCTTTCAACCTAGTTACATCATATGGTTTTGGTATGTTTGAACTTCTATAAATAGAACTATACCCTCTCCACTTTCATCGCAAATATTTTTGGAACATCAGTGAAGTTCTATTAATTTATCTATTCTTAGATTCAGAAAACTCCAACGGATTTTCAGGTAAGAAATCCTAATCTATTTATGTTTATTATTTAATTTCCAAACCTCTTCTCCTTCAACCTTTCTGAATCAAATATATATATATATATATATATATATATAAATTCCTTATTTTATATATCAAAAGGAATAGATATGAAGGAGATTATAATGGGCGTTGCAAATCTATAGAGAAGCAAAGCTAAAGACCAACTATGAGCGAAAATCTTAATTTTTCTATTTTAGTAGTTGAATAGTATAGTTTGTATTTGATATATGCATTGGGGAGTTTTGGATAACGAAAACATCATATTAAAAATCCTCGACATTCCCTAAAAGTGAAATGTCAATTTTTAGAATTGGAATCTTAATTGTTTTGTGTTAAAATAATGGAGTTTTGTAGATTTTGTAGTTTATGTATTCAACCTTCTATCCACTTCTTATTCTTCTTCTCCGGATCCGACTAAGGAATTTAATTGAGAAATGATGTGTAAAGGACGAATCTTTATTCGTAGTTTACACCGCTTATTTCTATAAAATTTAATAGAATTTTCCTTATCTAAAGTCATATAAAACAAGTTGAATAGAGCATAGAATTGATTAACTTATAAGTTTTCATTTTTTGTTTATTCCATTCTTTTAATATGAGATAAGTAGGATCTAGATCTATATATAAGTCTATGTATTGCAATTTTGGATATGAGTATTGAATCCTTGTTATGCATATTAGAATTCATTATTATGGATATCGGAATTCGGACATTACTGGTAAAATGGGAAAAAAAAGTGGAAAGACATGTATTATTATGGTTGAAAAGGAATTGACATTTAACGTTAGTTAGAGCGCAATCTCCGCACGCATAAAATAATAAGTGTGTATTTATTTATATATTAATCAGCACAATAAACGTATAATTATAACATATAATTGCATAATTAATTTGATAATAATTGTCATTAAATCCCCCTAAGGAAAGTAATTGATCTTTTGAGGTGTAATAAGAAAGATTCCTTATAGGACGTTAATTATGGAACAGTAGGATGATTATTATATATGAATAGTATTTAAATTATGGCTAAGTCATAGGGATGCGAGGTCAACAGAATGCACACAAAAGTTTACCAAGTTAATGTGACTACCAACAATGTAACTTTACGGTAGATATGAAACATCACCTATGATAAATATTTATGATGACGCGAGGTTAGCACCAAGTTCTATAGGGTAAGTCCGTCTAGCAAATTTAGCTACCAGTTTCTACAAATAGTTAGGCAAATGTGAGACGTTATTATGAGTATGGGTCATAATACGTAGGGTCTGCTTGGGTTCTTGAGGTATTAAGTGATTGTTTGAGGACCCGTCTCTTTTTCCTAAATAAAGTATTTAATGGTCGGGATTGAGTTTAGGCATAGTTAACGATATCTCAGAAAGATCCGCTTCAATAGGAAGTATTAAGTATCCAAAGAGATTTATGTGCAATGTTAGCTAGATAGATACTAATGTGGAGTTCGCCTTTGAAATGGTATTAAATGATAGGATTTACCTCAATTAAGGTATTAAATTGTCAGAGTCTGTTTATTATTGCATAAAAGGTATTAAGTGGTTGGGTTCTATCTCTTGCATTGTCAGATATTGATGATATTGATTATGGGTTATGGGATTATGAAACATGCTTCAGGAATGGAAGGTATTAAGTGGTTGTTTAAGGATGAAATATTAAATGGTTTAGTTATGTAAGACATGTTCTTATTTAAATTATACTGCCCAAGTACTAAAATAGCCAGGCTCGAAATTTCTACTCACCGGATACTTGTTGTTCTGACTCCCTTCCCATTACAACATAGGTTAGTGAAGGAGTTAATAATGCTTGATGATGGCGAGAGTGAATGTTGTGGTAGTTATTGTTAGACCGTGAGATGATGGTTTTGATGACAACAACCTTAGAATAGATTATAAAATATAAATACTAACATATAAGTTTAGATAAATATGTATATGCAGGATTTAACCGTGCAGGCACCAAGAATAAAGACTGTACAGTATAAAGATTCAAGATATCAAGATTGAAGACTCATGAGTATCAAGATTATCAAGAGTTCAAGAATTGAAGTAATTTATTTTCTAATTAGAAATTTTGTTAAAACTCGTAGGAAAGCACTGGCATCTTAAAATCCAATTTATTCGTGGAATGGAATCTAATTTATTCAAATGATTTTAAAAAATTATCTTGTTTTCAAAATGATTTCAAAACTTTCCTTTTAAAAGATTCAAAACCATCTATCCTGATTTTAAATAATTTTTGCCTCAAAATTATCTTTAATTTCAAAGTCAAATTATTCCTGATTTTAAACTATCTTTTAAATAATATATTTAACTTTTAAATATTTATACTTAAGATTTAAATATAAAATTATAGTTAAATTATATATATATTATTCTCTATATTTACTTATGTATTTTAACTGTAGTCAAGTATATTAGAACAGTTTAAAATACTTTTACTATAAGATAAAGGTTATTTTCAAAGAAAATCAAATCATCAAAAAATTGCTTTGGGATGTCGACATGCCTATGGTGACCATGTCGACATGGTGTCATTTGAGTTCAAAATTTAAATTTCAAAAGAAGTGTCTATTCGCCATAACTCTTCATGAATGTACATGGTTGTTGTTCTTCTATAAATAGGGTTAGTTTCAGCGAATTTCTTCTTCCATTTCTTAATACATATTCTTACCATTACTCTACCGAAATCAACATTGAATCGAACTCGATCTTTTCTAATTTGATTCTCTATCACTATCTCAACAAGGTTCTCAGTGCTATTCAGAGTTATATGCTTCTTTATAATCTATTAAGTGAGAAAAGGTGTGATTGTGGCCTTGAAATCAATCAAGCGAGATAAGGTGTGATTGTAGCCTTGGTAAATCAATTAGGAAAACTTGTGGCCCGGAAATCAAGTATCTCTACCCAGAGGATTGTGATTCTAGAGGGTGTACCTCGTAGGCTTGAAATCGAGAGTGTAATTGTACAATTGCTTTTGAAAGGAAATCTGTACTTGTGTTGCGGGACTGGATGTAGGATAACTCCGAACCAGTATAAAATCCGGTGTGTTCTTTCCTTCATTGCTTTTACTTTATTTCTGCATTTGTGTTTGTTTCTGAGATCATATCTGTGTCTGTATATTGCATACATCCGTGTTCAATTCAACATAATTCAAGAAGATTTTGTGATTCTTTATAAACACTATTCACCCCTCCCCCTCTAATGTTACTCCTAGCCTTAAAATCCGTAATCCGTATTTCTTTCAGTTATTATCTATCTTTTTATTTTATTTTCTATTGTACCTATGAAACGTATTTTTAAATAAAATTTTGTAATGGATGGTGTTGTGTATTATGATATTTGAAATGATTTTTGGAATAAATAGGTTCTATTATTGTTATTATATTTTATTCATTCCGTTGTCAATTCTGAAAGAATAGATTGATAGCTCTGTATAATTTTTCTTTTTACCAACCAATAAGCTGCTTTGGAATGAACTTAGGTTTCAATGGGCATTTTCTGACCTGGAATTTAGGTCCGTTACGAGGTGGGTTGTTACATTATCATTGTGATGTTGGTGATGTACATGATACTAGAGAAAGTCTAGTTCAAGGTAAGTCCAGTTCAAGGTGGAGCCGAGTTGAAATGCATCACGGTGAAACATAAAGGAGTTTAGACAATGCAGTTTCCAAACGAGTGGATCGTCGCACATAAGGCCACATGTGAGATATGGCAATCGAAATTATCTTAGTTTTGACGATCATTTGGACTATTCACTTCATGTAGTCCAAGATGATTTGATGATTCGACGGACATTAAATGATACGAGAGTGATCGAGCAATGACTCCTTGAGGTTTTGGCAGAGAATGACACGTCGAGGTGGAGACTTGGTTGAGCAACATGTCACACTGTTAAAAGAGGACTTATCGCTTACGCAGCCTCATCCAATGCATTGAGGACTCGATGTCCCTAAAATGACTTGAGTGGAAGTGCCCACCTTAAGGTGAAGATTTGGTAAAGTAGACAAGTGTGGAATGAAGAATCTTGGAAGTAGCCTAACCCAACAATAGATCTTCTTCAATATGCACCAAAGAAGGTATGAGGAAATGCTCGTCGAGGTGGAGATTGTTAGGTGTGATTTTGCATTATGGGTGCGTGGATTAGACGAAGAATGTCTCACATTGCAGAAAATATGTGATAAAACGTGGCATACATGGGATTGGTACATGTAAAATTGAAGAAGAAGAAATTATTAAAATCAAGCATTGTCACGACTAAGTGCATGCTTGTTGGAATACGATGTGACGATGTTCAATCAAGACGTTGGTACACTAAAAGCTTCATCTGGTGATCTCCTCACAAGCGCACGTACAGGGGACGTTCTGGCGTGTCGAAATATAGCATTAATCTGACATAAAAATGGCACACCCTAAACGTTTACAAACCATTAATCACTATGTTTTCTTCATCTCAATCAAAGTTCCAGGTTCAAAATTCAAACGGTCATTTGTGTTATCAATATGCGTTAGACAAATTTTCATTCTGACCTTAAAGGAAAAAAAACTTATTTCAAATTTAGGCCTCGTCTGAAAATTACTTGAAAAAAAATAAGCATGTTTTCCACTAATAATAATTTAATACTTGTGCAATTTGAAAATGCATAAGAACAAAATTTTAAATTGTAATCGTACAAATTCAAAGCATGTAAGTAAAATAGAAAAAAAATTGTACATGCGCAGTTTAGAATTCGCATGTATAAAAAGACTACAATGAAAAAGAGACATATTTTCGTAATAAGTTTATGATGTACTTGAAGTAAGTTTTTCTTTTGACCTAAAATGAAATTTTGCTCTATAAGCTATATATGGATTGGCAGATCAGATATATATTTGTGTGTGAGATCCACTGGTACATGTTAGCAAGTATTGTGCATTTTAGGTAACAAGTGCGGTGATCCACATCACACTAGGAGTACCCTGCTCTGGTATGAGAGTGATTGACCGACGTATCCAAAGCCGGCAGGGCAGCCCACCAAGCCCTCCGGCTGGAGCAGCCCACTGGGCCAAGTGCAACTTAAAAAGATATTTTGTGTTAAAAATAGAATTATAAGAAGTATTAGCTTTGTGGCTGAATGATGAACAGTGGTCTGGTGATAAGCTTCTAGGGTCGTTTTGGTTGTGAATACTGTTCGAAGCCTAGTTGGTAAACTTATTTTGTTTTGTAAAATTTTCTTTTTTAAATGAATTTTGAAAATTATTTTGGGCTAGGTCAATGAAATCTGTGGACCGGACCTGTGCATACCTTGTATGTTTGTTTAACTGCACATATGTTGTCCGTTTTCCTTCGTTCCTCTTGTTAATTAGAATGTATCCTTCAGCCTTTCCAAAGCATGGTTATAGCTACTTAAATTATTAAGTTTTATTTCCTAATTTATAGTTTCCATATTGTTTAAATTGCCTTGGCTCAGCCTCTATTCATTATTAAATTTATAAGCGTGAAGCACTGTTATATTTGTTCGCTAACTTCAATGCACCAGAGATGAAAATGGTAAAGTGGGTATGGTCATTCATTAACATTTAGTCTATGATTTTGTACGCTATACTTAAATAAATGGTGGGCTAGTCTGCTATTGCTCTCATATATATATGTTTTATGATTTCATTGCATTTACCATTTAGTTGATTATGATTTAAGTCCGAAACAATTTGAAGCCGAGTTTGATACTTGAATGGCCCTTGAAACAACTTAATAGATAGAATAAGCACACATGTGAATTACAAGTACAGCATAGAGCTTAAACGTCCATAAATTATAATGGATAAGGTTAGGATTCGTATGGTTGCTAACTATAATAGCCGAAACATATAATACCAAACTTCTTTAATTTCTTCAAGCTTTTTTGGCTCTTATCATGGCATCATTTCTGACCTCACCATCCATTAGTCTTCCTATTGTATCCAAACCTCAAATCACTTCATGCACTTCTCAACCTAAAAATCAACAGCCAACACCGCCACCATCATCGTCCTCATTGATAAAGGAAGAAAATCCACGGGTGCCTATCACACCAAAGCCAAAGTCAACTTCAGCAGAGTCAACGGACTGGATTGCATCGTCACTTACTAGGCGGTTTGGGCTTGGTGCCGGGCTTGCATGGGTCGGGTTTCTCACTTTCGGTGTAGTTTCTGAGCAAATAAAGACTAGGTTCGAAGTGTCCCAACAAGAAGCTAATACCAAGGATGTGGAGAGAAGCAGAGGTTGCGTTGCCTAATGGCATTAGGTACATTATGTACAACACTTTTACTGTGTGACGTAATTATAACTATATAATATGATTAATTTTGGAAACAAAAAAATCCAATTTTCAGATACTATGAGATGAAAGTGGGCGGAGGAGCAACTCCGAGGCAAGGAGACTTGGTCGTGATCGATCTAAAAGGAAAAGTAGTAGGAAACAACAGTGATTCAGATGAATATTTTGTGAATACATTTGAACAAAGCAAAAGGCCTTTGGCACTTGTGATGGGCTCACGGCCTTACACGAAAGGAATGTGTGAAGGCATTGATTATGTGCTAAGATCGATGCGTGCAGGTGGGGAGAGGCGTGTGATCGTTCCACCAGCATTAGGGTTTGGTGATGAGGGAATGGATTTTGGGGATGGGGTCAAGATACCACCAGGTTCAACTCTTGAGTTTGCTGTCCAGGTTGATAGAGTTTCGATTGCGCCTGCATAATTGTATGATACAAAATTGATCGCAATTAAAAATGGTAACATTCACTAAAAAATTTGAACAAGTTCTTGTGCCTGATACTAGAAAGTCTTGTTTGAAAAAATGATAAAATTTTAGTTTCGATGTTTTGTTTAACTCCACATCGCAGAATAAGTTCAATTTCAAGTTCCAAAGTCTGTATTTAAAGTAGTCTATATAATAGAAATAATTGTATTTCGATGTAATATTCTTTCTATGTATTAATAAAAATTCTTCTCTTCTTATTGTACGTACACTGTCATGTCATATCACATTGACAGTGGAATCACTTATTTAATGTGCTTTTTTCATTTATTACTAATTGGATAATGTCATCTTTGTCGTTAATAAACTTCAACAATTTTATTTGCTTGTTTTATCATTTCTATATTTGATCGTATTTGTCTTCGCATCAATGTTGTTGGGTAATATCAATTTGGAAGAATAAACCGTGACAATCTGATATCAGAGCATATAGGCGGGCTACCCCTATTGTAACAAGGCCTTATGCCAGAGGTTCTTATATTGCATCTAGATCTCAGTTGACAATAGAAAGGTGGAATGAAAATAAAGACGTCAAGAAGTGGCAATGGAGGATGAATATTATTTTAAAAAGAAATATGTTTCATCATGTAGTTTTTGACACCGAGGAGTTACCAGCTGAAATTTTTGACGTGGAAAAGAAGGAGATTGAAGAATGGGTGTTTACTACTTTACAGCTGGCTATGGAAGTAAATATTATCTAGGAAATTAGCATGAAGACTACTGCTAAAGGAATTTGGACCAAACTAGGGAATCTCTATCTAAAGAAATCACTCACTAATCATTTGATTCTATTGAAGGCGTTTTCCATCATGAAAATGAGAGAGAGTACTTCGATGAATGCACATCTTAGTTTCTTCGATGATCTTGTAATGAAATGAATACTGTATGCTTGAAGGTATATGAAGAATAGAAGGCGATGGTCCTTCTGTGTTCCCTTCCGAAGCGTTTCATAGGCTCGACTAACAGTCTGATTTATGGAAGGGACAATTTGACTATAGATGATGTGAAGTCGGGTCTTCTATCTAAAAACTTGATGGATTAGATGAAGGAGATGGGCAAAGGAAGAGGGGGGGAGTAATAGTTAGGGCCTATTTATTGAGAGAGGAAGAAAGGAGAAGAAGAGTTCGAATTCTAGTGGGCGTTACAAGTCTAGGAAGTCCAGAAATGGTTGGAGAGGAAAGTCTAGAAATGGAAAGTGTCATTATTGTAAGAAACCAGATCATTGGAAGAGAGACTATCCGAATTTGAAGAAGAAGGTCGACGATGAATCTACTTGATTGCGGTGGAGAAGACTGTATTCGATGATGTGTTGATTGCAGCGGTATCTAATGTATCAGAACATTGCATGCTTGATTTAGAAGCGTCATTCCATATGAGCCAAACAAGGATTATTTTTGTTCTTTTGTTGGAAAAGAGAAAAGTGCAATCCTTATGAGAAATGATACTAATTGTAGAGCCATGAGACAGGGTACAGTTCGAATTAAGATGTTTGATGGAGTGATACGCACTTTAACAGATGTTCGTTATATTCCAGGTCTTTGGAAGTCATTTATTCATTAGGGCATTTGACATCCATGGGATGCAATGTGACTATGGAGAAGGTTGGTTTAAAGGTTCCTAGAGATGTACTTGTTTTGATGAAGGGAGAACTGTTTCAAAATCTGTATCTATTGAAAGGAACCACGGTTTTTGGAGAGACTTTGTGTTGAAGTGGATAGTTCTCGTGTTTTGGATGCCTCTAGACTTTGTCATCTAAGGTTGGGTTATATTTCAGAGAAGGGTTTAGAGTTGCGTCGCAGTCGAAAGATGATCAAAGAAGGAAGCTTAGAAAAGTTGGAATTCTGTCACGAGTGTGTATTGGAAATGCAGAAAGAGGTATCTTATGAAGTTGGACTTCATAGATCGAAGAGAGTATTTGATTATGTGCGTATAGATATTTAAGGACCAGTAGCCATTGGATAGCAAAGTATTTTATTTTCTTTATCGATGACTTTTCTTGAAAAGTTTGGGTATGTGATGAAGGCCAAATCAGAAAGCTTTAAGTTGTTTAAAGCTTGGAAAGCTCTAGTTGAGAATCAATCTGGTTATAAATTGAAGGTGCCTTAGTTCTAATAACGGCGGTGAATTTTTTTTCCAAGAAGTTACTCAATTTTTGTAAGCATCATGGTATTCAGAGACATCTTATTACACTAAGAGACCCGCAATCCGATGGGTTTGCTAAGAGGATGAATCGGACGCTGCATGAGAAGACAAATTGCTTGATATTGACGGCTATCTTGTCCAGAGACTTTCGGGACCAATCTTTATCAACGGCAGCACATATTATAAATCGAATTCCGTGCTCAGCCACAGATGAGAAGATTCCGATGGAGAAGTGGAGGGGTAAATGTAACGACCCATGCGTCTATCACTTTGAAAAATAATACTTATTTTTAAATATTCAAATATAAGATTTTTTTTAGCTCGAATTATAATGTTTTGAACAATAATTAATTATGGTAAACTTATTTTAAAATTATATTTACAAATATTGATATTTGAGATTTCCGTCAAAAAAGCGATGAAAACCAGTTTTCGGTAAAATTGAGATTTTCTCAATATTAGATGATGCCAAATTGGATACATACACTTATTTCTCCATTTAAGCAAGAATATATAATAAAATTATTTATTTTATTTTTTGAAAATAAAATGCCTTTATGACATCTGTAACAACCCGCCTTTTCGCACGCTTTAAATCGACAAACGTGCCAATTCAAACCATACGTAAGGGCGGATTGTTATGGGGTAAATAAGAAAAACGAGAAAGAATAAAACAAAACAGAATCTCACAGCGGAAGGATAAAATATAATAAATATACAGTTCATAAAACTGTTTACAAACATTTGATTCTTCTTTATACAATAAATATCAGAGTTCACATACCAATAATATCGGAATACAGTGTAGTGGAACCATATAATATATAATAATAATGGTAATGAAATCTTCGTCTTCTTCCTCTAGAAAAATCTTCAAATCCTGAAACACTCGGACATACCCGGGCGAATTGAAAAGACAAAACGCTCGAGTCAGAACTAAAAGATCTTATGTAAATTAAATTAACAGAAATGAATATGAGTGCAGTAACTCAAGAGATGCTCGGGATTTACATCTCCTAGGGATCCGTTAAACTATTTACTATGTAGTATATTTCGCTATTATAATAGTGTCTAACTGTAAAATAAACTTACTTTTAAATAGCGGTAAGGCTTTACATTTTCCACCTTAACACATAATATATTCCCATAGTCTATACAGTACCGTAATCTCCCCCTTACTGGGCGTCGTCATAGGGCACTCCACAGGTATGGTACAAAACCAAAATCGTATAAGGCGCGATAGGGTAGGTGACACGGCACAACTAGGCAATGCCAGGGTAGATATACCAATTACGCATCCGGACTGGTGGTAACGCATAGCCGCAGTTACCGCCCACCTCGAACAAACTCCCCCTAAAATCAAAAGTAAAGGCGATCACCGAATCAATCCAAAGTCAGAGTAGTATCGAAGAGGAGTGTCCGGTAAAGGGCGCTAACCCCCTTGGCCCGAGAATCGCTCCTGTTTTTTCCACCTTATGCCAACTCACGGGAGTCGGGTCCACGTATTTACCTTAAAGGAAACGCCGCCACCAACCTATTCTGTAATATCCACCGCGTACACGGTTGTTAAAGTGGTTTTCGGAGTTGGCAGAGAGTATGACAACTTCCGATCCCGGTCTCTTATAACACCGCGGTCATTTAAAAATAATTATGCTTTCAAAACAAGAATATAATTATCCATTTCAAAACCCATAAATACGATATCATTTCCTTTTAAAACCCAAATAAATATGATATCATTTTATTTCAAATATATTTCTTTTCCAAAATCATGCCACTTTTAAGATTTATAATACCTCGAAACCAATTATTTGAAATTTAACTTTCCACATAATACTTCGAAATCCATAGTTTTAAAACCATAACATTCAAAACTTAAATGGTTTGGACATTCAACAGTGTATAAAATAAAACAGTTGAATTTAAAATTTCTTTATAAAGTAAATAATTTCCACGTCTTTACAATTTTATTTACTTTATATTCAGTCTAAACCCATAACCTTTAGATTCACTTTCAGTTTGAATAAAAATACTTTGATTTGAATATTTTCAAACTTTGAGTGTTTAATAACTTTCAAAACTAAGGTTGGGAATTTCTATTCAACATTTCATTGTCCTATTATTTAGTTTTGAAACGTTTACATAATAGATCCATAACCATTTAAAATAAAACCCAATTTATTAACATTAAATATTTTCTTCCATTTATTTATACTAGAATTATTCATTTAATTTATCTTGAATAAAAATCCAGTTATAAATATCATACCTTTAAAATTTCCAAGATTAATAAGTTTACACCAACTTGTGGAGTTTAATTTTTAAATAAGGCCAATTCCAAATAAATTTCGAATTAAATTTCCAATCTTAATTGATTTGAACTATTTAAAACTCTATATATACACAATATCTTAAACCTATACTTAATCATAAATATAAATTATCAAACTCCATTTTTCAACTTATTTATTTCCATTTAACCAATTCATACATAGCTTAAATTCAATAATTTAACTATATATGTATATATAAAATAAGATTTTATATAAGATCAAAATTAATATTTATTTAACCGCATCCTATCCAAACCATAGAAATCATTTCAAAAATAATTTTTTATATATACCGCGGTGCTTGTATATAATTTTCTATCCTATGGTCAAATCTCTCTCTTTTCCTCCTCCTCCGTTGTTGTTGTTTGAGAGAGATATCTCTCTCTTTTCCTCCTCCTCCGTTGTTGTTGTTGAGAGAGATATGCATAATAACTTGCAGTTTATATAATATGGAACACATCATCCATTCACCCAATATCAATAATCAACCAATTTTATTTCAATCATCGTCAGTTTAAACAAACATCAATAGAGCATATAAAACATATCAGGTATCAACGAACAGTTTATATTCAAAATAAATAAATAAACAACTGTTTAACTAGCAGTTTATATACAAAACAAATAAATTTTAACTGTCAATTTATATGCAATAATAAAATTAATTAATAGTTAAATTAAATAAATGCGATTTAACTGAGATGATGAATAAAATATGCAAAACAGTCATAAATAAATTTCTACTCATATATTAAATCAATTTAACAAACACAAGATAACTTAGAAGTTGTGAGTGGGTTAAAACACTCACCTTTTGAATTTAAATTGAATCTAAATTCAATTTAAACCCAAAAATTTGACAGTCTCCAAATCCGTCCAAACCAACGCCAAAATGTCTGAAATTCCGATACAATCCCAGCAAAATAAACCGCGCTTGAATCCGAGCTCGTACACAAAAGTTATGAAAATTTGAAAATTGGAAAATTCTGGTCCTTGTTAACTTCGGGTTCGACTTCGGTGCGCCGCCTCAAATCCCCGGTGCTTGCTTGGAGTTTTTGCCAAAACGACCCAAAGCGACCCGAGTCATTTTCTTCCTGACCCGAAATAGATACGGTGTTTTTGCCTCTGAAACTCAAAGCGTGACTCGAAGTGGCTGTAGATTTGATTTTTTTTTTTTGAAATTGAAATTAATTTTTGGAATTTGGGAATTAGGTTTTTTTTCTGCCATTGGAATGAGGAGTTGAGAAGGAGATGTACGTATAGAAAAATGAAAATAAGGAGTGGCTAGGGTTTATAACGGGTTATATATAGACAAGGCTGAAAAATAATAGATGGATCAGAATGGTATACGCGCTGAACGCTAAATGGCCCGAAAAGCCCGTTTCTACTCCTGAACGAAATTGGGTCAACTCATATATCAAAATACATGTTTAAAAATATTTTAAACGCGATGGAAAAAGTTTCACGTCCAAATTTCGTCGTATGAAGAAGTTATGCTAGATTCAATTTTTCCAAATTGATTTCGATTAATTTAAATTGCATAAATTTCAAGGCGTTTCGAGTCGGTACGATCAAACGACAAGTCTGTACGTTATTAAACACTATTATAATTCACTGTTACGGATCCGATGAAACCTGTTTCGTCGAAATCCGAGTCAGTGGCCAAAATGGCTAATTTTATATAATTAAATAAATTAAAAATTTATTAATAAAATCCAATTTTTTTTTAAATCTAAAATTTGACAAATTTTATTACCTTTATATGTCTCAATCAAATTACAATGTTTTAAACAATTTAAAAGTCAATTTAAAGTTGATTAACTTCCCATTTCAGTGTCAAATTTTCATTTTTATTAAATTTAAAAATTATCAATTAAGTTTCCAAAAATGTCATTGAATTAAATCTTCATTCTTATTATTCAATCCATTATAGCCAAATGGATGAAATTAACATACATAAATATTTTTCATTTTCAACTAAATTTTCAATTAAGGTAAAAATAAATGTTTAATTTTTACTTAATTGCAAAAACTCAATTACCTTAATTCTTTATATTCATATAAATAAAAAAATCTTGATTTACAATCTTTTCATTCACCCATAGTCATATTATAAATGGAATTTACATTATCTTCAATTATTAATTACCATCAGTTAAGATCTTAACATTTGTTCAATAAATTTATTTGCCCTGAATTATTTACTGCATTTATTTAATTCCAATTTTGTAATCACATTCAATCCATTAATTGGTGTTGCATTGACATTTAACTTATTAGCTTATATCAACACTATTGTCATTAATTGCAAATGGATTACCAAATTTAGTCACTACCCTAAATAACTAACGTAAATTAATCTCCATTAATTCCACTTATTTAACTTCCATTCAATTAATCAATGATTCCCTCAGTTAGCAATAACGTAACATTTTCTTTATTTGTATTGCAAATAATTCAAAATTCAATTCCTAATTCTTAATATCCTCTAAATTACAACTTCCAAACATGGTATTAATCATCATTTACGTACCTCTAATTATTTTAATTTACATTAACATAATAAATATATTACCTTAATGAAATTTATCCCCTAATTTATTATACGCAATAAATTTTGACCTTACAACAGTTTCAATTAATTATTTATATTTATTGCGATTGAATACCAAAATTTATTTAACACATCAAATAAATGAACAATCTATATTCATTGTCACCTATTTTCTTTTAATTCAGTTATAAGTCTGTTACTTACCAACCAGGTTATAATAACACTAATTTTTTTATTCCACTGCTATATATGATATATTTGCATCACATACTTGAATTTTTCAATTTCATCTTAATTCCAATTCACGGTAGTATAATTTCTTACTATAAACTCATTTATAATTTGCATACCAATTAATTAGTTTCAACTAAATAAATTGATTCAATTCAACTCTTTTATTAAGTCTATATAAATCAATATACTATTTCATTGGTAAATGTTTATTTCAACCATTTCTTTATTACTTACAAATCTTATTTCATTCATGAATGCCATTACTTATCAATTATTACATAATTTCATTAATTTACATTCAGTTACAACTAAATTAATACACTGATTTCATTTGTACATTAAATGCTTACAATTTATAAGCTTTCATTCCAAACAATATTTCAATTTGTACCGGACATTGACTTAATTCAATTTAATATTTAATATTATTAATTCATTAACTAAATTCACTACTTACCTTTGTTATATTATATGCAACTCTTAGCATAGTATAACAATTTACATCACTTCAATTTATTCGTCATTTTGTTTCAACTGTAAATACTTAGCCTTATATTCCCATGGTTTCATTTCATTTTCAGCATTTGCTTCATCATTAATTATAAAATCTTTATTTCTTATAAATTAAATTTACGTAAATCTTATTAAAATGACAAATTTAATTAACGAAAATTATGGGTCGTTACACTCTCCCCCACTCAAAACTTTTCGTCCCCGAAAAGGAAAAAGAAGGGAAAAGAAGAATTAAGAAATTAATATCATATCAAATATTAAATTTATAAACAAATAAATTTACAAAATTAATTTAGATAAAATATACTAATTTATAATCATTAATTAATTTTTTTTATACTCAAGCTAATAAAGTTTGGAAAACATTTTCCAAATATTTTCCAAGTCCAAAATTTACGGAAAATTTTGGCAGAGTCTCCTTTGTACGGGGAGGCTCGGGAGAAAATATAATATCAAATATATCAAAATATCACATATAATATCCAAAATATAATATCCCAACACGGGAAAATATATAAAATAGAGCTATAAACCGTAGTCCGAAACGTACCTATTTGTCGGGCAATTTACGCTTAATTTATGGAACCAAAAGCAGTAGCAATTGCTTCCATAACCTGGATTTCACTTATAAAATCCAAAGGGTTAACAATTTATATAAAGTAAAATATTTAAGTGGTTTCAATCACTAACAACAAATCAATACAACAACCATCAATTTCAACAAACAACATACACAACCAATACAAAGTGACCATTCAATTAAATAAACAAATAGTTATTCGGGTTCAAAACTTTTAAATTGTACGGAATGAGCGCATCATTTACTCAACAGTCTTAGATAAAACTAAATAGATTATTCATTTATCCTAATCCAATTTTAAAGTATCCTTGCCCAAACAACCATCAACTAAACAACAACAAATCCAAACAACAATCAACTTAACTTATTATTAATTTCCTTTCATACCTTTATTGTTTGATTTTCTTTTTATTTATACACTGATTTATCTTTTAAATTTACATTTACTCATTAAATGTTTGCTTCATTTATTTTTACTTATTACTTACAATTATTCAATTCCATTAACTCGGGTCATGCCAGTTCCTTTTATTTCGTTATAATTATTCGTTCATTTATTATTGCATGTCCTCATTTATTTATTACAGTATTCATTTTCCTACTAATTTTATTTATCATTTTTTTATTACTAAATTCCATTTACAATACTCACTTTTCTGTTTTAATTTGTAGTCTTTTCAATTTAAGCTTAAGTTTATAACTCTATACCACCAATTCTAATAAATAAAAGCAATTTATTGAACACTTTCATTACATACTTTCATTATACAATTTCTATTACATTTCTTATTAAACATTTCAACTTTTAATATTTGGTAAATTATATATATGCTTTTAAAGAATGTAATTGAAGGTTATACAAGTTTTCTCATTTCTTTTAATTGATTCATTGTTCGATAAATTTTTACCTTTTTTTAAATGTTCAATAATTATATCCTTTATTTTATAGGTTCCAATTTCAAATTTCATTTAATACTATTTATAACTTAGCATTAAATCTCTTATTTCCTTTAGAGGCTTCAATTTATTAATTACCTTCGTTCCAATTCACTACAGTAATTGAAACTATTTATTAATGGAAACTTAAGAATTAAATACCGGGTTTTATTTCAAATCATTTTAAAGATAATAGGTAACATATACTTACCATTTATGTATTCAGTTATATTTAAAATAATTAAAATTTATATTTATTTATCAAATTAAATCTATAGTAAAACTACTCCAGTGGCCTTCCCACTTCGAAACTCGAAAATGAAGGTCGATGATGCGGCCGCCATCACCGAAATTATCTTCCAGCGACAGAGAGGGGAGTACAGAAATTTTCTTTTCGAAATTCCCTTTTTAAAACAACTCTTTCAATTTATATGGAAATATTTATATCAGAAAATAATTATGAACAATATCATTATATTCAAAATTATTCAAAAGAAATTTTCAAAATCCCAGAACTAAAGCTTTAAGTTTCCAATTTCATTTATCTTATTTTCAATCTTATTTCGACTATTAATTATAAATTTATTACCTAACAACCAAAATACTACAACCAAATACAAAATTTATTACTTTATATATAGAAAATATAATAGGCAAAATTATCTCATTCACCTATATTAAAACAAATATTATGTCTGTCTGTCCTATTAAGTGTTTAGAAATCCTATTGATGTCATAGCGTCCCACGCACTAACCAGAATTCATAAATACAAAACGGAACAGATTAACACAATATTAAAATATTTTTATAACACTAACAAATACGCTCTCTCATATATATACACTCAGCGACTCCCATAGGGTATAACTACCCTATTAGTAAAGAGTCAAACCCCACAAAGCTAAGGTTTATCGCTAAACCAAAGCTCTGATACCAGAAGTAACATCCCGCCTTTTCGCACGCTTTAAATTGACACACGTGCCAATTCAAACCATACGGAAGGACGGATTGTTATAGGGTAAATAAGAAAAACGAGAAAGAATAAAACAAAACAGAATCTCACAGTGGAAGGATAAAATATAATAATAAATATACAGTTCATAAAACTGTTTACAAACATTTGATTCTTCTTTATACAATAAATATCAGAGTTCACATACCAATAATATTAATGCAGCGGAATACAGTGTAGTGGAACCATATAATATATAATAATAATAGTAATGAAATCTTCGTCTTCTTCCTCCAGAAAAATCTTCAAATCCTGAAACGCTCGGACAGACCCGAGAGAATTGAAAAGACAAAACACTCGAGTCAGAACTAAAAGATCTTATGTAAATTAAATTAACAGAAATGAATATGAGGCAGTAACTCAAGAGATGCTCGGGATTTACATCTTCTAAGGATCCGTTAAACTATTTACTATGTAGTATATTTCGCTATTATAATAGTGTCTAATTGTAAAATAAACTTACTTTTAAATAGCGTTAAGGCTTTACATTTTCCACCTTAACACATAATATATTCCCATAGTCTATACAGTACCGTAATCTCCCCCGTACTGGGCGTCGTCAGAGGGCACTCCATAGGTATGGTACAAAACCAAAATCGTATAAGGCGCGATAGGGTAGGTGACACGGCACAACTAGGCAATGCCAGGGTAGATATACCAATTATGCATCCGGGCTGGTGGTGACGCATAGCCGCAGCTGCCACCTACCTCGAAAAAACTCCCCCTAAAATCAAAAGCAAAGGCGGCCAAGTCAGAGTAGTATCGAAGAGGAGTGTCCGGTAAAGGGCGCTAACCCCCTTAGCCCGCCTGTTTTTGCCACCTTATGCCAACTCACGGAAGTCGGGTCCACGTATTTACCTTAAAGGAAACGCCGCCACCAACCTACTCCATTCTGGAATATCCATGGCGTATACGGTTGTTAAAGTGGTTTTCTGTAACAACCTGCATATTTATCGATTTTATATTTAAATATTTTATTTAAATATTTTGTCGTTAATCGGATATTGGTCCGAAAAGCTACTTTTTGCAAACGGTCAAATTAGGACTCGAGACCACTTCCATTGAGTTCGAAATGCCGTTTACAATTTTTTTAAGTATAAACATTGATAGGTTTGGAGTTAGTGAAATTTCACTAACTTTTCCCACCTTGGACTTTGGGTTAGTTTAGCCTATTAAGCCCAAGTTCCAACCCCCTTCTCCTCACTCTTCATAAATTTCCTAACTAACTCAAGCTTTGGCATTAATGGTGAAGAGAATGGGAAATTAAACTCCAAGCACAAATTCAATTGCAAATCCAACATTCAACTCCAAATTCAAGTAGAAGATATTGGATTCAAGCTTTGGATTGCTTCTCCTTGCTTTCAAGCTTCATCTTCATAAATTTTAGTGCAAAGGTGAGATTTTTAACTCACAATTCTAGCCTATAACTATATTGGACCGTTGCGAATGATTCCCTATCACTTTTGCATGCACATTTGCATTTGGTTTGGATTGGATTGGCGAAAAACTCCAATTTTTAGCTTTTTGGTGAATTTTCTGCATTTAGGTCGTTCTGGCCATTTTCGTGTGTTCGGAGTTAGGTCGTTCGCGACATAACCCTTAGGTCGCTCGCGTGTTAACGCGCTAGGTCGCACTGCATGTATTGTCATCTCGGAATTAGGTCGTTGGGCTTTAAGTCGTAGCTCGTTTGGCCCATAGGTCGTTAGGTCGCTAACACTTAGGTCGTTTCTGGCCTTAAACCCGCTCTGCAGTGTTAGGTCGCTCGCGAGTTGAGTCTTAAGCCGTAGGTCGTTCGCGAGTTAAGCTTTAGGTCGTTTGGCCTTTATAACGTTAGGTCGCTCGCGTGTTAAAACGTTAGGTCGCGTGATCTATATCCCGTAGGTCGTTGACCCCTTGATTCGTAGAACTGATAGGTCGCTCGCGAGTTAAATTCGATAGGTCGCTCGACCACTAGATCGTATGACCTGTTAGGTCGTTAGGTCGCGTGGGTTTTAAGCCGCGTATCAGTTAGGCCGTTCCACCTTATAACCCTTAAGTCGCTCACCTCTGTTAGGTCGCGAGTCCCTTAAGTCGCTCACCTCTGTTAGGTCGCGAGTCCCTTAAGTCGCTCACCTCTGTTAGGTCGCGAGTCCCTTAAGTCGCTCACCTCTGTTAGGTCGCGAGTCCCTTAAGTCGCTCGCCTCCGTTAGGTCGTGCATCCCCCTAACTCGTTCGGCCTTGCCTTCGTTAAGTCGCGTGACACATTAGGTCGCGCATCACCTTAACTCGCTCGACCTTGTTTAGGTCGTTAGGTCGCGAAGACCCTTAGGTCGCAACCATTAGGTCGCTCGACCCAATTCCCCTTAGGTCGGTAGACCTCATTTTGTCTTCACTAGGTCGTACCCCGTAAGCGGTGGCGTTGCCCCCGCACCCCCACCTTGGGGGGTTGCCACCCCCCTTGGACCCCCCCTCCGTAGGGGCTCTTTGATGAAAGATGCATTTTGAGTTGATTTCCTTGGATTTCATTGATTTGTCACTTTAATAAAATAAAGGTTTCAATACTAGTAGTAAATATCAAAACTCTTTCAGCAAAACGATTTCAACTCTATTTTTAATAACAAAGCTTTTTCCTTAAACCGTTTTCCAATCTATTAGTATATACAAACATTTACCTCACTCGTATGAGAAATCTAATTAAATGACTTAGTAAAACAAGTGGTATGAAACGCTTGCGTTTACTTCGTCGGTTAATTCTTGGACTTGTTCGATTGAATCTCTTGTGACAATTTCCTAGTGGAGATCTACAGTTTGTTAGTAAATATTTGAGTTAAGCAAGTGGTTATGGGACATGAAGTTAAACTTTTATATTTACTAACTTAGTGTAATTGACGCTTCTTGATGATCATGACGATCATTTTTGTGTTTTAGACTAGTAACTGTGCGATGTCTCTTTGTCTGCGAGGGAGACTAGACCCCGCTCTTGTGATGTTTCGCCATCTCATTTGTGTGATGTTTCGCCATCACATATGTGGGGTAGCGCCCCACGGTCTTCGGGCCATTCGTGTGTCAAAATTAATGGCTTGCAACCATGAGATAGCTTCTCGCTTTGTGTTACACGTGTAGGTGAGTTTTCATGCTCCCATTTTGTGAGTTTTCATGCTCCTATATTGTAATTTCTGGATTTCTTGTGTAGTCTTCTGGAATTTGTGCTTCACCTATTTTCATGACTTTCATTGTTATGATTTTCCAACTTTTATGTTTAGGTGAATTTGGATCTTTTAGAAGATTCTTTTGATATTGTTTGACCTCTTGATGATCTTCATTTACATGCTTATCATAGTATGTCTTTATGGTTACTATATGTTCTTGCCATATCTATTGTTTATATCATGTTATCTGATATTTATAGCTAGACTGATCCGTTTATTATTTTCTTATAAATAATACTCGGGTCAGACCGAGATGTTACAGGTGCTTCTGCTTGACTTCTCCCCTAGGGATTTACTACTCTGACTTTTGGCTGACCTTTTAGATTAGCAGTTTTTGTCGTTTACACTTGAGATATAGACTCATAGATGTATTCTTTTGCATAGCACGTGTTGCTATTCTTTTGTATTATAGTGGATCTTTTTGACCACTACTCTGATGTACACTTTCATGTGTTAGTTATATATACATATCTTCTTCCGCCTTTGTGATATGGATGTCTGTGACTGATTTGTGTTATGCATATTTCTATGTTTGTTTCCGAAGATTATTATAGCCACCGCGTGATAAGAAATCACGAGGATGGTCGCTCCTCAACAGCCTTATTCTCCGTGCTAGTTGACAATTCTACACCGTAGTGTTCTTGGCTAGTGTGGGTATAGAGGTGGGACGTCACATTTTCGGAGTTGGCAGAGAGTATGACAACTTCCGATCATGGTCTCTTCAACAACCAGACGTTATTATAACACCGCGGTCATTTAAAAATAATTATGCTTTGAAAACCAGAATATAATTATCCATTTCAAAACCCATAAAGACGATATCATTTCCTTTTAAAACCCAAATAAATATGATATCATTTTATTTCAAATATATTTCTTTTCCAAAATCATGTCACCTTTAAGATTTATAATACCTCGAAACCAAAATATTTGAAATTTAACTTTCCACATAATACTTCGAAATCCATAGTTTTAAAATCATAACTTTCAAAACTTAAATGGTTTGGACATTCAACAGTATATAAAATAAAACAGTTGAATTTAAAATTTCTTTATAAAGTAAATAATTTCCACGCCTTTACAATTTTATTTACTTTATATTCAGTCTAAACCCATAACCATTAGATTCACTTTCAGTTTGAATAAAAACACTTCGATTTCAATATTTTCAAACTTTGAGTGTTTAATAACTTTCAAAACTAAGGTTGGGTCAACATTTCATTGTCCTATTATTTAGTTTTGAAACGTTTACATAACAGATCCATAACCATTTAAAATAAAACCCAATTTGTTAACACTATATATTTTCTTCCATTTATTTATACTAGAATTATTCATTTAATTTATCTTGAATAAAAATCCAGTTATAAATATCATACCTTTAAAATTTCCAAGATTAATCGGTTTACACCAACTTGTGGAGTTTAATTTTTAAACAAGGCCAATTCCAAATAAATTTTGAATTAAATTTCCAATCTTAATTGATTTGAACTATTTAAAACTCTATATATACACAATATCTTAAACCTATACTTAATCATAAATATAAATTATCAAACTCCATTTTTCAACTTATTTATTTCCATTTAACCAATTCATACATCGCTTAAATTCAATAATTTAACTATATATGTATATATAAAATAAGATTTTATATAAGATCAAAATTAATATTTATTTAACCGCATCCTATCCAAACCATAGAAATCATTTCAAAAATAATTTTATATATATATATACCTCGGTGCTTGTATATAATTCTCTATCCTATGGTCAAGGGATACGGATATTTATCATTTCAATCCGCAATTTAAAAATGAAGACGCGGTTGTATATCATTTCAAACCGCAATCCCGAATGAAATGAGAATGCATAATAACTTGCAGTTTATATAATATGGAGCACATCATCCATTCACCCAATATCAATCATCAACCAATTTTATTTCAATCATCGTCAATTTAAACAAACATCAATAGAGCATATAAAACATATCAGGTATCAACGAACAGTTTATATTCAAAATAAATAAATAAATAAATAACTGTTTAACTAGCAGTTTATATGCAAAATAAATAAATTTTAACCGTCAATTTATATGCAATAATAAAATTAATTAATAGTTAAATTAAATAAATGCGATTTAACTGAGATGATGAATAAAATATGCAAAACAGTTATAAATAAATTTCTACTCATATTTTAAATCAAACAAACATAAGATAACTTAGAAGTTGTGAGTGGGTTAAAACACTCACCTTTTGAATTTAAATTGAATCTAAATTCAATTTAAACCGAAAAATTTGACAGTCTCCAAATCCTTCCAAACCAACGCCAAAATGTCTGAAATTCCAATACAATCCCAGCAAAATAAACCGCGCGTGAATCCGAGCTCGTACGCAAAAGTTATGAAAATTTGAAAATTGGAAAATTCTGGTCCTGCGTTAACTTCGGGTTCGATTTTGGTGCGCCGCCTCAAATCCTCGGTGCTTGCTTGGAGTTTTTTCCAAAACGACCTGGAGCGAGCCGAGTCATTTTCTTCCTGATCCGAAGTAGATACGGCATTTTTGCCTCTGAAACTCAAAGCGTGACTCGAAGTGGCTGCAGATCTGATTTTTTTTTTGAAATTGAAATTAATTTTTGGAATTTGGGAATTAGGTTTTTTTTCTGCCATTGGAATGAGGAGTTGAGAAGGAGATGTACGTATAGAAAAATGAAAATAAGGAGTGGCTAGGGTTTATAACGGGTTATATACTGACAAGGCTGAAAAATAATAGATGGATCAGATTGGTATACGCGCTAAGCGCTAAATAACCCGAAAAGCCCGTTTCTACTCCGGAACGAAATTGGGTCAACCCATATATCAAAATATATGTTTAAAAATATTTTAAACGCGATGGAAAAAGTTTCACGTCCAAATTCCATTGTATGAAGAAGTTATGCTAAATTTAAATTTTCCAAATTGATTTAAATTGATTTAAATTGCATAAATTTCAAGGCGTTTCGAGTCGGTACGATCAAACGACAAGTCTGTACGTTATGAAACACTATTATAATTCACCGTTATGGATCCGATGAAACCTGTTTCGTCGAAATCTGAGTCAGTGGCCAAAATGGCTAATTTTATGTAATTAAATAAATTAAAAATTTATTAATAAAATCCAAATTTTTTTTTAAATCTAAAATTTGACAAATTTTATTACCTTTATATGTCTCAATCAAATTACAATGTTTTAAACAATTTAAAGGTCAATTTAAAGTTGATTAACTTCCCATTTCAGTGTCAAATTTTCATTTTTATTAAATTTAGAAATTATCAATTAAGTTTCCAAAAATGTCGTTGAATTAAATCTTCATTCTTATTATTCAATCCATTATAGCCAAATGGATGAAATTAACATACATAAATATTTTTCATTTTCAACTAAATTTTCAATTAAGGTAAAAATAAATGTTTAATTTTTACTTAATTGCAAAAACTCAATTACCTTAATTCTTTATATTCATATAAATAAACAAATCTTGATTTACAATCTTTTCATTCACCCATAGTCATATTATAAATGGAATTTACATTATCTTCAATTATTAATTACCATCAGTTAAGATCTTAACATTTGTTCAATAAATTTATTTGCCCTGAATTATTTACTGCATTTATTTAATTCCAATTTTGTAATCACATTCAATCCATTAATTGGTGTTGCATTGACATTTAACTTATTAGCTTATATCAACACTATTGTCATTAATTGCAAATGGATTACCAAATTTAGTCACTACCCTAAATAACTAACGTAAATTAATCTTCATTAATTCCACTTATTTAACTTCCATTCAATTAATCAATGATTCCCTCAGTTAGCAATAACGTAACATTTTCTTTATTTGTATTGCAAATAATTCAAAATTCAATTCCTAATTCTTAATATCCTCTAAATTAAAACTTCCAAACATGGTATTAATCATCATTTACGTACCTCTAATTATTTTAATTTACATTAACATAATAAATAAATTACCTTTAATGAAATCTATCCCCTAATTTATTATACGCAATAAATTTTGACCTTACAACAGTTTCAATTAATTATTTATATTTATTGCGATTGAATACCAAAATTTATTTAACACATCAAATAAATGAACAATCTATATTCATTGTCACCTATTTTCTTTTAAATTCAGTTATAAGTCTGTTACTTACCAACCAGGTTATAATAACACTAATTTTTTTATTCCACTGCTATATATGATATATTTGCATCACATACTTGAATTTTTCAATTGCATCTTAATTCCAATTCACGGTAGTATAATTTCTTACTATAAACTCATTTATAATTTGCATGCCAATTAATTATTTTCAAATAAATAGATTGATTCAATACAACCTTTTATTAAGTCTATACAAATCAATATACTAGTTCATTGGTAAATGTTTATTTCAACTATTCCTTTATTACTTACAAATCTTATTTCATTCATGAATGCCATCATTTATCAATTATTACATAATTTCATTAATTTACATTCAGTTATAACTAAATTAATACACTGATTTCATTTGTACATTAAATGCTTACAATTTATAAGCTTTCATTCCAAACAATATTTCAATTTGTACCGGACATTGATTTAATTCAATTTACTATTTAATATTATTAATTCATTAACTAAATTCACTACTTACCTTTGTTCTCTTATATGCAACTCTTAGCCTAGTATAACAATTTACATCACTTTAATTTATTCGTCATTTTATTTCAACTGTAAATACTTAGCCTTATATTCGCATGGTTTCATTTCATTCTCAGCATTTGCTTCATTATTAGTTATAAAATCTTTATTTCTTATAAATTAAATTTACGTAAATCTTATTAAAATGACAAATTTAATTAACGAAAATTACGGGTCGTTACAACATCATCAAGGATGTCATCACTCTTATATAATTTTTGGAATTTTAAATATTCAAATAATTGTTTTAAAATGATAATAATTCATTTTAACTAATTATATAAAAATAATAAACCATTTATAATAGTTTTATAAAGATATATACTTATTCTAAAAATATAAGAAAATTCACAACTTGGCGCTGCAACAACATTTTTTATAAACACTTGTTCAATATTGGTTTATATGGTTTATAACTCAAATGTGATCGTTTTAATTAATTTATAATGATAAGAAATTGATTTTCAAATTTTGATTACATTTATATGTAATTTAATTAATATGTGAAAATGTGATAGGGAATCAGCTTCTAGATTTTCAACGGTTTAATGAACATAAGTTGTTCAAAGCGATCGCAATGTTGTCTTGTGCACATATATAACATGCACATACATGCACCAACATATACATATACACATATGTACATACCAAATACATACATACAACTATATATATACAAGTACATAGTATCATGGTATTTATAACATATATTCACATGTAAGCAAATTACACGTTAAACGTCACCTCCGTAAACACCTAAACACCTGGAATATGATAAGGAGGACAAAGGGAGGTGGCTGAGCACATCGGGGTTGGTCGTGCGCGTTGAGGGGGGTGGGGGTAGTATGGTCTTTGTACCATAAGATATTTGTTTATATATTTTTGCTTATAAATACAACGCATGCCTTCTCATTTTATTCACACTTTCATTCCATTTTTTAAGCCTCTTCTTCCTCTTTGTTAATGAGTTCCATGACGTCATAAATTTGTAACGACCCGTAAATTTTAATAGTTTTGATAATATATTTAACTGGAATTTTATGAAATTTTAAATAATAAAATTTGAAAATAAAAATTTAATATTTGGAATACGTCTAATTAAACATAACAAATGGTAAATTTTCAACATATAATATAAATGTTTATTTTCATGCGCAAATTCTATTTCAATTTAAATCAGTTAATATTTGATGATAATAGAATTTTTTCCAAAGCTGAATATTTTTACACAATAAATTTCTAAATCATCTTCTGAGTGAAACATCATCTTTCGTTTTTTCAAATTTGGACTGATATTGTTTCGTTTATCTTATTTCTGGCAAACTAGCTGCATTTTGATTTCCCCGTCCCTTCATTTTCTACCATTTAATCAAATAATAGAATTTTATGACGGAAATTTGATATTTGCTATGCATCCATCTTGACATAGAAAATGACAAATTTTCGTCAAATAATATAGATGTTCTATCGGTCCCTAGAAATTCAGTTTAAATCAGTTAATAATAGTTGAATTTAAAAGTGTTCCGAAACCTAAATATGTCAAACATAAGAAAATTTATTTAGTACACTCTGAATCAGACTGCGAAATTCGTTTCGCGAAATTCGGACGTTTCTAGCTCCGCTTGAATTTTTCCATATGGAATAGCAACGTATATCGATGTCCGTATGGACTTTTGATAGGAAGGTCCTAACACAGATATTTCTTTTTCCTCTTGTCCGTCTCTTCACGCTGATCACTACAGTATACTTAATTCTGTGTTTTGAGGTCCGGTTCGCGACGGGAACAATGAAACGGTACGTTATATCGGTACCATTTTGAGTTCTAGAGCATTTGTGACCTTTCAATTTTCAACCGTTTGAAAACATGAAATTAGTCTTGTGTCTTGAGTATATTAATATTTCTTTATTTTTCCTATATTTATTCAAAGAACATGAAACTAACGTGAACTGTTTTCTACAGTGACTATTTTATTTTTCTACAATTTTTGCTGAATTCCTGTCAAATTACTACTACATATTTTACTTATTTAGGAGATTTACTAATTCTAGTCAACTTTTGTCATGTGGTGGACGTATCAAAATTTAAATGCTAATGTATCAAATTTGATAGAAATGGTATATCAAAGTTAGTTTATTACGTGCTTGATGGATTTGTTATATTTCTTCATCCGTCTTGAGTGCACTGAGTTTGCACTGTGAAATTTATCCTATGCCATTTCGTTAAAGGAAACTTAAAAGTGACAATTTTTCATTAGAGACTGAAGTTAATTACTATTTCGTTAACCATCTGTTAAAAAATTTCGTGCTGCACGATTTCCATCTGTTAAAATTTCATTGGTTTGCTTCAGCACGCGTTACTTGATCTTTCAATTGCCTGTTACTCGTAATACAAAGTATATATATTTATTATTTGCCTTGACACTTACTCAATCATTTCTCTCTTTTGCCTGGCTTTCCTTCCCATTCTTCCCATTTTCCATTTCTCTTCCTTTGATTTGTTTCCATGCCTCTTCACCGTTCTCCAAAAAACAAAAAACAAAATAATAATAGCCGACGCACCACCTCACGCCATGACTTCCACGTGCAAACCCTTACCCACGTCAAGCCTCCTTCACCTGCTCGCGCCGGCCATGCCGAAGCTTCCACTAACCTCTGACCACGCGGCCTTGAACCCAGACCTGAGCGCCGACATGACAAGCCACCTCGGTCAGCCAAGCAATCGCTCTTCCCCTCCCTCCTCGCCAACTCAGCAGACCCAAAGGCGTGCTCCTCTCTTGCTTGTCTATGTAAGTTATTATATATAGTATAATAATACCATCAGTTACATAAGTATGTATTTATGCGTAGGAATTTTGAAGATATATATATATATATATATTGTATGTTGTTATATATACACACACACACACACATATATATATATATATATATATATATTATAAAGTTTTGCTAGTTGGACCTACTCTTTTATGTAATGTGAAGAGGGACGTACAGGTTTAAACAAGTTGTTGTATACATCAATAGAGTCTGCATATATCCTATTTATATATACTGTTTCTAAATCTTATGTTTAGTTTTAAATTATAGTGTATAAACGTTGCTTATATATATTGCATATGTTATTTATATAACAGTATATATTTATATATGTTTATTTAAAGGCTTATATTAGTTTGTAAAGGCTGAGTCCATATACATATGTATGTATGTATGTATGTATGTATGTATGTATATTTAAGTTGATGTGTTCAAAAAGTTAGTATATACAAATGTATGGTTTGCTGGTACTTGATATATATGGTGTTACAGAAAATTTTATTATATAAGTTTATATTGTACCATATAACATGTTGTTAGCATATATATGAGTCATAATAGTGTTATATAGGTTATTATATAACTTATACTAGTATGTTGTTGGATCTGCACACACACACACACACACACACACACACATATATATATATTTGTATTGCGTGTATGCTTATAACGGGTCTGCATATATTTGTAATGGGTCTGCATACATTTTGAGTAACATAAATGTAGTTGGTGGCATATATAAATAGCTTGCATATATTTGTTTGTATATATATATATATTATTTGGATTTAAGTTGATTTTGTGAATGCTAAATTTGTAATAAATATTGTTTTACTTATAACATATAATTTTTTTTATACGTTTGACTTTAGCATTTGAGTTTTAGTTTAAAACAAGGGATTCTGAAATTCCTATATATTTTAATATATACATACATACATATATATAATTTCACCTATACCATTTATCATCATCAATCCAGTTTTGATTGGATTTTTTCTATTCTTATTATCAGCTTTGATCGGGGAATTCGTGCCGATTTTGCTTTGCTTCGATTCGTCATTCAAATTTCGGTGTCTGTATCAATGTGTGTATCCATGTCATCTTCTGTATTCTCTAGCCTCGAAAGGTGAGCAATCACTCTCGATTAACATTCTTATATTTATTATATTTGATTTCAATCGAAATGACAATTGAAATATGCTGCTGTTAGATATTTACATTACTATATATATGTTGTTATCAGTATCTGTTCACCTATGACATCTGACACCATTATATGTTATTTATATTGATGATATATGCCTGTTATATTACTTTCATATCTGTTATCACTCTACAAGTTCCCTGTTAGTATAGAATTCACTATGGGTGAAATGATACATACCCGAACGATCTGTAGAATATGAGAAAATCGTTATGGGTTGAAATGATAGACCCAAGTGATTTTCATTGAATTGAATTTGGGATTGCGGATTCAAATGATATATAGCCGTATATATTTAAATTGCAGATTGAGATGATAAATATCCATATCACTTGACCATAGGATAGAAAATTTCATACAGACACCGTCAGTCTATGTAACGACCCGGATTTTTCGAACCCGAAAATTCCAAATAGTTAGAAGAAGAAGAAAGAGATAGAAGAAGAAGAAACAGAAAACACAACACAATTTCTCACATTCGCAGTGGATCAAAATATAATATCAAATAATAACAGTTTACAAAAGAATACTATATCTATCAATTACATTTTAATACATCAGAGTTACACACATACTCAAACACTGACATATACAAATCAACATGTCTCAGATAATCAGAAATGTATTACAGCGGAAACACTCCATACGTTCCTGCCACCCAGCTCGCCTCCTGAGCTCTAGAACATCCTTACCTGAAATCTGTAATACTCGGTCTGACCCGAGCATTACATCAAAGTAACACCCGGGTCAGGCTGGAAATCAGTATGAGTAAACCCATCTAATATGGAATACAACAACATAAAACTTATACAAAACCCGGGGTAACTCGTATCAATTTACAATTTCACAATTTGTTATAGACATTACTTATTTCACACATCAACTTCCAAGTATCAAAACTTAGATTAAATGGTCCAATTCACTTAAATCATTCCATTCTAGCCTATTGATTTCACATATCAATCTATAAGGAATCGAAGTAGATTTCGGGTATTTTACTAATACCGGATTCTGGTCTCTTCGAATCCAATGTCATCTTAACCCAAGTTATTCAAATGAAATACAATTCAACTTTTAAATATAGGATGCAACAGCAATTTATCAAGGATAGCTAACCACATTATCCTTGTCCACTCAAACACCTCATATCATAAAAACATTTCATATCGGAGATATCAACCAATTCAAGACATTTACATCATCCAATCATTCGTAAAAAAGATTGATCACTTTCGAAATTTATTTAATTTAACTCCAATTAAATTAATTACTAATCTGTAACTACTTAGATTATCCTTACTTAACATTAATTAATTACAAATCAATTAATCAATCACCTTTAAATTATCCATCTTAATTAATCACCCTTGATTAATTGTTCTTTAATTACATTAAGTAATTAACTCTTAATTAATTACACAAATTAATTATCTTCAACCATTTACAGTAATTAACCTTCAATTACTCTCATTAATCAATTAACTATCATTAATTACCTTAACCCTTAATCAATTACATTAATTAATTATTCTATAATCACTTCATTGCTTAATTACTCCTTAACTAATTACATTAGCTAATTATCCATCCTTAATAATTAATCCTTGATTTAATTACATTATTAAAATCAACTTTAAAACATATAGGAATTAATCTATAATAAAAAAAATTACTTTAACAACCAACTTAAACATTTAACTTGGAAAAACTTGTTTAAAACCTATCCATACTTTGTTTAGAACTTAGTTTTTATTTCTTTTGAAACTTATTCTCTTGATAATCTTTTAAAAACTTGATTTCCTGATCAACAAGCACATATACTTATTACAGGTCGAGCCCAAACCATCATTTACCCAAGTCAACCAACCTCCACATCACCGGAACAAAACTCGAGATCATCCTCAAGGAAAACTCCATTCTTCCCGAAGCACATCAACCCAACAAAAACAACTGACACGTACCAAACATGTGCACGTGCACAGTCGACTAGATCGTCGCCTACCAACCCTGCTACCTCCGGCACTTCGTCCTCATCTTAGTCGACCATCCTCTCTTCTCAGATCACCAGAATTGCTAGGGAAACCAAAATGAGCTGCCCAGACGAAAGCTAGAACCCATCACCGATGCCAAACTTCACCACCACCGTTCATCGGAGTCTGCGCGACCTTGACTAGAGTTACATCATCGACTTCCATATCGTTCCCCCCACTCGCGATCCATTCCAGTACTTCAACGGCCTCGCAATTTCCTTCATTACCAAATCGAACAAACAAGTGAATTAAACCCTAGTTCATCAATGTCTGATCACTACAGTACTCAAGAATTTTTCCAAGTATTTTTCCTGATATCTCCTCCTCACAAGCTTCCTTCAATGACACTTGCGACACTCATCTTTCTCCTACATCATCAGAAAATGCGTAAACCCAATTTCCGATCAACCATAAATTCCAAATTCGAAACTAAACTAAAAATTATAAAAATTCTACTGAAAATCATCATTTTCTATGTCGATTCCATTTGTAAAAGTGAAAACGTGAATTATAGTAATTGATTTTTCCGGAATGTTTGATTAGCTGCCGTAAATTCCTAATTTACAGTGTTTAGTTGATATATCCTCTGAGATTATTTTTAAAAAGAAGTATACTCCAATACGCACCTAAATCCTTAAAATATCATGGTCTAAATGTGTGTAGGTGAAGAGATTTCCATTTTTTTTTGAAGTTCCATCATACCAGAATAGAACAGAGACAAAACAATTTTGTTGCAGGCACTCACACATCCATATACAAGCACATATACATATTATATTCTTATACTACAAATATTCAACTGACGATTCCATTTAATCATTAAACGTAACCGTTAAAGAAGATTTGATTTTAAAGAAAGGAGTTTACTCACTGTTTTTCCTTTAAAAGAGAATTATTTTGAGAAGAGAATGCTGCTAGCCTGTTGATGATCCTCCCTATTTAGTTGTTTGATTCTTTAGTTTGTGAAATAGTAAACGTTTTCTTTTTTTTACTTTAGTTGATCGAATGAGTGGAAAGAATAAGACAGGGTAGGGGTATATATATAGAGAAAATGAAGATTACAGGGTAAGCCAAGGCTGAAGTATTGTATAGATTTTCATGTATTTACATTTTCATTTTATTTCTTTTTATTTATTTTTCATTTGTACACTGTTGTGACTTGACATGAATTGATTTTATATGAAAAAGCTTTGATGTATTATGTTTTGTATGCTAGAGTTGAAATGTGCATTAAATGCTTGTCTCCCTATGTGTATACATCTATATGTTCTTTGGTATATATATGTACATATGAACTATTTGTTTATTTTTTTATAACATACACACAAATATTTTTATTTACTTATATTTGTCCCCATATACATGCATTTACATTCATACACATTGCTTTATTTTATATATATATATATATATATATTCACATTCATACAACTTTCCTATATTTTATTTCACATAGGCATATACATACATTTATATTCTTGTTTAGGTTTATACTTATATATGTATATATTTTGTCATTTTATAAATATACATATATACTTCCACATTAATTTTTATTTTCATATATATAATTTCATATGAGCATACATTCCTATATTTGTATATTTATATACTTATATATATATATATATATATATATATATATATATTATCCAATGTCATAAAGCTAGTATACATCTATTTATATATTAATGGATATTTTACCTTTAATTTATATGGCGGGGTTTTATATATACATATAAATATATTTTTCTGTAGGATTCAAAGATTATATGATGCAATATTCAATATGGTTTTTAACTCCATTTATATATATCCAGATATCTTAATTATTCAAAATTTTATTTATCCCACTAATGAATATTTTCAATAACAAAATCAGTTAATTTTCCGATTAACAAACGTCCAAAAATCTGGGTCGTCACGTTCCTCCCCCCTTTAGAACTTTTCATCCTCGAAAAGGAATGAAACGAATATATGAAAATGCTTAAAATCAGATGCATATTCTTTAATCATTTTTAAAACATCTTTTTAATATCTATATAATATTATTCCAAATTAGTTTTATAAAAATACTTTTATAACTCGATGTTTCAACAAGTCCATCCTTGGTCCCATAAAAATTCGGTCATACATAGATTGGGCATAGGACTGAAAATCTATAAGTACTTGGTAAACCCGTTTCCAATACCCAGTGTAAATACTTTGGAAAATAATTTTATTGAAAATATAGAAACAGCTTTGAAAATAAGGAAAATATGTTTGGTGAGAATGCTCTAGAAATCATCACACTCATCCATGGTCGTAGTTACATCCTGGGTTACGTTGCCATCGCAGCAAAAGTCCATGTAACTGTAGGCATCAGCGCCCTTGATTTTCGCTACCAAAAATGAAACTTCTCCACTCCCACATAGGACGCAGTCTACCGATGTAAAATCAAATGTAGACCGTTGGCTCTCGGCGGCACACACGACTTTCGCTATGTTACCATAGGTCGCAGTCTACCGATATAAAATCAAACGTAGACTATTGGCTCTCAGCGGCACACAGGAATTTCTCTATGGTCTGTAGTAGATCGCAGTGAAATCAAGTTAAACTGTCATCATAGCATAACTCAAATGCCTCTGTAGGCATCAGCGCCCTTGACTTCCGCTACACACTACACAAAATCCACATGAACTAGTTTTGTCCGGACTCCTCACAGGATCAACTTTAGAACCCCCCTAGGGTTCAAGGCAGTACCAACCTATGGCACTCCTGAGAAGTTCATCTCAAGGGAGCGCCTTTTTCCCCAGAGCCATTTCCAAAACACTTTATACTATACACATATAGTATCTTCCAAATCATACACCTAGTATGATTCTCATATAAATCTCCTTTCTCAAAATCAATTATCCCAAAATCGATAATTCTCAAATTAGGCTTTTCCAAATTCCAATATTGATTTTACCCAAAAATCAAAAGCCTTTCTAAATCCAAAGGTTCCAAACCTTTCCTCCGAAATCA
Organism: Allium cepa; assembly: GCA_030765085.1. Classification (NCBI taxonomy): domain Eukaryota; kingdom Viridiplantae; phylum Streptophyta; class Magnoliopsida; order Asparagales; family Amaryllidaceae; genus Allium; species Allium cepa. Next base: position 596,184,367 of record CM060928.1, read on the forward strand.
TTCTCAAAAGATCCTTTATATACATAGATACATATAACTTGATAAAAATCTTTGGATCATTTCAAACTTGTATAAAACCCCTTTTATACTTTAAATACTTTCAAAAACCCTTTCTTCTGGCAATAGATTCAACAAGGGGAGATTTATCTTACATGACAAAGATATATAAATTTGTTTATTCTAAATCAAATATTCAAATTTGATTACTCTATAGAGTCACTTACAAAATTATTTACTTCCATAAAGTAATTTTTTACCATAGAAATATCCAATTTTCACTTTACTTCATCATATATTTCACAAAATATACCTCTCATTAAAAAAAACATTTCACATTTCTTATCCACAAATTCCCAGTATTAATTTCATTCAAACCCGTATGACGTACACATATCATCCGTATGCTATATCAATCTGACCGCTCACTCGATCACACAATTTCATTTCCGAACTAGTATCGTCCACCCGACTTCCTAGTGCGAACTCAGATCTAGTTTCTTGATCAGAAACCGTCATTCTCCTTGCATAGCCTAACTATGATAGAGGATATCCAGAACTAATCAACAATCCATATCCAGGTTCTCCGTCGAAAATCGAGTGAAAAATCCCAACTCGGATCGATAAACTATCTCAAAATTTTGTGCTCAAATCTGGATCAAATCACTATGCGAATAGAGTAATATACGTACATCCTACGTATTTAACTTCATTGATTATTAGCCAAATCAATTTTCTTTCTATTCATCCTCACTTTGATTTTATTCACTTATTCACATTTTCCTTAATCCCCATTTGTATTATCACTTCAATTTTTATCTCAGTTGGGTATTTAATCAATAACAGTTTGAACTCCGACCAGTTTATATTTAGAAAATAGCTTGAAAATTTTAAAAATAGACAAGTAGTTGAAAAATAATTAGTAGTTTGTAAAATAGCTGTAAAATAGTTAAGTAATTGTAAAATAGTTGGAAAATAGCCAAATAGTTATAGAAATTTTAAATAATTGCAAAATAGTTGTAAAATAGTAATTAGTTATAAAGTAGATGAAAAATAGTAATTAGTTTATAAAACAGTTGTAAAATAGTTAAATAGTTCCAAACGTAGTTGCAAAACAAGTATAAGATAGTTTGGGTTTTAAAAAGAAAAGTTGTATAGTAAATAGATAGGAAAATAGATTTGAAATAGTTTATATTAAAATATTTTATTTGGAAAAATAGTTCAGAGCCAAATCTGTTCACTTCTCAATTCCCATTTGAATTTGAACTCATTCAACTTCAATTTCATTTCAAATTAATCCAATTCAAATTTTCCATTTGAATTTTTAAACTTATCACTTTGGGTATCATATCTCATTCCAAATTTAAAACTCAATATTTAGAGGTTATTTCAAACCATCTTTCATATTATGTATATCCACACATATATACATATTTAATTCTTGGCCCACCAAGCCAAATTTTAAAATTTAAACCACCCTTGGTTTTAATTCAAAGAAATTCTTTTAAAGTTTACAAATAACTTCTTATTCTAAAATAAGATTACATTCAAAATAGTTTGAATAATATTATTTCCTTCAACATTTTGAAAACAATTTCAAATGTTTAAATTTAGAATTCAGAATTTCATAATTTGAAACCCACTTTAATTTGCATCCTTTCTAATTTACAATTTATTCTCATCAAATGGTTACTTCCTTAAAACATTTTATTGTTTATTGGAAAACAATCATCCCATTATTAAACATAATAACCATTCTATTTTCTGGTTTGAAACCAATTCTGATTCATCTTTTTTTGAAACTCTTCCTCAACTTTAAGATTTTAATTTCAGTTTGAATCCATTTCAAACTTATCCTTATTTAGTTTCAATTTAGTTGTATCTCTATTACCACTTAATTTAATTCCAATAATTTAACAACCAATTTCCTTAATATTTATTAGAAAGAAACATTGATTTATATATCAAAATATATTCTTATACAAAATCATTTAAAATCTTTATGTAAGAAAATAAAAAATACGCACTCATACACACACACACACTCTCTCTCTCAACTCATTCTAGGGTACCATTGACCCTATCCTTAATGAGAAATCCCCACCAGAGCCAAGGTTCTCGCTTAACCTTAAGCTCTGATACCAAATGTAACGACCTGGATTTTTCGAACCCGAAAATTCCAGATAGTTAGAAGAAGAAGAAGAAAGAGATAGAAGGAGAAGAAACAGAAAACACAACACAATTTCTCACATTCGCAGTGGATCAAAATATAATATCAAATAATAACAGTTTACAAAAGAATATTATATCTGTCAATTACATTTTAATACATCAGAGTTACACACATACTCAAACACTGGACATATACAAATCAACATGCCTCAGATAATCAGAAATGTATTAAAGCGGAAACACTCCATACGTTCCTGCCATCCAGCCCGCCTCCTGAGCTCCAGAACATCCTTACCTAAAATCTGTAATACTCGGTCTGATCCGAGCATTACATCAAAGTAACACCCAGATCAGGCTGGAAACCAGCGTGAGTAAACCCATCTAATATGGAATACAACAACATAAAACTTATATAAAACCTAGGGTAACTAGTATCAATTTACAATTTCACAATATTTTATAGACATCACTTATTTCACACATCAATTTTTAAGTACCAAAACTTAGATTAAACGGTCCAATTCAATTAAATCATTCCATTCCAGCCTATAGATTTCACATATCAATCTATAAAGAATCGAAGTAGATTTCGGGTATTTTACTGATATCAGACTCTAGTCTCTTCGAATCTGATGTCATCTTAACCCAAGTTATTCAAATGAAATAAAATTCAACTTTTAAATATAGGATGTAACAGTAGTTTATCAATGATAGTGAACCACATTTTCCTTGTCCACTCAAACACCTCATATCATAAAAACATTTCATATCGGAGATATCAACCAATTCAAGGCATTTACATCATCCAATCATTCATAAACAAGATTGATCACTTTCGAAATTTATTTAATTTAACTCTAATTAAATTAATTACTAATCTTTAATCACTTAGATTATCCTACTTAATAGTAATTAATTACAAATCAATTAATCAATCACCTTTAAATTATCCATCTAAATTAATCACCTTGATTAATTGTTCTTTAATTACATTAAGTAATTTTTACACAAATTAATTTTATTAAACCATTTACAGTAATTAACCTTCAATTACTCTCATTAATTAATTAATTATAATTAATTACCGTAACCCTTAATCATTTACATTAATTAATTATTCTATAATCACTTCATTGCTTAATTACTCCTTAACTAATTACATTAGCTAATTATCCATCCTTAATAATTGATCCTTGCTTTAATTACATTATTAACATCAACTTGAAAACATATAGGAATTAATCTACTATAAAAAAAAATTACTTTAACAACCAATTTAAACATTTAACTTGGAAAAACTTGTTTAAAACCAATCCATACTTTGTTTAGAACTCACTTTCTATTTCTTTTGAAACTTATTCTCTTGATAATCTTTTAAAAACTTGATTTCCTGATCAACAAGCATATATACTAGTTACAGGTCGAGCCTAAACCATCATTTACCTGAGTCAACCAACCTCCACATCACCCGAACAAAACTCAAGATCATCCTCAAGGAAAACTCCATTCTTCCCGAAGCACATCAACCCAATAACAACAACTGACACGAACCAAACATATGCACGTGCACAGCCGACTAGATCGTCGTCGACCAACCCTGCTACCTCCGGCACTTCGTCCTCATCCTAGTCGACCATCCTCTCTTCTCAGATCACCAGAATTGCTAGGGAAACCAAACGAGCTGCCCAGACTAAAGATGGAACCCATCACCGATGCCAAACTTCACCACCACCGTCAATTCAAATCATCGGAGTTTGCGCGACCTTGACTAGAGTTACGTCATCAACTTCCATATCGTTCCCCCTACTCGCAATCCATTCCAGTACTCCAACGACCTCGCGATTTCCTTCATTACCAAATCGAACAAACAAGTGAGTTAAACCCTAGTTCATCAATGTCTGATCACTACAGTACTCAAGAATTTTTCCAAGTATTTTTCCTCATATCTTCTCCTCACAAGCTTCCTTCAATGACACTTGCGATACTCATCTTTCTCTTAGATCATCAAAAAATGCCTAAACCCAATTTCTGATCAACCATAAATTCCACATTCGAAACTAAACTAAAAATTATAAAATTTCTACTGAAAATCACCATTTTCTATGTTGATTCCATTTGTATAAGTGAAAACGTGAATTACAGTCATTGATTTTTCTGGAATGTTTGATTAGCCGCTGTAAATTCCTAATTTACAGTGTTTAGTTGATATATCCTCTGAGATTATTTTTAAAAAGAAGTATACTCCAATACGCACCTAAATCCTTAAAATATCATGGTCTAAATGTCTGTAGGTGAAGAGATTTTCATTTTTTTTGAAGTTCCATCACACCAGAATAGAACAGAGATAAAACAATTTTTGTAACGATTGCGATTTTTCGTTGCCAAAAAACCGAAATGTTATGGGTTTAAGAAAGAAAAAGAAGAAGAGAAAAGAGAGAAAAAAAACAGAGAGGAAGAAATATAGAGGGAAAAGAAATAAAGGAAAGAACATAGAAAATAAAGAAAATAGAACATAGAACAGAACAGAGAACAACAGAACAATATCAGAATCTCACAATTCGCAGCGGAACAACATATAATAATAAATGAATAATCTTTAAACAAAGAACTATATCAGTTATTACATTACATTACATTACATTACATTACATTACATCATATCATCATCAGAGTGTACAACATCAAACAACAAACAGTGCAGCGGAAAAAGAAATACTATATAAACTAGTAATACGGCATGCCATCCAATCTGCCTCCATCAACTCCAGAATATCCAGAATATCCTGATAAACCTAACTCTTGACTGCCCGTGTGGAAAATTGGTGGGCACCCAAAGTTTAGGAAGGAAAACAATAAACTCCGAGTCAGTCATGTGACTGGTGTGAGAACTCAAAACAGTTTATTTAACTTTAAAATCAAAATAGAGGAATATTTTTAAATTCAATTCGCAATGCTTTTAACAATGAGACTACCATAAGGCCTCCCGTACACACACACAATGCAAACGCAGAATCGGAGGAGATTTCTCCTTATGATAGTCAAAGATGCTTGATACGCATTAAAAAGAACATTTGATATTATTATTAGTGCATAGTGTAGGAAAAAATTCATTTCGAAAGTAGAATATAAATCTTAGCCAACATACGACCATTATCGTATGCCTACTATAGCTACCATCCAAACAGTGGGGCGCCACCATAAGTGAATGATAGGTTCTACAACTAATACCGTACAAGTCTCGTATTGTTTCTTTGGATTTCCAACGAATAATCAGGCCAAGGAACTTCCCATTGCCACATGAGAATGCCTCTGGATGGACATCCCCGAGAACCAAACCGGATCTCTACCAACACAAGGCCGGGTTACCCCTAACTGAGTAACAACTGACCGAATATGCCATCCCCCGGTCCTTTGGGACCTTTCACCGAGCGCTCGCAATCAATTCACACAATCATAAAGTGTTTTCAACATGAGTAAGCATCTGGGCTCCATACCATGATACCACCCTTTTCCAGAAGGAAATGCACACATCCTAAAGGGCGCTACCCCTCATAACCTTGCCGCATCTTTCCTGTTTTGACCATTCACGGGGTGTGAGGCTCGACGAAGTCACGTCCACAAAAACATACTTTATACAAAAGCCATGCTTTGGGTCATCAAATGATCATAGAAATGATCACAAAGATAGACGATCAAACAAATGATCCTATCACAAATAATCAACACAATGATCATTTACAGCAACACTCAGCATGTCACATTACCAAATTGGGAATATATCGCTGATAACCTTCAACTACATAACCTCTGAGCTCGTACGTCTCAGAGAAGGGTGTTAAGCTAAAAGAATAAATTCTCCGCCACCAACAGAAATATATTTGAATGAAATCGGCTTTATATCTCAATTTGTAATGTCAGACATACAATCCATACAAGTCTGTTCCGGGATCGAACAAAACCGAAGGCACTTACAAAGAAGTCCTTGCAATCCGGATATTCACAATCCTGATCGGATTCACCATCACATATGGAGAACTCTATACCGGAGCAACTCGGTGCAGAGTCAATCGACAGGTCATCCTATCGCTCTCGCAAATACCGGGTCTTCAACACCGATCTTCAATGCTATCATAACGACGTATCACATATTCGGAATGGGTTATACGACCCCATGGTCCTTTCCCGGTTAACCCGAATAGTGAGCGCTTATTCAAAAATAAGTGTGGCATTCAAATTCAAACAAATCACATCAAATACCCATTCAAAGGGAAATATTGATAGTCGGTTATTGAACTATCAATGGATATGCACACATCACATCACCAGTTTCCAAATAATTTTCCAAATTATTTATTTTCCAAAATATCTTTACTAGATATATAATTTCACACTTCAAAAATAAATCAATATTTATTTTTAAACCAATTCTCCTTTTCATTCATAAATTCTATAGTGAATTTATAATCCAAAATATCTATGAATATTCGATTTCAATTATTCATTTTAATTTATCTTCAAAAAGATAAATTCAAAATATTCACTTTATATTGGAAAACAATTCCATACTTATTTAATAAGTAATTCACAAATCTTTTATTTTCAACACTTGGAAAATATTCAATATACTTAAATCGAAATTAAGTATATATTTCATTCTTTAAGGAAATCGTTCTCTTAAACATATTTATTTGGGCCAAAACGAATGTTGCGTAAAACATCGTTACGACAACCCAAGATTACTAGTATAGGGGTTCAAAATTAAAATAGATATATAAATCCCAATACTATACAAAACATTTCCTTTTGGAAATCATTTACTATAACAACCGTGTTATAGTCCACCATTTCCTTCTATTTCTCGAAAACGTCTATTTCAACAATAAATGTTGAAATCTATGGTTTCGAATCTCAACACATTTTAAAACATCGTTAGATCGTTTTAATTCTATTTAAAATATCACATTCTAAACATTTTCTTTAACATATTATTCACTATTCAAAAACGTGAATATACTATGTTAACAACTTTCATCATTTCTACACATTTTATTTTAAAGGATTATTCACCGTCTAAAACGTGAATATAATTCCATAAATAGGTTTCAACAATTTACTTATCAAAATAAGTCGTTTGCGAATTTATAAAACAACGTTTATAAACTCCATTTCTATTTATCTTATAACAACTTCCTTTTATAAATTCCTTTATTAATCTATTCGATTTATAACTCAATTATAAACTAAAGGTTCATATTATAAGTTAAATGCTTATAAAACGATTATTTTACAAAATCGTTTCTTTGAACTTCATAATTATAAATCTTATAACTTATAAGATTCAATTATTCATCCAAATATTTTCTTTAATAATTTCACAAAATTTATAAATCTTACTATTTATAAATTTCATTTATAACTTCACCATTTATAATTTTATAAATTCCATTCATTTACAAAATTCATTTCCACTTCATTCAAACACTTATAAAAAACTCGTTTTATAATGTCAATATTTCAATTTATAAATATCCATTTATAAATCTCTTAATATAAAACAATTTATATTTTTCTTTAAAACGTCTTTAAATTCCTTTATAATTTCACCATTTTTATTCATAAAATAATTAAATTTTATAAACCCTATATTTTCAACTTTTTATAATAATTCAAAATATCTCGATTAAACTCTTTTTATAAAGTTATTAACCCATATTTTCAAAAATCAACCTTTAACTATATTTCTCAAAAATCATAATTTTTATAACATTAAAAATTATACGTTTATTTATTTAAAATGGATCAATTCCAAAATATTTTATACACGTATACTTTCAAAAATCACTTTAAAATCATTTTAAAATTCCAAAATTTGGTCCAATGATGCTACATACCAAATAGCCAATCACGACAACAACGATATCATATATCGATATGATAATCCATCAAATATCAAAATATCTGAAATCAAATAAAAACTGTTGAGGAATCCAGTTGGATCCCTCCAACCTGTTTTCCTGCATCCACAAACATTAGCACAATACCAATTTCGCTCCAGTACGAAATTATCGCGGTATATGGGATTTAAAATATTATCCGCTTAATAGACGGCGCAATAGGGTCTCATCCGCTAAACAAAAAATGCGGGAAATCAATAACTCCAATATATACATATGCCAATATATATATATTGCTATTATATATAATACCAATTTCACTGTTTATGAAATATTCGCGGTATATGTTTTTAATAAATAACATCCGCTTACTAACGGCGTATAATGTCTATTTTAACAATAAATAGACAACAATCATCATTCAAACATGCATTCAAATATTTTAAATCTAACTATTTAAAATTAAAATCGAAACCGATTCGATTGAGTGAGAAGTTCTCACCTTGATTTCAATTTCGTTTTAGCGATTTATTTTGAATAAAATTAAACGGACGTTTAATTTTACCCAAAATTCTCACTAAGTCCTAACGACTCCAATCCAATTCCATAGCGTAGTGCTCGTCCATACGATTCCAACGCAACTGGTTTCGCGCGTTTTCGACCTCGTATGAAAAAGTTATGTTGGTTTAAAGTTTATACGAATTAAACGATATAATAATTTCAATATATATATATTTTTTTTTTAACCTAATGAAATCTGAGCCGTGCCTTGCAGATCCAACGCGCCTCCTCTTCTCCTTCCTCTTCTCGTATGTCCGTGCGTCCCCAAATGAAGCCGAACCCATAACATAAATTTAGGGTTTTAAAATCTGGCCACCACATCAACTTTCATCTCGATCAAGCACCATAGCATCGAAGCCCGACCCAACCACCATGCTCGGCCTCAAGGCTTTGAAGCTCGGCCACCTACAGAACCTAGAAACACGTGCGCAAGCTCCAGGGAACGCGGCCCCCTATCGACAAATCTATAGCTCCTTATACGATCTTGACCGTTGATCTCGTAGCTCTCATCGCCCTCTTCAATACTCTAGTTGAAAGTTTAGCCTAATTGTCGACGGATTTGGAGTAATCGAGGGAGGAAGGACATTGCTTCCTGGCCGTGGGTTTCATTTCTGGCGGCTAGGTCTTAGGAATTAGGGTTTAGTGTTTTTTTTTTTTTTTTTTTTTTTGGTGAGGGTGGTTGGTCTATTTATAGGAAAAAAATCGAACACTATTCATCCGGAAATTCCGAACTCCGATTTACGCGCCGAAACTGACGTTCCTAGGGTTTACCCCACGTTCCGGACACAATGGAATAGGTTTCGAAAGCTAATTCGGACATCTGTGCGAGATATGGCAACAAACGATCGATTTAAATTAAACCGATTTAAACGATTTTCTAGGCGTTTTAATTTGTACCGGACAAACGATAAATCCAATTGACACGAAATTTGAAACCTTACAATAATATCACATTATGGATCCGATGAAACTAGTTTCGTCGAAATCCGAGACTTTTTGAAAAATGGCTATTTTAACTCGCCAAATTAAAATTAAAAATAATTCGATGCGTTTCGAGCTGCCACGATCAAACGATAGCTCCGATTGACACGAAATTTGAAATCCGGTAATAACTAACTATTACGGATCCAATGGAACTAGTTTCGTTCAATTCTGAGACTGTTCAAAAATTGACTATTTTCCCTAGTCGATTTAATATTAAAATATTCAATTTTCACAATTTTAACTCTTAATTCGATTTTAAAAGTTCTAAAATATCATTCTAACTCCAATATGATAAAATAAAATTTCCCTAATCATTTTCAATCATATTTAACTCAATTTTCAATTATTTTCATAATTTAACATATTAAATTATCGATTTAATTATCCAATTAAATCCAATAATTCAAATTAAAATTTATTCGACTTATAAATTCACTTCTTTAATATTTAAAATTAATTAAATATTCAAATTTTAATAAATTAAAATCCTGGGTCGTTACAATCTTCCCCCCTTAAAAGAATTTCGTCCTCGAAATTAACAAGTAAGAAAAGTTACAGAATCTATCAACTTTCCAAAATCCATAATTAAATTCCTTACAAATCTTTACTAAGTTTTCAAATCATACTTAGTTATCTTTTCAAAAACAACTACTATTGTTTAACTTTCAATTCCAAATCAAAGTTAAAATTTTCAAAATTTTCCAATTTTCTCAAATTTTTCTAACGCCTTAAATTTCCGGAAAAATTCGCCATAGTCTCCTTTGCGCGGCTCGATCCGAAAAAAAAATGACAATATATATATCACAAATATACATCTCATCAAGTAATAAGGCATCCCGCAGGGAAAAAAGTGTAAAAGTACGGTATGTAATCCGAGATATGTACCTTATATTTTATTAGCGAGCATATACGGCTAATATAGCGCGAAAGCGAGCTCCAAATGCGAAGCAAACGCGATCCGCACCTACTAAACACTCAACAAACAACATGAGAATCATGCATGTAGAAAATAGTATCGATATACAACATATAGCAACATAATAACTATATATGTCAACATAGCAAATGAAACAAAATAACAAATGCAAACATCAACCAACTATCATCCAATTAACATACATAACCAATAAATATTCATTCATATTCTCATTAATATTCAATGAAATAAGTTTTCAATTTAAATCACATTTGATTCATTAACAGTGGATGTTTTTTACTAACATTTATCTTCAATTAGTTTATATTCACTAATCCATATTCAAGTTGGTTCACTTCCAAATCAAATTCAATTCTATTTAAGATTCACTTAACTTCAAATTGAATTTCCAATTACTTTAACTTCCTATTTCATTAACACTTAATGAATTATATACAATCAACTAACAACCATATAACAACCAATGTATATTAATTACAACCAAATTTCTTTGCTTATATTCATTCTTGGTTTAACACCATCACTTTCAAATGGTTTAATTAAATTGATTTTCATTCAATCTTTCAACTTCATTCAACATTTCTTAAGTTATACTTCATTTCAAACATTATCTGTTTTTCTTAACTTAAATTCATTTTTATTTACAACTCATATTCATAAATATATTCATATAATTTCACTTCTTATATATATAAGTTTATTTCATAATTGTAAATCACTTTAATTATAATTCAATTCTTATAATTCATTTTACTTATACAATTATTCTTTAATTTAGATTATTCAAACATATAAACAATCCACTTATATATACTTTAATAATTCTGAAAAATTATTCTTTTATATATAAAAATAATCAAGGTAAAATTATTTCATTTACCCAATTTTAAAACAATATTGTGTCGAATTGTTCTGTACAAGTGTTTAGAGATCCCTATCAACAACGTTAATTACTCGTATTAACCAGAATCTATATACCACTCAACAAACCAATCATCTCAATATAAAACAATTTTATATATTCACTAACAAATACGCTCTCATAGCTATTATTACACTCAACTCATTCTAGAGTACTACTGACTCTATCTCTAATGAGTAATACCCAACAGAACCATGGTTGTCGCTTAACCATATGCTCTGATACCAAATGTAACGATTGCGATTTTTCGTTGCCGAAAAACCGAAATGTTATGGGTTTAAGAAAGAAAAAGAAGAAGAGAAAAGAGAGAAAAAAAACAGAGAGGAAGAAATATAGAGGGAAAAGAAATAAAGGAAAGAACATAGAAAATAAAGAAAATAGAACATAGAACGGAACAGAGAACAACATAACAATATCAGAATCTCACAATTCGCAGCGGAACAACATATAATAATAAATGAATAATCTTTAAACAAAGAACTATATCAGTTATTACATTACATTACATTACATTTCATTACATTACATCATATCATCATCAGAGTGTACAACATCAAACAACAAACAGTGCAGCGGAAAAAGAAATACTATATAAACTAGTAATACGGCATGCCATCCAATCTGCCTCCAGCAACTCCAGAATATCCAGAATATCCTGATAAACCTAACTCTTGACTGCCCGTGTGGAAAATTGGTGGGCACCCAAAGTTTAGGAAGGAAAACAATAAACTCCGAGTCAGTCATGTGACTGGTGTGAGAACTCAAAACAGTTTATTTAACTTTAAAATCAAAATAGAGGAATATTTTTAAATTCAATTCGCAATGCTTTTAAAAATGAGACTACCATAAGGCCTCCCGCACACACACACAATGCAAACGCAGAATCGGAGGAGATTTCTCCTTATGATAGTCAAAGATGCTTGATACGCATTAAAAAGAACATTTGATATTATTATTAGTGCATAGTGTAGGAAAAAATTCATTTCGAAAGTAGAATATAAATCTTAGCCAACATACGACCATTATCGTATGCCTACTATAGCTACCATCCAAACAGTGGGGCGCCACCATAAGTGAATGATAGGTTCTACAACTAATACCGTACAAGTCTCGTATTGTTTCTTTGGATTTCCAACGAATAATCAGGCCAAGGAACTTCCCATTGCCACATGAGAATGCCTCTGGATGGACATCCCCGAGAACCAAACCGGATCTCTACCAACACAAGGCCGGGTTACCCCTAACTGAGTAACAACTGACCGAATATGCCATCCCCCGGTCCTTTGGGACCTTTCACCGAGCGCTCGCAATCAATTCACACAATCATAAAGTGTTTTCAACATGAGTAAGCATCTGGGCTCCATACCATGATACCACCCTTTTCCAGAAGGAAATGCACACATCCTAAAGGGCGCTACCCCTCATAACCTTGCCGCATCTTTCCTGTTTTGACCATTCACGGGGTGTGAGGCTCGACGAAGTCACGTCCACAAAAACATACTTTATACAAAAGCCATGCTTTGGGTCATCAAATGATCATAGAAATGATCACAAAGATAGACGATCAAACAAATGATCCTATCACAAATAATCAACACAATGATCATTTACAGCAACACTCAGCATGTCACATTACCAAATTGGGAATATATCGCTGATAACCTTCAACTACATAACCTCTGAGCTCGTACGTCTCAGAGAAGGGTGTTAAGCTAAAAGAATAAATTCTCCGCCACCAACAGAAATATATTTGAATGAAATCGGCTTTATATCTCAATTTGTAATGTCAGACATACAATCCATACAAGTCTGTTCCGGGATCGAACAAAACCGAAGGCACTTACAAAGAAGTCCTTGCAATCCGGATATTCACAATCCTGATCGGATTCACCATCACATATGGAGAACTCTATACCGGAGCAACTCGGTGCAGAGTCAATCGACAGGTCATCCTATCGCTCTCGCAAATACCGGGTCTTCAACACCGATCTTCAATGCTATCATAACGACGTATCACATATTCGGAATGGGTTATACGACCCCATGGTCCTTTCCCGGTTAACCCGAATAGTGAGCGCTTATTCAAAAATAAGTGTGGCATTCAAATTCAAACAAATCACATCAAATACCCATTCAAAGGGAAATATTGATAGTCGGTTATTGAACTATCAATGGATATGCACACATCACATCACCAGTTTCCAAATAATTTTCCAAATTATTTATTTTCCAAAATATCTTTACTAGATATATAATTTCACACTTCAAAAATAAATCAATATTTATTTTTAAACCAATTCTCCTTTTCATTCATAAATTCTATAGTGAATTTATAATCCAAAATATCTATGAATATTCGATTTCAATTATTCATTTTAATTTATCTTCAAAAAGATAAATTCAAAATATTCACTTTATATTGGAAAACAATTCCATACTTATTTAATAAGTAATTCACAAATCTTTTATTTTCAACACTTGGAAAATATTCAATATACTTAAATCGAAATTAAGTATATATTTCATTCTTTAAGGAAATCGTTCTCTTAAACATATTTATTTGGGCCAAAACGAATGTTGCGTAAAACATCGTTACGACAACCCAAGATTACTAGTATAGGGGTTCAAAATTAAAATAGATATATAAATCCCAATACTATACAAAACATTTCCTTTCGGAAATCATTTACTATAACAACCGTGTTATAGTCCACCATTTCCTTCTATTTCTCGAAAACGTCTATTTCAACAATAAATGTTGAAATCTATGGTTTCGAATCTCAACACATTTTAAAACATCGTTAGATCGTTTTAATTCTATTTAAAATATCACATTCTAAACATTTTCTTTAACATATTATTCACTATTCAAAAACGTGAATATACTATGTTAACAACTTTCATCATTTCTACACATTTTATTTTAAAGGATTATTCACCGTCTAAAACGTGAATATAATTCCATAAATAGGTTTCAACAATTTACTTATCAAAATAAGTCGTTTGCGAATTTATAAAACAACGTTTATAAACTCCATTTCTATTTATCTTATAACAACTTCCTTTTATAAATTCCTTTATTAATCTATTCGATTTATAACTCAATTATAAACTAAAGGTTCATATTATAAGTTAAATGCTTATAAAACGATTATTTTACAAAATCGTTTCTTTGAACTTCATAATTATAAATCTTATAACTTATAAGATTCAATTATTCATCCAAATATTTTCTTTAATAATTTCACAAAATTTATAAATCTTACTATTTATAAATTTCATTTATAACTTCACCATTTATAATTTTATAAATTCCATTCATTTACAAAATTCATTTCCACTTCATTCAAACACTTATAAAAAACTCGTTTTATAATGTCAATATTTCAATTTATAAATATCCATTTATAAATCTCTTAATATAAAACAATTTATATTTTTCTTTAAAACGTCTTTAAATTCCTTTATAATTTCACCATTTTTATTCATAAAATAATTAAATTTTATAAACCCTATATTTTCAACTTTTTATAATAATTCAAAATATCTCGATTAAACTCTTTTTATAAAGTTATTAACCCATATTTTCAAAAATCAACCTTTAACTATATTTCTCAAAAATCATAATTTTTATAACATTAAAAATTATACGTTTATTTATTTAAAATGGATCAATTCCAAAATATTTTATACACGTATACTTTCAAAAATCACTTTAAAATCATTTTAAAATTCCAAAATTTGGTCCAATGATGCTACATACCAAATAGCCAATCACGACAACAACGATATCATATATCGATATGATAATCCATCAAATATCAAAATATCTGAAATCAAATAAAAACTGTTGAGGAATCCAGTTGGATCCCTCCAACCTGTTTTCCTGCATCCACAAACATTAGCACAATACCAATTTCGCTCCAGTACGAAATTATCGCGGTATATGGGATTTAAAATATTATCCGCTTAATAGACGGCGCAATAGGGTCTCATCCGCTAAACAAAAAATGCGGGAAATCAATAACTCCAATATATACATATGCCAATATATATATATTGCTATTATATATAATACCAATTTCACTGTTTATGAAATATTCGCGGTATATGTTTTTAATAAATAACATCCGCTTACTAACGGCGTATAATGTCTATTTTAACAATAAATAGACAACAATCATCATTCAAACATGCATTCAAATATTTTAAATCTAACTATTTAAAATTAAAATCAAAACCGATTCGATTGAGTGAGAAGTTCTCACCTTGATTTCAATTTCGTTTTAGCGATTTATTTTGAATAAAATTAAATGGACGTTTAATTTTACCCAAAATTCTCACTAAGTCCTAACGACTCCAATCCAATTCCATAGCGTAGTGCTCGTCCATACGATTCCAACGCAACTGGTTTCGCGCGTTTTCGACCTCGTATGAAAAAGTTATGTTGGTTTAAAGTTTATACGAATTAAACGATATAATAATTTCAATATATATATATATTATTTTTTTAACCTAATGAAATCTGAGCCGTGCCTTGCAGATCCAACGCGCCTCCTCTTCTCCTTCCTCTTCTCGTATGTCCGTGCGTCCCCAAATGAAGCCAAACCCATAACATAAATTTAGGGTTTTAAAATCTGGCCACCACATCAACTTTCATCTCGATCAAGCACCATAGCATCGAAGCCCGACCCAACCACCATGCTCGGCCTCAAGGCTTTGAAGCTCGGCCACCTACAGAACCTAGAAACACGTGCGCAAGCTCCAGGGAACGCGGCCCCCTATCGACAAATCTATAGCTCCTTATACGATCTTGACCGTTGATCTCGTAGCTCTCATCGCCCTCTTCAATACTCTAGTTGAAAGTTTAGCCTAATTGTCGACGGATTTGGAGTAATCGAGGGAGGAAGGACATTGCTTCCTGGCCGTGGGTTTCATTTCTGGCGGCTAGGTCTTAGGAATTAGGGTTTAGTGTTTTTTTTTTTTTTTTGGTAAGGGTGGTTGGTCTATTTATAGGAAAAAAATCGAACACTATTCATCCGGAAATTCCGAACTCCGATTTACGCGCCGAAACTGACGTTCCTAGGGTTTACCCCGCGTTCCAGACACAATGAAATAGGTTTCGAAAGCTAATTCGGACATCTGTGCGAGATATGGCAACAAACGATCGATTTAAATTAAACCGATTTAAACGATTTTCTAGGCGTTTTAATTTGTACCGGACAAACGATAAATCCAATTGACACGAAATTTGAAACCTTACAATAATATCACATTACGGATCCGATGAAACTGGTTTCGTCGAAATCCGAGACTTTTTGAAAAATGGCTATTTTAACTCGCCAAATTAAAATTAAAAATAATTCGATGCGTTTCGAGCTGCCACGATCAAACGATAGCTCCGATTGACACGAAATTTGAAATCCGGTAATAACTAACTATTACGGATCCAATGGAACTAGTTTCGTTCAATTCTGAGACTGTTCAAAAATTGACTATTTTCCCTAGTCGATTTAATATTAAAATATTCAATTTTCACAATTTTAACTCTTAATTCGATTTTAAAAGTTCTAAAATATCATTCTAACTCCAATATGATAAAATAAAATTTCCCTAATCATTTTCAATCATATTTAACTCAATTTTCAATTATTTTCATAATTTAACATATTAAATTATCGATTTAATTATCCAATTAAATCCAATAATTCAAATTAAAATTTATTCGACTTATAAATTCACTTCTTTAATATTTAAAATTAATTAAATATTCAAATTTTAATAAATTAAAATCCTGGGTCGTTACAATCTTCCCCCCTTAAAAGAATTTCGTCCTCGAAATTAACAAGTAAGAAAAGTTACAGAATCTATCAACTTTCCAAAATCCATAATTAAATTCCTTACAAATCTTTACTAAGTTTTCAAATCATACTTAGTTATCTTTTCAAAAACAACTACTATTGTTTAACTTTCAATTCCAAATCAAAGTTAAAATTTTCAAAATTTTCCAATTTTCTCAAATTTTTTTAACGCCTTAAATTTCCGGAAAAATTCGCCATAGTCTCCTTTGCGCGGCTCGATCCGAAAAAAAAATGACAATATATATATCACAAATATACATCTCATCAAGTAATAAGGCATCCCGCAGGGAAAAAAGTGTAAAAGTACGGTATGTAATCCGAGATATGTACCTTATATTTTATTAGCGAGCATATACGGCTAATATAGCGCGAAAGCGAGCTCCAAATGCGAAGCAAACGCGATCCGCACCTACTAAACACTCAACAAACAACATGAGAATCATGCATGTAGAAAATAGTATCGATATACAACATATAGCAACATAATAACTATATATGTCAACATAGCAAATGAAACAAAACAACAAATGCAAACATCAACCAACTATCATCCAATTAACATACATAACCAATAAATATTCATTCATATTCTCATTAATATTCAATGAAATAAGTTTTCAATTTAAATCACATTTGATTCATTAACAGTGGATGTTTTTTACTAACATTTATCTTCAATTAGTTTATATTCACTAATCCATATTCAAGTTGGTTCACTTCCAAATCAAATTCAATTCTATTTAAGATTCACTTAACTTCAAATTGAATTTCCAATTACTTTAACTTCCTATTTCATTAACACTTAATGAATTATATACAATCAACTAACAACCATATAACGACCAATGTATATTAATTACAACCAAATTTCTTTGCTTATATTCATTCTTGGTTTAACACCATCACTTTCAAATGGTTTAATTAAATTGATTTTCATTCAATCTTTCAACTTCATTCAACATTTCTTAAGTTATACTTCATTTCAAACATTATCTGTTTTTCTTAACTTAAATTCATTTTTATTTACAACTCATATTCATAAATATATTCATATAATTTCACTTCTTATATATATATAAGTTTATTTCATAATTGTAAATCACTTTAATTATAATTCAATTCTTATAATTCATTTTACTTATACAATTATTCTTTAATTTAGATTATTCAAACATATAAACAATCCACTTATATATACTTTAATAATTATGAAAAATTATTCTTTTATATATAAAAGTAATCAAGGTAAAATTATTTCATTTACCCAATTTTAAAACAATATTGTGTCGAATTGTTCTGTACAAGTGTTTAGAGATCCCTATCAACAACGTTAATTACTCGTATTAACCAGAATCTATATACCACTCAACAAACCAATCATCTCAATATAAAACAATTTTATATATTCACTAACAAATACGCTCTCATAGCTATTATTACACTCAACTCATTCTAGAGTACTACTGACTCTATCTCTAATGAGTAATACCCAACAGAACCATGGTTGTCGCTTAACCATATGCTCTGATACCAAATGTAACGATTGCGATTTTTCGTTGCCGAAAAACCGAAATGTTATGGGTTTAAGAAAGAAAAAGAAGAAGAGAAAAGAGAGAAAAAAAACAGAGAGGAAGAAATATAGAGGGAAAAGAAATAAAGGAAAGAACATAGAAAATAAAGAAAATAGAACATAGAACGGAACAGAGAACAACATAACAATATCAGAATCTCACAATTCGCAGCGGAACAACATATAATAATAAATGAATAATCTTTAAACAAAGAACTATATCAGTTATTACATTACATTACATTACATTTCATTACATTACATCATATCATCATCAGAGTGTACAACATCAAACAACAAACAGTGCAGCGGAAAAAGAAATACTATATAAACTAGTAATACGGCATGCCATCCAATCTGCCTCCAGCAACTCCAGAATATCCAGAATATCCTGATAAACCTAACTCTTGACTGCCCGTGTGGAAAATTGGTGGGCACCCAAAGTTTAGGAAGGAAAACAATAAACTCCGAGTCAGTCATGTGACTGGTGTGAGAACTCAAAACAGTTTATTTAACTTTAAAATCAAAATAGAGGAATATTTTTAAATTCAATTCGCAATGCTTTTAAAAATGAGACTACCATAAGGCCTCCCGCACACACACACAATGCAAACGCAGAATCGGAGGAGATTTCTCCTTATGATAGTCAAAGATGCTTGATACGCATTAAAAAGAACATTTGATATTATTATTAGTGCATAGTGTAGGAAAAAATTCATTTCGAAAGTAGAATATAAATCTTAGCCAACATACGACCATTATCGTATGCCTACTATAGCTACCATCCAAACAGTGGGGCGCCACCATAAGTGAATGATAGGTTCTACAACTAATACCGTACAAGTCTCGTATTGTTTCTTTGGATTTCCAACGAATAATCAGGCCAAGGAACTTCCCATTGCCACATGAGAATGCCTCTGGATGGACATCCCCGAGAACCAAACCGGATCTCTACCAACACAAGGCCGGGTTACCCCTAACTGAGTAACAACTGACCGAATATGCCATCCCCCGGTCCTTTGGGACCTTTCACCGAGCGCTCGCAATCAATTCACACAATCATAAAGTGTTTTCAACATGAGTAAGCATCTGGGCTCCATACCATGATACCACCCTTTTCCAGAAGGAAATGCACACATCCTAAAGGGCGCTACCCCTCATAACCTTGCCGCATCTTTCCTGTTTTGACCATTCACGGGGTGTGAGGCTCGACGAAGTCACGTCCACAAAAACATACTTTATACAAAAGCCATGCTTTGGGTCATCAAATGATCATAGAAATGATCACAAAGATAGACGATCAAACAAATGATCCTATCACAAATAATCAACACAATGATCATTTACAGCAACACTCAGCATGTCACATTACCAAATTGGGAATATATCGCTGATAACCTTCAACTACATAACCTCTGAGCTCGTACGTCTCAGAGAAGGGTGTTAAGCTAAAAGAATAAATTCTCCGCCACCAACAGAAATATATTTGAATGAAATCGGCTTTATATCTCAATTTGTAATGTCAGACATACAATCCATACAAGTCTGTTCCGGGATCGAACAAAACCGAAGGCACTTACAAAGAAGTCCTTGCAATCCGGATATTCACAATCCTGATCGGATTCACCATCACATATGGAGAACTCTATACCGGAGCAACTCGGTGCAGAGTCAATCGACAGGTCATCCTATCGCTCTCGCAAATACCGGGTCTTCAACACCGATCTTCAATGCTATCATAACGACGTATCACATATTCGGAATGGGTTATACGACCCCATGGTCCTTTCCCGGTTAACCCGAATAGTGAGCGCTTATTCAAAAATAAGTGTGGCATTCAAATTCAAACAAATCACATCAAATACCCATTCAAAGGGAAATATTGATAGTCGGTTATTGAACTATCAATGGATATGCACACATCACATCACCAGTTTCCAAATAATTTTCCAAATTATTTATTTTCCAAAATATCTTTACTAGATATATAATTTCACACTTCAAAAATAAATCAATATTTATTTTTAAACCAATTCTCCTTTTCATTCATAAATTCTATAGTGAATTTATAATCCAAAATATCTATGAATATTCGATTTCAATTATTCATTTTAATTTATCTTCAAAAAGATAAATTCAAAATATTCACTTTATATTGGAAAACAATTCCATACTTATTTAATAAGTAATTCACAAATCTTTTATTTTCAACACTTGGAAAATATTCAATATACTTAAATCGAAATTAAGTATATATTTCATTCTTTAAGGAAATCGTTCTCTTAAACATATTTATTTGGGCCAAAACGAATGTTGCGTAAAACATCGTTACGACAACCCAAGATTACTAGTATAGGGGTTCAAAATTAAAATAGATATATAAATCCCAATACTATACAAAACATTTCCTTTCGGAAATCATTTACTATAACAACCGTGTTATAGTCCACCATTTCCTTCTATTTCTCGAAAACGTCTATTTCAACAATAAATGTCGAAATCTATGGTTTCGAATCTCAACACATTTTAAAACATCGTTAGATCGTTTTAATTCTATTTAAAATATCACATTCTAAACATTTTCTTTAACATATTATTCACTATTCAAAAACGTGAATATACTATGTTAACAACTTTCATCATTTCTACACATTTTATTTTAAAGGATTATTCACCGTCTAAAACGTGAATATAATTCCATAAATAGGTTTCAACAATTTACTTATCAAAATAAGTCGTTTGCGAATTTATAAAACAACGTTTATAAACTCCATTTCTATTTATCTTATAACAACTTCCTTTTATAAATTCCTTTATTAATCTATTCGATTTATAACTTAATTATAAACTAAAGGTTCATATTATAAGTTAAATGCTTATAAAACGATTATTTTACAAAATCGTTTCTTTGAACTTCATAATTATAAATCTTATAACTTATAAGATTCAATTATTCATCCAAATATTTTCTTTAATAATTTCACAAAATTTATAAATCTTACTATTTATAAATTTCATTTATAACTTCACCATTTATAATTTTATAAATTCCATTCATTTACAAAATTCATTTCCACTTCATTCAAACACTTATAAAAAACTCGTTTTATAATGTCAATATTTCAATTTATAAATATCCATTTATAAATCTCTTAATATAAAACAATTTATATTTTTCTTTAAAACGTCTTTAAATTCCTTTATAATTTCACCATTTTTATTCATAAAATAATTAAATTTTATAAACCCTATATTTTCAACTTTTTATAATAATTCAAAATATCTCGATTAAACTCTTTTTATAAAGTTATTAACCCATATTTTCAAAAATCAACCTTTAACTATATTTCTCAAAAATCATAATTTTTATAACATTAAAAATTATACGTTTATTTATTTAAAATGGATCAATTCCAAAATATTTTATACACGTATACTTTCAAAAATCACTTTAAAATCATTTTAAAATTCCAAAATTTGGTCCAATGATGCTACATACCAAATAGCCAATCACGACAACAACGATATCATATATCGATATGATAATCCATCAAATATCAAAATATCTGAAATCAAATAAAAACTGTTGAGGAATCCAGTTGGATCCCTCCAACCTGTTTTCCTGCATCCACAAACATTAGCACAATACCAATTTCGCTCCAGTACGAAATTATCGCGGTATATGGGATTTAAAATATTATCCGCTTAATAGACGGCGCAATAGGGTCTCATCCGCTAAACAAAAAATGCGGGAAATCAATAACTCCAATATATACATATGCCAATATATATATATATATTGCTATTATATATAATACCAATTTCACTGTTTATGAAATATTCGCGGTATATGTTTTTAATAAATAACATCCGCTTACTAACGGCGTATAATGTCTATTTTAACAATAAATAGACAACAATCATCATTCAAACATGCATTCAAATATTTTAAATCTAACTATTTAAAATTAAAATCGAAATCGATTCGATTGAGTGAGAAGTTCTCACCTTGATTTCAATTTCGTTTTAGCGATTTATTTTGAATAAAATTAAACGGACGTTTAATTTTACCCAAAATTCTCACTAAGTCCTAACGACCAATCCAATTCCATAGCGTAGTGCTCGTCCATACGATTCCAACGCAACTGGTTTCGCGCGTTTTCGACCTCGTATGAAAAAGTTATGTTGGTTTAAAGTTTATACGAATTAAACGATATAATAATTTCAATATATATATATATTTTTTTTAACCTAATGAAATCTGAGCCGTGCCTTGCAGATCCAACGCGCCTCCTCTTCTCCTTCCTCTTCTCGTATGTCCGTGCGTCCCCAAATGAAGCCGAACCCATAACATAAATTTAGGGTTTTAAAATCTGGCCACCACATCAACTTTCATCTCGATCAAGCACCATAGCATCGAAGCCCGACCCAACCACCATGCTCGGCCTCAAGGCTTTGAAGCTCGGCCACCTACAGAACCTAGAAACACGTGCGCAAGATCCAGGGAACGCGGCCCCCTATCGACAAATCTATAGCTCCTTATACGATCTTGACCGTTGATCTCGTAGCTCTCATCGCCCTCTTCAATACTCTAGTTGAAAGTTTAGCCTAATTGTCGACGGATTTGGAGTAATCGAGGGAGGAAGGACATTGCTTCCTGGCCGTGGGTTTCATTTCTGGCGGCTAGGTCTTAGGAATTAGGGTTTAGTGTTTTTTTTTTTTTTTTGTTGAGGGTGGTTGGTCTATTTATAGGAAAAAAATCGAACACTATTCATCCGGAAATTCCGAACTCCGATTTACGCGCCGAAACTGACGTTCCTAGGGTTTACCCCGCGTTCCGGACACAATGGAATAGGTTTCGAAAGCTAATTCGGACATCTGTGCGAGATATGGCAACAAACGATCGATTTAAATTAAACCGATTTAAACGATTTTCTAGGCGTTTTAATTTGTACCGGACAAACGATAAATCCAATTGACACGAAATTTGAAACCTTACAATAATATCACATTACGGATCCGATGAAACTGGTTTCGTCGAAATCCGAGACTTTTTGAAAAATGGCTATTTTAACTCGCCAAATTAAAATTAAAAATAATTCGATGCGTTTCGAGCTGCCACGATCAAACGATAGCTCCGATTGACACGAAATTTGAAATCCGGTAATAACTAACTATTACGGATCCAATGGAACTAGTTTCGTTCAATTCTGAGACTGTTCAAAAATTGACTATTTTCACTAGTCGATTTAATATTAAAATATTCAATTTTCACAATTTTAACTCTTAATTCGATTTTAAAAGTTCTAAAATATCATTCTAACTCCAATATGATAAAATAAAATTTCCCTAATCATTTTCAATCATATTTAACTCAATTTTCAATTATTTTCATAATTTAACATATTAAATTATCGATTTAATTATCCAATTAAATCCAATAATTCAAATTAAAATTTATTCGACCTATAAATTCACTTCTTTAATATTTAAAATTAATTAAATATTCAAATTTTAATAAATTAAAATCCTGGGTCGTTACAATTTTGTTATAGGCGCTCACACATCCATATACAAGCATATATACATATTATATTCTTATACTACAAATATTCAACTGACGATTCCATTTAATCATTAAACATAACCGTTAAAGAAGATTTGATTTTAAAGAAAGGTGTTTACTCACTATTTTTCCTTTGAACAGAAAATTAGTTTGAGAAGAGAATGCTGCTAGCCTGTTGATGATCCTCCCTATTTAGTTGTTTGATTCTTTAGTTTGTGAAATGGTAAACGTTCTTTTTTTACTTTAGTTGATCGAATGAGTTAAAAGAATAAGACAGGGTAGGGGTATACAAAGAGAAACTGAAGATTACAGGGTAAGCCAAGGCTGAAGTATTGTACAGATTTTCATGTATTTACATTTTTATTTTATTTCTTTTTATTTATTTTTGATTTGTACACTGTTGTGACTTGACGTGAATAGATTTTATATGAAAAAGCTTTGATGTATTATGTTTTGTATGCTAGAGTTAAAATGTGCATTAAATGCTTGTCTCCCTATGTGTATACGTCTATATGTTCTTTGGTATCTATACGTACATATGAACTATTTTTTTATTTTTTTATAACATACACACAAGTATTTTTACTTAATTATATTTGTCCTCATATACATGCATTTACATTCATACACATTGCTTTATTTTATATATATATTCACATTCATACAACTTTCCTATATTTTATTTCACATAGGCATATACATACATTTATATTCTTGTTTAGGTTTATACTTATATATGTGTATATTTTGTCATTTTATAAATATACATATATACCTCCACATTTATTTTTATTTTCATATATGTAATTTCATATAAGCATAGATTCCTATATTTGTATATTTATATACTTATATATATATTATCAAATGTCATAAAGTTAGTATACGTCTATTATATATTAATGGATATTTTACCTTTATGTTATATGGCGGGGTTTTATATATACATATAAATATATATTCTGTAGGATTCAAAGATTATATGATGCAATATTCAATATGGTTTTTAACTCCATTTATATATATCCAGATATCTTAATTATTCGAAATTTTATCTATCCCACTAATGAATATTTTCAATAACAAAATCAGTTAATTTTCCGATTAACAAACGTCCAAAAATCCGGGTCGTCACAGTCTATATACAAATATTTTGAAAATGATCTATTTGATTTTGAAAGGAAATATATATGGTTTTACTTAATATTGAAATATTTTATGAGTTTTAATATAAAGTAGATTTAATAATAAATTTTAATTTAATAAACTGTGATTTAATTATTATATAATATGTATAACTATTTATTTAAAATTATAGTAAAATGGATTTTATAATAATTTCTATAAGTTAAGGTTGGAAATATTAATTTGAATTTATTGTATTTAATTAAGAAGTTTGTTTAATTAAATCGATTTGAAACTTATTGAATTTGAGGGTTTTAAGATATGATTTTGTAACTGGATTTCAATTTAAAGTGATTAAATGAATATGTCAAGTGTAAATAAATTGAAGAAATATTTAGTTTAATGTAATTTAAGGTTATTTAAATGATAATGTACTTATTAAGTGAATATTTCAGAACTAAATAATAATAAAGTTAAATAAAATATATATGAAAGTATCAATTTAGTTTTGAAAGTGCTATAATTTGGAAATATATATATTTGAAACGGAAATGATATTTTGGTTTTGAAGTATCAAATTATTTTGAAATGACCATGGTGTTATAATGACGTTTAGTTGTTAATAGTGTATATTTCTACATTATAGAGAGTTCCACGGATCCTTAAAGGATGGGTATCTCAAACATCCTTTAAGTTAATTGTATTTCAGTTGATATTTCACTTGAGTTGGATTTATCGATATAAGAATGTTAATCCTGACTCGACTGTTTTGCTTTACGTCGGGTCAGACTGAGTGACACAGTATTTAAGACTCACCTTTGGAGTTTGGAGCTTCGCTTGGAGATCCAACTATAGATTCAGCTTTCAGCTTTTCCAGTTGATTTGTTCAGAGATGTCATCTGTTTGTATTCGAGACTTCAGTGTATTTGAGATATTCTGCTGTATTTTATTTTTAATTCTGATGTTTATATAATAGCTTTATGAACTACTATTTATCTATTCCGCTGCATTTTTATTATATTACTTTGTGTCTGTGATTCTATGATTGAGTTATCTACTGTACATGCTGAGTTTTGCCAAATATAAATTAACAGTCTGATATTTTGAGCAATTCAAGTCCGGCATGTGCGAATGCGAATGGTTGAAAATACCGGGTCATTACAGTTGGTATCAGAGCTCTGCTTTTAGGCAAAACTTAGCATATGTAGTAGATTTAATTATAGAATTACTTTCGTTCGTTCTCGAACCTCTTCCTCTTTGATTCGGTTTCCTTTGAATTTTGGAACGCTCCCACTTGTTCTGAAATCCATTCTTGTCTCCCCTATTTGTATTATTTTGATTCTGGAGCATCACATAAAATTGGCATTGATTTGTAAAGGGGTGAAACTCCTTTACAATTGGCATTGATCCACCAACGATTTCTATACCTTCGGTTTAGATGCTTCTATCTCTTGCTATGCTGACTTCTATCTATGGCGATCGAATGTCGATTTTCCTTAGAATTCCGCATCGATCATATCCCTGAAGTCACGGTTGACCCAGTTAAGTTCGCCCATGATTTATATAAGTATATCCATCTTCTATTTTGAAAATTAATTATCTCATCTTCGTTCAAGCTCATCTTCGAATCAGAATTCTATTTGATTAGAGTCCCTCTAATTTGAATCTCTATCTTTGTTTTGAAATACCTTCTTGAATCATCCTTTGAAAAATCATGTTTGTTTGTATTTTAGAAACTTTTTTATATATCGAAATTATTTTTTTGATAAGTATGATTATATTCTTTATATAAAAGTGAAATGTTTTCAATAAGGATTATATTCCTTTTAAAAACGAGAATTTGAAGTTTCGAAAGGATTGAAATTTTGGAAATTTTATAAGAAATTGATTTTATGCAAATGATTTATAACTGAAGAGTTTCAAATTGGAAATTGGAGGTATTGAATTTCGGTATTTTGAAATTGGTTTTAAAATTTTGAAATTATATAATAATACGTTTTGAAAGTATTTTCCGAATAAGAAATGTTTCAAATGACTTCAAATGAGTTCCAATGATTTCAAAGAAATTTCAAAGAAGTTTTCAAGAAAATAGAAGTCTAGAACTATATATCACTGGAAAATAATTTCAGTAATGAGTGCACGCATCATCGACATTGATTTTCGAGTTTCAGAGTGGGGGAGAGGCCACTTTAGTAGCTTTGCTACGCGAGTGATTTTGTGAAACCAATTTTGATTTCAAATTCCGAAGTATGATTTGATATCCGAAGGATATATGTATATATATTTTTTAACGATTTAAAGCGAGCCGGTGTTCAGTCCTCGAGTTTCAGATTTGTTTTGGGTATAACCCTATCTATTGAAATTGATTTACTGATTTTGCTGATTTGCAACTCTTGGATTGGAAATTTGATTTCTTCAACTATATTGAATGTTCAAACACTTCCAAATCGAGGTCTAATCTTCAAAGCTAAGTAATTTCGAAAAGTATAAATTATTTGATAAAGTATATAAGTTTAGTTTCGTATGTTTAAGTATGAAGTAATATGATTTAAATAAGTTTGAAACTGTTTTTTTAAGTAGATGAATAAGACTATTTCGATTTATACTAATATGAAGTTTAATTTCGAAATGTTTTGAATAAAATTTAGTTTTAAATGTTTCTAACTTTGTAACATCTTTTATGAAACTATATAGAATAATAATTTTCCAAAGGTAAATTGGATCCTTCAGATAGAAATAAATAGTTTAAAGGTTTTAAAGGGAAGGTTATAAACTTGGTAATCATTTTTGGGTATAATTGATTTTGAGAAAAATATTTGGTTTCGAAAACAGATTGGAATTTAAAACCCGGTGTTTATATAATGGTTTTGGAAATGAATTGTTTGACCTAAATTATGCTGAATTGGAAACTAGGATTATTTTCAAACCTGTTATTTTAGGAAACTTTGAAACTAAAGATATTAAATTTGAAGAAATAATTTGGTGGAACCATATATGATTTTGAAACTGAACTATATTGAAACGAATTGAAATTGAGAACCTTATTTTATTAAACACTTGATTTTGGAGTTATCGAACGTATATAAAATTGATTTGTATAGGTACGACGTTAATTCGAAAACTATAGATTTGGAAAGGACTCAATTTGAAAAGCGAAATCTTATTTATTCGAAGTCTATATAAGTGTGATTTGATATACTATTGATTTTGGAAAGGCATTCGATTTGAAATAAAATCTTATATATAATGGACTTTATATAAGTATGATGTTTGAAATTGATTTGAAAGGGTACTATATGATACATATTTTCGAAGTAAAGATATGGAAAGTGCCTTTCGCTTGATATCCGCTTTGTAGCCACATTGTGGATTCATTCTATCGATATTATTTTCTCTGATTTGGTTTTCAAGATATGATAGTCGAGTGTCCCTTGAATTCCATGGCGTTACCCATGGTCATTTTGTAGCGTAATCCGTAAGGCAGAGATTTCTTAAAGGGTACGGATATTTCCTAGAGGATCCAAGCGTAACCATTGTGTATCCACGGTCTACAAGTTTCGTTGTTGTAGCGTAATCCATAAGGCAAAGATTGCTTAAAGGGTACGGATGTTTCCTGGGGGATCCAGGCGTAACATTGTGTATCCACGGTCTACAAGTTTTGTTGTTGTAGCATAATCCACAAACTAGAGATTGCTTAAAAGGTACAAATGTTTTCTGGGGCATCCAGGCATAACCATGGTGTATCCACGGTCTACATTTTTTGTTATCATGGCAAAATTCGCAAGGCAATGATTGCTTAAAGGTACGGATGTTTCCTGGGTGATCCAGGCGTAACCATTGTGTATCTGCGATCCATGATTCGGTTTATTTGTTTGGATTGCGCTTTCCATATCAGTTTTGAAGGTTTTTCAAGTATTTTCACTGGGTGTTGATACAGGTCTACTAAGTACATGGAGAATTCTAGCTTTAAGCCTGATCAACGCTTGGCCAGAGTTTGCAAGAATGAGGATAAACGTGTTAGGACATCGAGTTATAAAAGTATTTTGAAAGGAAAATTTGTTTCGATATAAAGGTATTGTATTACGAAAGTATTTTTCAACAAGAAATTATGTATTAATATTTGAAATTGAAATTCTTATGGTTCTAAATTAATTATTCGTTCCCGGTACTATTCTTTTAAATCTACCTTATCTGCTCAGCTTTATTTATTCACATGTATTCTGTTTTTCGAAATCTACCTTCTTTTCCTTTTTGAATATATCCTTTTAAAATATTGTTTATTTATATACTACATGGTTTAATAGTAAATTTTTAGTGTTATAAATATTTTAGAAATTATTAATTAAATAAAACGTATATAAAGTAGATGATTATTGATTTATTAATAATATTTGAAAAGTATCTTGAGATAAAATTTATAAATTTATGAATAATGGATTAATGTTTTCAATAGCTTCTTTGAAAATATAAGTAATGATGTAAATAATTGTTTTCAAAAAGTTTACATATTTATAAAGGTGTTATTTAATGGTATTTATAAAGGAACCAAGAAATTTACAAATGGGTTTTGTAAGGTATTAAAGTATTAAAGATAATTGATTTGCAAATGAAGTTTACAAATGAATATTTCAAGAAAAATTTATATATTTTTAAATTAATTGTTTATCCTTGTCTTTCAGTCTATTTTTCTTTCTGGTAGTTTCTATTCTCATACCTTCTTCCTTTTCGAGGACGAAAAGTTTTGGGGGGGGGGGGGGGGAGAGTGTAACGACCCGTAAATTTTAATAGTTTTAATAATATATTTAACTGGAATTTTGTGAAATTTTAAATAATAAAATTTGGAAATAAAAATTTAATATTTGGAATACGTCTAAATAAATATAGAAAATGGTAAATTTTCATCATATAATATGAATGTTTATTTCCGTGTGTAAGTTCTATTTCAATTTAATATTTGATGATAATAAAATGTTTTCCAAAGCTGAATATTTTTACACAATAAATTTATTAATCATCTTCTGCGTGAGATGTCATCTTTCGTTTTTTCAAATTTGGACTGATATTGCTTCGTTTATCTTATTGCTGGCAAATTAGCTGCATATTCGGTATTCGTTTTAGACCGTTCATTTCCACGTCCCTTCATTTTCTACCCTATAATCAAACAATAGAATTTCATGATGGAAATTTGATATTTGCTATGTCTAGACATAGCAAATGACAAATTTTCGTCAATAATATAGATATTCTATCGGTCGCTAGAAAATTCAGTTTAAATCGGTTCATAATAGTTGAATTTAAAAGTATTCCAAAACCTAACTATGTCAACATGAGAAAATTTATTTAGAACATTTTGAATCAGACTGCAAAATTCGGACTAGCTCGGTTTGGATTTTTCCATATGGAATAGCAACGTATAGCGGTGTCCGTAAGGACTTTTGATAGGATGACCCTGACATAGATATTTCTGCTTTTTCTTGTCCGTCTCTTCGTGCAGATCACTACGGTATACTCGATTCTGTGTTTTGAGGTCCGGTTCGCGATGGAAACAATGAAATGGTACATTATATCGGTACCATTTTGAGTTCCATAGCGTTTGTGACCTTTCAATTTTCAATTTTTTGAAAACATGAAATTAGTTCTGTGTCTCGAATATATTTATATTTTTTTATTTTTCATATATTTATTCAAAGAACATTAAACTAACGTGAACTGTTTTCTACGGTGACTGTTTTATTTTTCTACAATTTTTGCTGAATTCATGTCAGTTTACTATTGCATATTTTGCTTATTTAGGAGATTTACTAATTATAGTCAACTTTTGTCATGTGGTGGACGTATCAAAATCTAAGTGCTAATGTATCAAGTTTGATAGAAATGGTATATCAAAGTTAGTTTATTATGTGAGCGCACTGAGTTCGTATTGTGAAATTTATCCTATGCCATTTCGTTAAAGGAAACTTAAAAGTGACAAGTTTTCATGACAGACTGAAGTTAATTAATATTCGAAGTTAATTACTATTTCATTAACCATTTGTTAAAAAAATTCGTGCTGCACGATTTCCATCTGTTAAAATTTCATTGGTTCGCTTCAGCACGCGTTACTTGATCTTTCAATTGCCTGTTACTTGTAATATAAAGTATATATTTCTTATTTGCCTCAGAGACTTACTTCATTATTTCCCTCTTTTGCCTGGCTTCTCTTCCTATTCTTCCCATTTCCCATTTCTCTTCTTTTGATTTGTTTCCATGCCTCTTCACCATTCTCCAAAAAAATGAACAAAATAATAATAGCCGACGCGCCACCTCATGCCATGACTTCCATGTGCAAACCCTTACCCCCGTCAAACCTCCTCCACCCGCTCGCGCCGGCCATGCCGAAGCTTCCACTAACCTCTGACCACACGGCCTTGAACCTAGACCTGAGCGCCCATGTGACAAGCCACCTTGGCCAACCAAGCAATCGCTCTACCCCTCCCTCCTCGCCAACTCAGCAGACCCAAAGCCGTGCTCCTTTTTACCTGTCTATGTAAGTTATTATATACATTATAATAATACCATCAGTTATATACGTATATGTTTATGGGTGGGAATTTTGAAGATATATATATGTATATTTTGTATGTTGTGGTTGCTGTATATACATATGTTTCCTGAGACTATTTAGTTACAGTAAAGATATTGGATTGTAGAAATTATATGAAGGTATACATGCATATTATGTTCAAAGGCATTATATAATTATATATATATATATATATATGTATATGTATATGTACATATATATATTATAAACTTTTGCTAGTTGAATCTACTCTTTGATGTAATGTGAGGAGGGACATACAGGTTTAAACAAGTAGTTGTATACATTAATAAAGTAAGCATATATGCTATATATATATTGTTTCTAAATCTTGTGTTTAGTTTTAAATTATAGTATATAAACGTTGCTTATATATATACTGCATATGTTAGTTATATAACAATATATATTTATACATATTTATTTAAGGGTTTATATTAGTTTGTAAAGGCTGAGTCCATATATGTATGTATGTATGTATGTATTTATGTATGTATGTATGTATGTATGTATGTATATCTCTGTGTGTGTGTGTTTAAGTTGTTATGTTCAAAAAGTTATACAAATGTATGGTTTGCTGGTACTTGATGTATATGGTGTTATAGAAAATTTTATTATATAAGTTTATGTTGTACTATATAACATGTTGTTAGCATATATATGAGTCATAATAGTGTTATATAGGTTATTATGTAACTTATACTAGTATGTTGTTGGGTCTGCATATATATATTTTTGTATTGCGTGTATGTTTATAACGGGTCTGCATATATTTGTAATGGGTCTGCGTTCATTTTTAGTAACATGAATGTAGTTGGTGGCATATATAAATAGCTTTCATATATTTGTTTATATATATATTTATATACTATTTGGATTTAAGTTGATTTTGTCAATACTAAATTTATAATAAATATTGTTTTAATTATAACATATAATTTATTTTTATATGTTTGACTTTAGCATTTGAGTTTTAGTTTAAAACAAGGGATTTTGAAATTCCTATATATTTTAATATATGTGTGTGTGTGTGTGTGTGTGTGTGTGTATAAATTCACCTATACAATTATCATCATCAATTCAGTCTTGATTGGATTTTGTCTATTCTTAATACCAGCTTTGATCGTGGAATTCGTGCTGATTTTTCTTTGCTTCGATTCGTCATTCAAATTTCAGTGTCTGTATCAGTGTGCATATCCGTGTCTTCTTTTGTATTCTCTAGCCTCGAAAGGTGAGCAATCACTCACGATTAACGTTCTTATATTTATTAAATTTGATTTCAATTGAAACGACAATTGAAATATGTTGTTGTTAGTTATTTACATTACTATATATATGCTGTTATCTGTATCTATTCACCTGTGAAAATTGACACCATTATCTGTTATTTATATTGATGATATATACCTGTTATATTACTTTCATTTCTGTTATCACTCTGCAAGTTCCCTGTTAGTATAGAATTCACTATGGGTTGAAATGATTCATACCGGAACGATCTGTAGAATATTAGAAAATCGTGATGGGTTGAAATGATAGACCCAAGCGATTTTCATTGAATTGAACTTGGGATTGCGAGTTGAAATGATATATACCCATATATATTTAAATTGCGGATTAAAATGATAAATATCTGTACTTGACCATAAGATAAAAAATTTCATACAGACACCGTCGGTCTATATATAAGTATTTTGAAAATGAGCTCTATGGTTTTGAAAGGAAATATATATGGTTTTACTTAATATTGAAATATTTTATGAGTTTTAATATAAACTAGATTTAATAATAAGTTTTAATTTAATAAAGTTTGATTTAATTAATGTATAATATGTATAAGTATTTATTTAAAATTATAGTAAAATAGATTTTATAATGATTTCTATAAATTAAGGTTGGAAATATTAATTTGAATTTGCTGTATTTAATCAAGAAGTTTGTTTAATTAAATCGATTTGAAACTTATTGTATTTGAGGGTTTTAAGATGTGATTTTGTAACTGGATTTCGATTTAAAGTGATTAAATGAATATGTCAAGTTTAAATAAATTGAAAAAAATATTTAGCTTAATGTAATTTAAGGTTATTTAAATGATAATGGATTTATTAAGTGAATATTTCAGAACTAAATGATAATGAAGTTAAATAAAAAATATATGAAAGTATCAATTTAGTTTTGAAAGTGCTATAATTTGGATATATATATATATATATATATATATATATATATATATATATATGAAACGGAAATGATATTTTGATTTTGAAGTATAAATTATTTTGAAATGACTATGGTGTTATAATGACGTTTAGTTCTTAATAATGTATAGTTCTACATTGTAGATAGTTCCACGTATCCTTAGAGGATGGGTATCCCAAACATCCTATAAGTTAATTGTATTTTAGTTGATATTTCACTTGAGTTGGATTTATCGATATAAGAATGTTAATCCTGACTCGAGTGTTTTGTGTTTGGCTTTACGCTCGGGTCAGACTGAGTGACACTATATTTGAGAATCACCTTTGGAGTTTGGAGCTTCGCTTGGAGATCCAACTATCGATTCAGCTTTCAGCTTTTCCAGTTGATTTGTTCAGAGATGTCATCTGTTTGTATTCGAGACTTCGGTGTATTTGAGATATTCTGCTGTATTGTATTTTTAACTTTGATGTTTATATAGTAGCTTCATGAACTACTATTTATCTATTCCGCCGCATTTTTATTATATTACTCTATGTCTGTGATTCTGTGATTGATTTATCTACTGTATATGCTGAGTTTTGCCAAATGTAAATTAACAATCTGATATTTTGAGAAATTCAAGTCTGGCATATACGGATGCGAATGGTTGAAAATACCGGGTCGTTACAAAATTATTCCATATTCGTAGCAGAGTTCTATTGAAAATACACTTTCAGATATAGAAAGATGTCGCCTTAATTTGAAATTAAAGTGAGCGATCACCTTCTCTTCTTCCTCCTTACTTGGCCGAACTCATCAAGAGCCCCCATCACCTCTCCACCCTCTAAAGTACAAAGTCGAGCACACCCAAGGTTACCAAAGCAGGATTCATAAGCTTCAGTGCGGCGATAATGGAGCTATAGTCAGTTTTAGTACATTTAGAGAAAATGAATGTGAGAATTACTCCGCTAGTTTATTTTATTAAACTAATGATATGATATGTTCTGTCATGCTTGTTTTCTATGCTTGATCATCATATTTTAGATGCGGTAATATGTTTGCTCGGCTGTAGAAATAATTCATGATAAATACACGTTGAATTTACACGAAGAAATAACTTTCTTTTATGAATTATATAAGTGTTACGGCATAATTAAACCACTTCAAACATGAATAAAAATGGTTTATAAATGTTTAAATATTAAAATTCATTCTGGCAAAGTTTTTAAAGATGTGAAATTAGAGTCAAAATAGGTGCTTCGTGTAACAATAGTTCACGGTTTCACGCCATAAAAGTTAAATCAGTGTATAGAGTGGAATACAGCATTATTTGAATTAAGAAATTTTAGAACTCTTATAACTATAATTTCCAAATGGAGGAGAAAAATTAAGATTTCATTTTGTTAAATTTGAGATATGTCCAAATCAAGTTTTTAAAATCATCATATTTTGGCATTTCATAAAAAATGGATTTCAACTCCTAAAAATAGCTATTTTTAAATCTTTAAAAATATGAGATAAATTATAAAAATATGGTAAAATATTTTAAAAGAGTTTTAAATGGAAAAATTGGACATATAAAAGTTTCTAATGGGATTTTTGATACGAAGCCTTTAAAAGCACTATTCATCGGCAATTCAACAAAAGAATTTGAAAATTTCTGAAATAAGATTTAAACTTTGGTTTTCTTCCCAAATCATTTATAAATGTTTTACAAATAATAAATCAAGTATTTTAAAGGGTTTAGAGTTGATCAAATAACTTGATCGCCTTATGGGTGACAAAGAGATAGTCTTTAGGCTTAAGTTTGGAAAACCAATGTTCTTTTCTCCCTAGCTATCCAGACTGGGCCGATGGAGGGGATAGTAAATTTAATTTACTTGGACCGCATCTTATTAAAATAAAATAAAAGAATATTTGAAGTCTTCCAAAGATTAAACCAGATCTTAAAATAATAAGATGCTTTGTTATCTAGGTAACAATCTGGTCAAAATTCTTTATTAAATGCCGATAAGGGAACTCATACTATTCATTCAAAAGGTGATTTCAATATTATTCAACGAATAGTACGAGTTGAATGTGGAAATTAGTATTGAGTAAAATTATTATAATTTCTATGGATCTTTTTTTACTTAATAATGTTTTCCTATGTAATTAAAGAGAGATGATTTGGTATATTCAGAATTAAAAAGAGGTTTAATAATCCCATATACTATGAAAACGGTTTAAAGGCATATCTCAAAGAATATATTTCACTTGGATAAAAGATATTTATTAATAAATAATAATCACCCACATACTTCACATCTTTTATCGATAATTGGTTCGGAGAAACCGGGATCGGATTTGCATGATTCCTATCCGAAAACCACTTCAAACCAATATACACGTTCCAAAGTGAAGACATGTTAGAGACAATAATTTTAAAGAAGATCTTCATAATGTAAGGATGCTTCCCACTAACTTTTGGGATAATTCCTATATCATATATATGGTGGCAGTTGTATCTTTGTTTTGAAATTTTTGATGCAAGGACTGCTCGCTACTAATCCCAAGGGTGATTCTCAAACATGATGTAGTAGAAGGAGTGACTTTGGTTTGTCCTATTCCTAGACAACTTGTATAGACGAGTGTCTAACATTGCATTTCTAAGACCACATTGATTTTTACAAACGTACATCTGTTTGGTGGTGTAGGAGGTAACCTCTCTTAACACCTTTTCTTAAGACATATGAATTCGGGGGTTGTACTTTTGTGGACAACAATTGTGTGTTATTAGAAATGACAATCTGGGATCAAAAGTGGGATTTATTTTGTAAAATATAATATGTTACATCTGACCTCACATTCGAAAATGACTAAAACAGGATGTGCCGCAAGGCTATGTGGGTCGCACCCCTTAGGGTATGGTCATCGCCTTTTTAGATTGCCCTTTATATACCAGGTTTGTTGTGTATACTGTGGCCATGGATAGGTTGAGAACAACCGAGATGATGTCATATTCGGTACTATTTAGGATTATTGTGTTGGCCACTAGAAGGGGGTTGGTTGGTCTTTCCAGATGTAGTGAATCGTCTGTGGGTCCTCGGTACATTCCTATAGAGATGTACTATACGGAAGGTAGCCCCTTACCTTGTCATCGTATGGAATTCATTCTCTAAAGAGTGCTTTCGGACTTAGTGTTATACCTATTATGCTCGAATTTAATAAATGTAACAATTTTAGCTAAGAATAATATGATATTTGTAATCTGGACACTCTCTAGTGAAATGACCTACCACTTGCACTTCAGTCCTGGCTCTCCAATCAAGCCATAACATGATTCTTGCTGAGACCAATCTGCACGTTCTCTGTCGAGGGGACTCAATGACTAGTAAGCGTATCCACTTGCTCTCCAACGAGGTGACTTCCTCTTTGAGCTCCATTTCCATCTCTTCGGATGGAACATAACGTGATCAAATTCATGGTCTCTCTGGACCCTTGCCTGGCCCAACTCGCTTGTTCTTTAACTAGGGGACTGGATGATAAGTAAACCCATCCACTCACGTTGTGATAATGGGGCTTACTTCTTGCACTTCGGTCTCGTCCTACCGGATGGGACTTTATAGTGACTAATATCGATCATCACATTTAATGTGGATTTCAATAATCAAATTCAAATACCAAAAATAACATAAAATCTAACATCCAGGTAATTGTCTAGCTGGGCATTAGAGTTTACCATCCAGCCCAGAGCGTGCCTATAGACCGCTCGGGATCCCATACACAAGTACATGTCTAGACTGTATTGCTGTGCAAATATCTTAAATAACCATCACAGATACCTAACTCAGAGCATGCCTAGGGACCATTCGGGATCTTGGACGTATAAGCGGTCTATAGTGTAGCATTTATTGAAATTAAAAAGCATGATAAAGGATTTAAACCTGACTTCAAGCCATCCCGAACATGGGGTTGTCATCAATGGATGTTGTTTATCCATAACTTCAACCTGCCCCCTTTCTATAAAGAAATTCTAGCACGTACTCCTACAATTGTGCTTCTGCATTATGGTTCACATTCAAATGCTCCACATTAATTTTTGAAAGTGTATCATTGCAGCCTAGGCCACCATGACCCATGCCCTTTTCCATTGGGGATTGGTACCTACCCATACTTGGAGGTCGGTATGGACCGATAACGTTGGCTCGAGGATTGTCGCGGGTCGCTCCACTCTGCTACCAAGTAGTTGTGCTCTAGCTTTCGATCTTTGATTCTTATTTGCTGCAACTCTAGCTCTTCCTATTTATCACATCCTTCTGAAGAAGTTCTCCATCAACTCTTCTTGGTGAGCCATCATCCTCTTCTGCAATCCATTCATCATTGTTTCCATCTCATCCATGGTTATATAAATTGATGGAGGATGAGTAATTAAGGACACCTTCTGGCTGCCCCTTATTGATTTCCAGATGTAAAAATCCTCCAACTTGATTGTCTAGCCATTTAAAATCCTTTTCAAATCCCAAATTACTGAATTCTAGTGATTTCTCATTAAAAGCACGAATATGTTTGAACCAAAAATGGCATAAACACCTAAGAAAAGTAAGCATGGAAGTAAAAGTGAAGAAAGGAATTGAAACATGTAAGAAATGAACACATAGAGATTTATAGTGGTTTGAAAGACTCTGGCCTACTCTACTTAGTGTTTTTATTGCTTAACTTCTGACTTAGGAGTAGAAGTTCTTAGAGGTCGGTACAAACCCGACACTTAGATTTTCAAAATTACATGAACATGGAGTAGAGTAGAGCTAGAGCCAAAAGATCTTGAAAAATGATCCCTACCTCTATATTTATAGAGATAGAGAGTCTAAAATCTCGTTCAAAATATCTCCATCCATTACTCAAGATTTAGACCAATTCTCCTAGAAGTAGGACGCGACTTCATCAGTAAGTAGGGATGGATACCGACCCATAGGTAGTGGTTGGTACCGAACCCTAAGATAGCCTATAAGGCTGTCTTCAACTCTTCGCTTCGACTCGTCTTGAGGTTAACTTCGTGATTCTGTGGTTGTTTGCAACAATAATTATAACGACCCTGACTCGACCTTCGAAAATCGACACCGAATACGCCACTCATATTAAAATTCCACAGATCCAAACATCGAATCTAGTTCGCCGTAGCTTATAACACATTAAATACAACAACACGGTGGAAGAAAATGAATAATATCATTGATATACAATATCTGATACAACAATGAATACAATAGAATGATACAATAGATATCAATACTATCAGAGATACAAGACACAGCTGAAAGAATATCTTCAATAGAGTACATCTCCGAAAGAATCCAACTCCATAATGCAACTGCAACTCCATCTCCAATCTAAAGATAGCTCGAACCATCATCACGATACAATAAGCAAACTAGATAACTCCAGAATGAAGCAAATGTGATCGCCAAGATCCAAAGGCTTCAAAGATATCGAATCTACATCTACTATATGAAAAACCCAACTCTAGACTGCCCGTGTGGAAAATAGTGAGCACCCAGAGTTTAGGAAGGGAACAATAAACTTCGGGTCAGTCATGGGACTGGTATAAGCAAACAAAAACAGTTTTTTAAAACAAACAACAAAAGTTTTTAAAGGTTGAAATCCGCAATGCTTTTTGGAAAATTAAACTGCCACAAGGCCTCCCGCCACACACACAATGCAAGCGCGTACTTGGAGGAGATTTCTCCTTATGATAGTAAAAAATGCTTGATACGCGAAAACCATTTGAAATTATTATTTCATAGTGGAAAACATTTTGAAAGTATAATATTAATCTTAGCCAGCATAGGTACCATTATGCTATGCTTACCATAGCTACCACCTGAGGTGGCAGGTAATACAACTCCAATCGTAAATGGCTCGTATTGGATGATTGGATTTCCAACAAATGGTCAAGCCAACGAACTTCCCATTTCCATATGAGTACGCCTCTGAAGGGGTGCCCCGAGAACTTACCCAGCTCTCTGGTAACACAAGGCTGGTTTACTCCCTTCCCGGGAGTAAGACCTAAGATATGCCATCCTCGGTCATTTGCGACCTTTATCCGAGGATCCTCAACCACAAAGCAACATCACATAGTAATAAATATACAGTGTCCACATGAGTTAAGTATCTGGGCTCCATACTATGATACCACCCTTTTCCAGAAGGAATGGACATACCCTAGGGATGCGACCCCTGAAACCTTGCCGCATCTTTCCTATTTCAACCATTACCGATTTGGGAGGCTCGATGAGGTCTCGTCCACAAAGCTACACTTTTCACAAAGTCATGCTTTGATCAACAAATGATCAGCGGCACTTCGTCTGCCACATTACCAAATTGGGAATGTATCACTAGTAACCATCAACTACATAACGTCTAAGCTCATACGTCTTAGAGAAGGGTGTTAAGCTAAGAGAATAAATCTCCGCTACCAAACAGAAATGTATTTTATAGAAACCAGCTTTACATCTCAAAGTGTAATGTCAGACACACATCCATATAAGTCTGTTCCGTGTTCGAACAGAACCGAAGGCACTTCAAAAGAAGCCCTTGCAAATCTGGATAATCCCTAATCATGTCCGGACTTCCCATCACATATGAGATCTCTATACCGGGGCCATTCGGTGTAGAGACATTCGACGAGTTATCCTTTCGCTTTTGAAAATATCTGGTCTTCACCACCGGTCTTCAAATGTTATCCATAACGTCGTATCATTATTCGAATTGGTTATATTGCACAAGGTCCTCTCCCGGCTAAACCGAATAATGAGCGCGATACTTTAAAACATATGGATATTGGGATTTTAGTTAGGTCACAACTCAAAATCAAAACTTTTCTTTTAAATGGTTTAAACAAACTACCATTTCAAATCTTTAAACAAAAAGATTTGTTTCACAATGATCATCAATCTTTCACAAAGATTTATTTACGGCTCTTCAAAACAATTCCATTTCAAATTAGATTAACTCATCCGATCTTTAAATCAAAGATTCAATTCATAGCTTTCAAAACTATTTCCAAAGATAACTTTCAAACCAATTTCCATTTCAAATCTTTTATATAAAAGATACACCATTTAAAATCCTCTTCAATTTCAAAACAAGGTTCAACCATCTTCACAAAGATTCATTCATAGCTTTCAATACTATTTCAATTCCATTTCAAACTTGAAATCTTTCAACACAAATTGGAAATCCTTTCTTTATATAAAAGCTATTATTATTTGAAAACAAATAGTTTTCATTTTGGAAAAATCCGATTACATTTACACGAGTTAAAGCCCTTAAATCTTGGGTTAAATTTATATTTCCAAAAACAATACTTCTAAAATGGTTTAAAACTAATATAGACATATTTATAACTTATATACCCTTTTTAAACCAAAATTCTCAAACACAGAATTCAATTTCAAATTTTGAATTCGAATTCAAATCAAATTAATTAAATTTCAAACCTTTATTAAGTTATTCAAAATAACTTTCATCTTCAAAACTTCTTTTCAAAAGCTTTTTACATTTAACCCTAATCCATTTCCAAAACTATTTGGATTTTAAATTCAATTTTTTTTGAAAACCATTTCAAAAAACTGTGAATTAACCAATTTCCTCGTGCAATCCATATTTATGTGTGTATGGTGTAGTCCAGGAGTTTTACCCAATAGTGCAACATCATCAATCATCACATCTCATATTCAAGCGCATAGATATTGATAAGCGGTATAATCTATAATGCTTATCTTCATTCACAAATTCACAGATAATATAAATTTATCACAGATAAATAAATTACATTCATCATAGATAATAATTACGTTCTTCACAAATCATACCAAACAATTCATACCACAAAGCATATCGTATCAGGGATATCAAACAGTTCAACAATCAATAGAATTCAAACATTCATAAGTAAGGTCAATTAATTATCTGATTAATTTAAATCAGATTAATTACTTATGAATAAACTACTAATCCTGATTAATTAATATTAATTAATTACAAATTATTTTAATTAATTAACCCTTGAAGATAATTAATTAATCTTTAATTATTAATTAACCACTAATCATTAAATACTTAACCTTTAATTATTTAATTATCCTTAATTAATCATAATAATCAATCAGCCCTTAATTAATTATCATTTAATTAATTAATTACAATAAGTGATTATCCCAATCACTTATTAATAAATTTTCAAATTAATTACATTGAGTAATTACCTTTTAAATCATTTGATTAATCATCTTTAGTTATCAATTATTCATCCCTTACTACTTCCGTTAAGTAATTTTCTTTGAGTAATTAATTAGCCTTAATTACTTATATTTATTTCGTCTTAATTAATTAATTAACCTTTAAATGAAATTACACAAAGTGATTTTCCTTAATTAGATTAAATAATAATCTTTTATAAATTACATCAAGTACTTAAACTTAATTAATTTCATTAAGTAATCATTCTCTAATTACTTATAATTAATTAATCCTTAATTATTCTTTAATTAAGAATTTTTTTTCAAATTAATGATCCGTTTAATCTTAATCCATTATATTAACAAATTCCTTTTGAAAACAACTAGGAATCACTTTGATTAATTACTTAAATATAATTACTTTAAATCTATTTTAAAATCTTTATTAAGAATCTTTGAAATAATTTCATCATCAACTTATTATCTTAAAATCTTTAAGTTAAATTAATAATTGAAAATCTTCAATTAATAATCCTTTTTAACCAACTCAAACTCAGATAAACATTTACATTTACAAACGAATTGGTTTTAACCAAAATTGTTTAAAAATAAACTTGATTGGTTTTAAAATTGAAAACCATTTTATATAAAATTTCAGACCCAAGCCAAATCAAACAAAACCCCAAGCAAATCTCACCAATACTCGAGCAACGTAACCCTGCTACATTACTTCGAGTCGATCCCTTTTTCATACGCGCTTGAACCCGAGTACAAACCCGAAACAACTTCGTCTTCCTCAACCAAAACAATCTCTGACACACTAATGCACACGTACACGTGCACATGAATTCGCCACCACTCTGACCAACTTTGCCGACGTTTGCAGGTCACCGATGATCACCCCTAACATCTCGACCACCTAAATTTCATCAAATCGTCTGGAAACAAATTCGAACAAATCAAGACAAGCTGGAACCCGAACTTCATCAACGAAAATTGCCGTGCTAATATTTCCAGTCATCGGAATTCAAGCGAACTCGACCAGAGCTTCGACACTCACCCACGAACCTCCTCCCCTTGTTCTGATCTCCTGAAACATCTCGACGACGTCATGACAATCACGTCTTTGCCATTATCCAAAACGAACCCTTAAACCCTACAAATTCATCGTGCCGCCACCACGCCCCATTATAAATGCTTCGAACATTTTTCCGATGATTCCTTAGCCACGGCCTGCTCCAACTCCAACCCCGATGATCAATACTTCGTCGATCACCGTGAATCGATGATTTAAGCATTTTTGATCAACTTGAACTTTCTCTTCAAATACAAAATTAAAAATTCTGAAATGATTTTCAAAAATCAAGATTTTGAAGTACAAATTCATTCCTGCAATTTAATTTCGAAACCCAGACATTTGATTTTGGGTTTATTTGGATTCACTACTGCTATTTCTTGTTTTTGAAGTAAATTCCCAATATAAAATTTTGAATTTAATTTTAACATTGATGTTATGCTATTTCAATCATCCTTTCTTTAGATAACGTAACCTAGAAATAATTAAATGAAAAACTATTTGATTTTTTTCTCTAAGGCTTGTAAACTGTAAATCAACAGAGCACATGTATACATACATGTACCCAGACATTCATACACACATATACCCTTAGATATACATACATGCAACCACTTTGCTCCAACAATCAATCACAAACATCAAGATTCAAACAAATTTCAAGATTTTTTTGAAAGGTTGGTCTGCTCACCTGAGATTTGAAAGACAGAGAACAGCTAGAGAACAAGAGTTTGGGAAAAACTGGAAAATGATTCTTCTTTTATTTATTTTTAATCTAGAATTCTTGCTTGCCCTGGAATTTGATGCTTGTTGAAGTTGATCTGATGGCTTCATTTCCAAGATTTATTTTCTTTTATTTCAGATTTGATTTGCTTGCTTTCCTTTTAATCCTCACTGGTTTGGTCTCCAGGTTTGAAGACTTTGGTTTCTAGGTTGATACTCTGAAAGCAGGCTTTTGATTTGAGTTGCTAAATGAATC
Organism: Allium cepa; assembly: GCA_030765085.1. NCBI lineage: Eukaryota > Viridiplantae > Streptophyta > Magnoliopsida > Asparagales > Amaryllidaceae > Allium > Allium cepa. The sequence continues at coordinate 596,228,987 of CM060928.1, forward strand.
AAGTAGCATATGAGATGATATTGCTTCTTTTCTATTTTCTGTTTTGATTTCTTTGTTTTTCTTTGAATTTCATTGCATGCCTTTATTTCCAGGTTTTCCATTTACTGAGTTAATTTGCTGTAACAGCCCAAAATTTTAACAAGTATTTTTCACTTTTAATTACAAAACTTTGGTGGTTTATTAAATAAAATCTAAATTTTGAATCCGGGCTGGCCTTAAATTACGCACGCATTAAATTGTGCTTACCCACTTTAGCAACCTGAAGTTCACATATAAAAATCTTTGATTCACGTAGCCGTTCCAACAAATTATTTTTCTTGCCAAAATTTTTCTCCCTGATTTAAGTTAAGCCCATTTATTCCTTGCCTTTATAAACGCAATTACATAAACTCAAAACACCACACAATTTCCTGACCGATTTAAAGTAATTGCTTGCCCATTCTTTCACCCCAAATCATCGCAAGTTTCCATCTTTTAAATTAAACACATTCAAAATTTCATGCTCCTTACCGTTTAAACATATTGTGATTGTCATTTCTGTCCCCTCAATTTACGCAATCTCCATTGACTAAAATTTATGTCCACTGCAAATATTGCTCCAATCAAATCAACGCAATTTCTTCCTTAATTTAACACGTACGAATGTTTACCAATAAAAAAATAAAAATAAATAAAAATTTAGTGTATAAATAAGCTTTATAAAAATGCGCGTTTTAATTTGCACATTTATACCCGTTTTGATTAATTTGATGGTATAAATAGTATGTATTTAATGAATACTCTTTAAACGTATATTTTCTAATATAAATACCAAATAAATAAGAAAACGTATAAAATTTAAATACGTTATTTTTGTTATATTTTGGGCGTAAATTTTGCGTCTGTAGTACGCATTTTTAAAATTCGTACCGCAGACATAAATTAATAATTAAGATCAGTATGCGTGCAATTCAGTGGTAAATGAATAATTTTGCTAACCATTTAATGTCGTTTAATAGTTTGCATTGAATTCACGTAAATTTTACACACTTTTCTTTTGATTCAAATTATTTTAAAATTGGTATAGAATCTTTGAAAGCTATAACGTTTGAATACTTTTATTTCTTGCGTTCCTTGGATTAAATCATCAGCGAAATTACCTCCTTTTAAATTATTAGCATCACGTTTTTCCATACCGTTCATAATTTAAGATTTCTTGCCATTTTATCTCGCATGCCATAACTCACGCTCACCCGTTGTATCATTACTTTTTGAGTATAATCAACGCAGCTATTCCGGAAATACTCTAACACGTCACAAACAATTAATTTGCTTCTCATTTGGCTTGCCTTATTTTCTTAAATCAGCGCAAGTTCCTCCTTGGAAAAAAAATTACAATTTTCAAAAAATTTCCATTTACCTCTGGTTTATAGTAGAAATAAATGTTTTCCTGACCGTTTCTAGAATCATTTATTGCATTTTTTCTTTCACAAAAAAAAAATCAACGCAACGGGTATAATTGTTTTAAATTAAATGCTTGCCTATAATCTCTCATCTAAATCAATGCACCACTGGTAAATGAACAACTCATGTATCATGGTTCCTTGACATTTCAAGCAAAGTTATTTCTTGCCTTTATCTAACGAGATTACATAGGCTCAAACATAATGAAATTTGATGACCGTTTAGAATATAATTTGCCTATTTTCTCACCTCTATTAACGCAAGCTTTATCTTTAAATACCAAACACGTTTTCATAAATTGCATCATTCACTGCATTTGGTTTCTCCTCTTCTTCCTTGCGTGTGTGAGAATCAGTAGCATCAGCTAATGGCTACAACTTTATTTCCTTCTTTTGTTTTTTCCTATTGTTCTGTTCAAACTGCTCACCACATGACAAACGCCTAACTTCTTTCCCCTCCTCTCCGATCTGGACATGCATTGCCAAGCATCTCTGATGTAGTTTTAGCCTAGCACTTGAATATTTATCTTGTCGTCACATGTATATTGTATCACTGCATAGTTGTTTGAGTATAGGCACACTTCAATTTGAAGAAAAAAATATAATATAAAAGGCATACGCCACCTAAGGTTGGCCTAGCCTAAAATTTTTCAGATAATTCCACTATTTTGTTTACGCGAGTGTTCAAGGAAGAAGTATTTCCAGACCGTACGCGTTTTTGTGTTAGTCACCTGTGTTTTAAAATATAGAAACATTATGTATGAGGATATGTGAGAACAGTATAAAGTTATTTTGATTGTTTCCTAACAGAAAAAAAGAGAAAAAAGAAAGAAAAAAAATATTGCATACGCCACCTTTATGTATCACTGCCGTGAATTGCATGTTGCCCACATAAGATTTGCCACCTTTTTATTAACACATCATAATATTTTGTAAAAAGGGTAAAAAAAATAGAGTATAAATTTATTTTGTAAATTTTGATTTGGAAAAAATAAATGGGCAAGCCGAGCTTTTGTTTTAATGGGTCAAGTCGTGCGGTGGAGTGGTCGAGCAATTTGAGTCAATTTTCATTTTATTTTAGCTCGTTCCAATTTTGTTTATTTAAAAATTTGCTTTGTCCGAAATTGAAATTTGCGTACTCAGTTTTATTTATTTATCTTGTTTCAAGATCGAAATCGGTTTGTCTCATCTTCCAATATTTGATCATGCTTTCTATACGCTGTTTCTAGTGTGGTTATCCTAGTTTTGAGTCTAATCTTCAGCAGCATAGAGGTGAGTATTTCTCACCCGACAAACGTACTTATAGATCTATAAATTATTAACAAGTGAAATTGTAGAATGATTTTATTTTATATTTTAATTGCTTGTGATAAATTTATGATGTTTAAAAACCTCGTTATTTAATTTACGCATCATCAGTTATATTCCATACTGTTATATTATGTTGCTATACCGTTTATGTATTTACTATTTATCACCGCAAGTCCCTGTAGAATAGAATCGTTACGGGCTGAAATGATATGCCTGAATGATATTTGTATTATTTATTTATTTATTATTTAACTTGGGAGTGCGGGTTTGAAATGATAGAACCCGGATTTTTTTTGTAAATTACGAATTGAAATGATATATTATCAGTATCACTTGACCTAGGTTAGAGATTATTATACAGACCCGTGGTGTTATATATATATATATATATTTTAGAAATATTAAATATTTTTAAATTAGAATGTTATAATATTTTATTTAAAAACCTGATTTAAAATGATTCTTATAAGTATAATGATATTGTACAAATTAAAAATGTAAATAAATAAATGTTCAGAATTTGAAGTATAAATTTATTCTTGTAAATTTTGATTTGTAAAATAAAATGGAATTCAAGTTAAGAAATAAATTATGATGTTTTGGCTAAAATTTGAATAAGTAAATAAATAAAGGGTAAAGTTGTCTATGAATTAAATAGTTAAACAAAGTGAATACTTAAAAATGGAAGTTGAAATATAACCAAATTTAGAATGTAAAGTGGTTTAGGAATAAAGGTAAGTTAAGAAATTGATTTGAAATTTAGTATATTTTTGAAGTGGTAATTGAGCTTAATTATTAAGCAAAATTTATAGAGAATTTTTCACTTGATTTTTATAAGTAAAGTATAAAGAAGTTAGATATATATTTGCAAAATTTACTTTATAAAAATCATAAATTATAGAGTAAATTAAATGACTATTTAGAGGTGCAAATTATGATTTTATAAGTCAAATTTGTTTAAATAAAGGTTTAAAATTTTGCTGAAAGTATATTGAAGTCTAAAATTTAATTTACTCGGATCTGTTGTAAAGGATATTTTCGCATTTTGTAAGTGCTGTAATTGATACAAATGAATTATGGCTAAACCTTTGGGATTTTATATTGGATTTTTGTAAGAATAATAATTTCACTTTTAAATAGTTTTAAAATGAAGTATTTTGATTGAAATATAAAACTATTTTGGATTTTTTATAACCACGGGCAATAATAACGTTGGTTGTTAAAGAGATCGGGATCGGATATTGGCATACGCTCTATCGATACCGAAATCCACTTTGACAACCGTGTACGCGGTGGAGATTCCAGAATGAAGTAGGATGGTGGTGACGTTTCCTTTGAGGTAAATACGTGGACCCGACTCTCGTGAGTTGGCATAAGGTGGCTAAAACAGGAGCGATTGACGGGCTAATGAGGTAGCACCTCTTATCGGACGCACTTCTTCGTATGCCATTCTATTACTTTTGTGATTGTTTGGTGCGCACCTTTAATTAGGAGTGTTGTTCGAGGTGGGCGGTAGTAGCAGGTACGCGCTACCACCGGTCCGGATGCGTAATTGGTATATCTATCTTGGCATTGCCTAGTTGTGCCGTGTCACCTACCTAGCGAGCCTTATACGATTTTGGTTTTGTACCATACCTATGGAGTGACCTCTGACGACGCCCAGTACGGAGGGGGGGGGATTACGGTACTGTATAGACTATGGGAATATATTACGTGTTAAGGGGAATATTGGGTCACTCCTTAACGATATTTTAAAGTAAGTTTATTTTAATTATAGACATTATTATAATAGCGAAATATTACTACATAGGAAATAGTTTAACGGATCCTTAGAGGATGGGCTATCCCAAGTATCCTTTAAGTTACTTGCACTCTATTACAGTTCACTTGAATTAGCTTACACTGTATAAGTATGTATGACCTGACTCGAGTGTTTGTGTTTATTTTCTTACGCTCGGGTCAGCCTGAGTATTAGTTCGGACTTCTTTCCCCGGAGCTAGGACTGCTGGAGATCACCTCATCGAGCTGCTATCCTAATTTTTGTTCAGTTCTTATCTTAGCTTATGAAATCAAGACAATTGAATATTGATATTTTCTGGGGTTGTTTCAAACTTTATTTGGTTTTAAAACCATGTAACTTTATACTTATTTTGAGACTATTGATAGTGGCTTCATGAACCACTAAGTTATTTTTAAATTCCGCTGTGAGTATTCTGATTTCTGCTGTTATTCTGTGATTATTTATTTACTGTATATTCTAAGATTTGCCAAATTTTACTTACAACGCGGTGTTTTAAACAATTCAAGTCCAACATGTGCGGATGCGAATGATTGAAAATACCGGGTCGTTACATTTGGTATCAGAGCTTTGGCTCTAGGCAAAACTTAGAATGTATGGTAAATTTGATTTACAGAATCACTTTCATTTAATCTCTTCCTTTTGATTCGATTTCCTCTGAATTTTGGAATGTTCCCTGCGGTTCCAAAGTTCATTTGTGTCCCTCACTGTTCATCTTCTTTCGATTCTGGAGTATCCCATAAGTCCACTTCGGATGATCTTTATAGTGAATTGGCAGTCTCGCCAATATTCTAATAAAGGGGTGAAACTCCTTTACAATTAGCATTGATTCACCAGAGATTTATATTTATCCTCGGTTTAGATGCTAGTATCTTTGGTTATTCCAAACCTTTTCTCTTCAGATCAAATGTAGATTTACCCCAGAAAATCCACATCGATCTTATTCTTTAAGTCACGGTTGACCCAGTTAAGGTTGCCCGCGGTTTATATAAACTTATCCAATTCCTTATTCTATTGTTTAATCATCGGATCTTCTGATTCCAACTTATCTTTAAATCAAAATTCTCTTTGATTTGAGTCCATCAAATTTGAATCTCTATCCTTGTTTTGAAAAATTTATTCCTATATTTGAAAAAAAATCTAATATTATATATATAGGTATAATTTTCAGAATTTTATAATTAATTTAACAAGTTGTCAAGAGATAATAGTCTTTGATTTTATTTATGGTTTTGTAAACCATGGGTTTTGCCTCATATAAATAATTGAACTATAAACCATGGTTATAAATTAATTTGGAAACAGAAATCAATTTAAAACAAGAACTTGAGAATTCAATTTCTGATGGTTTCAAACCTTGTGTTTTAAGTTTTAAAAGGATATATTATTTAAATTATTTTTGAATAAAAATTTGTTTCCAAAGAATTTTAAAGGTTTAAAAATCAGTGCTCTTCTCTTTGTCGCTGGGATATAATTTCGGTGATGATGGCAATATCATCGACATTCATTTTCGAGTTTCGAAGTGAAGAGACCATTCTATAGTCTGGCTACAGTGTTACCTTGAAAATTAATTGATTCGAATCTCTAAAATATGACTTGATTTATAATATATAGATATATGATTTAAATTTGATTTGACATGTTATGTACGTATATTTATTTATCTCTAAATGGTTTGAAGGGAATCAGAAATTTAATTCTTAAATTTTATCTTGAAGAATAATTTCAATTATAGAAAAAGAAAATCAAATTTTTGAATAAATGATTCCAACTTGAGATGATTGAATTTGAAAGTTTTATTTGTATAATACTCAATTGCATTTCCATATAACTTACCTTGATTTTCAGAAGTTAACAATGTAATTGGATAATATACAATATAAAAAGATTTTATAAATAAAATTTGAGTGGTTATAATAAATTTTATACACTTAAATTCTAGTTATAAAAAGATTAACAGAGGTAATGGAATAATTTACAATAAAAATGATGTTAAAGGAACTAAGAATAAATTTAAGCAGTTGTAATAAGTGTAAACATATTTAACATAGATGATAAAAATATATTGAGAGAAATAAATTTAATTATAATTAGGAATAAAGAATAAATTAATTTATTGAACACATTTTTGAGTATAACAAATGGTTTTCAAACTTATGATTTTAGAAATTTTTATTTTAAGATAATTGAAAGATGAAGTAATGAAATTTGAAATAGTAAAATTTAACTTTAGTGAAATTAAATAGATAAAATAAATTATTAATTTAAAATTTAATTTGTATGGTTTAGATTAATGATTCTATTTTGAGTTTCAATTTAGTTTTCTTTCAGGTTGTTTCTATTCCCCTACCTTCTTCCTTTTCGAGGACGAAAAGTTTTGAGTGGGAAAGAGTGTAACAGCCCGAAGTTTTAATAAGTATTTTTCACTTTTAATTATAAAACTTTGGGGGTTTATTATATAAAAATCTAAATTTTGAATCGGGGTTGGCCTTAAATTACGCACGCATTAAATTGTGCTTACTCACTTTAGCAACCTGAAGTTCACATATAAAAACCTTTGATTCACGTAGCCGTTCCAACAAATTATTTTTCTTGCCAAAATTTTCCTTCCCGATTTAAGTTTAGCCCATTTATTCCTTTACTTTATAAACTCAATTACATAAACTCAAAACACCACACAATTTCCTGACCGGTTCAAAGTAATTGCTTGCCTATTCTTTCACCCCAAATCATCGCAAGTTTCCATCTTTTAAATTAAACACCTTCAAAATTTCATGCTCCTTACCGTTTAAACATATTGTGATTGCCATTTCTTTCCCCTTAATTCACGCAATCCCCACTGATTAAAATTTATGTCCAATGCAAATATTGCTCCAATCAAATCAACGCATTTTCTTCCTTAATTTAACACGTACGAATGTTTACCAATAAAAAAATTAGTGCATAAATAAGCTTTATAAAAAGGCGCGTTTTAATTTGCACATTTATACCCGTTTTGATTAATTTGGTGGTATAAATAATATGTATTTAATGAATACTCTTTAAACATATATTTTCTGATATAAATACCAAATAAATAAGAAAACGTATAAAATTTAAATATGTTATTTTCGTTATATTTTAGGCGTAAATTTTGCGTCCGTAGTACGCATTTTAAATTCGTACCGTAGATATGAATAAATAATTAAGATCAGTATGCGTGCAATTCGGTGGTAAATGAATAATTTTCCTAACCATTTAACGTCATTCAATAGTTTGCCCTGAATTCGCGTAAATTTTACACACTTTTCTTTTGATTCAAATTATTTTAAAATTGGTATAAAATCATTGAACGTTATAACGTTTGAATACTTTTATTTCTTGCGTTCCTTGGATTAAATCATCAGCGAAATTACCTCCTTTTAAATTATTAGCATCACGTTTTTCCATACCGTTCATAATTTAAGATTTCTTGCCATTTTATCTCGCATGCCATAACTCACGCTTACCCATTGTATCATTACTTTTTGAGTATAATCAACGCAGCTGTCCCGGAAATACTCTAACACGTCACAAATAATTAATTTGCATCTCATTTGGCTTGCCGTATTTTCTTAAATGAGCGCAAGTTCCTCCTTGGAAAAATTTTACAACATTCAAAAAAAATTCATTTACCTCTGGTTTATAGTAGGAATAATTGTTTTCCTGACCATTTCTAGAATCATCTATTGCATTTTTCCTTTCACAAAAAAAAAATCAACGCAACAGGTATAATTGTTTTAAATTAAATGCTTGCCTATAATCTCTCCTCTAAATCAACGCACCACTGGTAAATGAAAAACTCACGTATCATGGTTCCTTGACGTTTCAAGCAAAGTTATTTCTTGCATTTATCTAACGAGATTACATAAGCTCAAACATAATGAAATTTCCTGACCGTTCAGAATATAATTTGCCTATTTTCTCACCTCTATTAACCCAAGCTTTACCTTTAAATACCAAAAACATTTGCATAAATTCCATCATTCACTGCATTTGGTTTCTCCTCTTCTTCCTTGCGTGCGTGAGAATCAGTAGCATCAGGTAATGGCTACAACTTTATTTCCTTATGTTATTTTTTCCCATTGTTCTCTTCAAATTTCTCCACCGCATGACAAACGCCTAACTTCTTTCCCCTCCTCTCCGATCTGGATGTGCATTGCCAAGCATCTCTGATGCAGTTTTAGCCTAGCACTTGAATATTTATCTTATCGCCACCTGTATATTGTATCACTGCATACTTATTTGAGTATAGGCGCACTTCAGTTTGAAGAAAAAAATAATAATATAAAAGGCATAAGCCACCTAAGGTTCGCCCAGCCTATAATTTTTCAGATAATTCCACTGTTTTGTTTACGCGAGTGTTCAGGGAAGAAGTATTTCCAGACCGTACGCGTTTTTGTGTTGGTCACCTGTGTTTTAAAATATAGAAACATTACGTATGAGGATATATGATTTATGTAAAAATAGTATAAAGTTGTTTTGATTGTTTCCTAACAGAAATAAAAGAGAAAACAAAAGAAAAAAAATATTGCATGCGCCACCTTTATGTATCACTGCCGTGAATTGCATGTTGCTCACATAAGATTTGCCACCTTTTTATTAACACGTCATAATATTTTGTAAAAAGGGTTTAAAAAAATAGAGTATAAATTTATTTTGTAAATTTTGATTTGGAAAAAATAAATGGGCATGCCGAGCTTTTTTTTAATGGGTCAAGTCGTGCGGTGGAGTGGTCGAGCAATTTGAGTCAATTTTCCTTTTTTTAGCTCGTTCCGATTTTGTTTATTTAAAAATTTGCTTTGTCCGAAATTGAAATTGGCGTACTCAGTTTTATTTATTTATCTTATTTCAAGATCGAAATTGGTTTGTCTCATCTTCCAATATTTGATCGTGCTTTCTATACGTTGTTTCTAGTGTGGTTATCCTAGTTTTGAGTCCAATCTTCAGCAGCATAGAGGTGAGTATTTCTCACCCAACAAACATACTTATAGATCTGTAAATTATTAACAAGTAAAGTTATAGAATGATTTTATTTTATATTTTAATTGCCTGTGATAAATTTATGATGTTGAAAAACCACGTTATTAAATTTACCCATCATCAGTTATATTCCATACTGTTATATTATGTTGTTATACCGTTTATGTATTTATTGTTTATCACTGCAAGTCCCCTATAGAATAGAATCGTTACGGGCTGAAATGATAGGCCTGAACGATATTTGTATTATTTATTTATTTATTTATTTATTATTTAACTTGGGATTGTGGGTTTGAGATGATAGAACCCGGATTTTTTTTTGTAAATTATGGATTGAAATGATATATTATCCGTATCACTTGGCCTAGGTTAGAGAATATTATACAGACCCATGGTTATACACACACATATATATATATATATATATATATTCTGGAAATATTAAATATTTTTAAATTATAATGTTATAATATTTTGTTTAAAAATTTGATTTAAAATGATTCTTATAAGTGTAGTGATATTGTACAAATTAAAAATGTAAATAAATAAATGTTCAGAATTTAAAGTATAAATTTATTCTTGTAAATTTTGATTTGTAAAATAAAATGGAATTCAAGTTAAGAAATAAATTATGATGTTTTGCCTAAAATTTGAATAAGTTAATAAATAAAGGGTAAAGTTGTCTATGAATTAAATAGTTAAATAAAGTGAATACTTAAAAGTGGAAGTTGAAATATAGCTGTAACGACCCGCATAATCCGTACCCCTTGAGTCAATACTATTCTACAACAATCAACTCAAGTTGCATAGAAATACGAACCATTTGGGTTAAAGAAGAAGAGGTAGAAGAAGAGAATACAAAACAACATCAGAATCTAACCATCGCAGCGGAATAAAATATAATAGATAATAAATGATCTTTACTCAAATCAAATATATCTCTGTTTGTAGATTACCTTATCAGAGTACATCAAACACAACTCAATAATATCATACAACTGGATACATAACTACTCCACACAACGGAATATATACATAAACAAATACGGGAGTACGTAACGTCATCCCACTCGTCTCCTGAACTCCACAACATCAAAATCCTGTATTCTATAATACTCGGTCTGACCCGTGCATTACAGTTAAATAACACCCGAGTCAGTCTGGAATACCAGCGTGAGAAAATCACACTCAATTTATTATAAACGTTTCAAAAATCCTTTGAAAACAAAAGCATCTCGTAAGACCACGCCACAAATAAACATGTCGGGTTTTTACCTTACGATAGCTAAAACATTTTTTTATTGAAATCCTCTGATATTATAATAGGGTCTATATACAAATACTTATAAAATAGCCGAAATTGTTACATGATTAAATTCCAGCTACTAGCCACAGAGTGGGTAATACAAACAAAACTCGTACAAGGCTCGTAGGGAGAAAGGATTTCCAACTAATGAGTAGGCACTAGGGTACCACCTGCCACCGTACGGGGCTTAGATCACCGTACCGAGGAGTACGCCCGCTCCCCTACAACACAAGGTCGAGACTACCCCTTACTGGATAATCCCGAGTGAGATCACCCCACGGTTGGGATCAGCAACCGCCCACTAAGCCGAAATAAAAAGGGACATCTAGACAGGAATGACCTCACACTGCTTGGGTGCTGCCCACCTAGCCTTGCTGCATAACCCCTGATTTTCATTCATTCCCATTTGATGAGGCTTGAGGCTAAGCGTTACCTTTTATAGAACATACCCTAAGAATGCCCATCATCCACCTGACGATGTTTCGTAAGCATTCATCCATACAAGTCTGTTCCGGGTTCGAACGGAACCGAAGGCACTATTCCTACTACATCCATATTGGAAATATCCTCAGGATTAGTAGCGACTAGCCCTTGCACTTCACTGCTCCAACTTCGAATCCAAACTTGTTTCCACAAAACGTACAAACTGGATCGAAGTGGTTTTCGATAAATTAATCTTGATCCCGATCTCTTTGAAACGATCAGCGCATTTGGCCAATATTGATAGTTGGTTATTTAACTATCAATTATATTCACAAACAACCATCAACCAATAAATAATTTCCTAAATAATTTATTAATTCCAAAAATAGCTTCACAAAATATATTTCCACTTTTCAAACACTCTTAAAAAGAGTTTTCAAAACCATCTGTGACGACCCGCCCTTCTACTACCAGAAAGACGTATCATCATTAAGAAAGAAAGGGATGAGAAAATAGAAAAGAAAGAAGAAGAAAGAACAACAACGTCAGAATCTCACAGCGGAACGGAACAAAATATAATATATCACTTAAATAATCTCATAGTTTTACATATATCAGAGTTATACAATATTTTACACTTGACAATTTTATATACATCAGTCACTACATATATCTCAAAATACAACATACTCTAACTAACACAGCGGAACTAGATAGATATCTACAACGCTGAAGCCTCCTGGTCCATTGCTCCTCCAGAATTCGTCAAAGCTAACCTGAATCCCTTGACTACCCGTAAAAATTTGGGTACCCGAGAGTTTATGAAAAACAAAATATAAACTCCGGGTCAGACATGGGTCTAGTATGAGTAAACGGTTTAAATTGTTTAACTTTGAAAAAAAACATTTGAAAATAAAGGTATCACGTAAGACTCCCCACAAATAAATACGGGTAAGTTTTTACCTTACGCTAACCAAAACATTTCATAGGAAATTCTGTGATATTATAATAGTGTCTAGGGTTTTCAAGTAAATAGAAAATAGCCGAAATTGTTACATTATTAAATTCCAGCTACTAGCCACAAAAGTGGGTAATACAATCAAAACCGTGGGCACTTATTGGAAAATGGATTCCATACAATGGCAGGGCTACTGGGGTACCGCCCGTCACAGTACGGGGCCTAGATCACCGTACCGAGGATTACTCCCTTCATCCCCTGCAACACAAGGCCGGAACCATTCCTTACTGAACAGTCCCGAACAAGATAAACCCCGCGGTTCTAGCTAGCAAACCGCCCACACAGCCGAAATAAAAAGGGACATCTAGACAGGGGAAATATCTTGTCCTGGTTGGGCATGACCCACCTAACCTTGCTGCATCTCCCCTGTTTTAGCCATTCCCGGTTGATGAGGCTTGAGGCTGCGATTACCTTTAGAGAACAATATTCTTAGAATGCTCATCGCCCGCCTGACGATGTGTTGAAAGCATTCAATCCATACAAGTTCGTTCCGGGTTCGAACGAATCCGAAGGCATTATCTCGTTACACTCATTTTGGAATCACCCTCAGAGTTATCGACGACAAACCTTGCATTCTGAATCTTCGTGTTCTCATCAGATTCACGACCTAACGTTAATTTGGATCGATGTGGTTTTCGGATGTTTCAAATGTGGAAACCCGATCCCGGTCTCATCGAAATCCAAAACGTGTCTTTTAGGGCCAAGTTGTTTAAAAGTTTATAAACAATTCAATTCCATTTATCCATATACACACAGATAGATAATTCACAGTATCACAATAGATAATCAACACTATCACCATAAACAGATAGGCAATATTATCATCACAACAGATAATCCATATTATTATCATACTACAATCAAGCATACATTCCACACTGCATCATTTATCTCAAACTAGAAATCTCAAACCATTCAAGGTAAACAATATCATTCATCCATATATGAACAATCATATCAGCTATAATTAATTTAAAATGAATTAAATTAATTACTTGCATCTCTAATTAATTTAAAGTAAATTAAATTAATTACTTAACCATTTAAATCTTGCTTATATAACCATTTAACCAATTATCAATCAATTAATAAATTAATCACACTTGATTAATTAACATTAAATTTTATTCAAGTAACCATCTTTAATTATCTTCCAAACTAATTATCTTATCTAAATATAGAAATTAACTTTCAATTACATACATTACTTTACTTCTTAATATCATCAACTAATTATTCTTTAATCTTTCATCATTAATTTCATTATTTAATGATTGCTAATTACATTTCATTTCATTATCTTGTATTAAATTAATTACCTTAAGTAATTAAATCTTCAATTAAACTATATTTATTAATCACTCCTGATTAATACTATTCAGTAATCAACCACTTTTAATTACTCTTATCACATCACTTAATTACTCCTCAACTGAGTATCAGTCCCTTGATTAAATGCCCAAAGTAATTATTCTCAAATTACTTCCACTATTAAATTATCCTCAGTCAATTTCATCCCGCCATTATCATTAACTTCTTCTTCAAATAATTATACTTATCATATCATCAAAAATTATTGTATTAATTAAACTTAATTAATTTACTTAATAATTCATCATAAACTTCATTAAATACAAATAGTAATTAATTCCCTTAATTACTCAATCACTTAATCAATTTGTTTAACCTTAATTACTTAATTAACTATTCATTAATTATAAATTAACATCTTAATAAAACTTAATTATTCATTTATTTAGTACTAATTACTTAGTAAATTGTTAATTTATTCTTAATTAAATTACTTAATTAATTAACTATTAATTCATTCATTAATTATCATAAGTAGTTAATTACACTTTATTAATCACATAATTATTACCTAATCCTTAATTTACTTGTAAAATAATTATTCTCAATTAACTATTTATTTATTTTATCTTTAAAATAGTTTATTGACATTAATTTACTCAACTTGATTAAACATTAAAAGTCTTCTTTAAAATTTTGAAAATAGAATGGACTACAAACTTTGATGTTAATCCATTTCATACTTAATTTAATTATTAAAAATAATAATTAAATGTGAAATACATTGTTACTTATTAACCTAATAACTTAAAACTTGTATTTAAATCTGTTAAACATTCTTCCAGGTTTACTGTTAAAAACAAGATTCACAAAACCTTATTATTAATATACTTCTTCTTGAGGATTATAAGAAACCCGAGTCTCCCTCTAAGAAATACCGTGTTTACTTCGAGTCGTTCTCACTTCTTCCTCGGGTCTTCCAGTACGCTCCCCTTCTTCTTCTTCTTCTTATTTTTTTTTAAGTTTAAAATAAGAAGACAACAAGCATCAGGTTCAACCCAGAAACATGCGCTCAAACCCGAAGCCCCTACCCTATTCTCTCGTGCCCGACTCGAGGAATCTCCATTGTCACAACGTACGACCTCCTCCTCCACGTTGTGCACGTGCACGGCGGCACCAAAGGCCTCTGGCGAACCTCCACATCCCAGACACACCACAAATCACACGTATACCCTAAAACCCAGATCCAAAAGCGTTCAGGAATGTCGAAACGAAAAACAACAGGTTGGCCGAGATGCAGAGTTCAACCCCAACATCATAAACACCTCGCCACAGTCAAACACGCCGCCGGGGTTGCTGAAACTTCACCCACACAACGTCACCACTCCAAGCAACCACCACCCCGAGTTTCGAACAACTCGATCACAAATAGACGAAGAACTCATCGCGTTTACAGGCATGTGAAATTTCGATCAAAAACCCTATATTTATCTCAATCCCTTAATTTACTTAATATAAAAATTATTTGATAATTTTTTTGTGATCCTCAATGTTTATATTTGCTTAACTATAAATTTGAATAGTTATCATTGGATTGATAATTTATAATTGGTAAAAATGTCAATTTTGATAAACCTTGAACTGCCATTTCAATTCTACACTAAAAATTCTTATTTCTGCTCTAAAAACCCTATTTTGCAATTAAGATCTAGGTTATCAACTTGAATTTATAATTTGTAGCAGACGAAGTTTTCAACATAATCTTTGTTACCTGAAAATAAGTTAGTTTACTAAGCATAGCTTCTTAATATGTTGTTAAATAAAATTTAATTTCCTGGCTTAAACTCAAGCATATGATTTTGTTGGAAAATTAAAAACTCTCCTATGATCATATGAAGATAATACAAGATCTAACAGTTTTTCAACCCTGTAATTACTTAGCAGAATTAAACAACAAACTCACTTTCCAAATACAACCTATATATGTAACACAGATTTAAACTAAGATAAACACTTATATTTCCATGAAATCCACAAAACATTTCACTGTTTTTAATTAAACTAAAGCTTGAAATATTTAGGTTTACTCACCAGAAAACAAACTGTTGAACAGAGCCTGTGTTCCATCTGTGCTTGTGAGTTTAAACTTATCTTTGCTTCTTTTATGCTTTCTCTTTATATTTTTTTTCTTCAAGTATACTTATGCTACTGACTAAATAAAGGATGCATTCACACATATATATAGAATATAAGAAGTTATGTATGGAAAAAAAGATTTTAACCAGGTAGGTGTTATCTATAAGTACACTGTTTAATTTTGTTTTATCAGGCAAGCATCTTCTTCTCTTTTTTTTTTAAAGCTGATAGGATACAACATTAAATGCTAATGTACTATTGTCTACCTTAATCCTATTAGTACACAAAATATCTTATTAACTTGCTTTACCACAGTCATTTGCAGGTTACAATATATTCAAACCTGTTATATTATTTATTTTTATCTTTATATACTTAACTCACTGCTATATAATTATGTTGATCAGATTCATCACTGCAAAATAAAGATTTGTATGTTATAAATGAACATAAAGATGTGCTCGAACAGAAGAGCATTAATTGATGTGTTGTTTAATTTGTTCACATAATTATAATTATGTTGTGCTGTGAAAATATTGTATGTGTTTATATGAAGCTATGTACCCAGTAAGTAGCATGCAGCTCAAAGTACTTGTATTAAGACAATTTGTCAGGTTCTTTATATATATATCATAATTATGTTTGGCTGAGTTAATAAAAATTTATGTTTTGTTTGCCTAATATGTCTGCATAGCAAAAATCAAGATTTGCTGAATGTATATAAATTTATATGAAAGTATGTACTTTGCAGGCAACATTTGAATTTATATATATATATATAGTTAGTTACTTTCAGATATTTGTCTTGTTTTTATTTTTCAAATTGCATACTCACATGTGTCAGGTTTGTGTTTACACCTTTGGTTTGCTTTGAAAACATTTGTTTAATTATTTTATACTTTATGTTTAGATTTACATGTGAAGATACTGTGTAAAAAAATGTTTTATTAATTGCTTGTTTAAATAATGAATATATTTGGGTCTGATTTATTTTGACTTTGGTTTGGTTTGAAAATAATTTGTTTCATTACTTATAACTTGAATAATTGTCATATAGTTGTTGTTATGAAAATATTTTGTTTTGCTGACTTAAAGTTTACATAATTATACACACAAATTTGAGTTTGGTTTTACATTATATTTGATTTCATTTTACTTTACTTTGTATTTTTATCACTTATTCTTATTCTAACTTTGTTTACAAATTTATTAAGTTATGTTGTATAAAATCTTAACTAATTAATTCTTATTTTAAATTTTACATTAGTACGTTATATTTAACTATCAATGTTCAAGTCATATTCAAAATGATTTCCTCACTTATATTTGTATTCATTTCCATTTGTACTTTACTGTTACTTATTTAAATTAATTTATATACACATATTTGATTTATGTTTGACATTTATATTTTACATTATTAAAAATGGGATTCTGATTTAAACGTTATCATTTATATGTATATTTCCAAATATAAACAAATTACAGCATTTTAATTCAATTATATAAGGTCAATATTATTAAAAGATTCTATTTAAATATCCAAGATCAAATTTCCTTTAAAAATACAAATGTACATAAACAAATGGCAATTATTCCAAAATCATGTTCATTTGAAAAGAATAAGTTCATATAATATATTTATTAAAATAAACGGGACCAAAATTCAGGGTCGTTACATTCCTCCCCCCTTAAAAGAATTTCGTCCCCGAAATTTAAAACAAAGATAATTTAAAAGCTGTTATACCAACCATTCACACATGCATATCATTCATACAATAGCAAACAATCAAACAGTTTATCCTAACAAGCAACACCAGCAATCCAAACACAAATCCAGATAAACTTCCCTAGAACTATCCAGAGTCTCCTAGGTGCAATCACTGGGATTCTCTCTCCACTGCACTCGACAAGCTTCACTACTAACTCCCGAGTTGCCTCTCATCCTGATCAACAATCCGAACAGGATTCCTGACTACAGTCAAACTCCGCTTGGCTTCCAAATCTCCCTGAACTACTAACTCTGCAACTAATGATGGATCCTAAACAAAATTCCAAGATGAGATGCATGGGATACATTATGAATTCCAGACATCCGTTCTGGCAATTCAATTTTGTAAGATACAACTCCAATCCAAGTTGAATTTTATATTCATACATAACTTGAGGTCTCAGCCTCCCATTCTTTTTAAATTTACAATCAAATTCATTAATTCACCATCCATCTTTATTTGACCAATCCTAATTTCATTTACATGCTTAATTTACTAATTTATTTCGTCTTAGTTTATTTCCACTTCAATATCTGATTTCATCACAACATCACTTCATTATAGTTCTTGAGTTTATTTCTAGTTTGTAATTCTGGTTTGGATATCTATTTCATTTCCCAAGTACAAAATAATTTTATTTTGGCTTATAATTCCACTTTTAAATTTTAAACTTTATAAGCCATAAATTTATTTATTCTCTATACTACATTCAGTTACTCTTAATCACATTCATTTTCACTTTAAGCTCCAGATCTTACCTTTATCAAACAAGCATACTTTTTATTTCAAGCATTTAAATTCTTTTGATAAACCATAAGAGTTTATTTATACAAATTAAATTTCTTATCCAACTATTTCTATTTGAATAAAGATTTCATTCAACTTAAATTATTCAAGCTTTTACTAAATAAACTCTTACTTACCTCGAAGCTACGCTTCTATAAAGTTTAATCTTAGGTTAATTTATTTGTTTCAATTTCACACTTAAATTTATTTCCAATTTATGTGATACTCACAAGATCAACTTCCATTCATTTTGTTAAGATTAATTCCAAGGCCATACTTATTCCATCCATACTTGAATTGGATTTTATCTTCAAAAATCATCTTATTATTTTATCTGTGTTTAATTTTTATCTTATAATTCAAGTTTGGATTTTAATTTCATTTTCCAAATACAAAACAATCTTATTTTGTAAGGCTTACATTCATATCTCACATTTTACCCAATTTAAGTATGAATATATTCATGTTTTATTTTAACTCGAGATTGAACACTCCACTATAGCCAAAATATTCTTAATCAGTGTGTTGCCAATTTCCCTTACAAGTTATCGGAACATATTTATTCCAATTCAACTTGTTTATCTTAACTTCCATTTAATTAAGCACCATACTATTCACTTCAATCTACCAACCCACTTGGATTTGATTAAATAAGAACTTAATTTTATTTAAAATCATTCATCTCTCAATTCATTTCTTAAATTGAAATCCAATTATTTAGCTTAAGTTAATCTCAACCAAAATTTTATTTCTATTAGATTTCCAAATCCAATTTATTCACACTCTAAATTTTGATTTACTTCCTCATTTTATTTACATCATCATTATTATTTTATCATTAGTTAAATTCCAAAATTAAATTAAACTTTCAACTTAATCCAAAATAAATTCATTTTTAACTTCACTTTTAACTTTAATTCTAAGTTCAATCTCATACTTCCCTTGGTTACACAAGCCATTGTAAAAAAATTTATAATCCTATTTGTCTATCAACACTATCATCCAAATACTATAATTATATATAAAATAATTACAAAAACAATTTTTTTTATATATATATCAAAATAGATTTTGGATGAAATTATTTAATTCACCCACCTTTGAAAACAATATCATGTCGAATTGTTCTATTCAAGTGTTTAGAAACCCCTTCGGTACAGTTGTGCAGACTGCACTGACGAAGGTTCATATACCACTCAATAAATCAATCAACATAATATAAAATCATTTAATATTCACTAACAAGTACGCACTCTTATCTATTATTACGCTCAGACTCATTCTAGAGTACTACCGACTCTATCTCTAATGAGTAATCTCCACCAGAGCCAAGGTTCTCACTTAACCTTTCAGCTCTGATACCAACTGTGACGACCCGTCCTTCTACTACCAGAAAGGCGTATCATCATTAAGAAAGAAAGGGATGAGAAAATAGAAAATAAAGAAGAAGAAAGAACAACAACATCAGAATCTCACAGCGGAACGGAAAAAATATAATATATCACTTAAATAATCTCATAGTTTTACATATATCATAGTTATACAATATTTTACACTTGACAATTTTATATACATCAGTCACTACATACATCTCAAAATACAACATACTCTAACTAACACAGTGAAACTAGATAGATATCTACAACGCTGAAGCCTCCTGCTCCATTGCTCCTCCAGAATTCGTCAAAGCTAACCTGAATCCCTTGACTACCCGTAAAAATTTGGGTACCCGAGAGTTTATGAAAAACAAAATATAAACTCCGGGTTAGACATGGGTCTGGTATGAGTAAACGGTTTAAATTGTTTAACTTTGAAAAAAAACATTTGAAAATAAAGGTATCACGTAAGACTCCCCACAAATAAATACGGGTAAGTTTTTACCTTATGCTAACCAAAACATGTCATAGGAAATTCTGTGATATTATAATAGTGTCTAGGGTTTTCAAGTAAATAGAAAATAGCCGAAATTGTTACATAATTAATTTCCAGCTACTAGCCACAAAAGTGGGTAATACAATCAAAACCGTGGGCACTTATTGGAAAATGGATTCCATACAATGGCAGGGCTACTGGGGTACCGCCCGTCACAGTACGGGGCCTAGATCACCATACCGAGGATTACTCACTTCATCCCCTGCAACACAAGGCAGGAACCATTCCTTACTGAACAGTCCCGAACAAGATAAACCCCGCGGTTCTAGCTACCAAACCGCCCACACAGCCGAAATAAAAAGGGACATCTAGACAGGGGAAATATCTTGTCCTGGTTGGGCATGACCCACCTAACCTTGCTGCATCTCCCCTGTTTTAGCCATTCCCGGTTGATGAGGCTTGAGGCTGCGATTACCTTTATAGAACAATATTCTTAGAATGCTCATAGCCCGCCTGACGATGTGTTGAAAGCATTCAATACAAGTTCGTTCCGGGTTCGAACGAATCCGAAGGCATTATCTCGTTACACTCATTTTGGAATCACCCTCAGAGTTATCGACGACAACCCTTGCATTCTGAATCTTCGTCTTCTCATCAGATTCACGACCTAACGTTAATTTGGATCGATGTGGTTTTCGGATGTTCCAAATGTGGAAACCCGATCCCGGTCTCATCGAAATCCAAAACGTGTCTTTTAGGGCCAAGTTGTTTAAAAGTTTATAAACAATTCAATTCCATTTATCCATATACACATAGATAGATAATTCACAGTATCACAATAGATAATCAACACTATCACCATAAACATATAGGCAATATTATCATCACAACAGATAATCCATATTATTATCATACTACAATCAAGCATACATTCCACACTGCATCATTTATCTCAAACTAGAAATCTCAAACCATTCAAGGTAAACAATATCATTCATCCATATATGAACAATCATATCAGCTATAACTAATTTAAAATGAATTAAATTAATTACTTGCATCTCTAATTAATTTAAAGTAAATTAAATTAATTACTTAACCATTTAAATCTTGCTTATATAACCATTGACCAATTATCAATCAATTAATAAATTAATCACACTTGATTAATTAACATTAAATTTTATTCAAGTAACCATCTTTAATTATCTTCCAAACTAATTATCTTATCTAAATATAGAAATTAACTTTCAGTTACATACATTACTTTACTTCTTAATATCACCAACTAATTATTCTTTAATCTTTCATTATTAATTTCATTATTTAATGATTGCTAATTACATTTCATTTCATTATCTTGTATTAAATTAATTACCTTAAGTAATTAAATCTTCAATTAAACTATATCTATTAATCACTCCTGATTAATACTATTCAGTAATCAACCACCTTTAATTACTCTTATCACATCACTTAATTACTCCTCAACTGAGTATCAGTCCCTTGATTAAATGCCCAAAGTAATTATTCTCAAATTACTTCCACTATTAAATTATCCTCAGTCAATTTCATCCCGCCATTATCATTAACTTCTTCTTCAAATAATTATACTTATCATATCATCAAAAATTATTGTATTAATTAAACTTAATTAATTTACTTAATAATTCATCATAAACTTCATTAAATACAAATAGTAATTAATTCCCTTAATTACTCAATCACTTAATCAATTTGTTTAACCTTAATTACTTAATTAACTATTCTTTAATTATAAATTAACATCTTAATAAAACTTAATTATTCATTTATTTAGTACTAATTACTTAGTAAATTGTTAATTTATTCTTAATTAAATTACTTAATTAACTAACTATTAATTCATTCATTAATTATCATAAGTAGTTAATTACACTTTATTAATCACATAATCATTACCTAATCCTTAATGTACTTGTAAAGTAATTATTCTCAATTAACTATTTATTTATTTTATCTTTAAAATAGTTTATTGACATTAATTTGCTCAACTTGATTAAACATTAAAAGTCTTCTTTAAAATTTTGAAAATAGAATGGACTACAAACTTTGATGTTAATCCATTTCATACTTAATTTAATTATTAAAAATAATAATTAAATGTGAAATACATTGTTACTTATTAACCTAATAACTTAAAACTTGTAATTAAATCTGTTAAACATTCTTCCAGGTTTACTGTTAAAAACAAGATTCACAAAATCTTATTATTAATATACTTCTTCCTGAGGATTATAAGAAACCCGAGTCTCCCTCTAAGAAATACCATGTTTACTTCGATTCGTTCTCACTTCTTCCCCGGGTCTTCCAGTACGCTCCCCTTCTTCTTCTTCTTCTTATATATATATATAATTTTTTTTTAAGTTTAAAATAAGAAGACAACAAGCATCAGGTTCAACCCAGAAACACGCGCTCAAACCCGAAGCCCCTACCCTATTCTCTCATGCCCGACTCGAGGGATCTCCATTGTCACATCGTACGACTTCCTCCTCCACGCTGTGCACGTGCACGTGCACGGCGGCACCAAAGGCCTCTGGCGAACCTCCACGTCCCAGACACACCACAAATCACACGTATACCCTAAAACCCAGATCCAAAAGCGTTCAGGAGTGTCGAAACGAAAAACAACAGGTTGGTCGAGATGCAGAGTTCAACCCCAACATCATAAACACCTCGCCACTATCAAACACGCCGCCGGGGTTGCTGAAACTTCACCCACAGAACGTCACCACTCCAAGCAACCACCACCCCGAGTTTCGAACAACTCGATCACAAATAGACGAAGAACTCATCGCGTTTACAGGCATGTGAAATTTCGATCAAAAACCCTATATTTATCTCAATCCCTTAATTTACTTAATATAAAAATTATTTGATAATTTTTGTGTGATCCTCAATG
This sequence comes from Allium cepa, assembly GCA_030765085.1. Lineage (NCBI taxonomy): Eukaryota > Viridiplantae > Streptophyta > Magnoliopsida > Asparagales > Amaryllidaceae > Allium > Allium cepa. The sequence goes on from CM060928.1 coordinate 596,252,104, forward strand.
TTTATATTTGCTTAACTATAAATTTGAACAGTTATCATTGGATTGATAATTTATAATTGGTAAAAATGTCAATTTTGATAAACCTTGAACTGCCATTTCAATTCTACACTAAAAATTCTTATTTCTGCTCTAAAAATCCTATTTTGCAATTAAGATCTAGGTTATCAACTTGAATTTATAATTTGTAACAGACGAAGTTTTCAACATAATCTTTGTTACCTGAAAATAAGTTAGTTTACTGAGCATAGCTTCTTAATATGTTGTTAAATAAAATTTAATTTCCTGGCTTAAACTCAAGCATATGATTTTGTTGGAAAATTAAAAACTCTCCTATGATCGTATGAAGATAATACAAGATTTAACAGTTTTTCAACCCTGTAATTACTTAGCAGAATTAAACAACAAACTCACTTTCCAAATACAACCTATATATGTAACACAGATTTAAACTAAGATAAACACTTATATTTCCATGAAATCCACAAAACATTTCACTGTTTTTAATTAAACTAAAGCTTGAAATATTTAGGTCTACTCACCAGAAAACAAACTGTTGAACAGAGCCTGTGTTCCATCTGTGCTTGTGAGTTTAAACTTATCTTTGCTTCTTTTATGCTTTCTCTTTATATTTTTTTTCTTCAAGTATACTTATGCTACTGACTAAATAAAGGATGCATTCACACATATATATAGAATATAAGAAGTTATGTATGGAAAAAAAGATTTTAACCAGGTAGGTGTTATCTATAAGTACACTGTTTAATTTTGTTTTATCAGGCAAGCATCTTCTTCTCTTTTTTTTTAAAGCTGATAGGATACAACATTAAATGCTAATGTACTATTGTCTACCTTAATCCTATTAGTACACAAAATATCTTATTAACTTGCTTTACCACAGTCATTTGCAGGTTACAATATATTCAAACCTGTTATATTATTTTATTTTTATCTTTATATACTTAACTCACTACTATATAATTATGTTGATCAGATTCATCACTGCAAAATAAAGATTTGTACGTTATAAATGAACACAAAGATGTGCTCGAACAGAAGAGCATTAATTGATGTGTTGTTTAATTTGTTTACATAATTATAATTATGTTGTGCTATGAAAATATTGTATGTGTTTATATGAAGCTATGTACCCAGTAAGTAGCATGCAGCTGAAAGTACTTGTATTAAGACAAATTTTTGGGTTCTTTATATATATATATCATAATTATGTTTGGCTGAGTTAATAAAAATTTATGTTTTGTTTGCCTAATATGTCTGCATAGCAAAAATCAAAATTTGCTGAATGTGTATATATTTATATGAAAGTATGTACTTTGCAGGCAACATTTGAATTTATATATATATATATATATATATATATATATATATATATATAGTTAGTTAGTTAGTTACTTTCAGATATTTGTCTTGTTTTTATTTTTCAAATTGCATACTCACATGTGTCAGGTTTGTGTTTACACCTTTGGTTTGCTTTGAAAACATTTGTTTAATTATTTTATACTTTATGTTTAGATTTACATGTGAAGATACCGTGTAAAAAAATGTTTTTATTAATTGCTTGTTTGAATAATGAATATATTTGGGTCTGATTTATTTTGACTTTGGTTTGGTTTGAAAATAATTTGTTTCATTACTTATAACTTGAATAATTGTCATATAGTTGTTGTTATGAAAATATTTTGTTTTGCTGACTTAAAGTTTACATAATTATACACACAAATTTGAGTTTGGTTTTACATTATATTTGATTTCATTTTACTTTACTTTGTGTTTTTATCACTTATTCTTATTCTAACTTTCTTTACAAATTTATTAAGTTATGTTGTATAAAATCTTAACTAATTAATTCTTATTTTAAATTTTACATTAGTACGTTATATTTAACTATCAATGTTCAAGTCATATTCAAAATGATTTCCTCACTTATATTTGTATTCATTTCCATTTGTACTTTACTATTACTTATTTAAATTAATTTATATACACATATTTGATTTATGTTTGACATTTATATTTTACATTATTAAAAATGGGATTCTGATTTAAACGTTATCTTTTATATGTATATTTCCAAATATAAACAAAATACAGCATTTTAATTCAATTATATAAGGTCAATATTATTAAAAGATTCTATTTAAATATCCAAGACCAAATTTCCTTTAAAAATACAAATGTACATAAACAAATGGCAATTATTCCAAAATCATGTTCATTTGAAAAGAATAAGTTCATATAATATATTTATTAAAATAAACGGGACCAAAATTCAGGGTCGTTACACCATCTTCCTTTCTCAGAATAAATTCCAAATATTTCTATTTCCACTAGAATCACCAAGCACAAGATTTTAGTTTTTTAAAATAATTTCAAAACACTTTAATTGTAAAGTATGTTTAATATTTAATTTTGAAAATTTTACTTTAGTACTTAATTTAAAATAATACTTTAGAACAATCAGAATAAGTTTACTTCATAAATATAACTAGATTTTCTTCTTTAAACAAAATTCGAAATCATTCTTAAAATGATTATTACGATAATAGATTAACAAATTACTTACTTAAGAATTTACTTTAAAATATTTAAATTAAAACTGCTTCAATAATTGATTAAAAATATATACTATATGAATATTTGAAAATAAGGTTGCTTTATAAATATAAACTAAGTTTTCACCTTTAAAACAGAATTACTAAGTCACTCTTTATAAATTATTACTACGGTAATAGATTTGAATAAATATTTACTTTAGAATTTTAAACATTTAGAAATAATAAATTTCCAAGAACATACTTGTAAAACAACATTAAAACCTTTATTTTATTTTTATAATTTATTTCGAAAACGTACTTGGCTATCCAGAGAAATATACTTCTCTTCACATCTTTTAAAAATAAATCGCTATTTATTTTAAACAATTTTTCTCATTTCATTAATAAATTCCCACCTAGAATTTATTCTTCCAAATATCCAATTTCAAACACTTAAATCAATTCCCAAATTGATTTCCAATTTACTTCATTTATTCAAAAATCTTTTAATTTCATATTTTATTCCTTAATTATGGTTTAAAATACTTTTAATTGAAACACCAATTTAGATTTCTCAATTTACTTCTTATTCCTTTAAATAAATTTAAAACTTTAAGTTTTAAATTAATTTTTATTCATTTAAATTAATACTACCAAATTTTACAGTTCATTAATTACTGTTTATTCAAACCCTTTTCTTTTCATACTCGAAGTTATTTATTAGTATTTAACATACTTCTATTTCTTTTTCAATTCATTCTTAATTTATCAAATTTTCTAAGATTATTTCGTTTACAAATTTACTTCCTTTACTTTCTCTCCAAAATCTAATTTATATATTTTTGGTAATTCGTTATAACCAATATATATCCAATCTAATCTTATCATTCAATATCCCAATATATTCAACATAGAATATTTAGTAATCACATCAGAGAATATTAAATAATAAATATTGAAGGGTCCAGTTGGATCCCTCCAACCTGTTTTCCCTGCATCCACAGATGTTAGCACAATATAATATACCAATTTCAAAATATACCATACTATAGCACATCCATCAATTTAACCATTTAAACAATTATTTAAATTTAAATTTAAATTAACTGAGTGAGATTAACTCACCTTTGATTTTATTTGCACTCCACTTCAATATTGGCTTGGTTTCCCATTTTTGACCTTGAATAAACATATTATGATTTTATTAATATTCGAAATAAAATCGAATAATTAAATTTCCATTTATTAATTTAATTAGCTAAGAATTTGGTTTTAAGCTAATAAATTTGATTTTTAAACAAATTTTCCTTTTAATAACTTATTTCTAGTAATTAAAATAAATTAAATGAAATTCCTTCCAAACCCATATACTTATATTAAATTAAAACAGAATTGCTTCTTATTTATTTATTTATTTATTTTAGCTGTTTATCTAAAAACAACCTTATCTTACTATTTAAATCTACATATATATATATATATTCCTTTCTTGCATATATATATATATACATATATATATGTTTAAATTGAAGAGTCTTTATATATATAAATCCTACTGAAATTGATTTTTCGTCTGCATATAAATATTCACATATGTATAAATTTAAGAAAATATAATGATACCTCACTGCCTCCATGCGAACCGTACATCATCAACATCACCACTGCCGACGTCACCTCGGCCTCGACAATTCTCCAGATGTCGACTTCCTGAATCACGAACCCCAACTTCTATGCCTTCACGAACAACGACGCATTGCTCCTTCCTTTGTGAAATCGAGATTTGCATCTCCAAGTAGACGAGGACTCGACGCCGCGCGAGCTCCCATCGAGCTGAACCCAGTTTTAACGAGCCGCGAACTCGATTTTGATTACGTACGAGTATTTTGCTTGAACGATTGAATGGATTCAATTGAGGAGGCCATTTTTTGTTTTTTATTTTACTGCAATCGATTAAATTTGGGGAAAGGGAAATAGAAGATGAGGGAGATAGCGTGTATTCGATCAGTAGATTTTCTCGGCCATTAAATCAAATTCGATTCGTAAATGAAGAAGGGGAACGAGATATTTAACAAAGGAACGATGTGATTTGTAAAAGCAAACGTAATTTTGAAAAGAAAGTTGCTTGTTGATAGGAAAATGGGACAGGATGTCGGCTTCAACAGAGATAACAGAGATATGTTGGCTAAATGAATTACAGGGTAGCAGCTGATTAAAACTTTATATTTCTATATCCAAAAATATCTTGTTTAGGTACCCAGGTATCAAATTGGATTCGATATATATTTCAGGGCGTTTATATAACGTACGCTCACATAACAACTCCAATCAATACGAAATTTGAAATCCGATAATAATTCAATACTACGGACCTAATGGAACTGGTTTCGTCGAATTCCGAGATTGCGCCTCGGAAGGCTATTTTTAAATTCAATTTAAACAATAAAATTTTAAAACTGAACAAACCGCTGTTAATTTCAATTTTTTACAACTTCTATTATTTTCAATATTATCAATATAAATTTTGCAAGCCTTCAAAGTATTTTTAACATGCTTAAAATCCCAGATTTCATATTTTACCCGATTTTAAATTATTTAATTCAATAATTTAATTAACAATTAATTAGTGATATTTGAATTCAAGTTAAAATTATTCCATTGAATATTTAAATCAATTAAATACTCCGATTTTAATTGCTTGAAAATTTCGAGTCGTCACATTCCTCCCCCTTAAAAGAATTTCGTCCCTGAAATTACAAGTTAGGAAGAATGGTCCAATACCCATTTATTTATCCCCAAAACCAAACAATTCAACATCCTACCAATTATCGTTTATAATGACACATTACCATACTTACTAACTTCCCCAACTTTCCCATAGTTTCAAACAATATTACTTACTCAATCATTCAAATTTAAATTTTAAGTCAAATTTGAAATTATCAGAATTTTCTCAAAATTTTTCTAACTCTCTAAATTTGCGAAAAATTTCGCCAGCGTCTCCTTTGCGCGGCTAGCTCGGTACAACTACAAAATGGCTCTACGGCCTCCCAAATCCAAAAAGTCAAGTGGCTAGATCCAAAAACCCAATCAAATTCCATACGGAAAATTAAACACATACCTTTTTGTCGAGCAATTCTAATTTATTATGAAATCAAAATCAATTTTCTTTTCCCTTTTTCATACCTGCATATCCTGTTTAGCAATAATATCCATTCACAACATTTAAAACATTTTATTGACTTCTTTTTACACATTTCCAATATTTGTTTTACTTAAGCCCATACGACGCACATATATCATCCGTGCGCAATACCAAATCCGATCGCTCACTCGATCACACAACTTCACTTCTGAACTAGTATCGTCCACCCGACTTCCTAGTGCGGACTTGGATCTGGTTTCTTAATCAGAAACCGTCATTCTCCTTACATAGCTGTAAACTATGATAGAGAATTTACAGAATCAATCAAAACTCCATATCCAGGTTCGCCGTCGATAATCGAGTGAAAAATCCTAACTCGGATCGATATTACCATCTCGGAATTCTGTGCCCGAATCTGGATCAAATAGTTATGCGAATAAAATAACATATGTACATCCTACGTATTTGCCCCAATTGATTATCAATTATGTCAATTTCCCTTTCATTCACCTTCGTTTTGATTGTTATTCCCTTATTTACAATTCCCACAGTCACAAATATCAGTTTCAACCTTGATTCAATTATTCACTTAGCATACTTTCAATACCAAATTTACTTAAGAATTCATTATTCTCTTCTTAAGTTCAATATAAATATTTTACATACTTCTTAAATTTATTTTCACTTTACCATTGAAGATTAAATTCATTACCATTCACTTTGCCCTTACAATTCCATTTAAATTTTATTTGACTTCCACTTTGAATATCGAATTAGTTTCACTTACTAATTAATTTAAATCTCACGCTAAATGTTTATTTGCAAACTTTATTTTCTTTAGTCCCTTCTATTCCACTTACTTTACATTCACAGTTAAAATAGATTTCAATATTCAGTGTCAAATTCTATTTGCTTAGCAAATTTAAATCATTTGTCCTTAATGAAAATTTCCAAAAATTTCAAAAAATTTCTAACTCCCAAAATTTTCGGAAAATTTTGGCAGAGTCTCCTTTGTACGGAGGAGCTTTTGCAATTTGACAAGAGATATAAATATATATACATCGACCCACATGGTCGGTAAACAGAAAAACGGTTCATATTTCCTATTTGTATTGCGTAGGCTACCTTATTTAGCGTTTTTAAGCAAAGCGGTTATTTATTTAGCATTTTGCGTGATCAAATCCAGCCATATGGCTCCCCTGTACCTGTACTTACTCAATTTAAACAGGCAAGTGACAAATATACAAAGTTTATAGCATTTCACTTTTATATAAATACTAAAACATGGATTCTATAAACAGTGCATATTATAAACTTCCATAAGCACATATGAAATATTTCGACACTTATTTTGAATGTTTCCAAACAATATTCAAACCATCCTGTTCAATTTAAATGATTTCACAACTCTCTTACTTAACTTAAATTTATTTTTAAGTCCAAGCAAACCCATTTAAATTGAATTAATTTCCAAAAGCAATCTAACTCCCATTTTTATTCGAAGTCAAGTTCTCAATAATATAACTTAAGTTAATTAACTCAATTACTAATTTCATTTACCAAACAAGTTTTATTTAAAATCATTTCATAAAACTCGACACAACTATTTCACAATTTTTACTTAAATCAAGCTTCTATTCACTTAAGTTATTTTATTTTCCTTCAACGTATTTCAATTTCAAAACTCAAGTTATATTTTGTTTTTATAAGCACTTCCCAATTTAAATCCTTAATTTGATTTTCAATTATCAACCAATTTCATCTACTAACTAATTTAAATTACTTCATTCAGTCAACCATTTTGAATTTCATATTTTCAGTTATATTCAATTCACCGACAATCCAAGCTAAACTCATTTACACTCCATTGTTTACATTCAATTTATTCTTCATCCAAACAAACCCATATTTATTACAATTGAATCAAAAACCAACTTCATTGGCTTCTGTTAACCCATAGAATTTACATAATCTCGTTTACGCCAAACGACAATTATTTTTATGCAAATTCAGTGATATTTACTTAAAAGAATATTCATTCCAGTTTATAACTATTTTAAATTAATACCAATTCAATCTATACTTAATTTGATTTCATTTTAACTGATTCCGTTTAATTTATTTTGTATTCTATATTCATTTGCAATCATTTCGATTTTATTTTATTTAATTTGAGTTATGCCAGCTCCATTCGTTTAAATTAAATTAATATATTTCATTGAATCAATATGAACTCCAATTCACATTCAATAATTTATTTTTGAATTCCTTTCACTTCATAACGAGGCCATTTCCAATTTATCTCTACTTAGATTTCTATTTGCAATATAAATCATTTTTATGTTAATTCAATTCCATTCAACTTCAACTCAGATTTAATTCACTTATAATTTTAAGTTGAATTTCTCTTAATAACTCAAGCTTCACTTTCAAATTCTATCATTTATTCACAACCCAAATTTTTATTAACCAATTTGAGTTCCATTTCCATATTCCATTAACTAATTTATTACCAACTAGTTTATTCAAATTTTATACCCAATATTTGATTTTCATCTCAAAAATCACGTTAACTATTTTACTGGAGTTCAATCTATTTTATAATTTAAGTTTTGGATTTTATTCATTTTCCCAAGATACAAAACAATTTCATTTTGGCTTGTTTATTCCACATCTAACTTTTTATAAGTCACACATTTATTTATATTCAGGTTTCATCTATTTACAATCAATCCCATTCACATTTTACACTTTAACCAGGGATTTTATTTTATTTCAATACTGTTCAATTCTTTTATAAGCTGTCGAAACTTATTTATTCCAATTCGATACTTACTCTGTTACATTTATTTAGTCTAGTATATTTTTATTATTCCATAAACATTTTCAATAAGGTTCCAGAGTTTTTCTTCTTTTTTTTTCTTAAACAATTCCCAAAGTTTCAAAATCACTTTTGAAATCAACTACATCCAAATCCTGTGGCAAATTCAATTATCCCTTTGAATTTCAAAACCAAACCCAGTTCGCAAACAATTCCAATTTAAAATATTCACGTAGCAATTCCTCTCTTGGAAACTCGAAAATGAACACCGATGATGTCGCGATCATCATCGGAATTATTTTCCAGCGACCGAAAGAGTTTAGTGCTTTAATCTCTTTATCAACATTTCAAATTTTTTTTAAAATTTTCAAATCTCTCCATATTCGATACCAATTCAAAAATATTTTCGAAAATAATATCACTATTATTTCTTCAAAACCCTTTGAAAACCATTTCCAAATCCCAAGAATTTAAACTTTCCTAAAAATTCCAAATTACAATTCCTTTAAATCTGTATTCAAACATTCTCTGGAATTTTATTTCATTTCAATTTCAAATGTTTCTCTGGAATTCTATTTCAAAATTGTAATCACCTTTACAGTTTACATTAACAAATCTCATTCGTATATGAAGTTTATTTCAATTTATAAATTACATTTATAATCTATATTGCAAATTCCATTTTGTTATATAAATTTATTCTTCAACTTGGTTATAAGTTTTCAATTTCTTGTTCAATTTCTACACAATAATGAGAATAATTTATTATTATCATTCTCTAACATCCAAGCATCCAAATATACAACTATAATAATTCACAGAAAATTATTTCTTTTATATACAAAATAATTTGGGTAAAATTATTTCATTTACCCTATTTTAAAACAATACTGTGTCGGATTGTTCTATTCAAGTATTTAGAGATCCCTATCAATAATGTTAATTACTCGTATTGACCAGAACCCATAAACTACTCAATAAACCAATCAACACAATATAAAATCATTTTATATTCACTAACAAATACGCGCTCATATCTATTAATACGCTCAAAACTCAGTCTAGAGTACTATTGACTCTATTTCAATGAGTAATTCCTACCAGAGCGAAGGTTATCACCAACCTAAGCTCTGATACCAAGTGTAACAACCCGCATAATCTGTACCCCTTGAGTCAACACTATTCTACAACAATCAACTCAAGTTGCACAGAAATACGAACCATTTGGGTTAAAGAAGAAGAGGTAGAAGAAGAGAATACAAAACAACATCAGAATCTAACCATCGCAGCGGAATAAAATATAATAGATAATAAATGATCTTTACTAAAATCAAATATATCTCTGTTTATAGATTACATTATCAGAGTACATCAAACACAGCTCAACAATATCATACAACTCGATACATAACTACTCCACAAAGCGGAATATATACATAAACAAATACGGAAGTACGTATCGTCATCTTGCTCGTCTCCTGAACTCCATAGCATCAAAATCCTGTATTCTATAATACTCGGTATGACCCGAGCATTACAGTTAAATAACACCCGAGTCAGTCTGGAATACCAGCGTGAGAAAATCACACTCAATTGATTATTAACGTTTCAAAAATCCTTTGAAAACAAAAGCATCTCGTAAGACCACGCCACAAATAAACATGTCGGGTTTTTACCTTACGATAGCTAAAACATTTTTTTATTGAAATCCTCTGATATATAATAAGGTCTATATACAGATACTTATAAAATAGCTGAAATTGTTACATGATTAAATTCCAGCTACTAGCCATAGAGTGGGTAATACAAACAAAACTCGTACAAGGCTCGTAGGGAGAAAGGATTTCCAACTAATGACTAGGCACCGGGGTAACACCTGCTACAGTACGGGGAACCACCTGCCACAGTACGGGGCCTAGATCACCGTACCGAGGAGTACGCCCGCTCCCCTGCAACACAAGGTCGGGACTACCCCTTACTGGATAATCCCGAGTGAGATCACCCCGCGATTGGGATCAGCAACCGCCCACTAAGCCGAAATAAAAAGGGACATCTAGATAGGAATGACCTCACCCTGCTTGGGTGCTACCCACCTGGCCTTGCTGCATAACCCCTGATTTTCAGTCATTCCCATTTGATGAGGCTTGTGGCTAAGCGTTACCTTTTATAGAACATACCCTTAGAATGCCCATCATCCACCTGACGATGTTTCGCAAGCATTCATCCATACAAGTCCGTTCCAGGTTCGAACGGAACCGAAGGCACTATTCCTACTACATCCATATTGGAAATATCCTCAGGATTAGTAGCGACTAGCCCTTGCACTTCACTGCTCCAACTTCGAATCCAAACTCGTTTCCACGAAACGTACAAACCGGATCGAAGTGGTTTTTGAGAAATTAATCTCGATCCCGGTCTCGTCGAAACGATCAACGCATTTGGCCAATATTGATAGTCGGTTATTTAACTATCAATTAACATTCACAAACAACCATCAACCAATAAATAATTTCCTAAATTATTTATTAATTCCAAAAATAGCTTCACAAAATATATTTCTACTTTTCAAACCCTCTTAAAAAGAGTTTTCAAAACCATCTTTCTTTCTCAGAATAAATTCCAAATATTTCTATTTCCACTAGAATCACCAAGCACAAGATTTTAGATTTTTAAAATAATTTCAAAACACTTTAATTGTAAAGTACGTATAATATTTAATTTTTGAAAATTTTACTTTAGTACTTAATTTAAAATAATACTTTAGAACAATCAGAATAAGTTTACTTCATAAATATAACTAGATTTTCTTCTTTAAACAAAATACTAAATCATTCTTAAAATAATTATTACGATAATAGATTAACAAATTAGTTACTTAAGAATTTACTTTAAAATATTTAAATTAAAACTACTTTAATAATTGATTAAAAATATATACTATATGAATATTTGAAAATAAGGTTGCTTTATAAATATAAACTAAGTTTTCGCCTTTAAAACAGAATTACTAAGTCACTCTTTATAAATTATTACTACGGTAATAGATTTGAATAAATATTTACTTTAGAATTTAAACATTTAGAAATAATAAATTTCCAAGAACATACTTGTAAAACAACATTAAAACCTTTATTTTATTTTTAAAACTTACTTCGAAAACGTACTTGGCTATCCAGAGAAATATACTTCTCTCACATGTTTTAAAAACAAAACACTATTTATTTTAAACAATTTTTCTCATTTCTTTAATAAATTCCCACCTAGAATTTATTCTTCCAAATATCCAATTTCAAACACTTAAATCAATTCCCAAATTTATTTCCAATTTACTTCATTTATTCAAAAATCTTTTAATTTCATATTTTATTCCTTAATTATGGTTTAAAATACTTTTAATTGAAACACCAATTTAGATTTCTCAATTTACTTCTTATTCCTTTAAATAAATTTAAAACTTTAAGTTTTAAATTAGCTCTTTATTCATTTAAATTAATACTACCAAATTTTACAATTCATGAATTACTATTTATTCAAACCCTTTTCTTTTCATAGTCGAAGTTATTTATTAGTATTTAACATACTTCTATTTCTTTTTCAATTCATTCTTAATTTATCAAATTTTCTAAGATTATTTCGTTTACAAATTTACTTCCTTTACTTTCTCTCCAAAATCCAATTTATATATTTTTGGTAATTCATTATAACCAATATATATATCCGATCCAATCATATCATTCAATATCCCAATATATTCAACATAGAATATCAAGTAATCACATCAGAGAATATTAAATAATAAATATTGAGGGGCCCAGTTGGATCCCTCCAACCTGTTTTCCCTACATCCGCAGATGTTAGCACAATATAATATGCCAATTTAAAATATACCATACTATAGCACATCCATCAATGTAACCATTCAAACAATTATTTAAATTTAAATTAACTAAGTGAGATTAACTCACCTTTGATTTTATTTGCACTCCACTTCAATATTGGCTTGGTTTCCCGATTTTTGACCTTGAATAAACATATTACGATTTTATTAATATTCGAAATAAAATCGAACAATAAAATTTCCATTTATAAATTTAATTAGCTCAGAATTTTGGTTTAAACTAATAAATTTGATTTTTAAACAAATTTTCCTTTTAATAACTTATTTCTAGTAATTAAAATAAATTAAATGAAATTCCTTCCAAACCCATATACGTATATTAAATTAAAACAGAATTGCTTCTTTTTTTTTAGCTGTTTATCTAAAAACAACCTTATCTTACTATTTAAATCTACCTATATATATATATGTATATATATATATATATATTCCTTTCTTGCATATATATGTTTAAATTGAAGAGTCTTTATATATATAAACCCTACTGAAATTGATTTTTCTTCTGCATATAAATATCCACATATGTATAAATTTAAGAAAATATAATGATACCTCGCTGCCTCCACGCGAACCGTACACCATCAACATCACCACTGCTGACATCACATCGGCCTCGACAATTCTCCAGACGTCGACTTCCTGAATCACGAACCCCAACTTCTATGCCTTCACGAACGACGACGGATCGCTCCTTCCTTTGCGAAATCGAGATTCGCATCTCCAAGTAGATGAGGACTCGACGCCGCGTGAGCTCCCATCGAGCTGAACCCGGTTTTAACGAGCCGCGAACTCGATTTTGATTACGTACGCGTATTTCGCTTGAACGATTGAATGGATTCAATTGAGGAGGCCGTTTTTTTTATTTTACTGCAATCGATTAAATTTGGGGAAAGGGAAATAGAAGAGGAAGGAGACGGCGTGTATTCGATCAGTAGATTTTCTCGGCCATTAAATCAAATTCGATTCGTAAATGAAGAAGGGGAACGACATATTTAGCAAAGGAACGATGTGATTTGTAAAAGCAAACGTAATTTCAAAAAGAAAGTTGCGTGCTGATAGGAAAAAGGGACAGGATGTCGGCTTCAACAGAGATAACAGAGATATGTTGGATAAATGAATTACAGGGTAGCAGCAGATTAAAACTTTATATTTCTATATCCAAAAATATCTTGTTTAGTTACCCGGTTATCAAATTGGATTTGATATAGATTTCAGTGCGTTTATATAACATACGCTCACATAACAACTCCAATCAATACGAAATTTGAAATCCGATAATAATTCAATACTACGGACCCAATGGAACTGGTTTCGTCGAATTCCGAGATTGCGCCTCGAAAGACTACTTTTAAATTCAATTTAAACAATAAAATTTTAAAACTGAGCAAACCACTGTTAATTTCAATTTTTTACAACTTCTATTATTTTCAGTGTTATCAATATAAATTTTGCAAGCCTTCAAATTATTTTTAACAGGCATAAAATCCCAGATATCATATTTTACCCGATTTTAAATTATTTAATTCAACAATTTATTAACAATTAATTAGTGATATTTGAATTCAAGTTAAAATTATTCCATTGAATATTTAAATCAATTAAATACTCCAATTTGAATTGCTTGAAAATTCCAGGTCGTCACAATAACCAAATTTAGAATGTAAAGTGGTTTAGGAATAAAGGTAAGTTAAGAAATTGATTTGAAATTTAGTTTGTTTTTGAAGTGGCAATTGAGCTTAATTATTAAGTAAAATTTATAGAGAATTTTTCACTTGATTTTTATAAGTAAAGTATAAAGAAGTTAGATATATATTTGCAAAATTTACTTTATAAAAATCATAAATTATAGAGTAAATTAAATGACTATTTAGAGGCGGAAATTAGGATTTTATAAGTCAAATTTGTTTAAATAAAGGTTCAAAATTTTGCTAAAAGTATATTGAAGTCTAAAATTTAATTTACTTGGATCTGTTGTAAAGGATATTTCCGCATTTTGCAAGTGATGTAATTGATACAAATGAACTAAGGCTAAACCTTTGGTATTTTATATTGGATTTTTGTAAGAATAATAACTTCACTTTTAATAGTTTTAAAATGTAGTATTTTGATTGAAATATAAAACTATTTTGGATTTTTTATAACCATGGGCAATAATAACGTTGGTTGTTAAAGAGATCGGGATCGGATATGGGCATACTCTTTGTCGATACCGAAAACCACTTTGACAACCGTGTACGCGGTAGAGATTTCAGAATGAAGTAGGATGGTGGTGACATTTCCTTTGAGGTAAATACGTGGACTGGCTCCCGTGAGTTGGTATAAGGTGGCTAAAACAGGAGCGGTTGACGGGCTAAGGAGGTCGCACCTCTTATCGGACGCACTTCTTCGTATGCCATTCTATTACTTTTGTGATTTTTTGGTGCGCACCTTTGATTTGGGAGCGTTGTTCGAGGTGGGCGGTAGTAGCAACTACGTGCTACCGCCGATCCGGATGCGTAATTTGTATATCTACCCTGGTATTGCCTAGTTGTGCCGTGTCACCTACCCTAGCGAGCCTTCCACGATTTTGGTTTTGTACCATACCTATGGAGTCCCCTCTGACGACTCCCACTACGGGGGAGATTATGGTACCGTATAGACTATGGGAATATATTATGTGTTAAGGGGAATATTAGGTCACTCCTTAACGCTATTTTAAAGTAAGTTTATTTTAATTATAGACATTATTATAATAGCGAAATATTACTACATAGTAAATTGTTTAACGGATCCTTAGAGGATGGGCGATGTAACGTCACGCCTTTTCGCACGCTTTAAATCGACACACGTGCCTATTCAAAACCGTTTGGAAGGGCGGATTGTTATGGGGTAAATAAGAAAAATGAGAAAGAAATAAAACAAGACAGAATCTCATAGCGGAAGGATAAAATATAATAATCAAATATACAGTTTGTAAAGCTGTTTTAAAATATTCGATTATACTTATACAACATACATCAGAGTTGCACACACCATATAACAATGCAGCGGAACAATATGAGTGTTGTGGAATATAATAAATAATAATAGAAATCTTCGTCTTCGTCCTCCAAAGATAAAGTCTTCGATCCTAAAACGCTCGGACTGACCCGAGCGAATTGAAAAGACAAAACACTCGAGTCAGAACTAAAAGATCTTATGTAAGTTAAATCAACTGAAATAAATATGAGTGCAGTAACTCAAAAGATTGTAACAACCCGGTATTTCGCATCAGTTTATAATTGACATTAAACGATTAATATTTTCGCTAATTACCAATTGAAGTTTTTTTTTAAATTGAGTTAAAATTCTTTTATAAAATTGTTAAAAAGATTGATGGGTTTTAAAAATTAAATAGTGGCCCATGTTTTTAATTGGGCCGTGATAAATTTGCAAAACATATACCCGTCCCCTTTCTTATTTTCGTTCATTCGAAGAACCCTAAAATAAAAATCGAACGAAGGATAAAAATGGCGGCCTCTCCCTCTCTCTCGTTCGTTCCTCTTTCGAAGCGAGGGCTTCAAAATTTATGGCGGCTCGCTTCTTTTTGGTCGAGTTCGAATAAAAGGTGAGTGACTCTCTCACTCACATCTTCAATTCAAACCCATGTATTCGAGTCCCGTTGCTGATTTTTGGTTATCCATGCTTAGAATTTTGGTGGTTTCGTATGTATATTGGGCTTCGGCCATTCGATTTTGTTGAGATGCTTGAGATGATTTTGAGCTGCTTGTTTTGCGTAGTCATCACTGATTTGGTTTTGGCTTGACGATATTGAATTTATTCGTGACCCCTACGGTTTCGACTCCGTCGACTTTGGTTTGGTACCAATTGCTGTTTCGACTTTGAGTTGCATATATGTATACTTGCTATCGAGTTGATGTTTTGGTTGAACTTCGACATTAACTTGATAATGTCTCTGAGTTCTTTGTTTAAGTGCATTTGAACATGTACAGTTGTGACTGCCCTTGACCCTCTGTAGTCGTGGCATTCATTTGGTACTAGCACTTGTATTTCATGGTTACTGTTTCCACTTTTGTGCACATCTGTTTTACTGCCTTTGTTTAGGTGATAATTTTCACTTGTTCGTTGTTGACTTCATTGTTGTTTGAACAGTTTATGTGCACTTGAATATGCACTGAAACCATGTGTATACATATATCTCTGTATTTATATATGTATTGTCCTTGTAGTCTTTATTCCACCTTGATCCAGTAGTTTCTGTCATGACTTGATGTTGATTACTTGTTGCCTCTTGCAGTTTTGTTTTTGATGTGTACTCTGTGGATTCTGGCCATACTGCCACTGTTCGACCTAGTTTGATTTCGGCCACTGTTTTACTGTACCTTGTCTCACTTGCATATGATGCTCGGTACTTATGATATTGGTTTTTGAACTTGTTAAATTCTTTGCTTTAAAACTGCTGGGACTCTTTCATTGTTTTCGACCTGAAACTCGATTACTGTTCATTTTGGAGTTCAGTAGTTTGCATTGGTTTCATTGCATAGTCATGTGTCTGGTTCACTGGAACTCTAGACCTTTAGTTGGCTTGTTTTCATAGTTCACCATTGTTTTATGTAATTACACTATTCTACACCCCTTGAGTACTTGTTAAAACATGTTGATCCAGTTTACAGTTTTCATTTTAGCGGTCATTTGCTATTGGATTTCATGTATCTATGTACTCCATTTTCCATGTTTTAGTGACACTGCAATTTGGGTCTGGTCCTATGTGCTTGATGCCTTCATGCTAAACGTATGTTGTTGAGTTGTGGTTATCCTTCTTTGCTTAGCTTGTGTACCTCTATGCACTTGTTCGCTCAATAACATACGATGGTATTTTGTCCAGACTTGAGTTCCCTGTATACTGTTGTTTCACTGTTTTGTTCTGCACTTGTATTCATGTTGCAGTGATCTTTGTACCTTGTTGTTCCACTATAGCACTTCAATTGCTTCTGCTGGTTCATGTATACGTACGGGTCATTGCCCTTGTGCACTGATGCTTACAGTCGCATAGAATTTGAGGACTTTTGTGTTGTTTTTGAGTTTGCTGTTGCTTTATATCGAGACTTCCTCTGGTTCATTTCCTTGTAGTTGTGTTGAGTCACGATAGTCGTGACTTGACCTCTGCAGTTTTCTTGCTGTCTTCATATTGTGACTGTTTTGAGTTGGTTCCATTGTTTTCATTGTTGCTTGGATATTGAACTGCTTTATGCTTGAAGTCATAGCCTGTATACCTGCCCTGTGTTGAATCCAGCTGATATTTCGGGTTTGACCTTGTGCCCGGTTGTGTACATCATTACTGTAGTGGCAAGGCAGTACACGCAAGCGTGAACTGCAGCCACACGGAATTGAGTTTTTGGGTACATTATCAATGTTGTGGGAAGGCAGTGCACGCAAGCGTGAACTGCAGCCATACGGTATGGCTTTTATGATATTCTATCTTGTTTTGATTTATTGATCTTTTGCATATTCCATATGCTGTAGTGGCGAGGCAGTGCACGCGTGCGTGTACTACAGCCCTACTCGAATTAATATTTTAATTGATATTTCAATGGTTTGAACTGTTTTGTTTATTCAATTCAATATTCTGAATTGTATTCTGATTTGGTTTAATTTGCTGATTTGTTGTTTAACACTATTACGTGTTATATTTATCCTTATCCGATTTCTTTATTTAAGGATCGGATAGATGAGATTTATTGTGACTGTCGTCTATTCATTATTTAATTATTATTGCTTCTGTGCACTAATAACTGAGTTTGAATTAGACTGACCCGTGTATTATTTTCTTTTGAATTTAATGGTGGAGTCAGACCGAGTATTTACAGGTTGTTGATTTCTTACTTTGGACTGCTGCTAGAGCTATCAAGTCATTTCATATCTTTTGGAGTAGTCGTTGTCATTTTTAGTAGTCAGTGTATTAGTGTAGGAAGATATGTATTCATGTATATTATTCACGATAATATACTTGTATATGTAACTTCCAGCGTCGACAATTGTAGTTGTATCATATGTACTGTATCACATGTATTGTAACTGACATCAGTTGTTGTATATATGAGACTTTCCATTTTATCTGTGTTCCGCATTTATATTATCTGTGTTATTATTATATTTATTGTCCTAAACTATTATGAACCGTCGTAGTTCTTTTTATACTGGAATTGGGGTATGTCGATGTGAGTAAATAAATCAGAGATTAAAAATGGAAGAATATATATATACCACTCCTATCGAGATAACCAATACTAGTGTAAGGCCTAACTACGGATGGCCGCTCCTCAGCAGCCTTATTCTCCGCGCTAGTTGACAACGTTACACCGTAATGTTCTTGGATAGCGTGGGTATAGAGGTGGGGCGTCACATCTTGGTATCAAAGCTTGGAGTTTATGGACTTAATATAAAACATAACTTAGATGGAACATGTGTTACAACTAACTGTCGATGTTTTATCTCTCATCTTTGCCTATGATTATCTTTGATTGTTAGGTATGAATTCCTAACGCTTATTCATGTGCATTTGATTTTGATTTCATGAAAGTATTTTGGCTTCGGCCTCCGTTTGCTTTGCGAACTCAAGTTGGGCTTTTGATGATGATGATATTGTTCTTGTGTTTTCGGCTTTGAATTGATTTAGCCGACATTGATTTTGTTTGAATTTGGCCAATTAAAGCTATTTTGACCTCTGGACTTTGTTCCACTTTTGTGCTATGCTATGGGTGTCATTGTGTACCTGTTACACTGTGATGAAAAATAGCTCGACCGGTTGCAAATTGAGTGATTTTGATTTTTCACTCATATCTAGTTCGAATCTTAGTGATTTTGAACTTGATATTTTGTGTTTCCTCGGCTTGATTTCCATTCGACTTCGGTCACTTTGTTTTTGTGAAGTTGTTAATTTCTTAATTTCCAAGACTCTGACTTTGTTTACCGTTGAGTTCTTTGATGATGATGTTGATTCGTTTTGTACTCGACTGTGGCCATTACTTGTTAACTTCGACATTGACTTGATTTTTACTTTTGTTGAAGTCATTTATGCATTTATGCTCGTTTTGCTTTGTTTTTCCAGTTGTTAATCGATTCTTCTTTTCCGATTAGTTGTTATCACCTTTGTCGACTTTGATAACTTCTATTTTTGGAATTTTTGGGTATTCCTACTTTGATGGATTTGGAATTGAATTCTTTGGATTTTATTCACGTCTTCGAATGTGAATTTTAGTGAATTGATTTGGTTTCCAAATTTAATCGATTCTTGTTAATTCCCCGATTTGTTGCTATCATTTATTAGCAACTTTGATGACATTTTGTTTGGGATTTTTGTGAACATACTTTTTGAAGGATTCAGTATTGATTTCTTTGGATTCTATTCACATCTTTGTATGTGAATTCTTATGATTGATTGTTTCTACAATCATTTTTGTGATTTGTCACTTTAAAAATATAAAGATTTCAATACTAGTAGTAAATATCAAAACTCTTTTATCAAAATGATTTCAACTCTATTTTCAATACCAAACTCTTTTCCTAAACCGTTTTCCAATCTATTAGTACATACAAACCTTTATTTCACTCGTATGAGAAATCTAATTAAACGGCTTAGCAAAACCAGTGGTATGAAACGCTTGCGTTTGCTTAGTCGGTTAATTTTTGCTATTATAATAGTGTGGGTATAGAGGTGGGGCGTCACAAAGATGCTCGGGATTCACATCTCTTAAGGATCCGTTAAACTATTTACTATGTAGTATATTTCGCTATTATAATAATGTCTATTTGTAAAATAAACTTACTTTTAAATAGCGTTAAGGGGTTACCCATATAGCCCTTAACACAAAATATATTCCCATAGTCTACACAGTACCGTAATCTCCCTCGCACTGGGTGTCGTCAGAGGGCACTCCATAGGTATGGTACAAAACAAAATCGTATAAGGCGCGCTAGGGTAGGTGACACGGCACAACTAGGCAATGCCAGGGTAGATATACCAATTGCTATCCGGGCTGGTGGTAACGCGTAGTAGCTACTACCGCCCACCTCGGACAAACTCCTCTCTAAAATCAAAGAAATCAAAAGTGGTATCAATCCAAAGTCAGAGTATAATATCGAAGAGGAGTATCCGATAAAGGGCGCTAACCCCCTTGGCCCGAGAATCGCTCCTGTTTTAGCCACCTTATGCCAACTCATGGGAGTCGGGTCCACATATTTACCTTAATGGAAACGCCACCACCATCCTACTTCATTCTGAAATCTCCACCGCATACACGGTTGCTAAAGTGGTTTTCGGAGTTGGCAGAGAGTATGACAACTTTCGATCCTGGTCTCTTCAACAACCAAACGTTATTATAACACCGCGGTCATTTAAAAATAATTTATACTTTAAAACAGAATATAATATCTCTTTCAAACCATATAAATACGATATAATTTATATCTTTTAAAACCCCAAATCAGTTTGATATTATTTTTATTTTATAAATATCCCTTTCCCTAATTTAAAATATATATACCTTGAAACCATAGCTTTGAAACATAATTTTTAATACTTAATGGTTCAAATACTATATTACTATATAAAATAAACAGCTTCTTCAAATTTCACAATAAATTCCCAATATCAATCTGAACCTCTAAATAAACCATTTTAATTCCCATATTTTTCAAAGCTTAAATATTCTATATTTCAAAACTTTGTAGTTCATATATTTCCATCTTTAAATATTCCACTATTTCAAAATGGATTCTTTGCTAATTTAATAGATATCAAGTCCAATTCTTATTATATAAATTTGAAATATTTACTTACTTAACAAATATTATTCCGGTAAACCTTTAAACTTCAATAACAGGATATTCTTTTAATTAATTTAACTTGATAATAAATTTGATATTCGTTTAAGTCCTTTAATCAAAAATCAAGTTATAAGATCATACCCTTTAAATCTTAATTTATTTACATTTCAAACAAATTTTTCGACGAAAATCCTTAAATACTTTAATTCAAATCATATTCACATTTATCTTCAACCTTACTTTTATTTGAGTTATTATAAACTCTATATGCAATAGAATTTCAAATATATTCTTAACCATATTCTATAAACAAAATCAACTTCATTATTTAGCTTATTTTAAAATTCGGAACAGATTTATACATAGCTAAATTCAAGAATTTTACTATATATATATATCAAAATTTAATATTTCTTAAACCGTATTCTTTCCAAAACCATAGGAAATCATTTCAAAAATAATTATATATATATATATATATATCGCGGTGCCTGTATAAAATTTTCTATCCTATGGTCAAGTGATACGGATATTTATCATTTCAATCCACAATTTAAAAATAAAATGCAGTTGTATATCATTTCAAACCGCAATCCCGAATGAAATGAAAATGCATGATAACTTGCAGTTTATACAATATAAATACAGCATTCATTCATCATATCAATCATCAAACATTCATCAATTTATCATCCAATTCAACCAATCACATCAATAAATAATAATTAATTACTGACAGTTAATTTTTCAATAATGAATTTAATACTGTTTAACTGTAGTTTATATGCAATAATAAGTAAATTTAAATAGTAGTTTATATGCAATAATAAATTTAACTAAATTTTTAACTGGCAGTTTATATGCAAAATGAATTAAATAACGCGTAAATTAGATGAATGCAATTTAACTGAGAAAATGATGAAATATATGCCAAACACCTATAAATAAAATTTTAAACTCATCATAAATCAATTTAACAAACATAAGAAATTTTAGAAATTGTGAGTGGGTTAAAACACTCACCTTTTGGATTTAAATTGGATAAAAATCCAATTTAAAACCAAAAATTCAACAGCCTCAAAATCTACCCTAACCAGCGTCAAAATTTCATAAATCTCAATACGATCCTAACAAAAAAAATCGCGCGTAAATCGAACACTGTATGCGAAAGTTATTCAAGTTATAAGATGACTATTGCCATAATAAAGTGTATATATAGTGATATTAAAATACACAAAATAAATACTAAATTTCACGTTTTGGGATGAAGAGACTGGGGTACTGCTAATAAGGTGGTGGCAAGGCATGGGTGAGATGGAGAGGCTTTCACGCAACTCAAAGCTTCAAGAAGGATTAGGAAAAAGTGTTGCAAGCACGTGAGGGAGAAAATGAAATAGGGTCATGTTTGCATAATGAAGTTCAGTGAGATTGGAAAATTGAAATGAGGCAAATGGAGAATGGAACCAATGAAATGAATGCTTCAGCTGGCAAAAATGAAAATTTATACATTTCAAACAAAGAGGTGGTAACGAATAAATATGAAGTAACAAATGGACCAGTTGTACTAAAACTTTGAGATCCAATTTCAAAACGTCTACTCCACTAAATTAATTTCTATTAACCATAAATATACACCTTATTAACACCCAATTAAATTTTATTAACACACATTAAATAAAATGTAACACTCCAATTAATGCCACTGGGGACCGTCGCTGCACAAAATAAAAGATGAACCGAGACTGAAAGTTCAAAATTTAAAAACGGCGTTTTTCTCAGCGCGCAATCACGATTCAAAATATTTAATTTACTTTAAAATATAAGGTTAGCATTAAAATCACTTCTATACTGCCTCTGATTGTTATAAAATGAGTGTAAAATGTTGTTTCAAAATTCAAATTTTTTTCCTTTTTTGTAAAATTTTACTTATCTTTAAAATGAAACGTTCATTTTTTTTTCTCAAACTGTTCTTTTATTTTCATTAAAAATGCTCTTTCTATTTAACCCAAAAATGTACGTTTCTTATATTAAATGCCATAAATTTCAATTAACTTCTCTTTCCTTTTAATCTAAAGATTCCTCATATGGATTAGATGTTGCAAATTCCACACTTTCAAAGCTTTAACTTCTATTGCAATTGTTTATAGATTATACATTAAATCTTCCAAAATTTTCAATGAAACTAGCTTTCCATTTATTTTCAATACATTCTTCTTATGGTATAATTATTTTGTTTCAAATCTATTATTCAATCAATATTCTTAAACGGATAAAAAAATTAATTGAATTTGCAAACTATCATAATATTCTTACATTCCATCTAACTTTCTAATGTAATAATTAAGTGTTAAATTTCATTTATTTGCCATAAATCCAATTATTGAATTTTTCTACACTTCAATTAAATTAAAAATCTTACTTTCCATTCTTTTAAATTCAGTCAATCATTATCTTATAGGTACATTTTACATTACTGTAAATCCAATTCCCTAATATTTTCTAGTAATCAACTAAATTTATATCAATGTAGTGATTAGTTACGTTTATTTCAATGGATTTAGATCTAATTCACTAAATTATATACATAGGTAAACAGTTAATAGTTATCACAATAAGCCAAATCTACTCCCATTCATACCCTATTATCAATTGACAAAAATAAAATTTCTTACCTAACATTGATTATGTCAAATTACATTTTACTGCGTATTATTTCATCAACTGAATTTATTTTCCAATTTGCTGATTTCAATCAATTAAACTTTACCATCTGTTTCAATAAATTGGGTATGCACAAATTTAGCTACTCAATTAAATTTCAATTTACGGTACAATTATCATGGTTTATATCATATTGCATTAATATACCTATTTTATCTTAGATTTCCTCTACATTTCCTTTAACGTAAAATTTAACTATTATATTTCATTTATTCACAATAAATTCAATTATTGAAAGTTTTTTCTTTTCAATTAAATAAATAAATCTAGCTTCTAATTCTTTAAATTAGCCAATTGTCATATTATAAATGAAATTGACATTATTTTCAAATTTCACTTTATATTAACATTAACGCCATAATTTATTTATTTTTATTGCAATCGGTTACCAGTTATACTTTAATACACTAAATAAATGGTTAACCTAAATAATTGTTGCCATTTAACATTTACTTCCACTTACAAGCTATTATTAACACAAAGTTGTCATTGACTTAGCTCTAATTAAGAAAATTAGATGAATGGGTAAATTTTAACAATTATCACGAAATGCCAAATTTACTCACATTCATACTTAAATATCAACTACAATTTATTAAAATTGCTTACCTAGCCTTGATTCAGTCACATTGCAATTTTTTATGTACTATTTCTCAATTAACATAACCTTTGAATTTAATTCCCAATTTATTTAATGCAATCAATTATGACTTTTACAACTTAAATACATTCATTGGTTCGTAGCTATTTCATTATTGCATGCTTCATTCCATACTATTTAGTTATTTGCCAAGTATATACGCTAATTACTATTTATATTCTTAATCCATTTATTTTCTTGCATACAATTTATAGCCAAACATACATTTAGATTATTTTCTATAATTGGAATTTTATGAAAGTTCATAAATCATTAACCTTAAATTTGCATTGTTTCTATTAAATTTTCATTCACCTCCGTTATGCTTTTAATAATCATTGAGGTAACGTATAATTTCAACAATGACCATTTAAATTACTTTTCTAACATTTATTGTAATTGGTTTTCATAATTTGGAATTCGCTAATTTAGTTAGCCTTAACGTTATTACATTAAATCTACATTCAGTTTCAATTAATATAGAATTTAATTCTAATTACTTACCATTTAATTCATAAATTATTGATTACCTTCAAAATTAGATAAAATTTGATTTGATTGCCATCTTCACTATGTCCATTGTTACTTACTTCAAATTTACAATTTCACTCAAATATAACTTTACAAAAGTTTCCCAATTAATAGGTATTGCACAAATATCTTTACGTATCACCTTTTCACATACATTTTCATTCAATACTATTCAATATATTTTATTTCAGCGTTCATTTAATATTAACTTATAAAGTTTTTTTTCTTTTTTTTCAACTAAATTTAATTACTAAATTTTAATTTAAAATAAGCAACTTAATTATCAAAATTCATGGGTCGTTACACTCTCCCTCACTCAAAACTTTTCGTCCCCGAAAAGGAAAAGAAGGGAAAAGAAGAATTAAGAAATCAATATATTTTATTTAAAATATTAAATTTATAAACAAATAAATTTACAAAATTAATTATTTTAAATAAAATATACAATATATAACCATTAAACCTTTTATACTCAAATTAATAAAATTTGGAAAACATATTCAAAATAATTTCTAAGTCTGAAATTTTCGAAATATTTCAGCAGAGTCTCCTTTGTACGGAGAGGCTCGTAAGAAAATATAATATCAAATATAACAATATACACGTATAATATCCAAAATATTATATCCCAACACGGGAAAATATATAAAATTGCGCTATAAAACTGTAATCCGAGAACGTACCTATTTGTCGGGCAAATTACGCTTATTTTATGGAACCAAAAGCAGTAGCAATTGCTTCCATAACCTGCATTTCACTTATAAAGTCTAAAAGGGTTAACAATTATATAAATGAAATATTAAAGTTGTTTCAACCACAACAACAATCAATTCCAACAAACAGCATACACAAAAATACAAATCAACCATTCAGGCAAACAAACACATAGTTGTTTGGGTCAAACTTTAAATTGTATGGAATGAAAAATAAACTATCAAGTGCACCATTACTCAACGGTCTTAGATGAATCTAAATAGGTTATTCACTCATCCAACCAATTTAAATTATCCTTAATCCAACAAGCATAAACCAAACAACAATTCAAATCAAAGTTACTTATTATTAATTTTATTTCATACATTAGTTGTTTGATTTCCTTTCTTTTATTCATTCAGTGATTCCTTCATTTATTTCCATTTATTACTTACAATAATTCATTTCCATTAACTCAGGTCATGCCAGTTCCTTTTATTTCATTATACTTATTCATTCATTTATTGCATGCCCTCATTTATTTACATTCATTTATCAATAGTATTCATGTCCCATTCAATTTCTTAGCATTTCCATTTTATTTACTTAAGTTTATAATCATTTCTTTATAACTTTTCTATTATATTTAATACAATTATTCCTTCATTTACTACTAAACTCCATTTATAATACTTACCCTTTAACTAGTAGTCTTTCAGTTATACTTAAGTTCCTAACATCAACAGCACCAATTTCTTATTTATTAAGGAATTTCATTAATTACTTTCATTACCTCAAGTTAATTACTTGTATAATATCTATTACATTTTCCTATTAACGTTTTCAACCTTTAATATTTGGTAAGTTATATATATGCTTTTAAGAATGAAGTTTGAAAGTTATACAAGTTTTATTCTATTTCTTCTAATTAATTTTAATGTTCCATAATTATATCCTTTATTTCATAGGTTACAAATTTCATTTAATACCATTTATAACCTAGCACTAAATTTCTTATTTCATTTAGGGTTTCAATTTATTAGTTAAATTCTGTTTTATTACATTAATTAAACTATTAATAAATGGAAATTTAAGAATTAAATACCGGTTTTATTCAAAATCATTTAAAATAACAGATAAATTTATATACATACACTCTATATATCCAATTATATTTAGAAAAATTAAAATTTTATATTTGGTTTATCAAATAAATCTGCAGTAAACTACTACAGTGGCCTTCCCACTTTGAAACTCGAAAATGAATGTCGATGATGCGTGCACTCATCACCGAAATATTTTCCAGCGACAGAGAGGGGAGTACAACTTAATCTTTCCAGAATTTCTTTAAACCATACTTTTAAATTATATTGAAATATTTATATCAGAAAATATTTCTATATACTATTATTATATTTCAAAATCCTTTGAAAGCAATTTTTCAAAATCCCGGACTTAAGTTCTAAAATTTCCAAATTTTATTGATTTTATTTTCAATCTTATTTTACCTATTATTTATAAATTTTATTCCTAACAACCAATATATTGCAACCAGATATAATCCTTATAAAATTTATTTTATATATAGAAAATATAATAGGCAAAATTATTTCATTCACCTATATTCAAAACAAATATTGTGTCGGTTTATCCTATTAAGTGTTTAGAAATCCCTATTGATGTCACAGCGTCCCATGCACCAACCAGAATTTATAAATACAAAATGGAACGGATTAACACAATATTAAAACCTTTTTATAACACTAACAAATACGCTC
Organism: Allium cepa; assembly: GCA_030765085.1. Taxonomy (NCBI): domain Eukaryota; kingdom Viridiplantae; phylum Streptophyta; class Magnoliopsida; order Asparagales; family Amaryllidaceae; genus Allium; species Allium cepa. The sequence goes on from CM060928.1 coordinate 596,279,688, forward strand.
TCTCATATATACACTCAACGACTCCCATAGGGTATTATTACCCTATTAATAAAGAGTCAGACCCCACAAAGCTAAGGTTTATCGCTAAACCAAAGCTCAGATACCAACTGTAACGTCCCGCCTTTTCGCACGCTTTAAATCGACACACGTGCCAATTCAAAACCGTTCGGAAGGGCGGATTGTTATGAGGTAAATAAGAAAAACGAGAAAGAAATAAAACAAGATAGAATCTCACAACGGAAGGATAAAATATAATAATCAAATATACAGTTTATAAAGCTATTTTAAAACATTCGATTATACTTATACAACATATATCAGAGTTACACATACCATATAACAATGCAGCGGAACAATATGAGTGTAGTGGAATATAATAAATAATAATAGAAATCTTCGTCTTCGTCCTCCAGAGCTAAAGTCTTCGATCATGAAACGCTCGGACTGACCCAAGCGAAATGAAAAGACAAAACACCCGAGTCAGAACTAAAAGATCTTATGTAAGTTAAATCAACTGAAATAAATATGAGTGTAGTAACTTAAAAGATGCTCGGGATTCACATCTCTTAAGGATCCGTTAAACTATTTACTACGTAGTATATTTCGCTATTGTAATAGTGTCTATTTGTAAAATAAACTTACTTTGAAATAGCGTTAAGGGGTTACCCATATAGCCCTTAACACATCCCATAGTCTATACAGTACCGTAATCTTCCCCGTATTTGGCGTCGTCAGAGGGCACTCTATAGGTATGGTACAAAACAAAATCGTATAAGGCGTGCTAGGGTAGGTGACACGGCACAACTAGGCAATGCGAGGGTAGATATACCAATTGCTATCCGGGATGGTGGTAACGTGTAGTAGCTACTACCGCCCACCTCGGATAAACTCCCCCCTAAAATCAAAGAAATCAAAAGTGGCCATCGAATCAATCCAAAATCAGAGTATAATATCGAAGAGGAGTATCCGATAATGGGCGATAACCCTCTTGGCCCGAGAATCGCTCATGTTTTAGCCACCTTATGCCAACTCACGGGAGTCGGGTCCGCCTATTTATCTTAAAAGAAACGTCGCCACCATCCTACTTCATTCTGGAATCTCCAACGCGTACACGGTTGTTAAAGTGGTTTTCGAAGTTGGCAGAGAGTATGACAACTTCCGATCCCGGTCTCTTCAACAACCAAACGTTATTATAACACCGCGGTCATTTAAAAATAGTTTATACTTTAAAATAAAATATAATATCTCTTTCAAACCATATAAATACGATATAATTTATATTTTTTAAAACCCCAAATCAATATGATATCATTTTTATTTTATAAATATCCCTTTCCCAAAATCAAAATAATTTAAAATTTATATACCTTGAAACCATAGCTTTGAAACATAACTTTTAATACTTAATGGTTCAAATACTATATTACTTTATAAAATAGACTACTTCTTCAAATTTCACAATAAATTCCCAATATCAATTTGAACCTCTAAATAAACCATTTTAATTCCCATATTTTTCAAAGCTTAAATATTCTATATTTCAAAACTTTATAGTTCATATATTTCCATCTTTAAATATTCCACTATTTCAAAACGGATTCTTTGCTAATTTAATATATATCAGATCCAATTCTTAATATTTAAATTTGAAATATTTACTTACTTAACAAATATTATTCAGGTAACCCCTTAAACTTCAATAACAGGATATTCTTTTAAATAATTTAACTTGATAATAAGTTTGATATTCTTTTAAATCCTTTAATCAAAAATCAAGTTATAAGATCATACCTTTTAAATCTTAATTTATTTACATTTCAAACATATTTTTTGAGGAAAATCCTTAAATACTTTAATTCAAATCATTTCACATTTATCTTCAACCTTACTTTTATTTGAGTTATTATAAACTCTATATGCAATAGAATTTCAAATATATTCTTAACCATATTCTATAAACGAAATCAACTTCATTATTTAGCTTATTTTAAAATTCGAAACAGATTTATACATAGCTAAATTCAAGAATTTTACTGTATATATATCAAAATTTAATATTTATTAAACCGTATTCTTTCCAAAACCATATGAAATCATTTCAAAAATAATTATATATATATATATCGCGGTGCCTGTATAAGATTTTCTATCTTATGGTCAAGTGATACGGATATTTATCATTTCAATCCGCAATTTAAAAATAAAATGCAGTTGTATATCATTTCAAACCGCAATCCCGAATGAAAAGAAAATAAATAATAACTTGCAGTTTATACAATATAAATACAGCATTCATTCATCCATCATATCAATCATCAAACATTCATCAATTTATCATCCAATTCAAACGATCACATCAATAAATAATAATTAATTACTGACAGTTAATTTTTCAATAATGAATTTAATACTGTTTCACTGTAGTTTATATGCAATAATAAATAAATTTAACAAGCAGTTTATATGCAATAATAAATTTAACTAAATTTTTAACTGGCAGTTTATATGCAAAATGAATTAAATAATGCGTAAATTAAATGAATGCAATTTAACTGAGAAAATGATGAAATATATGCCAAACAGCAATAAATAAAATTTTAAACACATCATAAATCAATTTAACAAACATAAGAAATTTTAGAAATTGTGAGTGGGTTAAAACACTCACCTTTTGGATTTAAATTGGATAAAAATCCAATTTAAATCCAAAAATTCAACAGCCTCAAAATCTACACAAACCAGCGTCAAAATGTCATAAATCTCAATACGATCCTAACAAAAAAAATCGCGCATAAATCGGACATTGTATGCGAAAGTTATTCAAGTTATAAGATGACTATTTCCATAATAAAGTGTGTATATATATTGATATTAAAATAAACAAAATAAATACTAAATTTCACGTTTTGGGATGAGGAGACTAGGGTACCTGCTAACAAGGTGGTGGCAATGCTTGGGTGACGTGGAGAGGCTTTCATGTAACTCAAAGCTTCAAGAAGGGTTAGGAAAAAGTGTTGCAAGCAGGTGAGGGAGAAAATGAAATAGGGTCGTGTTTGCATAATGAAGTTCAGTGAGATTGGAAAATTGAAATGAGGCTAATGGAGGATGGAACCAATGAAATGAATGCTTCAGATAGCAAAAAAGAAAATTTATACATTTCAAACAAAGAGGTGGTAACGGATAAATATGAAGTAACAAATGGACCAGTTGTACTAAAACTTTGAGATCCAATTTCAAAACGTCTACTCCGCTAAATTAATTTCTACTAACCCTAAATATACACCTTATTAACACCCAGTTAAATTTTATTAACACACATTAAATAAAATGTAACACTCCAATTAATGCCACTGGGGACCGCCGCCGCACACAATAAAAGATGAACCGAGACTGGAAGTTCAAATTTAAAAACGGCGTTTTTCTCAGCGCGCAATCATGATTCAAAATATTTAATTTATTTTAAAATATAAGGTTAGCATTAAAATCACTTCTATTACTGCCTCTGATTGTTATAAAATGAATGCAAAATGTAGTTTCAAAATTCAAAATTTTTCCTTTTTTGTAAAATTTTACTTATCTTTAAAATGAAACGTTCATTTTATTTTTCTCAAACTGTTCTTTTATTTTCATTAAAAATGCTCTTTCTATTTAACCCAAAAATGTACGTTTCTTATATTAAATGCCATAAATTTCAATTAACTTCTCTTTCCTTTTAATTTAAAGATTCCTCATATGGATTAGATGTTGCAAATTCCACACTTTCAAAGCTTTAACTTCTATTTCAATTGTTTATAGATTATACATTAAATCTTCCAAAATTTTCAATGAAACTAGCTTTCCATTTATTTTCAATACATTCTTCTTATGGTATAATTATTTTGTTTCATATCTATTATTCAATCAATATTCTTAAACGGATAAAAAATTTCATTGAATTTGCAAACTATCATAATATTCTTACATTCCATCTAACTTTCTAATGTAATAATTAAGTGTTAAATTTCATTTATTTGCCATAAATCCAATTATTGAATTTTTCTACACTTCAATTAAATTAAAAATCTTACTTTCCATTCTTTTAAATTCAGTCAATCATTATCTTATGGGTACATTTTACATTACTGTAAATCCAATTCCCTAATATTTTCCAGTAATCAGCTAAATTTATACCAACATAGTGATTAATTACATTTATTTCAATGGATTTAGATCTAATTCACTAAATTATATACATAGGTAAAAAGTTAATAGTTATCACAATAAGCCAAATCTACTCCCATTCATACCCTATTATCAATTGACAAAAATAAAATTTCTCACCTAACATTGATTATGTCAAATTACATTTTACTGCGTATTATTTCATCAGTTGAATTTATTTTCCAATTTGCTAATTTCAATCAATTATACTTTACCATCTGTTTCAATAAATTGGATATGCACAAATTTAGCTATTCAATCAAATTTCAATTTACGGTACAATTATCATGGTTTATATCATATTGCATTAATATCCCTATTTTACCTTAGATTTCCTCTACATTTCCTTTAACGTAAAATTTAATTGTTATATTTCATTTATTCGCAATAAATTCAATTATTGAAAGTTTTTTCCTTTTCAATTAAATAAATAAATCTAGCTTTCAATTCTTTAAATTAGCCAATTGTCATATTATAAATGAAATTGACATTATTTTCAAATATCACTTTATATTAACATTAACGTCATAATTTATTTATTTTTATTGCAATCGGTTACCAGTTATACTTTAATACACTAAATAAGTGGTTAACCTAAATAATTGTTAACATTTAACATTTACTTCCACTTACAAGCTATTATTAACACAAAGTTGTCATTGACTTAGCTCTAATTAAGCAAATTAGATGAATGGGTAAATTTTAACAATTATCACTAAATGCCAAATTTACTCACATTCATACTTAAATATCAACTACAATTTATTAAAATTACTTACCTAGCCTTGATTCAATCACATTGCAATTTTTTATGTATTATTTCTCAATTAACATAACCTTTGAATTTAATTCCCAATTTATTTAATGCAATCAATTATGACTTTTACAACTTAAATACATTCATTGGTTCGTAGTTATTTCATTAATGCATGCTTCATTCCATACTATTTAGTTATTTGCCAAGTATGTACACTAATTACTATTTATATTCTTAATCCATTTATTTTCTTGTGTACAATTTATAGCCGAACATACATTTAGATTATTTTCTATAATTGGAATTTTATGAAAGTTCATAAATCATTAACCTTAAATTTGCATTACTTCTATTAAATTTTCATTCACCTCCGTTACGCTTTTAATAATCATTGAGGTAACGTATAATTTCAACAATGACCATTTACATTACTTTTCTAACATTTATTGTAATTGGTTTTCATAATTTGGAATTCGCTAATTTAGTTAGCCTTAACGTTATTACATTAAATCTACATTCAGTTTCAATTAATATAGAATTTAATTCTAATTACTTACCATTTAATTCATAAATTATTGATTACCTTCAAAATTAGATAAAATTTGATTTGATTGCCATCTTCACTATGTCCATTATTACTTACTTCAAATTTACAATTTCACTCAAATATAACTTTTCAAATTTTTCGCAATTAATAGATATTGCACAAATATCGTTACTTATCAACTTGCATAAACCTTTTCACGTACATTTTCATTCAACTACTATTCAATATATTTTATTTCAGCGTTCATTTTAATATTAACTTATCAAGTTTTTTTTTCTTTTTTTTTCATTTAAATTTAATTACTAAATTTTAATTTAAAATAACCAACTTAATTATTAAAATTCATGGGTCATTACAGGTTATCCCAAGCATCCTTTAAGTTACTTGCACTATATTACAGTTCACTTGAATTAGCTTACACTGTATAAGTATGTATGTCCTGACTCAAGTGTTTGTGTTTATTTTCTTACGCTCGGGTCAGCCTGAGTATTAGTTGGGACTTCTTTCCTCGGAGCTAGGACTGCTGGAGATCACCTCATCGAGTTGCTGTCCTAATTTTTGTTCAGTTCCTATCTTAGCTTATGAAATTAAGACAATTGAATATTGAGATTTTCTGTGGTTGTTTCAAACTATATTTGGTTTTAAAACTATGTAACTTTATACTTATTTTGAGACTATTGATAGTGGCTTCATGAACCACTAAGTTATTTTTAAATTCCGCTGCGAGTGTTTTGATTTCTATGTCTGTGATTCTGTGATTATTTATTTACTGTATATTTTAAGATTTGCCAAATTTTATTTACAACGCGGTATTTTGAACAATTCAAGTCCGACATGTGCGGATGCGAATGGTTGAAAATACCGGGTCGTTACATTTTCTCGGGCTTTTGAATTTGTTTGCCTTTTGGTTTCCAGGTTGTAGCCTGGTTTGAGATTTTGATTTGATCTTCCTGGTTTTGTTTTGATTATTTTCAGCTTGCAAATGAATGAAAGAGGATAACCTGATTTTTACTCTTTTACATTATTTTTCTAATTCAAATTGAAAGATAAATGCCACTTGGACATTAAATTAACACTTGTTAATTCCATTTATTGAAATGCTTACAAATGTTTAAATGTGTGTTAAAAGGTTTACACTTGTAAATGTTTGTATATTTATGTTTAAATCCCTTGGTTTAAAATTTATTTTTGTAAATTTGTTTTAACCCTTTATGTAAATAAATTTCATATACAACATATGTTTTTATTTATAAAATGTTTATATCTTCTTTTATATTTATATTTACATAAAAAAATCTTTACCTCAATTATTCTTCACATTACAATTTTAATTTAGTTTAAGATTTTAATATACATATATTTTTATACATTTTACATTCATACTTTTCTTATCATTTATTTTTGTACAACTTTTAAAAGAAAAGAATGGTTTAAAATTCTTGATCACATATTAACAAATAATCACTTTCATTCTCAATATATTTATTTAATTTCAAAATCACATTTTAATTTAATACTTAGACAATTTCATAACAACTGATTTGAAACAAATTATTCATTATTACAATTAACTATATATATGTATTAGTTCTTTGAAATATAAAGTTTGATAAATCCAATATTTATTTATAATCAAATTCCAAACTAATATCCACTGATTTAAATGAAGATACATCTTATTTAATCTGATAGCAAATGTAACGACCTGGAATTTTGATCCCAAAAACTCCAGATAGTTAGGAAAAGAAGAAAAGAGATAGAAGGAAAGAAGAAACAGAAACACTAACATCTCACATTCGCAGTGGATAAAATATCATATCAAATAATATTCTTTAAAAGAAGCTAAATCAGTCAATTACATTTTAATACATCAGAATTACAATATTTACATAACACACTGGACAAATATGATCAACCCGTCCCAAACAACTACAATATTACAGCAAAATGCTCTCCATACATCCCTGTCATCCAGCTCACCTCTTGAGCTCCAGAACGTCCTTACCTGAAAATCTGTAATACTCGGTCTGACCTGGTGATTAAATTATTATAGCATGGATTAGTAATTCATGTTTATGGATGATTTTTTGTGTAGAATATCTGTATTGGATGATATCTATTGGGTGATATATGTTGGATGATATCTATTGGATGATATCTATTGGATGATATCTGTTGGATGATATCTATTGGATTATATCTATTGGATGATATGTTGTGATATTCTGTGATATGATATTGGATATATCAGTGATAAATGTGCGATATTTATCTATGTTAAATGATGTGTGAATTCAAGTATTGAATTGAATTGAAATGAATTGTTTTAAACTTTAAAAACAACTTGGACCTAAAAGATAACGTTTTGGATTTCGATGAGACCGGGATCGGGTTTTCAGATTTGGATATCCGAAAACCACATCGATCCAAATTAAGCGTTAGGTCGTGAATCTCAAGTGAAGATGAAGATTCAGAGTGCAAGGGTTATCGTCGTTAACTCTGAGGGTGATTTCAAAATGAGTGTAACGAGATAATGCCTTCGGTTTCGTTTGAACCCGAAATGAACCTGTATGGATTGAATGCTTTCAGAACATCGTCAGGTGAACGGTGAGAATTCTAAGATAGATGTGTTCTATAAAGGTAATCGTAACCTCAAGCCTCATCAACCGGGAATGGCTAAAACAGGGAAGGTGCAGCAAGACTAAGTCGGTCATGCCTAAGTATGACGAGACTTACCCCTATCTAGATGTCCCTTTTTATTCGGCTGTGTGGGCAGTTGGATCTGCAGCCAACTACGGGGATGTCTTGTTCGGGACTATTCAGTAAGGAATGGTCTCGACCTTGTGTTGCAGAAGATTTAGGGTGGATCCTCGGTACGTTGACCTAGGCCACGTACTGTGACGGACAGTATGCCAGTAGCCCTACCATTGTATGGAATCCAATCTCCAATAAGCACTATACGTTTTGGTTGTGCCCAACCATGTTGGAACATGAGATGTAAGCATTCCAGCTATCTCTGTATTTTACTAGAAAACCCTAGACCCTATTATAATATCACTGGATTTCCTATCAAATGTTTTGGTTAGCGTAAGGTAAAACTTACCCATGCTTATGTGTGGGATGTCTTACGTGATACCTTTTGTTTTCAAAGGTTTTCAAAAGTTAAGCAACTTTTAACCGTTTACTCACACCAGACCCATGTCTAACCCGGTGTTTATTTCTGTTTTTCTTAAACTCTTGGATACTCAAATTTTTATGAGTAGCCAAGAGATTAGGTTTTAGTTTTGGCGAATATTGGATAGCTTGGAGTAGGAGTCCAGACGTAGCTATATCTATATTTCCACTGTGCTGAGTTAAAGTCTTTGTCTATTGTGTTTGGAATGTAATGGATTAGACAGAACATTATAACTGTCTAATGTTAAAGGTTGATGTATCTATGTAACTCTGATATGTAAATGACTATGTAATATCAATTTGATATATTATATTTTGTTTCGTTCCGCTGTGAGATTCTGATTTGTTGAGTTCTTTCTTCTTTCTATTCTATTTCTACCTCTGTCTTTCTTATTGATGATGTGTCTTTCTGTGGGATGAAGGGCGGGTCGTCACAGTTGGTAATTAATTAATTAAGACGAAATAAATATAAGTAATTAAGGGTAATTAATTACTTAAAGAAAATTACTTAATGGAAGTAGTTAGGGATGAATAATTGATAATTAAAGATGATTAATCGAATGATTTAAAAGGTAATTACTCAATGTAATTAATTTGAAAATTTATTAATAAGTGATTAGGATAATCACTTGTTGTAATTAATTAATTAATTAAATGATAATTAATTAAGGGCTAATTAATTAATGTGATTAATTAAGGATTTAATGTGATAACGAGGATTTTTGGGCATCAGTTAATTGAATAATTATCAGATTTTAACTATTGAAAACACTGATTTATAAGTTGAGAAAATTAAATATATGTTGTTTATATATATTTAAATGAGTTGATTTTAAATTGAGTTTGAATTTGAAATTTGAAATTCAAAAGATAAATATCTGAAAAATAAATCAGATTTTAAAAATCTATATTTAAAGTTAATAAAAATTTGTTTTCTAATATGTATATTTGGAGGTTATGAATTGAGATTAATATAATAATTTTCAAAAGGCTATGTTTAAGTTAAATATATATATAACAAATAAATGTGATTTCTTATTAATGTATAATTAATTCTAAAATCATTTTCTTTAGGATTTTATAATTATTTATAAATGGGAAAAAAAGTATTAATTTACAACTAAAAATTCTAAGTATAATTTGTATATATGCATAATTCTTAAAATATGTGTTAATAATAAAAACATAAGAACAAAAATTTAAATATTACATTTGACATTTGTTAGACAATTAAAAATATGTAATAACATTTGTAAGCTTTATATAGAGTGGAATAACAAGTGGCAAGCATTGAGTTTCTTTCAAAAAAAAAATATGAATTATTTTGAGAAAAGCTATGTACAGGTTAAGCATTTTCTTTTTTCTCAACTTTTTCTTTTTGAAATCAAAACCAAAGAAGAAATCAAAACAGCAATCAATACATCAAATTATTTCAAACCTGAGGCAAACTGTAGATCTGTTTCAAGTGAGCTCAAATCAGAGAAGAAATACCAAAGCCTGCAAATCAAATTCAGTAAAAGCAAGATCTAATTCAAGCTTAAAGCAGCTCCAACCTGAAGCAAAAGTTCAACATCATTTTTCTAAGGTCTAGAGTAAATCAAGTTATAATTTAAGATCAAGTTTTCAAATCAACAGCCAGGTTCCTGGAATAAGCTCCTCTGTCCAACAGTGCAGGTGAGTAACCTCTTTTCTAAAGCTTAAATATAAATGTGGTTGCAAGTTGAGATCAGGAATGAATGAGTTTTTGTGTGAATATGTAATGTAAAGTTCATGCATATATATATATGAATGAATAAATGTCTGTGCATGCTGTTGTATTTAGGTGTTATCCTGTTTTTAGTTGTCCAGACCCAAGATTTGTTCATAATTCAGTATCCTTTGAACCAACCTTGTTGCGGTTTAAATTTCAAACATAAATTGTTTGTCTTATCATTGGTTGAAGTTTAAAAATTTATTTAAGTAAAAAATAAATTAGATATTACTCCGGGAAACTAAAGAACAGAGCAAATTTATGATAAGGAAAATTTTCAAACATATTAATTTAATGTTTCAGGTTTGTGATGCGAAACCTTATATAAAAAATGATTTTTAAAACTGAAGCCAAAAATTTTAGTTTGTTTTGAACGAGTATGGTGGAGTTGATCAGAAAATAGAAATCTGGTGGATTCTGATGATCTAGATGGTCTGGAGGGTCTGGGTTTTCACTAATGATGTAGTGATGATCGGTGAGTGGAGGAAAAATATCAGGAAGGTGATCAGTGGTCGGTGACAATGATGGTTGGATGATGAAGTCTATAGCCCTAGTTTTGTTTTGGTTGGGTATTTTGATCGGCATTGCATCTCTAGGTGATCGAGTGCAACAAAATTCTGGGAGATAGAAGTTTGGGCGATGACGAAGTCGTGGCAGGAATCGTAGACCCTCCGGGGGTCGGAGAGATGAGGTTGAGTGATTCCAGGTTTCATTGGGTTGTGCCAGTTTTTGGGTTTGATTACGCGAACTCAGTTTTCGAGTTGAACTGATGGTCGAATTTGGGTTAGAGGATGATTGTTGTTTTGCTGAAGGTTGTGGGGATGACCAGTGGTGGTCAGAGCCACCGTGCATATGCACGGTGCACTTTGTTTTCTGATGAAGTTGAGTTTGAAGCAGGAGAAGGGTGCTGGAAGTTTATTCGAGTCAGTTGTATGATTTGCTCGAAGATATGTGGGTTTTGACTCGAAGTCAGTATAGGTTTGGCTCGGGTTATGTGCTGGTTACAGGTTTCTTTTAAAACCTGTCTGGTTTTGAAATTTAAAATAAATTTAAATTTGAAACATAGATTTAAAAAAAAGTTGTAAATCAGTTTAAACATGGATTCAAGTTTTACTTTGTATCCTAATTTTGAATTAAATAAAGTTTTATCAAATTCAAAATGTTTAAACAACTTTATAATGTTAGTATATTTCAAAAGTGATTTGAATTTGAATTAAATTTGGTTTTAAAACTCTCGTAAATTCCTTTATAAAATAAGTGTGTCTTTAACATGTGATTAAAAAGGTTTTTAAATTATTTTTTAAACATTGTTAAAGTTAAGATGTATTTATTTTAAATCTTAATTTGAAATGAAATTTAAAGGTAAATTTGAAAGTAAACTTGAAATTAAAAAGTTTTCAAATGCTTTTGTTACTGATAATTTAATCAATAATAGGAAAATGTTTTATATTAAAAGGTTAATTAAGATTTAATGATTTAGGATAATTAAATTATTAGGGTGAGTAAATGGACAATTAATTAATTTAATTAATTAATGCTTTGGATTAATTAATTAAGTAATTAAGGGTTTAATTTAGTTAATTAAGGTTTAAGTAAATTAGTTAAGAAATAATCAATTTTGTAATTAAGAATCATTAATTAGATAAGATTTGATTATTAATTAATGATTAGAAATTAATTTATTAAGTAATTAAGAATTAATTAAGTTACAGGTAAAACTTAATTAATTAAATAATTAAAGGTTACTTAATTGGTTATTAAAGATTTATTAATAATTAATAATGATTAATCTAAGTTTAATTACTTAAGAGAAGTAATTAAAGAATTATAAAAAGTTAATGATGATCATTAACTAGGAATTATCAGACAATTAATTAATGTGATTAATTTTAATAGTTAATTATATTAGTTAATAAAAGATAATCATTTATGGAATTGTTTAAGTATAATTACTTAATGGAAGTAACTAAAGGGATTAATTACTCCATGTAATTAATTAATATGATTTGTTTAAGTTAATTAATTGGTTTAATTAATTTAAATAATCACTTGATGATGGGATTGAGTATAATTACTTAATGAGGTTTATTAAGTGTAATTATTTAGTAAAGTAATTAGTAATGGTAATTACAGGGTGTAATTAATTGAGGATTTAAAGTAGTTTTGGGTTAATTACCTAGTGTAATTAATATGAAGAATAATTACTTAGTAGAAGTAATTAATGTTTAATTACTTAGTGTAATTAATTTAAGAATTGACTAATAAAAGTTATGGGAAGTTAATTAAGTGATGTAATTAATTACAAAATGTGATTAATCAAGGGTGATTAATAAACATAATTAATTAAAGATTAAGTATAATTACTTAAGGTAATTAATGAGGTGTTAATCCTTAGTGAAGTAATGAGTGGATAATTACTGGATGTAATAAATTTAAAGGAAATTACTTGATGGGAAGTAATTAAAGGATAATTACTTGGTGGAAGGAATTAAGTGATAATTACTCAGTGTAATTAAAGGTTTAGTTAATATAATTAATCAAGGAGTTGGTTTAATTGATGAAGTAATTTAGGAAAGTTAATTTCCGATTGTGATTAATCAAGGTTGATTAATGAATGTAATTTAGTTAAAGGTTAATTATTAAATTAAATTTAAGAATAATTAACTAATAAAAGTAATTAGAGGATCATTAATTAATGGAAGTGATCAATCTTGCTTATGAATGATTGAATGATGTTGAGTGCTTGAGTTGGTTGATATCTCGGATATGAATTGCTTTGTGATATGATATGTTGGATGGATGGTGATAATGTGATTATCTATCAATTATGAATTGTTGTGTAAAACTGTTATCCGGTAATTAAAATTGAATTGTATTTAATTGGATAATTTGGATTTTAGATGACATTGGATTCGAAGAGACCGGAGTCGGGTATTAGTAAATACCCAAAACCACTTCGATTCATTATAAATTGATACGTGAAATCAATAGGCTGGAATGAAATGATTTAAGTGAACTGGACTATTTAATCTAAGTTTTGGTACTTAGAAATTTGTGAGAGAAATAAGTAATCTCTATAACAATTTGTGAACTTGTAATTGATACAAGTTGCTCGGGTTATATATATATAAGTTGTAAGCTTTTGTCATTCATGTTAGATGGGTTTACTCACACTGGTTTCCAGCCTGACCCAGGTGTTACTTTGATGTAATGCTCGGGTCAGACCGAGTACTACAGATTTTTAGGTAAGGACGTTCTGGAGCTCAGGAAATGAGCTGGAAGGCAGGAACGTATGGTGTGTTTCCGCTGTGATATATTATTGCATATTTGGGACATGTTGATTGTATATGTCCACTGTTTGTATATATGTTGTAACTCTGTTGTATTTAAAATGTAATTGACTGATACAATTTCCTTTGTGTAAAGAATATTATTTGATATTATATTTTATCCGCTGCGATTGTGAGATGTTGCTATTTTTGTTCATTCTTTTTCTTCTATCTCTTTTCTTCTTTTCCTAACTATCTAGAGTTTTCAGGATCGAAAATTCCGGGTCATTACATTTGGTATCAGAGACTAAGGTTAAGCGAGAACCTTGGCTCTGGTGGGATTACTCATTAAGGATAGGGTCAATGGTACCCTAGAATGAGTTGAGTGTGTGTGTGTGTGTTTGTGTGTATATGTCTATATATATATATATATATATATATATATATATATATATATATATATATATGATAGCGTACTTATTATTATCTTATATAAAGATTTTAAATGATTTTAAAGGTAAATGATTTTATATAAGATTATATTCTGATATATAAAACATTATTTCTTTCTAATAAATATTAAGGTAATTGGTTGTTAAATTATTAGAATTAAATTAAATAGTAATAGAAATACAACCAAATTGAAATTAAATAAATATAAGTTTGAAACGGATTCAAACTGAAATTTAAATCATGAATTTGGGGAAGAATTTCAGATTAAGATAATAATGAATTGGTTTGCAGATGTGTTAATCTTGGTTATTATCGTAAACGATTGTTGTATTTAATAATAAAATGTGTGTTAATGAGTAAGCAAAATGAAATGTTTTAGGGAAGTAAAACATTTAGGTATATATATGACTTATAAATTAGAACTGAAGATGATCCAAATTTTGAAGTTTTAAATCTAGGTCTAGAAATTTGAAATTTGTTTCAAAGTGATAAAGAAAAAATAAATAATGTTATTTAATGTATTCGAATGAAAGGTTCGGTTTCAAACAAGAGTTGTTTGAAAATTTTAAAGCAATTTGTTTGAATTTAAAACCAAAGATGGTTTAAAATTTAAAAGTAACCCGGTGTGTAAAGGAAATAAATATGAAATAAACTCTAACGTTGAGTTTTGAATTTTCCTTGGAATGTGATGTGAAACCCAAAGTGAAGTAAGTTTTAAACTTAAGTGGAAAGGTTATTAATCTAAAGTTTAAAATTTGAATTAAATTTGTTTAAAGAAATAAGGTGTGGTAATATATCCATTATTAAGATAAAATGAAAGCGTGACTTAAGATTTAAATTTTTAAGATAAAACTTCAAAGGTTTGGCTTCAAAATTTAAGTTTGGTGATAAATTGAATTTCAAAGATTTAGTTGTTTAAAAGGGATTTGAATTATTATTATCTGAACTTTGAAATAAGTTTAAAATGGAATTTGGATTCAGAATTAAATGGTTTAAAGATATAAGTTGATTTGATTTAAAGGATTAAATCAACCTTTAAAATTCAGCACGAATTTATAATACGGGATGGTTTAAAGTTGAGATTTAAATTAAATTAATTCAAATTGAATTAGATTTGAATTAATTAAAATTGTGATTGAAGATGGATAAATTTGAAATTCAAATGGAAAATTTGAATTGGATTGATTTGAAATGAAATTGAAGATGAATGAGTTCAAATTCAAATGGGAATGGGGATTAATTCAAGTAGAAATTGAAATGATTTGAAGTTGAAGTTGATTCAATTTGAAATTAGTCCAAATTGATTTGAATAATTTGGAATTGTAATTAAAGTTGAATAGGTTTAAAACCAAATGGAATTTGATTTGAATTTAGATAGAAATTGAGGTTAATTCAATTTGAATTGGGGATTAAATCAATTTCAATGGAAATTGAAGTTATTTAAATTGGAATTGAGTCAAATTAAATGGATGTGGAAATTTAAATTGAATTGATTGGAAATGGAGGTTGCGAATTGAACATTTTTGACTCTGGACTATTTTCAAAATCAATTGTTTTTAGTATAAATCTATTTTTCCAAACTATTTACTATACAACCTTTCTTTTTAAACCTAAAACTATCTTATACTTGTTTTACAATTATTCTTGGAACTATTTAACAATTTTTCAACTGTTTTGTAAACTAATTACGGTTTTTCGACTACTTTATAACTAATTACTATTTTATAGCTATTTTGCAATTATTTAAAATTTCTATAACTATTTGACTATTTCCAAACTATTTTACAATTACTTAACTATTTTACAGCTATTTTACAAACTAATAATTATTTTTCAACTACTTATCTATTTTAAAAAATTTCAAGCTATTTTCTAAACTTAAGCTGGACAGAGTTCAAACTGTTTATGATTGAATATCCATTTGAGATAAGGATTAAAGTGATAATCCAAATGAGATTGAGGCAAATGTGAATAAGTGAATAGAAATCAAAAGTGGATGTGAATAAAAAGGAGAAATTGATTTAGTTGATAATCAATGAAGATAAATACGTATGATGTACGTATATTATTCTATTCGCGTAGTGATTTGATCCGGATTTGAGCACAGAATTTTGAGATAGTTTATCGATCCGAGTTAAGATTTTTCACTCGATTTTCGACGGCGAACCTAGATATGGATTTTGATTAATTCTGGATATTCTCAATCATAGTTATGGCTATGGAAGGAGAATGACAGTTTCTGATCAAGAAACTAGATCTGAGTCCGCATTAGGAAGTCGGGTGGACGATACTAGTTCAAAAGTGAAATTGTGTGATCGAGTGAGCGATCAGATTGGTATAATGTACGGATGATATGTGTACATCGTATGGGTTTGAATGAAATTGATACTGGGACTTTGTGGATAAGAAATATGAAATGGTTTTTGAAATGAAAGGTATATTTTGTGAAATATATGATGAGTAAAGTGGAAATTGGATATTTCTATTGTAAAAATTTACTTTATGGAAGTAAGTAAACTGGTAAGTGACTTTATAGAGTAATCAAATTTGAATATTTAACAAACAAAGTTATATATCTTTATTATATAAGATAAATCTCTCTTTGTTGAATCTAAAGCTAGAAGAAAGGATTTTGAAAATATTTGAAGTATAAAAGGAGTTTATACAAGTTTGAAATGATCCAAAGTTTTTAAAAATTATATATATATATATATATATAAAGGATCTTATGAGGATTTTGGGAGAAGGTTTTTGGAACCTACGTACTTTGGAAAGGCTTTTGATTCTTGGGAAAAATCAATATTGGAATTTGGAAAGCCTAATTTGAGAATTATCGATTTTGAGAAAGGAGATTTATATGAGATTCATACTAGGTGTATGATTTGGAAGATACTATATGTGTATAGTATAAAGTGTTTTGAAAACGGCTCCGGAGAAAAAGGCGCTCCCTTAGAATGAACTTCTCAGGAGTACCATAGGTTGGTACTGCCTTGAACCCTAAAGGGGGTTCTAAAGTTGATCCTTTGAGGAATCCAGACAAAACTAGTTCCTAAGGATTTTGTGTAGCGTGTAGCGAAAGTCGAGGGTGTTAATGCCTACAGAGGCATTTGGGTTATGCTGTGACGACAGTGTAACTCGATGTCACTGCGATCTACTGCAGACCATAGCGAAAGTCGTGTGTGCTGCTAAGAGTCAACAGTCTACGTTTGATTTTATATCGCTAGACTGCGACCTATGGTAACATAGCAAAAGTCGTGTGTGTCGCTGATAGCCAACAGTCTGCGTTTGATTTTACATCGGTAGACTGCGAACTATGTGGAAGTGGAGAAGTTTCATTCTTTTGGCAGCGGAATTCGAGGGCGCTGAGGCCTACAGTTATATGGGTTTTTGCTGGCGGGTTCCATGGCGTAATAGAGGGGCGCGGAGGCCTACAGTAATCTATGGATTTTTCCAGGACAACAACGTAACCATCGGTTTAACTGTGACCATGGATGGGGATGATGATTTCTAGAGCATTCTCACCAAAGATATTTCCTCAATTTCAAAACTGTTTTCTATATTTTCAATAAAATTATTTTTCAAGTATTTTCATTGAGTGTTGGAATCGGGTCTGCTAAGTACTTATAGATTTTCAGTCTTACGCCCGATCAACGTATGACCGAATTTCTGTAAGAACGAGGACGGACTTGTTAAAATATCGAGTTATAAAATGATATTTCTATAAAAACTATTTTGGCAATATTATATAGATTTTAAAGTGTTTTAAAAATGAACAAAAAGTGATTTAACTAATATTAAGTATTTTAATAAATTTTGGCTTCGTTCCTTTTCGGGGACGAAAAGATTCAAAGAGGGAAGGAATGTGATAACCGAGATTTTTGGGCATCAGTTAATTGGATAATTATAAGATTTTAACTATTGAAAACATTGATTTATAAGTTGAGAAAATTGAATATGTGTTGTTTATATATATTTAAATGAGTTGATTTTAAATTGAGTTTGAATTTGAAATTCGAAATTCAAAAGATAAATATCTTAAAAATAAATTAGATTTTAAAACTCTATATTTAAAGTTAAGAAAAATTTATTTTCTATTGTGTATATTTGGAGGTTATGAATTGAGATTAATATAATAATTTTCAAAAGGCTATTTTTAAGTTAAATATATATATATATATATAACAAATAAATGTGATTTCTTATTAATGTATAATTTATTCTAAAATCATTTTCTTTAGGATTTTATAAATATTTATAAATGGGAAAAAAGTATTCATTTACAATTGAAAATTCTATGTATAATTTGTATATATGCATAATTTATAAAATTTGTGTTAATAATAAAAACATAAGAACAAATATTTAAATATTACATTTGACATTTGTTAGACAATTAAAAATATGTAATAACATTTTTAAGCTTTATATAGAGTGGAATAACAAGTGGCAAGCATTGAGTTTCTTTCTAAAACAATAAATATATGAATTATTTTGAGAAAAGCTATGTACAGGTTAAGCATTTTCTTTTTTTCTCAACTTTTTCTTTTTGAAATCAAAACCAAAGAAGAAATCAAAACAGCAATCAATATATCAAATTATTTCAAACCTGAGGCAAACTATAGATCTGTTTCAAGTGAGCTCAAATCAGAGAAGAAATACCAAACCTGTAAATCAAATTCAGTAAAAGCAAGATCTAATTCAAGCTTAAAGCAGCTCCAACCTGAAGAAAAAGTTCAACATCATTTTTCTAAGGTCTAGAGTAAATCAAGTTATAATTTAAGATCAAGTTTTCAAATCAACAGCCAGGTTCCTGGAATAAGCTCCTCTGTCCAACAATGCAGGTGAGTAACCGCTTTTCTAAAGCTTAAATATAAATCTGGTTGCAAGTTGAGATCTGGAATGAATGAGTTTTTGTGTGAATATGTATGTAAAGTTCATGCATATATATATATATATATATATATATATATATATATGAATAAATGTGTGTGCATGCTGTTGTATTTAGGTGTTATCCTGTTTTTAGTTGTCCAGACCCAAGATTTGTTCATAATTCGGTATCCTTTGAACCAATCCTTGTTAGGGTTTAAATTTCAAACATAAATTGTTTGTCTTATTATTGATTGAAGTTTAAAAATTTATTTAAGTAAAAAATAAATTAGATATTACTCTGGGAAACTAAAGAACATAGCAAATTTATGATAAGGGAAACTTTCAAACACATTAATTCAATGTTTCAGGTTTGTGATCTGAAACCTTATATAAAAATGATTTTTAAAACTAAAGCCAAATTTTTTAGTTTGGGTTTGAACGTGCATGGTGGAGTTGATCAGAAAATAGAAATTTGGTGGTTTCTGATGATCTAGATGGTCTGGAGGGTCAGTGTTTTCACTAATGATGCAGTGATGATGAGTGAATGGAGGAAAAATATCAAGAAGGTGATCAGTGGTCGGTGACAAAGGTGGTTGGACGATGAAGTATGTAGCCCTAGTTTTGTTTTAGTTGGGTATTTTGATCGGCATTGCATCTCTGGATGATCGAGTGCAACAAAATTCTGGGAGATGGAAGTTTGGGCGACGGCGAAGTCATGGCCGAAATAGTAGACCCTTCGGTGGTCGGAGAGACGAGGTTGAGGTGATTCCAGGTTTCATTGGGACGTGCCAGTTTTTGTGTTTGATTACTCGAACTCGATTTTCGAATTGAACTGATGATCTGATGGTCGAATTCGGGTTAGAGGATGATTGCTATTTAGCTAGAGGTTGTGGTGATGACCAGTGGTGGTCAGAGCCACCATGCATGTACACGGTGCACTTTGTTTTCTGATGAAGTTAAGTTTGAAGCAGGAGAAGGTTACTCGAAGTTTATTCGAGTCAGTTGCGTGATTTACTCGAAGATATGTGGGCTTTAACTCGAAGTCAGTATAGGTTTGGCTCAGGTTATGTTTTGGTTACAGGTTTCTTTTAAAACCTGTCTGGTTTTGAAATTTGAAATAAATCTAAAATTTGAAACATAGATTTAAGTAAAGTTTTAAATCAGTTTAAGCATGGATTCAAGTTTTACTTTGTATCCTAATTTTGAATTAAATAAAGTTTTATCAAATTCAGAATGTTTAAACAACTTTAAAATGTTAAAGTATATTTCAAAAGTGATTTGAATTTGAATTAAATTTGGTTTTAAAACTCTTGTAAATTCCTTTATAAAATAAGTGTCTTTAACATGTGATTAAAAAGGTTTCTAAATTGTTTTTTAAACTTTGTTAAAGTTAAATTGTATTCATTTTAAATCTTAATTTGAAATGAAATTTAAAGGTAAATTTGAAAGTAAACTTGAAAGTAAAAAGTTTTCAAATGCTATTGTTACTGATAATTTAATCATTAATAGGAAAATGTTTTATATTAAAAGGTTAATTAAGATTTAACAATTTAGGATAATTAAATTATTAGGGTAATTAAAATGGATAATTAATTAATTTAATTAATTAATGCTTTGAATTAATTAATTAATTAAGTAATTAAGGGTTTAATTTAGTTAATTAAGGTTTAAGTAAATTAATTAAGAAACAATCAATTTTTTAATTAAGAGTCATTAATTAGATAAGATTTGATTATTAATTGATGATTAGAAATTAATTTATTAAGTAATTAAGAATTAATTAAGTTACAATTAAAAATTAATTAATTAAATAATTAGAGATCAATTAATTGGTTATTAAAGATTTATTAATAATTAATAATGATTAATCTAAGTTTAATTACTTAAGAGAAGTAATTAAAGAATTATAAAAAGTTAATGAAGATCATTAACTAGGGATTATCAGACAATTAATTAATGTGATTAATTTTAATAATTAATTATATTAATTAGTAAAAGATAATCATTTATGGAATTGTTTGAGCATAGTTACTTAATGGAAGTAATTAAAGGAATTAATTTCTCTATGTAATTAATTAATATGATTTGTTTAAGTTAATTAATTGGTTTAATTAATTTAAATAATCACTTGATGATGGGATTGAGTACAATTACTTAATGAGGTTTATTAAGTGTAATTACTTAGTGAAGTAATTAGTAATGGTAATTACAGTGTGTAATTAATTGAGGATTGAAAGTAGTTTTGGGTTAATTACCTGGTGTAATTAATATGAAGAATAATTACTTAGTAGAAGTAATTAATAATTAATTACTTAGTGTAATTAATTTAAGAATTGACTAATAAAAGTTATGGAAAGTTAATTAAGTGATGTAATTAATTACAAAATGAGATTAGTCAAGGGTGATTAATAAATATAATTAATCAAAGATTAAGTATAATTACTTAAGGTAATTAATGAGGTGTATTTCCTTAGTGAAGTAATGAGCGGATAATTACTGGATGTAATAAATTAAAGGAAATTACTTGATGGGAAGTAATTAAAGGATAATTACTTGGTGGAAGGAATGAAGTGACAATTACTCAGTGTAATTAAAGGATTAATGAATATAATTTATCAAGGAGTTGGTTTAATTGATGAAGTAATTTAGGAAAGTTAATTTCTGATTGTGATTAATCAAGGTTGATTAATGAATGTAATTAAGTTAAAGGTTAATTATTAAATGAAATTTAAGAATAATTAACTAATAAAAGTAATTAGAGGATCATTAATTAATGTAATTAATGGAAGTGATCAATCTTGCTTATGAATGACTGAATGATGATGAGTGCTTTGAGTTGGTTGATATCTCGGATATGAATTGCTTTATGATATGATATGTTGGATGGACGACGATAATGCGATTATCTATCAATTATGAATTGCTGTGTAAAAGTGTTATTCGGTAATTAAAATTGAATTGTATTTAATTAGATAATTTGGGTTGTAGATGACATTGGATTCGAAGAGACCGGAGTCGGGTATTAGTAAATACCTGAAACCACTTCGATTCATTATAAATTGATATGTGAAATCAATAGGCTGGAATGAAATGATTTAAGTTAATTGGACTATGTAATCTAAGTTTTGGTACTTAGAAATTTATGAGAGAAATAAGTAATGTCTATAACAATTTGTGAACTTGTAATTGATACAAGTTACCGGGGTTATATATATAAGTTGTACGCTTTTGTCATTCATGTTAGATGGGTTTACTCACGCTGGTTTCCAGCCTGACCCGGGTGTTACTTTGATGTATGCTCGGGTCAGACCAAGTATTACAGATTTTCAGGTAAGGTCGTTCTGGAGCTCCAGAGATGAGCTAGATGGCAGGAACGTATGGTGTGTTTCCGCTGTCATATATTGATGCATATCTAGGACATGTTGATTGTATATGTCCACTGTTTGTATATATGTTGTAACTCTGATGTATTTAAAATGTAATTGACTGATACATTTTTCTTTGTGTAAAGAATATTATTTGATATTATATTTTATCCGCTGCGATTGTGAGATGTTGCTGTTTTTGTTCCTTCTTTTTCTTTTATCTCTTTTCTTCTTTTCCTAACTATCTGGAGTTTTCGAGATCGAAAATTCTAGGTCGTTACATTTATTTCTATCTAAATTCAAATCAAATTTCATTTGATTTCAAACCTATTCAACTTTAATTACAATTCCAAATTATTCAAATCAATTTGGACTAATTTCATATTGAATCCATTTCAATTTCAAATCATTTCAATTTCTACTTGAATTAATCCTAATTCCCATATGAATTTGAACTCATTCATCTTCGATTTCATTTCAAATCAATCCAATTCAAATTTTCCATTTGAATTTCAAATTTATCCATCTTCAATCACAATTTTAATTAATTCAAATCTAATTCAGTTTGAATTAATTTAATTTAAATCTCAACTTTAAACTATCCCGAATTATAAATTCGAGTTGAATTTCAAAGGTTGGTCTACTCACCTGAGATTTGAAAGACAAAGAACAGCCCGAGGACAAGAGTTTGGGAAAAACTGAAAAATGATTCTTCTTTTATTTATTTTTGATCTGGAATTCTTGCTTGCCCTGGAATTTGATGCTTGTTGAAGTTGATCCGATGGCTTCATTTCCAGGATTTATTTGCTTTTATTTCAGATTAGATTTGCTTACTTTCCTTTTACTCCTCACTGGTTTGGTCTCCAGGTTTGAAGACTTTGGTTTCCAGGTTGATACTCTGAAAGCAGGCTTTTGATTTGAGTTGCTAAATGAATCAGGTTGCATATGAGATGATATTACTTCTTTTCTATTTTCTGTTTTCATTTCTTTGTTTTGTTTTGAATTTCACTGCATGCCTTTATTTCCAGGTTTTCCCTTTACTGAGTGAATTTGCTCAGGCTTTTGAATTTGTTTGCTTTTTGATTTCCAGGTTGTAGCCTGGTTTGAGATTTTGATTTGATCTTCCTGGTTTTGTTTTGATTATTTTCAGCTTGCAAATGAATGAAAGAGCATAATCTGATTTTTACTCTCTTACATTTTTTTTTGTCTAATTCAAATTGAAAGATAAATGCCAATTGGACATTAAATTAACACTTGTTAATTCCATTTATTGAAATGCTTTCAAATTTTCAAACGTGTGTTAAAAGGTTTACACTTGTAAATGTTTGTATATTTATGTTTAATTCCCTTGGTTTAAATTTATTTTGTTAATTTGTTTTAACCCTTTATTTAAATAAAATTTCATATACAACATATATTTTTATTTTTAAAATGTTTATATATTATTTTATATTTATATTTAGACCAAAAAAAATCTTTATCTCAATTATTCTTCACGTTACAATTTTAATTTAGTTCAAGATCTTAATATACGTATATTTTTATACATTTTACGTTCATACTTTTCTTATCATTTATTTTTGTACAACTTTTAAAAGAAAAGAATGGTTTAAAAATCTTGATCGCATATTAACAAATAATCACTTTTATTCTCAATATATTTATTTAATTTCAAAATCACATTTTATTTTTATACTTAGACAATTTCATAACAACTGATTTGAAATCAAACTATTCATTATTACAATTAACTATATGTATGTATTAGTTCTTTGAAATATAAAGTTTGATAAATCCAATATTTATTTATAATCAAATTCCATATTAAAATCCATTTATTTAAATAAAGATACATCTTATTCAATCATATCAGAAATCTAAATAAAATTTTATTTTCTAAGATGTTTAAATTTGAATCTTAATCTCAAATTCTATTTCAATCTATTTTATATTAATTACTAAATTTTCAAAATTTAATCCCAACGATTAAATTAATTATCAAATTATTCCTAGCTAAAATCCAGGAATGTTACAGATTCCCCCCTTAGAAAATTTCGTGCTCGAAATTTGAAAGTAGGGAGACAACAAAGAATAGATGAACACACAAAGATAGAGAAACAGTTTTCCAGGTCAAACTGAATATCCATTCTGCATTGGTTTACCAAATCAGAATATCAACAATAGATACGATAGTGAATCCATTTAACTCTCCACAAGAGACTCGGGTTATCCAGATCTACATAATATATAGGGGAATTGGTTAGTTCGAAGGGATAACTAACCACTCATAAAACATATTTGGATCCAGAGAACAGACTGATATATGGATACAATCCCAAAAAAATTTAGTTTAGAAACCTATCAACCATAGCAACCAAAGCAAATAATTCATCCAAACAAACAATTCTGACCCATCTTGAGTTTATGTCCCATGCAAATATATCAAAGTTCTTCTTGGAGCTGTCAGGAACCATCAAAGAATTGAAAAGAGATGATGATCAAAGAATTTAATAGAAAATTATTTCCGCTATTGCAGGGTATTGACCATTTGTAGTCGTATTCCCCTGTCCCCTATCTCGTCCTCTTCTTGCACTCATACTTACTATCATTGAATAGTAAGAGAATTTACTAAGGCACTCGGACGGATATCTTAGGGATATACTCATTCTATGGTATACTTCAACCTATCTCTAATGAGTTACCTAATGTGTTATACTCCGGAGCTAAAGTTTCACTCTGCTACCACTTATAACAACGCTGACTCGACCTTCGAAAATCGGCACTGAATACGTCACCCGTATTCAAATATCGCAGATCCAAACATCGAATCTGGTTCGTCGGAGCTTATAACACATTAAGTACAACAGCAGAGAAGAAGAAAATGAATAATATCATTGATATGCAATATCTGATACAACAATGAATACAATAGAATGATACAATAGATATCAATACCATCAGAGATACAAGACACAGCGGAAAGAATATCTTCAATAGAAGAATCCAACTCTATAATGCAACTGCAACTCTATCTCCAAACTAAAGATCGCTCGAACCATCATCACGATACAATAAGCAAAATGGATAACTCCAGAACGAAGCAAATGTGATCGCCAAGATCCAAAGGCTTCAAAGATATTGAATCTACATCTACTATCTGAAAAACCCAACTCTGGACTGTCGGTGTGGAAAATTGTGGGCACCCAGAGTTTAGGAAGGGAATAATAAACTCCGGGTCAGTCATGGGACTAGTATGAGCAAAAAAAATAGTTTTTTAAAATAAACAACAAAAGTTTTTAGAGGTTGAAATGCGCAATGCTTTTTGGAAAATGAAACTGCCATAAGGCCTCCCGCCACACACACAATGCAAGCGCTCACTTGGAGGAGATTTCTCCTTATGACAGTCAAAAATGCTTGATACGCGAAAACCATTTGATATTATTATTAGTGCATAGTGGAAAACATTTCGAAAGTATAATATTAATCTTAGCCATCATAGATACCATTATACTATGCCTACTATAGCTACCACCTAAGGTGGCAGGTAATAAAACTGCAATCGTAAAGGGCTCGTATTGGATGATTCGATTTCCAACAAATGGTCTGGCCAAGGAACTTCCCATTGCCATATGGGTATGCCTCTGGAGGGACGCCCCAAGAACTTACCCTGCTCTATGCCAACACAAGGCCGGTTTACTCCCTTCCTGGGAGTAAGACTTAAGATATGCCACCCTCGGTCGTTTGCGGCCTTTATCCGAGGATCCTCAACCACAAAGCAACATCACACAGTAATAAATATATAGTGTCCACATGAGTTAAGTATCTAGGCTCCATACCATGATACCACCCTTTTCCAAAAGGAATGGACATACACTAGAGGTGCGACCCATGAGACCTTGCCGCATCTTTCATGTTTCAACCATTACCGGTTTGTGAGGCTCGATGAGGTCTCGTCCACAAAGCTACACTTTTCACAAAGTCATGCTTTGATCAACAAATGATCAGCAGCACTTCGTCTGCCACATTACCAAATTGGGAATGTATCACTAGTAACCATCAACTACATAACCTCTGAGCTCATACGTCTCAGAGAAGGGTGTTATGCTAAGAGAATAAATCTCCGCCACCAAACAGAAATGTATTTGATAGAAACCAGCTTTACATTCAACATCAGACACACATCCATACAAGTTTGTTGTGGGTCTGAACAGAACCGAAGGCACTTGAAAAGAAGCCCTTGCAAATCCGGATAATCCCTAATCACGTCCGGACTTCCCATCACATATGAGATCTCCATACCGGGGCCATTCAATGCAGAGACATTTGACGAGTTATCCTTTCACTTTCAAAAATATCCGGTCTTCACCACCGGTCTTCAAATGCTATCCATAACGTCGTATCATTATTCGGAATGGGTTATATGACACAAGGTCCTCTCCCGGCTAAACCGAATAATGAGCGTAATATTTTAAAACATATGGATATTGGGATTTCAGTTAAATCACAACCTAAAATCCAAAACTTTTCTTTTAAATGGTTTATACAAATTACCATTTCATATCTTTAAACAAAAAGATTCATATCACAAAGATCACCAATCTTTCACAAAGATTTATTCACGGCTCTTCAAAACAATTCTATTTCAAATTGGATTAACTCATCCGATCTTTAAATCAAAGATTCACTTCATAGCTTTCAAAACCGTTTCCAAAGATAACTTTCAAAACAATTTCCATTTCAAATCTTTTATATAAAAGATACACCATTTAAAATCCTCTTCAATTTCAGAACAAGGTTCAACCATCTCCACAAAGATTCATTCATAACTTTCACTACTATTTCAATTCCATTTCAAACTTGAAATCTTTCGACACAAACTGGAAATCCTTTCTTATATGAAAGCTATTATTATTTGAAAACAAATAGTTTTCATTTTGGAAAAATCCGATTACATTTACACGAGTTAAAGCCCTTAAATCTTGGGTTAAATTTAGATTTCCATAAACATACTTATAACTTATATACCCTTTTTAGACCAAAATTCTCAAACATAGAATTCAATTTCAAATTTTGAATTCGAATTCATATCAAATTAATTAAATTTCAAACCTTTAGTAAGTTATTCAAAATAACTTTCATCTTCAAAACTTCTTTTCAAAAGCTTTTTACATTTAACCCAAATCTATTTCCAAAACTATTTGGATTTTAAATTCAATTTTTTATTTTAAAACCATTTCAAAAATCTGTGACTTAACCAATTTCCTCGTGTAACCCATATTTGTGTGTGTATGGTGCAGTCCAGGGGTTTTACTCAATAGTGCAACATCATCAATCATTACATCTCATATTCAAGCACATCGATATTGATAAGTGGTACAATCTATAACGCTTATCTTCATTCACAGATTCACAGATAATGTAAATTTATCACAGATAAATAAATTGCATTCATCACAGATAATAATTACATTCATCACAGATCATACCAAACAATTCATAGCATAAAGCATAACATATCAGGGATATCAAACAATTCAACAATGAATAGAATTCAAACATTCATAAGTAAGATCAATTAATTATCTTATTGATTTAAATCAGGTTAATTACTTATGAATAAACTACTAATCCTGATTAATTAATATTAATTAATTACAAATTATTTTAATTAATTAGCCCTTAAAGATAATTAATTAATCTTTATTTATTAATTAACCTCTAATCATTAAATAATTAACCTTTAATTATTTAATTATCCTTTAATTAATTATCCTTAATTAATCACATTAATTAATTATCTCTTAATTAATTATCATTTAATTAATTACAATAAGTGATTATCCCAGTCACTTACTAATAAATTTTCAAATTAATTACATTGAGTAATTACCTTTTAAGTCATTTGATTAATCATCTTTAATTATCAATTATTCATACCTAACTACTTCCATTAAGTAATTTTCTTTAAGTAATTAATTACCCTTAATTAATTATAATTATGTCGTTTTAATTAATTAATTAATTAACCTTTAAATGAAATTACACAAAGTAATTTTTCCTTAATTAGAATAAGTAATAATCTTTTGTAAATTACATTAAGTACTTAAACTTAATTAATTTCATTAAGTAATCATTCTGTAGTTACTTATCATTAATTAATCATTAATTATTCTTTAATTAAGAATTTTTTTTCAAATTAATGATCTCTTTAATTTTAATCATTACATTAACAAATTCCTTTTGAAAACAATTAGGAATCACTTTGATTAATTACTTAAATATAATTACTTTAAATCTCTTTTAAAATCTTTATTAAGAATCTTTGAAATAATTTCATCATCAACTTATTATCTTAAAATCTTTAAGTTAAATTAACAATTAAAAATCTTCAATTAATAATCCTATTTAACCAACTCAAACTCAGATAAACATTTACATTTACAAACTAATTGGTTTTAACCAAAATTGTTTCAAAATAAACTTGATTGGTTTTAAATTTGAAAACTGTTTTATATAAAATTTCAGACCCGAGGCAAATCAAACAAAACCCCAAGCAAATCTCACCAATACTCGAGCAACATAACCCTACTACATTACTTCGTGTCGATCCCTTTTTCTCGCGCGCTTGAACCCAAGTACAAACCCGAAACAACTTCGTCTTCCTCAACCAAAACAATCTCTGACACACTGATGCACACGTACATGTGCACATGAATTTGCTACCCTTCTGACCAACTTTGCCGACGTCTACAGGTCACCGATGAACTCCCCTAACATCTCGACCACCCAGATTTCATCAATTCATCTGGAAACAAATTCGAACAAATCAAGACAAGACGAAACCCAAATTTCATCAATGAAAATTGCCTCGCGCCAATGATTCCAGTCACCGGAATTCACGCGAACTCGACCAGAGCTTCGACACTCACCTAGGAACCTCCTTCCCTTGGTTCGGTCTCCTGAAACATTTCAACGACGTCGTGGCAATCGCGTCTTTGCCATCATCCAAAATGAACCCTTAAACCCTACAAATTCATCGTGCCGCCACCACGCCCCATTATAAATGCTTCGAGCATTTTTTCGATGATTCCTTAGCCTCCAGCCTACTCCATCTCCTACCTCGATGATCAATACTTCGTCGATCACCATGAATCAATGATTTAAGCATTTTTGATCAACTTGAATTTTCTCCTCAAATACAAAATTAAAAACTCTGAAATGATTTTCAAAAATCACGATTTTGAAATACAAATTCATTCCTGCAATTTAATTTCGAAACCCAGACATTTGATTTTGGGTTTATTTGGATTCACTACTGCTATTTCTTATTTTTGAAGTAAATTTCCAATATAAAATTTTGAATTTAATTTTAACATTGATGTTATGCTATTTCAATCATCTTTTCTTTAGATAACATAACCTAGAAACAATTAAATGAAAAGCTATTTGATTTTTTTTCTAAGGGTTGTAAACTGTAAATCAACAGAGCACATGTATATATACATATACCAAGACATTCATACACACGTATACTCTTTGATATACATACATGCAACCACTTTGCTCCAACAATCAATCACAAACATCAAGATTCAAACAAATTTTAGGATTTTTTTAAAACGTTGGTCTTCTCACCTGAGATTTGAAAGACAGAGAACAGCCAAAGAACAAGAGTCTGGGAAAAACTGGAAAATGATTCTTCTTTTATTTATTTTTGATTGGGAATTCTTGCTTTCCTTGGAATTTGATGCTTGTTGAAGTTGATCTGATGGCTTCATTTCCAGGATTTATTTGCTTTTATTTCAGATTTGATTTGCTTGCTTTCCTTTTACTCCTCACTGATTTGGTCTCCAGGTTTGAAGACGTTGGTTTCCAGGTTGATACACTAAAAGCAGGCTTTTGATTTGAGTTGCTAAATGAATCAGGTTGCATATGAGATGATATTGCTTCTTTTCTGTTTTCTGTTTTGATTTCTTTGTTTTGCTTTGAATTTCACTACATGCCTTTATTTCCAGGTTTTCCATTTACTAAGTTAATTTGCTCAGGCTTTTGAATTTGTTTACTTTTTAATTTCCATGTTGTAGCCTGGTTTGAGATTTTGATTTGATC
Source organism: Allium cepa (assembly GCA_030765085.1). Lineage (NCBI taxonomy): Eukaryota > Viridiplantae > Streptophyta > Magnoliopsida > Asparagales > Amaryllidaceae > Allium > Allium cepa. The sequence goes on from CM060928.1 coordinate 596,310,184, forward strand.
TTCCTGGTTTTGTTTTGATTATTTTCAGCTTGCAAATGAATGAAAGAGGATAACCTGATTTTTACTCTTTTACATTTTTTTTCTAATTCAAATTGAAAGATAAATGCCACTTGGACATTAAATTAACACTTGTTAATTCCATTTATTGAAATGCTTACGAATGTTAAAATGTGTGTTAAAATGTTTACACTTGTAAATGTTTGTATATTTATGTTTAAATCCCTTGGTTTAAATTTTATTTTTGTAAATTTTTTTTAACCCTTTATGTAAATAAAATTTCATACACAACATATGTTTTTATTTTTAAAATGTTTATATCTTCTTTTATATTTATATTTACACAAAAAAAATCTTTATCTCAATTATTCTTCACATTACAATTTTAATTTAGTTCAAGATTTTAATGTACATATATTTTTATACATTTTACATTCATACTTCTCTTATCATTTATTTTTGTACAACTTTTAAAAGAAAAGAATGGTTTAAAAATCTTGATCGCATATTAACAAATAATCACTTTTATTCTCAATTTATTTATTTAATTTCAAAATCACATTTTATTTTTATACTTAGACAATTTCATAACAACTGATATGAAATCAAATTATTCATTATTACAATTAAATATATATATATATATGTATGTATGTATGTATTAGTTCTTTGAAATATAAAGTTTGATAAATCCAATATTTATTTATAATCAAATTCCAAATTAAAATCCATTTATTTAAATAAAGATACATCTTATTTAATTATATTAGAAATCCAAATACAATTTTATTTTCTAAGATGTTTAAATTTGAATCTTAATTTCAAATTCTATTTCAATCTATTTTATATTAATTACCAAATATTTCAAAATTTAATCCCAAAGATTAAATTAATTATCAAATTATTCTTAGCTAAAATCCAGGAATGTTACAATAATAGCTTGTTTTGGAGTTCAAATGATGGAGTTGTGGAAGAACAAAGTTGCCGATTCAAGAGTTCGTGGAGTTCGATAGAGAATGGTATTGAATCGAGATAACAACATTTGAAATGAGTTCTTAAAATTAAGAGGGAGACGTAGGCAGAAGATGAACCGCCGTGGAGAAGTACTTGGGAGTCGGCACCAATTCATGGGTAGGGGTCAGTACCAAACCCACAGTTATGATCGGTGGGTCCTTGAACTTTAGTGATGGACTTGTGTCCTTGTTATGATCTCGATTGTTTTGTGTTCCGTAGTCATCCCTTCGGACGTCTTGCCTTGATAACTTTAAAGTTTGATTCGATGGATTTGTCCATATATTGCCCGGTCAAAATGCAGGATAACAAATCCTAAGGAGGAGTTAAATACCACATTAGATTAGTCTGATAGACCTAAGAAGTTAGAAGAGGTTCCCATATTTCAGCATAGTAGTAAAGTTGTTGTTGTTGTTAGAGATGTAGATGCAGTTGATGAGACATCACAGAATAGTCCATTAAGGAACTAGGTCAGCCCGTAGTGGAAGAAATGAGTGGATTTCAAAAAAATTAACCATTTTGGATCTTTAATGGGCCTATGAAGTGTAAATTCATTTGGAACTTTTTTAAGTTTCTTTTAAATAAAATCAATATTTTATTTAACTTCATAAATAAACTTTCACTCTAATTTACTCTGCATATAAGTTAGACTATATCAAATATACTTTAATGTACAAATTTGTGTGCAACGTTTACTTTTCAAATTTATTTAGAGAAGGAAATATTTCATTTTCCTCCTCTTAACTAACTCAATTAATGAGGGGGAATAAATTTATTTAGAGAAGGAAACTTTTCATTTCCTTTCTCTTAAATTATTCAATTAATGAGGGATCATCAATTTAGTTAGAGAAATGAAGCTTTTCATTTCCTTCTCTTAACTAAATTACATAATTGATTAATAAAATAACATTAATAACTAATCTAAATATGACATGAATTGTAATTATATTCTCAAAAAATGTTATGCAAGTGTAACATACAGAGAGTGTGCATAGTTAGTGGTAACTGATATGTATATATAAAATAAACAAGAACAATTTGAATGGTTATTACATAGGAATTGAAATGTATATAAATAAGTGATGGCATGGATGATTGATGCAGTTTCCCTTTTAGCAAACTTAATTAGTGCAACATATTAATGACAACCAATACGTACCACAATATAAAAATATGGAAGGTAAACAATGAATTGTATGTATACACTATTGTCTTAATTAAAAAAGAGAAATAATTTCATACTATGACAATACATGTAAAGAAAAATACATTTTATGCGAATACATACAGGTATTTCCAAATATGTATATATGGAATTCAATCAAAGCTTTCTAATAATATAAATTAGATAGCAATTACAATCAATTTCAAAACTTTGATTTGTTGTTAAAACTCATTTTATTCATATGTAAATATCTAATGCAATAAAAACTGCAAGTAATACATGCAAAATAAACATAAATACATGTATTAAAAATTCCAAACTAAAATTACACTTTTTTATGAAATATTAAAATATAAATCTACAATTAAAACATTGTATTTATTCCATTTCAATTTTATTTTTAACTTTAAATATAATTCTACCAATCAACATGAAAATGTAAATTTCCAAATTTAAAGAAATGGAATTTAAATTAAATGATAAAACATTGAACAAAATAAAACATTGTATTTTAAAACATACAGATTTAGTTTCAATTTAACAAAGTATAGAAAAACAGCTAATCAATTTGAACATGTAAACATTTAGATATGAAGAACTACAATTTTATTAGAATGTATAAAAACATAGATCTACACTTAAATGTTGTTTCAAAAAAATAGACAAATTTAATTTCGATCTATCAAATGAAAAATCAATCATATCATTCAACAAATAATTCAATCCTTATTAACAATTTTTTAATTAAGCAAGACAATAATACATCATACAAATTTTGAAAGTCAAATTAAACTTTCATCAAACATTGCAAAATCACTATTTACGTAAAAAAAATGACATGCCCTTGCTACCCAATCCTTAAAACACACCTTATTGATGTTGCCTTTGATTTACACCTTGAATGAAGAATGCTTCTAGATCCTACTGAATCACCTTAGGATATCGCCTAGAAATCACACCTTGAAAGATGATATCTCCTCAGATCTTCAAGGTCCACATCCTATCCATGCAAGAGATGGATTAACCACTTTTGTTTTGTTTTATTTGATCTTTTTATTTGGGGTTGACATATTTTAGAAATTCATTTTTCTTTTTTTGTTACTACCATGAAAAGTTAGGAGGTGAGAAAAAATTAATCGGAAAGAAAATGAATTGTACGTACATAATGAATTGGAGAATATGTTTATTTGAAAGAATGAAACTTTTCTCATTCTTTAATTAAAACTTCCTAATTAATTCGCTTGATTGTTTCTCTCTCTCCAATCCTTTCTTTATACGTATATTATCAAATGACATAAAATTTCCACTAATCATATCATCAAATGACATAAAATTTCCATAAATCATGTCATGAAATTATCTTTAAATTACATCAATATCGTATATCAGTTGTAACGATCCCGGATTTAAATTGAGTATGAATTGATAATTAATTTCATTTCTGAATAAAAATTGTGAAGTAATTGGTAATTAATATGAATTTTAATATAAATTTTGAATTAATCGAGGATTAAATTGGATATTTGAAAATAAACATGTATATATAATGGATTGGCAATTGAATTTGAATTGGGATTTAAATATAAATATCTTAGAAAATAAATTTGTGTTTGGATTTTTGGATATGATGTTAAACAAAATATTTAAATAGATTTTTAATTATATAAAATATGAAATGAACATAGTAAATAAATTCTAGAATTATATAAATTATAAAAATGAATATTGTAAAGTAAAAGGAATAAAATTTGGGTTGATGTTAAATAAATGTTTCAAATAAATATATGGTTATGTAAAAGTATAAAATGAACTTAAGAAAATTTTAGAGACACATATACACATATTTGGAATGCATGAAGTTGTAAAATGTACAAAAAGAAAAGAAAATTACAAAACAATTTGTATGTAAGATAAAATAAATACTTAAGTTAGAAATAGAAATTAGATGGACATAAGATAAATTATATAGTTATGTAATACTATAAGTAAACCCATGAATAAACTTAAACAACATATAAATAATTGGATTTCATTTAAATTCCAAAGCAAAGACAATGTTATAGTTCAAGTTTAACAAATTTATGTAGATAAATATGAATTAACTTGTATAAGAAAACCAAGAAATAAATCAAACAAATAAAAAAACAAAACAATACTCTCACCTATAAACAAAAGAACGGTAAATGTGCAGATTTGAGCAAACAATGCAGGTAAGGAATAAACAAAAATAATAATAAATAAATAAAATAAAGTAAATACATTAGCTAAACCTATTATCATTAACATGCAAGAAAACAAAAAAAAATATCAACAAACAAAATCTCTCAGCCGAAGTCAACAAGCAAGGATAGGAAGAACATGGCATTAAATGCTAGCATACCAAGTATCTCTAGCCCATAACTAGAAACACTTCCGCCATACCTTGTTGTACAAACCAAACATAAATTATCTCACCTGTACAAAATAATATCACCCTGTAAAACCATCACCAGTAAACTTCTTTTCTCATTTATATCAAGCATCTTCAGTTCGTCCATAAGCTATGCAAAACTGAAATGAATGTTATTTCAAAACTAAAACAAAATTATCAAAACAATAAATCAAATCAGAGATCTAAAGGATTTCAGCTTGCAATTTCAAAACCTGGTTCAGCAATGATGAGCTCTGTTCATCTTCTCCAACATAAGGTGAGTAAACAACCTGTTTTCAAGATTTGAGTTAAATTTAATTTGAGTATGTATGATATGATTTAAGAGTGCTTGGTTGAGTAACTTTTCAGATTTAACTCTGTCATATATATATATATATATATATATATATATATATATATATATATATATGCCTGTTTATTACTTGTTCTCTGTTTTGATTTTTTTTACAAGGTAGAAAATCAACATAGAATTCGACAATCACTTCATTAAATCATCATTAGACTTTGAAGCTTAAACAAAACAAGTTTGTTTTTACTTGATTTAAGATCTGGAGAAGGTCTCCAGTAAAATAGAGCTTTATAGCATCTGAAAAAATTATTTTACAGGGAAAATCTTAACTTTATGATTTATTCAAATGTCTTGAAACTTGAATCTAATTATATAACTTGATTTGTTATCAGAAGATAGGGTTTTTCAATCAAAGATGGAAATTTTTCATTGAGTATGCATAGAGAAATTTGTAGATAATCTGGAAATGATCTTTGATCAATTTCCGGCCATACGTTGAACTGGGGAGGGCGACTTTGTGCATGAGGGTGGAGGAACCTACTGAGATGTGGGGAAAAATCATCAGAGTTGCTCTCGATCAGTGATGTGATGGCGGTGTGGATTTTGGATTTTTAAACCTAAAATTCTGATGGTCGAGAATTTGTGCGCCACGGCCTCATACGAGCACCGAGTGGCTCGTGCCCCTGGGAAGTGGTGGATGGGTGATTGACGAAGTCATGGCTGGAGCTTGGGTCTTCAAATGGTCGGAGGAGTGACGGCGAGACAAGTTTGTGGTGGGTGTCTGGGTTCGAGCTTCTCGAACTACGCTCGATTTTGATCGACGAAGAAATTGAGTTGTTCGTTGATATGTGATCGACATCGAGGTAAATTAGGACTTGTTGGAGGCCTTCTCGATCGCCAGAGAGTCGTCACCGTCGTGTGCACATGTATGGCAGCGGTGGTACACCAGCGTTGTTGAGTTAGCACAGTCTCGAGTGTCACTCGAGAAATCGAGTCGTTTGCTCCGAGTTTAATCGTATGCGTAAGTATTTTACCTGATGCCTTTTATACAATTTAAATTTAAACAAGAGATGAAAAAAAAAGGAGGAGGAGGAGAAGAGTTACAGAGGAATCGGGTGATTTGAGGGTTTAATGCGAAGTGCTACTCGAGTTTTTAACAGGGAAAGCCTCGGGTTTTTGTCAATCTGCAGTATTACTTTATAAGGAAGAAGTTGGGTAAATTTGGTTTCCACAAATTTATTTAAAACATTGTGAACTTAGAAAACATTTAAGAGTTAAGCTAAGATTTTATTCAAGTTTTAATTATTTTAGTCAAAGCTTAGCGATGTTCTTAAATTCCTAATTATTTTAATTAAGAAGTAATTTTAAGTTAAGTGTAAAGTTAATTAACCCTTAAGTTTGTAGTTAATAATAAAATGATTTAAAATTTGAATAAAATCTTTGTGATCGTATAAGATTTAACTCTTATAAATGTATTAAGGTTTGACTACAATTAGTTTAAACTAAGACTGGATATGACTACAAACTTAAATTTAATGATAACTATAGACAAATTTTATTTTTATATAAATGGAACTCCTAATTTGTTTAATCTATAGACAAATTATATTTTTATATAAAGGGATTTCTTATAAAGATGTTTCCTAGTTAAGTCTTTATAGTTCAATCAAATTAACTACAAACTAATAATAAAATATGATAGTATAGAAATTTTCAAACATAAGAAAGTAATAAATAAAATCATTAATATGTATAAATTATCTTTATAGTTAATGAAACATGTTGATTTGAAATCCATAAATTATTAAGTTAATTAGAATGATTAATTATGAAATTGGTTTAAAAGGTTAATTTAATTTGTATGGTAATTAAAGAATGATTTATTTGATTTTAAATTTTAAATTTAGATTAATTTATAATTAGGGATGATTAATAATAATTAATCTAAGATAATTTCTTAAGAAAGTAATTAAGGAAATGTTATTAGTTAATGAAGATAAGTTAACAAGAGATTATTAAGTAATTAAATTAATGTGATTAATTTTGATAATTAATTAGATTAATTAATTTAGATAATCAATTATAAATTGTTTTAAATGAATTACTTAATAAGAGTAATTAAGGATTAATCACTTATTGTAATTAATTTTGGATATTTTGATTTATTAAAGTTAATTAATTACGTAATTGGGTTAAAAGGTTGATTTAACTAATATGATTAATTAAGAGTAATTTAATTTATTAAAGTATTTGACAAATAAATTTATATCAAATGATTTGTAAGTAATAAATCATTATTAGATAATTAATTCATAAGTAATAAATTTACTTGGAAATAAATTGAATTGATTAGGATTAAACGATTAATTAATCCTACTTATAAATGACTATTGAATACTTGACCTTACTTATGAATGATTGTATTGTATGAGATGCCTTGAATTGATAGTCCTATTTGATCTGTGATATTTTGTTCTGTGGATTGAGCTGTATATAATTTATTCATTTATTGATGATACATTTGTATATTATCCATGAATCTGTGAATGAGCGATAAACGTTATAGTTATACCGCTTATCAACTATTTTTCTGTGTTTGATCTGTGATGATTGAATGATGTTGCACTATTGTGTTAAACCGCTGGACCGAACTTATACACACACCAATATGGATTTCACGAGGAAATCGATTAAGTCACGGATTTTGAAATGATTTATAAAATTGAATATTTAAATTCAAATGTTTTAGAAAGGGATTGGGTTTAAAGTGAAAAGCTGTTGAAATGGAATTTCAAAGATGACATTTATTTTGAATAACTTGATTTGAGTTTTGAAATTTAAATATTTTGATTTAAATTTGAATTCTGAAATTGAAGCCTATGATCTGGAAACTAGGGACTAGAGATGTTATACCGATTTATATGGGTTAAACTATTTTAAAGGTACTATTTTAGGAATTTGAATTTAAATTCAAAGGTTTTAACTCGTGAAAATAAAATTGGATCTTGCTGAAACGAAAACTGTTTGTTTTCAAATAATAAAAGCTTTCACATAAGAAATAAACTTCTGATTTGTGTTAAAGGGATTTCAAGTTAAAAATGAAATGACTTTTCCAAGTTATAAAAACGGTTTGAAAGCTATAAGTTAAATCTTTGATTTAAAGATTTAATGAGTTAATCTAATTAAATGGAAATTGTTTTGAAATCCGTGAATGAATCTTTGTGAAATTGGGTGGACTTTATGAATTAAAATCTTTTGTTTAAAGATTTGGAATGGTAATTTGTTTAACCATTTAAAGAAAGTTTTGGGTTTTAAGTTGTGGCTTAATTGAAATCCCATATCCATATGTTTTAAATATTACGCTCATTTATTCGGTTTAGCCTGGAGAGGACCTTGTGTCATATATCTCATTCCGAATAATGATACGTCGATATGGATAGCATTTAAAGACCGTTGGTGAAGACCGGATATTTTCGAAAACGAAAGGGTTTCTTGTCGAATGTCTTTGCATCGAATGGTCCCCGGTATAGAGACTCCATATGTGATGGGAAATCCAAACGTGATTAGGGATTTTCCGGATTGCAAGGACTTCTTTGGAAGTGCCTTCGGTTCTGTTCGAACCCAGAACAGACTTGAATGGATTGTATGTCTGACATTACATTTTGAGATATAAAGCAGATTTCTTTCAAATACATTTCTGTTGGTGGCGGAGAATTTATTCTCTTAGCATTAACACCCTTCTCTGAGACGTACGAGCTCAGAGGTTATGTAGTTGAAGGTTATCAGCGATATATTCCCAACTTGGTAATGTGGCATGTTGAGTGTTGCTGATCATTTGTTGATCAAAGCGTGGCTTTTGTAAAAAGCGTAGCTTTGTGGACGAGACTTCGTCGAGCCTCACAAACCGGTAATGGTCAAAACAGGAATTGTGCGGCAAGGTTTTCCGGGGTAGCTTCCCTAGGGTATGACCATTCCTTCTGGAAAAGGGTAGTATCATGGTATGGAGCCCAGATACTTACTCATGTGGACACACTATATTATTTACTGTGTGATGTTGTTGGTTAAAGAGCTCTCGTTTAAAGGTCCCAAAGGACCGGGGGTGGCATATCTGAGGTTTTGTATATTCCCCGGGAAGGGGGGTAGCCGGCCTTGTTTGGCAGAGATCCGGTTTGGTTCTCGGGGCGTCCCGCCGGAGGCGTTCCCATGTGCAATAGGAAGTTCCTTGGCCTGACCATTTGTTGGAAATTCATTCATCTAATACGGGCCTTGTACGGTTTTAGTTGTATAACCTGCCATGGAATGTGGCGGTAACCTGCTATTGAACATGGTAGCTATACTAGGCATACGATAATGGTCGTATGTTGGCTAAGATTTATATCTTTACTTTCGAAATGATTTTTCCTACACTATGCACTAGTAATAATATCAAATATTTCTTTTTAATGCGTATCAAGCATCTTTGACTATCATAAGGAGAAATCTCCTCCGATTCTGCGTTTTCATTGTGTGTGTGTGCGGGAGGCCTTATGGTAGTCTCATTTCTAAAAAGCATTGCGAATTGATTTTAAAATATTTCGTTGTTTGTTTTAAAAGATAAACTATTTTTGTTGCTCACACCAGTCCCATGACTGATTCAGAGTTTATTGTTTCTTTCCTAAACTCTGGGTGCTCAAATTTTTTTCTACACGGGCAGTCTAGAGTTGGGTTTTTCAGATAGTCAGATTAGTAGGTTATCTGGAGCTAGTTCAGTCTTTGGATGTGGACGAGACTTGTTTGTCTTGGTGAAACGTGATGTTGGTTCGAGCTGCTGCTGGAGTTCTCTTTTGAAGACTCTCTGGAGTTATTTGTTCGTTGCTAATGTTCTATTTTCTTTTCCACTGCTATTCTTTTGTATCTCTGATGTATATTGATATCTATTGGATTATCTGTTGTATCAGATATTGTATCAAAGCTGTATATCAATGTATTATTCTTTTATTCCACTGTGTTGTTTAATTAATGTTGTTATAAGCTCCGGCGAATCGGATTTGAACGATCGAATCTGCGGCATTCGAGTACGATATGAAGTATGGATGTCGATTTTCGAGCGTGAAAAATTCGTATCGTCACATCAATGCATGCAATATAACTTTTATAGATGCATTAAAATAATTACAAAAAACTTCCAAACATCAAATAAATAATAATTAATATTTCACAAATATCAATTAATTTAATTAATTTACAACATTTTATAGATTAATTAAATCGTGCGGATTTTCAAAGAATTCATCATTGCGGTTGTGCGACTCAAAGGTGTAAATTCAATCAACGATTAATACTAAACTATTTGAATATTAACATTCACACGTCACTTAGCAGGTGATGTTTCATTTTGGTCGAATTTATCGCTTACACATCTTTTGATAAAATCCAATTTTACTTATTATAAGCGGTACCTAATAGTGACAATTATGTATATCAATTCACTTTGTCAAAATTATATTACTTTGGATTTATGAAATTTAGTAATGGTCAAAATTTCAATATCATCCACATTCAACTTTATAATCCAAACACAATGTTCTTGGTTCAATAATAATTATTATTATTATTAAACGAAATGCTCTGGCCAAAGACTATGACTTTAAGTTGACTTCAATTGACCATGATATTAACCACTTATAATTGAGGAGACAAATCCTCTCTTGAATAGTGTTTCACTTCCAATGCTTCCATTCGACCCAACTATAGTCGTTCGATGGACGTCATGCCACGATTTAACTATAATCAAAGCGATGCTTTCACATTAAACATCAACAGTATTCTCAAGTCGAAAGAACTGTGTAAATTAGTCAGATCGATATTCTCTACTTGACCTTAGTTATATTAACTAACAGAAAACTATCGAGTGAGTCATTTCATAGTTATCCAATAACTATCAGTACGCAACCTCTTGGTGCCCACAACAATCATGAGTAATACGCTGGCCGACATTTGGAAAGTATTATATACTCTAGTCTCAACGAATACATCAATATCAAGTCTCGATGCATCTTGATTAGGAACATTTAAAACGATATGCTGTTTCATTGTGATAAATTACTCATGGTTACAACACTTTGTAACTACTATTACAAAACATACCATTTGTGGATTTTTCTGTTAAATATACTTTTAATTAAATTGATTGGTCAAGAGTTAGTAACAAGTTACATAATTGCCCCTATGGCATATCCCTAACTCTATCAATCTCCCACTTGCACTTGGGTTCAATTATGGAATCTTATTCCAACTTCTCTAATCCGTTTTCTCAAACCAATTAGGTCAGTCCCTCTGTGAATGGGTATGCTACTACGTTTTAATTATCTACTTTGTCAATCAACTCTCTCCGACGGTGATAAACTGCTTTATCATGTGGAACACTTCAAAGTATGTCTCTTAATATCTAGTGAGCTATAAGTTATGTTTCTAACTATATCATGACATTGTAATCATATAACAATTTTATGAGATTCTCGACATTTGAAATTGGCTAAGTTACAAATTTGTGCACTTATATTTTTATATACATTATCTTTATCGTGGCGCTATTCTAGGCAATGTATTTAGCCTTTTTCATTGAATTAGCCATGGTATTTCATTTGGAACATTTCCAACTTAATGATTCTTCACTTGAATTTATTATTGATATATTATACTCAATATCATTTATGAAGTTCGAGTCTGAACACTTCTTCATAAGGTGTTTTCATTTCTATAAACAATTCTCTAACATTTCATAAATACATGAGAACACTTCAAACAACCATTAAGTAATATCAATTTGGATTTGATATTTTCTTCATGTATTAAATGCATAAACAAATCATGATATCGCAGACAACATAACATGTGTGATAATTCTTATTGCCGATGCAAATGAATCAATCTTACATGTTCCGTATTAAACATTTTAATAAGGTGTCCTTGCATATTATTTGGGACATTCCCGATATCTTTTATACTTACTATAAAAGTCATCATTTATTGATCCAATGCTGAGTATTAAAACAAATAAAGCTGGTGTTAACACAAGTACATCGTTAAAATCAACAACATGTTATTTACTTACAGTTTAGAAATATTAATGTACTTGTTAACGTTCTTCCTTATGAACACACGCTTCATTGCACTTTGACTGAAAATCAAACTATTTGATATTTCTATTAAAATGCTTATTCAACCTTGATGCTTATAAAATGATATTTTCGTATCATTTCTTGGATCGTATCCAAAGACTCACAAATTCAATATCGCTTCCACTGACTTCGAAACATTTTTGGTTAATATATGTAAACAGTTTATTCTAAATCGTTATTTAGACATTTCTATTTCAATACATATGTACCAAAACACTAAGTCTTATCAAGTGATAATTTTGTGAGCAAATCCGAATAGACTTGAGCATGTTGAATATTGAATCTATTACGCTAATTTCAACAATTGAAATTTGTGGTATTATTCTTATCAACATTGCTCATTTAATTCCAACTACATCAGTCTTACTCATAAAGACACAGTCGTGGTTGATGGATCTTATCCCATCAGTTACGACCACCAAAATCTATATCTTGATAGCGTACTTGGAATTCTTTCGCATTTGCGCATCATACCATATAGAGTCAACACTCTTAATGGTTTAATTAAAAAAATCTAGTATTACATATTTTTAACATTATTAAGAAACTCATAGTTTCTCTTCGATGTGCAAGAATACTTATTAGACGTTCTAATGCTATGTGTTCGTTTAGGTTAATTAATTTCATTTCATCTCATATAATCAGTTCTATCCATGAATCGTATCCAATTCCATTTTACTACCAATAATTTCATAAAGAAATTTCTTCACAATGAAATTGGTATATCTTGAAACAATAATTGTTTCTTAGTGCAATAGAATAGGTATTCATAAATTTTTTATGAATTTCTTTATTTATAAAACTGATTTAGTTTTAGTTTATAAAATTATTTTCAAGACATAGATATGTCATCAAATACGTTCATTTCAAAATCCTTTTGGAGAGATTCATAAAAGATCCCCCATGAACAATTATTACGCGGAATCTTTCAAATCGTACAACCTGCCAACTCCTTGACTTAGGATATGTTGGAGTTTCTTATAAACCCTTATCTTGTAAAATTTTATAAATTATTATTCAGATGAAATAATATTAACCTTGTGTACTACCCTTAAAGACATTACCTTATAGAAAGAAAATAACTCAACTTCACTCATAATTAATCATACATTGTCCAACAAAGTTCGATTATTCCTATCAATGCATCATTATGTATCACATGGAGGAGTAACTTTTAGATTGAATCTTTATTCATTTTAGGTACGCTCGGTATATTTTTCAATATACTCAGTCATTCCACCAAATTATTTCTATCACATGTTGTTTCATTTACTTCTATTTTATATCCTATAAGTTTACCATAGACATGTTACATGTGTATCAAATACATACGTCCATGTCGATGATAACTCATTCGTAAATATGATGAAGTACGTGGAACCATTTTGGTATTTGTGGAATTACGATTGCATACACCTATATGTATCAATATGAAGAGTTCATCAACTCTTATGATACTCCCACCAAATGGGTGCATAGCCCTTTATTGTTTGAGATACAATTAACAAGTATCATAAGATTCAAAATCATACAATAAAAATATTTCTCAAAACAATGGCTTAGTCTATAATTTCAAAACTGCTGTAAATAATATTAGATACTTTTGTATTTTCTAATGCATCACTTTTGTTATAAAAAAATAATACTACGTTATAGTTTTATTTCACAAATAATATTCATAATATTCATATTGAAATATAGGCATGTCTATTTTTTTCAGTCGATACTGTAAAATAATCATTATTTCATAAATAATGTATGGTAAGTTTTATGAAAAAAATTATCGTACTATGATGCAATTAATAAGTTCTATATGGCATGCTCCCACTATTTCCACCGTTACTGTAATAGCGTACTAAATTCGAAGGTCCATCATTCACTTAATATAATTTTTTTATTTCATACACTGCAACTATTCACAGTGGAGAGTTTGTTGATCAAATATCTTGAGATCAAATAAATAAATCTCATAGAAAATAATTTTCTGTATAAAAATGCATTACAGAATAGAAATCATATTTCTTATTCTAATATTTAGTATCAATTATTATTATAATTCTCATTTCCAATGTTTCTCTATGAAGTAGAAGTGACTATTCATTCTCTTCATCCCAACTGTACCTTAAATTACATCTATTCTTATACATTCATTTTCCTCTCAAACGGTCAAATTATTCAAAAGAAAACCTTACTACAATATCATAACAAACTCTTTACAAAAGCATATTCGATTATCCTTAACATTTAAGGACATCAAATATGTTGCACTTTAAGTAAACCGATCAAAATGGCAACGATCGAGTTCTTAGATCTATCTTGTAATTTTTGGTTTTATGTTACATTAACACAATATGATCCCTTTTATGATCATTCAAATTGAATACTCGATCTTACACTAAGGTTTATTTGATTTTTTGGATGAACTAATTTCATCAAAATATTGTACATTTCAAACTTTTACCGTTCACCATATAACATTTATATGCAATTATATATGGATCAAATATACATAGTCTTGTATTGCTTTTAGAGTTCGAAACTCATAAAATGCAATATATGGTCTTGACCAAATAAATGCGTAAGTGACCAAGCCATGAATGTATTCAGTAGTTGTAAAATCAGACGCTTGCATGGGTGTTGAAACGTTAACATGCAATAGGAATTTAATGGTGGGTATTATATTTCCATTTGTCAACTTCCAATTTAGTTCATGTGTATATGTTAATTGATAAACATTTATCAATCATATTAAATGTATAAATTTATCATTAGTGTAACAACCCGGTATTTTCAACCATTCGCATCCGCACATGTTGGACTTAAATTGCTCAAAATACCGCGTTGTAAATAAAAATTTGGCAAATCTCAGAATATACAGTAAATAAATAATCACAGATCACAGACACAGAGTATTTAATAATGCAGCGGAAGTAAAAGAAATAGTAGTTCATGAAGCTACGATATAAATATATCAGAGTTACATAAGATATAATAGAAGAAATAGAGTACAACATAAGTCTCAATACATAGAAGTCTATTAATACAAGAGCTGAAAAGGAACAACAGACTGAAAAAGATAAAACCACACAAGTAGATAATCTCCAGCGATTCCAATCTTCAGAAAGTGGAAATCCAAATTTGTGAGTACTTAGGCTGACCCGAGTGTAAATAAAAATACAAACACTTGAGTCAGGACATACATACTTATAAAATGCAAACCAACTCAAGTGAACTGTAGTAAAAGTACAAGTAACTTAAAGGATGCTTGGGACTGTCCATCCTCTAAGGATCCGTTAAACTATTTACTATGTAGTAATATTGCGCTATTATAATAATGTCTATCAGTAAAATAAACTTACTTTAAAATAGCGTTAGGGAGTGACCCAATATTCCTCTTAACACAAATAATGCCAATAGTCTATACAGCACCTGCATATCTCCTGATCGGGAGACTATGAGAAGATACTGCATAGATACGACACAAATAGAAACTCGTAGTAAAGGCTCGATATGGTAGGTGACACGACACACAAGGCAATGCCAGGGTAGATATACCAATTACGACACTCGGGCTGGTGGTAACGCAGCAGCCACATACGCCTACCTCGGAACACATTCCCAAAATCGGAGGGGCGCCCAAACAATCACAAAAGCAATAGAATGGTACGAAGAAATGCGTCCGACTAGAGGAACTACCCCTTTTGGCTCGAAACCGCTCATGTTTCTGCCACCTTATGCCAACTCACGGGAGTTAGGTCCATGTAATATACCTCAAGAACGTCGCCATCATCCTACTTCATTCTGGAATCTCCACCGCGTACACGGTTGTCAAAGTGGTTTTTCGGTATCGACAGAGAGTATGCCCATATCTGATCCCGGTCTCTTTTCCAACCAATCGTCATTATAACCCGCGGTTATAACTTTAAAATAATATTTTATACTTCAAAGTAAAATATCATTTCAATCCAAATCTTTATAAAAATAAAGATTAAATCATTTCCAAACCATTTCAGTATATCAACATACCATATCTTTCGAATTCAAATCTTTATCCAAAATAAAGATCAAGTCATTTCCGAACCATTTTAATATATCAAATATCATATCATTTCCAATTTCATTTTCAAATCATTTTAATATATCAAAATATCATATCTTTTCAAAACATTATTATCAAATCATCATCTGAATGCAAATCCAAATATTCAACTTTAAATACCTTCTAAATTCAAGATAACATTCATTTATTATCCTTTCAAATCACCTTTAAAATGATTTATTTTCCAATTAAATTTATTCATTTAAATCATTTAAAAGTGAAGTTATTATTCTTTCAAGTCAAGTATTCAATTTTCAAAGTTTCAAACCATTCTGAACTCATTTACTCAGTTAAAAACCATAAACATTGAAAATTTCAGCCTTTTGCAGCATTTAAAAAAAGCTGTTACAAGTAACACTTGAAAATATTTTAATTCAGCAAAGACAGCACTTAAAAACTGCTGTTAAAACTCAGTTTTAGTTAAATTTTAGTTCAAACAGCAAAGACGGCATTTCCAAAAATGCTGCAATAGCTCAGGTTTCAAAACAAGGTTTTTTTAATTCATTTCAGTAAAGACAGCAGCCCACTACAGCATTTACAGAGATGCTATAGCAGACATGAGTAAAGTTTTAGCCTATTAGTTCAACTACAGCAACTACAGCATTTCAGAAATGCTATAATAGCTCTTTGAGTTCATTTTCGAAAACCATAGCACTTCTGAATGCTATTAAAAGTGATTTTCATATTTTAGTGTATTTCCAGCAATTAATAAACTTCATTTTAAACCCTTTAAACATTATCAAAAATCAAATTTTAACATTAAAAATACTCTTTCAACATATGATTTTATAAAGTAACCTTTACAGAAAAATCCAAATTTTCAATAATTTCACTTAACAAATTCAAGTGCATAATTTCCTTTTCTTCACTTTTCAACAATAAAATTAACACTTAAACTTTAATTTACCATTTCACAAATTTAATTAAATTTCTAAATTTTTTTATTAACTTAAATCTTTAATTAAAACCCCAAAATTTCACATTTCCAAGTCAAGTTATATTTTCAAATTTCACTTTTAAGCATTCATTTATTTAACCATTTAAATTCGTAGAAAAATCAATAATACTTTAATAAGTCACTTAAATTCAAATTTAAATCAAGTTATCATATTTACCATTTCCCAGATATAATTAAATTTCCATTTTATTTATATAACTTAAATACCATTTTTAACCAAAATTCCAAATTTCCAAACTTAATCCAATTCAACCATTTATTTATTTAACATTTTCCCCTTATAGAAAAATCATAAATCCTTTATTTAAAACACTTTAAAATCTACTTAAATCAAATTATCATAAATTTACATTTAAAACCACTTAAAATTTTATTTGTATAACTTAAAGATCATTTTAAAAACCAAAGTCCAAATTTTCAGATTTAAGTTATATTTAAAAAATTCAATTTAATCATTCATTAATTACATTTTTAACTCATAGAAAAATCATAATTTCTTTATTTTAAAACATTTCAAAATCTGTTTAAATCAAATTCCATAAATTTATATTTTAAAATGCTTAAAAATATCCAAAACACTTTATAAAATAACCATGGGCCTGTATATAGTTTTCTAACCTAGGTCAAGTGATACGGATATATATCATTTCAATCCGCATTTTAAAAAAAATCCGGGTTCTATCATTTCAAACTCATAATCCCAAGTTAAAACAAAATAAATAAAAATCGTTCAGGCCTATCATTTCAGCCCATAACGATTTTTCTCTATTCTAAAGTGCGTTCAGGTATGTATCATTTCAACTTATAGTGAACCTAATCTACAGGGAACTTGCAGTGTGATAAACAGCTATAGAAGAACAGTTAACAACATATAACGATAATAGATGAGATGACATGTAATTTAATAGGTTTAACATCATACATAAATAATCACAAGCAGTTATAGCATCATTTATAATTCTACACATTCAAATGTTGTCGCTTCACAATTGCATAAGTATATAGTGTTGTGTGAGATTTACTCACCTCTAAAGGCTGGAAATAACAAAACCAATGACACAACGGAATCAAAGCATGATGACAAGACTACGGACTTAAGTGGAGAGCAAATCCAAGCTACAAATCTTGTGTTGCAATCCAAACAAAAATCAAAACAAACCATAAATTCAATATACTTTGAAATGATGTAACTTTTAAATGAAAAGAGATTTGAATGTCAAATCTTTTGCCTTGCTTTCTACATTTTCTTACATGGCCTAAGGGATGTTTTGGCTCAGATTTGGACATGCTTTGGCTCAGGTTTGGACCTAGGGGTGCACGGCTACAAGGCATGGCATGTAGAGGAGTTACAATCACATGAATATGAAGAGGCAAGCCAAATAGTGGAGGTTTTGGTCAATGTATTGGCTCGGCCATGTGTAGTTGGGCTCAGCCTTGACATGTTCAGGTCTGTTCAAGGACTGGGTGAGGGGAGGTCAAGACAAGGTGGTGAGGGGAGGTCAAGATAAGGTGGTGATGGTGGCCTATGGTGGTGGTGGTGGTGAACAATGAGGTGATGAAGCAAGGTGTGGTTGGTAATGCTAGTTTTAAGGCATATGTTGGATTTTTGGTCATGGAGGTCTCGGCCATGGTCAAGGCCTGAGGGGTAGGTGGTAGTGGTGGTAATAAAGCTATGGTGCAGGTGGTGGCCATGACAATCAAGAGGAGGCTGAGCAAAAGAGTGGAGAGAACAAGGCAAAATACATAAGAAAAATAGGAAGAAAAGGAAGAAAATAAGAGGAAGACATTACCCAAAATGTTTGAAGCCGTGAATAAAATGAAAGAATGGTTTCTTGTGTGAGAAATAGGATGAAAGTCACGGCTACTCAAAACAAAATACACGGCCAAAGCAAGTAAATGAGGGGTTATGGCAAATAAAAGGACATTGGAGATGAAAAGACTTAAGTTAATAAAGCTTTTAAAACCTTTCTATTTCTTTTTCTTAAATTCAAATAAAACAAAAATATAATTCAGAAAATACTTTTAAAAACCAAAACAAAGTGAAATAAAATGAAAATAAATAGTTAAATTTAAAGAAAATA
Organism: Allium cepa; assembly: GCA_030765085.1. NCBI lineage: Eukaryota > Viridiplantae > Streptophyta > Magnoliopsida > Asparagales > Amaryllidaceae > Allium > Allium cepa. The sequence goes on from CM060928.1 coordinate 596,329,375, forward strand.
GAAAAAGAATAAAAGAAATTGCTTAAAAATTCAAAACAGGGTTCAAAAATTTCAAATAAATCATCACTGGCTTGGAAAAATATCTACTTCATTTTAAAAATATGCTAAAGCAAAATTTTAAAATAAAATAATTTATTTATCACTCTAAAACGAAATAAATAATTAAATTGGAGAAAAATAGAAAAAAAAACTAAAGAAATTGCTTTAAAATTGAAAACAAGGCATGAAAATTACAACAAAATTACCATTAACTCTAGAAAAATTCCTACTTCACTTTAAAACAAATAAAATGTCAAATAAATAAAATAAATGAGGAAAAAAATAAAGTGGAAATTAGAATAAAATAATATCTTGATAAAATAGGAAAATAAATAAAGAATTTCTTTAATTAATTGAAACTGGAAATTAAAAATTTTAAACAAAATACAACTGACTCTAGAAAATGTCATTTACACTTTCAAAAATGTTTTTAAACCAAAATATATACAATACATGTTATTTACCCATATAAACATAAATTAGAACATTACATGACCAAATAAAATATTATTTATATAAATTAAAATAAACAATTTGTTAAATACAACAAATTTGACACAATAGTTAAAAAGGCATAACTTTCACATTATATATCAGATTTCAACGAAACGAAAAGCAGTATTCTTAAAATTTTATTTACTTTCATAATAAAAGATAAAATTCAAATTTTAGAACTTTCAAATTTTAAATTTAAAAGTCAAAGTTGACCATATTGACCAAAATACACTTTTTTGTAAAATATTATATTTAATCATGTTTGGAATTCTAATTCACATCAAAATCAAATTTTATATTTGAAATAACAAAATTGTCTAAATTAAATAAATACAATAAAGTTAAATCAAAATTCAATTAAAAAAAATTACAAAATACAGGGTTGTTACAATTAGAGATAATTATAACATTATTTAACTTATGTTCTTACAATAATAGAAAGGTTAAATGTTACCATTTCATTTTTCTAATAAGGCACCCACTAATCTTTTATATTTCTCAAATCCTAAGATGAAGCATAGAAGTCTTCCGACTTCACTAGTGCCTGTTAGGACTCGTCTATCTTGGTATTCTGACCTTAAATTTGCTCAACAAATCATAGCCCTACAAACGATAGATAAATCTATATCGATTGTATCACATAGAACTCCTAACCTATTTTTTCTTTGTCCTAATCTCATTTCGACCTTGAGTTTTCTCAACAAATCAAAAGTGGTTATTCACTCATACCTACTACATCATGACAGCCTAAGTATAGTATATATACCTTGAGTTTGCTCAAGAAATACATATAGTTATCTTACATCGTCTATTCAATATATTAATAATACTACAAACAACATACCTAACTTAAGTTTTCTTAACAACTAAGGAACATGCACGTAATTTACTAATATATATATGTGTGTGTGTGTGTGTGTGTGTGTGTGTGTTAGATAGCAACATTATATTGAAGACTCATAATCTTTCGTATATTATATTGAGTGATATCGACTGAGGAATAATGTATTTTTATGAAATACCCTCATGACTGGAGTATCAAACACATCAGAAATCACAGTATACGTACATTTACATATGTATACATTTCTTAAGTCTATTTGGGTTTCTTAAACGTTCCACCTTTAGTTTATACACTCATATTATATAAGTTTCATCATTATATAACTTTTATTTTTTAATTGGATTATACAATAATATTATGTATAAAAATTTATTAATTAAATCTTATTTAATTAATTTTTAATTAATAAACTTTTTAATCAATTTTAAATTAGTATTTCAATACAATTTTTATATTGGACATATCTATTATAACATTTATAGTGTATACTGTAACCTTTATAGTATAACACATACATCTTATATACGCGTATTTTGTATTTAATTAATTAACCTTTAATTAGTTTATTTAATTAAACAGTTTTAATTAAATTATATCAATTTCAAAATTTATTTTACATACATGTATACTTATGTTATCTTAACACTTTAAACTAACATAACATATATCAACATATATAATACATGCATAATATTATTAATTAATTAACTCATTTTATTAATTTATTTTATTAATCTTATTAATAAATTTTAATTTTGAAATTAATATTTAAACAGTTTCAAACATTTTGAAAATTTCATTATCTTTTCAAACATTTTGAAAATTTGTGTTATATTATAGCCTTTTATAATAAACATGTTTCTATTTCAAATTTAAAATCTTGTCTCAATTTTCAAAAATATTTTCAAAATTGGTTCAAGGCCTAATTCAAATTGGGCCGTTTCTATTAGGGGCAACCTTTTGGTTCACATCACCTTTCAGGCCAGGCAGGTAACCAGGTAGGACAAGGTACCTGATTATCCAATTCCAATCCTAGACATCACCTTTCTAAATATCGTACTAAGTGCACAATTTTAATTAGTTAGCCCTAACATGACTAAGTTGAACCGCATAGGCTATTGGGAACTGATACCATTGAAGGAACTGGGTCGGCAAGTAGCGGAAGAAATGAGTGAATTTCAAAAAAATTAACCATTTTGAATTTTTAATGGGCCTATGCAGTCTAAATTCATTTAGAAATTTTCTAATTTTCTTTTAAATAAAATCAATTTTATTTAACTTCATAAACAAAGTTTCACTCCAATTTAATGTGCATATAAATTAGAGTATATCAAATATACTCTTATGTATAAATTTGTGTATAACGTTTAACTTTCAAATTTATTTAGAGAAAGAAATATTTTATTTCTTTTCTCTTAATCTATTCAATCAATTAGGAGGCATAAATTTATTTAGAGAATAAAACTTTTTATTTTCTTTGTCTTAAATTATTCAATTAATGAGGATCATAAATTTAGTTAGAGAATAAAGCTTTTCATTTCTTTCTTTTAATTAAATTAAATAATTGATTAATAAAATAACAATAATGACTGATCTAAATATGACATGAATTGTAATTATATATTCTTAGTATGTGCAAGTGCAACATACATGGAGTATGCATAGTTAGTGGTAATTGATATGTATATATAAAATAAACAAGAACAATTTGAATGGTTATTACATACAAATTGAAATGGAAATAAATAAGGATGACAAGTGTGATTGATATAGTTTTTCTTTTAGTAAACTTAATTAATGCACCATATTAATGACAATCCGTAGATACCATAATGCAAGAATATGGAAGGTAAACAATGAATTGTATGGATACATTACTATCTTAGTTAAAAAAGAGAAATGATTTCATAGTATGACAATATATATGTAAAGGAAAATAAATTTTATATGAACATATACAAGTAGATCCAAACACGTATATATGAAATTCAATCAAAGCTTTTTAATAATATAAATTACATAGCTGTTACAGTCAATTTCAAAACTTTGATTTGTTGTTAAAATTCCTTTTACTCATATGTAAATATCTAATGCAATAAAAACTGCAAGTGACACATGCGAACATGCATGCATACATACGTGTATTAAAATTCAAAACTAAAATTAAACTTTTTTATGAAATCTTAAAACATAAATCTACAATTGAAACATTGTATTGATTCCATATAAATTTCATTTTTAACTTTAAGTATAATTCAATCAATCAACATGAAAATGTAAATACCCATATTTAAAGAAATGGAATTTAAATTAAATGTTAAAACATAAAAAAAAATAAAACATTGTATTTTAAAATATATAGATTTAGTTTCACTTTAACAAAGTAAAGAAAAGCAGCTAATCAATTCGAACATGTACATTCAGTTCTATAGAATTACAATTAAATTAGAATGTTTAAAAAGATAGATCTACACTTAAATGTTGTTTTAAAATATAAACAAATTTAGTTTTGATCTATCAAATGAAAAATCAAACATATCATTCAACAAATAATTCAATCTTCATAAACAATTTTTAATTAAGCAAGACAGTAATACATCATACAAATTATAAAAGTCAAATTAAATTAACATCAAACATTGCAAAATCACTATTTATATATAGAAAATAACATATTTTGCTACCCAATCCTTAAAACGCATCTTGTTGATGTTGCCTTTGATTTGCACCTTGAATGAAGAATGCTTTTACATCCGATTAACCACCTTAGGATTTTGCCTAGAAATCACATCTTGAATGATTGTATTTTCTTAGATCTTCAAGATCCACATCCTGTCATTGCAAGAGATGAATGAACCAATTTTTTTTATTTGATCTTTTTATTTGGAGTTGAAATAGTTTAGAAATTCGTTTTTTTGTTCTGCTAAGAGAATTTAGGAGGAGAGAAAGAGAAAGAAACAATCAGAAAGAAAATGAATTGTATGTGCAGAATGAATTAGAGAATATGTTTTATTTGAAAGAATGAAACTTTTCTCATTCTTTAATTAAAACATTCCTAATTAATTCATTTGATTGTTTCTCTCTCTCCAATCCTTTCTTTACACGCGTGTACATAAAATTTTCATAAATCATGTCATCAAATGACATAAAATTTCCATATATCATTGCACGCAATTATCTGTAAATTACATCAACATTGTATATCAACGCGTGCAAATATAACTTTTATAAATGCATTGAAATAATTACAAAACATTCCAAATATCAAATAATTAATAATTAATATTTCTCAAATATCAATTAATTCAATCAATTTACAACATTTTATAAATTAATTAAATCGTTTGTTTTTTCAAAGAATTCATCATTACGGTTGTGTAAATTCATTTTGTGATTGTTGTTGAAATATTTGAATATTAACGTTCACATGCCACTTAGCAGGTGAAGTGACATTTTGGCCAAATTTACCGTTTACACATCTTTTGGTAAAATCAAATTTTACTTATACGCGGTACCTAATAGTGAATATTATTTACACCAATTCATTTCATCAAAACTATATTGCTTTGGATTTATAGAATTTTGTAATGGTCAAAATTCCAAGATCATCAACGTTCAACTTTATAATCCAAACACAAAGTTTTTGGTTCGATAATAATAATTATTATTAACCGAAATGCACTGAACAGGGACTTTGATTTTAACATTACTTCAGTTGACCATGATATTAACCTCATATAACTGAGTAGACGGATCCTCTCTTCAATAGTATTTCACTTTCAATGCTTCCACTCGACCTAACTGCAGTCATTCGATGGAAGTCGTGTCACAATTTAACTATAATCAAAGCGGAGCTTTCACATTGAAGACCAATAGTATTCTCAAGTCGAAAGAAATGTGTAAAGTAGTCACATCAATAATCTCTGCTTGACCTTAGTTGTATTAACCAACAGAAATCTATCGAATGGGTCATTCCATAGTTATCCAATAACCATCAGTTTGTAACCCCTTGGTGCCCACAACAGTCGTGAGTAATACGCTGTCTAATATTTGGAGAGCGTTGCATACTCTAGTCTCAATGGATACATCAATCGAATCCAGCCTCAACGCATCTTGATTAGAAACATTTAAAATGATATATTTGTTTCATTATGATAAGTTACTCACGATTACAATATTTTGTAACTACTATCACAAAAATACCATTTATGGATATTCTATCAAATATAATTTTAATTAAATTGATTAATTAATATAACCACATTATATGAATTATATAATAGAAAGAAAACACATTTATTTTAAACAAGATTGGTCAACGAATTAGATATATGTAAGAAATTACATAATTATCCTTGGGCCACTAACTCTATCAATCACGGGTTCCTTCCATTAGTGTGGGTGATGTGCATGAGACTAGAGGAAGTTCGGTTCAAGATGAAGCTAAAAGAAATTTAGGCGAAGTTATACATATTCGGGCCAGTCGTAGGACTATTAGGCCGTCCGAGAGGTATAGTGATTGGTAGTATATGAACTTTAGCCTTGGTGATCAGTTTGATTATGCCCTCCATGTTGTTCATAATGAGTCATTTGACATTGAAGAAGCTATAAAGTCGAGTGATAGGTCAAAATGGATATGCTCAATGGAAGATGAGTTGGAGTCATTAAAAAAAGACTTGGGATTTGTACCTCCTCCTTAAGAAAGCCGAACTATATGTTGCAAGCAGGTATTCAAGTTAAAGGATGATGCGAAATACAAGGCTATATTAGTTGCTATAGGGCTTTCACAGAGGAAGAGAGTGAGGTTTGATGAGATATTTTCTTCCATAGAGGCATACCTCCATCTGCATTTTTCTTGTTGTTGTTGCTACTCATGATTTTGAAGTTAGAGCAACTTGATGTGAATGTTGCTTTCTTACATAGTGACTTGGAGGAGGTTATTTATATAATGCAACCAGAAGGATTTTTCGTAAGTGGAAAAGAGAAATATATTTGCTAGTTAAAGAAGTCACTTTATGAACTTAAACAGTTACAAGAGATTCGACTTTTTTATGCTTTCACTTGGTTTTAATCATAGTACCAAAGACACTTGTGTATACTTTAAGTATTTAGAGAGCGGTAGTTGGAAGTATTTACTCTTGTATGTGGATGACATGTTGATTGTTTCCTAGGATAAAACTGAAATTGATAATTTGAAGATGAAACTAAAGACGAAATTTGAGATGCAAGACCTTAAGCAAGGAAAATTTTGGGTATGGAAATCTAAAGAGATAGAAAGATAGAACTTTTGAGGCCCACTCAAAAGTTTTATTTTAGGAAGGTGCTTGCTCGGTTTAGTGTGGAAGGAGCAAAGACAATTAATACACCCATATCTTTGCACATACAGTTTTCTAATAAAGGCTCTCCGATCTCGAAGAAGGATAAAGGTTACATAGAGAAGGTGCTTTATGTGAGTGCAGTTGGTAGTTTGATTTATGTTATGGTTTGTAATAGGCTTGACATTGCACAAGCCATTGGATTGTTAGTAGATGTATGACAAATTCAGGAAAGACGCGTTAAGAGGCGGTTAAAGTATATTTTCAGATATCTTAAAGGACCTCTAGACCATGGCCTTTTTTTATGGCAGAGATAGAGATTTTAATTTGGTAGGATTTTATGATTCTGACTACGCCAACGTTAGAGATCAAAGAAAGTCAACCTCATGTTACATGTTTACTCTTAGAGGGATAACTATTAGTTGGAGAGCGAGATTGCAGGTCATTGTTGCTTTGTCTATTACAGAGACATAGCTTATAGCTGCTGTTGAAGCGACTAAGGAGACATTGTATTTAAGGCTGTTGATGTGTGATTTATGCTCCGTGTATGATGGAGTAGAAGTGAATTGTAAAAGTCAAAATGCAATTCATTTAGTTGAAAATTTGGCTTTCTGTTTAAGAACGAAGCACATAGAGGCGAGAGAATCCTTTTTTGTCTCAATGAATGAAGATAAGCTAATTTGTTTTCGAAAGGTTCACATAGAGAAAAATACAACAGAGATGTTCATCAAGTCATCGCCTCTTGAAAGTTCGAGCATTGCTCGAACTTGATCCACTTATTAATGTGCTAGGTGCCACATGGTGGTATGGGAGAGAGAGAATTGGTAGGTTGGGACGTTTATTTTCGTTGAGAACATTGATAGGTCCTATACGGAAAGGATATATTTAAACACTTTGTTGGTGGACATTGGCATTGTTGAAGTTCATTGAAAAATGTAATTGATGATGACATTGTCGAATCTCATTGGAGAAGTATCCATTGTGTTCGAGACTGTTCAGAGTATGAAGGTGTAGATGGAGTTAGATGACTTTGTTTGAAGATATATATGTAGTGTTGAAAAAAGTGATACAATATATATTGGGTTTTGATGTTTTGTTTAGTCCATGTAATAGAAATAATAGCATCTCTCTATAATCTTTTTATAAGTATAAATAAAAATTATTCTCTCTCGGTGATCGTACACTATCATATCATATTGATAGTGAAATCACTTTAAAAAATTTGGTGTGCTTCCTTTCATTTATTATTATAATTGGATAACGTCAGTTTTATCGTAAACAAAACCGAATAATTTTATTTGTTTGTTTCACCTTTTCTATATTTGATCCTATTTATTTTCTGCATATAAACCCCAACAAGTCTTTCTCATACCTTTTATGCAGACAATATGTCTTTAGATTGTTTATCTTTCACATCTGTTGATCGAATCGCATTGGCATCGATTAATATATATATTTTTTAACTTATTGGAAAATATATTGAAATCATATTCCAAATTAAATTTTATTATCACTATAATAGCACATTACATGATATATTATACTGTAAAAAAAGGGTACAACTCATATTGAACACTGCAACTTCCACCGACAACTCTACCTCCTCTTCTTCCTCCGCAGCAATTAGGAAGGTCATCGATTGCCATTTTCAAGCATTTTGCGCAATCCTCGCTAGCAAGATCTCTGGTGCATTGAACTAATCCATAAAGCTTTTCAGGCATTCCATTAATATCCATCTTTTTAGTCGCAAAATATTTTGGTGAATAAGGTGCTTCTGCCTTCAATGAACTCATCATCTCCATAACCTCTCCATTAAAATTATGAACTGCCGATGACACATTGTTAGTGTTTACCAAGGTGAATTGATGCAGACTATCAATTTGTCCGAAAAATGTAGTGCTGGAGTATCGTAGATGACAATTGTCAAACATGATAATAGCTTCATTTTTGTTACGACATGTGTTATATAGTTGAAGATATGCTGTTTGAATGCATGTGTTGCATGTTGTAGAGTTTGCATCACCTCGGCAAAGAGCGATAGCGTTTACTTTATCAGCTAATTGACCCACTGAGCTAAGCGAAAAACCAGCGCATGGAGTCGATGATACAAGTTGAGACATGGATTTGTTCAAGTTTCCTGCAAATTGATTGGTATAACCGTTGTTTCTGGTGCTGGAACATGATTTATATAGAGGATCAATTGCTAATATATTATGAACTACTAGAATAAATGAGAGGGAAAACAAAGTGTGAAGAGAACGCATAATGGAAACTTGTAGTGTATGTGATTTGATTTTATTTTAGGTAAGATGGTGTGTAACTTATAGGCAAAAAATTTTAAAACGAAAATAATATAAAATGGTGTGTGAGCTTGACAATATCACTAATAAAAATTGTTGAATTGATCCGGCCATGGCCTACTATAATTTAGAGACATCAGATTGTTGAATGATCAAAATTATCAAAGTATAGTTTTATTATTTATCTTTGATTTTGACAGGCTTCTTAATTAATTTCTTTCCTGGTAGAGTTGAATCAGTTGATTATGCTCATGTACAGTTGATTGAAATTTCAGATTGATTCTTTGCCGGTTGATTCTATGCCGATTGATAACACATATTTTCACAATTATGGTAGATATCATTGATGTTGCTTCTATTGAAAAATCTGTTTGTGTTGATTGCAAGCATGCAATTTAAATTGTTCGCGAATTGTTTTCGCTATTATGACCAAGGGAGACATCATGCATTGTTAATTTCCATATTATGGATGATATGGTTTATTGAATTTAAAATTCAGTTGATTTAGATTCCCCACCCAGTTCATAGTACAAGCTATCTCTTTTACGAAGGTGTTGCAGGGTCGATATTGGTGGAAGCAGTGGAAATGATAAAGCAGAGAGGAGGTCCGTCCCTCGTCTAAAAAATGCTAATGATATGCACATAAATCATGTGTACAAGGACACTTCTAGAAATATAAATTTAGGCTGAAATATTCTAACCAAGAATAAACTCGCTTATCTTTGTTAAATTTTCTATGTTGAGGAAAGAGTTATTATCATTGTTGTTCATCTACCTTGACCGGTGGGCATCTTTTAGAAGAAGTAACAATCAATTTCTTCAAATTATTAATGATAATTTACTACCAAAAACAAAGCTCATGTGACCAAAATATCAAGTTTTTAAAGGAGAGGGAAAGAATTAAATCACAATGACAACCTAAACTTCTTTTAATAACTTGGAATATGTAATCTGAAGTCTGCATAATTTCTTAGAAATTTAAGAACAGCTGGGTATTTAAAAAGTGGCCATTTGCTGCACTTTTAATTACATGCAAAAGATATCCAACCCTCAACGATCATTGAAGTTGAAAATGTGAGATATCTATAAACATACATACATATACATACATATATGTATGTATGTATGTATGTATGTATGCATGTATGTATGTATTTATGTATGTGTGTGTAATTTAAGAGATCATATATAGTGGCGTAGCCAGAAATTGAGACTGGTGTGGTCACAATTTGAAACGATTTGTGGGTTCCAGAACGAACCTTTGAATTTTATTTTTCCTACATTCTTTTTGGCCAGTTATCAGAATACTACTCCTTTTATAAAAATTGTAGCTTAACTACTTTCATTGGATAATATCAAATTCAGTTTAAATTTGACATACTGAAATTTTATTCTTTTCACATTCATGGTTGGAATGTTCCTTTACAGCATTTATGATATAAAACGAAAAAACTTGTGTGGTGATACTATATTTGGGAATTAAATAAACAAGTACAAGAACATTAATATGCATTATGACTAAATGTCATATTTTCTATTTTGTTTGACATAAAATTTGTACCAAACTAGATTTGGACCAAAGTAACTCCATCTTAGTTTGATTTAAAGTGGTTGATTAATCTATTAACTTAATGACTGCTTATGGCCGGCTGGCGGTTACTAGAATGGCAAAAAACAAAAACAAGTACTTGATCAACTAAAGTTAATTGTTAAAATTAACTTCATATTTGTTGATTACAAAAGTGATGAAAATGTTTGAAAATTTGTAAAGATCTGTGTCACAATATCAATTGAAACTAAACTATATATTCCCAATTCATATTGCATCCTTTGATCTCAAATACAAGACTTTTCTTGTTTTCCAAATTTGTAAAGATTTGTGTCTCATCATCAGTTGAAACTAAAGTTAATTTTATTCTAACACCAAACACTATATTTCAGAATTTGACAGTAGACTATACTTCATTTTCAAGTAGCGAGCTACAAGAACTCTAGTTGCGAACCCAAAGAATTAGCCACATTCAAATTTAAAATAAATTTAACAAAATTCAAGCAGCAAACTCAAACAACTTACCCAATTTCGAACTCAATACAAATAATAAACACAATCAACATTAATCAAACTCAACTCAAACTGAAAACAACTTGATTTTCGAATTACCTATGAGAGATGGAGGTTTTAGGCAGAGGCGGGTTATATGTGGCTTCACCTCACAAAGTTATACGTGGCTTCACCTCTGATCATATGTGTGTGTAAGGAGCGTTCAATAGCACCACAAACAATGCAACACCCCTTTAGATCCCTAATTTCCATCACAAGCTCCGAATTAAATAATAAAGCTATTGTTATTTAATTTGGAGCTTGTGGTGGAAATTAGAAGGCTAATGAGCTGTTGCACTGTTTGAAGTGTTATTGAACGCTCACATACACACATGTGCGTATGTGTTTATATATATATATATATATATATATATATATATATATATATATATATTACTTTTACCATCAAGTTTTCTATTTCGTTTTTTTTTACCTTTTTAGAAAAATACTTGAATACAAGCCAATTTATAACTTAGCGATCGAATTATAAATGAATAATGCAATGATGTAAATCAGGTTAGCGGAAGGGGTGTTAATATTTTTAAACATTCTTTGGGTCCTTTCAATCAAATATGCCAACATATTATAGCGTTGATAGTATGGTATAAAGTTCTATATATATTATGTGTTACATTTAATTAAATCTGAGATTGTTCTAGTGGTGGTTAATGTTGAGGTCAGTGGTTGACAAGTTGAAATTAAAAATGTTGACTTTTCTGTAATTAAAGAATAATCAAGGTGTTCTCTATGAATAAATTGAACCATTACAATTTGTTGACAGACTTGCAAAGTTGAGTTAATAACTTTATAGGATTAGAATTAATCATTTGTTGAATCTTTGAATTGACATAGTGTTTGTTGATACTAGAGGATGATTTCAACTTTATTTGGCACTTGCTAATTAATGTATTTCCATGTTCTTTAAGATGAGATAGATAATACTTGAGTTTATTTTCAATTTTTTAATAGTTAGTGTAAACCGATAATTAAACTTATGCATGTATATAGCATAATATCCCTGGAATGCTATTGCTTTTAAACCAACCTTCGATTTTGGATCATTATTGTCTTGATATGAAAAAATGAATATCATTATGGGTAATTGTCATGATACAAAGATAAGAGTAGAAAACCTCATGCTGTAGCCTTGCAGACCATCAAAAGAATATTATGCAGTAACAGTGGTTTTAAAATAGAACTTAGTTTCCCAGAAGAAGAAAAATCCACCTCTACCATTAATTTCTTATAGCCTGCTGCTATATTCAAGGTTTTCCTGTCTTATAAAATTCCTAAATATAGTTTTAATTTAAAGACATTTCTTCAGAAATAGAGTAAGAATTTTGATATATATTTTATTATAAAAAGTCTTGGCCGTCTCTATTAATCCTCTGCATCATCTCAATTCTTAATTTACTGAAGGTAACTCTTTCTTTAAAGATTATAATTTATGCTACCTTTTTGAATACTTGAAACATTGAATATCGATATGTGATTTGATATATGCAAATGGAAGGTCCATTGGCGCAAAATACAATTATGTAGGAAAAAGATAGAGCAACATTACATATTTCATAGTATTTATATCACAGATGGAACTCGAAGAAGAAGGTGAAGATTACAAGCTTCCCAAAGATATTGATTCTGATTCACCTCTTGGCGTGAAGAACATGCACTCTTTCCAACATATTGGGTCCATAGCAACTTCTGCTCCTCCCAATTTAACAAGAAATAAATTTATGACAAGCATTTCAGTCGTTATTTTGAAACCAAAAATCAATTTATTGTTACCATTTGGGCCTTTGGCGATCCTTTTTCATCTTTTCACAGGAAAACATGTATGCTTAGAGATTCAACTGCTTTACATATTTTACTGGAAATTATTTATTGACCAAATCCCTATTTATTTTTTATTTTTTTGGCTTTCAGGGATTAGTATTCTTTTGTTGCTTGCTTGGTATAGTTCCATTAGCTGAGCGTTTAGGTTATGCAACCGAGTAAGTTATATTGTTTTGCCAAAAATTAGGATTCACTGCCAGTTTTCTCCATCTATGGCATACAAAGAAGAGTGATACATATCTATTTAAAATAACATGTTTCTCCATAATGCAGACAGCTCGCGTTCTACACTGGTCCAACAGGTATATACGGTAAATTTTAGTTCATCAATACATCTAAAAACGATGGTTAATCCATCCATAGTGCAGTTGGAGGCCTGCTTAATGCCACATTTGGAAATGCAACAGAGATGATAATATCAGTATACGCAATGAAAAGAGGATTGATCCGTGTGGTTCAACAGTCATTACTTGGTTCCATATTATCAAACATGCTCCTAGTCTTAGGCTGCTCTTTCTTTGCTGGTGGAATTGTGCATTCGGAAAAAGATCAAGTTTTTGACAAGGTAGCGCTCTGAGAAATATATAAGGTACATCACATGTGATTCTTTGAAAATATCGGTTTTCTATTCTTTTGATTTTTATTGTTATTTGAACCAAATTTACAGGCTAATGCCTTGGTGAACTCTGGGTTGCTGTTGATGGCTGTGATGTGTTTAGCATTGCCTGCTGTGCTTCATTTCACACATTCAGAGAAGAGAACTGGAAAATCTGAAGTTGATCTTTCAAGGTTTAGCAGTTGTGTGATGCTTGTTGCTTATGCTAGCTATTTGTTCTTTCAGTTAAGTAGTCAGCGTAATCATGAATACAGTCCCATTGATGAGGTAAGTTGTTCAATCAATCTTTTGATCTCAATAGTTTTACATTCATATGTAGATAAGCTTCTGTTTTTATTTGGATATGCACAAAATTGAAATAGTTGCACCAGAAATAGTCCTGGACTACCAGGATTAGTATTAATTATCTTTTATAAATTTTTCTTTAAACCGAAGATAATTTAATGGAATTGTAGGAAGGAGCACATAATGAAGATGAAACTGACTCTGATGAAGAAGAGGAAGTGCCAGAGATAACACAACGTGAAGCAATTTTGTGGCTTGTAGTTTTAACATTTTGGGTGTCCGTATTATCAGAATATCTTGTTAACGCTATAGAGGTAGTCTACTGACAAAAATACTCTTTAAATTTTCAAAACCATACTCTCTTTCTAACATAAATGTAAACATTTGTACTTGGTTTTCTATTTTAGGGGGCATCTGAGTCACTAAATATTCCACTGGCATTCATCAGTGTGATTTTGCTACCTATTGTTGGAAATGCAGCTGAGCATGCAAGTGCCGTAATGTTTGCTATGAAGGATAAACTTGTAAGTGCATCGAGTCAAGCTTAAACCCAATTTGTAGTAAAACTGTTATTCATTTCTTTGTTATCCAGGATATCACGATCGGAGTAGCAATCGGATCGTCCACTCAAATAGCAATGTTTGTGGTAATCTCTTGTAATATTGATATTTTATTTTTTTGATATTTCATTTCTCAAACTGCAACGGTTTTTCAAATTTAGATACCATTTTGTGTGGTCGTTGGATGGATGATGGGAAGGAAGATGGACTTGAATTTTCAATTATTTGAAACGGCTAGTCTTTTTATTACTGTGCTTGTTGTGGCTTTCATGCTTCAGGTCAGTAACAAGCCTAAGAAAAATAATATGTAAGGAAGTAGATATTATAATTGGTTAAGTGAAATACAGTATCAGTGTCATGATTTATAATTTTTATCCATATGCAGCATAATGATTATACAGACCTGTCGACATATATATAGTGTCATATTCGCATCTTTTTCAGATATCGGATACTGGCATATGTGAATGTTGGGACATATTGAATGTTGGCATGTAGGTTGAAAATTAATGAATTTAAAAGATATTACTAGAAAGTTTTAGTTTAAATAGAATTGTTTTGGTCCTATCAATAACATGGTGATAAAATATAGTTTTGAGTAGTGAATGTGTATTTTATTTAATATACATATTATATAGTTTATTATATTGATTAAACAATAAACATGCGTTTATTATACTAAAATATAAATAATATAAACTACTATGTTGAAAAGAGTTGTATTGGTTACCATTAGACTATTTTCGTTCTTCCATTTAGATACGGTTGGTAGGCGAATTTTAGATTTTTGGACAACCATTGAGTGGGTTATCGGGCTCTGACTTAAACAGTTTATTACTTTGACTTTTTGTGGAAACAATGTTATTATGGTTGTTAATAACTTAATATTCATCAATTGCTGGAAACACATGGACATGCACAAAACCTGATATCTTACATGCACAAAATTCTGATATCTTATACACATCATTTATCTCAGGATGGTACTGCGCACTATTTGAAGGGGCTAATGCTTATGTTGTGCTATGTCATAGTCGCCGCAAGCTTCTTTTTGCATGTTGACCCTTCCGTGAGTAAGTTATAAAGTACCATTTAATTTATATAATGTTAATTAATTAATGATGCTATTGATTTTTGGTTTAAACACTATACTGAATTTGGACTAAATGATGTTCATTTTTTCCTGTTAATCAAATCAAACCACTTAAAATGTAATTATTTTTTGTTTTAACAGGTGTTGTTGGTTAAAGATGCACTCTCAGTGATCTCATAGCAATGAAAACATGATGACGAAAATTTGTATATTTATCCAGTAGCAAGTAAAAGTAACTTTCTGAAGCATGACTATATTCCTTGCATCATACGTTTGAAGTCAGTAGTTGGTTCATCTGTCCGCAGAGGATGAAAGCATTTTATCATGTTGAAGTATTTTGTGCAGTACCAACGTGGTAGGGAGTAGAAATTTTTTATATTATTATTATTGTTGTTGTTTTTTTTTTTTTTAAGACTTGATGATTATGGACGATCATATTGGTTGTGATATGGGCTTAGATTTTGCATCTTCCCGTACATTGTCCCGTTTGAGGGAAACGCTTGTAAATGGAATATATTACACTTGCTGTACATAGCTACACTTATGCCTATCCAGGTAATTATTTTTATTCTTAATTTTTAAGGCCCCAACCGTTTATTAATTTTGTTTAGCGCTATTCTTTTATCATCCAAAGTGAGGACAATCCCACGTCAAATTCTTTATAAAAAAGTGTGTATAAATAGTGATACAAAATATGGTAAAACGTGCATAAATCTTTTTAATGGATGTCTATATAGCAGAATGCTAAATCACTCCCCAGCGAGTAAGTGTTATGATACTTAATCAACCATTGGGTCCTACAATAAAAGCGGGCTCCGCTGGACCACTGCTACCCCTAAATTATTAGCAGAACTGCATATTCTTACAAGATAAACTTGACCTCCCCGCTAACATTAATATACTGTTCCTATGTCTCGTAAATCTGTTTGAACTCAATATCCTGAAAATCTGAAGTTCAAAAACCTAAATAAAAACAATACAAAACAAAATAGAAACTTGCAAAAAAAAAAAATGTACTATTTACATACACGTAAACACTTTCTCATCTATTTATCCTTTCACCCAGTCAAATATTTCATTCATTCACTCATAGTTGTTGAATTTGGATGATTCAAATATTTGGTAAAGAAGAAAGAAATTGATTAATTGATTCAATCAAATCAATTAATTTGGCTGATATATGAAAGGATATTTTGAAGTAAACTAATTAATTAGTTAACCAATTAATTAGTCAATGTATATCTGCTATATTAAGAAATAAATGATTAGGCATAGAGAATAAAGAAAAGATATGAAAACGAATATTACTTCGTCTATTTATGCTAAAATCAAATCATGTAAATTGGAAAGATATCTGAGTAATCGGGAAATTGATTTGCTTAATCTCCAAGCAACCCTTCATTATCAAGTCTATTTAAATGAAGAAATTTCATCTTCATATGAACAAGCAAGTGTAGTATCCACCATTATTCTTTCCTCTCTCTTTTATACTCTTTTTGCTTTAGTGAAATAAAAAGTTGTTGAGTCTCCGTGGACGTAGGATATTCATATCCGAACCACGTTAAATCTTTTGTGTTTTCTATTTCTGTTATTTTTCTGTGAGACTGCATAACTCTTTTTAAGTGTCATTGGTATCTAAATAGGCAATACTAGATCCTGAACAAATAAACCGCTTCCGCTCAAATTAAAACAAAATTCACTACAGTTTGGTATCAGAGCTAGTGTTATTGTTCATGTTTGGATATTAATGGTTGCTTCTAGTAAGTCTGTCGGTAGATCTGGTGTCAATTATGGAGTAATAAGTTTTGACGGAAAAGGAGATTTTGGTACTTGGAAGATGAAGATGGAGGCTGTATTGAAGAAGAAGAAGAAGACTTACAAGGTTGTTTCTGTGCCTGAAAATTGAAAGGTACTGGTGCAGCTGATTTGGAAGAGATGGAAGATAAAGCTCTCACAACAATTCAGTTGAGTCTTTCAGATGAAGTTGTTAAAGAATTCTCTTATAAGAAGACGGCGAAAGAACTATGGGATGCATTAACGGATGCATATCAAGACAAGTCTCTCACTAATCGGATTATTCTTCAGCAACAACTCTATTCGTTCAAGATGAAGCCTGGAACTGTTCTCATGGAGCATGTAAATGCTTTGACGACTTTGATTATGAACCTGAAGGAAGCGGAGGTTGATATTACCGATGAGGCTCAAGCTGTGATCCTCTTATGTTCCTTGCCTAAGGAGTATGCTGCTTTTGTTAATTCCATGGTTTATGCCCGTAGTAAAATTAGCCTGTCTAATGTAAAGGCTGGTCTTCATAATGAAGTATTAAGAGGTAGATTGGCGAGCACTAGCTTGGATAGTGATACCGAAGGCTTATCTGTTCAGCGAGGTAGAGGCCAAAGAAGGTCGAAGAAAGGTGGAGGACGGAATTATTCACGGTCTCAGTTTAGGGGTTCTAAGAATTTGACTTGCCATTATTGTAAGAAATCAGGGAACTTCATAGCACAATGTCCAAAGCTTGAAG
The DNA here is from genome assembly GCA_030765085.1 of Allium cepa. Taxonomy (NCBI): domain Eukaryota; kingdom Viridiplantae; phylum Streptophyta; class Magnoliopsida; order Asparagales; family Amaryllidaceae; genus Allium; species Allium cepa. Next base: position 596,347,380 of record CM060928.1, read on the forward strand.
GTAGAAGAAAAGATCCAAAGTAAGCCTCAGCTTCTACAGCAAAGAAATCAGATACAGAAAGTGACACCGATGTATTTACAGCTTCTGGCTCTTCTGGGAAGAGAAGCTTATGGCTGATTGATTCTGGCGCATCCTATCATATGACACCTGATAGGAACTGCTTTTCCACTTACCGTGAAATTGATGGAGGAGAAGTTCTGATGGGTAATGATGCTTCTTGCCGTATGGTAGGTGTTGGTAGCGTGATGATTAGGATGTTTGATGGTGTTATTCGTACGATCACCGACATTAGACATGTATCTAATTTGAGGAGGAGCTTGATTTCTGTTGGGGCATTGAGTACACTTGGTTTGAAGATTGTAGTGGAAGGAGAGAAAATGAAGATATCGAAGGGTTCCATGAAGTTATGAGAGGTGTGAGGGCAGGCAATCTTTATCTATTAAAGGGCATTATTGTGATTGGTGAATCGGCTTCTGTTACATCTGTTGATTCAGATTCTTCCATATTATGGCACTTACGAATGGGTCACATCGGTGAGCGCAGCATGGATAAGTTGAGAAAACGAGGATTGATTGATGGAGTTCATCATTCAAAACTTGATTTTTATGAAGAGTGTGTTCTTGAAAAGCAGATGAAGATTTCTTGTGGTACAGGAGAGCATAAAGCAAAAGCTGTCTTGGAGTATGTTCATACAGATGTCTGGGGTCCCTTCCCTTATCAGTCTTTAGGTGGAGCCAGATATTTCGTTTCATTTATAGATGATTTCTCTCGTAAAGTATGCGTATACTTTTTCAGTCAAAGAGTGAAACCTTTGCCAAGTTTCAAAAGTGAAAATCTATGGTTGAGAAGCAGTCATGGAAGAAATTGAAAGTTCTCCGTTCAGATAATGGTGGTGAATTTGTATCATAGGAATTCATCGATTATTGTGAGTCTAAAAGCATTAAGAGGCATTACACCACACCAGGCGACGCCCAGTCTAATGGAGTTACAGAAAGGATGAATCGGACATTATTGGAGAGAATAAGATGCCTTAGACTGACTGCTAAATGAAAGAAGGGATTATGGGCTGAAGCTTTATCTATGGCGGCCTTCCTCATCAACCGCACACCTTCTACTGCCATAGATATGAAGATCCCTGAAGAAGTATGGAAAGGAGAGCCTGTTAGCTATTCATTTCTCAAAGTGTTTGGTTGTCCAGCTTATGTGCATGAGAGCAAAGGGAAGCTGGAACCTAGAGCTCGCAAGTGTATTTTTCTAGGTTATAGGAGAGAAGTGAAGGGATATAGGTTGTGGTGTCCTATTAGCAAGAAGATCGTTATGAGCAGGCATGTGACTTTTGATGAGAAGGCTATGTTGAAGGTGGAGCCTTCCTCATTAGATGACAATGAGAGGACATGTGAAGAATACCAAACACAAAGCAAGTCATCTGTTGATTCTTTCCTTTGACGTTCAAATGGTGTTTCTGAGTGGTTGATGAGGATAATATCGATGTTGGTACAGAGGATCAAACTCAAGGTGGAGCTCATTCGGAACCTAGGCCTGTCAGACAAAAAAGAAAGCCTAAGTGGCTTGATGAGTTTGTTGGATTGAGCATCGAAGATATTAACTTCGATGATATTGCAACATATGCTTTGAACGTTGTCCATGATGAGCCTTGTGATTATAGAGAAGCTATCGCATTAGTAACAGTTCCAGTTGGTTAGTTGCTATGGAGGAGGAGATTGAATCGTTGCAGAGAAATCATACTTGGGATTTGGTGCCTCTTCCCACGGACAAGAGAGCTATTGGATGCAAGTGGATCTATAGAGTGAAAGACGGCGAAAACGGTAATCTCAGATACAATGCAAGGTTAGTCGCAAAGGGGTATGTTCAAAAGAAGGGGGTAGAGTATCATGATATCTTTGCTCCAGTGGTTAGGCATACTTCTATTCGTATTCTTTTGGCATTAGTTTCTCATTATGATATGGAATTAGAACAATTAGATGTCAAAACTACATTCTTGCATGGTGATCTGGATGACGAGATTTATTTAAAGTAGCCGGAAGGGTTCATTGATAGTAGCAGGCCATACTATGTTTGCAAACTCAACAAATCTCTATATGGACTAAAGCAGTCTCCTAGACTATGGTATAAGAGGTTTGATAAGTTTATGCTTTCACATGGATACTCCAGAAGTTTCAAAGACCAATGTGTTTATTTCAGAAGATGTGATGGTGATATGATTTATTTGTTGTTATATGTTGATGATATGCTGATTGCATCTTGGAGTATGGTCAGAATTAAGGATTTGAAAGCGGAGCTCGGTAAAGAGTTTGACATGAAGGATTTGGGAAAGGCACAAAGAATATTGGGTATGGAGATAAGCAGGGATAGGCAGCGGAGAGAGTTAAGGCTCACTCAAGCGCAGTACATCGAGAAGATCCTCGCTCGATTTGGAATGGAGAAAGCTAAACCGGTTGGCACTCCATTAGGCTCTCATTTTAAGTTGTCAAAAGACTTATCTCCCTCATCGGAAGAAGATGAGAGGTATATGGCTGATATATCTTATCCTAGTATTGTTGGTAGTCTTATGTATGCGATGGTGTGCACAAGACCAAATTTGGCCCATGCAGTGGGTGTTGTGAGTCGACATATGTCTAACCCAGACAAAGAGCATTGGCAAGCTGTGAAGTGGATTCTTAGATATCTTCGAGGCACTTCTTCGGTGGTCTTGTTATATGGTGGAGTGGATGGTGACATCTTTCTTAGAGGATACTGTGATTCTGATTATGCTGGGGATAGAGATGCTAGGAAGTCAGTATCGGGCTATGTTTTAACACTTGGCATAGGCTCGATTTCATGGAGATCAAAGCTGCAATCTATCGTAGCTTTATCGACTACCGAAGCAAAGTTGATATCGATTGTGGAAGCAACAAAGGAAGGATTATACTTACTTCAGTTGTTGGATGATCTTTCAATAGTGCAGCGGATAGTAGAGCTATTTTCAGACAGTAAGAGTGCGATTCATCTTGTAGAAAATCAAGCTTATAGTTCACAGACGAAGCAAATTGATGTTAGAGGTTTCTTTCTTACGCTTGAGGAAGAACGAAGCAAGATCAAATTGTTGAAAGTGAGTACTTTGGATAATCCTTCAGATATGATGACAAAGTCACTTCCTAAGGACAAGTTTGAGCATTGCTCAAACTTGATCAGTTTGATACCTGTTACTTAAGCGTCATGGGGCGCTAGACCCAACAACTTATATGTCGATTGCTTGATAATAAGATGAAAAAGAGAGATTATTATATTTGAATCAAGGTGGAGTGTTGAATTTGGATGACTCAAATATTTGTTAAAGAGGAAAGAAATTGATTAATTGATTCAATCAAATCAATTAATTTGGCTGATATATGGAAGGATATTTTGAAGGAAACTAATTAATTAGTGAATCAATTAATTAGTCAATGTATATCTGCTATATGAAGAAATAAATGATTAGGCATGGAGAATAAAGGAAAGATATGGAAACGAAGATTACTCCATCTATTTGTGCTAAAATCAAATCATGCAAATAGGAAAGATATCTGGGTAATCGGAAAATTGATTTGCTTAATCTCCAAGCTACCCTTCATTATCAAGTCTATTTAAATGAAGGAATTTCATCTTCATATGAACAAGAAAATGTAGTATCCACCATTATTCTTTCCTCTCTCTTTTGTACTCTTTTTTCTTTAGTGAAATAAAAAGTTGTTGGGTCTCCGTGGACGTAGGATATTCATATCTGAACAACGTTAAATCTTCCGTGTCTCCTATTTCTGTTATTTTTCTACGAGACTACATAATTCTTTTTATTCTTTTTAAGTGTCATTGGTATCTAAATAGGCAATACTAGATCCTGAACAAATAAACCACTTCCACTCAAATTAAAACAATAGTCACTACAATAGTCACATTCTTTTATATTTTATTGTTTCATAACAATAACTTAACTTTTATTCTCTCTTTCCCATATGATTGCCGAATCTTATTATTTTCACCTCATCCTTTTTCCTTTCTAAAATTTCAACTCACTCAAGAAACTTTCAAAAAAAAATTCATAGGCATAAGGACCGCGTCGCCACCACGCTCGAAATCACATCACCTCACGCCGCCGCCTGGAAGTCACGTCGTCGCCTCCATTATTGTCTGAAGGTTGCACGTTGTCTAATATTCCACTCTACGCTTAGCACCGATTTGCTGAGTTGCCGTCGATAAATTAAACTTCGTGAATAACCACCTATGTTCATTTAGGGATGATAAAATCCTGCAATATTTGAACTTGAGTGGATCTCTGAGTAAATCATTATGAAGTCACTTTGTTGTTCAGATGAGGTTCCATATTTAGAGATATATCACTCTTATCTTCACACCTTACAAGTCCTAAGATCAAGTAAGATGTCGTTACTGAGAATTGTCGTCACCTGGAACTTATTGCTATTGAGTAGTTTTGATCATGTAGAATTTAATGCACTATAGATTTGATTAATCATTAAACTCTAGATCCGAATGGATAATCCATATTGATCTAATTAAGAAAAAACCAAAGAAAATTAAATAAATTTACGGAATTCGTACCTAAATCCATTATGGATGACTAAAAGAGAAGAAGAATTGGTTTGGTGTTCCAAATTGATACAGATCCCAAATCTGATATTAACTCTATATAGAAGAGGGTCCATAACTCCATATTTGTAGTAGTGCGATTTTCAGGTTGGCTCTTCAATAACTAAAAATATCACTCTGCAATCTATACATTATCTCTACATAATAATTATACCCCTCAAGCCTCAAGATATTTATTTCAAAATTCATTACATAATTTAGACTTGGTCAAAAGATCGCACATAAATTTAGATACTAACATACATGGTCCCATTATGTTGAATTATTCTAACAATCTCCTCCTAAGCCACATATGTAACTTTATAAATTGTATTTAACTTTACGAGCTCTCAAATAACTGTATTAACCTAAGTTATATCCAAAACAATCTCGTATGTTGATCGTGTTAACATAGGATCAAAGTGGCTTTCGTTACCATTATTATTGTAACTAAACACATCAATGGTCATATATATCAATACAATCAAACGAATAGACCGATCATGTATGCGTAACAAAGAAATTACATGAAATATGATCTTTAAATGTCTATTTTCAACTGGTCCAACTTTAGTGAGATCAAAATGTTCAATATTTGAACAAAATATGGTACAAAAAAACTTTATTTCATTGTTTCAAATCAAAAAGAAAAATACTGAATATGTCAATAATCGAAGTATAGAGCAATGTCATATGACTATGCCTGTAACAACCCATGATTTTATCAAATATTTTAAATAAGATTTATTTGAAACTTTGATTTTAAATAATTTGAAATTTGAAATTTGGAATTTTATAATGTATTTTTGGGATTTGTAGAGCATTATTTTTCCAAACATAATAAAATAAAGATTGTTCTGAAATTTAAATTTTTGGTCAACTTTGTTCAAAGTTTGACTTTCAGTTGAAATTTTTAAATTTGAAATTTAAATTTCTATTCTTTTTCTTTGAAAATAGACTTGATTCTAACATTCTCCATACTTTTCGTTTCGTCAAATTCTGATTTATACTTTTTAAATCTGCAAAGTTACAGCGTTTTACACGGAATTATTTTTCCATATTTTTGTTTTTCCTAATTTATTTGGGTTTTGGGCTAGATTTTGTAGAACTTGGCATATATGTGTTGTTGGGCTTTAGCTAGTAGGTTAGGTTAACAATAGGCACCTATTTGTCGGTTCACTTTGAAAAGCCATCTATTGAGAATAAAGTACATACAAAAACTTTCTCCTAACTTCTGGTTTCTCATTTTCATCCTCCTACTCTGAAATTTACAGTAAGTCTTCTCTTTCTTTCTCCATTTTTTTATTTTTGTTCCTCCTCTTCTCATCAAAATTTCGGCCTCAACCTTGCCATAGCCGACCTCCTCCTTGCCTCTACGACCATGATGATCCACCACCATCTCCTGTCGACCATCCTCATCATGGCCGTAACTTGCCATGACCAAAATTACCACATCCCCTTGCCAAAAACCCTAGCCGACCCCATGCTTCTCCCCTACCCTCTTCCTAATTACCTCGACCACCATCAACACTTGCCTAGCCGTGATCATTCCCCTCCCTTAGCCGTGCCTAGTTTCCATCAAGCCATCATAGTCGTACCTATAAACCAAGTAGCCGAGCCCAATTGATCATGGCCGAACCCAAAGTGACCATAGGCCGAACCCAAATGCAACTTGACTAGGTCCTTTTTCCTTCCATGCCTTGTTTCCTTTTGTCTTGACCATAGTCGAGCCTTGTAGCCTTCAAACCAAGCCTAGATTCCCTAGTGGTTTAGCCCTTAAACCCATGTGGCCAAGCACAAGTGATCGTGGCCAAGCCTATTTTGCATGTGGCCGAGCCCACTTGTGTATTTGGCTAGCTATTTCTCTTGTTTTTTCCATTTTTATGTATAAATTTTTGCTTATATATATTTTATTTTGTTTGCTTCTAAGATTTGGATTTGGGTTCTACTTCTCCTAGAGATTGATTGTGCTTTGTTGTGCCTTTTCGGAAGTTGTCTTGTGTTTGAATTGTCATCTTTAGCCAAAGAAGGTGAGTTTATCACTCTCGACTACGTACTTATATTCTAGTGAATCGATGACTTGTGGAATTGTAGTAGTGATATGTCATGATGTTAGTTATCTCATATATGCCTATGATATGATATTATATGATGTTATCATCTTATTGTTATACATGTTTATCACCTGACATGATATGCTATATTATTCTATTTATTTTATATTTTGTTTCTCACACTGCAAGTTTCCTCACTATGAGTTGAAATGATACATACCCGAACGGACTTTAGAATAGGGAAAAATCGTTATGAGCTGAAATGATAGGCTCAAGCGATTTTTTTATTTGACTTGGGATTGCGGGTTTGAAATGATAAAACCCGGGATTTTAATAAATTACGGATTGAAATGATACAAATCCATATTTATTGACCTAGGTTAGAAAATATTATACAAACCCATGGTTAGTTTTTAAATAGTTTTCTAGAAATTATTAATTATTTGGAAATTTTAAAATATGTAAATTTTTAACTTAAATTTTTTTTAAGTGATTTAAATAATATATATATAGGTTTTCTATACGTTAAAATTTTATAAATAAATTAGTGGTTTAAGATATTTTTTTATAATATATATATATATATATATTTAACTTAATAATTTAATTTGAAGGACTTTTAAATCTAACCTAGTATATAAATATTTTATTTGGGAAATGGATATTTATATAAAATAATAGTTCTTTATTATAAAATTAAATATAGGTCAAAATGTACTTTTAACCTAATATAAAGAGAATATAGTTTTAATTGGATATTTTTGTAATATATTTTATTTAACTAAAATCATAGTTTAGTTAATATCCAAATGAATAGTTTTGTATAATAAAATGGATTTTAAATAATAACTATGATAAAAATAGGAGATACGATGTTTTAAATATGTTATAGTAGAATTTATCGCATTTCTGAAATGCTATGTTATTTTAGGTTATGTTTTAAAATGCTACTATTTCTAAAAATATAACATTTTTGAAATGCTTCTATATAATATTACATTTTCAAAGTGCTTTGTTTTTCTAAATATTACATTTTTAAAGTGCTATGATTTTGGAAAAGGATATATTTGAAATGGAAATGATATCGTATTCGGTTTTGAAATGGAAATGATATCATATTAATATGGTTTTGAAATGGTAATGATATTTTGGTTTGAAGTATAAATTATTTTTAAATAATCACGGGTTATAATAACGGTTGGTTGTTAAAGAGACTGGGATCGGATATTGTCATACTCTCTGCCAATACCGAAAACCACTTTAACAACCACGTATGCGGTGGAGATTCCAGAATGAAGTAGGATGGTGGAGACAATCCTATATGAGGTATATACATGGATCCGACTCTCGTGAGTTGGCATAAGGTGGCTAAAACAGGAGCAATTGACGGGCCAAGTGAGGTAGCTCTTCTGATCGGACACACTCCCTCGTATGTCATTCTATTACTTTGTGATTGATTTGGTGCGTACCTTTGATTTTTTTTGGAGTGTAGCTCAAGGCGGGCGGTAGTGGCTACTATGCATTACCATCAGCCTGGAAGTGTAACTGGTATATCTACACTGGCATTGTCTAGTTCTACCGTGTCACCTACCCTAGCGCGCCTTATACGAGTTTGATTTGTGTCGTACCTATGGAGTATCCTCTGGTAGCCTTCCGATCTGGAGGTATTACGGTACTGTATAGACTATTGGCACTATAAAATGTGTTAAGGGGGATATGGATAACGTCTTAACGCTATTTTAATAGTCTATTTTACTTTAGACATTATTATAATAGCGTATATTACTACATAGTAGATAGTTTAATGGATCCTTAAAGGATGGGCAATCCCAAGCATCCTTTAAGTTACTTGTGCATTTCTATTACAGTTCACTTGAGTTGATTTATATTTTATAACTAAGTATGTCCTTAATCGAGTGTTTTGTGTTTTGCTTTACGCTTGGGTCAGCCTGAGTATCCCAGCTTTGGATTCATCTTCTGGAGCTAGAGATTTGTTGGAGACTTATCTATCTATCTATTTGTCTATCTATGTCCATTTCAGTTATTTCATTTCAGCCTTTGATTATGTATTAGTGGACTTATGTACTTGGATTTCCTATTGTGTTTGCTTTCAGACTCTAGTATTATATATTTGTTTTGTGACTACGTATGTGGTAGCTTCATGAACTACTATGGTTATTTTATTTCAGCTGCGAGTTATTCTGATATTCTATGTCTATGATTCTGTGATTGGTTTTATTTGCTCCAAATATATTAACAATCTGTTATTTTGAATTATTCAAGTCCGACATGTGTGGTTTTATTGTTGATTTGAATGGCCCAAAATAGTGGGTCATTACAATGCCAAATACAAACTCCCCTTGAACCAAAATATCTTTAAACAAAAAGAATACCCATTTAAGCAACATGATTATGAAAGACATTAGGTGATAATTAATTCATAAGCCGATCAGCTATTATGAGTTTGCACAATATGCTCTATGGATTATAATCTACTTTGCACTCTTCCCTCGTTAGAAAATTATATTGTTATTTAGTGTCACCATGCAACTTTAATGGTCTTTTATTCCCTTTATATATATGTGTGCGCGTGTGTGTATTTATGTATGTATGTATGTATATACGTGTGTATATACGTGCGCGCGTGTGTGTATATATGTATGTATATACGTGTGTGTGTATCTACAACATTGTGACAAAATTTTGCATTTATTTTCAATTATTGAATGCCTCATAATAGAAAACAAACATTAGTTCCATAGCGAAGGAGACTATATGTGTTTGTATGACACATTTCCTAATATAACTCCACTAACAACAACAACAACAATAATAAATATTATAGTCTAAAGTGGATCTTTTGCTCTTTGGCATCCAACAAATTCGGATCATAATACCTTATGATCTCCAACTAATCTGATGTTTTATTTATGAGCATATAACCGTTTTGTTCCTTAAAGATATCTTGTAATCATTTTGGTTACAAATTAATGATCCAATTTCAGTGTCACTAAGATATCCACCAAACAAAATAAAAATGCATGCAATATCCGGATGCATATATGTCTAGCATCTCTTAGACTCTATACTATAAATGCATTATGAATATTTTGTGTTTCTTTAGTTTCAAGAGTGTTCTTATGCCACTACATAAGAAAAAATTAGTTTCTTTTGGCAAACGAAAACAATTAATTCGCAGTTTGCACACAATTTTTTTTATGCACTTATCTGCATAACTCTTTTATCATAATCCAAATATCACCCGTGGATAAAAATATAGTGCATTTGGATCCTTAATATAAAAGAGTCATCACCAAGATTTATTTTATTTTAAATAAAAAAACAAAAGCAGTATTTTGGTTTCATTCAATATGGCTAAAGAATGTTAACAAGCAATATATCTTAAAGTTGCAAAATAAGGAACGAAAAATAATTACACTCTTTGAATTTATGATTCACATATTATCCATAATGTTTTCCCTCAAAGCAGAATGAGGTGATAACATAGTGAACATTATAGTACCATCGATAATAAATTTATCTGAGCACATAAGTCAATTTTTTTTAGTGGATTCATCAATGTCTCCATCGAGAAACACAACTTTAGTATTTGATATTGCTCAAAATCGAAATCTACAGCTGTAACAACCCTGGTTTTGATGATTACCTGTAAAAGTTAAATTATAATGGTGGTATAATCTATTAATAGAGAAATAAAATAAATTGGGGACAGAGAATTTGTTAAAATTGTTTATTTTGAATAAACAATAAGCTTTGAATAAATAAAAATGGAATTAAGATGGTAATGCTGGTAATAAATAGTAAATAATGTTAATATGTTAATTTGGGTATTAATTGAATTAATTAAGTGAGAAAAAAGAATTTAATTCAATAATAATTTGTTGAAATAAATAAATAATGTTGGAAATAAATGTAAAATGTTAGAAATAAAGTTTGAAAACTTTATTATATTAGTTTGTGATAAAAATGAACATTATATGGTTTTAATTTGATAAAATACAATAGTTTTGCAAATTATTGGCAAATTTTAAGTTTTGTAAATTTTAATGAAGTATTAAAATTTATTATGATGTTTTTTATAAATAAAAAAGTGGAATATTGTTTAAAAATAATATTTGGATGTAAAATATTTTTAACATGGTTTGTTAAGACAATATAAACAAGAGAAGTGATTTTATGTAAATCTTATTGTTAAAATACTGATTTATTTAAATAAAAGTTATAATTGAAGAATTTAATTAAAAATGAGAATATAATGATAAAAATAATTTTAAATGGTTAAAATAATTAATATGTGGTGAAATATTTTGTAAACATAAAGCATGTTAGTTTGATTTTATATAAATTGAAAACATAAGAATATATGTTGTTTTGGGTAAAATATATGTGGTTTAGTGTTAACTAGTATTATAGGCTAACTATTTTTTTGGGTCTAAGCCCATTTACCATCCATACAAAGAATAAAATAATCTTTCTCTCAGAAATTAGTACGTACTGTTAATTCTAAAAGTTGAGAAACCAGAAAGGAGCTGAAACCTATTTCTCCTTTGAAACATAAAACCTAAATTTCAATCTCTCCAAATCTTTGTAGAAAATTAATCAATTTAAAGCTTTTAAAACAGGTAATCCATTCAAAAACCAAAATCTACTCATCTATTTCTAGTTTTGAGAGATTGTTGTCTGTAACTGGTTTTCTTCTTACTGCATGTTTCTCTCTTTTCAAGTTTCAGGTTTCTACAACTAATTCATGGTAGAAGATTCAAGCTTGCAAGTATAATTTGCTGAAAAACATATAAGGTGAGTATCAAAACTCACATTTTCTAGTTTTGATTGAGATTTCAAGGTAAGAAATCTCAATTTTGTTTGTTGCATGTTCATTTGTGAATCACTGTCAGTAAATTGGGCATAATCAGAATTTGATTTCTTCAAAGTCCTGGAAAGCTTGAAAAGAATGCAATAACTTTCATGTAAAAACTTTCGAAATTTTGAGCAAAAAGGGTCGAAAAAGCCTATTCAAACTCGCTACCCAGTCGCTGTAAAACTGTGACTTTCTTGCTAAGTATTTTGGTAATTTGAGCGTATTTTTTTTCGTTTGATGCTTGAATTTGACGATTCTTGATGTCCCTGAAAGCTTAAATTATTTTTTACAACTTTCATGTTTTAGGTTTTGTTAAATTTTGATGTTTACAAGGTCGAAATTTCATTCTAGTATCGCTGTCCCGAAACTAAAACGACAACTGTAGTGAACTTCAGACCTAAATTTTTTTTGACCATATCTTTCACGTTTCTTATCCAAATTCAATAACTTTAGATGTTCCAGAAATCTTAGACTTTGTGCTAAAAGTTTCATGCTTTGAGTTTTCTGAAATTTCAAAGTTAGCTTGGTGAAAACTATGTTTGTTTGTTGCTGTCTCGAGAGCAAAATGACAGCAATAACAATCATTGACTTGAGAATTGCATTAGCTTATTTTTTCTCTCATTCTTGTTCGATTTTGATGTTGTTTTTGAGATGTTTTGAGAGCTATGATGCCTATCAATAGGCTAGCTATATTTGGAGAATTTGAAAATCAAATTTAAATAGAATATGAATTGATTTTGGGTTAAATTTGAAACGAATTCGTATTGAATTCAAGTCATTGGTCTTACGTTATTTTTCTTGTTTTTCATTGTTTTCGAGCACGGTTTTCTTTAAATCATTTTTGAAGTAACTTTTGAAATAAATGGGCATTTCAAATTATTATTAAATAGTATTTTACAATTATTTTTCTAATATAAAATCTATTTATTTGCTACAATAAAGGAATTTTAAATATTGGTTTTATTAATCTTTTCGGGAAAAGTTTTAAAAGCTTGTTTTCTCTAGTAAACTATTTTAAATATAAAAAATATACTTTTACACTATTCGAACGTATGAGAAAGAGAATTAAACGATTTAGTAAAACACGTGGTATGTGACATGTGCATTCACTATTTCGGTCAATTCCGGACTTGTACGATCGAAGCCATTTGAGATTATTGATTCTGAGATGTTTTGCCATTTTATGGTGTATTTTGAGTTTTATAATTCGTATTTATTGGAATTATTTAATATGGCCAATATTTGGCAAGTATTATGGTTTGAGATCACTTATGTAGGAGTATGGTCGATGAGAACCATCACGATGTTTTATTTACTTGCCAATGATATAAGGCAAGTCTTGAGTATACGATTTCATATTTTGAGATTTATGGTTTATGAGGAACCATCATGATGTTTTCACTTTTCGATGAGATGAGACAAGTTATGATGCCATTTAATACTTGTCGATGAGATGAGACGAGTATGTGGTTTCTTTGTCGCTCGCCAATGAGACAAGGCGAGATATGATTTTCTGAGTTTTATGATTTTCCTAGTGTGGCATCGACTAGCGGCTAGTAAGCCGCTAAGTGCGAACGTGTAGTATGGGACATACTTTAATACTTTTTGGGTTTCTATCCGTGAGTTTGTGACTTTTCCTTTTTTATTTATATTTATATAACTTTTTGAAGAAATGACAACAGAACTTCTTTGAGATGTGTTAGCGACCTTGTCTTGAGGAAAAACTATTTTTGTTAGGGCTGACAAAATGGTTTACAGAGGTGTCAGCGACCTTTACATGAGGAGAAATGCTTTGGGAGGTGTAGCGACCTTGTTTGAGGCTTCAGTCATCTGACTTTAGCACGTGCAGCATTGCTTCGGCATTGCAGTCAGGGATTTGGGGAATCCGAGTTTTCTGAGTTTTCTGTTTTATTGTAATTTCACTATTTTAAGATGTTTTATTACATTGATAGCCTAGTGCTATATGAGATGTTATATATATGGTGACTTCATTTATGATGTTTTGAACTCTTATCGAGTTTCTTGAGTTATGAGTTTGGATGATTTCATGATTTTATAGGATGTTCTGGGTTTTGCCATTTTAGCGAGTTGAGATTGAGATTTATATACATTTATGCCGATGAGATGAGGTATAATTGAATTTGAAGATTCTTTTATGTTTGAGTTTTGGACCATCCTATTTGAGAATGTTTTATGTTTGACATTTAGGCGAGAGTTTGTATTGATGTTTTTTCCTTTTGTGGAGATATGATTCATGGAAACCATGTAGACATTTTGGGATGTCGCCGATGATATGAGGCGAATGTTTATATTATTTGAGTATTATTATTGAATTTACCTTTTTTGAGGTCTTTATATACTTAAGTGACATTTGTTCATTTAAGTCAATGGTTGTATTCACTCTGTTGCCTCTTCTCATTCAAAAGGAATTATCACATTGTATCTTATGCTTCATATTATCATCTATCCTCATTAACTGATTGTTTTAGCTTGACTGACCCGTGTATTTTGTACTCGGGTCAGACTAAGTTGTTTCAGGTTAGTTATCGGTTATGGAACATAGCTTTGATGCATTTGCTTGGATATCAGCCTAGCACTTTCGTGTAGTTTATATTTATTTTCGCTTGACTCTGATATGTATTTGATTTGATGTATATAATGTGGTCTTCGTACCACTTTTATGTATCAGTTTGTAAAATATTAGGATGTATCTGCATATATGTATTTATATATATAATGATTACTATTCTGTGATGTAATATGCATTTTGTTATTGTATTTTGTTCTGATAGATCCATTAGCCACATATATTTTTATATTAAGCATTTATTGGATATGTCGATCCACTTGAAATAGAAAAAATATAGAGCATTTATCGACGTATGCAGTAGATGTTTAAGATAAGATTATAGGTGGTCGCTCCTAACCGGCCCTATTCTCCGCATCAGCAGATAGAATTACACTGTAATTCTCTTTTAATGTGGGTCTTGGGGTGGGGCATCACAGCTTGGCAGAGCTGAGTTCAGAACAAAGTATGATAAATACAAAACAGAAACACATATTACAGTACATCTAAGCGTAATACAAGTGCGACGAATCCCTAAATCATCGTGTCCTTTACCTTATTGCATCTTTTAGAGTAGATAATTTGGTATATATCTAGGAATATATTTTATTCCATAATATCCCCAATTTTAGTTGATGACATCTTATCTTAGGAGTAATCCAAATTGTGATTGTTTATTCGAGTTCTCTTCAATACGAATACTTGACACCCATCTGTATCGAAGGAGTTAATTAATGATCTTTGATGTTCTTATCTTGTGATTTCTTTGAGGATTGCGAATCCTATTGAGGAAATCCGCAATATTTGGTATGATGTTTGAGGATTTTGGGATTTTTCCTTGTAGCTTATCTTTTCGTGCAAATTAGCACGCTTTTTCCTATTTAGAGTTTGGAATGATTTGAGAAGGGGTAGCTTCGGTATTTTCAAGTCGCATTCTATGATCCGAAGGATCCTATATTTAGGTATCCTAATTTTGGCTGATTTGTTATTTCTTTCTCTTTAGAATGTTAATGATGATTCTGAAGTATCTGTATTCACTCTTGAGTTTTGAGATGTTGATGTTATATCTCAAATTCCTGTCATTGCGACTTTGTGGATTTCCGTGAGTCCGCTTCGGTTATGACACCCAATCCGGCAATCAAATATTGTATTGACTTCATTCCTA
The DNA here is from genome assembly GCA_030765085.1 of Allium cepa. NCBI lineage: Eukaryota > Viridiplantae > Streptophyta > Magnoliopsida > Asparagales > Amaryllidaceae > Allium > Allium cepa. The sequence continues at coordinate 596,362,664 of CM060928.1, forward strand.
GTTCTTAGCCTTTCGGTTATCCTCCTACGAGGATGTCCATTAGGGAAATGAGGAGATTCATTGAATTTATTTGTTATTGCCATTCTTACTCCTTTTTGAGATAATCCTCTTTGGATACTCAATCGTAGACATACTTATGAGATTACTTCACTCACAGTAATGATATGTTGTTAGTGTTCTTTTTCTCATTCGAGAAGATATCTTAACCTTGCTCTTATATCTCGTTGTTCTCCTTTTAATCCACTAAGTGGTGCTAGGGCCATTCCTAGGCTTGACCTTACACCAATTTTTCATGAGCTACAACTCGCAGAGGATAGCGTTACTCTTACCGCATTCCGCACTCGTTATTATCTTGTGAGTGGTTCGTTACACCGTTCGAAATAGTGGACACTCCAGTCTATTCCATCAATCTTGAGGATCGAGTATTCTGGTAATATCTCGTGAGTTCTTCTTGTGTTTTTTATTTTCAGAATAAGTAATAAGTCAAGTTTTCAAATTTTTTTGAAGACATGTTTCCAAGAGAAATTAGATTATATTTTTAGGAAAAAAAAAGAATATTTTAAGTATTATATATGAGGTATTTTTTTATAAAGAAAATGAACATTGTGTTGGGTTATCCGTCTAGTGCTTTAAGAATTCTGGCCGATGCGTTTGGCCAACGTTATCAACAGGGATTTCCTAAACGCTGTGATGAGACAATCAGACATGGTAAATTGAGTTTTAATAAGTAAAGTTTGGAAATAATTAATATATTGGAGTATTAATTTTTATTTTAAATGTTTAGTGAAGCCATTGAACAAGAGTGAGTGTTTGATGAGTGGCGAGGCAGTCTTGATCATTCGATGAACTCTGCAGTCAATCAATGGGGCCATTCACTACAAATCAATGGCGAGACAATACCGTTAAATTATTTGAAAATTATGAAATTGAATATGGAAATTTAGGTAAGTAAAGTGAATAATTCTGATTAAGGTGATGTATTAATTGGAAGAAAATATCATTTGATTCTTTGATTAATAAAATGATGTATTTAAGGTAAAAGAATACTTTCTTTTGAAAATTAAAATATTGATTAAATATTTTAATGCAAGTTATTAATGATGACTATAAAAATTTATTTTGATGGATAATCAATAATCATCTCTTGATAATGGAATAAATTAGTTATCTCCTCCAAAATGAGTTTTCATAGTTAATTGTTTTTAAAGCTAGATTCTGGAAAGTAATGAAAATATTTCTACTTAATAAAATGTTTTGTGATGATTACATAAAGTTGATCATAATTTTATATGTCTTAGCTTTCCAAGGAAAAAGAGGATCGTTTAATAAATGATTTAACAAAAAGCTTGTTTGAAATTGTTGTTTGAAATTAAAATGGTTTGGGAGAATTTGAAATTTTAAATTGATTTTAAAAGTTGAAATTTCATTTAGCAAAGTGCTGTACTAAAACAACAATAAATAGAGATTTATAACTCCAAATGAACTCAATCTTTTTGCAAATGAAATAACTTTCAGTAAGCTATAAAGATTCTTTCTACCACTTTTAAAGATTTTGCATTTTACTAAGTCTAAAATGGATTTGAATATGGATAGGCAGTTCTGCCCTATTACAAAATTCTCTAAGATTAAGCTGAAAGTAAATTTAACATAACTTTCAAACCATAAATCCGATTTTGATGATCTTTATATTGTTGAAAATCATAGACTGAGTAGAAAAACTTTTATTCTGTAAAGTTTTTCTTATTTTGTTGTTTGCTGGGTCAAAACAGGTCTTCTTTATAGCAAGTCTGATATAAAATTGTTATATCTCCCACAATAGTTAAGTGTAGCATTTCTTATTTATAATCATGAACTAATATCATCTATTTGAGTTAAGTACTAGTGAAAAGAGGATATTTGAAACATATTTTGAGCAAAAAGATTATATATAAGTTTGTGCAAAACCTCTTTAAAATGCTAAAAGGGAAAGGTATATTTTCAGATTAATTAAAGAGTTAAATGATATATTTTTTGTGTTTTCAACCTAATAGTCGATGTATACTAATTAAATCATCTTTATAATATTGTATACGGCCCTCCGTACAAAGAAGATTCCGTCGATTTTTTTGAAAATTGCTAACACTTAAAAAATTTGAGAAATAAATTGAAAAATATATATACATGTGTGTGTGTGTTTTTTAAACTAGAGAATACCTATGGAAGATTAAAGAATAAAAAACTTAAACTTTATTTACTCTAATGAAGAGTAATGAATTTAAATTTAACATAAGTAAGATGCTTTGGAAATTTTCATGTGTTGAAAATTGAGAATTTTATTTCTTGAAGATAATGGGTTGGAAAACTTTAGGAATATTTGTTTAGTAAAATAGGAGTATAAAAATCCATTCCTTGAGTTTGTTTTGCCTTTGTACTATTATCTAACGACTTGAATTTACACCGTCGTTTGGGTTGGTGGTATCGAAGAAGCCACCTATCTTTTGTTTACCTCTATTATTGTCAATCTTTTATCGGTGTGATTCCTTTCGTAATAAAACACGGAAGGTCATGTCAATAATTGTTTAGTTGGTTAGAATCGGGATAAAGTTATGTTAAAATTCTGACTCTATTCGAGAAGCTTCTGAGTAATCAATCTCACTCGATTAATCTTTTATATAGCATTTTGCCTTTGCTCATGTTTCGAAGGTGTGAAGTCTTCGAAATCATAGCGTATTACTCCTATTTTAAAATCAATGGTTCGATAATCCCAAAGCCTACACTTGGGAAACCATAGAACTAATCGAACAATCTTATCTTGGTTTTCTATCATCTTGCGTTGAGGGTGGGAAATTTCAAATTTCAAGCTTATCTATTTTTCTTTGCAAGATGAAATAATCGTGTTGAATACAGCTCTTCTCTATAAATTGTGAGGATGCAATTTTTATAAGGGGAGAGTCTGTAACAACCCTGGTTTTGGTGATTATCTGTAAAAATTGAATTATAATGGTAGTATATTTAATAATAGAGAAATAAAATAATGGAGATAGAGAATTTGTTAAAATTGTTTATTTTGAATAAAGAATGAGTTTTGAATAAATAAAAATGGAATTAAGATGGTAATGTTGGTAATAAATGGTGAATAACGGTAATATGTCAATTTGGGTATTAATTGAATTACTTAAGTGAGATAAAAGAATTTAATTCAATAATAATTTATCGAAATAAATAAATAATGTTGGAAATAAATGTAAAATGTTAGAAATAAAGTTTGAAAACTTTATTATGTTAGTTTATGATAAAAATGAACATTATATGGTTTTAATTTGATAAAATGCAATAATTTTGCAAATTATTGCCAAATGTTATAAATTTTAATGAAGTATTAAAATTTATTATGATGTATTTTATAAATAAAAAGGTGAAATATTGTTTAAAAATAATATTTGGATGTAAAATATTTTTAACATTGTTTGCTAAGACGACATATACAAGAGAAGTGATTTTATGTAATTTTTGTTATTAAAATACAAATTTATTTAAATAAAAGTCATAATTGAAGCATTTAATTAAAAAAGAGAATATAATGATAAAAATAATTTTAAATGGTTAAAATAACTTCTATATGTGGTAAAAAATATTGTAAACATAAAACATTTAGTTTGATTTTATATAAATTGAAAACATGACAATATATGCTGTTATGAGTAAAATATATGTCCTTTAGTGTTAATTAGTATTATAGGCTAATTATTTCTTTTAAGGTCTAAGCCCATTTACCATACTAACAAAGAAGAAAATAATCTTCTTACTATAAATTAATATGCACTGTAATTCTAAAAGTTGAGAAACCAGAAAGAAGCTGAACCATATTTCTCCTTTGAAACCTAAAACCCAAATTTCAATCTCTCTAAATCTTTGCAGAAAATTAATCAATTTATAGCTTTTAAAACAGGTAATCCATTCAAAAACCAAAATCTACTAATCTATTTCTAGTTTTGAGAGATTGTTGTCTGTAAATGGTTTTCTTCTTGTTGCATGTTTCTCTCTTTTCAAGTTTCAGGTTTCTATAACTAATTCATCGCAGAAGATTCAAGCTTGCAAGGCTAATTCGCTGAAACATATAAGGTGAGTATCGAAACTCACATTTTCTAGCTTTGATTGAGATTTCAAGGTAAGAAATCTCAATTTTGTTTTTTGCATGTTCACTTGTGAATCGCTGTCAGTAAATTGGGTATATCTCTTCGTTTTAAATCGGAATTTGATTTTCTTTGAAGTTATGGAAAGCATGAAAAGAGTTTGATAACTTTCATGTTAAACACTTTCGAAAATTTTGAGCATAAAGGGTCGAAAAATCCAATTCAAACTCGCTGCGCTGTCATTGTAAAAAAGTGACTTTCTATGCTAGGTGTTGTGGTAATTTGAGCATATCTTTTTTCATTTGATGTCCAAATTTGACAATTCATCATGTTCCTAAAAGCTTAGATTATCTGCTACAACTTTCGTGTTTTGGGTTTTGTTAAATTTTGATGTTTACATGGTTGAAAGTTCATTCTAGTATCGTCGTCCCGAAACTAAAACGACAGTTGTAGTGAACTTCAGATCTGGAATTTGATTTGACCATATCTTTCGCTTTCTTATCCAAATTCAATAATTTTAGATGTTCCGGAAAGTGTAGAGTTAGTGCTAAAGGTTTTATGTTTTGAATTTTCTGAAACTTCAAAGTTAGCTTGGTCAAAACTGTGTTTTTTGTTGTTGTCCCGAGAGCAAAACGACAGCAATAACAATCATTGACCTGAGAATTGTAATAGCTTAGTTTTTCTCTCATTCTTGTTCGATTGTGGTGTTGTTTTTGAGATGTTTTGAGAGCTATGATGCCTATCATTATGCTAGCTATATTAAGAGAATTAGATATTCAAATTTAAATAGAATTTGAATTGATTTTGGGTTAAATTTGAATTGAATTCGTATTGAATTCAAGTTATCGATCTTAAGTTATCTTTCTTGTTTTTCATTGTTTTCAAACACGGTTTTCTCTAAATCATTTTTGAAGTGATTTTTGAAATAAGTGGACATTTCAAATTATTATTATATAGTATTTAAAATTATTTTTCTAATATAAAATCTATTTATTTCCTACAATAAAGGAATTTCAAATATTGGTTTTATTAATCTTTTCGGGAAAAAGTTTTAAAAGCTTGTTTTTTTTAGTAAACTATTTTTTAAATATAAAACATACACTTCTACACTATTTGAACGTATGAGAAAGAGAATTTAACGATTTAGTAAAACACGTGGTATGAGACATGTGCGCTTTCTATTTTGGTTAATGTCAAACTTGTACGATCGAAGCCATTTGAGATTGTTGACTCTGAGATGTTTTGCCATTTTATAGCGTATTTTGAGTTTTAGAGTTCCTATTTATTAGAATTATTTAAAGTTGCCAATATTTGGCAAGTATTATGGTTTGAAATCTCCTATGTAGGAGTACGATCGATGGGAACCATCAGGATGTTTTATTTACTTTCCAATAATATAAGGCAAGTCTTGAGTATACGATTTCATATTTTGATATTTATGGTTTATGAGGAACCATTACGATGTTTTCACTTGTTGATGAGATGAGACAAGTTACGATGCCATTTAATACTTTTCGATGAGATGAGACGAGTACGTTATCTTTTTATCACCGCCAATGACACAAGGCGAGGTATGTTTCTAAGTTTTATGATGTTCCTAGTGTGGCATCAACTAGCGGCAAGTAAACCGCTAAGTGCGAACGTGTGGCATGGGATACACGTTAACACTTTTTGGGTTCCTATCCATGAGTTTGTGACACATTCACGATGTTTACCTAACAGAACTGCTTTGAGAGGTGTTAGCAACCTTGTCATGAGGAGGAAATGCTTTGGGAGGCGTTAGCTACCTTGTTAGGGCTAACAAAATGGCTTGGAGAGGTATCAGCGACCTTGTCATGTGGACGAACTGATTTGGGAGGTGTAGTGACCTTGTTTGAGCCTTCGGTCGTCTGAGTTTTAGCACGTGCAGCATTGCTTCGGCATTGAAGTCGGGGATTTGGCCAATTTGGGTTTTTTGAGTTTTCTGTTTTATAGTGATTTCACCATTTTAAGATGTTTTATTACATCGATAGCCTAGTGCTATATGAGATATTATATATATGGTGACTTCATTTATGTTGTTATGAACTCTTATCGAGTTGCTTAAGTTATGAGTTTGGATGAATTCATGATTTTATAGGATATTCTTGGTTTTCCATTTTAGCGAGTTGAGATTGAGATTTATATACATTTATACCAATGAGATGAGGTATAATTGAATTTGGAGATTCTTCTATATTTGAGTTTTGGATCATCATGTTCGAGAATGTTTTATGTTTGCTATTTTGGAGAGAGTTTGTATTGATGTTTCTCCTTTTGAGCAGATATGCTTCATGGAAAACATGTAGGCATTTTGGGATGTCGCCGACGATAAGAGGCAAATGTTTATATTATTTGAGTATTATTATTGAATTTACCTCTTTTGAGGTCTTTGTATACTTAAGTGACATTAGTTCACTTATGTCATGCGTTGTATTCTTTCTGTTGCCTCTTCTCATTCGACGCGAATTATCACCTTGTATCTTATGCTTCATATTATCGTCTATCCTCATTAACTGATTGTTTTAGCTAGACTGGCCTGTGTATTTTGTACTCGAGTCAGACTGGGTTGTTTCAGGTTAGCTATCAATTACGGGACTTAGCTTTGATGCATCTGCTTGGATATCAGTCTAGCACTTTTGTATAGTTTATATTTCTTTCCGCTTGACTCTGATATGTATTTGATTATATGTATATAATGTGGTCTCTGTACCATTTTTGTGTATCGGTTTGTATCATACTGGGATGTATTTGTGTTTATGTATTTATATATATGATGATTACTGTTTTGTGACGTGATATGCATTCTGTTATTGTATTTTGTTCTGATATATCCATTAGCCACCTATAGTTTTGTATTAAGCCTTTATTGGATACGTCGATCCACTTAAAATAGAAAAAAAATATAAAGCATTTACGACGTATGCAGTAGATGTTTAAGACAAGATTATATATTGTCGTGGCTAAGTAGCCCTATTCTCCCATTAGCAGACCGAATTACCCAGTAATTCTCTTTGTTAATGTGGGTCTCGGGGTGGGATATCACAAAAACAATCCCCATAATTGTTCTAAAGAATCTTTTCGGTAAACTAAAGAGAAAGCCCTTCTAAAATCATTAGTTCCTTTTGAAAAGTATTTTATACAAGACAAGTCTTATAACTTTCCATGTTACCTGTTGATTCCCTCTTGGTTTTTCACTACAACAAAATGAGCCTATTACAATGTTTTTCGCACAACGATTATTTTTAAGACATTGTAAAATAGCCATTTTACAATGTTTTTGAAGAAAATGGTTGTAAAAACCTTATTTTTACAACTTTTTTGGCAAACATTGTAATAATACCCTTTTAACAACTTTATTGCAGAAACGTTGCAAAATGTTATCTTTATAAATTTTTTCCTAAATGTTGTAAATATTAACTATAATAAAAGTTATTTTACTCATAAGTTATAAAAATCTTTGAGAAAAAGTCCACTATAGAAAAATGCCGAATTAACGTTAATTTTTTGAATATATCTGTTGTTGCTTTATATATTATAAAATTTATTAATTGTTAATTAATTAATAACAAATAATTCATGTTTACTTAATAATTTACAAATGGTAATTTATAATTGATAATTATAAATGATAGCTCATATTGGTCATTATTTATAACTTATTATAATTAATGATTATTAATGAATAACTTATAATTACTAATTATTATCTATAATCAGTAATTACCTTTTTAATTTAATAATTTATCATAGTTAATTTTTATTAATTAGCAAATTACTGTTAATATTTATTAATTACATTCAATAATTAATAAATAAAACTAATAATAACAATTAATATTAAATAATTAATAATTAATGTTTAATATTATTTATTTATTTAATTTACAATTTTAATATTCAATAGTTAATAATTTATTATAGTTTAATAATTGATAATTAGTAATAATAATTAATTGATATATTCAATAACCGATAATTAATGATTAATGATTAATAATTAATAGTATATACAAAATAATTAGTATTTGATAATTAATACTCAATTATGATTATAAAGTAATAAGTAATAATTGATAATTAATTGTTAACAAATACCAAGTAATTTTTAATGATCAATAATTACTATCAAATAATTTTTATTAAATAATTAATGATTAAGACTAAAATTTAAAGCTAATAATTAATATTTAATAATTATGAAGTAATATTTATTATATGATCCTTCATAATTATAATTAATAATAATATTTCAAAAAAATTTAAAATTTAAAATTTTTCTAAAATAAATCTAATTCATAATATTTAGATATAAAATTTTAATATTTTTCTGAAATTCAAAAATAAAAATTTAGAGTTCATTCTTGTACAATACGAAAATGGCACGAAAGGAGAACGGTTTGTGAAAGAGGAATGCGTTCTTATCTATGAAATGAGCATTCTAAAAGGGCCATTTTAGTTGCTATATAATAAATAATTATTTTTGTTATTGTTTTATTTTTTTTATTTAAAATAGTTAAATAAACTTATATTATATATAAATTATGAAATGAAAAAAATGCAATAAAAAGACAAATTTTATTTCATACTAATAGTTCAAAATATAATAATAGTTTGTGCATATTATGATAAATTTAGGGGTATGCCCAAGGGGCAATTATGTAATTTATTATATGTATCTAACTCGTTAACCGATCTTATTCAAAATAAAAGGTATTTTCTTTTTGTTACATATTTGATATAATGTGTAATATTAATTAATTAATTTAACTAAAAGTATATTTAATAGAAAATCCATAAATGGTGTTTTTTATGATAGTAGTTACAAAATGTTGTAACTGTGGGTAATTTGTTACAATGAAAATAAATATACCATTTTAAATATTCCTAGTCAAGACGTATAAAAACTGGATATCGATACATTCATTGAGACTAAAGTACATAACACTCTTCAAATATTGGGCAGTGTATTACTCATAGCTTCTACGGGCACCAAGGGATTACGTACTGATAGTTATTGGATAACTATAGAATGAATCACTCGATAGTTTTGTGTTAGTTAATATAACTAAGCTCAAATAGAATATATAGATATGAAAACGTTACACGGTTCTCTTGACTTGAGAATATTGTTCATCTTCAATATGGAAGCTCTGCTTTGATTATAGCTAAATCATGACATAGCATCCATCGAATGGCTATAGTTCGGTCGAGTGGAAGCATTAGAAGTGAAACACAATTTGAGAGGTTATTTGTCTCCTTGGTTATATGAGGTTAGTATAACAGTTAACTGAACTCAACCTAAAGTTAAAGTCTCTGGCCAGAGCATTTCAATTAATAATATTAAGTGTTGTTGAACCATAGACTTTCGTATGGACTATAGAGTTGAATATCGACGATATTGAAACTTTGACCATTAGAAAATTCCATAAGTCCAAAGTGATATAGTTTTAGCGAAGAGAATTGGTGTAAATAATAGTCACAACTGGGTAACATTTAAAGAAGTAAAATTAGATTTTACCGGAACTAATTAAGCGATAAATTTGGCCAAAATTTCACATCATCTTCTAAACGATGTGTGAACATCATATAGGAAATGCGGTTTACGGATCCTAAGGCAGAATTAACACTAGAGGAGGGGTTGAATAGTGTTTAATTAAATTTATGAATCTTTTTGAAATCGTTTCAAATTAAACCCAAACAGATTCAATCCATAAACACAGAGACAATCACAAAACCAGACACAGATGAAAATAGTAAATAAAAGCAAGAAAGGTAATAACACACCGAAATTTTATGCTGGTTCGCAGTTACCTTACATCCAGTCCCACACAATTTCTTGTGTGGATTTCTTTTCAAATATAATGTCGATATTACAACCTCGATTTCAAGGCCATGAGATACACCCTCATTTCTCCGAGTCCAAGGAAAACTCTCTTGATTTAACCAGGCTATAAGATCACATAATTGATTTGCGGTCCATAATCACACCGTTTTCAATTACACTTTGATAGAGAGAGACTCGATACACTTCGATCTTTCGATCTTTGATTACAAATGATCTTATAACTCTGAATTGCACTGAGATCTTTGCGAGAGAGTGGCAGAGAATCAAACTAGAGACGATCGAGTTTGATTCACTTAGGATTTTGGAAAAGTTTTGTTAATAATGTTTGAAAATAAGAATGGAAGAGAAGAGGAGAGAAAACAATCAAATCTTAAGTAAAATTCGTTGAAAACTGCTGGTTTATATAGGATAATAATGTTCATGTCCATTCGTGAAAGGTTATGACGAATAGACACTTCTTTTGAAAATTTGAATTTTAAAATCTATGACTACCATGTCGACATGGGGGGTATAGGCACGTCAACATCCCCTAATATTTTTTGAACATTGATTTTTGTTTTAAAGGAGATTTTCTCTCTAAAGTTTGTCGCAACAATCTTAGAACTTTGTAAACTATTTTGAACATACTTTATGATTATAAAAACCTTTGGAAAGTGATCTTACGAAATATAAAAAAAACTTAATATGTAAATATTTTGAGGTTATAGTTAAAACATTAAAACCAGAAGATAGTTTAAAAATAAGAAATGGTTTTTGAAATTAATATGATAAAAAATATTTTTTGAATTAAGGCTAAAATATTTAAATCGAAGGAGATGTCTTTTTAAAAAGATAGTTCTGAAAAAAATCTTTTGAAATTTTTGTGGATTCCACTTCACTAGAGAAGGTAGTGGGTTCCATCCCACTAAAAGGGTCTTGGGTTCCATCTAACTATTAAAGCGAGAAGATGGACTCCAGTCCATAATTAAAATCCGAATAAAGATTTAAGTGTTATTTGAAGTTTTAACATAAATCTAGACTGTATTAATTATCTTGATATCTTGAACTCTTGAACGCTTGATACTCATGAGTCTTCAGTCTTGATTTCTTCAATCTTGAATTTTTCAGTCTTGAATCTCTACACTGTACAGTCTTCATTCTCAGTACCTGCATATATATACCCTACATTTACGTATATATCTAGACTAGAATATTAGTATTTATATTTTATAACAAGTCCTAAGGTTGTTGTCATCAAAACCATCATCTCAAGAACGAACAATCTCCCCCTATATCCCACTATTGGGGGCTGGTTGGTTTGGCCCTAATAGAGCATAATAGGCAGCCAAATGATGGCATCTTGGTGGGAGAGTTTATGGAGATAAGGTAGAGAGAATATGTAAAGATTCAAATCCTAAATTTTCTCATTTCCTTCCTCTATATAAACAACTTAACCCATACATATTTCAGACTTTTTGGGGGAGCCTCCATATATATATTTTTTTGGCCATACCATATCCCTCCATCCTCCATCATTTCAAGTTCAAATCAATGTAAAAACGGTTCTATTCAATAGCTGGTTGTAACGACCCAGAATTTCAAACACTTCATATTTAAATACCTAAATTATTTAATTTTTTTTGAACCTTGGATTTAACATGATTAAATTGATTTAATAGCCTTGTTAACCCACTTTTAACTAATAACTAATGATAGAATACATTTTTTTTTGAAGTTTGTTCACAAAATTAAATAGTTCCAAGAAATATCGATAATGCGACCAATTTTTTTTATCGATAAACAATTGTTTTCTCGATAAAAGTTGTTCGACCTTTTTGGGAAGTGTAATATTTTAATGTTCAATTGATTAGCAAGTGAAAATATTTTGACTTTTATGGCTAACTAAAGTGTGATTAGTGAATAGTGTTTGGATTGGTGAAGGGATTAGGGGCGAAGATATTTTAAAGGTTGGTAGATATTTTTGAATAAATATCTAGATATTATAAAGCAAGCACATATAGGGGAGCACTTGTTGTGGCTAGCCAAGGGGGTTTTGTAGGTGGTAATGACCTCCTAAGTAAGCCTATAAATATACCCTTAAGGCTACAAAATTCATTTGGTATGTGTACACAAAAATAAGAAAGCATGTCTTCATCTTCTCTTATCTCCTCTATAACTTATCAAAACCATATCAAATGAAGTCAAATCTTCAAAAAACTCAAGCCTAGGACCAGATGCAATGTGAGAAGCTTGAAGATCAAGCTAAAGAGTTGAGGGCAAGTGGCCGAGAGAAAAAGAGGAGTGTAGGGGCATGGCTGTGAGCAATGGTGAGGCAAGGTGGAAATTTTGGAGTTTGTTTTTTTAAGGTAGGAAGTGGTTGCTAAAGTGTAGGCTTTTGTTTGGTTGTGTACATGTTGAAGGGTGAGCAGACTCACCATTTGATGTTATAAAGTGTATATAATGCTTTTTTATCTTATAGTATGATGCTTGACCATACATTGTTGTATACTTTTATGATTCTTGCTTTAAAAAGCAAATGCATATGTAACTGATGTATTTGGACTTGCATGAATTTTTACGACTAGTTGCATAGCCTTGGCATGATGCACATAGGGATTTGGTTGGACTTTGAATGAATTGGACTAGAATATTGAAATGGTTCTATAGCGACTAATCGTTATATAATCACTTAGAAATGCTTTATTTTTGGCATTTTCTATCATACTTTGCAGAGAGTTCCTAAAGGGTTTCTCGCCATGATTGTGATGTATATTGAGTATGTTGATTAATTCAAAAAGATTGGACCTTAAAAAGTTTGTTATCATATCAAAAAATGGCAAAATTTTCTTGTATATAAAACTGCACCAGTTCATAGCCTGTTACAATACTTAACGTAGCATTTTCAGGCAGCTGAAATATCTTTGAATCTTTTTTACAACATTCTGGAAATGTTACAGCATCTGTTTTGAACTTTAATTGTTTGAAAAATGATTTTTAGTTTAAATATTTGATTCAATCTAATTACAAGTCTTTTCTAGCATATATTAGAGTATTTTAAAAGTGGTTTGGAATTTAAATATATTTCTAATAATTAATTATGAATTATTAAAGTAGAAGGTTTATTTTTTAATAAAAGAAAACATACATTTTGAAGTTCTTAAATAAATATAAAAATAGTTATTGTTAATTAATATTTTTAATAAATGATTAAACCATGGTTATAAGTATTTTCTACTTATATATAGTTTTTAGAAAAGCACTTAATTTTTTTAAGGTATTAAAAGGCTTATGTAATATAAATATCTTCTAAATTGTTTTTAGAATTTTATTAGATATCTTAGATTATAAATAAATTATTATACATATATCTATTTCATTTTATAAAAGAGTAAAAGGAGTTTTGAATTAAACACTTATGTTATAATAAATGTTTTTTATAAAGTTAATTAAAAGTATATTACCTTATTAATAAGGATAGATAAACTTAGATCTTTAAAATGAATGTTTTTAAAGATAATGTTAAGTATAAAATGGTTTTGCGTTTATATTAAATAATATATAAGAAAATTTTGTTTTTAACCTTTTTTTTATTATATTAGTAATATAATTATATCAAGAATGTTTTTAAAGATAATGTTAAATATAAAATGGTTTTGGGTTTATAGTAACAATGTTTTAAATAACATTTTTTTAACCAATATAAGTATACTTTTGAAAATATGAAATCTTGTTTAAGATTTATGAAAATTCTTATACCATTTGGGATAAGAATATGGATATATTTCTAAGTTTTGAAAAGAGTACAAATGAATAGTAAAGCAGTATTATACATGTATGGACCTTTTGTAAAGGTACTTTAAATATACGTACACAAGCATTTATAAAGAATTTTAATTAATAAAATAATTAATTAAATAAAAAAGGGAATATAAGTCACTTATGTGACTGAATCGTGCTTTATGTGACTTAATCGCGCTTTGTGTGACTCAATGTGCCTTGTGTGTTTATTTGATGACGGTAAGTATTTAATCCTGCACTTAACAGTAAAAGCCGGCAAAGTAGAATTATTCTATCATTGAGAGTTAAGACCAACGTTCGAGTAAGGTTTAGAAGCAACAGTGCTCTAACCTATCGACTTCACTCTTGACCGAGGGATGTTATAAATCGAGAAAGTCCAAAACGTGATAACTTTACGAGAGTTGGTTTCCATATGCTATCGTTTCTATTTTGTACTTAATTGTTGATTAGTCGACTATCGAAATTGACCAAATTAACTTTGGAAGTATATGTAAGCATAACGTATTGATATAATTTGGGACCCCCCTATGTGGACTTGCTCATATGAACCTTCTCTTGCTTTAAGAAGGTATATATATATATGAGATCCCTTGGGGAGACTCCTTTATATCATTTGTTTATTACTTAAAGAACTAAAATTGAGTTAACCGAAAATTCATCGATTTGTTTTTGAAGTGATCAGGATCAGATAAGTGTATTACTTATCGAAAACTACTTTAAAACTGATATACAATTTCTATGTTTTGGAAGCAGTTGTGGAGTGAAATGTTATAGAGTTGAAATATCTATTCTAAAGTTAAGGCTAAGGAAGAAGTCAGCATTAACATTTCAAGTGATGTTATTATGTTGTATGTCTATCTTGAGGTTGATTGCAGGAGAGAGAACAGAGTTAGCATTCATTGGATCATTTCTGTTGGGATCCATGTAGAGATTTGTGAACCATTCGAGATGCTGGAAACCAGAGAGAGGTTTGAGATCTGTTTGTGTGAGAAGGCTTTTATTTTGAGATGCTAAACATGACTTCACCATCGGTAATGATAGAAAACAGAGTAGGAGCATAACTATGGGTTTTAGCTAATCCAAATGGGTACGTTAACTCCATACATCTAGAGATGCTTTCGGTTGTGGCGCATGAAAGTTGTTGTTATTCAGTATCACATGTTCGGGAATGGATCATGTACGTTTACCTTAGTGACATATTATATCATGAGATATATGTGGTTTTAGAAGGTAGATTCCGACCCTTGTGTAGGAGAATCGCCTCGGTTTACTAAGGGTATCTCCGTAGTAATCCATTATGTGAACAAGCTTTAGCGGTTTTACTTGTACTTATAATATTATTGGTGTTGTGAGATGTGTTGGTGAGGATTTTCGTCCAACAAACCCCTAAGTATTTCTTACCAAGTAATTGCGATGCTGAATGCTTCCGGATTATGAATCAACAAAATTTAATGATATTAACTTAGTCTTGAAGAGGAATAATTATATTACTTTTATACGCATAATATTGTAAAGTGTAAAAGTTAAAAGTATATAGAATCAATTTAGTTATCTAGAAATTCAAGGCGACGAAACACAATAAAGCAGTAAAATAAAGTACTGGAAATAGTAAACGAACATAGAGAATTTACAAGGTTTAGATGTTAAGGAATCCTAGTCCACTACTGAAATATTACTTTCTTCCTTTTATATTCTTAGTACAAACAAATCTTGTCAAAGAGTATAGAGTTTCTTGTTTTGTGTGCTCAAAAAAACAAAGGAAAATATCTTACTTTCTGGTACAGTGCCTTTCTATTTATAGTATGGAGATGCATGTGGATCGCCAAAATGCTTCTTCCGCTATTTTATTCCACCTTTGGATCGCATCATGTGTCATCCATCCATCTCATTTATATAATGTGCATGGATTACTAACGTATCTTCGGTGGGAAACCATAATTTGAGCGGTTGAATTCTGGACATCGGTGAGAAACCCGAAATTATAGTGGGAACGTCTGAAATAGAGGCGGGAAAACTTAATGCTTTGAATTACTTGTACTCCTCGGATTCTGCATAGCGCCATGCCTATTCTTCTGCCTCCATAGGTGGATGATAATATATGGGGCTTTGCTCTTCTTTTCAGGGAGAACTCACATCTTTATTGGTAATTCAGGATTTCGTCTTGCTTCTTTGAAAATTGTGACATCACATTGCCTTAGTTTTGCACTGACATTTCTGAAGATTAACTATGCCTTCATTCTACGGTGTTAACATATCATGATGTGAGGATAGTTAGAGTTAGGCTGCATTACTTGGCAGGAGAAATCGATTTTCTATCTTTAGAGGAGGTTGCTCCATGTGATCCTGCTCTGATATGTTCTCGGTGTTACCCGGCTACTTGGCCCGGCCACAAAGCGACAGTTGCAGAGGTTATGGTTGAGCCTAGATGGTCTTCAAGGCAAGATATATATGAAAGTATAAGGGTTTGGTGTAACCCGATTGGTTATTATATTTATGATTCGACATGTTTGAGGTGGCTCGACATGTTTATGGTTCGACATTCATGGGACTGATTCCAGTATCAAAGCCAAGTGCATGGCTTATAGTGGTTCGGTATTAGGTAATGGATCGGTCAAGATACTTAAAATAGAGGTGGGTCCGTTGTGTATTGGACTGTCATACGTGCATCAGTGAGCGTGGGTCAACAGTTCTGGGTGGGCCTAGATAGTTCAGTGTGAGTGGGATCGGGTTCAGAAGAGTTAGTCCATGTGGCTCGACCCTTTATGGCTCGGCTTAGGTGGTTCAGTGTGGATGGGTCGGCCTCAGAAGAGTTAGTCCATGTGTCACGACCCATACTGGCTCGACCTAGGTGGTTCGATGTGGATGGGTTGACCTCAGAAGAGTTAGTCCATGTGGCTCAACCCTTAGTGGTTCGGCCTTGGTGGTTCAGTCTGGGTGGTTCGGCTACCCTGGTTTGATATCAAGAATGGAAGGAATGGACCAACACAAGCAGGAGCATAAGTGACTTCAGGTCGAGGTCTAGCGTACTTCGAGTATACAGAGGAGCTGCTTTGAGTCGAGGTTCAAGGGATTCCGAGTTAGCAAAAGAGGGTCGGCCATAGTGGATCGGGGGGGCCTGGTTTGGTCTACCTGACTTCTCAGCTATGGGACAAACCACCTTAGTCATACCCTGAACAAAGAATCCAGCCTATCTTTGTCTATAAATAGAGGGGCGAGGGTCCTGTTAATGGGACCTTTTTTTTAGAACTCCAGAGAAACTTTGCCATTTTTTATATTCTCCTCTTTTCGATTCAAACTTGTATTCAAGTGGTTTGTTTACGGATTGTATCTGTATCCAAGTGATTGGGAAAGTAATAAAGATTCTATTCAATGTGGACGTAGGCAATTACGCCGAATCATTATAAATCTGGTGTTCTTGTTTCTGTTGTTCTTTTTGCACTTAATTGTGTTATTTCTCTGTTTTAATTTAGTTTCTTCATTAGTCTCTCTACATAACTCTACTCAAGGGTGTTAGTAACCAATTTTGATGCTAACACTTTGTCATTAGAGGATGATGCCCTCGCCCTTGTCTTTTGGTCATACCTAATGATCTTCGGATGAAGTTGGGTGTCCTTAGTTTGCCTTTATGGTGCGACGCTTGGTTCCTAGTCAATGGGATGCCTTTTCCCTTGTCCCATTCCCTGAGCTTTTGGGTTTGGGGTTAGAATTTGTTGGATTACGATGTAGTCTTTATTCATTTGATATCAATGTATAAGATTGCGGCACTATACTGTCACATCAAAATGACGGCGACTCCTCATTGTGTTTCAGTATTAAGTTGAAGCACATACCTTATTGGTGCTTTGATCCTTCGGTGCAGCATCATAATGCTGAATCTGTATTTAGTAAAGGGTGCGGCTGTGCATCAATTTTTTAGGCAACGACGTAGTATTACTCAAGTTTTGTCATCGCGTCCTTTTCATAACTTGACTTATATTATGGGTGCAGTTTCCTTTATTTTGCCACGATTACATATTATCTTGGTGCAGCACCACCTAGGCTTGGTTTTTTTCTCTTTCTACCTTTGAGCTCTTGCCGTTGTGAGGGGAGTTCTTCTGGCCAATATTTGTATCGCTCTTCCCTTGACTATGTTTAGGAAATACGAGTGTATCAACATGCAAGCAGCACAGCTATTTCTTGGTTTATATTCTACACCCTAGACATTATCTATTATATCACCTTATGTACTTATTAGATGGTTCGGTTCTTTTGAAGGGGAAAATTTTACGTTGATTCAAACTGTCTTAAAAGTTTCTATTATATGCAACCGCATATTTCTTAAGTTTCTCACACTGGACTTATGCCTCATTCATGGTTTTATATTTTCTTTATTTTCATAGGTGCTCTTTCGAATAGTCTGGGATAGGCAGGTTTTCATTGATATTCTTTGGAGCTCGAGGGACGAGCTGGATACTTTCAGCTACTGTAGCATTCTTATTTCTACTGCACTACTATTATGCACATATTAGCATTTGTGAGTAAAAGCTATTATAACTATTTGTGTTGATGATAGTACTTATGATTGTTACTTTGAAATTCTATGTATCTTAGAGTTACGGTTTGTACCATCTTTTGATATTATATGTTATCATTCCGTTGTGAGATTCTGATATTTTGTTCTTTCTTCCTTGTTTGTTTTCTTTCTCTTTTTATTTTACCCTAACAATTTGTCTTTGCAACACTTAAGTGGTCAGTACGTGAATCTATGGATGTATTGGTGTCAACATTAGAGGGTCGAAAGCTCATATGCGAATATTCAGATCCTAATTTTTCTCCTTTTCTTCCTCTATTAAGCATCTCAACCTACACCTATTTCAGACTTTTTGGAGGAGCCTTCATATATATCTATTTCTGGCCATACCATATCTCCCTCATCCTCCATCATTTCAAGTTCAAATCAAACTAAAAAAGGTAATATTTGATAGCCGGTGGTCATCGATTTAGAGACTAGCACTCAACTGGTCTGGAAATCTATTCAAGGAGCAAATCTCATCATTTCAAGGTGTACTTACATGCACCGGACATACGGTATATTCCTGACCAATTTATGAATATCAATATTTACATAGAATGTTTATATCATATATATTATGTTATTAGTTAGGTGATGATTGCAATATCTAAATATATTATCACAATTAGATTGGTTGTATGTGCTTTTATATTTATAAGAAGTTACATTTAGTTATGCATACACATATACGCAGCTCGGTTAAAATTAAAAAAATTATTATAAATAATTTAATATACAATACATACATATATTATATATAGTTTATAATTTAATTACATCATACTTTTACAAAACATGGTTACATGATTATATATATAAGGTTTAAAAGGTATAATATATTCGATAGAAACAAAAATATAAATATAGACTTATCTATACATATATTATTTAAATAATATTTAAATTCGTAATTTTATTGTCTAAATTATTTTCAGATAGTTCGATTGAATGGCGGCTTGATGTGTAAGCGTTTAGGTTTTCGCTTAAGTTATCAAATTCCTTTCTTTCAACCCACCTGTGCCTCTTTTTTTCTGTTGTGATTCCATGACTAACTCTAATCATCTTTTGCTCTCTGGTATTTCCTCTTCGAAGACCAGATCTGGTCATAGCTTTTCTGCTCATCCTGAAGCCATTCTTTATCCTTGGCTGGTTCTGACTCATCTATTGAGTTCCCTTTGTTAAGCTTTCCTCTGACAAGCCATTCTGCCAGCTCCTCCCCTGTTGGTCTTTTGACGTCCAACCCTTTTGGTGTATTGGGTACCCCTAAAGTCTATCCTTTAGCTGCTACGCCTGTTTGTCGAATTGTTTCTAGCGATAAGCAGGTACTCCCTTCCGTCCTTGCTCCGATGTTGGATGCTGATGCATTATGTGGTATTGGTCAATGGTCGAAGGTTGTTTTGTTAGTTTTTGGTCCTTCGACCTGTGATGATGTAGGTGGCTTGACTTTTGTAGAAGCTGGCATTGTGAATGATTTGGGCATACGTACTAGTTTAGGTGTTGTATCTACTTATAATAGGTCTGAATTGAAAAACCCCTTTAATGCTTTGTGTGTACCAATTGTTTGTGAGAATGTGAACAAATGATCAAGTACTACTGCTAATGTTTGTGCAATTGTCTCATTTGTTGCTCCAATTGTTTCTGAAAATAGCCTAAATGTAGTTCCAGTGCCCAGTGTTGAGTTAGTTCCTCCTAAAGCCTCTACCAAGCGGACTTCTCTATTTAACGCTTTGCCGAGAAATGCGAGTGCTTATGTTCCCCGTTCTTTTGATATTATTAAGGAATATGGTGTTATGGTTCCTCCGGCTGAGGTTTTAGAAGCTGGCTCTAAATTTTGGTCCGAATATTTAATTGATTTTTAACTAGAATCCGACCCCCTATTATGAAGTACGTAACTATTGTTGTAATCATTGGAATTTAAGGGGAATAATACATATCCACTTTGATAATTTCATGTTCTTTTTCAAGTTCTCTAGCAAAAAAGAAAGGCTCTGTGTGCCTCGGGCGGATCTCTCTGTCATTGCTAGGAAGCCTTTCATTATTACCCCTTAGAGTCCTATGGTGGACAAAGCTAAGGAACAAATTCTCTCTATTCCGCTTGAGGCTAATTTCACTCATATCCCATCTGTACTACAGTCTATGATTGGGCTAAATTGGTTGACGAATGTTATTGACCAACTCAAATGTTTTAATGGGAATACAGTTGCTCGGAATAGGTTAGTGTATGTTAAGGAACTTATTGAAGTATCTCACGACAAGCCTATAATATCCAAGATTCCTTTATGCATTTCTGAGGGGTATGTTTCTATTATTGACGTCTGCTACAGTTGGAAGCCTGAAATTTACTCGAGTTCTCAGACCTTTAGTCACCACTTGAAATTTTGTACTTCTCAGTCTGAGATTGCTTCTATTCCACTTTCTGATAGGATCCCGCGTCCTTGTCCCCTTATGATAAAGTGGGTTCCGAAGCCTTGCCCTATTACTATTTACTCTTCTTCTAAAATTCTACCTTCGCAACTTTTTGATCACTCTGATGTTAGTTTTGTTGCTACCTTAGCTACTTCTGATGCAGTGCTTCCTTCCTCTAATATTACATGGGATCTCTCTGACCTGGCATGGCTTCGTTGGCCTTCTAAAATGCATCTTGCCTTGAAAGATGGAAATTTTTATAAGTTTGTTGGTGGACTTGAAGAGGATAGAAGGCTATTTGATCAAGTTGAAGGGGATGGTCTTTCCCTCACGGTGCATAGTCAGTTTGGTAATTCTAATCGCTCTTTGCTTATGGATGACTCTTGGAATAGGAAATACATTTACTACACTGATTCAGTTGACTTTGTTCCTTCTTTAGCTTATCTTTATTCAGGGTTCCTTCATGTTATTGGACTTGAACCATTGTCTAAGAGGAGTGGCTCTTACTTTTCGGAGGGGGACTAGTTCTTGTGCTGTTGTTTTTTAGCAGTTTGGTATTTTAGCCAAACCTGTTTTTCATTTCTTTTAGCTATCTAGTGCATGTACCAAACACATGTTTTCTCATTCATTTATATATCCGGTAAGTGCCAGCTAACCCTACTAGCTTTGCTAAAATAAATGTAACGATTTGCCTTTCTTACACCTAAAAACGACACTAAATACATCCTCGATATTTATGTATCGATCATTTAAGTGTCCGAAAGACAGGTCATTCAGAGTGAAGAAAAAAAATAAAACAAAATCTCACAAAACGTAATAAGTAATATATAATATGAACACATCTTTACAAAAAGAAATCCTCTTTATTATACACAACATCAGAGTACACTAATCTATTATCAACTTGGAGAGTTATAATAGCATGTCCTTACAATTGCTGACAAATACAGACAAGAACAAAACAAAATGAAACAGCGGAAGAATATAAGTACGTGAATACGTTTGGGAGAATCCAGCTCGTCACTTGAAAGCTCCAAAGAATCCAGCTAAATCTGAAAAATATGCTTAAGCTAACCCGAGCATTATAGGAAAACAATGCTCGGGTCAGTCTGTAAAACCAGCGTTAGAAACTCAAATCACAAGTAACTTTATTATAACTTGTAAAACACTTTTTAAAATCAAAGGTACCTCGTAAGACCACGCTGCACATAAACACAGACGGGTTTTTGCGTTACGATTACCAAAACATTTTTATAGAAAATCCAGTATACAATGATAATGCCTAGAATACGAATACATCTTAATCATAGTCGAAATTGTTACATTATTAAATTCCACCATAATAGGTAAACAATCAAGTTCGCACGACGCTTATTGGAAAATGGATTCCAACAATGACAAGGTAAAGGACAACCTTCTGTACAATACACCTCTACACGAAATGTACCTGGGGTCAGACCCAGAACATGGTCCACCCCTACCAACACAAAAGCAAACTACCACTGAACTTGGATAGTACCAAATATGTCATCACTCCGGTTGTTTCCAACTTTTATCGAGATCTCTCATGCACAACCAAATCAAAAATACGATAATCTAGAATGATGACGACACACCCTAATAGAAGCGGCTCACATAGCCCTGCTGCATCTACCATGTTTTAACCATTTCTCAGGTTGTGAGGCTTGAGGCAACGCTTTTACCTTTTCTCTTAGCAGACCATCTTGGAATGCTAACACTGCCCTCAAGTAGAAATGCAATGTCATCATTCATCCGTAAAATATCATTATGGGTCTGAACGAAACCAAATGCACTACCTCTACTACTTCTATTTTGGAATCACCCTCGGGATTAGTTGCATGTAGCCCTTGCATTACAAAGGCTCCGTCTTCAATCCTCATCAAGATATCTTTAGTTCAAAACTCTTGAGTTGGATCAAAGGGGTTTTCAGATGATTAGTAATTATCCGATCCCAGTCTTTTCGAAACAAATTCCAATAGTTTTCGGTAAACTCAACCTCGGTTCTTTAGGAAATAAACAGACAAAAGATAAGAGCGGAGTTCACCTCCTAACCATTTGTGAATAGAGTTCCATATCATTTATCTTAGAAGAATAAAATGTTTTTATACGTACAGTATAGTACCACCAACAGTAACTGTACCATATAATTCTCATGTTTCTCCTAGATATTTCTAAAGTTACGTTGTGGTCCAGATTTGATAGTCTGTTATTTAATTATCAAATAAATAAACATTGAAACATGGATTTAATGCCATATAGGATGTACTAATCCTTTATTATTTGATCTCTCATTAATTAAAACACTTTGTAAAACTTCATCAAAAGATCTTTTTAAAACACTATTCCCAAAACCCTTTACATTCCTTTTATGCTTGAAAGAAAACATTTTTACTTATCTCAAAAATATAAGTATTTACCAAAGACATTTGGAAAATTCCCTATTCTCGAATTCCATATTAAGTGGCCAAGAAATTCCCTTTTCAAAACATCACTTGCTATAAAACCCATTCACTTTATAAATCCTATTCACTTATCCCTTATAAAAATCCTTGTTATAAGTTCACATCATATTTCAAACTTCCTTATAAATCTATAAAATGATTTATAAATTCTCTGTCAATGTATAGAACTCTTTATAAATGGACGTCCTGCTATAAAATAGGATGATGATTTGGCCTGCTAAATCAAACAACCAATCTATAATAGAACGGAGATTTATTCTGCTAATATATGTCCACAACAATCAAATCTATTACAGTATAGCAGAACGTGGATTTATTCTATTATCAAATGTCCACATAATCAATCAATCAATTTATGGCAGAAAAGGTTTTATTCTGCTAATAGTTGTCCACACAAACACAAACAATTACATCATAACTCATTTACAATCATTTATCTACTTAATGGTATCAACATATGAATCCCTTGTGCTTAATAACTATCCTTGTAAAATAATTCCCTTTTTAAATAAATTGATTCTTGGAAAATCAAACGACTTAAAACTTAAACTCCCCTTTAAAATAATTAATTATAAGTTAAACTCTTATTAATTCATAATTAATATTTATAAAATCTTAATTTAATTAAATAAATAAATTAGGAAATAATTAAATCATTAATATGAATGATTAAACGATAATTAATTATTAAATGAATAAATTAAACACTAATTAATCCTTTATTAATTATTAAATAATCATTTAAACCTTAATTAATAATTTAGCATTGATTAATTTCAATTAAATAATCTTTAATTAAGTTTTAAATAATAAGTTAAACCATCAATAAATAATTTATAAATTAAATTCTTAACTAATTAAAAATTTAACACAAGATTAATAATTTATTCATAATTAGCCCTATATTTAATTAGTAATTAATTAAAAGTAAGTCATATACTTAACTTATAATTAATTAAAAATTAATCATACTTAATAATTGATTAATCAAATTAATCTTATCCTTTAAACGGTAATTAATTCGTACCTAATCTTCTCTTAATTAAAGTTAATAAACCTTATCAACACTTAATTTATTAATAATTATTAAAACTTCATTAATTAATTATTAATTATTAAATCCTTAATTAACTTTTAAAAACATTATTATCAGGCTTATAAAACATTTACAAAATAATTTTAAGTATGAAACTTAAATTTGAAAATTTCGGATTTTTAAAGCGAAATTGCATCCATAGCGAGTATCATGCCATAACTTGAAAATGTTTCGACTTTCCTTATTGAAACCTCAACACTTAATATTTACCAACTTATCATAAACATAGCATAAGAGTTTGCATAAGAAAACAAAGTTGAAAACTTTGAAATGATTTTCAATTTCCTTTAAACTAAACATTAGTTTTTCCATAGAGAAATCAAATCGTCAATACCATATCAAAGTTCCACTTCCTTATCATGACATCACATACACATTCCTAAACATCCATAAACATATCAACATTATAGCACAAACTCAAAAATCACATCTTTTCAATGAAACACAATGTTTTAGCTTTCGATTCACAAGTCAATATCTAAACCGCAACTAGCAACATACACATATATTCGAACCATATAATATTCCAACCAAACAACCAACTTATTTTACTATCCAATATTAAATACATATAAAGGTAAAAATTTCCCAATACTTTAAGAATTTACTCATCAAAAATCCTTTGAAAACTTGATACGTTTTGGAGTTCGGAAAACTTGGAAAACCACAAAATCCACTTAAAAATAGGTCAAATTCCCATTGATTTTTGGACACGTATTTCTCAAACTTTGGTAAAGTATTCAAAAAGAAAGTTTTAGGAAATTCTTTCCTCTACAATTTAAAAAAAAAGAAACACTCAATTTCAGCTATTTTGGAGGAAGATATGGCCAAGATAAGAGGAGCTATTTTCGGACATGAATTTTCGAGTCCAAAAATACTCTGGAAAGAAATGAGTTTTTGACATAACTATTCTTAGAATCAGAAGAAGTGATACAAGCAAAATTTGTATCCATTGAAATTATATATGGTTTTTAGAAAATAAATGCTCCGTTTGGTTAAATTATAAGGAAGATACATTAGAAGGAAGAGAAGATAAAAATGAAGAAATTAAAAGGGGTATTTATAAGTAAGAAACAAATCAAATTACGTAAACATCCTTGGTTCTTTTCCCTCCACATCCTTTTGCCACCTCACAGTGCTCCTCTTCCCCTATATACTCTAGCCCACAAGCTTGTCTCCCCTCCCTTTGCTTGGCCAACATGAAGTTAATGCATGTGTACTTATGTCTAAACATGTTCTCTAAAGCATCTTTATGGAATATTCTTTTGACTTTATTTTGTTAACTTAACTATATGCAGACATATATATGCATACCTTAACTAATTGTACATCTGAGTATGTACATTATACTCTAGGGTTTATAACACTTCCAATAATTTTTAGTCGATAAAAAGTCGAAAATGCGGAAAACGTATTCCGGTCACATTTTCGATTTTTCATCAAACTAATTATATTTGTAAACAAAATTTAAAAACTACTTTACCATCATTATCTATTATTATAAAACTTATACATTGAATATTTAAAAGGAGTTAAATATCCACAAATCGAAGCAGTGAAATTTCGGGTCGTTGCACTCTCCTTCCTTAAAAGAATTTTAACCCTGAAATTACACCTCAAACTAACCCATAAAACACTTAGCACTATACATCAGTTCATATGATGTACATAGATCATTCATATACAATAATATGATTTGATCACTTACTAGAATACGTAGCTGTATTTTCGAACTAGTATCGCTCATTCGATTCTCTAATGCGGACACCGATCACGCTTCATAATTAGAAACCTCCGTTCTCACTGCATAGCCATATATACTATGATAGAAAACTTTTGGTCCTATAAGAAACTAGAATTTTGGTCATTTAAAATTGGAATATTTAATTGATTTTAAATATTGAAAAGTTAATCTTACAAATCAAATAACTTGAATTTCGAAAATAGCGATTTATTGGATAATTTAATTGTTGAATTTAAAGATTGAAATTGTCCAAATAATCGAATCTTTAGTTTTAAGCTGAATAAAAATAATTTCAAAGATGGTTTAAATTGTATTTACTAAGAATGAAGATAACAAAACTTTTAAATTGGATTTAAAAGTGATTTAACTAAATTTGAAAATAACTCGTTTTAATTAACGAGTGAAAATAGCCTTCCGGGGCACTGTCGTGGATTTCGACGAAACTCGTTTCATTAGATCCATAATAATGAGTTATAATACACCACCAAATTTCATGGTGACTAGATGCATCATTCTGTTGTACGAGATCAAAATGCGTAAAATTTAATATAATAATTAGGTTCAAAAAGCTATCTTCTGCATACGAGACTAGTTCCATTGCGTTCGGAATAGCGGTATAATATATCGAATGCAACACGGCACGTCTCGATCGGGGTTCGAAATTATATAGCTTGATAATTTAAATTTAAATTATATATATACATATACATACATACATACATACATACATATATATGGCTTGACCATTCATCAGCTTCCATCACCATCAGCCTTTACCTTTCTAACCAGCCCATACCCTTGTCCGTTCGCTCGTACTTCACCCAAATTCGACCACATCCCCTTCTCTCGCTATATAACCATTTGCGTATCAAAATAAAAAAAAGCGTTCGAAAATTTCAAACAACCTCATCCTACGGCCGTAATGACTTCGGACCTCCACTGGCCATATCAGGCCTCGAGTTCAATTTGGAAGTTGTTCGTCTCGGCATGATGGAGCAATTCAACAGTTGGATGGAGGTGGATCGTCATGTGGTGGAAGTGGTGGAGATGAACGACGAAGTTGGGTTTCATTGTTTTGTAGCCACTCGAAGAGATTTCGGCGAAGCTTCCAACTAATTAAATGATCATGGGGATGAGGGCCACCTTCGGCCAAAATATGATGGGGCAATGTTGACTATGGTGGCGACGAGGGAGGTTTGAATGGAATTTTTTTGTTGGGATTTAAGGGACGGCAGCATCGAACTGGGTGATCGTTGGGGTGTTATTGGGTAGAGCAAAGGCGTGGCGTTCGTAGGTGGCAGTCGCATGGTCGGCGACAGCGCAGAGGAGGGATGAGGGAGATGAAGTTGCTTTCAAAAGAGAGAAAAAGGGAAGCCTAGGAGCGAAGCCGTGATGGGGAAGAAGAGACATATGGCCAGGATTTGGAATGTAATTAATTTAAAATTTTAAGATGTAATTAAGCATGTTATTAAATTAAAATCTTATAAATGATGTAACTTACTCATTTTAAGTCGAATTCGAACGAGACGAGTTGCACTGCACTCGTTTGGACGTCATTTGGGATATGAGGTTGGTTTGGCAACAAATGAAGCTTATTAAATTTTAAGCTAGATTCAAACGTCGTATGAATTCAGATGGAACCAGAACGAGCAAGTGACAAATGGAATTTCGGTGAGCTAAACTCACCTTTTAAGATAACTAGTGTGACATGTAGTTGATAAAAAATTTAAATGATTGTTTGGATGAATTACACTATTTATTTGTTGGTTTGGATATATTCCCGCCTATTGGAGCGGATGCGACTCTATTACGTTTCCGTATAAAAAAGACGACCCTTTGTATACGAATCCCGCCTCGAAGCAATTGGTTATAATCTATGATTATATAACGTTAGCGGTGCATGAGGAAACAGGTTGGAGGGACCCAACGGGATTCCTCGCTATTATTAAATTGTTCAATAATATTTATTTTATATGGATTTTTGAGTAGTGAATATGATTATGGACACTATGGCCATAACATTATTATATGTTCGAAAATAAAACCCAGTAGTGATAGAAAATCAATATTGGTATTGGTTAAGTGTTAGGTGGCTATTGGCCTCAAAATAGCATTTTAAAAATACAATAAACTGCCGTTTAAGTCTGAATTAGTTTTGAGACAAGAAACGATTTTTAAATCCGAAATTGGATTTTGAAATATTTTGTTTTAAGGATTATCTATTTAATTATATTAATAATGTTTTTAAGTTAACTAATTGTTCGCACCAGAATTGGTCACTAACACCCTTAAGAAAGATTGTGTAAAGAGATTAATGAAGAAAGTAAATTAAGATAGAGAACTGTATACTAAGTTAAATGCAGAAAACAAGAACACCAGATTTATAGTGGTTCAACGTAATTGCCTACGTTCACTTTAAGTTTCGATCTTCATTGCTTTCACAAGTGACTGAATACAGATACAATCCGTACTATAAAGACTTGAATACAAATGCGAAATGAAATAAAGTGAATCTTGAAAGCGGTAGAGTCTCCCCAGTGTTCTCGAAAAAATGTCCATTTCACTGTGCCCCCGCCCTTCTATTTATAGTTGAAGATGGGTTGGACTTCCCTAATGAGCCTAGGAGTGAGATACCTCGGCCCGTGGTGAGTGACATCTGCGTGCCGAGCCATAAATGCCGAACGACCTTGCTATGCTTTGTGAGGAGAAATGCCGAGCGAGGCTTCATGCCGAATGAAGTTGGAATGCCGAACGAGGCATGAATGCCGAACGAGGCTGGAATGCCGAACGAGGCATGAATGCCGAATGAGGCATGAATAACGAATGAAGCTAGAATGTCGAGCGAGGTCTGAATGCCGAGCGAGGTGTGAATGCCGAACGAGGAATGCTATGCCGAACGAGGAATGGATGCCGAACGAACATGCTATGTCGAACGAGGCTCTATGCCGAGCGGCCAATTGATACCGAACGAGGCCAGATGCCGTACGAGTCTGGAATGCCGAGCAGTACTCCCGAACGTTGCTTATGCCGACCCTCTTGCTACACGGTCAAGCCACCGGGTAACACTTGCGCTCTAAAGTCTATCTTGTGAACGAACATGATATGCTTTGAATCATAAGCACTCCATACACTCCTTCAAGCTCTTGCTTTGATTTTTCAGGACTGCTTTCCTGAATGCCGAACGAGGCGTTGGGTGCCGAATGATATTGGATGCCGAGTGACACCTTGATGCCGAACGACATTGGATGCCGAACGACACTTGAATGCTGAACGACATTGCCTTGACCGGATCTACAACCGTCCATTCGACTTCTTTTCTCCCTATATAAGACGAGGCTTCTTCTTCTTCTTCTCCCTTTTACTTTTACCTCCGCTCTTCAGTACTTACGAATTTGCCTCGAACCTCTACAAATTACCTACTTTCCCTCCTTTTCTCTAGCTTGATACATTGGCTCACCTCCTTTCCGAAATCAACGAACCCGACCAGAGTCATGCTTCCTACCGCAGAACATCCCTAATCTTCGAGTTATTTCTAGGTAATGGCCTTTCCCTTAAACACTTTACTCCCGAATAAGAAACAATCATGAGATTCGAACTCGTGAATATCTGTAAGACTAAGAATGATAGGAACCGCATGGATAAAGGACAATGGATTCAAGGTCCAAACATGTTTCAGGGATAGGCAGAGTGATGGAAGGAAGGAGACTCAAAGGTGTTCGAAGGAGGGTGTTGGTGGAAGAAGTATTGATGTGGCTTGGCAAGGCTTCCTTATGCCGAGCGATGGAGCGGATGCACAGAAGTGAAATTGGAGTTAAGCTCGGCGCGCCGAGTGATGGTGCTTGGCACGGCCATGGCTCGGCATGATTCTCTCATGCCGAACGAGGTAGGAGGGAAGGCAGGAGAGAAGTAGGAGCCTGGTAAAATGTCGATCTACAGGGCTCGGTATGACTTGCCGAAGGACTCGACCGTGCCGGTCGGTAGGGATGGAGGGAAGGAGTGAAATTGGTGTTAAGGATAGAATGCCGAGCGATGTGGCTCGGCATAATTGGGGTCAGCATGATTTGTCGCATGCCGAGCGGTGGGGAGGAAGGGTTGGTGAGTGATGTGTCGAGCGATGCGGCTCGGCATGATTGCGGTTCAGCATGTCTTGCTTCATGCCGAATGGTGAAGATGGATGGTAGGAGAGTGGTATGCACATGACAGTTAAAACTGTCTCAACCTAGACTTAGAACATTGTCAACTTAACACCCTTTTATGCCTGAATATATGAAGTGAACAAGGACGGATTTAAACAACCAAGCATATCGGACAATCCAGACTGATAACTCCCGTATATAAACAACTATAAACTTGAACTCAACTTGCTTAACAGTTAATAACCTTTCACATACAGCGGTAATGTCGAGTTCAAGACATAAACCATCTTACGAAAAGCTCTTATGGACGGTCAGTGATGACGGTCTTCGAAGATGACAATTCAAAGTTCAAACTTATCTCATCAACTTAGTGGCTTTTCATTTCTTGGCACATATATTTGAATGATCGCACTAGTTCACATACCACAGGAGGGGAATATTTATGTCGTTAAGTCTAACATCGATTGTTTTTCAAGTATAGTTCAAACAGGTGCTTTGTCAGATTCAATCTTCATTAGAGATGTCTAGAAACTATAGCTCTGCTATGATCTCGGATAGACCCGGGCCATCCTCTCGACAAGAAGTAGTAGGAACTTCAAATCGATCAACTACTCCTGTACAAGACTTGCCGAGTCCTGCGACCGCATTTGTCGACTTGGCCCCCGACCCTTTGGAGGCAGCGATTTTCTTAGACGATCCAATTGATTCCCAAGCCTCAAAGATTAATGAAAGTACACTCCGTCAGATATGTTCAGTCCATGGGATCCCCTTCGATGATGTGTTAGTTCCATCGGAGCATGATCATCCTCACTTGCCCCTAGTCGGATATACAGCCTATAACAGATTCATGTGCTGGGTTGGTAGTGTGCCGCCATTCAACTCCTTTCTTCAAGTCGTGTTGTAGTATATAGAGATTGCCCCATCACAACTGCATTCGAACAGCCACGCATTTATATATGGCACTTGCATCCTCTTCATGAGTGTCATCTTCAGGCTTCCAACTCCGGACGATATCCGCTATATCTATCGCATCAAGAGACGGTCGGATAGCCCCTCTTTCGTGTTCCTCGAGCTGCACAGCAAGTGTCAAATTTTAACTAGGGCATGGATCAAGTTTGCCCTGTATAAAAAGGAGTGGTTCTATGTGCGTTGTCCTCCCGGCTTTGCGAGGAGATGGGTGGAAGGAAGTAAGTCTTTTTCCTGGACCAATACTCATGTTTGGTCGAAACTGTACCTTTTCTCACTCTTTCTCCATCTTTTCAGGTATTAACCCACGTCTTGAGGGCCCAGAATATTCCTAAGCTGTCGAAGCTATCCGAGCCATTCCCATCGAAGACTGAGACATCGGAACTCTCATTTCGAATGAGTCGCTCACGAAATTTTGGTTGCTGGCAGACGGTCGCCTGATAAGCCTCCCTCAAGGTGTTACCATACCCAAGCTTGCTTTAGGTAAAGGAAAAAAGAAGGCCGAGTCCTCAGCACATAACGCCCCCGACACACTAGAGGAGGGGGAGATCAAAGAAGCCAAAATGCCCGAAGTACAGGGCGAAAAAGTTAGTCCATCTCGAGAACCAATAGTCGAAGTTCATGACACCTTCCCCTTCGAAGGGGAAGAAGAAACTGACATATAAGATGAGGAAGAAAACAGTGGGAGGAACTTCTAAAGTTACTCTTATTCCAATGGAGAAAGAACTTCCTCGCAGCACTTAGAAAGTTCTCTGAAAGGCATGTCGAACCTTACCATATCTAATGATCTGCTCAACTATGGTTTCGACGATCCAGAGGCCCTTAAGCTTCATTCGCCCGCGAGAGGCGATACAAGTGCTCAAGGCCAAAACCAGGGAGAAAGAACTCCTACTAGTAAAGAAACTGGTCCGTCGGGGGGAAACACTAGGACACACACAAACACATGCACTTCACTTTGCACTTAAATTTTTGTCTCCACTCTACTCTTCGCTAACTCGTTTTGTGTAGGTGACATTGGGAGTACACATGGACTTAACCGCCTTCACGGTTCATCGATTTTTCACTAATCTGGCCGAGAATCGAGTTTCGGCAAGCGTCGAGATAAAGACGACTCTGGCGATCTAGACTACCACCACCGAGAATCGTCCTACCGAAGAAAGACTTATAGTCAGTCCTCCTACCCTCGCGATCCTCCTTCTCAACCGGAGCACAGCAAAGAGAAACTGCACATAAGGTGTCCCAGCCTGAGCCTCATCGGGATCAACATTTCGGTTCATCAAGTACCAGGAAATCTCGAGATTCCTACAGAACACCTGCAGTCTTCAAGCAGACTCCTCTTGCTCCTGTATCTGATCCATCGGTCGCAGAATGACTTGTTGAGCTTAAAGCCTCGTTTCCAAAGATATGCTTCAATGACTTAAAATTTCTTCCGACGATTCACCAGATTTCGGGGCATGTCAAGCAAAGTGCTATCGCTTGCCCTAATGACGTCTATGTTCAGCACGATGCATTCGTGCACTTAGCCGAAAAAGTTTCAGAAATCTCCATTGAGCGTCAGCATGAAATTGATCGCATGAAGCTCGAAGCTGTCCATGATAAAGATACTATTAAAGCTCAAGATGAAGAGCTTGCTTCTTACAAGTCTCATCTTGAAGCCGCCTATCAAAGCACTAAAGATATGGTGAAAGTGGTCAATCGCCTGGAGGCAACTCATAAAAAAGAAATTGACGAGGCAGTTCAGCGTTGTGGGGCCCTGGCTTTAGAGAAGGACTCAGTGCAGAAGGAGAGGGATGCATTTGCCCTACGAGTCAAAGAGCTGGAGGATCAACTCCGTAAAGAAAGAGAGGAGAAGACTGTTTCCCAAGAAGAGTCGCAACGATATTGCAACGAGATCGTTGCTACGCGACTTCTAAAGGTGAAGCTCGACAACGAGCTTTCTAAAGTCGGGATATTGAAGGATGAAGCCCGTGAAGAGGGGAAGAATATAGCATCTGTGGAGATTGACTCCCGCCTTGAGGCGGCTAAAGAGGCTGGTAGGGAGGAGGTCAAATGCATGTTCGGCCCACTGATTGCAGAATTCAACCCCCGTGTCCTCATGCATCGGGACTTAACTTTCTGGGTGAAGGCTACCTCGAATCCCTTGCTGAGGCTTGGGAGACTTTAGTAAAAATCAAGAAGGTCGAACTTGGAATCGAGGTGGTCGATGTAGATGCTTTAATAAAAGAATTTCTTAAGAGGAACGAGCCTTTAGACTTGTTTATGGCGAAAGCTCTTTACTGCAATGGTTCCTCCTCATCGAAAGGGAAAGATGTTATTGCTGGTCCATTCGAGTCCGAGTCTCTAGCTCATGCTCCAGCTCAGCCGGCCGATCGGCCGATACTTGATCCATTTGAGCAACATGTTGGTTATGATCCAGAGGACCCTGGCCTTGGCGTTTACATTTTATCTCCCATTCCAGAGGGTGAAACCCCTCAGATGGCTGAGAGTCAGCCAGAAGCCGGTATGTAACCCTTCATTTTAAAATTCCAAGAGTCGTCGTTTTTGACGAGAAGTCATTGTATTCTAATGTTTGTTTTCTGTGATTTTGCATAGGCTATTCTGATCCTGAGACCACTCCAAGGAGCGATGATGCCAAGGAGGTCAAGGGGAAAACAACTGAGGCTACTCATGCAGGAGAGACTCTCGGTCCAGATGCTCAGGTGATCGGGCCGCTTGACGAGGATAAGTCCGAGACTTCATCTCCCATCGAGGAAAGTTATGAAATTGAGATCACAAGCACCTCTGAACATACTTCTAAAATGAGCATGAAGGAGCAGCTCGAGGAGGAAAAGAAAAGGACGGCTGAAATTAAAGTCAAGCCTCAAGTTGTGGACCTAGATGATCCTCTGAATAAGCCGTTGAAGGTCTTTCTCCCTGGTGGGTCCAGGCCATTGGATGTTCCCCGCACTTCTTCGGTTGTTACTTCCCCATCAAAGAAAATTACCAAAGGAAAACGCACGGGAGAGGAGTCGTCTGAAAGACAAAGGAGGGGAAGAAGTCGAAGAAATCAAAGATGTAATTGTTACTCTCGTTCAACGAGAGTTAGTTTAGATTATGTAATTAATTTATTTATTTTCGTAGTCCATGTAAATAGACTTTTGACTCCGAATTTTGAAGGAGTTGTGGTAGAAACTTATTTTTGAATAAATAGAGCTTAGTTCTTTCATCTTTCAAAAGACATTTATCGTTCGGCTTTTTGTATGATTGTGCTCGAAACCCAAGTTATTGTGAGTTGCATAAACTTCTTAATTCGTCTTGATATAAGTCGGAAACTCTTTGGAATTGTACATTCTTCATTCCACGCTTCGGGTACTTAGAATAATTTTCAATCCATATGCCGGGGACTTGATGACTTCAAGTCATTTGTGTCCTTGTTCACACTCTGGGGACATAGAGAATTTTAGACCGTTTATGCTCCAATCCGCACTCTGGGGATTCGCAGCACTCCAGCCCCCACTCTGGGGACTTATAAATTTTTAAATTGTTTATAGTCTGGTCCGCACTCAAGGGACTCTGAGTACTCCTGTCCTCACTCAGGGCACTTGGAGATTTTGAGTTGTTTATACTCTGGTCCACACTCAGGGGACTCAGAGTACTCTAGTCCACACTCCAGGGACTTGGAGATTTCAAGTCATTTATACTCTGGTCCGCACTCAGGGGACTCGGAGTACTCCAGTCCGTGCTCAGGGGACTTGGAAATTTCAAGTAATCTATACTCTGGTCCGCACTTAAGAGACTTAGAGTACTCCAATCTGCACTCAGGGGACTTAGAGATTTCAAGTCGTTTATACTCTAGTCCGCACACAGGGGACTCAGAGTACTCCAGTCCGTACTCAGGGGACTTAGAGATTTTGATTCGTTTATATTCTGGTCCACACTCAGGGGACTCAGAGTACTCTAATCCACACTCAAGGGACTTAGAGATTTCAAGTCATTTATACTCTGGTCCGCACTCAGGGGACTCGGAGTACTCCAGTCCGCACTCATGGGACTTGGAGATTTCAAGTCGTTTATACTATGGTCCGCACTCAGGGGACTCAGAGTACTCCAGTCCACACTTAGGGGACTTGGAGATTTCAAGTGCTCGTGCACATTCGCCCGTCAAACAGAATAATGCACCTCTTAGTTGTTTGCCACAGAGTTATACACAGAAACATTAACAATCCATGGAAAAAATGGCTTCAAGCCTTTATTAATGCAAACAAGCTAAATTGTCTTATTACATGCCATAAACCAAGAATCAACGAAATAAAAACATGTTGGAAATAACTGCAACTAAAATATGAAAGAAATGAACTAAGTATAATAATGCCGCAAATGCTCGCTATTCCATTCTCGGAGGAGTGTCGCACCATCAACGGTCACTAGCTTGAAAGTTCCTTCTCCAAGATTCCATTCAATGACATATGGACCTTCTTATGCGGGGTTCATATGTAATGGGACTGGAAAAACTCATTTCAAAACGTGGTCACCTACATCAAAGATTCTCGTTCGGACCTTATCGAGCGACTCGGTGTCTATATGCGGCCGCTCTAAAATTAGCTTCTTCGCGTTTTTCATCAGTGAAGTCTAGTGATTCCAGCAAAAGATCCTGATTTGACTAAGAGTCATAATAAGTTACCCGATGTGATGGAACTTCAAGTTCTACGGGTATAACAACCTCCATGCCATATGCCAATGCGAATGGTGTATGGCCAGTCGCGGACTTGTGGGTGGTTCTATAAGCCCAAAGTGCCGTTGAAGGTTCATCCACCCACTTGCCTCTAGCCTTTTCCAAATGCTTTTTCAAGATGGACTTGATTATTTTGTTCACGGCTTCTACTTGTACATTAGCTTTCGGACGAGAAACCACTGCAAACCTTTTCCCAATACCATATTTTTGGCAAAACTCTTTGAACTCTTTACTTTCGAATTGAGTTCCGTTTTTTGTAATGATGGTCCGTGGAAGGCCAAAACAGCATATAATATTTCGTACAACGAAATTAATGACCTTTTTGGTGGTGATAGTGGCCAAAGGCTCTGCTTCTGCGCACTTGGTAAAGTAATCGACTGTATCTATTGCATATTTTGCACCACCTTTGGATATGGGTAAGGAACCGACTACGTCGATCCCCCACATTGCAATTGGCCAGGGACTAGCCATTTGTGTGAGTTCCGTCGGCAGAGCTCTCGGGATCTTTGCATATTTTTGACATTTGTCACATCTTCTCACATAGTCTACGGCATCCCGATTTACAGTCGGCTAATAGTATCCATAACGGAGGATTTTCTTTGCTAACGTATGCCCCCAAGTATGGTCACCACACTCTCCTTCATGGACTTCCTTCAGGATCGTTTTATCTCATCATGGGCTATGCACCTGAGTAAGGGGGTCGAGAACCCTTCGATACATTACCCCATCTTGCATTACATATTGCGAAGCCTTACGAATGACTTGTCGTCTTTCGCGCTTTCTTTCGGGTACGACCCGGTGTAACAAGTATTGCTTGAATGGGGTAATCCATGATTCCTTCTCGACTTCTGTTTCTAACATGAAATCTACCTCCATCATATTTATACTCGGAGCATGTAAGGTTTCAACGGGAAACAATCTCATTTGCTGTGCATCGCCAGTGCTTGCAAATTATGCCAATGAATCGGCGACTCTGTTTTGTTCACGTGGAACATGTGAAATATCATAATACTCCAGATTCGCTAGCAACTCTTGAACTCGTGCCAGATATGGGGCAAGTCTCTGTCCCTTTGCTTGATAGCCCCCTCCCCCCGAACTTGTTACACCACCAATTGTGAGTCACAAAAGATTTCAACCGATCTTACCCTCAATTCTCTGATAAGCCTCAAGCCAGCAATCAATGCTTCATACTCGGCTTCGTTATTTGTTGTAGGGAATTCGAGCTTCAAAGCATAACAAACTGATCGGTTTTCAGGAGTCATAAGAACTATGCCAGCCCTCGAACAACGGTCGTTAGATGCCCTATCAGTGTACATCTTTCATCGAAAGGGAGGTATGACATTGTGACTGTTTGACTCGTCGGACACGGTGAATTCAGTATTGAAGTCTGCTAGAGCTTGCCCTTGTATGGCCCTTCGTGGCAGGTAGGTAATATCGAACTAACTCAACTCGATATTCCATTTTAACATGCTTCCAGATGTTTCTGGTTGTTGGAGTACCTGCCACAAGGGTTGATCAGTGTAAACACTGATTGAGTGTGCTTGAAAGTATGGACGAAGCTTGCGTGATGTAATCACCAAGCACTAAGCCAGATTCTCAATCTTGGATAATTTCTTTCTAACCCCGTCAAACATTTACTGACGTAATACACTGGCTTTTGAACTCGGTCTTCCTCGCGAACCAAAGCCGTACCGATAGCAAGTTGGGATACAGTCAGCTATACATACAACATTTCATGGTCAGTTGGTTTTGATAGCACCGGGGGATTTTCTAAATGCATATCAGATCTCGGAATGATTCCTCACAGTCAGATGTCCACTCGAAATTTCTCTTTCCTTTCTTTATCACATCGAAGAAGGGAATGCACTTATCCGTAGCTCTAGATATGAATCGACTCAGCGCGGCCACCTTTCCGTTCATGCTTTGTACTTGCTTTATAGTTCTGGACACTTATATGTCCCGAATAGCCTGAATCTTCTCCGGGTTAGCTTTAATTCCCTGCGCGTTCACAATGAAACCCAAGAATTTCCCTAACGCAATGCCAAAATAACACTTCAAAGGGTTGATTTTCATCCCATAATACCTGAGTATATCAAACATCTCTGCTAAGTCTCGAATGTGGTCATTTGGCTGTCGTGACTTCATGAGCATGTCATCCACATAAACTTCCATCGTTCTACCAATCTAATCTTTAAACATTCGGTTCACCAGACGTTGATAAGTTGTGTTAGGAAATCAATTCTATGGTTTCGATGATAACAATCATACAATGGAAATCAAGTATGCATATATATCTATATTTACAGGTAATTGTTAAAGTAAACATCACCAAAGAGACAAGAACAAGACTCAAAAGAAGTATCATGAGGCTACAAGTCGATAGAATCGAAAGAGGAATGACACAGGCACATGAAAAGCAACATGCACAAATCCAGACGTCTGAGTGCACTAGCCAGATGTCTGATTGATTCCTTTGGTTCGCAAATCAGACAGAATCAGACGTCTGGTTAATATACTCAAACGTCTGAAAAGCAACCATATACAAAAAATATATAAGAGCCAGACGTCTGAAACATTTTCCAGATGTCTGATTTTGAACTCGGCTATGTGTATTCAAAGTAAAAATGTCACAATTGAAAAGACCCGTTCGCTCCTCTTCGCTGCAACTCTTCATCACCATTAGAAGCGACCTTAGAGCACTTACTAACAGATGCAACTACACAAAGGATCTCTCTACAACTATAAATAGCATCAGGAATTCAAGTGAAGATCTTAACTTACTCACTTATACTCTTTACTCTTATACTCTGATTAATACTTGATCTCTAGCAATCTAATACCTGTATTTTAGTCTTTCATATACTCAAAACTCTTCAATCAATATTATATATATATATATAGATTGGAAGCATTTGTACTCAACAGTCAATATTCGTGTTATAGAATACACACTTGACAAAAACAAGCTTTTGTAACCAAGCCTATTCCTCCGGGCGAAGTGAGGGTGTTTGATAGTTAAATTCCAAAGAGGAGCTTCGGGACCGAACGTAGGACGGGAGGTCCGAACCGGTATAAAATCCTAGTGTGATTATTTCCATTTACTTTGCTATTATCATCTATCAAGTTTATATTAGATACATTATATAGTTAGTTCGCCTATACTTGCATATATATACACTATACGATCCACCCATATAGATTTGCAATTGGTATCAGAGCCAAGTTTGATCAAAGAACAGTAACACGTTTTTGAATCACTTTAATATGGCAAGTATTTTTCAAGAAGGACAATCCATAGCACGACCCCCACTATTTAATGGATCTAACTATGAATATTGGTCAACACGTATGAGAATTTTTATAGAAGCAAATGGTCTAGAAATTTGGTCAGCCACACAAGATAAATATGAAGCACCTACTACTGCTATGAACACATGGACAGATGCACAAAACACCTTAGCATCAAATAATGCTAAAGCTATGAATGTGTTATTTTGATGTCTAGACAAAAATGAATTTTTACATGTCATGTTATGCACAACTGCATTTGACATTTGGCGTATCTTGCAAATTACACATGAAGGTACAACAAAGGTCAAACAAACTAAGATTTCAATTTTGCAAAACCAATTTTCGTCATTCAAAATGAAACAAAATGAAACTATTTTTGACATGTATTCTAGATTTCAAACTATCTAACATGATCTTATGGCATTAGGAGTTAAGTTTACTGATTTTGATTTAGTTCTCGAATACTCAACTCTTTAACATCAGATTGGGAAAGGAAGGTTTTAGCTATTGAAGAAGCTAATGATCTCTCTACTTTCAAAGTTGAAGAGTTGATAGGAAATTTAATGTCCTATGAAGCTAATTTGCAGGCACAAAAAAAAACTAAATTTGGGGAAAAAGAACATAGCATTCCCAGCAACAAAGAATAATGACTCTGACTTAGATGAAGCAGAGATAGTCTTCATTGCCAAAAATTATGATAGATTCGGGAAATTTAGAAAGATGACCAAATTCCAAAAAGAAGGGAAGTCCAACACAACAAACCTATCTCAAATCAAGTGTTATGAATGCGATCAATATGGACATATGAAGAAGGATTGTCCAAAACTCAACAATGATAAAAAGAAGAACAAATTTGAAAAATTAGAAAAGAAGAAAGCTTTCAAAGTAACTTGGGATGACTCAGACTCTTCATCATCTGAAAGTAATAGCGATAGTGACGGAGAACAAGTTAATGTGTATTTTATAGCACAAACTAATGAGGTACCCAGAATAAAAAATAAGGAGAAATGGATACTAGATAGCGGATGGTCTAAGCATATGACTGGAAATTCAAAAATGTTATCAAATATAACATTCATCGATGGTGGAACGGTAACCTTTGGAGATAATTCAAAAGGATATGTTGTAGGCATTGGAGAAGTCATCAACTCTGGTATATCTAACTCTCCTATTATTACAAATGTTTTATTAGTAGAAAATCTAAAACACAACTTACTAAGTATTAGTCAATTGTGTGATAAAGATTTTTAAAGAAATTTTAAAAAAGATATATGTAATATTTTAGATAATAACAAACAACTTATTTTTGAAGGTGTTAGAAACAAAAATATTTATGTATTAAACATGAATATAAATAAAAATTCGAATTTATGTTTAACTGCCAAACATGATGATCCATGGCTATGGCATAAACGATTTTGTTATATCAATTTTAAAAATATTAATAAATTGGCAAAATATGAACTAGTTAAAGGTTTACCTAAAATAAATTACAAAATAGAAAATTTATGCGACGATTGTCAGATTGGAAAACTTAAGAAAAGCTCTTTTAAATCTAAAAATAATATTTCTACGAAACAATCATTAGAATTATTACATTTATATTTATTTGGTCCAACACAAATACGATCTATAAATCATAACAAATGTGTCTTCGTAATAGTTGATGATTTTTCAAGTACACATGGACTTTGTTTTTAAAACATAAAAGCGATACTTATGGTATGTTTAAGATATTTGCTAAAAGAATTAAAACACAAATGGATTTAAGAATTAAAAATATTCGAATTGATCACGGAGGAGAATTCGAAAACGATCTTTTGACAAATTTTTGTAATAAGAAAGGAATAACTCATAATTTCTCTTTTCCTCTCCCACCTTAACCGAATGGTGTTGTAAAAAGAAAAAATCATATAATACAGAATGTGCACGAACATTACTAAATAGTAGTGGTCTACCGAATCACTTTTGGGCTGAAGCTATTGCCACAGATTGTTATGTATTGAATCGAGTAACAATACGTCCTATGACTAAACAAACTTGTTTTGAAATAATTTTTGGTAAAAAACCTAAAGTATCATACTTTAAAACTTTCGGTTCAAAATGCTTTATATTAAATACAAAAGATAACTTAGGTAAATTTGACCCGAAGGCCGATGAAGGTACCTTTGTTGGATACTCAGATCGTAGTAAAGCATATAGAATTTTTAATAAAAGAAATAATACGATTGAAGAAAGTTTACATGTTTCGTTTGACGAAAATCTTTTTAGTCATCATACTAATGATGAAGAAGAAATTATTCCACTAACAAATTCTATTAATAATGAAACAAATGTTCAAAATAACACTTCGTTATCACCCCCTAGAATTCTTAAGAATCATCCAAAAGATAATATTATTGGAGATCTCAATTCTAGAGTAACTAGAAATCAACTTAATCAGATAGGCCATATAACATTTGTATCAAATTTTGAACCAAAAAATTGTAAAGAAGTTTCAAATGATAACTTTGGATAATTGCTATGCAAGAAGAATTAAATCAATTTGAATGTAATAATGTTTGGGAATTGTACCAAGACCTGAAGATCAATCGGTTATAGGAACAAAATGGGTGTTTAAAAACAAAGCAGACGAAAACGGAAAAATTGTTAGAAATAAAGCACGTTTAGTTGCTCAAGGCTATAATCAAGAAGAATGTATCGATTATGACGAAACCTTTGTCCCAATAGCTAGATTAGAAGCCATCCATACATTACTCGCCTTTGCAACTCATCACAATTTTAAACTATTTCAAATGGATGTCTAAAGTGCTTTCTTAAACGGATTTATCAAAGAAAATGTATATGTAGAACAACCTCTACTATTTGTTCACGAAAAATATCCAGATCATGTTTTTAAATTACATAAAGCACTATATGGATTAAAACAAGCCCCTCGTGCATGGTACGAATGTTTTAAAAATCACTTAATAACATCTGGTTTTCAAATAGGCAAAATAGATACAACTTTGTTTATTAAAAGAGAAAATGATGATATTTTAGTTGTACAAATTTATGTTGATGATATCATTTTTGGTTCAACCAACAAAAACCTATGTAATCAATTTTCAAATATTAAGAAAAATGAATTTGAAATGTCACACATGGGAGAATTAAATTTCTTCTTAGGTTTACAAATAAAACAACTTGAAAATGAAATTTTTATTCATCAAGAAAAATATTGTAACGATCTATTACGTCGTTTGAAATGGATAAAACTTCAAGCAAACCAAATGAGTACCACTGTTCACTTAGAAAAAGACGATAACGAAAAAGATTTTGATGGAAAATTATATCGGAGCATGATTGGTTCTTTACTTTATTTAACGGCTAGTCGACCCGATATTATGATGAGTGTATGTTTATGTGCTCGATTTCAAGAAAAACCGAAAGAATCTCATCTAAGAGCTGTTAAGCGTATTTTACGTTATCTATCTAGTACTAGAGATTATGATTTGTTTTTCCCTAAAGAACCATCGTTTGAACTAGTTTCATATAGCGATGCGGATTTCGTTGGATGTAGAACGGATCGTAAGAGTACTAGTGGAACTTGTCATTTTATCGGACAATCTTTAGTTTCATGGTTTAGAAAAAAGCAAAATTGTGTTTCTTTATCTACTTGCAAAGCGGAATACATCTCCACAGCTCTAGCATGTACACAAGTGATATACATGCAACAAACGCTAACAGATTTCGGCAAAATTATCAACAAATCTCCAATATATTGTGATAACGCGAGTGCTATAAATTGATCAAAAAACCCTGTTAATTACTCACGAACTAAGCATATGGATATACACAATCATTTTTTACGAGACAATGTTAAAAAAGGAACTATTTCATTAGAATACGTAAATACCGAAAATCAAGTAGCAGACATCTTTACGAAACCACTAAATGAACAAACTTTTATTAAACTCCGACGAAATTTAGGTATTTTCTCATTTCAAGATCTTCTTCCTTAAAATTAATCAATGTTTCACTTTAATCTTATGATTAGTTGTTTATTTTACTACCACAAATTATACTTAATAATTTCTGAACCTTTAATATTTTAGACAGTTAGTTTGTCTATAAATAATTCTTTCAACTTATATATAAAGAGGTATACAAAACTATATACACACAATTAAAATCTTTCTTAAAGAAACAAAATATAGCCATGTCTTCTGGGGACTCTTATATATCCATCTCCATCTCAACACCCACGACGGACGGTTCGGCTGACATACCATAACGGCTTCCTACACCTACACCAAAGCAGAAGCCAACGAATAGGTGGTCCTCATATCATACGGGTTTTACTCCTGATAACAAGAAGACCAAAAGATCTCTGTTTGTATCTCCTAACACAAAGGAGAAAATTGATGAAATTTATCATTATCAGAAACAACAGATAGATCTTCAACGAGAACTATATTTCGAACAAGAAGTTACATCACACCGTCTAAGCTTTTTGGAGCAAGTAGCGATGAAGTTTTGTTCGCCACGGAAGAAAGATATCCATGAACCGCTACCAAAACCTTGTAGTTCTTTGGTTCCCTCGTCTTCATATAGTTCTCCTTCGGACCCTTCACCAAGACGATATTCTGGCTCCCCGAGAACTCATGA
Source organism: Allium cepa (assembly GCA_030765085.1). Taxonomy (NCBI): domain Eukaryota; kingdom Viridiplantae; phylum Streptophyta; class Magnoliopsida; order Asparagales; family Amaryllidaceae; genus Allium; species Allium cepa. The sequence continues at coordinate 596,406,454 of CM060928.1, forward strand.
ACGTGGAAACATATGGTCTCCACTTAAACCATGGACAGATGACAAGTCAGGAGATCGCAAAATTTCATCGCCTTCTAAGTAAATTATATTTATTATTGTATGTATCTATGATTATCTGTTCTTTTATTTCACAACAATAAAATTATTTGTTATAAAACATTCGAGAAATAAGCAAAACCATACAATTTTAGGCTATTTTTAGCCACACTGCTTATTTTAGACGTCAGACTATGGCCTTCAGACGTCTGACATAATGATATACGTCTAAAATTTAAGCACTGTGCATACTTCAGACGTCTAATATACCCCCAGATGTCTGAAATTTTGCTCTGTCTTCTCCAAATAAAAATCAGAGAATTTCAGATGTCTGAAATAAGATCCGGACGTCTGCCTTAGTTCTCTGCCACGAAGTTTTTCAAAAATAAACCAAACCAGACGTCTGGTTTTTATACCCAGACGTTTGATAAAACTCTCTGCCTCTCCAATTTTAATAATTTGATCAAACCAGACATCTAAACCAAAATCCAGACGTCTAAATTTATCTGCTGTACTCAATTTAGAGCAAACCAGACATCTGATTTCCAATCCAAACGTCTGATTCCCAATCGACCATTTAATTTCGCCCAAATAACGTCATTTTTTTCTTTTACCTCAAAATTGTTAAAACCTACGATTTTCTCAGAAACGATTTTCTTTCCAAAACATCATCTTTAGGCAAATCAAATCATAGTACCTCCTCGCACTAAGAATCCCAAGATGTCAAAATGAAAACAAGAACAACCGACCTCATTTTAAAATCCTCAGGTGTGCTCCGATGAACAGAGAGAAAGGTGGATGAATAACGCGCCGCATTCCATCAAAAGGTATGAAGACATCCAAAATAAAAAAACTCCATATAGGTCCATTTTACAATCTCCTTAAATTTCCTATGTATGATTTGGATGAACTATGTGAAAATGCCGGGTTGGAAACCATAATTTCTTTCACTTCTAATGATATCCAAATAGACCAATTAGCCATATTTCTATTCTATGCGAATTCAGATAGTACTTCAATATGGAACACTGAAAATGAGGATAACTGGCTCTGGTCTAGCATGTATGGGAACACGATTAGATTAACGCCGGGCATAATAGGTCGAACCCTTCGATGCTCTGACATAGGAAAAGATTTATACAACATTCTCGATATGCGCTTCAAGCCACGAAACAGTATTACTCATCAAATTTGGGAGGACGAAATGTCCAAATTTACCTCCAAATATCTATGTCCAAAAGATCGACTCCTAACTCGAATGATAATTAATACAATTGCTCCACAAACGGGAAGTCACGAGCAAATCACCGAATTAGAGCACAAAGCCCTATATGCTCTATTTAGTGGAACAATGGTAAATTGGGCCAAATTCATCTTCGACGAGCTTAAGCATTTTTGGACTCGATCACTGCCATCAATTATTTACCCAACTTATATTATGAGACTTGATCGTGCACATAACATTCCATCCTACCTATCAACCTTCGAAGAAATCTCGCCTAAATACGCTTCCACCAAATTCTTCTCTCTGATGCACCTACCAAAAATTCCCCCAGAATTCATGTCCTTTGAAGATTGGTCGCACAATCATCAATCTAGACAAGTTGAGCCTCCTCCTCAACCACATATTGTACCATCCCAAGAGGAGGAACAACATCGAGAAGCAACTCCACCTCCTCCCGCACCATTTGATTATCCGGGACAAGATGAAATTATGGAGACTCGAACGGATACAAATCCAAATGAAAGTGTTCGAGATCTCACCCTTCGAAACCAACATATTCTATCCCAAAATCAAAAACTTTTGGCTAAGCAAATTGATAACTTCGGAACATCATTTGCTACATGCCTAGTCACAGTTGAAGAATTTCTTTCGACTGTCTTATCGGTTCTTAAAGAAGTACTACAATGGGTTCACGGTCCAACACCACCTTATGAAGATTAGCCAACCCCAGTACCTTCTCCTTCCGCAAAACATTCCAAACTCTCTGAGGATGAACCTCTCAAGCAAGCTTTGACATCTCCTACAAAGGCTAGCACTTCTGAAAAAGAAGAACCAAAGGAAGATGATCAAAATAAAGCTTCTCCAAAGGAATCATAGATTTTATGAATCATAGATTTTATGTTTTTGGAATATCAATTTTTGTACAAATCTATGTCTGTAATCAAGCTTCAAGTTATTAATGAAATTTTCTTCTTGTTTGACGATTGGTTTCAATTTTATAATTCTATTTGATAATGCCAAAGGGTGAGAAATATAGGTATAATCATAAAACATTAAAAATAAGCACATATTCAGGGGGAGATTTATAATCTATATATAAGTACATTGAATAGTTGTCATCATCAAAAAGGGGGAGATTGTTAGGAAATCAGTTCTATGGTTTCGATGATAACAACTATACATTATGCGTATATATCTATATTTACAGGTAATTGTTAAAGTAAACATCACCAAAGAGACAAGAAGACTCAAAAGAAGTATCAAGAGGCTACAAGTTGATAGAATCGGAAGAGGAATGACACAGGCACAGGAAAAGCAACATGCACAAATCCAAACATCTGAGTGCGCTAACCAGACGTCTAATTGATTCCTCTGCTTCGCAAATCAGACATTTGGTTAATATACTCAGACATCTGAAAAGCAACCATATACAAAAAATATATGAGAGCCAGACATCTGAAATATTTTCCAGACGTCTGATTTTGAACTCGGCTATGTATATTCAAAGTTCAACTGTCACAATTGAAAAGACACGTTCGCTCCTTTTCGCTGCAACTCTTCATCACCATTAGAAGCGACCTTAGAGCACTTACTAACAGATGCAATTACATAAAGGATCTCTCTACCACTATAAATAGCATCAGGAATTCAAGAGAAGACCTTACCTTAATCACTTATACTCTTTACTCTTATACTCTGATTAATACTTGATCTCTAGCAATCTAATACCTGTATTTTAGTCTTCCAAATACTCAAAACTCTTTAATCAAATTATATATGTATATATATATATATATTGGAAGCATTTGTACTTAACAGTCAATATTCATGTTATAGAACACACACTTGACAAGAACAAGCTTTTGTAACCAAGTCTATTCCTCTAGGCGAAGTTGGAGTGTTTGATAGTTAAATTCCGAAGAGGATCTTCGGGACTGGACGTAGGACGGGAGGTCCGAACCAATATAAAATCCTGGTGTGATTATTTCCATTTACTTTGCTATTATCATCTATCAAGTTCATATTAGATACATTATATAGTTAGTTCACTTATACTTGCATATATATACACTACACGATCCACTTATATAGATTTACAAGTTGCTCCCGCATTTTTCAATCCGAAGGGCATCACTACATAGTAATATAACCCAATGTCTGTGACAAAACTGGTGTGTTCTTGATCTGGAATGTGCATCGGGATTTGATTGTATCCCGAGTATGCATCCATGAATGACAGTAGCTCGTGCCCGGCCATTGAATCGACCAGCTGATCGATTCTAGGTAAGGGGAAACTATCCTTCGGGATTGCTTTGTTTAAATCAGAATAATCAATGCAAGTTCTCCCCTTCCCATTCGCTTTTCTCACTAGCACAGGGTTAGGTACCCGTTTAGAGTAAAAGACGTCGCGGACGAATCCATTGGCTTTGAGTTTGTCCACCTCCTCTCTAAGAGCGGCGGACCTCTCCGGGTTCATGCCTCTCCGTTTTTGTTTTACTGGGACGTACTTCGGGTCTACGTTCAACATATGACTTGCAATAGCAGGAGAAATTCGCAAATATCAAAATGTGTCCAAGTGAAAACGTCCAGGTTCGCTCAAAGGAAATTAGTAAGATCCACGACCAATGACGGGTTGAGTTGCGATACAATCTTAAAAATTCGTGACGGGTCATCCCGGCTGACTTGAATGTCAATCATCAATTTAGCCCGTGCTGCATTCGTTTCCCTGGGTACCCCATCATCATCCCTCGGACCTATGTCTCTATAGATCCGAGAATGTCGCTCGAGCTAGGGCTCGGGCACTACTTGTCAATTGTCTGTGTTTTGGATGCGGACGGAGTTCTCAGCAACCTTTCCTTTCTCTCTCCGCTGAGCCTCTCTCTGCTCTGCCACATAACATGTGCAACCGGTTGCCTGATCTCTATGTACTACACCGACTCCTTTATCTGTCGGAAATTTTAATGTCAAATACCATGAGACCAAAGCTGCCCTAAACTCCGCCAGGGCCGGACGACCCAGAAATACAAAATATGGAGAATCTACATGCAACACTATGAATGGTAGGATTCGCACCCTCCTACGCTCACCCTCTCCAAGTTCAGCTGGCAACTCAACATACCCCATCACGCCAGTCGCTGCACCATTAAAGCCATGGATACGGGCTTTAGATGGCTTTAAATCTTTTGTCTCCATCTTCATTTGGTCATATGCCTTTTTGAAGATAATGTTGACGGAGCTCCTACAATCAATTAAAATTCTTTTGACATAAGATGGCCCAATCATCGTAGATATGACCATAGGGTCGATGGTAGGAGCCCCCACCTTGTTTGTATCTCGGCTCCTAAACACTATATCGTCTGTCATCATGCGTTGTTGTTTTATGGGGGTTCCATCTTCCACATTCGAACAACATTCATAATCTGCATGCCTTAAAGAGGTAGCATATTGTTCCATCTCCTGCCAATTCATGTCTGTAGGGTGAGGTCCTCCGACTGTAGTGTTTATGATCAATCTATCCACGGTTCGGGTAGGTTCCTCTGGATGGCGTGGAGCCGGCCCACGTCCGGGGTCTGATGTTCCTTTCCTACCCTCTTGTGGGTTCTTAACAAATTCCTGCATATTTTTTTGCCTGATCAACTTTTCTATGGTGTCATGGAGGTGTTTACATTCCTCAATATTATGCTCGTGAGTCTCATGGAAGCGACAATACTTCCCCGTTCGCTTCGTTCCTCTGAGGACTCCTTTGGGTGTGGCTTTCTGTATTGAAAGGTGTTACAGGTCGATAGATAAATATTTTCAAGAGACGTATTCAAGGGGGTGTATTCGTTGTAGGTTGGAATCCTCGGCTTCCATTACCCCGCTTCTCATTTCTTTCCAGGATTTCCTCCTCCGGACCCTTTAGATTGCCCAGGCTTGTTCTGGAGGTTGACTTGAACCTTTCCCAAGTTGTCGCCAGATTGCTTTATGGCGATGTTTCTTTTTACAGTCTCCTAAACAGACCCTGGTGCCTTATCTCGCCTGGTCCACCTGGCTTCTTCTCTTCTTTTGAATTGACGAGCCTTTGAATAGAAACGCTCCAGCGTTGTTGGAGGCTTTCCTGACAACCAGTCTACAAACTCCGAATCCGGATCTACACCTTGCATTGCCACCATCAGAATAGCGTGGTCGTTAGGATTGCTAACTTCAGCGGCTGTAACGTGAAACCTCTGCAAGTATGCTTTCAATGACTCTCCCAGAGCCTGGATTATGCTTGATAAGGACATCACATCCTTTGGACGCGTAGCATGTATCCGGAATTATTCTACAAATTTCATTGCCAAGTCAAAGCGGGATACAGACCGCGGGGGAAGTCGAGTAAACCACATAGTGGCGATTCCAGATAAAGTGATTAGGAAGCACCTACACTTGGTCGCATCTTTTTCTAGGGCAGAATTCATCATCCATTCATGCCTCATTACATGCTGTCTGGGATCAGTCTTCCCTTCGTAGGCAGGTATAATTGGCATATTAAACTTCCTGGGATACTCGGCCTGCAGAATAGTATCTGTGAAGGGAGTATGACTCCTTGATACTCCCCAATCTTCATTGGTCAAGCCTTGGTTCTCTCTCATCAATTTTCGGACCATAGCTGATAAGTCTGGAGTTTGCATGAAGGATGGAAGGTTGGATTCTGTTCTACGGGACCGCTTAGGTTTATGTCCCCTCTTTTGTCGATCGGCCAAACGTGCGTCTTGAAGGCCAGCTTCATTAGGATATTAGTGAGCCGGGAATCCGGTCTCCTCACGTGCTTGATCCCTGGTTGATCGATCAGTGGCACTTGCTTGTGCAGTTTCAGTCTTATGGCATCTATGCCTAGGAGGTTCATCGGCTGAAGTCGAGCTATCAGATGAAGAGTAAGGGGCCGGGCTACCTCCAGCATTCTGATGCTGCTGCTGAGTAAGCTGAGTCATGAGATTAGTATTGGCCTGAATATGCTCAGCAAGTTGCGTTCTACTTTCCCTGAGTTCCCTCATCAAGTTATTGAACTCCGTCCTGGTGATGACATCCGTTTGAGTTTGGGCGTTAGTCCCTGCACCTAAATTTGCTTGTTGATTGCTAGGTCCAATTTGTTGCATGCTAGCAGTCTTGTTGACGTCGGCATTGTGGGATGCTGATCGGGTACGTGGTCTTCCCATAGTAGAGTTGTTGGTCGAAACTCTGAGTAGATTCAACGGACGTCCTATGAGTAGGTCGAATCTTCTTCGGGGGATTTATTCAATCCAGTAGCTACAAAGTAGATCCTATCGGCCTGAGAATTCAATTCTCAGTGAAAGCACCAAAATGTTAGCACCAGAATTGGTCACTAACAACCTTAAGAAAGATTGTGTAGAGAGATTAATGAAGAAAGTAAATTAAGACAGAGAACTATATACTAAGTTAAATGCAGAAAATAAGAACACCGGATTTATATTGGTTGAGTGTAATTGCTTACGTCCACTTTAAGTTTCGATCTTTATTGCAATCACAAGTGACTGAATATAGATACAATCCATACTATAAAGACTTGAATACAAATGCTAAATGAAATAAAGTGAGTCTTGAAAGCGGTAGGTCTCCCTAATGTTCTCGAAAAAAGGTCTATTTCACTATGCCTCTGCCCTTCTATTTATAGAAGAAGATGGGTTGGACTTTCCTAATGGGCCTAGGAGTGATATACCTCGGGCCGTGGCGAGTGACATCTGCGTGCCGAGCCACAAATGCCAAACGACCTTGCTATGCTTTGTGAGGAGAAATGCCGAACGAGGCTGGAATGCCGAACGAGGCATGAATGCCGAACGAGGCTGGAACGCCGAGCGAGGCATGAATGCCGAATAAGGCATGAATGCCGAACAAAGCTGGAATGCCAATCGAGGTGTGAATGCCGAGCGAGGAGTGAATGCCCAGCGAGGTGTGAATGTCGAACGAGGCATGCTATGTCGAACGAGGCATGGATGCCGAATGAGGCATGGATGCCAAACGAACATGTTATGTCGAACGAGGCAGGATGCCGAACGAGGCTCTATGCCGAGCGACCAATTAATACCTAGTGAGGCAAGATGCCAGACAAGTATGGAATGTCGAGCGGTACTCCTAATGTCGAACGGTGCTTATGCCGAGCCTCTTGCTACATGGTCAAGCCACCGGGTAACATTAATTATAATAATATCATTTTAAAGTTATTTAATTATAATAATATCATTTTAAAGTTATTTAATTATATAATATCATTTTTAAAGTTATTTAATTGCAATAATATTATTTTTAAAGTTATTAAATTATTTAATATTATTTTAAGGTTATTTAATTATAGTAGTATTGTTAAAAGTTATTTGCTTATAGTTAATATTGTCTTAAAGAATTTATCAAAATGTTAATATTTGGAAAGATTGATTATCTCAAGAATAATTAGGTTTGGAATTAATAATAAGGATTGTTAATAACATTGAAAACAAATTATTATTATTTATAAATAAAAGTGGTAAAAGGTTAATAATGATTTCTGTTTAACAATATTTGAAATTATAAGCTATTATGTTTAAGATGTTTTAGAGTTAATAATTTTTAAATGTTTATTATTAATAATTTTTATTATAAAATGTTGTTTTGGAGTAAAAGATTTTAATTGTGTATGCATCCGAGACTCACAATTAGAGTTGAAAGACATGGATTTTATAAAAGGGCTTATAAATTAGTTTAGAGACGCGAGGAAGATTGTGTATAAGGTGAAGAGTTTTATAAATGGTTTGAGAAGTTTTATAAAATGGTTTATAAATGAATTAAAGAATTATAAGGAGTTTTTGAATGGTTTTTGAATCGAATAAAAATGGAATCTCTCAGTGTGTAAAAAATACTTGTACCGTTGAAATAAGTATAATTATATTTTCTAAGTATTGAAAATATAGAAATCGTTGGATATAGCTTTTATAAGTATTCTTATACAAGTAATTTACAAATGTTTTATTTATGAAAGATTTATACAAAGAGGCTAGTGATTGCGTATATGCTAACCAATGTTGGTTTTCCTTATGAAATAAATCCCCTATTGAATATTTGTTATTCGATAGTGAAATAACCGACTATCGAAATTGGACCCAACGTAAATTTGGAAATATCTAGGAGAAATACGTGAGTTATATGTCACGGTCATCACCGATGATGTTGTACTGTGCGTATAAATCTCGTTTCGTTCTCCTAGGACAATGATGAGGAAATTCGTCCAACTAATGGTTAGGAGGTAATCTTCGTTCTTTTCTTTGACTGTTTATTTCTTAAAGAACTAGGTTTGAGTTTACCAGGAATTGTGACCAATATCGGGTATGTTACCCGAAAACCACTTCGATACAATGAATGCATTTCGAAGTGAAGACATATTGAAGATGACGAAAATTGGAGATGGATCTCTCAAGTGTTTCGTTCAGTCCTAGAAAGAAGTTGTATGGATAAATGTTGATATTGCATTGTTGCATGGAGGACAGTGTTAGCATTCAAAGTAGGAAGTGCTATAAAAAGGTAAAACATAGCCTCGGACATCATCAACCAGGAAATGACAAAATCGGGCATGCAGCAGGGCCAAGTGGGTAGCTCCCAAGTAGGGTATGGTCATTCCAAATCTAGATTGGTTACTATCTATTCGTATGCTTTGGGCCCTGGCGGGGTGATCATATATGGTGCTACTAGTCAAGTGGTAGGCCAGTCTTGTGTGGTAGCGGTATAAGATGTTCTTGTTAGCCCCTGGTGCATTTATCTAGAGATGTACCTAGGAAAGGTGGTTCCTTACCTTGTCATAGTATGGAATCTAATCTCCAATACGTGCCTTATGGTTTTGATTGTAGACCTAGTATGCTGGAATTTAATAATGTAACAGTTTCATATAAGATTCATAAGTATTTGTATCTAGATGCTATGATAATGTTAGAGAATTTCATATGAAATGTTTTGGTTATCGTAAGGTAAAAACCCATCCATATTTATGTGTGGTGTGGTCTTACGAGATACTTTTGATTTCGAAGATTTTTATAACTTTAAATTCAAGTTGGGTGTGTTTTCTCATGCTAGTTTTGCAGACTGACTCGGGTGTTATTTTATTATAATACTCGGGTTAGACCGAACTTATTATACGTAAGTTAGGATGCTTTGGAGCTTCAGGAGATGAGTTGGAGGCCCAGAGACATATTCACGTAGATGGTCATTTTTCTGTTGTATTTGTTGTTGTGTTTATCAGCAATTGTAAGGACATGTTGTTATAATTGTCCAGGCTGAAATAGGTTAGTATACTCTGATTGGTGCTTGTATATATACATATTACAGTTTTTCTTTTCGTGTAAAGATTTGTGGTATATTATAGATTATTCGTTCTGCTGTGAGATTCTGTATTGTTTAGTCTTCTTCCCATCTTATTTCTTCTTCCTTTTCCCAAACAACCGGGTTTTCTAGCATTCGATTGCTCGGCATGTGATACAGTGGATGTATTAGTGCCGATTCGAGGGCCAAAAACCCCGGTCGTTACAGTTCTCCATTAAGAACGCTCACCGTGTATTAGCCATCAATAATCGAGTGATAAATCCTTAACCGAAATGGCGTAAAGCACCTTAAGGTCATGTACTCGAGTCTTGGATCAAGAATTATATGAAAAACAGAAAGGATCCACGTACAACTTGCGTACTCATTTAAAGGTTCTTACTACCCAATTACATTTTACTCTCCCAAAAGATTTGTGGTACATTCCAAAGAAATATCAACTTAGTTTCAATATTTTAAAATGACATGACTTATTTATGAAACTTTTTCATAAAATTATTTTAATTTATTAAATTTGTATAATACTCTTCTACATCCTAAGAGTATACAAAACATTTGATTATTAATTTAGTTAACTTTTTAACTATTCAGATTGTAGGCCAAAATAATTTGGGTCTCAACACTGAGTCGACCAATCCAACTTCATTAGCCAATCGATCTGGTAAGTAGCTAAGAAAAGTAGGATGCTAGTATCCTAACTCCGTCCTAGAGTCTACTTTTCTTTAGGCTCCTTTAAGGTAAAGATGTTTATTAGCCGGCCCAATGACATCAAATTATTTTTCACTTCCTAGATTTAAAATCAAAAGACATGGTTTAATAAACCAAGTTTATTAAACCTTTTTATTAAATCAATTTTACTTCATTTATCAACCCATTCTTAAATCAAATGTAATATCCCGGAATTTTTAACAATATCAATTTAACAATCTGTATTTAAAATTAAATTGATATTGATATTTTGTTAATAATTATTCAAATAAATTTAATAATCTTCTTTAGTAAATATTTAAATTGGTTATTTTATCTTTTAAATAAATTGATTTCTATTTACAATATAAATATATGGTTTATATTTTAAATAGATTGGTATTGTTTTAATTTTAATAAGTAAAACATATTTTCTAGTTTTAATATTTGTAGTAATTTGGAAATTAGTTTTATTTAATATTAGCTTTTCAAATTTAGAATAAAATGGATATTTTATTAATAAAAATATAATTTCTTGTAAAATGATTTTAATTTAATAATAAGAGATTTATAAAAACAATATTGATATTGTATTATCTTTATAAATAAATTTTGAAAAGGATTTGTAATTTTTATTTCAAATTGAATTTGTATTCATAACTTGATTTGAAAAATATTTGATTTTGAATTTAGTTTGAATTTAAATCCCAAAGTATAAAATCTTAATTGTTTTAATTTTTATTTGTGTAAGTTTTGTAAACATTGTTTGTTTTTATTTTCATTTATAAATTTATACACATATTTAAAAATAAACTAACAACTTAAATCTAAGCTAACATACATACATTAATTTGTAGTACTAACTATTTTAAAGTAACAAGTGTTTCATTCTTTAACATTCATATAACAAGTGTTCAAAAACTAATATACAATTTGACAAGTGTTGTAAAGTTTGTACAAGTGTTAAATGTATTTTAATTTTTCTTTTATTTCATTAAATCTGAAAATACATTAGTTTAGCTTGCATCTTCATTCATGCATATATTTTTTCATTTCCTTAATCAAATACATCACCTCTAAAATCAGTAATTCCTACATATTCAACACCAAATCTAGATCACCTCTTCAAAAACCTGCATATTCAAAATCAATAACCTGAAAGCAAATTACAAGCCATTTCTGCATTTCCAAACCTGCATGCAATTGAAGATCTCTGCATCTCTGTTTGAAAACTTCTTCAAGCCTGCATTATTTCCTGGAAATCAAGCATGCAAATGATGTCTGCATGCACCTGCAAGTTTCAAATCTGCATGTCATAAAAAAAAAGGAGAGCCTGCATTCTGTTTTTAAGACCTGGAATGGATCAAACCTGATTTGAAACATGAGGAGCATCTGCATGTATTTTGGAATTAGCAATTGCATCTACACCTGCATGCAAGCAATCTAAGTCAGGGAAAACAAACATGAAAATCTGCATATCATTTCAGAATGAAGTATAAAGGGTCAAGCTTGCAATTTTTATGTCTTCTGCAAAAAAAAAATTCAACAGATCAAAACAGAGGGTCTGCATTTAAAAGGGTGAGTAACTTTGAACTTTAAAATTTTAAATAAGTTGCATGCTAGTTTATTGAAATGGAATAGCTAAATTCTTATGTTATAAATAACTGTTGATATGAATATTTTTGGTGTGCATGTTGTTTCTTTCTTTTTAATTGCCTGTTCTATTTCTTTGAATAAATCAATTTGGGTATGTAGGATGGATCGAGTGTATTGATATTTAGGGATTGTGTAGTTGAAGTGTGAGGGAGTTCGAGGCCGAAGGGGTTGAGTGTCAGATGGTCGGGGAGGCGCGAATTCGCCATTGACAGGTTTGTAGCAGAAACCTGTTTGAAGTTTCCAGGTTTAGGAATGGGGAACTAAATTTTGAATTCTTGACCTATTTGTTCGATCTGGTGATGATGTTAGGGCTTCGATGGATCTCTGGTTGTGGTTTGATTGTCTCTGATGATCAAAGAGGTCGAGGATCGCTGTGCATATGCACGGCGATGTGTTTTCTGGTGAACTGTTTGTGGGTTGGCCTGTATTTGGTTTGCTCGAGTAGATATAGTGAGTTTCCCGAAGCAGTAGCGTGTTTGGCTCGGAAAAGATGTGTGGTAGACTCGAAGTAAATTTGGGGAAGTCTCGGGTTGCACTGCAATATCCAGGTTTTGAAACCTGTTTTTTTTTAAATCTGGGTTTAAGGATTTTAAAATCTGTAGTTTTCGTTTAAAGTAAGGTTTAAGTTTAAATTCAAATGCAAGTTTGAATTTCGGATTTAAAACTTAATTCCAGTTTTTAAATAAAATAAAAGTTTCAGAAATTTAACTTAAATAACTATTTTATTTTGGTAAATAGTTGAAACTTTTTAGTAATCAGATTAAAAACATGAGTAGGTTTGAAGTTTATTTAAATCTGGAAATTCAAAAGTTAAACTTGAATTTCAGTTTTAAATTTTAAAGAAGGTTTAAATTGAAGTTTTAAATTAAATGAAAATTTAAGTTATTAAAATTTTGAAATGAATTTAACTTTAAAAATTTCATAGCACTTGTTTGATTTGAAATTTTAAAAAGTTTTAAATTATTTAAACTTTGATAAGTTCTAAAATTATTCTATTTTAAAACTTGTATTTAAAATGAAAATTTAAAAGTAGTTCAAAAAGTACTTTGTTTCAATTTAATTGTTTTAAACAAAATTAAGTTATGTTTTATCTTGAAAATTTAAATTAAGATTTATGTTTTAGAATTAATTTAATTAATGAGGTAATTATGATTAATTAATTAATTTAATTAATAAATTGAATTTGGGATTAATAATTGATTAATGATTAATCGTACTATAATTAAGATCATTAATTAGATTATTAATTAATGATGAATATTATTAATTATGCAATTAAGTTCTTAATCAAGGATAATTAATTTAATAATTAACTTTAATTAATAGATAATTAAAGATAATTTAAATTTTAGTTAATTTAAGTTAATTACTTTATAAAATGATTAGAGGATGGTTAATGAAGGTCATTAACCAGGATTATTTAATAATTAATTAATATGATTAACTTTAATAATTAATTAGATTAATTAATTTAATAATAATCAATTGTAAATGGTTTGAGTGTAATTACTTGATAAAGTAATTAAGAAATTAATTACTTAATGTAATTAATTTAGTTTAATGAGATTGTTTATTTTAATTAATTTAGTTTAATTAATTTTAAACACTTAAATTTTAAAGATAATTACTATGTGTAATTAATGATTTTGAAAATTACTTAGTTAAGTAATTGATTAATCATTACAGAATGTAATTAAATGAAGATGTTAAGAATGATGTAATTTGGATTAAATTACTTATTAATTAATCAAGGGATTAATTAAGAAATTAATTAAGGATAATTAATTTGGTTTAAATAAAGTAATTAAGTTAGTTAATTACTAGATGTATTTAATCTGTGAAGATGATTAATAGTTATAAGTTAATTACTTAAGGTAATTAATAAAAGAGAATCATTAATTATTTTAATTAATAAAGTAATTAAAGTTGATTAATTATGATTAATTAATCGATGATAAGTAATTAAAGGTAATTAATTAATGTAATTAATTAAGGATTAATGTAATTAATTATGATTAATTGATTATTTGAAGTAATTAAAGGTTAATTACTGTTTAGTTGAGAATAATTAATTTTGTGAAATTAATTAAGAATAATTACATGAGTGTAATTAAAGATAATTAATCAAGTGTGATTAATTAAGGTAATTAATAATGAATGATTAATTTATTGTAATCAATTAAATGATTGCGTAAGCAAGATTTATGTTGGTGAAGTAATTAATTTAATTTATTTTAAATTAATTAAAGATGGAGTAATTAATTTAATTCATTTTAAATTAATTAAATATAGAGATAGTTAAATTAATTCATTTTAAATTAATTATATTGATGATGAATAAATCATTGCTTATGTATGAATGGGTGTCATTGATTGTCTTGGATGCTTTGTGATCTCAGAAATGAGATAAGTATTATTGTGTGGTATGGATGTTTGGTTGTATTGTGATGATAACTTAGGTTATCTATTGTGATGGTGATATATGGAATATCTATTTGATATTGATGATGTGGATTACCTGTTATTTGATAATGTTAATTATCAATTGTGATTTATAAGTTATTTATCTGTCTGTATATAGATACTATAACTGAATTGTTTTAAAACTTTTAAAACAACTTGGACCTAAAAGACACGCTTTGGATTTCGATGAGACTGGGATCGGGTTTCCATATTTGGATATCCGAAAACCATATCGATTCCAAATAACGTTAGGTCGTGAATCAAAGTGGAGCTTTGTGAAGACTCGAGGTGTAAGGACTATACATCAGTATACTCTGTGGATGATTCCGTAATGAGTTGACGGAATAGTACTTATAGATTTGAGATGGTGGTTTAGAGTGCAAGGGTTATTGTCGTTAACTCTGAGGGTGATTCCAAAATGAGTGTAACGAGGTAATGCCTTCGGTTTCGTTCGAACCCGGAATGAACTTGTATGGATTGAATGCTTTCAGAACATCATCAGGTGGACGATGGGCATTCTAAGTGATATGTCCTATAAGATAATCGTAGCCTCAAGCCTCATCAGCAGGGAATGGCTAAAACAGGGGAGGTGCAGCAAGGCTTCGTGGGTCGCACCCACTGGAGAGCAAGATTTACCCCTGTCTAGAAGTCCCTTTATATTTCGGCTGTGTTGGTGGTTGCTAGCTACAACCACGGGGTTCTCTTGTTCGGAACTGTTCAGTAAGGAATGGGTCCGGCTTTGTGTTGCAGGGGAGCGGGCGTACTCCTAGGTACGGTGATCTAGGCCACATACTGTGACGGACGGTACCCCAGTAGCCCTGCCATTGTATGGAATCCAAAATCCAATAAGTGCCAACGGTTTTGATTGTATTACCCACTTTTGTGGCTAGTAGCTGGAATTTAATAAATGTAACAATTTCAGCTATTTCTTATTTATTTGAAAATCCTAGACACTATTATAATATCATCGGATTTCTTATCAAATGTTTTGGTTAGCGTAAGGTAAAAACTTTTCCATGTTTATGTGTGGGAAGTCTTACGTGATACCTTTCTTTTCAAAAGATTTTTGAAAGTTAAGCAACTTTAACCTGTTACTCACACTAGACCCATGTCTGACCCGGAGTTTATTTCTGTTTTTCATAAACTCTTGGGTACTCAAATTTTTACGAGTAGCCAAGGGAATTCAGGTTAGGATTCAGGTTAGCTTTGACGAATTGTGGAGGAGCAATAGAGCAGGAGGCTTCTGCGTGTAGATATATATAGTATTCCACTGTATGTTCTCTGAGTTGTTGTCTTTGTACTATATTGAGTTGTAATAACTAGACATATGTATATAACTGTTAAGTATGTGTTGTTTTAGCTGTGCATCTCTGATGTATATGAAACTATGTAATGTTTATGTTATTAATATAGTTTATTCGTTCCACTGTTTAGATTCTGATGTTGTTCTTTCTTCTCTTCTTTCTATTCTCTTTTCTATCCCTTTCTTTCTTAAAGATGATGCGATTTTCTGTGGTAAGAAAGTCGGGTCGTCACATTTGGTATCAGAGCATTAGGTTGAGGGAATACCTAGGCTTTGTAGTGGCGTCTATCTTGAGAGAGCGTATTTGTAATTTTTAATACATACATATACATATACATACATATATATATATATATATTTCTACCTATCTGTTGGGTTACCTGCTCAGGTTTTCCAATATAAGTTATAAAGGTAGATGGGATAATAGTGTGTGTAACACGATTACTACCATTGGTTGGAGTCTGATGTTTGAGGTTAGAAGTGTATCTGTCGAGACTGTAGACATAATACCATCTCGAGTAAGTTCTGTAGTGATGAAGAACCTCATTGATCTCTGAAGGAAACTTGTGAAGGTTCGGAGTCTATTTTTGAAGTTGGGTGAGTAGAGTTTGGATCTGTCGGTTGGACAGAAGTGAGTGATGGTATTTTGATACCTCAGGAAGTAGTAGCCGCGTGATGAGATGCAGTGACTATGGATGTTCCCGAAGATGTTTTCTTTGGAACAAGTTAAAGAAGTAGGTCTGCTTCAGTTTTGTGGCTGTGTTCAGCTGGAGTTTCTGTTTGCTTTGAGGTTTGAGTTTCTCGGAGAGCTTTGATTTGGAATTATTTGGCATCTGTGGCCGCAGTGCAAATTGGAATGTTCTCGGTGTTGGGAAGGGATCTTCTGGTTTAGCAGTTTTTTTGAAGTGGAGTTTAGAAGCAGTTGAGTGGACTCGTTTCTTCGATGGGTTGGACAGTCAAGTTTAAGCTGTTCTATTCGGTTAAGGGAGAACAGTTTTTCTTGGATTTGGTTTGGGTGGTTTGCAAAAGTGTGCGATTGTTTGAATGTTCTATTGGGTTATCTGAGTTTTTTGGATGCCTTTAGGAAGTCAGAGTTTTGCATCTGGAGATTGAGCTTTCTTATCGACTGGAATTCTAGGAGTAGTACCGGTGGTTGAGCTTTATAGAAGAATGGTTCCAAGAGATTGAGTTGGTGTAGCAGCTCAGAGTTTTGGATGAACTTTTGAGAATTCCTTATGGATCTGTTGAACCATATCTCTAGGATGTGTTGTTGAGTTGTGCTCATTAGCATTTTCTTCTACTTCAGATCAGAGTTGAGCAGCAGAAGCAGTTTGGAAGTGTATCTGCTTTCCTTTTCGGATAGAGGAAGTTGTTGTCTTCTGATGTTGAGGAGTTGAGTTTGAGATCTTGATCTTGAGGAGATCATTTTGTTGAGTTGATTGGTCTAGTTCGTTTCTAGAAGCATCAACAAAGGTTAAGCTGATCAGTAAGACTGTAGACAGCCTAGGATTGTCCGAAGAGATTTTGTGGATAAGAGTCGGAGGAATTTGGACTCTGAAGTCGGAGATTTAATTTTGGATAAGTTTTCTCCGATCAAAAGTGAGTTATGAGTTTGGGTAAGTCTGAGAAGTTAGCTCTGAAGTGTTTTGGATCTTTTCTGCGGTCTTGGAGAATAAGTGATTGATCTACAGGATTGGATTGCCAGTTTGGATAACTGGGATTCGTTGAGTTTCACGTATCTCTGAGGGAGTACGTGTATGATCTATCTCTGGTTGTGGAACCAGCAGTTCTGGAGTTTTGGTTGTTGACTCAGACTCGTTTGTAGTCTGATATCTTGTCTAGTGTTATAGATGTAGTTGTATAGGAGCTTTGTAGCTTCATAGTATTGATTGTTTGGATTCTCTCTGGAGCGAGTATCTCGGTGTATATATATATATATATATACACACACCAGGGAAAACTCGATAAAATTCTATCCAGATTTTGTCTGGATAATTAGATTTGTTTGATTGGTTGCTTTGATTGTTAGCATATGATTGATATATGATTGTGTTTTTAAATTAAAATTTAATGAGATTATTAAATTACCTTTGTTTTAAATTTCGAGGACGAAATTCTTTTAAGGGAGAAGGATTGTAATATCCCAGAATTTTTAACAATATCAATTTAATAATCTGTATTTAAAATTAAATTGATATTGATATTTTGTTAATAATTATTCAAATAAATTTAATAATCTTCTTCAGTAAATATTTAAATTGGTTATTTTATCTTTTAAATAAATTGATTTCTATTTACAATATAAACATATGGTTTATATTTTAAATAGATTGGCATTGTTTTAATTTTAATAAGCAAAGCATATTTTCTAGTTTTAATATTTGTAGTAATTTGGAAAATTAGTTTTATTTAATATTAGCTTTTCAAAGTTATTGAATAAATAATTTTGGTTTAAACTTAATAATGGAATCATGTTTTAAAATTATAATATATATACATTATAAATTGGAAATTTTGATTTAAATTAGTATTGAGTTTTTAAAACTATTTCATAAATAAATATATGATTTTAAAATTTATAAGAAAAATATTAAATGTTTAAATTAAATTAAATTGAGTTTTAAATTTAGAATAAATTTAACAAAAAGGTTTCGTGGTTTAATAAAATGGATATTTTATTAATAAAAATATAATTTCTTGTAAAATGGTTTTAATTCAAGAGATTTATAAAAACAATATTGATATTGTATTGTCTTTATAAATAAATTTTGAATAGGATTTGTAATTTTTATTTCAAATTGAATTTATATTCATAACTTGATTTGAAAAATATTTGATTTTGAATTTAGTTTGAATTTAAATTCCAAAGTATAAAATCTTAATTGTTTTAATTTTTATTTGTGTAAGTTTTGTAAACATTGTTTGTTTTTATTTTCATTTATAAATTTATACACATATTTAAAAATAAACTAACAACTTAAATCTAAGCTAACATACATACATTAATTTGTAATTAGTACTAATTATTTTAAAGTAACAAGTGTTTTATTCTTTAACATTCATATAACAAGTGTTCAAAAACTAATATACAATTTGAGAAGTGTTGTAAAGTTTGTACAAGTGTTAAATTTATTTTAATTTTTCTTTTATTTCATTAAATCTGAAATACATTAGTTTAGCTTGCATCTTCATTCATGCATATATTTTTTCATTTCCTTAATCAAATACATCACCTCTAAAATCAGTAATTCCTACATATTCAACACCAAATCTAGATCACCTCTTCAAAAACCTGCATATTCAAAATCAATAACCTGAAAGCAAATTGCAGTCCATTTCTGCATTTCCAAACCTGCATGCAATTAAAGATCTCTACATCTCTGTTTGAAAACTTCTTCAAGCCTGCATTATTTCCTGGAAATCAAGCATGCAAATGATGTCTTCATGCACCTGCAAGTTTCAAATCTGCATGTTATAAAAAAAAGGGAGAGCCTGCATTCTGTTTTTAAGACCTGGAATGGATCAAACCTGATTTGAAACATGAGGAGCATCTGCATGTATTTGGGGAATTAGCAATTGCATCTACATCTGCATGCAAGTAATCTAAGTCAAGGAAAACAAACAAGCAAATCTGCATATCATTTCAGACATGAAGTATAAAGGGTCAAGCTTGCAATTTTTATGTCTTCTGCAAAAAAAAAAAAATTCAACAGATCAAAACAGAGGGTCTGCATTTAAAAGGGTGAGTAACTTTGAACTTTAAAATTTTAAATAGGTTGCATGCTAGTGTATTGAAATGGAATAGCTAAATTCTTATGTTATAAATAACTGTTGATATGAATATTTTTGGTGTGCATGTTGTTTCTTTCTTTTTAATTGCCTGTTCTATTTCTTTGATTTTCCAAGCACCCATAATTTTATTTAAATACTTATTACTAAAATTGTTTCCTGATATAATGAAAATAATAAAGCAAAGTTGTTTATTTACTTAAGTTAATATTTAAAAGTTTTTAGGAAGTTAATATACAGGTTGTTGCCTCTGTAAAACTAGAAACCTCCATGCATGATAATCCAAACCAAAATTAAACGAGTTAATTCTGTATTTGAGTATCTTTAAACAATAGTATTAATTGAAACTTGATTTTTAAATCAAGTTTTAGGATCAGAGTTTGGTTTAAATTACAGTTAGCAGTTGAACTAAAAATAGTTTTTTTGCAAATTCTATTGATCTTTGAATTGAAAGGTTCTGGAAATCTTCTGATTAATGGAGTAGGTATAGGAGATACTCAGAAAATCAAAGATGAATTTAAAACTTATTAGAGTAATTGCAGTTTTGAATTTCTTCATATAACCCTAGTTTTCACCGTGTCTTTGAATAAATCAATTTGGGTATGTAGGATGGATCGAGTGTATTGATATTTAGGGATTGTGTAGTTGAAGTGTGAGGGAGTTCGAGGCCGAAGGGGTTGAGTGTCAGATGGTCGGGGAGGCGCAAATTCGCCATTGACAGGTTTGTAGCAGAACCCTGTTTGAAGTTTCCAGGTTTAGGAATGGGGAACTAAATTTTGAATTCTTGATCTATTTGTTCGATCTGGTGATGATGTTAGGGCTTCGATGGATCTCTGGTTGTGGTTTGATTGTCTCTGTTGATCAGAGAGGTCGAGGATCGCTGTGCATATGCATGGCGATGTGTTTTCTGGTGAACTGTTTGTGGGTTGGCTTGTGTTCGGTTTGCTCTAGTAGACATAGTGAGTTTCCCGAAGCAGTAGCGTGTTTGGCTCGGAAAAGATGTGTGGTAGACTCGAAGTTAATTTTGGGAAGTCTCGGGTTACACTGTAATATCCAGGTTTTGAAACCTGTTTTTTTTAAATCTGGGTTTAAGGATTTTAAAATCTGTAGTTTTTGTTTAAAGTAAGGTTTAAGATTAAATTCAAATGCAAGTTTGAATTTATGATTTAAAATTTAATTCCAGTTTTTAAATAAAATAAAAGTTTCAGAAATTTAACTTAATTAACTATTTTATTTTGGTAAATAGTTGAAACTTTTTAGTAATGAGATTTTAAAAATATGAGTAGATTTGAAGTTTATTTACATCTGGAAATTCAAAAGTTAAATTTGAATTTCAGTTTTTAATTTTAAAGAAGGTTTAAATTGAAGTTTTAAATTAAATGAAAATTTAAGTTATTAAAATTTTGAAATGAATTTAACTTTAAAAAATTTCATAGCACTTATTTGATTTGAAATTTTAAAAAGTTTTAAATTATTTAAACTTTGATAAGTTTTAAAATTATTGTATTTTAAAACTTGTATTTAAAATGAAAATTTAAAAGTAGTTCAAAAAGTACTTTGTTTCAGTTTAATTGTTTTAAACATAATTAAGTTATGTTTTATCTTGAAAATTTAAATTAAGATTTATGTTTTAGAATTAATTTAATTAATGAGGTAATTATGATTAATTAATTAATTTAATTAATTAATTGAATTTGGGATTAATAATTGATTAATGATTAATCAATCTATAATTAAGATCATTAATTAGATTATTAATTAATGATGAATATTATTAATTATGTAATTAAGTTCTTAATCAAGGACAATTAATTTAATAATTAACTTTAATTAATAGATAATTAAAGATAATTTAAATTTTAGTTAATTTAAGTTAATTACTTTATAAAATGATTAGAGGATGATTAATGAAGGTCATAAACTAGGATTATTTAATAATTAATTAATATGATTATTTTTATAATTAATTAGATTAATTAATTTAATAATAATCAATTGTAAATGGTTTGAGTGCACTTACTTGATAAAGTAATTAAGAAATTAATTACTTAATGTAATTAATTTAGTTTAATGAGATTGTTTATTTTAATTAATTTAGTTTAATTAATTTTAAACACTTAAATTTTAAAGATAATTACTGTGTGTAATTAATGATTTTGGAAATTACTTAGTTAAGTAATTGATTAATAATTACAGAATGTAATTAAATGAAGATGTTAAGAATGAAGTAATTTGGATTAAATTACTTATTAATTAATTAAGGGATTAATTAAGAAATTAATTAAGGATAATTAATTTGGTTTAAATAAAGTAATTAAGTTAGTTAATTACTAGATGTAATTAATCTATGAAGATGATTAATAGTTATAAGTTAATTACTTAAGGTAATTAATAAAAGAGAAGCATTAATTATTTTAATTAATGAAGTAATTAAAGTTGATTAATTATGATTAATTAATCAATGATAAGTAATTAAAGGTAATTAATTAATGTAATTAATTAAGGATCAATGTAATTAATTATGATTAATTGTTTATTTGAAGTAATTAAAGGTTAATTACTGTTTAGTTGAGAATAATTAATTTTGTGAAATTAATTACGAATAATTACATGAGTGTAATTAAAGATAATTAATCAAGTGTGATTAATTAAGGTAATTAATAATGAATGATTAATTTATTGTAATCAATTAAATGATTGAGCAAGCAAGATTTATATTGGTGAAGTAATTAATTTAATTTATTTTAAATTAATTAAAGATGGAGTAATTAATTTAATTCATTTTAAATTAATTAAAGATAGAGATAGTTAATTTAATTCATTTTAAATTAATTATATTGATGATGAATAAATCATTGCTTATGTATGAATGGGTGTCATTGATTGTCTTGGATGCTTTGTGATCTCAGAAACGAGATAAGTATTATTGTGTGGTATGGATGTTTGGTTGTATTGTGATGATAACTTAGGTTATCTATTGTGATGGTGATATATGGAATATCTATTTGATATTGACGATGTGGATTACCTGTTATTTGATAATGTTAATTATCAATTGTGATTTATAAGTTATCTATCTGTCTGTATATAGATACTATAACTGAACTGTTTTAAAACTTTTAAAACAACTTGGACCTAAAAGACACGCTTTGAATTTCGATGAGACCGGGATCGGGTTTCCATATTTGGATATCCGAAAACCACATCGATTCCAAATAACGTTAGGTCGTGAATCAAAGTGGAGCTTTGTGAAGACTCGAGGTGTAAGGACTATACGTCAGTACACTCTGTGGGTGATTCCGTAATGAGTTGACGGAATAGTACTTATAGATTCGAGATGGTGGTTTAGAGTGCAAGGGTTATTGTCGTTAACTCTGAGGGTGATTCCAAAATGAGTGTAACGAGGTAATGCCTTCGGTTTCATTCGAACCCGGAATGAAATTGTATGGATTGAATGCTTTCAGAACATCGTCAGGTGGACGATGAGCATTCTAAGTGATATGTCCTATAAGGTAATCGTAGCCTCAAGCCTCATCAACCGGGAATGGCTAAAACAGGGGAGGTACAGCAAGGCTTCGTGGGTCGCACCCACTGGAGAGCAAGATTTACCCCTGTCTAGAAGTCCCTTTATATTTCGGTTGTGTGGGTGGTTGCTAGCTACAACCACGGGGTTGTCTTGTTCGGAACTGTTCAGTAAGGAATGTGTCCGGCTTTGTGTTGCAGGGGAGTGGGCGTACTCCTCGGTACGGTGATTTAGGCCACGTACTGTGACGGGCGGTACCCCAGTAGCCCTGCCATTGCATGGAATCCAAAATCCAATAAGTGCCAATGGTTTTGATTGTATTACCCACTTTTGTGGCTAGTAGCTGGAATTTAATAAATGTAACAATTTCGGCTATTTCTTATTTATTTGAAAACCCTAGACACTATTATAATATCATCGGATTTCTTATCAAATGTTTTGGTTTGCGTAAGGTAAAAACTTTTCCATGTTTATGTGTGGGAAGTCTTACGTGATACCTTTCTTTTCAAAAGATTTTTGAAAGTTAAGCAACTTTAACCTGTTACTCACACCAGACCCATGTCTGACCCGGAGTTTATTTCTGTTTTTCATAAACTCGTGGGTACTCAAATTTTTACGAGTAGCCAAGGGAATTCAGGTTAGGATTCAGGTTAGCTTTGACGAATTGTGGAGGAGCAATGGAGCAGGAGGCTTCTGCGTGTAGATATATATATATATATATATAGTATTCCGTTGTGTGTTCTCTGAGTTGTTGTCTTTGTACTATATTGAGTTGTAATAACTAGAAGGTGTTTATAACAGTTAAGTATGTGTTGTTTTAGCTGTGCATCTCTGATGTATATGAAACTATGTAATGTTTATGTTATTAATATAGTTTATTCGTTCCGCTATTTAGATTCTGATGTTGTTTCTTTCTTCTCTTCTTTCTGTTCTCTTTTCTATCCCTTTCTTTCTTAAAGATGATGCATTTTCTGTGGTAAGAAAGTCGGGTCGTCACATCAAAGTACCGCTATATTTTGGAAACTTCAGAGCCACACACCCGTATTTTATTTCAAAAACTTCTTAAAATGATACTTTGTCTTTAACCCTTCAAAAATATACATATTGACTGAGTAACTCCAAAATAATATCAAGCAACTGGGTACTACCGAATAGTATCATAAGTCCTCTTTACCAAGAAGGGTAATACTCAAGAGAAGTGTTTATCATCCGAACACATTACCTGACCAGTTTTTGTCACTTTCGAGTAACCTAAACTAGTTAGTTATGAAAATATTTCATCTTTTTCAAATCCCTTTTTGAAATAATACTATATATTCAACTAAATTGATTTTAACAAAATATTTATCATCCACTTTCTTTGGATTCATTTGGATTCGAACTTGTTTCGACCGTAAATGACAAAGACAATAATTTACTAAGTGCACTATCACATCTACCTAAGCAAAAAATCAAATGTCACTTAGAAGATTATTCATATCATCACAAAACAAATCGAGACTCATTTTCTGAACTGTCCGGAGATAAATCTTACTCTCAAATTCTATTTTTTCTGGAATATTCATACCTTAAAGTATTTTTAAGTAAAATTATTACTATTTTTTCCAAACCTTGCAAACCATTTTCCAAAAGAATCGGGATTGTTTTTTTAAACTATTTGAAAATTCGTCTTATTTTCAAAATATATTTTAAAAATCTGATTTATAAAATCAAACTGAAATATTTCTTTTTAATAAACACCTTATATTAAACCCAATTTTAACCCAACATTTTCAATCGAACGCCTTATAGTCAAAGTATGAAACTTAATTCACAAGATATTAGCTTCAATGTTATTCCTATTTCTACTTACCCAACCCAATTCTTAAAATGGAAAGCAACCTATACACACTAACAATAGTCAATGCTTAAACTGGACGAGCATTACTAAACAACCTACATGATAATAATAAAATATTATCAACTCCTAGCAACAACCACATCAGATATAACTATACTTTATTTTTGAAAATTATTTCTTTATATATAAAATATATTCCAAGTTAAAATTATTTCATTTATCGTATTTAAAACGATACTATGCTGATTTGCCTGGTTTAAGTGCTTGGAAACCCCTATCGACACCGTGGTGCCCAACGTGCTAACCAGAAATCATAAACCATTCAACCGATAAATCAACATAATATAAAACATTTTTTATATCACTAACATATACGCACTCAATATATACACTTAAACTCATCCTAAGGTCTCGCTTACTCTATCTCGAATGAGTCAACCCCACCAAAGCTTGGATGTTTGCTGAACCTAAACTCTGATACCACGTTGTAATGATCTGCCTTTCTTACACCCAAAGATGACACTAAATACATCCTCAGTATTTATGTGCCGATTATTTAAGTGTCCGAAAGACAGGTCATTTGGGGTGATGGAAAGAACAAAACAAAATTTCACAAAACGGGACGAGTAATATATAATATGAACAAGTCTTTACAAAAAGAAATCATCTTTATTATACAGAACATCAAAGTACACTAACCTATTATCAGCTTGGACAGTTATAACAACCTATCCTTACAATTGTTGACAAATATAGACAAGAACAAAACAAAACGGAATAGTAGAAGAATATAAAATACGTGAATACGTCTGGGACAATTCAGCTCGTCACCTAAAAGCTCTAAAGAATCTAGCTAAATTTGGAAAATATGCTTGGGCTGACCCGAGCTTTATACGAATGCAACGCCCGGGCAGTTTGGTAAAACCAATGTGAGAAACTCAAATCACAAGGAACTTTATTATAACTTGTAAAACACTTTTCAAAATCAAAGGTATCTCGTAAAACCACGCCGCACATAAACATAGACGGGTTTTTACCTTACGATAACCAAAACATTTTTATAGAAAATCTAATGATATTATGATGATGTCTAGAATAAAAATACATATTAATCATAGCCAAAATTGTTACATTATTAAATTCCATAAGTATACAATCAAGTCTGCATGGCGCTTATTCGATAGTGGATTCCAACAATGGCAAGGTAAGGACTATCTTCCGTATAGTACACCTCTAGATAAAATGTACCTGGGGTCGGACCTTGAACTTGGTCCACCTCTGCCAACATAGAACTGGCCTGCCCCTGAACATGGATAGTACCAAATATGTCATCAATTCGGTTGTTCCTAACCTTTATCGAGATCGCTCATGCATAACCAAATCCATAATATGGTAAACTAGAAAGATAATAAAACACCCTAATGGGAGCGACCCACATAGCCCTCTACATCTACCCTGTTTTAGCCATTTCCGGGTTGTGAGGCTTGAGGCAACGCTTTTACCTTTTCTCTTTGTAGACCATCTTGGAATGCTAACACCGCCCTCTGGTATAAATGCAATGTCATCATTCACCTATACAAATTCATTCTAGGTCTGAATGTAACCGAAGGCACTACCTCTACTACATCCATTTTGGAATGACCCTCGGGATAAGTAGCAAGTAGCCCTTGCACTTCAAAGGCTTCATCTTCAATCCTCTTCAAGATATCTTCAGTTCGAAATGTTTGAGTTAGATCAGAGTGGTTTTCGGATGATTAGTACTTATCCAATCCCGGTCTCTTTGAAACAATGTCCAATAGTTTCAGTAAACTCAACCCCGGTTCTTTAGGAAATAAGAGACAAAAGATAAGAGGAGTTCACCACCTAACTGTTTGTGGATAAATTTTCTTATCATTTATCCTAGAAGAACGAAACGAGTTCATACGTACATTATAGCACCAACGACGGTAATTGTACATATAATTCTCATGTTTCTCCAAGATATTTCCAAAGTTACGATTTGATCCAGATTTGATAGTCGGCTATTTAACTATCAAATAAAAAACATTCAAACATGGATTTAATTCCAAATGGGATGTACCAAGCCTTTATTAATTGATCTCTCATTAATTGAAACACTTTGCAAAACTTGATCAAAAGATCTTTTTAAAACACTATTCCTAAAACCTTTTACATTCCTTTTATACTTGAAAGAAAACATTTTTACTTATCTCAAAAATATATGTATTTACCAAAGACATTTGGAAAATTCCCTCTTCTTGAATTCCATAATAAATGGCCAATAAATTCCCTCTTCTTGAATTCCATAATAAATGGACAAGAAATTCCCTTTTTGAAAAATCACTTACTATAAAACCCATCCGCTTTATAAAACCCATTCAATTATCCCTTATATAAATTCTTTTTATAAATTCACTTCATATTTCAAACCTGCTTATAAATCTTTAAACTAGATTTAACCTTCTTTTTAAAATCTCTAAAATGATTTATAAAATCTCTTTCCATGTATAAAACTCTTTATAAAATTTCCTTTACGAAATATCTTTGACATTACAAAATCTCATTTACAAAATCTCATTTTAAATTACTTTAAATAAACCATTTTATATAGTATAACCCTTTTATTGTAATAAGTTATTGTATATAAATACCGTTATAAAATAGTTATATTACATGAAAATTATTTATAAACTTTAAAACCCCAGACTGATTAAAGAATTGAAGTTAGTCCAAAATCATACTTCATCAATTCAAAAGGAGGATTAACAATCCCAACGGTACTAATTTAAGTTACCATTTAATTTCAATTTTATTTTCAAGTCATTCAACAATTTATTTACATAAGTCAACATATAGGTAAATACGCTTCATATTCAAATCAAGAAATAACATGTCAATATAAACTAACCAGCATAAACATGTCCAAATAACATAATAGCAGGAAGGTGATTTGTCCTACTAAGTAGATGTTCAAACAATCAAGAATTAACTTATAACAAAATGGAGATTTATTCTGCTAACATATATGTCCATACAATCAAACAACCAACCTATAATAGAACGAGGATTTATTCTGCTATCAAATGTCCACACAATCAAACAATCAATTCATGGCAGAACGGGGTTTTATTCTACTAATAGTCATCCAACACAAACACAAAGAATCACGTCATAACTCATTCACAGACATTTATCTACTTAATGGTATCGGCATTTGAATCCCTTGTGCTCAAAACTATCCTTTGTAAAAGAAGTCCCTTTTTAAATAAATTGATTCTTGAAAAATCAAAGGACTAAAAACTTAAACTCCCTTTTAAAATAATTAATTATAAGTTAAACTCTTAATATATCATAACTAGTCTTTATTAAATCTTAATTTAATTAAATTAATAAATTAAGAAGTAATTAAACCTTTAATATAAATGACTAAACAATAATTAGTTATTAAATAAATAACTGAACACTAATTAATCCTTTACTAATTATTAAATAATCATTTAAAAATTAATTAATAATTTAATATTAACTAACCTAAATTAAATAATCTTTAATTAAGTCTTAAATATTAAATTAAACCATTAATAAATAATTTATAAATTAAAACCTTGATTAATTTAAAATTTAACACATGGTAAATAATTAATTAATAATTAGCCCTAAATTTAATTAGTAATTAATCAAAAGTAAATCATATACTTAACCTATAATTAGTTAAAACTTAATCATGCTTAATAATTGATTAATTAAAATTAATCTTTTCCTTTAAAGGGTAATTAATTAGTAACTAATTTTCACATAATTAAAGTTAATAAACCTTATTAACACTTAATTTATTAATAATTATTAAAAATTTATTAATTATTAATTATTAAATCCTTAATTTACTATTAAAAACATTATTATTAGGCTTAACAAACATTTACAAAATAATATTAAGTATGAAACTTAATTTTGAAAAATTCGGATTTTTAAAGCGAAACTGCATCCATAGCGACTATCGCTATGGACGCCATAACTTGAAAATATTTTGACATTCCTTATCGAAACCTCAACATTTAAATACTTACCAACTTATCATAAACATAGCATAAGAGTTTTCATAAGAAAACAAAGTTGAAAACTTTGAAATGATTTTCAGTTTCCTTTATTCTAAACACTAGTTTTTCCACAAAGAAATCCAATCGTCAATACCATATCAAAGTTCCACTTTCTTAGTATGACATCACATACACATGCCTAAACATCCATAAACATATCAACATCATAGCACATACCCAAAAATCATATCTTTATAATGAAACACAGCGCTTTAGCTTTCGATTCACAAGTGAATATCTAACCGCAACTAGCAACATACACATATATTCAAACCATATAATATTCCAACCAAACAACCAACTTATTTTACCATCCAATATTAAATACATATAAAGGTAAAAAAATTCCAAAAGTTGAAGAATTTACTTACCAAAAATCCTTTGAAAAATTGATACATTTTGGAGTTCGGAAAACTTGTAAAATCGCAAAATCACTCGAAAATAGGTCAACTTCCTCTCGATTTTTGGACATGTAATTCTCAGATTTTGGTAAGGTATCAAAAGGAAAGTTTTAGGAAATTATTTCCTTTATAATTTAGAAAAAAGAAACACTCAATTTTAGTGTTTTTGGAGGAAGATATGGCCGAGATAAAGGAGCTATTTTCGGACATGAATTTCTGAGTCCAAAAACATTCTGGAAAGATATTGTTTTTAACATAACTATGCTTAGAATTGGAAGAAGTGATACAAATAAAAGTTGTAGTCATTGTAATTATACACGGTTTGAAAAAAGAATACCTCTATTTGGATAAGGATGAGGAAAATATGGCAGAAGGAAGAGAAGACAAAAATGAAGAAATTGAAGGGGTATTTATAAGGAAGAAACAAATCAAATTACCTATTCATCCTTGGTCCTTTACCATCCACAACCTTTTTCCACCTCACAATTCTCCTCTTCCCTTATGTACTTCTGCCCATAAGCTTGTACTCCATTTCCTTTGCTTAGCCAACATGAAGTTAATGCATGTGTACTTATGTCTAAACATGTTTTCTAAGGCATCTTCATGGAATATTCTTTTAACTTTATTCTTTTTAGTTAACTATATGCATAGAAATAAATTCATATCTTAACAAATTTTAAATGTGAGTATGTACATTATATTCTATGGTTTATAACACCTCTGTCAATTTTTAGTTGATAGAAGGTCGAAAATTCGGACAACGTATTTCGGTCACACTTTCGATCTTTCATCGAACTAATTATATTTGTAAAAAAAATAAATCTATTTTACCATCATTATATATTATTAAAAAGTGTTTTATTTTAGTTATGAAACTTATTTATTGAATATTTAAAATTAATTAAATATCCATAAATCAAAGTAGTGAAATTCCTAGTCGTTACAATATCAATTAATAATATAAATTAAATATATTAATATATATTATAAACATAGTTTATATTTTATAAAATTAAATTAATTCATAACATAATCTCGGCAAAAAAATTATAATTTAAAATATTTAATTATTGGTCGAAAATTTAAAATAGATTTTCAATTTTATAATTATATAAATATTCAAAATTACAAATATCATTAAGAATTTTATAAAATTTAAAATTCAATATATGTATCAAAAATATTTTATATTATTTTATTAATATTCATAAAGATATTTACATTAAAATGTATTTTAAAATTTAAAAAGAAATATCTAAGCCATGCGCGCATGACTAGATAAATATATTTATTATATATATTGTATATTTTATAAGTATTAATCAAATAATTATTATTACATATTTATATTTATGTTTGCATTTATATTTATATTTATATTTATTTAATATATATATATATATATGATATGTTTAAATAAACTTATATGTATGTTCTTCTCGGCTTTACCGCAAATGTGTGTATATATATATAATTTATCATTTTTAAGAAATATATACATAATTTATAAATGATTTAAATATATACTAACAGTTAAATATATATATATATATATTATTAATATTTCATACTTATATATATATACAAAAATTATTTTAAAAAATATATACTTTATATATATATGTATGTATGTATGTATTTGTAACGTTTCTATCTATAAATAAAAGTACATAAACATGCATTTGGATAATATATTTGTATTTTAGATGAGGTAATGTGCAAGTTGCGGTGTAAATCACAACATCTATACACACACATGTTATAACTTGCATGGATTGATATATTACACGTGCACATACATATATGTGTGTGTGTGTGTGTGTGTGTGTGTGTGTGTGTGTGTGTTTGTGTGATACATGTGTGTGTGTGTATTATAACATTAATTAAATAATATAAAATCATTTTATAAATTTAAATAAAATAATGATTTTATTTAAAAGGAAATTTGAAAATGATCTAAACAAATTAGACTTCATGGGCCAAATAAAGATCCAAACGGTAAAAAAATTGAAATTCACCATTACTTCCACTACGGATTAATCTAGTTCTAATATATAATTTATAGACCAGTCACACAACTTTAGTTTATATGCATCTATATAACAATTAATTGCCATTACGAAGTGAGACAGTAGGGGCAATACAGTCGTTGACGGCAGTCGACCTAGACCAGTTAGGTCACGGGGGTCCGAAATACTATATATTTCGTTCGTGTTTGAATTTAGAGTTTGAGATGAATCAAAATATTAATTGTATACTTAATTTTTTTTGAAGTTTTCTAAATTTAGTATTCAATAATTATAATAAATAAGTGTACTTGATATATAAAATAAAATTTTGAAGTTTTCTAAATTAAGTTCAAAAATATTCATAAAATATAAAAAAATTGAAATTAATTAAGAAATAAAAAAATTTGAAATAAATTTAACATTACATAAAATATTCAAAATTTTAGAAAATTTGAGAAATGTTAGAAAATTCAAAATTCGAAAAATATAAACATCACGTTGTAAATTGAAGTTTGTGTATAAGACAAAGTATTACTTACACATGCATGTGGAGATTTTACTTTTTAACTCTCTTCTTTGACATATACAACTTTTCTTTTGGCCTCAAACCTAAAATTTGACTCCAACCCAAATATTAGACTCCAAACCAAAATTTTCCATTAAGTACCTCCTTTCACCAATAACCTTCAACGTCGTTCTTTTCCCTATATTAATTCGATTTCCAATTACCAACAAAATTCTCAATTAGCACCCCTTCTTTAATCCAATTCTCGATTATCATCTTTGAGCAATAATTACACAACCATCATAATAATGCTACCAATGGTGGTGCTCACCAACAACCAGGGAAAGAATAACGAAACTCTGGTCTTAGAATCAAATGGCGCCTTCAAAGCTACAGGCAGGGATGCTTAAATATTCGAGCAGTCAGAGCTCCAACTAAGTTGAACACGCATTTCGGATCTCATCATGCCTTTCAGATCTCCTCAAGAACTCAGTTTAGTATGCTCAGATCTTCAAGCAATTAGAGAATGAGCTCAAATGTTTAGGAGGGGTGGACGGGAACGAAATGATGATGTTTTATAATGGGAGTGGTGATTGAGGCATTGTTTCTGGAATCAACAACATTGTTGGAAATTTTGGCAATGTCTTTGTTGATAATGTAAGTAATTAACACTACAACAAAACAGTCTTTTTACAATGGGAAATGCCCGTTGTAATATGGTTTTCGCAATGGGCATGTGCCCGTTGTAATAGCTTCGTTGTAATAGATCCACCACATTTTACAACGGGCAAAACACGGTGTAAAAACTGTTGCAGTATACCATTTTACAACGGGTTATGACCGTTGTAATAGACTAGAATACAACGGGTTATGACAGTTGTAATAGACTAGAATACAATAGGTTATGACCATTGTAAAATACCTATTTAACAACGTGTGTTGACCATTGTAAAAATCTTATATAACAACGCACATTTCCCGTTGCAAAATAAATGCAAATTTTAAAAAAAAATTACAGCAGCATCCATACAATACATTGAATATTGTCGTAAAATAATTAAAATCACATACGAAAAGACTAAAAGCTAGAGTCATAGAATTCTAACACTCCAAAACGTTAGATAAGTTTACATGCCAAATACATAAAGCATTAATACATAACAGTCCGCTACAAATATCATGTTCTAAGTAAAATCATACTATACCACAGAGATGAAGTCTTTATGCCACGCGACGGTTGATCCAACGGCCTCTTTGATAGTCTACATCTCTGAATTTGGCCTAAATAAAAAGGCTTCTGGTTACAATTACTTAATTTTAGTTCACCCAGATACCCAGGGTCATATTACATAGAATTTTCTTGCACATACTTTTCTATTTTCCTAAATAAGGTATATATTAAACAGAGAATAACTCGAAGTTCAGGTTAGTTATCTGAAAACTGCTAAAGTGTATAGAAATATTTGTAGTATCGACTATCTTAGCAAGTAACGCATAAGCTTCAATATATCGTCCATATAAAAATAAGGAAATTTTAAACAAATCTTTGGACCATACAATTAAGATTTTACAGGTGGAACGTCTTTTATTTCAAATGATATGCTTAGCCTACCACATTCTAATGTTTCCGTGTATGGGTACAATGGCTTTCGAATTAGTGGGAGGATTAGTATGGTGTAAGGATCAGTTTGATACTTCAGACATGTACAAGAGGCGTGGATTAGTCTAATTGACTTTATACAAATTGTACAAAGAATACATATATGCTTACAATTTTCTATGCATGTCCCTACTAATCGCATATTGGTTGGCAAAATATATTGCCTTTTATTTTCAAAGAAAATTGAATAAGTTATACTGCTACTTTACAAATTAACTATTGGGTTTCATTGATTGCAACATACCATTTGTTGTCTTTATTTGTTAGTTTGTAAAATAAACGAAGATTTCATTTCTCATGTTAATTTGACTCCTTACTAGAATGCATCACAATAGATACAGAGTCCTTCCTAATTAACAGATGATAATAGGTAAGCGTTTAGGCCGATGCAACTTAATGTGTTGCCTGAAAAGGTTTATACGTGAGTTTACTATCAAATTTTTTGCAACATTCGAAACTAAAACAGCCATAATGAACCAATGTCACAAGGCAGCTACAAAATTCAGCATAATCAAACGTACAACTACCAAGAAAAATTCAAAATTGGAATATTCGCGACAGACCACACATATCATCATGATAAGATGTAGTTAAAACAGTGATAAGATGCCTAGCCAGAACTAGTGTCATGAACTGTATTTGTATAGAAACAAGAAATTAGATTCTATTTTGAATTTTATAGTTCATATTAAGGATACATATTAAATGAAGTTTTAGTTTGAATAATTGAACCATCAAATACAAAAACCGATAGTCGCTTAAAATTAATTAAAGAAAATAAGGAGTTAACTTACAAATAGAGCCACTGATCTAAAGAAAAGTGTAGTTGAATGGGATGGATTAGAGCACTCGGGATAGGGGTAATCAACTAAACCAGAGTTTTAAGTACCCTCATAATTTAACCTTGTACCTCTAAGCTTCCTCTGTAAAAAATAATCAATGTCAGTTCAGGTTAAGTTTGTAAATTTTAAGTTCAGCTTAGGTAAACTTAAAGTTTATAAGAATGGTGCATATTAGAACAATAATGTTTGGTTTATCTACGGTTAAAAAAATAAAGAAGCATGCTGCAGATTCACTGTCCTAGACTCAATTTACTAAGAACCATGTAAATGATACCAAAAAGTTCGAAAACAATGCCAGTTTTTCTCAGTTGCAGTTAATAATGATGAGTAAAGCAGTAAGGTCTTCACTAACAAAAGTAGTTCACAATAAAGTCCTCAATGTATAGATATTTTAAACACATTGATCAGGTAAGTGATTGAACTTTTACTGACAACATGTGTGTTATGAATGCATAAATAGTTCAAAAGAGGTTCAAATTCAAGTTTAAACAATGAATCTTACTGGCCCTCCTTGACTGCTTTGTTTTACCTTGAAACAAGTTAAAACTTCTGGGTGTTGGATAAAAATACATTTACTAAGGAATTTCTTTCTTGTTTTAGGGAGTAATACAGCTGACCAAATATACATGATCATTGCTTCAATATTAAGCAAAGCTAATTCGGGTGGAACTGTGTAGTCTGGTTCAAATTTCTATAAGATTAAGAAGTGACTTAACATTAGAATTATAAAGTTATTACTATTGATAATCAATATATGTATTTATTAAGCATACAACTTGGTTTAAGCAGAAACAAGAGATAGTATTTTGAATTTTTAGGCCACAACTGATTAAAGCCAAACTTCTTCTCGTTGATTTGAAATAAAAAACAAATACATATCCAAGATCCATTCAACTCGATACATGTAAGAAAGGAAATTAGTATTGTTAGGTGAGTTGATAAATGTTGATTTATCCACTAAACATAAACTATATTTTAATAAAACTTATGGATAATCATGCTAATAAAACTTATAGAGCATCATCAAATCAATGCCTCTCTCCCCAACTCACGACCTTCAATCATCATCATCATTTTCACCATAAACCAGACATGGACTACATACCTTAAGCGACATAGCACACTCTTCGGTCTCTATGCATCAGTTGTCGATCATCCCAACAAACCAAAACTCCCACACAGGTGCATATAAGTCACATTAACATGAGCACAAACCAGATTCCTATCATAACAGTGACAAGATCCAAGCATAACAGCAACCAATCCACCATTTCCAGATCTAGGCAAATCAGCAACCAAATCACGACTACGTTCGACCCTCATTCCAAATCTAGGGCGTCCGCCTTCTTTGTGGTGAAGACGTCGAAGTCGTCTTCGAGCTGCAAACGACGGAGGTGATTTTAGGTCAGGAAACGATGGAGTTGCAAAAGTCGAAGTCGTCTTCGAGCTACAAATGACGGAGCTGCAAACAATGGGCAAGGACTTGGAATAAATTAGGTAGGTGGCGACTAGGTCATGTTAGCGGTAGGCAGCGGCTTGGAGGACGAATTGCAGGAGGTGGTGGATGATGGGTCGGCGGCGGAAGGGTTTTAATTTGGATCTGGATGCAGATTTGAGAAATTAGGGGTTTTGAAGTGAAGACTAACACGTGAAGTTAATATAAAATGAGGGAAAGGGTAAAAATTTGATGATGAGCCAAAAATTTAGATTGGAGGGAATAATTTGAAAATGGAGCCAAAATTTCGTTGTTCATAATCAAGAAAAAACTTGTATATATCTAACACCTAATGCATTTGAAACTAAAAATTTTACAACGTAAAATTTATATTTCTCGAATTCTGAATTATTTTAATATTTTGAAGTTTTAAATATTTTAATCTCTTTATTTTATAATTTTACGAAAATTTCAAATTTTTGTTTGTAAATTTTACAAATGTTTTTAATTTTATTTTACAAAATTTCCAAATTTTTAATTATTTGAATTATTAAATATTCTAAGATTTTGGAAACTTTCTAAAATTTTAAGTTATCTTAAAATTTTACATTTTTATTCTTGAATTTTACGAAAATTTCAAATTTGTTTATGAATTTAGTTTAGAATTTTACTAATTTAATTATCTAATATTGAATATTAAATACTGAATATTAAATATAATTACTAAATAGTTGAATATTAATTATAATAATTAAATATTAAGTGTAATAAATAAATGTTAATAATAATTTACTAATTATTAACAATTAATTGTAATAAATTATTAAATATAAAAAATAATGATTGTTAAAAATATTACTTCTTTATTATTAAATATTACTTACTAATTATTGATTGTTAATTATTAAATATTACTCTTAATTATTAATTATTGAGTAATAATATTTAATTACTAATCATTTATAAATTAATATTTAATAATTAAGTATTTATTATTATTCATTTATTGTTGATTAATTAATATGCATATAAATGATTATTAATAGTTGATTAATTAATTAGTAATTATTAATTATTTATTAATAATAATTAATTATTATAAGTTATAAATGATTAATATAACACTATTAATGATTAATTATTAAATATTAATAAATAGTATAATATTATTAATGATTAATAATTAGTAATATAACCGTTGTAAAATTAGCATATATTATGACGGGCAATTTATGATGTAAAATTGACATCTATTACAATGGACATGAAATGACCGTTGTAATAGCATTCTATTACAACGGGCAGTCATTGCCCGTTGTAAAAAGGGTGTTGTATAGGGCATCTATTACAACGGTCGTGAATGGACCGTTGTAATAGCCTTCTATTACAACGGGCAGCAAATGCCCGTTGTAAAAAAGGTGTTGTATAGAGCATCTATAACAACGGTCCTGAATCGACCGTTGTAATAGCCTTCTATTACAACGGACAGCAAATGCCCGTTATAAAAGGGCATTATAATAGGGTATTTTTGTTGTAGTGTAAAAATTAAAGGGTTCAGCTTATAATATGTTAATCCAACCTCAGTTTCTAATAGCTCATTGTAGGCAATCGGTTTCGCTATTATGAGCGTAGAAATCATAATACTCGATACAAATTTTGCTGTAATATGGGGAAAAAGTTGCCATTTTGGTGCCATATAAGTTGTATGCTTGCACTTTGTTTGACATTACAAATTAAAAATATGCCAACTATAAAATGCCAATTAAAACATGCATGACTTTTCTAAGGAGAAGCTTTTGAAACCCAAAAGCGATCATTATTGGGGTGTTGGCTTCACTGCTATCATTGTTGCGTTCTGTTGGCTGAAATTACGAGGTGCTGGTGGTATGATTGAAGGGGTTTGGATCTTCTGTGGGAAAAATAAAAACTGAATTTTAGTGGTAGTTTTGCTTTGAGTATGCAGGTACTCTATAAACCTAGGCTCCTCTTGCATCTTTTTAGCATGGTGAAATTATGCTAATAGCTTATGACTATCTTAGTGAATATTACTAAGGTCTCTTTTGTTGAAATTGCTTCTTGGTGAGCCAATGAATTTAGAATGAATATTGTATTAGTTTGTGTATTTATTGATCCATTTATTTTATGTTCATTCATGTGGAAGGATATAGAAGAACGATTTTGGTGTATTGCACTATTTTGTGTTGGAATAATGTTAACTTATTTTGAATGCAAACAATTTGGAAAAATGTTATTGTTTGAATCGATGAATTACATGAATTTGAATCGATGAATTTTTAAGTATTTGATTTTTTCAATTTGCAATTCTATGG
Source organism: Allium cepa (assembly GCA_030765085.1). Taxonomy (NCBI): domain Eukaryota; kingdom Viridiplantae; phylum Streptophyta; class Magnoliopsida; order Asparagales; family Amaryllidaceae; genus Allium; species Allium cepa. The sequence goes on from CM060928.1 coordinate 596,444,571, forward strand.
CAATAGTAGCGAGGATAAAGTTGCATGTAGAAAATAGTTGAAACCTCTGTGCAATTTTTTTTTCAAATTTGTAGTATATTTCAAAATGTTTTAAAACGTTGTAAAAAATATTCTACAACATTTAAAAAAGTTGTAAAACATATTTCATAATAGTTGTAGTTGATTCTATTACAACATCTAAAAGTAGTTGTAATTGGTTCTGTTACCACCTTTTTTGCAACATCTAAAAAACCTTGTGGTCAACTCTGTTACTGCTTCACCTAAAAATCGTTTGCTAAAACATTGCAAAACACATATTACAACGTATTTTACATATTGTAATAAGCTCTATGTTTTATATTGTTGAATAATCATTCATAACCGATGAGCTTCTTACCTTGACGTATGGAGAAAGATCTTAAACTTCAGTATATTGTATAGAATTATACTATATATTTATATATTAGATTCACTTTTAAACTTGATATCTTGCATGGATTAATGTGAGTTGACTAAATGATCTTCATCAATCCATTAGTTTCCTCTGTGGAGAAATATTAAATAATTATCCAAAATAATATTACTTCATTTTTAAGTGGATCTCCATTATGACTTTGCACCTTGAGATTGTTGAGTTTGTTTTCCTGAAATATTAGCCTTAACTCGAAGAGAATTTTATTAACATTGTCTTATTATGGTTCATGATTTACTTCAAATGAAGAAAACAAATCTTATACATCATTTGAAGAAGTGGCTACAGTTTGATCAAGTATAATGAATTTATTTATAGATAATCATCCATACTTTATTTCTACATCCAAACTCAACAATCTAAAATTATTGCATTTTCCATTTTGATTTTATTTTCCTTAGCGTGGGTATGTAAAACTTGTAGCTTTTAAGTCGCTTATAATATCAATAAAGTAATTGTTATCTTTAGTGTCTCATTCTAGAATTATTTAGCGAGATGGAATAAATAGTTACATTAATCGCCACATTCAAATTCAAAGCTTCATTATAAGATGTATTTCATAATTATCAAGATATTCAATTCCAACAATGTATGATTTTATTGATAGATTAATCTTATTATTTCTTAAGGAGCAATAATAGCCCTATCTTTTTATATCAGAAATAAAAACCGAAATCTATCCAAGTGACAATAAAAAAATATCAAACAAACTCAAACAATATGTATATCTTTTTGGATATTACATGTGTGATATCTAGTTAAATTCTCTTCATATGTCCATACATTTCATAAAGAAACAACTATCAACATCCTTATTATTTCATTTCTTCTAGACCCTTAGTAAGTTTTCTAACCATAATTTTTTTGCAACAAATGTTAAATTGGTACTTTCTATCATATCATGGTTCAATCTTTCTTCATCTTACACACAATACGAAGTGAGCTTAATAAGAGGTTATTTTATTGTTAAATAGTCATTAATAATAATCTTAAATTAGTTATACTATGAATAAAGAGAGCATCAAAAAAAACTTAAGTGCCTTTTCCTTTTAAAGCAATGTGTTTCCATATAGAACTCGTTTATATTTCCTTTGCTTTGATTTATAGAATCAAGCACTGCAAATCATACTTGTTTCCACTTAATTTTTTTTGGCAAACACTTTTCAATCTTAGTAAAGAACTTCTTAAAATCGATTATCCCTACGGATACTACACTCTCAAAATCCCTTGAAATATTATACCCTATGATCATTTGACCCTTGTAGTTTGGATTATCACACCTCTTATTGTTCTTCCTGACATTATAAGAACATTCAACTTTAATAGGTTGGGTGTGATCCTCCTAAATGCAAGATTTAGATGCACACAGTTAAGAACAAACATCATGTTCTCTTACTGATTCAAAGTTAGTCACAAATTAGATGAGGATAATTTTAAATTTTGGCAGATATCATAGTCTAATTAGTTAAATAAAAAAAGGAACAAAAATAAAAATTAACCTTATATGCTCATATCCAATTAACTATCCATAGTAAATTTAAATAGTCAATACATCTATTCACAAGATACCCAAAATAACGCTAATATCAAGTCTTTGGACAACAATATTAATTGCAAGTTGTACTCTTGTTATAAGTATCAAACACTGATAATAAATCCAAATCAAATAACAGTCTTCCTTTTGGTTGAAATTAATTATTCACTTTTAAAATTTTATAACTCACATATTTATCATCACATGTGTAAGTAATTCGACAAAATATTAATACTCCTTTGAGCCAACTAATATCTACATGGATACACAAATATCAAATATTTTTATGAACAATCGAAATAAGAGATGTCACATTAATGACATGTTGCTTCAATTAGCTCATTTAGAATGTAAGATGGACATAAATGATTTACAAAGTGACGATAAATGATATTTGAATTTGATTTCAAATTATTCCTCTATATAAATATATTAATACATAATCAATGTGATGGGAAGACAATTTTTGGTCCAACTGAATAAAATAAGTGGTATATAAGTTTCCATATTTATTTACAAATTTTAAACCACTCATGTATAATACATGAACATGAAGTAAAATACAACCATCTACAAAATTCGGGTATACTACATCATAGTAGTACTACGCACACAATTAATATTTGGACTACGACATATGTTTTAGGATAAATTTTGTATTTAGGCCAAATTTGTAAACAAATTACAAGAATAGCCCACTTTGCAAACTAATAACAAAAATAGATCAGTTTTCTCCATGTAGGACGCCATGTGTGTTGGCGGCATCTCAAATGCCGTCAGTACACGTCTATTGTGCATAATAACACTGGCGGCATTTGAGATGCCCAGTTTGCGGCAACCCAAATGTAGCTATTTCTGCCGCTCTCTGTAAATTGTGCAGCCCTTCCTCAATACCACCCCACTCCCCCTTCTCTTAACTCATCTTCAAAAAAGAACCGAGCCCACCCCCCCAAATCACCAAAAATCAAAATTTCAAGCTTCCAACTACCAAAATCTTGTTAGAATTTGAACTATGGCTTCATCATCATCCTAAGCTCATCCTATAGGTATGAAATCTATCAATTTTCTCTCTAATTGTCATTTTTTCAATTTAGGATTTAGGGCAAAAATTATTCTATGATTGCAAATCTATGATTGTATAATACAATGAAGTTGAGTACTCACCTATAGCACATGTTTAATTGTTTTTCCATCATATACAATGAAGTTGTATAGTTGCAAATCTATGGTTCTATACCCATTGAAGTTGAGTATGATTATGCAATGTTATTGTGGTAGAATATGATAAAATGAAACTCGGACCGATCGATCCTAGTGTGCTTTACCTCCAACCTCAACACCGCACAAACAACATCGATATGATGGAGGTACAAGGTCAAATAATTTATTATTACTTCTGCAAATTAGTGGTAATTACCATAATTGCTTTGCTATGTTACTATGTATCGACAGGGGGTTGAGCCGGACGGCTTCATTGACTATTCATCAACTTTAAAGCTCGTCACGTCAGCACATCCAAGTGTGTTGGAACTGTTAGACAGAGATGGATTTGGTGTTGTCAATAAGTTGGGATATACACAGCTCGGCCGAAATCTTTTGACCGCTTTGATCGATAGATGGCGACCGGAGACGTCTACATTTCATCTTAGAGTAGGTAAGATGACAATTACTTTGAAAGACATAGCTGTATTGTTTGGATTGCCGATTAACGGGGATCCCATGCTGAAACTAGATTTTCCATGAAATTATATGGAATTGTGCGATCCCTTACTTGGATTGGCTCCTCTAGAAGACATGAGGTGGGAAAATGAATCGATAGTGGCTACATGGTTTAGGGAGCAGTTGGACGGTGATATTCCCCATCGTGCCTCTCCTTTGCAGATTGCCCAGTGTGTCCGCGCTATTATGTTGCACATCATCACGCAATGTCTTTTTTGTGATCGATCGAAGATAAGAGTGGCTCTTCAATGGCTTCCATTGTTAGAAGACTTCGATTCATGTCGGAAATAATACTAGTGTAGTGCGGTGCTTGCTTTCACCTATATGGAGCTTACGAGAGTTGCTTTGGTCCAACAACGGTCCGCCGGACGTTGTATGACTTTACTTTAGGCACGGACATAGTCATTCGTTGTTGCATAGTTGAGTATTTCGTAAAACCGTAACTAAAATTAAGTTTCACACTTAAGTTTTGGTCATGTACCTACCTTCCGGTTGGTCGTATTTCTATGAAGGCGCAAATAATTGACAATTCAAAGCCTTATGGAGCGAGGTAAAACAGTGTTGTTAGTGTTATTGTATCGACACGGTAAATTTGAATTTCGTATAACATGTTGCTATTAATGGTGGATTGGCCTGAAGAATACAAAAATGACCCTCAGACGCAATTTAACCCTCTACCGGAACGAGTTTAACGTCTTAGATTACAATGCAGTACCATGGAATCCGTATTCCGAAGCAGACCTTCGTGCACTTACGGCTATTTGTACAATGGACAGGACGTTATGGCGGCCAAGACTTATGATTTTTTGTTTCGGAGATTTAGCATACCATCTGCCAGACAGAGTCATGAGACAGTTTGGTCTTCGACAGCACCTACCGTATCCTGCTCCATATTACATGCTTCCATACGGCGAAGATGAGTTCGAAACGATGATTGAGTTATGGAACAACCGTTTCATAGCTGCGGAAGAGGAGCATGATGTCACTCTGATCGATGAGGAGTATCTTAGCTGGTACTGGAATATCACTCGTCGTTATGTGCTTTGAAGATGAGCGGAGGAACCTGAGCAAGAGGTGGCACCTTACACTCCATGAATTCCGCTAGAATGGAATGTGGTATGTATTAATATTGGCAACTTATGTAGTACTTATGAAACTCATACGGGTTTATGTTATACGCATGCGGATGGTATGTATCATGTGTTGGACGTTGTCGACGAGCTTACGGAGGAGTTTTCTGAAAAGAGCAAGGCAAAATGCTTCTCTATCAAACAAATTCTGCTATCATGTTTGTCGAAGAACAAGATGTCAAGACCCATCCCACCTCCGCCTCCTCCTCCTTCTGCAGTGCCACCACTTATCGAGGATATTGCCCCTCCCGCTCGTATGAGGACATAGCTGCAGTCCCACCGGCCCACTCATCGAAGAGAAAGTATGGAATAAGGAAGAAAAAAGAGGGCGAGAGTTCCGGAGCGATATCTTCCCAGCATACACAACCCATCGAGCCATCGCAACCCCTAGCGGAAGGGACACAAGAGGAGGGTAGTGAAGAGTTGTCACTGGAAGAGGAGGAATTCATGCTCAAGCCTAGAAGACCGAAGAAGAAAACTCCTAGAGAATTAAAAAATATTAGATGAAATTTTAGACTAACCGTAGTGGACTGTGGTTTGTATTTGTTGACTGTAGTGTTTATTGATCGTTTGTGTGGTATGTTGACTGTAGTATTGACTGCTCATGGTCTGTATTTGTTCATTTGGGTTGTTTGGTTGATAACTAATGCAGACTAGTGTTTGTCGTTGTGAATGTAGAAGTGACTCTAGTATTCCGATGTTGGTGTGAATGTTACTGGTTTGGACTTGTATTTGATGTTGGTAAATGTAGTCATGAACTTAGAAAGTTGCAATGGTCAAGGTTTAGAAACGACTATTACGTTGGTGTCGAATTATGGACACTGTATTTTCCATTTGCAGTTTGTGTGAGCAAGCAACAGAGCGGTATTTCAAATGCCGCATGGGGCGTCATTTGAAATGCCGCTTGGGGCGACATTTCAAATGCCGCATGGAGCGGTATTTGAAATGTCGCCATCAGCAGCATTTCAAATGACGTCTCAAGCGGCATTTCAAATGCTGCTCTGTTACTTTAGATTTTACATTCCATACTTCGAACGATGCATAATATACTTCAAACAATTCACAACATACTTCAATTGTCGATGCATAACATATTTCAAACGATGCATAACATAACATACTTCAATTACATTTCAATTATCCTTCAACGATGCATAATATACTTCAAACGGTGCATAACACACTTCGAACGATCGTTTCAGATATTTGTTCATCACACAGCAAGTTTCTAATATCATTACATTACATTTCAATTGTCCTTCAACGATCTATGTGGCCACAACGCCGAATACTTGTACCCATGAACCAGCAATTTGTTTCGGTATTCCAGGTTCAACTTTTTCAAACGACTAACTTCCGCTTGCATTTCTAAAGCATATTCCACCCCTCTAGGACATAGTGGTGGATCTAGCCACTTAAAAAAATTGCAGCATTCAACCTAATTCGGTCGAATCTTGTAATCGTTGTATCCAGCGCAGCGGTAGAAACGACGTCCAGCGTTCCTATCATTTCTACAAAGGACTACTTCGCATTCCTCTCCACAGCCGCAAACTACACATGTAGCATAAGAGCTTGAGCTTCCACAATTTTGCCGACCTAGGACACCTAAAAGACATGCATGGAGCGATTGTTGGACTGGTCTATCAACCGCGACTTCTCCACGTGATGTTCCACTATACTCATTCAGGGGTTCTTCTTCGAATTGTGTCTCTGATACAAAATCAACTTCAAGGTCGGCACCGCTTGAAATCCCCTTTCTTCTATTTTGTTCGAATTCGTCGTATATTTTCATCATTGTTACGTCATCAATTTTCCAATTTACCATTATACACCTATGAATACAACCAAAAATACATCGAAAAAACAATTAATGAAATTGAACGAGAAAAGTATAATACTTACCTTCGGTGCGACAATGTTGAATTGAAATATAGGGAGGGGTTGTTGCAAATTGTCGAAATCGGACGAGAATAGTAAACCAATATGAAACCTAGAGCTTTTGCTAAAATAAATTTGGTAAAGTTAGGGTGTGGGTGGGGTAGTTGAAAAACATAAAAAATATAGGCAGCAGATGGGTGGCATCCGAAATGACGCTAACAGGGTCTTTTGAAATGCCGCATTATGCGACATTTTAAATGTCGCGGCATGCGACTTTTGAAATGCCGCAAAAAGAGACATTTCAAATGACGCATGCTGCGGAATTTCGATTGCCTCATCCAAGCGGCATTTCAATACACTTTGAATACAATCTGCGTTAGAAGGCTAACAACAAAATAATAAAATTGGAAATAACATTTTCATCCAACATTAGATTACATAAACATTTGTTCTCGGACAAAGTAGAATGCGTTCGAATTAGGATTACAGACAAAATAAAACAAAAACATTAAGTTACTGTATTGCAATGATTTTTTTAGATCATGAACACCACATTTGCTGCACCTATTTCCTTTAGGAGTCTGCATCTCGTCCATTTTACCTTTAATTCTAGTTGAACGTGGGCGTCCTGATTGTCTTTTAGAGACCGGAGGTAGGACCAATTGAGTGTCACTTGAACTCCAATAATGTTTATCTCGTACCGGGTGAAACTCAGGGGTGTAAGCTGCCAGGTAATTCGCTGTGGAATACCATGTTGAGGCAAAGTCGTGATGGGCTCTATTTGCTCCATTGGAAACCGTTGAGGAGGCGTCCATAACATGCATAAACGGTAGGTGCTCTAAAAGAGGGATGTTGCACGTATAAGAGCAACTATTACCATTGATTAGTACTTTGAACTCGTCATCGAAATAGTGTACAACTTGCCACTCAGATTGACTAAATCGAATAATTCTTGTATGCCTAGCTTTGTTAGCTCTTTCAGCGATCTTGGCTTCCCACTTCGAAGTTAGACGGGAAATCAGTTTTGCTGCCGCTTCTATTCGTTGACAAAAATAATCAACCGACCTGAAAAAGGTTCGTGCAACTAAAGCTTTGACAGGTAAAGACCTGGCTCCTTTAAGAACACCGTTGAAACTTTCTGCACAATTGGGTCATGACATGAAATCGACCGCCATCATCTTTACACAACGCCCAACTCTCCTCGTGCGCTTCCAAACTCCTTTCTATCCAATTGTGAGCCCTGATGCTTATAGTTTTTATTTCTTCACGTATTCTGATGTACTCGGCTTCTTCCGCAGCACAAGCTGCAGCATAAAATAGTCCGGTTAATCATTTTTCTCTAAACCCTGCAGCTTGAAAATTAGCTTTAAGATGTCTAGCACAAAATCTATGTTTATGTGGCAAACACCATTTCGATTCCAAGGCTGATGGTATTCCTTTCATTCGATCCGAAATGAAGGTAATTCGTCGATTGTTAACACTGTGAATGAACCGCCGCATGCAGGCAAAAAACCACCCCCAGCTATCCCCTGATTCGGACTCAACAATTGCGTACGCTAAAGGGTATAGATGGCCGTCCGCATCAACAGCAGTGGTAACAAGTAGCGTCCCTTTATATTTCCCGTACAAATGTGTCCCGTCAATACATAACAAGGAAGACAACGAACAAATCCTTCAATACAAGGTCCAAAGGCCTAAAAAGCTCGATCGAAGACTCCATAATCATCGGTCGTAACGTGTCCAACACTTCCCGGATTCGATCTAGTTATTTCAATAAAATATTGCCTTAGACTACTATATGACTCAGCCCAATCAACATAAATTCTTTCCACCATATTACCCAAAGCTCTCCAAGCCTTCATATAACTAATTTTCACAAACAACTGCTCTTCCATCAAAACTTGTACCGTTCCGGTTGTAATGTTTTGATCGGCTTTCACAAAAGGTAATATTTTTGCCTTTACAAAGTTAGGCGTCGCCTGCTTGTGGGTGGAGTTCACCGTTGGATTAACACAATTGTGTTCGCTAGGATATTTCCTTACAATCCACCAATTCTTCTCTAATTTTTTTGAGACAATAGCATGAATTCTCCATGGACAATTTCCTTCTATATTACAAACAGCGGTGTATTTGATTTTATTTGATTTTATTGCTTTAAAAGATACGGCATGCAAAATCGACCATTTGCTCAACTGTTGTAACAACTTGGCTTTCGTCTCTATAAAAGTTTTAGAGAGAAGTTTGGAAAATAGATTTGAATTTTATTCATTGTGTATATATCATGATAATCAGCAAAGTACAATACTTATAGGCACGATTCCTATTTCAGGAAAGTGCAGTAAAGCAAGAGAAAGCAGATCATGGGCTTTAACAAACATACACAGCCCAACAGAAATACAGTTTTAACTAAAACAGATTACATTGTAACTAAGGCAGATTCATTCTTTACACTCCCCCTCAAGTGGAGCATATGGATTTATCATGCTCAACTTGTCACACAATATCTTCATCCGAGTTCCATCTAGAGCTTTAGTTAAAATATCTGCAACTTGATCACCAGTCCTAACAAACCTTGTTTGTACCAATCCTTGTAAAAAAAATTCACGAACAAAATGAAAGTCAACTTTAATGTGTTTGGTTCTTTCGTGAAATACGGGATTGGAAGCAATATATAGAGCTGCTTGATTATCACAGTTCAACAAAGTTGGCTTCTCAACCTTTATACCAATCTCTGTCATAAGATGAACAAGCCACATTACTTCACAAACTCCTTTAGCCATGGCTCTATACTCGGATTCAGCACTAGACCTTGCAACTATGCTTTGTTTTTTACTTTTCCAAGACACAAGATTACCACCAACATAAACACAAAAACCAGAAGTAGACTTTCTGTCAAGCTTAGACCCTGCCCAGTCAACGTCAGAGAAGCATTCTATTGTAGCATGTTGATGATTAGTATATAATATGCCAAAACCTGCAGTGCCTTTAAGATAACCTAGAATATGTTCTAAAGCTCTCCAATGATGAACACAAGGAGAGGACATGTACTGACTCACCAAACTTACAGAATAGGACAAGTCTGGTCTTGTGACAGTTAGGTAGTTTAACTTACCAACAAGTCTCCTATATCTTTCTGGATCTTTGAAAAGTTCTCCACTGTTAGAAAGATCATTATTTGGTATTATTGGAGTAGTGTTTGGTTTAATACCAAGTTTCCCAGTTTCTGTCAAGAGATCAAGAGCATACTTTCTTTGGGATAAAAATATACCTTTTGTACTTCTAATAACTTCAACTCCAAGAAAGTACTTTAGATGACCTAAGTCCTTGGTATGGAATTGTGTATGGATGAAATTTTTTAAAGACTGAATTCCTTTGATATCATTTCCAGTAACAACAATGTCATCCACATAAACAACAAGCAGAATAATACCAGCACCTGAATTTTTATAAAACACAGAATGGTCAAATTTGCTTTTATGTATACCAAATGATTCCAAAGCCTGACTGAATTTCCAAACCATGCTCGAGGAGATTGCTTAAGACCATAAAATGTTTTTCTTAACTTACATACCATCTTTTCCTCCCCCTGAGCAATGAATCCAGGTGGTTGAACCATGTAAATTTCTTCTTGAAGATCACCACGTAAGAAGGCATTCTTGATATCTGGTTGATGCAATTCCTAGTTGTGTGTTGCAGCAAGAGAGATGAATAGTCTACTGGAAGTTAGTTGGCTACTGGACTGAAGGTTTCCAAATAATCTACACCATAAACTTGTGCATAACCCTTTGCCACCAACCTTGCTTTGAACCTAGCAATTGATCCATCAGGGTTAACTTTTACATCGAACACCCATCTACACCCAGTTGGCTTCTTATCCTTTGGTAATGGAACCAGATCCCATGTTTTGTTAAGGTCTAGTGCATTTAATTCTTCTATCATATCTTCATGCCATTTGGGTTGTGAGATAGCTTCTTTGACAGTTTTGGGTGTAGAAGTTGTATCAAGAGTTTTTATGAATAGACAAGTGTTGGGTGATAAATGGTTATAAGAGACATAAGAAGCTATGGGATAAGTACACTAACGTTTTCCTTTCCTTAGGGCAATAGGTAGATCAATCTCTGGATTAAATTGAGGTATAGGTTCGTGGATTAGGGTAGGAATTATATTATTATCCATAGGTTTTTGCAAGTTTTCAGTATTGTCAGTATCTTGTGTGTGAGTAGAATATATAAGGAAGCTTGGATCATCATCTGCCGTTGGTTTACTTTGGTTTAACATAGGTTGGTAATAGGGTATATCCTCATAAAAGGTCACATCACTAGACACCGCATATTTATCCAGACTTGGACAATAACATCTATATCCCTTTTGTAATCTTGAATAACCCACAAACACACGTTTTATGGACTTTGGATCAAGTTTAGACACTTGAGGCCGTACATCTCTAGCAAAACAAACATATCCAAAGATTCTAGGCCCAACAGGATAGATATGTTTATTTGGAAACAAAACTTTATAGGGAATCTCACCATTTAGAACACTAGATGGCATTCTATTTATTAAGAAGCATGCAGTAGCAATAGCATCTGCCCAAAAGAATTTTGGCATGTTCATTTGAAATAACAATGCTCTAGTGGTCTCTAAAAGGTGTCTATTCTTTCTCTCTGCAACTCCATTTTGGTTTACAGTATCTACACAAGATGATTCATGTAGCATACCATTGTTATTCATAAACTCAAGAAATATTCCAGAGGTGTATTCTTTGGCATTATCACTCCTTAATACTGTGACATCCCGGAAATTTGGGGCAATATCAATTTAATAATCTACATTAAAAATTAAATTGATTTGATAATATTTGTTAATAATATTTGAATTGATTTAAAAATCTCCTTTTCAATAAATATTTAACTGATAATTTATCTGTTAAAAGCTAATTTAAATTGTTTCTATTTATAATGTATATATGTATATATTGGTATATATTATAAATAGATCAGTTTTGTTTTTTAAATTTAATATATAAAGCTGTGTTTTCTAATTTTACTATTTTTGATAATTTTGGAAATCTAATATTGAAAAAATATAATATGATCTTAAAAATACTCAAGATAAATTTAATTTGTTTAAAAATAAATTCTAGCCAGGTTTAAATTTAAATAAAAGATTGTTTTGTCTTTTTACTTCAACTTTATAAAATAAGTAATTTATTTATGTAGTTTCATTTATGAATCATTTTAAATTAGTAATGAGTGATTTTTAAACAATAACAATAATGCAATATTTTTATAAATAGATTTTAATATAAAAGAAATTGTTATTTTAAATTCATTTATATATATATATAAGTATTTTGGAAAGCTATGGTTTGTAAATTTAAAATGAATTAAACTTTATAAATATTTAACCTAAAAATAAATCAAATGTATAAGGTTAACATAAGTACAGAAGTTAAAAATTCACAACAAATATTGAAATAAAGTACTTAAAGCAAAGCAAAAATAAACAAAGTAAGATAAATATAAATGCAGCCTGTAAAGAAAATATACAAGGCAAGAATATAAACATGTAAAATAAAATGCAAAGCTAAGAAAAGGAAACATGTAATAATGTCTATACAATAATTATGTTGGAAATTAAACAAAAGAAAATGCGAAGGAAGCATAAAACAAAGGCAAGAGTAGAAAAGAAGACAAGTATGAAACATAAAATAAAAATGTTAGTAGCTTGAAAGATTTAGATTCTGACATGTATAAACATCAAGTATAAAACAAAAAAAACAAAAAATATGCAGGCAAGTAATCATGACTGTAAAATAGATATGCAAGCTAAAGAGTAAACAAAATTAACACATAAAGTAGTTTGTAGAGCAAGCTAATACAAAGCAAAGTATAAACAAAAATATCTAAGCATAAAAATAAGTAAGCTGAAACATAAAGTACATTCACATTAAAAAAACTTTCATCTTAGCATAGAATTAGAGTCAATTCGAAATATTGGAAAAATCTTTCAGCCTCCAAAATAAAGCATTTTCCTGATGCAAACAATGTTCCAGCATATGCTTAACCCAGTTAGTACCTTCCCCTGAAAACTTCTTTATATACATCATCTTATTTTTAGTTCGTTCAAAACATATTAAACCTGAAGCAAAGAAGTAATAACAAACACTCCATCTATACAAACTAAAGTAGTATTACAACTGAAGCATCATCAACAAGAAAAGAAGTTTTGGAAAGCAAAACAGTTTCCAGTTTTTAAAGTTCAAAACTGTTTCAAAACAAGGGTGCTCTGCTCCTTTTCTTTAATCAGGTGAGTAACATTTTTTGTTAATCTCAAATATAAATATGGTTGCTTTATTTATATCTGAAATAAGTTTGTATGTGTATATATTTGGGAATATCTCTGTGTATTTTTGGATGTGTGATGTATATGTGTTTGTAAATACCTGAAGAACATGTCTGTTCTAAAATTTCAAACCCAGATTAGTTTAAAATTCTTTACTGTCTGATCCACTTATTGTTAGGACTCAGAATCAAGATAAGACTTGATTGTTTGGTTATAAAGGAGATGTTAAAATTTTATTAAGCTAAAAATAATTCAAATTTTGCTCTGGAAAGATAATAAGACAGTATAAACTCAAGATTTGGTAAAACTCAAACTTCATAATTACTTAGTTCAGGCATATAAACTAAAACACTAAACAAAAACTTGATTTTTAAAATCAAAATCACTATTTTTAATGAAGCATTGAAGGTGTAGTTTGGGTTTGTACGGGAATGGGAAGTTTGGGTTTTTCTGGTGATCACGATGTTAAGGGAGGTCATGGCTTTCTGAGGTGGAAGAGAAGCGATCGGGGGTTGCGAGAAAAATGAAGCGGTGGCGAATGGTGGATCGGGGCGGCGGCAGAAAGCTTTTAATTTCTGGTGACCTTGTGTTTTCTGGGTCGAATGAATCGACCACCACGGTGCGTGCAGATGACCGAGTGCGTTGTGACTCGTGAAGGTGGTAATGGGATGGTTGTTAAAGTCGTGGCCGGTGGCGGTGGCACTAAAGTGGTCGGAGCTTCGAAAGAGGAGTGTTGTCAGGTTTTGGGGTGTTTGCTTATTTTGTTTTCCAGGGTCGTGTTTCGAACTCGATTGTGACTCAGGTTGTCGTGGTGGCTTTGGTAGGTCGTAAAGTTGTCTGGTGGTAGGCGGTGGCATGTTAAAGCTCAGGTGGGAGGCCGGTGGTGGTTGGGGCGACGGTGCACGTGCACCGTGCCATTGAAGGCTGGGGGTTGTTTTTCTACATCTGTGTGCTGGGTTTTTTTTTGAGCTGGGGAAAACACTCGAGTCACTCGAGTACGTGACTCGAAGAAGGGGAAAGGATGACTCGGTGCAGTTTTTAGTCGCGTCGAGTAAATGTGTGTTTCAGGTTTTTGCAGAAACCTGGAAACAAAATTTGACATTTCAACAAAATTAAAATGGAACCTATTTAAAGATAGTAATGGATTTAAACCAAGTTTAAATCTAGTTTGAAGCTTGAATTCAAAGTTTTACTTGAATTCAAATCTGAAATAAATAAAGTTTTATAAAAAAAATAAAAATAAATGGAATATGGGTTTCTTTCAGGTTTAAAAACCTAACAACTTCAGGTTTGAAATTCAATGGTAAAATCTGAAACAAAATGTAAACTGTGTTTGAAATTTTAGAAGTTCAAAAGTATAAATTCAAATGAATTTTTGAATCTAAGTTTTTAAAAATGAATTGGAATGTAAATCAGGAATTAAAAAAATCAAATTCTTAAAAAGCAAGTTAAACCCAAGTTTTAAATTCAAGGTGAAACTAATGGATTCAAGTATTTCTCGAATTCAAATCTGAAATTTTAAATCAGTTTTAAAGTTAAGTATATAAAACTAGTTTAAATAAAATAGTTTTGAAAAGTAAATTTGTTTCAAAAAGAATTTAAATTTGGTAAACGTTTAAACAATAACCTTTTTGAATCTTGAATTCAAATGGAATTTGAATGTAAATTTAAAACTATAATGTTCTAATACACATTTATATTAATTAAGTAATTAAATAATAAATAAATTATCTTAAGAATAATTAAGGCATTAAATGATTTAGTTAATAAGATAATAAATGAATGGTGTATTTACTGAATTTATAAATTAATAATTTAGATTAATTTATAAATAAAGATAAATTAAGAAGTAAATTAAGAGATGATATTAGTTAATAAGGATAATTAACTAAAGATTTCTAATTAATTAATTAATGTGATTAATTTTGATAATTAATCAGATTAATTAGATAATCTATTGTAAATGGTTAAGTGTAATTACTTGATAAAAGTAATTAAGAGATTAATTACTTATGGTAATTAATTTTGATAAAATGATTAATTTAAGTTAATTAATTTGGTTTAATTAATTTAAGAAAATCATTTGGAGCACAATTACCTAAGGAAGCAACTAATGTTAATTACTGAATGTAATTAATGAAAAATGATGTGTTAATAAAGTAATTTGGATAATTACTTTTATAATTAATCAAGGGATTAATTAAAGGAGATAATTAATTATGGATAATTAATTCATTAATATGAGTAATTAAGGGTAGTTAATTACTGGTTGATATTAATCGAAGGCGATTAATAATTGTGTTTAATTAAAGATTAATTACTTAATGTAATTAATTTAAATAAAGTAATTTATTTTAAATCTAAATTAGAGATCATTAATTAATAGAATTAATGATGTAAATTAAGAATTGGTTAATTAAGACATAATTAATAATGTGGTGATTAATTAAGGATAAATGTAATTAATTACATTTTAATTAATAAATGAAGTAATTAAATGTTAATTACTATAAATAATTTAGGATGATTAATTTGTAAATTAACTAAAGACAAATTACTTATTGTAATTAGAAAATTATTAATCAAAGGTGATTAATCAAGACGGATATTTAGAGGATGATTAATTAATTTGATTTATAATTAATTAATGGTCGTATAAGCAGGATTTATCGATAAAGAATTAATTTAATTTACTTTAAATTAATTAGAGATTGAAGTAGTTAATTTAATTCATTTTAAATTAATTACAAATGGTACGATTATAAATCATTGCTTATGGATAAATGATATTGATATTTCATTTGATGATTGTAATCTGGCATGAATTATATCTATGTGTCATGGGTGCTTGGTTTAAATATGATAATATTTGGTTATCTGTTTAGATGATAATATTGATTATCTGTTTATGAGATTATCTGTGATTATCTATTGTGATGTTATGAATATTCTATCTGTGTGTGTATTGATTATATTGAATTAAACTGTTAAGACTTAATAGACAACTTGGCCTTAAAAGACACGTTTTGGATTTCGATGAGACCGGGATCGGGTTTCCACGTTAGGAATATCCGAAAACAACATCGATTCCAAATTAACGACAGGTCGTGAATCTGAAGTGAAGATGAAGATTCAGAATGCAAGGGTTATCGTCGTTAACTCTGAGGGTGATTCCAGAATGAGTGTAACGAGATAATGCCTTCGGTTTCGTTCGAACCCGGAACGAACTTGTATGGATTGAATGCTTTCACCACATCGTCAGGCGGACGATGAGCATTCTAAGAATTATGTTCTTTAAAGGTAATCGTAACCTCAAGCCTCATCAAACGGGAATGGCTAAAACAGGGGAGGTGCAGCAAGGTTAGGTGGGTCATGCCCAAGCAGGGCAAGGATATTCCCCTGTCTAAGTGTCCCTTATTTTCGGCTGTGTGGGCGGTTGATTGCAACAACTGTCGGGGTTTATCTTGTTCGAGACTGTACAGTAAGGAATGGTTCCGGCCTTGTGTTGCAGGGGGTCGGGAGTGATCCACGGTACGTTGATCTAGGCCACGTACTGTGATGGGCGGTACCCCAGTAGCCCTGCCATTGTATGGAATCCACAATCCAATAAGTGCCCACGGTTTTGATTGTATTACCCACTTTTGTGGCTAGTAGCTGGAATTTAATCATGTAACAATTTCGGCTATTTTCTATTTACTTGAAAACCCTAGACCTATTATAATATCACTGAATTTTCTATCAAATGTTTTGGTTAGCACAAGGTAGAAACTTACCCATGTTTATTTGTGGGGAGTCTTACGTGATACCTTTTGTTTTCAAAAGATCTTCAAAGTTAAGCAACTTAAACCTGTTACTCATACCAGACCCATGTCTGACCCGGAGTTTATTTTGTTTTTCATAAACTCTCGGGTACCCAAATTTTTACGGGTAGCCAAGGGATTCAGGTTAGCTTTGACGAATTCTGGAGGAGCAATGGAGCAGGTGGCTTCAGCGTTATAGATATATATATAGTTCCGCTGTGTTGGTATCTCTGAGTCATATTGTTCTCTGTATTGTTGGAGTTATGTTGTATTAACTAGACAGGTGTTTATAACTGTCTAGTATGTGATGTATTATCTGTATAACTCTGATTGATGTTGTATATTATGTAAATATTTATGTGATTATTATAATTTATTCGTTCCACTTTGAGATTCTGATGTTGTTGTTCATTCTTCTCTATCTTTTCTATTTTCTCATCCCTTTCTTTCCTAAAGACGAAACGTCTTCCTGGGCGTAGGAGGGCGGGCCGTCACAGTTGGTATCAGAGCGCTAGGTTGAGTGAATGCCTAGGCTCTTGAGTAATTTCTATCTTGAGAGAGCGTATTTGTAATTCTGATATATATATATATATATATATATATATATATATATATATTTCTTCCTATTGTTGGGTTACCTGTTCGGGTTTTCCAATAAGCTATAAAGGTAGATATGGTGGTGGTGTGTGTAACACAACTACCAATGGATGGAGTTTGAAGGATTGAGGTTGGAAGTGTATTTGTCGAGACTATAGACCTAATACCGTCTCGAGAAAGGTTTGGGTGGTGTAAGGATTTCATTGATCTCTGAAGGAAACTTGTTAAGGCTCGGAGTTCATTTTTGAAGTGTAATTTGATTGAGCTAGAGTTTGGATCTGTCGGCTGGGCAGAAGAAAGTCATGATATCTTGATACGTCAAAGTGCAGTAGCTCTGTGATGAGACACAGTGACTATGGATGTCTCCGAAGATGTTTCTTTGGAACAAGTTAAGGAAGAGTGTCTGCTTTGGAGTTGTAGCTGAGTTCAGTAGAATGTTTCTGTTTGCTTTGAGGTCCGAGTTTCTCGAAGAGCTTTGGATTAGGAGGTCTTCTGGCTTAGTAGTTTTTCTTGAGGAAACTTCAGAAGCAGCAGAGTAGATCCATTTTTTTCGATGGATTGGTCACATAAGTGTAAGCTGTTCTGTTTGGCAAAGAGAGAGAATATTTTTGGAATTAGGCTGGATTAATCGCAAAAGTGACTTGCGATAGTTTGAGGATTTTCTTATGTTCCAGAATTTTTCTGGATGTCTTCAAGGAGTCAGAGTTGTGTCAGCATCTAGAGATTAAGTTTGGTATCGACTGGATTTCCAGGAGTGGTACTGATGGATCAGATTAGTAATAGTTGATTTTTGAGTTGTGGAAGTAGCTCAGGTTTTGGAGAAACTTCGGAGTTTTCTTTTTGGATATGTGTACTTTAATTTTGGAATGTGTTGTCCAGTCTGTGCTTGAGTTCATCTTCAGCATTTTCATCTATTTAATCAGAGTTGCGCAGTGGAAGCATGGTGGCAGCTGTTTTAGTTTGGAAGCAATTGGATGTTGCAATGTTTGGGTTGGAGAGTTCTACAGGAAATTTTTCAAAATCTGAGGCCAGTATGGAGTGCACCTGTTTTATCTCTTCCGGATGAGAGAAGTGAGTTCTGTTTTTGATTTGGAATAAAGTTTGTGTTCTGAGTTTTGATCGATCTTGGAAGATTATTTTGTTGGACTGTCTTTGGTTCAGTTTGTTTCTAAGGACATCAGCAAGAGTTAAGCTGATCGGGAAAGATGAAGGAAGCCCAGGATCATCCGAAGAGTTTTGTGGATAGGAGACAAAGGAATTGGGATTCCCAAATCGGAGGTTTGATTATGGATAAGTGTTTGGTCTTCAGGATTGAACTATCAGTTTGGATAACTGAAATTCGTTGTGTTTCACGTATCTCTGAGGGAGTACGTGTAAGATCTATCTCTGATTGTAGGATCAGCATTTCAGGGATTTTTGGTTGTTGATTCAGACTTGTCTATAGTCTGATATTCTGTCTTGTTTGTAGATCTAGATGAGTGGAAGTTCTGTAGCTTAGTAGTATTGATTGTTTGGATTCTATAGGGCGAGTAACCCGGTATTTATACTTGGGGAAACTCGAGGAAATTCTATCCGGAATTTTGTCTGGATAGTTAGATTTGTTTGTTTGGATGAATTGGTTTCTATGATGATTAGCTTATGATTAATATAGGCTTCTGTTTTAAAATAAATATTTGATTAGATTATTAAATTACATTTGTTTTAAATTTCGGGGACGAAATTCTTTTAAGGGGAGAGGAATGTGACATCCAGGAAATTTGGGGCAATATCAATTTAATAATCTACATTAAAAATTAAATTGATTTGATAATATTTGTTAATAATATTTGAATTGATTTAAAAATCTCCTTTTCAACAAATATTTAACTGATAATTTATCTATTAAAAGCTAATTTAAATTGTTTCTATTTATAATGTATATATGTATATATTGGTAATATTATAAATAGATCAGTTTTGTTTTTTAAATTTAATAGATAAAGCCGTGTTTTCTAATTTTACTATTTTTGATAATTTTGGAAATCTAATATTGAAAAAATATAATATGATCTTAAAAATACTCAAGATAAATTTAATTTGTTTAAAAATAAATTCTAGCCTAGGTTTAAATTTAAATAAAAGATTGTTTTGTCTTTTTACTTCAACTTTGTAAAATATGTAATTTATTTATGTAGTGATTTCATTTATGAATCATTTTAAATTAGTAATGAGTGATTTTTAAACAATAACAATAATGCAATATTTTTATAAATAGATTTTAATATAAAAGAAATTGTTATTTTAAATTCATTTATATATATATATATATAAGTATTTTGGAAAGCTATGGTTTGTAAATTTAAAATGAAGTAAACTTTATAAATATTTAACCTAAGAATAAATCAAATGTATAAGGTTAACATAAGTACAGAAGTTAAAAATTCACAACAAATAGTGAAATAAAGTACTTAAAGCAAAGCAAAAATAAACAAAGTAAGATAAATATAAATGCAGCCTGTAAAGAAAATATACAAGGCAAGAATATAAACATGTAAAATAAAATGCAAAGCTAAGAAAAGGAAACATGTAATCATGTCTATACAATAATTATGTTGGAAATTAAACAAAAGAAAATGCAAAGGAAGCATAAAACAAAGGCAAGAGTAGAAAAGAAGACAAGTATGAAACATAAAATAAAAATGTTAGTAGCTTGAAAGATTTAGATTCTGACATGTATAAACATCAAGTATAAAACAAAAAAAAAACAAAAAATAGGCAGGCAAGTAATCATGACTGTAAAATAGATATGCAAGCTAAAGAGTAAACAAAATTAACACATAAAGTAGTTTGTAGAGCAAGCTAATACAAAGCAAAGTATAAACAAAAATATCTAAGCATAAAAATAAGTAAGCTGAAACATAAAGTACATTCACATTAAAAAAAAATTCATCTCAGCATAGAATTAGAGTCAATTCGAAATATTGGAAAAATCTTTCAGCCTCCAAAATAAAGGATTTTCCTGATGCAAACAAAATTATGATTGTTCCAGCATATGCTTAACCCAGTTAGTACCTTCCCCTGAAAACTTCTTTATATACATCATCTTATTTTTAGTTCGTTCAAAACATATTAAACCTGAAGCAAAGAAGTAATAACAAACACTCCATCTATACAAACTAAAGTAGTATTACAACTGAAGCATCATCAACAAGGCAAGAAGTTTTGGAAAGCAAAACAGTTTCCAGTTTTTAAAGTTCAAAACTGTTTCAAAACAAGGGTGCTCTGCTCCTTTTCTTTAATCAGGTGAGTAACATTTTTTGTTAAACTCAAATATAAATATGGTTGCTTTATTTATATCTGAAATAAGTTTGTATGTGTATATATTTGGGAATATCTCTGTGTATTTTTGGATGTGTGATGTATATGTGTTTGTAAATACCTGAAGAACATCTCTGTTCTAAAATTTCAAACCCGGATTAGTTTAAAAATCTTTACTGTCTGATCCTCTTATTGTTAGGACTCGGAATCAAGATAAGACTTGATTGTTTGGTTATAAAGGAGATGTTAAAATTTTATTAAGCTAAACAAAATTCAAATTTTGCTCTCGAAAGATAATAAGACAGTATAAACTCAAGATTTGGTAAAACTCAAACTTCATAATTACTTAGTTCAGGCATATAAACTAAAACACTAAACAAAAACTTGATTTTTAAAATCAAAATCACTATTTTTAATGAAGCATTGAAGGTGTAGTTTGGGTTTGTACGGGAATGGGAAGTTTGGGTTTTTCTGGTGATCACGATGTTAAGGGAGGTCGTGGCTTTCTGAGGTGGAAGAGAAGCGATCGGGGGTTGCGAGAAAAATGAAGCGGTGGCGAATGGTGGATCGGGGCGGCGACAGAAAGCTTTTAATTTCTGGTGACCTAGTGTTTTCTGGGTCGAATGAATCGACCACCACGGTGCGTGCAGATGACCGAGTGCGTTGTGACTCGTGAAGGTGGTAGTGGGATGGTTGTTGAAGCCGTGGTCGGTGGCGGTGGCACTAAAGTGGTCGGCGCTTCGAAAGAGGAGCGTTGTCAGGTTTTGGGGTGTTTGCTTATTTTGTTTTCCAAGGTCGTGTTTCGAACTCGATTGTGATTCAGGTTGCCGTGGTGGCTTTGGTAGGTCGTGACGTTGTCTGGTGGTAGGCGGCGGCATGTTAAAGCTCAGGTGGGAGGCCGGTGGTGGTTGGGGCCACGGTGCACGTGCACCGTGCCATTGAAGGCTGGGGGTTGTTTTTTTTCATCTGTGTGATGTTTTTTTTTGAGCTGGGGAAAACACTCGAGTCACTCGAGTACGTGACTCGAAGAAGGGGAAAGGATGACTCGGTGCAGTTTTTAGTTGCGTCGAGTAAATGTGTGTTTCAGGTTTTTGTAGAAACCTGGAAACAAAATTTGACATTTCAACAAAATTAAAATGGAACCTATTTAAAGATAGTAATGGATTTAAACCAAGTTTAAATCTAGTTTGAAGCTTGAATTCAAAGTTTTACTTGAATTCAAATCTGAAATAAATAAAGTTTTATAAAAAATAATAATAATTGAATATGGGTTTCTTTCAGGTTTAAAAACCTGACAACTTCAGGTCTGAAATTCAATGGTAAAATCTGAAACAAAATGTAAACTGTGTTTGAAATTTTAGAAGTTCAAAAGTATAGATTCAAATGAATTTTTGAATCTAAGTTTTTAAAAATGAATTGGAATGTAAATCAGGAATTAAAAAAATCAAATTCTTAAAAAGCAAGTTAAACCCAAGTTTTAAATTCAAGGTGAAACTAATGGATTCAAGTATTTCTCGAATTCAAATCTGAAATTTTAAATCAGTTTTAAAGTTAAATATATAAAACCAGTTTAAATAAAATAGTTTTGAAAAGTAAATTTGTTTCAAAAAGAATTTAAATTTGGTAAACGTTTAAACAATAACCTTTTTGAATCTTGAATTCAAATGGAATTTGAATGTAAATTTAAAACTGTAATGTTCTAATACACATTTATATTAATTAAGTTATTAAATAAGAAATAAATTATCTTAAGAATAATTAAGGCATTAAATGATTTAATTAATAAGATAATAAATGAATGGTTTATTTACTGAATTTATAAATTAATAATTTAGATTAATTTATAAATAAAGATAAATTAATAAGTAAATTAAGAGATGATATTAGTTAATAAGGATAATTAACTAAAGATTTCTAATTAATTAATTAATGTGATTAATTTTGATAATTAATGAGATTAATTAGATAATCTATTGTAAATGGTTAAGTGTAATTACTTGATAAAAGTAATTAAGAGATTAATTACTTATGGTAATTAATTTTGATAAAATGATTAATTTAAGTTAATTAATTTGGTTTAATTAATTTAAGAAAATCATTCGGAGCACAATTACCTAAGGAAGCAACTAATGTTAATTACTGAATGTAATTAATGAAAAATGATGTGTTAATAAAGTAATTTGGATAATTACTTTTATAATTAATCAAGGGATTAATTAAAGGAGATAATTAATTATGGATAATTAATTCATTAATATGAGTAATTAAGGGTAGTTAATTACTGGTTGATATTAATCGAAGGCGATTAATAATTGTGTTTAATTAAAGATTAATTACTTAATGTAATTAATTTAAATAAAGTAATTTATTTTAAATCTAAATTTGAGATCATTAATTAATAGAATTAATGATGTAAATTAAGAATTGGTTAATTAAGACATAATTAATAATGTGGTGATTAATTAAGGATAAATGTAATTAATTACATTTTAATTAATAAATGAAGTAATTAAATGTTAATTACTATAAATAATTTAGGATAATTAATTTGTAAATTAATTAAAGACTAATTGCTTATTGTAATTAGAAAATGATTAATCAAAGGTGATTAATCAAGACGGATATTTAGAGGATGATTAATTAATTTGATTTATAATTAATTAATGGTCGTATAAGCAGGGTTTATAGATAAAGAATTAATTTAATTTAATTTAAATTAACTAGAGATTGAAGTAGTTAATTTAATTCATTTTAAATTAATTACAAATGGTATGATTATAAATCATTGCTTATGGATAAATGATATTGATATTTCATTTGATGATTGTAATCTGGCATGAATTATATCTATGTGTCATGGGTGCTTGGTTTAAATATGATAATATTTGGTTATCTGTTTAGATGATAATATTGATTATCTGTTTGTGAGATTATGTGTGATTATCTATTGTGATGTTATGAATATTCTATCGGTGTGTATATTGATTATATTGAATTAAACTGTTAAGACTAAATAGACAACTTGGCCTTAAAAGACACGTTTTGGATTTCGATGAGACCGGGATCGGGTTTCCACATTAGGAATATCCGAAAACCACATCGATTCCAAATTAATAATAGGTCGTGAATCTGAAGTGAAGATGAAGATTCAGAATGCAAGGGTTATCGTCGTTAACTCTGAGGGTGATTCCAAAATGAGTGTAACGAGATAATGCCTTCGGTTTCGTTCGAACCCGGAACGAACTTGTATGGATTGAATGCTTTCAACACATCGTCAGGCAGACGATGAGCATTCTAAGAATTATGTTCTTTAAAGGTAATCGTAACCTCAAGCCTCATCAAACGGGAATGGCTAAAACAGGGGAGGTGCAGCAAGGTTAGGTGGGTCATGCCCAAGCAGGACAAGAATATTCCCTTGTCTAGGTGTCCCTTATTTTCGGCTGTGTGGGCGGTTGATTGCAACAACTGTCGGGGTTTATCTTGTTCGGGACTGTTCAGTAAGGAATGGTTCCGGCCTTGTGTTGCAGGGGGTCGGGAGTGATCCTCGGTACGTTGATCTAGGCCACGTACTGTGACGGGCGGTACCCCAGTAGCCCTGCCATTGTATGGAATCCACAATCCAATAAGTTCCCACGGTTTTGATTGTATTACCCACTTTTGTGTCTAGTAGCTGGAATTTAATCATGTAACAATTTCGGCTATTTTCTATTTACTTGAAAACCCTAGACCTATTATAATATCACTGAATTTTCTATCAAATGTTTTAGTTACCGTAAGGTAAAAACTTACCCATGTTTATTTGTGGGGAGTCTTACGTGATACCTTTTTTTTTCAAAAGATCTTCAAAGTTAAGCAACTTAAACCTGTTACTCATACCAGACCCATGTCTGACCCGGAGTTTATTTTGTTTTTCATAAACTCTCGGGTACCCAAATTTTTACGGGTAGCCAAGGGATTCAGGTTAGCTTTGACGAATTCTGGAGGAGCAATGGAGCAGGTGGCTTCAGCGTTATAGATATATATATAGTTCCGCTGTGTTGGTATCTCTGAGTCATATTGTTCTCTGTATTGTTGGAGTTATGTTGTATTAACTAGACAGGTGTTTATAACTGTCTAGTATGTGATGTATTATCTGTATAACTCTGATTGATGTTGTATATTAAGTAAATACTTATGTGATTATTATAATTTATTCGTTCCGCTGTGAGATTCTGATGTTGTTGTTCATTCTTCTCTATCTTTTCTATTTTCTCATCCCTTTCTTTCTTAAAGACGAAACGTCTTCCTGGGCGTAGGAGGGCGGGTCGTCACAGTTGGTATCAGAGCGCTAGGTTGAGTGAATACCTAGGCTCTTGAGTAATTTCTTTCTTGAGAGAGCGTATTTGTAATTCTGATATATATATATATATTTATTTATTTCTACCTATTGTTGGGTTACTTGTTCGGGTTTTCCAATAAGCTATAAAGGTAGATATGGTGGTGTGTGTAACACAACTACCAATGTATGTAGTTTGAATGATTGAGGTTGGAAGTGTATTTGTCGAGACTATAGACCTAATACCGTCTCGAGAAAGATTTGGGTGGTGTAAAGATTTCATTGATCTCTGAAGGAAACCTGTTAAGACTCCGAGTTCATTTTTGAAGTGTAATTTGATTGAGCTAGAGTTTGGATCTGTCGGCTGGGCAGAAGAAAGTCATGATATCTTGATACGTCAAGGTGCAGTAGCTGTGTGATGAGACACAGTGACTATGGATGTCTACGAAGATGTTTCTTTGGAACAAGTTAAGGAAGAGTGTCTGCTTTGGAGTTGTAGCTGAGTTCAGTAGAATGTTTCTGTTTGCTTTGAGGTCCTAGTTTCTCGAAGAGCTTTGGATTAGGAGGTCTTCTGGCTTAGCAGTTTTTCTTGAGGAAACTTCAGAAGTAGCAGAGTAGATCCATTTTTTTTCCGATGGATTGGTCACATAAGTGTAAGCTGTTCTGTTTGGCAAAGAGAGAGCAATATTTTTGGAATTAGGCTGGATTGATCGCAAAAGTGACTTGCGATAGTTTGAGGATTTTCTTGTGTTCCAGAATTTTTCTGGGTGTCTTCAAGGAGTCAGAGTTGTGTCAGCATCTGGAGATTAAGTTTTGTATCGACTGGATTTCCAGGAGTGGTGCTAATGGATCAGATTAGTAATAAGATGATTTTTGAGTTGCGGAAGTAGCTCAGATTTTGGAGAAACTTAGTAGTTTTCTTTTTGGATATGTGTACTTTATTTTTGGAATGTGTTGTCCAGTCTGTACTTGAGTTCATCTTCAGCATTTTCATCTATTTAATTAGAGTTGCGCAGTGGAAGCATGGTGGCAGCTGTTTTAGTTTGGAAGCAATTGGATGTTGCAATGTTTGGGTTGGAGAGTTCTACAGGAATTTTTCAGAATCTGAGGCCAGTATGGAGTGCACCTGTTTTATCTCTTCCGGATGAGAGAAGTGAGTTCTGTTTCTGATTTGGAATAAAGTTTGTGTTCTGAGTTTTGGTCGATCTTGGAAAGATTATTTTGTTGGACTGTCTTTGGTTCAGTATGTTTCTAAGGACATCAGCAAGAGTTAAGCTGATCGGGAAAGATGAAGGAAGCCCAGGATCATCAGAAGAGTTTTATGGATAGGAGACAAAGGAATTGGGATTCCCAAATCAGAGGTTTGATTATGGATAAGTGTTTGGTCTTCAGGATTGAACTATCAGTTTGGATAACTAAAATTCGTTGTGTTTCACGTATCTTTGAGGGAGTACGTGTAAGATCTATCTCTGATTGTAGGATCAGCATTTCAGGGAGTTTTGGTTGTTGATTCAGACTTGTCTATAGTCTGATATTCTGTCTTGTTTGTAGATCTAGATGAGTGGAAGTTCTGCAGCTTAGTAGTATTGATTGTTTGGATTCTATAGGGCGAGTAACCCGGTATTTATACTTGGGGAAACTCGAGGAAATTCTATCCGGAATTTTGTCTGGATAGTTAGATTTGTTTGTTTGGATGAATTGGTTGCTATGATGATTAGCTTATGATTCATATATGCTTGTGTTTTAAAATAAATATTTGATTAGATTATTAAATTACCTTTGTTTTAAATTTCGGGGACGAAATTCTTTTAAGGGGGGAGGAATGTGACATCCCGGAAATTTGGGGCAATATCAATTTAATAATCTACATTAAAAATTAAATTGATTTGATAAAATTTGTTAATAATATTTGAATTGATTTAAAGATCTCCTTTTCAACAAATATTTAACTGATAATTTATCTGTTAAAAGCTAATTTAAATTGTTTCTATTTATAATGTATATATGTATATATTGGTATATATTATAAATAGATCAGTTTTGTTTTTTAAATTTAATAGATAAAGCTGTGTCTTCTAATTTTACTATTTTTGATAATTTTGGAAATCTAATATTGAAAAAATATAATATGATCTTAAAAATACTCAAGATAAATTTAATTTGTTTAAAAATAAATTCTAGCCAGGTTTAAATTTAAATAAAAGATTGTTTTGTCTTTTTACTTCAACTTTATAAAACAAGTAATTTATTTATGTAGTGATTTCATTTATGAATCATTTTAAATTAGTAATGAGTGATTTTTAAACAATAACAATAATGCAATATTTTTATAAATAGATTTTAATATAAAAGAAATTGTTATTTTAAATTCATTTATATATATATATATATAAGTATTTTGGAAAGCTATGGTTTGTAAATTTAAAATGAAGTAAACTTTATAAATATTTAACCTAAGAATAAATCAAATGTATAAGGTTAACATAAGTACAGAAGTTAAAAATTTACAACAAATATTGAAATAAAGTACTTAAAGCAAAGCAAAAATAAACAAAGTAAGATAAATATAAATGCAGCCTGTAAAGAAAATATACAAGGCAAGAATATAAACATGTAAAATAAAATGCAAAGCTAAGAAAAGGAAACATGTAATCATGTCTATACAATAATTATGTTGGAAATTAAACAAAAGAAAATGCAAAGGAAGCATAAAACAAAGGCAAGAGTAGAGAAGAAGACAAGTATGAAACATAAAATAAAAATGTTAGTAGCTTGAAAGATTTAGATTCTGACATGTATAAACATCAAGTATAAAAAAAAAATATGAAGGCAAGTAATCATGACTGTAAAATAGATATGCAAGCTAAAGAGTTAACAAAATTAACACATAAAGTAGTTTGTAGAGCAAGCTAATACAAAGCAAAGTATAAACAAAAATATCTAAGCATAAAAATAAGTAAGCTGAAACATAAAGTACATTCACATTAAAAAAACTTTCATCTCAGCATAGAATTAAAGTCAATTCGAAATATTGGAAAAATCTTTCAGCCTCCAAAATAAAGCATTTGCCTGATGCAAACAAAAGTATGATTGTTCCAGCATATGCTTAACCCAGTTAGTACCTTCCCCTGAAAACTTCTTTATATACATCATCTTATTTTGAGTTCGTTCAAAACATATTAAACCTGAAGCAAAGAAGTAATAACAAACACTCCATCTATACAAACTAAAGTAGTATTACAACTGAAGCATCATCAACAAGGCAAGAAGTTTTGGAAAGCAAAACAGTTTCCAGTTTTTAAAGTTCAAAACTGTTTCAAAACAAGGGTGCTCTGCTCCTTTTCTTTAATCAGGTGAGTAACATTTTTTGTTAAACTCAAATATAAATATGGTTGTTTTATTTATATCTGAAATAAGTTTGTATGTGTATATATTTGGGAATATCTCTGTGTATTTTTGGATGTGTGATGTATATGTGTTTGTAAATACCTGAAGAACATCTCTGTTCTAAAATTTCAAACCCGGATTAGTTTAAAAATCTTTACTGTCTGATCCTCTTATTGTTAGGACTCAGAATCAAGATAAGACTTGATTGTCTGGTTATAAAGGAGATGTTAAAATTTTATTAAGCTAAACAAAATTCAAATTTTGCTCTGGAAAGATAATAAGACAGTATAAACTCAAGATTTGGTAAAACTCAAACTTCATAATTACTTAGTTCAGGCATATAAACTAAAACACTAAACAAAAACTTGATTTTTAAAATCAAAATCACTATTTTTAATGAAGCATTGAAGGTGTAGTTTGGGTTTGTACGGGAATGGGAAGTTTGGGTTTTTCTGGTGATCACGATGTTAAGGGAGGTCGTGGGTTTCTGAGGTGGAAGAGAAGCGATCGAGGGTTGCGAGAAAAATGAAGCGGTGGCGAATGGTGGATCGGGGCGGCGGCAGAAAGCTTTTAATTTCTGGTGACCTAGTGTTTTTTGGGTCGAATGAACCGACCACCACGGTGCGTGCAGATGACCGAGTGCGTTGTGACTCATGAAGGTGGTAGTGGGATGGTTGTTGAAGCCGTGGCCGGTGGCGGTGGCACTAAAGTGGTCGGAGCTTCGAAAGAGGAGCGTTGTCAGGTTTTGGGGTGTTTGCTTATTTTGTTTTCCAGGGTCGTGTTTCGAACTCGATTGTGATTCAGGTTGCCGTGGTGGCTTTGGTAGGTCGTGACGTTGTCTGGTGGTAGGCGGCGGCATGTTAAAGCTCAGGTGGGCGGCCGGTGGTGGTTGGGGCCACGGTGCACGTGCACCGTGCCATTGAAGGCTGGGGGTTGTTTTTTTTCATCTGTGTGCTGTTTTTTTTTGAGCTGGGGAAAACACTCGAGTCACTCGAGTATGTGACTCGAAGAAGGGGAAAGGATGACTCGGTGCAGTTTTTAGTCGCGTCGAGTAAATGTGTGTTTCAGGTTTTTGCAGAAACCTGGAAATAAAATTTGACATTTCAACAAAATTCAAATGGAACCTATTTAAAGATAGTAATGGATTTAAACCAAGTTTAAATCTAGTTTGAAGCTTGAATTCAAAGTTTTACTTGAATTCAAATCTGAAATAAATAAAGTTTTATAAAATAAAAAAAAAATTGAATATGGGTTTCTTTCAGGTTTAAAAACCTGACAACTTCAGGTCTGAAATTCGATGGTAAAATCTGAAACAAAATGTAAACTGTGTTTGAAATTTTAGAAGTTCAAAAGTATAGATTCAAATGAATTTTTGAATCTAAGTTTTTAAAAATGAATTGGAATGTAAATCAGGAATTAAAAAAATCAAATTCTTAAAAAGAAAGTTAAACCCAAGTTTTAAATTCAAGGTGAAACTAATGGATTCAAGTATTTCTCGAATTCAAATCTGAAATTTTAAATCAGTTTTAAAGTTAAATATATAAAACCAGTTTAAATAAAATAGTTTTGAAAAGTAAATTTGTTTCAAAAAGAATTTAAATTTGGTAAACGTTTAAACAATAACCTCTTTGAATCTTGAATTCAAATGGAATTTGAATGTAAATTTAAAACTGTAATGTTCTAATACACATTTATATTAATTAAGTTATTAGATAAGAAATAAATTATCTTAAGAATAATTAAGGCATTAAATGATTTAATTAATAAGATAATAAATGAATGGTG
The DNA here is from genome assembly GCA_030765085.1 of Allium cepa. Taxonomy (NCBI): domain Eukaryota; kingdom Viridiplantae; phylum Streptophyta; class Magnoliopsida; order Asparagales; family Amaryllidaceae; genus Allium; species Allium cepa. Next base: position 596,474,809 of record CM060928.1, read on the forward strand.
TATTTACTGAATTTATAAATTAATAATTTAGATTAATTTATAAATAAAGATAAATTAAGAAGTAAATTAAGAGATGATATTAGTTAATAAGGATAATTAACTAAAGATTTCTAATTAATTAATTAATGTGATTAATTTTGATAATTAATCAGATTAATTAGATAATCTATTGTAAATGGTTAAGTGTAACTACTTGATAAAAGTAATTAAGAGATTAATTGCTTATGGTAATTAATTTTGATAAAATGATTAATTTAAGTTAATTAATTTGGTTTAATTAATTTAAGAAAATCATTTGGAGCACAATTACCTAAGGAAGCAACTAATGTTAATTACTGAATGTAATTAATGAAAAATGATGTGTTAATAAAGTAATTTGGATAATTACTTTTATAATTAATCAAGGGATTAATTAAAGGAGATGATTAATTATGGATAATTAATTCATTAATATGAGTAATTAAGGGTAGTTAATTACTGGTTGATATTAATCGAAGGCGATTAATAATTGTGTTTAATTAAAGATTAATTACTTAATGTAATTAATTTAAATAAAGTAATTTATTTTAAATCTAAATTAGAGATCATTAATTAATAGAATTAATGATGTAAATTAAGAATTGGTTAATTAAGACATAATTAATAATGTGGTGATTAATTAAGGATAAATGTAATTAATTACATTTTAATTAATAAATGAAGTAATTAAATGTTAATTTCTATAAATAATTTAGGATAATTAATTTGTAAATTAACTAAAGACAAATTACTTATTGTAATTAGAAAATTATTAATCAAAGGTGATTAATCAAGACGGATATTTAGAGGATGATTAATTAATTTGATTTATAATTAATTAATGGTCGTATAAGCAGGATTTATAGATAAAGAATTAATTTAATTTACTTTAAATTAATTAGAGATTGAAGTAGTTAATTTAATTCATTTTAAATTAATTACAAATGGTATGATTATAAATCATTGCTTATGGATAAATGATATTGATATTTCATTTGATGATTGTAATCTGGCATGAATTATATCTTTGTGTCATGGGTGCTTGGTTTAAATATGATAATATTTGGTTATCTGTTTAGATGATAATATTGATTATCTGTTTATGAGATTATCTATGATTATCTATTGTGATGTTATGAATATTCTATCTGTGTGTGGATTGATTATATTGAATTAAACTGTTAAGACTAAATAGACAACTTGGCCTTAAAAGACACGTTTTGGATTTCGATGAGACCGGGATCGGGTTTCCACATTAGGAATATCCGAAAACCACATCGATTCCAAATTAACGACAGGTCGTGAATCTGAAGTGAAGATGAAGATTCAGAATGCAAGGGTTATCGTCGTTAACTCTGAGGGTGATTCCAAAATGAGTGTAACGAGATAATGCCTTCGGTTTCGTTCGAACCCGGAACGAACTTGTATGGATTGAATGCTTTCACCACATCGTCAGGCGGACGATGAGCATTCTAAGAATTATGTTCTTTAAAGGTAATCGTAACCTCAAGCCTCATTAAACGGGAATGGCTAAACCAGGGGAGGTGCAGCAAGGTTAGGTGGGTCATGCCCAAGCAGGACAAGGATATTCCCCTAACTAAGTGTCCCTTATTTTCGGCTGTGTGGGCGGTTGATTGCAACAACTGTCGGGGTTTATCTTGTTCGAGACTGTTCAGTAAGGAATGGTTCCGGCCTTGTGTTGCAGGGGGTCGGGAGTGATCCTCGGTACGTTGATCTAGGCCACGTACTGTGACGGGCGGTACCCCAGTAGCCCTGCCATTGTATGGAATCCACAATCCAATAAGTGCCCACGGTTTTGATTGTATTACCCACTTTTGTGGCTAGTAGCTGGAATTTAATCATGTAACAATTTCGGCTATTTTCTATTTACTTGAAAACCCTAGACCTATTATAATATCACTGAATTTTCTATCAAATGTTTTGGTTAGCGCAAGGTAGAAACTTACCCATGTTTATTTGTGGGGAGTCTTACGTTATACCTTTTGTTTTCAAAAGATCTTCAAAGTTAAGCAACTTAAACCTGTTACTCATACCAGACCCATGTCTGACCCGGAGTTTATTTTGTTTTTCATAAACTCTCGGGTACCCAAATTTTTACGGGTAGCCAAGGGATTCAGGTTAGCTTTGTCGAATTCTGGAGGAGCAATGGAGCAGGTGGCTTCAGCGTTATAGATATATATATAGTTCCGCTGTGTTGGTATCTCTGAGTCATATTTTTCTCTATATTGTTGGAGTTATGTTGTATTAACTAGACAGGTGTTTATAACTGTCTAGTATGTGATGTATTATTTGTATAACTCTGATTGATATTGCATATTATGTAAATACTTATGTGATTATTATAATTTATTCGTTCCGCTGTGAGATTCTGATGTTGTTGTTCATTCTTCTCTATCTTTTCTATTTTCTCATCCCTTTCTTTCTTAAAGACGAAACGTCTTCCTGGGCGTAGGAGGGCGGGTCGTCACAGTTGGTATCAGAGCGCTAGGTTGAGTGAATACCTAGGCTCTTGAGTAATTTCTATCTTGAGAGAGCGTATTTGTAATTCTGGTATATATATATATATATATATATATATATATATATATATATTTTTCTACCTATTGTTGGGTTACCTGTTCGGGTTTTCCAATAAGCTATAAAGGTAGATATGGTGGTGGTGTGTGTAACACAACTACCAATGGATGGAGTTTGAATGATTGAGGTTGGAAGTGTATTTGTCGAGACTATAGACCTAATACCGTCTTGAGAAAGATTTGGGTGGTGTAAGGATTTCATTGATCTCTGAAGGAAACCTGTTAAGGCTCAGAGTTCATTTTTGAAGTGTAATTTGATTGAGCTAGAGTTTGGATCTGTCAGCTGGGCAGAAGAAAGTCATGATATCTTGATACGTCAAGGTGCAGTAGCTGTGTGATGAGACACAGTGACTATGGATGTCTCCGAAGATGTTTCTTTGGAACAAGTTAAGGAAGAGTGTCTGCTTTGGAGTTGTAGCTGAGTTCAGTAGAATGTTTCTGTTTGCTTTGAGGTCCGAGTTTCTCGAAGAGCTTTGGATTAGGAGGTCTTCTGGCTTAGCAGTTTTTCTTGAGGAAACTTTAGAAACAGCAGAGTAGATCCATTTTTTTCGATGGATTGGTCACATAAGTGTAAGCTGTTCTGTTTGGCAAAGAGGGAGAATATTTTTGGAATTAGGCTGGATTGATCGCAAAAGTGACTTGCGATAGTTTGAGGATTTTCTTGTGTTCCAGAATTTTTCTGGATGTCTTCAAGGAGTCAGAGTTGTGTCAGCATCTGGAGATTAAGTTTGGTATCGACTGGATTTCCAGGAGTGGTACTGATGGATTAGATTAGTAATAGTTGATTTTTGAGTTGTGGAAGTAGCTCAGGTTTTGGAGAAACTTCAGAGTTTTCTTTTTGGATATGTGTACTTTATTTTTGGAATGTGTTGTCCAGTCTGTGCTTGAGTTCATCTTCAGCATTTTCATCTATTTAATCAGAGTTGCGCAGTGGAAGCATGGTGGCAGCTGTTTTAGTTTGGAAGCAATTGGATGTTGCAATGTTTGGGTTGGAGAGTTCTACAGGAAATTTTTCAAAATCTGAGGCCAGTATGGAGTGCACCTGTTTTATCTCTTCCGAATGGGAGAAGTGAGTTCTGTTTTCGATTTGGAATAAAGTTTGTGTTCTGAGTTTTGATCGATCTTGGAAGATTATTTTGTTGGACTGTCTTTGGTTCAGTTTGTTTCTAAGGACATCAGCAAGAGTTAAGCTGATCGGGAAAGATGAAGGAAGACCAGGATCATCCGAAGAGTTTTGTGGATAGGAAACGAAGGAATTGGGATTCCCAAATCGGAGGTTTGATAATGGATAAGTGTTTGGTCTTCAGGATTGAACTATCAGTTTGGATAACTGAAATTCGTTGTGTTTCACGTATCTCTGAGGAAGTACGTGTAAGATCTATCTCTGATTGTAGGATCAGCATTTCAGGGAGTTTTGGTTGTTGATTCAGACTTGTCTATAGTCTGATATTCTGTCTTGTTTGTAGATCTAGATGAGTGGAAGTTCTGTAGCTTAGTAGTATTGATTGTTTGGATTCTATAGGGCGAGTAACCCGGTATTTATACTTGGGGAAACTCGAGGAAATTCTATCCGGAATTTTGTCTGGATAGTTAGATTTGTTTGTTTGGATGAATTGGTTGCTATGATGATTAGCTTATGATTAATATAGGCTTGTGTTTTAAAATAAATATTTGATTAGATTATTAAATTACCTTTGTTTTAAATTTCGGGGGCGAAATTCTTTTAAGGGGGGAGGAATGTGACATCCCGGAAATTTGGGGCAATATCAATTTAATAATCTACATTAAAAATTAAATTGATTTGATAATATTTGTTAATAATATTTGAATTGATTTAAAAATTTCCTTTTCAATAAATATTTAACTGATAATTTATCTATTAAAAGCTAATTTAAATTGTTTCTATTTATAATGTATATATGTATATATTGGTATATATTATAAATAGATCAGTTTTGTTTTTTAAATTTAATAGATAAAGCTGTGTTTTCTAATTTTACTATTTTTGATAATTTTGGAAATCTAATATTGAAAAAATATAATATGATCTTAAAAATACTCAAGATAAATTTAATTTGTTTAAAAATAAATTCTAGCCTAGGTTTAAATTTAAATAAAAGATTGTTTTGTCTTTTTACTTCAACTTTGTAAAATAAGTAATTTATTTATGTAGTGATTTCATTTATGAATCATTTTAAATTAGTAATGAGTGATTTTTAAACAATAACAATAATGCAATATTTTTATAAATAGATTTTAATATAAAAGAAATTGTTATTTTAAATTCATTTATATATATATATAAGTATTTTGGAAAGCTATGGTTTGTAAATTTAAAATGAAGTAAACTTTATAAATATTTAACCTAAGAATAAATCAAATGTATAAGGTTAACATAAGTACAGAAGTTAAAAATTCACAACAAATAGTGAAATAAAGTACTTAAAGCAAAGCAAAAATAAACAAAGTAAGATAAATATAAATGCAGCCTGTAAAGAAAATATACAAGGCAAGAATATAAACATTTAAATAAAATGCAAAGCTAAGAAAAGGAAACATGTAATCATGTCTATACAATAATTATGTTGGAAATTAAACAAAAGAAAATGCAAAGGAAGCATAAAACAAAGGCAAGAGTAGAAAAGAAGACAAGTATGAAACATAAAATAAAAATGTTAGTAGCTTGAAAGATTTAGATTCTGACATGTATAAACATCAAGTATAAAACAAAAAAAAACAAAAAATATGCAGGCAAGTAATCATGACTGTAAAATAGATATGCAAGCTAAAGAGTAAACAAAATTAACACATAAAGTAGTTTGTAGAGCAAGCTAATACAAAGCAAAGTATAAACAAAAATATCTAAGCATAAAAATAAGTAAGCTGAAACATAAAGTACATTCACATTAAAAAAACTTTCATCTCAGCATAGAATTAGAGTCAATTCGAAATATTGGAAAAATCTTTCAGCCTCCAAAATAAAGCATTTTCCTGATGCAAACAAAAGTATGATTGTTCCAGCATATGCTTAACCCAGTTAGTACCTTCCCCTGAAAACTTCTTTATATACATCATCTTATTTTTAGTTCGTTCAAAAGATATTAAACCTGAAGCAAAGAAGTAATAACAAACACTCCATCTATACAAACTAAAGTAGTATTACAACTGAAGCATCATCAACAAGGCAAGAAGTTTTGGAAAGCAAAACAGTTTCCAGTTTTTAAAGTTCAAAACTGTTTCAAAACAAGGGTGCTCTGCTCCTTTTCTTTAATCAGGTGAGTAACATTTTTTGTTAAACTCAAATATAAATATGGTTGCTTTATTTATATCTGAAATAAGTTTGTATGTGTATATATTTGGGAATATCTCTGTGTATTTTTGGATGTGTGATGTATATGTGTTTGTAAATACCTGAAGAACATCTCTGTTCTAAAATTTCAAACCCGGATTAGTTTAAAAATCTTTACTGTCTGATCCTCTTATTGTTAGGACTCAGAATCAAGATAAGACTTGATTGTTTGGTTATAAAGGAGATGTTAAAATTTTATTAAGCTAAACAAAATTCAAATTTTGCTCTGGAAAGATAATAAGACAGTATAAACTCAAGATTTGGTAAAACTCAAACTTCATAATTACTTAGTTCAGGCATATAAACTAAAACACTAAACAAAAACTTGATTTTTAAAATCAAAATCACTATTTTTAATGAAGCATTGAAGGTGTAGTTTGGGTTTGTACGGGAATGGGAAGTTTGGGTTTTTCTGGTGATCACGATGTTAAGGGAGGTCGTGGCTTTCTGAGGTGGAAGAGAAGCGATCGGGGGTTGCGAGAAAAATGAAGCGGTGGCGAATGGTGGATCGGAGCGGCGGCAGAAAGCTTTTAATTTCTGGTGACCTAGTGTTTTCTGGGTCGAATGAATCGACCACCACGGTGCGTGCAGATGACCGAGTGCGTTGTGACTCGTGAAGGTGGTAGTGGGATGGTTGTTGAAGCCGTGGTCGGTGGCGGTGGCACTAAAGTGGTCGGAGCTTCGAAAGAGGAGCGTTGTCAGGTTTTGGGGTGTTTGCTTATTTTGTTTTCCAGGGTCGTGTTTCGAACTCGATTGTGATTCAGGTTGCCGTGGTGGCTTTGGTAGGTCGTGACGTTGTCTGGTGGTAGGCGGCGGCATGTTAAAGCTCAGGTGGGAGGCCGGTGGTGGTTGGGGCCACGGTGCACGTGCACCGTGCCATTGAAGGCTGGGGGTTGTTTTTTTTCATCTGTGTGCTGTTTTTTTTTTGAGCTGGGGAAAACACTCGAGTCACTCGAGTACGTGACTCGAAGAAGGGGAAAGGATGACTCGGTGCAGTTTTTAGTTGCGTCGAGTAAATGTGTGTTTCAGGTTTTTGCAGAAACCTGGAAACAAAATTTGACATTTCAACAAAATTCAAATGGAACCTATTTAAAGATAGTAATGGATTTAAACCAAGTTTAAATCTAGTTTGAAGCTTGAATTCAAAGTTTTACTTGAATTCAAATTTGAAATAAATAAAGTTTTATAAAAAAAAAATGGAATATGGGTTTCTTTCAGGTTTAAAAACCTGGCAACTTCAGGTTTGAAATTCAATGGTAGAATCTGAAACAAAATGTAAACTGTGTTTGAAATTTTAGAAGTTCAAAAGTATAGATTCAAATGAATTTTTGAATCTAAGTTTTTAAAAATGAATTGGAATGTAAATCAGGAATTAAAAAAATCAAATTCTTAAAAAGCAAGTTAAACCCAAGTTTTAAATTCAAGGTGAAACTAATGGATTCAAGTATTTCTCGAATTCAAATCTGAAATTTTAAATCAGTTTTAAAGTTAAATATATAAAACCAGTTTAAATAAAATAGTTTTGAAAAGTAAATTTGTTTCAAAAAGAATTTAAATTTGGTAAACGTTTAAACAATAACCTTTTTGAATCTTGAATTCAAATGGAATTTGAATGTAAATTTAAAACTGTAATGTTCTAATACACATTTATATTAATTAAGTTATTAAATAAGAAATAAATTATCTTAAGAATAATTAAGGCATTAAATGATTTAATTAATAAGATAATAAATGAATGGTTTATTTACTGAATTTATAAATTAATAATTTAGATTAATTTATAAATAAAGATAAATTAATAAGTAAATTAAGAGATGATATTAGTTAATAAGGATAATTAACTAAAGATTTCTAATTAATTAATTAATGTGATTAATTTTGATAATTAATGAGATTAATTAGATAATCTATTGTAAATGGTTAAGTGTAATTACTTGATAAAAGTAATTAAGAGATTAATTACTTATGGTAATTAATTTTGATAAAATGATTAATTTAAGTTAATTAATTTTGTTTAATTAATTTAAGAAAATCATTCGGAGCACAATTACCTAAGGAAGCAACTAATGTTAATTACTGAATGTAATTAATGAAAAATGATGTGTTAATAAAGTAATTTGGATAATTACTTTTATAATTAATCAAGGGATTAATTAAAGGAGATAATTAATTATGGATAATTAATTCATTAATATGAGTAATTAAGGGTAGTTAATTACTGGTTGATATTAATCGAAGGCGATTAATAATTGTGTTTAATTAAAGATTAATTACTTAATGTAATTAATTTAAATAAAGTAATTTATTTTAAATCTAAATTAGAGATCATTAATTAATAGAATTAATGATGTAAATTAAGAATTGGTTAATTAAGACATAATTAATAATGTGGTGATTAATTAAGGATAAATGTAATTAATTACATTTTAATTAATAAATGAAGTAATTAAATGTTAATTACTATAAATAATTTAGGATGATTAATTTGTATATTAATTAAAGACAAATTACTTATTGTAATTAGAAAATGATTAATCAAAGGTGATTAATCAAGACGGATATTTAGAGGATGATTAATTAATTTGATTTATAATTAATTAATGGTCGTATAAGCAGGGTTTATAGATAAAGAATTAATTTAATTTAATTTAAATTAACTAGAGATTGAAGTAGTTAATTTAATTCATTTTAAATTAATTACAAATGGTATGATTATAAATCATTGCTTATGGATAAATGATATTGATATTTCATTTGATGATTGTAATCTGGCATGAATTATATCTATGTGTCATGGGTGCTTGGTTTAAATATGATAATATTTGGTTATCTGTTTAGATGATAATATTGATTATCTGTTTATGAGATTATCTATGACTATCGATGTTATGAATATTCTATCTGTGTGTATATTGATTATACTGAATTAAACTATTAAGACTAAATAGACAACTTGGCCTTAAAAGACACGTTTTGGATTTCGATGAGACCGGGATCGGGTTTCCACATTAGGAATATCCGAAAACCACATCGATTCCAAATTAACGATAGGTCGTGAATCTGAAGTGAAGATGAAGATTCAGAATGCAAGGGTTATCGTCGTTAACTCTGAGGGTGATTCCAAAATGAGTGTAACGAGATAATGCCTTCGGTTTCGTTCGAACCCGGAACGAACTTGTATGAATTGAATGCTTTCAACACATCGTCAGGCGGACGATGAGCATTCTAAGAATTATGTTCTTTAAAGGTAATCGTAACCTCAAGCCTCATCAACCGGGAATGGCTAAAACAGGGGAGGTGCAGCAATGTTAGGTGGGTCATGCCCAAGCAGGACAAGGATATTCCCCTGTCTAGGTGTCCCTTATTTTCGGCTGTGTGGGCGTTTGATTGCAACAACTGCCGGGGTTTATCTTGTTCGGGACTGTTCAGTAAGGAATGGTTCCGGCCTTGTGTTGCAGGGGGTCGGGAGTGATCCTCGGTACATTGATCTAGGCCACGTACTGTGACGGGCAGTACCCCAGTAGCCCTGTCATTGTATGGAATCCACAATCCAATAAGTGCCCACGGTTTTGATTGTATTACCCACTTTTGTGGCTAGTAGCTGGAATTTAATCATGTAACAATTTCGACTATTTTCTATTTACTTGAAAACCCTAGACCTATTATAATATCACTGAATTTTCTATCAAATGTTTTGGTTAGCGTAAGGTAAAAAATTACCCATGTTTATTTGTGGGGAGTCTTACGTGATACCTTTTGTTTTCAAAAGATCTTCAAAGTTAAGCAACTTAAACCTGTTACTCATACCAGACCCATGTCTGACTCGGAGTTTATTTTTGTTTTTCATAAACTCTCGGGTACCCAAATTTTTACGGGTAGCCAAGGGATTCAGGTTAGCTTTGACGAATTCTGGAGGAGCAATGGAGCAGGTGGCTTCAGCGTTATAGATATATATATATAGTTCCGCTGTGTTGGTATCTCTGAGTCATATTGTTTTCTGTATTGTTGGAGTTATGTTGTACTAACTAGACAGGTGTTTATAACTGTCTAGTATGTGATGTATTATCTGTATAACTCTGATTGATGTTGTATATTATGTAAATACTTATGTGATTATTATAATTTATTCGTTCCGCTGTGAGATTATGATGTTGTTGTTCATTCTTCTCTATCTTTTCTATTTTCTCATCCCTTTCTTTCTTAAGGACGAAACGTCTTCCTGGGCGTAGGAGGGCGGGTCGTCACAAATACTTTGATATTAGTATTAAACTGAGTTTTTATTTCATTACAAAAGTTACAGAAATAGAATATAGCTCAGCCCTACTTTTCATAAGAAATAACCAAGTTATTCTAGTGTAATCATCTACCAAAGTTACAAAATATTTGAATCCAGGTTTAGAAATAATAGGAGATGGACCCCAGATGTCTGAATGAACCAGATCAAATGTAGCCTTTGCTCTTTTATTGATCCTTGGACTTGAACTTAACCGGTGCTGTTTTGCAAATTGGCAAGAGTCATAATTAATATGTCTAATGGAGTTGAACCGAGGGTACAAACATTTTAGATTTGATAGAGATGGATGTCCTAACTGATAGTGAGTTTTGAGAGCTTGAGTGATGCTTGTACATGCAATAGAGGTTGAGTCATCAAACATGTAAAGACCACCTAGCTCTTGCCCTTTACCAATAATTTTCTTGGTCACTAGGTCCTGAAACACACAGTGATTAGGATAGAACGTGATGCAACAATTAAGTTCCTTTGTTATTTGACTAATAGAGAGAAGATTAAAAGAAAGCTTAGGTGTGTGTAGAACAGATTTTAAGGTAATAGAAGGATTTAGAGTTATGGATCCAGATCCATGAACAGATGAAAGAGAACCATCAGCCAGGGTTATATTTTGAGATTTATTTTTACCTTGAAAATTTGATAAAAATAATGGATTACCAGTCATATGATCGGTAGCACCAGAGTCTATAATCCATTTGTTAGTTTTAGCCACAGTAGATATAGTAGGGTTTTGATATTCAGTAGACTCCTTCAAGCTATTCTGGTACTCGACATACTTGTTATATTCTTCAGCAGAAATTAGAACATGCTTATTATCACTAGCTTTTGCAATAGTTGCTGTCTGTGAAGTATTTTGCCATTTATTGCTTGTTTGTCCATTGTTTTGTTTTTGCCTTTCCTGTAGTTTCCAACACTGTTGATACTTATGCCCTTTCCTCTTACAAAAAGTGCAGAAATTTGGATTCATTGATCTATTGTCAGGTTGTGTGCCACCTCTTCCATATCCGGTTTGATTTGGTCTCCACTGTGCATTGTTTTGTGCATATCTGTTCTGTGCACTTGAGTTGGTTTGGGTAACAAGAGCACTAGAATTTGGTGCAACATTAGTTTGTACATTACTTTAATTTTCTGCTCTTAGAATTCGACTGAATACTTCTTGTAGTGAAGTCACATCGGATCCAGATAATACTTGTGACTTTGCAGATTCAAACTCACTTGGCAATCCTCCTAAGAAACTCATGATTGCCATCTGTTCTCTCTGTTGCTGTTGAATCTTGATATCTGAACTCATAGGTAAAAGTAGATTAAACTCCTCATAAGTTCTTTTAAATTTCATGAAATAATTCATAAGAGAGAGATCTTGTTTTTCCGATCTATAAAAAGATTTGCACACATCGTACATCTTGCTGAGATTTCCTTTTCCAGAGTAAAGAAATTCAAGATAATCCATTAGTTCTTTCACAAATCCATAATGATTAACAAGACTAATAACATTATTATCAATTGTATTTCGAATCTGCAGAAATAGGCGAGCATCATCTCGTAGCCACATTTGATCCTTTGTCTCGATCGAATCCTCCTTGGGTGGATCTTCCTTAAGGTGATTCTCCTTGTCAATACTTCGTAAATACAACCTAATTGTTTTACTCCAATCTAGATAATTCTCATCACTAATTTATAATCTGTAATTTTCGACATTACAGGCATTACATCCAAGATTGCTTTGTTTTCCGCCATAACCCTAATTAAGAAATTGGATTAGAAGAAGAAGGATTTTAAAACGGATCTTTATGCTCTGATACCATGTAAAAGTTTTAGAGAGAAGTTTGGAAAATAGATTTGAATTTTATTCATTGTGTATATATCATGATAATCAGCAAAGTACAATACTTTTAGGCACGATTCCTATTTCAGGAAAGTGCAGCAAAGCAAGAGAAAGCAGATCATGGGCTTTAACAAACATACACAGCCCAACAGAAATACAGTTTTAACTAAAACAGATTACATTGTAACTAAGGCAGATTCATTCTTTACCGTCTCGAAAATCAAACCAACTTTAAATCCATTCTGAACGCTTATGGTTGAAAACATCTCATTGTTGAACCCAAGATTTGCAACGATTGACCTTGCCATAATTTATGCGTTGCACAAATCATCATCTAAAGGAACTTACATTTCCACCTCATTGCTGTCTTCGGAAATATTGTCTTCAACCGGAAATTCATAGTTCAAAGGTTCATTGTTCACTTGCATACTACCTATCCACGACATGTCGTTCTCCACCATGTTCACTAAATCCATACTATTTACGGGGGATTCATCATTGACATCTTCACCTTCTCCCCCGTCCATCTCAGTATCAACATCTTCATTGTTCACGTTTACGTTTACATTCTCCAAATCAACATTAGATTGCATAGCAATATCGTTCGCGGGGAATCTACTATTCAAACATACGTATTACTTTAAAACCATTACCGTAATTACTACCTACACAAATTTGATTTTTCATGAGACATACCTCTGACTAAGATCATATAATTCGGATGGAGTTGGATACATAAATTGAGACATATGGCATTGTGATGGTCCAGCGGGACTAGGCGGTGTTGGTCGACAAGGAAGATAACTACATATAAGGCGAAAAAAATGTTAAGTAGCGCATAACTATCAAATTAATAGGACCTAAATTTCATAAATAAATGTTTCACCTTCCGAGCAAATGCGTAAAACTGCCTTGACTTGGATAGGGGTACGTATACTGAATGCGCTGTGGATAGGTCATACACGGAGGATATCCATATAGACCTTGTTGTTGACCGTACATCGCTGTCATAGTCGGATTAATGAAACTCGAGGACACGTTTTCGCAGCTGATACTTACTGCCTCAACCGTTCTTCGGTGCTCCTCAATAACACTGTTAACTTCTTGTTCTCGTATGGGTTCTTCTATTTGCAAGTGCCTAATTTTTCCAACAAACAGCTCAATTGGTTTCGATGTCGCTGAAAACATTAGCTCGACATCGTCATCATCGGCTATTTTAATGGCTTTCGATACAGAGTCCGTTGACTAATTATACACTACCTCTATGTCAAATTCTTCAGATTTTATTTTGGTCGCTTTATAGATCGATTCTTTCAGCTGCATCAAATTACAACTTTTCAACACTTTAGCTGACTTACACGGCCCCCCGACATATTTTCCACAATTAAGTTCATCAACAACCAATTCGCCATCGAAATAACATATGGTCGGTACACACTTGAGAGCCATTCTACAGTTTAGCAAACTATTATCAGTTGATACCGAACAGCAAATGAAATTTAAAAAAATTGAACTAGAGTTTTCAAAAAAAACATACCTGCTATAGCTAATAACTTGTTGAAGATGAAGAATTAGATGTTGTTCCTCTTATGTATCTGAATCCAACCAAGATTAAACTACAATTTGCAAATAATTTAACAGTTTGAAGTTTAGAATTTTAGTAGATCTAAGCAAAGTTTGGAATAAGACAAACATTAAAAGGTGGCTGTCCAATAAAGCAGCAGAAATAACGGCATTTGGGATGTCGCAAACTGACGGCATCTCAAATGCCACAAACTGACGATATCTCAAATGCTGTCAGTGTTATTATGCAATATAGACGTGTACTGACGGCATTTGAGATGCCGCCAGCACACGTGGCGTCCTACGTGGCGAAAACTGATCTATTTATGTTATTAGTTTGCAAAGTGAGCTATTCTTGTAATTTGTTTGCAAAAGTGGCATAAATACAAAATTTATCCTATGTTTTATTGTTAACCTTATCGCCATTTATTATGATGCAAATATTAGCATGAATCTAATCCAATGATGAGACGTTTGCATCACCACATTCTAATATTTTGAATTAAATGACATCCAATGCAACGCATGAGTAAATCGTAAGCTAAGCTGAGACAACTAATTATATCATTTTTTAAGGATCAAAGAAGATGGTATATCTTATTAAATGCAAAAAGTACTGAAATACGTGAGGTCAATGTACATGGATAACTAGTTCCATGCTTTGACTCGTGTACTATGAAGTAAGCATAAAGCAAAGTAGCTCCTCAGACTTATCTCCATATAAGTTACTGAAGCCATAAATACTAATGTGATGTACGCAGCCCATTAGAGCATCCGAATAACAAAGGTTAGTCACCGTATGAACAAATATTACTTTTCCTAACTAATACCGAGCCAACTCTGACAATGAGCCTCTTTATCCCGCATTTATAATACATAACTACATATGGTCCAAATTCCAATACACGTGAAAAGCAATTGTTCATGACCACATATTTATCCGGCATTATAAATGCTCAATAACTTGGTTATTGTAAGGATCACCGGTGAGTTCAGAGTTGGACTCACTGCACTAAGTAACTGATCCCTATTAGGATGGTCTTATGTGATTCGAAATGTTAGCATTATAATTGATAGTTTATTCATCTAATTGTTACAAATATTACCTTTTGTTTAAAAAAAAAAAATTTATGGATGGATATGTAATATAAATGCAAAAGCTTTGATGGTCATTTCAAACAAATTGATAGTTAAATTCCATTGATTTATGGTTGGTAAGGGAATAATGATGGAAGTTGTAAATCGATAGTAAGATTCCGTTGATGAATGAATGTTGAGTAGAGATTTTAAGCTTATCACAATCGCATAACTACTTTATATATAGGGCATAGGCATCATCACAAACAAAGTTAATTGATACAATTTTGTATAGGTAATCATTAATGATGTAACTTATATTTTAAGTTATATCTAGTTATTAAACAATAAGATTACCAATGCAACGAAATGAACTCCGTTTAGTGAAATAAAATACTATGAGGCTTAGGCTTCGCTTGGAAGTTTTTCTTTACCGATTTTGAATGGCTCTGTATTTTAGAAGTTGTGATAACACTTGTTTATAAGTTTTTTCACACCGGTTATTGTTGGTTATAAAACCGGTGAAAACTGGCGTAGTGTCATTTAATTTTAATGACAATTCTTAACCCATCAAATTTGTGTGTTTTGAGTTCTTCTTTTTTATCCATTTATACCGCTACTAATCATATTGGAAAATTAATAAATATAAAGGCATACATGTTATATTACTTTAGCAGAAAGTTGATCAGCTATAAGAGCATTTATATAAACCAATCAAAACCACTATGATCATTTGCGGTTAAATATAAGGGTATACATATTGTATTACTTTAGTGGAAAGTTGATCAGCTATAACAACATTTATATAAACCAATCAAAACTACTACGACCATTTACGGTTAAAATTGATATTCTCAAAACATCTCATTACCGTACTGCAAAACTCTCAAGTAAAGCCTTAGCCCTCTAAATTTCAGCTGAATTCATCCATTTTTTAAAATAGTATTTTACAAGAATATAGAAAAAAAAGAAGAGGTGATTAACTAAACCAACTGGATCCTTATCTGATTTGTTCGGATCATACATATTGCTTGACTGAGTCAACATAATAAAATATATTAAAAAAAATCTGCTACTATTCCAATATTACGAAGTACAAACAAAATCAACCGGTGACTTCTTTACGCAGTTTGAGTCATGAAATGATGAATTCATAATCCGAGTCCATCCAAATTTATCCTATACATGCCTGCACACACATATATATGCATTTATGTATGTTTGAAAAAAAAACTTTTTATTTTAATTCAAAATTGGTCGATTTCATAATTGTGTGATTAGATGTTATCTACTGCAGTTTTGATCTTAGACAATGTAAAAAATAATATTCCTTGGATCTTGTCATTAAAATAAATAAACACCTTCTTAAAAAAATCAACAATGTTTGGCTCTGGCAGAACTTGGTACATTAAATCCTTGATCCGAATAGATAACCCATATTGATTTAATTGAGAAAAAATTAGAAAAAAAATTAAAAAAAATTTCAAAACCATACCCGAATCCACAATTGTTAATTGAAAGAGAAGAAGAATAGGTTTGGTTTTTCAAATTGACACCCTAAATTTTATATTAGCACTCTATAGAGGAGGGCTAATTTATGAACTATAACTTCAAATTTATGGTAATTTGACTTTTTAGTTTGACCTTTAAACAAACTATAAAAACCCCTCTACCATCTACATATTATCTTTACATGACGATTATACCCCTTAAACCTCAAGATATTTGTTCTAGAAAAATCACGTAATTTAGATTTGGTCAGAGGATAACACATGCATTTAACATGATCTTTGATGTGTTGAGACCAAGGGCAGTTGAAGTAAACGTTTTCTTTAGTTGATGAACACTGGTCTATTAAACTCACTCACTTTGAGCATGGTGATGATATGATTTGCCTTTTCCTAAGATTTACTGCTTTGTAGCGTGCTACTCACCGCTTTCTGACTTGGACTCTCAGGTTGCTGGAACTCAGGTTCACAAAAACACATTTTTTTGTTTTGGTAGAGTGGTACACTAAAAGTTCTCCTGCTCATTTTGACCAAGACATTTGAGCTCAAATCTACTTGTTTATGATTTTTCCTTTGCGTGACGATGAATGGTGAAACAATCTGGTTGTTGAGAATACGTGTGTTACTGAAAAAGAGCTTCCGAGCAGATTGAGTTCGCCTATGGTGGTGCAGTCGGTGATGCAGTGAGATATTGATGTAGTTAATGTATCTGTGATTGCAGAGTTGATGAGAATTGAATAATACTGTGCTTGTATGCTGAGTGATGGAGATTGCTTTGATGACAGATGATAGGACTGGTTTGATGAAGAAGATAATCTATGGTGTTAATTTTTTTTTTTTGCTCCTTGTGCTTGTTGTATTGATATCAGATGGTAAAATATTTGTGTTAGCTTTTCTTTTATATTGATTTCACTGTTAAAGCAATAGGTGCGTTTGAAATATTCTTTGCTCCTAACTTTTTCCTTCGAATGATAACACATACCGTGATTTGAGAGAGTTTTATGCTATAAATAAAAGATACCCAAATACGATGAGATATACAAGTGAATCTAAATAATTAACTTACCGAAATCATAACCTTATAAATACACAACACCAAACAAACATAATAAATACAATATATATTTAGTAATATCAAACCGAAATCAATCGCAGTATCTCATAATATTTCTTCTTTCACAATAAGAAGCACATATTATTTTTATGCATAAAAAATAGTTGTGCTTAGTCCGTAATATGTTGAAACAAGTCAATTGAAAACAAAAGGTGCTTTAATGATTTTTCTTTTTCACTATAACACGGTCTGAAAGAAAATAATAAAATAATAAAATATATTTTTATCATTAAACAAGACATATACTCCATAATCCACCCTTTTGATGATAATATATAACATGTTAAGGCTTGACAAGTGTAACGCTGGTTGAGTGTGTAGTTGATATCATAAAATCAAAATCATAGCACGATGTTTTTATATCACATGCTCCCCTTATTGATATCCGCTCCTACATATGTGGCATATGTGTTCGAGAATAAAATATTAAACCAGTGATATTTCTTTCAATTTCATAATTTGACCAAATCTAAACCGCACTCTGCTCATTTTGTTCTTATCAAATGAATACATGTCAAATTAACATACTAAGAAAGTGACATTTAACTACGAAACTCGATTAAAATATGATATTAAATATTAAATAAAGTCAACCATAAATCATAGTAGCTGTACTGATCAAAGTAATATCCCATTAGCGGAAAGATAGCGACAAAAAAAAAAAGTAGCTATAAGCATTGAGGTCCAAAAGACAATATATTCAACCATTTTAGGCATGATCTAAATAATAATCCAAGTGAAGTATTTATATGAGAACAATTGTTCCCTAACTAAATATAAACGAAATCAAGATGCTTGCACTCATACATTGTTGTGAGGGCTGTTAGATGAGTGAGAAGCATTACTTGATGAGTGTATATATACTGATGCTAAAGAATTTTCAACGTACGCGGATACCTTTTGGTGATATATCTACGGCCAATGTAACTCCCTGTAAATTTACATAATCGAATCATTAAATTATGTAACAATCCATAAATTTTCGATAATTTAAAATTTATTAATTTAATAAGTTTAGTGATTTAATAATGGGGAGAAATAAAAATTCGTGATATAATAATGAGATGATAATCAAAATGAGATGATAAATAGAATGAAACGTAACAATATTAATTTAAGTTAATTATTAACAAGTTAAATGGAATTTCAATTAACTGAAGTGATTTGAAGGTTATACTTGATTATAAATTAAATATAAGAAAACAAATATAAATATTGAATGAAATAGAATAAAATTAATGGTAATTGAAATAAAATCAGTATTAAGTAATTATAATATTTGGTGCAATAATAACCATAAAAACGCTATTATACGTACAAATGGTTACAATTATTATAGGTTACCTATTTAATTAGCTTGTTAAATTAAAATTGGAAATCAATTGCAATTAATTCACTTAATTAGGATAGTTAATGTAGGTTGAATTGATAACTTTAGAATATTAATCCAACAAGATGTAACCAATGAAAATTTTATGCATAGTGTGACAATTGATTAAATAAAAAGAATTGGAATCAAGTTTGCTTAATTTATTGGAATTAAATTATAATAAGTGAATTTATTACAATTAAACATATATAAAGTTATGTTAATGAAAAGTAAGATGAAAATGGTAAAATATTAATGTAATAAAATATATAACAAGTATTAACTATGAATGTAGAGAAATAATTGATGGAATTAATGGATTGAAACTAAATTAAATAAATTTATTGAAATTAAACTATATTAATTGTATTTAATTGCAGTTGTAATTGAACGCTGTAATTTGTGAAATATTTGACACTAAATTATATGTTAACTTGTTTTAATTATTATGAATGTCCAAACAATCAAAAATGATGAAATTGTTAGTTATTAAATTTGAAATAAAAATATGATTTAATTAATTTAATATTAATTTATTTAATTAACGTGAAAATAGCCATCTTGGCCACTAACGTGGATTTCCACGAAACCAGTTCCATCGGATCCGTAACGGTGAATTATTGTAAGGTTTCAAGTTCGTAGCGATCGGACTTGTCGTTTGATCGTACAGACTCGAAATGCCTAGAAATTAATTTAATTGAAATCAATTTAAAATAAGCTAATTTTAACAATATTTCTTCATACGATGGAATTAGGACTTGAAACCCGTTCCATTGATTTTAAAAATATTGAAAACATCTATTTCGATGTATGAGATGACCCGTTTCGTTTTGGGAACGAAACGAGTTTTTTGGATCGTTTATCGTTTAAACTTGTAAATCAATCTTATCCGTTCTTTCTATTCTCTGATCTACCTATAAATAGCTCGTTATAAACCTTAGCTGTTCTCATTTCTTATTATCTATACGTACAACTCCATCTATCCGCTTCTCATTCCTTCCTATAGCTGCAAACCCTAATTCAATTTCAAATTGCAAATCAAATTCAAAACCATAATCAAAATTCTCCAAACTATATCATATTATATATCGTTCTGAAGCTTATGACGATTCGAATCTTCCTCAACCGTTCGTTTTTGGAAATGATTCCCGAGTCGATCTGGAATCGCGGTCAAAGCCTTGAATTCTCGAAACCCTAGGCCAAAATTGGGGCTTTTCGATTTAGGCTTCAATCGGAGAAATTGAGGTATGGGTATCATAGAGCTCACTGCGTGTAGTCGTTAGGAGGTGGTCGCATGGCCTAGAACGTTCTGTGGTGCCGGAATTTGGCCATGGATGATCGAACGGCACTGGCGACTGGTGATTTGTGGGGCGATCACATGGGTGTAGGGGTTAGAGCGCGGCACGCGTTGGCGAATGGTGGTGCTAGGAGGCCGTAGTTCGTGGCAGAGGGGTTGCAATCGTCAGTCAATGTTGGGTAGAGGCTGTGTTCGTTAGGGGTAGGTTTCGTTAATGACTGGAGAGAGAGACGCGCTGCTTACGTGTCCTATGCGTGTAAGTATTTTGATTTATTTTATATTTTTTCTTATTTAAATCATGTAACGTTCTAACTTACATAACTTTCATACGCGAGGCCCGATTTCTGTGCGGTTTATTTTGCCAGGATCGTATCGAAATT
The DNA here is from genome assembly GCA_030765085.1 of Allium cepa. Classification (NCBI taxonomy): domain Eukaryota; kingdom Viridiplantae; phylum Streptophyta; class Magnoliopsida; order Asparagales; family Amaryllidaceae; genus Allium; species Allium cepa. The sequence continues at coordinate 596,495,194 of CM060928.1, forward strand.
CCGGACATTTTGACCCTGGTATGGATGAATTCTGATACAATTTAAATTTGGATCCTAATTTGGATTTTAATTCGATTTAAAATCAAAGGTGAGTGATTTGACCCACTCACAACTTCTAAAATTTCTTATGTTTTTTAAATTAAATTTATGATGTGATTAGTAATTTATTTATAGCTGTTTGATATATTTACTTGGTATTCCTGTTAATTTTTATTATTTTTAATTAAATTGTTATTTAATTTATTGTTGAATTTAAATGCCAGTTAAATACCTATCATTGATAATTAGTTAATTATTGGTATTTATTGGTTGAATTGAACGATGAGTTTGACGGATGTTTGATTTTGATATTCGATGATTGGATTTTATGTTTGATTTATATATTGTTATCACTCTGTAAGTTCCCTTAGTTATTATAAGGAAATCATTATGGGTTGAAATGATATATACCCGAACGATCTATAGATTAAGGAAAAATCGTTATGGGTTGAAATAATAGAATCGAGCTATTTTATGCATTATTTAATTAATTCGAAAATGTGGTTTTAAATGATATATAACCGTAAAATTGTAAATTGCGGATGAAATGATAGATATCCGTATTACTTGACCCTAGGGTAGAAAATTATATATAGACACCGGATTGGTTAAATTAAATGATTTTAAAAACCTAAATTTTCGAATTCAGTAACATGATATTTTGAAAAAAAATGATTCAAATAAATTGAATTATTATCGAAATTTGAGTTTTTATGTTGGGACTTGAATTGATTTAAAGGGATCGGTTAACGAAATTAAATTGAAATTTTAAGTTGGATTTTGAAGTATAAATGGAATTTATCGGAGTTGAGTCATTAAATTTATGAAATATAACTTTGATATATATTGGAATCGTAGTATCTTAAATTGATATTTCAAACATGAATCGAAATAGATGTAAAATTTAATATTTTATATGGAATGTGAATGGAGACTTGAAATTGGATTTTTGTTGATTAATAAATTGAAATGGTTCCATTGTGATGAAATGAAATAAATGGTAAATTGATATTAATTTCAAAATTCATATTTTTTAATATAAACTCTTTTAACAAAATATTATTTTAAAGACTTTAAATTATTAAGATTTCAATCTATTAAACTAATATAACCTATATTTACTATATTATATCATTTTAACATATTTTAACCCATTCAGTTTATTTTAAAACTAATTAACCAATTTTAACTTATTTTTGACCTAATTAATCTATTTTAAAGCAATTTAATCTATTTTAATTAAATTTAATCTATTTTAAATTTATTCAACTATCCTAAATCAATTTTAATAGTATCTTTAATCTATAACTGCACTATATTAGAGTATTTTAACTATTTATTACTATTTATAACTATTTAAACTAGTTTCTAAATTTCAAACTAAGTAGAGGGAAAATGTATATTCAAACGCAATGATTTAAAAGTAAATATGGTTAAATGACGTTACAACCTAAGGTGGGATTTAAATGTTATAATTAATTGAATTAGATGGTTTTGAAGTGAGGATTTAACCTAATTGGAAATATGAATTTTGAAAGAAATTATGATTTTGGAAACGACATACTTCCAAAGGTGAATATGATTTCAAAGTGAATATGATTCGTAAGTGATATGGTTTTGATAATATGATATTTTGATATGAATTGTGAATTGACTTTTGAATCTAAAAGAACCATCCGGTGTGAAATAAGCATTTGGTTGTTAAAGAGACCGGAATCGGATATTGTCATACTCTCTGCCAATACTGAAAACCTCTTTAACAACTATGTACATGGTGTAGATTCCAGAAATGACGTAGGATGGTTTGGCGAACGATTTTGTATGAGGTATGACGTGACCTTGACTCCCGTGAGTCAGCTTAGATGTGACTAAAACAGGATCCATGCTGGGCCAAGTGAGGTCGCACCTCCGATCGGACACATTTCTTCGATACCATTTCTGTTTCTTTGTGATTGATTTGGTGGCCACCCTTGATTTTTTATGTGGGAGTGTGTTCCAAGGTGGATGGTAGTGGCTGCTTTGCGTTACCACCAGTCCGGATCCGCAATTAGTATATATACCCTGACATTGTCTCGAGTGTCGTGTTCACATGCCCTAGAGCGCCTTCTTCAAGTTTGTTTTGTGTCGTACCTATGCAGTGCTCCCTGATAGCCCACATGCAGGTGGAGTTTACAATATTTTATAGACTACAACATTATATAAAAATTGTGTTAAGGAGGATATGAGTAACGCGTTAACGCTATTTTAATACTTTACTGTAGACACTATTATAATAGCGTATTGTGCTACATAGTAGATAGTTTAACGGATCCTTAGAAGATGGAAATCTTAAACATCTCTTAAGTCACTCCACTCAGGTTAGACACTGGATATGAGATGTCAAACACTGTAAATATCTCTAATGCCATCACACTCGTATTTACCGTCGATTTAACTTAAATAAGATATTTTAGTTCTGATTTGAGTGTTTTGTCTTTTCAATTTGCTCGGGTCAGCCTGAGCATTTCTGGTTTGAAGACCTTTTTCTGAAGGACGAAGACGAAGATTTGTACTATTATTTATTTTATTTATTCCGCTGCATCATGTTGTTCCTCTACATTTATTTATTAATTCTTGTTGTCTGCAACTCTTATTCTGTATTGTATTAGTATAATCAAATTTATTTGTAAATAACTTCATGAACTGTTATTTGATTATTATATTTTGTCCTTCCGCTGCGAGATTCTGAATTTGTTTTATTTCTTCCTTTTTCTTAATTACCCCATAATAATCTGCCCTTTTGAATTGTTTGAGTCTGACATGTGCGTCTGCTTAAAACATCCAAAAAGGCAGGTCATTACAGTTGGTATCATAACTTTGGTTTAACGGTAACCTTAGCTTTGTGGGGTCTGACTCATATTAAATATGGTAGTAGTACCCTAGAATGTGTCGCTGAGTGTATATATGAGAGGGCGTATTTGTTAGTGTTTTAAAAGGTTTTTATATTATGTTAATTTGTTCCACTTTGTATTTATAAATTCTGGTCCATGCGTAGGACGTTATGACATCCATAGGGATTTCTAAACACTTGATAGGATAGACCGACACAATATTTGTTTTGGAATATCGGTAAATGAAATAATTTTGCCTATTACCTATTTTTGTATATAAAAGAATAAATTTCATAAATGATATAGTTTGTTGTTATATATTTGTTTGTTAGGTAGTGAAGTTTGTAAATATTGTTAGTAAAATAAAATTTACAATTAAATTGAATACAAATTGGAAATTTAGAACTTAAGTTTTGGGATTTTCGAAAATTTCTTTCAAAATAATTTTTGAATATAATATTAGTATTATTTGGAAGTATTTTAGATATAAATATTTTAATATAATTTAAGGAAATGATTTAAATAAAATTTGAAAAGAAATAAGTTTGTACTCGCCTCTCGGTCGTTGAAAAATAATTTCGGTGATGAGTGCACGCATCATCGACGTTCATTTTCGAGTTTCAAAGTGGGGAGACTACTGTTGTAGTTTTACTACACGATCGTTTTGATAAATTAATCTCAATATTAATTCCAAATATGATTTGATATATATATATATATATATACATATATATATATATATAAAGATTTGGTTATATATATATATACGATTTTAAATGATTTGAAATAGAACCCAACATTTAGTTCTTAAATTCCTATAAATTAGATAATTCAATTACTGTAATAAAATGAAATTTGACTATTTAATAATTGGAACTTCTAAAATGAAAATAAGAAGATTAAATGCTAAGTATAAATGAAACTACAAGAAATTTAAAATTTTGAAACCTGTAAACTTAAGGATATGAAAATGAGAAACGATAACTATTGAACATTTAGTTAATTAAAATAAATAAGTTAAAATTGTGTAATTTTCAATTGCATTCTTAGAAACATAAATATATAACTTACCAAAATATTTAAAGTTGTAATGTTTAAAAAGAATATGCAACGAAATATTATACAAGTAAAACTTAAACAATGAAAGTGTTCAATGGAATTTCTTTTATAAGTAAGAATATTGATATTTTAATAATTATAAACTTAAGTTAATGAATTGATATGCTAAGTAATTAAATTGAACATGAATACTATAAATAAATGAGTATAAACTTAAGTAAATGTTTGAAGTTAATTGTAATTAGAATAAGTAGAAAAGATGAATTTTGCAAGTAAATGATGATAAACTTTGATCAATGATGAAGCACTTTGTAATTAAATTGAATACTATATTAAGTTAATGACTATAACTTCAAAAAGGTTGAGATGATCCAAAAAATATATTTAATATTCAATGACCTTTATAAGGAAAAGAAGGCAAATTAGAAAGTAAGAAACTTAAGTATGAACTTCTACATTAGTGAACATTAATATCTAATGGAAACCAAGTATAAATTTATAAATGTGAACTAAGCGATGATAAAATGTATGAAAAACTTAAATAATGAATTCATTGATTATTTTAAACAATTGAACGGAAATAATTTATCTAAGAAATGAATGTAAAGTAATGAAAGAAAATTTTCGTTACATGAAGAATTTTTTTTTGAATTTTGTATGTGATGAATGATGGTGAATGAAAATAAGTACTGGATGAATGAATGTGAATTTATTTACAAAGAAACCTATGTAGTACTTTAAGAATTGAATTACATATGTTTAAATTTTTTGTATGAGTAACATACGTAAGAAAATGCAAAAAACATATGTAAGGAAAAATAAATGACATATGTAAATAAATGAATGTAAATAAATGGAATTAAGTACTATATGAATGAATGGGAATTGAATTTGTGAGAAATAAATGAAAACTAAAGGAAATAATCATTATATGAGAAAAAAATGAAAAATAAATGTTGTGAAAGGAAATTTATAAGAATAAACGTAAACAATATTTGGAATTTGTTGTTTGTTTTGGTTTATGAATTTTTTGGGTAAGGACACTTCCATTTGTTTGGATGTATGAATAATCTGTTGAGTTTTATCTAAGACTGTTGAGTAGATGTAATACTTAGTAGATTATTGGTCATTCTATGCGATTTAAAGTGTCTAAACCTGAACAAACCATTTGTTTTGCTTGATATTGATGGATGGTTAAGTACTCTGATTGCATGTGATGATTGTATGCTTGTTTGCAAGTGAATACTGGTATGTTATATTGATTTGTTTTGTTATTGATTGAGACAACTTAAATATTTCACATTTTTATAAATATTAACTCCTTTGGAATTATATAAGTGAAATACAGGTTTATCGAAGCAATAGCTACTGCTTTGGTTTCATAAATTAAGCGTTGTTTGTCCGACAAATAGGTACATTTTCGGATTATGGTTTTCTAGTGATATTATATTGTTTTTCCGTTGTTGGGATATATTATTTTGAAAAATATATGGTATATACTTATATTATTATTTCTCCCGAGCCTCTCCATAAAAAGGAGACTTTGTTGAAATTTTTCGTGAATTTTGGACTTCGAAAATTTTTGTGAAATTTTTTCTAAACTTTTGTTAACTAGGGTATAAAGGATTTAATTATTATAAATTGATATATTTTATTAGATTATGTAATTAGGTAAATTAATTGTTTATAAATTTAATATTTTGAATATGATATATTGATTACTTAATCCCTTCTTTTCCTTTTAAGGGACGAAAATTTTTGAGTGGGGGAGAGTGTAACGATTCGTAAATTTTCGATAATTTTAAATTTATTAATTTAGTATGTTTAGCGATTTAATAATAGGGAGAAATTAAAATTCATGATGTATTAATGAGATAATAACTAAAATGAGGTGACTAATAGAATGAAACGTAACAATGTTAATTTAAGTTAATTATTAACAAGTTAAATGAAATTCCAATTAACTTAAGTGACTGGAAGGTTATACTTGGTTATAAATTAAATATAAGAAAACAAATCTAAATATTGAATGAATTAATGAAATAGTATAAAACTAATGGTAATTGAAATATAAACAGTATTATATAAGTAATTATAATATTTATTGCAATAATAAACTTAAAAATTCTATTATATGTACAAATGGTGACAATTATTATAGGTTACCTATTTATTTAGCTTGTTAAATTAAAATTGAAAATCAATTGCAATTAATTCACTTAATTAGGACAGTTAATGTAGGTTGAATTGATAATTGTAGAATGTTAATCCAATAAGATGCAACCAATGAAAATTTTATGCATAATGTGACAGTTGATTAAATAAAAAGAATTTGAATCAAGTTTGCTCAATTTATTGGAATTTCAATTATTATAAGTGAATTTATTACAGTTAAACGTAATTAAAAATTATGTTAATGAAAAGTAAGAAGAAAATGATAAAATATTAATGTAATAAAATATATAACAAATGTTAACTATGAATGTAGATAAATAATTGATTGAATTAAAGGATCCAAACCAAATTAAATAAATTTTTTGAAATTTAATTATATTAATTGGATTAATTACAATTGTAATTGAATACTGTAATTTGTGAAATATTTGACACTAAATTATATGTATACTTGTTTTAATTTATTATGAATGTCCAAACAATCAGAAATGATGAAAATTGTTAGTTATTAAATTTGAAATAAAAATGTAATTTGATTAATTTAATATTAATTTATTTAATTAACGTGGAAATAGCCATCTTGGACAGTGACGCAGATTTCGATGAAACCAGTTTCATTGGATCCGTAAAGGTGAATTATAGTTAGGTTTCAAGTTTCATAGCGATCGGACTTGTCGTTTGATCGCATGAACTCGAAATGCCTAGAAATCAATTTAATTGAAATGAATTGAAATCAATTTGAAATAAGATGATTTTAACATAACTTCTTCGTACCATGGAATTAGGACTTGAAATCTATTTCATTGAGTTTAAAAATATTTAAAACATCTATTTTGATGTATGGGATGACCCATTTTCGTTTCGGGAACGTTTCGGATCGTTTATCGTTCAAACTTGTAAATCAATCTTATCCGTTCTTTCTATTCTCTGATCTACCTATAAATAGCTCGTTATAAACCCTAGCTGATTTCATTTTTTATTATCTATACGTACAACTCCGTCTATTTGCTTCTCATTCCTTCCAATGGCATCAAACCCTAATTCAATTTCAAATTGCAAATCAAATTCAAATCCATAATCAAACTTCTCCAAACCCTATCATGTTATGTACCATTCTGAAGCTTTCGACGATTCGAATCTGCGTCAACTATTCATTTTTGGAAATGATGTTCCAATCGATCTGGAATCGCGGTCAAAGCCGTGGATTCTTAAAACCCTAAGCCAAATTGGGGCTTTTCGATTTAGGCTTCAATCAAAGAAATTGATGTATGGGTATCATAGAGCTCACCGTGTGGAGTCATTAGGAGGTGGTCGCATGGCCTGGAACATTCTATGGCCATGGATGATCGAACGACGCTGGCGGCTGGTGATGTGTGGGGCGATCGCATGGGTGTAGAGGGGTAGAGCGCGGCACGCGTTGGCAAATGGCGGTGCTCGAAGGCTGTAGTTCGTGGCAGAAGGGTGGCAAACACAGTTAATGTTAGATAGAGGCTGCATGCGTTAGGGGTAGGTTTCGTGAACGACTGGAGAGATAGACACGCTGATTACTTGTCTAATGTGTGTAAATATTTTGATTTATTATATATATATATTTTTTATTTAAATAATGTAAAGTTCTAATTTACGTAACTTTCACATGTGAGGTCCGATTTACATGCAATATATTAAGCCGGGATCGTGTCTAAATTTTGGACATTTTGATGCTAGTTTGGATGAATTCTAAGACCGTTTGAATTTAGGTCCTAATTTGGATTTTAATTCGATTTAAAATCAAAGGTGAGTGATTTGACCCACTCACAACTTGTAAATTTCTTATGTTTGTTAAATTAAATCTATGATGTGATTATGAATTTATTTATGGCTGTTTGATATATTTAAATTGCTATTCCTGTTAATTTGTATTATTTTGAATTAAATTGTTATTTAATTTATTATTGAATTTAAATTGCCAGTTAAATACTTGTCATTGATAATTAGTTAATTGTTGATGTTTATTGGTTGAATTGATGATGATTTTGGCAGATGTTTGATTTTGATATTAGATGATTGGATATTATGTTTGATTTATATATTGTTATCACTCTGCAAGTTCCCTTGGCTATTATTAGAAAAATCACTATGGGTTGAAATGATATATACCCGAACGATCTACATATTAGGGAAAAATCATTATGGGTTGAAATGATAGGCTCGAGCGATTTTATAGTTTTTTTAATTAATTCTAGATTGCGGTTTTAAATGATATATAACTGTAAAATTGTAAATTGCGGATTGAAATGATAGATATCTGTATTACTTGAACCTAGGGCAGAAAATTATATACGGACAATGGATTGGTTAAATTAAATGATTTCAAAACCCTAAATTTTCAAATTCAGTTAAATGATATTCTGAAAAATAATTGATTTAAATAAATTGAATTATTATCAAAATTCGAGTTTTTATGTTAGGACTGTGATTGATTTAAAGGGATCGGTTAAGAAAATTAATTGAAATTTTAAGTTGGATTTTGATGTATAAATGGAATTTATCGGGATTAAGTCATTAAATTTGTGAAATATAACTTTGATATATATTGAAATCGTAGTAGCTTAAATTGATATTTCAAACATGAATTGAAATCGATGTAAAATTTAATATTTTATTGGGAATGTGAATGGAACTTGAAATTGGATTTTTGTTGATTAAGAAATTGAAATGGTTCCATTGTGTTGAAATGAAATAAATAGTAAATTGATATTAATTTCAAAATTCATATTTTTAATATAAACCGTTCTAACAAAATATTATTTTAAAGACTTTAAATTATTAAGATTTTCAATTTATTACACTAATTCAACCTATATTAACTATAATTAAATCTTTAACATATTTTAACTCATTCAATTTATTTTAAAACTAATTAATCCATTTTAACTTATTTTAAACCTAATTATTCTATTTTTAAGCTATTTAATTTATTTTAATTAAATTTAATCTATTTTAAATTTAATTTATTCTAAAGACTTTAAATGAAGTAGAATGGTTTGGCGAACGATTTTTGTATGAGGTATGACGTGACCTTGACTCCCATGAGTCAGCTTAGCTGTAACTAAAACTGGAGCCATGTTTGGCCAAGTGAGGTCGCACCTCTAATCGGACACATTTCTTCAATAGCATTTCTGTTGCTTTATGATTGATTTGGTGGCCACCCTTGATTTTTGATTTAGGAGTGTTGTTTCAAGGTGGGAGGCAGTCGCTGCTATGCGTTACCACCAGTCCGGATCCGTAGTTGGCACATCTAATCCGGCATTGCCTCGAGTGCCGTGTTCGTATTTCTTAGAGCGCCTTCTACGAGTTTGTTTTGTGTCGTACCTATTGAGTGCTCCCTGATAGCCCACATGTAAGTGTAGTGTACAGTATCTGTATAGACTACGGCGTTATATAAAAATGTGTTATAGGGGATAAAGGAAATGCCTTAATGCTATTTTAATACTTTACTTTACTGTAGACACTATTATAAGAGCGTATTGTACTACATAGTAGATAGTTTAACGTATTCTTAAGAGATGGAAATACCGAACATCTCTTGAGTTACTACACTCACGTTAGACACTGGATAGGAGATGTCAAACCCCATAAACATCTCTAACGCTGTCACACTTATATTTACCATTGACTTAACTTACATAAGGTCTTTTAGTTCTGAATCGAGTGTTTTTTATTTTCAATTCGCTCGGGTCATCCTGAGCATTTCAGGTTTGAAGACCTTATTTCTGGAGGATGAAGGCGAAGATTTGTACTATTACTTATTTTATTTATTCCGCTGCATCATGTTTTTCCCTGATTTTATTTATTTATTCTTGTTGTCTGTTACTCTGATTCTGTACTGTATTAGTATAATCAAATTTATTTGTAAACAGCTTCATGAACTGTTTTATTATTATTATATTTTGTCCTTCCGCTGTGAGATTCTATATTTGTTTTATTTCTTTCTCTTTTTCTTATTTACCCCATAACAATCTGCTATTTTGAAATGGTTTGAGTCTAACATGTGTATCTGTTAAAACGTATAAAAGGCAGGTCGTTACAAATTAAAAGGGTGAAATCCTAATTTTTAATAAATGAAAGTATAATAAATTTCTACAAGATTTAGAATCAGGTTTCAGAACATATTCTTTTGCGTCCGGAATGTCATTTACAGTCAGAAAACATACATAACTTGCTGAATTTGGTTTAACGGACTAGAAATTAGAAGTTAAACTAAATGTCATTTTCATAATATATTAATTTCGAAAACCTAGGCTAAATATTATTATTTTCATCCTATAAATAGACACCTAACACCATTTCATTTCCTTTATAAATCTTGCTTCTTTTATAAATCCCTAATGGCCAAATCAATTCCAAATCAAATTTAAATTAAATGAATTAATACATGGAACCGATCACCATGAAGAGAGTTACGCAAATAAACTAAAACTATCGAGACATTTCAAGATCTAGAGTTTTAGACAGTGAAGAAGGAGGAGGATTCAACTTGGATCGGAGAAGATGCATGACTAATCGGTGAGTGAAATTCGTCCTGTTCGTGTATATATTGATAAGATGTAGTAATTCACCCCTTATGATCTTAGACCGAATTATAGATGATGTAATTAATAGTTAAAAGGTTTTTTATATACACCTGATTAGGAGGTAGACATCATGGCTTGATGATTAAAAAAAGTGGATTTTTATTGATTTTAGTCAGAAAAAGTTAATCTCGCTCTAATTAAAATTGTGAAATACAAAAGTTTTCCAAATTAAACATATTATATATTAAAATTATAATTCTTAATGACACAAATTCACTAGTGGTATTCGTTCCTCGATTGGGTATATGGGTTGATTAGAAAATACATTGGAAGTTGGTGAACATGGGCCATTCATTTTGACCCAATGGTAAAATTGTGACGGCACAAAGATCAGGAAACAGAAATGCATAGAGGTTGATGAGATGGTGCTCACGCAAGTCTTTTGTCATTCTAATTTATCAGTAGTAGTATAGAATAGGGAAATTAGATGAATAGAGGTGGAATGGATGGCGGAAATAGGTGCGGCTCTATGGGGCAACTCATAGGTGAACTCAGATGGTCGGAGTTCGACCTGTGACGGAGGCGGGAGAATGTTGAAAATGACGACAGATTGGGTTCAGTTCTCGATTATTAAAGAAGAATTGCATGCAAAGTTACATGTGTATATTATGAAAATAATAATAATAATAATAATAATAATTGAATTATTAATTAAATAATTACAAAAATTCCTTAATTTTTAGACACCCATAACTATTATATAAGGAGTCTATTCCATACATGGTTCATGACATCATGATCGCAGCGAGACGAGGAATGATATGGTATTTTGTTTGCTGAGTTTTGTTGTAATACACTATAAAATTAATTATAAATAATTAATAAGACTCAAAAATGGAATTTGAGAAAACTTTAGAAAATGGCAACGATACTTGAACCATTGCGTACGTGATGATTTTTCGAGTAACTTTCATATTTGGATTTTTAGGATCGATGTCCAAATGAAGAAGTTATCAGCCTTTGAAGTTTTAAGAACAAAAATAATTAAATAGAATAAAAAAGGAAACAAATTATATTAACCGTGTGGACCCCATCGGTCGACCCCATACTTGGGTCAATCGACCGCTAGAGTCGACCTTCACTAAGGGATTGGTCGACCGTTGGAACGGTGGTGGCTAGGGTTGCACCTTGGATGAACAACCCAAATTTAATTATTTTAAATCTAACAGATACGATTGATTCGAATATCCATAAACACAGGCCTAGCCCCTTAATTTTCTTTTCGTATTTCTGATCAAAGCAATGAAGCTCTACCATTTTCACTTCTCCACTATTTCTATTAATCATAGAATAGTATATTATATGTATATATATAATCGGAGAAGAATAGAAAATAAAAGAGAAGAAGTGAAGGAGCGGATTAATACTGCAGAAAAAGGTAATTTTTATAATTACGAATCTATTTTCCACTTAACCCAAATCTCTTCTTATATCTATAATTATATGGTATGTATATATATCTTGTTAGACATATGAATTCAGATTTGGGATATTTGGAAAGTTAGAAAGGTGAGTGAAAAACTATATGATCGATATATAACACTGAAATCTATATCTTTGGGTTTTATTTAAATATTATGCATATGTAAGATCCGTGGAGTTATAGGCTTAGAAATAATGTACTAAATTAAGACCTTGCCTACATATTTTGTAAGTTAGGTAATTGGAATATAAATGGTATTTTCATCCTAATCTGAAAATTTGAAAATCATTCCGTAAATTTGTTAAAGCATTGATAAGATTGCAAAATCTATTCTCGATTATAGCAATCGGGTTGTAAATTACTAGTATAAATTTAGATTGTCCTAATTTGACTTAAAACGTGAATTTCTATGTGTTAATGTATTATGGGCATTGCGGGTGTAATTTAGTAGTATCTATTTCTATGTAAGTTCCATAAATTATCTAATTCTATAACTATATATAAAAAATACGTCCTTTGAAATAATAATGGTCATGCTAAAAAGAAAAGAGATGTGTAAAGTATGTTCTCCTCTGTAATTTGCACTGTCTATTTCAGTAAAAGAATAGAGATAGTTCCTTATAATTTCAAACGGAGCAAAATGAATCGGGTAATTTATGGAAAGTTATAACGGGAATCCTTTTTGGGAAAGATAGTTCTAATCCATTAAAATGAGGAAATAAATGTTCCTTATAGAACGTACATATAAGTATGTTCTGAAATTCCTAAGCATAGGAATTAATAAGTTAGAAATAGGAATACACACACACATATAACGTGCCCACCGATTAAAAATATAAAAGTATATATAGTGTAATATATGATGATATTCGTATTAGTTATAATCAGGATGCCTACTTATTAATAGCGTAGTAAACCATATGAATAGGAGAAGAGGTTGAAATGGAAAAGGAGATAGTACCTCCAAAATCGATAGGGTAATTGTGCAGTTAATAGGGAGTTATAGGGATTAAATAATAACATAAATAAGTTTGATAAGACTAGTTAATGGATTTAAAATGGCATTTATGTGGAAATGAAATAGGCATAATAGGTTGAGTTAGAACAAATAAATAAATGTCATTAATGATTGTCTGATTAGAATAATAATGACCATTTATTACGGGCAATTGTCATTTATAAGATGTAAAAGGAAAAAAGAGAATATAGATCATAAGTGTATAAAATAGGAATAAAATGCTAGAAGGCAGTATAATTATCATAGTAGGAAATTATATTTCCTCAACAAACATATAGGATGAGCATGAATTAGTGGGTCTAACCCAATTTTTAGGCCCAATGGTTAGATTTACAATGAATTAGGATACAAGGTCGATATAGTTACACAACAGAAGTATGCCTTTCACCTAGAGGCTACCAATAGTTGTGTATACTTAGAACTAATGTGGGACATCTCCAAATATAGGACCCATGGGAAAGAGATATGCGTTTGCATATAGAGGTGGGAAAATATACCAAGGTCCATCTCGGATTTGAAGTATTAAATGGCTCGCTACCTTCGAAGATGTCAAGGGATTTACTTTAACGTGGAAGATATTAAATGGTCGTTGGGTCTGCCTTCTCTCTATATAAGAAGTCTTAAATAACCCATGATGGTACCTAGTAGGAAAATAGGATCTGCTTCACTTCTAACAAGAGGTATTAAGTAACTAGGATGTGTATTTTTTCTTGACGTACATTAGGCTAGTCTAAATGAGATTTCGGCTGTAGGAGGTGGTAGGCTATGTTAGTATTGTTATTGTACCAGTATTGTAACAAACCACACCTTAATGGGCCCGATTTTTGACAAATCGAAACCTAATTCCAATAAGGTATGGATCGTTAGTTTGGAAACCTGTAATAACACAAGTATATTAGAGTGCGATTAATAAAATCTTACAGCAGAGTTGAAAAATATAATATAGCATATGTATTGACTAAGGCTACTACCTCAGAATATCACTCCTTGGATATTTAATTGCTTCGCCCTCATCGAGCATGAATAAGAAGACTTCACCATCTGCAGTTCCCGTCTTGCTCCAGTATCCAATCCTATAATTACCGCATTATTAATAACTAACACGAATATCGTCGTAAATTATGCTATTAATATATTTTTATTTTTGAACGTTAAGCTTGGTTACATGTGTTTATTTATTTATAGTTCTAACTATTAATTTCTAAACTAGAATATTCCTTTTCATGTTTTAATTTAGCACAACCGCCTTTTCAAAAAGGATTACTATTATAACTTTCCATAAAAGTGAGGTCATTGCTTCGTTTAAAATTACAAGGAATATTTCTTTTCTTTTATTAAATAGACAGTGTAAACATTGGAAAAGAATATCTGTATCTTACACATCTCTTTTCCTTTTTTGCATATCCCTTGTTAATTCTAACGACTTGCTTTTATATATATTCTGAAATCGAATAATTTATGGAAATTGCAGGGAACCCACTCCAAATAAATCAAAATATAGAAATTCACATTCCAAGTCAACTAGGGCAACCAAATTTACAACCAAATTATAAATCTGGGATAAGTAAACATTCTACAATAATAAGTATTTGGGACTGAATTCAGAATTTCAGATTTGGCTGTACATATAATTTCTATTCTACTTACCTAATTTGTTGAATGTGTAAGCGACAATCTTGTACCTTTGTTTTAAGCCGACAATTCATCAGAATTATTTAGGCATAATAATTAAATAAAATCCAATAAGTTACATAATTTCCCACTCACCTATTAAGCTTTCCAATTCTCCAAACTTAATTCATTTCTTGATTTCTTTTTTTTCTAATCCTAAAGAATATATATATATATATATATATATATATATATATATATATATATATATATATATATATATAACAAGGCATATACATTCTATTATACTTACAGTCTAAGAAGAGATTTTGGGTTAAGGGAAAAATAGATTTATAATTGTAATAATTAGCTTTTTCCAGGTTATTGGTTTGCTCCATCTCTTCTTCTCTTTTATTTTTTACCCTTTTCTGGTTATATAATCATATATGATATTTTATAATTTTTTGAAGTAATGTAGAAGAGAAAACGGTAGAGCTTCACTACTTGGATAAGAAAATATAAGAAGAGAAGTGAAGGTATTATCTAAAAATAATTTACTAAATAACTCAATTTCATTATAACAAAAATTCTTTATTAAATAGACTTTATTTAATAATAATTTTACTATAAAATAATTATTCTCAAAACCGAGTGTTGGCATCAAAATTGGCCACCAACATCCAATTAGGTAAAAGCACCAATATCCAATCCAATCACAAAAATATGAAGAGAGATAAATGAAGAAAAATTAAAACATTCAAAAAGCAAGTAAATGGAGACATAGATTTATAGTGGTTCGGCTAACTTTGGCCTACGTCCACTCTAAAGATTTTTCTTTTATTAGTTTATATTGCCGATCATAGTTAGAAATCCGTGAAATTCATGAATAAAATTGGCATAATATTGCCTAGGTAGAAAATGAAATGAAGCAGAAGAAGAAGATCCTTTTTCTAACGCCAGACCTATTGTATTTATAGGGGAAGACATGCATGGATCAGGCTGAAATTTCGATAGAAGAATCTCCAAGCCATGACGAGTCCACCAAAGTATTTTTATGTCCATTGGGGCCCACAAAAGGGATCGGTGCCGATCTCTATTTTGGGGTGCAAATAAGGTGCGATCCCTCTTGGGGGTTCTCCATGATGTTAACTACTTGCGCTCCTAATTTCATGCCATTTTGTCTTACGGTTTGTGAGATATCGCATTTTCCCTGAAGTGGTGTTGCATATATTCTAATTTCAACCGATCCCTTTGGGGGGATAGTGTTCAATCCTTCCAAACTCCTAAAAATGACATGCGATCCCTAGGAGAGTTTCTCCATATTATTTATGTGTAGCCTACAAGTTTCATGCCAATTGGATTAGTTGAACTCGCATTATTGATCAATCTTTGTTGTAATATGGTGTGAAGGCTGATCGTAGCCGACCTCTATGGAGGTATAAGGGCCGATCCCTCTAACTTGCCCCAAATGATAAGCGAACCCTGTGGAGTATTTCACATGTTATAGTTAGCTTGTGCTCCAAGTTTCATGTCAACTGGATGTGTAGATATCGAGATATTGATTGGTTTCCATTGCTTGGTTGGAATATGCCGACCCCTTTTATACCGATCCCTTTTTATACGATCCTTTTTTATACGGTCCCTTTTATATTGACCTCTTTTATACCGATCCCTATTTATATGACCCCTTTTATACCGATTCCTTTTTTATGTAAAGTAACTTGCCTGTAACTTGAGCATACATCCTCCAAATGACTTGAGATTTGAAACGTAGCCTTGTGGGGCCTTCTATATCACTTTATACTGGTCTTACCCAGTTTGGGACAAAATATTGAGGACATGTACCAATCCTCTAGGGGAAGGGATAATCGCTGATCACCTGCCTAGGGAAAGCACTAATCCATACTTAAATATTCTGGAGAGTCTACCTCTCGGTCTCGGTTGATCGTCATGTCATATCATTGCTTGCACTTGAATTTCAGACCTCACAATCATCGCTCGGTGCTCCTTGCCTTGATAATCGTGAAGTTTGTAGGGTTAAATCGGCCTGTTTACTACCTTGGAAAAAGGTGGGCTATCACTTCCCCTCCGAAAACATGCCTTGTGATAAGAAGATGTGTTTTCAATTGCCATAAATCCAAAATCTGAAATCCATAATCCATTGATAGCCATATTTTTCTAATGTAATCTAATCCAAATCCACAGTCTCTCTAGATCGTTCTATCCGAATCCATATCCATCTAAAGCCAAATCTGTTGCTGTTCGAAACTGATATCTGAATCCTTGACCTCTCTAGGTTGTTATCCTAATCCAAATCCTCAATCTCACCGGATTCTTGTCGAGCACAATCCGTACTCAATGACTTGAGTAGGTTGACCAATCATGTTTGAGCGAAGCGACCTACCTTTTACCAGGCATAGTCCTTAGCTGATGACATTGATCTCTCCAGATCCTTGCCGAGCACAATCCATACTCCACGACCCGAGTTGGTTGTTCCATCACATTCGAGTGAAGCGACCTACCTTTTGCCGGACATAGTCCATACCTAATGACCTGTTGGGTTTTATTCTTCGGCCTCGTTGCCTAGTTAATGACTTAATCCATGATGCACGAGTCAGTTTCATCCTGTTCGCCCAGCGATAAGACACGTGCCTTGCGATTGTTATACCGTCTCTCCAAATAGGACCACAATAGTGACCTGTGCTATCTATTACATTAATCCAAATTTAAGCATTTCTAAGTCCATTTACCAAAATATAAAATAAGATTCTGTTCAACTAATAAACCAGAGTTCAAATAAAACTAGAAAAATAAGAGTTCGAAGCAAATAAGAAGGAATTTTTTTTACAAACCCTAATGCCATAGTTTATCATTATCTTAGAACATACATATGGACTGTCCTCGATCCCGTACATGTTTAAGTGACTTAGCCATCCTGCTGTGGAGTTTGTTACTTATTCCATGTCATCCCGATCAATTGATGACAAGTTGATGATAATGCCTTAATTCAGTGCCATTTTCATTCGAGGTGGACGGCGGCTGCTCCTGTTTCACCGCCGCAACCCGAGTCCTTACGTATTGTTGTAACTAATCGTTCCTTACATGTTCGTCAATGATAACCTTCAAATGCCTATAGTCATTCGTATTATGCTCATCCAGCTCATGGAATAGGCAGCGCTTTCCAGATGTCCATTCGCATTTGGAGGGTTCCATCTTTTCCGATCTTGGATACTGAAGGATTTCTCGAGTATCCGGATATGTCCATTCTAGGGTTTACAGTAAGAAAAGAATTTGGGTTCTCCCATCTGTCACTTCGATCCATTGAAGATATTGTCTACGTTCTGTTTTCCCTTGTCCTTTTTGAGCTTTCACCGGAAGGTTCTCCACCCCGTACCATATCAACTTCCATTGCCTCTCTATTAGCTTTCGCATTTCTTATCACATAAACCTTTCTATTTCATGGTATAATTCTCCAAGATCCATTTGTGGATCCCGTATCGGTGGTATTTTAAAATTCGAATTATCTGCAACTCCTTACACCACTGCCATCAAAACCATCGATGGATCTAGTCAATCCACCGAAATAACTGCAGCATTGAAAATGGTTAAGAAATTCTTGAGTGATTATCCTACCCAGTGCTTTACTAATGTCAATATCATCACATTCTTGGGTCTCGTAATGTGAACCCAAAATTGCTTCATAAATCTTTCAACCAATTCCATCCATGTGTTAATAGAACTGCTTTCCAACTGTCTGAACCATAGCATGGCTACATCCGTTAAGTATGGGTGAAGCATCATGCCAAGACTTCTTCTGATGCCCCCAATACATACATGTGCTATATATACCTCATCATATTCATAGTTGGATCCGATTTTTCATCACAAACTTCCAGTGTTAGTAGTTTGAATTTTTGTATATTCCTAGCATTCTTGATATTAGGAGCGAATGGACTTCTATTTACATCCTCCATATACCTGTTCACCAATCCTCCACGCATAGCTCACCTGATTATCTTTGCAAACCTTCCATTATCTTCTAGTGGTAGTCTCCTATCATCATGTCCAAGCTGCCCTTTTGAGTCTGTGAGGGAATTTTGGAATGTATTCCTCCACACTAGCACCCAAATTCTGATTTGCAACAAGCTCCGTGGGATTGATCGCAGATCCTCCAACATCGCGATCGACTAGACCCCAAGGAATTCCTCAAAGTCTTTGGGGATTGATGTCGATCCCTCTGGAGGGATCATTGTCGATCCCTCTAAGATGGTTGGCGACTACCTCTAGCTGCTCAGCTCCATTCCTTTGTCCATTGGCTCCAATTCCATGTTCCCGATTCTAATTTTCACTAATTCCTACTGCTTTAACACCTTGATCTAAGTTGTCAATAGCTCCTATTGCTCTATTTTCTCGATTTTGTACTTTAGCTTGTCCAATTTGTCAAAGTAAATTCTACATCACTTCCTCCTGTCTTTTAAGCATCCTTTCCTACATAACATCTATCATTGTTTCCATTTCCTCCCTGGTGATGTAGATAGATGCTTGATTAGCTCCAACTACCGAGGAAGCCTCTTCACTCCCTTCATGGTGGCACCTTTCCTGTAGCACTTTCCTTATTGATTGCTTGGCCATTGGTTCGTAGATCCAAGAATCTAAGCTTCCAAATCTAAGATCCTAGCTTCCAAATCCGCGAATGCAAGCGTTCTCATTGAAAGCACTAAAATGTTGGCATCAAAATTGGCCACCAATACCCAATTATGAAAAAGCACCAATAATCTATCCAATCATAGAAATATAAAGAGAAATAAATAAAGAAAAAAATTAAAACAATCAGAAACAAAGTAAATGGAGATATGGGTTTATAGTGGTTCGGCTAACTTTGGCCTATGTCCACTCTAAAGATTTTTCTATTATTAGTTTATATTGCTTATTACATTTACAAATCCATGAAATTCAAGAATAAAATTGGCAGAGTACAACCTGGGTAGAAGATGAAGTAAAGTAGGAAGAAGAAGATCCTTTTTCGAATGCCATGCTTTCTCTATGTATAGGGAAAGACGTGCATGGATCAGGCTGAAATTTCAATAGAAGAACCTCCAGGCCATATTGAGGCCACCTAAGAATTTTCAAATCCATTGAAGCCCACAATAGGGATCGATACTAACCCTTATTTTGGTGTCCAAATGGGGTGCAATCCCTCTAAGGGGTTCCCTATAATGTTAGCAACGTGCCCTCCAAATTTCATCCCATATTGACTTACTGTTTGTGAGATATCGCATTTTCCGTAAAGTGGTGTTGCATATATTCTGATTTCTGCCGATCCCTCTTAACTCCTCCAAGTGACATGCAATCCTTGGGTGAGCTTCTCCATGTCACATTATGTATAACCTCCAAGTTTCATGTCAATTGGATTAGTAAAACTCGAATCATTGATCGATCTTTATTGTAATATGGTGTGAAGGCATATTATAGCCGATCAATATGGAGGGATATGGACGATCCGTCTAGCTTACTCCAAATGATCTATGATCCCTGTTGAGTGTTCCACATGTTGTAGTTAGCTTGTGCTCTAAGTTTCAAGTCAATTGGATGTGTAGATGTTGAGATATTGATTATTTTCTATTGAGTTGTACTTGCTTAGCTGAAATATGCCGACCCCTTTTATGTTGATCCCTTTATATATGATCCCTTTTTATACAATCTATTTTATATCGATCCCGTTTATACCAATCCCTTTTTATATAATCCCTTTTATACCGATCCCTTTTTTTAAGTGAAGTAGTTTTCCCATAACTTGAGCATACAAAATCCAAACGATTTGAGATTTGAAATGTAGCCTCGTGGGGTCTTCCTTGTCACTTTATACAGGTCTCACCTAGTTTGGGATAAAAATTGAGAACATGTACCGATCTCATAAAGGAAGGGATAGCACCGATCCCCTGCTTGAGGGAGGCACTAATCTGTACTTATGATATTCTACAGAGTCTATCTCTTGGTCTTGTTTGATCATCGCTTCGTATCATTGCCTACACTTGATTTCTAGACCTCACAATCATCACTCTGGGTTCTTAGAATTGATAATCATGAAGTCTACTGGGTTAAATCCGCCTGTCTATTACCTTAGCAAAAGGTGGGTTAACATCAAGTTCTAATACTTTTATTTTATATAAATTAGTTTAATATTAGATCTTCAAAAACTGGATTCTTACAGACCTTCTCCTTTATGAAAATTGGGTTCTCGCAATTTCTTATAGGGAGACGTCGCACTAAATTCTAACATTAACTCTTTTAAAAACGTGTAATATCTAATTACAAAACCTTTTTTAATTACTATTTTAAGTATATAATTTTGGAAATGGTTTAGAGGCAAAGAATAAAATATAGTATTATCTTATAAAAGCGATTATGAAAGTAGTAAATTTTAATTTCAAGTGATTTTGTAGGCCATTATTTATAGGTGCATAAATCAATCGTAACTGTTAGATTAAAATAATTAAATCTGGTCTATTGGTCAAGGTTCAAATCCAAGACGCTATGTTCGAACTGGTCGACTGCTCCCCTATAGCGGTCGACTACTAGTTGTCGACCGACCCAAAGAGGGGTTGATCGCTAGATCCCCGTATTCAATGTTATTTATTTTCCTTTTCATTTTTAATTGTTTTCGCTCCAAAAAATTCAAATGATAATAAAATTTTCATTTGAGCTTCCATTGCAAAACTCCAAATATGAAAGTTGCTCAAAAAATTGCCATGAATGCAGTGATGCAAGTTTTGTGGTCAAATTACAACATTTGCTCAAATTTCATTTTTGGAGCCTTATTAATTATTTAGTAATTATCGTTAATTTTACGGGGTGTTACATTCCCCCTTGAAAGAATTTTGTCATAAAAATTCCCCAAGGGTTGAATCATGTAATAGTGTGCAACCAATCTAAGCTATCCAACCAATTAGTGCACAACCAATTTTGCAGTCAAACATGTATAGATGCGTGGTGTATCACAAAATATAAAACATGTATGCTGAATGACTCTAAATAATCGCCTTCTATATGAATGCATTCTTTTAAAAATATTTTGAAAATATGATGTGAACAGCCTAGATATACAGGCAGTTCTATACGTATGGAAGTTTACAAAAATCCATTTTCACATTGTAATTTTCACATTCCAACGAGTATACATATGGTTCAACCAATTTGCATCCAATACCTACCATCTGAAACCTAGCACATAATTTTTATCATCCAAAGTTTTTTAAAATCATGTTTCTGAATCTATACTCCTATGTCGAAAAAAGAATTCAGACGGAAAATTTTCAATTCCACCCTTCTTTTGGACACCTATTTCATTGTACCTTGGAACCTTCTCTTCTACCCCCAAAACGTTTCCAACTTTTGCAAGTACAATTCGCATATGGAGGTTTATTTTTGGATTTTAAAGCTTCCTAAGCACAAGTTTTTTTACTATCGACAAGGTATGGAAATAGAAATTCCAAAGTTAAAACAACATTTTTCCTTGTTATTATCTATGTTTTGGTATATTGTCACACTTGTCAGACAACAAAATTATATTCACAAAAAGGTCAACCCGCCCTATGTTAAGCATATGGCCCTAGAAAATTGATTTTTTTTATTTTCCATCAAAAATCTTTTTTTTCCTTTTTCCAATTAAACTTGCAAAATAGTTTAAAAAATCAAATTCCCAAAAGAATTTAAACACCGTTTTACTACTACTATTATTGTATTTTGCTATACACACACACACACACACACACACACACACACACACACATATATATATATATATTCAAAACATTTGAATCCAACTTGTCAAAAGTGTTTAAACAAAATATTTCAAAAGCATTCGAAGAAAATTCTTCAAAACATTTACCGCTCCATCCTAAAAACAATCAAGCCACGCCTTAATGTAACTAAGACTCAATCTATGAGCTAATGTATATGATTGACTCTAGTATTGTGCAGTTAATCCTAGATTTGGGGAACCTTTCCTACAAGCTTATTTATAAATTTTAGCTTTTAAGGCATAGGATAGTGACCTGTAATTTTGTAAAAACCTTTCCCTATCCTTAATTTGTTAAAATTTATTTTTTCTAAAATTCTAAAGTTTTTAGAACTAAGTATTTTTAATTTCTAATTGTTAACTTAATTTACTGATTTATTTTATCAATTTCGAGTCTTACCTACATTTTTATCACTAGTTAAGCACCTTATGAGATTTCCTCATTTGCACTGTTTTCTAATATATTTTTATTTATATAGTAGTCTAATCCCTTCCATCAAATAAACACGGTGATAAAATAGGAACATATCTCATATCATATCATACGCATTTCTAATAACCTGAGGGTGACAATTAACAATTACAACCCAAAGACCCTAAAAGAAATTTTTGCTAGAAGCTGCCACTCATTATGAATTGGTATTAATGATGTTATTTCCCTAACATTCCTTGCTAAATAAGATGAACATTCCTAGTATTCCATTCAACCATCACCCACCTTCCTTAACACTCCTTCTTGGCTTCTAATAAATGTGGTTCATCCGTAACTTCAATTATTATACTCAATTATGGGATAAACTGTGCATCCCTCCACCATAGTGGTTAAGAAATATGAACTATGCACATTTAGAATAACTCATCAGAAAATTGGTTTGGTGGAATAAATTCCCTTCCACCTATCTTGCCTTTTTCAGCTTTGAGTCAACCAACATCCTTCATATGTGTTTTACACTCACTACTCTCTTCTCCGACTATACTACTATCTTCTCTAAATCAAAATCCTTTGATAATATCATCAAAATTTGGTATTTACTTCCTCTACATCCTTTATCATTCATGTGAGTATACTATGGGACCTGTAAAATTTCATTTCAGTACCTTATACCACTATTTGAGAGTTCTGCTCACGACTCCCACACATCTCTAATAAATATTCCTAGTTTCATAACAACATTCTATATATTCAACGAGGACTCTTTGTTGCTATCCTATAAGCATTCATAGCTATTTTATACATAGCCTAAAATCTTTACTCCGTCTTATCTAAGTAGTGATTCATATCTACTCTATATTTAAAACTTGTTTTGGTTTTCACCATTCTTTATAAAACTAAACTTCACGGCCATGAAGTACCAAATCCCTTATGTTTGAAAAAATAAACTTAGAAACTTAAATTTTTTTTAATTCAAAAACTACTTGGTTCCAAAAAGGAATCATGAAAAATTTCCCTTTTCTACCGAATTTTACTTTTTAAGAACTTTCTATAAAAGACATTTACATCTATTAAAAGTAAGACTTTCAACTCAAAATGTTCAAAAACTCAATTATCATACTAAACCAATTTTTTCAAAAATATCTTCTATGTCTTAAAACAATGAAAAGTGTAGTAGACAAGGATAACTTTCATCCTATTTCTACTATTTTCTACTATCCTATTTCTAACTAAATTTCTAATCCTGTATATATACACACATACTCCTAATGCTATTTCTATCTAAATTATCGGGCATTCTTACCTTTCTATTCTCCATACCTTATTATAATTAGGAACCATTTCCATTTATTTATCTCTTAAATATAATTTTAAAATGGAAATTCCAAAATTAATTAATAGGAAAAATCATCAACCCCGACTACGCTCTAATTTACATTTACTTTTAAAAAAAAATACTCCTTTATCAAATGTCTAAACTGAATACTTTAGACTCGGCTAATTTTAAATTAAGAATGTCAAAAATGAAAAACCCTTTTTACCAAATACCTTTAACTTCAGAAACTTTTTACTTAACAAAGTTTGAAGTTATGAATTTCAATATTTCCTTGCATTTTCAAAACAACAATCACCCAATAAATCCTTTGAAAAACCCATTTAAAAGATTTCAAGGAATTACCAAAATCCTTTTTATCAAATTCTTTAACATGGTGTTGGACTTATAAATGGACTTTATTGCCCTATCTTTAGGACACTCCTTCTTCCCTACTCATCCTTAGCTCATCTCCATCAAAAATCTGGCTTATCTTCTTGTGGTGATTTGTGTATACCTTCTTATGGGGGCTTTCTCCACTCCTTTTTCATACCTTACTTTCAAATGCTTGCAGAATATAGGTTTTTACTTCCCATTTGTTCGGATGAAATATGCATCTTCAATCGACAATCCATCAAAACCCACAATCATGTAGTAGTCTAGGCCTAACAAAGGGTCACGTATCATCCAATCTTCGAGATTCTTTTATATGTCATGCTCATGCCCTTCTTGGCCCACTCCTTATAATAAGACCTTGGCCCTATGGGGTAATCGGGATAGGACTGCAAATTTAACTCTATTTATTTTTTCAACTCATAATCGCCTCACCCATCCATTAGGAATATGGTAGCAATAATTTCTATAGTTGGAATTTGTAGAGTTAGGCTTATAATTATATATAATTACAGGTAAAAATACAAATACGTTCTATTAGCGCATCCTAATTTCTACGATCAACTAACCTAAGCTCTGATAGAATATGTAACAACCCATACCTTAATGGCCGGAATTTTGACTAAATTGAAGCCCAAGTCAATTAGGGTACATATAAGTGGTTTTCGTAACCTATAATGTCGTAACCTATAATGACACAAGTATATCAAAGTGCGATTAATATAAACTCACAATGGAATCGAAAAATATTATATAACTTACGTATGACTAAGGTTACTACCTTGGAATATCATTCCTTGGATATTTAATTGCCTTGTCTGCGTCGAGCATGAATATGAACTTCACCGTCCGTAGTTCCCGTCTTGCTCTAGTATCCGGTCCTATAATTACTATGTTATTAATAACTACTAAGAATATCGTCAAAAATTATGCTATTTATACATTTTTATTTTTTAATGTTAAGCAAATATAAAGTTTATTTATTTATAACTCTAACTATTAATTCCTAAACTAGAACATTCTTTTCCATATTTTAATTTATCAAAGCTACCTTATCAAAAAGGATTACCGTTATAACTTTCCATAAATTAACCAAAAGTGAGGTCTTTGCTTCGCTTGAAATTGCAAGGAATTATTTCTTTTATTTTATTGAAATAAATAATATAAACTATGGAAAATAATATCCAAATCTTACATATCTCTTTCCCTTCTTGGTATATCCCTTGTTAATTTAAACGGTGCGCTTTTATACGTATTTTGAAATTGGATAATTTATGGAAATTACACGAAATCCGCTCCAAATAAATTGAAATGTAGAAATTCATATTCCAAGTCAACTAGGGAAACCTAATTTACAACCCAATTATAAATCTAGAATTAATAAACAATCTACAATTACAAATATTTGTGACTGAATTCAAACTTCTAGATTAGGTTATACATAATATTTCTATTCCAGTTTTGTATTTTATTGAATGTATAGGCGATAATCCTATACATTTGCTTTTAGCGTACGATTCGTCATATCTTATTCAGGCATAATAATCAAATAAAATCCAACGATATAAATTTCAATGTTATAAATAAACTATATAGTTTTCCACTCAGTTTTTAAGCTTTCCAAATCTTCAAATCTAAATCCATTCCTCTACTTGACTATTTTCCTTTCTAAACCAAAACGATATGCATAATGAGGCGTGTACATACAATTTTAATTACAGATCCAAGAAGAGATTTAGGGTTAAGGGAAATATAGTTTTATAATTATAAAATTACCTTTTCTATGGTATTGATGCACCCCTTCTCTTCCTCTCTTTTTTTTTCTACCCCTCTTTGATTACATATTTATATATAATATTTTGTAACTTTTAGAAGTAATGGAGAAGAGAAAATGGCAAAGCTTCGCTGTTTGGATTATAAAATATGAGAAGAGAAGTGAGGGGTTAGGCCGTTATATATAGGTGTACAAATAAATCATAACTGTTAGATTAAAATAATTAAATTTGGGCCATTGGCCAAAGTTCAAACCCTAGCCGCCATGTTCGAACCGGTTGACTGGTCTCATAAAGGTAGATGACCGCTAGCAGTCGACTGGACCAAGGAGGGGGTGACCGATGGGACCCCATATTTGATGTTATTTAATTTCTTCATCTTCTTTAATTATTTTCATTTGAGATTCATTTGCAAAACTCCAAATATGAAAGTTGCTCAAAAAATGGCCAAGAACACAGTGGTGCAAGTTTCATGGCCAAATTTCAATGTTTGCTCAAATTCTATTTTTGGAGCCTTATTAATTATTTATTAACTACTGTTAATTTTATGAGGTGTTACAAGATTTTAGTAGTAGGGCTGATGTATAGCTATGACCACCAATGGTCTTGGGGGGTCATTAGCAAATATTGGGGTTATGCCCTAACAAATTTTGTTTCCTACTAGTGTGGAACCCATATGGGATACGCAAAGACCTCATTGTTTAATTAGTTGTTCATTTTTTGAAAGTAGGCTTGTTAACCTTTGGATAAATCTTTGAGAGGCATTAGTAATACAACAAATTAATTATAATGCCACATCTAGGGGCATCGGTCTCGGTAGCTACAGCCGATTGACTAGCGATTATGTTATGGTGGGCCCGCTTTGGGGATAAGGTATCATATGGCTAATGGAAGAAGTATTAAGTCATCGATTATTTCATTTAGGTAGTACAAAATCTAGATATACATGTATTTAGGCATATATAGTTATACCTCGGAGAAGGCTAGTGCAGACGGAATTACATGGAATAGTTGTGAATAATGGATATAACACTTAAACAGAAATTAACCAGCATAAATTAGTGTTATGGATAAAGTATGTAATCACTAGAACATTGTTTTGACCTCCTCCTCATTACAACCCATAATTTAGAAGGACAAGCTACTGGTGTAATACAAGAATTACAAATGGTAAAGTCTTCTCATTCATGCTTGACGTTGGCAAGGGAATCAGATACTAAAGGAATAATATTGATTCCAAGGTGGTAGACTTGGTTCGCATATATGATTTATTATATTTTTCTGTTCCACTGTGAGTTTATGTAAATAACTCTTTGATATACTTATGTTTATTATAGGTTACAAGAACGACAATCGGTACCATAATAGACTTGGGTTCAGATTTAGTCCAAGTTTTGGGCCCATTAAGATGCGGGTTGCTACATTTGGTATCATTGCTTGGGTTAGTTGATCATAGGAATTAAGATACATGAGAGAATGTATTTGGTTTTTAAACTTCTGTTATATATATATTTTCTGACTACTATGTTAATAAAGTAATCAAGAGGATATGAAAGCAATGGAAGATAGTGTTACTATAAATACTTATATTGAGTATACAAAGAAAACATAATTGAGCTTATAAATGCATGCCGAGTTAATAAATCTATGATTACGTATTGGGCTTCCAAGTCAGTGACGTAGAAAGCATCTAACATGAAGATATCAAGCCATAAAGGTTATCAAATCTGAAGCCAAAAAAGATATCAAGACTTTAAAACTGTAGAAATGGTATCGAGCTGATAAATACAGAAGTGTTTCTAAGAGGTGATATCGAGTCTATAAAATGATAAAGCTATCAAGCTTGTAAAGAAGTGGGGATAGTGAGCTTCTACAACAGCAGAAGGGATTTCGAGCTACTATAATGAGGAACGTCGGTTAATGTATAACAATGTAAGGGGGATATCAAACATATAATATTAACGAAAGATATCCAGTTTCTTAGAGATACTGAACATAAAACGTTAAGGCAAGATACTGAGTTCTAGGAGATACCGAACTTATAAATATGCAAGCATGTAAGCAAGAAGTATGCCAAGCATGAGAATATTGAGCCTCTATCAATTACTAAAAGATGTCGAATTTATAAGGATGCCGCACTGTTAAGAAGCATCGAACACCTAGTTACAACGAGGATATATCGAGTCTCTGTGGCCCAAATGATGTCGAGCCTCTAAAATCTAATGTTATAGAGCATGAAACAAAGGAAGGTTGTCAAGCCCCTATTGAAAACGTGTCTCAGATGCTAAGCCTAGCCATTATAAAATATTCCAAGCAGTAGATAATGCCGAACTTTTACGTGAATGATGAGATACAATACTAACAAAGAAGCCTAAGCACTTTACAAGCAACAATGGATGTCAAATGATAAAAGATATCGAGTATAGTCAGTTGTAAAAATTGCCTACATTAATATCAATTGTTACATGAGTTAGTGAGTTTCTACATATGATGTTGAGTTAGAACAAAAACGCCACTGAAGCAGGAATCAAGATATGAATAGCGAAACCCACCGATTTGAACCCGGGACATGTGTCAACCATCCAGCATGGTTAGGACCTCCATAAATTGAGCCTCTTGGCTAGTCAGATGAGGGCATTTAATTCTTTTCTCTACTTCTCATCAAAAATTGTATACCTTAAATTTATATGGGGATTTCTTGATACAGTAATAACTTTTGCATATAAGGGCTTGGACAATAAACTTTGCATAACATAATGCCTTATATGTGCATATAACTTATGTTTGGACTTGGACTTAAATTTGTACTCGCATATTGATAATTTGAAAAAGACTAGTTAATCCCTTGCCTAAATTAAAGTTCCCTTCGCATATTGACTTTCATGTCTGTTGACACATGAACAAAGGACTATGACTTATATGAACTGCCTATTTTGTCCATTAACTAATAATTAATGGACTATTGCATATTTATGTGACTTGCCTATTTTACCCTTGGATATATGGATTGAACATTTAAACAACTTCATGACCAATCTAAAAGTCCATGGGCATTATAGAGTTATTTTGAATAATATTATCTTGTGCATTGGTGTTGATCCAATTTTTGGTTTAACAAGCACATAAATATTTATAGACTATAAGTAAACAACATACTGCTAATTATTAACGATGAACTTGTGTTAAAATTAGTAATACTTTGGTTTTTTAATATTTGATATTGGATTTGTAAATTATATCTTTTGCATAAGTATGAAGGATGTCGGGAACGTCCCAAATGACATGCAAAGACACCTTACCATGAGAAAAGGTGTAGTACTATTGTGAATGAATCTTAAGGCTACTTTAAAACTAGATGAGGTGAATAGTGTTTTATAACTTATAAGGAATTGTTCTAAATTATTTCAACATTTAAATTCAAAAACATACACACACACACAAACGTCATAGATATATAAACGTAGTAAAAATAAAGTAAAACTAAGAGAGATGATTCCAAGAGATTTTATACTAATTCAGATTAACCAATCCTACATGTAGTCCTATACAGTGTATGTAAAGATTTCCTTTCCAATGCCTACTTTAAATAGGTAGCAAGCAAACCAGAATATAGTCTTAATTTCAAAACAATGAGATACACTCTCCTGATTTTCAAGTTTAGGTAGACTCTCTTAATTTAATCGGAGAAAAAGATCTCCCACTTGATGTGACCGAGTAACAAGTGCACCTACTTGATTTGAACGGGCAACAAGCACACCCACTTGATTTGAACGGGAAACAAGAAAACTCAAACAAATAATAGTAGAGAGCTGTTGATTCAAAATACAATTGTACTTTGGATACAAAATATTCTATAGCCCTTTTGATAGCACTTTGATCTTCGAATCGATGAGAGAATACTTTCACATTAGTGAGTAGATTATAAAAGGAATTCGAAGAGCATATAAAGTGATTTTATGAAATATATAATGAGAATTTGAAGTAAGAAGAAAGTAGTTAATAAAATTTGTTTTCCAGTCCCCTTTGTATAGTGTATAAAGGAATGTGTCTATTTACAAAGAAATGTAACCAAAATCACAACTATTCAAAATTAAAAAAGTATCTCCCCAACGGTCTATATATTGACATACATAGGTAGCCTATGTCGACATATCCATGTATTTTCTTAAAAAACTGGAACACTTTAAATGTGTTGCAAAATTCTGAACTCTTGTAAATTTATATAAACATAGTTTATAAATAGTTAATATACAAAAATACTATAAAATATTTACAGAAATATGTTTGAAAATAAAAGAAATATTTTGAATAATAAAATAAACATAAAGTAAATAATTTGATAAGCAAGTATTCAAAGAACAGATGGTTGTTATCCAAGGACTTTGATAATTTATTCTAATGTATACCGACTATAAACTATAATCTTAAACTCTTTGTGTCATTGTCCTTAAACTCATGTGTTCAAATATCTTGATCATCTCCAAATCTTGATCTCTACCCTTTTACCATCAGTCTTCAAACACGATTATCCTGTTCTTGTATAAACCTGTGTAATATTCTACAAAATATTCTATACAACTAGGAAAATTATCAGTATCTACATTTATATGGTTATTGTCATCAAAATCAATATTTATGGTATTAATAATCTCCTCCTTTTTGATGATAACAACCATGTAAATATATTTGTTATAAAATATAATGTAACTCCCTCCAAATTAGTTAACTCCCATATTTTGATTTTTCTTCCCCTTTGCCATTAACAAAAATGGATGATAGAAAATAAACTCTCCCTAAATATGATACACACACACACACACACACACACACACATATATATATATACATGCGATAATGTTATAGATAGAACCAAAATCAATAATAACTGAACAATAATATTTTAGAAAAATAACTATACAATCTATAATAATATCCATTTTACATCTTAAATTCTATATTTATTA
Source organism: Allium cepa (assembly GCA_030765085.1). NCBI lineage: Eukaryota > Viridiplantae > Streptophyta > Magnoliopsida > Asparagales > Amaryllidaceae > Allium > Allium cepa. The sequence goes on from CM060928.1 coordinate 596,526,677, forward strand.
ATTGCATGAAAAAGTACAAAAACTACTATAGTTGATTACACAAATATGACTAAAATGTACAGCAGATACATATTATTAGTATAAATTATTATAAATCAAAATTAGAAATATAAGTTAAAAATACAAATTACTACCTAGATTTTATTGGGAACATCGACCCATCCTTCAGCCAACATAGGATTAGCGTCGCTTTAGAGTTTGAGCACTTAGGAGCATTGCTTTGAACTTGTTTGGCGAAACTAGAAATGAAACGTCCAAGAGAATCGAATTGTTTTTCCTATTCTTTGATCATTTGCATTTGACTTAATCCAAGTGTTGTTAATTGCATAGAATAAAGCAAAGGGCATGTTTGAATGATTTAAGAGTCTACTTTGGACTTTAAATAAGTTTTCGACCTGAAGGCTTTGCATGTGAACCCTTTTTGATGAAATGAGATGTCTGGGGAGGAATACAATAAGAAGATGAATTAATTTCTAAGTTTTTCTAGAAGATATATGATTTTATAGAAGTGAAAGATTGGATTATTAACCAATCCCTCCAAAAATTAACTAACTTTTGAATTTCAAAATAAAAAAACTATCAAGTATATATCGACATATCTATGTCCTATATCTTAACATACATATAGAAGTTTGCATAATTTTTAGTGTTGTTATTGTTTTTTATATTTTGCACTATCTTAATTTTTGAATTTTGAAAAATATAGGAATACTATTCAGCAGCAATATTAAATTTCTAAGTGATTTTCATTAATACAAAGGAGAAGTACGTGGACATATTAGAAAATTACATGAGAATAACATGAAATAAAACTAAAAACATATAACTAAGAAATATGAAGATAGATGAAAGATCTAAAATGATGATGAGTATCCTCTAAGTTTCCTAATGATCTTCCCAAAGTATTTGTCCACTTTGTTTGAGTGAGAAGTGAACTTTTTACAAAAGAAACATTTAAGCTTCTTTTGGTTATTAAAAAGCTTTTCTTGGTTTTTAAGAACCGCTTTGCTGCAATAGCGAGATGGTTTATCAAAACTTTCTAGGGAAGTGTCTATTTCCACATCTTCCACTTCCTATGCTACCTCCTCTTTCCTTCTTCTTCTTCTTCTTAAAGAATCCCTTGCTCTTCTTTCCTTGCTAATATCTCTTCCATTTTTGGAAGAGATTCATAGAGTTCGAATGCAAGAGGAATTTGCATAAGAGAGAGGTTGGCTTTGTTAAAAAAATTATGAGGCAAAATGTTTTCACCACTTAGATCGATATCAAAATAATTGAAAATTCTAGTAAGATTCACATTATGGTAAAGTGTGTTCTCATGCCTAGATATTTCCTTTTGAACAAAGTCATCCAAAATCACTTGTGCTCATTTTATATCATACTTTCCAAAAATAGCAAAAGGTGCTTCGAATTTTTTTTGAGTGGGGACGTTGTAATATCCCGTCCTTGGTGTAATACTTTATTGTAAAATAAAACTCATTAGTTTTGCGTTAGGCCTATGATTCCTGCCTTTAAAACCTTACCCTTCATCGTTGGATTTATTTCCTGCCTTTAAAACTATACCCTTCGTCGTTGGAAAATAAATTGTGCCTAAATTCTCAATTACCATAGTTAATTTCAAAAGTGGAGGTGTCATTTCCACTACTTTTACAACCAAAAATTTAACCAAGAATTTCACAATCTAAAACAACAGTGGTATCTTTTACACTACTCCAAATTTGGTCTTTTTCTGCTTGAAAAAAGTTTCCATTCAAAATACCATAAAACATTTTAGCCAAATCGGGATAGCAACAAAAATAATTTTGATATAAATCGGATAAACCAAAAATATTATTTTCTGATGTAAGATCTTGTTAACCATAAGAAGAAAATTAATTAAAATTTGAAACCTTCCCGAAAATACTTTTCCATAAGTAGCATACTCAATATAAGTTGCAATGGACCATTGATCATTATGGAATTGAATTTTGATCTTTTTGGTAAGTCTAATGGCTTTGGATTAGGAAAGTTTGTTTGAGGAAGACATTTTCAAATTTTTTTGGAGGAAAGATAGCGAAGAATAAGTGTCAATCTTTAAATAAAATGTATGTAGAAGATGAGAGAAGAGAGAGTGAATAAATATAGAATGAAGAGTCGTATGTCAAGTGAAAAGGTGGCAATTCAACTTTTGAAATTAATGCAAGAGAGAGAATATCAAAAGTTCAAATTTTGAAAAGATTCTCTAAATTCTGTTGGGTAGCAGACATATCCATGTGACATATTTCGACATATGGGACGAAATTCCAAATTTCAAAAATAAGAAATACATATATATAAATATATTCATAAATATTTACTTATATATATGTATATATTAATATTAATATATACTTACTATTATTATTATATTCTAGTATAATTTCTAAAATAAAAATAATAAAATATGAAATGTAAAAGGTATTGATTTTGTCATTTCATTTGTCTCTTCTGATTAATCTTCTTTCACTGTGAAACACATATTGATATTTTCAGTATCTAATTCATTGTCACTAAATGTAGTATCAGAATCATCCAAAGTTGCATTGTAAGCTCTTTTTCTCTTTTTGAAAGAATCTATGTTTGGTGTTTCTTTGCTACGGGCAGTCTCTTCTTAGACGGCCAGATTCACCACAATCATAAAACATAAAAACATTTCCATTTTCATTATTTTTGTTTTTAATTTTACAAAAGCTGTCCATCTTTCTATACTTCAGGAATTTTTGAAATTTCTATTCATAAGAGCAATCTCCTCATCATTTCGTCTTCATCTGAATCTTGATCATCATTTGTAGCATTGAAAGCAACTGATTTCATTTCGGTTGCTTTATTTTCTCTTTTACCCTGCAACTATGCTTCATGGGACATTAGGTTACCAATTAATTCTTCAATTTTTAATAAACTAATATCATTGACTTCTTCTATTGCTTATTTTTTTTGATCCCATTCAGAAGAGAGTGATTTAAGAATTTTGTAACTTGATCCACTTCTAAGCATTTTTACCTAATGATACTAATGAATGAACTATATCCTGGAATCTAAAATACATGCTAGAAATAAACATACTAGCTTCATTTAGAAAAATTGGAACTGGTTAGTTAGCATAGAAATCTTAGTTTGTTTTACTTTAATAGTACCCACATGTGTAACTTGCAATGTTCTCTAAATATGTAGACATACAAATAGAAATACAACTAAATTCATTTTCATCCAAGGAGCAAAATAAAATATTGATGATCTTAGAATTATAGAGTACTTGTGTCTTTTGGTATGGTATCCATGTTGAGCATTCAGTTTGGAGTTCAGTGTACCACTCCTGTAATATTCCAAATATCTAAACCATTGGATTGCAAATAAATTTTCATCATACATGACCATTAAGTGTAATTACTACCATTAAATAGTAGGGGTCTAGCAGTTGACTGACCTTCTACAAAATTGTTAAAAAGCATAATACAGGTGTTACTAGCCATTTGTATTTTTCGAAAATAAATGACAAGTTTCTGAAAACCTAACGCTCTGATACCAAATGTGGAAAAATGCGTAGTACTATTATGATGTATTTTAAGGCTACCTTAGCGCTAGAGGGGGGATGGACAGTATTTTATAAATTACATGGATTTTTTTAAATTATTTCAAGATTTGAATTAAAACACAAATGATCAATCATAGATATATATTAACAAATATTCATAGATATATAAATGCAGTAACAGTAAGAGAGATGACACCAGGAGCTTTTATACTGGTTTGGATTAACCAAGCTTTCATCCATTCCTATATAGTATATGTACATTTTTCCTTTTCAATGCCTACTTTAAATATATAATAAGAAAACCAAAATACAGTCTTGATTTCAAGGCAACAAGATACACCCTCTTGATTTACGAGTTTAGGTTAGAGTCCCTTGATTTAATCGGGCAACAAATTCATCCACTTGATTTGACTAGGCAACAAGCACACCCACTTGATTTTAACATGCAATAAGCACATTTACTTGATTTTAACAGGCAACAAACACACCCAAACATATTAGTTGATTCTGAATACAAACTATTGTACTTTGGATATGGAATATCCAATAGCCCTTTTAGTAGCACTTTGATCTTTTAATTGATGAGATAATACTTTCAAATTAGTGAGTTGATTATAGAGAATGAATGTAGTAAAGTAGAGATTGTATTTGAATCGAAGAGTATATAAAGTGGATTTTGTGAAATATATAATGAGAATTTAGAGTAAGAAGAAAGTAGAGAAAGTAGTTAATAAAATTCATTTTCCGATCCCCTTATATATAGTATATGAAGGAATGTTCCTATTCACGAAGAGACGTAACCAAAAATACAACTATTCAAAATTCAAAAAGCATCACTCCAACAGTCTAAAAGTGTCAACATACAAAAGTAGCCTATATCAACATATCCATGTATTTTTTGAAAAATAGAAACACTTTAAATGTGTTGTAAAACTCTGAACACCTGTAATTTATTTAAACATAAATTTTAAATAATTTAATGTATAAAACTCTTATGAAATTTTTTAGAAATATTCTGAAAAAATAAATTGAATAATAAAATATAAATATAAAATAAATAATTTGATAAGAGAGTTTTCAAAAAACAGTTGATTGCTATCCAAGGACTTTGACAATTTATTCTAATGTATATTAATTATAAATAATAATCTTGAATTCTTAATGTCTTTGCCTTGAAACTCACAAGTCTTTAAATATCTTGATTATCTCTGAATCTTGGTTTCTAGTCTTTTTACTGATCTGTCTTCAAATGAGATTATCCTGTTCTTGTATAAACATGTGTAATATTCTGCAAAAATATTGATACAACTTGGAAAGTCATCAGTGTCTATATTTATACGGTTGTTGTCATCAAAATCAATATCTGTGGTATTAACACTTATTAGTATGTTCAATATGAAACATGTAAGAAGAATTCCTTACATATTGACAATATGAATTATGATACATGTTGTATTGTCTACACTTTCGTAAGTTGCTTATGTATTTGATGCATGAAGAAAATATCAAATCTAAATTAAGATCATTAAAATGGTAGTTCAAAGTGTTCTCGAGTATTTACGAAATAATAGAGAGTTGTTTACAGAAACAACGAACTCTTTATGAAAGAGAGTTCGGACTCGAGCTTCATAAGTCTTATCGACTATAATGTGTTAATATTAAATTCATGTTGAAACGTTAATTAAGAGGCTTTAAGTTGGAAATGTTCAAACGACAGGTTGTGGCTGATTCAATGAAAGGCTAAGTACATCGCCTTGAATAGCACCACATAAAAATAATGTATATAACTATAAATGCACAAATTTATAACCAAGCTAGCGGTGATTTATAGTATTAAGAATACTGCATCATTGTTACATGATAACAATGTAATAATAAGAGGAGACTAGAAGTCGAAAAACATACTTTGAATAGTTCCATATGATAAAGGTAGTTTATCAACATCGGTGAGAGTCGATTGACATAGTATTTAATTAAACCACATAGCAAATCCATTCACGAAGGGTCTAACTCTATCAGTTCTTTTCAAACTGATTAGGGATGGTATGGAGATTCCATGATTGATCGCAATTGCAAGTGGGAGATTGATAGAGTTAGGGTTATGCCTTAAGGGAAATTATGTAATTTGTTATATATATCTAACTCGATAACCAATCATGTTCGAAGTAAAAGGTGTTTTCTTTCTATTTTATACTTGATATAATATGTTATATTAATTAATTAATTTAGTTAAAAGTATATTTAATAGGAAATTTATAAATGATATGTTTTGTGATAATAGTTATAATGCACTGTAACTATTATAACTAGGCCAGTCTATAGTACAATAATGGGTGATTTTTTTTTTTTACCATTTTGGATCTTTATTGGGTTTATGAAATCTAACTTATCTAGAACATTTCTAAATTTCTTTTAAATAAAATTATTATTTTATTTAAATTTATAGTATAATTTTATTTACCTAGTTAATATTGTATTTTATATATATACATGTAACGTATGTAGATATTAGTTTCAAAACTATGTTTAAATTTCAAAACTATTTTTTTTACTTTTCTACCGAAATCATATTAGGTGATAATCTAACTTTATAGAATATTAAACATATTTTATAATGCATAAATATATAAATATAATTAATTCAGGTAATCAACTGGTTTAAATTACATTTAATAATAATATATAAATAAAAAATATTTCTACTAAAAGTAATATATATATATATATATGAAAACTATACATACAAAATTATAAAACTATATTTTATATTGAATACAATATAGAATTTAAATTGTAAAGCTTGTACGTAATTAAATTATATATATACACGTTAAATTAATTAAATAATAGTTTTTTTGAGCCATGGATATTATAGGCAGATGTATGAATTTTATTTATTAATTTATAAATATATAAGCATATAAACATACAACAAACCTGATTGTCACAATATATTGATATAATACAACGGTCACTTAACTAATATTGTAGAATATGATATATAAATATTAATTCAATAGAATATAACTGTAAATCAGATCATTACCTTATACCAAAGCCAAAAGCTTACACCTTGAAGTGTTGAAATGAACTTCTGAGTCGAATTCTAATTCTCAAGGTGCTATCTCCCAAATGAAAGACAACCAACTATCAAATAGTATTTTATTTTCTTTATTTATCCGAGCTTGTAATAATGGAGGAGAGGGGTGATGGGATCAGCCAAAATTGAGGGGGTGTGGAGGCTTCCAAAAGTTCTCCAATAAGTGTGGGTTGGGATGCTTATGTAGAGAAGGAACGAATACAAGTTGGGATCTAGATCTCTTACCAATTTTCCAACCCTTATCCATACAAATCTGGCCAATCTAGCCAATATACATGGCCACCCCTTATCTAGCACTATGGCTAAACCAAACAACCCCATATATGGGCTTCAAACCCATTTAAAGCCCGAACAAAATGTTTGGCATTTAAATCCGGTTTAAATGCATATCGATATCATACATCGATTAATATACCTATAACTTTATAATAATTTTCTTCATTACTCTTAGTTAAATTCATGGTAGCCCTCCTCATCCTCTAAACATTCCCTTGTCCTATCTTCTGCTCCACCCACTTCCCTTTCTTTTCGAACTGTCCTTCCCTCGACCCCTTTCTCCCCTACCTTATCAGATGATCCTCTCTCTCACTCTACCTTCCTCGACCCTTCGATTCCTCCCAACCCTCCTCCTTCCATTCCTCCTCCTTTACCTTCTGTTCCTTTTGTTTTCCCACTAACCTCCTCTTCCCTCCTGCCCCCTCTTCTCTCCCTTCCTCTTCTCATAGTCAACTAATATGGAATTCTATGCTCAAGAAGAAGCCACGAAATGCAAGCAAGTACATACCTGTTGACATGAATCTTTCCTTCTTTGGTAAAGCTTTAGTGCCCCCATCTGTTGTTTTGGATGTTGGTAAAGAAGTCTAGAGTGAATACATAGTATGTTTCTTTTTGTATAGACACCTTAAGTTACACAACTGTTATTCAACATATGAAGAAAATTTGAAAGCTCAAGAGTCATATGAAACTATGTTCCAGTTCCAACTTGCTAACTTGGAGGATAAGAAAAAAAATTCTTGAGGGTGGACGCTATTATCATGAAGAATAAAATGTTTCTTGTTAAGGAATGAGATCCTAACATCAACAAAGTTTGTGGTTCAATCAGACATGTTCCAATCTGGTTACTATTTTCTAACATTCCTCTTATTGTTTGGGCACCAATTGGTATAAATTAGCTTGCTAATAGAGTTGGTAAACTTCTTCGCTTAGATAGAAGCTTGAAAGACTTTATTATCAAAAATGTGTTATTGAAGTTACTCCCCTATCTTATTTGGTTCACTCATTTCCAATTTTGCTTTTTGACGGGACAAAATAGATTATTTATGTTCATTATCAATGGAAATTTGAATGTTGCTCCAAGTGTGCAGTTTTTGGTCATTGCAATAATATTTGGAGCAAGAATATGGCTTAAGTGGTTGATAGGGATAAAACGCAAATGATCCTAGTCCGAAATTTAATAATGAATCAAAGAAAATTGACATGATTAGAAGAAAGGTTGGAACAAGAAATGGAGGGAAAGGAGTAGAATGTGTTAAAAAAAACTAAATTTAAGCAAATAAGTCATTGAATCTAATAAAGAAAAGAGAGAAAATATGGGAGTTTCTGTGAGTAATAAAGAAATTAAGGAAGAAGAAATTGACATTTTCTGTCTAGATAACGTAGATCTTCAAGCCAACAACAAGATTATTGATAGTAACTTCAGTAAAAAGAATGATAATAAGGATATTTTGCAACAAAATAGCTGCCACATATTACAGTCTATTGAAGAGGAAGTGTGCATTGTTGATTGTGCATTAATTTCTAAAGTGCAAACAGTCAGTATAATATTTAAATCTAAAGCAAGTGATGAACAACGACAAGTTAACCTCATTGTTATTAATAATACTTTGGAAACTGATGTATCCGCCACTTTGCATGATCTTCTCCATTCCGTTTTCTTAAATGCGGTAAATGAAAAAGTGTTGATTCCTTATGATTCTAGAAATAATAAGCTGTGCATGCCTGCTGTGCACCCTGATGTGCATGATACCTTAAATGCATATATTCCTGCCTCATCTAATTCCCAATAAAATCACTCTTCCTTCATGCAAACTTCTCTCGATCCCATGCAAATAAACCCTAACCGTCATCTCATATATCAATCACTTGCACGGATCTACCTTATTCCAAAATTAAACTGCTACTGGTTGGCAAATTCAAACCGATTCCATTCCCTCTTCTCAACCTCTCTCCCCAAAGTCTCTTCCTATTTTCCCTCTTTCAAAGCTAATCAACTATCAAAAAACAAATGAAATAAAAAAAAATCAAAACCAAAGATTTTAATGAAGGCAAGGACTTCACTGTGGAAGACACAACTCCAAAATTTTACCAATCCAACTCGGCTCTTAAAAGAAGTGGAAGAATTCTTGCATCTCTCAAATATTAATAGTTTTTTATGTTAGAGAAAATTGGTTCGTGGAATATTAAGGGTTCTCATAAAGCATTCAAGCTTTCCCTGATCAAGCATTTTATCAAGCAACAAGATTTAAACATCATCCCTATCACTAAAACCAAGTTGGACCATGATTTAACTTATGCTACTGCAAAATTCATCAACCCATTCTGGAATCTTTTCATAATCGTGATTAGGCCCTATATGGGAGGTTCATGGTCTTTTCAAACCATGTTTCTTTCAATCACCAACTAATTTTATCCCACAAACAATTCCTCCACTTTCATGCTTTAAACTTGGCCTTCCTCTACTTCTATGTACTCTTTGTTTATGGAGAATGCTCTCCTACTTCCAGACAATCGCTTCTAAACTATCTTCCATACCTTAGTCAAGATACTCATGTTTGCGTCAAAATTGGTCACGAACCCCTGAAGTAGTGAAAGAACCAATGTTTACATACAGATCCACAATATCCAAGCCTGGATCTCAGATCCAGATAAAGTAAGAATGAAAATGAAGAAATAGCAAGATTAAAATGAGCAGAAAAGCAAAAAACACGAGGTTTATAGTGGTTCTGCTATCTCTGGCCTACGTCCGCTTTGAATTAATCCTTTTTATTTCCGTTCGTATTGAGATTATAGTTACAAGCCTTTGAAATTGATTAAAAAAATGACAGAGTTTTGTCTAGCCAAGAAGAAGAAGACCCCTTTTAAGTTTCCATAGGACTGCTATTTATAGGTGTAGATCCAAAAAAATCTGCCTCAAAACGTAGAATACCTTTTCTGTTGTGCAGATGGGCCCGCCAGGTCGATCCGAAGTGATTTTTGATCGATCTAGTTACAATTCATATCGATCCAAATTGTGTCCAGTCAAGCCGAGATCGATCATGAACATTCTTGAGCGCATAAGGAAGCTCCTGTGAAAATTTATTTGCATTTTGACTTGTAGAATGAGAGTTATGATTGATCCAAGTTGGTGTTTTCCAATGTAGGTTGACATCTTCATATCGATTGTTTTACCTCGATCCTCTTCGTATCGATTGTTCTTGGATCGATGAAGTGGAGTGACAATCGCATGTAGATCCACTTTTCATGCTCGCTGAACGCTTCATTTGCCCTGACCCTCTTCGTATCCATCGCTCCATAGCCTTTTGTATCCATCGGCATGTGCTGTTCATATCCATCGACCAACCCTCCTTCGTATCCACCCTTAGTGTATGTCCTTCGTATCGATCAATACTTGATCGATACGAGATGCTCATCCAGACCCCCTGTGACCACTGTTTCGTTCTTCGTGTCGATCCCAGCTTGATAGATACGAATTATGTCGCTAAACTTGTGTCGTGTCCAACCAAATCGATGCACATTGTATCGATACTAAAGCCATCGATACGAAATATGTTTCCATGCCTATCCTTGGTCGATACTAATCTATCGATACAAATCAGTTTCCCATGAACCTTGATCCATCAATAACTCGAGCATACGGGCCCCGTTTGACCCGAAATTGAAATTTAGCTTCTCTAAGCCTTGTTCATCATTCCCAATCGATGCGACCTTGATTGGAACTTGGTCTAATTTTGACGCTATCGATCATAGCCTTGTTTCTGATCGTTCTCCAATCCTTATATCCTTCCCTTTTTAGCCAATTTATTGATATCCTATCCGTGTCCAAAAGGCGGGGCAACACTTGCCTCCCCCCAAAACATGCCTTACGTTAGGATGGCATGTTTTGAATAGCTTTAAATCCATCATCCAAATTCTGTATTCCATCCATAGACATATCATCCGATTCATAATCCAATCCATTACCAAGCCATCATATCCAAGTGCTATAGCCATATCCTAGTCCAAATCCATAACTGCTCTGAGTCGACATCCAATTCCGAACCCAATAACCAAATCCTTGTCCAATTCCATAATCATCTAAACCCATCAACCGAGTTTCAACCCATCCATATCTAGAATCCAATAACGAAATCCATGGCCTTTTCAGGTCGATATCCAAATCTGAAACCGCTCCAGGCCCTTATCTAAATCCGGGACCACTCCAGGTCCACAACCAATCTTTGGCAATTCAAAGTCAAAATCCGAGTTCATGACTCTCCGAGTCTAAATTCAAATCCATAGACCTCACCGGGTTGTTTTATCAAAGCACGGGACCTTTTCGGGTCTAAATCCAAAGCTAAGACCTCTCCGGGTCATTTTATGTTCTCCAGCCTTGACTCCCCGGTCAAGGACTTTTTATTCTTCGGCCTCGACTCTCCAGTCAAGGACTTTTATATTCTTCAGCCTCGACTCTTCAGTCTAGGACTTTTTACATTCTCCGACCTCGAATCTCTGGTCAAGGACTTTTATATTGTGTTCGAGTCCATTCCATCGCTCTTCGACGAAGGGACTCGTAACTTGCGAATATTGACCCGTCTCTCCTGTTGGGACCGTAACCGCGAAACCTGTATTATTACATTAATCCAAATCCAATCAACACAAAGTCCAATTGACAAAAATAAAGTCCGTACAACCAAGAAAATCAAATGTCCATAAACCCGAGCATCATCTCAGTGCATGCCTAGGGACCGTCCACGATCTCGTATATGTGTAAGTGACTTAGCCATATCACTTTAGGGTTTATTACTTATTTAGTGCCATAAATCCATTCAGTTGATAACAAGCAGATGATGTTGCTTGGATCCAGTGCCATCTTCGCTTGAGGTGGGCGGTAGCCGCTTCTGTTCCATTGCCATAACTCGATTTCTTATGTACTACTACAAATGTCCATTTCTCACATGTTCCTCAATGATATCCTTTAAATGCCTGCAGTCATTCATGTTGTGTCCATTTAGATTGTGGAATAGGCAATGCTTTTTCAGTGCCTGCACTTGTTCAAAGGGTTCCCTTTTTATCAGCCTTTGATACTGGAGGCGCCGTCGAGTATCCAAGTAAATAATTTTCAGAGTTTAAGTCAAATCCATGTGAGAAGAGAATTTGGATTCCCTCTACTGCCTTTTCGATGTGTCACCGTTGTCGTTCACCTTCCTTTTGTCTCTATCATCTTTGTTTGAATCCTCCCTTGGTAGACCTCCACCTTTTGTCGTGTAAACTTCAGCTTCTCTCCACTCTCTCAGCATTTGCATCTTCCTATCGTAGAAACCTTTCTGCTTCGTGGAAAAACTCTCTGTAATCCATCGGCGGATCCCATTTTAATGATATCTTGAAATCTAAATCAACCGCAATTCTTGAGACTGCTGCCATCAAAACCATCGACAGATTAGGTGGATCAATGAAGCCACTGCCGCATTGAATCTGGTTAAGAAATCCATAAGTGATTCTCTCTTCCACTGCTTCATCAATGTTAAGGTCCTCATAATCTTGGGTCTCACGATATGAACTCTAAACTGCCTCATAAATCTCTCAATCAACTTCGTCCGTGTGCCGATAGAACAGCTTTCCAGTTGTCTGAAACATTGTGCTGCTATATCCGCCAAATACAAAGGGAAGCACCGAGCCATGATTTCCTCTGATGCCCCCAGTACATCCATATGCCTCATGTACCTCATCAAGTGAACAGCGGGGTCCCTTCTTCCATTATACATCTCCAGCGTTGGTGGTTTAAAATCTGGTGGATTCCTAGCCTGCCAAATCACAGGAGTGAAGGGACTCCTGTTCATGTCCTCCAAATCTCTATTCACCAATCCTCCCCTCATAGCCTGCCTGATCATGTCCACTAACCCGTCGTTGTTATCAAGTGGTAGCCTTTGTCTGCGATCTCCAACCTGCCCCCTGAGTACACGAAGGAATCCTGGAACCTTTCCTTCTGGGAAAGCATCCATATCTCGATCAACACCAAACTATGCAGTGCCATTTGGTATCCTTCCCGGAATTGAACCGATATGATTTGTGGGTATGACCTCGAGTGTAGGAGCTGCTTCTGCTTTGTCCTGCATCCTTTTCGCTCCATGCACCTGATCCTGGTTCTGAATTCTCTCCACGCTTGCTACTCTAGCTTGATGATCCCTCTTCCCAGCATTTCCTAAGTTACGTTCTCTTGATTTTGCACTCTAGCTTGTCCAACTTGTCGGAATAGGTTCTGGATCATCTCCTCCAGCCATTTCAACATTCCTTCCTGCATAGTATCCATCATCATCTCCATCTCATCTCTAGTGATGAAAACTAAGGTCTGATTAGCTCCTGAAGATGCGTTCTGACTTCCCTCATGCTGACTCCTTTCTGCCCTCTGTCTCATTGTTGATCGCTTAGCCATAGCTTCAGATCCAATCCTTTAGCTTTCCAAATCTGAACTCCAAATCCAATGTAGCGGGTGCTAATCCTTCTCAGTGAAAGCACCAAAGTGTTTACACCAAAATTGGTCACAAACCCTAGAAGTAGTGAAAGCACTAGTGTTTCACACAGATCCATAATATCCAAGCACAAATCTCAGATCCATATAAAGTAGAAAATAAAAATGAAGAAATAGCAAAACTAAAATGAGCAAGAAAGCAAAGAGCATAAGGTTTATAGTTGATCGGCTATCTCTGCCCTACTTCCACTTTGAATTGATCCTTTTATTTCCTTTTGTATTGACATCATAGTCACGAGCCTTTAAAATCAATAAAAAATGGCAAAGTTTTGCCTAACTAAGAAGAAGAAGATCCTTTTTAGTTACTGTAGGACTGCTATTTATAGGTGTAGATCCAGAAATATCCACCTCAAAACCTAAAATACCTTTTCTCTTGCATAGGTGGGCCCGCCAGATCGATTCAGAGTGATTTTGGATCGATCTAGTTATAATTTATATCGATCCAAATTTGGCTCTAGTCAAGCCGAGATCGATCATGAACATTCTTGTAGGCATAAGAAAGCTCCTATGAAACTTTCGTCGCGTTTGGACTTGTAGAATAAGTAAAATGATTGATCCAAGTTGGTGTTTTCCAATATAGGCTGACTTCTTCGTATCGATCGTTTACATCGATCCTCTTCATGTCGATTGTTCGTGGATCGATGACATGGGGCAACAATCGCATATAGATCCATTTTTCATGCTCGTTGATCGTTTCATTTTCCTTGACCTCTTTGTATCCATCGGCCCATAGCCTTTCGTATCCATGCTTCTTATCCATCGGCATGTGATGTTCGTATCCATAGACCAACCCTCCTTCGTACCCATGCCATTCATATTGATCCAAGCTTTGTTATGGATTAAATGAACATGACCGACACTAACTGTGTCTTTGTATTGATCCTCCGTGTATGTCCTTCGAATCGATCAATATTTGATTGATACTAGATGCTCATCCAGACCCCATGTGGCCACTGTTCCATTCTTCATGTCGATCCCTTCTTGATAGATATGAAGTATGTTGCCAAACTTGTTCCATGTCCAACCAAATTGAAGCGCATTGTATCAATACTAAAGCCATCGATCCGAAGTATGTTTCCATATCGACCTTGATCGATACAAATCTATTGATATGAACCAGTTTCCCATGAACCTTGATCCATCCATAACTCGAGCATATGAACCCCGTTTGACCCAAAATTTGAAACGTTGCTTCTCCAAGCCTTATTCATCATTCACAATCGATCCCACCTTGATTGGAGCTTGGTCCAATTTTGACGGCATTGATCATAGCCTTGTTTCCAATCGATCTCGAATCCTTATATCCATCATTTTTTTAGCCAATTTATTGATATCCTGGCTTTGTCCAAAAGGCGGGGGAACAACTCATCCTTAGATTATTCAAGGAGATTTCAACTGCATGCTTAAGTCTACTAATAGGCATGGTGGCTATCCTCTATCTCTCAATGCCATTGCTCCTCTTGAAACTGCAATTCACCACTCAAATCTTTTTGAATTCCCTTTTTAGAACCTGCCTTTACTTGGAATAATAAAATTAGGTCTAGGGTGAGAGCGTTTAGCTAAATTAATAGCACTATTTTCAACTCTTCCACCCTCGTCAAATGACCTAACATACCACTCAAGTTCACCCTGCAATGCTTTCTGACCGTTCTCCTATTAAGTTTCTTGTGGGGAGCTACTAATTAAAGGAAAAACTCATTTTCAATTTTTTAATTCTTGAACTAAAGAACCTGACTTCTAATGTATAATTCAAAATGCTTGGTCTGATAATTTTTTAGGTAACGATATGTTTATTTTCTAGTAGAAGCTTATAGTAGTTAAACAAGCTCTCATAGTTTGTGAAAAGGATAAATTCAGTAATGTTGACTTTCTATCTTCCTAGCTTGCTTTACAACTTAAAGAAGTTCAACTTTCTCTAATCCAAAGCCATCCTCTGCTACTCTTTCTACTGTGGAGCATGACCTCTTTGATAAATTGGATTTGGCTATTTCTTCTTAATTGGTTATGAAAAAATAAAAATTTAGAAAGGAATGGGATATTCTTGGTGATGGGAACACCAAGCTCTTTCATAAAACCCTAACTGTTAAAAATTCCAAAGTAAACATATTCAGATTTTAGACCAGCAAGGTATCCTCCACACTAATACCAATTCCATTAATGAAGCTTTCCTTTCCTTTCACAAGTCCTCTTTGGGTGCTACTAGTTTTATTGAGCCCAATCTTAGTATCATTGATAACCTTCCACTCCCCAAACGTTCACAAAGGAAGCATAACAAGATTTGTACTGAAATTTCAAATGAAGAGATTAAAAATGCCATTTTTCCATGAACAAGGATTCTTATGGGGGACCTAATGGTTTTAATGCAAATTTTTATACTACTTGCTGGTCTATTATCTCTACTGATCTCATTAAAGCAGTTTATAATTTCTTTAACCATGCTAAAATGCTCGATTGTATTAATTCCATAAAAATTGGATTAATTCTGATATCTAATAATGTTGATTCTGTCTCTAGCTTCAGACCGATCGCTTGTTGCAATCTTATTTACAAATGTATTTCTAAAATTACTGCAACCAAATTTAACCTTGTCCTGCCTTCAGTCATATCTCACAATCAAGATAGGTTCCTGCCAAATAGAAATATTCTTCACTGTGTCTTATTGGTTCATGAACTATTGAAGGTTACAATAGATCTAATGTCTCCCCAAGAGCCATATTAAAACTTGAAATCACAAAAGATTTTTATTCGGTTCACTTGCAAGCTTTGGTTAGAGTCATGACTAAGATGAACTTCCCTTGTCATTTTGCTTCATGGGTCTACTCCTTTTCTGGTGGGTTACTTTTCTAGTTCTAGAGGCATTAGGCAAGAAGCCCCATGTCTCTATGCCTTTTCATCATTACAATGGAAGTTCTTGCTTAATTAATTGATCAGGCTGCCTCCTCTAAAGTTTTTGAACTCCACCTAAAATACAAGAGCCCTAGGATCACTTCAATAATATTTTCTAATGACCTTATTATTTTCACCAAACCTATTCCCCAATCTCTCTAGAGCATCAACATTATCTTAAACTCTATTCACTCCTTCTTTGGATTACATGTTAATAATCTTCAACCTTCCATTTGCCGCATTAATAATGCTCAGTTTCAACCTTCCATTTTCTGCATTACTAATCTCCAACCTACTCCTCCCAGTTTTGATTACCTGGGTATCCCACTGTCTACTTCTAAACCTACGTTTTCAAATTGTGTCCCTCTCTTTAAGAAAATTACCAACATCACGAACATATGATCCTCCAAATTTACATCTCAAGCTGGCAGAATCACTATCATCAAGTCTATAGTTACTGCCATGATGGTTTACTGGATTAGAACCTTTATTCTTCAAGTTAGACTTATCAAGTAAATTAAAAGAGCAATCAATCATTTTTTATGGCATGTGGTCATATTCTCCAAGAAGATTGTTCATGTTGCTTAGGAAAAAGTTGAAACCAGCCTAAGATTAGGCGGGCTTGGTATTTGTAATATTGGAGTCTAGAATAAGACTGCTTTCTCCAAGCATGTTGAGAGTCTCATTAATAACAAAGACAACATATGGGTTAAATGGGCATCTCAACATCACACTATTAATAAACGTTTCTAGACAATGCAAGCCTCTCCTCTCTATAGTTGGATTTGGAGGGTAACATTGAAATTGAGTGGGTCTTTATAACCTATCATCTCCTGCAAAGATGTAGATAAAAGAGATGTAAAATTTTGGATAGAACCATGGGCTATACAAGGTCTCCTCCTATGTAATAATTTAACCTTTAATAAAAAAATGTCTATAAGAAATTAAGAAAGCTCTAATCAGATAATGGCATCTCAATCTATCATGCCCGAGCCTCCTCCTCCTCTTCCCCATTCTTCTTCTTCTTACCCCAAGGTGGTACAACCTCAAATCAACAGTGAGGGTTCCAACTGGTGAGGAACCGCCGCATAAGGGAGAAATCTCCTCTTCAATCTAAATCTGCTTTATCTCTCACCAAGAATATATATAATAATGTTCACAAAGAGCCAAGAAACAATTTCAGCAATCAAAAATCAAGACAAAACTCTCAGAATACATCGAATTCTACTAGCTGGTTATAGAACAAACAAATATACAATGGTGCAACTGCAAATCAGGGACAAATTATAAGCAACAAGGGATTTTCTCTCACAAGATATCATCTTGGGCAGATTTGATAAAAGAGGGAGGCTTCAGACATGAATATACCTGGAAGTATCAAGCACCTATAACCATTAGCAATAAGAAAATGGTTATAATTATTGAAGGGGTTAGTAAGAGAACAGAGTCCAAATGGGGCTACTCGGTGATAGTATACGTCTATGGCAGTAGTCCCTTTTATCATCATTTTAAAGCTTTTGTTCAAAGAACTTGGAATCCCACAGTTAATTTTGAAATCTTTACAAGAAACAATGGTTTCTTTATTATAAAATTTGTTGTTGAAAGTGATTGTGAAAAAACAATCAATGGAGGTCCTTACTTTTTAATGGAAAATTGATTATTCTGAAAAGATGGAGCAATAAGATTGCATTTGATAAAGATCTTTTAAACAAAAGTCCTGTCTGGATTTGTCTCCTAGAAATCAGTTTAAAATTGTGGGATTATGAAGATTTTGGAGCAATTGCTAGTACAGTTGGTACCCATCTAAAATTGGACGAACATTTACAAAAGAAACCAGGTTAAGCTATGCTAGAATACTGGTTGAAATCAATGCAAAAACGTATCTTCCAGAGGAAACATATATTACAATGCATGATGGAGAAACCATAGTGCAGAAAATTAAATATGAATGGATTCCTCCAAAGTGTGCAATTTGTGAATGTTTTGGGCATAAAACAGAGGGCTGTTCATCAAAAACGGTTTGGAAAGAAAAAGTGAAAGATTCAAACAACAATCAAGAAAAGGAGATTTCAATAGAACAATCACAAAGTAGTTTGGAAAAAAATCAAGAATCAATCAACAATGTTGAAAACATTTCGACAATGAGATCTGAGCAACAGGAAATTCACATTTTTGGAAAACTGGAAAGCTCTCTTTCAAGCAAAATTAAATTTTTTGAAAATATGAAAAACAAAAAATGTGACTTACAATCCTCTGATACTTCACAAGGGAAAGACTTACCAGATAAAGGTATGATAGAAATTGCAGATGAAAATCCAATTTCAAATATCTTTCAACAGCAAGCAGACTTAATAGAGGAGAATGTGGAAATCAACATGAGTACAGGGGAAAAAATGAACTCAGAAGGGAATACTGAACTCTCAAATCAGAATGGAAATTCAGGCAACGCACAACAAAATGTAGCATAAGACTTGATTCAAAAAGCCATAAAACTTATTCCAAAACCTCTCAATTCAGCAAAAAAGATGATTAAAAAAAGGAAGGAAAAAAAAACTTACAAGACATTTTTGCTCAAAACAGTGAAAGTAGCTGGGGAAAAGATGATTTTCAAGAAAAAATATATAACGAGAAATCCAAAATGGGAAGAGCATCTAAAAATTCAATGTAGAAAACCACTTAGAAGGAAGGGGGCTAAAGGCATTGAATACATGGAGGAGAAGAAAGACAGGGAGAGTTCAGAGGAATTCAATCCTAATCTCTCAATTTAGCAGTAGAGATATCCTTTTATGTATCCTAAATTTTTCTTATTTCTATTAATTATGTCGATTGTTTCTTGGAACATTAGGGGATTGAACTCTCCTAAAAGAAAATTAGACTTAAAAAATCTAACTTTTACAATTAAACCTAGTATTCTTGGTTACCTAGAGCATAAGCTTGAAGATACTAATATGGTAAATTTTCATTTCAAAATTTTTAGAGAATGGGCTTTAGTAAATAACAATATTATTGGGGGTTATGGTCGCATTATGGTGCTATGGGATCAGAATATCTGGAATTTAGATCATCACTTCTTAAATTTTCAATACATTCATTGTAAATTCTCTAATAAGGGAGGATTTCAAATTGAAGTAACTTTTGTATATGCTTCAAATGGTGAAAAAATTAGAAATTCCCTCTGGAATAATCTTGAAACTTTAAATAAAAATTTGAGCAAGCCTTGGATTATATTGGGAGACTTTAATTCGGTTTTACACTTTTTCGAAAAAAGGAGCGGTCTTCCAATCCTCTTTAGAAAATTGGAATTTCTTAATAATTTCTTACTTAAAACAGTTTTAATTGAACCAAATATAATTGAAAATAAATTTACATGGAAATCTGGTGAACTTAGAAACATTCATTGCAAGCTTGATAGAATCCTAATTAATCATAGTTTTGCTAATACATTTTCTAATTATCATTGTTCTACTCTTCCCCAAGCCACTAGTGATCATACACCAATTCATATATTTTTCTCTGCTAATCAAAATTTTAAGAAAAATTTACCATTTAGATTTGTTAATGGGTGGACTTTAGAAAAAGATTATATGGATTTGGTAAAAAAACAGTAATATCTCTCCTAATCAAGGCTCAGCTCAATTCAAATTCAGGAATCTTTTAAAAATTACAAAAGAAAATCTGAAGCATTGGAATAAAAATAGGAAAAGAAATGACATTAATACAGTTAGAAAGGAATGTGAGTCTCTCCAAAACATTATTGATAGTAACAGCTCATACATTTCTATAGTCAATCATTTTTTCCAATGTCAAAACAAACTCAATAATAGTTTGCATGTGCAAGCCATCAATATGAGACATAAAGCCAAGGTGGATTGGCTTACTAATGGAGATGAGGATAGCAAGTTTTTCTATGCCAAGATGTCTAGTAGAAAGAAAATCAATGACATAGGAAAACTACTAGAAAAAAATGGGAATATCTTAAATGATGTTTCACAGCTTGAGCAGTTAGTTGTCAAATACTTTTCTAATTTATATAATACTGTAGAGTATAAGAAGGAGTTCCCAAATGTTGAAATAAATTTATTCTTAAGGATAGTAGTAAGGATATTCTTCTTGCTCCAATTGTTCTAGAAGATATTAAAAATATTGTTTTCAACTCCAATGATGATAAAAGCCCTGGCTCTGATGTGTTTGGGGCAAAATTTTGCAATGTTCATTGGGAGGATATTAAATACAAAATCTTTGATGTTGTAAATGAATTTTTTACTACAGGAAAGCTATTAAAAAGCATAAATCATACTTTTATCACTCTAATTTCTAAAGTTAAAATACCTTTAGGGCTTGGTGATCATAGACCAATTTCGTGCTGCAATTTTGTTTACAAAATTATTGCTAATATTTTAAGTATCAGAATTAAAAAAAAAATTCTAAAATACGTGATTTTTGAAAATCAGTGTGCATTCATCCCTCGTAGATTTATTATTGAAAATAATATTTTGGCACATGAAATCATTAAAAGCTTTAACAAAGGTAGCAAAAAAAAAGTATGTACTAAAATTGATATACACAAAGCTTTTGACAAGATGAATAGAAGTTTTATTATTCACAAGATGAAACAATTGGGTTTTCATAGAAAATTCTGCAATCTAGTTCAAGAATGCATTGAAGCTGCTTCATATCCAATCTTGGTTAATGGTTTGCCATGTGGGCTTATTAAAGTAATAGAATTATTAGGAAAGGGGACCCTCTTTCCCCCTACTTATTTGTAATTGCTATGGAATTTTTAACTCTTCAAATGGAGGCTGAACAATTAAAAGGAAATCGCAAACCTATTAATACGGTTTTGCCTAATATCACTCATTTATTATATGCTGATGACTTGCTTTTTTTATAAATTCAGATTTAAAAAGTGCCAATACCATTGGAAAGCTTTTTGAAACTTTAAAAGAAAATGCAGGTCTTCAAATCAATGAGAGTAAAAGCAAATCTTATTTTAGCAAAAATTGTGAGAAAAAGGAGGAAATTCTTAACACTCTTAAAATTCAAGAAGGTCAACTGCCTGTCAAATATTTGGGACTTCCTCTTAGTACAATTCAACTAACTGACAAAGACTGCTCGAGACTTTGTAACATCATTCAAGAAAAATTAGAAAGTTGGTCCAGCAAACTTTTATCTATCGCTGGTAGAATAGAACTCACACACACTATCATCACGGCTATCATAATTTATTGGATTTAGACTCACAATATTCCAAAAATAGCCATGCATAAAATTGAAAAAATGTATGCTAATTTCATATGGAAAGGAAAGTATCATAAAATCTCATGGGATATTATTTGCAAACCAAAAGAGTTTGGTGGGATAGGGTAAAGAAAAATCAAAGATCTTCAGGAAGCCTACAATATGAAACTCTTTTGGAGATTCGTAGAATGAAAATCTCTATGGTCAAAGTGGATGAAAAATAAATATGTTAAAAACAAAAATTTCTGGACCATGCCATCAGAAACTCACAACTCAAGCTCTTGGAAAAATATTTTAAAAGGCAGAAATATTGGCATCAAATTATTGAAAAGAAGTTTCAAGGATGGAAAAAACACTAGCCTTTGGTTTGATCCTTGGATCAATGGAAAATCATTAGGTAGCTTATTAGGATGGAACAACTTGCTAAATTTGGAGATACAAATTTAAAAGTTGATCATATCATTCAAAATCACATTTGGAATGCAAATCTTCATCCAGCAACTTCAACTTTTAAAAGAAGTATAGAAAACATTAATATTGATCTAAACATGGCTGAAGACTGCTGGAAATGGAAAATCTCAAAGAAAGATAAATTTTCTTTTAAATCTACTTATAATTTTTAAAGGGTTTTGAAACTGAAATGGATTAGCATTCTGTCATTTGGAATAGAGCTAACTGCCCAAAAATGGCACATTGTGCCTACTTTTCTCTGATGAACAGACCGCTAACCAGAGATAGATGTAACAAATGGATTAAAGACAATGAATTAGAATGTCTCCTTTGCAAGAATGATAAAGAAACAACAGAACATCTATTTTTTGATTGCATGTTTTCAAGACATATCTGGCATATTGCCAAAAGCAAGCTCAAATTTAGCAAAAATATTTCAATTCAAAACTTCAAAGAGCGTATACATCACATCCTAAAAAACCTCAAAACGAAATCAAAAAATTCAAAGAAGCTAGCATCATGCTAACTATTGCCATATACTATATATGGAAAGAGATGAATGCTAGACTGCATACAAAAAGGAAACAGATTCCATTCAAATCTGGAAATGCATTGAATCAAACTTACAAATCTTAATTCATAAAGATTGCAGAAAAGGAAAATGATCTCACCAAATATTCTCAGATAATAATGGTCATGAAGATCTCGAAGCAAGAGTAGAATCATACTTACAGAATGGGAAATTCAATAATATTATTCTCCATGGCAACTATCCCCAGTTTAACAACCAGAAGACTTTATATTTAGGGAAGGATACTATTAGCGACAATACTTCATTTACTAAAGGCGGCCATTTCAGATCCAATACCAGAGGAGGCGTCTGCAAGGGAAGTAAACAAGATTTAATTAAAAATATTACTACTACTAATAATAATAATCAAAAATAAAGTTCTAATATTTGCTCACCTGATATTGGTAGGAACTAACGCTCAGCAAGTAAAGAGGCATTGAAACTGAAGTCTCCCTTGATTCAAGACAAATCAAAGCAGTTAGATCTTAATATGCAAAGGATCGACAATTTTCACTACATCGGTAAACTGAATGGAAAATTTATCACGTATCTCAGTGGGAAATGGGGGAAAGCAGTAATTTTTCCAACAAAGTGGAATGTGAGACAGCTAAAGTTGCTGAAAGTAGCAAGTTTTACTGCATATCCGACCTCCAGATTGAACCAAAAGCTTAAAACATCTCCATAGGCAACGAGTTTCACTACAATTCTAATCTCCAATAAGAATTGGAAGTCAATAGCAACAAATGGAGTCATAAAGATCGCAACTTTGCAAAGTATAATGAAGACTCAGAGACAACTAGCATAGTAAACGACAATTTGAGAGAGCCTCATGATATCGAAAGCAATCTCAACAATTCGAAAGAGATTCTTTCTAAGCAAACTTTTAATAGTAATCACAAGGAGGAAATGAAGATATGGAAGCCGCCATAGCAAGAATCTCCCTCGGGAGTTTGCCATTTTTAAGCTTTTTTGTATTATATTGATGGAGGCGTTGTTGCCTTGTGAATTAGGGTTAGGTTTCTTTTGAATTGTTTCTTTCGGGTATGTTATCATACTTACCCGAATATCCTATTTTTACTTTGGGCCCTTTTATCTATCTTTCGGAAATTTTTTTTAACCTTTAATGAAATGCATTAATCTGGAATTCCTTTGCAGGCCAAAGCTACAGACTATATCATGAATGTTGGTTATCCCTTCCATATTGTAGCAATGTTATGGTTAGAAATGTATAGGTAGTTATCAGTCAGGTTCATCACTCCTTCTTTGATTATAAATATGCATGGACTTGTAAGAAAAAACCTCACTCCATAAAGCTTGTTTAAAAAGCATTAATAATCCCTGATCTTGAAAGGTCTTTCCTTAGTTCAGAAGAATTTGGAACCCGGTTAGTACTCTTAAGAACAACCTTCTTCTGTGGATGGTAAATCAGAATGTTTTGCATACTTTAAGCAAAATGCAGCATTTTGCTCTTATTAATAGTTCCGATTGTTTCTTTTTTAAGTAAAAGTGGACGACACCCTGTGTTTATTTTTCAACTGCTCTTTCACCTTTATTCCAGCGAGTTGGATTTTACTGAAATGCAATATGCACTCCCCCTCTTGGGATAGTAAATTTGGAATGGGACTACATCATCAAATCGACTAGATGGAAAAATGAACAAAGTCTTGCATTACTAACCATTCTAAAAGTATTTACCTACTAGATTTGGAGAGAAAAAAATGATAGATGTTTTGAAGGGAAGGAAAGTAATTCAGCTACTTTGTTTTGCTGGTTTGAATGAAGCCCTTATCAGCGCTTTTAAAAACTGCTCATTTGAGTTTAGCTCTGACATTATTAATTGCTGGAGTTAGCTCCTTTGTCTTATGTGTTTTTTTGTTTTCCTTCCTTTGTCCGTGCCGTTAATGTTTCTATTGTTTTATTCTCCTTTGTATTTTTTTCCTTTTTTTGGAGTTTCAAGCATGTTAGTTTACTCCTTCTCTTTTATTTGTTTGTTTCTTTTTCAATAAGACTAGAACAGCCAGTATAATACCCTGCTAGTTTTACAAAGAAAATACATTTTATAATATTTTTTCATCAAATAAAAACACAATTTATAACTAATATTTCATAAATATTAATTAATTTATAACAACTATAAACTAATTAAATCGCGGTTAAGGATTATTCAAAGATTCGGTTATGTGGCTCTTAGGGTGTAAAGCTAATCAGCAATTAATATCGAACTATTTGAAAATTAACACTCACACATCACTTATAAGGTGGTGCGATATTTTGGCTAAATTTATGTCTTACTTGGTTTCGGTGGAATCCAATTTTACTTTGTTAAGTATTCCCAGCTGTTACTATTATTTTCACCAATTTTATCAAAACCTTTTCACTTTGGACTTATGAAATTTGGTGATAGTCAAAATTCCAATATCGTCCATTTTCAACTTTATAGTTCAAACACAGACTCCTTGGTTCAATAACAATACTTATAATTAATCGAACTACTTTGGTTAAAGATTTTTATTTTATATTAACTTGAGTAACGGTGATATAACTCCATATAATTGAGGATACGAATCCTCTATTGAATAGTGTTTAACTTCCAATACTTCTACTTGACCCATTTATGGTCATTCGATGGACATCGGGTCATGATTTGACTATAATCAAAGAGGAGCATTCATATTGAAGGTCAACTGTTTTCTCAAGTCGAGAGAACTTTGTAAATTAGTTACATCGATATTTTATGTTTGACCTTAGTTATATTAACCAATAGAAAACTATCGAGTGAGTCATTCCATGGTTATCCAGTAACTATCAGCATGTAACCTCTCGGTGCCCATAATAGTCATAAGTAATACACTGCCTAACATTTGAAAAGCGTTATGTACTCTTGTCTCAATGGATGCATCAATATCCAGTTTCGATGTATCTTGGCTAGAATATTTAAAATGATGTGTTTACTACATTGTGATACAATACTCCAGATTATACATATTTGTAATTATTATCACAAACACTCCATTTATAAATTTTATATTAAATATAGTTTAATTAAATATTTAATTATTTATAACACATTATAACAAATATATGACATAAAGAAAAACACCTTTATTACGAATGAGAATTGATTACATAGTTA
Organism: Allium cepa; assembly: GCA_030765085.1. Lineage (NCBI taxonomy): Eukaryota > Viridiplantae > Streptophyta > Magnoliopsida > Asparagales > Amaryllidaceae > Allium > Allium cepa. The sequence continues at coordinate 596,552,386 of CM060928.1, forward strand.
ATTAATTTACAGTAAATTACAAAATTACCCTTAGGGTATACTTCTAACTCTATCAATCTTCCACTTGCACTTTAGGCCAATTATGAAATTTCGTGTCAATCCCTTTAATCAACTTCTCGAGAGCGGACCGAACTAAACCATTAGTGAATGAATCTGCTATGTTGTCCTTAGTATCTACCCTTTGTACCACGATCGCTTTCTTCTTAACTAATTCTCGGATGAGAAGGAACTTTCGAAGAATATGTCATGACTTCTTATATGCTCTAGGCTCTTTTGGGATCTATATCGCCCTATTGTTATCATAGAACAATGTTATGGGAATCTCGGTATCGAGAATCATTTCAAGCTCACTCAAATTTTTTTGCATCCAAACTACCTCTTCAGCTGCTTTATTGAGGGTGATGTACTCAGTATATATTGTTTCTTGCTTATAACTTTTCCAACTAATGGCTCCACCGTTAGGTGTAAAGACATAACCAGACATCGATTTACCATCATCTATATCAATTCGAAAGCTAGAGTCCATATACCCCTTCATAAGGATATCTCCATTCCCATATATAAAGAATGAGTCTGGAGTATTTCTTAAATATTTTAGTATAAATTTTATAGTTGTCCAATGTTTTTCTCCAGGATTCGACTGGCATCAGCTTGCATATCCTAATGTGTATACCACACCCGGTCTAGTACATAGGATAGCGTACATTATGGATCCTATGGCTGAAACATAGGGCATCCTCTTGATACGCTCTCTCTCCTCATCGTTATGAGGAGTGTTTTTCTTCAAAAGGATAATTCCAGATTGCGTTGGAACGTTTCCATGCTTGGAATTCTCCATATTGAACCTTTTCAATATAGTGTCTATGTACAGGGATTGGGACAATGCAAACAGCTTCTTAGATATATTTATATAGATATTTATACCTAGTATATAGGCTGATTCTCCCAAATCCTTCATTAAGAAGTTCTTGGAAAGCCAAGCTTTCACTGATTACAATAACGAAGTGTCATTGCCAACCAAAGGTCATCGACATATAGCATTAAAAACATGATGGCATTGCCCTGTTCCTTTCTGTATATGCACGTTACCTCTACGTTCTGATAAAAACCAAACTATTTGATTACTTTATCAAAATACTTATTCCAACTCCTTGAAGCTTGTTCAAGTCCATAAATGGACTTTAACAACTTGCAAGCCTTGTCTTCACTCCCACTGATAACAAAACCCTCGGGCTGCGTTATGTAGATGGTCTCTTCTAAATCACCATAAATACATCTTCATATCCATTTGCCAAATTACGTAGTCATAGAATGATGCAACGGCTTGCATAATCTAAATGAAATCAAGCATGGTTACAGGTGGAAAAGTTTCATCATAATCGACACATTGAATTCGATGAAATCCTTTTGCAACCAGGCTAGCTTTGTAAGGCTGTACTTCTCCATCCACATTTACTTTTTTTAAATGCATTTGCATCTGATTTGTATTATCCTTTCAGGGACATCCGATGAAGTCGTTGATTTGTTTTTGTACTTGAAATCCATCTCAGATTTCATTTCTCTAAGCTAGAGTGTAAATTCTTTACTCTGCGGTGCCTGTTGTAGAGGAATGTCGTCAATTTAGACACAGTCCCGTTTCTCGCCATCCACGAGGAAAGCACAATATGTCTCTAGTCTGCGAGATTCCCTACAAAACTTCTAATAGGTTATGTGTTATCGTACACTGGTGAACTCAATTCTCCCACTGTTTTAATCTTAGTGTTAGTGTCTCGGATCTCCTCCAAGTCTATAATTTTGTTGTTAAGTTCTTTTGACAGTAATTCCTTTTCTAAAAGATAGTGGGTGTGGAAACAATCACCTTTTATTTCTCTCTATTGTAGAAAATGTATCCCTAGAATTCTTGGGATATCCTATAAACTTACACAAAATTGATCTCGCCTCAAGCCTATTAGAACCAACGTTCTTAACTTAAGCCAGGCAACCCTACACATTCAAGTAATTAAAGTAGGGTTTCTTCCCATGTCACGTATGGCATCTTAGGCATAGATTTAGTAGGTACTAAGTTCGACGTATGCATTGTGATTTATAGTGCATATTCGCAATAGGACAGAGGCAAATCAGCTTTACTCATCATGGAACAAACCATATCTAATAAGGTTTGGTTCCGTCACTCTGACACATTGTTATGTTGCGGAGTATAGGGTGGAGTAACTTGAAAGATAATCCTATTATCATTTAAGTATTGGAGCTCTTATCCAACATACCTTCCTCCTCGATCAGGTCGTATTTGGTTCGTCTTCATTCTTATACTCCTTAAATTTCTCACAGACATCAGAATTTTTCTTCATAAGATACACATATCCTAGTATCGAGAAATCATCCATAATGGTAACAAATTAAGAACTATTATTTTTGGTTACTACTGGTATTGGGCCACGTACCTCACTATGTACTAGCCCTAAGAGTTCATCAACTCTTTCATTGCTCCCACTTAAGGGGTGCTTGGTCATTTTTTCTTTAAGACATGACTCACACATGTCGAATGATTTAAAATCAAGTGATAGTCGAAAACCTTTAGTTTTTATTTTTTGTAGTCTCTTCTCACTAATATGACGTAGCCTACAATTTCAAGGATAACTATCATTTGTATTTCTACTAGAATTAAAACATACATAATTTGTATCGATCATATAAATGTCATTTTAATGAGAACTATTACAAACTTTGTTTCCATTCGAACTAATTTTCATAACATTATTTAGATAATAAAATATATATTCAATCTCAGACAATTTAGAAACAAAAATAATTCCACAAATAGTATTTTAAATAATATCATTTATTTAATATCAAAACAAAACTACTAGGAAAACATAAACGAAATCTCCTACTGCCGTTGCATCTACTATAGACCCATCAGTAACTTGGAGTCTCATTTTTCTTTTTGCCGCAAAATGCCAGTTCTTAAGCCCCTGTAATGAATTACAAATGTTAGTTCCAGATCTTATATCTAAAACCAGGACATTTTATTGATTAAAAACTATTTTGAATCATAAGTATACCTGATGGAGCGGTTGAATTGTTCTGCTTCTTTTCTTTCACAATTTTAAGATAGTCATCATAGTTTCTCTTCTAGTGTCCATTCTTATGACACTGTATCACTCACCCTTTTACATCAACATCTTTCTTTCCTATCTTACTTTTATTCTTACGATCTTTTTTTCATATCTTTGAACTGTTTGAGGATGACGTGCCATCTTTTACTATAAGCACAGTCGACTGATCCTTAAAATATAACTCAGTCGACCTCAACATATTGAGGAGTTCAATGAGATTCACATTCATATTGTTCATAGTATAATTCAATATAAATGGTTCATACTAAGGGGTAATGAACCTAGGATCAAATCAACCTGTAGCTAATTGCTTATAATCACGTCCAATGATGCATGTTTATCAATATAATCCTTCGTCTTCAACATGTAATCATCCACCTTCTATCCTGTTTTTGTGACGACCCTGACTCGACCTTCGAAAATCGACAACCAAATACATCTCCCGTATTCGAATGCTGTAGATTCAAACGTTGAGTCTGGTTCACCGAAGCTTATAACAACGTTAGGTGAATAAAATACAGCGGAAACAGAATAAATTATTTTATTGATTCACAAATGGCTACAACAATCATAAAATTGAAATGATCAACACTATCAGAGATAGATACAACAGCGGAAATAATAAGACAGCAACAGCAGCGAAAAACAACATCTTCAATGCTAAAGCTCCAAACCAAAAGCTCGAACCACCATCAAGCTGAAGTAAGCAAACTCGGTGCAGAATGTTGAAGTGAAACAAATGCGATCCCGAATCAAAGATTGAAGGCTATTAAATCTACATTTACTATTTGATGATCTGAAAACCTGACTCTAGGCTGCCCTTGTGGAAAATTGTGGGCACCAGAGTTTAGAAAGAGAATAATAAACTCCAGGTCAGTCATGGGACTGGCGTGAGCAAACAAAAAACAGTTGTTTTGAAAAAAAGAAACAACAAAAGAAATAAAATAAATTCGCTAAGCTTTTTGGAAAATGAAACTACCATAAGTCCTCCTGCCACACACACAATGTGATCGCACAATTGGAGGAGATTTCTCCTTATGATACTCAAACATGCTTGATATACAAAATCCTTTTGATATTATTATTAGTACATAGTGTAGAAAACATTTGCAAGTATAATACTAATCTTAGCCAGCATACGTACCATTATAGTATGCCTACTATAGCTATAATGTTAAGTGGAAGGTTCTACAACTAAAATCGTACAGGGCGTGTATTGGTTGATTGGATTTCCAACAAATTATTAAGGCTAAGGAACTTCCTTCACCGAATGGGTACGCCTCTGGAGGGACGCCCCGAGAACCTAACTGGCTCTCCGCCACACAAGGTCGGGTTACTTCTGTAACTAGGTAACTAACTGTTATGAGTATGCCATCCCCCGGTCGTCACCGACCTTTATCCGAGGCCTCAACACCAACAAATTCCAACAACCATATAAGTTAAATATCTGGGCTCCATACCATGATATCACTTTTTATCCATAAGAAAATGCACATACCCTAAAGGACGCGACCCTCATAACCTTGCTGCATCCTTATTGTTTCGACCATTTCTGGGGTGTGAGGTTCGACGAAATCTCGTCCACAAAGCTATGTTTTTCACAAAAGTCATGCTTCGATCAACAAATGATCATCAACATTTAACATGCCACATTACCAAATTGGGAATATATCACTAGTAACCATCAACTACATAACCTATGAGCTCGTACGTCTCAGAAAAGGGTGTTATGCTAAGAGAATAAATTCTCCACCACCAATCAGAAATGTATTTGATAGAAACCAACTTTACATCTCAAAGTGTAATGTCAGACATACGTCCATACAAGTCTATCCTTGGTCTGAATGGAACCGAAGGCAATTCAAAGAAGCCCTTGCAAATTTGGGTATTCACAATCCCGATCAGACTCCCCATCACATATGAAGATCTCTATACCGAAGCAAATCAGTGCAGAGTCATTTGACAGGTAATCCTATCATTCTCAAAAATATCCGATCTTAACCACCATCTTCAAATGCAATCCAATTCGTCATATCATTATTCGGAATGGGTTTGATGACATAAAGTCCTCTTCCGGCTAAACCAAACAATGAGCACTTAATTTTAAAAACATATGGATAAATTTGGGATCCTAGTTAAGTCATAACCTTAAGCCCAAAACCTTTCCTTTCGAATGGTTTAAACAAATTTTCACTCTAATATTTTTAAACAAAAGATTCACCCTTTAAGATTCTCTTCAGTTTGAAACAATGTTCACCAAATCTTTAACAAAGATTTATACATAATTTTCAAAACTATTTTCAATTTGACTAACCCCAAACTTGAAATCCTTTCAACAAAATTGGAAATTCTTTCGTTATATGAAAGCCATTATTATTTGAAAACAAATGCTTTTCATTTCGGGAAAATCCGACTATATTTACTTAAGTTATAGCCTTTCAAAGTATACATTGCGAAACTCAGCGAACTGCCGTATTCCCAGCAAGTTCTATATGAATTAAATTCAAAAACAGTTTATTTAAAATGGTTTTAAATCTATATATATTGTATAACTTGTATAACTCCTTCAAATCATTATTTCCAAAATAATTCCAAAACTTAAATAAGATATATTATATTCAAACTAAATTTCAATTTCAAAACTTACTTTCCAAAAGCTTTTCATATTCAACTCAATTTCACTTTCAAACCATTTGGATTCAAAATTAAACTTTTAAACAAAATAATATTTAAATTCAAAATATCTATGACTTAACCGATTTCTGATGAAATCCATATTTGTGTGTGTTAAGTGTAGTCCAGGGGTTTTGCACACAATAATGACATATCACAACCATTATCAATTCAAGCACAACAATATCGATAAGCGGTACAATCCGATAACGCTTATCTTTCACTCACAGATAAATAAGTAAATTTATCACAGATAAATAAATCACAGTTCATAGCTCAATTCAAAGCAATTATATCACATGACATCACATATCAGAAATATCAAACAATTCAAAGCATTCAGTAGAATCCAATCGTTCATAAGCAAGATCAATTTAAATTAATTACTTATGAATTAATTACCAAACCTGGCTTAATTAACATTAAGCAATTACAAACCATTTTTGATTAATTAACAAATTTTATTTATCAATCTTAATTATCCATCTTAATTAATTATCCTAAATTTATTAATTAATTACCCTTAATTAATCACATGAATTAATTAACCTTAAGTTAATTACATTAATTTATTAACCTTGAATTACATTAATTAATCATCCTTTAATTAATAATTAACCCTTAATCACTAAATAATTAACCTTTAATTATTTAATTATTCTTTAATTAATTATCCTTAATTAAATACATTAATTAATTAACCCTTAATCATAAGATTAAGTAACCTTTAATCACTAATTAATTGTCCTTAATTACTTCCATTAAGTAATTATCTTTAAGTAATCAATTACCTTTAATTGCTTTCATTAATTAATTGACCTTTAATTAATTAATTATACTCAAATTAATTACCTTAATTAATTAATCACATAAATTCATTATCCTTTAATCATAAATTAATTAACCTTTAACTAATCTAAATTAACCTTTAACTAATCATATTAATTAATTTAATCACCTTGATTTAATAACATTAAGTAATTAACAATCCTTTAATTACTCCTATTTATCAACCCTTAATTACATTAAAGTAATTGACCTTTAAATGATCATATTTAACTAATTAACCTTTAATTACTTTAAAATTTCAATCTCTGAAAACTTGTTTGAAAACTTGATCAATAGTTTTATTTAAAACCCTTTTTAAAAATTTATTTAGTAGGATTATCACTAACAAACGAACTTAATGATAAATTTAATTTATTCAAGATAAAATAAGTTATATATATATATATATATATATATATATCTTATCTATGTAAACATTTATTATTTAAAAGAAATTGATTGAAGAAAATCATTTTAAATTTTTGATTTTTTTTAGCTTTAAACTTGCTTCAATTAAAACTTGGTTAGTAATTTAGCCTACCCAAGTCTAACCCGAAGAAATCTCGAGACAAAACCCGAGTTACCCCTCACATCAAGTCGACTTCAAGCCAATCCTTGCATTTACACGAGCATGAACCCGAGAAACTCATCCTCCCCGATCATCACAAAACACCTAGATACATAGACGAACACATATGCACGTGCATCACTGTCTTGATCACCTCCGGTCACTGCCGCAACCTTCATCATGTCGTCGACAACCCCTACGAACGCTACGGCCACCCATATCCTTTCAACAACATTGAACTCGAAATCGAGCTACCCAACACATCCTGGAACAAAACTCTGATCAACACAAAAGATTCGCCCCGCCACCTCAGGCCCCAAGAGGCCATGCAACTCCAGCCAGAGCTTTGTCGAACTTCTATGCTTTGATTCCACCAGCTCCGGTCGAGACCGATTCGACTTTAACGACGCACTTGCCTCAAGAACACGATCGACCAAAATCTGGGTTTAAACCGTAAAACCTCGCCGCGCCATCGCCACGATGATCGGAAAAATATCCGATCATTTTTTCCTAGCTCGACAATAACCCAAACAGAAGCAACCCCGACCCTTAACAATTCACCGATCGCCTGAAATTTGTCAAAACTCAATTCTCGTTCATCTTGCAAATTCTCGCGATTTACTAAACTAAAATTCATGGTTTTTCTTTTAAATATCATAGTTTCCAAAAGCAAAACATATTATATAAGTGAATCAAGTAATTAAGATACTTAACTTTCGACATATATTTGGTTTACAGTTTATCTTCTTCTCGGACAAAAATTACTTTCATTTTCAACTTAAGATTATTTTTAAAACTTCAATCTTGATTTTACAAACAATTTCTATTTTTACTTTGAAGCCTAAAAAGATTCAGAGGGAGAGTTTTAAGATTTTGAACATGTTTAATTCTTGTAAACCTGGAAACAGAGATGTATACATGTTCAAGCAGACATGCATAGCTAAATATATACATATTTGTATATACACAGACATATTTACATACATTACAACAATTTTCACAGCTTCACTTCACCAAACAACAAATTATATACCAGATTAAAGAGTTTTCTCACCTGGAATGTTAAAACAGAGGACATGCTGGAATTGCTTTTTTATTGAGTTGATTTGAATTTGAAAATCTTTAAGTTGCTTGCTAATCTGTTTGAGATGTTCTTGGATTTGAACTACTGCTTGCTATTGATTCCTTGCACTTAAAATTGCTTAGGTTTTAAATAATTATTTGCTTTGATCTTGAATCTATTCAAGATTTGAATTTTGTAGAAGAATCTGTTTCCAAGTTTGAAATCTTGTGAAGATTTGTTTGATTTTGATTTCCTTTTCTGGTTTGCATTTAAAACTTTTCTCAGGTTTTTGATTTGAGAAATGAATATGAAAGTAAATATACATTAGCCTGGTTTTCTTTCTTTAATACATGTTAATTAAAATTTAGTTTAAAATAAAACATGCATTTGCCACTTGTTAATACAAGCTTACACTTGTTATGTATGTTGTTTTCATTCTCACAAATGTCATGTGCAATATAATTTATGTTTATATCCTTATGTTAATTTATTTATAAATTATGTTTTGAACCCTTAAGTACTTATGTTTTATTTCTTAACATATGTTTATGTTTTCCAAATTATTATGTTTTAAATGTTATATATATATATATTTATATAACCTTAAAGAAAGTGATTTTAAAACTAATTATGCTTTAATAAATAAACATACATATCTATACTATAAAATATAGAATTTAGTTTTAAACAATTTTTTTTTGAAAATTATTTATATCAAATTCAAAATATAACTTTCAAAATATATATTACATATGTATATTATAACAAATTTTTATTAATTTAGAATATAGTGTTTTCAAATCCAATACATTTTTAAAATATTTATTTTTTGGATTTTCAAATTTTAAATTCTATTTACATTATATATATTTATATAAACAACATATGTTATTTATTTTGAAAATTTTCAAATTCAAATTTCAAATTACAATCTATTTATATAAATAAAAAAGCACATATCTTATTTAATTTTGAAAAATTCAAATTAGTTTCACAATTTAATCCAAAAATTTATGTTAATTACCAATTTATATTTAGCATAAAACCGGGATCGTTACAAATTCCCTCTTAAGAAAATTTCGTCCTCGAAATTTGCTAGACAGGTAGACAACTATAGAACAGATGAACATACATATAGAAATGGTTTATCAAATCAAACTGAATATTTATTCTACATTTGGCTTACCAAATCAGAATATCAGCAATAAATATGAGATTAACTTATTCAACACTTTACAAAATACTCGGGTCATCAGGTCTACGAAATATGCATGGGCATTGGTTAGTCCGAAGGGATAACTAACCATTCATAGAATATATCTAGACCCCAAAGAATAGGCAAATGGATACAATCTAATTTAACTTCATATTTTGTTAACCAATTTATTTCAATTAAAATTTCAAATTCATTAAAGTTAAAATCGAAAATCTGAGGAAAAATTGATGAAGAAAATACAAAAATAGGAACGTAAACAAAGATTCGTAAGGCCGCCACCACACCAGAGCTTCTTCTTATAGCTGCCAGGAAATCATCAAAGAATTGAACTTGGATTATGATCAAAAGAAATAGATAGAGAAAGTTGTTCCTTTTTGTTACAAGGTGTTGACCATGTGAAGTGGCACTCTTCTGTCCCCTATCTCGTCCTCTTGTTGCACTCATTATCACTATTAGTGAATAGTAAGAGAATTTACTGAGGCATATAGACAAGATATTTAGGGATACTCATTCTAGGGACCTATTCTCAAGCCAGACCAAAAAGAGCTTTTCGAATTCAAAAAAACGGTAGAGGTCTTACAAAAAGACCAAAAAGCTGGTCTGGTCGAGAGGTGTCCTGCACAACTGAACTTCTCGTTCCCTTGCAAAGAAGAACTAATGGCACCTTTCTGGAAATTGCAAACAAAAGGAAGATCCCTCCGGTCTGTTCATCTCGCTTCTCTAGTTTCTATTTTTTAAATGAAATCAGGGTGGACCTTAGGGCTGCTGTCTCTCTTATCGTTTTTTTTCGAGTTCTTTTAAAATGGGTTCAAAGAAAGAAGGTCGTTTTCGGGGAGACCCAAAAGGTAGCTCTGCTTCTCTTCCCCAAACTGTTAAAAAACAAAAGTTATCTTTTTTCTTTGTTTTTTGCATTTATATCCCTATATCTAATGAGTCACCTAATGTGTTATACTATTAAAGTTAAAGTTCTTACTCAGCCTTTAGCTCTGATACCACTTGTGATGACTTGACCTTCGAAAATCGACACTCAAATACATCACCTTATTCGAATGCCGCAGATTCAAACAATGAGTCTGGTTCGCCGGAGCTTATAACAACATTAGGTGAATACAACACAGCAGACACAGAATAAATTATTTTATTGATACACAAATGGATACAACAATCATACAATTGAAATGATCAACACTATCAGAGATAGATGCAATAGTGGAAATAATATGACTGCAACAGCAGTGGAAAACAACATCTTCAATGCCAAACCACCAAACCAGAAGCTCGAACCACCATCAAGATGAAGTAAGCAAACACGGTGCAGAATGTTGAAGTGAAACAAATGCAATACCGAATCAAAGACTGGAGGGTATCAAATCTACATCTACTATTTGATGATCTGAAAACCCGACTCTAGGCTGCCCATGTGAAAAATTGTAGGCACCCAGAGTTTAGAATGGGAGCAATAAACTGCAGGCTAGTCATAGGACTGGTGTGAGCAAACAAAAAAATAGATATTTTGAACAAAAAGAAACAACAAATGAAATAAAAGAAACTTGCTATGCTTTTTGGAAAATGAAACTATCATAAGGCCTCCCGCCACACACACAATGCGATCGCACAATTGGAGGAGATCTCTCCTTATAATAGTCAAACATTCTTGATACACAAAATCGTTTTGATATTATTATTAGTGCATAGTGCAGAAAACAATTGCAAGTATAATATTAATCTTAGCCAGCATACGTACCATTATAGTATGCCTACTATAGCTACCCTGTTAAATGGCAGGTTCTACAACTAAAACCGTACAGGGCGTGTATTGGGTGATTGGATTTCCAACAAATGGTCAAGTCTAAGGAACTTCCTTCACCGAATGGGTACGCCTTTGGAGGGACGACCCGAGAACCTATCCGGCTCTCTTCCAACACAAGGCCGGGTTACCTCTGTAACTAGGTAACCAACTATCACGAGTATGTCATCCCCCGGTCATCACCGACCTTTATCCGAGGCGTCAACACCAACAAATTCCAACAACCACATAAGTTAAATATCTGGGCTCCATACCATGATATCACTTTTTATCCATAAGGAAATGCACATACCCTAAAGGGCACGACCCTCATAACCTTGCTGCATCCTTCCTGTTTCGACCATTTCCGAGCTATGAGGTTCAACGAAGTCTCGTCCATAAAGCTACGCTTTTCACAAAATCCATGCTTCGATCAACAAATGATTAGCAACACTTAGCATGCCACATTACCAAATTGGGAATATATCACTAGTAACCATCGACTACATAACCTCTGAGCTCGTACGTCTCAGAGAAGAGTGTTAAGCTATGAGAATAAATTCTCCACCACTAATCAGAAATGTATTTTATAATATCAGCTTTACATCTCAAAGTGTAATGTCAGACATACGTCCATACAAGTCCATCCAGGGTCTGAATAGAACCGAAGGCACGTCAAAGAAGCCCTTGCAAATCCGGGTATTCACAATCCCGATCGGACTCCCCATCACATATAAAGATCTTTATACCAAAGCAACTCAGTGCAGAGTCATTCGACAGGTAATCCTATCGTTTTCGAAAATTCCCGGTCTCCACTACCATCTTCAAATGCTATCTAATTCATGTATCATTATTCAAAATGGGTTTTATGGCATAAAGTCCTCTCTCGGCTAAACCGAATAATGAGCGCTTAATTTTAAAAACATATAGATATATTTGGGACCCTAGTTAAGTCCCAAACTTAAGCCCAAAACCTTTCCTTTCGAATGGTTTAAACAAATTTCCACTTTAATCTTTTTAAACAAAAGATTCACCCTTTAAGATCCTCTTCACTTTGAAACAATGTTCACCAAATCTTTAACAAAGATTTATTCATAGTTTTTGAAACTATTTTCAATTTGATTCACCCTTAACTTGAAATCCTTTCAACAAAACCGGAAATTCTTTCATTATATGAAAGCCATTATCATTTGGAAACAAATGCTTTTCATTTCGGGAAAACCTGACTATATGTACTTAAGTTATAGCCTTTCAAAGTATACATTGGGAAAATCAGCGAACTTCCGTATTCCCGACAAGTTCTAGTTGAATTAAATTCAATTTTTTTTAAAATGGTTTTAAATCTATATATATTGTATAACTTGTATACCCCTTTCAAACCATAATTTCTAAAATAATTCCAAAATTTAAACAAGATATATTATATTCAAACTAAATTTCACTTTCAAAACTTCCTTTCCAAAAGCCTTTCATATTCAACTCAATTTCACTTCCAAACCATTTGGATTCAAAATTCAACTTTTAAACAAAATAACATTTAAATTCAAAATATTTGTGACTTAATCGATTTCCCGTGAAATCCATATTTATGTGTGTTGAGTGTAGTCCAGGGGTTTTTCACACAATAATAACATATCACAACCATTATCAATTCAAGCATAACAAAATCAATAAGCGGTATAATCCCATAACGCTTTTCTTTCATTCACAGATAAACAAGTAAATTTATCATAGATAAATAATCGCAGTTCATAGCTCAACCCAAAGCAATTATATCACATAACATCACATATCAAAGATATCGAACAATTTAAAGCATTCAGTAGAATCCAATCATTCATAAGTAATATCAATATAAATTAATTACTTACGAATTAATTACCAAACCCGGCTTAATTACATTAAGCAATTACAAAACCTTTGTGATTAATTAATAAAATTTATTTATCAATCTAAATTATCCATCTTAATTAATTATCCTAAATTTATAAATTAATTATCCTTAATATACCACATAAATTAATTAACCTTAAGTTAATTACATTAATTTGTTAACCCTCAATTACATTAATTAATTATCCTTTAATTAATAATTAACCCTTAATCACTAAATAATTAACCTTTAATTATTTAATTATTCTTTTATTAATTATCCTTAATTAATTACATTAACTAATTAACCCTTAATCATAAGATTATGTAACCTTTAACCACTAATTAATTGTCCTTAATTACTTCCATTAAGTAATTATCTTTAAGTAATTAATTACCCTTAATTACTTTTATTAATTAATTAACATTTAATTAATTAATTATCCTCAAATTAATTACCTTAATTAGTTAATCACATAAGTTGATTATCCTTTAATAATAAATTAATTAACCTTTAACTTATTAACCTTTAACTAATCACATTAATTAATTTAATCACCTTGATTTAATAACATTAAGTAATTAACTATGCTTTAATTACTCCTATTTACATTAAAGTAATTAACCTTTAAATGATCACATTTAACTAATTTACCTTTAATTACTTTAAAATTTCAATCTCTAAAAACTTATTTGAAAACTTGATCAATACCTTTATTTAAGAACCTTTTGAAAAATTTATTTAATAGGATTATCATTCACAAATGAACTTAATGATTAACTTAATTATTCAAGTTAAAATAAATTACATATATATATATATATATATATATATCTTTTATCTATATAAAATTTATTATTTAAAGGAAATTGATTAAAGAAAATCATTTTAAATTTCTGATTTTTTTTAACTTTAAACTTGTTTTAATTAAAACTTGGTTAATAAATTAACCTACCCGAGTCTAACCCAAAGAAATCTCGAGACAAAACCCGAGTTACCCATCACATCAACTGGACTTCGAGCAAATCCTTGCATTTAAACCAGCACGAACCCAAGAAACTCGTCCTCCCCGATCATCACAAAACACCCAGATGCATAAACGTACACACGTGCACGTGCACCACCATCTTGATCAACTTCGACCACTGCCGCGACCTTCAACATGTCGTCGACAACCCCTACGAATGGTACATCCACCCAGATCCCCTCAACAACGTCGAACTCGAAATCGAGCTACCCAACACATCGTGGAACAAAACTCTAATCAACACAAACGAATCGCCCCGCCACCTTAGGCCACAGAGGCCATACAACTCCGGCCAGAGCTTCATTGAACTCCTATGCTTCGATTACACTAGCCTCGGTCGAGACCGATTCGACGTTGACGACGCACTTGCCTCAAGAACACGGTCGACCAAAATCTGGGTTTAAACCCTAAAACCTCGCCGCGACATCTTCATGATGATCGAAAAAATCTCCGATCATTTTTCCCTAGCTTGACAACCACCCAGACAACTCCAAAAGCAACCCCGACCCTTAACAATTCACCGATTGCCTGAAATTTGTCAAAACCCAATTCTCGTTCATCATGCAAATTCTGGCGATTTACTGAACTAAAATTCATGATTTTTCTTTTAAAAATCATAGTTTCCAAAAGCAAAACATATTATATAAGTGAATCGAGTAAATAAGATACTTAAATTTTGACATGTATTTGGGTTTACTATTTATCTTCTTCCCAAACAAAAAATAACTTTGAGTTCAATTTAAGATTACTTTTAGAAATTCAATCTTGATTTTACAAATAATTTCTGTTTTTACTTTGAAGCCTAAAACGATTTAGAGGGAGAGTTTTAGATTTTGAACAGGTTTAATTCTTGTAAACCTGGAAACAAAGATGTATGCATGTACAAGCAGACATGCACAACTAAATATATACATATTTGTATGTATACAGACATATTTACATACATTACAACATTTTTCACAGCTTCACTTCACCAAAAAACAAATTATATATTAGATTAAAAGAGTTTACTTACTTGGAATGTCAAAACAGAGGACAAGCTGGAATTGCTTTTTGACTGAGTTGAATTTGAAAATCTTTGATTTGCTTGCTGATTTGTTTAAGATGTTCTTAGATTTGAACTACTTCTTGCTATTGATTCCTTGCATTTGAAATTGTTCAGGTTTTAAATAAATGTTTGCTTTGATCTTGAATCTGTTTCAGGTTTGAATTTTGTAGAAGAATATGTTTCAAAATTTAAAATCTTGTGAAGATTTATTTGATTTTGATTTCCTTTTCTGGTTTGTATTTAAAACTTTTCTCTGGTTATTGATTTGAGAAATGAAGATAAAAGTAAATATACATTAGCTTGGTTTTCTTTCTTTAATACATGTTGATTAAAATTTAGTTTAAAATAAAACAAGCATTTTCCACTTTTTAATACAAGCTTACACTTGTTATGTATGTTGTTTTCATTCTCACAAATGTCATGTGCATTATAATTTATGGTTATATCGTTATGTTAATTAATTTATAAATTATGTTTTAAACCCTTAAGTACTTGTGTTTTATATCTTAACATATGTTTATGTTTTCCAAATTATTATGTTTTAAATGTTATATGTGTGTGTATATATATATATATATATATATATATATAACGTTAAAGAAAGTGATTTTAGAACTAATTGCACTTTAATAAATAAACATATATATGTATATTATAAAATATAAAATTTAGTTTTAAACAATTTTTTTTGAAAATTATTTATATCAAATTCAAAATATAACTTTCAAAATATATATTACATATGTATATTATAACAAATTTTTATTAATTTAGAATATACTGTTTTCAAATCCAATACATTTTTAAAATATTTATTTTTTGGATTTTCAAATTTTAAATTCTATTTACAATATATATATATATATATATATGTATGTATGTATATAAATAACATATATTATTTATTTTGAAAAATTTCAAATTATAATCTATTTATATAAAAAACAAGCACATATCTTATTTAATTTTGAAAAATTCAAATTAATTCACAATTTGATCCAAAAATTTATAATAATTTCCAATTTATATTTGGCTTAAAACCGGGATCGTTACAGTTTTCATTTTGGTGTCGAACAATTTCTTAGTAGTCTCGTACCTTACGGAACGAGACCGCTCACAAAATAATGCTTTGAGACTGTCAAATATCTCACGGATAGGCAATGATTCGTGTTGCCTGTGAAACTACTTATGTAGAGTGGAAAATATGAACATTTAGGCGATTTCGAAGTCAACAACCCATTTACTTTAGGCCATATGCAGATCTTCATAATTGTCATCAGCGATTCTTGTTAGCAGAGCACGGGTTATAGAATACCAAATTCAGTCATACGTTAGAGTTATCTTTATAGTTCATAGCTAGTCGACATAATTGTTTGGTTCGGTTAATCGATCACTTTCATTAAAAAGACTTGGATTCGACATTATCTGCAAGTTTTAAGGTGTAAATTATTAGGACATTAGCATAGCTGATGTTCTTATAATACTAGTAAGGTTAAACTTTACATTTCATTTTACAAATAAGCTCTCACTAGTGTTTTATGTTTTTTCAAACCCTATGTCGGAACATAGAAGTCTTTCGACTTTACTAGGTGGTGTTAGTACTCGCATGTCTTATGATTATGATCTTGAGGAAATCTCAACAAATCAAATCTTAAATATGATGGAAAACTCTATTTCGGTTGTATCATATAAAACTGCTAACCCATGGTAGTCTGTCCTAATACCGCCTTTACCTTCAGCAAAACTCAAAAAATAAAGTAAGATTAGTCATTTGAACCTACCATTTCATGATGGCCTAAGTATAATGCATATACCTTGATGAAAGCTCAACAAATATATGCATTTATCTTACCTTATCTATTCAATATATTAATAGCACTACACATAACATTTTTAGCTTGAGGAAAGTTTTAACAACTAAAGAGTATGTAGATAATCTATTAATATATATGGCATAGGACATATTATATTGAAGATTCATAATCTTCAGTATATATTGAGTGACATTGACTTATGGAATAATATATTTCTTATGAAATACTCTCGTGATTCAAGTGTTGGAAACATCAGAAATCGCGGTATACGTAAATGTATGTATACCGCGATTTTCGACGTTTCCAACACTTGAATCATAAGGGTATTTTATAAGAAATATATTATTCCATAAGTCAATATCATTCATCAAATATACCGATGTTTATGAATAGTGTTGTCCTCTACCATTTATATATCAATAAATTACTTGCATACTCTCTAATTATTAAGAAAACTCAAACTAGAGATGATATTTAATATTATCTATAGTATTATTAATATATCGACCTGACAAGTTAAGATAACTATATGTATTTGTTGAGTAAACTCAAGGTATAAATATTATACTTAGGCCATCATGAAATGGTGGGTATGAGTGAATAAGGTCGAAATGAGACTAGCATAAGGAACCATTGGCTAGGAGTTGTATATGATACAACCGATTACGAGTTATCCATCATTTTTTGGGCCATGACTTGTTGAGCAAACTCAAGGTTAGAATCCTAAGACAGACGAGTCCTAACACCCACTAATGAATTCAAAAGACTTCTATATTTCATCTTAGGGTTTGGAGAAACCTAAATGACTAGCCTTATTAGAAAAATATAATGGTAACATTTAACCTTTCTAATTTTGTAAGAACATCTACTAGATAAATTTATAATAATCTACATTAATAAATTTATGCAACTAATATAATTGATAAAATGTTTATTAATTAAAATATACAAATGAACTGAATTAATATTGATAAATAGAAATATAATATATACTTTCAAATAAATTATTGCATGTTGACCTATGCAAACACATAATTATACAACCACTAAATACTTTCGTAACTTGGTCACTTACGAGTTTACTTGTCTGAGACTTTGTATCATCTTCAATGAGTTCCGAACTCTAAAAGTAATACAAGAATATGGATATTTAATCCATATATGATCACATATAAACGTTATATGGTGAACGGCCACAATTCATAATGTACGAAATGTAACACCCTACATCTTTACCCATATTACCCAAGAGTATTATTGAGTATTACTGTCGAGTAACATGGAGAATGTGGTGATCTGGGTGATACATGTGAAAACAACTCAACTCGACGTAAATAGTCTCGGTACAAGGCAATAAACATGTGAGGTTCCCGAGGACTAAACAATACACCATATAAAAGAATTGTAAGGACCCGATTCTTCGACTTTCGAAAATCGACATCAATACATCCACTGTATCAACTACCGAGCAATCGAATGCCGGAAAACCGAACACTTAGGGTTTAAGAAAAATAAAGAGGTAGAAGAAGAAAGAAAGGAAGAAGCAACAGAACAATAACAGAATCTAACAATCGTAGCGGAACAACATATAATAGATAAATGAATATTCATTAAAACAAAAGGAACTGTATATTTTATATATTACATTCATTATCAGAGTTTACAACAACAAACAGCGGAAAAGAAATACTATACTTAGTAATATGCTACGCCATCTAGCTTGTCTCCAGATTTCTACAGCAACTCCCGAATCCAGAATGACCTGATAACCTAACTCTAGACTGCTCGTGTGGAAATTGATGGGCACCCAGAGTTTAGGAAGGAAAACAATAAACTCCGAGTCAGTCATGTGACTGGTGTGAGAACTTAAAACAGTTATTTATTTTTAAAACAAAGAACAAGATAATTTTAAAATAGATTCGCAATGCTTTTTAAAAATGAAACTACCATAAGGCCTCCCGGCACACACACAATGCAAACGCAGACTTGGGGGAGATTTCTCCTTATGATAGTCAAAGATGCTTACTACGCAAAATCAAATCATTTTTGATATTATTATTAGTGCATAGTGTAGAATTTTTTTCGAAAGTAGAATATAAATCTTAGCCAACATAGGTACCATTATATTATGCCTACTATAGCCACCATATTAAATGGAAGGTTCTACAACTAAAACCGTACAAGGTTCGTATTGTTTCTTTGGATTTCCAACAAATGGTCAGGCCAAGGAACTTCCCATTACCATATGGAAACGCCTCTGGAAAGACGCCCCGAGAACCTAACCGGATCTCTGCCAACACAAGGCCGGGTTACCTCTGCAAAAATAGGTAACTACTGACGCGCGTATGCCACCCCTCGGTTGTAACAACCTTTATCTGAGGATCCTCAACCAACATCAATCACAAAGTCATATAAATTTGCAATATTCACTTAAGTTAAGTATCTGGGCTCCATACCATGATACCACTTCTGTCCAGAAGGAAATGACATACACTAAGGGGCGCTACTCCCTAGAACCTTGCTGCATCCTTTCTGTTTTGACCATTTTCGGGGTGTGAGGTCCGACGAAGTCTCGTCCACAAAGCCACGCTTTATACAAAAGCTAAGCTTTGATCATCAAATGCTCAACAGCACTTCGTATGCCACATTACCAATTTGGGAATGTATCACTAGTAACCATCAACTACATAACCTCTAAGGGTGTTAAGCTAAGAGAATAAATTCTCCGCCACCAACGGGAACATATTTGATAGAAACCAGCTTTACATCTCAAATTGTAACGTCAGACACACCTCCATACAAGTCCGTTCCGGGATCGAGCGGAACCGAAGGCACTTACAAAGAAGTCCTTGCAATCTGGATATTCACTAATCACGACTGGACTTCCCATCACAAAGGGTAATAAATTTCTGTATTGAGGATCAGCCGATGCAGAAACATTCGACGGTAATCCTTCCGTTTTCATAAATATCCGGTCTTCAACACCGGTCATCAATGCTATCTATTACAACGTATCACATATTCGGAATGGGTTATACGACCCCAAGGTCCTTTCCCGGCTAACCCAAATAGTGAGCGCTTATTTTTAAAAATAAGTGTAGCATTCAAATTCAAGCAATCACAACAAATACCTATTTAAAGGTAAATATTGATAGTCGGTTATTTAACTATCAATAGGTATGCACAACATCATCAGATTCCAAATAATTTTCCAAATTATTTACCTTCCAAAAATATCTTGAAAGATATATATATATATATAATTTCCATACTTCAAAATTAAATCGATATTTATTTTTAAACCAATTTTCCCAATTTCATTTACAAATTCCATATTGAATTTACATTTCCAAAATATCTATGAATATACGATTTTCAAATCGATTTCAAATATTCACCTTCAATTTATCTTTAAAAAGATAATTCTCAAAACGTTCATTTCATATTGGAAAAACATTTCCCTACTTATTTAATAATAAGTATTTCACAAATCTATTTATTTTCAACATTTGGAAAATATTCGATATACTTAAATTAATAGTAAGTACATATTTCATTTCTTAAGGAAAACATTTTCTTTAACACTTTTATTTGAGTCCAAACAAATGTTGCGTAAAACATTGTTACGACGACCCAAAATCTCCAGTATAGGGATTTGAAATTTAGATAGATATATAAATCCCAATACTGTATAAGACATTTCCTTTCGGAAATTATTTACTATAACAACAGTGTTATAGTCCACAATTTCCTTCAATTCCTTGAAAACGCCTATTTCAACAATGAATGTTGAAATCTATGTTTTCAATACTTAATACATTTAAAACATCTCTAATCGTTTTAATTCTATTTAAAATATCATTTTCCCCAAAACATTTTCTTAATGTATTATTCATTATCCAAAATCGTGAATATACTTCGTTAATCCAAATTCAACATTTTCTACACGTTTTATTTAGAAGGTTATCCACTGTCCAAAATCGTGGATACATCTCCTTTAATAAACTTCTATGTTTAATCTATCGAATTCAATTGATTTCGAATTTATAAAATAACGTTTATAAATTCACATCTATAATTTTATAAAAACTTCAACTTATAAAATCCCTTACTCAACAAATTCTATTTATATTTCATTTAAATACTAAAACCCAATTTATAAGTAAATTATTTATAATTCTCTTATTTTACAAAAATCATTTCCTTTTATAACTTTACAATTTATAAATTTCATTCACTTATGAATTCATTTATAATTCATTTAACGCTTATAAAAACTCGTTTTATAATTCCAGTATTTTTATTTATAAATATCCATTTTATAAATCTTTTTATATAAACCATTTATAATAATTCAAATATCCCAGTTCAAACCATTTTACAAATTTATCTACTACTTATTTCATAAATCAAATTTTATTTATTTCCGATATCTATTGATACCAGAATTTTTATTCGGCTAAACTTTTAGCCTTCAACGATTTCAATCATAAAGATAATCACATAGGGATTATAATAAAAAGAAATCAACACACAATATTGAAACCAATTCAATTATTTGAGAAATCCAGTTGGATCCCTCCAACCTGTTTCCCTACATCCACAGACATTAGCACAATACCAATCCCGTTTCAAGATGGGATATCGCGGTATATGGGATTTATAAATTATTATCCGCTTAATAGGCGGCGCAATAGGGTCTCATCCGCTATATAATGCGGGAAATCAACTCCAAGTACATATATAATACCAATTCCACTTCAAGGTGGAATATCGCGGTATATGGGTTTAATAAACAACATCCGCTTAATAGGCGGCGTATAAGGTCTATTTCAATACAATAGATAATACTATATTATCATCCAAACAAATAATCATCGCAAGCAACAATTTTAAATCTAACTATTTAAAATTTAAATAAAACCCTTTTTAAGTGAGAAGTTCTCACCTTTGCTTTTTTTATTTTGCAATCCATTTCCATCTTGACTCGATTTTCTTGATTTTATACCTTGTATAAATATTTACACAATTCATTAATATTTGAAATAATTGAATAACTAATTTTTGTTTGGCCACTTTGATTATCCAACGATTTTATTTTAACCCAGTTTCCTTTAATAAATTATATTTACCGATATATTAAATTTCCCCTTTTAATAATTTTTATTAACCAAAAATTATATTTTAACTAAATTTCCCTTTTCATAATTAATTTGAACTAATCTCGTTTTATAAATAATTTCTGTTTGAAGCTGCATATACTAAAATATACTGTATAAACCAAATTTTCATTAAAACAAACTGTACTGTAAACATTTCCTAAATGGCAACATAGTTGAAGTATATACATTTCTTCTTTCTGCAATCTATAAACTAAAAATCTTCATATTGTTGTTATTATTTATTTATTTCTTCTTCGAGCTTAAAAATATCTGGAATATATATATATATATATATATATAAACAAGACAATACCTTCACTGTCTTGTAATTTCGAAATCACCATCACAGCTGCAAATTGGAACAACGACCATTTACAATTCGCGAAGCTCCAGCCGCCGATGCACGTGGACCACCATTTCGATATTCATCGTTGTCGCCGAGCTCCTAGTCGACCCCAACGCCGCTGCCCTATCTCGATCTCGAGCCCCATGTTGTTGCCGAAACCCTCAAATCCATCGAACAACTCCACCTGCTCATCGCTCGCCATTGCCGCTGCCTTGCCCTCCGCCTCACCATCGCGGCCTCGATTTGGAGTTTGCCTATCGGCCTCGCACACGATTTCGATCGATTCGAACTGAAATACGAAGAGAGGAAGACTCGATTTTGATTATACAATTTGATTTGAAAAATTAAAAGGAGGAGGCCACCATTATTATCTGAAACGAACAGATTGATTTTTAAAGGAGGAGGGAGTTTCGTTTGTGAAGGAAGGGGAACGAGATTTTGACTTTGATTTCAAACGAGAATTTTATTAAACGAAGCTCGGTCATTTTTATCTTTGGCACTTTGATTTTGATTTGAAGTTTAAAGACAACGGCCTTACTTTGCGCGATCTCTTCCCCGTGATCTTTGGCGTGATTTTAGGCGTATCTAACGGGAGATAACATGCTGATGTTGACCAAATTTAAAAATTAAATTTTAAATCGAATTCGGTTTAACTTCAACGCGTTTATTTGTCGTACGCTCACATAACAACTCCAAATGCTACGAAATTTGAAATTCGGTAATAATTCAATATTACGGACCCAATGGAACTGGTTTTGTTGAATTCCGAGACTGTGCCTCGGAAGGCTATTTTTAAATATCGATTTAAACGATATAATTTCAAAACTGATCAGATCACTTTCAAATTCAATTCTGAAGCTTCTATTATCTTCAGTATTATCAATTAGAATTTTTACAAGCCTTTGAAATATTTTTAATCAGCTTAAAATTGAAGATTCAAATTATTATTCAACTTCCAATAGATTAAATTTTATAATTTAATCGCCAATTTCATAATTATATTGAGAATTCAAACTAAACCATCATTCAAATATTTAAAATAAATTAAATATTTTCAATTTAAATTGTTCAAAATTCTGGGTCATTACAACCTTCCCCCCTTAAAAGAATTTCGTCCCGAAATTATAAGTTAGGAAAAACGATTCTTAACCCGTTTATTATTTTTTTCACAATCCAAATAGTTTTATCAACTTTCTAAAACAATTTTTTTTATTAAAGATCCATTTTCATTTCAACTAACTTTCGAACTCCAATTATAAGTTCCAACCAACATTTTTCTCCTAACAATTCGAATTTCAATTTCAAACTTTCAAAATTTTCTCAAAAAATTTCTAATACCCTAAATTTCGAAAAATTTCGCCAGCGTCTCCTTTGCGCGGCTAGCTCGGTACGACTACAAAATGGCACCACAGGCCCTCGAATCCCAAATGAAAACAAAACGCCAAGCGGCTGGACAAGAAAATCACCAAATTTCATACTAAAACTGAAATACATACCTTTTTTTTGAGCGATTCAATTTTATCTTTGAAATCAAAATCCCAATTCCATTTCTTTTAATACACCTGTATATCCTGCTAGCAGTAGTATCCAATTCCAACATTCAAACCATTTTGCCAATTCCATTATAAAATTTTCAATATATGCTTCTTATATCATCTTTACTATTAAAGTTATATATTTATTTTCATTCAATTTTGCATTTCAATTTTATTTGAATCCAATTCACAATTTCAATTCTATTTGAGTTCAGTTCACAATTTCAATTCTATTTGTTTTTATTGAGCCGTTGAATTTATATATGATGTTTACGTCAAACAACAAACAAATTTTTATGCAATTCGACGAGATTAAGTAAATAAACTATCATTTGAACTCATAACCATTTTAAATTGACTCTAACTCAATTTATATCAGTTTCAATTCCAGTTTAATCTTCATTCAATCATCAATATTTTTAATATCAAATTTACTTAAGAATTTCACTCTTCATTTCTTAGGTTCAATATAAATATTCCATATACTTATTATATTGATTTTCAATTTGCCACTTCGGTTATATTTACTTATTTTGAAACTGGATTTCCTATTCCATTCAACCTTGTATTATAAATTTCATTTGAATTCTATTTACTTTTCATTTATAATTATTGAATTCAATTCATTTTCAAATCATATTTACTTTGTTTATCACAAATCAAATTCTATTTCCAATATTCAGCTTGAATCTCATTTACTAACAAATTCAAATGAAGTTAACATTCAGTTTTAATTTTATTTACTTGCAATTGTAAATTCCATTCAGTTTATATTTAATTTACTTACAATTCCAAGTTGAATTTTTATTTATAACTTAAGCTTCATTTTCAAACTCCATTATTAATTCACACTTCCAAATTTAAATTCCCGATTTGATTTTTCATTTATCAAATCCATTTCATCAACTAATTTAATTCAATTAGTTTCATTCGCTTATCCATTTTAATTCCAAATTTCCATTCTCAATTTATCTCGAATTCATTTTATTAATAACAAGAAATTTTCCATTTATTTCCATTTGTTTCTACTTACTTGAATTTATCTGTACATTTAACTAACAATTCAAGTTTTTAAATGAACTAATTCAACTTTCTTATTCTGAATTAATGAATTATCATATTAATTTACTTGGATTCAATCCATTTTATTTATTTTTCTCAAGTTTGGAATTTTATTCAGTTTGATCCAAATCAAATCTCATTGGTATATGAATTTTTTATTTCGTAGTTTTTTTATTTCAATTTATTTTTCAACAACCAACGATACTTTTAATATTATCATCTCCTAGCAACCAAGCAACCATATACTGTAATAATTTACAGAAAATCATTTCTTTTATATACAAAAATAGTTTTGGGTAAAATTATTTCATTTACCCTATTTTTAAAAACAATACAGTGTCAGTTTATCTTGTTTAAGAGTTTAGAAACTCCTATCAACACCGTTAGCTAGACTGCACCGACCAGAATCTATAAACAATCAACCGATAAATTAACACAATACAAAACAATTTCATATTCACTAAAAAATACGCGCTCATATCTATTATTACACTCAAACTCATTCTAGAGTACTTGACTCTATCTCCAATCAGTAACACACAACAGAGTCATGGTAGTCACTTAACCATATGCTTTGATACCACTTTGTAAGGACCCGATTCTTCGACTTCCGAAAATCGACGTCAATACATCCACTGTATCAACTGCAGAGCAATCGAATGCCGGAAAACCGAACACTTAGGGTTTAAGAAAAAGAAAGAGGTAGAAGAAGAAAGAAAGGAAGAAGCAACAGAACAATATCAGAATCTAACAATCGCAGCGGAACAATATATAATAGATAAATGAATATTCATTAAAACAAAAGGAACTGTATATTTTATACATTACATCACATTACATTCATTATCAGAGTTTACAACAACAAACAGTGGAAAAGAAATACTATACTTAGTAATATGCTACACCATCTAGCTTGCCTCCAGAATGACCTGATAACCTAACTCTAGACTGCCCGTGTGGAAATTGGTGGGCACCCAGAGTTTAGGAAGGAAAACAATAAACTCTGAGTTAGTCATGTGACTGGTGTGAGAACTTAAAACAGTTATTTATCTTTAAAACAAAGAACAGGATAATTTTAAAATAGATTCGCAATGCTTTTTAAAAATGAAACTACCATAAGGCCTCCCGGCACACACACAATGCAAACGCAGACTTGGGGGAGATTTCTCCTTATGATAGTCAAAGATGCTTACTACGCAAAATCAAATCATTTTTGATATTATTATTAGTGCATAGTGTAGAAATTTTTTCGAAAGTAGAATATAAATCTTAGCCAACATAGGTACCATTATATTATGCCTACTATAGCCACCATATTAAATGGAAGGTTCTACAACTAAAACCGTACAAGGTTCGTATTTTTTCTTTGGATTTCCAACAAATGGTCAGGCCAAGGAACTTCCCATTACCATATGGAAACGCCTCTGGAAAGACGCCCCGAGAACCTAACCGGATCTCTGCCAACACAAGGTCGGGTTACCTCTGCAAAAATAGGTAACTACTGACGCGCGTATGCCACCCCCCGGTTGTAACAACCTTTATCTGAGGATCCTCAACCAACATCAATCACAAAGTCATATAAATTTGCAATATTCACTTAAGTTAAGTATCTGGGCTCCATACCATGATACCACTTCTGTCCAGAAGGAAATGACATACACTAAGGGGCGCTACTCCCTAGAACCTTGCTGCATCCTTTCTATTTTGACCATTTTCAGGGTGTGAGGTCCGACGAAGTCTCGTCCACAAAGCCACGCTTTATACAAAAGCTAAGCTTTGATCATCAAATGCTCAACAGCACTTCGTATGCCACATTACCAATTTGGGAATGTATCACTAGTAACCATCAACTACATAACCTCTAAGGGTGTTAAGCTAAGAGAATAAATTCTCCGCCACCAACGGGAACATATTTGATAGAAACCAGCTTTACATCTCAAATTGTAACGTCAGACACACCTCCATACAAGTCCGTTCCGGGATCGAACGGAACCGAAGGCACTTACAAAGAAGTCCTTGCAATCCGGATATTCACTAATCACGACCGGACTTCCCATCACAAAGGGTAATAAATTTCTATATCGAGGATCAGCCGATGCAGAAACATTCGACGGTAATCCTTCCGTTTTCATAAATATCCGATCTTCAACACCGGTCATCAATGCTATCTATTACGACGTATCACATATTCGGAATGGGTTATACGACCCTAAGGTCCTTTCCCGGCTAACCCGAATAGTGAGCGCTTATTTTTAAAAATAAGTGTAGCATTCAAATTCAAGCAATCACAACAAATACCTATTTAAAGGTAAATATTAATAGCCGGTTATTTAACTATCAATAGGTATGCACAACATCATCAGATTCCAAATAATTTTCCAAATTATTTACCTTCCAAAAATATCTTTACAAGATATATATATGATTTCCACACTTCAAAAATAAATCGATATTTATTATTAAACCAATTTTCCCAATTTCATTTATAAATTCCATATTGAATTTATATTTCCAAAATATCTGTGAATATACGATTTTCAAATCGATTTCAAATATTCACCTTCAATTTATCTTTAAAAAGATCATTCTCAAAACGTTCATTTCATATTGGAAAAACATTTCCCTACTTATTTAATAATAAGTATTTCACAAATCTATTTATTTTCAACATTTGGAAAATATTCGATATACTTAAATTAATATTAAGTACGTTTTTCATTTCTTAAGGAAAACATTTTCTTTAACACTTTTATTTGAGTCCAAACAAATGTTGCGTAAACATTGTTACGACGACCCAAAATCTCCAGTATAGGGATTCGAAATTTAGATAGAAATATAAATCCCAATACTGTATAAGACATTTTCTTTCGGAAATTATTTACTATAACAACAGTGTTATAGTCCACAATTTCCTTCAATTCCTTGAAAACGCCTATTTCAACAATGAACGTTGAAATCTATGTTTTCAATACTTAACACATTTAAAACATCTCTAATCGTTTTAATTCTATTTAAAATATCATTTTCCCCAAAACATTTAATTAATATATTATTCATTATCCAAAATCGTGAATATACTTCGTTAATCCAAATTCAACATTTTCTACACGTTTTATTTAGAAGGTTATCCACTGTCCAAAATCGTGGATGCATCTCCTTTAATAAACTTCTATGTTTAATCTATCGAATTCAATTGATTTCGAATTTATAAAATAACGTTCATAAATTCACATCTATAATTTTATAAAAACTTCAACTTATAAAATCCCTTACTTAACAAATTCTATTTATATTTCATTTAAATACTAGAACCCAATTTGTAACAACACGCATATTTGTCGATTTTATATTTAAATATTTTATTTAAATATTTTATCGTTAATCGAATTTTGGTCCGAAAAGCTACTTTTTGCAAACGGTTAAATTAGGACTCGAGACTACTTCCATTGAGTTTGAAATGTCGTTTACAACCTTTTAAGTATAAACATTGATAGGTTTGGAGTTAGTGGAATTTCACTAACTTTTCCCGCTTTGGACTTTGGGTTAGCTTAGCCATTATAACTCAAGCCCAACCCACTCCGTCTCTTCACTCTTCATAAATTCCTACCAACTCAAGCTTTTGCATTTGTGGTGAGTGGAAAGAGAAATTAAAACTCCAAAAGCTAAGTCTTCATTGATAATCCAACATCAACTCCAAAACTCAAGTGAAGACATTGATTCAAGCTAGTGGTTGATCCTTGCATAGCATTTCAAGCTTCATCTTCATCCATTTTAGTGAAAAGGTGAGATTTTTATCTCACAATTCTAGTCTATAACTATATTAGACTGTTGGGAATGATTCCCCATCGCTTTAGCATGTACATTTGCATTTGGTTTGGATATGATTGGCGAAAAACTCCAATTTTTAGTGTTTTTGGTGAAAAACTGTACTTAGGTCGTTCTGCCTATGTTAGGTCGTTCACGTTGAAAAGTCACTCAGAGAATAGCTTGTTTCTGGCCTTAAAACCGTTCGCACGTGTTAGGTCGTTTGCCTCAGAATTAGGTCGTTGGGTTTTAAGTCGTAGGTCGCTCGGCCTTGTTATAGTGGTTAGGTCGTTGGACGATAGGTTGCTCGCGTGTTAAACCTCTTAGGTCGCTCGACCTTATAAACCGTTAACTCGTTAGGTCGTAGGTCGCATCTGTACGTTAGGTCGCGTGACCTAGGTCGTTCCCCTTTAGGTCGTATGACCTTGAGTCATTCGCATGGTATAAGCCTTTAGGTCGTTAGGTCGTGGGTCGCAAGGTCGTAGGTCTTGCGATCCCCTTAAATCGTTTGGCCTTGTCATTTTTAGGTCGCGAGTCTTGCTAGGTCGGCTCTTGTGTCGTCTCGTTTGGCCTTTATCACGTTGGGTCGTTCCCCTTTTAGGTCGTGTGACATTTTAGGTCGCTTGGCACCATAAGTCGCATGACCTCAACCCACATAGGTCGCTTGGCCTTTGTTCCATTAGGTCGCGTACCCCCTTAAGTCGCTCGGCCTTTGTTTCATTAGGTCGCGTACCACCTTAAGTCGCTCGGCCTTTGTTCCATTAGGTCGCGTACCCCTTTAAGTCGCTCGGCCTTTGTTTCATTAGGTCGCGTACCCCCTTAAGTCGCTCGACCTCTAGGTCGCGAGCACCTCTTGGTCGCTCGACCCCTTAAACTCGTAGGTCGCTCGGACCCTTACAACCTTAGGCCATTCAATTTAGGTTGCTCGACCGTACTAATGGTAGGTCGTGAGCTTCTTAGGTCGCTTGATCCTATCCTCCCTTAGGTCTTCACTAGGTCGTACCGTTTTGGACGGGGCGCTGCCCCCTGGACCCCCGCGACCTGACCAGGCAGGTTGAACCCCGTAGCAGGGGCGTTGCCCTCGCACCCCTACCTTGGGGGGTTGCCACCCCCCCGGACCCCCCCTCCGTAGGGGATCTTATCTGAAAATCATTCAATAGAACTTGCTTTGTTGAGATGTTGAGTTGACCATTCTTCGAGACAAACTATCTTGGGCTTCTCGGTCGATTTTATGGATTTTCGAATATCTATTTCGACGGATTCTTTATCGGTTTCTTCGGATTTTATTCACGTCTTCGTATGTGAAATTTTATGATTGATTGTTTTTACAATCACTTCTATGATTTGTCACTTTAAAATATGAAGGTTTGAATACTAGTAGTAAATATCAAAACTCTTTCAACAAAATGATTTCAACTCTATTTTCAATAACAAAGCTCTTTTCTTAAACCATTTTCCAATCTACTAGTATATACAAACCTTTACCTCACTCGTATGAGAAATTGAATTAAACGGCTTAGTAAAACAAGTGGTATGAAACGCTTGCGTTTGCTTCGTCGGTTAACTCTTGGACTTGTTCGATTGAACCTTTTTGTGACAATTTTCTAGTGAAGATCTACAGTTTGTTCGTAAATATTTGAGTTAAGCAAGTGGTTATAGGACATGAAGCTAAACTTTTATATTTACTAGCTTAGTGTAATTGACATTTCTTGTTGATCATGACGATCATTTTGTGATTTAGGCTAGCAATTGTGCGATGTCTCTTTGTTTGCTTCCTGGTTAGGCTAGACACCATTTGTGTGATTCCATTCACACATACCTTTTTGCTACTCTGACTTTTGGCTAACTATTTAGATTAGCAGTTTTTGTTGTATACACTTGAGATATAGACTCATAGTTGTATTCTTTTGTATAGCACGTGTTGCTATTCTTTTGTATTATTGTGGATCTTTTTGACCACTACTCTGTTGTACACTTTCATGTGTTAGTTATATATCCATATCTTCTTCCGCCTTTGTGATATGGATGTCTGTGACTGATTGTGTTATGTTTATCTCTATGTTTGTTTTCGAAGATTATTTATAGCCACCGTGTGATAGCTTTGAGTTTGTATCGGTATGTTGGACTTCCTCCTTAAATGAAATGCATGCTATACTATCTGACATAACGGTGCTCGCACAAAGAAGTTACATGGATGGTCGCTCCTCAACAGCCTTATTCTCCGTGCTAGTTGACAGCACTACATCGTAGTGCTCTTGGCTAGCGTGGGTATAGAGGTGGGGAGTCACAGCTTGGTATTAGAGCCAAACTTCGGAACAACGTAGAATAACTTAACAAGGATCATCGTCCTAAGTCCATCTTAGGAGTCCTACCTTAGGATTAATTTGAGTCTTCATACCAATTCATCCTATTTTCTTTTGTGATTTCTTGTTTTATCTATCAAGATTGCTTCATATTCATTCTGAGAATAATCTTCTCCTTCTTCTTCCTTTCTTTCTTGAAGGAAGAAGAGATGGTTAGTTCTGGCAGTCCTAGCGCTGGTCAATCCAGTAGTCCTTCTCTGGATGGTGTATTCATGTCTGCCCAACAACTTTTGGATCGTGCTCAGAATCAAAGGTTTATCTGTGCTTTGAGTAAGAATCCCACAAAGATCTTACCTTTGAAATTAGAAGTTCCTTTCGACCAACTTGTAGATATCACTCTACAAGAAGAAGAGGCTGATAAAGGAATTGATAGTGATATTAGGATGCCCAAGAAGAGGCATATTAAGTTCAAAAGCCCTTACCCCGATAAGAAGGTGAAGCAACCTGCTTTTTTAGCAAAGACTCCAATCGTTCATCATGGACGATGCTACAATTGTGGTTCGAGGGACCACTATGCGAAGGAGTGTCTGGAACCACTCTTTTGTCGTTATTGCAAAGATTCCAGTCATTATATTTCTGTCTGCCCCATACTTCTAAGCAAGAAGAGGGTGGAACCAGAAACTTCGGTAGCCAAGCCACCTACCTCTAGTCGTAAACGATGTTGCAATTGTGGTTCCACGGACCATTATGTAATTAAGTGCCCGGAACCTCTCTATTCCCGCTATTGCAAAGGCTCGGGCCATTACTTGTCTACATGTCCCATGCGACCTAGCAAGAGAGAAGGAAAGCTAAAAGCTTCTAACGAAACTCCTCTAGGTCAAGGTACTTCTTATTTAATCCTTGATTTCATTTGTTTATGATTATTCAATTCGAGTTCTTTTTGATATGGGTTCGTCTCATCATTTTTATATCAAAAGAACTTGATGATTCTCTTTCTTTTTATGTTTTGGGCTTGATGACTTCTTTGAGGATTGCGAATCCAGATTAGTGGATCCGCAACACTCTACTTGCTTTTTATTGATATCGAAAATTATTTCATGTGATTTTTCCTTCCGAACCAAATTGCATGTTATGCATTGCTTTGGTTTCAGAATTGATTTGCGTGAAAGGATTGGCTTATTGCAAAGCCCATATCTAATTTTTCCGAAAGGACTATTCATTTTCGATATTTTTGATCTGTTAAGCAGATTCATATTTTTCCTTTGTGATTTTGATTTCAAATCAATGGCATCATTTTGCTCTTTTAGCTCACATGTTGAGTAAGGAGATATCTCTCTCATTCTTATCGTTGAGAATTTTCTGGTATTTTTGAGTTTGTCTTAGGATTATCACCTAAGCAACCTTTTTGAGTGGTGTTAAGGTCTTTCCAGTTTGACCTTGCCACCGAATTTCAATCGCTACGAGTTGCGGAGGTTAGCCTTCCACATACCGCATTCCGCACTCGTTATGATTTATATGAATGACATATTGTGTCATTCAGTTTATCCAGTCTATTTCATCCATTTTATAAATCGAGTATTCTATGAATATCTCAATAATTCCAATCTTGTACTTATTAATTTTGGATGAAAATAGAAATTTAAAATTTTTCAAATCTTTTTGAGAAGATATTTTAAATTCCTATAAAAAGATAATTTAGTGTTGTATTGCCCATTTAGTGTTTTAAGAATTCTGGTCGACGCGCTTGATCAACGCTATCGATAGGGATTTCATAAACGCTTTGATGAGACAATCAGACACACTAAATTGACTTGTAAAATATAAATTTTTCTATGAAGGTAATTGTGATTTTTAAAGTTTTAGCTTTTTGGGAAAGAAGATTAAATCCCTTCTTTTCAATATTCTTATTCTTGTGATCCCCGAAGGGAACCAAGACTTTAACTTTAGTACCAATGCTTATTGTATTGGTTTGGATGCCGTTCTCTTGCGAAAGAGAACGTGCAATCACTTTTGCTTCTAAATCTTTAAAACCGATCGAGACTAGGTATGCCACTTATGATCTGGTGCTCGCGGCTATTGATTTTGCTTTCAATATTTGGCATCATCATCTTTGATGGAGAAATTTGTTCTCTACCTCGATAATAAATCATTGGGATATCTATTTTCTCATAAGGAACTTAATTTGGGTCAACTTCGTTGGCTCGAGTTGCTTACATCTTATGATCTTGATATTCTTTATACTCCCGGAGGGGAAATCGTGTTGCCAATGCACTTAGTTGTAAGCAACAAGCAGTTGTTTATAGGATGATATTCGAATGGAACGATCTCGAGACTCTATCCACTTGTGAGATTTGAGATCGCAAAAATCTGATTTATGTGCATCCCTGGTTTTATGTAGTCTAGAGGCTCCTCCTTCTTTTTAGACTGCATTCTTGAAGCTCAAAGGGCTATATCCCGAATTGGCTCTTCGTAGCCAAGGTCGTAGGGATGAAATTAATATTGAAAGTTTGAAAGACTTCGATATTGATTTTCGTGGCGACATTTGAAAGTTCGGTACACTTATCGTACCAAATATTTGTGATCTTCGTCATTATATTTTAGAAGATTCACATCGTTCTAATATTATCATTCACCCCTGTTGTAGTAAAATGTACGCGGATATGAAGAGACTTTAATGTTGGGTGTGAATGAAATCTGATATCGCTAACTTTGTTAAGTGTTGTATGACTCACCATCTTGTCAAGACCCTACCCCAAAGGCCTGGTAGGTTATTGCAACCTTTAGAAATTCCAATTTGGAAGTGGGACCAAATTTCCTTGGATTTTTTAGATAACCTTCCCCGTTCTCGTTCGAGTCATGATAGCTTATGGGTTATAGTAGATAGACTTACTAAATCCACCCAATTTATTCCTGTTCGGTCTAACCGAACCGTTCCTCTTTGGGCAGAACTCTTTGTTAAAGGAGTTGTTAAATTCATGGAGTTCCTACTTCTATTGTTAGCGATCGGAATCCATTGATCACTAGTGGACTTTGGAAAAGTCTTCGAGATTTTATCACCGCTTATCACCCCAGTCCGATGGACAAACCAGGCGTGTGAATCAAACTCTTGAAGATCTCCTTCGAGCTTGTGTGCTTGATGTCGGTGGAAGTTGGGAAGATCATATTCCTCTTGTTGAATTTTCCTATAATAATAGCTTCCAATCTAGTATTGGTATGGCATCTTTTGAGACACTCTAGGGAAGGCCATGACGATCTCCTTCTTGTTGGCTTGAGGCCGGTGAGAAGCTGGTTTTAGATCCAGAATTTATTCATGTTTCACCTATGATGGGTGTTTTACGTTTCAGTCGATCGGGAAAATTAGCGCCTCAATATTTTGGTCCATTTCCTATCACCGTACGTATGGATTCCATGGCTTATCGCCTTTTATTACCGGCTCAATTTTTTCCTATTATATGAAGTGGTTTACGTTTCTCAATTATGGAGATGCTTTCGAGATTCCGATTCTATTCTTGAGTCAGGTGTTGTGGAAGAAATTGAAGTTTCACCAGATCTCTTTATGGTGAACTTCCTATTTCAAATTTCTTTTGTGTTAATATGCTTTTATGGTTGTTACTTTTTATATCCATCTTATATATTGCGAGTACGCAATTTCTTTAAGGTGGGGAGTCTGTAACAACTCGCATATTTGTCGATTTTATATTTAAATATTTTATTTAAATATTTTATCGTTAATCGGATTTTGGTCCGAAAAGCTACGTTTTGCAAACGGTTAAATTAGGACTCGAGACCACTTCCATTGAGTTCGAAATGTCGTTTACTACTTTTTAAGTATAAACATTGATAGGTTTGGAGTTAGTGGAATTTCACTAACTTTTCCCGCTTTGGACTTTGGGTTAGCTTAGCCATTATAACTCAAGCCCAACCCCCTCCTTCTCTTCACTCTTCATAAATTCCTACCAACTCAAGCTTTTGCATTAATGGTGAGTGGAAAGAGAAACTAAAACTCCAAAAGCTAAGTCTTCATTGCTAATCCAACATCAACTCCAAAACTCAAGTGAAGACATTGATTCAAGCTAGTGGTTGATCCTTGCATAGCATTTCAAGCTTCATCTTCATCCATTTTAGTGAAAAGGTGAGATTTTTATGTCACAATTCTAGTCTATAATTATATTGGACTGTTGGGAATGATTCTCCATTACTTTAGCATGTACATTTGCATTTGGTTTGGATTGGATTGGCGAAAAACTCCAATTTTTAGTGTTTTTGGTGAAAAACTGCACTTAGGTCATTCTGCCTATGTTAGGTCGTTCACGTTGAAAAGTCACTCAGAGAATAGCTCGTTTCTGGCCTTAAAACCGTTCGCACGTGTTAGGTCGTTCGCCTCGGAATTAGGTCGTTGGGTTTTAAGTCGTAGGTCGCTCGGCCTTGTTATAGTGGTTAGGTCGTTGGACGATAGGTTGCTCGCGTGTTAAACCTCTTAGGTCGCTCGACCTTATAAACCGTTAACTCGTTAGGTCGTAAGTCGCATCTGTACGTTAGGTCGCGTGACCTAGGTCGTTCCCCTTTAGGTCGTATGACCTTGAGTCATTCGCATGGTTTAAGCCTTTAGGTCGTGGGTCGCAAGGCCGTAGGTCGCGCAATCCCCTTAACTCGTTCTGCCTTGTCATTTTTAGGTCGCGAGTCTTGCTAGGTTGCCTCTTATGTCATCTCGTTCGGCCTTTATCACGTTGGGTCGTTCCCCTTTTAGGTCGCGTGGCACTTTAGGTCGCGTGGCACTTTAGGTTGCATGACCTCAACCCACATAGGTCGCTCGGCCTTTGTTCCATTAGGTCGCGTACCCCCTTAAGTCGTTCGGCCTTTGTTTCATTAGGTCGCGTACCCCCTTAAGTCGCTCGGCCTTTGTTTCATTAGGTCGCGTACCCCCTTAAGTCGCTCGGCCTTTGTTTCATTAGGTCGCGTACCCCCTTAAGTCGCTCGACCTCTAGGTCGCGAGCACCTCTTGGTCGCTCGACCCCTTAAACTCTTAGGTCGCTCGGACCCTTACAACCTTAGGCCGTTCAATTTAGGTCGCTCGACCGTACTAATGATAGGTCATGAGCTTCTTAGGTCACTTGATCCTATCCTCCCTTAGGTATTCACTAGGTCGTACCGTTTTGGACGGGGCGCTGCCCCCCTGACCCCCGTGACCTGACCAGGCAGGTCGAACCCCGTAGCAGGGGCATTGCCCCCGCACCCACACCTTGGGGGGTTGCCACCCCTCCGGACCCCCCCTCCGTAGGGGATCTTATCTGAAAAACATTCAATAGAACTTGCTTTGTTGAGATGCTTAGTTGACCATTCTTCGAGACAAACTATCTTGGGCTTCTCGGTTGATTTTATGGATTTTTGAATATCTATTTCGATGGATTCTTTATCGGTTTCTTTGGATTTTATTCACGTCTTCGTATGTGAATTTTTATGATTGATTGTTTCTACAATCACTTCTATGATTTGTCACTTTAAAATATGAAGGTTTCAATACTAGTAGTAAATATCAAAACTCTTTCAACAAAATGATTTCAACTCTATTTTCAATAACAAAGCTCTTTTCTTAAACCATTTTCCAATCTACTAGTATATACAAACCTTTACCTCACTCGTATGAGAAATTGAATTAAACGGCTTAGTAAAACAAGTGGTATGAAACGCGTGCGTTTGCTTCGTCGGTTAACTCTTGGACTTGTTCGATTGAACCTTTTTGTGACAATTTTCTAGTGAAGATCTGCAGTTTGTTCGTAAATATTTGAGTTAAGCAAGTGGTTATGGGACATGAAGCTAAACTTTTATATTTACTAGCTTAGTGTAATTGACATTTCTCGTTGATCATGACGATCATTTTGTGATTTAGGCTAGCAATTGTGCGATGTCTCTTTGTTTGCTTCCTAGTGTAACGACCTGCAAATCCGTACCCCTTGAGTCAACACTAGTCTACAACAATCAACTCAAGTTGCACAGAAATACGAACCATTTGTGTTTAAGAAGAAGAGGTAGAAGAAGAGAAAACAAAATCAACATCAGAATCTAACCATCGCAGCGGAATAAAATATAATAGATAGTAAATAATCTTTACTCAAAATCAAATATAACTGTTTACATACATTACATCATCAGAGTACATCAATCACAGCTCACATCAATAACATACAATGGATACACAACAACTCAACAGCGGAATAATGTATATATACAAGTACGTGAGTACGTATCGTCATCCAGCTCGTCTCCTGAGCTCCACAGCATCAAATCCTGTATCCTATAATACTCGGTCTGACCCGAGCATTACAGTTAAATAACACCCGAGTCAGTCTGGAATACCAGCGTGAGAAAATCACACCCAAATTATTAATAAAGTTTCAAAAATCCTTTGAAAACAAAAGCATCTTGTAAGACCACGCCACAAATAAACATGTCGGGTTTTTACCTTACGATGGCTAAAACAATTTTTATAGAAATCCTCTGATACTATAATAGGGTCTATTTACAAATACTTATAAAATAGCCGAAATTTTTACATCTATTAAATTCCAGCTACTAGCCACAAAAGTGGGTAATACAGACAAAACTCGTACAAGGCTCGTAGGGAGAATGGATTTCCAACAATGACTGGGCACTGGGGTACCACCTGTCACAGTACGGTACCCAGATCACCGTACCGAGGATTACTCCCTTCATCCCCTTCAACACAAGACCGGAACCATTCCTTACTGAACAGTCCCGAACAAGATAAACCTCGTGGTTGGCGCGACCAACCACCCACTAAGCCGAAATAATAAAGGGACATCTAGACAGGGGAATTATCTTGTCCTGCTTGGGTATGACCCACCTAACCTTGCTGCATATCCCCTGATTTTCAGTCATTCCCGGTTGATGAGGCTTGAGGCTAAGCCTTACCTTTATAACGTTTTCACTTAGAATGCCCATCATGCACCTGGCGATGTTTCGCAAGCATTCGTCCATACAAGTCCGTCCCGGGTTCGAACGGAACCGAAGGCACTATTCCTACTACATCCATTTTGGAAATATCCTCAGGATTAGTAGCGACTAGCCCTTGCACTTCACTGCTCCATCTTCGACCCCGAACACGTTTTCCGCACGAAACGTACAAACCGTATCGAAGTGGTTTTCGAGAAATTAATCTCGATCCCGGTCTCTTCGAAACGATCAACGCAATTGTCCAATATTGATAGTCGGTGATTTAACTATCAATTAATATTCACAAACATCCATCAAACAATAAATAATTTTTCAAATTATTTATTTATCTTAAAATATCCTCAAAGATATATTTCTATTTTCAATCCTTTGAAAACAGTTTTCAAACCATCTTTCTTTTCAGAATCAACTTTCCCACATATTTTCTATCTCCTCTGAAATCACCAAGCACAAAATTAGTTTTTTTTTTAAATAATCTAAAACACTTTACTTAGAAATATATACTTTTAAAACATATAAATTAAAACAACTTTAATAATCTGTTAAAAATACATCTTTTATGAATATTTGAAAATAAAGTTACTTAATAAAATATAAAACTAGATTTTCACTGTTGAAGCAAAATACTAAGTCACTCTTTAAATAATTACTACTATAATAGATTTGAGAAAATACTTACTTTAAAATTTAAATATTAGAAATAATAAATTTTCCAAAACATACCTTTTTAAAACAAATTTTAAAACTATTAACTTATATTTAAAATTTACTTTGAAAACATACTTGGTTATCCAGGGAGAATTCCAACTTCAAATTACTTAAATCAATTTTCCAAATTGATTCCCAATTTATTCCATTTGAAATAAGTTTTCTTAAATTACTCAATTCATTTCAAATTTCATTAATTATGCACTTAATTATTATCGTTATTATTTTCCATTTGATTTTAAATCTTTTAACTGAAATATACAAATTTCAAGCTTTTCCCATTTTCTACTTTGTTCCTTTCAAAATTTTAAAATCTTAAATTTTAAAATAAATGTTCTGTTCTTTTAGCTATTAGCATTGGAGTTTAAAATTCATTAACCTGCTATTAATTCAAAAATCTTCTTTCTATATTCAAGATTTATTAATTAGAATTCTTATGTCACTTTATTTTATTTTTATGTCATTCTTAAATTTATTCACATTTCCATAATTATTTTACTTACAAATTTTCTTCCTTTTATTTTCTATTCGAAATCCAATCTATAAAATCTTGGTAATTCATTCACCCAAATATCAAATCAACCATAACATTTAATATTCCAATATAACTTATCATAGAATATCAATATGCACAACAGAGAATATTAAATAATTTAAATAAATGTTGAGGGATCCAGTTGGATCCCTCCAACCTGTTTTCCTGCATCCACAGATGTTAGCACAATAATGTATTGATTCCAGAATATTCCATATCACATCACATCAATCAATTTCAACCA
Source organism: Allium cepa (assembly GCA_030765085.1). Taxonomy (NCBI): domain Eukaryota; kingdom Viridiplantae; phylum Streptophyta; class Magnoliopsida; order Asparagales; family Amaryllidaceae; genus Allium; species Allium cepa. The sequence continues at coordinate 596,592,069 of CM060928.1, forward strand.
TTCAAACATTTATTTAAGTGAAATCATTTAAATTTAATTTAACTGAGTGAGATTAACTCACCTGTGATTTCGCAATCCCATTTCCAAACCAGCTTGTTATCTTCCTATTTCAGACCTCGTAAAAATTTATATGACTTATTAATATTCGAACCAATTGAATAATTAAATTTCCATTTGGTAAATTTAATTAACTAGTGATTTTATTTTATTAGTTCTCATTTTAGCAAATGATTTATTAACATCTAAGATAATCTACCAACAATTTATCAATAAATAAATTATATTTACTAATAATTAAATTTAAAATGATCATTGGGGTTTAAACCAATAATTTAATTTTTAAATTAATTTCCCTTTTAAATAATCTTTAATATCTAGAATAATTAAAGAAGTTTATCAACAATTTATCACCTGATCCATTTTTTTTAAAACAAACTAGTCCCTTTCAATTCTTATATATATATAGTATTTCCTGTTTTACTGTTTATCAATTTTAAATATAAACAGAACTCTATATCTTATTGTAAAAATAATGTTTTCATTTCTTGTATACATTAAAATTAAATTGAGGATAACCTAAAATTCAAAAATTACCTGACATTTAATATTTTCTTTTACTGTAAATAAATTCTTGTATGTAAAATATTCAGATAAATTCAAGGAAACAATGATACCTCACAACGCACTCGAACAGGATCTCCCCCTCGATTGTCGCCGATGAACCACGACTCGGCTTCGTGAAGACAATCGCGACTATCAATTTCCTTTTCCAACATCGGCCCTCACTGCCATCACCACAAACTCGCGGAGCCGCCCACCCCTACATCGAGTCGAACGCGACCACCTTAAGCAACCACGAGATCCCCCAAGCCTCGACGCTAGCTGCCTGATTTCCCACACGTTCACGACCCAAACCCTAACCTATTTCCCAAAACGAGATTGCGATACCTGGAAACTCGAGAACGAGCTCGTTGATCTGGTAAACTAACAAGGAGGTCGCGAATTTAAAAGGTGAAGAAAGGGAAATTCAATTTGAAGACAGCGCGACCATTTCCCCTTCGATTTGAATTGATTTGAGTCTCGTTCGATCTTAGCTGAGGAGAAAATAACGAAAGAAGTAAGCAACAGAAAAGTTGGGCCATGGATTTATTATCGACTATTGAGTTTTAAACTGATTCGTTCTCTGGAGGAGGCCATTTGGTTTCGAAAACAAGCAGTTGTATTTAGTGAGTTATCTTTTTGAGTAGTTTACTCAACAAGCTTATTATTTTTATTTCTGATCGAATCGTAACTTGAGAAGACGGGAAGAAAAGGAAGATGGGTACGAAGGAGACACGATGGAGGCGGGTTGTACTCATTGTTGGATAAAGAAAACAATTATATTTTATTTAATTTCAATTTGCCTTAGAATAAATTTCTATGCGTTCATATATCGTACGCTCCCACTACAACTCCGATCAACACGAAATTTGAAATCCGATAATAATTCAATATTACGGATCCAATGGAACTGGTTCCGTCGAATTCCGAGACTGTGCCTCGGAAGGCTATTTTTTTAAATTCAATTTAAACGATATAAATTTCAAAACTTAACAAACACTTTTAAATTTAATTTCAACGCATTTACTATCTTCAGTTTTATCAATATAAATGTTACAAGCCTTCAAATTATTTTTAATAGGCTTTAAAACTCTAGATTCAACATTTTACCCAACTTCAACTTATTTATTTCAATAATTTAAATATAAAATAAATTGTGATATTTGGAATTCAAGTTAACATTAACCTTTCAAATATTTAAAATTAATTAAATATTCCAATTTTAAATGCTCAAAAATTTCGGGTCGTCACATTCCTTCCCCCTTAAAAGAATTTCGTCCCCGAAATTACTAGTTGGGAAGAATGACCTATAATCCATTAACTATTTCCTCAAACCCAAACAATCCAACATCTAACTAACTATCTTTTTATAAAAGACCCATTATCATTTTTATTAACTTTCCAAATTCTCCCTAATTTGCAAACAAACTTATTTGCCCAATCATTCAAGTTTCAATTTAAAACCAATTTGGAATTATCAAAATTTTCTCAAAATTTTTCTAACTCCCTAACTTTTCGAAATTTTTTGCCAGCGTCTCCTTTGCGCGGCTAGCTCGGTACATCTACAAAAAGGCTCTACGGCCTCCCAAATCTCAAAAGAAAACAAAAAGCCAAGTGGCTCGATCAAAAACCCAATCCAATTTCATACAGAAATTAAACACATACATTTTTGTCGAGCATTTCAAATTTTTATCTTTTGAAATCAATCCAATTCTCTTTTCCCCTTATATTACCTGCATATCCTGCTTAGCACTAATATTCAATCACAATATTCCCGAAACATTTTATCGACTTCCTCACAAAATGTCAATATTTATTCATCCTAATATTCACTTAGATTATTTTTGTATCGTCAATTTCCAATTAAGAATGTACCAATCCTTTCTTATATTTAGTATAAGCAATTTATATGCTTCTTATATTTCTTTTCACCTTACCACTTAAGTTTATATCTATTTCTATTCAATTTAGTTTTCACATTCCATATGGATTTTATTTATTTTCAACTTTGAACATTTAATTTTCTCCTCCATTTATAACTAATTTATGTCATTATTTTAATTAACTTCATTTACTAATTTATTTCAATTTCCGGTTTGAAAACGTTTGTTGTTAACAAAATTTTCCAAAATTTTTTTTAACTCCCAAAATTTCCGGAAAATTTTGGCAGAGTCCCCTTTGTACGAAGGGACTTCTGCGATATCGCAGGATACACAGATATATATATACATCGGCCTCAGGTCGGAAATCACAATATATATCAATATATGCAGTTCATATCTCCTATTTTGAATTCTTTTGCGTAAGCGTACCTTTATTTAGCATTTTTAAGCAAGCAGCTTATTTAATTTGCATTTTGCGCGTCCAAATCCAGCCAAACGGCTTCCCTGAACCTGTACTTACTCAGTTTAAACTTGTAAGTGCCATATAAATAAAGTTTAACAACATTTCATTTATTTACACAAGTTAAACACATGAATTCAAAAAGAAAACACACCAAATATCTCTCCGTAAGCGACTTAGACACTTTACATACAAATTTCACTGTTCTAATTAATTTACAAACCATTTTCATTCAATTTGAATGGTTTAAAACTCAATCGCTTACATTTAATTTGTTTTAAGCAAACTAAACTCATATTTAATTCGATTTCTCTCAAAATCAATTCATTTTACTTCTATCAATTCATAGAATTTTAATAACTTCCATTTACATTCAATAACAATTTATTCTTTGCAATTTGACGAGGTCTATGTGAATAAATAAGCACTTATGCTTTATAACCAATTTAAATGGATTTCAACTCAATTTATACTTAATTCTATTCCATTTTTAAATTTATTCACAATCCATATATTCTCATCTCATTGCATTTTAAATTTGAATCCATTCATTTGCATTTCATCCCATGTTAGTTTATTCCAAACTATTTTATTTAGCTCGAAAACCATCCATTTATTTATTCAATATAATTAGTTTATCCACTCAATCCATTTTGAATTTTCATTTCCTTAAATATTATTTACAACCCACCAAATTCTATTTCGATCCAAATTCATTTTTACTTAATTCAAATTTAATCCAATATTATTAAAATTAGTTTTAGTTGAATTCAATTCAACTCTCTTCCATCTATTCAGCTTAAGTCGATTCACTTCGATGTATTCAAAATTTATACTTAAGCTCATTTTCATTTTACAAGTAAAATTTTCTTATTTATACTCAGCTTAACTCAATTAATTCCAAGGCCATATCCAATTTATTTCCACATATTTGGATTTTATTCACAATACAAACCATTACTATTTTAATCCAATATCATTCTTATTCGATACCTTTCCAATTATATTAATTTGTTAACACTTCAAGTCAAATTTTAATTTATAACTCAAGTTCTGAATCTACAATCCATGTTCAATTTACCACCGAATTTCATGAACTCACAATTCAGTTACATTTACTTTACTGACAATTCAAGTCGAATTCAATTTATAACTTGAGTTTTATTTCCAAACTTCACCATAAATTCACAATTCAGCTTTTATTAAACAACATTACGTTCCCATTTACATATTTCATTAACTAATTTATTATGAAATTAGTTCTCTCCTATTTATAGTTCAATACTTGATTCTTAATTTCAAATATCACTTCATTTAATTTTCTTAGTTCAATTTAGTTTATAATTCAAGTTTTGATTTTTATTTTATTCTTCAATTCATCAATAATATTTATTTTGGGTTTTCTATCCCATTTTTCAATTTATAAGTCATAACTCATTATTTTACACATTTCCATTCATTATAGGCTTGAATATATTCTTCTTTTATTTTTTAACTCAAGCCTTATGCTTATTTATAACCAAGCATATTTTTATTTCTACGGATTTCTAATTCTTTTATAAGTTATTCCAATTCATTCCATCCAATAACTCAATTGAATTTTTATTCCAATTCAATCTTATTTTAAACTCAGACTTATTTAACTCAATTCGATTTTAACTTAATTCGAATACAACTGGATTTTATTTCCAGCCTATTTAAATTAATTTTCAATCCAGTTAAATTTTTATTTCCCAGTCCAAGTTAATTTCATTTTTAACCTTTCACCTTAAATTCAAATTCCAACATTCAAAGCTTATATTTCCTTCCTGATTTAAAAATCATCTTAACTTATAAGCTTACAATTTATCTCATAAGGATTTTTAAACTCCCGGCTTTGGTTTCAAATCATTTTGAAATCTTCAACACCTCAAATCACATTTCTCAAAAGTTAAACCAATCATGTTTTATTCCCAATAAATTTCCTTTGAGATTTTCAAAAACAACTAGCTTCTGAACAAATCAATTTGGTAGCAATCCATCACTTAGAAATTCGAAAATGAATACTGATGATGCGGCCGTCATCATCAGAATTATTTTCCAATAATCCAAGTGATTTCAATGCTATATCACTTTCAAAATCTCTTTAAAACAATTTTCTTTCAGAAATATCCCAAAAACAACAATGCTACAATTTATCTTCAAAATACTTCCAAAATCTCCGGGGTTTTTAAATTTTTCAATCCTGCTTGAATAAATCTTTACTAAAATTCATTTGCACAGCTTATGCTCATACCAATTCTTATTCGGTTATATTTTAATTTCATAATGCACATTTACAATTCATATTTATAAATTTCATTTCATAATTGGATTTATCTTCTCAAACTTTGATTATATTTACAATTTCTAATTCAATTTTCACTCAACAATGATAATACCTTAATATCATCGTTTCTAACATCCAAGCAACCATATAATAGCTATATAATTTACCAAAAACTTTCTTTATATCAAAATATATTTTTGGGTAAAATTATTTCATTTACCCATATTTAAAATAATACCGTGTCGATTGTTCTTTCAAGCGTTTAGAAACCCTTTCGATACAGTTGTCCAGACTGTGCCGACGAAGGTTCATATGCCACTCAATAAACCAATCAACACAATATTTAAAACAATTAATATTCACTAACAAATACGCGCTCATATTTATTAATACGCTCAAACTCATTATAGAGTACTAGAGACTCTAATTTAAATGAGTAATTCCCACCAGAGCCAAGGTTATCACCAACCTAAGCTCTGATGCCAAGTGCAACGACCCGCAAATCCGTACCCCTTGAGTCAACACTAGTCTACAACAATCAACTCAAGTTGCACAGAAATACGAACCATTTGTGTTTAAGAAGAAGAGGTAGAAGAAGAGAAAACAAAATCAACATCAGAATCTAACCATCGCAGCGGAATAAAATATAATAGATAGTAAATAATCTTTACTCAAAATCAAATATAACTGTTTACATACATTACATCATCAGAGTACATCAATCACAGCACACATCAATAATATACAATGGATACACAACAACTCAATAGCAGAATAATATATATATATACAAGTACGTGAGTACGTATCGTCATCCAGCTCGTCTCCTGAGCTCCACAGCATCAAATCCTGTATCCTATAATACTCGGTCTGACCCGAGCATTACAGTTAAATAACACCCGAGTCAGTCTGGAATACCAGCGTGAGAAAATCACACCCAATTTATTAATAAAGTTTCAAAAATCCTTTGAAAACAAAAGCATCTCGTAAGACCATGCCACAAATAAACATGTCGGATTTTTACCTTACGATAGCTAAAACAATTTTTATAGAAATCCTCTGATATTATAATAGGGTCTATTTACAAATACTTATAAAATAGTCGAAATTGTTACATCTATTAAATTCCAGCTACTAGCCACAAAAGTGGGTAATACAGACAAAACTCGTACAAGGCTCGTAGGGAGAATGGATTTCCAACAATGACTAGGCACTGGGGTACCACCTGTCACAGTACGGGGCCTAGATCACCGTACCGAGGATTACTCCCTTCATCCCCTGCAACACAAGGCCGGAACCATTCCTTACTGAACAGTACCAAACAAGATAAACCCCGTGGTTGGCGCGACCAACCACCCACTAAGCTGAAATAATAAAGGGACACATAGACAAGGGAATTATCTTGTCCTGCTTGGGTATGACCCACCTAACCTTGCTGCATATCCCCTGATTTTCAGTCATTCCCGGTTGATGAGGCTTGAGGCTAAGTGTTACCTTTAGAACGTTTTCACTTAGAATGCCCATCGTCCACCTGGCGATGTTTCGCAAGCATTCGTCCATACAAGTCCGTCCCGGGTTCGAACGGAACCGAAGGCACTATTCCTACTACATCCATTTTGGAAATATCCTCAGGATTAGTAGTGACTAGCCCTTGCACTTCACTGCTCTATCTTCGACTCCGAAAACGTTTTCCGCACGAAACGTACAAACCGTATCGAAGTGGTTTTTGAGAAATTAATCTCGATCCCGGTCTCTTCGAAACGATCAACGCAATTGTCCAATATTGATAGTCGGTGATTTAACTATCAATTAATATTCACAAACATCCATCAAACAATAAATAATTTTTCAAATTATTTATTTATCTTAAAATATCCTCAAAGATATATTTCTATTTTCAATCCTTTGAAAACAGTCTTCAAACCATCTTTCTTTTCAGAATCAACTTTCCCACATATTTTCTATCACCTCTGAAATCACCAAGCACAAAACTAGTTTTTTTTTTAAATAATCTAAAACACTTTACTTAGAAATATATACTTTTAAAACATATAAATTAAAACTACTTTAATAATTTGTTAAAAATACATCTTTTATGAATATTTGAAAATAAAGTTACTTAATAAAATATAAAACTAGATTTTCACTGTTGAAGCAAAATACTAAGTCACTCTTTAAATAATTACTACTATAATAGATTTGAGAAAATACTTACTTTAAAATTTAAATATTAGAAATAATAAATTTTCCAAAACATACCTTTTTAAAACAAATTTTAAAACTATTAACTTATATTTATAATTTACTTTGAAAACATACTTGGTTATCCAGGGAGAATTCCAACTTCAAATTACTTAAATCAATTTTCCAAATTGATTCCCAATTTATTCCATTTGAAATAAGTTTTCTTAAATTACGCAATTCATTTCAAATTTCATTAATTATGCTCTTAATTATTATCGTTATTATTTTCCATTTGATTTTAAATCTTTTAACTGAAATATACAAATTTCAAGCTTTTCCCATTTTCTACTTTGTTCCTTTCAAAATTTTAAAATCTTAAATTTTAAAATAAATGTTCTGTTCTTTTAGCTATTAGCATTGGAGTTTAAAATTCATTAACCTGCTATTAATTCAAAAATCTTCTTTCTATATTCAAGATTTATTAATTAGAATTCTTATGTCACTTTATTTTATTTTTATGTCATTCTTAAATTTATTCACATTTCCATAATTATTTTACTTACAAATTTTCTTCCTTTTATTTTCTATTCGAAATCCAATCTATAAAATCTTGGTAATTCATTCACCCAAATATCAAATCAACCATAACATTTAATATTCCAATATAACTTATCATAGAATATCTATATGCACAGCAGAGAATGTTAAATAATTTAAATAAATGTTGAGGGATCCAGTTGGATCCCTCCAACCTGTTTTCCTGCATCCACAGATGTTAGCACAATAATGTATTGATTCCAGAATATTCCATATCACATCACATCAATCAATTTCAATCATTCAAACATTTATTTAAGTGAAATCATTTAAATTTAATTTAACTGAGTGAGATTAACTCACCTGTGATTTCGCAATCCCATTTCCAAACCAGCTTGTTATCTTCCTATTTCGGACCTTGTAAAAATTTATATGACTTATTAATATTCGAACCAATTGAATAATTAAATTTCCATTTGGTAAATTTAATTAACTAGTGATTTTATTTTATTAGTTCTCATTTTAGCAAATGATTTATTAACATCTAAGATAATCTACCAACAATTTATCAATAAATAAATTATATTTACTAATAATTAAATTTAAAATGATCATTGGGGTTTAAACCAATAATTTAATTTTTAAATTAATTTCCCTTTTAAATAATCTTTAATATCTAGAATAGTTAAAGAAGTTTATCAATGTTTTATCACCTGATCCATTTTTTTTTAAAACAAACTAGTCCCTTTCAATTCTTATATATATATAGTATTTCTTGTTTTACTGTTTATCAATTTTAAATATAAACAGAACTCTATATCTTATTGTAAAAATAATGTTTTCATTTCCTGTATACATTAAAATTAAATTGAGGATAACCTAAAATTCAAAAATTACCTGACATTTAAGATTTTCTTTTACTGTAAATAAATTCTTGTATGTAAAATATTCAGATAAATTCAAGGAAACAATGATACCTCACAACGCACTCGAACAGGATCTCCCCCTCGATTGTCGCCGATGAACCACGACTCGGCTTCGTGAAGATAATCGCGACTATCAATTTCCTTTTCCAACGTCGGCCCTCACTGCCATCACCACAAACTCGCGGAGCCGCCCACCCCTACATCGAGTCGAACGCGACCACCTTAAGCAACCACGAGATCCCCCAAGCCTCGACGCTAGCTGCCTGATTTCCCACACGTTCGCGACCCAAACCCTAACCTATTTCCCAAAACGAGATTGCGATACCTGGAAACTCGAGAACGAGCTCGTTGATCTGGTGAACTAACAAGGAGGTCGCGAATTTAAAAGGTGAAGAAAGGGAAATTCAATTTGAAGACAGCGCGACCATTTCCCCTTCGATTTGAATTGATTTGAGTCTCGTTCGATCTTAGCTGAGGAGAAAATAACGAAAGAAGTAAGCAACAGAAAAGTTGGGCCATGGATTTATTATCGACTATTGAGTTTTGAACTGATTCGTTCTCTGGAGGAGGCCATTTGGTTTCGAAAACAAGCAGTTGTATTTATGAGTTATCTTTTTGAGTAGTTTACTCAACAAGCTTATTATCATTATTTCTGATCGAATCGTAACTTGAGAAGATGGGAAGAAAAGGAAGATGGGTATGAAGGAGACACGATGGAGGCGGGTTGTACTCATTGTTGGACAAAGAAAACAATTATATTTTATTTAATTTCAATTTGCCTTAGAATAAATTTCTATGCGTTCATATATCGTACGCTCCCACTACAACTCCGAACAACACGAAATTTGAAATCCGATAATAATTCAATATTACGGATCCAATGGAACTGGTTCCGTCGAATTCCGAGACTGTGCCTCGGAAGGCTATTTTTTTAAATTCAATTTAAACGATATAAATTTCAAAACTGAACAAACATTTTTAAATTTAATTTCAACGCATTTACTATCTTCAGTTTTATCAATATAAATGTTACAAGCCTTCAAATTATTTTTAATAGGCTTTAAAACTCTAGATTCAACATTTTACCCAACTTCAACTTATTTATTTCAATAATTTAAATATAAAATAAATTGTGATATTTGGAATTCAAGTTAACATTAACCTTTCAATTAAAATTAATAAAATATTCCAATTTTAAATGCTCAAAAATTTCGGGTCGTCACACCTGGTTAGGCTAGACACCATTTGTGTGATTCCATTCACACATACCTTTTTGCTACTCTGACTTTTGGCTAACTATTTAGATTAGCAGTTTTTGTTGTATACACTTGAGATACAAACTCGTAGTTGTATTCTTTTGCATAGCACGTGTTGCTATTCTTTTGTATTATTGTGGATCTTTTTGACCACTACTCTGTTGTACACTTTCATGTGTTAGTTATATATCCATATCTTCTTCCGCCTTTGTGATATGGATGTCTGTGACTGATTGTGTTATGCTTATTTCTATGTTTGTTTCCGACGATTATTTATAGCCACCGTGTGATAGCTTTGAGTTTGTATCGGTATGTCGGACTTACTCCTTAAATGAAATGCATGCTATACTATCTGACATAACGGTGCTCGCACAAAGAAGTTACATGGATGGTCGCTCCTCAACAGCCTTATTCTCCGTGCTAGTTGACAGCACTACATCGTAGTGTTCTTGGCTAGCGTGGGTATAGAGGTGGGGCGTCACACAATTTATAAGTAAGTTATTTATAGTTCTCTTATTTTACAAAAATCATTTCCTTTTATAACTTCACAATTTACAAATTTCATTCACTTATGAATTCATTTATAATTCATTTTAACGCTTATAAAAACTCGTTTTATAATTCCAGTATTTTTATTTATAAATATCCATATTATAAATCTTTTTATATAAACCATTTATAATAATTCAAATATCCCAATTCAAACCATTTTACAAATTTAACTACTACTTATTTCAAAAATCAAATTTTATTTATTTCCGATATCTAATGATACCAGAATTTTTATTCGGCTAAATTTTAGCCTTCAACGATTTCAATCATAAAGATAATCACACAGGGATTATAATAAAAAGAAATCAACATGCAATATTGAAACCAATTATTTGAGGAATCTAGTTGGATCCCTCCAACCTGTTTCCCTGCATCCATAGACATTAGCACAATACCAATCCCGTTTCAAGACGGGATATCGCGGTATATGGGATTTACAAATTATTATCCGCTTAATAGGCGGCGCAATAGGGTCTCATCCGCTATATAATGCGGGAAATCAACTCCAAGTACATATATAATACCAATTCCACTTCAAGGTGGAATATCGCGGTATATGGGTTTAAAAAAGAACATCCGCTTAATAGGCGTCATATAGGTCTATTTCAATACAATAGATAATACTATATTATCATCCGAACAAACAATCATCACAATCAACAATTTTAAATCTAACTATTTAAAATTTAAATAAAACCCTTTTTGAGTGAGAAGTTCTCACCTTTGCTTTTTTTATTTTGCAATCCATTTCCATCTTGACTCGATTTTCTTGATTTTATACCTTGTATAAATATTTACACAATTCATTAATATTTGAATAACTAATTTTTGTTTGGCCACTTTGATTATCCAACGATTTTATTTTAACCCGGTTTCCTTTAATAATTTATATTTACTGATATATTAAATTTCCCCTTTTAATAATTTTTATTAACCAAAAATTATGTTTTAACTAAATTTCCCTTTTCATAATTAATTTGAACTAATCTCCTTTTATAAATAATTTCTGTTTGAAGCTGCATATACTAAAATATAATGTATAAACCAAATTTTCATTAAAACAAACTGTAATGTAAACATTTCCTAAACGGTAACATAGTTGAAGTATATACATTTCTTCTTTCTGCAATCTATGAACTAAAAATCTTGATATTGTTGTTATTATTTATTTATTTTTTCTCCGAGCATACAAATATCTGGAATATATATATATATATATATATATATATATATATATATATATATATATAAACAAGACAATACCTTCACCGTCTTGTAATTTCGAAATCACCATCACGGCCGCGAATTGGAACAACGACCATTTACAACTCGCGAAGCTCTAGCCGCCGATGCACGTGGACCACCATTTTGATATTCATCGTTGTTGTCGAGCTCCTAGTCGATCCCAACGCCGCTGCCCTATCTCAATCTCGAGCCCCATGCTGTTGCCGAAACTCTCAAATCCATCGAACAACTCCACCTGCTCGTCGCTCGCCATTGTCGCTGCCTTGCCCTCCGCCTCACCATCGCGGCCTCGATTTGGAGTTTGCCTATCGGCCTCGCACACGATTTCGGTCGATTAGAACTGAAATACGAAGAGAGGAAGACTCGATTTTGATTAAACAATTTGATTTGAAAAATCAAAAGGAGGGGGCGGCCATTATTATCTGAAACGAACAGATTGATTTTTAAGGGAGGAGGGAGTTTCGTTTGTGAAGGAAGGGGAACGAGATTTTAACTTTGATTTCGAACAAGAATTTTATTAAACGAAGCTCGGCCATTTTTATCTCTGGCAATTTGATTTCGATTTGAAGTTCAAAGACAGCGGCCTTACTTTGCACGATCTCTTCCCCGTGATCTTTGGCGTGATTTTAGGCGTATCTAACGGGAGATAACTTGCTGATGTTGACCAAATTTAAAAATTAAATTTTAAATCGAATTCGATTTAACTTCAACGCGTTTATATGTCGTACGCTCACATAACAACTCCAAACACTACGAAATTTGAAATCCGGTAATAATTCAATATTATGGACCTAATGGAACTGGTTTCGTTGAATTCCGAGACTGTGCCTCGGAAGGCTATTTTTAAATATCGATTTAAACGATATAATTTCAAAACTGATCAAATCACTTTCAAATTCAATTCTGAAGCTTCTATTATCTTCAGTATTATCAGTAAGAATTTTTATAAGCCTTTGAAATATTTTTAATCAGCTTAAAATTGAAGATTCAAATTATTATTCAACTTTCAATAGATTAATTTTTTAATTTAATCGCCAATTTCATAATTATATTGAGAATTCAAACTAAACCATCATTCAAATATTTAAAATAAATTAAATATTTTCAATTTAAATTGTTCAAAATTCTGGGTCGTTACAAGAATAGAGAACACATAGTCATTAACGTAGTGATACAAATATAATACATCACATAGGTATAAATGGGATAAAAAATAAGTCAAATTCCCACTCATTCTCAAATATAACAAGATAGATCAAATACATCTAATCCAAAAACATATACACAAACAAGTCCATTTTAACATATACAATACAACTAATAATCTAACCTCCAACTAAACCCAATAATCACAAATTGGTTTCTTCGTCCTTGGGCCAGAAATGTCTTTGATTGACCTGAGTATTACGTAAATAATAAATGAGTCAGACTATGTCCAAATTCAAAGATGATTGCATAAATGATATGTCAAGGGTTACATATACACAATCATAAGAAATCCAACCAATGAAATAATAAAATATCCATAATACATTGAACATCATATCGCACATCACATATCGTAGCATTTCACGCATCGCACATCGCACATAGCATGCATCACACACATCACACACATCACACATCCATGCATCACGGACATCATAGGCATCACATGCATTACACACATCATTACACACATCAATTCATTCATATTTATTTGACCATATTTGATTCATTCATTATATTCTTTTAGTTTCATTTTCATTACTGCTACCGCTACCGTTACTGCTAGAAGCTAAGTCTACGTTGGAGCCTCGCTGCTTCTAAGATGCAAAAGGAGACCTTATCATAAATTTTTGTGGGCGTCCTCACCAGTCATTAGTTGCATCATAAACGCACATTACTACATTGCTTCCTCGTTTCCCATCATCATCCACTCAAAAGCGAAGATAATCATATTCCCACTTTTTAAATAAAATAATGGAATAATATAATACACCTCTCTCGTCGAGTCAAAATTCCAAGTAATATCAATTAATATTTGTGTGTAATATAGAATAATTCCTTGATATCCAAATATTAAATACTCGGTGTTTGATGAATTACCCATCATTATACAAGTATTGGTTAAATAAATATACTATACACGGACATGCCATACCGTTTGATAAAATACAATTATATACACAACATAAGTTTCCACTTCTCTTATTAATTCACTCTTGCTTAATTTTACTTCAATTCATTATTCTTCATTTTAATTACTTCATAGTTCAGCCTAATAAGTAATTTAACTTCATCTCGTTCATAGCGATCTAATCAACAACCATCCATACACAAAATAAATTATCGTTAATTACTAATTAATGAGATGAAGAGTTTAATTCAAATACGTTTCACTTTAATTTTTCTCCTCTTTTTATAAAAATACTTCAATTTGATTTAACAACAAAACACCTCAATAATTTATTTTATTTTCTTTTAAAATCATAAACATTAATTCTCTTATTTAATTCCAAAAACCCATATTTTGAAACCACTTATTTGGTTTTGAAGAAATCTTTGTTTGATCACTTCAATAAATTTAAAACCTCCAAATTCCTTTCATTTCTAATTTGCACATCAATAATATAAAAATAATACAAAGCATTTATAATTTTCAAATACCTATAAAACAACGAAACAGATGGATATTCTCAAACTAAAAAGTATTTTCAAACCCAAATATTTAATTTCTAAATTAATATTTAAAATTCCCATTTATTTTCAAATCCTTTTAAAACATTATATTGAGAAGAAATCCATCAAACCTAAAGGTTTCCTTTTATAATACATTACTAAATAATTCAATAATCAATCTTAATAATATATTATTTCAAAATTCACTTAATAATGTATATAACAAATCTCGTAAACGATAGTTTTCATTCAATAAATAATTGCATTCAGCTTACAATTAATTCAAAATAATATTTTACAAAATTTTCAACTATTGGATCAAAATTTACTTATCACTTTAAAAATATAGATTTCAAATATTATTTCATAAAATCCATTAAAATATTTTATAATCAATGATAAATAAATAAAATTATAAATCTTTAAAATTCACTTTTTAATAAAATCCCAAAACTCATCATTTACTAAATAATTTCTATTCACACAACCTTCAAAATTATTTGACTTTTATATCTTTCCAAAGTCATTCCACTTTCAAAAAAATTCATTAATTACAACATCTTTAATATTAAACAATAAATCCATTTCAAAATTCATTATTTTTTTGTAATAGTTTATTCCAAATTTTCATCTTTTAATTCATTTAACCCATTGTCGAACAGCTTCAAACATCGTTCAATTATTTGCAAATATCTATTCACCACTTAAACATCACATAAGTTGGGGTGTAATCAACCATTAATCATCAGAACAATAAACAAATCATTGTTCATAACACAATTCTAAAAAATTCAAACTATATCAAACATCAATCATTATCAAACATTCAATTTCATCCACTATATAAAAATCCATTCAACTAAGCAAATCAAGCAATATATGGGGTAAATACAAATAAAACAATATGATACGGACATAGATATGAGTTTAGAAACTCACCGAACTCCTTGCGAAGACCTTAGCCATTATAAATGTTGATGCTACCACTTCAGCCACTACTTACCACACCTTCGTCATCTCTAGCGTACACACCTAGAAGCTTACATGCATTCCCAAATGTTTAGGCAAATCATCATTGCCTACGCACATCCATACCCCCATCAATGGTAGGTCACACCTCATTTCCAGCCACCGCGAAACCCTCCAAGCAACCACCAACCACATCGTCGAAACCCCAGGACATGCAAACCAGTCTTCCAGATCATCTATTGTGTTATCGCGGTTTCCAGGTTGCGTGTACTTGCTCATTTGCCTGCCACTACGTCACAGCTCCCTCCACGTCATCGCCAAACATCTCCAGACTTCAAACGGTATCACGTGATTTTTTTCTTTCTTATCGCAATTTTATGATTTTAGAAGGGGATTAGGGCTTGATTGATAAAGTGGTTCAAGTTTGGGTTAATGTCAAGATACGAGGGGAGTTTTCCAGAAGCATGAAGAGAAAAAATGGGCTTTGGGCTAATTTTTTTGGGCCTGGTCTCATTTCAATTTCTTTTTAATTTATTTTCTATACATTTAGATTTAAATTTTAATCCTTAAAATAAATTTCAATCTAATATAAATTGATTCACACCTCATTCTATAACTTATATTTAAATAATTGCATAATTTTATTTAGTTCGATGCTCGCTTATTTTTATTTAATCATTCATCGTAATATTACAAAATAAACTCATTTTTCAACTCTTTTAAACATATTTAAAATGGTTCACACTTCGAAATATTTCAATTTATTGTAACATTATATTTTATTTCAGTGAATTTTCCAAAACGAATTTATTAGTTTAATTCATTTAGTACCATAAAATCTTTCATTAAATAGAATTTAATTAACTAAAAATTTATTTTTAAAATATTAATTATCAAATATCGAATTTTAATGCTTTTATTTTAATTAATTTTTTTATAAAATATAGAAAGTAGGGCTCTTACACGAAACTTCGATGAAATTAGTTTATTGAAATAAGCAAGTAGATTGTATTATTTGATCGTGTATTCAATAAGATTGATTATAATAATGATCTTGTTATGTAAAATATAACATTTAACTAAAGGCTATAAGATGGACATAAGAACTTTATCACTAAAATGTTGGTCAGTTTACATAAAGTGCAATCTATTTGATATCCTTAAAAGTTAAGGATGACTAATTTCTCTATTGTAAGGAGTTCATTATTAACTGTAGTAAGGATTTTCTTTGAATATTTAAATCATTTAGAAAGGAAATAGAATGTATAAGAGTGGATGTAATATAAGGCATGGTTGGTATGAAGAAAGTGAATGTCACTTCTCCTTTATAAACAATCATCGGAAGCGAAAATTATGAAACAATAGTTAATACTTAATAGTAGAATAATAAATATGACATATATTCCAAAATGTATTTACAAATAGAAAATTGTTTTCTATGAGATTTAATTTTTTGAATTTAAGATATTTGATCTAAAAATTCTCAACTCTAAACAAACATAGTAAATGAAATAAATAGCTTATATTAAGTTGTAGAATGGAACATCATATTTCATATGTTGTTATAGTAATGGAGGAAATAGTGCGAGCTTGCCATATAGCACTTAGTAGATATATCAAATTACGAAAATTGGTCGAAAACATACCAAACATTATTTATGAAATAATAACTATTTTTTCATGTTGACTAAAAAATAGACATGGTTTTATTTCAATATAAATATTATTAATATTCATTCTAAAACAAAACTACAAATAGTGGTATTGTGATTCATTCGAAAATATAGAAGTATATAAATTTATTTGCAATTATTTTATAATTATAGACAAAGCCAGAGTTTGGAGAAATAAATCTTTAATTATATGACTGTGAATCATATGGTAATAGTGAATTATATCTCTAACAATCAAAGACAAAGCGCCCATTCAATGGGAGCGTGATAATAGTTGAAAAACTTTACAGATTGATACATATAGATGTATGCAATCGTAAGTCTAATACCAAAACAGTTCCACGTACTTGGTTATATTTATCGATGAGTTATCCTTGACATAGACATGTCTATTTAATACACATGTAGTATATCCATGATAAGCTCATAGAGTATAAAAAAGTAAATAAAATAACATGTAACTGAAAATAAAGTTGCTTCAATTTGATCGAATATGCGAGTATATTGGAAAATTTTGAAAGTGCCTAAAATGAATAGAGCTTCGATCTCAAAAGTCACTCCTCTTTATAATACATAATGATGTGTCGATAGGAACTCATCGAACTTTATTGAATGAAGTACGATTAATTGTGAGTGAAGTTAAGTTAACTACCATAATGTTGTGTACTTAAGACTTAAACACAATGTTAAAATTAATTTCATTAAAGAATAGTTTACAATATTATACAAGATAAGGGTTTATAAGAAATCCCAACAAGTCCTAGGCAAAAGAGTTGGAAGGTTGTGTGAGTTAAAAGACTTCATGTAATAATTGTATACGAGGGATCTTATATAAATCACCCTAAAAGAATTTTGGGAACGATTATTGTTGGATGACCTATTTATGTTTTGAACATAAGTTTTGTAAACTAAAACCAAATCAGTTTTATATATAAGGCAATTCAAAAATAGATAACTATTCCATTGCACTGAGAAACAAATGTTGTTTCAAAATACCAACTTCATAGAAAAGGAATTTCTTTGAGAAATAATTGGTATTAAAATGGATTTGGATACGATCCAAAGTGTAACGGCCCAATATTTTCGGCCCTCGAAAATTGACATCTATACGTTCACTGTATAGAATGCCAAGCAATCAAGTGCTGGAAATACCAGATCATTAGGGGTTTAGAAGAAAAAGAGAGAAGAAGAAACAAAAATAACAACAAAGAATCTTACAATCGCAACGGAACAAAATCAATAAATCTTTATATAAAGAAAACTATAACTATCAATATATATATATACAATCATCTAGTACAACAATCAATACATTAAGATAGGCAATTAACTTATCCTCACCAGTGCTGACTATACAATCTACACACATAGTGGAATATAATCAAGTATGTGATATATATCTGAAATCCTCCAGCTATTCTTCTGAGCTCCAAGGCACTCTAACATGATCTGTAATACTCGGTCTGACCCAAGCATTATGATAAAATAACACCTGAGTCAGCCTTGAACACTAACATGAGAAAACACACTCAATTTGGATCATTACTATTTGTCAAAATCCTTCGAAAAACAAAGGTATCTTGTAAGACCGCATCACACATAAACATGATGGGTTTTTATCTTACGATAACCAAAATTTTTATAGAAAATCTAGTGATATTATAATAGTGTCTAAGTACAAATATTATTAAAATAGTTGAAATTGTTACATTAATAAATTCCAGCATACTATTCTCTACAATCAAAGCCGTAAAGGTTCGTAGTGGAAATTGGATAGAAGTGGTTTTCGGATAATGCTGATATCCGATCCTAGCCTCATCGAATCCAAACGATAAATTTTTAAAGGCCATGTTGTTTAGAATAAATAATTCTCCAATCAGGATGTCAATATTCACATATGGAAATTCATTCCATATGTTTACTTTATCATGACCTGTCTGTTGAAATTAATTCGCTTATAATCATCACATTTTCTGAAATTAAGAATAATGATCAGCATAAATGTGACGACCCGTCTTGTAGTTGCCAAAAGCTAAGAATCTCTTCTGCTCATCTCCAATATT
Organism: Allium cepa; assembly: GCA_030765085.1. Taxonomy (NCBI): domain Eukaryota; kingdom Viridiplantae; phylum Streptophyta; class Magnoliopsida; order Asparagales; family Amaryllidaceae; genus Allium; species Allium cepa. The sequence goes on from CM060928.1 coordinate 596,611,386, forward strand.
CAGTCCTTTGAAAATTCTTTCACATGCGTGAATCCAAGCTTGTACTTCAATGTTGGTTTCTGTTCCTTTGAAAGGTTTACCACCAAAGCTGGTATAGTTCTTGCATAAAGTTGCAAAGTTAATATGGGGCTGTATCGGAACTACTACTTCCTCGACTACTGTAGCTGTGGGAGTTTGACCATTTGGGGCATTACTACCTCCCCTACCTCGTACTCTTCTTCCACTCATTTTCTACTATCTGCATATAGTAAGAAAAAGATCTTTAGGATATATAGACGAGATATCTTAAGGAATGCAATACTTATTCAAATTAGAAGTTTTAATTATGCGCTCTCTCGGACTAAACTCATTCTAGGGTATTACTAACCCTATCTCTAATGAGTCATACCCCAACAAAGCCAAGGTTCTCACTTAATCTTTAGCTTTGATACCAAATGTGACGACCCGTCTCCTCGACCCTCAGAAATCGACACTAATACATCCACGGTATTCACATGCCATAAATCCAAGTGCTGAGGAGGCAGATTATCAAGGCTGTAAAAGAAAATAAAGATAGAAGATAACAGAATAATAAATCTCACATCGCATTCAACATTTATAATTATACATATTGATCTGAGTTAAACACAAATCTAGCGGGATATTTATAACTGTCTATCCGTACATATGCTAGAAATACATACTAAATAACACAGCGGAAAACGGATAGATAACTATATAAGGTACTTCAGCTTCATAGCTCCAAAAGACTTGTCCAAAATGCTCCTCAACATGCTTTAAAATGCTCCTAAGGTATCCTGACTACATGGCTGCCTGAAAAATAGGGCACCCAGAGTTTAAAGGGAAAAACAAACTCTAGGTCTATCATGGGACTAGTGTGAAAACTCAAAGTACGATGCTTTTGAAAACAAAAAGGTATCTCATAAGACCACGCCGCACATAAACACGGAACGGGTTTTTACCTTATGATAACCAAAACTCTTTATTACGCAAAATTTAGTTATATTATTTTTAATGACATTCTTTGAAAACATTTTCAAATAAACTTATTAATCTTAGCCGAAATTGTTATATTGATTAAATTCCAGCATAATAGGTTTACAATCAAGTCCGAAGGTTCTTATTGGAGAACGGATTTCCATACAGATGACCAGGTAAAGGGAATACCTTCCGGCAGTACATCTCTAGAAAAATGTACCGAGAAACCAACGCAAGACCGGCCTACCTCTTTAACTAGATAGTACCAAATATGTCATCCTTCGGTCGTTACCGACCTTTATCCAAGAGCTCTCATCGCATACATCCACATTAATTTACATCCCGAACGTCACGGCGGGAAGAAATATATCTAGAAGGGAATGATCATACCCTACTTGGGAATGACCCATTTAGCCTTGCTGCATCTAACCCTGTTTTGGTCATTTCCGGTTGATGAGGCTCGAGGCTACGATTACCTTTTCACATAGCACACATCACATCTTTGAATGTCACATTGCCATTCCACATTCACATGACTGTTTTCTACAAACGTATAACTTCCTGAGCTCGTATGTCTCTGGAAAGGGTGTTAAGCTGAGAGAAGGTGCCTTCTCCGCCACCGACTGATATACTTTTATAGAAACCACTCATTATGATTTGGAATACAAGGTCAGACATTCATCCATACAAGTTCGTTCTGGGACCGAACGAAACTGAAGGCACTTTCCTCGGCCATTACTAGGCGATAAGCCCTTGTGGTTTTGAGGTTTTTCATAACAAAGAGGCCACTACTAAAATATAGTGAATCGGGAGTTTATCCCCAATTAATCAACAAGTGGTCCCTCGTTATTATTCATCTTAATATCTCTGTCTTCAAACATCTTCATTCTTCGTACACGTAAACTGGTTCGAAGTGGTTTTCGGATAGGAATTAAACAAATCCAACCCCGGTTCCTTCGAAATCCAATCATCGATAAAAATGATGTAATTATGTGATTTTTTTCGATTCATTCATTTTCCCTTACTAAAATATCTTCAAGAGATATATATTTTCAAAATATTCTTTTAGTTAATACGGAATCATTTAAACCTCTTTTTGAATATTTCTCAAATCATTTTTAAAGAGTATCTTTTGGGAAAATAGGATTATAGAAATCATTCTACTTTTATCCAAAATCAACTTCCGTATTCAACAAATGCTATGGGTGGAATAATGGTGAGATCACCTTTTAAATTCCACGAATAGGACAAGTTCCCTCTTCGGATTTTAATAATGAGTATAAGAAGATTATTTTTATAAAATCCAAGTTGAGCATCCGGGCTTTCCTTTCAATAAGTTCCACCCCTCGCTTAAAAGAGAAAACTAAGGCCAGGTAAGTTCAGGGCACTGGTTGCTCCATCCCTAACCTTATTTACACACCTTGTTTTCACTTTTAGATCTCACAGGTGGGACACATGTACTAGTCATTTCCGCATACTCATTTTTCCTTTTCAAGTCACTTAACTATTTGTTTAACCATCTTTGAAATAATGTTAAAATTGTTCAACTTCCTTTTGAAATGCTTTATTATTCACTTAAAAACATTTACTAAGGATTTGGGAAAGAATTGTTAAGTTTCAAACTTTATTTCGAAAGTTATTGAAAAGTGCTGCAGAAAGTGTTGCAAAAAGTGCTTAAAAGCTATATTCTTCAAAACAACTTTCATATCATTTAGAAATCATCTTTTCAACTTAAATCACTTTTAAAACATTTTGAAAGATTTGTAGAATTTATTTCATACTTTTAAAACACTAATCATCAATTTTCAACTTTGGTCATTTAGTGCAAAAACTGGATTTTTCTTGAAAATTGATTTTGCCATATTTCAAAATATACAAGATGAAATCTTGATTTTCTTTTTGCTTGCTAGTTATTTTCTCCTGAAGAGTTGGAATTCTTACCAAATAAGAAATAGTAGGTAAATTCCTACTTAATGACACAGTTACTACGTTGGCTTTCCCGGGTGTATATAGAATATCTAGATCATATGACGTGAGAAATTCTAGCCAACGTTGTTGTCTCATGTTTAAATCCTTCTTGGTGAAAAGATACTTCAAAGATTTATGATCCGTGAAGATTTTAAATTTTTCACCTAAAAGATGGAATATTATTTACTACGGTCAATTCAAAGTTTTATCGACATAAAATATGAAAGATTCTTACCCAGCAAATAATGTCTCCATATTTTTAGAGCGAACACAACGGCTAATAGTTCTAAGTCGTGTGTTGCATAATTCTTCTCATGTGTCTTCAGCTATCTACTTGCGTAAGCAATCACCTTCCCATCTTGCATTAAAACTGCACTAACTCCTTCTCCACAAGCATCAGTATAAACGGCCAATCCACTATTTCCGTTTATAATTGCTAAAACTGGAGCAGTTGTCAATCTCTTCTTTAGTTCTTGGAATGCTTCTTCACACTTAGGAGTCCAGATAAATTTAGCATCCTTCATTGTCAACTTCATTAGGTGATAGGCAATTTTAGAGAAGTCTTGAACGAATCTTCTATAATATCCTGCCAACCCTAAGAAGCTACAAATCTCTTTAGGAGTTTGCGGTTGCTTCCAATCTTGAATAGCTGCAACTTTCCATGGATCTACTGAAATTTAATCCCTTGATATTATATCTCCAAGGAATCTTACCTCCTTCTTCCAAAAATGGCACTTTGAGAATTTAGCTTTTAACACATTATTTCTCAATATTTCCAACACAGCTTTTAGATGCCTTGCATGTTCTTCTTCTGTCTTTGAGTAGATGACGATATCATCTATAAAGACTAACACGAATTTGTTTAGAACATCTCTAAACACTCTATTCATAAGTTCAACAAAATAAGCGGGTGCATTAGTCAGTCCAAAAGGCATAACCAACCACTCATAGAAAGTATTCGGACCTTTGAATGTAGTTAAATGGATGCAATCTTCTGCGATTCTTAACTGATGGAATCCTGTAGCTAGGTCCATTTTAGAGAAAACTCGAGCTCCATGTAACTGGTCAAACAAGTCATCTATTCGGGGAAGAGGATACTTATTCTTAATGGTTTTCTTATTTAGATCTCGATAGTCTACACACAATCTCAATTATCCATCTGACTTAGTGACAAAAACTTCGGCTGAACCCCAACTTAAACGGTTGGGTCTTATCAGTCCTTTCTTTAATAGCTCTTGGGTTTGGTTATTCAGCTCATCCCTTTCTTTCGGAGCCATCCTTCTATCTTTATTTTCTTTTAAACCCTTGATAATCTGCCTCTCCGGCACTTGGATTTACGGCACGTGAATACAGTGGATGTATTAGTGTCGATTTTTGAGGGTCGAGGAGACGGGTCGTCACAGGTCGTCACATATTTGGATTAACTCTAAAGTATTTGAATTTTAAAAGTGTGACGTGATGTGGATGGTAAGTTTTGAATTAAATAAGTTTACTTAATTCTTAAGGAAGATTATTTAAGTAAAAACATATATCTATATTTTATTCTCAAATATTTTCTATAAATACATACCCACTTTCTCACTTCCTTTCACACTTCTTCTTTTCAAAATTTCAAGCTTCTTCTTACCTCCTTTAATGGCTTCCAACGTATGCCAAAATATTTTCAAAAATAAAATAAAGAAAATATCGACAAAACACCGTCCGAACCAAACACCTCATCCTTACTCACATTGCTCACGCCTCTCTCTTTCTCCATTTGGCCGAGCTGTAACGACCCTAGATTTTAATTTAATTTAAATTGATAATTTAAATGAATTTTTGAATTAAAATTGTGAAATGTATAGATGGATTGATGCGAGTTTCCTCGATTCAAATAGAAAATATATATATAAAGTCATATGGGTTTGAAATTTTGTATATATGTGAATATATATGTATATATTGGATTTTAAATAAATTCTTAAATAAATGATTTTGAAAAATAAATAATATACTTTGGACACAAGTATAAAAATAAATAAATAAATAAATTGATTTAAAAATATACATATGATGATAATTTGAGTTATATAAAATATATGTGTATATAGAGAAATGTAAAACAATAATTTTTAAAGTAAAATTTATGAGAAATATTTAAACTAAAAATAGAAGTAAAATAAATATTTGAGTTATAAATAGAGATAAATAAAAGTTAAGTATGGAACCAAATAAATATATAAAACATCTATGTACAAAACAAAGTTATAGAATTTCAATTATATTTTAAAGTAAGTAGACAAAATAAAATAACATAACTAAAAATAAGTATGTAAATAAGATTATGAAACAAAAAAAAGGCAATAAAATAAATGGCTAAAACAAAAGCAAGAAAATAAATATAAAAATAAAACACATTTAACAAATTCTAACAACAAATTAAATATAGAACTACATCCAAATAAATAAGCAAAGTATACAAAATAATAAAATAACACAAGTGTGAACACTTAAATAAGAAACAAAAGAAAGCTATCATTATCATCTTCAAACATGCTACAGCTGAGACAAAGCAAATATATATTTTTGTATGTACACTTACAAATTAAACCAAACCAACAAGATAAAATTTAAAGTTAAAAAGAAAAGAAACAAATAAAATACAACACAAAACTGTACATACATAACAGTACATTAGCTAAACCTATTATTATAAACATGTAAGTATATGCAGGCAAGAAAATGCAATGCTACTACCTTTAGTACACTATAACATTTCATATATCAGCCATTAATGCAAGACATCTCTAAGTACATACAATATGTTCAGCATGCCTATTGTACAAAATTTTACTATCACTCAGTACAAGCTTGTAATCCCTGTACATCCTTTTCTATATATATCAACTTATTTAACTTCAGTTCGTTCAAAACATAACTAAGCAAAGCTAGAAAAGAAAAACAGAAGCAGGATATCAAAGCAAAGATTCAACTGAAAAAGAAATCAAACTTCAATCAGATCTAAAATCAAATGCAAAACAAGCTCTGTCAATTTTCTCTGGCAAACACTGTGAGCAAATCTTCTTTTTAAACTAGACTTCCTTGATTCTTTTATCTGTGAGTAAACCTATTCTTTGAAAGTTTTATACTTATTTGAAGACAGTTCAAACTTCATCTATTAATTGTTTTGAATATGCTTCAGTGCATATGAGATTGGATGTTTAGTGTTTCTCTGCCAAATTTTCTTTACAGGGTATATATTTGTTTCAAAACCCAAATGTGGTTTGCTGTTAAACATTGTCAAGCTTTGGTTTTTTTTTCAGTTTAATCAAGATGTTTTAATCCTTAAAACAAGATTTTTCAAAGCTTACCAAAATATGCAGTGGATTGTCATCACTGTGACTCTGGTACAGGTATTCCACTAATATTGACAAAAATGAAATGTTGCAAAATATTAATTCAAGATTATAATCTGAAGCTATACTAAAATCTATGATTTTTAAAACAAAAATGAAGATTTTTAATGGAGTGTTTCAAGTGTAGTTTGAAATTTTGTTCAATGTGCACTTTTCTAAATTCCTGGTGAACGATCCAATTTTAAACCTTGAAATTGGGTTTGAAGCTTGTTCGAGCTTCAGTTATCACGAGAAAATTGTTGAATTTTTCTTCGAATGAAGGAATTTGCCATTCGAACCCAAAGTAGGGTTTAAGAAGGAGTTTTGCAGTGGGTCGAAAGCAAGGTGATTTCGCCACCTAGGAGTGACCGAGCTGCACGCGACAATGGGAAAGGGTAGTATGGAGTTATGACGTGGTAAGGCCGAAGTCACGAATTTTCTGGTGACCGGAGACGTGGCGGCGAAGCAATTTTGTTCGGTGGGTTCGAGCTGAAGGGTCAAGCAAATAGGCATATTTCGATTTCGACTTTCATTCGAAAAACTGAGATTCAATTTCGAGTCGGGGGTCAAATTTTGGTTTGTGGGAGGTGTCGAAGGGCACCGGAGACGTGGCGGAGCTCCGTGCATGTGCACGGTGGCGTGAGGAGTGTCAGCACGTTTATGAACTGAAGAAAAAAAAAATATAGGAAAAGAAGAAGCAGGGTACGGGGGAGGAAGAGAAAAGGGCTCGGGGCAGGCTCGTGATTTTTGGTATAGGAACTCGAGTTTGAGAAGTGGTGATTTTTTTTTTACAGTTTATACTTGAAACTTTTCAAAAGAAATAGAAAGAAGAAGACTAGGGAGAAGAAGGGGATGGGTTGCGATGCGTACAGGAAGTCTCGGGGAAGATGGTAAATGACGCGAAGTGGTACTCGAGTGAATCGAGTAAGTGACTCGAAGCAAATCGAGTCTGGGCTCGAGTAAAAGTTGTTGCAGGTTTTTTTTTCTTTTTTTTAACCTGAAACTGTTTTGGTTTGAGAATTTTAAAACCAATTTAAATTTTAAACCAAGATTTTAAAAGCTGAGTTCAAATTGAAATGTTAATATAAATTCAAGTTGAAGGTAGAGTTTAGTTTAAACATAAATAAGTTTTAAATTCAAATTGTTTTAATAACTTAAAAGCAATTCAATATATATTAAAGAAATTTGAAATGGAGTTGAATTTTTAAAATGAAAAATTTAAGCAAGTTGAAATTAAAAGTTTAAATTTAAATTTAAATCTGAATTAAAGATAAATTTGAATCCTAGTCTGAAATCAAAGAAGTTTTAATATTTAAATTGTTTAAATTTGATTTGTGATGATAATTAAAACATTAGTTAGAAAAGGCTATAAAATTGAATTAGTAAAGATAAATTGATCTGCACTCATTAAATTAGTTCAAGTGAATAATTGATAAATTTATTTAATCAAGAAATTAAGATTCGAGTTAAATTAATTAAGGTAAATAAATTTGTAAATAAGATTCATTGGTTTAATAAAGAGTTGTCTTTTAAACAAATGCTTGAGGTTATTTAATCAAGTAGTTAAGATTTATTAAGTTACAGTTTAGAACTTAATTAATTAAATAATCAGTGATTAAACATATGATTTTAAAGGTTAATTAAATGATAATTAACAATAGTTAAATTGAGTTAATTACTTAAGAATAGTAATTAAATAATTATGAATAGTTAATGAGGATCATTTACTTGAAATTTAATTTGATAATAAATGTGAGAAGAATTATTCATAGAAATTTAATCTGATTTAAATTAATCAGATAATTAAATTAATCTTATTTATGCATGCTTGGATTATATTGGATGGTAAACTGTTTGATATCCCTGTTATATGATGCTTTATGATTATCCTGATTTGTGTTGTGATCTATGATGAAATTTATTATCTGTGATATATATATATATATATATATATATATATATATATGTGTGTGTGTGTGTGTCTGCGAATCTGTGTATGAAAGATAAGCGTTATAAATTTATATCGCTTATCGAATATATTGTTGTATTTGATCTGTGATGATTGAATGATGTTGCACTATTGTGTTAAACCCTTGACCACACTTATACACACACCAATATGGATTTCACGAGGAAATCGGTTATGTCACAGATTTTTGAAATAGTTTAAAATTTGAATTTTTAAATTCAAATGTTTTGGAAATGGAATTGGAATAGAAGTGAAAAGCTTTTGAAATGGAATTTCAAAGATGGAAATTTATTTTGAATAACTGGATTAAGTGTTGGAATTTAAATACTTTAATTTAAATTTGAATTCGATATTCAAATTGAATTCTGTAATTTGAAACTAGGGATTAATGATATTATACTAGTCATTATGAGTTAAATCATTTTTAAAGTATTATTTTTGGGAATTTGAACTTAACCCAAGGATTTCAACTCGTATAAATGAATCAGATTTCCAAAATGAAAACTGTTGTTTTCAAATGATTAACACTTTTAGATAAGAACCGAGATTCCAGTTAATTAGGGGAATTTCAAGATTGAATAGAGAAATGATTTTCCTAAGTTATGAATGAATTCTTTTTGAAATCTATGAATTAAATCTGTTTATTTTTAACAGATTTAAATTGATGATTTGTTTAAATCAAATTGAAATGAAATTGTTTTGAAAGCTATAAGTTAAAATCTTTGATTTAAAGATTTAACGAGTTAATCAAATTGATTTGGAAAATCTGTGAATGAATCTTTTATTTAAAAGATTAAAATGTGAAAATTGTTTAAACCGTTAAAGGTTGTGAAAATGAATCTTTTTGTTTAAAGATTGAAAATGGTAATTTGTTAAGCCATTTGAAGAATGGTTTTGGGTAATAAGTTGTGACTTAATTGAAATCCCATTATCCATTTGTTTTTGAAATATCGTGCTCACTATTCGGTTTAGCCGGGAAAGGACCGTTGTGTCGTATAACCCATTCCGAATATGTGATACGTCGTTATGGATAGCATTTGAAGACCGGTGATGAAGACCGGGTATTTGTGAAAGCGATAGGATGACCTATCGATTGTTTCTGCACCGAGTCGCGCCGGTATAGAAACTCCCTAAGTGATGGGAAAATCCGATCGGGATTGTGAATATCCGGGTTGCAAGGACTTCTTTGTAAGTGCCTTCGGTTCTGTTCAAACCCAGAACAGACTTGTATGGATTGTATGTCTGACATTACAAATTGAGATATAAAGCCGATTTCTTCCAAATATATTTTTGTTGGTGGCGGAGAATTTATTCTCTTAGCTTAACACCCTTCTCTGAGACGTACGAGCTCAGAGGTTATGTAGTTGAAGGTTATCAGCAATATATTCCCAATTTGGTAATGTGACATGCTGAGTGTTGCTGTGAAATGATCATTGTGTTGATTATTTATGATAGGATCATTTATTTGATCGTCTATCTTTGTGATCATTTCTATGATCATTTGTTGACCCAAAGCATGGCTTTTGTATAAAGTGTGTTTTTGTGGACGTGACTTCGTCGAGCCTCACACCCCGGAAATGGTCAAAACAGGAAAGATGCGGCAAGGTTATGAGGGGTAGCTCCCTTTAGGGTATGTGCATTTCCTTCTGGATAGAGGTGGTATCATGGTATGGAGCCCAGATATTTAACCTATGTGGTTACTACGAATTTATTACTTTGTGGTTGTTGGTTATCGGGATCCCGTGAGAAAGGTCGTTTACGATCGGGGAATGGCGTGCTCGTGTCAGTAGTTACCCAGTTAGGGGTAACCCGGCCTTGTGTTGGCAGAGTTCCGGTTTGGTTCTCGGGGATGTCCATCCAGAGGCATTCTCATGTGGCAATGGGAAGTTCCTTGGCCTGATCATTCATTGGAAATCCAAAGAAACACTACGATCTTGTACAGTATTAGTTGTAGAACCTGCCATGGAATGTGGCGGTAACCTGCCATTGAACATGGTAGCTATAGTAGGCATAAGTGCGGAATGTCTATGCTGGCTAAGATTTATATTCTACTTTCGAAATGAATTTTTCCTACACTATGCACTAGTAATAATATCAAATGTTTCTTTTTAATGCGTATCAAGCATCTTTGACTATCATAAGGAGAAATCTCCTCCGATTCTGCGTTTTCATTGTGTGTGTGTGTGCGGGAGGCCTTATGGTAGTCTCATTTTTAAAAAGCATTGCGAATTGACTTTGAAAATCTTATGTTGAATGTTTTAAAAGATAAATTGTTTTTGTTGCTCACACCAGTCCCACGACTGATCCGGAGTTTATTGTTTCTTTCCTAAACTCTGGGTGCTCATTATTTTCTACACGAGCAGTCTAGAGTTGGGTTTTTCAGATAGTTAGATATAGTGGATTATCTAGAGTTAGTTCAGTCTTTGGACCGCACCAGTCTTGCTGAGCTTGGTGATATGTTATTGGGGGTTCGAGATATTGCTGGATTAGTTCTTGGAAATGGAGTTGCAGTTCTTCCTTGAAGACTATCTCAGAGTTATTTTGTTCCGCTGCTAGATGTTATCTATTTTCTTTTTCGCTGCTATTTTATTGTATCATATCTCTGATGTATATTGATATCTATTGGATCATCTGTTGTATCAGATATTGTATCAAAGCTGTATATCAATGTATTATTCTTTTATTCCGCTGTGTTGTTTACTTAATTTTGTTATAAGCTCCGACGAATCGGATTTGAACGGTCGAATCTATGACATTCGAGTACGATTTGAAGTATGGATGTCGATTTTTGAGCGGGCAAAATCCGAATCGTTACACGAGCACTCCTAGCCTTCCATAAGCCAAAGCGAGCCATATAAGTCGAAGCGTTCAAGGGATCGTAAGCTAAAAACATCAAGTAGCGAAGCTATAGCCGATTATACGTTCGCCAAAACCAAACAATGTAAGAACTCTAAATTGTTAAGTAGGAAATATTTAGATGATGTTTTGCAAGTTACAAATGTTATTTGGATGTTAATAATGATGTTTGATAAGTGTTTGAAAAAGAAAGCAACCACCTTTAAGTCATTTGCAAAAGTTAGTAAGCATATATGTACATAAATGACACTTGTGTGACATTGTAATAAAAACGTTGTTAAATTGATATACAAGTTCATATGACATATTAGCATATATTAATAAGATTATAAATCTTGCTTTGGTTGTTTATTAGTTGTATATTGATTATATATGTTGAAACAAGTCGCAGATTTACACGACGTATAATCACATGGAAATCACTTTTCAAAAGAAATGAAATGTGATATGAAATCATTTATACCTTTGAAAAATGTTTGCAAATACTTTAGAAATGATTTATAAGTGTTTAAACTTGTCTCGATAAAGTTTGGATATGAATCTCAAAATATGCCAAAAATTTGACGCGTCGCGTAAAGGTAGTTTACGTTTTCGCGTCAAAAGTTCAAATGAACATACGAAGTGGAATATAGTTCGGAATTCTTCGAAGTAAGAATTTTCCGAATTCTTATATCCATATATTTCATAAAGAAAGAAAATCAAGATTTCATCTTGTATATTTTGAAATATGGCAAAATCAATTTTCAAGAAAAATCCAATTTTTGCATTAAATGACCAAAATTGGAAATTGATGAAATTAGTGTTTTAAAAGTATGAAATAAATTCTAAAAATCTTTCAAAATGTTTTAAAAGTGATTTAAGTTGAAAAGATGAATTTCTAAATGATATAAAAGTTGTTTTGAAGAATATAACTTTTAAAGCACTTTTTGCAATACTTTGTGCAGCGCTTTTCAATAACTTTTGAAATAAAGTTTGAAACTTAACAATTCTTTTCCAAATCCTTAGTAAATGTTTTTAAGTGAATAATAAAGCATTTCAAAAGGAAGTTGAACAATTTTAGCATTATTTCAAAGATGGTTAAACAAATAGTTAAGTGATTTAAAAAGGAAAAATGAGTATGCGGAAACGACTGGTACATGTCCCGCCTGTGAGATCTAAAAGTGGAAATAAGGTGTGTAACTAAGTTTAGGGATGGAGCAACCAGTGCCCTGAACTTACCTGGCCTCAGTTTTCTCTTTTAGGTGAGGGGTGGAACATATCGAAAGTAAAGCCCGGATGCTCAACTAGGATGTTATAAAAATAATCTTCTTATACTCATTATTAAAATCCAAAGAGGGAACCTGTCCTATTCATGGAATTTAAAAGGGATCTCACCGTTATTCCGCCCATAGCACTTGTTGAATAAGAAAGTTGATTTTGGATAAAAGTAGAATGATTTGTATAATCCTATTTTCTCAAAAGATACTCTTTAAAAATGATTTGAGAAATATTCAGAAAGAGGTTTAAATGATTCCATATTCACTAAAAGAATATTTTGAAAATATATATCTCTCGAAGATATTTTAGTAAAGGAAAATGGATGAATCGAAAAACAATCACCTAATTACATCATTTTATCGATGATTGGATTTTGAAGGAACCGGGGTCGGATTTGGTTAATTCCTATATGAAAACCACTTCGAATCAGTTTATGTGTTCGAAGAATGAAGATGTTTGAAGACGGAGATATTGAGACGAATAATAACGAGGGACTACTTGTTGATTAATTGGGGATAAACTCCCGATTCACTATACCGTAGCAGTGATCTCTTTGTTATGAAAAACCTCAAAACCACAAGGGCTTCTCGCCTAGTAATGGCCGAGGAAAGTGCCTTCGGTTTCGTTCGGTCCCAGAACGAACTTGTATGGATAAATGTCTGACCTTGTATTCCAAATCATAATGAGTGGTTTCTATAAAAGTATATCCGTCGGTGGTGGAGAAGACACCTTCTCTTAGCTTAACACCCTTTCTAGAGACATACGAGCTCAGGAAGTTATACGTTTGTAAAAATCTGTCATGTGAATGTGGAATGGCAATGTGGCATTCAAAGATGTGATGTGTGCTATGTGAAAAGGTAATCGTAGCCTCGAGCCTCATAAACCGGAAATGACAAAAACAGGGTTAGATGCAGCAAGGCTAAGTGGGTCATTCCCAAGTAGGGTATGATCATTCCCTTCTAATATATTTCTTCCTGCTATGACCTTTGGGATGTAAATTAATATGGATGTATGCGAAGAGATCTCTCGGATAAAGGTCGGTAACGACTCGGGGATGACATATCCGGTACTATCTTGTTAAAGAGGTAGGCCGGTGTTGTGTTGGTAGAGAAACTTTATGATGGTTTCTCCTTACATTTTTCTAGAGATGTACTGTAAAGTCTCGTTTTCCCGTACCCTTTGAATCGGCAATAAACTACACATGTCCAACTCAAATTGCACGAAAAGACGGATCTTTAAGGGTGATAAAGAAAAGTAGACAGAACAGAATCTCACTTGAATGAAATAACATATAACATTGAACAAATATTTTTACAGCGGAAAATTTTAAAATATAATATCAGAGTCTAACCTAGATTTAGCTTGGACTGTTATAAAACCTGTCCTTACGAATGCTAACAAAACATCAACAAAATACACTAAGTACAGCAGATAATAGAATATGATCATACGTTGATGAATATCTCCTGCTCTCCTCTGGAAAATCTAACCATCTTTGGCTAAACCTGAAACCACTCAGATCTGACCCGAGTATTGAAAATACCCGAATCAGGCTTGATAAACCAGCATGAGAAAAACTCAATAATGATGACAGTGTCATATATCAGCCTTTGGATATAATCCTTTGAAATAAAGAGTATCTCATAAGACCAAGCCCACACATAAACACGGACGGGGTTTTACCTTATGATAACTAAAACACTTTTATATCAAAATCTTTGATAATATTTCTAATGACCTCTTGAAAACATATGCAAATAAACTTATTAATCTTATCCGAAATGGTTACCCATTTAGCATTTCGAGGCTATTCATTACGCCAATACAAACAAAACCGTAGATTCTTATTGGAGAATGGATTTCCATACAAATGACCAGGTGAAGGATCTACCTTCCGAAATGGGTACACCTCTAGATGGATGTCCCGATGCACAGAACATCTTCCCTCTACCAACACAAGACCGGTTTATCTCTGTAACTATATAGTACCAAATATGTCATCCCCCGGTCGTTACCGACCTTTATCCGAGAGCTCTCTTTCCATACACCATAGTAATTAACATCTCGAACATCATAGCGGGAAGAAATATATCTAGAAGTGGATGATCATACCTTAATTGGGAATGACCCACTTAGCCTTGCTGCATCTAATCCTGTTTCGGTCATTTCCGGTTTGATGAGGCTTGAGACAAACGATTACCTTTTCACATAGCACATATCACATCTTTGAATGCCACATTGTCATTTCCGTTTAACTACTAATTACCTTCCACAAAAATACAACCCTTGAGCTCGTACGTCTCAAAGAGGGTGTTAAGCTAAAAGAAGTTGCCTTCTCCGCCATCACTGATCTACGTTTGTAAAAACCAATGTACGTAATCTTTAGAAATGCAATGTCAGACAAACGTCCACACAAATTGTCCAGGAATAGGACAAACCAAAGGCACTCTCCTACTACCACTAGTAGTGAGTAGTCCTTGAAATCCGAAAAATCTCCATCACGAGGAGACCACTGCTATAAATAACTTTATAATTGGGAGCTACCCAGAGCATATTCAACAAGCAGTCTTCATGCTATAAAGATCCATGGTCTTCAATAGTCATCATCTTCCATAAGTCTTCATGTTCGAGCGTATACATTGGTTCGAAGTGGTTTTTGGATAGGAATTATCCAAATCCGACTCCGGTTCCTTCGAAATCAAATATCGATAAAAAGTGAGTATGAGTCTACATGATTTATTAAGTCTCTTTTCACTTTAATCCTTTTCGGATGATTTCGAATTCTCTTCCTTTTTACAGAGAGTAATTTCTAAGAAATTCATTCTTTTGCTTTGGAAAATATCTCAGATTTTCTTACTTAATTCTTGATCCAAATTCCTTAACTTTTAAGCGGGTCAAAAACAACGTTATTTAAGAAATCGTTTACAATGAACCCCAAATCAATCTTAACAACATTTTTGAGTAAATAGGATCATAGAAATCATTCATTTAGGAGATTGCCTAACTTTTGGATAATACCAATCTTCTTTTACTTTGGAAAACTCAATAGAATCTTTTTATTAAAGAGCATCCGGGCTTTCTTTTCGATCTGTTCCACCCCTCATCTAAGAAAGAAAACATAGGCCAGGTAACTTCCGGGCACTGTTTGCTCCATCCCTAACCTTAGTTAAACACCTTGTTTTATCTTCCCTGATCTCACAGGCGGGACAAATGTACTAGTTGTTCCCGCATACTCAGATTTTCAACTTTATTTTGGAATTGCTTATAATATTCCAAATTATCTTTCAAAACGCTTAATTATCCTTTTTAAAATATTCACAATTTGATTCTGGGGAACGTCGTTACATTTAAACTCATATTCCAAAAGTTTTAGAATTCGCAGCATAAAAGTGCTACGGAAAGTGCCATATAAGCTTATTTGATTTAAATCAACTTTTAAACATTTAAAATTTATATTTTCCCATCCAAATCTCTTTCAAATCATTTAAATAGATTTATCAAATTTATCATAATTAAAAACATTCATTTAAACAGATTTCCTGTTATGGTCACTTAACTGCACTGGCGCGATTTTTCTTGAAAATTGATTTGGACATAATTCAAAACCTACTCAACACCACTTTGATTTTCTTTCTTCGTTTAGAAGATATGGATATAATAGTCTAGAATTTTTGTATCTCGAACAATTCTGAGCTATATTCCACTCTATATACTCATTTGAACTTTACGGCGCGAAATCGCGAACCACCGTTGCGCGACGCACCTAGTTTTAACTTATTTTTCAATATTTGAAATAATCTATTCAAATTGGATTTCAACACTTATAAAATCATTACAAATCATTTTAAATCAATATTTTTACTTTTTAAAGTATCTAAAATGAATTTTCACTATTATCGTATTATAATATTATTATATTCCCATTATTCAATATTAAATTTTAAATTCCAATTTCAATTTGATTTTAATTCTACTCTCAAATTAAACACATTTAAAACTTAGATTTCAAATCTAATTTCAATTTAAACTTCAGTTCAATCTCAAAGTAAACTTTACTTTTTCAAAATCGATTTCAATTTCAATTTCAATTTCAATTTCACTATTCATCTAAATTTCAATTTCTAATTAACTACCCTTTTCAAATCCGTTTCACTTCAAATTTCAAATTCTCTTTCATTTTAACTTTAATTTCACTTCTAAATGAAAAGAGACTTATTTTTCCACAATATCCCATATTACCAAAATATGGTCTTTTTAAAAAAAGGGATTACTTAATTAATAGGAATTTGATGTCCAAATTATCATCACAACCACACAACAATCATATAACACTAACATATTCAATACGGTAAATGTCATAACACTACTACGGATTATCCAATATATTCAAACAATCAATCAAACATGCATATCATCAAATAGTGATTATCTAACATAACAATTAAGCATGATAATCAATATAATTTAAAAAGCGGTGAGAATTTCTCACCTTCATATCCACTCCGTCAAACTTTAATGTAAGATTTCCGTCTCTCGCTGACGTGCTATTTCCAATGTCTCGCCTTTTGTTGTTTCCTTTCCGAACGCTTTTGTTTCCTTTTCTTTTTCTTTTTTTCTCTTTTTTTATTTTGTTTTTTTATATGGAAGAGGGGGTGTACGGCTTTGTTGTGGAGGAGGGTGTGGCCTTGGGTATGGCGTATAGGAGGGTTTGGGGTGTGTAGGCTTGGGTTCTGGTGTGGTGGTGCTCGGCCTAGGAGTGTAGGGGCTCGGCATGGGCTTAGAGGGGTTCGCCCTTGGGGTTTGGAAGGGGTAGGTAGGTGTAGGAGGTGTGTAGGTGGAAGCTAGGCTCGGTTTTGATGGTGTAAGGTGATGGTGTGGTAATGCGGAGGTGGTAGCTTGAAGGTAGAAGAGAAATGTAGAGGTGGGAAGGCATAGAAATGGAGGTGAAGAAGAAGGTGAAAGTGAAGAAGAAGGAAGAGAATGAAGTGTGAAAAATGAAAAGTATGGATGCATATTTATATTTGATCTTTGGATGGCAAATAACTAAAATACCCTTCTCTACTTTTTTGACTTTTCATTTACCTCGCCCTTGATTCGACCTTTGTTTAATGGAGAAGAAATGGTTTGATTTGAATTTGTACTTATGAAATGATGTTTGCCTTATTTTTTGAAATTTTGAAAAGAAGACTATTGCTTGATTTGACTTGCATTAAATTGATTTGTAAGTATGCATTAATGGTGATCATATGTGTCATTAATTCCTTTAGTTAGTTATCTTTTCACTTTCCATTTACTTGAATTCTAGGCGTAAAAGTTATATCATGTGTAGGAGAAAAGAAAGTTATGTAATGATGTTGTTTTATTTGTTTACTTTTATACTCTTTTGTCAAATCATGTATTAACATTATTTTTATCATTTATGTAAATATTTCCAAAAGTAAACTCTTTTTGTCTTTAGTGCTAAATGTAGAATTTTTAACTAGTTTGTAAACTTGTGTTTATAAGTTAGAAAATGTATCAAGTTGCAACAACTTGTCGGTAACTTGTTTTGGTTGAAAACGTTGTTTTTGAAGAAAAATTATATAGTCAAAATTTGACCTTTTTATTAAGCTATATATTGAAGTAAACCAAACTTTAAAATGAACTTTTTACTTCTTTAAATAAATTAAAACATGTCTCTTTATATTTTAAAATTATCTTTAATTAATATCAAAATCTCTAATTTTACCGTGAATGTAAAACTGACAAAATGCGACAAATTTTGGTTATTTTTGTAAAACGATTGTTAACATACTTTTAAATCTTTTAACATTGTAACGAACCTGGATTTTTGACCCCGTTTATTTTAATATATATATTTAGTTTAATTAAATAAAAAGTAGTTTGATCGTATTAAAATGAATGTGATTTTGGGATTTATTGTTATTTATTTATATAAACTGTATTTTAAAAAAAGAAAAAAAAATAAAATTGATTTGGAACTTTGAAATAAGCATCTCAATAATATTTATAATAAAATTTATCTTATATATTTAAATTAAAAGGTTTTACATTTGTTAACATTGATAAACATATACATATGAATAATAATGTTGAAATTTAAAATCAAATTCTAGTAATATAAAATCTAAATGTAAAATATAAAATAAGGATTAGATAAATTTGGTTAAATATACAACATCAACTGTAAATATGGAAACATAACAATAAGTTTAAGTATAAAACAGAAGTCATATAGAATAGAATGAAAACAAATCCAAACTATGAAACAAACATTTTATACAATACACAAGTATCTTCATCTGCAAGACCAGTGTTGCCTGCAAAGCATTGAATAACCTGTCAAGTATGTGTGCAATTATTCAAGCTAGGAAATGCAAACTAGAAGATAATAAAACAAGTGACATAATAACATAACAAAATGTCTCCATAAGCAAAGTTTTTTCACACAAGCCTTGTTGACAGCCATAAGTACAAACCTGCATATAAAAAAAAATCTACAGCAAGACATAATTATACTATGTATGCCTATAAAGTAAACAAACATGTTTATATACAAAACATTTATACAGCAAACACAACTATAAGGGTGTTAACTATTCAAATTTGAATGCCTTCATAAACAAGCCAAATTTTGACCTGCAAGATAGTACATATTTTCATACAACTATGCACAGCCGAAATACAATAATAATTATGCAAGCATATTGTGAAGCAAAGCATTAATTTGCTATCTTCTCAGCCTACTATTATGGCCTATGAAAGTATATTACAAATCTGTTTTCAGTAAATGAAAATCTGTGTCTTATACAAAATATGTTGACCAAAATAAAATAAATATCTTTGTACAATATATAAGTACGTATCAGTAAATATTTAATACTTGTTATCATAATTAAGAGCATAAGTAATTAATAGCACAATATTTTGTTTGAGTAAGTACTACAGCCAGAATTTGCAATATCATGTCATAGTGTAGGAAGTTTAATACAAATTATTGTTTGGTCAAACATGGGGGCTGTCCAGTTATAACCTTCACAAAGTCATTTCTATTTATATATCACCCTATGCCAATCCGCTTAAAAACTGAAGAACTAAATCTAAAGGCAAACCTGAGACAAATACTGTTTTGCTTGCAAACATATGTAAAATTCAAGACAGTTCAACTGCTGATTCAAGAAAGAAATCAATTATATCAGGGTGTGCCTTCTGTTTAAAAGAATTGGAGGTGAGTAAACTTTATGTTTAAAGGTTAAGTTAATTAAAACAGTTCAAACATTAATTATAAATTGGTTATTTATGCTTCAGTTACAAATGAATTTCTATGTTCTGTGTTCACTGGAACTTGTTACTGGTTGCATTTGGTTTGAACACACAAATCACCATCCTTTAAATCATTGGTTAGCTTCGATTTCTCAACAACAAAAAAAGATGATAAGTTTCAATTTAAGATTTTTAGAAAGTTGATTAAACTATCTTTATAAGAATACCACTGAAATGTTGGGATACAGGAAATCAATTGATGATGGATGAAATTTGGTTGCTGGAAAATATTGATTCAAGGTTTTATTTTGGTTTCATATTACAAAATATGATTTTTAAAATGGAAATCAAGATTATTAGATTAATTATTAGAGAACAGTCTGCATATAAACTAAGATTTGCATTTCTACCAAATTCTGAGGATTGATTCATTTATAAATGTCGAAACTTGGATTGGAGCACTTACAAGTATCATGGAACCTGGGAAAAATATTGAATAAATTTTCAAATTCAAGAGTTGATCGAACGAATTAAAATTAGGGCTTTCGTTCTAATTTGTTTTCATGTCTGTAACATATTAGCGTTCGGCCTCTTCTCGTGATCGAGTTGCTTGAGGGTCAGATGGAAGGTTGCTCAATGTATTGACGTTGTGGGGCAGAAGTTTGGGGGTCAATGGGGTTTTGGAATGGCGATGGCAAGGCGTTTTACCGGGTGAGGTTAGTTGCAGTTTTCGACCAATTGGCAAATTTTCAAATTAAACACTTTGAGAGTACTTCGAGCTTGGATTTCGTGTTTCTGGATGATTTCTGAGTTGTGGGCAATATTGGTGATGGCCGGAGATCGGCCTTGCTGTTGTGCACATATTAGGCGGCGTGTCGTGTCAACGTGGCTTTCGAGATTCAACAGACGCAAGTCGTACTCGAGTCGCGCACGAGAAAAATGGGAGAAAGCTTCGAGTTTGAGGTAGAGTTCGAGTGTGGGTTTGAGCCTGACGCTTTGGATGTTAACTTAACTTAAAACTTAAACTACTAAAATAAAAAAAATAAGAAAGAGAGAGAGAAGAGTAGGAGAATGTACAGGGATGACTCGGTGATTTAGAGGGGGTAACTTGAGGAAGCACTCGAGCCTTGTTAGGGAAGCCACGGGTTTTCTTCCACCTACAGTATTTTTTTTTAAAGTAAAGGTAATGTAAGAAAACAAAGTTTCATTTAATTCTAAATACCGCAAACTAGGTAGTAGTTAACAGTTTAAGCTAAAACTCGGATACAAGTTAAATACTTTAGCTAATACATAAATGTGTTTAAGCTCATAATTATTATTCAGATTAGGTAAGTAACATAAGATAAGTATAAATCTTATTAGTACAAGTTTGTAACTAGAGACAAATTGATTTCAAAAACTTTAGAAGATTTCTTTTAAAATGTCAATTAAGTTGAGAAATTAATATAAATTAATAATTTTTTTTAGGAAGTAATTAAGAATAATGAAATTTGATTATAATTAGTGATGGATTATAATCAATAAATGAATTTGTAATCAACTATTTAAGTTAATTTATGAATGGGTAACAGTTAATAAATCAAGTGATTTAATTAAGAATTAATAATGATTAATTTAGAAATTAGTAATTAACAAATAGGCAATTAAGTTCATTAAATAATAATTAAGGTTATTGATTAATGATTGAGGAATGGTTAATTAAAATTAAATAACTTGATTGAGGAAGTAGTTTATTAATAGTATGAAATAAGATAATTTCGACTTATTAATAAATTAAGAAATCATCAATTAGATGATTTGGAACGAAATAAGTAATTAATTGTTAATTAATAAGTAATTAAATAGAGTTAAGTGATTAACTCTCAAGTAATTAATTCTAAATTGAATCAATTACAAATACGATTTAAGGGTAATTGGTTATGAACTGTTGTGTTAAAAATCTGCTTGTGATATTTATGTGGTGATATTCTGTGATGCTCTGTAATATGTTATGTTATATCTATGATGCTTGTATATGTTTTCTCTGTGCTAAATGCTATGTTAATTCAATTGTTGAGTTTAAATTATTTAAACAGTTTAAGTTAATTAGACAACTTGGCCCTTAAAATGGCGATTGGATCCGATGAGACCGGGATCGGAAGAATCAATTTTGATTCTCCGAAAACCACATTGATCCAATTTAAACGTTAGGTCGTGAATCCTGAAATGAAGATCGAGACGGTGTTTCAGAATGCAAGGGTTATCGTCGTTAACTCTGAGGGTGATTCCAAAATGAGTGTAACGAGATAATGCCTTCGGTTTCGTTCGAACCCGGAACGAACTTGTATGGATTGAATGCTTCCAGCACATCGTCAGGTGGACGATGAGCATTCTAAGATATGTTCAAATAAGGTAATCGCAGCCTCAAGCCTCATCAACCGGGAATGGCTAAAACAGGGGAGATGCAGCAAGGTTAGGTGGGTCATGCCCAAGCAGGACAAGATATTTCCCCTGTCTAGATGTCCCTTTTATATTTTTCGGCTTAGTGTGTGGTTGGTCGCGCCAACCACAGGGTTTATCTTGTTCGGGACTGTTCAGTAAGGAATGGTTCCGGCCTTGTGTTGCAGGGGATGAAGGGAGTAATCCTCGGTACGGTGATCTAGGCCCCGTACTGTGACGGGCGGTACCCCAGTAGCCCTGCCATTGTTGGAAATCCATTTTCCCTACGAGACCCTACGGTTTTGATTTGTATTACCCACTTTTGTGGCTAGTAGCTGGAATTTAATAGATGTAACAATTTTGGCTATTTTCTATTTACTTGAAAACCCTAGACACTATTATAATATCACTGGATTTCCTATGAAATGTTTTGGTTAGCGTAAGGTAAAAACTTACCCGTATTTATTTGTAGGGAGTCTTACGTGATACCTTTATTTTCAAATGTTTTTCAAAGTTAAACAACCTTAAACCGTTTACTCATACCAGACCCATGTCTGACCCGGAGTTTATTTTGTTTTTCATAAACTCTCGGGTACCCAAATTTTTACGGGTAGCCAAGGGATTCAGGTTAGATTTGACGAATTCTGAAGGAGCAATGGAGCAGGAGGCTTCTATGTCGTAGATATATGTATATATATGGTGTTCCGCTGTGTTGATATCTCTGAGCTGTTTATCTGTATTGTATATTGACTTGTGTTAACTAGACAGGAGTTTATAACTGTCTAGTATGTGTTGTATGATCTTATAGCTCTGATATATGTAAAAACTATGTAATAGTTATGTGATATATTATATTTTGTTCCATTCCGCTGTGAGATTCTGATGTTGTTGTTCTTTCTTCTCTATCTTTTCTGTTTTCTCATCCCTTTCTTTCTTAATGATGATACGTCTTTATGGTAGTAGAAGGACGGGTCGTCACAGTTGGTATCAGAGCATAGGTTGGTGATAACCTTGGCTCTGGTAAGAAATTACTCATAGACTAGAGTCAGTAGAACTCTAAAAATGAGTTTGAGTGTATTAATAGATATGAGCGCGTATTTGTTAGTGAATATAAAATTATTTTTATATTGTGTTGATTTATCTGTTGAGTGTTTATGGATTCTGGTCGATGTGTGGGACGCCATTTCATCGATAGGGATTTCTAAACTCTTAAACAAGATAGACCGAGACAGTATTATTTTAAAAAGGTAAGGTAAATGAAATAATTTTACCCAAAATTATATTTTGATATAAAAGAAATATTTTTCTAAAATATTATATATGTTTGGATGATTGGTTGTTAATACTACAACCAAATAAAAATTTAAAAATTGGAGTGGTTTATAACCAAATAAAATTATTTAAAAATGATTTTAAATAAAAGGGAATATAACTAAAATTTGATTAAACTAGAATTTAAGTCCTGGAAATTTGAAAGGTGTTTAAATGAATTTAAACAAAGGAATTTGGGAATTTAAAATCTTGGGAATGTTTGAAATGATTTTCTTGGAATATTGTTTTGGAAAATATTGTTGAATGAAAATTGTTTTGGGGAATTTGTGAAAATAAGGAAGCACTGAACTCACTACAGTCGCTGGAAAATAATCCTGATGTTGATGGCCACATCATCAGTATTCATTTTCGAGTTTCTAAAGTGATGGATTGCTACCAGGATAGTTGGTTATGATATTGTTTGGGGTTGTTGGGTATACAAGTTGTTTTAGAAATTTCAAAAAGGAGAAAATTGTTTTGGTGAAAATAAGTGTTTGGAATTTGAAATTTTGATTTGATATACCAGGTAGGTATGTGTAGTTATCATTTCAAAATGGTTTTGGAAATGAAAACCGGGCAATTGAATTTTAAGAAAATTCTATTTAATAATGTGAAAGGTTTGAATAAATCAACTATTGAACTTATAAAGTAAAGTTGATAAAGTTGATATTGATAAAAAGAGATCGGGAATTTTAACCCCGGAATTAAAATTTAACTCAAGTAGATGAAAATAAGAGAACATATTGGAATTTAACCTGAGATAAGTTAAATGGAATCAAAGTTCAAAATAAACTTAATTGGATATAAAATTTGAAGGAAAAATGATTGTGATTGTAAGGTGAAACTTTATACTTTAAAATAGCAAGTGTTATATATATATATATATATATATATGTAATATAAATAATCTGAAATTGTGATTATAAGATGAAATGACTCAAATGAGTAATATAAGCTGCTAAGTAGATAAATAAGTTTTGAGCTCATATATTGAGGAATAAATTTAAAAGATTTGTATGTAGCTAAATTTTAACCGAAGTTGAGTTGAAATAAAACTGAGTTTGAATGAATTCAGTCGAGTTATAAATAATATTGAATGAAATAAAATTCTTATGCAAATGAGTAAATGTAAACCAAAGTATTGAATTGGATTTAAATAGAAATGGTGTGAGTTGTAAACAAATCTAATTCAAGTATAAATTGAATAACTTTATTATGAATAAATTCAATAATGAATTGTTAATGTAAATTAAAATTTTAAAAAGGGATAAAAGAATAAACTAATCAGTAAATAATTAGGATTTGATTAAAGGAAAAATCAAATCAAAGATTTGAATGGAAATTGGTGGAATAGAATAAACTTAAGTTATTGAGTGAAACAATTTGAAGTAAATAATGACTTAAGTAAATTGTGAAATGATTATTTAAAACATTGGTTGTTGTGTTTAATAAAATGGTTTGGATTCAAACCTGATTGAAATGAAAGAAAATGCAATGAAAGGATTGTGAATAAATTAAATGAGATGGACTCAAGTGTAAATTAAGTTGAAATCAATTTAAGATTTGTTATAAAGCTTAAGTAATCATTTATTCACAATGATATTGTTGAATTGCATAAGAAATGAGTTGTTTTGAAGTAAACAAGATTAGATAAAATTCTATGAATTATTGGAAACAAAATAGAATAATTTTGAATATGAGTTTGTATTGCTTAAATGGATTATATAAGCAAGAAAGTTGTAAATTCCTTTTGATTAAAAGGGAATGGTTTGAGAATTGATTGAAATTAATTGTGATGAGGATTGGAACCTTATATTTGTGCTTATGGAAATATGTAATGGAGAATATGTCAAAGCTTTTCAGAATTTGAAAACTATATAATAAAACAATTATTAGCAACAAAACAACTTCAAATTGAAATTTAAAGTAAACTAATGAATGAAGCTAATTTAAAAAAATATAATAGGAATCAGTTATAAATGGAAATAGTCAATAAAAGTTCAATATTCAGAGTTAAGAAAATTGAATTCATATGGAATTGGTAATTCAGATTTAAAGTGGATAGAAATCAAAATAATGTGAATAAAAGAAATTGATATGTTTGATAATCAATGAATATAAATACATAGGATGTACGTATATGATTTTATTCACTTAGCAATTTGATCCAGATTCGAGTACAGAATTTCGAGATAGTTATATCGATCCGAGTTAGGATTTTCACTCGATTTTCGACGACGAACCATGGATTTGGATTTTGATTGATTCTAGAAATTCTCTCTCATAGTTATGACTATGCAAGGAGAATGACAGTTTCTGATCAAGAAATCAGTTCTGAGTCCGTACTAGGAAGTCGGGTGGACGATACTAGTTCGGAAATGAATTGTGTGATCGAGCGAACGATCGGATTTGATATTGCGTACGAATAGTATATGTACACCGTACGGGCTTGATTGAATAGATATTGAAATTCTGTAAACAAGTTAATAAAATTGGGAAAGAGTTAATACTGTAGATTTCAGTATTGAATTGCTAGAACGGGTGTCTGGAAATTCATTGTATATTTCGTATATCCCATCTTAAAAATTTGTTCTTGATTCATCATTAGTTGTTAAACCAGTAATTCAGGAATTTGGAAGTTAAATTAAATTTAACTGTAGACAGGAATCCAGTTTGAATTGTTGATCATCGAGAGACAAACTCTCGATAATTTTTGGGAAAGTTATCCGGATTTGTGTTCGGATAACTAGTGTTGTTTGTTAGGATAGTCTGTCTGGTTGTTTATTAATATATAAATGAGATTTATGTTTGAATGGATGGTATAACAGTTTTTAAAATTATCTTTGTTTTAAATTTCGGGGACGAAATTCTTTTAAGGGGGAAGGAATGTAACGACCCTGGATTTTTGACCCCGTTTATTTTAATATATATATTTAGTTTAATTAAATAAAAAGTAGTTTGATCGTATTAAAATGAATGTGATTTTGGGATTTATTGTTATTTATTTATATAAACTGTATTTTAAAAAAAGAAAAAAAAAATTGATTTGGAACTTTGAAATAAGCATCTCCATAATGTTTATAATAAAATTTATCTTATATATTTAAATTAAAAGGTTTTACATTTGTTAACATTGATAAACATATACATATGAATAATAATGTTGAAATTTAAAATCAAATTCTAGTAATATAAAATCTAAATGTAAAATATAAAATAAGGATTAGATAAATTTGGTTAAATATACAACATCAACTGTAAATATGAAAACATAACAATAAGTTTAAGTATAAAACGGAAGTCATATAGAATAGAATGAAAACAAAGCCAAACTATGCAACAAACATTTTATACAATACACAAGTATCTTCATCTGCAAGACCAGTGTTGCCTGCAAAGCATTGAATAACCTGTCAAGTATGTGTGCAATTATTCAAGCTAGGAAATGCAAACTAGAAGATAATAAAACAAGTGACATAATAACATAACAAAATGTCTCCATAAGCAAAGTTTTTTTCACACAAGCCTTGTTGACAGCCATAAGTACAAACCTGCATATAAAAAAAAAATCTACAGCAAGACATAATTATACTATGTATGCCTATAAAGTAAACAAACATGTTTATATACAAAACATTTATACAGCAAACACAACTATAAGGGTGTTAACTATTCAAATTTGAATGCCTCCATAAACAAGCCAAATTTTGACCTGCAAGATAGTACATATTTTCATACAACTATGCACAGCCGAAATACAATAATAATTATGCAAGCATATTGTGAAGCAAAGCATTAATTTGCTATCTTTTCAGCCTACTATTTTGGCCTATGAAAGTATATTACAAATCTGTTTTCAGTAAATGAAAATCTGTGTCTTATACAAAATATGCTGGCCAAAATAAAATAAATATCTTTGTACAATATGTAAGTACGTATCAGTAAACATTTAATACTTGTTATCATAATTAAGAGCATAAGTAATTAATAGCATAATATTTTGTTTGAGTAAGTACTACAGCCAGAATTTGCAATATCATGTCATAGTGTAGGAAGTTTAATACAAATTATTGTTTGGTCAAACATGGGGGTTGTCCAGTTATAACCTTCACAAAGTCATTTCTATTTATATATCACCCTATGCCAATCCTCTTAAAAACTGAAGAACTAAATCTAAAGGCAAACCTGAGATAATACTGTTTTGCTTGCAAACATATGTAAAATTCAAGACAGTTCAACTGCTGATTCAAGAAAGAAATCAATTATATCAGGGTGTGCCTTCTGTTTAAAAGAATTGGAGGTGAGTAAACTTTATGTTTAAAGGTTAAGTTAATTAAAACAGTTCAAACATTAATTATAAATTGGTTATTTATGCTTCAGTTACAAATGAATTTCTATGTTCTGTGTTCACTGGAACTTGTTACTGGTTGCATTTGGTTTGAACACACAAATCACCATCCTTTAAATCATTGGTTAGCTTCGATTTCTCAACAAAAAAAAAAGATGATAAGTTTCAATTTAAGATTTTTAGAAAGTTGATTAAACTATCTTTATAAGAATACCACTGAAATGTTGGGATACAGGAAATCAATTGATGATGGATGAAATTTGGTTGCTGGAAAATATTGATTCAAGGTTTTATTTTGGTTTCATATTACAAAATATGATTTTTAAAACAGAAATCAAGATTATTAGATTAATTATTAGAGAAAAGACTGCATACAAACTAAGATTTGCATTTCTACCAAATTCTGAGGATTGATTCATTTATAAATGTCGAAACTTGGATTGGAGCACTTACAAGTATCATGGAATCTGGGAAAAATATTGAATAAATTTTCAAATTCAAGAGTTGATCGAACGAATGAAAATTAGGGCTTTCGTTCTAGTTTGTTTTCATGTCTGTAACATATTACCGTTCGGCCTCTTCTCGTGATCGAGTTGCTTGAGGGTCAGATGGAAGGTTGCTCAACGTATTGACGTTGTGGGGCAGAAGTTTGGGGGTCAATGGTGTAACGACCCAGAATTTTAATTTATTAAAATTTGAATATTTAATTTATTTTAAATATTAATAAGTGAATTTATCAGTCGAATAAATTTTATTTCGAATAATTGGATTTAATTGGATAATTAAATCAATAATTTAATATGTTAAATTCTGGAAATAATTGAAAATTGAGTTAAATATGATTGAAAATGATTTGTAAAATTTTATTTTATCATATTGGAGTTAGAACGATATTTTAGAACTTTTAAAATCGAATTAAAAGTTAATTTGTGAAAATTGAATATTTTAATATTTAATCGACTAGTGAAAATAGTCAATTTTTGAACAGTCTCAGAATTGGACGAAACTAGTTTCATTGGATCCGTAATAGTTAGTTATTACCGGATTTAAATTTTCGTAGCAATCGGATTTATCGTTTGATCGTGGCAGCTCGAAACGCATCGAATTGTTTTTAATATTAATTTGGCGAGTTAAAATAGCCATTTTTCAAAAAGTCTCGGATTTCGACGAAATCAGTTTCATCGGATCCGTAATGTGATATTATTGTAAGGTTTCAAATTTCGTGTCAATTGGATTTACCGTTTGTCCGGTACAAATTAAAACGCCTAGAAAATCGTTTAAATCGGTTTAATTCAAATTGGACGTTTATAGCCATAACTCGCACAGATGTCCGAATTAGCTTCCAAAACCTGTTCCATTGTGTCCGGAACGCGGGGTAAACCCTAGAAACGCTAGTTACGGCGCGTGAATCGGAGTTTGGAAATTCCGGATGAATAGTGTTCGTTCGGCTCCTTATAAATACCCCCATAATTCTCAAAATAAATAACAAAACCCTAATTTCATCTTGTAGCCGCCACCCCCATTATCTATGGCCAGAAATTCACGAGCTTCTCCTCCAATTTTCTCCCAATCCACTCAATAATTTCAAAAACCCTCAACTAGAGAATCGTAGAGCACATCGAGATCTTCAAGTTCAACGGTGGAGATCGTAAATAACTCGATGGATTGACGGCAATTGTTGTTTGAAGGGGGCCGGTTCGTGCACGTGGTTCGAGGTGGGGAGAGGAACAAGTTTGACCGGTCAAAGGGCGAAGGTAGGGGAGGTTTGGAGCTTCGATTTGGCGCTTCATGATCGTGGTTTCATGCATCGAGGTGGCCGAAAGAATTAACCCTAGTTCATGCTATATGGGTTTGGACGTGCATATCTTTACTGGAGATGATTTGCGTGAGAAGGAAGAAGGGGGGGGGGTGTGCGGCCTGATATTGAGGGAGATGGATCTAACGGTGGAGATTAGATTAGGTTTGAAATAGTTAATTTATTTGTAAATTTATATAATAAAAATCGTGTAACTTTGAAAAACCATAACTTTTTCATACGAGGTCGAAAACGCGCGAAACCAGTTGCGTTGGAATCGTATGGACGAGCACTACGTGATGGAATTGGATTGGAGTCATTTGGAGTTAGGGATAATTTCGGGTAAAATTAAACGTCCAATTGGATTGGAGTCATTTGGAGTTAGGGATAATTTCGGGTAAAATTAAACGTCCGTTTAATTTTATTCGAAATAAATCGCTAAAACGAAATTGAAATCAAGGTGAGAATTTCTCACTCAATCAAATCAGTTTCGATTTTATTTTAAATAGTTAGATTTAAAATATTTGAATGCATGTTTGAATGATGATTGTTATCTATTGATTGTTAAAATAGACATTATGCGCCGTTAGTAAGCGGATGTTATTTATTAAAAACATATACCGCGAATATTTCATAAACAGTGAAATTGGTATTATATATAATAGCAATATATATATATTGGCATATGTATATATTGGAGTTATTGATTTTCCGCATTTGTATAGCGGATGAGACCCTATTGCGCCGTCTATTAAGCGGATAATATTTTAAATCCCATATACCGCGATAATTTCGTACTGGAGCGAAATTGGTATTGTGCTAATGTTTGTGGATGCAGGAAAACAGGTTGGAGGGATCCAACTGGATTCCTCAACAGTATTTATTTAATTTCAGATATTTTGATATTTGATGGATTATCATATCGATATATGATATCGTTGTTGTCGTGATTGACTATTTGGTGTGTAGCATCATTGGACCAAACTTTGGAATTTTAAAATGGATTTTTAAAGAGATTTTTGAAAGTATATGTTTATAAAATATTTTTGAAATTGATCCGTTTTAAATAAATAAACGATATAATTTTCATGTTATAAAAATTATGATTTTTTAGAAATACAGTTAAAGTTTGATTTTTGAGAAAATATGGATTAATGATTTTATAAAATAGTTTAAATTGGATTTTTGAAATTATTGTGAAAAGTTTAAATATAGGATTTATAAAATTTGATTATTTTATAAATCAAAATGATGAAATTATAAAGGAGATTAAAGATGTTTTAAAAGAATAATATAAATTGACTTATATAAAAAGATTTATAAATTGATAATTTATAAATGAAAATATTTGAATTATAAAACGAGTTTTTATAAGTGTTTGAATGAAGTGAAAATGGATTGCATAAGGGAATGGAATTTTATAAGCAGTAGGTTTATAAAATTTATAAAGTTATTGAAAGAATAGATTTGGATAAACAATTGAATCTTATAAATTATAAGATTTATAATTATGAAGTTTAAAGGAACGATTTTTGCAAACAAATAAATTATAAGTATTTCACTTATAATATGAATTTCTAGTATATCATGAGATATGAATTGAGATAGGTTAATAAAGGAATTTATAAAGGAAGTTGTGGTAAAATAAATAGAAATGGAATGTATAAACGTTGTTTTATAAATTCGTAAACGACTTATTTTGATAAGTAAATTGTTGAAACCTATTAATGAAGTTATATTCACATTTTTGACTGTGAATAATCCTTTGAAATAAAATGAATAGAAGTGATGAAAGTTGTTAACGTAGTATATTCACGTTTTTGAATAGTGAATAATATGTTAAAGAAATTGTTTTGAGTGTGATGTTTTAAATAGAATTAAAACGATCTAACGATGTTTTAAATGTGTTGAGATTCGAAACCATAGATTTCAACATTCATTGTTGAAATAGACGTTTTCGAGAAATAGAAGGAAATGGTGGACTATAACACTGTTGTTATAGTAAATGATTTCTGAAAGGAAATGTTTTGTATAATATTGGGATTTATATATCTATTTTAATTTCGAATTCCTATACTATTGATTTTGGGTTGTCGTAACGATATTTTACGCAACATTCGTTTTGGCCCAAATAAATATGTTTAAGAGAATGATTTCCTTAAAGAATGAAATATATACTTAATCTCGATTTAAGTATATCGAATATTTTCCAAGTGTTGAAAATAAATAAAATTTGTGAATTACTTATGAATAAATAAGTATGGAAATGTTTTCCAATATAAGGTGAATATTTTGAGAATTTATCTTTTTGAAGATAAATTGAAATGAATAATTGAAATCGTATATGCATGGATATTTTGGAATGTAAATTCACTATGGAATTTATAAAAGAAAGGGGAACTTGTTTAAAAATAAATATTGATTTATTTTTGAAGTATTGAAAATAATATATCTTGTAAAGATATTTTGGAAAATAAATAATTTGGAAAATTATTTGGAATCTGGTGATGTTGTGCATATCCATTGATAGTTCAATAACCGACTATCAATATTTACCTTTGAAAGGTATTTGTTGTGATTTGCTGAATTTGAATGCTACACTTATTTTTAAATTATTGCGCTCGTTATTCGGATTACCCATTCCGAATAGTGATACGACGTAATGGATAGCATTGATGACCGGTGTTGAAGACCGGGTATTTGCGAAAGCGATAGGATGACCTATCGATTGTCTCTGCAGTGGGTAGCTCCTGGTATAGAGATTTCCTAAGTGATGGGCAATTCGATCGGGATTGTGAATACCCGGATTGCAAGGGCTTCGTGAGAAGTGCCTTCGGTTTTGTTCGAGCCCGGAACAGACTTGTATGTCTGACATTACAAATTGAGATGTAAAGTCGATTTCTTTCAAATATATTTCTGTTGGTGGCGAAGAATTTATTCTTTTAGCTTAACACCCTTCTCTGAGACGTACGAGCTCAGAGGTTATGTAGTTGAAGGTTATCAGCGATATATTCCCAATTTGGTAATGTGACATGCTGAGTGTTGCTGTAAATGATCATTGTGTTGATTATTTGTGATAGGATCATTTATTTGATCGTCTATCTTGGTGATCATTTGTTGACCCAAAGCATAGCTTTTGTATAAAGTATGTTTTTGTGGACGTGACTTCGTCGAGCCTCACACCCCGTGAATGGTCAAAACAGGAAAGATGCGGCAAGGTTATGAGGGGTAGCGCCCTTTAGGATATGTGCATTTCCTTCTGGAAAAGGGTAGTATCATGGTATGGAGCCCAGATACTTACTCATGTTGAAAACACTTTATGATTGTGTGAATTGATTGCGAGCGCTCGGTGAAAGGTCCCAAAGGACCGGGGGATGGCATATTCGGTCAGTTGTTACTCAGTTAGGGGTAACCCGGCCTTGTGTTGGTAGAGATCCGGTTTGGTTCTCGGGGATGTCCATCCAGAGGCATTCTCATGTGGCAATGGGAAGTTCCTTGGCCTGACCATTTGTTGGAAATCCAATTCCCAATACGAAACCCTGTACGGTTTTAGTTGTAGAACCTGCCATTTACTTATGGTGGTCACCACTGTTTAGATGGTAGCTATAGTAGGCATAGTTCGAAATGTCTATGTTGGCTAAGATTTATATTCTGCTTTCGAAATGAATTTTTTCCTACACTATGCACTAATGATAATATCAAATGTTTTTTTTAATGCGTATCAAGCATCTTTGACTATCATAAGGAGAAATCTCCTCCGATTCTGCGTTTGCGTTGTGTGTGTGTGCGGGAGGCCTTATGGTAGTCTCATTTTTAAAAAGCATTGCGAATTGACTTTAAAAATATTCCTCTATTTTGTTTTCAAAGATAAATAAACTATTTTGAGTTCTCACACCAGTCACATGACTGACTCGGAGTTTATTGTTTCCTTCCTAAACTCTGGGTGCCCACCAATTTCCACACGGGCAGTTAAGAGTTAGGTTTATCAGGATATTCTGGATATTCTGGAGTTGCTGGAGGCAAGCTGGATGGCATGGCGTATTACTAGTATATAGTATTTCTTTTTCCGCTGCATTGTTTGTTGTTGTTGTACACTCTGATGATATGATGTAATTAAAATGTGATGTAATGTAATAACTGATATAGTTCTTTGTTTAAAGATTATTCATTTATTTATTATATGTTGTTCCGCTGCGAATTGTGAGATTCTGTTATTGTTCTGTTGTTTTCTGTTCCGTTCTATTTTTCTATCTTCTTTTCTCCCTATGTTCTATCTTCTTACCTCTTCTACCTCTTTTTCTTTTTCTTAAACCCTCAGTGTTCGGTTTTTCGTCGTTCGATTGCTCGATAGTCGATAAAGTGAGTATCGATGTTGAATTTTCGGAAGACGAAGAATCGGGTCCTGACAATGTGGTATCAGAGCATATGGTTAAGCGACAACCATGGTTCTGTTGGGTATTGCTCATTAGAGATAGAGTCAGTAGTACTCTAGAATGAGTTTGAGTGTAATAATAGCTATGAGAGCGTATTTGTTAGTGAATATAAAATTGTTTTATATTGTGATGATTGGTTTGTTGAGTGGTATATAGATTCTGGTTAATACGAGTAATTAACGTTGTTGATAGGGATCTCTAAACACTTGTACAGAATAATTCGACACGATACTGTTTTAAATTGGGTAAATGAAATAATTTTGCCTTGATTATATTTTCATATATGAAGAAATAATTTTTCAGAATTATTAAAGTGTATATAAGTTAATTGTTTAGTTGTTTGAATAATCTAAATTAAAGAATAATTGTATAAGTAAAGAATTATAAGAATTGAATTATAATTAAAGTGATTT
Source organism: Allium cepa (assembly GCA_030765085.1). Lineage (NCBI taxonomy): Eukaryota > Viridiplantae > Streptophyta > Magnoliopsida > Asparagales > Amaryllidaceae > Allium > Allium cepa. The sequence continues at coordinate 596,645,769 of CM060928.1, forward strand.
ACAATTGTGAAATAAACTTATATATATAAGAAGTGAAACTATATGAATATATTTATGAATATAAGTTGTAAATAAAAGAATGGAATTTAAAGTTAAATGGAAATTTACTTTAGAATTTGGAAGCTGAATTGATTTATAAGTGGGAATTTAAGTTAAGTAAAACAAAGTAATGTTTGTAAAAAATGGAAGTATAACTTAAGTGATATTGAATGAAGTTGATATGGGTATCAAAGTAAATTATTAAAGTTAATTGATAGATATGAACTTGAGTTATGTAATGAAATTCAACTTTAGAAATTGAATTGAATGAATGGATTGAATGATAATCAACTGAATGTGAATTAAGTTGATATGGAAAAATGGATATAAGTGTTAATTCATTAAAATCTAATGTTATTGGAAAGATGAATAGTTGAATGAAAATCAATTAATTAAACCAAATATAAGCAAAGGAATTTGGTTGCAGTTGATATAAATTGATTGTTATATGGTTGTTAGTTGATTGATTGTATATAATTCATTAAGAGTTAATGAAATTGGAAGCTAAAGTAATTGAAATTCAATTTGAAGTTAAGTGAATCTTGAATAAAATTGAATTTGATTTGGAAGTGAACCAACTTGAATATGAATTAGTGAATATAAACTAATTGAAAATGAATGTTAGTAGAAACATCCATTGTTAATGAATCAAATGTGATTTAAATTGAAAACCTATTTCATTGAATATCAAAGAGAATATGAATGAATATTTATTGGTTATGGATGTTAGTTGGTTGATGGTTGAATTTATTGCTTTTCCTACATTTGTTATGTTGACATATATAGTTATTTTGTTGCTATATGTTGTATATCGATACTATTGTCTATATACATGTTCTCATGTTGTTTGTTGAGTGATTAGTAGGTGCGGATCGCGTTTGCTTCGCATTTGGAGCTCGCTTTCGCGCTATATTCGCCGTATATGCTCGCTAATAAAATATAAGGTACATATCTCGGATTACATACCGTACTTTTATAGTTTTTCCCTTCGGGATGCCTCATTACTTGATGAGATGTATATTTGTGATATATATACTGTCATTTTTTTCGGATCGAGCCGCGCAAAGGAGACTATGGCGAATTTTTCCGGAAATTTAAGGCTTTAGAAAAATTTTGAGAAAATTTGGGAAATTTTGAAAACTTTAACTTTTATTTTGGAATTGAAAGTTAAACAATAGTAATTGTTTTTGAAAAGATAACTAAGTATGATTTGAAAACTTAGTAAGTTATTGTAAGAAATTTAACTATGGATTTTGGGAAAATTAATAGATTCTGTAATTTTCTTACTTGTTAATTTCGAGGACGAAATTCTTTTAAGGGGGGAAGATTGTAACGACCCAGAATTTTAATTTATTAAAATTTGAATATTTAATTTATTTTAAATATTAATAAGTGAATTTATAAGTCGAATAAATTTTATTTCGAATAATTGGATTTAATTGGATAATTAAATCAATAATTTAATATGTTAAATTATGTAGATAATTGAAAATTGAGTTAAATATGATTGAAAATGATTTGTAAAATTTTATTTTATCATATTGGAGTTAGAACGATATTTTAGAACTTTTAAAATCGAATTAAAAGTTAATTTGTGAAAATTGAATATTTTAATATTTAATCGACTAGTGAAAATAGTCAATTTTTGAAGTGTCTCAGAATTGGACGAAACTAGTTTCATTGGATCCGTAATAGTTAGTTATTACCGGATTTCAATTTTCGTAGCAATCGGATTTATCGTTTGATTGTGGCCGCTCGAAACGCATTGAATTGTTTTTAATATTAATTTGGCGAGTTAAAATAGCCATTTTTCAAAAAGTCTCGGATTTTGACGAAACCAGTTTCATCGGATCCGTAATGTGATATTATTGTAAGGTTTCAAATTTCGTGTCAATTGGATTTACCGTTTGTCCGGTACAAATTAAAACGCCTAGAAAATCGTTTAAATCGGTTTAATTCAAATTGGACATTTATAGCCATAACTCGCACAGATGTCCGAATTAGCTTCCGAAACATGTTTCATTGTGTCCGGAACGCGGGGTAAACCCTAGAAACGCTGGTTACGGTGCGTGAATCGGAGTTTGGAAATTCCGGATGAATAGTGTTCGTTCGGTTCCTTATAAATACCCCCATAATTCTCAAAATAAATAACAAAACCCTAATTTCATCTTGTAGCCGCCACCCCCATTATCTATGGCCAGAAATTCACGAGCTTCTCCTCCAATTATCTCCCAATCCACTCAATAATTTCAAAAACCCTCAACTAGAGAATCGTAGAGCACATCGAGATCTTCAAGTTCAACGGTGGAGATCGTAAATAACTCGATGGATTGACGGCAATTGTTGTTTGAAGGGGGCCGGTTCGTGCACGTGGTTCGAGGTGGGGAGAGGACCGAGTTTGACCGGTCAAAGGGCGAAGGTAGGGGAGGTTTGGAGCTTCGATTTGGCGCTTCATGATCGTGTTTTCATGCATCGAGGTGGCCGAAAGAATTAACCCTAGTTCATGTTATATGGGTTTGGACGTGCGTATCTTTACTAGAGATGATTTGCGTGAGAAGGAAGAAGGGGGGGTGTGCGGCCTGATATTGAGGGAGATGGATCTAACGGTGGAGATTATATTAGGTTTGAAATAGTTAATTTATTTGTAAATTTATATAATAAAAATCGTGTAACTTTGAAAAACCATAACTTTTTCATACGAGGTCGAAAACGCGCGAAACCAGTTGCGTTGGAATCGTATGGACGAGCACTACGCGATGGAATTGGATTGGAGTCGTTTGGAGTTAGTGAGAATTTCGGATAAAATTAAACGTCCGTTTAATTTTATTCGAAATAAATCGCTAAAACGAAATTGAAATCAAGGTGAGAATTTCTCACTCAATCGAATCAGTTTCGATTTTATTTTAAATAGTTAGATTTAAAATATTTGAATGCATGTTTGAATGATGATTGTTATCTATTGATTGTTAAAATAGACATTATGCGCCGTTAGTTAGCGGATGTTATTTATTAAATACATATACCGCAAATATTTCATAAACAGTGAAATTGGTATTATATATAATAGCAATATATATATATTGGCATATGTATATATTGGAGTTATTGATTTCCCGCAGTTTTATAGCGGATGAGACCCTATTGCGCCGTCTATTAAGCGGATAATATTTTAAATCCCATATACCGCGATAATTTCGTACTGGAGCGAAATTGGTATTGTGCTAATGTTTGTGGATGCAGGAAAACATGTTGGAGGGATCCAACTGGATTCCTCAACAGTATTTATTTGATTTCAGATATTTTGATATTTGATGGATTATCATATCGATATATGATATCGTTGTTGTCGTGATTGACTATTTGGTGTGTAGCATCATTGGACCAAACTTTGGAATTTTAAAATGGATTTTTAAAGAGATTTTTGAAAGTATATGTTTATAAAATATTTTTGGAATTGATCCGTTTTAAATAAATAAACGATATAATTTTCATGTTATAAAAATTATGATTTTTTAGAAATACAGTTAAAGTTTGATTTTTGAGAAAATATGGATTAATGATTTTATAAAATAGTTTAAATTGGATTTTTGAAATTATTGTGAAAAGTTTAAATATAGGATTTATAAAATTTGATTATTTTATAAATCAGAATGATGAAATTATAAAGGAGATTAAAGATGTTTTAAAAGAATAATATAAATTGATTTATATAAAAAGATTTATAAATTGATAATTTATAAATGAAAATATTTGAATTATAAAACGAGCTTTTATAAGTGTTTGAATGAAGTGAAAATGGATTGCATAAGGGAATGGAGTTTTATAAGCAGTAGGTTTATAAAATTTATAAAGTTATTGAAAGAATAGATTTGGATAAATAATTGAATCTTATAAATTATAAGATTTATAGTTATGAAGTTTAAAGGAACGATTTTTGCAAACAAATAAATTATAAGTATTTCACTTATAATATGAATTTCTAGTATATCATGAGATATGAATTGAGATAGGTTAATAAAGGAATTTATAAAGGAAGTTGTGGTAAAATAAATAGAAATGGAATGTATAAACGTTGTTTTATAAATTCGTAAACGACTTATTTTGATAAGTAAATTGTTGAAACCTATTAATGAAGTTATATTCACATTTTTGACTGTGAATAATCCTTTGAAACAAAATGAATAGAAGTGATGAAAGTTGTTAACGTAGTATATTCACGTTTTTGAATAGTGAATAATATGTTAAAGAAATTGTTTTGAATGTGATGTTTTAAATAGAATTAAAACGATCTAACGATGTTTTAAACGTGTTGAGATTCGAAACCATAGATTTCAACATTCATTGTTGAAATAGACGTTTTCGAGAAATAGAAGGAAATGGTGGACTATAACACTGTTGTTATAGTAAATGATTTCCGAAAGGAAATGTTTTGTATAATATTGGGATTTATATATCTATTTTAATTTCGAATCCCTATACTAGTGATTTTGGGTTGTCGTAACGATGTTTTACGCAACATTCGTTTTGGCCCAAATAAATATGTTTAAGAGAATGATTTCCTTAAAGAATGAAATATATACTTAATCTCGATTTAAGTATATTGAATATTTTCCAAGTGTTGAAAATAAATAAAATTTGTGAATTACTTATGAATAAATAAGTATGGAAATGTTTTCCAATATAAAGTGAATATTTTGAGAATTTATCTTTTTGAAGATAAATTGAAATGAATAATTGAAATCGTATATGCATGGATATTTTGGAATGTAAATTCACTATGGAATTTATAAAAGAAAGGGGAACTTGTTTAAAAATAAATATTGATTTATTTTTGAAGTATTGAAAATAATATATCTTGTAAAGATATTTTGGAAAATAAATAATTTGGAAAATTATTTGGAATCTAGTGATGTTGTGCATATCCATTGATAGTTCAATAACCGACTATCAATATTTACCTTTGAAAGGTATTTGTTGTGATTTGCTGAATTTGAATGCTACACTTATTTTTAAATTATTGCGCTCGTTATTCGGATTACCCATTCCGAATAGTGATACGACGTAATGGATAGCATTGATGACCGGTGTTGAAGACCGGGTATTTGCGAAAGCGATAGGATGACCTATCGATTGTCTCTGCAGTGGGTAGCTCCTGGTATAGAGATTTCCTAAGTGATGGGAAATTCGATCGGGATTGTGAATACCCGGATTGCAAGGGCTTCGTGAGAAGTGCCTTCGGTTTTGTTCGAGCCCGGAACAGACTTGTATGGATTGTATGTCTGACATTACAAATTGAGATGTAAAGCCGATTTCTTTCAAATATATTTCTGTTGGTGGCGGAGAATTTATTCTTTTAGCTTAACACCCTTCTCTGAGACGTACGAGCTCAGAGGTTATGTAGTTGAAGGTTATCAGCGATATATTCCCAATTTGGTAATGTGACATGCTGAGTGTTGCTGTAAATGATCATTGTGTTGATTATTTGTGATAGGATCATTTATTTGATCGTCTATCTTGGCGATCATTTGTTGACCCAAAGCATGGCTTTTGTATAAAGTATGTTTTTGTGGACGTGACTTCGTCGAGCCTCACACCCCGTGAATGGTCAAAACAGGAAAGATGCGGCAAGGTTATGAGGGGTAGCGCCCTTTAGGATATGTCATTTCCTTCTGGAAAAGGGTAGTATCATGGTATGGAGCCCAGATACTTACTCATGTTGAAAACACTTTATGATTGTGTGAATTGATTGCGAGCGCTCGGTGAAAGGTCCCAAAGGACCGGGGGATGGCATATTCGGTCAGTTGTTACTCAGTTAGGGGTAACCCGGCCTTGTGTTGGTAGAGATCCGGTTTGGTTCTCGGGGATGTCCATCCAGAGGCATTCTCATGTGGCAATGGGAAGTTCCTTGGCCTGACCATTTGTTGGAAATCCAATTCCCAATACGAAACCCTGTACGGTTTTAGTTGTCGAACCTGCCATTTACTTATGGTGGTCACCACTGTTTAGATGGTAGCTATAGTAGGCATAGTTCGAAATGTCTATGCTGGCTAAGATTTATATTCTACTTTCGAAATGAATTTTTTCCTACACTATGCACTAATGATAATATCAAATGTTTTTTTTTAATGCGTATCAAGCATCTTTGACTATCATAAGGAGAAATCTCCTCCGATTCTACGTTTGCATTGTGTGTGTGTGTGTGTGCGGGAGGCCTTATGGTAGTCTCATTTTTAAATAGCATTGCGAATTGACTTTAAAAATATTCCTCTATTTTGTTTTCAAAGATAAATAAACTGTTTTGAGTTCTCACACCAGTCAAATGACTGACTCGGAGTTTATTGTTTCCTTCCTAAACTCTGGGTGCCCACCAATTTCCACACGGGCAGTTAAGAGTTAGGTTTATCAGGATATTCTGGATATTCTGGAGTTGCTGGAGGCAAGCTGGATGGCATGGCGTATTACTAGTATATAGTATTTCTTTTTCCGCTGCATTGTTTGTTGATGTTGTACGCTCTGATGATATGATGTAATTAAAATGTGATGTAATGTAATAACTGATATAGTTCTTTGTTTAAAGATTATTCATTTATTTATTATATGTTGTTCCGCTGCGAATTGTGAGATTCTATTATTGTTCTGTTGTTTTCTGTTCCGTTCTATTTTTCTATCTTCTTTTCTCCCTATGTTCTATCTTCTTACCTCTTCTACCTCTTTTTCTTTTTCTTAAACCCTCAGTGTTCGGTTTTCCGTCGTTCGATTGCTCGGCAGTCGATAAAGTGAGTATCGATGTTGAATTTTCGGAAGACGAAGAATCGGGTCCTGACAATGGGGTTTTGGAACGGCGATGGCAAGGCGTTTTACTGGGTGAGGTTAGTTGCAGTTTTCGACCAATTGGCAAATTTTCAAATTAAACACTTTGAGAGTACTTCGAGCTTGGATTTCGTGTTTCTGGATGATTTCTGAGTTGTGGGCAATATTGGTGATGGCCGGAGATCGGCCTTGCTGCTGTGCACGTATACGGCGGCGTGTCGTGTCAACGTGGCTGTCGAGATTCAACAGACGCGAGTCGTACTCGAGTCGCGCACGAGAAAAATGGGAGAAAGCTTCGAGTTTGAGGTAGAGTTCGAGTGTGGGTTTGAGCTTGACGCTTTGAATGTTAACTTAACTTAAAACTTAAACTACTAAAATAAAAAAAAATAAGAAAGAGAGAGAGAAGAGCAGGAGAATGTACAGGGATGACTCGGTGATTTAGAGGGGGTAACTTGAGGAAGCACTCGAGCCTTGTTAGGGAAGCCACGGGTTTTCTTCCACCTGCAGTTTTTTTTTGAAGTAAAGGTAATGTAAGAAAACAAATTTTCATTTAATTCTAAATACTGCAAACTATGTAGTAGTTAACAGTTTAAGCTAAACCTCAGATACAAGTTAAATACTTTAGCTAATACATAAATGTGTTTAAGCTCATAATTATTATTCAGATTAGGTAAGTAACATAAGATAAGTATAAATCTTATTAGTACAAGTTTGTAACTAGAGACAAATTGATTTCAAAAACTTAAGAAGATTTCTTTTAAAATGTCAATTAAGTTGAGAAAATAATATAAATTAATAAATTTTTTTAGGAAGTAATTAAGAATAATGAAATTTGATTATAATTAGTGATGGATTATAATCAATAAATGAATTTGTAATCAACTATTTAAGTTAATTTATGAATGGGTAACAGTTAATAAATCAAGTGATTTAATTAAGAATTAATAATGATTAATTTAGAAATTAGTAATTAACAAATGGGCAATTAAGTTCATTAAATAATAATTAAGGTTATTGATTAATGATTGAGGAATGGTTAATTAAAATTAAATAACTTGATTGAGGAAGTAATTTATTAATAGTATGAAATAAGATAATTTCGACTTATTAATAAATTAAGAAATCATCAATTAGACGATTTGGAACGAAATAAGTAATTAATTGTTAATTGATGAGTAATTAAATAGAGTTAAGTGATTAACTCTCAAGTAATTAATTCTAAATTGAATTAATTACAAATAAGATTTAAGGGTAATTGCTTATGAACTGTTGTGTTAAAAATCTGATTGTGATATTTATGTGGTGATATTCTGTGATGCTCTGTAATATGTTATGTTATATCTATGATGCTTGTATATGTTTTCTCTGTGCTAAATGCTATGTTAATTCAATTGTCGAGTTTAAATTATTTAAACAGTTTAAGTTAATTAGACAACTTGGCCCTTAAAATGGCGATTGGATCCGATGAGACCGGGATCGGAAGAATAAATTTTGATTCTCCGAAAACCACATCGATCCAATTTAAACGTTAGGTCGTGAATCCTGAAATGAAGATCGAGATGGTGTTTCAGAATGCAAGTGTTATCGTCGTTAACTCTGAGGGTGATTCCAAAATGAGTGTAACGAGATAATGCCTTCGGTTTCGTTCGAACCCGGAACGAACTTGTATGGATTGAATGCTTCCAGCACATCGTCAGGTGGACGATGAGAATTCTAAGATATGTTCAAATAAGGTAATCGCAGCCTCAAGCCTCGTCAACCGGGAATGGCTAAAACATGGGAGATGCAGCAAGGTTAGGTGGGTCATGCCCAAGCATGACAAGATATTTCCCCTATCTAGATGTCCCTTGTATATTTTTCGGCTTAGTGTGTGGTTGGTCGCGCTAACCACGGGGTTTATCTTGTTCGGGACTGTTCAGTAAGGAATGGTTCCGGCCTTGTATTGCAGGGGATGAAGGGAGTAATCCTCGGTACGGTGATCTAGGCCCCGTACTGTGACGGGCGGTACTCCAGTAGCCCTGCCATTGTTGGAAATCCATTTTCCCTACGAGACCCTACGGTTTTGATTTGTATTACCCACTTTTGTGGCTAGTAGCTGGAATTTAATAGATGTAACAATTTCGGCTATTTTCTATTTACTTGAAAACCCTAGACACTATTATAATATCACTGGATTTCCTATGAAATGTTTTGGTTAGCGTAAGGTAAAAACTTACCCGTATTTATTTGTGGGAAGTCTTACGTGATACCTTTATTTTCAAATGTTTTTCAAAGTTAAACAACCTTAAACCGTTTACTCATACCAGACCCATGTCTGACCCGGAGTTTATTTTGTTTTTCATAAACTCTCGGGTACCCAAATTTTTACGGGTAGCCAAGGGATTCAGGTTAGATTTGACGAATTCTGGAGGAGCAATGGAGCAGGAGGCTTCTACGTCGTAGATATATGTATATATATGGTGTTCCGCTGTGTTGATATCTCTGAGCTGTTTATCTGTATTGTATATTGACTTGTGTTAACTAGACAGGAGTTTATAACTGTCTAGTATGTGTTGTATGATCTGTATAGCTCTGATATATGTAAAAACTATGTAATAGTTATGTGATATATTATATTTTGTTCCATTCCGCTGTGAGATTCTGATGTTGTTGTTCTTTCTTCTCTATCTTTTCTGTTTTCTCATCCCTTTCTTTCTTAATGATGATACGTCTTTCTGGTAGTAGAAGGACGGGTCGTCACAAACATACTTTTATTATCTTTATTAGATGTTTTAAATAAGATTTATCTTTTTAAATAAATATTTAAATACATTTATTTAAGTCTTTATTTATTTTTATCAAAACTTAACTTTTGTTGATTTGTTCTAAAATCCAAACTTATACTTTTTAATTTATTAACTATAAGAATAAATAATTATTTATTATATATACATATTTATTTAAGATTTAAATTCCTTTTTAAATTTTAAATGAACAAAATCTCTCATTTTCAAAGTAGCGAAATGACGGGTCGTTATATTCTCTCCTACTTAAAAGCATTTCGTCCTCGAAATGAAAGTTAGATAAAGGAATCTATCCATACTCATATCCTCAAATAATTTGACTTATTTAAATTGATGATAGAAAAGAAGAAGGTTGATATCATAACAGTACTAAAACAAATGATCCCAAACATATATACAAAGATTCTCCACATTAACCTAAGTATCTATCACGTACTTATGGTTATATGTACATACATAAAGTCAAACTTCTATCCTACCCATCATAGTGCATATGGCACATTTTAGATAATATATACAACAACCAAATAAGACTATGCATTCAAAAAAAACCACACTGATACTATATCAAGATAAACGAATACCACCACATAACTCATTATCTGACCCGTGCATGTACTATACCTGAGGTCTACATATATACATACCAAAACATCAGTCTAACCACTATATCTTAGTGCCTACTTGTCTAACTACTATGTAGACAGACCCAAAACATCATACTATGTATGATATTTGATTCGATCTATTATTTGAATCCACAACTTTTCTTCCGAATTAGTATCGATCCCCCGATTTTCTAGTGCGGACTTTGATCAAACTTCTTAATCATAAACCCTTGCTTTCCTCGCATAGCTCTCAAATATGATAGAAAACTTATGTACATAATCATAAACTCTCATCAATGTTCGCCATCAAAAATCGAGTGATAAATCCTTTCCCGAATCAGTGTAAACATCTCAAAGTTCTGTACTCAAATCTTAGATCAAAATTTATGTGCCAAAATGATCTACGTTTAACTTATGTACTTATTCACATTCATCTTTATCTAATACATTTCTTCAAAATTTCTATTAATCCAAGTTTATTTCATAACCATTTACTTTCTTACTAAATCCATTATTACTTAAGCATACAAATATGTCTTAAACTTGTATAATATATCATTGCTTACTAAGAGTATATATACATATCCCTAATCTTCAAACCATCATTACTTCAACTAAGGTGTTTAACAAATGTGTAACTCTACTATTATCTCAAATTAATAAGTTATAAAACTCAATCCTTAGTTTTCTTTACCTAAGGTTTCAATTTAGCTAATATTATTTATCTTATCCATATATTAATAAGACAACTTTACTAAACGTACATCCTTTTTCTTAACTTATTTACGTATCCATTTTCTAAATCAAAATTCTTAATCTTAAATCCATTAAATACCTTATATTCAAATTGTGAAACTTAATTCACATGGTATTAAGTATTAAACCTTTTTCATCTAACAATCAAACCACTAACCATATTATTCAAAAATACCCACTTCTATTCTTACTTCATTTTGAATTACTAATGTTACCCTAAATGTATAACTAATTCCAATTTTATATTAGGATGATATTTCTTATATCTCTTATTCCTAAATTTCACTTTTATTTTAACCTAGTGAAAGTGTCTAAATTTCAAATTACCTTATCTCCTTATAAGTTATACAATTTATCCTTTTATAAAATATTTACAAAAAGTTTCAAATTAGGTTTATCTTTTCCTCTCTTATTGATAATTTTTTTTTCCTAAATATTCATTTTCTTTTGACCTTCTCTAATTACAACTTCTAGCTTCAGTATTGTCATCAAATATCTTATAATCAAATTGTGAATTTTACTTCACAAGATATTTGTACTTAGATTTTAAATCCATTCATTATGATAATCACTTAATCATTATTATTTCTTAATACTAAATACCTAAGGGCATATGATTAAAGTTTGAAATTTTAGCTTTCAACTAATTTATTCTATATGGAATATCTTAATGTCAAATTGAGCAATTCTAATCACAAGATATTCCTTTTTTAGTTTTACTAAGCTAAATTACAAACAATCCTTAATTTCTAACCAAAAATAATAATATCCCCTTTTGTATGTTTGAAATATAAACCCAAGGTAAAATTATTTCATTTACCAACTTTAAAACAAAATCATTTTTATAAAATTACACGCGCTCATATATATAACACAATCATAACTCATTCTAGGGTGTTACTAACCCTATCTCTAATGAGTTACTCATCCTAGGATATTACTAATCCTATCTCTGATGAGACTTTACGCATAACAGAGCCAAGGTTCTCGCTTAACCTTCAGCCCTGATACCAAATGTAAAGTCCCATTTCCCCATACCCTTTGAACCGACAATAAACCACACATGTCCAACTCAAATTGCATGAAAAGACGGATCTTTAATGGTGATAAAGAAAACTAGACAGAACAGAATCTCACTCGAATGGAATAACATATAATATTGAACAAATATTTTTACAGCAGAAAATTTTAAAATACAATATCAGAGTCTAACCTAGATTCAGCTTGGACAGTTATAAAACCTGCCCTTACAAATGCTAACAAAACATCAAACAAAATACGCTAAGTACAGCGGATAATAGAATATGCTCATACGTCGTTGAATATCTCCTGCTTTCCTCTGGAAACTCTAACCATCTTCGACTAAACCTGAAACTACTCGAATCTGACCCGAGTATTGAAAATACCCGGATTAGGCTTGATAAACCAGCATGAGAAAAACTCAATAATAGATGATAGTGTCACATATCAGCCTTTGGATAAAATCCTTTGAAATAAAGAGTATCTCATAAGACCACGCCCACACATAAACACGGATGGGTTTTTACCTTATGATAACTAAAACATTTTTATATCAAAACCTTTGATATTATTTCTAATGGCATCTCTTTGAAAACATTTGATAATAAACATATTAAACTTATCCGAAATGGTTACCCATATAGCATTTCGAGGCTATTCATTACGACAATACAAACAAAACCGTAGGTTCTTATTGGAGAATGGATTACCATACAAATGACCAGGTGAAGGATCTACCTTCCGAAATGGGTACACCTCTAGATGGATGTCCCGAGACATAAAACATTTTCCCTCTACCAACACAAGACCGACCTACCTCTGTAACTAGATGTACCGATTATGTCATCCTCCGGTCGTTACCGACCTTTATTCGAAAGCTCTCTTTCTATACACCACATTAATTAATATCCCGAACGTCATAGCGGGAAGAAATATATCTAGAAGGGGATGATCATACCCTAATTGGGAATGACCCACTTAGCCTTGCTGCATCTAATCCTGTTTCGGTCATTTCCGGTTGGATAAGGCTTGAGGCAAACGATTACCTTTTCACATAGCACATATCACATCTTTGAATGCCACATTGTCATTTTCGTTTAACTACTAATTGGCTTCCATAAAAATACAACCCTTGAGCTCGTATGTCTCAAGGAGGGTGTAAGCTAAGAGAAGTTGCATTCTCTGCCACCACTGATGTACGTTTGTAAAAACAATGTACGTAATCTTTAGAAATGTAATGTCAGATAAATGTCCATATAGTTGTCTAGGAATAGGACAAACCGAAGGCACTCGCCTACTACCACTAGTAGCGAGTAGTCTTTGCAATCCGAAAAATCTCCATCACGAGGAGACCGCTGCTATAAATAACTCTATAATTGGGAGCTACCCAGAGCATATTCACCAAGCAGTCTTCACGCTATGAAGATCCACGGTCTTCAATAATCATCATCTTCAATATGTCTTCACGTTCGAACGTATACATTGGTTCGAAGTGGTTTTCGGATAGGAATTATCCAAATCCGACTCTAGTTCCTTCGAAATCCAATATCGACAAAAAATGAATATGAATATACAGGATTTATTAAGTCTCTTTTCACTTTAATTCTTTTCGGATGATTTTGAACTTTCTTCCTTTTTACTTAGAGTAATTTCTAAGAAATTCATTCTTTTGCTTTGGAAAATATCTTAGATTTCCTTACTTAATTCTTGATCCAAATTCCTTAACTTTTAGGCAGGTCAAAAATAATGTTATTTAAGAAATCGTTTACAATGAACCCTAAATCAATATTAACAATATTTTTGAGTAAACAGGATTATAGAAATCATTCATTTAGGAGACTGCTTAACTTTTGGATAATATCAATCTTCTTTTATATTGGAAAACTCAACAGAATCTTTTTATTTAAGAGAATCCGGGCTTTCCTTTCGATCTGTTCCACCCCTCTCCTAAGAAAAGAAAACATAGGTCAGGTAAGTTTAGGGCACTGGTTGCTCCATCCCTAATCTTAGTTAAACACCTTATTTTATCTTTCCAGATCTCACAGGCGGGACAAATGTACTAGTCGTTTCCGCATACTCAGATTTTCAACTTTATTTTGGAATTGCTTATAATATTCCAAATTATCTTTTAAAATGATTAATTATTCTTTTTAAAATATTCACAATTTGATTCTGCGAAACGTCGTTACATTTAAACTCATATTCCAAAAGTTATAGAATTTGCAGCATAAAAGTGCTGCGGAAAGTGCCATATAAGCTATTTGATTTAAATCAACTTTTAAACATTTAAAATTTATATTTTCTCATCCAAATGTCTTTCAAATCATTTAAATAGATTTATCAAATTTATTTCATATTTTTTCATAATTAAAAACATTCATTTAAATAGATTTCCTGTTATGGTCATTTAACTGCACTAGCGCGATTTTTCTGAAAAATTGATTTGGACTTAATTCAAAATCTACTCAACGCAACTTTGATTTTCTTTCCTCCTTTAGAAGATATGGATATAATAGTACGGAATTTTCTTATCTCGAAGAATTCCGAGCTATATTCCACTCTATACACTCATTTGAACTTTTCGGCGTGAAATCTCGATCAACCGTTGCGCGACGCACCTAGTTTTAACTTATTTTTCAATATTTGAAATAATCTATTCAAATTGGATTTCAACACTTATAAAATCATTACAAATCATTTTAAATCAATATTTTCGCTTTTTAAAGTATTTAAAATGAATTTTCACTATTACCATATTATGATATTATTATATTCTTATTATTTTAATATTAAATTTTAAATTCCAATTTCAATTCAATTTTAATTCTAATCTCAAATTAAACACATTTAAAACTTAGATTTCAAATCTAATTTCAATTTAAACTTCAATTCAATCTCAAACTAAACTTCACTTTTTCAAAATCGATTTCAAATTCAATTTCACTATTCATCTAAATTTCAATTTCTAATTAACTACCCTTTTCAAATCCGTTTCACTTCAAATTTCAAATTCTCTTTCATTTTGACTTTAATTTCACTTCTAAATGAAAAGAGACTTATTTTTCAACTATATCTCATATTACCAAAATATGGTCTTTTTAAATTAAGGGATTACTTAATTAATAGGAATTTGATGTCCAAATTATCATCACAACCATACAAAAATCATATAACACTAACATATTCAATATGGTAAATGTCATAACATTACTATGGATTATCCAATATATTCAAACAATCAATCAAACATCCATCTCATCAAATAGTGATTATCTAACATAACAATTAAGCATGATAATCAATATAATTTAAAAAGCGGTGAGAATTTCTCACCTTCATATCCACTCCGTCAAACTTTAACGTAAGATTTCCGTCGCTCGCTAACGTGCTATTTTCAACATCTCGCCTTTTGCCGTTTTCTTTTCGAACGCTTTTGTTTTCCTTTTCCTTTTCTTTTTCTTTTCTTCTCTCTTTTTTTTCTTTTGTTTTTTTTATATAGAGGAGGGGGTGTACGGCTTTTTTGTGGAGGAGGGTGTGGCCTTGGGTATGGCGTGTAGGAGGGTTTGGGGTGTGTAGGCTTGGGTTTTTTGGTGAGGTGGTGCTCGGCCTATGGGTATAGGGGCTCGGCTTGGGCTTAGGGGGTATGGCCTTGGGGTTTGGAAGGGGTAGGTGGGTGTAGGAGGTATGTAGGTGGAAGCTAGGCTCGGTTTTGATGTTGTAAGGTGATGGTGTGGTGATGCGGAGGTGGTAGCTTGAAGGTAGAAGAGAAATGTAGAGCTGGGAAGACATGGAAATGGAGGTGAAGAAGAAGGTAGAGAATGAAGTATGAAAAATGAAAGGTATGGATGCATATTTATATTTGAGCTTTGGATGGCAAATAACTAAAATACCCTTCTCTGCTTTTTTGACTTTTCATTTACTTTTCCACCCTTGATTTGACCTTTGTTTAATGGAGAAGAAATGGTTTGATTTGAATTTGTACTCATGAAATGATGTTTGCCTTATTTTCTTAAATTTTAAAAAGAAGACTTTTGCTTGGTTTGACTTGCATTAAATGGATTTGTATGCATTCATGGTGAGCATATGTGTCATTAATTCCTTTAGTTAGTTATCTTTTCACTTTCAATTTGCTTGAATTCTAAGTGTATAAGTTATATCATGTGTAAGAGAAAAGAAAGTTATGTAATGATGTTGTTTTATTTGTTTACTTTTACACTTTTTTGTCAAATCATGTATTAACATTATTTTTATCATTTATGTAAATATTTTCAAAAGTAAACTCTTTTTATCTTTAGTGCTAAATGTAGAATGTTTAAATAGTTTGTAAACTTGTATTTATAAGTTAACAAATGTATCAAGTTGTAACAACTTGCTGATAACTTGTTTTGGTTGAAAACGGTGTTTTTGACGACAAATTATACAGTCAAAATTTGACCTTTTTATTAAGCTATATATTGAAGTAAACCAAACTTTTAAATGAACTTTTTACTTCTTTAAATAAATTAAAACATGTCTCTTTATATTTTAAAATTATCTTTAATTAATATCAAAATCTCTAATTTTACCGTGTATGTAAAACTGACAAAATGCGACAAATTTTGGTTATTTTTGTAAAACGATTATTAACGTACTTTTATCATCTTTATTAGTTGTTTTAAATAAGATTTATCTTTCTAAATAAATATTTAAATACATTTATTTAAGCCTTTATTTATTTTTATCAAAACTTAACTTTTGTCAATTTGTTCTAAAATCCAAACTTATACTTTTTAATTTATTAACTATAAGAATAGATAATTATTTATTATATATAACATATTTATTTAAGATCTAAATTTTTTTTTAAATTTAAAACGAACGAACTCTCTCATTTTTGAAGTAGCGAAATTACGGGCCGTTACATTTTCCCCTACTTAAAAGCATTTCTTCCTCGAAATGAAAGTTAGATAAAGGAATCTATCTCATACTCATAAAGTTAGTTAAAGCGGTATGCCGGTCTTGTGTTGGTAGAGAAACTTTATGATGGTTTCTCGGTACATTTTTCTAGAGATGTACTGCCGGAAGGTAGTCCCTTCACCTGGTCATTTGTATGTAAATCCATTCTTCAATAAGAACCTTCGGACTTGATTGTATACCTATTATGCTAGAATTTAATCAATGTAACAATTTCGGCTAAGATTAATAAGTTTATTTGAAAATATTTTCAAATAATGTCATTAAAAATAATATCCCTAAATTTTGCGTAATAAAGGTTTTGATTATCATAAAGTAAAAACTCGTTCTGTGTTTATGTGCGGCGTGGTCTTATGAGATACCTTTTTGTTTTCAAAAACATCATACTTTGAGTTCTCACACCAGTCACATGACTGACCCGGAGTTTGTTTTTCCCTTTAAACTCTGGGTGCCCTATTTTCGTGCAACCGTGTAATCAGGATACCTTAGGAGCAATTTGGAGCATGTTGAGGAGCATTTTGGACAAGTCTTTTGGAGCTATGAAGCTGAAGTACCTTATATAGTTATCAGCCCATTTTCCGCTGTGTTATGTAGTATGTATTTCTAGCATATGTACGGACAGACAGTTATAACTATCCTGCTAGATTTGTGTTTGACTTTGATCATTATGTATAATTATAAATGTTGAATGCGATGTGAGATTCTATTATTATGTTATCTTCTATCTTTATTTTCTTTTACACCCTTGATAATTTGCCTCCCCGACACTTGGATTTACGGCCCGTGAATACCGTGGATGTATTAGCGTCGATTTCTGAGGGTCGAGGAAACGGGTTGTCACAATAAGTCGATTTACTTTCAATAAAACATGTCAACATTTTATTCTATCTACTTTAATTTGTTTGGCTACTTAATGGCATAGACAAAGGTTAATTGAAATTAATACCTAAAAGAAATATCAATCAACATAGATCTTTAACTTAGTCAACAATTAATAATTCATATCGAATCAATTTACAGCTCAAAATGAATTAGTTTCAATTTACCGAGTCAAATTATATTTTTAATCCAAAGTACTTGTTAACTAAGAAATAAAATAAAATAATTCATTCCAAATTATTTTAAAATTAAACAGTTAATTTATTAATTAACATAAAATTAATGATTAAGAAATTACTCATTCATTCACTTCAATTACTTAAATAATTAAATTTTATATTGGAGAAAAACTGGACGATATTAGTTTATATGGTAGTACTTGATGATAGGGACTTGACTAAAAATTCTCGCGTTGACTGGATTTAGAAAGAACTAGAAATAGATTTAAGATTTATAGGTTATTAAATATAACTAATTTAATTCACTTTTACAATCAAAACCCAACCCATAACAAACCACGTCCAACCAG
Source organism: Allium cepa (assembly GCA_030765085.1). NCBI lineage: Eukaryota > Viridiplantae > Streptophyta > Magnoliopsida > Asparagales > Amaryllidaceae > Allium > Allium cepa. Next base: position 596,664,146 of record CM060928.1, read on the forward strand.
CCCAAAAAAAGCATGGCCCAAAACCTTTCTCCTCCTTCCCAGTTTTCCTCTCTCCTCCCTCTCATTTGAAACCGAAGACGTGCACCAGGTTGTGCACGAAAACGTGCACAAACCCACAAACTATGGCCACCATCACACGCCATCTTCCATCCACGCACATCGCCCATGACCACTATCACATGATCATCCACCTGGAACATGCGGCAAAAACCTTGTTAGAAATTGATCCACTCTTCCCAAAAGTGGACACAACCGAAGCCCACCAACAATCCTCATCACGATGCCTACGACCACCATCCACCACCAGAACTTACCCCAAGCTCCGCCACATCCTCTGCCACCTTTTTCTTGTGATGCTCACGCCTATCTTTCCCCCTCCATGTCGCCAAAACCATAAACCAAAAACCTAAATCAACCTCACCTAAAACCCTACATTGATTCGTCTACCCCACACATGTGACTATAAATAACCACACCAATTTTCCTAGATGCCCCTTCACCCAACGCTCCTCCATGCCATCCGCCTTGCCCTGAAATCGATAGCGTCACTAGAATTTGACCCAAGACCCAAATCTATTCATCACTTACTTCCTTCCTCCGTACAACCTTAAAAATCCTCAAACCAATTCTAGAAATCCTATTTTTCAATGACAAACACATCCATATAATCCATCCTTTATATTTTGATGGTTGAATTTTGGTCATGACTGACCTACTATCAGTTAATTGTTGTTTTCTTCCTCAATGCTTGGTGGAATCAAATGAAACAAATTTTAAAATGTTTTACACATGAAATCAAATAACTTTCCTTTTGGAATCAATGTCTAAAACTACATAGATACTTAGTCAATGATTTTTAAAGTTGAAGCTCTTAACTATTTTTAAACAAACAAAGAATCAGAGAAACTTTGGTGGGAGATATACAGTATTTAATGGAATAATCGTGATGAACCCAAACATACATATACATACTAACCCAACAAACACATAAGCAGTTCTCCCAGAGCAATGATTCATCCATAAAACCACAGAAATACAGGTGTAGATAATGTCTAGTTAATAAAATTTGAAATGTTTTACTCACTGTTTTATATATTGATGAACACATTGCGGCTAGTTTTAACTTCCGCAAAGCTTCTGAACACTTGATCTTTTTATGTTTATATCAACAGCAGATTCTTTTTTTCCATAAGTATGAACAAATGCATGCCCAGTCACATATATAGATATATGGAGGAAACGATAGAAGGTAGTGAACACTGGGGTGGTTGTGCACATGCATAGGGTGGCTGCCTATCCATGTATGTACAGGCTTCGTTTCTCTTTTCTTATGCTTTGGTGGCTGAGTTGATTTCATGGCTGATTTGACTTTATAAGTGATTTGATATTTTGTGTGATTCTATTCATTATGGCTTGATTTGCTATTTAGTATGCTTGATTTTTATGTTTTTGTATGCTTGATTCTGAAATTGTCATCATGAAGCTTCATGTGTAAATATATACACATATATAGATATATGCATTCTTATATACATATTTTTGCCATAAACATATTAACATATTTACATATACCTATTTACATATACACTATTTTATACAAACATATAGGCAGACATATATATATATATATACACACACACACACACACTCATATATATTTTTTCATCATAAGTTTGAAATGCCTTCATGCAGCTTGTATATGTATATATATATTTATAGCTGTTTTATCGTAAGCTTTGAAATGGTGAAATACATATGCATATATATATATATATATTTATTATATTCACATTTAAAATTTGTTATGGTTTTCAAAATTAATACATCCAAATATCTACAATATCAGAAAATTTTATTTATTCGGCTTATAAAAATTAATATTTCAATAGTTAAAATTAGTTAATTATTCTGATAATAGACGTTTGAAAATATGGGTCGTTACATTCCTCTCTCCTTAAAAGAATTTCATCCTCGAAATTAGAAAATAAAACGATAATTCAAGTTATACCAGAAAGTCGTATATTTATATCGTAAAGCATATACATAAGTAATACACTAACTACCATCTCTACTACTAACAATGGAAATTCAATCCATAAGCTCCAACTACGTCTTTCTAGAATTCCCAAAATGCCCCTACATTTCCCGTCAGCCTGCATGCATTCAAGGGATTTTATATCTGAACAGATTTTGGCTTTTTCTACATTTATACATTTATCGAGTTACTTTTCTTTTGACATTATAAGTATGTGACGTTTCAATCATTTGATTATGATTGCATATTGTTTTTCCCTCCCTCAGGAGTAAACCATGATTTGACTAAGATTGCAATTTCGCGAAATTCTGGGTTCTATATATAAAATACACCATTGGTCAGCGAGCTTCCAGAGATAAATGAATCCATTTTAGGACCCATCTTTTCCCAAAAAAGGAAAAATGCCGAGTCGATTTCTTTTAACTAAAATTATATTAATTAACAATATAGAATAGTATGTATTCTGAAATACGTAACTATTTTAATTGATTACAGATATTCACAATACAGCTAATGTCTATTTTTAAATACAGTGATAACAGTACTGTAAGTACTGTAAGAACTATGAAAAACAGCGTTAACAATTTTGAATATTGTACTTAGAATTTGATAGACGCAGGTGTCATTAATAAAATTATTTATCATTTTTACCATTGAAGCGGTGATTGCAAATTATAAAAAAATAGGCCTGTCAAAACCCATACTAAATTATCATAATTTAATCATGGGATATTTTTCTTTACATGTGTCAAGTTGAAACTATAGGACACATTTGATATGCATGCACAGAATTCCAACCTCATATAGAGTGTATGGCATATCAATAGAAAAACTATGAAAAACTATCAATATCAATAGAAAAACTATGAATGTACTTATTGATTCAAGTAAACAATTACAAAATCATGGACATTGGCCAAAAAACGTTAGCATAGGTACTAAATTGGATTTAATATATTGTAAACATAAAAATATAACACATACTACAATGCCAATCATACAAACAAGTCATGGCAACTCATTATTTTCGATCCACTATGAAATGGTCAAGCATGCGTGTACACATATATTGAAGTTAGAGTATATAATGACCTATTGAATCTTTCAAGTTGACAAAGGAGAAAATAAACTAATAAATAAAGGCAAACGTATGTTGTCTATTACTGTATATAATAAAATTCTAAATGTATACCGTGTATTTTGGTAGGTCAAGGGAAAATATATTGCTTATTGAGTTTTGCTAGCTAGGAACAAAATTTGTAGACATTGCATCTTTTCGAACAATATACTACATACCTAACCTCACACCTTTTGGCGATGCTTTGGTCATACTAGCATACATGATACATCCATTAGTTGAGAATGATTAAAAATATTTTGATAATATTGTTCCTTTATGGCATAATCTTTTTCTCCAACTAATGTTTGTTCTATTTTGTTTTTTCATGGAAACAACAACGATAAGGCCTCAACTAGCCTTCTATGACCAAGTCACCAAATAGGCTTAAGTCTAACTCATATAATTGAACTGCTTTGGTAAAAGAAAGAAATTCTCCTCATGTAAAATTTGTATCACAATATTTTGCTTGGAAAATTATCTGGATTAATTATCCTACATAGCAGGAAAGTCAAATAAGAATGGCTATAGATGAAACAAAACAAACAAGCTAACAACAATTAGATTCCTATTCAATCAACTTCTTCAACTCATGGATATATGCAATATAAATATGTAGAATAACTGAAAAAAATAAACATCATAATGAGTCATAATGATTAGTATCAACTTGATAATGTATGTCCAATTTTAAAGAAAAGAATTTTACCCCTAATTTCAAAGAGGACTGCAACGAATTAATAAATCTATTTAACAGAGATTTAAAAGATGAGAGATGAATTAGAGCAGAAGGATGTCTGCCTCTAATAAATTGTTTCGTTTATACAAAGACTTTGATAATTATATGTAATACTTGAAAAGATGAGAGATTTCAGCATTAGTGGAGCAAATAAAATGGTAGCAGTTATATGGAATCCAATCTTTACCTTCACCTAAATCATTAGAAAACAAAAAAATATTGTTTAATTGCATTTTTGTATATCATTCATGTGTGTGCATTACATATTAATAATATATTGTAACATTTGATCATGCGTTAAGCATAAACATTAGTGTCATGAGTTACTATTTATATCAAATAATAAGCGTTAACCAAATTTTTAACAATCATGAAATATAATTATATTAAGTAGTTATATAAAAAAAATACTAGAATAATGTTAAAAATTTCCATTACTAAAAGTAGAAACCATAGCGATTAAAATTAACTTCAAAACCACAAGCTTCACTGAAAATGATACCGTAAATGTTACAATGTATAAAATCCAAATAACTAATTGATTTGATACAAGTCCATATGGAATTTAACGACAAGGAAATTTCATGCAAAATATGAGGAAATAAAAAGATATTTTTAATGGAATGAGCATTTGAAAAAGTACCCGCTCACGTCAATGTAATTGAATTTTCATAAAAGAGGTCCGCCATATGTTCACATGCCAATTACATTAAACTGGAAGAGCTTTTATTAACGTGCACTAATGCAGGTTCGTGGGAAGGCGGTCCCTGTCAAATTTTCTCTTCTATCGATTCCTAGACATTTGTCTCATGGAAATACTATCCAAAAGCTGTCAATGAAAGAGTAAATTTTAACTTGGATTCGCTAAACCTTTTCTTATATGTTTAGTTGATACGTAGTATTGGTAATAGCAGTAAAAGTTGATTATTTTTCAGGTATCATTCTTTGATGGCGAACAAATGGGCAAAGCATCTTCTAAACCAAATGTTATGTTTACTCCAAGGGCGAACGTATGGTCGATAATTAAACCAACTGAACGGGGGCACTCACGAAGAAATGCTGAGAATCATCCCGTGTCAAATAACATTCATTGCAATGAAAATGGTAATTTTGGGATTTATATAGTTTTTAACTTGTATTCTTTAAGGCATTACTGTAACATCCCACCTATTTGCACGTTTTAAATCAACGATAAACCATACATGTCAGACTTAAACCGTACAGAAGGGAAAATTGTTATTAGGGTGAATAAGAAAAAACAGAGATAAAAAAAAACAAAATTGAATCTTACAACGGAACGACAAAATATAATAATCAAATAAACAGTTCATGAATCTGTTTTACAAAACATTTGATTACACTTATACAACACAGAATCAGAGTTACACATACGAAAAAATAATAAATAACAATGCAGCGGAACAATGTGATGCATTGGGACAATATAGTAAATAATATAATAATAGTATCATAAATCTTCGTCTTCATCCTCCAGAGACAAGGTCTTCAAATCCTGAAATGCTCCAGCTGACCCGAGCGAATTGAAAATACAAAACACTCGAGTCAGAACTAAAAGATCTTATGTGAGCTAAATCAACAGTAAATAATATGAGTGGATCGACGTCAGGGATGTTTACGGGATTTGACATCTCCTATCCAGTGTCAAACGTGAGTGTAGTAACTTAAGAGATGCTCAGGATTCACATCTTCTAAGGATCCGTTAAACTATTTACTATGTAGTAACATATGCTATTATAATAATGTCTATTAGTAAAATAAACTTACTTTTAAATAGTGTTAAGGCATTACATTTTCCACCTTAACACGTAATAGTCCCAGTAATCCATCCAGTATCATGGTTCCTCCTGATCAGGAAGCCACCAGAGGATACCACACGGGCTACGGGAGAAAACCAAATTCTTACGAGGCTCGCTAGGGTAGGTGACACAGCACAACAAGGCAATGCAAGGGTAGATATACCAATTATGCTTTCGGACCGGTGATAACGCGTAGCAGCTACTACCGTCCATCTCGAGCCACACCCCCAAAATCAAAAGGGCCCCAATCAATCACAATGTAATAGAACGGTATCGACGAAGTGTGTCTGATAATAGGTGCTACCATCTTAGCCCATCAATCGCTCCTGTTTTAGCCACCTTATGCCAACTCACGGGAGTCGGGTCCGCATATATATCTCAAAGGAACGCCGCCACCATCCCACTTCGTTTTGGAATCTCCACCACGTACACGGTTGTTAAGGTGGTTTTCGAAGTTGACAGAGGGTATGACGATTTCCGATCCCGTCTCTTTAACAACCAAACGTTATTATAACACCGCGGTCATTTCAAAATAGTTTATAATTTAAAACCAAATATCATTGCCTTTTCTAAACCAAATCAATATGATATCATTTCATTTCAAATATATCCTTTTTAACACCATAACACTTTCAAAGTTATAACATTTCAAAATCAAAACACTAGAATATAACACTTTCATATTATAATACCTTGAAAACTCATAACTTTGAAACATAACTTCCACCACTTATATGGTTTAATTATTTAAAATACTTTATGTAATAAAATAGTTTCTTCAATTTCACAAATCAAATCCAACACAACTCAAATTTCTACATTTTATATTTAACCAAATCCAAAATCATAAATTTCAATTCAATTAAGTTTCCAAATAAACTATTCCAAATTTATCGATTTCAAAACGGATTTGATCTACATAATAAACCATTTCAAATTCAATATATTTCAAACTTTAAGTATTCAACAATTTCAAAACTAAGTTTGGTAACTATGATTCAACTATTCAATTTTCTACTATTTGTTTTGAAATATTTTACATAATAAATCCATTATCATTTAAATAACTCCCAAATTACAAATAACTAAATATTTCCATCAATTTATTTATTCTTGAAATATTCATTTAATTCACCTTAAACCAAAATCAAGTTATAAAAATCATACCTTTTAAAAATTCCAATTTGATAAATTTCACATAAACTTGTTTGAGTTTAATTCTTAGATAAATTCAATTTCAAATAAATTTCCAATTTGTCTTCCAACCTTAATTTATTTAAATAATTATAAACTCTATATTAAAATATAATTTAAATACTTAACTATATTATCTCCAATAAAAATCAACTTACTATTACGCTTGTTCTATATTAAAACAAATTTATACATAGCTTGAAGATCAAGAATAAATTAACATTATATAATACCGGAAATCAATATTTATATACCATATATTTCCTTACAAAACCATAGAAATCAGTTCAAAATATTTTACATATATAGACCATGGTGTTTGTATATAATTTTCTATCCTATGGTCAACTGATATTTCAACCCGTAATTTAAAATATAAATACGGTTATATATCATTTCAAACCGCAATCCCAAATGAAATAAAAATCCATAACAACTTACTGTTTATAACAGTATAAAATACAACTTCCATTCATCCAATATCAATCATTAAACATTTATCATGATCATCATTAAATTCATTCAATAACATTAATATAGAACAAATAATAAATAACAAGTATTTACTGGCAGCTATATTCAACAATGAATTAAATAACTATTATATCCAAATAAATCCAAACAAACTGAGATGATGATTCAAAATATACCAAACAGTCGTAAATAAAATTCTAATGACATCATAAATCAATTTAACAAACATTAATTTTTTTAGAAGTTGTGAGTGGGTTAAAACACTCGCCTTTAAATTTAAATTGAATTTAAATTGAATTTAAATCCAATTTAAACCCAAAATTTGAACAGTCTCAGAATTCATCTATACCAACATCAAAATGTTCCGTATTTCGATAGGATCGTAGTGGGGAAAATCGCGCATCAAATGGACCTCGTACGAAGAAGTTATGATCGTTAGAAGTGTTGAAAACTAAATTTAAATAAATAAATAAAAGAATTACCCAAAACCCTAGCAGCATATCGATCGAATGCGTCCAGCTTCAGTCCTCCACCTCGCGCCTGCGTTGACCAACCACCTCGCGAGCCACCAAAAACACGTCGTCGTCCTTCCTAGGGTTCGCCGTCCCCACGTCGACGATCGACGTCGTCAAGAAATACCCAGCCGCCATAAGTTTTCCGAAACCCTAGTGAATTATTGCAGCTGATCTAGCCGTTGAAACTTCATGCGACACGCCTAGATGAACTCTCCTCGGCCTCCTTTACCCAACGGTACCAACGATTTGTCGATCCGTCAAAGTTCATCGACGATCAATGAATGGTCGTGAATTGTTCATCGATTTTTGGCCACACCGAAACCCAAATTGAAAAACAAATCATATATTTGACTTGAGCTCTTCGAGAGGTTCAGATCCATATATAATTCGATATAGTATATGGAGTCTGATTTTTGATTTGAATTTACAATTGGGAATTTAGGCTTTGTCTGCCATTGGGAAAGAGAAGCAACAAAAATTTATGTACACACAGAAATGAGAAATAGAAAGGCTGCTAGAGTTTATAGTGAGGTATATATAGGCAAAGCTGAAATTAGAATGGACCGGATTGATTTAGATTGAAAGTTAAACGACAAATGTCCCGTAAAGCCCGTTCTGACTCCGGAACGAAAATAAGTCAACCCATATATCAAAATAGATGTTTTAAAATATTTTAAAATCAATGGAACAGGTTTCAAGTCCAAATTCCATCGTATGCAAATGTTATGCTAAAATCAAGTTATTTCAAATGATTTCAATTGATTTCAATTTAATTGATTTCTGGACGTTTCGAGTCCGTACAATCAAACGACAAGTCCGATCTTTACGAAACTTGAAACCTACAACAATTCACTGTTACTGATCTGATGAAACTTATTTCGTCGAAATCCAATTCAGTGGCCAAATGGCTATTTTTACATTAATTAAATAAATTAATAATCAATTAATTAAATGAAATTTTCAATTTCAATTCTATAATTGACATTTTTTATCGTTTTTAAATTTCTTAATCATTTACACTAATTTAAACAAACCTAGATGTCAATTTAGAGTTGATAAATTTATCAATTTCAGTGTTAACCTCAATTTCATTAAATTCAGAAATTAGAAATTTAATTTCCAGTAATTCCATTTAATTTACTTTTCATTCTATTATTCAATTCATTGTTGTCAAATGGATGAAAGTAACACTGATTCATGATCTATTCCATTAATATTCTCAAATTCCATCTTAATTTCAGTTAATGTAATATTTAGATATTTAATTTCATTTAATTTCAATTAATCCAATTATTATAGTTCAAATCCCAACAAATTGATAAATCTTCATTTCCACTTTTTTCAATTCAACAAATTGTCCTATTATGAATAACATTATCATTATTACCTTAATTTACATTTAGTTACTATTAATCAATATATTATTTCATTAGTCATTTAAATAATTACATTTCTTTTCGTATATTCACTTCATTATAAATTAAAAAGTTTTTATTTCTTTCTAAATTTAAATACAAAAATCTTATTAATTTAATAATTTTAATTATTAAAAATTTCTGGGTCGTTACACTCTCCTCCACTCAAAACTTTTCATCCCCGAAAAGGAAAAGAAGGGAAAAGCGTTTATAAATCAATATATATTATTCAAAACATTATATTCATAAATAAATTTATAGAATAAGATAATTTAAATAAAATATATAGATTTATAGATAATTAAATCCTTTTATAATCCAATTAACAAAGTTTAGAAAACATATTCTAAAAATTTCTAAGTCCAAAATTTACGGAAAATTTCGGCAGAGTCTCCTTTGTACGGAGAGGCTCGGGAGAAAATATAATATCAAACATAACAATATACAACATATATTTTTCAAAATAATATATATCACAACATCGGAAAAACTATATAATACTGCTAGAAAACCGTAATCCGAGAACGTACCTATTTGTCGGACATTTAACGCTCAATTATGAAACCAAAAGTAGTAGCGAATGCTTCCATAACCTGTGTTTCACTTATATAATAAAAAAGAATTAATAATTTAATAATTATATAAAATGAAATATTTAAAGTTGTTTCAACCACTAAAAAACAAATCAATATAAACAACAATCACCCGCAACAAAGCATACAACCAGCCCTTAAAGTCAACACAAATCAATTATCCATTCATATCAAACAAAACAAATAGTTGTTCGGGTTCAAAAACTTTAAATTATACAGAATGGAAAATAAACTATTAAGTGCATCATTTACTCAACAGTCTTAGATGAAAATAAATAGATTATTCATACATCCAAACAAATTTAAAGTATCCTTGCCCAAACAACCATACACCAAACAAACAATAATTCTAAACAATAGATACAGTTGATTTTTATCAATTTCATTTCTTAACATTTGTTGTTTGATTTCTTTTCATTCATATAATGGTTTATCTTTTTATTTTACATTATTTCTTGGAACTTTTCATTTCCATCTATTGATTCAGTGTTTGTTTCACTTAATTGCACTTATACTTGCGTAAATTCATTTTTATTTATTCATATAATGTAAATTTTCTTTTTATTCCATTACATTCATTCATTTCTCAATTTCAATTATTTTCATTCATTTATCCATAGTGCTCAATTCAGTCACTTAACATATCAATTTTCATATACTTAAGTTTAAAATCATCTACTTACAACACTTGCCTTCTATCATATTTTATTATAGTAACATTTCAATTATAACTTAAGTTTATAACGCTATAACATCAATACTTATTTATTAAAGAGTTTCATTGAATACTTTTCTTATTTCGAGTTTTACTTGCATAATATCCCATTACATTTTCTTATTAAACATTACAACCTTTTAATATTTGGTAAGTTGTATATCTATGCTTTTAAGAATGTAACTGAAAATTATACAAGTTTATCTCATTTCCTTTAATAAATTTAATGTTCAATAATCATTTCTTTTGTTTAATAGATTACTAATTTCAACTCTCTTATAATTTCATTTATAACCTAGCATTTAATCTCTTATTTCGTTTAGAGGTCCCAATTATTAATTAGTTACTTTCCATTTCGCTACAATAACTGAACTATTAATTAACGGAAACTTAAGAACTAAATACCTTGTTAAATTTCAAATTAATTTAAAATAATAGATAAATGTATATACTTACAATTTATATTTTCAAATATATTAAAAAAAATTGAAACTTATATTTGTTTATCAAAATAAATCTGCAATAAAACTACTACAATGGCCTTCCCACTTAGAAACTCGAAAATGAATGTCGATGATGCGTGCACTCATCACCGAAATTATTTTCCAACGACAGAGAGGGGAGTACAGAACTTATTTCTTTACCAAATTTCTTTAAAAATATTCTTTCAAACCTTATTGAAATATTTATAATAGGAAATACTTCTAATAATATTATTACTATATTCCAAAATCGTTCAAATGAAATTTTCAAAACCCAGGAACTTAAGTTCTAAATTTTCGGTTTATTCTTATTTTCAAATCCTATTTCCAACCAATATTTATAAATTTCACTACCTAACAACCAATATATTACAACCAAATATATCCTTTATAAAATATATTATTTTATGCATAAAAATATACAATAGGTAAAATTATTTCATTTACCTATATTTCAAAACAAATATTGTGTCGATCTATCCTATTAAGTGTTTAGAAATACCTATTGATGTCAAAGCATCCTATGCACCAACCAGAATTTATAAATACGAAACGAAAAAATTAACACAATATCAAAACCTTTTATAACACTAACAAATACGCTCTATCATATATATATATATATACACATCATATATATACTCTCAACGACTCATCATAGGGTATTACTACCCGATTAATTAAGAGTCAGACTGTGACGACCGCCCATGACTCCCGCACGGAAACAAGTGAATGGTGCGCTGAAAGCGTGCCAGGCAGCCATGAGTGACCGTCAAGGGTAAAATAAACATCACAGACTCTATCGTAAAACTCACAGTGCATGGATAAAAATACAATAGAGAAATATAATATAGTGAAGCTCCCATAGAACAGAGTATCATCATCTAATCATAATAGCTTCATACATGGTCTGAATCAAGAATACAAGAAGCCTCACTACATAGCACTCAGATTAATCAACAAACAGCGGAATATCCATTACATAGAATATGAAAATAATATGCAAAGCCTCCTGCTCGTCTTCGTCACCATCAGCGTAAGCCACTAAGATCAGCACCTGCCACCTGTCACCTAGTCTGCCCATCCCAAACATGGATGAACAGCCCAAGGTAATAAGAGGAGACATAAAACCTTGAGTCAGACAAAGTCTTAGTGAGCAGTAAATCAACTATCAAACATACCAAAAGAGCATAAGGGATAAAAGGAATAGGAACCCAAATCATCCCACTCCACCTCTTTCTACAGTGATAGCCCCCAGACACACACTAAGGAGAAGCAAGCATAGCAAAGCAGATAATTAAAGTAAAGCAATAATCACTCGAGTCAAGGTCGATGTTTTCCAAGTACAAACCCCCAAGGCCTAAACCAAGATCAGATAAGCACCCAGAAAACACCGCTCTTGAGACCGAATGATGATACAACCAACATCCATGACTCTGGCTATCACTGTAATCATTGCCTTGATTTTATCGTTAATTGAATGACCAACACATCTTTCAAACATCCGTCAAGGGCTAATGGCAACCCCGGTTCTAGACATAACTCCGCACGTCCTCGTGACCCGTGCCTAGGTATAACGAATCTACCCAGAGTACTAGCACGTCATCATGACCCGCGCCTGGGTATAACGGATCTACCCAACGTACTCTTGCTTTGAGCTTGCTAGAACCTTCAATAACGATAAGATCTCAGCCTTCTAGTCATCCTCCTCGACGACTATTCCCATTATAGCTCAAGCACTTCTCGAGCCACCATTATCCACCAACTCGAATTGCATCATCGAGTAATCAACATGCTTGGGATAATCCCGTTTGGATTAAACCAAGGCTTCCACATCATGCTTTGCTCCAACGCATCTTAGCAAAGTCCATCTTATCGTCATACTTCGCCTCAACATATCGTGACAAAGTCCATTTCATCATCATACTTTGCTTCCTCTAACTATAGCAAAGTCCTCGAACCCATCCATATGAGCTTCATTATCCGCTTCATATGCCACAGCAGCTTTCACCATTCAAAAGCCTTTCCACTTAGCTTTTGAATCATCTTCAACCATCTTGTCCCAAATCAACTACAAGCTAACTCGAGACAATCAAATCAATCATACATCCAAACAATCAAGCATGCAAACAAGATCTAATCAAGCAATATCAACTATAATGGCCATTTTGTAAATAAATGAACATAAGTCTAACACATATAAAATCATGGATTTTAGCATAGATCTATCAAATATAAAACATGGGTTTTGTCTCTATAACTTGTTAATTGAACTTGCATAGGTAAACATCTTCAAAAGTAATGAATCTAGTCTTGGAACTAAAAAAATGCATGAAATTTCTAACTTTAACACTCAAACAAGCCACCAATCCAATATACTCCTTTGGGTCCGCGTGAGAGATAACTACCACTCACCAAAACACCTAAACACCTCAAAAGAAACCCACTTCAGATCTGGACAGCAAATACCCAAGCTTGATCCGGCAAAACCTCGCTTCAAACGATGAAATCTAGCTTTGTAGGATGAAGATCTTCAACTTTGGCTCTTCAATCTTCAATCTTGACCTTCGATCTTGGATGGATGTTAGCACTCGATCAAAGGGGAGAAAAGAAGTGAAGAAATGTTGTAGTCGAGCTCTCAAAATGGCAGCACTTCGTCGCTTCAAAAACCGGTGCCAAAAAGTGAGCAAAACTCCACTATTTATAGGCTAGTCGCCCCCTTAGGTCGTAACTCGTAGCTCGGTTTTAGGTCGTTGCCGACCTAACATGCTACGACCTAACTATATTACGACCTAAGGCCCACAGTATGCACGTGACTTAAAAACACTGCCTTATAACGTCTTACGACTCAACACACTAAGACACAAGGTCATACGACTCATCAGGGAAAACGACTCATCACTCTATGACTTAACATGATGGCCGACTCAATGATTTAGCAACTCCACACGACTCGGCCTACATGCGACTCACGACCTAATCCTAACACAGGGTCTCAACGATTTATACTATAGCCGACTCAACTCCTTGCCGACTCAACACAACAGTCGACCTAACAAATCCCAAGTCAACGACCTACCGACCCAAGCTCCTACGCGACTTAACAACTTAACATCTATAAGTCGTCTAACGACCTAACTATACACAGAATCACACCCAGGCCACACGACCTAAAACACAGCCGACCTAACAACACACACGACCTATCCTTAACTCGTCCTACCGACTTAAGCCACTAACCTTTAGGTCTCCCATCCCTATAGGTCGCCCATTCTACTAGGTCGCTCGAATACTTAAGTCGCTCTAACCTGTTATCTACTAGGTCGTACTATCTTGAGTCGCCCCTCTATCTTAGGTCGCTCAACCAACCTAACTACACAGGGATTTCCTTAGGTCGCTACTTCCATAGGTCGCTCCACTCGACCTAAACACTAACTCATCTACCACCTTAAGTCATATCACCGACCTATCTTCATACGACCTATCTCCAAACCCTTAACTCGTTAGTTACCTTAGGTCGCAATATATTAACCTATTCCAATTACTAACTTGCTAACAACCTATTCCTTAACTCGTATAAGCTTAGGTCATCTACAACTCATGAATACCGACCTAAGCTTTCCCCCACGAGTTAATCTCTACACGAGTTAATTTTCCCACACGATCTAACATCCATAAAATACGGGTCGTTACATTCTCTCCCCCTTAGGAATTTCGCCCCCGAAATTCCAAAACAAACAAGAGCAACCAAAGTTATTCCGCATGCCTACCATCCATGGCAACCAACAAACCATGCATCCAATTACTAGCCTAGCATGCAGAATTCTAAGATTAGAACAAGCTACAAGTTCATGAGATGTCACGACACCTTAGGGCCATACCTCGAAGAGTTCAAGATGAGCTGCCTTCATCCTCTCTTCCTCCTCCCACGTACAGTCGTTAACATCATCACTCCATTGTATCTTGAGCAACGTAATCGTCTTCCTCCTAAGCTGTTTCGTATCGGTTTCAACAATACGAAGCGGCTTACGAGGTCTTCTAACAACTGGATCAACCTCCAAATCTTCACAGCTATCAGCAGAAACTACTGTAGTTGGGTCATGCACATACTTCCGTAGATAAGATACATGGAAAACATTGTGCACACCCGCCATCTTTTCCGGTAACTCCAATCTATAAGCGAGCTTCCCAATTCGCTCGATAATCGGGAATGGTCCAACAAATCTCGGAGTCAATTTCCCTTTCTTCTCGAATCTAATAACACTCTTCAATGGAGAAATCTTCACAAAAACCATATCACCTACGTCGAACTCCAAATCCTTACGACGATTATAGGCATAACTTTTCTGACGATCTTGGGATGCCTTCATTCATTGCCGAATAATCTCTATACAATTCGAAGTCTGTCGAATCATCTCTGGCCCAAGTATCAGTTTTTCTCCAGTTTCCAACCAACATGTCGGAGAGTTACACGGTCTTCCATATAATGCCTCATATGGTGCCATACCAATACTCGACTGATAACTGTTATTATATGCAAATTCCACCAAATGAAGGTGATCTTCCCACGATCCCCCGAAGTCCAAAACACATGCTCTAAGAAGATCTTCCAAAACTCGGTTGACTCTCTCAGTCTGACCATCTGTTTGAGGGTGATAAGCTGTACTCAAGCACAACTCGGTTCCCAAAACTTGCTGGAAGCTCTTCCAAAATCTACTAGTGAACATGGGTCTCGATCGCTCACTATACTCTTCGGAACACCATGGAGTCGAACTATCCACTTAACATAAAGCTCGGCCAACTTCGATGCAGTCCTAGTCGATCGAACAGGAATGAACCTTGCACTCTTAGTCAACCGATCTATGATGACCCAAATCCCTTCATTCCCTGTCCTGGTTCTAGGTAGACCATCGATAAAATCCATCGACACTTGCTCCCACTTCCATGTAGGAACCTCTAATGGCTGAAGCAATCCACTGGGCTTCTTCTGCTCGGCTTTCACCAACTGGCAGTTCATACATTTGGAAATAAAATTTCCAACATCCTTCTTCGTGCCTTCCCAGTAATAAGTTCTCTTCATATCCCGATACATCTTATTTCCACCTGGATGAATTGTCAACTTCGAGTGATAACTTTCCCTCAGAACCTCATCTCTCAATCCATCTATATCGGGAACAACTAATCGTCCTTGTTTCCGAAGCCAATCATCTCGATCGACTTCGAATCCTTTAACCTTTTCTGGATTCAATCCAGATTCCAAATCACTAATAATCTTGACAAGCTTATCATCTCGCTTTTGGCCCTCCCCAATTCTTTCCACAAGAGTAGGTCTTATCGATAAGTTTGCCAACATCTCAGGTTCCAATTCACATCTGGGCCTGAAATCAAATCCAGCCAAATACTCGAGACTCTTCCATTCCGAAAACATGGCTCCCAATCTTGCATGTCTTCGACTTAACGCATCAGCTACTGCGTTACCTTTTCCCGGAGTATAAGTTATACCAAAATCATACGATGCCAAGAACTCTAGCCACCATTGCTGTCGAAGATTCAAATCCTTTTGGGAGAACAGATACTTCAACGACTTATGATCTGTAAACAACTCGAATCGAACTCCCAATAGATAATGTCTCCACATCTTCAAAGCAAACACAATCGCCGCTAACTCCAAATCATGAGTTGGATAATTATTTTCATGCGACTTCAGTTGTCGACTTGCATATGCAACAACTTTATTCTTCTGCATTAGTACTGCTCCAAGTCCAGTACCACATGCATCGGTGTAAATCACCATCTCATCATCCCCACTTGGAATAGTCAAAACAGGGGCACTCGTCAATCGCTCTTTCAGGATTCTAAAAGCCTGCTCACACTTAGCATCCCAACTGAACACTTGGTTCTTCTTCGTCAATCCTACTAACGGTGCAGCTATCTTGGAAAAGTCTTTGATAAACCGTCGATAATATCCAGCTAATCCAAGAAAACTTATCACATCAGTTGCATTCTTAGGTCTAACCCAATCCTGGATCGCTGCCACCTTAGCGGGATCAACCGCTATTCCATTTCCAGAAATGACATGGCCTAAGAACCTTACTTCACCCTTCCAGAAGTGACACTTCGAAAACTTAGCCTTCAGCTGATGTTTCCGCAAGATTTCCAAAACAATCCTCAAGTGCGTCTTGTGCTCTTCCTCAGTTCTGGAATAAATCAGAATATCATCCACGAACACAAGCACGAACTTATTCAACTGATCTCTGAATACTCTATTCATAAGATCCACAAAATATGCTGGCGCGTTAGTCAATCCAAACGGCATTACCAGCCACTCATAAAAACCGGATGGTGTCCTGAAAGCAGTCTTCGGCACACTATCCTTCGCCACCCTTAACTGGTGAAATCCCATTGCCAAATCCATCTGAGAAAACACCTTAGCCTCGTGGAGCTGATCAAACAAGTCATCTATTCTCGGCAATGGATACTTGTTCTTCTTAGTCACCTTATTCAGCTCACGATAATCCACACACAACCTCAACGATCCATCCGCTTTGGTTGCGAACACAACTGGTGCACCCCATTCGGACACACCACGCCGAATGAATCCTTTCCGCAAAAGGTCATCAACTTGCACTTTCAACTCTTGTTTCTCCCTAGGCGCCATCCGCCTAAGAGGCATCACAACAGGTCTGGCTCCCTCAACTAGATCGATACGAAACTCGATCTCCCTATGCGGCGGTAATCCTTTGACTTCGTCAAAGACATCCTCAAATCCATTCACGATTGGCACCGATGACAGTCCATCCCGTGGAACAACCAGCGAATACATGAAGCTCATGAAGACGCCTTCTTCATGCTTACACGTATCACAACCTTTCGCCCCTCCACATTCTCGACTGTCACCTCCAATCTCTCACAATCAACCTTTGCCGCATACTTCCTAAGCCAGTCCATACCCAAAATAATTCCGAACCCCGCAAAGTTCAGAACAAAGCAATCACAAACAAAAGAGCAATCATGACTCGATATAACTAGACCACGGCATAGCATACACAAACAAGACGAACCCCCAACTGGATTAGTCACTACCAATGGTCTATCAACAATATCCGGTTCCAAACCCAACCGGTCTACTAACTCATTACAAACAAAAGAATGAGATGCTCCAGTATCAAATAACACTCTAACTGGAATACCACAAATGGAAAGAGTACCTTGAACCACCACACTCTTCCCCTTCTCTTCAGCAGTAGGAGCTTTCGAAGACGATGGAACAGCCCCCAAAGCATAAGCTTTCACAATCTGTTTGTCCTTCTGTGGTTTCGGACAATTCTTCTTAATATACCCCAGCTTATCACAGTTGTAGCACTTCAACAGCACCTTCGGATTCTTGCAATCCTTGGAGAGATGGCCCTTCTGCCGACAGTTGTAGCAGGTCTTTTCCCCCTTCGGCTTCTTCTGACCATCCTTACCCTTCTGCTGTTGCTGTTTCCTCTTCTTGTTTCCACCCTGCTGTGGTTTAGACTCCTCCTTGGTCACAGCAACAACAGATACTTCCTTAGAAAACAAACTCTCATGCCTGAGAGCTTTCTCCACCAGCTTCTCAAATGGATCGTCCAGATGATCCACCAACTGCCTTCCAAGATAACTGTCCAAGCCTGTCACAAACTTCTCATTCTTCTGATAAGAAGATTCAATATACGACCGAGCATACTTGGACAAGGCCTCAAACTCAGAAACGTACTCAAGAACCGATCTCCCACCTTGCTTGAGCTCAACAAACTTTTTAAACAAAACAGACTTCTGAGCTGTAGAGATAAACTTGGCTTCAAATCTAACTTGGAATTGCTCCCAAGTAATCTCTTCTTCTGGAGTGTCTATGGTGATAGAATTCCACCAATCAGCAGCTCTTCCCTGAAGCTGTCTCGATGCAAGCTTCCTCTTAGTTGCATCCTCAATCCCCAAGTCACCAAAAATCCTTCGACAAGCATCAATCCATCTCTGCACCTCAATGGTCGATTCCGTTCCCAAGAAAACCTTCCCTCCAAGAGCAGTATAATCCTTACAAAGCTTAGCAAAATCCACCGGTCTTGGAGCTTGAACTTGAACTCCAACATCCACTGATGGCCCTGAAGCTGGTATCCTTCTCATGATCGAAGTCATCATGGCCTCAAACATAGGAGCATAATCAACAGCTTCCCTAGCAGCTGGTCTCCCCCTTCGACTCATCCTTAATATCTACAAAAAGGAATGACTTAGAACACCTTGAGAAACAACTGCATAAGGAGTTCAAATCCTTCTAAACTACTATATTATATATAGTCATCATTCATCAAAATACAATTACGTCTCTCATACGTAGTTACGTCAGCGAGCGTTGGCTAAAATCGATTAACCAAAGCTCTGATACCAAATGTGACGACCGCCCATGACTCCCGCACGGAAACAAGTGAATGGTGCGCTGAAAGTGTGCTAGGCAGCCATGAGTGACCGTCAAGGGTAAAATAAACATCACAGACTCTATCGTAAAACTCACAGCGCATGGATAAAAATACAATAGAGAAATATAATATAGTGAAGCTCCCATAGAACAGAGTATCATCATCTAATCATAATAGCTTCATACATGGTCTGAATCAAGAATACAAGAAGCCTCACTACATAGCACTCAGATTAATCAATAAACAGCGGAATATCCATTACATAGAATATGAAAATAATATGCAAAGCCTCCTGCTCGTCTTCGTCACCATCAGCGTAAGCCACTAAGATCAGCACCTGCCACCTGTCACCTAGTCTGCCCATCCCAAACATGGATGAACAGCCCAAGGTAATAAGATGAGACATAAAACCTTGAGTCAGACAAAGTCTTAGTGAGCAGTAAATCAACTATCAAACATACCAAAAGAGCATAAGGGATAAAAGGAATAGGAACCCAAATCATCCCACTCCACCTCTTTCTACAGTGATAGCCCCCAGACACACACTAAGGAGAAGCAAGCATAGCAAAGCAGATAATTAAAGTAAAGCAATAATCACTCGAGTCAAGGTCGATGATTTCCAAGTACAAACCCCCAAGGCCTAAACCAAGATCAGATAAGCACCCAGAAAACACCGCTCTTGAGACCGAATGATGATACAACCAACATCCATGACTCTGGCTATCACTGTTATCATTGCCTTGATTTTATCGTTAATTGAATGACCAACACATCTTTCAAACATCCGTCAAGGGCTAATGGCAACCCCGGTTCTAGACATAACTCCGCACGTCCTCGTGACCCGTGCCTAGGTATAACGAATCTACCCAGAGTACTAGCACGTCATCATGACCCGCGCCTGGGTATAACGGATCTACCCAACGTACTCTTGCTTTGAGCTTGCTAGAACCTTCAATAACGATAAGATCTCAGCCTTCTAGTCATCCTCCTCGACGACTATTCCCATTATAGCTCAAGCACTTCTCGAGCCACCATTATCCACCAACTCGAACCACATCATCGAGTAATCAACATGCTTGGGATGATCCCGTCTGGATTAAACCAAGGCTTCCACATCATGCTTTGCTCCAACGCATCTTAGCAAAGTCCATCTTATCGTCATACTTCGCCTTAACATATCATGACAAAGTCCATTTCATCATCATACTTTGCTTCCTCTAACTATAGCAAAGTCCTCGAACCCATCCATATAAGCTTCATTATCCGCTTCATATGCCACAGCAGCTTTCACCATTCAAAAGCCTTTCCACTTAGCTTTTGAATCATCTTCAACCATCTTGTCCCAAATCAACTACAAGCTAACTCGAGACAATCAAATCAATCATACATCCAAACAATCAAGCATGCAAACAAGATCTAATCAAGCAATATCAACTATAATGGCCATTTTGTAAATAAATGAACATAAGTCTAACACATATAAAATCATGGATTTTAGCATAGATCTATCAAATATAAAACATGGGTTTTGTCTCTATAACTTGTTAATTGAACTTGCATAGGTAAACATCTTCAAAAGTAATGAATCTAGTCTTGGAACTAAAAAAAATGCATGAAATTTCTAACTTTAACACTCAAACAAGCCACCAATCCAATATACTCCTTTGGGTCCGCGTGAGAGATAACTACCACTCACCAAAACACCTAAACACCTCAAAAGAAACCCACTTCAGATCTGGACAGAAAATACCCATGCTTGATCCGGCAAAACCTCGCTTCAAACGATGAAATCTAGCTTTGTAGGATGAAGATCTTCAACTTTGGCTCTTCAATCTTCAATCTTGACCTTCGATCTTGGATGGATGTTAGCACTCGATCAAAGGGGAGAAAAGAAGTGAAGAAATGTTGTAGTCGAGCTCTCAAAATGGCAGCACTTCGTCGCTTCAAAAACCGGTGCCAAAAAGTGAGCAAAACTCCACTATTTATAGGCTAGTCGCCCCCTTAGGTCGTAACTCGTAGCTCGGTTTTAGGTCGTTGCCGACCTAACTATATTACGACCTAAGGCCCACAGTATGCACGTGACTTAAAAACACTGCCTTATAACGTCTTACGACTCAACACACTAAGACACAAGGTCATACGACTCATCAGGGAAAACGACTCATCACTCTACGAATTAACATGATGGCCGACTCAACGATTTAGCAACTCCACACGACTCGGCCTACATGCGACTCACGACCTAATCCTAACACAGGGTCTCAACGACTTATACTATAGCCGACTCAACTCCTTGCCGACTCAACACAACAGTCGACCTAACAAATCCTAAGTCAACGACCTACCGACCCAAGCTCCTACGCGACTTAACAACTTAACATCTATAAGTCGTCTAACGACCTAACTATACACAGAATCACACCCAGGCCACACGACCTAAAACACAGCCGACCTAACAACACACACGACCTATCCTTAACTCGTCCTACCGACTTAAGCCACTAACCTTTAGGTCTCCCATCCCTATAGGTCGCCCATTCTACTAGGTCGCTCGAATACTTAAGTCGCTCTAACCTGTTATCTACTAGGTCGTACTATCTTGAGTCGCCCCTCTATCTTAGGTCGCTCAACCAACCTAACTACACAGGGATTTCCTTAGGTCGCTACTTCTATAGGTCGCTCCACTCGACCTAAACACTAACTCATCTACCACCTTAAGTCGTATCACCGACCTATCTTCATACGACCTATCTCCAAACCCTTAACTCGTTAGTTACCTTAGGTCGCAATATTTTAACCTATTCCAATTACTAACTTGCTAACAACCTATTCCTTAACTCGTATAAGCTTAGGTCATCTACAACTTATGAATACCGACCTAAGCTTTCCCCCACGTGTTAATCTCTACACGAGTTAATTTTCCCACACGATCTAACATCCATAAAATACGGGTCGTTACACAGACCCCACAAAGCTAAGGTTTATCGCTAAACCAAAGCTATGATACCAAATGTAACATCGCGCCCTTTTGTACGATTTAAATCGACGATAAACCACACATGTCAGACTTAAACCATATAGAAGGGCAGATTGTTATTAGGGTGAATAAAAAAAGAAGTGAAAGAAAAAACAAAATAGAATCCTACAGCGGAACGACAAAATATAATAATCAAATAAACAGTTCATGAAGCTGTTTTACAAAAAATTTGATTATACTTATACAACACAGAATTAGAGTTACACATAACAAAGAATAATAAATAACAATGCAGCAGAACAATGTGATGCAGTGGGACAATATAGTAAAGAATATAATAATAGCATCAAAAATCTTCCTCTTCGTCCTCCAAAGACAAGGTCTTCAAATCCTGAAATGCTCCGGCTAACCCAAGCGAATTGAAAAGACAAAACACTTGAGTCAGAATAAAAGATCTTATGTGAGTTAAATCAACAGTAAATAATATGAGTGGAACGGCGTCAGAGATGTTTATGAGATTTGACATCTCCTATCCATTATCAAACGTGGGTGCAATAACTTAAGATATGCTTGGGATTCACATCTTTTAAGGATCCATTAAACTATTTACTATGTAGTAATATACGCTATTATAATAATGTATAATAGTAAAATAAACTTACTTTTAAATAGCGTTAAGGCTTTACTTTTTCCACCTTAACACGTAATATTCCTAGTAGTCCATCCAGTATCATGGTTCCTCCTGATCGGGAAGCCACCAGAGGATAACACACAGGCTCCTGGAGAAAACCAAACTTGTACAAGGCTCGCTAGTGTAGCTGACACGGCACAACTAGGCAATGTCAGGGTAGATATACCAATTATGCTTCCGGACATGTGGTAACGCGTAGCAGCTACTACTACCCACAACCCCAAAATCAAAAGGGGCCCAATCAATCACAAAGTAAAAGAATGGTATCGAAGGAGTGTGTCCGATAAAAGGTACTACCTTCTTAGCTCGTCAATCGCTCCTGTTTTAGCCACCTTATGCCAATTCACGGGAGTCAGGTCCGTGTATGTACCTTAAAGGAACGCTGCCACCATCTTACTTCATTCTGGAATCTTCACTGTGTACATGGTTGTTAAAGTGGTTTACGGAGTTGGTAGAGAGTATGATAACTTTCTATCCCGGTCTCTTTAACAACCAGACGTTATCATAACACCGCGGTCATTTCAAAATAGTTAATACTTTAAAACCAAATATCATTGTCTACTCAAAACCAAATCAATACGATATCATTTCATTTCAAATATATCATTTTCTTATATCATAACACTTTTAAAGTCATAACATTTCGAAATCAAAACAATTGAAGATAACACTTTCAAATTATAATGCCTTGAAAACTCATAACTTCGAAACATAACTTCCACCACTTAAATGGTTTAATTATTTAAAATACTTTATATAATAAAATAGCTTCTTTAATTTGACAAATCAAATCCAAAACAAATCAAATTTCTACACTTTATATTTAACCAAATCCCAAATCATAAATTTCAATTCAATCCAGTTTCCAAATAAACTATTCAAAATTTATCGATTTCAAAACAGATTTGATCTATATAATAAACCATTTCAAATTCAATATATTTCAAACTTTAAGTATTCAACAATTTCAAAACTAAGTTTGGTAATTACGATTCAAAGATTCAATTTTCTACTATTTGGTTTTCAAATATTTTACATAATAAATCCATTATCATTTAAATAACTCTAAAATTACAAATAACTAAATATTTCCTTCAATTTATTTATTCTTGAAATATTCATTTAATTCACCTTAAACCAAAATCAAGTTATAAAAATCATATCTTTTAAAATTTCCAATTTAATAAATTTCACATCAACTTATTTGAGTTTAATTCTTAAATAAATTCAATTTTAAATAAATTTCCAATTTATCTTCCAACCGTAATTTATTTAAATCATTATAAACTCTATATTAAAATATAATTTAAATACTTAACTATATTATCTCCCACAATATATTACGCTTGTTCTATATTAAAACAAATTTATACATAGCTTGAAGATTAAGAATAAATTAACATTATATAATATCAGAAATCAATATTTATATAAAACCATATATTTCGTTACAAAACCATAGAAATCATTTCAAAATATTATATATATATATATATAGACCATGGTGTCTGTATATAATTTTCTATCCTTTGGTCAAGTGATACGGATATTTATTATTTCAATCCGTAATTTAAAATATAAATATGTTTAAATATCATTTCAAACCGCAATCCCGAATGAAATAAAAATCCACAACAACTTGCAGTTTATAACAGTATAAAATACAACATCCATTCATCCAATATCAATCATCAAACATTTATCACAATCATCATCCAATTCAACCAATAACATCAATATAGAACAGATAATAAATAATAGGTATTTACTGGCAGTTATATTCAATAATACATTAAATAAATATTTTATCCAAAAAAATCCAAAAAAATCCAAACAAACTGAGATGATGATTCAAAATACGCCAAACAGTCATAAATAAAATTCTAATCACATCATAAATCAATTTAACAAACATAAATTTTTTTAGACCTAGTATGAAGAAGTTATGATCGTTAGAAATGTTGAAAACTAAATTTAAATAAATAAAAAAATAAAAGAGTTACCCAAACAAAAGAGGCCAGTCACTACGTTATCATCGCTCAAACCCTAAAACCCTAGCCACATCTCAATCAAACGCGTCCAGCTTCAGTCGCCCACCTTGTGCCTGCGTTGACCGACCACCTCGCGAGCCACCATAAACACGCCGTCGTCCTTCGTAGGACTCGCCGCCCCTGCGTCGACAATCGACGTCGTCAAAAAGTACCCATCCGCCACAAGTTTTCCGAAACCCTAGTGAATTATTGTGGCTGATTTGGCCATTGAAACTTCGTGCGACGTGCCTAGATGAACTCTCCTCGGCCTCCTCTACCCAACGGTACCAACGATTTGTCAATCCATCAAAGTTCATCAACGATCAATGAACGGACGGAATAGTTCATCGATTTCCAGCCACACCGAAACCCAGATTGAAAAACGAATCATATATTTGACTTACGCTCGTTGAGAGCTTCAAATCCATATATAATTCGATATTGTTTGTAGAGTTTGATTTTTGATTTGAATTTGCAATTGGGGATTTAGGGTTTGTCTTCCATTAAGAAAGAGAAGCAGCAGAAATTTCTATGCATACAGAAATGAGAAATAGAAAGGCTGCTTGGGTTTATAGCGAGGTATATATAAGCAAAGCTGAAATTAGAATGGACCAGATTGATTTGGATTGAAAGTTGAACGACAAATGGCCGGAAAAGCCCGTTCTGACTCCGGTACGAAAATAAGTCAACCCATATATCAAAATAGATGTTTTAAAATATTTTAAAATCAATGGAACAGGTTTTAAGTCCAAATTTCATCGTATTTAGCAGTTATGCTAAAATCTAGTTATTTCAAATCGATTTCAATTGATTTCAATTTAATTGATTTCTGGGGGTTTCAAGTCCGTACGATCAAATGACAAGTCTGATCGTTACGAAACTTGAAATCCTACAATAATTCACTGTTATGGATGGATCCGATGAAACTGGTTCCGTCGAAATCCGAGTCAGTGGCCAAAATGGTTATTTTTACATTAATTAAATAAATTAATAATTAATTAATTAAATCAATTTTTAATTTCAATTCTTCAATTGACAATTATTATCGTCTTCAAATTTCTTAATAATTTACACTAATTTAAACAAATCTAGATGTCAATTTAGAGTTGATAAATTTATCAATGTTAGTGTTAACCTCAATTTTATTAAATTCAAAAGTTATAAATTTAATTTCCAATAGTTCCATTTAATTTACTTTTTATTATATTATTCAATTCATTGTTGTCAAATGGATGAAATTAACATTGGATTCATTATCTATTCCATTAATGTTCTCAAATTCCATCTTAATTTCAATTAACATAATATTTAGATATTTAATTTCATTTAGTTGCAATTAATCCAATTATTATAGTTCAAATCCCAACAAATTGATATCTTTATTTCCATTTTCAATTCAACAAATTGTCCTATTATGAATAACATTAACATTATTACCTTAATTTATAATCAGTTGCTATAAATCAATATATTATTTCATTAGTTATTTAAATAATTACATTTTTTTTTCCTATATTCACTTCATTATAAATTATAAAGTTTTTATTTCTTTCTAAATTTATTTACAAAAATCTTATTAATTTAAGAATTTTAATTATTGAAATTTTCTGGGTCGCTACAATTGCGTTGGTTGTATGCCTAATATTATTATTTTTCTTGACTTCCAATGTATGTAATTTTACCAGACTAAAATGTCCAATATTTTGAATCGTTTTAGAAACAAACTTTGGTTACAGTCAATCATATTATATATTCATCAGAAGTCATAATATGTCTGCCAATTCTTTTTTTTTTTTTTAAATACTCTAGTTTAAACCATTTTACGAGCCATATATAATTGCAATTAATTAGGTCATAGATATGAAATTCTAGACAAATAAATCATTTAAACTTGATCTTTGAATGATAGTTCATGTTCTTTAATAACACTGGATGAATGGATTTTCTTAAATTTATGGTGATGTAATGTGATGTATTAGAAATGAAATTTAAAAAATTAAGTTCAAACTCCATTATTAATTAAGTCAATAATTTGCTTTTAAAATTGTTTTCTTTTTTCATAATTTTAACAAAAATGTACCAAAAGGTTTGGCTTTCAAATACTATGTATTTTCTATAAACCATATATTTAATTGGCAGCTTGAAATTAAAGAGAGTATTAAAGATTCCTTTAGCAAATATAAAATCATTGATGATTTTATATGTGAAAATAAATATGAAATAAGCTACTGTCAAATTATGATAAGACACTTTATAGCTTTCTGCTCATCAAAGCTTTATAATGCCTAGACGTGGTCCATACCTGAAAAATAAACCGAAATTTGTGGAAACCATTCCATGAATGGAGAATGTGTACTATATTTGTAAATAAAACATTATACATGATTTGAAACATGTAAATTATTATTAGATGCAGGCCCACTAGGGCGTGCATACATAACCGTAGAAAATAAGGCATACACTATACAAACCAACAACTAGCTATCCTAACATCATCTCAGGATGAGATTCCAAATCAATTTATCAAATTTTATTAATCCACATTCAATTTACTCACAAAAATCTTGTTTTCTCAGTTTTGTGTTCCACAACAATCCAATCCATGCCAATTTATTTATGAACCATTTCGTAAATCTATTTGAGATAAGCTTCCATCCAAAAATGTTGACTTAAGTTAATTCATTTATTTCCAATTAATTTAACTATATAACTTAAGTTTATTTCGATTGCATTTAAATTCCATTTCATTTAAATTGATTGTTATTCAATTTATTTATCATCGATTGATTCGTATTTCCATTTGCTTGGCATATCTCAATTTTCATTATATTATTTGAGAATCATTTAACAAAATTAATATTAAGGTTTATTATAACATACGTATTCATTTCCATTTCAAAACCTAATTTCATAATCAAATTCATTTAAATAATATCCCAAGCCTTATTCAATTTATTTACATTTAAATTGAATTTATTTATAATTTAAGTCTCACCATTACAATCCATTTCTATTTTATTCGATCAGATTTCAACATATATTTAATTCACTTATATGTAAGTAGAATTTTATTTATAACTCAAGTTCCACATTCATTTTCAATTTTAATCCTTAATCCAATTTACTTAACCAAGATAGGTTCCATTTTTTTGTATTCAATTCAATAATTAATTTATATGATTAGTTCACTTCCAATTTATCATCCAATGTCTGATTTTTATTTCAAAAACCACTTCGATTGGTTTGACTTATGCTCAATTCATTTTATAATTCAAGTTTGGATTTTTATTCCAATATTTAACCATTTTTATTTTGGTTTTTTCTTTTCTTTCTTTTTTGGTTCTTAAACGTTTGAAAAATTTCATTGCAAATTTTATTTGATAACAAAATACTTTTATATCAAAGAAAAGTTTCCTTTAGAAAATACTTTTGTAACTCGATGTTTCAACAAGTTTATCCTCGTTCTTACAAAGTTTAGGAATTTATTGATCCGGCGCCAGACCAGAAATCTATAAGTACTTAGCAAACCCATTTTCACATCCAGTGAAAATACATGTAAAACTTCTAAAATAGATATGGAAAGTACAATCCAATCACCAAAATCAAACAAACGGGATCGCCATGGAACGCAGTCCCAAAGGTCGCTCTCTCGTTGAGTCAAGAGGACAGAGCGACGTGGCCTCAAGTGACATTAGGCAGTCACTACCCTACGTCTTATGCCATAACATCCAAAACAACCATAGGTCGTAGACACACCATGGTTTTTCCTGAATCCCCCGGGTAACATCCGTACCTGTGAGAAATCGCTGCTCTACGAGTTACGCTATGCAAAACACTCGCATGGATCGTTGTCTACTTAGGTGGTTACTTTGCTATCATTCATAGACTCAAGGCAATCATTCGCTCCCTCGAATTATGCCATATGGACCGCAAATACACAATGATTTTGCTTGGTTCTCCCAGGAAACATCCGTACCTCAGGTCAATCGCACTACCCAGGTGGATTACGCCAAAAACAACCATAGATCGCGGTTACACAATGCTTTCGCCTGGGTCCCCCAAGTAACATCAGTAACCGTAAGCCTTCGCTGCCTTACGAATTTCATTATGCAGCCGAGTCAAAGGAAACTCGTGAGTATTATGTCCAGACATCCTATATCGATTAGGACCGATTTTTGGATCCACCTAACTCCATCTGAGATCAAATAAAAGAATCAACAGAATGTATCCACAATATGGCCACAAAGTAGATAGTCAACAGAAGGTGCTTTCCATATCTTCAATCTCTGTATATCATACTATCATAGTACCTTTTCAAATCATCAATTTCAAATATATCATTCTTATATAACTCCATTATATATAAGATCATCGCTTTTCAGATCGAGTACCTTTCAAAATCAATAGTTTTTGAATCAACTTCATACTTATACAATTCATTTTATCTAGGTTCGAAAACTTTTGAAAATTTCCAAATCAACGTTGTTTTTTCAATTTTACAATCAAAGGTTCTCGAAATCAGTCAATTTCCAATATCGGTCCAATTTCACCTATGATTTCAACATCATTTTTAAAACTGAATATTATTCAATATTCATATATTTTAAAATTCCAACCATCAGCTTTCAAAATTTACTTCGGTTTCATATTTACATAAAGTCTTATCTTTATAAATCAACCTCCTTTCTAAATTACTTTGTAAGTAACTAAGTTTTAAGACAACAATTTTTTTTCAAAATCAAATACTTTACAAAAATCCTTTATAAATAAACGACCTTATAAAATTTTATTTATTTATTAATTTATTTATTTTTAGTATTATATATATATATTTAGTTCATAAACATTTCTCAAACAATTTCATTATAAAACTTTTCAAAAATAGATTTCATATTTGTACATAATTAAAATTTGCCTTCAAAATCATTTTGCAAAATAATAAGGTTCTATAAGTACTTCCTAAGCATTTCTTAAAACTCAGTTTCGTTTAAAGCAGTTCGAAACCAATTTCTTCTTTGTATAATACAAAATAATCTTATTTATTTTACTTATCAAAATATTTAACATTTTAAAACTTATCTAATCTTCTATTTGTCTTTATTTTAGAATTTTAAAAACTAAACTTTATATACTTTCCAAAAATTATTAGCTTTGAAAATTAGTTCTCAATTTGAAAGAGTTCAACTATTCAGAATAGTCGGAAAAATCAAATTCCAATTCAAAATTGAAAATCGACAATCAATCATCTCAAGAAGATGCAGAATCAATCAATCAATCCTAATGCATAGGATACATGTATTCATAATATCATTCAATCCTAAAACTCGAGAATTGAAAACCGGGTTCATTTCAAATAGATATGTGTATATCTTTCGAATATCAAATCATACTTTAAGGATTTGAATCAAAACAATTTCATAAACAATCGAGTAGCAAAGCTACTAAAGTGGCCACCCCCACTCTGAAACTCGAAAATGAATGCGATGATGCTGCAGACATCACCAAAATTTATTTTCCAACGACAGAAGTGATATCTGGACTTCATTTCATTCAAATCTTTTGAAAATACTGTTTTGAAATCATTTATAATAGTTCTATTTGAAATATAATTTCAAATTACGCTATTATGTATTTTTTGAATCTTAAAACCAATTTTAGAAAAATCACGGAATCCAAACTCTCAACTTTTCAGTTTGAATAACTTTTTGTTTATTTAGTAACCATGTCTAGATAAATCATATTTCATATATCACTTTCAAATGGTATCCATTACTCTTTAAAATGATATAAGGGAAAATTCAAATATATATTCACTTCAAAATCCATGTTAAACATGCAGTTTCTCAGTTGGTTAAATATTTTTCAAAAGCCAAAATTTTCTAACTATAGTCAAATGCTCAAATCGACAGCCAATAGTCGATGCTCATAAACTGGCCGAACATGACTCGTCAATCAATAAGTGATAATATGCACATCCATATTAATCGGACAATCAATCAACAAAGGCATAACATCCAATCATTACAACAACCACGATTGATTTTTTCATTTTATAGAATTCATTCTTTTATATTCTATATAAAATTCAAGTTAAAATCATTTCATTTATTATTATCGAAATAATTTTATATCACTAACAAATATGCTCTCTCTTATATATATACACACTCAATAAGCTTAACCTACAGGTTTAGGTATACGCTAAACCTAAGCTCTGATATCAACTGTAATCGTCCGGAATTTTTTCGACCCTCGAAAATCAACATTAATACGTTCATTGTATGAAATACCGAGCAATCGAGTGCCGAAAATACCAGATCATTAGGGGTTAAGAAAAAAAATAGAAGAAGAAACAGAAAAAACAAAACATCAGAGTACAACCATCAGAGTACAACAATCAATATATCAAGATAGAAAATTATTATAACTTTTCCTCAACGGTGCTGACTATACAGTATGCACTAGCATAATATAATCAAGTATGTAATATACGTATGAAATCCTCCAGCTCGTATCCTGAGCTCCAAGGCATTCTAACCTGAATCTGTAATACTTAGTCTGACCCAAGCATTATAATAAAATAACACCCGAGTAAGTCTAAAAAAGCAGCGTGAGAAAACACACTCAATTTGGATTACTACTATTTTTCAAAATCCTTTGAAAAATAAAGGTATCTCGTAAGAACATGTCATATATAAACACGACCTGTTTTTATCTTACGATAACCAGAACACTTTTATTGAAAATCCAGTGATATTGTAATAGTGTCTAAGTACAAATACTTATTCAAATAGCTTAAATTGTTACATTAATTTTATTCTAGTATACTAGGCTCTACAATCAAAACCGTAAAGATTCATAGTGGATATTGGATCGAAGTGATTTTCAGATAATGCTGATATTCAATCCTAGTCTCATTGAATCCAAACAATAAATTTTTAAACGCCAAGTCATTTAAAATAAAAAATTCACCAATCAGGATATCAATATTTACATATGAAAATTCATTTCATATGTTTACGTTATCATGGCCTAACCATCGAAATTAATTAGCTTGTAAACATCACATTTTCTGAAATTCAGGATAATGATCAGTACAAGTCGATTTACTTTCAATAAAACGCGTCAACGTTTTATTCTATCTACTTTAATTTGTTTGGCTACTCAATGACACAAACAAAGGATAATTGAAATCAATACCTGAAAGAAATATCAGTCATAGATCATTAACTCAGTCATTAATTAATAATTGATATTGAATCAATTTATAGCTCAAAATGAATTGGTTTCGATTTACCGAGTCAAATTATATTTTTAATCTAGATTACTTGTTAATCAAGAAATAAAATGAATTAATATATTCCAAATTAATTTATAATAAAACAGTTCAGTTAACAATTAATTTATTAATTAACATAAAATTAGTACTTAAGAAATTACTCATTCGTTCACTTCAATTATTTAAATCATTAAATATTATATTGCAGAAAAACTGGACGATATTAGTTCATATAGTAGTACTTGATGATAGGGACTTGACGTAAAAATTCTCGAGTTGTTTGGATTTAGAAAGAGCAAGAAATAGAGTTTCAGATTTATAAGTTATTAAACATAAAACTAATTTAATTCACTTTTACATTCAAACCCAACCCATAACAAACCAGGTCCGGCCTACCCAAACAAAGTATGGCCCAAAACCTTTCTCCTCCTTCCCATTTTTCCTCTCTTCTCCCTCTCATTTGAAATCGAAGACGTGCACAAGGTTGTGCATGGAAACGTGCACAAACCCACAAACTCTGGCCACCATTACATGCCGTCGTCCATCCACGCACATCGCCCATGACCACCATCACACGTTCGCCCACCTGGAACACATGGCAAAACCCTTGTTCGAAATAGAACCACTCACCCCAAATCTGGAACATAGCCGAAGCCCACCAAAACGCCTCGTCACGACGCCTACGACCACCATCCACCACCAGAAACTTACCCCAAGCTCCGCCACATCCTTCACCCCCTTTTCCACCTGGTGTGCATGCCCATCTTTCCCCCTCCTCATCGTCAAAACCATAAACTCGAAACCCAAATCAACCTCCTCTAAAACCCTACATTGATCTCGTCTGCCCCATACACGTGACTACAAAAAACCACACCATTTTCCCTGATGCCCATTCACCCAACGCTCCACCACACCAGCCGCCTTGCCCTGAAATCGATAGCATTGCTGGAATTTGATCCAAGACCCAAAGCCATTCATCACTTATTTCCTACCTCCACACGACCTTAAAAATCCTCAAACCAATTCTAAAATTCCTATTTTAAACGATGAACACGTCCATACAATCCATCCTTTATATTTTGATGTTTGAATTTTGGTCATGACTGACCTACTCTTAGTTAATTGTTGTTTTCTTCCTCTATGCTTGTTGGAATCAAATGAAACAAAATTTAAAATTTTGAATACAGAGAAACAAATAACTTTCCTTTTTGAACCAATAATTTAAACTTAATAGATACTTAGTTACTGTTTTTCAAAGTTGAAGCTCTTAACTGTTTTTAAACAAACCAAAGAATCAGAGAAAATCCGGTGGGAGATACACAGTATTTGATGGAATAATCCTAATGAACCCAAACATACATATACATACTAACTCAACAAACACATAAGCACTTATCCCAGAGCAATGATTCATCCATAAAACCACAGAGATACATGTATAGATAATGCCTAGTTAATAAAATTTGAAATGTTTTACTCACCGTTTTATATACTGATGAACACAATGCTGCTTGTTTTTACTTCCTCAAAGCTTCTGAATACTTGATATTTTTATACTAATATTTAACAGAAAATTCTTTTTTCATAAATATAAACAAATGCAAGCCCGATTACATATATAGATATATAGAGGAATGGGTAGAAGGTAGTGAACCCTAGGGTGGCTGTGCACACGCATAGGGTGGCTGCCTATCCATGTATGTATAAGCTTCATTTTTCTTTTTCTCGTTTTCTTTTCTTATGCTTTGGTAGCTGATTTGATTTTATAAGTGATTTGATATTTTGTGTGTGTGTTTTGATTTATTATGGCTTGATTTGATATTTAGTATGCTTGATTTTATGTTTTTCCATGCTTGATTTTGAAATTGCCATCATGAAGCTTCATGTGCGTATATATACACACAGATATATATAGATATATGCATTCTTATATAAATATTTTTGCCATAAACATATTTACGTATTTACATATACATTTAGATATTTACCTATTTACATATACACTATTTTATATAAACATATATACATATATATACTTATATATATTTTTTCATCATAAGTTTAAAATGGCTTCATGCAGCTTGTATATGTATATATATTTATAGCTATTTTATCAAAAAAATTAAAATGGTGAAATACGTATGCACATATATATTTACCATATTCACATTTTAAAATTTATTATGGTTTTCAAATTTATATATCCAGATATCTCCAAAATCAGAAAATTTTATTTATTCGGCTTGTAAAAATTAATATTTCAATATTTAAAATTAGTTAATTATTCGAATAACAGACGTTTAAAAATACGAGTCATTACACAAAGATAAAAATAATTACGTGGGATGAAATGAAATTAACCTAACCTAAATGAACATATCGTATTGAATTATATAAGTATTCTCACATATTGAAGAGAAACTATTAGTTTCTTATCAATGTCGAGAATAGATAATCTCCAGTTGTCAGTTAAGCGTTTAAGAGTATTGACTCTATGATATGGTATGATGCAAAAATCCAAAAAAGATTCCAAGTGCGTTACCAAAATATGATTTTTGTAGTTACACCCAAAGGGATAGGATTTCTCGGTCACGAATGAGTCTTCAAGAGCAAAACAAATGTAGTTAGAATATAATTGTAGCGATCCACCTTTCTTTCTCCTAAAGACGACACTTAATACATCTACGGTATTCATATGCCATTCATCTAAGTGTCCGAAACAAGCAGTCGGGGTAAAAAGAAAATAAAAGACAAGAGAAAGAAACAAAGAATCTCACAGCCCAAGGCAATCATACATAGTAGACCATATGATAGTATATATGGTTACTTCCAAAATGAAACATCAGAGCCGCAAATGGTACTAACTTTAGCAAGAGACAGTTATAGTTACCTACCTCCACTAGCTAAGGCCGAAGCCACCTGCTCCATGCTCCTTCAAAATGCCTCCATAGGAACCTGACTACTTGGCTACTTATACAAATTTGAGTACCTAAGAGCTTTAGGAAAAAGAAAGAAAAACTATGAAACAAACATGAGTCTGGTGTAGGTAAACACCAAACAACAAAATTATTATACTTATAAAACTCTATAAAAATAAAGGTATCTTGTAAGATCTCACCGCACATAAACACGGATGGTTTTTTACCTTACAATAACCTAAACATTTCAATTAAAAACTCCAGTGATATTATAATAATGTCTAGGATTTAAAACAAATGTTGATTATAGCCGAAATGCTTACTTCTCACATTCCATTGTATTTGGCATAACTAAGTCCATAAGGCACTTATTGGAAAATAGATTCCATCAATGACAAAGCTTCTAGGGTACCGCCTGCCACGGTACACCTCTAAATAAAATGTATCGAGGGCCTCATATAGAACCCTACCAACACAGGATCGACCAATCCCTTATCAGTAAGAACCTAAAATTGAAGCTATAATAATTAATTAACCAATTTATCAAGTGATAAAATAACTTTGTGAAATCGTCAGAATTAAGCCACGGGAATTGCACCATTGTGTCCATGGTAATTTTCTGGTCGATTTTCATATATAAAACATCAGAATCCGAGCTAATATGAACAAGATATAAATTAAATGAGAATAAGAAGAAAAAAATGGGCTAGGTCGACCATCAGTTCGACCTAACCATTACCTAGGTCGACCTACCAGTCGACCTAGGGGAGGGACGATCGACTTATAGGTCGACCCGCCAACATTATTGAGCGAAGAATTAAATTCTTCGAGTACAGGCAATTTTAACACGTCATTTACATTTTTTTAGTTCATCTAGTCCCTTCGTGCTACCATCCGATGGCTCCCATTCAGCCTATGACGTGGTTGCATACTATTCAATCTCCAAATCTAACCGTCTGAGATCCACTTCTGCCCTTGTATATAAGACCCTAGGCCTAGCACTTTTTCTCATTCTAGATTTTCTCCGCTTGGGTTCACCTTTTCAGGAAGGACCCTAAAAGAAATAATTTTCCAAGAAGAGAATCCTTTTAATAAAAATATTTTAATACCCTCAAGTGGATCCGAAAAGACGAAAAGGGAAGAGCTTAGGACCATAGACGAGTGGTTGTAATTATTTTAGATTTCTTTAAGTAATTTAAAATAATAGAGTTCCCAAAAGTTATAATTTTACTATGATTTTCGGAATAATCATTTTAGTAGTTTATTTATATTTTTTAGAATTATTTTCGGTCTATTTCTTTTAGCTATTCTTTTTAGTCAATTTCAGTTAATTTCTGTTAATTATAGCTTTTCCATTTATTTATAGTTTATTTACAATATTTAATTCACTTGCCGTTATTTCTGCGTTATTTACATTTTTTTCCTACGCTTTGGATTTTCTTCTATTTTCATTTTTCTTTTATTTCTCCTTCTTCTTCGCGTATGGATTAGAGTAGATTAAACGCGAATATGGATTACAATTATAAGAATACTGGAATAACTAAAGATAAGATGTAAATTGTAAAGACTGTAATAAAAATGGAAATTAATACTGAAATTGAACCTAATTATGATATTGATGTTAGAATTGGACTAATTAAAGATAATTGGCCTAGTTATAACTTAGAATTATAACTAAAAAGAGTATAAGATGAAAGAAGCCTATTTTTACACTTAGACCTTGGGTTAAGTAATAAACATGATTATAACATAGGTTATAATAAGAAATAGAACAGAGTGAGGCTTATTTCAAGACTTATGATAAATTAATAAGCACAGATAGTAACAAAAAAAAGTAAAGGCTTATTTAAATAATTTGTCTAGGTTAATCAGCAAAGAATTAAAGTATGACCTATACCAAATAACATTCCCTTATTTCTATGGACACGGTGTTTAACATAATCCTGAAGTGAGACGAGCGGCACACTTATGTTAATAATAGTAATAAATGGTCAATAAGTAGAAGTCCAAAAAATGGAGTTTTGTGCAAGGGGCACAACTAGGTATTGTTTGGATGAGGGCTAGCACCAAAAGCATTGTTTGGATGACGTGCTAGCACCAAAAGCATTTCCCTTATTACTTCTGTAGACACGATGTTTCACATAACCCTGAAGTGAAATGAGGTGTCTCACATATCCCTAAAGTGAGACGAGGTGGGTTATGTGAGACAAGGTGTCTTGCATAATCCTAAAGTGAGATGAGGGGCAAGTTTATGCTGGAGCTCGAGGTAATAAGAAGATCCAATAGGTGGAAAAACAGGTAACACCAGCTTAGTGGTGGTCACGCGTGTGACTTCCAGTGATGGCTC
The DNA here is from genome assembly GCA_030765085.1 of Allium cepa. Classification (NCBI taxonomy): domain Eukaryota; kingdom Viridiplantae; phylum Streptophyta; class Magnoliopsida; order Asparagales; family Amaryllidaceae; genus Allium; species Allium cepa. The sequence goes on from CM060928.1 coordinate 596,701,919, forward strand.
AGAAATCGTTATGAGTTCCAAGAGCTTAGTATGCGTGCCTTTCGTAAGCACCAATGTTCTACTTAGGGAGCTTTAGCATCCGTCCATAGTAGATTTTATGGAGTAGCAGGCCAATAAAAGGGTAGTATTTGGAATTCAGCCTAATCTAAGCAGCTATCAAAAACAAGTGGAAACAATCAAATTTAATCAACTATATTGATGTAGTTAATTCATATTTATTTCCTGCTTATTCCTTCTCTCTATTTCCTTTGCTTCCTTTTATATACTAGAACTGTTGTAAAGTCTATTACTTTTACTTTCCTTAAAGATTCTAGTAATTACTATCATTCACCAGACTATTAGTCGAACCACTCTCTTTAGAGGTGATTCTATCATGTAATTATTTTCTTTAGTTTCATTATTTAGTTCTTTTTGTTGAGCGGGCATTTTTTGAGGGATGTATTGTACTCTTATATTATTGATACTATGGATTTTATTTCGCAAAACACATAAGGTTATTTTGACATTTGATGTATTTCGCATTTGCTGACTTATTTTATTTATAAAGTAATTCTGAGGTTTTGTTCCAAATAAATTAGTATTGTTATAATTGTTTCTGCTATTTATATATTTTTGTAATATGAATCTTAGTCTCTGCTAGTTTATGCAACATGCCTTTTATTTTGCTCTTTTGGGTATAACGAGGGATGTGGGGTGTTATATTTATTGTCAGAGCCAAAGCTTACAGGATTCCTAAAAATTTGTTTCAAAAGTAAAGTATTTTTCAAAATAACTTGTTTAAAAGATATTGTTTAGAAATAAATTCTTACAAAAGAAGTAGTGTTAAGTATAAAAGGGTTTTTATAAACATCCCCTTAAAAGTCCAGTTCAATCTTCCTTTGACACTTTTCTAAAAACTCTCTTTTTCTTTGTGTCAAATGGCGGATGCCCCTATTCTTCCTGAGGGCATTCCAGTTCCAACTTGGTTTCGTACGTATCTACAAGCTGCGACTCCAGAGGTGCAAGGGCAAGCGCCTCTAGGCTTCGTAATCCTTACAAGTTTGGGCGGAAATTTTTTTGTGGTACAGAGTCTTTTGTGGAGGTGAGGGCTTGGCTAAGGAACACAGAGAGGATATTCGGGCTATCGAGATTGGATGAACAGAAGCGAGTTCGGCTAGCATCTTGGCAGCTGAAAGAGTAAGATTCTTATTGGTGGGAAGATATTGAGTTGGAAGGAAGAGAGAGGTTACTTGAAATGGATTTCAGGAACGATTTGTTAGGAAGTTTATCTCAAGCAGAAGAGAGTATTTAGTTGGAGTGATTCATTAATTTGAAGCAAGGGTTTGTCTATGAAGGAGTGCATCAATCAATTTAATGAGGTGTCATGATTTAGAATAGAGTTGGTAAATACACCACACAAGAAGGCTATAATGTCCGCGAAGGGATTAAATTAGCCCCTTCAAGGGTTGTTGTTGACTCACATATCGATGGAAGCTACTGAGTCACTGGTAGAGATGGCGCTATATTTGATGCAGCTAAGGAAGGGGAGCCTAAAGAAGCCATTAAGTCGGAAGATTCTAATAGGAATGAAGAAGCCCCATGGAAACGGATCAATAAAAAGTGCAAAAGTTGTGGAATGGCTGGTCATTTAGCCAAGGACTGCAAGAAAGGAAGGATGAAGGGAAAGTGCTATAATTTTGTACAACTCGGTCACATTAGTAAGTATAGTGCCCAAAAGATAGGGCAGGGAGTGGGTGCACCAGCAGCTCTGATTCAAGCTTTTAAGGCAGCACCCTCCAGCAGTAGACCAAATCGAGGTAGGAAAATTTGATTTCTATTTTTCCTTTTTCCCATTTGGGCTCTTTTTCAATTCTGGAGCATCTCACTTTCTCATCTTTAGTTCTCTAATAGATTGTTTGCACTTAGGTATCTCTTTAGTAATAGACCCAATTGTTGTTTCAAACCCTATAGGTGGATCAGCACACTTGACTATGGTTAGTAGGGGTTTGAAATTTTTTATCCTAGGCACAGAATTTGATTGCGACGCCTTTGTTTTAGGATTTTTAGGGCATGGGATGATTTTGGAAATGGATTGACTATCCACATATGGAGCTATATTAGATTGGAGAGAAGAGTCGTTAGGCTAGAGACATGCAGCGGTGGGGCTCTCGAGGTTTCTTGCGACCCGCAAGGATTAGTAATGTTGAGCTTCCTTATTCTCTTGATTCGATTTAGATTCAGTTCCTATCGCCAAAGATTTTCCTGCCATCTTTGCTACTAAGGCAGATGGTTCCATTGATTATAGAGAATTAAATAGATCACAAAGAAGAACCGATATCCACACCCTAGGATTGATGATCTTTTTGACCAGTTAGTTGGCTCTTCGGTTTTCTCCAAGCTTGATTTAGCCATAGTATTTCATCAGCTAGGGGCCATTGATGATAGCATTAATAAGACCGCATTTTAAGAACACCCGATGGATTCATTGAGTGGTTGGTTTGGCCTTTTGGGCTAACCAATTCCCCAGCCTATTTTGTTGATTTGATGAGTTGTGTTTTTAAAGGCATCCTAAATAAGTTTTGGTGGTATTCGTGGATGACATTTTGGTGATTTCCAAGAGGATGGAGAAGCATGTTGTTCATATAGAGGATAATCTTCGTACACTTTGCATTCTTCAGTTGAAAGCAAAGTTCTTGAAGTATCACTTTTAAGGAAGCATGTTTCTTAGGGCATGGAGAAGGCCTAAGCATGGAAGTAATTTAAGAAATAATTTCGGTACATTTAGGTTCGGATTGTGAAAATCCAAAGACTAGTAGGCAAATATTAGAGATGTGTCATAGAAAAGGAGAAAAGCTATATGTAGATAATTGCATAAATTAAAATTACCTCAGAAAAGTGGATTTAATGGTATTGCCGTAAGATAAATATAGGCATATTAGAGGAATAAGAATACATGACTTTAAATAAGGAAATGAGATTTCCAAGGTTTAGAGAGGATACTCCTGAGATAGTAAGTAGAAAAATCCACTTTATGTCTAACCAATAAACTGAAATTATTATAATTGAAAAAAGTTATATAATTGTCAATATTTTTAAAGTAAATATTAGGTTTTTGGGAATATAGAAAGATATTTAAATTGGTTTTTATATGATGAAAATTTTGTTGAAAAGTTGAAATTCTTTTTGAAGAATTATAGAGCGTATATATCTCAATAGTTTCTTTGAAATTAAAAAAAGATTTAACATATGAAAACCTAAAGCGTATTAAGTATTGAAAACGTATATTACAACATTTATTGTTCTAATAGATGTTTTCTTGAAAAAGGAAGGGAGCATAAACTATAACGCTACCTTAATAGTAATTGACTCCAAAGGGAAATGTTTTACATAGTAATTAAGGGTTATTAGTATTTATTTTTAGTTAAATCAATACACTAGTATTTTTAGGTTGTAGTAACGGTGTTTTACCCAACATCAATTTTAATCGAAATAAAAATGAATTTTAAAAGATAATTTCTAAGAGTAGAAATGAAAATGATTTGTAAAATACACTTATTATTTAAATAAGTATAAGAATTTCTGGCTATGGATATATTAAAATAGTTTTAAAAATGAGTTTTTCTAAAAAGAAAAGAGTAAGTTAGATATTAGAAGATGTCTATCGTAAGAGAATATAAATTAAATATACTTTAATCCACTGAAATAAAAAACGTAATCCTACAGTTTCCTATGAAAATAAAAATGTTTTGTGCAAGTTACAAGGAATGCATTCAAGAGATATACAAGGTATGGGAGCATTATATTTTGTATAGCCTATTTCGAAAAATATAAAATAAGTTCCTTGTAATTTCACATAAACGTGAAGTCCTCTTTTAAAAGGTTCGTAGAAGACTATAGCGTTAATAATTTCACATAGGAGAAAGTAGTTCCAATACATTAAGGTATGAGACTGTTAGGTGTAATAAGAAGATACTTTGAAAACACGTATGGATTTCTTAAGGATATTCTATAAGAAAATATTTTGGTGAAGAAGTAAATAAGTGTTTGGAAAACTTAATTAAAGTAAAATTTGAAAATTCTATTTTTTATTGAAAACTAAAATAGTCTTTAAAAGAAAATGAGGAATAAGTTTTGGACTTAGAATTTGAAAGTCTTTCTCTCTAGGTTTGGGAAAATAATGCGAATTCAAAAGGCTATGAAGATGTAAGGCTAGAAAGATAAGATTTTAAGTAACGTAGTACTTTTAAATTTAATACAAACTTAAAGATAACACTTTTAAAGACAATGGTTTGGGGACTTGATGTTTTAAAAATTTAGACACCTTATTTTTTAAAATGGAACTATAAACACCAAACCAAACTTCTAAATGTGAAATAGATAGGCATCGTTTCCTAGGTGTAATAGAAAAGTTGTAAGCTATAAAAGAGACATAAGTAATTACTTCTGGAAGTAATAATAGAGTTTCCATAAAATCTATAGGACCCTAGTGAGAACCTTGGAGTGTTGATTCATGTGAGCAGACTAAAGAAAAATAGGATGTTACGCATGGTTGGGAATGAGAAATTTTGAATTTGAAGAAACTTGGGAAAAGCATCTTCCTTTAGAGGAAGTCTCACACGATAGTAGTTTTCAAGCTAGCATTAGAGTGGTAACTTTCAAAGCTCTTTATGGAAAATAGCGCAAGTCGCTTTTGTGTTGGATAAAGTCTACAGAGGTTAAAAAGACTTCGGAGAAGACTAAATTTGATTTAGAGAAATTCATATCTCATATCCGCATTTCTTTGATAGTAATTTTTCTAATTTTCTGTTTTCCATCTTTAGTTTTAAATAGGTTCTTTCCTTTATTATCCTTTGGGTGGGCAGAACTTTGGAGTTAACATATGCATGGTAGAATTTGATGTAAACTTGTTATTAGGACATGTTATGGATGATGTATGCAAGTAGTTGCAAGTGTTTGCTAGTGGATGCTAATGGACGCTTATACTTACACCAGACACTATTATCTCTTAGGGATCGACCTAACTTGGACACTAGCTTATGCATATGGATGTATGCGCATTTGCATTTTTATTTTCATGGTTGTTATAAATGGATGTTTAACACATGGTTGTCGCATTTGGATGATGATTGAAGCATGCATATAGAACTATCAATTATCATTAGGAATTTTTGCATTCATTTGGACACATAGCACGAACATAATTGCGTAAAAGAAGATCAACTGAATCAGTGGACTGCCTAATCTGTTGCATTAGTTAGGGACATTAACACTACACTAATTGCATAAGTATCATAAAGTGCATTAGAAAAACTTGAGGAAAATTGATGAATGGTTGATGATTGAATAGTTGGTTGTAGATATTAGATGAAAACATTTAGTTCATTCTTTTATCCTTAGAGATTTTAGGGAGGAAATCCCTTGAGTGGAGGAGAATGTAACAACCCGAAATTTAAGCAATAATAATTAATTAACGAACTAATCGCATGATAATAAAACTTTGTGAAATTTTCGAAATTAAGCCATAGGAGTTGCACCATTGTGTCTGTCTTAATTTTCTGGTCGATTTTCATATATAGAACGTTAGAATCCGAGCTAATATGAACAATATATGAATTAAATGAAAATAAGAAGAAAAAAGGGCTAAGTTAACCACCTGGTCGACCTATCCATCACCTAGGTCAACCGGCCAGTCGACCTAAGGGACAGGCGGTCGACCCGCCTACATTATTGAGCGAAGAATTAATTTCTTCAAGTATAGGCAATTTTAACACGTCATTTACAATTTTTTAGCTTATATGGTCCTTTCATGCTACCATCCGACGGCTCCCATTCAGCCTATGACGTGGTTGCATCCTGTTCAATCTCCAAATTCAACGGTCTGAGATCTACTTCTACCCCTGTAATTAAGACCCTAGGCCTAACACTTTTTCTTACTCTATATTTTCTCTGCATGGATTCACCTTTTCAAGAAGGACCCTAAAAGGAATAATTTTCCAAGGAGAGAATCTTTTTAATAAAAATATTTTAATACCCTCAAGTGGATCTGGGAAGACCAAAAGGGAAGAGCTTAGAACCATAGGTGAGTGTTTGTAATTATTTTAGATTTCTTTAATTTAAAATAATAGGGTTCCAATAGTTGTAGTTTTACTACGATTTTTGAAATAACCTTTTTGGTAGTTTATTTACTGTTTTTAGAATTATTTTCAGTCTATTTCTTTTAGCTATTCTTCTCAGTAAATTTTATTTCTATCAATTATAGTTTTTCCATTTATTTACAGTTTATTTATAGTATTTTTACTTACTTGTTGTTAATTATGCGTTACTTACATCTTTTTCCTACACTTTGGATTTTTTTTCTATTTTCAGTTTTCTTTTATTTCTCCTTCTTCTTCGCATATGGATTAGAATAAATTAAACGAGAATATGGATTAAAATTATAAGAGTATTGAAATAACAGAGGATAAGATCTAAATTGTAAAGACTGTAACAAAAATGGAATTAAGACTGAAATTGAACCTAATTATGATATTGATGTTAGAATTGGACTAATTAAAGATAATTGGCCTAGTCATAAGTTAGAATTATAACTAAGAAGAGTATAAGATGAAAGGAGCTTATTTTTACACTTAGACCATGGGTTAAGTAATAAGCATTATTATAACGTAGGTTGCAATGACCCGAAATTTTCGATCCAGAAAATTCCAAATAGTTAGGAAAAGAAGAAAAGAGAAAGAAGAAAAGAAGAACAAAAACACCAACATCTCACATTCGCAACGGACAAAATATAATATCAAATAAAATAAAAGTTTTACAAAGAAAAACTGTATCAGTACATTTACATTTATATTTTATACATCAGAGTTACACCATTACCAATCACTGGACAGTTTTAAAACAACATGTCCTATGATATATACAACAATACTACACACATCGGAAAATGCTCCATACGTTCCTGCCATCCAGCTCGCCTCCTGAACTCCAGAACGTCCTTACCTGAAAAGCTGTAATACTCGGTCTGATCCGAGCATTACATCAAAGTAACACCCGGGTCAGGCTGGAAGCCAGCGTGAGTAAACCCATCTAACATGGAATACAACAGCATAAAACATACATAAAACCCGGGTAACTCATATCAGTTTTACAAATTCACAAGTTTGGTAGACAACACTTATTACACACACAAATCTCTAAGTACTGAACTTAGATTAAATGGTCCAATTCACTTAAATCATTGCATTCCAGCCTATTGATTTCACATATCAAATCTGTTCAGGATTATTAAATTACAAGTCGAAGTGGGTTCGGGTATTTACTAATACCCGATTCCGGTCTCTTCGAATTTAATGCCATCTTAACCCACGTTATTCAGGTGAAACACAATTCAACCTTTAATCACAAGATCTCACTTTTACACAGCAATCATCATATGAAGATGACCACAAAATCACTGTTCAAAACAAGCTTATCATATCACAAATATTTCATATCAGAAATGTCAACCAATCATTTATAAGCAAGATTAATTAGTTACCCAATCTTAATTAAATCAAATTAATTACTTTAATCACTTCCAATCTTGCTACTTAACAAAAATTAATTACAAACCATTAATTAATCATCCCCTAATTATCCTCTCTAATTCTATTCATTAATTAGCCTTTTATTAATTTACCATATTCATTAATCAACCTTGATTAATCAGATTCAGTAACTAATTTCCTTAATTACTTTCATTAATTAATTAACCACTTAATTAACGAATCCTTTAATTACTTACACCGAATAATTAACACTTAATTACTTCCACTAAGTAATTATTCTTTTATCACTTTCCATCAAGTAATTACCCATTAATTAATTACAGCCTGTAATTATCCATTAATTACTTCATTTAGTAATTACACTTCATTAATTTCCTTAAGTAATTATACTTAGTCCTAACTAATCCTTGATTAAGATCCCTTAATTAATAAATCCTTTAGTTAATTACCTAAGTAATTAAGCCTTATTTACTTACATTAAGAATTTATCCACTAATTAATCATCTTGACTAATGATATTAGGTAGTTACTATACTTAAATTACTTCCATTTAGAAATTATTCAACAGCTACACTAAGTGATTATACTTTTAATTAAGTAACCATTACTTGAATAATTTACCTTTATTTGTTGGTAAAATTTTTTTTAATCACAAATTAACTAACCTTAAATTTTTAATTAATTAATCTATAATTAATCGCATCACTAAATCTTTAAAGTACTAAGGTTGATTAATTAACCTTTAATTATTAATAAATCTATTGATCATAAATATCTTTAATAAATTACACAAGTTAATAACTTGTATATAATTCTTTCAACCCAAGTTTAAATAATTATATAACATTAACGTTAAAATTTTGCTATGGGAAACTTGCTTTGAAAACTCGTGCATCATCTTCTTTAGAACTTGGTAATTGCTGAATTTGAATCTTGCAAAATAGTTTGACCAAAGTTACTGATTTAAGCCTTGGATCAATACGCTAAATTTCCACGGCTACGACCCAGACCTTAAACTTTGATCACTATCTCGAGCCCAAGCCCTTACTACTTCGAGTTACCTACGAGATCGCTTTGAGACAAAACCCAGTTACAAGCTTTCTTCCCAAATTCACAAACTCAGCTATGTCGATATGCACATTGCACATGTGCACATGTTCCAATCATCAGACCACCTCACTTCCTCGCCATCGTCACCAGTAAGTCGGCGACAATCTCCTTGACTCACCTGACCCTCAAACTCCGGTGATTCCCAAATAGCGCGAATTTGAACACAGCGACCCAAACTGGAACCACTACATCGATAGGAAACCCACTTAGCACTCGTCTCCGACCATCGGGTCACCAATCGACCAACCCAAAACTGCATCACATCACGACAGACTATTCCCCCACAAGCGATTGTCTCCGACTAACCATCGGCGTCACAATGTCATGGCAACCTCATCGCCTCAAAGCTTCACGAAAACCCTAGATTTCCCTTTCCTGCCTTCCCTGGCCATCTAAAAATCACAAGGACAATTTTCCCGAAATCTCCACTCATCCAACTACCTTCAACATCAAAGTTCGACGAACCCTCCTCGTCAATCGTCGAAAATCGACGTAAACCTCTTTTCTGATCATCTCGATATATCACACCACATACTAGCCTAAAAATCAAGATCTTTATACATAAATTCATCATTTTCTAAAAAAAATTGATTAAGCAATCTAAACTCAAAATTATGGTCATTGATTTTTGACTAATCTTTGATTTCTCACTGTATACTTCCCCCTTTAAAAATATTTATCCAGTATTTTCCCTTGAATCTACTTTTATAAATGAAGTGATACACATACAAATATTTTCCATTCAGAAATCAAATTCTAAATTGTTTAGGTGAGATGTTTTAGATTTTGATCAGGTTTTAAAACCAGTAAATTTTTGAACATAGCATTCCTTCCCTGTTCCCGGACATGCATTCCTATCTACACACATAAATATACAATAATATTTACCTTCATGCAAGAACTTATCATAACTATACTTCAAATATAATCACAACATTCAGATAACAGCTGATTCTAGTTTTAAATAGGTTAATTTTACTCACCTGCAAATGAAAGTAGAAGAACAGAGAAAGCCTATAAGAAAATCTGAAATTGCTACTTGATTCTTAAAGCTGAGGCTTGAAATTATAATTTGAATCTGAATTAAATCTCTACTTGATCTTTGAGTTGATCATGAACCCGATTTCGCAAAATAGAGTATGTTGAATTTACTTTGATATTCTTTTGGTTTACTTTGATCAGCATTTTTTTTCTCTTCAGGTTTTGATTTTGTTCTGGTTTCATTTCTCTCTTTGTTTTGTTTTTAGACAATCAACTGATAAAACAATCTGAAAGAGGAATACGGGGATGTTTTTACAACTTAATTTTCTCAATTATTAATTATTTTAAAAAAATGAAAAAATATAAAAGACACTTGTCATAGTCTATTATTAATTAACCTACATGTGCTTCTTATAAGCTTTAATAAATCAACACTTGTAATTATTTCATATTCATTTATTTAAAAAGATATTTAAATCTTTTATATTAATTAATAAATACATTTGTAAATTAATGGATGCTTTTCTAAAATTTATATAAATAAAATCTTTAAAGAAAAATAGAATATAAACCAATTTATAATCTAAATTAAATCATATATGATATATTTGATCCATTTTAAATGTAAATATAAAATGTTTGTGCTTATTTACTATTTAATAAACACTAACTTAATTTGTATAATTTTTTCTAAGGAAAACAAAATCTTTATATATATATATATATTCATTTAGATTGAAATTTAAATCTGAATTCAAATTTAATTTTAAATCTAACTTAATATCAATTCAAATAAATCGGAGATATCACATTCTACCCCCTTTAAATCTTTTCGTTACCGAAAAGGGACGAAGCCAGAATTAATTCAATACTTAGATAAATTTCTCTTTGAACCTTTTAAAACATTTTAAAATCTATATAATATTGTCAAAATAGTTTTATAAAAATATATTTTTATAACTCGATGTTTCAACAAGTCCAATTTCGTTCTCACAGAAATTCGGCCCTACGTTGATCAGGCGTAGGCCTGAAAATCTACAAGTACTTGGTAAACCCGTTTTCAACACCCAATGAAAATACTTGGAAAATAATTTTACTGAAAATATAGAAACCATTTTTGAAATCGAGGAAATATCTTTGGTGAGAATGCTTTGGAAATCATCACCCCCATCCATGGTCGCAGTTAACCCGATGGTTACGTTGCCATCCCGACAAAATCCATTGATAACTGTAGGCCTCCGTGCCCCTCGATTACACCATGGAATCCGCTACAGATCGTAGCTACAACTGAGGTTACATTGCTATCACAGCAAAAACCCATATAACTGTAGGCCTCGGCGCCCTCGAATTTCGCTGCCAAAAGAATGAAACTTCTCCACTCCACTTGACCATAGATTGCAGTCTACCAATGTTACGTTGTCTTCCCGGCAAAATCAAGCGTAGACTGTTGACACTCACCTCCATACGATTTCCGCTATGGTCCACACAGTAGATCGCAGCGACATCGAGTTACACTGTCGTCACACATAACCCAAATGCCTCTGTAAGCATCAGTGCCCTCGACTTTCGCTACCCAATAATCCTCAGGAACTAGTTTGTCCGGACTCCTCATAAGGTCAACTTTAGAACCCCCCCCCCCCTTAGAGGCTCAAGGCAGTATCAACCTATGGTACTCCTGAGAAGTTCATCCCAAGGGAGCGCCTTTTTCTCCAGAGTCATTTTCAAAACACTTTATACTATACACATATAGTATCTTCCAAATCATACACCTAGTATGAATCTCAAATAAATCTCCTTTCTCAAAATCGATTATCCCAAAATCGATAATTCTCAAATTAGGCCTTTTCCAAATTCCAAAATTGATTTTACCCAAAAATCAAAAAGCCTTTTCCAAATCCATAGGTTCCCAAAACCTTTTTCAAATCATTCTCACAAGATCCTTTATATATACGAGTAATATGGCACGTGCGATGCACGTGTGCGGAAGGAATTGGTGTTATAGAACACAGTTTCTAAGAATTTTTTTAACCATAAAAAAAGGACTCGATGAGTATAAAATGTTGTATTTTCCATGTGCATACATGCCAGATTAATCATTTATTAAAACAAAGAATGAGACTAAGTAATATACTGCAAAACATGAAGATCATGCGTTCATATATTTGTAGTTCGTTCTCAGCGACAAATGTATATATAATTACATGCAACATACACAATTTATTAACTTACATGATATGGTAAGTAATATACTGCATTTTAGTGTTTACTGCACTAAAATTAATGGTAGTTCTAAAGTTAAGAATTATACAGACCTACCAATAAGCTTGCACAAATACAAATGCTAGTTCAGGCTTCAACTCCTCCATATCAGCCATCTCAGTAGGCAATCAAGCTAATGTGCATGTCAACAAATATGGACTCCTCAAGATTTGATCACTTAAACTGGTTCACCTGCAAATCACTCCCACTTAAAAGGTTCGCTAGCTCAGTCAGATCTGAGCTCAACTCCTAGCAGCATCCCTAAATACATTCATGCAGCCTGGCCCTCAATGCACCTCATCATGCAACCACAGTACTCGTTTTGCCTCTTTTAATTGCTATATTTTCGTTGCCTACATCTACAGCTGATCCGCTCTGTTAATTGCTACTGCATATTCAGTTGCCTTTGACTTACAGCCCCCAACTGCGGTCAGCCCCTTCTAACTGCTACTGATGGATAGCTTAAGTCCGTATGGCATTACATATTCGTTGTTACACCTGAACATGGTACATCAGCAACACCTTGGCACACAGCATCAACACTGCCATTTTTAACCATAAGCATTTCTACATCTTTGTCCTCATGCTCGTCCACATTTTTAGTTCTGCTCTGTACGAACTGATCTGTTTGAAATTGTTGAGAATGAGCTTGACCATTGGTCGTTAAGCATCGTTGATCCAGTTCAGGTACAGATTCACTTAGATAGTCCTTTGAGATATGTAACTATGGTCTTGCATAACAGTGTTTGTTTACTGATCTGATATGATAGTATCTGCAAAATTATGCTGAGCTTTACCACAAATTTCTTGACTTCTTCATTTACCAACACATCCTATTCCACTGAATTTTACCAAACTGCCGGCTACTATTGATTTCTATATTTGTTTGAATACACTATAGTGGAAATTTGGATCAGTTCTTTACTTTCAGTTTTCACTGTAATGACCCGTATTTTTACGGATCGAAAGATTGTAAAACTGTCGACATTAAGTCGTTGATGTTGTTAAGTCGTTTAGAGTATGAGTCGACCAAAGTTTAAGTCGTGTTGAGTTATCTCGTGTGGTGCTTAGGTCGTATGAGAGTTAGGTTGAGTGGAGCGACCTATAGAAGTAACGACTTAAGTATGATTGGGCGAGTTAAGGGATTTGAGTTGAGCGACTTATAGGTTTGGAATGACCTAGGAATTAGATCGTGTAGGGGTTAAGTCGTATAGGAGATAGGTCGTGTGGAAGTTAGGTCGGTTGAGCGACCTAAGGTGTTGAGCGACCTAAGGTAGTGGAGCGACTTAAGGTAGTTAACAGGTTAAGGGTTCTAACGACCTAGTGGGGAGCGACCAATGTTGCTGAGTATATTTAGGTCGGAAGTGACCTAAGGCAGGATAACTATTTAGGTTAGTTAGCGACCTAAGATAGTGAGCGACCTATAGCAGTGGGCCGTGTCTAGTTAGGTCGTGAGCGACTTACGTTAGGTCGCGAGCGACTTAGTAGAGTTATGACCTATAGAGGTGAGTGAAATTAGGTCGTGGGACGACCTGTGATAGGTCGTAAGTCGACCAGGCGACTTAGGTAAGGTTGCGGCTGTGTTAGAGCGTTAGGTCGTAAGTCGTTAAGTCGCTAGACTGTGTATAGTTAGGTCGCGCACACGTGTTATGGCTTAGGTCGTTGATCTGTTAGGTCGTGGTGTTAGAGTTAGGTCGTATACTTGTTAGGTCGCGCGTATCTGTTAGGACGTGTGCATGTTTTAGGTCGCATAGTTGTTAGGTCGGCAGTGAGTTGGGTCGGGTATGTTGGTTAGGTCGTAGGTCTTTAGGTCGTTAGGTCGGAGGTTTTAGGTCGTTAGGTCGGCAACGACCTAGGGGCGAACGACCTAATTTTCAGCCTATAAATATACGCCCATTTCTTCACTTTTTGACACCGGATTTTGAAACGACGAAGTGCTACCATTTTGAGAGCTCGACTACAACACTTCTTCACTTCTTTTCTCCACTCTAATCTAGTGACTCCTTCCATCTAGATTGAAGATCAAATCGAAGATCCAAGAGCCAAAGTTGAAGATCTCCATCCATCAAAGAGAGATTTCATTGTTTGAAGCAGAGCTTTGGAGGATCAAGCTTGATTCTTTGCTGTCCAGATCTGAAGTTGGTTGTTTTTGAGGTGATTAGGTGATTCGGTGAGTGGTGGTTATCTCTCACACGGACCCAAAGGAGTATATTGGATCGGTGGTTTGTTTATGTGTTAAAGAAAGTGATTTCGTGCATTTTTCTCAAGTCTGCATGTAGATCTATTGTTCATGATGATTTTACACCTATTTTACTACATGTTCACTTATGCAAGTTTATTTACCGAGTTGTAGAAATATTGTTCATGATTCATGCTTGTTAGATTACATGTTAGATTTGGACTCTTTATTTACGAAATTGCCATTATTGTTATAACTGCTTATTTAGATCTTGTTTGAATGCTTGATTACTTGGATTAATGATTGATTTGATTGATTAGTTGATTGATGATTTGATTTGGACAAGTTGGTCAAAGATGATTCAAAAGCTAAGTGGAAAGGCTCTTGAATAAGGAAAGCTACTTGTGGCATATGAAGCGGATGTTGAAGCTCATATGGATAGATTTGATGATGATGTTGAGATGGGACTTTGCCATGATGCGATGAGGCAAACCATGATGTTGAGATAGGACTTTGCTATGATGCGATGAAGCAAAGTATGATGTGAGAAAGCCTTGGTTTAATCCAGACGGGATCATCCCAAGCATGTTGATAACTCGGTGATGCGGTCCGGGTTTGTGGATAATGGTTAGCTTGAGAGGCACTTGAGCTCGTATGGGAATAGTCATCGAGGAGGATGACTAGAAGGCTGAGATTTCATTATTGTTGAAGGTTCTAGCATGCTCAAAGCAAGAGTACGTTGGGACGGGTCACGATGACGTTCCAAGCACGGGTCACGATGACGTGCTAGTACTCTGGGCAGATGCGATAGTCCTAGGCACGGGTCACGACGACGTGCGGAGCTATGTCTAGAACCGGGGTTACCATTAGCCCTTGGCAGGCGGTCATTCAACTAACGGGGAAATCAAGGCAATGATAACAGTGATAGTCAGAGACATGGATGTTTGGATGTTTGGTTGTATCGTCACTTGGGTCAAGAGCGATGTTTTCAGGGTGCTTATCTGATCTTGGTTTAGGCCTTGGGGGTTTGTACTTGGAAAACGGCGACCTTGACTCGAGTGATAATTACTTTGCTTTGAATGTCTGAATTACTATGTTTACTTCTGCTTAGTGTGTCTGGGGGCTATCACTGTAGAAAGAGGTGGAGTGGGATGGTTGGGTTCCTATTCCTTTGTACCCTTTATGCTCTTTTGGTATGTTTGATAGTTGATTTACTGCTCACTAAGACTTTTGTCTGACTCAAGGTTTTATGTTTAACTCTTATTACCTTGGGCTGTTCATCCATGTTGGGATGGGCAGACTAGGTAGCAGGTGACAGGTGCTGTTCTTAGTGACTAACGCTGTTGATGACGAAGACGAGCTGGAGGCTTTTGCATATTGTTTTCTTACTATATGTACTGGGTATTCCGCTGTTTGTATGGTTCTCTGAGTGTTATGTAGTGAGGCTTGATGTATTGGCTATTCAGATGTTTGTATCAAATTGTTATGAGCTTATGATGAGACTTCTGTTCTATAGAGCTTCACTATGTATACTTTCTATTGTATTTTATCCATGCGCTGTGAGTAATACGATAGGCTATTCTGTGTTTACCTTACCCTGACTATCGTCCATGGTTGCCTGGCACACTTTCAGCGCACCATTTCCTTGTTTCCGTGCGGGAGTCATGGGCGGTCGTCGCATTTGGTATCAGAGCTTTGGTTAATCGATTTTAGCCAACGCTCGCTGACATAACTACGTATGAGAGACGTAATTGTAATTTTAATGGATGATTACTATATATAATATAGTAGTTTACAAGGATTTGAACTCCTTATGCAGTTGTTTCTCAAGGTGTTCTAAGTCATTCCTTTTTGTAGATATTAAGGATGAGTCGAAGAGGGAGACCGGCTGCTAAGGAAGTCCGTGCTGCTGAAGGAGTTGCTGATTATGCTTCTATGTTCGAGGCTATGATGACTTCGATCATGAGAAGGATGCCAGCTCCGGGGCCATCAGTAGATGTTGGAGTTCAGGTTCAGGCCCCAAGACCAGTGGATTTTGCTAAGTTGTGTAAGGACTATACTGCTCTTGGAGGAAAAGTTTTCTTGGGAACAGAATCAACCATAGAAGTTCAGAGATGGATTGATGCTTGTAGAAGGATCTTTGGTGATTTGGGAATTGAGGATGCAACTAAGAGGAAGCTTGCATCAAGACAGCTTCAGGGGAGAGCTTCTGATTGGTGGAACTCTATCACCATTGATACTCCGGAAGAAGAAATTGCTTGGGAGCAATTCCAAGTTAGATTTAAAGCTAAGTTCATTTCTACAGCTCAGAAATCCATTCTGTTTAAGAAGTTTGTGGAACTCAAGCAAGGTGGAAGACCAGTTCTTGAGTATGTTTTTGAGTTTGAAGCTTTGTCCAAGTATGCCCGGTCGTATATTGAATCCCCTTATCAGAAGAATGAGAAGTTTGTGACAGGCTTGGAAACTTATCTTGAGAGACATTTGGTGGATCATCTGGACGATCCGTTTGAGAAGCTTGTGGAGAAAGCTCTCAGGCACGAGAATCTTTTTCCTAAGGAAGGATCTGTTGTTTCTATGGCCAAGGAGCAAGGTGGAAACAAGAAGAGAAAGCAGCAGCAGCAGAAGGGTAAGGATGGCCAGAAGAAGCCGAAGGGTGAAGTGATCTGCTACAACTGTCGGCAGAAGGGTCATCTCTCCAGAGATTGCAAGAATCAAAGGTGCCGGTGAAGTGCCACAACTGCGATAAGCTGGGGCATATCAAGAGGAATTGTCCAGAACCGAGGAAGGACAAGCAGATTGTGCAAGCTTATGCTTTGGGGGCTGTGCCATCATCTTTGAAGGCTCCTACTGCTGAAGAAAAGGGAAAGAGTGTGGTGGTTCAAGGTACTCTTTCCATTTGTGGTGTTCCAGTTAGAGTGTTGTTTGATACTGGAGCGTCGCATTCCTTTGTTTGTAGTGAAATTGTAGGCCGGTTGGATTTGGAACCGGATATTGTTGATAGACCATTGGTGGTGACTAATCTAGTTGGGGGTTCGTCTTGTTTGTGTATGGTATGCCGTGGTCTAGTTGTATCGAGTCATGATTGCTCTTTTGTTTGTGATTGTTTTGTTCTGAACTTTGCGGGGTTCGGAATTATTTTGGGTATGGACTGGCTTAGGAAGTATGCGCCAAGGGTTGATTGTAAGAGGCTGGAGGTGACAGTCGAGAATGTGGAGGGGCGAAAGGTTGTGATACGATGTAAGCATGAAGAAGGCGTCTTCATGGGCTTCATGTATTCGCTGGTTGTTCCACGGGATGGACTGTCATCGGTGCCTATTGTGAATGGATTTGAGGATGTCTTTGACGAGGTCAAAGGGTTACCGCCGCATAGAGAGATCGAGTTTCGTATCGATCTAGTTGAAGGAGCCAAACCAGTGGTGATACCTCTTAGGCGAGTGGCGCCTAGGGAACAGCAAGAGTTGAAGGTGCAAGTTGATGACCTTTTACAGAAAGGATTCATTCGGCGTAGCGTGTCCGAATGAGGTGCACCAGTTGTGTTCTCAACCAAAGCGGATGGATCGTTGTGGTTGTGTGTGGATTATCGTGAGCTGAATAAAGTGACTAAGAAGAACAAGTATCCATTGCCAAGAATAGATGACTTGTTTGATCAGCTTCACGAAGCTAAGGTGTTTTCTCAGATGGATCTGGCAACAGGATTTCACCAGTTGAGAGTGGCAAAGGATAGTGTTCCGAAGACTGCTTTTAGGACACCATCCGGTTTTTATGAGTGGATGGTAATGCCGTTTGGATTGACCAATGCACCAGCATATTTTGTGAATCTTATGAATAGAGTATTCAGGGATCAGTTGAACAAGTTTGTACTTGTGTTAGTGGATGATATTTTGATTTATTCCAGAACTGAAGAGGAGCACAAGACACACTTGCGGATTGTTTTGGAAATCTTGCGGAAACATCAGCTGAAGGCTAAGTTTTCGAAGTGTCACTTTTGAAAGAGTGAAGTGAGGTTCTTAGGCCATGTTATCTCTGGAAATGGAATAGCGGTTGATCCCGCCAAGGTGGTAGCGATCCAGGATTGGGTTAGACCTAAGAATGCATCTGACGTGAGAAGTTTTCTTGGATTAGCAGGATATTATCGTCGATTTATCAAAGACTTTTCCAAGATAGCTGCACCATTAACAGGATTGATGAAAAAGAACCAAGAGTTCAGATGGGATGCTAAGTGTGAGCAAGCTTTCGTAATCTTGAAAGAGCAACTGACAAGTGCTCCTGTTTTGACTATTCCAAGTGGGAATGATGAGATGGTGGTATACACCGATGCATGTGGTACTGGACTTGGAGCAGTGCTGATGCAGAAGGATAAAGTTGTTGCGTATGCAAGTCGACAACTAAAGCCGCATGAAAGAAATTATCCGACTCACGATTTGGAGTTAGCGGCGATAGTTTTTGCTCTGAAGATGTGTAGACATTATCTATTGGGAGTTCGATTCGAGTTGTTTACAGATCATAAGTCGTTGAGGTATCTTTTCTTCCAAAAAGATTTGAATCTTCGGCAGCAACGATGGCTAGAGTTTTTGGCATCATATGATTTTGGTATAGCATATACTCCGGGGAAAAGGAAACGTAGTGGCAGATGCGTTAAGTCGAAGACATGCAGGTTTGGGAGCCATGTTTTCAGATTGGAAGAATCTCGAGTATTTGGCTGGATTTGACTTCAGGCCTAAATGTGAATTGGAACCTGAGATGTTGGCAAACTTATCAATAAGACCGACTCTTGTGGAAAGAATTGGCGAGAGCCAAAAGCGAGACGATAAGCTTGTCAAGATTATCCGCGATTTGGAATCTGGATTGAATCCAGAAAAGGATAAAGGATTTGAAGTCGATCGAGAGGGTTGGCTTCGGAAACAAGGACGACTAGTTGTTCCCAATATAGATGAATTGAGGGATGAAGTTCTAAAAGAGAGTCATCGCTCGAAGTTGACAATTCATCCAGGTGGAAATAAGATGTATCGGGATATGAAAAGGACTTACTACAGGGAAGGTATGAAGAAGGATGTTGGAAATTTTATTTCCAAATGTATGAACTGCCAGTTGGTAAAAGCTGAGCAGAAGAAGCCCAGTGGATTGCTTCAGCCATTGGAAGTTCCTACGTGGAAGTGGGAGCAAATATCGATGGATTTTATCGATGGTCTACCTAGAACCAGGGCAGGGAATGAAGGGATTTGGGTCATTGTAGATCGTTTGACTAAGAGTGCAAGATTCATTCCTGTTCGATCAACTAGGACTGCATCGAAATTGGCTGAGTTGTATGTTAAGTGGATAGTTCGATTCCATGGTATTCCAAAGAGTATAGTGAGTGATCGAGACCCATTGTTCACTAGTGGATTTTGGAAGAGCTTCCAGGAAGTTTTGGGAACCGAGTTGTGTTTGAGTACAGCTTATCACCCCCAGACAGATGGTCAAACCGAGAGAGTCAACTGAGTTTTGGAAGATCTCCTTAGAGCTTGTGTTTTAGATTTCGGAGGATCATGGGAAGATCATCTTCATTTGGTGGAATTTGCATATAATAACAGTTATCAGTCAAGCACTGGTATGGCACCATATGAGGCATTGTACGGAAGGCCGTGTAACTCTCCGACATGTTGGTTGGAAACAAGAGAAAAGTTGATACTTGGTCCAGAAATGATTCGACAGACTTCAGATTGCATAGAAATCATTCGGTGACGAATGAGGGCAGCCCAAGATCGTCAGAAAAGTTATGCCGATAAGCGTCGTAAGGATTTGGAATTCGACGTAGGCAGTATGGCTTTCGTGAAGGTTTCTCCACTGAAGAATGTTATTCGATTCGGGAAGAAAGGAAAATTGACTCTGAGATTTGTTAGACCGTTCCCGATCATCGAGCGAATTGGAAAGCTTGCTTATAAGTTGGAATTACCAGAGAAGATGTCGGGTGTGCACAATGTTTTTCATGTATCGTATCTACGGAGGTATGTGCACGACCCAAGTACAGTGGTTTCTGCTGATAGCTGTGAAGATTTAGAAGTTGATCCAGTTGTTAGAAGACCTCGTAAGCTGCTTCGTGTTGTGGAAACTGACACGAAACAGCTTAGGAGGAAGTCGGTCAAGTTGCTCAAGGTACAATGGAGTGATGATGTTAACGACTGTACGTGGGAGGAGGAAGAGAGGATGAAGGCAGCTCATCCTGAAATCTTCGAGGTATGACCCTAAGGTGTCGTGACATCCCACGACATTGTAACTTGTTCTAATCTTAGAATTCTGCATGCTGGGTTAGTAATTGGATGTATGGTTTGTTGGTTACTATGGATGGTAGGCATGCAGAATAGTTTTGGTTGCTCTTGTCTGTTTGGAATTTCGGGGATGAAATTCCTAAGGGGGAGAGAATGTAACGACCCGTATTTTTACGGATCGAAAGATTGTAAAACTGTCGACATTAAGTCGTTGATGTTGTTAAGTCGTTTAGAGCATGAGTCGACCAAAGTTTAAGTCGTGTTGAGTTATCTCGTGTGGTGCTTAGGTCGTATGAGAGTTAGGTTGAGTGGAGCGACCTATAGAAGTAACGACTTAAGTATGATTGGGCGAGTTAAGGGATTTGAGTAGAGCGACTTATAGGTTTGGAACGACCTAGGAATTAGATCGTGTAGGGGTTAAGTCGTATAGGAGATAGGTTGTGTGGAAGTTAGGTCGGTTGAGCGACCTAAGGTGTTGAGCGACCTAAGGTAGTGGAGCGACTTAAGGTAGTTAACGGGTTAAGGGTTCTAACGACCTAGTGTGGAGCGACCAATGTTGCTGAGTATATTTAGGTCGGAAGCGACCTAAGGCAGGATAACTATTTAGGTTAGTTAGCGACCTAAGATAGTGAGCGACCTATAGCAGTGGGCCGTGTCTAGTTAGGTCGTGAGCGACTTACGTTAGGTCGCGAATGACTTAGTAGAGTTATGACCTATAGAGATGAGTGAAATTAGGTCGTGGGTCGACCTATGATAGGTCGTAAGTCGACCAGGCGATTAGGTAAGGTTGCGGTTGTGTTAGAGCGTTAGGTCGTAAGTCGTTAAGTCGCTAGGCTGTGTATAGTTAGGTCGCGCACACGTGTTATGGCTTAGGTCGTTGATCTGTTAGGTCGTGGTGTTAGAGTTAGGTCGTATACTTGTTAGGTCGCACGTATCTGTTAGGACGTGTGCATGTTTTAGGTCGCATAGTTGTTAGGTCGGCAGTGAGTTGGGTCAGGTATGTTGGTTAGGTCGTAGGTCGTAGGTCTTTAGGTCGGAGGTTTTAGGTCGTTAGGTCGGCAACGACCTAGGGGCGAACGACCTAATTTTCAGCCTATAAATATACGTCCATATCTTCACTTTTTGACACCGGATTTTGAAGCGTCGAAGTGCTGCCATTTTGAGAGCTTGACTACAACACTTCTTCACTTCTTTTCTCCACTCTAATCTAGTGATTCCTTCCATCTAGATTGAAGATCAAATCGAAGATCCAAGAGCCAAAGTTGAAGATCTCCATCCATCGAAGAGAGATTTCATCGTTTGAAGCAGAGATTTGGAGGATCAAGCTTGATTCTTTGCTGTCCAGATCTGAAGTTGGTTGTTTTTGAGGTGATTAGGTGATTCGGTGAGTGGTGGTTATCTCTCACATGGACCCAAAGGAGTATATTGGATCGGTGGTTTGTTTATGTGTTAAAGAAAGTGATTTCGTGCATTTTTCTCAAGTCTGCATATAGATCTATTGTTCATGATGATTTTACACCTATTTTACTACATGTTCACTTATGCAAGTTTATTTACCGAGTTGTAGAAATATTGTTCATGATTCATGCTTGTTAGATTACATGTTAGATTTGGACTCTTTATTTACAAAATTGCCATTATTGTTATAACTGCTTATTTAGATCTTGTTTGAATGCTTGATTATTTGGATTAATGATTGATTCGATTGATTAGTTGATTGATGATTTGATTTGGACAAGTTGGTCGAAGATGATTCAAAAGCTAAGTGGAAAGGCTCTTGAATAAGGAAAGCTGCTTGTGGCATATGAAGCGGATGTTGAAGCTCATATGGATAGATTTGATGATGATGTTGAGATGGGACTTTGCCATGATGCGATGAGGCAAACCATGATGTTGAGATAGGACTTTTCTATGATGCGATGAAGCAAAGTATGATGTGAGAAAGCCTTGGTTTAATCCAGACGGGATCATCCCAAGCATGTTGATAACTCGGTGATGTGGTCCGGGTTTGTGGATAATGGTTAGCTTGAGAGGCGCTTGAGCTAGTATGGGAATAGTCGTCGAGGAGGATGACTAGAAGGCTGAGATTTCATCGTTGTTGAAGGTTCTAGCATGCTCAAAGCAAGAGTACGTTGGGACGGGTCACGATGACGTTCCAAGCACGGGTCACGATGACGTGCTAGTACTCTGGGCAGATGCGATA
Organism: Allium cepa; assembly: GCA_030765085.1. Taxonomy (NCBI): domain Eukaryota; kingdom Viridiplantae; phylum Streptophyta; class Magnoliopsida; order Asparagales; family Amaryllidaceae; genus Allium; species Allium cepa. The sequence continues at coordinate 596,724,419 of CM060928.1, forward strand.
GTCCTAGGCACGGGTCACGACGACGCACGGAGCTATGTCTAGAACCGGGGTTACCATTAGCCCTTGGCAGGCGGTCATTCAACTAACGGGGAAATCAAGGCAATGATAACAGTGATAGTCAGAGTCATGGATGTTTGGATGTTTGGTTGTATCGTCACTTGGGTCAAGAGCGATGTTTTCAGGGTGCTTATCTGATCTTGGTTTAGGCCTTGGGGGTTTGTACTTGGAAAACGGCGACCTTGACTTGAGTGATAATTACTTTGCTTTGAATGTCTGAATTGCTATGTTTACTTCTGCTTAGTGTGTCTGGGGGCTATCACTGTAGAAAGAGGTGGAGTGGGATGGCTGGGTTCCTATTCCTTTGTATCCTTTATGCTCTTTTGGTATGTTTGATAGTTGATTTACTGCTCACTAAGACTTTTGTCTGACTCAAGGTTTTATGTTTAACTCTTATTACCTTGGGAAGTTCATCCATGTTGGGATGGGCAGACTAGGTAGCAGGTGACAGGTGCTGTTCTTAGTGACTAACACTGTTGATGACGAAGACGAGCTGGAGGCTTTTGCATATTGTTTTCTTACTATATGTACTGGGTATTCCGTTGTTTGTATGGTTCTCTGAGTGTTATGTAGTGAGGCTTGATGTATTGGCTATTCAGATGTTTGTATCAAATTGTTATGAGCTTATGATGAGACTTCTGTTCTATAGAGCTTCACTATGTATACTTTCTATTGTATTTTATCCATGCGCTGTGAGTAATACGATAGGCTATTCTGTGTTTACCTTACCCTGACTATCGTCCATGGCTGCCTGGCACACTTTCAGCGCACCATTTCCTTGTTTCCGTGCGGAAGTCATAGGCGGTCGTCACATTCACCATATGCCAACACTATAAAGCTTGATATCTATATGTAATCATCTCTGAGAATGACACATCATGAATAATCATCTCATACCAAAAACTAAGCCATTTAGACTGAAGTAATAATTTTTCAAGAAGAGAAAACGCAAAGAAGCACGGTAACCTCAAGTAATTTTACGTGAATCATCAAGTTTCAGCATATCCAGTTGCTTTATTAATTTTACTTGAATCATCCAAGCATTAGATGAATTGCAAATACTAATTACACAAATCATCAAACAGTTACTGTGCAATATGTAAAGCTTATATAGTTAAAGGAAAAACAATGATAATCAATATATAAAAAACAAATTAAAATAGCACCATGCACAAAAATCAATACCAACGAAAAAGGACATGATGAGAAAAAAGAAGATAGGTAGAAATATTACATTACTTGTTTGTTGGAACTAACCTTCGATCTTATGTTGTACATTATTTTGCTGGATCTAAATCTCGACGCTAATTCCTCCTGATCCTGCAAAAGCAAACTTAGTAATTGAATTCTATGAAGGGAAAACCGAAACCACGAAAGCTACTGCAGAATTTTGAGTTTTGATTAGGGAATAGAAAAATGCGATGTAGCTTCTGCAGTTAACAAAATACGTGGGTTAGGTATGTAAAACGTGAGCAGAAAAATGACAAAAATGTCCTCTATGTACTTAACTAATTAATCATATCTTTTGCGTGGATAATATAATAATCATCATCATCTTAGCCTTGACTCAGGTATAAAATCATGAATGATCATATAAATTATTTAACCTTGACTGAAACTGCAAGTTTATTGTATATATACTTACTTTGATGTTGCTTGTAACAAAAGAGATTTAAAATAATTATTAGAATGCAGTATACAAATGAGAAGTTTCGACAACTGCAAGGTACACTTGTATGCATGTATGTTATAGTTTTTCCAGTACAAAAGCAATATAACAAAACTAACATGGCACATGTACGGTGTATGAATGGGTAAACATAGGCTTGTTGGCTTTGTGATTATCCCAATGATAAAATTTAAAGGAAATCAAGAAAACACATACATGGAAGCTACAAAAAAGCATACTTACCAATTAAATTTGGTATAACACCACATTTTCATGTTGCATCAGGTCATAGGAGGGGGTATGGTGGATATATAAAAAAAATATGAACAAAATTAAGCATAACCGTTACAGGTTAATTAAAAAAACAAAATAGTGATATGCATTCCTATCTATGTGACATACAATGATACCAATTTGAGTAGCTGATAGAATCTGCTCATTAGCCTCACTTAGTGTTGCTACATCTCGGCCCAAAAGAATCGTAAGGTTTTGCAAGATATAGGGAATAATGCATAATTCTCCAAAATATAAAAAAGGCATAAGTGGACAAAATTTGCTATAACAAATTATTTTATTCGCATCTTACAATTACAAAATGTATGGTCATGAATGATTTGCAAATCATATTGAACCAACTGTCTGAAGTTGGTTACAATTAGCCTGCAAGAATCTTTATATAATGGTGCTTTGTAATGACATAGGGGGACAGAAAATTAAATGAAACATCTTCTGTATAAAATATTTCTTCTCTGTCTTACTCTTTTTTCATCTTCTCCTTCTTTCTCTCTTATTCTCTTCCATATTTTATCAAACAAACATTGTACCCGTATCTGAATCTTGCGAAACTTTAAAAATCAATCACTGGATTAGATTTTGTAAGTAGATTATCAGAATCTTTACACAGCTGCTGTTAATTTCAAGAGCCTGCAATTGTCTGCAACTGTCTTCCATTCATTCCGCTTCTGAAAATGAAGTGCTCAGTTTATCCATCAGACTATAACATAAAACTGCCAAATATATCCTTGTGGCTACATATAATTCTATCATCGGTATGTCCTAAAATATAAATAAGAAATCATATGAATGAAATCATAAAGCTTGAGATGGATATTATTACTGTAAAGGGGAAAAAATCTAAACACTGGATGCAAAATGAAGAGACCTCAAACATTCAGTTGCTGTAGATTAACCTGAGGGAAGTGGTAGAGGAACAATTCTAGAATACATATAAATTGAATTTTTACATTGCCATTAGCCTTCTTATTTAGGAGGATAGTAATTCAGAGATTTTTGTTAACATTATTTTCATAAATTTTCCAAGCCCAGACAAATTAGGAATAAAATACATTTCTAAACAAATTCACTGTATCTTTTTTGCAATTTTTAAACTGTGTAGTGAATTTAACAAAAAACTACAAACCCTGATTAGAAATAAATACTCTTTCTAAAAGGTAAATTTTTTAGAATTTTAACGTTTTATACATGGTTGTTCAATTGTTGATGTGACGTCGTTGAACTGACTTAGATGCCTAATTTTTTGCTGTTTATTGCATTGCTTCACCGGAATCTGACGAACCTTTGCCTGAATATGCTCGATTCTGCCCCAAATGATTCGCAAAGGTTTATCGTTTGAGATTATCAACTCCACTAGGATGTTGGCGTAAAAGTCTACTTTGCCTTAGATTCAAGTTTGATGGTAAGTGGTGCTTTCGAGTTCTGATAAGATGAATAAAATATAGGTAATGTGGTAGGAGATGAGAGATGAGGAGGAAATGTCTTGGTTGTAGTTGTTCGAAAGTGATAACTCATGGGAAAATGTGAACGTGGAGTCGTGTGCAATTAGTATGCGGGTGGGGACAATGACGGAAATGTACAGAAGTGATGTTATAACTTTGATATCCATAAGGGATGTTTTCGGAAATGCCAAAAAGGCTTCACTTTGACCGGCTTACCAAAGGTTTTGCTTTATAGTATAGATATATAGATATATAACCTTGAAAAATCTTAGGGTAATTTCAAACTTGTATAAAACCCTTTTTATACATCAAACTCTTTCAAAAATCTTTTCCTTCTTGCAATAGATTCAACAAGGGAAGATTTATCTTACATAAAATATATATATATATATATATAACTTTGTTTATCAAATATTCAAATTTGATTACTCTATAAAGTCACATACCAAATTACTTACTTCCATAAAGTAAATGTTTACCATAGAAATCTCCAATTTCCACTTTACTTCATCATATATTTCACAAAGTATATTTTTACTTCAAAAACCATTTCACATTTCTTATCCACAAATTCTCGGTGTCAATTTTATTCAATCCCGTATGATGTACACATATCATCCGTACGCTATACCAATCTGATTGCTCACTCGATCACACAATTTCATTTCCGAACTAGTATCTCCCACCCAACTTCCTAGTGCGGACTCAGATCTGGTTTCTTGATCAGAAACCGTCATTCTCCTTGCATAGCCATAACTATGATGGAGAATATCTAGAACCAACCAACAATCCATATTTAGGTTCGCCATCGAAAATCGAGTCGAAAATCCAAACTCGGATCGATATAATTATTTCGAAATTCTATGCTCGAATTTGGATCAAATCACTATGCGAATAGAATAATATACGTACATCCTACGTATTTATCTTCATTGATTATTAATCAAATCAATTCTCTTTTCCAGTCACATTCACTTAAATTTCTATCCACTTATACACAATTGCTTTAATCCCTATTTGGATTATCACTTTAATTTTTACCTTAGTTGGGTATTTAATCAATAACAGTTTGAACTCTGACCAGTTTATTTTTAGAAAATAGTTTGGAAATTCAAAAAAAATACGTAAGTAGTTGAAAAATAATAATTATTTTGTAAAATAGGTAAGTAACTGTAAAATAGTTGGAAAATAATCAAATAGTTATTAAATAGGCAGATAATTGCAAAATAGTTGTAAAATAGCAATAAGTTATAAAACAGTTGAAAAACAGTAATTAGTTTATAGAACAATTGAAAAAAATTGTAAATAGTTCCAAAATAATTGTAAAATAAGTATAAGATAGTTTAGCTTTAAAAGGAGAGATTGTATAGTAAGTAGTTTGGAAAGATAGATTTGTATTAAAATAATTTATTTTTGAAAAATAGTCTAGAGTCAAACTGTTCAATTCCCAACCTCCATTTCCAATCAATTTAAATTTCCACTTCCATTTAAATCGACTCAGTACCAAATTAAATAACTTCAATTTCCATTAAAATTGACTTAACCCTAAATTAAAGTTTAATTAATCCTCAATTCCTTTTCTAAATTCAAATCAAATTCCATTTGAATTTGAACTCATTCAACTTTAATTTCATTTCAAATTAATCTAATTCAAATTTTCCATATAAACTTTTAAACTTATCCATCTTCAATCACAATGCTAATTAATTCAAATCAAATTTAATTTGAACTAATTCAATTTCCAAATTTAAACCATCCCAAATTATATAAATTCGAGTTAAATTTTTAAATGTTAATTTAATCCTTTAAATCAAATCAATTTATATCTTTAAACCATTTAATTCTGAATCCAAATTTCATTTCAAACTTATTTCAAAGTTCAAATAATAATTCAAATCTTTTTAAACAACTAAATCTTTGAAATTTAATTTATCATCAAATTTCAATTTTGAAACCAAACCTTTGAAGTTTTATCTTAAACATTCAAATATTAAGTCCAAAATGATTCCACTTTATCTTAATAATGGATAGATTACCACACCCCATTTCTTTATTCATTTGAACAAATCCAATTTCAGCTTAAAGATTATTAGTAACAACAGGATGGTATTATTCAAATTATTTTAAAACATTCATCCATTTCCAATTTCCAGATCTCAAACCCATTTTGAGATCGCACAAACTCCCTATTCAAATTAACCATTTAACTTTCCAAGTTAAATCCCGATTTCATCTTGAACTTTCCAAATCAGGTTGTTCATTAACTTATTTAACTTCCCCCCAAGTTAAATTCAATTTACTTAATCCAGTCAATCTTACTCAATTTGAATTCCCAATTCAAATTTTAAATTTCACATTAATAATCTTCCCACTTATTAAGTTCAAAAACTTATCACTTTGGGTATCACATCTCATTCCAAATTTAAAACTTAACATTTAGAGTTTATTTCAAACCATCTTTGATATTATGTGTATTCCTCACATATATACATATTTTCTTCTTAGCCCACCAATCCGAATTTTAAAATTTAAACCACCCTTGGTTTTAATTCAAAACAAATTCTTTTAAAGTTTACAAACAACTTCTTATTCTAAAATAAGATTATATTCAAAATAGTTTGAATAATATTATTTCCTTTACACACCAAGTTATCCTTAAATTTTAGACCACCTTTGATTTTTAATTCAAAACAAATTTCATTAAATTTCCAAACAACTCTTGTTTGAAATAGGACATTTTCATTCAAATATATAAATAACATTTCTTTATCACTTTGAATAATATTTTCAAACTACTGGACCTAGATTTAAAACTTCACAATTTAAACCATCTTCGGTTCCAATTTATAAGTCATACCTACTCAAATGTTTTACTTCCTTAAAACATTCCATTTTGCTTACTCATTAACACACATTTCATTGTTAAACACAACGATCATTTATGATAATAACCAAGATTATCATATCTGGAAACCAATTCATTCTTATCTTATTCTAAAATTCCTTTCTAAATTCAAGATTTAAATTTTAGTTTGAATCCATTTCAAACTTATCTTTTATCTACTTTCAGTTTGGTTGTATTTCTATTATCACTAAATTCAATTCCGGTAATTTAACAACCAATTTCCTTAATAATTATTAGAAAGAAACATGGCTTTATATATCAAAATACATTCTTATATAAAACCATTTAAAAGTCTTTATATAAGAAAATAACAAGTACGCTCTCAAATATATATATATATATACACACACACACACTCAACTCATTTTAGGGTATCACTTACCCTATCCTTAATGAGTAATCCCACCAGAGCCAAGGTTCTCGCATAACCTTCAGCTCTGATACCAAATGTAACGACCCGAAATTTTCGATCTATAAAATTCCAGATAGTTAGGAAAAGAAGAAAAGAGAAAGAAGAAAAGAAGAACAGAAACACCAACATCTCACATTTGCAGCGGACAAAATATAATATCAAATAAAATAACAGTTTTACAAAGAAGAACCGTATCAGTACATTTACATTTATATTTTATACATCATAGTTACAACCATTACAAATCACTGGATAGTTTTAAAACAACATGTCCTATGATATATACACCAATACTACACACAGCGAAAAACGCTACATACGTTCCTGCCATCCAGCTCGCCTCCTGAACTCCAGAACTACCTTACCTGAAAAGCTGTAATACTCGGTCTAACCCGAGCATTGCATCAAAGTAACACCCAAGTCAGGCTGCAAACCAGCATGAGTAAACCCATCTAACATGGAATACAACAGCATAAAACATACATAAAACCCGAGTAACTCATATCAGTTTTACAAATTCACAAGTTTGGTAGACAACACTTATTACACACAAAAATCTCTAAGTATCGAACTTAGATTAAATGGTTCAATTCACTTAAAGCATTCCATTCCAGCCAATTGATTTCACATATCAAATCTGTTCAGGATTATTAAATTACAAGTCGAAGTGGATTCGGGTATTTACTAATACCAAATTCCGGTCTCTTCGAATTCAATGCCATCTTAACCCACGTTATTCAGGTGAAACACAATTCAACCTTTAATCACAAGGTCTCATTTTTACACAGCTATTCATCATCTACAGATAATCACAAAATCACTGTTCAAAACAAGCATATCATATCATAAATAATTCATATCAGAAATATCAACCAATCATTTATAAGGAAGATTAATTATTTACCCGATCTTAATTAAACCAAATTAATTACGTTAATCACTTCCAATCTTGCTACTTAACAAAAATTAATTACAAACCATTAATTAATCATTCCCTAATTATCCTCTCTAATTCTATTAAGTAATTAGCCTTTTATTAATTTACCATATTCATTAATCAACCTTGATTAATCACATTCAGTAATTAATTTCCTTAATTACTTTCATCAATTAATTAACCACTTAATTAATGAATCCTTTAATTACTTATACCGAATAATTAACACTTAATTATTTCCACTAAGTAATTTTCTTTAATCCCTTTCCATCAAATAATTACCCATTAATTAATTACAGCCTGTAATTATCCATTAATTACTTCATTTAGTAATTACACTTCATTAATTTCCTTAAGTAATTATACTTAGTCCTAACTAATCCTTGATTAAGTTCCCTTAATTAATAAATCCTTTAGTTAATTACCTAAGTAATTAAGCCTTATTTACTTACATTAAGAATTTATCCACTAATTAATCATCTTGACTAATGATATTAGGTAGTTACTCTCCTTAAATTACTTCCATTTAGCAATTATTCAACAGCTACACTAAGTGATTATACTTTTAATTAAGTAACTATTACTTGAATAATTTACCTTTATTTGTTGGCAAATTTTTTTAATCACAAATTAATTAACCTTAAGTTTTTATTTAATTAATCCGTAATTAATCGCATCAGTAAATCTTTAAATTACTTGGGTTGATTAATTAACCCTTAATTATTAATAAATCTTTTAATCATAAATATCTTTAATAAATTACACAAGTTAATAACTTGTATATAATTCTTTCAACCCAAGTTTAAATAATTATATAACATTAACGTTAAAATTTTGCTATGGGAAACTTGCTTTGAAAACTCGTGCATCATCTTCTTTAGAACTAGGTAATTGCCGAATTTGAATCTTGCAAAATAGTTTGACCAAAGTTACTGATTTAAGCCTTGGATCAATACGCTAAATTTCCACGGCTACGACCCAGACCTTAAACTTTGATCACTCTCTCGAGCCCAAGCCCTTACTACTTCGAGTTACCTACGAGATCACTTCGAGACAAAACCTAGTTACAAGCTTTCTTCCCAAATTCACAAACTCAGCTATGTCGATATGCACAATGCACATGTGCACATGTCCCGATCATCAGACCACCTCCCTTCCTCGCCATGATCACCAGCAAGTCGACGACTATCTCCTTGACTCACCTGACCCTCAAACTCCGGTGATTCCCTAGTAGCGTGAATTTGAACATAGCGACCCAAACTGGAACCACTACATCGACAGGAAACCCTCTTAGCACTCGCCTCCGACCATCGGGTCACCTATCGACCAACCCAAAACTGCCCCACATCACGATGAGACTATTCCTCCACAAGCGATTCTCTCTGGCTAACCATCGACATCATAATGTCATGGCAACCTCATCGCCTCAAAGCTTCACGAAAACCCTAGATTTCCCTTTCCTGCCTTCCCTAGCCATCTAAAAATCACAAGGACAATTTTCCCGAAATCGCCACTCATCCAACTACCTTCAGCATCAAAGTTCGATGACCCCTCCTCGTCTATCATCGAAAATCGACGTAAACCTCTTTTATGATCATCTCGATATATCACACCACATACTAGCCTAAAAATCGAGATCTTTATACCTAAATTCATCATTTTCTAAAACAAATTTGATTAAGTAATCTAAACTCAAAATTATGGTCATTGATTTTTGACTAATCTTTAATTTCTCACTGTACACTTCCCTTTAAAAACATTTGTCCAGTATTTTCCCTTGAAACTACTTTTATAAATAAAGTGATACACATACAAATATTTTCCATTTAGAAATCAAATTCTAAATTGTTTAGGTGAGATGTTTTAGATTTTGATCAGGTTTTAAAACCAATAAATTTTTGAACAGAGCATTCCTTCCCTGTTCCCAGACATGCATTCCTATCTACACACATAAATATACAATAATATTTACCTTCATGCAAGAACTTATCACAACTATACTTCAAATATAATCACAACATTCAGATATCAACAGATTCTAGTTTTAAATAGGTTAATTTTACTCACTTGCAAATGAAAGTAGAAGAACAGAGAAAGCCTGTAAGAAAATCTGAAATTGCTGCTTGATTCTTAAAGCTGAGGCTTGAAATTTTAATTTGAATATGAATTAAATCTCTACTTGATCTTTGAGTTGATCATGAACCCGGTTTCGCAAAATGGAGTATGTCGAATTTACTTTGATATTCTTTTGATTTACTTTGATCAGCATTTTTTTCTCTTCAGATTTTGATTTTGTCCTGGTTTCATTTCTCTCTTTGTTTTGTTTTTAGACAATCAACTAATAAAACAATCTGAAAGAGGAATATGGGGATGTTTTTATAACTTAATTTTCTCACTTATTAATTATTTTAAAAAAAATGAAAAGAAATAAAAGACACTTGTCATAATCTATTATTAATTAACTACATGTGTTTCTTATAAGCTTTAATAAATCAACACTTGTAACTATTTCATATTCATTTATTTCAAAAAGATATTTAAAGCTTTTATATTAATTAATAAATACATTTGTAAATTAATGGATACTTTTCTAAAATTTATATAAATAAAATCTTTAAGAAAATATAGAATATAAACCAATTTATAATCTAAATTAAATCATATATAATATATTTGATCCATTTTAAATGTAAATATAAAAATTTTGTGCTTATTACTATTTAATAAACACTAACTTAATTTGTATAATTTTTTCTAAGGAAAACAAAATCTTATCTTAAATAAAACTTGTTAAAATATTTTTAAGATATATATATATATATATATATATATATATATATTCATTTAGATTGAAATTTAAATCTAAATTCAAATTCAATTTAAAATCTAACTTAATATCAATTCAAATAAATCCGGGATATCAAATAGGTTGTAATAAGAAATACAATAGAATGAGGCTTTTTTTAAGACTTGGGATAAATTAATAAGCACAGATAGTAAGACCAAAAGTAAAGGCCTTTTTAAATAACCTATCTAAGTTAATAAGCAAAGAATTAAAGTAGGACCTGTACCAAATGACGTTCCCCTATTTCTATGGACACGGTGTTTCACATAATCCTAAAGTGAGACGAGGGGCACGCTTATGTTAATAACATAGTAAATGGTTAATAAGTAGAAGTCCAAATCCTGGGGATTTGGGCAAGGGGCGCAACTAGATATTGTTTGGATGATGTGCTGGTACCAGAAGCATTTTTCCCTATTGTTTCTATGGCCATGGTGTTTCACTAACCCTAAAGTGAAATAGGGTGTCTCATAAAATACTGAAGTGAGACGAGGTGTCTCACTTAATCCTGAAGTGATACGAGCGGCACGCTTATGCTGGAGCTTGAGTTAGTAAGAGGACCCAATAGGTGGAACAATAGGTAACGCGAGCTTAGTGGTGGTCACGCGTGCGACTTTCGGTGATGGCCCATTAGTGGTGGTCATGTGTGCCTTTCGTAGGCACCAATGTCTACTGCATAGGGAGATTTAGCATTCGTTCCACAGTAGATTCCATGGAGTAGCAGGCCGATCAAAGGGTAGTATTTGGAATTCAACCTAATCTAAGCAGCTATCAAAAACAAGTGCAAATAATCAAAGTTAATCAATTATGTTGGTCCAGTTAATTCGTATTTATGTCCAACTTATTCCTTCCCTCTATTTTCTTCGTTTCCTTTTATATACTAGAACTGTTGTAAAGTCTATTACTTTTACTTTGCTTAAAGATTCTAGTAATTACTATCATTCATAAGACTTTAGTCTGACCCACTCCTCCATTTTCCCTTTTTCCCCATAGCAATCAGGGGCAAGGTCAGTAGATTGCAGGCATTTGGAGATTTCTTCGTTGAAGATTCTATAATGTATTTTTTTCTTCAGTTTCAGTTTTTAGTTCTTTTTGTTGAGCTGGCATTTTATGAGGGATGTATTATACTTTTATATTATTGATACTATGGATTTTATTTCGTAAGACGCATAAGGTTATTTTGACTTTTGATGTATTTAGCATTTGGAGACTTATTTGATTTATAAAGTAATTCTAAGGTTTTGTTCTAAATAAATTATTATTATTACTATTTCCGCTGTTTATATATTTTTGTCATGTGAATCTTAGTCTCTGCTAGTTTTAATTATACCTACAAGGCAACATCCTTTTAGTGTGCTCGTTTTGGTATACTGAGGGATGTGGGGTGTTACATTATTGGATAGTACCGAATTTATCACCACCTGGCTGTGATCAACAACCGTACCCAAGTCATTATCGTACATAATTTGGATATATCGATGAAGATCGGGTGATGACCATATCCTAATAGGTGCGACCTACATTCCCCTGCTACATATCCGTTGTTTTAGTCATTTTTGGTTGTGAGGTTTTAGCCTACGTTTTCCTTTTTATGTAGCAATCCTACATGGAATGCTAACACTACCCTTTAGGTGACAATGTAATGCTAGCATTCATCCATACAAGTTGTTCAGGATATGAACAAACCGAATGCACTACTTCTACTACATCCACTTTGGAATCACCCTCAGTATTAGTAGTAAGTAGCCTTGCACTTTAAAAAATTTCGTCTTCGATTCGATCATCTTCCAAATGTCTCCAATTCAAACGTTTGCGTTGGTTCGAAATGGTTTTACGATAACACTTGCTTATTCCATCCCTGTCTCTTCAAACCAAAACTAGATAATTTTAAATGGGCCAAGTTGTTGATAGTGGACAAATTCACTATCCGCGTATGTATAAATTTGCATATGAACAATAAGACATTCTATATTTATTCCCACTTTCTGATTTCAAATGTTACTATCGCTTAATTAACAATGAAGTCGGACAAGCAAGAAAACTATCATTGTCTCGGCGTACATTCTAACTTCTCAAGATAGAGACGAGTTTCCATACCTCGAAATTTAGTGTTAAGTATACAATAAAGTACCTTCCATATACTAATTTACGATGACTCATTTATCGAAATTAACCATCTTATGCTTATCACATTTCCAACATTTCAACTTCTCTACCCCTCATCTAACAAATCTAGTTCTAAATCTCACAGATAGAGGAAAGTCTACTCATTGACTTTTATTGCTAAATACGTAATTGTAACGATCCCGATTCAAAGACGAATTGATTTGTAATTAAATTAAATTTTTGCGTTAAATTATAGGTTTATTTGTATTTTTCTAATTTAATAAAAGATATACTTATTTATTTTACAAATTTGGATTTGAAATTTAAAATAAATGTTTTCAATTCAATTGGGTTATAAATAAAATTTTGATTTGGAAATTCAAAATAAATTGGATTTGTAGATTTTACTTTGGAAAAAATAACGTGTATGATTATTTATTTAATAAGTTGTGTTTTACTCCATTTTTTTATGAAGTTATAAGAAGTATAAATTTTATCTTATCAATATTTAATGTAAAATATAAAAATAAAATATACGTTATAAATTTAATGTTTGATCAAACTATAAATAGGAATAAAAAATTCAAGCACATATGTTAATGATAAAAGTATATAGTTATATGGAAATAATAACAAAGGAAATGCAAATAAAACAAAAGGGCAAGTAAGAAAATAATAAAACAAGAAAATATATCTATTAATAAAGCTTGCACAAGAAGATAGAAAAATGTACATGTATAAAGAACAAAAAGAAAGAGAAAAAAAATATCTATGTACAAAGGCTTATAAAGGAAGATCAACAAACAAACCTGTACATACATCATTAAATAATATATGCCTGTAAACAAGATAGGTAGAAAGCATTTAATAACATTTTTTTCAAGCATAAATTGACATCATTTCAGCCGAAATTATGTTGAAATCATATCAGTAAACAAAGAAAAAAAATCTGTTCAAATAAATAAGGCTTAACAAGTTAACACCTACCTCCCATGTACAAATTTTTTCTTTATATCAACACATCCATAATTGTCTTGCTCGATCATCATAACTTAGCATCTCAGAAACCAAAATTTACAACTGAACCTCAAATTTCAACTCAACTAAAAAGGAAAAATATAGAAAGGGGTTCAGGGAAAATCAAAACTGCAGGCTTTCAACAAACACAGAATTACTCTCTGTTTCAAAACTTTTCACAGTGCGTAGACCAACAGTTTTAAAATTTTAAAATTCGTATGTTTGGTTTGTGAGTTACTCATGTTGCTGTATATTGTAAAGAAGCAGCTTTGGGTATTTATGTTTCACTGTAAAACTTTATATGGTTTACTCCCTTTCATTTCCAGTTTCGAAGCAAAGTGGGTTTAAGAAAAAAATTTATAAATCTTTATACAAACATCTTAAATTTAGGATTTTTTTATACAAAATTAGTTTGTTGAATTTAAACCATAGCCCAGAAATTGTTTTAAGCTTGAAATGAAAAATACTGACTCTGTAACTTGGTTTACAGTGAAAATAAAGAATCATATGATAAATCCAAGTATTTTAAAACATTGAATTGATTATATAACTTGAATAAGCACACAAAGTTAGGATTTTTAAAATCAATATGATGATTTTTAAGTGAGTATCCCAAGTGCAGTTCAAGTTTGAATAAAAATTGCATTTTGATCAATCTCTGATAATCGAACCCATTTCGAACACTGAGATCTTGCTTGAAGCAAGATTGGTAGTCGATAGCAATGGGAAAATTGTTGAATAATTTTTTTTCATTGTACGAATTAAGGGGACGAGGCATACTTAGGGTTCGTGATCGAGTTTTTGAGGTGCTCGGAAATGAGGTGATTTCATCACCTCTGCTTGACCAAGTATCTCGAAATTATAGGGAAGCGTGGCGCAAAGGGTTGACATGGTGAGGCCGAAGGCGCGACGGCTTCGGTGGTCGGTGTGGGGTGACGAGGCGATTTGGGTTTGGTGTATTCGAGTGGCGGTTCGAATGAACAGGTAAATTTCAATCTCGAGATTTTTGGTTCGAATCGAGTTTTGTTTTCAGGTGCAGAGGGTTGTCATGACTTGCTGGTGGTGGCGTGGTTCGCCGGCGTGGTTCGCCGGAGCGACGACGACGTGCCATGCACGTGCACAGCGACGCATTGATATCTGGGAGATTTCGGTTCGTGGAGAATCAAAGGGGAGTTCGTGATTTCTTGATGTTGGCTCGAGTTTCCTGTTCGCATGAGTGTCTTGTATTATGTTATTATGATTTAACTTTAAAAAAGTTTACTTACTGGAAAAAAAAAGGGAAGAAGAACGAACGCGAGAAGAAGAAGAGGGAGTATCACGGGAAAATGGGTGATGTACTCGAAGTGATACTCAAGTTAACAGGGGGGAGACTCGGGTTGGTTTTGCAACTGCAATGATGTAAAGGAATATAGTTAAGCACATTGATTTCAAACAGGTGTTAAGCCCTGTATATTTAATAAGGGTTTAACAGATAAGTTAAGATTTTAATACAAGATTTAAGTTACTTAGTTAATACCTTAAAATGTTTTAAACTCATGATTTATTGTTATTTTAATCAAGTAATCAAATTAAGTCAAGTATAAAAAAAATTAACATTAAATTTTTATAGTTAATAATAAATTGGTTTTCAAAGTTTAAAGAAGATTTTAAGAATGTTAATTGAGACAAAGAATTATTAAATGATTGAAAAGGGTAATTAAGATGATTAATTTACAATTGTAATTAACTAGTTGATTAGAGATTGATTAATTTGAAATTTAAGATTTGTTTAATTAACATTTAAGTGTTTAAGTTATTTGTAATTAAGAATTGTAAACTAGATGATTAAAGTTAATTAGTTTATAATTAGTAGTCAATTAAGATAATTGATTTAAAGAATAATTAATTAGAATTTAATTAATTTATCATTAAGAAAAGTTAATCATTGATAAATAATAATAGTTATGTGGTTAACTCTTTTAAATCACCTTCACCTTGAATTAAAGATGATTGGCTATCGTCAAATGTTGTATGCTGAATTGATATTTCTATTTGTGATGCCGTGTGATGTAAATTGCCTGATGCTGTACTGTGAACTGTGATTGTTTCTGTATATATCTGAAGCCCATTTGCCCTTAATACGGTATTTAAATTTCGATGCGACAGGGAGTCGGATTCCAGTTGGTTATCCGAAACTCACATCGAGTTGTAATAATGAATCTTTGTAATTGATAAATTTATTTTATCTGTGAATCTGTGAATCAAAATAAGCGTTATGGATTATACCGCTTACCGATATTAATATATCTGTAATGATTGATGTTGTGCACTATTGTGTAAAACCCCTGGCCTACACTTGTACACACACAAATATGGATTGCACGTGGAAATCGGTTAAGTCACAGATATTTGAATTTTTTTAAAACAGTTTTGAATTTGAATTTTTGAATTCAAATAGCTATGGAAAAGATTGGGTTTAAAGTGAAAGGGATTTTGAAACAAGTGTTTTAAAAATGTAAGTTATTTTGAATAACTTAATAAAGGTTTGAAATTTGAATAATTTGATTTAAATTGGAATTCAACATCCGAAATTGAATCTTATATTGGTATTTATGTTTTAAAAAGAATTAAACAAGTTTATACGGGTTTTAAACCATTTTTCAAAGTATTGTTTTGGGAATTTGAATTAACCCCAAAGATGTTAACTTGTATAAATAAAAATCGGATTTTCCAGAGTGAAAACAGTTTGTTTTCAAAAAATAAAAGCTTTCTTATGAGTAATGACCTTCCAATTCATATTAAAGGAAATCCAAGTTTGAATTGAAATAGTTTTCCAGTTATGAATGAATATTTGGAAACGAGTTTTGAAAGCTATAAACTAAATCTTTGATTAACGATTCAAATGAATTTATCCAATTAAAATGGAAATTGTTTTGAAATCCATGAATGGATCTTTGTGAAACTGAGTGAACTTTGTGTTATAAATCTTTTGTTTAAAAGATTTGAAATGGTAATTGGTTTAAACCATTTGAAAGAAAGTTTGGAATCATTAAGTTGTGACTTAATTGAAATCCCATATCCATATGTTTTTAAACATTGTGCTCATTATTCGGTTTAGCCGGGAGAGGACTTTGTGTCATATAACCCATTCCGAATAATGATACGTCGTTATGGATAGCATTTGAAGACCGGTGGTGACGACCGGGTATTTGCGAGAACGATGGGATGACCTATCGATTGTCTCTGCACATAGTAGCTACGGTATAGAGATTTCCTAAGTGATGGAAAATCCGATCGGGATTGTGAATACTCGGATTACAAGGGTTTCTTCGGAGGTGCCTTCGGTTCTGTTCGAACCCGGAACAGACTTGTATGGTTGTATGTTTGACACTACACTTTGAGATATAAAGCAGATTTATTTCAAATACATATCCGTTGGTGGCGGAGAATTTATTTTCTTAGCTTAACACCCTTCTCTGAGAGCTTAGAGGTTATGTAGTTGAAGGTTATCAGCGATATACTCCCAATTTGGTAGTGTGGCATGCTAAGTGCTGCTGTGTGCTAATGATCATTGGTTTATCATTTGTGATCAAAGCATGGCTTTAGTGTAAAGCGTAGCTTTATGGACGAAACCTCGTCGAGCCTCACAAACCGGTAATGGTCGAAACAGGAAAGATGCGGCAAGGTTTCAGGGGTAGCTCCCCTAGGGTGTGACCATTCCCTCTGAAAAAGGGTAATATCATGGTATAGAGCCCAGATACTTACTCATGTGGGCACCGTAGTATATATATTACTGTGTGATGTTGTTGGTGTAGAGGTACCTCGTATAAAGGTCCCAAAGGACCAAGGGTGGCATATCTAAGGTTTTATTCCCCAGGAAGGGGGTAGCCGGCCTTGTTGGCAGAGAGCCGGGTAGGTTCTCGGGACGTCCCCCTAGAGGCGTTCCCATGTGGCAGTAGCAAGTTCCTTAGCCTGACCATTTGTTGGAAAAATCCAAAGAAACAATACGCGCCTTATACGGTTTTAGTTTAGAACCTATCATTTAAGATGGCAGTTATAGCTGGCATAATATAATGGTACCTATGCTGGCTAAGATTAATATTTTACTTTCGAAAGGTTTTCTGCACTATGCGCTAATAATAATATCAAAAAGAAAGATTTTCGCGTATCAAGCATGTTTGACTATCATAAGGAGAAATCTCCTCCAATTCTGCGTTTGGATGTTGTGTGTGGCGGGAGGCCTTATGGTAGTTTCTTTTTCCAAAAGCATTGCAGATTTTAAATTTTAAAATGTTTTGATTGTTTAAAAGACCAAATGTCTTTGTTTGCTCATACCAGTCCCATGACTGACCTGAAGTTTATTGTTCCTTTCCTAAACTCTGGGTGCCCATAATTTTCCACACGGGCGGTCTAGAGTTTGGTTTTGTTTTCAGATAGTCAAGTTTATGGTTTATCAGGAGCTAGTTCAGTCCATGGATGACTGACCTTGCTTATCTTGGTGCAACCTTAATGGTGGATCGAGCTTGAAGTTGGAGTTATGGCTTTGGAGTTTTGGATTGGAGTTGCAGTATTGGATTCTGTGAAGACATCTCATAGTGTATCGTGTTCCGCTGTATTCTGTATTGTATATTCTCTGATGATGATGATTATCATTGTATCAAACTTATGTATTGGATATTGTATTCATGTT
This sequence comes from Allium cepa, assembly GCA_030765085.1. Lineage (NCBI taxonomy): Eukaryota > Viridiplantae > Streptophyta > Magnoliopsida > Asparagales > Amaryllidaceae > Allium > Allium cepa. Next base: position 596,742,769 of record CM060928.1, read on the forward strand.
GTATCAGTGATATCATCTTTTATTTCCACTGTGTTATTTATCATCTAATGGGTGTTACAAGCTCCCGCGATACGAATTTGATGTTGTTTGTTGGACATCGAGTTCGGGTCGTGACATTTTGGTATCAGAGCTAAAGGTGAGTAAGAACTTTAGCTAAGGAGTGTAACACATTATATGTCTCATTAGAGATAGGGTGAAGTATACCCTAGAATGAATACAAACAGTGGAATCAAAATCCAAAAATTTTCAGTCTATTTTCTTTATCTATTGTTATTCTCTAAGATATTTCGTTCGAATGCCTAATCGGTTTTCTTACTATTCACAGATAATATCAATGAGTGAAAGAAGAGGACGAGATAGGAGACAGGGAAGTACCACTTCAGCTAGTCAAAGCCCTGCAACGACAGATATTCCCATTCAGTCTCAATCAAATTTAACTGATCTATATCGAAGCTTTTCTAGACTTGGTGGAAAACCATTCACTGGTAAATAATTCGTTATCGAAGCACAAGCCTGGATTCGATCATGTGAAAGGATTTTCAAGGGACTAAAATTAGAAGATGATCAGACGCGATTGATAGCTACCTGGCAACTCCAGGAAGAGGCTTTAGTTTGGTGGGAAACAGTTACATTGGATGAGCCAGCGAATGAATTTACTTGGAGTCGTTTCAAGGAAGTGTTCGAGCAGCGATATATGTTGTCTGCTGGTATCTCTAGGATGTACCAGGAGTTCAAAGATTTGAAGCAAGGAAGTTTATCATTTGAGGAATACTTGAACAAATTCAATGTATCATCTCGATTTGGTCCAGAATTGGTGAATACACCGTTAAAGAAGAATGAAAAGTTTATTCGGGGAATGTACAAGGAATTTCAGGAAAGGATGACTACTCACATTAAGGAATATTTTTTTGAATTAATTGATATAGGTTATAGATATGATACTCTGGAAAAGCAGGAAGATCCGGAGGAGAATGGAGATACAAGTAATCTAATTTGGAGGAAAAGGAAGTTTGGCAGAAAGAAATCGAGGAAAGATAAAGGAAAGAAGAATATACAGAAGAAAAAGGTGAAGAATGTTACTTGTCTCAATTGTTTGGAGAAAGGTCACTACTCGGATAAATGCAAGAATTCTTGGAAGCCAGGATTGAGAGAGCTATTTGTAAGGCCAGATCAGGAATCTACGGGATGTATTACTACCGCAAGCCAGGACATAGGATCATCAACTGTCCAGTAAAGAAGCAAACTCTAGAAAAGAAAGTGTATGAAATCAGAGACAATTCTTTAACCTCAAAAGTTAATTAAGAAAAAGAAATTCTAGAAGGTAACTATCTCGTTTAGGATTAAATTGTTCGAATTTTGTTCGATATGCGAACTACCCTTAGTCTTATTTCTCAGCAAATCGTAAATGAGTTAAATATTGAATCTGAGATCGTAATCGAATCTATTCCTGTCTATTTCATTGGGTTTCGATTAAATCTACGGATGGTTAGTCACTCCTTTGAACTAACCAATACCCGTGTATACTTCGTAGATCAGATAACCCAATTGTTTCGTAATTGATTGAGTTTGTTCTCACATCTATTGTTGATATTCTGATTTGGTAAGCCAAGTGCAGAATTGATATCCAGTTTGATTTGGAACGATATTTCTCTATCTTTCATCTATCTTTATTATCCCTCTGGAAAATTTCGGGGACGAAATTTCTTAAGGGGGGAATCTGTAACGATCCCGATTTAAAGACGAATTGAATTTGTAATTAAATTAAAAATTTGGGTTAAATTATAGATTTATTTGAATTTTTCAATTTTAATAAGAGATATACTTATTTATTTTACAAATTTGGATTTGAAATTTAAAATAAATGTTTTCAATTGAATTGGGTTATAAATAAAATTTTGATTTGGAAATTCAAAATAAATTTAAAATAAATTGGATTTGAAGATTTTACTTTGGAAAAAATAACATGTATGATTATTTATTTAATAAGTTGTGTTTTACTCCATTTTTTTATGAAGTTATAAGAAGTATAAAGTTTATCCTAACAATATTTAACGTAAAATATAAAAAAAATATACGTTATAAATTTAATGTTTGATCAAACTATAAATAGAAATAAAAAATTCAAGCATATATGTTAATGATAAAAGTATATAGTCATATGGAAATAATAACAAAGGAAATGCAAATAAAACAAAATGGCAAGTATGAAAATAATAAAACAACAAAATATATCTATGTAATAAAGCTTGCACAAGAAGATAGAAAAATGTACATGTATAAAGAACAAAAAGAAAGAGAAAATAATATCTATGTACAAAGGCTTAAAAAGCAAGATCAACAAACAAACCTGTACATACATCATTAAATAATATAAGCTTGTAAAAAAGAGAGGTAGTAAGCATTTAATAACATTCTTCTCAACCACAAATTGACATCATTTCAGCCGAAATTATGTTGAAATCATATCAGTAAACAAAGAAAAAAAATCTGTTCAAACAAATAAGGCCTAACTAGTTAACACCTACCTCCTCTGCACAAAGTTTTTCTTTATATAAACACATCCATAATTGTCTTGCCGATCATCATAACTTAGCATCTCAGAAACCAAATTTTATAACTGAAACTCAAATTTCAACTCAACTAAAAAGAAAAAATATATAAAAAGGGGTTCAGGGAAAATCAAAACTGCAGGCTTTCAAACAAACACAGAATTACTCTCTGTTTCAAAAAAATTCACTGTGTGTAGACCAATTGTTTTAAAAATTTAAAATTTGTATGTTTGGTTTGTGAGTTACTCATATTGCTGTATATTGTAAAGAAGAGGCTTTGTGTATTTATGTTTCACAGTAAAACTTTATATGGTTTACTCCCCTTCATTTCCAGTTTCAGAGCAAAAAGGGTTTAAGAAAAAAAAATTATAAATCTTTATACAAACATCTTTAATTTAGGATTTTTTTTATACAAAATAAGTTTTTTGAATTTAAACCATAGCCCAGAAATAGTTTTAAGCTTGAAATGAAAAATATTGACTCTGTAACTAGTTTACAGTGAAAATAAAGAACCATATGATAAATCCAAGTATTCTAAAACATTGAATTGATTATATAGCTTGAATAAGAACACAAAGTTATGATTTTTAAAATCAACATAATGATTTTTAAGTGAGTATCCCAAGTGCAGTTCAAGTTTGAATAAAAATTGCATTTTGATCAATCTCTGATAATCGAACCCATTTCGAACGCTGAGATCTTGCTTGAAGCAAGATTGGTAGTCGGTAGCAATGGGAAAACTGTTGAATAATTTTTTTCATTGTACGAATAGAGGGGACGAGGCATACTTAGGGTTCGTGATCGAGTTTTTGAGGTTTTTTGAAATGAGGTGATTTCATCACCTCTGCTTGACCGAGTATCTCGAAATTCTGGTGTAACGACCCGTAAATTTAACCGATTTTAATAACGTTCTAATTGAATTTTGTGCGAATTTTAAACGATAAAATTTTGAAATATAAATTTGATATTTGAAATGCGTCTAGTTAAACATAGCAATGGGTAAATTTTCGTCCGAAAATACGAAAGTTTATTTCGCGCGTAAATTTACTTCAATTTAATCAGTTAAAAAGCGATGAAAATAAAACGTTTTCAAAATCAAAATATTTTTACATAGAAAAATTCTAAAACATCTTTTGACCAAGTTGTCAGTTTGTCGTTTTTCCAAATTCGGACATCTTTGGCTCCGTCGATCTTATTTTTCTTCGATTTTTATGCATTTTCCACTAGTAGAAATTTCAATTTTTTTTTTAATTCAATCATACCACTGATATCCGTATGCAGTTCTGATCGTTTCACTGTGCAGATCTCTACTGTATATTCAAAACTGTCAATTTCGATGTCCGGTACACGGGGAAAACTATGAAATGATTTAACCGTGCCGGTATCTAATCTCAACCTTTTAATTCCCGTCCATTCAATTGCCCTCCGTATAAACGAATAGCCACCACTCATTAACATTGTCAGCTTTTGACTTTTGTTATTCCCTAGTTTTAATAAATATTATGCTTGTGCGTCTCTACTTATCTCTCTTTCTTATATTTCATTTCTATGCTAAACTAAGGAAATAATATATCCTACCATTCATAAATTCTTGGCACCTGTTCACATCTTCTTTCCTCACAGCTCGTTCCTTTTCTTTGCCACATGAAGATCAATGGCCTAACACTTCCTCCTTTAAAATACATGTTATAATATAACTAGCTTATATAATGGCTATTTGCCCTTCTTCACGACCGTAACCCACCCATTCACACATCAGTTAGCATCACATACACCTCTCCTGTTGAATATGCGCTTTGCGCTTATATGATTTTTGTTTGATGATAATAAACATATATACATTCGTTTAAATGTATTTGTTAATGTACCATTTTATTTTTCATAGAATAAATAAATATTTGCTGAATAAAATGACACAGATTTTGAATTCAAACAGAAATTTCATTCAAACAAATATTTATTACAATTCTGAATAGTACAATTTCAATCTCTCACTATAACTATACAACTTTGATTACAATCACATCACATTTCACATTTACAGTTAACCTCACTACATATCACTCACACTCGTATTTTTATCTTCAACTGCATTCCAGTTTGAATCCAGCATCTGAGCAATCTGCAAAAATATTCACTAACGCAGTAAAATTGAAAGAGAAATATTTTTGAAATTTGAAAGAAACGATGATTTTGAAAACATTGTTTGCCTCAGTTATTTGGGTTGTTCGTCATCATTTTTGACTGTGCAATATCTGTGCATATCAGTATTTTTATCAAGGACAGGCAATTATAAGTGGCTGCAGTACACACGTGTACATTCGTATACGTGTGCACTGCCTCGCCAACTCGTGTGCAAAAATCAAACAAATGCACAGAAATCAAAAACAAGGTCAAACCCAAGATAGGTTCAACTCAAGGCAAATGACACAGACTCAAGTAAATGCACATGTTAACATCACTGGTAATAATTCATTCAAAGCAACAGAACAAAGACCAAGCGTAGCATCAGTCACACTTTATCAAAAACATGCAAGACAGTGGTCATGAATGCAGTAACAACACCAACCAGAGGCAACATCACAAAATTCAAACTACAACAGGCCAGAGGTGAAAACAATGCAATACTGAAGTGATGAAGTGCATATAAACAACTGCAACACACATGCACGACTTATGGCAGTGAAACTCAAGCAAGTTAGACCAACACTACAACTCAAAATGAAACATGGCTGCAGTTACAAACTAGAATGGAAACTGCACTAATCCAGTTCCATTTTTTTTTTCTGAATCAAGTGATACAAGGTCAGGGAAGCAACCAGGATGGAGCAGAGACAAGTAAGGCATAGCTACTGCACAGCAACAAGAATGAAGACTACAGGTCTCAATAGAGTATGGTGATGCAGTCAACGAGGCAACAGTGCAGGTGAACAAATGTGTAAATGCTCAAAACCACAAAGTTCACAAGTGCAGACACAAAAGAACATGGACTGCAACATTCAAGTGTATATTGAAAACAAGCTGCATGAATACAACATGAAGTACAATCACTTACAACATGTATGCAGCCCAATGAACCAGTGTCAAGTTCATGCAGTGCACATGTGAATCAAGTGACCAACCTGAAGTACAAAGCATGCACATGAACAACATGACATGAACAACACAATTGAATCAAGTAACCAACTGCAAGTGCAAATGACCAGGACTCATGCAACAGACCCAGCAACTAGTGCCAACATGAACATAACAGGTGAAGCATCACCAAAGACTCAACAGGGAACATGGATGTCACAACAGATAATAATGCAACGACCAAAACCAGTGAATACAAGAACAAGTTGAGATGCACAATGCCACCAAGCAATACAGATACCAGCTACAACATGTCAATGCAATAAACTGAATGCAAAGGGTACAAAAACAAGTAGCAGTCTTTGAACATGAATGCAGTGTACATGAATGCATCAATAAACCAAACTGCAAGACCTCAAGTGACATGGTGAAGCAGTATAAAACCAAAGTTACAAGCATACAAAATCATCAATGCAATGCAACACAAATGGGTTCACATATACCAAGCCACAACCAACAGTGCAACAGATCAAGTGGCACAGTGCACCACTGATTTGTAGAACACATGATATCCAAACCAGAGTTCAATGCATATGAGATCATGCACAAACATATACATGACCAGAAACAGTCCAGTGAAATGCAACAATGCAAACTCGAGCACACAAACAAAAGACTACAAGTTCACAGTGAAGAACTATTTCAACAAAATGGCCAAAGTAAATCAACTGGTCAAAACAAATGTCATCACCGTGATGAACAAGGTAGAATTATTCACAAATCAGAAATCAAGTGTGAGACAAATTGAAACAGTCAATGCCAAGTCGAACCAGCAAAATCAAAACCGTGGTAAGCAAGGCAATTCAAAGTCGTGTGAATCAAGCTACTAGAAATACGAAATTGACAAAGTCAGATCAATCCCAAGCATCAATACAAGATCGAACGACTATTGACAAATTCAAATATATTTAGACGAACGTAATTCAAGGAATTCGAACGCATATATAACCCAATCATCACTGGCAAATTAATCATCGAGTTCAAGCATCAACCAGCAAAGGAAAAGGAGAAAAATACATACCGAAAAAGAGAAACGAATTCGATCCAAAATTGAAGAGCCGTAAGCAAATCAAAAGCATCGAAGCCTACTATCGAACGAGATCGAGCGGCGCTTCAATTTTTGCACAACCCTAGTTTGAATCGCAAGGAGCAAAAGGAATTTGCAGAAACCCTAATTTACAAAGAAGAACAAGCCGCCATCTCAAAAAGGAACGAACGAAGAATAAAGCAGCCATTTTTCTCAAGATAAAAGGATTGGGCTGAATAGAAGTTAAAAGGGGGCCGACCTTGTTATAGTATTATAAAAGAGGGTTTAAGTCTTATTTTAAAATTAGGCTTTATTATATTGTTAATTAGTTTTAGGGTTATTTTCTATTGTTTTTAAATTATTGTTTTTTATTTTACGAATCAAAGAATTAGTAAATCACCACCTAGGTTTAGGTAGTGTCAGATTGTCTATTTTGAATTAGTTCAGTGAGCAGGGTGTGCGAGTTTGCAAAGCTCTATAGGCGGGAGCAGTGTTTGCGAGTAAGCGAAACTCTATAGGCGGGAGCAGGGTGTGCGAGTCTAGTAGAGTGTTTGTGAGCGGGAGAAAAAGGGTCTGCGAGTCTAGTAGAGTGTTTGTAAGCGTGATACTGTTTAATTCTAATAGAAATCTGTGAATGCAGCAGTAGGCAGGGGTAGCCGTAGCTGGGTAAATTTTGTGTGTGATTTACTTTTCAGCATATTTATTTCTGCTATTATATCTCAGTGTTTAATTCGAGAAAATTTGCTATAACCCTATTCACCCCCCCTCTAGGGTTAATCTAGATCCTACAAGTGGTATCAGAGCCCGGTATATTTTTATTTAACTCTAGAGTCATGAGTCTACAAAATAATGCTTTTTCTGAGGGGCAATCTATTGCTAGGCCACCCATGTTTAACGGGAACGATTATGCTTATTGGAAAGTTAGGATGGGTATCTATCTTAGTTCCGTTGATTATGATGTTTGGGATATTATTGAAACTGGCTATAAACCGCCCACTATAATCGTTGGTGATACTGAGATTCCTAAACCTAAGGATAGGTGGGATGCCAACGATAAGAAACTGAAAATGACAAATGCTAAAGCCATGAATGCTTTGATATGTGCTCTTGATAAAAATGAATTTAATAGAATTTCTCATTGTACAACAGCACAGGAAATTTGGCATACTTTGGAGGTGACACACGAAGGAACTTCTCAAGTCAAGGAGTCTCGGCTAGCCCTATTCAGCAATGAATACGAAAACTTTGTGATGGACAAAGGCGAGAGCATAAAGGATATGTTTGGACGCTTTTCAACCTTGGTATACAATGCTAGAGCGCTTGGGAAGGTATTCACTGAGGTAGAGCTTGTGCGGAAGATACTACGAGTTTTACCAATGAACTTTGAGGCAAAAGTCACAGCAATCCAAGAATCGAAAGATCTGAGCAAACTAAGCATGGAGGAGTTGATTGGCAACTTGATGACATATGAGCTTGAGTTAAAAGCAAAGGAAGAACGCAACAACTCCGAACCAAAGAAGAAGACGATTACCTTAAAGAGCAAAGAAGAAAGCGATGAAGAAGATCCAATTGAAGAGCTTGCAATGGCTGTCAATAATCTTAGAAGATGGTCTAGATTCAAGCCACGAAAGAAGAAAACAAAGGGCAATAGGTCAAAAGATTCCGAAAATTCCGATAATGAACTGACGTGTTATAACTGCAACAAGCCTGGCCACATCAAACCAAAATGCCCACTTCTCAAAAACAACAAAGAAAAGAAAAAGGCGAAGAAGGTATTTGCAGCAACTTGGGATGATGAAGAAGGAAAGGAAGCTTCGGATAGCAGTTCAGAGGAGGCTAACTTGTGTTGCATGGCAAAATCAGAATCAGAAGCAACCTCTGACGAATCTAGTGAGGCAGGTGAGTTTCCTTATAAAGAACTTGTTTTTATGTGTTCTGATCTTACTAAAGTAGTTGATGCTCTCGAATCTAAAATTGAAAAACTGAAAACTGATGGGAGAGAACTTGCTCGTAAAAATTTTAGGTTAGAAACTGAACTTGAAAATATTCAAAACCTAGAATGTAAAAGATGTTAAGTTTTAGATTCAGAATTATCAAAACTGAGGAATAACTTTGAAAGTCTTGAAAATGAAAACTTGAATCTTAAGGAAACCATCGACACTAGGAGAAAGGATTTTATTAATCGATGCACCTCACTTGTCACTGAAAACTCAACATTAAAAACCAAAGTCCAAAATCTTGAGAAATCTCTGAATAACTTTTCAAAAGGAGAAAAATCTTTCAACATGCTATTGGGAAATCAAATTTTTGCTAACAATAGAAAAGGACTAGGTTTTGGGAAATCACAAAATGATGATGCGAAAAGTAAAAGTGTTTTTGCTCGATCTGAAATAATTGGAAATCATGTTGAAAATCATAGTCATAGGAACACAAAATTTAATCAAGTCAATTTAATGAGCACGTTTTGTAGAGAATTTGGACATAATCGAAATAGTTGTTGGTATAGACCCAAACACGTGAAAACTATACCAATTTGGGTTCCAAAAGGCACAAATATAAAATCTTTGAAAGTCAAACAAATTTGGGTGCCAAAAGGAACATATATAAATAGTTTTGGGTCTCCACAAACATATGTTTCATATTCTGCCACTAACAATCATGGACCTATAAAAACAAATAGGTCACATAAATCTTTCATTGTGTAGGTGTGGTGGCAGGCCAAGGAACAACAAAACTATTCTCTGGATTTTGGCTGTTCCAGAAACACAACGGGCGACAAAGCAAAGTTCCTTAGCCTAGTTCAAAGGTGACAGAATCACAATGGACAATGACGAAAAATTATCGTAAATGTAAAACAGGTAAATTTATTTTTGAACGATATATCAAATGTGATAATCTGCACCATATTCTGAATTAAAATCAGCCAATATTGAGATGAATAAAAGATGATAATTTTGATTCTGATTTTTTCAAAATGGTTGGCCAATTATGCTTTTATGCCAAAAAACACTACAATCCTTGAAATACTTTATATCGATTAATTTGGATAGCTGATGGTGTTTTTATTGATTGACGATAATATTTTTGGCTAAATCTATATTCATAGTTTCTTCTATTTACATGGCTTCAACTTAAAATCCTAATGAATTCTATTTAAAAAAATGTAAAAAGGATTTTAAGAAATTTTTTGACTTGTTCTTATTTATGACATTGATTTGTGCTTAATTGATGACCAATCAGATTTTCAATTTTGAACTAATTTATATAAATTTGTTCGGTCAAATGCTGGTTACTCATGCTACACGTAGATATATTTGTTTTGATATTTTGGTCACTGCTTGTAAATTTGCACGATTTCAAATTCATGTGAAAAAGGATTTTAAAAAATTGTTGAAACTTTATGAAATTGTTGAAACTTCAAGAAATTGTTTTTGAAATAATTATGATGATGATTGATTGTTGATTACTCAAGAATATAATTGTTTATCCTATGGTTTCTGAAATTAACATCATGATATGTGTTTGAGTGTTAACACGGCTTAAATTCAAATTCAAAAGAATGATGTTATGTTTGAAATTTTTGGTGCACACTTCATGGTTCAACGAGTGAATATTGAGTGAAATTTAAATCCAGATGCAGATTACACTGGTAATATAGTTGAGAGAAAAATTACTAGTGGAACGTGAATTTTTTTTTTGAAACATTCATTTGCTGCATCGTTTTTTTTAAAAGAAAATATCTGCATATTTTTTCATTTGAAATAATTTTCAATTAGCAGAAAATTTTCTTATAAAACCCCCTCGAGAAAATCATGTTTGACCATATTTACAAATTGATTTTATAATGTTTAATTTGATTTTAAATGACAAATTTTTGACTAATCTGACTCCCTTTGATTATCGAAAAGATGAATAGTGATTGAAAAAGAGATGAGTGTTGATATTTATCATATATTATAACTCGAGAAAGTATAATTAGAAAATTTCTTTAGAATTTCATAACAAGAGTTATAAAAACTTTTTGTTGGGTAATAATTCCATGACCATTTTTATTTCTATCATCTTTCTATCGACCATCACTCTTCAAGATCGTATTTAGTATGTAAATTTGTGGTAGTTTACAAAGGAAATCATTTGTTCTTCAATATCTTTAAATTTGTGAAGGAAATTATTTGTGCTTCAACTTATTATATTCAGCAATAAAAATAAATATCCAAAGTAGTCACTCTCATTTAAAAGTCCTCACGGTTATGCATGGGTGAATTACTTGGATTTTTGATTATGTGCTTCCATGCTCATTTAAAAGTCCTCACGCTTATGCATGCATGGAACGCATATCAAATTTAATTGATTTAATAGACAAGTTGATTCTAATCCCATTTAAAAGTCCTCACGGTCATGCGTGTTTAGAAGATACTTGATTTCATTTTTCTTAAAAAAATTGTGAATACTACTAATCTCATTTAAAAGTCCTAACGGTTATGCATGGTTAGTAGATATTCAAATTTCCTAAAATAAATATACCACAAATAGACAGAATTATATGATTTTTTGATGATTTTATCCCCATCACTTCTGAAAGTGGAATATGCGCTTGACAAGGGTAATTATGATTTTTGTTTGAGTTTTATTGAAATTTGATATTTATATTTAATTGAGTTAAATGTTTGATTCATGTCTATCACTTCATCCCTATTTTTATAACACTGTTATTCTTTTGCTGATAACAAAAGGGGGAGAGAAAAGTTAAGATTTTGTCAAATAGAATCAAGCAAAGGTCAAATAATTTTCAATTTGCATATAGGCACATTTACATATTTTTATTTGTATGCATATATGTAGGGGGAGTATTGTGTAGAGAGGAGCATTTAAATAGGGGGAGCAAATTGAACGATCAAATACATTTAATACATTCAAAATCTTAAATATATGTTTGTTATCATCAAAAGGGGGAGATTGTTGAATATGCGCTTTGCGCTTATATGATTTTTGTTTGATGATAATAAACATATATACATTCGTTTAAATGTATTTGTTAATGTACCATTTTATTTTTCATAGAATAAATAAATATTTGCTGAATAAAATGACACAGATTTTGAATTCAAACAGAAATTTCATTCAAACAAATATTTATTACAATTCTGAATAGTACAATTTCAATCTCTCACTATAACTATACAACTTTGATTACAATCACATCACATTTCACATTTACAGTTAACCTCACTACATATCACTCACACTCGTATTTTTATCTTCAACTGCATTCCAGTTTGAATCCAGCATCTGAGCAATCTGCAAAAATATTCACTAACGCAGTAAAATTGAAAGAGAAATATTTTTGAAATTTGAAAGAAACGATGATTTTGAAAACATTGTTTGCCTCAGTTATTTGGGTTGTTCGTCATCATTTTTGACTGTGCAATATCTGTGCATATCAGTATTTTTATCAAGGACAGGCAATTATAAGTGGCTGCAGTACACACGTGTACATTCGTATACGTGTGCACTGCCTCGCCAACTCGTGTGCAAAAATCAAACAAATGCACAGAAATCAAAAACAAGGTCAAACCCAAGATAGGTTCAACTCAAGGCAAATGACACAGACTCAAGTAAATGCACATGTTAACATCACTGGTAATAATTCATTCAAAGCAACAGAACAAAGACCAAGCGTAGCATCAGTCACACTTTATCAAAAACATGCAAGACAGTGGTCATGAATGCAGTAACAACACCAACCAGAGGCAACATCACAAAATTCAAACTACAACAGGCCAGAGGTGAAAACAATGCAATACTGAAGTGATGAAGTGCATATAAACAACTGCAACACACATGCACGACTTATGGCAGTGAAACTCAAGCAAGTTAGACCAACACTACAACTCAAAATGAAACATGGCTGCAGTTACAAACTAGAATGGAAACTGCACTAATCCAGTTCCATTTTTTTTTTCTGAATCAAGTGATACAAGGTCAGGGAAGCAACCAGGATGGAGCAGAGACAAGTAAGGCATAGCTACTGCACAGCAACAAGAATGAAGACTACAGGTCTCAATAGAGTATGGTGATGCAGTCAACGAGGCAACAGTGCAGGTGAACAAATGTGTAAATGCTCAAAACCACAAAGTTCACAAGTGCAGACACAAAAGAACATGGACTGCAACATTCAAGTGTATATTGAAAACAAGCTGCATGAATACAACATGAAGTACAATCACTTACAACATGTATGCAGCCCAATGAACCAGTGTCAAGTTCATGCAGTGCACATGTGAATCAAGTGACCAACCTGAAGTACAAAGCATGCACATGAACAACATGACATGAACAACACAATTGAATCAAGTAACCAACTGCAAGTGCAAATGACCAGGACTCATGCAACAGACCCAGCAACTAGTGCCAACATGAACATAACAGGTGAAGCATCACCAAAGACTCAACAGGGAACATGGATGTCACAACAGATAATAATGCAACGACCAAAACCAGTGAATACAAGAACAAGTTGAGATGCACAATGCCACCAAGCAATACAGATACCAGCTACAACATGTCAATGCAATAAACTGAATGCAAAGGGTACAAAAACAAGTAGCAGTCTTTGAACATGAATGCAGTGTACATGAATGCATCAATAATCCAAACTGCAAGACCTCAAGTGACATGGTGAAGCAGTATAAAACCAAAGTTACAAGCATACAAAATCATCAATGCAATGCAACACAAATGGGTTCACATATACCAAGCCACAACCAACAGTGCAACAGATCAAGTGGCACAGTGCACCACTGATTTGTAGAACACATGATATCCAAACCAGAGTTCAATGCATATGAGATCATGCACAAACATATACATGACCAGAAACAGTCCAGTGAAATGCAACAATGCAAACTCGAGCACACAAACAAAAGACTACAAGTTCACAGTGAAGAACTATTTCAACAAAATGGCCAAAGTAAATCAACTGGTCAAAACAAATGTCATCACCGTGATGAACAAGGTGGAATTATTCACAAATAAGAAATCAAGTGTGAGACAAATTGAAACAGTCAATGCCAAGTCGAACTAGCAAAATCAAAACCGTGATAAGCAAGGCAATTCAAAGCCGTGTGAATCAAGCTACTAGAAATACGAAATTGACAAAGTCAGATCAATCCCAAGCATCAATACAAGATCGAACGACTATTGACAAATTCAAATATATTTAGACGAACGTAATTCAAGGAATTCGAACGCATATATAACCCAATCATCACTGGCAAATTAATCATCGAGTTCAAGCATCAACCAGCAAAGGAAAAGGAGAAAAATACATACCGAAAAAGAAAAACGAATTCGATCCAAAATTGAAGAGCCGTAAGCAAATCAAAAGCATCGAAGCCTACTATCGAACGAGATCGAGCGGCGCTTCAATTTTTGCACAACCCTAGTTTGAATCGCAAGGAGCAAAAGGAATTTGCAGAAACCCTAATTTACAAAGAAGAACAAGCCGCCATCTCAAAAAGGAACGAACGAAGAATAAAGTAGCCATTTTTCTCAAGATAAAAGGATTGGGCTGAATAGAAGTTAAAAGGGGGCCGGCCTTGTTATAGTATTATAAAAGAGGGTTTAAGTCTTATTTTAAAATTAGGCTTTATTATATTGTTAATTAGTTTTAGGGTTATTTTCTATTGTTTTTAAATTATTGTTTTTTATTTTACGAATCAAAGAATTAGTAAATCACCACCTAGGTTTAGGTAGTGTCAGATTGTCTATTTTGAATTAGTTCAGTGAGCAGGGTGTGCGAGTTTGCAAAGCTCTATAGGCGGGAGCAGTGTTTGCGAGTAAGCGAAACTCTATAGGCGGGAGCAGGGTGTGCGAGTCTAGTAGAGTGTTTGTGAGCGGGAGCAAAAGGGTCTGCGAGTCTAGTAGAGTGTTTGTAAGCGTGATACTGTTTAATTCTAATAGAAATCTGTGAATGCAGCAGTAGGCAGGGGTTGCCGAAGCTGGGTAAATTTTGTGTGTGATTTACTTTTCAGCATATTTATTTCTGCTATTATATCTCAGTGTTTAATTCGAGAAAATTTGCTATAACCCTATTCACCCCCCCCTCTAGGGTTAATCTAGATCCTACATCTCCAACCTTCTACAAATATTTGCAGTAAGCCACCTCAACCTCATCCATGCCGTGATCGCTTTCACCTTCCACCGCAGCACCTTCCTCCACTTCACTGAGCTGTTTGTCGGCGTCACCACCTATCTCCGCCTCAGCCTATGGCCGATCCACCTTGCTCCTCCTCCACCTCAACATGTGCTCGCTGTACATCTCTTTGCTTTTGCCAGTGCAAATTCTTCTTTTTCTTTATGAGGTATGGTATACATATGTACTATATATTATTTTATATATATGTTAGTTTTATATATGTGTTATAAGTGTTATCTTATATATATATATCTATTTGTTTATGAGGCTGCTGCATATGTATAATATGGACATAGCAGTTGTTTGTAAGTTTATAGCTCAGAGTTATATTGAACAGATATTCATATGCTGTCGAAAAATTTATTTAATAAAATTGCATAATAAGTTATCTACAATCTGTTAACTTACTTTTATATCCAACTAAGCTATCATTTATATTAGATACTATTTTGTTTTGCTGTGTACAACCTATATAATGCACTACAATACTTTATTTTAGATTTGGAATAACGGATATATGTGCACTTTTAAGAGTAGAAAGTACAACACTTTTCATTGTGAATACATATGTTGCGTGAGCCAGTTATGTGGCATGTACCTATTTTTAACCATTGTTTATATAAGTTTAGTTTAAAAGTATACTATGGTATTTATGGGCTGCATGTATTTGTTTAGAAATTTTTTTATACAAAATGGTAGTTTATATATTATAGTGATAATATAATTTGACTTATATATTAGTTTTATTTAGAGAAGTGCTGTATATTTACTAAGTACAAAGTTGTAAATATGTTGTTTAATATATATTATAAGTTGTGTGTGGTTTGCATATGTTATACATTTTGGTTTGCGTGCATGTAGGCTACATGTTGGTTTTGTAGACTCAACTATGTTGCTTTCACACCATGGTGATATTTATTTATTTTTTTATTTTATTTTTCTGAACAGCAGTTAGACTTCATGTTCACGATATCATATCTCACTCATGTTTTATCGGAATGGTTTGATTCTATTTTTAAAAAAGATTCGAAGTTACCTAGTTTATGCATGTCAAATTTCAGCAAAATCCGACATCGTTTGATTAGTGGTCGAGGATCTAGAAGTTTGACCCAGGCAGCTGTTCTTTTGTACTTAAAATTATTTTACACTGCTGCAAACACGACCTGAGTTCATGTTTGATGCATCGTATCTCCTCCGTCTTACGTCGGAATCAAGTGATTCATTGCAGTTTTGAAATACAAGTTTTGATCTTTATTCATACCAAATTTCAGACCATTTCGATGTCGGTAGCACATAGAATTATATTGTTAAACTTTGACGTAGGACATGTTTTGTAATTGTTGCTATGTTGAATGTTTTGATTTGATTTCGGCAATTCCTATTTAACAGTTTTGCTCGTCGATTCGTGCCAATCTTACTTTGCTTTGAGAATCATGCTTGGATTTGTAACTCCATTTCAGTGTCCGTATCAGTGTGCGTATCCGTGCCATCTTCTATTTTCTCTAGCCTCGAAAGGTGAGCAATCACTCACGATTAATGTTCTTTTATTTATTAAATTCGATTTCAATTGAAACGACAATTGAAATATGTTGCTGTTAGTTATTTACACTGTTATATATGCTATTACCTGTATCAGTTCACCTTTGATATCTGACACTGTTATCTGTAAATTATATAATGATAATCCCGTTTGATTGATAATGGACTGATTGTTTGTTGTTTATATCGGATGTTAAATTGAAATGTAAAAAGGGATGAATAATATGCAATTGAATTTGACGTAGGATAGTCATAAATTTTGAATCGACATATGTGTTGAATTTGATTAGTAAATTTGAATAATATGACCCTTTTAATTGTTAAGTTAATTGACACGTAGAATTTGATAAATTATACTTTGAACCGTTGAACGTATATTGGATAAATTGTTGTAGTATTAAATTTAAAATTGAAATTGAAATTGAACGATGAGTGGAAAACCGTAATGTAATAATCTTTAATCTACATGAAATGATAGTGTAGATTCTAGAAATAATTATATTAATTCGCACAAACAACAATGTGAATTAATACGATTATTTCGGGATTATTTGAATTGATTATTGGATTGTGTTTGATTGTTGTTATTGCTTGTTATTTACTTTGACATCATCCCTGTTATCACACTGCAAGTTCCCTTTATTATGTTTGATTTTGAATTGAAATTGGAATCGGGTTGAAATGATAAATACCCAAATGAACTTGACCTAGGATAGAAATTTAAATAAAATCCGATTGGTCAATAATTTGATTCAGAATTATGATTTTATTCGACTAAAGATTAAGTTTGAAATGAAGTTAAAATTTGAATTTTGAAAGGAAAATGTAAAGATTGAAATCTGAAGCAAATATTAACGTAGTAATTGATGAAAGAACGTTGTTTGAAATTTAATTATTTAATAATTAAATTTGAAATTATTAATAAATAATTTGGAATTAGTAATAATTGAGTTTTGAAATTATTAAGTTTGAAATCATTTAATAATTAAATCTAAAATTATAATTAAGCTTGAAATTATTAAGCTGGATTTATAATTAGGTTGAAACGATTTGATGATTAAGTTGAATTCATAATTAAGTGGAAATGATTTAATAATTAAGTTCGAATTGATAATCAAATTTGTAATTATTAACTTTTGAAAATTGAAATTTTTAATAGTTGAATAAGATTGAATTATTTGATAATTGAATAAAAATTGAATTCTTTGATAAGAGAAATCGAACTTTTGAATAATGGATTTGAACTTCGTTAATAAATGAAATTGAGTTTCTTTATTTATTAAAGTTTTGGCAAAAGTATATTTAAGTATATTAATAAGTGAAATTGAACTTCTCGAATATATGAAATTTAGTTCTTTATTAATTGAGTTTGAAATTTGTAACGGAGTCAATAAATAAGTGAAAAATTGAATTTCTTTAACAAGAAATAAAGTGTGATTTATTGAAATGTATGGAATTTATTGAAATTAACGTAAGGCTTGTAATTTAAAGAATGGATTTGACGAATTTAATTTATTTCAATTTGAAATTTTGATATAATGAAGTTGAACGTAAGTAATTGATTTAAATGAATTGGAATTTAAATAGAAGTTGTTTTGAATGATAAATTAGCTTAGCGAATGTTGAATGAAATCGATAAATGAATTTGAATTGATTTGAATGAAAATTAAACAACTTAAATGATTTCGGAATGAAACTTATATACGAACTTGAATCAATATTTGTATTGTTTAAATAAAAGTTGAAATTGAATTGTAAGATTTTGAATTGGTAATTTAGAAGTTTTGAAACGTAAACTTTGGAAATTGATTTAGAAAGACAAACGAAATGTTGATTTACGAATTGAAATTGAAATTGATTTGGTTTAAAATATATTAAACGACCAATCGGTGTAATAATTACGGAAGTTATTAAAGAAACCGAAACGGTTATGGATATACTCTCTATCTAAACCGAAAACCACTTTAATAACTATACGCGGAGTGATGATCCAGAATGAAGTGGTTGGAATGATGTACGTGATGACTGAAGAAAGAGAACGATAATGGATAGCCTTGACACTTGTGTCAAATTGGAAATGACTAAAATCAGGAGCCGTGCCGGGCCAAATGGGGTTAGCCACCTCGAGCGAACACACTTCTTCGTAACTACTACTCATTACTTGTTATCGATTGGTGCACCCTCGGAATTTCAGGAGTGTTGTTTCGCGGTGTTGCGATCGCTGCGGCGGTGCGTTCTCACCAGTCCGGATCAGGCGAACGGTAGTTTCACTACCTTGGGTATTGCCTCATGTGCCTTGTCATACTTGTATCCCTATATACGCTACCACTACGAATCTGTTTTGTGTTATACCTATGGAGTACTCCCTGATATCCCACCAGTTTACGGTGGAGTTTACAGTGCTGTATAGACTATGACATTTATATAAAATGTGTTAAGGGGGATAATGGTAACGCCTTAACACTATTTTGATACATTATGTTACTGATAGACATTATCTATTTAGCGTACACTACTACATAGTAGATAGTTTAACGGATCCTTAGAGGATGGTAATTCCAACATCCATTGAGTTACTTGTATTTTGATTGCTATTTCACTTGAGTTGGATTTATTGATATAAGAATATAAATCCTGACTCGAGTGTTTTGTGTTTTGCTTTACGCTCGGGTCAGACTGAGTGGTTCAGTACTCAAGACTCACCTTTGGAGTTGGAGCTTTGCTTGAAGATCCAGCCATCTATTCTGCTTTCAGTATTCGATGATTCCAGTGATGTATTCTGATTTGTACTTGATGTATCGTATTTCTCTTCTGTTGTAAACTCTGATGTATCTTATATATTTACATAGTAGCTTCATGAACTACTATTCATTTTACTTCCGCTGCATATTATTACTCTGTGTCTGTGATTCTGTGATTATTTATTTACTGTATATCTAAGTTTTGCCAAATTTAAATTAACAATTCGGTATTTTGAATTATTCAAGTCCGACATGTGCGGATGCGAATAGTCCGAAATAGCGGATCGTTACATCTGGGGAAGTGTGGCGCAAATGGTTGACAAGGTGAGGCCGAAGGCGCGGCGGCTCCGGTGGTCGGTGTGGGGTGAAGAGGCGTTTTGGGTTTGGTGTATTCGAGTGGCAGTTCGAACGAAAAGGTAAATTTCAATCTCGATATTTTTGGTTCGAATCGAGTTATGTTTTCAGGTGCAGAGGGTTTTCGTGACTTGTCGGTGGTGGCATGGTTCGCCGGTGGCGCGGTTCGCCGGAGCGACAGCGACGTGCCGTGCACGTGCACGACGACTCATTGGCATCTGGGAGATTTTGGTTCGTAGAGACTCGAAAGGGAGTTCGTGATTTCCTGATGTTGGCTCGAGTTTCCTGTTCGCGTGAGTGTCTTGTATCATGTTATTATGATTTAACTTAAAAAAATTACTTACTGAAAAAAAGGGAAGAAGAACGAACTCGATAAGAAGAAAAGGGAGTGTCACGGGAAAATGGGTAACGTACTCGAAGTGATACTCGAGTTAACCGGCGGGGGGGGGGGGGACTCGGGTTGGTTTTTCAACTGCAATGATGTAAAGGAATATAGTTAAGCACATTAATTTCAAACATGTTTTAAGCCCTGTATATTTAATAAGGGTTTAGCAGTTAAGTTAAGATTTTAATACAATTTTTAAATTACTTAATTAATACATTAAAATGTTTTAAACTCTTGATTTATTGTTATTTTAATCAAGTAATTAAATTAAGTCAAGTATAAAAAAAATTAACATTAAAGTTTTGTAGTTAATAATAAATTGGTTTTCAAAGTTTAAAGAAGATTTTAAAAATGTTAATTGAGACAAAGAATTATTAACTGATTGAAAAGGGTAATTAAGATGATTAATTTACAATTGTAATTAACTAGTTGATTAGAGATTGATTAATTTGAAATTTAAGATTTGTTTAATTAACAATTAAGTGTTTAATTTATTTGTAATTAAGAATTGTAAACTAGATGATTAAAGTTAATTAGTTTATAATTAGTAGTCAATTAAGATAATTGATATAAAGAATAATTAATTATAATTTAATTAATTTATCATTAAGAAAAGTTAATCATTGATAAATAATAATAGTTATGTGGTTAACTCTTTTAAATCACCTTCACTTTGAATTAAAGATGATTGACTATCGTTAAATGTTGTATACTAAATTGATATTTCTGTTTGTGATACCGTGTGATGTGAATTGCCTGATGTTGTACTGTGAACTGTGATTGTTTCTGTATTTATGTGAAACCCCTTTGCCCGTAAAACGGCATTTAAATTTTGATACGACAGGGAGTCGGATTCCAGTTGGTTATTCGAAACCCGGATTGAATTGTAGTAATGAATCTTTGTAATTGATAAATTTATTTTATCTGTGAATCTGTGAATGAAGACAAGCGTTATGGATTATACCGCTTATCGATATTAATATATCTGTGATGATTGATGCTATGCACTATTGTGTAAAAACCCTGTACTACACTTGTACACACACAAATATGGATAGCACGTGGAAGTCGATTAAGTCATAGATATTTGAATTTTTTTAAAACAGTTTTGAATTTGAATTTTTGAATTCAAATAGTTTTGGAAATGGATTGGGTTTAAAGTGAAAGGGCTTTTGAAACAAGTGTTTTAAAAATGTAAGTTATTTTGAATAACTTAATAAAGGTTTGAAATTTGAATAATTTGATTTAAATTGGAATTCAACATCCGAAATTGAATCCTATATTGGTATTTATGTTTTAAAAAGAATTATACAAGTTTATACGAGTTTTAAACCATTTTTAAAAGTGTTGTTTTGGGAATTTGAATTAACCCCAAAGATGTTAACTTGTATAAATAAAAATCGGATTTTCCAAAATGAAAACAGTTTGTTTTCAAACAATAAAAGCTTTCATATGAGTAATGAACTTCCAATTTATATTAAAGGAATTCCAAGTTTGAATTGAAATAGTTTTCCACTTATGAATGAATATTTGGAAACGAGTTTTGAAAGCTATAAACTAAATCTCTGATTAAAGATCCAAATGAATTTATCCAATTGAAATTGAAATTGTTTTGAAATCCATGAATGGATCTTTGTGAAACTGAGTGAACTTTGTGGAATAAATCTTTTGTTTAAAAGATTTGAAATGGTAATTGGTTTAAACCATTTGAAAGAAAGTTTGTAATCATTAAGTTGTGACTTAATTGAAATCACATATCCATATGTTTTCCAATATTGCGCTCATTATTCGGTTTAACCGGGAGAGGACTTTTTGTCATATAACGCATTCTAAATAATGATACGTCGTTATGTATAGCATTTAAAGACCGATGGTGAAGACCGGGTATTTGCAAGAACGATAGGATGACCTATCGATTGTCTCTACATTGAGTAGCTACGGTATAGAGATTTCCTAAGTGATGTGAAGTCCGATCGGGATTGTGAATACCCGGATTGCAAGGGCTTCTTCGAAAGTGCCTTTGGTTCTGTTCGAACCCGGAACAGACTTGTATGGTTGTATGTCTGACACTACACTTTAAGATATAAAGCGGATTTCTTTCAAATACATATCTGTTAGTGGCGGAGAATTTATTCTCTTAGCTTAACACCCTTCTCTGAGACATACGAGCTCAGAGGTTATGAAGTTGAAGGTTATCAGCAATATACTCCCAATTTGGTAGTGTGGAATGCTAAGTGTTGTTGTGTGTTGATGATCATTGGTTGATCATTTGTGATCAAAGCATGGCTTTAGTGTAAAGCGTAGCTTTATGGACGAAACCTTGTCGAGCCTTACAAATCGGTAATGGTCGAAACAGGAAAGATGCGGCAAGGTTTCAAGGGTAGCTCCCCTAGGGTGTGACTATTCCTTTTGGAAAAGGGTAGTATCATGGTATGGAGCCCAGATACTTACTCATGCGGGCACCATAGTATATATATTACTATGTGATGTTGTTGGTGTAGAGGTACCTTGTATAAAGGTCCCAAAGGACCGGGGGTGGCATATCTGAGGTTTTATTCCCCAGGAAGGGGGTAGCCGGCCTTGTTGGCAGAGAGCCGGGTAGGTTCTCAGGACGTCCCGCCAGAGGCGTTCCCATATGGCAGTAGGAAGTTCCTTAGCCTGACCATTTGTTGGAAAAATCCAAAGAAACGATACGCGTCTTGTACGGTTTTAGTTGTAGAACCTGTTATTTAAGATGGCAGCTATAGCTGGCATAATATAATGGTACCTATGCTGGCTAAAATTAATATTTTACTTTCGAAAGGTTTTCTGCACTATGCACTAATAATAATATCAAAAAGAAAGATTTCCGCGTATCAAGCATGTTTGACTATCATAAGGAGAAATATCCTCCAATTCTGCGTTTGCATGGTGTGTGTGGCGGGCGGCCTTATGGTAGTTTCATTTTCCAAAAGCATTGTGGATTTTAAATTTTAAAATCTTTTGATTGTTTAAAAGACCAAATGTTTTTGTTTGCTCATACCAGTCCCATGACTGACCTGGAGCTTATTGTTCCTTTCCTAAACTCTGGGTGCCCATAATTTTCCACACGGGCAGTCTAGAGTTTGGTTTTGTTTTCAGATAATCAAGTTTATAGTTTATCTGGAGCTAGTTTAGTCTGTGGACGACTGACCTTGCTTATCTTGGTGCAAACTTGATGGTGGATCGAGCTTGAAGTTGGAGTTCTAGCTTTGGAGTTTTGGATTGGAGTTGCAGTATTGGATTCTGTGAAGACATCTCATAGTGTATCGTGTTCCACTGTATTCTTATTGTATATTCTCTGATGATGATGATTATCATTGTATCAAACTGATGTATTGGATATTGTATTCATGTTGTATCAGTGGTATCATCTTTTATTTCCGCTGTGTTATTTATCATCTAATGGGTGTTGCAAGCTCCCGTGATACGAATTTGATGTTGTTTGTCAGACATCGAGTTCGAGTCGTGACAATAATGGCTTGCTTTCAATAAATCATGTCAACATGCTAACATAACCTATCATATTTGTTTGACTACTTAAAGGCACAAACAAAGAAATTCCTTGCATTTTATACCCATCCTTGTAAAAGAAAGTTGCTTTTGAACAAACCTATCTTTGGAAATAAGTGATTTAAAATAATAAAATTTAATTAATTAATCATAACTGCCTTTTATTTAAATAATAATTAAATAATAGATCAATCTTTATTTAATTAATAATTAAATAATAATCAAACCTTAATTAATATCTAAATAATAATTAAGCTTACATAAGAAATAATTAAATAATAATAACTAAAATATTTTAATATTCCTTTTTAATACTTACAATATCTTTTAAAAGACTTTTCAAAAATATTTAAAGTAAAAATTATTTTTAGCATACACAAAATTTGTCAATTTACGAACTGCATCCATAGGGACCATCATTATATGGACCATAACTTTCAAACTTATTTTATATATAAAAATAGCATTTAAATCGTTTCCTTTTATATTCAAATTACTGAAATAACTTTATATAAAGGTTTTTAAACCCAAAAGTAAACTTTAAGACTTTTAGAAAACATTTCAAAAGGACGAGGAAATGAACAAGTTTTTAAAACACACAGGATCTCGATGTCGCCAATAAACTAATTCAAGTGTTAACTTTCCATTCAACATCCAAAAAGCCATATACATAAGCGCGCGCGCACACACACAGATATATATATATACAAGGGTAAAAAAACATTTCTAAAGCAAGGAGAGGTTATTACTTATACATTGTCACTGAAATACATCGACTACGTTTTCCATTCATTACAAATCACCACATATAAACGCATATATGTATAAACATAAGCAACATTACTTTCCAAACCGTACATCTAACAACTATTATCATCACCAAACATAAAGTATAAAACTTTGTTTCCAAAGGTGAGATTTACTCACCAAAACCAACACGAATCAAATCAAAGTACCTCCACACTTTGCACCTACCTTCAAACTTAGTTGTTCCTTTGTAAAAATTTGATTTCAAGGAGCCTAAAGTAGCTAAATGGGCTTGGTTTTGTAACGACCTGCCGTTCTGACCGCCCCCAATCGGTAATTAAACCCACTTGAGACGTTCAAAATGACGGATTGTTATTCAGTTTATAGAGTTTAAACAGAATCAGCCACAGAATCACAGAATAATCATAATATTTCACATAAATGAATTTTTCTTACATATATCAGAGTTTGTACAATGCATTAAATTTTATACAGCGGAATATATCTTTAAGTACAAAAAAATTCTTCGAAAAGCTAAAGTGAAGAAATTTCCCCAACTCTCTCTAACTTCGCGGCCTGAAAATCTTCAAGCTGTAAAATACTGGGTCTGACCCGAGTATTACATTCAAAAGAAAATAATACACAGGTCAGTCTAATTCAAACTCAGTTATTAGTGCATAGAGGCAATAATAATCACAATTAGACGACAGTCAAATATAAATTTACCTATCCGATCCTTTAACAAGAAATCGGATAACGGTAAATATAACACTTAACAGTGTTAAACCATAAATCAGTAGATTCAAATTATCAACAAAGATAGATGAAGGGATTATTGATGAAGATAATTTAGAAAACAACCAAAATCTGCCTAAACGGCATTTAACAACAAAATCATCAAAATCGGTTCAAAATATATTGAATTGTCAACATAAAACAATTTTCATCAAAAAGAAAACATCAATTAAAACATTAGATTTCGTAGGGCTGCAGTACACACACGCGTATACGGCCTCGCCACATTTTTAAAATGTTAACTCTGCGTGGCTGCAGTTCATGCTTGCGTGCACTGCCTTGCCACTACCGTAACGAAATATGCAAAAGATCATAAATCAAAACAAAATAGTATATCAATAAAAATCAATATCGTGTGGCTGCAGTTCACGCTTGCGTGCACTGCCTTGCCACTATCGTGATGATGTACTCAAAAGGTCAACGAAACAAAATCAATGAAGGTTCAAATATCGATTCAAAATGTTGATACTGCGTGGCTGCAGTGCACGCACGCGTGCGCTGCCTCGCCACAACAACATGTAAAATCATTTCAACATAGAATACTATCAGAAATCAAAGCTGCAGAGGTCAAGTCAGTGACTCAACACAGCTGCAATACCAAAACCCATGCAACTATGACCTTACAGGAACCATCACTAATTGGAACCTCAATTCAAAAATGGGACTGCAATAGCCGGAATGGCATTTTGTACGAACCCAACATGTATGCAACAGAGAATACATAACGCTATCATGACCAGAATGCAACTGCACAGGCAGGTAGGCCAGGCAGTTCAAAATCAGAGAGTATATGCAGAAGGCAACAAAAATAAACAAGGATGAATGAAACTTGTCAAGCAAGTGCAACAGGTACAAAAGTCACTGCAGCATGAATACAAGTGCAGAACAACATAGTGAAACAGCGGTTTCATCAGTGGCAAAAGTCAACATCAATGCATATGAATCATTTATCTGACTCAATGCAAACTTCAACAAATCGAAACAGCATCAAAGCACATGAGAATTTACTATGTGCGATACAAATAAAATTACAGCCACCACAAGTATGCAAGGGCAACTGCAAATATACAACTTCCATATTGGGTCAAGCAAGTGCAACATAGTGACAAGCTACCCAGGTTTCGAAATACAATCATGTACAACACGACTGCAAGATGTATGTAAATATAAGGCATGAAACCACAGTAAAACAGATCGAGAAAAGAAATGTCAGGTGCAAAACCAGATAAGTGAACACAGTGATCATACATAGGCAGTGCCTATATAAACATATGATACTATACATATATACGGCAGTTCGAATAAACAATGCGACTCCAATCAGAGTGTGTACGAGTGGCAACATGTTACAGTAAGGGACAATATGAAATAATGTTTGCATGCCCAAAAGCTCAGAGGCATATAAATGCAAACTGCACATGAATGAAGACCCCACGAGCTCATTGCATCCCAAATGCTCAAATATATCTGCATATTAAATATGCCAACCAAAGTTGTAGTGAAACAACTAAATGCTCAAGTGAACTACCAGTGTAAAGTGTAGACCAGACAACATGGTTCCTGTAGGACTGCAAATATAAGCAGGTGCAACTACAAAGGACAACAAGTATGAAGTGCGCAACAGTATGCAAACACATTCATGTCAGAACCAAGTGAAAAATCACCTATTTAAAGTAACCGAAGTAGCAAGTTATACCAAAGACCAACAAGTGATACAAGACCCTATATATGCCGGCACAAAATAATAAAAATATGGAACTACAAAAGTCAGAAGCAGTTTCACATATTAAAGTCAAAGCCAAGGTCAAACGTTAATGGCTCCAAGTAAGTTAAGGTACAAGCCGAAGTCACAATAATTTCCAATGCAACAAATTCGAACTGTGGTAGCAATTAACAGAATACAAGGCGGTGTCAACATAAAATGAGGACCAGGCAGTCGGCCTAAATGCAACAAAATGTCAACTGACTCGAATAACTCAAGTCAAAAATCAAGTTTACAATTCAAGAGGAATACTCAAAATTCTATCACCGCAGTCAAATGGAGCCGAGGTGGCCTCGAAAACCAAGCAGTGACGAAACACCCAAGCAATTCAATAGACATAAAGAACGAATTGAATCAATCACTGAAATCATAAATCATTTGTTTAAGATTATGAACAGGAGCAATTATCAGTTTTGAACCAAGATAATTTCAGTTCAAATTTAGGTATGCCGAAGTCACAATAGAAATCGTCAAAACAAAATCAAAAGGAGGCCGCAGCCAACACAAGTTCAATTTCCAAAAATTCGAACGAATGAACCAAGGAAATCGTCATCACAGCAAACTAATTTTAACAAATCAAAAGGACCGAAGTCAACAAAAATTCAACAAATTTCAAAGCCGCGAAAATCACAAATCATATAAATATGAAGTTGAATTTAGATGTGAGAAATAAAATTTCTCACCTTTCACCGAAGCCAAGACGAAATTTGAAGCCGAAGCCCTAGCTCGAATCGAAGGACGAAGAAGAAACTCGTGCAAAAACCCTAACTTTTTGAATGATGAAGAGGAGACGAGACCGCCATTATTTCGTTTGATTTTTTTTTCTGAAGTGAAGAGAAGAGGGTTTCGGGTATAAAAGAATAGGGGAGAGACGTGATTTTGCAGAGGAGATCGTGTTTTTGGCGTGATGGAAGGCATAGATTTAGGCGTGTTTGTAGCTGATGAAGGTAAAGCAACGTACTCTTTTTATTTTATTATACTATTATTATTATTATTATTATTTTCTTATTTTTTTATTTTAAATCCAATTTGTTTTGTATAAATTATTTTCTTTACTTTGTTTTGTAAATTTTGTTGTTTGAATTTTTTAGCTACGTGTATTTCTCTATTTATTTTATATTGATTAAAATTTTATTCCTTTTTATTTTAAAGAAAAGAAAATGTTATTAAACTAACCACCCATTTATAAATTTACATAAATAATAATTCTTGTATCCAAATTATTTTTTCTAAGTCATTAGTTTGAATTTAAAATACAAATTCAATATTCAATTCAACTCCAAAGTCAAATTCAAATTCTATTCAACTTTAAATAAATTAAATTCTAAAATTTAATCGCTGATTCATAGTTATATTGGGAATTCAAACTAAACCATCATTCAAATATTTAAAATTAATTAAATATTTTCAATTTAAATTGTTCAAAATTCAGGGTTGTTACAATCTTCCCCCCTTAAAAGAATTTCGTCCCGAAATTATAAGTTAGGAAAACGATTGCTAAATTTCACCGATATTTATACCCTACACAATTTTACCAAGTTCCAAACTCATAAATAAATACAGGATTTATTCCTTTTGTTTTATCTCACTAGCTTTATTCATTGATTTCTATAATCAAGACACAAAAGTCTTTTACCAAAATTTTCGACTTACAAAACTCAAATTTTTAAACTTGAAATTCTTCATGCTAAATATTTACATATTACATTTTTTCAAAAGCTGCGTGCTTTCAAGATATTTTAAAAATCTTCTTCCTTAATTCATTAGGTTAGAATTATGTAATTCTAAATTCAAACTATTGATTTTCTATTCAAAGTTTTGAAAATACTTGCTAACTCGAAGTTTAACAAGTCCATCGTCGTTCTCACAGACATTAGGCATACGCTGGCCAGGCGCAAGTCTAAAAATCTCCAAGTACTAAATATACTTGTTTCAACTCCCAGTGAAAATACTTTTTAAAAATTCTTTTAAAAATGGATATGGAAAGCACGTCCCCCCATGGATCACAGTTTACCCGGCGGTTACGCTACTATCCCAGTAGAATCGCTTGTAACTGTAGATTTCACATCTCTCTTGAATTTCGCCATGGTTGTTGCCATAGATTGCGGTTCACACGGCGGTTACGCTACTATCCCAGTAGAATCGCT
Organism: Allium cepa; assembly: GCA_030765085.1. Classification (NCBI taxonomy): domain Eukaryota; kingdom Viridiplantae; phylum Streptophyta; class Magnoliopsida; order Asparagales; family Amaryllidaceae; genus Allium; species Allium cepa. The sequence goes on from CM060928.1 coordinate 596,771,678, forward strand.
CGTCACCGTAGGCATCTCGCCCCTCAAATTACGCTTCTGCCTCTAGATCGCAGTTTATGCGGCGGTTGCGCCACTATCCCAGTGGAATCGCTTGTAACTGTAGGCATCACGCCCCACGAACTACGCCAGCATCAATTCACATAATCCCAACACGATGATCCATCGTGGGGGATTCCAGTCCCAATGGACATTCCACTAATGGAAATTCTACGTAGCTACGATTTCCAATGGACACTCACACCGAGTTCCAATCACCTTCACAAATAATAAATGGAAGGTACATTTCCATATCCTCAGTTTTAGAAAACATATGTCATATACATATAGTACTTCATTTCACATTTCGTACATATCATACCTATGTAAACCTACACAGGATTTTCAGAATAATGACTTGCCAAACTGATAGTTTTCGATTTATTATATTCACATACATAAGTTACGAAAACTCAATTCACATTCATAACAAATAGAGGATTCCAAAATTTTCCATTTCATTTAAAATTTTCCTCTAAATCAATTTGAAAATTTAAGGTTATCTCAATCCCAATTCACATTCATAATCCAATTCATTATCGACTTCACATTCGATTTGGATTTCACGTTACATCGTCAATTCTCAACACATAATTGGTGTCTATCGATATATAACCTCTAAGCTCGTACGTCTCAGAGAAGGGTGTTAAGCTAAAAGAATAAATTCTCCGCCACCAACAGATATATATTTAATAGAGATCAATTGATATGTCATCAATTCACAATGCTAGACATACAATCCAAATCGACTATCCAAAATTCAAAGTTCAACTTATATTGTTTTTGATGTCAAAGTTAAACTCAATTTAACTCAAGATTCAATCTTTTTGGAAAATATTCAAGTTGAACTAATCGTTCAAATTTCCCAAAAATATCTTTACAAGATATATATAATTTTCCAACTTAACCATTTGAAATAAATTTCAAATATTCATTTTTTTCAATTTATCTTTAAAAGATAAAATTTCAAACCTTTCATTTCATATTGGAAAACATTTCCTTACTTATTTAATAAGTAATTCACAAGTTCATTTATTTTCAACACGGAAAATATTCAATATACTTGAATCAAAATTAAGTATATATTCCATTCTTTAAGGAAGGCGTTCTTTTAAACACATTTATTTGAGTGAAAACGAATGTTGCGTAAAACATTGTTACAACAACTCAAAAGTCACTAGTATAGGGATTCGAAATTTAAGATAGATATATAAATCCCAATACTATAAACAACATTTCCTTTCGGAAACCAATTACTATAACAACAATGTTATAGTCCACCATTTCCTTATTTCTCGAAAACGCCTATTTCAACAATGAATGTTGAAATCTATGTATTCGATACTTAATGCATTTTAAAACATCTTTAAAACCATTAACTTTTTCAATTTCAACTTCAACTTAATTCATAGTTTGAATTCCTCACACTTTTCATAATATTAATTTTAAACCAATTTCAAACTTTTCAATATTAAGTTTTTCACTTAATTTAATTTTCTGCACGTTTAAATTCAAATTCATCATTGAATCAATTAAATTTATTGTGGATTTTCATGTTGACAAACTTCAATTTTGAAATCTAAATCCCATTTGAACTTTACATTTGCTTTCTATTTCCCAAAATAATCAACAAGTTCTTTAGTAAATCATTCATCGACTTGGTTTCATTAGACTCATATTTCCACATTAACTATTTTAGGCATTACTTTTTTTAAACTTGAAATATAAGCTTTACATCAAAATTAGTTTGATTCATATAGTTAAGTCAACAAATAAACTTCCTTCCCAAGATGCTATTTCATTAAAATATTTCCTTCAGTACAAAATTTTACATAGCTTAATACTTTTAAAAGACGTACACAGAAGATTGTGGATTACAAAAGATAGTATTACAGAATATATTGATTGGTTTAAGATTCAGAATTTTTAAGGACTATCGACTTCTTGTCCGGTAGTACTCATCTTCGCCAAACTTTCATCTTCGGATGGCACTATTTCAGGTTGTATTAAAGGAGAATTAACACATTCAAAATCAACATGTCCCCAATCCCCACAGTTACTGCAAAAATATGAGATGTTTCCATCCTTATCTATCACCTTTACACTTTTCGCTCTAGCTGGTCGGGCAATAGCTTGCTTTCCATGCTGTCTTTCGGTGCAGTTTCTGGCTATATGTCCAGTCTGACGACAATGGTAGCAGATTGTCAATCTATCGACGGGTAAATCGAGTATGCACTTTTTCCTTTTCACTTTAGGGAAATGACTAAGAAAATGCCCTTTCCCCCGACATTTAAAACACACAATCTCAGGACGAGCGAAACGGTCATCCACATTCCTTTTCTTTATCCTTACTCGGCACTTAATGGCATAATGTCCCTTTTTATGACATCGATAGCAAATAACCTCATCATATGGACCAGATGCTTGCCTTTCACTGAATCTCCTTTCAATCTCCACACGTGTCGCTTCTGCTTCTCTACGGGCAATTGCTCTTTGTTCACGGCGTGCTGCTTTTTGTGCTTCGGTTTTTGCCATTATAATTAACAAGATGTTTTCGAAGTTTCCTATCAATATTTAAAATTCTTATTAGCAGAGGCTGGATTATTCAATCATTTTCCCCAGACATATCCTTTAATATTTTATTCACTGTCCAAAATCGTGAATATACTTCGTTTATTCAATTCAATGTTTCTACACATTTATTTAAAGGATTATCCACTGTCCAAAATCGTGGATAAAATTCCCAACCAACATTTACTATCACAATATCTAACATAAAGGATAATTCGCTGTCCAAAATCACGAATATATCTCCTTTAATAACTTCTATGTTTCATTTATCAAATTCAATTGGTTTTGAATTTAAAAACAATCTTTACAAATTCCACTTCTATTTATAGAACTTCGATTTATAAATCTTCTTTATTAATTCAATTCAATTTATATAACTCCATTATATACCAAAAGTCCATTTATAAGTTAAATACTTATAATCCATTTATTTACTAAATCGTTCTTCAAAACATTTGAAATCAATTTTCAAAAGAATTCAGAATCAAATTCCCAAGTTATAGTTTAATTATCCTCTTGGTTATACTAAATTGACACATCATTTTATTTCATAATTATTATTTTGTAGATATTCAAAATATTTGATTCAAACCAATTCATTAATTCACTTCACTTATATTTTATTTTTCATAAATCTCAATAATTTGATAATGGATTTTCGAATGAGAAACTATCGCAAACCTAAAATTAGAGAGGGGAATTTTCGAAAAAGATTTGAATTTACAAAATAACTTTTATTTTTCAAAGAAAACCATTTTATACTTCTTTAGATTTGAAAACATTTTTCTTTAAAGTGATTCTAGTAACTATTCATATTAAACATCATAAACTGAGCTTTGTGTAAAACTGGCTCTGATACCACTTTTGTAACGACCTGCCGTTCTGACCGCCCCCAATCGGTAATTAAACCCACTTGAGACGTTCAAAATGACGGATTGTTATTCAGTTTATAGAGTTTAAACAGAATTAGCCACAGAGTCATAGAATAATCATTATATTTCACATAAATGAATTTTTCTTACATATATCAGAGTTTGTACAATGCATTAAATTTTATACAGCGGAATATATCTTTAAGTACAAAAAAATTCTTCGAAAAGCTAAAGTGAAGCAATTTCCCCAACTCTCTCTAACTTCGCGGCCTGAAAATCTTCAAGCTGTAAAATACTGGGTCTGACCCGAGTATTACATTCAAAAGAAAATAATACACAGGTCAGTCTAATTCAAACTCAGTTATTAGTGCATAAAGGCAATAATAATCATAATTAGACGAGAGTCAAATATAAATTTACCTATCTGATCCTTTAACAAGAAATCGGATAACGGTAAATATAACACTTAACAGTGTTAAACCATAAATCAGTAGATTCAAATTATCAACAAAGAGAGATGAAGGGATTATTGATGAAGATAATTTAGAAAACAATCAAAATCTGCCTAAACGGCATTTAACAACAAAATCATCAAAATCGGTTCAAAATATATTGAATTGTCAACATAAAACAATTTTCATCAAAAAGAAAACATCAATTAAAACATTAGATTTGGTAGGGCTGCAGTACACACACGAGTATACGGCCTCGCCACATTTTTAAAATGTTAACTCTGCGTGGCTGCAGTTCACGCTTGCGTGCACTGCCTTGCCACTACCGTAACGAAATATGCAAAAGATCATAAATCAAAACGAAATAGTATATCAATAAAAATCAATATCGTGTGGCTGCAGTTCACGCTTGCGTGCACTGCCTTGCCACTATCGTGATGATGTACTCAAAAGGTCAACGAACCAAAATCAATGAAGGTTCAAATATCGATTCAAAATGTCGATACTGCGTGGCTGCAGTGCACGCACGCGTGCGCTGCCTCGCCACAACAACATGTGAAATCATTTCAACATAGAATACTATCAGAAATCAAAGCTGCAGAGGTCAAGTCAGTGACTCAACACAGCCGCAATACCAAAACCCATGCAACTACGACCTTACAGGAACCATCACTAATTGGAACCTCAATGCAAAAATGGGACTGCAACAGCCGGAATGGCATTTTGTACGAACCCAACATGTATGCAACAGAGAATGCATAATGCTATCATGACCAGAATGCAACTGCACAGGGAGGTAGGCCAGGCAATTCAAAATCAGAGAGTATATGCAGAAGGAAATAAAAATAAACAAGGATGAATGAAACTGGTCAAGCAAGTGCAACAGGTACAAAAGTCACTGCAGCATGAATACAAGTGCAGAACAACATAGTGAAACAGCGGTTTCATAAGTGGCAAAAGTCAACATCAATGCATATGAATCATTTATCTGACTCAATGCAAACTTCAACAAATCGAAACAGCATCAAAGCACATGAGAATTTACTATGTGCGATACAAATAAAATTACAACCACCACAAGTATGCAAGGGCAACTGCAAATATACAACTTCCATATTGGGTCAAGCAGGTGCAACATAGTGACAAGCTACCCAGGTTTCGAAATACAATCATGTACAACACGACAGCAAGATGTATGCAAATATAAGGCATGAAACCACAGTGCAACAGATCGAGAAAAGAAATGTCAGGTGCAAAACCAGATAAGTGAACACAGTGATCATACATAGGCAGCGCCTATATAAACATATGATACTATACATATATAGGGCAGTTCGAATAAACAATGCGACTCCAATCAAAGTGTGTACGAGTGGAAACATGTTACAGTAAGGGACAATATGAAATAATGTTTGCATGCCCAAAAGGTCAGAGGCATATAAATGCAAACTGCACATCAATGAAGACCCCACAAGCTCAATGCATCCCAAATGCTCAAATGTATCTGCATATAAAATATGCCAACCAAAGTTGTAGTGAAACAACTAAATGCTCAAGTGAACTACCAGTGTAAAGTGGAGACCAGACAACATGGTTCCTGTAGGACTGCAAATATAAACAGGTGCAACTACAAAGGACAACAAGTATGAAGTGCGCAACAGTATGCAAACAAATTCATGTCAGAACCAAGTGAAAAATCACCTATTTAAAGTAACCGAAGTAGCAAGTTATACCAAAGACCAACAAGTGATACAAGACCCTATATATGCAGGCACAAAATCATAAAAATATGGAACTACAAAAGTCATAAGCAGTTTCACATATTAAAGTCAAAGTCGAGGTCAAACGTTAGTGGCTCCAAGTAAGTTAAGGTACAAGCCGAAGTCACAATAATTTCCAATGCAACAAATTCGAACTGTGGTAGCAATTAACAGAATACAAGGCGGTGCCAACATAAAATGAGGACCAGGCAGTGGGCCTAAATGCAACAAAATGTCAACTGACTCGAATAACTCAAGTCAGAAATCAAGTTTACAATTCAAGAGGAATACTCAAAATTCTATGACCGCAGTCAAATGGAGCCGAGGTGGCCTCGAAAACCAAGCAGTGACGAAACACCCAAGCAATTCAGTAGACATAAAGAACGAATTGAATCAATGACTGAAATCATAAATCATTTGTTTAAGATTATGAACAGGAGCAATTATCAGTTTTGAACCAAGATAATTTCAGTTCAAATTTAGGTATGCCGAAGTCACAATTGAAATCGTCAAAACAAAATCAAAAGGAGGCCGAAGCCAACACAAGTTCAATTTCCAAAAATTCGAACGAATGAACCAAGGAAATCGTCATCACAGCAAACTAATTTTAACAAATCAAAAGGACCGAAGTCAACAAAAATTCAACAAATTTCAAAGCCGCGAAAATCACAAATCATATAAATATGAAGTTGAATTTAGATGTGAGAAATAAAATTTCTCACCTTTCACCGAAGCCAATACAAAATTTGAAGCCGAAGCCCTAGCTCGAATCGAAGGACGAAGAAGAAACTCGTGCGAAAACCCTAACTTTTTGAATGATGAAGAGGAGACGAGACCGCCATTATTTCGTGTGATTTTTTTTTTCTGAAGTGAAGAGAAGAGGGTTTCGGGTATAAAAGAATAAGGGAGAGACGTGATTTTGCAGAGGAGATCGTGTTTTTGGCGTGATGGAAGGCATAGATTTAGGCGTGTTTGTAGCTGATGAAGGTAAAGCAACGTACTCTTTTTATTTTATTATACTATTATTATTATTATTATTATTTTCTTATTTTCTTATTTTAAATCCAATTTGTTTTGTATAAATTATTTTCTTTACTTTGTTTTGTAAATTTTGTTGTTTGAATTTTTTAACTACGTGTATTTCTCTATTTATTTTATATTGATTAAAATTTTATTCCTTTTTATTTTAAAGAAAAGAAAATGTTATTAAACTAACCACCCATTTATAAATTTACATAAATAATAATTCTTGTATCCAAATTATTTTTTCTAAGTCATTAGTTTGAATTTAAAATACAAATTCAATATTCAATTCAACTCCAAAGTCAAATTCAAATTCTATTCAACTTTAAATAAATTAAATTCTAAAATTTAATCGCTGATTCATAGTTATATTGGGAATTCAAACTAAACCATCATTCAAATATTTAAAATTAATTAAATATTTTCAATTTAAATTGTTCAAAATTCAGGGTTGTTACGGTTTAGAGTGAGGAGGGCTTGGCCTAGCTTGAGGAAGGTGTTGGGGTTGTTTCTGGAAGCTAAGAGAAGTAGAGACTAGAAGGAAGGTTTTAAGTAGTTTTTGAGGATTCAAGAGGAAAAGGAAAGGATTTATAAGTTGAGAAAAAAATTGAGGAGCCATGGAAGGCAAGATGAAAGGTTGAAAGAAAAAGAGCGGTATTTGAAATTTGAGAAATTAAATGAAATAAGAAATGAAAAATAAATGAAGTTGTTTTTATATAAAATGGAACATGGAAATTGCCTATTTTCCCTTTAACCTCATACCCTCCATACTTTAGTGCCACTTCACCCTCTCCCTCACTCATTTTACATGCAACCTCCACCTCCCCCTCTTGTCCATCATCATTTTATCACTTTTGTGATGTGATATTACCCTTACACATTTTTTTAATATAAAAGAAAAGAAAAGTCAACTTTACCTTTTTACTTTAAGTAAATTATTTTACCATAATTGACTCTAACCATTTCTTAATTAAAGCATAGGTTATTTATATATGTGTGTCTGTGTGTGTGTGTGTGTGTCTATATATGTTCTAGTGTACACAACATTTTCTGACAACTTTTAGACGATCAAAACTCGGAAATCCGAAAACCGATTTTCAGCCATATTTTTTATCTTTCTTCAAATTAATTATTTTTTAAACCAAAATTTAAAATAACTTCACTATTATTAGTTATTTTTATAAAGGAGGTTTATTTGAGTTATAAAATCCATTAGCTTACTATTTAAAAATATATTAAATATCTATAATTATATTTATATTTAAAGCAATTAAATTATGGATCGTTACAATAATGAGCAACATTAATAAGAATAACGTTGAAAATTTGAATTACTAAATTTGGCGTAATAGATTCATTATTTAAAGGGCTTAAGTTATTTCAGATTTACTCACAAAATTATCACTTGGTATGACTATTTTGGTACAGATGCGTTGTGACTGGGAGATATTAAACAATGATTTAGAATGAACTGTTTGCACAAAACAACCAAAGCGTCTCGAAGTCGATCGAAGAAATATTGTGTGTGTGGGATTTAGGACATGTTCCGAGAAATGTTATGAAAGTATCATTTTATAAGCATATTAATTGAATAAATATTTTGAGAGAAATATCGAGCAGTTTGATTTTTAGTCTACAGAGAAAGCTTATGTCCATAAGAAAGAACCACTAAAAGGTACACAAATATTTCAAGATAATAAGTAAACAACATATTACTTATTGTTAACGATGTACTTGTGTTAGAATTAGTAATACATTGGTTATTTAATTTTCGATATTAGATTTGTAAATTATATCTTTAACATAAGTATGGATGTTGGGAATGTCCCAAAAGATATGCAAAGACACTTTATTAATATATTTAGTATGAAACATGTAAATCATCATGTTCTAATAATAGGAATTATCATATGTGTTGTATTGTCTGCATTATCGTAATTTGCTTATGTATTTGATGCAAGAAGAAAATATCAAATCCAAATTAAGATCGATAAAATGTAGTTTAGAGTGTTCTCGAGTATTTACAAAATACTAGAGAATTGTTTACAGAAATAGTGAACTCTTTATGAAACAGTATCCGAACTAAAACTTCATAAGTGTTATCGAGTATAATATGTCAAAATTAAATTCATGTTCAAACTATAATCAAGAGGATTTTAGTTCGAAATGTTCCAAATGAAATGTTATGGTTGTTCTAACCAATGGCTGAATACATTGCCTTAAATAAAGCCGCAAGAAAAGCAATGCATATAAGTATAAATGCATAAATTTATAACTGTAGCTAGGGTGATTTCATGTAATTATAACATTACATCATTGTTATATAATAACATGTAATATAAAAGCTCACTAGAAGTCAAAAAACATACAGCGGATAGTTCACATGATAAATATAGTTTATCAACATTGGTGATATTGATTGACAGAATAGTTAATTAAACCAGCACGGCAGGTCCAATCACAATGGGTCTAACTTGATTGGTTTTCATTAAACTGATTAGGGATGGGATAGTTCCTTAATTGACAACAATTTCAAGTGGAATATTGATAGAGTTAGGGTATGCGCTAGGGTCAATTATGTAATCTGTTACATATATCTAACTCGATAACCAACCTTGTTCGAAATAAAAGGTATTTTTTCTATTATATGCTTGGTATAATATGTTATATTGATTAATTAATTTGAATAAATGTACATTTAATAGAAAATCTATAAATCATATTTTTTATAGTAATTATGATGTGTTGTACTTGTTGGAACTAGGTTAGCCCGCAACGGAAGTAATGGGTGAATTTCAAAGCTTTGTTTACAATTTTTGGTCTTTATTGGGCCTATGAAGTCATTAGGGAATTTCTAAATTTCATTTAAATAAATTATTATTTTATTTAAATTTATAATATAATTTTATATTATGTTATTGACATTGTATTATACATATATGTGTATCATACACATATGTTTTGTGTGTGTGTGCATGTGTAATATAGGAAACCGTGCAAGATATAACATACTCGTTCATAAATGTTGGGATTTACACTGCAAGAGACATGTTTTACTTGTCTAGTATACAAATATATTATCCAAATATTTGTTTATATACTTATTTTATGTATAAAAAATATTACAAATACAAATGTATATATATGTATGTAAACAATATTATATTTTAAATAATTTTATAATTTTATATTTATATATAATTAAAATTATATTGTTAAATAAATATATAATCATATAAGTATGTTCAAAACATTTATAAAATATATTATTATTATATACTGCAAAATCGAAAGCTCTATATATATTATTCTTTTAACATATCTTATGGGCATTTTATCCTACATATAGTGAATACAAAAGATGTTAAGAAGCATGAAAACGGTCGAAAGGTGCATAACAAAGATGACATCATGTAATCACAAGGGCAAGTCGAAGCATTAGGGGGAAATTTGTCATAGTCAAAAAATATAGTCAAAGCTCTTGGGAATTGCTTCCAAGGTCAGGACATGCACATCGGTCGAAACTGCATCACAGTCCAAGCTACGGATTCGAAGATACTATAATCTTAAAATATGTCCTTTGCCTAACTCGAGCCCCACCTTAGAGAGCTACTGCCTAATTCAAGCAAATAGAACATTTAGAGTGAATGGAATATTCTACTTATTGATATGAAGCTATTGGTCCAAGTCTCATTCAATTCTGACTTGAAATGATGGAGTTATGGCACAAAAGCATGTGTAGCACTGTGGTAAAGACTAGTGCCTTTTAGCCAACCCACCCGAGTTTGAGTCCCGGTAAGCACATTACTTTTATGGAGAATGAGGAATGGTCCAGTAGGAAATCCAACTTTTGTCTAGGAGGGTACGAAAAGGAAAGGAAAAGGAAGCAAGTCTCCTCCTCGCTCAGTACCTAAAGGACTGAACCGAAATTCTTGTTTGGTACCCCTGGATACCAAGAGGGTTCCTTGTTCGGTACCCAAAGGCACCAACCAGGATGTCTTATTTGGTACCCCAGGGCACCAACCAAGACATCTTGGTCGATGCTTAATGAATGTCGAACCAGAGGGGATTAAGCTTTGAATAAGGAAGTACATAGCCAAATTAAGATGGACTGAAATAAGCAGAAATGAATGAACTTAGCCAACAGCCCATCCACATCCATCCAAGCCAGACCAATACCCCTCAAACTGAGTTCTCAGTCAGGCCTAGCAATGCAAATAAGGAAGGAAATATACTTATATCAAGAAATAATTAACTACGTTTGGCACATTTGGGAATATTCCCTCTGGGCGTGTTATACATGGAAATTTCTCAATTTACTGGATTATCCACACATCTCTTCCTTCTATAAATACCAAAGCATCCATCAATAATGGAGGACAATTATAGAGGGTCGAGCTTACAACAGTAATGGAAGATAAGTCAGGGAAAGCTGGGAACGGTCTAGCAAGATCTGCCTAATACGAGCTACCTAATTGGGATCAGATAACAGGAGCAGCCTAGAAGAAGCAGCTAGTAGGAGTAGCACAACAGTAATAGTTACAAGGAACAACCTAGCAAGAATAGCCTAGCAGGAACAACCTAACAAGATTATTTAATAGCAATAGCTTAGCACGATCAGCTATTAGGAACAGCCTAGTAGGATCAACTAGAAGAAGCAGCTAGCAGTAACGGCTAGCAGAAACAACCTAACAGGGACAGCTTAGCAAGAACGGCTAGTTGGAGCAGCCTAATTAGAGTAGCTTAATAGGAACTGCCTAATAGAGACAATGAAATTGGAATAGGCAGTCAAGAACAGCCAAATAGGAATAGCCAAACAAACTTCCTTAAGCCATATCTTACTTCTAGTCAAACTTCAGACCATTCTAACTTGTACCTCAAACATTATGTCAAAGATCTATAAGAAGAATAATGAAAATGGTTAGTGTACATAGGCACATTCTACCCAAACCATATAAATCTTTATGTTCTTTACTATACTGCAACTTACTTTCTACATAACCTATACGTGATATGCTCTGTGAAAATCTATCATAATACAAATATAATAGCTGTGTTATACACATTGTATTCATAGCTCTACCAGTAATTGATCATAGGTGTTTGTCCATTTTTTATGCAAATATTTTTGGCGCTTTCATTGAGAACTTATTCTCAACATGTCTTTGATATCAAAGAATAAGATTAATGCAAAAATGCAGGGAACGCCAACACACTCAATCAAACTACTTCCAATCAGGATAATAATTCAGCAAGCCCTATGATGCTAGTTGTCGCAATTACCAAAGGTAACCTAGATAAAGTTATGGCCAAGCTAAATGAATATTTCACTGCCCAACATCAAGCAATGGTGAACCAACTTATGACACGCTTAGAGTAGGCACAAACTATTGGTCACAACATTTGAATACAAGGGCGATCTTACTCTAGGGTCCAAAAGACGAAGGGGGTCACACTTTGCCAAGAAATCCAATCAAGAATGTCAAAGATATAAAAGTAGGAATAATGAAGAGATGAAATTAGTAAGATTTTATCTCGAAGCTATACCCAGGAAGCGGTTTGGCATCAAACACGTCTCATTCCCTTATCGAAATTGTGGTTGATAAAAAAATCACGGGAACAGATATAAATGTCATAACCATAACCATAACTAAAATCAATTCATTATAAAGAAGATGAAAGAAATCATTCCTCGTGAATGGGTGGGTCCAGCTATCATCACCAATAACCCTAACCAAGGGATAGGATAGCTCAGATCATTAGAAAATGTATTCAATATAAACAAATAGAGTGAGGAATTGGAGCTAGGTTTAATATTACCTTCTCCCTAAAGATAGGACTACAAAGAACCTCGGAGATTTCAGTATGCGTACCGTGGAATGGTATCAAGGACTAAATAACCCCATAGAACATTTACAATGATATGCCCAACACATGATAATGATTGGAGTATAGAGGAAGTCTTGTGCAGGTGTTACCCACAATTATTGGCACATTTAACTTCTATGTAGTCATGTGGTTAACCCTAAGGATCGATTCATTCTTAGGGAAATGTTAAAGGAGAAACTAGCCATATTGGAGGAAGTCAACTATGAGAAAACAAAGTATATGATGTTGGAAGATGCTACATTAAAGAAACAACCTAGTATAGCTACTAGAGAAGAGTCTAGTAGTGACTGCAAATGTTGATAGAATATATGGTAGCTTCCTTCAAAGCTAAGTATTCGAAGATAATTGAGCATTACTCAAACTCATAGGGCAAGCAGCACCAATTCAGGTGTAGAATGAGAATGTCTGCATGCCATCAAGAATGGATGCAAGAGAGCGGGCATGGTAGGAAGGAGCCATAGAAATATGGACTTCCTCTAACCAAACCAGCTAGGGCTCAAACCAAATCGGACAGGAGTAGAGCTTATTGGTCCCAGACCAATGATATAGCCCATGCCGGACCAAGGAAGGATGTCTTGTCGGAAATCAATGCTGATGTTGGAACCATATTCTTATCTACCAAAATGGGACCGCCTGAGTTTATACCAACTGGTACTTAGATGGTTGATGCAACACAAGGGAGGCATGATGCGGTCCGTTGAGAAAACTAAGGAAGCATTCCAGTAGCTGGAGCGAGTCGTTGGGCTATTGTGTTGAATGCTAGGCAAGCGAAGTAGGAGACCAGAGCTTGACAAAATGTATTATAGATAGTTCTCTTCAAATACTGGATTTGTAGTCAACCCCTAAATTTTAGGACATTTGTCGTGAAATAATACGTTGGAAAAACCAACCCTTGAACACATTTGAGGCGCTACATTTAGTATATGGAAGCCGTTGGATCTATGAAGGGAGACGACTTTGTTTTTTATCTCTATTTATGTTATGCTTAGAGTCTATTTAGTTTAGTTAGTTAGAGCAATAATCCATTAATAATTGCATATTAAGCAAAAGGCTGGATAAACTTCAATTAGGTTAAAGACGAAAAGCCTTAGAAAGGAAACATTTCAAAAGGTAGGGCAAGTTTCAGTTTTAGTGCATACGATAACTTGAAAGAATGTACCCCACTATTGGAGAAGTCATTAATTTCAATAAATCAAGGATCAAAGAGTTAACAGCCGTACAGATTGGAATCGACAAATATCATATAATCCATAAGATTTATAATCATGAGACTAACAGAGATGATAGATATTGCAGGTATACTCTGGATTGAAACACTGGGGTACCTCCACTAAGAATGTCATAAACACCAGACCATAGTCCCTGGATGTAAATATGTTCTTGTGAAGATATAGTGTAAAGCACACTCAGGGGAACGATGTTGGATCCCCCCCATGGATCATAGAGCATGTCCCCTTACTAGATATCTGAAACTAAAGTTCATGAAAAATTATGAAGAATGGAGTAATCATATAGCGGAACATAAACTCCCTAGTCCTGGAGGTAGGGTTCAACTCCATCGAAGACAATGGGAGACTGGGATTGGCTCCTCCAGAGATAGTGAAGTGTAATTCTGACCGATTCCATAATTGGAACCATATATCTTTAAAGATGGTGGAGCATAATCTTTTCAAAAAGCCCTAGAGAAAGAATCAACTTCATATGAGTATGAAGCATGATACTATAGAGACTGAACATCCCTATATGGCATGGGGACGACAATGCAAAGATATGACTTACTTTAATGACTAAATTTCTAATGATATTTAATAAAAATACCTATGGCATAAGTAACACCGTGCCACATGACTATACAACACACATGGAATTGAGAAAAATACTAATGGCTTGGTAACAATGAATATTCTTCACCCCAATGGATCGGATAGACCTCTTACCTTGCAGGCTAGACTAAACGACGGTTATGGTACACTAATGGAAAAACTAAAATTGAAAAAGAATCGTGAGTCTAGACACTATTGTTGAGTCAAAGCTTCTATGAAGATTTTGATTGCTGACAACAATATAACGGCAATCGACAAATCAAGACCTACATATGGTACTCTAGATTATAGGTTGATTATTTGATGTTGTAATAGTGATAAACTTGTTAAAATCTATCCTCAAATAATCATGCATTTCAAATATAGTCGATATATATACATTTAAACATCATTGCACATTCACTGTGAAAATTTACACAGACCGGTCGACCGGTTGAAAATGGGGCGGTCGACCGTTTCTGGTAAAGTTGCACAGTAAACGTGCACACATGCACATAACGACTATATATTTAAAATCCTGTCTACCGGTCATTTTTTGACCTGTCGACCGTTTTTAAACAGAAAGCAAAAGACACTTCTCTTCTCCAAAAGTTGCATCTCCTACCTTTCACCAATAATCACAACTCTTAATGGCAACTGTTCACAAAGAGTTACAACTATTTTTCTCTATATATACTCATCTAAATCATTGATTCAAACACAAGTTTTTACACTATCATATATGCTCTCTAATTTAATCTCTAACACTCCTGCATTCTAAAAATTAATTTAGCTTATTGAATCATTGAAATTATTTCATATCTTTTGATTCAATAAGTAAATACCTTCTTTAATCTTTACAAAACATCATTCATATTCTTTGAGGATAAGATTATAGGAAGGGTGTACTACTAGTGACGAATCCGTGTTTTCAAGAACACAAGTTGTCAAAAACAATTGTATTTGTTTTTTTGTTGAAGTCCTCGTGTTGTAAGAGGCAAGTGTTGAAGTCCTCGGTGTTGTAAGAGGCAAGTGTTGAAGTCCTCAGTGTATTAGAGGCGTGAAATCCCGTTCGGCTGTTCGGGTATTGTAAACCTGTTCCTCCGGGTGAAGCGAGGTAGTTAATAGTGAAAATCCAGATAGGAGTCTGGGACTGGACGTAGGACGGTGCTCCGAACCAGTATAAAAATCTCTGGTGTGATTTTTCTATTTTTTAATTTTTGCTTTGCTACTATCATCTATTTTCCGCATTTATATTATAGTCCATATTACACGATCCGTGTGTACTATATTAGTACGTGCATTAGTATACACACCGCACTTTCAATTGGTATCAGAGCATAGCGACTTTCAATTGGTATCAGAGCATAGCGACTTTCATTTGGTATCGGAGCACGGTCATCATATAACCGTAACACAGTTATTTGATATATTCTTGTAATATGGAAAATAACGCAAGTACTAGCACTCAAAACACCACTTACACGGAAGGTCAATCGACACAAAGACCTCCATTTTTCAATGGTCTTAACTATAGTTATTGGGCAACACGTATGTCATTTTTTATGCAATCAAGTAGCTATGATGCTTGGAATGTTACTCAAAGAGAAATAGTGAATCCAACAACTGATTATTCAGAATGGACTGCTGCTGAGAAAATGGCAGCAGCCGTAAATGCAAGAGCAATAAATATGTTGTTCTGTGCATTAGACCAAAATGAATATAACCGTGTTAGCATCTGCACTACTGCATATCAAATTTGGCAAACGCTAAAAATCACTCATGAAGGTACTAACAAGGTTAAACAAGCCAAAATAGCAATGCTGAAAAGTCAATTTCAAAATTTCAAAATGAAACCAAATGAGACAATCAATGAAATGTATTCATGGTTTCAAACTATTCACCATGCACTTATTGGCTTAGGACAAAAATATTCTGATTTTGATGTTGTTTCAACAGTCCTACATTCTCTGACTAGTGAATGGGAAGGAAAAGTATTGGCAATTGAAGAAGCTAATGACCTTTCCGTCATGAAGCCAGATGAATTGATAGGAAATTTAATGTCATATGAAGCAAATGTGCAGGCTAGAAAAGAACAGAAAGAAGAAAAGAAAAATGTAGCATTTCATGTTGAGAAAGATGAAAATGAATCGGATTCTGAAGATGAAGATTTGGCGTTCATTGCAAAAGGATTCAAAAAATTCCTAAAATATCGAAAAGCCAGTCGCTACAATAAAAGGAAACCTGGATCAAATAAACCATCTTCATCTGCTATAGAATGTTTCAACTGCCATAAAAAGGGACACATGCAGAAGGATTGTCCAGAACAAAAGAAGAAGTCAGAAAATGACAAATTCAAATATAAGAAGGACAAATCAAAGAAACGAGCCTTCTCAGTAACATGGGATGACTCAGAGTCATCTTCATCAGAAAGTGAAAGTGATTCGGAGAATGAACAAGCTAATGTTTGTTTTATGGCAACAGAAGATGAGGTACAAATTCCTACATTTGATGAATTACTTGATATTAATGCTGAATTGATAGTCAAATATAAAGACTTAAAACGTCAATTAAAAGTAGTCAAAGCAGATTTAAGTAGAGCAGAGTTTGAACGAGATATGTTAAAAGATGAGAAGAAAATATTAGAAGAAGAACTTGAAAATATTCAAGAATCATCATCTAATGTTGACTCTCAAATATCTCTTTTGAGTCAAGAAATAGAAGCTCAAAAAGAGAAAAATAATGCTCTCACTACTGAAAATCATGAACTTAAAGCAAAAGTCAAAATTCTAGACCTAGAAAAAGCTAGTTTACAAACAAAGTTTGATGACATTACTCAAAATGTTTCTAACTTTAACAAAGGTCGAGAAAATTTGACAAAAATCATTGAAAGTTCACAATCTATTTCAGATAAACAAGGTTTGGGATATAACAAACATGAAACTAAGAAACATCTTAGAAATAAAAGGAAGAAGAAAGTACAAAAAACTGAAGCTAAGAAAAATCTTAGTTTATTATATTTCAAACCAAAACCAGTTGTGAAATTTCAAAAGAGAAATGTCAAGACTATCAAAATATGGGTTCCTAAAACAAATAATAATTTGATTAGGAACAAATACATTCAGCAATTCATGAATACTGTGCATTTTAATAATAATTATATATATAAAGGGGATACCGGACCCATATGGGTTTGGACTCCTAAGACCTAACTCTTAGGACCCTATAAAAAGTGGGTACCATGGACTTAATTCTATTTTTTAGGTCCCACTTAAGAAAAGAATGAAATATATATTATATAAGGTCGATACATTCTCAAAATTTTGCAAAATATACAGTTTTCACCAGGCATAAAAACCGGTCGACCACCTAGATTATGACCGGTCGACCAAAATGCTCTCTGGTTGAAAACGGTCGACCGGCCATAATAGAGCGGTCGACCGGTTCCCGTATATTCAGTTTTTATGTGGCTCTTTTATCATTGAAATTCATTGTTATGTTTTATTTTGCCATGCATATTATGGTAATTAAACTCCTATATTATACCAATTATCTATTACTCCTTTTTGTCGATGACAAAGGGGGAGAAAGGTGCTAATAATTGTTTGCAGGGAGAAAGGTGCTAATAATTGTTTGCAGGGAGAAAGGTGCTAATAATTGTCTGCAGGAAATCACATATTCAGGGGGAGTTTCAATACTTAAGCTATATATTGTCATCAATCAAAAAGGGGGAGAATGTTGAGTCAAAGCTTCTATGAAGATTTTGATTGCTGACAACAATATAACGGCAATCGACAAATCAAGACCTACATATGGTACTCTAGATTATAGGTTGATTATTTGATGTTGTAATAGTGATAAACTTGTTAAAATCTATCCTCAAATAATCATGCATTTCAAATATAGTCGATATATATACATTTAAACATCATTGCACATTCACTGTGAAAATTTACACAGACCGGTCGACCGGTTGAAAATGGGGCGGTCGACCGTTTCTGGTAAAGTTGCACAGTAAACGTGCACACATGCACATAACGACTATATATTTAAAATCCTGTCTACCGGTCATTTTTTGACCTGTCGACCGTTTTTAAACAGAAAGCAAAAGACACTTCTCTTCTCCAAAAGTTGCATCTCCTACCTTTCACCAATAATCACAACTCTTAATGGCAACTGTTCACAAAGAGTTACAACTATTTTTCTCTATATATACTCATCTAAATCATTGATTCAAACACAAGTTTTTACACGATCATATATGCTCTCTAATTTAATCTCTAACACTCCTGCATTCTAAAAATTAATTTAGCTTATTGAATCATTGAAATTATTTCATATCTTTTGATTCAATAAGTAAATACCTTCTTTAATCTTTACAAAACATCATTCATATTCTTTGAGGATAAGATTATAGGAAGGGTGTACTACTAGTGACAAATCCGTGTTTTCAAGAACACAAGTTGTCAAAAACAATTGTATTTGTTTTTTTGTTGAAGTCCTCGTGTTGTAAGAGGCAAGTGTTGAAGTCCTCGGTGTTGTAAGAGGCAAGTGTTGAAGTCCTCAGTGTATTAGAGGCGTGAAATCCCGTTCGGCTGTTCGGGTATTGTAAACCTGTTCCTCCGGGTGAAGCGAGGTAGTTAATAGTGAAAATCCAGATAGGAGTCTGGGACTGGACGTAGGACGGTGCTCCGAACCAGTATAAAAATCTCTGGTGTGATTTTTCTATTTTTTAATTTTTGCTTTGCTACTATCATCTATTTTCTGCATTTATATTATAGTCCATACTACACGATCCGTGTGTACTATATTAGTACGTGCATTAGTATACACACCGCACTTTCAATTGGTATCAGAGCATAGCGACTTTCAACTATGTATCCATAGCTGCCTACAAATGGTTGTGAATCAAGTATTTTGGGAGTTTTAAGTTAGCGGAACGGTTGGCATCCTACTTAAAAGAAAGGAGCAAAGGCTTTGCTTAATGTGCAAGAATGCTAAGTGGTTAAGCACATCCCATGAGAGCAAAGTCGAGATGCCAACGATATGAAAAAATTAGCTAGCTTGGGAAATGGAACACTTTTGGTTGGTTCTAGTAAAAACTTCACCCTTAAATCAGAATGAGGCAAAGAAGATGATGTGTAAGGTGACTCAATACACCATATAGGATGACATCTTATATAGAATAGTCAAAACTAACCCGCTGCTAAGGTACATGGCCGCGAGAGAAGCTAAGAAAATTTTGGATAATGCACATCCAGGCAGTAGAAGGGATCATACTGGGGGATAAACCCTAGGAGAGGAATTCTCACGAGCATTGATCAAAAATGAAGAATTTATAATAGCTATAGGTGGAGCTAGAATGCAATAGTGGCCATGGATTACTTTATCGAGTATGGCTCTCAGCCCTAGACGATCTCGCACAATGGATAGCATTTTAATAGTTGGGAATTCACCAACTTCCATTGGTAACATAGAATAAGATTAAAATTTCCTGCAGTGCTCACCTATAGGCTAATGAATAGGTTAAAGAGGCCAACAAATTTCTCAAAACTCACATAAAAAAGTGTTTGGAAAATGACAAGGGTGCTCGAATGGATGAGCTTCCATTACACTATATGCATACCACACTTCCCATAAAACTACAATGGGACATACTTCTTTTGCTTTGGCCTACGATTTGTTGATTATGATTCCCATCTAAACTATACTCTCATCACAAAGGAGAATCCTCTATAACTCATAGGAGAACGAGGAATCACCAAGCATGTCCCTAGACCTGATCGACGAGAAGTAGGAAGAGTCTACATTGAAAACTATAGTGCTCTAGCCAAAAGTGGTAAAACAATACAACTCTAGGGCGAAGCAATGTATGCCCTAGAAAGGAAATCTAGTCTTGGAGTGAATCTCCCCTTGGCCAGGGACAATTGACCCGATTTGGTAGGGATTATATTGTATCAACAAGGATCTAGGGAATAGAGCCTACATTCTCATCACCATGAATGGAGCAGTATTCGGGGAAAACATGGAGTGCTCATAACCTCTATTTCGTTTTGGTCCACCGATCATTTCAACTGCATGGATTATGGAAATGTGTATTGTCAATCGTCACAGTCTTACCGAAGCGCATGGATAAGGCGTGCAAAACCATGATAGATGATCAGTGCTATCAAGCAATCACAAGAACTACCATCCCAAGCTAAATAAAGTCCCTGGTTTTAGGACTACATGGTGGAGGCCATTGTATACCGAGGGTCACCCAACTCTAGTGCATTAAAGAAAGTTTGGACAAACCTTTGGCCGGCAACGGCAAGCTAGATCAACCCATAGTTGGGATATGACCAACAAGTGGGTGCTCGCATTTGACAAGCACAATCAGCCCAAACTTCTTTTTGGAAAATGACAAGCACAATTAGCCCATCGTCAAGCCATTAGCGCTAAGTGAGTGCTTGCCATTGACGGTCGGTCCAAAGCCAGCAATGGTGAGCCCGATCAGCCCATGGTCAGTACACTGTGGGCAAGTGGATGCTCACCATTGACGATCGACCCAAGCTTCTTTGCCAAAAATGATGGCCTAATCAGCCCATCATCAGGATATGACCACCAAATGGGTGTTCACATTTGACAATCGACCCAAAATTCTTTCCCGGCAATGCCAAGCCTAATCTGCCTATGGTCAGGGCATGATCGCCATGTGGGTGCTCACCGTTGATGATGATACAAACTTCTTTGTCGGCAATGATGAGCTCTATCGGCCCATGGTCAAGACATGACCACCAAGTGGGCGCTCCTCGTTGACGATCAGTCCAAACTTCTTTTCCAGTAACAACGACTCCGATCATCCCATAGTCAGGACATGACCGCCAAATGGGTGCTTGTAGTTGACGATCGGCCAAAATTTCTTTGGCGGTGATGGCGAGCCCGATCAGCCCTTGGTTAGGACATAACCACCAAATAAGTGCTCGTTTTTGAAGATCGAAAAAAAGAACTTCTTTGCTGGTAATGGCAAGCCTGATTAGCCCATGTTCAGGACAAGACCACTAAATGGGTACTCGTCACTGACGATCGGCACAAACTACTTAGGCGGCAGCTATAGACCAGAGAGATCCTTATACGAGTGTCCACAATTGATAGTCGGCTCGAACTTCTCACCATAACGACAGACCAGAGTGACTTTATGTAGCATCCCCCGACTTGGAGGCCAAAAAACTAACGACAATGGATGCTGCAGTCATCCATACTTATTAATCATCAATGACCAAACACGGCGGTATTATATTCATTGATACACAGAAACACATGAATATGGAAAAAATTTAAAATTCAACAAAATCACATTTCATTCCAAAATATTTCTAATTCTTTACATGAACCGAAATTCACAAATCACGTTAAGAGAAAATGTATTTGCTACAACACACGCCAGCAGAGACATATGAAAATCCCCCTTGGATGATCAGAGTATATACAGGCAACATAACAACTTTTCCATTACAAACAACATAGCGTAATCAAAAGAAAAAAGAACTCTAAATAGCTTACATGCCTCATGCACATCTTCGAAAGATTATTCGACTTAAGAGGTACCTGAAAACCACAACTCTCAAACTACCCAAAATCAATTGAGTACCAAAGACTTTAAGGGGAAAACATAAACTTCGAGTGAGACAAAAAGCCTAATACGAATAATAACCTACCATCTCAAATCATTTAGACTTCTAATGAGGCCATGCCGCTTAGCAGAATGGGTTTCCCCTTACTAGTATCTCAAAAACTTTGTAAACCCGTATACCGTGCTCCTGCGTCCATAATGGTTAAATCAATTCAAAACAGTATAATATGATGATATGCAAAAACAAAATAATCAATTCTGGATTACCCATCTCCATTTGTTTTAGACTATCTGTCTCAATTATAGTTTATAGGGTTACTATTAACCTTTTAGTTTTCATAGGCTGACTAATACCCGGTTCAAAATTTAAGGACTCACTGTCCAATTACATAGTTTTCATGAGATCACTATGAACCTATTGGTGACTCCAATATCCTTTCCCTTATCCTAGTTTTCATGGATTAACTAGGAACCTATTGACATCTATCAATATTTCATCCGGATATAGCTTTAATGGGCTAACTACAAACCTATTGGCCTCTGCTGGTATCCAATCATAGTTTTCATAAGCATACTATGAACTTGTCTATTTGACATCTTTCTTTATACATAGTTTTCATGGTCTAACTATGAACCTATCTTTCTAACATTCTCCTTTACTCATAGTTTTCATGGGCTAACTATGAACCTATTGGCCCCTTTCAATAACTTGTCCTATACACTGTTTTCATAGGCACACTGAGAACCTGTTGGTCCCTGACAATATCTTTCTTTTACATTTTAGCATCCTATATTCTGGTCTTCCTGACCTCCCAGATGCAGTTCTACTTATTCAGGAGTTTATTCAATTTATATTCACTACTGGGTTAACCTAATTTGTTCTTCTACCTTTTATCCCCAAAATGCAGTTATGGGTCCATTGTAAAGTGAATATAGTCATATTTGAAGAAGCCACATAACAACATAGCAATACCACTCCTGTGGGTTTAACTTAAACATGGTTAATCCATTTAACCTACTACTTTATCAAAGATAGCATCTTCTTAAAACCATTATAAAACACCTTTAATTTAGCCATGGGGTTTTGCTTTTAAAAATTGAGTTTGGGTTGTAAAACCTTTCAATACCTTCGAAACCTAGCTTTCGACTTCATAGGATGACCTCCTTAGAAAGCACTCAAAAACATTAGGCTCCAGCCTTTTTATACTTTAAAATATAATTTTCAAAGCCTTTCAAATATATTAAAGTATTAGCATTTAACTTTAGAAGCTTAGCTTTGAAACCATTTGAAAGTGCCCCTTTCGACACTAATGGAAGTACCCTTCCGAAATCATTGAAATTACCCCTTTCGAAAGCATTGGGTTTATACTTAAAACATAATTTAGGTCAAAGTGAATACATGGGAAAGCATCTGTTTTGAAACCATTCTTTATCATATAAAAATATTGGAGAAAACATGATGGTGTCGGCACCATCTCTTTCGAAAGCATAAAACATCTGGGTAAAACATTGGCGTCGAAACCCCTTTCAAAACCATCACCTTCAGAGCCCTTAACAACTTATGAAAGCTATAGGAAGTGGCATAAACTTTATAAAACAAGTACCTTCCGACAACATTGATAACTTCAACACCATCGAAAGGCTATAGAACGGTAGCAGCGTTTCGACTAGGTCGTAAAACTCTTTCTTTCAAAACATTCTTTCATATGTAAGGAACCCAGTCGAAAGCAATCTTAAGTTACCGGCAACCCTTTTGAAACTTTCTTTAAATCCTCTTTCGAAACCAAATGCTTTGACTCTGTCGAAGGCTAAATCAAAACAAATGCAAGCGCTTTTACTTTTAAAAAAAAACCTGTTGCGACTCTTTCGGAAGCTATATTTTCGACACATTACCTTCCACCTTCCTTCAATCCACTACGTACCATCTTAGTGATACCTTGTGTATTGGTTTCGTCAAGGTAGGTTTTGACTAAGATAAAGGAGGAGGCATCCTTGTCGAAAGGTGCTTTCCAAAGCAGGCGCAACCTATTTTCTGAGTAAACCGAGTTTAGTTCTTTATAAAGTTAACTTTTCTCTAACTAATCTACCACGTGTCAACACAAGATTAGTTGCCTTAACATTTTCAAATTCTTTTTGAAAAATAACTGCCGCTAATCTAGATCTAAACCATGGTTAAGTTAATCAAATAAGCCCTTCCAATTTTTGCAAAGAAACCCCTCTTCTAAAAAAATTATTTTGCATAGAAAATCACATTGAAAAAATCCCCAAAAACTCTAGAAATTCCCTTTAATCATGTTATCTAACATATCAAAATTTTAGAGCTAAATTCTCCATATATTTTCCAAAATAAATTTGCAAACCCAAATAACCATATTTTTCTTTGAAAATTCATAGTAATCTTTCCAAAACTTGAAAAATTATCAAAATTGAAACCCAACACCAAAATTATGTGTCTCGCAACATAAAATATTCGCATGGCATTTAAACATCATTGGATCTCGGTTTTACCTTAAAACGGTGCAAAAACTCCTTTAAACAATCTTGTTTGAATCAAATAAATCTTAAATCAAGCATATCATCATTCAGTATATCATAAAAATGAATTTATCCTTAAATTCGAAAATATATGATTCAAAACTAAACAGAGATGGAATTATAATTCACCTTGATCTAGATAAGGAGATTGGATTGAGATTGATTTCCCCTCAAGCTTGATTTTCTAGATTTAATTTTGATTTCTTCTTCCTCTTAATGGTCGGCCGTTCCTTTCTCTTTTAATTTGCGTTTTCAAATGACGTGAAAAATGGGTGAAATGGTAGGAATGAAATTTATATAAGGATAATTGGACGACAAATTCCAATTATACCCTTATGTAATTTAATTAACCAAAAACCATTCTTAAGCCCATTAGTTACATTAGGCTCAGCCCTTGATTAATTAATTCAAGTTTCAATCTCCTTATCACTTAACATTTACATTATTCAATTTAGTATATCTAATTAAATCTCCTGAATAATTTTATCAAAAAGTATGAGTGTTACAGGCTCCCCTCCTTAAAGAATTTCATCCTCGAAATTCAATAAGGACCAAATACCAAATAGTAATCATTTGTAACGACTCCTAACAACCATACTGGTCTACTTGACAAGGAATTATCAATATAAATCTAATATAGACATACCCTTAAAGCAGATCAAGATAAATATCTCGAATCCCATCCTCTGTCTCCTAAGTACAGTCTTTCTCATTTTCGCTCCACTGAAATTTTACCAACTTGACTGTCTTGTTCCTTAATCTTTCCTCGTCT
Organism: Allium cepa; assembly: GCA_030765085.1. Lineage (NCBI taxonomy): Eukaryota > Viridiplantae > Streptophyta > Magnoliopsida > Asparagales > Amaryllidaceae > Allium > Allium cepa. Next base: position 596,797,002 of record CM060928.1, read on the forward strand.
CGTGCTACAACCTGAACTGGCTGTCTAACAAAAGTCAAATTAGGCTCTACTACCAAGTCCTCCAACTCTGTCTAAGGAATAGTAGCCTCTAGATCATACACATGCTTGAGAAGATGAGATACATGAAATACATTATGGACAACTACCATATTGCTCAGTAACTCAACTCTGTATGCGAGCTTTCCAGTCCTTTCAAAAATCTGGAATGGGCCAACATATCTCGGTGCCAGTTTCACTGACTTTCCGAACAGTACCACGCCCTTCATTGGTGATACCTTAATGAAAAACTTGTCTCCAACTACGCACTCTAGGTCCTTACACTTTTTATTTGCAAAACTGTTCTGTCTAGATTAAGCTTCCATCATCTGTTCTAGAATCAACTCAATCATCTCTGATGCCTCCCTTACCAAATCTGGAGCAAAGACCAATCTCTCTCCAGTTTCCAACCAACATGCAAGGGATTTGCATGGCCTTCCATACAGAGCTTCAAAAGGTGCCATTCCTCTGCTAGTCCGATAAATAGTATTAGAGGAAAAATCAATCAAATGCAGGTGATCCTCCCAAGATCCATCAAAGTCCAACACACAAGCCTCAACAAATCCCCGAGAACCTTATTGACTCTATGTTTGCCTATTTGTCTATAGGTGATATGCGGTACTCATCTTGAGCTTAGTGCCTAACACATCTTCTAGACTCTTTCGGAATTCACTAGTGAATAAAGTATCTCCATCGCTGGCTATGCTATTAGGAACTCCATGAATTCTAACTATGTTCTTCATGAACAACTTCGCCAAAACAAGTGCCGTCCTACTTGACTTTACTGGAATGAAATTGGCACTCTTGGTCAACCTTTCAACAATAACCCATTACTCTTATTTCCTCTCCTTGACCTTGGCAACCCATCAATAAAATCCATGAATATCGAATCCCATTTCCAAACTGGAATATCTAAAGGTCGAAGCAACTCACTCGGCTTCTGATGTTTGGCTTTCACTTGTTGATAGTTTACACACTGCCTAACCCACAAGCCAACATCCCTCTTCATGCCTTCCTAGTAGAAGCTCATTTTCATATCTTAATACATCTTGGTCCCTCCAGGATGAATCGTAAACTTGGATCGATAACACTCCTTAAGAAATTATCTCCCCAAGTTCTCCACATTTGGAACACATAGTCGTCCCTTCGTTCTCAACCATCCTCTCTGGTCAAGACAAAAATCTTTCAAATCATCGACCTTAGTTCCACCCTTAAGCCTTCTAATCCTCTCAGCTAATAATGGATTCTCCTTCTGTTTAGAAGCAACTCTCTCGATCAACATTGGTCAAACTTCTAAACAGGACATAATTGCAGTACTTTGACTAGAACTAATAGTCGATCTTAACTGCACACCACAACTGGCCGAAGCTTCTAGATCTTTCCACTCTGCTAACATAGCCAACACCACATTCTGATGTTTTCTCCTAAAAGCATCTGCTACTTTATTACCTTTCCCAAGGGTATACTCTATACCAAAATCGTAAGCAGCCAAAAACTCCAACCACCTTTGCTATCTCATATTCAACTCTTTCTGAGAGAATAAGTACCTTAAAGACTTACGATCGGCATACAACTCAAATCTCTCCCCCTAGAGATAATGCCTCTAAGTCTTCAAGGCAAAAATCATCGCAGCCAACTCCAAGTCATAAGTAGGATATCTTACTTCGTGCGGTCTAAGCTGCCTAGATGCGTAAACATTGACTTTGCCCTTCTACATCAACACTGCTCCTAATCCAGTCCCACACGCATCAGTGTATACAACCAAACCTTGGTTACCATTTGGAACTACTAACACTGGAGCACTGATCAACAAATGCTTTAACTTAAGGAGTGCATCCTCACATTTGTCAGACCAAATAAATTTCACTTTCTTCCTTATAAGCTTAGTCAAAGGCACTGCTATCTATGACAAATCCTTGATGAATCTTCGATAATAGCCAGCATGTCCAACAAAACTTCTGATTTCGGTCACCATCTCTGGTCTCTTCCAATTGTTCACAGCTTCGATCTTATCTGGATCGACTAATAATCCTTTCTTTGAAACCACATGACCAAGAAACCTTACCTCTTTCTTCCAAAAATGACACATGGAAACTTCACATTTAACTGATTCTGCCTCAGCACCTCTAGCACAATTCTAAGATGATCTTTATGCTCTCTCATCCTTAGAGCATATCAAAATATAATCTATAAAAACCAACACGAACCTATCCAAATACTCTCGGAAGACTCCATTCATCAAATCCATAAAGAAAGCAGGCACTTTCGTCAACTCGAATGGCATTACTAACCACATATATAAACCATATCTAGTTTGAAATGTTATCAAAGGAATATTGTCCTCCTCCACTCTCAATTGATGGAACCCTGTCACCAAATCCAACTAGGAAAACACGCTGGCTCCACTCAGCTATCAAACAGATCATCAATTTTCAGAAAAAGATACTTATTCTTTATTTCATTCTGCTTACAATGGTCGATACACATCCTCAACATCCCATCTAGTTTCTTCATGAACACCCCGACCGCTCCCCAAGGCAAACTGCTTTGTCTAATAAAATTCCTTCCTTCTAGATCCCTTAGCTCCACCTTCAATTCCATCATCTCAGTCGGCGTCATCCTGCTAGGTGGTCTACTTGCTGGCTCAGCTCCTAGCACAAGATCTGACCGAAACTCAATAGCCCGTTTCGATGGTAGCCTAACGACTGGCTCTCTTGAAATTTGAACCTGACTTAGCTCTTCTTCCACTTCCTTTGCACTTAACGAAGCACAACTACCCCGGTCAGACTCCTCTACTGAGAATATAATTCAGTTATGACTATCTGGTGTCTCAGAGATATCTCCCCATCCTCGCAGAATATCTTGGCCTTATACCTTCTGAACCAATCCATACCCAAAATTATTCTAAAATATAGAAACTTTAAACATACAAACTACGTGCAAGCTTATGATCTTACAAATTAAGTTCTAATTGGTCATATCTCATCTCCAGAGTTGCATACCCTCTTATTGGATTCACAACCCTTAAGAAAGTAACAACGTATATAGGTTCTAAGCATAACCTATCTACCAAATACTAGGATGTAAATGAATGTGATGCACCGGTATCAAAAAGTATCCTAAATGGTATACTTTGAATCAAAAACGTACCTCCCATCACTGTTTTTTCCTTATCAGCTGCAATCGGCCTAGCTGATGATCCAACAGCAAAATATTTCCTTTTGTCTGCCCTGACTGGATCTGGACACTGGTTCTTATAATGCCTCACTTGATCACAATTAAAGCATTTCACATTCTTCTTATCTGTAGCCTTCTTCCCCTTGCTCGACCGGCACTCATTCGCATAATGATCCTTTTTTTCACATTTGTAGTACACCAAATCAGCCTTTTCCTTCTTGGCAGCATTCACTTCATGGGCTCCCCTCTTCTTAAAGAATTTCCTCTTCTTCCCCTAGGGACCCTGCGTGTGACGCCCCACCTTTATGCCCATACTAGCCAAGGACACTACGGTGTAATGCCGTCAGCTAGCACGGAGAATAAGGCTGTTGAGGAGCGACCATCCGTGTAATGGCTTTGCGCGAGCACCGATATGCCAGATAAAATATAACTTGGATTCTTTTCAAGTGGAAATCCGACATACCGACACAAACTCAAAGCTACTACACAGTTGCTATAATATCTTCGAAAACAAATATAGAAATAAACATAACACAAATCAGTCACAGATAATTCATATCACAGAGGCGGAAATAGATATGAATGTATAACACATAAAAGTGTACATCAGAGTAGTGGTCAGAAAGATCCATAATAACCCAAAAGAATAGCAATATGTGTTATACGAAAGAATAAGTATACATCATAGAGTCTATATCTCAACTGTATACATCCAAAAACTATTAATCTAAGTAGGCAGCCAAAAGTCAGAGTATTGAATCCCTGGGGAGAAGTCAAGCAGAAGCACCTGTAACATCTCGGTCTGACCTGAGTATTATTTCATAACAAAATAATAAATGGATCAGTCTAGCTATAAATATCAGATGACATGATATAGAATAAGAGATATGGCATAAACATATGATAACCATAATGGCATACTACTATAAGTATGTAATTAAAAATCAATATGAGATTAATCAATATCACAGGAATCTTCTCAAAGATCCAAAAAGGGTTTCATGCCCAAAACTTGTATTCACAACAAGTCAATGACACACGAATTCACCAATGCACAAAAATTGATAAATCATATCAATGAAAATCACTAAAATTGGTGAAGCACAAATTCCAGAAATCAACACACGAAATCCAAAAATCATAAAAATGGGGGGAAGGCTTATCACACGAACGAGAGCATGAAATCTCACCAACATATGTATCACACGAACGAGATGCTATCTCATGGTAGCTAGCCATTAATTTTTGACACACGAACGGCCCAAAGACCATGGAGCGCTACCCCACATGTGTGAGTCGAAATCACATTAAAACGGGGTCTAGTCTCCCTCACAAACAAAGAGGCATCGCATAATTGCTAGTTTAAATCAAAAAATGATTGTCATGATCATCAAGAAGTGTCAATTGCAGTAAGCTAGTAAGTATATGAGCTTAGCTTCATGTCCCATAACCACTAGCTTAACTTAAATATTTACGAACAAATTGTAGATCTCCACTAAAAAATTGTCACAAGAGATTTAATTGAACAAGTCCAAGAATTAACCGACGAAGTAAACGCAAGCGTTTCATACCACATGTTTTACTAAATCGTTTAATTAGATTTCTCATACGAGTGAGGTAAAGGCTTGTATATACTAATAGGTTGGAAAACGATTTTATAAACGAGTTCGATATTAAAAATAGAGTTTAAATAATCTTTGATAAAGAGTTTGAATATTTACTACTAGTATAGAAACCTTTGTATTTTAAAGTGAACAAACCATAAAAATGATTGTAGAAACAATCAATCATTAAAATCCACATACGAAGACGTGAATCAAATCCAATTAAACCGATAAAGAATCCATCAAAAATGGATATTCAAAAATCCCAAAAAGGGGAGTCATCAAAGTCATAATAAATGATAATAACAAATAGGATCTTCACGAATCAATTTAAATTGGAAATTCAATCCAAAAAGGCAAACTGGGCTGAAACAGCGGGTTCAGTCGACTGAACAGAGTTTTCAGTCGACTGACCATGTACATGGAAACTTTCCAGGTTCAGGAAACTTTCTGTTTCCAGGTTCAGTCGACTGAACCGAGATTTCAGTCGACTGAATCATGCCTGGAAACTTTCGGGTTCCAGGTTCAGTCGACTGAACAATGATTTCAATCGACTGAATCATGCCTGGGCTATTTTTCAGCCTATCCAAATGAAGAGCAAACTCTTCCAAAATGCAACCGAACGAACATTAGCTCTAAGGGTTTATGCCAATCGGCAACCCGGCCCTATATGCTCCTCGATGCATCATCCAAAGCATGATCAAACATCCATAAAAGGTTTTCACACAAATTTGACTTAAAAACCCAAAAAAATTAGAATATTCACATAACCAATCCAAATCAAGAGCAAATGCACATGAAAAAGTTTTAGGAATTCATACCTGTTTGCGCCAAAATTGGTCACAAACCCCAAATACCATGAAAGCACCAGTGTATGAATACAAACCAACAATATTCAAACACAAATCACAGATTTAAGCAAATATCAAACAACAATCCAGAAATAATGAACAAAGACACAAGTTTTATAGTGGTTCGGCTATCTCCGGCCTACGTCCACTCCAAAGTTTTATCCTTTTATTGATTATCCTTTCTGATTATAGATGATTACAGCAGTAAATATGAAGAATTTCCAGTACAATAGCAGTATTGAAGTGTTGAAATGAATCCGGCAGAGTCTCCAAGTTGAAAGGCCAAAGATCCAGAGCGAGATCCCCTTTTCTGAATGACTAGGGGCTCTATTTATAGGCGTGGGATGCTGATATTTCGCTGAAAATCCGGGAGACCACTTCTGGCACGTGAGGGGGACCACATGCCCGGCTTCAGGAACTTTGGGCCCACTTTGGGATCGACTCGAACTCCATTCGAATCGATCAGAAAATCGTCCAATCGAGGTGAAATTCGATGTGAACATTCTTCAACATGTATGTAAGCTCCTGTAAAAATTTCATTGCATTTGGACTAGTGGATCTTGAGTTATGATCGATTCGAAATTGGGTTCTCCACTGGCTGTCGTCTTCGAATCCATCTGTTGGAATCCATCACCTTCGACTCCATCTGATGCACGCACGCGCAATGACTTGGCGCTATCCTTCCGGGTCGATTCAAATCATGCGGCGTGTTGACTCCACTTGGTGCGCCGAGTTGAACGCTTCTCTCCTGGAGACATAGGCTCGCATCCATGTTTTATGCTTCATTCATATCCATAACTCCACCATGCTCGCATCCATTAACACATGTCTCTCTTCGTATCGAATCCAGGAGTTCACTCCGTATCGATCCCATGTGAGCTGATCGATTCGAAACGGGCATGGGGGACATCGATACGAAGTGGTCGTGAAGGATGGAAATGAACGAGACCTCACCTGATGGATACGAATGAAGCTCTTACCTGATGGATACGAAGGAGACTTGCAAAAGGCATGGAGTCGAAATGCGCCATTTGCACCCATCCTGATCGATTCGAAACTCATCGATTCGAAGAACCTCCACATGCTACTACTTTGGGTTTGTTGCCATCGAATCGTGATCCATCTAGCCACCCTATCTGATCGATACGAGCCTATCGAGTTGAACCAGTAACTCGATCGATTCGAACACTATCGAGTCGAACCAACACCTGACCGATGCGAACTTCACTGAGCCGAATCCATGTCGATCGATACGAGCCGTATCGATTCGAACCACCATCTTCTTGATTAATGTGAAATGCATCGATGCGAACACCTTCCTAATCGATGCGAACCTGATGGGTTCGAATCATATGGATTCGAAATGAGCATCACCCTGTCCCATTGATGGATTCGAACAGTGTGCCCTTCTTACCTCGTATCGATCATTTCTCCTCCATCCGAACTCCGATTGACCTGAAACTTGAAATGTAGCCTCTCCTAATCCTTATCATCATATCCAACCAATTTCGTCCCGATCGGAGCTCAACCAAACTTTGACGTCATTGATTGTAGCCTTGCTTTCAATCGATCTCCAATCCCGATGTCCATCATTCTTTGCCAATTTGTTGATATTCCAGTTTTGACCAAAAAGTGGGATAGCACTTTGCCCCCAAAACATGCCTTTTGATAAGAAGGCGTGTTTTGAATAGTTCAGACTCCAATATCCAAAGCCCATAGCCATATCGCCAGAGTATGTCATCCTTGACTGCTCCGAGTTGATGCCCAATTCCAAATCCAATAACCAAAGCCTTAACCAATTCCATATCCATCCGAACTCGACAACCGAGTCCTAATCCATCTTAATTCAATAGCCAATAACCGAATCCAGGACCTCTCCGGGTCTATGTCCGAATCCATAACCTCTCCGGGCTCTTGCCAAGCGCAATCCATACTTTACGACCGTGGTCCAGTGTCCCTGGACGTAGTGCAAAGCCATGGCTTAAGTCCTAAGCCGAATCTTGGTCTCTCCGGACCCTTGTTGAGCATAGCCCATACTCAACGGCCTGAAAATGACAATTGACAGCATAGGGCCTAAGTCCTAGGCTGAATCCTGGTCACTCCGGACCCTTGCCGAGCAGTGTCCATACTCAACGACCTGAATGAGTCAATTTACCACGTTCGGGCAAAGTGACTCACCCCTTGCCAGGCATAATCCATACCTGACGACCGTTTATCGAAAACCAGATAAAAATCCAATCAAAATCCAAATCAAAACCAGAAATCCAAACCAGCATCCAAAACCGAAAACAATTGTCCAGAGGAAAATCTAAATCAAAAAGCAAGCAAAACCAGGAGCTCAATCCAAACTCCAAAACCAAATCCAAAAAGAAAAGCAGTGTCCGATCAAAAAGCAAAATACAAATTTCACAAACCACAGCATCGCAGTTCATCATCATTCAGAGCATGCCTAGGGGCTATCTTCGTCCCCATACATGTGTAAATGACTTTGTTGCTTACTAGTAGTTCGCTACATATTTCATATTATCCTGGTCAATGGATGATCAATCGATCATCATTTCTGGGCCTTCCACGATCGTGGATTGAGGTAGACGCGGTTGTTCCTGCTCCACCGTTGCATTCCGAGTTCCGACATATTGTGGCAACTCTCCATTCCTTACATGCTCCTCGATTATATCCTTTAAGTGCCTACAGCTGTTGGTGTCGTGTCCATCCAAATCATGGAAGAGACAATACCTTCCTGATGTCCTCTCCCGTTCTGATGGCTCCCTCCTAGCCGGCCTTCGGTAGGGAAGGTGATTCCGAGTATCCTGGTATATCCGCTCCAGCGTCTCGTTTAATCGTGTGTATCTGGAAAAATTCGGATCCTTGCATCGCTTCCTATCTTTTCTAGAATCATCGTCTAACTTCCTTTTTCCTTTGTCCTTATCCGAACCTTTGCTGGATGGTCCTCTCTCCTCAGTTGCATTAACCTTTTTCAACTTTAGATCCATACTCGCATCTTCTTGCCGAAGGAACCTCTCTGCCTCATGAAAGAACTCATCGAAATCCTATGGGGGATCACTTATCAAAGATACCTTGAAATCCGAATCCTCCCTGACTCCTGATACTGCCGCCATCAAAACCATCGATGGATCAGGCCGACCCACCGAGGCAACCGCAGCACTGAATCGAGTTAGAAAAGCTCTAAGCGATTCATCCATCCTTTGCTTTACCGATGTCAATGTCAGCACATTCTTCGGCCTCTTGACGTGAACCCGAAACTGTCCCAAAAACCTTTCCACCAATTCCCCCCAAGTCCTAATAGATCCTTCTCCCAACTGCCTAAACCACATTGCAGCTAAGTCCGTCAAGTACAAAGGAAAGCATTGTGGCATTACTTCCTGCGATGCCCCCAGCACCTCCATGTGTCTGGTGTACCTCATCAAGTGATCAGTTGGGTCTGCCTTACCATCATACACATCCACGCTAAATGGCTTGAACTTAGGTGGCTTCTGAGCCATCCATATTTCCCGAGCAAACGGACTCCTATTCACTCCTTCCAAGTCTCTGTTGGTCAAACCACCTCGCACAGTTTTTCTAATGATCTCCACTAATCCAGTATTGTCTGTTAGGGGTTGCCCACCATCCCCCTGAGGGAACTCCGGCACATACTATTCGTGTGGCTCACTAGCAGCAGTGTTAGCCCCGGCCAGCTGAATTCCTTCCAAAGGTCCTCCTGTGTTGGGTCCTGTGGGCCTGCCCCCAAGCCCTTGTTGATTGCCTTCTTGCTCCGCATCCCGTCCTCCATTGGGTTCCACAACCCTAGTTCCTTGTCCTGCATCCACCGTGGCTGTAGCTGTTCCTATGTTCTGCATCCCTGCAGTTCTTATTTGTTCAAAGAAAGTCTGCATCATTTCCTGCTGGCTCTTCAACAATCTCTCTTGCAAAGATTTTCCATAGCTTCCATTTCATCCCGGGTTATGTAGATCGAACCTGTCCTTCCCCAGCTCCGAAAGATGCTTGTTGACTTCCTTCCTGTTGGCTTCTCTCAGCCCTTTGCCTTCTAATATTTTGCCTAGTCATTGTCTTCAAACCTAAAACTCCTTAAAATCTCCAAATCTGCACTTCAAATTCGGTGTAGCGGGTGCTAGTCGTTCTCAGTGAAAGCACCAAAGTGTTTGCGCCAAAATTGGTCACAAACCCCAAAAACCGTGAAAGCACCAGTGTATGAATACAAACCAACAATATTCAAAAACAAATCACAGATTTAAGCAAATATCAAACAGCAATCCAGAAATAATGAACAGAGACACAAGTTTTATAGTGGTTCGGCTATCTCCGGCCTACGTCCACTCCAAAGTTTTATCCTTTTATCGATTATCCTTGCTGACTATATATGATTACGGCAGTAAATATGAAGAATTTCCGGTACAATAGCAGTATTGAAGTGTAGAAATGAATCTGGCAGAGTCTCCAAGTTGAAAGGCCAAAGATCCAGAGCGAGATTGCCTTTTCTGAATGACCAGGGGCTCTATTTATAGGCGTGGGATGCTGATATTTCGCTGCAAATCCGGGAGACCACTTCTAGCACGTGAGGGGGCCCACATGCCCAGCTTCAGGAAATTTGGGCCCACTTTGGGATCGACTTGAACTCCATTCGAATCGATCGAAAAATCGTCCAATCGAGGTGAAATTCGGTGTGGACATTCTTCAACATGTATGTAAGCTCCTATAAAAATTTCATTGCATTTGGACCAGTGGATCTTGAGTTATGATCGATTCGAAATTGGGTTCTCCACTGGCTGTCGTCTTCGAATCCATCTGTTCGAATCCATCACCTTCGACTCCATCTGAAGCACGCGCGAGCAATGATGTGGCGCTATCCTTCCAGGTCGATTCGAATCATGCGGCGTGTTGACTCCACTTGTTGCGCCGATTTGAACGCTTCTCTCCTGGAGACGTGGGCTCGCATCCATGTTTTATGCTTCGTTCATATCCATAACTCCACCATGCTCGCATCCATTAACACGTGTCTCTCTTCGTATCGATTCCAGGAGTTCACTCCGTATCGATCCCATGTGAGCTGATCGATTAGAAACGGGTATGGGGGACATCGATACGAAGTGGTCGTGAAGGATGGATACGAACGAGACCTCACCTGATGGATACGAACGAAGCTCTTACCTAATGGATACGAAGGAGACTTGCAAAAGGCATGGAGTCGAAATGCGCCACCTGCACCCATCCTAATCGATTCGAAACTCATCGATTCGAAGAACCACCACATGCTTGCTACTACTCTGGTTTTGTTGCCATCGAATCGTGATCCATCTAGCCACCCTATCTGATCGATATGAGCCTATCGAGTTGAACCAGTAACTCGATCGATTCGAACACTATCGAGTCGAACCAACACCTGACCGATGCGAACTTCACTGAGCCGAATCCATGTCGATCGATACGAGCCGTATCGATTCAAACCACCATCTTCTTGATCAATGCGAAATGCATCGATGCGAACACCTTCCTAATCGATGCGAACCTGATGGGTTCGAATCTTATGGATTCGAAATGAGCATCACCCTGTCCCCTTGATGGATTCGAACAGTGTGCCCTTCTTACCTTGTATCAATCATATCTCCTCCATCCGAACTCTGATTGACCTGAAACTTGAAATGTAGCCTTTCCTAATCCTTATCATCATCTCCAACCAATTTCGTCCCGATTGGAGCTCAACCAAACTTTGACGTCATTGATTGTAGCCTTGTTTTCAATCGATCTCCAATCCCGATGTCCATCATTCCTTGCCAATTTGTTGATATTCCAGTTTTGACCAAAAAGTGGGATAGCAGCACCCAACAACCAAAGGTAATTATAGTCATAGATATGAGATAAAAATCTCACCTTTTTACAAAATCAATGAAGAAGAAGCTATAGAGCAATGGCAAGAACAATCAATCTTCAATTCCACCCCAACAAGCTTGAATCTAATCTTAAAGGAGAAACATTTCCGAAATTAGGTTTAGGAAATTTCTGAAATTGAATGGGGAAAGAGTTGGAGAAGATGAAGAGAAGGCTTACCAATGGATTCTCTTGAATTTGGAGCTAGAAGTTGGATTTGCTAATGAAGACTAGGGCTTGGAGTTTTAATTTCCTCTTCCACTCACCATTAATCTCTTTAGAACTGAAAAGTAGAGGAAGAGTGAGTGAATGAAGAGGAGGTTTCAGTTTGGGGTATTAAGTTGGCTAGTGGGCTGAACCCAACCCAAAGCCCTAAGTGAAAAGATAGCAAAATTCAACTTACTCCAAACATATCGAAGCTTATACTCAAAAAGGTTGCAAACGGCATTTTGAACTCAATGGAAGGGGTCTCGAGTCTCAATTCGACTGTTTGCTAAAAGTAGGTTTTCGGACTCTAATCGGACTAATGATGAAATATTTAAATAAAATATTTAAATATACGATCGATAAATATGCGGGTTGTTACAAACTCCCCTCCTTAAAGAAATTGCGTCCTCGCAATACTTAAGAAGAAAATAAAGAGTAACAACCATAAAAGCATATTAACACAAAAGAAATTTGAAATAGGAAGTTCACCATAAAGAGCATAAGAGAGTATGTTGCTCATCAGTCAAATCTGGTGAAACTTCAATCCCTACTATAACACCAGGCTCAAGAATAAAAATCGAAAACTTAAAAGCATTTCCATAGTTAAAAGACGTGGAAAACGTCAAGGATAGCAGAAAAATTGAGTCGGTGAAACGGTGTAGTACAGAAACGGTACGCCTGAGAAACTAGAAACTCGAATAATTTGGAACACCGACGTAGTACAAAAACGGTACGTCCAATGAACCAAAGTTCAAATAATTCGGAACACCGACGCAGTACAAAAACGGTACGTCCAATGAACCGAACACCATAAAAGAACATCGGACACTAGTCCATAAAAGGAATGAGATAAAGCTCAATAAAACGAAGTATATCAAAACGTCTAATGAACTTGATAAAAAGATAATTCCATTCAGACATCATCAAAGAATCAACCACTTGTCGCTTACGACTAAACGCATTGGCAACACGATCTCCCTTCCGGGAGTTTACAAAGACTATTATGATCATAAGATGCAAGGAACTCTAGCCAACATTTAGTTCCATATGAGAAAATAAATATTCCAAAGATTTATGATCGGTGTAGAGAACAATTTTCTCTCCCAAAAATGATGAAGCAAAATTCTAAAAGTAAAAACAATAGCCCCGAGCACTAGATCATGAGTGGCATATCTAGTCTCGATAAGCTATAATGATTTAGAAGCACAAGTGATAGCACGTTCTCTTTTGCAAGAGAACGGCATCCAAACCAATACAACTAGTATCGATACAAATAGCAAAGTCTTGGTTCCCCTTCAGGAATCACAAGAATAAGAGTATCGAAAGGAAGAGTTCTTTTTCTTTCCCGAACAGCTAAAACTTTCAAGATTACATTTATCTTTATGTAATAATCTTTCTAGAAAAATTTACTTTTTTACAAGTCAATATATCGTATCCGACTGTCTCATCTAAGTGTTTAGGAAATTCCTATCGATGATGTTGATCAAGCGCATCGACCAGAATTCTTAAAGCACTCAATAGGCAATACAATCACAAAACTATCTTCTATATGATAAATATGTTTTTAAAAACCTTTAGAATTCTCTTTGTTCGTTTTAAGGAAAAAAATCCCATTTATACTTATAAATAAATCTTATGAAAAAGATTTGCAAAATTTTAAATTGTTGTTTTCATCCAAAATCAACAAATACAAGAATGGTCTCACTGAAATATTCATAGAATACTCGATTAATAAAATGGATGAAATAAGCTAGACGAATCGAATGACATAATAAGTCATTCATAAGAATCATAACGAGTGAGGAATGTGGTAAAATGGAATGCTAACTTCCGCAACTCGTAGCAAATAAAAATCAATGGCAAGGTCAAGCTAAAAAGACCTTAACACCACTCAAAAGATTGCTTAGGTGATAATCCTAAGACAAACTCCAAAATACCGGAAAGTTTCACAAACTATTTAGATAAGAGAAACAACACTTTCCTTATCATGAAGGCTTAAAGAATAAAATGATGCCATCCAATTGGAACCAAAATCACAAAGAGAAATAAAAATCTGCTTAACAGATTATAAATGTTGAGGATGAATAGTCCATATGGAAAATAGGATATGGGCTTCACAACGATTAAGCCAATCCTTACAAAAATCCATTCCGAAGCCTAAGTAAAAATCGGCTCGGAAAGAAAAATCACATAGAATAATTTCGACATCAATAAAAAGAAACAAGTTGAGTGTTACGGATCCACCATCCGGATTCGCAATTCTCAAAGAAGACATCAAGTCCAAATTGTATTAAAGAAAAAGAATCAACAAGTTCTTTTGATACAAAATAATGAGATGAACTCATATCAAAAAGAACTCGAAAAAGATAATCACAAAACAAATGAAATCAAGGATTGATTAAGAAATACCTTGACTAGGAGAAGTATCACTAGGAGCTTGAACAACATTTAGCTCTCCCTCTCTCCTGCTTCGGAGTATGGGACATGTAGATATAAGATGACCCGAACTTTTGCAATAACGACAAAAGAGAGGTTTCGGGCACTCCCTTGCATAATGGTCCGTGGAACCACAATTGTAGCATTGTCCACGACTAGAAGTGGGAGTCGTTGCTACCGGAGTTTGTTGCTTCCCTTTCTTGTTGGGAGTGGGGCCTTTGAATTTGATAGGCCACTTCATGTTATTGTTGAAGTTCTGTTTGGCACCGACAACTTCAACATCGCTTTCTTTATCGGCCTCTTCAAGTCGAAGAGCGATATCAATCAGCTAATCAAAAGAAACTTCCAGTTTTAGAAGTGAAGGCTTTTCAAGGTTCTAGTTCAACCCATAGGCAAACCTTTGATTTTTCTTCAATGGGGTATTAATATACTCGACCCCATACTTAGAGAGAGATTCGAAAGATGCGACGTAATCTGTCATAGAAGATTCACCTTGAACAAGGTCAATAAAACGCCGGGCCAAAGTTACTTTTCCAGCCTCCGGCACAAATTTTAGTTCGAATCGTCCCCGGAATTGCTCCCAAGTAAGATCCGCTTCGATAATCTCCGAAGTTAAGAGCTCATACCAATCTAACGCTCTTTCTTGGAGCATGCTAGAAGCCACTTGGACTCGATGAAGGTCAATAAGATCCATGCGAGTAAAGATGTGATCGCATGATCTGAGCCAAGCTTTAATTTCTATAACACTCTCAGATCCCTTGAATGGCTTCCCACCCAAGTTGGTGTAATTGTTGCAAAAGCATGCAAATCCATACTTAGGGTGAGTAGGTTCCGAATTAGAACCAGCTGCTTGAGCATTCTTAACTAAATCAAGAAGCTACTGGGCAGACATAAAAACTCCATCTTGGGGAGTAGCACTAGATTGACCGGCGCTGGGACGGCCTGGTCTAACCATTTCCCTTCCTTTAGAAAGAAAGAAAGAAGAAGAAAAAAGTTATTCACCTAATGAATATCAAGCAACCATGATAAATAAAACAAGGAATCATAAAAGAAAATAGGATAGGATGGTACGAAGACACGAATTAAATCCTAAGGCACGACTCCTAAGAAAGACTTGGGACGATGATCCTTGTTAAATTATTCTACATTATTCCGAAGTTTGGCTCTGATACCAAGCTGTGACGCCCCACCTTTATACCCACACTAGCCAAGGACACTACGGCGTAATGTCGTCAGCTAGCACGGAGAATAAGGCTATTGAGGAGCGACAATCCGTGTAATGGCTTTGTGCGAGCACCGATATGCCAGATAAAATATAACTTAGATTCTTTTCAAGTGGAAATCTGACATACCGACACAAACTCAAAGCTACTACACAGTGGCTATAATAGCTTCGAAAACAAATACAGAAATAAACATAACACAAATCAGTCACAGATAATTCATATCACAGAGGTGGAAATAGATATGAATATATAACACATAAAAGTGTACATCAGAGTAGTGGTCAGAAAGATCCACAATAACCCAAAAGAATAGCAACATGTGCTATACGAAAGAATAGGTATACATCACAGAGTCTATATCTCAACTGTATACATCCAAAAACTACTAATCTAAGTAGTTAGCAAAAAGTCAGAGTAATGAATCCGTGGGAAGAAGTCAAGCAGAAGCACCTGTAACATCTCGGTCTGACCCGAGTATTATTTCATAAGAAAATAATAAACGGATCAGTCTAGCTATAAACATCAGATGACATGATATAGAATAAGAGATATGGCATAAACATATGATAACCATAATGGCATACTACTACAAGTATGTATTAAAAATCAACATGAGATTAATCAACATCACAGGAATCTTCTCAAAGATCCAAAAAGGGTTTCATTCCCAAAACTTGTAGTCACAACAAGTTAATGACACACGAATTCACTAATGCACAAAAATTAATAAATCATATCAATGAAAATCACTAAAATTGGTGAAGCACAAATTCCAGAAATCAACACACGAAATCCAGAAATCATAAAAAGGGGGGGAAGGCCTATCACACGAACGGGAGCATGAAAACTCACCAACATATGTATCACATGAACGAGACGCTATCTCATGGTAGCTAGCCATTAATTTTTGACACACGAACGGCTCGAAGATCATGGGGTGCTACCCCACATGTGTGAGTCGAAATCACACTGAAACGGGGTCTAGTCTGCCTCGCAGACAAAGAGACATCGCATAGTTGCTAGTTTAAATCACAAAAATGATCATCATGATCATCAAGAAGTGTCAATTACAGTAAGCTAGTAAATATATGAGCTTAGCTTCATGTCCCATAACCTCTAGCTTAACTTAAATATTTACGAACAAATTGTAGATCTCCACTAGAAAATTGTCACAAGAGATTCAATCGAACAAGTCCAAGAATTAACCGACAAAGTAAACGGAAGCGTTTCATACCACATGTTTTACTAAGTCGTTTAATTAGATTTCTCATACGAGTGAGGTAAAGGCTTGTAAATACTAACAGGTTGGAAAACGGTTTTATAAACGAGTTCGATATTAAAAATAGAGTTTAAATAATCTTTGATAAAGAGTTTGAATATTTACTACTAGTATAGAAACCTTTGCATTTTAAAGTGACAAACCATAAAAATGATTGTAGAAATAATCAATCATTAAAATCCACATACGAAGACGTGAATCAAATCCAATTAAACCGATAAAGAATCCATCAAAAATGGATATTCAAAAATCCTAAAAAGGGGAGTCATCAAAGTCATAATAAATGATAACAATAAATAGGATCTTCACGAATCGATTTAAAGTGGAAATTCAATCCAAAAAGGCAAACCGGGCTGAAACAGCAGGTTCAGTCGACTGAATAGAGTTTTCAGTCAACTGACCCTGTACATGGAAACTTTCTAGGTTCAGGAAACTTTCTGTTTTCAGGTTCAGTCGACTGAACAGATATTTCAGTCGACTGAATCATGCCTGGAAACTTTCGGGTTCCAGGTTCAGTCGACTGAACAGTAATTTCAGTCGATTGAATCATGCCTGGGCTGTTTTTCAGCCTTTCCAAATGAAGAGTAAACTCTTCCAAAATGCAACCGGACGAACATTGGCTCTAAGGGTTTATGCCAATCGGCGGCCCGGCCCTATATGCTCCTCGATGCATCATCCAAAGCATGATCAAACATCCATAAAAGGATTTTCACACAAATTTAACTTAAAAACCCAAAAAAATTGGAATATTCACAAAACCAATCCAAATCAAGAGCAAATGCACATGAAGAAGTGTTAGTAATTCATACCCAACAACCAATGATAATTATAGTCATAGATGTGAGATAAAAATCTCACCTTTTTACAAAATCAATGAAGAAGAAGCTATAGAGCAATGGCAAGAACAATCTCTCTTCAATTCCAACCCAACAAGCTTGAATCTAAGCTTAAAGGAGAAACATTTCCTAAATTAGGTTTAGGAAATTTCTGAAATTGAATGGAGAAAGAGTTGGAAAAGATGAAGAGAAGGCTTACCAATGGGTTCTCTTGAATTTGGAGCTAGAAGTTGGATTTTCTAATGAAGACTAGGGCTTGGAGTTTTAATTTCCTCTTCCACTCACCATTAATCTCTTTAGAACCGAAAAGTAGAGGAAGAGGGAGTTAATGAAGAGGAGGTTTCAGTTTGGGGTATTAAGTTGGCCAGTGGGCTGAACCCAACCCAAAGCCCTAAGTGAAAAGGTAGCAAAATTCAACTTACTCCAAACATATCGAAGCTTATACTCAAAAAGGTTGCAAACGGAATTTTGAACTCAATGTAAGGGGTCTCGAGTCCCAATTCGACTGTTTTCTAAAAGTAGGTTTTCGGACTCTAATCCGACTAACGATGAAATAATTAAATAAAATATTTAAATATACGATCGATAAATATGCGGGTTGTTACACTACGATTCGATTGGCTTCTCTCTAACAGAAATAGCAAGCTTTCTTCATGGTGAATGGTCATCTCTACCACCTCATTACTAGGTTCTTAGATATGGGTCATGGTCAATCTAGCAAGCTCAGGTCTCAATCTTCGAATGAACTTTTCATTCCTTCTAACATCAGTGTCAACCGTAACATATCCATATCAAGATAGATCATAAAACTTAGCAGCGTACTCGACTACTGATACCTTTCCTTGAACTAGATCCATGAACTTTCACGTCAATGCCACCTTAGCACCCTTAGACAAAAACCTCTGCTCAAACCATCTCTAGAAATTAGCCCATGGCAGCTCTTCCTCTGGAACTCCGGTAGTCACACTATTCCACCAGTGAAGCGCCGCTTCTTGCAACTTTCTAGAGGCCAGCCTTCTCTTTTGCCCATCATCTAAGCCTAGATCAGTACATATCCTTTCATGGCTCAAAAGCCAATTCTCAACTTCAACTACATCATCCGTTCCAACAAACGGCTTTTCACCCAAACTGGTGTCGTCTCTGCTTAGCTTATCATAGTTATTACCAACTAGAGCTACAAGATTAGCTTCTCCATTAACGGCAACTCCATCTTGCAAAAGATTGGCTAACAATTGATAAACCACCCTTGTATCTACTGGTGGATTTCCAGCACCTACATTGGCTTTAGCATTTGGATTAGCATTAGCATGTTGACCTTGGTTTCTCTTAGTATTAGGTCGAGCATTTCCATTGGTTGCGGTGCTTCCTCCACCTAGATTTCCCCTTCGGTTTCCTGCTTCCATATCTTCTTTCTTATAAATCTGCATACGAGCCTTAGTAAGATATAGAAGAATGATCTAAAATAGAGGGGAACACGTACTTATATATATATATATATATATATATATATATATATCTATGTATGTATGTATATGTACGTATGTATGTATGTATGTATGTATGTATGTATGTATTTATATCAAATACAAGTACATTACTATAGCGTTAACCCAAACCCCAATCATTTTTTCAAATTCATAGGATTATGTGTGAATATCTTTCAGGTTTTACTTTCTTTTAAATTTTCATAAACCTATGCTCTAATACCAACTTTTAACATCCCTCTACTTAGAGGCTCAAAACTAACGACTACGGATGTTGCAGTCTTTCATAGTTATTAATACTCGGCCACCAAATACGGCGATGTTAGAATCATTAATATACAGAATATGGAAAAAAATTTAAGCTTCAACAAAATCACATTTCATTTCAAAATATTTCCAATACATTACATAGTGCCAAATTCGCAAATCACATTCAGAGAAAATGTATTTATTACAACATACGCCAAGAGTGACATATGAAGATTCCCCCTTGGATGATAAGAGTATATACAGGCAATATAGCAACTTTGCCCTTACAAACAACACAGTGCAATCAGAAAAAGAGAGCTCTAAATAGCTATCATGCCTCCTACACGTCTCTGGAAGCTTATTCATCTTAAGAGGTACCCAAAAACCACAACTCTAAAACTACTCAAAATCATTCACCCAAGAGTATAAGGGGAAAACATAAACTTCAAGTCAGATATAAAGCCTGGTATGAATAATAATCTACCATCTCAAACCATTTAGATATCTAGTGAGATCGTGCTGCTTAGCGGAACGAGTTTCCCCTCACTAGTTTCTCAAAACCTTTATAAAACCATATGCTGTGCTCCTACATCCACAATGGTTAAATCAATTTAAAATAATATAATATGATGATATATGGAAACAAATGAATCAATTCTGGATTACCTATTGCCATACATTTTAAACTCTCTGTCTCAATTATAGTTTCTAGGGTTACTATTAACCTTTTAGTTTTCATGAGCTGACTAATAACTGGTTAAACATTTAAAGGACTCCCTGTCCAATTACATAGTATTCATGGGATCACAATGAACCTATTGGTAACTCCAACATCTTACTCTTATCCTAATTTTCATTGGGTTGACTAGGAACTTATTGGTGACTCCAATATCCTTTCCCTTATCCTAGTTTTCATGCGTTGACTAGGTACCTATTGACGACTGTCAATATTTCATCCGGATATAGTTTTCATGGGCTAACTACAAACCTACTGGCCTCTGCCACTATCCAATCATAGTTTTCATGGGCTTACTATGAACTTGTCTGTCTGACATCTTCCTTTATACATAGTTTTCATGGGCTAACTATGAACCTGCCTTTTTGATATCCTCCTTTACAAATAGTTTTCATGGACTAACTATGAACCTATTGGCCCCTACCAATATCTTTTCTTATACACAGTTCTCATGGGCTTATGAGAACCTGTTGGCTCCTGCCAGTATCTTTCTTTTGTATTTTAGCATCCTATATTCTGGTCTTTCTGGCCTCCTGGATGCAATTCTACTCATTCAGGAGTTTATTCAATTTATATTCACTACTTGGTTAACCTACCTGGTTCTTCTATCCTTTTCCCCAAAATGCAGTTATGGTCCATTATAAAGTAAATTTTCATATTTGAAGAAGCAACATAACAACATTGCAATACCACTCGTGTGGGTTTAAAATAAACATGGTTAATCCCTTTAACCTATTACTTTATCAAAGATAGTTCTTCTTAAAACCATTATAAAAACTCCTTTAATTTAGCCACGGGATTTTCCTTTTAAAAATAGAGTTTGGGTTATAAAATCTTTTGATACCTTCGAAACCTAGCTTTGAAACTTCATAGGGTGATCTCCTTCGAAAGCACTCAAAAACATTAGGCTCCAGCCTTTTATACTTTAAAATCTACATGTCGAAAGCTTTTGATTATATTAAAGTATTAGCATTTAACTTTAGAAGCTTAGCTTCAAAACTAGTTAAAAGTACCCTTTCTACACTAATGGAAGTCATCCTTTTGAAATCATGGAAAGTGCCCCTTTAGAAAGCATTGGGTTTATACTTAAAACATAATTTGGGTCAAAGTGAATATAGGCGAAAGCATCTATTTTGAAACCATCCTTTGACATATAAAATATTGGAGAAAACTTGATGGCGTCAGTACTATCTCTTTCGAAAGCAAAAAACATTGGAAGGTTGGTGGCGAAACCCCTTTCAAAACCATCACCTTTAAAGTCCCTAACCCCTTTCGAAAGCTATAGGAAGTGGCATAAACTTTATAAAAAAGGTACCTTCCGACAACATTGATAACTTCAACACCATCGAAAGGTTGTAGAACGGCAGCAGGGTTTCGACTAGATCGCAACCCCTTTTATCAAAACATTCTTTCATAAGTAAGGAACCTAGTCGAAAGAAATATTAAGTTACTGGTAACCCTTTTGAAACCTTCTTTAAACCCTTTTTTGAAACCAAACACTTTGACTCTGTTGAAGGCTAAATCAAAACAAATGCAAGAGATTTTTCTTTTAAAAACAAACCAAGGTTACGACTCCTTCGGAAGCTATGCTTTTGACACCTTACATTCTGCCTTCCTCCAATCCACTACATACCATCTTAGTGATACCTTGTGTTTTGGTTTCGAAAAGGTAGATTTCGACTAAGATAAAGGCGAAGGCATCTATGTTGAAAGGAGCTTGCTAAAGCAGGCAAATCCTATTTTCTGAGTAAACTGAGTTCAGTTCTTTATAAAGTAAACTTTTCTCTAACTAACTGCCACTTATCAACATCAGAGTGGTTGCCTTAACCTTTTCAAATTCTTTTCCAGAAATAACTGCCGCTAATCCAGATCTATACCATGGTTAAGTTAATCAAGTAAGCTCTTCTAATTTTTGCAAAGGAGTCCCTCTTCAAAAATATTTTGCATAGCAAATCTCTTTGGAAAAATTCCCAAAAATTCCAGAAATTTTTATTCATGTTATCTAACATATCAAAATTTTGGACACAAATTCTGCATATATTTTCCAAAATAAATTTATAAACCCAAATAATCATATTTTCCTTTGAAAATTCATAATAATTTTTCCATAGCTTGTAAAATTATCAAAATTGAATCCTAACTCCAAAATCATATTTCTCATGACACAAAAAATTTCCATGGCATTTACATCATTAGATCTTGGTTTTACCTTAACACCATGCAAAAACTCCTTTAAACAATCTTGTTTAAATCAAATAAATCTTAAATAAAGCATATTATCATCCAATATTTCATAAAAATGAATTTACCCTTAAATCCGAAAATATATGATTCAAAACCAAATAGAGATGGAATTATTATTCACCGTGATCTAAATAAGGAGATTGGATTAAGATGGATTTCCCCCTAAGCTTGATTTTCTAGCTTTAATTTTGAATTCTTCTTCCTCTTAATGGTCGACCATTCATTTTTCTTTTAATCTGCATTTTCAAATGACGTGAATAATGGATGAAATGGTAGGAACAAAATATATATGAAGGTAAGGGTCATTGGGCGGCAAATTTCAATTATACCCTTATGTAATTTAATTAACCAAAACCATTCTTTAACCCATTAGTCATATATTAGGCTCGACCCGTAATTAATTAATTCAAGTTTAATCCCCTTATCACTTAATAGTTACATTAATTTATTTAATTTATCTAATTAAATCTCCTGAATAATGTTATCAAAAATTAGGGATGTTACACCCTAACCGCGAGTCTACTATTAACGTTCGACTATAAGCTTTTAGGTTGGCTGTGGAGCACCTGACTTACTGGCAGTCAGAATTTAACAGCCGGCTAGTTGGTTCATGCCTGACATCCGGCTCTGACTTTCCATCAGCAGCAAATAACTAAGCTTACTCATAATAAAATATGACTATCAGTTGCGCAGCTCAGTACAAGCAATTAACACTGGAAGTGCCCATGAAGATATCAACAGATTGACACTAACTTTATTTAAAGTATGCATGGAGTATGCATGTGGTAATAAGAAAATTCAAATGCTGGAAGTGTATGAAAGCAAACAAGGACACATGGACTAGATTATAAAGACACCCCACCAGGGTAAGTTTACCATGCTAAACTTATCAGTGATTGATCTTGTGCAAGTATGCCGAGGGTAAAGGAAGAGTTACCGGAAGATTTAGAAAAATCACACATAACTACTTCACCAATATGCTCACCATGTCGAACTTGTCAGTGATGGAACCTGTACAAGTATGTAAGGTTGCAATAAAAGATTACTAATAGGCTAATGGCATGCTATACAAACACAACCCAATAACTAATTCTAATCAGGTATGATAGCTCCATTTATAATTTCTATAAGATACATGTGTGCTTGTGTAAGTGTTCGTTCATGAAATATAATGTTTGGGCCAATGGAAGCATCAATCATAGAAACTGCTTACCCTACCGAACTTCTTGGTGATTGATCCCATACAAGCGTTTTTGATACCGGAAAAAAGGTTGCTAACGAAAGAAGCAAACCACACAATCATATGGAACAAACATATCATGATCACTAGTCATGAAAAAAAAATATGGACATGAATAAATATTAGATGCAACAACGCATAAACCTCAAAGGAGGATTAGCTTCACAACCTAAACGCATGATTAACTCATGTTCAAAACTTCAGTATAAACCACTTACCTAACCAAACATTTGGTGATTGACCTATACAGATATCATGGTAGTGATGAAGGAATCGCTAGCGGAATAAGTTGGAAATCATGTAGGAAGTACATCACAATCACCAGCATTAATTGGCCAAACTACAAACAATGCAATAAAATAGATCGTCAAATCCACATACTATGGAACCATCGATTAATCCTTTACCAATGGCACCTCGTTATTCTTGGAACATTCATTTGATGACACATATTCCTCGGGAAATCAGGGAAAGGAGGTTGAACAGGAGGGAGCAAAAGCTTATCGAACGGGGATGAGAATCACTGGGAAATCATGATGGATGATTATATTACTAAGAAAGAATGAGCTGGAAACATTACATTGATTAAGGATATCTTGAAACGATCAACAAGTGTAACAACCCGCATATTTATCGATTTTATATTTAAATATTTTATCGTTAATCGAATATTGGTCCGAAAAGCTACTTTTTGCAAACGGTCAAATTAGGACTCGAGACCACTTCCATTGAGCTCGAAATGCCGTTTACAGCTTTTTTAAGTATAAACATTGATAGGTTTGGAGTTAGTGGAATTTCACTTACATTTCCCGCTTTGGACCTTGGGTTAGATTAGCCATTATAACTCAAATCCACTTCTCTCATTCTCCTCACTCTTCATAAATTCCTACGAAACACAAACTTTAACATTAATGGTGAATGGAAAGGGAAATTAGAAACTCCAAGCCTAGGTTTCAACTCCAACTCCATCATTCAACTCCAAATTCAAGGAAAAAGCATTGGATTCAAGTTTGTAGTTGCTTCTCCATTCACCTTCAAGCTTTACCTTCATAATTTGGTGAAAAGGATAGATTTTTATCTCACAATTCTAGTCTATAACTATGTTGGACTGTTGGGAATGATTCCCCATCACTTTTGCATGTACATTTGCATTTGGTTTGGATTGGATTGGCTAAACCTCCAATTTTTAGCGTTTTTGGTGAAAAAACTGCACTTAAATCGTTCTGGCAAAACTGGCACTTCAGAGTTAGGTCGTATGGACCTTAGGTCGTAGGTCGTATGGACCTTAAGTCGTAGGTCGTTCTGGCCATTTCTAACGTCTTCGGAGTTAGGTCGTATGGACCTTAGGTCGTAGGTCATATGGACCTTAGGTCGTAGGTCGTATAGACCTTAGGTCGTAGGTCGTTCTGGCCATTTCTAACGTCTTCAGAGTTAGGTCGTATGGACCTTAGGTCGCAAGGTCGCTAGGTCACATGGTCGCAAAGTCGCAAGGTCGTAGGTCGCGTGGCCATCTTCTTTAGACCGTTAGGTCGCGAGTGTTAGGTCGTTAGACCTTACCTTCCTTACGTCGCATGACTATTTGGACGCTTGACCAGTTTAGGTCATTAGACGTTATTACAGTTAGGTCGTTAGACCATTTAGGTCGCAAGAGCACAAGGTCGTTAAGTCAAAGAACCTTAAGCCGTTATACCTTTTAGGTCGCTCGACCTAGTTAGGCCGTTAGGTCGCATGACCTTATTCCAGTTAGGTCGTTAGGCCATTGTGCCGTTAGGTCGCGTGCCCTCTGCAAATCTTTAGGTCGCGTGACCTCGTATCTGACCTTAGGTCGTTAGGTCGTATTTGACCATAGGTTGGTAGGTCGTATAGACTTTAACTCGTTGCCCCCCACTAGGTCACTCACCTGGTTGAGTCGCACCTTACCTTAGTGAGTTTCCCTTAGGTCGCGTACCCCCTTAAGTCGCTCGACCACTAGGTCGTGAAAACCTTTAGATCGCGTGCCCCTTTAGGTCGCTCGATCCTATCCTCCCTTAGGTCTTCACTAGGTCGTACCGTTTTGGACGGGGCGCTGCCCCGCACCCCGCCGGGGGCGTTGCCCCCTGGACCCCCGCGACCTGACCGGGCAGGTCGAATCCCGTAGCAGGGGCGTTGCCCCGGGACCCCCCCTCCGTAGGGGATCTTATCTGAAAAACATTCAACAGAACTTGTTGAGCTGATTTCCATGGATTTTTATCACATCTTCGAATGTGATCTTTGTGATTGATTGTTTCTACAATCGCTTATGTGATTTGTCACTTTAAAATATAAAGGTTTCAAAACTAGTAGTAAATATCAAAACTCTTTCAATAAAAGGATTTCAACTCTATTTTTAATAACAAAGCTCTTTTCTTAACCCGTTTTCCAATCTATTAGTATATACAAACCTTTACCTCACTCGGATGATAAATCTAATTAAACGGCTTAGTAAAACAAGTGGTATGAAACGCTTGCGTTTACTTCGTCGGTTAATTCTTGGACTTGTTCGATTGAACCTCTAGTGACAATTTTATTAGTGAAGATTTACAGTATGTTCGTAAATATTTAAGTTAAGCTAGTGGTTATGGGACATGAAACTAAACTTTTATATTTACTAACTTAGTGTAATTGACACTTCTCGTTGATCATGATGATCATTTTATGATTTAGACTAGCAATTGTGCAATGTCTCTTTGTTTGCAAGGTTAGACTAGACCTCATTGGTGCGATTCCGACTCACACATATCTCTTTGTCCGCAAGGTTAGTCTAGACACCATTTGTGTGATTCCACTCACACATATCTTTTTGTTGCGAGGTTAGGCTAGACACCATTTGTGTGATTCCACTCACACATACCTTTATGCTTTTTGGTTAGCCTAGACCTCATCTGGGTGATTCTGACTCACCCATATGGGGTAGCTCCCCATGGTCTTCGGACCGTCATTTGATAGGCCTCTTTCCCTTTTTCTGTGATTTCTGGATTTCTTGTGTTGATTTCTGGAATTTATGTCATTGATTTGTTATGAGTACAAGTTTAGGGTATGATTCCCTCCTTGGATCTTTGAAAAGATTCTTGTGATATCGATTTATCTCTTATTGATTGATCTTTTGTTGATCATCATTTGCATACTTATAGTAGTATGTAAGTATGGATATTTTATGTTTATGCCATAACTTTTATTTTATACCATGTCATCTGATATTTATAGCTAGACTGATCCGTTTATTATTTTCTTAAATAATACTCGGGTCAGACCGACATGTTACAGGTGCTTCTTCTTGACTTCTTCCCGGGATTTGCTACTCTGACTTTTAGCTAACTATTTAGATTAGCAGTTTTTGTTGTATACACTTGAGACATAGACTCATAGTTGTATTCTTTTTTATAACATGTGTCGCTATTCTTTTGTATTATTGTGGATCTTTTTGACCACTACTCTGATGTACACTTTCATGTGCTAGTTATATATTCATATCTTCTTCCGCCTCTGTGATATGGATGTATGTGACTGATTTGTGCTATGCTTATTTCTATGTTTGTTTCCGAAGATTATTTATAGCCACCGTGTGATAAGCAATCACATGGATGGTCGCTCCTCAACAGCCTTATTCTCCGTGCTAGTTGACAGCACTACACCGTAGTGTTCTTGGCTAGCGTGGGTATAGAGGTGGGGCGTCACAACAAGTTTCCCCAAATGAAAGAGGCTCTACAAACATAATATCAGCGAAAAACTTATCGAAAGGATGGGAACAAGGATATAGATGTTTGAAGTTCAAGATAACCATCGCATAAGAAAGAAAGACGAGTTTAGACGAAACAAAATGCACTTTGTATTCTACAAAAGCATATTTTGGGAGAAAGTGTTATGGGAATTTTTTCCAATAGCATAATGAATATTAAAAGGCATTAAGAAGCATGGAAACTGCTGAAAGGTGCATAATAATGACACCATCATGTAATCACAAGGGCATGGCAAAGCACTAAGGGAAAATTTGGTATAGTCGGAAAATATAGTCAGAGCCCTTGAAATTTGCTTCCAAGGTTAGGACATGCACATAGGTCGAAACCGCATCTCAATCCAAGCTACAAATTGGAAGATATGATCACCTTAAATTTTGTCCATTACCTAACTGACTCGTGACCCACTTTGGAGAGCTGCTGCCTGATTCAGGCAAGTGGAATATTCAGAGTCATTAGAATACTCTACTCATTGATACGAAGCTTCTGATCCAAGTCTCGTTTAATTCTAACTTGAAATGAAGGAGTTATGTCATATAAGCATGTATAAAACAATAGTAAACACTTGTGCCTTTCAGCAAAGCCACCCGGGTTCGAGTCCTGGGAAGTACATTATTTTTATGGAGCATGAGGAATGGTCTGGTAGGGAATCCAACTACTATCTGGGAGGCTAGGCAGAGGAAAGGAGAAGGAAGCAAGTCTTCCTATCTCGCCCAGTACCCAAAGGACCGAATCGAAATTCTTGTTCGAAACCCGAAGGTACCATATAGAGTTCCTTGTTCAGTACCCAAGGGCACCGAATAGGATGTCTTATTCAGAACCTTAGGGTACTAACTAAGACATCTTGTTGGGTGCTTAATGAATTTCGAGCTAGAGGGCATTATGTTTTCAATAAGGAAGTGTCGAGCCGAACTAAGAGGGGTTGAAACAAGTAGAAATTAATAACCTTAGATAGCAACCCATCCATATCAATCCAAGTCGGATCAACACCCCTCGAACCGAATTCTCAACGGGGCCAGCAGTGTAAATAAGGAAGGAAATCTGCTTATATTAGGAAACGATTAACTACATTTGGCATATTCAGGAATATTCCCTCTAGGCAAGTTATAAATGGAAATTTTCCAATTTACTGGATTGACCACACCGAACTCTTCACTCCTATAAATACCAAAGCATCCGATAAAAATAGAGGACAATTCTAGAGGCCAAGTGTAAAACGGTAACTGTAAACAAGTCAAGGAAAGCTGGGGTCGTCCTAGCAGGATTGCCTAACAAGAGCAGCCTAGCTAGGATCGGCTACTAGGAGCGGCGTACCAGCAACATCTAGCAGAAGTAGCCTAGTATTAATAGCTGGCAGGAACAGCCTAGCAGGAAAACCCTTGCAAGATCAGTTAACAGGAATAACCTAAAAGGAGTAGCCTAGGAGGATTAGCTAGCAGCTAGTAGGAGAAGCCCAGCAGTACCGGCTAGTGGAACCATCCTAGCAGTAATTACTTAGCAGGAATAGATAGTCGGAACAGCTAATCGAACAGCCTAGTAAGAGCAACTTAATAGGAACTGCCTAATAGAGATAACCGAATAGGAATAGGCAGCCAAGAATGGCCTAATTGGAATAGTTAAACAAACTTCCTTAAGCTATACCTTACTTTCTATTAAGCTTCAAACCATTATATCTTGTGTCTCAAACATTATATTAAAAATCTGTAAGAAAAATAATGAAAATGGACAGTAGATTTTGGCACATTCTGGCAGAACCATTATAAATCTTTGTATTCTTTACTTTACTGCAACTTACTTTCTGCATAACCTATATATGATTTGCTCTATGAAAATCAATCATAATACAAAAATAACAAAATCAATCATAATACAAATATAACAGTTGTGTTATGCACCCTGTATTTACAGCTCTAAAACTAATTTATTGGAGAAGTTTCCCCATTTTTTGTGCAAATAATATATATGTGTATGTATGTATACATATATATGTATACTAAATACATATATAATCTCATATATATATGTGTGTAGTACGATAATTAATATACATATATTAATACTTCTAAAATATTAAATATATACTTAACTAGATATACTTGATACTACGCACGACACCATATTGAATGTTTTTTGGTTTAAATAAATATTTTTAAATCAATATTCATACATTTAATAGTTAAAAATTAAATAAAAATATATTTTGAAACATACTTTTGAATTTTTAGAAAAAATATAAGTGATATTTTGTTATTCGAATATTTAATATGTAATATTACCATTAAAAAGATTTTTTAGGTTTTGGAAGAACTTAAAATAATAAATTATATATAAAAAATGTTTTTTTTATTTTTTTGCAGAAAGCATATTTAGAGATAATTTAACTTTATAAAATATAAAATGTGTTTTATAATGAATAAATATATAAATATAATTAATAAGTAATAAGTTCATTTAAATAATATTTATGAATAATATATAGAAAAATTATTTCTACCGAAAGTATTATTTATTGAAACTATACACATAAAATTATAAAACCGTATTTTGTATAAAATAAAATATAGAATTTAAATTATAAAGCTTATATGTTATTAAATAATATATATTAAATTAATTAAATAATAATAAAAAATTTAGCTGTGCATGTTATAGATAAATGTATGACAATTTTTTTTATATATACGAGTATATATGCACGCCCAGGTGGGCCTGCATCTAATCACAATGTCTTATGGCTAGATTACTTGTTATGTACTTTTTAGTGCTCCATGGTCAGTAGTCTCTCATATATCATTTACGCTATATTTTTTCTTTTTTAAATTCACAATTTATTGAATATACTCGTTAATATTTTTGTTAAATTTGTGATTGTGAAAAAATACACGTTAGATGATTAAAAAAATTCAAAGTTTGAATCAAAAATGTTTTTACTTTAACCTTATGATACCATAATTTGCATAAGTTAGGAAGTTAAATTTTATTTGCCTGGCTAATTCTTTCTCAAGAAAATAGAACTCCAACGTTGTTCAAAATGAATTTTATTTTCCTATTAAGTTTGTTTTTTCATCTTGGAACGTCTTGTGGCTTTGCTAATAACTATTGAAAATTATTGTTGCCATCTTTGGCAGGTTTTATATTCCTTTTAACATTACTTATCACATAATTTGGGCATTTAGCTCATTAGTTCGTTTAATTTTCGTACCCATGTACATGTCTATATGTTGATAGCTTTAAATCCTATAGCTAGTTCTCTATGTAGCTTTTTAATTTGAAGTGTAGTGGTAGTATGTGATGATGTTCATTTTTTTAACTTGGGATATAGGTACATTAATATCTCAAAAATAAATTTGTCTTATTGACATCAAAATGATTTGTACTTTTCCAGATAAGTTTGGAACCACTATATCACTTGGAAATAGAAATGATACAAATTCTTAACAAATACGACATGCATGCCAAAGTACACAGTCTCAACAACTTAATGAAACAAAACCACAAATTCAGCGTACCAACAATACAGTAAGAATCAACATCCAAACTGTTTTCAACTTATCTAGTCTATGAGAACTGCAAAAGGCAAAAGGAATTTGATATTTACTACAGTTATGTGGTTTTAATTTTGATCCGAATGATCCTGATAGTGACCTTTTATTTGTTTGACAGAGAATCAGACAGTTATCAAGCATTGGAAGCTCAGTAATGAACCAGGTACAACATCATTAACATCCATAAGACTCAAAGCAGCATTATTGAGAGGAAAAATCAACATTGAAATATGGATCCTGTAACATCAAAGGTAATACTGGTGACAGCCTTAGCACTAATGGCTCTAACCATTACAGGAAATCTAATTTGCAATCCAAATAAATATGTACCTGGCAGTGGCTCTGAAGCAAACATACTGATCGTGCTTGAAAGCATGCGCATTGCAACTGCATCAGCACCAGAATATAGCTATGTAGTAAAATTGAATTCCCCTAGTGTCTTTGGTAATTGGCGCTGCATGTTTGATATCTCAGCTCAAGATTGTATTTCGTGCATGGATGAATCTGTCAATTACATCAAAAGCATGTGTCCTCAGGCTCTTTCAGTACATAACCTAATTATATGATTGTACAGGGGTATGGGCAGTTTCAACTTGTTTTCTTTCTTTAAAATCTGGAACAAAGATCTCAAGTCACATGAAAATGCCATGAAATTATAGTTTCTCGATATCAAAACCTTGTGAATGAAATTCCCTTAGCGAAAACCCAAACTGACAAAGAATATTGACAAAGAATATCACTGCACAACTCCACCTTCAACTTCCATCTACTGCAAACACTTCAGCACTTTGCACATTCCACTCCCCCTGCAACTTTAACTAAACTCGTCTCCTGCATCACCTTCACACCTATGCCATAACACACTGCTTACCACATAAACATCTCTCTACATTGCTTTTTCCTCCTCCCTACATTACTTCAACCTGTACCATTCCGCAACCTGCCATAACCTCCCATAACACTTACGCATACAATCAACACTTCCCTTAAATATGCAACCAACCTAAATAGCTTCCATTTCCTCACCAACCCGCCTCTGCTTCATGCTGCTGCTAATACACAAACAACCACTTCCATACAATTCACTGAACAACAGTGCACATCACAGTGTACATTACCATACATCCTCCCCAAAGCTTCATCAACTTCCCTACCTCATTAGTGCCTCATCAGCGCTCCACCATTCCACCGCTAAATTGTCACAACACATCTGTCACCACCAGTATCCCTTTTGCCTATGTTCAACTTAAATCACTGCACCATCACACTTCATCAATAGAACACATCACTACCCAATCTTCAACCACAACCGAAGCTAGTCACCGCCCAAACCTCGTGAACTTTTTACTCGTCGAACTAATTTACTCGTTGTCTTTTTAAAATTCCAAAAATGCCCCTGCTTTCAGTTTACATAGGGAAAGTGCAAACTATATGTGAAACCAATGGTCTAGCTACATCACCAAACATGTCAAGGAATCAACTATATGAATCATTATCACCTCCTGGCACAAAAATCTTGCAGTTTTTTCATCCTCTTACTGATCCTCTCCCTTATAACTAACCAAATCGAATAATTTAAATATGCATGTCGAGGTTTTAACATTGATTATATATTAAAAAAAGCTATTAAATGAAAATGTGAAATAAAAGTACTTTCTCAGCTAAACTATGCCTATCTGATGCCTAGCCTCTTCTTGGATAAATATAGTTTTGAAGGTGGTTCTTCCATATTTTTTGCAACTAATAAAAGCTTTAAATAATAAAGAAAAAGTAAATTAAGACCATGTCACTATAGTATTGATAATACCTACAAAGAGTAAATGCATACCAATTAACCAAATCCAATGACACTAATTTAAAACCGATTCGATAGTATTGATAACTCATACAGAAAGTAAATGCATGCTAATTAACCAAACCAATTCTATGGACTCTAGATTAAAGAACATGAGCATAAGAGTATTGATAACACTTTTTTTATGGTTCTCAAATTTTTTGCACATCTTCTTGTACTAATAAGGAAAAGGGTAAGTAAAAGTTCTGTAAAATACTACACAGTTTAATACTAATCTATGGTCTTTGCATTTCACATTACCATATCAGCCTATGCTTTCCACCAAGTAACTATAAAAAACTTCCTCAACATTCAAAAAATTATTCTCGGGTTCTATCGAAAATCCACTGAGATTTAGAACATGTCTTAATATTGTTTATTTATATGAAATAATATATAAACCTAACTAAAAAATATATTTATCTTTCCAACATTTAGCCATGAATAATAACGCACAGAATTCCTAAATTAAATACATGTATTCAATCTTCAATGTAACAACCCGCTATTTTGTATTATTCGCATCCGCACTTGTCGGACTTGAATAGTTCAAAATACCGAATTGTTAATTTAAATTTGGCAAAACTGAGCATATATAAATAAATAATCACAGATCAGAGACACAGAGTAATAAATGCAGCAGAAACAAAAGATAGTAGTTCATGAAGCTACTATATACATATCAAAGTTAAATAAGGTACAACAGATGTCTCGAATACAATAGTCAAATGCAAGAATCAGAATACCATCACTAGAATCAACTGAATATCTAAAAGCTGGATAGATAACTGGATCTCCAAGCGACGCTCCAACTCCGAGGGTGAGTCTCGAATACTAGTACACTCAGTCTGACCCGAGCGTAAAGTAAAACATAAAAGACTCGAGTCAGGATTAACATTCTTATATTAATAAATCCAACTCAAGTGAAATAGCAACTGAAATACAAGTAACTCGAAGGATGCTTGGAATAACCATCCTTTTAAGGATCCGTTAAACTATCTACTATGTAGTACAATACGCTATTACAATATGTCTACAGTAAAGTAAAAGTATTAAAATAGCGTTAAGGCGTTACCATAATTCCCCTTAACACATTTTTATAATGCCATAATCTATACAGCACCGTAAACCCCACCGTAAACTGGTGGTTATCAGAGGGTACCCCATAGTTATAACACAAAACAAAACATAGTGGTCGCGAATAGGATAATCAGTATGACAAGGTACATGAGGCGATACCAACTAGGATACTAGTAGTTGCGTGATCCGGACTGATGTTGAGCATAGCCAGCAGCTACCTCAACACCGCGAAACAACACTCCCAAACCGAGGGGTGCACCCAAATCGAATCACAACAGTAATAGATATGGTATCGAAGAAGTGTGTCCGCTAGAGGTGGCGAACCTCAATGGCCCGGCGCGGCTCCTATTTTAGTCATGTCAGGGGTCATCCAATATCGTTCTCTTTCTTCAGTCAATGCGTTCACCAAACCATCCACTTCATTCTAGATCAACACTCCCCGTATGATAGTTATTAAAGTGGTTTTCGGTATCGACAGAGAGTATGTCCATATCCGATCCCGGCCTCTTTAATAACTACGTATTATTACCCCGATGGTCATTTAGTGTTTAAAGTTTAAACAAATCAAGTCCAAAGTCAAGTTGCAAATTTTGCTTCCAAAATTTGACATTTCCCAATTCAATTTATATCAAATATTTAAAATCATATTTCCAAATGAATCTTAGTCCAACATTTGAGTTAACAATTAAATTCAATATTCAAATTCAATATAATAAGGTTCAATTTCCCTTATTTAATTTATTCATATTCGATGGATTAAAATTTAATACTCCGTTCGATTCAAATTGTCTAACGAAAATTCGATTCATCTTACATTCATATTTACATTCATCCTTCCACTTACTATAAATATACATTCGGCTAAATTGATTTTCACTAACTATACTCTTTAAAATCAAAATAGTTTCAATTAAATCGTTACCAAAATCCAATTCAATTTCATTAAGAAAAACTCATTCTATTTATTTAATTCCATGACCTAGTTTAATTCCTTAACAAGTTTCAGAACCATTTAACCTCAAAACCCAATTGCGAATTCATAATTTAGTCGATTCGTTAAATTTAAAATCATTTATCCCAAATTATATCCACTACTATACTAAGTTTAACTTACACTTAAGTCAAAAAATTCATTAAATCTTATATTACGTTCATTATCAAGTTTTCAAATCCATTTAATTCAAAATCAAGTCTATAAATCTTAACCTAACAAATTCCCTAACGTTCGTAATCATTAAATCTTAAATTATTACCTATCAAATTCTCATTCCAATTCCTTGACTTACTTAACTCAAATTTCCTTAAATTCAATTTCAATTTCTCAAACTAAAATCATCAATTCATTTTATTCGGATTAAATAAATTCTCAAATCCGTTTCAATTTGAATCCTATTGATTTTTTTCAATTAATCAATTAATTTATTTCGGTTAAATCAATTAAGTTTGCAAATTAACTTTAAAACAATTTGTTAGGTTCATTTCTAAATTTCAATTGGATTTCAATTACAAAATAATTTGTTGGCCAATCGGGTTTCTTATTATTAATTTTCTATCCTAGGCCAAGTTATTTAATTGGGTATTTATCATTTCAACCCGATTCCAATTCAATTCAAAATCAAAGCATAACAAAGGGAACTTGCAGTGTGATAACTGGGATGGTGTCAAAGCAAATAAACAAACAATAACAACAATCAATAACAATCCAATAATTTATTCAAATAATCCCGAAATAATCGTATTAATTCACATTGTTGTTTGTGCAAATGAATATAATTATTTCTAGAATCTACACTATCATTTCATGTAGATTAAAGATTATTACACTAATCTTTATAAGGTTCTTCACTTGGCATCTATTGTCCAATTTCATACAACATCAATTTAAGCAACAAAACATTTAAATGGTTCAAGGTGTATTTTACCAAATTTCTACGTGTCAGTTAATTCAACATTTAAGGGTCATATTATGCAAATGTTGTCCAATCAAATTTAACATATATCAAACTAACTATCCTACGTCAATTTCAATTTTAAATTATTTACTATTTACTACATTAACAATTTGACGTCCAATGTAAACAATCAAACAATCAACCATTTAACGATCAAACCGAATTATCATTGTATATATAACGGATAAAGGTGTCAGATGTCACAGGTGAACTAATACAGGTAATAGCATATATAACAGTGTAATTAACTAACAGCAGCATATTTCAATAGTCGTTTCAATTGAAATCAAATTTAATAAATATAATAACGTTAATCGTGAGTGATTGCTCACCTTTCGAGGCTAGTGATGAACGAAAATGAGTTGAGTTACGAATCCAAGCACGAATTCCAAAGCAACGCTAGATTGGCACGAATTTAACGAACAAGCTGATAAAAATGAATCGATGAGCATGAATAAAATTAGCTCGATGCAAATGGAATATATATATATAAATTGTAATTATTATAATTATTATTCTTCTTAGAACCAATATTCAACTTAAATTACATACTTAGAATGACACACACACTTATATGTGTGTGTATATATATCACAAGTAAATTTAAAATTAAAACATATACTTTCTTAATATTTGAATTATAACCATATAACATAAATAA
Organism: Allium cepa; assembly: GCA_030765085.1. Classification (NCBI taxonomy): domain Eukaryota; kingdom Viridiplantae; phylum Streptophyta; class Magnoliopsida; order Asparagales; family Amaryllidaceae; genus Allium; species Allium cepa. The sequence goes on from CM060928.1 coordinate 596,833,314, forward strand.
ACCTTTATCTTACCTTTGGAAAATTCAAACAGATAACATAAGACCTCTATAATCATTACATAGTTTATTTCAAATCATAAATTCATGAAATACATATCCAAAACTAAAAACTGTAGATCATTTATATACATATTTATATATGTACACTTAGAACCAAATCATCACTGTATAATAATTCATATTGTATGTTGAACATATTATAAATATAAGCTAAAATACTAATATGTATGTGAACAGATCATACAACTTTATAAATTTTCATACGTAAATAAACTTATATATAAATTACAGAATATATACACTTACATAATCTATATAACATCAAACTCTCATACAATATGTACTGTAAACCATTCATGTCCATCTAATATAAACCTATGTATTAAAACCCAACAGCATATATAACGAATATATATAAGACTTATATTTTACACACACACATATCAATACCAAAATTTGTTTTAATACAACATACAACATACTACCTGAGGTAAATATTTGAAACACAAAATATAATTATATATTTTGTAACAGCCTTATATATTTATATCTACTCGCGTGCTTTCTGTTCAAATATAAATTTAAGCATACATACTAACTTAAGTAAACCTATGTATATACTTTATATTTACTGTTCAAGAACACATCCTAAAGCTACTATTTATACTATGTGAATACCTTGTACACTCGCATATATATAATATAACTGCTAATCATATATATAATATATATATCTTAAAAATATAAAATATATAAAATACCTTTTATATATAAAAGAGGGGCATGAGTTGCAACTGTGCAAAGGAGGAGCACGGCCTGCACTGTGGCATTGGGCTAGGCTGTTGTGTCAATCGACGGTGTTTAGGTGGGCGGCTGGCCGGAGGAAGGAAGCTCGGTTGCAATTGCAGGGCTTGGGTGACATGGGTTGCACGGCAGGCTAGGCTATGGGTGGAGTTGCTGTGGTGGAGGCGGTACAAGGTTGTGGGCTTGGTGGCGTGGCAGGTGTGGCGCGGTGGAGCTAATGGGCTGTCATCGGCTGACTTGGATTTGTGGAAGGCAAAGCATGGAGATGGGTTGAGGGCATGATAGAGGAGGAGGCCTTAGGCACGAACTCGGAGAGAGGTCTGGGGGAGCTTCTGAGCTCGACTTAGGCTGGGTGATGGCCGCGTGGCAGTGGGTGGTTGCGGAGGGTGATAGTCACGTGGCAGTGGCGACAAGAGGGGCAGTTGATGTTGAGAAGCACGGAGGGGAGAGAGAGAAAGCGGGCGGAGGGGAAAAGATGGGTTCTCGGCTGCTCGTTGGTAATGCGGGGAGGAGGTTGCGAGCTGCTTGAGAGAGTGAGGCCATGTTGATGTACATGAAGAAGTAGAAAAGGTAGAAGGAGATGAAGGAAGGTGGGTGCTGTATACATTTTGAAATGGTAATAAAAGAAAGAGTAGCTACAGAGAAAATATAGTGCTAGGTTATATATATTTCTCCTATTGCTTTTCTGCGCAACGTAAAAAAAGTATGAAAAATCAAATCCAAGAAAAAGAAAATGTCACAAATCCAACAGCTGTCTGAAACATTATAATTAAGATTCATTAAATGCCAGGCTGCGCAAATCAAATCTTGAAAGCACAGAACCAAAGGTTCAACATTTTTTGGTACCGGTACATACTATTTTTTCGTTTCCGTACCATACCGGACCTCAAAAGACATAAATAAATATACTGCGGAGATCAGCATGATGAGACGATTGAAACGGTACACAGATATCAGCATTACGACTATCCTATCAAAAGTCGATATTCGATATCCGATGCTGCAAATCTGTCGAAAATAAGATAAACGAAGCAATAATGGTTCGAATTTGATGAAACGAAAGATGACGTCCCACTCAGAAGATAATTTACAAATTAATTGTAGAAAAATATTCAAGTTTGGAAAACCTTTTACTATCATCAAATATTAACTGATTTGAATTAAAATAGAATTTACACAAGAAAATAAACTTCCATATTTTTAGATGAAAATTTACCATTTGCTATATTTTAATAGACATATTCCAAATATTAAATTTTTATTTCCAAATATTATTATTTAAAATTTCACCAAAATTTCAGTTAATTACGTTATTTAAACAAATAAAGATTATTAAAAATTTACGGGTCGTTACACTCTCCCCTACTCAAAACTTTTCGTCCCCGAAAAGGAAGGAGGTAGGAGAATAGAAACAACCAGAAAGAAAGATAATTAAATTACTAAATACAACAATTTATTTAAAATGATATAAACTTCATTTAATTTCAAATTGGTCTATATCCAATTAATTGATTTCAATACCATATATTTTCATTCAACTGATTTGTTTCCCATTTATTAACACTTATTACAAAAATTTCACAACAAAATTGTTTTATTTTACTCATTAATTAATTTATTAGATCAGCCATATTTAATTCCACCTTAACATTCAACTCCGACAATTCAAAACCATAGATTTCAATCAATATTCAACAGTTTGGTTTAATCCATTTGATTCAACTAATAGATAATCATTCAATTTAAAATTGATTTTTCTTCCATTTTATCAACGTTTCTTTCAACAAATTCATTTTTAAATTAACTCATTTATTTTATCCATTTATCTTCAGCTAAGTTGATTCCACAAATATTCAAGCACAACTATTCTTAAGTCTATATTAATTTGCTTAAATATCATTCTCCTTTATTTATTGAACTTATATCACTTAATATATATTTTCGAACATATATTATGCGTACCACATTTGTTATAAACCTATAATATGCAATAAATCCATCCTCTTGTAATTATTCAACAAATAAATTTCCTTCTTATTATTAAATTTACTATCCAATTTATTATTTATAAATTCCCTTAACCAATATCATTTTTGATATCCTATAGCTTATATTATAGTGTATACTATCCAATTACATTCTAATTACATTTAAACTTTTCTAGGTAAGTTATATTGATGTTTCAGAGTGTAATTAAACACTATACAAATTTTCCCTCTGTCTATAACATTTATATCAAGCCGTATTTTAGTTTGAAAAATTATTACTTTATTTCTCTTGTATAACCTTTAATTATGAATTTTATTCTAACATTTTAACTTTTTGAATATTTAGGTAAGTTATATATATCAGAATGCAATTTAGTATTATACAAGTAAATTTTATTCAGATTCAACTATTTCAGGTTGGTTAGATTTCATTTATCAATTTAGATATTCTACTTATTCAATAATTTCACTTTATTTCAATGATTGAAACTATTTCTCAATACAAAACTTTAAGATTCAAATTTCCAGTTTTACTTCAAACTATTTTGAAATAATTATATGCGCACACACACACATATATATATACACATACATATATATATATTATTAATCAATTTATACACAAGAAATTTAAATCAAATCCATTTTCCAAAAAAAAAGTGTAGTAAAGCTACTAAGGGGCCTCTCCGCCTCGAGACTCGAAAATGAATGTCGATGATGCCTGCAGTCATCACCGAAATTATTTTCCAGCGACAGAAGAGAAGAGTACAGATTTAACATTCAAAAGTTCTTTGCAACCGATTTCTATTTGAAAATACTTTAAACAATATACATTTTAAAACTTTAAAACCCTAGTTTAAAATCCCCGGAAATTTAAATCCTCATTTTAAATTGATTTCATTTCCAAATCTAATTTATAAACCATGCTTTGAAATTTCATTTTCCTATAATATACAACAATAGTTAATGGTTTAGAAATGTTGATTAAAACGATAAATGAAAAATTTAGCATTATAATTTCTAACAACCATTTCATTTAGCCATTCAATTTTAGAAAATTTACATATATATATATATATATATATATATATAAAATCATACAAAATTTATATCTTTTACCAATTTTTGAAACAATATTGTGTCAATTTGCACTGTTCAAGTGTTTTGGAATTCCTATCGATAACGTTAGCTAGACAAATCGATCGAAACCCAAAATTCAAACTTAACAACTCAAACTTCTACGATATAAAACATTTTTATATTAATTACAAATACACTCCCTCACTCGATAATACAAGAATGGATTTCAAATAAGGATAGGGATCCAAAAGGGAGATTCTGATTGAAAGAACACTAACCAGAAGTGATTGGCTCGAAAAGAAGATAAAAAATCAACTACAAATAGAAGGATGGATAGACTTACGTAAATCGCGGGTAAACTTAACTGGGTCAACCGTGATTTCAAAATAAGATCGATGCAAGGTTCAGAGGCAAATTGACATCCGATTATAAGAGATAGAATTCGAGTACAACAAGAGATAGCAGCATCTAAACCGAGGATATATAAATCACCGTTGAATTGATGCTATTGTAATGGAGTTTCAATCCTTTACAAATCTTATAGTGGAGTTATGGAATAATCCAAATCAACAAACACGAATAGAGAGAGAAAATGTTGGATTTTGGAACCGCAGGGAACGTTCTAAAGTTCCAAAAGAAATCGAGTCAAAAAGGAAGAGATTCAAGCTCGAACAAAAGTGATTCCGAAATCAAATTTACTCTATGTGATAAAATTTGCCTAGAGCCAAAGATCTGATACCAACTGTAACGACCCGCTATTTTGGACTATTCGCATCCGCACATGTCGGACATGAATAGTTCAAATTACCGAATTGTTAATTTAAATTTGGCAAAACTGAGCGTATATAAATAAATAATCACAGACACAGAGTAATAAATGCAGCGGAAACAAAAGATAGTAGTTCATGAAGCTACTATATACATATCAAAGTTAAATAAGGTACAACAGATGTCTCGAATACAATAGTCAAATGCAAGAATCAGAATACCATCACTAGAATCAACTGAATATCTGAAAGCTGGATAGATAACTGGATCTCCAAGCGAAGCACCAACTCCGAAGGTGAGTCTCGAATACTGGTACACTCAGTCTGACCCGAGCGTAAAGTAAAACACAAAACACTCAAGTCAAGATTAACATTCTTATATTAATAAATCCAACTGAAGTGAAATAGCAACTGAAATACAAGTAACTCGAAGGATGCTTCATAACCATCCTTTTAAGGATCCGTTAAACTATCTGCTATGTAGTACAATACGCTATTACAATATGTCTACAGTAAAGTAAAAGTATTAAAATAGCGTTAAGGCGTTACCATAATTCCCCTTAACACATTTATATAATGCCATAGTCTATACAGCACCGTAAACCCCACCGTAAACTGGTGGTTATCAGAGGGTACCCCATAGGTATAACACAAAACAAAACGTAGTGGTCGCGAATAGGATAATCAGTATGACAAGGTACATAAGGCGATACCAACTAGGATACTAGTAGTTGCGTGATCCGGACTGATGTTGAGCATAGCCAGCAGCTACCTTAACACCGCGAAACAACACTCCCAAACCGAGGGGTGCACCCAAATCGAATCACAACAGTAATAGATATGGTATCGAAGAAGTGTGTCCGCTAGAGGTGGCGAACCTCAATGGCCTGGCGCGGCTCCTGCTTTAGTCATGTCAGGGGTCATCCAATATCGTTCTCTTTCTTCAGTCAACGCGTTCACCAAACCATCCACTTCATTCTAGATCAACACTCCGCGTATGATAGTTATTAAAGTGGTTTTCGGTATCGACAGAGAGTATGTCCATATCCGATCCCGGTCTCTTTAATAACTACGTATTATTACCTCGATGGTCATTTTGTGTTTAAAGTTTAAACAAATAAAAGTCCAAAGTCAAGTTGCAAATTTTTCTTCCAAAATTTGGCATTTCCCAATTCAATTTATATCAAATATTTAAAATCATATTTCCAAATGAATCTTAGTCCAACATTTGAGTTAACAATTAAATTCAATATTCAAATTCAATATAATAAGGTTCAATTTCCCTTATTTAATTTATTCATATTCGATGGATTAAATTTTAATACTCCGTTCGACTCAAATTGTTTAACGAAAATTCGATTCATCTTACATTCATATTTACATTCATCCTTCCACTTACTATAAATATACATTCGGCTAAATCGATTTTCACTAACTACACTCTTTAAAATCAAAATAGTTTCAATTAACTCGTTACCAAAATCCAATTCAATTTCATTAAGAAAAACTCATTCTATTTATTTAATTCCATGATTTGCATACCTATTCCTTAACAAGTTTCAGAACCATTTAACCTCAAAACCCAATTGCGAATTCATAATTAAGTTGATTCGTTAAATTTAAAATCATTTAAAATTTATCCCAAATTATATCCACTACTATACTAAGTTTATCTTACACTTAAGTCAAAAACTTCATTAAACCTTATATTACGTTCATTATCAAGTTTTCAAATCCATTTAATTTAAAATCAAGTCTATAAATCTTAACCTAACAAATTCCCTAACGTTCGTAATCATTAAATCTTAAATTATTACCTATCAAATTCTCATTCCAATTCCTCGACTTACTTAACTCAAATTTCCTTAAATTCAATTTCAATTTCTCAAATTAAATTCATCAGTTCATTTTATTCGGATTAAATAAATTCTCAATTCCGTTTCAATTTGAATCCTATTGATTTATTTCAATTAATCAATTAATTTATTTCGGTTAAATCAATAAAGTTTGCTAATTAACTTTAAGACAATTTGTTAGGTTCATTTCTAAATTTCAAATGGATTTCAATTACAAAATAATTTGTTGGCCAATCGGGTTTCTTATTTTTAATTTTCTATCCTCGGCCAAGTTATTTAATTGGGTATTTATCATTTCAACCCGATTCCAATTCAATTCAAAATCAAAGCATAACAAAGGGAACTTGCAGTGTGATAACTGGGATGGTGTCCAAGTAAATAAACAAACAATAACAACAATTAATAACAATCCAATAATTTATTCAAATATTCCCGAAATAATCGTATTAATTCACATTGTTGTTTGTGCAAATGAATATAATTATTTCTAGAATCTACACTATCATTTCATGTAGATTAAAGATTATTACACTAATCCTTATAAGGTTCTTCACTTGGCATCTATTGTCCGATTTCATACAACATCAATTTAGGCAACAAAACATTTAAATGGTTCAAGGGGTATTTTACCAAATTTCTACGTGTCAATTAATTCAAAATTTAAGGGTCATATTATGCAAATGTTGTCCAATCAAATTTAACATATATCAAACTAACTATCCTACGTCAATTTCAATTTCAAATTATTTACTATTTACTACATTAACAATTTGACGTCCAATGTCAACAATCAAACAATCAACCATTAATGATCAAACTGAATTATCATTGTATATATAACAGATAAAGGTGTCAGATGTCGCAGGTGAACTAATACAGGTAATAGCATATATAACAGTGTAATTAACTAACAACAGCATATTTCAATAGTCATTTCAATTGAAATCAAATTTAATAAATATAACAACGTTAATCGTGAGTGATTGCTCACCTTTCGAGGCTAGAGATGAACGAAAATGAGTTGAGTTACGAATCCAAGCACAAATTCCAAAGCAACGCTAGATTGGCACGAATTTGACGAACAAGCTGATAAATATGAATCGATGAGCATGAATAAAATTAGCTTGATGCAAATGGAATATATATATAAAAATTGTAATTATTATAATTATTATTCTTCTTAGAACCAATATTCAACTTAAATTACATACTTAGAATGACACACACACACATATGTATGTGTGTGTATGTATCACAAGTAAATTTAAAATTAAAACATATACTTTCTTAATATTTCAATTATAACCATATAACATAAATAAACCTTTATCTTACCTTTGGAAAATTCAAACAGATAACATAAGACCTCTATAATCATTACATAGTTTATTTCAAATCATAAATTCATGAAATACATATCCAAAACTAAAAACTGTAGATCATTTATATACATATTTATATATGTACACTTAGAACCAAATCATAACTGTATAATAATTCATATTGTATGTTGAACATATTATAAATATAAGCTAAAATACTAATATGTATGTGAACAGATCATACAACTTTATAAATTTTCATACGTAAATAAACTTATATATAAATTACAGAATATATACACTTACATAATCTATATAACATCAAACTCTCATACAATATGTACTGTAAACCATTCATGTCCATCTAATATAAACCTATGTATTAAACCCAACAGCATATATAACGAATATATATAAGACATATATTTTACACACACACATATCAATACCAAAATTTGTTTTAATACAACATACAACATACTACCTGAGGTAAATATTTGAAACACAAAATATAATTATATATTTTGTAACAGCCTTATATATTTATCTCTACTCACGTGCTTTTTTTTTCAAATATAAATTTAAGCATACATACTAACTTAAGTAAACCTATGTATATACTTTATATTTACTGTTCAAGAACATATCCTAAAGCTACTATTTATACTATGTGAATACCTTGTACGCTCGCATATATATAATATAACTGCTAATCATATATATAATATCCTAAAAATATAAAATATATAAAATACCTTTTATATATAAAAGAGGGGCGTGAGTTCCAACTGTGCAAAGGAGGAGCACGGCCTGCACTGTGGCATTGGGATAGGCTGTTGTGTCGGTCGACCGTGTTTAGGTGGGCGGCTGGCCGGAGGAAGGAAGCTCGGTTGCAATTGCAAGGCTTGGGTGACATGGGTTGCATGGCAGGCTAGGGTGTGGGTGGAGTTGCTATGGTGGAGGCGGTACAAGGTTGTGGGCTTGGTGACGTGGCAGGTGTGGCGCGGTGGAGCTAATAGGCTGTCATCAGCTGACTTGGATTTGTGGAAGGCAAAGCATGGAGATGGGTTGAGGGCGTGACAGAGGAGGAGGCCTTAGGCACGAACTCGGAGAGAGGAATGTGCGAGCTTCTGAGCTCGGCTTAGGTTGGGTGATGGCCGCGTGGCAGTGGGTGGTTGCGGAGGGTGATGGTCGCGTGGCAGTGGCGACAAGAGGGGCAGTTGATGTTGAGAAACACGAAGGGGAGAGAGAGAGTGGGCGGAGGGGAAAAGATGGGTGCTCGGCTGCTCATTGGTAATGCGGGGAGGAGGTTGCGAGCTGCTTGAGAGAGTGAGGCCATGTTGATGTACATGAAGAAGTAGAAAAGGTAGAAGGAGATGAACGAAGGTGGGTGTTGTATACATTTTGAAATGGTAATAAAAGAAAGAGTAGCTACAGAGAAAATATAGTGCTAGGTTATATATATTTCTCCTGTTGCTTTTCTGAGTAACGTAAAAAAAGTATGAAAAATCAAATCCAAGAAAAAGCAAATGTCACAAATCCAACAGCTGTCTGAAACATTATAATTAAGATTCACTAAATGCCAGGCTGCGCAAATCAAATCTTGAAAGCACAGAACCAAATGGTCAACATTTTTCGGTACCGGTACATACTATTTTTTCGTTTCCGTCCCATACCGGACCTCAAAAGACATCAATAAATATACCGCGGAGGTCAGCATGATGAGACGATTGAAACAATACACAGATATCGGCGTTATGACTATCCTATCAAAAGTCGATATTCGATATCGAAAATGCTGCAAATCTGTCGAAAATAAGATAAACGAAGCAATAATGGTTCGAATTTGATGAAACGAAAGGTGACATCCCACTCAGAACATAATTTACAAATTAATTGTAGAAAAATATTCAAGTTTGGAAAACCTTTTATTATCATCAAATATTAACTGATTTGAATTAGAATAGAATTTACACAAGAAAATAAACTTTCATATTTTTAGATGAAAATTTACCATTTGCTATATTTTAATAGACGTATTCCAAATATTAAATTTTTATTTCCAAATATTATTATTTAAAATTTCACCAAAATTTCAGTTAATTACGTTATTAAAACAAATAAAGATTATTAAAAATTTACGGGTCGTTGCATTCAAAGTACTAAAACTTGTATCCATAAAAATACTATATAATATGTAATGGAAGGGAAAGATTGGAGGCATGTTCGAGGATTTTATGGATCGACAAAAGGGGCTTAGTAGTGACGTAAGTCCTGAGAATAAGCCTATGTGGGTAGATAAAATGGGTGATAATCTGGTTGGTATTCATATGTCGATTATCCTTATGCTATGGTGGAAACAAATTAAGGTACTATTCCAATATTTAGTATAAAATTATATACATTCCTTTTTTTTCATATGTGGAAACAAATTATGGTTGGTATTCATATGTTGATTATCCTTATTCAAGTTTTTTTTTCCAGCCTGTTATATTTTCAAAGATACTTTGGTCTACAAACTTGCTTACTATGAAATCAATGTAATATGATACTTTTCTCATTTCGACAAACTTGCTTACTCTGGAAAGCACAAAATGCATATGTCATGTCACACTATATCAAGGAAAATAAATATTGCAAATGGGGAAAAATTACTGCCGTAAGAAAAATAAAATTAAACTAAAAATTGGTTTGGCTCATTAATAGTGAATCAAATATCATCAAGCTGTACCAATCATCCATTAAATGAAAGATTTTATCAACCTAACATGGAGAAGCATGAAAATACAAATAATAGCATAACATAGAAAGCCGTTTCTGGTGCTGCAATAATAAAAAGTTTATGTAAATTTGTTGAGGACGTTTTTATTCAAAGTGTAGTTTGAAAAATTTCAGCACCATTATACTGATTTTAAGAAACACCATGCCATTAAAAAAATACGCATTACAAGTTAGTCATTAAAGCATAATAACAACAACAATAAAGTTGGAATATAAAATGTGCAACTATTTGAAGAAAATTAGGACATGTTGGGAAATGCCCACAACCAAAGTTAATTTGGGAAAGTAAATATTCAGGAAAGTGAAATATGCCAAGGAAAAAAATATTATTTACCTTTGCTGTAGAGTAAACCTGAATGATCCTCAAATTCTTAGCAAGCGCAAAAAAAATTATGCAGTACACACTACTTAGGTCTAGATCATCCGTTAGCTCTGTAGAAAAAGATTCAAACTTAGTAGTTGTGATAGATTTAGAAATAGTAGGTATGCTACAGATTAATCAAATAAAATAACTGTATGGAGGAAGTGCATGTTATACATATGGGGGAAAATTTAAGTTCACTTTTGTAACATGTTAGCAACTAATATCCAAACATCTCGGTATATTTATTTAGAAAAATCATAGAGCAGTCATACGTCTCATGAGTGCTAATATTTTCCAATTAAATACCTTTGACCTGAATATATAATATAAAAGAAAATAGATCTAAAAGGCCCAAATTAAAGCACAAAGGTTGTCTAAGTGTAGATATTTATTGTGCAACATACAGCTTTTGCGGTATGACTAATATTAAATGGATGATCATGGGTGCTTTAAAACTAATTATTATTTCTAACATGGAAATTTGTTTAGAAGATTTAACTGCTATTTTAATTGTAATTCTGACCATAAATTTTTACTAATTACTAATCAAATTAACTTCTAAATTAATGGGAATAAACTACGCAGATTAAAACTTATGAAGTAATAAAGTTCAGTATATGATATCCATATGTTTACTGCAGATTGCTATGGGCGACTCAACCTGGGAATACTTGTGACGACCCTGGATTTTGGCCCTGTTATTTTAATAAATATTTAATCTAATAATTAAAAAAGTGAACTTATCATTTTAAAATGAATATGACTTTTGAAATAATTGTCATTTATTTGTATGGGTTTGTATTGTTGAAAGGGAATTCATTTAAAAATTTAAAATAAAACATAAGTATAAAACATAATTATAAAATATAAGATATAAATAGAAGTATAAAATTTACAATACAATGTTATAAATCAAATGCTTGAAAATTAAATTACAAATAGAATACCACTAATATGCTAACAATAACTATAATAACTTTTACCCAAACATATCAGAAGGATTAAAAAGAATAACCTATATATACTTATGAACAATGCAAAGAAACAAGGAAACAAATTAAATATATTACATATATTACTGCATAATATATGCATATGTACAAATTCAAAGAAGATAAACTATTTCCATAACCTGTACATACATATGAACAATGCAAGATGAAGACAAATTATTTACCTTATTGTATAATATATGCATAACCAATGCAAAAGAAGGAAAGCTTCTCCCATATTCAAAATATCTTTACACATAAGTACAAAGACCAGCAAATATTAATTTTATGTAAACAAATATGAAGACATGCATTTATTTAGCATGACATTTTGTCAATTCAAGTTGCAAGGAAATCCTTTCAGCCGAGATGTACACTATCATTTCAATTCACAGCATATTAAACAAAGACACAAGCATTTAATTAGCACAACTATTTGTCAAAGAAAATCTTTCAGCCTCCATATACAAAGTTTTGTCTGGTCAAAACAAGTTGAGACCTATACTAGAAGCTACCTTTTTGTTCAAAGCTGTATCTATGTATTCATCATACTATTCTTGCTCGTTCATAACTTAGTAAAATTGAGATAAGAAAAATAAACATTCCATTTACAAAACTTAAAGCAACAACTAAACAACTCAACTCAAGTTTATAATTCAACTTAAATAAGCAAGGAGATTAAAGAAGGTCAGGCTGTTAGCTTTTCAAAACCAGATAATTGCTCTCTGTTCAAACTGCTTACAGGTGAGTAACACTGAAACTTCTGGTACATTTTGAAGTTGCATGTGATGATTTTGAAATATGATGAGATCTAGGCTATGCATGTTGTTTTAAAATGATTATAAGTGTGTGTACATATATGTGGGTGTTAATAATCATATGCATATCTGGAACATGGAAGGTAAATTTCTGTTCAAACTGGAACAGTAAATTAACTTAAATTCAAACAATGTGAACGTGGTTTAGGTAATAAATGTTTGAAGTAAAATTTGATGAATGTTAACATAAATGTTTGCCTGATAATTTGTGTAAATGTGTATATAAGTACCTTTGTGAATGACTGCATAACAACATATATATATACTCTGTTCTTCTTATACATGTTTCTAAGATGTTCCAAATCGAATATCTTCTTCCCTGATTTTTTTTAGCGATTGATATATAAAGAAAACATGTTTGGAATGACAAAATATTTGATCTAAAAATATTTCCAAACAAGATTTCAAGATAGTTTTCTTTCAAAAAGAGGAATTACAGTAAAAGCATGAACATGTCAAAAACTTGATGTAAATAAATTGTGGATTCATTTATACAACCTGATTTGAGATTGAAAGTGATGATTTTTAAAAATCAAATCTTGATTTTTAGGCCTTTATTTTAAGCGAAATGTTTGTCGAACGGGAAAATAGTTTTTCTTCGATTTTTGGTGATCAAAGAGGATATTATCCTCTGGATTGTGATCAAAGGTAGATCGGAAATAGGAGAGCATGGCAAAATTTGTAGGTGAATTTTTAATTCACCATGGAGGAGCGTCGAAGGGATTTTAGGGTTAGTATGAGTTTTTGGGTCTGGTAGATTCATGGGTCAATCTCGTTGTCATGCTTGCATCGGAAAGGATCGGATGTGTGGGAGAGGAAAGGTGGTAGTATGGCGAAGGTTTGCGAGGAGTTGCGTATGCTCGGCGACCGGAGGCGACGACGAGAATGCACTTTTTCGATCGAATACGGTTCCAGGAGGGTGATGATTTGCTCGTTTTTTGGTTGCTGACGTTTTAGTCGGAATTGGGAGGTGGAAGCACTAGCAGGGATCATCGTCGTTTTTGGGTGACTCGGCTAAGGTCGGAGTTGGTCGGCTCCGGTGGTGCACGTGCACGCGTCGGCATGTGTGTCTGTGTGATTTGGGATGATGGGAAGATGAAGTTTTTTTTTACGGAGTCAAGCCGATGTAAGAAATCTTAGGATTAGCTCGAAATTGTTTGGGTTTGGTCCAGTTTGTGTGAATTGTTGTGAGCTAGTAATTTAGGCTTATCCAAGTGCATAAGTTCAAAGAAAAGGGTAATCCAAGTTTTTTTTTGGTAACAAAGTACAAACGGGTTAAAATGATTTTCCAAAGTTTTAAATATTTTCAAATTGGTTGCAACTAGGTAATTATGTAATAGTTTAAATCTTATTTTTTTTTTTAAAAGATGAAATTTAAATAAAGTATTAAAGATTAGTAGGGATGGCTAATTGATCAATGTAATCAACTAAGGATCATATTTAGTTATCTTAATTATTAGGATAATAAATAAAGAATAATTAATTTGTGAAATCAAATTATAAGATCGATTTATTAATGTGATTAAGAAAATTTATTGAAAGGATGATTAATTTATTAAGGGATAATTACTAAATGAAAATTTATAGAGATAATAATAAAAGTAATTAAATAATAATTACTTTATGTCATTAATTAAGAAGGGAAATTAATAGGTAATTACTTAGTGTGATTTATTTAAGGATAATGGAAATAATTAAGAATTAATTACTTAGTGTAATTAATTAAAATATTGATAAATTAAGATAATTAATTAAATAAAAGGGTTAGTTAAAGTACGAATGAGATTATTGAAAGGGTAATTAATCAATGGAGTGATTATAGAATAATTAATTTGAGTAATTAATTAAGGATAAAGGTAATTAAAGTAATGGGTGAAGGTTAATTGATTTGTGTAATAAATCAAAGGCTAATTACTTATTGTAATTTAAGGAAATAATTAAGGGATGATTAATTAAGGGTTTGTAGTTAATATTAAGTAAGCAAGATTAAAAATGATTTAAAGTAATTAATTTGATTTAATTAGTAATGGGTGATTAATTAATCCTGCTTGTGAATGATTGGTTGATATTTCTGATTTAAATGTTTGAGATATGATATGTTTGTCTTGAACAATGATTATGTGGTTTTCTGTCGATGATGAATTGCTGTATAAAAAGTGACGCCTTGTATTTAAAAGTTGAATTGTGTTTCACTTGAATAACGTGGGTTAGATTGGTATTGAACTCGAAGGGATCAGGGTCGGGTGTTAGCAAATACCCGAAACCACTTCGAATTTTTATAAATTAATATGTGAAATCAATAGGCAAGAAAGAATGATTTAAGTAAATTGGACCTTTTTAATTTAAATTTTGGTACTTAGAAAATTAACGTGTGAAATAAGTGATTCCTAAAACAATTGAAAAATTGAAAATGGATACGAGTTATGCCGGGTTTTATTTGGGCTCTATGTTTGGTATTTCCTATTAGAATAGTTTACTCACGCTGTTTTCCATCCTGACCCGGGTGTTACTTTGGTGTAATGCTCAGGTCAGACTGAGTGTTGCAAATTTTCAGGTAGGGACGTTCTGGAGCTCAGGAGACGGGCTGGATGGCAAGAACGTGTAGAGTATTTTCTGCTGCATTATATGATTGTATATCGGTGACATGATAATTGAGTATATTCAATTCTGTATATATGTGACTCTGATGTATTAAATGAAATCGACAGATATATTATTCTTTTGTAAACTATTATTACTTATTATTATATTTTTATCCGCTGCGAATGTGAGATGTTGTTTCTGTTTCTTCTTCTGCTTCTATCTCTTTCTTCTTTCCATAACTATCTGGAATTTTCGGCTTCGAAAATTTCGGGTCGTTACATTTGGTATCAGAGAAGAAGGTTAAGCGAGAACCTTGGCTCTGGTGGGTGAACTCATTAAGGATAGGGTCAATAGTACCCTAAAATGAGTTGAGAATATATATATGAGAGAGCGTACTTTTTATTTTCTTATATAAGGATTTTAAAATGATTTTATATAAGAGCAATATTTCACACTAATAAATAATAAGGAAATTGCCTATTGAATTATTAGGATTAAATGAAGAGTAATATAATACAACCAAACTGAAATTAAATAAAGATAAGTTCGAAATAGATTCAAACTGAAATTGAAATCTTGAATTGGAGAAGTATTTCAGAATAAGATGATAATGAGTGGTTTTAGATATGATAATCTTGGTTATTATCATAAGTGATTGTTATGTGTTTGATAATAGGATGTGTATTAATAAGTAAGCAAATGAAATGTTTTAAATGAGTAAACATTTAGGTAAAATATGACTTATAAATTGAAATTCAAAATACATAAATTGTGAAATTTTAAACCTGGGTCCAGAATTTGAAATTTGTTTCAAAGTGTTGAAAAAATATAATAAATAAGTATTATTTGAATAAAGGAGACTTGTTGCAAACAATGGGTTGTTTGAAAACTTGTTATAATTTGAAAACCAAAGGTGGTTTAATAATTTATGGATGACTTGGTGTGTTAAAGGAACAATATGTATGTATATATGGGGAATATACACAATATCAAAGATGGGTTGAAATAAACTTCTAAATATTGGGTTTTAAAATTTAGGATGATATGTGATATCAAAGATGATAAGTTTTTGAACTTATAAGATTATTAATGTGCAGTTTAAAATTTAAAGTAGGAATTCAAATTTGATAAGGTTCACTAAAGGAATGAATTGAAATTTAACTTAAGAAGGTTAAATAAGAGTAGAACAAGCAACTTGAATTGGAAACTTTAAAATGAAACTGGGTTTTAAGTTGGGGAGTTAAATGGTAATTTGAATTGGGAATTTGTGTGATCTCAAGTGGGTTTGAGATCGGAAAATTGAAAATGAATGGATGTTTTAAAATAAATTGGATGATATCATCCTATTGTAATTAATAATCTTTAAATTGTAAATTGGGTTTGTTTTAAATGAATGAGGAATGAAGTGTAGTAATATATCCATTATTGAGAAAAAAGGGAAATCTAACTTTAATTTGAAATTAAGGATATGGAATCACTTTAAACTGAAAATTTGAATAATTGAGTTTGTAAATTAAAATTGTTTAAGAACTAGCTTCAAACTGGAAGATAAAATTTAATAATAAATAAAAAATTTAAAATAAAATTGTATTGAACTCTTATTTGAACCTTGAAATTCATAAGTAAACTAATTTAAATAGGGATTTTGAGAATTGGACTCAGAAATTAAATTGTTATAAAAAAAAACTTTTAATAAAGGTTAATTTGGTTTAAAGGGTTAAACCAATCTTTGAGAATTTAACTCGAATTTATATAATTCGAAATGGTTTAGAATTGAGATTGAAATTGAACTAGTTCAAATTGAATCTGATTTGAATTAATTGGATTTGAATGGAAGTGGAAATTTAAATTGAATTGTTGGGGAAGTGAACAGTTGGCTCTTGATTATTTTCAATATAAATTGTTTTGATATAAATTTATTTTTCTAAGCTATTAAATATATACAACCTTTCTTTCTTAAAGCCAAATTATTTCATACTTGTTTTACAATTATTTTTGGAGCTATTTAACCATTTTTCAACTGTTTTCTAAACTAATTACTATTTTCCAACTATTTCACAAACTAATTTCTGTGTTATAACTATTTTGCAATTATCTAAAATTTCTGAAACTATTTAGCTATTTTTCAACTATTTTATAATTAGTTAACTATTTTACAGCTATTTTGCAAACTAATAATTATTTTTCAACTACTTATTTATTTTTAAAATTTTCATGCTATTTTCTAAATATAAACAGGTCGGAGTTCAAACTGTTATTGATTTAATACCCAACTAAGATAAGGATTGAAGTGATAATTCAATGGAATTAAAGGAAATGTGAATAGAAAGAGGATTGATTTGGCTAATAACCAATAAGGTTAAATACATAGGATGTACGTATACTATTCTATTCGCATAGTGATTTGATCCATATTCGAGCACAGAATTTCGAGATAGTTATATCGATCCGAGTGGGATTTTTCACTCGATTTTCGACGGCGAACCTGGATATGGATTATTGATTGGTTCTAGATATTCTCTATCATATTTATGGCTATGCAAGAAGAATGATGGTTTCTGATCAAGAAACCAGATCTGTGTCCGCACTAGGAAGTCAGGTGGACGATACTAGTTCGAAAATGGAATTGTGTGATCGAGCGAGCGATCAGGTTGGTATAGCGTACTGATGATATGTGTACATAGTACGGATTTGAATGAAATTAATATTGGAAAGAGTAATCAAATTTGAATATTTGATTTGAATAAAAAAAGTTATATATCTTTGTTATATAAGATAAATCTCCCCTTGTTGAATATATTGCTGGAAGAAAAGAATTTTGAAAGTGTTTGAAGTATAAAAGGAGTTTTATACAAGTTTGAAATGATCCAAAGTTTTTTTTCAAAATTATATATATCTAAATGTATATATAAAGGATCTTATGAGGATTTTGGAAAAAGGGTTTTGGAAACCTTTGGATTTGGAAAGGCTTTTGATTTTTGGGTAAAATCAATATTGAATTTAGAAAGCCTAGTTTGAGAATTATCGATTTTGGGATAATCGATTTTGTGTAAAGGAGCTTTGTATGAGATCATACTAGGTGTATGATTTGAAGATACTATATGTGTATAGTATAAAATGTTTTGATGATGGCTCAGGGGAAAAAGGCGCTCCCTTGAAATGAACTTCTCAGGAGTACCACTGGGTGGTGCTGCCTTGAGCCCCAAGGGTGGGTTCTAAAGTTGATCCTGTGAGGAGTCCGGACAAAACTAGTTCCTGGGGATTATGAGTAGTGTATACCATAGCGAAAGTTGTGTGTGCCGCTGAGAGCCAACAGTTACATGGACTTTTGCCGCGATGGCAACGTAACCCAGGATGTAACTGCGACCTATGGTATAACATAGCAAAAGTCGTGTGTGCCGCTGAGAGCCAACAGTCTGTGTTTGATTTTATATCGGCAGACTGCGACCTATGTAGGAGTGGAGAGGTTGCATTTTGACAGCGAAAATCAGAGGCCGCTGAGAGCCTGCAGTCACACGGACTTTTGATGTGACGGCAACGTAACCCTGGATGTAACTGTGATCTGTTGTGTGGGATCCACGGCGTAATTGAGAGTCCCGAAGAGCCTGCAGTCACATGGACTTTTGCTGCGATGGCAACGTAACCCTGGAATGTAACTGAGACCATGGATGGGGGTGATGATTTCTAGAGCATTCTCACCAAAGATATTTCCTCTATTTTCAAAAAAAAAACTGTTTTCTATATTTTCAATAAAATTATTTTCCAAGTATTTTCACTGGATGTTGAAACGGGTCTGCCAAGCGCTTATAAATTTTCAGTCGTACGCCTGATCAACGTATGACCGAATTTCTGTGAGAACTGAGGATGGACTTGTCAAAACATCGAGTTATAAAAGTTTTTTTTTTATAAAAAAAAATCTATTTTAGAAATATTGTATAGAATTTTAAAGTAATTCAACAATGATCAAAGAAAATTTATATGATTTTAAACATTTTAGTGAATCTGGCTTCGTTCCTTTTCGAGGACGAAAAGATTCAAAGGCGGGAGGAATGCGACGACCCTGGATTTTGGCCCTATTATTTTAATAAATATTTAATCTAATTAATTAAAAAAGTGAACTTATCATTTTAAAATGAATATGACTTTTGAAATAATTGCCATTTATTTGTATGGGTTTGTATTGTTGAAAGGGAATTCATTTGAAAATTTAAAATAAAACATAAGTATAAAACATAATTATAAAATATAAGATATAAATAGAAATATAAAATTTACAATACAATGTTATAAATCAAATGCTTGAAAATTATATTACAAATAGAATACCACTAATATGCTAACAATAACTATAATAGCTTTTACCCAAACATATCAGAAGGATTAAAAAGAATAACCTATATATATACTTATGAACAATGCAAAGAAACAAGGAAACATATTAAATATATTAACATATATTACTGCATAATATATGCATATGTACAAATTCAAAGAAGATAAACTATTTCCATAACCTGTACATACACATGAACAATGCAAGATGAAGACAAATTATTTACCTTATTGTATAATATATGCATAACCAATGAAAAAGAAGGAAAGCTACTCCCATATTCAAAATATCTTTACACATAAGTACAAAGACCAGCAAATATTAATTTTATGTAAACAAATATGAAGACATGCATTTATTTAGCATGACATTTTGTCAATTCAAGTTGCAAGGAAATCCTTTCAGCCGAGATGTACACTATCATTTCAATTCACAGCATATTAAACAAAGACACAAGCATTTAATTAGCACAACTATTTGTCAAAGAAAATCTTTCAGCCTCCATATACAAAGTTTTGTCTGGTCAAAACAAGTTGAGACCTGTACTAGAAGCTACCTTTTTGTTCAAAGCTGTATTTATGTATTCATCATACTATTCTTGCTCGTTCATAACTTAGTAAAACTGAGACAAGAAAAATAAACATTCCATTTACAAAACTAAAAGCAACAACTAAACAACTCAACTCAAGTTTACAATTCAACTTAAATAAGCAAGGAGATTAAAGAAGGTCAGGCTGTTATGTTTTCAAAACCAGATAATTGCTCTCTGTTCAAACTGTTGACAGGTGAGTAACACTGAAACTTCTGGTACATTTTGAAGTTGCATGTGATGATTTTGAAATATGATGAGATCTAGGCTATGCATGTTGTTTTAAAATGATTATAAGTATATATATGTGGGTGTTAATAATCATATACATATCTGGAACGTGGAAGGTAAATTTCTGTTCAAACTGGAACAGTAAATTAACTTAAATTCAAACAATGTGAACGTGGTTTAGGTAATAAATGTTTGAAGTAAAATTTGATGAATGTTAACATAAATGTTTGCCTGATAATTTGTGGAAATGTGTATATAAGTACCTTTGTGAATGACTGCATAACAGCATATATATATACTCTGTTCTTCTTATACAGGTTTCTACGATGTTCCAAATCGAATATCTTCTTCCCTGATTTTTTTTAGCGATTGATATATAAATAAAACATGTTTGGAATGACAAAATATTTGATCTAAAAATATTTCCAAACAAGATTTCAAGATAGTTTTCTTTCAAAAAGAGGAATTACGGTAAAAGCATGAACATGTCAAAAACTTGATGTAAATAAATTGTGGATTCATTTATACAACCTGATTTGAGATTGAAAGTGATGATTTTTAAAAATCAAATCTTGATTTTTAGGCCTTTATTTTAAGCGAAATGTTTGTCGAACGGAAAAATAGTTTTTCTTCGATTTTTGGTGATCAAAGAGGATATTATCCTCTGGATTGTGATCAGAGGTAGATCGGGAATAGGAGAGCTTAGCAAAATTTGTAGGTGAATTTTTAATTCACCATGGAGAAGCGTCGAAGGGATTTTAGGGTTAGTATGAGTTTTTGCGTCTGGTAGATTCATGGGTCAATCTCGTTGTCATGCTTGCATCGGAAAGGATCGGATGTGTGGGAGAGGAAAGGTGGTAGTATGGCGAAGGTTTGCGAGGAGTTGCGTATGCTCGGCGACCGGAGGCGACGACGAGAATGCACTTTTTCGATCGAATACGGTTCCAGGAGGGTGATGATTTGCTCGTTTTTTGGTTGCTGACGTTTTAGTCGGAATTGGGAGGTGGAAGCACTAGCAGGGATCATCGTCGTTTTTGGGTGACTCGGCTAAGGTCGGAGTTGGTCGGTTCCGGTGGTGCACGTGCACGCGTCGGCATGTGTGTCTGTGTGATTTGGGATGATGGGAAGATGAAGTTTTTTTTTACGGAGTCAAGCCGATGTAAGAAATCTTAGGATTAGCTCGAAATTGTTTGGGTTTGGTCCAGTTTGTGTGAATTGTTGTGAGCTAGTAATTTAGGCTTATCCAAGTGCATAAGTTCAAAGAAAAGGGTAATCCAAGTTTTTTTTTGGTAACAAAGTACAAACGGGTTAAAATGATTTTCCAAAGTTTTAAATATTTTCAAATTGGTTGCAACTAGGTAATTATGTAATAGTTTAAATCTTATTTTTTTTTAAAAGATGAAATTTAAATAAAGTATTAAAGATTAGTAGGGATGGCTAATTGTTCAATGTAATCAACTAAGGATCATATTTAGTTATCTTAATTATTAGGATAATAAATAAAGAATAATTAATTTGTGAAATCAAATTATAAGATCGATTTATTAATGTGATTAAGAAAATTTATTGAAAGGATGATTAATTTATTAAGAGATAATTACTAAATGAAAATTTATAGAGATAATAATAAAAGTAATTAAATAATAATTACTTTATGTCATTAATTAAGAAGGGAAATTAATGGGTAATTACTTAGTGTGATTTATTTAAGGATAATGGAAATAATTAAGAATTAATTACTTAGTGTAATTAATTAAAATATTGATAAATTAAGATAATTAATTAAATAAAAGGGTTAGTTAAAGTACGAATGAGATTATTGAAAGGGTAATTAATCAATGGAGTGATTATAGAATAATTAATTTGAGTAATTAATTAAGGATAAAGCTAACTAAAGTAATGGATGAAGGTTAATTGATTTGTGTAATAAATCAAAGGCTAATTACTTAATGTAATTTAAGGAAATAATTAAGGGATGATTAATTAAGAGTTTGTAGTTAATATTAAGTAAGCAAGATTAAAAATGATTTAAAGTAATTAATTTGATTTAATTAGTAATGGGTGATTAATTAATCTTGCTTGTGAATGATTGGTTTATATTTCTGATTTAAATGTTTGAGATATGATATGTTTGTCTTGAACAATGATTATGTGGTTTTCTGTCGATGATGAATTGCTGTATAAAAAGTGACGCCTTGTATTTAAAAGTTGAATTGTGTTTCACTTGAATAACGTGGGTTAGATTGGTATTGAACTCGAAGGGACCGGGGTCGGGTGTTAGCAAATACCCGAAACCACTTCGAATTTTTATAAATTAATATGTGAAATCAATAGGCTGGAACGAATGACTTAAGTAAATTGGACCTTTTTAATTTAAATTTTGGTACTTAGAAAATTGACGTGTGAAATAAGTGATGCCTAAAACAATTGAAAATTTGAAAATGGATACGAGTTATCCCGGGTTTTATTTGGGTTCTATGTTTGGTATTTCCTATTAGAATAGTTTACTCATGCTGTTTTCCAGCCTGACCCAGGTGTTACTTTGGTGTAATGCTCGGGTCAGACCGAGTATTGCAAATTTTCAGGTAGGGACGTTCTGGAGCTCAGGAGACGGGCTGGTTTGCAAGAACGTGTAGAGTATTTTCTGCTGTATTATATGATTGTATATCGGTGACATGATAATTGAGTATATTCAATTCTGTATATATGTGACTCTGATGTATTAAATGAAATCGACAGATATATTATTCTTTTGTAAACTATTATTACTTATTATTATATTTTTATCCGCTGCGAATGTGAGATGTTGTTTCTGTTTCTTCTTCTGCTTCTATCTCTTTCTTCTTTCCATAACTATCTGGAATTTTCGGCTTCGAAAATTTCGGATCGTTACAATACTGATAGTAGTTTAAAATTGTAGAAGAGTAAACTTCATACTGGAATCCCAAGCACAGAAATGGTGTTAATCAAATAACTGACCATAAATATCTACCAACTACTACATAAATTAACTACTATAGTAATGGGAATCCTAAGCACAGAAATGGTGTTAATCAAATATGTGGTTCTTATGACAATCTCTGAATGATAAATCATAATTTTATCATGTGCATCAGTCTAAGTGATTTGAAGAGGACTATAAAATATAAATGATTATCATGTCAGCTAGTAAAACTAATTCAACATTATTGTTTTTGGTAAAGGCGACTGCTTGTATTAGCATTAAAAAACTAAGAGGCAGGGCCAGCCCTGGCATGCTGCCTTTGCCAACCTACAGGGTCCGAAAATGTTTCTAGGAATGACGCTATTTGCACCATGGAAAACCAATAAAAATCATTTTGACAAAAAGCAGTAGGTAAATCATTTTGACAGCAATTTGAGTTGGAAAGTATGTTTTTCATTATAGTCAGTAATATATTGCCCATTGAGGTGACAAATATGCTTCTGTTACATTGTTCTTTGATAATGTCTCTTGTAATTTTTAAAATCAAATGGCAGTCCTGCAATTTTTCAAATGATTTTACATGCAAAAAACATGATTCCTGCCTACATCAGGTTATGTTCAACATTTATATAGCTAATTTCAGTCAAACTGACACACAGATATGCATTTTTGTATGTCTAAATAGTTATAGGTTCTCGCACATTCATGAATAATATTCTACATATTCTTAAACTCCAAAATTTTGAAGTTCGTACATAATTATTTTAGAATTTTTTATTCAAAATCAATCAAAATATCGTACAAATAATAAAAAAATTAATGCAAGTAACAGAACATATTTTTACATTTCACACATCCTACAGTTAAAAACTAAATGGTTCAAGCTTGAACTTTATTATGTACTAAGGTAATTCCTCCTTTTCTAAGAATAACTCTAAAATCGTTGAACCCCTATTTACATCGTACATGGAACTGTAACTGCTTTTTACTAAAATGGAAAACTCATGGATTTTTTAGGACTAAATATTGCAACGTTGTTTACAAATTCTCTATTGCATTACCATCCAATGTATACAAAGTTAAAAAGAATCAATCCATTTTATATTCAACTTAAAGTTAATAAAGGACAAAATAGAAACTTAGAATATTAAGTGAATCAATAATAACCTTGAACTCCATAAGAACTGTAGAGAAGACCAAAAGCAGTAGGTAAAGTCGATCGAGCCGAAAATCAATTTTCGAAATCGATAGCTTGAAACAAAGTGGATGTGGCGAACAACAAAATGCGAGGAAGAAAGAGCTGCCGAAGATGCCGGAGCAGAGCACCGACCAAGATGGACGCTATTACAAAGATGCTTGGCGACGATTTGAGGAACGAATTAGGGCTTTGAGATACATTTTCAAAAATCTCGGATTGTTTCGGAGCAAAGGGTATTTTGCGTAATGGAAAACGGTAAACGCAGAAGCCGTATGGATGTAAAATGGACGTAGAACCGAGGGCACTATTGGTATTTCAAAAAGACACCGAGTAAATGAGTGAAGTGAATTCTCGTTATTAGTAGTAGAGAAGTATATAAACATACAACCCACCCGATTCTGACAATATATTGATCTAATAGAATTGTCACTTAACTAAAATTGTAGAATATGATATATAAATATTAATTCAATAGAATATAATAGTAAATCAGATCACTACTTTATACGAAAGCTGAAAGCTCAAATCTTGAAGCGTTGAAATGAACTCCTGAATCAAATTCCAATTCTGAAGGTGTTATCTCTTGAATTACATACCACTGGCTATCGAATAGTATTTTATTTGAGCTTATAATAATGGTAGAGAGGAAATGATAGGATTGGCCAGAAGGAGGGATATGGAAGCTTCCAAAAGTTCTCCAATAGGTGCAGGTTGAGATGCTTATATAGAGGAGGAATGGAATGATGTTAGAGTCTAAATCTGTTACCAATTCTCCCTCCCTTATCCATAATAATCTAGCTCATCTAGCCAACAGATTTGGTCGCCCCCTACCTAGCACTATCTTTTCCAAAACAAATAGCCTACTATATGGGCTTTAAACCCATTTAAAGGCAAAATAAAATATTTTGCATTTAAATCCAATTTAAAAGCATATCGTTATCATATACGATTAATATATTTATAATTGTTATAAATATATTTAATAATATTTGTTCATGTGGCAAAGAACTATTCAACGATTCGGTTGTGTGACACTTTAGGTGTAAATCTGGTCAGCAATTAATATCGAACTATTGAATATTAATGTTCACACGTCGCTTAGCAGATAATGTGACATTTTCGTCAATTTTACTTTGTTTAGCGTTATTCAGTTATGACTATTATTTAACTAATTTCTCTTTGTCAAAACTTTATCACTTTGGACTTATGGAATTTGATACTGATCAAAATACCAATATCGTCCATATTCCACTCTATAGTCCAAATACAAAGCCCTTGGTTCAATAACAATAATTATTATTAACCAAACTAGTCTGGTCAGAGATTTTGATTTTGTGTTGACTTGAGTTGACCATGATACTACCCCATATAGCTGAGGAGACGACTCCTCTCTTGAATTGTGTCTCACTTCTAGTACTTCTACTCGATCCAACTATAGTCACTTGATGGATGTTGTGCAATGATTTAAATATAATCAAAGTAATGCTTTCATATCGAAGTTCAATAGTATACCTAAGTCAAGAGAACTGTGTAAATAGTTAGATTGGTATTTTCTGTTTGACCTTAGTTATATTAGCCAATAGAAAACTATCGAGTGGGCCATTCCATATTTATCCAATAACTATCGGTCTGTAACCTCTTGATGCCCCCAAACAATCATGATTGATAGACTACCAACATTTGGAAAGCGTTACATACTTTAGTCTCAACAGATGCAACGGAATCTGGTCTAGATGTACCTTAACCAGGAATAATTAAAACGATGTGTTTATTATATTATGCTACAATATTCATGATTAGAATTATTTTTAATTACAATCCCAAGCACACCATTTATTGATTTTAATTTAAGTATATTTTAATCAAATACTTATTTATTTACAAACATTACAACAAATATGTAATAGAGGGAAAATAATCTTTATTACGAATGAGAATTGATTACAGAGTTAATTAATTTACAATAAATTGCAGAATTTCTCCTAGGACATACTTCTAACTCTATCTATCTCCCACTTGCACTCGAGGCCAATTATGAAATCTCAATCCCATCCCTTCTATTAACCTCTCGAGAGCCGATCGATCTTGACCTTTAGTGAATGGATCTGTTATGTTGTCCTTAGTATCTACCCTTTATATCACGACCTCTTTCTTCTCAACAAATTCTCTAACGAGATGGAACTTTCAAAGAATATGCCATCACTTCTTATGTGCTCTGGGCTCCTTTGTGATCTATATCATGACGTTGTGATCACAGAACAATGCCATAGGATTCGCGATATTAGGAATCACTCTGAGCTCACTCCTAAACTTGCGCATCCATAAGATTAGAATAGTATCATCTTATACATCCTAATGCGTATGCTACATCTGGTCTAGTACATAGCATAGCATACATTATAGATCCTATGTCTGAAGCATATGGGATTATCTTCATATGTTCTTCCTCCTCATAGGTATGAGGAGCGTCCTTCTTCGAAAGGACGATTCCAGCTTGCGTTGGAACATTTCCATGCTTTGAATTTCAATAATGAACCTTCTCGATATAGTGTCTATGTACAGGGATTGGGACAATCCCAACAGCCTCTTAGATCTACCTTTATAGATCTTTATACCTAGTATATCGGCTGCTTCTTCCAGATCCATCATTGAGAATTTCATGGAAAGCCAAGCTTTTATTGATAGCAATAACGAAGTATCATTACCAATCAATAATAGATCATCAACACACAACACTAAAAATACGATGGCTTTTCCCTGTTCATTTCTATATACGCAATCTTCCTTTGTGTTCTGATAAAAACCAAACTCTTTTATTAACTTATCAAAACACTTAGTCCAACTTCTTCAAGCTTATTTAAGTCCATAAATGGACTTTAACAGCATGCAAGCCTTACCTTCACTCAAACTGACCATAAAACCCTCGAGCTACGACTTGTAGACGGTCTCTTCTAAATCACCATTTAGAAATGTCAACTTCCATATATTTGCCAAATTTTATAGTCACGGAATGTTGCAATGGCTGTCATAATTTGAATGGACTTAAGCATTGTTACAAGTGAAAAAGTTTCATAATTATGTGCACAATGAATTTGATGAAATCCTTTTGCAACTAATCTATCTTTGTATCCTCTACTTCTCCATTTGTATTTAGGTTTATCTCAAAATAACCATTTGCAACTGCATTTTATACCATTTGGTACATCCGACTAAGTCTGTATTTTGTTTTTTTATTAAGATCCATCTCGAATTTCACTGCTCCAAGCTAGAATGCAAAGTCTTCACTTTGCACTGCATGTTGGAAAGACAGATGAGTGTCATCATCTAGGACATGGTCCTCCTTCCCGCCATCCATAAGGAAACTTTGTTTTCTCTCTAGTGTGGTTGATTCCCTATTAGACCTTCTAATAGAATGCATATTATCATACACTGAATTCGGTTCTTTCATCGTTTCTGTCTCAGTGTTAGTCTCTAGAATCTCATCCAAGTCTACAACTTCACCGTTATTCTTTTGAAAGAAATTCCTTTTTTTAGAAAGACAACATAAGTATGGAAACAATCACTTTGGTTCTACCATCTTGAAAATATATTCCCTAGAATTCGATATCCTTTAAACTTAAACAAAGTTGATCTTGCATCAAGCTTACTATGCCAATGTTCTTTATATAGGTCGGACAACCCTTCAAATAATTGGAGTGGGTTTCTTCCTATTGCATATCTCATATGGCGTCCTAGGTTCGGATTTTATGGGCACTGACTTCAATATATGTGTTGCACTTTCTAGCATATATCCCCAATAGGACAGAGGTAACTCAGCTCTACTCATCATGGAATGAGCCATATCTAATTAGGTCCAGTTCATTCACTTTGACACACTATTGTGTTGTGGAGTATAGGGTGGAGTAACATGAGAGTTAATCCCCTCATCTTTTAGGCATTGCTGGAGCTCTTATCCAACGTATTCACCTCCTTGATCTAATCACACTTGGTTTGTTTGATTTTTACTTCATTCTTATACTCCCTGTTCCAAACATGGATTTGTTTTTCATAAGATACACATATCCTAATATCGAGAAATCATATGTAACGGCAACAAAGAATGAACATATAGCGACCCGTAAATTTCGATAATTAAATTGGTTAATTTAATAATATTTTGTAATTTAATATTGAGGAGAATAAAAATTTGTGAATTGTTAGTGGAAATGATGACTAGAATGAATTTCAACAATACTAATATAAGTTAACTATTAACAATTCATATGAAATCCCAATTAATTGAAATGATGTAAAGGTTGTAACTTGGTTATAAATTGAATGTAAGTAAATAAATGTAAGTGTGTATAAACTTTTGAACTAGTACGTAATTAGTGGTAATATAACAAAATTTGTGTTATAGAGGTAAGTTGTAACATTTGTTTACGACAATAAACTTAAAGGTGTTATAAATGTGATTTAAGGTAAATGGTGACTGACATTATTATAAGCTACACATTATTTAACATATTAAAATTAATTGGGAATCAATCGCAATCAATTCACTTAATTATTGCGGTTATTGTAGATTAGATTTGTAAGTGAAATATAAGAAAAACAAATGTAAGTATTGAATTAATTAATGAAATAACACGGTGTTAATGCTAAGTAATAAACTTGTAAATGTAAGTAAAAGTAAATAGGTGACAACTAATATATCTTATTTATTTATTTAGTGTGTTAAATAAGATTGGTAATCAAATTGCAAATAAAGGTAAAAATGTTAATGCAAGTGGATAAACAACTAATTTAGTGCAATTCCAATTAATTGAAACCAATTGCAATAAATGAAATCAAATATTATTAGTGTGAATTCAGTTAATATTTGGTAATAATGTATTGTTAATGGTTTATGAATGAAGCAGTAATTAAAATAATGTAATAAACTGTAATTTGATAAAATCAATGTTAGATAAGTAATTATAATATTTGTTGGTTGATAATAAAGTATGTGTGTGATTGTTGATGTTGATTCAATGAAATTGACAGTTGTTAATGTGATTTCAATCAATTGAAATGGTAAAGCAAATTAGGAAAGTAATTGTAGAGCTTAAATTATAAATAATTGTAAAGTTTAATACGGAATAAAACAAATGACCATATGAATGTAAATTCCAATTGATTGGATAATAAATGTAAATATACATATATATGTCTCTTTACTAAAAAAAAAATCATATGTTTATTTATTCGAAATGTTGGTAGCTGAAAAAAAAATTATTATAGAAATAAGAGTTAATAACTATTGGTTTGTATACAATAATTCTGTAAATACGCTAAATTGCTATAAAAAGGAATTGAATTGTCTCAATTATTTTTACCTTAGAAATCAATGACAATTAATGTGATTGTAATCTTTTAATTAAAAAGTAGGAAGACGTTAATTGTAAACACATATTGAAATAAATTTACATTGGGTGATTTATTTCCAATTAAATCAGTTCATGTTTCAAAATTTAATGCTAGTTTATTGCATATATATTTATACCTAAATTTAAACTTATGTTTTAGATCCAATTAGATCATGAAAAGGAAATAATTATTTAGGTTTTAAATCTCATGTGTTATTAAATTAAATGTTAATAGGAGATGATAAAAGGGGTAAAATAGATTTACACTTGACTATTTCCTTTTCAATTAGATTTTAATTGCAACATAAATTACCTTTCCCTCTTCACTTTTCTAATTTACTCTTACATTCATTGCCTCCTTATGTGGATTATTTTCATACCTTTTATTTATAAATGCAAACTATATGTGGCGATAAAGATGTACATATATATATTATACACCTGTTTATATTACCTTGCTTATGCTATCATATTTTTGAATGTATGTTAGTGCATTCATAGTAAAACATTCAATCGAAATGTTAACATATTTTTTTACTTCCCAATCTAATCACAAAAAGGGAGAAATGAAAAGTTCTTAATGCTGTATGTTCTTTTAATTTATGACACAAATTTGTGTAGAGAATTTATTTTTCTTTATTGTGTGTTAATCAAATCTTTAAAGGATGTTAATTTTGGCATGTTTAGGGTTAACAAAATTAATTAAGCAAACGATTATTTTGAAATTTGAATTCTAAAAGTTTGTTTACAGTATAGAGTTGGTCCATTCATCCCTTTCTAATTAATAATTACCTCTTTTTAATACCTGCTACTTTTAAAAATGCTGTTCATATTTACTATATTTCAATACCAAGTTTGTTCATATTTACTTTATATTTTTTTCATTCATTTCCAACTTCATTATCTGAAACGTCATTTCATTTATTTCTAATTAGTAGCGGCCTCTCTTTTCAAATCTCTTTGGCCCAAAATTTAACTCTAACCTTGTAAATAAGATATGATGCAAATGAAACCCCAGCCTCCATTCCAATCTTCTTCTTTTCTTTCTTTTTCTTTTTTTCTCTTTCTTCAAATCTCCCTATTATCTCTCATTTTAATTTTTTCTTCCTCTTCAAATATTCTTCTTCTTCAAATTTTCTTCTATTTCAAACTTTCTTCTTTCTTTTCAAATCTAGATCTTCCCTTCCATTTTCAGTTCTTATTTTAATCCTTTTCTTTTTCAATTCTTTTTTCAAATCTTATTTTTTTCAAACCTTTTAAAAATACATACATACATATATATGTTAATATAATAAGGAGGAAAATTAAAGTTAATCAAAATAAAAGAATTTTGTTGGAACAAAGCTAGTAATCAAGAAGGAGACTAAGGATACATAGAGCGGAGCTATTAATTAGAAGTCTATTATTTTCAGATTCGTATAAAGGTGAGTGTTTTAACCCACTCACAACTTCTAAAAATTTTTATACTTGTTAAATTGATTTATGATGTGATTAGAAATTTATTTATGATTGTTTGGCATGTTTTTAATCATCATCTCGGTTAAATTGAATTTATTGAATTAAATTGTTATTGAATTTATTATTGCATATAAACTGCCAGTTAAATTGTTATTTAATTTATTATTGTATGTAAACTGTCAGTGAATACCTGCCATTTATTATCAGTTCTATATTGATGTTATTGTTTGAATTGGATGATGATTGTGATGAATGGTTGATGATTGATATTGGGTAAATGGATGTTGTATTTCATATTGTTATAAACTGCAAGTTGTTATGCATTTTTATTTCATTCAGGATTACGGTTTGAAATGATATATAACCGTATTCTTTATTTTAAACTATGGATTGAAATGATAAATATCTGTATCACTTGACCATAGGGTAGAAAATTTTATACATACACCCTGGTCTATATATAAAAATAATTTGAAATGATTTCTACAGTTTTGTAAAGAAATATATGGTTTTATGATATATTGGTTTGGATATTTTATAAATGTTATTTTATATATAGTTAAATTCTTGGTTTTAAGCTATGTATAAAATTAGTTTAAAGTATAAAATAAGAATAATAATAAAGTTGATTTTATTAAGATATAATATGGTTAAGTATTAATTTAAATTATATTTCTGGAGATTGCAATGACTTAAATGAGAATAAGGTGTGAAGATAAATATGAAATTGATTTGAAATTAAATAAAATTGAGATTTTAAAGGTATAATTTATATAACTGGATTTTGGTTTAAGATGAATTAAACAAATAATTCAAGTATAAATAAATTGAAGGAAATATTTGGTTATTTGAAATCTGAGTTCTATTTAAATAAAAATGTATTTATTATGCAAGTATTTCAAAACTAAAAATAGAACATTGAATCGATGAATCATAATTACCCACCTTAGTTTTGAAATTGTTTAATACTCAAAGTTTGAAATGTTTTGAAATTGAAATGGTTTATTGAAATTGAAAGTGAGTCGAAAGTTATGAATTGAGTTCTAATTTAAAGTGAATAAAATTGTGAAGCCGAGGAAATTGTTTTACTTTATAAAGTATTTTTAAATTTTATTATATATACTGTTTAAATATCCAAACCATTTAAGTTTTGGAAGTTATGGTTTAGAAGCGATGAAATTTGAAGTATTATATTTTGAAAGGTTATATTTCAAATGTTTGGTTTCGAAGTGTATAAATTCGAAAGTGCTATGACTTTGGAAAAAGGATATATTTGAAATAAAAATGATATTATATTGATTTGGGATTTCTTTAAAATGATATCATATTGATTTAGTTTTTGAAATAGAAATGATATCATAATTATATGGTTTCGAAATGGATATTATATTCTAGTTTTGAAGTACAATTATTTGAAAGGACTGCGATGTTATAATTACGTTTGTTTGTTAAAGAGACCGGGATTGGAAGTTTTCATACTCCCTGCCAACTCCGAAAACCACTTTAACAACCGTGTATGCGGTGGAGATTCCAGAATGAAGCAGGATGGTGACGACGTTCTATTAAGTTATATATGTGGACCCGACTTCCGTGAGTTGGCATAAGTTGGCTAAAACAGGAGTGATTCTCGGGCCAAGGAGGTAGCCGCTCTTATCGAACACATCCCTTTGATATTATACTCCGACTTTTGGATTGATTCAGTGGCCACATTTGATTTTTGATTTGGGGATGTGGCTCGAGTTGGGCGGTAGCTGTGGCTATGCGTTACCACCAGCCCGGATGCGTAATTGGTATATCTACCCTGGCATTGCCTAGTTGTGTCGTGTCACCTACCCGAGCGCGCCTTATACGATTTTGTTTTATACCATACCTATGGAGTGCCATCTGACGACGCCTAGTACGGGGGAGATTACGGTACTGTATAGACTATGGGAATATAAAAGTGTGTTAAGGTGGAAAATGTAAAGCCTTAATGCTATTTTCAATATAGTATACTTTACTTTAGATATTATTATAACAGCGTATATTACTACATAGAAAATAGTTTAACGGATCCTTAGGAGATGTGAATCCCGAGCACCTCTTAAGTTACTGCACTCACGTTAGACACTGGATCGAAGATGTCAAACCCCGTAAATATCTCCGACGCCGTTACACTTATATATATTTCCGTTGATTTAACTAACATAAGATCTTTTAGTTCTGACACGAGTTTTTTGTCTATTCAATTCGCTCGGGTCAGTCTGAGCATTTCAGGCTTCGAAGACTTTATTTCTGGAGCACGAAAACGAAGACTGTATTACTACTATTTATTATATTATTCCGCTGCATTAATACTGTTCCATTACATCACATTGTTCCACTGCATTGTTATTGATTTTCCTCTGGTATGTGTAACTCTGATATGTATTGTATAAGTATAATCAAATATTTTTGTAAAGCAGCTTCATGAACAATATATTTGATTATTATATTTTATCGTTCCACTGTAAGGTTCTGTTTTGTTCTTTTTCTTTCTCTGCTTTTTCTTATTTACCTCATAACAATCTGCCCTTCAGTATGGTTTAAGTCTGACGCATGTGGTTTATCGTCGATTTGAAGCGTACAAAAAGGCGGGATGTCACATCTGGTATCAGAGCTTTAGTTTAGCGATAAATCCTAGTTTTGTGGGGTCTGACTCTTTACTAATGGGGTAGTAATACCCTATGATGAGTCGCTGAATGTATATATATGAGAGAGCGTATTTGTTATGTAGAAGTATTTTATGATATAAATATTCTAATAAGATTTGAAAGAATTTTTTTTTAAATAAGTTTTTGGAAAGAAATAAGTTCTGTACTCCCCTCTCTGTCACTGGGAAATAATTTTGGTGATGAGTGCACACATCATCGACGTTCATTTTTGAGTTTCAAAGTGGGAAAGCCAATGTAATAGTTTTACTGCAGATTTGTTTTGATAAACAAATGTAAATTTTAAATTTTTTTAAATATAATTTAATATATGAATTGTAAGTATATATTTATCTGTTATTTTAAAATGATTTAAAATTTAATATGGTATTTAGTTCTTACGTTTCCGTTAATTGATAGTTTCAATTAGTGTAGTGAAATGGAATTTAACTAATAATTGAAACCCTTAATGAAATAAGAGATTAAATGTTGAGTTATAAATGGAACTACAAGAAAGTTGAATTTGTAACTTATAAACCAAAAGTTATAATTGTTGAATATTAGATTAAATTAAAAGAAATGAGGTAAAACTTGTGTAAGTTTCATTTGCATTCTTTAACATATATATAACTTACCAACTATAAAAAGTTTAAAATGTTAAAAGAAATGTAATGGGAAATTTTACAAGTAAAACTTGAAGTAATGAAAGTATTCAATGAATTTGCTTTTATAAATAAGAATTTAAGGTTATAATTGTTATAAACTTAAGCCTGACTGAAGGGCCACTAATTAAATATAATAGAAAGGTTATAAAGAAATGATAATAAACTGGAGTAAATGTTGAAGTTATTTATAATAAAAATAAATAGAAAGATGAATACTGTAAATAAATGAAATTAAGTAAAGAAAAAGAATGAATAGAAAATGAAAATTTACAAGAAATAAATGTAAATTAAAAGATAAGTCATTATATGAATAAGCATGGAATCAAACAATAAATAGTATGAAATGAAATTAATAAGAATGAACTTAATTTATTGTTTGGATTTGTTGTTTGTTTTGGTTTATGGTTATTTGGGTAAGGATACTTTAAATTTGTTTGGATATATGAATAATCTATTTAGTTTTATCTAAGACTGTTGAGTAAATGGTGCACTTAATAGTTTACTCTTCATTCTGTACGATTTAAAGTTTTTAAACCCGAACAACTATTTGTTTGTTTTCCATGGATAGTTGATTTTATTGGCTTCATATGGTGGTTGTATATTGTGATTACAAGTGATTGTTGTTTATATTGATTTGGTTGCTAGTGGATGAAACAAAATTAATATTTCATTCTATATAATTATTAACTCTTTTAGATTATATAAGTGAAATACAGGATATGGAAGCAATTGCTACTGCTTTTGGTTTCATAATTAAGCGTAAATTGCCCGACAAATAGGTATGTTCTCGTATTGCGGTTTTCTAACGTTATTATATTGTTTTTTTTCCGTATTGGGATATATTATTTGGAAAATATATTTTATATATTGTTATATTTGATATTATACTTTCTCTTGTGTCTCTCCGTACAAAGGAGACTCTGCCGAAATTTTCTGTAAATTTTGGACTTAGAAAACAAACTTTTGAAAAAAATGTTTTCCAAACTTTATTAATTTGAGTATAAAAGATTTAATGGTTATAAATTGTTATATTTTATTTAAATTAACTAATTTTGTAAATTAATTTGTTTATAAATTTAATATTTTAAGTAAGATATATTGATTTCGTAATTCTTCTTTTCCCCTTCTTTTTCCTTTTCGAGGACGAAAAGTTTTGAGTGGGGGAGAGTTTAACGACTCGTAAATTTCGATAGTTAAATTGGTTAATTTAATAAGATTTTGTAATTTAATATTGAAGAGAATAAAAATTTGTGAATTGTTAGTGGAAATGATGACTAGAATGAATTGCAACAATACTAATGTAAGTTAACTATTAGCAATTCGTAAGAAATCCCAATTAATTGAAATGATGTAAAGGTTATAACTTGGTTATAAATTGAATGTAAGTAAATAAATGTAAGTGTGTATAAACTTTTGAACTAGTACATAATTAGAGGTAATATAACAGAATTTGTGTTATAGAGGTAAGTTGTAACATTTTTTTACAATAATAAACTTAAAGGTGTCATAAATGAGATTTAAGGTAAATGGTGACTAACATTATTATAAGTTACACATTATTTAATATATTAAAATTTAATTGGGAATCAATCACAATCAATTCACTTAATTATTGCGGTTATTGTAGATTAGATTTGTAAGTGAAATATAAGAAAAACAAATGTAAGTATTGAATGAATCAATGAAATAATACGTTGTTAATGGTAAGTAATAAACTTGTAAATGTAAGTAAAAGTAAATAGGTGACAACTAATATATGTTATTTATTTATTTAGTATGTTAAATAAGATTTGTAATCAAATTGCAATTAAAGGTAATAATGTTAATGCAAGTGGATAAATAACTAATTTAGTGCAATTCCAATTAATTGAAACCAATTGCAATAAATGAAATCAAATATTACGTTAGTGTGAATTCAGGTAATATTTGGTAATCATGTATTGTTAATGGTTTATAAATGAAGCAATAATCAAAATAATACGTAATGATAAAATCAATGTTAGATAAGTAATTATAATATGTGTTGGTCGATAATAAAGTATGAATGTGATTGTTGATGTTGATTAAATGAAATTGACATTTATTAATGTGATTTCAATTAATTGTAGTGGTAAAGCAAATTAGGAATGTAATTGTAGAGCTTAAATTGGAAATAATTGTTAAGTTTAAGAAGGAGTAAAACAAATGGCCGTACGAATGTAAATTCCAATTGATTGGATTAATAAATGTATATGTATATATATGTTCCTTTACTAAATAAAAAAAATCATATGTTTATTTGAAATGTTGGTAGCTGAAAAAAATTTATTATAGAAATAAGAATTAATAACTTTTGGTTTGTATACAATAATTCCATAAATACTTTAAATTACTATAAAAAGGAATTGAATTGTCTCATTTATTTTTACCTTAGAAATCAATAACAATTAACGTGATTGTAATCTTTTAATTAAAAAGTAGGAAGACATTAATTGAAAACATATATTGAAATAAATTTAGATTGGGCGATTTATTTCCAATTAAATCAGTTCACGTTTCAAAATTTAATGCTAGTTTATTGCATATATGTTTATACCTAAATTTAAACTTATGTTTTAGATCCAATTAGATCATTAAAATGAAAGAATTATTTAGGTTTTAAATCTCATACGTTATTAAATTAAATGTTAATAGGAGATGATAAAAGGGGTAAAATAGATTTACACTTGACTATTTCCTTTTCAATTAGATTTTGATTGCAACATAACTTACCTTTCCCTCTTCACTTTTCTAATTTACTCTTACATTCATTGCCTCCTTATGTGGATTATTTTCATACCTTTTATTTATAAATGCAAGCTATAAGTGGCGATAAAGATGTACATATATATTATACAACTGTTTATATTACCTTGCTTATGCTATCATATTTTTGAATGTATGTTAGTGCATTCATAGTAAAACATTCAATCGAAATGTTAACATATTTGTTTACTTCCCAATCTAATCACAAAAAGGAAGAAATGAAAAGTTCTTAATGCTATATGTTCTTTTAATTTATGACACAAATTTATGATAGTTTATTGCACATATGTTTATACCTATATCTAAACTTATGTTTTAGATCCAATTAGATCATTAAAAAGAAAGGATTATTTAGATTTGAAATCTCATACATTATTAACTTAAATGTTAATAGAAGATGATAAAAGGGAAAATATATTTTCATTTGACTATTTCCTTTTCAATTGGATTTTAATTGCAACATAACTTACCTTTCCATTTTCACTTTTCTAATTTACTCTTACATTCATTGCCTCCTTATGTGGATTATTTTCATACCTATTATTTATGACTGTAAACTATAAGTGGCGATAAAGATGTACAAATATATAGTATACACCTGCTTATATTACCTTGCTTATGCTATCATATTTTGAATGTATGTTAATGGATTCCTAGTAAAACATTCAATTGAAATGTTAACATATTTGTTTAATTTCCAATCTAATCACAAAGTGGGAAAAATGAAAAGTTCTTAATGCTGTATATTCTTTTAATTATGACACAAATTTGTATAAAGAATTTATTTTCCTTTAATCTTTAAAGGATGTTAATTTTGGTATGTTTAGAGTTAACAAAATTAATTAAGTGAACGATTGTTTTGAAATTTGAATTTCAAAAGTTTGTTTACAGTATAGAGTTGGTCCATTCATTCCCTTTCTAATTAATAATTACCTCTTTTTAATACCTGCTACTTTTAAAAGGCTGTTCATATTTACTATATTCGGTACCAAGTTTGTTCATATTTACTTTATGTTTTTTTCATTCATTTCCAACTTCATTTTCTGAAACGGCATTTCATTTATTTCTAATTAATAGCGGCCTCTCTTTTAAAATCTCTTTGGACCAAAACCTAACTCTAACCTTATAAATAAGATATGATGCAAATGAAACCAAAGCTTCCATTCTAATCTTCTTCTTTTCTTTCTTTTTATTTTTTTTCTCTTTCTTCAAATCTCTTTATTATCTCTCATTTTAATTTTTCCTTCCTCTTCAAATATTCTTCTTCTTCAAATTTTCTCCTATTTCAAACTTTCTTCTTTCTTTTCAAATCTAGATCCTCTTCCATTTTCAGTTCTTATTTTAATCCTTTTCTTTTTCGATTCTTTTTTCAAATCTTCTTTTTTTCAAACCTTTTAAAAATACATACATACATATGTTAATATAATAAGGAGGAAAATTAAAGTAAATCAAAATAAAAGAATTTTTTTGGAACAAAGATAGTAATCAAGAAGGAGACTAAGGAAACATAGAGCGGAGCTATAAATTAGAAGTCTATTATTTTCAGATTTGTATAAAGGTGAGCGTTTTAACCCACTCACAACTTCTGAAATTTTTTATACTTGTTAATTGATTTATGATGTGATTAGAAATTTAT
Source organism: Allium cepa (assembly GCA_030765085.1). Taxonomy (NCBI): domain Eukaryota; kingdom Viridiplantae; phylum Streptophyta; class Magnoliopsida; order Asparagales; family Amaryllidaceae; genus Allium; species Allium cepa. Next base: position 596,872,563 of record CM060928.1, read on the forward strand.
TTGACTGTTTGGCATGTTTTTAATCACCATCTCAGTTAAATTGAATTTATTGAATTAAATTGTTATTAAATTTATTATTGCATATAAACTACCAGTTAAATTGTTGTTTAATTTATTATTGTATATAAACTGCCAGTGAATACTTGTCATTTATTATATGTTCTATGTTGGTGTTATTGTTTGAATTGGATGATGATTGTGATGAATGGTTGATGATTGATATTGGGTGAATGGATGTTGTATTTCATACTGTTATAAACTGCAAGTTGTTATGAATTTTTATTTCCTTCAGGATTGCGGTTTGAAATGATATATAACCGTATTTTTTTTATTTTAAACGACGTATTGAAATGATAAATATCTGTATCACTTGATCATAGGGCAGAAAATGTTATGCAGACACCGTGGTCTGTACATAAAAATAATTTGAAATGATTTCTATGGTTTTGTAAAGAAATATATGGTTTTATGAGATATTGATTTGGATATTTTATAAATGTTATTTTTATATATAGTTAAATTCTTGGTTTTAAGCCAATTATAAAATTGGTTTAAAGTATAAAATAAGAATAATAATAAAGTTGATTTTATTAAGATATAATATGGTTAAGTATTTATTTAAATTATATTTTTGGAGTTTATAATGATTTAGATAAGAATAAGGTGTGAAGATAAATATGAAATTGATTTGAAATTAAATGAAATTGAGATTTTAAAGGTATAATTTGTATAACTGGATTTTGGTTTATGATGAATTAAACAAATATTTCAAGTATAAATAAATTGGAGGAAATATTTGGTTATCTGAAATCTGATTTTTATTTAAATGAAAATGTATTTATTATGCAAGTATTTCAAAACTAAAAATAAACCATTGAATCGTAATTACCAACCTTAGTTTTGAAATTGTTTAATACTCAAAGTTTGAAACATTTTGAAATTGACATGGTTTATTGAAATTGAAAATGAGTCGAAAGTTATGAATTGAGATTTAATTTAAAGTGAATAAAATTATGAAGCCAAGGAAATTATTTTACTTTATAAAGTAATTTTAAATTCAAACTATTTTATTATATATACTGTTTAAAAATCCAAACCATTTAAGTTTTGGAAGATATGGTTTAGAAGTGATGAAATTTGAAGTATTTTGTTTTGAAAGGTTATATTTCAAATGTTTGGTTTCGAACTGTATAAATTCGAAAGTGCTATGATTTTGGAAAAAGGATATATTTGAAATAAAAATGATATTATAGTGACTTGGGGTTCCTTTAAAATGATATCATATTGATTTAGATTTTGAAATGGAAATGATATCGTAATTATATGGTTTCGAAATGCATATTATATTCTGGTTTTGAAGTATAATTATTTTGAAAGGAATGCGATGTTATAATAACGTTTGGTTGTTAAAAAGACCGGGATCGGAAGTTGTCATACTCTTTGCCAACTACAAAAACCACTTTAGCACCTGTGTACGCGGTGGAGATTCTAAAATGAAGTACGATGGTGGCGACATTCAATTAAGGTATATACATGGACCCGACTTCCGTGAGTTGGCATAAGGTGGCTAAAACAGGAGCGATTCTCGGGCCAAGGTGGTAGCCCCTCTTATAGGACACATCCCTTCGATATTATACTCTGACTTTTGGATTGATTCGGTGGCCACTTTTGATTTTTGATTTGGGGTGTGGCTCGAGGGGGCGGTAGCTGCGGCTATGCGTTACCACCATCCCGGATGCGTAATTGGTATATCTACTCAGGCATTGCCTAGTTGTGCCGTGTCGCCTACCCTAGCGCGCCTTATACGATTTTATTTTGTACCATACCTATAGAGTGCCCTCTGACGACGTCCAGTACGGGGGAGTTTACGGTACTGTATAGGCTATGGGAATATAAAAGTGTGTTAAGGTGGAAAATCTAAAGCCTTAACGCTATTTTCAGTATACTATAATTTACTTTAGGCATTATTATAATAGCGTATATTACTACATAGCAAATAGTTTAACGGATCCTTAGGAGATGTGAATCTCGAGCACCTCTTAAGTTACTGCACTCACGTTAGACACTGGATAGGAGATGTCAAACCCCATAAACATCTCCGACGCTGTTACACTCATATATATTTTCGTTGATCTAACTTACATAAGATCTTTTAGTTCTAACTCGAGTGTTTTGTCTTTTCAATTCGCTCGAGTCAGTCTGAGCATTTTAGAATTCAAAGACTTTATTTCTGGAGGACGAAGATGAAGATTGTATTACTTCTATTTATTATATTATTCTGCTGCATTAATACTGTTCCACTGCATCACATTGTTCCACTGCATTGTTATTAATTTTCCTCTGGCATGTGTAACTCTGATATGCATTGTATAAGTATGATCAAATGTTTTTGTAAAACAACTTCATAAACTGTATATTTGATTATTATATTTTATCGTTCCGCTGTAAGATTCTGTTTTGTTCTTTTTCTTTCTCTGATTTTTCTTATTTATCCCATAACAATCCAGCGTTATGTATGGTTTAAGTCTGACGTGTGTGGTTTATCGTCGATTTAAAAGCGTACAAAAAGGCGGGACGTCACAGAACTATTATCTTTTGTTAATTACTACAGGCATTGGGCCACATAAATGACTGTGTACTTTTCCTAATAGTTCATCAAATTTTTCATTGCTCTCACTAAAAGGGTGCTTAGTCATTTTTTCCTTTGATATACAATTCACATGTATCAAATGATTCAAAATCAAATGAAGGTACAAAAACTTCAGTTTTCAATTTGTGTAGTTGTTTCTCAGTAATATGGCCTAACCTACAATGCTAAAGATAATTATCTTTTACATTGCTATAGAATTATTCACATAACATGCATAATTTGTATCGATCTCATAAATGTCATTTTCAAGAGATCGCAAACTTTATTTCCATGCAAACTAATTTTCATAACCTTGTCTGCACAATGAAATATATATCCAGTCTCAAACAATCTAGAAATGTAAATAATTACACAAATAAATTCTTTTATGGAATAACATTTATTTAATATCAAAACAAAACAAATAGGCAAACATAAATGAAAATCTCCTACTAATGTTGCATCTACGGTAGACCCATCGGCAACTTAGAGTCTATTTTTTCCTTTTCCATGCGAAACCAGTTCCAAAGTCCCTATAGCGAATTATAAATGTGAATTTTAGACCCTGTATCTAAAATCCAAGATATTTTATTATTTACAAAACTATTTTAAATCATAAATGTACCCGATGGTGCTGCAGAACTGTTACGCTACATTTCTTTTACAATTTTAGAATAGTCGGGATAGTTTCTCTTCCAGTATCCTTATGATAAAGATGACACTTACCCTTGTCATTGGCATCTTTCTTTCCTTTCTTACTTTTCTTCTTACCATCTCTCTTTCTCTTCTTTGAACTGTTCAAAGATGAAGTGCCACCTTTAACTGTAAGTACAGTCGACCAATCCTTAGACTCTGACTCGACCAACCTCAACATGTTGAGGAGCTCCATGAGATTCACATTCATATTGTTCATTTATAATTCAGTATGAATGGTTCATACTGAAGGGTCAATGAACCTAGGATCAAATCAACTTGTAGCCCATTACTTATAGTCACATCCAATGATTCAAGCTTATCAATATAACCCTTCATCATCAGCACATAATTATCCACCTTCTGTCTCCTTTAAATTTTGGTGTTGATTAATATCTTTATAGTCTTGTACCTTCCAAAATGAGGCTCCTTACAAAAAGTGCCTTGAGACTATCAAATATGTCATAGATAGTCATTGATTCGTGTGGCCTTTGCAATTGCTTGTCTAAAGTGGACCACACGACACTTAGGTGATTTTGAAGTCAGCAACCCATGTACTATAAGCTTCCTGCAGATCTTCGTGATTGTCATCAGCGAGTCTTGTTAGCAGAGCATAAGTAATAGATGCCATACTCACTCACATATCAATGCAATCTTTATAGCTCGTAGCCAGTCGACATAGTTGTTTGTTCCGGTTAATCGATCTCTTTCATTAAAGAGTCTTGGATTCAGCATTATCTGCAAGTTTTAACTGGTAAATTATTTGGACATTAGCATAACATATATAACATATGTTCTTAGGATATTAGTACGATTACACTTTACATTTAGTTTTACTAATAAGCTCCCACTAGTATTTTAGGATTTGTGAAACCCAAAGTTGAACATAGAATTGTTTAGACTTCACTAGTAGGTGTTAGGACTCGATGCCTTAGGATTTTACACTAGAGGAAAATTGACAAATCATAGTCCTATATACGATGAATAATTCTTTATTGGTTGTATCATATAAAATTCCCAACCCATGGTACTTTGTCCTAATCCTAATTTTAACTTAAGGAAAGATTAACAAATAAAGTTAGATTGTTCAGTCGGACTTACCTATTAATACCCTAATTATTGATTTTGATGAACAACCATGTAAATATTACTGCTAACATATCTCTAAGTTGTGCAGTACTTTCAGATATATTATGGAGACATTCTACAGAAATAAACAAGAACTCATTGGAAGTAAATGAATTATATATATGAAGACGAATGAGAGTAAATGGAAGAACAAAACTAATTGAGGAAGAATGAAATGCATTTGTTGTAACAAAAGAGACATTTGTAGTGATGAGTACTTGTTTGAATCATAAAATCTTTGTTAAAGACCCCATAGCAGTTATACTTGAAGATCATCTACCATTGACTCCAATCAAATCACATAATATCAAAAAATATGAAGGACTTTGAAATTTGAAAATCTCATATATATGTCAAAATATCTCCCCAAGTATGTCGACATATCGATCATTTTTCTGTTTTTTAAAATTCAAATGAAAGGATTTTCCCTCCATCCCATCGCCAATGGACATGTATCTTCAACCGCTATATAATGGCTCTAGAAAACAAAATTTAATATGTAACATTCTCATTTACTCTTACACTTTCATTTCAATACTTTTCTAAGAAACATCCATTGCATATGCTTCCACTCACTTTGCAAATACATATTCTTTCACTCAAGGATTTGCAAACCATACAAGATCAGAGAATTTGTGCTTGAATTTATATCATTCTCTCTCTAATTTTATCCTATTCATTAAAGAGTTCAAAGATATATTTCTATTGGAGGTCTATAGGATCATTATGTTGAATCTGAAAGAATCTGTATTGAGGATAATACTACTTAATATACTCTACTATTAGTTGTAAAGAGAAGAAGGTATTCTTATAGCTTGTGAAATTAAGAAGGTGATCTTATAGCCGAATAAATCAAGAGGGTGCATCTTGTAGCCCATGAAATCAAGATTGTAAAGGTGTTTTTGCCACCCATGGAAAGGAAGTGCAGATGGTGAAATTCTATACTATGTTGTGTAGGACTGGATGTAGGATTGGATATTTGAACCAGTATATACATCTAGTGTTATTTATTTTACTACATCTTACTTGACTACTTACTTCTTATGCGATTATTTGTCTCCGTTTGTAGTTTGAGTATTAATCATAAGTATGTTTTAAATAGTTGAATTACACACTTCATTCACTCTAATATATAAATAGCCTTAAAATCCATTCCCATTTTCCTACATTTGTTATCAGAGCTATTGGTTTTCAATAATTCATAACTTGATTATTGAAAAGTATAAATGGCAAATAACACTAATAACACTTTCTTTAATAATTTTTGTAGAAGGACAATCTACTACTAGACCTCCACTATTTAGTAGTAGTAATTTTGCTTATTGGGCTTATAGGATGAAATCTATTTGCAGTCTAATGGTTTCGGTATTTGGAAAATTACTCAAATAGAGTACAATGAGCCCTAAATGAATTAGCAAATGGACCAGCGATCAAAAGGCACAAGCACTCAACAATTCAAAGGCTATGAATGTTTCATTCAATGCCTTGGATAAAATGAGCTTAACATAGTGTCCATTAGTAAAAGTGCGTATGAAATTTAGAGAACATAACAAGTCACATACAAAGGCACTAGCAAAATGAAATAGACAATGATATCCATGTTAACTAGTAAACTTAAACTGTTTAAAATGAAAGAATGAATCCATTTCTTATATGCATTCTAGATTTCAGGATATTTTGCATGCGTTAATATCATTAGAAAAGAATGTTACGATATAGGATCAAGTCAAAAAGATCTTGAATTCACTTTCTATTGAATGGGATCAGAAGACTCTAGCAATCGAAGAAGCTAATGATATTAGTACTATGTAATGAAGAAATAATTGGTAAGCTAATGTCCAATATGGTATAGTTGCAAGTTAAAAAAGAGAATAAAGAAAAAGAGAAGAAATCCACTCAATGATACAAATGACAATCATGAACCGGATGATGATGATGAGGAAATTTGATTTCATGACAAAGAATTTTAAGAAATTCTTTAAATATAGAAAAATGAACAAACTTAGAAAAACTAACAGCTATATAAATGACTCCATAAATAGAAATGTTGTTAATTATTTCAATGTGATAAAACCGATCATTCCAAAAGATATTGCCCAAACTTGAAGAAATCAAAGTACTCTTTAAACACTTTTGATAAGAAGAGGAAATGGGCTTTCAGTGCAATATAGGATGATTTTAAATCATCAATTAATAGTTATTCAGAAACTGAAGATGCCAATATATGCTTTATGGCAAATGATGACCAGGCAAGGAATTCCAACGAAGAAATTATGTATGTTTTAAATGATATGTATAAAGGATACAAAATGCTTTAAAAAAAGAATACAAGATTAGTTAGCAGAGATATAGGTAGTTTAAAAATCTTTAACAAAATGTTAACCAAAGAAAAACAATGTCTATAAGACAAGATTGAAAGATTTAATGGACATAATGTTTTAATACTTGGAAGTTTTGAGAATGTAAAAAGTGAAAATGAATCCTTAAGATACGAAAATCTTTCAATATGTTCAAAGATCACTGATATAAATGACAAAATAACATCTCTGGACAATGTTATTCTTAAATGTAACAAGGATATTGATAAAATGAAAACTGATGTTGATAAATTTAATAAAGGAAAGGGTAAACTAGAAAATTTATTATCTATATTTAGACCCACTAAAAATAAAATTGGATACACCTTTAAGCCCAAATCAAAGAAAAATAGTACTCAAAGTACTAAATTTTTTAAGGGTACCAAGTTCAAACCAAAACCTGGAAAATTAAAGTTAAAATCCCTAAATAAGTTCATTAATTTATAGGTTCCTAAAAGGTTAAATAATAATAAGATAAATATATATATTGATAATTTTATTAATAAAGTTCATTTATCTAATGATTATATTTTGACAGGGTATTCAAACTCTTTATGGGTTTGGCTTTCCAAGACTTAACCCCATGGTCCCCAAAATAAAATAGGGTACAGTGCGCACGTTTTATATTTTTCAGGTACCAACAATGCAACAAATATAAAGAAAGAGAAATAGATACTGAATAGCAGATGTTCAAAACATATGACAAGAAATTCATAGATACCGGGCGAAATTATATATAAAGATGGTGGAGTTGTGACCCTTCGATATAATTCAAAAGGATATTTGTGTATCTCTCTGTATACAAACTCTATACATATTAATTAGTGCTTAAGTGATTTTTTTCTGTCCATTTTTTATTAATGGAAATAGGGAGGAAAATGTATAAATATACTAGGCAAAATGATCAAGGAGTGCATACAGTTGGGGGAGTCAAAAATAAAAATATTATATTTTATCACTCAAATATTTATATGGTTGACATCATAAAAAAGGAGGAGATTGCTAATACCCTAAGTATTGATTTTGAACACTAACCATACAAATATTACTATTAACGTATCTCCAAGTTGTCGGCACTTTCAAATATCTTATGGAAACATTCTACAAAGATAAAAAAAGCACTCAATTGATGCAAATGAATTATATATATGGACATTAATCAGAGAAAATCGAAGAATAAGACTGATTGAAGAAAAACTAAATGCAAACGCTGAAATGACATAGAAATTTGACGTTAGGAATAGTGTTTTGAATCTTAAAATCTTTGCTAAAGACCCTATGGAAATTATGCTTGAAGGTCATCAACCATTAAAATCAATTGAAACATAAAATATCCACAATTATGAAGAACTTTTAAATATGAAAGTCTCACATGTATGTCGCCATATCCCCTTAAATATGTTGACATATCGACCATTTTTCTATTTTTAAAATTCAAATGAAGGGATTTTCCCTCCATCCCTTCACAAATGGACATATCTCTTCAACCACTATCAAATGGCTCTGGAAAAGGAAATTTAATATTTAGCATTCTCATTTTATCTTACTATTTCATTTCTATATACTTGTGAGAAAGATCTATTACATACTCTTCCACTCTCTTTGCAAATCCATACTCTTTCACTCCGATTCTTCAAGGATTTGCAAATCCATACTCTTTCACTCCAATTCTCTCTAGTTTCATCATATTCCTCAAAGAATTTAAAGATATATTGCTATTGGAGGTCAATAGAATCATTGCAATGAATCTACAAGAATCTATATTATGGTTACGACTACTTTCCATATTCTACTATTGATTGTAAAGAGAAAAATGTGTTTTTGTAGCTTGTGAAATCAAGAGGCTGATTTTGTAGCTCGGCAAATCAAGTGAGTGCTTCTTGTAGCCCAATAAATCAAGATTTTAAAGGTGCTCTTGCCATCTGTGAAAAGAAAATGGTGAGAGTGAAATTCTATAAGGTGCAGTGTTAGAATGGATGTAGCATTAAATATCCAAACCAGTATAAAAATTCCTAGTGTTCTACATCTTATTTACAACTTACTTATTCTGTGATTATTTGTTTCTGCTTGCAATTTTAGTAGATAAAGTTTTCAATTCATAAGTAAGTGCTAAATAGTTGAAAGACACACTTCACCCCATCTAGTGTATAAATAACCTTAAGATCCAATTTGCATTGTGTTATAGACAATTCCTACATTTGGTATCAAAGTGATTAGTTTTCAAAAATTCATAACTTGATTTTTAAAAAGTATAAATGGCTAATTACACTAATAATACTTTCTTTTAACACTTTTGTAGAAGGACGATCTACTGCTAGAACCCCACTATTTAGTGGTCATGGTTACGTTTATTGGGCTTGTAGGATGAAAATTTGTTGTCTAATGGTTTAGATATTTGGAACGTTACCCAAATAGAATACACTGAGCCCCAAATGAATTTTGCACAATGGATCGGCGATCAAAAGACACAAGCACTCAACAATTCAAAGGCAATGATTGTTTTATTCTACGTCCTGGATAAAAATGAGTTGAACAGAGTGTTTATTAGCAAAAGTGCATATGAAATTTGGAGAATATTACAAGTCACACACGAACACACTTGCAAAGTTAAACAGATCCTTGTTAACTAATTAATTTCAACTGTTTAAAATGAAAAAAAAAAAATTGAATCCATTTTCGATACGTATTATAGATTTTAGGATGACTACAAGCATTAATATCGCTAGGAAAGAATGTTACTAAAGAGGACCAAGTTAGAAAGACCATGAATTCACTTATAGTAAATGGGACTAGAAGACTCTGGCAATCGAAGAAGTTAATGATATTTGTAGTATGAAAATAAAAGAATTAATTGGTAATCTAATATCCTATGAAGTACAATTGCAAGTTATAAAAGAGAATCAAGCAAATGAAAAGAATTCACTAGCAGTCAATGCTATAATTGACAATCATGAACCAGATGATGAAATCGATTTCCTGACCAATAATTTTAGAAATTCTTGAATGTAGAAAAATGAACAAACTTCGAATAACTAACAACCATAAAGATAATTACATTTAAACTGGTCTTTTGAAAAGAGATTGTCAAAACCTGAAGAAATCGAAGTAACCTTTAAACATTTTCAGAAAAAGGGAAACGGACTTTCAATGAAACACTGGATGATTTAGATACATCATCAATGATAGTGATTCAGAAACTGAAAATGCCAACATGTGCTTCATGGCAAATGATGTCCAAATATGGAATTACAATGAAGAAATGATGAATGTTTTAAATGATATGTATAAAGAATATAAAATGCTTATAAAATGTACAAGATTAGTTTAGCGGAGATAGATATATTAAAAATATTTAACAAAATGTTAACCGAAGTAAACAATTTCTATAAGATGAAACTGAAAGACTTAATTGACATAAATTTAAAACTGAAAAGCTTTAAAAAACTGAAAAGTGAAAATTAATCCTTAAGGTATGAAAATCTTTCATTGTAGTCAAAGATCAATAATCTAAATGACAAAATAACATCTTTGGACAATATTATTCTTAAATGTAGTGAGGATATTGATAAAATGAAAACCAATGCTGATAAATTTAACAAAGGAAAGGATAATCTTGAAAATTTATTATCTGCATCTAAATCCATTAGCAATAAACATGAAGTTGGATACACCCCTAAGCCCAAATCAAAGAAACCAAGTACTCAAAGTGCAAAATTTGTTAAGGGTACCAAGTTCAAACAAAAATCTAGAAAATTAAAGTTAGAACCCCTAAATAAGTTGATTAATTTATAGGTTTCTAGAAGGTTAGATCATAATTAGGAAGAAAAATATATTGATAACTTTATTAATAAAGTTCATGTGTTTGATGATATATTCTGAAAGGGTATTCAAGCTCTCATGGATTTGGCTTCCCAAAACTTAAACCATGGAACCCATAATAAAATAGGGTCTTGGTGCACATATTTTATATATTTTCAGGTACCGAACAATGCAACAAATATAAAGAAAGAGAAACAGATAATGAACAATGAATTTTCAAAGCATATGACAAGAAATCCATAGGTATCAAGCGACATTATATACAAAGACAGTGGATTTATGAACTTTGGATATAATTCAAAAGGATATGTTACTAGCATCGGCAATGTCAATAATTCTAAAACTTCTTTTATTTTAAATATATTACTTGATAAAATTTATTTCAAGCTTTGTATTGATTTTGATTCCCTTTATGAGCTTTATTTATATTCAATTATATATATACACACATACACATATATCTTCATATACAAACTCTTCCCATATTATCTAGTTGTGCTTAAGAAATTCTTTTTCATCCATTTTTTTGATGACAAAAGGGGAAAAATGTATAAATATAATAACAAGGGGAGTGCATTTAGTTAGGGGGAGTTAAATATAAAATATTATATTTTATCTCTCAAATATTTATATGGTTGTCATTGTTAAAAAGGGGGAGACTATTAATACCCTAAGTATTGATTTTGAAAAACGATCATATAACTACTAACATCTCCAAGTTGTACAATACTTTCAGATATATTATGAAGACTTTCTACAGAGATAAACAAGGGATCATTGGAAGAAAATAAATTATATATGTGAAGATTGATCATAGAAAATGGAAGCACAAAACTGATTAAAGAAGAATGAAATACAAATGCTGTAATGATAGAGATATATGAAGTGATGACTTGTTGTTTAAATCTTATAATCTTTGTTAAAGACCCCATGGCAATTACTTGAAGATCATTAACCATTGACCTTAATCAAATACCAAAATATCGACAAATTTGAAGAACTTTAAAGTCCGAAATCTTACATGTATGTCGATATATCCCACCAAATATGTCGACATATTGACTGTTTCCCTGTTTTTAAAAATTCAAATGAAGGGATTTTCCCTCTATTTCTTCAAGACATGTCTCTTCAACCACTATATAATGGCTATGGAAAACGAAATTCACTACATAACATTCTAATTTTGTCTTACTCTTTCATTTCCACACTTTCTTGAGAAATATCCATTACGTACTCTTCCACTGTCTTTGCAAATCCATACTCTTTCACTCCAGTTCTTCGAGTATTTGCAAACCACACAAGATCGAAGAATTTGTGCTTGAATTTATATCATTATCTCTCCTATTTCATCCCATTCCTCAAAGATTTCAAAAATTTATTATTATTGGAGATCTATAGGATCATTATACTGAATCTACAAGAATCTATATCGAAGATATGACTATTTGTCATATTCTACAGTTGATTGTTAAGAGAAGAAGTTGTTCTTGTAGCCTGTGAAATCAAGAGGGTGCGTCTTGTAGCCTAGAAAATCAAGATTGTAAAGGTGTTCTTGCTACCCATGGAAAGCAAGTGGCGATACTAAAATTCTGTACAGTGCGGTGCAGGACTAGATGTAAGATTGGATATTCGAACAATATAATATTCATGGTGTTTTTTATTTTATTGCATTTTACATTACTACTTACTTATTCTATAACTATTTGTTTCTGTTTGCAATTTGATTTGATATCATAAGTAAGTTTTAAATAGTTGAAATACACACTTCACCCATCTAATGTATAAATAGCCTTAAGATCCATTCTACATCGTGTTATAGACAGCCCATCTTTCCATGCTACTATTTCGTGACGGCCTAAGTATAATGCACATAACTTGAGGAAAGCTAAAAAATATGTGCAGTTATCTTACCTCATCTATTCAATATATTACTGGTACAACACATAACATCCTTAGCTTGAGGAAAGCTCGACGGCTAAAGAGTATGCAAGTAATCTATCAATATATAAATGACAAACGACAACATTATATTTAAGATTCATAACCTTCAATATGTTATAATGATTGATATCAACTTATGAAATAATATATTTCTTATGAAATACCCTCGTGATTCAAGTGTCGGATACATCAGATATCACGATATACATATATTTATGGATGTATTTATTCCTTAAGTCACTTTAGGGTTTCTGAATACTCCGCCTTTAAATCATACATTCATACTACATAAGTTCTATTATTGTATAACTTTTATATTTTATATTACTTATATAATAGTCTTATATATAATATTAATAGTAATTAAATCTTAATTAATTTTATATTACCTTAATATAACATTTAAATTGAATATTTATTATATATTATAACCTTTATAGTATAACATTTATATCATGCACAACATGTATATTATTTAATTATTAACCTTTTAATTAATTTATTTAATTAAATAATTTAAGTTAAATTATATTAATTTCAAAATTCATTTCATATACATACATGTATACTTTTCTTATTTTAACATTTTAAAATAGCATAATATATATCATAATGTATAACACATGTACATGTTTATTAATTAATTAACTTATATAATTAATATATTTTATTAATCTTATTAATAAATTTTATGACTTTCAAAATTATTTTATATTAATTTTCAAACATTTTGAAATTTTTTATTATATTATGACTTTTATGATGTATGTATATCTTATTTTAAGTTTAACTTTTAAATTTAAAATCATATATTTTAGTTTTCAAACAATTTTGAAATTTGCTAAGGATTAACTTGAATTGTTTCCTTTCTGTTATGGGCAACGCTTGGGCTCACATATGTGTTCGGGCTATGCCAGTAGCCATGTAGAACAGAGTACTTAATTACTCAAACTCAATCCTTTGACACTACCTTTCTAGACACCCTATTATCTGCATTGTGAGCCTTCTTAGTTAGCCCTAACATGTGTAACAACTCTAGAATTTTGAAATGATTTTAAATTTGATTTTACTTCATTACGGAAATATTTTAAAATTTATTTTGTTTCAAGATTTTATTTTTAAAACTTTTTAAAGTATAGTAATTATTTTTCAAAAACTAGTTACATTTTTATTTACAGTTTAATACCAGTTTACATATTATAAACTATTTTCTTATATTTTTCTATTTTTCCTAAAATTTATTTAATTACTTCATTTTCACTTTATTTTGTATTTATTTTTATTTTATTTACATGATTTTTATTTTGGTTTATTTGAATAAAAGAAATGGGAAATTCCAAGAGACTAAAGCCATTTAAACTTTTGATTTTTCATTTACTAACCTCTTCATTTGTGGGCTGGCCATTCCTTGGCTAATAGCCGTGACTTTCTTTTTTTATTAAATGTAAAACATCTCTTTCTCATTTCATCATTCACGCATACTTTCAAATCTAAGAATTTTGGTAATGTCTTCTTCTTCTTTTTCTACTTTTTTCTCTTCATTTTATTGAATTTTCCGTTGGATTTTTTCCTTGCCTCTTCTTGTATTTGCTCGGCCATGGCCCCTCCACCACCTCCACCGACCAGCACCACCACCATCCACAGCCACAACACTATCCCCCTCTGTCCAGTCAAGGTCGTGACTTGCCTATGAAGCTGGCACCATAAAATATTGCAAACACACTACAATATTGCCATAGCCGAGCCTTGTTGTCACCATCACCTTCATTTTCTACCTTTGCCACCCCCTTAGCCACCACCACCTGCTCCTCCACCACCTTTGGCCGCAGCTCCAACAATCACCTGACCACTACCATGCATGGCTGAGCCCAAACCATGACAGGCCAAGCCTATGTGGTGCACCAAATCTCCTTTTATTTGCCTTGACCCTATGTATTCTCATGTTATAACTTCCACCACTCACACCTTACTAGTTGTGCCTATATGACCCATACCTGACCCAATACACCATGGTGGCCGAGCACATGAGCCCCTAGGCTGAGCACATATGATGGTTGAGGCATAGGCAAATCATGTTGTGATTTGTCGCTTTTATTTTAAATTGTTTCCATAAGTATATTTGGTGTCGAAATTATATTTATATTGTCTTGCTTATGTGTTGTTCATAAGATTAACACTTGGATCTCCATTCCACTCAAGTCAAAAGTCATGTTATCGTGGTTTTTGGAATTCGCTTGTGTGCTTTGTCTTGCTATGTCCATCTTGAAATATGTGAGTATTTCACACATGACATCTTTACTTATATAAACTGTGAAGTGACACCAAGTGAATTTGTAAAACTACTATATCATATTATACCTGCCTGTGAAATGAATCATATGATATTAACCCTGTTTATAAACCTGTCAAATCATCTGTTACTGCTATATGATGCAATATTGTTATTTATATCTATATCTCACACTACAAGTTCGCTGTAGAATAGAATCACTATGGGTTGAAATGATACATACCCGAATGGACTTTAGAATTGGGAAAAATCTTTATGGACTGAAATGATAGGCTTGAGCGATTTTTATTCATCTTATTTACTTGGGACCGCGGGTTTGAAATGATAAAACCCGTGTTTTCTTTGTAAATTACGGATTGAAATGATATATTATCCGTATCACTTGACTCAGGTTAAAAATTATATACAGACCCATGGTTAATATATATTTTTCTAGAATTTTAAAGTATTTTAAAAATGTAAATATTATGATATCTTAATGTAAATTGAATTAAAAATGATTTTTATAAAGTATTAGTGATTTTCTACAAGTTAAATAAGTGAAACAAATAAATGATAAAGTAGAATTTGAAATATAAGTTAATTTTGGGAATTTATGATTTTGTTTATAAATGGAGTTTAAATTAAGTAAATAAAATACGATAATTTGATTTGAATTTGAATTTAAAATGAGTTTATAAAGTGTTATTGATTTTTTCCATGAATTGAAAATGGTTAAATAAATGAATGTTTAAAAGTGAAATTCGAATTATAACTTAACTTGGGAAATGTGAAATGTGTTTTAAAAATAAAAGTTAGGTTAAGAAAATAAAATGGAGATTTAAATTTAATTTATAAAAATGGTAAATTAAATTTAAAATATAAAGTAAATGAAAATGTTATAAAATTGTACATTGATTTTAATAAGTGAGTTATTAAAATTTGATAATTATTTATGAAATTTACTTTATAAAAATCGTAAGTTAAAAGGTAGTTAAATGCCATTTTTAGAGTGAAAAATATGAAATTTTATATGTTAAAATGGTTTAAATTGAAGTTTAAGTATGGCTGAAATTCTATTGAAAATCTGGAAATACTTTTAGTAGCATTTCAGAAATGCTATCGTTTATGAAATAAACTAAAAATATGAATAAATGAATCTGCAGCACTTTGTAAGTGTTGTAGTTGCAGAAGTGAACTAAAGGGCTTAAAACTAAGAAAAGAGCTATTGTGGCACTTGTTAAATGCTGCAGTTGGCTATTATACGATTTTTGAACTAAAATGAACTATTACAGCATTTCTGTAAATGATGTAGTTGCAGAATTGAACTAAAGCTTTTATTTTGAAACCTGAACTATTACAGCATTTCTGAAAAATGTTGTCTTTGCTGAATTGAACCAATTTCAACTAAAACTGATATATTACAGCAGTTTTAAATGCTGTCTGTTTTCAAACGTAACTTATCGTAGCATTTTCTATGTGCCGCGAAAGCTAAAAATTCACTGTTTTAATGTATTTAAGTCAATAAACGAACTCAGAAAAGGCTAAAATTTTGGAAATTTAATATTTGAATTGTACATTTAACGACTTCACTTTTAAATTGTTTAAATGGAGTATTTTGATAAACCATTTTTGAAATGTGACTTGAAATGCTATTTAAATTAAATAAAAGTGAATGAGGTTTCTGAAAGATACGATATGTTGATATTTTGAAATGGATTTGAAATGATATTTGATTTTCGAATTATAAAATACCATTTTGAAATTATAACCATGGGTTATAATAACGATTCGTTGTTAAAGAGGTATGAACGTGGACCCGACTCCCGTGAGTTCGCTTAAGGTGGCTAAAACAGGAGCGATCGACGGGCCAAGTGAGGTAACTCCTCCTATCAGACATACTTCTTCGATACCATTCTATTTCTTTTGTGATTGATTGGGTGCACCCCTTTGATTTTGGGAGTGTGGCTCGAGGTGGGCGGTAGTGGCTGCTATGCGTGACCACCAGCCCAGAAGCGTAATTGGTATATCTACCCTAGCATTGCCTCGTGTGTCGTGTCACCTACCGTAGCGAGCTTTACTACTAGTTTGTTTTTCTCCCGTAGCCCATGGAGTATTTAGCGTAGTCTATCGATCTGGAGATATGCTGATATTGGATGGACTACTGTGACTATTACGTGTTGGGGGTTGTATGGGTAACCCTTCGATGCTATTTTAAAGTAAGTTTATTTTACTGTAGACATTATTATAATAGCGCAATATTACTACATAGTAAATAATTTAATGGATCCTTAAAGGATGGGCGGTCCCAATCATTCTTTAAGTTACTTGTACTTTATTACATTTCACTTGAGTTGGTTTACATTATATAAGTATATATGTCCTGATTCGAGTGTTTTTTGTTTTGCTTTACGCTCGGATCAGCCTGAGTATTCACAGCTTTGGATTTCTCTTTCTCGAGCTAGCTGGAGATTCTACCTATCTATTTATTTTCTATTTCAGTTTCAGTCATTCTATTTCAGCTTATATTAGTGGACTTCTATGCATTTAGGGTTTCTATTATGTTGTGTTCAGACTGATATTATGTATTTATTTTAAGACTTTTTTATAGTAGCTTCATGAACTACTATGGTATTTTATATTCCGCTGCAATTTGTTCTGATATTTCTGTGTCTGTGATTCTGTGAATGATTTTATTTGCTGTAAATTATATTACAACCTGTTATTTTGCATCATTCAAGTCTGACATGTGTGGATTATTGTCGATTTGAATGCTCCAAAATAGTGGGCTATTATAGTTGGTATAAGAGCTTTGGTTTTAGGCAAGCATAGCCTACGGAGTAAAAACTCATTAGAGATAGGGTAGAAATATCCTAGAATGAGTGAAATCGATCTCAGAATCATATCTTTGCGAGAGAACGTATTTTCAAAGTATAAAATGATTTTCAAAATGATTTTTCAAAGGATTTTTAAAAGATTATTTTGATATAAAATTTCCTTGTTTTAAAAGAAATTTTCTAAACTTCCTTTCTTTCGTATCTACCTTGTTAGTGTTTTCTTTCATTAGGATATTCATCCAAGTGAATTTATCTTATCTTTGTCTTCTCTATACCTTGACCTAAATTCATTCTTGATATTTTTCAGGATGAATCGAGGAAATGCTAGAGGTAGGGGTCGTGGTATTGCCCCAGCTACTCAGCCTGTTGCTCTGTCAGATTTACTGTTTTCTGTAAGGAATTCACTCAACTTGGTGGTACCAAGTTTTCTAGTTCAAAGAGTATTATTAAGGCTCCGCAATGATTGCAGATTCTAAAGAGGATATTTAATGGTCTTGAGATTACTGATGCCCAGAAGCGTCAGTTAGCAGCATGGCAGTTGTAGGAGGCTGCTCTAGATTGGTGGGAGTCTGTTACGGCTAACACCGTCGAGGCTGATATTACTTGGAAGTTGTTTAGGTATCCTTTGTGTTATCTTGAATTTTGTTCCTATTTTCCTTTCTTTTGCATATATCTTAAGTTTGTTCTGTATCTCTTTTCAGGGAGGCTTTTGTGGCGAAATGGATGCTAGAAGCTGGTAAATCTCAACTTTATCGTGAATTCATGGATCCTAAGCAGGGTACCATGTTCTTTTCTGAGTATGAGAAGAAGATCAATGAACTTTTCATGTTCGATCCTAGCCTGATAAACACTCCTCTCAAGAAGAATGAGAAGTTCATAGCTGGTGCTCATCCTGAGTATTATGATCATCTCATTTCTCATATCCATGGTACTTTTACCTGGCTTATGGATATGGCTATTTGGTATGAGAATCCTACTTCTAAGGGTCCGACTGTTGTTGGTGCTCCTTTATCTCGGTCTTCCTCTGCTAATTCTAGGAAGAGAAAGCCTAATTACTAACAGCAGAAAAAGAATTGGCTCAAGCATTTAGGTTTGGGATCTTCATCATCTGCTCGTTCTTAGAGGCAACCTGTTGATCTTTCTACCATCACCTGCTTCAGATGTGATCAGAAGAGACACCATGCTAATAACTGTCCTACTTTAGCTAGTGATGTTGTTCCTCCACCTACTCAGTTGGCTGGGCGTGATCTTTGCCATATCTCTCTCCAGCCTGGTCATTTTAGGAAGGATTGCCCTACCCAGCAAAAGGGTAAGCCTTTTGGTACATTTGCTGTCTCCTCTGCATCTTCTCCAGTTCCTGCACCTGCTCCTACTCCTGGTGATGACCAAGTTACTCTTCAGGGTACATTTTCTTTATTTCATCATCATATTCGTGTTTTATTTGACATTGGAGCTTCCCGCAGTTTTATTTTTGTTGATTTGTGTGATAAGTTCGAGCATCTCCTTTCTTTTGAGTATGCTTCTGTTCCTTATGTGTTTCTAATCCTATTGGGGTCCAGCGAACCTTAGTAGGATTTGTAAAGGAGTGAAACTCTTTCATTCTGGTTATTGCTTTTCTGGTGATTTCTATGTTCTCGGCTTCGATGCTTTTGATTTATTGCTTGACGGGGATTGGTTAAAGTATCATGATGCCCGTGTCTCTTCTAAATCCCGAATTTTACTCTTGTGGGAGATGAGGGTGATCCTTTGACTATTTAGTGCCGCATGCCTCAGGATTTTGCTGGCAGTTTTATTTATTCTCTAGATTATTCTCCTAGTGATCTTGATTCGACTCATGTAGTCAGACTCTATCCCGATGTGTTTGGTGAAGTCACTTCTTTGCCTCCTAAGCGGGAAAATGATTTTCAAATTGATCTTATTCTTGGTGCTTGACCTGTTGTTCTTCCTCCTAGAAGAATGGCACCTCGCGAGAAGGTTGAGTTAAGGAAGAAAATTGAGGACTTGTCTTCCAAAGGTCTGATTAGGCCTAGTTTTTTTTGAATGAGGAGCAGCGGTGGTTTTCGTCACCAAGTCCGATGGTTCTTTGAGGATGTGTGTTGATTATATGGAGCTGAACAAGCTCACTATGAAAAACAGATATCCCATGCCTTGCATCAATGATATGTTTGATTAGCTTTATGGTGCCATTGTTTTCTCTCAGCTCGATCCTGCCGCAGGTTTTCATCAGCTCAAGGTTGCCGAGGAAAGCATTCCTAAGACTGTTTTTCGCACTAGGAATGGGTTCTATGAATGGTTAGTCATGCCTTTTGGTTTGACTAATGCTCCTGCTTTCTTTGTTGATTTGATGAATCGTGTTTTTCGTGATGTGCTTAATAAATTTGTTCTAGTCTTTGTTGATGATATCCTTGTCTTCTCTAAGACCAAGGAAGAGCATGAGTCGCACTTGAAATCTGTTCTGGAGACTCTCATAAATCATCAATTGAAGGCTAAATTTTATAAATGCCATTTCTGAAAGGACGTAGTCCGATTCCTTGGGCATATTATTTCTGCTAATGGAGTTTCTGTTGATCCAGTCAAGATCGTTGCGATCAATGTAAGCTTTCTTTTCTCTCTTTTCTTTTATCATTTAATAATTCTATCTTTTCGGTTGTCCTTATTTTCTCCCTACTTTGTTACAGGATTGAGAAACCTCCAAGACTCCATCTGATATTCGTAGTTTTCTGGGCCTTGCCGGTTATTACCGAAGATTCATTGAAAATTTTGCTCGAATTGCTGCACCTCTCACTACTTTGACTCGTAAGAATGCTAAGTTTATACGGGATAAGAAGCATGAAGCTGCATTCAATGAGTTAAATAGCAAGCTAACTTCCACACCAGTTCTTACCTTTCCGAATGGAAGTAAGGGATTGACGGTATACACTAATGCTAGTCGTGAGGGTTTGGGTGCTGTTCTCATGCAGGATTGTAAGGTCATTGCCTACACCAGCCGTCAGTTGAAAACCCACGAGGCAAATTATGCTGCTCATGATTTAGAGTTGCTTGCTGTTGTCTTTGCTTTGAAGCTTTAGAGGCATCATCTTCTGGGAACCAAGTTTGAGCTTTTCACCGATCATCAGTCTCTGAGATATATCTTCTCCCAAAAGGATCTGAATCAGAAGCAAGTTCATTGGCTTGAGTTTTGGCTTCTTACGACCTCGATATTAGCTATACTCCCGGTAAAGCTAATGTTGCGGGTGATTCTTTGAGTCAGAAGAAGGCTTTGTTGTGTCAGCTTGTTGTTTCTTCTTCTCCTCTTTTGGATCGTATCATGGCTAAGCAGGATGAGGATGAGATGCTTAGATTGATGAAGGAGAATGTTCGTAGTACGGTTGGTGGTATTAGTAGTGGTGGTAGTGGAGTTCAGAGCAATAGGGGGATTTTGAGAATTAATGGTAGGATTTGTGTCTCGAATGTTGATGGATTGAGGCAGGAGTTGCTTCAGGAGAATCATCGATCCAGACTTTCTATTTATCCTGGTGTGTCGAAGATGTATCAGGATATGAAGAGGCTTTATTGGTAGAAGGGGACGAAGCGAGATATCTCTATCTTTGTTAGTCAGTGTGCGACTTGTCAGCAAGTCAAGGCCGATCACCAGAAGACCCCTGGTTTGTTGAACCCCCTTGAGATTCCCAATTGGAAGTGGGAGCAGGTTTCCTTGGATTTCATCGATGGTTTACCGAGGACTAGGAGGGGTAATGAGAGTATCTGGGTTATTGTGGATAGACTAACCAAGTCCGCTCATTTCATTCCGGTCAAGTCTACCCATTCTGCTTCTAGCTTGTTTGAGATGAGGGAGATTGTTCGTCTCCATGGTGTTCCTCTCAACTTTGTTTGTGATCATGATCCTATCTTTACTAGTCAGTTTTGAAAAGCTTTTCAAGAATCTTTGGGTGCTCATCTGAATCTGAGCATTGCTTACCATCCACGGACTGAGGTCAAACGGAAAGAGTGAATTAGATTCTCCAGGATCTTCTTCGTGCTTTTGTGCTTGAGTATGGAGGATCTTGGGAAGATCATCTCCATCTTATCGAATTCACCTACAATAATAGTTATCAGGTATAATCTAACCTTCTGTTTTAAGCTTATCTTAATCTCTTTATCTATCTCATTCCATCTTTGGATTTAGGCCAGTATTAAAAAATCTCTGTTTGTTGCTCTATACGGACGACCTTGTTGATCTCCATCTTGTTGGATTGAATCAGGTAATCATTTGGTTCTTGGTCCTGATGTGATTTTGGAGGCTTCTGAGAGAGTTGAGGAGATTAAGAGGAAGTTGAGAGCTGCTCAGGATAAGCAGAAGAAGTACGCTGATAGGCGTAGACGGAGTTTGGAGTTTGTTGTTGGTGATCAGGTTTTCCTTAAGGTCTCTCCCTTAAGGAATGTCATTCGCTTTGGTCGTAGAGGGAAGCTTTCTTTTAGGTTCATTGGTTCTTTCCGCATTGTGGAAAGAGTTGGTTCTTTGGCTTATCATCTGGATTTGCCCAAGAAGCTTCCTGAAGTGCATGATGTATTCCATGTCTTGCATCTTCGTCGATATCTTCATGATCCATCTCTCATTGTTCAGCCTTCTGCACTTGATAGTTTGGATATGGAGTCTAATCTGACTGTCGAGAGGAAGCCACTTCGTATTGTCGACAGAGGTACGAAGCAGCTCAGAAGAAAATCTGTTAGTCTGGTCAAAGTACAGTGGAGTACTGATGATCGAGATTGTACTTGGGAGACGGAGGAGAGCATTTGTGCTTCGAATCTGGAATTGTTCAGGTACTATTTGCTTTCTACCTTGTTTTTGTTTCTTTATTTTCCTTGTTCATTCTTTTCGATGACGAAAAGATTTGAGTGGGGGAGAGTGTAACAACCCTATATTTTTGAAATATTTTTAAATTTGATTTTATTTCATCATGTAAATATTTTAAATTTTATTTTATTTCAAAATTTTATTTTTAAAACATTTTTAAGGTGTAGTAGTTATTTTTCCAAAACTAGTTGTATTTTTATTTACAATTTTAATACTAGTTTACATATTATAAATTATTTTCTTATATTTTTCAATTTTTCCTAAAATTTATTTATTTATTTCATTTTCACTTTATTTTTATTCATTTTTATTTTATTTACATGATTTTTATTTTGGTTTATTTGAATAAAAGAAGAGGGAAATTCCAAGAGACTAAAGCATTTTAAACTTTTGACTTTTCATTTACTCACCTCTTCATTTTTGGGCCGACCATTCCTTGGCTAATAGCAGTGACTTTCTTTTTGTAATTCACGTAAAACATCTCTTTCCCATTTCATTATTCATGCATACTTTTAGATCTGAGAATTTTAGTAATGTCTTCTTCTTTCTTTTTCTACTTTTTTCTTCTTCATTTTATTGAATTTTCCATTGGATTTTTTCCTGGCCTCTTCTTGTATTTGCTCGGCCCTAGCCCCTCTACCACCTCCACCGACCAGTGCCACCACCATCCATAGCCACACCACCATCCCCCTTTGTCCAGTCAAGGCCGTGACTTTCCTATGAAGCTAGCACCACAAAATATTGCAAACACACCACAATATTTCCATAGCCGAGCCTTGTTGTCACCATCACCTTCATTTTCCACCTTGGCCACCCCCTTAGCCATCGCCACCTGCTCCTCCACCACCTCTGGCCACAACTCCAGCCATCACCTGACCACCACCTTGCATGGCCGAGCCCAAACCATGACAGGCCAAGCCTATGTGGTGCACCAAATCTCCTTTTATTCGCCTTGACCCTATGTATTCTCATGTTATGACTTCTACCACTTCACACCTTACTAGCCGTGCCTATATGACCCATACCCGACCTAATACACCATGATGGCTGAGAACATAAGCCCCTAGGCCGAGCACATATGATGGTTGAGGCATGGGGAAACCATGTTGTGATTTGTTGCTTTTATTTTAAATGTTTCCATAAGTATATTTGGTGTTGAAATTATATTTATATTGTCTTGTTTATGTGTTGCTCACATGATTAACATTTGGCTCTCCACTCCACTCAAGTCAATAGTCGTGTTATCGTGCTTTCTAGAATTCGTTTGTATGCTTTGTCTTTCTATCTCCAGCTTGAAACATGTGAGTATTTCACACATGACAATTTTACATATATAAACTGTAAAGTGACATCAAGTGAATTTGTAAAACTGCTATATCATGTTATACATGTCTATGTTATGAATTGTATGATGTTAACCCTGTTTGTAAACCTGTCATATCATCTGTTACTGCTATATGATGCTATATTGTTATTTATATCTGTATCTCACACTGTAAGTTCCCTATAGAATAGAATCAATATGGGTTGAAATGATACATACCCGAATGGAGTATAGAATAGGAAAAAATTGTTATGGGCTGAAATAATAGGCCTGAGCTATTTTTATTCATCTTATTTACTTGGGACTATGGGTTTGAAATGATAAAACCCGGGTTTTCTTTGTAAATTACGGATTGAAATAATATATTATCCGTACCACTTGGCTTAGGTTAGAAAATTATATGCAGACCCGTGGTTAATATATATTTTTCTAGAATTTTTAAAGTATTTTAAAAATGTAAATATTACGATATTTTGATTTAAATTGAATTAAAAATGATTTTTATAAAGTATTAGTGATTTTCTACAAGTTAAATAAGTGAAATAAATAAATGGTAAAGTAGAATTTGAAATATAAGTTAATTTTGGGAATTTATGATTTTGTTTATAAATGGAGTTTAAATTATGTAAATAAAATATGATAATTTGATTTAAATTTGAATTTAAAATGATTTTATAAAGTGTTATTGATTTTTTCCATGAATTAAAGTGGTTAAATAAATGAATGTTTAAAAGTGAAATTTGAATTATAACTTAACTTAGGAAATGTGAAATGTGTTTCAAAAATAAAAGTTTAAGTTAAGAAAATAAAACGGAAATTTAAAATTAATTTATAAAAATGGTAAATTAAATTTAAAGTATAAAGTAAATGAAAATGTTATAAAATTGTACATTGATTTAAATAAGTGAATTATTAAAATTTGATAATTATTTGTGAAATTTACTTTATAAAAATCATAAGTTAAAAAGCATTTAAATAACCATTTTTAAAGTGAAAAATATGAAATTTTATATGTTAAAATGGTTTAAATTGAAGTTTAACTATGGCTGAAATTCTATTGAAAATCTGGAAATACTCTTAGTAGCATTTTAGAAATGCTATCGTTTTTGAAATAAACTAAAAATCTGAATAAATGAATCTGCAGCACTTTGTAAGTGCTGTAGTTGTAGAAGTGAACTAAAGGGCTTAAAAATAAGGAAAGAGCTATTGTAGCACTTGTTAAATGCTGCAGTTGGCTGTAATAAGATTTTTGAACTAAAACTGAACTATTACAGCATTTCTGTAATGTTGTAGTTACACAATTGAATTAAAGCTTTTATTTTGAAACCTGAACTGTTACAGCATTTTTGAAAAATGTTGTCTTTGCTGAATTGAACTAATTTCAACTAAAACTGATATATTGCATCGGTTTCTAAATATTGTCTTTGCTGAATTGAATTGTTTTCAAATGTAACTTAACATAGCATTTTCTAAGCGCTGCGAAAGCTGAAAATTCACTGTTTTAATGTATTTAAGTGAATAAACGAACTCAGAAAAGGCTAAAATTTTGGAAATTGAATATATGAATTGTAAATATAACGACTTCACTTTTAAATGGTTTAAATGGAGTATTTTGATAAATCATTTTTGAAATGTGACTTGAAATGCTATTTAAATTAAATAAAAGTGAATGAGGTTTCTGAAAGATACGATATGTTGATATTTTGATATGGATTTGAAAAGATATTTGATTTTCGAAGTTTAAAATACCATTTTGAAATTATAACCACGGGTTATAATAACTATTGGTTGTTAAAGAGACCGGGATCGGATATGGACACACTCTCTGTCGATACCCAAAACCACTTTAACAACTGTGTATGCGGTGGGGTTCCAGAATGAAGTAGGACGGTGGTGACGATCCTATTATGGTATGAACGTAGACCTGACTCCCATGAGTTGGCTTAAGATGGCTAAACAGGAGCGATCAACGGGCCAAGTGAGGTAGCTCCTCCTATCGGACACACTTCTTCGATACTATTTTATTACTTTTGTGATTGATTGGGTGCACCTCTTTGATTTTGGGAGTGTGGCTCGAGGTGGGCGGTAGTGGCTGTTATGCGTTACCACCAGCCCGAAAGCGTAATTAGTATATCTACCTTGGCATTGCCTCGTGTGTCGTGTCACCTACCATAGCGAGCTTTACTACGAGTTTGTTTTTCTCCCGTAGCCCATGGAGTATTTAGGGTAGTCTCCCGATTTGGAGATATGCTGATACTGGATGGACTACTGGGATTATTACGTGTTGGAGGCTATATGGGTAACCCTTTGATGCTATTTTAAAGTAAGTTTATTTTACTGTAGACATTATTATAATAGCACAATATTACTACATAGTAAATAGTTTAACGGATCCTTAGAGGATGGGCGGTCCCAAGCATCCTTTAAGTTACTTGTACTTTATTACAGCTCACTTGAGTTGGTTTGCATTATATAAGTATACATGTCCTGACTCGAGTGTTTTGTGTTTTGCTTTACGCTCGGGTCAGCCAGAGTATTCACAGCCTTGGATTTCTCTTTCTGGAGCTAGCTGGAGATTCTACCTGTCCAGTTATTTATCTACTTTAGTTTCAGTCGTTCTATTTCAGCTTGTATTAGTTGACTTCTATGTATTTGAGATTTCTATTATGTTGTTTTCATACTGATATTATGTATTTGTTTTGAGACTTTGTTATAGTAGCTTCATGAACTACTATGGTATTTTATATTTCGCTGCAAGTTGGTCTGATATTTCTATGTCTATGATTCTGTGGATGATTTTATTTGCTCCAAATTATATTACAATCTATTTTTTGGCATCATTCAAGTCTGACATGTGTGGATTATTGTCGATTTGAATGTCCAAAATAGTGGGTCGTTATAACATGACTTAATTAGACCGCATAGGCTATTTGGCTCTAATATCATTGTTGGAACTGTGCCAACCCGCAACGGAAGTAATGGGTAAATTTCAAAGTTTTTTACCATTTTGAATCTCTATTGGGCCTTTGAATTTAATTTATTTAGAGAATTTCTAAATTTCTTTTAAATAAATTAATATTTTATATAAATTTATAATATAATTTTATATTATGTAATTAATAACATACTATACATATACTTGTGTCATATATACATATATATGTATGTGCATGTATAACGTAGCAAACCATGCAAGATATAGTATGCCCGTGCATAAGTATTGGAATTTACAAAGGAACAGACATGTTAACCCATCTAGTGTACAAATATATTATCCAAACATTGTTTATATACGTAATTAATATACATAAAATATTACAGATATATATATATAAACTGTTTTTAATTTTAAATAATTTCATAAATTTATATATTTATATATATACCTAGAATTTTGACATTAAGTAAATATATAATTATATAAGTATGTTTAAAACATTTAAAAATATATTTATTTTTTTACTATAAAATTGAAAGCATTATATATATAATATAAATATATCAAACACATACAATTGCATATATATATAGTATAATAATTAATATCGGTATATTAATCCTATTGAAATATTTAATATATATATATATTAAAATATATATACCTGATAATGTGCACGACACAAAATTGAATTTTTTTAAATATATATATATATATATATATATATATATTAAATTTATATTCGTACATATAATGGTTAAAAATTAAATAAAAACATATTTTAAAATTTGAATAAATTTTTAGAAACAATCTAAGTGATATTTTATTATTTGAATAAATAATATATAATTTTATATTTAAAAACAATTTTGAAATCCATTTTTAAATTTTCCTTGAATTTAAAATAATAAATTATGTATAAAAATGATTTTTTTTCTAACGGAAGCATATTACGAGACATTTTAACTTTATAAAATATAAAACACATTCCATAATACGTGTAAATATATATATAATTAATTTAGGTAATTAACTATTTTAGCCAAACTACCATTGGGCCTTTTCCTGTTTATTGCTCAAGAAAGATATACAAAGGGAAGATATGGAACGTAACATGTTATGCCCCACACTAATAAAGAAGACACAAATAAAAGAGAAAACAGGGACAACAATAGGAGCAATAAAGAAATACAAGAAAACAAAAAAAGGAAACATACAAACGCACTAAGCAAGAAACACATCAGCCCCATATTTCCAAAGGACTAGGAGAAAATCCATAACTAGCATTATGCAACCCAAACTTCACCTTAAAGAATATAGGCTTACATATATTTCCATTGCTTTAGCATTTCCTATTTAGCTGTCTATCATTCCTTTGCTTCTATATCACACTTATAAAAACCTTCAACACAATAAGTAAAATAACTATTT
This sequence comes from Allium cepa, assembly GCA_030765085.1. Classification (NCBI taxonomy): domain Eukaryota; kingdom Viridiplantae; phylum Streptophyta; class Magnoliopsida; order Asparagales; family Amaryllidaceae; genus Allium; species Allium cepa. The sequence continues at coordinate 596,900,763 of CM060928.1, forward strand.
CCTCACTCTTTCACTTAGTAGCTCTGAATACATACCATTCTTACCCACTATTTCACTTAGGGTTATGAAAACCTCCCTACTAAGAATTTTTTTCGAAAGTCCATTTAGGAAATTAGTTGGTTTAAATAATATCTAATAATAATATATATAAAAAATTATTCTTATCGAAAGCATTATATATACATATATAACTATACATATAAAATTATAAAACCATACTTTGTATAGAATAGAATATAGAATTTAAATTATAAAGCATGTATGTAATTAAATAATATATATTAAATTAATTAAATAATAATAAATTATTTTTTGAGCCATGCATATTATAGGTTGGCGTAAGACAATTTTTTATTATAAATATATAAGTATATGATATATAGCCAACCTAATAGTGACAATATATTGATATAATAGAATTTTCACTTAATTAATATTGCAAAATATAATATATATATATATATATATATTAGTTAAGTAGAGTATAATTGTAATCAAATCATTACCTTTTACCAATGCCAAAAGATCACACCTTGAAGCGTTGAAATGAACTTCTAAATCGAATTATAATCCAAAGGTGTTATCTCCCGAATTATAGACCACTAGCTATCGAATGGTATTTTATTTTATTTGAGCTTGTAATAATAGAGAAGAGGGGATATGGGATCGACAAGAAGTGAAGAGGTATGGAGGCTCCAAAGGTTCTCTAATAGGTGTGAATTGAGATGCTTATATGAAGTAGGAATGGAGACAAGTTAGGATCTAGGTCTAGGTCTCTTACCAATTCTCCCTACTTTTCTATACAAATCTAGCCCATCTAGCCAACATACATGGCTGCCTCCTATCTACCGCTATCATGGCTAAAGAAAACAGCCCCTTATGTGGGCATCAAACTCATTTAAAGCGCAAACAAAATATTTTGCATTTAACAAACACGTATCAATATCATATATTCATTAATATACTTATAACTATTGTAAATACATTTAATAATATTTGTTCATCAAATAAAAATAAATTTTATAACCAATATTTCATAAATATTAATTTATAATAATTATAAACTAGTTAAATTATGTGGTTAAGGAATATTAAAAAATTCAGTTTTGTGACTCTTTAGGTGCAAATTTGGTCGGCAATTAATATCACACTATTCGAATATTATTGTTCACACGTCATTTAACAGCTAATATGACGTTTTGGATAAATATATCGCTTACTTGGTTTCAAAAAAAAATCCAATTTTACTTTATTAAGCGTTACCCTATTGTAGCTTTTATTTACACCAATTCTCTTAGTCAATACTATATCACTTTGGATGTATGGAACTTGGTAGTGGTCAAAATTTCAATATCGTCCATACACAACTCTATAGTCCAAAAACAAGTCCTTTGTTCAATAATAATAATTATTAATAACCGAACTACTTTGGCTAGAGATTTTGATTTTGTATTGTCTAAATTTGACCGTGATACTAACTCCATATAACCAAGGAGACAAATCTTCTCTTGAATAGTTTCTCACTTCCAATACTTTCCTTCGATCCAACTATAGTCACTCGATGGACATCATGCCATGATTTGATTATAATCAAAGCGCAGGTTTCATATTAAAGTCAATTATAACGACCCATATTATACATATCGGAGGATCGTAGAATATTATTATTATTTTCATATGAGAGGTCTTACAATTCTATAATTTTGGGTAATGAATCCAAGATAAATTTTCCATGCTTAGAATTTCATCGAATGATTTTGACCCTAAAAATCTTGTATGGCCTATAACTTTTGTTAGGTGTCGGATTGAGGTCTGAAACCACTTCCATTAGGTCGGGATGATGGTTTCTCTTTCCATAAAGTGGTTATAACAGTAAAATGGACTTACCATTTGGGAGATATCACTGTTTGAATTTTCATTTGATTTTGGACAGCTTAGTGGGTAATTGTGAAGATTAGTGGCTAAGCCTAAGGCCCATTTAGCGATTAGAACCCAAAGGGGGTTGATTGGGAATCTCCTTCTCACTTTCACACTTCCTAATATAGTTAGAGAGCTACCATTAACATTCTCTGGCCTTAAACCACTCATAACTCTTATTTTAATAAGCCAAATCTTGTCATTAAAGAGAGATTAGCATTTGGATTTGAAGATTTGCTATTGGAGATCACTTGAACCTGCTGTAGATTCTTGGATTTCTTTTCATTTTTGGGTTTCGTAGGATTGCTTGGATTTAAGTGAGTGGTTTTAAGCCTCTACTCACTAATTAGCCACAATGGAATGTTTAATGATGTTTTTAAATGATTTTCAAACTCTAAATATGCTTTAATCCTTCCTTAATTACATATGTAAATTTAAAATGATTTGGAAAAGTTTATAAATTTTTTATTCCTATGGATCCCATTTGTTCTTCTGGTTCTACCCTTAGATTTAGGCTTCACTTTGATATGTATAAATGTATGCTTGTTAGGATATAATATATGTAGTGATTGCTTAACTGTGTGATGTATGTTTGGCTGAAAACGCCAATCGAATGGCGATTTAGTTTTAGGAGTAATTTATGAATTGGTAGTGATGGATTGGTGATGATCCATATAATCAATATGATCCAAATTGGTTGTGATCAATATGGGGAAATAAGGAAGGTCTTATAAGGCTATGTTCCAAGTTATAAGTCATTTGGAGTTTGTTTGCTCAACTTATGGATGGATCAGTAATGGTTAGAAGGCTACGGATAGGTAATGGTTGGCTTCAGGGCAATGCTGGAGTCATAGGATGGTTCGCTTCGAGTCTTGGAGGAATTGAATCGGGTCGCGAGTGGAGATAGATGGATCATAGTATGGAGATGGGAAATTCCTAAGTGAGGATCGATTGTGGAGTCAAAGGAGGGATGGATCGAGGCTTTCTTTGAGTCATAAGCGTTTGCTTAGGAGCATAGGCCATAGGAGTAAAGAATGAGAAAACTAGCAAAGACATGGATAGATGGCCATAGGTCGGTATCGATCCATGAGGCATCAATTGGTGCAGGTGATGGAAAGGTTGTGATATTACAGATTTAACCTAAAGGATATCATAGTCATCAAGGAAGGAAGCTAGGAGAGATGATTATTAGATTCGGAGATTAGATATATTCAAGACTATGGATGATAGTTGAGTGGATTCGGATAGATGACACTCGTTAAGTGTAAAATTGTGCGCTTCTGCTAGGTAGGGGATCAAATCGGATCAATGTGATGGAGTATAGAACCGATCGGATTGGATCAATATCATTATGGATCACTTGGATTGGTAGTTCAACTCAACAATGATCGCTCAATAACTCGACGAACACCAAAGCAACATAGGAAACGACTATGGAAACCTGAAGTAGGCAACATGTGGTCCCACTCAAGGGATTGCCGACCTCCATTCTTGATCCTTAGGGATCAGTACCGATCCCCTTATAGGGACCGAGGATGATCCCTTAAAAAGGCCCAGATGGGCCCCATTTATTGTGTGCTGCCCTGGTTGGGTCTGGAGGTTCTACATGCGAATTTTGAGCGAGATATTTCATCAGCTTTCTCTACAAATACAACAGACATGGCTCAATGAAATGTATCTTCTTTCTGGCTCTCTTCATCTTCTTCCCTAGGCTATACTTCACCATTTTTATTCTTGAATTTCATGGATTGTAACTGTAATTAGCAATATAAATAAAATGAAAAGTTTGGAGTGAACGTAGGCCGATGTATGCCGAACCACTGTAAATTCTCTCTTTTATGTCATTTTTTACTATTTTAATTTACTATTCATATTTTATTCTCTACTTCATTTTGTTTGGATATTGGATATTGAATCCGCGGTGTTATCATATTAGTCAAGAGTTTGTGACCAATTTTGGTACAAACATTTTGGTGTCAGAGCTAGGTTACTTGCAGCCGCTAATTTGGAAAAGATTTGGAGCTTGGATTTGGATCGACGGCGAGGCAATTAGCAAGGGTATCATTGGCAGAAAGAAGTCACCATGGAGGAAGTCGGGAGGCTTCCTCCAAAAATGGAGCTAATCAACCCTCCATCTACATCTCTAGGAACAAGATGGAGACTATGATGGATACTATACATGAGCGGATGATGAAGAGGCAAGAGGAGACGATGCAGAATTTCCTTAGGCAAATTGGATAGGCTAGAGAGGCATTAGCTGCTGGAGATGTGGATCGAGGATATGAAGCAATGGGAGCTTCTAGAGATGTGGATCAAGGAGTTTAAGTAGCAAGATCTGCTGGAGATGTGGACCAAGGAGTTGAAGCAGCAGGAGCTGCATAAAATCAGAACCAAGGACAGGAAAATGGAGCTAATAAACGAAGGAATGGAGTGGAGAAGTCGGGGACAACCCTCGATCAACATGGAAGGATCAACACCGACCCTCTATAGGGTTTGGCGTCGATCGCTCAGGAATCGGGGAATTGCCCTCGGGTCTAGCTAGAACGGTTCATGGCGGGCTAGTTGTTGGTGCTGTGCATTTTAGTGCGGATTCAGAACGAGGATGCACGTCATGAAGAGTATGTTCCCGAATACCCATGCAAAGTCAGGGGACACACTGGGAATAGGGATTTGAGACCACTTATGGATGAGAATGAATGGATGGTTAAGCTGATATATCAGATAATGAGTGGAGGATTACCCAACGGGAGTCCAGAGGATGTTAAGCAGAGTCTGTTCACCCCGAATATCAGGAATGCTAGGAATCCACCAGAGTTTAAACTACCATCATTAGAGGCATATGACGGAAAGTCGGATCTAACAATGCATATGATGAGATGCATCTGACATATGGAAGTGTTGGGGGCATCGGAGAGGTAATGGCAAGGGGTCTTCCTTTATACTTGATGGAGTTAGCTGTGCTTTGGTTCAGGCGGCTGGAAAATGGATCTAACAGTACATGGAATGAGCTAGTGCATAAGTTCATGAAAAAGTTTTAGGCTCACATTTCGCAACCTAAGAATGTGGTGACATTGGCAACACTGATATAGAGGATCGGAGAGTCCCTAAGGAGCTTTTTACCACGATTCAATCTGATAATGGCTTCAGTGGATTGGCTAGATCCATCAATGGTTTTAATGGCAATGGATTAGGAATTGGTGATGAAATAGACTTCAAGATTTCACTGGTACGAGATCCATCGATGGATATCGGGGAATTCTATCATGAAGCGGAATAGTTCCAGCAGTAGAAGCATGCACTAACCGACAAACAGGAAGAAAATGTTGTATGACGCGAAGGACTTACGGGAGAAGGGGTCAGAAAGGATATGAGTAAGAGAAAGTTGGATGATGGATATGATGGATCGAGAAGGCAAAGGAATGAGCGAGAGCCGAAGTTCTCCTCTTGTTCGGATTTGATGGAAAGCTTGGAATCTATTTATCTAGACACTAAGGGGCAACTCCCTTATCAGAAATAAGCATGGAGGGATCCTACGAAGTGGGAGCATGGGTCTGGAAAATACTGCCTGTTCCATGATTGGATGGGCATAACATGGATAAATGCAGGCACTTAAAAGATATGGTTGAGGAACACATTAGGAACAGCAGGCTGTCGCGGTATGTGAGGACTCGGGCTGCGGTAGTGGAATAGGGGTGATCACCGTATGCATGAAATGGAAATGACCTTGGATTGAGGTTACAGATTGTCATCTCCTGATTGGGATAGCATGAACTAAAATAACAAACTCCACAATAAAAAGGCTAGGTCCCTTACGTATGTACAGGACCGAGGACAAACCCTAGGCATGCTCTGAGATGATGACAAACCATCACGCCCAGAGAAGAAATGTTTGGTTTTATTTATTTTCTAATTTTCTAGCTGTAAGGACTCAAATTTAGTAATTTACTTCAAATCCGCATTGACATGATGAATAAAACAAGTCGCGGTTGTCCCAACCGGAGAAATGGGGCAATAGCCGCAAGGTGCGAGTCCATTTGTCGGAGAGCAACAGGATAGCCTCGTACATCATGGATTAAGTCCTCGACCAAAGAGTCGAGGTCAAAGAAAAGAAGTCAATACGGAATTGATCGCTTTATGTCCCTGACTGGATAGTAAGGGACCCGAGTTCAAGAAGTGAGTTGCTTCATTGGAGCTCGACAGGATCGACTCACTTATCGATGTTTCCACATTCACCAAAGAGTGACTAGATGGGGTTCAGCAAGGGTCCGGAGAGACCGTGATTAGTCTAGGAAGGCCATGACATCACTTTATATTCAGGGACACTGAGCCGGAGTGTAGGAAGAAATGTCGCTTTGTTGGAGAGCGACAGGATCAGCATATATGTCGTTGTTCCCACTTTATTGGAGTGTGATAGAACGGGGTTCAACAAGAGCTTGGAGAGGCTTTGATCGGTCTAGGAAAATCAAGACATTGCTATATGCCCCCACAAAAGAGTCGGAGTTTAGGGAATTAGTTGCTTCGTCGGAGAGCGACATGATCGGTTAACTTGTCGTTAGGTTTGGATTGAACTAAGCAAGGGTCTGGAGAGACCATCGATCGGTCGAGAGAGGCCACGAACATGGATAACGATCCAAAGAGATCGCGGATTTGGCTTACTGACTTCCAAATTTTCAAATAGTCATGGATTTGGACATTGACCTAGAGAGGTCATGGATTTGACTAATGACCCGGAGAGGTCGAGGATTTAGATAATGATCCGGTAAGATCAAGGCCTTGGATTCGAAAAATGATCCGTAGAGATCCAAGACTTGGTTACCGGCTTTGGATGAATATAAATTTGGAAAAAGATTCGGAATGGCTTCGAAATTAGCTATCGATTCGAAGCAGTCGCAAATTTCACCAACAATCTAGAGAGATTAAGGATAGGACTTGGCAAAGGGTTGGATTTTGTATAGGAAAATTTGACTATCGATGGATTACAGATTATGGATTTCAGACTTATAGCAATTCAAAACACACCTTCCTACTGCAAAACATGTTTTAAGGTGAAAATGTTATCCCGTTTTTTGGCGAGGCCATGATATCATAGATTTAACCCAATGGATCTCGTAGTCATCAAGGTAAGAAGCCAGGAGAGATGATTATTAGATTCGAAGATTGGATATATTCAAGACTATGGACGATAGTCGAGCGGATTCAAACGGATGACACTCTAGAATTGGCTAAGTATGGAATTGTTGCTACCTCTAGGAAGGGGATCAGATCAATGTGATGTAGTATGTATCATACCAGATCAATATAGCTATGGATCACTCGGATTTTCAGTTCAACTCAACGATGTTGCTCAATAACTCGACGAACACCAAAGCAAGTCAGGAAACAACTATGGAAACAAGAAGCAAGCGACATGAGGGTTCCACTCTAAGGATCATCGATCCTAATTCTTGATTCTTAGGGATCAGCCTCAATTCTCCTATAGGGATAGGGGTCGATCCCTCTACGAGGCCCAGATAGGCCCTGTTTTATATGTGCAAGTGCATGTGGGTTTGGAGGTTCTAGATGCAGATTTTGAGTGAGATATTTCACCAACTTCCTTTATAAATATAGAAGACATGGCTCAAGAATGGGATCTTCTTTCTTGCTCTTTTCACCATCTTCCTTAGGCTATACTCCACCATTTTTATTCTTGAATTTCACAGATTATAACTATAATTAGCAGTATAAATAATAAGGAGAATTTTTGAAGTGGACGTAGGCCAGAGTATGCCGAACAACTATAAATTCTCTATGCATTTCATTTCTTACTGTTTTAATTTACTGTTCTTCGTATTTTATTCTCTGATTCATTCTGTTCGGACATTGGACATTGAATCTTCGGTGTTATCATATTAATTGACTGTTTATAACCAATTTTGGTGCAAACAATGACTATGATATAAAGCAAAGTGTATCTTGTATATGTTCTAACTCTATGGATGAAGGGATATGTCAGGTATGATTCTTCATACTATTTGTCCAATAAAGTGGTTTATTAATTTTTAGAGATTTTCTACCACACACACTAGAGTGTTGTCTGACTCGGAATTTTATGCTTTGCTTCCTAATATTTCGGATACTCTCAAATGTGTAGATTAGGGTTATCAGTTCTTATGAGCACATGGAGCTGAACAGACAATGAGCAGGATATCACACTCTCGTATTACTATATTTACTTATTATGGTTTGCTATTCTGCTGCACAATTTGATGCATAACTCTATTACCTATGCTATATACTATATAGGTCTATCTAATCTAATTAATGTGATTCGTTCAGTTTTTACTATCTTGCTTATTTTATATTTAAGATGTTTGCTATTATATTTTATGTGGTCGATTGTGATACACGACAGGTTCTATGATGTATTATTTACCTAACAACCTTGACGGTCGTCCTACATCGACCAGGCATTATTACGGTGCACTATACATCTATTATTGGGTGTCGGTGGTGTAGGGCGGTCATTACGTTTGGTAGCAAAGCTTAGGTTGTCTAGTTTAATCTATGGGATATCGTGATATGGTAGAGACAGGGTAGGAGTTCTCACCCTAGACTGGATCAAGAGTGTTTATACGTATGAGAGCGCGTACTTGTTATACATTTTGGTTTTCAAAACTATATGGTATATAAGTCACACTCACACATGAGTACTACTTAAGCATAATTCATTCTAGAGAGAATAGTCATCCTTATTTTAAACTGAAGGATAATCCATCATACCTAGAAAACTTCTTGGAACTCCATCTTTGGAGTCGAAGTAGGGGCAGTCTCAGAAACTACTAATCCCGAATTATAGATGATGTTCAATAGATGTGGAACATGCTAGAAAATGATTAAGTAGCCACTTCACATGTTGCTCGTCATGACAGTTCTCCAATGCAGGAACCAAGAGCCGATTTTACTAAGCTAAACAAAGACTTTGCGAGTTTTGGTGGCTAATTGTTCCAAGGAACGGAGTCGGTGATGGAAGTGCAAGATTGGCTTGATACCATTGAAAGGACCTTCTATGACTTAGAGCTAGATGATGCTATGAAGAGGCGATTTGCTTCCCGATAGCTTCAAGGGCGAGCCATAAACTAGTGGAATGTTGTGAAGGTCCCTACTTTCGAAGACCAGTTCAAAGCCAGATTCAAAAAGAAGTTTATAATGGTAGCTTAGAAGTCGATCTTATTCCACAAGTTTGTGGATCTGAAGTAAAGGGGATACGACTGTCTTTGCGTATGTTGCTGAGTTCAATGCTCTATCAACGTAGGGATGTCCTTCGTAGACACTCTACAAAAGAAGAACGAGAGCATGATCATTGACTTGGATGATTACTTGGGAGGGAATCTCATGAGCCACATTGACGAGGGTTTTATGGTGTTAGATGAAAAGACTTTGAGGCATGAGAGTCTTTATCCAAAGCCAATGGCTATTGTTCCCAAAGAGGTGCTAAAGCTGCAAGTGGGCGAGGAAGGCAAGAAGAAGTTGAACAATAAGAGGAAGCATTTTTAAAACAAAGGCGGCTAGAAGAAAGGTAAGACCTCACCAATTTGCTACGGTTATAGCGACAATGGTCATTATAGTAAAGACTACAAAGTTGAGGGGAAGAAGTGATACAATTGCAACATGCTTGGGCTTATTCAGAATGACTATTCATAGCCATTGAAGTATAAGCAAGTGATGAAAGCATGTGCTCTCAAAAATGATAATGTCCCAACTTCGTCGAATGCTTCATCAGTGAAAGACAATGGGAAGAGCGTCATTTTTCAAGGTAAGCTTTCCATTTATGATGGTCCCATACCTGCTTCGTTTGATACATGGGCTTTACATTCCTTCAAATCTAGTGATGATAGATATATTGGGACTGAGACCCAAAATTGTTGACCGACCTTTGATTGCAACGAACCCAAATAGAGATTCCACTAGAAAGTGTATGGTTTGTCGTGACTTGGTCTTATTAAGTCGTGGATTTTATTTGATGTGATTGATTTGTTTTTTGTTTTGTTAGGTTTGGTATTATATAAGGGGTGAACTGGCCTCATATATATGGGTGATGGTGTATTGTGAGTGGTCATTAGTGATTATAAGGATAGATGATGGATGAAAGGTAGTATTGGGCTACCTGCCAGATGATGATTTGATGGTCAATTTTCTATATTTTCTCGATATTTCACCGGATGAGTTTCCATTATTACTAATTGCTAAAAAGTATCCAACTTATTTAAGGAGGTGACCGGACTTCCACCATACAGAGAGATCAAGTTCCATGTTGATTTAGTTAAATATTCCAGACCGATAATGATGCCATTGAGGAGATAGCACCTAGAGAACAGCGGGAGGTCGAGGTGCAGGTGAATGACCTATTGTGACAAGTGTTCATTCACAAGAGTATATCTATGTAGGGAGCACTTGCAGTATTCGCCACAAAGGTAAATGGTTTCCTTAGATTGTATATTGGTTACTGTGAGCTGGATAAGGTGATGGTGAAGAATAAGTATCCACTCCTACGTATTGTTGACTCATTCAATCAGCTTCATGGTGCTAGTGTATTCCTTCAGTTAGATCTTGCGATGGGATTTCACCAACTCAGGGTAGCGAAGGATAGTGTGCTGATTCCAACGTTTCATATTCCACCGGGTTTTTATGAGTGGATGGTTATGTTGTTCGAGTTGACCAGTGCATTAACATACTTTGTTGATCTCATGAACCATGTCTTCAAGGGTCAGCTAAATAAATTTGTGTTTATGTTCGTTGATGACATGCTCCTCTATTCATGGACAGAGAAGGAACACAAGACATATTCCAGGATCATGCTTGAGGTTTTGAGAGAGCACCAATTGAAAGCAGAATTTTGAAGTGTCACTTCTGGAGTAGTGAACTGAGATTCTTGAGTTGCGTTAATTCTGGGCAGGGAATTGCTATATATCCTGCAAAAGGCAGCAGTTTAAGATTGAACAAGACCTAAAAACACTATGGATGTGAAAAGATTCTTGGGATGAGTTGGATATTATTGATGATTCATCCAGGACTTCTCTCAGGTAGTGGCACTGTTAACTCGGTTAATGAAAAAGAATCATACTTTTACTTAGGATGTGAGATGTGCACATGCATTCGTGAGTCTGAAAGAAAAGTTGATGAGTGCACCAGTATTGACCATTCCCAACAGGAATGAAGAGAAGACAATATACATTGATGCTTATGGTACACTTGTGCTATATACTGTATATGTCTATTTATTATGATTGTTGTGATTCAATCATTTATTACTGTCTCACCTGTTTTATATCTTAGATGTTTAATATTATATTTTATTTGATGTGTTGTGCGATATACAACAGAATCTATTATGTTTTATTTATATTATAACCTTGACAGTCATCCTACGTCGGTCGTGCACCATTGCAGCACACTATACATGTATTATTGGGTGCAGATGTTGTAAGAAAGTCATCACATTTGGTATCAGAGCTTATGTTTCGTAGGTTAAACTAAGAGATACCGTGATCCAGTAGAGATAGGGTAAGAGTTCTCACCCTAGACTATCTAGGGTTTATATATACGAGATCACGTACTTATTATACGTTTTGGTTTTCAAAATTATATAGTATATAAGTCGCACTGCACACGTGAGTAATACCTAAATAGAATTCCTTATAGAGAGACTAATCATCCATTTTTTAAATTGAAGGATGAGCCGTCAAGCTAGAAATGCTGCTAGGAACTCCATCTCTAGAGTCGAAGTGGGGGCTAGCTCGAAAGCTACTTATCCTGACTTACAGATAATGTTCAATACCATGATGTGAAACATGCTGTAAAATGCCCAAGTTTCTGCTTTGATTGTTGCTATTGATGGTGGTTGTTACACCCATTCTTACCGGAAGCCGTAGCACAAAGAAACAAATGTAGACACAGGAAGGCAATACATAATGCATTGGCCATGTCCAGAAGAAGTGACAAGAGTAGAGTGCATTGCCTAGGCGCAGGTCTACACAGCATACATTAAGGGCAACCAAGACACTTATATAGAGACTAAAGCACTACACTAGGGGCTGTATACATGTTACCGCGAAATATGCTTCAACATAGGCTCAATTCTACAGACTAACAACAAAATTTTCAGCACAGAATAAGAAGAGCTACTCCATTCTAACCCGACACGGTGATAGACCATGCAAGAAAAGCAAGGACACCAATAGAGAAATATAATATAAATGCCAGGTGATGTCCGCATCCACCTCTCTCCATAGACTTCAACTATAGCAGTGCCCATCACAAACAGCAAAGAATGCTACACTCAAAACTCGAGAACAAGATCTACTACAACAAAATGTATTTATCATAGCGTTTCAAAATAGCTATAAAAATATTTAACAGCGTTTTTAACTACGATGCATATTATCATGCCATTATAGGTTAGACATATACAATAGCAAGACAGAAAACGCTGTAGAATCCACTATCTAAAGCGTTTTTATGTACATTTATACGTTTTACAGCATTTTTGTTGATATATGCAATAGCGGTTATAATATGCTATGTTAATTTTTTAAAACGTTCTTTTCATTGTTGTGATTTGTTTTTACAGTGTTTCTTTTATTGCTATGATGTTTATTTACAGCATTCTCTAAAATGCTTGGTCCTATTTTATAGCATTTCGAAAACGCCATTAAAAATTTCTACAGTGTTTCGAAAACGCAGTTTAACCTTTTCCGCAGAATGGCTGTTAAATATATTCAAAGCATTTTATAAACGCTCTATTTTACTCAGTTCCTAACTGATATATAGTAGGTTCTAATTCTATATGCAACCACAATTTATGTATAACATAGTTATATAAACACGTATATTTCATAACAAACTTATATTATATTAATCATACATTTTATAATCAATATATTAATTACACATCTTACAATTAACATGAAACATTACATAATAAACATATGCAATATTCTTACATCAAAATAGGTAATAAGTTCATAATATTTCAATGTAGAGCAAGCAACAACTAGTGACCAAAAGTACTAATATATACAAGCATACAAACCATAATGTAGTTATGGCATCAAACAAATTCATAACTTGCTGCGGTATGTTACTACTTTTTTCCATCAAATATATCTATCCACCCGCAAAGGAAAAATATCATAATACTATTTTAGTTTTCTTTTGTCTTTTCATATTAAAGAATGAAGAAAAGAATAGGATACGTATATTGTCCAGGAAACTCTAGAGAGCATGCAATCCACAATACAAAAATACCTTATTTATACTATAAACCATTGTTTAAAAATGCCTGCTATAATAAAATTTACAAAGTACTATAAAACATATAATAAATTATAAACTGCAACTTCATTGAGGTAACAACAACAATGTCAATAAATATATCACAATTTTGGATAAAAGCATAACAAATTTCCCTTCTTTGATGTTTTATGACGATTTTATAGATAATACTAGTTAAATAGCAATAGTTTCTAACTAAGCCGTCATTATAAAAAATTACATCTGATTTTAAACAAAAAAAATACCTGGTAAATAGTGCTTTTCACAATTCAGGTGTTCCAGCCACTTTGAAGAACAAATTCCCTAAGCTTGTATTCCTAAAAACAACGCAAATACTCTCATTATCACTATAGTCAGAATAATTAAGTGAACAATTATAATAAGACAAATACATGCCTGTCGTGCGTGGAAGAGAAGAACATCAGAATAATCTATATCCATATTTTTGAATTCTTTGGAGGCAACAGTTAAAGCAGTAATGTTTTGACAACCAATCAGAGCTAGGATGAGGAGCATTAAGTTAATGAGAATTATAAGTAGTAGTCATACTTTAGTTAATGAAAATTATGGATAATAGTCGTACTTTTTGGTCTTACCCAGCATTGATGATTAGAGTTACCATGGCCTAATTCTACATAAAATACTTCCTGTCCAGGGTCGGACATGATAAAATGGTATGTTCCCCCTTTGATAATTGTTGAGCTCGTTTCTGGCTACAACTCAAAAGAAATAGAAACCAAAATTATTGGCCATAATTATAGAAGATACATAAACCTATACAGAGGCCATATATTACTATTACATTTTGAAGATAGTAACTTGTTTTTGACTGAGAATGCAGCATTTATATCTAATGATACAGTGGTGCACAATAGTTTAAAACTGCGAAAACACTGAAGAAGTAACATCATCCTCATTGGTTTACTCTTACAGAAGCCTGAAGATATGTTTTACTCTAATGATTGCATTTGTGTTGGATGTATTCATGCATGGTTGAACAAAACAGTAGTACTACATAATCATGTATTATAATTGGATATATAAAATGGATTACCATTGAATTAAATTTTAGATTGTAGCTACGTTTATCGCATACTAAGCTTTTTGAGCAATTACTAACCAAACATATATTAAAGTTGGTCATTTGGATTGCAGATTTTACCAGTCAAATATGTACAAATATCCACTAGTAGTTTCCTACCTTGTATGAACTTTGAACGTAGAATTTAACTATACTAGCAAATTGATTTTTACAATGGAAGAATAGTGATTCGTATACATTACTATTTAAAAAAATTCAAAATTTTCTACTGCTATACCTTACCACATAAGAACTCTGTTTCAAGGATCTATTAATACACATACGTTTTTATGAATACAGTTGATTTTCAACATTTAACTCTGGTATATAAAGTTATTTTGTATTATCTAAATATTATAATTTTTTTCACAAATACATTTCAAATTTTAGAATTGGAGACAAATCGGGTATCAGATCTACGGAATATCCAATGGAGATCACAATATAATTCTGATCAGATATGTACCAGAGCTTCCAAGTATTTTGCTATATGATAATGTGAATATAAGATTTCAGAGGACATTAAGGCCTCAAAGATTAAACTAAAGGGAAGTTCTAAAGGAGCACATTATGTAAAACTCCCATTCCAGGAAAAATAGAAACCATCATTGATCATGCTGATTTTTCCATGAATTCACTAGAAATTTAAAAAAAATGTAAATAATCTGACCGCCAAATAGTCATGAAATGAAACACAAAGAAGAGTTACTTCAAGTCTTTAACTATATTCTACATACTTCCTAACCCGCATTCTATTTTCTATGTAGTTGACCTGTGCTACCTGTACATTGACCCTTCCTTATTATCTTATACATATAAAACCATTTGGCAAATTATAACACCGTTGACAACAACAACATATGCCTATATTCAAACATTTTGCTCTTGCTTCTTTCACGCGTTGGACAGTTCAATACAGATCCACAATATATTGTTGAAATTTTTTTGCTCACAAACCGGTATATGTCATGTCGCAATCTACCAATTCAGAAATAAATTTGCAAATTTGATATTCCTATCATTTTTCTTTTTACCAAAAGAACTTATGGTTTTTCCATTTTGTAGAAATGACGAGCAAGATATGTTCAACATAATTGGATCAATGTTTCTACCTATAGTTTTTTTGGGCCTTAATAATTGCACAACAATCTATTAACTAATCGTAAAGCAGAAGAATTTAAAGCTCTCTTATTAATTATATGAATTTTCTCCTCTCTCCTTAATTCTCTCCAGATATTTTATTACATCCTTACAGTTTATTGTTATTATATTATGACAATGTTTCTATTAGTTCTCTCTTATATCATTAAAATTTAATACTAATTTTTACAATTATTTACAAATTTCTTTCAAGTTTTTTTTTCCCTTTTACGCTTAAGTCTATATATATTAAATTTAGTTAGGTGAAAATTTAAGTTTTTTAAATAAATATAATTAAAGAGTATTCATTAATTGATTTATAAATTTTGAAAAATAATGATTTGATATGCATACTGCTTTCATATTTACAAAAAATGGTAAAATAATTTTTTATTCAAGTCCACATAGTCTTTCCACAATTATATACAAATTATTACAATGTTCTACTAATATTCTCTCCTATTATTTTGCATTTAAATAACAACATTCAATAATTTTTACAGTTATTTACGGATTTCTCCCAATTTTTCCAATATTATTCTACATTCAAGTCCATGTATCTGAATTTATTAATTGATCTTGATTTAAACTTTTTAAATAAATCCAATTAACAAATATTTATTAATTGATCTAATAAATCACAAAAAATGATAATTCAATGTATATACCGCATTTGTACTGATATAAATGGTAAAATTATTTTTTTCATTCAAGTCCGTATAATATAATATTTTCATAATTATATACAAAATTATCTTTTGATACTTTTACATTTTTCTATATTTAAGTTCATAAAAAAAAATCTTTCTAAATTTAGTTATTTAATACAAAGAAAATATGCATAGGTTTTTCTTTCTAAAGTTAGTTATTTAATACAAAGAAATATATACATATTTTTTTCTTTCAAAAGTTGTTATTTCATTTCAGACCAATATGTACAAAAAAAATCTTTCCAAAATCGGTACATGCATGATTACAAGCATATAATGTTTTTCCTTCTTAAATTTGGTACATCAAATGGAATTTTTATCATTATTCAATTATATTTGTGAAGAATAACGTTACAATCAATGATAAGTGTTGAATGTTTGTATTCTGTAATATTGAAAAAAGAATAAATATCTCCAATCAGTATGTTTTGTACAAAAAGTTACAACTTAATTATTTTATAAAAATATATAACCCATTTATTTATGAAATTTTATAAAAATATTAATTTCAAAATTTATTGAGAATGTTTATTTTTATTTATTTGATTAGTAAATAGTGACCCCTAACTCATTTGTATCAACCAAAATGATAATTTAATTTTTATTAAAATGTAAAAGTATACGAATCTCATTACAAAAACACACACTTATGATATAGCGATTTCAATTTATAATTCATTTATCTTAACAAATTGATCAGATATTGCATAATAAATTCTATTCTTCAAAAATAGTTATAATATTATTTTCTACAACATGTCGTGTGCAACGCACGGGTTACACACTAGTTATACCAATAGTAGCAGCAGAGCAGGCAGTTATGTACGGAGAAAAGTATGCTGGAATGTAACTTCATGGGATTACTCTTTTGCGCAGGTATCAACAAACTAGTCAATTGAATTGTTAGTTCATAAAATATACCGAAAAGCATGCTACACTATGCAGATTCAGTTATATCCAGGTGCTTCAGGAATCCTGTTACATTTACATCAGCATATAAATGTATTATTAGTCGGTTTAATTTAATCTGCCAGTTTGGAAAGACATAAAACGAATTTAAAAGAGTTAGCAAACTTTATATTGCGCATAAAGGCTCATACCGTTCGTTAATTATTTCCGATAATTAGTTTGAAGCCAATCATTATTATATTCCAATAATTAGTTTGAAAGCAATCCTCGTTATATTTCAATAGCTAGTTTTAAAGACAACACATTTTCTCAAATTAGCTCATATACAAAGATTATCCTAACTAGTATTCTAGTAAACATGCATATTGTCACTTGTTATATTGGGGAAAAAATGACTTGAACATTAAAGACCACCACCCTGAAGTTTGGATCGGATCAAAACAGTCAACTAAGTCAAATAAATGTATCTTTTGGTCAAGATCAACTAACAGAGTGATGTGCACGTAAATGTGCATATATTTACATCCATATTTTATCTCTTTTTATTTAAATAAACATTATATTTGGGTATTTTAACATGTTTAAAACCAAAATTCAATTATTTTCAAATCATCATATTTTCATCTTCATTTGGGGCAAAATGGTCACTTTTGTGCATATGTCAATTTAAGAATTTTTACTTGGACATTTTTTGATAATTTTTATAGAGATTTGAATGCATATGAAAGAGGCTTATATGAAAATACATGCATGTACAAATGAAATACAAAGGAATGAAGAGGAAATAATTCAAGTTCAGAATCATGGAGGACTCACCCACTTACTTAAATATACAATTATGACCTAATGGACAACTAAGTGGAGGTTAAATCTTCATGCACAACAAATGATGAATTAATTGATGGCTAATGGTTACTTGGTGGGCACACTTCCTAAAGGGCATTTTAGGAAGCCCCCTATAATAGAATTAGGCTTTTATGCATGTATATATAGCCCTCTTATGTACATGAAATCATATTCTACTCTTCCATATTTTGTTAGGAAATTAAGAGAGTAAGTTGTAAATAAAAATCAAGGTGAAATAAAAATGTCTTCCAAGCCTCTTTCTTCTTTCATTTCTACATGTTTTTCTTCGTTTTATTGTTAATGTTTATTTCTATGCTCACTTTCTCTTTATGTTCATAGCTTAGATTTACATTCATACAGGTAGTGTAGTTTATATTTTTATGCAAGTAGTTAGTAGCTAATCTCTTTTGCTTTCTTTGTTTATTTTCTATTTTTTTCTCTTTTTAATGTTAAAATTTACTTGTGTTGCTTCAATGCCACAAAAGAGTAGCTAAACCCCTTCAATTTAGGGGTAATGAAGCTTTCAAATATTATGTAATTTCAACATTTCTATGATTTATGATCTCATTTGATTTGTACTTCATGAAGTAAATTTTAATGTAAGTTTATACAAGTGTGTTTGATAGCTTATATTGCTTATGCAAATGAGCTATTCTTATTCAATATAAACACAATTTACATCATCATTTGCTAATTAATTTTGATTTTGAAATGAAAGTAAAAATGAAATTTAATGATCTATATTACTAGTTACAATAACAAATAGATTATGCTTAAAATAGCTTTTGCTTTGGCTTCATTTTCATGAGAATTATAAGTGGTTAATTGTTGTATTATAGTTTGATGGTTTGAGTTATGCTAATTAATAACATAAACAAAGCATACTTATGATAAATATAATAATTATTTCACTTAATATCAAAGCTATAGATCATAAATTATTGTTTGTTGATTTACAGAAAAATATGAGAGTGGATTTATACCTAAATTGTTCTTTAGTTCAATAGTTTTTTAATCACATTTCATTTCTAGTTCTAGCTTCATTATGTTTCTAGTTAACAATTTCTTCTCCATTTGGTCTACTTTGATTGAATAGATTTTTAAACTCTAACAATTCTCTGCGGATCGACCCCTATTCGTCACGTACTACGATAGTTCGTCGTGCGCTTGCAATAAATTTAATTCGAAATTAATATACTATTTTGTAAACCGATAGAAAATTAGTTAACAAGTTTTTGGCGCCGTTGTCGAGGAGTTGTTCAAATTTTAAATTTTTATTCTGCGAATTATTTTTCTTTGTTTGATTTTTGTGCGATTTTGATTGTGTGTGTGTGTTTGCATTAAAAAAAAGTGTTTGTTTGATTTTTAGGTGCATTACGTTTGTGTGCTAGTTTTTCTTATTTGATTAGCATTTGCATTTCATATTTTGAAAAAAAACAACTTCCATTGAAGAAAAAAATTTATTCAAATTTCACATACACTTGCATTTACATATTTTTACATTTACATTCTTTTTTCTTTCTTTCATTCCTTTTTCTTTTTTCATCTTTACATTGCACTGTGCATTCACGTCTCTGTTTACTATTCTCTGCACAGTGATACAGATTCCAACCTAAACACACATTCATCTCCAACCTAAACACACATTGCCTTTATCTCCTCTACTACAACTCATTCCACTAAATCACAGCAATAAGCCTTGCAAGTTGCAACCAGAGCATCAGCAAT
Source organism: Allium cepa (assembly GCA_030765085.1). Lineage (NCBI taxonomy): Eukaryota > Viridiplantae > Streptophyta > Magnoliopsida > Asparagales > Amaryllidaceae > Allium > Allium cepa. The sequence goes on from CM060928.1 coordinate 596,920,404, forward strand.
GCCAAACCATACTACACCATAAATAAACAACTTCCAACCATCATCCTCTTTACAACCTCCATTCACTACAGCTTCACAGTTTCCTCACCATTCAGCAACTTCCTTACATCTCACATATCACCACCCCTAACTATACAGTGCCTGCCTGTCCTATACAGTTCATTTGAACCCAAGTCTTCACTTTCTACAACAATCCAACATCACTACTCCTCCTACCCAGTGACAACCTACACCCTACCATCAATTATACAAATGCTGCTCTGCCTATAATACATCATCACTGCCTGGCCAACATTCCCACAACTCCCTTCATCACAGTCATCATTCTCACTATTTACCATAATTTCTACTCCACATCATTTTCATACTCCACTACCACAATACAAACACCTCAAACTCCTAAAAACCATCGTCTCCTTCATACAGTCCCCCACTGTAATTCTCAAATCCATCACCTTCACTACCAGAAGCTCATCATCACTTCCTAATTCAATCACCTATCCCCAAACCTTAGCCAATCGCAACCTCTCACCACCAAACAATACTCACCTGAAACATTGCCGCCCTGTTAATTCATCACCATTAACCTCCACAACCATCGCAGCTGAACTCAGACCTCACCAGCAATCGTCGAACACATCTGCAATCTCCTCAGTCACTTCACCTACACTTCTACATCACACTATCAGTGTGCAACTGCCCAAACTTGGTTCATCTCCACGCAACTCCATCACAGCAAACCCGAACTACCCTTATCCATCTTCTGCGAGTTCAACCTGAAATACAAACAGCACTAATCGCACACTACCTATCACTCAAAACAGCTTGCAACAACATTCAAACAATCAACAGTGAACGAATAACCCAATTCCCGAACCACTGTCAGCCACAACAGTCGAACTCCTCACCATCACACAAAAATCGAACACGCGTTATTGCTTCAAACTCAAGCAAATTCGCCCAAGTACCCAAAGGCTTCGACAACCCCACAAAAAAAGTGCTATCTGCTACCCACACGAACCCACAATGGCCTGAATATCTACTACCCACTCGAACCCGAAAGCGCTGCAATCTCCTTTTTCAGTGACGAACAAGCAATCGCAATTTCCTTTTTAATTTGATTTTGGGTATTTCGTTTTGAATTTTTTTTATTGCAATGGATTAGAGGGAGAAAACGAAACAGCAGATTTCATTTTTTTAGAGGGAAGGGGATCGCAAAACATTTTTTTTGTGGGCCAGGGTATAAATTTTAGTTGGTGGGCCTGAGTAACCTTCCTGTGATTTTCTTTTGTTTGGTATTAATTTTGTTTTATTAAATTGTTTTTAGTCTTGTTTCCAAACAAAACAAAAAAAAAAAACAAAAACCAGAGAGATTTCGTTTTCGTTTTCGTTTAGAAAGAACTAAAAAAAAAGAGTTTGTTTTGTGTTGTCTTTTGTTTTTCCAATTTGTCAAATTTTGTTTTTGTTTGTTTGCTTTTTAGTTTTATTTGATACACACACACATATATATATATTGTTTTTTTAGGTTACCTGAGCAGAAAATAAAGAAGAATCGCTTTGCTAAAAAAATTGCCGCTAAAAAAAATTGCTAATAATTCTGCACGCTTTTGTTATCGTGCTTTCATCCTTTGTTTTTATTTGCTTACATTGTTGGTTGCTTGCATTTGTATATATATACACACACACACAATTTCAAATTCCAAAAGCAAATATCATTTTAGTTGCATTGTAAATTCACGTTTAATTTCGGCTTTGCATTCATCTCATCTTATTTTCATTTCTAAGGGCAATACCCCAATTCACATAAGATGAGGGATTTCATCACCCTTTCTTTAGCCCACAAACGCATTTCATCGTAGAATTTGACTAATAATAAAGTTTTGAAGTTGGACCTAAGGGTGTCACGAGCTCACGTAGGGATTAATTGCATCTTCACAATTGTTTTGTTTGAACAATTTTATTTCTTGGTGTCTAGGCTACGGCAGATGATAACCATTTATAAATATTATAGTGATTCGTAAGTATAATAGTGGTTGTTCCTCTAAGGTGCTTAAACCTTTGGTGCATTGCTACGGTGATTCGTGGTGCACAGACAACCCCTGCCCGTTACCTGGCTGAGAAATATTTTTGTTGATTTAAGACAAAGCGTGATTATACAATTTTGGGTTAGGAGCCCCTAAGGACAGAGAATCGTAATTAAGTCATTTGCATTCATTTAGTTGCATTAGTTCATGCATATTTAAAAAAACAAAAAACTCAAAAATCCAAAAAAAATTGTAAATTTTTACTTAACTTAGTATTTAATTCAAAAAAAATCCTTTTTTTCCTTTGAAAATTTTCAATCAAAAAAATATAAAATCTTTTCAAAAAGAAAAAAATTTGAAAACTCAAAAAAAAAAATCAATTTCCTTTTCTAAAAAAACGAAAAAAATATCCTTTTGGTAAATATTTGAAAATTCAAAAAAGTAAAAAAAATACAATAAAAAAACATATAAAAAATTTTGAAAAACAAAAATTAAACTTTTCTTTTGAAAATAAATCTCACATGGTAAATAGTTTTCTTCCTTGTAAATAAAAGACAAAATCAAAAAACAAAAACAAGTTTACAAATCTTCTTTCATTATCTAAACTCGATTCTAACTCCTTTCTCTTCTCGACTTTCACTTGTGCATGAATACTTGGACTCGTGACACAACAATAAATCGTTGCACTCGCGACTCAACAACTAACTGTTTAACTCGAATAGACGATCCTTTTGAAAATGGCGAACGAAATTGCCCCTCTAACTCTTATGGATAAATCTTTCCCAATAGAGTTTCTATTCCATCTTGCATCGCGTTACCCCCTAGGGGTAACCATTTCAAAATCCACTCGAACTATATTGCCACACTTCCGAAATTTGGCAATTTTCGAGCACGATGACCCATACATCTTTTTGACTAAATTCGAACAAGTTTGTGCAACCATTAAACTCCAACAACTTTCCGATGACAGAATCAAACTTCGATTAACCCCATTTACTCTTACGGATTGCGCCGAAAAATGGTTGTACAGCTTACCATCGAACTCGATTAAAACTTGGAATGAATTTGGTGAAAGCTTTCTTAAAAAAGTTCTACCCTTTGGAAAAAACGAGTAGAATTCAAAACGAAATTGTAAATTTTCATCAATTCAAGGGAGAACCGTTTGGAAAATATTTTGAAAGATTCAAAAAGCTTTCGATAAATGTCCACACCATAACATTTAAAAATGGACAATTTGCCAAATCTTATACGATGGACTCAAAAAAAGCTCATAAACAATGCTCAAATTAATGTGTCAAGGCAACTTTCTTGCCCAACATCACGACGATGCTTGGAAATTTCTTGAAAACCTCGCCGAATAGTAGTCCCAATGGGAACGTTCGAACGAAAAATAAATTTACTCACGATCGAGTGCAAACTCGATAGGATCTTCATTTTCTTTGGAAGCTAAGATCGATGCAATGATTAAAAAATTTGATAACGTTTTCTCAACGAATCAAATGAATCAAGCTTCCAAACCGATGTGTTATAAATGCAACGATACTAATCATATAGCTGATCAGTGTCCCAATTCTGTCGAACAAATCAATGCTTTCAGCAAAAAAACGACCCGTTTTCTCTAACTTTCAACCTTAGGTGGAGAAATCATCCGAATTTTGCGTGGAACCAAAACAATCCCAATATGAATACGATTCGTCCCAATTTTCAAGCATTCCCGAATAATGCTTCGAATTCTCCCTTTCAGCCCAACAATTTTCAACCAAACTTTGCGGATCCGTCCCATGGTCAACCACAATAATCAAATTTTCAACCAAATTCTGCTTATCCTCCTCAAGACGATAAACCTTTAACTTCGCTTGAGAAAACTCTTGAAACGTTAGCTAAGGCAACTACTCAAAGCCTTCAATCAAACAATAGTTTGCAAAATTTATTGACTTCATATATGTAAACACAAACCAATCGATTGCAAAACTCGAAATGCAAATGAGTCAATAAGCCACTTCTGTAAGTGAATGCGAACGTGGAACATTCCCAAGCCAGCCTCTTCCAAATCCCAGAAATCAAAACGCAAACTCAAATCAAGCCCATATTGTTCAAGATAGCAACATCACCCAATTGAATGCTATTACAACTCTCCATTCTGGTAAACAAATTGATAATCGAGTCATTAACCCAAACAATTTACCGAAAACCTCTCTCGACACTTCTAAAACAACGAATGAATCTGAACAGAACGTGGAGCCAAATGTTAAATCGAATTCCAATCAAAAATCTTCTTCTTTTACTCGAGTAGACCCACCAACCGACCATCGTGTTCTATTTCCACATCATCTTCGACCAAAGAAACACTCGGCTCAAATGGAAAAGATGTTGGAAATTTTTAAACAAGTCAAAGTTAACATTCCGCTTCTTAACATCATTCCACAAGCCCCCACTTACGCGAAATTTCTTAAGGACTTGTGTACCCAAAAGTGACACACTCAAGTGCCCAAAAAAGTCTTCTTAGCTGCCAGTTTGAGTGAAGTCTTGTCCTAATCCATGCCCGTTAAATACAAAGATCCTGGATGCCCTACGATTTCGTGTATAGTTAGAGACAAGATGATTACCAAATGTTTTATTGACTTACGCACAAATATCGATTTGATTCCATACTCCGTGTACGAACAATTAGGCTTAGGTGAGCTCAAACTCACAAAAGTTACACTTCAATTTGCCGATCGTTCGATTAAGAACCCCGTGGGACAAATCGAGGACGTGCTCAGTCGAGTATGGCAATTTATATTCCCTGTTGACTTTATCGTTCTCGAAACATAAACCATGACAAACCCAACGAGTCAAATCCCTTTGATTTTGGCCGACAATTCTTAGCCACCTCCAATGCCTTAATCAATTGTCGTAACGATTCGATGAAAATCTCTTGGAAACATGACTTTGGATCTTAATATTTTCAATCTTAAAAGCCAATCAAACGAACGCCGTGACCAAACATTGAAGTTAGTGCCATTCACGAAAACTTTAAAAACGAAACACTACATCTTAATGATGAACACAAGGCCGGGTATGAAAAATTGTTTCACGAAATTCCAAACGAGATTGAATACACTCTTCCCTTTGAACCGCTTCAAGTTGAGCCTGAATCTTAACCTAACTCTTTGGTCAAAAAACTACCAAAATTGGACCTCAAACCACTTCCCGACCACCTTAAGTATGCATACTTAAGTGAAGACGAAACGTTTCCCATCATAATTTCTGCAACTCTCTCTCTTGATCATGAAACCTCGTTACGCTCTATTCTTTCGAAAAACAGAGAAGCAATTGGATGGTCGATTTCCAATATAAAGGGAATTAGTCCCGCTCTTGTTCAACATCGCATCCATTTAATCGAGGATGCCAAGCCTACTCGTGATGCGCAGCGAAGGCTTAATCCAAAAATGAAAGATGCGGCGCGTGATGAAATTATTTAACTTCTCGATAATGGAATCATTTACCCAATCTCTGATTGTTCATGGGTTAGTTCAATTCACATTGTACCGAAAAAGTCTGGGCTAACCATTGTCAAGAACGATTCAAACGAACTTATTCCAACTCGTACTCAAACGGATTGGCGTGTTCTCATTGACTATCGAAAATTAAATGTCGCAACACGAAAGGATCAATTCCCCCTTCCTTTCATTGACCAAATGCTCAAACGTTTAGCCACGAATTTTACTGTTTCCTTAATGGTTATTTTGGCTGTAACCAAATTCCAATCGCTTCCGAAGATCAAGAGAAAATGACTTTTGCATGTCCATTCTGAACCTTTGCTTATAGACGTATGCCATTCGGACTTTGTAACGCTCCTGCGACTTTCCAACGATGCATGGTTAGCATCTTTTCCGACATGATTGAATGCTTTCTAGAAGTTTTATAGACGATTTTTCTATCTTTGGCGATTCTTTTTCCCAATGTTTACGTTACCTCAAGTTGGTTCTGAATGGTTCTGAATTGATGTAAAGAAAAACATTTGACTTTGAATTGGGAAAAATGCCACTTTATGGTCAAACAAGGCACAGTCCTTGGATATATCATCTCAAATAAAGGCATTGAGGTAGACAAAGCAAAAATCGATGTCATTGCAAATCTACCCATTCCCATATCTATTAAGGTCATTCGATCGTTTCTAGGACACGCTGGTTTTTACCGATGTTTTGTGAAAGACTTTAGCAAAGTCGTTTGTCCTTTGACGACTCTTCTTGGAATAGACGTCCCTTTCGATTTTAACTCTGATTGTATCTCTTCGTTTGAACGTCTTAAGAGGGAACTCATTTCTGCCCCAATCATTTGCGCACCCAATTAGGATCTTCCTTTTGAATTAATGTGTGATGCTTCGAACTTTACCGTTGGTGCTGTCTTAGGACAACGCATCAACAAGATCCTTCATGTCATTTACTAAGCAAGTATGGCTTTGAATAATGCTCAACCCAACTACACAACAATCGAAAAAGAACTTCTAGCTGTCATTTTCACGCTCGAAAAGTTTCGACCTTACTTGGTAGGTTCACACATTACGGTCTGCACTGACCATTCTGCGCTTCGATATCTCTGTGCTAAAAATGATGCTAATCATGTTTGATTCTTTAGATTCTTTTAATTCAAGAGTTTGATCTTACAATCAAGGACAAAAAAGGATCCGATAATGTCCTAGCCGATCACTTGTCTCGTCTTCCGAACGCACTATCTTCTTTGCCCATCAATGAAAACTTCCCCGATGAACAACTTCTTTCAATTTGTTTCGACCCATGGTACACTGATATAGTAAACTACATAGTCAATAAAGAAACTCCCTCATTATGGTCCAAAAAAGACAAATGCAAATCATGTCCCCAGTATTGGAACGATCCATACTTGTTCAAATATTGTCCTGACCAAATCATCCGACGTTGCATTTCGGATAATGAGACAAGCAGTGTTCTTTCGTTCTGCCACGATCAAGCCTGTGGTGGACATTTCGGTCCTCGAAAAACTGTGAAAAAGTGCTTCAGTGTGGTTCCTATTGGCCTTCTCTTTTCAAAGACACGTTTGAATTTTGTAGAACTTGAGATCGATGTCAAATGCTGGGACGAATTTCTCGACGAGATATGATGCCTCTAAACCCCTTTCTTACGATCGAAACCTTTGATGTATAGAGTATCAACTTTATGGGACTTTTTCCCAATTCTTTTGAAAACTTATATATCCTTCTCTCTGTCGATTACTTTTCGAAATGGTTCAAAGCCGTTCCTTGCAAAACCAATGACCATAGAATTATTGTGAAATTTCTCAAGGAAAACATCTTTTCGACATTCGACACACCTTGCAAAATAATCAGTGATAACGAAACCCATTTTTACAACTGTTCTTTTGAAACTTTAATAAGAAAATAATCGATAACCCATAAGTTATCCACTCCATATCATCCTCAGACTAGCGGCCAAGTTGAAGTTTCAAATCGACAAATAAAACAAATCTTGGAGAAAACCGTCGATAAAAATTGAAGAGGTTGGTCTCAAAAAATGACCGACGCGCTTTGGGCTTACCGTACTGCTTTTGAAACAAACCTTACGATGTCCCTATTTTGTTTAGTTTACGGTAAAGCTTGCCATTTACCCGTTGAAATCCAAAACAAAGCGCTGTGGGCAATTAAGAACTTAAACTTTGATCTTGAGAAAGATGGCGAAAATCGAAAACTATAACTCAACGAATGTTGGGGGCGTTTTCACCACCACCAAGCCAAGGGCACGACTGGACCAGATCCCATCTCCAAGCCCCCATCACGAAATCAAAGCCCTGGAAAGTACCACCGGACCGGCTCCACATCATTCCTGCCGAACCACCCACCTACTGAGCACGGCCGAATCGCACTACCGAACCAACTTGCCACCGGTTCAAACCCACCGCCGAACCAATCTCCTACCACCGAACCAACCTCCACCGGACCAGACCCTATCTCCATGCTACCACCGAACCAGCCTCCTACCGAACCAACACCCAAGACCATCTACCACCGATCCAAGATCCATCCACCCATCACTGATCCATGTTACCACCGACCCATGCTGCTACCGGTCCAACTCCATCTACCACTACCGAACCAACATAAGGATGGAATACCGGACCGACACTACCAGGCCAGATTGCACTAGCCCAGGCCCGCCAGCAGCTATATACATCCAAGACCCCTGCCCCCAGCCTCACTCTATAAATAGAGGGGCAGGGGTACAACAATGGCAGACAAGTTTGAGAGCTCAAGCACGGAAGGAACTTTCAAACAACTTTCATATACTTGTATACAAAGCTTTGTACTTGTAATCTGAAAGAAAAAGGAGAATAACATATAAAGTGGACGTAGGCACGTTCTGGCCGAACCACTATAAATCTGTGTGTCTTTTACAATTTAGTCCCTGTTTTTCATATATTTGCATAAATAACCCAAATCACTAGAAACAACATAAAATCGACTAATTCATACGACTTGGAGGTGTTTGCCCATTTTTTGTGCAAACATTTTTGGTGCTTTCACTAAGAGCCGAGCTAAAAGCTACAGCTTCTCCTACTCAACCTTCTTCCTCACAGCATCGTTCCTCGCTCCGACAACATGACTTCCAGGCATAGGAGAGATGTTAATAAGGGAAAGAACGTCACAACTAGCAGTATCCCAGATCCAGCGGCCCCGAATCAAGAGAATCATCCCATTTTAACAGCAATACCAGATGAAAATCAGGCAAATCCAACAGCCCCCGCCGCGGAACAACCAATTACTAGGACAGGTCTAGACAGGGTTGTGGCTGAAGTAACTAACCACTTCGCATCTCAACAAGAAGCCTTGGTGGACCAACTCATGTCACGCCTGAGGGATGCTGAAGAATCCAACCACAACACCGAATCATGGGGCGAGTCCCAATCTGGAGGATCTAGAAGGCGACAAAGACCTTTCTTCTTCGAAGAGGTTAACAACAGAAACAGCCATGGTAGGAGCCGAGCCCAGTCTCATCCCGAAGTCCGACCCGAGGAAACACTTGGAGCCGAACCTAACGGGGGAGGTGCCAGGCAAGGGTCGGATGTAGCTGAGCCTGTCATGCTACCTAACCATGAAAACACCAGTAGACGGGGCCGAGCTGGAGTCCAGCCCGAAGTTGGACCCGAGGAAGCGCTGAGAACAGAACCCAGCAGGGGAAGATCAAGGCAAGGGCCAACTATGGCTGACCCCAGCATGCCCCCAGAAGAGCAGAGACAGCCTTTGGAAAATGTTAGGAGTGACAGACGATACCATCCCTACAAGTCATCTGGACGGAATCAATCCCGCAGGGAAGAACCAAGCTCATTTTTGTCCGCTCCAAGTTCTGATGAAAGGATGGCGCGATTGTTCAGAGAGTACATCCAATGGGAGCAAAGGGATCGGGGGATAGGTGCTAGGGTAACCAACCCCTTCACCCGCAATATTGAAACTACTATCACCCCCCGAGAATGGAAAATGCCAACGATGGAACCTTACAAGAGAACCTCTGACCCCATCGTACACATACAGAGGTACACCCAACATATGCTCATGAGCGGAGCAACAGAGGGAGTGTTGTGTAAATGCTTCCCACTATTCTTGGCAGACCTAGCTACCTCCTGGTTCTGCCACCTACCCCAAGGGTCCGTCAGCTCATGGGAAATGTTGAAAGAAAAGTTCATCAGTCAGTTCCGCATTCATGTGGAGCAACCCAAGGACGCTTATTCCTTATCTAATATCAAACAGAAACCCGGAGAGACATTGCAACAATATCTAACCCGATTCAACGCCGCGGCAACCGCAGTCTAAGATGCCGACGAGAAACTTATCCTAATGGCCCTTTGCAGTGGTGTACATCCAGATACTAAATTTGCTAGAAGACTAACCAAAGAAAAACCAGCTACTTTACCTGATTTCTTCCATGAAGCTGGAAAGTATATGAGACTTGAGGACGCTGCCACTGAGAGGCAATCAGGGCAACAGGCTAAGACGACTACAGACAGGTTCCCCGCTGCAGCAAAGGATGTTCGAAGAAATGACTCTAGAGACAATGCTGGGGGCAAAAAGGGAGAAAAGCGCTTATATCGACCAGGACCAAGATTTGACTCTTACATTCCTTTGAATGAAACGATCGAAAACATCTTCCTAGCCACTCAAGACGAAGTTAGATACAAGCGCCCCCCGCACAAGAAGGAGTCAGATAGCGCACTCAAATCTGGAAAGTTCTGCCGCTTCCACGAATCCCACGGACATGATACCAATGAATGCCACCATCTCCGGGACTTGATTGAAGAGCACATTAGAAGGAGGAGACTGGAGCGCTATGTAAAAGGCCAGAACAGGACTTCGACTCCTGCCAATGAGAATCCTGGATTGCCCCCCCAGAAGCAGGCGGGGGAAATCGCAACACCAGCGGCTCTAGTCAAGAGAAGATAGTGGTCCACACCATATCAGGAGGACCGCACATCGCCGACAGAAGCTGGGCGGAGATGGAAAGATACGGTAAGTCACCGAGGAACGCTGAAGGCTGCGTTAATTCTGTTATGGAAGAACGCCACCCGAAACGGGAAGAGAATAACGACATCACATTCCCGTACATGGATCCTATGGTCATCTCTACCTGGTTCGGACCAGCCAAAATTTTCCGAATTTTAATAGACACTGGAAGCTCGATGAATACCCTATTCAAGCATGCTTTCGACAAAATGAAGCTATCAATGAAAGATGTGTCTCCCTGCAACAAACCACTACATGGTTTCACTGGAGATGCGAAGATGCCCCTCGGGAAACTGGACCTTTTTGTTGAAATAGGAAGCCATCCTCGCTCCGCTGTGCGAAAACAAACGTTTGTGCTAATAGAAAGCCATTCGGCCTACAGCGCCTTTTTGGGAAGACCAGCCTTGTCCGACTTCCAAATCGTCCTAGCCCCGTGGTGCCTGAAGATGAAATTTCCAACCGATAACGGAATAGGAGAAGTAGAGGGAGATCAAGGCGCTGCTCGAGACTGCTATGTAACTGAACTTCTCAATAACCGCAGAAAAGATAAAGGGAAAAATGCAGAGACTACTCTTTGCATGAAAAGCTTGGAAGCATAGCAACTAAAGAAAGCCCCTCCTCTTCGATATACCAGTGATCCTTTCAACGAATTGGACCCCAGGGACAAAGAGGAGGAGGCCACCGCCGAGCCTGCAGAGGCTATGGAATTCGTATCTGTAGACAAACACGACCCAAGTAGACTGCTGAGAGTCGGGTCTCAGTTAAAAAGAGAATTAAAGAATCAACTCATTGATTTTCTTCGTCGCAACATGGATGTATTTGCATGGACGCACGCTGACATGACGGGAATCTCCCCAGACGTAGCATGCCACATGCTGAACATAGATCCCACCAAGGTGCCAGTGAAGCAGAAAAAGAGGAGCATGGGGGCAGAACGATCAGCAGCCCTCGAGGAAGAAGTAAAGAACTTACTTGCCAATGACTTCATACGTGAAGCCATCTACCCAGAATGGATCGCCAACCCGGTCCTGGTGAATAAAGCTAATGGGAAGTGGCGAACATGCATCGATTTCTCCAACTTAAATGACGCTTGCCCGAAAGACTGCTTTCCACTCCCCCGAATTGACCAACTCGTAGACAGCACAGCCAGACACGAACTCTTATCCTTTATGGATGCATACTCAGGATATAACCAGATCCCTATGCACGCCCCCGATCAAGACCACACTAGCTTCATCACTGACCGAGGATTCTACTTTTACAGGGTAATGCCATTTGGACTTAAAAACGCCGGAGCTACTTATCAGCGCCTCGTCAACAAGATGTTTACAGAACTGATAGGGCGATCTATGGAAGTTTATGTGGATGACATGCTGGTAAAATCGAGGAAAGCCAACGACCATATAAACCATCTGGACGAAATGTTTCAAGTACTTCGCCAATATGGAATGAAACCGAACCCTCTAAAGTGCTCCTTCGGAGTATCATCGGGAAAGTTCTTGGGATTCATCGTTCATGCCAGGGGGATTGAAGCAAACCCCGAACAAGTTCGGGCTTTGCAAGATATCAAGATACCATCCACTCGAGGAGAGATGCAAAGCCTAAACGGAAAAGAGGCCGCTCTAAGTAGGTTCATCTCTAAAGCAACCGAAAAATGCATCCCTTTCTTCGAAGCTCTAAAGAAAGACAAAAGAAAGTTCGAATGGACAAACGAATGCTCGACAGCCTTCCTTAACTTAGTCGGACACCTCCAGAGACCACCGGTGCTCTCAACTCCTAATGAAGGCGAGAAACTATACCTATACCTTTCTGTATCGTCTCACGCTTTGAGCGCCGCTTTGGTGAGAGAAGACAACCGCACGCAACGCCCGGTATACTTTGTAAGCAAGAGGTTTACGGGGGCAGAAGCCAGATATCCCAAACTTGAGAAACTGGCATACTGTTTACTAATCACGTCACGAAAACTGCGACACTACATCCAGTCTCATTCCATCAGAGTTCTAACCGATCAACCGCTAAGGCAGGTGCTCCATCGTCCCGACACTTCCGGACGACTCCTCAAATGGTGCATTGAACTGAGTCAATATGATATCACCTACCATCCTCGCACCGCCATCAAGGGGCAAGCCATGGCTGATTTCATTGCCGAATTCACTACTAATGAAGGTAAGGACCAATCTGAAATAGCATAAGATATCAAGTGGAATCTCTTCGTAGATGGGGCGTCAAACGAACAAGGCTCGGGGGCAGGTGTTGTGATAATCACCCCCAGGGGAAGGAAGCTGCACTACGCCCTAAGGTTGGAATTCGCTGCCACCAACAATGACGCAGAATACGAAGCGGTGATAGCTAGATTAGAACTGGCCTTGGAGATTGGATTCGGCTATTTATGTCTCCATAGTGATTCTCAACTCATTGTAAATCAAATACTGGGAGACTTCCAGACTCGAGGAGAACGACTTACAACATATCTGAAAAAGACCAAACTGCTGCTCAATCAATTGAATCACTATCTAATCAAACACATTCCTCGGGAAGAGAATCAAGAGGCCGACGAACTAGCAAAGCAAGCTAGTATGAAGAACATCACTATTTTAGGAGCATTAACCATCTCGAAACAGCTGGCACCAAGTTTTGAGCAAGTGAATCTAATAGATGCGATCGACGAAGAAACCTGGATGACTCCTATCCGGAAATATTTACAAGATGGCACACTGCCCGACAGGCGTAACGAAATCAAGAAAATCTTAAGGAAAGCTTCCCGCTATACATTACAAGAAGGCATCCTCTATCGGCGCGGCTTCTCTAATCCCTTATTAAGGTGTATCGCTGAAAGGGACGCCAGGGAAGTCTTATCCAACATCCATCAAGGAAGTTGCGGAGATCACACTGGAGGGCAGACTCTGGCAAAGAAGATACTCCGATATGGATATTACTGGCCCACTTTAAACAGAGATGCCTTGGACTTCGTCAAGAAATGCGACAGATGTCAGAAATTTGCCAAGATTCCTCGACTTCCCACGAATGAGATTACTCAAATGACCAGCCCTTGGCCCTTTGCAGTATGGGGAATTGACTTAATTGGCGAACTGCCAGCAGGCCGAGGCGGTGCCAAATATGCTATAGTGGAGGTACGGAGTCCCACTCAAGATCATATCAGACAACGGACTTCAATTTGACAACGAAAAATTCGCTGATTGGTGCCAAGAGCACGGAATTCACAAAAGCTTCTCATCTGTAGCTTATCCTCAAGCAAATTGACAAGTCGAAGCTGTCAACAAGATTCTCAAAACCTTAATCAAGAAGAAACATGAAAGGTCGAAAGGCGCTTGGGTGGACGAACTTCCTACGGCACTTTGGGCCTATCGCACATCTTACAAAACTTCAACAGGGCATACCCCTTTCTCTTTGGCATATGGATCGAAGGCCATGCTCCCAGTTGAAACTATAGTGCCCTCTCACCGTAGGATTCACTATAACCCGGAAGAGAACGAAGAACTCCTCCTCACGTCTTTGGATCTAATTGAGGAGAGAAGAAACGATGCAGCACTCAAAGCAGCGGCGCATAAGCAAAAAGTTGCAGCACAATACAACTCCAAAGTCAAGCACCGCAGCTTACAGGAAGGAGATCTCGTCCTCAAGCGGATCTTCCCGCGCCCCGGAGCGCTAGATCCAATCTGGGACGGACCCTATGTAATCCATAAAGATCTCCACAACGGAGCTTATATTTTTTCAACAGTGGACGGAGAGGTGTTCCAGAGGGCATGGAACATCCAACACCTCCGTCGATACTTTTCTTAACTTGTACTGCCCATACGAAGTAAATTAACAAAGAGAACCAGTGGACGTAGGCATTTTCGTGCCGAACCACTTTAAAAAATCTTGTCTCTTTTTAACTTGTTTCTTTATAACTTGGCTCTTGTTAACTGTATCCTTTTCTGTTGAACAAAATTCTGTGTAATGGCACCTCCATCCAAGCCACATCAGGGCACGGCCTCATCTGGACAAGGCCTAACAGGTACTATGCAATTCTATGCACTCGCCAATGAGACACTTTTGCTCCAGCATCCCTCTGCTGCGGGTTAACTCATTGCTCGCGACTGCCCTCAAAGCCAACTGTAATGAGCCGATTATAAGCCATCAAGAAGGTCGACTATAGCCGATGGCAGCTCATTACGGCGTTCGGCTCGCCGGCAACTGTGAACCTACTTTAAGCCCCAACATAAGGTGTGGCCAGCCAGCGGTAGTTCACGGTTGACGATCGACACCCATGCTAGCCGGCCACAGTAAATCGAATAATACCCACGATTACGGGCCATAATGGCTCGGGTAGTTACTGTGCGCGATCTCGGCTCCGATATGTCTTAAGTGCGGCTGTGGTAAAAAAGATAAACTCCCCGCAGAGGCGTAAGATGGGTGACAAATGTCTCTAAGACCCACAGCTAGGGAAAGTGACTACAAAACCCGTTTGCCACGAACTTAAGCATATCGACGGCCTTCCATGACTGGAAGTTTTACTTTTCCTATATTTCCATTCTATTTAAATACTTTTCTTCTATCCTGCATAACGGTCCCCAAAGTACAGGACACTAAATGGGAGGCACTCGCTCACGAGAATCTGAGTCCACAAACTGGGTGACAAGGCACTCAGCCACATCCATGGTCAATTACCCAAGGTGTCCAAAGCTACCCCCTGCAACCAGAACATGAAGGGCGGTACTCTTTTCTCTTGTACATAATCATGTAGCTAGGACTTATTCAAACATTGCAAGATATGAAATTATATATTAAGCAAGAACTTAGCATTAAACACAATTGAATCACTAGCACATACACAGCTATATTTCTTATGCAACACATCAGAATAACAAAAGCACTCAAATATAACAGAATCTGTTTATGTTATAAAATTACAGAAAGTCATTCTTTACAAATAATATAATTACGAGTTGCATTAATGTTTTGGACTAACATAGACAGCAACCAAAATATGTGCGAGTCAAGTCAAAAAATCGGAGCTTCGCCCCCATCCCGCTAGCCCTCCGGATCTACTTAACTGCAGGATCGGAGCTCCCAGCATGATGACCAGAGGCCCCACCTGTCCAATTCAGAAAAAGAGTCCATTAAACCGAGAACGAACGATCAAGTTATGAAAAGCTAAAAAGGAAAAACTCACCAACACCCGCTTCTTGGTCCTCATCCCCCAATTGCACATCGTCTTCCTCCGCAGCAAGTAGCCGCATCCCCTCCTTCACCGCTACCTTCTCCTCCTTTGAGAACTGGGCGGTAACCATATCCATCCTGAATGCCGCTCCACCTTCCTTATCCGCATCGGCCTTGGCCTCCTCCAAAGCCCGAAGATATATCCTAGCCATGATCCGGGGATAGTCATCCATCCAGGATAGATTACCCTGCTTCCAGGTACGAAAGTACATATCCTGCAACATCTCATCCATCATCTCCTCATTCTCCTCAAACTCCCTCACCCGGGCCTCGGAGGACAGCAACTTAGCAACGACAACATCCCTCTCCTATCGATATCTCAAGCGGTCAGCCTGGAGAGTCCTCCTCATTTCCTCCATCTCTTCCTTTAGCCTGGCCTGAGCAAGCTCTGCGGCCTCAAGCCTCCCAGATAACTCCTCTACCTGCTCGAGATCCGCCATCCGAACCTCGTCCACCGTAGCAATGGCTATGTCAATCCGCTCCTTGCAGGCGGCCTCCATTTTTCGCAACTCATCCTTGCTAGCCTCCTCCATGTTTTTCTTTAGTCGTCGGGAGGCCGCCTCATACTGGGATATCTGGATAGCCTGATCGGCAAGCTGTTTGGCCTGGTCAGAAACCTGTAGCCGCAACTGGATGTTAGCACTTTCGATTTCCTCCCCAGCCCTGGCCAGTCGAGCGTGATGGTCCATTAGCCTCTTGGTTTCCTCAGCCACCCGATCGATGATTGCCTTGGCCTCATTCCCCATGGTCACAATCCGAGTAGTAAGCAAATCGAGGTCTAATGACTTAGCCTCATCAAGCACCCGTACCATGGGATTGCGGGGAAGAAGATGCTCACCCGTGACGTCATCAAAAGAGATATCCTGAAAACTCGGGTCCAGATCAAGGTGGCCGGCAAATGGGTTGCTATCCAAACCAGGACGGTCTATCGGAGTGACGGTTGGATTTTCGGACGGATGGGGGGAAGGCATAAACTCAGTATCCTCCTCAGTCATATCATGGATGGGATGGACTGGAGGCTGAGGGCCAGGAGAAAGTTCAAACGAAGATCGGCCCCCTTCCTCTTTTGCATATCTTCCTCAATGACTCCAAGAAGGGGCGATATCTAACTGCATCCCCAAGACGGCTAGTTGGCGGCTTTGGTTTGGCGGCGGCTTTGGTTTGGCAGAAGCTTTGAGTAGCTTATACTGTTCGAGGTGGTGCCGGATATCTGATGACTTGGCCGCCTTACCTGCTCCTGGAATAAAAATCAAGTGTTACGAACATACAATGATCCACAATTCAAGAAATATGTTAAGATAAAAGAGTGAGAAGGCACATCTATTATACAAATCCTGCGGAGGAGTAGGATACTGCAATAAGTCCTGAATCTCATTCCAGGACGGAAGCGAACCATAAAATATTCCTAAGTCCCTATCGTAAATGGAGTCTGCAGAAGTCAAAAGTTCACCTTGAATCGTTGGAGTCACCGTAGCTGAAGAACTCTTAGAGAATGAATCGGCGCCAGCCCCAGCCTTGCCAACCCCCTTTGCCTTCTCAACCAAAGCCGATCCTTCCTCCGACTCCCCAAAAGCTTGACGGAAAGCATCGTCCGTCCACTCATGAATCTCTCCCGCTTGCCCGGAGGTTAAGGCACCAATGCCACTACCGCTCTGTCCATCTCCTCCTTCACCCTCACCTCTATCTTCCTCCACATCTTCCTCTCCCGGAGCAATTGGGCAAGTATTAGGAGAGGGACCATCAGACTTCTTAAGTTTCTTACCTCCAACAATGGGAGGCTTTGTAAAAGGTTCCCTCTTGCCACTCTTCACCGTGGCCCCTTCCTTGACTTTGGCAGCCTTCTCCTCAGTCGTGTCTCTCTGCTTAACCACGGACTGGTGTAGCAGGATCAAGTTGTGCTCCAGGAGAGTAGCATTCCTGATCAGGAAAGAAGCCGACCTGTCCCGTCCCGAAATGGCCTTTATTTCCACAGCCATCTGGACCAGGGAATCACTCTCTACGACTGCAAAGCCACCTGTCGCTAGCAAGAAATAGAAGCATATCAGAAGGAGCACTGCAGCCGGAACAAAGAAACTGTAAATAAAGTTCAACTTACAGCCAGAAGTGAAGAGGCGGAAGGAGACAGAATCGTCCCTGATAAAAAACCATTCTTTCTTAAACATGGTGAACTTTGAGTATAAGTCCAAGACCGGTTTGAAGGGCACGGCCGCTTCTAAACTAACATACGGAGACCCCTTCTTGTAGCCACTCAGATTATACAAGTATCGAATTTCCCGGTTAGAAGGAGGGCGCCCATACCTCCTCTGGAAGATAACGAATAAGCACACCAGAATAGCGTAGGAATTGTGCTGGAGCTGGAGAGGGGCCACCTTCAGATAGGTAAGAAAGCTGATTATCCATGCATTGATCGGAGGAATGGCCCCACACATACAGTGGTATCCGCTGTAAGCAAAATATCCTTCAGGAGGGTCATATGGCATAACCCCCTCTCCCGGCAACAGCATGCGAGCCTTGTCAATCCCGAAGGAACGAGAGATGACATCAAGCTGCTCCTCCCTGAGGGAGCTAGGAAAACAATCGGGCGGGGAATTCAAGAGCTCCGGGGGTCCATACCCATCTACTAGCGATCTCGGAGCAGGCCCAGGACGTTCGGCCTGAACTGGGGGCACTATGGAGGACTCTGCTCTGTCCTTGGACTTCCGTTTATCGGATCGGGTTTCCACTTTTTGAGACATTTTATCTGCATACACAAAAGCGAAAAGACATATTGTTAGAACAAAGGATATAAACAAGCAAGTGTATATAGTCCAAAATTTCACTCATAAATCAAAACGCTCGAGCTCCCAGTGTCATTCGGTAAAGAAATGTAAAATTTCACTCGGTATTTAAAGTCTCAGGGTTCATCCGGTGGTTCAAATACATGCTCATTCGGCATTTCCCCTTCTCATTCGGCAGTTCAAATCCACGAGTCCATCCGGTAATTTAAGTATAAGTTTCATTCGGCATAAATTTCATCCGGCAAAATAGGGTCTTACCTAGTTCGACGAAGATAAGCGTTTGGTCCGGTACGAATAGGAGTTTGATTCGGCAATCAGTTGATTCGGCTATCTCAAAACGATAAAGGATAACAGTAACCTGAAGCCCCTATTTATAGGCGCAACTCATCGACCGGACCAACTGGTTCGGCATACCCAGGACCGAACGAAGCTATCTCAGCTGCAGGAGAACAAAGCACGGCATATGCTGACATATACCCCACTTTGGGGGGCAAATGTTGGGGGCGTTTTCACCACCACCAAGCCAAGGGCACGACCGGACCAGATCCCATCTCCAAGCCCCCATCACGAAATCAAAGCCCTGGAAAGTACCACCGGACCGGCTCCACATAATTCCTGCCGAACCACCCACCTACTGAGCACGGCCGAATCGCACTACCGAACCAACTTGCCACCGGTCCAAACACACCGCCGAACCAATCTCCTACCACCGAACCAACCTCCACCGGACCAGACCCCATCTCCATGCTACCACCGAACCAGCCTCCTACCGAACCAACACCCAAGACCATCTACCACCGATCCAAGATCCATCCACCCATCACCGATCCATGTTACCACCGACCCATGCTGCTACCGGTCCAACTCCATCTACCACTACCGAACCAACATAAGGATGGCATACCGGACCGACACTACCAGGCCAGATTGCACCAGCCCAGGCCCGCCAGCAGCTATATACATCCAAGACCCCTGCCCCCAGCCTTACTCTATAAATAGAGGGGCAGGGGTACAACAATGGCAGACAAGTTTGAGAGCTCAAGCACGGAAGGAACTTTCAAACAACTTTCATATACTTGTATACAAAGCTTTGTACTTGTAATCTGAAAGAAAAAGGAGAATAACATATAAAGTGGACGTAGGCACGTTCTGGCCGAACCACTATAAATCTGTGTGTCTTTTACAATTTAGTCCCTGTTTTTCATATATTTGCATAAATAACCTAAATCACTAGAAACAACATAAAATCGACTAATTCATACGACTTGGAGGTGTTTGCCCATTTTTTGTGCAAACAATGAACTAGAAGAATTTAGGAATGACGCGTATAAAAACGAGAAAATTTACAAAGAAAGAACAAAAGTTTTTCATGACAAGTCAATCTTAAGAAAAATGTTTTCGCCTAACCAGAAAGTTCTTTTATATGACTCAAGACTTCATTTATTCCCTAGGAAACTTAAATCAAGATGGACAGGACCATTTGTGGTACAAACTATTTTTCCACATGGTGCCATAGAAATAGAAAACCCTAGGGATGGATCGATTTTTAAAGTCAACGGTCATCGTTTGAAACCTTGTAATTTCCTAGTAACCAAGAGGAGGAGCTTATGATCCTTCATGAGCCAAGCTACGTCTAGTAAGAATGTTAACCCTCTTTTGTAAATATGTACATAGTTTTCCCCGTCACGCTCATTATATCATGCATTGACTTTAGAGACACAGTCAAAATTAAGTGTGGGGGGAGTCTCATTTTCATTTTTTTTTAGTTTCATGGCATTTTTGAATTTTTATTTCTTACTTAAAAAAAATCTCAAAATTCCTAAATCTCAAAAACATTTTCTTTTTATCATTTTGATTTATTTTTGAAGAAACACTATGAGACAAGTATAAGTTTCGGTTAAGAAATTGAAATTTTTGAAAATTTATATGTCTTAAATAAAATAAAATGAAGTTTGATTACAAATAACAATGGTTTAACTAGTATATAGGAAGATTCATTTATGTTAATTATGAAGTATGTTCTAATTGACAATCTTTGTTTAAAAGGTGGTAAATTTAAAGTAAAGGATATAACATTTTTGTCCTCTAAGTTAAATGGTGCTAAGATGATTTTGCAAAACTCTCTCTCTCTTATAAATAATAATAATAATAACATCTAGAGTATTCACTCTCATTAAAAGTCCTCATGGTTATGCATGGGTAAATTACCTAGAATCTTTGATTATGTGCTTTCATACTCATTTAAAAGTCCCCACGGTTATGCATGTATGGAAAACATGTAAAAAAAAAGAGAAGACTTAATAAATACCACCTATGGTCGATAGGTGTATGCACGAAAGTGTGTGCACTCGTTATGCTTTGTACTTCCCTCACATAAGCCCGAAAGGCAGTGCATTGGTTGTATATCTAGCCCCAGTTAACCTGAGCTAAGTGTGTAATTTTTCTTGCAAATAATGAGAGAGAAAACAATTGAAACCCTAGCACTATTTTAACTTGTTTGATTTAAATTGTTATTGAAAAGAAATGAAAATACCACTTTAATAAACTTTGATAATCAATTCAGGATCCATTTCATAATTACATTGCGTTATCAACCGAAATAACTAGCCAAACTATGGTCTATCTGTTATGACAACTTGATATGGTCTATCTGTTATGACAACTTGATTTTTATTGGAAATTTTGACGACTAAATGACTTAAATTTTCAAGACAATGACCAAAAATTGTTATTAACTTATTTGTGTCTATTTAGAAGTAAAGCTTTCATTTGTAAATATTTCCAAAAACTTGCATTCATCTCTTTATAAATAAATCTTGTGTTTAGTAAATATTTTCACTTTGCATTGAATTTTGTGGGTAGTATCCGCTGAAAACCCTCACGAGACAACACTCGTCCTACTGGGGACACCTAGAGGTTTAACCGCTTGTTGCATACACTCAATGTAATCGTCCTCCCAATGAAAACGAATTTATCTTAGTTTTCCTTTATTTCGAGGACGAATAAAAAGATAAGCATTGGGGTGTTTGATGTGCACGTAAATGTGCGTATATATACATCCATATTTTATCTTTTTTTTATTTAAATAAACATCATATTTGGGCATTTTAACATGTTTAAAACCAAAATTCAATTATTTTCAAACCATCATATTTTCACTTCATTCAGGGGAAAAATTGTCATTTTTGTGCATGTGTCAATTTAAGAATTTTTACTTGGACATTTTTTGATAATTTTTATATGGATTTGGATGCATACGAAAGTGGCTTATTTGAAGATACATGCATGCACAAATGAAATACAAAGGAATGAAGAGAAAATAATTCAAGTTTAAGATGATGGAAGACCCCACCCACTTACCTAAATATACAATTATGAGCTAATGGACAACTAAGTGGAGGTTAAAGCTTCATGCACAACAAATGATGGATTAATTAGTGGCTAATGGTTACTTGGTGGCCACACTTACGAAAGAGCATTTTAGGAAGTCATCTAAAAGTAGAATTAGGGTTTTATGAATGTATATATAGCCCTCTTATGTACATGAAATCATATTCGACTCTTTCATATTTTGTAGGAAATTAAGGGAGTAAGCTGTAAACAAAAGTCAAGGTGAAATAAAAATGGCCTCCAAGCCTCTTTCTTCTCTCTTTTCTACATGCTTTTCTTTGTTTTATTGTTAATGTTTATTTCTATTCTCACTTTTTCTTTATGTTCATAGCTTAGATTTACATTCATGCAAGTAATGTAGTTTACATTTTTATGCAAGTAGTTAGTAGCTAATCTCTTTTGCTTTCTTTGCTTATTTTTTATTTTCTTCTCTTTTTAAACTTGAAATTTACATGTGTTGCTTCAGTGCCACAAAAGAGTAGCTAAACCCCTTCAATTTAAGGGTAGTGAAGCTCTCAAATATTATGTAATTTCAACATTTCTATGGTTTATGATCTCATTTGATTTATGCTTCATGAAATAAATTTTGATGTAAGTTTATACAAGTGGGTTTGATAGCTTATATTGCTTATGAAAATGAGCTATTCTTATTCAATATAAGCCCAATTTGCATCATCATTTTCTAATTAATTTTTTATTTTGAAATTAAAGTAAAAAATGAAATTTGATGATCTATATTAATAGTTACAATAGTAGATAGATTATACTTAAAATAGCTTTTGTTTTGGCTTTATTTTCATGAGAATTATAAATGGTATAATTGTCGTATTATGGTTTGATGGTTTGAGTTATGTTAATTAATAACATAAACAAACCAGACTTATGATAAATACAATAATTATTTCACTTAATATCAATGCTAAAGATCATAAATTATTGTTTGTTAATTTACAAAAAAAATATGAGAGTGGATTTATCCTTAAATTGTTCTTTTGTTCAATAGTTTTTTAAACACATTTTAATTATATTCTAGCTTCATTTTGTTTCTAGTTAACAATTTCTCCTCCATTTGGTCTAATTTGATTGAATAGATTTTTAAACTCTAATAATTCCTTACAGATCGACCCATATTCGACACGTACTCGATAGTAAGTCGTGCACTTGCAGTAAACTTAATTCGAAATTAATTGACTATTTTCTAAACCGATAGAAAATTAGTCGATTAACAAGTTTTTGAAGGAACGAAAGAAAGAAAAAAAAGAAAATTCCTTCACTAGCTGTGCATTGTATAGTCTAAGTAATCTCTTTCCTTATTCTTAATGCTAAATTTTCAGGAGCTTTGGAAGATTTTCTCACATCAAGAAGTTGTTCATCACCACTCACTGCCTGTAGTATATTCTCACAAATTGTTATTAGTGAGATGGAAATGAATCATGATCATAATTTGTTATATTAAATAAGCAGTCTAGCATCACAACCTCCCCAGCTGAACTATTCATATTAACCTTCATTGTTCAACATCATACTGCCTGTATTGCAAAACACGTGCAAATAAAAAAGTCATCAAAAAACTGTTAGTGGACTTATTTTTAATGTATATAACTGTACAATACATTTTATTTCTTAGCAAATACATAAGGATACAGCCAATGTTAGTAAATATAGCATTACACAGCAAAGCAAGTAACAAAAAAGCTAGAAATATAAAAGCAACAATTAGTCAGCTAATCATATCTTTCACAAGTACTATGGTCAACAGTAGTATCCAACAACACCAGCCTTACTATTGGGAGCCAACTTTTTATGATGGAATGTGCTTAAAGTATTTGCAATTACAGCAGCCCGTGTAGCTCTTTGCTTAGAATAAAGCATGAAATTTTCTATCTTAACCTTATCCTTAACAAACTCTGCCTCCTTTAAGGGAGTACCATATAACAAAATAGTTCATTGAGATTTCAGCACTAATTAGATCAATATTATATGAAGAAGAGAAGTAGAAATGAGGAATCTTACAGTAGGTAGTAGAGGAGAATCCAATATCAACAACTTGGCATCAAAAATTTCGTAAGAATTTTTGCTAGTCTCTTGATAGATTTCAGATCCTGCATAACTATAGTGTAATGTCTATAGACCAAGCCAGAGAAAACAAATTCTTAAGTAAAAATTGAGCTATAACTCAAGGAATATACCTACAAGGCCAGATAGAAGTACGCGCTAACGTAAAGAAGAAATTTCTTGGGATGTTTCCATTTTTTCACTCCAGATATACATATGCACAGGATAAAAGAGCCTTCTTTATTATCTCACTGGGTAGAATTGCATAATTAAAATTTAAAGTTTAGATCCATAAAATATTTGCCATCGCACTAAAACAATGCTTCTGATCAAATGTTGATTTAAATCACCGTTCGTTCGCAGTAAAACTAGAGATGTGGTATAACATAACAAAGGGTCATGACACGCCAAATATCCTCCAAAAAAATAGAAAGCGAACAACAATATTAAAAAGCAACTGTACAAAGTAAGATTAAGCCAACGTTGGTCATATCATATGATTAGTCTACTCTATTGAAATTGATGTAAGTTGGCCATTTATGTGAAAAACAAAGCATGCTTAGTATGTTGCTGAGGAGAATCTAAGCAAAAATTTAATCTATGTTGTTACAGGCTGAATGAAGCACTTTAAGGTTAATGTTCCAAAAAGTGCAACACATGAATAAATTGGTAAACAGATAAACAACATTATAGAAAACCAAAGCAAAATGATGTAACACCTTTCAGCGGCCAAGCTTAAAAAATAAGCTTAAACTATTTGGTTGCTTCATCTATAGGACTCTACAATGGATTCCTTGTTCTAAGCGCAAATTTAAGAACATAAATTACAAAGGCTATGATACACTTGAAAATGACAAAACTGAAATGAATAATGTGTGCATGCCTAGCATGAATCAAGGAAGCTCTGGTAGTAATTAAGCTCCTAAAATAATTGGTAAAAATAGAGAGAATATTGATCAAATATTTTTATTTTGACATCTTTTCAAAATTTTCTATTTCCTGCTTTCACCGAACTATATATTCATTACCCAAGTCAGACTTTATAACAAAGTAATACAAAACTTATACGCATAAATTTTCAAAAAACAAAATCAGTTGGTAATGCCATTGCTAATATGATTACTGTGTTTTACAGAAAACGATAAGGTCCCTTAATGCACATAATGGATATCAATAGATAATATATAAGCAATGGCATAAAAGCTCAATCAACTATGTTACAAAATTTAACTGACTTACTACTGTTCGACAATTAAAAATAGGGGAGGCATGTTTCATAACATTTATAAGCAAGGGCAGAGTCTAAGCAGCCAAGTGATGTATACACATGATATACGAAAATGAAGAATAAAAAAAAACTAGTTATGCTATTGGTTAGGATTTGATTAAGGGAAGACTGGGAACATGTATTTGGATTATTAATTTTCTGTGTAATTTGGTACTAAATCAAGTATCATATCGATCAAATGACTTGGAATATCTAGGAACTTACAGATGAAAATTACATGAAACTAGCACAAATTGGAACAAACATGGTATGATAGGGAGGAACAACAATAAAATTAGATTTTACTTACCAAAATAAAGATTTATGGAGGGTATGTGGATAAAAGGTAATATGTTGCCAGTAGAAGATTGTATTAAATAAATATATTTGAACTAAATTTATCTCTGGAAAAGGCATATAATATTTTCAAAAACTAGAAGCTCACCTAACAAGAAAGAAATAATGTACAACATTAGCAATTGACCATGTCAATCCATCAAATTTACCATGCTTCATGCTCAATCATATAATAGTTTGGTTATCAACCAAGGAGAACATTTTGCCTCCTATGTTAGAACCTTCAATGGAAAATAAAGCATAAAAGGATGCACATGTATATGGAGATAACATCTTAATCATAAGGAAACTAGAGTGGTACAAGCAATGCCTTTATCATGTTAAGAAAAAATTAAAATAATTAACTTTACCCAAAAATTTCCTAAATTATATAAACACACTACTTGACTACAGAAACTATTCTTCAAGTTTGAAGTTTTCCCTAATTTATCTTTTCAAATCTAAGCTGTTAGAAGATTAACCGCTCGGAATCGACGACGTAGACAATCTAACAATTGAAATTTTGATCAGCTTCCGAAGACTTGAGATGATCACACACAATTATATGGAAGCGGGGACTACGACTTTACATTAATGATGATTAGGATTTTGTAGTAGCGGAAGATGCATTGACTCACTCTTTTATGGAAGTGGCGACTGGGATTCGAATTTAGACTTTTTGTGTCTTGGACTTGGGCTCCAAGACCTACCGTCTCCTTCTCTCTCTTTGATTCTAGAAGCCATGATTTTGGAATTTCTGGGATTATGGGGAAATTAAGGTTTGGTGTTTGCTTTTGGTGGGAAAGGCAAAGAGAACATTTGTAGAATAAAAAATAAAAGAGGGAAAGAGGGGCCTCATTAAATTTCATTGAGCAAATGAAATTAAACACACGCAGCGTCAATAACGCGCTATTCTTATCCTAAAATAAAGGAAGACAACAACAACCTGTTAATCGCTGTCCATTTTTGCCATTAATATTAGTTTTTCATGTAGTGAGACCACTTCGAATTTGACTACTCCCTCCGTAATTTTGGGGGATTCCCATCTCAATTCAGAAATCCTAACAAAAACACGTCAATGATCCAATCACATAAAATAAGTAAGACATATAACAGTGGCGAAATCCAAGGGTTAAGGTGCAATAGCTAGAAAGAAGATCCAGCGACTTGAGTGAAATATACTACTATAAATAGGAAGAGCATTGTAGATGAAATCAACTTCTCTTTTGACATTTTTCTCTTTTCAGAAACTTTAAGGTTCTTTTTTACTAATCACCATGGAATTCTGTACCAAATCAAATAAAATAGGAGAAAAGAGAACTTTTCCTGTAGATATAGGATTCCTTAAAATACGAACTATGTAAATCATGTATCCTTTTACTGTTTACGTTATTAACTCAATATTCGTGGTTTGTCATATTTGAATAACATGGTGGCTTAGATTTGACACTTTAACAAGCAGTTTGATTGTAGCTACAGGATTGTGTAAGCATTCGGCATCATAATCCCTACTTAACCGAAAAATTAGGATCATTTAGTTTTGATAATTCCAAATTAGCGAGGTAGTTAACAAACAAACTACTTACCACCAATTCGAGGAGTCGAAGGATGAAAAATTCCCTCAACATATTTTGACGCTGGAAGGAGGGCTCGAACCTTCGGATCCTTGTCCTTTCCGATTACATGTAGTAAGATAGTACATCCCGAATTACGATTCCTGTAGTTTCCCCTACTCCGCTAATCTATGAAGCTCTACATATAGCAGCAAAGGCTGTCTCTAAACCACTCATAATCTCAAAAACCCCGGATGAGGCGGGAGCTTCAATTGAGGCTCCTACAGATTCCGTCCTAGCCGCATTCCAATCTTTCTTGGAACAAATGAACCAACACATGGAAGGATTGGAAAAGACCATAGCCCAACATGCTAGTTACAAGCCACATTCACCTCATCACTC
This sequence comes from Allium cepa, assembly GCA_030765085.1. NCBI lineage: Eukaryota > Viridiplantae > Streptophyta > Magnoliopsida > Asparagales > Amaryllidaceae > Allium > Allium cepa. The sequence goes on from CM060928.1 coordinate 596,947,940, forward strand.
CGCAGCTCACCGCCATCATTCTACAGTTACACAGAATGTTTAGTAGGGGAAAATAGTGGCATTCCTATTAATGGGAATGGTGATGCTAATTGAAAGTTGACACCAGACTGAAAGGAAAAATCCAGGTTGATCCTAGGATTAAAACCAATCCCGCCAACATAAACCCTTTGCTGTTGGAAAGGCAAACTCAATCCGCTGGAAGCGATGAGGACAGCATGTCAAATGGTAATTAATCTCAGGAATATGGAATCCAACAACTCAAATCCAAGGTAGAGCAATTGGTAAAAAATCAGTCGCCAAAATACCGGGGAAAGAATAGAAGGAATTTGCATCCTTTTCTCTGAAATTATCATCAAAGCTGATTTTCCAAACAATTTCAAAGCCTTGGTGATCGATAAGTTCAATGGGACTGCCAATTCTAAGGACCACCTAAGCACTTTTGAGTATTACATGGATATCTTGATGGTCGGAAGGATGGCCCGATGCAAATTATTCCTCATCTTCTTATCCGTATAGCATCACATTGGTTTCGATGATGCAGATCAGAAGAGATCAGACCTTAGAGGCGGTTGTTCACTGATTTTCGAAAATAGTTCAACATGGGAAGGGAAGCCTCCCTAGATGTTCATACTATATCCTATATGAAACAAAGGGTTAATGAGAGCTTAAGTAGTTTCATTAAGTGCTTCAAGACAAAGGCCCTTCGGATAGGGTGACAAACGAGGAGGCATGAATAATGGAAGCTCATGCTAGAATAAGGCGAGGAACTGCCATATGGGAGAAAATAGCAGGATGTCCTGTCGAAGCATGAAGGCTTTCTATGAGAGAGCAGTTGGCTTCATCGGAATGGAGGAAATTGAATCCACGTCGTAGTCCTAAGGAATCTCTGCCCTAGCTATGACCGAAAAAGGAGGGTAGATGGATATCGCCCGCCGGCAAAGAGACAAAAGGATTTGAGCCTCACAACAGGAATTCCCTTCACTCACTCCCTTGGACAAATATTCGAAATGACCAACAATCGACTAACATATGGCATGCCAAATAAAGGGAAGAAACCTGAGTGGAATAAAGGCGAAGCATACTGTAGATTCCATAGTGTCCATCACACTAATAGTTACAAACTATGGAAGAAGGAGATTGAAAGACTAATTGAGAAAGGTTATTTTAGTTTTTTTTTCCAAAAGGATCATGGAGAGAATAGAACCAAAAGTCTAATTCTGGACCTAAACGAGCATCAAGGTGGACACCCGACAAATCTGATAGCTTCAATTCATGAGGACCACCCTTGCCCATGTAAGTAAGAAGGCACATGAGAGGTACATGCAAGAAGCCAAAACCCCGAGATCACTTTTCCATGTCAAACAACAACCTACCCCTAAGATAACTTTCATAGTAGTACATGTAGTAGATGTTGTGTTCCCACACCAGGACCTACTCATCATCATAGTACAGATATCAAATTGTACCATGAAAAAGTTCTTTGTTGATACGGGAAGTTCAGTGAATTTCATTTTAAAATCTGCTTGTGATCAAATGAAGTTACCTTCTAAGATCCTGAAGTGCCACCTTGAACTAATCTTTGGCTTCAACAACACTGCGATTGTTTATGCGGGCTTAGCATGTCTATTGGTCATAGCTGGAAAAGCCCCATAAAACAATTCGTCCTATGTGAGTTTCTTAATCACCGATAAGCCTTCAACCTACAATGCCTTTTTAAGAAGACCTACTAGGAGAGCTTTATTTCATGTAGTTGCAACCAACAATGTAGTAGAGTATGAAGCTCTCCTAGCAGGCCTACGAATGGCCCAGGTAATGAAGGTAACGCATGTCAAAGTTCATAGTGATTCTCAGTTAATTTTCACTCAAGTATAGGGAAATTATCAAGCAAAGCAACCTACCTTAGCTAAATATGCAAAGTTTTCCTAAGAATTTCTAGAGAAATTCGAGCATGCCGAGATAGAACAAATCCCTCATAAAAGCAACTCATCCACTGACTATTTAGCAAAACTAGCCAGTACTAAAATAGCTCATGAAATAAAGCTGATGCCAATCGAGTATCAGCCAGAGCCAAGCATAACCAAGTCAAACCAAATACTGGTTCTGACCCAAGTCCAGATGGCCACCGTTCAGGTGTATGAAATCAAGGAATAGCAAGAAGTTAAAAGCAACTCACTGCAGGATCCTCACTTCAACCAGTTGAAGAGAACAAATGGATGACTCAAATTAAACGATATCTTTTAAGTGGAGTCTTGCCACCAAATAGGAATAAGGCCCAAAAAATAAGATATCAAGCCCTGTACTACTCCTTCTTTGATGGCACATTATATAAGAGAGGATATTCTACTCCTTATGTTAGGTGTGTTTCCAAGGAAGAGGAGGGTACGGGTCATGAGGGAGGTATATGAAGAACAATGCGACAATCACTATGAGGGAAACAAACTAGCAAAAAAGGCACTGAGGCACGACTACTATTGGCCAATCGCACTTCAAGATGCAAAGTAATTTGTGGAAAAATGCGACAGATGTTAGCGATTCACCAGTATTCCCAGTCTTCCATCCCATGAACTTACCTTACTTGCAAGCCCATGGCCATTTGACATCTGGTGATTGATCTGATAGGGCCTCTTCCAATGTTATAGGGTGGAACCAATATGCAGTAGCGGCTATAGATTACTTCACCAAATAGTTAAAGGCAGAACCTCTACCTACAATTACTGCAAAGAAGGTAGTCGCATTTGTAGTATGGAATATAATCACCGGACACAGGATACCTTACAAAGTCATTTTCGACAATGGTACCCAATTTTAAAGCAACGAATTCATGGAACTCTACATGAAAATGGCATAATAAAAAGCTTTTTCTCGATCACTCACCCAAAGGAAAATGGACAGGTTAAAGCTACAAATAAGGCCATCAAAAAATTTCTCAAGAAAAGATTACAGAAGGCCAAAGGAAGATTTTCAAAAGAATTATCCTTAGTGCTATGGGCTTGTCGAACGTCAACCAGATCCCCAATTGGTCATACACCTTTCTCGCTAACATATAGACATGAGGTCGTGTTACCCATTAAAATAGAAATCCCATCACATAGAAGGGTGTCATATGCCTTGAAAAAGAATAAAAAACTGAAAAAGGCTGCTCTAGACCTCTTTCAAGAAAGAAGGGATGAAACGTCAGTAGTGGCAACAATATATCGGCAAAGAATAACATAGATTTACAATGAAAGACTCAAGGAGAGAAATATTTTCAGGGGGATTTAGTGCTACGGCATGTAATAGCCAATACAAAAGATCCAATCGATGGAGCATTAGGACTAAACTAGGAAGATCCACTAATCATAGAAAAAGTTTGGCAAATGGAGCATGCCGATTGTCCAGGCCTGATAGTAACCTAATTCGAAGAACATGGAATTTAGCGCATCTCAGACCTAATTTTGTGCAATGTTGCTTACATGATGTAAATTGTAGTGTTGCATATCAATATCATAAACTAGACATAGGGACATTATAAAGCTCGAACCAATATAAAAAAATTTGTACCGCCCTTAAGAAAACCTAGATGCATCGTCATAAGTCACCGCCAGTAGTCATTGTGTAATGGCCCTAATTTTGAGTTATATTATTTATAACATTTAATAGGATACATAAAATCAAATATTGTTAATAGTTAAGGGATTGATATTTGTTAATTAATAAAGGGTCGTGCCTTAATGAATGTATACGGAAAAGAGAATTGAAAATAAGCAAGTAGGAGAAATATGATAAGGGTAAAATGGGAACATCCTTCATTGTAGTAACCTAGTAACCTAAACCCTTATATTCTCCATTCCTTATTCGTTCTAACATTCAAAAACAAAATTAAAACCCTAAGAGCTTGGCCAGCCACCATTAAAAGGAACAAAAAAGAAGACAAGGTAGAACAAAGTAAAAAGCTTGAAGAAATTAATCAAAGGGAAAATCTCAACCTTCTTAACGCTAAGCCAAGGTGAATAATTTGATTTACATCTCATTTTTGATATTGATTTTGGTTTCAAGGTTTGATCCAAACTATTTTGCAAATAATGTGCCATGTTATGTTATTTAAATAGATATACATATATATATGCTTGTTGATGATTTATATTATTTCATATAGATTTTATGATAAGTTTAGATTGGAAAACCTATTAAATGACATCCGTATGATTTGCGTTCTTGATATATGGTCAAGATTATTATTTTAGAAGTGGGTTTCAAGTTTTGTAATTTTCTAAGTTATTGTGGATTTATTATGAATTTACTATGAGAGAAAATAGTGAAAATTGGGTTTAAATTATTTAAGAAAATTATATAATGATTTCATGTCTAAAATTTATATATGTTAGAACATATTAAATGTGAATTATTGTGATTTTTGGGGAATTTTCCTAAGTATTTTACTATGGTTATAAAATTATTTAAGTTGAAAGGCTTAAATGTTTTACATATTTTGTCAAGGAGGACTTAGTTGTTAAAATGTTTTTAATTATAAATTTTGAATTCGACAGCCTATAGAAAAGATTATGAAAAAGAATTGGCAAACAATCCTATTTTGACAAATTGGATAGTTAGGTAAAAGGAATTACTTTAAAAGGCAATAAACAAGTTTTGTTTTGAATTACAAATTCGCCACTTCTTTTGCTTGCTTTGTCAACATGCCCAGTTAGATATTTCGCATCCATTGGAAACTAATGCACATGATATCAAACAATTGGTATGTAATGTATTGGAGAAAGGCGGAAGGGATGATGGTGTCGAAGGCATGCTTTCGAAGGGGTTGCTTTTAACTTGTTTTTGTTTTTAAAAGAAAACTTTCAAACAAGTTGTCCTTGCCTTTGTTTTAGAAAGGAGCTTTTGAATGAGTTACCGCTTACTTTTGTCTTAAAAGAAGCTTCCGAAAGGATAGCCACTTTAGAACCTATTCGATATGCATGTTGTCGTATTCATGCCTTTCGAATTAGTTAAGGCAGCTTTTTTTTATAGCCTTTAAACAATGTATTCGAAAGGCGTGTTTTGGCCTTTTTACTTTGAAGTTGCCTTCCTAATGCTTTCAAAAGGGTCCATTTAGCCGCTTTTAATCAATGGTTTCGAAAGGGTGGGTCTCAAAACTATTCTCTTTCTTTTACTTGGGATTAATGCTTTCAAAAGTAATGCTTTTGCCTCTTTTCTTTATGACTTTAATTATATTAAAGGTTAAACCCAATGGTTTCGAAAGGAATAATTCTAAATGGTTTCGAATGGAATATTTCCACAAAACCTTACTTGAACCCAATGTTTTCGAAAGGTATATTTTAAGTATTCTGAAAGGTTTGTTTTAACTGTTTTGAAAGGAAGGTTTCCAAAGCTTTTGAAAGACAAATTTAAATAGTTTCAAAAGGGGATGTCTAAGGTTTTATATAATGGTTTCAAAAGGGATGCTTTCAATTATTTTGAAAGAGATTGTTTACGGTTTTAAACAAGGGTTTCCAAGGTATTGCTTTGGCTTTAAGGCCTAAAGTTTTCCAAGTTAACAGAGGCTTTAACTTATTTTGAAGGGATAGATATCCCATTGATTAGATTTCATCAACATTGTTTTGTGTAAAGCATATACCATGGCATAGTATTTTGAGTAAAGCAAAGAGTATTATTTCCTTATTTTATAAAGATACGATTTCAAGGGTAAATCATTTGTAAAGATTGGTTATAAGGAAATGATATTTTACAGAGGGTAGTTAACCACAAGTTTATGAGTCAGATGTTAGACGACCAGACGGGACTTGAGTAAAGTCGCACCCTATACTTTAGCTAATAGCCCTAAGTTAATATAAGTCTAAAATTTCAATGTGTAGGGCTTTGTCATAGACGGAACTAAAATCACGTTACATAAAGAAGGGAATATATTGAGTAAAGATAGGTTATTGGAGAGCCCGTAAAACCATTAGGATCAGTTGACCCTAGAAGAAGATAATTAAGGATGGATAGCCCGGTATTGTGTCTAATAGAAGTTAGATTATTGATTATGTCTGGTAGGCCTGAGTCAGCTAATGGTTAATAGTTAGCTAGATAAAAATGTGGTGTGGACAGATAGTTCATTAATAACATGATTATTATGCATATATGTATTTGTTGTTGTTTTTAAAACCATTTTGATTGCATGATTTGGATTTGCAAAAGATATGCTTTTAAGAGGATATTAGTGAGGGGAAATCCATATCACTAAGCGGTGTGTCTCATTTAATATCAGTAAACCGAGATGTAATAGTATTACTCACACCGGGTTTTATGTCTGACTCAAGGTTTATGTTTTCCTTTTATACTCTCTGGTGCTCAAAATTAATTTGAGTAGATTAAGAGTTAAGGCCTTTTTAGATTTAGTAGGTTGGACGAATATGCTTTCGAAGACGTGGAGGAGGCAAGGCGATCTACGTAGGAGTTATTTAGAGTTATTTCCATTGTGATGTATTTATGACTGATATGTCTATCCAGTCTCCGATCATCTAAGGAGGCAGCTTCATATGTCGCTCTTGGCATAATTTGTAATAATTATATTTCATCAAAAACCTGGGAATTGTTTTGGGATTATGTAACTGAATATGAAATATTGATTTGGAATGTAATTAGAAAAGTTGTTTTTGAAATCTATATCTATTTTATTTCATATTCATGTGCTTTTGATATATAGATATCATTAACATTACCATATTTTGTCACTGGAAGTTAATACTATTGATGACAGTAGCCTGTAACACTTAGCTTCGGGTCTCAAGATAGGGGATGTTACACATTGAACAAGCAAAACGCTTGATCACACATGGAATTACATCAACGCTAGTTTAGCTCTTCCGCCAAAATATTTCGTTAAACAGGATGAATATTTTCCCTGTTCTGTATGAACTTTTCTATGATGAAAAATCGTAAAGACTGGTCGTAGGGATATTAGACCGCTTGAACCGGTTAAAAAACACTTATGTCAATTATTTCAACATACCACACTGGACATGCAGATATTATATCGCCCAAACCAGTTCAAAAAACCATGTGCATGCGATCGTAGGTTGTAATACAGCCTGATTTCTCAATCAAATCTAATCCTACAATGGGAATGACCATGCTTGAGCATGATGATTCACTCTTCTTGGCCCACCTCCATTGTTCCAATTGTATGATTTCACCTAAGAACAATAACAACAATCTCTATAGTGAGAACTGTGACATTGGAGAAGAATTCGTCTCAGCATACGTATGACATTTTTTCCTAAAATAAGGGGTAAGTCGTACCAAGCTCGAAGCTAAGGACATTTTCCTTCTGAAACTCGGGGGTTTCACCCTAGGACAGGGGTATGCCTGATATTCGGTCATGCATGTGGCTAAGGATATTTTTTCCCTAGAACCCTGGGTAGGTTAAAACGGACGTTTGTCCCCAGAACCTATGGTAGGTCAAAACATATGTTTTACCCCAGCACCCGAGGTAAGTCAAAACGGACGTTTCGCCCGAGAATAGGGGTAGGTCTAATATTCGGCTGAACTTGCAGTCAAGGACATTTCGCTCCCGAAACAGGGGGTAGGTCACAACAGGTTGGAGGATAAATAGCAAGCATCTAAATGGAAAGTAAGTGATACAGATTGAGTGTCTATGTTGACAAGTCCACCATGACCTAGGATCGCAACAGACTTTGAGGGCATGTTTTACACCCATTCTTACCATAAGTTGCAACAGAAAGATACAGATATAGATGTAGAAAGACAAAACAGAATACAACGGCCATCTCTAGAAGAAGAGACTAGAGCACAAAGCCTAGAAATAGTTCTGCACAAGCATACACCTGGGGCAACAAAGGCAATGTAGTATAATGCCGAAATCACTCCACTAGGGGCTGCATAAAGGATCATCCGAAATATGCTCCAACACAGGCTCAATTCTATAGACAAACAGCAAAGCTTTCAGCATAGAATAAGAAGAGCTGCTCCGTTTTGACCCAGCATGGTGACAGATCATGCAAAGAAAGAAAAGACACCGATAGAGCAATATAATCTGAACACCAGGTGATGTCTGCATCCATCACTTTCCATAGACTTCACCCTAAAGCAACATATACTACCCATCACAAACAACAAAGAATGCCATGCTCAAAACCCGAGAATAAGACAAATTCAAATTTGAATATTCCTGCCATAATTTTAGGGGATTCTCGCCTTAATTCAAAATTCCCACCAAAAATAGGTTGGCGATCTAGTCACATATAATAACTAAGATGAATATCAAACGCATGACTAAATCCAAGGGTTGAGGTGCAATTACCGGATAGAAGATCCAGGGATTCAAGTGAAATCTACCATTATAAATAGGAAAAGCACAATAGCCGAAAGGGACTTCTCTTGTAACATTTATCTCTTTTCAGAAACTTTTAAGGTTCTTTTATACTAGTTGCCATGGAATTACATACCCAATCAAATAAAAGAGGAGAAAAGAGAACTTTCCCCGTGGACGTAGGATTCCTTAAAATCCGAACCACGTAAATCCTATGTCCTTTTACTGTTTACGTTTTTAACTCAATATTCATGTTTTGTCATATTTGAATAATATGGTGGCATAGATCTGACACTTTAATAAGTAGTTGGAGTGTAGCTACAAGATTGTGTAAGCATTCAACATCATAATCCCTACTTAATGGCAAAATTATGAACGCTTAATTTTTCTGATTCCAAATTAGCAAGATAGTTAACAAAGAATTTACTTGGCTCCAGTTCAGAGGAGTCAAAGGACAAAAAATTCCCTCAACGGTAGTGCTCACATGCAGGCACCTAGAGCAGATGTCGCTATGCCAAACAAAGACTTTCTGAGTTTTAGTGGCAAACTATTCCAAGGAACGGATTCGACGATGTAAGTGCAGGATTGGCTTGATACCAGTGAAAGGATCTTCGATGACTTAGAGCTGAATGATGCTATGAAGAGGCGATTGGTTTCCTAATAGCTTCAAGCGCAAGCCATAAACTGATGGAATGCTATGAAGTTCGCTACTCCTGAGGACCAGTTCAAAGCCTGATTCAAAAGGAAGTTTATTCCGGTAGCTCTGAAGTCGATCTTGTTCCGTAAGTTTGCGGATTGAAGCAAAGGGATTTAACTGTCTTCAAGTATGTTACTGAGTTTGACGCTTTGTCGAAGTATGGAATGTCCTTCATAGACACTCCACTAAAGAAGAATGAGAAGTTCATCATCTTCTTAGATGATCACTTGGGGGAGAAGCTCATAGGCCACATTGACGGGAGTTTTGAGATGTTAGTCGAAAATGCCTTAAGGCATGAGAGTGCTTATCTAAGGTCGAGGGGTATTGTTCCCAAAAGCCAAAGCCGTAAGCGGGAGGGAGAGGCAATAAGAAGTAAGACTATAAGAGGAAGTAGTTTTAGAACAAAGGCGACCAGAAGAAGAGTAAGACCACAGTATTTTATTATAATTGTGATGACAAGGGCCACTATAGTAGAGTCTGCAAAGTTGAGGGGAAGAAGTGCTACAGTTGGAACAAGCTTGGGAATATTCAGAAAGACTCTCTAGAGCCGTTGAAGTGGAAGCAATTAGTGAAAGCATATGCTTTCAACATTATCCTAACTTCATCGAATGCTTCATTAATGAAAGTGCAGGCGAAGAGCTTCATTGTAAGGTGTGCTTTCCATTTATGATGTTCTTATATGTGTTTTGTTTGATACCGAGACTTCATATTCCTTCATATATAGTGACTTGGTAGATAAATTAGGATTGAGACCCGAAATCGTTGATCGATCTTTGATTGTGACGAACCCTATTAGAGGCTCCACTAGCTTGCGTATGTTTGTTATAGTTTAGTTTGCTCATAGGCAGAAGAGGAACATAAGACACATTTAAGGATTGTGCTTGAGATGTTGAGAGAGCACCGATTGAAAGAAATTTTTTTGAAGTGTCACCTCTGGAAGAGGGAAGTGAGATTCTTGGGTCACATTGTTTCTGAGCTGGGGTGGATCCTGCGAAAGTCAAAACGGTAAAAGATTGGACTTGACCCAAAAATGCTACGAATATGAGAAATTTCTTAGGGTTAGCTGAATATTATATGCGATTCATCTTGGACTTCTCTTAGGTAGCAACACTGTTGACTGAATTGATGAAAAAGGATCATATTTTTACGTGGGATGCGAGATGTGAACATGCATCTGTGAGTTTGAAAGAAAATTTGACGAGTGCACCAATATTGACTATTTCAAGTGGGAATAAAGAGGCGGTGGTATACACTGATGCCGTGGTACTGGATTAGGTGTAGTATTGATGTAGAGAGGAAAATTTATTGCATATGGTAGTCGATAATTGAAGACACATGAGAAGAAATACCCATCCCGTTATTTAGAGTTATTAGAGATTGTGTTTGCACTGAAGATTTGGAGGCACTATCTTTTCGGAAAGAGGTTCGAACTATTCACTGACCATATATTTTGTTGAAGTAACTTTTTTTGCAAAAGGATCTTAACACTATTCAACAGTGATAGTTAGATTTTTTATCCACCTATGATTTTGATATTGCACATACACCAATGAAATGTAGTGCAGTTGCAATTGCACTAAGTAGGAGACATGTCAGCTTGGGAGCTATGTTCCTAGAGTGGATGTAGTTAAAGTATATTGATGGTTATGATTTCTGATCAAGATGCATGCTAAAGCCAGAGATATTGGCAAGATGGAATATTAGACCTGCTCTGATTGAGTGGTTTGGTGCTAGTAGAGGCGTAATGCCAGATTTGCCAAGATCATTTCTAAGAATGTAGCTAGAGTAGAGTCTAAAGGGACGAGGCCTTATGAACTCCACCGAGACGGTTGCTCCATAAGGATAGGAGATTATTTGTTCTTAATGTCGCTGGGTTGAGGAATGAGGTGCCATGAGAGTTCCATCATTGAGCGGCTAGTTATTTAAGGTAGACCAGAAGAAGCCTAGTGGTTTGATGCAATTGCTAGAACTTCCTGAGTGGAAATGGGAACAAATTTTGATGGATTTCATTGACGGAATTCCAAGGACTAAAGCGAGTATGATAGCATTTGGGTCATAATCGATAGATTGATCTAGAGTGCTAGATTTATATCCGTCAAGTCAAGTAGAATGGAAGCTAAATTGGCCAAATTGTATTTGGATTGTACTATTCCATGGCATTCTAAAGAGCATTAGGAAGGATCGAGATCTAGTGTTCACTAGTCGGTTCTAGAAGAGCTTATAGGAGGCATTAGGGATAGAGTTGCACCTCAGCATAGCTTATCACCCTCAAGCTGATGGCTAAACTAAGAGAGTAAATCATACCTTGGAGAATCTCTTGATATCTTGTATACTCAACTTTGCAGGATCATGGGATGATCACTTACATCTCATTGAATTCGCATAAAAACAACAATTATCAGTCTTGCACCAGTATGGCACTATTCGGGGCATCGTATGGCTGATCGTGTAGCGCTGTCATATTGATGGGAAGTGGACGAGAAAATGATACTTGGGCTAGATATGATTAGAGAAAATTTGGAGAAGATAGAGATCATTCGAAAATGAACGAAAGCTTCTCAAGGTAAATAGAAGAGCTACACTGATTAGAGACGTAGGGATCTAGAGTTCTCTGTCGGCAATATGGTATTTGTCAAGATCTCTCCATTGTAGAATGTAATACGGTTCGGTAGTAAAGAGAAATTGGTACCAAGATTTGTTGGATGTTTTCCGATACTAGAGTGGATTGGAAACTTACTTATCTGGTAGTAGACTTACCTTAAAGAATGGCGATGGTGCACAATGTGTTCCATGTTTCTCACTTATGGAAATTTGTGCATGACTCAAGCGTTACTATCGCATCAGATCAACTAGAAGATATCAAGATTGAACCAAAGCCTTGAAAGCTTACATGCTTATTCATATTGTCAAACGTGATACGAAGTAACTTAGAAGGAAGATGTTGAAGTTGGTAGGTGTTATCCAGCCTTTTGACTTTGCGAAAATCAGTCATATTAGACAAGTTAGATATGAAAAATATTGAGGCAAGCGATACAAAAGGATAGCCAAAAGGCTCAAGAAATTGGTCGAACCAAGCGTAGAGACTAATACAAAGAATATCACTCATAAAACAAGGGAATTTTTCCCTAGTCTATGCTTTGGTACCGACCCATGGTACTCTATGGGACTTGTCCCATTTTTCACCAGATGCTAGCCAGGGGTCCAAAAGACCATTCCAAGATCTATATCGTTGTTTGCATAAAGTTCCCTATTGTTCTTCTCAAGCACTTCTAATAAGAAGTTTCAAACTTCCACGGACCCATAAATTGGATTCTGAAACATGTCAGCAATGGTTCAAACAACTGCGAAACCATTAGTCTATGGTATGCCGATCGATCTCCAAAAGTCCAGAACACTAATTCATAAAGTTTTATGGGTCGGTATCGACCCATAGCTACGGTTATGTACCGACCCATAGAGATTACTGAGTTGGCTATGCCTCCTTCTTCAGCAACTACCAAGATCATGGAGAATATGGGTCTAAACGCGCATGAGCTTTCCCATCGACCTATGCCTATAAGCAGACCATAAAAGGCTTCATTTGGAGGATCCTTTTCACTTACCAGCATTTGTACTCGATTCTTGTAATCACTTACCGTTCGACGACGAACCATAAGAACACTTGTTGCACTTTCTGCAATAAAACGAGAAGAATTGTTAAGTGGACGTAGACACACCATGCCGAACCTCTATAAATCTTTTGCGCAATGTTTATTTCTCATTTTTAATTTATTTTTCTTCATTTTTATATCTCCACATAATCCTACGGGTGTTAGTGCCATTTTTGACGCTAACATTTTGGTGCTTTCACTGAGAATCGATATTCTTAGGTCTGTATGGATCCAGCATCTACAATTGGATTATCTAAATCTAAGAGATAGATCCAGTTTTTCTTCATTTTAGAATTCCCTACTACTTAGACTTTCAAAAATGTACGTAAGTGCTTGCTAGTATGGCACCCAGATGAGACCATTCCACCACTTTGTGTGCTGCAGATGATGTTGGGGAGATTAATCCCCAACTTGTTAGAGAGGTTGCGCATCCAACCACTACCGATGTTCAAAATTCCAGTGATATGGTCATTAGAACTGAAATGGAAAGCATGATGAAATAGATGGAGGATAAGCTCTAAGAAAGTCGCAACGAGTTAAGTGCACAAATGAAGCAGAATTTGGATTTTTCGACTCAACTAACCATTAGTCATAGGAAAAATTAGAGGGTTAGCTTCAAATCAAAATCAGATAATTCCTCATCGTCGAAGCATAGGTAGAGGGATGGAAAGCATAAAATGCTAAGAAAAGATGCCGGGAGGTTGAAACAAAGGCCAGGCCAAAGCTATGGCCAATGAATATGTATCTGTACAGAAACATAAAGGTGGTTCGGTACCAAAACATCATCTATGGCCTATGGTACTCAACTCCCGGGTGATGCTGCTGGTTTGACTTTTGGATGCTCAAAATATTGGAGATCGGATGGGGCTAGTCATCCGCCTCGAAGGAACCATCAGATTGCTAAACGAATGATTCTCCCGGGAGTCAGGGGAACTAGGTATTATGAAACAACCCAAGAGCATTTGCCGAACCAAACACTTAGAGCGGATCATACTTAACACCATTCGGTTGAAGTAGCCGAACCAGATTTAACTGAGATAATCAGGAAGCTTACTAGTGAAAGACATCTCTAGACCAACGACATTTATGATGCCAACCGATATCCATTCACAGAGAATATTCTACATAAGGAATACCTACGAACGTTTATGATGCCAACGATGCTAGCATACAATAGGAAAAATGGTCCGAGGCAATATTTGATAATGTATGGTTGGAATATGGATACTGCTAGACCTAGTGATGCAATGAAATGTTGTTGCTTTCCAATCTTTCTGGAAGGGGTGGCGACGATATGGTTTACCAGGCTACAATCAAGATCCATATCATCCTTGATCAATTGGGGTGAAAAATCATAGAATAATTCTGCATGCATACTACATGTCTGGAAGATGTTTTGTCTCTTTCAGACCTCTTTTAGTGAGATGGAGAATCGTTAAAGTACTTTTTGCATAGATTTCTTACGACAATGGCAGAAGTAAGTAACATTTAGGAAGATATTGTTTTAATGGCAATAATCAAGGGATTTCATCTCGAGATGGATTTCGAGGATTGGTTAAAGAGGAAGCCCTCATCAATGATGGACACTTTCTATTGATAGGCCAATTTATACTTGCAATTGGAACAAGCATGCAAATTTCTCCAAAGAAATAATGTTGGAGGGTCGGATGAAAAAATAGAAAGTAATGTCACCGTGAAACAATCCGAAGGGGTTCCAAAAATGTTGGCGTCAGTGTTGAAAATCGAAGTGGTGGACAGAATAAGAACACCAATGGAACCAAAGAACAGAAAGTGGATTCAAGGAAGCTACCGAGAATCCTAAAGTTTGACAACTATATCCCATTGAAAACATTTATTTGGCTACTCAAGGAAAGGATAGTGTCGGAAACCAGTACCGAGGAGTCAACCAAAAAAGAAAGGAAGACTGGTAAATTCTGGAAGTTCCATCAAACACATGGTCAAAATACCAATGGGTGCAGACATTTACACAATGTGATTGAGTAATTGATCGGGAAAATGAAATTACAGTAGTTTGTTCAAGTCCCATAAGATGGCAGGCAAGGATCTTCTAACCCCTAACTAGGGCAAGCCACGCCTGGTGCTGATGAGCCCAAGCAGCTTGAAAAGCATCTTGTTATTAATACAATGTTAGATGGACCACATCCAATTGAAAAGAGTTGGAATAAGATGGAGTGGTATGTTAGTTTTTCTAAAGAATGTAAGTGAGAGTTGTTTTGCCGTTGAAGACGATGCTTTGGGAAAATAACTCAGGTATGACCGATGATATTATTTTTCATAATAGAGATATAGATAGGGTGGAAGCCCCAACTATTGATCTACTTTTCATTTCGGCCATGATTGGCCATGATATGGTGACAAAGGTTCTGGTTGACTATGGGAGTTCGATCAACATCTTGTTTAAGAAGGCCTATGACCAGTTGTTTCCATAGATGAATTATTTAAAGTCGTGTACATCTCAGATCCAGGGAAATAACGGGTCAGCTACTGAGCCGGTAGGTTGCGTTGATCTACCGGTGGTTCTTGGAGAAGGCGATCACAAGAAAGTGCGAGTAGTACCTTCCATTGTGTTGGATATATTTTCTTCTTACAACACGTTTTTTAGCCGTCCGCCCCTTATTGAACTCAGAGCAGCCATCACTCCTTGATGCTTGAGAATAAAGTTCCTGAATGAGAATGGTGTAGGGATTGTTCAGAGGGATCAAGGGTTTTGTCACGAATGTTACATCGTTGAGCTTAAAGAGGCAAGGCGAAAAGAGAAAGAAAAAGGTGTAGAGGCAACTCTCTACATCAAGGCTTTGGATGCATAGCAACCACCACCCGAGCCCTGGCTCTGGAAGCATAGTCGGTTCCACAAGGATATGGATCTGAGAAAAGAGCCAGAGGATGGAAGAGCTGCACTAACTGAGCTAACGATTAATATTACAGTCAGTCAGGATGATCCAACATGGGTCCTGAAGATCAGATCACAGCTTAGCACTAGGACGATGAAAGAATTGATTGGCTTTCTCCGGACAAACGTGGATGTGCTTACTTGGACTCACCCTGACATGTGTGGAATATTGCTGGAGATAGCGAGCCATGCATTAAATATTAATCCAAAATGCATTCCTCTTAAATAGAAATGCTATATCCCAGGTCCGGAGAGATCTGCTTCACTCAAAAAAGAAGTGAAGTTGAAGGATAATGGCTTCATCCGTGGTGCTTTATACCCGGAATGGGTATCAAATCTAGTTTTGGTGGAGAAGTCAAATGGGAAGTAGATTACATGTGTTGACTATTCCAATCTGAATAAGGCATGCCCTATGGGTAGCTTCCCAATTCCAAGGATTGGTCAGCTGGTGGATTCGACTATTGGACACGAGCTGCTATCATTCATGGATGCGTATTCTAGATATAATTAGACTTCGATTCATATATCGAATCAGGAACACGCTAGTTACCAATTTGGGGTTATACTATTATCTTGTTATGCCCTTTGGATTTAAGAATGTTGGAGAAACTTACCAAAGGCTGGTAAATATGATGTTTAAAGACCGGATGGGTCGATCGATGGAGGTTTACGTAAACGATATGCTCGTGAAGTCATGGTGATCAAGGAACCATGTTGATGACTTAGCTAATATGTTCACCTTCGAAAATATAGGATGAAGCTAAACCCTTTTAAATGCTCTTTTGGCATTGTGTCAGGGATAATTTTGGGTTTCATTGTGAATTCACCTGGGATTGAGGCTAGTCCAAAGAAGATATAGGTACTAAGAGATACAGAGGCTCTGAAAACAATCAAAGAGGTCCAGAGCTTGAATGGAAAGTTCATCGCCCTAAGTCGATCTATCTCCTGAGCCACTGACAAATGCATCCCTTTCTTTAACGTGGTTAAGAAAGGAAAAAGTTTCAAGGGAAGGACTTTTACTCGGATGCAGGAGTGTGCAGATGCATTCCAAGATCCGATGAATCACTTAGAGAGACCCCTAATTGTGTCAAAACCATTGGATGATAAGGATTTATTTATATATCTAACAATGTCGGTGCACGTCTGAGCGCTGCCCTCATTCGAGAGGAATCTTGAATCTAGCGATCGGTCTATTATGTCAACAAGCGATTGATAGGAGCAGAAAGAAATTATCCAAAGCTAGAAAATCTTGCATACTATAAGTTAATGGCTTCAACGGAGCTCTGACCCTATTTCCCAGCTTATCTGATCAAATTTCTTATCGACCAGCCTTTGCGATAAGTTTTGCAATATTCAAAGACTTCCTTAAGGCTATTAAAATGGAAAATTAAGTTGAGCCAATATGATATATCTAAACATACTACGCAAGATGATATCCCAAAGAGCAGTGGTGAACAGAATGCTATGTGGAAGATGTACACTGATGGTGCTTCAAATGAATGATGTTCTAGTGCAGGAGTCTTGTAAGTGATCCCTGAGGAATATTTGATTTGTTACCTGTTGAACCTCGATATTCCTGCAATTAATAATAAAGCAAAATGTGAGGCCTTGATTGCAAGACTCAAAATTGCCAAAGAACTAGGAGTTAGAACCTTGTATATTTGCTATGATTCCGAGCTAGTGATATGTCAAGTGCGGAAGGAGTTTCAAGCGAAGGAATGAGGCTAGCTCCTTATTTAAACCAGACCCTTGAGTTGCTTAATGATATTGAATATTACATGATAATGCATATTCCTAGAGAGGAAAACGCGAAAGCCGACTCTTCAGCAAAGTTGGATAGTTGTGGGGAAGCACAGCTCATGGATCTCGTTCTGGTGGAAGTGTTGTTAGCTTCGAGCATCGACCAAATGCATGTCGATTGGATCATGGAGGCCGAGCCTAAGAAGGAGTCATGGATGGCTCCAATAAAAAGTTACTTTCAAAAAGGAATCCTTACGGACAAGAAAAATGAAGATGACAACTCCTTCTAAAGCTTCAAAATTCACCATACAAGAAGGAGTGCTTTACAGGAAGGTTTTCTCCGTCCCTATGCATTGGTGTGTATCCAAGGATGAGATCATGCAAATTCTGAAGGAAGTTCATGAAAAAGAGTATGACAACGACATCGGGGAGGGGAACCTTAGCAAAAAATGATTCTATATTATGAGTATTTCTAGCCGATTGTCAGCCGAGACACAGCTGATTATACAAGAAGGTGTGACAAGTGTCGTAAGTTTGCCAAAATATCGAGTTCCCCACCAATAGAAATTACTCAAATGGTCAGTCAATGATCATTCGCAGTTTGGGGAATCGATATCATCGGTGTTTTGCCGATAGCCAAAGGAGGTGCGAAGTATGTTATAGTTGCAGGTTAGTACTTCACTAAATGGGCAGAGGTAGAGCCGTTAGCCATGATCACCATGAAAAAGGTAATCAAATTCATTGTCAAGAATATCATCTATCATTTTGTGGTCTAACAAACGATCATATCAGACAACGGAACCCAATTTGACATGGCCAAATTCAAGGAATTTGGTCATAGGCATAGAATCGAGAAGAGGTTCGCTGTAGTGGCACACCTCCAGGCGAATGGATGGGTCAAAATAGTGAATAAAATTATTAATTCTATTCTGAATAAGCGTTTGGAGAAGGCCAAAGGGAATTGGGTTGATGAATTACTGTTAGCACTTTGCTCTTATCTAGCGATACATAAGTCGACGATTGGTCACTCTTCGTTCACTCTAGCTTATGGATCAGAGGCTATGGTCCGATGGAGCTTAAAGTGCTTTCCCATCTAGTGACTCATTATAACCCCCAAGCGAATGAGAATCTTACTGGAGTCTCTAGACCGATCGATGAGAAATGTGACGAAGTTGAGTTGAGAGTAATCGTGCACAGAAGTCGAGTCTCCCGACATTACAATACCAAGTTAAGAACTAGGACCTTTGAGATTGGCAATCTTTTTCCTAAATGGATCTTTCTTGGCCCTAGGAAATGGGATCCGACGTGGGACGGTCCATATGCAATTAAGTTATAGCTTGGAGACGACACATTCATGCTGGCAACCGCAGATGGGATCTCACTCCCACGGGCATGAAATAGTGAACATTTATGACAAATTTCACTTGAATGTAAATTTGTGCATACTTTCCATGTAACTAGAGAGAAATTTTCATTTCTGACGTTTTATAAAAGAAATGACTTCCATAGCTCATAGATTTGTCTATACCCGATCTAATACTACAAATGGCTTTATTAAATAGATTTACGAATGAAAATTGCAAATATGTAGGTGCTCGGAAATAGGTACTGAACAACTCCTCCAGTCCTTGACTTGGGGGGCAGGAGTATATATATTTGGTATATATTCAAAATTCAAAGGCAGAATGAGATAGTTCGCCACTACAGCTCATGCTCAGAGTCTTGCAAAGCACCCATATCTTACTCGGAGTAGGTAAGATACTACTTACAAATATCATAGAAAAGGATATTCAAACCGCTATGTTGAGCAGTTAACCCTGATCAACGCTCGGTGTTTGGCACGGTCATGGATGTCCAGAGAGATGTCTGGGTTACTTATTGTCTTTCACCGATGAAGGATAGAATAAGTTGGTGACTTATCCTAGCAATGACAATGAGAAATGGATCGTAAAATATATTGAATGTAAAGTGCATTTCTCAAAAACTTAAAAAAGATTCACATAAGACTTTGAAATTATAAACTACTGCTGTGGAACAAAAACTTAAAGGAGACGAGCGATTACTTATTCTTGTGTTTCTTCCCTTTCTTTCCTTCACTAGAGGACTGCCTACCTCCTTTTGCTTCAAGATTCCTTTACTTCCTCATCCTTCAATTCCTTGGCCCTTTACCGGAGCACTCTATGATGAAGAACTGGGTCCGGTTTGAGTATTACCTTCCACGGGAATGGAGTCAGTAGGCGAATCAACGGACAACGGAACTGGAGGTGAATCAATTGGCTCTTGCTTGATTTTGGTAGCATCCAATACATCAAAAAAAATCATTGTTGTAAATCTCCTGCATCATAGGCTTCAAAGAAGGTTTCGAGGACACCATCATCAAAACATCCTCAACCAAACTCTCTTGAAACTCACTGGTCCCTTCTTCATCCAAATCTTGGATCTTCTATGCATTAGGACCAGGGGCTTCAGTAAATAGAATGGTTAGGATTATCCCAGAGATGTACATGACCGTTGAGTCTATCATTGTGGCGTGTGGAATTGGTTGGGAGCTTTCGTTGGGAAAATTCGAGATTACTGGCTAACCTAACATTTGACAAAGGTGAAATGATATATTAGCAGTGCCAAACGATGTCTTGTGTCCCCTCTTAATAATCGGTGAAGTCAATTATATACCTCCACCCAGTGTGGCTCTAAACATGCATGAGTACCATTAGATTTTCCTTCCCAGATGGGAGACGACATGCTGGGCCTGTGAAATTGTGGTGCATCTTGATTGTACCCAAGATCCGATGAAATGACAAAGGTAGCTGGTAGTCCAGAGGTAAGGCCTACAATATTATCTTAAGGAGTGTTACCAGAACCTTTAGCTTGGTCCCTTTGAGTAACGGCAAAAAGTTTAAGGTGTAGAATGAACTCGCCGGCTCTAAGCACCTCGATTTCCTCCTCGCTCAAAATCTCCATTTCTAACTCCTCTAGGTCCACCTTACCTTAATTTGAATGTTTTCGCTCGTCATTCACTAATTTATCCCAAGCCATCACCAAGGTGCGGGGATAAGCCTTACAAGCTGTGCTAGGTCTCTAAACTTGAGAATATTAGCATTGTAATTTGTGATAAGTGAATCAAACCTATCGTTGATTCGGCTCTCTGCAGAGGCTACCAATTCATCCACTCTATTAGCTTTATCCAGTACCTCATTACTTTCTCTACGAACGACATTACATTCTTTGCATACATCAAACAAATCGTTACAATAGTTCTGAGTGGTCAGAAGAGACTCATCTTTCTCTTTCTTCTCCTTCTCAAGTTGAGCTTTTGATACTTTAACCTCTTCAGCCAGATCATAATTTCTATGGTAAATGGATTCCACTTTGATCATGTGGTTTCTTCTTTCTTGCTCAATCGTAGTATGCAACTCCTTGACCTTTTGGTCAGCCTACTCTTTCGCTTTGGCAAGTTCCTTATCGAGATGGACAATGATCGCATTATTCTGGTCCTCTATGAGTTTCACTCCCGCGATTTCAACTTCCAATTCCTCAGAATATTCTGATACTCTTTCAATCAACCTTTTCCAAGTGAAATACTGATCATAGTCATCGTTGGCATAGGCAATTGACTTAGTCTGGTATCGCTCAGGAATATTCTTTATGCTCAGAACAAACTTGCAAGATTTGAAATTGATGTTAGGAAAGAAACATTGCAAATCAGCAACCATAGGTTTTGAAGAGATCGATTGCTCTGTTTGTACAATAGACTATTTGTCAGGTTGTTCAACTAGCTTCTCAATTGGTGCCTTATCGTACTTGCATCAAGAGGAATCGGATGTAGTGGACTTCGTAGGGTGCTAAGATTGTTGAGAAGCATAGGACAACATTGATTTCTAGGAAGGAGAAGAAATATGAGACACTTCATTATGTGGATGATCGTCTTGGCGGCTACAATGTCTCTTTGAACCCCTAGATAGGGGAGATTTGGATCTAGAAAGATGCTTAGATAAAGAATCGTGTGACTTGTAATCTTTCTCTTTATTTCCACGATCTCGGCTCGAGTATCGGCTGGACTCCAACCCATGGCCAGACTTGTGAGGCCGTATGGTTGGTTTGCGCCTCAGGTGATACCCCATATGCTACTAGAAATAATCATATGGTCCACGATGGTCCATATAATCTGCACATGAAACAAAGATAGGCCAGTCTTGACTGGATTAAAACGCAACACAAACCGACTATAGCACAATGTTTGCTTATGTGTGTGTTAGTGTCCCGGTATCCCCACAACAAACCATGGGTTCTAGTTTTTCTAACAGGGGTGATCTCCCTACCTTTTTTGAAGGAATATTTTTGTTGAAGCGAATAGGGGATCCAACATCCCTAGGACTCATATTGGCTAGGCCATACGATTCGATCACATCTGGAATGTCCTCGTAGGTAGCATAAGGTTCTTTAGAAGTTTGTACAGGTGTCTCAAGTATGGATGTAAGTGGAGCAGGCAGAATAGTAGTCTTCTTTTTAGAAATCTTAATCTTTTCCCTTAGAGAGGTTGTTGATCGTCATTGTTGTCACCTTCTTCATCATGCCCCCTACTCCTTCACTGCCTCAGATTTCACCCTTTTCAAAAGGCTCACGAATATCAGTAGTCCTAACTATTTGACTTTGAATTAGGGGCACCGATGATTCTTCTTCATCATTCCTAGTTGTTGGTTCATCCTCCTCACTATCCATGACAACAAAGTAGGACCGACACTACAGTTAGTGTCCGGTAAGTGGCGAGCAAAGATATTTTCATCAATAAGCAACAATTTGGCTCTTCTCTCTGGCTAGGGGAGTGCCAAAAGTTGTTGCACAATCTCATCCAAGGTAGCATTATTTTCCCTACATGGAACATCTGCGAATGGAAAAATTCAATTAGAAATCACGAAGCCAAGGATATGGAGTTATACCTAAGAGAAGAGAATAAAGACTTACATCTAAATAGCCATCATTGCATGATCCCAATAGGACGGTGAATAAAAAGGAACTCCTTGAAATAACTAAAATTGTTCTAGGTTCCAACCACAACTTTGCACATCCTGGATGACACTACAAAGATATGAAAAGGAATCATTTATGATGCTTGAAACTTTAAAAATATTGGATCACTTGAAAAGTCGAAACTCGTTGAAAGTGACGAGCAAAGATGATGTACAAGCAGTTGAAAAGAGCATAGATATTCGGGTGCAGTTGACAAGGAGCCAACTTCATTTGACGCAAAATTTGCTTAATGAATGGGTTGAATGGTGGAACCCCACCTAGCATGCACATGTACGTGTTACAAGCCGTATATCCTTTAGGAGGGTGATGTTCCCTCTAGAGATGGGTTGGGACCATCATGTCATCTTATGGAATGCCATACTTTTCACAGGTCCTCCTAAGCAATGCCTCATCAACTTTAGAGGCAAAAGAATCAATTGGACTTCCAATATAACCACATATGGGAGTGTGTCGGGAGTAGGTTCTTCTTACAGTTCTTGCATAGGGTCCCTTTAGACATCTTGAGCAGGCTGATCTTTTTGATGAATATCAAATTGAATGGAAGATTGGGCCAGAGTTTGTTCCTTTAAAGAAGCTCTTGTTGAGATGGACTCGGTATCTGATCGGTTATCTGACAGTTGATGGACCGGTAGTTTGAGAAGAAAGGCACTTGGAACACCTGACATCCATAGCTATCAAAATCTCAACACACAATCAACGTTAGACAAACTAAAGTCTACACCAAATTTTGTAGTGAATCTAGGGAAGTTTTATGAAATGCCATGAAGTGATAATGTCCAATGTATAGTGAAATAGTCCATTTCAGAGATTCAAAGATTTCCTGGGGCGATTGTTATTACTGGCCTCTCAACGGGCTTCGCATCATCAGAAGCATGCTTAGGATTCTTTGGAGCTTAAAGTGCCGAGTTCGCTAGAAATTGATCGAACTTGTATAAAGAGGAGAACTCAGAAAATCCCACTAAGGGGCTAATTCCGTACAAAACTATCCCACTTAGGGGATTTCAAGTTTTCTTCTCCTCCTCTTCATGTCGAAGAACTTAAGCCTATCCAAGCACGCTCCTTAATGATGCTAATCTACATCTACTCTCCATCGTCACCACTCACCAAAATATTCTCAAGGTTGAAGTTTTAAGTATGGATATATGGTCTATGCTCGTATGGGTCGGTATAGGTCAAAAGTGAACCCAGGAAGCATCAGTTTAGGGCAAGGTGGAGGAGATGTTCGATCGTCGAGGCTAGAAGGCGGTGGTGGTCAGTTTTGGTTCGAGAGGGGCGACGGTGTTCAAGTTTGAATATTAAATCCCGAGTCCATTAATGGAAGAAATCGAGTCTAAAAGAAGACAGCAAGGCAAAGTGAAGAGAAGGACATGGGTCGGCCAAGTTTTATAAGGCCAAAGCCAATTATTTCGGCTAAGGACCAGCACAAATCCTAAGTCCTCCGGTAGATATCGAACCTTGTAGTTCGGTACTAAACGATCCAATAAAAAAATAAAGAAAAGAGTAAAGGAAAGAAGAGAAGCACGATTCAACATACATGCTCATTTATGCTCGTATACTCCTGGACTTCAGCAATCATATGCATGTACGTGTGTATGCCTACATGCACAGAATAGTTTATTACATAATTCGATCAACAAGATATCCTAAGCTGATAATTATGGAAATGGAAATGTTCGAGAATGCCAGACGTGGAACAATAAGCCATGAAGGAAATTTCCAATTTTATAACCCAAACACCGTTGAAATGTCACGTTAAATGTGAAAAGATATGACTATTCACAAGAATGGACTTAAGGAACGATAATAACTACTTGAAAAAAACTTGAAATTTGACACAACGATCTAAACCTAACTCGATTCAAAGTACACCATGTTTGAAATGAGATGTACTTTGGGAGGCAGATGTTATTCGGTCTTTTGACATGGCAAAAGTCAGTCAGATTAGACAGGTCAGACATGAAGAATATCGAGGCAAGCAATCCAAAGGATAGCCAAAAAGCTCAAGAAAATGGTCGAATCAAGTTCGAAAACTAAAACAAAGTACATCACTCATAAAACAAGGTAATTTTATCCTAAGTCTATAGTATACTACCAAAATATTTATGGTTCCGTACCGACCCTTAGTGCTCTATAGGATTTGTCCCATCCCCACAACACATGCTAACCAAGGGTCTTGAAGACCATTCCAAGCTCAATATAGTTGTTTGCATGAAGCTCCCTATTGTTCTTCTCAAGCACTTCAAATAAGCAGTTTCAACCTTCTACAGACCCATAAATTGGATTCAGAAACATGTCAGCAATGGTTCAAACAATTGTGAAGCCATAAGGCTAATAGTATGGCGATCAATCTCCAAAAGTCCAGAAAACTATTTGATGAAGTTTTATGAGTCGGTACCAACCCATAGCTATGGTTAGGTACAACCACATAGAGATTGCTAAGTTGGCCACGTCTTCTTCTTCAGCAACTACCAGGAAATCATGGAGAATGTGGGTTTGGACGTGCCTAAGGCTTTCCCATCAACCTACATCTATATATAGACCATGAGAGGTTTCATTTGGATTATCTTTTTCACTTTTCAGCATTTGTACTCTATTCTTATAATCACTTATTGTTCAGCGAGAAACCATAAGGACATCTGTTGTACTTTCTGCAATAAAACGAGAAGAATTATAAAGTGGATATAGGCACACCTTACCCAACCGCTATAAATCATTTGTTTAATGTTTCTTTCTCATTTTCAATTTATTTTTCATCACTTTTATTTCTCTACATAATGCTATAGGTGTTAGTGTCATTTTTGATGCTAATAGTAAAGGTTCATCGGAGTGAAAACAAAGGCGATTGCACTTAGGAGACGAGGAGAGTGTGCGAACAGCTTATCTAGAGCTCTTTACTTGGTAAGACTCTATATTTATAGTTTTTACTTTCACTTATCATATCACGAACAATATCTTTGTGTAGTATCTTGCATGCTAGGATATGCATGGATGTTACCTTTTTCATCTGTTGTTGTGTATACTTGTTTGATGAGTGATGGTTACATACGCTTGTATATGGTTATTAGGCATGCAAGATAAACCTATTAATTTTGTTAGGGATTCTGGGAGCAAAATTCGTAAAGGGGAAGGGAGAAGTAAAGACATGTATTCTACATATCAGAGGATTGTAGAATATTAACGTTATTTTTGTATGAGGTCATATGATTCTATGAATTTGGACTACTAGAGACATTTTCCATCCATAGAATTTTATCGAATGATCATGACCTTAATAATACTATATGGCCTATATATGTTGATATGAGCCGATTTGGGGTCTAAAGCCACTTTGATTAGATTGAGATAATGGTTTCTCTTTCCATAGAATGGTCATAATAGGAAAATGGATTTATTGTTCGGAAGATATTGCTATTTGAAGTTCCATTTGATTTTGCATAGTTTAGTGTGTAATTTAGGAGATTAATGGCTAAGCCCAAGGCCTATTTCGAAATTAGCACCCAAAAGGGGATGATGGGGTTTCTCTTTCTCAATTTCACAATTTCTAAAATAGTTAAAGAGCCGCTATTAACAATCTCTAGCCTTAAACACTCACAACCCTTACTTTAGTTAACCAAATCTTGATATTAAGGAGAGATTAGCGAGATTAGCATTCTGATTTGAAGATTTTCTATTAGAGATCACTTGGAGCTGCTGTAGATTCTTGGGTTTCATGCATTCTTTGTTAGCTTTGGATTGCTTTGAATTGCTTTGAATTTAAGTGAGTGGTTTTATGCATGTACTCCCTAATTAGCCACTATAGAATGTTTAATGATGTTTTGAAATGATTTTCAAACTTAAAATATGTTTTAAACCTTCCTTAATCACATATATAAATTTCAAATGATTTCGAAAAGATTTGTAAAATTCATGTTCTTATGGATCCCTTTTGTTCTTATGGTTCTACATTTAGATTTAGGCTTCACTTTGATATGTGTGGATGTATTATATGTAATGATTGCTTGAATATGTGATGTTTTTTAGTTGAAAACGTTGATATAATAGTGGTTTAGTTCTAGGAGAAGTTATGGATCAGTATTGATGGATCCATGATGATTCATAAAGTCAACTTTATCCAAATAGGGTGCGATCAATATGGGGCAATACGAAAGGCCACATAAGGCTACCTTCAAAGTTTCAAATTGTTTGGAGTTCGTTTGTTCGAGTTATGGATGGATCGGTTGTGGTTGGAAGGCTATGGATCAGTATAGGTTGGTTCTGGGCATGATCGAGTCATAGAATGCTTCGCTACGAGTCTTGGAGGAATTTCTTTACATCGTGAGTGGAGATAGATGGATTGCGTGATGGATTTGAGAAATTCCTAAGTGATGGATTGACGGTGCTTGCTATGGGTCAAAAGAGGGATAGATCGGGGCTTTCTTCGAGTCACAAGTGTATGCCTAAGAGCTACCAAACCCAAAAAAATTAATAAGAGATTAACTGATAAGGAATAATTAATTAATAATAAGGCTAAAAATGAAAATTTTGTAAATGTTGTAATTTGTCCACGAAAGTTATGTTGTTGTGTTTATGGTGATTTTCTGATCAATTTCCATATACAAAATTTTGAAAACACGAAATGGTTATTGAATTTTGAAGTTTTCGGATCCAAATTAATTGAAATGGAATTACAATTAATGCTAAATTTTGAAATTCAAAAATTAATGGTAGTTAGACTTAGAGGATAAGTAAATGTTAAAACAAAAGTTAACGTATTAATTAAGGAATTAAATAATCAAATAAGACAAAAAAATAAATTCCCAAAACAAAACGATTGGTTAGCCACTACATAATGTCGGTCGACCGCTAGCTGTCGACCCCTAGGTAGGAGCAGGTCGACCTGTTATCATGGTGGCGGCTAGGATTTTTACAACCAAGAATGGTCCAGATTATATTATTTTCAATCAACTTTGTTATCCCTCCTTTTGATCAAGGCTGGGATATAAATAAATATGCTAAGAAGGACGGGAATCAGTATTAAAGATCGATTAGAAACAAGGCTATGACCGATATCATCGAAATTTTACCAAGCTCCATTCAAGACGGGATAGATTGGTAACAATGAACAAGGCTAGAAAAGGCTAGGTTTCAAATTTTAAGTCAATCGGAGTTTATATGCTCAAGATATGATCGATGCAAATCAGGAAATTCGTATCCATCAGATCACCTTCATCACATCGATTTCTTTCAAATCAATCAAGGAAAACTAACACTATTCGTATCCATCAAGCATGCCCCACTCCGTATCGGTCCGAACGCATCCTACTACGCATCCATCATCACCAGCTAATTAGTATCTATGGGAAATTGTCACTTCGTGTCGATCATTCCATGCACTTCGTATCGATCCACCCATTCATGTATTTTGTATTGATCGGCCATTGATCGATACAAAGAACACATAATGGATCGATACAGATGTCATCCCTTTTCGATCGATACGAAAAGGCTATTGAATCATCGATACGAGATAAGCATACCAGGATCGATACGAAGAATGGAGTACATCAGGTCGATATGAATGAGACTGTGTTCGAGAGGAAGACTCGGTCACTCGGCATAAAAGGTGGATCGAACCTAAAAGATAACGCCGTGTCACCTAGCAAGCACGTGCCTGGGAGCGATACGAATGGATCGATTCGAATGAACCGATACCAATC
Organism: Allium cepa; assembly: GCA_030765085.1. NCBI lineage: Eukaryota > Viridiplantae > Streptophyta > Magnoliopsida > Asparagales > Amaryllidaceae > Allium > Allium cepa. The sequence continues at coordinate 596,975,967 of CM060928.1, forward strand.
GGACAGCACATTGAAAATCCAAACTTGCATCTATCATATCTTACAATCTACAAGTCCAAACGTTACCAAATTTTCACAGGAGCTTGCGTACAACCCCAAGACTATGCATGCTCGATCTAGACCCGATTGGGCAAGATCTTGATTGATACGAATTCCATTCGTATCAATCATGGATCGAGTCGAAATCACTTGGGATCGATCGCATAGGCCCACCCACATGAGAGAAGGAGTCCTTCGAAATCTGGGCGGGATATTTGTAGCCTACACCTATAAATAGCAGTCTAAGAACATCATAAAAGGGATCTTCTGGTTCTTTTAAGCCATTATTCTGTCGAACTCCATTGTAACTCAATTATTATCAATTATACTCTTGTAACCAGTGAGTGATAATGAATAAAACGACAGCTCTTCAAAGTTGACGTAGGTCGGAGATAGCCGAACCACTATAAACCTTGTGTCTTTACTGCATTGCTTTTAATTTTCTGAGTGCTCTTCATATTTATATTCTCTGCACATTTGCGATTTGTGATCTGTAATTGTAAATGGGTGCTTTCGTTGGCAATTGAGTGTTTGTGACCAATTTTGGCGCAAACATTTTGGTGCTTTCACTGCGAACCGCTAGCGCTCAAGAATTCTAAAGCTTAGATTTCATATTTGAAAGCTTAAGGGCTTGGATTTGGAAGGCTATTGCAAGGCAATCGACAAGAAGACAAAGGACCAAATGGAATCAGCATGAAGGGAGTCAAGAGCTTCCTCAGGAGCGAATCAGGCCTCGATTTTCATCACCAGAGACGAGATCGAAACAATGCTGAAAAGACAAGAGGAGATGATGTAGAACCTACTTCGACAAGTTGCACAAGTTGGAGTGCAGAGTCAAGGGCACGCAACTGCAGGAGATGCTAGAAAGAGGAGTCAGGAGCATGGAGCAACCCGAATCCAGAACAGAGTAGGACCATCAGCAGCAGCACCAGGACTAGTGGGCACTCCTCTGTAGCATGTTGATCCAATCTCGGGCAGAGTACCAGGTGGAGCTGTACAACATGGTGTCAATAGAGGAATGGATGCTTATCAGGAGAGAAGGTCCCAAGATTCCCTCATGAACTCGGAGGAGGGGCGCAGATTGGAGGCAACAAACAAGGACTGCAGCTCGGCATTAGTGATAGGTTGGCGGAGATGGTTAGGTGAGCCATGAGGGGAGGACTAGTGAATAGAGACTTAGAGGATGTGAATAGGAGTCCCTTTGCTCCAATGATCAAGCAAGCTAGGAACCCGCCAGATTTCAAACTACCAATACTGGAGATGTATGATGGGAGAACAGATCCTATTGTTCACTTGACAAGGTACATGAGGCATATGGAGGTACTAGGGGAATCAGAATAGGTCATGGAACGATGCTTCCCTTTGTATTTGATGGATATAATCAACATTATGGTTCAGACAGTTGGAGAGTGGCTCTATTAGCACATGGACGGAGCTGATTGAAAGGTTTATGAGGCAGTTTCGGGTACACATAGTCCGACCTAAGAATGTGATGACTTTGACATCGATGAAAAAATGGAAAGGAGAGTCGCTCAGGGATTTCTTAACCAGATTTAATGCGGTAGTAACTTTGGTGGATCGGCCCGATCCACCGATGGTTTTGATGGCGGCAGTTTCAGGAATTGCATCTAATTCTAATTTCAAGATATCATTGGAATGGGACCCACCGAGGGATCTCGGGGAGTTCTACCATGAGGCGGAAAGGTTCCTGAGGCAGGAAGATGCGCAGGCTGAGAGAGAAGGGAGAGAGGCCTTAGCTTTTGCAGTAAAGGGTGGAGGTCCACCCAAGGAGGATCTAAATAAAGATGATAAAGGAAAAAGGAAAATGAATGACAACGGTAGCACTTCGAAAAGGCCTCGGAGGGAGTCAAAGTTTTCTTCTTACATAGACTTAACTAAGACTCTAGAACGGATTTACTTGGACACTTGAAGGCGCCTCCAGTATCGAAGACCGGTAAGGAGGGAACCTTCTGAATACGAGTGGGCATCGAGAAAGCATTGCCAATTCTATGAGCTGGATGTGCACACCACAAACCACTGTAGGCATTTGAAAGATATCGTTGAGGGGCATGTAAGGAATGGTCATCTATAGCAGTATGTAAGGAATCGGGCTGTGGCAGTAGAACAGGAGCGGTCATCGCCCACCTCGAACGAAGATGGCACTGGACCTAGGCAACGTCAGTTTATTATCAACTAAATATATTTATGGCTTTGAATAAGTAATTGAACTCAAAATGATACGGCTAAGTCACTTACACATGTACGAGATCGAGGACGGTCCCTAGGCATGCTCTTAGACAATGATAAACCGTCTTGCTCGAGTCTATGAAATCTTAATTTTCTTTTCGTTTTCCTGAAAACTTTGGTTTCTCCCTTGGATTTATAGACATTTATTTGGCTTTCCCTAGCTGTAAAAACTTTTAAATGATTGGATTTGCATTAATGTAACAAATAACATAGTCTCGCGATCATTGCCTCGCCCGGAGAGACGAGGCAGTGATTGTAGATTATGAGTCCCTTCGCCGGAGAGTGATGGAATGAGCTCAAACACTATATAAAAGTCCTCGGCCGGAGAACCAAGGCCGAGACCGTAGAGCCGAGACCGAAGAATATATAAGTCCTCGGTCTGCAAGCCGAGGCCGAAGAATATAAAAGTCCTCGGCTGGAGAGCCAAGGCCGGAGAATATAAAAGTCGGCCGGAGAGTCAAGGCCGAAGAACATGCAAGCCCTTGACCGGAGAGTCGAGGTTGAAACTGGATAACGCAACCCGGAGAGGTTTACGAATTCGAAATTAAACCCGGAGAGGTCATGGATTCAGATTTTGGCTTAGGATAGATGGACCAGGTGAGGTCCTGGATTTTGCAAAAGGCCCGGAGCGGTCCCGAATTTGGATATCGACCCAGAAAGGTCATAGATTTAGCTATTGGTTATGGATAGATAAAAGCTCCGTTGATGGGTTCGGATACCTATGGAATTGGTTGAGGATTTAATTACAGGACTTTGAATCGGGAATTGACTCAGAGCAGTCGCAGACTTAGATATGGCTACAGCACTTGGATAGGATGACTTGGTAATAGACTAGATTATGGATCGAATGGTATGGCTATGGATGGAATGTGGACTTTGGACGTTGGATCAGAGCTATTCAAAACATGTCTTCTTACCACAAGGCGTGTTTTAGGGGGCAAATGTTATCCCATCTTTTGGTCAAGGCTAGGATATCTACAAATAGGCTAAGAAGGACAGGAATCAGTATTAAAGATCAATTAGAAACAAGGCTATGATCGATATTGTCGAAATTTGACCAAGCTCTAGTCTAGACGGGATCGAATAGTGACGATGAACAAGGCTACGTTTCAAATTTCAAGTCAATCATAGTTCAGATGCTCAAGATATGATCGATGCAAATCAGGCAATATGTATCCATCAGATCACCTTCTTCGTATCGGTTTCTTTCGAATTGATCAAGGAAAACTAACACTGTTCGTATCCATCAAGCATACCCCACTTCGTATCGGTCCGAGCTCATCCTACTTCGCATCCATCATCACCAGCTAATTCGTATCCATGGGATATTGTCACTTCGTGTTGATCATTCCATGCACTTCGTATCGATCCACCCATTCACGTACTTCATATCGATCGGCCATTGATCACCATGAAGAACACGTAATGGATCTATACAAATGTCATCCCTTTTCGATCGATATGAAAAGGCTATTGAATCTTCGATAAGAAACAAGCATCCCAGGATCGATTGGAATAATGGAGTACATCAGGTCGATACGAACGAGATTGTGCTCGAGAGGAAAACTCGGTCACTCGGCATAAAAATTGGATCGATCCTAAAAGATAGCGCCGTTTCACCTAGCAAGCACGTGCTTGGGAGCGATGCGAATGGATCGATTCGAATGAACTGATACGAATTGAACGCCACGTTGGAAATCCAAACTTGCATCGATCATATCTCACAATCTACAAGTCCATATGTTACTAAATTTTCACAGGAGCTTGCATACAACCCCAAGAATGTCCATTCTCGATCTCGACTCGATTCGGAAAGATCTTGATCGATACGAATTCCATTCGTATTGATCATGGATCGAGTCGAAATTGCTCGGGATCGATCGTATGGGCTCACCCACGTAAGAGAAGGTGTCCTTTGAGATCTGGGCGGGATATTTGCAGCCTACACCTATAAATAGCAATCCAAAAGCTTTAGAAAAGGGATCTTCAGGTTCTTTTACACCGTTATTCTATCGAACTCCATTGTAACTCAATTATTATCAATTACAGTCTTGTAACCAGTGAGTGATAATGAATAAAACAACAACTCTTCAAAGTGGACGTAGGCCGGAGATAGCCGAACCACTATAAACCTTGTGTTTTTACCGCATTTCTTTTAATTTTCTAAGTGCTCTTCATATTTATGTTCTCTACAAATTTTTTATCTATGATCTGTGACTGTAAACGGCTGCTTTCATTCGCAATTGTGTGTTTGCGACCAATTTTGGCGCAAACAAATTTAACGGTTCTGGTGCTTTCTAACCACTATATATATAAGAGTCCAGCTACCTCACTTTTATTTCCAAATTGTTTGAATACTAAACAAAACTCTTTCATCCTGTCTCTTCTTCAAAGATTTGGAAAATTCTCCAAGGTTTCAGGTAAGAAATTTTAGGTGTTTAATATTCAATTTTTAATTATATTCACCTCCAATCCTTAAATTTTTTGATCTAATTCATATACAATTACCCGTTGTATATTTCTAAAAGGAGAGATATGTAAGAGATTGAAGCGAGCGTAAACAAATCCCAAAAAAAGGGCTAAGGACTTATGTGAGTGGAAATCTTACTTTTTCTTATTTTAGTAATTGTATAGTATAACTTGGATTTGATACATGCCTTGGAGAATTTTGTTCATGAAAGCATTAAACTAAAACCCAAAATTCCCATAAAACAAAATGTCAATCCTTATATTAGGATCCCAATTATTCTATATTAAAATAGTGGAATAGTATAGTTATTGCGATTTTAATATTTTACATTATATTTGACTTCTCATCTTTTTCTTTGGATCTGATTAAGGGTTTTGAAAAGAAATAAGTTAGGAAATGTTGTGTAAGGTACAAGTTCTCTTTACTCGTAGTTTGCATTACCTATTTCCGTAATTTAAATGGAAATTTCCTTTTTCATTTTTATATGTAGAAATTAAATGGAGCATAAAGGATTTGAATTGTAAATTCTGTTAATGTTGATTCTACTATTTTAGTATAATATAAGTTTGGTATATATTCTATTTTTATACAAGTCTGTTGTTGAATTAAGAGTGTTGGATATTGGTATGTTTGTTGATACAGAATAGGACTTGTATAAATTTAAAATTTTGACATTTAAACGACTAGCAAAGGGAAAAATCTTCGCCCGCTTAGAAATATTTTAGGCACGTATTTATATGTATATAATAGTGTATAAGTAACATATGCATATTAATTGCATAGTAAATATGCTATTTATCAGTATTAAATCACCCTTACAAAAGAACCGAGATAATTATGGATAGTAATATTAAGGAATGCGATGTGGTATATGGTAGCATGTTAGGTGAGTGAAAATTATAACTATGTTATAAGGATGCGAGGTCAGTCAAAGGCGTATGAAATTCTTCCAGCTAATCTGCCTTCCAACAGTATGACTTTGAGGCTAATGTGGGACATCGCCTATAATAGGTACCCATGGAGGACGTGAGGTTTGCCCTAAATTCGATAAGGTAAACCTATCTAGCTAATCTGGCTACCAGTACCTATGAATGGATGGACTAATGTGAGACATCACAATTTGGGTTACAAGTCATAATATGTAGGACCTGCTTCGGGGTCAGGGGTTGTAAGTGGTAAATTGAGGGCCCACATCTTCCCTATTTAGGAAGTATTAAATGGTCAGGGTTAGAGGTTAGGTGCGGTAGTGGATATCTCGAGAAGGGTCCACTTTGGATTTGAGGTATTAAGTAGCTATTATAGGATCCGCTTCGAGTTTGAGGTATTAAATAGCTATTATAGGGTCCGCCTCTCCCATAAAGTAATATTAAGTGGCCTGATGAGATTCTGTGCGATGTCTGCTAGATAGTATCAGAGTGGAACCTTCCTCGAGATGGGTAGTAAATGATGAGGACCATTCTAAAATGTGGGTATTAAATGGTCAGAGTTTCCTAGTTCCCATTTAAAAGGTATTAAGTGACTTGGGTACTATTTCTTACATTGTTAAGACATTATTGATAGTAGATGCGTGAGATTGGGAGGCCGTGGGCATATAGTTAAAGATGGATTCGATAGTTGGATTGGAAAGGGTATAGGTTATAGATTTGGACTTACAGTTTGGAGAAATTTACGTATAGTTAGGACGCGTAAGACATATTCTTGTCTAAATTATATGCCTAAGTACTAGTATCGAAAGTCTCGAGATTTTTATTAACCAAACATTGTTGTTCTGACCCCCTCCTCATTACAACATAGATTAGCGAAGACAATGCAAATTTTGGAGATGTTGGAGGAGATGGAGACTTGTTGTGGTTATTTATCTATATACTTTTGTTGTTCTTATATTTTTGATATACCAATTTAGACATGATGATATATTTTTTTATAGTGCACTACAAATATTTGATGTTATTATATGGTATTGTGTTGTATGTTTCTAACAACCGAATTTTCAAATATATGATAACTGTTTCTGATACTATATTTTATCTTTCCACTATAACATTCTTAATGTGTAAATAGATAGCTTTGCGTGTTATTCATTGTAACAACAGCCATCTTTTGAATAGGTTTAAGGTTCGATGGGCCTTTTCTAGGTCAAGTATTAGGCATGTTTCTAGCCAGGTTGTTACTGGAGCATATGCCAATGGAGTAAAGAAGGGGAAATACTTAAGGAATGGATAAGTGGCCATGGATCGATATCGATCCATGGGGCATCGATTAGTGAAGGTGATGGATTAGTGAAGGGGAGTCTCGTGTGATGAAGTAATGGCTTAGTTGAGTTGAAGTGTGGGATCAGTGATGATGGATCGGTAGTTATGTATCGATGGTTATGGGTTGACGGCCATGGATCGGTGGCTTTGGTTCGGTGGTTGAGAGAGTTGGAGCTACTTTGAGTCATACACCTACTTTCTTCAAGATGTAATAGTGTTTGCTTCGAGTCTTTGGTGTGTTCACTCCAAGCTCGTGCCAAACTAAAGGCTTAGCCAAATATGACCAAGGGTAGGGCCGTATCGAACCATAGGGTTCAGTGATGATTTTGACGACCACGACGTATGATTTGATGATGGTGATTCCATCATGAGAAGTGACGACTTTGATGATGGATAGCTATACTTTAAGACGTAGAATATAGGACTGTGAATTGGATTGAGGGGGATATTAGAGGAAGGTTATAGGATGTACGATGGTATTCGACGACTAGTGATGATTGTAGAGAATCGTGCTAACCACCGCGACTTTGTGATGGAAGTTGTAAGATCGGTTTCAGGACATGGAATGCTATAGATGGCATGTGCAAAGGGATTTTTGCGACTCGAGGGTTTATAGGGTACTTTAAAATAGGGTATATACTGGGGACGTAATGGTTCTTGGAGCGTGATAGCTCTTTATTCTAGGTGGCAGGTTTTTTTACCCTGGACTAGCATGATGGTCAGTCTAGTTCCTATCCTACTGAGTGGCATGGATTCGAGTACTGAGGTAACATGATGTGGGATATCGTGATGGATTATCTGGTCTTTGACCGTGATGGGTCAGGATAGTGATCTTATATCCAATGCACTGAGTAAGTGAACATGAGGATGGATGATGGATGATATGTTTTCTTTGATTGTTTATCACCTTAGAGATGTCACATGATGCTGATGTTATTGATGTAGATACTTGGACATCATTTAGGACTTTGATATATAATGTACCCATGATGACAATGATGTAGAGTAGCGTATATATGTGCTAACTCATTAGATACAGGGACAGGTCAGGTATGATTCTTCATATCATTTTTCGTATTATAGTGGTTTATTAGTATCTAGAGATTTTCTACCACTCACATTAGACTGTTGTCTAACTCAGGATTTTTATGCTTTGCTTCCTATTATTCCGAGCACTCTTAAATGATTGGATTAGAGATATTAGGTTTGGTGAACACATGGAGCTGGACAGAGGATGAGTTGGAGATCACACTCTCGTAGTACTACATTTATTTATAATGATTTGCTATTTGGTGCATAGCACTATGGAGCTTGCCAGTGCCTTTATTATTTAGAGACAATTTGTTTGTGAGTTATTATTTGATGTATAACTCTATCGCTTGTGCTGTATACAGTATGGGTCTAGTTACTCTGATTGATGTAATTTATTTAGTTATTACTATCTCACCTATTTTATATCTGAGATGTTTACCATTATATTTTATTCGATGCGATGTGAGATATTCGATTGATAGTTTATGTTATGCTTTGTTTACCTTACAACCTTGACGGTCGTCCCACATCAGTCGGGCACCATTAGAGTTCACTACACATGTATTATTGCATGTCGGAGCTGTATGGCGGTCGTCACATCAATGATAATATCAAGTCGAGAGAACTATGTGAATTAGTCGCATTGATATTTTTTGTTTGACCTTGTTTATATTAACCATTAGAAAACTATCAAGTGAGTCATTCCATAGTTATCCAATAACTATCAGTCGTAACCTCTTAGTGCATCCAATAGTCATGAGTAATACATCGTCCAACATTTGAAGAGCTTTACGTAATCTAGTCTCAACTGATGCATCAATATCTAGACTCGATGTATCTTGACTAGGAATATTTAAACTGACGTGTTTATTTTATTGTCATACAATACTCATGATTACTATTGTTTGTATTTACTATCATTACACACCTAATGGATTTTATGTCAAATATATTTTAATTAAATATTTAAATATCTATAACACATTGTAACAAATATATAACATAAAAAAACACCTTTATTATGAATGAGAATTGATTACAGAGTTAATTAATTGACAATAAATTACAACATTGCTTCTAAGACATACCTCTAACTCTATCTGTAACCATGAGTGATTTATCATAATAAAATAAACAAACAGTTTTAAATATTCCTAGTTAAGATGTATCGAGACTGGATAACAATGCATCCATTGAGACTAGAGCACGTAGTGCTTTCAAAATGTTGGGCAGTGTATTACTCATAGCTACTAGGAACACCAAGGGGTTATGTACTGATAGTTATTGGATAACTATGGAATGACTCACTCAATAGTTTTCTATTGGTTAATATAACTAAGGTCAAACAGAAAATATTGATGTGACTAATTTACACAGTTCCATCGAATTGAGAATATTATTGACTTTCGATATGGGAGCTCCGCTTTAATTATAGTCAAATCATGGCATGACATCCATCAAGTGACTCTAATTGGGTCGGGTGGAAGTATTGAAAGTGAAACACTATTAAGGAGAGGATTCATCTCCTTAATTATATGCAGTTAGTATCACGGTCAATTCAAGTTAAGACAAGATCTAATCTCTGGCCAGAGTAGTTTGGTTAATGATAATTATTTTTATTGAACCATGGACTTTGTATTTGGACTATAGAATTGAATATGGATGATATTTGAATTTTGACAATACCAATTTCCATAAGTCTAGAGTGATATAGTTTTGATGAAGAGAATTAGAGTAAATAATAGTCACAACTAGGTAACGCTTAACAAAGTAAAATTGGGTTTTACTGAAACCAAATAAGCGATAAATTTGTCCAAATTGTTACACCACCTGCTAAATGATGCGTGAATGTTAATATTCGAATGGTTCGATATTAATCGCTGACCAAATTCACATCTAAAGAATCGCACAACCGAAACGTTGAATACTTCTCCGATCACATGATTTAATTAATTTATAATTGTTATTAATTAATTAAACTAATTAATATTTATGAGATATTTAATTATAAAATTTTATTTTGATTTGTTAAACAATATTAAATATGTTTATAATAGTTATAAATATATTAATTAATATATGATATCGATACACATTTAAATTTGATTTAAATGCAATATAATTTGTGTAGGCTTGAAGTGGGTTTGCAGTCCATATAGGAGCATATATATTTCGAGCATGATAGATCATGTAGGGTGCGGCCATAAGATGGTGAAAGAGGCATGTGTTTGCACAAAAAATGGGCAAACAACTCCAAGTCGTATGATTTAGTCGATTTTAAGTTGTTCTTAGTGATTTGGGTGATTTATGCAAATATATAAAAAGCAGGAACTAAATTGTAAAAGACATACAGATTTATAGTGGTTCGGCCAGAACGTGCCTACGTCCACTTTATATGTTATTCTCCTTTTCTATTCAGATTACAAGTACAAAGCTTTGATTACAAGTAACAGAAAGTTGTTTGAAAGTTCGATCCGTGCTTGAGCTCTCAAACTTGTCTGCCATTGTTGTACCCCTGCCCCTCTATTTATAGAGTGAGGCTGGGGATATGGGTCTTGAATGTATATAGCTGCTGATGGGCCTGGGCTGATGCTATCTGGCTTGGCAGAGTTGGTCCGGTCGTGTCCTCCCTTGCTTCTGGTTCGGCAGCGTGTGGAGGTAGGTTGGTTCGGTGGGACATGGTCCGGTGATGTGTGGAGGTAGGTTGGTTCGGTGGGACATGGTCCGGTGATGTGTGGATGGAGATGGTCCGGTGGTGAGTGGATGGAGCCTGGTTCGGCTATGCTTTGGTCCGGTAGTTGTTGGAGGTGGGTTGGTTCGGTAGGTGTTTGGTTCGGCAGGGAAGTGGTCCGGTGTCGAATTCCTTTCCTTTGGTTCGGTGGGGGTGGAGACGCCCCCAACAGCATGGATTTAGACGGAAAGAGAAAAAGAATAATTAAGAAAGAAAAGTGGATCTTGATCCTAACTTACCTCTCCAATCTCTCCTCTATAAAAACATCATAACCCTCACTCAATTGATACTTTTTAGAGCCTTCACCCACTCTATTGCTGGTCGAAATTCATCACCTCTTCTCTTCCATTTCCAAGCTTAAATTAAATAAAAATAAATACTATTCGATAGTTGGTGGTCTCCAATTCGGGAGATATCACTTTCAGAATTGGAATTTTATTAAGGGATTCATTTCAATGCTTCCAGGTGTGGCTATTCAGCATTGGTGAAAGATATCTGATCTATAATTATATACTGATGTTCCATCATTTATATATCATATGATGTTTAAATCGATAGGTGACGAATCTAACATATCGATATATATCATCGCATTTAGAATGTTGTTTGTTTATATGCTTATGCAATAGAAATATTATACATAACATTTAATACTCACTCATAAAATAAAATAATCAATTCTTTTATTTAAATTAATATAATATATATTATTTAATTGAAATAAGCTTTATAATTTAATTTTCAAATATTATATTATACAAAATATGTTTTAAAAATTATACATAAATAGTTCTATACCTAAAATGTTTTATGGCATGAAGTAAATTATTTTAATATATATTTAAATATTATTTAAATCAAATCATTTAAATAAATCTACAAAATAAATGAATGTCATATAAAATTTTAAATTTTATAAAATCAATTTCATACTTGGTAAGCTCTCGACAACAACAATAATAATAATTAATTAATTTTACATATGAATTAGAAATTAATATAAATGCTGAAATTAATATATAAATTTAAAATAGATTTTAAATTACAAAATATATATATTGAAATATTCAAATGCTAAAATATCATCTAGATTTTTTTATAAAATACTAAAACACAAAATTATATTTTTTAGAAAACATTTTTTATTTAATACTGTTAATTTATATCGAAAATTTAATTCAATATAAAAATAATTTTGCCGTGAGCATTTTCAGACAAATGTATATAATTTTAGATATATTTCATATATATATATATATATATATATATATATATATATATATTATTGAACTACATACATACATACATATACATAAACATGTACATAAACATATATTTTATACATCTAATTTTTTTTTAAGTTTTTACAATAAATAAATTAATATATTTTATGATATATATTTTAAATTATTTTAATATACATATAAATAATTAAATATATATTTAAATTCCGTATATATATATATTTAATATTTTGTGTGTATAGATTAAAGTATATAAGCATACATTTAGACGATATATTTGTATACTAGAGGACCTTAAATGTTCCTTGCGGTGTAAATCACATCTCTTATGCATGGCCATGTTAAACCTTGCACAGATTGCTATGTTGCGTGCGCACACACACACACACACACATATGTGTATATGATACACATACATATAATATAATATTATTTACATAATATAAAACTATATTATAAATTTAAATAAATAATGATTTTATTTAAAAGTAATTTAGATATGTTCTTAATAAATAATACTTCATAGGCCCAATAAAAATTCAAAATGTTAATTTTTTTGAAATTCACTCATTTCTTCTACTATAGGCTGACCCAGTTCCAACAGATAGCACTCTCAAGTTTGAAAACTATTGCACTTTGTTACCATGAGATATTCTATTTTAATTTAGTTGTATTAACTTATAAAAGACTCTCATAGAATCGTTCAATGATTGTTCCAAATGACCACAAATACATAATCCCTTAGTTCCCTTAACGATCTTGAGTAATTAATCATCGATCGTATGGAGAACGTTACATACACTAGTCTCAACATGTGCGTCTATATCCTTTTCTTAATACATCTTGACTAGAAACATTTAAGAAGTAAGTATGTACACATATATGTATAGATATATATATGTATGTATGTATATAAATATATATCAAATACTCATGGTCATGAACATATTCATTACTGGAGCTTATAAAATACGCCTCCTAAGGATTATCTACTTATATACCTTTAATGTATTCTTATCATTATATATATATATATATATATATGTGACAGCATGTATAAAAGAAAATATAATGAAAAGATAACTGCCCCTAGGACACATCCTAAACTTTTATCAGTATTAACTTGAGATAAATTTTATTGTTTTAGCTTGATTTACTGGTTTTAATGAAATTCAATCCCAACATCTCTAAATAGACATTCCATATTTGAAATTGATTCTGTTTATTTATGCCGGCTTTAATTAATTACTTGTTTGGAATGACTAAATAAACAATACAAAATATTTAATTAATACTTGTTATTATTTTCTAAATTTGTATCGTCTAGAGTTATTTGTAGAATTGTACGAAAGTATGAATATTATGGAGAGTACTATAAAATAAATTTTAATCATATAATTAAACATATGCATGTTATCCATTTGATATGTGTACTGGTATTAAAGGGCTGTACCATCATATTTTGTGACCAAGCAAAAGTAAAAAATGGGGAATTTTTAATTAACTTTTAAGTTCCTCCTAACAAGTTAATCTTCCATTCTATTTGTTATTTTAATTTGTCTTTTTCAAAATTTCCAATAGTGGTATCAGAGCTAGGTTCTAATCAAGGAAAGATAACAAGCAACATGACTCTATTTCAAGTTCCTTTACTAAAGAAGTAGCATTAAGATAATAGGATCATTCAAATGGATGCATTTCCTAGATCGCAAGATGCTTGGGATATCGTTGGAAAGGGTATTGATAATCCAATAATAATGCTACTTTATTCCAAACTTAAAGGGATATTTAAAGGACTTTTTTTTTTGAAAACCCAGGAGAACCTGGCGTGCCGGTAAACTCTTAAGAAGGGTATAGTAAAGCCGTCCGCTGATCCAAACCCCCGGGTAAATTTATAATGGATAAGAAAGCACATGGTAGGAATCGAACCTGGGTCTTTTTACCAGAACCCAAGCCTCATTTCCACTGCGCCACACCCGTGGACATATTTAAAGGACATGAAGAAGAAGAATCAACATGCTTTTAGCGATATCCATCACGCTTTGGATGAAGTTATGTTAAAAAAAAATTAAAATGTGCAAAGTAGTAAGGAAACATGGGAGATTTTTCAGAATGTTTTCAAAAGAACTGATAAATCAATGAAAATTCAACCATAAAGTATGTGCGATGAATTTGAATCTTTATACATGAAATCATCGAAATCAGCTGATGATTATATTTCGCGAGTTTTATTTATTGTAAATCAAAGGAAAAGACATGGAGAAAAAAAATTGAAGGTTATAAAACTACCGAGAAAATTCTACAATGTATAGATTCAAAGTCTGATTATATAATTATCAGTATAAGAATCTAAAAATCTAGAATCCATGACCATTGATCAACTCACTACGACACTCTAAGCCCATGAATGAATTTTAAATAAAAGTTAAAATTAGTGTCGATAGAGAAAGCTCTTCAAATCAGACTCATATTGTGTGAGAATGGGATATTTATAAATGGAAGAAATCGTAACCAAAAAGGAAGGGGTCGTGGCCAAAACTATGAAAGAGGCATGTATAAATTTGTCAATACAGAAGAGAGAAACCTAAATACATATGCTAAAATAGATTAAGAAAGATGAGGAACTATAAATCAAAGACCAAGGCATGACAAATCACAAATTAGATGTTAAAATTATGGTAAATTTGGAAATTTTTTTGTGTAGGTCAACTTTCAATAAATTACAAGAGAAAACTAATTTTGCTAAAGAATAAGAAAAAGATTCTATACTTTTGAAATTTAAAATGAAAATACATGATACCATGATATAAGAATGAATAATCATATATCAGGACATAATAATGAGATAGAGAAAATGGAAGATAATTTAATTGATGAAGATGAAGAAGTGAAGTGCAATGAGATAATAGAGAAAAAGGAGAATGAAGAAGATAAAAGAATAGTAGCGAGGAGAAAGATATAGAAGTATTACCAAAGTCAAAGATTTGAAGGAAGAGAAAGTGAAAGAAAAAAAAACACTAGTAGAAATAATGCAAGAGAAAATCGAAAAGATGACAGTTGAAGGGGTAATAGAGATTGAAGAAGTAATTGAAGAGAAAGTCAAAAGGAAGAAAGATGAAGGCTTACAAAAACTGAAGAAGTGAAAAAGGAGGTAATAGGGAACTAAGATGAAAGAGGTGAAAGAAGAAATGAAAGATAATGAAAAAAAGATTTTTTTTTTTAATGACAATCATAATGGAAACTTCAACAAAGTAAATTAGAATAGTAATTGCTAACACAAAAGACAATAAATAGACTAAAGAAAATGGTAGAATTATTGATGTTTGTAAATTAGGCAATTTAGAAGTTAATGTTGATGCCACATAAAGAAATATTAAATCCATATATAGAAAAGTAGAAAATGTTAAACACGATGATTTATTATCCATGTCTCTAGAAAGAGTATTTTTTAGTCAATAGTTTATAGGAAGAGTGAAATTACGAAAAAAATATAAGAATAACATATATGTGTCATTCAAAAATTTAAGACACTATAACAATGTCGATGTTGGAATGCTTATGATTTGAAAAAGCATATTTAACTATAGAGGGCGAAATGAAAGGAGTAAAACAAAGATTCATGAAATTGCATCGAAAATCCAAACATTGGGTACGAAGATCAATAGAATAAAAAAATCTTGGATAATATCCTTATTCCAGTTGAAGCAATTGAGATATAAAGATTGAGCACATTGTTCGAAACTAAATATTCGAGATTACGGGATGTTGGAATTTATTCTTAATTTTGCTTACCAAATATGTTGGCTTTAACTAATGGGATATCATTCCACACACTCGAGTTTCAAAATTCACTTCCATCCCTTATCAAAAATAGGTTTCACGAAAAACCTCTATTATTATTTTCAACGAAAATGTGCATTCTATACTGCACGTATTTGCAGTCTATACTACACTGCAAATATTTGCATTCTACGCTAAACATGCTTACAGTCTTTACTACACCACAAATATTTGTAGTTCATAATGTAAATTTTTGTAAAATAAAAATTTGCATTTTACACTGTAAATAATTGCAATATATAATGCAAATATATATTTTACAAACATGTGCAATTAAAACAACAAATATTTTTAGTCCACACTGTAAACTTTTGTGGTATACGCTGCACATTTTCGTTGAAAATATATTGACAAGGTTGTTCCGTAAAATTATTATTCGAAAGGTTTTCTGCTATTAGTTTGACAATAAGGGATGGATATTAATTTCCACTTCTGACTAATTACCTATTTGAATTGACCAAATAGGCAACATAAAATATTTAATTGATGCTTGTTATTATCTTCTAAAATTATGTTATCTTGAGTCATCTCTATAATTGTGTGGAAGTAATATGAATGTTATGGAGAGTTTAAAATTAGTTAATTTTCAACAACAGAATTAAAATTATGTATGTTATTTATTTGATATGTGTACAAGAATAAAAAGGGTGCAATGCATATGGAAAAAAATGAAATCTATACTATACTATTATTAGCCAGTTGGATGTCAAGAGCGCACGAGCCCCTTAATTTCAAACTCAACAGCCGCGTCTTCATCCTTTTCTTTCGTTCCCGATATTAGTTTTCCCCTTCTTCCATTACGCATCTCCTAGTCCTCCTTTTTTCAGCCCTAAATAATAAGGTACCCATTGATTTGATTCTTGCTCGTTCTACTGCCATTGCCCATGCTTCAAAACCATAAAACCTAATCAACGTTTATCTAACTTCGACGAATTGGGCTGACTTCTTTTCTTTTTTTACTTTGCAAATTTTATTTTCATCTAGTTTTTCATTTCCTTTCCCATGCTTATTTCAAACTACAGAATCAAAGCTTATGGTATCCATGGAGAATCTTCATCATCCTCGCACTAATCAATGTACAATTTTTCTATAAAATCCATGTGCGACCTAAGTTAGTCCAGTATGCACCAGAATTTATGCATGTGATAAATTCATCTACCCTGTTAAACTCTTACTCAACTGCAAATGTTGCTAAATTCATTGGATGCCTGGAAATAACCAATCATTCAAGGTATTTTTATATTTTCCATCTCGGATTTTTAGTTATTGGAGTTTGCTTCTGATCTACAACTTTTTCTCTATTTTATGGATCCCTATCCTAGTTTGTTAACCTTAAATATGTTGGAAAATAATCTTTGATTTGAGTATTGTGATGAGGAGATTTTTGTACTTCTGACTTCAAGGATCTACTGCGTAGATTCTTTAAGACAATAGTTCAATCCAACAGGTACAGACGGGTTGTAGAACTATTGACTTTAGGATTCAATAAAGCCTTGAAATAACGTAATCGAATTTAAAGTTTATACGACTTTGATTTGACCAAGAACATTATTTTGATAATGTGACGACATGCATATCAGTACTCTTTGAATCGACAATAATCCATACATGTCCGACCCAAAAAGCACAAACTGACAGAAAGTCAAGAGAAAGAAAAGAAGAGATAAGAAGGGAAGAGAAGAAAGAGAGAAGATAGAACTAAACAGAACAATACAGAATCTCACATCGCAGCGGAAAATATATAATATCATATCAATAATCTTTACAAACAGAAACTATATATATGCACACACATCAATCAGAGTTCAACAATCAATCAATAGTTATCAGCTTAAACAATCATAATAACTTGTCCTCACAAATGCTGATAATATACAACAACAAACAAAGCAGTGAATAATTAAGCAAATACGGATGTATGGAAGTGAAGATCTTCAGCTCTTCTGCTGAAGCTCCAAAGCACCAAAGCATAACCTATAGATATACTCGGTCTGACCCGAGCATTGAAAGGGAAGAACGCCCGGATCTGTCTAGTAAACCAGCGTGAGAAACACATTCAACTGAATTTATTAAATTATCAAAACTTTTCCTTTCTCAAAACAAAAGTATCTCGTAAGACAAGTCCACACATAAACACAGACATGTTTTTACCTGACGATAACTAAAACATTTCATATCAAATGTCATGTTATATTATAGTAGTGTCTGCTATATACAAATAATATTAATCATAGCTGAAATTGTTACATTGATTAAATTCTAGCATATAGCCCAATTGGGCAAAACAATCAAAATAGCAAACACGTAGTGGAGTTTGGATTTCCATACAAATGACCAGGTGAAAGGACTACCTTCCGGTAGTACATCTCTAGAAGAATGTACCGAGAACGCATCACAAAGTTTCTATACCAACACAAGACCGGCCCACCTCTATAATTAGATGGTACAGAATATGTCATCCTTCGGTCGTTACAGACCTGTACCGAGGGCCCTCATAGCATACAAACCACAATAATTAGATACACGACGTCATAGCATGCAAAGATATATCTAGAAGAGGATGATTATATCCTACTTGGGAATGATCCACTTAGCCTTGCCGCATCTAACCCTGTTTTGGTCATTTCTAGTTGATGAGGCTAGAGGTAACGATTACCTTATACAATCACATATCACATCACTTTGAATGCCACACGACCATTTCCGTTGACTACTAATTGCCTTCCACAAAAATACAACACTTAAGCTCATACGTCTCAAGGAGGGTGTTAAGCTAAGAGAAGTTGCCTTCTCCGCCACCACTGATGGACGTTTGTAAAAACCAATGTACGTAATCTATAGAAATGCAATGTCAGACAAACATCCATACAAGTTGTCCAGGAACAGGACAAACCGAAGGTACTTTCCTACCACATCCTGTCGGAAAATCCTTAGGATTAGTAGCGAATAGTCCTCGCATTGGATATTTCATAATGAAGAGACCACTGCTACTGGATGTATATTGGGATTTTAACCCCAAATGATCAACAAACAGTCCCCCGCTATGAAAATCCGGAATATCAATATCATCACAAAGCAACCTGCACAATCGTCGCATATACGTTGGTCTGAAGTGGTTTTCGGATAAACCCGATCCCGGTCTCTTCGCACCAACAACGCAAAAGCGTTTCTCAACCTCACATAGAAACTAAGTCTCATAGACTTATCACGTTTCCAACGTTCAATTTGCTATCCTTCGGGCCAAGAAGGAAGCTCGATAGATTGGAGTAATACTCCACACTATATGAATCAACATCCTCAACACAAACGATAATCAAGCCTATACAGAAGGCTACATACTAAGTGTAAGACTAAATAGTTCTCACATCAAATTGAGGAACTAAAATTTGGCCAAGTTTGATAGTCGATTATTTAACTATCAAAACAAACAAACAAATATTCAGCACCATAACAATCACTAGGCCCTTTTTATTAATCTTTTATTAATTAAACCATTTGCCAAATATTCCCTTCAAATTATCTTTAAAAAGATGTAATTCTAAAATCATTTCAACATTGGAAAACATTTCCAAATACTTATTTAATAATAAGTAAGTCTCAAATCAATTTATTTTCAACACTTAGAAAATATTCAATATACTTAAAACAAGATTAAGTATATATTTATTCTTTAAGGATAACATTCTCTTTAAACATATTTATTTGGGTTAAAAACGAAATGTTGCATAAAACATTGTTCAACAACCCAAAATCACTAGTATAGGGATTCGAAAATAGGGTAGATATATAAATCTCAATACTATACAAAAATATTTCCTTTCGAAAATCATTTACTATAACAACAGTGTTATAGTCCATCATTTCCTCATTTCTCGGAAATGTCTATTTCAATAATAAATGTTGAAATCTATGGTTTCGATACTTAACACATTTTAAAACAACTTTAACCCATTTTATTCATTTTAAAATAACACTTTCCAAACAAACGGCGGCTAAACCTAGATAATTTAGGGTCTTGCAAAAATGAAGAATTGAGGTCCTTTTATAGAAAATTAACGCGCACTATTCATCACCAAAATTTTCAAACTCGAAATCAAACGTGTGTCCGACGTTTATAATGTTTTACCCCTATTCCGAATGCAATGGAATATATATCGGGAGCCAATTCGATCGTATCTGAAAGATAGGTTTTCGAATCGACTATTTAAAATTCACAATTCACTTAAACCGATTTCTACGCGTTTTAGCTTGCCCCGGACAAACCGTACATCCGATTGACACGAAATTTGAAATCTTAATATAACATTATGGATCTGATGAAACTAGTTTTGTCGAAATCCGAGACTGTTTGAAAAATGAATATTTTTACACGTCAATTAAATATTAAAATTTTCAATTTCTATAATTTAACTTTTAATTCAATTTTAAAAGTTTACTAACATCATGTAAATTCAACTAGAATTTATTTCAACTTTATAAAACATTCTTATTCATATTAAATCCAATTTCTAATTATTTCAGCAATTTTAAATATTAAATTAACAATTTAATTATTCAATTAAATCCCATATTTCAAATATACTTTATTCAACCATTAAAATTTGCTTGGGAATATTTAAAGTCAATTAAATATACGAATTTCAAATGATTGAAATTCTGGGTCGTTATAAATAATTTCTGATGATACAATTTAGAGAAGAGAGAAAAGAAGAAGAAGAAGAAGAAGAAGAAGAAGAAGAAGAGAAGATTCCAACACCTTTTAGTCATTGCTGATCCGCAATACCTATAAGGGTTACTAATTTTAGGAAGAAGAAAGCGCTCTGAAACACTTTCAGGCGTTGCAAATTTCTTGACAAAGGAGAAGTAATTTTGCAACAAAGCTTGGGTATTGCTATTTATAGTTGTAGAGAGGTGCCTTTTTTCCAAGGGTAGCATCTGTTCAAAACGTTTCTTCCCAACAGTCCAAAACCGTTGCAAATGGTCGCGTCTTCCAAATTTATTGAATTCGAATTCTGGGTTATTAACAGGCCAAAATTGGACCCATTATGTCCATAGAATTTTGTCCAAAAATATTATTTGGATCCAAACCCTAACCCAAACCCGACCTGGCTCGGACCGGTTCGGCCGGTCGGATGAACGGCGATGCGCTCATATGTGGTAGTTATGCATGGCTTCCCTCCTTACAATAGAGCAAATATTTGGGCACCAATAGAACCCAACCTTCTCTTGAGGAACCTATATTTAAGCAAATAAAGTTTTAATAATTTCTAGGATGTGGGACCACTGTCAGTCCCTCTTCATCCTCTTCTCCTTAATAAACCCCAATGCCTGATTTATTTTGAAAATTTACCACAATTTCTCCCCATTTTCAAAATAAGTAAAATAAATAAAATAGACTTCTGCATCACTAGAGTGACTCCCTATGTATCCAAGTGGATTAAGTCAACATAGTTCCAAGATCAAAGTATTGCATCATCATGGAAGCCAATACATAAATGATAGGTATCTTTAGGATTTGAACCTTCAGTTACGGTGAACCATTCAATGTTCTATCACGGTCTATGGTGAACGTATCTTGAACCAAGTACTCCTTGTGATAGTATCGGAACAGTCACATATACTGATTCCATACATAGAGTGTTCTGTATGTTCAGCACATTAATGGCCATGTGCTCAAATCCTGAGTCCATGTGTCTACTTCAGAAAGCGGTCTTACTCTCTAAGGAGCCGACCTAATTTCCATACTCATATAGGTAAGTCCTTTGAGGTGTTTTTGCGATACACCTTCTGATTTTAATTGGACTTATTAAGAACCTTCATCCATCCTCTTTCATGCAGAATCCAACACTAATGATGAGCAATTAGTTTTATATTCCTTAATTATTCTCTTAAATTGCTGGTACCCATTGAACTTTGTCTATCTTTTTCAAGATGCAAGTTGGGTTTCTATTAAGGATGATCGACCTTTAGTCATAGACCTTACCTCATTCCTTTTGATTTAATAGAAACGATAGCCTTTGGAAGACTCTTATTAAATGGGTCGGCCAAGTTTTTCTTTATTTCTATGTAATTAACATTGATTACTCCTCATTTGAGTAATTGTCTTATCATCTGATGTCTAAGACTTGCATGTCTAGACTTTCTCGTTATATGTTTTATTGGAAATATTATATATTGTAGCCTGGTTGTCACAATTAATCAAAACTGCTGGTGATGGCTTCTTCCATAAAGGAATTTCTATTAACAAATTCCTAATCTATTCTGCCTCCTTACTTGCATATGCTAATGCAATAAATTCTGACAACATAGTTGAGTTAGAAACACGGGTCTACTTCTTGGAACATCAAGACACAGCAGCTCCTCCTAATGTAAATATCCATCCAGTCGTAGACTTGGATTTAAATTCAACAATAATCCAAGTAGCATCACTATATCCTTCTAAAATAGCAGGATATCCTTTATAACATAGTCTATGGTACCTTTCAAATAAGCTAGAACTCCTAAAATTGCTTTTCAATGTTCCATGCATGGATTAATCTTAAAATGACATAATATGATAATAGCTTTTGCTATATCAGGTCTTGTGCAATTTATAGCATACATATGACTCCCAATAATACTGGAATATTCTAGTTGAGAAACAGTATGTCCAGTGTTTTTCTCTAATTTAATACTAGAATCTAAAGGAGTCGGTGCTGGTTTGTCATTATAATGACCATACTTATCGAGAAATTTCTTAATATACTGGCATTGGGTTAGTATCAACTCTTCCTCTTTTCCTAGGATTTAATCCCTAAAATTACATCAAACTCTCCTAGATCTTTCATATCAAATTTAGAGGATAGAAACTTCCTATTTTCTCTCACATAAGATATATTAGTCCTAACAATTAACATCATCGACTTATATACTTATTATAATACAACCAATTTCATCTGATTTGTTATATATACATTTATTAGCATCGCTAACAATGAACCCTTATGACAATGCTACTTTGTCAAACTTCTCATGTCATTGTGTAGGTCCCTATTTCAGACCATAATGAGATTTTATTGTTTACAAATTTTCTTTTCTTGACTAGATTTATATAAACCTTTGTTGTTCCATGTATATTTATTTTCTAAGTCACCATTTAGAAAAGCGGTTTTCACATCCATTTGGTGTATTACAAGTTTATGAATGGAAGTGATATCAAACAATAGATTGAAGATATGCGAGCAATAGGAGCGTATGTTTCAAAATAATCCACTCCATATCTTTGCTTATAACCATTTGCTACAAATATGGTTTTGAATTTATCAATGGATCCGTCGGTATTCAACTATTTCTTGAATATCCATTTACACCCTCTTAGTTTAATACTAGGAGGTAAATCAGTCAAATTCCAAGTTTGATTTACCAAAATTGAATTCATTTCATCATTGATAGTTTATTTCCAGAAAATAGCATCTTTGGAACCCATAGCTTCGAGTAAGTTTTTGGGTCATCATTAACATTCATTACATATCTAGTGATGTTAAGAATTTCATCCTTACTTCCTCCTACAAGATATGTAACGAAGTCAAGACCATAGTCCTTTTCTATTATTTCTCTTTTACTTTTCCTTTGTTCGGTATCCTCTTTAGGTACTGAAACATTCTCGTTGTTTTGAGAAAAGGTATAATCTTCATCATTGTTATCATTAGTTTCAATATGTTCTGAACGAGATGATGCCAATGGATTCTCGCTAGTTTGATGTTAGGCTATATACTTGTTTTCAAAAAATTCTACATCTACAAACTCAATTACCTCAAAGGTATCAAGGATAATAAAATCAAAGTTATATTATTAGGAGAATAACCTATGAAAGCACACTTAATTATTCTATTTCCTAATTTTGGTCTTTTGGGATCTGGTTTTCTAACATATGCTAAATATCTATAAATTTTAAGTCCTGGCAAGTTAGGTTTTTATTTAAACCATAGTTCATAAGGGGATGCATCCTTCTTTTTCCAAAGGAACTCTATTTTAATTTAAATAAAACATGTAGATAAAATGGCTCTGCCCCATAAAGTGTTAGGTAAAGTTAAATTAATTAGTATAGGATTAACCATTTCTATTAATGTCCTATTTTTTCTCTCAGCGAATCCATTTTTTGAGTGGTATAAGGAGCAGTATACTGATGAATTAATCCTTGTTGTTTACAAAATAAAGTAAAATCATTTAAAAACTATTTATGATTACGATTAGAATGTAATACTTTTATTTTAAATTCTAATTACATTTCAAATTCAGCCTTGTAAGTTTTAAATTTATCAAAGACTTCCTCTTTTGAATTCAGTAGATAAACATAAGAGTATCTAGAGTAATCATCAATCAATGTGACACATGATTTATTTTTGCCATATGTTGTGTGACATTTCAAATCACCAATATCACTATATATAAAATCAACAGACTAGTCTTCCTTTCTATAGATTTAAAGGAATTTCTATGCATCTTTTCTTGAATTCAAATTTCACATTTATAGATGGAATCAAAATTGCAATCAGAAATTAATCCTAACTTATTCATATTTTGAAGTGAAGCATAATTAATATGTCCTAATCTAGCACGCCATAAATCTATAGAATCAACGACATAAGCAGAAGTTTTTTTTATTCAATTCAACTTAATCATGCCGTTACAAGAATATCCCTATCCAGTGAACTTTACATTCTTAGATAAAACTAATTTGTAAGACTTAGACACTATCTTTTGTCCTCCTTTTTTTAGAAGGTATCCAAAGGCCAAATTCTTGCAAATATCGGGTACACGAAAAACATTAACCAAAGTGAGAGTCTTTCCAAAAGTGAACGGGAGTTCTATAGTGCCTTTGCCAATCACTGTGCTGCACACATTATTTGCTCCAGTAACTTGATTTTTGTCTCAGTTAATTTCTTCATAATTCTTATAGAGAGTACTGTGCTTGCATATATGAATTGTTGCTCGAGTATCAAGCCACCAATCTTTTTCTATGCCTCCAATGGAGTTTGCTTCTGCACTACTGCCAATGTGTCTTCAACCATATTCACCTTCATTTGTTTCTTTCATTGATAACAGTCATGAGCATAATGGATGGGCTTGTTAGAAAAATAACAAGCGCCTTTCTTTTCATCTTTCTTAGAATAATTTTTCTTCTTAAACTGTGTTTCATTCTTAGTTTTCAATGAATTTATCAGTTTAGTATTATTTGCCTTAGAATGAGACTTTGTTTGTGGATAATCATTTAGTTCACTTTTATGGGAGTCCTCTTCTATGCGAAGATGACGCTGTAACTTCTCTAAATCATAATATGTCTCTATGAGTTTTAATTTCATTTTATAATGATTCAGGGACTTCAATCTTGGCATCTTTAAGTTAATTTACAATATATAATTTCAACAACTTGTCCAATAATGGACTTAGTATCATTCATTTTAAAATCCATAAAATTGCATACAAGGAATTTTTTGTTCTTGCCTTGGATATTCGATATTTGCTCTCTAGTGTAGTCCAGAGTGCTTTGACTGTTTCAAGACTTCTATGTACAATATACATAGAAGTAGGCAGTGTGTTGAGTATGTTCCTCTACATAGGAAATCATCTTCTTTGCGCTTCGCACGTTTCACTTTCAATTCATTAGTATCTGTCGAAGTTTCTTCGGGTATAGCCTCCAAATCATCTTTGAAAACATAGAAGAGTGTGACGGTGATAAAAAAGAACTTCATAGTTTCTTGCCATTGTGTGAAGTTTTCGCCGTCAAACCGCTCCAAACGCGTCAAGGGTTGATTCATGATATTTCTTGAACTCAAACCATCCATGGTTGAAAATATTGTCTAAAAATTGTTGGAAAACTATCAATGAATCGAGTATTGTAATGTGGAGATTGTTGTACTTCTACCTTCAAGGATATACCATGTAGATTCTTTTAGATAATAGTTCAATCCAACAGTTACAAATGGGTTGTAGAACTATTGACTTTAGGATTCAATGAAGATTTAAAATGGTGCAATCGAAATCAAAGTTTATACAACTTCGATGTGACCATAAACACTACTTTAATAATTTCTGATGATGAAATTCAGGGAAGAGAGTTGAGAAGAAGAAGAAAAGATTCATGATACCTTTCAGTCGTTTCGATCCGCAACACCTATCAGGCATTACTAATTTCAGGAAGAAGAAAGCACTCTAAAACACTTCAGGCGTTGCAACTTTCATGACAAGGGAGAATTTATTTTGCAACAATGCCTCGTGTTGCTATTTATAGCTGTAGAGATGTGCCTTTTCGTCAAGGGTTGTGTCTCTTCTAAATCTCAAGGGTGGGGACAGCGTAAATGGTAACTTGATTTTAAGGATTTTTTACCTCAAACCCCTTAGCTATATACACATTTGGATTTATGGCTAGAAAAAAATGGAGCAGTACATACCGACTTATATTTCATTGTTCATAAAAAAATTGTATCGAACGAGACCGATTTTCATGTTGTTGCATATTTTGTAAGTTAATGGACAAGCCACGACATGAAATACAAGCCTTTCTAATTCTCCCTATCTTACATAAGGTTAGCGTCAGCATCACTAAGGTTGTCATCCAAAATTGCTAAATAAAGCAATTACTTCTGAATACAGTTTTAAATTATATTCATAAATCTTATAAATTTCAATTTACTAAAATGATTTTCAATTTATTTATTTATAATCTTTACAAATTTATGTTTAAACCAAAATTTAAATTCATATTTTATATATCTTTATAAAATTTTATTACATTCAAATACGCTTATTGAATGCCCAATACACCTTTTAGCCTTCCACAAGGGCATACCCTTGAAATAGGCAACTTCGGTGAGCCGGTAAAGGCCATGAGATCGGGTGGTTTTCTATTCATAAAAGCATTCATTAATTAGAGTACGTTCTTCTTAGTTTACGCATATTATGCTTAGACATCCAGTTAATTGGATTTTCTAATAGGGTCCCCTATTTTTTGGTTAATTATTCACATAAACATAATGCAAGCTCCGATACCATTGTTGGATCATGTGCATAGGCAGTAAGATTAAAATGGAGAATTTTTAAAAAAATTCCTTTTATTAATTTGCACAAGATCTTATGTTTATATAAATTATAAATTTATATAAAATCATATTTAGTATTGTTTAGTAAGAAAGTTTGGGGTATTTTTTAATTTATTTAAATTGTATATAAAATATTTATTTATTATTATTTAATAATAATCTTCATTATTATTCAATTTTAACTGAATTCATTAATTTAATTTATTTTCTAATATTTCAATATATTTATATTCATAATACAAACATTATAGAGTAAGAATCTAACCTAGGGGTAACATAGGGACATGGGCGATATATGTATGTTTAACCATTCCGACTTACAATCAATAAGTATATACGTTAAGGCCATATGTCAATAATGATGTCAAGGTGATATATATGTATTCAAATAATGAAAAATATATTCACACTAATATAAACGAATATTTTTGGTCATTTGTTGTAATTAATATTTCTATAAATATATCATACTTATGTTTATATAAATATATTATATTGTATATCTTATTTTAAATAAAATAATATGGACAATATAAATATATAGGAATTTAATTTATAAGTGTGTGTGTATATATATATATATGTTTAATAATTGATAATTGGAATATATATTTGGATTTACTAAATTTAAGATTCAACATTTGAATTGGTTCAACCTTTTCAAAATAAAATTAAACCTTTCTTTCCAGGCCACTAATAAAAGAAAATGAAATAAATACAATTTATTTTTATTCATTAATAACACAGTTTTTTTTACTTTATTTTGAATTTTCAAAATTTAAAATTCAAAATAAGTTTAACCTTTAAAACAAAATAGATATTTTTTGTTTAGTAGAAAACTATAAGTTTACTTTTTTTATTAATAAAAATTCTCACCGAAATATATATAATTATAATTAAAAAAGAATTATCTGAATCTAAAAGCAAACAAATTTTTTTTTTGCATTTGAATGTTTTAGTTTATAAAATATTTGGATTTAAATATATGTATGTGTGTGTGTGTGTCAAAATTAAAAGCAAATTATTTTTAGCCGAACATAATTTTCCGTGTATTTATATAATATTGCAAATGTTTTTCTATATTAATTAGTTATTCAAAATATCAATTTTGAATGTATTTTTTAAAAATATGTCAAAATATATGCATGATGAACGCAAGAATAGATATGAACATATTTATATTTGAATATACTTAAAATAAAAGATTGTTGTAACGACCCGTAAATTTTAATAATTTTTATTTGTTTTAAAAATATATCTAATTAAAATTTTGTGAAATTTTAAACAATAAAATTTTGAAATAATAATTTGATATTTGAAATACGTCTAATTAAACATAGCAATTGGTAAATTTTCAATTAATTATATGAATATTTATTTTATTGTGTAATTTTATTTCAATTTACATAAGCTAATAACAGTTGAATTTAAAAGTTTTCGAAACCTAAATATGTCAACATGAGAAAATTTATTTAGAACACTCTAAATCAGACTGCGGGATTCGTTTCACGAAATTCGGATGTTTCTAACTCCGTTGGAATTTTTCCGTACGGAACAACAACGTATATCGGTACCGATTATCGACTTTTGATCGGATGATCGTACCACTAATGTTTGTATACTATTTTGATCGTCTCGTAGTTTTGATCTCTACGGTATATTTAATTCTATGATTTGAGGTCCGTTACGCAACGAAAACGAAAATAATGGTCTAATGTAACGATACCAAATTTGTGGCTTTTCACCTCCACCTGCTTTTCAAATTTAAACCGTGAAGCCCAAGCAAAATAATAAATTGCGGGGTCAGCTGTTACATCTCCATCATTCCAATTTATTGTATGATGGTGCGTTTTGTTCTGATTTCTTCTCTGTTTATTCCTTTTATTACCTCTCTCCAGTGTTTTCATAACCGGACCGTGAATCAAACTGTGAGGACTCAAGGTTCGAGGTTTCGAGGGTTCGAACGGTCGAACCATCAAGAACCGCACATACTTTTTTTTGAAAATTAATACATTTAGATGCAACATATCAAGTATAAGTACACAATAAATCAACATCTTCAATAAATATATATGATATTAATTCATAATCCACACATCCATTCAAATATGAAAAAACAAAATTTATTACACTAGCTGCACTAATTACGAACATAAACGGATGGAGATTTGAAAACATATTTTGAAACGAAGAAATTGCGCATATGAGAGGGTTCAACCGCGTTCAAATGAAGGGTTAAACTGCCAATTCAAAGGTCGAACCAAGGTTCTTGCATGAAGGAGGTTTGATTGAGTTTCCGGCCTTTGACCCCCAGGGCTCGGGGTTATTCGTGGTTCAACCGCGGCAGGGTCGAGTTATGAAAACTATGCCTCTCCCTACTCTCTGCTTCCACAATATATATACTTAGCCAATTCATCTTCATTTTTTTTCGCTCGGCATTCAATACGTTTTCAGGTTCATAACTAAATAATACAAGTTTATATTGAAATGTAGTTTCTATGCAAAATTCATTTTTGCTGACACTGTTCCTCCTTCTTCCAATTTTGCCTGGGTTTTTGAATTCTTTCCTGCTCATGCCTCTTCACAAAATTCTTTTTTTTTTAATTTTATTTTTTTCTCTACCCATGCACACTTAGCAAGCCTCACCACCACCGCCCAGCCTCTTCCTTCCTCTGCCCACCACGAGATGCCGACCATCGGCCACTCAAGCATCCCTCTTTCGCATCCCAGTTCGCCAAATTCGAGTGCCACCGCATGCTTACTGGCCGAGACCACCTTCCTTGCCTGCATCTCCAGCCTTCGGCCTATGTTTCTCCACTCTTTGCTGCCTTGGCCACCCAGCCCGAACCATGTCTGAACCATCACCACGGCCGTGTTTACCTCCACGCACAGCAGTTCTAGGCCGCCACCTCTCCTTCTTGCCGAGTCTTCTTCTCGTACATTTGTATGGTTTTATGTTTTCATTTTTAGGTTTATATTAAATTTATATGTAGATATCTATGGCTTTATTTATGCTTCTTTACAGTATACATATAAGCCTTAATAACAAATGTTTACAGTATAATTTATATGAAGGTTAGCATGCATTGGTTTTAAGGTAAATTATATATTAATATACATATTTTTTGATTTAAGATCATATATGTTTAAAACTTGGTCTGCTTGTTTCATTTACATATAATAGTTTACTGCAGTATATATATATATATATTGTTGTTTTAATTTATATATAAGTTCACGTATGCAATTTTTGTGGTATATATGTATACTTTATTTCATCATTATCATACTTAGGTCTATATTATATATATATATTAGTATGGGCAGTAGAGCTAATTGGATATATATATATATATATATGATTTTAATAGCCTACATATGTAGTGTTATGCATATAATATTATATATATATATATATATATATATTAGGTCCTTTATATATAAAGATTTTGATTTTTCAAGTAAATATATTATAAAGCATTATGCTTTGGAAGCTGCACGTTAATGTTTGTCTGCTCCTTTCCTTTCTTTTCATTTTTGTTTCGAAGGTGTATTATACATATCGGTTGTATATAATAATTTATACACAAGTATATATACATATGTTATATTGGTCTGTTATGTTGAAAAGATTTATGATAAGTTATTTTAAATACAAGTTGCTGTAAATATATATAACCTGTCGAGTTATAGGATATATTGATTGCAGTTAAGTAATGATTTTTTATAAAAGTTAATTCCGTAATATCAGCAGGTATACACACACACACACACACATATATATGTATATATGTATATATATATATGTGTGTGTGTGTGTGTATGTATGTATGTATGTATGTATGTATGTATGTATGTATGTATGTATGTATATGTATGTATGTATGCATTTGTTTAATGTGCATAAGTTATATGTATATATATGTATATGAACTCTATTTTAATGTGTGGGTTATATTATATCAAGTGATAGTTTATATGTATTGGAATAAAGCAAATTATTTTGATTTTTAGAAGCGCTATATATATATTATAATAATAATGTATATGTTGATTCCATATATATGTGTCTTAATTTGAAGCTATGATTTTTGAAAACCATATATATTTAATTTAATATTTGTTTGAATTTAAAATATAATTTTTATATATGTAGTTGCATGTAAGTTCACTTATACCAATTATATCCATCGATCGAATTCTGGTTTGATTAAGTCTATTCCTATTGATCAGCTTTGTTCGTCAATTTATGCAAATTTACTTTGCTTTGCGATTCGTGCTTGGATTCGTAGCTCATCCCATGTGTCGAATAACCTCTAGCCTCAAAAGGTGAGCAATCACTCACCATTAACATTCTTATATTTATTAACTTTGATTTCAATTGAAACGACAGTTGAAATATGTTGCGCTAGTTATTTACATTGTTATATATATGTTGTTATCTGTATCTGTTCACCTGTGACATTTGACACCATTATCTGTTATTTATATCAATGATAAATGTCTGTTATATTATTATCATATCTGTAATCACTCTGCAAGTTCTCAGTTAGTATAGAATTTACTATGGGTTGAAATGATACATACGCGAACGGACTTTAGAATATGAGAAAATCATTATCGGTTGAAATGATAGACCCAAGCGATTTTCATTGAATTGAATTCGGGATTGCGGGTTGAAATGATATATACCCGTATATATTTAAATTGCGGATTGAAATGATAAATATCTGTATCGCTTGACCATAGGATAGAAAATTATATACATACACCGTAGGTCTATATATAAGTATTTTGAAATGATTTCTATGATTCTAGAAAAATATATGGTTCTATATAAATATTATTTTAGATATTATATAAATGCTATTTTACATATATAGTAAAATTCTTGATTTAAGCTATGTATAAATTTGTTTGATATAAATAAGTTTAATAAAGAAGTTTATTTTATTAAAATATGATATGGATAAGTATTTATTTAAATTATATTTTAATATGGAGTTTATAATGATTTTTATAAATTAAGGTTAAGAAAATAGTTTTGATATTAGTTTGAAATTTTATTTAATTAAGAATTATAATTAATAAGAATCCATTTGGAACTTATTGAAATTGAGGTTTTAAAGGAATATGGTTTTATAACTTAATTTTGGTTTAAGGTGATTTAAATGAATACATCAAGTTTAAATAAATTGAAGGAATATTCTGTTATTGAAATTCGAAGTTTTATTTAAAGGATATTGGATTTATTAAGTAAATATTTCAAAACTAAATAATAGTAAAGTGAATTTGGGGTGTGTGTGTATGTATATGAATTATCAAATTTAGTTTTGAAATATTGAATATTTAAGCTTTGAAATATATTAAAATTGAAATAGTTGTTTTCGGGTTCAAATCTGTATTTGGAATTTGATATAAATTGAAATGGATTATTGAAACTGAGTTGCGTTTAAATTTATGAATTGAGAATCGATTTAAATTGAATTTTGGATTCAAGTTGATTTGAATTAATTTGTGAAGTTGAAGAAATTATTTTATTTTATAAAGTAATTTTAAATTTAAACTATTTTATCATATGTACTATTTGAATATCTAAACTATTTAAGGGGTGGAAGTTATGTTTTCGAAGCTATGAATTTCAAAGTAATATGTTTTGAAAATGTTATATTTTCAAGTATTTGGTTTCGAAAGTGTTATAACCTTGAAAATGCTATAATTCTGAATGGATATATTTGAAATGGAAATGATATCATATTGATATAATTTTTGAAATGACAATGATGTTTGGTTTTTGAAGTATAAACTATTTTGAAAATGACCGCGGTGTAGTAATAAAGTTTAGTTGTTAAAGAGACTGGGATCGGAAGTTCTCATACACTCTACCAACATTGAAAACCACTTTGACAACCGTATACGCGGTGGAGATTCCAGAATGAAGTAGGATGGTGGCGGCATTCCTTGGAGGTATATACGTGGACCCAACTCCCATGAGTTGGCATAAGGTGGCTAAAAAGGAGCAATCGATGGGCTAATGAGGTCGCTTCTCTAATCGGACACACTCCTTCGATATTATATTCTAACTTTAAGATTTATACGATGGCCACTTTTGATTTTTGATTTGAGGGTGTGGCTCGAGGTGGGTGGTAGTAGCTGCTACGCGTTACTACGGACCCGGAAGTGTAATTGGTATATCTTCCATGGCATTGCCTAGTTGTGTTGTGTCACCTACCCTATCGCGCTTTGTACGAGTTTCATTTGTGTCGTAGCTATGGAGTATCCTCTGGTAGCCTCCCGATTAGGAGGTATTACGGTACTGTATAGACTATTGGCACTATAAAATGTGTTAAGGGGGATATGGGTAACGTCGTAATGCTATTTTTAAAACATATTATACTTTACTTTAGACATTATTATAATAGCGTATATTACTACATAATAGATAGTTTAACGGGTCCTTAAAGGATGGTTATCCCAAACAGCCTTTGAGTTACTTGTATTTCAGTTGTAATTTCACTTGAGTTTGATTTATTGATATAAGAATGTTAATCCTGACTCGAGTGTATTGTATTTTGTTTTACGCTCGGGTCAGATTGAGTGATACAGCTTTTGAGACTCACCTTTGGAGTTGGAGCTTCGCTTGGAAATCCAACTATCTATCCAGCTTTCAGATATTCAGTTGATTCCATTGATGTACTCTGATTTTGTATTTGACTATTGTATTCGAGACTTCTGTTGTATTTCATTTATCTCTATTATATATATAATAGCTTCATGAACTACTATTCATTTTGTTTCCGCTGCATATTGTATATACTCTGTATCTGTGATTCTATGATTTATTTGTTTACTGTATATGCTGAGTTTTACCAAATTTAAATTAACAATTCAAGTCCGACATGTGTGGATGCGAATGGTTGAAAATATCGGGTTGTTACAATTGTCTTCTGCTTGTGATCATGTTGATCGTCGAACACGTCAGTCATTGGTTATTTCCTCCTCAAACATTTTGTTCTACCTCTTTATCTACAAGTTGCAATACCATCCAATAGCTTCACCAATGTCCAATAAAGGCTAGGGGTTAGGTTGGTTCAACGTTTAGATAATGAAAAAGGTGTGGATATTTATAGCCAATTAGATCACAAATATCAAGCACTTTCTCTAAAACCCTAGGAAACAAGGCCCCACCCTTACCTTCATGCTATGGGCAACCACATTGTAGGTGAGTTTGGGCTTCCAAACAATGGGTCAAAACGATTTAACACTTTAAATCATTTATTTAGTTAATTTATCCAAAGTCAGTCATTATTAAATCATTTTATACGTCATTTTAAATAATTTTAAATCTTTATATAAATAATTAAAATGCCGGTACCATTTAATACAATATTCATATTTAATTTCATTATCAATTTATAGCATTTATAAGTTAATTCTACATTGGTTGAATTTGAAAATGACTAATAACTCGCCGTGTTGACTCTCTAGTGGAAACTCGGTTATCAATCAATATTTAACCAATTTAAATGCTAAAGCATATATATATACTTTGTTGAAATATAGTATTAAGCATGAGTTTAATCATTTACAGATCATTTAGGTGAAATCCAAAATCTAATGCATATTGCACCTAGTAGTGATATTTTATGTGCATGTTATTTTCATCATCACTGTATCACTAAGACATCTAGAGTTTGGCCAAAGAAAACTTATATCAGTGTTAATATTTAATTACATAAACCACAATAAAGTTCTTGGTTCAATCTAATAACGTTTATCGATTAAGTAATTTACATCGATAAAAGATTTTGATTTTAAGTTGATTATCTATGATGATACTAACCTTAAACACAAATGAGAGAAATCTTCTTTTTGGTAGTGTTTCGCTTCAAGTACTTCCATATATACCCAACTATGGTCGTAACATGATAGTCATGCCATGTATTTAACCATAATCAAAGTATAACCTAGCTACTTAAGATTAATAGAACCCTCAAGTTTGAAATCTATTGTATGTTGTTAGCATGAGATATTCCATTTTAACTTAGTTGTATTAACCTATATAAGACTATTATAGAGTCATTCTATGATTGTTCCAAACAAACACATGTATATAACCCCTTGGTTCCTCCAACGGTCATGAGTAATTCACCGTCCATAATACGAAGAACGTTATGTACACTAGCCTCGACGAATGTGTCGATATCCTTTTCTTAATATATATTGACTACGAACATTTAAAAAGTAAGTATGTATGTGTGTATTTGTGTTTCAATTCAATACTCATGGTTACGAACATGTTCGTAACTACAATATTTCAAATACTTCTTTTAAAGATTTTCTTCTTATATATATATATGTGTGTGTGTGTGTGTGTGTGCGCGTGCAATATATTTTTATAATTATTTATATCTCTAAATAACAACATATATAAAAGAAAATAAAACTAAAAGCATATTTCATTTCAAACAAGATTCTATTATAAGGGTAAAATTACGTAATAAATTATATAACTTCCCCTAAGATACACCCTTAACTCTATCCATATGAGAGAATTTATTTTTTTAGCATGACATATTGATTTTAATGCAATTCAATTCCAACATCTCTAAACAAACATTCCATGTTGGAAATTGTTTTTGATTTTGTTTAATAACATGTTAGTATTAATTAATTACCGATATGGAATGACCAAATATGTAATACAAAATATATAATTGATCCTTGTTATTATTTTCTAAACTTATATTATCTATAGTTATCGGTAGAATTTTACGAAGAAAGTATGAATGTTATGGAGAGTTCTAAAGAAATAAATTGTAACCATACGATTAAATATACGTCTACTATGCAGTTAATTAGTGTATTGGTATTAAAAGGGTGTAACGTCATATTTTGTAAATGTAAAATTATTAAAAAAAATTGTAATTAAGTTTTAAGTTCCTCCCACAAGTTAACCTTCCATTCTCTTTGTATTTTTAATTTGCCTTCTTCAAAATTCCTGACAGTGGTATCATAGCTAGGTTGCTAATCAAGGAAAGATGGTAGGCAACATGACTCCGTTTCAAGTTCCTTTACAAAAGAAGAAGCTTTTTGATAATCAAAAATGCATTGCTTGGACCGCAAGATGATTGGAATATTGTTGGAAATGGGTATTGGTAATGCACTAATGCTGCACTTTATTCTAAACTGAAAGGGATAATTTGTAAGACTTGAAGAAGAACCAACATGCACTTAGCCTTATCTATCAAGCTTTAGAATATGCGATATTCGAAAAAGTTGCGAATGTGGAAAGTAGTGAGGAAGCACGTGAGATTTTTCAAAATGTTTTCAAAGGAACTGATAAAGTGAAGAAAATTCCACCACAAAGTAAGTGGGGGTGAATTTGAATCTTTATACATAAAATTATCAGAATCAATCGATGATTATATTTCATGAGTTTTATTCATTGTCAATCAAATGAAAAGACATGGAGAGAAAATTGAAGATTGTAGAACTATTGAGAAAATTCTACAATGTATGATTTCAAAGTTTGATTATATAAATAGCAGTTGAAGAATCTAAAGATCTTGAATCCATTACTATTGATCAACTCACGGTAGCACTTCAAGCCCATGAATAAAGTCTAAAGAAAAAGTTAAAATAGGGCCAATGGAGAAAGCTCTTCAAACCAAACTCATATTGCACGAGAATGACACATGTATAAATGGAAGAAATCATAGAAGAGGCCATGGCCAAAACTATAAAAGAGGAATTTATAAATTTGTTATACAAAAGAGAGAAACCTAAATGTATATGCTACAAGAGGTCGACGAAGACAAGGAACTATGAATCAAAATGAAAGACCAATTATAACACTATCAAATTAGATGTTATACTTATGATAAATTTGGGCATTTTTTTGAATGTAGGTCATCTTTTAATAAATTTCAAGAAAAAAAATTAATTTTGCTAAAACAATAGAAAGAATGTTCTACACTTTTATGGGCTCTTAAGTCAAATGAAATGGGCATTGTTATTGACACTCCAGTTTTGGATATAAGGAGACTATTTTCGTTCAATCTTTTTATGAGGGGAACTAATCAAACTAGCCCCCTAGTAAATTACAGTCTAATTGACACAGTTGTCATTTTATTTATTTATCCTAATTTTCTCTTAATCATCATTAACGTTTAACTGAAAATCATTAATTAAATAATAGAGAATTCAAATTCACGTCCAGAGAGGAATTGCAAATGAGAAAGTGAGAAGATTATTTATTACTTAAGAAAGCTTCCACCACAGTAATTTTAGACCCTAATTTTACCACTGTTAAAACCACACAATAATTTGGGTTAAGAAAATATCTTTCCATCACCGTCTCATCAAAGTTTGGATCTAATTGTGATGAATTTTTTATTCTCACTTGTCTTTTCTTTTTCAACAATGAAGGAGAATGTGAGAGTAAATAAAAGTGTTTAAGATTTTGTTGTTTTAAGTAAGAGCAAAAGAGGTAAAAATATATGTTTATTAATAGGATGTGTATTCATCATAGTACTTTAATTTTGTATGGAGTGCTTATAAAATTTGGCCCTTTCATATGCAGAACTTAAGTGTCGGTAACAATGCTCAATGAAATCAAAAACGAATACACGTGATACTTGGATAAAAGAACCAACAATAATATGACTGGACATAATGAGGTAGAGAAAGTAGAGGATAATTTGATTGATGAAGAGGAGGAAGTGAAGAGCAATGAAATAATAAAGAAAAGGGAGAATAAAGAAAAGAGAGGAAAAAATAAGAGTGAGATGTGAGGAGGAGAAAGATGTAAAAGTATTACCAAAATCAAAGATTTAAAGGAGGAGAAAGTGAAAGAAAATGAATCACTAGTAGAAGTAATGGAGGAGAAAATAAAAAAATGATAGATGAAGAGGTAATAGAAATCGAAGAATTAAGTGAAGAGAAAATTAAAAGAACGAAAGGCGAAGAGCTTACAAAAGGAAGTGAAAAAGGAGCAACAAGGAAGCAAAAATGGAAGAGGTGAAAGAAAAAATGGAAGAGAATGGAAAAAATGAAAGAAAAATTAATGATGAACTTAATGCAACTTCAACGATGTAAGTTAAAATATATTGCAATTGTTAACTCAAAAGAGAATGAAAACTAGAGAAAATGCATGGTAGAATTACAGACTATTTTAAGTTTGGCAATTTGTAAGTTAACCTTGAAGCCATAAACGAAAATATTAAATCCATATCTCGTAACGAAGAATATGCCAAACGTTATGATAAATTAGAATATATTGTTAGGTGTGGCTCGCATTATATTAGAGCGGGTTCGTACATTGGAGTATTATTAGACACACATTGCAAGATATTATAAAAGAGATCAACGCATATATGAGATTGGTAGTATGTAACAATAAGCGATTTTTTTTGTTACAAATAAATGTTGTCATAAAAATATATGTGCTCTGAGGGTGTAGGGATATCCAATCATGACAAAATAACAAAGGTTCTTGAAATTGTGTCGAGATTCTCAATGTTGGGTAAGAAAGTCAATAGAACAAAGAAAGCTTATATAACATCCTTATTCCTGCCGAAGCATGTGGAACATAAAGATTGAGCATGTTCTTCAGAACTATATATTCAAGATTACAGGGATGTTGGAATTTATTTTTGATTTTGTTTACCAAATATTTTGGCTTTAATTAGTGGGACATTTTTTCACGCACTCTTTTGCGTGTTTCAAAATTCAATTTCATCTGTCGTCGAAAAAAGATTTAACGAAAAATAACTGTTATTATTTTCAATGAAAATGTGCAATCGGTTGCACATATTTGCGATCTATGCTGCACAGCAAATATTTCTGTTTAGCACTGCAAATATTTGTAGTGCTTAATGTACATTTTTATAAAATAAAATTCTACATTCTGCATTGCAAATATTTATTTTATAAAATGTACAGTTAGAGCTGCAAATATTTGTAGTTTGCACAATAATTTTTTGCTGTATACACTGCACATTTTGGTTGAAAACATTGAACATTGTTTTTCGTAATTTTTTTTTTTCTTTTTTGAAGTTTTTGTAAATTAAATTTGAAAGTAAGGGATGAATGTTAATTTTCACGTAATTAATTATATATTTGCATTGACCAAATGGGCAAAATAAAATATTTATTTGATACTTGTTTTATGTTCTAAAATTATGTTATTTAGAGTTATCTTTGCAATTGTACGGAAGAGGTATAAACGTTGTGGAAAGTTAAATAATTAATTTTCAATTATAGAATTAAAAAGGCGTCAATTATTGATTTGG
Organism: Allium cepa; assembly: GCA_030765085.1. NCBI lineage: Eukaryota > Viridiplantae > Streptophyta > Magnoliopsida > Asparagales > Amaryllidaceae > Allium > Allium cepa. Next base: position 597,015,193 of record CM060928.1, read on the forward strand.
TTCGCGTACAATAGTAAAAAAGGTGTAATTCCTAAGGGAAAAAAAATGAAATTGATATTAAGTTTCAAGTTCCTGGATACAAAATTTCCTCTTCTTTTCTTCGTAATTTTAATTAATCCCCCCTTTGTAAAATCCCCATAATTCTAGAGGCATACAAGTTTCCGATAAGTGCCATCCAAAAATAAGTTTGGTTAAAGATCTGTTCATTCGTGTCAGATACTGTTACATGTCGATATCTAATCACTCAGTAGTTCTATAAACAACATAGGAAATACATGCTTATACAATCGTTGGGTATAAACGTTTACAGGAGAACTCCATGCATAATACCCATTCCTGTTTCATTGTTTATACAAAATCTTGGTTTCCAACGGGACCAAATTTCGAGACCAGATCCTATGTATCAAACTCTCTTTTTGTTCCTCTATCTCCAACCAATCGGGATACCAATTTTCAAACATTTTGCAATTAAACCTCTTTTCTCTCTCCCCTGCTGTCAGGAGTTTAATTGCAAAATGTCTGAAAATCATTGTTTTCGATTGGTTGGGGCCGAATTTCGCATTGTTGCATATGTTGTAAGTTAATGGACAGGCCACTAAATAAAGTAATTGCCTTTCTTCTTCTCCCCGTCTTACATAAGATTAGTGTCGTCAGCATCAATCGGGTTGCCATGCATGCATGCTATACAAAGCAATTGCTTGTAAATCAAGCAAAGCTCTTCTATTTGCTCCCAGTATCCACATTTAGATTTCTGTTATTGCACTTTGACCAAAGCTGGCATTGATTTATTACGCAGTAATTTGGATTGCAGCAGGCATAAATCTACAGACCGTCAATTAGACAAAAAGGAGAATCTTATTACCATCGATGCAGATTTAGCTGAGCCACCTCCAATTGACTTTTAACAATGATAAAGCACATACGGTACCTACTCGCAAAGGCAAAAGGTGACATTATGAAGCTGGTAATGATCACTTTTTGTTGTTTTCATAAAGTTCAAAGCATACGTGAATCATACATACATATGAAATATTATACAAACCAAGTGGGATGATGGGATCATCGTTTGAATATGAATATAAATGACATGTACCACTCGAGATATATATGTTCCATATATATGAGGTGAGTTCTAAAGTGGATAACAAAATACAAAATATATGTTATTTGTTACTACAACCACATAAGTGGGGACTTTTGACATCGGTCCTGGTTTGCACTGATCATAATAGAATGTAACGCACGGTTATAAATTAATCGGCCAACTCGATAGTATTATCCTATTGTTAGTTGTAGTAGCATAATTAAGTGGGAATCTTACTAATGACGTAAAAGTTGCGACTACTACCCGTAAAGTCGCAGTTGCCATAAACTAGCTGCTTGTCCTTTATTTTATGTCATATATCACCCATTTCAATTTCAGGACACGATATTTGCTCATTTCCGTTTTATGTATGTTCCACATCAACATGTAATTTAGTTTCCATTTCTTTGAGATTATTCCGTTCGCAAAACTGAAAACTCAGGTTACAGTTAAGGGTACTTTTTTTTTTGGTGATTTCTCATTAACTATATTGTTATATTAAATTAGAAATAAATAAGATACATTAAGTTGGAAGCAAATAAAAAATTCAAAACAGTAGATACGTTAAGTTGGAAAATAAAGCCGTTCATCAAACACAATACTAGGTATTGCTTAATGGGAACCGGTTATTCTACTGTTGATTCGCAGAAATGTGTGAAACTTCCTAGCTTCTACAATTGTCATAGGATCCCCACATCTTTGTATAACGTTCAACAGTTCCCTTGACGTGGAGGTTGACAAATCTTAATCCAATTCGAGACCATTAGAACATTCCCAACCGAAGCAAGGGGTCGATTGAGCTTTTTTAAAGCAACGCAATGGGTTGCTTCTTAGCCAGCTAAAATAAAGCCGGCTAAGCTTGGCCAGCTTTATTTTGGTCGGCTAAGAAGCAACGGTCTACCATATGACCATTGCCACTTAACCGACCATATAATAGCCGACTAAATCCAACCAGTCATATTGTTGACCGCTGCAACTTAGCCGGCTATAATATAGCTGGCTACATTCCAACCGTCACATACATAAATGATCGTGGTCCATCCCTCTTCATTCTCATCTATATAACTTATCAATTTCAAAATTTTATTTACACCATTTATATTATATTTCTTACTCTCATCAACACATTTTCTTCAAACAATCTCAGTAACATCGAAAAATTCAAAAGAAAAATCTCAAAAATCTTCATCTCCTAGATTTCTACCTCAACCAAGATCAGATAATCAGAATCTGACTCAATTCAATCAGAATATATATAATTCTCTATAACATCCCTCGTATAGAGGCCAAAGCCAAGCACTACAAATGCTGCAACCATTTATGGTATTAACTTCCAGCGACTAAATACAACTATGTTAATGGTATCTATAATATCAGAAGCATTCGAATATGAAACAAAGCATAGATTTCAAAACAACATTATTCCATTACATTAAAAAATAGATGTTCTATATTCAGATTACATAATCCCAAAATGTTTACCAGGCAATGATGAAATATACATATTACAAAATACGCCAAGATCGACATATGAAGAAGCCCCCTTGGATGATTGAGTCATATATTCATAATTGACTTAATACATACACGGCGGAAATAAACACAAAACAAAGAACCACAACTTCTAAATAGCTATTCGTCAGCCTCTTGCTTTTCTCCGGTAGCTTTATTCGTCATCCTATTAAAACCTGAAAGAAACTCAACCCTCGGCCTATTCAAATCAATTTTGAACACCCGAGAGTTTAAGAGGAAAACATAAACTTCGAATCAGACATATGCCTGTTGTGAATAATACTATACAACCCGGTTATTAATGTTAAATGAGACAATGCCGCTTAGCGGAATGAGTTTCCCCTCACTAACAATCTTTTAAAACATATCTTTTGCAAACCTTTATCTTGTAACCAAAACTGGTTAAAACTGTAAAGTATTACTATGTAAACATATATATCGAGTAACAAATGGACTATTTGTCTAAACATTATAGTTTTGTTTGGCTAACTATTAACCTTTATTTCACTCGGGCCTACTAGATAAAATAACACAATTAATCTAACATCTGTTGGACACACCTCTTTTGGACAGTCTTCCCTTACCTATCTGTTAAACACTTCTCTTTTAGATGGCTTGTCCCTAACTTAACATCTCCCTGGATCACCAGATTCTAATAGTTTTACGGGCTCATAAATTATTTATTTGTATACAAATATATATTCCCTTCTATGTGTAATCATGATTTTAGTCTTACTTGTGACAAAGCCTACACACTGGCATTTTGGACTAAATTAACTAGGGACAATAGCTAACGTATAGGGCGTAATCCTATACCAGTCTCATCTGATATTATAATATCTGAGTCATTTTCACTTAGGGATATCTTTCCAAAATTTTCTTTGAAAACCTTTTCATCTGAAATTGATTAAAAACCTTTTAAGCCAAACTTAAACAAGGAAAACATTTACACTCTATAATTTACTTGTCATGTTATATATACTTTACTTAAATTTGTGTTGATGAAAACCTTTAAACATTTAAAAGTACCACTTTCGATTCAATTAAAAGTATCTCTTTCAAAACCAAGTGGAACCCTTTATTTATCTAGGCCGAAAGGCCAAAACCTTCCCTTTTGAACCATACTTAAACCCTTTCGAAACCTTTGAAACCTTCCATTCGAAAGCTTCAAAAACTTATACATCATATCTTAAGATACTTCAAAACGTTGCCTTTAAAAACCTTGGAATAACCTCCCATTTCAATCGTTTCGAAACCATCAGAAATAACACCTTTCGTCTCATTCGAAACCCTTTGGGGAACCACCCATTCGAAACCATTTTAAACACCTATCGAAAGCATCAAACCTTTCAAAAGCTCTTGGGTTCAATTCTAAAACATGTGAAAAAACACCTTTCGAAACCATTTAAACCAATACTTTCGAATCCTTTTGAGTTATATCTAAATTAGAACAAAAAGGATCATTTAGAACATCTAAGTCAATAGCTTTCCTTTCGAAACCTGTTCCTAAGTAAAGAAGTGATGGTGTCGAAACCATCCCTTCGAAAGCATTTGAGAAGTGGTTAATTTGAAAACATAGTATACCTTTCGCAACCATTGTCTTCGAAAGGTAGAGAGGCGGCAGCTAGGGGTTTCAATCTCTTCACATCATTTAAAATAAAAGAATGCAACCCATTCAAAACCTTTACTTTGAAACACTTGACTCAGTCGGAAGTCAACTGAGTCGAAAGCTATCCTTTCGAAAGCAAAGCAGGTGCAATGTGCTTCGACCCTTTCGAAACCCCTTGGTTTCGACTCTTACCTTCAGCCTTTGTCCAATTCACTATGTACCAATGCGTTGATACCAATATGTGGAAGGAGGTGGATGATCTTAGTCGAAAGCAACCTGGGCGAAAAATGCTTTTAACATGAATTTCGGTTTCAACCCCTTTTTAAGTAATTTTTTTAGCTAATCTGCCTTGTTTGTCAAACTCTTTTTGCTTGCTAAATTTTCTTTTCTAAAAGTACTGCCATAATACCCCTTCTACTTAATTAAATATATAAAATATTTAAGTCCCACATCTTAAATATTTTTATATATTCATCAAAACACTTAGGAAAATTCTATAAAAATTCGAAAAAATCATTTTCAATATGTTTTCTAACATATATAAATTTCAGACCCAAATAATTATTTACTTTGCCATAAATAATTTAAAAACCTAATAAATAATTTTCTTCACTTGAAAATTAATATAAAATCTACATTAATTCAGAAAATTATGAAAATTGAAACCATCTCTAAAACATCATTTCTGATCTAAATTAAAATTCGCAAAGCGTTTAGATGTCATTTAATAGGGTTTTCATGTCAAACATATCGTAAAAACTAATATGAACATGTATAGATCATCAAAGTATATATAAACTTCCAATCATCCAAAACATGGTATTATCCTACAAAATCATTTCGGGGTACCCTTAAATCCAAAAACTATAAGAAAAATGTGATGTAGTGTTCATTCACCTTAGCTTTATGATTAAAGATGTGAGATTTGATGTTCAATAAGTTGATTTACTTCTTCCCCTTGAAATCCTAGCCTTTTCTTTTCTTGAGATTAAAAACGGTGGCCGGCCTTAAAATATTTTAGTTGAGAATGAATGAATATGTGTTTGATTTCCTAAGGGTTTAGGGTATAAGTTCTATCATTTTCCTATTTTGCCCTTCCTTATTTCCTAACAGTTTTATTTATGTTATCTCCTTAGTCATTATACACATAGGCACGACTACCATTGGTTAAATCAAATCTCAATCTATTAATCATTTACATTATCTTATTTTACTTAGCTGATTAAATATTCTAAATAATGCTATTAAAAATACGGTGTGTTATAATCTCATCTCCTTAAAGAATTTCGTCCTTGAAATTATGATAAGGTACACAATAAAACAATCAAAGGAAAAACATACCATCAAACAAATCAGGATAAGCGTCTCTAATTCTGCACTCAGTTTCTCAAGTACAGTCACTAACATCGTCACTCCGTTGGACTTTTACTAACCCGACTGTTTGTTTCTTCACTTCTTCTCATCTCTCTCGACTATCCGAAGAGGCTTCCTAAGTCATATCTGGTTCCAATACTAAATCTTCTGACACAGTCGGTGCTATAGTAGTGCCTGGATCCCTAACACATTTCCTCAGATGAGATACATGAAAAACACCATGGACTCCTATTAAACTGCTCGGCAACTCTACTCTATATCCGAGTTTCTCGATCCCTTTTAAAATAGAAAATGGTCCAATGAACCTTGGTGCTAACTTCCCCATCTTCCCGAACCCGATCACCTTTTGTTGGTGATACTTTGTCGAAGACATGATCTCCAACAATGAATTGTAAATCTGTCCGTCATTATCTACATAGCTTTTCTGCCTAGATTGGACTTCCTTCATTCTTGCCCTTATTAGCTCAATCTTTTCTGCTGCCTCTTTTACCAAATCAGGACCAAGAACCAATCTGTCTCCGGTCTCTAACCAACATGAAGGGGATTTGCATGGTATTCCGTACAATGCCTCAAACAGTGTCATCCCAATACTTGTCTGATAACTATTGTTATACAAAAACTCGACTAGGTGTAGGTGGTCTTCCCATGACCCCCCGAAGTATAATACATAAGCTCGTAACAAGTCCTCCAAGATCTTGTTAACCTTTTCCGTCTATCTATCAGTCTATAGATGGTAAGCGGTACTCATCTTAAGTTTGGTTCCCAAAGCTTCTTGTAGACTCTTCAAGGATTCGCAAGTAAACAAAGAAACCCTATCACTAACAATGCTTCTAGGAATTCTGTGTAGTCTAACCACATTCTTCATAAATAACTTAGCCAATACCGGTACCGTTCTATTTGCCTTAACCAGAATGAAATGGGTGCTCTTGGTCAATATGTCTACTATGACCCATATGTTTTCATTCCCTCTATTAGATCTTGACAATCTATCAATAAAATCCATAGAAATGTAATCATACTTCCATATTGGGATATCTAGTGGTTGAAGCTATCCACTCGGCTTCTGATGTTCGGCTTTTACCTGCTGACAGTTCAATCACTGTTTCATCCATAAGTCAACATCCCTCTTCATTCCTTTCTAGATGAAAGTTCTCTTCATATCTTGATACATCTTCGTTCCTCCTAGATGGATAGTGAACTTTGAACGATGACATTCTTCCAGACTTCCTTGCTTATGTCTCCCACATTCGAAACACATAATCTGTCCTTCTTTCTCAACCATCCGTTTTGGTCAAGACGGAAATCCTTTAAGTCATCGCTCTCTGTTTCTTCCCTTAACTTTCTGATCCGTTCAGCCAAAAATGGATCCTCCTCATGTTTAGAAGCTATCTTCTCAATCAATACCGGTCGGACTTCCAAACAAGACAACCTAAAACCCCCACTAGACTCAACCTCGGATCTCCATAATACTCTACAAGCTGACAATCCTTCTAAGTCTTTCTATTCCGCTATCATAGCTAATACTGCATTCTGATATCTCCTACTAAGTGCATCTACAACCTTGTTTCTTTTTTTGGGTATGTACTCTATTCCAAAATCATAAGCAACTAGAAAATCCAACTATCTTTGTTGTCTCATGCCCAACTTCTTCTAAGAGAACAAGTACTTCAACGTTTATGATCTGTATAAAGCTCAAATCTTTCTTCCAAAAGGTAATTCCTCCACACCTTTAATGCAAATATAACTGCAGCTAACTCCAAATCATGCGTTGGATACCTAACCTCATACGATCTAAGCTGTCTAGAAGCGTAGGCAATCACTTTACCGTTCTAGATTAGTATAGCTCCCAACCAAGTACCATACGCATCAGTATAAATAACTAAATCTTGATTCCCTCCGGAACCACTAACACAGGTGCATGGGTAAACAAGTGCTTCAAGCTCTGAAATGCTTCCTCACACCTATCGGTCCATACAAACTTTGCATCCTTTTGTGTTAGCTTAGTAATCGGTAATGCAATCCGTGAGAAATGCTTTATAAACCTTATCTTATTAATCCAAGAAAACTTCTTATCCTAGTTACCGTTTATGGTCTTTTTCAATTATTAACGGCTTCGATATTTTATGGATCAACCGTCAATCCTTTCTCTGAAACCACGTGACCAAGAAATTTCACTTCTTTCTTCCAAAAATGGCACTTTGAAATTTTTTCCTTTACCCGATGCTACCTCAGTGTTTTGAGCACAATACTAAGATGAACTTCATGCACCTTCTCATCCTTAGAGTATATATGAATATCATCAATAAAAACCAACACGAATCTATCCTAATACTCTTGAAAAATTCAGTTCATCAGATCTGCAAAGAATGCCGGCGTATTAGTGAGTCTGAACGACATAACTAACCATTCATATGACCTATATCTCGTCCTGAACACCATTAGAGGTATACTATCTTACGCTACTCTAAGTTGATGAAATCCTCTCGCTAGATCCAACTGAGAGAATATCTTATCCATACTCAAATGATCGAACAAATCGTCAATCCTTGGTAGTGGATATCGATTCTTTATCGTCTTCTCATTCATCTTATGATAACCGATACATTACCTTAACGATCCGTCCGTCTTTTTAGAAAATACAGCGGCTGCTCCCTAAGGCGAACTATGCGGTCTAATAAAACTCTTTCCTTCCAAATCTACCCAACTAAGTTTTCAACTCCCTCGTCTCTGTTGTTGTCATCCTGCTTGCAAGCCTACTCATTGGTTCTATACCAAGCACTAAATCAATCTGAAACTCAATGGCTCATTTCGACGGCAATCCAACTACAGGCTCAAACAATATGCGAATTCTCTTACTATGAAAATGTGATTCAACTCATCTTCCTACCCTATAAAACCCAACAAATCATTCACCTTACAACAGGGGATTTTAAGGTATAAACTATCCGATCACTACAATCTGGATGTTAGTGATATTTTCCTATCTAGGAAAAATATCCTAGCATCATAAAAAATCCATACCCGATATAATTCCGAACTTAAAAAAAATCAAATACATGCAAACTGCATGCAAAGGTGTAACCTAGCAAGTCAAACTCTAAGTGGTCATACTTCATCCCAAGCGTCGCATACCTTCCTATCGGATTTGCAACTTAGGAAGTAACTAAATATGTGGGTTCTAGGTTAAGTTTACCTACCAAACATCGAGATATAAAAGAATGAGATGCACCGATATCAAATAAAACGCTAATAGATGTATCATGGATCTGAAATGTACCTCCTAACGCAACCATTCCCTTCTCCTGCGCTTTCGGCTTTGACGTAACAGGCTCCAATGCAAACCTTGGCCATTATCCCCTTTTGTTGGCTCTTTGCGGTGATTCTTGTAGTGCCCAATTTGATCATAACTGAAACATCTAATCCCTTTCCTCTCAGCAACCTTCTTTCCTTTGCCTATCCGGCACTCATGGGCATAATGGTCTTTCTTGTCGCATTTATAGCAGACCACCTTAGACTTTCCTTTCTTTCTCGCATCTTCTTTCTGTGCAATATTTTTGTGGAAAAACTTTCTCTTTTGGCCCTATCCGTCCTGGACCTCTTTCTCCTTCTTCTTTCTCGAAGCAAGCTAACAATTTTTCATGTCTCAACGACATTTCCACTATCACATCACACTGATCTCTGATGTGCAATAAGGTAGCCCTAGCCAACTCCGGCTTCAGACCTCTAATAAACTTTTCATTTTTTTCAACAGTGCGTCAACAGTGGCATATCCATACCAGGCTAACTCTTCGAATCTACTAGCATATTCCAAAACTGACATTTCTCCTTATTCCAGCTCAGCAAACTTCCAGACCAAGACAAACTACGCCATTACGAACATGAACCTTTCTTGAAACCTCCTTCTAAACTCAGCCCATGTCATAGCCTCTTCATCCACACCAGTAGTAACAGTGTTCCACCAAAACAAAGCAGCTCCTTGAAGCTATCTTGAAGCAAGTCTCCTTTTATGCTCGTCGTTGAGCCGTACGACAGCAAAAATCCTCTCGCAATGTAGTAGGAAGTTTTCTACTTCGATGGCATTCTCCATTTCGATAAACGGTTTTCCTCCAAGCTTATTATAGTCTCTGCTCAAGTTAGCATACTTTTTGACCATCGGAGCTTCCTGAACTCCTCCTCCAACAGCATTTCCTCCAACAACTCCAGCTGCGACTACAGCTTGCATCATGTTTACAAAAAACTGATACATGGCTCTCATGTCCGCTTGGAAAACCCAAACACCAACATTCTTAGCCTGGGCCAGACCACTTCTAGCATTTGGTCGGGCATTTCCATTTATGGTGGTGTTGTCTTCTCCTATATTGACTCTGCCTCTTCTTTTGTCCATATTTGTATTCAAGCCTCGTGAGATTTAGAAGAATAACCTAACAAAGGTAGGAGTCTAGAGATAAGGCGTATACTTAAATATAGAAAATACAAATATGTTATTATAGCGTTATCCCATACCCTAATCCCATCTCTAATTCCTAAGAATTATGTTTTCAAAAATCACTTTTAGTTAAAGTTTTTCATAAACCTATGCTATGATACCAAGATGTAACATCTCTTATCTAGAGGCTCAAAGCTAAACCCTATAGATGGTACAGTCATCTATGTAACTTCCGGCGACTAAATATAGCTATGTTAGTGGTATCTATAATATCAGGAGCATTCGAATATGAAACAAAGCACGGATTCAAAACAATATTTTTCCATTATATTTCAAAATGGATGTTCCATATTCAGATTACATAATCCAAAATGTTTTTCAGGCAATGAGAAAATATACTAATTACAAAATACGTCAAGAGTGACATATGAAGATGCCCCCTTGTATGATCGGAGTCATATAGTCATCTTGAATTTTAACATCTCTCCTGCATATTCAACATATTTATTTGTTGTAACAAATTTTACTTTCGCTTTAAAAAATTTATTGCCGAAACATATATGCATACACACAAATATAAATATATATATTATATTTAAATATACATATTATATTAATACACACACACACAAATATACTTATTACAAAATACACCATCATCTATGATACCATATTAAATTTTTTGGCATTTCCCCACAACTCCACTATACGCGCACTTCATTTAGTGTAGAATAAGCAAGACCATTAAACAAGTGCTAGTGTCATGACAGGATATCCCCACATCCATGCATATATGTTAATGGGAGCATTTATTATAATAAAAGAAATCCCTTGTTATTACATATTACTAATCTCATATATAACTAGGTATCTTGTAATGTGAGACTAATCAAAATCCAATCTATGTATCCATTTTAATACAATGTGAGTCACATCTAACATTCGTCTCACTCAATGTCTTCAACCAATCTTCATGGAATTAAAATATTTTAATTGAACTTTTCAATTTTGATGAAAGTCAAGTGCAACATTTAACACTAACTGATATGCATAGGAGTAGCACATGACAACATTAAAATACAATCTATGCCAATTTAATGGTATTTTTTATGCGCTTTTTGGATTAGGCGTATTATGTAATGGAGTAACTGGGGTGGCTGAAAACAAATGTTTGTGTTACAATAGGTAAAGTCAAAGTGTGACAGTACTAGCAGAAACAAAGTCATTCATCAATTTGATTTTTGATTTAATTTTAGGATTTTTTTCTCATTTGAGCCTCATTTTATAAACTTATTATGCAAATAGCCTTATTTGCAAAGTAATATCAAATATAGTCCTGTTTTGGTCAGCTTAGCGTTGAGCTTACCAAAATACACTGCGCCATTTCAAATAACGCATTTGTTGTTTTTTAATTTTGTTATATAGTGGATAATTTTTCAAAAGTCGCCAATTACATTAAACTTGTTTTTGTATGTACGTCTTTTGAAAAGTCACCAGTGTTGCTTTTTAATTTGGTTATGTAATATGTGACTTTTCAAAAGTCGCATATTGCGTTAAACTTGTTTTTGTATGAGTGACTTTTGAAAACTCACCATTAGACGAATTTTCAAAAATCGCCCATCCGCGTTTTGCCATAAAATAGAACACAACTCCTCACCTCTTCTTTACTGTACCAACTCTCTACACGATAAAAAAGATGAAAACCTATCCCCTTTTCTTTCCAAAATCAATTTTTTTGCAATATTCGCTAAGTTCTTCGCTAATCAAAGCAAGGCTTGCTTTTCATCATAAGAAGCTAATCCAGATTTCAATTCTACAAACAATCTTCGCTTTGTTTACAAATTATGCTTTTGGTTAAGTTGTTAAATTTAATGTTTAGAAGTTGTATAAATAATTTCTTGATCCTAGTATTCACAAAATTATCGATTTTACGTTAGTTGAACACAGAAATTGTTATCATTGTTGAACATTGTTACTTATTGTTGAAATAGAATTTGTGATTATCAAATATTTGAATTTTGTGTAAATTACTCCAAGATCCACCGAGACCGATAGACGGTAGCATATTGTACTTGCAAGAACGCCATCGAACAGGCAATGATGCATGGATGCAGGTAATACATCTTTTTATGAAATAGAAATATACATTGGTTATATGTAGTGCTTATATTCTATTGTTTTTCTGATAGAGCAATACTCCAGATGAGACTATTGATCACTTTTCTAAATTGAAGAAAGCTCTCATCCCCCCAGTGCTAGATTTGATAGATCGAGCCGGCTTCTCACTTGTCTTTGGGTTGGAGTATACCCAATTGGATCATCATTTGATCGTTGTTTTAGTGGATAGATAGAGGCCGGAGACGTCTATATTTCACCTACGGGTTGGAGAGATGACCATCACATTGGGTGATGTTTTTGTTTTGCTTGGTTTACCCATAGATGATGCTCCGTTAAGCAACCCAGAGTCTATAGATTACATGGAGTTTTGCGAGCGACTCTTAGGTATATCTCCTTCTACTGAATAGTTATAGGGTAACCAGATGATAGTTACTACATGGTTTAGAAAGGAGCTTGCCAACGACATTCCAACAGATGCCTCAGAATTTCAGATTGAGCTGCGTGCTCGAGCGATTATATTGCATATCATCACTTCACGCTTGATTTGCGATTGTTTGGAGTCCCGCATATGGCTCAAATTGTTTCCCTTTCTAGAGAAATTTGATGTTTTCCGCCACTATTCTTGGGGTGTGCGATCCTAGCCTATACATACACGGAGCTGACGAGGACTGCTTTGATAGAGAACACATCCATTGGTGGTTGTTTAAGTCTAGTACAATTATTAGCATTACTACCCTTCATATGTATTTATTTCGTATGATCTTATACAGTGCAATTTTATATGTATACACGTTAACAGTTATGGTCTTGGACATACCTTCCAATCGGGTAAATATTGATGAAGAGGATGGATGTCGATTTATCTAAGTCGTATCGTGCTAGGTATATTTATTAAGTTAGATGACTTAATAGACATGTTTTGATCTAATAATTCACAGTATTCTCCTCTCTTATGTGGGTGAGACCGAAGAGCACAGCAAAATCTCCAAGGCCCGATGTTACGTTCTACCGCAACAAGTTGGACATACTTGATTATGATTAGGTGACATGGACCCCATATGCATAAGTGCTTAGAGAGCTTCCAAACTTATGCACCGCTTCTACACAGTTATAGTCAACACAGGTTCCACTTATTTGTTTTAGTGATGTAGCACATCATTTTCCTGACCGAGTATTGCGACAATTTGGTGTGGCAAAGCAACTTCCAGAACAAGCTCCGCATTATAGGATTGATATTACAATTGGGAGTATGATATAGTGATTGAGATAGAAAACCATCGCTATATGCACATGCAACAAGAACGAGACTTCGCCTTAACGGCCGAAGAATACTATACTTGGTATTGGAACATCATGCGCCACTATATTCTTCGTGCCAAAGAGCATCCTTTTGTGATGGACCCATACACTCCTAGAGCTCCTCTTGAGAGGAATATGGTGGTTAACTTAGCACGGTCAATTTATATACGTTTTAATTTCTTTGTTTTGGCAGGGGATGGCTTTTTTCGTGCAATGGAGTTGGTTGATGAGCTATTAGAAGAAGCACCGAAGCATTCATAGGGTAAATGCTTTAGTGTGAAACACATTTTAGAACCAATCTTAGAGAAGAACAAGCTATCACGACCCAAATCGTCTCCTTCTCTTCCTCCTGTGCTCATCGAAGCTCCTCCAACAGAGTTCGGTCCTCCTCCTCCTACGACCCGACAGTACCACAGACGTAAACATCGACAAGGTACTTCATCCTCGCAACATTCTCTCTCGCACCTTTACAACCTATGGAGCCCACACAGCTAAGCGAGGAGGAGGATTCGCCGGACGAAGTTCCATTATCACATAGGAAGCCAAAAAGAAATCCTCAAGAACTACGCAACTTATGAAATTAGGCTTGACTTGGTTTGTCCGACATTATGTCGAATGTCTCGGATGTTGTAATTTGATGTGTTGATGTATCAGATGTTATGTTGCATGTATGTTGTGATGTATCGGGTGTTGTGTTGCATGTATTGATGTATTAGATAGTTTGTTTATTGATGTTGTATCAGATGTTCTGATACAAAAACAACTTTAACGTAGTGGATGACTTTTAAACGAAATTAAAAAAAACAACATTGATGCATTTGAAATGGCGTCTGTGTGTTTTGGCCAGCTCAAAGCTAAGCAGGTCAAAACAGGGCTCTATTCGATACTACTTGGCAAACAGAGCTATTTGCATAATAAATTTATAAAAAGAGACTAAAATGAAAAAAATCTTTAATTTTATTCAAGTTTCAAACTTCATATCTCTCCATAGGATTACATAAAGTTTAGTCAACATCAGCAAAAGAAACAAAAGAAATTCCTTGTTGGAATTATTCTTTTTTATTCAATCTTCCTTCGTTACCCACCTGAGATGCTTCAACACTTCTGTCTACGAGCGTTTGGCACGCGCTTTGCGCGTGAACTTCAAATTGTATATGTTTAATATATTCAAGTAAAAATGATTTGTGCAAATATTTAGTCATATTTTTGCGTTAAAATCATGTGTAGTTGGTTTGAATTTTAATTTCTGCATCTAATTACTTTTGTTAGTTTGATTTTTTCTTATATTATTAATAAATAAATAAAACTCTGTAAAAAAATTATTTGTTAGATACTATTTTTAAATGATATTAAAAGTTTATAATATTTATAGAGGAGCGTTTTCAATTTGTAAAAGAGTTTAATATTATATTTTATTTTTAAGCGATATTAAAACAGGAAATTATTGTCAATGACAAAATTTCACAGCTTTTTAGCCTCAAAGACAGACCTTCAATATTTTATCATGAATGACAACTTTCTGCAGGTATATAGTTATTGATAGCAGTTTTTAGGTATCAGTTTGTGGTTATCGGTAGTAGTTTTAGGTATCAGTTTTAGTTCGGTAGCAGTTTTGTTGTCCTTATGAATAATTTTAAAAAATGTTTGGACTTATGAATAATTTTTAGAAAAATATTTATCCTTGCGGTAAAAATATTGAGGTCGTGTCTTTAAGGCAAAAAATATACAAATGTTTGTCTTTTAAATTAAACAAGTGTGATATCAAAGATATTACAACTATTATTAAAATTAATAATCCACTTTAGCGCTAAACTAAAATGTTCATGTAGTTCTGAGAATATGTACCTCTGAGAATATTAATGTTCATGTACTTGTATAAGTACATAAAGCATTGATCTGTGACATACACTTCAAATAAACTCAACAAACAGCATACATAAGTGGTGGCCAACAAACATCTATAATCCACTAAATTGCAATGGAATATACGTATAAAAAAAGCAGGAAATTAAAAGCGTTCTAAATGCAAATTGACGCCATCATCACCAATCGTTAATAAAATAGATGGAAAATGGACGTGTGAAATTAATGCATGTGCAAAGAAAACGAGAGAGCCAAGGCATTATATATTCAAATCCATCTCCACGGTTCAATTTATTAAAACAATTATCATAGAAGTGACAATGCTTGAAATTCTAACCATCTATGAATAAAAATAAAATATACACTCCTAGTATAGATAAGAATGCATGTGAGGGAATAAATTATATTAGTAGCTACTATGTCGAAAAAGAGAAAAACAATATTTGTGAAGTATCAGTTCAAATGTATTCATCACTCTTGCTACCAAAGATTGTTTGTTTTCTTCCTTGTTTTCTCCGGTTCCAGAGAAATAAAGTGGTGTAATTAATTATTACTACTTGCGCTCTAAATAACTACATTATTGTAATAAAAGCCTGCTCTCATCCACTTGCACACTTTACAACTTAAGAGGACTAATTATAAATAAATTCATGTTATGTTTAGCCTTTTCTATGATATAATCGATAATAAAAATAAAGGATTTTACTACATATCCTATACATTTAATCAGTAATGTTACTATTTCTACACAGCATAAAATTAACACATGAATCCCACGCACTATAATGAATCAGTGAACTACAACTAATAGGGAAGTAGACATGTAGCTGGTTAGGTTTTGTTTGTAGGCTTGTTAAAAGGACTCTCAAATGGATAAAAGGAACGAAAAAAATTCGACGACACCAAGTTTGCACTAGATTAGGCAACATAACATGCATTATCCAATTTATTAATAAAATTTAGGTATACACATGTTCCATACCACGTTACATTATTTTAGTTATAAAGAAGAAGCTATAAATAGGCAATATTTCCCTCTTCGTTCCTCATCCTTAACAGACGAGAGCAAATCAAGCTTTTATCAAAACAACCTGAGTTTAATCGAGAGCTGATTTGGGAGATCTCCTCAAAATTTAACATACATTCATATATTTAATCCATCAGTAAAATTAACAATTCATTATCATGTCGACGGCAGTGTTAGAAACAACTAGCATTTGGAGCTCGATCCAATCCCAGAT
Source organism: Allium cepa (assembly GCA_030765085.1). Classification (NCBI taxonomy): domain Eukaryota; kingdom Viridiplantae; phylum Streptophyta; class Magnoliopsida; order Asparagales; family Amaryllidaceae; genus Allium; species Allium cepa. The sequence goes on from CM060928.1 coordinate 597,031,719, forward strand.
AATGAAGCAAGAACCATCGATTCAAAAGCAAGCAGATCCGTGCATTGATCCATGGCTCAAACATAATTCATGCGTCAACCTCAGTCAGAGAAGTCTGGAAATATGCACGGAAAGACTCTGCTCTGAAAGCGGCTGCGATGACTATTTTGATCCTGATTTCCTTTCCTCCTCCTCCTCCTCTTCTTCTTCTTCAACAACACAGCATTTAAAAAGTGGGTTTTCGGTGAGAAGCAGAAAAGGCATCAAAGTTTCAGCACGAAGAAAATCATTTCCGCCACCACTTTCATCGATGTCAAGGCCTGATGGCACCTCTGGCATGAAAATGAAGGCCCACCGCTTTGAAGGCCGACTTATTGTGCAGGCTGTCCGTGTCCCTGATTACAGTAACATGGACGCACAGCGACATAGTGGCCGTTTGCTTCTCACTTTCAAACCCACTACTGCTTCTGTTTCCGTTTCCCAAGAAGAAAATGGAACGGTGGAGGATATAATATCAACTCATAAAGCAGAACAGGAAGACAAGACAAGGGCTTCTTCAGACTTTACAAGGTCAGAGGCTACCTTAGCAGCATCTGTTAGCCCCACTTGGGAAGGTGAAGGAAGTGGCTTTGGTTCTGATGATAGGCTTTTGTTTACTTCTAAATGGAAGAAGGAAGAGGAGCATTTGCATGATATGAGGAGGTGCAATGACCTAAGAAAACCGCTTTTTACATGGGACCCTGAATGCATTGCTACTTCCTCTTAATCATCACAATTCATCTTCATTGCTGTGACACCCATATAGATTTATTGTATTTAAACTCAGAGACTTGATTTGCTTTTTGGTAGTTTGCTTGTTGACAATTGGAAAAAAAGCAGATAATTCATGTAAATGTTTTGTATACAATTAATTAGTTTATCAATTTAACAATGCTAACCACATTCTCCCTAAAAATGAATGCGACTATATAACCGTTCGTGTATAGTGTAATTGGTAAAAGTATCATTCAAAGGCCATCCAAACAATTCCCACCCCGTATATTCAAAACCACAAACCAATTACACCCACCCCAAAAAGGAACTGTTATTTTAATTTATCATTATCATCATCATTATTAGTTAAGATATTGGTGCATTATATACAAATAGAAAAGGAAATACAATAGATAACCAAATAATTACAATATGACTGATATAAAACAAAAATATAAACTTATACTTGCATGTGCTAGTACTCAGTGTACATGTCAAAATATGACCCAAGCCATTAATCCAACCCATTTACCGTACTATTAAACGGGTTGGGTCAATCCATTTATAAATTTTATTAAATGAGTTATAGGTTGGATTGACTCATTTTAAAATGGCTATAAATGGTTAACTCATTTACCAATTTGTTAAAAACATTAAATTTTAATATAAATTTAAAAAATAAAATTTTTGAATATACAATGTAGTTTTTATAAAGACAGACAATTGTACTTAGAAAATAACAGGCTACCGCATACTCATATTTGAACTGCACCTAGTGTAGAAACCCTTATTTTTTTGTTCAAACTGCAATATAATCTTCATACTAACTCGGAATCAGGCGAGACTTCGACCGATTAACTCCCACCTAAATTACAGACAATATGTAACACTCGGATACTTCATCATGTGAACACAAGCTATAGTTCTCCAAGTGGACTGACAGTTGTACTTGAAAAATAACAAGCTACCACATCCCCATATTTGAACTTTGCCTGGTGCAAAAGCCGCTATTTTTTTATTCTGACTGCAATAACTTTTTCATACTAACTTGAAATCAGGTGAGACTTCGATCGATTAACTCACACCTAAATTAAAGACAGTATGTAGATACTTCATCGTGTGAACACATGCTGTAGTTCTCCAAGGTAACTAACAGTTGTACTTGAAAAATAACAAGCTACTACATCCCCATATATGAACTTCGCATAGTGCAGAAGCCGCTTTTTTTGTTCAAACTGCAATAACTTCTTCATACTGACTCGAAATCAGGCGAGACTTCGACCGATTAACTCCCATCTAAATTACGGACTGTATGTAACACTTGGACACTTCATCTTATGAACACACATGGTAGTTCTTCAAGGGGACTGAGGGTTGTACTTGGAAAATACAGGCTACCACATCCCTATATTCAAACTCTGCCTAGTGTAGAAGTCGCTATTTTTTTTATTCAGACTACAATAACTTCGTCATACTAACTCAGAATCAAACGAGACTTCGACCGGTTAACTCTCACGTGAATTACGGACAGTATGTAACACTCGGATACTTCATCTTGTGAACGCACACCGTAGTTTTTTCAAGGGACTGACGGTTGTACTTAGAAAATAACATGCTATCACATCCCCATATTTGAACTCCGTCTAGTGCAGAAGCCGCAATTTTTTTCCATACTGTAATGGCTTCTTCATACTGACTCGGGATCAGGCGAGACTTCGACCGATTAACTCCCATCTAAATTGCGGACAGTATGGAACACTCGGATACATCATCATGTGAACGTACACTATAGTTCTTCAAGGGGACTGATAGTTGTACATAGAAAATAACATGCTTACACATCCTCATATATGAATTCCTCCTAGTGTAGAAGCCGTCATTTTTTGTTCAAACTTCAATATCTTCTTCATAGTAACTCGAAATCGGGCGAGACTTCGACCGATTAACTTCCACCTAAATTACGACCAGTATGTAATACTCGGATACTTCATCGTGTAAACACGTGCTGTAGTTCTCTGAGGGGACTGATAGTTGTATTTAGAAAATAACAGGCGCTACTACATCCTCATATATGAACTTCGTCTAGTGCAGAAGCCGCTATTTTTTTGTTCAAACTGCAATGACTTCCTCATACTGCCACGGAATCAGGCGAGACTTCGACCGATTAACTCACACTTAAATTATGGACAGTATGAAATATTCGGATACTTCATCTTGTGAACGCACACTGTAGTTCTCCAAGGGGACTAATGGTTGTATTTAGAGAATAACATACTACCACATTCACATATTTGAATTTTGATAAAAATTATAATTAAATTTTTAAATTTTTATCGGAATTCAAAACGTGAAAATTAGAATTATAATAATTTATATTTATTTGTTTTCTATTAGTCAAATCAAACTTAAATTTTAAAATGGATTAAATGGGTAACCCGCTTATTAAATGGGTTGGGTCATAAATGGTTGGGTTATAAGTGGGTAAAAAATGGGTCATAAATGGGTTGGATCGAAATCGACCCAACCTATTTTGACCCAACCCAATCCGTTTGACAGGCCTAATACTCACGACATCTCGTGTTTACATAAAACACAACCATGCCCTTTACTCTTTCTGACTTCATTTCCACTTAACCCGCGACAAGCAAGATCCGCTCATCCATCACGGCTACGCAAAAAACAAAGTCGACCACAAATCAAATCCAGTACCTATAAGTCATACTCGACATCAGGGTGATGCATGTATGAGGTAGAAGGTGAAGCACCAGCTCATCCTGCCATAGCTTGATCAAAAACCATAAAGATAAGGTCTGTCTATTTATTTTGCTCATTTATGTACTTTGATTTTAGTAAGATCATATATTATTCGATTAAAATGAGTTTTGGTCGTAAATCTTTTGGCATGGACTTGGATCGAAAAAATCAAGAATTTCTTTCTTGGCACAAATGGCATACCAAAGTTGTTATAGTGATTTGTATTATATCCTTTGTGAGGCCATTTTGTTGATAATTATTTGTGAGGAAAGAGAGGAACATGAGAATTTTTCAGTCAAAGCATTTTAATGAACAAACAAATAAAAGTGAACTTATCTCGAATAAGTAGACATATCAGCTATTTTTGGTTAATAAGTTTGAATGAAGAATCACTATCAATTTTTCGGGCATATTGTGGCTACGTTTTCATTTGCCCAGTCAGAGCAAAAGAATAAGTCATGGGTTAAAGCAATGGTACTATATCTCACAACTAAGGGAAAAAGAGGAAAATAACATTTTACAGTTGTATTATGTCGAAGAAGTCATGTGTAATGTGCACTATATAATGTACCAAACCGTATGTCAGCATCAATTTAGTTCAATTAATAAAAAAATTCATTACTTTTCAATACAATCATATTATCTCCTTCCTTAAACTCTTTTATGGTATCAGAGCATAAAAGCCACATGGCATAAGCATCCTACCAATTTCATCAGCAAAGTTTCATCATCTGAAACTTGACAGTGCTAAGTTTTTTCATCAGATTGTGAAATCATCATTTGAGAAGGCTAAAGATCAGGTAGCAAAAGATCTTCACATATCAGTATTGCATTATTTGTTCATATCAGAATATCCAAACCTGGTTATATCACTATCTCATCAGTATCCAAGAATCAAGGTCTCGCCATTAAGTTCATCAAAACATCATCTAAACCGTAGCTGCTTCCATTCTTACCCAAAATCTCTGTTAAGATTTTAATCCCAAGAATCAAGAATCAACATCAATAGTTGGAGAGGATAGTGCCTTGGCAACCAATTCACCCAGTCCAGACAATATATCAGAATCAACTAGATGAATTAACCAAAATTACTATTAGTCCACAAAGTCAGTTAATAACAGTAGATCTTGATGAAAGAAACTATTTACCATGGAAGTTTCAAATTCAAAGAGCCATTAACAGAAATGGCTTGGAAGATTTTATTCTTGTACAAATACCGCACCACCAAAATTCATTTTAGACAGTGAAGGAAAGCTAGTAAGCAATAAAGAATATGTCATTCATCAAAGTCAAGTCAATCTATTGTGTTCTTTGTTGTTATCTTCAATCGGCACTGTACTACTACCACAGACCATAGGCTGCAATTCATCAAACGAAATATGGACAATAGTTGAGCAGATATTCAACTCACAATCAGCAGCAAAGCTAATGCACTGCAAGATACAAATGCATAATTTAAAGAAAAACAATATGTCAATGAGAGATTATTTGACAAAGACAAGAACTATTATGATTTACTTGAGGCCAGAAGGCGTAAGATCTCAGATACAAGACAAATATTAAAAATTATGAATGGACTAGATAATGAGTATGAAGCTGTGGTAGCACTTATAACATATAAAGAGGTCATACCATTAATAGAACATGTACACTCAACATTACTGACACATGAAGGGATAATTGAGCAAAAGAATTCTTTTGATTCAAAATGTTTGTTAACTATGCAGCCAATACAATAAACAAGGGATATGAAAGAAATGTCAGCAACAAAATGAAACAGGGTCAAAAAATGAACAAAACTATGCAAGAATCAATATGGAAGTTTTATAGGTAGAAGAAATAGGTGGAACAGTAACAACATAACAAAATGTCAAATATGTGAGAAGGGAGGGCACATAGTAAACAATTGTTACTTCAGATTTGTAATGACCCTTAAATTTCAATAATTAAATTTAGTTAATTTAATAAGATTTTTGTAGTTAAATTTAGAAAGAAATAAAAATTTTATAATTTATAATGAAGTGAATGTTAAAAAATGAAATGTAAGAATGTTAATGCGGGTTAATAAATAACTAATTTAGTGCAATCCCAATTAATTGAAACAATTGTCAGGCTATAATTGATTGTAAATAGCAAATTAGAAAATAAATTCAAAGTTATATTAATTGATGAAATAACATGCGATGAACTGTAATTTGATAAAATCAATGTTAGATAAGTAATTATAAAATTTGTTGTTTGATAATAAAGTATGAGTGGGATTAAACTTGGCAAATGGTGATAATCATAAATTGTTTACCCATTTATTTAATCTATTGGATTAGGTCTAAATCCATTGCAATTAAACGTAATTAAAAACTACGTTAATATGAATTTAGTTAATGACTGTAAAAATATTAGGGTAATTGGATATATACTAATGTTAAATTATCCATAAGATGATGATTGATTGAATAAAGAGATTGAAAACAAATTGAATTAATTTATTTGAAATTAAAAATATAATTTAGTTGAATTTACTTAAACTGAAGATAAACACTGTAAATTTTATAATAAATCCTTATTTGATTGATACAGAAATTTTGGTTAATGAATAAATTTATTTGTAATCAGAAATGATAGAAATGGTAAATGATTAAATTTGAATTGAAGAAGTGATTAGTAAATTTAATATTAAATTATTCAATTAACCTAAAAGATAGCCATTTTGGCCACTGACTCGAATTTCGACGAGATCAGTTTTGTCGATTCATAACAGTGAATTATTGTAGGTTTTCAAGTTTCGTAATGATCGGAGTTGTCATTTGATCGTACGGGCTCGAAAGGCCTAGAAATCAATTAAATTGAAATCAATTTGAAATAATCTGATTTTAACGTAACTTCTTCATACGATGAAATTTGGACTTGAAACCTGTTCCATTGATTTTAAAATATTCAAAAACATATATTTTGACATATGGGTTGATCCATTTTCGTCCCGGAGTCGAAATGGGCTTTTCGGGTCATTATCATTCAAATTTCCAAACCAATCGAGACCATTCAATCCTATTTGGTTCTGCCTATATATATGTCATTGTAAACCCTAGCAACATTTCTATTTCTCATTTTTGTAAGTATAGAAATTTATGTTCCTCCTTGTAACGTCTCGCATTTTTGCACGCTTTAAATCGACACACGTGCCAATTCAAACCATACGAAAGGACGGATTGTTATGGGGTAAATCCGAAAAACAAGAAAGAAATAAAACAAAATAGAATCTCATAATGGAAGGATAAAATATAATAATCAAATATACAGTTTATAAAGCTGTTTTACAAATTATTTGATTATACTTACAACATTTATCAGAGTTACACATACCAATAACAATGCAGCGGAACAATATGAGTGTAGTGGACTAATAATAATAATAATAATAATAATAATAATAATAATAATAATAATAAATCTCCGTCTTCGTCCTCCAGAGCTAAGGCCTTCGAAATCCTGAAACGCTCGGACTGACCCAAGCGAATTGAAAGACATAACACTCGAATCAGAACTAAAAGATCTTATGTAAGTTAAATCAACAGAAATAAATATGAGTGCAGTAACTCAAGAGATGCTCGGGATTTACATCTCCTAATGATCCGTTAAACTATTTACTATGTAGTATGTTTCGCTATTATAATAGTGTCTATAGTAAAATAAATATACTTTTAAATAGCGTTAAGGAGTGACCCAATATTCCCCTTAACATGTAACAGTCCCAGTAGTCCATCTAATATCATAGTCCCTCCTGATCGGGAAGCCACCAGAGGATACCACACAGGCTACGGGAGAAATCCAAACTCGTACAAGGCGCGATAGGGTTGGTGATACGACATAACTAGGCAATGCCAAGGTAGATATACCAATTACGCTTCTGGTTCGGAGGTAACGCGTAGCCATAGCTACCGCCCACCTCGAGACACACCCCAAATCAAAGAAATCAAAAGTGGCCATCAAATAAATCCAAAGTCAGAGTAGAATATCGAAGGGATGTGTCCGATCAAAGGTGCTACTTCAATTAACCCGTCGATCGCTCCTGTTTTAGCCACCTTATGCCAACTCACGGGAGTTGGGTCCGCGTATTTACCTCAAAGGAAACGCCACCACCATTCTACTTCATTCTGGAATATCCACCGCGTACACGGTCGTTAATGTGGTTTACGGAGTTGGCAGAGGGTATGACAACTTCCGATCCCGGTCTGTTCAACAACCAAACGTTATTATAACACCGCGGTTATTTCAAAATAATTTATCCTTTAAAAATCAGAATATAATATCTCTTTCAAACCATATAAATACGATATCATTTATATATTTGAAACCCAAATCAATATGATATCATTTTTATTTTATAAATATCCCTTTCCCAAAATCATAATATTTTCACATATATATACCTTGAAACCATAGCTTTGAAACATAACTTTTAATACTTAATGGTTCAAATACTATATTACTTTATAAAATAAACAGTTTCTTCAAATTTCAAAATAAATTCCCCATATCAATTTAAACCTCCAAATGAGTCATTTTAATCCCCATATATTTCAAAGCTTAAACATTCTATATTTCAAAACTTTATAGTTCATATATTTCAATCTTTAAATATTCCACTATTTCAAAATGGATTCTTTGATAATTTAATATATATCAAATCCAATTCCTATTATTTAAATTTGAAATATTTACTTACTAAACAAATATTATTCAGGTAAAACCCTTAAACTTCAATAACAGGATATTCTTTTAATTAAATCAACTCGATAATATTCTTTAAATAAATTTGATATTCGTTTAAATCCTTAAATAAAAAATCAAGTTATAAGATCATACCCTTTAAACCTTAATTTATTTGCATTTCAAAACAAAATTTTCGAGGAAAATTCTTAAATACTTTAATTCAAATCATATTCACATTTATCTTCAACCTTATTTTTTTTTTGAGTTATTATAAACTCTATATACAATAGAATTTCAAATATATTCTTAACCATATTATATAAATGAAATCAACTTCATTATTTAGCTTATATAAAATTCGAAACAAATTTATACATAGCTAATTCAATAATTTTTACTATATATATATATATCAAAATTTAATATTTATTAAACCGTATTATTTCCAAAACCATAGAAAAACATTGCAAAAATAATTTTATATATATACCGTGGTGCCTGTATAAAATTTTCTATCCTATGGTCAAGTGATACGGATATTTATCATTTCAACCCGCAATTTAAAAAAATAAAAATGCGGTTGTATATCATTTCAAACCGCAATCCCGAATGAAATAAAAATGCATAGTAACTTGTAGTTTATACAATATAAATACAGCATCCGTTCATCCATCATATCAATCATCAAACATTTATCAATTTATCATCCAATTCAAACAATCACATCAATAAATAATAATTAATTACTGGCAGTTAATTTTTTAAAAATGAATTAAATAACTGTTTAACTTTAGTTTATAATGCAATGATGAATAAATTTAATTAGAAGTTTATATGCAAAAAATAAATTTTACTAAAATTTTAACTGGTAGTTTATATGCAAAATGAATTAAATAACAAGTAAATTATATGAATGCAAATAACTGAGATAATGATGAAATATTTGCCAAACAGCTATAAATAAATTTCTAAACACATCATAAATCAATTTAACAGACATAAGAAATTTTAGAAGTTGTGAATGGGTTAAAATACTCACCTTTTGAATTTAAATCGAATTTAAATCCGATTTAAACCCAAAAATTGGTCAGTCTCCAAATCGAACCAAACCAGCATCAAAAAGTTCGAAATTTTATTACGATCCTAACAAAAAAAATTTCGCGTGAATTAGAGTTCGTATGAGAGAGTTATGCGCATTTGAACACGTTGAAATAGAATTTAAATTTAAAAAAAACAAACCCCACCTACCAATCATTGAGCGCCATGTCACCCAGCAAGGCTGCGTCTTCCAGAACACACACGCGACAACCGAACCCACTCAACCCGTTTGACCACCATCTTTGACCGCGATTCCACCATTATTCCGGCCGCCGTTCACCACGCTACCACCTCCATCGAGCTCCCCCGCTCCGGCCACACCTACCCTAGCCCCCACGCCGTCCACCGATGCACGCCGTCGTTGCACCATTTAGGGGTTTTGAAACCCTAAACCGAGATTTCCCGGCTCCTACGACCACTTCACGACCTCCTACCACCACCAAACTACTCCACGAGCCCATCTCACCAATACCCAGAAACAGATTTCATGATTGTAGCTTAAATCAAAAACCCCCAAATTTGAATTTAGAGTTTCGAGATAATAAGCTTTGACCACGATTTCAGATTGACTCGAGCACCAATTTCAAAAACAGAAGCTACGCGTAGATTTGTGATGATGAAATCTTCGATATATAATTTTTTTCGAATTTTTACGAAGAGTTTGAATTTTTATTTGATTTTTGAATTTGAAATTGGATCTGGAAATATAGATCTTTGTCTGCCATTGAGGAAGAGGAGGAATAGAAATTCTGTACATACAGACAAATGAGAAGTAGGGAGGTTAGGTTTTAAAATAGGATATTTATAGACGAGATTGAAAAAGAATGGACTGGATCCGAATTATAAACGTGCTAAACGATAATTGGCCCAAAAAGCCCGTTCTGACTCCGGAACGAAATTGGGTCAACCCATATATCAAAATAGGTGTTTTAAAATATTTTAAATGCAATGGAAATGGTTTCACATCCAAATTCCCTCGTATGAAGAAGTTATGCTGAAATCAATAATTTCAAATTGATTTCAATTGATTTCAATTAAATTGATTTCAAGGCGTTTCAAGCTCATACGATCAAACACAAGTCCGATCGATACGAAACTTGAAATCCTACAATAATTCACTGTTACGGATCCGATGAAACTGATTTCGTCGAAACCCGAGTCAGTGGCCAAAATGGCTATTTTTATATTAATTAAATAAATTTACAATTAATTGATTAAATCAAATTTTAAATTCCAATTTTAAAATTTGTAAATTTTAACACCTTTATATTTCTTAAACATTTACAATGATTTAAAAATAATAATTAAATGTCAAATTAGAGAGGATAAATTTATCAATTCCAATATTAACCTCAATTTCATTAAATTCCAAATTTATAAATTTAATCTCCAAAAATTCTAATAAATTCACTTTCATTCTATTATTCAATTCACTATCATTAAACGGATAAAATATTGGATTTACAACTATTACCATAATATTCTTACATTCCATTTAACTTTCTGCTAACGTAATAATTAGATGTTTGATTTCATTTAATTCCAATAAACCTATTACTATACACTAATTTCCAATATATTGACACAACTTAAATTTGCATTCTTTCCATTCAATATCCACTGTCATTTTATAAGTAAAATTAATATGAGATTCATACTCATTACATAAATAACTTCAATTTTATCTAAATAAATATTTACGTAAATTTTTTTAAAATATTAAATCCATTTAATTGCAATAAATCATATTATCGTGATTTAAATTCAAATAAATAAATAAATAAATGTCGATTCCCATTCTTTTTATTCAAGCAACCGTTATCCTATAAGCATATTTAACATTTGTTTAGATTTCATTACACTGATACTTCTATGTACATCTTAGACTTGTATCAACGGTTATATTTAAAATGTGAATCTTGTCAAATACGCGTATTAATTAAGGTTTTAAACTCAATTAACAAAGTTTCCTAAGTCCAATCCCTTTTTACCAAATTTGACAATGCCTAACCATTTGTACTACATTCCTTATTAATGTAATATTTATTAGATTTTATTTCAAATTAACGTACAACTTAGTTTCCCTTAATTGAGATCTGATTCCCAAATTTCTATTTAACATACTAAATGAATAAATAACCTAAATAAATGGTCACCTACTTACTTTCTTTCATTTATAAGTTTACTACTTACCCACCCAGGTATAAATCTCATATATAACATTAATTAATTCCCATTAACACTGCATTATCCAAATTATCATAAATTTGTTCAATATATACTCTTGTTTACTTATAAACAAATTTATGTTTTCTATCAATTCTCATTCACTCTTCCATTACTAAATTAAAAATTATTTAGTAACATTTCCTCAATAACAGTATTAAAATTACTTAACATTTAAGATGACTTTATTTCAAATAAATTGATTGACCAATAAATTAGGTAATTTATAATAATTGTTATCATACCCTTAAGATTTACGCTTGTTCTCTTCTATTTGATTTATAGCCTAAAATAATATAAACAATCTAACTCCATAAATAAACTTATTTTATTACCCAAATTATACATAGTTTGAATTCAATACTTACTTTTAGGTTTCTCCATATTCAATTATATTCAGGTTAAATACTTACCCTATTTCATTTATTTCGGTTTCAATAAATCTATCCAAATTTTATTCGTTTCAATATTATTCCATTTATTACAATTGCTCATTTAAATTCTAACATTCACTTATTATAAATTATAAGATTTTCTTCTCTATCTAAACATTAATACAAAATCATATTAAATTCCAGTTTTAAATCTTCAAAAAATTTCAGGTCGTTACACTCTCCCCCACTCAAAACTTTTCGTCCCCAAAAAGTAAAAGAAGGGAAAAAGAAGAATTAAGAAATCAATATATCTTATTCAAAACATTAACTTTATAAACTATTAAATTTTACAAAATTAATTAATTTAGATATAATATCTCAATTTATAACCATTAAATCGTTTTATACTTAAAATATTAAAGTTTGGAAAACATTTTTCAAAAATTTTCTAAGTCCAAAATTTTCGGAAAATTTTGGCAGAGACTCCTTTGTATGGAGAGGCTCAGGAGAAAAATAAAATATCAAAAATAACAATATATAACATATATTTTCCAAAATATATATATCCTATCATGGAAAAAATATAAATATAAAATAGCGCTATAAAACCGTAATCCGAGAACGTACCTATTTATCGGGCAAATTACGCTTAGCAATTGCTTCCATAACCTGCATTTCACTTATATAATCTAAAAGGGTTAACAATTTTATAAATGAAATATTAAAGTTGTTTCAACCACAACAACAATCAATTCCAACAAACAGCATACACATAAAATACAAATCAACCATTCAAGCAAACAAACACATAGTTCTTCGGGTAAAACTTTAAATTGTATGGAATGAAAAATAAACTATCAAGTGCACCATTTACTCAACAGTCTTAGATGAAACTAAATAGGTTATTCACTCATCCAACCAATTTAAAGTATCCTTACCCCAACAACCATAAACCAAACAACAATAATTCAAATCAAATTTACTTATTATTAATTTTATTTCATACATTAGTTGTTTGATTTATTCTCTTTCATTCATTCAGTGATTCCTTCATTTATTTCCATTTAGTACTTACAATATTCATTTTCCATTTTAATGTCATGTAAGTTTCTTCTTTATTGCATCATATTTTATTATAGTAGCATTTCATTTTATTTACTTAATTTTAAAATCATCTATTTGAAATACTTACCTTTAATTACATTTACTCATAGTAAAATTTCAATTATAACTTAAGTTTATAACATTAAATTCTCATTTATAACAGCAAATTCATTGAATACTTTCATTAACTCAAGCTTTACTTGTAAGATTTCCCATTACATTTCTTACTAACATTGTAACTTTTATTATATGGTAAGTTATATATATGCTTTAAGAATATAATTGAAAATTATACAAGTTTTATTCTATTTCTTCTAATTAATTTAATATTCCATAATTATATCCTTTATTCCATAGGTTACAAATTTCAAATTTCATTTAATACCATTTATAACCTAGCATTAAATTTCTTAATTCCTTTAGAGGTTTCAATTTATTAATTACCTAGGTTCTAATTCACTACAGTAATTGAGCTATTAATTAATGGAAACTTAAGAATTTAAATACCGGGTTTTATTCAAAATCATTTTAAAAAAACAGATAAATTTATATACTTACACTTTATATATCAAATTATATTTAAAACAATTTAAAATTTATTATTTGTTTATCAAAACAACTCTGCAGCAAAACTACTACAGTGGCCTTCCCACTTCGAAACTCGAAAATGAAAGTCGATGATGCGTGCACTCATCACCGAAATTATTTTCCAACGACAAAGAGGGGAGTACAAAATTTATTTCTTTCAAATTTTATTGAAATACTTATATCAGAAAATACTTCTAATAATACCATTATATTCCAAAATCATTTAAAAGAAATTTTCAAACCCCGGAACTTAAGTCCTAATTTCCAATATTTATTTTATTTCAAATCTTATTTCAACTATTATCTATAAATTCCATTACCTAACAACCAATATATTACAACCAATTATAATCTTTATAAAATTTATTACTTTATATATAGAAAATATAATAGGCAAAATTATTTCATTCACCTGTATAAAACAAATATTATGTCGGCCTGTCCTATTAAGTGTTTAGAAATCCCTATTGATGTCATAGCGTCCCATGCATCAACCAGAATTCATAAATACAAAACAGAACAAAATAACACAATATTAAAATCTTTTTATAACAATAAAAAATACGCTCTCTTATATATACACGCTTAGCGACTCCCATAGGGTATTACTACCCTATTAGTAAAGAGTCAAACCCCACAAAGCCAAGGTTTATCGCCAAACCAAAGCTCTGATACCAAATGTAACGTCCCGCCTTTTTGCACGCTTTAAATCGACACATGTGCCAATTCAAACCATACGAAAGGGCGGATTGTTATAGGGTAAATCCGAAAAACAAGAAAGAAATAAAACAAAATAGAATCTCACAACGGAAGGTTAAAATATAATAATCAAATATACAGTTTATAAAGCTGTTTTACAAATTATTCGATTATACTTACAACATTTATCAGAGTTACACATACCAATAACAATGCAGCGGAACAATATGAGTGTAGTGGACTAATAATAATAATAATAATAATAATAATAATAAATCTCCGTCTTTGTCCTCCAGAGCTAAGGTCTTCGAAATCCTGAAACGCTCGGACTGACCCGAGCGAATTGAAAGACAAAACACTCGAGTCAGAACTAAAAGATCTTATGTAAGTTAAATCAACAAAAATAAATATGAGTGCAGTAACTCAAGAGATGCTCGGGATTTACATCTCCTAAGGATCCATTAAACTATTTACTATGTAGTATGTTTCGCTATTATAATAGTGTCTATAGTGAAATAAACATACTTTAAAATAGCGTTAAGGAGTGACCCAATATTCCCCTTAACATGTAATAGTCCCAGTAGTCCATCCAATATCACAGTCCCTCGTGATCGGGAAGCCACCAGAGGATACCACACGGGCTACGGGAGAAATCCAAACTCGTACAAGGCGCGATAGGGTAGGTGACACGGCATAACTAGGCAATGCCAGGGTAGATATGCCAATTACGCTTCCGGGTCGGTGGTAACGCGTAGCCGCAGCTACCGCCCACCTCGAGCCACACCCCCAAATCAAAGAAATCAAAAGTGGCCACCGAATAAATCTAAAGTCAGAGTAGAATATCGAAGGGATGTGTCCGATCAAAGGTGCTACTTAAATTAACCCGTCGATCGCTCATGTTTTAGCCACCTTATGCTAACTCATGGGAGTTGGATCCACGTATTTACCTCAAAGGAAACGCCGCCACTATCCTACTTCATTATGGAATCTCCACCGCGTACACGGTTGTTAAAGTGGTTTTCGGAGTTGGCAGAGAGTATGACAACTTCCGATCCCAGTCTCTTCAACAACCAAACGTTATTATAACACCGCGGTTATTTCAAAATAATTTATCCTTGAAAAACCAAAATATAATATCTCTTTCAAACCATATAAATACGATATCATTTATATTTTTAAAACCCAAATCAATATGATATCATTTTTATTTTATAAATATCCCTTTCCCGAAATCATAATATTTTCACATATATATACCTTGAAACCATAGCTTTGAAACATAACTTTTAATACTTAATGGTTCAAATACTATATTACTTTATAAAATAAACAGCTGCTTCAAATTTCAAAGTAAATTCCCCATATCAATTTAAACCTCCAAATGAGCCATGTTAATCCCCATATATTTCAAAGCTTAAATATTCTATATTTCAAAATTTTATAGTTCATATATTTCAATCTTTAAATATTCCACTATTTCAAAATGGATTCTTTGATAATTTAATATATATCAAATCCAATTCCAATTATTTAAATTTGAAATATTTACTTACTAAACAAATATTATTCAGGTAAAACCCTTAAACTTCAATAACAGGATATTCTTTTAATTAAATCAGCTTGATAATATTCTTTAAATAAATTTGATATTCGTTTAAATCCTTAAATCAAAAATCAAGTTATAAGATCATACTATTTAAATCTTAATTTATTTGCATTTCAAAACAAAATTTTCAAGGAAAATTCTTAAATACTTTAATTCAAATCATATTCACATTTATCTTCAATCTTATTTTTTTTTTGAGTTATTATAAACTCTATATACAATAGAATTTCAAGTATATTCTTAACCATATTACATAAACAAAATCAACTTCATTATTTAGCTTATTTCAAAATTCAAAACAAATTTATACATAGCTAAACTCAAGAATTTTTACAATATATATATATATATATATATATATATATATATCAAAATTCAATATTTATTAAACCGTATTCTTTCCAAAACCATAGAAAAACATTGCAAAAATAATTTTATATATATACCGCGGTGCCTGTATAAAATTTTCTATCCTATGGTCAAGTGATACGGATATTTATCATTTCAACCCGCAATTTCAAAAAATAAAAATGCGGTTGTATATCATTTCAAACCGCAATCCCGAATGAAATGAAAATGCATAGTAACTTGCAGTTTATACAATATAAATACAGCATCCATTCATCCATCATATCAATCATCAAACATTTATCAATTTATCATCCAATTCAAACAATCACATCAATAAATAATAATTAATTACTGGCAGTTAATTTTTTAAAAATGAATTAAATAACTGTTTAACTGTAGTTTATAATGCAATGATAAATAAATTTAACTAGAAGTTTTTATGCAAAAAATAAATTTTACTAAAATTTTAACTGGCAGTTTATATGCAAAATGAATTAAATAACAAGTAAATTATATGAATGCAAATAACTGAGATAATGATGAAATATATGCCAAACAGCTATAAATAAATTTCTAAACACATCATAAATCAATTTAACAGACATAAGAAATTTTAGAAGTTGTGAATGGGTTAAAACACTCACCTTTTGAATTTAAATCGAATTTAAACCCAGAAATTGGACAGTCTCCAAATCCAACCAAACCAACGTCAAAACGTATGGAATTTTATTACGATCCTAACAAAAAAAATTTCGCGTGAATTAGAGTTCGTATGAGAGAGTTATGCACATTTGAACACGTTGAAATAGAATTTAAAATAAAAAAACAAACCCCACCTACCAATCATTGAGCGCCACGTCACCCAGCAAGGCCGCGTCTTCCAGAACACACACGCGACAACCGAACCCACTCAGCCCATTTGACCACCACCTTTGACCGCGATTCCACCACTATTCCGGCCGCCGTTCACCACGCTACCACCTCCATCGAGCTCCCCTACTCCGGCCGCACCTACCCTAGCCCCCACGCCGTCCACCGATGCACGCCGCCGTCGCACCATTTAGGGGTTTCAGAACCCTAAACTGAGATTTCCCGGCTCCTCCGTCCACTTCGCGACCTCCTGCCACCACCAAACTACTCCACGAGCCCATCTCACCAATACTCAGAAATAGATTTCTTGATTGTAGCTTAACTCAAAAACCTCCAAATTTGAATTTAGAGTTTCGAGATAATAAGCTTTGACCACGATTTCAGATTGACTCGAGCACCAATTTCAAAAACAGAAGCTACGCATAGATTTGTGATGATGAAATCTTCGATATATAATTTTTTTTGAATTTTTACGAAGAGTTTGAATTTTCATTTGATTTTTGAATTTGAAATTGGATCTGGAAATATAGTTCTTTGTCTGCCATTGAGGAAGAGGAGGATTAGAAATTCTGTACGTATAGACAAATGAGAAGTAGGGAGGCTAGGGTTTAAAGTAGGATATTTATAGACGAGATTGAAAAAGAATGGACTAGATCCGAATTATAAACGTGCTAAACGATAATTGGCCCAAAAAGCCCGTTCTAACTCCGAAACGGTCAACCCATATATCAAAATAGGTGTTTTAAAATAGTTTAAACGCAATGGAAAAGGTTTCACATCCAAATTCCCTCGTATGAAGAAGTTATGTTGAAATCAATATTTTCAAATTGATTTCAATTGATTTCAAGGCGTTTCAAGCTCATACGATCAAACGACAAGTCCAATCGATACGAAACTTGAAATCCTACAATAATTCACTATTACGGATCCGATGAAACTGGTTTCGTCGAAACCCGAGTTAGTGGCCAAAATCGCTATTTTTATATTAATTAAATAAATTTACAATTAATTGATTAAATCAAATTTTAAATTCCAATTTTAAAATTTGCAAATTTTAACACCTTTATATTTCTCAAACATTTACAATGATTTAAACAAAAATTTAAATGTCAAATTAGAGAGGATAAATTTATCAATTCCAATATTAACCTCAGTTTCATTAAATTCCAAATTTATAAATTTAATCCCAAAAATTCTAATAAATTCACTTTCATTCTATTATTCAATTCACTATCATTAAACGGATAAAATATTAGATTTACAACTATTACCATAATATTCTTACATTCCATTTAACTTTCTATTAACGTAATAATTAGATGTTTGATTTCATTTAATTCCAATAAACCTATTACTATACACTAATTTCCAATATATTGACACAACTTAAATTTGCATTCTTTCCATTCAATATCCACTGTCATTTTATAAGTAAAATTAATATGAGATTCATACTCATTACATAAATAACTTCAATTTTATCTAAATAAATATTTACGTAATTTTTTAAAAATATTAAATCCATTTAATTGCAATAAATCATATTATCGTGATTTAAATTCAAATAAATAAATAATTAAATGTTGATTCCAATTCTTTTTATTCAAGCAATCGTTATCCTATAAGCATATTTAACATTTGTTTAGATTTCATTACACCGATACTTCTATGTACATCTTAGACTTGTATCAACGGTTATATTTAAAATGTGAATCTTGTCAAATACGCGTATTAATTAAGGTTTTAAACTCAATTAACAAAGTTTCCTAAGTCCAATCCTTTTTTACCAAATTTGACAAGCCCTAACCATTTGTACTACATTCCCTATTAATGTAATATTTATTAGATTTTATTTCAAATTAACGTACAACTAAGTTTCCCTTAATTGAGATCTGATTCCCAAATTTTTATTTAACATACTAAATGAATAAATAACCTAAATAAATGGTCACCTACTTACTTTCTTTCATTTATAAGTTTACTACTCACCCACCCAGGTATAAATCTCATATATAACATTAATTAATTTCCATTAACACTGCATTATCCAAATTATCATAAATTTGTTCAATATATACTCTTGTTTACTTATAAATAAATTTATGTTTTCTATCAATTCTCATTCACTTCCGTTACTAAATTAAAAATTATTAAGTAACGTTTCCTCAATAACAGTATTAAAATTACTTAACATTTAAGATGACTTTATTTCAAATAAATCGATTGACCAATAAATTAGGTAATTTATAATAATTGTTATCATACCCTTAAGATTTACGCTTGTTCTCTCCTATTTGATTTATAGCCTAAAATAATATAAACAATCTAACTCCATAAATAAACTTATTTTATTACCCAAATTATACATAGTTTAAATTCAATACTTACTTTTAGGTTTCTCCATATTCAATTATATTCAGGTATAATACTTAACCCTATTTCATTTATTTCGGTTTCAATAAATCTATCCAAATTTTATTCATTTCAATATTATTCCATTTGTTACAATTGCTCATTTAAATTCTAACATTCACTTATTATAAATTATAAGATTTTCTTCTCTATCTAAACATTAATACAAAATCATATTAAATTCCAGTTTTAAATCTTCAAAAAATTTCAGGTCGTTACACTCCTCTGTCCAATGTCTGAAAACCCTAAAACTCCTCAGTTCAATTCCAATTCAAAATTTCAACTTCAAAATTCAAATTTCTCAATATATATCGAATTATATATGGATTTGAACTCACGATGAGCACAAGTCAAATATATGATTCGTTTTTCAGTCTGGATTTCGATGTGGCCGGAAATTGATGAACTATTCATGGCCGTTCGTTTAACGCTTTATGATCTGTAGCCGATCATCGATTCGAGGGTAGGGTTGGGTGGAGAGGACGAGTGGGAGTTCATCGGCATAGTTGGTTCGTCGATTTGATGGCCGAATCGAGCTCAACAATTGGATTAGGGTTAGGATTTTTCGGTGGCCGCGGCTAGGGCATTTAGGTCGATGGTGGTCGTGGCCTTAGGCATGCGAGTCGAGGAGGATGGGGGTGTTTGGTCACAGCTATGGCGATGGCCGAGGTGCGCCGACGACGTGAATTCCTGGTGGTGGCTTACGAGGGTATGTGCGCGAGAAACTAGGGTTTCAGTTTTCTGTTGACGTGGCTCCGCCGTTTTGCTGCGTTTCCTTTTTGTTTTATTATATTTTTAATTTTGATTTCGAAGTGTTCTAACTAGCACAACTTTTACATACGAGGTCATTTTACGTGCAGTTTCTTGCGCTAGGATCGTATCAAAATTTCTGACATTCTGACGCCGGTTTGGACGGATTCGGAGACTATCTGAATTTTGGGTTTAAATTGGATTTAAATTTAATTTAAATTCAAAAGGTGAGTGTTTTAACCCACTCACAACTTCTAAAATTTCTTAAGTTGGTTAAATTGATATATGATGTGATTAGAAATTTATTTATGACTGTTTGGCATATTTTGAATCATCACCTAAGTTTATTTGAATTTATTTGGATAAAATAGTTATTTAATTTACTTTCGAATATAAACTGCCAGTAAATACCTATTATTTCTTATCTGTTCTACATTGAGGTTATTAATTGAATTGGATAATGATTGTGATAAATGTTTGATGATTGATATTGTATGAATGGATGTTGTATTTTATATTATTATAAATTGCAAGTTGTTATGGATTTTTATTTCATTCGAGATTGCGGTTTGAAATGATATATAACTGTATTTATATTTTAAATTTTAGATTGAAATGATAAATATCTGTATCGCTTGACCATAGGATAGAAAATTATATACAGACATCGTGGTCTATATATAAAAATATTTTGAAATGATTTCTATGGTTTTATAAAGAAATATATGGTTTTAGATAAATATTGATTTTAGACATTATATAAATGTTATTTTATCCTTGATTTTTAAGCTATGTATAAACTTGTTTTAATATAGAATAAGCTTAATAATAAGTTGATTTTTATTAAACATAATATGTTTAAGTATTTATTTAAATTATATTTTAATATAGAGTTTATAATGATTTAATAAATTAAGGTTGGAAGATAAATTTGAAATTCATTTGAAATTGAATTTATTTAAGGATTAAACTCAAATAAGTTTAATGTGAAATTTATTAAATTTGAAATTTTGAAAGGTATGATTTTTTTAACTTGATTTTGGTTTAAGGTGGTTTAAATAAATATCTCAAGTATAAACAAATTGAAGGAATCATTTAGTTATTTGTAATTTGGGTTTTATTAAATGGATTTATTAAGTAAATGTTTTAAAACTAAATAATAGAAAATTGAATTTGATATATATATGAAATTATCAAACTTAATTTTGAAATTGTTGAATACTTAAAGTTTGAAATATACTGAATTTGAAGTGGTTTATTTTATGGATCAAATCTATTTTTGAAATCAACAAAATATGGAATGTTTTATATGAAAACTAAATTGAATTGAAATCTATGATATGAGATTTGGTTAAATCTAAAATTTTGGAATTTGAGTTGTTTTGGAATTGATTTATGAAATTGAAGATGCTATTTGTTATATAAAGAATTTTAATATTTAAACCATTTATGTGGTGGAAATTGTGTTTCAAAATTATGAGTTTCAAAGTATTATGATTTGAACGTGTTATAATTTAAAGTGTTTTGGTTTTGAAGTGTTATAAGGTTGAAAGTGCTATGATTTTTTGGAAATGATATATTTGAAATAAAAATGATATTATATTGATTTGGGTTTTAATAAAATGATATCGTATTGCTTTGGTTTTTGAAATGAAAAGGATATCGTATTTATATGGATTTGAAATGGATATTATATTCTGGTTTTGAAGTATAAACTAGTTTGAAATGACCGCGATGTTAAAATAACATTTGGTTGTTAAAGAGACCGTGAACGGAAGTTGTCATACTCTCTACCAACTCCGAAAACCACTTTAACAACCGTATACGCGGTGGAGATTTCAGAATGAAGTAGGATGGTGGCGATGTTCCCTTGAAGTATATACGTGGACCTGACTCCCGTGAGTTGGCACAAGGTAGCTAAAACAGGAGCGCTAACGGGCCAGTGAGGCAGCCCCTCTTATCGGAAACACTCCTTCGATATTATATTCTGAATTTGAGATTGATTTGGTGGCCACTTTTGATTTTTGATTTTTGGGGGCATAGCTCGAGGTGGGCGGTAGCTGCGCGTTATGCGTCACCACCAGCCTGAATGCATAATTGGTATATCTATCCTGGGATTGCCTAGTTGTTCCGTGTCACCTACCATAGCACGTCTTGTACGAGTTAGGTTTTCTCCCGTAGCCCGTGGAGTATCCTCTAGTGGCTTCCCGACTAGGAGGGACAAACATACTGGATGGACAACCAGGACTATTACGTGTTAAGGTGGAAAATGTAAAGCCATAATGCTATTTAAAAGTAAGTTTATTTTACTATAGACATTATAATAATAGCGTATATTATTACATAGTAAATAGTTTAACAGATAATTAGGAGATGTGAATCCCAAGCATCTCTTAAGTTACTGCACTCACGTTAGACACTAGATAGGAGATGTCAAATCCCGTAAACATCTCTGACGTCGTTCCACTCATATTATTTACTGTTGATTTAACTTACATAAGATCTTTTAGTTCTGACTCGAGTGTTTTGTCTTTCAATTCGCTCGGGTCAGTTTGAGCATTTCAGGGCTTGAAGACCTTATTTCTGGAGGACGAAGACGAAGATTGTATTATTACTATTATTTACTACATTGTTCGCTGCATTGTTATTTATTATTCTTTGGTATGTGTAACTCTGATTCTATATTGTACTAGTATAATCAAAAGTTTTTGTAAACAGCTTCACGAACTATTATTTGATTATTATATTTTGTCATTCTGCTGTGAGATTCAGTTTTGTTTTATTTCTTTCTCTGGTTTTCTTATTCACCGTAATAACATTACGCTCATTTGTATGGTTTGAGTCCGACGTGTGTGGTTTATCATCGATTTAAAATGTACAAAAAGGCGGGATGTTACAGTTGGTATCAAAGCTTTGGTTTAGCGATCAAACTTAGCTTTGTGGGTCTAACTCTTTGCTAATAGGGTAGTAATATACTATGATGAGTCGTTGAGTGTATATATGAGAGAGCGTATTTGTCAGTGTTATAAAAAGGTTTTAATATTGTGTTAATTTGTTCCGTTTTGTATTTATAAATTCTGGTTGGTGTATAGGACGCTATGACATCAATAGGGATTTATAAACACTTAATATGACAGACCGACACAATATTTGTTTTAAAATACATGTAAATGAAATAATTTTTCCTATTGTATAGTTTTATATATAAAATAATAATTTTATAAATGATATATTTGGTCGCAATATATATTTGTTGGTAGGTAGTAAAATTTATAAATATTGGTTGTAAAATAAAATTTACAAATAAAAATAAAGAAAAATTGGAAATTTAGAACTTAAGTTCCGGGGTTTTGAAACTTTCTTTCGAATAATTTTGGGATATAATAATAATATTATTAGAAGTATTTTTTCGATATAAATATTTCAATATGATTTGAAAGAATTATTTTGAAGAAATCTTGGAAAGAAATAAGTTTTGTACTCCCCTCTCTGTCGTTGGAATATAATTTCAGTGATGAGTGCATGCATCATCGACATTCATTTTCGAGTTTCAAACTGGAAAGCCACTGTTGTGGTTTGCTACAGATTTATTTTGATAAAAAAATATAAATTTGAAATTGTTTTAAATATAATCAGATATATAAATTTGTAAGCGTATACATCTATCTATTATTTTAAAATGATTTGAAATTTAACCCGGTACTTAGATCTTAAGTTTCCATTAATTAATAGTTTCAATTATTGTAGTGAAATGGAATGTAACTAATTAATAATTGGAACCTCTAATTAAATAAGAGATTAAATGCTAGGTTATAAATGAAATTTCCAAAAAGTTGAAATTTGTAACCTATAAAGATAAAAAGGATATGATTATTGAACATTAAATTTATAAAAGGAAATAAGATAAACTTGTATAATTTTCAATTACATTCTTAAAAGCATAAATATATAACTTACCAAATATTAAAGTTGTAGTGTTTAATAAGAAAATGTAATAGGATATTATACAAGTAAAACTTGAAATAGTGAAAGTATTCAATGAAACTCTTTAATAAATAAGTACTGATGTTATAGTGTTGTAAACTTAAGTTATAATTTGATGTTACTGTAATTAAATATAATAAATAGTTAAATATTATAAATAAATGATTATAAACTTAAGTAAATATTTTGAAATGCTAAAAGTTGAGTGGAACAGGAATACTATTGATAAATGAATGTAAATAAATGAAATTAAGTAATGAACGAGTGTAATGCAATAAAATGAAAATTTACATGATATGGAAAAAAAGATGAAAATGAATTTATGTAAGTATAAATGCAAACAGATGAAACGAACACTAAATGAATGAAATAGCCATTATATAAATGAAACTAAAGTAAGGTAAATGATATGAAATGAAATTAAGAATAAATTTAAATATTGCTTGGCTTTGGTTGTTTGTTTTAGCTTATGGTGTTTGGGGGAAGATACTTCTGATTGCTTAGGATGTATGAATAATCTATTGAGTTTTATCTAAGACTGTTGAATAAATGGTATACTTCGTAGTTACTTGTCATTCTATGTGATTAAAAGTGTCTAAGCCCGAACAAACTATTTGTTTTGTTTGATATGGATGGATAATTGATTATATTGATTTTTATATTGATGATTGTATGTTGTGATTGCAAGTGATTGTTGTTTTATATTGATTTGTTTGTTAGTAGTTGAAACAACTTTAAATATTTCATTTTTATAATTATTAACTCTTTTGGATTGTATAAGTGAAATACAGGTTATGGAAGCAATTGCTACTGCTTTTGGTTTCATAAAAATAAGCGTGAATTGCCCGACAAATAGATACGTTCTCGTATTACGGTTTTATTGCATTATTATATCGTTTTTCCCGTTGTTGGGATATATTATTTTGAGATTTTGTGATATATATTGTTATATTTGATATTATAATTTTTCCCGAGTCTCTCAGTACAAATGAGACTCTGCCGAAATTTTTCATAAATTTTGGACTTAGAAAAATTTTGAAAATATTTTTCAAATTTTATTAATTTGAGTATAGAAAGATTTAATGATTATAAATTGGTATATTTTATTTAAATTAATTAACTTTGTAAATTTATTTGTTTATAAAGTTAATATTTTTGAATAAGATGTATTGTTTACTCAATTCTTTCTTTTCTTTTCCATTCTTTTTCCTTTTCGTGAACGAAAAGTTTTCAGTGGGGGAGAGTGTAACGACCCGTAAATTTCGATAATTAAATTTGGTTAATTTAATAAGATTTTTGTAGTTAAATTTAGAAAGAAATAAAAACTTTATAATTTATAATGAAGTGAATGTTAAAAAAAATGAAATGTAAGAATGTTAATGCGGGTTGATAAATAACTAATTTAGTGCCATCCCAATTAATTGAAACAATTGTAAGGCTATAATTGATTGCAAATAGCAAATTAGGAAATAAATTCAAAGTTATATTAATTGATGAAATAATATGCAATGAACTGTAATTTGATGAAATCAATGTTAGATAAGTAATTATAATATTTGTTGTTTGATAATAAAGTATGAGTGGGATTAAATTTGGCAAATGACGATAATCATTAATTGTTTACCCATTTATTTAATCTATTGGATTAGATCTAAATCCGTTGCAATTAAACGTAATTAAAAACTACGCTAATATAAATTTAGTTGATGACTGTAAAAATATTAGGGTAATTGGATATATACTAATGTTAAATTATGCATAAGATGATGATTGATTGAATAAAGAGATTCAAAACAAATTGAATTAATTTATTTGAAATTAAAAATATAATTTAGTTGAATTTACTTAAATTGAAGGTAAACACTATAAATTTTGCAATAAATCCTTATTTGATTGATACGAAAATTTTGGTTAATGAATTATAAATTTATTTGTAATCAGAAACGATAGAAATGGTAAATGATTAAATTTGAATTGAAGAAGTGATTAATAAATTTAATATTAAATTATTTAATTAACCTGAAAGATAGCCATTTTGGCCACTGACTCGGATTCCGATGAAATCAGTTTCATCGGATCCGTAACGGTGAATTATTGTAGGATTTCAAGTTTCGTAATGATTGGACTTTTCGTTTGATCGTACGGGCTTGAAAAGCCTAGAAATCATTTAAACTGAAATCAATTGAAATCAATTTTAAATAGTCTGATTTTAACGTAACTTCTTCATACGATGGATTTTGGACTTCAAACCTGTTCCATTGATTTTAAAGTATTCAAAAACATATATATTGACATATGGGTCGATCCATTTTTGTGGTGGAGTCGAAACGGGCTTTTCGGGTCATTATCGTTCAAATTTCCAAACCAATCAAGGCCATTCAATCCTATTTGGTTCTGCCTATATATATGTCGTTATAAACCCTAGCAGCCTTTCTATTTCTCATTTCTGTATATATAGAAATTTCTGTTCCTCCTCTTTCCGATGGCTGAAAACCCTAAAACTCCTCAGTTCAATTCCAATTCAAAATTTAAATTCCTTAACAAATGTCGAATTATATATGGATTTGAAGCTCTCGACGAGCGCAAGTCAAATATATGTTTCGTTTTGCACTCTGGGTTTTAGTGTGGTCGAAAATCGTTGAACTATTCACGGCCGTTCATTTAATGCTTGGTGATCTGTAGCCAATCGTCGATTCGAGGGTAGGGTTGGGTGGAGAGGACGAAAGGGAGTTCATCGGCATAATTGGTTCTTCGATTTGACGGTCGGATCGAGCTCAACATTTGGATTAGGGCTAGGAGTTTTCGGTGGCGGTGATAGGGCTTTTAGGCTGATGGTGGTAGTGGCCTTAGGCATGCGAGTCGAGGAGGATGGGGGGTTTGGTCACGGCTATAGCAATGGCCGTAGTGCGTCGGTGACGTGAATTCCTGGTGGCGGCTTATGAGGGTACGTGCGTGAGAAACTAGGGTTGAAGTTTTCTATTGACGTGGCTCCATCGTTTCGGTGTGTTTCCCTTTTTATTTTATTTTTAATTTTGATTTCGAAATGTTCTAACTATCACAACTTTTACATACGAGGTCATTTTTGCATGCAGTTTCTTAGCGCTGGGATCGTATCAAAATTTCGGACATTCTGACGCCTGTTTGGACAGATTCAGAGACTGTCTAAATTTTGAGTTTAAATTGGACTTAAAGTCAATTTAAATTCAAAAGGTGAGTGTTTTAACCCACTCACACCTTCTAAAATTTCTTAGGTTGGTTAAATTGATATATGATGTGATCAGAAATTTATTTATGACTATTTGACATATTTTGAATCATCACCTCGGTTTATTTGAATTAATTTGGATAAAATAGTTATTTAATTTATTTTTGAATATAAACTACAAGTAAATACCTGTTATTTATTATCTGTTCTTTATTGTGGTTATTGATTGAATTGGATGATGATTGTGATAAATGTTTGATGATTGATATTGGATGAATGGATGTTGTATTTTATATTGTTATAAACTGCAAGTTGTTATGCATTTTTATTTCATTCGGGATTGCGATTTGAAATGATATATAATCATATTTATATTTTAAATTTCGGATTGAAATGATGAATATTTGTATCACTTGACCATTGGATAGAAAATTATATACAGACACCGTGGTCTATATATAAAAATATTTTGAAATGATTTCTATGGTTTTGTAAAGAAATATATGGTTTTAGATAAATATTGATTTTAGATATTATATAAATGTTGTTTTATCCTTGATTTTTAAGCTATGTATAAACTTGTTTTAATATAGAATAAGCTTAATAATAAGTTGATTTTTATTAAAGATAATATGGTTAAGTATTTATTTAAATTATATTTTAATATAGAGTTTATAATGATTTAAATAAATTAAGGTTGGACGACAAATTTGAAATTTATTTGAAATTGAATTTATTTAAGGATTAAACTCAAATAAATTTAATGTGAAATTTATTAAATTTGAAATTTTGAAAGGTATGATTTTTATAACTTGATTTTGGTTTAAGGTGGATTAAATAAATATATCAAGTATAAATAAATTGAAGGAAACATTTAGTTATTTGTAATTTGGGTTTTATTTAAAATGATAATGGATTTATTAAGTAAATGTTTTAAAATTAAATAATAGAAAATTAAATTTGATATATGTATATATATATATATATATATATGAAATTATCAAACTTAGTTTTGAAATTCTTGAATACTTAAGGTTTGAAATATACTGAATTTGAAATGGTTTATTTTGTGGATCAAATCTGTTTTTGAAATCAACAAAATTTGGAATGTTTTATTTGAAAACTGAATTGAATTGAAATCTATGATTTGAGATTTGGTTAAATCTAAAATTTTGGAATTTGAATTGTTTTGGAATTGGTTTGTGAAATTGAAGAAGCTATTTATTATATAAAGAATTTTAGTATTTAAACTATTTAAGTGGTGGAAATTATGTTTCAAAGTTACAAGTTTCAGAGTATTATGATTGAAAGTGTTATAATTTAAAGTGTTTTGGTTCCGAAGTGTTATAACGTTGAAAGTGCTATGATTTTTTGGAAAGGATATATTTGAAATAGAAATGATTTTATGTTAGTTTGGATTTTAATAAAATGATATCATATTGGCTTGGTTTTTGAAATGGAAAGGATATCATATTTATATGGATTTGAAATGGATATTATATTCTGGTTTTTAAGTATAAACTATTTTGAAATGACTGCGGTGTTAAAGTAACGTTTGGTTGTTAAAGAGGCCAGGATCGGGAATTGTCATACTCTCTGCCAACTTCGAAAACCACTTCAACAACCGTGTACGTGGTGGAGATTCCAGAATGAAGTAGGATGGTGGCGACGTTCCCTTGAGGTATATACGTGGACCCTATTTCCGTGAGTTGGCACAAGGTGGCTAAAACAGGAGCGTTAACGGGCCAGTGAGGTAGCCCCTCTTATCGGACACACTCCTTCGATATTATATTCTGACTTTGAGATTGATTTGGTGGCCACTTTTGGTTTTTGGGGGTACGACTCGACATGGGCGGTAGCTACGCGCTATGCATCACCACCAGCCCAGATGCGTAATTATTATATCTACCCTGGTATTGCCTAGTTCTGTTGTGTCACCTACCCTAGCGCGCCTTGTACGAGTTTGTTTTTCTACCGTAGCCCGTGGAGTATCCTCTGGTGGCTTCCCGATCAGGAGGGACGATGATACTGGACGGACTACTGGGACTATTACGTGTTAAGGTGGAAAATGTAAAGCCTTAATGCTATTTAAAAGTAAGTTTATTTTGCTATAGACATTATTATAATAGCGTATATTACTACATAGTAAATAGTTTAATGGATGCTTAGGAGATGTGAATCCCGAGCATTTCTTAATTTACATCACTCATGTTAGACACTGGATAGGAGATGTCAAATCCCGTAAACATCTCTGACGTCGTTGCACTCATATCATTTACCATTGATTTAACTTACATTAGATCTTTTAGTTCTGACTCGAGTGTTTTGTTTTTCAATTCGCTCGGGTGAGTCTGAGCATTTCAGGGCTTGAAGACCCTATTTCTGGAAGACGAAGACGAAGACGAAGATTGTATTATTACTATTATTTACTACATTGTCAGCTGCGTTGTTATTTATTATTCTTTGGTATGTGTAACTCTGATTCTGTATTGTACTAGTATAATCAAAAGTTTTTGTAAATATCTTCATGAACTGTTATTTGATTATTATATTTTATCATTCAGCTGTGTGATTTAGTTTTGTTTTATTTCTTTCTATGCTTTTCTTATTCACCCCAATAACAATTCGCTCTTTTGTATGGTTTGAGTCTGATGTAGGTGGTTTATCGTCGATTTAAAACGTACAAAAAGGTGGGATGTTACAAGATTCGACTCAAATTACAAAACTCAAGCAATCAAAGAACTTTGCCTGTAAATTTAAGCAGAGAACACATAACCTGAACATTGATGAAGTAGCAAAGCCATAAGGTAACATGAATGAGAGCCGATACCTTGATTCAGGTGCAACCCACGATGTAACCAACAATCTATAGAATCTAAACATTGGAAGCAAGGAGTGCAAAAGTAAACAATCAACCTCAATGGGTAATGGCACTTGCATTAATATTACACTCACTAGTAGCACACAAATTAAGGGCAAATAATCATACAATTTGATAAATTACTAAGGGTACCCAATATGAGAATGAACCTTATCAATGTGTCTAAATTTGCACAAGGCGATAATGTATTTTTTGAGTTTTACCCAAGATTCTATTTAGTTAGAGATATTCAAAGTAATTTTTTTTACTATAGGGTGAAACTCATAATGGACTGTAAAGGTTCAATATATCAAATGGCAATCATTCAAACAACTCAAGAAAATGTTGCAATCTAGCCGAATTTGGTATACAACAATCCACCAAAAGTATATTTGACGTAGGGCACTACAAATTAGGCGATCCAAGTTTAAATTTTGTATATGTTATAACCCGATATTTTCAGCCATTCACATCCACATATGTCGGACTTGTATTGCTCAAAATACCGCATCGTAAATAAATTTGGAGCAAATGAAATACAATCACAGAATCACAGACACAAATATATCAGAATAAGTCGCAGCGGAAATTAAAATACCATAGTAGTTCATGAAGCTACTATAACAAACTCTCAAAACATAATACATAATATCAGTTTGAAAACATATATAATAGAAATCTCAAATACATAGAAGTTTATAAATTGTAACAACCCGCATATTTATCGATTTTTATATTTAAATATTTTATTTAAATATTTTATCGTTCGTCGGATTTTGGTCCGAAAACCTACTTTTTGCATACGGTCGAATTAGGACTCGAGACCACCTCCATTGAGTTCAAAATGATGTTTGCGACCTTTTTGAGTATAAGCTTCGATATGTTTGGAGAAAGTTGAATTTTGCTACTTTTTGCTTAGGGTTTGGTTTGGGCTGAGCCAATTAACCACTTACTAACTCAGTTCCAACCCTCTCCTCTTCGTTCACTTCTCTTCTATTTTCCTAATACTCAAGCTTTTATGTTAATGGAGGGTGGAAGAGGAAATTAAAACTCCAAGCCCTAGCTTCCTTTGCAAATCCAAGTTCTTGCTCCAAACTCAAGAGAACCCATTGGTAAGCTTCTTCTTCTTCTTCTTCTCCAACTCATTCTCTCTTTGATTTCAGAAAATTCCTAAACCTAATTTGGGAAATAATTATCTTTTAAGCTTAGATTCAAGCTTGTTGAGTTGGAATTGAAGAGTGCTTGTTTTTACCATTGCTTCATAGCTTCCTCTTCATTTGTTTGGGTTCAAAGGTGAGATTTTTATCTCACATCTATGACTATAATTATCTTTGGTTGTTAGGTTTGAATTCCTAACACTTCTTCATGAGAATTTGCTCTTGATTTGGATTGGTTTTGTGAATATTCCAATTTTTGGGGTTTTAAGTCAAATTTGTGTGAAAATCCTTTTATAGATGTTTGATCATGCTTTTAGTGATGCACCGAGGAGCATATAGGGCCGGGTTGCCGATTGGCATAAACCCTTAGAGCCAATGTTCGTCCGGTTGCATTTTGGAAGAATTTGCTCTTCATTTGAATAGGCTGAAAAACAGCCCAGGCATGATTCAGTCGACTGAAAAGTCTGTTCAGTCGACTGAAAAGTCTGTTCAGTCGACCGAACCTGGAACCCGAAAGTTTCCAGACATGAGTCAGTCGACTGAAATCTTCCGTTCAGTCGACTGAACCTGGAAAAAGAAAGTTTCCTGAACTTGGAAAATTTCCAGGTACATGGTCAGTCGACTGAAAACTTTGTTCAGTCGACTGAACCTGCTATTTGAGTCCATTTTGCCTTTTTGGATTGAATTTCCAATGTTAATCGATTCGGGTTGATTCCCTTTTGTTATTATCACTTATTATCGACTTTGATGACATTTTCTTCATGATTTTTGGGAATGTCCATTTTGATGGATTCGATATCGATTTCTTTGGATTTTATTCACGTCATCGAATGTGAATTTTAGTGATTGATTGTTCCTACAATCTTCTTTGTGATTTGTCACTTTAAAAATATAAAGGTTTCAATACTAGTAGTAAATATCAAAATTCTTTCATCAAAACGATTTCAACACTATTTTATTACAAAACTCGTTTTCTCAAACCGATTTCCAGTCTATTAGTATGTATATACCTTTACCTCACTCGTATGAGAAATCTAATTAAACGACTTAGTAAAACAAGTGGTATGAAACGCTTGCGTTCACTTTGTTGGTTAATTCTTGGACTTGTTCGATTGAAACTCTTGTGACAATTTTCTAGTGGAGATATACAATTTGTTCGTAAATTTAAGTTAAGCTAGTGGTTATGGGACATGATGCTAAGCTCATATATTTACTAGCTTATTGTAGTTGACACTTCTTGATGATCAATGATGATCATTTTATGGTTTAGACTAGCAATGTGCGATGTCTCTTTGTCTATGTGGAGGACCGTACCTCATTAAATTGAGCTTCGTCTCATTTCTTCGTGGGCTAGCGACCCATGTACTTTCTAATGTGATTCGATTCATTGGATGTACCGTTTGTACTACATCGATGTTCCGTCTCCTTTGATTCATTGGATGTACCGTTTGTATTACATCAATGTCTTGGCCATCCTTTTATTGTGATTTCTGGATTTCGTGTGTTGATTTCTGGAATTTATGTTTCACCAACTTTTACGACGGGCATGGATATATATATATGTCATTTGTTGTGGCTTGGTGAATGAAATTAGGAGTATGACATTCCTTTTTATCTTGAGTAGATTATTGTGATATTCATTAATCTCTTGTTGTTTTTCAATTACTTATTTATCACAGCTTGGCATTGTGATTATTATATGTTTATGTCATATCTCTTATTATATATCACTTCATATGATATTTATAGCTAGACTGATCCGTTTATTATTTTCTTCTTAAATAATACTCGGGTCAGACTGAAATTTTACAGGTGCTTCTGCTTGACTCCTTATCGGGCTATCATCCCGACTTTTGGCAAACTACTTAGATTAGTAGTTTATTTTGTTGTATACACTTGAGATTTAGACTCATAGATTTATTCTTTTGTATAGCACGTGTTGCTATTCTTTTGTATTATTGTGGATGTTTTTGACCACTACTCTGATATACACTTTTATGTGTAATATTCATATCTATTTCCGCCTTTGTGATATGAATTGTCTGTGACTGATTTATGTTATGTTTATTTCTATATTTGTTTCCGAAGATATTATAGCCACTGTGTAGTAGCTTTGAGTTCGTGTCGGTATGTCGGATTTCCTCTTCAGATGAAAAGTTATATTTTATCCGGTATATCGGTACTCGCACAAATCAATTATACAGATGGTCGCTCCTCAACAGCCTTATTCTCCGTGCTAGTTGACAGCATTCACTGTAATGTTCTTGGCTAGCGTGCGTATAGAGGTGGGGCGTCACAGCTTGGTATCAGAGCCAAACTTCGGAACAATATGGAATATTATAACAAGGATCATCGTCCTAATTCCATCTTAGGAGTCGTGCTTTAGGATTTTACTCGTGTCTTCGTACCGTCCTATCCTATTTTCTTTTATGATTCCTTGTTTTATCTATCAAGATTGCTTGATATTTATTTTGAGAATAACTTTTTTTCTCTTCTTTCTTTCTTTCTTTCTTAAAGAGGAGAAATGGTTAGACCTGGCCGCCCCAGCGCCGGTCAATCTAGTGCTACTCCCCAGGATGGAGTTTTTATGTCTACCCAGCAGCTTTTAGATCTTGTCAAGAACGCTCAAACAGTGGGTCCCAATCAGGAGCCTATTCATCCTAGATCCGGTTTTGCACGCTTGTGCAGAGATTACACTGATTTGGATGGAAGGCCATTCACGGGATCCGAGAGTGTTATAGAAATTCAAGCTTGGCTCAAATCATGCGATCGCATCTTTTCTCGTATGAACCTTATTGACCTTCATCGAGTCCAAGTAGCTTCTAGCATGCTCCAAGAAAGAGCATTGGATTGGTATGAGCTTTTAATTTCTGAAATCGTTGAGGCGGATCTTACTTGGGAGCAATTCCGGGGAAGATTCGAATTGAAATTTGTGTCGGAGGCTGAAAAAGTAACCTTAGCCCGGCGTTTCATGGACCTTGTTCAAGGTGAATGTTCTGTGATAGACTATGTCGCATCCTTCGAATCTCTGTCCAAATACGGGGTTGAGTACATTAATACCCCATTGAAGAAAAATCAGAGATTTGTCTATGGCTTGAATAAGAATTTTAAGAAGCCATTACTCCTGAAACTTGAGGTTTCATTTGATCAGCTTATTGATATCGCTCTTCGTCTTGAAGAGGCCGATAATGAAGGTGATGTTGAAGTTGTGCGTGCCCAACGGAACTTCGACAATAGCTTGAAGAGGCCTATCAAATTCAAAGGCCCCGATTCTAATAAGAAAGGGAAGCAACAAACACTGGTAGCAAAAGTTCCTACCTCTAGTCGTGGACGATGCTACAATTGTGGTTCCACAGACCACCAAGTAAAGGAGTGCCCGAAACCCCTCTTTTGCCGTTATTGCAAAGGTTCGGGTCATCTTTTATCTTCGTGTCCTAAGCTTCCAAGCAAGTGAGAAGGAAAGCTGCAACTTTTGGTCAAGGTATTTTCATTCAATCCTCGATGGCATTGTTTTAATTCGTGAACTTTCTATTTGAGTTCTTTTTGATATGGGTTTCATCTCATTATTTTTATATCAAAAGAACTTACCGATTCTTTTCTTTGAATATTTTGGGCTTGTTGACTTCATTGAGAATTGCGAATCCGGATGGTAGATCCGCAACACTCAATTTGCTTTTGTTTAGATGTCGAGATTGTTTTATGTGACTTTTCTTTCCGAGCCGATATTTTTGCTTTGGCTTCGGAATTGACCTTTCTGTAAGGATTGGCTTAATCATTGTGAAGCTCATATCCTATTTTTCCGAGTGGATTATTCATCTTCGACATTTTCAATCTGTTAAGCAGATTTCTATTTTTCTTTGTGATTTTGATTCCATCTTGATGGCATCATTTTATTCTTTAAAGTCCTTATGGTGAGGAAAGTGTTATTTCTCTCATCTAAATAGTTTGAGAATTTTCCGGTATATTTGACTTGTCTTAGGATTATCACCTAAGTAATCTTTTGTGTGGTGCTAAGGTCTTTTTAGTTCGAGTTTACCACCGTTTTCATTTGCTACAAGTTGCGGAAGTTAGCATTTCACTTATCGCATTCCGCACTTGTTATGATTCCTATGAATGAATTATTATATCATTCAATTTGTCCAGCTTGTTTCATCCGTTTTATAAATCCAATATTCTATGAAAATTTCGATGAGACCATTCTTATTTATGGATTTTGGATGGAAATAGAAATTTAAAATTTTGCAAATCTTTTTCATAAGATTTAATTATAAGTGCAATTTGATTTTGCTCTTAAAACGAGCAAAGAATATTCTTAAAACTTTTTAAGAGATTTATTTATCCTAGAAAAGATGACTTTGTGATTGTATTGCCCGTTGAGTGCTTTAAGAATTTTGGTCGATGCGCTTGATCAACGTTATCGATAGGAATTTCCTAAATGCTTTGATGTGACAATCAGACACGATATATTGACTTGTAAAAATGTAAATTTTTGTAGAAAGATTATTACATAAAAGTAAAAATGTAATTTTGAAAGTTTTAACTTTTCGGGGAAGAGAATTATTTAAAAGAACCCTTCCTTTCAATACTCTTATTCTTGTGATTCCTGAAGGGGAACCAAGACTTTGCTATTTGTACCGATACTAGTCATATTGATTTGGAATGCCATTCTCTTGGAAAGGAGAACGTGCTATCACTTGTGCTTCTAAATCATTATAGCTTATCGAGACTAGACATGCCACTCATGATCTAGTGTTTGCGGCTATTGTTTTTACTTTTGGAATTTGGCATCATCATTTTTGGATGAGAAATTTGTTCTCTACCTCGATCATAAATCTTTGGAATAATTATTTTCTCATAAGGAACTTCATGTTGACCCGAGTTCCTAGCATCTTATGATCTTGATATTCTTTTATTCCCGAGAAGGGAAATCGTGTTGCCAATGCGCTTTGTCGTAAGAAACAAGTGGTTGATTCTTTGATGTTGTCTGAATGGAATTATTTTTCTGTCAAGTTCATCGGACGTTTTGGTATACTTCGTTTTATTGAGCTTTATCTCATTCCTTTTAAGGACTAGCGTCCGATGTCCTTTTATTGTGTTCGGTTCATTGGACGTACCGTTTTTGTACTACGTCGGTGTTTCAAAAATCATTCGGGCTTCGGTTCATTAGACGTACCGTTTTTGTACTGCGTCAGTGTTCCGAATTATTTGGGTTTTGATTCATCGGATGTACTGTTTGTACTACATCGATGTCTTTGCTTTTGATTCATCGGATGTATCGTTTGTACTACATCGATGTCTTTGCTTTTGATGCATCGGATGTACCGTTGTACTACATCGATGTCTTTGCTTTTGATTCATCGGATGTACCGTTTGTACTACATCGATGTCTTTGGTTTTGATTCATTGGATGTACCGTTGTACTACATCGATGTCTTTGCTTTTGATGCATCGGATGTACCGTTGTACTACATCGATGTCTTTGCTTTTGATTCATCGGATGTACCGTTTGTACTACATCGATGTCTTTGCTTTTGATTCATC
Source organism: Allium cepa (assembly GCA_030765085.1). NCBI lineage: Eukaryota > Viridiplantae > Streptophyta > Magnoliopsida > Asparagales > Amaryllidaceae > Allium > Allium cepa. Next base: position 597,068,740 of record CM060928.1, read on the forward strand.
GGATGTACCGTTTGTACTACATCGATGTCTTTGCTTTTGATTCATCGGATGTACCGTTTGTACTACATCGATGTCTTTGCTTTCGATTCATCGGATGTACCGTTTGTACTACATCGATGTCTTTGCTTTTGATTCATCCGATGTACCGTTTGTACTACATCGATGTCTTTGCTTTTGATTCATCGGATGTACCGTTTGTACTACATCGATGTCTTTGCTTTTGATTCATCGGATGTACCGTTGTACTACATCGATGTCTTTTCTTTTGATTCATCGGATGTACCGTTTGTACTACATCGATGTCTTTGCTTTTGATTCATCGGATGTACCGTTGTACTACATCGATGTCTTTGCTTTTGATTCATCGGATGTACCGTTTGTACTACATCGATGTCTTTGCTTTTGATTCATCGGATGTACCGTTGTACTACATCGATGTCTTTGCTTTTGATTCATCGGATGTACCGTTTGTACTACATCGATGTCTTTGCTATTTGATTCATCGGATGTACCGTTTGTACTACATCGATGTCTTTGCTTGGGTTCATTAGGCGTACCGTTTTTGTACTACGCTAATGTCCCAAATTGTTTGAGTTTCTAGTTTTTCGGGCGTACCGTTTTTGTACTACGCCGTTGCACCGGCTCAATTTTCTGCTATTCTTGACGTTCCCCACGTCTTTTATCTACGGGAATGCCTTAGGGATTCCGGTTTTCATTCTTGAGCCCGGTGTTATTGTGGAAATTGAAGTTTCACCAGATTTCTTGCTAACTCTTTTGTGCACTTTATGGTGAACTTCCTATTTCAAATTTTCTTTTGTGTTAATATGCTTCTATGGTTGTTACTTCTTATATTTCCTTCTTACTTATTGCGAGGACGCAATTTCTTTAAGGAGGGGAGTCTGTAACAACCCGCATATTTATCGATTTTTATATTTAAATATTTTATTTAAATATTTTATCGTTCGTCGGATTTTGGTCCGAAAACCTACTTTTTGCATACGGTCGAATTAGGACTCGAGACCACCTCCATTGAGTTCAAAATGACGTTTGCGACCTTTTTGAGTATAAGCTTCGATATGTTTGAAGAAAGTTGAATTTTGCTACTTTTTGCTTAGGGTTTTGGTTTGGGCTGAGCCAATTAACCACTTACTAACTCAGTTCTAACCCTCTCCTCTTCATTCACTTCTCTTCTATTTTCCTAATACTCAATCTTTTATGTTAATGGAGGGTGGAAGAGGAAATTAAAACTCCAAGCCCTAGCTTCCTTTGCAAATCCAAGTTCTTGCTCCAAACTCAAGAGAACCCATTGGTAAGCTTCTTCTTCTTCTTCTCCAACTCATTCTCTCTTTGTTTTCAGAAAATTCCTAAACCTAATTTGGGAAATAATTATCTTTTAAGCTTAGATTCAAGCTTGTTGAGTTGGAATTGAAGAGTGCTTGTTCTTGCCATTGCTTCATAGCTTCCTCTTCATTTGTTTGGGTTCAAAGGTGAGATTTTTATCTCACATCTATGACTATAATTATCTTTGGTTGTTAGGTTTGAATTCCTAACACTTCTTCATGAGAATTTGCTCTTGATTTGGATTGGTTTTGTGAATATTCCAATTTTTGGGTTTTAAGTCAAATTTGTGTGAAAATCCTTTTATGGATGTTTGATCATGCTTTTAGTGATGCACCGAGGAGCATATAGGGCCGGGTTGCCGATTGGCATAAACCCTTAGAGCCAATGTTCGTCCGGTTGCATTTTGGAAGAATTTGCTCTTCATTTGAATAGGCTGAAAAACAGCCCAGGCATGATTCAGTCGACTGAAAAGTCTGTTCAGTCGACCGAACCTGGAACCCGAAAGTTTCTAGGCATGAGTCAGTCGACTGAAATCTTCCGTTCAGTCGACTGAACCTGGAAACAGAAAGTTTCATGAACCTGAAAAATTTCCAGGTACAGGGTCAGTCGACTGAAAACTCTGTTCAGTCGACTGAACCTGCTATTTGAGTCCATTTTGCCTTTTTGGATTGAATTTCCAATGTTAATCGATTCGGGTTGATTCCCTTTTGTTATTATCACTTATTATCGACTTTGATGACATTTTCTTCATGATTTTTGGGAATGTCCATTTTGATGGATTCGGTATCGATTTCTTTGGATTTTATTCACGTCTTCGAATGTGAATTTTAGTGATTGATTGTTCCTACAATCTTCTTTGTGATTTGTCACTTTAAAAATATAAAGGTTTCAATACTAGTAGTAAATATCAAAATTCTTTCATCAAAACGATTTCAACACTATTTTATTACAAAACTCGTTTTCTCAAACCGATTTCCAGTCTATTAGTATGTATAAACCTTTACCTCACTCGTATGAGAAATCTAATTAAACGACTTAGTAAAACAAGTGGTATGAAACGCTTGCGTTCACTTTGTTGGTTAATTCTTGGACTTGTTCGATTGAAACTCTTGTGACAATTTTCTAGTGGAGATATACAATCTGTTCGTAAATATTTAAGTTAAGCTAGTGGTTATGGGACATGATGCTAAGCTCATATATTTACTAGCTTATTGTAATTGACACTTCTTGATGATCAATGATGATCATTTTATGGTTTAGACTAGCAATGTGCGATGTCTCTTTGTCTATGTGGAGGACCGTACCTCATTAAATTGAGCTTCGTCTCATTTCTTCGTGGGCTAGAGACCCATGTACTTTCTAATGTGATTCGATTCATTGGATGTACCGTTTGTACTACATCGACGTTCCGTCTCCTTTGATTCATTGGATGTACCGTTTGTACTACATCATTGTCTTGTCCATCCTTTTATTGTGATTTCTGGATTTCGTGTGTTGATTTCTGGAATTTATGTTTCACCAACTTTTACGACGGGGATGGATATATATATATATATATATATATATATATATATATATATGTCATTTGTTGTGGCTTGGTGAATGAAATTAGGAGTATGACATTCCTTTTTATCTTGAGTAGATTGTTGTGATATTGATTAATCTCTTGTTGTTTTTCAATTACTTATTTATCACAGCTTGGCATTGTAATTATTATATGTTTATGTCATATCTCTTATTATATATCACTCCATCTGATATTTATAGCTAGACTGATCCGTTTATTATTTTCTTCTTAAATAATACTCGGCTCAGACTGAGATTTTACAGGTGCTTCTGCTTGACTCCTTATCGGACTATCATCCCGACTTTTGGCAAACTACTTAGATTAGTAGTTTATTTTGTTGTATACACTTGAGATTTAGACCCATAGATTTATTCTTTTGTATAGCACGTGTTGCTATTCTTTTGTATTATTGTGGATCTTTTTGACCGCTACTCTGATATACACTTTTATGTGTAATATTCATATCTATTTCCGCCTTTGTGATATGAATTGTCTGTGACTGATTTATGTTATGTTTATTTCTATATTTGTTTCCGAAGATATTATAGCCACTGTGTAGTAGCTTTGAGGTCGTGTCGGTATGTCGGATTTCCTCTTGAGATGAAAAGTTATATTTTATCCGGTATATCGGTACTCGCACAAAGCAATTATACAGATGGTCGCTCCTCAACAGCCTTATTCTCCGTGCTAGTTGACAGCATTCACTGTAATGTTCTTGGCTAGCGTGGGTATAGAGGTGGGGCGTCACATAAATACCACAGCCGAAATAGAACAACTGAAACTGAAAGGGAACAGATAACTAGACAAGCAGAATCTCCAGCGATTCCTAGCTCCAGAAAAGAAATCCAAAGCTAAGCTGTAAATACTCAGGTTGACCCGAGCGTAAAGTAAAACAAAAAACACTCGAGTCAGGACATATATACTTATATAATGTAAACCAACTCAAGTGAACTGTAGTAGTAATGTACAATAACTTAAAGGATGCTTGGGATCGCCCATCCTTTAAGGATCAGTTAAACTATAAATTAAATACATCCCGTAGTTAAAATGTCAAAATAGTAATTTATACTTCGAAATCAAATATCATTTCAAAATTCAATATCATTCAAAAATCCATTTCAAAATATCATATCTTTCAAAACCTCATTCAGTTTTATTTAATTTAAATACCATTTCAAATCACAATTCAAAATGGTTTATATTTCAAATCAAAATACTCCATTTAAACCAATTAAATATTCCAATTAAACCAATTAAATATTCCATTTAAATCATTTGAAAGTAAGTAATTATATTTAATAATCAAATATCAAATTCTCATAAATTTAGCCTTTACAAAGTTCATTTATTCTTTTAAATTTATCAAAACGATATAAATTCAACTATCGCGACACTTAGAAGATGCTACAGAAAGTTATGTTTCAAAACAATTCATTTAACTAAAGACAACATTTAAAATGCTGTAATAGGTTTAATTTAGTTCAAATAAAACCTTAGTTAATTTAAGCAACTACATCACTTACAAAGTGCTATAATAGCCCTTAATTCAATTTAGCCCTTTAGTTCATTTCTATCAACTACAACATTTATAATGCTGTAATATTCTTTACATTAGAAATCATAACATTTCAAAAATGTCGTTAATTAAATTCCAAATATTCAATATGATTTCACAAACAATTTTTTTTTTATTTAAACCACTTTAAACTTATAAAATCATATATTTTCACTTTCAAAACAATCGTTTAAATACCCTTATATTCATGATTTTATAAAGTTAAATTTTCATTCAAAAATCAATTTAATAATAATTTACTTATATAATTTCAACATTCAATTTCAATTCTTTATAATTAAGTTTTTCACTTAACACTTAAGTTTAAATTTTCAAATATAACTTATTTTTCATTTTATTTACTTAACTTAAAATTCATTTTTACAAAAATCACAAATTTCCAAATTAAGTTATATTTCAAAATTCAACTTAAATATTCATTTATCTCACCTTTTAGTTTATTCAAAAATCATTAATACTTTATACAAATCATTCAAATTCATTTTAATTCAAATTTAAATATATTTATCATATTACCAAATCATAATTTCCAAATAACCTATGTTTCAAATTTCTAACTTTACCATTAATTTATTTCACTTATAAATTTTTAGAAAATCAATAATGCTTTATAAAATCGTTTTTTATTAAGTTTAAATCAAAATATTATAATATTTACGTTTCTATTTTTTTTTTAAATTTTAGAAAAATATATTTTAACCACGAGTCTGTATATCATTTTCTAGCCTAGGTAAAGTGATACAGATCTTATATCATTTCAATCCAAAATTTACAAAGAAAACCCGAGTTTGATCATTTCAAACCCGCAATTCCAAGTAAAAATGAAATAAATAAAAATCGTTCAGGCCAATCATTTCAGCCCATAACGATTTTTCCTTATTCTAAAGTCCGTTCGGGTATGTATCATTTCAACCCATAGTGATTCTAATCTAAAGGGAACTTGCAATGTGATAAACTGATATAAATAAACAGAATAACATTATATAACAATAACAGATGGTATAACAGGTAAATAAGCATGGGTGAACGTCATATGATCATAACATAATAAATATAGCATGGTGATATGTTTTACAGATTCATTTGTGATCAGTTTACTAGTCATATAAGTATAAAACTGTCTGGTGAGAATAACTCACAGGTATAAGATGAAGACAACAACCAAAGTACACAAACTGAGATCCACAATGGCACGATAGCATGACAATGATTCAAGAGTGGGAGAGTCAAAGCTAATTGCCTTGTTACATAACAAACAAAACAAAGTACAATACATAAATTTCAAACCAAACTATTATAAACAAAGCTAGAAATATAAGCACAATACACAGCTAAACTTTTTGCACTTGCATTCAACCACTTATGCTTCAGCTATGGAATGGAAAGACACTGTAATGGGATGGTTTTGGATCAGGCTTTGATCGGGTTAAGGTCATATAGGGGTCGGCCAAAGCAATATAAAGGAGATGAAGGTATGTGTGCATGCATTTACAGAAACAAGGCAACTACAAGCAACAACATGGATTTCAAGGTCTAAATGTCTTCGGCCAAGGGACTATTGGGCATGGACTGAACTGGAAGGATCAACTACAGGTGTGGAAGGGGTCCTAGGCTCAGATTGTGGCTGGTGGTGGTGGTGAATGGTTGGTCAAAGCATGATGGTGGAGTGGTGGATCAATGGAAGGCTCGGCTATGAAGTTTAAAGTGGAGTTTTCATCAATTTTTGGTGGATCATCATCCTATAGGGCTTCGGCCATGGATGGTCAGTGAGAAGGAGGGGATGATGGCTGGAGTAGGTGGTGGTGGAGGCGGCCAAAGTGCTGGAGTTGGCAGGCCGAGCCACATGAAGGTGAAGGAAAGTACAAAATCAAACAAAACAAGTAGAAAACGTGAAAAAAATGAAAGTTTTTACCAAAAATTTGCTTCAGGAAATGGCCGAACTTTTCTTAGGGTTTTTAATTTTTCTTTCACATGAGAAAGTAAAGAGAAAGTCGGCTGAAGCAAAGAAGTAAAGGCAGCAAATGAAGTGGTGTTGATTGATAATGAAAAGGGGGAGTGAATGTGAAAAGACTACGAATAAAAAGGGTGGCAAACTTTTCATATTTCCCTATTTCTTTTTGAAAATTTAAATAGATGAAAAATATGTATAAATACAGATAAAAACATAAAAATATAGTAAATAAACAAAAATAAATAAATATTAATTAAATTAAGAAAGTAGCAAAAATTGCAAACTAGGCTTAAAAATTTGAAAATAAATGCAATAAACTTTGAAAAAATTATAACATTACTTTAAAATATTTTAAAATAAAAATATATACCTAACATGTCATATAACACATATTAGAGCATAATTTGACAAATAAAATTTTTATTTATATAAATTAAAATAGACAATTTTATTAAATAAATCAATTTACATACAATATTGTAAAAAGCATAACTTTCACAATATAAATCAGATTTCAGCGAAACGAAAAACTGTATTCTCAAAATTTAATATGGTTTCATAATAAAAGATAAAATTAAAAAATTAAAATATTTAGATTTCAAATTTAAAAGTCAAAGTTTGACCAGATTGACCAAAAATCCACTTTTCTTGAAATATCCTATTTATTCAGGTTTGAAATTATAATTCGTACAAAATCAAAATATGATTTTAAAATAACAAAATTTATTCATTTTAATAAATAAAATAAAGTTTTTAAATCAGGAGTTCCAATTTAAATAATTAAAATAATTACGAAATACTAGGTTGTTACACTCTTCCCCCACTCAAATCTTTTCGTCCTCGAAAAGAACGAACAAGGAAAATAAGGAAAAGCAAGATAGACAACGAATAATACCTGAAAAAAATTCCAAATTCGAAGCACAAATGCTCTCCTCCGTCTCCCAGGTACATTCTCGATCATCAGTACTTACATAGCACTTTGACCAGACTAATAGATTTCCTTCTTAGCTTCTTCGTACCTCTGCTGACAACACGAAGTGGCTTACTCTCGACAGTCAGTTTAAGCTAAATATCCAAACTATCAAGAGCAGTTCGCTGAACAAAAAGAGGTGGTTCAAGAAGATGCTAGAGGAGATGTGAGATGTGGAATACATCATGCACTCCAGAAAGTTTCTTGGGTAAATCTAAACGATAAGCCAAAGAACTAACTCTTTCCATAATACAGAAAGTACCCTCAAAGAAGAAGAAGGTAGAAATAGCAAGAAGGAAGAATAGGTTGAAAGAAAATGATGGACCATTATTTTAAAACCATAGGCATTTCAATTTATAGTTTTATATTTACAACATTTTAAACATTTTATAATAGGATAAATAGTCATTTAATTCAAATTTATTAGTTCGAAGTAAACAAAATTTAAAACGTTATGAATTATTTAGACCAGTAAAATAATGATCAAAATATCCTTTATATAATACTTTATCAAAATACATTTATAACTCGATGTCTTAACAAGTTTACTTTCGTTCCTGTAGACTCTGGCTATGCGTTGATCAGGCGCAAAGCTACAATTCTCTAGGTACTTGGTAGACTTGTTTCAACACCTAGTGAAAATACTGGAAAACCTTTTAAAAACAACAGATATGGAAAGTACAATCCAAAAAAATCAACCAAACCAAACATGTCGATCATGGATCGCGGATACATAATGGTTACACCTGGATCCTCCAGGAAACATCCATACTGGTAGGCTGACTACCGCAGCCCTGCAATTACGCCATGAAGACTGGTAGTACCATAGATACCCAATGATTACGCGTGGATCCCCCAGAAAACTTCCGCACCCTTAGGATCTCGCATCCCCTGCAGATTACGCTACCAAGCGACCCAATAGATCATAGATACACAATAGTTACGCTTGGATCCCCCAGGAAACATCTGTACCCTTAGGCTCTCGCAGCCCCTGTGAACTACACTACGCAGTCGCGATCGTAAGACCATGGAGATTGCCATGGAATTCGATGGACACTCGAGTATCATATCCGGAAAACCCAAATCAGAGAGAATAATATCGATAGAATGAATCCACAGTGTGGCCACAAAGAGGATATCAAGCAGAAGGCACTTTCCATATCTTTACTTCGAAAATATGTATCATATAGTACCTTTCAAAATCACTTTCAAATATCATACTTATATAAAGTCCATCATATATAAGATTTCATTTCAAATCGAATACTTTCCAAATCAATAGTATATCAAATCATACTTATATAGACTTCGATTATATAAGATTTCTCTTTACAAATTGAGTATGAGTACCTTTTCGAATCAACAGTTTTCAAATCAATTTCATACTTATACAAATCAATTTTATATAAGTTCGATAACTCCCAAATTAAAGTATTTAAATAACAAGGTTCTCAATTTCAAACTATTTCAATATCAATTCAGTTTCAAAATCATATATGATTACGCCAGATCATTTCTTCCTAATTTCATATATTCAGTTTCAAAGTTTCTTAAAACAATAGATTTAGAAAGTAATACAAATTCCCAAATCAATAAAAATTAAGGTCAAACAAATTCATTTCTGTTTCAAACATATATTCACTTTCAAAAAAAAATCATAATACTTCCAAAGTTATAGATCTTTCGAAACCAAAATACTTGAAATCATTACACTTTGAAAATGATAACATTTCGAAATCATACATTTGAAATCATAAAACATTCCTTTAATTCTTTACATTTCACAAATTATTCAATTAAACCCAAATCTAAAATTTCCAATTTTAATTCAATTCAATTCATCAATTTCAATTCAATTCAGTTTTTCAACAAAACCATTTCAAATATTATCAAATTTCAAATAAAGATTTGATCCATAAAATAAACTATTCAATCTTTAATATATTTCAAAGCTTAAATATACCATATTCCAAAACTAAATTTTATAATTTCATATATCTCAAATTTTACTTCATTATTACTTAGTTTTGAAATATTCATTTCATAAATCCATCATTTTTAAATAAACCCAAATTACAAGTAAACCAAATATCCTTTCATACAAATATAAACTTCAAATATTCATTTATCAATTCCAAATTTACATTCTTTATCAAATAAAGATTATATCATTCAAAACCATTTCACAATCATTAAAATATCTAAAATGGTTACAAAGTTTAAAACCATCTCTTTTTAAAACCTTCAAACTATTAATTTCTATATGAAAAACCAATTTACCATTGGAAAGATTATTATTCTATATATATACTTTATCCAAAACATTTCAAATCTATATTTCGTACTAGAATAATTCAAAATAGTCTTATTTATTTCACTCAATAAACAGTTTCAAACTTATATAAATCATATTACTTTATACATTAATCATACAAAACTAAACTTATACTCTCTATCAAATACCTTATACCTTTCAACATTTCTTAGCTTTGAAAAGTTAACCTTGATTTGGAAGTCCTCAGATGTTCAAAATAGTCGAAGAAATCATATTTTCAATCCAAGAGTTGGAAATCACCAACAAATCAGTAAACCAATTCCAAAAGATAGGGTTATATCAAAACAAATCCGAATCTCAAGGACTGAACACCGGCTTTCTTTACATCATTTCAAATATATACACACACATATCTTTCGAATATCAAACCATGCTTCAAAATCGGAAATCCAAATTTGGTTTCACAAAATCACTCGCATAACAAAGCTACTAGAGTGGCCTCACCCCCACCCAGAAACTCGAAAATCAATGTCGACGATGCATGCATTCATCATCGAAATTATTTTCCGGCGACATAAGTGGGTTCTGGACTTTTATTTTCTTGAAAATTCTTTGAAATCTCTTCGAAATAATTGGAGTTCATTCGAATACATTTGAAACATTCTTATTCGAAGAATAATTTTTAAATCATATTATTATATATTTTCCAAAATCTTAAAACCGATTTCAAAACACCTAAGCTCGATTCCTCGAAATTCAAATTCAAAACCTTTTTGTTATAAATCATTTTATATAGGTTAAATTCTTATAAATTTCTCAAAATTTCAAATCCTTTCAAAGTTTCAGATTTCCATTTTCAAAAGATATAAAAATCCTTATTGAAAACATTTCACTTTTATATATAATATGGTCATCCTTATCAAAATAATAATTTCGATGTATGCACAATTTCAAAATACAACCAAACACAAATTTCCAAAGGATGATTCAAGGGTGGATTCCAAACAACAGAGATTCAAATTAGAGGAACTCTAATCAAATAGAATTATGGTTCAAAGATAAGCTCAAACGAAGATGAGATAATTTAATTACCAAATAAAAGATGATAAGCCCATATAAATCACGGACTACCTTAACTGGGTTAACCGTGACTTCAGGAATATAATCAATTCGGAAATCTAAGGCAAATCGACATTCGATCACCAGTGATAGAATCCAAGTAGAGCATGTGATAGATATCATCGTAAACCGAGGATACAAAAATCTCCGGTGAATGAATGCTAATTGTAAAGGAGTTTCACCCCTTTACAAATCATTCAAAGATTTGTGGAATCACCGGTCTTGAGAGAGGTCATTCCAAAGTGGAGTTATAGAATGCTCTAAAATCAAAAGGATAAAATAGGGAAGACAAGACTGGATTTCAGAACAAGTGGGAGCGTTCCAAAGTTCAAGGAATCCTAATCGATAAGAATCCTAACCAAGATATTTCTAACAAGGTGGATACCGAAGGGATGAAGTTTAGAACATCTTGATTTCAAAACAAAAAGATTTTTATACCAATATAATCTTTGAAAATACTTTAGAAATCATTTCGAAATCATTTTATACTTTGAAAATACATTCTCTCACAAAGAAAGGATTCTGAAATTGATTTCACTCATTCTAGGGTATTTCTACCCTATCTCTAATGAGTTTTTTCTCCGCAGGCTATGGTTTGCCTAAAACAAAGCTCTAATACCAACTGTAACAACCCGATATTTTCTGCCGTTCGCATCCACACATGCCGGACTTGAATTGCTCAAAATATCACATTGTAAATAAATTTGGAGCAAATGAAATACAATCACAGAATCACAGACACAGAAATATCAGAATAACTCGCAACGGAAATTAAAATACCGTAATAGTTCATGAAGCTACTATAACAAACTCTCAAAACATAATACATAATATCAGTTTGAAAACATATACAACATAAATCTCAAATACATAGAAGTTTATAAATACCAGAGTTGAAATAGAACAACTGAAACTAAAAGGGAACGGATAACTAGACAAGCAGAATCTCCAGCGATTTCTAGCTCTAGAAAAGAAATCCAAAGCTAAGTTGTAAATACTCAGGCTGACCCGAGCGTAAAGTAAAACTCAAAACACTCAAGTCAGGACATGTATACTTATATAATGCAAACCAACTCAAGTGAACTGTAGTAGTAATGTACAATAACTTAAAGGATGCTTGGGATCGCCCATCCTATAAGGATAAGTTAAACTATAAATTAATAAAATCCCGTGGTTAAAATTTCAAAATAGTAATTTATACTTCGAAATCAAATATCATTTCAATATCATTCAGAAATCCATTTCAAAATATCAAAATATCATATCTTTCAAAACCTCATTCAGTTTTATTTAATTTAAATACCATTTCAAATCACAATCCAAATGGTTTATATTTCAAATCAAAATACTCCATTTAAACCAATTAAATATTCCAATTAAACCAACTAAATATTCCATGTAAATCATTTAAATATTCCGTTTAAATCATTTAAATATTCCATTTAAATCATTTAAAAGTGAAGTTATTATATTTAATAATCAAATATCAAATTCTCATAAATTTAGCCTTTTCAAAGTTCATTTATTCTTTTAAATTTATCAAAAAGATATAAATTCAACTATCGCAGCACTTAGAAGATGCTACGAAAAGTTATGTTTTAAAACAATTCATTTAACAAAAGACAACATTTAAAATGCTGTAATAGGTTTAATTTAGTTCAAATAAAACCATAGTTAATTGCAGCAACTACAGCACTTACAAAGTGCTACCATAGCCCTTAATTCAATTTAGCCATTTAGATCATTTCTATCGACTACTGCATTTACAATGCTGTAATATTCTTTACATTAGAAATCATAACATTTCAAAAATGCTGTTAATTAAATTCCAAATATTCAATATAATTTCACAAACAATTAATTTTTTTATATAAACCACTTTAAACTTATAAAATCATATATTTTCACTTTTAAAACAATCATTTAAATACCCTTATATTCATGATTTTATAAAGTTAAATTTTCATTTAAAAATCAATTTAAAAATAATTAACTTATATAATTTCAACATTCAATTTCAATTCTTTATAATTAATTTTTTTACTTAACACTTAAGTTTAAATTTCCAAATATAACTTATTTTTCATTTTATTTACTTAACTTAAAATTCATTTTTTAAACAAAATTTACAAATTTCCAAATTAAGTTATATTTCAAAATTCAACTTAAATATTCATTTATCTCACCTTTTAGTTTATTCAAAAATCATTAATACTTTATAAAAATCATTTAAATTCATTTTAATTCAAATTTAAATCTATTTATCCTATTTCCTACTTGATTTTAATTCAATTTATAACCAAATCATAATTTCCAAATAACCTATGTTTAAAATTTCTAACTTTACCATTAATTTATTTTACTTATAAATTTTTAGAAAATCAATAATGCTTTATAAAATGCTTTTTAATTAAGTTTAAATCAAAATATTATAATATTTATATTTCTAAAATATTTTTTAAAATTTTACAAAAATATATTTTAACCACGAGTTTGTATATCATTTTCTAGCCTAGGTAAAGTGATACGGATCTTATATCATTTCAATCTGAAATTTAAAAGAAAACCCGGATTTGATCATTTCAAACCCGCAATCCCAAGTAAAAATGAAATAAATAAAAATCGTTCAGGCCTATCATTTCAGCCCATAACGATTTTTCCTTATTCTAAAGTCCGTTCGGGTATGTATCATTTCAACCCTTAGCGATTCTAATCTAAAAGGAACTTGCAGTGTGATAAACTGATATAAATAAACAGAATAACATTATATAAAAATAACAGATGGTATAACAGGTAAATAAGCATGGGTGAACGTCATATGATCATAACATAATAAATATAGCATGGTGATATGTTTTACAGATTCAATTGTGATCAGTTTACTAGTCATATAAGTATAAAACTCTTTGGTGAGAATAACTCACAGGTATAAGCTTAAGACAACAACCAAAGTACACAAACTGAGATCCACAAAGGCACGATAGCACAACAATGATTCGAGAGTGGGAGAGCCAAAGCTAATTGCCTTGTTACATAACAAACAAAACAAAGTACAATACATAAATTTCAAACCAAACTATTATAAACAAAGCTAGAAATATAAGCACAATACATAGCTAAACATTTTGCACTTGCATTCAACCACTTATGCTTCGGCTATGGACTGGAAAGGCACTGTAATGGGATGCTTTTGGATCAGGTTTGGATCAGGTTAAGGTCATATAGGGGTCGGCCAAAGCAATATAAAGGAGATGAAGGTATGTGTGCATGCATTTACAAATACAAGGCAACTACAAGCAACAACATGGATTTCAAGGCCTAAATGTCTTTACAACATGGACTATAGGTGTGGCAGCGGTCCTAGGCTCATGTTGTGGTTGGTGGTGGTGGTGAATGGTCGGCCAAAGTATGATGGTGGAGTGGTGGATCAATGGAAGGCTCGGCTATGAAGTTTAAAGTGGAGTTTTCATCAATTTTTGGTGGATCATCATCCTATAGGGCTTCGGCCATGGATGGTCAGTGAGAAGGAGGGGATGATGGCTGGAGTAGGTGGTGGTGGAGGCGGTAAAAGTGCTGCAGTTGGCAGGCCGAACTACATGAAGGTGAAGGCAAGTGCAAAATCAAACATTACAAGTAGAAAAAGTGAAAAAAATGAAAGTTTTTACCAAAAATTTGCTTCAGGAAATGGCCGAACTTTTCTTAGGGTTTTTAATTTTTTTTCACGTGAGAAAGTAAAGAGAAAGTCGGCTGAAGCAAAGAAGTAAAGGCAGCAAATGAAGTGGTGTTGATTGATAATGAAAAGGTGGAGTGAATGTGAAAAGACTAGGAATAAAAAGGGTCACAAACTTTTCATATTTACCTATTTCTTTTTGAAATTTTAAATACATGAAAAATATGTATAAATACAGATAAAAACACGAAAATATAGTAAATAAACAAAAGTAAATAATTAATTAAATATAATTAAATTAAGAAAATAGCAAAAAAGGTAAACTAGGCTTAAAAATTTGAAAATAAATGCAATAAACTTTGGAAAAATTATAACATTACTTTAAAATATTTTAAAATAAATATATATACCTAACATGTCATATAACACATATTAGAACATAATATGACAAATAAAAATATTATTTATATAAATTAAAATAGACAATTTTATTAAATAAATCAATTAACATACAATATTATAAAAAGCATAACTTTCACAATATAAATTAGATTTCAACGAAACGAAAAGCGGTATTCTCAAAATTTAATATATTTTCATAATAAAATTCAAAAATTCAAAAATTAAAATATTTAAATTTTAAATTTAGAAGTCAAAGATTGACCAGATTGACCAAAAATCCACTTTTCTGGAAATATCCTATTCATTTAGGTTTGAAATTATAATTCACACAAAATCGAAATATACTATTAAACTAATTTTTTTTATTCATTTTAATAAATAAAATAAAGTTTTTAAATCAGGAGTTTCAATTTAAATAATTAAAATAAACAACTAAAATAATTACAAAATAGTGGGTTGTTACAGTATACGAAGTATTGGTTGATAATAAAATAGTAGTTAAAGATATACCTTTATTTTATATATGTACTTACTGTTAGATGGAAAAAAGCCATAAATTGGCATTTCTAGAATCACAATTTGAGTTTGACAAACCCTTGCAACTTGTTGCAAATAATTTATGAGGACTTACACCTATTAACTCAAATTATGGATTCAAATATTATATATCTTTTCTAAAGCTTATTCGAGGAACACTTGGATATTTTTCTTAAAATAAAAATCTGAAGCACACAATGCAGTAATACACTTTATGACACAAGCAGAGAGACAAACAAACCAGTAGGTAAAAATAATGCAGACTGATGGAGGTACAGAGTATAAAACTCTTGAAGAATTCTTCAACTGAAAGGAATAATCCATAGAGTAACAAATCCTCATACTTTAGAACAAAATGGTATAATGGAGAGAAAACATAAACACATAATCGAAACCGGTTTAACTTTACAAGCACAAGCTTCACTTCCATTGAAATTTGAACAGATGCTCTTGCAACTGTTGTCTACTTACTTAATAGATTACTAACCAAGGTATTGCAAGGCAAAATTTCAATGGAAGTGTTGCTTAAGGAGAAACCAGATAATCAAAGTCTCGAAATATCAGGGTGTCTATGTTTTCCTCACTAAGATCATACAACTCACACAAATTAAACTTCAAATCCACACCATGCACCTTTTTAGGTTATGGTATGTGACGACCCACTATTTTGCACCGTTCAAATTCGACAATAAATTAAAACATGTCAAACTTGAATAGTTCAAAACAATAGATTGTATTAAAAATTTGAGCAAATGAAATCAAATTACAGAATCACAGACACAAAAATCAGAATACTCGCAGCGGAAATAAAATACTATAGTGGTTCATGAAGCCACTATCAACATGGTTTCAAAATAAGTACAAATTACATAGTCTTAAAACCAATACAGTTTGAAACAACCATAAAAAAAAATCCCAAATTTATTTGTCTCAATTACATAGACTAAGATAAAAGACCGAACAGAAAATAGATAGCAGCTCGACAAAGATGATCTTCAGCAGTCCTAGCTTCGGGAATTGAAGCCCGAACTGATACTCAGGCTGAACCGAGCGTAAGAAATAAACATAAATACTCGAGTCAGGACATACATACTAATACAGTGTAAACTAACTCAAGTGAACTGTAATTTAAGGTATGAGTAATTTAAAGGATGCTTGGGACCGTCCATCCTCTAAGGATCCGTTAAACTATTTACTATGTAGTAATATTTCGCTATTATAATAATGTCTAAAATAAAATAAACTTACTTTTAAATAGCATTAAGGATTTACCCAATCTCTCCTTTAACACAATAATAGTCCCAATGGTCCATCCAGTATCATAGTCCCTCCTGATCGGGAAGCCACCAGAGGATACCACACGGGTTACGGAAGAAAACCAAACTCGTACAAGGCTCGCTAGGGTAGGTGACACGGCACTGCTAGGCAATGCCAGGGTAGATATACCAAATACGCTTCTAGACCGGTGGTAGCGCGTAGCTGCTACTACCGTCCAACTCGAACAACACTCCCAAAATCAAAGGTGAGCACCAAACAATCACAAAGTAATAGAATGACATACGAAGAAGTGCGTCCGATAAGAGGTGTTACCTACTTAGCCCGTCGATCGCTCCTGTTTTAGCCACCTTATGCCAACTCGTGGGAGTCGGGTCCACGTATGTACCTCAATAGAATGTCGCCGCCATCTTACTTCATTCTGGGATCTCCACCGCGTACACGGTTATTAAAGTGGTTTTCGATATCAACAGAGAGTATGCCCATATCCGATCCCGGTCACTTTAACAACCAACGTTATTATTACGCATGGTTAGAAATTTCAGAAATAGTTTATACTTCAAAACAAGATACTTCATTTTAACTATTAAAAGTGAAGTTATTATACATACAAATCAAAAATCACATTTTAGCCAACTACATCACTTAACAAGTGCTACTATAGCTCTTCTATTTATTTCAAGTTTTTGGTTCAGTTCTACAACCACAGCACTTACCAAGTACTGCAATAACCCTTATTTAATTTTAGCCTTTAGTTCATTTGCATCAACTACAACACTTACAAAGTGCGGTAATATCCCTTACAACAGATTTTAATTAAATTAAATTTTTATATTTCAATACAATTTCAGCAATAATTAAAATTTAACTTATAAAATCATATTTTCCCACTTTAAAATGGTCATTTAAAATACCCAATAATTTATATTTTTTATAAAGTAAATTTCACAAATAAATATCAATTTCTCAATGCTTCACTTATTAAGTCAAGTGCACTAGTTTCTATCCATTGTATTTTAAAAATTAACTTAATAATTAAGTTTAATTACCATTTCAAATATAACTTAATTTCCAATTTATTTCTTAACTTAACTTTCCTTCTTAAACAAACTTCAACTTTCTAAATTAAGTTATATTCAAATTACGTTTTTTTAAGTACTTATTTATTTAACCCTTTAATTCATAGAAACTCAATAACACTTTATTAATTCATTAAAAATTCAAATTTATATCAAATTATTATATTTCATTTACTTAACTTGAATTCCATTTCTTTTAAAAAATTACAAAATTACAAAATAAATTTATACTTCAAATTCTAACTTAACCATTCATTTATTTCATATTTAACTTGCACAAAATCACCAACACTTTATAAAATCATTTTTCATCCAATTTTAAACAAAATATTATAATATACTCATTTAAGAATATTTAAACTTTCCAGAAAATGTATATATAAAATAACCACAGGTCTGTATAATATTTTCTAACCTAGGTCAACTGATACGGATAATATATCATTTCAATCCGTAAGTTACAAAGAAAAATCCGGGTTCTATCATTTCAAACCCGCAATCCCAAGTTCAATAAAATAAATAAAAATCGCTCAGGCCTATCATTTCAGCCCATAACGATTTTCCCTTATTCTACAGTCTGTTCGGGTATGTATAATTTCAACCCATAGTGATTCTATTCTACAGGGAACTTGCATTGTGATAAACAGAAATAAAATATAACAGCATATAACATAGCAGATGATGTGAAAATTTTATAACAGGGTTTTAAACATCATAAAATTCGTATCATAGGCAAGTATAATACGATATAACAATTCTACGAATTCACTTGATATCAATTTATAATGCTATGAGTATGAATGTCAAGCGTGAATACTCACCTCTATGACGTTGGAGATTTGATTCAAAAATAACGGTATCCAAACCGATAAGCGTAAAGAAAGCACGATTAGATTTTTAAGGATGCGACAACCAGATTCAAATCTTGAAATAAAAAAAAGAAACTTAGTATGCTAACACACATACAAATATATCAAATTTGAATAAAGCAAACCGAAAAAATTTTGAATAAGATAATATGAACACAAGTGGCTCAGCCCTTCACCACACGACTTCACCAACGTCTCAAAGTCTTGGCCATGATCAGTTTCAAGGCTTGAAATGCACGCACGCGGTGGGATGTTGAAAAAAATAGGCTGATATATACAACTGCAAGGTGGTGAATGGAATTTGGTTTTAAAGTTTGGTCTAATGCACAAAGTGGCACGGCCTGTTGCATGCGCTTGGTTAAGTTGGACCATCATCGTCTGGTGATGCGGCAGAGGTCAGGGTCGACGCTACATGCTGGAGGAGGTGGTTGCGGCTTCACTTTATGGTGGAGGGGATATAGGAGGTGGGTACGACCATGTTTTCTATGGGTTTTGAAATGGTGAATTGCTCAAGGACTCTCGGGCAGAGCGGTCACATTAGGGGAGAGGAAGGAGGCCGCACTGGTGGTGGCGGAGGGGTGCAGGCCGGTCGTGCAAAGGTGAAGAGCCGAGCACTTGTTGGAGCAGACAACGAAAACAAAGGAAAATACAAGAAAGATGAAGAAGAAAAAAAAATGCATGCGCCCATTACCTAAAGCTCACACGCGAGAAGATGAAGACAACTAATGTGGTAAGGAAATTGTGCACGTGGGTTGTATTTAACATAGATGCTCACGTTGATTTAGTGGGAGAAAGGAAAGAAATAAATGATTTGAACGTTAAGGGAATCAATGGGTTTTATTCCTATTAAAACAAAGAAGCAAAAAGGGAAGTGTAGAAAAGTTTGGACGTGAATTTTGCATGGCAGGTTAATGAATTCAAACGGCTAGAGGAATTTATTTCTTTCCCATTTAGAAATGCTCGGCTGCTGATTTTAACAGCTAAGGTAAGTAATTCAAAAGAGTGCGTATTTTAAAGGCAAGAGATAAATTAAAACGTATGCCCAAAATACTTAAAAAAGTAACGTAATTTAAATTTATTCGTTTCTTATTTATTTAGTGCAATATATGCTAAAGTATATTTCAGAAAATAACTACCATTTATATAATGCCAAATAATTAAACCAGAAACGGATATAAACGTGTCAAATAAACGTATAATTTATTGCCTTTTTACACATTATTTATCACTTAATTTAAAAAGTATATAACCACTTTACATGAAACAAAAGCGGAACAATTGTTGTACATATTTATACAATTTATAATAAAAGATTGGAAGTTAGAATTTAAAATTTCAATTAAAGTCAAACCTTAACCCAAAATCAAAATTACAGAAATTGTTTATATTAAATAAAGCTGGACAATGATTTATAACCAATTTCAAGAAATTTCCAAAATTCAAATTTTTAAATAGTTAAACACCAAAGTCTTTGAATAAAATGAATAAAATATTTATTAAAAACTTTCGGCTATTACACTCTCCCCCACTCAAAACTTTTCATCCTCGAAAAGGAATGAAAGAAGGGAAAATAAAGGAAGATAAGATAGTAGGGCGAAAGTACCTGAAACAAACAATTCCGGATTCGAAGTACGTATGCCCTCCTCCATCTCCTAGGTGCAATCCCATTCATCAGTGCTCCACTGCTCTTTGACCAGGCCGACAGATTTTCTTCTTAGCTGTTTCGTACCTCGATCGACAATACGAAGTGGCTTCCTCTCAATAGTTAGATTAGGCTCGATATCCAAACTATCAAGAGCAGAAGGTTGGATAATAAGAGATGGATCATGCAGACAGCGACGAAGGTGCGATACATGGAATACATTATGTACTCCAGCAAATTACTTAGGCAAATCTAGACGATAAGCAAGAGACCCAATCCTTTCCAAGTTGCGAAATGGACCTATAAACCTAGGGGCAAGCTTCCCTCTACGCTCAAACCGAACCACATTCCTTAAGGGAGAGACCTTAAGAAAAACCAGATCACCGACTGCAAATTCCAAACTTCTCCTACGACGATCAACGTACTTCTTCTGCCTATCCTGAAAAATCCTTAACCTCCTCTTAATCTCCTCGACCTTCTTAGAAGCTTCCAAAATCATCTCAGGACCAAGAACCAAACGATTACCGGATTAAATCCAGCAAGATGGAAATCTACAAGGTCGCCCATAAAGAGCAGCAAACGAGACATCTTAAGACTAGCTTGATAACTATTGTTATAGGTGAATTCAACAAGATGGAGATGATCTTTCCAAGATCCTCCATAATCCAAAATACAAGCACGAAGAAGATCATCTAGAATCTGATTCACCCTTTACGTTTGACCGTCGGTCTGCGGATGGTAAGCAGTGCTCAGATTCATACGAGTACCCAAAGATTCCTAGAAAGCTTTCCAGAACTGACTGGTAAAGATAGGGTCTCGATCATAAACAATGCTAAGAGGAACCCCATGGAGGCGAACAATCTCCCTCATAAAAATCTCAGATAAGCTCGAAGCCGAACGAGTAGACTTGACCGAAATAAAATAAGCGGACTTGGTCAGTCTATCCACGATAACCCAGATGCTCTCATTTCCCTCCTAGATCTCGGCAATCCATCGATGAAATCCATAGAAACTTGCTCCCACTTCCAATTGGGAATCTCAAGAGGCTGCAACAAAACAGGGGTCTTCTAATGATCCGCTTTGACTTGCTGACAAGTCGCACACCTACTAACAAAGATAGAGACATCCTGCTTTGTACCTCTCCACCAATAAAGCTTCTTCAAAGCCTGATACATCTTCAGCACACCAGGATGAATGGAAAGTCTGGAATGATAGTGTTCCCGAAGTAACTCCTGCCTTAAACCATCAACATTCGGGACACAAATCTGATTATTAATCCTCAAAATCCCCCTATCATCGATCTGAGCTCCACTACCATCAGAATTGCTAGCACCAACCTTACTACGAATAGTCTCCTTTATACGCTTAAGTATCTCATCCTCATCCTGCTTAGCCGTGATACGATCCAAAAGAGGAGAATGAACAACAAGCTGGCACAACGAAGACTTCTTCTTGCTTAAAGCATCCGCCACAACATTAGCTTTCCCAGAGGTATAGTTAATGTCGAGATCATAAGAAGCAAGGAACTCGAGCCATCGAACTTGCCTCTAATTCAACTCCTTCTAGGTGAAGATATATTTCAAAGACTGATGATCGGTGAAGAGGTCAAACTTAGCAGCCAAGAGATGATGTCTTTAAAGCTTCAATGCAAAGACAACAACCAGCAATTCTAAATCATGAGCAACATAATTAGCCTCATGGGTCTTCAAATGACGACTAGCATAGGTAATCACCTTCCCATCTTGCATCAATACCGCTCCTAAACCCTCGCGACAAGCATCAGTGTATACCGTTAATCCCTCATTTCCATTCGGAATGGTAAGCACTAGTGCTGAAGTAAGCCTATTCTTTAACTCTTAGAATGTCGCTTTACACTTATCATCTCATACAAACTTAGCATTCTTTCGAGTTAGAGCCGTGAGAGGTGTAGAAATCCGAGCAAAGTTCTCAATGAACCTCCGATAGTAACCGGCAAGGCCTAGAACACTGCGAATATCAGTTGGAGTCTTAGGAGTTTCCCTATACTACACAGAATAGAGAGAAATAAGGACTCCAGAAAAGATAGAGTGATTAAATTTAGAAGAGAAAGAAGGGAAAGGCTTATATTGATCGCAGCGATCTTGACTGGATCAACAGAAACTCCATCACTAGAAACGATATGTCCGAGAAATCGGACTTCCTCTTCCCAGAAATGGCATTTCGAGAATCTTTCCTTCAACTGATGTTTTCAAAGAGTCTCTAAAACATATTTCAAATGCAAATCATGCTCATCTCTTGTTTTGGAGAAGACAAGGATGTCATCAATAAAGACTAGAACAAACTTATTGAGCACATCACGAAAGACACGATTCATCAAGTAGACAAAGAAAGCGGGAGCGTTAGTCAAACCAAAAGGCATAACTAGCCATTCAACGAAACCATTCTCAGTACAGAAAGCAGTTTTTGGAATGCTCTCCTCAACAACTCTGAGTTGGTGAAAACCTGTGGCAAGGTCAAGCTGAGAGAAAACAGTAGCTCCATAGAGCTGATCAAACATATCATTAATGCGAGGCATATGATATCTATTTTTCATAGTGAGCTTGTTCAGCTCCCTATAATCAACACACATACGGAGGGAACTATCAGACTTGGTGACGAAAACTACGGCTGCTCCACATTCTAAAAAGCTAGGCCTGATCAGACCTTTAGAGGACAAGTCCTGAATTTTTTTTCTTAACTCAACCTTCTCACGGGGTTCCATTCTTCTGGATGGAAGAACTACAGGTCGAACTCTAGGGATAAGATCAATACAGAAATCAATTTTCCGCTTCGGAGGTAGAGAAGTGACTTCACCAAATACGTCGGGAAAAAGTTTGACTATATGAGTCGAATGGATATCACCGGGGAAAGTATCAAGAGAATAAATAAAACTGCCAGCAAAAACCTGGGGCAAACTACACCGAA
This sequence comes from Allium cepa, assembly GCA_030765085.1. Classification (NCBI taxonomy): domain Eukaryota; kingdom Viridiplantae; phylum Streptophyta; class Magnoliopsida; order Asparagales; family Amaryllidaceae; genus Allium; species Allium cepa. Next base: position 597,091,956 of record CM060928.1, read on the forward strand.
TCACCAAAGAATCACGTTTATCACCAACGAGAAAGACAGTACGGGAACTACAAGAGATATGGACATTATGCCTATCTAACCAGTCTCCTCCGAGCAATAGATCAAAAGCGACAAAACCCAGAACATAGAAATCACCGGAAAACCGACAGCTATCAAGGAAGAGTTTCACATTCCTACAAATCTTACTAAGGTTCGCATGGCCACCAATAGGATTTGAAACACATAAAGGCACAGAAGTAAACTCGAGAGAAAGAAGACTCTCAAATTTATTACAGAGTTCTACTGAGATAAAGCTATGGGAAGCTCCAGTATCGAATAAAACACGGACATGAGATTTAAACAAAGTAAAAGTGCCCTGAAGTGTACCTTGGCTATCACTAGGAGCATGAGCGGGTGCAGGTGCAGGCGGTGGAGCTGGAGAAGATGCAGAAGTCACAGCAAAAATTCACGATGCCTTGCCGTTCTTCTGAGTAGGGCAGTCCTTCTTGAAATGTCCAGGCTGCAGACAGATGTGGCAGAGGTCACGCCTGGCCAGCTGAGCTAGAGGGAGAATAGAAGCACCCAAAGTAGGACAACTATTTGCATAATGCCCCTTCTGATCAAACCGGTAGCAAGTAATGGCGATAGGTCGATCGGCTGCCTATGAGATGAAGAAGACGATCCCAATCCTGGAGTCCTATTCTGATTTCTCCGCTAATGTTGAAAGTAGGGATTTCTCTTCTTGAAACTACCAGAAGACTGAGATGGGGCAGACCAGGCAGCTGGAGGGTCCTTAGAGGTAGGATTCTCATATCTAATGGCCATGTCCATTAAGGACACGAAAGTACCATGTACGTGGGTAACGAGGCGATCATAATACTCGGGACATGCACCAGCAATAAACTTCTCATTTTTCTTGAGAGGAGTGTCTATCCGACTAAGGCCATATTGCGATAGCTCATTGAATTTCCTCTCATATTCGGTAAAGGACATATCGCCTTGCTTCTAATCCATGAATTCCCGTCACAGCTGAGACTTTTCTACTTCGGGCATCCATTTCATGAGAAAAGCATCCCTAAAGCACGATAAGAGATATAAGACAGATTTCAAAAGGGAGGAAACTGAACCAAACTTGAACAAAAGAAGATACCTAAATTATTCCCAAGAAATGTGAGCCTCGACGGTGTAAGCTGTAACGGACAGCCACCAATCCAAAGTTGCTCCTTTCAATTGCCAAGCTGCCAACTGACGTTGTTGGGCATTAGTGATCTCAAGACCGGAGAAGATTCTCTCCAAGTCCCTCAACCACTATTGAGCTTTGATTATGCTGTCAGATCCTGTGAACTTGGTGCCACCAAGCTCAGTATATTCCTTGCAAAGCTTAGTGTACCTAACTAGGGCAGCGGGTGCAGGAGCTGGGGCAGCACCACGTCTCCTACCTCTGGCATTTCCTCGATTCATCCTGAGAAAACAAGAATGAATTTTGAGGACAGAGGAAAAATAGAGATCAAGATAGATTACATAAGATAAAGTTCAACTAGAACAAGTATTTAACAAAGGACCTAATTACATTAGGTGGAAAAAGGATAAGAAGTAGTCGGAAAAATTTGATTTCAATAACAAGAAAGTTTTACATCAAAATACTTCTTTGTCCTTTTAAAAAAATCATTTTATACTTTAAAATACGTTCTCTCACAAGGAAAGGATTCTAAGATTGACTTCACTCATTCTAGGGTATTTCTACCCTATCTCCAATGAGTTTTTGCTCCTTAGGCTATGGTTTGCCTAAAAACCAAAGCTTTGATACCAACCGTGACGATCCACTATTTTGCACCATTCAAATTCGACAATAAATTAAAACATATCAAACTTGAATAGTTCAAAACAATAGATTGTAATAAAAATTTGAGCAAATGAAATCAAATCACAGAATCACAGTCATAGAAATCAGATTACTCGCAGCAGAAATAAAATACTATAGTGGTTCATGAAGCCACTATCAACATGGTCTCAAAATAAGTACAAATTACATAGTCTTAAAACCAATACAATTTGAAACAACCATAGAAAAATCCCAAATTTATTTGTCTCAATTACATAGGCTAAGATAAAAGACTGAACAGAAAATAGATAGCAGCTCGATAAAGATGATCTTCAGCAGTCCTAGCTTTGGGATTGAAGTCCAAACTAATACTCAGGCTGACCCGTGCGTAAGAAATAAACATAAACACTCGAGTCAAGACATACATACTTATATAGTGTAAACTAACTCAAGTGAACTGTAATATAAAGTACGAGTAACTTAAAGGATGCTTGGGACCGCCCATCCTTTAAGGATCCATTAAACTATTTACTATGTAGTAATATTTTGCTATTATAATAATGTCTAAAACAAAATAAACTTACTTTTAAATAGCATGAAGGAGTTACCCAATCTCCCCCTTAACACAATATTAGTCCCAGGTAGTCCTCCATCCAGTATCATAGTCCCTCCTGATCGAGAAGACACCAGAGGATACCACACGGGCTACGGGAGAAAACCAAACTCGTACAAGGCTCGCTAGGGTAGGTCACACGGCACAACTAGGCAATACCAGGGTAGATATACCAATTATGCTTCCGGACCGGTGGTAGCGCGTAGGTGCTACTACCGCCCACCTAGAACAACACTCCCAAAATCAAAGGTGCACACCAAACAATCACAAAGTAATAGAAAGGCATACGAAGAAGTGCGTCCGATAAGAGGTGCTACCTCCTTAGTCCGTCGATCGCTCCTGTTTTAGCCACCTTATGCCAAATCGCAGGAGTCGGGTCCAGGTACGTACCTCAATAGAACGTCGCCGCCATCCTACTTCATTCTGGGATCTCCACCGCATACACGGTTATTAAAGTGGTTTTCAATATCGATAGAGAGTATGCCCATATCCGATCACGGTCTCTTTAACAACCAACATTATTATTACCCATGGTTATAAATTTCAGAAATAGTTTATACTTCAAAAAAAGATACTTCATTTTAACTATTTAAAAGTGAAGTTATTATACTTACAAATCAAAAGTCACATTTTAGCCAACTGCAGCACTTAAAAAGTGCTACTGTAGCTCTTCTATTTATTTCAAGTTTTTAGTTCAGTTCTGCAACCACAACACTTACCAAGTACTGCAATAGCCCGTAGTTAATTTTAGCCTTTAGTTCATTTGCATCAACTACAGCACTTACAAAGGACGGTAATATCCCTTACAACAGATTTTAATTAAATTAAATTTTCAGATTTCAATACAATTTCAACAACAATTAAAATTTAACTTATAAAATCATACTTTCCCACTTTAAAATGGTCATTTAAAAATACCCAATAATTTATGATTATATAAAGTAAATTTCACAAATAAATATCAATTTCTCAATGCTTCACTTATTAAAGTCAAGTGCACTAGTTTCTATCCATTGTATTTTAAAAATTAACTTAACAATTAAGTTTAATTACCGTTTCAAATATAACTTAATTTCAATTTATTTCTTAACTTAACTTTTCTTCTTAAAACAAACTTCACCTTTCTAAATTATGTTATATTTCAAATTACATTTTTTTTAAGTATTCATTTATTTAACCCTTTAATTCATAGAAACTCAATAATAATTTATTAATTCATTAAAAATTCAAATTTATATCAAATTATTATATTTTATTTACTTAACTCGAATTCCATTTCTTTTACAAAATCAAAAAATTACAAAATAAATTTATACTTCAACTTCTAACTTAACCATTCATTTATTTGCATATTTAACTTGTACAAAATCACTAACACTTTATAAAATCATTTTTCATCCAATTTTAAACAAAATATTATAATATACACATTTAAAAATATTTAAAATTTCCAAAAAATATATATAAAAAATAACCATGGGTCTGTATAATATTTTCTAACCTAGGTCAAGTGATATGGATAATATATCATTTCAATCTGTAATTTACAAAGAAAAATCCAGGTTCTATCATTTCAAACCCACAATTCCAAGTTAAATAAAATAAATAAGGAAAATAAATAAAAATCGCTCAGGCCTACCATTTCAGCCCATAACGATTTTCCTTTATTCTACAGTCCGTTCGGGTATATATCATTTCAACCCACAGTTATTCTATTCTACATGGAACTTGCAATGTGATAAACAGAAATAAATAAATAGTATAATAGCATAAAATATAACAGCATATAACATAGTGGATGATGTGAAAAGTTTATAACAGGGTTTTAAACATCATAAAATTCATATCACAGGCAAGTATAATACGATATAACAATTCTACAAATTACTTGCTATCAATTTACAATGCTATAAGTATGAATTTCAAGCATGAATACTCACCTCTACAACGCTGGAGATTTGATTCAAAAATAACGGTATCCAAACCGAAAAGCGTAAAGAAAGTACGATCAGATTTTTGCGGATGCGACAACCAGATTCAAATCTTGAAATAAAAAAAGAAACTAAGTATGCTAACACACATACGAATATATCAAATTAGAATAAAGCAAACCGGAAAAAATTTGAATAAGATAATATGAACACAAGTGGCTCAACCCTTCACCACACGACTTCACCAACGTCTCAAAGTCTCGGCCATGATCAGTTTCAAGGCTTGAAATGCACACACGCAGTGGGATGTTGAAAAAAATAGGCTACTATATACAACTGCAAGGTGGTGAATGGAATTTGGTTTTAAAGTTTGATCCAATGCACAAAGTGGCACGGCCTGTTGCATGAGCTTGGTTCAGTTGGACCATCATCGCCTGGTGATGCAGAAGAGGTCAGGGTCGGCGCTACATGCTGGTGGAGGAGGTTGCGGCTTCACTTTATGGTGGAGGGGATATAGGAGGTGGGTACGGCCATGATTTCTATGGGTTTTGAAATGGTGAATTGCTCAAGGGCTCTCGCCAGAGCTATCACATTAGGGGAGGGGAAAAAGGCCGTACAGGTGGTGGCGGAGGGGCGCAGGCTATTCGTGCAAAGGTGAAGAGCCGAGTACTTGTTGGAGCAGACAATGGAAACAAAAGAAAATACAAGAAGTAAGAAAAAAATGCATGCGGCCATTACCTGAAGCTCACATGCGAGTAGATGAAGACAACTGATGTGGTAAGGAAATTATGTACGTGGGTTGTATTTAACATGGATGCTCACGTTGATTTAGTGGGAGAAAGGCAAGAAATAAATGATTTGAATGTTAGGGAAATCAATGGGTTTTATTCCTATTAAAACAAAGAAGCAAAAAGGGAAGTGTAGAAAAGTTTACACGTGAATTTTGCAAGGCAGGTTAATGAATTTGAACAGCTAGAGGAATTTATTTCTTTCCCATTTAGAAATGCTCGGCTGCTGATTTTAACAGCTAAGGTAAGTAATTCAAAAGAGTGCGTATTTTAAAGGTAAGAGATAAATCAAAACTTATGCCCAAAATACTTAACAAAGTAACGTAATTTAAATTTATTCGTTTCTTATTTATTTAGTACAATATATGCTAAAGTATATTTCAGAAAATATAATTAAACCAGAAACGGATATAAACGTGTCAAATAACGTATAATTTATTGCCTTTTTACACATTATTTATCACTTAATTTAAAAAGTATATAACCACTTTACATGAAACAAAAGCGGAACAATTGTTGTACATATATATACAATTTATAATAAAAGATTGGAAGTTAGAATTTAAAATTTAAAATTTCAATTGAAGTCAAACTTTAACCCAAAATCAAAATTACATAAATTATTTATATTAAATAAAATTGGGCAATGATTTGTAACCAATTTCAGACAATTTCAAAAATTCAAATTTTTAAATAGTTAAACACCAAAGTCTTTGAACGAAATGAATAAAATATTTATTAAAAATTTTAGGCTGTTACATGGTATAAATTAGAAGGGATACAAATGTCTAGACAGCAGAGGAAATATATTTGTGTCTAGATATGTTGTATTTAATGAACATGTGCTTCCATTTTCTATCTCAAGTGTGAGAACTACTCATAAAGTGTATAATGCAAAGACATTCATTCCACTAATACCACTATTCTTACACAATGAAAGTCCAGAATATATAGAAAGAGAGAGCAATTCAGATTCTCAATACACAATGTCCTACGGTGAACCAGATCAAGATGAATCTAAATCAAATCAATACTTTACTAACACTCCAATCAATGAAAGAAATCAGGAAAACAATAGAAATAATGACAGTCAAAAGACAACCATGGATCAATCAAATATACAGCAGGGGCATACAACTAGAGATCATCGCATGATAGCAAGGTCAATAAGTGGCATCTTTAAGCCTAAACTATACATTACAAGTGCTATCTGTGATGAGCAGTAACTTTTAATCAACATTCAAGAATGAAAAAAGGAAGAGTGCCATGGAGGATGAGTATAATGCTTTAATAAGAAACAAGACATGAAGTCTTATTCCTTTGCCTAAGAAAAAAAGTGCAATTAGGTACAAGTGGACTTATAAACTGAAGAAAAAGCAAATGGAACAATTCAGAAATATAAAGCAAGGTTGGTTGCAAAAGGCTACACTCAACAGCATGGGTTTGATTTTTATGAAACATTTTTTCCAGTGGCGAAACCAACAAATATAAAAGTAATTCTAACTATAGCATCATTCAAGAAATGAAATATCAGACAACTAGATGTAAAAAATGCATTTTTTAGTGGTGAGCTTCAAATAGGAGCATATATGATCAGCCACCAGGTTTCATGCAATCAGAAAAGGGCAAAATGGTGGGCAAACTTCACAGGGCAATTCATGGTCTAAAGTAGGCCCCTAAGGTATGGCTTGAAAAGTTAAAGGCAACATTTGTTAACATAGATTATAGTCCAACAAAGTCAGACCTTTCTCTATTCATCAATTTCCGCAACAATACAATCACAGACATTCTTGTATACGTGGATGACTTCACAATTATAGGCAATAATGATGAAGAAATCAAATATATCATAAGACGTTTAGAAAAACAGTTTTCAATCAAAGATTTAGGTACACTTAGCTGCTTTATGGGTATAGAGGTAAAAAATATCTTATTCAGAACTACATTTATAACAGAAAAAATATATCAATGTACTACTCGTCAAAGCAAGGGTGGACAAAGCAAATCCACTACCCACACCAATGACCAATAACTTACATCTCTCAAAACATGGTGGTGAATAAATTTTAAATGAAAACAAATGTAGAAGTGTAGTAGGAGCTCTATAATATGCAACAATAACAAGACCAGAAATTGCATATATTGTCAACAAGGTATGCCAATTTATGCATCAACCAAAGTCAGATCACTGGAAAGCGATAAAAAGATGTTAAGGTACTTAAATGACACTTTAGATCATAGCCTAATATGGGTTATTATAACTGGATGTTAAGGTACTTAAATGATCTTACCATAACTGGATTTTCCATTGCTGATCTGGCTTCCAACCCAGATGATCGTAGATCAACTATGGGTTATCACATATATCTGGGTGAAAACCCAGTTTCATGGTGTTCAAAATGATAACCAACCGTGTCTCAATCCAGGATAAAATCGAAGTACAAAAGTTTAGCTAGTACAACAGCTGAAGTGATGTGGTTAGAATCATCACTCAATGAACTTAAAATCAAGAAAAGCAACAAATCAGTGATATGGTGTGACAATCTAAGCACTGTATCACTATCAGCATATCTTATTCTACATTCAAGGACCAAACATAAGGAGATCGATCATATTTCATTTGAGAACAAGTAAAGAAAGGAAAAATCAATATAAATCATGTTCCGGCTCCTTGCCAAAGAGCAGACATACTTACTAAAGCTCTATCAGCCAGAATTTTTTGTCGATTAAGGGAGGATCTGAATGTTAGAAGCCTTGACAATAAATTGGGGGAGAAGACCAAAACGCTAAATCGAAATGAGGGAAGGAATTATAGCAAAATAATAAGTCAAAGGTTAACGCAACCGTACTATATATCACAACCAAGGGTAAAAGAGTAAAATAACATTGTGCAACTTTACTATATTGAACAAATCATATGCAATGTGCACTATATAATGTATCAAGCCTTATGTAAACATTAGTTTAGTTTGGATAATAAAACTTTTCATTACTTTTCAATACAATCATATTATCTCCTTCCTCAAACTCTTTTATGTCCCTACTACAAACAAGACAGCTTCAAGGAATGATACGAAATTCCACCATAATACAACAAATAGTAGTTTGCATAATAACAATTTTTCTACATGAATGAATTTTTAATTTTGCAGAAGTAAAAAAAAAACAGATAATGGAGAAGTTTTAGTTGTGAGGAAGATGATTGTTCTTTTTTAGGCACACTTGTTGTGCTTATATAGCATAAGGAATGACACCCAAAAGGGATATGACTTTTATATACGAACACATGCATGTGTTCTTTTAAAAACCGAAGAAAAAATATATGATTGTCTGTCAACAGTCAAATCCATTCGGTTTTATTCATGTACATGCCTCAAGTGTCCATCTTTGACATATTAATATTTATTTTATAGGCCCAAGCCTACATGCTTCTGTTTCTTTAGCCCAATTCTTTTTATTTCACATCAAATCTATTTACAAGACCCATTATATATAGGAATAATGATGAATGTTTAGATGGTGTGAGACAAATTAATATTTTAATCTTCCTAATAATCTGCCAATAGATTGTAATATTATACATTTATGCATATAAGAAAGTACCTTTCGGTTTAAATTCTTTATCAGCTCATATATTTAAGTTCCAACGGAATGTTTGATGGTGAACACCTAAATTAAAATCCTGTGCGAGGGAACGAAACATACGAACACATAAATGTTATCATGCTTCGCTAAAATGTCATAACCACAGACTGATTATTAATTTTCTCCTGGTTTTCATTAACATTTATAAAGTCATATCCAAACTTTATTAAAACATTACTTTTATGTTCATATAGGTGTTCATTCTATTCTGTTTTCATTACTATGAACAATGTTCATCAGAAAACGTAACTATTTACTCAAAAATGGACGACACCTTTAATCGATTTGTTTTAGAACTATGTATACAAAGCGCATAAAACATCTATTATATTGTAATTTTGATTGATTTTCATAGAGTAAGTCATAGATAGGCTATGCAAAAAATAAACTGCAGTAAAGTAAAGAGAACACAAAGATTTATAGTGTTCGGTCATAATGTGCCTACATCCACTGTCCATTTTTATTATTCTTCTTATAGATCTTCGATACAATGTTTTGAAATAAAAAATACAATAAGATTTTCTTTGGGGTTTCCTTAGTAGCCGGCTTGGCATCCTTGGTTTGGCCTCTTGGATTCGGTACTCCTTAAGCCATGCCTTAGTCCGATTGTGAATGCCAGACGAGCAATTCTGTCTGATAGGTCTACTATCGGACAATGAATTATGTTTGGTAGTTCCACTACTGGATAATGACTTCTATCTGGTAGGTCCATTACTGGACTAATCCTTTTCCATTGCCAAAACCTTACTTTTTCCCTTGATTCTCCTCTAGCTATCTCCAAACTTTCTTGCCCTAGACTTTTGGCTAAGTGATGATACTTCGATCTTTGACTGCTACAATGCTGGTTAGATCTCTACAGATAAGTTATAACAATTGCGGGTTGCTAGAATTATGATTGGTGAGGCTCTGATGCTGTAAATGTTTAAGGGGGTCTATCATGACTCAATGTTAGATAGTGGACTTGATGTTTGAAGGTGATTTGATAAGCCTAAGATGGCTCCTTACTATCCAGAAGTCCTTCAAAGATTCGGTTAGGTTCCCAACTAGATATTTTCTCCTACTTCATAAAAATAATGTGTCTACTAGTAATCAAACTCATGACCTCTCTGTTGGAAGTTTGATGCATAACAACTTGAGCTATATATGTTTTTGTACCATAAATCCTTAATTTTAAGTTGGAACTGAATGAATCTTGGGCCAGTAGCTTCGTATCATCGAGTAGAATACACAAATGCCTTTGGAAATTCTATTATGTAGATAGTAGCTCTCCAAGGTGGGGTCCGAATTGGTTGTGCAGTGGACATATTTTAAGATGACATTATCTTTTAAACCTAGGTGCATGTCTTGACCTTAAGAACATATCCTAACTGGTTTAAGTCTATTTTGAGACTACCAAAATTTCCCTTAGCCCTTGTCGTTATTCTTCTTACGGACCGTCCAGCCATTTTTATTATCCTTTACGTCTTTTCTTATTCACTGTATTGTTGGAAAAAATGCCCACAAAAATAACAATATAAACGTTAACACTTAATGTTTATCAGTCACTTGTTTGCACATTATTGTTACCTTTTAAACCTTAGACAATGGAGTTAAGGGTTGGTTTCCATTATAGGTGGTTAGAATGGCTTTAGACTCATTGTATTACTAGTAGTTTTCACTATTTCTAGATCTTTTGCAATTTAGTAAAAGGAATTTATTTTGAAATTCATCTTTTTAATCTTGCTGTTAGTACAGATAATCCAATAAAAGATTCTTGTCATCTCATAAGATAACAACGAGTTCCCTGAGATGTTTCTGTGAGGAATAAAAACATTTTGATTATGAGAGATTAAAGCACTCATAATACCTTTCATTATATTGCTAATGATATTAGCTATTTTACATATTACATTGCAATCAGATATAGGCCAGAAATCATTTGTATTTGTCACAATGTGGGATATGTGTGCTAGCTTAATAAAGTACGTTTTACCTCTTTACTAAACTTCCCTACAGATATTGATGAAGATAAAGTTTAGTGAAGTTCCTCTTTCATTTTAGATTCTCTTGAAATCCAAACTTCCCCAATTCTTCCCTAATCCACCTAAAACGAATTGGGTTTGTTGATATCTCCCACTTTAACTTGAATTCAAATAATTTATTTTGAAAATGAAGATTTTATTAAAGCCTCTACAAGTGGATCATGACTAGAATTTGTAGTAGGAGAGAGAAGAAGAAGATTCATGAGTTTCAAATGAAGGGTGAAAGAGGCATGTGTATATATGATGGATAGATAATTTTTGGCTACCAAGCCTCAATCAAACGTTGCAAAACTTGTTTCGTCTGTATCTCATAATTTGTACCTCTAAATAACTTAGTATAATACATTTTTATTCATTTAAAAAGCATCACGGAAGTCGTGTTAAAGGTTTGAAGTCCAAATTAATTTCTCTTCAAATGTTAATTTTTTAAGATTGTTTATTTAAGTCAAATTTGTAATTATTAAATCTACTACTTAAATTACTTGACGCTAATGCATGGCTTATTACAAGGTTGCTATTATTAAATATCTTTTGGAAGATCAAGATTAAAATCAAAGGCTCTTTCATCGTTTATACAAGTCTTTTATTTTTGCATGCTCATGCCTTAGAGCAATGCAGTGCAATTTTTGTTATTATTCATTTTTGTTGTAAGGATTATGAATGCTTGTTGATATGCTAAATGTCACCATGCACTTTTCGCATAGTAGAAGATCTATTAAGGACAAGGACCTACCAAGGGTTTTAGTGCAACACTTCGCTTGATATATGATTGTTTTTTATTGTCAATACATGAAGAAACAAATTATTTTAATTAAAAATTGGAGATTTAAAAAACTTATAATGTAAAGATTGATTTAGATGAATAATAATTAATAACATTAAGGCACTTGTCCAACAACACCTCCCCCTCTCATCCAGGTTGGTTTCCTATATCCCTCCACCGTACTGGTAATAGAAATTTCTTATTATCTGATTATTTTGAAATAAAGTTGCATTCCTATTATTTAATTATTTTCAAATAAAGTTGTAATAAAATAAAGAATATAATATTACACAAATAATAATGTCAATAAGTAAACTAATTATTGATAAAAAATGAAACATAACATTGAATTAAATTGGTAACTATAATTTATTATTAATAATTATTACTTATTCATCATTATTTATTAATTAGGGTTCGTTTCAGTCAACAAATATAATCTAAATTAATAAATAAAATCGCTCGATAGAAACTTTTGAATTACTCCCTTATCTTTTTAAACTCAACCAAATCATAAAAAATTGTTGAAAGTCAACTTGCAATACCACTAATTTATTCGACTTGTCTGTCTCTTCATATATATTTCAACTATATTAGAAAATAGGATAAAATATCAAACTGGTAAAATATATATATATATATATATATATATATATATATATATATATATACACACATGCCAATATTTTACAAAAGAAAATTGAAAATATTCACACTTTTAAGCAAATATTTGAATTTTTGCTGCAAGCTAGCTATTTACAAACATTTGAAAAGGTCAAAATTTAGTGCACCGCACCAGGCACCAGTGTCCAAAGCTCAATACCAACATCACTTATTGCACCGCACTGGGCATCCAACAATCAACGTCTAAGCAGAATTGGCGATGTACACCGAGGAACCTTCCGTTAGTGTCGGGCTATAAAACGCTTAGACTTATGTGTACACCCTTAAAATATATTATGCTAACATCATTGATATAGCGTCGAGCCTTCGGCCACCGTCCAATTTAGATTTCCTACTGCAAATTAAGGAAATACCTACCTGGTTACTTAATACCCTATATCAGAATTGAAGTAGACTTCGATTGGCCATTCAGGACTTCAAGTCCAAGGCAAACCCACTTTAGTATATTCTCTAAACCTATACACAGACATATATCCTCATAGGTCCTATAGTTAAAGATGTTCCACATCTGTACAATGTATATACAACTGCTGGTAGCCTTTTGTGGAGGGAAGACTTCAGTTATGTTACATTACCGACCTTGCATTTTTAATACTTAGACTGGACCCAAAAACCACACTCATCAAAAATATATTCTTGAGGCCATATAATTTTAGTTGAAAAATTATTATGCCTTTTAGTTTCAATTATTAGTATTCATTTGCTTACATGAATTTACTTCTTATTTGATTAATGCCATTAAATATCATTTACCACTTCTTTCTGGTTAAATATATTAAGCGTAATTTACTATTTCCTTTCAATTAATGACTACTCTACCTGATTACTATAAGTTGCAATTCTTCAATTCCTTATCTTATTCATGCATAGAGCTTATTGTTTATTTTCCAACTTGTATTTAATCACATATATTTAATCGCCAATGGGGTTGTTATTATTTCTATCTATGACACTTTAGTTCTACATTTTGGGATTTTAACATTTTAATGCATTGGAACTATATCTTCCTAAAAATGAAACATTATCACTGTAATTTCTCATAAATTATCTAAAAGAGGAATCATCCTGTGTTCGGAATTGAAAATAATTATTTTTTCCTTTTTTATTAAAATAGACAATATAAAGTACGACAAACATTCCTATTTTGCGTATCTCTTTCTTTTAGGTGTATTGCTTGTTATTTCAAAAGATACACTTTCATATATGAATATAGAGTTTAATAATTTATAGATATTCACATAGAAACATTTTTCATTCTAATGAATTAAAAGGTAAAACTTAAATCCCAAGTTTAACATATAATATTCCGATAACAAAATCTAGAATTGACCCAAAACACCTTATAATAACTTTCTTTATGCTTTTTGGGGTTAATTTCACCCTTATATTCCAGATTTAGGTGTATACAACATTTAATCAAAGTTAACAATCTACTGAATATGTAGGACAGAATCTCATGTGTGTATGTGTATTTAAGCCTACAATTTCATAACTAATATTCAGGCATAAAAAAATGGATTCACAACGATATAAATTCAATATTATATATAAAAATGTATAATTTCTTACTCACCTTTTAGCTTCTAAATCTCCAGATCTAAATCCATTATCCTTCACCGACTCCCTTTCTTTCTACCAAAATATACATCAAAGCATATATGTATTTTTTAGAATTATAGATCTGTGAAGATATTTGAATTAAACGTAGTTTTAAATATAGAGTAAGAACTTACCTCCTTTTTGTAGAAACGATTCACCTTTATTCTTTTTCTATTTTATTTTTTGTTATTCTCCACTTATATATATATATATATATATATATATATATAATAGTTTATTATTTCTACAATCTCTAGAATTAGTAAAGAAGAGAAAATGGCAAAGCTTCGTTTGTTGATTCGGAAAATATTAGAAGAAAAGTGAGGGACTAGGGATGTATTTATAGGCTCTCGAATCGATTCTATTTGTTAGATTAAGTCATATTAAATCTAGACTGATAAACCTTGATTTGGACTACAACCAATCTTCCCCAAGCGGTCAACCGATTCGACACCAGTGGTCGACCACTAACGATCGACCGGTGGATGTTGGCTGTTATTCGTTTATTTATTCCCTTCTATGTTTCCATCATTGGATTCGATTTAACAGTTATCATTTAACATCTATATTTAATGGTAGCTTTAATTTCAAGTTGATGACATTTATTGCCTCAATACGTTTTTAGTTATTTTCGATTAGAAATCTTCAAATGTTAATCACTTCTTCGGTTGAACTTAAAGTTGATCAGAAAATCACTACAAACACAATAGTGTAAGTTTCATGGCCAAATACCGACATTTGTAAAAATTATATTTTTTAACTTTAGTAATTATTTATTAATTCTTTTTAATTAACTACTGCTTATTTTACAAGATGTTACAATCGGACACTCCCTCTTTATGTGCCCAAGTTGATTGCAGTTATAACATTTGACATACAAGAGATTCGTCCTACAATCTTTCACAAAATGCCCCTTCTTATTACATCTCCCGCAGCTGTTGTCTTACTTCTTTTCTTCCTTTGAGTCCCTAACCCTCTCTTGCATTGATTCTGCTGGAATGTTTTTCCTCCTGGTTTCTTGGACTCATTCTTCATCTCTTCCTTGGAAACGGTATTCAGTAAGGCCATCTTCATAACCTATTATAAGTTTCCCCTATGGGAATGTGACCAAGGACCAACCTTAAAGAGGCAATTAGCCCCTTCACAAAATTCACATGCTTTTTATGATGGGTATTTATCAAATCAATCCCAAACCTATCCAACTCACTAAATTGATTTACATAGTCTTTCATCGTCATCTCTCATTGTTGCAAATGTATAAATTTCTTTAGTTGTACCCCTTGCTTTGCTATGAAAAGAGATTTCATCTCAAAAAATTTCCTAAAGTCTTCCTACATTATCTCTTCCTCATTAGTCTTGGCCACCACATTCCATCAATTTAAAACTTCTATTTGTAACTGCTAAGAAGCGAGCTGCCTCTAAACGCCATCACCATGGCCCGACAATCCAAAATTCTCTCACAAGTACGCAACCATTCCATTGAGTCCACAAAAGATTTAGTCCCCACATATGATTTTCCTTCATGGCAAAAAAATTCTGTACACAGCGTGATGAAATCAATGATAGGTGAATTGGTAGGAACTGCACCTAGCGCTTGCACTATGGATCACCCATTCAAGTTAGGCTCAGCTTGTCTTGTCACTTGTAGATACCAATGGAACCATATCAAAATGTTCACGCCTACAATCTCAACTGTTTCACCTGAGTTATTTCCAATCTGGATTGCTCATTCCCTCTATGTAACACTCCGTAAAATAAGCGGTAATTAATAAATAATTATTGAGGCTCAAAAAGGGAATTTAACCAAGCGATAGAGTTTGACCATGAAATCCACATCATTGCATTCATGGCGATTTTCTAACCAACTTTCATAATTGGAGTTTTGCGGCTGGATTTCAAACGAAAAAGTTATTAGCGTTCGAAATTTTTGGAACGAAAATAACTAAAAATTAGAAAAAGGAGATCGATCGTTCCCCTTTCTTGGGTAGGTGATTGCATTAATGGCGGTTAACCAATGGTGAAGGTGGCGGCTATGGTTGAACCTTAGCGAAACAAACCTGATTTTATTATTTTAATCCAGCGAATATGATTGATTCGAGCGAATATAAAATACATGTCTAATACCTCATATCCCTTCTCATATTTTCTAATCAAAGAAGCGAAGTTCGGGCATTTTTCCTTCTTTATTATTTCTATTAATTATAAAATATTATATATTTGTACAGATCAGAGAAGGGTGGAAAATAAAAGAGAAGAAGAGAAGAAGCAAATCAACTTGCGAAAGAAAAATATAATTTTTATAATTGTAAATCTGTATTTCCCCTAACCCCAAATCTCTTCTTAAATCTACAATTCTAATATAATTTTTATACCTTATCATACACATATTTTTGGATTGGAAAAGAGAAGGAGTCAAATCAAAGGGATGAATTCGGATTTGGGATATTCAAAAAGCTTAAAAAGTGAGTGGAAAATTTTAAATAATTTATTTATAATATCGAAATTTATATTAATGAGTTTATTTAATTACCATCCTTGTATAAGATCTGATGAGTTATAGGATTAAAACAAATGTATAGGAATATCACAAACATATTATGTGAGATAGGTAATTGGAATAGGAATGCTATTGCACCCTAATCTGGAAATTTGAAAATCAGTCGCTAAATTTGTGGAAATCAAATGTTGATAAAGTTGTAAAGTTTATCCTACAGTTGTAATTGTGTTGTAAAATGTTAACATTAGTTTAGATTGCCCTAAATTGACTTGGAATGCGAATTTCTATGTTAATTGGGAGAAGTACAAATTAGTTGTATCTATTTTCATGTAGTTACCATGAATTATCAAATTTCACAAATGTATAAGAAGTGCGCCATTCAAAATAATAAGGAATATACCAAAAATAAAAGAGATGTGTAAAGTATGCATGTCCTCCTCCGTAGTTTTCACTGTCTATTTCAACATAAGAAAATATAGAATTCCTTGTAATTTCAAACAAAACAAGGTCCTACTTTTGGTTAATTTATAGAAAGTATATTGGTAATCCTTTTAAGAAGGATAGCTTTGATAAATTAAAACATGGAAAGAAATATTCTAGTTTATGAATTAATTGTTAGAGATAGGAACACACACATGTATAACCGCACTTACCGATTAAAATAAAATATATGCATAACATAATTTATGACAATATTCGTATTAGCTATAATTAGTATTTATTAATAGCATATTAAACTATAGGACTAAGTGGTGTATATGGAAAATTGATAGTAACTACAAAATTAATAGGGTAATAAATGTGCAGTTAATTGAAAATTATAGAAATTAAATAAGGACATAAATATGTTTAATAGGATTGGTTAAATGATTTAATATGGCATGTATGGGAAATGAAATAGGCATAATAGGTTGAATAAGAACAAACAAATAAATTTTATTAAAGATTGTCTAAATAGAATAATAATAATAATTTATTACGAATAAGTAACATTTATGGAACATAATAGACAAGCTTATCAGATAAGAATTAATGCTGGAAGGCAATATAATTTTCATAGCATAAAATTATACGGCCTTAATTATATGTTTAGAACGAGCATGAATCAGTGGGCCTACCTGACATTTAGGTCTACGATGATTGGTTTGGTCTAGTGGATTGGGATACGAGGTCAGTAGAATTACACGGCAGAAGTGTGCCCTTCACCTATAGGCTAACAGTAGTTGTGTAACGACCCGTAATTTTACCACTTTGAAAATTAAATATTTAATATGTTTAAAATTTCGAATAGAGAATTTTCAAACTTAAATAATCATGTTTTATATAATAAATAAAAACGATAAACTTATTTTTAGAACTGAATAAAGATTTTGGACTTTTGTCGTAACATTGACAAAATTGACAAAAGCTGATTTTGAATAAAAATGGATATGCGGTCAAATAATTTTTTTTAAAAGGTGAATAACTCCTTTAAAAATTATTATATAAAGATAATAATAGATTGATAAAAGTTTGATAATTATATACACACACACACACACACATATACATATGTGTGTGTTGTGGTGATTGACAAATTTCGTCGTGCATTAACAAAATCGATGTCATATTTTACAATATTATTTAGAATTCAAATACACTTGTTTTAATTAATTAAATATGATAAAAAACTTATTTTCAAGTTTGGTTTACATAAATAAATAGTTTAACAAAAAGACAAAATGTGACCGTAAAATATTTTGTCGAAAATCAACGTTGTGATCGATATAAGTTGTGCAAACATTTTGCAACTTGAATAGTATTTTATAAATACAGTAAAAAGAAATAAACATCTCTCTTATATCAATCAAGGATTAATCAACTTAAGTATTCATTTGAATTAAATAGCACAAAATGACAAAGTAAGTTTACTTTTGCAAAATCAAATCAAATCTCACATAAACCAAAGCATAAATTTCTTCTTCATTAATGCTAATATACATGGCCATCCAATAATGCATGGAAAAGAAGCAATTTTATTTTTTATGCATTTTTATAAAATGGAAAAAGGGAAATCATTTCATTTTGGTACAAAGTTCAAATCTACATGTCTTATCCATCTTTTCTACATTAAATACATGAACTTAAGGGTCTAAATCATGCCTTGGAAAGGTAATGCAAATTTGTGGCTAGAAATGAAAGTAGCTTAAGGTTAGAAAGGTAAATTCGCTTAATAAATTTATGTATAAATACCACCTTAAGCTCTCCACTTTCTCACATCAAAATCCCTCTTCTTCTTCCTTTCGTAAAGCTTTTCTAATGGCTCCTTATCGTAAGAAATTAATGGAAAAATATTAATAGTAGAAGATAAAAATTATTTAAGCATGTATAAGACATCAATCCACTTCAAAATCAAGTGCAAACCACCTCCCTTCCTCCCTACAACTTACATCCTCCCCCTCCATCACCACCCTTAGCCGAGCCTTTCCTTTCCATAAGCAAGATCGAGAGCACCAAGGAAGAAAGGAAGGAGATCGGAAGCTCCAGAGCGTGAAAAAGAGAAGGAAGTACGACCGGAATCGATTCGGGAATCTACAAAAAAGTTTGGCGGAGTGGAGCTAATTGTACTCAGATCTTTGTTTTATTTTAATTAAACTTAAGTTGATAATGCATATCTTAAATTAGAAATTAATATGTTGAATATTGGTGGATATTGGATAATAACTTGTTTAATATTATGGTTGTGAAATGCTTTATAATTTAGTTTGATAAATAATTTAGTAATTAGTGAAATTAAATTTAATGGAAATCCATAAAATTCGTATATGGAGTGATTTAGTCTTTGAATGATTTTGAAGAGGTCGAAAATGGTATTATAATAATATAATATTATAATATAAAATGAAATGTAAAATTAGTTTAAAATTTGGAAATATTATTTAAGATTATTTTGAAATGTTTTATAAACATTTAAAAGTATTTCAATGAAGTTTGGAAAGAAATTGAAAAACGAGTCAAAACTAGACGCGTCGCATAACAGTAGTTCGCGATTTCATGCCATAAAAGTTAAATAAGTGTACAAAGTGAAATATAGCTCGGTATCTTTCGAAATAAGAATTTTCCAGAATATTATAACCATAGATTTTCAATGAAGAAAGAAAATCAAGATTTTATTAAGTAGATTTGGAAATATGTCCAAAACAATTTTCTAAAAACATCGCGGTTTTGCAGGTCGAAATCCAAAAAGGGATTTCTTTAGAAATGATATTTTTAAAATATTTAAAAATATGAAATAAATTCTAAGAATCTTTTAAAATGTTTTAAAATAACTTAAGTTGAAAGTATGGATATCTAAATGATATAAAAGTTGTTTTGAAGAATATACCATTTTGCAACACTTTTTGCAACACTTTTACAACACTTTTAATAACTTTTGAATTATGGATTTAAACTCAACAATCCTTTTTCCAAATCTTTTATAAATATTTTTAAAAGAATAATTAAGTGTTTTAAGTAATGATTTGGAAGTTTAGTGAAGGATTTCTAAATGAAGATTAATAACTAAGTATACGGAAACGATTAGTACATTTGTCCCGCCTGTGAGATCTAAACGATAAAACAAGGTGTGTAACTAAAGTTAGGAATGGAGCAACCAATGCCCTGAACTTACCTGGTCTTTGTTTTTTCTTTTAGACAAGGGATGGAACAAATCAAAAGGAAAGCCCGGCTGCTCTAAAAATGTTTTCCTAAAGTAAACGATGAAGAGTTTTCTAAGAGTTAAATAAGGATTTGAATTAAATGGTTTTGGGTTTGCTGTAACGTGTTTTATATAACATTATTTTTAACCCATTTAAATGAAGATTTGGAAAAAGAAAATATTTATTAAAGGTTTAAATGTGATTTTAAATAAGATGACTTGGTATTTCCCAATATTAAAGAGGAATTTTTATGAAAGATTTAAGGAAATTAATGTTGAAATGTTTTCCTAAGTGGAAGAGAAAATAATTAGGAATTATTCCAAGATTTAGGAAAGGTTTAAATAAACAAAATTATTTGATAAATGAGGCTTAGTGATTCCATAGACTGTTAAGAAGATAAAGGAATAATTTAATGAATATATCTCTAAGAGATATTAAGAATGAATAAAAAAGATGAATTAAGCTAAATGGTGATTGACAATCATATATGGACTTAACATCTTTTTAATCGATGATTGGTGAGAAGGAACCGAGGTCATATTTGGAAAATTCCTATACGAAAACCACTTCGAACCAATGTATACATTTAAATGTAAAGGCATGTTGAAGATGATTATTATTGAAGACAAATATCTACATAGCGGAAGGACTGCATGTTTACATTCTCTTGGTAGCTTCCAATATGGAGACATTTATAGCAGTGGTTCTATGCAAGGCTTCTTGTCTAGTGATGGTCAAGGAAAGTCGGTTTCATTCAATCCCAGAACGAACTTGTATGGATAAATGTCTGACATTGCATTCCAAAGATCACAAACATTGACTTTTACCATCATACTACTGTAGTGGCGGAGAAGACAACTTCTCTTAGCTTAACACCCTTCTTAGAGGCATACAAGCTCCAAGGTTGTATGTTCGTAAAAGTCAAATGGTGATCGAAGGAATGAAAATGTGGCATTCTAAGTGGATTATGCTTTCTGAAAAGTAAAGCGTGGTTTTGTATGAAAAGTGTGGGTTTGTCTAAGTTGAGGGTAACCTCACCAAGCCTCATATCTTGAAAATGATACGGGAATTATATTACATATTTCAGGCTTAGTATGGCGAGGTTGGCGTATGGTCCCTCAAGGTGACTAGCGGTGCATGGTCTAGGTCACCAAGGTGTCCAAACGTGACCCTTATTTTATGGTATAGTGGTTTGTGAGTCCTTGCATGAGAAGCCACTAGATACCAAAAAGTATGGCAATATGAGGAATAGTACTATGTGAGTCTTTGTATGAAAAACTATCGGGTTCCGATTGCTATGCGTGGTTATCGAGATTCCCTATCTTGTTGGATATCCAACTCTAATACGAGCTTTTCGGTTTAAACTGTAGTCCCAAAATAGTTGTAATGACTTGAAAACATTTTAGCTACCCTTTTTGGCGTCATATATGTCGTTCAGTATATTCTGTTGACCCAGTCCGGATATATTACCATAGACCTAGTCCGGGTATTGATACCTTATTTGGATAAATTTATTTGAAAGATGTTTTTCAAAAGATTGCCATTAAAGATAATATCATATTATTTTGATAATAAAAGTGGTTTGGTTATAATAAGGTAAAAACCCGTCCGTATTTATGTGTGGGCATGGTCATATGAGACATTGTTCTTTTCAAAGGATTTGATAACATTGTCAGTTTAAATTTCGAGTATCACATGCTGGTTTATCAAGCCTGGTCCAGGTACTTTTAATACTTGAGTCAGATCCGAGTTATTTTGGGATTAGCCAAAGACGCTTGGAGTTTTCAGAGGAGTGTTGGAGATCTTCATCATTGTATGGACGTATTCTATTATCCGCTGCGTCCATTGCATTTGTTTTGTCGGCTTTTGTAAGGGCGGGAGTTAAACCTGTCCAGGCTAAATCTAGGTTAGACTCTGAAATATGTGTTTGAAATTTCCAGTGTAAAGATTATTATTAAAATAATATATGTTATTGCGTTCGTGTGAGATTCTATTTTTCTATTTTGTTCTATCTTTATTTTTCTTTCTACCCTTAATGATCTGCTTGTTTATGCAATTTGAGTTGGACATGTGTGGTTTATTATCAATTCAAACGGTATAGAAAAACTGGCCATTACATTTGGTATCAGAGCTTAGGTTGAGCGAATACCTAGGCTTGTTGCGGTAAAGACTCATCAGAGATAGGGTTAATAGTACACTAGGATAAACAACTCATTAGCGATAGGGTTAGTAACACCCTAGAATGAGTTTAAGGGTACTATATATATGACCACATATTTGCTATTTGATATAAAAATTATTTTATGTTGATTTATCTATTGTGTGATTTACATATCCCGATCGATGTGCCTGATCACCGTTATCGATGAGGGTTCCTAAATTTTTAAACAAGGTAAACTGACACACTGATTTTGAAAAATTTAGGTAAATGAAATAATTTTACCTAAGATTATGTTATATTTGAAAAGAAATAACTTTCAAAAATGGTATAATTATTAATATGTGCTAGCTTGTAATTAAGGGAATGATAACCTTTAAGTAGCATCATCCGTTGATTTAACAAACACCTTGTGAATTAAGTTTCATGATTTGACTATAAGATGTTTGATAATAATACTAGGTTAAGATAAATGAATTAATATAAGATAATAAATGAGTACGTCTCATAAAAAA
This sequence comes from Allium cepa, assembly GCA_030765085.1. NCBI lineage: Eukaryota > Viridiplantae > Streptophyta > Magnoliopsida > Asparagales > Amaryllidaceae > Allium > Allium cepa. The sequence goes on from CM060928.1 coordinate 597,114,648, forward strand.
AGGAGCTATTTTATAAAGATAAGATAATTTTATAAAAGATAGATAAGGAAGGTATGAAAATTTAAAGGTGATTAAAAGAAAGTTAGTTAATATACGATGAATTTATAAAATAGATGTTATAAACAAAGTAATCTCTAAAGGATTTTGAAAATAATAATGGTGTTATTTCAAATAAAAGGAAGTATTTTTTGCTAACTAGTTTGAGCGGCTCGAAAATAAACTAAAAATGGGCAAGAAATGTGTTCGGATGGTAAACACTTCTATTAAGTATTACTCTTCTAATTAAAGGAGTATGTGATACTATTGGTAGTACCTAGTTTCTTGGTATGGTTTTGGAGTTACTTGATCTATATAATTTTCTTAAGTTAAATAGATAATGTGAATTGTTAATTGATAAATTGATTAGTAATCTTTATAAAAGTGTTTAAACCAAAGTTAAATTGGGAACGCCAATTGATAAGATAAAGTGGAATTTTCGATGATTTTGGATAGTCGAAAATTTCTTACTCATACCTAACTTAGAGCTAAGAAATTGATGAAAAGATTATGAAATATGTTGAATAAATGAAATCAGATAAGTATAATTTATAAATATGATTTATAGATAAAAAGGATTTAAAAGATGAGAATTTGATGATTTAAATACGTGTATTTTTGAAATTTATTTTTCAAGGATAGAAAAATAATAATAGTATTAAATAAGAAATAAGTTGTATAACTTATGAATTTAAGATAATAGCAAACTACAACAGTTTAATATTATTAAACAGACGGATTTAAGTAAAATCAATTTGAAATTTAGGATTTGAAACATCCCGCCTTTTTGTATGCTTTAAATCGACGATAAACCACACACGTCAGACTCAAACCGTACAGAAAGGCGGATTGTTATTGGGGTGAATAAGAAAAAGCAGAGAAATAAAAAAACAAAATAGAATCTTACAATAGAACGATAAAATACAATAATTAAATAAACAGTTCATGAAGCTGTTTACAAAACATTTGTTTATACATATACAGTACATATCATAATTACATGTACAAGAGAATAATATAATAATGCAGCGAAACAATGTAGTAATTAATAGTAATAATAATACAATGTTCGTCTTCGTCCTCTAGAAATAAGGTCTTCGAATCCTATAATGCTCAGACAGACACGAGCGAATTGAAAAGACAAAACACTCGAGTCAGAACTAAAAGATCTTATGTAAGTTAAATCAACAGAAATAAATATGAGTGGAACGACGTCAGAGATGTTTATGGGATTTGACATCTCCTATCCAGTGTCAACGTGGGTGCAGTAACTTAAGAGATGCTCGGGATTCACATCTCCCAAGGATCCGTTAAACTATTTACTATGTAGTAATATTTCGCTATTATAATAATGTCTATAGTAAAATAAACTTACTTTTAAATAGCGTTAAGGAGTTACCCAATCTCCCCCTTAACATAATAATAGTCCCAATAGTCCATCCAGTACCAACGTATCTCTAGATCGGGAGACAACCCTAAATACTCCACGGGCTACAGGAGAAAACCAAACTTGTACAATGTGCGCTAGGGTAGGTGACATGACACAACTTGGCAATGCCAGGGTAGATATACCAATTACGCTTCCGGACCGGTGATAACGCATAGTAGCTACTACCGCCCACCTCGAGCCACACCCCAAAATCAAAAGGGCCCCAGTCAATCACAAAGTAATAGAATGGTATCGAATGAGTGTGTCCGATAAAAGGTGCTACCTTCTTAGCCCATCGATCGTTCCTGTTTTAGCCGGCTTATGCCAACTCACGGGAGTCGGGTCCATGCATATACCTCAAAGGAAATGCCGCCACCATCCTACTTCATTCTAGAATCTCCACCGCGTACACGGTTGGTAAAGTGATTTTCGGAGTTGGCAGAGAGTACGACAATTTCGATCCCAGTCTCTTTAACAACCAAACTTTATTATAACACCGTGGTCATTTCAAAATAATTATACTTAAAAACCAGAATATACTATCTATTTTAAAACTATATAAATACGACATCATTTCCCCTTTTAAAACCAAATCAATATGATATCATTTTTATTTCAAATATATCCTTTTCTAAAACCATAACACTTTCAAAGTAATAATATTTCGAAATCAAAAGCTTGAAATATAACCTTTCAAAACATAGTATTTTAAATTTCATAACTTTGAAACTTAACTACAACCACTTAAATGGCTTAAATATTAAATTACTTTGTATAATCAAATAGCCTCTTCAATTTCACAAATCAATTCCAAATACAAATTTGAACCCCTAAATAAACCATTTTAATTTCCATATATTTCAAAGCTTTAAATATTCCACCATTTCAAAACTAATTCTTTGATAATTCCATATATATCAAATTCAATTACTATTATTTTGATTTGAAATGTTTATACAATAAATCCAATATCATTTAAGTAAAACTTTTCGGCTTCAAGTAACTAGATATTCCTTCAATTTATTTAACTAGATATATTCATTTAAATCAACTTGATATTCATTTAAATCACTCTAAACCAAAATCAAATTATCAAAATCATTCCCATTGAAATCTCAATTTTATTTAAATTTCAAATCAATTTATTCGAGTATAATTCTGAAATAATTTAATTCAAATCAATTTCGTATTTATCTTCCAACCTAATTTTTTTAAGTGTTATATAAAACAATCAAACTTTATTATTCAGCTTATTTTATATTTAAAAACAAATTTATACATAGATAAAAATCAATAATAAAATAACATTTATATAGTATCTAAACCAATATTGATATAAAACCATATATTTCTTTACAAAACCATAGAAATTCATTTCAAAATATTTTTATATATAGACCACGGTGTCTGTATATAATTTTCTATCCTATGGTCAAGTGATACAGATATTTATCATTTCAATCCGCAATTCAAAATATAAATATAGTTATGTATCCTTTCAAACCGCAATCCCGGATGAAATAAAATCCATAACAACTTGTAGTTTATAACAATATAAATATAACATCCATTCATCCAATATCAATCATCAAACATTATCATAATCATCATCCAATTCAATCAATAACATCGATATAGAGCAGTTAATAAATAACAGGTATTTACTGGCAGTTTATATTAAAAAATAAATTAAATAACTATCTTATTCAAATAAGTTCAAATAAACTGAGACGATGATTCAAAATATGCCAAACAGTCATAAATAAATTTATAGTCACACCAAAAATTAATTTAACAAACATCAGAAATTTTAGAAGTTGTAAGTGGGTTAAAATACTCACATTTTGAATTTAAATTGAATTTAAATTCAATTTAAACCCAAAATTTGAAAAGTCTTAGAATTAATCCAAACCAGCGTCAAAATGCACGGAATTTCAATACGATCTCAGAGGAGAAAACCGCGTGTAAATCGGACCTCGTATGTACAAGTTATATACGTTAGAAGATGAACAATTTTAAATTACAAAACAAATAAAATAATAAATAGAAACTAACGCGTCACAACCCTATCACGCACAGCATCACGCGGCTTCGACAAGACTCCACCTAGCTACAGGCGCACGCGACCAAACTTTGACCACTGCATACACCAACCATCGGCCACCATTCGCCAAGCCGCCGACACCATCGGCTTGCCCACGACGAGCCACACCAGCCGGTACCACCGACTTCACCTCCAGCTACCCGAAATGCTACGTACCACCACACATTTTAAACCCTAATCGAATTATAGAGCACGATCCAACCATCATCTCATTATGCCAATCACCTGGATGCACTCCCCTCGGTCCCCTCTACAAAACTGTACCTATGATTCGACGATCGAACAAGTTTGATCACGGCGTGATGAAAGGCCGTGGATAGATCATCAATTTCTAGGCAACCACTGATTCAAATTGAAAAACAAATCTCAAATCTAAGATGCGCACGCTGAGAGCTTTAGATTGATATAAAATTTGATATAGTTTGCGGAGATTGAATTTCAATTTGATTTTTGATTTGAATTTGCAATTTGGGATTTAGGGTTCTGCCTGCCATTGAAAGAGAAGAAGCAAATAGAATTGTACGTACAGAAATGAGGAACAAGAAATAGAATAGGTTTATAAAAAGGTATATATAGGTAGAGCTGAAAAATAGAGGAACAGATACGACTAGTTTGGACCGATGAACGATAATGGCCCGAAAAGCCCGTTCTGACTCCGAAACGAAATTGGGTCAACCCATATATCTAGATGTTTTAAAATATTTTAAAATCAATGGAACAGGTTTCAGGTCTAAATTCCATCATATGAAGAAGTTATGCAAAAATCAAGTTATTTCAAATTGATTTCAATTTCATTGATTTCTAGGCATTTCGAGTCTGTACGATCAAACGACAAGCCCGATCGCTACAAAACTTGAAATCCTACAATAATTCATCGTTACGGATCCGATGAAACTGGTTTCGTCGAAATCCGAGTCAGTGGCTAAAATGGCTATTTTCTAGTTAATTAAATAAATTAATATTAAATAAATTAATCACTTTCCAATTTAAATTTTAATAATTTACCACTTCTATCAGTTCTGATTCCTTAACCATGCACAAATAATTTGAACAAATTTAGCTACCAATTTAAAATTGATTAATTCCTCAATTTCAGTGTTTAAATTTCAATTTCATTAAATTAAGAAATTTATAAATTTAAAATTCCAAAATCAATTTATTAACTTTTTAAACCTTGTTATTCAAGTCTTTTATTACAATAAGGGTATAATTAATGTTACTTTATAACATGACACATTAATATCTCCCAATTTCATCTTAATCCCTATTTACATCATATTTAAATATTAAATTTCATATAATTTCAATTAATTCAATCTATTATATTTAAATTAATAATCTTGATTCTCATTCTTAGTTTATTATCAAACAACAATTATTATAATTACTTTCTAGCATTGATCCTATCAAATTACAATTTATTACATATTATTTTATTAATCAATATAACTTTGAATCTATTTCTCAATTTACTGATTATAATCAATTAAAACCTTACAATTTGTTTCAATTAACTGGGTTTTGCACCAAATTTGATATTTATCAACTTGGTTTGATATTATTTCCTTTATTTTAGTGATTTCATTATTATATTACAGATTTTTATTCTTTTCGTATAAAATTACCAAAATTTAATTATCGAAAATTACGGGTCTTTACACTCTCCCCCACTCAAAACTTTTCGTCCTCGAAAAGGAAAAAGAAGAGGAAAGAATTGAGTAAACAATACATCTTATTCAAAAATATTAACTTTATAAACAAATAAATTTACAAAATTAATTAATTTAAATAAAATATACCACTTCACAAACATTAAATCTTTTTATACTCAAATTAATAAAGTTTGGAAAACATTTTCAAAATTTTCTATGTCCGAAATTTATGAAATTTTTGGCAGAGTCTTCATTGTACGGGGAGGCTCGGAAGCAAATATTATATCAAATATAAAAATATATATATCACAATATCTCAAAATAATGTATCCCAACAACGGGAAAAACAATATAATAACGCTAAAAAATTGTAATCCGAGAACGTACCTATTTGTCGGTCTATTAACGCTTATTTTATGAAATGAGTAACAATAACAATCGCTTCCATTATCTGTATTTCACTTATATAGTCCAAAAAGGGTTACTAATAATTATATAAAATAGAATATTTAAAGTTGTATCAACCACCAACAAACAAATCAATATAACAACAATCAATTGCAACCAACAACTTACACATCAAATACAAATCAACCGTCCAAGCAAGGCAAATAATTGGTTTGTTCGGGTTAAGACACCTTAAATCACATAGAATGGTAAATAACTATGAAGTATTCTACTTACTCGACAGTCTTAGATAAACTCAATAGATTATTCGTATATCCAAGCAAATTTAAAGTATCCTTGCCCAAACAACCCTAAACCAAACAAACAACAATTCCAAACAATAGATCAAGTTAATTTTTCAATTTCATTTCATAACCTTTGTTGTTTGATTTTCTTTTTATTCATATAGTAGTTTATCTTTCTAATTTTACATTTACTTCTTACAATTTTATTTCCATTCAATTTCTTAGCATTTCAATTTATTTACTTAAGTTTATAATCATTTGTTTATAATACTTACCTTTTTATTATATTTAATTATAGTAACATTTCAATTATAACTTAAGTTATCACAATATATCATCAATTCTTATTCATTAAGGACTGCATTGAATACTTTCATTACTTTAAGTTTTACTTGTATATTTTCAATTACATTTTCTTATTAGACATTTCAACTTTTACATCTTTTGGTAAGTTACATATATGCTTTTAAGGATGTAATTGAAAGTTACACAAGTTTATTTTATTTCTTTTAAATTGGTTCAATGTTCAAAAATTATATCTTTTGTTTTTATAGGTTACATATTTCAACTTTCTGGAAATTTCCTTTATAACCTAGTATTTAATCTCTTATTTTAATTAAAGGTTCCAATTATTAATTAATTACAACCCATTTCACTACAATAATTAAAACTATTAATTAACAGGATTTAGGAATTAAATACCGGGTTTGATTTCAAATCATCTTAAAAATAATAGATAAATGCATATACTCACAATTCATATATCCAATTATATTTAAACAATTTAAAATTTACATTTTTTATCCAAATATATCTGTAGTAAAACTACTACAATGGCCTTCCCACTTCGAAACTCGAAAATGAATGTCGATGATGCGTGCACTCGTCACCGAAATTATTTTCCAGGGACAGGGATGGGAGTACAGAACTTATTTATTTCCAAAGTTTCTCTAAAGCAATTCTTTCAAATTTTATTGAATTATTTATATCAGGAAATACTTATAAACAATGTTATTATATTCCAAAAATCCTTTGAAAGCAATTTTCTTCAAAAATCCCGAAATTAAGTTATAAAATTTCCAATTTTGTTTATTTTAATTACAATCTTATTTCCAACCAATATTTATAAATTTCACCACGTAACAACCAATATATTACAACCAAATATATCATTTATAAAAAATTTATTTTGTATATAGAAAATATAATAGACCAAATTATTTTATTTGCTTATATTCAAAACAAATATTGTGTCGGTCTATCCTATTAAGTGTTCAGAAATCCCTATTGATGTCATAGCGTCCTATGCACCAACTAGAATTTATAAATACAAAACGGAACAAATTAACCCAATATCAAAACCTTTCATAACACTAACAAATACGCTCTCTCATATATGCACACTCAACGACTCATCATAGGGTATTACTACCCTATTAGTAAAGAGTCAGACCCCACAAAGCTAAGGTTTATCGCTAAACCAAAGCTATGATACCATGTGTAACGTGCCACCTTTTTGTATGCTTTAAATCGACGATAAACCACACACGTCAGCCTCAAACCGTATAGAAAGGCGGATTGTTATTGGGGTGAATAAGAAAAAGCAGAGAAAGAAAAAACAAAATAGAATCTTGCAGCGGAACAATAAAATATAATAATCAAATAAATAGTTCATGAAGCTGTTTACAAAACATTTGATTATACATATATAGTACATATCAAAGTTACGCATACCAGAGAATAATAAAATAATGCAGCAGAACAATGTAGTAATTAATAGTAATAATAATACAATCTTCATCTTCATCCTCCAAAAATAAGGTCTACGAATCTTGTAATGCTCAGACTGACCCGAGCGAATTGAAAAGACAAAATATTCGAGTCAGAAATAAAAGATCTTATGTAAGTTAAATCAACAGAAATAAATATGAGTGAAACAGCATCATAGATGTTTATGGTATTTGACATCTCCTATCCAGTGTCAACGTGCGTGTAGTAACTTAAGAGATGCTTGGGATTCACATCACCTAAGGATCCGTTAAACTATTTATTATGTTGTAATATTTCGCTATTATAATAGTGTCTATAGTAAAATAAACTTATTTTTAAATAGCGTTAAGGAGTTACCCAATCTCCCCCTTAACACAATAATAGTCCTAGTAGTCCATCCAGTATCAACGTATCTCCAGATCAGGATACTATCCTAAATACTCTACGAACTAGGGGAGAAAACCAAACTCGTACAAGGCGCGCTAGGGTAGTTGACATGGCACAACTAGGCAATGCCAGGGTAGATATACCAATTATGCTTCCGGGCCGGTGGTAACGCGTAGCAGCTACTACCTCCTACCTCGAGCCACACCCCCAAAATCAAAAGGGCCCCAATCAATCATAAAGTAATTGAATGGTATCGAAGGAGTGTGTCCGATAAAAGGTGCTACCTTCTTAGCTTGTCGATCGCTCCTGTTTTAGCCACTTATATACCAACTCAAGGGAGTCGGCTCCATGCATATACCTAAAAGGAAACGCCGCCACCATCCTACTTCATTTTGGAATCTCCACCGCGTACACGGTTGGTAAAGTGGTTTTCAGAGTTGGTAGAGAGTATGACAACTTCCTATCCCGGTCTCTTTAACAACCAAACGTTATTATAATACCATGGTCATTTCAAAATAATTATACTTCAAAACCAAAATTTACTATCCATTTCAAAACCATATAAATACGATATCATTTCCCCTTTTAAAACCAAGTCAATATGTTATCATTTTTATTTCAAATATATCCTTTTCTAAAACCATAACACTTTCAAAGTTATAATATTTTGAAAACAAATGCTTGAAATATAACCTTTCAAAACATAATACTTTGAATTTCATAACTTTGAAACTTAACTACACCACTTAAATGGCTTAAATATTAAATTACTTTATATAATAAAATAGTTTTTTCAATTTCACAAATCAATTCCAAATACAGATTTGAACCCTCAAATAAACCATTTCAATTTCCATATATTTCAAAGCTTTAAATATTCCACCATTTCGAAACTAAGTCTTTGACAATTCCATATATTTCAGATTCAATTACTATTATTTAGATTTGAAAAGTTTACATAATAAATCCAATATCATTTAAGTAAAAAAATTCAACTTCAAGTAACTGGATATTCCTTAAATTTATTTAACTAGATATATTCATTTAAATCGACTTGATATTCATTTAAATCACTCTAAACCAAAATCAAATTATAAAAATCATACCCTTTGTTATCTCAATTTTATTTAAATTTCAAATCAATTTATTCGAGTATAATTCTCAAATAATATAATTCAAATCAATTTCATATTTGTCTTCCAACCTAATTTTTTCAAGTGATTATAAACTCTATATATAATATAATTCAAACAGATACTTAACCATATTATATAAAACAATCAAACTTTATTATTCAACTTATTTTATATTTCAAAACAAATTTATACATAGCTAAAAATCAATAATAAAATAACATTTATATAGTATCTAAATCAATATTGATATAAAACCATATATTTCTTTACAAAACCATAGAAATTCATTTCAAAATATTTTTATATATAGACCACGGTGTCTGTATATAATTTTCTATCCTATGGTCAAGTGATACAGATATTTATCATTTCAATCCACAATTTAAAATATATATACGGTTATATATCATTTCAAACCGCAATCCTGATTGAAATAAAATTCATACCAACTTGTAGTTTAAAAAAATATAAATACAACATCCATTCATCCAATATCAATCATCAAACATTTGTCACAATCGTCATCTAATTCAATCAATAACATCAATATAGAGCAGTTAATAAATAACAGGTATTTACTAGCAGTTTATATTCAAAAATAAATTAAATAACTATCTTATTCAAATAAGTTCAAATAAATTGAGATGATGATTCAAAATATGCCAAACAATCATAAATAAATTATAATCACATCAAAAATCAATTTAGCAAATATAAGAAATTTTAGAAGTTGTGAGTGGGTTAAAACACTCACCTTTTGAATTTAAATTGAATTTAAATTCAATTTAAACCCAAAATTTGAACAGTCTCAGAATTCGTCCAAACCAGCGTCAAAATAACCGGAATTTCAATATGATCTTAGCAGAGAAAACCGCGCGTAAATCGGACCTCGTATGTAAAAGTTATACACGTTAGAAGATGAACAATTTTAAATTACAAAACAAATAAAATAATAAAAAGAAATTAACACGTCACTACCCTATCACGCACTACATCACGCGGCTTCGACGGTACTCCACCTAGGTACAGATGCACGCTGCCAAACTTTGACCACCACATACACCAACCATCGGCCACCATTCGCCGAGCCACCGACACCATTGGCTTGCCCATGCCGAGCCGCACCAGCCGGTACTACCGACTTCACCTTCGGCCACCCAAAACGCTGCACGCTGCCACACATTTTAAACTCTAATCGTATTATAGAGCACGATCTAACCATCATCTCGTCACGCCAATCACCTGGATGCGCTCCCCTTGGTCCCCTCTATAAAACTGTACCTATGATTCGACAATCGGACAAGTTTGATCGTGGCGTGATGAACGGTCATGGATTGATCATCAATTTCTAGGCAACCCTGATTCAAATTGAAAAACAAATCTCAAATCTGAGTTGCGCTCGCTGAGAGCTTCAGATTGATATAAAATTTGATATAGTTTGCGGAGATTGAATTTCAATTTGATTTTTGATTTGAATTTGCAATTTGCGATTTAGGGTTCTGCCTGCCAATGAAAGAGAAGAAGCAAATAGAATGGTACGTACAGAAATAAGGAATAAGAAATAAACTAGGGTTTATAACAAGGTATATATAGGTAGAGCTGAAAAATAGATGAAGGGATACGATTGGTTTGGACTGATGAACGATAATGGCCCGAAAAGCCCATTCTGACTACGGAACAAAATTGGGTCAACCCATATATCAAAATAGATGTTTTAAAATATTTTAAAATCAATGGAATGGGTTTCAGATCCAAATTCCATCGTATGAAGAAGTTATGCAAAAATCAAGTTATTTCAAATTGATTTCAATTTCATTGATTTCTAGGCGTTTCGAGTCTGTACGATCAAACTACAAGCCCGATCGCTACGAAACTTGAATTTCTACAATAAATCATCATTACGGATCTGATGAAACTGGTTTCGTCGAAATCCGACTCGCTGGCCAAAATGGCTATTTTCTAGTTAATCAAATAAATTAATATTAAATTATTTAGTCACTTTCCAATTTAAATTTTAATAATATACAACTTCTATTAGTTTTGATTCCTTAACCATTCACAAATAATTTAAACAAACTTAGCTGCCGATTTAAAATTGATTAATCCCTCAATTTTAATGTTTAAATTTCAATTTCATTAAATTCAGAAATTTACAAATTTAAAATTCCAAAATCCATTTATTAACTTTTTAAACCTTGTTATTCAAGTCTTTTATTACAATAAGGATATATTAACATTGATTTATAACATGGCACATTAATATTTCCCAATTTCTTCTTAATTCCTATTTACGTAATATTTAAATATTAAATTTCATTTAATTTCAATTAATTCAATCTATTAAATTTAAATTAATAATCTTGATTCTCATTCTTAATTTATTATCAAACAACAATTATTATAATTACTTTCCAGCATTGATCCTATCAAATTACAATTTATTACGTATTATTTTATTAATCAATATAACTTTGAATCTATTTTTCAATTTACTAATTACAATCAATTAAAACCTTACAATTTGTTTTAATTAATTGGGATTGCACTAAATTTGTTATTTATCAACTTGTTTTAACATTATTTCCTTTATTTTAGTGATTTTATTATTAAATTACAGATTTTTATTCTTTCCGTATAAAATTACCAAAATTTAATTATTGAAAATTATGTGTCGTTACCGGATTTGTATATACTCTTAGAATGTAAAGATATATCATACAAATATTGATTTAAGTCACGAACTATTTATAATCTTAAGTATAATGATGACTCTTTAAAAAGACAATTATAACCTGAAAATGTTTTCTAGCATAAATTAAGAACTTGGACTTAAAAGTGATTGATTTACATAAGTTGTAAGATATAATAAACTTAAGTAATAGTTTTACGAAATGATTCATAAATAATATTAGTGTTAAAGGAAATATACTAAGTAAAATGATTGTGAATAAGAAAAACAAAAAACAAATTTTTTAAAGATAAATTATCTATTGAGTGAAAAATGGTTCCTTCGGAATATCTTCCTTAAACAAAAATATTTGGAAATAAATAATTAAAGGGATTATATATAGAAACATCTTTAAAAAATGTTTGAACTTAAGATAAAAAGTTTTTATGGAAAGTTTTTGGAAGTTTCTAAATAAATATGTTATATGTAGATCATTTCATTACACGAATTTAATCTAAGATTCGAGCACGGAACTTTGAGTTGTTTACACCAATCCGAAAACGGATTCATCACTCGAATCTTGACGGCGAACATTAATGAGGGTTTGTGGTTAGGTACTTGAGTTTTCTATCACAATTAAGAACTACGCAAGGTAAGCCAAGTTTTCGGATCTAGAAGCCTGATCAGAATCCGCACTTGAGGGTCGGGAGATCGATACTAGTTTGGATGAAAAGTTGTGTATTCGAATAAAAGATCAAATCATATATTGCATACAGATGTTGTATGTATACCCTAAAGAATTAAGATTAAGGATAAATATTTTTGGTACATACCATTGCGGTTTTTTTTAGGGTGATTTTGGGGACGATTTTAAAAGGGAAAGTATGTCTCGACCCGTAATTTTACCACATTGAAAATGAAATATTTAATGTATTTAAAAATTCATATATAGAATTTTAAAATTTAAATAATATTGTTTTATATAATAAATAATAATGGTGAACTTATGTTTATAATTGAAAAAAGATTTTGTACTTTTACCATAACATTGAAAAAGTTGACAAAAGTCGGTTTTGGATAAAAGTGGATGTATGATCAAATGATTGTTTTAAAAGATGAATAAATCCTTTTGAAATCATTATATAATGATAATAATAAGTTGATAAAAGTTTGATAATTGTATATATAATTATGTTATAGTGATTGACAAATTTCGTCATGCACCAACAAATTCAATGTCATATTTTGCGAATGAATTTCATATTGTTTTATATTATTTTATAAGTCAAATACGCTTGTTTTAATTAATTAAATAAGATAACAAACTTTTTTTAAAGTTTTTTTTACATAAATAAATAGTTTAACAAAAACATCAAAATGTGATCGTAAAATATTTTTTCGAAAATCAACGTTTTGATCGACATAAGTTGTGCAGACGTTTTGCAACTTGAATAGTATTTTGTAAACACATTAACAAAGAAATAAAAACCACACTTATATTAATCAAGGATTAATTAACTTATGTATTTATTTAAAGTTAAATAAAGCACAAAATGACAAAGTAAGTTTACTTTTGAAAATCAAATCAAATCTCGCACAAATCAAAGCATACATCTCTCTTCATTAATGCTAATTTACTTAGCCATAAAATCATGCATGGAAACGAAGAAAGTTTATTTTTATCCATTTTTTTAAAATAGAAAAAGCGAAATCATTTCATTTCGGTACAAAGTTCAAATCTCCATGTCTTATCCATCTTTTCTACATTAAATACGTTTACTTAAGGGCCTAAATCATGCCTTGGAAAGGTAACGCAAATTTGTGGCTAAAAATGAAAGTAGCTTAATGTTAAAAAGATAAATTCACTTAAGAACTTCATGTATAAATACCACCTTAAGCTCTCCACTTTCTCACATCTAAATCTCTCTTCTTCTTCCTTTCTTAAAGCTTCTCTAATGGTTTCTTATCATAAGAAATTAATGGCAAAATATTTAGAGTAGAAGAGAAAAATTATTTAAGCAAGTATAGGATATCAATCCACTTCAAAATCAAGTGCAAACCACCTCTCTTCCTCCCTACAACTCACGGCCTCCCTCTCCATCACCACCATTAGCCAAGCCTCTCCATCCATAAGCAAGGCCGAGAGTACCAAGGAAGAAAGGAAGAAGATCGTAAGCTCCGTAGCAAGAAAAAGTGAAGGTAGTGCTGCCGAAATCGGTTCAGGAATCTACGAAAAAGTTTGGTGGAGTGGAACTTGAATATTGGTTGATATTGGATGAAACACCCCCACACCCCTTAATATACTCAAGAAGGACGCACTAAAAGATGTAATGAGTTGTAGAGCTAAAACTTTACAGAGACTAAGATTCACAAGACAATTAAATAATAATAGCATAAACATTTAAATAATAACTCATTTAAAAGTTAAACTTCATAAAATAAGTCATAACCGAAATGTGTCTCCAAATACCAAATACGGATATCTCATGAAAAATACCATCTCGGTCACAACATCAGAGTACAAAATTATCCCTCTCAAATAGTACTTGTTTGCACAAAAAATGGGCAAACACCTCCAAGTCGTATGATCTAGTTGATTATATGTGGTTCTTAGTGATTTGGGGTGATTTATGCAAATATATAAAAAAAGATGGACTAAACTGTAAAAGACACATAGATTTATAGTGGTTCGGCTAGAATGTGCCTACGTCCACCTTATATGTTATTCTCCTTTTCTATTCAGATTACAAGTGCAAAGCTTTTATTACAAGTAACTGAAAGTTGTTTGAAATTTCTATCCGTTCTTGAGCTCTCAAGCTTGTCTGCCATTGTTGTACCCCTGCCCCTCTATTTATAGAGTGAGGTTGGGGGCAGGGGTCCTGGATGTATATAGCTGGTGGTGGGCCTGGGCTGAAGCAATCGGACCTGGCAGAGTTGGTTCGGCATCCACTTGGTCCGGAAATAGTTGGAGATGACTTGGTCCGGTATGGCTGGTTCGGTGGTAGAGGAGAAGGTTGGTTCGGCGGTGAGATGTGGGAGGTTGGTCCGGTGTGTCTGGTTCAGTGGTGAGATGTGGTAGGTTGGTCCGGTGTGTCTGGTTCGGTGGTGAGATGTGGTAGGTTGGTCCGGTGTGTTGATTCGGCAGAGAGGACGTGGGTTGATGGTTCGGTAGTAGGCTGGTTCGGTGGATGAGGAGGAGCGTCTTTGGTTCGGCATGCATGAGAGGGGGTTGGTCCGGCCGAATCTCATCCAACACTTGCCCCCCAAAGTAGGGCAGGTGTATACACATGGCATGCTTTGTTTTAGCTAGGATATCTACACTCGGCCCTGCGTGCCGAACCAACTAGTCCGGTCGTTCGTAATTGCCTATAAGTATGGGCTTCAGGCCTTCGTTCAACCTCCATCATTTGAGACAGCCGAACCACATAAGTGCCGAATCACCTACTGCCGAATCATCCTAGTGCCGAATCATCCTAGTGCCGAATCATCTTAGTGCCGAATCAGGTGTGTTTCTTTCACCGAATGAGGTTTCTTCGTTTCACCGAATGAGAATAAAGACACTCAGTACCGAATGAACTAAAAAACTTTTCAACGCCGAATGGACTCGGAAATCTTTTGTACCGAATGAGTTCAGGGACCTTATGTGCCGAATGATCCTGAAAACCTTTATCTTTTGAGTTTTGAATTCGAGTGAAGTTGCAGACTATATACACTCGTTTGTTTATATCCTCTGTTCTAATGATGTACTTTCTTGTGTTGCAGATAAATGTCTCACAAAGTTGAAACTCGATCAGAAAAGAGAAAATCTACGGACAGAAGAGAGTCTCCCGCTGTGCCCCCAGTCCAGCCGGAACCAGCGCGACATGGATCTGCCCCGAGGTCATTAGTGGATGGATACGGCCCTCAAGAGCTTCTGAACTCTCCTCCTGATTGCTTTCCGAGCTCTCTCAGAGGGAAGCAGCTTGACGTTATCTCCCGTTCCTTTGGGATTGATAGAGCACGTATGCTGTTGCCAAGGGAGGGGGTCATGCCGTATAATCCTCCTGAAGGATACTTTGCTTATAGTAGGTACGACTGCATGTGTGGGGCCATTCCTCCAATCAATGCCTGGATAGTTAGCTTCGTTACTTATTTGAAGGTGGCCCCTTCCAGCTCCAGCCCAACTCCTACGCTATCTTGGTGTGCTTATTCGTGATTTTCCAGAGAAAGTACGGGCACCCCCTTCTAACCGGAAAATTCGATATCTATATAACTTGAGAGGTTATAAGAAGGGGTCTCCATACATCAGTTTGGAATCGGCCTCGTCCTTCAAGCCGGTCCTAGACTTGTATTCAAAATTCACTATGTTCAAGAAGGAATGGTTCTTCGTCCGGGATGATACCGTTTCGATCCACCGCTTCACCTCTGGCTGTAAGTTGAAGCTTATTTATAATTTTTGTTCTAACTGAGATGCTTCTTCTTATGTGCTTTTATCTCTTGCTAGCGACAGGTGGCTTTGCGATCGTGGAGAATGATCATTTGGTTCAGACGGCCGCGGAGATAGAGGCCATTTCGGGAAGGGATAGGTCAGCTTCTTACCTAATCAAGAATGCCACCCTCTTGGAACACAACTTAATCCTACCACATCAATCTGTGGTCAAGCAGAGGGATACGGCTAAGGAAAGAGCTGCCAAAGCCAAAGGAGGGGCCACGACAAAGAGTAGCAGGAGGCGGCCCTTCTCGATACCTCCAGCCATCGGCGGGAAGAAGCTTAAGAAATCCGATGGACCCTCTCCCAGCACATTCCCAGATGTTCCGGAGGAGGAAAGTGGAGAGGAGGAAAGAGGCGAGGAGGAGAGCGGAGGTGATGGAGAAGGTGACGGTGGTAACGGTGGCGAAGGGCAGAGTGGTAGTGGCGTTGGTTCCTTGACTTCTGGGCAAGCGGGTGAGATTCAAGAGTGGACGGATGATGCCCTCCGTCAAGCCTTTGAGAGGTTGGAGGAAGGGCCGACCTTGGTGGAGAAATCGAAGAAGTCTGATAAGGCCGAGACTGGTGCCAGTCTATCTTCTGAGAGTATTTCAGCTAAGGCAACTCCGGCGGTTCAAGGTGAATTCATAACTCCTTTTTTAACTTCATATGTTTCTTGAATTATAGTCTCATGCATGCTTGTAACACTTGGTTTTTATTCCAGGATCGGTTGAGGCGGCCAAGACATCAGACATTCGGCACCGCCATGAGCAATTCAAACTCTTCAAGGATTCTGCTAAACCGAAGCCCTCGACTGACCGTTCCGGGAGCGTAGTCAGTTACCATCCTCTTCTCGGAGTTATCGAAGAGGATATTCAAAAGAGAAAGAGGAGGCGTTCCATGTTCGAACCTTCACTTGGACCTCAGCCCCCAACCTAACCTATTCATGACATCACGGAGGAAGATACTGAGTCCATACCATCTCCGCATCCATCAGAGAACCCTTCCGTTACTCATATTGATCGTCCCGGCTTGGCTCGTAACCCATTTGCGGGTCATCCAGATCTAGACCCGAGTTCTCATGATATTTCCTTCGATGAGGTTACCGGTGAGCACCTCCTACCCCGCAATCCTATGGTAAGGGTACTTGATGAGGCTAAGGCTTTGGATCTCGACTTGTTGACTACTCAGATTGTGACTATGGGGGATGAGGCCAAGGCAAACATCGATCGGGTGGCTGAAGAGACCAGGAAGTTAATGGAGCATCACGCCCGACTGGCCAAGGCTGGAGAGGAAATCGGAAGTGCTAACATTCGCCTGCGGCTAATGGTTTCCAATCAGGCCAAACAGCTTGTCGACCAGGCCATTCAAATCTCCCAGCATGAGGCGACCTCCAGACGGTTAAAGAAAACTATGGAGGAGGCTAGCAGAGCCGAGCTGCGAAAGATGGAGGCTACCTGCAAGGAACGAATCGATATGGCCATTGCCACGGTGGATGAGGTTCGGAGAGCGGATCTTGAGCAGATAGAGGAGTTATCTGGGAGGCTTGAGGCCGCAGAGCTGGCTCAAGCCAAGCTGAAGGAGGAGATGGAGGCGATGCGAAAATCCCTTCAGGCTGACTACTCGAGATACCGATTGGAGAGAGATGCTGCCGTCGCAAGGCTTTCGGCTTCCGAGGCCCGGATGAGAGAGTTTGAGGAGAACGAGGGGATGATGGATGAGATGCTCCAGGACATGTACTTCCGTACTTGGAAGTAGGGCAACCTATCCTGGATGGACGATTATCCCCGGGTCATGGCTAGGATATATCTCCGGGCTTTGGAGGAGGCCAAGGCTGAGGCGGATAAGGAGGGTGGTGTAGCTTTCAGGATGGATGTGGTAACGGCCCAGTTTACCGAGGAGGAGAAAGTGGCAGTGAAGGAGGGCATGCAACTGCTTACTGCCGAGGAAGTGGGTGTGCAGTTGGGGGATGATGATCAGGGAGCAGATGCTGGTAAGTCTTCCCTCTCAAGCTTTTCTTAACTTGATTGCGTATTACCTATCTGATGGATTCTTCACTTGAATCGGACAGGTGGGACCTCTGGTCAGCATGTTGGGAGTTCTGATCCTGTGATCAAGTAGATCCCGGAGGGCTAGCAGGATAGAGGCGGAGCCCTGCTGCGGCCGACTACTTTTTTGGTTTACTTGGTATTCCTGAATATACTAGTCCAAAACATTAATGTACTTTCAGGCTGTAATTATGTAATTATGTCGTTGTAGCGAATGATTTTATTCTTATATAATTTCATAACATAAGCTGATTCTGTCATATTTGAATGCTGTCGTTATTTTGATGTGTTGCATAAGAAATATAGCTGTGTATGTGCTTCAATCATGTTTGATGCTATGCTCTTGCTTAAAATATAATTTCATGTCTTGCAATGTTAATGTGGTGTGTGAATAGGCTATAGCTACATGTTTATGTACAAGAAAAGGAAGTACCACCCTTCATGTTTTAGTTGCAGACGGTAGCTTTGAATGTCTTGTGTGACTGAGGATGGAATGCAGCAGAGCGGCCTGTTATCCAGTTGTGAGTTCTCATTTCCACTAGCGAGTGTCCTATTTTGTGTCCTGTACTTTAAGGGTCGTTATAGAGGATAGGAGGAAAGTTTTTATAAATAAAATGGAAATACAAGAAATAGTAAAACTTCCAATCACGGAAGGCCTTGATGTGCTTAAGTTCGTGGCAAACGGGTTTTGTAGTCACTTTCCGTAGCTGTGGGTCTTGGAGACATTCGTCACCCATCTTACGCCTCCGCGGGGAGTTTTCTTTTTTACCACAGCCATACTTAAGACACATCGGAGCCATGATCGCGCACAGTAACTACCCGAGCCATTATGGCCCGTAATCGTGGATATTATTCGATTTACCGTGGCCGGCTAGCGTGGGTGCCGATCGTCAACTGTGAACTGCCCCTGGCTGGCCACACCTTATGTTAGGGCTTATAATCGGTTCACAGTCGCAGGCGAGCCGAACGCCGTAATGAGTTGCCTCGGCTATAGTCGGCCTTCTCGGTGGCTTATGATCGGCTCATTACAGTTGGCTTTGAGGGCCATCGCGAGCAATGAGTTAACCCGCAGCAAAGGGATGCTGGAGCAAAAGTGTCTCATTGACGAGGGTATAGATTCGTATAGTACCTGTTAGGTCTTATCCAGGTGAGGTTGTGCCGTGAAGTGTCCAGAATGGGAATGCCGTTACACAGGATTTGTTCAACAGAAAAGGATAAAGCTTAACAAGCAGCCAAGGTATAAAGGAACAAGTTAAAAAAACACAATATTTTTAAAGTGGTTCGGCACGAAAATGCCTAAGTCCACTGATTCTCTTTGTTAATTCACTTCATATGGGCAGTACAAGTTAAGAAAAGTATCGACGAAGGTGTTGGATGTTCCATGCCCTTTGGAACACCTCTCCATCCACTGTTGACAAAATATAAGCTCTGTTGTGGAGATCTTTATGAATTACATAGGGTCCGTCCCAGATTGGATCTAGCATTCCGGGGCGCGGGAAGATCCGCTTGAGGACAAGATCTCCTTCTTGTAAGCTGCGGTGCTTGACTTTGGAGTTGTATTGTGCTGCCACTTTTTGCTTGTGAGCCGCCGCTTTGAGTGCTGCATCGTTTCTTCTCTCCTCAATTAGATCCAAAGACATGTGGAGGAGTTCTTCGTTCTCTTCTGGGTTGTAGTGGATCCTACGGTGGAAAGGCACTACAGTTTCAACTGGAAGCATAGCCTCCGATCTGTATGCCAAAGAGAAAGGAATATGCCCTGTTGATGTTCTGTAAGATGTGCGGTAGGCCCAAAGTGCCGTAGGAAGTTCATCCACCTAAGCGCTTTTTGACTTTTCAAGTTTCTTCTTGATTAGAGTTTTGAGAATTTTGTTGACAGTTTCGACTTGTCCGTTTGCCTGGGGGTAAGCTACAGATGAGAAGCTTTTGTTAATTCCGTGCTCTTGGCACCAGTCGGTGAATTCTTCGCTGTCAAATTGAAGTCCGTTGTCCGATATGATTTTGAGTGGAACCCCGTACCTGCATAAAACATTTTTGATCAAGAAGTTAATAACTTTTGCCGAAGATATTTTATTTAGAGGCTCCGCTTCCACCCATTTGGTGAAATAGTCGACTGCCACTATGGCATATTTGGCTCCGCCTCGGCCCATTGGCAGTTCGCCAATCAAGTCAATTCCCCATATCGCAAAGGGCCAAGGGCTGGTCATCTAAGTAATCTCATTTGTTGGTAGTCGAGGAATCTTAGCGAATTTCTGACATCTGTCACATCTTTTGACGAAGTTTAAGGCGCCTTTGTTTAAAGTGGGCCAGTAATACCCATATCGGAGTATTTTCTTTGCCAGAGTCTGCCCTCTGGTGTGGTCTCCGCAACTTCCTTGATGGATGTTGGATAAGATTTCCTTGGCTTCCCTTCCAGCGACACACCTTAATAAGGGGTTAGAGAAGCCGCGTCGATAGAGGACGCCTTCTTGTATTGTGTAGCGGAAAGCTTTCCTCAGGATCTTCTTAACTTCGCTACGCCCGTCGGGTAGTGTGCCACTTAGTAAGTACTTCCGGATGGGAGTCATCCAAGTTTCCTCTTCGATTGCCGCTATCAGATTCATTGGCTCCAAACTCGGGGCTAGTTGCTTTGAGATGGTTATTATTTCGGAAGTGGTGCCGTCCTTCATGCTAGCTTGCTTTGCCAGTTCGTCGGCCTCTTGATTCTCTCCTCGAGGAATGTGTTTGATTAAATAGTGATCCAATTGATGAACGGCAGCTTGGTCTTCTTTAGATATGCTGTGAGTCGTTCCCCTCGAGTCTGGAATTCTCGCAGTATTTGACTTACAATAAGTTGAGAATCACTATGGAGACATAAAGAACCAACTCCAATCTCTAGGGCAAGTTCCAATCCGGCTATCACATCTTCGTATTCTGCGTCGTTGTTGGTGGCAGCGAATTCCAACCTTAGGGCGTAGTGCAGCTTCCTTCCCCTGGGGGTGATTATCACAATACCTGCCCCCGAGCCTTATTCGTTTGATGCTCCATCTACAAAGAGATTCCACCTGATATCCTTTGTTATCTCAGATCGATCTTTACCTTCATTGGCAGTGAATTCAGCAATGAAATCGGCCATGGCTTGTCCTTTGATGGCGGTGCAAGGATGGTAGGTGATATCATATTGACCCAGTTCAATGCACCACTTAAGTAGTCGCCCAGAAGTGTCGGGGCGATGGAGTACCTGCCTTAGCGGTTGATCGGTTAGAACTCTGATGGAATGAGATTGGAAATAGTGTCGTAGCTTCCGTGACGTGATTAGCAAACAGTATGCTAGCTTCTCAAGTTTAGGGTATCTGGCTTCTGCCCTTGTAAATCTCTTGCTTACAAAGTATACGGGTAGCTGTGCGTGGTTGTCTTCTCTCACCAAAGCGGCGCTTAAAGCATGGGACGATACAGCAAGGTATAGGTATAGTTCCTTGCCTTCATTTGGAGTTGAGAGTGCTGGTGGTTTCTGGAGGTGTTCGATTAAGTTAAGGAAGGCTGTCGAGCATTCGTCGGTCCATTCGAACTTTCCTTTGTCTTTCTTCAGAGCTTCAAAGAAAGGGATGCATTTGTCGGTCGCTTTAGAGATAAACCTGCTCAGGGCAGCCACCTTCCCGTTTAGGCTTTGCATCTCTCTTCGCATGGATGGTATCTTGATATTTTGCAAAGCCTGGACTTGTTCGGGGTTTGCTTCAATCCCCTTGGCATGGACGATGAATCCCAAGAACTTTCCCGACGACACTCCGAAGGAGCACTTTAGAGGATTCAGCTTCATTCCATATTGGCAAAGTACTTGAAACATCTCGTCCATGTGGTTTATATGATCGTTGGCTTTCCTCGATTTTACCATCATGTCATCCACATAAACTTCCGCAGTTCGTCCTATTAATTCCGCGAACATCTTGTTGACGAGGCGCTGATAAGTGGCTCCGGCGTTTTTAAGTCCAAAAGGCATTACTTTGTAGCAGTACAATCCCCGGTCAGTGATGAAACTAGTGTGATCTTGATCGGGGGCGTGCATAGGGATCTGGTTATATCCTGAGTATGCGTCCATAAAGGATAAGAGTTCATGTCCGGTTGTGCTGTCCACGAGCTGATCGATTCGGGGGAGTGGGAAGCAGTCCTTCGGGCAAGCGTCATTTAAGTTGGAGAAGTCGATGCATATTCGCCACTTCCCGTTAGCCTTTTTTACCAGTACCGGGTTGGCGATCCATTCTGGGTAGATGGCTTCTCGTATGAAGTCATTGGCAAGTAAGTTCTTTACTTCTTCCTCGAGGGCTGCTGATCGTTCTTTCCCCATGCTCCTCTTTCTCTGCTTCACTGGCACCTTGGTGGGATTGATGTTCAGTATGTGGCATGCTACGTCTGGGCAGATTCCTGTCATGTCAGCGTGCGTCCATGCAAATACATCCATATTGTGGCGAAGAAAATCGACGAGTTGATCCTTCAACTCCGCTCTTAACTGAGACCGAACTCTTAGTAGTCTACTTGGGGCGTGTTTGTCTACAGGTATAAATTCCATAGCCTCTGCAGGCTCGGTGGTGGCCTCCTCCTCTTTAGCCCTGGGGTCTAATTCGTTGAAAGGATCGCTGGTATATCGAAGAGGAGGGGATTTCTTTAATTGCTATGCTTCCAAGCTTTTTATGCAGAGAGTAGTCTCTGCATTTTTCCCTTTATCTTTTCTGCGGTTATTGCGAAGTTCAGTTACATAGCAGTCTCGAGCAGCGTCTTGATCTCCCTCTATTTCTCCTACTCTGTTATCTGTTGGAAATTTCATCTTCAGGCACTATGGGGCTAGGACAATTTGGAAGTCAGACAAGGCTGGCCTTCCCAAAAAGGCGTTGTAGGCCGAGTGGTTCTCTATTAGTACAAATGTTTGTTTTCGCACAACGGAGCGGGGATGACTTCCTATTTCAACAAAGAGGTCCAGTTGCCCGAGGGGCATCTTTGCATCTCCAGTGAAACCATGCAGCGGTTTGTTGTAGGGAGACACATCCTTCATTGACAGCTTCATTTTGTCAAAAGCGTTGAATAGGATATTTACTGAGCTTCCAGTGTCTACTAGGATTCGAAAAACCTTGGCTGGGCCGAACCAGGCAGAGATGACCATAGGATCCATGTGAGAGTACTGCCTTCCCTTTAGATCACGCTGACTGAATGTGATATCATCATTCTCTTTCCGTTTCGGGTGGCGTTCTTCTGTAACAGAATTAACGTAGCCTTCATTGTTTCTAAGTGACTTACCGTATTTCTCCATCTCTACCCAGCTTCCATCGGTGATGTGTGGTCCTCCTGATATGGTAAGGACCACTATCTTCTCTTGACTGGAGCCGCTGGTGTTGCGATTTCCTCCGCCTACTTCCGGGAGGGGTAGCCCTGGATTCTCATTGGCAGGAGTCGAAGTCCTGTTCTAACCTTTCACACAACGCTCTAGTCTTTTCCTTCCGATGTGTTCTTCAATCAAGTCCTGGAGATGGTGGCATTCATTGGTGTCATGTCCATGGGATTCGTGGAAGCGGCAGAACTTTCCAGACTTGAGTGCGTTATCTGACTCCTTCTTGTGCGAGGGGCGCTTGTATCTGACTTCGTCTTGGGTGGCCAAGAAGATGTTTTCGATCGTTTCATTTAAAGGGGTGTAAGAGTCAAATCTCGGTCCTGGCCTATACAAACGCTTTTCTCCCTTCTTGCCCCCAGCACTATCTCTGGAGTCATTTCTTCGAACGTCCTTTGCTACTGCGGGTGTGTTGCCATGGGCTGCCTTGGTTTGTTGCCCTGTCTGCCATTCGATGGCAGCGTCTTCAAATCTCATATATTTCCTGGCTTCATGGAAGAAATCGGGCAAGGTAGCTGGCTTTTCTTTCGTTAGTCTCCTAGAAAATTTAGTATCCAGATGCACACCACCGCAGAGGGCCATTAGGATAAGTTTCTCGTCGGCATCTTAGACTGCGGCCGCTGCGGCGTTGAATCGGGTTAGATATTGTTGCACTGTCTCTCCGGGTTCCTGTTTGATATTAGATAGGGAATAAGCATCCTTGGGCTGTTCCACATGAATGCGGAACTGGCTGATGAACTTTTCTTTCAACATTTCCCATGAGCTGATGGACCCTTGGGGCAAATGGCACAACTAGGAGGTAGCTAGATCGGCCAAGAAGAGTGGAAAGCATTTACACAATACTCCTTCTGTCGCCCCACTCATGAGCACATGCTGTGTGTATCTCTGTAAGTGTACGACGGGGTCAGAGGTTCCCTTGTAAGGTTCTATTGTTGGCATTTTCCATTCTCGGGGGGTGATGGCGATTTCGATATTGCGGGTGAAAGGGCTGGTTACCCTAGCGTCTATCCCTCGATCTCTTTGATCCCGTCGGACGCACTCTCTAAACAATCGCGCCATCCTTTCATCAGAACATGGAGCGGATATAAATGAGTTTGATTCTTCCCTGCGGGATTGATTCCGTCCAGATGACCTGTAAGGATGGTATCGTCTAACATTCTCCAATGGCTGCCTCTGGTCTTCTGGGGTACGCTGGGGTCAGCCATAGTTGGCCCTTGCCTTGATCTTCCCCTGTTGGGTTCTATTCTCAGCACTTCCTCGGGTCCATCTTCGGGCTGGACTCCAGCTCGGCCCCGTCTATTGGTGTTTCCATGGTTAGGTAGCATGGCAGGCTCAGCTACATCTGACCCCTGCCTAGTACCTCCCCCGTTGGGTTCGGTTCCAAGTGTTTCCTCGGGTCGGAATTCGGGCTGAGTCCGGGCTCGGCTCCTACCATTGCTGTTTCTGTTGTTAGCCTCTTCGAAGAAGAAAGACCTTTGTCGTCTCCCAGATCCTCCAAACCGGGACTCTCCCCATGATTCAGTGTTACGGTTGGCTTCTTCAACATCCCTTAAGCGTGACATGAGTTGATCCACTAAGGCTCCTTGTTGAGATGCGAAGTGGTTAGTTACTTCAGCCACAACCCTATCCAGATCCTCCCTTGTAATTAGTTGTTCCGTAGCAGGGGCTGTTGGATTTGCCTGATTTACATTTGCTATTGGAACCGAACGATTGTCTTGGTCTCTGATCATTGGATCTGGGATACTGCCAGCTGCGATGTTCTTTCCTTTGTTAGCATCTTTCTTCCGTCCGGGAGGCATGTTTTTCCAAGTAATGAACGATGCTGATAGAAAAAAGGGTTAAGTGGGAGAAGCTGAAGCTTCGAGCTCCTGTTCTCAGTGAAAGCACCAAAAATGTTTGCACAAAAAATGGACAAACACCTCCAAGTCGTATGATCTAGTTGTTTATATGTGGTTCTTAGTGATTTGGGGTGATCTATGCAAATATATAAAAAAGATGGACTAAACTGTAAAAGACACACAGATTTACAGTGGTTCGGCCAAAATGTGCCTACGTCCACTTTATATGTTATTCTTCTTTTCTATTCGGATTACAAGTGCAAAGCTTTTATTACAAGTAACTGAAAGTTGTTTGAAAGTTCTATCCGTGCTTGAGCTCTCAAGCTTGTCTGCCATTGTTGTACCCCTGCCCCTCTATTTATAGAGTGAGGTTGGGGGCAGAGGTCCTGAATGTATATAGCTGCTGGTGGGCCTGGGCTGAAGCAATCGGACCTGGCAGAGTTGGTTCGGCATCCACTTGGTCCGAAAATAGTTGGAGACGACTTGGTCCGGTGTGGCTGGTTCGGTGGTAGAGGAGAAGGTTGGTTCGGTGGTGAGATGTGGGAGGTTGGTCCGGTGTGTCTGGTTCGGTGGTGAGATGTGGTAGGTTGGTCCGGTGTGTCTGGTTCGGTGGTGAGATGTGGTAGGTTGGTCTGGTGTGTTGATTCGACAGAGAGGAGGACGTGGGTTGATGGTTCGGTAGTAGGCTGGTTCGGTGGATGAGGAGGAGCGTCTTTGGTTCGGCATGCATGAGAGGGGGTTGGTCTGGCCGAATCTCATCCAACAGTACTAGTATATAAAAATTCGAGTGAAAACTGAAAAGAAGAAGAATACATGAAGAAGAACTCCACAGCTGAATCTCCAAGAAAGTCCAAAATCTACTGTCCATGCCTCTGCTGGTCTATGCGGGAAAAATGGGGGAATAGTCAAGTGGGTCGGACTAAAAGTCTAGCGAGTGGAAGTAACTGCTAGTATTTTTAAGCAAGACAAAGATAATATACTTAGCAACGGTTCTAGTATAAAAGAAAATAAAAAAAAAGATAAAGCTGGAATAAAATACGATTAACTGTTTGCTTTGCTTAAATAGTTCGATTAGATTGTTTGCACTTGTCTTGGATAACTGCTTTGATTAGGCTGAATTCCTAATCCTTCTTTAATTAGGCTAAAGTCCTAATTCTACCCTTTGATCAGTCTTCTATCTCCGTTGTGTCACTGTGAGCTAGTCTCATCCTGTGGGTCTCATAGCAAAGACACATGTTTAGCGCTTTGGAACTGAATAGCGACTTATCTCGCTGCACCGAGGCTGCACGCTCAGCCACCGTTAGGCTCGCACTATCTGTTGCTCCCTCTTTTGACCTCTTACCTATCCTAAATATCATAAGCGTGCCCAACCTTACCTGATCTGTTGTGAGCCCATCAGTCCTAGTCTGAAAGGGTCCTGCCCAGCCTCACCTAAGTGTGTTGTGAGACCATCGGTCCTAGTTTGAAAGGGGAATGCTGTCGATACGGGTCCTAAACAACAAAATCTAGTTGCACCCCTACCTAAATCCCATGATTTGAGCTTCTATCTATCTTAGTTACCCTAGTTAGCATAAGCGTGTCCCAGCCTCACCTAATCTGTTGAGAGACCATAAGTTTCTGACCGAAAGGGAATGCTATTGGTTATGGGTCCTACTTCTTTCTTTTCTTATTAATTTTGTTTAAGTTTTTTAAATAAGCCTCTTCAGTTAATTCTACTCTAATTTCTTATTAACTTATTATAAGTCTTTAAAATAAGCCTCTTCTATTATCTTGCTATATTTTCTTATTAACTTAGTGTAAGTCTTTAAAATAAGCTTCTTCTATTTTGTCTCTAATTATAATCTGCGTGTTATAACTTTGCTTATTTACGTAACCCAAGGCCTATGTTTAAAAATAAGCTACTTCTACTATTTCATTTATTTTCTCTTTTTAGTTATAATTAAATGTTATAACTATGCTTGCAAATGTCTTGAATTTGCCTATTTCAGTGTATGTCCAATTTATTACAGTTTTCTAATTTTTTGTAATTTCAGTGTTCTTATATTCTAGTCCATATTAGAGAATTATTCTCTTTTGTTTATTCCATTCGCGTAAAAAGGGAATTAAAAAGAAACTAATATTTATAGAATATCACAACTTAGAATAGATGTAAATAAAATGTAAATAACAGCAAATAACTGTAAATACTGTAAATAACTATAAATAATTGGGAAATCTGTACTTAACAGTAAATAATTGTAAATAACTGAAATGGACTAGCTAGAAGAAAATAGATTGGAAAACAAGTCTAAAATTTACTTAAAAATAAATTGTAAACAAACTTGCCTAAAAGTTATCCTAAAATTGTAGAAAAACTACAGTTATTGGAACCCTATTATTTTGAATTACATAAAAAACTAAAATAATTACTAAAATATTCACATGTGGTCCTCAGCTCTTTTCCTTTGCCTTCCTAGATCCACTTGAGGTGTATAAAATATTTTAATTAAAAAGATCTTTTTCTCGAAAAAATATTCCTTTTAGGATCCAGCCTCAGGCAATGAACCTAGATGGAGAAAATCTGAATGAGAAAAATAGCTAGGCTTAGGGTCTTATTTATAGTCACATGTGGATCTCGGACCGTTGAATTTGAAGGTTAAATCTGGTGCAACCACGTCATATGCTTGCTGGGAATTGTCGGATGGAAGCACGAACACACATGATCGAATTACAATAGAAAAACACGTCACTGCTCAAAACTGGGCGAAACAACGTCCATTTACGTACGTGGGTTGACATGCAGGCCGACCCTTGCTTGCGTTAGTTCGACCTATATGTCGAACCAGACACATTCGGTGTCGACCTGACCTATGTTATATATATATATATATATATATATATATATATATATATATTCGTTTTCTTGTTTATTTCGTACCTTCTTTGTTCTAGCTCGGATTTCGACAATCTATATGTGGAAATTGACCAGAAAATTACCATGGACACAATGGTGCAACTTCCATGGTTCTATTTTGATAATTTCACAAAGTTATGTTATTATTTAATTAACTTGTTGATTAGTTATTATAGCTTAAATTTTAGGTTGTTGCATTCTCCCCTCCTTAAAGGATTTCGTCCCATAAATCTTTAAGGATAGAAGAATGAAATAAATGATCTCATCCAAGTTTTACAACCAACAACTCAACCATCATCCATTACATCCATCATCCTTAAGTTTTTCTAAATGCGATTTATAATACATATGTAATTGGTTTAGTGTCGATGTTCCTAAATAACGCAAAGGATTAGGCGGTCTACTGACTCCTTCGACCTCCTTTTATGCAATCATGTCCATGCCATGTATCCAAATGAATGCAAATTTCCTAGTGATAATTGATTGTTCTATATGTGTGCTACAATCATCATTCAAATGCAACAATCATGTGATAATCATCCATTTATAGCAATCATGGAAAATAAAATAAAAATGCAAATGCGCACACATCCATATGCATATGCTCTAATGTCCTAGTTAGGCCGATCCTTAAGAGATAATAGTGCCTAGTGTAAGTATATGCATCCGTTGGCATCCACTAGCAACCACTTGTGACCACTAGTATCCATCATCAATAACATGTTCTAATAACATGTTTACATCAAATCCTACCATCCATAAGTTAAATATTAAGTTCTACCCTCCCAAATGATAATAAAGGAAAGAACTATTCAAAAATAAAGATAGAAATAGGAAATTCAAAATTTATTATCAAAGAGAAGCGGATAAGAGGTACTTATTCTTTCCTAAACAAATCAATCTTCTCTGAAGTCTCTCTAACGTTGTCGAGACCAAATAGCAATCTCTATGCGGACTCTAACCAACATGAAGGCGACTTGCACGGTCTTCTATAAAGAGCTTGCCTTCCTAATGCTAGTCTGAAAGCTATTATTATAAGAGAAATCTACTAAGGGAAGATGCCCCTTCCAAGTTCCTCCAAAATCAAGAATATACATCCTCAACCATGTGTATCTTACCATCTTACTAATATCACTTTACTATTCTTCTATAGTCTACACACATGAAGCAACAATCCTAGGTTCTTACTAGTGCCCTATACACTTTACGAAAACTTCTATTATTACTTCTAAAAGTAATCAATACTATCTCCTTCATCGCCTTGCACATTTTCCATCACACTTAGGAAATGATACCTATCTACACCACATTTGAAAGTTTGGTTTGGTATTTACCATTCCATTTAAAAAATTAAAGCTTCTAAACTTTTAAAATATCAAATCCCAAAAATTTTGTCTTTAAATGTGTTATTCTCAAATTTCCATTAAATTCAAAGGCACTTAGTTACTTAACATTTTATCTATCTAGACTTGCATCCGTAAAGCCTTTTTCAGTTTACATTATTCCACAAACCTAGAGGGGAAAACAAAAAATTATAAGTTCAAAACTTATCCTCGTTTTCTTTTAAAGACCTCTATAGCTTTTCTTAAAAATTTGGATTTTTAAATTTAACTGTTGTTTTTCCACCTTTTGGTCAAGGCCCAGATATCAACAAATTGGTTGAAAAGGATGGATATCAGGATTGAAGAACGATTGGAAATACAGCTATGATCGATGTCGCCAAAATTTGGCCAAGCTTCAATCAAGGCCGAATCGATTGGGAATAATGAACAAGGTTAGGAGAGGCTACGTTTAAAATTTCAGATCAATTGGAGTTCATAAGCTCGAGATATGGATGGGTTAAAATTCATAATGGTTGGTTTGAATCGATACTATTCGTATCGATTGCGTGGCGGCTTATGGGTTCGAATCGATGGTTTTCGTATCAATCGAGATGGAAATGGTGGCATACTTCAAATCGATGACTTCGTATCAATGCAGCACACATCTATTGAATGGTTATGCCAAGACACACTTTGTATCGATCAAAGCTTGGACCGATACAGAGGAACATAACATTGGATCGATACGAAGGAGTATGCAGAGGATCGATACGAACAAGGAGCAACCGATGGATACAAAGCGATAAAGCTTTGTTTGATACGAAGGCTATGGACTTGGAATGATGGATGCGAACAGAGGCACAATTCATGGATACGAATAAGCCCACGGACGCTGGTGGATGGATACGAAATGATACAAATGGGTTCGACAAGGGAATAACCAATGGATGCGAACAGCGCATGCCGATGGATACAAATAGGAAACAAATAAGTGGATGACTCGGTCGAACGGCACGAAAGATGAATCTTTCCTTGTTATTCAAGACACGTCATCGATGCGAGCTATATCGATACGAAGAGAGTAGAATGTGGAGCCAGATATCGATGCGAACGCGACGACTAGCCCGTGAACACAAACTTCCATCAATCTTAATGGACAATCTACAAGTCCAAATGCCACCAAATTTTCACAAAAGCTTACATACAACCCGTGGAATGTTCATGTTCAATTTCGACTCGATTAGGCCACTTATAGATCAATATGAATTGAACACGCATCGATCCCAAATAGCTCTAAATCGGTCTGGTGGGCCCACTTGCGCAAGAGAAGAGGAGTTCCAGGTTTTGAGGCAGATATTTTTGGATATACACATATAAATAGGAGTCATATG
Source organism: Allium cepa (assembly GCA_030765085.1). Classification (NCBI taxonomy): domain Eukaryota; kingdom Viridiplantae; phylum Streptophyta; class Magnoliopsida; order Asparagales; family Amaryllidaceae; genus Allium; species Allium cepa. The sequence goes on from CM060928.1 coordinate 597,145,811, forward strand.
GCAACTAAAAAAGGATCTTCTCCTTCTCTGATGTTGAAGCTCTGCCATTTTTGTAATTGATACTAAAGGCTTGTAATTATAACTACAGTACCAAAGCAATAAAAAGGATAGATTCAAAGTGGACGTAGGCCGGATTTCCAAACACTATAAAAACTTATGTTCTTTCCTGCTTTCTTCCATTTTAACTCCACAGTTTCTTCATTTTTACTCTCTATATTATCTAGATCTGAGATCTGTGTGTGAATATTGTGGATCTGTGTGTAAACACTGGTGCTTTAATGGCTTTTAGGGTTTGTGACCAATTTTGGCATGAACACTTTGATGCTTTCACTGAGAGGACTAGCACCCGCTATACTGGACTCAAAGTTCAGATTTGGAAAGCTAAAGGATCAGATCTAAAAGGAATCATGGTTAGGCAATCAGCTAGAAAGACATTACTAGAAAGGATTCATCATGAAGGGAGTCAGGAGGCTTCCTTAGAAGTAATTCAGACCTCGGCTAAGTGGAGATTATGATGATGGGAGCTATATAGAAAGAGTTGTTAAAGAGACATGAGGAAATGATGCAAAACCTTCTCAGACAGCAGGCAGGAACAACTAGATATGCTGGAGTTCAGATCCATAGAGATGGAACAGAAGGACTCAATAGGAAATCGGATGGAGCAGCTCAACAGGCCGCAGCCCCTAATCAGTGCACAATTGTTAATTTGGAAGGACCAAGGTCAGGGGCATACCACTTGGCAACAATGGATCGATTCATGGAGGAATTCTAGGTGACACCACACAACGAGATGTTGGAAGAAGTACAAGAGTACGTGATGAAGAGTATGTATCAGAATTCCCTCGGCGACTCGTGGGGTTGGTTGACAATGCTGGATTGGCTGAGATTCTCAGGGAACTATGCATGGAGGCTTAACAAACAAAGATCTGGAAGGAGTAAACGGAGTCCGTTTCCCCATGACATTCGAATGGCTCGGAACCCACCAGAGTTCAAGCTACCTACTCTGGAGGTATACAATGGCAAGGCTGATATTACTGATCACTTGATGAGGTACATGAGACATATGGAAGTGATGGAGGCATCGGAGGAAGTTGGATATAACTGCTTTGTGGTTAAGGCAGTTGGAAGAGGATTCTATCAGGACATGTATAGAATTGGTGGACAGGTTTCTGAAGCAGTTTCAGGTTCATATCAAAATGCCGAAGAACGTAATGACGCTAACGTCGGTAAAACAAAGGACAAGAGAATCACTCAGGGCTTTCTTAACTCAGTTCAGTACAGCGGTTGCTTTGGTGGATCGGCTGGACGGCCGAATCCATCAATGGTTTTAATGGCACAGTGTTAGGAGTCTGAAATGATTCGGCTTTCAAAGTGTCATTTATACGGGAACCACCAATGGATCTCGGGGAATTCTTTCACGAAGTCGAGAGATCCCTTCAATAGGAGGATGCATGTTCGGATATGAAGTTGAAGGAAGTGAACACAGCTGAGGACGGAGAACCATCCGGTGGAAGCTTGTGTAAAGTTAAAGATAAAGAAAGAGGAAGTTGGATGATGAATCAGGAAAATCTAGGAAGGGATGGAGAGAGCCGAAATTCTCTACCTACACAAGATTGAACGAGCCGTTAGAACGGATATTCATGGAGACTCGGGATCGCCTTCCTTATCGAAGGCCAGCAAGGAGAGAAACCTCGGAACGTGAAAGGGGATCAATAAGGCACTGTCTCTTTCACGATTTGGACGGACATGATACCAACAGCCACAGGCATCCAAAGGATATAATCGAGGAGCATGTAAGTAGCAGTCAGTTGCAACAATATGTCGGAGCTTGGAATGCTGCTGTAGAACAGGAGCAGCCACCATCTACCTCAAACAACAATGGCACGAGGTCTAGGAATGATGGTTAATTGTTATCAACTGACAAGAATGATATGGAATAAGTAGCAATCTCTGGGTGAACGGCCAAGTCACTTACTCATGTACGTGGACGGAGATAGCCCCCAGGCATGCTCTGAGATGATGATGAACCGTGACACTATATATTGTGAAATCTACTTTTTCTTTTTGGGTTTGGACATTTGCATTTTTCTGGTTTGGTTTCAGAGTTTGGTTTGAACTCTTGGTTTTGTTTGTTTTCTGGTTTGGACTTTAGTTTGGATGCTTGTTTTATGGTTTGGATATTGATTTGAATTTCTGTTATTGATTTTTGGTTTTCTAATTTGATCTAGATTTTGGATTGATTTTTTATTGGATTTTTATCTGGTTTTTTCGTAAATGGTCGTCGGGTATGGATTATGTGTGGCAAGGGGTAAGTCTCTTCATCCAAACATGGTGAATTGACTTATTCAGGTCGTCGAGTATGGACTATACACGGCAAGGGTCTGGGGAGACCAAGATTCAGCCTAGGACTTAGGCCCCATAACATATGTCGGTTACTATTTCATGTCGTCAAGTATGGACTATGCTAGACAAGGGTCTGGAGCGACCAGGATTCGGCTTAGGACTTAAGCCATATTATTACTCGGCGTTCAAGGACACTGAACCAAGGACACCAAGGTGTACTTCAATACAGGTCATCGAGTGTGAACTACGCTTGGCAAGAACCTGGAAAGGTTATAGATTCGAATATGAGCTATGAAAAGCTAAAGATTTTGGTGTGGACTCAGGGTGGTCCGGGATTTGGATATCGACCCGGAGAGGTCCTGGATTCAGTTATTGGTTATTGGATATCGATGGATTAGAACTCGATTGTCGGATTCAAATGGATATGAAATTGGCTAAGGATTTGGCTGCTGGATTCGGAATCGGACAGTGACTCGGAACAGTCATGAATTTGGATCAGGATATGGCTGTGGCACTCAGATAGGATGACTTGGTAATGGATTGGATTATGAATCGAATAGTAAGGCTATGGATGGAATACGGACTTCGGATGTCGAAATCGGAGCTTTTCAAAATACATCTTCTTACCACATGGCATGTTTTAGGGGGGCAAATGTTATCCTGCCTTTTGGTCATGGCCGGGATATCAACAAATTGGCTGGAAACGATGGATATCAGGATTGGAGAATGATTGGAAATAAGGCTATGATCGATGTTGTCAAAATTTGGCCTGGGTCCAATCAGCGCGGGATCGATTGGGAATGATTAAAAAGGCTAGGAGAGGCTACATTTCAAATTCCAGATCAATCGGAGTTCGTATGCTCGAGATATGGATGGATTAAAATTCATGACGGTTTATTTGAATCGATACTGTTCGTATCGATCGCATGGCGGCTCATGGGTTCGAATAGTTGGTTTCGTATCGATCGGGATGGAAATGGAGGCATACTTCAAATCAATGACTTCGTATGGATGCAGTGCACATCGATCAAATGGTTACGATAAGGCACACTTCATATCGATCAAAGCTTAGATTGATACAAAGGGACATAACATTGGATCGATACGAAGGCGTATGTAGAGGATCGATATGAACAAGGGGCAACCAATGGATACAAAGAGGTAAAGCTTTGTTCAATACGAAGGCTATTGACTTGGAACAATGGATGCGAACAAAGGCACGGTTGGTGGATATGAATAAGCCCATAAGCGCTGGTTGATGGACACAAAATGATATAACTGGGATCGATATGAACAAGGGAACCATCGATGGATACGAACAACGCATGTCGATGGATACAAATAGGATACAAATAAATGGATGACTCGGCCGAACGGCACAAAAGGTGTATCTTTCCTCGATCTTCGAGATAAGTCATCGATGCGAGCTACAATATGGAGCAGGAGATCGATGTGAACGCGATGGCTAGCCCATGAACTCAAACTTGCATCGATCATAACAGACAATCTACAAGTCCAAATGCCACCAAATATTCACAGAAGCTTATGTACAACCTGTAGAATGTTCATGCTCAATTTCGACTCGATTTGGCCATTTTCGGATCGATACAAATTGAATACGCATCGATTCCAAATCAGTCTGAATTGGTCTAGTGGACCCACTTGCGCAAGAGAAGAGTTGTTCCAGATTTTGAGACGGATATTTTCGGATCTACACCAATAAATAGGAGTCATATGGCAACAAAAAGAGGATCTTCTCCTTCTTTGATGCTGAAGCTCTGTCATTTTTGTAATTGATACTAAAGGCTTGTAATTGTAGCTACAGTACCAAAGCAATAAAAAGGATTGATTCAAAGTAGACGTAGGTCGGCTTGCCGAACCACTATAAAACCTTGTGTTCTTTCCTGCTTTCTTCCATTTTAACTTTACTGTTTCTTCATTTTTACTCTCTATTATCTAGATCTGAGATCTATGTGTGAATATTGTCGATCTGTGTGTAAACACTGGTGCTTTCACGGTTTTTGGGGTTTGTGACCAATTTGGCGCAAACAACTGTTACTAAGTTTTTCGTTTCCAAAAACTCATTTGCATTTTCACCAAACCATTTTTCTTTAAAATATCTTTAAAATGTTCTTACATGTTTTCAAAACATTATCTTTTCATAGATTTTCAATTTTGCAAAAACTGGAGTAGATAAGAACAATTATTTTTTTTAAAACTCATTAACTTTCCAATTACTTAACCTGGAGGAGTTCCTAACTACAAATCGGGACATTCTACAAAGACCCTCTATAATATCTCTCCTAACCAACCCTGTCTCTAATTATTACACTTCTTATTACACGTAACAGTTTTATACCTTAATATATTGGAACTACTTTCTTAAGAAACTATTAACGCTAAAATCTTCCATGGATCCTTTAAAAGAGGACATCATGTTTATGTGAAATTACAAGGAACTTATTTTATATTTTTTGAAATAAGCTATACAAAATAAGGTGCTTCCATACCTTATATATATCTTTCACGTATTCCTTAGAACTTGCACAAAACATCTTTATTTGTGATTTGGTTTCATAGAAAAATTTATCATTATTCATTTCATTCCAATAGATTAAAGTATGTTTAATATATATTCCCTTACTATAGACAATTTCTATGAAATTTATTAATTTCCTTTTATTTAACTTACACTTTTCTTTTTAGGAAAACTCATTTTCAAAATTGTTTTAATGTATTCATAACTAAAAAACATTTCCTCATACTTATTTAAATAACAAGTATACTTACAAACCACTTTTATTATACTTAGAAATTATTTTTAAAATATTTTTTGGGTCAAAATAGATGTTATGTAAAACACTATTACTACAACCCAAAAATACTAGCGTATGGATTTAATTAAAATAAATACTAATAAATCTCATATACTATATAAAAACATTTCTCTTGGGAGTCATCTACTACAACAATAGCGTTATAGTCTATGCTCCCGTTATTTTCCATAAAAACATCTATTACAACAATAAATGATATAACCTATGTTTCGATACTAAATATACTCTAGGTTTTTATATTTAAAATCTTTGCTTACCTATAAAGAAACTAGCGAGCTATATATGCTCTATGATTCTACAAAAAGAATTTCACTTTTAACAAAATCATATAAAAACCAATTTAAATCTCATACCACTTTTTTTCTTCAAAAACCCAATATTCACTTTCTCAAAATATTGACAATTATATTTTTCAACTTTTCAATTCTAACAATTTCATTTTATTGGGCTAAACATAAAGTGGATTTTCTTCTTACTACTCTGGGAGCACCCTTCCTAAGCTTTGGTAATCTCATTTCTTTACTAAAGTCTTTTGTTCCTATTCCTCTTTTATGCTTATATTTATTCCAAGGCATGCCCTTAAATCCACTTATCTGAAACAATTATAATTTTTACAATTATGTACACATAGGCTTCCTAACTGTATCTATCGTATATCTCCAATCTTTGCCTACCACACTTTGGATTTTCACAATCCGAACCTACATGTACGAAACCGTTTCTGAAACTCTTTTCATGTGTTGACCTTCTCTATGCCCCAAGAAACACACTTCCTTAAGCCAAAAGTGACATTTCAAGAATTTTTCCTTCCATTGATGAATGCGAAGTGTACAAAGAACCTTTTTTGCATGAATAACATGCTTTTCTTGGAAAACACCAAAATCTCATCCACGAACTCTACTACGTACTTATTTAGGACATCTCAAAAAAAACACGGCTCATCAAATCTATAAAAATATGTTAGGGCATTGGTTAGCCCAAATGGCATAACCAACCACTCAAAGAATCCGTCGGGTGTCCTAAATGCTGCCTTATCGATACTATCATCAGCGACTCCAATCTAATGAAATCTATTAGCTAAATCAAGCTATGAAAATACTGAAGAGCCAACCAACTGATCGAAAAGATCATTTATCCTAGGAAGTGGATAACAGTTCTTCATTTTGATCTTATTCAACTCTCTATAGTCTATGCAAAGTCGAAGGGAACCATCCACCATTATAGCGAAGACGATTAGCGCTCCCCACTCAGTTGTGCTCCTTTTGATGAAGCCTTTCTCCGATAGCTCATAAATCTTCTTGCTTTATTCCTTCCTCTCCCTAGGTGCTATGTGTCTCACAGGTAATGCCACTGGCTTAGCATTATCATTCAAATAGATCCTGAAGTTGATCTCTCTCTTAAGGAGTAGTCCCCTATCCTCCTCAAAGAAGCTTGGGAAATCTCTGACGACTGAAACTGAATCAAACTTTACTAATGATGAATCTAGGGAACAAAGGAAGCTCAACATGACTGATCCCTGTGGGTTGCAAGAACCCTCGAGAGTCCTACCGCTGCATGTCTCCAGTCTAACGACTCTCCTCTCACAGTTTATTACCGCTCCATAAGTGGATAGCCAATCCAAAAATCATCTCATACCCCGAAAATCCCAATACATATGTGTCACAGTCAAACTCCACTCTTAGTATAAAAAATTTCAAACCCTACAAATCATAGATAAGCGTGTCGATCCACCTATGTGGTTTGAAACAACTATGAGGTCTACTACTAAAGAGATATATAAGTGCAAACAATCGACTAGAATTGAAAGAGTGTGAGGCTCCAGAATCTAAAAAAGAGTCCATAGGAAAATCCGAAATAGAATTTAAACCTACTACAGAGACTCAGACTTTCTTGCCTCTATCTAGTCCACTGCTAGAAGGTGCTGCATCCAAAGCCTGTACTTGCGTTGTAGGTGCGCTTACTTTCTGCCCCGTTCTTTGAGGACAAGCTCTACTAAGTTGGCCAGGCTTTCCACAACTATAAAACCTTCCCTTCATCGTCTTATTCTTATAGTCCCTTTCGTAATGACCAACCAGTCCACAGCTATTGCATTTTCCACTTTTCTTGATCAGCTTCTGAGGTCCTCCTTTCCTCTTTTCCTTTTCCTTCTTACTTTTCCACCATGGATTCTTGGAGCTTTTTGACTTAGAAACCTCTTTAAGCTCTCCATTCAGCTACCAAGATGTAGGCTGAACTCTCCGTCGGTCCTCTAATCGTAACAGCCCAAACATTCGCTCCATGTCCTTCAACCTAGCTCGTGCCTCCTTGAAATCCCATGTGCCAAAAAACGTTTTGCCTCCAAGACTAGAGAAGTCCTTGCATAACTTAGAAAAATTGGCTGCTGTAGGTGGATTAATGGGATCTCCACCTATTGGTGTTGTATTGGGGCGATTGCCTTTGCACTTCTGGTACCATAGCTCATTGGAACTAGTCGGCCATACTATGCAAAGAAAAGAAAATTTAGGCTCGTATGAATCGAAAAAAGGTCGAACTGGACTTTGAGCGGATTTCTATAAAAACTATCTTTTACACATGAAAAACTATTTCTACAATAAGAGTTTCTTTCTGAAAAATACTTCTAGTTTGAAGATATGCTACTTTAAAAATAGGTTACTTTTGGAAAAATATTTTATTTTTAAATTTTTTTAGGAGTTCTGTAACCTTAGGCTTGAGACCAAGTGAAACACCCCACACCCCATATTTTACACAGGAAGGTCACACTAAAAAATATGGTGCATTGTAGGTATAGCCAAAACTTTACAGAGACTATGATTCATAAGATAGTTAAATAAAAATAGGGAAATATTTAAACAATAACTCATTCAAAAGTTAAACTTCATAAAATAAGTCACAACAAAATATGTCTCAAAATACTAAATATACATGTCTCATGAAAAATACCATCTCAGTCACAATATCAGAGTACAATTTATCCCTTTCAAATAGTACCGGTATATAGAAATCCAAGTGAAAACTGAAAAAGAAGAAGAATACATGAAGAAGAACTCCGCAGCTGAATCTCCAAGAAAGTCCAAAATCTACCGTCTCTGCAAATTGAGGGTGGGTCAGAATAAAAGTCTTGTGAATGGAAGTAAATACTAGTATTTTTAAGTAAGAGAAAGATAATAACCTTAGCAACAGTATTAGTACAAAAGGAAATAAAAGAAAAGATAAAGCTGGAATAAAATATGGTTAACTGTTTGCTTTGCTTAGAAAGTTCAATTAGATTGTTTGCACTTGTCTTAAATAACTACTTTGATTAGGCTGAATTCCTAATCCTACTTTAATTAGGCTGAAGTCCTAATTCTACCCTTTAATCGGCCTTCAATCTCTGTCATCCATCGTGAGATAGTCCTATCCTGTGGGTCCTACAGCAAAAGACACCGGTTTAGCACTTCAGAACTCAATAGCAACTTATCTCCCTACACCGATGCCGCACGCTCGGCCACCATTAGGCTCGCACTATCTGTTGCTCCCTCTTTTGACCTCTTACCTATCCTAAATAGCATAAGCATGCCCAACCTCACATGATCTGTTATGAGACTATAAGTCCTAGTCTGAAAGGGTCCTGCCCAGCCTCACCTAAGTTTGTTGTGAGACTATTAGTCCTAGTCTGAAAGGGGAATGCTGCACATACGGGGTCCTAGCGAATAAAATATAGTTGCGCCCCTTGCCGAAATCCCCTAATTTGAGTTTCTCTCTATTGGGAGTATAAGCGTGTCCCAGCCTCACCTAATCTGTTGAGAGACTATCAGTTCCTGACCCAAAGGGAATGCTATTGGTTATGGGCCCTACTTCTATCTTTGTGTATTAACTTAGTATAAGTCTTTTAAATAAGCCTCTTCTGTTAATTCTGCTCCATTTGTTTATTAACTTATTCTAAGTCTTTAAAAAACGCATCTTCTATTATCTTTGCTATATTTGCTTATTAACTTAGTGTAAGTCTTTAAAATAAGCTTCTTCTGTTTTGTCTCTAATTATAACCTATGTGCTATGACTTTTCTTATTTATTTAACTCAAGGCCTAAGTTTAGTAATAAGCTACTTCTGCTATTTCTTCCATTTTCTCTTTTCCATTGTAAATACAAGTTCTAACTATGCTTGCAAATGTCTTGAATTTGCCTATTTCAGGGTATGTCCAATTTATTACGATTATCTAATTTTCTGCAAATTCAGTATTCTTATATTCTAGTCCATATTAGCGAATTATTCTCTTTTGTTTATTCCAGTCGCGTAAAAAGGGAATTAAAAAGAAACTAGTATTTATAGAATAAATACCAACATAGAATAGTTGTAATAAAATGTAAATAACAGTAAATACTGTAAATAGCTGTAAATAATTGGGAAATATGTATTTAGCAGTAAATAAATGTAAATAATTGAAATGGAGTAGCTAATGGAAAATAGACTGGAAAACAAATATATTGTAAATAAAGTTGCATAAAAGTTATCCCAAAATTGTAGAAAAACTACAACTATTGGAAACCCTCTTATTTTAAATTACTTAAAAATCTAAAATAATTACTTAAACACTCACATGTTGTCCTTAGCTCTTTTCCTTAGCCTTCTCGGATCCACTTGCAGGGTATAAAATATTTTAATTAAAAGGATCTTCTCCTTGGAAAAATATTCATTTTAGGGTCCTGCCTCAGGCAATGAACCCAGATGGAGAAAATCTAAATAAGAAAAATAGCTAGGTCTTGGGTCTTATTTATAGTGTCACTTGTGGATCTTAGACCATTGGATTTGAAGATCAAATCTTGTGCAATCACGTCATAGGCTCGCTAGGAACTGTCAGATGGAAGCACGAACGTATAGGATCAAATCAAAATAGAAAAACACGTCACTGCTTGAAACTTGATGAAACAACGTTCATATACATACGCAGGTCGACATGCAGGTCGACCCTTGCATTTATTAGGTTGACCCAGACACATTAGGGGTTGACCCTAGGGTCGACCTGGCCTTTGGTTTGTTTATTTTGTAACTTCTTCATTCTAACTCGGATTTGGACAATCTATATGTGAAAATTGACCAGAAAATTACCACAGACACAATGATTCAACTCATGTGGCTCTATTCTAATAATTTCAAAAAGTTATTTTTATTATTTTATTATTTCGTTAATGAATTATTTTAGCTTAAATTTCGGGTTGTTACATTGGATGATAACTTGGTTGATATTATGGTTGATTATATGGTTGTGAAATGGTTGATTACATAATTTGATAAATAATAAGATAAATAGTTAATAATTAACCAAATTAAATTTAATGGAAATTAAATCTATAATAATATGTGTATGGAGTGTTGTAGCCTTTAAATGATTTTAAAAAGGTTGAAAATGATATTATAATAATATAATATTATAATATGAAATGAAATGGAAAATGAGTTTGAAATATAGCAATATTATATGAAATGATTTAGAAATATTTTATAAACATATAAAAGTGTTTCAATTAAGTTTGGAAAGAAATTGAAAAACAAGTCAAAAATAGACGCATCGCGTAATGCTAGTTCGCGATTTCGTGCCATAAAAGAAAAATAGGTGTACAAAGTGGAATGTAACTTGGAATCCTTCGAAATAAGACTTTTTTGAACTATTATATCTATCGTTTTCCAACAAAGATAGAAAATAAAGATTTCATTAAGTAGATTTTGAAATATGTCTAAAACAATTTTCTAAAAACATCACGGTTTTGCGGGATTAAATTCAAAAAGGGATTTCTTTAAAAATGATATTTTTAAAATGTTTAAAAATATGAAGTAAATTCTAAAAATATTTTAAAATGTTTTAAAAGCAATTTAAGTTGAATGGATGGATTTCTAAATCATATAAAAGTCATTTTGAAGATCATAGCTTTTTGCAACATTTTTTGCAACGCATTTGCAATGCTTTTTAATAACTTATGAATTATGGATTTAAACTCAACAATACTTTTTCAAATATTTTATAAATAATTTTAAAGACTAATTAAGTGTTTTAAATAATGATTTGGAAGTTTAATGAATCATTTCTAAATGAAGATGAATAACTGAGTATGCGGAAACGACTAGTAAATTTGTCCCGCTTGTGAGATCTAAACGATAAAAGAAGCTGTGTAACTAAGGTTAGGAATAGTGCAACCAGTGTCGTGAATTCACCTAGCCTTTTTTTCTCTTTTGGACAAGGGGTAAAACAAATCGAAAGGAAAGCCCGGATACTCTGAAAAGGTTTTCCCAAAGTAAAAAGTGAAGAGTTTTCCAAGAGTTAAACTAGAATTTGAATAAAATGTTTTTGGGGTTGTTGTAACGATGTTTCACATTAAATCATTTTTAGCCCATTTAAATAAGGATTTGGAAATATAAAATGTTTATTGATGTTTAAACGTGATTTTAAATAAGATGACTTGGTATTTTCCAAGATTAAAGAGGAGTTTTAAATGAAAGATTTAAAGAAATAATGTTGAAATGTTTTCCTAAATAGAAGAGAAAATAATTTGGAAATATACGAAGATATAAGAAAGGTTTAAATAAACCAAATGATTTAATAAGTGAGGCTTAATGATTCCATATACTATTAAGAAGATAAATGAATAATTTAATGAATATATCTCTAAGAGATATTAAGAATGAACAAAAAGGATGAATTAAACTGAATGATGATTAACAATCACATATGGACAGTAAAGTTTGATTTTTATGAAAAGCGTGGCTTTGTCTAAGTTGACGTAACCTCACTCCCAAGCCTCACATCTTGAAAATGATACGGGAATTATGTTACATAGTTCAGGCTTAGTAAGATGAGGGCGGCGTATGATCCCTCAAGGTGACTGGAGGCGTATGATCTAGGTCACCATGGTGTCCAAATGGGACCCTTATTGTATGGTATTGTGGCGTGTGCATCCTTACATGAGAAGCCACCAGATATCAAGAAGTGTGGAAATATGAGGAATAGTGGCACGTGAGTCCTTGCATGAAAAACCACCGGGTTTTGGTTGCCATGCGTGGTTATCGAGGTTCCCTATCTTGTTCGAAATCCAACTCCAATACGAGCTTTACGGTTTTAATTATCATCCCAAATAGCTGTAATGACCTACAAACATTTCAGCTACCCCTTTTGTTATTATATATTTCATTCGGTATATTCCTTTGACCCAGTTCGAATATATTACTGTAGACGTAATCCAGGTATTTATACCTTATTTGAAAGATGTTTTCCAAAAGAATGTCATTAAAGATAATATCATATTATTTTGGTAATAGAAGTGTCTTGGCTATCATAAGGTAAAAACTCGTCCGTATTTATATGATGGCGTGGTCTTATGAGACACCCTTCTTTTCAAAGATTTTGATAACATCATTATTTAAATTTCGAGTATCTCACGTTGGTTTATCAAGCCTAATCCAAGTATTTTTAATATGCGGGTCAGATCCGAGTAGTTTCAGCGTTAGCTGAAAATGCTTGGAGTTGCCAAAGGAGAGTTTCATCATCGTATGGACATATTCTATTATCCGCTGCATCTATTGCATTTTTTTTGTCAGCATTTGCATGGGCAGGTGTTATAACTGTCCAGGATGAATCTAGGTTAGACTCTGGTGTATGTTTTAAAATTTTCCACAATAAAGATTATTGCTAAAATAATATATGTTATTCCATTCGTGTGGGATTCTGTTTTTCTATTTTGTTCTATCTTTATTTTTCTTTCTACCCTTAATGATCAGCTTGTTCATGCAATTTGAGTTGGACATGTGTCATTTATTGTCGATTCGAAGGGTATGGAAAAATGGGCCATTACAGGTTGTGTGTACTTACTTCTGATGTGGGACATCTCTAAGCAAATGACCCATGGGAACGGGATACGCGGTTGCGTATAGGTAGAGGAAAATATATCAAGGGTTCGTCTCGGAATTGAAGTATTAAACGGTCCAATGCTTTTTTGGGAAATGAGGTTTGCTTCATTTCTAATAAAAGGTATTAAGAAACTGGAATAAACATTTTATCTTACTTACACTAGGTTAGTCTTAACGGGATTTCCATTGTAGGAGGTGGGCGGGTTATGTTAGTGTTGTTGTTGAACCAGTATTTACTAGTAGAGCTGGCATATAAGCTATGATCACCACAGCTGTCGAGCAGTTGGTAGTAAAGGTTCGGGTTATGCCCTGACAAATTTCCCTTTCTACTAGTGTAAAATCCATATGGAATACGCACAGACCTCAAAGTTTAACTAGTTAATTATTTACTTATCAAAGGTGGGCTAGTTAACCCTTAGATGAGTATGTGTTAGTAATACGACAATTGTATTACAAAGCCGTATCTAAGGGTCCTCGGTCTCTGTAGGTAGAGCCATTTGACTGGCGATTACATTACAGAAGGCCTACTTTGAGATTGAGATATTAAATGACCATTAGGTATGTCTCCTGTTTACTTAGTTAGTATTGAGTGGACAGGCTTTTTGGATGGTACAACATTAGATATATATGTATATAGGAATATATAAACTTATTCCTCGAAGGAGGTTAAGCATATCGTACATGCACATCGGTTTGAACAGATTAGCCGTATATAACAGACATAACACTTAAATGGAAAGCAATCGACATAAATTAGTATTATGCGTAAAATGTAATTTTCTAGTCGCTAGAACGTTGTTCCGACCCCCTCCTCATTACAATCCTCATGATAGATTAGAGTGACAATTTATTGGAGCAAGACGGAAACGGTGGATGGAGAAGTTTTCTTATTCATACTTGGTGCAGACAACACAATTATATATCCAAGGAATACTATTGATTCCAAGGTAGTGGCCTTAGTCAGTATTTATGTTTTTTTATATTTTTTCCCGTTGTGAGTTTATATTGACCACTATCTGATATACTCATGTTTATTACAGGTATCAAAACCAATGATCTATTGCCTAATGGTCTTGGGTTGTGATTTAGTCAAAATTCAGGTCCATTAAAGTGCTGGCTATTACACTCTATCTATGATTATGAATTATTGGAAACTCTCCAATATATAACATTAAATAAAAAATAGGGTAGTGACGTTTTTCGTTTTATAATTATGTGTAAAACCTTTGAGAAACTTTATACTTATACACATACACGCATTCATGTAAAACCTTCTAAAAAAATCTTTTAAATATATAAGTATATTCTCTTAATACATATACAATCCCAAATTAACCTAAACTTAAGCTCCGATACCAACTGTGACGACCTACAGATTTGAACACATCGATCCAAAGCCTACAATCACTTTCAAACTCGTATCTGCTAAGAAGTATGAGATATTGGGTTTTAAAGCATTACAGAAACTACAATAAAATTTAAATCATTTTACCATTCACATCTCACAATGGAAGGAATTTATAATATAAACATTGAAAATAAACATTTTAGAAACACAACATCAAAACACATAGTTCATACGCAAAGTTCTCGAAGTACCATATAAGTCTAATAGATACCTAAAGAATAACGAAGAATAATAGAACTCCAGCGCTTAGCTCCTTTCTCAACATACTACACCTAGGCCGATCAAATGTTGTCATGTCGTCCTACGGTGGGAAAAAAGAAAGAAAAGGAGTTGGTCAAACAAAAGTATGGTGAATGGATTGTATTACTAGTGCACGATTTTCACAAGCGATTAACTTCATTTATAACCTACATGATCTAGGGTGTCCTATTTGTGTTTGTGAATTACTTATATAGGGTTGGTTACCCTGACCTAAGGAATGTAATGAAGGAACTGGGCTAACCCACAACAGAAGAAATGGGTGAATTTCAATAAATTTAGCATTTATGGACCTTTAACGGACCTATGAAGTTTAAATATAATTAGAACTTTTCTAAGTTTCTTTTAAATAAAATCAATATTTTATTTAATTTTATAAATAAAGTTTTACTTTAATTTAATGTGTATGTAAATTAAAGTATATCAAATATATTCTTATGTATATATTTGTATGTAATAGTAACTTATTAAACTTATTTAGAGAAGGAAACTTTTCATTTCCTATCTCTTAAATTATTCAATTAATGATGGGGCATGGAAAAGAAAACTTTTATTTCTTTCCCTTAACTTATTCAATTAATGACTTAGCATAAATTTATTTAGAGAAGAAAACTTTTCATTTCCTTCTCTTAAATTATTCAACTAATGAGGAGGCACATTATTTACATGGAGAGAGGCTTTTCAGTTCTCTCTTTTTAATTAAATTGATTGACCATATGAATTTCATTAATTAGCAACATTTATGTGGCATGAATGTAAGTATGGAGAAATATACATACATACATACATACATATATACATATATATATATATTATAGTGAAAATTATGTATGTACGGCATATGATAGGTGCTATCAATTGATGGCAAGGTGTAGACATATAAACAAAATTAACTGGATAGCTAATCGCATAAAAGAAAAAATGGAAAATAAACAAAGGGTAACAACGATGATTGAATCAACTTCCCATTTCGTAAACTTAATTAATGCAGCATATAAATGACAAATTATAGGCATCATAATATAAGGATATAAATAGTCGAAAATAAGTGTACGTATATATTATCGCCTCGTTTAAATTGTTTCGTACTTTTGGAAAGAAATCTAATCATACTTTGACAAAATGAAATTCATGTAATAAATTTTATATATTCAAACATACATATAAAATTAATCGTGTGTATATAAGATTAAATCAACTCTTTCTACTTAACAAAAATTAGATATTTATAGCAACCAATTTAAAAGTAGGTTTATTGTTAAAACATTAATTGTATGTATGTAGTATTCAATAAAATATCTCTAATTAATACAAATAAGAGACTATAGTAATCAAATTAAAATTAGATTTATTGCCAAGATGTCTTCTTTTTTTAAATTCCATAATAATACAGACACAAAATACATACATGTAAACGTTCAAATCTAAAATTACATTTTGTTCTATATGATTTAAAACATGAATCTTCAATAAAACACGGTAATACTCATAAACAAATTTTAGCTTAATTTGTTTAAGTAAAATCCAATCAATATAATATTATACAAAATTTTAGATCTAAAGAGTTATACTTTGAATTGAATGTTAACAATAAAGTGAAAGTGACTACTATGTGGCTAGTCATCACTTAGAATCGTGTAATATGGAATTTATTATAGTCTAAATGCGGAAACAAATAATAATAGTAAAGTAAATAAGAATAAGCACACTAGGATTTTTATGCTGGTTCGAACTTGTCGTTCTACGTCCAGTCCCAGACTTCCCTCTGGAGTTTCTCACAATAACCCCTCACCGAACCCAAAGGAATAGGCATACAGCACCTAAGCAACCGATTAGGATTTTTGCGCCTCTAACAACCGAAAGAGGACTTTTGCCTCCTGAACAACCGAACGGGACTTTAACAATTTCAATAAAATTGCGTTGACACTTTGTGTTCTTGATAATACTGATTTGTCTTTGATTGTACAACCTTTCTATAATCTTTTCCTTGAGTATATATTGTGTGTGAAAAGATTTAGAAAGGAAAATATTGCTTTGAATCGAAGAATAAGTTTATTAATTCAGAGATTTAAGCACTATATTTAAGTTGTGATTGCTTTTTAGAATGCAGCGATAGTAGAGAGTATGATCAGAAAATAAAAAGAAATTCAGTGATTTGTGAAGTGAATCTTATGTGTTTATATAGTAGATAAACAGCTGCAACCATTCACAAAGAGTTCTGACCAAGAGAAGCATCCATAACTCTTCAATTTATATCGTATCTCTTGGAAAATAGAAGTGTCTGTTCAGAAAAATAGCTTTTGAAAAAATTCAGTCGACTGACCCAAAACGACCAGTCAACTAAATGTTCAAAGTTGGTGCAAAACAGCGAGTATCTCTGCAACTGTGCAGATCCAATCGACTGGCCATATATGGTCAGTCGACTGACCTGACTGTCAGTGCACAGTTCTCATATATGTAAAATAATTTGAAGCTTAAAACAACTTTGATTTGTGTGGACTACTTGAGGATAGATTTTAACAATTCTAAGACTAAAAACTTCGACAAATAAACATACTATCCTCAGTTTTGTTGTCTTGTTTCCTTTGTAGTGTTAATGACATATTTCTTTCTTTTTTTGTCGCTTGCCCACATAATCTCATTCACTAATTTATTTAAGCTCTTTGTCATGAATCAAAACCTATGATTCAATATTCTCCCTCTTTTTGATTGATGACAACGTCTTATAGATGATACTATATTTTGAGAAATATATAACAGGAGTTATATATATCCCCCCTGAATAGATGGCGACATATTTAATCCCTACAAGAAATGGTTAGTCATACAAATTTCTCCACCTTTGTCACCAACAAAAAGAAAATAATAATAATTCCATCATTAAACTAACTAAAATTACAATCACAGAAAAATAAATTTGAAATTGTTACTTATACAAACTTATAAATAAACTTTTTGGAATAAATAGATAACTTACTACTACCCAGAAGCAACGACATCAATCAGAGTCAGACTCTGTCTCTTCTTCTTCTTCCACTTGTATTGGACTTTTGCGTCTGGAGGAATTTCCCACAAACTGTCTGCCACCCCCATTGCGCTTGTATCGAAACTTGTGTGTTCTTCTGATGTTGACCAAGTAAAGCGAGGAGCTGGACGTTTGCCTGGATCATGGTGTGAAGTATCTGTAGTGGTGGAAGAGGAACAAGATATCGCATCCCATAAAATCTAAAAGAAGCTCTTAATTTTGTCAAATTTTTTATCCATTTTCCTATCGAGATTTTTGATGCGAGAATCCAAAATGACTTGATTTCGTACAATTAAATCAATGGATACCCAAGTGCTTTGGGATGGATTGATGTTCGAATGTCATCTCTTGATCGTTGTTGCTGTGGAGTAGAAGTTTGTTGACGAGTACTTTACTACTATTATTATCTATTTTCGCATTTAGATTATAATATATTCCATATTACATGATCCTAAGTGATAATGTGATGTCTCAGAATTTTGGACAATATTTATTTAACAATTTCCATTAATAATTATTTTAAAATGTGCAATATTGATTTAATAATCTAATTTAACTGAATTTATCTTTGCAAAGCTTAATAATAATAATTCAATTTGGCAAATTTTATTCTTTTCAAAGTTAATCATATATAATTGATAAAAATTTATCTTTCTAGGCTAATAAAAATATTCTATTTATAATGTACATATGTATATACATTGTAAAATGGAAGTTTGGTTTCAATTTAATAAAAATATTTTCAAATTATAATCTATATATTTATATATGAATATATTGTGATTTGGAAGATTTTGATTGAATTTAATATAAAAACTTTTCAAAATCTATTTAAGAATTTATCTTATATTTTCAAAAACACTTAAAGAAATATTTATTTTATTCAAAAATATGATAGCTTAAAATAGTATATTATAAAAAAGTTTAATATATTTTCTTTTAAAAATTGATTCTTAAAATAAATTTAGTTCGTATATTTATATTTAAGTACAATATTATTAGTTTAAACTTCAAAATAAGATTAAAATTTAATGTCCTTTTATTTTTAATTTTCTTTCTTTTAAATTTAGCTTTGGAAATTGGATTTTAAAAATATATAAATAAAACTTAAAATTTTATACTTAATAAAGATATAGACACATTTCATAATTTATATAAAACATAAGTATTAAGGAAAATATTTAATAAAGATTTAAATCATTTGTAAAAATAAGAAATTAATTTAAAATGAGAAACTAAACACTTGTTATTCATGTAATATTGATTAGGGACATGTGTAAGCATATCACAATTTAAGATAACAAGTGGCAAACCTTGTTTTAAAGAAAATTAAGTACATAACTGATGTTTAAAAAGAAAGCCTGTTATTCTCTTCAGATCAAATCTTCTTCAGTACTTCCTTTTTTCCTTCTTCTTAAAAATAAACTAAAAACCAAAAGAAATTTAAATCAACACTACTGCAAAGGTCTCTCTAGATCAACAGCAGATTCAACTAACCAAGAGTTTCAAAATTCAACAAGAAAAATTCAACAAACAAGATTTCAACTTCAAGAATCAACTCTAACAAAAATAATCAATACAGCAAGAAAACTCGAATAACAGATTCAAAATGTCATTTCAAATTCAAAGTTTCTGGAAAACAAAATACAACAGAGCTGTCCACTGCTTCTAATTCTGGTGAGTAAACATTTAAAAGTAAATCTTTGGTGCTAATATATTTGTGTGATATTGATGTAAATGTGTGTGCAGGAATGTTCAATTTAAATTTGGTTTTAAATTTGTTATGGATTGAAAATGCCAGTATATGTTTGCATGTATGTTTCTGTTAAAAATTCTGGCAAGTTCAAATAAAAAATAATTCCTATTTTCCTAAATAATCAATATTAGACTTTGATTACTAAAAGGAAAATGTTAATAACAATGTGATCTTGTTTTTAAAAATAAATTTTAAGTGACTATATTTGGTAATTATTCTGTAAAATTAGGATTTACAATAAAGAAACTAAATTGAGTTGAAATTCAATAACTTTGAATTAATCTTCGGACTATAGAATATGATTCGTACAAGCAAATCACGAATTTAAAAATGAATTTGGTGATTTTTAGAATGGTATTTGACGAGAATTCGTGGGTTGTTTGTTTTTGGGTTATTGGTCGATTTCTATCGTTCGGCGGTGATAGGAAGATCAGTATTTGAGCTGGAGGTAGTGCAGAGGTTAGTGTTCGATGGAAAAATGGTGGAGGATGTTAATGATGGTCGTGGTGATCAGAAAGTGGCGAAGTAGGGTTGTGAACCGGTTTTTGGTCTGGGTCGAAATTGAGGCGAGCTTGTCGTCGTTGATGCATCGGGTCGAATCTCATGTGGGGGAATGGTTTCAAGGGTTCGAGGCACGACTGTGGTCAAGGCAGCAGGTCCTCTGGTGGTGGGGTTCACCGTCGACAGGAGTTTTCTTCGATCAGTTTTTTTCATCTGTTGAGTGCTGAAGCTCGTTTTCAGTTCTATGGTGATTGCGTCGATCAAGGTGGTCGAGAGGGTCGGCTAGGGTAGGGTCGCCTTGTGTAAGGTTGCGGTGATGGTCATCGTCGATCAGAATCATCGTGCATGTGCACGGTGTCAGATCTGTGCATCTGGATTTTTGGGTTTGGGAAAAAGAAGGTTTGGCCCGGGGTTTTTCATGATATATCTCGTGTGCGACTCGAAGGTGTTGAGGAAGGGATGGCCTCGTGATTTGTCTAGGGTTTATTAGATAAGCAAGTCTGGTTTTAGAATAATTTTTGCAACCAGATTTTGGACTATAGTAAATATGGGTAATTTTATAAAAGTAAAGCAAATTCAAGTTTTCAAGTAAAAGGGAAGGTACAAAGTTTAAAGGCAAAATAAGTTTCAAAGTTAAAGGGTTTGTTAAGTTTTCCAAGGTAAAATGTTTAAAAAAAATTTTTAAAAAATTTATTATTAGTTTTTAAAAGGGAATGTTGGGCCAAGTTTAAAAATATATTTAAAGGATTGAGGTTAATCAAGTTTTCAAAACAGTTATTAAATAAGTTTTTGAACAATTTCAAAGTTTAAATTTAAATGATTAAATGTTTTAAATTTGTTTTGTTTAAAGAAATTATGTATTTGACTAATTTTGTAATTAAGTTTAATGATGTAATTAAGTAATTTATAAAGATAAAGAGTTTATCTTTAATTGATTTAGGTTGTGATTAATTAAAGATAATAAATTAGTGAAATGAATTAAAAGTCAATTACTTAATGCAATTAATAATAGTTAGTTAATTTATATTATAATCAAGTATAATTACTTAAGGAAGCAATTAAAGAATTGTAAATGAGTATAATTAATTTAAGGGTCACTAACTAATAATTAAGAGATAATTAATAAATGTAATTTAATTTAAGATATTTGGTTTGATTTATTAAGATGGTTAATTACTTGATTAATTAAGAATTAATTGATCTAAGTAGCTAAAAGTAATTAATTAAAGAGTAATAAATTAATGGAAGTAATTAAAGGGATTAATTACTCAATGTTATTGATTAAATTAATGAGATTAATCTAAGTTAATTAATTAGTTTAATTAATTAAAGATAATCAGTTGATGATTGGTTAAGTATATTTACTTAATGTAATTAATAATGGGTAATTACTCAGTGTACGTAATTAATGGATAATTACTGGATGTAATTATTTAAAAGGAAATTACTTGATGGAAAGTAGTTAAAGAATAATTACTTAATGGAAGTAATTAAGTGTTAATTACTCAGTGTAATTAATTAAAGGATTAATTGAGGTAATTAATCTAGGAGTTAATTTAATTATTGTAAGTAATTAAAGAATGTTTAATTACCGGAAGTAATTAAGTAAGGGTAATTAATGAATATAATTACGTTAAAGATTTCTTGTTAAATGGAATTAATTAGAAGAATAATTAATTAATAAAAGTAATTAGAGGATCAATAGTTAATGTAATTAATGAGAATAATTTAAGGTTTAATTGATTAATAAATGTGATTAATTAAAAAGATAATTAATCAATGAAGTGATTATAGTGTAATTAATTAACATAATTCATTAGGGATCAATGTAATTAATTATAGTTAATTAATTAATGGGAGAAATTAAAAGCTAATAAATATAAATGATTAAAGAATAATTAATTTGTGTAATTAACTTAAAGGTTAATTACTTAATGTAATTAAAGAGTAATTAATCAAGGAGATTAATTAAGGAATAATTAAAGGATAATTAATCTATTATTAAATATTAATTAATTGGTTTATAAGGTAATTAAGGATGATTAATTAATTAAATGGTTGTAATTAATTAATGATTGTTTAACCATGGTTAGGTGATTAATTCTCAAAGAATTAATTTAATTTAAGTTAATTAAATTAATTATAACAGGATTAATAATTCATGTTTATGGATGATTGTTTGAGTAGAATGTCTGGATTGATTGATACTGATAGTTTGAATAATCTGTGATGTTATGTGATGTGATATTGGTTATAGCTGTGATAAATGTGTGATATTTATATGTGAATGATGTTGTGTGAATTCAATGTTTTAAATTGAATTAAATTGTTCAAACTTAAATCACTTGGACATTAAGGTGGCGTTTTGGATTGCTGTGACGCCCCACCTCTCTACCCACGCTAGCCAAGAACACTACGGTGTAATGTTGTCAACTAGCGCGGAGAATAAGGCTGTTGAGGAGCGGCCATCCGTAGTTAGGCCTTACACTAGTATAGGTTATCTCGATAGGAGTGGTATATATATATATATATATATATTCTTTCATTTTTCACCTCTGATTTATTTACTCCCATCGACATACCCCAATTTCAGTATAAAACGAACTACGATGGTTCATAATAGTTTAGGACAGTAAATATAATAATAACACAGATAATATAAATGCGGAACACAGATAAAACGGAAAGTCTCATATATACAATAACTGATGTCAGTTACAATACATGTGATACAATACATATGATACAACTACAACTGTCGACTCTGGAAGTTACATATACAAGTACATTATTGACAATAATGTACATGAATACATATCATCCTATACTATGACACATCTACTCCAAATGATATAAAGAAACTTCATAGCTCTAGCAGCAACCCAAAGCAAGATATCTACAACCTGTAATAACTCGGTCTGACCCGAGTACTAAATTCAAAAGAGAATAATACACGGATTAGTCTAATTCAAACTCAGTTATTAGTGCACAGAAGCATTAATTAAATAAAAATTAGATGACAGTCACAATAAATTTACCTATCCGATTCTTAAATAAGGAAATCGGATAACGGTAAATATAACACGTAACGGTGTTAAACAACAAATCAACAAATTCAAATCAATGAATTGGAAACACGAATCATTTCAAACAATTGAAACATCGATTAAAAGGTCAATACGGGTAGGGCTGCAGTACACGCACGCGTGTACTGCCTTGCAACTACAGTAATTAAATACACAAAAGATCAATAACTCAAAAGCAATAGAATATCAATAAAAGCAATACTGTGTGGCTCCAGTTCACGCTTGTGTGCACTGCCTTGCCACTACAGTGACGAAATAGGAATCGGCACAAGGTAAAATCCGAGCTACCAGCTGGATTCAACTCAAGTGAATTCGAAAATCAAATAAAATGCAAAGGTCAAGTCACTGCAATCATGACTCAACTCAATGCAACAATCAAAGTCAAGGCGACATGAAGTCAGCAATTCAAACTGCAAATCCAGATCAATGCGCAGTGCATACAAATAGCATAAGCAAATAACACAATCAATTCAAACAATACTCAATGCACAACAAACTGGTGCCACCAAAATCAAAGTGAAGTCAGAGACCATAATCAAGCAACAAATTGAACAGGGCAATGCATCAAAGACAACTGACATGCAAAACGCAAGCAAACGCAAGTCCAAGAATTAACCGACGAAGCAAACGCAAGCGTTTCATACCACTTGTTTTACTAAGCCGTTTAATTCAATTTCTCATACGAGTGAGGTAAAGGTTTGTATATACTAATAGATTGGAAAATGGTTTAGGAAAAGAGCTTTGTAGTAAAATAGTTTTGAAATCGTTTGGAGAAAAGGGTTTTGATATTTACTACTAGTATAGAAAACCTTTATATTTTAAGTGACAAATCACAAAAATGATTGTAGAAACAATCAATCCCAAGAATTCACATACAAATATGTGAATAGAATCCAAAGAAATCGATACCGAATCCTTCAAAAAGTATGTTCACAAAAATCCCGAAGAAAATGTCATCAAAGTTGCTAATAAATGATAGTAACAAATCGGGGAAATAATCAAGAATCGATTAAATTTGAAAACCAAATCAATTCACTAAAATTCACATTCGAAGACGTGAATAAAATCCAAAGAATTCGATTCCAAATCCATCAAAATAGGAATACCCAAAAATTCCAGAAATAGAAGTTATCAAAGTCGACAAAGGTGATAAAAACTAATCGAAAAAGAAGAATCGATTAATAAATTGGAAAAACAAAGTAAAACAAGCATAAATGCATAAATGACTTCAACAAAAATAAAAATGAAGTCAATGTCGAAGTCAACAATTAATGGCCACAGTCGAATACAAAACGAATCAACATAGTCATCAAAGAATCCAACGGCAAACAAAGTCAGAGTCTTGGAAATCAAGAAATTAGCAATTTCACAAAAACAAAGTGACCGAAGTCAAATAGAAATCAAGCCGAGGAAAACACAAAATATCAAGTTCAAAATCGCTGAGATTCGAACTAGATATGAGTGAAAATCAAAATCACTCAATTTGCAACCGGTCGAGCTATTTTTCATCACAGTGTAACAGGTACACAATGACACCCATAGCATAGCACAAAAGTGGAATAAAGTCCAGAGGTCAAAATAACTTTAATTGGTCAAATTCGAATAAAATCAACATCGGCTAAATCAATACAAAGCCGAAAACACAAGAACAAAATCCTCATCATCAAAAACCCAACTTGAGTTCGCAAAGCAAACGGAGGCCGAAGCCAAAATACTTTCACGAAATCAAAATCAAATGCGCATAAATTAGAGTTAGGAATTCATACCTAACAAGCAAAGATAATCATAGGCAAAGATGAGAGATAAAACGTCGACAAATAGTTGTAACACATGTTCCATCTAAGTTATGTTTTATATTATGTCCATAAACCCCAGGCTCTGATACCAAGCTGTGGCGCCCTACCTCTGTACCCACGCTAGCCAAGAACACTACGGTGTAATGTTGTCAACTAGCGCGGAGAATAAGGCTGTTGAGGAGCGGCCATCCGTAGTTAGGCCTTACACTAGTATTGGTTATCTCGATAGGAGTGGTATATATATATATATATATATATATATATATATATATATATATATATATATATTCTTTCGTTTTTCACCTCTGATTTATTTACTCCCAAAGACATACCCCAATTCCAGTATAAAACGAACTACGATGGTTCATAATAGTTTAGGACAGTAAATATAATAATAACACAGATAATATAAATGCGGAACACAGATAAAACGGAAAGTCTCATATATACAATAACTGATGTCAGTTACAATACATGTGATACAATACATATGATACATCTACAACTGTCGACTCTGGAAGTTACATATACAATACATTATTGACAATAATATACATGAATACATATCATCCTATACTATGACACATCTACTCCAAATGATATAAAGAAACTTCATAGCTCTAGCAGCAACCCAAAGCAAGATATCTACAACCTGTAATAACTCGGTCTGACCCGAGTATTAAATTCAAAAGAGAATAATACACGGGTCGGTCTAATTCAAACTCAGTTATTAGTGCATAGAAGCAGTAATAATTAAATAAAAATTAGACAACAGTCACAATAAATTTACCTATCCGATTCTTAAATAAGGAAATCGGATAACGGTAAATATAACACGTAACGGTGTTAAACAACAAATCAACAAATTCAAATTATTGAATTGGAAACACGAATCATTTCAAACAATTAAAACATCAATTAAAAGGTCAATACGGGTAGGGCTGCAGTACACGCACGCGTGTACTGCCTCGCCACTACAGTAATTAAATACACAAAAGATCAATAACTCAAAAGCAATAGAATATCATTAAAAGCAATACTGTGTGGCTGCAGTTCACGCTTGTGTGCACTGCCTTGCCACTACAGTGACGAAATAGGAATCGGCACAAGGTCAAATCCGAGCTACCAGCTGGATTCAACTCAAGTGAATTCGAAAATCAAATAAAATGCAAAGGTCAAGTCACTGCAATCATGACTCAACTCAATGCAACAATCAAAGTCAAGGCGACATGAAGTCAGCAATTCAAACTGCAAATCCAGATCAATGCGCAGTGCATACAAATAGCATAAGCAAATAACACAGTCAATTCAAACAATACTCAATGCACAGCAAACTGGTGCCACCAAAATCAAAGTGAAGTCAGAGACCATAATCAAGCAACAAATTGAACAGGGCAATGCATCAAAGACAACTGACATGCAAAACAAGATCAAAGTGTGCACAGAACAAATTACATGATTGAAACCACAAAGGACTGCAACTGGAAATCCTCAATGCAAACAACAAGCAGCAGCATGCAAGTGCATACACAAAGAGGCAACAAAGGTCAGGGACCAAGTGCAACAGATGCAGTGAAGCAAATGCCATCAAGTGTCAACCAGATCAAAAGCACAATCCAGACCAGGTGAATATGCAGACCCAACCACAAAGAAACCAGTCTCAACCACTTCAACAAAACACACAGTGCACACCAGACACAACATTAACTAGCATGCCAACTGACTCGAATGACTCAAGTGATACAAGAACAATGTTCAAAAGACACAGCATAATCAAAGTGAATAAACAAGTGGGATATACATGTACATCAATGTGAACACATAAACTACAAGCTAGTCTACAATTATGAGATATGACATCACAACTACCAGCTAGCAAGTACATCATGACCCCAAAGTGCTCAATGCACAGTGCAGACACAATTGGAAGATGCAAAAGCAAATCAGTAATGAAGCAAACCACTGACTCACGTACACCAGTGACACGAGTGATACATGATAGAGTGCAGACAATCAATACACCGCAGAAACATCAGTAAACAAAATCTATGGAAGCCGAAGTCATGAAATAGCATATACAAAGACAAAGTCAAGGTCAGATAAATATTAAATCAAGTCAGAATTCAACGCAAGAAAAGAATTGAAAAAGTCAAGAAAAATAAAATAGGAAAGTAGCTGTCGTAACAATCAGGGAAGGATCGAACGATCTCAAGTTAAAGCTGTAACTGTAAAGTAAGGGAAACATTTGCGTTGAATTCGTCAGTAAAATCCCAAACGTTCAAACAGTATCAAGTGGCAGAGAAAATATTTTGACGACTTCAAACAAGAAATATACGACGTAAATTTAGAAGGTCGAATCCTATAAATAGGAATCAACATCATTGTCAATAAGCATCGATCGAGTTCAAGCATTAAAAAACCCAATCGTCATCATCGGCACCGTGAGCAAATGAACAAGTCGAGGAATAGCATACACGAAGTTAGATGACCGAAGTCATAAAAGAAATCAACAACGTTCAACCAAAAATCAATTATATCAGTTTACATTCGAAACCGTGGTAACATCCAACGACTTCAAAATCAAGGATTCAATGATTTTATGCAACCGCAAACAAGAATTAGAAGATGTGAGTGAAATAAATCACTCACCTTTTTACGACAATCTGAAGCAGAGATGAACTCGACAATAGGAGGAGCTGCGAACGATCCAAGATACTCGCGAGTACCCACCGATCGATCAATAGAGGCGCGACCTCGAAGAATTTCGAAAGCCCTAATTTGGACAAAGAAGAATGAACGGCAGCCATTTATTTTATTTTATTTTATTTTTTCTTCGTTTGTTTGATTACTTAGGGTTGCGAAAGAAAGTGATTGAATAAAGGAACTCGTGGTGGCTAAGTAAATGATCACAGCACTATCTAAAAACATGGGCCAAGATTCAATTGAAGCCCGCAAAACATTTCAATAAATTTATGAAAAGAATATCAACCGATAAAAATTCCAAACAACAAATAGCTATCAGCATTAATCGTTTAACGATGATTATAAATTGGTGAAAAATTCCTGGGTTGTTACAATTTCGGTGAGACCAAGATCGGATTTAAAAATTTTGAATTCTGAAAACCACGTCGATCGAAATTAAACTATAGGTTGTGAAATCTCAGGTGAATATCAAGTAAAGATTCAGAGGAAAGGCTATGGTCGTTAACTCTGAGGGTGATTCCAAAACGAGTTAACGGAGATAGTACTTTCAATTGTGATGAAGATTCAGAGTGCAAGGGCTATTGACGTTAACTCTGAGGGTGATTCCAAAACGAGTGTAGCGAGATAGTGCCTTCTGTTTCGTTCGAACCCGGAACGAACTTGTATGGATTGAATGCTTTCAGAACATCGTCGGGAGGATGATGAGAATTCTAAGATAGATGTGTTCTATAAAGGTGATCGTAGCCTCAAACCTCATCAACCGGGAATGGCCAAAATAGGGGAGGTGCAGCAACGCTAAGTGGGTCGCGCCTAAGTAGGACGAGATTTTCCCCTATCTAGAAGTTCCTTTTATTCGGCTGTGTGGGCGGTTGGTTATGAACAACTGCGAGGTTGTCTTATTCGGGACTATCCAGTAAGGGATGGTTCCGTCCTTTTGTTGCAAGGGATTCAGGGTGGATCCTCGGTACGGTGATCTAGGCCATGTACTGTGACGGGCAGAACCCTAGTAGCCCTGCCGTTGATGCAAACCCATTCTTCCTACGCACCCTTTACGGTTTTGATTGTATAACCCACTTTGTGGCTAGTATGCTGGAATTTAATCATGTAACAATTTCAGTTATTTCTTATTTTCTTGAAAACCTTAGACCCTATTATAATAAAACTGGAGTTCCTATCAAATGTTTTGGTTATCGTAAGGTAAAAACTTTTCCGTGTTTATGTGCGGGAAGTCTTACAAGATACCTTTTGTTTTTCAAAGGATTTTAAAAGTTAAACAACTTTAATCCGTTTACTCGTACCATACCCATGTCTGACCTAGAGTTTATTTTCTATTTTATTAACCTCTTGGGTACTCAAATTTTTACGAGTAGCCATGGGATTCATGTAAGCTTTGACGAATTCTGGTAGAGAAACGGAGCAGGAGGCTTTAGCGTATAAACATATAATGGTTTCCCTGTGCTAGTGTTGTATTTGTTTCTCTGTGATGTACTTGAGTTGTAATGGTAGATAGATGTTTATAACTGCCTAGTTTATGTTGTAAGAGATGTATAACTCTGATGTATATGATACTATGTAATATCTTATGTGATAAATATAGTTTATTCGTTCCGCTGTTAGATTCTGATGTTATCTTGTTCTTTCTTTTCTATCTTTTCTCTTTTTTATCCCTTTCTTTCTTATTAATGATGCGTCTTTCTGTAGAATGAAAGGCGGGTCGTTATAGATAACTAGCCATACATTAGTCACTTTCATTTGGTATCAGAGCACCTGCCTTCTAAACTAGTGACCCGGGTTCAACCCCGCTCCAAGCATTTTTTTGGAAACTTGATTTCGATTAAAATATGCATGCAAGTTTATTTGAATGTGAATGATGATTCTTGAGGAAAGATTTTAACAAAGCACTAAACTAGACTCTATATACATATTTGATGACTCTTGTTAAAATATATAACTATATGAACCATACTTTGAGTCATTGAGTCTGGATGTTATCGTAGTCGTAAATTCGTGAATTGTTGTTTCATGTCAGTAGTCAAAAACTATGATCCAACATATAGATCTATAATAAAACATTATATTCAAATGTATATAAATTTTATTTTTAATTTAACAAAAAAGAACTCAATTGATAAATTAAACATACAAAATTTTTGATCTAAAAATTAGACTTTAAATTAAATGTTTAGAACATAGTTTCAAAACAAAAAATATATTTAAACATATACAAATATTAATTTTGATTTATTAAATAAAACACCAATTGATTCATTCAACAAATAATTCAAGCTGCATAAACAATTTTCAACTTAAATGAGGAAGTGATATGTGCATACAAATTACTGTAATTAGATTTCTCTTTCAACAAACATTACATCAAATATAATTATCTATTAAAGAAAAACATATCTTATTACCGAAAGTCTTGAAGCACATCTTGAACATGAACTCCCCTTACGATGTTGACTAGAAGTCACATCTTGAATGATGATATCTCCTCTGATCTTCAAGATCCCCATCCAATACTTGCAAGGGATGGATGAACCAATTTTTTTTATATTTCATATGGAGTTGAAAGAATTTTGGAATTTTTTTTTGTTTTCTGCTGCGAAAAGTTAGGAGAAGAGAAAGAAATAGATCGAATGAGAAAGAATGAATCATACATCCATAATGAATCAGAGAATATGTTTTATTTGAAATATTGAAACCTTTTCCATTCTTTAATTAAAACTTCCCTAATTAATTCTCTTGATTATTTGTCTCTCTCTAATCCTTTCTTTACACATAGGTCAATAAATGGCATAAAATTTCCATAAATTTTGGCATTAAATGACATAAAATTTCCATAAATCATGCCATCAAACGACATAAACTTTCCATATATCATTTCATGCAATTATCTTTAAATTACATCAACATCGTATATCAATGCGCGTAAACATAACTTTTATAAATGCATTAAAATAATTACAAAGAACTTCCAAACATCAAATAAATAGTAATTAATATTTCTTAAATATCAATTAATTTAATCAATTTACAACATTTTATAAATTAATTAAATCACACAATTTTTCAAAGAATTCACCATTACGGTTGTGCGACTCAAAGGTGTAAATTCATTCAGCGATTAATATCGAACTATTCGAATATTAACGTTCACACATCACTTAGTGGATGGTGTGACATTTTAGTTGAATTCATTGCTTACACACCTTTTGGTAAAATCTAATTTTACTTATTATAATCGGTACCTAATAGTGACAATTATTTACACCAATTCTCTTCATCAAAACTATATCACTTTGGATTTATGGAATTTGATAATTTTTAAAATTCCAGTATCATCCACATTCAACTTTATAGTCCAAACACAACGTCCTTGGTTTAATAATAACAATTATTATTAACCGAAATGCTTTGGCCAGGGACTTTGACTTCCATTGACCGTGATACTAACCTCATATAATTGAGGAGACGAATCCTCTCTTGAATAGTGTTTCACTTTCAATGCTTTCACTCGACTCAACTATATCCGTTCGATGGACGTCATGCCTCAATTTAACTATAATCAAAGCGGAGCTTCCATATTGAAGATCAATAGTATTCTCAAGTCGAGAGAACTATGTAAATTAGTCACATCGATATTCTCTGCTTAACCTTAGTTGTATTAACCAATAGAAAACTATCAATCGAGTCATTTCATAGTTATCCAATAACTATCAGTACGTAACCCCTTGGTTCCCCCAGCGATCAAGAGTCATACACTACGCAATATTTTGAGAGCGTTACGTACTCTAGTTTCAACGGATACATCGACATCTAATCTTAATGCATCTTGACTGGGAATATTTAAAATGGTATATTTGTTTCATTGTGATAAATACTCACGGTTACAACACTTTGTAACTACTAGCATAAAACATACCATTTATAGATTTTCTATTAAATATCCTTTTAATTAAATTGATTAATTAATATAACCACATTATATCAAGAGTATAATAGAAACAAAATACCTTTATTTCGAACAAGATTGGTCAACGAGTTAGATATATGTGACAAACTAAACAATTGCCCCTTGGGCATACCCCTAACTCTATCAATCTTCCACTTGCACTTGGGATCATTATGGAATATTATTCCAACTTCTCCAATCGGTTTTCTCAAAATCAATTAGGTCAGTCCCTTTGTGAATAAGTATGCTATTATGTTTTAATTGGCTACTCTATCAATCAACTCTCTTCGACGGTGATAAACTGCTTTATCATGTGGAATGATTTGGAATATGTCTCCCGACATCTAGTGCGCTATAAGTTTTGTTACAAACTATATCTTAACATTATTATCATATAACAATGTTACGAGATTTGCAACATTTGAAATCGGCTCAGTTATAAATTTGTGCACTTATATTTTAATATACATTGTCTTTATTGTGGCGTTATTCTAGGCAATATACTTAGCCTTTTTCGTTGAATTAGCCATGATCTTTCATTTGGAACATTTCCAATGTAACGACCCATATTTTTAGCTATTCTAAATTACTAAATTAGTGTAATAACTGGATAAATATCGGTAGAAATAAAACTTAATGATTTATTAATATTGGTTTATTGGATAATTAAATTGTTTAAAATTTAATATTGGAAATTATTTGAATAATTTAATTCTGGATTTGAGATGATTGAAAATGATAACGAAAATTTATTTAAATTTTATTAAAAATATGAATGAGGTTGGTTAACATTTAAAATTGGATTCAAATGTGAATAGTTTAATTTTGAAATTTTATATTTTAATTAGCGAGTAAAAATAGCCATTTTGATCACTATCTCGGATTTCAACGAAACCAATTTCACTGGATCCGTAATAGTGAATTATTGTAGGATTTCAAGTTTCGTAGCGTTTGGACTTGTTTGTCCATGCAAGCTTGAAATGCGTAGAATTTAAATAAATAATTCGATTCGAAAAGCTATCTTCTACATACGATCAAATTAGGCCTCGAAACTTGTTCTATTATGTTCAAAATGGGGGTATAACATTATAAATGCTAGGCGGCACACTTCGTTTGGATCTCGAGAAATTTCGAACGACTTAGGCTAGATATTTTGATTTAAATAATAACATATAAAAAATCAAACAGTACTATCCAAGACACGTTGATACCATCTTCACCGCATATCTCTCCTCTCCCCTCTTCTTCGAAACTCAACATTCAAATTAAAAAAAATGAATGAACAGCCGATCGAGATTCAAGAAAAAAAGAGAAACATCAAATCGACTTAAGAAAAATTATAAAAGCCAGTGCGATCGCTTGCTAATCGCGAGCGACATAGGAATCTGGAAGTGGTGGCACGATAATGGCCGCTGATGGGCGCGAGGCACGTCAGCGGTAGTCAATCATAGGTTTTAGGGCTTCGAGCATGGTGCGCGTGTGCGTTAATGGAGGGGACGACTTGGGCTAGATCGGCGGCGGCTAGGCTAAAGTGGTGATCGACTAAAAAAAATGAGGATAGGATCGCATTTTGCTCGGGGGAAGGAGAAGGGGAGGCTTTGCGTTTGAACGTGGAAATAAAGGTAGCTGTTTTTGTTTTATTTTACTTATATTTGTTAATTTAAAATTTTAATTATCATTATATTGATAAAATCGTAACTCTCTCGTACGAGGTTCGTTTCGCGTGAAACGAGTTGCTGAGATTTCGTATCGATGTCGTCTACGATATGGGATCAAGCTGGAATTTGTTTGAAGCAGAAATTATTTTCAGTCTCAAATGGAAGGTGGGTGTCTTATACGCTCACAGTTGACTAATATTTTTTTTATGTTAGTTAAATTTAAGGTTATGATGTGATTTAGATTTATTGATTGCGTACGATAAATTAAATTAATATTTAAACCAACATCGAAATTGATTGATAGAATTTTAATTTGTCAGTTAAATTGAATTAGAAATAACTTCTAGTAAAATCCTCGATTATCGGTAATTGTTTGGTTATTGTAATTTTTGACTGTTGGATGATGGATTTGTGATAGATGCTATTGATCGAGATTTTTGAATGTTTTGGCTGTTTATTTATTTATATAACCAACTATCATCCTGTATTTATTTATGGTGTATAAAATTGTAAATTGATTTATTTCGAATAAATTAAGAAATAGGTTGAAATGATATATATACCTATGGCATTTATTTTGGATCGAAACGATATATATACATCCTTGCATTAAATTGAAATAATTGATTCACTTGGCCATAGAAAACAAAATTATATACGGACACCGGATTGGTTAAATTAAATAATTTTAAAATTTTGTTTTGAAATAGTTTAAATGATTTGATTTAAAGAACTAGAAATCGAAATTGTGGAAATCTAATTATTTTCGAACTTGAGCTCGGAATGTTGAAATTTAAATTTGGTAAATAGAATTATTTAAATAATCGAAGGTAGGATTTTGCAATTTTAAACGGATTATGATTTAAATTTTGGAAATTGATTTGTTTCAAAAGATTAGACTTTTATTTGAACTTTAAATATTGCTAAGTAAAAGTGATGTAAAACGATATTTCAAAACTGGGGTCAAAATTGAATAATATTTGGAGATTTGGATTTTAAATTGGATATTGAAGGTAAATGACATTTAAGTGTTTTTAATCGATAATTTGATAAATCAAACTCAGAATTGATACAAGTCGAAATGGTTTTAATTTGGAATAAAATTTGTAATTAATTTGGAATTGGAATTTGAAATTAATTTGGAATGAGAATTGAAATTAATCTAGGGTTAGAATTGAAATTAATTTCGAATTGAAATTGATTTGGAATTGAAGTAAAAATCGACATGAAATCGGAATTGAATCGATTAAATCGAAATGAAAATTAAAACTGATTTGAATTGGAAAATTTCAAAAGTGAACCGATTTGACTTTGAATCTATTTTTAAATGAATTATTTTAGTATTAATGGTTTAAAAATCTATATTCTCTCAATATTAAAATTATTTTGATTTCAAACTATTTCACAATATAAACTATTTTTTTTACTCATACTATTTTCTACTACATTGTTTTAACTATTTAATTATTTTAAAACTATTTAAACTATTTCCTAAAATTCAAACTGGTCAAATGGGTGAATTATTTATATTTAAATTTTGGATTTAAATGCGAAATGGTTAAGTGAAGTAAAACCAAAATTATAATTTGAATCAAATTTTGAAGTGAAACTGAAATATCGAACTAAATTGACATTATGAAGTAAAATATGGTTTGTGAAAAATATGATGATTTTAAAATGGATTTGATTTTTGAAGTGAATATGATATTTTGATATCAAATATGAATAGTTTTCGAAATGTAAAAGAACCAACAGGTGTGTAAAATGATGTTTGGTTGTTATAGAGACCGGAGCCTTTTATTGGCATACTCTCTGTCAACATTGGAACCACTTTAACAACTGTGTACACGGTGGATGATATCCAGAATGCAGTGGTTGAATTGGCGATGTTTACTTGAATGAAGTAAGAGAATGATGATTGAAAGCCTTGACACTCATGTCATAATTAAATGACTAATACAGGAGCCAATGTCTAGCCATTGAGGTTGGCTACCTCTAGCGACATTAATCCCTCGTATTACTGTTGTGATTTCGTATTCGATGGGTGCACCTTTTGTCGGTTGGATTAATTGTCACAGTCGGTCATGGATGAGTTACGACCAGCCAGAAAGGATAAACTGGTAGAATCCTACCTTGGGCATTGCCTTACATGCCTTGTCATATTTATCCCTATATGAGCCACTACAACTTTGGTTTTGAACCTATAAAAATGTGTTAAGGGGGATAATGTTAAGCCTTAACGCTGTTTTGATATTCATTTTGCCGATATACATTATCTTTTATAGCGTATTCTATTACATATAAAAAGTTTAACGGATCCTTAGGAGATGGAAAATCTCGTAACATCTCTTAAGTTATTGTACTCATGTATGTAATAAGGATTTGACTTACATAAGAGTATTTTAGTCCTGACTCGAGTATTTTGTCTTTTCATTACGCTCGAGTCAGTCCTGAGTTTTTCAACATACTGAAGACTATTCTCTAGAGGACAAAGATGGAGTTTGGGTATATTACTATTATTATTATCCCCTACACCATGCTATTCTGCCGTATTGGTTGTTTATACCTGATGTATATTTATAGCTCTGACAAATGTGTATAGATTATAATCAAATGTATAGTAAATAGCTTCAAGAATTTTTTATTTGATTATTATATTTTAACGTTTCTGCTGTGAGATTTGGTGTTTTGTTTTCTTCTTCTCTTTTTATTTTACTTATTTAACCCCATTGATTATCCACGTTTCGAATTGTTTAAGTGGATTATTGTCGATTTAAACCTTCCAAAATGTTGGTCATCACATCCGAATTAAAGATTCTTAACATGAGTTTATTATTGACTATTATATTCAATATCACTTGTGAAGTTCAAGTCCGAACACTCTTTCATAAGGTGTTTTTATTTGTAAATAATTCTCTAATATTTCATAAATACATGAGAACACTTCAAACAACCATTTAGTGATATTAATTTGGATTTGATAATTGCTTCACATATAAAATAAACAAATGATATCGAAGACACATAACATGTATTATAATTCGTATTTCCAATGCAAGGGAATCAATCTTACATGTTTCGTATTAAACATTATAATTTGCATATCATTTGGGACATTCCCGACATCTTTTATACTTACTATAAAAGACATCATTTATTAAACCAATGTTGAGTATTAAAACAACTAAGGCTGATTTTAACAAAAGTGCATCATTAAAATCAACATGTTGTTTACTTATAGTTTAGAAATATTAATGTACTTTTAACGTTCTTTCTTATGAATACACGCTTCCTCTGCACTTTAATTGTAAATCAAACTGTTTGATATTTCTATCAAAATACTTATTCAATCTTGATGCTTGTAAAATGATATTTTCGTATCATTTCTTGGATCATGTGACGACCCGGAATTTTTGGATTTTTGAAATTAGAATATTTAATTGATTATAATATATTTAAGTTAATTTTTAACTTGAATTCAAATATTATTATTATTTAGCAATTAAGTTATTGGATTTAATAAACTGAAATTGGGTAAATTATTGAATCTTCAGTTTTAAGCCTGTTAAAAATAATTTGAAGGCTTGTAAAATTTATATTGATATTATTGAAGATAGTAAAAGTTTTAAAATTGAACTTGGAAGTGTTTTGTTCAGTTTTGAAAATATATTGTTTAAATTGATATTTAAAAATAGCCTTCCGAGGCACAGTCTTGGATTTCGACGAAATCAGTTCCATTGGGTCCATGATATTGTATTATTGTCGGATTTTAATTTTCGTACCATTTGGAGTTGTTGTGTGAGCACACGGTAAGTAAACGCGCTAAAATTTATGTCGAAGATTTAATATAATAACTAGGTCCAAAAAGCTATCTTCCCAAAACGATCGAATTAGAACTCAAAACCTTTTCCATTTTGTTTGAAATAAGGATATAACATTATAAACGCCTAGCGGCACGCCTCGATAGGAAGTCAAAATTTCGTGTTGTGTTTATCGAGATAATTTGAATTTGAATTTAATTAAATATATACTTATTTATATAACCTAAGTCAATAGCAAGGATTCTCTCCCCAGCCTGATCTCCTTCAACATCACAACTTTTTGCCTTCTCTGTAGCAGGCATTCAATAGACAAGAAATCATGTTCATCTTTTTCCCTCTGTGCAAAATCTTTTCAGCCGACTATCTTCTAAAGCAAGCCATTCTCTTAATTTTTAAATCGCGTTCGTTTCTTTTTTTTCCCATTCTAAAATCGAATTCGCAAAAGAAATAAAAACGGTCGAAACAAAATCTCCCTTCAAATTTAACCCCGTTCCCATTTTTTTCATTTCTCAGATCAAATTAGTTAGAAATATAACGAGAGATAACCGCGTTGAGCTGTGGCTCGATTTCAATCAGCATCGGAGGGGGAGGGTTTTGATTTTCGAGATGGTGGTTAGTGCAAGGAGAGCTCCACACGACTGTAGGCGAGAGCTTCGCGGGTTCGATGTCGCGTTCGAGTTTGTTTTAGATGGGCGTCGTGACAAACTCGAGCTAGGGCAGATCAATTGGGCAGGAGGTGAACTCGCGATGGCATCGAGACCAGTTGTTCGATGGGTCTAAGGAAGTGGGGGAAGGCGATGCTTCTCGATGACGAGGTAAATCGTGATTTTCGTTTGCGTGGGTTCGGTCGCGACTGGGAAGGGCGGTTGTTGCTCAATGACGAGGTAAGAATATTTTCTTTTTGTTTTATTAATTTATATATATATATATACATATTTTTATTGTACGGTAAAAATAGAGAAGTTTATGAAAAATATAATAGGAATTTTATTAGATAGGATGCATATATAAGTAGAAATATATATATATATATATATATATATATATAAGATTTGGGTAAGTATGGAACTTTAAAAAAAATGTTATATAGAGTTTATAAAAAGTAGACTTTTAAAGTGTATATAGGTTATTACAAAAATAATAATAAAATAAATGAATATACATATATACCTATTTTTATTTACTAGTTTAATTTAAAAAAATGGAGATTAATTTGTTTATTCAAACTTATTTAATTATTTTGGTAAATAGAAATTTATTTATTATAGGAAAATTAGTTTAAGTAAAAATTTTAGATTGAGTTAAGATTTACTAAAAGGAAATTAGTTGTTCGATTATCTCGAATATTAATAATCCGTATAAATATTTATACTAGGTCTAAAATCGTGAAGAAATTAGTCGAGATGGATCGGATTGCAAATTAAAAGTCAAAGGTGAGTTAATCTCACTCTTTTGGATTTTTACTTAAATTTAAATGGTTAAATTTAAATAATGGATTGAATGATTGAATTGATTTGATGTGCTATATTATATATAGTACATATAGTATATATTGGAGTGATTGATTTCCCGCATTATATAGCGGATGAGACCCTATGCGCTGCATAATAACGGATGATATTACATAAACCCATATACGCGATATTCCACCTCGAAGTGGAATTGGTAATTTATTGTGCTAACATCTATGGATACAGGGAAACAGGTTGGAGGGATCCAACTGGATTCCTCAAAATATTTAGTTTTGTCAAAATATTCCGTGATATAATTATTCGCTATCCTGTGATGAATTATATTGATAATTGGAAATGATGGATACTCTGGTTGATTTAAAATATTTCGGTGAACTGAGTTATCAAAATCTATAGAAATGAGATTTCTAAAAAGAAAATAAAAGAGTGAATTTTGAGTAAAATAATCATAGAAATTTGAATAAATTAAAAATGAATTGGAAAAGAATAAAAAGTGATTTTTGAATTCTGATAACTAAAATTCCAAGTGCGGGAAAGGAGATTTTGAATAAATAAGAATAAGTGATTTTATTTTTAAACTTAAGTGATGTTATTTCAAGAAATAAAGAATTTATTTTGAAATTCAAGGTTTGAATTTATCTGAAAGGATAAAGAAGAAATCTGGGAAAATATGAAATTGGTATTTTCAGTTAAAAGATTTTTAATCATTATTAAGAAATAAAATCTAAAGTTAATGGATTTGAAATAAATTGAGTAAGTAAAGGAATTAATTTTAAATGTTGTAATTTGGAAATCAATTTGGAAATTGATTTAAGTGATTGAAATTGGAAATTTAAAGGAGAATTTGACTATGAAACTTATAAACTGGGTTTATAAGGTGAAGTGATATATCAGTGGATATTTGAAGGAAGAAATTCACGGTGGGAAGTTATTAAAGGAATGGGTAAATTTTTTTAAAAATAAATAATTATTTATTTTTAAAAGATGCGAAAGAGAAGCGTATTTCCCTGGATAGCCAAGTACGTTTTCAAAACAAATTTATAAGTATAAGTTAAAAGTTGTTTTAAAAAGTATGTTTTAGAAAATTTATTATTCTTAAATGTTTAAATTTTAAACTAAGTCTTTTTCAAATTTATTATAGTAGTAATTATTTAAAGGTGGCTTGGTACTATGTTTCTAAAAGAGAAAATTTTAATATTATATTTTATAAAGTAGCTTTATTTCAAATATTCTTAAAGTGTATATTTTTGAATAAGGTATTAAAGTAGTTTTTATTTTAGATGGGTTAAAGTATATTTTATAATAAAGTGTTTTTAAATTATTTTGAAAATCTAAAGTTTTTGTGCTTGGTGTTTTCAGTGGAAATAAATATTTGGAAATTTATTCCATGAGAAGAGTATGGTTGAAAACTGATTTCAAAAGGGTTAAAGTGGAAATATATCTTGCAAAGATATTTTGAGGATAATAAATAATTTGGAAGATAATTTATTGTTTGATGGTTGTTTGTGAATGTTGATTGATAGTTGAATAACCGACTATCAATATTCGCCAATGCGTTGATCGTTTCGAAGAGACCGAGATCGGGATTTGTTTCCTGAAAACAACTTCGATCCGGTTTGAACGTTTTCGTGTGGAAAACAAGAGTTTGGATTTGAAGGTGGAGCAGTGAAGTGCAAGGGCTAGTCGCTACTAATCCTGAGGATGATTCCAAAATGGATGTAGTAGAAGTAGTGCCTTCGGTTCCGTTCGAACCCGGGACGGACTTGTATGGATGAATGCTTTCGGAACATCGTCAGGTGGACGGTGAGCATTCTAAGTGATATGTTCTAAAAGGTAACGCTTAACCTCGAGCCTCATCAACCGGGAATGACTGAAAATCAAGGTTTATGCAGTAAGGCTAAGTGGGTAGCACCCATTAGGGTGAGGTCATCCCTGTCTAGATGTCCCTTTTTATTCGGCTTAGTGGTGCGGTTGCTGATCCCAACCGTGGGGTGATCTTACTCGGGATTATCCAGTAAGGGGTAGCCCCGGTCTTGTGTTGCAGGGTATTGGGAGCAATCCTCGGTACGGTGATCTAGGCCATGTACTACGACAGGTGGTACCCCAGTACCTAGTCATTAGTTGGAAATCCATTCTCCCTATGCGCCTGTACGGTTTTGATTGTGCCCAACTATTGCTAAAACATGAGATGCAAGCATTTCAGCTAGATTCTTTTTTACTTTCTATAGACACTATTATAATATCAGACAGATTTGATAAAAAGTGTTTTGGCTATCGTAAGGTAAAAACCCGACATGTTTATTTGTGGCGTGGTCTTACAAGATGCTTTTGTTTTGAAAAGGATTTGAAACTTTAATAATCAATTTGAGTGTGGTTTTCTCATGCTGGTATTCCAAACTGACTCGGGTGTTATTTAACTATAATGCTCGGTTCAGACCGAGTATTATAGATTACAGGGAAGGATGCTAAGGAGCTCAGGAGACGAGCTGGATGGCGATACGTACTTCCGTACTTGTTTTAAATATTCTGCTGTGTTGATTAGCTGTGCATTAAGATTGTGAGGACAGGTTATGATTACTGTCCAGATGTGTGTTATGTATACTCTGATCATGTAATATATAAACAGATTTTATTTTGTGTAAAGATAATTTAATATTTATTATATTTTATTTCGCTGCGATGGTTAGATTCTGATGTTGTTTTCTATTTTCTTCTTCTACCTCTTCTTCTTTAACCCAAATGGTT
The DNA here is from genome assembly GCA_030765085.1 of Allium cepa. Taxonomy (NCBI): domain Eukaryota; kingdom Viridiplantae; phylum Streptophyta; class Magnoliopsida; order Asparagales; family Amaryllidaceae; genus Allium; species Allium cepa. The sequence goes on from CM060928.1 coordinate 597,187,049, forward strand.
CGTATTTCCGTTCATCTTGAGTTGATTGATGGAGAATATTGTCGACTCGAGGGGTACGAAACCATGGGTCGTTTCATTTGGTATCAAAGCGAAGGTTAAGCGAGAACCTTGGCTCTGGTGGGGACTACTCATTGAAAATAGAGTCTATAGTACTCTAGAATGAGTTTGAGCGTATAAATAGATATGAGCGCATACTTGTTAGTGAATATAAATTGTTTAATATTATGTTAACTTATTGGTTGAGTGGAATATGAATTCTGATTGAGTAAGTTGGCCACTATTCGAGAAGAGTTTATTAACACCTAACACGATAAAATTGACACGGTATTGTTTTAAAGGTGGGTGAATGAAATAATTTTACCCAAAATATATTTTGATATAAAAGAAATATTTTCTTAAATTGTTATATAACTTGGATGTTTGGATGATAATAGTTTAAACCAATAAGATTATAAAAATTGGAATGACATGTATAATCAAATGGAAAAAAATGGTATGAGCATAAATTATACAAATGAATTATAGTTAAAATTTGATTTAAGTCAAAATTGAAAATTTAAAACCCTAGAGATTTTGGAAGTGTTTTTCGAAATGTATTGAAGACAAATAATAGAATTATTGTTTTAGAAGTATTTCTGAAAGGAAATTATTTCAAATAAATTTTGGAAAGAGATATAGCATTGAACTCACTTCGGTCGATGGAAAATAATTTCGGTGATGACTGCGGCATCATCGATGTTCATTTTCGAGTTTCTAAGCAACGGTTTGCTGCCAAATTGATTTGTTCAGAAGAAAAAAAGTTTGCTTTTGAAATTTCAAAAGAAATTTGTTGGGGATAAAGACCAGGATTGGTTTAAAATTTTGAGAAGTGTGATTTTGAGATAATTTCAAAATGATTTGAAAACCAAAAGCCGGGTGTTTAAAATCTTGAAATCCTTATTTAGACAATTTAGAGATCATCAGGAGATGAGTTATAAACTTATAAATGGAAAATGATTTTGATGAGGAATATAGGTATTGGATTTTGGAATTAAAATTTAAAGGTGAAAATTAAAAATGAGGATTTAACTTGGATTAAGATTAAATTTTGAAATTTAATTGATGATTGGAAGAAATAAATTAGTAAATCTTGAATGTGATTGGAATAGGAAAACAAAAATTAAATTTGGATTGAGAAACAAAATTAATTAGAATTAAATTAACTTAAGCAAAATTAGTAATAATGAATTAGATTTGAATTAAGTTGAAATTGAATTGAAATAAATTGAGATGTAGATGATATTAAGTGAAAGTAGGTTCTTACTTAATTTAAATTCAAGTGGATTGAGTGGATTAAAGAGAATGGTATAATGTTAGATTTAACTGAAGTTAAGTTAAATAAAATTGAATTTAAAAAAATCCAGTTGAGTTATAGATAATATTGAATGGAATAAAATTCTTACTTAAATAAATAAGCATAAACTAAGTAAGTATTGAATTGAGATAAATAAGCTTTGGAAGCTTATAAAAGAATTGAAAAGAATTGAAAAGCATTGAAAAAAAATATAATCCCTAGTTAAAGTAAAGTGAAAATGTGATTGACTGTAAATGGATGGAGACGTATGAATATTATTAAGTGAGTAGCTTAGAAAAATGTAAAAAGGAGAATAAATAAGCCGAAATAAAAGCGTTGGTATTTTGAAAGAAAAAAACTCCAAACTTGAGATATAAAATAAGATTGAACTCAAAAAAAAATTAAATGGAGTGATTTTTTGAAGATAAAAATCAAATATTGAATTGCAAGTTGGAAGGGGCCTAATTTGAAATAAATGAGTTAATGGGATATGTTAATGGGGTTTAAATTGGTTAAATTAAAGGTTGAAATGTGAGTTAATAAAATTGGTTTGTGAATTAAAGTAAATGATAGAAATAGAACTTGAGTATAAATAATATTCATCGCATATTTTAAGTGGATTAATTATGATTTGAAATGTTGTCAAAATAAAATGGAATTGGATTATAATAGGAATGATTTGTGTTATAAATAAAATCCAATTCGAGTATAAATGAATTAAGCATGTGCATGGATATTATTTTGATAAATTGAGAAGGTGAATTAAAATAAAATGGACGGGCTAACTGAATTAAACGGAATTTGATTATATGAGAATCAAATTAAATGGAAGTGAACTTAAGTTTGAAATTGGCATAAATTAAAGTAAATTAACTTAAGTTTAAATTTTATAGAAGTTTGGCTTCGGGGAAGGGTGAAAGTTCAGTAAATAAAAGTTTGGGATAAATTAATTTGGAAAATGGTTATTGATATAAGCATTGAATGCAGTCAAGCTCAATGAAATGGTTTTAAAATGAAATCAATGCGGAGGAGAGATGAAATGCAAATGTATGGTTAGTGAATAAACTAGAAATGGAATGGAATTTAAAATAAAATGAGTTGGAATCAATTGGATGTTGATAAAAACCAAAATGGATGTTCTATTAGGTGAATATCGTTGAATTGCATATAATTAATTAGTCGTTCGACTTAAACGGAAGTAAATAAAAGTTCTATGGATTGGTAGAAGTAAATAAAATTGATTTTTGGAATCAATTGAAATAAATGTGAGTTGTTGGGTTAAAAATGAATCGAATGCAAGAAATTGAGTTGTAAACCATTAAAATTGAATGGAATGACACATGAATTGGTTGAAAGCAATTGAATTAGTTTTGAAATCATAAAATTGCTCATGGAAAGTTTTTGGCGCATGTTGCTTATGAAATGCATGTGCTTAGCTATTGACAGTAAGTGAAATGTTAATAAATTTCGTATATTTAGTACTTACACATTTGAATTGAGTAAGTACAGGTACCAGGAAGCCGTTTGGCTGGATTTGATCGCGCTAATTGCTAAAATAATAAGCCGCTTACTTAAGATACTGAATAGAGGTACGCCTACGTAATAAAAATAGGAAATATGAACTGTTTTTGTTTTTCCGACCATGTGAGTCGATGTATATATATTTATATCTCTTGTCAAATTGCAAAAGCTCCTCTGTACAAAGGAGACTCTGCCAAAATTTTCCGAAAATTTTGGGAGTCGGAAAATTTTTGAAAGTTTTTGTTAGCGACAAAACGATTTCAAATTGGAATTGAAATAAGAGATTTTGGAAATGGAAATTGAAACTAATTGTTTAGTTAGAACTAAAGGATTAGGAAAGTGAATTTGGGATTTTTGATTTCAGAGGTTAAATTGAAATTTGCTCGGCAAAGGCATGTATTTAAATTTCTATATGAAATTTGATGATTTTCTGGTCTAGCCACTTGGCTTTTGTTTTCTTTTGAAATCTGGGTGCCCGTAGAGGCATTTTGTAGTTGTACTGAGCTAGCCGCGCAAAGGAGACGCTGGCGAATTTTTTCAAAAATTTATAGAGTTAGAAAAATTTTGAGAAAGTTTTGATAATTTAAATTTGGATTTAAATTTAAATTTGAATAAGTGGAGTAAATAATGTTGTTGGAAACTATGGAAGGTTTTGGGAAGTTGGTTGAAGTAATTGTGGGTCTTTAATAAAAGATATGTTATGTCAAGTTGATAAAATTGTTTGCTTTTGGAAAATAGTAATGGGTATTGGATCATTCTTCATAACTAGAAATTTCGGGAACGAAATTCTTTTAAGGGGAAAATGGACGACTTGGAATTTTTGGATGTTTGAAATTGGAATATTTAATTGATTTCAAATATTTAAAAGTTAATTTTTAACTTGAATTCAAATATTATTATTATTTAGCAATTAAGTTATTGGATTTAATAAACCGAAATTGGATAAATTATTGAATCTTCAGTTTTAAGTCTGTTAAAAATAATTTGAAGGCTTGTAAAATTTATATTGATAGTACTGAAGATAGTAAAAGTGTTAAAATTGAATTTGGAAGTGTTTTGTTCGGCTTTGAAAATATATCGTTTAAATTGATATTTAGAAATAGCCTTCCGAGGCACAGTCTCAGATTTCGACGAAATCAGTTCCATTGGATCCGTAATATTGTATTATTATGGGATTTCAATTTTCGTAGCATTTGGAGTTGTTGTGTGAGCACACGGTAAGTAAACGCGTTGAAATTTATATCAAAGATTTAATATAATAACCAGGTCCAAAAAGCTATCTTCTCCAAATGATCGAATTAGGACTCGAAACCTTTTCCATTGCGTTCGAAATAAGGGTACAACATTATAAACGCCTAGCGGTATGTGCCTCGATAGGAAGTCAAAATTTCGTTTGTGTTTATCGAGATAATTTGAATTTGAATTTAATTAAATATATATTTATTTATTTAACCTAAGTCAACAGCAAGGATTCTCTCCCCAGCCTGCTTTCCTTCAACATCACAACTTTTTGCCTTCTCTGTAGTAGGCATTCAATAGACAAGAAATCATGTTCATCTTTTTCCCTCTGTGCAAAATCTTTTCAGCCGACTATGTTCTGAAGCAAGCCATTCTCCTAGTTTTTAAATCGCGTTCGTTTCCTTTCTTTCCCCATTCTCAAATCGAATTCGCAAAAGAAATAAAAATGGAGAAAACAAAATCTCCCTTCAAATTTAACCCTGTTCCCATTTTCTCATTTCTCAGATCAAATTAGTTAGAAAATATAACGAGAGATAACCGCGTTGAGCTGTGGCTCGATTTCAATCAGCATCGGAGGGGGAGGGTTTTGATTTTCGAGATGGTGGCTAGTGCGAGGAGAGCTCCACACGACTGTAGGCGAGTGCTTCGCGGGTTCGATGCCGCGTTCGAGTTTTTTTGAGATGGGCGTCGCGAAAAACTCGGGCTAGGGAAGATCAATTAGGCAGGAGGGGAACTCGCGATGGCATCGAGACCGGTTGTTCGATGAGTCTAAGGAAGTAGGGGAAGGCGATGCTTCTCGAGTGAAGGCGCAATGGTATAAATCACGATTTTCATTTGCGTGGGTTCGGTCGCGACGAGGAAGGGCGGCTGTTGCTCAGTGACGAGGGAAGAATATTTTCTTTTTGTTCTATTAATTTATATATATATATATATATATATATATATATATTGTACGGGAAAAACAGAGAAGTATATGAAAAAATATAATAGGAATTTTATTAGATAGGATGCAAATATAAACAGAAATATATATACATATATATAAGATTTGGGTAATTATTGGAACTTTAAAAAAATGTTATATAGAGTTTATAAAAAGTAGATTTTTAAAGTGTATAAAAGTTATTTCAAAAATCATAAAAATAAATAAATGAATATACATATATACCTATTTTTATTTGCTAGTTTAATTTTTTTTAAATATGGAGATTAATTTGTTTATTTAAACTTATTTAATTATTTTGGTAACTAGAAATTTATTTATTATAGAAAAATTAGTTTAAGTAAAAATTTTAGATTGAGGTAATATTTATTAAAAGGAAATTATTTGTTCGATTATCTTGAATATTAATAATCCGCATAAATATTTATACAAGGTCTGAAATCGTGAAGAAATTAGTCGAGATGGATCGGATTGCAAATTAAAAGTCAAAGGTGAGTTAATCTCACTCTTCTGGATTTTTATTTAAATTTAAACGGTTAAATTTAAATAATGGGTTGAATGATTGAATTGATTTGATGTGCTATATTATATATGGTATATATAGTATATATTGGAGTGATTGATTTCCCGCATTATATAGCGGATGAGACCTTATGCGCCGCATAATAGCGGATGATATTATATAAACCCATATACCGTGATATTCCACCTCGAAGTGGAATTGGTATTTTATTGTGCTAACATCTGTGGATGTAGAAAAACAGGCTAGAGGGATTCAACGGGATTCCTCAAAATATTTAGTATTGTTAAAATATTCTGTGACATAATTATTTGCTATCCTGTGATGAATTATACTGATAATTGGAAATGTTGGATACTATGGTTGATTTAAAATATTTCGATGAACTGAGTTATCAAAATCTATAGAAATGAGATTTCTGAAGAAAAAAAAAGTGAATTTTGAGTAAAATAATCATAGAAATTTGAATAAATTAAAAATGAATTGGAAAAGAATAAAAAGTGATTTTTGAATTCTGATAACTAAATTCCTAGTGCAGGAAATGAGATTTTGAATAAATTGGAATAAGTGATTTTATTTTTAAACTTAAGTGATGTTATTTCAAGAAATAAAGAATTTATTTTGAAATTAAAGGTTTGAATTTATTTGAAAGAATAAAGAAGAAATCTGGGAAAATATGAAATTGGTATTTTCAGTTAATAGATTTTAGATCATTATTAAGAAATAAAATATGAAGTTAATGGATTTGAAATAAATTGAGTAAGTAAAGGAATTTATTTCAAATGGAGTAATTTTGAAATCAATTTGGAAATTGATTTAAGTGATTGAAATTGGAAATTTAAAGGAGAATGTGACTATGAAACTTATAAACTGGGTTTATAAGGTGAGTAATATATCAGTGGATATTTGAAAGAAGAAATTCACGGTGGGAATTTATTAAAGAAATGGGTAAATTTGTTTAAAAATAAATAGTGATTTATTTTTAAAAGATGTGAAAGAGAAACGTATTGCCCTGGATAGCCAAGTACGTTTTCGAAACAAATTTATAAGTATAAGTTAAAAGTTAAAAGTTGTTTTAAAAAGTATGTTTTAGAAAATTTATTATTCTTAAATGTTTAAATTTTAAAAGTCTTTTTCAAATTTATTATAGTAGTAATTATTTGAAGGTGGCTTGGTACTATGTTTCTAAAAGAGAAAATTTTGGTTTTATATTTTATAAAGTAGCTTTATTTCAAATATTCTTAAAGTATATATTTTTGAATAAGGTATTAAAGTAGTTTTTATTTTAAATGGGTTAAAGTATATTTTATAATAAAGTGTTTATAAATTATTTTAAAAATCTAAAGTTTTTGTGCTTGGTGTTTTCAGTGGAAATAAATATTTGGAAATTTATTACATGAGAAGAGTATGGTTGAAAACTGATTTCAAAAGGGCTAAAAGTGGAAATATATCTTGCAAAGATATTTTGAGGATAATAAATAATTTGGGAGATTATTTATTGTTTGATGGTTGTTTGTGAATGTTGATTGATAGTTAAATAACCGACTATCAATATTGGCCAATGCACTGATCGTTTCGAAGAGACCGGGATCGGGATTTATTTCCTGAAAACCACTTCGATCTGGTTTGAACGTTTTCGTGTGGAAAACAAGAGTTTGGATTCGAAGGAGGAGCAATGAAGTGCAAGGGCTAGTCGCTAATAATCCTGAGGATGATTCCAAAATGGATGTAGTAGGAGTAGTGCCTTCAGTTCTGTTCGAACCCGCGACGGACTTGTATGGATGAATGCTTTCAGAGCGTCGTCAGGTGGACGGTGAGCATTTTAAGTGATATGTTCTAAAAGGTAACGCTTAGCCTCGAGCCTCATCAACCGGGAATGACTGAAAATCAAGGGTTATGCAGCAAAGTTAAGTGGGTAGCACCCATTAGGGTAAGGTCATCCCTGTCTAGATGTCCCTTTTTATTCGGCTTAGTGGTGCGGTTGCAGATCCCAACCGTAGGGTGATCTTACTCGGGATTATCCAGTAAGGGGTAGTCCCGGTCTTGTGTTGCAAGGGATTAGGAGTAATCCTCGGTACAGTGATCTAGGCCACGTACTGTGATAGGTGGTACCCCAGTGCCTAGTCATTAGTTGGAAATCCATTCTCCCTACGTGCCTGTACGGTTTTGATTGTGCCCAACTATTGCTGAAACGTGAGATGCAAGCATTTCAGCTAGATTATATTTTACTTTCAATAGACACTATTATAATATCAGAAGGATTTGATAAAAAGGGTTTTGGCTATCGTAAGGTAAAAACCTGACATGTTTATTTGTCGCGTGGTCTTACGAGATGCTTTTGTTTTCAAAAGGATTTGAAACTTTAATAATCAATTTGAGTGTGGTTTTCTCACATTGGTATTCCAGACTGACTCGGGTGTTATTTAACTATAATGCTCGGGTCAGACCCAGTATTAAAGATTACAGGAAAGGATGCTAAGGAGCTCAGGAGACAAGCTGGATGGTGATAGATACTTCCGTACTTCTAATTCTCAAGCTTCAAAAAGAGAATAAAATAAAGAACCGCAAGCTTCAAAAATCTAATTCTCAACATTTACTCAATAAAAAATCCAAAACCTATTTGTAAAAACTATTTTTTGCATTATCTTCAATCGATATACATTGGGGGGGTAAGGCATCATTTGGTGGTGATCGACTTTAATGTCGAGGCTTAGCGCGAGCTAGGGTTAGCTTTTAGGAGATGTGTAGTGAGAGATTTGCAGTATGGAGCTTGGATTCGTGTTCATATGGGGATTTGGCACTTGGGTGTTGAGTTTAAAGAAGGACGGTCGAGAATGGTGGAGCGCGACCTGTTTTTGTTGACGAGGAGGAGCAGGGTCACTTTTTGATTGGGTGGTTCGGTCTAGAATTTGTGGGGACCATTAGGAAGCTCGAGGGAAAAGGGAGTGGTTGGCAAAGGTCATAGGAGTTTTCATCGAGGGATGGGGGTTTTGGCCATGCGTGTATGCCTGGGGTTGGGCACAATCACTGGAAAACGTGAAAGAAAAAGGAAAGGGAAGAAGAAGTAGCAGTAGTAGGTCGGTCTTATTTTCATTTGGGCTTGGGCTGTTTTAAAAAAAGAGAAGAAAAAGGCAATGGAAGAAGAAGCAGCAGCGTGTTTGATTCTAAAATCTCACTTATTAGTTTGTCTTTGTTTTTCAATATGGGCCAGGCTAGGTTGTTTTTTTTAGGTAATAGATTTGTTAAGACTATATAATTTATTGTTTTAAGTAAAATCGTTAACTTGTAGATTAAATAAGTTGTTCATATTAGGTCCGTCTGAGACACGGTTAGTCGTAGTGATGTCATATCAACAATAGCTACAACTCGGAATCGAATTGGTTAAATTTAGAGCTTCTAGAAATTTTAGCTAAATTCGAACACATTCGAATTTAATCAAAACCAGAACGCGAAAGCATCAATAAAAATCAATGTGAGTTAATCTCACTCAATTTTGGATTACTAGTTAGTTTTAAAAAGTCAAAATTAATTGTTGGATGTCTGGCTGAATTTGATAATTATTATCAGTTTGGATGTTATTTATATATAGTATTATATATCGGTAGTTGGACGGATATTCCCGCATATATTTAGCGTATGAGACCCTATTGGGCCCGCGTAATAGAAGATGACCCTATATACTACGATATCCACCTCGTAGTGGGATTGGTATTTTTATGTTGTGCTGACATCCGTGGTTATAGAAAAACAGGTTGGAGGGATCCAACAGGACTCCTTAAAAATGTTGACTTAAATTTCATATGTATTGATATATGATTTGTTTAAGAAATCTATGATAAATTATTATGTGATTGAATTTATTGGATGCTATGGTATTACTGGACTAGATTTTGTTATTTTAAAATATCATAAATTTATATATTATGTTTGAAAAGAAATTAAAAAGGATTTTGGAAGTGAAGTATCCATGTTGAAATTTGGATTAATTAAACAAATTTGGTGGGATAAAATAAATGGTTGACTTTGTACTTGAATGTTCCGTGGTGTTAAAATAGAGATTTTAGAATAATGTAAATAAAAGGATTTTAAATAATTTAACTTAAGCGGTATTTGTTTAAGTGTAAAAAGGATTTTTAAAATTCGAGACTTTAAATAATTGGGAAAATAAAAGGGGATTTGAAAGATAAATATAAAAATTGATTATACTGGATCTTGAAATAAGATTTCTTAAATTACGAAATAGAAGAAAATTTGAGATTTGGTTGGTTGGAGTATAGCTTTGGGGTTATTTGAGGAATTGATTTATAAAAGGAATTTAATTTAGAAATCAATTTATAATGGATTTGAGTGATGTGAAACCGTTATAAACTAGAATTGAAAACTGTGAAATTTATAAAACAGTATTTATAAATAAAGTGAAGTGGTTATGAGTGGATAAATTAAAGTTATAAATTCATGGTGAGGATTTATAATGAGATGGGTAAATCGGCCTAAAAATAAATGATAGATTTATTTTTAGAAATGTGAAAAGGGGATTTACGAAATTAGGACGTAAATCAATTAGTGATAAATTGAGAGGGAATTATAAATGTTAGAATGATTATTTGTGTTGGGAAAAAATATATTTTATTGAGAAGTTGAGTTGTTTATAAAAGGAGGATTTTTAACTAGTAAATTTAAAATTGTTTAGCACCAAAATATCCTAGAAAATTAGTTATTTAAATATTTTAAAATTGTCAAAATGGATTATAAGTTTATAAATGAGTCCTGTAAATCGATTAGAACCTTGTTATTAAGTCAAAATTAATTATTGTTCCAAATTTATGTAATTATTTTAAAATTTTAAAGTATATTTAATTAGTAATTAAGTTTGTTTATAATTAGTTGATATTAAAGCAATTATTGTTTAAGAATTAATCGGTATTTATTATTTTAGAGGATAAATTATTCAATATTAATATTATTTTATATAATAACTTTTATAAAAGAGTATTTGCCTAAATTAAACTTGGAAAATTATTATAGAAATTTTATAAGTATTATTTTGAAAAATTATTTAATAAAGTTTTCGAAAAGTAATGGTATGTTTTCATGGCGAATCGAAAGCAGAGATTGCCTGCAGTTAAGTTTTGGATTTCTCTGTGATATAGACGTAATCTTAAGCTGTGAATCCATGGTTGACACCGCATGTTGCTTTCCATATTTATTTTAAAAGTTTTCTAATTTTTTTGGAAAGAATGGATAGTGAATGTACTTACTCCGATAAGATAAGTACATACCTTTTGATAAAGAGATTTAATTTATTAAAATTAAATAAAATGAGACTTAGCATTTTCAGTGGAAAATCAAATATTTGGTTGAATGATTGTTTATTTTATAGTTAAATAACCGACTATCAAATCTAGACCAAGAATATAACTTTCGGAATATTTAGAAGAAACACGGGGATTATGTGATACAGTTACTTTCGAGGTGCTATACTGTAAGTATAAACTCGTTTCGTTCTTTTAGGACGATGATAAGGAAATTCTCAACGTTTAGGAGGTAACCTCCAACCTTATTTTTGTCTTTTGATTCCTAAAGAACTGGGGTTGAATTTACCGAAAGTATCGAACGTTGTTTCGAAGAGATCGGAATCGGATAATTTTCCGAAAAACACTTCGATCCAATGAATACGATTTCAAAGTGAAGACAAGAGTATGAAATCGAAGATGGAGCAGTGAAGTGCAAGCAGTAAAGTGCAAGGACTAATCGCTACTAATCCTAAGGATAACGTCAAAATGAATGTAGTAGGAATAGTGCCTTCAGTTTTGTTCAGACCCAGAACGAATTTGTATGGATGAATACTATCAGTAAACTGTCATTGGAAGACAGTGAGCATTCCAACTATAAATTCCTTAAAAAGATAAACATAGCCTCAAGTCTCATCAACCGAGAATGACTGAAAATCAGGGGAGATGCAGCAAGGCTAAGTGGGTCGCAACCAATTCAGGTATGTTTATCACCTTTCAAGGTACCCTCGGATATTATTACTATGGTGCATGGAAGGAACTCGGAAAGAGTGGGAACACCCAGGGTGATAGCATATTCGATCTATCTAGGTTAGGGATAGCCCGGTCTTGTGTTGTAGGAGATCCCGGAGTGGTCCTTGGTACATTTTTCTAGATGTGTACTGTGATAGGTGGTTCCCTAGCGCCTAGTCATTTGTATGGAATCCATTCTCCAATACATGCCTTTACGGTTTTGGTTGTAGAGCCTAATATGCTGGAATTTAATTAATGTAACAATTTCAGCTATTTGAATAAGTATTTGTGCCTAGACACTATTATAATATTAGATGATTTTGATATAAAAATGGTTTTGGTTATCATGATGTAAAAACCTGTCGTGTTTATGTGTGGTATGGTCATACAAGATGCCTTTGTTTTTCAAAGGATTTGATAACTTTAATAATTTAAATTGAATGTGTTTTCTCACGCTTGTTTTCCAGACTGGTTCGGGTGTTATTTTATTATAATGCTCCAATCAGACCGAGTATTACATGTTTAGGATATGATGCTATAGAGCTCAGGAGACTAGCTGGATGATGAAGACATATCACATGTGCTTGATTATATTCCGCGGTGTATTGTACGCTGTATATTTAGTATTTGTGAGGACAAGTTATTATGACTGTCTGGTATTGTGTTATTGATCTGTGGTGCTTTGATGATGTAGTATTAAATAACAGCTGTAGTTCTTTTTGTATAAAGACATTTATTATCTATTATATATTTTTCCACTGCGATTGTGCGATTGTATATTATTATTTCTATTTTCTTCTTCTACCTCTTTCTTCTTTTGCCCTAATGATCTGGTATTTACGGCATTCGATTGCTTGGCATGTAATACAGTGAACGTATTAGTGTCGATTTTCAAGTGTCGAAATTCCTGGACCATCACACTTAGTATCAAGCTGAAGATTAAGCGAGAACCTTGGCTTTGATGGGGTAACTCATTGGAGATAGGGTCAGTAGCACACTAGAATGAGTTCGAGTGTATTAATAGATATGAGCGTGTATTTGTTAGTGAATATGAAATTGTTTTATGTTGTGTTGATTGATCTATTGAGTGGCTTATGGATTCTGGTCAATATGAGTAATTAATGTTATTGCTAGGGATCTCTAAACACTTGAACAGAGCAACTCGACATAGTATTATTTGAAATGGGGTAGATGAAATAATTTTACCAAGATTATTTCTATATATAAAGGAAAAAAAATTCAAAATTTTTACAGTTATATATGGTGTGCTTGGTAGTTAGGAAATAATAACGTTAAACCATTATCATTTGATGTTGTGGTGATTTAATAAGGGTTGATATTATAGTCAACAGTTAAAAAATAGTTTCATATAACAAAATGGAATTATATAAATTGATTTTGTAAATGTATAATGAAATGAAATTCCAGAGGAATATTTTAAATATGATATGGTTTATAAAAACGATATATAAAGGATCTAAAATTTAGGAATTTAATTTCCTGTTGGTTTTGAAATGTATTTCAAAGATTTTGGAAAAATATAGTGATATTATTTGGAAAATATTTATGAATTGAAATATTTTTAAAAAGTATTTTTAAAGGAAATAAAAGCACTGAATTCACTTTGATCGCTAGAAAATAATAACGACGATGATAGTGACGTTATCGGTGTTCATTTTCGAGTTTCTAAGGGATGGGTTGCTACCGTAATGATTTGCTGTTGGAGTCTTGTTTTGATAAACAAGTTTTTGATTTTAAGAAGCTTAAAATTTTTGGACCTGATATATGTCAGTGATATATATATATATATATATATATATATATATATATATATATATGATTTCAATGTGACCTTAAATACTTAGAACAAAATGTTTAAACTCTAGAATTTTGATTTCCATGTTTGTTGGAAATATGAAATAATAAGATTGAACTTAAAAAAAATCTAGAAAGAAAATTGAAATGAATTTACCTTAAGGTAAGTTAAATAGAGTGGGTAAAATTGAAGGTGAAAACAGAATGAAAGAGAAGTTAAATGAAAGTGATTATGATAATGGAATAAATTGGTAAAGTAAAATTGGAAGAAATTAGTGAATGGAATATAAAAGTTTAATAACTTATAAAATATGACATTTGATATGGAAATGAGGTTAAACTTAACTTAATTTAAATAAAGTGAATTTGAGAATTTAGCCTAAGTGGGCTAAATGAAATTACTATTGGAAATAGAATTTATTAGGACTGAATATAAATTAGTGGATGAACTAACTAAATTAATTAATAAGTTAAATGGAATTGAAATTAGAAAGATGAAATTGAAATTGATTTGTAAATGGAGAAATTGTTTGAAATGGAATTTTCTCAAACCGAAATGAACTAATGAAGGGGACTACTTAAATTAATTAGTAATTGAATATTGTTGATAAGATTCAATGTTTTAAATTGGAAGATAAATTGAGTTAAATGGAATTGAAATTGAATTTGAACATAAATGGATATAAACTTAAGTGCTGAAGAGGAAATAATTCTAAGAACAATTGTATAATGTCATAAATTGGACTCAAGAAAATTTTGATAAGGAAATTCTTAAGAGATAATTGACATTGGAAAATATGCAAAGTAAATATTTGAATCAGATCAAATAAAGTTAAATAACTAAATGTGGAAAATTGGAATTGAATGAAATAAAAGCGAATATAAATGAAATGAAGGTGAATGTGAAGTATAAATGTGAATAAAAATAATTTGATATAGCTAAGAAATCAATTGAAATAAATACGTATGTTATACATATATTGTTTATTCGTATCACAGTTTGATCCAGATTCGCGCACAGAATTTCGAGATAATTCATATCGATCCAAGTTAGGATTTTTCGCTCGATTTTCGACGACGAACACTGGATATGGGTGTTTGATTGATTCTGGAGATTATTTATCATAATATGTAGCTATGCAAGGAGAATGACAGTTTTTTTATCATGAAACCAGATCTGAGTCCGCATTAGAGAGTCGTGCGAACGATACTAGTTCGGAAGTGAAATTGTGTGATCGAGTGAGCGATCAGAGTTAATATTACGTACGAATGATATATGTACATCATATAAGTTATGGTGAAGTAAAGGATGGAAATTTGAAGATGCTGAATAAAATAATTTTGAATTGTATGATTGGATATTATTGGTAAGTAAGGTGAAGGTGATTAAAAGCAAAAGCTAAGTTGATGTCTTTGATTCCAGAAGTAAAATTTGATTGTCCAACAAAAAGGTACATGTTTAAATTGTGTTTGAAATTGATGATTTTATAGTTGAGCCACTTGGCTTTTGTTTTATTTTGATGATTTAAGCCCATAAAGGCGATTTGCAGTTGTTACGAGCTAGCCGCGCATAGGAGACGCTGGTGAAATTATTTTAAAATTTTGAAGAAATTTTTGATATATAAAAACTTCATTTTTGGTTATAATCTGGAATAATATTATTTGGAATTTATGGATGAATGTGAAAATTACTAAACATGGTAATGTAGTTTAATAAACTGATTTTGGAAAGATGTCTGAACTAATTGGGTAGGGAAAGCTAATGGGTTTTGGACCATTCTTCTGACCCTGGCAATTTTCGAGGACAAAATTCCTTTAATGGGGGAGGAATGTAACGACCTAGAATTTTATTTATTTGAAATACTTAAAAGTTAATTTTTAACTTGAATTTCAAATACAACGATTTATTGGATAAATTAATAAATAAAAATTTGTTAAAATATGGAATCTTGGGTTTTTAGCCTAATAAAAATAACTTAAAGGCTTATAAAATTTATATTAAAAATAATGAAGATAACAAAACTTTTTAAATTGAATTTAAATGTGATTTGTTCGGTTTTAAAAATATATTGTTTAGATTAACGTATATAAATAGCCATTCTGGGCACAATCTCAGAATTGGACGAAACAAGCTCCATTGGATCTGTAATAGTGTATAATTATCGAATTTCAAATTTTGTAGCTTTTGGAGTTATCGTTTGATCGTACGGGATATAAATGTGCTGGAATTAATATCGAAAATTCAATATAATAATTGTATTCAAAAGGTTATCTTCTTCATACGACCGAAATAGGACTTGAAACCTTTTTCATTTTATTCAAAATAGGGATATAACATAATGAACGCATAACGGCTTATCTCAATAGGAGTTCGAATAAATATCTAGACATTTGAAAGTTATATATATATGTATATATATGTGTGTGTGTGTATGTATATATGTATATATATATATGTATGTATATAAATATATATTCAAAAACGTCACTCAGCCGAAAATTTGAGTCAAACTCAATCTTGTCCGTGCAAACTAGGATTGTGACATTTCCTCTCCTACACGCCACCCCCTTCTTTTTGAATTCGCATATCCCCTTTTCTTCCTTTCCAATTCGAAGCTCAAAAGAAAAAAAATAAAGAACTGCAAGCTTTAAAAATCTAATCTCAACTTTTACTCAATAAAAGAAATCCAAAACCTATTTCTAAAATCTAGTTTTTTCATAATCTTCAATCTGATATACATTTGGGGGGTGCGACATTATTTGGTGATGAACGATTTTAATGTCGAGAGCTTGGTGCGAGCTATGGTTAGCTTTTAGGAGGTGTATGGTGAGCGATTTGCAGTATGGGGCTTGGATTCGTGTTCGTATGGGGATTTGGCACTTGGGTACTGAGTTTGAAGAGGGGCGGTCGAGAATGGTGGAACGCGACCTGTTTGTGTTGACGAGGAGGAGCAGGGTTCGCTTTTTGATTGGGTGGTTCGGCCTTGAATTTATGGGTACCATTGGGAAGCTCGAGCGATGAGTGAGTGATTGGCGAAGGTTGCAGGAGTTTTCATTGAGGGATGGGGTTTTTTGGCCATGCTTGTACACCAGGGAGTTGTGCACGATCATTGGAAAATGCAAAAGCAAAAGGAAAGGGAAGAAGTAGTAGCAATAGTGGGTCGGTCTTATTTTCATTTGGGCTTAGGCGGTTATAACAAAAAAAGAAATGGAAGAAGCAGCGACATGTTTGATACTCAAATCTCACTTATCGGGATGTCTTTGTTTTTCAATATGGGTCGGGATTGGTTTTTTTTTGGGTAAGAGATTAGTTAAGAGTATATATTTAATGTTTTGAGTAAAATCGTTAACTTGTAGATTAAATAAGTTGTTCATATTAGGTTCGTTTGAGATGCAGTCGGTCGTAGTGAAGTCGTATCAACGATAGCTACATTTCGAAATCGAATTGGTTAAATTTAGAGCTTTTGGAAATTTTATCATAATTCGAACACATTCGAATTATATCGGAACTAGAACACGAAAGCGTCGATAAAAATCAACGTGAGATAATCTCGCTAAATTTTAGATTAAAAGTTAAAATTAATTATTGGATGTTTGTTTGAATTTGATAATTTTTATCAGTTTGGATGTTATTTTTTACATAGTATATATATTGGTAGTTGGATTGATATTCCCGCAAATATTTAGCAGATGAGACCATATGCGCCCCACATGATAGCGGATGACCCTATATAGTGCGATATCCTCCTTGAAGTGAGATTGGTATTTTTATGTTGTGATAACATCTGTGGTTGCAGAAAAACAGGTTGGAGGGATCCAACTGGACTCCTCAAAAATGTTGAATTAAATTTCATATGTACTAATATATGATTTGTTTGAGAAATTTTTGATAGATTATTGTGTGATTGAATTTATTGGATGCTATGGTATTACTGGACTAGATTTTGGTATTTTAAAATATCATAAATTTGTATTTTGAGTTTAAAAAGAAATTAAAAGGAATTTGGAAGTGAAGTATTTATATTGAAATTTTGATTAATTAAAGAAATTTAGTGGGATAAAATAAGTGGTTGACTTTGTACTTGAATGTCCCGTGGTGTTAAAATAAATTTTTTGGAATAATGTAAATAAAAGGATTTTAAATAATAAAACTTAAGCGATATTTGTTTAAGTGTAAAAAGGATTTTATAAATCGAGATTTTAGGTAATTGGGAGAATAAAAAAGGGATTTGGAAAATAAATATAAAAATTGATTATGCTGGATCTTGAAATAAGATTTCTTAAATTATGAAATAGATGAAAATTTGAGATTTGGTTGGTTGGAGTACAGTTTTGGGGTTATTTGATGAATCGATTTATAAAAGGATTCAATTTAGAAATCAATTTATAATGGATTTAAGTGATGTGAAACTCTTGTAAACTAGAATTGAAAACTGTGAAATTAATAAAACAGTGTTTATAAATAAAATGAAGTGGCTATCAGTGGATAAATTGAAGTTATAAATTCATGGCGAGAATTTATAATAAGATGGGTAAATCGGTTTAAAAATAAATGATAGACTTATCTTTAGAAATGCGAAAGGGGGATTCACGAATTGGGACGTAAATCAATTAGTGATAAATTGAGAGAGATTTATATACGTTAGACTGGTTATATTGGAGTTGGGAAAAAAATATTTTATCGAGAAGATGAGTTGTTTATAAAAGGTTTTTTTAACTATTAAACTAGGTAAATTTAAAAATGTTTATCATAAAATTATCTCAGAAATTAGCTATTTAAATATTTTGAAATTGTCATAATGGATTGTAAGTTTATAAATGAGTCTTATAAATCGATTAGAGTCATATTATTAGATAAAAATTAATTATTGTTTCAAAGTTATGTAATTATTTCAAATATTTAAAGTATATTTAATTATTAATTAAGTTAGGCTATAATTAGTTGATATTAAAGTAACTATTTTTAGAATTAATTAGCATTTATTATTTTAAAGGGTACATTATTCAGTATCAATATTATTTTATATAATAACTTTTATAAAAGAGTATTTGACTAAATTAAACTTGAAAAATTATTATAGAAATTTTATAAGTATTATTTTGAAAAATTATTTAATAAAGTTTTCGAAAAGTAATAGTATATTTCCATGGCGAATCGGAAGCAAAGATTGCATGCAGTTAAGTTTTAGATTTCTTTGGAATAGAGACGTAATCATTGAGAAGTGAATCCATGTTTGATATCGCATGTTGCTTTCCGTATTTATTTTAAAAAGTTTTCTAATATTTTTTGAAAGAATGGATAGTGAACGTACTTATTCCGATAAGATAAGTACATTCGTTTTGATAAAGAGATTTAATTTATTAAAATTAAATAAAATGAGACTTAGCGTTTTCAGTGGATAATGAAATATTTGGTCGAATGATTGTTTATTTTATAGTTAAATAACCGACTATCAAATTTGAACCAAAAATATAACTTTAGGTATACCTAGAAGAAACACGGGGATTATGTGATACAACTACCGTTTGAGATGCTACACTGTACATATAAACTCGTTTCGTCCATTTAGGATGATGATAAGAAAACCCATCCACTAACGGTTAGGAAGTGATCTATGATCTTATTTTTGTCTGTTTATTTCCTAAAGAACCGGGATTGAGTTCATCGGAAATATCGAACATTGTTTTGAAGAAACCGGGATCGGATAAGTTATCCGAAAACCACTTCGATCCAACGAATACGATTTCAAAGTGAAGACAAGAGTATGAAATCGAAATTGGAGCAGTGAAGTGCAAGGTCTAATCGCTACTAATCCTGAGGATGATTCTAAAATGGATGCAGTAGGAATAGTGCCTTCTGTTTCGTTCAGATGCAGAATGCTATCAGTACATTGTCATTGGAGGACAGTGAGCATTCCAAGTATGAATTACTTAAAAAGGTAATCGTAGCCTCAAGCCTCATCAACCGGGAATGACTGAAAATTAGGGGAGATGCAGCAAGGCTAAGTGGGTCGCACCTAATTAGGGTATGTTTATCACCTTTCTAGATACCCTCGGATATTATCACTACTGTAACGACCCGTAAATTTTTGACCATTAAATTTGTTAATTTAATAAGATTTTGATAATTTAATAGTGAAGAAATAAAAATCTGTAATTTAATAATGAAATGAACACTAAAATAAAGTATAAGGATGTTAATGTAAGTTTATTATTAACAATGTGTATGAAACTCTAATTAATTGTAATAGTATAAAATGTTTACTTGGCTATAAATTGAATATAAGGGAACAAGTGTAAATATTTAAATCGTTAATAATAATTGAAGAAAATTTGGGTTATGAAACAAATGGTAACATTTGTTGTAAGTAATAAACTCATAAAGGTAATATAAAGGCAAACAGTGACAATTATTTTAAGATACCTGTTTATATAGTTGAATTGAAATTGGAAATCAACTGAAATTAAATGAAATTAAATATTTAAATACTACGTGAATGGAAATTTAGATGAAATTGGGAAATATTAATGTGCTAAAAGATAAACCAATGTTAATTACACCCTTATTGTAACAAAAAACGTGAATAACAAGGTTTAAAGGTTAATAAATTGAATTTGGAATTTTAATTTATAATTTCTGAGTTTAATGAAATTGAAATTAAACACTGAAATTGATGGATTAATCAACTTTAAATTGACATAATTTTTTTTAAATTATTGAAATTGTTTAAGAAATCAAAAATGATAAAGATTGCTAATTACAGAATTGAAATTGAAAATTTGATTTAATTAATTAATTATTAATTTAATTAATTAATGTAAAAACAGCCATTTTGGCCACTGACTCTGATTTCGACGAAACCAGTTTCGTCGGATCCGTAACGTTGAATTATTGTACGATTTCATGTTTCGTAGCGATCGGACTTGTCGTTTGGTCGTACGGGCTCAAAACGCCTGAACATCAATGAAATTGAAACGATTGAAATCAATTAGAAATAACTTGATTTTAGCATAATTTTTTCATACGATGGAATTTGGACTTGAAACCTATTCCATTGATTTTTAAATATTTTAAAAAATCTATTTTGATATATGGGTTGACCCAATTTCGTTCCGGAGTCGAAACGGGCTTTTCGGACCATTTATTGTTCAACTTTCGATCCAAATCAATCCGGTCCATTCTAGTTTCAGCTTTGCATATATATACCTCATTATAAATCCTAGTCTATTTATTATGTTCATTCTTTCATACGTATAATTCCAATTGCTCCTCTTTCTCAATGGCTGACAAAACAAAAATTTCCAATAGCAATTTCAAATCAAATTCAAAGCCAAAATTTCAAACTCCTCAAATACTATCAAATTTTATATCACTCTGAAGCTCTTGAAGAGCGTAATCTTCTAGTGTGATTCGTTTTTCAAATCGATACAACATTTGCCCAGAATTCGCGAATTAATTCTGGCCGTTAATATCGGATTCTGGACGATCCAACGGCGGATCTACAGCCAATCGACGATCAAGTAGAGCCGTTGCGGAGGTGGTATGGAGCATGGCATGGGATAATGGTCGTTTGCTGTAGATCGGTCAGAATTCACCAGAAATTGGTGATTAGCGGTCGACTTTTGATCTTGGCCTGGGGACGCGTGGCAGCGTTAGGGAGGATCGGTCGATAGGCATTGGAGTGGCGTAAAGTGGCCTTCGTGGCAGCGTGCTTGGATCTGGGTCAAAGTGTCTCGTGGCGGCGATCTTTTTGGGCGAGACGTCGCGGCTGGAAACATGAATGGGTCGCCATTTCTATGGTTACGCATGCGTTAGGGTTCAGGAGGAAGAAATGGGCGACATGGCCGCTCCGGATTGGGTGGGTTCTTTTTTTAATTTTATTTTCTTTAAATTTTGATTTAAGTGCTCTGATGTTAGTAACTTTCACATACGATATCCGATTTACACACAGTTTCTTTTTTTAGGATCGTTTTCGAATTCCGGACAATTTGGCACTAGTTTGGACGAATTCTGGGACTGTTCAAATTTTGGGTTTAAATTGGATTTAAATTCAATTTAAATTCAAAAGGTGAGTGATTTAACTCACTCACAACTTCTAAAATTTATTATATTTGTTAAATTGACTTATTATGTGATTAGAAACTTATTTATGACTGTTCGGCCTATTTTGAATCATCTCCTCAGTTTATTTGAATTTATTTGGATAAAATAGTTATTTAACTTATTGTTGAATAAAAACTGCCAGTAAATACCTGTTATTTATTATCTGTTCTATATTGGTGTTATTGTTTTAATTGGATGATGATTGTAATAAATGTTTGATGATTGATATTGGATGAATGAATGTTGTAATTTATATTTTTATAAACTACAAGTTGTTACGGATTTTTATTTTTGGGGATTGCGGTTTGAAATTGTAATGACCCTAAAATAAAAATAAAATAAAAGATGCATCAAAACAGAAAAAGCTTGTTAGTAAATAAAAATGTGCATAGGAGTTTCTGTTTGATAAAGATGCAAGGAGCTAAGGTGATCAAAAATTGGGACTTAAAACAAATATAGTTCCATGTCTAAACAATTATATAAGCACATGTATTTAATATATAGGGAAATTTTCTATTTAATTTAAAAAGCAAAATACAATGGAGTTTTATGAAGTTTCAAATGACTTATATAATCATGCTGCCAGAAAAGAAAATAAATAATCTTGTGTGTGTATAATTTTTATCACATAGATATGTAAAAAGGAGTTGCTGTTTTAAAGGGAGGAATAAAAACAATATAGTATGAATAATTTTTACATCACCTAAATATATATGACAGTGTACATGATTGTATAAGAAAAGAAGGCTAAGTAGAAAATGCAAAAAGATTAAAGTTTCTTTAAAAACTGAGCAGAAAATAAAATAAGCAAAGGTCACATGCATATGGCATGAATAGAATGAGATCATGGAAATAGCATGCAGTAATTAAAGTGCTGGAATCCCGAAATAACTACTAAAGGAAATCAGATGAGTGTAATTCCAATTGAGGACCATACATAAGTATAATCTGTGCATGAAAAATGAAGGGGTATCAAAGGAATTACCCATTTCCTTAAACCCTAAAATAGCTTTATAAAACCTGTACACCATCATGACCATCATCATCTCAGAAAAAAAAAAGATAAAACAAAAATAAAATAGGAGAAATATGGGTAAGTAGCTCTGAAGGGATTTGCTGTATGGAGGAGCAAGATAGTAAAAGAAAATACTAGGTGAGCATTAATCTATTTTATGCAATGGCATTAAGTCCTCTGGTAGGCAGCCTAAAGTATTATAAGAATTTTTTAAATCTTTGAAATGGTTTGATATGGATGAAATGGATGTTTGTTGTGCATTTTTGTTTGGAGTTTTGTATGACAGTTTTTTTTTCAAGTTAAAATGGTTTGAGCATTTTTTTCTCTATTCTTACTATTGTCAAGTATGGATTTAAATTATTTAGGACATAGGCAGCAAGATAGAAATCTGGCTCATGTTTATTTTCTAAATAATAAGGCAGGAGGATTTCTGAGTTTTTGGTGAATTTTCTTAACAAACACCTCTGTCCATATTTTTACAATAATATAGTAGGATCATGATGCTTAAATTATTTTGGAAAGCCCACAAACCTGTTGTAAATATCTGTAGTAAGAAAATTAAATGGATAACAAAGGATTGTACTAGAAAGTATTTATGTTTTTCTGAAACATGAATGGGTTGGAGATTTTATGAGTAAACTCATAAACAGGTGCTTAATGAATTAAGTAGAAAACTGGAGGGGGAACTTATTAAATTAATAAACCCTATGAATAAATGAAAGAAAGTTAAATTGGTCATTTGGGGTTAGTCAATGATCTGCTTGCTTCAGGTGGGAGGAAGTATATGCATGGTGCAAGTGCACCCTGAGGCCTTTGTGTGTTGGAATAAATAAAACAATCTGGGTGATTCCTTCACAATGCATACTTGTGTTCATTTGACAGGGGGATTTAGACCATAAAATAAAATGGGGTATGAGATTTAAATCTCTGGGTTATAAATATCTGGACAGGGATATAAATTAAACAAGTTTAATATGATGACCTGATTGAAATATTGGGAGAAATTGGGAGAACAAAACCTGGGTATATTTATGTAAAAAAAAATGAAGTTATGAATGATGCATGGCTTGCTGAACATTTGTTGAATTGATGCATTGCTTGTTGGTTACTTGTTGAATGAATGTTTGAATCCTTGAAGTTATCTGGCAATTTTTACTGGTGTGCATAGTTCACAAACTGCTAGATTATGCAAGTGTTATAAGTTCATAAGATTTGTAAACATGTGTATAAAATTTATTAATGTTCATACCAGTGTAAACTGACCCTTTTGGTTGCCTTTGCAATCATCTGGGTGTCTCAATTAAATGGGGCAGCTCAGTGAATTGCATGCAGGTAATTAAGGTTGACTTGATGGATGAAGGAGGCATTAGCTGCTAGTATAAATAAGAGAAACTTTGCTTTGTATTTGCAGATGCTTGTAGTAAATGATCTGGTTATCATTTGTAGTTAAAGTAAATTGTAAGGAGATTTTTCTGAGTGCTTGGATTATGACATGTATTTAGCTAAACCTTTGTTGAATGATTTCTAATGGCAAGTAATTAGTTGATGTTCTTATAAATGTCTGGTCATCTTTTTTGGAACTGAGAAAACTGATATAACATATCAGTATGATATGTGTGCATGTTAGCCCCTGTTTTCTTTGGTTTGAAATTATTTTGTGATTTAATGATGGCAATTAAAAACAGTCAAGTATAACTGATTTTCAGAAAACAAAACAAGCTTGCAAGTTTTGAATAAGATGGTTATGCATGGCCTGTAATAGATATTGGTTGATGCATAATCTCTGAGAAAATGTATGACCCATATATATGCATTTGATTTCAAAATAAAAAGGGTTTTAAAAAGGAAATGGACTTGGAAATATTTGTGTTTTGTGTTGAAAGCCTGAGAAAGTAAATTCTCAGAAAAACTTTTATATGATAGAAGCAAACTTGTGATAGGAAAAGTGTTTGTAGAAATTGTTTACATAAGAAATATGGTTTTGAAAGTTGTAAGTATGGGAACATGACCGGCCTAGATGGTTAAGGGTCAAACCCTTATAGCCTGGAATCACTTCACCACAGTTCATGTTGTGCAAGTGTCTCCAGCTCGAAGAAAATGATATAAAAACTCCAAGTTTTTGAAATACAAACTCCAAGCTTACCAGTTTGCATTTCCAACCTGTCTGAAAAATGCAGTGCAATTATAGTTGTTCAACCTGAAATGAAAATGTGATTGGGAAATCAGTTTTGTATGTTCATGTTAGCAACTATACTTCTCTAAAGTAACTTCACCCAAAACTCAGTTGCACTTTTAGAATAACACTTAAATACTACTTTAGGTGATAACAGACATATATAGGCAGAAAGAGTAGTAAATTAAGAAAAGAAAATGCAAAGGTGCACTATACTTTGCACTACCAACCCATATGCATTGTGCCTGTTGTAAATTTCATCTCATACAAAACAAAAGAAGCAAACATATCATCAAATATGTAGAGCTATTTTAAGGTGAATCATGAACTGATATAATTATATTGGTCATCCTGGATCTTGGGAAAAGAATCTATGAACTTTCTAAATATTCAAACTTAACATTATGGGATTTAATTATATATTCATTTTGTAAAAAAAAAATCTATGTGTAAAAATTAAAGGGGTCACCACAGTTGGTATCAGAGCTATGTTTTAAATAACATAGTAAACATTATTGTATGCATATGGATGATTGAATGCATTGATTGAATTCTTGGGGTTGGATGCTTTTGTATGACTGAATGAAATGTATGCTTGAGATACATGTACAGAGTACACCTAAATAAAATAAATAAACAAAGTAAAGATACTAAAAATAATAGGGGTAAATAAACAAACTTAAAAATTATATCTATAGCATTATGGTAGGACCAAGACATCACACAGGTGCAGGACCATCACGTGAGCTACCTATGATAAGCATGGAGGATTTTATGAGGGCTTTGAGGGATGGAATGGCACCAAGGCAAGACAATCCTCATGAGGAGCTCTCCAAACTGCTTAAGACTTGTACCAATTTGGGTGGAAAGGATTTTGAAGGCACTGAAGGAGCTATGGGTGTTCAAATGTGGATAAGGACTATGGAGATGGTCTTTACAGATATGCAAATCAGTGACCAAAGGAAAAGACAAATAGCTTCAAGGAAATTGAAGGGGGTTGCACTGGATTGGTGGGAGGTTGTGATAGTAGGAAGGCCAGAGAATAACATTACTTGGAATGATTTCAAGGACATGCTTGAGGCCAGATTTATCCCAGCATCTGCCAAAGCCACACTGCTTGAAGACTTTATTAGGTTAAGGCAAGGAGGCATAAGTGTAAATGAGTACACTCAGAAGTTTGAAGCATTGTCCAAATATGGAATGGTGTTGATAGGGAATGCAGAAGCAAAGAATGCAAGATACATTCAAGGCTTGAACCCCAATCTATCCAGGGCAATGTTGCCATACAAAGATAAAACCTTTGATCAAGTGATTGATCTAACTCTCTCCTTTGAGTAACATGATACCACAAGAGAGAAATTCAGGAACATGAAGCTCAATAAGAAGAAGGGAGGTCAGAACAAAGTGCAACCTTATGACAAGAGAAATGCAAGTAAAGGAGTTAAGAAAGGGGAAGGAGCAATAGCACCTAAAAGCAAGAAATTCACTCATTGTTTTAATTGTGGGAAAGCTGGACATTACAGTAACCAATGCCCTGACCCTAAAATACCTAAAGGAAGCTGCTATAACTGTGGGAAGATAGGACATTTAAAGAAGGACTGCACAGAGACTCATAAGAAAACAGCAAGGGTAGGAGCTTTGGCAACAAACACCACTGGAAATGTTGGGCAACTTGAAGGTATAATTCTAATCAATACCCAACCAATATCAGTAGTATATGACACTGGTGCCTCACATTCACTAATATCTTTGGAAATTGTAAAGAAGTTAGCACTTGCTTGTGTTTCTATTGAACAACCCTTAACTGTACACAGCCCCATAGGGAGTCATTGTATATTAGGGATGAAGTGTATGGGTCTGAAATTAATCATAGGGGGTTATGGCTTTGATTCAGATCTATATACTTTAAATTATCCTGGTATTGGGATTATTTTGGGGGTAGATTGGTTAATGAAAAATAAAGCAATTTTAAATTTAGAAAACCTTACTATTTCTTTGGAGACAAATGAAGGCAAAAGAATTACAGTTCTAAGTGAAATAGCAAAGAACACATGTTTTAATAAAATTTGGAGTATAAACGAAATTCAAAAGGAATTAAAAATAGAGGAAATTCCAGTAGTTAATGAATACATAGATGTGTTTGGAGAGGTGAGAGGAATTCCTCAGAATAGACCAGTTGAATTCAAAATAAAGTTAATGCCAGGAACAAATCCAATCATTAAGAAGCCTTATAGGATGGGTCCAAAAGAGTTAGTAGAATTAAAACATCAACTAGAAGAATTAGAAGAGAAAGGATTCATAAGATCAAGTAGTTCCAGTTGGGGTTCCCCAGTGCTCTTTGTCAAGAAGCATGATGGAACAATGAGGTTGTGTGTAGACTATAGGGATTTAAACAAGGTAACCATTAAAAATAAGTACCCACTGCCTAGAATAGATGATCTATTTGATCAATTGCATGGAGCTAAAATATTTTCAAGGTTAGATTTAGCCTCTGGATTTCACCAAATGAAAGTTGTAGAGGAAAGCATTGAGTACACAGCCTTTAACACAAGGTATGGCCTATATGAATTTTTAGTAATGCCATTTGGCTTGACCAATGCTCCCTCCTATTTTCTAGATTTGATGAATAGAATTTTTAGAGACTTTTTGGATAAATTTGTTCTAGTATTTATAGATGATATATTAATTTACTCAAAGACAGAAAATGATCATGCTATGCATCTACACCTAGTATTATCCAGACTTAGAGAACATGAATTAAAAGCCAAGTATTCAAAATGTTCATTTTGGCAACATGAAGTAAAATTCTTAGGACACATAGTTTCACAGCAAGGGGTAAGTGTGGATCCAAGCAAAGTGATTGCAGTTCAATCATGGAGTAGAACCAGAACAGTGACTGAGGTGAGATCATTCTTGGGATTGGCAGGGTACTATAGAAGGTTCATCAAGGATTTTTCAAGAACAGCCACACCAATGACCAAGTTGACAAAGAAGAACCAACCATATGTGTGGACTGAGCAGTGTGAACAAGCTTTTGAGAAATTGAAACAAGCACTAGTGGAAGCTCCTGTCTTGCAAATCCCAGAAGCAAATGAAGGAATGGTTGTATATACTGATGTTGGTGGGGCTGGGTTAGGTGCAGTGCTTATGCAACATGGCAAGGTAGTGGCATATGCATCAAGACAGCTTAAACCCAATGAAACCAAATATGCAACTCATGATCTAGAATTAGCTGCAATAGTGTTTGCATTAAAACTTTGGAGGCATTATTTGCTTGGAGCAAAATTTGAATTATTTACAGATCATCAAGCATTGAAGTATTTATTTTCTCAAAAAGATTTGAATATGAGACAAGCAAGGTGGATGGAATTTCTAGCTGCATATGATCTAGATATTTTGTACATCCCTGGAAAAGCCAATAGGGTGGCAGATGCCTTGAGTAGGCATCAAGTTAGGTTAGCAAGTCTAATAATTGATGAATTTAAAAACCTTGTAATGCTTAGGGAGGCAGATATATATAGCAAGAATGAAATGAATTTTAGAGAGCATGATGACATGGTAGAATATGGTACACTAGGATTGATTACAGCAAAATCTAATCTAGTGGAGAAAATTGGTGGCATGCAAGACCAAGATAAAAATTTGAAGGAGAAGAAGGAAATGTTACTTAGCAACATTGAGTTGGAAAATTTTAAAATAGATCACAAGGGGTATTTGAGGAAGAATGAGAAGTTGTGTGTACCAGACATTGCAGTGTTGAAGGAAGAAATCATGAATGAGCATCACAAAACCAGGTACACCATACACCCTGGTGGTACTAAAATGTATCATGATTTAAAAAGAAGCTACTGGTGGCCAGGAATGAAACAAGCAGTGGCAAGATATGTGGCAAAGTGTTTCACCTGTCAGCAAATTAAAGCAGATCACCAAAAGCCTTCTGGCATGTTGCAACCTTTGGAGGTACCTCAGTGGAAATGGGAAAGTATTTCCATGGATTTTGTGGATGGTTTGCCTAGAACTAAGAAAGGCAATGATAGTATATGGGTAATTGTTGATAGACTAACCAAATCAGCTCACTTTGTCCCTGTCAAGTCAGATAGAAATGCAACTAGGCTTGCATAATTATTTATTAAGGAAGTGGTAAGGCTACATGGTATACCCAAGACCATTGTAAGTGATAGAGACACTTTGTTCACCTCAAGATTTTGGGAAAGCTTCCAAGAAGTAATGGGAACTCAACTATGCTTAAGCACTGCCTACCATCCTCAAAGTGATGGGCAGACAGAGATAGTAAACAAAATATTGGAGGATTTGTTAAGAGCATGTGTGCTAGACTTTGGGGGTAATTGGGAGGATCACATTCATTTGGCAGAGTTCACATATAACAATAGCTACCAGTCAACAATAGGAATGGCTCCCTTTGAAGCCTTGTATGGGAGACCCTGCATATCTCCTGCCTGTTGGTTGGATATGGGAGAGGGTATACTACTAGGACCAGATCATGTTAAAGAAACTTCCAACATGATTGAGTTAATTAGACATAGGATGAAGACAGCACAATCAAGACAAAAGTCTTATGCAGATAAAAGGAGAAAGCCAGTGGAGTTTAAGGTAGGAGAGTATGTTTTTCTGAAGGTATCACCAATGAGGAAGGTGTTCAGGTTTGGGAAATCTGGTAAGTTATCACCAAGATTTGTAGGACCATATGAAATTATGCAGAGAATTGGTACTATGGCCTACAAACTTAAGTTACCTGAGGAGTTGAGTGGTGTGCATCCAGTGTTTCATGTTTCTCAATTGAGAAAATGGGTGCATGATGAAGGAGCAATTCTGGAGTCACCTACTCAAATTCAAATCCAAAAGAATCTGGTCTATGCAAATGAACCAGTAGGGATAATTGCCAAGGAGGAGAAAAAGTTGAGGAACAAGGTGATCAAACTAGTAAAAATTCAATGGAGCTTGGACACCAATGATTGTATATGGGAGGTGGAGGACAAATGAGGGCTAAATACCCCAATTTGTTTACTGATGGAGAGGTATGTTTAAGTAGTTTATGATGATTTTCTGAATATTCTTATGCATTGCTTGCTTTCATAAAATGTGAGTATGGGGTTATGGAATTAAAACAGACTATGGATTAGTATTTTTGTTTGGAGAAATTAAAAGAAATTATGGGGAACATAATTCCTTTAAGGGGGAGGGTATGTAATGACCCTAAAATAAAAATAAAATAAAAGATGCATCAAAATAGAAAAAGCTTGTTAGTAAATAAAAATGTGCATAGGAGTTTCTGTTTGATAAAGATGCAAGGAGCTAAGGTGATCAAAAATTGGGACTTAAAACAAATATAGTTCCATGTCTAAACAATTATATAAGCACATGTATTTAATATATAAGGAAATTTTCTATTTAGTTTAAAAAGCAAAATACAATGGAGTTTTATGAAGTTTCAAATGACTTATATAATCATGCTGCCAGAAAAGAAAATAAATAATCTTGTGTGTGTATAATTTTTATCACATAGATATGTAAAAAAGAGTTGCTGTTTTAAAGGGAGGAATAAAAACAATATAGTATGAATAATTTTTACATCACCTAAATATATATATGACAGTGTACATGATTGTATAAGAAAAGAAGGCTAAGTAGAAAATGCAAAAAGATTAAAGTTTCTTTAAAAACTGAGCAGAAAATAAAATAAGCAAAGGTCACATGCATATGGCATGAATAGAATGAGATCATGGAAATAGCATGCAGTAATTAAAGTGCTGGAATCCCGAAATAACTACTAAAGAAAATCAGATGAGTGTAATTCCAATTGAGGACCATACATAAGTATAATCTGTGCATGAAAAATAAAGGGGTATCAAAGGAATTACCCATTTCCTTAAACCCTAAAATAGCTTTATAAAACCTGTACACCATCATGACCATCATCATCTCAGAAAAAAAAAGATAAAACAAAAATAAAATAGGAGAAATATGGGTAAGTAGCTCTGAAGGGATTTGCTGTGTGGAGGAGCAAGATAGTAAAAGAAAATACTAGGTGAGCATTAATCTATTTTATGCAATGGCATTAAGTCCTCTGGTAGCCATCCTAAAGTATTATAAGAATTATTTAAATCTTTGAAATGGTTTGATATGGATGAAATGGATGTTTGTTGTGCATTTCTGTTTGGAGTTTTGTATGACAGTTTTTTTTTCCAAGTTAAAATGGATTGAGCATTTTTTTTTATTCTGTTCTTACTATTGTCAAGTATGGATTTAAATTATTTAGGACATAGGCAGCAAGATAGAAATTTGGCTCATGTTTATTTTCTAAATAATAAGGCAGGAAGATTTCTGAGTTTTTGGTGAATTTTCTTAACAAACACCTCTGTCCATATTTTTACAATAATATAGTAGGATCATGATGCTTAAATTATTTTGGAAAGCCCACAAACCTGTTGTAAATCACTGTAGTAAGAAAATTAAATGGATAGCAAAGGATTGTACTAGAAAGTATTTATGTTTTTCTGAAACATGAATGGGTTGGAGATTTTATGAGTAAACTCATAAACAGGTGCTTAATGAATTAAGCAGAAAACTGGAGGGGGAACTTATTAAATTAATAAACCCTATGAATAAATGAAAGAAAGTTAAATTGGTCATTTGGGGTTAGTCAATGATCTGCTTGCTTCAGGTGGGAGGAAGTATATGCATGGTGCAAGTGCACCCTGAGGCCTTTGTGTGTTGGAATAAATAAAACAATCTGGGTGATTCCTTCACAATGCATACTTGTGTTCATTTGACAGGGGGATTTAGACCATAAAATAAAATGGGGTATGAGATTTAAATCTCTAGGTTATAAATATCTGGACAGGGATATAAATTAAACAAGGTTTAATATGATGACCTGATTGAAATATTGGGAGAAATTGGGAGAACAAAACCTGGGTATATTTATGTAAAAAAAATGAAGTTATGAATGATGCATGGCTTGCTGAACATTTGTTGAATTGATGCATTGCTTGTTGGTTACTTGTTGAATGAATGTTTGAATCCTTGAAGTTATCTGGCAATTTTTACTGGTGTGCATAGTTCACAAACTGCTAGATTATGCAAGTGTTATAAGTTCATAAGATTTGTAAACATGTGTATAAAATTTATTAATGTTCATACCAGTGTAAACTGACCCTTTTGGTTGCCTTTGCAATCATCTGGGTGTCTCAATTAAATGGGACAGCTCAGTGAATTGCATGCAGGTAATTAAGATTGACTTGATGGATGAAGGAGGCATTAGCTGCTAGTATAAATAAGAGAAACTTTGCTTTGTATTTGCAGATGCTTGTAGTAAATGATCTGGTTATCATTTGTAGTTAAAGTAAATTATAAGGAGATTTTTCAGAGTGCTTGGATTATGACATGTATTTAGCTAAACCTTCGTTGAATGATTTCTGATGGCAAGTAATTAGTTGATGTTCTTATTAATGTCTGGTCATCTTTTTTGGAACTGAGAAAACTGATATAACATATCAGTATGATATGTGTGCATGTTAGCCCCTTTTTTCTTTGGTTTTAATTATTTTATGATTTAATGATGGCAATTAAAAACAGTCAAGTATAACTGATTTTCAGAAAACAAAACAAGCTTGCAAGTTTTGAATAAGATGGGTTATGCATGGCCTGTAATAGATATTGGTTGATGCATAATCTCTGAGAAAATGTATGACCCATATCTATGCATTTGATTTCAAAATAAAAAGGGTTTTAAAAAGGAAATGGACTTGGAAATATTTGTGTTTTGTGTTGAAAGCCTGAGAAAGTAAATTCTTAGAAAAACTTTTATATGATAGAAGCAAACTTGTGATAGGAAAAGTGTTTGTAGAAATTGTTTACATAAGAAATATGGTTTTGAAAGTTGTAAGTATGGGAACATGACCGGCCTAGATGGTTAAGGGTCCAACCCTTATAGCCTGGAATCACTTCACCACAGTTCATGTTGTGCAAGTGTCTCCAGCTCGAAGAAAATGATATAAAAACTCCAAGTTTTTGAAATACAAACTCCAAGCATACCAGTTTGCATTTCCAACCTGTCTGAAAAATGCAGTGCAATTATAGTTGTTCAACCTGAAATGAAAATGTGATTGGGAAATCAGTTTTGTATGTTCAAGTTAGCAACTATACTTCTCTAAAGTAACTTCACCCAAAACTCAGTTACACTTTTAGAATAACACTTAAATACTACTTTAGGTGATAACAGACATATATAGGCAGAAAGAGTAGTAAATTAAGAAAAGAAAATGCAAAGGTGCACTATACTTTGCACTACCAATCCCATATGCATTGTGCCTGTTGTAAATTTCATCTCATACAAAACAAAAGAAGCAAACATACCATCAAATATGTAGATCTATTTTAAGGTGAATCATGAACTGATATAATTATATTGGTCATCCAGGATCTTGGGAAAAGAATCTATGAATTTTCTAAATATTCAAACTTAACATTATGGGATTTAATTATATATTCATTTTGTAAAAAAAAATCTATGTGTAAAAATTAAAGGGGTCACCACAGAAATGATATATAACCTTTTTTATGTTTTAAATTACGGATTGAAATGATAAATATCTTTATCACTTGACCATTGGATAGAAAATTATATACAGACACCATGGTCTATATATAAAAATATTTTGAAATGATTCTTATGGTTTCGTAAAGAAATATATGGGTTATATAAATATTGATTTTAGATGTTATATACATGTTATTTTATTATTGATTTTGACCTATATATAAATTTGTTTTGAAATATGAAATAAATTAAATAATTAAGTTTGATTGTTTTATATAATATGGTTAAGTATTTGTTTAAATTATATTGTATATAGAGTTTGTAAGGACTTAAATAAAATTATGGTTGGAAGATAAATATGAAATTGATTTGAATTAAATTATTTATGAATTATACTCGAATAAATTTGATTTGAAATTTAACTAAAATAGAGATTTTTAAAGGGTATGATTTTTATAACTTGAATTTGGTTTAGAGTGATTTAAATGAATATCAAGTTGATTTAAATGAATATATCAAGTTAAATAAATTGAAAGAATATCCAGTTATTTGAAGTTTAAAAGTTTTACTTAAATGATATTGGATTTATTAAGTAATCATTTCAAATCTATATAATAGTAATTGAATTTGATATATATGGAATTATCAAAGAATTAGTTTTGAAACGGTGGAATATTTAAAGCTTTGAAATATATGGAAATTGAAATGGTTTATTATGGGGTTCAAAACTATATTTGGAATTGATTTGTGAAATTGAAGAAGTTATTTTATTATATAAAGTATTTTAATGTTTGAACCATTTAAGTGATGGAAACTAGTTTCAAAGTTACCAATTTTAAAGTATTATGATTTGAAAATGTTATAATTTCAAGGGTTTGGTTCTGAAGTGTTATAACAATGTAAGTGCTATGATTTGGAGAAAGAGGATATATTTGAAATAAAAATGATATTATATTGATTTGGGTTTTATAAAACTGATACCATATAGATTTGGGTTTTAAAATGGAGGTGATATCATATTTATATGGGTTTGAAATGGATATTGTATTCTGGTTTTAAAAGTATAAACTATTTTGAAAAGACCGCGGTGTTATAATAACGTTTGGTTGTTAAAGAGGCCGGGATCGGAAGTTGTCATACACTCTGCCAACTTTGACAACCATTTAACAACCGTGTACGTGGTGGAGATTCCAGAATGAAGTTGGATGGCGGCGGCATTTCCTTTGAGGTAAATACGTGGACCCGACTCCCATGAGTTGGCATAAGGTGGCTAAAATAGGAGAAATTTACGGGCTAAGAAAATAGCACCTTTTATCAGAAACACTCCTTCGATACCAATCTATTACTTTGTGACTGATTGGGGGCCTTTTAATTTTGAGGGTGTGGCTCGAGGTGGGCGGTAGTAGCTGCTACGCGTTACCACCGGTCCGGAAGCGTAATTGGTATATCTACCTTGGCATTGCCTAGTTGTGCTGTGTCACCTACCCTAGCGTGCCTTGTACAAGTTTGGTTTTCTCCCGTAGCCCGTGGAGTATTTAGGGTAGTCTCTCGATATGGAGATGCGCTGATACTGGATGGACTACTGGGACTATTACGTGGCAAGGCTTATATGGATAACCCCTTAATGCTATTTAAAAGTAAGTTTATTTTAATATTATACATTATCATAGTAGCGAAGTATTACTACATAGTAAATAGTTTAACGGATCCTTAGAAGATGTGAATCCCGAGCATGTCTTAAATTACTGCACTCACGTTTGACACTGGATAGGAGATGTCAAATCCCGTAAACATTTCTGACGATGTTACACTCATATTTATTTCTTTTGATTTAACTTACATAAGATCTTTTAATTCTGACTCGAGTGTTTTGTCTTTTCAATTCGCTCGGGTCAGTCTGAGCATTTTAGGATTCGAAGACTTTATTTCTGAAGGAAGATGATGAAGATTGTATTATTATTATTTATTTTATCATTCCACTACATTCATACTGTTCCGCTGCATTATTTATTATCCTCTGGTATGTGTAACTTTGATATGTATTGTATAAGTATAATCAAACGTTTTATAAACAGCTTCATGAACCGTTTATTTTATTACTATATTTTATCATTCCGCTGCAAAATTTTATTTTGTTTTTTTTATTCTCTTCTTTTTCTTATTTACCCCATAACAATCCGCCCTTCTGTATGGTTTAAGTATGACATGTGTGGTTTATCATCGATTTAAAGCGTACAAAAAAGCGGGATGTTACAACGCGGTATTAGGGCTTTGTTTTAGCGATAAACCTTAGCTTTATGGGGTCTGACTCCTTACTAATAGGGTAGTAATACCCTACGATGAGTCGTTGAGTGTATATATATGAGAGAGCATATTTGTTAGTGTTATAAAAGGTTTTGATATTGTGTTAATTTGTTCCGTTTTGCATTTATAAATTCTGGTTGGTGCATAGGATGCTATGACATCAATAGTGATTTCTAAACACTTAATAGGACAGACCGACACAATATTTGTTTTGAATATAGGTAAATGAAATAATTTTGCCTATTATATTTTCTATATATAAAATAATTTTTTATAAATGATATATATTTGGTTGTAATATAATGGTTGATTAGGTAGTGAAATTTATAAATATTGATTGGAAACAAAATTTGAAGAAAATAAAATAAATAAAAATTGGAAGTTTTATAGCTTAAGTTCCGGGACTTTTTGGAAAATTTCTTTTGAACGATTTTGGAATATAATAATAATAATATTTAGAAGTATTTTCTGATATAAATATTTCAATATAATTTGAAAGAATTGTTTTAAAGAAATTATAGAAGTAATAAGTTATGTACTTCTCACTCTGTCGCTGGAAAATAATTTCGATGATGAGTGCACGCATCATCGACGTTCATTTTCGAGTTTCTAAGTGGGAAGGCCACTGTAGTAGTTTTACTATGGATTTATTTGGATAAACAAATATAAATTTTAAATTATTTTAAATATAATTAGATATATAAGTTGTAAGTATATATTTTGTAACGACCCCGGATTTTGGCCATATTATTTTAATAAGTATTTAATCTAACTTAAATAAAATACAAGCCTGTCATTTAAAAAATAAATAAGATTTTCGGACATTTACCATTTATATATATATATATATGTATGTATGTATGTATGTATGTATGTATGTATGTATGTATGTATGTATGTATGTATGTATGTATGTATGTATTTTGGAAGAAAGCTATGGTTTGAAAATTTAAATAAAATCTTTCAAAAATATTTACAATAAAATCTATATTATTCAATTAAATTAAAGGCTCTACCTTGTTAACATTTGGTATAAATATATATATGGATGGATATAGATAATAATGTTTAAAATAAAATCAATATTATCAATATTAAAGATAAGTATAAAATAAAATATATGTTATAAATTAAATGTTTGGATAGTTAAACTTTAAAATAGAAATAAAATAAAATAAGGATTTATTGTAAAAAAATAGAAATAAATATATGAGTTAAATTATATGGTTACATGAAAACATAAAGTAAAACACATCAGTAATTCTAGAAATGTATAAACTATTGAAATACATGTAGATATGCAAGGCAAGAAATTATATATATATATATATATATATATATATATATATATATATATATATACATACAAAATCAAAGGGGATAAGTATGTAACATGAAAACAAGACAATTACATTTAATACTACAATCTCAGCACCAAAACAAAGTCATTTCAAATGTGTAAACATCATTTCAATTTTCAGAAAAAAGATCTTTGACCAAAGTATTAGAAAACAGAGAAAGCTGGTACCAGAAGCTCCAACCCCTGTAAAACTGTTTCTATATATACATACTTTTGTTCTAGTTCGTTCATAACTTAGCAAGCCTGAAAGAAAGAAAAAAGTAAACATCACTATATTTACAAACTCAAATTCATTCAACAACAAAACAGGAAGGTTTAAAGGAAGATCAAAACTGCAGCCTGTCAAAAACAGTTTTGCTCTCCGTTCAAACATACTTCAGGTGAGTAAACATACCATTTTAAAATTTAAATCTGTGCATTTGATTCATGAATAGTTTGTGCTTTGCCGTATATTTTAAATAAGTAGTTCTGTATGTTTATGTTGTACTGGGAATTTTTGTATGGCCTGTTCTTCTGTACTTCTGCTTACTGAGCAAAGTAAACTAGAATTTTTTTAATAAATCTTCATACAAACATTATAAGCTTTGGATTTTAAACAAAATAAGTTTGTTTGAACTTAAAGTATGGCCTAGAATTTGTTTAAAGCTTAATAGTGAAGTTTTGATTCTGTAAATTTAATTTTACAGAGAAAAGACGAACATATGAAAAATTCGAATATTTTAAAATATTAATTCGATTATATAGCTTGAATCTACATACGAAAATAGGACTTTTAAAACAAAAATTGGGATTTTTAGGCAAGAATAGTAGGAGCAGTTCACAGATGAACTGGAAATGCATTTTGATCAATTTCTGGTGGCCGAAGAACTTTTGGATGTTGAAATTTTGCACGAAGCAAGTTTGGCCATCGATGAAGTTAGGAAAATTGTTAAAAAAAAATTCTATTGCAAGAATAGAGGGAACAAGGCGAATTTAGGATTTATGCTCGAGTTTTGGACATGGTCAGAAGTAAGGTGATTGCGTCTCCTCGGATAGATCGAGCGGCACGAAATTGGGGAAAAGAGTAGAATAGGGGATTGACGAGGTGAGGTCGGAGTTATGGATTTTCTGATGGTCAAAATTCGATTGGACGAGGCGGTTTAGGCGAAGATGGAAGTTCGAGTTTTTCGAATTGGAAGCTTGATTTCGTTCTGGAATTTTTCGCGTCGAATTGAACTTTGCTTTCGAGTGTAGTGTTGTTTCGTGACTCCCTGGAGGTACTGTGGCCGAGGTGTCGTGCACATGCACGACCATGTGATGATGTCAGGAAGTTGATGGTGAACGACCCGAGTTGATGCTCGAGAAAGATGAGGGGTTGCTTCGAGTGAAACCTAGGTGCATGAGTGTTGCCTGTTATTGAAGTTTATAACTTAAAACTTACAGAAAAAAAGGGGAGAAGAAAAGTATGAGGAGAATAAAGAGAGGGGACTCGGGAAATGGAGGGAAAAACTCGAGTTTCGACTCGAGTGAACCGGGGATTCTCTCGGGTTTCGATTTCTACTGTCAGCCTGTTAAAAGTTTGAAGTTAATTATCTTAATCAAATTTTAGGTATTGATGATTTAATAAAGGTTTGACAAATTAAGCTAAGAAATTATTACAAGTTTTAATTATTTAAGTAAATACTTAAAATGATTTCTAAAAGCTTTATTATAATCTTAATTAAGTAGTTAAGGTAAGATAAGTTTAATTTTAATTAACATTTAAAGCCTTTTAAGTTAGTAATAATTTGATTTCAAAGTTATTAAGGAAGATTTTTAAATGTTAAATAAGATAAATTATTAATTAATTGTTGAAAAGGTAATTAAGAATGATTAATTAATTTATAATTATAATTAACTAAGTGATTAGAGATTTATCAACTTGTAATTAAAGATTGGTTAATTAATAATTAAGTGTTTAATTAATTTGTAATTGAGAATTGTGAATTAGCTAATTAAAGTCAATTAATAAATAATTAGTAGTTAATTAATTAATTAATTAATAAAGGATTAATGATTAATTAATTAGTAATTAATGATTAATTAATCAATAATTAAGGAGTAATGAATTAAGTAGTTAAGATTTAATAAATTGATTAAGAAATGTTTAATTAATTAAATGGTTTTAAATGGAATAGTTAATTAATTAATATTTATTAAGCAGGATTAAGTGATTAATTCTCAAGTAATTAATTTAAATTGAATTAATTACAATAAGTATTAAAGATGTTTGCGTATGGATGATTATGAGTAGAATATCTGAATTTGTGATATCTATTTGGTAATATTCTGTGATAATCTGTGTTATGCTTTGTATTTATCTGTGATATTTGAGTATGATTTATCTTTGATAAATGCCATGTGAATTCAAAGTGTTGAATTAAATTGTTTAAACTATTAAACAACTCGACCTTTAAAATGACGTTTGGATTTCGATGAGACCGGGATCGGGTGTCAGTTATGATTATCCAAAAATCACATCGATCCAAATTAAACGATAGGTCGTGACATCCCTAAATGAAGATCGAGATGGTGTTTCAGAATGCAAGGGTTATTGTCGTTAACTCTGAGGGTGATTTCAAAATGAAAGTAACAAGATAATGCCTTCGGTTTCGTTCGAACCCGGAACGAACTTGTATGGATTGAATGCTTTCAGAACATCACCAGACGGACGATGAGCATTCTAAGGGATATGTTCTATAAAGATAATCGCAGCCTCAAGCCTCATCAACCGAGAATGGCTAAAATAGGGGAGGTGTAGCAAGGTTAGGTGGGTAGCACCCAAGCAGGACGAGTTATACCACTATCTAGATGTCCCTTTATTTCGGCTGTGTGGGCAGTTGTTGGCCACAACTGCGGGGTTATCTTGTTCGGGATTGTTCAGTAAAGAATGATTCCGGCCTTGTGTTGTAAGGGGTCAGGAGTGATCCTCGGTACGGTGATCTAGGCCCCGTACTGTGACGGACGGTACCCCA
Source organism: Allium cepa (assembly GCA_030765085.1). Lineage (NCBI taxonomy): Eukaryota > Viridiplantae > Streptophyta > Magnoliopsida > Asparagales > Amaryllidaceae > Allium > Allium cepa. The sequence goes on from CM060928.1 coordinate 597,226,952, forward strand.
GTAGCCATGCCATTGATGGAAACCCATTTTTCCCTACGAGACCCTACGGTTTTGATTGTATACCTATGTAGCTGGAATTTAATAAATGTAACAATTTCGGCTATTTTTTATTTACTTGAAAACCCTTGACACTATTATAATATCACTAATTTCCTATAAAATGTTTTGGTTAGCGTAAGGTAAAAACTTACCCGTGTTTATGTGTGGGAAGTCTTACGTGATACCTTTATTTTCAAATGGTTTTCAAAGTTAAACAACTTTAACCCGTTTACTCACACCAGACCCATGTCTGACGCGGAGTTTATCTCTGTTTTTCATAAACTCTTGGGTACTCAAATTTTTATGAGTAGCCAAGTGATAGGTTTCTGATTGTTGAGTTCTAGAGGAGCTTGAAGCAGGAGTCCAGACGTATCTATCTATCTAGTTCCGCTGTGTTAGTTGATGTATGTTGTATTTTGGGGTGTATGTATTGACAGATATATATATATATATATATATATATATATATATATATATATATATATATATATATAACAGTCTTGTTGATTGATGTTGTGTAACTCTGATATATGTAAAACTATGTAATGGTTATGTGATGTATTATATTTTTTTCCGTTTCCACTGTGAGATTTTGATGTTGTTATTCTTTCTTTCTATCTTTTCTATTTCTATCTCTTTTTTCTTATTGATATACGTCTTTCTGTGGTTAGAAAGGCGGGTTGTCACATATTTATCTATTATTTTAGAATTATTTGAAATTTAACCCGGTATTTAGTTCCTAAGTTTCCGTAATTAATAGTTTCAATTATTGTAGTGAAATGGAATCTAACTAATTAATAATTGGAACCTCAAAATGAAATAAGTTAAATTTGTATAATTTTCAATTTGCATTCTTTAACTTATATATAACTTACCAAAAGATGTAAAAAGTTAAAATGTTAATAAAAATGTAATGGATATTATACAAGTAAAACTTGAAGTAGTGGAAGAATTTCATTGAATACTTGGAGTAATGCTACTAATTAAATATAATAGAATGGTAAGTGTTATAAATATATGATTATAAACTTAAGTTGATGAAGTGATATACTAAGAAATTGAATTGAACGTGAATACTAGGGATAAATGAGTGAAAATAAATGAAAATGAAAAATGAATGAATGTAATGCAATAAAAAGAAAATTTATATGACGTGAATAAATAAAAATGAACTTATGTAAGTATAAGTGCAAATAAGTGAAATAAACACTGAATCAATGGATGGAAATGAAAATTTGCAAGAAATAAATGTAAATTAAAAAGATAAATCGTTATATGAATGAAAAGGAAATCATACAACAAATGTTATGAAACGAAACCAATAAGAATGAACTTGGCCTATTGTTTGAAATTGTCGTTTATTTGGTTTATGGTTGTTTGAGCAAGGATGCTTTAAAATGGTTTGGATGTATGAATAATCTACTTAGTTCCATCTAAGACTGTTGATTAAATGGTGCACTTAATAGTTTATTTTCCATCCTGTACAATTTGAAGTTTTTGAACCCCGAACAACTATTTGTTTTGTTTGATATGAATGGATAATTGATTGGGTTGATTTTATTTGACGATTGTATGTTAGTTGCAAGTGATTATTTTTTATATTGATTTGTTTGTTAGTGGTTGAAACAACTTTAAATATTTCATTTTATATAATTATTAAAACAAAATTAGATTATATAAGTGAAATACAGGTTATGGAAGCAATTGCTACTGCTTTTGGTTTCATAATTAAGCGTTGATTGCCTGACAAATAGGTACGTTCTCGGATTACGGTTTTATAGCGTTATTATATTGTTTTTCCCATTGGTAGGATATATTATTTTGAGATATTGTGTTATATATTGTTATATTTGATATTATATTTTCTACCGAGCCCCTCCGTACAAAGGAGACTCTACCGAATTTTTCCGTTAATTTTGGATTTAGAATTTTTTTTCCAAACTTTGTTAATTTGAGTATAAAAAGATTTAATGGTTATAAATTGGTATATTTTATTTAAATCAATTAATTTTGTAAATTTATTTGTTTATAAAGTTAACATTTTAAATAAGATATATTGACTACTTAAATCCTTCTTTTCCCCTTCTTTTCCTTTTCGGGTCGAAAAGTTTTGAGTGGGGGAGAGTGTAACGACCCGTAAATTTTCGACCATTAAATTTGTTAATTTAATAAGATTTTGGTAATTTAATAGTAAAGAAATAAAAATATGCAATTTAATAATGAAATGAACACTAAAATAAACTATAACGATGTTAATGTAAGTTGATTATTAACAATGTGTATGAAACTCCAATTAATTGTAATAACATAAAATGTTTACTTGGCTATAAATTGAATATAAGGGAACAAATATAAATATTTAAATCGTTAATAATAATTGAAGAAAATTTTGGTTATGAAACAAATGGTAACATTTGTTGTATGTTATAAACTCATAAAGGTGATATAAAGGTAAACAGTGATAATTATTTTAAGATACCTGTTTATTTAGCTAGTTGAATTGAAATTGGAAATCAACTGAAATTAAATGAAATTAAATATTTAAATACTACGTGAATGGAAATTTATATGAAATTGGGAATTATTAATGTGCTAAAAGATAAACCAATGTCAATTACACCGTTATTGTAATGAAAAATGTGAATAACAAGGTTTAAAGGTTAATAAATTGATTTTGGAATTTTAATTTATAATTTCTGAATTTAATGAAATTGAAATTTAACACTGAAATTGATGGATTAATCAACTTTAAATTGACATCTAAATTTGTTTAAATTGTGTAAATTGTTCAAGAAATCAAAAATGATAAAGATTGCTAATTACATAATTGAAATTGAAAATTCGATTTAATTAATTAATTACTAATTTATTTAATAATGTAAAAATAGCCATTTTGGCCACTGACTCGGATTTCGATGAAACCATCTTCATCGGATTCATAATGGTGAATTATTGTAGGATTTCAAGTTTCGTAGCGATCGGACTTGTCGTTTGGTCATACGGGCTTGAAACGCCGGAAAATCAATGAAATTGAAACGATTGAAATCAATTTGAAATAACTTGATTTTAGCATAACTTCTTCATACGATAGAATTTGGACTTGAAACCTGTTCTACTAATTTTTAAATATTTTAAAACATCTATTTTGATATATGGGTTGACCCAATTTCGTTCTGGAGTCGAAACGGGCTTTTCGGGCCATTTATCGTTCAACTTTCGATCCAAATCAATTCAGTCCATTCTAGTTTCATCTTTGCATATATATACCTCGTTATAAAGCCTAACCAATTTCATATGTTCATTCTTCTGCACGTATAATTCTAATTGCTCCTCTTTCTCAATGGCAGACAAAACAAAAATTTGTAATTGCAATTTCAAATCAAATTCAAAGCCAAAATTTCAAACTCCTCAAATACTATCAAATTTTATATCAATCTGAAGCCCTCGAAGAGCATAATCTTCTTGTGTGATTCATTTTTCAAATTGGTACACCATTTTCCCAGAATTCACAAATCAATTCTGGCCGTTCATATCGGATTCTGGATGATCCAACGGCGGATCTACAGCCAATCGATGATCGGGTAGTGCCGTTGTGGAGGTGGTGTGGAGTAGGGCATAGGGCAATGGTCGTTTGCCATAGATCGGTCAGAATTCACCAGAAATGGGTGATTAACGTCGACTTTTGATCTCGGCCTGGGGACATGTGGCAGCATTAGGGAGGACTGGTCGATGGGAATTGGAGCGGCGTGAAGTGGCCTTCGTGGTGGAGTGCATGGATCTGGATCAGAATGCCTCGGGCAGCGATGTTTTTTGGGCGAGGCGTGGTGGCTGGAAACGTGAATGGGTCGTGGTTTCTAGGGTTACGCATGCGCTAGGGTTCAGGAGAAAGAAATGTACGACGTGGCCGCTCTGGATTTGGTGGCTTCTTTATTTTATTTTATTTTATTTAAATTTTGATTTAAGTGTTCTGATGTTAATAACTTTCACGTACGATATCCGATTTACGCACAGTTTCTTTATTAGGATCGTTTTCAAATTTCGAACAATTTGGCGTAAGTTTGCATGAATTCCGAGGCTGTTCAAATTTTGGGTTTAAATTGGATTTAAATTCAATTAAAATTCAAAAGGTGGGTGTTTTAACCAACTCACAACTTCTAAAATTTCTTATGTTTGTTAAATTGACTTATGATGTGATTAGAAATTTATTTATGATTGTTTGGCCTATTTTGAATCATCATCTCAGTTCATTCGAATTTGTTTGGATAAAATAGTTATTTAATTTATTATTGAATTAAAACTACCAGTAAATACCTGTTATTTATTATCTGTTCTATATTGGTGTTATTGTTTGAATTGGATGATGATTTTGATGAATGTTTGATGATTGATATTGGATAAATGAACGTTATAATTTATAGTGTTATAAACTACAAGTTGTTATGGATTTTTATTTCTTGGGATTGCGGTTTGAAATGATATATAACCGTGTTTACATTTTAAATTACGGATTGAAATGATAAATATCCGAATCAATTGACCATAGGATAGAAAATTATATACAGACACCGCAGTCTATGTATAAAAATATTTTGAAATGATTCCTATGGTTTCATAAAGAAATATATGGGTTATATAAATATTGATTTTAGATGTTATATAAATGTTATTTTATTATTGATTTTTAGCTATACATAATTTTTTTTTGAAATATAATATAAGTTAAATAATTAAGTTTGATTGTTTTATATAATATGGTTAAGTATCTGTTTAAATTATATTGTATATAGAGTTTATAAGGACTTAAATAAAATTAAGGTTGGAAGATAAATATGAAATTGATTTGAATTAAATTATTTAAGAATTATACTCGAATAAATTTGATTTGAAATTTAAATAATATTGAGATTTTTAAAGGGTATGATTTTTATAACTTGATTTTGGTTTAGAGTGATTTAAATGAATATCAAGTTGATTTAAATGAATATATCAAATTAAATAAATTAAAAGAATATCTAGTTATTTGAAGTTCAAAAGTTTTACTTAAATGATATTGTATTTATTAAGTAAACATTTCAAATCTAAATAATATTAATTGAATTTGATATATATGGAATTATCAAAGAATTAGTTTTGAAATGGTCGAATTTTTAAAGCTTTGAAATATATGGAAATTGAAATGGTTTATTGGGGGGTTCAAATCTGTATTTGGAATTGATTTGTGAAATTGAAGAAGTTATTTTATTACATAAAATATTTTGATATTTAAACCATTTAAGTGATGGAAATTATGTTTCAAAGTTACGAATTTCAAAGTATTATGATTTGAAATGTTATAATTTCAAGGGTTTGGTTCCGAAGTGTTATAACATTGAAAGTGCTATGATTTTGGGAAAGAGGATATATTTGAAATAAAAATGATATTATATTGATTTAGGTTTTATAAAACTGATATCATATTGATTTGGGTTTTAAAATGGAAATGATATCGTATTTATATAGGTTTGAAATGGATATTATATTTTGGTTTTAAAAGTATAAACTATTTTGAAAAAACCGTGGTGCTATAATAACATTTGGTTGTTAAAGAGACCGGGATCAGAAGTTTTCATACTCTCTGCCAACTCCGAAAATCACTTTAATAACCGTGTATGCGGTGGAGATTCCAGAATGAAGTAGGATGGCGGCGGCGTTTCCTTTGAGGTAAATACATGGACCCGACTCCTATGAGTTGGCATAAGGTGGCCAAAACAGGAGTGATCGACGGGCTAAGAAGGTAGCACCTTTTATCGGACACACTCCTTCGATACCATTTTATTACTTTGTGATTGATTGAGGCCCTTATGATTTTAAGGGTGTGGCTAGAGGTGGGCATTAGTAGCTGCTACGCGTTACCACCGGTCTGGAAGCGTAATTGGTATATCTTCCCTAGCATTGCCTAGTTGTGCCGTGTCACCTACCCTAGCGCGCCTTGTACGAGTTTGGTTTTCTACCGTAGCCCGTGGAGTATTTAGGGTAGACTCCTAATCTGGAGATGCGCTGATACTGGATGGACTACTGGGACTATTACGTGGTAAGGGCTATATGGGTAACCCCTTAACGCTATTTAAAAGTAAGTTTATATTACTATTAGACATTATTATAGTAGCAAAGTATTACTACATAGTAAATAGTTTAACGGATCCTTAGGAGATGTGAATCCCGAGCATCTCTTAAGTTACTGCACTCACGTTTGACACTGGATAGGAGATGTCAAATCCCGTAAACATCTCTGACGCAATTACACTCATATTTATTTCTGTTGATTTAACTCACATAAGATCTTTTAGTTCTGACTCTAGTTTTTTGTCTTTTCAATTCGCTTAGGTCAGTTTGAGTATTTCAGGATTCGAAGACTTTATTTCTGGAGGAAGAAGACGAAGATTGTATTACTATTATTTATTTTGTTATTCCACTACATTCATACCGTTTCGTTGCATTATTTATTATCCTCTGGTATGTGTAACTCTGATATGTATTGTATAAGTATAATCAAACGTTTTGTAAACAGCTTCATGAACTGTTTATTTGATTATTATATTTTATCGTTCCGCTGCAAGATTTTATTTTGTTTTTTCTTTCTCTGCTTTTTCTTATTTACCCCATAACAATTCGCCCTTCTGTATGGTTTAAGTCCGACGTGTATGGTTGATCGTCGATTTAAAGCATACAAAAAGGCGGGATGTTACAACTACGGTGCATGGAAGAAACTCGGAAATGGTAGGAACACCCGACGTGATATCATATTTTGTCTATTCCGGTTAGGGATAGTCCGGTCATGTGTTGAAGGGGATCATGACGTGGTCCTCGGTACATTTTTCTAAATGTGTACTGTGATAGATGGTACCCCAGTGCCTAGTCATTTGTATTGAATCCATTCTCCAGTACATGCCTTTACGGTTTTGGTTGTAGAGCCTAGTATGTTGGAATTTAATTAATGTAATAATTTTAGATATTTGAATAAGTATTTGTACCTGGACACTATTATAATATCGGATGATTTTGATATAAAAATTGTTTTAGCCGTCGTAAGGTAAAAAATCGTCGTATTTATGTCTGACGTCGTCTTACGAGATGCCTTTGTTTTTCAAATGATTTGATTACTCTAATAATTCAAATTCAGTGTGTTTTCTCACGCTGATTTTTCAGAATGACTCGAGTGTTATTTTATTATAATGCTCGAGTCAGACCAAGTATTATAGACTCAGGATAGGATGCTATGGAGCTTAAGAGACGAGCTAGGTGACAAAGACGTATCACACATACTTGATAATATTCCACAGTGTATTGTAGGCCGTATATTCAAAATTTGTGAGGACAAGTTATTATAACTGTCTGGTATTGTGTTATTGACGTGTGGTACTCTGATAATGTAATATGTAAATAATAATTGTAGTTCTTTTTATATAAAGACATGTTATTATCTATTATATTTATTCCGCTGCGATTGTGAGATTCTGTGTTGTTATTTCTATTTTCTTCTTCTACCTCTTTCTTCTTTTCCCTAACGATCTGATATTTCCGGTATTCGATTACTCAGCATGTAATACAGTGAACATATTGATGTCGATTTTCGAGCGTCGAAATTCCGAGCCGTCACAGATACGTTTTATGAAATTAATTTTCATTATAGATGCAATCAAACAAGTGTTATATGGCATCCTCCCACTATTTCCACCATTACTATAATAGCATACTAAATTTGGGGGTCCGTCGCTCACTTAATATAGTTTATTTATTTCATATACTGTAACTAGTTTATAGTGTGTAACGACCTGTAAGAATTCAATAAATTCTATTGTTTTATTTACGTATTAAATTGGACTTTGGCGAAAATCTAAATAAATTAATTTGCAAATAAAAAGTTAATATTTGGACCACGTCCAATTAAATATAGCAGACTTTTAAATTTTCAAATTTTGTATCAAAGTTTATTGTATGATGAAATTCTATTTAATGCCAGCTAGCCAATAATTGCCGATAATAAATTTATTTTCAAGCTTGAATATTTTTCTATGAAAAATTTCTAAACCATCTTCTGAGCAAGGTGTCAGTTCGTCGTTTTTCCAAATTCGAACGTCTACTGCTCCGTTTACCTTATTTCTGACAAAATAGCAGCATTTTGGGTACCGGTACCGAATTTTGATCGGATAATTGTACCACTGATATTTGTATACCATTTTGATCGTCTCGTCGTGCTGATCTCAACAGTATATTTATTTCTGTATTTTGGGATCCGGTGTACAACGGAAGCAATAAATTGTCCGTTGTAACGGTATCTTGAATTTTGACCGTTAACCGTGCTTTGCTTTTCAAATTTCAACGGGAATCCCAAGCTATGAAATAAATTGCTTTAATCATTTCGCTAAATCAATGGACAGCCGGACGTTTCGTTTGCTTTTGAAACTTTATATTTATAGTGTACGTTTCTTTTGCATTTCAATGTCAAAAGGCGCATAAATAAATTGCTTTATTATTTCCCACGCAGATATTAATGGCCATAAAATCTCAGCTGAATCTAGGCACTGACCGTTACAGTTGCCATCCCATATTTGAAAATCAATACGTATGAATTTGTATACATTTTGTTGTTTTTGAACGGTTGATAATAATAATTTTTTGAGATCTAGAAAACTAATAAATAATGGAAACGTATAGTCTGCAAGCAAAAATGAATTGCTTTAATTGTTTTACCTGATTTCAGGCAAGCGACTGTTGATTTCGAAAGAAAGCATAAATATAACGCGTAAAGTATCAAACTTTCTTTTATCCCAGATCCGCTTTCCATCCAACTTGAAACTTTCCTCTCCTCCTATATATTTCCTGTAGCCAAATATTTTCCTTCTTCCTCAAATTTGGCCGTGCTTCAGATCCATTTTTCTCCCCTCCCACAACCATTTCCCATTGCTATTTTAATGACCGTACTCCCCCCATAAAACCGAGCTTCTCGCCACCTCCCCTACAAATCACCGCCCCTCTGCTTCAATCGCCTCCGCCCATCACCTCTGCCGCAACCCATCAGATAAGAGCGCAAACAAAAGCTCGACTGCATCAACCCACCTTCACCGTCCCATCATTTCCAACGCGCCGCCTTCATCACCGCACCTTCCATTGCCGAGCAGCCTCAGGCATCGGCCAGGCCCGACCCGACCTCATCTCCGACTAAACAACCACCCTCCTGCGTCCGTGTGAACCAACCCGCCGACCCCGCCATTGCCGACAGCACTCTCTTCCACCTCGGCAACCCTGTGCCGCATCAACCTCCACACGGTGAGCAGCTAGCCCCTCTTCTCCGTATAAATCTATCAAACTGTATATATATATTAGTATAATAATATAAAATAAGGTCTGGGTTTTATTCAAAGTATTATACATATATATTATATGTATCTTGTTATGTTAGTATTTAATATGGGTATATTGTATTATCGGTTATTTGTATTTAAAAGGGTATAGGTTATTTATAACAAGTTTTGAGTATATAAGTTAAAGGTTATAATGCATATATAAGGACCTGGGTAGGAATATAAAGTGTTATAGTTGTATTTGGGTGAGTGTTTCAACTTCGGTATACAATATTATGAAGAGATTCGAACCTATAAAGAAGTTTATACTATAAAGAAGTTTATACAAGTTAGGAGTTTAGGGTGTATAATATACTTTGTAATAGGTACAGGGGGGTTTTAGAACATGTCTGCATTCATTCTATCTCAAATATCCTAATACCCAGTTAATGTAGGAGTATGTATAATTGTTAAGTATATTATATATTATATGATATGATAGTAAAGGAAAGGAAAAAAAAAAAAAGGGGGAATATGGGTTTAGTGAAGCAGGTATTATATTTATATTGATTTGCACATTAGAGGCTTCTATACATTTTTATATCTGTGTTTTAGGTGTATTTATAATATGGGTTGTTGTTTAAATATAGTATACATATATTTGATTTACTATTGGAATATGCAGGCATATAGGAGCTGTACAACTATACTATCTGTTAGCTATAAAAAGTTGTAAGCTATATACATTTTTTAACTTAGGTACAAGTTATATAATATGTCTAGAAAAATCTTGGTACGGTTAGTTATAGGATAGATATCTTTCTGGGATTGTTTAAGTTTATATATTATAATAAGCTATAAAAGAGGTTACGTGTGTCTTTGCGTTCATACTATAGCATGTTTATGTTTAGGTAGTTTTAAGTATCATATATATTGAGTATATATGCGTATATAGGTAGTCGACCTTGGTTACAGTATTGCGTTCATACTTTATAAGTTTGCTTTTACACATAAGTAAAATAGTGCATTTATAATCTGCTTATATATGCGACTAAACTAAGCTGTATATAACATGTTCACCTCGTTTTATGTGTATGTATAGGTTTCAGGATGATATTTTAATTGAGTCCCAAAGTAAATACTAAATTTTAATTTTTACATGCACTTCCAAAGTATGAAATAAAGGAGTATTGGTCCTCCATTGAGTCTGCATGAAGATTTTGAGTGAGTTATGTGTGTATACATAGTGTAAAGCAAAGTGCAGTTCATAATGTCACTTTTCATATTTTTGAAATATATGTATTTTAATTTAAATTAGTGTTCAAAATTTATCTTGATTTGAAAATAAGTATAATATATATAACTCTTATTTAAATATATGTATATTGTCTGATTTTATCAAGACGACTCTGATTTGTTTCCATCAATCATATCTTCCAGCTTTGGCCGTCAATCCACTTTCAACTTACGTTGCTTTGAAATTGTGTTTGGATTTCTTCGTTTGTCTAGATCGTGATCCGGTTCGTAACTCAAGTTCATTTTCAATTCTCTCTAGCCTCGAAAGGTGAGCAATCACTCACGATTAACGTTCTTTTATTTATTAAATTTGATTTCAATTGAAACATCAATTGAAATATGCTGCTGTTAGTTGTTTTGTTGTTATGACTGCTATTATCCGTATCTGTTCACCTATGACACCTGACACCATTATCGGTTAATTATTTATGTGATAGTAATACAGTTTGGTTGATAATTGATTGTTTGATTGATTGTTGTTTAAATTGGATGTTAATTATTATTGTTAAATGATAACTAGTTTGATGGTTTAATTTGGGGTAGTATAGTTTACAAATTTAACGGATTATATATGACGGACCTGGATTTATTAAAATCTGACCCCGCCATATGTGAACTTGATTAGTTGAATTTGACCCATTGATTGTCGTAGAAATTGATAAATTATACTTGAAATCTCTGAACGTAGTTGGATTAATTGTGTAGTTTTAAACTGAAATTTAAAAAGGAACGACAAGTGAAGAACTGTAATGTGATAACCTTTAATCTACATGAAATGATAGTGTAGATTCTAGAAATAATTATACAAATAATGATGTGAATAAATACGATTATTTCGGGGTTATTTGTTTTATTTATTGCATTGTTATTGGTTGTTGTTATTGCTTGATTATTTACTTTGACACCATCCCTATCATCACACTGCAAGTTCCCTTTGTTATGTTTGTTTTTGAATTGAAATGGGTTGAAATGATAGACCCAAGCTGGTTTCCATTTAATTAAATTTGGGATTACGGGTTGAAATACTATCCGCCCGTATACATTTAGTGTACGAATTGAAATGATAATATCCGTAACACGTGACCATACGATAAGAAATATATGGTCTTATAAAACGTAAATTCGTAAATACATCTACAAAGGGTAATGATAAATATAGAGTTAATTATATCTAGTTTAATCAAGATTTATTAAATACATAAATTATGATAAATATTTATGGAAATTTTATTTCGTATAAATTTCGCAATAATATCGAACAATTAAGATTGGGAGATAAATTTGGGTTATTTTAAAAATGGTATTTAGATAAGGATTTATTTATTTAAATCAATTTGAAATTTACCGAATGAGATATTTCATGTTAATGAAATTTAGGAAATATTGAGTAAAATGTAATTTAAGGTCACTAAAATGACATTGAATCAAATAAGGGAGTGTTCAAGACTAAATAATAATGATGTAAAAAAAATCGAGAATCTATATGAAACTGTTAAATTCAAATTGTTGTATTTAAGCTATGAACTATATTGTAATTAAATGGTTTAGAAATTTGGATATGTATTTAGAACCAAGATAGTTGAATTTGTATTTAGATAACGAATTGAATTAGACATAAAATTGAGGATGAACTAAATTGGAAGTTTTATTTAGAAAACTAGATCGGGAAAAATTTAGTTGAAATGTTAAATACTTAAAGTATGGAACCATATTGAAATAAAAGGGGATTGGGATATCAAATCCAAATTTGAGATTCATAAAATTGAAGTGGTTATTTTAAGAAAATTTAAATTGATAAAAACGAGATTGAATTAAATTTGAATGGGAAGGTCGGGTGGATGTGAAACGAAATATTAAGTTAAGGAAATTGAAAGTGCTTTACCGTATACAGCATTTAATATATAAATACTGCTTTGGGGAAAATATAATTATTTGAAGTGAAATTGACATCTGGGTTTGAAGTATGAATTAAGTGAATGACCATGGTGTAATAATGTATATTTCTACCCTGTAGATAGTTCTATGGACCCTTAGAGGATGGACATCCCAAACATCCTTTAAGTTATATTGTATTTCAGTTGATATTTCATTTGAGTTGAATTTATTGATATAAGAATGTTAATCCTGACTCGAGTGTTTTGTGTTTTGCTTTACGCTCGGGTCAGACTGAGTAATACAGCATTAGAGACTCACCTTTGGAGATTGGAGCTTCATTTGGAGACCCAACTATCGTTTCAGCTTTCAGTTTTCTAGTTGACTGGTTCAGAGAAGTCATCGGCTCGTACTGTAGACTTTTCTGTATTCAAGAGATTCTGATGTATTTTATTTTAAACTCTGATGTATATAGTAGCTTCATGAACTACTATTTTTCTATTCCGCTGCATTATATTACTCTGTGTCTGTGATCTGTGTTTGATTTATTTACTGTATATTTTAAGTTTTGCCAAATTAAATTAACAATTCGGTATTTTGAATTACTCAAGTCGGACATGTACGGTTTTAGTGTCGATTTGAATGGTCCAAAATAGCGGGTCGTTACAGCTGGTATCAGAGCTTTGGCTCTAGGCAAAACTTAACATATATGGTAAATTTATTTACAGAATCACTTTCTCTCGAGTTGAATCTCTTCCTTTTGACTCGATTTCCTTTGAATTTTGGAATGTCCCTCGGTTCCGAAATTCATTATGTCTCTCCCTATTTATATTCAATTGATTCTGGAGTATCCCACCACTCCACTGAATGTTTTGTAAAAGGGATGAAAACTCCTTTACAAATTGGCATTGATTCACCGAAGATTTCTGTACCCTCGGTTTACGATGCTGATATATCTTGATGTGCCAAATTCTATATTTGGCAACCGAATACCGATTTGTTTTAGAATTCCGCATCGATCATATCCCCTGAAGTCACGGTTGACCCGGTTAAGGTCGCCCGCGATTTATTGAAGTATATCCATCTTCTATTTTGTATTTTGATTTTCTCAACTTTGTTGAGTCTATCTTCGTATCAGGATTCTATTGGTTAGAGTTCCTCTAATTTAAATCTCCATCTTTGTTTGAAACCCATTCTTAAATTATCCTTTGAAAATCGGGTATGTTTGTATTTTGAAATTGCTTTATATATCAAAATTATATCCTATATATAAAAAGAAATTGTTTTCAATAAGGATTATATACCTATATGTATAAAGCAAATAAGATATGTTATTCTATATAAAAAGGTTTTGAAAGGATTTGAAATTTTGAAAATTTATAAGAAATTGATTTATAACCGAAGGGTTAAATTTGAAATTCGAGAATTGAATTCCGGTATTTTGAAATTGGTTTTCAGATTTTGAGAAATATATAAATAATACGATTTAAAAGTATTTTTCCCAAATAAGAAATGTTTCGAATAAATTCAAATGAGTTCCAATAATTTTGAAGAAATTTCAAAGAAGTTTTCAAGAAAATAGAAGTCCAGGACTCACTTATGTCGCTGGAAAATAATTTCGGTGATGAGTGCACGCATCCTCGACATTGATTTTCGAGTTTCAAAGTGGGGGAGAGGCCACTTTAATAGCTTCGCTATGCGAGTGATCTTGTAAAACCGTTTTTGATTTCAAATTCCGAAATAATTTGATATTTTCGAAAGAGATATGTATATATTTGAAATGATACCGGTGTTCGATCCTCGAGTTTCAGATTTAAATAATTGATTTATTGTTGATTTTCAACTCTTGAATTGAAAATTTGATTTCCCTAACTATTTTGAATGTTCGAACACTTCCAAATCGAGATTAAATTTTCAAAGCTAAGAAATTTCGAAGAGTATAAAATGTCTGATAAAGAATATAAATTTAGTTTTGAAATGTTTTGGAAAAAAAAATAGTTGAATAATGGTTTTCAAAAGGGTAAATTGGATATTTCACATAGAAATGGGTAGTTTAAAGGTTTAAAAGGGATAAGTATAAAGTTGGAAACCATTTTGAGTATAATGAATTGTGAGAAAATATTGGGTTTTGAAATTTAATTGAAAATTAAAACCAGTACTTATATGATGATTTTGGAAATGAATTTGTTGACTTGAATTATTTTAATCTGGAAACTGGGATAATTTCCTAAACCTATTATGTTGGGGAACTTTGAAATCAGGATATCTAATTTGGAAGAAATTTGGTGAATTCATATATGACTTTGAAACTAAATTTGATATCGAAATGATTTGAAATTGAGAACCTTATAGTATTAAGCACCTGATTTGGGAGCTTTGAAATTTAGATATTTGATTTGGAAGAAAATTAGGTGAAATCACATATGATATTGAAATGATTTGAAATTGAGAACCTTATATTATTAAGCACTTGAATTGGGAGTGGTCGAACTTATATAAAATGGATTTGTATAAGTATGAAGTGATTTGAAATCTATTGATATAGGGTACTCAGTTTGGAAAGAGAATTTATATAATCGAAGTCTATATAAGTATGATTTGATATACTATTGATTTTGGAAGTATTCGATTTAGAAAGGAATCCTATATATTATGGACTTTATATAAGTACGATATTTGAAAAGGATTTAAAAGGGTACTATATGATATATATTTTCCAAGTAAAGATATGGAAAGTGCCTTCTGCTTGATATCCGCTTTGTGGCCACAGCGTGGATTCATTCTATCGATATTATTCTCTCTGATTTTTGGTTTTCCGGATGTAATACTCGAGTGTTCCCACCGTGGCGTAACCTATGGTTTTTCTTTTTCTCTCGTGAATGCACAGCGAAATTGCCTGGCTGAGTCTAGCTTAGGGGTACGGATTGTTTCCTGGGGGAACCAGGCGTAACCATTGTGTATCCTGCAATCTGTGTAGGTCGCGAATAGTAGCGCAAGTGCCTGGCTGAGTCTTGCCTGGGGATACGGATTGTTTCCTGGGGGAACCAGGCGTAACCATTGTGTATCCTGCACCCTACTAGTCATCATGGCGTAACTCGCAGGGCTGTGAAAGCTTACGGATATGGATTGTTTCCTGGGGGAACCAGGCGTAACCATTGTGTATCTGCGAACCATGATCGGACAAAGGTTTTGTTTTGGTTGATTTGATTGGATCGTACTTTCCATATCTGTTTAAAGGGTTTTTCAAGTATTTTCACTGGGTGTTGAAACAAGTCTACTTAGTACTTGAAGAATTCTAGCTTTGCGCCTGATCAACGCATGGCCAGAGTCTACAAGAACGATGATAAACTTGTGGAAACATCGAGTTATAAAAGTATTTGGAAGGAAATTTATTTCGATATAATAGTATTTTATAAAGGTATTCATTATAAAAGTATTTATCCCAACAAAGAAATCTTGAATTAATATTTGAAATAGAAACTTTTTTTTTTTTTTTGAAAATAATCGATTCGTGCCCGATTCTTTTCTTCTTAATCTACCTTATCTGCTCAGTTTAGTTATTCACCTTGATTCTGTTTTTCCCAATCTACCTTCCTTCCTTGATTGATTTATCCTTTAAAATATTGGCTAATTATATACCACTTTGTTTAATATAAAATTCTAGTGTTATAAATATTTTTGAAGTTATCAATTAAATAAAACATCTTTAAAGAAAGGATTATTAACTTATTTGATAATGTTTGAAAGATATCTTGAGATAAATTTAAAAAATTTCACAAATTTAGATTTAATATTTTCAATAGTCCTTGTAAAAATAAGTAAATATGTCAATAATTGTTTTCAAAAGGAGTTCGAAAAGTATTAAATATTAAAGAAAAATATAATTGCAATTGAAGCTTTAAATGAATATTTCAAGTGAAATTTATATAGTTAAATAAATTATCTAACCTTGACTTTCAATTTACCTTATTCCTGGTCATTCTATTCTCCTACCTCCTCCCTTTTCGGGGACGAAAAGTTTTGAGTGGGGGAGAGTGTAACGACCTGTAAGAATTCAATAAATTCTATTGTTTTATTTACGTATTAAATTGGACTTTGGCGAAAATCTAAATAAATTAATTTGCAAATAAAAAGTTAATATTTGGACCACGTCCAATTAAATATAGCAGACTTTTAAATTTTCAAATTTTGTATCAAAGTTTATTGTATGATGAAATTCTATTTAATGCCAGCTAGCCAATAATTGCCGATAATAAATTTATTTTCAAGCTTGAATATTTTTCTATGAAAAATTTCTAAACCATCTTCTGAGCAAGGTGTCAGTTCGTCGTTTGTAACGACGCGGATTTTCGTTGCCGAAAAACCGAATAGTTAGGGGTTTTAAAAAGAATTTAAGAAAAGAAAAAGAGAGAAGAAGAGAAAAGAAAGACAGAAAATAGAGAAAGAAAACAGAGAATTTGAAAATGGAACGGAAGATAGAAAATTTTTAAAAATAGAACGGAACAGAAAGAAATAACAGAACAACAACAGAATCTCACAATTCGCAGCGGAACAACATATAATAATAAATGAATAATCTTTAAACAAAGAACTATATCAGTTATTACATTACATCATATCATCAGAGTGTACAACATCATACAACATCAACAGTGCAGCGGAAAAAGAAATACTATATAAATAATACGCCATGCCATCTAGCTTGCCTCCAGCAACTCCTGAATATCCAGAATATCCTGATAAACCTTAACTCTTGACTGCCCGTGTGGAAATTGGTGGGCACCCAGAGTTTAGGAAGGAAAACAATAAACTCCAAGTCAGTCATGTGACTGGTGCGAGAACTCAAAACAGTTTATTTAACTTTAAAATCCAAAAATAGAGGGATACTTTTAAATTCAATTCGCAATGCTTTTGAAAATGTAACTACCATAAGACCTCCCACCACACACACAATGCAAACGCAGACTTGGGGAAGATTTCTTCTTATGTTAGTCAAAGATGCTTGATACGCATTTAAAATAACATTTGATATTATTACTAGTGCATAGTGTAGAACAAATTCTTTCGAAAGTAAAGATATAAATCTTAGCCAGCATAGGTACCATTATATTATGCCTACTAATAGCTACCATATTAAATGGCAGGTTCTACAACTAAAACCGTACAAGTTTCGTATTGTTTCTTTGGATTTCCAACAAATGGTCAGGCCAAGGAACTTCCCATTGCCACTGAGAATGCCTCTGGAAAGACACCCCCGAGAACCAAACCGGAACTCTGCCAACACAAGGCCGGGTTACCCCTAACTGGGTAACTACTGACACGAGCACGCCATTCCCCGATCGTAAACGACCTTTTTCACGGGATCCCGATAACCAACAACCACAAAGTAATAAACTCGTAGTAACCACATAGGTTAAATATCTGGGCTCCATACCATGATACAACCTCTATCCAGAAGGAAATGTACATACCCTAAGGGGAGCTACAGCAACCCCTAATAACCTTGCTGCATCTTTCCTGTTTTGACCATTTCCGGGATGTGAGGCTCGACGAAGTTTCGTCCACAAAACATACTTTATACAAAAGCCATGCTTTGGGTCAACAAATGATCAACACAATGATCACTAAGATAGACGATCAAATAAATGATCCTATCACAAATAATCAACACAATGATCATTTCAGCAACACTCAGCATGTCACATTACCAAATTTGGGAATATATCGCTGATAACTTCAACTATATAACCTTTGAGCACATATGTCTCAAAGAAGGGTGTTAAGCTAAAAGAATAAATTCTCCGCCACCAACAGAAATATATTTGAAAGAAATCGGCTTTATATCTCAAATTGTAATGTCAGGCATACAATCCATACAAGTCTGTTCCGGGCTCGAACAGAACCGAAGGCACTTACAAAGAAGTCCTTGCAATCCGAATAATTTCTAATCACGTTCGGATTTCCCATCACTTATGGAGATCTCTATACCAGGGATCAACCAGTGCAGAGACAATCAACAAGAAATCCTTTCGCTTTCGAAAATATCCGGTCTTCAACACCGTTCTTCGAATGCAATTCATAACGACGTATCACATATTCGGAATGGGTTATACGACCCCATGGTCCTTTCCCGGTTAACCCGAATAGTGAGCGCTTATTTTTAAAAAAAAAAATAAGTGTGGCATTCAATTTCAAACAATTCACAACAAATACCTATTTAAAGGTAAATATTGATAGTCGGTCATTGAACTATCAATAGATATGCCAACATCACCAGATTCCAAATAATTTTCCAAATTATTTATTTCACAAAAATATCTTTATATAAGATATATAGTTTTCACACTTCAAAAATAAATCAACATTTATTTTCAAACAAATCTCCTTTTCATTTATAAATTCCATAAGGAATTTACATTTCCAAAATATTTATGAATATTCGATTTCCATTTAATTTTTTTTTATTCATTTTCAATTTATCTTCAAAAAGATAAATTCCAAATATTCACTTACCATTGGAAAACATTTCTATACTTATTAAAAATAAGTGATTCACAGATCTTTTTATTTTCTATACTTAGAAAATATTTAATATACCAAATCGAAATTAAGCATATATTTCATTCTTTAAGGAGACCATTCACTTAACCATATTTATTTGGGCCAAAACGAATGTTGCGTAAAACATCGTTACGACAACCCAAAATCACTAGTATAGGGATTCGAAATAAAATAGATATATAAATCCCAATACTATACAAAACATTTCCTTTCGGAAATTATCTATTATAACAACAGTGTTATAATCTATTATTTCCTTCTATTTCTCGAAAACATCTATGATTTCGAATCTCAACATATTGTAAAACATCATTAGATCGTTTTAATTTTATTTAAAAACATCACCTTCTAAATAATTTCTTTAACATATTATTCACTATTCAAAAATGTGAATATACTATGTTAATAAATTTCATCACTTCTATTCATTTTAGTTTAAGGAATTATTCACTGTCTAAAACATGAATATAACTCCATAAATAAATTAGAACAATTTACTTATCAAAATAAGTCGTTTTGAATTTATAAAACAACGTTTATAACTTCTATTCTATTTATTTTATATCAACTTCCTTTTATAATTTTCTTTATTAACCTATCTCAATTCATATCACAATGATATACTAGAAATTCATATTATAAGTCAAATACTTATAATTTATTTATTTACAAAATCGTTTCTTTAAACTTCATAAATTTTATAATCTTATAACTTATAAGATTCATTCATTTATCCAAAATCATTCCTTTAATAACTTTATAAATTTTATAAACCTACTGCTTATAAAATTCTATTTATAACTTCACCGTTATAATTCTATAATTCCATTTCTATTTATGAAATTCATTTTCAATTTATCTTTAACACTTAGAAAAGTTCGTTTTACAAATTCTAATGTTTTTAATTTATAAATATCGATTTATAAATCTTTTAATATAAAACAATTTATATTATTCCTTTGAAACATCTTCAAAGTCTTTCATAAGTGATAATCCTATTTTTTTAACTTTTTATAAAAAATCCCAGTTTAAATTATTTTATCAAATCATTAATCTCATATTCTCAAAAATCACTTTTAACTACATTCCTCAAAAATCATAATTTTTATAACCCAAAAATTATAACGTTTATTTATTTGTAATAAATCAACTCCAAAAATATTTTATAAATGTATACTTTCAAAATCACTTTAGAATCCTTTATAAATAAAAATCGTTATTTTTAAACTTTCAAAATTGGATCCGATGATGCAACACATCAATAGTCAATCACGATTTTTCAATATCATATATCGATTTGATAAACAATCAAGCATCACAATATTTAAAATCAATGAATATTTGTGAGGAATCCAGTTGGATCCCTCCAACCTGTTTCCCTGCATCCACAGACATTAGCACAATACCATTCCGTTTCAAGACGGAATATCGCGGTACATGGGATTTTATAAATATATATCCGCTTACTAACGGCGCAATAGGGTCTCATCCGCTAAAAAAAATGCGGGAAATCAATCAACTGCAATATATACATATGCCAATATATATATATATTGCTATATATATAATATAATACCAATTCCACTTCGAGGTGGAATATCGCGGTATATGTGTGTAATAAATAACCTCCGCTTACTAACGGCGTATAGGGTCTATTCACATCCAATATTTATATATATATATATATATAACAATCATCATTCAAGCATTCAATCAACACAGTCAATAAATTTTAAATCTAACTATTTAAAATTTAAATAACAATAGAAATTCCTTTTGAGTGAGAAGTTCTCACCTTTGCTTCTATTAGCAATCCAATTTCCCTCTTGACTCGATTTTTCTTCATTTATACCTTGTATAAATATTTACACAATTTATTAATATTCGAAATAAATCGAATAATAAATTTTCATTTTTGATTGTCAAATAAATCAATAGTTTTATTTAAATCAGTTTCTTCTTTAAATAAATTTATTTTAGCTAATTATTTAATTTCCTTTCTTCTTATCGAAAATTACATTTTTAACTAATTTTCCCTTTTAATAAATTAAATCAACTAATTACTTTGGTTTTAACTATTAAATTTGTTATAAATAAATTTTTTTTCTTTACAAATTTTCTGGTTTCAAACTAAGAACCTGAATTCAAACTGATTTTTCTTTAATTAAATTTAATTTGCCAATAATTAAAATTTAAACCTATTTTCTCCTTAAAAATTATTTTTCTTTGTTTAATAAATTATTTTAACTAAAATTTTAATTTAATTAACCAAACTCACTTTCAATAAAATTATCAAATCGAAGAATTAAACCTTAAATTAGAATCCCTTTAATAATTCCATTTTTCTTTTAGATAAATTTGTTTGACTTAAAATTTTAAAATAACTTCTTTGTAATAAAATATTCTTTAGTAACTAAAAATAGTTAAATAGTTTAATACCATAAGTAAATCATCACATTCGTTATTTTTATTCTAAACTAAAAATTAAAAATTCAAACTGGTTTTAATTAAATTTGTTTAACTACTATTGAATTAAAACTAAACTTTCTTTTTATTTGCAACTATTAAATCTTAGAAATAGATTCCTAATTAATAAATTTAATTAACCAAAAATTATTATATTTTAAACTAACTTTCCTTTTTATAAATTTCATTTGATAGGTTTATTTAATTTAAACTAATAATTAAAATTTCAAACTGCATATAGCATTATCCAAAAAATTATCTGTTTCTTTTTTTTTTTTTTTTTTTTCTGCATATAACCTAAATTAAATTAAAGAAGAAAGAAAAAATAAAAATCATTACCTTACTGCCTATCCTCCGCGGCACCACCGCCTCAGACTCGAGCACGAGCCCCCCAATCACCTCGCGACGTCGCCGTCGCCTATCGCGTCGCCCCTCTGCCTGATGCCACCGATCTCATCACCATTCGTCCTCACGTTGTCGCCATAAATTCGAGCGTGCTGCCATCATCGTGCGCCGCGTACCCCCACGCGACATCGCGTCGAACCCCCCCACTGTCGCGCCGCCGCGTTCACCAATCACGAGTTCATCGCGCGCGCCTCCTTCCACTTTGTCGCGACCCCCCCATCGATCGCGCGCTGCAGCCCCCATTATCGCGCACGCGCGATTTTTAGGGCTTCGGCCTTCTTTCTATTTTTTTTTTTTTTATTTTCGGTTCGAATGAGAGAAGGGGAAGAATCAATTTCGAACTAGAGAGGGAGAGGGAGAGAGACGCGAAGGTCTTCGGCCATTGATTTTCTTCTCCTCTGAATAAACGTTGAACGAGATTGAAGTTAAAATAGGAGAACGCTACCATGCTTGCACGATCTTCATATCGTGATTCTCGGCATGACTTTGGGGAAGGCAACGTGATTTTAGGCAGGAATTTAGGGATGCTGTCTTTTACTTAAATTTAAATTTAAATTTAAATTAAATTTGTTTTCGATACAAATTCAATGCGTTTACCTCTTGTGTGATCACATAACAACTCCAAATGCCACGAAATTTGAAATCCGAGAATAATTCAATATTCCGGACCCAATGGAACTGTTTTCGTCAAATTCCGAGACTGTGCCTCGGACGGCTATTTTAAATATCGATTCAAACGATTTAATTTCAAAACTGAACGATTCACTTTCAAATTCAATTCTGAATCTTCTATAATCTTCAGTACCATCAATATAAATTTTACAAGTCTTTGAAATATTTTAAATCGGCTTAAATTTGAAGATTCAAATTTTTATTCAACTCTCACTAGATTAAATTCTATAATTTAATCGCCAAATTCATTCTGATAACTTGAAATTCAATTCAACTCATCATTTAAATATTTAAAATAAATTAAATATTTTCAAATTAAATTATTCAAAATTCTGGGTCGTTACAATCTTTCCCCCTTAAAAGAATTTCGTCCCGAAATTACAAGTTAAGAAGAATGCCCTTATCCCTTTTATTATTTTTCACAATTCAAATAGTTTTATCAACTCACTAACCTAAATCTTTTTACTAGAGTTTCATTATCATTTCAACTAGCTTTCCAACTTCAATTATAGGTTTCAAACAACATTGTTTTACTAACCATTCAAATTTAAATTCAAATTCAAATTTCAAACTTTCAAATTTTTCTCAAAATTTTTCTAACACCTTAAATTTTCGAAAAATTTCGCCAGCGTTTCCTTTGCGCGGTTCGATCGGTACGACTACAAAATGGCACCACGGCCCCTCAGAATCAAAAAGAAAAGAGAAAAGCCAAGTGGCTAGAGAAGAAAGTCATCAAATCTCATACTGAAATTGAAATACGTACCTTTTTGTCGAGCAATTCAATTTTTATCTTTGAAATCAAAATTTCCATTCCTTTATATACCTGTATAACCTGTATAATCTGCTAGTAGTAGCATCCAAATCCAACATTCAAATCATTTTGCTAATTCAATTGCAAAATTTCGATATATGTTTCTTTATATGTTTTTACTTCAGTATTGAAGTTACATATTAATTTTCATTCAATTTCACGTTTCAATTCAATTCACGACTTCAAATTCATTCTAATTCAATTCTCAATTTAAATTTTATTTGAATTAAACTCTAAATTCTAAATATTGAATTCTATTGATTAACTAATTTAATTCAATTTGTACATTCACATTACTACACTGAATTAGTTTCATTTACTAATTCATTTCAATATTCAATTCATCTCATTTTCACTTAGAAATCCAATTCTATTTTATTTATTCAATTCCATTTGAAATTATTTTACAAATGAATAAATTATCAAGTCAATTTACTTGAATTCAATCCATCTATTTCTTTCCATTATTAATGATAATAATTCAATAGTATCACTTCCTAACAATCATGCAACCATATACTATAATAATCCCTAGAAAATCATTTCTTTTCTATACAAAAATAGTTTTGGGCAAAATTATTTTATTTACCCGATTCAAAAACAATTTTATATTCACTAACAAATACGCGCTCATATCTATTATTACACTCAAACTCATTCTAGAGTACTGCTGACTCTATCTCTAACGAGTAATACCCTACAGAACCATGGTTGTCGCTTAACCAACAGCTCTGATACCAACTGTAACGACGCGGATTTTCGTTGCCGAAAAACCGAATAGTTAGGGGTTTTAAAAAGAATTTAAGAAAAGAAAAAGAGAGAAGAAGAGAAAAGAAAGACAGAAAATAGAGAAAGAAAACAGAGAATTTGAAAATGGAACGGAAGATAGAAAAATTTTAAAAATAGAACGGAACAGAAAGAAATAACAGAACAACAACAGAATCTCACAATTCGCAGCGGAACAACATATAATAATAAATGAATAATCTTTAAACAAAGAACTATATCAGTTATTACATTACATCATATCATCAGAGTGTACAACATCATACAACATCAACAGTGCAGCGGAAAAAGAAATACTATATAAATAATACGCCATGCCATCTAGCTTGCCTCCAGCAACTCCTGAATATCCAGAATATCCTGATAAACCTTAACTCTTGACTGCCCGTGTGGAAATTGGTGGGCACCCAGAGTTTAGGAAGGAAAACAATAAACTCCAAGTCAGTCATGTGACTGGTGCGAGAACTCAAAACAGTTTATTTAACTTTAAAATCCAAAAATAGAGGGATACTTTTAAATTCAATTCGCAATGCTTTTGAAAATGTAACTACCATAAGACCTCCCACCACACACACAATGCAAACGCAGACTTGGGGAAGATTTCTTCTTATGTTAGTCAAAGATGCTTGATACGCATTTAAAATAACATTTGATATTATTACTAGTGCATAGTGTAGAACAAATTCTTTCGAAAGTAAAGATATAAATCTTAGCCAGCATAGGTACCATTATATTATGCCTACTAATAGCTACCATATTAAATGGCAGGTTCTACAACTAAAACCGTACAAGTTTCGTATTGTTTCTTTGGATTTCCAACAAATGGTCAGGCCAAGGAACTTCCCATTGTCACTGAGAATGCCTCTGGAAAGACACCCCTGAGAACCAAACCGGAACTCTGCCAACACAAGGCCGGGTTACCCCTAACTGGGTAACTACTGACACGAGCACGCCATTCCCCGATCGTAAACGACCTTTTTCACGGGATCCCGATAACCAACAACCACAAAGTAATAAACTCGTAGTAACCACATAGGTTAAATATCTGGGCTCCATACCATGATACAACCTCTATCCAGAAGGAAATGTACATACCCTAAGGGGAGCTACAGCAACCCCTAATAACCTTGCTGCATCTTTCCTGTTTTGACCATTTCCAGGATGTGAGGCTCGACGAAGTTTCGTCCACAAAACATACTTTATACAAAAGCCATGCTTTGGGTCAACAAATGATCAACACAATGATCACTAAGATAGACGATCAAATAAATGATCCTATCACAAATAATCAACACAATGATCATTTCAGCAACACTCAGCATGTCACATTACCAAATTTGGGAATATATCGCTGATAACTTCAACTATATAACCTTTGAGCACATATGTCTCAAAGAAGGGTGTTAAGCTAAAAGAATAAATTCTCCGCCACCAACAGAAATATATTTGAAAGAAATCGGCTTTATATCTCAAATTGTAATGTCAGGCATACAATCCATACAAGTCTGTTCCGGGCTCGAACAGAACCGAAGGCACTTACAAAGAAGTCCTTGCAATCCGAATAATTTCTAATCACGTTCGGATTTCCCATCACTTATGGAGATCTCTATACCAGGGATCAACCAGTGCAGAGACAATCAACAAGAAATCCTTTCGCTTTCGAAAATATCCGGTCTTCAACACCGTTCTTCGAATGCAATTCATAACGACGTATCACATATTCGGAATGGGTTATACGACCCCATGGTCCTTTCCCGGTTAACCCGAATAGTGAGCGCTTATTTTAAAAAAAAAAAATAAGTGTGGCATTCAATTTCAAACAATTCACAACAAATACCTATTTAAAGGTAAATATTGATAGTCGGTCATTGAACTATCAATAGATATGCCAACATCACCAGATTCCAAATAATTTTCCAAATTATTTATTTCACAAAAATATCTTTATATAAGATATATAGTTTTCACACTTCAAAAATAAATCAACATTTATTTTCAAACAAATCTCCTTTTCATTTATAAATTCCATAAGGAATTTACATTTCCAAAATATTTATGAATATTCGATTTCCATTTAATTTTTTTTTATTCATTTTCAATTTATCTTCAAAAAGATAAATTCCAAATATTCACTTACCATTGGAAAACATTTCTATACTTATTAAAAATAAGTGATTCACAGATCTTTTTATTTTCTATACTTAGAAAATATTTAATATACCAAATCGAAATTAAGCATATATTTCATTCTTTAAGGAGACCATTCACTTAACCATATTTATTTGGGCCAAAACGAATGTTGCGTAAAACATCGTTACGACAACCCAAAATCACTAGTATAGGGATTCGAAATAAAATAGATATATAAATCCCAATACTATACAAAACATTTCCTTTCGGAAATTATCTATTATAACAACAGTGTTATAATCTATTATTTCCTTCTATTTCTCGAAAACATCTATGATTTCGAATCTCAACATATTGTAAAACATCATTAGATCGTTTTAATTTTATTTAAAAACATCACCTTCTAAATAATTTCTTTAACATATTATTCACTATTCAAAAATGTGAATATACTATGTTAATAAATTTCATCACTTCTATTCATTTTAGTTTAAGGAATTATTCACTGTCTAAAACATGAATATAACTCCATAAATAAATTAGAACAATTTACTTATCAAAATAAGTCGTTTTGAATTTATAAAACAACGTTTATAACTTCTATTCTATTTATTTTATATCAACTTCCTTTTATAATTTTCTTTATTAACCTATCTCAATTCATATCACAATGATATACTAGAAATTCATATTATAAGTCAAATACTTATAATTTATTTATTTACAAAATCGTTTCTTTAAACTTCATAAATTTTATAATCTTATAACTTATAAGATTCATTCATTTATCCAAAATCATTCCTTTAATAACTTTATAAATTTTATAAACCTACTGCTTATAAAATTCTATTTATAACTTCACCGTTATAATTCTATAATTCCATTTCTATTTATGAAATTCATTTTCAATTTATCTTTAACACTTAGAAAAGTTCGTTTTACAAATTCTAATGTTTTTAATTTATAAATATCGATTTATAAATCTTTTAATATAAAACAATTTATATTATTCCTTTGAAACATCTTCAAAGTCTTTCATAAGTGATAATCCTATTTTTTTAACTTTTTATAAAAAATCCCAGTTTAAATTATTTTATCAAATCATTAATCTCATATTCTCAAAAATCACTTTTAACTACATTCCTCAAAAATCATAATTTTTATAACCCAAAAATTATAACGTTTATTTATTTGTAATAAATCAACTCCAAAAATATTTTATAAATGTATACTTTCAAAATCACTTTAGAATCCTTTATAAATAAAAATCGTTATTTTTAAACTTTCAAAATTGGATCCGATGATGCAACACATCAATAGTCAATCACGATTTTTCAATATCATATATCGATTTGATAAACAATCAAGCATCACAATATTTAAAATCAATGAATATTTGTGAGGAATCCAGTTGGATCCCTCCAACCTGTTTCCCTGCATCCACAGACATTAGCACAATACCATTTCGTTTCAAGACGGAATATCGCGGTACATGGGATTTTATAAATATATATCCGCTTACTAACGGCGCAATAGGGTCTCATCCGCTAAAAAAAATGCGGGAAATCAATCAACTGCAATATATACATATGCCAATATATATATATTGCTATATATATAATATAATACCAATTTTACTTCGAGGTGGAATATCGCGGTATATGTGTGTAATAAATAACCTCCGCTTACTAACGGCGTATAGGGTCTATTCACATCCAATATTTATATATATATATATATATAACAATCATCATTCAAGCATTCAATCAACACAGTCAATAAATTTTAAATCTAACTATTTAAAATTTAAATAACAATAGAAATTCCTTTTGAGTGAGAAGTTCTCACCTTTGCTTCTATTAGCAATCCAATTTCCCTCTTGACTCGATTTTTCTTCATTTATACCTTGTATAAATATTTACACAATTTATTAATATTCGAAATAAATCGAATAATAAATTTTCATTTTTGATTGTCAAATAAATCAATAGTTTTATTTAAATCAGTTTCTTCTTTAAATAAATTTATTTTAGCTAATTATTTAATTTCCTTTCTTCTTATCGAAAATTACATTTTTAACTAATTTTCCCTTTTAATAAATTAAATCAACTAATTACTTTGGTTTTAACTATTAAATTTGTTATAAATAAATTTTTTTTCTTTACAAATTTTCTGGTTTCAAACTAAGAACCTGAATTCAAACTGATTTTTCTTTAATTAAATTTAATTTGCCAATAATTAAAATTTAAACCTATTTTCTCCTTAAAAATTATTTTTCTTTGTTTAATAAATTATTTTAACTAAAATTTTAATTTAATTAACCAAACTCACTTTCAATAAAATTATCAAATCGAAGAATTAAACCTTAAATTAGAATCCCTTTAATAATTCCATTTTTCTTTTAGATAAATTTGTTTGACTTAAAATTTTAAAATAACTTCTTTGTAATAAAATATTCTTTAGTAACTAAAAATAGTTAAATAGTTTAATACCATAAGTAAATCATCACATTCGTTATTTTTATTCTAAACTAAAAATTAAAAATTCAAACTGGTTTTAATTAAATTTGTTTAACTACTATTGAATTAAAACTAAACTTTCTTTTTATTTGCAACTATTAAATCTTAGAAATAGATTCCTAATTAATAAATTTAATTAACCAAAAATTATTATATTTTAAACTAACTTTCCTTTTTATAAATTTCATTTGATAGGTTTATTTAATTTAAACTAATAATTAAAATTTCAAACTGCATATAGCATTATCCAATAAATTATCTGTTTCTTTTTTTTTTTTTTTTTTTTTTCTGCATATAACCTAAATTAAATTAAAGAAGAAAGAAAAAATAAAAATCATTACCTTACTGCCTATCCTCCGCGGCACCACCACCTCAGACTCGAGCACGAGCCCCCCAATCACCTCGCGACGTCGCCGTCGCCTATCGCGTCGCCCCTCTGCCTGATGCCGCCGATCTCATCACCATTCGTCCTCACGTTGTCGCCATAAATTCGAGCGTGCTGCCATCATCGTGCACCGCGTACCCCGACGCGACATCGCGTCGAACCCCCCCCCCCACTGTCGCGCCGCCGCGTTCACCAATCACGAGTTCATCGCGCGCGCCTCCTTCCACTTTGTCGCGACCCCCCCATCGATCGCGCGCTGCAGCCCCCATTATCGCGCACGCGCGATTTTTAGGGCTTCGGCCTTCTTTCAATTTTTTTTTTTTTATTTTCGGTTCGAATGAGAGAAGGGGAAGAATCAATTTCGAACTAGAGAGGGAGAGGGAGAGAGACGCGAAGGTCTTCGGCCATTGATTTTCTTCTCCTCTGAATAAACGTTGAACGAGATTGAAGTTAAAATAGGAGAACGCTACCATGCTTGCACGATCTTCATATCGTGATTCTCGGCATGACTTTGGGGAAGGCAACGTGATTTTAGGCAGGAATTTTGGGATGCTGTCTTTTACTTAAATTTAAATTTAAATTTAAATTAAATTTGTTTTCGATACAAATTCAATGCGTTTACCTCTTGTGTGATCACATAACAACTCCAAATGCCACGAAATTTGAAATCCGAGAATAATTCAATATTCCGGACCCAATGGAACTGGTTTCGTCAAATTCCGAGACTGTGCCTCGGACGGCTATTTTAAATATCGATTCAAACGATTTAATTTCAAAACTGAACGATTCACTTTCAAATTCAATTCTGAATCTTCTATAATCTTCAGTACCATCAATATAAATTTTACAAGTCTTTGAAATATTTTAAATCGGCTTAAATTTGAAGATTCAAATTTTTATTCAACTCTCACTAGATTAAATTCTATAATTTAATCGCCAAATTCATTCTGATAACTTGAAATTCAATTCAACTCATCATTTAAATATTTAAAATAAATTAAATATTTTCAAATTAAATTATTCAAAATTCTGGGTCGTTACATCGTTTTTCCAAATTCGAACGTCTACTGCTCCGTTTACCTTATTTCTGACAAAATAGCAGCATTTTGGGTACCGGTACCGAATTTTGATCGGATAATTGTACCACTGATATTTGTATACCATTTTGATCGTCTCATCGTGCTGATCTCAACGGTATATTTATTTCTGTATTTTGGGATCCGGTGTACAACGGAAGCAATAAATTGTCCGTTGTAACGGTATCTTGAATTTTGACCGTTAACCGTGCTTTGCTTTTCAAATTTCAACGGGAATCCCAAGCTATGAAATAAATTGCTTTAATCATTTCGCTAAATCAATGGACAGCCGGACGTTTCGTTTGCTTTTGAAACTTTATATTTATAGTGTACGTTTCTTTTGCATTTCAATGTCAAAAGGCGCATAAATAAATTGCTTTATTATTTCCCACGCAGATATTAATGGCCATAAAATCTCAGCTGAATCTAGGCACTGACCGTTACAGTTGCCATCCCATATTTGAAAATCAATACGTATGAATTTGTATACATTTTGTTGTTTTTGAACGGTTGATAATAATAATTTTTTGAGATCTAGAAAACTAATAAATAATGGAAACGTATAGTCTGCAAGCAAAAATGAATTGCTTTAATTGTTTTACCTGATTTCAGGCAAGCGACTGTTGATTTCGAAAGAAAGCATAAATATAACGCGTAAAGTATCAAACTTTCTTTTATCCCAGATCCGCTTTCCATCCAACTTGAAACTTTCCTCTCCTCCTATATATTTCCTGTAGCCAAATATTTTCCTTCTTCCTCAAATTTGGCCGTGCTTCAGATCCATTTTTCTCCCCTCCCACAACCATTTCCCATTGCTATTTTAATGACCGTACTCCCCCCATAAAACCGAGCTTCTCGCCACCTCCCCTACAAATCACCGCCCCTCTGCTTCAATCGCCTCCGCCCATCACCTCTGCCGCAACCCATCAGATAAGAGCGCAAACAAAAGCTCGACTGCATCAACCCACCTTCACCGTCCCATCATTTCCAACGCGCCGCCTTCATCACCGCACCTTCCATTGCCGAGCAGCCTCAGGCATCGGCCAGGCCCGACCCGACCTCATCTCCGACTAAACAACCACCCTCCTGCGTCCGTGTGAACCAACCCGCCGACCCCGCCATTGCCGACAGCACTCTCTTCCACCTCGGCAACCCTGTGCCGCATCAACCTCCACACGGTGAGCAGCTAGCCCCTCTTCTCCGTATAAATCTATCCAACTGTATATATATATTAGTATAATAATATAAAATAAGGTCTGGGTTTTATTCAAAGTATTATACATATATATTATATGTATCTTGTTATGTTAGTATTTAATATGGGTATATTGTATTATCGGTTATTTGTATTTAAAAGGGTATAGGTTATTTATAACAAGTTTTGAGTATATAAGTTAAAGGTTATAATGCATATATAAGGACCTGGGTAGGAATATAAAGTGTTATAGTTGTATTTGGGTGAGTGTTTCAACTTCAGTATACAATATTATGAAGAGATTCGAACCTATAAAGAAGTTTATACTATAAAGAAGTTTATACAAGTTAGGAGTTTAGGGTGTATAATATACTTTGTAATAGGTACAGGGGGGTTTTAGAACATGTCTGCATTCATTCTATCTCAAATATCCTAATACCCAGTTAATGTAGGAGTATGTATAATTGTTAAGTATATTATATATTATATGATATGATAGTAAAGGAAAGGAAAAAAAAAGAAAAAAAAAGAAAAAAAAAGGGGAATATGGGTTTAGTGAAGCAGGTATTATATTTATATTGATTTGCACATTAGAGGCTTCTATACATTTTTATATCTGTGTTTTAGGTGTATTTATAATATGGGTTGTTGTTTAAATATAGTATACATATATTTGATTTACTATTGGAATATGCAGGCATATAGGTGCTGTACAACTATACTATCTGTTAGCTATAAAAAGTTGTAAGCTATATACATTTTTGAACTTAGGTACAAGTTATATAATATGTCTAGAAAAATCTTGGTACGGTTAGTTATAGGATAGATATCTTTCTGGGATTGTTTAAGTTTATATATTATAATAAGCTATAAAAGAGGTTACGTGTGTCTTTGCGTTCATACTATAGCATGTTTATGTTTAGGTAGTTTTAAGTATCATATATATTGAGTATATATGCTTATATAGGTAGTCGACCTTGGTTACAGTATTGCGTTCATACTTTATAAGTTTGCTTTTACACATAAGTAAAATAGTGCATTTATAATCTGCTTATATATGCGACTAAACTAAGCTGTATATAACATGTTCACCTCGTTTTATGTGTATGTATAGGTTTCAGGATGATATTTTAATTGAGTCCCAAAGTAAATACTAAATTTTAATTTTTACATGCACTTCCAAAGTATGAAATAAAGGAGTATTGGTCCTCCATTGAGTCTGCATGAAGATTTTGAGTGAGTTATGTGTGTATACATAGTGTAAAGCAAAGTGCAGTTCATAATGTCACTTTTCATATTTTTGAAATATATGTATTTTAATTTAAATTAGTGTTCAAAATTTATCTTGATTTGAAAATAAGTATAATATATATAACTCTTATTTAAATATATGTATATTGTCTGATTTTATCAAGACGACTCTGATTTGTTTCCATCAATCATATCTTCCAGCTTTGGCCGTCAATCCACTTTCAACTTACGTTGCTTTGAAATTGTGTTTGGATTTCTTCGTTTGTCTAGATCGTGATCCGGTTCGTAACTCAAGTTCATTTTCAATTCTCTCTAGCCTCGAAAGGTGAGCAATCACTCACGATTAACGTTCTTTTATTTATTAAATTTGATTTCAATTGAAACATCAATTGAAATATGCTGCTGTTAGTTGTTTTGTTGTTATGACTGCTATTATCCGTATCTATTCACCTATGACACCTGACACCATTATCGGTTAATTATTTATGTGATAGTAATACAGTTTGGTTGATAATTGATTGTTTGATTGATTGTTGTTTAAATTGGATGTTAATTATTATTGTTAAATGATAACTAGTTTGATGGTTTAATTTGGGGTAGTATAGTTTACAAATTTAACGGATTATATATGACGGACCTGGATTTATTAAAATCTGACCCCGCCATATGTGAACTTGATTAGTTGAATTTGACCCATTGATTGTCGTAGAAATTGATAAATTATACTTGAAATCTCTGAACGTAGTTGGATTAATTGTGTAGTTTTAAACTGAAATTTAAAAAGGAACGACAAGTGAAGAACTGTAATGTGATAACCTTTAATCTACATGAAATGATAGTGTAGATTCTAGAAATAATTATACAAATAATGATGTGAATAAATACGATTATTTCGGGGTTATTTGTTTTATTTATTGCATTGTTATTGGTTGTTGTTATTGCTTGATTATTTACTTTGACACCATCCCTATCATCACACTGCAAGTTCCCTTTGTTATGTTTGTTTTTGAATTGAAATGGGTTGAAATGATAGACCCAAGCTGGTTTCCATTTAATTAAATTTGGGATTACGGGTTGAAATACTATCCGCCCGTATACATTTAGTGTACGAATTGAAATGATAATATCCGTAACACGTGACCATACGATAAGAAATATATGGTCTTATAAAACGTAAATTCGTAAATACATCTACAAAGGGTAATGATAAATATAGAGTTAATTATATCTAGTTTAATCAAGATTTATTAAATACATAAATTATGATAAATATTTATGGAAATTTTATTTCGTATAAATTTCGCAATAATATCGAACAATTAAGATTGGGAGATAAATTTGGGTTATTTTAAAAATGGTATTTAGATAAGGATTTATTTATTTAAATCAATTTGAAATTTACCGAATGAGATATTTCATGTTAATGAAATTTAGGAAATATTGAGTAAAATGTAATTTAAGGTCACTAAAATGACATTGAATCAAATAAGGGAGTGTTCAAGACTAAATAATAATGATGTAAAAAAAATCGAGAATCTATATAAAACTGTTAAATTCAAATTGTTGTATTTAAGCTATGAACTATATTGTAATTAAATGGTTTAGAAATTTGGATATGTATTTAGAACCAAGATAGTTGAATTTGTATTTAGATAACGAATTGAATTAGACATAAAATTGAGGATGAACTAAATTGGAAGTTTTATTTAGAAAACTAGATCGGGAAAAATTTAGTTGAAATGTTAAATACTTAAAGTATGGAACCATATTGAAATAAAAGGGGATTGGGATATCAAATCCAAATTTGAGATTCATAAAATTGAAGTGGTTATTTTAAGAAAATTTAAATTGATAAAAACGAGATTGAATTAAATTTGAATGGGAAGGTCGGGTGGATGTGAAACGAAATATTAAGTTAAGGAAATTGAAAGTGCTTTACCGTATACAGCATTTAATATATAAATACTGCTTTGGGGAAAATATAATTATTTGAAGTGAAATTGACATCTGGGTTTGAAGTATGAATTAAGTGAATGACCACGGTGTAATAATGTATATTTCTACCCTGTAGATAGTTCTATGGACCCTTAGAGGATGGACATCCCAAACATCCTTTAAGTTATATTGTATTTCAGTTGATATTTCATTTGAGTTGAATTTATTGATATAAGAATGTTAATCCTGACTCGAGTGTTTTGTGTTTTGCTTTACGCTCGGGTCAGACTGAGTAATACAGCATTAGAGACTCACCTTTGGAGATTGGAGCTTCATTTGGAGACCCAACTATCGTTTCAGCTTTCAGTTTTCTAGTTGACTGGTTCAGAGAAGTCATCGGCTCGTACTGTAGACTTTTCTGTATTCAAGAGATTCTGATGTATTTTATTTTAAACTCTGATGTATATAGTAGCTTCATGAACTACTATTTTTCTATTCCGCTGCATTATATTACTCTGTGTCTGTGATCTGTGTTTGATTTATTTACTGTATATTTTAAGTTTTGCCAAATTAAATTAACAATTCGGTATTTTGAATTACTCAAGTCGGACATGTACGGTTTTAGTGTCGATTTGAATGGTCCAAAATAGCGGGTCGTTACATAGTGGAAAGTTCTTTGATCAATTATCATGAACTCAAAGAAATAAATCTCATAGAAAACAATTTTATATGCGAAAGTACATTTCGGAATAGAAATCTCATTTCTAATTCCAATGATAAGTATCAATTACTATTATTACAATTCTCGTTTCTGTTTTTCTTTATAAAGCAGACATAACTATTCACTCTCTTCATCCCAATTGTACCTTAAATCATAACTACTCTTGTACATTTGCTATTGTGTTTAAATGGTCAAACCATTCCAAACAAAATCCTTACCATAATGTCATAACAAACTCTTTACCAAAGTGCATTCAATTATCCTTTGCTTTTAAGGACATTAGTTATGTTTCGCTTTACATAAACTGATCAAACTGACATTCAGTGATCGAGTTTTTAGATTCGTAACGTAGTTTTGGTTTAGTGTTACATTAACACGATACGATCCTTTTGTAATCAATCAGATTGAATACTTGATCTCACATTGAGGTTTATTTGGTTTTTCGTATGAACTAATTTTATCGAAATATTTTACATTACAAACTTTGACCATTCACCATATAATTGTTATATGTAACTGTATATGGATCAAATATCCAAAGTCTTGTATTGCTTTTAAAGTTCGAAACTCATAGAATGCAACAAAGAGTCTTGACCAAATAAACATATAAGTGACCATATTATGAACGTATAAAGTAGTTGTAAAATATCAGGCACTTGCATGGGTATAGAAAACATTAACATGCAATAGGCATTTAATTGTGAGTATTATATTATATTTCCATTTGTCAGTTTTCAATTCAGTTCATTTGTACATATTAATCGATAAGCATTTTATCAATCATATGAAATGCACAATTTTATCATTGTAGATAATTATAACATTATTTAGCATATGTTCATATAATATTAGAAAGGTTAAATGTTACCATTTCATTTTCCTATTAAGGCTTCCACTAGCCTTTTATGTTTCTCTAAACCCAAAGATGAAACATAAAAGTCTCTTGACTTCACTAGTGGGTGTTAGGACTCGTCTATCTTGGTAATATGACCTTGAGTTTTCTTAAGAAATCATAGCCTCATAAATGATGGATAACTCCTTACCGATTTATCACATAGAACTTCTAACCCAAGTTTCTTTGTCCTGATCTCATTTCAACCTTGAGTTCGCTCAACAAATCAAAAGAGATTATTCACTTATACCTACCATATCGTGACGGCCTAATATAGTACATGTACCTTGAGTTTTCTCAACCAATACATATAGTTATCTTACCTCATCTATTCAATATATTAATAATACTATACATAACATCCCGAGCTTGAGCTTTGTCAACAACTTAGGAACATGCAAGTATTTACCAATATATATGGTAGAGGACAAGATTATATTGGAGATTCATAATCTTCAATACTATATTAAATGATATCGACTTATGAAATAATTTATTTGTTATAAAATACTCTCGTGATCAAGTGTCAAACACATCAAAAATCAAGGTATACGTACATTGTATTTATTCCTCAAGTAGGTTTCTTTTATGTTCCCCCGTAAATTTATACATTCATATCACATAAGTTTTTTTGTTATATAACTTTTATATTTCATATTACTTAAATTAATTAAATTTTATTTAATTTATTTTAATTAATTAACTCTTTAATTAATTTTATATTAGTAATCTAATACAACTTTTATACTGGACATATCTACTATAACATTTACACTATAACACATATATCTTATATATATTTATTTTTATTTAATTAATTAACCTCTATTTAAGTTATTTGAGTAAACAATTTTAATTAAATTATATCAATTTCAAAATTTATCTTACATACATACATGTATACTTAAGTTACCTTAAACACTTTTAAAGAACATAACATATATCAACATATATAATACATGCATATAAGTATTAATTAATTAAATCATTTAATTAATTTATTTTATTAATCTTATTAACAAAATTTAAATTTTGAAATTAATATTTAAATAGTTTCAAACATTTTGGAATTTTCATTACCGTTTCAAACATTTTGAAAGCTTATGTTATATTACAACCTTTTATAACAAACATGTTTTTATGTTAAATTTTAATTTTAAAATCTAGTCTTAATTTTAAAAAATATTTTGAAAAATAGTCCAAGGTCCAATTCAGATTGGGCCTTTTCTATCAGGAACAACCTTTGGGCTCACTTCACCTTTCAGGCCAAGCAGGTAACCAAGTAGGATAGGGTACCTCGTTACCCAATTCCAATCCTAGACATCACCTTTCTAGATACAATACTAAGTGTGCAAGCTTAATTAGTTAGCTCTAGCATGACCAATTTAGACCGCATAGTCTATTGGACTTTGATACCATTGAAGGAACTCGGCCGGCCCTTAGCGGAAGAATTGGATGAATTTTAATAAATTTAGCCATTTTGGATCTTTAATAGACCTATGAAATCTAAATATACTAGAACCTTTCTAAGTTTTTTTTGAATAAAATCTGTATTTTATTTAATTGTACAAATAAAGTTTTACTTTAATTTGATGTGCATGTAAATTAGAGTATATCAAATATACTCTTATGTATATATTTGTGTGTAACATTAACTTATTAAATTTATTTAGAGAATGAAACTTTTCATTTCCTTTCTCTTAAATTATTCAATTAATTATGGGGCATAAATTAAATAAGAGAAGGAAACTTTTCATTGCCTTCTTCTTAAATTATTCAATTAATGACAGGGCATAAATTTATTTAGGAAGCAAACTTATTATTTCCTTCTCCTAACTTATTCAATTAATGAGGGGCACATTATTTATATGGAGAGAGAAAATTTTTATTTCTCTCTTTTTAATTAAATTGATTAATCATATGAATTTCATTAATTACCAACATGTATATGACATGAATGTAAGTATAAGCAAATATATATATAGTGTAAATCCTGTAAGTGCGATATATGATAGGTGCTATCAATTGATGGTCATGTATAGACATACAAACAAAATTAAATGTTTAGCTAATCGCATAAAGGAAAAAAAATAAGAAATAAATAAAGGGCAAACACTATGATTGAATCAGTTTCCCATTTCATAAACTTAATTAATGCAGCATATAAATGAAAAATTATAGGCATCATAATATAAGGATATAAATAGTCGAAATTAAATGTATGTGTATATTATTGCCTCATTTAAATTGTTTCGTCCTTTTAGAAAGAAATCTAATCATACTTTGACAGTATGAAACAATAAATAAATTTTATGTATGAAAACACACATATAAAATTTTGTGTGTATATAAGATTAAATTGAGTCTTTCTACTTGATAAAAATTAGAGATTTATAGCAACCAATTTAAAAGTTGGTTTATTGTCAAAACATTAATTGTATGCACGTAGTATTCAATATAATATCGCTAATTAATACAAATTAAAGACTATAGTAATCAAATTAAAATTTATATTTATTGCCAAAACATCTTCCTTTCTTTTAATTTCCAAAACAATACAAACACGAAATACATACATGTAAACTTTCAAATCTAAAATTACATTTTGTTTATATGATTTAAAACATCAATCTTCAATAAAACACTGTAATATTCATAAACAAATTTTTCTTAATTTGTTAAAGTAAAATTCAATCAAAACAATATGAACATACAAAATTTTAGATCCAAAGGATTATACTATGAATTGAATGTTTTAATATAGATCTATAATAAAACATTATATTCAAACATATATATATATTAATTTTAATTTAACAAAATAAGAACCCAATTGAAAAATTGAACATACAAAATTTCTGACCTAAAAATTAGACTTTAAATTAAATGTTTAGAACATAGTTCCAAATGAAAACATTATATTTAAACATATACAAATACTAGTTTCGATTTATCAAATAAAACACCAATTGATTCATTTAATAAACAATTCAAGATGCACACACAATTTTGAACTTAAATGAGGTAGTGACATGTACATACAAATTACGATAATTAAATTTCTGTTTCAACAAACATTACATCAAATATCAATATCTATTAAAGAAAAACATACCTTATTACCCAAAGCCTTGAAGCAAATGAACTCCTCTTAGGATGTTGCGTAGAAGTCACACCTTGATTGATGATATCTTCTCAGATCTTCAAGATCCCCATCCTATCCTTGCAAGAGATGGATGAACAACTTTTTTTATTTATTTTTCCATATGGCGTTGAAAGAATTTTTGAAATTTTATTTCGTTTTGTTTTCTTCCATGAAAAGTTAGGAGAAAGAAAGAAACGGACAGAATGAGAACGAACTAATTATACGTCCAAAATGAATTAGAGATATGTTTTATTTGAAAGATTGAAACCTTTTCCATTCTTTAATTAAAACTTTCCTCATTAATTCTCTTGATTGTACTCTGATCCTTTCTTTACACGTATGTCATCAAATAACATAAAATTCCATAAATTATGTCATGAAATGACATAAATTTTCATAAATCATGTCATCAAATGATATAAAATTTCCATAAAATATTCCATGCAATTATATTTAAATTACATCAACATTGTGTATCAATGCGTGCAAATATAACTTTTATAAATGCATTAAAATAATTACAAAAAACTTCCAAACATCAAATAAATAATAATTAACATTTCTCAAATATCATATATATTCAATCAATTTACAACATTTTATAAATTAATTAAATCATACGGTTTTTCAAAGAATTCATCGTTACAGTTTTGCGACTCAAAGGTGTGAATTCGGTCAGCGATTAATACCGAACTATTTGAATATTAATGTTCACACGTCACATAACAGGTGGTGTGACATTTTGGCCGAATTTATCGCTTACACACCTTTTGGTAAAATTCAATTTTACTTATTATAAGCAGTATCTAATAGTGATAATTTTTTACACCATTTCTTTTCATCAAAACTATATCACTTCGGATTTATGGAATTTGATGATGGTCAAAATTCCAATATCATTCACATTCAACTTTATATTCCAAACATAACGTCCTTGGTTTAATAATAACAATTATTATTAACCGAAATGCTCTGGTCAGGGACTTTGACATTGAGTTAACTTTAGTTGGGTGTGATACTAACCACATATAATTGAGAAGACGAATCCTCTCTTGAATAGTGTTTCACTTTCAATGCTTCTACCTGATCCAATTAGAGTCGTTCGATGGACGCCATGCCACAACTTAACTATAATCAAAGAGGAGCTTTCACATTGAAGATCAACAGCATTCTCAAGTCGAGAGAACTATGTAAATTAGTCACATCGATAATATCTGCTTAACCTTAGTTATATTAACCAACAGAAAACTATCGAGTGGTTCATCTTATAGTTATCCAATAACTATAAGTACGTAACCCCTTGGTACTCCCCAGCAGTTAGGATTCATACACTTCCCAAGATTTTGAGAGTGTTACGTACTCTAATCTCAATGAATACATCAATGTCCAGTCTTAATGCATCTTGACTAGAAACATTTAAAATGGTACATTTGCTTCATTGTGATAAATACTCACGGTTACAACATATTGTAACTATTATCAC
This sequence comes from Allium cepa, assembly GCA_030765085.1. NCBI lineage: Eukaryota > Viridiplantae > Streptophyta > Magnoliopsida > Asparagales > Amaryllidaceae > Allium > Allium cepa. The sequence goes on from CM060928.1 coordinate 597,267,912, forward strand.
AAAACATACCTTTTATAGATTTTTTTATTAAATATACTTTTAATTAAATTGATTAATTAATTTAACCACATTAGAAAGAAAATATCTCTATTTCGAACAAGATTGGTCAACGAGTTAGATATATGTAACAAATTACATAATTTTCCCTTGGGCATATCCCTAACTCTATCATATAATTCCAATTATGCTTACACCCAAAATATCTGGAAGAGGTTTATACTTAAGGATCGAACAATGGATCGACTTATAATTTCTAGGACTATCCCTACTATAAGATTCCACGGAATATCACCTTTAGGTTGTCATTATCCACGTAACGACTATGACCATCGTACTTACACATTGAAAGGACCTCGCAATGCTAGGCTCATTTCAAACTATAAATCGAAGACTTAGGACCTACACTACAACAAAAGTAACCTATTACAACGCATTTTTTACAATGGGCATTGGCTAGCCGTTGTAATAGAAGGCTATTACAACGGGCCATTCAAGCCCGTTGTAATAGATGCCCTATACAATGGCTTTTTTACAACGAGCAATGACTGTCCGTTGTAATAGACTTCTATTACAACGGTCCTTTCATGTCCGTTGTAATATACGCTAATTTTACAACTGTCAGAAAATGCCCGTTGTAAAAGGTGCCAATTTTACAACGCTAAGGCCCATTGTAAAAGTTTTTCGCGCCTCGTTTCCGGCTAAATTTCATTTCCCGCTTTGCTTGCCCCATTTTTCCTTAATCTAATTTCCAAATACCTGCTGAATTCCAAAACAAAATCATTTCCTTTCTCCACCAAAATACCACAATACTACCCGTGCCTAGATCTGAAGCCCTATCAACAAACAAACCTCCTAATTGCCCTTGATAGCCTTTCTCGATTCGAACCAAAGCTCCAGACAGGATCGTGTTGACGAACGATGTATGTGAGGCGATGGAGCTGATTGACCTAACACTGCCGTCGATGCTGACAAACTCTGAGTCGCCGCAACCAATGGTTAAAGGTATCCGGTCTTTATTTGTGATATGAACTTATGAACTATTTTCCATATGAACTTATGCTCCTAAATTTTAAATTTAGGGTCACTATTTCACTGGTTCGACAAAGAAACTACATATGAATGCATATAGACGCATTCACACAAATAGATATTTAGTAAAACATGTTATGTTCATGTAGATAAGTCAAAACAATAAGCGGAGTATACAAAAAAAACGGACTTTGAGATTCGCTAATGCAAAAATTAAAAAGATATAGTGCATTGGTAACAAATTTGGAAATGAATATAAAATTAACCTTTGAAATACCAAATTCAACTTTAGCCAGATATTAATTGTTAGTTTCCATTGAGGATGGGACTGAGTTTGATTGACTTTAGTTTTTTCATATTCAGTTATGTTCTTTTTTTTTACTTTTTAAAAGTTGGTTAGTTGTTTAATGCAATGAATTGCTTCATAATTTAGATTGATTGTGAAGCTTCTGAAACTGGCAGGATTAGCTATTTCAAAAAATAACTGATATAACAATTTGGATGGTTGCTTTTTAAAAGACTTTCAAAATGTTATACAACAAATTTCACTATGGACGACCTTTAATTTGAACTAAATATACATCTTTAGCTATACTGCTTTAACCATCGCCGCCACTGATGTTGACAAACTGAATAAGGATTTGTGATAAATCATCATCCTTATTTTTATTAGAATTTTTGATAATTTCTTTTGTTGGTGAGCCTTATCAACCCGAACAAAGGTTTTCTATTTGGATTTTCACTTGATCGAAAAAATGAAAACTCGAAATTGCAAGGCAACTGTTTGAGTTAATGCTATAATCACTACAACAAAAATAAATTTCTATGGATAATTGCATATTTTAGGAAGTATTTTCTAAAATAAACAGATTTTGTTAGTTATAGACAACTTGCTGATAGTTATAAACAATTGTAGGCTTGGGAATTAGTTCAGATACTTCTTCTTCACACAAGAACATGCCCTTTTGTGTTGGGTTAGGTAAGCTTTACTGCTAACTTATTCTTAATGTACGTTCAAATTTAATTTTTATTTTATTTTGTTTGAATTTTATTAAAATAAAACAGGGATAAGGAGAGAAATCAATTTTTCAAAAATATTGCATAAGCATGATTACACCTGTACCACTACGTCTACTGGAAAAAGTTGACATTATGCTACAGGGTTGCATCGAAGTTCCAGAGTGTGTATTATAGGTGCCCTACAGTAGATTCACGTATTTACAGAGAAATATTATCTTTTATCCCAACCTTTATTTGGAATGCAAATAGATTTGGCCAGCTAACTAAATTTATGGATAGATAATCATACATCCGTACACGATCGTGAATGACTAGAAGTGTTTTACTTTCAAAATTTATTTTATAATTTCTGACTTTATCTAACTCTCAAACTCAGACCCAAAGGTGCGATCACAAGATTCAGTGAACGGTGCGGCTGCGATTTTGATCTAGTTGATGGTAGTGCATTGTGGCAGCAGTAGTAAGGGGATGATTGGTATGTGGTGTGATGATATTGGATGGATTTGAAGAATGTACTGTGGTTTTGGAGATGGTCAGGCAAGTTGTTGTGTTGATGATGGTTTGTGATGTAGAGGATGACTGTAGGAATGTTGTTGTTTTAGATAAAGCAGTAGAAAGTGTTTACGGTAGTAGGAAGGTTAATTGAATTGATGGCAGGGACTTGTTTCTGGGATTTGCGTGGTTTGTTTGGTAGTGGAATGGGGGACTGGAGTGAGTAGTGTGTTTAGGCAAGTTGTTGCAATTTTTTGATGGTGATAATCTGTGGTTGATAATGGTGGAGTTTTGTGGAATTGTAGATGAAATGGTTGTAGTTGTCAGTGCAATGGAGATTATCAAGCAGTTTGGTGAGTTACCGGTGGTGGTGTAACTAGAGGGATGGTCAGGGATGGTAGTTGTAAGTATGGCACTGTGCAGCGTTTGTTGGTGGTTATGATAGTTTGGAGGAGGTATAATGTGGCAATAACAGTGTAGGGAGGTTTGTGAATGGTATGGTGAATGTTTTGTTAATGGAAGCTTTGCGGTAGAACTGTAATGTGTAAATGCAGTGGTATGGGAAGGTCTATGGTGAAGTGGATATGTGCAGCTGTATGATTGTGGATGTTGATGTTAAGGGGATGGAAGCAGGTTGAACTGGGAATGTTGATGGTTGGTGGTGTTTGGGATAGTGGCTAGTAAGGTTGCAATGTCTAGAAGTGCGGTGATGGAGGTGATTGAACAAAGTTGTTGTATTGAAGTTGCACTAGTGATGCACAGAACTGGGTAAGTCAGTGATGCGGTGAATGAAAGTGGGAAGATGTTTGTGATGTGTAGCGGTGTAGGAGGATGACTGGTGTTTGTATAAAGTTTTGATTGGCTGGTATTGATGGTTGATGGCAGTTCAGGTCAGGGGTATGTGCACGGAGCATGCATAGTGTGATGTTGGAAGTGTGCCCGATGGTTTTGGTGGCTGTGGGGGGATGTTGAAGAAGTTGAGTTTTGTAAAGGTGTAAGAGACGTTTTATGTTCGATGAAGCAAGTTTGAAGGTTGAAGTATATGGGTAGGTTGTTGAAAAGTGCAGTGACAGTTTAGTAAATGTGGCAGTTTACATAAATGCAGGAACTGTTGTAAGGGGTGGTGGTGGAAGTTGTTTGGAAGGGGAGTTTGCTGATGGGTGATATGCACTGATGTGTTTGGTTGGTGGAGTGAAGATGTTTGGTATGGTGGACAGAGGAGAGGTGCACAATGTTTATGCACAGTCAAAGTGGTGATATGATGTAGTGGGTAGTTTGTTTTGAATGAGGAATGGTAGGTTAGGTGGTCTGCTGTTTGAAGTGCTGGTTGAATGGCAGAAGAGGGGTTGTCAAAGGAAGTAAAATGGTGATGGTAAGGCAATTTTGAGTTGGTGTCGAAGTGCTGAAATGGTGTCAGGCAGTGAAGATTGTGAAAGGGAGAAGTAGTGGTTGTTGGTTTGTATATGGGTGAACTATGGTGAGGTGTTGAAGGCAAGTGTAGCAGTGGTTGTGGTGAGATATGCACAGCAGGTGGTTTCACTGGAAATGTATGCTAGAAGGTATCACTGTGCAGGTAGTTATGTGTATGTTGTAGCAGTGAGAACAGCAGTGTAATGTGACAGAGTTAACAGTAGAATGGAGGAAGCTGATGATTTGTATGAATAGGCTGCGATGACCAGGTAGTGTGAACTGATTAAGGTGCTGGGCAATTGAGGAGCAATGTAACAGTGATACGAAATGTAAATATAATGTGTTAATGCTTTATGTATTTGGCATGTAAACTTATCAAACTTTTTGGAGTGTTAGAATTCTATGACTCTAGCTTTTAGTCTTTTCGTATGTGATTTTAATTATTTTACGACAATATTTAGTATTAGTATGGATGTATTGCATGGATGCTGCTGTATTTTTTTTTTTAAAATTTGCATTTATTTTGCAACGGGAAATGCGCGTTGTTATATGAGCTTATTACAACGGTCAATGCACGTTGTTATATAAGATTTTTACAACGGGTTATGGCCGTTGTAAAAAAGTATACTGCAACGGTTTTTACAACGTGCTTTGCCCGTTGTAAAATGTGGTGGATCTATTACAACGAGGCGTATTACAACGGGCACATGTCCATTGCGAAAACCATATTACAACAGACATTGCCCGTTGTAAAAAGACTGTTTTGTTGTAGTGTATGCGTTTATGTCACGATCTCAATGGTAATGTCTCATACGCATCGCTTTGAGCATCCGCCAATAGTATCTACGCCAAATTGCCTGCATACATCTGAGAAACATCTTGTTTATAACAGACTTTGTATCGCACTAAGCATCCACCAAATGTGTCCAGGTGCCATCGAGGAACCACTCCATAGTGTCATGTGCTCTACACACTCTCACGATCAAATCGCTACAGTATTGAATATGAAGTTTGCATGACAGATAGTGTTTAGGCATAATGTCCCGCATACGCATCTGCTTTAATTATGTGGCATCCAAAGTCAAGAAATGGAAATTAATCTCCCATGCATATATAAATTATATATTAAACCTGGGCCCTATGCCGAGGTTTATTCTACGCTTGAAAATCGATGATCGGTCGACTGCCTATAGCTTAGCGGTCGACTACATGCTGTCAACCGGCTTGGGTAAGCTATCGACCGGTCTAGTTTAACTCAGTAGTAAATTATTTTTCGTTAATTTATTTTTTAATGCTAATTATGTCAAATTTCTGACTAGATTTTCTATGCTTGTTTCTATCTATAATTCTGCCCATAATTTAAACAATTTTCGTGTTTATAATTTCATTTACATGAACTCAACTTATCAGTTTCATAATTATGTATACTTGCATCTTGGAATCAAAATCGATGTGAAATTAAAGGGTGTATAAATATTAAAATCTCATAGTTAAAATCAAGGTATAATAAATGGGCGTATACACATTAAAATCAAGGTGAAACAAAAGGGTGTATACATATTAAAATCTCATATTCAATTCAAATCCAAATCAACTTCTTCATTTTTAATCAAGTTAAAACCAATATAGTGTTATATTCATATAATTTATACTTTTCAATCATATCTCTATATAGTTGTAGTTTACTATATAAATAAACTTTGAATTAGAAACTTTTATCTCAATTTAAAATTATATAATTTCCAGATCAAGTAGAGATACAAAAAAATCAAATTACTTATGAATCTACATGTTTTAAAAACAATAAACTCACCTCTTAGTGCTCTATTTTCTTCCTAGCTTGCCTTTGATCTTCCCTTCTTCTTTAATTGTTGATTCTTATCTTGAATTTTAATTTTATTTTGTTTTAGAATTTGAAGAAGATGGAGAGGTTTGAAAGAGAAATAGAGTTTTAACGTACTGGTGACTTGATTAGGGTTTCAAAATAACTACACTAAGGGGTTTACATTCTATTTATAACTGAATGCATGTAGTAAAGTGGAGATTGAATATGAGTAAATTTGAGGAGTATAGAAAGTGGATTTTGTGAAATATATAATGAGATTTTGGAGTAAATCTATATAATGAAAAAAAGTTGTTATTCAAAGATTTTGAAAATTTTATCTAATATCTATTAACTATAATCTATAGTATTGAATTCTTCATGTCTTTGTCTTCAAACCTACGAGTCTTCAATTGTCATGATCATATATTAATTTTGATCCGTAGTCTCTTTACGGGTCAGTTTTCAAACTTGATTATACCATACTTGTATAAACCTATGTAATACCATGCAAAATATTCTATACAACTTAGGAAAACATCAGCAAATATATTTGTATAGTTGTTGTCATCAAAATCAATATATATGATATTAAAAATCTACCTATTTTTGATAATGACAACCATGTAAATATTTTTATTGTAAAATATAATGTAACTCTTCCATAATATATGCATATAATATATTTTGTATTTCCTCAACCTTTGTCATCTACAAAAATGGGTAAGAAAAATGAACTCCCCCTAAATGTGATATATTAAATAGTATGAAATATGATAATGTTGTATACTGACTCAAAGTTAATACTAATTGCAAAATAGTATTTTTGAGAAATAACTTATACAGATGTCCAGGATATAACGAGTTATAGAATTAATTTAACTCAGAACAGGGTTATAAGTTTAAGTCGGAGAAATGAACTAGTCACTTAACACAAAATAATAGAATTAAGACATCAGAATATATATTTATTTCATGAACACAAGACACAAGAATATATATTTATTTCATAAACACGAGACATAAGAATATATAATTATTTCATGAACACAAGCCACAAGAATATATATTTATTTCACAAACATAGAATAGTCACAGAATCTAAATATCTAGAATCCAAGAGATCTTACTCCAAATGATCGTAATGATCATATAAAGAACCATAGCAAACAGACAAATAATTTGGTATCACATGAAACGATCTAACACCGGGGGTCGTACACATAACGAGATCACAGGATCATAAGACAATCTTAAGGATAGAAGCCATGACCAAATCTTTCAGATTTATTTTAAATTATTACACTTGAAACAAATCCAGGAGTAAATTCTTAAGGATTTAGCTTCCACTTGCAGCATACTAAAATGGAGTAAACTCTAAAGTGCCAAATACTATCGTCTTTAGTAATTACTATGATTTAACCAATACGTTCCATAACGTATGGTGAAATCCAAGTATTTACTAAAAGCTAGTAAACATCACTTATTATGGATACCACTGGAAAAGCTGAACTACATTCTCTTAAGGATCTACCAACCACTTGTCACACACCAAAAGAGAATACAACTCTAAAGTGCTAAGTATTTTTTCAAATACGATCGCAAGAATTTAACCAAGGCATCCCGTACTACCCGGTGGAATTCGAATATTGGCTAATGGATTAGTAAATTCCATTCAAACATTATATTCAATAGGTTGTCCCATATTCGACGTAGCGTGATTCAAAAACATTTAAACCAATCGATAACTCTAAGTTGATTATTTGTACTTCCTAAATTATCGAATTAAAGTTCTTAAAACATTTATTTAATTTGTCACTTATTAAAATTTTCCGTTATTCGAAATTCTTCCATTTGTATTTATTTTGTGAGCTAATATTTTCCATTTTTCGAAACCATATTGATACTTAAATTTCCATAAAGCTGTATTGTTCATGAATTATATTTTAAAACCATATATATTTAAGTAATCTCTTATTCTCTAAAACCATATTTATTACTCTTAGAAACATCCAAATTATTATTTATACACTAGTATAAAACAACTTAAGTTTAGTGATATTTATCACTCAATTCAAAGCATTAAGACTTAATAGAGATAGACATATGAGTTTGTAACTCACCCCTAATCCAAAAGATGAAGAAAGCATGTTAATTGATGAAGAACAAGGCTTTGAACACTCTATTGCTATTCTCTTCTTCTACAACTCCTATATCTCCATCAAAATACCAAAATCCCTCTTCTACCAATAACTTCAGAAATTAGAAACTAAAATAAACCTTAATTAAATGGTAGAATTGAATAGAGAGATTGAAAATGAGTCTTACCCATGTCTCCTTTTGATTTTAGGATTTTTCTATGAATTGATGTTGATTTTTTTAAGACCTAGGTTTTAAGTTTCTTTTCTCTCTCTGAGAAACTGTACATACAAGTGAAAAAAGAATGAGAAATAAATGATTAAGGGAGATGACCTATTTCTTTTCTAAAGGCTAGTGGGCTTATCCTAAGCCAAAGTCCCAAACAAAAACAATAAATAGAAACACGCTAACAAATTTTTATTTAGCTCAACAAGCACTAATTTAAATTAACTCTTGTATTATTATCTCCTAACACAAATTAATGTAATTAACAAAATTTAAATTAATTATTTAGCCCCTTTTTAATCATTGTATTTTTTAAAATAATTATTATCCCATTATATTTGATAATAAAAATAAATCCAATTTGACAAATTAAAATTTTATTTTCTTACTAATAATTTATTGTAATTATCAAATGCTAAGAATTGATAATCAAATTAAATTTTAATTTTAAAAGTTTATATTACAAAATCTCAATTAATATTAATTAACCATAATTAATCGTGATTAATTAGGTAATCAACAACGCGGTCGTTACACCAGCGCTATACATAAAGACCCAAAGTGAGTGTGATATTCTCATTGTCTCATTATACCTAGATGATCTTATCCACATGGGAAACAATTTGAAGATGATGACTACATTCAAAGAAGACACGATGAAAACATTCAAGATGACCGAACTTGGCTTGATGAATTACTCCCCTGCATGGAGGTAAAACAACAGAAGGAGGGGATATTTATCTCTTCAAATAATTATGCTGAAGCACTGTTAAAGAGATTCAGGATGAACGATTGCAAGCCAGTTATTACCCGCTTGTAAAAAAAATGAATAGATGCAAAAAGATGATGAAGCACTAGAAGCCGATGCAACGCGTTATAGAAGTCTAATTGAGTGCTTCATATAAGTTACTGCTACACGTCCATATATCATGTATGTAACAAGTCTTCTACCAAGATTCATGCAGAGTCCAAACTAAATCCATCTTGGAGAAGCCAGAAGAATTTTAAGATAATTATAAGGCCCTAAGGAGTTTGGTATTTGGTATAGAGTCATAACAAACTCAAAGTTGATCGGCTGCACTGACAGTAAGTGAGCGGATTCTATCGATGACATGAAGAGCACATCAGGATATGCATTCTCATTTGGACTGGGAATATTCTCTTGGGCACTGAAGAAGTAAACAACAGCTGCGTACAATCATCAACAAAGGCAGAATATATGGAAGCTACTAAAGCAACAAGTCAAGCAATATGGCTTCGTAAAATACTTGGAGAAATGGATGAACAACAAGATGAGCCTACTCCAATCTACTTGACAACAAATCAGAAATAGTGATGACGACGAATCTAGTTCACCATAGTCGAACAAAACATATAGCTATAAAATATCACTTCTTCAAAGAAGCAGAAACTGCTAAACAAATCCAACTTAAGTACCGTACAATAGATGATCGAGCAGATATATTCATAAATGCATTGTCAAAAGCAAGATTTTAGTAGTTACAAACTATGCTTGGAGTTTTCGAAATTTGCATCTAGGCGGGGTGTTGAAGAGTGATACAAATTTCTAGAGAATTAGAGGATATTCTCTTAGAGTTTTCTAGTAAGATAGAGAAAATTACTTATGTAACCATCGATTATTAACTCTTTAACTTATCTGGACTATTCTATCTAGGCCATTCTATCTAGAACGTTCTAACTAGATCTTTTATCTAGACCATTCTATCTAGAATGTTCTAACTATAATATTCTATCTGTACTATTCTATTATAAAATGAAGCCTATAAATATATACTCATACGTATATTGCAATTTATACTGAATGTAATAAAATCTCTACATTCCTATATATTCTAAGAATCATTTCTTTATCAAATCTCTTAATTTACTATTTCATTTATTTATTCAACTATTTCATAACTCTTTTGTTCTATTCCTTCAACTATTAGTGGATGGTTATGTAAATTACTAAGTTGTTCTCTAAACTAAAAAATGCTAACAGTGGTGTTAAAGGACATCAATCAATACGTATGTGCTCAACCATTATGTGTGTGTTGCACCACCTGAAATACTATGATCACGTAATTGAGTCAAATATGCCACATGTGAAGTGGATCTGACGAAAATAATAGTCTCACATCGGAAATATATATATAAGATTCTGCATAAATACTAAGAGGCTACTATGCATATTGATCAATTGGTTTCGTTAGCGACTAAGTAGTTCTCTAAACTAAAATATGCTAACACAGTATAATTGCCACTATTAACTAATAATTAATTACTGTATATGGTTTTTTTTCCTAAAAAAATTCATAATTTAAACAATAATTAACTAATTAATTAAATAGATAAAATAAACAATATAACATTGAAAGTGACACTGGTTATACATGCTTTAAAATACAAGAATCTAATTTATGGGTATTGCGAATTTGTGGGTAGTAATCCCAACTTTTATTTTTTTAGTAGGATTCTCACTTGATTATCCTAGAAATAGCAAAAGGAAAAATAGGAGCGAGCAAATTAATTTATAACCGTGCATTACATTCTGTTGTGATCAGTGCAAACCAGGACTGAAACTTATGTGGTTGTAGCAACAAATAACAAATATTTGTGGTTTGTTATTTACTTTAGAACTCACCTCATATATAGAACATCCGTCCACTTGGTTTTTTTATGCCGAATGTATTTTTCACGTACGTTCTTATTTTTCAAAAAGAGCAAAAGTTAACGCTAACAAACCAATGGCATATATAAAAATGAAGCACTAAATTTGCATATGTTGCTATTGCTAAAGATAACTCGATGGATGGAATATCATGGTGAATGGAATATCCACGTCTTGTAACATTTAATATCAATAAAACTGTTTGAAATAGAATTGACGTGGGATGTACTAAAGGCGATTTATACCAGTAGTACTGGTAGCAAGTTGGGTTAAAGCAGTATAATATTTCATTCTAAATGCTGAAACAAAGAGCAAATAGTAGAACTTTGCTTGATTTAGAAGTAATTGCTTTATGTAGCAATATTAGTATAGCAACGCAATCGACAGTGACACCAACCTTAAGTTGAGATAAGAAGAAGCAAAAAGGCGTGTACTTTATCTAATGCCTAGTCCATTAGCCTAGTCTTTTTTTTGAAAATATATATATAAATATTAGTAACGTTTGACGCCAACATGCCCACTAGTGAGTGGTAAACTATTTGCGCCCTGAGTTCATGTTATTAATGTTAATATATATAATACATAAAAACTAAGTCTCCTTTAGAACCCACTATTATAAGCAGCTGAGTGATTTATGTATTCTACGTTAGATTTCAGAAAGGACAAACCTAAAGTATAGCTTACGTCGCGATTTTATCAAAATGTATGTGCGTTGAAACAAGGATTTTGGTTAACCACCGCAGAAAGCAGGGTTTACGCCCAATTTATGGTAACATGGGCCATTTGGAATTTTATTTTTTTTCATAATGAATTTTTCACGATAATTTGATTTTTCAGTTTCCAAATCAAATTAAACAACTCGGACAAATTAACGTAAACCAAATAATTCACCACTTATTGTTTCTAATTCTTTTTCTTCTCATGTCAGTTAAACACGTCTCATTTCTCATTAAACAAGAAATGAACTAAAATTGTACGATGAGGATTTTTTTATCGATTAAAAGAATAAAATAAACATAAAAGGATTTGAATTTCATAAAAAAAACATGTTTTTATTGAAAATAACTTGACTTTGAACTCAAAATAATTTCAACTAAACTTTTTGGAAAAAAAAAATCAAAACGTTTTGGCCCAAGGCCCAACAAGCAGTTTTGGTAAATATGGAGAATACACAATCACACACATAACCCTTGATTGGGGTTTCATTACAATAACAGTCAACTTATTTCATTTCTCTTTAGTCATGGCGAATACATCTTGCTCCTTCTCGATCTTCTTTTCTGTTGAGTTTCGACACTCCAACGTGTCCCTGTATGCACGCTTTATTGTGTATGATGGCACAACCTTATAAAGCTTTCAATGTAGCAGCGTCCCGATTGAATTTCCCTTCGTCACCTCTCAACAAGTATATATTTGGTCTTGTCAACACTCGTTTGTAATAAAAGAAATTTCTAATGCTATATGCTACCAATTTTTTTTTTATATATATATATATATATATATATATATATATATATATATATATATCACATTATACGTCATATTTCTTGCGATAAGGGACTTATCTGTCCAACTCACGCACCCATAATGCGAGCCACACCTAACATTTTCAACATCCCATCTTCCGCTCCTTTCTCCTCATTTCCAGTAAGAGAGACATTCATTAAACTCACTTCGCATCCCATGAATTTGCTTGCACACGTTGTTTGTGACGACCCGGATTTTTTGAATATTTGGAATTGGAATATTTAATTGATTTTAAACATTTGAAAGTTAATTTAACTTGAATTTCAAATATCACTGTTTATTTGACAATTAAATAATTGAATTTAATTATTGAAAATTTGTTAAAATAGTGAATCTTGGTTTTTAAGCTGGTTAAAAATATTTCAAAGGCTTGAAAAATTTATATTTATAATACTGAAGATAATGGATGTTTTAGATTTGAATTTGAAAGCGTTTTGTTCAATTTAAAAATATATCGTTTAAATCGATATTTAAAAATAGTCTTCCGAGGCACAGTCTCGGATTTCGACGAAACCAGTTCCATTGAATCCATGATAGTGTTTTATTATCGGATTTCAATTTTCGTAGCATTTGAATTTGTCGGATGATCGTACGGCGTATAAACACGTTGAAATTTATATCAAAATTTTAAATATAATAACCGGGTCAAAAGCTATCTTCTCCGTACGATAGAACTAGGACTCAAAACATTTTCATTGCATTCGAAATAGGGGTATAATAATATAAACGCCTGGCGGCACGCCTCGATAGGAAGTCAAAATTTTAAATGGTGGATTTGAGATGATTCAAATTCAAATTTAAATAATATTATATATATAAGTTGACTAGTCAAAATTATTCACATCAGCTTTCTTTGTGTTTCAAACCACTGTATCATACTCATTCTAACATCATCCATGCAAAAATATGCATTTCCTCCATTTGTCAAGCATGCTCTTTCCTTTCCTGAAACAAAAGAGAATTTATTTTTACATATCGGTCAAAAGCTAAATCTCCTCCCCTCTCCTCAAAAATTTCTTTCTAAACGGCCGATCCCCAGCATACCTTTATTCCGTTCTCCTCTCAAATCCGAATTCGCGGCTCCTTCTCCTCGTCTCCAATTTCAAATAGTTCAGCAGTTAAAAAAAAAGCAAGCTCGCGGGAGGGGGGAATCTCGAATCGGTAGTGTGTGGCAGAACAGAGCGTAGCGAAGCTCAAATCAAAACAGCATGGGAAGAAGCGACATTATCAGGGTCGAGCGAAGTGAGTGTAGATTCGTGTTCATTGTGGTCAGGGCAACCCGGGCAAAGAACTGGTGGGGTGCGGCGGCAATTGGAGGTTTGCGGCGGCGTGCGATCGACGTAGAGGTGGCCAAGTCGCGATTTGATTTGAACGAAGCAGGGGCTGCTCGATTTTGGGAAGAGGGCTGTGAGGTATTTGCTGTTTGTTTAATTTAATTTAATTTAATATATATATATATATATATATTAAAGGAAAAGAATATAAATCAATATATATACCTATTAGGGGGAAACATGAAATGTATATGGATAAGATTTTGAATATACACACACACACACACACACACAGAAAGATTTTGAATATATATATATATATATATATATATATAGGAATTTTAAATGTTGAAAGTTGAAATAAAAATTAGATTTTTGATTCTGGATAAATTAATTTTTTAAGTATGTGTAGTTTCAAAAGGAAAATAAATATATATATATACACACGTTTAAATTTACTTGTTTATTTTAAAAATAGGTATCAAGAGGGTTAGTTTGTTTAACTAACCTAATTGATTATTTTAGTCATCGGAAAAAAATTATCAAAAGAAAATTAGTTTAAGTTAAGGTATTAAATGCTAATTGATTTTTTCGATTTCTAAAATATTAATAAACTGTAAAATGCTTATACAAGACCTAGAATCGTGAGACAAGCCATTTTGGATCGGATTGCAAATTAAAGGACAAAGGTGAGTTAATCTCACGCATTTGGATTACCATTTAAATTTAAAAAGTTAAATTTAAATTATTGGTTGAATGATTGAATTGACTGGATGTGATATTATAATATATATATATATATATATATATATATATATATATATTGGAGTGATTGATTCTCGCATTATATAGCGAATGAGACCCTATGCTCCCCGCATAATAACGGATGACCCCTTATATCGCGATATCCCCCTCGAAGTGGGATTGGTATTTTATATTGCGCTAACATCTATGGACGCAGGAAAATAGGTTGGAGGGATCCAACTGGATTCCTCAAAACGTTGAATTTATTTTATATTCAGCGATGTAATTTATATGATAATCCGTGATGATTATATTGATTATATTAGGAATTGAAATTATTAAATGTTATGGTTGGTTGAATATATATTGGTATTTGAGAGAATGAAAAATATATAAGTTTGGATTTTTAAAAGGAAATAAATAGGGAAATTTTTATGTAAAATAATTATAGTGAATTTAGGCAAATTAAAGATTGAATTTGGAAAAAAATTATAAAAGTTTGATTTTTAAATTCTATTAAATAAATTCTGAGTATGGGAATAAAGATAGAGATTTTAAATAAATGAAAATAAAAGAGTTTTGAAGACTTAAGTGATATTGTCTAAAAATTTAAAGGATTTTATTTTCAAAATTTAAGATTTAAAATGTTTGGGAAGAAATAAAAGGGTAGGATTTTAAATGAAGTATGAAATGGATATTTCAGTTTAAAATAAGATTTTAAATCATAAATATAGAAGTAAATATGGAATTAATGGGTTTTACAATAAATTTGTTTTAAAATGGAATCAGTTTTGAAAATCGATTTGAAAACCGATTAAGTGTTTGAAACTGTGAATAAAGGAGAATGAGATTGTGAAATTTATAAACAGGGTTTATAAATAAATGAAATATTTATCAGAGGATAATTTGAAAGTATAAATTAAGGATGGAAATTTATAAAGGAACGGGTCATTTTTTTTAAAAATAAATAGTGATTTATTTTTAAAAGTGTGGAAAGGAAAGTGTATTTTCCTGAAAGGCCAAGTATATTTTCAAAGCAAGATTTTCAATATAAGTTAGAGGTTTTAAAAGTGGTTTAAAAAGAAAATTTAGAAGAAATTATTATTTAGCCGTTTCAAAAATTTTAAAAGTAAATATTTATTTAGTTAATTACATAAGTTAAATTATTTTAAAGGTTTAACTAGTATTATGATTTAAAAGATAATTGTTTAATATTTATACCTTATAGAATAACTTTTATTTTAAATTTAGTTTTGGCTTAAGTTTTACATGAAAAATTATTATAAAATTTCATAATTAATATTTTAAAATAAAGCATTTTGAATAGTTTTTATTTTTAGTGTTTTAAAATATATATAGTTTTGGATAAAGTGATTTAAATTATTTAAAAATCTAAAGTATTAAGACTTGGTAATTTAGTGGAAATAAACAGTATTTGGAAATTTATTCTGCAAGAGAAAGGTAATTTTAAAACTAT
Organism: Allium cepa; assembly: GCA_030765085.1. Lineage (NCBI taxonomy): Eukaryota > Viridiplantae > Streptophyta > Magnoliopsida > Asparagales > Amaryllidaceae > Allium > Allium cepa. Next base: position 597,283,742 of record CM060928.1, read on the forward strand.
TTTCAAAGAGTTGAAGTGTAGAAAAATATCTTGCGAAGATATTTGATTGGAAAATAATTAAAGCCTGATGGTTGTTTGTGGATGTTATATGATAGATAAATAACTGACTATCAATACTGGCCAATACATTGATCGTTTCGAAGAGACTGGGATCAGGATTAATTTCCCGAAAACCAATTCTATCCGATTTGAACGTTTTCGTGAGGAAGACAAGAGCTTGGAGTCAACGATGGAGCAGTGAAGTGCAAAGGCTAATCGCTACTAATCCTTAGGGTGATTCCAAAATGGATGTAATAGGAGTAATGCCTTCGTTTCCGTTCGGACCGGGAATGGACTTGTATGGATGAATGCTATCAGAACATCGTCAGGAGGACGATGAGCATTCTAAGTGAGACGTGTTCTAAAATGGTAACGCATAGCCTCGACCTTCATCAACCGGGAATGGATAAAATAGCGGAGGTACAGCAAGGCTATGTGGCTAGTAACCAATTAGGGTAAGGTCATCCCTATCTAGATGTCCCTTTGTATTCGGCTGTGTGGGCGGTTGCTGATCCCAACCACGGGGTGATCTTATTCGGACTATCCAATAAGGGGTAGCCCCGGTCTTGTGTAGCAGAGGATCAGGGGGGATCCTCGATACGGTGATCTAGACCACGTACTGTGACGGATGTTACCTAGTAGCCTTGCCATTATATGGAATTCAATCTCCAATAAGTGCTTGTATGCTTTTGATTGTGCACAACTATTGCTGGAACGTGAGATGCAAGCATTTCAGATAGATTCTATTTTACTTTCTATAGACACATTATAATATCAGACGAATTTGATAAAAATGTTTTGGTGATCGTAAGGTAAAAACCCGCATGTTTAATTATGGCGTGGTCTTACGAGATACCTTTGATTTCAAAGGATTTTGAAACTTTAATAATCAATTGAGTGTGTTTTCTCACGATGATTTTCCAGAATGACGTGGGTGTTATTTCATTATAATGCTCGGGTCAGACAAAGTATTATAGAATACAGGAAAGGATATTGTGGAGCTCAGGAGATGACCTGGATGGCGAGATGTATCACACGTACTTGATGTATATTCCGCTGTGCAATGTAAGTGTTGATACTCGAAGATTTTGATCAATGACAACGTGCTTCAAAAGGAAGAGATATGTGCAAAGCTAAAAAAGATCAATGACAATGTGCTTCAAAAGAAAAATCGATGAAGACCAAACAAACATAAATATGATTTCTTATAGGTCTTAGTCTATATTTATTGTTAAAATCTATCCTCAAGAGGCTTGCACGAACACTAGAAAACATTTTATAAACTTCATTTTTATTTAATCTTTCACTGTGCTTTATAAGTTCAGTCGACTGAACAGGAATATCCAGTCGACTGAAACTGGTACAAATATATAAACATGCACAGTTTCAGTCGACTGAATTTCCTGCACAGTCGACTGAATTTGTTCCCGAAAATTTTACTTTATATTTTCAATTGACTGAATTCCCTGCTCAGTCGACTGAATTTGAACCTGCGAATTTTCTCTGAAAAGACACCTTCTTTCTCTCAAGAGTTGCAACCATTCTCTAATGGAAATGGAAGCATCTCTTGTTTGCAACCTTTGACAACAAATGCACCTCTTCTACAAGTATATATACATGATTCTAACATCATTTAATTAACCGAATTCTCTTGCTTTAATCTTACTATTTTCTTGATCATATTCTCTAAATATTCTCAAAGCACTCACCAATCTATTGCTTGAATCACTGTTTTGTTTATAACATTCTTTTAATTCATAGCAATTCACGTTTCCTAAATCTTCACAAACACATTACATACTCTCGAGGATAAGATTATAGGAATATTGTACTACATTAGACTCATTAGTGTTGACAAGAACAACAAGTCGAATATTGTATTTTAGTATTTGAGTTGAAGTCCTCTTCGGTAGTTGAGACAAGAAATCCCGTTCGGTTGTTCGGGTAAGTTGTAAACCTATTCCTCCAGGTGAAGTGAGGGTGTTAGTTAGTGAAATTCCTAAGTGAAGCTTAGAGACTGGACGTAGGACTAGAGGTCCGAACCAGTATAAAATCCTGGTGTCTCCTTGCATTTACCTACTTTATCTATCTAGACTGTTCCGTTATTCCATATTACACGATCCTACCGCATAGCCTCTTTCAATTGGTATCAGAGCCAGATTGTCATATAACCATAACGCCGTTATTAGACATATTGATAATATGGAAAATAACGCAAGTACAAGCACAACATCTGCCTATAGTTCTACATTTGCGGAAGGACAATCTACCCAAAGACCCCCCCTATTCAATGGACTAAACTATAACTATTGGGCTACAAGGATGAGGATTTATATGCAAGCAACAAGTTTCGAAGTCTGGAATGCTACTCAAGCAGAGTTTGTTGTACCCACAACCGATTATCCTACATGGACACAAACTCAAAAGAATGAAGCTAGTGCAAATGCCAAAGCTATGAATATGTTATTTTGCACCCTGGATAGAAATGAATCCAACCGTGTTAACATATGTACTACTGCATATCAGATATGGGAAACACTTAAAGTCATACATGAAGGCACAAACAAGGTTAAACAAACAAAGATATCCATGCTGAAGAATCAATTCCAAAACTTTAGAATGCGACAAAATGAATCCATCAATGACATGTACTCAAGATTTCAAGACATACATCATGCTCTAATCGGACTAGGAGAAAGATACACGGACTTTGACATTGTGTCTAAAGTTCTAAATTCACTCACTGATGAATGGGAGAGAAAAGTACTAGCAATTGAGGAAGAAAATGATCTATCTACAATGAAACCAGTAGAATTGATTGGAAATCTTATGTCATATGAAGTAAATATGCAAGCTAAGAAAAATCAAGCTCAAGAAAGAAAGAATGTTGCTTTTCATGCGGAAAAGGAAGAATCAGAGTCTGAAGATGAGGATTTAGCATTTATAGCCAAAATTTCAAGAAATTCTTAAAGTATAGAAAAGGAAGCAAAAACGGATTCAAAAAGAATTTCTTGAACAAACCTTCATCCTCAAATATAGAATGCTTCAATTGTCACAAGAAAGGACACATGCAAAAAGATTGTCAAGAACAAGTGAAGGAAAATCTGAAAAGCTTCAACAAAAAAAACAAGAAGAATAAATTCAAAAAGAAGGCATTTTCTGTAACATGGGACGATTCAGATTCATCTTCATCCGAAAATGATAGTGATAGCGACAATGAACAGGCAAATGTATGCTTCATGGCTCAAGATTCTAAGGTAAGTAATTTAACTTTCGATAATTTAATTGAAGTAAACACTGAACTTTTAAGCACAATAAAAATTCTTGAAAAGAAAATTAAGAAAATTCGTGAAAATCAAAACAAAGCCGAGTTTGAAAGAGATATGTTAAATGATGAAAAGAAAATTCTTGAAGAAGAACTTGAAAAAGTTCAAGAATCTTATTCAAATTCGGAAACTCAATAATCACTTTTAAGTCAAGAAATTGAAACTCAAAAGAAAAAGAATGATGTACTTGTTTCTGAAAATCACGAGTTAAAAATTAAGATTAAACATGTTGAATTAGAAAATAATAGTCTTCAAGCTAAATTAGATGACATCACTAAAAATGTTTCTAACTTTAACAAAGGAAGAGAAAATTTATCTAAGATATTAGAAACAAGGTAGTAAAATTTGGATACCAAAGGCTAACAATGTATTAATAAGAAATAAATATATTAAAACATTTATGGATAATGTTCATCACAATGAAAACTATATTTATAAAAAGGATACTAAACCAAATTGGGTTTGGTTTCCTAAACTCTAACTTTTTAGGACCCTATTAAAAGGTGGGTACCAATAATTTCATATTTATTTTCAGGTCCCACTCGTAAAGAAGAAATGGATATTAGACAGTGGTTGTTCAAAACACATGACCGGAGACAAAGATATGCTTACAGACATCACATACTTTGATGGTGGCTCGGTTACCTTCGGAGACAATTCAAAAGGCTATATCATTGGCAAAGGAGATGTGAACAATTACGGTACATCAAATTTACCTTTTATAACAAATGTTTCATTAGTTGAAAATTTAAAACATAATCTACTTAGCATAAGTCAACTGTGTGACAAAGGTTTTAAAATAACTTTCTCGGATAATAAATGTAGTATTTTTGATCAAAACCAAATCTTATTTTTGAAGGAAATAGAGATAGAAATATTTATGTTCTAAATATGAATATTAATCGTAATACAAGTGTGTGTTTACTAGCCAAAGATAATGATCATTGGTTATGGCACAAAAGATTTTGTCATATAAATTTTAAAACTATTAGAAAACTTTCTAAAAATGAATTAGTAAGAGGTTTACCCAAAATAAACTTTAAAATAAATAATCTTTGTGACGATTATCAAATAGAAAAATTAACGAAATCATCTTTCAAATCTAAGAAAAATATTTCGACATTACAACCATTAGAATTACTACATATGGATTTATTTGGACCAACACAAGTTCAATCCATTAATCATAATCGATACCTATTTGTAATAGTTGATGATTTTTCAAGATATGCATGGACTATTTTTATGAAAAATAAAAGTGACACTTTTGAGCATTTTAAAACATTTGTCAAAAGAATTCAAAACACTAAAGATTTGAAAATTAAAAATATTCGAAGTGATCATGGAGGCGAATTCGAAAATGAAGCTTTTGAACTTTTTGTAAAAAGAAAGGAATAAATCATAACTTTTCATTTCCTAGAACTCCTTAACAAAATGGAGTTGTAGAAAGAAAGAATAGAACATTACAAGAATGCGTAAGAACATTATTAAATGGATGTTCTCTACCAAAACATTTTTGGGCAGAAGCCGTTGCTACTGCATGTTATGTATTAAACAGAATATCAATTAGACTATTAACTAAAAATACTTCTTATGAACTATTTAATAATAAAAAGCCAAATATATCTTATTTTAAAATATTTGGATCAAAATGTTTCATTTTAAATACAAAAGATCAACTAGGAAAATTCGATCCAAAAGCTGACGAAGGAGTTTTCGTAGGATACTCAAAACGAAGTAAAGCATATCGAGTATTTAATAAACGAACAAACTTAATTGAAGAAACTTTGCATATATCCTTTGACGAAAATTTTAATAAAAATTTTAATATGAAAGATGATGAAGAATTGATAAATATAGAAGAAACAAACCTTGAAAAAATAATAATGAACTAAGATCTCCTCCTATAATATTACGAGACCATCCAACTCAAAATATAATAGGAGAAATAAATTCTCAAGTTAGGACAAGAAATCAACTAAATCAAATGGGTCATGTAGCTTTCATTTCATCAACAGAACCTAAAAATCCTAAAGAAGCATCAACAGATGATTATTGGATTATCGCAATGCAAGAAGAATTAAATCAATTTAAACGTAACGATGTTTGGGAATTAGTTCCTCGTCCTAATAATCAATCAGTAATAGGAACAAAATGGATTTACAAAAATAAAGTAGAGGAACAAGGTAATATAACAAGGAATAAAGCATGACTAGTAGCACAAGGGTATAATCAAGAAGAAGGTATTGATTTTGAAGAAACCTTTGCTCCCGTTGCAAGACTTGAAGCAATACGTATACTATTAGCTTTTGCATGTTTTCACAATTTTAAACTTTATCAAATGGATGTTAAAGGTGCATTTTTAAATGGTTTTATTAAAGAAAATGTATATGTAGAACAACCTCCTTTATTTATACATGAAAAATATCCGGATCATGTATTTAAATTAAAGAAAGCACTATATGGTCTTAAACAAGCACCTCGTGTTTGGTATGAAATACTTAAAAGTTATTTATTAAGTTTGGGATTTAAAATTGGAAAAGTAGAACAAACGCTTTTTATTAAAAATACTACCAAAGATATTTTAATAATTCAAATATACGTAGACGATATTATTTTTGGTTCAACAAATGAAAATTTATGTAAAGAATTTTCAAATATAATGACTAATGAGTTCGAAATGTCTCATATGGGAGAATTATCATATTTTCTCGGACTTCAAATCAAACAATTATCAAATGGAATTTCTATAAACCAAGAAAAATATCGTTCTAATTTAATTAAACGATTCGGCATGAAAAACACTTCTGCTAAACCTACTCCTATAAGTACCACTACACATGTCGATCGAGACGAAAATGGTAAAAGTGTAGATCAAAAATTGTTTAGAAGTATGATTGGTTCCTTACTTTACTTAACCGCTAGTAGACCTGACATAATGATGAGTGTTTGTTTATGTGTACGTTTTCAGTCTAATCCTAAAGAATCACACTTAAGAGCGGTAAAACGAATTATGCGATATCTTAACAACACTAAAGATTTCGGTCTTTTCTATCCAAAGGAGTGTACATTTGAGTTAGTGTCATTCAGTAATGCTGATTTTGGTGGATCTCGAACAGATAGAAAAAGTACAAGTGGTACTTGCCATTTCATTGGAAAATCACTTGTATCTTGGTTTAGTAAGAAACAAAATTGTGTCTCGCTTTCCACCTGCGAAGCAGAGTATATATCAGCTGATTTAGCTTGCACTCAAGTAATATACATGCAACAAACACTTAAAAAAATTAATATAAATTTAACAAATTCTACAATATACTGTGATAATACAAGTACAATAAAATTATCTAAAAATCCGGTTAATCACTCTCGTACAAAACATATAGATATCCGTCACCATTTTCTACGTGACAATATCGAAAAAGGAATAATTAATTTAAAACATATTTCTACCGAAAATCAAATTGCCGATATATTCACTAAACCTCTATTAGAAAACTCCTTCATAAAATTACGACGAGAGTTAGGAATAATATCTTTTAAAGATATCATATAGAGAAAATTAGAAAAATCTACACAATTCAGTCGACTAACACTTCATGCTCAGTCGACTGAATAAAGAAAAAAAATGAGGTTTTCAATTTATTTTGTCGAATATGTTACATAATATATTATAAAATAACAGTTATTTGTACACCATACATTTTTAACTGAATTATGGTAACCATTAAATCATTAAGTGGATGAAAAACTTTAAAGAATTATAACCACTATATATTTAGAAAATTCCTACTATAAATGTATCTTAAAAATATTACTTCTTCACAACTCATTCTCATGAATAAAAGCTTGAAAAATTCTTTATAAAAATGTCGTCCAACAACTCTCTTTTCCCGATCAACGTCACCTCTTCAGTCGATAACACTCCAACATCTCCAAAACTTCCCACTCCAACACGACTCATGAGCCAGTTTACAAATGGAACAATTATCGTACGGCTACACACCAAAATCCAAGAAAGCAAAACGCGGACTCTTTATTTCTCCAGACACAAAAAGAAAGATTGATGAAATTCATCACTTTCAACAACAACAAATAGATCTTCAATGAGAATTATACTTCAAATAAAAAGTTATGGCTAAACGATTAAGCTTCCTAGAGCAAACCGGCTTACGCTTTTGTGGATCAAAAAAGAACGAAGTGGCTGAACCCCTACCTCGTCCTGTTAGTTCACTTGATCCGTCTTCATCTTACCATACACCAATCGATCTTGTGAATCCTTGGATGTCTCCTAAGACTCTTCAATATAGTCCAAATTCATGGGATATAAATTATATGAAGAATGAAGGGAAAAAGACTCCAAATTCATCCACTAAGAAATAGTTAGTTTTGAAATCTATTCATGATATTACTTTTATATAATTGTAATTATTTCCTTGAATAAAGAGTTTACCTTCAAAATTAACAAAGAACAACAAAATACATGGGTCAGTCGACTGAAACCCCCTGTTCAGTCGACTGAACTCAAGGCAGAAAGCAAAATTTTCTACAATTCAGTCGACCGAACCCTCTGCACAGTTGACTGAAATACTAACAGAAACTTTCTGATAAAAATTCAATCGACTAAAAACCCTGTTCAGTCGACTGAACAGTGTATTCAGTCGACTGAACGCCAATTCCCAGGCAAATTTCCCCTTTTAACCACCAATTTTTACCCTATCCATTCACTTTTTACTTCCCAACACGGTTTTCTTCCCCATTAATTTTCGAAACCCTAGCCCCCAATTCCTCAAAATCAACTCAAATCTCACTCAAATGGCACCAAAGAGATCAAGAGCTTCCTCTTCTTCGTCCTCCGAGCCAATTGATGCTCAAATAGCGCAATGGCTTTACGATGGAGTTGCTGTCACTAGATGGAATAAGATGAAGAATTCTCGTATCTTCGAGCATTCCTTCGTTGATTTCCAAAGCTTTCAAACCTACAACATCCAAGCGTTAACCGATCAAGATGGTTTAACTTCTCTTTTGGATTTGAAAAGAAATGACCATGCCATAAATCATGTAATGGTCAAATTATTTTATGCTAACCTTAATCTTGGACAACAAACTCCAAGAAATCCAAACAATAGTGTTTGGAGTATGGTATGTGGAAAGAAAGTTTGGTTTTCCTTGGATAGAATAGCACACATACTAGAATCACCAAATGTCGGGAGAAAGCTAGAAGAGATAGAATTCAATCCACATATTCGCGATAACATAAACCATCGATTTATGGATGATAATATCAACTTTAGAGATTTTAAGTCACGTCTCTTCGACCTATGGCAAGAATCCTTCACAAAGCCCTAATGAGAACAATTACTCCTCGCACGGGTTCGTACGAAATTGTCTACCCAAATAACTATCGAGCTATATATGCTATTTTTGGCAATATACAAGTCAACTGGGTATAACTTATTCTTGATGAGTTTCTCACTTTTAATAAAGGAAAAATGCGCACTATCTATTTTGGAGAATACGTCTTCTCCTCAATGCCGATACGCCATTACCCGAGTCAGAGAATACTATGGTCCATCAAATTAACCACCAGACCATAAGCCTAATGCAACTCAAGCTTTACTACCAACCAATCTTTGGGGATATTGTCAAGAAATCAACAAATTCTTGACACTCGTCTTAAAAAGGTAGATCACAAGCTTGACAAAATCAAAGGATTCTTCAACAAGCTATGGGATGCAATCTCGTGCTCAAGCACCGCTACTGCTTCGACATCTCGCGGCAAACGTCCGGCACCTACTTCTACATGGATGACATCCGAAGAGCATACAAGTAGCAGCGCAAGCGGAGCTAGTTGTGGCCAAGGAGGAAGAGCGTACAGACCACCAACAGGAGGACCCTTCATACGTGAACCAACAGGAGGAAGAGAAGGTTCCTATGACTGGGATAAAGATGAGTAATTTTAGTATGGTTTAATGTTTATTTATAACTTTCTTATGGCTTGTATAAATAGCCATTTTGTGCTTGGTCGACGCAACATTTTTAATCTTTTTTACTATTAGTTCTTTATGCAAATTTTCTATTCTCTATGCTTCAGTGGTTGTTTTGATAAAATATTTCTACTGTTAGTTCTTCCTTTTTGTCGATGACAAAGGGGGAGAAAATCTATGGTACTAACTTTGTTTTGTAGGAAAGATAGTGCATACATTCCGGGGGAGAAAATAAGTAAATACATCTCTAGAATATATTAGTATTGTCATCAATCAAAAAGGGGGAGAATGTTGATACGCGAAGATTTTGATCAATGACAATGTGCTTCAAAAGGAAGAGATATGTGCAAAGCTAAAAAAGATCAATGACAATGTGCTTCAAAAGAAAAATCGATGAAGGCCAACAAACATAAGTATGATTTCTTATAGGTCTTAGTCTAGATTTATTGTTAAAATCTATCCTCAAGAGGCCTGCACAAACACTAGAAAACATTTTATAAACTTCATTTTTATTTAAGCTTTCACTATGCATATTTTATAAGTTCAGTCGACTGAACAGGAATATCCAGTCGACTGAAACTGGTACAAATATATAAACATGCACAGTTTCAGTCGACTGAATTTCCTACACAGTCGACTGAATTTGTTCTCGAAAATTTTACTTCATATTTTCAGTTGACTGAATTCCCTGCTCAGTCGACTGAATTTGAACCTGCGAATTTTCTCTGAAAAGACACCTTCTTCCTCCCAAGAGTTGCAACCATTCTCCAATGGAAATGGAAGCATCTCTTGTTTGCAACCTTTGACAACAAATGCACCTCTTCTACAAGTATATATACATGATTCTAACATCATTTAATTAACCGAATTCTCTTGCATTAATCTTACTATTTTCTTGATCATATTCTCTAAATATTCTCAAAGCAATCACCAATCTATTGCTTGAATCACTGTTTTGTTTATAACATTCTTTTGATTCATAGCAATTCACATTTCCTAATTCACAAACACATTACATACTCTCGAGGATAAGATTATAGGAATATTGTACTACATTAGACTCATTGGTGTTGACAAGAACAACAAGTCGAATATTGTATTTTAGTATTTGAGTTGAAGTCCTCTTCGGTAGTTGAGACAAGAAATCTCGTTCGTTTGTTCGGGTAAGTTGTAAACCTATTCCTCCGGGTGAAGTGAGGGTGTTAGTTAGTGAAATTCCTAAGTGAAGCTTAGGGACTGGACGTAGGACTAGAGGTCCGAACCAGTATAAAATCCTGGTGTCTCCTTGCATTTACCTACTTTATCTATCTAGACTATTCCGTTATTCCATATTACACGATCCTACCGCATAGCATCTTTCAGTAAGTTGTATATTCAGGTTGGAGGACAAATTATTATAACTGTCCAATATTGTGTTATTATTTGATGTTGTACTCTGATGATGTAATGTAATAAACAGTTACAGATTCTTTTGTATAAAAATTCTGTTGTTATCTATTATATATTATTCTGCTGCGATTGTGAGATTCTGATGTTATTTGTTGTTTTCACTTCTTCTACCTCCTTCTACTTTCCCTTACGGACTGGTTTTTCGGCATTCGATTGTTCGGCATTTAATACAGTGGACGTATTGGTGTCGATTTTCGGGCGTCGAAAAATCAGGTCGTGACAGTTGGTATCAAGCTGAAGGTTAAGTGAGAACCTTGGTTCTGGTGGGTATTACTCATTAGAAATAGAGTCCGTAGTACTCTAGAATGAGTTTGAGTGTATTGATAGATATGAGTGCGTATTTGTTAGTGAATATAAAAAATTGTTTTTATATTATGTTGACTTATCGGTTGAGTGCTTATGGATTCTGTTCGATATGTGGGACGCCATGTCATCCATAGGGGTTTCTAAACTCTTAAACAAGATAAAATGGCACAGTATTGTTTTAAAATAGGGTAAATGAAATAATTTTACCCAAATTATTTTCGTATATAAAAGAAATAATTTTTGGTAAATTATTATAGTTATATATGCTTGGTTGTTAGAAAATGATAATATTAAATTATTATCATTATTGCATGGAAATTGATATAGGTATTAAAATTATAGCCAAAGTTAAGGATTTATAGAATGGAAATTGTAAATGTGAATTATAGATGTAATTTACAATTGGATTGGAATAAAATTCTAGAGTAATACTTGAATGTAGATTGATGGGATTTTAAATTTTAAATTTTAGGAAAATTCAATTTCATTTGGGTTTGAAAATAATTTTCAAAGACTTTCAAGGAATAATATTGATATTATTTAGAAAATATTTTTGAATTGGATATGAAATCTAGTGGGATTTAGAGTTTAGAATATTTGAAAAGGTTTTTAAAAGAGTAAAAGCATTGAACTCTTTTCGGTCTTTGGGAAATAACTTCGGTGTTGAATGCAGCATCATCAATGTTCATTTTCGAGTTCCCAAGAGAGAAATCGCTACCAAAATGTTTTAAATTAGAGTTGTTTGCAAAACTGGGTTTGGTTTTAAAATTCATGATATAATTTAATACCAAAGGATTTTGGATATAATTGATTTCAAAATGATTTTGAAATACTTAAGTGATTGTTGAAAACTCTATAATTGGTTTAAAATGTTTTTGAGTGTTAGGTAATGTTTTAAACTCTGGAAGTTTAACTAAAAATGTTTATGGATTATAAACAGGTTTGGAAACTTATAGAGTTTGGAAATTTGCCTGAAATGAAATTAACTTTTAAAAAGTTAATGAAAGTAAGTGTGACTAGAGAATAAAGTTAGAAAGGTAAGCCAATTAAACGAAGTAAATTAAAGAAGGTTAGTAAATGGAATGAAAATAAATTGAAAAACTTATGGAAGTTTCAAAATTTGAATAGAATGGAATGTAACTGAATTAGATTAAAGGGAATGAATCTAAGTAAGCTAACTGGAATGGTTATTGAAATAAAATTTATTTAAGGGGAAATAAATTTGTGAATAAACAAATGAATCTACATTTGTAAGTAAATGGAATTGAAACTGAATATTGAAATTAAATTTAAATGGTGGCATATAAAGTGAAATAGAAATTAGTCAAGTTGGACTAAACAAAACAAAGGATTGAGAATAAAATTAGTAAGTAAACTAATTAATTTAAGTGGGTAAGCAAATGAATTGAAATTGAATATTACGATGATATTTAATTTAAATTGTGTATGTAAAGTAAAGTAAATTGTAAAATTTGTTCGAAGGTACTAAAAGAAGTAAAAAGTTGGGAAATAAAACTTATATTCAGATTTGGAATTGAATTTGTTTGGAAATAAATTAGTAAATGGAACTAATTCAAAGTAATGATATGGATCATATATGAATGGAAGATACTCGATAGAATTCAATATTTAAAAATGGAAGGTAAATTGAATTTAGAATGAAATTGAAAATTTAAGTTAAATGTAAATATATGTGAAAGCTTAAGTGGTAAAGTAAAAATAAATATTAAAGCATATAGAATATTTATAATAAACTTAAGGAAGGTAAATGGTAAAATTCTTAAGTAAAATTTAGTATTGGAAATATACTAAGTTAGTTAATGAATGAAGGTTAATAAAGCTGTGAAAAAGGTAAGTGTGGATAAGTGTATAAAAATCAAAATAAATATGAACAAAAGAGAATTGATATAGCTAATAATCAACTGAGGTAAATATGTGGGACGTCCGTATATTATTTTATTCGCATAACAATTTGATCCAGATTCGAGCACAGAATTTAGAGATAGTTATATCGATCCAAGTTGGGATTTTTTACTCGATTTTCGACGGCGAACCCTGGATATGGATTTTTGATTGATTCCGAAAATTCTCTATCATAGTATATGGCTATGCGAGGAGAATGACAATTTCTGATCAAGGAACCAGATCTGAGTCCGCACTAGGAAGTCGGATGGACGGTACTAGTTTGGAAGTGAAATTGTGTGATCGAGTGAGCGATCGAATTTGGTGTTGCATACGGATGATATATGTGCATCGTACAGCCTTGAATGAAATAGATATTGAAAATTTTATAAAGAAATGAATAAAATGATGTTGGATTCTATAATTGGATATTATTGCCAAGTAGTATACATGTATTTAAAAGCAAAAAGAAAACCGATGATTTTGATTTTAGAAGATAAATATGAATTGCCCAACAAAGCGGTATGTACTTAAATTGTCATACGTAATTTGATGGTTTTCTGACCTAGCCACTTGGCTTTGGCTTTCTTTTGAATTGGGGGGGGGGGGGGGGAGGGGGGTAGAAGCATTTTGTAGTTGTTCCGAGCTAGCCATGCAAAGGAGACCCTGGCGAAAATTTTCAAAAATTTACGGAGTTAGAAAAATTTTGATAATTTAAAATTTGATTTTGGATTTTAATTTGAATGGTTGAGTAAGTAATGTTGTTTGTAAGTATGGTTGAGTTTCGAAAGTTAATAAGAGTGTTAGTGTGTCTGTAACAAAAAAAATTGTTTTGGGAAGATGTTTAAAAACTGTACGGTTTTAGGAAAATGATGAACGGGTTGTGGACCATTCCTCTTAACTAGTAATTTCGGGGACGAAATTCTTTTAAGGGGGGAGGAATGAGACGACTCGGAATTTTTGAATATTTAAAATTGGAATATTTAATTAATTTTAAACATTTGAAAGTTAGTTTAACTTGAATTTCAAATATCACTGTTTATTTGGCAATTAAATTATTGAATTAATTGTTGTAAATTGGTTAAAATAGTGAATCATGATTTTTAAGTTGGTTAAAAATATTTCAAAGGCTTGAAAAAATTATATTCATAGTACTGAAGATAATTGAAGTTTTAAATTTGTATTTGAAAGCGTTTTGTTCAATTTTAAAAATATATTGTTTAAATTGATATTTAAAAATAGCCTTCCGAGGCAAAGTCGCGGATTTCGACGAAACCAGTTCCATTGGATCCGTAATAGTATTTTATTATTGGATTTCAATTTTCGTAGCGATTGGAGTTGTCTTGTGATGGTACGGTGTATAAACGCGTTGATATTTATATCAAAATTTTAAATATAATAATTGCATCAAAAGCTATCTTCTCCATACGATAGAATTAGGACTCGAAACCTTTTCCATTTTGTTCGAAATAGGGGTATAATATTATAAACGCCTGGCGGCATGCCTCGATAGGTAGTCAAAATTTTAAGTGGTGGTTTCGAGACGGTTCAAATTCAAATTTAAATAATATTATATATATAAGTTGACTAGTCAAAATCATTTACATCAGCTTTTTTGTGTTTCAAATTACTGTATCATACTCATTCCAACGTCCGTGAACGCAAAAATCTGCATTTCCTCCATTTGTCAAGCATGATCTTTCCTTTCTTGAAACAAAAGAGAATTTTTTTACACTTACCGATCAAAAACTAAATCTTCTCCCCTCTCCTCAAAAATTTCTTTCGGTTTATAAAAAAAATGGCCAATCCCCAGTATACCTTTCTTCCTCTCTCAAATCTGAATTCCCGGATCCCTCTCCTCCTCTCTAATTTCAAATCGCTTAGCAGTTAAAAAGAAGCAAGCTCGCGGGAGGGATGAAATCTTGAATCGGCAGTGTCTGGCGGAACAGAGCGCAGCGAAGCTCGAATCGAAACAGCATGGAAAGAAGCGGCATTATCAGGGTCGAGCGAAGTGAGTGCAGATTCGTGTTCGTTATGGTCAGGGCAACCCTGGGCGTAGAACTGCCGGGGTTCTGTCGCAATTGGAGGTTCGCGGCGGCGTGCGATCGACGTAGGGGTGGCCAAGTCGTGATTTGATTTTAACGAAGCAGAGGCTGCTCGATTTTGGGAAGAGGGCTGTGAGGTATTTGCTGTTTGTTTAATTTAATAAATAGATATATATAGATTAGAGGAAAAGAATATAAATTAATATATATCCATATTGGGGGTAACAAGAAATGTATATGGATAAGATTTTGAATATATGCATATATATAGAAAGATTTTGGAAATATATATATATATATATATATATATATATATATATATATATATATATAAATATATAGGAATTTTAAATATTGAAAGTTTATATAGAAATTAGATTTTTGAATCTAGATAAATTAAATTTTTAAGTATGTGTAGTTTTAAAAGGAAAATAAATATACATATATATACACATTTAAATTTACTTATTTATTTTAAAAATAGGTATCAAGAGGATTAGTTTGCTTAATTAACCTAATAGATTATTTTAGTTACGGAAAAAAATTATTAAAGGAAAATTAGTTTAAATTAAAGCATTAAATGCTAACTGATTTTTTTGATTTTTAAAATATTAATAAACTGTAAAATGTTTATACAAGGCCTAGAATCATGAAGAGACAAGCCGGTTTGGATCGGATTGCAAATTGAAGGGCAAAGGTGGGTTAATCTCACTCATTTGGATTACCGTTTAAATTTAAATAGTTAAATTTAAATTATTGGTTGAATGATTGAATTAAATGGATGTGATATTATATATAATAGTGTGTGTGTGTGTGTGTATATATATATATTGGAGTGATTGATTCCTGCATTATATAGCGGATGAGAACCTATGCGCCTCGCACAATAGCGGATGACCCCTTATACCGTGATATCCGCCTCGAAGTGGGATTGGTATTTTATATTGTGCTAACATATGTGGATGCAGGAAAATAGGTTGGAGAGATCCAACTGGATTCCTCAACACGTTGAATTTATTTTATATTCAACGATGTGATTTATGTGATAATCTGTGATGATTATATTGATTATATTGGGAATTGTAATTATTCAATGTTATGGCTTGGTTGAATATATACTAGTTTTGAGAGAATGAAAAATATATAAGTTTATATTTTTTTAAAGGAAATAAAAAAGGAAATTTTTAAATAAAATAGTTATAGTGAATTTGGGTAAATTAAAGATTGAATTTGGAAAAAAATATATAAAAGTTTGACTTTTAAATTCTATTAAATAAATTCTGAGTATGGGAATAAAGATGGAGATTTTAAATAAAAGAAAATAAAAGAGTTTTGGAGACTTAAGTGATATTGTCTAAAAATTTAAAGGATTTTATTTTCAAAATTTAAGATTTAAAATGTTTGGGAAGAAATAAAAGGGTAGGATTTTGAATGAAGTATGAAGTGGATATTTCAGTTTAAAAGTAGATTTTAAATCATAAATATAGAAGTAAATATGGAATTAATGGGTTTTAAAATAAATTTGGGTAAGTAAAGTAATTTGTTTTAAAATGGAGTTAGTTTTGAAAATCGATTTGAAAACTTATTAAGTTTTTGAAAATGTGAATAAAGGAGAATGAGATTGTGAAATTTATAAACAGGGTTAATAAATAAGTGAAATGTTTATCAGAGGAAAATTTGGAAGTATAAATTCAGGATGGGAATTTATAAAGGAATGGGTCATTTGTTTTAAAAATAAATAGTGATTTATTTTTAAAAGTGTGGAAAGGAAAGTGTATTTTCCTAAAAGGCCAAGTATATTTTCAAAGCAAGATTTTCAAGTATAAGCTAGAGGTTTTAAAAGTGATTTAAAAAGAACGTTTAAAAGAGATTATTATTTAGTTGTTTCAAAATTTTTAAAAGTAAATATTTATTTAGTTAATTATATAAGTTAAAACTATTTTAAAGGTTTAGCTCGTATTATGATTTAAAAGAAAATTGTTCAGTATTTTTGTACCTTATAGAATAACTTTTATTTTAAATTTAGTTTTGGCCTAAGTTTTACATGAAAAAATATTATAAATTTCATAAGTAATATTTTTAAATAAAGTGTTTTAAATATTTTTTATTTTAAGTGTTTTAAAGTATATGTAGTTTTGGACAAAGTGATTTAAATAACTTAAAAATCTAAAGTATTAAGAGTTGGTAATTTTCAGTGGAAATAAACAAAATTTGGAAATTTATACCGCAAGAGAAAAGTAATTTGAAAACTATTTTCAAAGAGTTAAAGTGTAGAAAAATATCTTGCGAAGATATTTAATTGGAAAATTATTAAAGCCTGATGGTTGTTTGTGGATGTTATATGATAGTTAAATAACAGACTGTGAATATTGGCCAATACAATGATCGTTTCGAAGAGACCGGGATCGGGATTAATTTCCCGAAAACCACTTCGATTCGATTTGAACATTTTCGTGAGGAAGACAAGAGCTCGGAGTCAAAGATGGAGTAGTGAAGTGCTAGGGCTAATCACTACTAATCCTGAGGGTGATTCTAAAATGGATGTAGTAGGAGTAGTGCCTTCGGTTTTGTTCGAAACCGGAATGGACTTGTATGGATGAATGCTATCAGAACATCGTCAGGAGGACGATGAGCGTTCTAAGTGAGATGTATTATATAAAGGTAACTCATAGCCTCGAGCCTCATTAACAGGGAATGGCTAAAATAAGGGAGGTGCAGCAAGGCTAAGTGGCTAGCAACCAATTAGGGTAAGGTCGTTCCTGTCTATATGTCCCATTTTATTCGGTGCGTGGGTGGTTGCTGATCCCAACCGCTGGATGATCTTATTTGGGCTGTCCAGTAAGGGGTAGCTCCAGTCTTGTGTAGCAGGAGATCAGGGAGGATCCTCGGTACGGTGATCTAGACCACATACTGTGACAGGCGGGATCCTAGTAGCCCTGCCATTGTATGGAATCCAATCTCCAAAAAGTGCCTGTACGGTTTTGATTGTGCCCAACTATTGCTGGAACGTGAGATGCAAGCATTTCAGCTACATTCTATTTTACTTTCTACACACACTATTATAGTATCAAACGAATTTGATAAAAATGTTTTGGTTATCGTAAGGTAAAAACCCACCATGTTTATTTATGGCGTGGTCTTACGAGATACCTTTGATTTCAAAGGATTTTGAAAATTTAATAACCCAATTGAGTGTGTTTTCTCAAGTTGGTTTGCCAGACTGACCGAGTGTTATTTTATTATAATGCTTGGGTCAGACCAAGTATTATAGAATACAGGAAAGGATGTCACGGAGCTCGGGAGACGACCTAGATGGCAAGAGGTATTACATGTACTTGATGTATGTTCCATTTTGCAATGTAAGCTGTATATTCAGCTTGGAGGACAAGATATTATAACTGCCCAATGTTGTGTTATTGTTTGAGGTTTTACTTTGATGATGTAATGTAATGAACAGTTGCAGATTCTTTTGTATAAAAATTATGTTGTTATCTATTATATATTATTCCACTGCGATTGTGAGATTCTGCTGTTGTTTGTTGTTTTCTCTTCTTCTACCTCCTTCTTCTTTCCCTTACTGACTTGTTTTCCATCATTCGATTGTACAACATTTAATACAGTGGACATATTGATGTCGATTTTTGAGCGTTGAAAAATCGGATCGTGACATTGCCGCCTTTTCGAACTTCGCCATTTTCCTCAAGTCGAAACTTATACAAAAGTACAATCGCCAAATCTAGAGTCATTGTAACCCAGATATGTCAATTTTATTGACAACAAGTCGTCAGGAAACTAATTTATAACCAATCGCAACTCCGTTAAGGATTTAAAACCTCCGCTACATAATCTGGTTTGACCTTGTTCGAAAGATGCTTGTGGTTCCAGATCAGTGTTAGCACCATCGTATTGCTCCGTGTTTAGTATGTCGGATCGGGGATTGCACAAATAGTACTCCAAATAGTAGATGAAAAATTGATATGCTAATACTAAAATAGATTAGCATTTCGATGAAGGTGTTTTTTCTAGCATAACAATAGACGAAAATTGTAAAATAAAGATTATTGAACTACATAGTCAATAAGTAACCTTTTATTCTCAGTGTTCTTCAATTTATCTTTGGATACAACATTCTTCCAAATGCCGATGTCCTATTTTATAGTTCTTTGCAGATCAATGGATCGAGTTAAATCTGGTTCAATTATGTCAACATGCTCGCAGAGGAAAACTGTAAAGACAGAATTTTATTTGTTAAAATGTAATGTACAACATATGTAATCTAGACACGTTAAAAATTTGCAAAGTTTATGTTTTGTGCTTATGTAACATCCCGTCTTTTTGTACGTTTTAAATTGATGACACTCGTCAGATTCAAACTATACAAGGTTGTTATTGGGGTGAATAATAAAAGGCAGAGAAAGAAAAAAATAGAATCTTGCGGCGGAACGATAAAATATAATAATCAAATATACAGTTCATGAATCTGTTTTACAAAATATTCGATTATACTTATACAATACATATCAGAGTTACACATACCAGCAAACAATAAATAATGCAGCAGAACAGTATGAATGTAGAGGGATACTATAATAAATAATAATAAATCTTCGCCTTCGTTCTACAGAATATGGTCCTCCAAATCCTGAAATGCTCAGGCTGACCCGAGCGAATTGAAAAGACAGAACACTCGAGTCAAAACTAAAAGATCTTATGTAAGTTAAATCAACAGTAAATAATATGAGTGGAACGCCGTCAGAGATGTTTACGGGATTTGACATCTCCTATCCAGTGTCAACGTGAGTGTAATAACTTAAGAGATGCTCGGGATTCACATCTCCTAAGTATCCGTTAAACTATTTACTATGTAGTAATATTTCGCTATTATAAAAATGTTTAATAGTAAAATAATCTCAATTTCAATAAGTTCCAAATGGATTCTTATTAAATATAACTCTTAATTAAATAATATCTCAAATCAATTTCAAAACTGTTTTCTCAACCTTGATTTATAAAAATCAATATAAACTCTATACTAAAATATAATTTAAGTAAATGCTTCTCCATGTTATATTTTAATAAAATCAAACTTTACTATTAAACTTATTTTATACTTTAAACAATTTTATTCATAGCTTAAAACCAAGAATTTAACTATATATAAAATAACACTTATAATATCCAAATCAATATCTCATAAAATTATATATTTCTTTACAAAGCCATAGAAATCATTTCAAAATATTTTTATATATAGACCATGGTGTCTGTATATAATTTTCTACCCTACACCACCTTCCCAATGCCACTAGCCGATCGCCCTACCGTCGCAGATCCGCCGTTGGATCATCCAAAATCCAACACGAACTGCCAGAATTGATTTGCAGATTCTGGGCAATTGATAACCACAATCGAAAAACGAATACAACCAGCGAACTGCACTGGTCAAGAGCTTCCGATCCATATAAAATTCGATATAGTTTGTGGGATTTGAATTTTCAATTTGATTTTGAATTGCAATTGGATTTGGAATTTAAGGATTTGTTTGTCTGCCATTGAGGAAGAGGAGCAGCAGTAAGAATTATACGTACAGACAAATGAAAATGAGGAACAATTAGCGTTTATAACTATTTGTAGACAAAGCTGAAAATAGAATGGACCGGATCGATCGGATATACGCGTTGAACGATAAAATGGCCCGAAAAAGCCCGTTCTGACTTCGGACGAAATTGCATCAACCCATATATCGAAATATATATTTTTAAATATTCTAAACTCGATGGAATAGGTTTCAAGTCCAAATTCTATCGTATGAAGAAGTTATGCTAAAATCAAATTACTTCAAATTGATTTCAATTAATTTCAATTAATTGATTTCTAGACTTTTCAAGACCGTACGATCAAACGACAAGTCTGATCGTTACGAAACTTAAAATCCTACAATAATTCACCGTAACGGATCCGATGAAACTGATTTCGTCGAAATCCGAGTCAGTGGCCAAAATGGCTATTTTCCAGTTAATTAAATAAATTAATAATTAATTAATTAAATCACTTTTTCAATTTCAATTCCAAAATTAACAAATTTTATCATTTTTGATTTCTTTAACAATTACAGAAATTTAAACAAATTTAGACGTCAATCAAAGTTGATTAATTCATCACTATCCGTGTTTAATTTAAATTCCATTAAATTCAGAAATTATAAATTAAATTACCAATAATTCCATTTATTTGACTTTTCATTTTGTTATTCAATTCATTGCTATCGAATTAATCAAATTAACATTGGATTCATGATCTATTATCCTAATATTCTCAATTCCATCTCAATCTCTATTAATGTAATATTTAAATATTAAATTTCAATTAATTGTAATTAAATCTAATTATTATAGTTCAAGTCCCATTAAATTGATAACTCTTCATTTCCATTATTTTAAATTCAACAAATTGTCCTATTATGGATAATATTAACATTATTTTCAAATATTACCTTAATTAGCATTAACGTAATAATTTATTTCATTTAATTTCAATAATCCATTTATTACAGCTCAAAATCCAATAAATTAATCAAACATGAATTTCAATTCCTATATTCAACCAATTTTCATATTATGAATAAAGTAAATGTTATTTCCTATTATTTACTAATTCACATTAACAAAATATTTAATTTAGATTTATTAAAATTTTTACCACATTTAAATTAACAGGCTAAATAAATAGGTAACATAAATATTTGTTACCATTTACTTCCAATCACACTTATGAGTTATTATTCCCAAACAATTGTTACAATTGTTTACATTACACAAATTTCATTCAATCATCATTAACATACTATTTAATTATATTTATTGAAATTTATTTTCAATTTACTAAATACAATCAATTATAACATTAACCATTGTTTCAATTAAATTGGGATTGCACTAAATTAGTTATTTACCAACTGGCATTAACATTACTACCTTAATTTTACATTTAGTTACTATTAATTAATATACTATTACATTGGTTAATTAAATGCTTACTTTTATTTACTTATTTTAACTTTTTTTATAACCAAGTGCACAATTTACACCATTTCATTATTGTGGTTTCACTTCAATTGTCTATAATTGGTTTTAATAACAATTGCTACACTTCATTCTTAACGTCCGCTTCATTTTAGATTGTAAAGTTTTTATTTCTTTCAAAATTTAAATACAAAATCTTATCAAATTTACCAATTTAATCATCGAAATTTATGAGTCGTTACAGCTTACCATTGGGAACATGGAGCACCTAGACATATTCTTTGGCATTGTTTTAAAAGCTTTCAAAGCTCGTATAAGAGAATGAAGAACGGATAATAGTCACGAAACTTCATTTATTTTTCTACATCTACTATATATGGATCATACCCCCAAGGTAAATATCGTTGATTGTTCGAGAAAAGAATGTTATCACTGCAAGAATTATAAGCAATTTTGGTCAATCATTTTCATTATCAATTTCATTATTGATTCTTGCATTTGTATTATCTTTTGTATCGTGCTCAACATTTCCATGTTTCTTAAGATAAATTCTTTAAAATTATATGGTATTCCTTGTAAAAATAATTTTGTTAGCGGGAAAATGTTTTTTCCTACTAAAGTTAAACCAATAATAATAATAATATATTGTGGTGTTATTTTTAAACTTTTTCTTCCAATTTTAAATGCTTCTTCTTCTATAGAAAATGTTTATATAGCAGAAGAAGGAGTAGATTATTTTACAGATTTATTTGTAGTTAAACATTATAGATATAAAAGATACGGTACATGAATTTTTCAAAGGAGTATGATTGAAAAACTCCATCTGACTTAAAGTAAATGTTTTTGCTTTTTTTTAAATTTTTTTTGTCAAGGCTATGTCTATGCTAATTCTTGCCTTGCTTCTTTTTAAGAGAATTTCTTTTCCTCTTCTTTATTTATGCGCCTTTTGAGTTTGTACAAGAATAGTGTAAAATTATGTACTGTATTTGAAAATAGTTATATTACATATTCATTTATCCTTTTTATATGCAATGTATGTTATTGTATCAAAATTTCAAATGCTATATGCGTTTATTATTTTTCATATGTAATGCATATGTTGTATTTCAAAACACTACAATAGAAAACACTTTTCACGGCATTGTTAAAACTTTTCACAGCGTTACGAAGAACATTATGTAACGACATGTTGTAATAAGTTCAGATACTATAATAGCCATCTTATAAACGCTGCCAAAAGTTATCCTTGAGAGAGTAAGGGGTAGGCCCTAGGGTCAATTATGTAATTTGTTACATATATCTAACTTGTTGACCATTCTTGTTCGAAATAAATGTGTTTTCTTTCTATTATATACCTTATATGATTTGGTTATATTTTTAATTAATTTAATTAAAAGTAGATTTAATAGAAAATCCATAAATGTTATGTCTTTTGATAGCAGTTACAAAGTGTTGTAACCATGAGTAATTCATCACAATGAAACAAATATATCATTTTAAATATTCCTAGTCAACATGCACGGAGACCGATATCGATGTACCCGTTGAGACTAGAGTACGTAACACTCTCCAAATATTGGATAGTGTATTACTCATGGTTGTTAGGAATACCTAGGGGTTACGTTCTAATAGTTATTGGATAACTATGAAATGACACGCTTGGTAGTTTTCTGTTGGTTAGTATAACTGAGGTCAAACAGAAAATATCGATGTGACTAATTTACACCGTTCTTTCGATTTGAGAATACTATGAATCTTCAATATGAAAGCTCCACTTTGATTTTAGTTAAATCATGGCATAGCATCCATCGAGTGACTATGATTAGGTATGGTGGAAGTATATGAAGCGAAGCACTATTTAAGAGAGGATCAGTCTCCTCGGTTATATGGGGTTGGTAGTATCACAGTCAACTCTAGTCAACCCAAAATCAAAATCTCTGGCCAAAGTAATCCCATTGATAATAATTGTTATTATCGAATCAAGGACTTGTGTTTGAAATATAGAGTTGAATGTGGATGATGTTGAAATTTTAACCATTACCAAATTTAGTAAGTCCAAAGTGATATAGTTTTGATGAAGAGAATTGGTGTAAACATTGTCACAACTGGGTAACGGCTATTAAATTAAAATAAGATTTTTTCGAAAATGAGAAAGCTATAAATTTGGTCATAATATCACACCACCTGCTAAGTGAAGTGTGAACGTCAATGTTCGAATATTTCGACGTTAATCACTGACAGGATTTACACCCAAGAG
This sequence comes from Allium cepa, assembly GCA_030765085.1. NCBI lineage: Eukaryota > Viridiplantae > Streptophyta > Magnoliopsida > Asparagales > Amaryllidaceae > Allium > Allium cepa. The sequence goes on from CM060928.1 coordinate 597,308,072, forward strand.
TCACACAACCGAAATGTTGAATTTCCTTTAGACTAACAATTAATTGGTTTTAATTGTTATAAATTAGTTACTTAAATAAATATTTATGAAATATTAATTATGAATTTTGAATGTAATTTGAGAAATAAAATTGTTGTGTATATTTATAAATTAAAAGTTATGAATATATTGATTGATATGAGATATCGATAACAAAATATGTTAAATATCATTGTATATAGTTATTTGGATGGGCTCAAAACCCATGAGATTTGGAGAGGATAGGCATTGTTTTGGAGAATGATATGAGGTGGCTACATCATGTGTGATTAGGTTTTGAGATATGTGGTTGAGATCATTGTTTGCTCTCTTTTACTATCCATATAAAAGCCAATCTCAAAACCCTAATTATAGGTTAATTCATTTTTGAGTTGCCACTTTCTTCTTCCTGTTCCTCATTTTAATGGCAGCAACTTTCCTGTAAAATCATCTATAAAATTCTCAAATCTAATTCAAAACTAAAAAATACTAATTTGTAGTAGAATATTTTCAATTTCGGAATAGCAACCTGACGGGTTGTGAATTTTTCTTACAAGGGAAATCATTATTTTACGTGGACTTGAAGGCTTCATTAGGAGGCGCACTTATATTTATTATCATTGTTTTGATTTTAAGTTTATCATATAAAAGCAGATTTACATCCAAATCCTCTATTTGCATTCAGATCAATTTATTGTTTAGGTTGCATAAGATTTTTATGGGTATATGTGTTTGTTACAATTAAATTGGTTATGTGCTTGTATAATATTTTGTTTGTTGATTTATTGTTGACTTAATTTTCTAAAAAAAAGGTTTTAATTTTGATTTATATATATATATATATATATATATATATATATATATATATATATATAAAGATAGATCAAATGTGTACATATCTACAAACTATGAGTATGTATAATTGTATATGTTTCGCTTAGGGTTTGGTGAATCACAAAATACTATTGGAAGCCTTGTTAGAAAAATAAAATGGTAACATTTAACCTTTCTAATACTGTAAGAACACATGCTAAATAATTTACTGATCTACAATGATAAATTTGTGCATTTAATATGGTTAATAAAACATTTATTAATTAACACAAACAAATGAACTAAATTGAAAGATGACAAACAGAAATATAATACGCATTATTAAATGCCTATTGCATATTACTGTTTTCTATACCCATGCAAGTGACTAATTTTTACAACTACTTAATACATTTGTAAAATGATTACTTACGCGTTTATTTGGTTTAGAAAAGTTTTAGATTTCTATAGCTTAATTTATTAATTTTTTGAATTAATTTATTTTCAAAATGCAATTATTTATTTGGTTAAGAATATAATTTCAACTGAGGAAATTCCAGAAATTTCTCGTAAGCCCAAAATATGCCTCGAAAATCTTCAGAAAATATTTTAGAATTTTTCAACTTGATTTCCTATTTTTAAGAATACTTGATTTCGGGTTATTATCAATAATAAATGTTATTTTAATTGTAAAAAATTTCATAAATTAATCTTAAGCCCAAAACGTGTTTTTGGATTTTCTAAAATTTTGAAAACTTGTATTATTATTATATAATTAATTTACATTAACTTGTTATGGAAGAAACATATTTATTCAATAAAGTATACACATATACACACATATATATCAGTATTTTTTCTAAAATATTATACAAGCACATATTTGGATAAATTATAGTACACACAAAAATGAGCTAATATGTCCGTTGCAATATAAATCTCAGCATCTATATATGGGTACATTATACCCTTCACGGATTATAATGTTACACATGCATACGCATATATATGTATATATATGTGTGTGTATAAGATACATGTATATATATGTATGTATACATGTATAATTATATTAAACTAAATAAATCTCAAACTACAAATTGTATGGTTAGAGTACATAAGGACGTAGTAATAAATATTGCCACGAATAAATTATTAATAATTACACTTAATGAATCAATCAATTCAAATTAAAGAAAGAAAATTAATGGTCTCTCTTTTCATTTATAATTAATGCGCTCAATTAATTTTTGTTTAGGTAAAGAAATGAAAGGTTTCATTCCCTATACACTAACACTTATAAATAAATGTTAGGTGTATTTGATACACTATACATTTAAAAATAAATTTATTTAAACTTCTATTTAATTATTTTAAATAGAACATTAGATTTTATTTAAACCAAATACAGAAAAGTTCTAAATAAAATTTGGACTTCGTAGGCCCATTAAAGATCTAAAATGATTTTTTTTTGAAATTCACCTATTTCTTTCGCTGTGGGTTGGTCCAGTTCCTTCAATGGTATCTGTAACAACTCGGGGTTTTACACTAATTAATTATCATCATTAAACGATTAATGTTGATAGCTAATTGCTATTGGGATTTTATCGGGTTGCAGTTCTTTTGAAAATTCGTTGAATGTTGTGTGGGCTTTAAAGTTTAATCTCGGCCCACTTATTCTTGGTGCCGTATTATCTCGAGTAAATACCCGATCCCCCTTATTCTCTTCACAAACCCTAACAAACAAAATAAACGAAAAAATGGCGATCCGTTCCTTTGTATTTGAGATAATGGCAGCGTTCATTCTCATTCGTTCCTCTTCCTTTGCTTGCAAATTAGGGCTACTAATTAGAAGCTGTTGACAATGGTTGCTCGATCGATTTGCTTTATCGATCGACTAGAGTTGCACACGGCCGCTTTTATTTGGTCAAGTTCGAAACAAGGTGAGTGACACTCACACTCACATCTAATTCAATTCTGTGTTTCGGCCAATCGATTATGTTTGGATGAATTCTAGTGATTTTAGGAATTGGGTTTTTTATTTAGGGTTCGAATCCCCTTTTACACAGCCTGTTCGTGGTTGATTTTGGCTAGTTGAAAATATTTTGATTTTGTGAAACTTGCTACTTCGATTACTTTTAAAACGTGATTTTTATCACTCTGGCATTGAACTCTGATTTGAAACTTGTAAGGCCTACTTGACTGGTTCATTGCAGTTTGATTTGAACTGAATTTTTCTGTTGGGTTCATTGCTGTATATGTTGATGTTGTTTTTGGTTTCCTTTGACTTCGATCAGTAGCTCATGGCTGCAACTTGTTTTGATATTATCAGACTTTGACTTGATTTTATCACTTGATTTCGAATTTGGTAAATCTGTTGCTTATGGCTTAACTTTTTCCTGACTTCGACATCTTTGTGCATTGGCTATAGTTCAATGACATCGGCCATTATGCACTTGTTTTACTTGAGGTCTCGACTGTGTATGCTCTACATATATTCTCTGATACATGCATATTTGTTCGAACTGTACATTAGTTTTGATTTTCATGTTCACTGCTTGGTTTTGAGTTTTGGTAGCACTCGAGTCTTTCTTGATTCACTGTTGCTACCTGGTCGTCATTGCGTACATGTTGCAGCTTGATTTTATATTGTCACTGCTTGCACACATGTTGTACCCGTTATAATTTGAGACAAATCATATTTTTAAGTTGACTGTTCTTGGTTGCTTGATGCATTTTGGTGAGTTGCATTCTGGTCTTGCTTGCATTATTCATTTCTCTGTTGCATAGTACATGAAGTACATGTCGACTTTGCTTGCCGCCTGGTTGACATAAATGGACTGCCTAGTCTTTGTTGTTTTGAGTTTCACCGCCTGGTTGTGATACCACTGCCTTTGTGCACATGGTCATTCGAGTTGAGTTGCTTTGCAGTTGTGTTGAGTCAATGACTTGACCTTTTTGCATTTTGTTGTGGTTTGGTGCCTTCTTGAATTTTGCACTCTTGTTGTACATGACTACATCTTTGAATCTGGGTAGTTTGTCACTATGTTGCACTTTGCTATGTAGTGGCACTGTATTGGTTTAATGAACATTTAGATGTTCAGGTTGCGTGCACAATTCATATGGTGCCAACCTGTGTCCTTTGTACCTTGTTGTTCCACTGGTGCATTGCATCATATATTTGTTGCATCAATTCTTGGTATTCCTGATAGCTTTGTTTTGTTCTTGCAGTTGTGTTGAGTCATGACAGCAGTGACTTGACCTTTGCATTTTGTTATTGATTTGGCTATGCAGTCTCGACTCTGTCCCCTATTGTATTAGGCTGTACTTGTTTTGTGCCTTCATGTGCATGCCAAGCCTTGTTGGCATCATTGGTGCACTGACTTGAGTCTTTGCCATTGTTTTTTAAATGTTTCACTTGATGCCATTACTTTGGTGCAGTTTCATGTTGCCTTCTCTGTTTGCTTTCACCACTTTGCACTGTGGTTTCTCTGACCACTCTGGGTTGGATATTTTGATTTCTGATTTATCATTTGCTGTTAATATTTGGAGTTGTGCTGTTATCATATGTTGTAGTGGCGAGGCAGTGCACGTGAACGTGTACTGCAGCCACACAGTATTGACGTTTTGAATTGATTTCAATTACTTGAATTGTTTTGTGTGTCCAATTCAATATTTTTAAATTGTATTTTAATTTGGTTTGATTTGATCATCTTGTTGATGTCTAATTATCTATCTGATAATTGGAATATGAGTTTCTATTTATTTATTTATTTAATAATTAGATTTTGTTTTTAATTACCGTTTAGGCAATTTTGTTGTTTTCTAAATTATCTTCATTGATAATCCTTTCATTTATCTTCGTTGATAATTTGAATTTGCTGATTTGTTGTCTAACACTGTTACGTGTTATATTTATCGTTATCCAATTTCCTAATTAAAAGATTGGATAGATGAATTTATTTTGACTGTCGTCTATTTGATTATTTAATTATTATTGCTTCTGTGCATTAATAACTGAGTTTGAATTAGATTGACCCGCGTATTATTTTCTTTTGAATTAATACTCGGGTCAGACCGAGTTATTACAGGTTGTAGATATCTTGCTTTGGCTTGCTGCTTGAGCTATGAAGTCACTTCATATCTTTTGGAGTAGTCGTTGTCATTGTATAGGATGATATGCATTCATGTATATTATTGTCAATAATGTACTTGTATATATAACTTCCAGTGTGGACAGTTGTAGTTGTATCACATGTATTGTAACTGATTTCAGTTATATAAATATATGATATTTTATATTATCTGTGTTCCGCATTTAACTTATCTGTGTTATTATTATATATATTGTCCTAAACTATTATGAACCATCGTAGTTCGGTGAGAGTAAATAAATACGAGATGAAAAAAAGAAGATAATATACCACTCCTATCGAGATAACCAATATTAGTGTAAGGCCTAACTACGGATGGCCGCTCCTATCCAGCCTTATTCTTCGTAATTTCAAACGGTATTTCTTTTAATACTCTTTGTTATTGTGACCATAGAGGTGGGGCGTCACAGTTGGTATCAAAGCTAGGGGTTTATGGACATAATATAAAACATAACTTAGATGGAACATGTGTTACAACTATTTGTTGATGTTTTTAGTTGTGCTATGAGTTAAAACTAAAGTTTTGAAATTTTGATGAAATTTTTAAATATCTTTATTTAAAATAAAAGTGAATTTGTGTTTTGGTAATTGATTAATTTGTGTTTTGTTTATCAGAGTGCGCAGCGGAAATAGTGAGACTGTCTTCGCTGAGTACAGCTGATAACCTTATTGATTTTAAAATCAAAATATGAAATTGAAATAAATTTCATTGTGTTGTTACATAAATGTGTTTATTTCTATTTTCTTTGAAAATTTCGAATCCGAATTGAGGATCCAAAGCGATTGCAGTTATGTGATTTTGTTAAGATTTTTGTTGTTTTAAAATTATCTTCATTGAAGATATGTTCGAGTGATTTCTTTGTTCATTTTGTAGTATACGTACAAATTTGAGTTGCACGTTACTACCTTAATTTTATGTTGAACCAGTGTTTGGTTTTAAACGTATTTTGTTGCCGTTATTTTTATAACGAGATTTTCGCATCGGTGCTAAAATTTTGAAGCACGGTGTTTTGTTGACATTTTAGTGAATGAAAATTCACTGGTATTACATTTTGATGCGAATTATTTTGATGAGATTTTGACGTATAAAAATTACTGTTGCTTTGACTTCCGTAACCGTCAATTTTAAAGTTAATTTTCAAGCGGTTATCCCGCAATGCTGATTTTGAGATCCGTTTTTATGGTGTTTTGATAAGTACAATTTCCTTATTGAAATTGCTACAGATGTTGCTGTTTTAATCACGTATTTTAAGAACCATTTTAAAATAAAAATTGTTTCCAAAATTTGTACAGTTCGCGCTTTCAAAAGAATGAGGAAGCGATTTAAACTTTCAGCAAAATCGAGGACTATGAACCCTCACTTTTACTGATTCGCTTAACTCCGGACTTGTCCATTTGAGAACGTAAAATGTTATTTATTTAAAATACACAATTTTGCACTTTCAAGGAAACGATGAAGAGAATTAAATGATTTAGTAAAACTCGTGGTATGGGACATGTGTGTTTGCTATTTTGGTTAATTCCAGACTCATTGAAACATCTGCTGTTTGATGATTTTGTGTGCTTTCGAGCCACTATGATGGACCTTTGGGTCATATGTTGGACCTTCGGGTCATATGACGGACCTTCGGGTCAAATACCAGTACTAGATCTTCGGGTCACTATGCGGACCTTCGGGTCATTTGTTGGGCACCAAAATTATGATGACAGTACTTGGTAGGCTTCGGCCATATGAGATGCACGTGCGGCGTAGCTTAGACTCGCCATATGATGGGATCGATCCACCTTTTATGTTGATTTTCTAGATCATCTTAATTGATTTCTAGATATTTGTTTTTTCTAATTATCTGCAGGTAATTAGATATTTGCTATTATGAGTTCTAATTATCTTTGTTGATAATTAGATATCTGCTGTTATGAGTTTTAATTATCTTTGTTGATAATTAGATATTTGATGTTATGAGTCCTAATTATCTTTGTTGGCAATTAGATCTTTGCTGTTATGAGTTCTGATTATCGTTTTTGATAATCAGATATTTGTTGATTTGAGATTTCTGATTATCATTTTTGATAATAGGATATTTGTTGTTTCTGATTATCGTTTTTGGTAACCGGATATTTGTTGTTTCTGATGATCGATTTTGATAATCGGATATTTGTTGATTTGAGATTTCTGATTATCATTTTTGATAATCGGATATTTGTTGTTTCTGATTATCGTTTTTGATATCGGATATTTGTTGTTTCTAATTATCGTTTTTGATAATTGGATATTTGTTGATTTGAGATTTCTGATTATCGTTTTTGATAATTAGATATTTGTTGATTTGAGATTTATGATTATCGTTTTTGATAATTAGATTTTTGTTGATTTGAGATTTCTGATTATCGTTTTTGATAATTAGATATTTGTTGATTTGAGATTTCTGATTATCTATTTGATAATTAAATATTTTTTGATTTGAGATTTCTGATTATCGTTTTTTATAATTAGATATTTGTTGCTTTGAGATTTCTGATTATCGTTTTTGATAATTAGATATTTGTTGGTTTAAGATTTCTGATTATCGTTTTTGATAAATGGATAATTGTCTTTTCTGATTATCTACTTGATAATTAGATTTTGTTGAGAATTAATGAATTTCTTTTATGAAATTTAAAGATTTCTTTGGCATTTTTATTCTTGACCTTTATTTTTCTAGCTTAACCAGTTTATGTTAGAAAAATACTTGTTATTGATGTCTTTAATTATGAAAATTGCGGGGACACAATTTTTATAAGGCGCGGAGTCTGTGACAACCCGGGGTTTTACACCAATTAATTATCGTCATTAAACGATTAATGTTGATAGCTAATTGCTATTGGGATTTTATCGGGTTAAAGTTCTTTTGAAAATTCGTTGAATGTTGTGTGGGCTTTAAAGTTTAATCTTGGCCCACTTATTCTTAGTGTCGTATTATCTCGAGTAAATACCCGATCCCCCTTATTCTCTTCACAAACCCTAAAAAACAAAATAAACGAAAAAATGACGGCCCGTTCCTTTGTGTTTGAGATAATGGAAGCGTTCGTTCTCGTTCGTTCCTCTTCCTTTGCTTGCAAATTAAGGCTACTAATTAGAAGCCGCCGACAATGGTTGCTCGATTGATTTGCTTTATCGATCAACTAGAGTTGCTCACAGCCGCTTCTATTTGGTCAAGTTCGAAACAAGGTGAGTGACACTCACACTCACATCTAATTCAATTCTGCGTTTCGGCCAATCGATTATGTTTGGATGAATTCTAGTGATTTTAGGAATTGGGTTTTTTATTTAGGGTTCGAATCCCCTTTTACACTGCCTGTTCGTGGTTGATTTTGGCTAGTTGAAAATATTTTGATTTTGTGAAACCTTCTACTTCAATTACATTAAAAATGTGACTTTTATCACTCTGGCATTGAACTCTGATTTGAAACTTGTAAGGCCTACTTGATTGGTTCATTGCAGTTTGATTTGAACTACATTTTTCTGTTGGGTTCATTGCTTTATATGTTGATGTTGTTTTTGGTTTCCTTTGACTCCGGTCAGTAGCTCATGGCTGCAACTTGTTTTGATATTATCAGACTTTGACTTGATTTTATCACTTGATTTCGAATTTGGTAAATCTGTTGCTTATGGCTTAACTTTTTCCTGACTTCGACATCTTTGTGCATTGGCTGTAGTTCAATGACATCGACCGTTATGCACTTGTTGTACTTGAGGTCTCGACTGTGTATGCTCTATATATACTCTCTGATACATGCATATTTGTTCGAACTGTACATTGGTTATGATTTTAATGTTCACTGCTCGGTTTTGAGTTTTGGTAGCACTCGACTCTTTCTTGATTCACTGTTGCTACCTGGTCGTCATTGCGCACATGTTGCAGCTTGATTTTATATTGTCACTGTTGCACACATGTTGTACCCGTTATAATTTGAGACAAATCATATTTTCAAGTTGACTGTTCTTGGTTGCTTGATGCATTTTGGTGAGTTGCATTCTGGTCTTGCTTGCATTATTCATTTCTCTGTTGCATAGTACATGAAGTACATGTCGACTTTGCTTGCCGCCTCGTTGACATAAATGGACTGCCTAGTCTTTGTTGTTTTGAGTTTCACCACCTGGTTGCGATACCACTTCCTTTGTGCACATGGTCATTCGAGTTGAGTTTCTTTGCAGTTGTGTTGAGTCAATGACTTGACCTTTTTGCATTTTGTTGTGGTTTGGTGCCTTCTTGAATTTTGCACTCTTGTTGTACATGATTACATCTTTGAATCAGGGTAACTTGTCACTGTGTTGCACTTTGCTATGCAGTGTTGCTGTATTAGTTTCATGAACATTTGGATGTTCAGGTTGCGTGCACAATTCATGTGTTGCCAATCTGTGTCATTTGTACCTTGTTGTTCCACTGGTGCATTGCATCATATATTTGTTGCATCAATTCTTGGTATTACTGATAGCTTTGTTTTGTTCTTGCAGTTGTGTTGAGTCATGATAGCAGTGACTTGACCTTTGCATTTTGTTATTGATTTGGCTATGTAGTCTCGACTCTGTCCCCTGTTGTATTAGGTTGTACTTGTTTTGTGCCTTCATTTGCATACCGAGCCTTGTTGGCATCATTGGTGCACTGACTTGAGTCTTTTCCATTGTTGTTTTACTGTTTCACTTGATGCCATTACTTTGGTGCAGTTTCATGTTGCCTCCGCTGTTTGCTTTCACCACTTTGCACTAGGGTTTCTCTGACCATTCTGGGTTGGATATTTTGATTTTTGGTTTATCATTTGCTGTTAATATTTGGAGTTGTGCTGTTATCATATGCTGTAGTGGCGAGGCAGTGCACGAGAACGTGTACTGCAGCCACACAGTATTGACGTTTTGAATTGATTTCAATTACTCGAATTTTTTTATATGTCCAATTCAATATTTTTGTAACGACCCAAGAAATTTACTGCTAATAAATTGGATTCCTGCGGAAATTAACAACAAACTTGAAACTAAAATTTTAATAACGTAAGAATTTGTTGTAACTATCTAGATTTTTTTTTTTGAAATAAAAGAACTTTTAAGTAAAATAACCTATTAAATTGTGGGTAACGTATTTTGGCAATTAGTTTGCATAAACGTTTATTTTGGGAATGTCGTTTGGTGTGTTGTAAATATTAAGAGAAATTATGATAAAAATAAAGTAACGTCTGTTGAAGATTTCTGGTAACGTTAACGTAATAAAATTTGTTTTATATGGTCCAATTAGCGGTATCAGCGACCGCAAGCTTCGTAAAATGAATATTTATTTGAAAGAACAAACATGACTTTTCTTTTATTATTAAATTCGTGCTGACAAGGCGAGCGCAACGATACCTTATTTGCTGTATTTGAATGTCCAATGTGAAAGTTACGCGCTGTTTGTGTGTATATAATGGGTCCGTATATAAATTATTAGTTGCCGTTATAAACTGAAATAAATTAATAAACATTTCAAAATTTAAACTTCTAAACGTTTTGTACAGCTGTAGCAAAAATTTTAATAGGTAGGTTACAAGAAAATTTTTATTGATACGTTGCAAAGGTTACGGTACGTTGAAAATACGATCGGCCCCTTATATTTAGGTAAGATCTTCTCTGAATTCTCTCGTGTCAGCTAAAACAAATTCTTCCCCACCCTGCAAAAGACGCAACAGCCGATCCATTTTTTTTCATTTTTTTTTTCAAAATAAATCACCCTCTGCATCCCCACCCCAAAGCCGCCACACCCTCTGCATCTCCACCTCAAGCCGCCGCACCAGTCACCTCCCCGTCGTGCTCTAGCTGTCAGCCTCAATCACGACCCCACCGAAACACCCACCGCCCCACAGTCGCAACTTCCCTTCCACAGCCAAACACACAACACAACCCCGACGCCGCCACGTCCTGCCACCGACCAAAGCCCCTGACGCCGCCTACACCACTGCTGACCTCAGTCGAACCCCATCAGCCCATGCGGTGAGTCCCCTTTGTTTTTTTTCTTTTTTTTTTTTTTTTCTCACCTGGGTGCGTGTGTTATGTATAATAAAAAAAAATTTGTAAATGATACTGGCCATGCAAAAATTTAAGTGTGGTATATGCATAAGAATTTGAAAGTGACACTCTGAAGCTTGCACGTTTGTTGAAGGGCTGAGCATTTTTTTGGTTTTATTTTCCTCACTACTGTTGCGTGTGTTATATTATTATAAAAAAAAATGCGTGCGTTTTTCACAAAGAAATAAGAATTGATACTAGCTGTAGCCTGCATGCAAGAAGGAGTGGAGTGGTAACATGCGGATGTCTATTTCACTTTATTTTTATGATTCGTCCACTGCCAAGTTGCGTGAAACATATTTTGATACAATGTTTATATATATATATATATATATATATATATATATATATATATTCTTATGTAAAAAAAAGAGAGAGAGAGAAATGGGAAGAGCCGAGCATTTTGTTTAGTGGCCGAATAGCTTACCTTCAGGCCAATTTTGTTTGCTTTGTGTTGTGTTAAACTTTTCAAAATATTTTTTGCTGTTTGGTGTTGAGTTAAGAGTTTTCATGTGTTTACAAATATGACTCTTTGCATACTTATTCTATGTTGGATTAAAGATACGTTATGTGTATTTACATAAACTTTATTTTCAGGAATTAGTTTACTTACAGATGTTCATTTATGTTTCCTTCAAAATTCTAAATATATATGCATAGGTGAGTATTTAGGCTAAACTAAATTTGTCAGTAAGGTTGCAAATAGAATATGTAAGTGGTAAAGCCTGCATGCGCATGCCCTACATGCAAAGATGGAGTGTGTTTGGTGCGTGTGTGCATTATTTATATATATATATATATATATATATATAAAAATGTTGTACGCAAAAAATAAAAAAATAAAAATAAAATAAAATAAAATGAAATGGGAAGATGTTGCCGAGCCTGTGCACTTCCTATACGTTGTTTTGTTGGCTAAACAAATAAATTTTGGTTTTATTTTCTTTGTTGCGTGCGATATTAAAAAAAAAAGGAGAAAATATTAGAGTTGTCTAATTTCAAACACTAAGCACTGTAAGTTTTGAGTAAAAGATTTGGTCCAGATACTGATTTGTTGCATTTCACATTTGCTGCTTCTACCCCCGTTAAAGTCTTCTGGAAAAAGAAAGTAACCGTAAACCTGAAATATTTGAATTTGTACATACGTAGTTTGGGTACATGAAAACTAAAAATCGTAATGACAACCCAATATTTAAATAATTTTAACGGAAATACATAGCGACGTAAATATTGATTTATTTTAAATACGTTTGTCGCAGCCGGAACCCAATAACTTAGGAGCTATCCGTTCACCGTCTGATCTGTGCTCTCCATCACTTCCGCTATCAAACATCTCTGCCCGACAAAGGTGAGTAATCACTCACGACTGTCATTCGATTTATAAGTGAATTTATATTGATAAAATAACGACTGAACTGTTTCCCGTACTGTAGGCATGCATATAAAATTTAATGTTAAATGCATCATTGTCATTGAATAATTTATGCCATGCCATGTAGAATCATTTCATATAGTACCATTCATGTAGTATTACTTCATGTACTGTTAGTTGATAGCATTTGATTTATTACATGATATGTTTAATTCCCGAATATTTTAAAGTCCTTATTAGTTTTAAATCTCCTTCGGGTTGAAAGGATAAACCCGAATGGTTCAAACCTTGTTGGGATTCGCGGGTTGAAATGATATATACCCGTAGGTATAAATTTTTCGCGGATTGAAATAATACACATCCGTATCACTTGACTATAGGTTAGAAAACTTATATACGGACACCGTGGTTGAGAAAAATTTGATTTTGGAATTTTATATGAAACCGAAACTTCTAAATATTGTTGGGACTTAATATGATGGTAGGTTTTAAACTTTATAAGTGACATATTTTGAAACCTACTTAATCATTATTTTATAAATTTTATTTTGTTTTTCAAAAGCTTTTGCTCTAAAATGTTTTAAATAATTATTTCCTTAAACTTTATATATATATAGATACGTGCAAATTTTGGAAGATTTAAAAATGGAAATTTGATAAACCATAACCGTACAATTCAAAACCGAGGAATCGGAGTTATATATATTTCGTAAATGATTGAAATTGTAAATCGATTTTTATAAAACCAACCACGGTGTGAAAAATATAACGGTTGGTTGTTAAAGAGACCGGGATCGGATATTGTCTTATTGCCGGCCAATACCGAAAACCACTTTAACAACTGTGTACGCGGTGGAGATTCCAGAATGAAGTAGGATGGTGGCGACGTTCTCGTGGTATATTATGTAGACCCAACTCCCATGAGTTGGCATATATGACTAAAACAGGAGCTATACCGGGATACACAGAGGGTCGCACCCTTTTATCGAGCATGCTTCTTCGGAAACCATTCTATTACTTGTGTGATTCGATTTGGTGGCGCCACTTTTGATTGGAGTATTGTTCGAGGTGGGCGGAAGCTGCTGGCTTGCCGTCACCACCGGTCCGGGAGTGTAAACGGTGTATCCACCCTGGCATTGCCTCGTGTGCCGTGTCATCTCCTTATAGCGAGCCCATTACGATTTTGGTTTTAAAGATCCGACCGCGTTAAGGTTCACCATCCCCTTAACGCTATTTTCTATATGATTATACTTTACTGATTAGACATTACTGTATATAGCGTATATTACTGGTTTAACGGATCCTTAAAGGATGACGATCCCAACATCTTTTAAGTTATTTGTACTTTCAATAGATGTTTCAGTCGAGTTATTCACTCAGATGAGAATGTTAGTCCTGACTCGGGTGTTTTTTTTATTTTCACTCGGGTCAGCCTGAGTTTGCAGCTTAGAGGAAATTATACTTGAAGACAAGGTGCTGGAGCTCTACTTGAAGTCTTTCTTAGTTCTTAGTTTCTGTTTCATTCTGAACCTATATCATTTGGTTTGTATTAGAGATCTTTATGTACCTGGATATCTGTTGTACTTGTTTAAACTCTGTTTTGTACCTGATTTGAAACTCTGGTTATTCTAGCTCATTTATTTGCTGAATATTTAAATTCTCTGTGTCTGTGATCTGTGAATTTTGTGATATGATTTTATTTTACCCCGAAATTTTAATAGCAACCCGTCATTTTGAATGATTTGAGTTCGACATGTGTGGCTTATTGTCAACTTAAATTACTCAAAAAGGGCAGGATGTGACATGTGGTATCAGAGCTGACGGTTTATGGGGTAAAAAGCTCATTAGAGATAGGGTAGCAATACCCTAGAATGAGTAAAATCACGTCACAAAATTCCTTTCACTCACAATTCATCTTACTTGCTAGAAATTTCCCCTTGATTCGAAATCTTTGATATTATCTTCATCTTTGTTCTAAACCTATCCTTGAACTTCCCAGATGGCTAACAGAAGAGGTACTAGAGGAAGAGGAAACGCTCAACCTGTTCCTGCAGCTGCACCGGTCCCAGTAGTTGCCCCAGTCAAATTTACCACTTTGTGCAAGGAGTATACCCAGCTAGGAGGAACCAAGTTCACAGGTTCTGAGGGTATTATCGAGGCCCAGCAATGGTTGGAAAATGTAGAAATGATATTTACCGGGCTCGAGATTAATGATGCCCAGAAACGCCAATTAGCGGCTTGGCAGTTGCAAGAAGCTGCTCGGGATTGGTGGAGATCTGTTACTGCCCAGGCTGTAGAGGCAGATATCACTTGGGAGCAGTTTAGGTGATATCTAAATTCGATCTTTATCCTTTTCCCATTTTTTCACATCTACTTTGAATCTAGCTTAAATCTTGAGTTCTCTTTAGGGATGCCTTTATAACCAAATGGGTACCAGAAGCGGGAAAATCGAGTCTTTATCGAGCTTTCATGGACCTGGAACAAGGCAATATAACGTTCGCAGAATACGAAAGGAAATTTAATGAGTTGTCTAAGTATGGCCCCAGTTTGATAGACACCCCGCTTAAGAAGAATGAGAAGTTTGTCAATGGTGCACGTCCTGAGTACTACGACCGATTGATACAGAATGTGCATGGGACTTTTACTAGCTTGGTATATATGGCCACCCGATTTGAGAACCCAACTTGTAAGGGTAAGCAGGCTGCCTCTACTCAGGGTTCGCTTAAGACCGCTACTAGTCCAATGAAGAAGAAGGATAAGTTTCAGCAACAAAAGAAGAAGTGGCAACTTTCTCAAGGCATTGGTTTTACTCCCCAGAAACAGGCTATCGACATCTCCCATATCACATGCTTCAAATGTAACCAAAAAGGTCATTACTCAAACAGTTGTCCTTTTCCGACCGGAGCCGCTATTCCTCCTCCATCCCAAGCAACCAGAAACAACCTTTGCCACATCTACTTGCAACCAGGTCACTTCAAAAACAGTTGTCCCACTCAGAAAAAGGGAAAGACTTCTGGGGTTTTCGCTATGACTTCTTCCGACCCAACAATATGATGCTCAAGGTACACTCCGTTGCACCTTCACTCTACATTCTTATCTTGTACGTGTTTTATTTGATACCGGAGCTTCCCATAGTTTTATTTCCACAAATTTATGCGATAAACTAAAGCACCTATTAAAACCCGAGTATTCATCCGAGTCACTTTGCGTATCAAATCCCATTGGTGGTCCCTCAAATCTTAAAATGGTTTGTAAGGGAGTGAAACTCATATATGGCTTACATCTTTTCATTGGTGATTTTTATGTCCTTGGGTTCGATGCATTCGATATTTTACTCGGAGGTGACTGGCTGAGTAAATACGGTGCACATATCTCTTGTAAGGAGCGGATCGTTTCCTTAGTTGATGATGAGGGTGACCCCTTAATAATTCAAGGTCAAATGCCTGAAGATTTTGCAGGCAGTTTCATCTTTTCGCTTGATACTCATCCTAATGAACTTAATTCCACTCCTGTTGTTAAGAATTTTCCCGATGTATTTGGCGAAGTTATTTCTCTTCCTCCTCCATGGGAAATAGAATTCCGTATTGATCTAATTCCTGGAGCCCGACCTGTAGTCCTTCCTCCACGAAGGATGGCCCCGAAAGAAAGGGCAGAGTTAAAATGCCAAATCGAAGACTTATTTTCAAAGGGCTTGATCAGGCCAAGCTATTCTGAATGGGGAGCAGCAGTAGTATTTGTCACTAAGTCTGATGGTTCCTTGAGGATGTGTGTGGATTATAGGGAACTGAACAAGCTTACTCTCAAAAAAAGATACCCTATGCCACGCATTAATGATATGTTCGATCAACTCTATGGAGCTAAAATATTCTCCCAACTTGATCTTGCTACCGGTTTTCACCAACTCCGCATAGTTGAGGAGAGCATTCCCAAGACAGCTTTCCGGACTGAGAATGGATTCTATGAATGGTTAGTCATGCCATTTGGACTAACAAATGCACCCGCTTACTTCGTTGATCTCATGAATCGTGTCTTCCGAGATGTCCTTAATAAATTTGTGCTGGTTTTCGTGGATGATATTCTCGTCTTCTCAGAATCCGAACAGGAACATGAGACACACTTAACTTATGTTCTTGAAACACTTAGGAAACATCAACTGAAGGCAAAATTCTCTAAGTGCCATTTCTGGAGGGATGAAGTCCGATTTCTTGGACACATTGTTTCAGAAAATGGAGTTTCCGTCGATCCACTTAAGGTCACTGCTATCAATGATTGGAAGGACCCTAAGACTCCTACCGACATCCGAAGTTTCTTAGGCTTAGCTGGTTACTATCGGAGATTCATAGAAAACTTCGCTAAGATTGCTGCTGTAACGACCCACCTTTTTTTGGACAGTTTAAACCGACGATCAAATACACATGTCGATTCCAAACCATTAAAAGGGCAGATAGTTATTGGGGTAATTAAGAAAAGAAAAGGAAGGGAAATAAAGGAAATGAAACAACACAGAATCTCACAGCGGAAGGCTAAAGTATAATAATAAAATAACAGTTCATGAAGCTGTTAATTAAATGAATACATTTGAAATGAATACATTTGATTATTATTATACAACATTTATCAGAGTTACATACACAACAAATATCATACAACAATGCAGCGGAATGGAATGAATATAATAGTAGTAGATAATATACCAAATCTTTGTCTCCGTCCTCCAAGGAAATGATCTTCAACCTAAACTGAAAACTCAGGACTGACCCGAGCGTAATGAAAAGACAAAACACTCGAGTCAGGACTAAAATATCCTTATGAGAGTTAAATCAATCGTAAATAAATATGAGTGTAACGGCGTCAGAGATGTTTACGGGGTTTGACATCTCATATCCAGTGTCAACGTGCGTGCAATAACTCAAGAGATGTTACGGGATTTTCCATCTCTCAAGGATCCGTGAAACTATCTACTATGTAGTAATATACGCTAAGTAGATAATGTCTATCAGTAATATAAAGTATCAAAATAGCGTTAAGGCGTTACCATAATCCCCCTTAACACATTTTATATTCCCAAAAGCATATACAAGACCGTAGTTTCCCCAAAACCGGAAGTCACCAGAGGGCAATCCATATACTCAAGGTACAAATCAAAACGTAGTGGTCGCGAATAGGATAATCAGTATGACAAGGTACATGAGGCGATACCAACTAGGATACTAGTAGTTGCGTGATCCGGACTGATGTTGGGCATAGCCAGCAGCTACCCCAACACCGCGAAACAACACTCCCAAATCAAGGGGTGCACCCAAATCGAATCACAAATGTAATAGAAATGGTATCGAAGAAGTGTGTCCGCTAGAGGTGGCGAACCTCAATGGCCCGGCGCGGCTCCTGTTTTAGTCATGTCAGGGGTCATCCAATAATCGTTCTCTTTCTTCAGTCAACGCGTTCACCAAACCATCCACTTCATTCTGGATCATCACTCCGCGTATAATAGTTATTAAAGTGGTTTTCGGTATCGACAGAGAGTATGTCCATATCCGATCCCGGTCTCTTTAATAACTACGTATTATTACACCGTTGGCTCTTTTACATTTCAAATCGATTCATAATTGATATCAAAATATCATATTCGCTTCAAAAATCAAATCCATTCAAATATCATCGTATCTTTCAAAATATCAGATTTCATATTTAAATTCAAGATTTAAATATAAACATTTCACCTTATTGTCCAGCTTAGGATTTTAGAAAATAGTTTTAAGTAATTTAAAAGTAGTTTTAAATAATTAAAATAGTTAAAAACACTTAAAATCTTTAAAATGGATTTAAAATAGAGAAATTAGTTTAAAATGATTTAAATTGGGTTAAGTAGATTTAAAATAGATTAAAATAGTTTAAGTATTCAAAATGGTTTATATAACAGAGTAATTTGGAAAACAAATTAAAACAGCTTCAAATCAATCCATTTCAATTATAACTTCCCAATTCAAATCAATTTCAATTTCCATTCTACCGATTCAATTTCGATTTCAATTCAAAACAATGTCAACTTTTACTTCAAATCAATTCAATTCTACATTCACCTTTAATTAATTCAATTTCAATTTATATCGATTTGGAGCTTTATTTCTCAAAATATTAATTTATAACACTTAACAAAATTTCCAACAATATTCAAGTTTAAATCCAAATTCCAAATATGATTCAATTCCAAACTCGATTTCAAAATATCATTTTCATATCACTTTTACTTAGTAATATTCAAAGCTCGTAATAATGTTCAATCTTTAAAATAAATAGATTTTTGAAATTCAATCATATCCAAATTTTTTTTTTTTTTTTTTTTTTTTTTTTTTTTTTTAAGTCACAACTTAAATTATTTACCAATTTCTTTTAACCAAAATTTATTTCAACCTTCCAAACTCAAATTTTCGATAATTCGATTCCTATAAATTGATTTCTATTTATAACTTTTAATCAAAACATTTAAACAAATTTCAAATCGACGATTTTTAAAATTATTAATTTAGCCAATTCGGTGTCCGTATAAAATTTTCTATCCTATGGCCAAGTAATTATTTATTTCAATTAAATGTCAGGGATGAATATATATTGCTTAAATTAAATCACAGTATCATATGTATGCATAACAGGTTATATATAAGCAAATAAACATCCAAACATTTAAATATCAACCAATAGCATCCATCGAAATAAATCATCCAATAGACAATACAATTCATGGCAATTTCATAGTTACCAATGTCAGGTAATTTAATCGCAATCCAATTTCAATTTCAATTCAAATTTAACTGTCAATTTAATTTCAACGGCTAATTCAAATGACAATCCATATGACAATTAAATTTATCAAACAACGACAAATAAAATCATAGCACTTCATAATGTCAAATTTAACTAGCATAAAGATATTTAGTACGTTGTGAGCGTTATAAAACACTCACCTTGATTTTTACGATTTTAAATCAAATCGAACGACGTTCGATTTAACCCAAAATTTTCTCTAGCTCCAAATGATTCCAATCCAGCTGCATCGCGTAGTGCTCGACAAAACGATTGCAACGCAAAAAGTCTCGTTCCAATCGGACCTCGTATGTAGAAGTTATACATTTTTAAGTTATCGACATTTGAATTTATAAAACAATTCATATTATACTTAAATAAATTCATACCCAAAGCAACTAAGCCCAGCCCACCAAACTCCATCTTCTCCAAATGCCTGTACGTGAAAAAAAAATGCACAAACTCATGGCCGTCAAGCTTCAACGAATTTTCACGACCAAAATACACGACTTGAAGACGATCGGCCACCTCCATCGCGAAGCCCTCGGCGAACTCTACCTACACCGCGAATAGCATGCAACTCGGCTGCCCCTTTGGCCTCGAAAAACGTGAAAAACGCAGCGACTTTGAACGCGATTTCCCGTCGATCCGTGGCTCCGTTTCCGATCTCCACCGTTGGATAGCTAGATCTTGATGCCCTCTACAACTTTGTAGTTGACGACTTTTGCTAATTGTTTGTAGATTTGAAGATAATAGAGGAGGAAGTTTCGACTATTTCTGGCCTTCGAAAAACGTGAAAAACGCAGCAGCTTTGAACATGATTTCCCGTTGATCCGTGGCTCCGTTTTCGATCATCTCCGTATGGATTTGAAGCTTTCATCGTGCTCTACAACTTTGTAGTTGAGAGTTTTTGCTAATTGTTGATGGATTGAGAGGAAAATGAGGAAGAAGTTTCGAATTTTCGTGGCCATTGATTCAGTAAAATGGCGGCTAGGGTTGAAGTAAATTAGGGTTTGCAAAGTGAAAGGGTGAAGGTCCTTTTATAGAAAAAATTTCCAAATTTACTATTCATCGAAATTTTCCGAACTCCAAACGAAGCGTGCCGACTGGCGTTTCTAGGGTTTACCCCGCGTTCCGAACGCAATGGAACATGTTTCGGAAGCTAATTCGATCGTATGTGTGAGTTACGGCAATAAACGATCAATTTTAAATTAAACCGATTAAACGATTTTCTAGGCGTTTTGGCTTGCCCCGGACAAACGGTAAATCCGTTTGACTTGAAATTTGAAAACTTACAATAATATCACATTACGGATCCAATGAAACTAGTTTCATCGAAATCCGAGACCGTTTGAAAAATGACTATTTTTAACTCGCAAAATTAATATTAAACAATTTCAACGCGTTTCGAGCTGCCACGGTCAAACGACAACTCCGATTGCTACGAAAATTGAAATCCGATAATAACTAACTATTACGGATCCAATGGAACTAGTTTTGTCCAATTCTGAGACTGTTCAAAAATTGGCTATTTTCCAGTCGATAATTAAATATTAAAATATTCAATTTTCACAAACAAATTTTAAATTCAGTTTTAAAAGTTCTACAACATCATTCTAACTTTCATATGATAAAATAAAATTTTACAAATCATTTTTAATCATAGTAAACCCATTATTCAATTTATCCAATAAATTCCAATTTTAAAATCTTATTAACTCTATTAAAATCCAAATATAACTTACATTCACTTTGTAAACCAATTTGAATCATATTAAATCAAATTTCAATTATTCACTCTATTTTCGTATATTAAATTTCAATATCAAATTAATCATATCAAATTCGGAATTTAATTTATTCAAACATTCGTAATATTAAATTTAACAAATTTGATTATTCTTAAATCACTATCTTTTGAAATATTCAAAATGAACTTATAAAATTTAACTTTTGAAACGAATTAAAATTATAGAACAACTATTTCCATTATACGGTTATTTAATTCCCATTATTAAATTATTGAATAATTTCCAAATATTTAATTTAAAATATTTTACCGGTTCAATAGTCAATATTTGATTTTAAATAGATTTTACTTATCAATCAATTACTCTATTATACCCAATGAATTTCAACATTTATTATCCTATTCAACTATTGATTGCAAAGGCATTCACTAAGTAGCTTTTTTTTCATTACTTGGATAATTATTGCAATTCATTCCAGTTATTATTATTCCAAATGAATTGCAAATTTTTTTCTAACATTAAATCACGAAATCTTATTAAATTAGCTAATTTAATTATCGAAAATTTACGGGTCGTTACACTCTCCCCCACTCAAAACTTTTCGTCCTCGAAAAGGAAAAGAAGGGAAAAGAAAGGAAAAGAAACTAAGTATAGAATTCAACATTAGATATATTTTATTCAAAGTTACCAACTTATAAAACAATGAAATTTCATTTATAAAGTCATAACTACGCTTCCACTAACTTACTCCGAACGGCTTCCTAACTTTAAAAGTTAGTAATCAAAACAAGTTATAAAAAAAAAAATTAAAACTTGAAAAAATTTCTAACACCCGGATTTTACGGAAAATTTCGGCAGAGTCTCCTTTGCGCGGCTCGATCGGAAAAAATATAATAGCATATATATCATAAATATACATCTCATCTCAATGATGAGGCATCCCATATGTGGGGAAACAACATATAAATATCACCAATATCATATAAAACCGTAAGCGTACCTTTTATTTAGCATTTATTAGCATTTTACTTACATTATGCGTTTAGCGTAGAAGCGAACTCCACAACGAAGCGCAACCCCTTTGCTACCTACTAAAATGCTCAATAACTAAGTTAGAACCATGCATATAAAGATAGATCGATATATTTAGCCTACACAACATATATATAACATATTTAGCTTCAAAACTGAGATTTCAATTTTTGGACAGCAAACAAATCTTAGCTTTAGGTCACCTAAACTGTAAAATTTGACAACAGAATCTAAACAAAAGTTGTTGCATTCATTTCAGGTTTTCCGGAATGTCCAAAATCATCGAATTCGGATCATCCGTTCAAAAGTTATGGCCGTTTTACTTAAGGGATACGCTTCAGCCTGGGCAGTGTTTGCGCAGGTCCGCGACGTTCACCCACATTTCCGACCTTCTAAACCACATCAAAACACAAAACACTTAAAACAAAAGTTTTAGCTTAAGTTCTTAGCTTTCCATAAAGGGTAAGATCATAAAAATCCGATAAACCAGTCAAAAGATATGGCGAAAATACTAAGGGTGTATGCTTCAGATTTTTCTTATTTTTTTTACACAGGACAGCGAGTAACATTCAAGTTTTTAACCTAGTAGACGAAGGAATTTCTCAAGACACTCTAAATAAAAGTTGTGCTATAGTTTCTAAGCTTTTCGGAAAGTCCAAAATCGTCGAATTCCGTTCAGCCATTTAAAAGTTATGGTTGTTTTCATTTCAGCATGTATTGGACCAATTTGGATTTTTTTTTTTCTTCCAAAATTTTGCTTTTATTATTTCAAAGTACAAACCATCAAAACATCAAATTTTCTAAAGAACAATCATAAACACAAAGCTATTTATTTTCTTATTCATCCACACAATAGGTTTACATTCAATTTGTTTCCGATTTATTCAAGTTTGTTTCATTCATATTTTAAATTAAAGTCAATTTGCTTCAATTTAAATTGAATTCCATTATATTTAATTTCACTTTGCTTCAAACTTGAATTTTATTATTTTAAAATTTTATTCCCTTTATTCAATTCCATTAACACTAATGAATTCTACTTAACCAATTATCATCCATCTAACAACCAATGCATATCAAACATTAACATCCATCCAAAATCTACACTAAATCAATTATACATTTCCAAGTCAACTTTTTTTAATTTCATACACTTCCAAGTTTATTGACATTTAGTTATATTCAAATTTAATTAGTTTCCATTTACCAATTTTATATTTCATTAATTTTAAATTTTATTCATTCACTTATACATGTATCATTCATTTTACAGCTTAAATTTCTTTTATATTTACAACTATCAATTAGATCTTCACATTTTATTTTCATTCTCACACTGGTATATTATTTCTCTTCTTATCCTTATTAGCATTTTAAACCTTTAAAATATTTGGTAAGTTATAGTTATGCAAATAGAATGTAGTTAAACAACATACAACTTTTTTTTTTTTTTTTTCAGAGTTGAATTTTCAATTAATTAATTCTTTAGTCATTACCTAAATTTCACTATAATTTAATTTTACATTTACATTCACATATAGTATTTCCATTTTATATTCATCATAATTTTGAATCACCTTTAATGTCATTTAAATTCCAATTATTTACTAACAATTTTATTTATATCCGCAAACCATTAATTAAATGCATATTTCATTATTCAAACTTATTCGTGTATATTATCCAATTAACAATTCATATAACATTTTTGAACTTCTTAAATATTTTGGTAAGTTATATCTATGCTATAGAATGAAATTTAATACTATGTGAGTTTTACAGTTTCAATTTTTATTTTAAGTTCATAATTTCCTAATTCTAAGGATTTCTACTTCAATTGATATTTCACTTAGCTCTTAGGTTCATTTCTCATTTCACAATTCAGAAGTTCCTTAATGATTCAAGTCTAAATTCATTTCACTCATTTAAAAAAAACATTAATTATTAAAGGACTTAAGAATTCCAATCCCGGTTTCATTTCAAATCAAGTTTTGGAATAATATATACTTATATAATTTATATAACCAATCATACTATAGGGAGTACAAAATAAAATAAAATTTGAATCAAAACAAAGTTTAGACAAGCTATTAAGTGGCCTCCCCCACTCGGACTCTCGAAAATAAACGCCGATGATGCGTGCACTCATCACCGAAATCATTTTCTAGCGTCAAGAGAAGGGAATATATCACTTATCATAAAAAAAAAAATCCTTCGAAAACAATTTCAACTCAATTATACTATCATATAATACTCATATTATGTTTTTCATATTCTTGTAAGTCAATTTCAAGCACCGGAATTTAAATTCCCAAATCCAAGTTAAAACTCATTTATATTCATTATCAATTGTGTTTACAAGATTTCATTTTTCTAAATCCATTGTTATTTAATCAATTATTGTAAATATTGACTAATCAAACAATAACGATAATAATCTAATATTATCATCTCCTAACAATCAATTCAATCAAAATGAATAAATATTCAAATAATTCTTTTATATAAAATATATTCCAAAACGATATTGTGTTGGTTTGTCCTATTCGAGTGTTTAGAAATTCCTATCGACGCCTTGGCGTCCCAAGTATCGACCAGAATTCATAAATACTCAACGGAACAAATTAACACAATATAAAACCATTTTATATCAAATAACAAGTACGCTCTCTCATATACACTCAACTCATTCATATAGTTTACCTCTATTTCAATGAGTTATTCCCCACTAGAGCCAAGGTTTATCGCTAAACCAAAGCTCTGATACCAACTGTAACGACCCACCTTTTTTTGGACAGTTTAAACCGACGATCAAATACACATGTCGATTCCAAACCATTAAAAGGGCAGATAGTTATTGGGGTAATTAAGAAAAGAAAAGGAAGGGAAATAAAGGAAATGAAACAACACAGAATCTCACAGCGGAAGGCTAAAGTATAATAATAAAATAACAGTTCATGAAGCTGTTAATTAAATGAATACATTTGAAATGAATACATTTGATTATTATTATACAACATTTATCAGAGTTACATACACAACAAATATCATACAACAATGCAGCGGAATGGAATGAATATAATAGTAGTAGATAATATACCAAATCTTTGTCTCCGTCCTCCAAGGAAATGATCTTCAACCTAAACTGAAAACTCAGGACTGACCCGAGCGTAATGAAAAGACAAAACACTCGAGTCAGGACTAAAATATCCTTATGAGAGTTAAATCAATCGTAAATAAATATGAGTGTAACGGCGTCAGAGATGTTTACGGGGTTTGACATCTCATATCCAGTGTCAACGTGCGTGC
Organism: Allium cepa; assembly: GCA_030765085.1. Taxonomy (NCBI): domain Eukaryota; kingdom Viridiplantae; phylum Streptophyta; class Magnoliopsida; order Asparagales; family Amaryllidaceae; genus Allium; species Allium cepa. The sequence goes on from CM060928.1 coordinate 597,333,392, forward strand.
AATAACTCAAGAGATGTTACGGGATTTTCCATCTCTCAAGGATCCGTGAAACTATCTACTATGTAGTAATATACGCTAAGTAGATAATGTCTATCAGTAATATAAAGTATCAAAATAGCGTTAAGGCGTTACCATAATCCCCCTTAACACATTTTATATTCCCAAAAGCATATACAAGACCGTAGTTTCCCCAAAACCGGAAGTCACCAGAGGGCAATCCATATACTCAAGGTACAAATCAAAACGTAGTGGTCGCGAATAGGATAATCAGTATGACAAGGTACATGAGGCGATACCAACTAGGATACTAGTAGTTGCGTGATCCGGACTGATGTTGGGCATAGCCAGCAGCTACCCCAACACCGCGAAACAACACTCCCAAATCAAGGGGTGCACCCAAATCGAATCACAAATGTAATAGAAATGGTATCGAAGAAGTGTGTCCGCTAGAGGTGGCGAACCTCAATGGCCCGGCGCGGCTCCTGTTTTAGTCATGTCAGGGGTCATCCAATAATCGTTCTCTTTCTTCAGTCAACGCGTTCACCAAACCATCCACTTCATTCTGGATCATCACTCCGCGTATAATAGTTATTAAAGTGGTTTTCGGTATCGACAGAGAGTATGTCCATATCCGATCCCGGTCTCTTTAATAACTACGTATTATTACACCGTTGGCTCTTTTACATTTCAAATCGATTCATAATTGATATCAAAATATCATATTCGCTTCAAAAATCAAATCCATTCAAATATCATCGTATCTTTCAAAATATCAGATTTCATATTTAAATTCAAGATTTAAATATAAACATTTCACCTTATTGTCCAGCTTAGGATTTTAGAAAATAGTTTTAAGTAATTTAAAAGTAGTTTTAAATAATTAAAATAGTTAAAAACACTTAAAATCTTTAAAATGGATTTAAAATAGAGAAATTAGTTTAAAATGATTTAAATTGGGTTAAGTAGATTTAAAATAGATTAAAATAGTTTAAGTATTCAAAATGGTTTATATAACAGAGTAATTTGGAAAACAAATTAAAACAGCTTCAAATCAATCCATTTCAATTATAACTTCCCAATTCAAATCAATTTCAATTTCCATTCTACCGATTCAATTTCGATTTCAATTCAAAACAATGTCAACTTTTACTTCAAATCAATTCAATTCTACATTCACCTTTAATTAATTCAATTTCAATTTATATCGATTTGGAGCTTTATTTCTCAAAATATTAATTTATAACACTTAACAAAATTTCCAACAATATTCAAGTTTAAATCCAAATTCCAAATATGATTCAATTCCAAACTCGATTTCAAAATATCATTTTCATATCACTTTTACTTAGTAATATTCAAAGCTCGTAATAATGTTCAATCTTTAAAATAAATAGATTTTTGAAATTCAATCATATCCAAATTTTTTTTTTTTTTTTTTTTTTTTTTTTTTTTTTTTTAAGTCACAACTTAAATTATTTACCAATTTCTTTTAACCAAAATTTATTTCAACCTTCCAAACTCAAATTTTCGATAATTCGATTCCTATAAATTGATTTCTATTTATAACTTTTAATCAAAACATTTAAACAAATTTCAAATCGACGATTTTTAAAATTATTAATTTAGCCAATTCGGTGTCCGTATAAAATTTTCTATCCTATGGCCAAGTAATTATTTATTTCAATTAAATGTCAGGGATGAATATATATTGCTTAAATTAAATCACAGTATCATATGTATGCATAACAGGTTATATATAAGCAAATAAACATCCAAACATTTAAATATCAACCAATAGCATCCATCGAAATAAATCATCCAATAGACAATACAATTCATGGCAATTTCATAGTTACCAATGTCAGGTAATTTAATCGCAATCCAATTTCAATTTCAATTCAAATTTAACTGTCAATTTAATTTCAACGGCTAATTCAAATGACAATCCATATGACAATTAAATTTATCAAACAACGACAAATAAAATCATAGCACTTCATAATGTCAAATTTAACTAGCATAAAGATATTTAGTACGTTGTGAGCGTTATAAAACACTCACCTTGATTTTTACGATTTTAAATCAAATCGAACGACGTTCGATTTAACCCAAAATTTTCTCTAGCTCCAAATGATTCCAATCCAGCTGCATCGCGTAGTGCTCGACAAAACGATTGCAACGCAAAAAGTCTCGTTCCAATCGGACCTCGTATGTAGAAGTTATACATTTTTAAGTTATCGACATTTGAATTTATAAAACAATTCATATTATACTTAAATAAATTCATACCCAAAGCAACTAAGCCCAGCCCACCAAACTCCATCTTCTCCAAATGCCTGTACGTGAAAAAAAAATGCACAAACCCATGGCCGTCAAGCTTCAACGAATTTTCACGACCAAAATACACGACTTGAAGACGATCGGCCACCTCCATCGCGAAGCCCTCGGCGAACTCTACCTACACCGCGAATAGCATGCAACTCGGCTGCCCCTTTGGCCTCGAAAAACGTGAAAAACGCAGCGACTTTGAACGCGATTTCCCGTCGATCCGTGGCTCCGTTTCCGATCTCCACCGTTGGATAGCTAGATCTTGATGCCCTCTACAACTTTGTAGTTGACGACTTTTGCTAATTGTTTGTAGATTTGAAGATAATAGAGGAGGAAGTTTCGACTATTTCTGGCCTTCGAAAAACGTGAAAAACGCAGCAGCTTTGAACATGATTTCCCGTTGATCCGTGGCTCCGTTTTCGATCATCTCCGTATGGATTTGAAGCTTTCATCGTGCTCTACAACTTTGTAGTTGAGAGTTTTTGCTAATTGTTGATGGATTGAGAGGAAAATGAGGAAGAAGTTTCGAATTTTCGTGGCCATTGATTCAGTAAAATGGCGGCTAGGGTTGAAGTAAATTAGGGTTTGCAAAGTGAAAGGGTGAAGGTCCTTTTATAGAAAAAATTTCCAAATTTACTATTCATCGAAATTTTCCGAACTCCAAACGAAGCGTGCCGACTGGCGTTTCTAGGGTTTACCCCGCGTTCCGAACGCAATGGAACATGTTTCGGAAGCTAATTCGATCGTATGTGTGAGTTACGGCAATAAACGATCAATTTTAAATTAAACCGATTAAACGATTTTCTAGGCGTTTTGGCTTGCCCCGGACAAACGGTAAATCCGTTTGACTTGAAATTTGAAAACTTACAATAATATCACATTACGGATCCAATGAAACTAGTTTCATCGAAATCCGAGACCGTTTGAAAAATGACTATTTTTAACTCGCAAAATTAATATTAAACAATTTCAACGCGTTTCGAGCTGCCACGGTCAAACGACAACTCCGATTGCTACGAAAATTGAAATCCGATAATAACTAACTATTACGGATCCAATGGAACTAGTTTTGTCCAATTCTGAGACTGTTCAAAAATTGGCTATTTTCCAGTCGATAATTAAATATTAAAATATTCAATTTTCACAAACAAATTTTAAATTCAGTTTTAAAAGTTCTACAACATCATTCTAACTTTCATATGATAAAATAAAATTTTACAAATCATTTTTAATCATAGTAAACCCATTATTCAATTTATCCAATAAATTCCAATTTTAAAATCTTATTAACTCTATTAAAATCCAAATATAACTTACATTCACTTTGTAAACCAATTTGAATCATATTAAATCAAATTTCAATTATTCACTCTATTTTCGTATATTAAATTTCAATATCAAATTAATCATATCAAATTCGGAATTTAATTTATTCAAACATTCGTAATATTAAATTTAACAAATTTGATTATTCTTAAATCACTATCTTTTGAAATATTCAAAATGAACTTATAAAATTTAACTTTTGAAACGAATTAAAATTATAGAACAACTATTTCCATTATACGGTTATTTAATTCCCATTATTAAATTATTGAATAATTTCCAAATATTTAATTTAAAATATTTTACCGGTTCAATAGTCAATATTTGATTTTAAATAGATTTTACTTATCAATCAATTACTCTATTATACCCAATGAATTTCAACATTTATTATCCTATTCAACTATTGATTGCAAAGGCATTCACTAAGTAGCTTTTTTTTCATTACTTGGATAATTATTGCAATTCATTCCAGTTATTATTATTCCAAATGAATTGCAAATTTTTTTCTAACATTAAATCACGAAATCTTATTAAATTAGCTAATTTAATTATCGAAAATTTACGGGTCGTTACAGCTGCTCCGCTTACGGCTCTGACTCGAAAGAATGTTAGATTTGTCTGGAGTGATAAGTGTAAGGCTGCATTCAAGGAGTTAAAAGACAAGTTAACGTCTGCCCCAGTTCTTACCGTCCCAAATGGGAGTGAGGGATTTACGGTATTTACTGACGCAAGCCGAGAAGGATTGGGAGCCGTGTTGATGCAAGATGGAAGAGTGATCGCCTATGCTAGCCGACAGTTGAAGACCCACGAAGTGAATTATGTAGCCCATGATTTGGAATTACTTGCGGTAGTGTTTGCCTTGAAGTTGTGGAGACATCATCTTTTGGGAACTAAGTTCGAACTCTTTACGGACCATAAATCGTTGAAGCATATTTTTAACCAAAAAGATTTGAATCAGAGACAAGTGAGATGGCTCGACTTCTTAGCAGCTTATGACCTAGACATCAACTATACTCCCGGGAAAGCAAATGTTGTTGCCGACGCTCTGAGTAGGAAGAAGTCGATACTTTGTGTAATTTTGGTTTCACCATCCCTTATGGACCGCATAACGGCTAAGCAGAACGAAGACCCGATGTTGGTAAAAATGAAGGCGAATGTTCGCAAGAGGAAGGGTGATAATCAAAGTGAAATGGATGCACAGATTGACGAATATGGGATTTTAAGAATAAAGGATAGAATTTGTGTTCCGGATGTTGACAATTTAAGACAAGAGGTACTCAAGGAGAACCATCAATCGAGACTCTCAATCCATCCTGGAGTTTCGAAAATGTACCACGATATGAAAAGGCTATACTGGTGGAATGGTATGAAGCATGATATTTCTTCTTACATTAGTAGATGTGCCACGTGTCAACAGGTTAAGGCTGATCACCAGAGAACCGCTAGATTATTGCAACCTCTTGAGATACCCAACTGGAAATGGGAGCAAGTTTCAATGGATTTTATCGATGGACTACCTCGGACGAGAAAGGGAAATGAGAGCATTTGGGTTATAGTGGATCGATTGACTAAATCTGCTCACTTCATTCCGGTCAAGTCGAACCGTACCGCTTCGAGTCTAGTCGAGATTTATATGAGGGAAATCGTCAGACTGCATGGAGTTCCAGTCAGTATTGTGTGTGATCGAGACCCAATCTTTACCAGCAAGTTTTGGAAAGCATTCCAATAAACTCTAGGTACACGACTGAATCTGAGCACCACCTATCATCCTCAGACTGATGGACAAACAGAGAGGGTGAATCAGATTCTAGAAGACCTTCTTCGTGCCTATATTCTTGACTATGGTGGTTCTTGGGAAGACCATCTCCATCTCGTTGAGTTCACTTACAATAATAGTTATCAGGTATGACCTAATTTGAATTTCAGCTTAGTTGAAAATACAATTCGGTAATTTTCTATCTTTGAATTTAGGCTAGCATCAAAACCTCTCCTTTTGCTGCTCTGTACGGACGATCGTGCAAATCCCCATCATGTTGGATTGGATCGGGAGATCGATTAGTACTTGGGCCCGACTTGATCCTTGAAGCTTCCAAGAAGGTCGAGGATATTCGGACGAAAATGAGAATTGCCCAAGATAGGCAGAAGAAATACACGGATAGGAGAAGAAGGAAGTTGGAGTTTGCCGTAGGAGATCAAGTGTTTCTCAAGATTTCACCGCTTAAGAACGTCATCCGATTCAGTCGAAAAGGGAAGCTAGCTCCCAGGTTCATAGGCCCTTTCCACATCATTGAAAGAGTTGGTTCTTTAGCCTATCGTTTGGATTTACTAGAGAAACTTGCTAAGGTTCACAACGTATTCCACATATCTCATCTTCATAGATATCTTCACGATCCATCGTTTCATGTCCAACCTGCTTTGCTAGAGAATCTCGATGTTGAACCCAATCTAACCGTAGAGAGGAAGCCACTTCGTATTGTTGATAAGGATACAAAGCAACTCAGGAGAAAATCTGTTAACCTTGTAAAAATCTAGTGGAGCAATGATGATCAAGACTGCACTTGGGAAACCGAGGACAGTACCGTGCTTCAAACCCCGAACTATTTGAATAGGTATGTTATTATAATCTTCTCTATTTTGATCTGATTCTTCCTTTGATACACTTCCTTTTGGCTTCGTTCTTTTCGAGGACGAAAAGTTTTGAGTGGGGGAGAGTGTAACGACCCGAGAAATTTACTGCTAATAAATTGGATTCTTGCGGAAATTAACGACAAACTTGAAACTAAAATTTTAATAACGTAAGAATTTGTTGTAACTATCTAGATTTTTTTTTTGAAATAAAAGAACTTTCAAATAAAATAAACTATTAAATTTGTGGGTAACGTATTTTGGCAATTAGTTTGCATAAACGTTTATTTTGGGAATGTCGTTTGGTGTGTTGTAAATATTAAGAGAAATTATGATAAAAATAAAGTAACGTCTGTTGAAGATTTCTGGTAACGTTAACGTAATAAAATTTGTTTTATATGGTCCAATTAGCGGTATCAGCGACCGCAAGCTTCGTAAAATGAATATTTATTTAAAAGAACAAACATGACTTTTCTTTTATTATTAAATTCGTGCTGACAAGGCGAGCGCAACGATACCTTATTTGTTGTATTTGAATGTCCAATGTGAAAGTTATGCGTTGTTTGTGTGTATATAATGGGTCCGTATATAAATTATTAGTTGCCGTTATAAACTGAAATAAATTAATAAACATTTCAAAATTTAAACTTCTAAACGTTTTGTACAACTGTAGCAAAAAATTTAATAGGTAGGTTACAAGAAAAATTTTATTGATACGTTGCAAAGGTTACGGTACGTTGAAAATACCATCGGCCCCTTATATTTAGGTAAGATCCTCTCTGAATTCTCTCGTGTCAGCTAAAACAAATTCTTCCCCACCCTGCAAAAGACGCAACAGCCGATCCATTTTTTTTCATTTTTTTTTTCAAAATAAATCACCCTCTGCATCCCCACCCCAAAGCCGCCACAACCTCTGCATCTCCACCTCAAGCCGCCGCACCAGTCACCGCCCCGCCGTGCTCTAGCTGTCAGCCTCAATCACGACCCCACCCGAAACACCCACCGCCCCACAGTCGCAACTTCCCTTCCACAGCCAAACACACAACACAACCCCGACGCCGCCACGTCCTGCCACCGACCAAAGCCCCTGACGCCGCCTACACCACTACTGACCTCAGCCGAACCCCATCAGCCCATGCGGTGAGTCCCCTTTGTTTTTTTTTCTCGCCTGGGTGCGTGCGTTATGTATAATAAAAAAAAAATTGTAAATGATACTGGCCATGCAAAAATTTAAGTGTGGTATATGCATAAGAATTTGAAAGTGACACTCTGAAGCTTGCGCGTTTGTTGAAGGGCTGAGCATATTTTTGGTTTTGTTTTCCTCACTGCTGTTGCGTGCGTTATATTATTATAAAAAAAAAAATTGCTTGCGTTTTTCACAAAGAAATAAGAATTGATACTAGCTGTAGCCTGCATGCAAGAAGGAGTGGAGTGGTAACATGCGAAAGTCTATTTCACTTTATTTTTATGATTCCTCCACTGCCAAGTTGCATGAAACATATTTTGATACAATGTTTATATATATATATATATATATATATATATATATATATATTGGTACGTGCGTGACTTATATTTATAAAAAAAAAAGAGAGAGAAATGGGAAGAGCCGAGCATTTTGTTTAGTGGCCGAATAGCTTACCTTCAGGCCAATTTTGTTTGCTTTGTGTTGTGTTAAACTTTTCAAAATATTTTTTGCTGTTTGGTGTTGAGTTAAGAGTTTTCATGTGTTTACAAATATGACTCTTTGCATACATATTCTATGTTGGATTAAAGATACGTTATGTGTGTTTACATAAACTTTATTTTTAGGAATTAGTTTACTTACAGATGTTCATTTATGTTTCCTTCAAAATTCTAAATATGTATGCATAGGTGAGTGTTTAGGCTAAACTAAATTTGTCAGTAAGGTTGCAAATAGAATATGTAAGTGGTAAAGCCTGCATGCGCATGCCCTACATGTAAAGATGGAGTGTGTTTGGTGCGTGCGTGCGGTATTTATATATATATATAAAAAAAAAATTGTTGTACGCAAAAAAAATAAAAAAAATAAAAAAATAAAATAAAATGAAATGGGAAGATGTTGCCGAGCCTGTGCACTTCCTATACGTTGTTTTGTTGGCTAAACAAATAAAATTTGGTTTTATTTTCTTTGTTGCGTGCGATATTTAAAAAAAAAAAGAGAGAGAGAAAAAATTAGAGTTGTCTAATTTCAAACACTAAGCACTGTAAGTTTTGAGTAAAAGATTTGGTCCAGATACTGATTTGTTGCATTTCACATTTGCTGCTTCTACCCCCGTTAAAGTCTTCTGGAAAAAGAAAGTAACCGTAAACCTGAAATATTTGAATTTGTACATACGTAGTCTGGGTACATGAAAACTAAAAATCGTAATGACAACCCAATATTTAAATAATTTTAACGGAAATACATAGCGACGTAAATATTGATTTATTTTAAATACGTTTGTCGCAGCCGGAACCCAATAACTTAGGAGCTATCCGTTCACCGTCTGATTTGTGCTCTCCATCACTTCCGCTATCAAACATCTCTGCCCGACAAAGGTGAGTAATCACTCACGACTGTCATTCGATTTATAAGTGAATTTATATTGATAAAATAACGACTGAACTGTTTCCCGTACTGTAGGCATGCATATAAAATTTAATGTTAAATGCATCATTGTCATTGAATAATTTATGCCATGCCATGTAGAATCATTTCATGTAGTACCATTCATGTAGTATTACTTCATGTACTATTAGTTGATAGCATTTGAGTTATTACATGATATGTTTAATTCCCGAATATTTTAAAGTCCTTATTAGTTTTAAATCTCCTTCGGGTTGAAAGGATAAACCCGAATGGTTCAAACCTTGTTGGGATTCGCGGGTTGAAATGATATATAACCGTAGGTATAAATTTTTCGCGGATTGAAATAATACACATCTGTATCACTTGACTATAGATTAGAAAACTTATATACGGACACCGTGGTTGAGAAAAATTTGATTTTGGAATTTTATATGAAACCGAAACTTCTAAATATTGTTGGGACTTAATATGATGGTAGGTTTTAAACTTTATAAGTGACAAATTTTGAAACCTACTTAATCTTTATTTTATAAATTTTATTTTGTTTTTCAAAAGCTTTTGCTCTAAAATGTTTTAAATAATTATTTCCTTAAACTTTATATATATATAGATAAGTGCAAATTTTGGAAGATTTAAAAATGGAAATTTGATAAACCATAACCGTACAATTCAAAACCGAGGAATCGGAGTTATATATATTTCGTAAATGATTGAAATTGTAAATCGATTTTTATAAAGCCAACCACGGTGTGAAAAATATAACGATTGGTTGTTAAAGGGACCGGGATCGGATATTGTCTTATTGTCGGTCAATACCGAAAACCACTTTAACAACTGTGTACGCGGTGGAGATTCCATAATGAAGTAGGATGGTGGCGACGTTCTCGTGGTATATTACGTAGACCCAACTCCCATGAGTTGTCATATATGACTAAAACAGGAGCTATACCGGGCTACACAGAGGGTCGCACCCTTTTATCGAGCATGCTTCTTCGGAAACCATTCTATTACTTGTGTGATTCGATTTGGTGGCGCCACTTTTGATTGGAGTATTGTTCGAGGTGGGCGGAAGCTGCTGGCTTGCCGTCACCACCGGTCGGGGAGTGCAAACGGTGTATCCACCCTGGCATTGCCTAGCGTGCCGTGTCATCTCCTTATAGCGAGCCCATTACGATTTTGGTTTTAAAGATCCGACCGCGTTAAGGTTCACCATCCCCTTAACGCTATTTTCTATATGATTATACTTTACTGATTAGACATTACTGTATATAGCGTATATTACTGGTTTAACGGATCCTTAAAGGATGACGATCCCAACATCCTTTAAGTTATTTGTACTTTCAGTAGATGTTTCACTCGAGTTATTCACTTTGATGAGAATGTTAGTCCTGACTCGGGTGTTTTTTTTTATTTTCACTCGGGTCAGCCTGAGTTTGCAGCTTAGAGGAAATTATTCTTGAAGACAAGGTGCTGGAGCTCTACTTGAAGTCTTTCTTAGTTCTTAGTTTCTGTTTCATTCTGAACCTATATCATTTGGTTTGTATTAGAGATCTTTATGTACCTGGATATCTGTTGTACTTGTTTAAACTCTGTTCTGTACCTGATTTGAAACTCTGGTTATTCTAGCTCATTTATTTGCTGAATATTTAAATTCTCTATGTCTGTGATCTGTGAATTTTGTGATATGATTTTATTTTACCCCGAAATTTTAATAACAACCCGTCATTTTGAATGATTTGAGTTCGACATGTGTGGCTTATTGTCAACTTAAATTACTCAAAAAGGGCAGGATGTGACAATTTTGAAATTGTATTTTGTTTTGGTTTGATTTGATCATCTTGTTGATGTCTAATTATCTATTTGATAATTAGATTATGAGTTTCTATTTATTTATTTAATAACTAGATTTTGTTGTTAATTGCCGTTTAGGAAATTCTGTTGTTTTCTAAATTATCTTCATTGATAATCCTTTCATTTATCTCCGTTGATAATTTGAATTTGTTGATTTGTTGTCTAACACTGTTATGTGTTATATTTACCGTTATCTGATTTCCTTATTTAAGCATTGGATAGGTGAATTTATTTTGACTGTCGTCTATTTGATTATTTAATTATTATTGCTTCCGTGCATTAGTAACTGAGTTTGAATTAGACTGACCCGCGTATTATTTTCTTTTGAATTAATACTCGGGTCAGATCGAGTTATTACAGGTTGTAGATATCTTGCTTTGGGTTGCTGCTTGAGCTATGAAGTCACTTCATATCTTTTGGAGTAGTCGTTTTCATTGTATAGGATGATATGTATTCATGCATATTATTGTCAATAATGTACTTATATATATAACTTCCAGTGTGGACAGTTGTAGTTATATCACATGTATTGTATCACTTGTATTGTAACTGACTTCAGATATATATATATATATATATATATATATATATATATATATATATATGAGATTTTATATTATATGTGTTCCGCATTTAACTTATCTGTGTTATTATTATATATATTGTCCTAAACTATTATGAACCATCGTAGTTCGTTTTATACTAGAATTGGGTATGTCGATGGGAGTAAATAAATAAGAGATGAAAAAAAAGAAGATAATATACCACTCCTATCGAGATAACCAATACTAGTGTAAGGCCTAACTACAGATGGCCGCTCCTATCCAGCCTTATTCTTCGTAATGACAGACAGTATTTCTTTTAATATTCTTTGTTATTGTGAGCATAGAGGTGGGGCTTCACAGTATCAAAGCTCAATATCTTATACGGTTTAAATTAGTCATGTTAGGGCTATCTAAATAAACTTACCCACTAAGTACGATGTCTAGAAATGTAATGCCTAAGCTTGGAATTGGGAAATCAAGTATCATGTCCTACACGGTTATCAGCCTAGCCTGAAAGGTGAGTGATTCCAGAGGTTGCCCCTAATAGAAAGGGCCCAATTTGAATTGGGCCATGAGTATTTTTCAAAATTGTTTTGAAAAATAAAATAAAAACATGTTTATTATGAAATTCATAATACAACATAAGTTTTTAAAATGTTTGAAAGGATAACGATATTTTCGAAATGTTTGAAAAATATTTATATACTAGTTTCAAATTTTTTTTTTAATAAGATTAATAAAATGAATTAATTAAATATGTTAATTAATTAATACATATATCATGCATTATATTTGTTAATGTATAATATGTTAATTAATTAATCGAATTGGGTTTTTCTAGAGGTGGAAGGAAGATTTGTTATAGATGTAGGGGTTTTTCTCATGTTGCAAAAGATTGTCATGATCCTGTAAGGTGCTTCAAGTGCGGCATATTTGGACATAAAAAGATTGACTGTTCGACGAATTTCCCTTTCAAATCAGTTAAGCGCAGAGATCCTTTGAATCGGAGCATGGCTACCTCTTTGTATTGAAGTGTATGAATCTCAAACGAATTATCTTAAATCAATTGTGGATTCAAAGACCAGAGGGTATCGAATTATTGGAGGAGTTATTCAACCATTTCAGTGTGATTAATGAGGTTAACAAAGGAAAAGGTTATAATAAGAAGTTCGAAGATCCAGAGGCTTATTTTGGTAAATCAGATATTTCTAATGATAACTCCATCGATACCTTGATTCCAGTTCAAAGGGAGAATAATGGGGCTTCAAATTCTTTAATTGATGATATTGTTGATTTTGATATTTCTAATGATGTTCATAAGGAAGAATCTTCTTTTTCTGATGCTTTATTGTTGCGTCTTGCTTGGATGCCATAAAGGTTGGAATTACAATTTATAAAAAATGATGAGTTTGAATTAGAATATAGGTGCGAAGATATTAACAAGAATGCTTCTAATTCAGCCGTTTAAGTGAATAAAGAATTTGTATCTATTCATAATAGAAAGTCAAAGGCAAAATCATGCGAAGTGGATAGTTTTGAGTTTGTTATTAATAATCGGTTTGGTTGCTAGAGATCTTTGATGGTTGAAGAGGATTTGAATTCTACCTTGTTAGCAGGTGATGAATTACATATTCATGAAAATGATATCAACATTCAACAGTGTGGATTTTGGAGTTGATTCTATGGATTCTTTTAATCTGATGAAGAAATTTGTGGTTAGAGACATCATCAAATAGTCTACTTATAGTGAAGACGTGGTAAGAATGAATAAGACTACTGACCATGTGGCAGTTGATGAGCATATAAAAGAAGTTGTGCAGGCCTATAATGGTGCTATTATGGTTTTGGGAGCAATCTGATATCAGGAAATCTGAGTAATGAAGAAATAGATTGTCGTGTTGCTGATGGTGAGTTTCTTTTATTTTATTTTGTGGAGGTAAGTGGTTAAAAACAGTGGTGATAGGATTATTGCTATTCAGAGTGATGATAGCTGTATGATGGTGGGGAAAATAATTGATAATAGGGATGATGATATATCTGTTTGTTTTGATAGTTCTAGTAATACAAGGAAAGATTCAGTATGAGGTGAAGTGGACGATATGCACAAGTGTACAATGTTGTAGATGATCTACACCAGAGCAATACTTCGATTCATATATCTGGAGATCGTGTTAGTGGGTTATATACATTTGATAAAGCCCGATTGTACTAGGATGACTGAAGCTAGTAGCGAGGTGGTGTTTGATCAGTCTGACCGCATAGTTGTTGAGGATGTAGATACTTCATCATGTGCTGTTGTGAATGGTTTAGGGATGAGGGAGTCCGTTGTTTTATCTTGTGAGGATTCTTCGGAAATAGACGAATAGCAGTGTGCACATGCACCGGATTTAAATTAGTTTGAAGCAAAAAGGAAATCCCAGTCAGTGATGGAGGATGTTGATTTTACTAATCTTCTTTAGTCTGAAAGTATTAATGTGAATGAACCTGATTGTAGTGATTATTCATTGCTTGTGAACAGTAAGAGGGATGAAGAGATAACAAATATAAACCAGTGTGATTTTATTGCTAGTTCTAAAAATGTTGAATGGAAAGGTGGGGCAGTGGATCTCTCTAATTCTCGAAGCATTGATTCAGAAAAAGGGGGTGAATGCTCGATTGACAAAAAAACCTTTCATTTCTCATTGTTAAGGAGAGGTATACATGGGAGAACAGCAGCTATAAGTGTGTCTGTCTGCCGTAGTGCCAGGATCTGTAGTAGTCGTTCTTAGTTTTTAGGCGAGGTACATGATTCGAATGCCATGAGTGGTGCTACAAATTCAGACTCGGGTATGATTTCTTATTTTGGCAGCACTTATTCTGCTTACGCACTAGGTAGTTTGTCTTCCATTGAGTTTTGTTAGTTAGCTAGGGATACCTTTTTTGTTTTTTCTGACGTTGAATTAGATTCTGATTATATTAGAAGTAGGAAAATTGAAAGGGCTAGATCTGCTGGTTTATGAGGATTATTAGCTAGAATATTAGAGGTCTGCATGATTTAAATAAATGCGATAAAATTAAAGCGGGTTTTAAGAATTATTTTATTGATGTTACACTTAATAGAGTGTCCATTCTATAGAACATTAGATGGTTATTACTATAGGAGTTGGGCTTTTTTACCTTCTGTTAGAGCTTTTGGGGTTTCCTTATAGGGTGGAAGGAAAATTCTTTAAACCTTCTTTAATGTATTTCTAAACACTCTTTGCATATTATTTTCATCAAGCTTAGTAATAACTCTATTTTAAATATATCTTATGTTTATGGGCCAAACCCAAAAATAGATCGTCGGGTTTTATGGAATGAATGTCTAGAATTAATATCATTAGCTCCTGATTCTTGGTTATGGGAGGTGTTTCAATGTTACACGTTTTCTAAGAGAGTGTTCACACGAGAAGGTGATTTCTCTTCTATGGAAGAGTTTGACCAATTTATTATCAATTCCAATTTGATTGAAATCCCTATTACTAATAGAGAATTTACGAATTTACAAGGAGTAGTACTAGGGAATTCCCTTCAATGGCTCTTCTAGATAGATTTTTCATCAGCGACGAAATTGAGGATAAACTTCCTATTTGTAAATTTTCTGGTTTGCCTTACACTTATTTTGATCATTGGCCCATAATTCTTACGTGTGATCATCACAGAATAGTTAACAGAACTTTTTAATTCAAAAAAATGTAGTTATTTGAATCCAAATTTTCAAATCTAATTAAAAATAAATGGATTTCAATGAATTTTTATATTATCTGAAATACGGATACTTCTGCAAAAAAATTGCTTTAAAACTTTAAAGTCTTGTAAACTTTCATAAAATTTAGAGAAACAATGTTTTTGTAGAATTAAAATTAAAATTGAAAACATTCTTTCTGAAATGCTTAAAATTAACAAGAAAGAAGAAAATAGACAACTAAATCTAGGGGAGCGTAACATTCTCGCTAATTTAAAAGAAGAGCTTAATTCAATTTCAGAAAAAGAAGAGGTTATGTGGAAACAGAGATCTAGAATTCAATGGATTAATGAAGATGACAATAATTTTTTTTTTTCATAATACGGCTAATGGTAAAAAACGTAGTTACATGATAAATTCTATTTTTGTGAACAATGTAGAATTAGTTGATCAAAGGGATCCTAATAAGGCATTTACCGATTATTATAGAAATATTTTTGGCACTAAGAATAAACATAGAATTAACATTATATGGAATGGTATTTATCCTACCGATTCTAGAATTAACCTTTTTGAGTTTGATAATCCTTTTTCTGAAGAAGAAATTTTGAAAGCTATTAATTACATGCCTAGTGATAAAACTGTAGTCCCTAATGGGTTTCCTATTTTATTTTACAAAATATTTTAGGATGTTTTAAATTCAATTTAATTAGCATGTGTAATGATTTTTATAATGGGAAATTACAATTAGGAAGATTTAATTTAGCAAACGTAATTTTATTACACAAAAGAAAATCGGTGCTAATAATTTAAAAGATTTTAGGCCTATTTCTTTAATTAGTTGTTTCGCTAAAATTATTTCAAAAGGTTTAACTAATAGAATTAACACGAGAACGAATGATCTAATTGATTGTTCACAATCTGCTTTTATTAAGGGTAGAAATATCACTGATAGAGTGATCGTTGTTCAAGAATACATTAATCATTGTTATAAAAATAATATTACATGTGCTTTGCTAAATTAGACTTTGCGAAAGCTTTTGATTTGCTTGATTGGGATTTTCTAATTGATATGTTATGACTAGAGGTTTTAGTCGACTTTACTTAAAATTGGTAATTCTAGTATAATGGTTAACGGTATTTTAGAAAATAAAATTCAATCTAAACAAGGTTTTAGGCAGGGTGATCATTTATCACCTCTTTTGTTTAACTTAGCTGTAGATGTTTTTGCTATGATAATTAAAAATGCGGTCGGTAATGGATCTTTGGGGAGTGTTGGTAGTGAAATCTCTTGTAATGGTCTCTCTATTCTGCAATTTGCAGATAATACCTTACTATTTACTTCCCATTTGCTTAATCATGTCATTACTCTAAAATTTATTTTATACAGCTTTGAACTTCTTTCAGGGCTAAAAATTAATTTTGATAAAAGTTCCATTTTAGTATTAAATGACATTTATAAGGTTAAAGGTTTAGATGCAAATACGCTTAATTGTAAAACTATGACTTTCACTTTTTATTATCTTGGTTTTTCAATTAGACCAACTAAACTTAAGCATGATGACTGGTTAATTATAATAGATAAGATTGAATTTCTATTGGAATTTGATGTTTTTATTAAGAGCGGGTTGATTAGTAGTTCTTATCAATTCTATTTTATCCGCTCTCCCGATTTATTGCTTGTCTATGCATCTTTTCTCATATTAGGTGATTAATAAAACTAAAATAAAAAGGGACTTCTTATGGAGTGGTGATAAAGCCAACAGTATTCTTAAATATTTAGTCAATTGAGAAACAGTTTGTAAATCGAAAAGGAATGGTTTAGAAGTTATTAATTTACATAACATGAATTTATCTTTATTAGGGAAGTAGTTATGGAAATTAAGGAAATAAATGATAATTATATTTGGAAATAAATTATTTATAAACATTATTATAATGGTAGTAATAATTTATACCAAATTACATCTTCAGTTATTAACAAGTTGTTTAATTTTTGGAAATCAATTTTAAAATGTCATGAGATTTTTAACCTTGGTACTGATACAATTGTTCATTTTGGAAATAATACATCTTTTTGGCATGATCGTTGGATTTATGTAATTCCTCTTAGGATAGAATTTAAAGAGCATTATGAAATTTGTAACTTTAAGAATGCTTTAATTTTGGATGTTTTTTCCCCGAATAACGATCCCCCTTAGAATTTTAGTTTTAGTAGAATTTTAGAAGGTACAGCCCTTAGGCAAATTTCTTTGCTTTATGCTAGATTGAATTTATATAATATTGATAATGAAAATGATAATATTAACTGGGAATGGGATAATTTTTTAATTTCTCGGGCGTAGCTAATAACTCTTTTAAACTTATTTGGAAAACAAATGCTCCTCCTAAATCTAAAATTCATATGTGCTTAATCATGCATGGAAAACTAAATACTATTGAATTTTTAAAAAGAAAAAAATATGCGAATTTATAATAAATGTTCTTTTTGTAATCTATATTTTGAAGATATTAAGTATGTGTATTGTGATTGCATGGATACTTACTACATTTCAAAATACTCCCAAAATCTTGAACTTTAGTCTTACTACTAAAGTTACTGATTGCGATTATTATTGGAGTAATTTAAGATTTAAGTTTGAAATGGAAAATAGAATTTTACTTGATACTTTATTCATTATAATTTTTGTTATATTTGGTTTGAGAGAAGCCAGAGACTTTTTAATAATAATCATCATCATTTTAATAAATTGGTTTTTATAATATCATCTTTTTGTTTTAATTGGATCTCAAATTCTAAATATAGATTAGCTAAAAATAATCATTTTAAAGAATATCTCAATAAGATTAGTAATAGTATTAAGATATTTAAACATAATAACAATATTTTTAACATTAATATTTATAGTATTAATATTTTTTCTAATTTGAATGGTGATTTTACTGATTATAATAATGTCCTTTTGATTAAAGAAGCATAAAGATAATTTTTAGCTTGTTTTAGTT
Source organism: Allium cepa (assembly GCA_030765085.1). Classification (NCBI taxonomy): domain Eukaryota; kingdom Viridiplantae; phylum Streptophyta; class Magnoliopsida; order Asparagales; family Amaryllidaceae; genus Allium; species Allium cepa. The sequence continues at coordinate 597,351,372 of CM060928.1, forward strand.
TATAGGATTTTAACCTTTTGTTTTCTAAGTTTTTACCTTTTGATTTTGACATCTCTTTTTTAAACCCTTTGTGTTGGTTAAGATATTGCATAATGAGCTTGGATTTTTTAGTTCGTTTCTTATTTTTGTTGCTTTTCCATTTTATAATTTTAGCTACAGTATTATTGTTTGTTTTACTTCATTAATACATATACATGTATATAAATTTCATTTATATATGTATATGTGTATTATTCTTATAATTTTCCTTAGTTCCATTTACAAATACAGGTTTAGACCAAAAATTGTGTTAGATTTCTATTTGCAGGTTCTCAGGATCGTTGTGACAGGATTATAGCAAGACAATCATTCTGGATCTTCGGCGTGCGCAGTGAGGAGTTATTTCCAGTTCTTCTGCATCTGTAGTGGCGCTCTTCATTCTGGATCATTCGCATTTGTAATGAGGCATTCTTTCCAATTCTTCTACGTCTACAGAGTGGCATACTTCATTCTAGATGTTTTACATTTCCGGTGAGGCATTCATTCTGGATTTTCCAAGTTTGCATTGAGGCATTTCTCTCTCGGTTGGAGCTGCCTACTGAAATCATCCACATTGGGTTGCTTTATGGTTTTATTTTGGGTACTTCTAACACCTCATTACGGGCGGTGGCTTTGTCAGAGCTCGATAATGAGGTGTACTGGCGGTGGCCTTGCTCGAGCTCCTTCTAGTAATACCTGAGTCCTATTCATTTTTTTGTACTATGAGTAGCTACCTGCCAGGCATGTTGGCAACACTTTTATTTTCAGTGATATACACACACACACACACACACACACATATATATATATATAAACACATGTGTGCGCTCCTCTACTTTAGAGGATCACACATTTCTCTCAAAAAATGTTTAGAATAACATAAGTTTTCATGTATGTGTGTAAGATAAATTTTGAAATTAATAAAATTTAATCAAAATTGCTTAATTGAATAAATCAGTTAAAGGCTAATTAATTAAATAACATACACTGATATAAGATATATATGTGTGTTATATTATGAAGGTTATAGTGCGCACTATAAAGGTTATAGTAGATATGTCTAACATAAATGTTGTATTGGAATTATAATATAAAATTAATTAAAGAGTTAGTTAATTAAAATTAATTAAAGAGTTAATTAGTTAACATTAATTAAATAAGATTTAGTTAATATAATATTATACATAAGACTATTATATAAGCTAATTAAGTTATAAAATTTATATAATAATTCAGCTTATGTAATATGAATGTATAAAAGGTGAAACTTTAAAGAAACCCTCAAAAGACTTAAATAATAACTACATACGTAAATGTACGTGTACCATGATTTTTGATATGTCCAACACTTGACCCATAAGAGTATTTCATGAGAAATACATTATTTCTTATGCCGATATAACTCGATATAATATATTGAAGATTATGAATCTTTAATATAAAGTTAACCTCTATTACTTTTATATTAATAAATTATTTGCATACTCCTTAGTTGTTGAGCTTTCCTCAAGCTAGGAATATTATGTGTAGTACTATTAATATATTGAATAAATGAGGTAAGATAATCGCATGCATTTGTTGAGCTTTCCTAGAGGTACGTGCATTATAATTAGGTCGTCGCGAAATGATAGGTCTGAGTTAATAGTCCCACTTACTTGTGTGCTTTCCTCAAGGTAAATGCAGGATTAGGATAAGGTATCAAAGGTTAGGAGTTGTATGTAATACAACCGATAAAGAGTCATCCATCATATGTGGGCCTACGATTTTTTGAGCTTTCCTCGAGGTCATAAACCAAATTTATACGAGTCCTAACATCCACTGGTGAAGTTGAATGACTTCTATGTTTCTCTTAAGGTTTGGTGAAACATAAAATACTACTGGGAGCCTTATTATAAAAATGAAATGGTAACATTTAACATTTCTAACAATATAAGAATATATGCTAAATAATGTTGTAATTATCTACAATGATAAATTTGTGCATTTAACATGATTGATAAAATATTTATCAATTAACACAGACAAATGAACAAAATTGAAAGTTGACAAATGGAAATATAATAACCACTATTAAATGCCTATTGCAAGTTAGTGTTTCTATACCCATGTAAGTGCCTAATTTTTACAACTAGTTAATACATTCGAAAAATGATCACCTCTTGATACATTCGTAAATTACTTAATACAACTACTATCATATATAAATATTATATGGAGAGCATTCATGTTCATAATGTATGATACTTCAATGAATATAGTTCATTCGAAATAAGCCAATAAATTATATTAGGAGGTTGAGTATTCATTCGATTGGTTACATAAAAGATCATATTGTGTTAATTATAACACAAGACCAAAACTACAAGATAGATCTAAGAACTCGATCGCTGAAATGTCAGTTTAATTAGTTTATGCAAAGAACAACATATTTGATATCCTTAAATGTTAAGGATAATCAAATGCGCTTTCATAAAGAGTTCATTATGGTATTGTAGAAAGGGTTTTCTTTTTGAATGGTTTGACCATTTAGAAAGGAAAATGAATGTATAAGTGTAAATGTGATTTAAGGTATAGTTGGGATAAAGAGAGTGAGTAGCCATTTCTTCTTCATAAAGAAACAACGGAAATAATATTGTAACAATAATGATTGATACTTAACATTAGTATGTGTAGTATGATTTCTATTCTCCAATGTATTTTCATATAGAAAATTGTTTCTGTGAGATTTGTTTCTTTGAGTTCAAGATATATAATTTAAGAACTCTCAATGGTAAACCAGTTGTAGTATATGAAATAAACAAATCTATATTAAGGGAATGACAAACCTTCGAATTTAGTACGCTATTATATTAATGGAGAAAATAGTGAGGGCATGTCATAGAGCACTTATTGATTGCATTAAATTACGAAAATTGTTTTCGTAAAACGCACTGAACGTTATTCATGAAATAATACTACTTTTTGTTATCGACTGAAAAAATAGACATAGCTATATTTCTATGAATATTCGTTATGAAATAAAACTATAATGTGGTATTTGTTTTCATTACAAAAGTGATGCATTGGAAAGTACAGAAGTATCTAATATTATCAATAGTTATGCTGAACTTATAAACTAAGCCATAGTTTTGAGAAAATAATTTTATTATGTGATTTCGAATCATATGATACTTGTTAATTATATCTCAAGCAATAAAGGGCAACGCACCAATTTAGTAGGAGCATCATAAGAGTTGATGAACTCTTCAGATTGATACATATAGATGTAGGTAATCATAATTTTATAAATATCAAAACGGTTCCATATATTTCGTTATGTTCACCGATGAGTCATAGTCGACATGGACATGTCTTTGATACATATGTAGCATGTCTATGGTAAACTAATTGAATATAAAATAGAAGTGAAAGAACATGCGATGGAAATGATTCGATTTGATCGAATGAGTGAGAATATTGGAAAAGGTTCCAAACGTACCTAAAATGAATAAAGATTCGATCTCAAATAACTTCTTTATGTAATACATAATGGTGCATCGATATGGAGTAATTGAACTTTGTTGGACAATGTACGATTAACTGTGATTGAAGTTGAGTTAGTTTCTTTCTATAAAGTGTTATACTTAAAAATATTACACAAGGTTAATATTATTTCATCTAAATAACAGTTTACAAAATCTTATAAGATAAGGGTTTCTTTTAAACTCCAACATATTCTAGGCCAAGAAGTTGGCAGGTTATGCAAGTTAAAAGATTGCACGTAATAATTGTTTACTAGGGATCTTGTACAAATCTCACCAAAAGAATTTTGGGAAGGACTGTCATTTAAGGACATGTTTATGTTTTGAATATAATATTTGTAAACTAAAACCAAATCAGTTTTATAAATAAAGAAATTCATAAAGCGTTTATGAATCCTTTTCTATTTACATAGAGAAACAATTGTTGTTTCAAGATATGCCAACTTCATTGTAAAGGAATTTCTTTGAGGAATTATTGGTAGTTAAATGGAAAATGATACGATCTATATATAGAACTGATTATATAAGATGAAATGAAATTAACTAACCTAAATGAGCACATGGCATTAGAATGTCTAATAAGTATTTTAGTACATCGAAGAGAAACTATGAGTTTCTTATTAATGTCAATATTATATAATCCTCAATTTTTTTAATAAAACCATTAAGAGTGTTGATTCTATATGGTATGATGTGCAAATCTGAAATGAATTCCAACTACATTATCAAAATATGATTTTGGTGGTCGTAACCGAAGAGGTATGATCCATCGGGCGAGCTTGTGTCTTATGAGAAAGACTAACGTAGTTGGAATTAATTGAGCAATGTTGATAAGAATAATATCGCAAATTTCAATTGCCGAAATTAGCATAACAGATTGGTATTCAACATGCTCAAGTAAATTCAAATTCAATCGCAAAATTATCACTCGATAAGACTTAGTGTTTTGGTACATACGTATTGAAACAAAAAATTCTAGATAATGATTTATAGTAAGCGATTTACATATATTAACCAAAAACATCTCGAAGTTAGTGGGAGTGATATTCGGTTTGTGAGTCTTTGGATATGATCCAAGAAATGATACGAAATTACCATTTTATAAGCATCAAGATTGAATAAGTATTTTGATAGAAATCTATAGTTTGATTTTCAATCAAAGTGCAAAGGAAGTGTGTGTTTATAAGAAAGAACGTTAAAAGGTACATTGGTATTTTTAAAATGTAAGTAAATAACACATTGTTGATTTTAATAGTGTACTTGTGTTGAAATCAACCTTAATTATTTTAATATTCAACTTTGGATTTTAAACGATGTATTTTATAGTGAGTATAAAAATATTGGGAATGTCCCAAATCAATAAGTAAATAAACCTTTTTAAATTGTTTAATACGGAACATGTGAGTTCCTCATGCATCGGCAATAGGAATTATCATACATGTTATGTTGGTTATGATATTTTGATTTGTTTTTGTATTTTATACATGAAGTAAATATCAAATCCAAATTGATATCACTAAATGGTTGTTTGAAGTGTTCTTGTGTATATATGAAATACTACATAATTGTTTATGGAAACAAAAACTCCTTATGAAGGAGTGTTCGGACTCAAACGTCATAAGTGCTATTGAGTATAATATGTAAATAATAAATTCAAGTTAAGAATCTTTAAGTTGGAAATGTTCCAAATTAAAGATCATGGCTGGTTCAATGAATAAGGCTAAGCACATCGTCTTGAATAACACCGATATAAAAGCAATGTATATACATATATAAGTGCACAAATTTATAACTAAGCTGATTCCAAATATTGAGAATCTCATAACATTGTTATGTGATAACAATGTCGCGATATAGTCCGTAACAGAACTTAGATCTTACTAGAAGTCGAGAGGCATACTTTGAATTGTTCTACATGATAAAACAGTTTATCACCGTCAGAGAGAGTTGATTGACTGAGTGGATAAATGAAACAAAATAGCATACCCATTCACAAAGGCACTAACCCAATTAGTTTTGGGAAAACCTGTTAGAGATGTTGGAATAATATTCCATAATCGACCCCAAGTGCAAGTAGGAGATTGATAGAGTTAGAGGTATGCCCCAGGGGCAATTATGTAATTTGTTACATATATCTAACTCGTTGACCAATCTTGTTCGAAATAAAGGTTTTTTTTGTATACTTGACATACTATTGTTATATTAATTAATTTAACTAAAGTATATTTAATAGAAAATCCATAAATGGTATGTTTTGTGATAGTAGTTATAAGTATTGTAACCGTGAGTAATTCATCATAATGAAACAAATATATCATTTCAAATGTTCCTAGTCAAGATGCATCGAGACAGGATATCGATGTGTCCATTGAGACTAGAGTACGCAACGCTTTCAAAATATTGGGCAGTGTATTACTTATGACTGTTAGGGCACCTAAGGGGTACTTATTAATAGTTATTGGATAACTATGGAACGTCTCACTTGGTAGTTTTCTGTTGGTTAATATTGGTAGAGTTGGGGGTATGCCTAGGGTAATTATGTAATTTGTTACACATATCTAACTCGTTGACCAATCTAGTTCTAAATAAAAGGTATTTTCTTCCTATTATATACTTGATATAATATGATTATATTAATTAATTAACTTAACTAAAAGTATATTTAATAGAAAAATCCATATATGGTATATTTGTGATAGTAGTTACAAAGTGTTGTGACGGTGAGTAATTTATCACAATGAAACAAATATACCATTTTAAATGTTTCTAGTCAAGATGCATTGAGACTGGATATCGATGTATCCGTTGAGACTGGAGTACGTAATACTCTCCAAATGTTGGACAGTGTATTACTCATGACTGTTGAGGGAACCTAGGGGATACATACTAATAGTTATTGGATAACTATGGAACGACTCACTCGATAGTTTTCTATTGCTTAATATAACTAAGGTCAAACAGAAAATATCGATGTGACTGATTTACACAGTTCTCTCGACATGAGAATACTATGGATCTTCAATATGAAAGCTCAGCTTTGATTATACCCAAATAATGGCATGGCATCCATAGAGTGACTACAATTGGGTCGAGTGAAAGTATTGGAAGTGAAGCACTATTCAATAGAGGATTCATCTCCTCGGTTATATGCGGTTTGTATCACAGTCAACTCAAGTCAACTCAAAGTCAAAGTCTCTGGCCATAGCATTTCGGTTAATAAAAATTATTATTATTAAACCAAGGACTTTGTATTTGGACTATAAAGTTGAATGTGGATGAGGTTGGAATTTTGATCATTACCAGATTTCATAAGTCCAAAGTGATATAGTTTTGACGAAGAGAACTGGTGTAAACAAATGTCACAACCAGGTAACGCTTATTAAACTAAAATTGGATTTTTACCAGAAAAAAGTAAGCGATAAATTTGGCCAGAATGTCACACCACCTGCTAAGTGACATGCAAACGTTAACATCAGAATATTTCGATGTTAATCGCTGACCAAATATACACCCAAGATTTACGCAACCGAAATGATGAATTCCCTTAAGACGGACGATTTAATTAGTTTATAATTGTTGTAAATTAATTAATATTTATGAAATATTAATTATAAAATTTGAATATGACTTGAGAAATAAATAATGTTATATATATTTATAACAGTTATAAATATATCAATCGATATACAATATCGACAACGATGAAATTAGATTTAATTGCATAGCATTTTGGCTTGGGCTTAGATGGGTTTAGGGCCTATCATTAAGGCTGTAAAATTTTGGTTTTGGGATGGTCTAGAGGTGGCTAAAACATAGGGAATTGGCTTGGAGATAATGGATTGAGATCAAGTGAGAATTAGTAAAAAGGTTTTCCTTGTTTTGCTCTAATACAAACCTATATATATATATATATACACACATGTATGTATTTATGTATATGTATCTCTAAAATAATCACTAATCTCTTTTTGGCCACCATTACCTTCTATATTGCTAGTTAAAACATAACTCTCAATCCACTTCAAAATTCTTAAATATATTTCAAATTAAAATAATACCATTCGATAGTTAGAGGTCCGTGATTCCGGACTTGCAATCTGACAAATCAAGAATAATAAAAGAAAGGGAAGTCATTGCTTCAACGTGGAATTAAAAGCATCATTAAATTGGTAATTTTAATTCATATTACAGTAATTAAATTATATTCTATGAACCTATAATGAGCAATTTCATATCTGTTCAAATATATTGCTACCATATGCTTAGTTAGGTGAGATTCTGTACATAGATGTAGTTGTCACAAATCAGTTTGGTCATGTGCATAATTTGTTTATTACACTATTTGATTTATGTATAGACAAATGTTGTTTACTATACAAAACCAATTTTTTTCATTAATAATTGGTTTATATATATTTCTTAATAAATTCATATATATATATATATGTATTAGTGTATATTTCTCTCTCGTAATAGCATATATGCATATATAAGATATATATATATATATATATATGATTTAAAAAAATTAGTACACTTATTTATATATAATATGAATTTACAAATTCGAAAATTAATTATCATACATATATTCATATTTTTAAATTAACATTTATTGAATTTTGAATTATTTATTATATATAAAATAATGAGAGCTCTTCTTTGATTATAGTCAAATCATGGCATAGCGTCCATCGAGTGACTATAAACGGGTCGGGTAAAAGTATAGGAAGTGAAGCACTATTCAAGAGAGGATTCGTCTTCTCAATTATGTGGTTAATATCACGATCAACTCAAGTCAACCCAAAGTTAAAATCTTTGCCTAAAGTAGTTTGGTTGATAATAATTGTTATTATAGAACCAAAGACTTTGTGTTTGGATTATAGAGTTGAATGCGAATGATGTTAGAATTTTGACAATTGCCAAATTCAGTAAGTCCAAAATGATATAGTTTTGACGAAGAGAATTGGTATAAATAATTGTCACAACTGGATAACTCCTATTAAATGAAAATGATATTTTCTTGAAAATGAGTAAGCGACAAATTTGTTCATAATATCACACCACCTGCTAAGTGAAGTATGAATGTTAACGTTCAAATATTTCGACGTTAATCGCTGACTGAATTTGCACCTAAGAGTCACATAACCGATATGATGAATTTTCTTTAGACCAAACAATTTAACCAGTTTTAATTGTTATAAATTTATTAAATAAATTAATATTTATTAAATATTAATTCTGAATTCTGAATGTGATTTGGGGAATAAAATTGTTGCATATATTTACAAAAGTTATGAATATATTGATTGATATGAGATATCGATAACAAAATATGTTAAATATGATTTTACATAGTTAATTTGGGGTAAATGGGCTCACAACCCATGCGATTTAGAGAGTATAGGCATTGGTTAGGAGAATGATAGTAGGTGGCTACAATGTTTGTGATTAGGTTTTGTGCGTGGTTGAGATCATTGTTTGCTCTCTTGTCCTATCCATACTAATCTCAAAACCCTAATTATAGGCTAATTTACTTTTGAGCCGCCACTTTCTTCTTCCTCTTCTTCATTTTAATAGCAACAACTTGCCTCTAAAATCATCCCTAAAATTCTCAAATCCAATTCAAAATTAAAAAAAATATTATTTTGTAGTAGAAGGTCTTCAATCCTGGATTAGCAATCTGATGGATTGTGAGTTGTTCTTAGAAAAGAAATTATTGTTCTACGTGGACTCAAAGGCTTCATTAGGAGGTGAAATTTTATCTATTATCATTATTTTTATTTTAAGTTTGTCATATAAAGTTGATTTACATTCAAATCCTCCTTTTGTATTTAGATCTGTTTATTGTTTAGATTATGTGAGTTTTTTGTAGGTACACATGTTTGTTACAATTAGATTGGTTATGTCCTTGTTATAAAATTTTGTTTATTGATTTATTTTTGAATTAATTTTGTGACAAAAGAGGTTTTAATTTTGATATATGTATGTATGTATGTATGTATGTATGTACACTACAACAAAATACCCTATTACAATGCCCTTTTTACAATGGGCATTGGTTGCCCGTTGTAATAGAAGGCTATTACAATGGTCCATTCAGGCCCGTTGTAAAAGATGCCATATGCAACGCCCTTTTTACAACGGGCATTAGTTGCCCGTTGTAATAGAAGGCTATTACAATGGTCCATTCAGGCCTGTTGTAAGCTTTACAACGGTCACAAAATGCCCGTTTTAATAGGTGCCAAATTACAACGGTCACAAATTACCCTAATTTTCAATTATACTAAAGCCTTTATTGAAAAAACAAGGCCGGCCCTTTTATTCCTTTTATTTCATTCTTTTACTTTGCTCGGTAAAAATGTTGGCCTTGTTCCTTTGCTCATTCCTCTTTGCTCGAAATTAGGGCTTTGGGAAAAATTGAAGCTGCCGTCTTCAATTGCTCGATCGAATGATGATTTACGTGCTTCCTTTGTCGATCGATGCTCTCTTCTTTTGCACAAAGATTCTCCAATTTGGATCGAGTTCGTCTACAATGGTATGTGAATTATTCCTTTTGCTTTACTGGTTGATATGTTGAACTCGATCCAGATTCGAGTCGAATGATTATTCCTTTTCTGCTTGTACTCGAATGCATAATTTTGCCGATGATGTTCGTTTATATAGGGTTCGAACCCCTATATTTCGTTCGTATATTTTATACTAATTAATCAAATAATTTAGCTTTGAATTCATCTCAGCCACTTGATTAATATTGAATGATGGCGATTCTTCTGACTTCTTCAATTTGGTATGTATTTTGCTTGGTTAACACGACTTCGATTTTTGACTTGGTTGATTTCCTTGGTCTAATTACATTACCATTGATTTATACCTGATAATCTGTAGTTGTAGTTTTAAATTGAATCCTGTTAGATAGGCGAGATCGCATTCCATTTGCATATCACCATGATTTAATTGTTCAATCGATTTTTTTATTTTTTTAGTCTAAACGAAAGAAGCTTCTTGTCTGAAAATCTACAATATGGTTTATGAGCTTTATAAAATTTGGAAGTGGGTGTTGTGTCAATTTCTGTTTTATTACGATTTTGAGGGAAAAAAGTATAAAACTAAGTGATAGTGCAGAATTTAAAGCTTAGTGATTTTAAGCATTTTAAGATTTGGATCTGTGATTTAAACAGCAGAGGCTTCTTTGACAAAACTAGAGGTGTGATGCTTTCTATTTATTTACCTATACATCATTTGAAGACTAGTTACTAATTTGTTTTGACTGATCATTTTTCTTCGCTTTGACAGTGTTCATCTTTGTAAGAGGTTGATTGTTGCTACCATTATGTTATTGGATCATACAACCTCCTAGACTACAGAGCTTTGATTTTTTTTGCTATTTTAAAACTACAAAATCCTCTTCTTCTTTTTTCAACATAACACTTTAAGTTCAAACATGAATGTATATGTTATGAGTAAACGGAGGACGTCTTCAGATCCCACTCTACCAGTCATGCTTGATTTATTCCATACTAATCATGGTTTGGGAACATAGTTTAAGTACATATAGGTTCGTGATTGTTTAGACTCTGGATTCTGAAACTCTAACCTGCAAAACATGGAGCATATTAAATATGCTCAACTGTTCTTAAACCAGAATAATAAATTATTTCTAGCACCTGATCCAAACATGAAACCAATACATATGTATTTTAGAACTCTTTAACCATGACGTAATTATTTTCTTGTAAATCAATGGTGATGCTATGCACTGTGTAACTGTTAACTACAGTGTGCACTGCTTCCATGTTGTCTTGAGTACATATACTGCTCTGTATATATGCATGGTTGTATGTGGAGCATCATTAAGTCAGTCGAGTTGTTGTCTTGGTGCCATTTTAGTCTGGTTCAACATTGCACTCTCTGTTAAACTACATATTCATTTTTGACTTGCATTTGAACTACAGTTGCATTGCATGTAATATGAAATAGGTCCTTATCCATTTTTCTTGAATCTACAATAGATGGAACTAGTGCCTTAATTCAGAGTGAATGAGTGTTGTTGTATATTGCTGTGTGTGGGCTGTAGGGGTGTTTCATGTTGTATGTGTGTGTGTGTGCGCGCGGTGGAGGTGTTTCTTGTTGTATATTTGTAATGTGTTGTGAAATTTTGAAGTTTTCTACCACACTTGTAAGTTTGTGAAAAATAAACATACTTGCAATTAGAACATATTGTCTACCATATTTAAAATAAACAATTCCTTGAAGCCTAAAACTGATACAGACAAAGACTTACTATGTTTTTAGATTGATGTGATTTATATTTCTAAATTAATGCATTGCTTAACTTCACAATTTATTGGAGATAAAAAGATTTTTGAATTTATTTTTGTTAAATTCAATGGTTCATATTTTTATTACGAGCATCATCAAAATGTAGTATGTTCTTATAATATATTTATATACGGTGTTAAAGCTTCACTTGTTCCATCTAATTGGAAGAATTGTTGAAATATGTATTTAGGATGAACTTTGTTATTATGCGAAGTTAATGAAGAATATTCAATAGTATATCATTTTTTATTTTACATTCTTATGTAAATGGAAACCAAATTTTTGCTTGCCTAGGGCAACCCACAGGCTAGAACCGCCCTGATTATATTATATACAGTTTTAACCTCATTCTTTTTTTAGTATTAACTAAAAGATGGGTGGGTACAAAATTGAATGGCCAGATACAACTAGTTCGAGTTCTGTAGAACTTGATCCATGGTGGGAGGATTTTGAATCCGATCCCTTACCAAATTTAGAACCACCACAACATCATGAAATCCTGTCCTTGGATACCTTGTCGATTTTCGAACCACCACAACCCCAAGCATGCAAACAAGTGGTGTGTTTTTTTGATATCAATGCAGTAACCAAAGTCGCTGAGAATATATGTTTTGCCGGACGTCGATTTTTTGCTTGTGCAAATATATCAAATTGTTGTGGGATTTTGGAGTGGTTAGATCCACCACTTTTCCAAAGAGGAAGCGAGTATGCGTTGGAGATGCAAATTGAAAAACGTAGACTTGAGGCTATAATCCGGAGGTTGAAAATTGAAATAAGTAGTCTTAAATCATCTTAGTCTTTGATTGTAGTGTAATTGAACTGTGTATCATAAGCAAACTTGTATTTTGTTAAGCTTGATTGTAATGTAGTTGAATTATTTTTATCTATGTCCTCTATTGTTTGTTGATACAATGTTTGTAAGAGCAAGATATTCATGAGATTTCTTAAGTTAGGGATATGTAAATGTAGATGCAGTAGCAGGGTCAAGTTTATACTTTATTAATTTCTTATTCTTTATTTATTACATAAATTTACATATCCTGGTACATATCCTGGTACATATCCTGGTACATAAACCTGGCCTAAGTCAATTTTTTTAAATAGATTTCCTAAACTTCACTGGTTAAAGAAATTCCCAATTCAATTTTCTACAATTCAATTCCCAGTTTTAATTCTCTAAATCGATTGTGATTGCGATTAGAGGAGTGATTAGGGATGCGATGGAGTTTTTTTATGTTGAGGTCGAGGATGCAGAGGTAGGTGGTTCGTGAGTGGTTCGTTTGTGGAGTAGTGCCGATGTAGTTGATGGCGACTATTTTGGGTTCAGTTCGAGATAGATCAGGCTGCGTGTGTTCAGGGTGTTTCTGGTAAGGGTGGTTATACTCTATGTTAAGTAGTAGTTGGAGTTGCTGTCGATTTTGTGGTTGTTGAGTAGGTTTTGCTGATGGTATGAGGAGGTTGTGATTGATTCTAGCGATTGAAGGAGGAGTTTTGGCAGTAGAGTCGCTAAGGTAGGTGAATTGTGATGGTGAGGAGTTGCGGTGATTTGGGGAATTGGTTGTTGGTAGGGGTTGTTAGCAATGGTGGTTATGGAGATATAGTGGCTGATATGTTAAAGCTGAAGTATGTTGTTTCGATGTAGATGTCAAATGGTTACTGTGATGATGAAATATTGATGATGAAGGAGGAAATGTGGTGATGCAGTGCAGTTGTCAGTAGTAGTTTTGGTTGAGAAGGGGAGTTGCATTGGTGAATGTTGTATTGGTGAAGTTGAAAGTAGCAATGTGGTATATGTAACTATAAGTTTTGAATGTGATGGCAACAGTGGATGTTCGATGTGGTTTGATATGCGACCAGCGATGGTAATGCAGTTGATATTTGTATGATTGGCTAGACAACATGATGGTTTAGGTGATAGAAGGAGTTGAATGTGGTTAGGGACAGAGGTGTTTCGTGTCTGTTGTGATGTGATGAATTGGTGATTAGATTGGAGATTGTATTGGTAGGTGAAGTGTGTGCTGCTGTGGTGGAATTTGATGATGGAGCAGCAGCATGTTAGGAGTTTGCTCACGGTATTGGTTAGCAGTGATAAGAAGATGACAGTATTGCTCACAGTATGTTAGGAATTGTGATGATGGAGTAAAACAATTTGTTGAAGTTTGAAGTGGCAGTGTGCACGGTGCAGTAGGTATGAACTGCTGAACGAAGGATGGTAGTTACCGTTGAGGCAATGTGTGATAGTTTTGGTTAGATAGAGTAGAGAATGTGTTAGACCATTGTGTTTGTTGAGCGGAGAAGGATGTAGTAGTAGTGTGATGTATTCACTGTGACAGTGGGAACAATATGGTAAGAAGGAGAGGTAGGAAGTTATTGACAGTGGCTTCTGCTGTGTTGACAATGGCTGCTGTTGTGTTGACAGTAAGGGATGTTTAATTAATGTATATGTGCAGGCAGTAAGTGTGTTATGCTGGTTGAAAGACAAGCGAGCAATATGTTGGTTGGTCAGGTATGTTTGATGATATGTAAAGAGTTATTGTATGTGTGCAGTATTTAGTTGAGGAACATTGTTGTGTTTGTTGAAGATGTTGAAGTGGATGTCGTTGCTTGTTGCTGAGTGGAAGGGGAACTTAATAGTGGCAGGCAATGGTTAAAGGTGTGAGAGGGGGCTGCAGCAATTTGATAGCAGCAGAAAGAGTGAATGGTTATTGCTATGTAGGTGGGGTTGTTACTTATAGGCAGCTTTGAGGAGGATGTATTGCAGTGATGTGGATGTAGCAGAGAAGCAATTGGTTGAATGGACTGTTGTAGTAGATATGTGGGGAGGAAAAATGTTGGTAGGGGAAGCAGCAAGGTGGACTGGTGGTGGCTTGGATCACTTTTTGAAGTGAGATGATTGCTGATTTTGTAAAAAAAATAAAGAAAAGAAAAGAAAATGAATGAACTTGAACGAAAATGTAAATTGTAGCGGACTGTTATGTATTAATGCTTTATGTATTTGGCATGTAAATTTATCTAACTTTTTGAAGTGTTAAAATTCTATGACTCTAGCTTTTAGTCTTTTCGTATGTGATTTTAATTATTTCACAACAATATTTAGTATTAGTATGGTTGTATTGCATGGATGCTGCTGTATTTTTTTTTAAATTTGCATTTATTTTGCAACGGGCAATGTGCGTTGTTATATGAGCTTCTTACAACAGTCACTGCACGTTGTTATATAAGATTTTTACAACAGTCAACACACATTGTTGATTATGTATTTTACAACGGTTAATACATGTTGTGAAATAGGCTATGCAGTTAGTATGGTTAGTCTGTTGCAATGGGTTATGACCGTTGTAAAAAGGTATACTACAATGGTTTTTACAACGTGCTTTACCCTTTGTAAAATGTGGTGGATCTATTACAACGAGGCCTATTACAACGGGCACATGCCCGTTACGAAAACCATATTACAACAGGCATTACCTATTGTAAAAAGACTGTTTTGTTGTAGTGGTATATGTATCTAGATTAAATGTGTATAGATCTATAAATAATGAATATGTATATATATATATAATTGTATATGTGTTTATGTATCATATATATTTAGTCTTAAAATTTTCTTTTGATGATTAATTTACTTTCGGCCTATAATCAATTATTTACTTAAAAATATAATTTTAGGCGTGAAAATTCTAGAAATTTATCTTAAAGCTTATAAATGTATCTGAAACTTTTATAAAAAGTTTTAGATTTTTATAACTTAATTTATTAATTTTTTTAATTAATTTTGATTTCGTAATGCAATTAATTATTTGATTAAAAATATAATTCCGGTTAAGAAAATTCTAAAAAAAAAAATTGTAAGCTTTAAATATGTCTTATATACCGTCAAAAAATATTTTAGGATTTTTCAACTTGATTTCCTATTTTTAAGAATTAATTTGATTACAAGCTATTATCAATTATTTAATAATAAATATTATTTTAATTGTAAAAAATTCCGTAAATTAATATTAAGTCCAAAATGTGATTCCAAATTTTCTAAAATTTTAAACACTTGTTTTATTATCATATAATTATTTTACATTAATTTTTTGTGGCAGAAACTGTTTTATTCAGTAAATTATATATATATACATATATTAGTATTTTGTTTTGACATATTATACAAGCACATATTTGGATAAATTATTGCACACACAAAATAATATTATGTGTTTGTCGCAATTTAAATCCCAGCATCTATCTACGGACACATTGTACCCTTCACGGATTATGATGTTACACATGCACACACATATGTATATATATGTGTTTATACGTATGTGTGTGTATATAGATATATGTGTACTTGTACAAATAAATAAAATAATTCTCAAACTACAAGTTGTACAACTAGAATACATATGGACATTGTAATAAATATTGCCATGAGTAAATTATTAATAATGACACTAATGAATCAATCAATGCAAACAAAAGAGAGAAAATGAAAATTTTCTCTCTCTAATTAATGCAATTAATGATTTTAATTAATTCTTGTATTGGGGAAAGAAATGAAAGGTTTCATTCCCCATACATTAACACTTACGAATAAATGCTATGTCTATTTAATACACTACACATTTGAAATTAAATTTATTTAAACTTCCCTTGACTGTTTTAAATAGAATACATGATTTTATTTAAATCAAATTTAGAAAAGTTCTAACTGAAATTTAGATTCTTAGGCCCATTAAAGATCCAAATTGTTAAAAAAGTTTGAAATTTACCTATTTCTTCCGCTGCGGGCTGACACGGTTTCTTCAGTCCTATCGTAGAATTTTAATGCTGTACTAATTTATTGTTCTTCATTTACAACACATGTTATTGTATAACAAAAATTCTAATGCTACGTTAACCTATCATTCTTCATATGCAACACATGCTATTGTATTTCAAAATTTTAAATACTTTATTCAACTATTTCTTTATATTCACTACATGCAACTATATTTCAAAATTTTCAAATGCTATGTCCAACTACTGTTCTTTGTTCTCAAGATATGTTTATATACTTTAAAAATACAAATGCTATATTCAACTATTATTTTTCAACTTAAGTGACACTAGTGCACTTTAAAAGATAAAAATGATATAACTATCATTATGCATATGCAATTTATTATAGTGCATTAAAAAAGTTTATGTTGAACTGTCATTTTGTATAATATTTGTAAATTTTAAAATACATATACTACTATCAAGTATGATTTTGCATTGTCAATGTATATACATTACTTTAAAAATGAATATGATAAATTCAAGTATCTATCTGCATAGTCTATGTATTCTACTGCATTTGAAAATTAAAAATGCCATGTTCAACTATCATATACATATTGAACACATGCTACTATTTTTTAAAATATAAATGTTATATTCAACTATTTTCATCTATATGCAACATATGCCACTGCAACGAAAAATTATTGATTCTATGTCTTTCGTCTAAAATATTAAGTGCATGTTACTATAATATAGAAGTATGAATGCTATGTTCAACTATCATTATACATGCTCAGTACATGCTAGTTCAGTTAAGAAAATATAATGATATATTTGACTACCATTATTCATATTCAACACATTCTAGTGTGTTTTAAATATCGAAATGCTATATATGATTGTCATTCAACTATGCTATTCATGCATATTGTTTTAAATCTATAATGTTATTTCTAGCTACCATTTAACATTTACTTGTTGAAAATTAACCGTATAGTGAACTTAAACATAACTAATACCTTTAACGTTTCGTTTTTGTCAATAATTTATGTTTTTCTTATTCGACCTTATCTTCTTTTGTTCATTTCTTCATTCTTTTTATAACCCTTATTCGCTGCTCTTGGATTCGATTCTTTGGGCTTTGTCGACGTTGATTTCTTTTCAACCAGTTTTTGAAGCCTCAGTCGATGATTTAAGTTTTTTCAATTTTGTTTGTACTGCGGTAAACGGTGGAGGTAGATCGTGTTCTGGTTGTGGAAGAGATTCAGATCTGTTGGAGAAGATAAATTTGATCGAGTTTCCATCGATTTGCGATTTTGATTTTGAACTAGACAAGAGAATTTTTGATAGTGGTGGAGTGGAATGATTTGGGTTGAAATTGAAGCGGTTTTGTTGAATGTAGACTGAACTAAAGTGCGCACGTCCTTCAAATTTTTACTCTACCATTTTACCAACATTTTGGTTCATGTTTCAGTTGATATTATTGCTCTTACATTTATTCTATCATTTTTATGGAAGTCGGCAGTAATTATTTAAAAGAAATCTCAATATAGAAATTTTGCAGCAATTTTTTAATATTATGATAGTTGTATTTATCATTTCAGTATTACACAAATTTATAACAACGCTCTTTATTATTGTGCATTCTATTGGTAATTATTAAAAAATTTAACGCATGTAAACACCTAGAAATTATAATTTTAACTATATAACAGTGCAAATAAGACAATATTTACATACAGTATGTAAGTGCAAAAATTAAGATAAGTCACTACACATGACATTATCATAGTATATACCTTTTGACGGTGCTAACATAATTACAAGTCATACATGTATTTTAGAGCAATATCATAGAAATTAATAAGAAAAATTGAAGTTAAATTAGTTCAGCGAGTTACGGTGTATCGATTTTTCTTGATTCTTGATATTTTCATTTTGGCTTTTACAACTGCTGGTGATGACATCTTCTTGATAGAATCGGCAGTTTACAGCCATCATCAATGCACCGTCTAATATTTGGAGAGCTTTACGCACCCTAGTGTCTAAGAATGTCTCAATATCCTTTCTCGAAACATCCTAGCCAGAAATATCTAGAATAAAATGTTAAATTATATAATGATTAATTACTTACGATTATAACTGTTTGCAACTATAATCACATAACTTTTTATTTCAAAGATTTTCTTAATTATATACCTTAGTTTATGTAGTCGATTAGTTATGTCATAATATAAAAAATTGTATAAAAAACAAATATCTTTATTACGACAAGAATGATTACAGAGTTAGATATATGTAAGAAATTACATAATTTTTCTAGGGAATATCACTAATTAACTCTTTCAAATACATATGCCGAATATTGATACTCATATAAAATAATTAGATTAGTTAGCAAAATAAGTTTTGAACTAAATGAAATTGAATTTACATTAAGTATGATATAATATAGTTTGCATAGTTATTCATAATAACACAAATTGATCTTTATAATTTCTAATTAACTTTTTGGTGGCTCTCATAACTGCACATCAATTAACTTCTAGAAACCTCAATAATTTATCGCACTTTTGAAAATCAATTTTAAATAGCTTAAATAATTTTTTACTACGTATCACTAACAGTATCCATTCGGGGAATAAACATCCTTCTGACATGATTATTGGATCTCGAGTATTCCTTTTAAAGTAGAACTTACAAAGTTCTATGGTATTTGTAATTTTAAAAATATATTAATTTATAAAGCTATAGACCTAATCTTTTAAAATCTATGTGGAAAACAAATGCACTTCCTAAATCCAAGTCAAATATGGTTAATATTACATGGAAAACTTAAGAGTATTGAACTTTTAAAAAAGAAAACTGTTCATATTGATAAAAAATGTGCATTCTGCAATAAGAACATAGAAAGAATTGTTCACTTATACTTTGATTGTCGGTTTACTACTTTTATGCTTGTACACATGCTTACAATTTTTGGTATTAATAGTACTTTAACTAGCATGAACTCGTGCTTCGCATACGGTTATTTATAGAAAGATTGATCTGTAATGTAAATGCAATAAAGTAAAATGTGGCTATTTACAACAAATCTATATAAAATCGTAGAAAATAATAGAACGCTATCTATGAAAAGTTACATTTTTAGTTCATTATAATATTCATAATCTCATTGATTCTTCTCAGCAAATATTAGAAAAATGGCACAACTATTTTGAAGATGTAAATTTGAATGTCAAAAATAATATTTTTAGGGTATGAGCTTAAACTTTTAAAAGATTAAGGAATGAGAGAAAATTAATGATAGCACTAGTTTGCTAGTTTAAAACAAACGTCTCATATTAGAAAACAACAAACAAAATCATTTTAAGTTCAAAGAGTACTACATATTACATAAAAAAATTAAACGTTAAGCCACCTTATCCCTACAAAAGTAATGATGAATAAAACAAAAACCATCGAAACTACTGTTGAATTCCGATTGTAGAATTACAACTCATTAAAGCATTATTAACCTAAAACTCGCATAAGCTTTTTCTTCATGTGAATGATACTTCTACTTACTTGTTTGAAGGACATTAGTCGATCAAATTTACCGATATCTACTTCTTTGTGCAATCTATTAAGTTGGGATAATTAAAAATTTAAGTTTTAATTACAATAAAAAATATGTTATCATGTCATTTCATCAGAAAAATTGGTTATTTGATGAGAATTTATACAAATATATCCTACGTTAAAATTGAATATACAAGGTACGATAATTTTTGAAATGCAACTGAAACTAAAACTGGCAGTTAACTATTTCATACATGCAGCCATTTATTATCCTATTAATAAAGATACCTTATTTTCTAGAATGACATTATGTTTTTAATCTATTAGAATTGAGTATCTTGGAAAATTAAGTGTTATTAAGTATTGGTGAATAATTGATTTCCACTCAAACATATGGTGTGTTGATTCATGAATTTTGAATTGACAAAGTCTTAACAGATTTTGATAATAATCAACTTTTAGCTCGATAATGATTCATGAATTACTTTTTTCTCGATCTTCGGTTTCTTTCATCAAAGAGTTTTAATTTGCACACGTTGGATCCTTCAAGAACATGAAGTCCTAAATGTGAGTGAATTATTTCAAAACGTAAACAGTTAAGCATAGAGAGAAAATGGAGAATACCTTATCTTATGATGGTTTCCTACATGTACTTTTACATGGCAGACATTTACATTGGAATTTAATATATCTTCCTAAATTTTAATCTCATAAGTCCATATAATTTCATTGAAAGCTTGACAATCAATGTAAGCATAGATTCCAGTGCATTAGAATGTCGATATCTATGTAGTATCACAAATATTTCTAGTATCACTATGCATCACTAAATTGACATCATAACGAAACCACTAACTTTTTAGTGACGATCATTTTTCCATATGAGCTTTTGATGTTGTGAATTAAATTAGCAATGACATAACGATGCCAAAAACCCTTTAGAAAGCTATAGGTTTATAGTTGTGTACAGACAAAAAACTGCATTACACTTTTAATGCTAACATACAAAATTAAAACAATGCAATCCCTAACGCTTAATAGTCTTATAACATTATCGTGAAGCAACGAGATACCCATCAAAAAAATCTGGCGATCTTAACCAAACATACATTGATAATTAAATTAAATCTTCGATTTAGTAAATTACTAATCTTCGACCTGTTTAAGAGAAAAAAAAATGCATTTTTACATATAATACACTAGTTTATTCTATACTAAATACTTCCAACATTTTCTATCAGTCATTAAAGAATTTAAGGGGACAAAACCATTTAACACTGAAAATTGTGAGCACCAATTTTGCATACTAATACATTAGAAAGTCATGAATGTAAAAATAAGAAAATTACATATAAAAAAGAACGATGCAGTATAAACTAAAGTCATCACTTCATAGTTTAAGTAAATAAATAAAATATCCTTCGTCAATAATTTATGTAAATCAGGTCCATTTTCTTTGATATCCTTTATTAGTAACTGCTATTCTTATACCCATGTTAATACTTCATACTCATATAGATTTCAAACACAATAACATTTTCCAGAAACATCATATTGACAAACAGTTTTCACTGTTAAATCAACGTATTTACGATCTTTTAAATGATATATGTTATTCATATGTAAATATTCAATCGTTGAATTTTTTGAAAAATTGTAGCCTTTCATATAGATAATGTATTTTATAACTGCATCATTCAAAATGCAATTATAATTGCATCATTCAAATTAGCATGTACAAAATTAATAAATATGAAGTTAAAGTCAATTCATATTTGGTGTGCGTTTAAAATTATAACTATATTTTCATAATGCGGTTAAATTACTATCGTTAACATCAAACAAAATCATTCCTACAGCTAAATTAGTATTGCATCACACAAACGCAGTTAAAATATTCAGTTGCAACAATAATTGCTTAATTTCGAAAATACTGCAAAATAATAACCGCTTTTGCTTAATGCATTTAAATTTTAACTACAGTAAACTCGAATAAATCATCGTATACAACCAAAATTATTACTGCATCACATAAATATAGTTGAAATATTCAATTTCTACAATTCATAATTCAAAATTATCATTAAATTATAACCGCATTTAATTAATGTAGGTAAATTTTAATTGTATTAAGATTGAATAAATTCCTGAAATGTAGCCAAATTATTACTACATCACATAAATGCAGTTAAAGATCTTCAAATATAGTTAAATTTACCCAAAACTTGCTGGTACATTATAATTACATTTTCTTAATTTCATTAATTTATAACTGTTTTAAAATTGATTAAAATTATCAAATATAGTCAAAATCATCAATAGTAAATGCAATTAAAAAAATGCTAATGTAGTTAAATTGATTCAAAAAATGCCTATAAATTATTACACCATCTTTTGAGGGGTTAAATAGTAAATGCATTAAGTTTGAATAAACTGTCAAACACAATCAAAATTATTACTCATTACATAATGCAGTTACAAAATTCAAAGGCAACCGTAATTGTATAATTCAAAAAAAAAAATTCCTTTCAAATATGTTAAAAGATAATAAATGCATTATAATAATCTAGGTAAAACTACTATGTAATGTTTATGATCATCGTAATAATGCTGTTATAGAAACGCAGTACACAGCGGTGGCACAAAATAATTGGATTATATAAATGAAGTTAAAACTGCTATATATGATTTTAAAAAACTCATTTTTATCTATCAACAATGGATATCATTGGAAAGCATATTAAATTTGAGATTTCATAGTGAAAACAATTCTTAAATCCAATTAATGTAGAAAAAGTTATCACATTTCAAAGTTTGGAATATAAAAAAATTAAAAACGTGACCGTTCATTTCCCAAAATATGAAGGAGGCCTGTGTGCTCTTGAAATCTAACTCAATAATAATAGTATAGTATAGATGTTCATAATTGGTACTCTTATTAGTCAAGGTTGAGATTTTACTTCACTTCTGGACGGCGATTCTTATCAGGTACTCTTATCACTATCGTAGCTTGATATATTTGGTTTGACGAAAATCATAGATTCTTCAGTGGTAATGATACTTCTATAATGGATAATTTAACCTACAACTGCGTTATTTTGTGTTTTAGTTGGATTTCAAACAGTAGTTATAAATTAGCTAATATCAACGACTTTCAAGAATTTTAAAAAGATAAAGTCCTGAATTGATGTCTTATGAGAAAGAATTGTTGTTAATAATAAAAATAATAATACTATAAGTGTCATCTTGGTAGATGAGAGTGCATTGATCATTCTGATACACTATTTTTACTAGGTTACTAGCTCATATCCAAAGTCATTGCTTTTACATTCATTGTCACACCTAGGCTACTATACCTTGTGCATGTTACTTATTCTCCTCTTGCATTTATAAAATATAGTTGATTCCCACACACGCATAGAGAGAGAGAGAGAGAGACACACACACACACACACACACACACACACATATATATATATATGTTTAAGGTTCGCATTATTTGCTGAGCTTTTTTAAATTTAGTTTTTGACATGGGCCGTTTGGATTTGGCATCCTCATTCATTGGACGATAGAGTATTGATACGTTACTGGGTCTTCTGCACATTTTTAGACTTTCTTGATAGCTATTCATAGTGATCCCTTCCTCTATATGGATTGGACAAGGCTTATATATCTCTCATTGAGGCCCATCTCTGAGGCTACCTTCTACTTTCATTACTTCTATGTTTCTTATGCATTGTAGTTTTTTTCCCATGTTTATTTCAGATTTCGAAAGGGTTTTTTTGCTTCAATTGTCCGAGTTCATGTGTGGAAGTGCCACCCACCAGACTTGTTGGTAGCTTCTTTTTTAAGTGTAGAATAAAATTGCATGAGTGATCTCTTCCTGGGGATTACTCATTTTTTTGAAAAAAATACAAATTGATCTTTGGGAAAATTGAGTCAAATGAATTTTTAAAATCAACCATTTTGTCCACTGCGCGCTATGCAGTTAAAGCCCTACTAAATTACTCAGCATACTTCGACCGCTGCGTCTTAGCTATTAAACAGTAAATCCACATAAAGCTGCTATTTCCCACTAAGCCTGTAACGTCCCACCTTTTCGTACGCTTTAAATCAACGATAAACCACACACATTAGACTTAAATCATACAAAAGGGCGGATTGTTATGGGGTAAATAAGAAAAGCAGAGAAAAAACAATACAAAATCTTGCAGCGGAACGATAAAATATAATAATCAATATACAGTTCATAAAACTGTTTTACAAAACATTTGATTTTTCCTATACAATAAATATGAGAGTTCACACACCAAAGGATAATAACAATGCAGCGGAATAAAATGGTGTAGTGGAATAATATAGTAGATAATAGTAATATAAATCTTCGTCCTCGTCCTCTAGAGCTAAAGTCTTCGAATCCTGAAATGCTCAGGCTGACCCGAGCGAATTGAAAAGACAAAACACTCGAGTCAGAACTAAAATACCTTATGTGAGTTAAATTGACAGAAATAAATATGAGTGCAGTAACTTAAGAGATGCTCGAGATTCACATCTCCTTGGGATCCGTTAAACTATTTACTATGTATTAATATTTCGCTATTATAATAATGTCTAATAGTAAAATAAACTTACTTTTTTCTTAGCATAAGGTGTTAACCATATAGCCCTTAACACGTAATAGTCCAAGTAGTCCATCCAATATCATGGTCCCACCAGATCGGGAAGCCACCAGAGGATACCACACGGGCTACGGGAGAAAACCAAACTCGTACAAAGCGCGCTTGGATAGGTGACACAGCACAACTAGGCAATGCCAGGGTAGATATACCAATTACGCTTCCGGGTCGATGGTAACGTGTAGCGCGTAGCTACCGCCCACCTCGAACAACACCCCCAAATCAAAGAAATCAAAAGTGGCCACCGAATCAATCCAAAAGTCAAAGTATAATATCCAAGGGATGTGTTCGATCAAAGGTGCTACCTCATTAACCCATCGATCGCTCCTGTTTTAGCCACCTTATGCCAATTAACGGGAGTTGGGTCCACGTATTTACCTCAAAGGAAGCGCTGCCACTATTCTACTTAATTTTGGAATCTCCACCGCGTACACAGTTGTTAAAGTAGTTTTCGGAGTTAGCAGAGAGTATGACAACTTTTGATCCCGGTCTCTCAACAACCAAACGTTATTATAGCACCGCGGTCTTTTAAAAAAAAATAGTTTTTATTTTAAATCCAGAATAAAATATCCATTTCAAAACCATATAATTACGATATCATTCCCCTTTTTAAAACCCAATCAATATGATATCATTTCAAAAACATCCTTTTCTAAACCATAACATTTTCGAAGTTATAATATTTCGAACCTAAAACTTGAAATATGGCCTTTCAAACATAAAAATTGAATTTCATAACTTTGAAACATATTACACCACTTAAAGGGTTTAATTATTAAATTACTTTATATAATAGAATAGCTTCTTCACCTTCACAAATCAATTCCAAATATAGATTTAAATCCCCAAATAAACTAATAAAATTTTCATATATTTCAAAGCTTTAATTATCATTTAAAACTTATTCGTTGATAATTACATATATATCAATTTCAACTACTATTATTTATATTTGAATTGTTTACTTAATAAATCAAATATTAGTATAGTAAAACCTTTAGACTTCAAATAACTGGATATTCTTTCAATTTAATTAACTTGATATTATTCATTTGAATCAGTTTGATATTCATTTAAATTACTTTAAACCAAATCAAGTTATAAGAATCATACCCTTTACAATCTCCATTTTTATTAAAACTTCAAACTAAATTTATTCAAGTACAATTCTTAAATAAATCAATTCAAACCAATTCCATATTTATCTTTCAACTTAATTTCATTCAAGTCATTTATAACTCTATATATACAATATCTTAAATAGGTAATTAACCATATAATATAAAACAATCAAACTTCATTATTAAACTCATTTTTATTAATCAATTTTATACATAGCTAAAATTCAAGAATTCAACTATATATATAGTATTTATATAACATCAAAAATTAATATTTATTAAACCGTATTTTCATTCCAAAACCATAGAAAATCATTTCAAATATTTTATATATAGACCACGGTGTTTGTATAAAATTTTCTATCCCATGGTCAAGTGATACAGATATTTATCATTTCAATCCGTAATTTAAAACAAAAATTACGGTTATATATCATTTCAAACCGCAATCCCGAATGAAATGAAATGCATAATGACTTGCAGTTTATAACAAATATAAAATACAACATCCACTCACCCAATATCAATCATTAACCATTTATTACAATCATCATCCAATTTAAACAATATCTTCAATATAGAGCATATAATCAATAACAAATAATTACTCACATTTTATTTCGATAATAAATTAAACAATTTATCTAACTAGCAGTTTATATGCAATACTAAATTAAATAATAATTTAAGTGACAGTTTATGTGCAATGCATAATTTAATAACAATTTAATTAAATAAATTTAATTTAACTGGGATGATGATTAAAAAATATGCCAAATAGTCATAAATAAATTTCTAAACACATCACAAATTAATTTAACAAACATAAGAAATTTTAAAAATTGTGAGTGGATTAAAACACTCACCTTTTGAATTCAAATTGAATTTAAATATAATCTAAACCCAAAATTTGAGCGGTCTCAGAATTTTCTCAAACCCATGCCAAAATCTTAGAAATTTCGATAGGATCGCAACGCAAAAACTCGTACCTAAAATGGACATCGTATGTGAAAGTTATATCGATTAGAACATTTATATTTCAAAATAAAAAAATAAAAATAAAAGAAAAAATATATATACTCACGTTTAAGCCACATCACCTCTGCACATACGTGAATACACATGCGACTCAAACGAATGAAATAACCCAAAACTTCATAGCTGACCGAAGCTTTGACCGAGCTTTCTCACCGACTCCGACCATCGTTGAATACGGCACCACCACCATCGACTCTAGCTCGACGAGCCGCCCCCCCTTTGGCCTTCACTTCCCCTCCGGTCGCCCGAAACGCCACCGGCCGCCACCCGTACCGAATACCTAATCACGAAATTGCAGTCGATCCGACCATCGATTCAACCAACGAGCAACTCTAATGAACTACCCACGATACTCTCCACCTATCCATGCCTTCGATTTGTTGATCAGGCGACGATATCGTCGAGCGATGAACGACTGAAAACAATGGAAATTTTCTGATCAAATGGCGGCTTGAATCGAGAAATGAATTTCAAATCTGAGTTGCGCCGGTCGAGTGCTTCAGATCCATATAAAATTTGATATTATTTGAGGAGATTGAAATTTCAACTTGATTTTTGTATTGCAATTGGGTTTGGAATTGCCTGCCATTGGAATAGGGAGGTGAAAGAGATTTGTATGTACAAACAATTTACAATGAGGAACCATTAGGCTTTATAGCTGGGTATTTATAGACAAGGCTGAAATAGAAAAGATGGACCAGATGGATAAACGCGTTGAACGATGAATGGCCCGAAAAGCCCGTTCTGACTCCGAAACGAAATTCGGTCAACCATTAAATCAAAATAGGTGTTTTAAAATATTTCAAATGCAATGAAAAAGGTTTCAAGTCCAAATTTCATCGTATGAAGAAGTTATGCTAAAATCAATATTTTTCAAATTGATTTCAGTTGATTTCAACTAAATCGATTTCAAGGCGTTTCGCGTTCGTACGATCAAACGGCAGGTCCGATCGCTACAAAACTTGAAATTCTACAACAATTCACCGTTACGGATCTGATGAAACTAGTTTCGTCGAAATTCGAGTCAGTGGCCAAAATGGCTATTTTTTTACATTAATTAATTAAATTAATAATTGATTAATTAAATCAAATTTCCAATTTAAATTTTAAAATTGACAATTTCATCACTTATGATTCCTCAATCATTTATGATGATTTAAAAAAAATTTGAATGTCAATTTAGAGATGGTTAATTTATAAATTTCAATATTAATCCTCAATTTCATTAAATTCAACATTATAAATTTAATTTCCAATAAATCTATTAAATTCACTTCCATTCTATTATTCAATTTATTGATGTCAATTGGATGAAATTAACATTGGCTCAATATCTATAACATTAATAAACTCCAATGTAAACTAAATTTTCAATTAACGAAATAATTAAATAATTAATTCCATTCATTTGCAATTAATCCAATTATTGAATGTTTATTCAAATAAATTGTTTCTATTTTATTTAAATCTTAATATCACATCCACAAATTTCAAATAATATAGTTAATTCTGGTTTTTACATTATATTACATAAATATACTCAAGTTACTTTCTTTATTGTGTATTAACTATAATTCCCATTAGTATTGAAATCTTTGCCAATATAGCATTTTCATTTCCTCCTTTATTTGGATTTCATTCAACTTGTTTATAGTCAACTTATATTA
Source organism: Allium cepa (assembly GCA_030765085.1). NCBI lineage: Eukaryota > Viridiplantae > Streptophyta > Magnoliopsida > Asparagales > Amaryllidaceae > Allium > Allium cepa. Next base: position 597,380,051 of record CM060928.1, read on the forward strand.
ACATCACTACCTTTAATTTTAATTATTAATTCATTCATAAACCACTAACCATACTTATTACCAACTATTACCTAAAATCCACAAAATGTAATATTTAATTTCATTTATTGCAATTGGTTTCCACAAATTTGGATTACGCTAATTTAGTTTGCATTAACGTTATTACATTAATCTATATCCAATTACATTTAATATTCCAAATAAATTTACTTACTTGGTCACATGCTTCCTATTACACCAATTACTACCTTATAAGTAAATGTACGTTATTATTTTAATTTACATTCTCTCTTTCCGTTATTTTATTAATTATCATTAAAGTACATTAAATTATCTTATATGTTCATTCTTCCCAACTAATTACAACCTATTATATTATTACTTTACAATTTTAATAAATGCATTAATTGTCATTTTATTCAACCTATTAATTACTCACCCAAATTAGCACTGTTACGTTTTAATTTACCTATTAGCTTACAACAAGTGCTACCATTAGTTCATACACTAATTCATTCCATTTCCATTCATTATACATTGTTCTATTAGTAAGTCAACATTTAAATTACAAATTTATCATTTATATCCCATTATAAATTAATGTACACATAAATTAAGGTTCTAAATTAAATTAATCATTTCATCTTGGTAACATTCTTTTATTACAATAAGAATATAATTAACATTTACATTGTTTCACTTATTGGAATCACATCCACGTTATTAAAAATTAACTTACATTCTTATCCAAATTATTATTTCCATTAATAATTCCCTAACATTTTATTTCATTCAAAATTAAGTTACCAGAGTCTTATTAAATTAAGAAATATATTACTAAATTTTTCAGGTCGTTACACTCTCCCCCACTCAAAACTTTTCATCCCCGAAAAGGAAAAGAAGGTAAAAGAGTAACTTATAAATCAATATATATTATTCAAACATTATACTCATAACCATAAGTTTTTAGAATAGGATAATTTAATTAAAATATATAGATTTATAATTATTAAGCCTTTATATATATTCAAATCAATAAGTTTGGAAAACATTTCAAAATATTTTCTAAGTCCAAAATTTACGGAAAAATTTCGGCAGAGTCTCCTTTGTACGGAGAGTCTTTGGAGAAAATATAATATCAAATATGACAATATACAACATATACTTTCCGAAATAATATATCCCAACCCGGGAAAACAATAATAACGCTATAAACCGTAATCCGAAAACGTAGCTATTTGTCGGGCAAATAACGCTTATTTATGGAATCAAAAGTAGTAGCAATTGCTTTCATAACCTGTATTTCACTTATATAATCTGAAAAGAGTTAACAATTATATAAAATGAACTATTTAAAGTTGTTTCAGCATACAACAAACAAATCAATATATAACCATTACTTGCAACAATCATACAACCATCACATAAAATCAACACACATCAATTATCCATATCAGATAAAACAAATAGTTATTTGTGTTCAAAACTTTAAATCGTACGGAATGAAAATAAACTACTAAGTGTACCCTTTTACCCAACAGTCTTAGGCGAAACTAAATAGATTATACATACATCCAAACAAATATAAAGCATCTTTGCCCAAACAAATCATAAACCAAAACAAACAACAATTCCTAACAATGGATCAAGTTAATTTTTTATAAATTTCATTCAATTAAGTTAATTTTAATAAATTTCATTCAATTACTGATTTAACTTTTTAGTTACAATTTATTTCTTACAGTTTTCGTTTATCCATATATAATGCAAATTTCTTTTATTTGCATTACATTCATTTCTTCATTACTTAATTTCACTTATTTACAGTATTCATCTTTCTACTTATTTTTAAAATAAATAACTTCATCATTTACTTAAGTCTATAATTACTTGCTTACAACATTTATCTTCTATCATATTTTATTATAGTAAGATTTCCATTATAACTTAAGTTTGTAACAATTTCGTCATCAAATTCTTACTTATTAAAGAATTTCATTGAATACCTTTATTATTTCAACTTTCACTTGTAAAATTCTATTACAATTTCTTATTAACATTTCAACTTTTTATATCTTTTGGTAAGTTATATATATTCCTTTAAGAATGTAACTAAAATCATACAAGTTTATCTTATTTCCTTTAATTAATTAATGGTTCAATAATTATATCTTTCGTTTTATAAGATTACCATTTCAACTTTTTTTAATCTCATTTATAATTTAGCATTAAATCACTTATTTTAATTAAAGGTTCCAATTTATAGATTAGTTATATTCCATTTTACTACACTTAATTGAAACTATTAATTAACGGAAACTTAAGAATTAAATACCGGGTTTTATTCAAAAATCATTTAAAATAACAGATAAACATATGCTTGCAATTTATATATCCAATTATATTTAAAACAATTTTAAAATTTATATTTGTTTATCAAAATAAATCTGTAGTAAAACTACTACAGTGGCCTTTCCACTTCGAAACTCGAAAATGAATGTCGATGATGCGTACACTCATCATTGAAATTATTTTCCAACGACAAAGAGGGGAGTATAGAACTTATTTCTTTTCAAAGTTTCTTTTAAAACAATTCTTTCAAATTAAATTGAAATATTTATATCAGAAAATACTTCTAACAATATTATTACTATATTCCAAATTATTCGAAAGAAAGTTTCAAAACCCCGGAACTTAAGTTCTAAATTTCCAATTTTCGTTTATTTTATTTTCAACTTTATTTCAAGTATTATTTATATTTTCATTACCTAACAACCGATATATAGCAACCAAATATATATCTTATTTATAAAAATTTATTTTATATATGGAAAATATAATAGGCAAAATTATTTCATTCACCTATATTAAAAACAAATATTATGTCGGTCTGTCCTATTAAGTGTTTAAAATCCCTATTGATGTCGTAGTGTCCCATGCACCAACTAGAATTTACAAATACAAAATGGAACAAATTAACACAATATTAAAATCTTTTATAACACTAAAAAATACGCTCTCTCATATATATACACTAAGCGACTCCCATAGGGTATTACTACCCTATTAGCAAAGAGTCAGACCCCACAACGCTAAGGTTTATCGCTAAACCAAAGCTTTGATACCAGTTGTAACGTCCCGCCTTTTCGTACGCTTTAAATCGACGATAAACCACACACGTCAGACTTAAATCATACAAAAGGGTGGATTGTTATGGGGTAAATAAGAAAAGCAGAGGAAAAAAAAACAAAACAGAATCTTGCAGCGGAACAATAAAATATAATAATCAATATACAGTTCATAAAACTATTTTACAAAACATTTGATTTTTCTTATACAATAAATATCAGAGTTCACATACCAAAGGATAATAACAATGCAGCGGAATAAAATGGTGAAGTGGAATAATATAGTAGATAATAGTAATATAAATATTCATCCTCGTCCTCCAGAGCTAAAGTCTTCGAATCCTGAAATGCTCAGGCTGACCCGAGCGAATTGAAAAGAGAAAACACTCGAGTCAGAACTAAAATATCTTATGTGAGTTAAATTAACAGAAATAAATATGAGTGCAATAACTTAAGAGATGCTCGTGATTCACATCTCTTAGGGATCCGTTAAACTATTTACTATGTAGTAATATTTCGCTATTATAATAATGTCTAATAGTAAAATAAACTTACTTTTTTCTTAGCATTAAGGGGTTACCCATATAGCCCTTAACACGTCCCAGTAGTTCATCCAATATCATGGTCCCTCCTGATCGGGAAGCCACCAAAGGATACCACACGGGCTACGGGATAAAACCAAACTCGTAAAAAGCGCGCTAGCGTAGGTGACATAGCACAACGAGGCAATGCCAGGGTAGATATACCAGTTATGCTTCCGGGTCGGTGGTAACGCGTAACGCGCAGCTACCGCCCACCTCGAACAACATCTCCAAATCAAAGAAATCAAAAGTGGCCACCGAATCAATCTAAAAGTCAAAATATAATATCGAAGGGACGTGTTCGATCAAAGGTGCTACATCATTAACCCGTCGATCCTCCTGTTTTAGCCACCTTATGCCAACTCACGGGAGTAGGGTCCACGTATTTACCTCAAAGGAAACGCCGCCACTATCCTACTTCATTCTGGAATCTCCACCGCGTACATAGTTGTTAAAGTGGTTTTCGGAATTGGCAGAGAGTATGACAACTTGCGATCCCAGTCTCTTCAACAACCAAACGTTATTACAATACCGCGGTCTTTTAAAAAAAATAGTTTTTACTTTAAAACCAGAATAAGATATCCATTTCAAAACCATATAATTACGATATCATTCCCCTTTTTAAATCCCAATCAATATGATATCATTTCAAAAACATCCTTTTCTAAAACCATAACATTTTCAAAGTTATAATATTTCGAACCCAAAACTTGAAATATGGCCTTTCAAACATAAAACTTGAATTTCATAACTTTGGAACATATTACACCACTTAAAGGGTTTAATTATTAAATTACTTTATATAATAGAATAGCTTCTTCACCTTCACAAATCAATTCCAAATATAGATTTAGATCCCCAAATAAACTAATAAAATTTCCATATATTTCAAAGCTTTAATTATCATTTAAAACTTATTCGTTGATAATTTCATATGTATCAATTTCAACTACTATTATTTATATTTGAATCGTTTACTTAATAAATCAAATATCAGTATAGTAAAACCTTTAGACTTCAAATAACTGGATATTCTTTCAATTTAATTAACTTGATAATATTCATTTGAATCAATTTGATATTCATTCAAATTACTTTAAACAAATCAAGTTATAAGAATCATACCCTTTACAATCTCCACTTTTATTTAAACTTCACATTAAATTTATTCAACTACAATTCTTAAATAAATCAATTTAAACCAGTTCCATATTTATCTTTCAACTTAATTTCATTCAAGTCATTTAAAACTCTATATATATACAATATCTTAAATAGGTACTTAACCATATAATATAAAACAATCAAACTTCATTATTAGACTCATTTTATTAATCAATTTTATACATAGCTTAAATTCAAGAATTCAACTATATATATATATATAATAATATTTATATAACATCAATTAATATTTATTAAACCGTATTTTCTTTCCGAAACCATAGAAAATCATTTCAAAATATTTTATATATAGACCACAGTGTCTGTATAAAATTTTCTACCCTATGGTCAAATGATACAGATATTTATCATTTCAATCCGTAATTTAAAATAAAAATTACGGTTATATACCATTTCAAACCGCAATCCCGAATGAAATAAAATGCATAATGACTTGCAGTTTATAACAAATATAAAATACATCATCCATTCACCCAATATCAATCATCGACCATTACAATCATCATCCAATTTAAACAATAACATTAATATAGAGCATATAATCAATAACATATAATTACCGACAGTTTATTCGATAATAAGTTAAAAAATCTATCTAACTGGCAGTTTATATGCAATACTAAATTAAATAACAATTTAATTGGTAGTTTATGTGCAATGCATAATTTAATAACTATTTAATTAAATAAATTTAATTTAACTGAGATGATGATAAAAAAAATATGTCAAACAGTCATAAATAAATTTCTAAACACATCACAAATCAATTTAACAAACATAAGAAAATTTATAAATTGTGAGTGGGTTAAATCACTCACATTTTGAATTCAAATTGAATTTAAATTCAATCTAAACCCAAAATTTGAACGGTCTCAGAATTTTTCCAAACCAGTTCCAAAATCTCAAAATTTTCGATAGGACCGCAATGCAAAAACCCGCACCCAAAATGGACCTCGTATGTGAAAGTTATATCGATTAGAACATTTATATTTCAAAATAAAAAATAAAAATAAAAGAATATATATATATATATATATATATATATATATATATATATATATATATTCACGTTTAAGCCATGTCACCTCTGCACATACGCACGCGACCCAGACGAACGAGATAACCCAAAACTTCACAGCTGACCGAAGCTTTGACCCAGCTTTCCCACCGACTACGACCGCCGTTGAACACGGCACCACCACCATCGACTCTAGCCCGACGAGCCGCACCCCTTTTGGCCTCCACTTCCCCTCCAATCACCCGAAACGCCACCGGCCGCCACCCATACCGAAACCCTAATCACGAAATTGCAGCTGATCGGACCATCGATTCAACCAATGACCAACTCTGATGAATAACCCACGACACTCTCCACCCATCCATGCCTTTGATTTGTTGATCAGGCAACGGCTTGAATCGAGAAATGAATTTCAAATCTGAGTTGCACTCGTCGAGTGCTTCAGATCCATATAAAATTTGATATTATTTGAGGAGACTGAAATTTCAACTTGATTTTTGTATTGCAATTGAGTTTGGAATTGTCTGCCATTGGAATGAGGAGGTGAAAGAGATTTGTATGTACAGACAATTTACAATGAGGAACCATTAGGGTTTATAGCAGGTTATTTATAGCCAAGGTTGAAATAGAACAGATGGACCAGATGGATAAACGCGCTGAACGATGAATGGCCCGAAAAGCCTGTTCTGACTTCGGAACGAAATTGGGTCAACCATATATCAAAATAGGTATTTTAAAATATTTCAAACGCAATGGAAAAGGTTTCAAGTCCAAATTCCATCGTATGAAGAAGTTATGCTAAAATCAATATTTTTCAAATTGATTTCAACTAAATCGATTTCAAGGCGTTTCGCGTTCGTACGATCAAATGGCAGGACCGATCATTACGAAACTTGAAATTCTACAATAATTCACCGTTACGGATCCGATGAAACTGGTTTCGTCGAAATCCGTGTTAGTGACTAAAATGGCTATTTTTTTACATTAATTAAATAAATTAATAATTGATTAATTAAATCAAATTTCCAATTTAAATTCTAAAATTGACAATTTCATCACTTATAATTCCTCAATCATTTATAACGATTTAAACAAATTCGAATGTCAATTTAGAGATGGTTAATTTATAAATTTCAATATTAATCCTCAATTTCATTAAATTCAACATTATAAATTTAATTTCCAATAAATCTATTAAATTCACTTCCATTCTATTATTCAATTTATTGATGTCAATTGGATGAAATTAACATTGGCTCAAATCTATAACATTAATAATCTCCAATGTAAACTAAATTTTCAATTAACGAAATAGTTAAATAATTAATTCCATTCATTTGCAATTAATCCAATTATTGAATGTTTATTCAAATAAATTGTTTTTATTTTATTTAAATCTTAATATCACATCCACAAATTTCAAATAATATAGTTAATGTTGGTTTTTACATTATATTACATAAATATACTCAACTTACTTTCTTTATTGTGTATTAACTATAATTCCCATCGGTATTGAAATCTTTGCCAATATAGCATTTTCATTTCCTCCTTTATTTGAATTTCATTCAATTTGTTTATAGTTAATTTATATTAACATCACCACCTTTAATTTTAATTATCAATTCATTCATAAATCACTAATCATACCTTATTACCAACTATTACCTAAAATCCACAAAATGTAATATTTAATTTCATTTATTACATTGGTTTCCATAAATTTGGATTGTGCTAATTTAGTTTGCATTAACGTTATTACATTAATCTATATCCAATTACATTTAATATTCCCAATAGAATTACTTACTTGGTCACATGCTTCCTATTACACCAATTACTATCTTATAAGTGAATGTACGTTACTATTTTAATTTACATTCCCTCTTTCCGTTATTTTATTAATTATCATTAAAGTACATTAAATTATCTTGTATGTTCATTCTTCCCAACTAATTACAACCTATTATATTATTACTTTACAATTTTAATAAATGCGTTAATTGTCATTTTATTCAACCTATTAATTATTCATCCAAATTAGCACTGTTACGTTTTAATTTACTTATTAGCTTACAACAAGTGCTACCATTAGTTCATACACTAATTTATTCCATTTCCATTCATTATACATTATTCTATTAGTAAGTCAACATTTAAATTATAAATTTACCATTTATATCCCATTATAAATTAATGTAAACATAAATTAAGGTTTTAAATTAAATTAATCATTTCATCTTGGTAACATTCTTTTATTACAATAAGAATATAATTAACATTTACATTGTTTAACTTATTGGAATTACATCCACGTTATTAACAATTAACTTACATTCTTATCCAAATTATTATTTCCATTAATAATTTACTAACATTTTATTTTATTCAAAATTAAGTTACTAAAATCTTATTAAATTAAGAAATTATATTACTGAATTTTTCGGGTCTTTACAAAGCCCGCTAAATCAAGCTTTTTTTGCATCTGCTTTAGCACATTTAATATAAAAATATTAATTTGACACGTTCTCTTCTAAACCAAATCAATAAATTTATGATATACGTCTAAGTTCAAGTCCTAAGCACTCAACATAAATAAGTACTCTATTCTATTCACCAAGTCTAAACTGTATGGATCATGATCTTCTTTGTTCCTGTTATATAGGAGTAGACAATGTTTTTTTTCAACACAAATGATGTGAAAATGTGAATAAATCAACTTTGGAGATTTGATTTTATCTCCAACAAAGATTTTAACATCTCTATTATTTTTTGACATATGCCTACTTTATCCCAGCTATAACTTTATGCATCTCCAGCACTATAAATTTACTATACATTTTAACTGCATAGACTACATGATCCATTAAATCCAAAAATGCATACAAATGAAGCAATACACGCACCCCAACACACAGATATATATTTGTTCATACATACAAATGATACAAATGATCCACCAATATAGCAACACAAGTTTTGAGCTTGTTACTTCTCGAAACAAAGTCGTCTAATCACTGGGACAGCGGTGCCGGACTCTCTGTGTGTGTGTGTGTGTGTATGTGTGTGTGTGTATATATGTGTGTATAGATGTTTGCTCGTACACGCTCACACTTATACAAATACATACAAAAGTGTAAAAGGAGGATGTTATTAGCGGCTATTACTAATATAGATCTTCAAGACACAATTTTTACCAATGTTTTCTTAGTGATGTTTCACTTCTTTTTAAGTCAGAAAATTTCCTTTCTAATAAAATAAAGTAGGAAGAATATCGATAAGCTTTGCTTAATGCCTAAAGGACAACAATATTTACGGTGGAGGGAAATGTCTAGTTGAAAAGATTACTAAAGTGGCACTGTTTACTTATAATGGTTTCAGTTTTACCACTAAGTCAGTGACATACATTTCAATTCAAATAAACTCGTCTAATAGTATGGTAAATAGGTGCAAATATGCATAATCCACTGAGTTCCAATGGAATCTGCGCACAAAGAAAAGCAGGGAGATAAAAGCGCTATGAACGCAAATGGACATCATAACCACCACTACCATTCTTAATTAAATTGAAAGGAAAGGAAATCATTGTGGGAAAGGCACGTACTAAGACAAGTAAAGAGTCAAAGAACCATATGCATTTCCATCTCTACAGTTTTATTTCTTTATCTGAAGTGAAAATTCTGAATTATGCTGTCATCTTCCTGGCTATTAAAAAAATGTTTTTTTTTCATCGTTGTTTTCTCTGGATCCAAAAAAAACAATGCAGTGTGATTAATTGTTGGAAATTGGAATTTGGAGCCAGACCCACAACAGCGGCACTCATTTTTATTAAGGTCTAAATCTAATTAAAAAATTATTACTCAAAACAATAGAGTCCCACATGTTAGAATTTTGCTTGGGAAGTAAAACGCTTTTCCCTTTGCTCTATGCTAGTCTAAAAATGAATAGGCAAACATACAACTAAAAGTGACGTAGGTTTGTAGGTGATTAGATTTGTTTGTGTTTAACAAATTCGTTATACATTACAGAGCATCTTGAACATGACATGCAACATAAAATTTATGAATTATACTTGTTTATACATGTTTCATGCTTCGCTGTATATGATATTTTGGTGAAAAGGAAAGCAAATTGATGCTTGTAGTGGCAAAGTGGGCCTTACAGCCCTTTTCTAGCAGCTATAAATAGGCAACATTTCCCTCTTCATTCCTCATCCTTAACAGACGACCAAATCAAGCTTTGTCAGACCAACTTGAGTTTAATCAAGCCGATTTGGGAGATCTCCTCAAAATTTATCATTCATATTTGATCCATCATCAAAATTAACAATTCATTATCATGTCGATGGCCGTGTTAGAAACAATGAGCATTTGGAGCTCAATCAAATCCCAGAGAATGAAGCAAGAACCATTGATTCAAAAGCAAGCAGAACCGTACGTCGATCCATGGCTCAAACGTAATTCGCTCAACAATCTCAGTCCAAAAAGCCTGGAAATATGCACTGAAACACTCTGCTCTGAAACAGGCTCCGATGACTTCTTTGATTCCGACTTCTTTTCTTCTTCTTCTCTAGCACGACAATCAGAAATTTGGTCTTCAAAGAAAGCAGTAAAATGCATTGCAGTTTCAGCACCAAAAAGGTCGTTTCCTCCACCGCTGTCATCGTTGTCAAGGCAAAATGGCAGCACTGGCCTGCAAATGAGGACCCATCGCATTGAAGGCCGACTAATTGTGCAGGCTGTCCCTCTCCCTGAACAAAATTGCTTGCAAGCAGAGCGACGTAACGGGCGTTTACTTCTCACTTTCAGACACAGTACTAGCTCAGTTTCATCACAAGAGGTCATAGAAAGTGGAGCGGAGAATGAAATAATATCAACCAAGAAAACAGAAGAGGAAGAGGAGAAAGAAGTCGAAGTTGAGGTCAGCGCACACCCGCAGAATAACAACAGCTTCTCGTCTGTGAAATTGAATAGATCATCCACTGTCATCAACAAATTTGCTACCTGCAACAGTAGTAACAGTGACAAAGAAAATCAACAGGTTTGTTCAAACATAACGACAGCAGCATCATTTATGACTGCCATGCCAGCAGGAGATGGAGGTTGTTTTGGTTCAGATGAGAAGCCCTTGTTTAGTTCAAAAAGGAAGAACGGTGAAGAGCTTTTGCATGATATGAGAAAGTGCAGTGAATTGAGAAAGCCTCTCTTTATTTGGGAGCCTGGCTGCATTGCTACTTCATTTTAGTCCTAAATTCCTAATTCCTTCATCATCACAAATAATCTTTGCTGTTAGTATCACATACATGCCCACTATCATTTGTTGTATATGGGGAAGTTAGTAGTGTGCTATTTCTTTGATGGCTGTCAGCATCAGACATTTCATGCCTGTTTATGATTAGCAATTTCATGAAATTTGTGCTATGAATTTAAATGAATTTGGGCATTCAACCGAACATAATACTTTAGCAGTGCACAATTCTAGATTTTGGGTCAGCTCAGTGGACATAATAGAAGCATATACTTCATACAAGTTTTTGGATGTTATATCTATAAGCATTTAAAGGACCAAGTTCTTTGATCATAGGTAATTCATATAAGTTTGCTTGCAATTAGTTCATAAAAGAATCATTGCAATTTACAAAAATGTAGACATTAATGGTTCAAAGCTAAGATCAAGGTGAAACCTATTGTCTCCAACTCTTTGTATCTTCTGCCCTCTTAGTTACATCCACACAAGCAACAAGCAATTTTAGTACGCAAATTCTTTCAATCAATTACTAAAGGAATATACTATTTCGACCAGCTCCCAACCAGTTGAGAATCACGGATCATAAATAAATATTGGGCCCCCCTTTAGTTTCCTCCGCGTTCTTTGTCTTTCTACGCTCGTTCTTGTATTTTGCCAGTCCTTCTAGCAATATCCATTACTAAATGAACATTGGATGTTAAGGAGGAGACATGACACCAGAGTTATAAATATTTGGTCCTATTTCGGTTCGACTATGGTCAACCTTTAATCATATAGATCCTATGAAACTCGATTTCAGTTGAATCGTGGCTAAACTTTGATCCGATAGCATTGAAGTTGCACCAAACTATTTATTAGTTTTAGTCGTAACAATCAGGAATGGTTGCAGTGGAAACTATTTTCAGTTTGAGTTATAAATATAAAATGCAGTGCTACTCTTTTTATTGTTATATTTTTTTGGTATTAAGAGAGATGCTTTATTAGGTAGAGCATTTATTTTGACATCTCAAGATTTGAAACCTTGACTTTAGAATCTATGTATAGAGCACTATACCCACCATTGAGGCAGTGTTCATTGACACTCCCTTGAGCGCTTTTATTTTGTTTTAACTAGATTCATTGCTACTTACTGCTACTCTTTACTATTGATTATTTGGTTCTTAAACTTTTTACTTCTTAGTGTTAACATAGTTTTGTTTATTATTTATGTTATTTTAATGTCCATGCTTCTTCATCATGGTATTTTAGCATTGTTACCATTGTTATTTAAGTATTATTTATTAATCATGATACTTAGTTTATTGATCCATAGTTTAATTCATATATTGTTTTTTAATGTGAATTATTATGATGTGCTGTGTATATAATCAAAGTTGAAGCGTAAATGAATTACTAATATTACTGAAGCAACTTAGCAAAACATAATGTGGCACAGCAATTATAACTGATTCACTACACTAAATTAACCTTGCCCTGAGCTTCTTGTTGTGTCGCAGACAGTAAATATATAATAACCATACCATCCATCGAATGAGAAGGTGACAGGAACCTTTGCATTTAGCAGATGCAGGACTTGGTAGGAATCTTTATCCACGGCTACAACTCATTGTTTTAAATGCAGGAGACATGCCAATATGTCAATATGTCATTTAGCAAAATAAATATTATGATGAATATGCCGCTGTTTGGAAATCTGTCAGACTTCTTTGTCGCAAGTTTGCTTCATATTACATCGGCCCATCTAGCATATATATTTTTGTGCCGAAAGCTTGGATTGCTGTTAGGTGGAAACATAAGCGAAAAATTGTCAATATAATATTATAAAGTAGTACGCATAAAATTGAGGTGGTATCAGCCAAACGCTCGATTGAACTTACAAAGAGAAATAAAATAAAATGTCAAATCGGTGACTAAGGTAGTAAGGTTTATGACATATTTATTTAATTTGAGTGGGTGTCTGCCTCTGTTATTTTTACGCAAAAACTGGACGTAACGTAATAGTTTTATGTAAATCACAGTCAGCATTGTATGCATTTTATTAAGCTAAGCAAACACTTGAATCGTAGTACAATCCAGCATCATTAACTGCACTTTCCAGTACAATAATCAGTAATATTTTATATATAAAGACAGAGAACTGCATTGTGAGGTCACATTCTATTTATCCCCACTTCATCATACACTGTAAATTTACACCTAGAGAACAAATATTATATTGCACATAGTATAATTTTATTACAACTCTCTGATTGTGGTACGCATATCCGAACTTAGTACTTTTTTTAATTCGATAATGTCTGTTAACTTTGTCTTCATACGGAGCAGAAAGGATGCACGGCATGCATGATATTTTGCGCGAAATAAACCTTTAAAAATCAAAGAAAAAAAAAAGTTTGAACAATATTGACCAAGTGAAATAAAAAGCAACACAGACAAAGCAGCACTATAGATCAACCCACCCATTTTGGCCCCCCTAACAAACACAAGGCGAGCAAAAGGACAACCACTCATGTGCACAACAACGCTGAATTATGTCCCTTTTAAGAGCTTTATAAGATTTATGCAATCCAACACAGTATGCACGCACAAATAATATCCAATGAAACAGTAATCATTCATTTTTTTCTAGTCTAATATATGGAAATTTGAAGACCAATCAAATCTCATGGTGTGTATAAATTGGATTGCGAAGATTTCTATGGGACCTGAAGTTGTGCAATGTCAATTTCCTGGATTATGTTGTCGAGCACTTGGATTGATTCTGCCTTTTCGTACGTATCATTCAAACTATTTAAGTCACAGATGTTTTATGCTTCAGATACTTTTATCCACTTCTATCATACACATACATCATACATGGATATGTACAAATAATAATATACATAAACATATGTTGATAAATATGTCTGTAGATGAGAATCTCTTTATCCATCTTCTTATGAGTCTCTCCTAGATAAGATTATATAGATTTAATAACTCACAACGACTTACTTATTCCATTGAGTTAATTAAATCACGTTCTACAATTTTGTAGGGTTAATTTTGATGTTAACAAGATCATATCAACAATAACTTGATTCATTTCATATGAATAACCAGATGGGGTGAGGTCTATGTTAGGTGTGGCTCGCATTATAAATGGAGTGGGTACGTGGATTGAATGGTTAAAAGTCTCATACGGAATATTCAGAATAATCGTGGTATATATATGAGATTGGTGGCACGTAACATTAGGGATTTCTTTTGTTATAATTTGGCTTAGAACATTATCAATGAGAAGCGAGCATACAGTATGTATATATGCTCGCAAGCTACCCCAAATTGTACTACAGACTACCAAGCAGCCATTACTTAGTAGCAGCCACTTATAACCTGATGTTTAGTTACGTATGTCCGATTAGTCACTTTACATTAATTCAAATCATTTTTATATTTTATTTTTACCATATTACTTATTTACTTAAATACATATAAAATTATTTCTATTAAATTTGATTTTAATTTATTTACTTTCATTTCCACTGCCATATTTTAATATTATTTCAGTTTATATATTATTCAATTTCGTATTTGATTGAATTTAAAATACATTAATTTTCTTTTCATTCAAACATCACCTTACAGAAATTTAATTACAGAAAATTAAAGCATAATTAATCATAGAAAACTAAAATATAACAACTAAGATTTGAACTACACCATTTTAAATATATAATTTTTGATTTACGTGTTATTTCATAGCAATAAAATAGTATGCAGAAAATTAAAATAAAATACATGCTTAAAAAATGACCTTAACGGTATATAAAAATTGAAGTTCTTTCATCCTTTTGCAATTCTTCCAGTTACGCGGTCATGTCTATTAGTGCCAAGTAATGGATCAGTACGTGCAGAAAAGATAGTATCAAATAGGATGCAGCCCAATTCTATGTTTTGGAGCAAGTTTTTTCATTTTCCTTCTTTTTCTTGGACAAATTTTCATTCTAAACCTCTGAAAAAGATTTCTTTCAAGTTTAGACTATGTACCAAACTTATTATGAAAATCATGTACAAAAATCACGTAAAGGTAAAAAGGTGTCTATCTTCGTAATAAGTTTCGAAAAAGGTCTAAATTTGAAATAAGTTTTTTTCCAGAGGCTTATCATGAAAATTTGTCTTTTTTCCTTTGAGAAAACCCACTCTTTACTGTCCATTAATTCATCTTGATTTTCATTCCAATATTTTTACTATCTATTTTTGAATTTGAAAAAAAAAAATGGTTTGAATGAACAAGAAATTGGGGCGATGGAGTAGAAAGTAAAAAAAGCTGGCATGAAGAAAAATAAAGTAAAGAAGAAGCTCCAGGAACTGATTATAAATGAAATTTATCCACTGTATTGAACATTGGATAAATCGCAACAGCCAACGTATAAGAGGTACAGTGTAATAGCCAAAATACGTGTTGTATTTATGCATTAGAAGTGGTTGTTAAGTAGCTTAGTCGTAGGCGTTAACAGTCACTGCTTTCGCTCTAAGGTAAGTTGCAACCTTCCATTAATGTATACTTGTATTCAAATGACGTATTAGAAGTTGTCCATAAGATGTTGGTAATATCCTAATTAAGAGAACATAATACTCTTTGTCAACACATAACCAATGCAAATGGAAAATCAACCTTCCATTCTTACCTTAAGGTTACTTTATGAACTTCTACATTACTACGAGGGTGAAAACACAGTTTTTGATGTTTCACGATGGTTGTGTGTGTAGAGCATCATCATCTTGTTTTCTTAAAATTATACAGGTTAATCTATTTTCTTGTGGGACGTTGCCTTGTGAATATCCCAATTAATATATTTTTCTGCTATGGTACATTGTCAGTCAAAAGTTAAGGTGTCAGGTGTCATGGTGAATATCAGCGAGTTAGCAAGTTTGAGTTCTTGACAGTGATGTCAATGTTGGTGGTGCAATAAAATGGGCTATAAGGTTAAGCAATTTGCAAATGCTCAAGGGCTGCTTGACATGATATACCATCAGCAAATTTGGTGTGTCCACAAGTGACGTTGGTAGGCCTGGGGTGAAATATGTTTGATTTTGAGACATACAACAACAACAAAAATGACGAAAAGCCTCCCTTCTAGCTTGATGACGAGATGATAGATACAACAATATCGAGTGATTACCTATGTGTATAGATCTAGTGAGTCGCGTAGTTCATAAATGATGGACAAATCTATGCGGAACACTTGAGCTTGCCCAATAACGGAGATGATCAAAGCTATGAAAAAGATAGTAAACACAAGACGATGAGACAAATTGCAGTTCGTTCAAAGTTCGTTTTGGTACTTATAGGTGAATGTTTAACACACAATTACACAATTAGTTTAAGGGATTGTGCGAGAAGTTAATTATTAATTAGCGTAGTAGTTGTAGGCATTACTCATTATATCTTTTGCTTAAAGTTTGTAGCCTACATGAAGGTGTTAATCTCATCTGGTAGATAACAACTTTGGTTTCATGTATCACAATATTGTATCTGTAATGTTATTCACCACCCACTGGTTGGGTTACTTGAAGATGGCATAAATGACATCTAAGATTGCTACCCAGTTATTTAACACTGTTTGAGTTGCTCTCACACGATAGATGTTTGCATCTATATTAGAACAAACCCGTGCTATGCACCCAAAAACATATAAATGATGAGTCGCTTAGTTCTTTTTTTTAATCTCAAATCCTTAATTTGTTGCCAACTATTCCAGAAGTTGGAATTGATGATTTGCTAGGGTTCATAATCATTTGAAAGTCAAAATTTGTTGCTAGATGTTTAGTTCCTTAGCAGAGAAAATAAAGATTTTCAACACCATAATTGAAAGCAACCTCTAGTTGCAATACATAGATTTCATTTCAAACTTTCAATCACATGATTTAGAAAAGGTAGCAAAATTCTAATGTTAAAAAAACTACAGATAATGCAGTGAAGATTGTGTAGTGAAAACTTTAAGCTTTTCCTCCAAATCACATGGAGATAAATTTAGATAGAAAATAAACGGAGACAAAATCAGAAATCAATACACAAGAGATTCCACCCAACCACCCTCTTTATTGATTCACAAAAATTCGTTTACAAATAATCAAACACAAGAAAAGTAAACAAAATACAAATTGAACCAATAAAAAGATTGCGAAAGTGAGTCTTGATCTCCATGGCTAAAATTGTTGCACGAGAAGAACAAAGATTGAAGAAGAGAAAACTAACAAATAGATTTTCACACATTTTACACCCTCTTGCTCTATTTATAACATTAAGTATTTAATATCCAATTTAATATTGGATGAATTTTTTTTTAGCTAATTAAAGAGAGAAATAAATATAACCAAATATGCCTAATAATTAGGAATTTTGTTTCTCTTTCTTCCTTTTTGCATATTTGTTTACTTATAGTTGTGATTTTGTATCACCAAAATTTAACATATTGCAGCACATTTCGCAGGTTATGCTTCAAAGCTCCTTAACATTTTTATTTGAAATCTATAGTATACAAAACATATAAGGGCACAGAAGTAGAACCACCTTAAGAATATTCAAATATATTCTTGCTCGGCTTATCATGTGACATGCATTTGAACTTGCAACTTCTATCACCTAAAGTTCTACAATGAGAAAAGCAAGCTTGACTAGCCGGGATGCATTCAACCTTGGATCACAGTATGTGTGTGTTAACCTGATCAAGTCATCAAAAGTGCATGGTCCTACCAACACATGACACGTTTTGGCCAGCCATCTCCAGATGTGGGGTGACCGCCTTCTTACTTCTGCACATTGAAGAATGCCATAAACTGATCTTGTTATATCACAACATATAATATTGGGTGAAATCAATATTGAACCATTCAAGTTACACTGAGCTAAGATGCACATATATGATTAACAGCCAAATCATATATAATGATGTGACTCTGTGTAAGTGCCATTGTATGGACAAAATGGTTTATAAGTTCAGGGATAACAATGATTGAATGCACCACTGTCATGTAACTGTAGTTGCCAAAATTATTTTAGTCCATCAATGCTATAGGAGAATGAGATTTGCAGAATTCAAATCTCATGTCCTCATGTTATTTATTCTCATGTACCAGCTATATCCAACCACTAATTCATGCATCATCAACTTCTTTTATGCTATGATGATGAACCTCAAATATGGATCGAATCAATGTGATGAATGGTTTAGATTCAAATGAGCACATGGGCAAATCCACAAAATAAGAATAGAGGGTATGAAGTTTGAACTGATATTTGCATGCCGGAACTGCAACATATGGAAAAGTTTTAAGGCCACATGGTGACTTGATTGTGTACCATGCATAGGATCGCTATCTAGGCAATAATAAGACATATACTTGAACAGATGTAATCATATGAGGCAGTTTCGTTCACGTACTATCTTTTTTTTTTTGGAAATAATCTTGATTTTGTTTTTGAAACATTGATTGCAGAGTTGGCCTAAAGCCCATAAATAAGCAGGACAGGCCAATAAGGGTTTAATACCCGTAACTACCGCCTTGCAACCGCAATACACTTAAACATGTGAAAGAAAGGAAATGGTGACATCCTTTTCTTCTTCGTCTTACTTATGGAAATTGATAAATTCTTGTTTTCTTCCACTCGATAAATTCTCTAGTAGTCTCTACCGCCATCTGAGACTAACGGACTCTTCTCCTTTGAGCACTTAAGTTATGGTTAATTCTGATTGAAGGAATAAATGCTATCCTTTACAGATCTTTGAATGATTGATTTAAGGAGGCTTCCAGTACTTCATTTCTCCAATATTGTTAGCATCCCACCCTTCTGTATCCGATTTTCTTCTGAGATTGCTAGATCCATCATGATCTCCTACGAAATGAGCTGCCTCGTGACAAAAGCTTGCTGCTTTCTCTCTTCTCCCACATAAATAAGTGCTAAATTTGACCATTGATCTTGCTAATGTAGTGGCAGTCCCCGATTCTTTGAATATTGATATCTGACTGTTTTGTTCCAAATTAATTTAGGGTTTGTGACGCTCCTCCTGTATCTTGTAGGATGCGCGGTGGCTCCTTTCAAAATCAGGTAAATTAAAGCTTGTATTAATATCATGACTATTTTTATTCTCTATATCATAAATAATGAAGTTCTCTTTACTTTCCTTGCAGGATGAGCTCTTGGTTTTGGTAATGGAATGACCACCTCTTGCATTGATGCTAATGAGGTTGCTAGCTTCTCTCCCCAGAATCCTATTAGACTAGTGATTATTATTGAGTTGGAAAGACTTACCACGGAAAATGTCAGAATTGAATTTCCCGCCTTGTAAGTATGATTCCACTCTTTCTTTAGAATTATCTAGATATTGGTTAGCGGAATTGAGATTTTGAGATGATGATTGTTTCTTATCAGCTTTCCAATTTAGAATTTGAAAATCTGCTTGTATAAGTTTTCATATGTGAAAAATTTCAGTTTCCGTTTTGGAGTGCAATCTAACATTCCTTTCCTTCCATATATGAAATATGTCTGTTGTTAACTACTTTGTTGCACTCTTTTGATTTGATTTTGTATCTTTGTTGGAAATGTTGGATACTGGATTTGATATTCTGCATTGGAATTTTTTGGCTAATATCGAGCTTGCATTTTGCAATGAGCCATATATTTCTTGAGTAATTGCAATCGAAGAATAAATGCTCTATTGTTTTGTTTTATTTTTGCATAAGAGACATTTAATTTCCCTATTTTTACTCCATTTACTGCATCTACCCCTAATTGACAATCTATTTAGTAAAGCAAAATAGGCACAGTGTGCCCTTTTCGGGCAATTTGCTCTGTTTCAAATAGTTTCATGCCGATCCATTTCTGCTTCAGAACCTTTGATGAATTCCTATGTATTTTTAAAAAAGAATTTCCGTTTGGTTGAAAATTTCCATTTCCAACAGTCTATGAAAATACTTGAATCAATTTCAATGCCTTCTATGGCTTTTTGAATATAGAAGTTGATGGATGAAGTTTTGTATTCTATCTATGGTTTTGAACGATGTTATCAACTTTTAAATCAGTTACCCAAAATTGCAATAAGTTGAACCATCCTAATAAGCTTACTAAAGATTTGCCTTTGATCCATGGATCAAACCGTAACAACCCATAATTTTTGTAAATACTTTTAATTCAATTTATTGAAACTTTGATTTTTAAATTATTTAAAACTGAAATTTTGGAATTTTCCCAGCGAATTCTTGGATTTTTTTATAATTATTTTTTCAAATAAAATAAAAAAATTCTGATAATTTTATATTTTGGTCAACTTTGGTCAAACTTTGACTTTCAGTTGAAATTTTTAAATTTGAATTTTAATTTTCTAATCTTTTTCTTTGAAGCTGAATTTGATTCTAATATTCATTCTGCTTTTCGTTTCATCAAATTCTGTTTTATATTTTTTAAATTAGATAAAATTAAGCGTTTTACATGCGATTATTTTCAGTATTTTATTGTTTATTTTCTATTCTATATTTTCTATTTCATTTGTAATTTTATTTTGGTTTGGACTGTGATATTTTTCTTGAATTTTTGAGCTTGTTTTGATTTGGGCTTAGAAAATTCCAAGAGGCATATGTTTCTTTTCTCTAAAATAAAGAGGTGCCTTTCTATTTTCCTTAGCCGTTCAGCCGTACTAAACTTCTCAACTCATCTCTCTTTCTCATTCACGTTTACTGAATTTTTTTTTACAATAAGTTCTATCTCCTTCTTCCTCTTTCCATTCTCTTTTCTTTTGTTTCTCCTCAAGCATGCTCGGCCGTCACCTTGATCTCCTTTTCCGACCACCTCTCCACTTCACCACCACCTATGATCGGCCTCCACCATCTCATCACCATCCCCATGCCATGTCGTGAACCATAGATCCAAAACCCATCACCTAAATGCTTCACAAACCCTAGCCGAGCCTTTACATCATCCTCTTCCTATTTTCTTACCTCAGCCACCACTTATTCCACCACTTTCAATGCCTTGCCGTGACCAATACATCATCTCCAAGCCATGTAAGTGATGTGCCACGACTTGATCCAGATCTTAGCATAGGGCCGAGCCATTCTAGCCATAGGGCCGAACCCAAACCCATCATACCCTTACCTCTTTGACTTCCTTGAACTTTTGCCTTGCCATCCCTTCACATGCTAGCCTATAGCCGTGTATGTTGTGACCATGGTCGAGCATAGGTGCTTCTAAACCATGATGGCCGAGCATTATTTGATGATGGTCAAGCCCAGTTGTGTTGTGGCCGAGCCTACTTGAATGGGTTAACCAATATTTGCTTCATTTTGATTCATATTTTTCTTTGTTTTGGTTCATTGTTGTGTGTTGAATTATATTTATGTATGTTTATATTTTTTGTTTACAAGACTTGGATCTTGGCTCTCCATCTACTCAAATGTAGTTCATGCTTTGTCGTGCTTTTCGAAGTTTGGTTGTGCGTCTCCAAATTGTCATCTCTAGCTTTAGAAGGTGAGTTTATCACTCTCGACATTTCGTACTTATATAATTGTGAAACAACGACATGTGAATTGTAGAAATTGATATGCTATGTTGATAGTAGTTCATATATGCCAGTTACATGACCTTATATGATGTTATAACCTGATTATATGCCTGTACATCACCTGATATGATATGCTATGCTGTACTGTTTATTTATTTTCTGTTTCTCACACTGCAAGTTTCCAGTTAGTTTAGAATCACTATGGGTTGAAATGATACATACCCGAACGGAATTTAGAATAGGAAAAAATCGTTATGAGCTGAAATGATATGCTCAAGCGATTTTTATTTTATTTGACTTGGGGTTGCGGGTTTGAAATGATAGAACCCAGAATTTTATAAATTACGGATTGAAATGATACATATCCGTATCACTTGGCCTAGGTTAGAAAATATTATACAGACCCATCGTTAAATTTTAAATAATAGTTTTCTAAAAATTATTAAGTATTTTAAATCTTTAAATATATGAAATTTTAATTTAAAATTTGATTTAATGATTTTGCAATATAATGATATATTTTATAAGTAAATAACTGGTTTAAAACTTAATTAAAGATTTTATCTATGATAAATAACTTAATAATTTGAATTTGATTTAATATGGAATTTTAACTCTAACTTAATAATAATAGTATATTTTATTAAAATAGATTTGTCTTGTATAAATAAAATTATGATAAAAATTGAAACAGTACGTTTTAAACATGTTATAGTGGTATCCGTAGCATTTTTGAAATGCTATGTTAATTTAGTTATGCTTTAAAATGCTATGTTACTTTTAGGTTATGTTTTGAAAATGCTGCTATTTCCAAATTATAATGTTTTCCAAAGTGCTATTATATAGGAATAACATTTTTAAAGCTTTACAATTTCTAACTTATTACATTTTTTAAAGTGCTATAATAAGTGTATGGTTTTGAAAGTGTTATGATCTCTAAACTATGACATTTTTAAAAGTGCTATAACTAATATATATGGATTTGGAAATATTAACGTTTTTGAAATGGATATTATTTTGGAAGAGTAATAGCATTTGGTTTAAGGGGTTTTTGAAATGGAAATGTTTGTTTTGAAATGTAAACCATTTGAAATAAATAACCATGGGCTATAATAATGTTTGGTTATTAAAGAGACCGGGATCGGAAGTTGTCATACTCTCTGCCAACTTCGAAAACCACTTTAACAACTATGCAAGCGGTGGAGTTCGAGAATGAAGTAGGATGGTGGCGACGTTCTATTGAGATATATGCGTGGACCCGACTCCCGTGAGTTGGCATAAGGTGGCTAAAACAGAAGCAATTGACGGGCTAATGAGGTAGCTCCTCTGATCGGACATACTCCTTCGTATGCCATTCTATTACTTTGTGATTGATATGGTGCGTACCTTTGATTTTTGGAAGTATGGCTCGAGCTGGGCGTTGGTGGCTGCTATGTGTTACCACCAGTCCGAAAGTGTAACTGGTATATCTATCCTGGTATCGTCTAGTTGTGCTGTGCCACCTACCATAACATGCTTTACTATGAGTTTGATTTGTGTCGTACCTATGGAGTATTTATGGTAGCCTCCTGATCTGGAGGTGCGATGGTACTGTATAGACTATTGGCACTATAAAATGTGTTAAATGGGATATGGGTAACGCCTTAACGTTATTTTTAAAATATATTATACTTTACTTTAATCATTACTATAATAGCATATATTACTACATAGTAGATAGTCTAACGGATCCTTAAAGGATGGGCGGTCCCAAGCATCCTTTAAGTTACTTGTGCATTTCTATTGCAGTTCACTTGAGTTGGTTTACATTGTATAAGTATGTATGTCAACTTGAGTGTTTTGTGTTTTTGCTTTACCCTCGGGTCAGCCTGAGTATCAGCTTTAGATTTCATCTTCTGGAGCTAGAGGATTTGCTGGAGATTGTCTATCTATCTAGTTGCCATTTATTTCTATTCAGTATTTCTATTCAGCTTATGTATTAGTAGACATTTATGTATTGAGATTTCTATTGTATTTACTTTCAGACTCTGGTATTTTTTACTTGTTTTGTGACTATTTTTGTAGTAGCTTCATGAAATACTATGGTTGTTTTTATTTTCGCTGTGGGTTATTCTGATTTATCTGTGTCTGTGATTCCGTGATTGGTTTTATTTGCTCCAATTTATATTACAATCTACTATTTTGAATTATTCAAGTCTGACATGTGTGGTTTTATTGTCGATTTGAATGGTCCAAAATAGTGGGTCATTATATTTGGTATCAGAGCTTTGGTTTTAGGCAAACGTTAGCCTGCGGAGCAAAAAACTCATTAGAGATAGGGTAGAAATACCCTAGAGTGAGTGAAATCAATCTTAGAATCATATACTTTGTGAGAGAACGTATTTTAAAGTATAAAAAGATTTTCAAATGATTTTTAAAAAGGATTTTTAAAAGATTATTTTGATATAAATCTTTCTAGTTTTGAAATCAAATTTTTCTAAATTCCTTCCCTTTCCTTATCCACCTTGTGAGTAATTTCTTTGTTTAGGGTATTCATTCTAGTAGAATCTTATCTTATTTAATCTTGTCTTTTGTTTTTAATTACCTTTGTCCTAAAATTCATTCTTGATTTTACCAAAATGAATCAAGGGAATGCTAGAGGTAGGGGTCATGGTGTTGCCCCAGTTTCGGAGCCTGTTGCACCCATTAGGTTAACTACTCTCTCTAAGGAATACACTGAGCTTGGTGGTACCAAGTTTACCGGATCAGAGAGCATTATCGAGGCTCAGCAGTGGTTGAAGGGATTGAAGAGGATATTCTCCGGTCTTGAGATCACTGATGCTCAGAAGTGTCATTTGGAAGCTTGGCATTGAAGAGAGCAGCCTTGGATTGGTGGGAATCTATTACAGCTCACACTATTGAGGCTGATATTTCTCTGGAGCAGTTTAGGTATCATCTTCTATTTGTTCTGAATTTGGTTCAGTTCTCTTTTGAAATCTTCCTTATATTTCGTTATCGTGCTTTAGGGATGCTTTTGTTGTGAAGTGGATGCCCGAAGCAGGGAAGTCTTAGCAGTATCGGGAGTTCATGGACCATAAGCAGGGTGATATGTCATTTGCTGAGTATGAGAGGAAGTTTAATGAACTTTAATCTGATTGACACTCCTTTTAAGAAGAATGAGAAGTTCATAGCTGGTGCATAGCCCTTTCACTCATTTTTGTAAATATTTTTAATTTAATTTATTTGAAACTTTGATTTTTAAATCATTTAAAA
Source organism: Allium cepa (assembly GCA_030765085.1). Lineage (NCBI taxonomy): Eukaryota > Viridiplantae > Streptophyta > Magnoliopsida > Asparagales > Amaryllidaceae > Allium > Allium cepa. Next base: position 597,405,000 of record CM060928.1, read on the forward strand.
TTGAAATTTTGGAATTTTCCAATGAATTCTTAGATTTTGTTTATAATTATTTTTCCAAATAAAATAAAATAAAGATTTTCTAAAATTTTTATATTTTGGTCAACTTTGGTCAAACTTTGACTTCCGGTTGAAATATTTAAATTTGAATTTTTCAATCTTTTTCTTTGAAGCTCAATTTGATTTTGATATTCGTTCTGGTTTTTGTTTCGTCAAATTCTATTTTATACTTTTTAAATCTGATAAAATTCAGCGTCTTACACGTGATTATTTTCAGTATTTTATTGTTTATTTTATATTCTATATTTTCTGTTTCATTTCTATTTTTACTTTGGTTTGGACTTTGATATTTTTCTTGAATTGTTGAGATTGGTTTGATTTGGGCTTGGCTAATGGGCTTAGGAAATTCCAAGAGGCATGTGTTTCTTTTCTTTAAAATGAAGAATTGCCTTCTATTTTCCTTAGCCTTCAAAACTCTTCCCATGCCTTAGCCGTACATAACTTCTCATCTCATCTCTCTTTCTCATTCACGTTTACTGAAATTTTTTTTTACAGTAAGTTCTATCTCCTTCTTCCTCTTTTCACTCTCTTTTCTTTTGTTTCTCCTCAAGCATGCTCGGCCATCACCATGATCTCCTTTTTCCAACCACCTCTCCACTTCACCACCACCTATGATCGGCCTCCACCATCTCATTACCATCCCCATGCCATGCCGTGAACTATAGATACAAAACCCATCACCTAAATGCTTCACAAACCCTAGCCGAGTCTTTACACCATCCCCTTCCTATTTGCTTGCCTTGGCCACCACTTATTCCACCATTTCCAATTCCTTGCCACGACCAATACTTCATCTACAAGCCGTGTAAGTGATGTGCCTCGACATGATCCAGATCTTAGCAAAGGGCCGAGCCAAGCTAGCCATAGGGCCGAACCCAAACCCATCAAACCCTTGCCTCTTTGACTTCCTTGACCTTTTGGCTTGCCATCCTTCACATGCTAGCCCATAGCCGTGTATGTTGTGACCAAATGGTCGATATTTGTGCCGATATTTGTTGTGATAGCCAGAGTGCTATTCAGTTGGCGGAGAATTTGGTGTTTAGCTCACGGACTAAGCATATTGAAGTGAGAAAGTATTTCTAGTAGCTATGGATGAAGATAAGCAAGTATATCTTTAAAAAGTATACACAAAGCATAACACAGCTGATACATCCACTAAGGCATTACCAAATGACAAGTTTGAGCATTGCTCGAACTTGATTTGCTTGGAGAAGTGCAAGGTGCCACAGGGTGGCATGGTTGAGAGAGGAGCTTGGTTATATATGAGGAAGATTATCGGTGATAGATTGTGATTCTATCTTCTTGGTGAGTACTAGTTTACACTCCATGATACATTAGTTTTTGGTGAGATGGTTTAGAAGTTGGATGTTTTCAACACTTCATTAGCGGGCGGACGCTTTGCCTGAGCTCGTTGATGGACCGCAAAGCTCATTGGGAAAGCATTCACGTTTGGTTGAAGGTAGAAATGGTGATAGTTGGTGCTATTGGCTGTTGATAATGGTATGGTACCATTGGAGTTAGAGATGGATATAATGTTGAGGTGGAGTGTTGAATTTTGGCGACACTATATGGAGAAATTGAAGTGGTCGGAAGTAGCTTGATGATGGAGAAAATGGTTCACAAATCAAAGCTCGAAGGAGAAAGATATGGCGATAAAGGGGAGTGCCTAGGCTAGCATAGGCGATAGACGTATGTCATAAAGTGAAAGACGTCTGTAACTACAGGGTTCAGAATCCGAGAGTTTGGACAGATGTCTGTCACTTTATGAAAGACATTTGTGGTTTCAAGGATGATTTCCTAAGACCTGCGACAGATGTCTGTCACTTGTGACAAACATCTGTAACGACTTTCTGCCTATATTTGACCCGAGTTTGGTGTGAAGATTTATGATATTCGAAGGAGCAATTTTAGAATGTTGCCTAGGTTTTCTATTCTCCTATATAAGCTATTTTCTAGATTCAGATATTTGTGTGACTGAAAAGCGACGGCAAGGGTTTTAACCTCCATCAATTAGGGTTTTATCTAAACCTAATTTTCTTCAGTTCTCTTCTCCACAAACCAATTCTATTAGAATTTTGATCATTGTAATCAATCTCTTGTACTGTTCTCACTGGTATTAATAAAGGCTCTCTCTCAAAGTGGATGTACACTAACAATATGTTAGAGGAACCACTATAAATTGATGTGTGATTTATTTCTTTGCTATTACTTTTATATTATATTTCTTGTTTGTTGATTGTGATTGGTCTTGGATTGGATTGAGATATTGATTGGTTGTTTTTCCACTTCATACCACGATCTCATTTTCCACTATTCTTTGGGTTTTGATTTGAGTGGTCTCGAGTTAGCATTTCCTACAACAATGACGTATAAGAGATAGTCGAGAAAGGCTATATAGAATAAGAGAATGAACACAGTCTATCTCAAATTCAAAGGGAAAGTTTGGGAGATTCAAGGATGAGAGACAAGAAGGATCTTTGTCTAATCTATCAGGCATTGGATAACGATACATTTGAGAAAATTTCGAGATCAAAGTCAGCTAAAAAAGCATGACAGACGCTTCAAACATCTTAGAAAGTAGCCGATCAAGTCAAAAAGGTACGTCTTGAAACTTTAAGGGGAGAATTTGAAACTTTGCAAATGAAAGAATATGAACCTGTTTTGGATTATTTTTCAGAAGTTTTAACGGTTACTATTAATCTAAAAGGAAAACATGATAAGTTAAATGGTGTAAGAATTATAGAGAAGATTCTTAGATCATTAGATCTAAAGTTCAAACATACTGTCGCCACTATCAAAGCTGCAAAAAACTTAAAGGCCATGGTAATAGAGGAAATTCTCAGTTCATTGCAACTTACGAAGAAAATAAAATGAAGAAGGAAGAACCGAAGTAAAACGAGGACGAAATGAAAGAAGTAAAATAAGAAATCATAAACTTGCATTAAAGGTCTCGAAGTTTGGTAAGAAGGTCAACATAATGAAGAAAGTTTAGATAATATTTCTATTCCTACCGAAGCATGTGAAATACAAAGATTTCAAGCATTACTTAGTACCACAAAATTTATTTTACAAAGGGTGTTGAAAATAAACTTGATTTTGTTAATCCAGACTTTTTCCATATAGGAAATATCTAGAGTACATGCTAGATATTTATGGGATGTATTTGAAATTGTATAAGAGAATATTTAAGAGATATTTATAGAATAATATATTTGAAATTGTATGAGAGAATATTTAGGAGATATGTATGGTGAACAGTTAACTTAAATGAATCTCTACAGTTTATTTGAGATATAACCTCATATAAATAGATGTGGATTCACTCATTTAGGATATAAGAGAAAAGAAGAAATGTAAGAAAAAATTTAAAGTTTTGTAATAATTTTTTTTCTCGTTATATGAAAAAATATCATTTTTTTTCTTTTCCAACCTCGTACCTATCTTCTTCTAAAATCAAATCTATTTGCTATTGAAGAAAACTTCCAACACCTTTATCAATGTCTGATCTGAACCAAAATTATCCTATAAACATAGCATATGCAACAAAGTTAAAACATTCTCATAACATTCACTTTTCTATCAACATCTTTCCCTTGTGCTCTCTCAAATAGGCTAGATACTGTTAGGATTTAAAACATTTTTGATTTAATTAATCATAAAACCCTAAATCTGACTACATAAGCCATTTAGATTTTATATAGAACGATATAAAAAAATAAATAAATGTAGAATCCATACTTGAATCTATATTTTAGCAAAAAAGAATCAAACTGATTTTGATTTTCTAAATTATCATAATCTCTAGCTTTGAATATATATTTATTTAAGTGGGTAAGAGAATATGCCAAAAGCTAGGGTAATTGGAACCCTTAGTTGCTCCCTCACATGTATTACAAATTAATTGAACTAAAATGCGCCCCGCCGCATAACGCGTCTACTAGGTAAACTTTTTTTTACCTTATAAGACACCTGTGAGGTAAGCCTTTTAACCTCATAGGGGATGTGCATGGTAGGTTTATAAACCATGCACTGGCATAACATGATTATTTCATAATCCAGTAGACACCTTAAATTATGGTTGAAAACATTAAAAAATAATATTCAATGGATGACATTTTTGTCCGGTTAACTTTTTAAAGATTTAGAGGGGTGATACTCAGCAATTTAGGTGTTCGAATATAATTTTCTAATGTTAAATCTTCTATAATCCATGGACCATAATTGTATACCGAAACATGTCCATAGTTAAAATATTGAGCAATGCCTATAAGAAAAATTTATAAATACAAATCCCCCTTAAACCAAAATACGATCACATAAAAAGCACGCTTATTTTGGTAACATTCTTATGAAAGACCTTAATTGGTAGTCCTTTCGTAAGCTAGTTTATTGGCATTGAGTTTGTCCCAATATGCTCTATGAATATCAATTCATTATGCACTCTCTTCTTCACAACTAGAAACTTAAAGCCAATGTAATTTGACTTACTTGATCTTTTATTATTGTTAAAATATAATACCATTGACTTATTTGTTAATACCATAAGTATTGATTTTGATTAAAACTACCATATAAATATTTCTACTAACTTTTATCCGATTTGTGTAGTATTTTCGAACATACTATAAAGATATTTTATGAAGATAGACCAATGATTAAAAGCAAGCATATGAGTGATAAATATGAAGGAAGATCATAGTAAATAAAAAATATAATTGACCCAAGACAAATTGAATACAAATGCTTTGATAACAAAGATAATAGAGGTGTTCGTAAGACTATTAAGTATTAGAATTTTTTTAAAGATCCATAACAAATATCCTTGAAATTCTTCTCAAATTTAAGTCCATTTTTTGTGACATCTTCATATAAAAATATAACCTAAGTTTTAAAATGTTGAAGTCGCAATTTGAATTTAAAAAAAGGAAAGTAGAAAAAATGATAGTATGTCGAGACATACTCCTTTGTACATCCTAACATATAGGTAGTTATTTTTTTCAAAATTCTAGCGAAATGATTTTAGTGCACCCTCTTTGTAGGATCAAGTGCATTAGGAGCGAGGTTAAAAGAACGAATTCAAAAAATTCCTTTTATTAATTTGCATAAGATTTTATTCTATGATTATGTGAATAATATTTATTTATATTAAATAAAATTAAGTATTTGTTAATAAAAAAGTTTGAAAAATATTTTTTATTTAATTTACTTAAATATTTATCTAATTGTAATTTTTTAATCATAATATTACATTATAAAATTCTTTAAAAGAAAATTAGTATAAAGGAAGAAATTAAAAAACTTTTAATTTTCATGGGTAGTAACATTAAACTTTTGTCTCAAGGTGAAGCGCACAAGCGCATGTTCTATTCGAGCTTTTTCATAACTGTTTATCCTTTTTCACTCTCTTTCTCTCTCGAAACAAATTCTTATTATCTTCCTCGTTCCTCAAATAATGTCAACCGATACCATTGTTCTTCCCCAAAATATTTCAGCAACATAAACGGCTTCAGAAGCCAAGTCGAAGGACTCGAATCTACAAATTTCAACCCAACCTGAACCGATAGTCAGTCGACTTAGGGCTTTGAAAACTAGTTCTTCCAATACTATAGTTGAAGAAGAAAAGAAGTGACGAAATACTAGGGGTCCGAACACTTTGGATTCGAATATTGTTCCTAGAGAACATAAGAAGAAGAGAAAAACTAGGGCATCGAAGACTTTGAATGAAGATGAAACGAATAAATAGAAGCTTTGTAACGAGATTGTCAATAGAAAAAGAAAGAAAACGATGTATCATTTGATTTTTTTTTGAAAATGATAGATACAATTTAGGATGATAGTTGAATATATCATCTTAATGATAGATAGTTTTAGAATTAAAGTTTCTACGAAATGATGGTAGTCTTATAAATAGTTTTAGAAGATAGTTTATATTGAAATGATAATCAGATAGAGAAATGATAATTAGATAGACAGTTATAGAATGATAGTTGAATATATCACATTATTTTTTGCATGCATTATGATGAAATGACAGATGATAGATGAAAGTAACATTTTAATTTTTGATAGATGTTAGATGATAAATATATAGATAGTTGTATAATGATAGTTGAATATATCATTTGGTTTGTTGCATGCATTATGTTGAAATGATATATGATAGATGAATATAGCATTTCCATTTTTGATAGTTGTTACATGATAATTAGATAGATAGTTATATAATGATAGTTGAATATATCATGATTTGTTGCATGCATTATGTTGAAGTGATAGATGACGGATTAATATAGCATTTCAATTTTTGGTAGATGTTAGGTGATAATTAGATAGATAGTTATACAATGATAGTTGAATATATCATTTGATTTGTTGCATGCATTATGTTGAAATGATAGATGATAATATAACATTTCAATTTTTGATAGATGTTAGTTGATAACTAGAAAGACAGCTACAGGATGATAGTTAAATATATCATTTGATTTATATATGCATTTAAAATGAAGAACGATTGGGGAATACAACATTTCAATTTTTGAATTGCAAAAGCATGCATTGAAAATGAGCAATGATAGACAAATATAGCATTTAAAAAAGAATTATATATGAATATAGCTATAGAATATTTCAAAAACATATGCATGCTTAAAAAAATGATAGATGAAAATAGCATTATAGTTTGCTAAATACAAGAGCATTCATTGATAGATTTATGTATAGGAATCTAAAGGTAAAAAAAAAAAAAAAAAAAAACACAAGAAGAAGAAGAAGAAGAAAAAACAAATCAAGGAAAATATCTCACGAAAAATTTAGTATAGGTGCAGTTTGCTTCCGCCGATAAAATTTTTAAAGAAAAAAAGGAAAGGGAGGTTTTCATGCAAATCAGCTGAATTATATAAAACAAACCCCCTTTGAACAATTCATACTTGTGTTTTTCAATGAATTGTTAACAAAATCTGCTTTTAAAAAATTATCGACAACAGTAGATGATATCGTTGACACATTTTCTATTGATGAAGGAGCTTTTGAGGTTGGGAATTTTCTTTAAAATCAAACCTGAAGACATCTCAATTCTTTTCAGCTTGCCTTTGTTTAGAAATATTCTTTTTTCATTACCTAAAATGAGTTTACAAAGCATTCCAGATAATTGTAAAGTTTTTGTACTTAGACATTTTGGTAAAATATAACATATCAAAAAGGCCACACAGTTTCAAAAATAAAAAAATTATTGCAAACATATTGTTGTGATAGCCAGATAGTGCCAAGCAATCGAATACAAACATCAATCTGAGTATACTAACCTACTTCAGCTGGACAGTTATAACAGTCCGTCCTCACAATTGCCGATAAATACCATCAGTAAATATAGAGGAAAAATTACCATCTACATTAATACCTCTCTGGCCTCCAACTCATCTCCTAAAGCTCAAAGCATCCAAACTAATCTGTAATATACTTGATCTGACTCGAGCATTATAATAAAATAACACTCGAGTTAGTCTAGAAAACGAGCATGAGCACACCCAACTGGATTTTAAATTTGTAGATTTTTTTTTTGAAAATCAAGAGTATCTGGTAAGACCACGCCGCAAATAAACATGCACTTACCTTACGACTACCAAACATTTCATATGAAATTCTCTGGTATTATAATAATATCTAGGGGTCAAAGTAAAATATGGATATAGCTATAATGCTTGCATCTCACATTTCAGTATAGTTGGGCACAACTAAGTCCGTACGACGCTTATTGGAGAACAGATTCCATATAAAAACTAGGCTACCAGGGTACCGCCCTTTATGATGTACCTCTAGATAAAATAACACCAAGGTCGAACATATCGACCATTGCCAACACAAGACCGACCTACCTTTTACTGGATAGTACCAAATATGATCACCTCTCCATTAATGGGCCTCGAAGCATATAAATGAGAGATAACAGCGACTCTTGATATGGATAATCATACCCTACTTGGGAGCGACCAACTTAGCCCTGCTACATCTCCTCTTTTTTAGTCATTCTCGGTTGATGAGGCTTGATTCTACGTTTTACCTTTTATATAGCCCTTCCCACTTGGAATGCTAATACCGCCGTCGAGGCAACAATGCAGTATCGGCATTCATCCATACAAGTTCATTTCGGGATTGAATGAAACACTTGAGAGTTCAGCCTCCAAATTTCATTACCTTCAAGATATCTTCACTTCGAAACTCATTCATTGGATTGAAGTGGTTTTCGGATAACATACCCGATCCCGATCTCTTCCAAACAACTTTTCGATAATTCCCGATAAATTTAACCTCAATTCTTTAGGAAATAAACAATCAAAGATAGAGATCATCTCCTAAACGTTAGTGGATGGTTTTTCTTACCACTGTCCTAGGCGAACGAAATGAGATTTATATGCATAGTACAACATCATCGGAGATGACTATGCCATATAACACGTGTTTATCCTAGATATTTCTAAAGTTATGTTTGGGTCCATTTTTGATAGTCAGTTACTTAAGTATCAACAACATACATTTAAATAAAGGATTTATTTCATATAGAAAAACAAACATTTGTTCAGCTTATAAGCAATCACTAGCCTCCTTTTATAAATCTTTCATAAATAAAGCCATTTGTAAACTACTTGTATAAGAATACTTTTACAAAGATATATCCACCGATTCCTGTATTTTCAAAACATAGAAAATATCCATATACTTATCTCAACGGTATAAGTATATTTACAAACTTAGAAAGATTCCCTTTTTATTTGATTCAAATATCATTCATAAACTCCTTATAATTCTCTAAAACATTTGTAATACATTTTATAAATCTTCTGGACCATTTATAAAATTATTTTGTATATTTTAATCGCTCATAAATTCTTTTTGTGCATTTCTAAAATCATTTATAAAGCCTTTATAAATCCGTAAAACAATTTATAAAACTCCTTTTATAAATCTATTAACCCATTTCTAAAATTTGTTTATAGATATTTAACCATTTTTAAAATCTTTCACCTTATAATTAACCTTCCCTTAAGTCTTCAAAACATTTTTATAAACTCCTTTATAAAATTCAAATCTTCCAAATTTATTCATGGGTCTCGGAAACATTTACAAATAATTAAAAATCTTTTACTTCAAAAAATCATTATATAATAGTAATAATTATCAATAAACATTAAATAAGTTAAAATTATTCACTTTAAAACATCTTAAAAATAATAATTAATAATATCAAAATATTGTTAAACAATTTTCATAATTAACCTTTACGATTTTTATAAATAATAATAATAATTTATTTTCAAACCTTATTAATAATCCTTATTATAAATTTCAAGCCATAATTATTCTTGAAATAATTAACCTTTCCAAAATATTACATTTTGATAAATTCTATAAACAATATTAACTATAAACAAATAACTTTAAAATAATACTAGTATAATTAAATCAAAATTAATGAAAATCGCTTGGGTTTATCATTTCAGCCCATAACGATTTTCTCCTATTTTACAAGATCGTTCGGGTATGTATCATATCAACCCATAAGGAATTCTAATCTAACAAGGAACTTGCAGTGTGAGAACAAATATGATAAAAATATAACATATCAACAACATGCATATATCATTAATACCAAATTAAATTATAATAAAATGACAAGTTATGGCATCGTATGTCACAGATGAATAGTTACAGATAATAGCATGTCATATATAGCAATTTAATAACTAGAAATAGCATATTACAACTATCGTTTCAAGTGAAATCAAATTTACTAACTATAAGAATGTTAATCGTGAGTGATTGCTTACCTTTCGATGCTAGAGAAACAAGGAGGTGATACAAACATACACATAGATACGGACATGAATTAGCGGGACAACGACAAGCTAGGAATTTGCTCCGATAATTTTGATATTGAGAGAGTAAGTCAAGATAGACTAAAGATCGATGAAGCAATATATATGTTATACATAGCTTTTTCTAAAAAAATCATTTTAAAAACATATATTTTAAAATAAATTCTCTATATATATTTCAAATCAAAATTTAAATTTAAACACATATGTTTTAATAAAATCTTTATATATATAAACTAAAATGAATATTTAATTTCTACATATATATTAAAATAAGATTTTATATTAAAAACAATGGTTTATTAAAACATATCTATTAATATCTACATTATTTAAAACACAATATGTAAAATCAATATATATTAATATATATATATATATATATATATATATTTATACAAATATATTTCATGTAAGTTTTTTTTACTACTTTTCCAATATGAAAGAGTGTAGGTGAGCAGGTAAAATGCAACTTAAAAACTTATATTTATACCAATATATATATATATATATCCATCTCTTACTTTAAATCTAAGAATAGAGGAACAGGCAACAACTTTAAAAATACAATATACATAACATTCTTTTCTATTTCACTGTATACTTATGTACATACGCAATAACTAACAATTATTATAATCTTTACAAAACAAAGTGAAAAAATGTAAAAAATAAAATGAATATAAAACAAAAATGGCAAATCGTATATATATATAAAACATACTTGGTTATTATTATTATTACAAAGTATATACAGCACCCAAAGTAAAATTGAAAGCTTCAGCAATTTATATATATTTATAGACTTACATATTATGTGTATATATATTTATAAACAACTAGATTCCATAATTTATATCTTATTTTGTAGTACAACAGATCTTATAAAAATATATACAGGCTTGCAATTTGAAATATATATATTATTATTTTCTTTCACAGCAAACCAAACACACATATTATATATATATATAACTTGTATAAATTTATATATATAAACAATAGATTTGTATATTACTGATATACTTATATAATCTAACAGACCACACATATAAACTAATATAACTTATATATTTGAGAACTACTTTATATATACAAAACATATATCCGTATATAATTTAATATACTATTACATAACTTTATATATATATATATACACATTAATTAAAAGAAAACGCAGGCTATATACAATTATGCCTCAACATATATTCAAACCAAAATACATGCAGACTTAATACATACATATATATATATACCATACCCTTAACATATACTTTCCTTTATAATAAAAATAATGTATATACCTTTATATAAAAGAGGGTGCTTGTTAGGAAAAAGAAAGAGGGAAGCAGCAGAGGTAGACAGAGGCGAGGGTTGCATAGGTGGATGAGGCGCTTACATGTGGCTAGGGGTTTGGAAGAGGCAGCAAGGCTTGGCCTAGGGTGAGCACGGAGGCAGGGTTAGTTGCGATCGGTGAGTGGTGGGTTCGGTGCAAGGGTTGGAGGAGGTGTCAGAGTGTTGGATCTGGTTGGCGAGGCAGTCTAGGATGTGGGTGGCTGTGCTGAGGTGGGTGTGGAAGGACGTTGGAGGTGTTCAACATGGGGAAGATGAGCAGGAAAAATGGTGGCCGAACATCGAAAGATGTGGAAGGGTGGTGCTGCTTGCATGATAGATGGCGATGGATGAGGTGGTTAAGCACTGAGTTGAGGTGGCGATTTGTGGGTCGCTGGCTTCAGGTCAAGAGGTGCTCAGTTGAGAGAGAGAGAGGGATGGCGGTGGGTCTCAGGCTGCTGGAGGGTGAAGAAAAGGCACTACGGGTGTGAGGCAGAGATGTTCGTGTGGAGGATGGTTGCCGCAAGGTGGGGTGGAGCTTTGGCTGCTTGCGGCCATGGCGAGCATGTGGTGGAGACGAACATCAAATATACAAGTGAAACAAGGTGGAAGATAAAGCAGGCTACAAGAAGAAAGCTTTATATATTTTACTTTGAAATAAATAATGACCCGAAATGAATTGAAAACGTTGAACGCACATTGTGATGCCCCACCTCTATACTCACACTAGCCAAGGACACTACGGAGTAATGTCATCGACTAACACGAAGAATAAGGCTGTTGAGGAGCGACCATCTGTGTAATCGCTTCATGCGAGTATCGATATGTCAGATAGTATAATATGCATTTCATTTCAAGAGGAAATCCGACATACCAAATGTAAACACAAGGCTACTATGCAGTGGCTATGTGGTCTTTGGAAAAAATATAAAATGAGCATAACATAAATCAGTCATAGATATTCATATCACAGAGGCAGAAGCAGACATGAATAAAACATATAGAAGTGTACATCAAAGTAGTGATCATGCAAGATCCACTACATTACAAAAGAATAGATACAAGTGCTAGACAAAAGAATATGTATACATTAAGGAGTCTCTATCTTGAACGTATAATAACAATAACTACTAAGCTAAAGTAGTTAGCCAAAAATCAGATGATGGACCCAGATAAGAAGTCAAGCAGAAGCACCTAAAATACCTCGGTCCGACCCGAGTATTATTTAAGAAGAAAATAATAAATGGATCAGTCTAGCTATAAATATCATACAAAACGAGATAGGATAAGAGATATGACAAAAATGTATGATAACAATAATGCCATACTGTGACAAGTATACATTAAATAACAACAAATATCATACAATATATAGAATCTTCTCAAACACCAAAAAGATTGTCATATTCTTTATTTTATTCACCAAACCACAAACATTGAAATACATACCAATGTCAATCATAAAAAAATTGGCGAAACACAAACTCCAAAAATCACCAATAAAATTGTTGAAACACAAACTCCAGAAATCATCAATTAGAAAACCGAAAATCACAAAGGGGGTGGCCTATCACAAACGGGAGCATGAAAACTAACCAACACGTGCATCACAAACGGAACGCTATTCCACGGTCGTCAACCATAGAGCTGGTGCAACGACGTAGTACAATAATGGTTTCAATTAGATTTCTCGAACGAATGAGGTAAAGGTTCGTATATACTAATAGATTGCAAAACGGTTTTAAAAGCGAACTTGATACTGGAAGTCAATGTTAAAATCGTTTTGATGAAAGAGTTTGAAGATTTACTATTTGTATAGAAACCTTTGTATTTTAAAGTGACAAATCACAGAAAAAGATTGTAAAAACAATTGATCACCAAAAATTCACGTTCGAAGACGTGAATCAAATCCAAAGAAATCGATACCAAATCCATCAAAATGGATATTCCTAAAAATCCAGAAAAAGAAGTCATCAAAGTCGATAAAAGTGATAACAACTAATAAGATCAACAAAAATCGATAAACATTGGAAATTCATTCAAGAAATAGGCAAATAGGCAGAATTGAACAGTTCCAGACGTCTGGGGGTTCATCTTGACGTCTGGATTTGTGTTTTGGAAATATTCCAGAAAACCTTTCAGACGTCTGAACTCAAACTAGGCGTTTGAGAACTAACCAGACGTTCGAACCATAAATTCAGACGTCTCGAATTTATCTCTGCCCTTTATATTTTTCTACCGTATTTTTTTTCATCTGCTGCCCTAACCATACATCTGAACCTTACAACCAAATGTCTGGTTGCCTGTTTTGGGCAACAATTTGCCTAGGCCAATGATGGTCAAAATGATTCGTAAGCGATCGAACGAGCGACGGAGGTTAGAGATTAATGCCAAGCGACAACCCAGCCTTATAGGCTCTTCGATACACCCAAAATAACATGTCCAAATATCCAAGATAGAATCTTTAAAGATTTTAACTTTAAAATACTAAAATTTGAAAAATTCACCAAATCAATTCAAATAAAAAACATTTGAACATGAATAAATGTTAGGAGTTCACCCCTAACAATTAATAAAAGCTATAGAAGTAGATGTGAATTCAAAAAATCAACTTTAAACCCAAATATAGAAATGAGGGGCTCTTAAAAAAGCAAAGATTGGTTTCTCCTTAACAATACCTTTAGAATCTTCAATCTATTATCAAAGGTTAAATTTTTTTCCTAAGTTAGGTTATAAGAGTTTTTGAAAATTGAAGAGAATGGAGAAGATGAAGAGGATACTTACCTAAGCTTCTCTTTGATTTTAGAGCAATAACTTGAATTTCCTGGCAAAACTAGGGTTTAGGTATTCTAATTTCCTATCTCTTCCCCTATTTTTTCTTTTAGCTTGAGTGTTAGAAAATAATAGAATGAGTAAAGAGGGGTTGGATGAAGAGTTAGGGTATTAGATGAGTTTAAGGGCTTAAACCCAAAACCAAAGCCCAAGGGAAAAATAGAAAAATTCAACGCAACTCCAAAATATATCGATATTTATACTCAAAAAAGTCGCAAACGCCATTTTGGACTCAATGAAAGTGGTCTCGAGTCCAAAATCGACTATTTACAAAAAGTAGCATTTCGGACTTTAATTCGACTAACGATGCTATATTTAAATAAAACATTTAAATATACAATCGTAAAATATGCGAGTTGTTACGAACTCCCCTCCTTAATGAAATTACGCCCTCTCAATTCTTAAGAAGAAAATAAAGAGTGCAACCATAAAAGCATATCAACACAAAGAAAATTTAAAGTAAGAAGTTCACCTTAAAGAGCATGAGAGAGTAAGTCCGGATGTGTTCGCTCGATGAACTCTTAGGATTCCTAGGAGAAATCCTTAGGATTTGCGGACCATTGAACTTTTACGAGAGGAACATATTTATTTCGAAGGCGTTTAATCTCCGCAGCAATGATACGAATAGGATGTTGCTCATAAGTCAAATTAGGAGAAACTTCAATTTCTTCAATAACACCAGGCTCAAGAATAGAATCGGAATCCCTAAGGCTTTTCTGTAGATGAGAGATGTGGAAAACATCATGAGTAGCAGAAAATTGAGCCGGTAATAAAAGGCGATAAGCCACGGAACCAATACGTTCGGTGATGGGAAATGGGCCAAAATATCGAGGCGCTAATTTTCCCGATCGGCTGAAATGTACAACACCCTTCATAGGTGAAACACGGATAAACACCAAATCTCCTTCAGAAAATTCTAAATTCCTTTATCGGTTATCAGCATAGGATTTTTGTCTACTCTGAGCTTCTTTCATCCTATGACTAATAGGATCAATCTTTTATGTGGAATAACGAATAAAATCTGGGCCTAAATCCAGCTTCTCACCGGCCTCAAGCCAGCAAGAAGGAGATCGGCATGACCTTCCATAAAGTGCCTCAAAAGGTGCCATACCAATACTAGATTGGAAACTATTATTATAGAAAAACTCAACAAGAGAAATATGATCTTCCCAACTTCCACCAAAATCAAGAACACATGCACGAAGAAGATCTTCAAGGGTTTGATTCACACGCTCGGTTTGTCCATCGGACTGAGGATGATAAGAGGTGCTATAATCAAGCTTCGTTCCCAAAGCTTTTTGAAGACTCTTCCAAAATCCACTAGTAAATAATGGATCATGATCACTAACGATAGAAGTAGGAACTCCATGCAATTTAACAATTTCTCTAATACAGAGTTTGGCCGAAAAAAGGTACCGTCCGATCAGACTGAACGGGAATAAAATGGGCGGATTTGGTAAGTCTATCAACAATCACACACAAACTATCATGAACCGAAAGAGGAAGGGGAAGTCCATCAATAAAGTCCATGGAGACTTGATGCCACTTCCAAACAGGAATATCCAAAGGTTGCAACAATCCACCGGACCTTTGATGCTTGGCATTAATGAGTTGGCAAGTCATGCAACGCTTAATGAAGTTAGCAATATCATATTACATTCCATCCCAGTAATAAAGTCGCTTCATATCCGCGTACATTTTACTACTACCGGGATGAATGGTAAATTTAGAACGATGAGAATCTTGTAAAATGTCTTTACGAAGATCACTAATATTTGGTATGATAAGTCTACCAAATTTTCGAATGCCGCCACGAGCATCAATTTCAAAGTCTTTTAAACCATCAATATTTCTAACCCTACAGCTTTGGCTAAGATGAGCCAATTCAGGATCATGCTTTTGAGCATCAAGAATGCAGTCTAAAAGAGACGGATGAGAGGCTACATAAAACAAGAGATGAATATGAACCGTATTCACAATCTCGAATCTCCTAAGTGGACAAAGTCTCGAGATCATTCCATTCAGATATCATTATAGAAACAACCTTTTGTTGCTTACGATTCAGTGCATCGACAACACGATTTCCGTTTCCAAGAGTATAAAAAATATCAAGATCATACGATGCAAGGAATTCGAGCCAACGTTGTAGATGCAAATTAAGTTCCTTTTGAGAAAATAAATACTTCAAAGATTTATGATCGATGCAGAGAACAAATTTCTCTTCCAAAAGATAACAACGCCAAATTCTAAGGGCGAAAACAATAGACGTGAGCTCTAAATCATGAGTGACATATCTAGTCTCGATAGGCTTTAATTGCCTAGAAGCATAAGAGATGATACGTTCCCTTTGCATGGGAATGACAACCAAACCAACACGACTAGCATAGGTATAAAAAATAAAGTCTTGGTTCCCTTCGGTAATCACAAGAATAGGAGCATCGAAAAGGAGTTCTTTTAATTTCTGGAAAGCAGGTTCACATTTGTTTGACCAAATGTATTTAACTCCCTTCTTTGTCAAACAAGTAAGAGGCACGAAAATTTTAGAAAAGTCTTTTATAAACTGACGGAAATAATCCGCCAATCCAAGAAAGCTATGAATTTCTGACACACTCTTCGGTTTCTTTCAATTTTGAATCGCTTCGATCTTTGAAGGATTCACGGAAATTTCGGATTCAGAAATAATATGTCCTAAAAATTTCACACGAGATTGCAAAAAGTGGCACTTAGAAAATTTTGCTTTCAATTGATTGCTCCTAAGAGTTTCCAACACAATTTGAAGATATTTTTCATGCTCTTCCTCGGTTTTAGAATAAACAAGAATATCATCTATAAAGATGAGGACAAATTGATTGAGGAAGTCTTTGAAAAATCGATTTATAAGGTCGACGAAATAAGCTGGAGCATTCGTTAAACCAAATGGCATAAAAAGTCATTCATAAGATCCAATACGAGTACGGAACGATGTCAAAGGAATGCTATCCTCTGCACTACGAAGCTGATGAAAACCGGTTGCTAAGTCTAACTATGAAAAGACTCTAGCTCCGCTAAGTTGATTGAATAAATCATCAGTCCGAGGTAAAGGATATTTATTCTTGATGGTGAGATCATTAAGCTCGCGGTAGTCAATGGAAAGCCTAAGTGTACCATCAGATTTCTTCACAAAAATAGCTGAAGCTCCCCAAGGAGAGGAACTAAAACGAATAAATTGCTTCGCTTTCAATTAGATAACTATTTATGCATCTTCTCATTTTCCTTATTAGACGTACGATAAGGCAGACAAGTGATAGGTAGAGTCTAGGGATTAGATTGATTCTGAACTTAATTGCTCGCTTAGGTGGTAATCTTAAAACGGGCCCAAATATTTCGAAAAATTCACAAACAATGTGAATGAGGGAAATGATATCTTCCTCATCATCATTATCGTCATCACAAGGATTTAGAGAATATAAGGATGCTACCTAATTGGAATGTGAATCTTTAAGAACAATAGAAATCTACTTAACAGATTGAGGATGTCGAAGATGAATATTCCTCTCAGGACATAGGATGTGGGATTCATATTGGTTAAGCCAATCGATTCGCAAAGTCATTTCGAAGCCTAAGTAACGCATAACATGCAAATAGGCTCGGAAAGAATAATCATATAAAATAATCTTGACATCTTTGCAAAGAAAACTGAGTGTTGACATTTAAAGACAAAGTATCAATAAGTTCTTTTGATATAAAAGAGTGAGATGCACCCGTATCAAAAAGAACTTGAATAGGATGATCACGAAACGTAATAATGCCATCAAGGATAGAATGAGAAATACCTTGACCAAGAGAAGTTTTACTAGAAGCTTGCACAACATTTAGCTTTCCCTCCTTCTTGCTTGGAAATTTGGGACATGAAGATAAGAGATGACCCGAAATTTTGCAATAACGACAAAAGAGAGGTTTCGGGGATCTATTGGCATAATGGTCCTTAGAACCACAATTGTAGAATTTCCCACAACTAGAGGTAGGAGTCTTTGCTATAGAAGTTGCTTGCTTTCCTTTCTTGTTGTGATTAGGGCCTTTGAACTTAATAGGCCTCTTCTTGTTGATGTTGAAGTTCTGTTTGGCACCCACAACTTCAACATTGCTTTCTTTATCGACCTCTTCAAGTCGAAGAGTGATATCAACAAGCTGATCAAAAGAAACTTCTAATTTCAGATTTAAAGGCTTTTTGAGGTTCTTGTTCCACCCATAGACAAACCTCTGATTTTTCTTCAATGGGGTGTTAATATACTCGACCCCACATTTAGAGAGAGATTCAAAAGATGCGACGAAATCCGTCCAGAAGATTCACCTTGAAGAAGGTTAATGAAGCGCCGGGCCAAAGTTACTTTTTCAACTTCCGACCTAAACTTCAACTCAAACTTTTCTCGAAATTTCTCAAGTAAAATCCGCTTCGATAATCTCGAAAATCAAAAGCTCATACCAATCTAATGCCCTCTCTTGGAGCATGTTAGAAGTCACTTGGACTCGATGGAGATTAAAAAGATTCATGCGAGAAAAGATGCGGTCGCATGATCTAATCCAAGCTTGGATTTTTACAACACTTTTGGATCCCCTGAATGGCCTTCCACCCAAATCAGTATAATCTCTGCATAAGTGTGCAAACCCAGATCTAGGATGAGTAAGCTCTGGAATGGGTCCAACAGATTGAGCCTTCTTTACAAGATCTAAAAGCTGCTGGGCAGACATAAATACTCCATTCTGAGGAGTAGCACTAGACTGACCGGTGTTGGGACGGCCTGGTCGAACCATTTCTCTTGATTAAGAAAGAAAGAAAGAAAGAAGAAGAAAAAGTTATTCTTAGAATGAATATCAAACAATCATGATTAATAAAATAAGGCGTCATAAAGGAAAAATAGGATAAAACAGGTCTAATGACTCAAATTAAATCCTAAGTCACGATTCCTAAGAAAGACTTAGGACGATGATCCTTGCTATAATATTTTATGTTGTTCCAAAGTTTGGCTCCGATACCAAGCTATGACGCCCCATCTCTATACTCACACTAGCCAAGAACACTACGGAGTAATGCCGTCGACAAGCATGAAGAATAAGGCAGTTGAGGAGCGACCATCTGTGTAATTGCTTCATGCGAGTACAGATATGTCAGATAGTATTATATGCATTTCGTTTCAAGAGGAAATCCGACATACCAAATATAAACACAAGGCTACTACATAGTGGCTATGTGGTCTTTGGAAACAAATAAAAATGAGCATAACATAAATCGGTCACAAATATTCATATCATAAAGGAGAAAGCAGATATGAATAAAACACATAGAAGTGTACATCAAAGTAGTGTTCATGCAAGATCCACTGCATCACAAAAGAACAGGTACAAGTGCTAGATAAAAGAATATGTATACATCAAGGAGTCTCTATCTCGAATGTATAATAACAAAAACTACTAAGCAAATGTAGTTAGTCAAAAATCAGATGATGGACCCATATAAGAAGTCAAGCGGAAGCACCTAAAATACCTCAGCCTGACCAAGTATTATTTAAGAAGAAAATAATAAACGGATCAATCTAGCTATAAATATCAGATAAAATGAGATAGGATAAGAGATATGACAAAAACGTATGATAATAATAATGCCATACTGTGACAAGTATACATTAAATAACAACAAGAATCATACAATATCTTGAATCTTCTTAAACACCAACAAGGATGTCATATTCTTTATTTTATTCACCAAACCATAAACATTGACATACATACGAATGCCAGCCATATAAAAAATTGGTGAAGCACAAATTCCAGAAATCAATAATTAGAAATCCTGAAATCACGAAGGGGGAGGCCTATCACAAACGGGAGCATGAAAACTCACCAATATGTGCATCACAAACGGAACGCTATTCCATAGTCGCTAACCATAGAGCAGGTGCAACGATGTTGTACAATAACGGTATTCCCGAGGGACCTGAAACTCCAATAATTCAAAAACATCGACTTAGTACAATAACGGTATGCCCTGAACATGAAACTCCAAAAATTCGGAACAACGACGTCGTACAATGACAGCACGCCCGATGCACCTGATAAGCCAGGAATCGATGTAGTACAATAATGATATATTCGATGATCCTGAATAAGCCAGAACAACGACATAGTACAATAACGGTACATCCGATGAACCGAACTCCATAAAAGAACATGGGTCGCTAACCCATAAAAATGAGTCGGACTCAAAAGAACTTGTAACGATCCGATTTTTTCGACGCCCGAAAATCGACATCAATACGTCCACTGTATTAAATGCCGAACAATCGAATGTGCAAAAACCAAACCATTAGCGTATAAGAAGAAGGAGGTAGAAGAAGAAATCGGAAACAATACCATAATCTCACAATCGCAATGGAATAAATACAATATATAACAACAGCTTTAAAACACAAAGAGATCTGTATTGATTTATACATTACATCATCATAGTACAACTCAAATCAACAACATAATCAATAGCCAAATACTGGATAGTTATAATAACTTGTCCCCACAAAGCTGACTATACACAACTTATAATACACATCGGAATATCCATCAAGTACATGTAATACATCGTGCCATCCAGCTCATCTCCTGAACTCCACAGCATCCTATCCTGTATTCTATAATACTTGATCTGACCCGAGCATTATAGTTAAATAACACCCGAGTCAGTCTGGAAAATCAACATGAGAAAACACACTCAATTGGTTATTAAAGCTTTCAAAATCCTTTTGAAATCAAAGGTATCTCGTAAGACCACGCCACAAATAAACATGTCGGGATTTTACCTTACGATAACCAAAACATTTCTTATCAAATCCTCTGATATTATAATAGTGTCTATGTACAAACACTTATTCAAATAGCTGAAATTGTTACATTCATCAAATTCCAGCAATACTAGGTTCTACAAACAAAACTGTAAAGGTATGTAGGGAGAATGGATTTCCATCAATGGCAGGGTCACTAGGGTACCGCCCATCATAGTACGTGGTCTAGATCACTGTACCGAGGATCCACCGTGATCCTCTGCATCACAAGACCGGAGCTACCCCTTACTCCTTACTGGATAGTCCGAATAAGATCACCCCACGGTTGGGATCAACAACCGCCTACACTGCCGATGAAAAAGTGAACTCTAGATAGGGATGACCGATGACCTTATCCTAATTGGTTGCGAGCCACTTAGCCTTGTGTGCACCTCTCCTATTTTAGCCATTTCCAGTTGATGAGGCTCGAGGCTATACGTTACCTTTTTAGCACACATTCACTTAGAATGCTCACCTCCTCCAGACGATGTTCTGATAGCATTCGTCCATACAAGTCCGTTACGGGTTCGAACGGAACCGAAGGCAGTACTCCTACTACATCCATTTTGGAATCACTTTCAGGATTAGTAGCGATTAGCCCTTGCACTTCACTACTCCATCTTCGACTCTAAGCTATTGTCTTCCTCACGAAAAGTTCAAATCGGATCGAAGTGGTTTTCGAAAAATTAATCCCGATCCCGCTCTCATCGGAACAATTAGCGCATTGGCCAATATTGATGGTCGGTTATTTAACTATCAAATAACATTCACAAACAACCATCAGCCTTAATAATTTCCGAAATTATTTATTTCAAAATATCTTCGCAAGATATTTTCCCAATCTTTAATTCCTTTGAAAATATTTTCAAATCACCTTTTCTCTCGCGTAATAAGTTCCCACCCAATTTTTATATTTCCACTGAAAATCATCAAGTCTTAATACTTAGATTTTAAATAATTTAAATCACTTTATCCAAAATATGTACGTCAAAACACTTAAAATAAAATTATTTAAAAAACTTATTTAAAATACTAGTTATGAAATTTAATAATTTTTTTTATGTAAAACCCAAGCCAAAAAAAATTTAAATTTTAAAATTTATTCTATAAGATATAGATATTAGATAATTATCTTTAATTAATAATACTAGTTTAAACTTTTAAAATAATTTACTTATATAATTAACTCTATAAATATTTACTTTAAAAAATTTAAAACACTAAATAATAATTTTCTAAGATATTCTTTTAAAATCACTTTAAAACCTCTAACTTATACTTGGAAATCTTCCTTTAAAAATATACTTGGCTTTTCAGGGGAATACACTTTCCTTTCCACATCTTTGAAAATAAACCACTATTTATTTTTAAAACAAATTACCTATTCCTTTATAAATTCCCATCCTGAATTTATACTTCCAAATTATCCTCTGATAAATTTTTTACTTTATTTATAAACCTTGTTTATAAATTCCATAATCACATTCTCTTTGGAAATACTGTTTCAAATCACCTAATTTATTTTAAAATAGATTCTATAAATTTAATTTCCCATAGATTTTTTTTTTGATTTATTCAAAGTTTATTTCAAAATCTATTAGTTCAAGATTCACTTCTTAAATATGATTTGAAATCTTATTTAAAACTGAAGAAATAAATTTCATATTTTATTTCAAAATTCTCCTTTAATTTTTTTCCCCAAACTCATTCAAGTCTTGAGTTTTAAAAATATATTTCTTCATACTAATAATATTGCTTAAGTCCTTTAAATAAAATCCCCTTTTCCCACTTATTCAAAATCCGTACTTTTCCATCCTTGAATTATATAGGATTTAACATCAAACCTTTATCCCATTCCCAAATCCATTCCTTTACTATAATCATTTTACTTAAAATTTTCACTTTTTATTTCCTTTAAAGATCCAAGTTTGTATATATTTCATTTTTCTCAAATACCATTATATATATATAGATTGAACCAAGCCATAGCATTTAAAAATTTTAATTCCAAATATAATCAATAAAATCCATCACAGATTATCACATACATCACATTACTGAATGTAAAATAAATTCAACAGTTAAGGAATCCAGTTGGATCCCTCCAACCTATTACGCTGCATCCTCAGACGTTAGCACAACATAAAATACCAATCCCGCTTCAAGCGGGATATCGCGGTATAAAGGGTCATCCGCTATTATGCGGGGCGCATGGGGTCTCATCCGCTATATAATGCGGGAAATCAATCACTCTAGTATATATACTACTATATATAATATACCACATCCAGTTTGATAAATACACTTCAATTCAAGCAATCAATCCAAAAGTTTTAAATTTAAACTATTTTAAATTAACTGATAATCCAAATGTGTGAGATTAACTCACCTTTGACCTTTGTTTGCCATCCACTTCAATCTCGACTTGGTTTCATGATTTCATACCTTGCATAAACATTAGATGTTTTATTAATATTTGAACTAATTGAACCATTAATTTCCTTTTGATTTAAATAACTTATTATTTATTTTAAACTAATTTTCCTTAGATAAATTATTTTTAGTAACTAAAAAAATGAAATAGGTTAATTAACCAAATAAATCTCCATAATTTTAAAATTAAACTTTAAATAAAAATGGGTACATATGTATATTCATTTTAATGTTGTTATTATTATTATTTTTGAAACAACCTATATATACTTTAAAAATCTGCTTTTTAATAAACTCCATATAACATTTTTAAAATTCATATATTTACCCAAATCTTATATATATACCCTGTTTTTCTCAGCATATAAAACTTGAATGTATATATATTACTAAACTGCTACGGTATATATAATATTTCCTGAAAAATTTCCTGTTGTACTACATATACTCATATATATATATATATTAAACTTAAATTGACAGGAAAGAGAAAAAAGATTAAACCTCACTGATGCATGCCCTAGCAATGTCGTGCCGCTGCGCCACCCAGTAACCACGCTTCCCAAACGGCTATGATCCCCTGAGCACGTCCACATGAATCACCCCCAGATTACTCCATCAAACGATCAACGAGCGTCGACTACAGGGACCAGGCGTTTCACTACCTCATCAAAGATTGACACCCCAACCTTCTTGAAAACGAAACTAACAAGCCCAAATGCCTATAGAGACTCGTCGCAGATTCCTAGTTCGAGCCACTCAAATGACGTTGACATCGCCCCTTGCCTCTCCTCTCTAATCGGTTCCATTTCGATACTCGATGCCGTTGGAATTTTGTTTAGGAATATTTGCTTGATTTTTGCTTGAACGCTTGAAGAGGGACGTCATTTTTTTTCTCAAATGAATTTGATTTTGTAGAAGTTTGATAGGCTATTTCCTTTTAAAAGAGGAAACCTGGATTGAAATAAAAAAATGTTCGGCCATTTTAACTTTGTTGATGGGAAAGGGACATTTGGTATGAGATTAAAGAAGGCAGTAGACACGTGTTCTAAGTGCTGAAACATGTTTAAATTTGTCGATTGTACGAGGATATATATATATTGAATTTAAATTCAAATTCAAATCATCTCGATAAATGCAACTTACAATCTCGAATCCCTATCGAGGCATGTTGCTAGGCATTTATAATATTATACCCCTATTTCGAGCACAATGGAAAAGGTTTCGAGTCCAAATTCAATCGTATTGAGAGGATAGCTTTTTGAATCCAGTTTATATTTAATTTTCGATATAGATTTCAACGCGTTTATATATCGTACGACCACCCGAAAAATCCAAAAGCTATGAAAATGAAATCCAATAATAATACACTATTACAGATTCGATGGAACTGGTTTCGTCGAATTCCGAGATTGTATCTCGGAAGGCTATTTTTAAGTATCGATTTAAAAAGTATAATTTCAAAACTGAGAAAAGCATTTCTAAACTCTATTTTTAAAGTTCTATTATCTTCAATATTATCAATATAAATTAGAAGCCTTCAATTTATTTTAACAAGCTTGAAACTCCAGATTTCATATTCTATCCAATTTCCAATCATTAAATTCAAATATTAAATTATCCAATAAATATTGATATTTGAAATTCAAGTTAAACTAACTTTCAAATATTTAAAAACAATGAAATATTTCAATTTCAAATATCTAGAAATTTTGGGTTGTCACATTCCTCCCTTCTTAAAAGAATTTTGTCCCGAAAATTACTAGTCAAAAAGAATGATCCATAACCCGTTCACTATTTTCCCAATCCAAATAGTTTTTAACAACTTCCCAAAACCCAACAGTTTTAATTTTCCAAAACAATTTTTATTAAGGACACAATCACTCTTACTAACTTCCTTAACTCATCCATAACTTCCAAAGAATATTATTTACTCAACAATTCAAATTTAAATTTAAAACCAAATTTTAAGTTATCAAAATTTTCTCAATATTTTTCTAACTCCCTAAATTTTCGAAATATTTCGCCAGCGTTTCCTTTTCGTGGCTAGCTCGGTACAACAATAAAATGCCTCTACGGGCGCCTAGATTTTAAAAGAAAACGAAAAGCCAAGTGGCTAGACCAGAAAATAATCAAATTTCATACATACCTTTTTGTCGGGCCATTCATATTTATTTTCAGAAATCGAAAATCCTAATTTTCTTTTCCTTTATAACACCTGTATATCCTACTTAACAATAATATCCAACCACGGAATTCAAAATCATAATATTCACTTCTTTCAAAATTTATATAATCCGGTTAATGAATCCTACTTTCGGTTCGTCTCTGATAATCAACTGGACCTTAGATGCCTTCGCTACAAGCCTTCTGGTGATTCTCTTGTTCTTGATATGCATGGTTTGGATGCGAGTTCAAATTCTGACATGCTTGCTGATCCAACCTGGGATCGATCTTTTATCTACTCTTCTAATGACGTGGAATATGACCATTGTCTTGCTCTCCGGTTCCGCCCTTTTGCTGGTCTTTCTGGGACGGTCCCTTTGTGCTCTTCCTTGGTGTCTGGGGTTGTTGGTGATTCTCCCTCCTCGAAGGATTGCTAGTTTTTTATGCTATTTTGAGTTACTGTGACATAGCTGTCATGTACCTGTGCTGTATTTTCAGTTTATTTGGTAGTTAAGGTTCTTTTACCTTGCTTCTGTACTTCAATTTTTATTACATTCGTAATAAAAAGTGGATGGTCCACTATAAAACGGGCTGGCCTTGCCAAAAAATATATTCAATATCTATTTATTCAAGTTCGTATGATGTACACATATCATTAGTACGCAATATCCAATCTGATCGCTCACTCGATCACACAATTTCACATCCGAACTAGTATCGTCCACCCGACTTCCTAGTGCGGACTCATATTTGGTATCTTGATCAGAAACGACATTCTCCTTGCATAGTCCTAAACTATGATAGAGAATTTCAAAACCAATCAAAAATCATATCCAGGGTTCGCCGTCGAAAATCGAACGAAAAATCCTGTGACGACCCAATTTTTTTGAATATTTGAATTCGGAATATTTAATTAATTTTAAATATTTAAAAGTTAATTTTTTAACTTCAATTCAAATATCACAATTTATTGGGTAATTTAATTATTAAATTAAATAATTTGAAGTTGGGTAAAATGTTGAATCTAGAGTTTTAAGCCTGTTAAAAATAATTTAAAAGATTGTAAAATTTATATCGATAGTCCTGAGGATAATAGAAGTTTTAAAATTAAATTTAACAGTGATTTGTTTACTTTTGAATTTTTATCGTTTAAATTGAATTTAAAAATAGCCTTCCGAGGCACAGTCTCGAAATTCGACGAAACCAGTTCCGTTGGATCCGTAATATTGAATTATTATCGGATTCAAATTTTCATAGCGTTTGGAATTTTCGTGTGATCATACAATAGGTAAACGTGCTGAAATTCATATCGAAAATTCAATATAATAATTAAGTCCAAAAAGGTACCTTCTCCATACGATCGAATTTGGACTCGAAACCTTTTTCTTTGCATTCGAAATATGGGCATAACATTGTAAACGCCTAGCGGCATGCCTCGATAGGAGGTTGGAATTTTAAGCAATGATTTCGAGAAAATTTGAAATTTAAAACAATATATATTTTATTGGCTAGTCAAAGAGAATTTCACATCAGAGCTTTTACGTTTCTCTTCAAATCACTGTACACAAATCTCAGCCGACATGCAAACATCTTTTCCCTTTTCATTTCATTTCATGACCGAACTTTTCAAAAATATCAGAGGAAAAAAATATATTATACATATATGAATCACGGTCTGCATTTCTTCCTCGTATCTTTCTATTTATGCCATTCGAAAATGGCAGATCGAAGAAAAAAAACTTTATAAATAAATACCTCGACGAAGTCACTGAAGCACGTGCTCATACGCGCTGCTGATGGCGCTGAAGCCAAGCGACGTCATTCGCTGCCTAGGGTGCGATAGGAGTATGGATAATTGAGGCAGCTGGGATTTGGATTCTTTGTAAGCGTCACGCAAATAAGTGAAGCTTGGCGATGATGGGGGAGAGGCGGTGTGGGAACCATGACGTGATTTTTGGGAAGCGAAGTGTTGGGTCTAAGGCGCGTCGATCGAGATGGATGGGAAATGGGAAGCATGGCAGATCTTGAAGGAAGGACTCGCGATTTGGGGTTCAGGGCTTCTTGTTCGATGGCGAGGGGGTTTTGGTCGTGGATTGGTTGTGGTAGCGCGTGAGCGTTTGTTAACTCGGTGGTGCTCGCTGAGGTGAAGGTATAATACTTCACTCTTTTTTTTTTCTACTGGTAAGTTAGGTTTATAAAAAATATAATAATAACAATAAAGTAAAAATATTTCAGAAATAAAACTATTTCTGTTTTAGTATATATACATGAAAGAGATTTTTATTTTGGAATTTAATGAATATATGTTTGTGCAGAAATACATATACAGATTGAATTTTGAAAAGAAGAAGAGGAAATAATAATAATATAGATATATACATTTTTAACTTGCTAGTTATCTTAAATAATGAATTAGGGTAGATCTGTAGCTTAATTCAAAGGGAAATGAACTTGTTTAAAAATATATACAGGATTTTAAAATGTTATAGAATTTTATAAAAATAGATTTAAAATCTGTATAGGTTATTTTATTAGTATTTTTGTAATTTCAAAGGGAAATTAAAGGAATTTGTAAAGTTTAATTATTAGTTGAGTTATTTATTTAATGGTAATTAATTGTTTGATAAATTAAAATAGTAATAAATCATATAACTATTTATACAAGGTTAAAATTTGAAAGGAAACAAGTCGAGATTGGATTTGGATTGCAAAATCAAAGGTGGGTTAATCTCACTCTTCTAGATTTGCTATTTAAATTTAAATGGTAAAATTTAAATAATTGGTTGAATAATTGAATTGATTTGATGTGCTATATTATATATAGTAGTATATAGTATATATTGGGTGATTGATTTTTCCATATTATATAGCAGATGAGAGCCTATGCGCCGCATAATAGCGGATGATGTTATATAGATCCCATATACCGCGATATTCCACTTCGAAGTGGAATTGGTATTGTGCTAACATCTGTAGATGCAGGGAAACAGGTTGGAGGGATCCAACTGGATTCCTCAAAATTATTTAGATTGTTTAATATTCTTAGTTATGAATATTTGATATTCTGTGATGAATTATATTGATAATTGGAATATTGAATGCTATGATTTTCTTGAATATATTCCGGTACACCGAGTTATCAAAATATATAGAATTGGATTTTTGAAAAGAAAATAAAAGAGTGAAGTTTTAAGTAAAATAATTATAGGGAATTTGAATAAATTTAAGAATTAACCGGAAAAGAATAAAAGTGATTTTAAAATTCTAATAAATAAATTCCAAGCATAAAAAAGGGATTTTGAATAAACAGAGAAATAATGAATTTTAAAACTTAAGTGACATCATTAAAGGAATAAAGAATTAGTTTAAAATACTAGGTTTAAATTTATTTAAAAGAATAAAGAAGGAATTTGGAAAATCTGAAACTGGTATGTTTCAGCTAAAAGATTTTAAATGAAAATGAAGAAATAAAATCTGAAATTAATGGATTTTGAAATAAATGAGTAAGTAAAGAAATTTATTTCAAAAAGGGGTAAATTGGAAATCAATTTGGAAATTGATTTAAGTGTTTGAAATTGGAAATTTAAAGGAGAATGTGACTATGAAATTTATAAACTAGGTTTATAGAAGTGAAGTAATATATCAGTGGATATTTGAAGAATAAATTCACGATGGGAATTTATTAAAGGAATGAAAAAATTTGTTTAAAAATAAGTAGTGATTTATTTTTAAAAAATATGAAAGTGAAGCGTATTTCCCTGAATAGCCAAGTACGTTTCAAACAAATTTTAAGTATAAGTAAAAAGTTTTAAGTGGTTTAAAAAAAGTATGCTTAGAAAACTTATTATTTTTAAATGTTTAAAATCTAAAGTAAGTATTTTCTTTTAATCTATTACGGTAGTAATTTTTTAAAGGTGGCTTGGTATTACGTTTGAAAAGTTAGAAATTCAGTTTTATATTGTTCAAAGTAGTTTTATTTTTAATATTCTTAAAGTATATATATTTGAATAAGTATTAAAGAAATATTTATTTTAAATGTTTTAAAGGATATTTTATAAATAAGTGTTTTAAATTATTTTAAAAATCTAAGTTTTTGTGCTCGGTGATTTCCTTGGGAATCGAAAATATTTGGG
The DNA here is from genome assembly GCA_030765085.1 of Allium cepa. Taxonomy (NCBI): domain Eukaryota; kingdom Viridiplantae; phylum Streptophyta; class Magnoliopsida; order Asparagales; family Amaryllidaceae; genus Allium; species Allium cepa. Next base: position 597,434,673 of record CM060928.1, read on the forward strand.
GATTTTTTTCCGTGAGAGAAAATGGTTTGGAACTGTTTTCAAAAGGGATTGAAAAGTGGAAATATATCTTGCGAAGATATTTTTAGATAAATAAATAATATGGGAAATTATTTATTGTTTGATATTTGATTGTGAATGTTAATTGATAGTTAAATAACCGACAATCAATATTGGCCAATGCGTTGATCGTTTCTAAGAGACCGGGATCTTGATTTATTTTTTGAAAACCACTTCGATTCGGTTTGTACGTTTTCGTGGGAAAAACGAGTTCAGAGTCGAAGATGGAGCAGTGAAGTGCAAGGGCTAGTCGCTACTAATCCTGAGGATGATTCCAAATGGATGTAGTAGGAGTAGTATCTGCGGTTCCGTTCGAACCCGGGACAGACTTGTATGGATGAATGCTTTCAGAACATCGTCAGGTGGATGGTGAGTATTCTAAGGGATGTGTTCTAAAAAGGTAACATTTAGCCTCGATCCTCATCAACCGGGAATGACTGAAAGTTAAGGGTTATGCAGCAAGGCTAGGTGGGTAGCGCCCATTAGGGTGAGGTCATCCGTGTCTAGATGTCCCTTTTATTCGGCTTAGTGGTGCGGTTGCTGATCCCAATCATGGGGTGATCTTACTCAGGATTATCCAGTAAGGGGTAGTCCCGGTCTTGTGTTGCAGGGGATTGGGACTAATCCTCGGTACGGTGATATAGGCCACGTACCGTGACAGGTGGTACCCCAGTGCCCAGTCATTAGTTGGAAATCCATTCTCCCTACGTGCCTTTTACGGTTTTGTTTGTATTACCCACGATTGTGGCTAGTAGCTGGAATTTAATAAATGTAACAATTTCGGCTATTTGAATAAGTATTTGTATATAAACCATATTATAATATCAGAGGATTTTAATAAGAAATGTTTTGGCTATCGTAAGGTAGAAACCCGACATGTTTATTTGTGGCGTGGTCTTACCAGATGCTTTTAATTTTCAAAGGATTTTGAAACTTTAATAGTCAATTTGTAACGACTTGGAAATTTCGATCTCGAAATTTCCAGATAGTTAGAGAAAAGAAGAAAAGATAGAAACGGAACACAACACAGAAAACCTCACATTCGCAGCGGATCAAAATATAATATATCACATAAATAATAGTTATACAAAGGAAACTGTACTTGTCAAATTACAGTTTAATATACATATATCAGAGTTACAATAGATTTATAATCACAGAACAGATAAATCAATCTGTTTCAGATACTGTAATATATCATATCTGAAGCTCTCCATACGTTACAGCACTCCAGCTCGCCTCCTGAGCTCCAGAATGTCCTTACCTGAAAATCTGTAATACTCGGTCTGACCCGAGCATTACATCAAAGTAACACCCATGTCAGGCTGGAAACCAGCGTGAGTAAACTCATCTAACATGGAATACAAAAGCATACAACTTATATAAACCTGGGGTACCAAAACTTAGATTTAAATGGTCCAATTTACTTAAAAAATTCCATTTCACTTCATCCCATTAATTCCACACATCAAATTATAAAGAATCGAAGTGGTTTCGGGTATTCACCATACCCGACTCCGGACTCTTCGAATCCAATGTCATCTAAGACCAAGTTATCCAATTAAATACAATTCAACTTAAATACCAGATAACATTTTTACACTTCAATTCATAGTTGATAGATAATCATATTATCACCATCTATCCCATATATCATATTACAAAGCAATTCATATCAGAGATATCAACCAGTCTAAAGCACTCATCATCATTCAATCCTTAATATACAAGATTTATCACTTCCTTACTTACATTAATTCATGATCCTCAAATTATTTTCACTAGTTAATTATCTTTAAATTTCATATAACAATTAACTTTTAACTTAATTACATTTATTAATCAATCTTGATTAATCACAATCAGAAATTAACTTTTCTTAATTACTTCATCAATTAAACCAACTCCTTGATTAATTATAAATTAATCCTTCAATTACACTGTGTACTCACTACTTAATTCCTCCCATCAAGTAAATATCCTTTAATTACTAACCATCAAGTAATTTCCTTAAATTAATTACATCTGGTAATTATCCACTAATTACTCACTAAGTAATTATAGCTCATTAATTACCTTAAGTAATTATACTTAACTCAACCTCAAATGATGACTTTAATTAATTAAACTGAATTAATTAACCAAAATTAACCACATCCAATTAATACCGAGTAATCAGTTCTTTTAATTACTCATTAAGTGATTTACATTAAGTAATTAACCTCTTAATTACTTATTACTCAATTATTTATTAATCGATTAATCTTGATTAATTCATCTTTAATTACTTAATTTAATTAATTCTTAGTTACACTAGATTGCTTAGTTTATCAATCTTTAATCATTAATTAAAAATCTTCATTATCTAATACATGAACTTAATTACAAATTAAATAACCCTTAAATTAATTAATTTTTTATCCTTAATCATTTATACATCAAGTAAATTAATTGCCCTTAATTAATTTCTTAATTAATCCTTTATAATTGATTATACTTATTAATTATACTTAATTTCCTTGAATTAATCTAATTACATTACCAAGTTTATTTAAATAAACTTTTCTAGAAATTATAAATATTGAAATTCCTAAACCCAAAATACTTCTGTCCTCAAATCTTAAATAAATTTTCAACTTGGATTAACCCTTAATCATTTTATTGAAAAAGTAGATAAATTGTTACTACTGGAACAAAACTTTATCTTAACTTGTTACTTTTCAATAGCCTGCTATATCAAACCCGAGCCATCACTCAAAATTCCGGAGTTAACCTTCGAGTTTCCCCTCAAAACCCAAGATACTCAACAACTTCGAGTTCAACAATCCAAACCCCTTGAGTCGCCCCGTGCAAATCTTTATCTTCCTCAAACCAAAACCACCCACTGACACGAACGTGAACTCATGTACGTGCACAGCAAATACACCCCTCTCCGATCAACTTTTCGATCATCAACTCAGTGCTCATCATCTTGCCGACCCATACATACACCCAGATTGATGATTTCAATAATCGAACGAAATCGAGCCACTCGTTCCAAAAAAATTGAAACCATCACATCGAAAATCCTCCAATCGCCGTCGAACCCTCTCTTAAGAACCCATGCCACCACGACTATAACTCCCTCATCGATATACGAAGAATTCCCCTTGATCTAATTGAGCTCGAAACACTCAAGACAGAGAAATTGTTCGAGAACTCAAACGTACCCAATTGGTTAAGCAAACCCTAAATCATCATTCACTGACCACCATGAGTGATTATATGTTTTCCCACTAATTTTCCATTGGTCAACGATTGACGAGCCACCATATATTCCAAGCCCAATGCCACAGAATCACGAGATCGCTAGCATTCGACCAAAGTTCCAATTCTGATCAACTCATAATATCCCCCAATTCGCAAACTTTAAAATCATAAAATTCATTCCAAAAATCATGGTTTTGAAGCTTGAACTCAAACATGCATTCATAACCAGGAATTTTAATACTTAAATTTTCAGATTTGAAATGTTCACTGCAGTAAAATTCAACTAAAAAGAATTATTCAATAAATATACTAGAAATCCTTTTTGAAATTTGTATTACATTGCCATAGACATTTTCCATTTAGGGATTGAATTCTAAAATCATCTAGGCAGGATGGTTTAAATTTTGATCAGTTTTTTCTTTATTTTTTTTAATTTTATTTTTGGAAACCTGTAAACACAGACAGTGGCATTCATTTGCCTTTCCAGACATGCATACAAAATTTTTACAAAATATAAACATATGTACAATGCATTTACCTTTCTGCAAACAACTTTCACTACTTAATTCACGTATAACAAAATATATACACAGATTAAAGTCTTAAGGATTTAGTTTCTCACTTTGTTTGAAGAACAGAGAACAGTTCGTTCCTGCACATATTTACTTTTTCTTTTCTACTGTTAAATTTTATTTCAGATAATAAATCAATAAATTTACTTGAGTTAACTTTTTAAATTAGGATTTCACCAAATTAAACATCTTCCCTTTCAACATTATATCCTATAATTGTTTTGGTGAAGAGATAATGGGTTTTTGAGTGATTCATTTGGTCTGAAAGCCAAATCAAATTCAAGATATCATATGCTCAACCTGCATATAAAATCTTCATACACATGTATGCATACATACATAATCAAAACATTACACTCATCATATATATCAGAATATAAACAAATTGGATCAATGTTCACTCACCTGTAGGACAGAAGACGGAGCATCTTCTTTTTTTTTTCTTTTTTTTCTTTTTTGAAAAACAGCTCCTTTGAACTCTTTAAAACGGAAATCCTTGCTCTGGAATGCTTCAGATTTTGAAGTTGTTTTACTGTTTTGATCTTCACATTTTCAAATTTCCAGTTTGCAACTTTTTAATTCTGTTTTGGGTTTATCTTGCTCTTGATCTGCTTGTACATGATTTGTTACTCAGGTTGATTGCTTGCTTTTCTCTTAAGTTTTAGTTTTGATTTCTTCTCAGGTTTGTATAAATTTAGACATATGCAAGAAAAGAAAATGTAGAAGCATATTAATATTTACATTCTTAATTTTCCTTCATTATTAGAAATTAAAATAAAAAGAAAATAAACTAACATAACACTTGTCATACTATTGATTTATGCCTTACACATGTCATTTAAGTGTTAAGAGATTAACACATGCAATAAAAGTATTTTAATTTTTAATTTAAAATGTTAATAAAAATTTTAAATCTTAATTTATTATTACTTATGTATATATATAAATTACCTTTTTAATTTTAGAAAACAAAACAAAACAAATTATAGACATAAACTTATTCATTTTTTTTTCTTTTAAATTTTAAAACATTGAATTCAAAATTAAGTTATAAAACCTAGTTTAAAAATCAAGTTATATATATAAATGTGAATTTATGTAAATATTTGTTTATAAATAACTTATGTTTTGAACCAAATTAATTTAAACCAAAATATATTTAAGATATAATTCCTTTTTAAATTTTAAATTCAAATTCAAATTCAATCCTTTAAATTCAATTAAAAAAATCCAACTCAAGATCCATTCAAATAAATTCATATACTTAAACAAGCCTAAATTCAATTTAAATTAATAATCACTATTTTTTTCTTAACTTTATTTTTCTAAAAATAACACAGAAATATTATTGGTTTGAAATTAACAATTTTTTTTCCAATTTAAATAATTTACTTATATAAACAATCATTATTATTTATTTTTAAAAGAATAATTTGTCACTTTTAAGTGATTATATTAAGATATGATCAAATAAATATTTATCCAAACATAAATATTTACAATTAGATTCGTTTGTTAAATCTACAATCCAATATTTTCATTAATTAAATTCAGTTAATCTATAAATTACACGTATTCTAAAATCCGGGTTATTACATTCCTCCCCCCTTAGAATCTTTTCGTCCTCGAAAAGAACGAAACCAGAATTTATTAACTATTTTAAAACCAGTTAAAATATTCTTTGATCATTTTCAAACAATTGAAAATCTATATAATATTTTCAAAATAGTTTTTATAGAAAATATGATTTTAACTTGATGCTTCAACCGGTCCATCCTTGTCCTCATAGAAATTCGGTCATACGTTGATCAGGCGTGAGACTGAAAATCTACAAGTGCTTGGCAGACCCGTTTTCAACATCCAGCGAAAATACTTTGAAAATATTTTTTTTATAGAAAACAGTTTTTGAAAATAGAGGATATATCTTTGGTGACAATGCTCTGTAAATCATCACCCCCATCCATGGTCGCAGTTAACCCGATGGTTACGTTGCCATCCCGACAAAATCCACAGATAACTGTAGGCCTCCGCGCCCCACGATTACACCATGGAACCCGGTACAGATCGCAGCTACAACTGGGGTTACGTAGCTATCACAGCAAAAACCCATATAACTGTAGGCATCAGCGCCCTCGAATTTCGCTGCCAAAAATGAAACTTCTCCACTCCACTTGACCATAGATCGCAGTCTACCGATGTTGCGTTGCCTTCCCGGCAAAATCAAGTGTAGACCGTTGACACTCATCCTCCACACGATTTTCGCTATGGTCCCCACAGTAGATCGCAGCGACATCGAGTTACACTGTCGTCACAGCATAATCCAAATGCCCCTGTAGGCATTAGCGCCATCGACTTTCGCTGCCTAAAAATCCTCAGGAACTAGTTTTGTCCGGACTCCTCACAGGATCAACTTTAGAACCCCCCCCTTTGGGGCTCAAGGCAGCACCACCCGGTGGTGCTCCTGTGAAGTCCATTCCAAGGGAGTGCCTTTTTCCCCAGAGCATCATCAAAACATTTTATACTATACATATATAGTATCTTTGAATCATACACCTAGTATGATCTCATACAAAGCTCCTTTACACAAATCGATTATCTCAAAATCGATAATTCTCAAACTAGGCTTTCCAAATAGTATATTGATTTTACCCAAAAATCAAAAGCCTTTCCAAACCATAGGTTCCCAAAACCTTTTTCCAAAATCCTCATATGATCCTTTATATATATAGATATATATATATAAAATCCTTTATAAAAATCTTTGGATCATTATAAACTTGTATAAAACTCCTTTATACTTCAAACAACTCCAAAAACCATTTTCTTCCGGCAAAAGATTCATCAAGGGAAGTTTTATCTTATATAACAAAGATATATATAACTTTGTTTATTCAAAAATCAAATATTCAAATTTGATTACCCTTTCAATACCATTTTCATTCACATCCGTACGATGTACACATACCATTCGTACGCCATACCAATCTGATCGCTCACTCGATCACACAATTTCACTTCTGAACTAGTATCGTCCACCCGACTTCCTAGCGCGGACACAGATCTGGTTTCTTGATCAGAAACCATCATTCTCCTTGCATAGTCATAACTATGATAGAGAATATCCAGAACCAATCAACAACCCATATCCAGGTTCGCCGTCGAAAATCGAGTGAAAAATCCCACTCAGACTGATATACTCTCTCGAAATTCTGTGCTCGAATCTGGATCAAATCACTATGCGAATAGAATAATATACGTACATCCTACGTATTTAACTTCATTGATTATTAGCCAAAATCAATTCTGTTTCTATTCACATTCATTTTGATTATTCTTCACTTACTCACCAATTGCTTAAATTCATTCGGATTATCACCTCTATTCTTTTCTCGATTGGGTATTTAACCAATAATAGTTTAGACCCCGTCCAGTTTATTTAGAAAATAGCCTGAAAATTTTAAAAATAAATAAGTAGTAGAAAAATAATTACTAGTTTGTAAAATAGCTGTAAAATAGTTCAATAATTGTAAAATAGTTGGTAAATAGTTAAATAGTCATAGAAATTTTAAATAATTGCAAAATAGCTATAAAATAGTAATTAGTAGTTGAAAATAGTAATTAGTTTATAGAATAGCTAGAAAATTGTTAAACAGTTTCAAAAATATAAAATAGTTTAATTTTTAAAAGAAAAATTGCACACATAATAAATAGCTTGGAAAAATAGGTTTATATTAAAAACAATTTATATTAAAAATAGTCCAGAGTCAAAACTGTTCTCTTCCCAATCTCCATACTTATCAATTCAACTTAAATTTCCACTTTCATTTAAATTGACCCAATTCCAATTTTAAATAACTTCAATTTCCATTGAAATTGATTCAATCCAAATTCAAGTTGAATTAACCTCAGTTCTTTCCAAATTTAATTTTATTTAACCTTGATCTCAAATTCTACTAATTCAAATAAATTTTAGTTGAACTAGTTCCAGTTTTCAATTCATTTAAACTTCAGTTTGAATTAATTCCAATTTCAAACTCTATTTCCAAATCAAGTTGAATTATTTTTGATTTCTTCCCAAATTAAATTCAAATTCCATTTGAATTTTAAATCTATTCAATCTTTAATTACAATTCCAAATTATTCAAATCAATTTGGACTAATTTCAAATTGAACCCACTTCAATGCCAAATCACTTCAACCTTTATTTCAAATTAACCCAATTCAAATTTTCCACTTGAACTTATACTTATACATCTTCAATCACAATTTCAATTAATTCAAATCAAATTAAATTTGAACTAATTCACATTCAAATTTCAAATTTAAACCATCTCGAATTATATAAATTCGAGTTAATACTTCAAATGTTGATTTAATTCCTTTAAATCAATTTTCCCTTAAAGTTTTTAAATAATTCAATTCTGAATCCAAATTTCAAAATTCCATTCTAAAACATCCAACCAATTTCAAATTCCAGATCTCAAACCCATTTGAGATCACACAAACTCCCCGTTCAGATTAACCATTCAACTTCCCAAGTTAAATCTCAATTTCACCTTTGAAATTTCCAAATCAAATTGTTCATTCAAACTTATTTAACTTCCTCCGAGTTAAATTCAATCAATCCCGTTTAACCTTACCCAAATTTGAATTCTCCATTTCAAATTTTCAAAATACTTTCCCACTTTTAAGTTCAAAAATTTATCACTTTGGGTATCATATCTCATTCCAAATTTAAAACTCAATATTTAGAGTTTATCTCAAACCATCTTTGATATTATGTATATCCACATATACATATAAATTTCTTTTACATACCAAGTTATACTTTAAAAATTTAAACCACCTTTGGTTTTTAATCCAAAACAAATTTCTTTAAAGTTTACAAACAATTTCTTGTTCTAAAATAAGATTACATTCAAAGTAGTTTGAATAATATAATTTCCTTTAACATTTTGAAAACAATTTCAAATGTTTAAATTTAGAATTCAGAACTTTACAATTTGAAACCCTCTTTAATTTACATTCTTCCAAATTTACAAGTTTATTCTCCTTTTAAATGTTTACTTCCTTAAGCATTTTATTGTTTATTGAAGAACAATTACTCCATTATTAAACACAATAACCATCTATTTCTTTGATTTAAAACCAATTCTAATTCATCTTATTTTGAAATACTTCTCCAATTCAAGATTTCAATTTTAGTTTGAATCCATTTTAAACTTATCTTTATTTAATTCCAACTTCAATTTGGTTGCATTCTATTACTTTTTAATTTAATTCTTACTATTACTTTTAATTTAATTAATACTACAACCAATTTCCTTAATATAATAGATAATCTATTTCTTATATAAGATTCATTTACCTTTAAAATCATTAAAAAAAACTTTGTATAAGAAAATAACAAGTACGCTCTCTCATATATATACACACTCAACTCATTCTAGGGTATCATTGACCATTTCCTTAATGAGTATCCCCATTAGAGCGAAGGTTATCCAAATGTAACGACCCGAAAATTTTGATCCTGAAATTTCCAAATAGTTAGAGAAAAGAAGAAAAGATAGAAACGGAACACAACACAGAAAACCACACATTCGCAGCGGATCAAAATATAATATCACATAAATAATAGTTATACAAAGGAAACAGTACTTGTCAAATTACAGTTTAATATACATATATCAGAGTTACAATAGATTTATAATCACAGAACAGATAAATCAATCTGTTTCAGATACTGTAATATATCATATCTGAAGCTCTCCATACGTTACAGTACTCCAGCTTGCCTCCTGAGCTCCAGAATGTCCTTACCTGAAAATCTGTAATACTCGGTTTGACCCGAGCATTACATCAAAGTAACACCCGGGGCAGGCTGGAAACCAGCGTGAGTAAACTCATCTAACATGGAATACAAAAGCATACAACTTATATAAACCCGGGGTAACTTATATTAATTTACAACTTCACAAGTTGTTATAGACATTAACCATTTCACACATCAATTTCTAAGTGCCAAAACTTAGATGTAAATGGTCCAATTTACTTAAAACATTCCATTTCACTTCAGCCCATTAATTCCACACATCAAATTATAAAGAATCGAAGTGGTTTCGGGTATTCACCATACCCGACTCCGGACTCTTCGAATCCAATGTCATATAAGACCAAGTTATCCAATTAAATACAATTCAACTTAAATACCAGATAAAATTTTTACACTTCAATTCATAGTTGATAGATAATCATATTATCACCATCTATCCCATATATCATATTACAAAGCAATTCATATCAGAGATATCAACCAGTCTAAAGCACTCATCATCATTCAATCCTTAATATACAAGATTTATCACTTCTTTACTTACTTTAATTCATGATCCTCAAATTATTTTCACTAGTTAATTATCTTTAAATTTCATATAACAATTAACTTTTAACTTAATTACATTTATTAATCAATCTTGATTAATCACAATCAGAAATTAACTTTTCTTAATTACTTCATCAATTAAACCAACTCCTCGATTAATTATAAATTAATCCTTCAATTACACTGTCTAATCATTACTTAATTCCTCCCATCAAGTAAATATCCTTTAATTACTAACCATCAAGTAATTTCCTTAAATTAATTACATCTGGTAATTATCCACTAATTACTCACTAAGTAATTATACCTCATTAATTACCTTAAGTAATTATACCTAACTCAACCTCAAATGATTGACTTTAATTAATTAAACTGAATTAATTAACCAAAATTAACCACATCCAATTAATACCAAGTAATCAGTTCTTTTAATTACTCATTAAGTGATTTACATTAAGTAATTAACCTCTTAATTACTTATTACTCAATTATTTATTAATCGATTAATCTTGATTAATTCATCTTTAATTACTTAATTTAATTAATTCTTAGTTACACTAGATTGGTTAGTTTATCAATCTTTAATCATTAATTAAAAATCTTCATTATCTAATACATGAACTTAATTACAAATTAAATAACCCTTAAATTAATTAATTTTTTATCCTTAATCATTTATACATCAAGTAAATTAATTGCCCTTAATTAATTTCTTAATTAATCCTTTATAATTAATTATACTTATTAATTATACTTAATTTCCTTGAATTAATCTAATTACATTACCAAGTTTATTTAAATAAACTCTTCTAGAAATTATAAATATTGAAATTCCTAAACCCAAAATACTTCTGTCCTCAAATCTTAAATAAATTTTCAACTTGGATTAACCCTTAATCATTTTATTGAAAAAGTAGATAAATTGTTACTACTAGAACAAAACTTTATCTTAACTTGTTACTTTTCAATAACCTGCTATATCAAACCCGTGCCATCACTCAAAATTCCCGAGTTAACCTTCGAGTTTCCCCTCAAACCCAAGATACTCAACAACTTCGAGTTCAACAAGCCAAACCCCTTGAGTCGCCCCGTGCAAATCTTCATCTTCCTGAAACCAAAACCATCCACTGACACGAACGTGAACTCATGTACGTGCACAGCAAATACGCCCCTCTCCGATCAACTTTTCGATCATCAACTCAGTGCTCATCATCTTGCCAACCCATACATACACTCAGATTGATGATTTCAATAATCGAACGAAATCGAGCCACTCGTTCCAAAAAAATTGAAACCAACACATCGGAAATCCTCCAATCGCCGTCGAACCCTCTCTTAAGAACCCGTGCCACCACGACTACAACTCCCTCATCGATATACGAAGAATTCCCCTTGATCTAATTGAGCTCGAAACACTCAAGACAGAGAAATTGTTCGAGAACTCAAACGTACCCAATTGGTTAAGCAAACCCTAAATCATCATTCACTGACCACCATGAGTGATTATATGTTTTCCCACTAATTTTCCATTGATCAACGATTGACGAGCCACCATGTATTCCAAGCCCAATGCCACAGAATCACGAGATCGCTAGCATTCGACCAAAGTTCCAATTCTTATCAACTCATAATATCCCCCAATTCGCAAACTTTAAAATCATAAAATTCATTCCAAAAATCATGGTTTTGAAGCTTGAACTCAAACATGCATTCATAACCAGGAATTTTAATGCTTAAATTTTCAGATTTGAAATGTTCATTACAGTAAAATTCAATTAAAAAAAAATTATTCAATAAATATACTAGAAATCCCTTTTGAAATTTGTATTACATTGCCATAGACATTTTCCATTTAGGGATTGAATTCTAAAATCATCTAGGCAGGATGGTTTAAATTTTGATCAGTGTTTTCTTTATTTTTTTTAATTTTATTTTTGGAAACCTGTAAACACAGACAGTGGCATTCATTTGCCTTTCCAGACATGCATATAAAATTTTTACAAAATATAAACGCATGTATAATGCATTTACCTTTCTGCAAACAACTTTCACTACTTAATTCACGTATAACAAAATATATACACAGATTAAAGTCTTAAGGATTTAGTTTCTCACTTTGTTTGAAGAACAGAGAACAGTTTGTTCCTGCACATATTTAAATTTTCTTTTCTACTGTTAATTTATTTTCCAGATAATAAATCAATAAGTTTACTTGAGTTAACTTTTTAAATTAGGATTTCACCAAATTAAACATCTTCCCTTTTAACATTATATCCTATAATTGATTTGGTGAAGAGATAATGGGTTTTTGAGTGATTCATTTGGTCTGAAAGCCAAATCAAATTCAAGATATCATATGCTCAACCTGCATATAAAATCTTCATACACATATATGCATACATACATAATCAAAACATTACACTCATCATATATATCAGAATATAAACAAATTGGATCAATGTTCACTCACCTGTAGAACAGAAGACGGAGCATCTTCTTTTTTTTTTTCTTTTTTGAAAAACAGCTCCTTTGAACTCTTTAAAACGGAAATCCTTGCTCTGGAATGCTTCAGATTTTGAAGTGGTTTTACTGCTTTGATCTTCACATTTTCAAATTTCCAGTTTGCAACTTTTTAATTCTGTTTTGGGTTTATCTTGCTCTTGATCTGCTTTAACATGATTTGTTACTCAGGTTGATTGCTTGCTTTTCTCTTAAGTTTTAGTTTTGATTTCTTCTCAGGTTTGTATAAATTTAGACATATGCAAGAAAAGAAAATGTAGAAGCATATTAATATTTACATTATAATTTTCCTTCATTATTAGAAATTAAAATAAAAAGAAAATAAACTAACATAACACTTGTCATACTATTGATTTATGCCTTACACATGTCATTTAAGTGTTAAGAGATTAACACATGCAATAAAAGTATTTTAATTTTTAATTTAAAATGTTAATAAAAACTTTAAATCTTAATTTATTATTACTTATGTATATATATAAATTCCCTTTTTAATTTTAGAAAACAAAACAAAACAAATTATAGATATAAACTTATTCAATTTTTTTTTCTTTTAAATTTTAAAACATTGAATTCAAAATTAAATTATAAAACCTAGTTTAAAAATCAAGTTATATATATAAATGTGAATTTATGTAAATATTTGTTTATAAATAACTTATGTTTTGAACCAAATTAATTTAAACCAAAATATATTTAAGATATACTTCCTTTTTAAATTTTAAATTCAAATTCAAATTCAATCCTTTAAATTCAATTAAAAAAATCCAATTCATGATCCATTCAAATAAATTCATATACTTAAACAAGCCTAAATTCAATTTAAATTAATAATCACTATTTTTTTCTTAACTCTATTTATCTAAAAATAACACAGAAATATTATTGGTTTGAAATTAACAATTTTTTTTCCAATTTAAATAATTTACTTATATAAACAATCATTATTATTTATTTTTAAAAGAATAATTTGTCACTTTTAAGTGATTATATTAAGATATGATCAAATAAATATTTATCCAAACATAAATATTGACGATTAGATTCGTTTGTTAAATCTACAATCCAATATTTTCATTAATTAAATTCAGTTAATCAGTAAATTACACGTATTCTAAAATCCGGGTTATTACACAATTTGAGTGTGGTTTTCTCACACTGGTATTCCAGACTGACTCGGGTGTTATTTAACTGTAATGCTCGGGTCAGACCGAGTATTATAGAATACATGATATGATGCTGTGGAGCTCAGAAGACGGGCTGGATGGCGATACATACTTCCGTGCTTGATTATTATTCCGTTGTGTATTCAGTTTTGAGGACAAGTTTATGGGACTGTCCAGTTGTATGTTATTGATGTTGTTGAACTCTAATGATGTACTCTGATGATGTAATTTATAGATAGATTTGCTTTTTTGAAAAGATCAATTATTACCTATTATATTTTATTCCACTGTGATGGTTGGATTATGATGTGTTTTGTTTTCTCTTCCTCTACCTCTTCTTCTTTAATCTTAATGGTTCGCATTTCCGTTCATCTTGAGTTGATTGATGGAGAATAGTGTTGACTCAAGGGGTACGGGTTTGCAGATTGTTACAAATCCTAACTCGGATCGATATAATTATCTTGAAATTCTGTGCTCGAAACTGGATCAAATCGCTGTGCTGATAAAGTAATATACGTACATCCCACGTATTTATTTCCAGTTGATTATTAGCTTTATCAATTTTTTTCTTATTCACACTCATGTTGATTTCTATCCACTCATTCACAATTATCATTTCACACCCCTTTTATTAAAGCTTATTTCAAATATTAACTTAGAATATTTCCTCAATTCCAAATTTTACTTAAGAATTTCCTCATTTCTTAAGTTCATTTTAAATATTATTTAAAATTTATTTTTACTTCATCACTTAAGCTTTCACATCTATTTTCATTTAATTTAAATTTTCAACTCCATTCTAAATTAAATTTCATCTTCAATTCTTAATTTGTTTCCAAATCAAATTAAAATTGAATTCTATTCACCTTATCTCAAACCCATTTCTTTAATTTGTTTCACTTACTAATTTATTTCACTCCATTTTTTATTTAGTCAAATCTTGACTAACTTCCATTCCTCACAATTCAAATTAATTACCAATATTCAGTTTCAATTTCATTTATTTACAACTTAAATTAGTTTGTTCAATTCACAAATTTATTTTAGCTAATTTTTTTATTTCAATAACCATTCCGTTTAGTTTATTTAGACTTTTCCCTTACATTCGCTTTTACTTAATTCGATTTAATTACATTCTGATTCAATTCAAAATTTTAAACTTCAATAAGATTTTCCAATTATTTATATTCCATTCACTAATTTCTTTAATTTACTTTATTTACTTGGTTTACGTTTTTACTTATTTCATTTTCACACCTACTTAAATTCAACCCTTCTTTCAGTTAAAATTTTCTATTCTAACAAATTTCAAATTAAATAAGTTATCAAACCCATTTATAATTCCATAAACATTTCCAATTTATTTCCAAAATTTTAAACAATTTCACAACTTTTCAAAATTATCTTTGAAATTAATTATTTCTTTGAATTTCAAAACCAAACTCAGTTTTGCAAACCACTTTAGTTCAAAATCTCCAAGCAGTAATTCCTCCATTGGAAACTCAAAAATGAACATCGATGATGCTGCAGTAATCATCGAAGTTATTTTGGAGTGACCGAAAAGAGTTTAGTTCTTTATCTTTTCAAAAACATTTTTAAATTCCAAATCGCACCAGATTTCAAATCCAATTCAAAAATATTTTCCAAATAATATCACTATTATTCATCCAAAGTTTTCGGAAACCATTTTCAAACTCAAAGGAATTTAAACCCTTTCCCAAATTCCAAATTCTAAATCCTTTCAATTCATATTCAAACATTACTCTGGAATTTTTGTTTCACTTCCAATTACAAACTACATTTATAATTTATATTTACAAATCCCATTTATATATGAATTCATTTCTTAGCTTTTAGTTATGATTTCAATTTCTTGTTCAATTTTTTTACACAATAATGATAATAATTTAATATTATTACTTTTTAATAACCAAGCAACCATATATAACTATATTAATTTACGGAAAATTATTTCCTTTATGTACAAAAATAATTTGAATAAAACTATTTCATTTACCCTATTTTAAATCAATACTATGTCGATCTATCATCTTTAAGAGTTTAGAAACCCCTATCGATACGGTTGTACTTCCCATACCGACCAGAATTCATAAACACTCAACTGATAAGTCAACACAATATAAAAACAAATTTTATATCCACTAACAAATACGCACTCATATCTATTAATACTCTCAAACTCAATCTAGAGTACTATGGACTCTATTTCTAATGAGTAATCCCCACTGGAGCCAAGGTTCTCACTTAACCTTTAGCTCTGATACCAAGTGTAACAACCCAACTTTTCAACGCTTGAAAATCGACATCAACATGCCACTATATTAAATGCCGAACAATCGAATGCCGGGAAACCAAATCGTTAGGGTTTAAGAAGGAGGCAGAAGAAGAAATAGAAAACAAAAGCAGAATCTTATAATCGCAGTGGAATAAATACAATATATAACAATTGCTTTAAAACACAAAGAGATCTGCATTGATTTATGAATTACATCATCAGAGAACAACTCAAACCAACAACACAATCAACAGCTAAATACTGGACAGTTATAATTACTTGTCCCCACAAAGCTGACTATATACAGCTTATATTACATAGCGGAACATCCATCAAGTACGTGTAATACGTCTCGCCATCCAGCTCGTCTCCTGAACTCCACAGCATCCTATACTGTATTCTATAATACTCGGTCTGACCCAAGCATTATAGTTAAATAACACCCGAGTCAGTCTGGAATACTAGCGTGAGAAAACACACTCAATTGGATTATTAAAGTTTTCAAAATTCTTTTGAAATCAAAGGTATCTCGTAAGACCACGCCACAAATAAACATGTCGGGTTTTTACCTTACGATAACCAAAACATTTCTTATCAAATCCTCTGATACTATAATTGTGTCTATATACAAATACTTATTCAAATAGCTGAAATTATTATATTCATTAAATTCCAGCGATACACGGTTCTACAAACAAAAGCTTAAAGGCACGTAGGGATAATGGATTTCCATCAATGGTAGGGCTGCTGGGGTACTGTCCATCATAGTACGTGTTCTAGATCACCGTACCGAGGATCCACCCAGATCCCCTACATCACAAGACCGGATCTTCCCCTTACTAGATAGTCCAAATAAGATCACCCCACGGTTAGGATCAACAACCGCCCATACAGCCCAAAAAAGGGACCTCTAGACAGGGATGAACTTGCCCTAATTGGTTTCTAGCCACTTAGCCTTATGTGCACCTCCCTTGTTTAAGCCATTCCCGGTTGATGAGGCTCGAGGCCATGCATTACCTTTTTAGCACACATTCGCTTAAAATTCTCATCGTCCTACTGACGATGTTCTGATAGCATTCGTCCATACAGGTCCGTTCTGGATTCGAACGGAACCGAAAGTACTACTCCTACTACATCCATTTTGGAATCACTCTTAGGATTAGTAGCGATTAGCCCTTGCACTTCACTGCTCCATCTTCGACTCCAAGCTCTTGTCTTCAAACTAGATCGAAGTGGTTTTCCAAAAATTAATCCCGATCCCGGTCTCTTCGAAATGATCAACGTATTGGCCAATATTGATAGTCGGTTATTTAACTATCAAATAACATTCATAAACAATTGTCAGCCTTAATAATTTCCCAAATTATTTATTTGAAAATATCTTCGCAAGTATTTTCCCACACTTTAATTCCTTTGAAAATATTTTCAAATCACCTTTTCTCTCGCGGAATAAATTCCCATCCAATTGTTTTATTTTCACTGAAAATCAACATGTCTTAATACTTAGATTTTAAATAATTTAAATCACTTTATTCAAAATATATATTTCAAAACACTTAAAATAAAACTATTTAAAACACTTATTTAAAATACTAGTTATAAAAAAAATTTCCATGTAAAACACAAGCCAAAACAAATTCAAATATTAAAAGTTATTCAATAAGGTATAGATATTAAATAATTATCTTTAATTAATAATACTAGTTTGAACTTTAAAAAAATTTACTTATATAAATAACTCTATAAATATTTACTTTTAAAAATTTAAAACACTAAATAATAAATTTTCTAAAGTATTCTTTTAAAACCACTTTAAAACCTCTAACTTATACTTGGAAATCTTCCTTTGAAAATATACTTGGCTTTTTAGGGGAATACACTTTCCTTTCGACATCTTTAAAAATAAACCACTATTTATTTTTAAAACAAATTACCTATTCCTTTATAAATTCCCATCCTGAATTTATACTTCCAAATTATCCTCTGATAAATATTTCACTTTATTTATAAACCTTATTTATAAATTCTGTAATCACATACTCTTTGGAAATACTGTTTCAAATCACTTAATTTATTTTAAAATAGATTCTCTAAATTTAATTTCCCATAGAATTTATTTTTTGACTTATTAAAAGTTTATTTGAAAATTCATTAGTTCCAGTTTCACTTCTTAAATATGATTAAAAATCTTATTTAAAACTGAAGATATAAATTTCATATTTTATTTCAAAATTCTCCTTTCATTTTTTCCCCAAACTCATTCAAATCTTGAATTTTAAAAATATGTTTCTTCATACTAAAAGTATTTCTTAAGTCCTTTAAATAAAATTCTCGTTTCCCACTTATTCAAAATCCCTATTTTTCCATCCTTGAATTTATTGTATAGGATTTAACATTAAACCTTCATCCCTTTCCCAAATTCATTCCTTTAATTCTTTGGATTCGGTACAGTTATTTTACTTAAAATTTTCACTTTTTATTTCCTTGAAAAATTCAAACTTATATATATATATTTCATTTTTCTCAAATACCAATATATATTCAACCAAGCTATAACATTTATAACTTTAATTCCAAATATAATCAATAAAATCCATCACAGATTATCACATACATCACATTACTTAATGTAAATTCAACATTTGAGGAATCCAGTTGGATCCCTCCAACCTATTACCTTGAACACTCATACGTTAGCACAACATAAAATACCAATCCTGCTTCAAGCGGGATATCGCGTTATAAATGGTCATCCGCTATTATGCGGGGCACATAGGGTATCATCCGCTATATAATGCAGGAAATCAATCATTCTAATATACATACTACTATATATAGTATACCACATCCAGTTTGATAAATAAACATCAATTCAAGCATTCAATCCAAAAATTTTGAATTTAAACTTTTTTAAATTAACCGATAATCCAAATGAGTGAGATTAACTCACCTTTGACCGTTGTTTGCCATCCACTTCAATCTCGACTCGGTTTCACGATTTCAAACTTTGTATAAACATTAAATATTTTATTAATATTTGAACTAATTGATCCATTAATTTATTTTTGATTTAAATAACTAATTATTTATTTTAAAGTGCTTTTCCTTAGATAAATTATTTTTAGTAACTAAAAAAAATTAAATAAGTTAATTAACCAAATAAATCTCCATAATTTTAAAATTAAACTTCAAATAAAAATGGGTACATCTGTATATTCATTTTATTACATTATTATTATTATTATTTTTGAAACAACCTATATACACTTTAAAAATACGCTTTTTAATAAACTCCTATAACATTTTAAAATCCCTATATTTACCCAAATCTTATGTGTATACCCTATTTATCTCAGTATATAATACATGCATGTATATATATTACTCGATTGCTACACTATATATATTATTTCTGGATAAATTTCCTGTTTTATTGCATATACTCATATATATATTAAATCGAAATTGACAAGAAAGAGAAAAGAGATCAAACCTCACTGATACACGCCCTAGCAATGCCGTGCCGCTGCGCCGCCCAGTAACCACGCTGCCTAAACAACTTCGATCCTCTGAGCACGTCCACATGAACCACCCCAGATTACTCCACTAAATGATCGACGTGCTTCAACTACAGCGACCAGGCATCTTACCACCTCACCGAAGACCGACACCCTAACCTTCTCGAAAACGAAACTAACAAGCCCAAACCCATATAGCGACTCGCTGCCGATTCCTAGTTCGAGCCCTTCAAAAGACATCCAAGTTGCCCCTTGCCTCTCTTCTCGAATCGATTCCATTCCGATACTCGATGCCCTTCGAATTTCGCTTGGGAATTTTTGTTTGATTTTCACTTGAACGATTGAAAGTGGGATGCCATTTTTTTCTCGGATGAATTTGAATTTGAAGAAGTTGGAAAGAGAATTAGCAGGCTATTTCCTTTTAAAAGAGGAACACCTGGATTGAAATAAGAAAATGTTCGGCTATTTTGATTTTGTTGAGGGGAAATGGATATCTGTATGAGATTAAAGAAGGCAGTAGACACGTGTTTTAAGTGCTAAAACGTGTTTAAATTTGTCGATTGTATAAGTATGTATATACATTTAATTTAAATTCAAATCGTCTCGATAAATGCAACTTACAATCTCGAACCCCTAACGCGGCGTGCCGCTAGGCGTTTATAATGTTATATCCCTATTTCGAGCCTAATGTAAAAAGGTTTTGAGTCCAAATTCGATCGTATGAAGAAGATAGCTTTTGGGATGCAGTTTTTATATTGAATTTTCGATATAGATTTCAACGCGTTTATATAACGTACGACCACATGACAAATCCAGAAGCTCTAAAAATTGAAATCCAGTAATAATACACTATTACGAATCCGATGGAACTAGTTTCATCAAATTCCGAGACTGTGCCCCGTAAGGTTATTTTTAAATATCGATTTAAATGATATAATTTCAAAACCGAGCAAAGCATTTCTAAATTCAATTTTAAAAGTTCTATTACCTTCAGTGTTATCAAAATAAATTTTACAAGCCTTTAGATTATTTTTAGCAAGCTTGAAACTCCAGATTTCATATTCTATCCAATTTCTAATTATTAAATTCAAAAACTAAATTATCCAATAATATGGATATTTTAAATTTAAGATGCACTAACTTTCAATTATTTAAAATCAATTAAATATTTCAATTTCAAATATCCAGAAATTCCAGGTCGTCACAGAACAATAGGTCGTTAGCCTATAAAAAATGAGACGAAGCTCAATAAAATAAGGTACAGTCCCCCACGTGGACAAAGAGACATGCATACCGCAAGTGTAAACCATAAAAATGATCACCATTGATCAATAAAAAGTGTGAATCACACTAAGCTAGTAAATAAATGAGTTTGGCTTCATGTCCCATAACTACTGGCTAAACTTAAGTATTTACGAACAAATTGTAGATTTCCACTCGAAAATTATCATAAAAGTTCAATCGAACAAGTCCAAACCGACATATTAAACACAAGCGTTTCATACCACTTGTTTTGCTAAGTCGTTTAATTAGATTTCTCGAACGTATGAGGTAAAGGTTCGTATATACTAATAGATTAGAAAATGGTTGTAAAACCGAGCTTGATATTGAAAGTAAATGTTGAAATCGTTTTGATGAAAGAGTTTGATGATTTACTATTAGTATAGAAACCTTTGTATTTTAAAGTGACAAATCACACAAAAAGATTATAAAAATAATTGATCACCGAAAATCCACGTTCGAATACGTGAATCAAATCCAAAGAAACTGATAACAAATCCATCAAAATGGATATCCCCAAAAATCCAGAAAAAGAAGTCATCAAAGTCGATAAAAGTGATAACAACTAACCGGATCAACAAAAATCGATAAACATTGGAAATTCATTCAAGAAATAGCCAAATAGGCAGAATTGAACAGTTCCACACGTCTAGGGGTTTATCTAGACGTCTGGATTTGGGTTCTGGTAATATTCCAAAAAACCTTCCAAATGTTTGAACTCAATCTAGGCGTGTGAGAACTAACCAGACGTCTGAACCACAAATTCAAACGTCTGGAATTTATCTCTACCCTTTTTATTTTTCTACCGTATTTTTTTTTCCAATTGCTACCCTAACCAGACGTCTGGTCCTTACAACCAGACGTCCGGTTGCCAGTTCTGGGAAATAATTTGCCTAGGCCAATGATGGCCAAAATGATTCGGAAGTGATCGGACGAGCGACGGAGGCTAGGGATTTATGCCAAGCGACAACCCAACCTTACAAGCTCTTCGATACACCTCAAATAACATGTCCAAATATTCAAGATAGGATCTTTAAAGATTTTAACTTCAAAATACAAAAATTTGAAAAATTCACCAAATCAAAAACATTTGAACATGAATAAATGTTAGGAGTTCACACCTAACAATCAATGAAAGCTATAGACGCAAATGTGAGTTCAAAAACTCACCTTTAAACGCAAATATAGAAATGAAGGGCTTTGAAATAAGCAAAGATTGGTTTCTCTTCAACAACACCTCTAGAATCTTCAATCTATTATCAAAGGTGAAGTTTTTTCCTAAGTTAGGTTATAGGAGTTTCTAAAAATTGAAGAGAGATTGAGATGGAGAAGATGAAGAGGATGCTTACCTAAGCTTCACTTTGATTTTAGAGTAGTAACTTGAATTTCCTAGCAAAATTAGGGTTTATGAATTATAATTTTCTATCTTTCCCCCTATTTTTCCTTTTAGCTTGAGTGTTAGAAAATAATAGAATGAGTGAAGAGGAGTTGGATGAAGAGTTAGGGTATTAGATGAGTTTAAGGGCTTAAATCCAAACCCAAAACCCAATAGAAAAATAGCAAAACTCACATATCGATGTATATACTCAAAAAGGTCGCAAACGCCATTTTGGACTTAACGAAAGTGGTCTCGAGTCCAAATTCGACAGTTTACAAAAAGTAGCATTTCGGACTTTAATCCGACTAACGATGCTATATTTAAGTAAAACATTTAAATATATAATCTTAAAATATGGGGGTTGTTACACATTTATTGAAAAATGGGAATAGAAATAGTCAAGCACGAGAATTCACGGAATCATTAAAGCAATTGGCTGTTTTTTTTTCAACCGTTGGAAAAATTTGTATGGACATAGAAATCAAAAAGGTTGAAATTCCGTAACCGATATGGCTATCCGTTTCGCGTTTTTCGTCGCGTAACGGACACCAAAATACAGAGATGAATATACTATGGATGTGATAACCCAGATTTTTGGACATCTATTAAATTGGTAATTAACTGATTTTAATTATTAAAAATATCTGATACAAATGTAAATTGGTTTAAAACTACAATAAATGTTGAATTTTAAAATCTCTAGGAATGATAAATTTTATAGTAAATAAATAGATAATATATTTCACTATTAAGATAAAATGCCCATATATATACAGGCTTTATAATGTATATGAGTATATAAATATGTCTATGGAATAAAATATAGGGAAGTTTGTTATAATGTGGATGTATAAGATATTTTGTTATTACAAAGTTATTTTCATAATCTAAAAAATAATAAGATTAAAAATCTACATTTTCACTAGTATATATATATAGTTATTAATTAATATAGGTTTATATTATTTCTTTAAAAGTTAGATTAATTAGTAAAAGAAATGTGTAAGTATAAATGATAAAAACTAAAATAAAAAAATATGCAAAATATAATACATGCAAATTAACAAATGTATGTTAATTACAACATGCAATATACAAGTGTCAATTATTAGTTTTTTTAAATAGCAAGACAAGTTATATACATCTTTATATTCGTACTCTCTCATTTTTCTCCATCTTTCATAAGAGAAAACTAAAACAAAAATAAAACAGCTGAAATAGAACTCTTGCAAAATCTTAAACCTGATGCAAGCTAAAATCCAACATAATCAAATAGCAGTTTCAATGATCAAAAGCAAGCAAAGTAGATTCAAATTCATCTCAAACTAAATCAAGATTCCAGATCAATTCAAGCTCAACTAAGAAGATCAAGATCAAAATTAACTTGCTGTTTCAAAAAAAAAGAGAACTCTAGGTTGCTTTGTTCAAAACATTTACAGGTGAGTAAACTACCCTTTAACTTCTTAAATCTATCTGTATCTTGATCTGCATGTGATGATCATTGATGTATCGACGAATTTGTGAGATGCCTGGGTATACATATTTTGAGCACTGTGTATTTCCACTGTTTAGTCTTTCCTGAGCCGTTCTTATGCAAAGAGAACGTGTTATTGCTTATGCTTCTAGGCAATTGAAGCCAGCCGAGACTAGATATGCCACTCATGATTTAGAGCTTGCGGCTATTGTTTTCACCCTTAAAATTTGGCGTCATTATCTTTTGGGAGAAATATTTATTTTTACACCGATCATAAATCTTTGAAGTATTTATTTTCTCAAAAGGAACCTAATTTGCGTCAACAGCGTTGGCTCGAGTTCCTTGCATCTTATGATCTTGATATTCTTTATACTCCTGGAAAGGAAAATCGTGTTGCCGATGCCCTTAACTGAAAGCAACAAGCGGTTGTTTCCATGATGATATCCGAATGGAATGATCTCGAGACTTTATCCACTTGTGATATTCGAGTTTGTGAAACCGATTTATGTTCCTCTCTTGTTTTATGTAGCCTAGAGGCTCATCCTTGTAACGACCAGCCTTTTTGGACAGTTTAAACCGACGATCAAATACACATGTCGAATCCAAACCATTCAAAGGGCAGATGGTTATTGGGGTAAATAAGGAAAGAAGAGGAAAGAGAAATAAAAGGAAGGAAACAACACAGAATCTTGCAGCGGAACGATAAAATATAATAATCAAATAAACAGTTCATGAAGCTGTTTACTATACTTTGACAATTATTTGTACAACATTTATTAGAGTTATACATATACAACAGAATAAATAAAATAATGCAGCAGACAGCATGACGCAAGGATAATAATAGTAATAGTATATCAAATCTTCGTCTTCATCCTCCAGAATAGATCTTCAATAAGCTGAAAACTCAGGTCTGACTCGAGCGTAATGAAAAGACAAACACCCGAGTCAGGACTAAAATATCCTCATGTAAGTTAAATCAATCGTAAATAAATATGAGTGTAACGGCGTCAGAGATGTTTACGGGGTTTGACATCTTATCTCCAGTGTCAACGTGCGTGCAATAACTCAAGAGATGCTACAGGATTTTTCCATATCTTAAGGATCCGTTAAACTATCTACTATGTAGTAATGTACGGTAAGTAGATAATGCCTATCAGTAATATAAAGTATCAAAATAGCGTTAAGGCGTTATCATAATCCCCCTTAACACATTTTTATAATGCTATAGTCTATACAGCACCGTAAGCCCCACCGTAAACCGGTGGTTATCAGTGGGTACCCCATAGGTATAACACAAAACAAAACGTAGTGGTCGCGAATAGGATAATCAGTATGACAAGGTACATGAGGCGATACCAACTAGGATACTAGTAGTTGCGTGATCTGGACTGATGTTGAGCATAGCCAGCAGCTACCCCAACACCGTGAAACAACACTCCCAGATCAAGGGGTGCATCCAAATCGAATCACAAATGTAATAGATATGGTATCGAAGAAGTGTGTTCGCTAGAGGTGGCGAACCTCAATGGCCCGGCGCGGCTCCTGTTTTAGTCATGTTAGGGGTCATCCAATATCGTTCTCTTTCTTCAGTCAACACGTTCACCAAACCATCCACTTCATTCTGGATACACACTCTGCATATAATAGTTATTAAAGTGGTTTTCGGTATCGACAGAGAGTATGTCCATATTCGATCCCGGTCTCTTTAATAACTACGTATTATTACACCGTTGGCTCCTTTACATTTCAAATCGATTCATAATTGATATCAAAATATCATATTCGCTTCAAAAAAATTAAATTCATTTCAAATATCTTCATATCTATTCAAAAGTAATATTCCGTTTCAAAAATCATTTCTCGCATCAATATCTCATTTCGATTTCAAAATCCTTTCGAATTTCAATTTAGGTTGCAACTTCATTTAAACCAATTCGTATTTACATTCAAGATTTAAACATAAACATTTCATCTTATTGACCTATTTGAAATTTTAGAAAATAGTTTTAAGTAGTTTAAAAATAGTTTAAATAACTAAAATACTTAAAATACTTAAAATCTTTAAAATGAATTTAAAATAGATAAATTAGTTTAAAATAATTTAAATTGGGTTAAGTAGATTAAAAATAGATTAAAATAGTTTAAGTATTCAAAATGGTTTATATAACAGAGTAATTTGGAAAACAAATTAAAACAGCTTCAAAACCAATCCATTTCAATAATAACTTCCAAATTCAAATCAATTTCAATTTCCATTTTTTACGATTCAATTTCGATTTCAATTCAAATCAATGTCAACTTTGACTTCCAATTAATTCAATTTTACATTCACCTTCAACTTATTCAATTTCAATGTATATCGATTTTAGCTTGATTTTTCAAAAAATCAAATTTTAACACTTAACAAAATTATCCTTCAATATTCAAATTTAAATCCCAATTACACATATGATTCAATTTCAAGCTCAATTTCAAATATCATTTTATATCGCTTTTACTTAGTAATATTCAAGCTCGAATTAAGGTTCAATCTTTTAAAACGAATAAATTTTCGAAATTCAATCATAACCCAGTTTTAAATTTCAAAGTCTCAACTTAAATCATTTAACAATTTCTTTAACCAAAATCTGTTTCAACATTCCAACTCAATTTTTCGATAAATTCGGTTCCTATAAATTGATTTCTATTTACAACTTTTAAATCAAAACATTTAAATAAATTTCAAATCGACGATTTTAAAAATTATTAATTTAGCCAATTCGGTGTCTGTATATAATTTCCTATCCTATGGCCAAGTAATTATTTATTTCAATTAAATGTCAAGGGTGAATATATATCACTTAAATCAATCACAATGTCATATGTATGCATAACAGTATATATATAAGCAAATAAACGTCCAAATATTTAAATATCAACCAATAACATCCATCGAAATACATCATCCAATAAACAATACAATTCATGGCAATTTCATAGTTATCAATGTCAGGTAATTTAATCGCAATTCAATTTTAATTTCAATTTATATTTAACTGTCAATTTAATTTCGACGGTTAATTCAAATGACAAGCTATATGACAATTAAATTTTTATCAAACAACGACAAATAAAATCATAACACTTCATGATGTCAAATTTAACTAGCATAAAGATATTTAGTACGTTGTGAGCATTATAAAACACTCACCTTAATTCTGTCGTCGCTACCGTGTTCTGGTTCCAATTATTTAACTGAAAAAAAATCCAATAGCTTCAATTTTTGTCAGTCTGATTCCATGATGAAGATTTTGTCAATACGAATTCAACTCGACTGACAGCGTTGGATTTGGATCTAAAATGAACAAGTTACGAAATTTATAAGCATTTGAATCTATGAAAATCGATTTATATAATTAATACCCTTAATAATCATCTCCTACCCAAAAGCTCAGCCCACGAACGAAGCAACCGGACCAAAATTCATCTTCTTCTTCCCCTCTTCCTGAACACACGAAAGAACCATGTCGTGCATGACGTGCCACCGACACCCCACTCCGATACACGAAACCAAACTCCAACACTGCCGTATAATCTCTCGCCTCGAGTGCTACGCTCCAGACCCCATGCCGCCTCGTCCAGACCTCCCCATCAAAATGCATCTGGCTCAAGCACGCACGCGACTGTGCCAATGTCATGTTCATCAAACCACGATCGTGCATCACCAAACTATGGCCACGCGTGCGCCCTCGTCTCTTGATCACGAATCCACCCTCGCCTCGAGCTACCTCGAATCCAAACATCCAAAACCGAAACCCTAGTTCTCTTTACCCACTATCGATCTACACCAATGAGTGCCGCACGCATCGAAAGCCATACCAGATCGAAGCTCAGGGAAAAACTTGATTTTTAAAATTGGTTTCGCATTTTTCTATTGAGTAGATTTTTAGATATAGATTTTTGAAGTTTTGTTTTAATATTTTCTTTACTGTCTGTGCGTGCCGAGCGTAATAAAAGGAAGGGAGATGCCTTTTCGTGCTGAAGTGGGAAAGGCTACAGTGATTTGAAGTGATATAAAGGTCAAGTCAACAAATATATATTATTTAAACTATCAAACCGTCTCGAATAAGCAACTTAAAATTTCAAACCTCTATCGAGGCATGCTGCTAGACATTTATAATGTTTACCCCGTGATCTAAACACAATGGAACGTGTTTTGGAGGCTAATTCGATCGTATGTGCGAGTTACGGAAATAAACGATCAAATTTAAATTAAACCGATTAAACGAATTTCTGTGCATTTTTGCTTGCCCCGGACAAACGGTAAATCCGATTGACACGAAATTTGAAATCTTACAATAATGTCACATTACGGATCTGATGAAATGGGTTTCATCGAAATCCGAGACTGTTTGAAAAACGGCTATTTTAACTCGTCAAATTAATATTAAAACAATTTCGATGCGTTTCGAGCTGCCATGGTCAAACAACAACTCCGATTGCTACGAAAATTGAAATTCGATAATAACAAATTATTACGGATCCAATGGAACTAGTTTCGTCCAGTTTTGAGACTGTTCGAAAATTGGCTATTTTTCAGTCGATAATTAAATATTAAATATTCAATTTTCACAAATAAATTTTAAATTCAGTTTTAAAAGTTCTATAACATCACTATAACTCCAATATGATAAAATAAATTTTTACAAATCATTTTTTAATCATATTAAATCCGTTATTCAATTATTCAATAAATTCCAATTTTAAAATCTTATTAACTCCATTATAATCCCGATATAACTTACATTCACTTTGAAAACCAATTTGAATCATATTAAATAAAATTTCAATTATTCACTCTATTTTCATATATTAAATTTCAATATCAAATTAATCATGTCAAGTTCGAAATTTAATTATTCAAACATTTGTAATAATAAATTTAGTTAAATTTGATTATTCTTAAATCACTATCTTTTGAAATATTCAAACGAACTTATAAAATTTAACAAATTCAAATTATAGAACAACCATTTTCATTAAAACAGTTATTCAATTCCGTTATTCATTTATTAATAAATTCCAAATATTAAATATAAACAATTTCGCTTATTCAATAATTCATTATCTTTTGAAATATTGGAATTGAACTTATAAGATTCAACTTTTAAAACCAATTCACAATTTAGAACACTATTCTCATTTTACAGTTATTCAATTATTCAATAAGTTTTAAATATTTAATTTAAACAATTTACCTGTTCAATATTCAATATTTGATTTTTAAATAGATTTTACTTATCAATCAATTACTCTATTATACCCAATGAATTCAACTTTTATTATCCTATTCAACTTTTGATTGCAAAGACATTCACTAAGTAGCTTTTATTTTTCATTACTTGGTTAATTATTATCGCAATTCATTCCAGTTATTATTACCATACATAAATTACAATTTTTTTCTAGCCTTAAATCACGAAATCTTATCAAATTAGCTATTTTAATTATCGAAAATTTACGGGTCGTCACAATCCTTCTCTTTTAGGCTGCATTCTTGAAGCTTAAAAACTAGATCCCGAATTAGCTCTTCTTAGCCAAAGTTGTAGGGACAAAATTTATATTGAAGGTTTGAAAGACTTCGATATTGATTCTCGTGGCGGTGTTTGAAAATTTGGTAGACTTATCATGCCAAATATTAGTGGTCTTCGTAAAGATATTTTAGAAGATTCTCATCGTTCTAAATTTTCCATTCATCCTGGTAGTAGCAAAATGCACGTGAATATGAAGCGACTTTATTATTGGGATGGAATGAAATCTGTTATTGCTTACTTTGCTAAGCGTTGCATGACTTACCAACTTGTCAAGGCCGAGCATCAAAGGCTCGGTGTGTTATTGCAACCTTTAGAAATTCCAATATGGAAGTAGGATCAAATTTCCATGGATTTTATTGACGACCTTCCCCGTTCTCGTTCGGGTCATGATAGCCTATGGGTGATAGTTGATAGACTTACGAAATCAGCCCATTTTATCCCCGTTTGGTCCAATCGGACCGTACCTCTTTTGGCTAAACTCTTTATTAAAGAGGTTGTTAAATTGCATGGAGTTCCTACTTCTAGTGTTAGCGATCGTGATCCACTATTTGCAAGTGGATTTTGGAAGAGTCTTTAAAAAGCTTTAGGAACGAAGCTTAATTTTAGCACCTCTTATCATCCTCAGTCCGATGTACAAACCGAGCGTGTGAATCAAACTCTTGAAGATCTTCTTTGGGCACGTGTTCTTGATTTTGGTGGAAGATGGGAAGGACATATTTCTTTTGTTGAGTTTTCCTATAATAATAGCTTCCAATCTAGTATTGGTATGACACCTTTTGAGGCACTCAATGGAAGGCCATGCCGATCACCTTCTTGTTGGCTTGAGGCCAGTAAGAAGCTGGTTTTAGGTCCAAATTTTATTCGTGATTCCACAGAAAAGATTGACCTTATTCGTCATAGGATGAAAGAAGCCCATAGTAGACAAAAATCCTATGCCGATAACCGAAGGAGGAAATTAGAATTTTCTGTGGGAGATTTTGTATTTATTCGTGTTTCACCTATGAAGGGTGTTGTGCGTTTCAGTCGATCGGGAAAATTAGCACCTCGATATATTGGTCCATTTCCCACCACCGAACGTATTGGTTCAGTGGCTTATCGCATCTCATTACCGGCATAATTCTCTGCTATTCATGACGTGTTTCACGTTTCTCAATTACGAAAATGCCTTCGAGATTCCGATTCTATTCTTGAGCCCGGTGTTGTTGAAGAAATTGAAGTTTCGTCAAATTTAACTTATGAGCAACATCCTATTCGAATCATTGCTTCGGAGGTTAAACGCCTTCGAAATAAAGATGTTCCTCTTATGAAGGTTCAATGGTCTTCAAATCCTAAGGATTGTTCTTGGGAATCTAGAGAATTCATCGAGCGAACACATCCGGACTTACTTTCTCGTGCTCTTTGAGGTGAACTTCTTTTGTGTTAATATGCTTTTATGATTGTTACTTTTTATTTTCTTCTTAAATATTGCATGGACGCAATTTCTTTAAGGAGGGGAGTCTGTAACAACCCGCATATTTTACGTTTGTCTATTTAAATATTTTATTTAAATATAGCATCGTTATTCGAATTTTAGTCTGAAAGGTTACTTTGTGCAAACAGCCGAATTTGGACTCGATACCACTTCCATTGAGTTCAAAATGGTTTTTGCGACCATTTTGAGTATAAACTTCGATATGTTTGGGGTTAGTAGAATTTTTGCCACTTTTCACTTAGTGCTTTGGGTTGGGTTTCAGCCCATTAACCCCACTTATTACTCTAGCTCAGCCCACCTCTCCTTCTCACTTTATTCTTATTTTCCTAACACTCAAGTTTCACTGAAAATGAAGAGAGGAATGGGAAATTAAAACTCCAAGCTCTAAACATCTTTGCAAATTCAAGTTCTAGCTCCACATTCATAGAAGAAGCTTTGGTAAGCCTTCTTTTCATCTTCTCCAACTCATTCTCCTTTCAATCTTAGAAATTCCTAAACCTAACTTAGGAAATGTTTCTCTTTTAAGCTTAGATTCAAGCTTGTTCGGTTGGAATTGAAGAGAGATTGTCCTTGTCATTGCTCTATATCTTCTTCTTCTTCTTCATTGATTTGGGTTTAAAGGTGAGATTTTTATCTCACATCTATGTCTATGTCTATCCTTGTTGTTAGGTATAATTCCTAACACTTATTCATGTGCATTTTCTTTTGATTTGGATTGCTTTGGTGAATATTCCAATTTTTGGTGTTTTGGTCCAATGTTATGAAATCCAATTATGGATATTTGGACATTGATATTCGAGGCATACCGAAGAGCCTTTAAGGATGGGTTATCGCTTGGCATAAATCCTTAGTCGTTGTTGCTCGTCCGATTGCTCCCGATAATCATTTGGCCATCTTTGGTCTAGGTTCAGGGAATGCCTGAAATTTAGTCTTTAGACGTCTGAATTTGCATTTCCAAACGTCTGAATATTATACTGGGAATTTTTATTCCCTAATATTCAGACGTCTGAATCCAAACCTCAAGACGTTTGAATTGGTTCGAATGCAACCAGAAAGAAAATAGGCTTAAAAAGCTATTTTTAGACGTCTGAAATCTATGGTTCAGACGTCTGAGTATCTATTCTGGAAAACTTTTATTTTTCCAGATTCAGACGTCTGAATCCTTGATTTCAGACGTCTGAATCTGCTGTCCAGTTTCTATTTTGCCTATTTAGCTTGAGTATCCAAACTTAATCGATTCGTGTTGTTTCCCATTTTGTTGTCATCACTTATTGTCCACTTGGATGACATTTTCTTTAGGGTTTTTAGGAATATCCATTTTGATGGATTTGGTATCGATTTCTTTGGATCTTATTCACGCCTTCGAATGTGAATTTTGGTGATAGATTGTTTCTACAATCATTTTTGTGATTTGTCACTTTAAAAATATAAAGGTTTCAATAATAGTAGTAAATATCAAAACTCTTTTATCAAAGCGATTTCAACACTATTTTACTACAAAGCTCGTTTCTTAAACCGTTTTTCAATCTACTAGCATATACAAACCTTTACCTCACTCGTATAAGAAATCTAATTAAACAGCTTAGTAAAAATAAGTGGTATGAAACGCTTGCGTTTACCTAGTTGGTTAATTCTTGGACTTGTTCGATTGAACCTCTTGTGACAATTTTTGAGTGGAGACCTACAACTAGTCCGTAAATACTTAAGTCAAGCCAGTGATTATGGGATATGAAGCTAAACTCATTTATTTACTAGCTTAATGTAGTTGACACTTCTCGATGATCACTGATGATCATTTTATGTGATTTAGACTAGCTATATGCTATATTTCTTTGTCCACGTATTGGACGGTACCTCGTTTTATTGAGTTTTGTCTCATTTCTTTTATAGGCTAACGACCTATTTATTATTTGGAGTTTCGACTCAATTTTTGTGGGCTAGCGACCCATGTTCTTTTATGGAGTTCGGTCCATCGGACGTACCTTTGCACTACGTTGCTGCACTAGCTTATCAGGATCATCGGGCGTACCGTTGTACTACGTCGTTGTTTCGAATTATTCGAGTTTCAGGTTCCTCGGGCGTACCGATATTGTACTACATCGTTTCACCGACTCTATGGTTAGCGACCATGGGATAGCGCCCCGTTTTTGATACACATGTTGGTGAGTTTTCGTGCTCCCGTTTTGTGATAGGCCTCCCCCCTTTGCGATTTCTTGATATCTAATTGATGATTTTAGAATTTGTTTTTCACCAGCTTTTATGATTGGCAGCGATATGATGTCAATATTTGTGGTTTGTTGAATTAAATAAAGAATATGACATTCTTTTTGATGTTACGAGACTCTTGAGATATTGTATGATTTTGGTAGATTTTCTAATGTATAATTTTTATATTATGACATTATTGTTATCATACGTCTTTGTTACATCTCATACTCTACCTCATATTTATAGCTAGACTGATTCGTTTATTATTTTCTTATTAAATAATAATCGGGTCAGACCGAGATATTACAGGTGCTTCTGTTTGACTCTTTATTTGGAGCCATCAATCTAACTTTTGGCTAACAACTTAGATTAGTAGTTTATTTTGTTGTATACATTTGAGATATAGACTCCATGATGTATACTTATTCTTTTGTGCAGCACTTGTAACTATTCCTTTGTGATATTGTGGATCTTGTTTGACCACTACTCTGATATACACTTTTATGTGTAATATTCATATCTGTTTCCGCCTTTAAGATATGAACTTATGTGACTGATTTGTGTTATGATATTTCTATATTTGTTTTCGAAGATTACATATAGCCACTATGTAGTAGCTTTGAGTTTGTATCGGCATGTCGGATTTCCCTCTTGAAATGAAATGCATGTTGTACTATCTGACATACCGATGCTCGCACAAAGCAATTACATGGATGGTCGCTCCTCAACAGCCTTATTCTTCGCGCTAGTTGACGGCATTACTGTGTAGTGTGCTTGGCTAGCATGAGTATAGAGGTGGGGCGTCACAGTTTCTTTCTTTTGGACGTGTATTTACTAAAACCTAGCCACCATCTATTTTTTTTCACGTACAAAGTTTCTCATCACCTCATCTTACCATCATGACCAAGTAACACAAGATGATGGTTGAACCCATATGTGGTGAAGCCAAGCCATTGACTGATTAAGTCAAGTTATGCCACTTTGATTGGTTATTTTTCCATTATTTTAACCTCTATTCTTTTGTATTGAATCATATTCTTATGTATGTAATATTTGTTTGCATACAAGATTTGGATTTGACTCTTCATCCACTCAAGTTTGCATTGTGCTTGTACTTTGCGGAGTTTGGATTTTTATTCTGAATTTGCCAATTCTAACTTTTAAAAGGTGAGTTATCACTCTAGATTTACATACTTATATAATTGTGAAATGATGACAAGTGAATTGTATAAATTAATATGCTATGTTCATACATGCCTCTGACATATTTATATGATGTTTAATGTTGTTTGTATAACTGTTACATCATCTGATATGATATGTTATATTGTACTGTTCATTTTATTTACTATAGCACTGCATGTTCCCTATCACTATGGGATGAAATGATACATACCCGAACGGACTTTAGAATAAGAAAAATCAATATGGGCTAAAATGATAGGCTCGAGTGATTTTATTGAGTTATGTTGTATTTATTTTACTTGGGATTGCAGGTTTGAAATGATAGAACCCGGATTTTCTTTTAAATTACGGATTGAAATGATATATATCTGTATCACCTGACCTAGGTTAGAAAATATTATATAAGCCCATGGTTAATATTTTAAGGTGATATTTTCCTAAAAATTTATTAAGTATTTTGAATATTTAGAAAATATGAAATTTTACCTCAAAATTTGATTTAATTATTTAAAATATAAAGAGATATTTGCTTTCAGCAAGTTATTTTTTATAAGTTGATGATTGGTTCATATTGTAATTTAAAAATCTTTATTTGGTTTTAATGGTAATTTAAAGAGCTTTAATTGTGATCAATAACTTAATAATTAAAGTTAACTAATATGGAATTCAAAGTTTAACCTGGTAATTGCAATCAATTTTTATTTTATAAAATAATAAATGTTGTCCTTTGAATTGATAAAATGAAATACAGTTTTAATTGCATATTTTGTAATAAATGTATTTAGACTGAAATCATAGTTTAATTGAAGCCTAAATGAATAAATTTGCAAAGAAATTTACTGTTATAGTTACTATGATAAATTATTTTATTTATGAAATGGAATTTGGAAATTGAATAATTATGATTTGAATGGAAAAATTTATTTTCAAAATATGACTTAACTTGATAATTGGAAATTTGGTTTTAATTGAAATTGTTAAGTTAAGTAAGTAAATGGGAATTTAGTCTTATTTATGAAGTGGGTATTTTAAAATAAAGTGGTAAGTTATTTGTTGAAATAAAAGAAGTAAAAGAATGTGCTTTTGACTTAATAAATGAAATATAGTTTAATTCAGATATTTATTGATAAAATTTTATTTTATTAAATCATAAGTTAAATGATATCCAAATGAATATTTGACGTGGGAAATGTGATTTTTATAAGTTAAATTGGCTAAATTTGAAATTTTAATGTAGCTGAAATATACATTGTTTTTGGAAAGTTTATAATTGAATGAATAAACTTATAAATGCTACAACTTTGAAATGAATATTATTTAACAGTGAATTTAAATGGCTAAATCAATCTTGTTTGGAAGATACTAACATTGAATTTAAATGGTCTAAATAAATATGTTTCAAAGTATTTGGTTTCAGAGTTGTTATAACTTAAAAGATATATGGCTTTGGAAATGAATTTA
This sequence comes from Allium cepa, assembly GCA_030765085.1. Lineage (NCBI taxonomy): Eukaryota > Viridiplantae > Streptophyta > Magnoliopsida > Asparagales > Amaryllidaceae > Allium > Allium cepa. Next base: position 597,470,467 of record CM060928.1, read on the forward strand.
TTCGAAATTGTCTTTAAATTAGAATTTTATAAAAAATATATAAATTTGAACTTATTGAAATTGAAGATTTAAGAATATGACTTTATAAAGTGGTTTGATTTAAGATGATTTAAAGGAATATTTCAAGTTTAATAAATTTGAAGGAAATATTCAGTGATTTGACATTTGGGTTTTATTTAAATAATATATGGATTTGGTTTGGAATTTAAACGATATATTATATTTTGGCTTTGAAATGGAAGTGATATATTGATTGGTTTTGAAATGAAATAATATAGTAACTAGTTTTGAAAATGGGTATTATTTTGGAAAGTGTACGCATTTGGAAATATTACCATTTTTGAAAATGGATATTATTTTGGAAAGTAACAGTATTTGATTTTAAATGGTTTTGGAATAGAAAAGGTTTTGAAATAAATGTCCATGGGCAATAGTAACGTTTGGTTGTTAAAGAGACCGGGATCGGAAGTTGTCATACTCTTTGCCAACTCCGAAAATCACTTTAACAACCGTGTGCGCGGTGGAGATTGCAGAATGAAGTAGGATGGCGGCGGCGTTCCTTTGAGGTATATACATGGACCTGACTCCTGTGAGTTGGCATAAGGTGGCTAAAACAGGAGCTATCTTGGGCCAAGGAGGTAGCCCCTCTTATCGGACACACTTCTTCGATATTATATTATGACTTTGAGATTGATTTGGTGGCCACTTTTGATTTTTGATTTAGGGGTGTGGCTTGAGGTGGGCGGTCGTAGCTGCTACTCGTTACCACCAGCCCGTGTGCGTAATTGGTATATCTACCCTGGCATTGCCTTATAGTGCCATGTCACCCACCCTAGCGAGCTTTGTACGAATTTGGTTTTCTCCCGTAGCCCGTAGAGTATCCTCGGGTGGCTTCCTTATCAGGAGGGACCATGATACTGGATTGACTACTGCGACTATTACGTGTTGAGGGCTATATGGGTAACCCCTTAACGCTATTTAAAAGTAAGTTTATTTTACTATAGACACTATTATAATAGCGAAATTTTACTACATAGTAAGTTGTTTAATGGTTCCTTAGAGTATGGGCGGTCCCAAGCATCCTTTAAGTTACTTGTACCTTATATTACTGGTCACTTGAGTTGGTTCACATTGTATAAGTATGTATGTCCTGACTCGAGTGTTTTGTGTTTACTTCACGCTTGGGTCAGACTGAGTGATACAGCATTAGAGACTCATCTTCGGAGTTGGATCTTTGCTTGAAGATCCAGCCATCTATTTGACTACAGTTGATTCTAGTGTTGTATTCAGCTTTGTACTTGATTATCATCTTGTTGTTTATGTTGTATCTTGTCTAACTCTGATGTACATGCATAGTAGCTTCATGAACTACTATTTCATTACTACCATTGCATTTTATTACTCTATGTCTGTGATATGTGATTTATTTATTTACTGTATATTTCGAGTATTGCCAAATTTAAATTAACAATTCGGTATTTTGAGCTATTCAAGTCCGACATGTGCGAATACGAATGGTTGAAAAATTCGGGTCGTTACAGTTGGTATAAGAGCTTTGGCTCTAGGCAAGCTTAGCATATATGGTAAATTTATTTACAGAATCAATTTCATTTGAGTGTGAGACTCTTCCTTTTGACTCGGTTTCTTTTGAATTTCGGAACATTCCCTGAGATTCCAAAATTCATTCTTGTTCCTCACTATTCATCTTCTTTGATTATGGAGTATCCCATAACTCCTTTACAATTGGCATTGATCCAACGGAGATTTCTATATTCTCATTTTAGATGCTAGTGTCTCTTGTTGTCCCGAATTATATCTCTTGAGATCGAATGTAGATTTGCCTTAGAATTCCACATCGATCTAATTCTTGAAGTCACGGTTGGCCCAATTAAGGTTGCCCGTGATTTATATAAGCTTATCCATTTCCTTATTTGGTTAGTTAATCATCCTATCTTTTGTTCCAACTTAGCCTCAAATCAAAATTTTCTTTGTTTTGAGTTAATCAAATTTGAACCTCTATTCTTACTTTGTAAAGCTATATTTAAATTGTTTTATATATTGTATTGTTTGAGCTGTTGATGTTGATTTGGGTTTTCGATCGATTCGTCTGATCAACGCTATCGATAGGATCTCCAAAACACTTGAACAAAGCAAACCGACATGAGACAGTTTTCAAATTTAGCGATGAATAAATTTTGTATGATTATATTATATAAGTACAATTTTCTGGACTTTGATAGTTAATTGAATTGGATGTTAAGTAATAAAATTTGACTTTGTGTGCAACTTGTAACCATTAGCTTTTGTCTCATATAAATAATTGAACTATAAAACATGGCTATATATTAATTTGGAAATTTAAATGAATTTCAACTAAGAAACTAAGAATTTAATTTCCAATGGTTTCAAACTTTGCGTTTAAAGATTTAATAGGTGTATTATTTAAAGTATTTCAAGTAGAAATTGTCTCAAAGAGTTTTTAATTTGTAAATCAGTGCTCTTTTCTTTGTCGTTGGAAAATAATTTCGGCGATGACTACAACATCATCGACATTCATTTTCGAGTCTCGAAGTGGAGAGACCATTCTATAGTTTTTCTATAGTATTGCTTTGGAGAATTAAGTTGATTTAGATTTCCAATATATGACTTGATTTGTAATATATGTGATATATGATGTAAAATTTGATTTGATATATCTTGTGTATAATTATTTATCTCTAAAATTGTTTGAAGTTAATCGAAATTCTAATTCTTAAACTTTGTCTTAAAGGATAATGTCAAATATACAATGAAACCAAATTTTTGAATAAATATTTAAGCTTGAGGTAATTGAATTAGAAAATTTTATTTGTATAATATTCTATTACATTTCAATATAACTTACCTTAATTATTAGAAGTTTAACAATGTAATTGGATAATATACAATATAAAAGGATTTTATAAATAAAATTTGAGTGTTTATAACTAATGTTATACACTTAAATTTTAGTTATAAAAAGGATTAATTGAGGTAAGTAGAATAAAAGGTTAATTGAATAAATTGCAATATACAATGGTGTTAAAGGAATTTATAAATAAATCGGTATATTTTTTTTTTCAAATTAATTAACTTTGTAAATTTATTTGTTTATAAAGTTGGTATTTTGAATAAGATATATTGATTACTTAATTCTTTCTTTTCTCTTCTCTTCCTTTTCGGGGACGAAAATTTTTGAGTGGGGGAGAGTGTAACGACCTGTAAAATTTTCAATAATTTAATTTGTTTAGTTAATAAGTTTTGGTAATTAATATGAAAAAAAATCTTATTAATTTAGAATTGAACGATGGTAATTAGAACTAATTAGTAACAATTGAAATGAAATTACAATTTAGTGAAATAATGAAAATTGGTATACTTGGCTATAAATTAATGTAAGAAAACTAATGCAAACATTTAAATTTATAGAAGGAATAATATGAAATAAATGCCTCTTGAATAAAGATTAGGTATATAAGAATGGTAACATTTGTTGTGAACAATGAAATCACAAGTGTGAATGTTGAGTCATTAATGAGATAATATATGATTAACATAAATTGAAGTAAATCAGTGTTAATTAAGTAATCGTAACATTTGATTTTTAAATAATAATGAATTTATTAATGTGATTTAAAGTAATAGTAACGGTTGTAAGTTACTATTTAATTGGTCTATTAATTTAGTTGTAAATGTTAGATTTGGGTATAAAATTTAAAGATAAGAAAATAAGGGTAAGCGTGGTGCGAACAAATGAATTAGCGTAGAATCTATGATAATTGAATGAATTTGACATTTTGTAAGCAATTATCATAATTAGAGAAAATGATAAACTTGAGTGTAATAAAGATAATGGTAACAACTATTATAAATTGTCTATTTAGGCTATAAAATAAATTGGAAATCAATTGTTTTCAAATGTAAATAAATGTTCGTTAATGAGAGTTAGAACCGTAATTATAAAGTGTGAATGAAATAAAGTAATGGAAATGCATATTTTATTCATAAGATAATATAAAAGAATGAAACCTATCTGAATGAATCAATTGAGGTTTCAATCATAATAAATGTATACATTAGACAAATTCAATATAATTATAAACAACTTTTAATACAAAGGAAAGATGAATATTTGTATATATATTAATGTAATGAAAGATAAACGAATATTAACGAGGTTTGTAGAGTAGTATAGACTTAATAAAAAGGGATTAAAATTTAATCAAATCAGTTCATTTGAAATTAATTATAACTTATGGGAATTCAATTCATAACAAATAGATTTATGGTAAGAGAACGAAATTAACTACTTTGCTAACTGAAATTTGGATGAATTGGGAAGTTATTAATGTATTAGTATATAAACAAATGTTAATATGTATTTATTGGGAATTTAAACTTATACTTTTTAAATTAGAAAAAAATACAGTGTTTACACGCAATGACTTTCTATATTTTATTTCCCTATGTTTGTTTCTCTAATTTTTATTTTCTATTTTATTTGTATAAGCTTTGAATATATTTATTTGATTTTTAATTGATTTTATTTTTAATAACAGCATAGAATTTTCAAAAGATATAGGTTATTTGTTTTGTTTATTTGTTACCTTTTTTCATTTCCCTTGCCTTTCCATTTGCATAATCAATTACTTCCAATTTTCATTGCCGTGAATTCTTCTCATAACTCACGTACATATTGTTCCTCAAATTCCTCTTTTCATTGCGTGCAAAAAAGGGAAAAAATAATAATAAATATATCAAGTTATTTGTTGCCTTTTTATTTCTCAAACCATTCAAACTCCTGCCTTTTATTGCCTAGCCTCTTTATTTATTGTCGTTTCTTTCTTATGGATGTGTATTTACTAGAACCTAGCCATCTTTTTTTTTAACGTACAAAGTTTCTCATCTCGTCATCTTATACATTTGCATGAAGAAAAAATAATATACAAGATCTAAAGTCATGGCTTCCTTCTTCTTTCTCCTTCTTTTTCCATTTTTTTTTCTTTGTCTTCCTTCAAGTTAGGCTCGGTCTCCATCTTCTCCTAGCACACCTCTAACCATCAGAACTAAGCAACACAAGATGATGGTTGAACCCATATATGTTGTAGCCAAGCCATTGATTGATTAAGGCAATTTATGCCACTTTGATTCGTTATTTTTCCATTGTTTTAACCTCTATTCTTTTGTATTGAATCGCATTCTTATGTATGTAATATTTGATTGCATACAAGATTTGGATCTGACTCTTCATCCACTCAAGTTTGCATTGTTCTTTGTCATGCTTTTTCGTACTTTGCGGAGTTTGGCCTTTTATTCTGAATTTTTCAATTCTAGATTTTAAAAGGTGAGTTATCACTCTAGACTTACATACTTATATTATTGTGAAATGATGACAAGTGAATTGTATAAATTAATATGCTATATTCATACATGCCGGTGGCATATTTAATGCTGTTTGTATAACTGTTACATCATCTGATGTGATATGTTATATTGTACTGTTCATTGTATTTACTGTATCACTGCATGTTTCCTATCACTATAGGTTGAAATGATACATACTAACAGACTTTAGAATAAGGAAAATCACTATGGGTTGAAATGATAGGCTCGAGTTATTTTATTGATTTTATTGTATTTATTTTACTTGGGATTGCGGGTTTGAAATGATAGAACCCGGATTTTCTTTTAAATTACGGATTGAACTGATATATATCCATATCACTTGACCTAGGTTAAAAAATATTATACAGGCCCACGGTTAATATTTTAAGGTAATATTTCCTAAAAATTTATTAAGTATTTTGAATATTTAGAAAATATGAAATTTTACCTTGAAATTTGATTTAATAATTTAAAATACAAAGAGATATTGGCTTTCAGCAAGTTAAATTTTTATAAGTTGATGATTGGTTTAGATTGTAATTTAAAAATCTTTATTTGGTTTTAATGGTAATATAAAGAGCTTTGATTGTGATCAATAACTTAATAATTAAAGTTAATTAATAAGGTAAAGTCTAACCTGGTAATTGCAATCAATTTTTATTTTGTAAAATAATAAATGATGTCCTTTGAATTGATAAAATGAAATACAGTTTTAATTGCACATTTTGTAATAAATGTGTTTAGCCTGAAATCATAGTTTAATTGATGCCTAAATGAATAAATTTGCAAAGAAATTTACTGTTATATTTACTATGATAAATTACTTTATTTATGAAATGAAATGTTTGGAAATTGAATAATTATTGTAACGACCCGTAAATTTTAACTGTTATAATAATGTGATTAATTGAATTTTCATGTAATTAAAAAAAAATTGAAATAATTTTTTTATATTGGGAAAACGTCTAATTGAACATGGCAAACTATAAATTTTCATCTGAAAATATGAAATTTTATTTTATTGTGCAATTCTATTTCAATTTATTTCAGTTAATATTTGATGATAATAAAATATTTTCGAAACCTGGATATTTTTAAATAGAAAAATTGTAAATCATCTTCTGAGCAAGACGTCATTTTTCATTTTTTTAAATTCGGACTTCTTTAGCTCCATCAATCTTATTTTTCTGCGTTTTTTTTGCATTTTCCGCTAGTAGAAAATTCGAATTCTTATAATTCAGTCGTACCACTGATATCCGCATACCATTTTGATCGTCTCGTCGTGTTGATCTCTACGGTATATTCGATTGTCAAATTCGAAGTCTGGTGTATGTTACATTTTGCGAAACGACTTCCGTATCGGTATTTAAATCTTTACTTTTTGGGCCTTTTGTGACAATTTATATTCAGCGGATGATTCCAATGCTCACTGCATTCAATGTTTTTTAGAAAAGAACAGGTCTTTGCTTTTGTTAATTCACAATTACTCGTGCCTGTCACATTTCCCGACATTGAATAATATCTGGGTCCTTCAATTTGCACCGATTCGTTTCTACTAACTGTTCATTCACACTTTCACTTGAAATAATATAATATAAACCATATTTTTGCAGTACTATACATCTTCTTTTCATTTGGATCTAAAAAGGAAAAAAACTCATCATCTCTGAAAACAGCGCCTCCTCCCTCACTCCATTTCCCAACCTCGCCACCATCCACCAATAGTTGTCAATAGCAGTCGATCTCAACTACTAGGCCGCAACACGTCAGCGCATATTTTTCTACGCGAGCGGCTGCAGCCCTCGTCGAATAACACCGCACCCACTCACGCTCATCCTCTTCCCTTTATCTAGTTCGCCTCCACTCTTCCCATTCCGTGCTCCCTCCTCTTCCACCGTCCTCCTTCGCCGTGCTATTCGGCCACATCGGTGAACCAACTACCGTGTCCAGAGCTCAGCTCCACCCACTTCTCCACCCTGTAGCTGATGCTATACCAACAGTCGCCGTAGCCTCTCCTCCGGCCTTCCTCCTTTTTACCCGCATCACCTAGGTGACTTCCACAACCTCTTCCTCCAAGCCTAACCGAGCTTACCACCATTCTACAGCTGATCAGTGCCACAACACTGCCATCTCTCATCTGTATCTTTGTATAGATGATATGTTTATATAAATACTCTACATTATGTGTTGTGTACTATAAGTTGAGTATATCTATGTTGTATATATATGTATACGTAGTCTTTTGCATGCGTATGTTAATATATAGGTTATATTCCAAAATAAATTTACACAGGTTTGGTAGGATTCATTTGAGTGTAGAAACAATGATAAAGTGAGTTGTATTGTTTATAATAAATATGGTAAAGTAAAAATTTATATAATACGCATATAAGTTTAGATATGTGTTATATTTTTCTTTCTGGGATTTTGAACCATTGCCAAAAATCTGTAGTTTATTTATAGTATATGTATAGGTATATATATTAGCTTATATACTTCGGCCAGTTGTATTGTTTTACAAAAATGTTGATTTTATAATGTATAGGCTGTATGAAGTACATGTAATGTTTGAGTAAGTGCAGTATGTTTTAGTCTTTGCTGTTCTCCTCTTTTGCCTATCTCTGTACCTAGTTCTTATTTTACTAACATATGCAAAATGAAACTTTGAGTTGGCTTTCATGTTTACCTGTAGCATGCATATTTAGTTTGGGTCGCTTATGTATTGTTTTAAAGTATATGATATATGTATAAGTTAAACAATATTGATTTTAAAGTATAAACATGATACAATAATATATATTAGATTGTAAAGTTTGGAATAGTTGTTTCTATGTTTTGTAAGGGTATGTGATCTGAAAAAAAACTGTTTACTTAAAGCTTTATTGGTTTTTGTAAATGATTTAATATATGAATGTATAACATGTATTTTGATTATTTTATATATATATCTAGTTTAATTTGAATATTTGAATATATGTTATTTTTTTGTTTAATCTAAAACAATGATTAAAAAAAAATATAGTTTAATATGCGTTTAAACTAATATTGATTTATAAATAAATATAATATATATATATCTCGTTTTTAATATATGTTTGGATTTAGAATATGACTTTATATATATATATATATAGTTATATATAAGTTCACTTATATCAATTATTTTCATCGATCCAATTTTGATTTGATTTCGTCTATCCCTATTTATCATCTTTGTTCGTAAAATCGCGTCCATCTAGCTTTGCTTTGGAAGTCGTGCTTGCATTTCGTAACTCAATTTCATTGTTTATCCTCCCTAGCCTCGAAAGATGAGCAATCACTCACAATTTACGTTCTTATATTTATTAAATTTGATTTCAATTGAAACGACAATTGAAGTATGCCGCTGTTAGTCATTTACACTGTTATATAGGCTATTACCTGTATCAGTTCATCTGTGACATCTTACACCATTATCTGTTATTTATATTGATTATATATGCCAGTTATATTATTACCATATCTGTTATCACTCTGCAAGTTCCCTGTTAGTATAGAATCACTATGGGTTGAAATGATACATACCCGAACGATCTGTAGAATAGGAGAAAATCGTTATGGGTTGAAATGATTAACCCAAGCGATTTCCATTTGAATTGAATTTGGGATTACGGTTTGAAATGATATATATACCCGTATATTTAAATTGTGGATTGAAATGATAAATATCCGTATCACTTGACCATAGGATAGAAAATTATATACAGACACCGTTGGTCTATATATAAATATTTTTGAAATGATTACTATGGTTTTGGAAGAAAATATATGGTTTTATATAAATATTGATTTCAGATATTATATAAATGTTATTTTATATATAGTTAAATTCTTGATTGTAAGCTATGTATAAATTTGTTTTAATATAAAATAAGCTTAATAACAAAGTTTGATTTTATTAAAATATACTATGGCTAAGTACTTATTTAAATTAAATTTTAATATAGAGTTTATAATGATTTAATAAATCAAGGTTGAGAAGATAAATTTGAAATTGATTTGAAATTATATTTAATTAAGAAATATATTTAATTAGAAAACGATTTGAAACTTATGAAATTTTAGATTTGAAAGGATATGATTTTTATAACTTGATTTGGTTTAAGGTGATTTAACGATAATTTCAAGTTTAAACGGATTGAAGAAAATATTTAGTCATTTGAAATTTGGGGTTTATTTAAATGATAATGGATTTAGTAAGTAAATATTTCCAAATAAAAAAATAGTGAAGTGAATTTGATATATATATATATATATATGGAATTGTCAAATCTTGTTTTGAGATGTTTGAATATTTAAAGCTTTGAAATATTTAAATTGAAATGGTTTATCGAGAAACTGAAATAAATTAAAATTGATGATTTGTGATTTGATTAAATTTGTATTTTGGAATTTGGGTTGATGTGAATCGATTTATGAAATTTGAGGAAGCTATTTTATTATATAAAGTATTTTTAAATTATATTTAAAACTATTTATACATGTTACTTTATAAATTTATTTCATATAAACTATTTAAGCATAAATTATTTTTAATATAAAATATTTTAAAATTATAACTATTTTTATACAAAACAATTTTAAATTATAAACTATGTATTATATATACTATTATTTATATTTAAATAGTTAAGTGGGAAGTGTTATGATTCCAAAGCATTATGATTTCTAAATTATGATTTCCAAAGTATTATGATTTCCAAAGTGTTTGATTTAGAAAGTGTTATAACTTTGAAGTACTAAGTTTGGTAAATGAATATATTTGAAATGGATATATTTAAAATGGAAATGATATCGTATTTGGTTTTGAAATGGAAGTGATATCGCATTGATATGGTTTTAAAATGGCAATGATATTTTGGTTTTGAAATATAAACTATTTTGAAAGTTTATTTAATGAACAATCGGTGTAATAATTACGTAGTTATTGATGAGTCCGGGATCGGTTAGGGACATACTCTCTGTCTAAACCGAAAACTACTTTAATAACTATTATACGCGGAGTGTGTTCCAGAATGAAGTGGTTGGAATGATGACGTTGTTGGATTTGAAGAAAGAGAATGATAATGGATAGCCTTGATCCTTTTGTCAAATTTGAAATGACTAAAACAGGAGCCGTGCCGGGCCAATGAGGTTAGCCACCTCTAAGCGAACACACTTCTTCGTAAACTACTCATTACTTGTTTCTGACTGGTGCACACCCTTCAATTCGGAGTGTTGTTTCATGGTGTTACGATCGTTGCGGCGATGCATTCTCACCAGTCCGGATTAGGAAAACGGTAGTTTCACTACCTTGGGTATTGCCTCATGTGCCTTGTCATACTCGTATCCCTATGCGCGACCGCTATGATTTTTTGTGTGTTATACCTATGGAGTACTCCTTTATAGCCCACTAGTTTATAGGGGAGTTTACAGTGCTGTATAGACTATGGCGCTTATATAAAATGTGTTAAGGGGATAATGGTAACGCCTTAAAGCTATTTTTGATAATTTATATTACTGATAGGCATTGTCTACTTAGCGTATATATAAATGTTTAACGGATCCTCAAAGGGTGGTTATCCCAAACATCTTTTGAGTAACTTATATTTTCAGTTGTTACTTCACTTGAGTTGGATTTATTGATATAAGAATGTTAATCCTGACTCGAGTGTTTTGTGTTTGCTTTACGCTCGGGTCAGACTGAGTGTACCAGTATTCAAGACTCACCTTTGGAGTTGGAGCTTCGCTTGGAAAACCAGCTATCTATCTAGCTTTCAGATATTCAGTTGATTCCAGTGATGTATTCTGATATTGTATTTGACTCTTGTATTCGAGATTTCTATTGTACCTTATTTAACTCTGATATGTATACAGTAGCTTCATGAACTACTATCTTTTGTTTCCGCTGTATTTATTCCTCTGTATCCGTGATTCTATGATTATTTGTTTACTGTAAATGCTGAGTTTTGCCAAATATAAACTTATAACCTGGTATTTTGAGCAATTCGATTCTGGCATATTTGGATGCGAAAGGTTGAAAATATCAGGTCGTTACATGTGGTATCAGAGCTTTGGCTCTAGGCAAAACTTAGCATATATGGTAATTTATTTACGGAATCATATTCGTTCGTGCTTGACTCTTTCATCTTTGATTTGAATTTCCTTTGAATTTTCGGAATGTTCCCTCGGTTCCGAAATTCATTCTTGTCCCTCACTATTCGTATTCTTCTGAATTCTGGAGCATCCCATAGCTCCACGATATGATTGTAAAGAGGTGAAACTCTTTACAATAGACATCGATTTACCGGAGATTTCTGTATCCTCGGTTTACGATGCTATCTATCTCCTGCTATGCCTGATTCTAACTGTTGCGATCGAATGTCGATTTGCCTCGGAATTCTACATCGATCTTATTCTTGAAGTCATGGTCAACCCGGCTAAGGTTGCCCGCGATTTATATAAACGTATCCATCTTCCTATTTTGTTATTTAATCATCTTATCTTTGTTTCGAACCTATCTTCGAATCAAAGTTCTCTTCGATTTGAGTCCGTCAAATTTGAATCTCTATCCTTGCTTTGAAATTCATTCTTGTATCATCGAGCGAGGAAGTGTATTTGGGAACTAATATTAAAAATATTATATATATATATATTGTGTTGTTTGGGTTATTGATGTTGATTCAGGTTTTCGATCGATTCGTCTGATCAACGCTATCAATAGGATTTCCAAAACACTTGAGCAGAGCAAACTGACAGTATTATTTTCAAATTGGTAAATTTTATAAAGTTTGTATGATTATATTAGATTATATATATATATATATATATATAAGTATGAATTTTTTGTAACTAAATTGTTAATAATTTAATTGTTGAAATGATAATATTTGATTATCATTTATTATTTTTGTAAACCATTGCCTTTTGTGTCATATATATATAAATAATTGAATTATAGACCATGGTTATAAATTAATTTAGAAATTGAAATGAATTTAAATCAAGAAACTAAGAATTTAATTTCCAATGGTGTCAAACTTTGGATTTAAATTTTTAAAGGGTATATTATTTAAAATATTTTCGAATAGAAATTGTTCCAAAAGAAAAATCTAAATGTTTAAAATCAGTGCTCTCAATTTTGTCGCTGGAAAATAACTTCGGTGGTGTCGGCCGCGTCATCGACATTCATTTTTGAGTTTCGAAGTGGAGAGACTATTCAGTAGCGTTGCTACTCTTTTGTTTGGAAAATGAATTTGATTTAAACATCTTAAGAATGACTTGATTCATAATATGTATTATATATAAGTATACGATTATAGATCTGATTTGATACATATAGTATATGTATATTTATCTATAAAATGGTTTGAAGTTAATCGGAAATTTAATCCTTGAAATTATGTTAAAGGATGATTATAAATAAAGCCAAAATTTTGAATAATTATTTAAACCTGAACTTTTTTTAAATAAAGAAATTTTACATGTATAATACTCAATGGCATTTGTTAACCGGCACCTTGGTCCGGTTACAAGACGACAGTTGAAGAAGTTATCATTAGCATTAGACAAGATTCTGACCAAGAAGGGCCTGAGGATATATGGGTTTGATGCAGTCGACATGTTTTGGCAATCAAGAGCGTTCGACGTTAGAAGGACATTCGGCATTAAGAATCGTTCGATATTGTATATCGTTCGACAATTATGGAATGCTCGGCATATAGGAGCACTCGGCACCAAGAACATTCGGCGTACAAGGCACGTTCGGCATCCATGAACGTTCGACATAAAGGGACGTTCGGTATTGAATATCGTTTGGCACCTAAAGAATGTTCGGCATCCATGAACGTTCGGCATAAAGGGATTAATTTAGTTAATTTCCAATTAAATTAACTACTTATGAATTAATTATCCAATCCTGATTTATTAATTACAAATCATTTGATATTAATAAATTAATCAATTGCCTTAATTAATGAAATTATTCTTAATTAATCATATTAATTAAATCAACCTTTAAACCAATTTACATAATTAATTAATGATTTTAAGAAATTATCTTGGATTAAATCATTATTAATCATTCCTAATTAATCTAATTTATTAATTTATAAATTAAATAAATCATTTTTTATTACCTTATTAATTAAATCATTTTATTACCTTAATTATCCCTAAGATAATTAATTTCTTTATTAATGATTTCATTTATCATTTAAGTGTATTTTAAACATTACACTTTAAATTTAAATCCAAATTAATTTAAAAATACACTTAATCATTCAAATTATTTAGAACAATTTAAATTCAAAAACTTCTTTTATTCCAAAACTAAGATTCAAATTTAGATTTAATTCCAGATTTCAAAATTTGACTCAACTTGTCAAAGTTCTTTCTTTACAAAACAAAATCCCTTTTTAATTCAAATTCCTTTAAAATACTTTAAAAGTTTGAACAAGTTAAGAATTTATTTACTCACAAACTAAGTTTCAACTAAAATGGAATTTATAGTTAACTTTTGTTTTAACTCAATTTGATTAATTTAAACTTGGCTTTAAAAATTTTAAAAATTAATTTTTTTTTACTTTAAATAGGTACAGGTTTTGAATCCTGTACAAACATTTCTACCCTAGCCTCCCCTGTATCTGCTTCGAGACAAACACCTATCGTCTCCGAGTTCAGACCCGAGCTCTTTCCCATTTTCCCCAAGTCTCTCCCCTGTTATTCACGCAACCTTCTTCCCCTTTTCTTTTTTTTTCTACTAATTATAAACTGTCTACCCAAATACAAACCCAGGTGACAACCGAAGCAACTCCTTCTTTTACTCGAATATACACTCGAGGACTTAATCACCCAGAACACCAAGTTGTGCACGAGATCACCGTGCACTTGCACACGTCGCCGGCGTACCCCCGACATCGGAGACAATCCTCCATAAGTCGATCATCGACCGATCTATCGATCGAACACCATAAATCCCTGGAGGAACTCACGAATAAGAATTCGACAATTTTAAGCTTCCAGACCTTAAAACACTGACCATCCACCGCCTCGTTCAGGTGATGTCAACGTCCAGATGCCTCCAGCCTCTGCCTGAAGCATCACCGACACCTTAGCCTTCGATTCCTCCACGACCGGTCCTTTCCGGTGGCTCCACGGTGGCACGATCACCAATTTCCCGACCTCGACGAAAATAGCATGCTAAACCATAAACCAACCTATTCCCATCGCCATGTCGAACTAGAACGCGACCAAACATTTTTCCCCAAATCCCTGATCACTCATCTAACCTCAGTCCCAAACTTCGATCCATTCCACCCTGCCAATCAACGGCGATTGTCCAATGTTCCAAAATCGAGTAACTCAAAGGAACACAACAATTCCCAATCTAAAAATCACCATTTTTATACCTAAATTCATCTTTTTACATCACGATTCTATTCATATAATTAAATCACGGTTTCCAGATTTTCAAATTTGGACCAAATTTTGTTTTCTCTGTACATTTAAAAGCTTTGAGACAACTTCTTTATAAAATCTCCTGAAACTATTTTTAAACCTTCATATAGGTGGAAACAAACCTTTTTCATGTTAAACTCAAAGCAAAAATATAATAACCTGATGAAGAAAATTCTAAATTAATTGGCTAGCTCAAGCCTGTTTTCAAGGAAACAGAGAGGAGAAAGGAAAGCATGTTCATCATTTATATGCAGAGTTGAAACTGAAGAGAAAAAGCCAAGCATACACATCATAATCATGAGCTAAAACACAGAACAAATACAACCTAATACTTGGTAAAAATTTGTGTTTACTCACCTGTGTTTCAGAAGGAAGAACAGAGTTCCTTCTCTACATTGAAAACTGCAGGCTTGTTTTTCTTTGTTGAATAAATTGAACATGTTTAAGTTTATTAGATATAGTGATGTTTATCTCCCTGTTATTCAATCTTGCTGAACGAAATGGAATAAGGAAGTTGATATCAAATATAGGTTTACAGGGATGTTCATATGTTTGTACAGTAGGGTATACACTATTTTGTACAATTTGTTTACTTCAGCCATACTTATCTTGCTTTTAGTTGATTGTGCTGAGATGATTTTGTATTACTTTTCTTTGTGCTTTGCTTTAGTTAAATATATGTTTATTGTCTTCATGCTTTTGTTTTTCTTCCAGGTCTTTGCTTTATTTTATAAGCTAGTACACATCTTTCTTTTCTCATGTTCAACCTGTTCTTTGTTTTATATCTCTTTGTTTCTTTTACTTGCCTTATAAGCTACAGCCTACATACTTTTGTTTTATATTTGTTTTATACACTTTCATATTAATTCTTTTTGCTTTTGCTTATTTATATTTTAATTTGTTTGTTCACACTTTATCTTTGACAAAGCTTCTTTGTGGTGGCTGCAGCTATGTTTTGGGTATTCTTTGCATAAATATTTATAAATTAAAGTTTTTTTTGTTTGTATTTGTATGTTTATATGATGGTGGCCAAGATGAAAACATTTAGTGTTGATGTACTTTGTTTCTACACACTCAACTTATTATCTTTGTACATGAATATACATATATTTTTATAATTCATCATATATGTATTCTTACTTCTATTTCTAAATTAATTGTTTATTTTTAATTTTCAAAGCAAAATTTCCTTTACATTATTTATAGATCCCAATTCAAATTTAATTCAAATATATTTCTCATATTGAAAATCTGTTTCATCTATACGAGTTAAAGTTCTTTGGTTAAATCCAACTTCTCAAAATTATACTTTTAAAATGGTTTGATTCATATATACCCAAATATACATATATATATATATATATACACATTCACATATATACATATACATACAATAATTAAAAATTTAAATGATTTATATAGAAGATATTTGAACTCGGGGAAACTCACATCACTAAATCGATTAATTTCACCGTTTTCTTCAAAAATAGATTTTAATTATCATTTTAAATTTATATAAAAATCCGGGGTCGTTACAGACTTCCCCCCTTAAAAGAATTTCGTCCTCGAAATTCGCAGGCACGAAAACAACACAGAGATAGACTCAATCTTTACAATTTCTCAAATACAAGATATGGATTCCAAATTCAAGTCGGAATATCTCAGAATACATACCAATTTGTCCCTCTTCGGACTTCGACCAACCCAAGAAATTATAACAGAATTTCAAAAGTTGATTTTAAACGAAATTGTTTTATCGATACAATTCAAATTATCTTTCATATTCTATTAATCAATTTTAACTCAATTAAAATTTCCAATTTATTTAAAATTTCCAATTTCAAATTCATTAAAGTTTAAATCCAAAAACTGAAAAGAAACTGATGAAATATGAAGAAAGAATTTCTACAACGATTCGTAGAGCATCAACGCACCGAACTACTTCTGGAGCTGTCACGAAGTAATCAAGAGAATTTAGAACGAATCAAAGGAAATTGATAAGAAAGTTGTTTCCACAGTCACAGGGTATTGACCATTTATAGTCGTATTTACCTGTCCCCTATCTCGTTCTCTTCTTGCACTCATACTTACTATCAGTGGATAGCAAAAGAATTTACTGAGGCATTCAAACAGATATCTTAAGGATTACTCATTCTAGGATATACTTCACCCTATCTCTAATGAGCTACTTAATGTGTTATACTCCTGAGCTAAAGTTCAACCTTAGCTCTGATACCAAATGTAACGACGCGAATTTTGCCCGCTCGAAAATCGACATCCATACCTCATATCGTATTCGAATGCCATAGATTCGACCGTTCAAATCCGATTCGCCGGAGCTTATAACAATCATTAAGTAAACAACACAGCGGAATAAAAGAATAATACATTGATATACAGCTTTGATACAATATCTGATACAACAGATGATCCAATAGATATCAATATACATCAGAGATATGATACAATAAAATAGCAGCGGAAAAGAAAATAGATAACATCTAGCAGCGGAACAATATAACTCTAAGATAGTCTTCAACGAAGAACTCCAAATCGGAACTGTAACTCCATTTCCAAGAATCAATCAGCAGAAGCTCGAACTCCCAATAACGATGCACCTAGATAACCAAGACTGGTGCAATCCAAAGACTAAACTAACTCCAGATAATCTACTAAACCTGACTATCTGAAAAACCCAACTCTAGACTGCTCGTGTAGAAATATAATGAGCACCCAGAGTTTAGGAAAGAAACAATAAACTCCGGATCAGTCGTGGGACTGGTGTGAGCAACAAAAACAGTCTATCTTTTAAAACATTCAACAAAAGAATTTTAAAGTCAATTCGCAATGTTTTTTTTAAAATGAGACTACCATAAGGCCTCCCGCACACACACACAATGCAAACGCAGAATCGGAGGAGATTTCTCCTTATGATAGTCAAAGATGCTTGATACGCATTAAAAAGAATATTTAATATTATAACTAGTGCATAGTGTAGAGAAAAATTTATTTCGAAAATAAAGATATAAATCTTAGCCAACATAGACATTTCGAACTATGTCTACTATAGCTACCATGTTCAATAGCGGGTTACCGCCATATTCCATGACAGGTTATACAACTAAAACCATACAAGGCTCGTATTTGAAGAATGGATTTTTCAACAAATGGTCAGGCCAAGGAACTTCCCATTGCCACATGGAAACGCATCTGGAAGGACGCCCCGAGAACCAAACTGTTCTCTGCCAAACAAAGCCGGGAATCCCTTTTCCCAAGGGATATTACAAACCCTCAGATATGCCACCCCCGGTCCTTTGGGACCTTTAAACGAGAGCTCTCTAACCAACATCACACCATAATAATAAGTGTTTCAACATGAGTAAGTATTTGGACTCCATACCATGATACCACCCTTTTCCAGAAGGAATGGTTATACCCTAGGGAAGCGATCCCTGAAAACTTTGCCGCACAATTCCTGTTTCGACCATTACCGGGTTGTGAGGCTCGAAGAATTCACGTCCACAAAAACACACTTTGTACAAAAAGCCGTGCTTTGGGTCAACAAATGATCATAGAAATGATCACCACGATAGACGATCAAACAAATGATCCTATCACAAATAATCAACACAATGATCATTTACAGCAACACTCTGTATGTCACATTACCAAATTGGGAATATATCGCTGATAACCTTCAACTACATAACCTCTGAGCTCATACGTCTCAGAGAAGGGTGTTAAGCTAAGAGAATAAATTCTCCGCCACCAACAGAAATATATTTGAAAGAAATCAGCTTTATATCTCAATTGTAATGTCAGACATACAATCCATACAAGTCTGTTCCGGGCTCGAACAGAACCGAAGGCACTTCCAAAGAAGTCCTTGCAATCCGGATATTCACTAATCACGTTCGGACTCCCCATCACATATGGAGTCTCTATACCGGGGACCATTCGATGCAAAGACATTCGACGAGTTGTCCTTACGTTTTTGAAAATATCCGGTCTTCACCACCGGTCTTCAAATGTTATCCATAACGACATATCACATATTCGGAATGGGATATATGACACAAAGGTCCTCTCCCGGCTAAACCGAATAGTGAGCGCGGTATTTAAAACATATGGACATTGGGATTTCAATTAAGTCACAACTTAAACCCAAAACTTTTCTTCAAATGGTTTAAACCAATTACAATTTCAAATCTTTATATTACAAAAAGATTTATTTCACAAAGATCAATTCATAGATTTCAAAGCAATTTCCATTCCAATTGGATTAACTCGTTAAATCTTTAAATCAAAGATTTAACTCATAGCTTTCAAAATTCGATTAACTTGTTGAATCTTTAAATCAAGATTCAACTTATAGCTTTCAAATCGTTTTCATAACTTGGAAATTATCTTCATTTTCAAACTTGAAATTCTTTTTAACACAAATTGGACGTTCATTTCTTATGTGAAAGCTTTTACTATTTGAAAACAAACAGTTTTCGTTTCAGAAAAATCCAATTATATTTACACGAGTTAAAGCCCTTGAATTCTATTCACATTCCCAAATCAATACTTTTAAAATAGTTTAACCCATATATAAATGGTATAACATTTTTAATCCTTAGTTTTAAATCATAGAATTCAGTTTTAAATTTTGAATTTAAATTTAAATAAAATTACTTAAATTCCAAAATTTAAATCAAGTTATTCCAAATAAATTTCATCTTTGAAATTCCATTTCAAAAGCTCTTCACTTTAAACCCAATCCTTTTCCAAAACATTTGGATTCAAGTATTCAATTTTATAAACTATTTCAAAATCTGTGACTTAATTGATTTCCCCGTGAAATCCATATTTGTGTGTGTATAAGTGTGGTCCAGGGGTTTAACACAATAGTGCAACATCATTCAATCATCATAGATCAAAGCACAGAATATAGTTGATAAGCGATATAAACTATAACGCTTATCGTCATTCAAAGATTCACATATAATATACAGATGTATCATCAATAAATGAATAAATTATACATACCACAATTTACAGAATAACATATCACAGATCAGATAGGACAATCAATTCAAGGCATCTCATACAATACAATCATTCATAAGTAAGGTCAAGTATTCAACATTCATTTATAAGTAGGATTAATTAATTGTTTAATCCTAATTAATTTAGTTAATTTCCAATTAAATTAACTACTTATGAATTAATTATCCAATCCTGATTTATTAATTACAAATCATTTGATATTAATAAATTAATCAATTGCCTTAATTAATGAAATTATTCTTAATTAATCATATTAATTAAATCAACCTTTAAACCAATTTACATAATTAATTAATGATTTTAAGAAATTATCTTGGATTAAATCATTATTAATCATTCCTAATTAATCTAATTTATTAATTTATAAATTAAATAAATCATTTTTTATTACCTTATTAATTAAATCATTTTATTACCTTAATTATCCCTAAGATAATTAATTTCTTTATTAATGATTTCATTTATCATTTAAGTGTATTTTAAACATTACACTTTAAATTTAAATCCAAATTAATTTAAAAATACACTTAATCATTCAAATTATTTAGAACAATTTAAATTCAAAAACTTCTTTTATTCCAAAACTAAGATTCAAATTTAGATTTAATTCCAGATTTCAAAATTTGACTCAACTTGTCAAAGTTCTTTCTTTACAAAACAAAATCCCTTTTTAATTCAAATTCCTTTAAAATACTTTAAAAGTTTGAACAAGTTAAGAATTTATTTACTCACAAACTAAGTTTCAACTAAAATGGAATTTATAGTTAACTTTTGTTTTAACTCAATTTGATTAATTTAAACTTGGCTTTAAAAATTTTAAAAATTAATTTTTTTTTACTTTAAATAGGTACAGGTTTTGAATCCTGTACAAACATTCCTACCCTAGCCTCCCCTGTATCTGCTTCGAGACAAACACCTATCGTCTCCGAGTTCAGACCCGAGCTCTTTCCCATTTTCCCCAAGTCTCTCCCCTGTTATTCACGCAAACTTCTTCCCCCTTTTTTTTTCTACTAATTATAAACTGTCTACCCAAGTACAAACCCAGGTGACAACCGAAGCAACTCCTTCTTTTACTCGAATATACACTCGAGGACTTAATCACCCAGAACACCAAGTTGTGCACGAGATCACCGTGCACTTGCACACGTCGCCGGCGTACCCCCGACATCGGAGACAATCCTCCATAAGTCGATCATCGACCGATCTATCGATCGAACACCATAAATCCCTGGAGGAACTCACGAATAAGAATTCGACAATTTTAAGCTTACAGACCTTAAAACACTGACCATCCACCACCTCGTTCAGGTGATGTCAACGTCCAGATGCCTCCAGCCTCTGCCTGAAGCATCACCGACACCTTAGCCTTCGATTCCTCCACGACCGGTCCTTTCCGGTGGCTCCACGGTGGCACGATCACCAATTTCCCGACCTCGACGAAAATAGCATGCTAAACCCTAAACCAACCTATTCCCATCGCCATGTCGAACTAGAACGCGACCAACCATTTTTCCCCGAATCCCTGATCACTCATCTAACCTCAGTCCCAAACTTCGATCCATTCCACCCTGCCAATCAACGGCGATTGTCCAATGTTCCAAAATCGAGTAACTCAAAGGAACACAACAATTCCCAATCTAAAAATCACCATTTTTATACCTAAATTCATCTTTTTACATCACGATTCTATTCATATAATTAAATCACGGTTTCCAGATTTTCAAATTTGGACCAAATTTTGTTTTCTCTGTACATTTAAAAGCTTTGAGACAACTTCTTAATAAAATCTCCTGAAACTATTTTTAAACCTTCATATAGGTGGAAACAAACCTTTTTCATGTTAAACTCAAAGCAAAAATATAATAACCTGATGAAGAAAATTCTAAATTAATTGGCTAGCTCAAGCCTGTTTTCAAGGAAACAGAGAGGAGAAAGGAAAGCATGTTCATCACTTATATGCAGAGTTGAAACTGAAGAGAAAAAGCCAAGCATACACATCATAATCATGAGCTAAAACACAGAACAAATACAACCTAATACTTGGTAAAAATTTGTGTTTACTCACCTGTGTTTCAGAAGGAAGAACAGAGTTCCTTCTCTACATTGAAAACTGCAGGCTTGTTTTTCTTTGTTGAATAAATTGAACATGTTTAAGTTTATTAGATATAGTGATGTTTATCTCCCTGTTATTCAATCTTGCTGAACGAAATGGAATAAGGAAGTTGATATCAAATATAGGTTTACAGGGATGTTCATATGTTTGTACAGTAGGGTATACACTATTTTGTACAATTTGTTTACTTCAGCCATACTTATCTTGCTTTTAGTTGATTGTGCTGAGATGATTTTGTATTACTTTTCTTTGTACTTTGCTTTAGTTAAATATATGTTTATTGTCTTCATGCTTTTGTTTTTCTTCCAGGTCTTTGCTTTATTTTATAAGCTAGTACACATCTTTCTTTTCTCATGTTCAACCTGTTCTTTGTTTTATATCTCTTTGTTTCTTTTACTTGCCTTATAAGCTACAGCCTACATACTTTTGTTTTATATTTGTTTTATACACTTTCATATTAATTCTTTTTGCTTTTGCTTATTTATATTTTAATTTGTTTGTTCGCACTTTATCTTTGACAAAGCTTCTTTGTGGTGGCTGCAGCTATGTTTTGGGTATTCTTTGCATAAATATTTATAAATTAAAGTTTTTTTTGTTTGTATTTGTATGTTTATATGATGGTGGCCAAGATGAAAACATTTAGTGTTGATGTACTTTGTTTCTACACACTCAACTTATTATCTTTGTACATGAATATACATATATTTTTATAATTCATCATATATGTATTCTTACTTCTATTTCTAAATTAATTGTTTATTTTTAATTTTCAAAGCAAAATTTCCTTTACATTATTTATAGATCCCAATTCAAATTTAATTCAAATATATTTCTCATATTGAAAATCTGTTTCATCTATACGAGTTAAAGTTCTTTGGTTAAATCCAACTTCTCAAAATTATACTTTTAAAATGGTTTGATTCATATATACCCAAATACATATATATATATATACACATTCACATATATACATATACATACAATAATTAAAAATTTAAATGATTTATATAGAAGATATTTGAACTCGGGGAAACTCACATCACTAAATCGATTAATTTCACCGTTTTCTTCAAAAATAGATTTTAATTATCATTTTAAATTTATATAAAAATCCGGGGTCGTTACAGACTTCCTCCCTTAAAAGAATTTCGTCCTCGAAATTCGCAGGCACGAAAACAACACAGAGATAGACTCAATCTTTACAATTTCTCAAATACAAGATATGGATTCCAAATTCAAGTCGGAATATCTCAGAATACATACCAATTTGTCCCTCTTCGGACTTCGACCAACCCAAGAAATTATAACAGAATTTCAAAAGTTGATTTTAAACGAAATTGTTTTATCGATACAATTCAAATTATCTTTCATATTCTATTAATCAATTTTAACTCAATTAAAATTTACAATTTATTTAAAATTTCCAATTTCAAATTCATTAAAGTTTAAATCCAAAAACTGAAAAGAAACTGATGAAATATGAAGAAAGAATTTCTACAACGATTCATAGAGCATCAACGCACCGAACTACTTCTGGAGCTGTCACGAAGTAATCAAGAGAATTTAGAACGAATCAAAGGAAATTGATAAGAAAGTTGTTTCCATAGTCACAGGGTATTGACCATTTATAGTCGTATTTACCTGTCCCCTATCTCGTTCTCTTCTTGCACTCATACTTACTATCAGTGGATAGCAAAAGAATTTACTGAGGCATTCAAACGGATATCTTAAGGATTACTCATTCTAGGATATACTTCACCCTATCTCTAATGAGCTACTTAATGTGTTATACTCCTGAGCTAAAGTTCAACCTTAGCTCTGATACCAAATGTAACGGCGCGAATTTTGCCCGCTCGAAAATCGACATCCATACCTCATATCGTATTCGAATGCCATAGATTCGACCGTTCAAATCCGATTCGCCGGAGCTTATAACAATCATTAAGTAAACAACACAGCGGAATAAAAGAATAATACATTGATATACAGCTTTGATACAATATCTGATACAACAGATGATCCAATAGATATCAATATACATCAGAGATATGATACAATAAAATAGCAGCGGAAAAGAAAATAGATAACATCTAGCAGCGGAACAATATAACTCTAAGATAGTCTTCAACGAAGAACTCCAAATCGGAACTGTAACTCCATTTCCAAGAATCAATCAGCAGAAGCTCGAACTCCCAATAACGATGCACCTAGATAACCAAGACTGGTGCGATCCAAAGACTGAACTAACTCCAGATAATCTACTAAACCTGACTATCTGAAAAACCCAACTCTAGACTGCTCGTGTAGAAATATAATGAGCACCCAGAGTTTAGGAAAGAAACAATAAACTCCGGATCAGTCGTGGGACTGGTGTGAGCAACAAAAACAGTCTATCTTTTAAAACATTCAACAAAAGAATTTTAAAGTCAATTCGCAATGTTTTTTTTTAAATGAGACTACCATAAGGCCTCCCGTACACACACACAATGCAAACGCAGAATCGGAGGAGATTTCTCCTTATGATAGTCAAAGATGCTTGATACGCATTAAAAAGAACATTTAATATTATTACTAGTGCATAGTGTAGAGAAAATTTTATTTCGAAAATAAAGATATAAATCTTAGCCGACATAGACATTTCGAACTATGTCTACTATAGCTACCATGTTCAATAGCGGGTTACCGCCATATTCCATGACAGGTTATACAACTAAAACCATACAAGGCTCGTATTTGAAGAATGGATTTTCCAACAAATGGTCAGGCCAAGGAACTTCCCATTACCACATGGAAACGCCTCTGGAAGGACGCCCCGAGAACCAAACTGTTCTCTGCCAAACAAAGCCGGGAATCCCTTTTCCCAAGGGATATTACAAACCCTCAGATATGCCACCCCCGGTCCTTTGGGACCTTTAAACGAGAGCTCTCTAACCAACATCACACCATAATAATAAGTGTTTCAACATGAGTAAGTATCTGGACTCCATACCATGATACTACCCTTTTCCAGAAGGAATGGTTATACCCTAGGGAAGCGATCCCTGAAAACTTTGCCGCACAATTCCTGTTTCGACCATTACCGGGTTGTGAGGCTCGACGAATTCACGTCCACAAAAACACACTTTGTACAAAAAGCCGTGCTTTGGGTCAACAAATGATCATAGAAATGATCACCACGATAGACGATCAAACAAATGATCCTATCACAAATAATCAACACAATGATCATTTACAGCAACGCTCTGTATGTCACATTACCAAATTGGGAATATATCGCTGATAACCTTCAACTACATAACCTCTGAGCTCATACGTCTCAGAGAAGGGTGTTAAGCTAAGAGAATAAATTCTCCGCCACCAACAGAAATATATTTAAAAGAAATCAGCTTTATATCTCAATTGTAATGTCAGACATACAATCCATACAAGTCTGTTCCGGGCTCGAACAGAACCGAAGGCACTTCCAAAGAAGTCCTTGCAATCCGGATATTCACTAATCACGTTCGGACTCCCCATCACATATGGAGTCTCTATACCGGGGACCATTCGATGCAAAGACATTCGATGAGTTGTCCTTACGTTTTCGAAAATATCTGGTCTTCACCACCGGTCTTCAAATGTTATCCATAACGACATATCACATATTCGGAATGGGATATATGACACAAAGGTCCTCTCCCGGCTAAACCGAATAGTGAGCGCGGTATTTAAAACATATATGGACATTGGGATTTCAATTAAGTCACAACTTAAACCCAAAACTTTTCTTCAAATGGTTTAAACCAATTACCATTTCAAATCTTTATATTACAAAAAGATTTATTTCACAAAGATCAATTCATAGATTTCAAAGCAATTTCCATTCCAATTGGATTAACTCATTAAATCTTTAAATCAAAGATTTAACTCATAGCTTTCAAAATTCGATTAACTTGTTGAATCTTTAAATCAAGATTCAACTTATAGCTTTCAAATCGTTTTCATAACTTGGAAATTATCTTCATTTTCAAACTTGAAATTCTTTTTAACACAAATTGGACGTTCATTTCTTATGTGAAAGCTTTTACTATTTGAAAACAAACAGTTTTCGTTTCAGAAAAATCCAATTATATTTACACGAGTTAAAGCCCTTGAATTCTATTCACATTCCCAAATCAATACTTTTAAAATAGTTTAACCCATATATAAATGGTATAACATTTTTAATCCTTAGTTTTAAATCATAGAATTCAGTTTTAAATTTTGAATTTAAATTTAAATCAAATTATTTAAATTCCAAAATTTAAATCAAGTTATTCCAAATAAATTTCATCTTTGAAATTCCATTTCAAAAGCTCTTCACTTTAAACCCAATCCTTTTCCAAAACATTTGGATTCAAGTATTCAATTTTATAAACTATTTCAAAATCTGTGACTTAATCGATTTCCCCGTGAAATCCATATTTGTGTGTGTATAAGTGTGGTCCAGGGGTTTAAAACAATAGTGCAACATCATTCAATCATCATAGATCAAAGCACAGAATATAGTTGATAAGCGATATAAACTATAACGCTTATCGTCATTCAAAGATTCACATATAATATACAGATGTATCATCAATAAATGAATAAATTATACATACCACAATTTACAGAATAACATATCACAGATCAGATAGGACAATCAATTCAAGGCATCTCATACAATACAATCATTCATAAGTAAGGTCAAGTATTCAACATTCATTTATAAGTAGGATTAATTAATTGTTTAATCCTAATTAATTTAGTTAATTTCCAATTAAATTAACTACATATGAATTAATTATCCAATCCTGATTTATTAATTACATATCATTTGATATTAATAAATTAATCAATTGCCTTAATTAATGAAATTATTCTTAATTAATCATATTAATTAAATCAACCTTTAAACCAATTTACATAATTAATTAATGATTTTAAGAAATTATCTTGGATTAAATCATTATTAATCATTCCTAATTAATCTAATTTATTAATTTATAAATTAAATAAATCATTTTTTATTACCTTATTAATTAAATCATTTTATTACCTTAATTATCCCTAAGATAATTAATTTCTTTATTAATGATTTCATTTATCATTTAAGTGTATTTTAAACATTACACTTTAAATTTAAATCCAAATTAATTTAAAAATACACTTAATCATTCAAATTATTTAGAACAATTTAAATTCAAAAACTTCTTTTATTCCAAAACTAAGATTCAAATTTAGATTTAATTCCAGATTTCAAAATTTGACTCAACTTGTCAAAGTTCTTTCTTTACAAAACAAAATCCCTTTTTAATTCAAATTCCTTTAAAATACTTTAAAAGTTTGAACAAGTTAAGAATTTATTTACTCACAAACTAAGTTTCAACTAAAATGGAATTTATAGTTAACTTTTGTTTTAACTCAATTTGATTAATTTAAACTTGGCTTTAAAAATTTTAAAAATTAATTTTTTTTTTACTTTAAATAGGTACAGGTTTTGAATCCTGTACAAACATTCCTACCCTAGCCTCCCCTGTATCTGCTTCGAGACAAACACCTATCGTCTCCGAGTTCAGACCCGAGCTCTTTCCCATTTTCCCCAAGTCTCTCCCCTGTTATTCACGCAAACTTCTTCCCCCTTTTTTTTTCTACTAATTATAAACTGTCTACCCAAGTACAAACCCAGGTGACAACCGAAGCAACTCCTTCTTTTACTCGAATATACACTCGAGGACTTAATCACCCAGAACACCAAGTTGTGCACGAGATCACCGTGCACTTGCACACGTCGCCGGCGTACCCCCGACATCGGAGACAATCCTCCATAAGTCGATCATCGACCGATCTATCGATCGAACACCATAAATCCCTGGAGGAACTCACGAATAAGAATTCGACAATTTTAAGCTTACAGACCTTAAAACACTGACCATCCACCACCTCGTTCAGGTGATGTCAACGTCCAGATGCCTCCAGCCTCTGCCTGAAGCATAACCGACACCTTAGCCTTCGATTCCTCCACGACCGGTCCTTTCCGGTGGCTCCATGGTGGCACGATCACCAATTTCCCGACCTCGACGAAAATAGCATGCTAAACCCTAAACCAACCTATTCCCATCGCCATGTCGAACTAGAACGCGACCAACCATTTTTCCCCGAATCCCTGATCACTCATCTAACCTCAGTCCCAAACTTCGATCCATTCCACCCTGCCAATCAACGGCGATTGTCCAATGTTCCAAAATCGAGTAACTCAAAGGAACACAACAATTCCCAATCTAAAAATCACCATTTTTATACCTAAATTCATCTTTTTACATCACGATTCTATTCATATAATTAAATCACGGTTTCCAGATTTTCAAATTTGGACCAAATTTTGTTTTCTCTGTACATTTAAAAGCTTTGAGACAACTTCTTAATAAAATCTCCTGAAACTATTTTTAAACCTTCATATAGGTGGAAACAAACCTTTTTCATGTTAAACTCAAAGCAAAAATATAATAACCTGATGAAGAAAATTCTAAATTAATTGGCTAGCTCAAGCCTGTTTTCAAGGAAACAGAGAGGAGAAAGGAAAGCATGTTCTTCACTTATATGCAGAGTTGAAACTGAAGAGAAAAAGCCAAGCATACACATCATAATCATGAGCTAAAACACAGAACAAATACAACCTAATACTTGGTAAAAATTTGTGTTTACTCACCTGTGTTTCAGAAGGAAGAACAGAGTTCCTTCTCTACATTGAAAACTGCAGGCTTGTTTTTCTTTGTTGAATAAATTGAACATGTTTAAGTTTATTAGATATAGTGATGTTTATCTCCCTGTTATTCAATCTTGCTGAACGAAATGGAATAAGGAAGTTGATATCAAATATAGGTTTACAGGGATGTTCATATGTTTGTACAGTAGGGTATACACTATTTTGTACAATTTGTTTACTTCAGCCATACTTATCTTGCTTTTAGTTGATTGTGCTGAGATGATTTTGTATTACTTTTCTTTGTACTTTGCTTTAGTTAAATATATGTTTATTGTCTTCATGCTTTTGTTTTTCTTCCAGGTCTTTGCTTTATTTTATAAGCTAGTACACATCTTTCTTTTCTCATGTTCAACCTGTTCTTTGTTTTATATCTCTTTGTTTCTTTTACTTGCCTTATAAGCTACAGCCTACATACTTTTGTTTTATATTTGTTTTATACACTTTCATATTAATTCTTTTTGCTTTTGCTTATTTATATTTTAATTTGTTTGTTCGCACTTTATCTTTGACAAAGCTTCTTTGTGGTGGCTGCAGCTATGTTTTGGGTATTCTTTGCATAAATATTTATAAATTAAAGTTTGTTTTGTTTGTATTTGTATGTTTATATGATGGTGGCCAAGATGAAAACATTTAGTGTTGATGTACTTTGTTTCTACACACTCAACTTATTATCTTTGTACATGAATATACATATATTTTTATAATTCATCATATATGTATTCTTACTTCTATTTCTAAATTAATTGTTTATTTTTAATTTTCAAAGCAAAATTTCCTTTACATTATTTATAGATCCCAATTCAAATTTAATTCAAATATATTTCTCATATTGAAAATCTGTTTCATCTATACGAGTTAAAGTTCTTTGGTTAAATCCAACTTCTCAAAATTATACTTTTAAAATGGTTTGATTCATATATACCCAAATATACATATATATATATATATATACATTCACATATATACATATACATACAATAATTAAAAATTTAAATGATTTATATAGAAGATATTTGAACTCGGGGAAACTCACATCACTAAATCGATTAATTTCACCGTTTTCTTCAAAAATAGATTTTAATTATCATTTTAAATTTATATAAAAATCCGGGGTCGTTACACTTAAGTTACACCGGTCTCTTATACGACCCCTATAGTGAATTCAAAACTCAACTTAATAAAGGAACATTCTATCTACTTCCCTGACATCCCCTGATCGACCGGGGCATAAAGGGTCTAGCGACAGCTTCTGAACGACAACAAGGGAGCGAACAAACAACTACTACTCGAACGATACTTTAAATGGGATATCATGGTGATCACTAGAGGATAATCGACATCCATATATATTTTAGCAGCCGGTTAGCTGGAGAGCCTCCAACGACCATGCATCGTCTCTATGACAATAATGAATCTAAATCAAACTATGGAGGAGCGGAACAGACTAAGGAAAATAACAATGAAGGCCCGTTGACTAAGGATGTAGATCCTATTAGCCGAAACAAGACCTCAAAATTCGGATCATATGCTCTTTGAAAGATTCAATTGACAACCTCTACTTGAAGACTCACGACTCGGAGTGATATTGGAGACCAACCTCGAGAGAGTACACCAAAGTCTAAAGAAAATCAGGGGAATGTTGTATATTCTCAAATGATCACTGATCCTAACACGGGCGATTACAAACACCGCCGAGGTGTGATCAAAAAGATGATCTAGAAAGTAAAGCTTCAATAGTATGTACATGTCCTGCAGAATGGCGGGCGGCGAATATCCGATGCCTATTAATAAAGGGCTATGATTATCAATTGGACGGCTGACGGCCGACATCCCTTTGAAAGGAGCCAAGGGCAAAAGTCGAATAGCAAGCACACGATGCTACTTCGTCTGTCAATGAGATTTATCATAATCTTCTTTGAAACAGTTCCATTTCTATTTCAATTGTTCTATGAACTACGACTAACTTTAACTAAACTACTTTCAAAACGATGCAGGAGATTGGATACTCAGATTTGGTCACCAACCAATCCACGCAGACCATGATCGGATGTGTGGAGTACATCTAGATGAGAATAATTCAATCGCTCATTATCAATCATGCGCCTTTAATTTAGGGCCAAGAATTAGAGATTGAAAAGCTCATTACGATTAGAGCCCAAATATAAAGTCGACATGACTGACCATCTATTCATTGACCTCCACGTTTGACTCGGAAACCTGAACAAGGCTTGGAATTAGTATGGCCTGATCGCCCACTCAAATCAAGTCATAGAAAAAAGTTTGACAAAATACAGAGGCCTCTTCTAAATCTCAGTGACGCCAAGATCTGTCTAGAGTGGACATGTTTTGATCATCTACACACCAAATCCTGCCTTCAACACAAAAGAAGGAGATACGGAGCAAATTGTAAGAGATTCTGCTATCTAACCCAACACGGATGTGATCCAACCATCTGTCATATACCTCCTTCCTTGACTCGATTGGAAGAGCTATAATTACCAAGCGAACGAGAATCGATCGTCCATTTTTCAAATTTCGTCCCTTAAGCTGGGGGCAAGATCCCATTCCATGAGCAAACGTGGTTCGACTGTTCATTCGACAACATTAGCCTCGATACGGTAGATGAATACAAATTAAAGAGTGGAAATACGACTACTATCAACTTAAACCTCCAAGTCCCCAGAGTGTGGACTGGAGTACTCTAAGTTCCCAGAGCGCGGACTAGAGTATACATGACTTAAACCTCCAAGTCCCCAGAGTGTGGACTGGAGTACTGTAAGTCCCCAGAGCGCGGACTAGAGTATAAACGACTTAAACCT
Organism: Allium cepa; assembly: GCA_030765085.1. NCBI lineage: Eukaryota > Viridiplantae > Streptophyta > Magnoliopsida > Asparagales > Amaryllidaceae > Allium > Allium cepa. The sequence goes on from CM060928.1 coordinate 597,502,097, forward strand.
CCAAGTCCCCAGAGCGTGGACCGGGGTACTCTAAGTCCCCAGAGCGCGGACTAGAGTATAAACGTCTTAAACCTCCAAGTCCCCAGAGTGTGGACTGGAGTACTCTAAGTCCCCAGAGCGCGGACTAGAGTATAAACGACTTAAACCTCCAAGTCCCCAGAGCGTGGACTGGAGTACTCTAAGTCCCCAGAGCGCGGACTGGAGTATAAACAACTTAAACCTCCAAGTCCCCAGAGCGCGGACTGGAGTATAAACGACTTAAACCTCCAAGTCCCCAGAGCGCGGACTGGAGTACTCTAAGTCCCTAGAGCGCGGACTGGAGTATAAATGACTTAAACCTCCAACTCCCCAGAGCGCGGACTAGAGTATAAATGACTTAAACGTCCAAGTCCCCAGAGCGCGGACTGGAGTACTCTAAGTCCCCAGAGCGCGGACTAGAGTAGAATGACTTGAACCTCCAAGTCCCCAGAGTGTGGACTGGAGTACTCTAAGTCCCCAGAGTACGGACTCGAATATAAGCAATTCAGATCTCCTAGTTCCCTGAATATGAACTATGACACAGATGACTTGAATTTGTCAAATCCCTGACATACGGGCTAGAATGTATTCTAAGTTCTCGAAGCACAGAATGGAAGTTCAACAACTCCCGAAGTGTTTCCGAGTTATATGAAGATGGACCGAGAAGTCTATATTACTCACAACTGCTCGGATCAACATCACAATCACAAAGAAAACTGAACAATAAGAGTCTTTTGTAAGACGGAAAAAGGAACTAAACTTTAATGATAAATGAGTTCCTATTACAACCCCTCCAAAGTTCGGAGTCGACGTTCTATTTACAAGGACTAAGGAAATAGATGAAAATAATTACATGACTTAAACTAACTCTCGTTGAACGAGGATAGTAATCACTTCTTGTACTTCTTCAACTCCTTTCCGGACGGCTCCTCTCCATAGCATTTACCCTTGGTACTATTCTTTGATAGAGGGGTAGAAACTGAAGAAGTACGGAGAAATTCCATAGGCTTGGACCCGCCAGGAAGGATGACCTTCAATGGCTTGTTCAAAGGATCGTCCAAGTCCACAACTCGGGGCTCGACCTTGACCCTGACCTTCTCTTTCTCGAGCCGCTCCTTCATGCTCAATTCAGATGTGTGATTAGAGGCGCCTGTAATTTCTACTTCATAACCCCCGTCGTTATAGGAGGAGGTTCCGGACTTGTCTTCATCAAGCGCTCCAATCACCTGAGCGCGGACGGGAGTACTCTAAGTCCCCTGAGTGCGGACTAGAGTATAAACGACCTAAGAACCTCTACATCCCCGGAGCACGGACGGGAGTACTCTAAGTCCTCAGAGTGCGGACTAGAGGATAAACGACTTAAACCTCCAAGTCCCCAGAGTGCGGACTGTAGTACGCTAAGTCCCTAGAGTGCGGACTCGAGTATAAACGACTCAGAAACCTCTATGTCCCCAGAGTGCGGACTAAAGTACTCCTAGTCCCCTGAGTGCGGACTAGAGTATAAACGGCTTAAAAAACCTCTACATCCCCAGAGTGCGGACTACAGTACTCTCAGTCCCCAGAGCACGGACTAGATTATAGAAGACTTGAGAAGAATCTCCAAATCCCAGAAGCGGACTAGATTACTCTAAAATCCCAAAATGCGGACTGGAGTATAAACGAGTTGACAAAAATCCCTGCATCTCGAACTGTGGACTAAAGCATAAACCGTTCGACAAATCTCTAAGTCCCTGGAGCATGGACCGAAGCATGAGTACAAATTGGGCGCGAATCAACCGGGGGGAGAATAACACTAAGTCACCAGAATGCAGAGTGGTGTATAAACATCGATAAATAGACGAGTGGATTCCGACCATTCTCTATTACGCAAACTTCGGCATGGAATCTACCGAAGGATTATTAACTCGCTAAGGATGGAGTTCGACCATCAAACTAGTGGCCTGGCCAAATCAATGCTGGGAGCATGGGTACAAATCACTAAAAAGCTGAATACGACAGCTTACTATAGCTCTAGCGTGGCGTTCATTATAACTTGAAGCAACGACTGCAGGGAAGCCTCAATACAAAACCAATCGAAATGGCATCCAAAGCTATGAGCAATCGACTATATCATACCTCAGATCGAGGGTCAATACCGATCCGCACCAAGCACGTACGAATGTGACTCGGATGTTTCTTGAAAAACTATGACCTCCAGAGTGCAGAAAGGAGGGTAAACCATGGATACTTGGTCAAAAATTCTCCGGCACCCTCATTCGATTCGTCAGGAGGAGTATGAAACTGGATGAGCATAACCCGACTGCATTTGTAGCCAACTTTACCCCGAGAACTGATTACAAAGCATGAACCAAAGTGGACGTAGATGACCATCCACTGTCCAAATTACGCCCTGAAACTGACGTGGCATCGCAGTATTCCTCTTGGAATGAAAAACCACGATAAAATACGAGATAGGTGAGACCTAGTCTCCCATCGATTGACATGAACCCACGATTCAACGGGAAAGAGAGTAAAGCTAAAGTGGGCGTGGCTGGCCTACCTACTTATCGGTATATGCCCCGGACCTGGGGGCATGAGCGAGGAGCAAAATGGATGTGAACCGACTATTCACCGATCACCTCTATGTCTTTGGAACTTAGGTGAAAACATAAACATAGCTAGGACGAGACTTAACCGTCCATGCAGTACATTTATCAACCCGAGACTGGGAGAAGACGCATGGTCATCCTAAAACTGGCTACGATAGCTCAGTATTAAAACTTATATATAGTGCTTACAGTTGCTCAAGGAGACGACCGAAAGGATGCCTAGAGATTGAATCATTGAATTGACACCTTAGCTCATGAGCAATTGACTTTCACTCCAACCCAAAGGACGGGTAAAGGATCATGAATGCATTGAATAGAAAGTGCGTTACTCGAATACACAAGCAAATTCAAACTCATAGCAAGATCCAGCTATACAGTTGCACGCCACTCGAGGCTGAGCCTCACTCGACATTTCCTTCAATGCGCTTTTAAGCCTGATCTTTGGCCGTTTGTTGATAATCTATAAGAGCATTCAGAGTCCTTTACTATTAGACTTAATAACTCATGACAAGACTCTAGGATTCGACTAGAGTAACCGTCAACATTGGTCATCCCAACCATATTTCACATTGAATGTCATGCAAAATAGTTACATATTTCACATTGAATGTTATGCAAAATAATTACATCTATACTCAAAGAATCTGGGATGGCACCTGCTAAGGTGACGGTCGACATTACACTCAGCCATGGCGACCCTTTCCGGGTGCTGAATATCGGATCACAACTCAGTGTAGTGATGATAAAAGAATTAGTTGGATTTTCTGAATAAATGATGATATGTTCCCTTGGACCCATTCTGACAAGTATATGTGATTTCATTAACTATCACGAGCCATGCATTGGATATCAACCCGAAGCTACAAAAGCTAGCATAATATCTATTGATTTCACCATGAAAGCTCCACTCTTACTTTTAGGCTCAATCCATCAACGTCTATGCCTACCAGCCGTTGCGACAGGACATACAATGACCTGAGACGTCTGAAAGACTACTTAAATAAAATATCAAACTAAGCTAATTCGCTATCACTTATTTCCCTCGAAGGGCTATCTAAGGACGGAAATCAACAGACCTCACACCCAAATTCACTACCTCAGAACACTACTCGAAGAGTAGCAGAGAACCAACCATAAGATGGAAAATGTACGCGGATGGAGCATCCAATGATCAGTGTTATGGCATAGGAGTCATGATAATAACTCCTGAGGAACGACCAATCTGCTACGTCCTGAAACTCGATTTACCTATAACAAACAACGATGCTTAGTATGAAGCCTTGGCTGCCAGCCTCAAACTTGCTAGAGGATTTGAAGTGAAAACTTTACATATCTTTTGTGATTCTTGATTGGTACTATACAAATTTAAGGAAGTTGATCTTGCTAGGGGGCATTGTCTTGCTCCTTATCTCGACCAAGTCCAAGGGCCACTAACCGACTTCACGTATTACATCATTACACACCTCAGCGAACAAAGTGAAAAGGTGTCATGGTTGACTCCCATCAAAGACTATCTACAATGAGGAATTCTTACTGAACGGAGGAATGGAAAACGACAAATCCTCCTCAAATCTTCATACCAAATCATCTAAGAATAAGTCGTTTGTCAAAAGGAGTTTATCCATCCCCATGCTTCGGCGCATCGCCCATGATGATATCTTGAGCAAATTCTATGAAGAAGAATGCGGTAATAGCATAAGGGGGAAAACCATGATAAAGAAGATACTTTGCTACAGGTATTACTGGCCAACTATCAATCTAGATACGGTCGATCATGCTAGACAATGCGAAAAGTGCAAGATGTTTGCAAAAATCTAGGAACCCCACCGATGGAAATTACTCAAATGGCTTGTCCACGGTCGTTTCCCACTTGGGGGCATTGACGTCCTCTTCTTACCAATCCTAAAGGTTGAAGCTGTGAACAAAATCATAGAGTTTTTACTGAAGAGGGGTTTGGAAAACTCCTCAAGTGGCTGATTGCAACCCTTATTTCACAGAAAATACAAACAAGGAATTGCAATTGAATTGCAATTAAACTGGACGGAGTTGGCGACGACTTATGAGCATATAAAACGATTCGAGAGCCAATGGAAAGAACATGTACCCGAACGTGCATGTGTACATCCGAAAAAGTTCGATTTCTTGAAATCAACAGAAATTGAATTATCACTATGGGTTATTAAGAAAAGACCGGATCAGATAGCCGAAGCTTACTAGCTCTGTAGAATCAGACATGAGTGGTCACTGATGAATTACAACCCTGGATTTATAACACTGGGAATCGACCAAGCATCATGATGACCAAAGAAGGATACGACACCTTGGGAGGATAAAATTAAAGGATAATGATTGTTCAAGGAACACGATGGATTTCTTTCTAGAGATAAGGAATACTCGCTGATTCAAAGCATGTCGCGTTGCTTCACACGACACACTTTGGGGGGCAAGTGTTTACCGGCACCTTGGTCCGGTTACAAGACGACAGTTGAAGAAGTTATCATTAGCATTAGACAAGATTCTGACCAAGAAGGGCCTGAGGATATATGGGTTTGATGCAGTCGACATGTTTTGGCAATCAAGAGCGTTCGACGTTAGAAGGATGCTCGACATTGAGAATCGTTCGATATTGTATATTGTTCGGCAATTATGGAATGCTCGGCATATAGGAGCACTCGGCACCAAGAACGTTCGGCGTACAAGGCACGTTCGGCATCCATGAACGTTCGGCATAAAGGGACGTTCGGTATTGAATATCGTTTGGCACCTAAAGAATGTTCGGCATCCATGAACGTTCGGCATAAAGGGACGTTCGGTATTGAATATCGTTTGGCACCTAAAGAATGTTCGGCATCCATGAACGTTCGGCATCCATGAACGTTCGGCATAAAAGGAACGTTCGGCGTCCGTGAACGTTCGGCATACAAGGAACGTTCGGCTTCCATGAACGTTCGGCATACAAGGTACGTTCGGTTTCCGTGAACGTTCGACATACAAGGTACGTTCGGCACGTATGGGTCAACTGGTATTTAAGAGCGTTTGACTTCTAGAGCGCTCGGCATTAATGCTTCACTCGGCATTCCTGGACTGTTCGGCATTACCAGCCTCGTTCGGCCTACACCCCATACTCAACACCATGCACCGTTCAGCACAAATCTCGTGCTGCATGCAGAGCGTCCAACTTCACTTCGTTCGGCATAAAGATGAAGGTTCGGCGTTTGGTCATTCGGCCTATTTGGGTCGACACACGGGGCTTACTCCATTTAGACCGAGATATTCAGCCACCAGGCCCACCAGGAAAGTCCAACCCACCTTCGTCTATAAATAGAGGGACAGGGGCACACTGAAAAGGGACCTTTTTCCAGGAACACTGGGGAGACTCTGCCATTTTTTATACTCTCCGCTTTTCATTTCAAACTTGTATTCAAGTGATTGATTTACGGATTGTATCTGTATTCAAGTGATTGATTTACGGATTGTATCTGTATTCAAGGGATGGATTTACGGATTGTATCTGTATTCAAGTAATTGAGAAAGCAATAAAGATCAAAGTCAAAGTGGATGTAGGCAATTACGCCGAACCACTATAAATCTGGTATTCTCGTTTTTATTGTTCTTTTGACACTGAATTACACTATTCTTCTGTTTTAACTTAATCTCTTCATTAATCTCTCTACATAACTCTACTCAAGGGTGTTAGTGACCAATTTTGGTGCTAACAGCATTCTAAAATATAACTTACCAAAATTATTCAGGAGTTAACTACGTAATTGAATAATTTACAATGTACAATGATGATTAATAATTTTATAAATAAATTTGAGTGGTTATAATAAGTGTAAATATACTTAATATATGTGATAAGACATATTAAGTGGAATAAATTTAATAATAATTTGGAATAAAGAAGAATTAAATTTGCTGAATAAAATATGATTGTAATAAATGACTATTCAAGTTTATGATTTTTGAAAATTATTAATGGAGGATAATTGGATAATAAGATAATGAATAAATAGGATAAATTAAATAAAATTTTGCTTTGAAGGAGTTAATAAATCAACAATAAAATCAACTTAATGAAATGTCTTGAATTTAAATAAATGATTGAATATTAACTAATTTAAATTGAAATTTTGTTTTGAAAGAAACCTTTTTGTATCTAACATTAATAAATGAGAAATTAAATGGAAACCCTGAATTTAAAAACCAATTGTTGAATATTAATTTGTTTAAATTGAAATTTATATGATTTAAATTAATTGTTTTATTTTGTATTTCAATATGTTTTTCTTCTTCTTTATGGTTGTTTATATTGTCCTACCTCCTTCCTTTTCGGGGACGAAAAGTTTTGAGTGGGGCAGAGTGTAACGACCCGTAAATTTTAACTGTTTTAATAATGTGATTAATTGAATTTTCATAAAATTTTGAAAAATTTTGAAATAAAAATTTTATATTTGGAATACGTCTAATTGAACATGGCAAACTATAAATTTTCATCTGATAATATGAAAGTTTATTTTATCGTGTAATTCTATTTCAATTTATATCGGTTAATATTTGATGATAATAAAATATTTTCGAAACCTGGATATTTTTAAATAGAAAAATTGTAAATCATCTTCTGAGCAAGGCGTCATTTTTTGTTTTTTCAAATTCGGACTTCTTTAGCTCCGTCGATCTTATTTTTCTGCGTTTTTTATGCATTTTCCACTAGTAGAAAATTCGAATTCTTATAATTCAATCATACCATTGATATCCGTATACCGTTTTGATCGTCTCGTCATGCTGATCTCTACGGTATATTGGATTGTCAAATTCAGAGTCCGGTGTACGTTACACTTTGCGAAACGCCTTCCATATCAGTATTTATATCTTTACTTTTTTTGCCTTTTGTGACCATTTATATTCACCGGATGATTCCAATGCTCACTGCATTCAATGTTTTTCACAAAAGAACAGGTCTTTGCTTTTGTTAATTCACAATTATTCATGCCTGTCACATTTCCCCAACATTGAATAATATTTGGGTCCTTCAATTTGCACCGGTTCGTTTCTACTAACTGTTCATTCACACTTTCACTTGAAATAATATAATATAAACCATATTTTTGCAGCATTATACATCTTCTTTTCATTTGGATCTGAAAAGAAAAAAAAATCATCATCTCAGCAAACAGCGCCTCCTCCCTCTCTCCATTTCCCAACCTCTCCACTTCCACCAATAGTTGTCAGCAACAGTCGATCTCAACAACTAGACCACAACACATCAGCGCACATTTTCCCACGCGAGTGACTGCAGCCCTCGTGGCCTAACGCCGCACCCACTCGCGCTCGATCCTCTTCCCTTTGTCTAGTTCGCCTCCACTCTTCCCATTCCGTGCTCCCTCCACTTCCACCGTCCTCCTCCGCCGTGCCATTCGGCCACATCGGCGAACCAACTACCATGTCCAGAGCTCAGCTCCGCCCTCTTCTCCACCCTGTAGCCGATGCTACACCAATAACTGCCGTAGCCTCTCCTCCGACCTTCCTCCTTTCTACCCCGCAACACTTAGGTAACGTTCACAACCTCCGCATCCAAGCCTAACCGAGCTTACCACCATTCCACAGCTGATCAGTGCCACAGCACTGCCATCTCTCGTCTCTATCTTTGTATAAATGGTATGCTTATATAAATACTATACATTATGTGTTGTGTACTATAAGTTGAATATATCTATGTTGTATATATATGTATACGCAGTCTTTTGCATACGTATGTTAATATATAGGTTATATTTCGAAATAAATTTACACAGGTTTGGTAGGATTCGTTGGAGTGTAGAAACAAAGATAAAGTGAGTTGTATTGTTTATAATAAATATTGTAAAGTAAAATTATATATTACGCATATAAGTTTAGATATGTGTTATATTTTTCTTTCTGGGATTTTGAACTATTGTCTAAATCTGAAGTTTATTTATAGTATATGTATAGGTATATATATTAACTTATATACTTCGGCCAGTTGTATTGTTTTACAAAAATGTTGATTTTATATTGTCTAGGCTGTATGAAGATATGTAATGTTTGAGTAAGTACAATATGTTTTAGTCTTTGCTGTTCTCCTCTTTTGCCTATCTCTGTACCTAGTTCTTATTTTACTAATATATACAAAAGGATATTTTGAGTTGGCTTTCATGTTTACCTGTAGCATGCATATTTAGTTTGTATAACAACCCGAGATTTCGCAGTAATTAATTATCGTCATTAAACGATTAATGGTGATAGCTGATTGCCGTTGGGAGTTTTTAAATTTGGTTAAGATTCTTTTGAAAATACGTTGAATGTTGTGTGGGCTTTAAAATATAATATCGGCCCACGTTTCTTTTTTTGTGTTGTGATACTTATCTAGGCAGAGACCCGATCCCCCTTCATTCATTGGTTAGAAACCCTAAAACTAAATAAATGAAAGAAATGGCGACTCTTTTGTTCCTCTTTTCCTTTGCACGAAATTAGGGCTTTGCAATTCGAAGGCGATGACTTCTGTAGCTCGATAGAATGATGATTTTCGACCTTGCTTTGTCGATCGATGCTCTCTTCGCATTGCTCACGGCTGCTTCAATTTTGTCGAAAAAGGTGAGTGATCTTCTCTTCACTCACATCTTCTAATTCGAATGTTTTCATGATTTCTAACTTGCTCAAATTCATGAATTTCGTCGCTGGTTTATCACGACTTCGATTGATTTTGAACTTGTTCGATTTTGATAAAACTGCTGCTTGATTTTATTTTGTTCGAACTTGCCGAATATCATTAGTTTGAAACTGTTATATGACTTTGGCCAGTTGATAATTTGTGATGATATTTTGACTTGCTTTAAACTTCTACTTTGCTTGATTTTGTCTCAGCCTTGAGCACCGCATCCCTGTATATGTATGTGTTCTTGGGAAGCTTTGGTTTTGATTGCCATGGCTTCGATTTTGAGCTGTTCGATCTTTTCATGGTCACCACGTCTCTGACTTTGGTTGATTCATGATTGTGACTTCATTTGAGTTTGTTACACTATTTTAGTATCTGCTGTTAATAACAGTTTCTTTGTTCGAACATGCAACTACGTTTTGATTCGAACTCTCTTACTTTTATATCGGCTTACCCTGCTTGCATATCCACTTATACTTGTTGTATCATACTTGATCTTGGCTGCACTATCCACATGAGTTCATTAGTCTTTACCGTGCATTCTGTAGTGTTGCGGTGTTGTTTCAATTTCTTCTTGACCCTTTTATATTTGAGCATGTTGCATAAGTGTAGCATATCCAGCTCGGTTGTCTCGACCACACTTGAGTTTGTCTTCGAGACAGTCTGTAGTTGCTTTCATGATGTAGAGCCCTCATGTTGCATTATATAGTCTTCACTTTGATTCTTTGTTGCCAGGCTTGAAGTCTTGATAGTATTGAGCTTTGTAGCTTCTGGGTTGCACCTTGTTACTAAGTCTGCTATGTCAATTTGTATTTGCATGTTTAGGGTTGCCTCTGGACATCAAACCATTGATATACTTTTGCTTTTTGGTTCCACTGTATATATATGTGCTTGCTATCGGTTTTTGGTGCACTTTCTTGCCTCTATTGCTTGCCATTTAGAACTACTGCACTATTTTGTCCACTATCGTGTATCACTTGCTAGGTACTAAGCTGCCCACTTCATGGTGTATGGATTAGTGCAGTTTCATTTCGCGCCACTTCTACTTTGTTAACTTCAGATTGTGGCCTGGTGAACTATTTTGATATAAGTCTACAGCTTTTTGTTGGATTGGATTTACTTATTATCTTGTAATCTGGTTCACCCCAGAACAGTTTTAACCAGATTGCATGTGCATATACATATGCCATTTTATTTTCTGTTTTGGTCAAGTTCATTTGAAAGCATTTGACTTTGATTTCTTATTTCTCTGACCCATCTGGGTTTATGGGTACATCTGAATTTTGGCGAGGCAATGCACACGAGCGTGTACTAGCCAAATCAGAGTTGATGTTTTAATTGATAATTTCAATTGCTCGAATTATTTCTTGTAGACAATTCAATATATTTTGAATTGTATTTTGATTTGGTTTAATTTGATGATTTTGTTGATATCTAATTATCTTTTTGATAATTAGATTATGAGTTTCTAATTATTTATTTAATAATTAGATTTTGTTGTTAATTTCCATTTAGGAAATTCTGTTGTTTTCTAAATTATCTTCGTTGATAATCCTTTCATTTGTCTTTGTTGATAATTTTTTTAACACTGTTACGCGTTATATTTACCGTTATCCGATTTCCTTATTAAAGGATTGGATATGTGAGATTTTGTGACTGTCGTCTATCTGATTATTTAATTATTATTACATCCGTGTATTAGTAACCGGGTTTGAATTAGACTGACCCGTGTATTATTTTCTTTTGAATTAATACTTGGGTCAGACCGAGTTATTTCAGGTTGTAGATATCTTGCTTTGGGTTGCTGCTTGAGCTATGAAGTCTCTTCATATCTTTTGGAGTAGTTGTTGTCATTTATAGGATGATATGTATTCATGTATATTATTTACGATAATGTATATGTAACTTCCAGTGTCGACAGTTGTAGTTCTATCATATGTATTGTATCACATGTATTGTAACTGTCTTCAGTTATATATATATATATATATGAGATTTTATATTACCTATGTTTCGCATTTAGTTTATCTGTGTTGTTATGATATATATTGTCCTAAACTATTATGAACCATCGTAGTTCGTTTTGTATTGGAATTGGATATGTGGATGGGAGTATATAAACAAAGAGAAGAAAAATATATATACCACTCCAATCGAGATAACCAATACTAGTGTAAGGCCTAACTACGGATGGCCGCTCCTATCCAGCCTTATTCGTCGTAATAACAGACAGTATTTTCTTTTCATACTCTTTGTCATTGTGAGCATAGAGGTGGGGTGTCACAGTTTGGGTCGCTTATGTATTGTTTTAAAGTGTATGATATACGTATAAGTAAAAAAATATTGATTTTAAAGTATAGACATGATACAGTAATATATATTAGATTGTAAAATTTGGGAATAGTTTTTTCTATGTTTTGTAAGGGTATGTGATCTAAAAAAGAAGTGTTTACTTAAAGCTTTATTGGTTTTTGTAATTGATTTAATATATGAATATATAACATGTATTTTGATTATTATATATATATATATAGTTTGATTTGAATATATGAATATATGTTGATTTTTTTGTTTAATCTAAAAAATGATCTAAAATATATATGTATAGTTTAATATGTGTTTAAATTAATATTGATTTGCGAATAAATATAATATATATATATATATCTTATTTTTAATATATATTTGGATTTAGAATATGACTTTATATATATATATATAGTTATTTATAGTTATATATAAGTTCACTTATATCAATTATCTTCATCGATCCAATTCTGATTTGATTTCGTCTATCCCTATTTATTAGCTTTTTTCATCGAATCGCGTCCATCTATCTTTGCTTTGGAAGTCGTGCTTGCTTTTCGTAACTCAATTTCATTGTTTATCCTCCCTAGCCTCGAAAGGTGAGCAATCACTCATGATTTACGTTCTTATATTTATTAAATTTGATTTCAATTGAAATGACAATCGACATATGCTGCTGTTAGTCATTTACACTTTATATATGTTATTACTTGTATCAGTTCACCTATGACATCTGACGCCATTATCTGTTATTTATATTAATGATATATGCCTGTTATATTACTACCATATCTGTTATCACTCTGCAAGTTCCCTGTTAGTATTGAATCACTATGGGTTGAAATGATACAAACCCGAACGATCTGTAGAATAGGAGAAAATAGTTATGGGTTGAAATGATACATACCCGAACGATCTGTTGAATAGGAGAAAATCATTATGGGTTGAAATGATTAACCGAAACGATTTTCATTTGAATTGAATTTGGGATTATGGGTTGAAAAGATATATATACCTGTATATATTTAAATTGTGGATTGAAACGATAAATATTTGTATCACTTGATCATAGGATATAAAATTATATACAGACACCGTTGGTCTATATATAAATATTTTGAAAATGATTACTATGATTTTGGAAGAAAATATATGGTTTTATATAAATATTGATTTCAGATATTATATAAATGTTATTTTATATATAGTTAAATTCTTGATTTTAAGCTATGTATAAATTTGTTTTAATATAAAATAAGCTTAATAATAAAGTTTGATTTTTACTAAAATATAATATGGCTAAGTATTTATTTAAATTAAATTTTAATATAGAGTTTATAATGATTTAGTAAACTAAGGTTGAGAAGATAGATTTGAAATTGATTTGAAATTGTATTTAATTAAGAAATATATTTAATTAGAAATCGATTTGAAACTTATGGAATTTGAGATTTGAAAGGATATGATTTTTGTAACTTGATTTGGTTGAAGGTGATTTAACGAATATATCAAGTTTATATGGATCGAAGAAAATATTTAGTCATTTGAAATTTGGGGTTTATCTAAATGATATGGATTTAGTAAGTAAATATTTCCAAATAAAAAAATAGTGAAGTGAATTTGATACATAAATGGAATTATCAAATCTTGTTTGAGATGTTTGAATATTTAAAGCTTTGAAATATTGAAATTGAAATGGTTTATCGAGAAATTGAAATAAATTAAAATTGATGATTTCTGATTTAATTAAATTTGAATTTTGGAATTTAGGTTGATGTGAATCGATTTATGAAATTTGAGGAAGCTATTTTATTATATAAAGTATTTTTAAATTATATATAAAACTATTTATAAATGTTACTTTATAAATTTATTTCATATAAATAATTTACTAACAAATTATTTTTAATATAAACTATTTTAAAATTATAACTATTTTTATATAAACTATTTAAATTATAAACTATTTATTATATATACTATTATTTATATTTGAACAGTTAAGTGGGAAGTGTTATGATTCCAAAGCATTATGATTTCTAAATTTTGATTTCCAACGTGTTTGATTTAGAAAGTGTTATACCTTTGAAGTACTAAGATTTGGTAAATGGATATATTTGAAATGGATATATTTAAAATGGAAATGATATCATATTTGGTTTTGAAATGGAAGTGATATCGTATTGATATGGTTTTGAAATGGCAATGATATTTTAGTTTTGAAATATAAACTATTTTGAAAGTTTATTTAATAACCAATCGGTGTAATAATCACGTGGTTATTGAAGAGTCCAGGATTTAGGGACATACTCTCTGTCTAAACCGAAAACCACTTTAATAACTATTATATGCAGAGTGTGATCTAGAATGAAGTGGTTGGAATGATGACGTTGCTGGATTTGAAGAAAGAGAACGATAATGGATAGCCTTGACACTTGTGTCAAATTTGAAATGACTAAAACAGGAGCTGTGCCGGGCCAATGAGGTTAGCCATCTCTAAGTGAACACACTTCTTCGTAAACTACTCATTACTTGTTTTTGATTGGTGCGCACCCTTGAATTGGGAGTGTTGTTTCACGGTGTTGCGACTGTTGCGGCGATGCGTTCTCACCAGTCCGGATCAGGAAAACGGTAGTTTCACTACCTTGTGTATTGCCTCATGTGCCTTGTCATACTCGTATCCCTATGCGCGACCACTACGATTTGTTTTATGTTATAGCTATGGAGTGCTTCCTGATAGCCCACTAGTTTACGGTGGAGTTCACATTGCTGTATTGACTATGACGCTTATATAAAATGTGTTAAGGGGGTTAATGGTAACGTGCTTAATGCTATTTTTGATACTTTATATTACTGATAGGCATTATCTACTTAGCGTACATATAATTGTTTAACGGATCCTCAGAGGATGGTTATCCTGAACATCTTTTGAGTTACTTGTATTTTCAGTTGTTATTTCACTTGAGTTGGATTTATTGACATAAGAATGCTAATCCTGACTCGAGTGTTTTGTGTTTGCTTTACGCTCGGGTCAGACTGGTGTACCAGTATTCGAGACTCGCCTTTGGAGTTGGAGCTTTGCTTGGAGATCCAGCTATCTACCCAGGTTTCAGATATTCAGTTGATACCAGTGATGTATTCTGATATTGTATTTGACTATTGTATTCGAGAGTTTTGTTGTACCTTATTTAACTCTGATATGTATATAGTAGCTTCATGAACTACTATCTTTTGTTTCCGCTGCATTTATTACACCGTATCTGTGATTCTATGATTATTTATTTACTGTATATGCCAAGTTTTTCCAAATATAAACTTACAATCTGGTACTTTGAGCAATTCAATTCCCACATGTTTGGATGCGAATGGTTGAAAAATATCAGGTCGTTACAATTATGATTTGAGTGGAAAAGTGTATGTTCACTTGATAATTGGAAATTTGGTTTTAATTGAAATTGTTAAGTTAAGTAAGTAAATGGGAATTTAGTCTTATTTACGAAGTGGGTATTTTAAAAATAAAGTGGTAAGTTATTTTTTGAAATAAAAGAAGTAAAAGAATGTGTTTTTTACTTAATAAATGAATTATAGTTTAATTCGGATATATATTGATAAAATTTTATTTTGTTAAATCATAAGTTAAATGATATCCAAATGAATATTTTGAAGTGGGAAGTGTGATTTTTATAAGTTAAATTGCTAAAAATTGAAATTTTAATGTAGCTGAAATATACAATGTTTTTGGAAAGTTTATAATTGAATGAATAAACATATAAATGCTACAACTTTGAAATGAATATTATTTGACATTGAATTTAAATGGTTAAATGAATCTTCTTTGGAGGATATTAACATTGAATTTAAATGGTCTAAATAAATATGTTTCAAAGTGTTTGGTTTCAGAGTTCTTATAACTTGAAAGTAATATGGCTTTGGAAATGAATTTATTTGAAATTATTTTTAAATAAGAATTGTATTTAAATATAAATATATAAATTTGAACTTACTAAAATTGAAGATTTTAGAATATGACTTTATAAAGTGGTTTAATTTAAGATTATTTAAAGGAATATTTCAAGTTTATTAAATTGAAGAAAATATTCAGTGGTTTGACATTTGGGTTTTATTTAAATAGTATATGGATATTGTTTGGAACTTAAATGATATATTATATTTTGGTTTTGAAATGGAAATGATATATTGATTGGTTTTGAAATGAAATAAAGTAGTATTTAGTTTTGAAAATGGATATTATTTTGAAAAGTCTATGGATTTGGAAATATTACCATTTTTGAAAATGGATATTATTTTGGAACGTAATAGTATTTGATTTTAAATGGTTTTGGAACAGAAAAGGTTTTGAAATAAATATCCATGGGCAATAATAACGTTTGTTGTTAAAGAGACCGGGATCGGAAGTTGTCATACTCTTTGCCAACTTCGAAAACTACTTTAACAACCATATACGCGGTGGAGATTCCAGAGTGATGTAGGATGGTGGTGGCATTCCTTTGAGGTATATATGTGGACCCGACTCCCTTGAGTTGGCATAAGGTGGCTAAAATTGGAGCGATCTCGGGAGAAGGAGGTAGCCCCTCTTATCGGACACACTCCTTCGATATTATATTCTGACTTTGAGATTGATTTGGTGGCCACTTTTGATTTTTGATTTGAGGGTGTGGCTTGAGGTGGGCGGTAGTAGCTGCTACGCATTACCACCAGCCCGTATGCGTAATTGGTATATCTACCCTGGCATTGCCTTGTTGTGCCGTGTCACCTACCCTAGCGAGCCTTATACAAGTGTGGTTTTCTCCCGTTACCCATAGAGTATCCTCTGGTGGCTTCCCGATCAGGAGGGACCATGATACTAGATGGACTACTGGGACTATTACGTGTTAAGGGCTATATGGGTAACCCCTTAATGCTATTTAAAAGTAAGTTTATTTTACTATAGACATCATTATAATAGCGAAATATTACTACATAGTAAATAGTTTAACGGA
This sequence comes from Allium cepa, assembly GCA_030765085.1. Lineage (NCBI taxonomy): Eukaryota > Viridiplantae > Streptophyta > Magnoliopsida > Asparagales > Amaryllidaceae > Allium > Allium cepa. The sequence continues at coordinate 597,518,686 of CM060928.1, forward strand.
TCCTTAGAGGATGGACGGTCTCAAGCATCCTTTAAGTTACTTGTACCTTATATTACAGTTCACTTGAGTTGGTTTACATTGTATAAGTATGTATGTCCTGACTCGAGTGTTTTGTGTTTGCTTTACGCTCGGGTCAGACTGAGTGATACAACATTAGAGACTCACATTTAGAGTTGGAGCTTTGCTTGAAGATCCAGCCACCTATTTCATTCTTAGTTGTCCAGTTGATTCCAGTGTTGTATTCAGCTTTGTACTTGATTATCATTTTGTTATTTCTGTTGTATCTTGTCTAATTCTGATGTACATGTATAGTAGCTTCATGAACTACTATTTCTTTCCTTCCGCGGCATTTTATTACTCTTTGTCCGTGATCTGTGATTTATTTATTTACTGTATATTCTGAGTTTTGCCAAATTTAAATTAACAATTCGGTATTTTGAGCTATTCAAGTCCAGCATGTGCGGATGCGAATGGTTGAAAATTTTGGATCGTTATAAAAACAGTTCGTGATTTTTTTAATCGGCAGGTTGGCTTAACGTTGTCGAGGTAGGGTTTTGGGGATGTGTACTGGTTGGGTTCATTTGCATGGCGAAGGCGACTTCATGGTGGAATTGAGTTGAGTCACAGTGAGAAATTTTGGAAGGTGATCGAGTGGTGAAGTTACGAACATAATGACAAGGCCTCTAGTGGTCGGAGTTAGGTGACGATTGGCAAATCAGGCGATCATGTTTTTTTCTGGTCGTTCGATTTGTTCGAATTCGAATTTGTGGAGTCACGTATGGATCTGGGTGGTCAAATGGTTGGAGAAGGTCATCGGCGATTAGGGGTCGGTGGCGATGATGTCTGGAGTAGAGTTGATTAGTGTGCACGGTGCATTGAGTATCAGCGTGTTCGGTGTTTTTGGCTGTGGTTGGTTTTGGGAAGGAAGAGAGAGATAGCTCGGGAAAGATAGAGTTTGGCTTGGGTTTGCGTATGGGATGGCATCGTTCAGGCTTGGGTTAGTCACGAGTGATTTGGCAAGTCTTTAGAGAAGGAAGGAAAAGAGGATGGTCGGGAAGTTTGCATTACGACTTGATTTCCTGATCGTGATTTCTGGACTTGGGCCCGAGTTTTTTTAAAATGATTTACCAGATTTCAGGTAGATATTAACCAAGTTTAAAAATAAAAGTTTCCAAAGTAAATTATTAAAATAAGTTTTTAAAACAAGTTTCAAAGTTTAAATTTTAAGGTTAAATGTTTTTATAATTGTCTTGGTTCATATAAAATTATGTATTAGGCTAATTATCTCTCTGATTGTTTTCAAAGAGTAAAATGATGTAATTAATAAGTGTTTAAGGTAAGTGTATTAAACTTTAGTTAATAAAAATATTCTCAAATGTTTTTTTTGTATAATTGATTTCAAGCATCTAATTAAATAAGATATAAATTATAAATAAGTGATTAATCTTAATAAATTAAGGTCTTATCAGTAAAAGTAATTAAAGTATTATTACTTAATTAATTAAGGATAATTAATTAATGTAAGTAATGAATGGAAATTTACTTAATGTAATTAACAAGGACAATTACTTAATTAATTAAGGATCATTAATTAATGAAATTGTTTATAGTATAATTAATTAATGTAACCAATTAAAGGATAATTAATGTAAGTAATTAAAGGATAGTTAATTATTTAATGTAAGTAATTAAGGAAAATTAATTAAGATGGATAATAAAAGGATGATTAATTAATGGTTTGTAACTAATTTATGTCAATTAAGCATGATTTAAAAGTAATTTAAGTAATTAATTTAATTTATTTGGAGATCAAATTAAATTAATTAGGAATTGTACAATAAATTAATCTTGCTTATGGATGATTAAGTTATGCTAAATGCCTTGAACTGATTGATACTTCTGATGTGTGATGCTTTGTGATATGCAATGCTTGGTTGAACTGTGATAATGTAAGTTATATGTCTTTATTGAATTGCTTTGTAAATATGACATCTTGTATTCAAAAATTGAATTGTATTCACTTAAACAATTTGGATTAAAGATGGTATTGGATTCGAAGAGACCGAAGTCAGATATTAGCAATGTCCGAAACTACTTCGATTAGTAATCTACAATGATTCCTATAAATTTGATTTTAGAACCAAATAGGCTGGAACGAAATTAATTAACACGGCCGTTTAAACTAAGTAACGGTACTTAGATATTGGTTTGTGAAATAAGTGGTTGACTATAACAAGTTAAGACCTCGTAGTGTAGTACGAGTTGCCCTGGTTTTCAAAGAAGTTTTATAGCTTAGTATTTCAAATATGGGTTTACTCATGCTAGTTTCCAGCCTGACCCGGGTGTTACTTTGTTGTAATGCTCAGGTCAGACCGAGTGTTATAGATTTTCAAGTTAGGACGTTCTGGAGCTCAGGAGGCAAGCTGGATGGAAGGAACGTATGGAGCTTATTCCGGTGTGTATTGTATTTATATTTTGGGACAAGTTTTTACAACTGTCCAGTTTCGATGAACTCTGATGTATTTTATGTAAATTAACAAATACGGCTTTTCTTTGTGTAAATGCTATTATTTTATATTATATTTTGATCTGATGCGAATGTGAAATTCTATGTTTTGTTTTCTGTTCTTCTTCTACCTTTTTTCATCTTAACCTTAACAATACAGAATTCTCAGAGTTCGATTGCTCGGCACTTATACAGTGAATGTATTAGTGTCTAATTTTTTAGATCGAAAATTCCGGGTCGTTACAGTTGGTATCAGAGCAGAAGGTTAAGCGAGAACCTTGACTTTGTTGGGTTTACTCATTAAGGATAGGGTCAACAGTACCCTAGAATGAGTAGAGTGTATTATATATAGGAGAGCGTACTTGTTATTTTCTAATATAAAGATTTTAAAATGATTTTAAAAATGAATGATTCTTGTATAAGCTTATATTTTGATATATAAAGCAATAATATTTTTTCTGATTATTATATACACTAAGATAATTGATTGTTGGTTATTGAATTGAGTAAGATAATAAGAATTAAATGGTAATAGATAAAAGTTTGGGTATGGATTAACTATGAAGATAAGTTGAGCTAAAAGTGGATTCAAACTGAATTTAAATTTAAAAGAAAAGAATTTCAAAAGTATTGAAATAAGTTGATTTGATTTTCTAGTAAATTATTATGGAATATATGGTGTGTATGATTTCTAGATATGATAACTACTATAGATTGGGTATTGTATCTTAATAAAGGGATGTTTTCTTATTAAACAATGTTAAAGTAGAATGAAATGTTTTAAGGAAGTAATTTTTTTGATAAGTATGACTTAAACATTGAAAAGAATTTAAAATTGTAAAGTTTTATATCTAAGTCCTGAAAAGTTAAATTGTTTCAAATGTTAAAGGATATAATAAATAATGTTTAAAAATTATAGGATTCTATTTCAAAACGAGTTATTTTAAATTTTTTAAAGGAATTTGGTTGAATTAAAAACCAAGAATGGTTTAAAATTTAAAGTATGACTTGGTATGCAAACGAAATAAATATGTATATATGTGGGATATACAAGTAAACTCTAAGTGTTGAATTTTAAATTTTCCCCTGAAATGTGATGTAAACCCAAAGAGAAATAAGTTTTGAACTGTGACGCCGCACCTCTATACCCACGCTAGCCAAGGACACTACGGAGTAATGCCATCAACTAGCACGGCGAATAAGGCAGTTGAGGAGCGACCATCTGTCTAATTGCTTTGTGCGAGTACCGATATGCCAGATAAAAATATAACCTTTCATCTCAAGAGGAAATCCGACATGCCAACATAAACACAAAGCATATACATAGTGGCTTTATGAAATCTTCGGAAACAAATATAGAAATAAACATAACACAAATCAGTCATAGATATTCATATCACAAAGGCAGAAATAGATATGAATATAACACATAGAAGTGTACATCATAGTAGTGGTCAAACAAGATCCACAATATCACAAAAGAATAGATACAAGTGCAAGACAAAAGATTAGTTATACATCATGGAATCTATATCTCAAATGTATAACAAACAAAAACTACTAATCTAAAGTAGTTAGCCAAAAATCAGATGATGATCCCAAATAAGGAGTCAAGAAGAAGCACCTGTAACATCTCGGTCTGACCCGAGTATTATTTAATAAGAAAATAATAAACGGATCAGTATAGCTATAAATATCAGATAAAGTGGGATAGGATAAGAGATAAGACAAAAACAAAGGTGTGATAACAAAAATGCCATACTTTGAAAAGTATGCATTAAATATCAACAAAATCATACGATATCTCTAGTAATCTCAAACACTAAAAAGAATGTCATATTCCTTCACATATTCACCATATCAAAAGTATTGATAAAACATATCAATGCTAATCACGAAAATTGTTGAAATAATAATTCTAGAAATCACAAAAAGAAATCCAGAAAACACAGAGGAGGGAAAGGCCTATGACAAACAACCGGTCCGAAGACCCATGAGCCGATTGCTCCACGAACGGTCCGAAGACCTATGAGCCGATTGCTCCAAGAACGGTTCGAAGACCTATGAGCCGATTTCTCCACGAACGGTCCAAAGACATATGAGCCGATTGCTCCACGAACGGTCCGAAGACCTATGAGCCGATTGCTCCAAGAACGGTCCGAAGACCTATGAGCCGATTGCTCCACGAACGGTCCAAAGACATATGAGCCGATTGCTCCATGAACGGTCCGAAGACCTATGAGCCGATTGCTCCACGAACAGTTCGAAGATCTATGAGCCGATTGCTCCACGAACGGTCCGAAGACCTATTTGCACCACGAACGGTCCGAAGACCTATGAGCGGATTGCTCCACGAACGGTCCGATCTATGAGCCGATTGCTCCACGAACGGTCCGAAGACCTATGAGCCGATTGCTTCACGAACGGTCCGAAGACCTATGAGCGCTAGCCCGTAAAAGAGAAATCGCACATCGCTGGTCTAAACCATAAAATGATCATCATCGACCATCAGGAAGTGTCAATTACGCTAAGCTAGTAAATATATGAGCTTAGCTTCATGTCCCATAACCACTAGCTTAACTCAAATATTTACGAACAAATTGTAGATCTCCACTCTAAAATTGTCACAAAAGATTCAATTGAACGAGTCCAAGAATTAACCGATGAAGTAAACGTAAGCGTTTCATACCACTTGTTTTACTAAGCTGTTTAATTAGATTTCTTATACGAGTGAGGTAAAGGTTTGTATATACTAGTAGACTAGAAAACGGTTTTATAAACGAGTTTGGTATTGGAAATAGAGTTTAAATAATCTTTGATAAAGAGTTTGAATATTTACTACTAGCATAGAAACCTTTTTATTTTAAAGTGACAAACCACAAAAATGATATTAGAAACAATCAATCGTAAAAATCCACATACGAAGACGTGAATCAAATCCAAAGAAACCGATAAAGAATCCATCGAAATGGATATTCAAAAATCCCTAAAAAGGAGTCATCAAAGTCGTAATAAATGATAACAACAAATAGGATCATCACGAATCGATCCAAATTGGAAATTCAATCCCAAAAAAGAAAAGTGGGCTGAAACAACAAATTCAGTTGGCTAAACAGAGATTTCAGTTGACTAAAAAGCAAATTCAGTTGACTAAACAGAGATTTTCAGTTGACCGAATTCTGCCTGGAAATATTCTGTTTCCAGGTTCAGTCGACTAAACAGAGAATTCAGTCGACTAAATTCTGCCTGGAAACTTTCGGGTTCCAGATTCAGTCGACTAAACAGAGAATTCAGTCGACTAAATCATGCCTGGGCTGTTTTTCAGCCTAAAAAATGAAGATGTAATCTCTTTGCTAATGCAAACGGACGAACATTGGCTCTAAGGGTTTATGCCAATCGGCAACCTGGCCCTACATGCTCCTCGATGCATCACCAAAACATGATCAAAACATCAAAATTAGGATTTTAAGGATTTGAACCCAAAACACTAAAAATTGGAATATTCACCAATTCAATCAAAACCAAAAGCAAATATACATGAATAAGCCTTAGTAATTCATACCTAACAATCAAAGATAATCATAGACTTAGATGTGAGATAAAAATCTCACCTTTAAACCCAAAACTATGAAGAAGAAGCTATAGAGCAATGGCAAGAACAATCACACTTCAATTACAACCCCACAAGCTTAAATCTAAGCTTAAAAGAGAAACATTTCCTAAGTTAGGTTTAGAAATTTCTGAAATTGGAAGGAGAATGAGTTGGAGAAGAAGAAGAGAAGGCTTACCAAAGCTTCTTCTATGAATTTGGAGTTGGAGCTTGGATTTGCAATGAAATTAGGGCTTGGAATTTCTAATTTCCAATCTTTTCCCCTATTGTTGCTTAAAGCTTAAAGTGTTAGGAATATGAAATGCAGTAATGAAGAGTTGAAGTGGAGCTAGGGTCTTAAGATGGAACATTGGGCTGAAACCCAAACTCAAACCCAAAGTGAAAAAGTAGCAAAACTCTACTAACTCCAAACATATCGAAGCGTATGCTCAAAAAGTCCGCAAACGGCATTTTGAACTCAATGGAAGTGGTCTCGAGTCCTAATTCGACTATTTGCAAAAAGTAGTTTTTCGGACTAAAATCCGACGAACGATGAAATATTTAAATATACAATCGATAAATATGCGGGCTGTTACAGACTCCCCTCCTTAAAGAAATTGCGTCCTCGCAATACTTAAGAAGAAAATAAAGAGTAACAACCATAAAAGCATATCAACGCAAAAGAAATTTGAAATAGGAAGTTCACCATAAAGAGAATGAAAGAGTAAGCCTGAACAGGATCGCTCGATGAATTCCCAGGATTCCCAAGGGCAATCCTTAGGATCTTAGAACCATTGAACTTTCACAAGAAGAACATCTTTATTCCGAAGGCGCTCAACCTCTGAAACAATGATGCGAATGGAATGTTGCTCATAAGTCAAATCTGGTGAAACTTCAATTTCCTCAATAACACCGGACTCAAGAATAAAAATCGGAATCCCAAAGGCATTTCCGTAGTCGAAAGACGTGGAAAACGTCATGAGTAATAGAAAATTGAGCCGTTGCAATGACGTAATATAATAACAGTACGCCCGAGAAATTAGAAACTCGAATAATTTGGAACAACGCGTAGTACAGTGATGGTACGCCAGATGAACCAAAGCTCAAATAATTCGGAACATCGACACGGTACAAAAACGGTACGTCCAATGAACCGAACACCATAAAAGAACATCGGGCGCAAACCCATACAAAAAATGAGATAAAGCTCAATAAAATGAAGTGTATCAAAATCTCCGATGAACTTGATAAAAAAATAATTCCATTCAGACGTCATCAAAGAATCAACCACTTGTTGCTTGCGACTAAGCACATTGGCAACACGATTTCTCTTCTGGGAATAAAAAGATTATCAAGATCATAAGATGCCAGGAACTTGAGTCAACATGAAGTTCCTTATGAGAAAATAAATATTCCAAAGATTTATGATCGAGGTGGAGAACAAATTTCTCCCCCAAAAATGATGATGCTAAACTCTAAAAGCAAAAACAATAGCCGCGAGCACTAGATCACGAGTGGCATACCCAGTCTCGATCGGCTATAATGATCTAGAAGCACAAGTGACAGCACGTTCTCTTTTGCAAGAGAACGACATTCAAACCAATACGATAAGCATCGGTACAAAAGATAAAGTCTTGGTTCCCTTCGGGAATCACAAGAATAGGAGTATTGAAAAAGAGTTCTTTTAAATAGTCTCCTTTCCCAAAAAGCTAAAACTTTCAAAATTACAATTATCTCAATGTAAAAATCTTTCTAGAAAAATTTACATTTTACAAGTCAATATATCGTGTCTGATTGTCTCATCAAAGCGTTTAGGAAATTCCTATCGATAACGTTGATCAAGCGCATCGACCAAAATTCTTAAAACACTAAATGGGCAATACAATCACAAAATCTTCTTCTATATGATAAAAATATCACTTAAAATCTTTACGAATATTCTTTGTTCGTTTCAAGAACAAAATCTAACTATACTTATAAATAAATCTTATGAAAAATGATTCGCAAAATTTTAAATTTCCATTTTCATCCAAAATCAATAAATACAAGAATGGAGTCATCGAGATATTCGTAAAATACTCGTTTCATAAAATGGATGAAACAAGATGGGCAAACTGATTGACATAATAAGTCATTCATAAGAATCATAACGAGTGCGGAATGCGGTAAATGGAATGCTAACTCCCGCAACTCGTAGCAAATGAAAATCGGTGGCAAGGTCGAGCTGACAAGACCTTAACACCACTCAAAAGATTGCCTAGGAGATAATCCTAAGACAAACTCAAAAATACCAGAAAGTTTCACAAACTATTTAAATGAGAGAAATAGAACTTTCCTCGTGATGAGGGCTTAAAGAATAAAATGATTCCATCAAATTGGAATCAAAATCACAAAGAAAAATAGAAATCTGCTTAACAGATAGAAAATATCGGAGATGAATAGTCCACTCAGAACATATGATATGGATTTATAATAATTAAGCCAATCCTTTCACTAAAATCAGTTTCGAAGCCTAAGTAAAAATCGACTCAGAAAGAAAAATCACGTAAAATAATTTCAACATCAATAAAAAACAAATTGAGTGTTGTGGATCTACCATCCGGATTCGCAATCCTCAAAGAAGTCAACAAGCCCAAAAATGTTTAAAGAAAAAGAATCGATAAGTTCTTTTGATATAAAAATGATGAGATGAACCTATATCGTAAAGGACTCGAATAAAAGATCACTGAGTAAAACAATGCCATCAAGGATTGAATGAAAAGTACCTTGACCACGAGAAGTGCAAATAGGCGCATTTAGCTTTCCCTCTCTCCTACTTTGAAGTTTGGGACAAGAAGATATATGGTGACCCGAATTTTTGCAATAGTGACAATAAAGGGGTTTTGGATACTCCCTTGCATAGTGGTCCATGGAACCATAATTGTAGCATTGTCCACGACTAGAGGTAGGAGTCTTGGCTACCGGAGTTTCTTGTTTCCCTTTCTTGTTGGGATTGGGGCCATTGAATTTAATAAGCCTCTTCATATTATTGTTGAAGTTTTGTTTGGCACCGACGACATCAACATTGCTTTCTTTATCGGCCTCTTCAAGTCGAAGAGCGATATCAATAAGCTGATTAAAAGAAACTTCTAGTTTCAGAAGTAATGGCTTCTTAAGATTTTTATTCAAGCCATAGACAATTCTCTGATTTTTCTTCAATGGGGTATTAATATACTCGACCCCATACTTAGAGAGAGATTCGAAAGATGCGACGTAATCCGTCACAGAAGATTCATCTTGAACAAGGTCAATAAAACGCCGGGCTAAAGTGTCACGACCCGACTTTCACTCCCAGAAAATCGCGTCATGAATTAAGAAAGAAAGGGATAGAAGAAGAAAAGAAAGAAGAGAAGAAAGAAACAACACAAGAATCTCAACAGCGGAAACGAATAAATTATATTAATAACAAAGTATTACATAGTATACATCAATTATCAGAGTACACAGACATATACAACACATACTAGACAGTTATAAACACCTGTCTAGTTATTACAACTCAATACAAACAGAACACTCAGAGACCAAACACAGCGGAACTATATAACTATACGCAGAAGCCTCCTGCTCCATATGCTCCTCCACAAATCGTCAAAGCCAATCCTGAATCCTAACCTGAATTATCTTGACTACTCATAAAAATTTGAGTACCCAAGAGTTAAAGAAAAACAGAAATAACTCCGGGTCAGACATGGGTCTGGTGTGAGTAACAGGTTAAAGTTGCTTAACTTTGAAAAACCTTTGAAGAAAAGGTATCACGTAAGACTTCCCACACATAAACATGGAAAAGTTTTTACCTTACGCTAACCAAAACATTTGATAGGAAATCCGGTGATATTATAATAGTGTCTAGGGTTTTCAAATAAAATACAGAAATAGCTGAAATGCTTACATCTCACATTCCAACATAGTTGGGCACAACTAATACGTACGGCACTTATTGGATTTTGGATTCCATCCAATGGCAGGGCTACTGGGGTACCGCCCGTCACAGTACGTGGCCTAGATCACCGTACCGAGGAGCCACCCTAACTCCCCTGCAACACAAAGCCGGACCCGTTCCTTACTGAACAGTTCCAAATAAGACAACCCCGACGGTTGTCATGATCAACCGTCCCACACAGCCGAAATATAAAGGGACCTCTAGACAGGGGTAAATCTTACTCTCAAGTGGGGGCTACCCACGAAGCTTTGCTGCACCTCCCCTGTTTTAGCCATTCCCGGTTGATGAGGCTTGAGGTTACGATTACCTTTATAGGACACAACACTTAGAATGCTCATCGTCCACCTGACGATGTTCTGAAAGCATTCAATCCATACAAGTTCGTTCCGGGTTCGAACGAAACCGAAGGCATTATCTCGTTACACTCGTATTGGAATCACCCTCAGAGTTAACGACAATAACCCTTGCACTCTGATTCACCATCTCGAATCTATAAGACCTATTCCGTCAAACTCATTACGGAATCACCCACAGAGTTATACTGACGTATAGCCCTTACACCTCGAGTCTTCACTTGCTCCACTTAGATTCACGACCTAACGTTAATTGGAATCGATGTGGTTTTCGGAATTCCAAATATGGAAACCCGATCCCGGTCTCATCGAAAACCAAAGCGTGTCTTTTAAGGCCAAGTTGTTTTAAGTTTAAAACAATTCAATTCATTATCTAAGCATACACAGATAGATAATTCACAATACCACAGATAATCAACATTATCATTATCAACAGATAATCATATCATAATCAGATAATACATATTATCATCCAAAAGCAACCAATGCATCCATATCACATACTCTATTCATCTCATAACTGAGATTACAAACCATACCAATCAACCAATACCAATCATCAAACATAAGCAAATGATCAAATGATCACACCATTTATAATTAATTTAGAATGAATTAAATCAATTACTCAATCTCTAGTTAATTTAAAATGAATTAAATTAATTACTCAATCTCTAATTAATTTAAAATGAATTAAATTAATTACTTCATCATCAAAATTCTGCTTAACTTAACCATTAATTGATTTCAAATCAATTTATAAATAATCATCTCATTATTCTTTCCAATTAATCATTACTGATTAACTATCTCTAATTACAATAAATAGTTAGCATTTAATATTAATCACACAAGTTAATTATATTAAACCCTACAACATATTAATCACCCTTGATTAATAATCATTCAGTAATTAACTACATTAATTACTCAATCCAATAATTAATTATTTTTAATTAATTATCTAAATTAATCCCCTTGATTAATTTCAAAGTAACTTAAATCCAAATTACTTCTAAAATAAATATCCTTAATTACATTCTGTAATTATTAATTAATTACTTCCTTAAGTAATTACAAATTCATAAATTACATAAAGGAATTGTCAACAATCCATAAATGTTTAAATCAATTAAGCTTAATTAATTAATCTAAACAAATCACATTAACCTTAATTAATTACATTAAGTAATTAATTCACTAATTACTTTCATTAAGTAATTAAACCTAAATAATTGATTATTAATTAATTAATCTAATTAATTTACAAAAATTAATCATATTAATTAATTGTTAATGACTTCATTAGCATTTCTTAATTACTTAATTAAGAAATTAACTTAAATTAATCATCATTAGTTATTAAGTAATTAATATTTAATTACTATTTAATTAATCTCTAATTATTAATTAACTAAGTGTTAATTAAAAACTTAATTACCATTAATCACTTGATTAAATAAATCTTAATCATAAATTAAAATTTAGTTAACCATCCTTAATTATAGATTAATTAAACTTAATTAATTAATATCAAATTAAATTAAAAATCATTAATTATTTAATTAAACTTCCACATTATTAATTAATTAAATAATTAACATTTATCTTAATTACTTTAATAATTAATGAATCCAATCATTCACTTTCATTTATCCTTTAGATAAACATTCCTTATTTATATTAAGCATTTAAAAACAAAAATGTTTTTAAATTTTACATTAAATTCCATTTAACATTTCTTTTAAACTTTAAAACACAAATTTATTTTTAAATAAGATTTTAAACAAACTCAATCTTATGTTTAAAGAAACATATACTTAGTTAATAAGTTTAAAAAGGATTTAGATTCAATTCAAATCATATTCATTAAAACAATTCAATTTAAACCCTTATTTTAAAACTGAAGTTTAAATTTTAAATCCAGATTTTAAAAACTCAGATTGAATTCATTTTGAATTCCTAATTTAATAATTAACCTTTAAATTCAAATGCAAATCACATATGCATTTATACTTGAGAGTTTAAAATCAAATTTGAATTTAAAAACCATAAATGGTTTCAAATTTCAGACAATCAAAATTTGAATTCATATTCAAATTCAAACCAAAACTCATTTTAAATTTCCATTTAAAAATTTAAACTTACCTTTTACATATAAAACAGAAACTGTTTTTCTGTTTATTAAAAAAAAAAGCTTAAACTTTGAGATCTCCAGAATTTAAATAATTTTAAAAGAACAGAATTTAAACTTATTTAAATTCATACTTGAATTCAGTTTAAAAACCCAAGCCACAATTTTAGTTGCACCTTAATTCAAATTTTAAAAATCTGGAAACAGTTTCCTGTTTCCCCTTTCTCTTTTTTTTTATATTTTTAACCAATTTGAAATTATGCATTTAAATTTATTACAAAATAATAATTCAAATAATTTGAATTCATCCTTAGGTTCAAGTTTAAATCCTAAGTTCAAATTTCCATTTTAATTTAAACTTGATTCTTAAATTTATAAAAAAAAACAGAACAGGTCTGTTGATTACAACCTGAACACAAATATACCCTGCACTCCTCTATTTTACTTCGGGTCAGTAACCCACTTGCTCCGAGTCATTCCCCAAAAATCCCGAGATCAACCCGAGTCAAAATTCCCTACAACTATCCACATCAGAACCTGGAACAGACCAACCCCATTCTCCCTCCAACCTGTCAACACCAATATCAACTACCTCCGACCACTATCAACATCCAAACTCCGGCATTAGCTTCATCACTTCACCATCCATCAATACCCTAAACACCTTTGAACTCGATTCATTCAAGAAGCCACAGCATCCAACTTTTTTCTAAACCCAGTAACTAGGGTTCTACAACTTAAATTCCCAAATCTCAATTCCAAATTTGAATTGCAAATCAATTCAATAATTTTTCTATGATCAAAGATAGATGATTACTTCCAGCAAACAAATTCAACTTGTTAAATTTCAAGGATCAACTAATATTGACCAAAATGAAAAATACAGTAAATTTTCAAAACTGTATTTTATCTTTAACACTGTAAATTTTAATTTTAGTCTTAAAATCCTTGAATTTACTTAATGATTCTGTTAGTAAACTTGAAACACCAATTCATGATATCTACATTTTCAAATTTATACAAAATTTAGTTAGTGTTTTATGTTTCAGACATCACAGAAACTAACCAACTTATAAAGTCTTTAAAATTTATTTAATCATGATATAAACCAATTTCATTCAAATGCTAATCCATGATAGCATCAGATCAAGAAAGAAAACTATTATATCAAATTTGAACTTAAACTATAATAATCTGAACCTTAGAAATCAAGCATGCATTGCCTTCATATATGCACAGGCAGTAGGAAACATGAACACAAATTTAACTCAGCAAATAAGCAACATGCATTCCTACCTAACTTATTTAAATTTAGTGTTACTCACCTCTATTCAAAATGCAGAGCCTATTCAATATGCAGAGCACCTCCAGATTTGAATTGCAGGCCCTTAGTCTTGCTTTAAAAATTGAAATGCAGGCAGGCTTCTTGAATGCAGACCTCATTTCTAGCTTTTAAATCTTTGATTATACATGCTTTCAGGTTCTACATGATGCATGCAGGCCTCTGTTCCCAGATTATGAAATTTAATGCATGCAGGTCTCTTTATTTCCAGATGCAAAGAAATGCAGTAGCTTGAATGCCTTGATTTATACATGATGCTTGCTTTTTAAAACATGCAGGTACAACTTGTATTTGTAGCTCCAGATCCAGATTGTAATGCAGATTTGTTTTCATATGCAAAGAAATGCAGGCTTGAATTTCGGAAAGAGGAGTTTGTTTGATTGTAAATGCAGGTGGTAGTTTGGGATTTGCAGACTTGTATTTGGAGGATGCAAATTGTACATGGATGTGAGCATGTAATTTGGTTTTCTTGATTAAGAAATGAGAAAAAAATAATGCTAATGAATGAAGAACAAAATTATGAATGTATTTTCAGATTTTAAGTGAATTAAAAGAAAAATAAAAATGAAATGGACACATGTCATTTTAAAAATGTGATAAGATTACATTTGTTAGCTTTAATCTCTAGTACACATACACTTGTCTCTTTGATTAATAAATATGTTTAATTAAAGTTAAATAAGTATTAAGCTTTGTTAATTAATCCTTATACATAATTATGTATTTAAATAATTCTCTAAAGAAATAAACAAAGTATTATTATTATAAAGAAAATGATATACAAGTTTATTCATTTTTAAAAGAAATTTCTAAAACAAATTTATAAAAGAGTTTGTAACATATTTTAATATACAACTTGAATTAAAATGAATTTTAAACTAATTAAAACATTTATCTCATATTTTAAAATCATATAGTGTTTAATTAAATATTTTTGAAAAGCTCAAATCAAAAAAATAAATCACCATTTCCATCTTCAAAACATATTAAAATTATACTATACTAATTTAACTAAACAAATTGTCTATTTAAAATATATATAAATGCATATACATTATTAAATAGGAAACAATTTATTAACAAAATTTATCATTTCAATATAAATTTAAATCCAGATTATTAAATTTATATTGTCCAAAATTCCGGGATGTTACAATCCTTCCCCCTTAAAAGAATTTCGTCCCCGAAATTTAAAACAAAGGCAATTTAATAATCTATTTACAGATTTTATTTTAAAATACAGCATATGTTAAACCTATGCCAACAACCAAAGCAACCAATTCACACAATCAGAACAAATCTAATTATCCAAAATAATTTTGGATAAACTTCACGAGTTTCCCCGGTATATATATATATATCGGGATACTCGCTCTATAAAATACAAACAATCAATACTACTAAGCTATAGAGCTTCTAACAACAATTCTATACAGAATATCAGACTACAAACGAGTCTGACTCAACAAACAAACCATCCTAAACTACTGGTTCTACAACCAGAAATATCAAACACGAACTCCCTCAGAGATACGTGAAACACACTGAATCCCAGATATCTAAACTGGCAATTCAACACTAGAAAACCAAACACTGATCTAACCCAAAAACACAGAAGAAACCAAAACACTTCGGAGCTAGCTTCCCAAACTCGTAGCTCTCTGGATCAGAGAAAAACTTAACCAAAATCAGATCTCCAATTTCAGAATCCAAATTTCTCTGTCTCTTACCCATAAAAACTCTTCGGACGATCCTGGGCTACCAACATCCATCCTGATCAGCTTAACTCTTGCTGATTCCATCAGAAACAGACTGAAGCAAAACAATCCAATGATCTCCTCAAGATCACTCAAAAACCAAGAACACACACTCTGCTTCTCAACAACAGAAGACAAAACCAACTTCTCCTTATCCGGAAAAGAAAACAGAAACATTCCCAAACTGCTTCCGCTGCGCAACTCTGATCCGAAACAGAAGAAAATGCTGACGAAGAGCACAAGCACAGACCAGACAACCCAGCACAGAAATATGGTTCCACATATCCATTAGAAAACTCAGATGTTCCTCCCAAACCTGAGTTACTTCACCAACTTCTATCTCAAGGAACCATCCATCTTCTAACTGAACCATCAGTTCCAATCCTGGAAAGAAAACTCGACCTCCAGATGCAGACAAACTCCAGACTTCCAGGAGACATCCAGACAATCTCCAACAAACACAAGAGAACACTCTATCGCAAGTCACTTTTGCGATCAACTCAGCCCAAATCCAAGGTAACTGCTCTCTCTCAACCAAACAGAATAGCTTATAATGACTTAGCCAACTTACCAGAGAAAAGATCCACTCTGCTGCTTCTGAACTCCACTTCAGAAAAAACTACCCAGCCAGAAGACTCCTTATCAACTCAGAACACTCTGTTAAACTCAGCCACATCACCGAGCAGACTCACTTCTTACTCTTATTCCAAAGAAATATCTTCGGAAATATCCATAGTCACTGCATCTCATCACGCAGCTACTATCTCCTGAGATATCAAGATATCATCACTTGCTTGCTTCTGTCCAACCGACAGATCAAAACTCAATTCAACACTTCAAAGATGAACTCCGAACCTTAACAGGTTACCTTCAGAGATCGATGAAGTCTTTCATCACTACAGAACTTACTCGAGACGATATTAGGTCTACGGTCTCGACAAATACACCTCCAACATCATCCATTAAATTCCAACCAATGGTAGTCGTGTTACACACACTTCTACCTCATCTACCTTAATAACTTATATTGGAAAAACCCGAACAGGTAATCCAACAAATAGGTAGAACCAATAATATATATATATATATTAAAATTACAAATACGCTCTCTCAAGATAGACACCACTCCAGAGCCTAGGTATTCACTCAACCTAATGCTCTGATACCAAGATGTCACGACCCGACTTTCACTCCCAGAAAATCGCGTCATGAATTAAGAAAGAAAGGGATAGAAGAAGAAAAGAAAGAAGAGAAGAAAGAAACAACACAAGAATCTCAACAGCGGAAACGAATAAATTATATTAATAACAAAGTATTACATAGTATACATCAATTATCAGAGTACACAGACATATACAACACATACTAGACAGTTATAAACACCTGTCTAGTTATTACAACTCAATACAAACAGAACACTCAGAGACCAAACACAGCGGAACTATATAACTATACGCAGAAGCCTCCTGCTCCATATGCTCCTCCACAAATCGTCAAAGCCAATCCTGAATCCTAACCTGAATTCTCTTGACTACTCATAAAAATTTGAGTACCCAAGAGTTAAAGAAAAACAGAAATAACTCCGGGTCAGACATGGGTCTGGTGTGAGTAACAGGTTAAAGTTGCTTAACTTTGAAAAACCTTTGAAGAAAAGGTATCACGTAAGACTTCCCACACATAAACATGGAAAAGTTTTTACCTTACGCTAACCAAAACATTTGATAGGAAATCCGGTGATATTATAATAGTGTCTAGGGTTTTCAAATAAAATACAGAAATAGCTGAAATGCTTACATCTCACATTCCAACATAGTTGGGCACAACTAATACGTACGGCACTTATTGGATTTTGGATTCCATCCAATGGCAGGGCTACTGGGGTACCGCCCGTCACAGTACGTGGCCTAGATCACCGTACCGAGGAGCCACCCTAACTCCCCTGCAACACAAAGCCGGACCCGTTCCTTACTGAACAGTTCCAAATAAGACAACCCCGACGGTTGTCATGATCAACCGTCCCACACAGCCGAAATATAAAGGGACCTCTAGACAGGGGTAAATCTTACTCTCAAGTGGGGGCTACCCACGAAGCTTTGCTGCACCTCCCCTGTTTTAGCCATTCCCGGTTGATGAGGCTTGAGGTTACGATTACCTTTATAGGACACAACACTTAGAATGCTCATCGTCCACCTGACGATGTTCTGAAAGCATTCAATCCATACAAGTTCGTTCCGGGTTCGAACGAAACCGAAGGCATTATCTCGTTACACTCGTATTGGAATCACCCTCAGAGTTAACGACAATAACCCTTGCACTCTGATTCACCATCTCGAATCTATAAGACCTATTCCGTCAAACTCATTACGGAATCACCCACAGAGTTATACTGACGTATAGCCCTTACACCTCGAGTCTTCACTTGCTCCACTTAGATTCACGACCTAACGTTAATTGGAATCGATGTGGTTTTCGGAATTCCAAATATGGAAACCCGATCCCGGTCTCATCGAAAACCAAAGCGTGTCTTTTAAGGCCAAGTTGTTTTAAGTTTAAAACAATTCAATTCATTATCTAAGCATACACAGATAGATAATTCACAACACCACAGATAATCAACATTATCATTATCAACAGATAATCATATCATAATCAGATAATACATATTATCATCCAAAAGCAACCAATGCATCCATATCACATACTCTATTCATCTCATAACTGAGATTACAAACCATACCAATCAACCAATACCAATCATCAAACATAAGCAAATGATCAAATGATCACACCATTTATAATTAATTTAGAATGAATTAAATCAATTACTCAATCTCTAGTTAATTTAAAATGAATTAAATTAATTACTCAATCTCTAATTAATTTAAAATGAATTAAATTAATTACTTCATCATCAAAATTCTGCTTAACTTAACCATTAATTGATTTCAAATCAATTTATAAATAATCATCTCATTATTCTTTCCAATTAATCATTACTGATTAACTATCTCTAATTACAATAAATAGTTAGCATTTAATATTAATCACACAAGTTAATTATATTAAACCCTACAACATATTAATCACCCTTGATTAATAATCATTCAGTAATTAACTACATTAATTACTCAATCCAATAATTAATTATTTTTAATTAATTATCTAAATTAATCCCCTTGATTAATTTCAAAGTAACTTAAATCCAAATTACTTCTAAAATAAATATCCTTAATTACATTCTGTAATTATTAATTAATTACTTCCTTAAGTAATTACAAATTCATAAATTACATAAAGGAATTGTCAACAATCCATAAATGTTTAAATCAATTAAGCTTAATTAATTAATCTAAACAAATCACATTAACCTTAATTAATTACATTAAGTAATTAATTCACTAATTACTTTCATTAAGTAATTAAACCTAAATAATTGATTATTAATTAATTAATCTAATTAATTTACAAAAATTAATCATATTAATTAATTGTTAATGACTTCATTAGCATTTCTTAATTACTTAATTAAGAAATTAACTTAAATTAATCATCATTAGTTATTAAGTAATTAATATTTAATTACTATTTAATTAATCTCTAATTATTAATTAACTAAGTGTTAATTAAAAACTTAATTACCATTAATCACTTGATTAAATAAATCTTAATCATAAATTAAAATTTAGTTAACCATCCTTAATTATAGATTAATTAAACTTAATTAATTAATATCAAATTAAATTAAAAATCATTAATTATTTAATTAAACTTCCACATTATTAATTAATTAAATAATTAACATTTATCTTAATTACTTTAATAATTAATGAATCCAATCATTCACTTTCATTTATCCTTTAGATAAACATTCCTTATTTATATTAAGCATTTAAAAACAAAAATGTTTTTAAATTTTACATTAAATTCCATTTAACATTTCTTTTAAACTTTAAAACACAAATTTATTTTTAAATAAGATTTTAAACAAACTCAATCTTATGTTTAAAGAAACATATACTTAGTTAATAAGTTTAAAAAGGATTTAGATTCAATTCAAATCATATTCATTAAAACAATTCAATTTAAACCCTTATTTTAAAACTGAAGTTTAAATTTTAAATCCAGATTTTAAAAACTCAGATTGAATTCATTTTGAATTCCTAATTTAATAATTAACCTTTAAATTCAAATGCAAATCACATATGCATTTATACTTGAGAGTTTAAAATCAAATTTGAATTTAAAAACCATAAATGGTTTCAAATTTCAGACAATCAAAATTTGAATTCATATTCAAATTCAAACCAAAACTCATTTTAAATTTCCATTTAAAAATTTAAACTTACCTTTTACATATAAAACAGAAACTGTTTTTCTGTTTATTAAAAAAAAAAGCTTAAACTTTGAGATCTCCAGAATTTAAATAATTTTAAAAGAACAGAATTTAAACTTATTTAAATTCATACTTGAATTCAGTTTAAAAACCCAAGCCACAATTTTAGTTGCACCTTAATTCAAATTTTAAAAATCTGGAAACAGTTTCCTGTTTCCCCTTTCTCTTTTTTTTTATATTTTTAACCAATTTGAAATTATGCATTTAAATTTATTACAAAATAATAATTCAAATAATTTGAATTCATCCCTAGGTTCAAGTTTAAATCCTAAGTTCAAATTTCCATTTTAATTTAAACTTGATTCTTAAATTTATAAAAAAAAACAGAACAGGTCTGTTGATTACAACCTGAACACAAATATACCCTGCACTCCTCTATTTTACTTCGGGTCAGTAACCCACTTGCTCCGAGTCATTCCCCAAAAATCCCGAGATCAACCCGAGTCAAAATTCCCTGCAACTATCCACATCAGAACCTGGAACAGACCAACCCCATTCTCCCTCCAACCTGTCAACACCAATATCAACTACCTCCGACCACTATCAACATCCAAACTCCGGCATTAGCTTCATCACTTCACCATCCATCAATACCCTAAACACCTTTGAACTCGATTCATTCAAGAAGCCACAGCATCCAACTTTTTTCTAAACCCAGTAACTAGGGTTCTACAACTTAAATTCCCAAATCTCAATTCCAAATTTGAATTGCAAATCAATTCAATAATTTTTCTATGATCAAAGATAGATGATTACTTCCAGCAAACAAATTCAACTTGTTAAATTTCAAGGATCAACTAATATTGACCAAAATGAAAAATACAGTAAATTTTCAAAACTGTATTTTATCTTTAACACTGTAAATTTTAATTTTAGTCTTAAAATCCTTGAATTTACTTAATGATTCTGTTAGTAAACTTGAAACACCAATTCATGATATCTACATTTTCAAATTTATACAAAATTTAGTTAGTGTTTTATGTTTCAGACATCACAGAAACTAACCAACTTATAAAGTCTTTAAAATTTATTTAATCATGATATAAACCAATTTCATTCAAATGCTAATCCATGATAGCATCAGATCAAGAAAGAAAACTATTATATCAAATTTGAACTTAAACTATAATAATCTGAACCTTAGAAATCAAGCATGCATTGCCTTCATATATGCACAGGCAGTAGGAAACATGAACACAAATTTAACTCAGCAAATAAGCAACATGCATTCCTACCTAACTTATTTAAATTTAGTGTTACTCACCTCTATTCAAAATGCAGAGCCTATTCAATATGCAGAGCACCTCCAGATTTGAATTGCAGGCCCTTAGTCTTGCTTTAAAAATTGAAATGCAGGCAGGCTTCTTGAATGCAGACCTCATTTCTAGCTTTTAAATCTTTGATTATACATGCTTTCAGGTTCTACATGATGCATGCAGGCCTCTGTTCCCAGATTATGAAATTTAATGCATGCAGGTCTCTTTATTTCCAGATGCAAAGAAATGCAGTAGCTTGAATGCCTTGATTTATACATGATGCTTGCTTTTTAAAACATGCAGGTACAACTTGTATTTGTAGCTCCAGATCCAGATTGTAATGCAGATTTGTTTTCATATGCAAAGAAATGCAGGCTTGAATTTCGGAAAGAGGAGTTTGTTTGATTGTAAATGCAGGTGGTAGTTTGGGATTTGCAGACTTGTATTTGGAGGATGCAAATTGTACATGGATGTGAGCATGTAATTTGGTTTTCTTGATTAAGAAATGAGAAAAAAATAATGCTAATGAATGAAGAACAAAATTATGAATGTATTTTCAGATTTTAAGTGAATTAAAAGAAAAATAAAAATGAAATGGACACATGTCATTTTAAAAATGTGATAAGATTACATTTGTTAGCTTTAATCTCTAGTACACATACACTTGTCTCTTTGATTAATAAATATGTTTAATTAAAGTTAAATAAGTATTAAGCTTTGTTAATTAATCCTTATACATAATTATGTATTTAAATAATTCTCTAAAGAAATAAACAAAGTATTATTATTATAAAGAAAATGATATACAAGTTTATTCATTTTTAAAAGAAATTTCTAAAACAAATTTATAAAAGAGTTTGTAACATATTTTAATATACAACTTGAATTAAAATGAATTTTAAACTAATTAAAACATTTATCTCATATTTTAAAATCATATAGTGTTTAATTAAATATTTTTGAAAAGCTCAAATCAAAAAAATAAATCACCATTTCCATCTTCAAAACATATTAAAATTATACTATACTAATTTAACTAAACAAATTGTCTATTTAAAATATATATAAATGCATATACATTATTAAATAGGAAACAATTTATTAACAAAATTTATCATTTCAATATAAATTTAAATCCAGATTATTAAATTTATATTGTCCAAAATTCCGGGATGTTACATAAAGTTACTTTTTCAGCCTCCGACACAAATTTCAATTCGAATCTTCCTCGGAATTGCTCCCAAGTAAGATCTGTTTCAACGATTTCAGAAACCAAAAGCTCATACCAATCTAATGCTCTTTCTTAGAGCATGCTAGAAGCCACTTAGACTCGATGTAGATCAATAAGGTTCATGCGAGAAAAGATGCGATCGCATGATTTGAGCCAAGCTTGAATTTCTATAACACTCTCGGATCCCTTGAATGGCCTTCCACACAAATCGGTATAGTCTCTGCACAAGCGTGCAAAACCGGATCTAGGATGAGTAGGATCTGGAATGGGTCTGGCTGCTTGAGCGTTCTTTACTAGATCAAGAAGCTGCTGGGCAGACATAAATACTCCATCTTGGGGAGTAGCACTAGATTGTCCGGCACTGGGACGATTAGATCTAACCATTTCTCTTCTTTAATAAAGAAAGAAGAAGAAAAGTTATTCTCAAAATAAATATCAAGCAATCTTGATAGATAAAAAAGGAATCATAAAGAAAATAGGATGAATCGGTATGAAGACTCGAATTAAATCCTAAAGCACGACTCCTAAGAAAGAGTTAGGACGATGATCCTTGCTAGATTATTCTACACTGTTTCGAAGTTTGGCTCTGATACCAAGTTGTGACGCCCCACCTCTATACCCACGCTAGCCAAGGACACTACGGAGTAATGCCGTCAACTAGCACGGAGAATAAGGCTGTTGAGGAGCGACCATCTGTCTAATTGCTTTGTGCGAGTACCGATATGCCAGATAAAAATATAACTTTTCATCTCAAGAGGAAATCCGACATGCCATCACAAACACAAAGCTACTACACAGTAGCTATATGTAATCTTCGGAAATAAATATAGAAATAAACATAACACAAATCAGTCACAGATATTCATGTCACAAAGGCGGAAATAGATATGAATATAACACATAGAAGTGTACATCAGAGTAATGGTCAAACAAGATCCACAATATCACAAAAGAATAGATACAAGTGCAAGACAAAAGATTAGTTATACATCATGGAGTCTATATCTCAAATGCATAACAAACAAAAACTACTAATCTAAAGTAGTTAGCCAAAAATCAGATGATGATCCCAAATAAGGAGTCAAGAAGAAGCACCTGTAACATCTCGGTCTGACCCGACTATTATTTAATAAGAAAATAATAAACCGATCAGTCTAGCTATAAATATCAGATAAAGTGGGATAGGATAAGAGATATGACAAAAACAAAGGTATGATAACAAAAATGCTATACTTTGAAAAGTATGCATTAAATATCAACAAAATCATACAATATCTCTAGAAATCTCAAACACTAAAAAGAATGTCATATTTCTTCACATATTAACCATATCAAAAATACTGATAAAACATATCAATGCTAATCACAAAAATTATTGAAATAAAAATTCTAGAAATCACAACAAGAAATCCAGAAAACACAAAGAGGGAAAGGCCTATCACAAACAGCCGGTCCGAAGACCTATGAGCCGATTGCTCCACGAACGGTCCGAAGACCTATGAGCCGATTGCTCCACGAACGTTCCGAAGACTTATGAGCCGATTGCTCCATGAACGGTCCGAAGACTTATGAGTTGATTGCTCCACGAACGGTCCGAAGTCCTATGAGCCGATTGCTCCACGAACGGTCCGAAGACCTATGAGCCGATTGCTCCACGAACCGTCCGAAGACCTATGAGCCGATTGCTCCAGGAACGGTCCGAAGACCTATGAGCCGATTGCTCCACGAACGGTCCGAAGACCTATGAGCCGATTTCTCCACGAACGGTCCAAAGACCTATGAGCCGATTGCTCCATGAACGGTCCGAAGACCTATGAGCGCTAGCCCGTAAAAAAGACATCGCACATCGCTAGTCTAAACCATAAAATGATCATCATCGATCATCAAGAAGTGTCAATTACACTAAGCTAGTAAATATATGAGCTTAGCTTCATGTTCCATAACCACTAGCTTAACTTAAATATTTACGAACAAATAGTAGATCTCCACTCAAAAATTGTCACAAAAGATTCAATCGAACGAGTCCAAGAATTAACCGATGAAGTAAACGCAAGCGTTTCATACCACTTGTTTTACGAAGCCGTTTAATTAGATTTCTCATACGAGTGAGGTAAAGGTTTGTATATACTAGTAGATTAGAAAATGGTTTTATAAACGAGTTTGGTATTGAAAATAGAGTTTAAATAATCTTTGATAAAGAGTATGAATATTTACTACTAGTATAGAAACCTTTGTATTTTAAAGTGACAAACCATAAAAATGATTGTAGAAACAATCAATCATAAAAATCCACATACGAAGACGTGAATCAATCCAAAGAAACCGATAAAGAATCCATCGAAATGGATATTCAAAAATCCCTAAGAAGGAGTCATCAAAGTCGTAATAAATGATAACAACAAATAGGATCATCACGAATCGATTCAAATTGGAAATTCAATCCCAAAAGGCATAGTGGGCTGAAACAACAAATTCAGTTGACTAAACAGAGATTTCAGTTGAATAAACAGCAAATTCAGTTGACTAAACAGAGATTTTCAGTTGACTGAATTCTGCCTGGAATCATTCTGTTTCCAGGTTCAGTCGACTAAATAGAGAATTCAGTCGACTAAATTCTGCCTAGAAACTTTCGGGTTCCAGATTCAGTCGACTAAACAGAGAATTCAGTCGACTAAATCATGCTCGGGCTGTTTTTCAGCCTAAAAAATGAAGGTGCAATCTCTTTGCAAATGCAACCGGACGGACACTTGCTCTAAGGGTTTATGCCAATCGGCAACCCGACCCTATATGCTCCTCGATGCATCACCAAAACATGATCAAAACATCAAAGTTAGGATTTTAAAGATTTGAACCCAAAACACTAAAAATCGGAATATTCACCAATTCAATCAAAACCAAAAGCAAGTATACATGAATAAGTGTTAGGAATTCATACCTAACAATCAAAGATAATCATAGACTTAGATGTAGGATAAAAATCTCACCTTTAAACCCAAAACTATGAAGAAGAAGCTATAGAGCAATGGCAAGAACAATCAAACTTCAATTCCAACCCCACAAGCTTAAATCTAAGCTTAAAAGAGAAACATTTCCTAAGTTAGGTTTAGGAATTTCTGAAATTGGAAGGAGAATGAGTTGGAGAAGAAGAAGAGAAGGCTTACCAAAGCTTCTTCTATGAATTTGGAGTTGGAGCTTGGATTAGCAATGAAACCAGGGCTTGGAATTTCTAATTTTCACTCTTTTCCCCCATTGTTGCTTAAAGCTTAAAGTGTTACGAATATGAAATGAAGTAATGAAGAGTTGGAGTGGAGCTAGGGTCTTAAGATGGAACATTTTGCTGAAATCAAAACTCAAATCCTAAGTGAAAAAGTAGCAAAACTCTACTAACTTCAAACATATCGAAGCTTACACTCAAAAAGGTCGCAAACGGCATTTTGAACTTAATGGAAGTGGTCTCGAGTCCTAATTCGACTGTTTGCAAAAAGTAGCTTTTCGGACTAAAATCCGAGAACGATGAAATATTAAATAAAATATTTAAATATACAATCGATAAATATGCGGGTTGTTACATTAGAAGTGAGAAAGAATATTGATAAGAAGTTTAAAAATTTGAAATGGAGAATTCAAATCGAGTAAGGTTGAATGGATTAAGCAAATTGAATTTAACTTAGGGAAAGTTAAATAAGTTTAACAAACAACCTGAATTGGAAATTTCAAGATAAAAATTGAGATTTAACTTAGGGAAGTTAAAATGGTTGGATTGAATGGGAGTTATGTATGATCTCAAAATAAGTTTGAGTTGATGCTATTGATGGATGTTTTAGATAATTTGGATGTTTATTTACTTTGACTTAACCTGATATCATCCTGTTGTTATTAATAATCTATGATACAGAGAATTGGATTATTTTAATTGAATTAAGAAGTGGATTGAGATAATATATATCCATTATTGAAATTAATTGGAAACAAAACTTTAATTTGAAATTATTTAAATGATTTTCGTTTTTAGAAATAAATTTTGGAATTATGAATATGGAATCACTTTGAACTTAAGATTTAAATGTTAAAAAGGAACTTGTAAACTGAAATTGTTTAAGAATTGGTTTCAAAGTTAGAAGTTAAAATTGGGTAATAAATTGGATTCTAAAGATTAAATTGCTTAAGAAAAGAAGTTTTGAACTCTTACCCGAACCTTGAAATAAGTTAAGTAAAGGTAATTTAAAATAGAATTTTGAAACATGGATTCAAAATTAATTGTTTAAAAACGTAGGTTGTTAAATTAAAAATAAAGGTTGATTTGATTTATAAGATTAAATCAACATTTAAAAAAAATAACTCGAATTTATATAATTCGGGATGGTTTAAAGTTAAGATTGGAATTGAAATTAATTCAAATGGAAAATTGAATTGAATTAATTGAAAGTGAGATTGAAGATGAATAAGTTTAAATTCAAAGGGAAATTGATTTGAATTTGGGAAAGGCATTGAAGTTAATTCAAATTGAATTGAAATTGAATCAGTTCAAATGGAAGTAGGAATTGGAAAGTAATTGGAATGGGAGATTGGGAAATTGAACCAGTTTGACTCTGAAACTATTTTCAAATAAATTATTATAATGTAAAATGTTTTAAATCTATTTTCCTAGCTACTTACTATACAACTTTTCCTTTTAAAACCCAAACTATCTTATACTTATTTTACAATTATTTTGAAATTAATTTCTATTTTACATCTGTTTTACAACAAATTATTATTTTACAACTATTTAACGATTTTACAACTATTTTGCAACTATCTAACTATCCTACAACTATTTTACTATTTTACAACTATTTTATATTTACTTAAATATTTTACTACTATTTACAGCTAATAATTATTTTACAACTACTTAACTATTTTAAACTTTTCAAACTATTTTCTAAATTCAAGCTAGTCAGAGTGCAAACTATTTATAATTGAATACCAATTGAGATGAGAATTGAGGTGATAACCTTAATGGAAATGGAAGCAATTGTGAATAAGTGAATAGAATTCTAAATGAATGTGTAGTAAAAGAAATTGATTTAGCTAATAATCAATGAAGATAAATACGTAAGATGTATGTATATTATTCTATTCGCATAATGATTTGATTCAGATTTGAGCACAAAATTTTGAGATGGTATATTGATCCGAGTTGGGATTTTTCACTCAATTTTCGACAACGAACCCTGAATATGGATTTTTGATTGGCTCTACAAATTCTCAATCATCGTTACGGCTATGTAAGGAGAATGACAGTTTCTGATCAAGAAACCAGATCTGAGTCCGCACTAGGAAACCGGGTAAACGATACTAGTTCGAAAGTGAAATTGTTTAATCGAGTGAGCGATCAGATTTGATATTGCGTACGGATGGTATATGTACATCATACGTGCTTAAATATAATAGATATTGAAAGTTTGAAAGAAATGAAAAATGATTTTTGAAAAGAAAAGTATATTTTGAGAAATATATATGAATAAAAGTGGAAGTTGGATATCTTTATAATTGAAATTCACTTTATAAAAAGTAAGTGATATGGTAAATAACTTTATAAAGGAAATCAAACTTGAATGTTTAATTTGGCATAACTAAAGTTATATATTTGTTACATGATAAACTCCCCCTTGTTGAATCGAAACCAAAAGAAAAGATTTTTGAAAAGATTTAAAGTATAAAGAGAATTTATATGAGTATGAAGTGATCCAAGATTTTTTAAGATTATATATATATATATATATATATATATATATATAAAAATAATTTTATGAGAATGATTTTGGAAAAAGGTTTTGGAACCTATGGATTTTGGAAAGGCTTTTGATTTTTGGGAAAAATCAATTTTGGGAATTTAGAAAGCCAAGTTTGGAACTATCGATTTGAGATATCGATTTTTGTGTAAAGGAGATTTTTATGTGAATCATAAAGAGTATGATTTGAAAGATACTATATGTGTATATTATAAAATGTTTTGAGATTGGCTCTAGGGAAATAGGCGCTTCCATGAAATTAACTTCAAAGGAGATCCACGGGGTGGTTCTGCCTTGAGCTCTGTGGGGGGGGGGGGTTTCTAAATTTGATCCTGAGAGGAAGTCCGGACAAACTGAAGTTCCTTAGGATTGTATATGGGTAGCAAAAGTTGATGGCGCTGATTTACATAGACATTTGTGTTATGCTGTGACGATAATGTAACTCGATGTCACTGCGATCTACTGCAGACTATAGCAGAAGTCGTGTCGCAGTGAGTGCCAACGGTCTATGTTGATTTTGCCGCGATGGCAACGTAACATCGGTAGACTGCGTTCTATGAAGACATAGCGAAAGTCGTGTGGAAGTGAGTGCCTATAGGCTACATTGGGATTCGACTGATGTAGTCTGTGATCTATGTAAGAGTGGAGAAGTTTCATTTGACAGCGAAATTCGAGGGCACTGGTGCCTACTGTTACATGGGTTTTTGCCGTGATGGCGACGTAAACCCAGGTGTAGCTGTGATCTATGGCCGGTTCCATGGTGTAATCGAGGGGCGCAAAGTGCCTACAGTTTTCTATGGATTTTGCCGGGATGGCAACGTAACCATCAGGTTAACTACGACCATGGAGGGGGTGATGATTTCCAGAGCATTCTCACCAAAAATGTTTTCTATATTTTCAAATATGTTTTCTATATTTTCACCAAAATATTTTCCAAGTATTTTCACTAGGTGTTGAAATTGGGTTTACTAATTACTTATAGATTTTCAGTCCTACGCCTGATCAACGTATGACCGAATTTCTATAAGAACAAAGATGGACTTATTGAAACATCAAGTTATAAAAGGTATTTTTATACATCTATTCTGGTAATATTATGTAGATTTTTAAAGTGTTTTAAAATAAATAAATAAAAAGAGTTTATAGTTAAAGATGATCAAGGAGTAATTTAACTGATAATAAACATTTTAATAATTTCTGGTTTCGTTCCTTTTCGAGGACGAAAAGTTCTAAGGGGGGGAGGAATGTGATAACCTGGATTTTTGGACATCTGTTAAATTGGTAATTAATTGATTTTAATTATTAAAAGTATCTGATATAAATGTAAATTGGTTTAAAACTACAATAAATGTTGAATTCTGAAATCTCTGGGGATGATAAATTTTATAGTAAGTAAGTAAATAAATAATATATTTCACTATTAATTCAAGATAAAATATCCATATATATATAGATATATACAAGCTTTATAATGTATATGAGTATATATATGTATATGTCTATGGAATAAAATATAGGGAAGTTTGTTATAATATGGATGTATAAGATATTCTATTATTATTAAGTTATTTTCAAAATCTCAAAAATAAATTAGATTAAAACTCTACATTTTCACTAGTATATATATAGTTATTAGATAATATAGGTTTATATTATTTCTTTAAAAGTTACATTAATTAATAAAAGAAATGTGTAAATATAAAAGATAAAAACAAAAATTAAAAAACATGTAAAATATAATACATGTAATTTAACAAACATAAGTTAGTTACAATATGTAATATACAAGTGTCAATTATTCATTTTTTTCATTTTTTTAAATAATTATAGAAGGCTATATACATCTCTCTATTCCTACTCTCTCATTTTTTCCCTCCATCTTTCAAAAGAGAAAACTAAAACATAAATAAAACAGCTAAAATCGAATTCTTGCAAAATCGTAAACCCGATGCAAGATAAAATCCAACATAATCAAATAGCAGTTTCAACGATCAAAAGCATGCAAAGTAGATTCAAATTCATCTCAAACTAAATCAATGTTCTAGATCAATTCAAGCTCAACTAAGAAGATCAAGATCAAAATTAACTTGCTATTTCAAAAAAAAATAGAACTCTAGGTTGCTATGTTCAAAACATTTACAGGTGAGTAAATTACCCTTTAACATCTTAAATTTGTCTGTATCTTGATCTGCATGTGATGATCATTGATGTATGGATGAATTTGTGAGATACCTGGTGTACATGTTTTAAGTATTGTGTATTGCCTATGGTTAGTCTTTCCTTGGATGATCAACTCTTCAAAAATCAGTATCCCGACCTCTAGTTAGTTTTAGGCCTTAATGTTTGAGAAGTTTTTACTTGCATGCGAGTAAACTTAATTTTAAAATTGATTACATATGATATTATCAAGTTTATGTATCGGAGGAGCTATGTTTACAGTAAGCTAACCCAAAATGTAAAATTTCAAGCATCATATTTCGATATTTGGCTAGCATAGATGTGATCCTTGGGTGATATAATGAAGTTAGGAATTGAATTTGTGATTTTTAACTTTGTATTTAGGAAGGAATCAAGAGTTGGTCGATATCAAGTCTTTGGTCAAGTCTCGGCGATCAGAGGATGAAGGCCAGTCAGGTTTGCCGCTGGAGTTAGTTCATGGGTCGAGGATTGTGGAAAAGTAGTTTATGATTTTTTTGATTGGCGGGTTGGCTAAGCGTCGAGGTAGGTTTTTGGCGATGCATACAGGTTGGGTTCATTTGTGCGGCGAAGGCGACTTCACGTTGGAATCGAGTTGAGTCGGATTGGGAAATTTAGGAAGGTGATCGAGTGGCGAAGTTACAGATGTGATGACGGGGCCTCTGATGGTCGGAGTTAGGTGATGCCTTGCAAATTAGGCGATCATTTTTTTTTGGTGGTTCGATTTGTTCGAATTCGTATTTGTGGAGTCATGTTTGGATCTGGGTGGTCGTATGGTTGGAGAAGGTCATCGACGATTAGGGGTTGGTGGCGATGATGTCCGGAGCAGAGTTGATCGGTGTGCACGGTGCACTGAGTATCCGCGTGTATCGGTGTTTTTGGCTGTAGTTGGTTTTGGGAATGAAGAGAGAGAGCTCAGGAAAGATAGATTTTGTCTCGGGTTTGTGTAAGGAATGGCATCGTTCGGGCTCGGGTTAGTCACGAGTGATTTAGAAAGTCTTTAGAGAAGGAAGGAAAAGAGGAAGGTCGGGAAGTTTGCGTTTTGACTCGAGTTCCTGATCGCGATTTCTAGGCCTGGGCCCGTGTTTTTTTTTAAAAAATGATTAACTATATTTCAGGTAGAAATTAACCAAGTTTAAAATAATTTTTTCCAAAGTAAATTATTAAAACAAGCTTTTATAACAAGTTTCAAAGTTTAAATTTTAGGGTTAAATGTTTTTATAATTATCTTGGTTTATATAAAATTGTGTATTAGGCTAATTATCTCTCTGATTGTTTTCAAACAATAAAACGATGTAATTAATAAGTGTTTATGGTAAGTATATTAAACTTTAACTAATAAAAATATTCTCAAATGTTTTTTTATAGTTGATTTCAAGCATCTAATTAAATAAGATATAAATAATAAATAAGTGATTAATCTTAATAAATTAAGGCCTTGTTAATAAAAGTAATTAAAGTATAATTACTTACCTAATTAAGGATAATTAATTAATATAAGTAATTAATGGAAATTTACTTAATGTAATTAATAAGGATAATTACTTACATAATTAATTAAGGATCATTAAATAATGAAATTGATTATAGTATAATTAATTAATGTAACTAATTAAAGGATAATTAATGTAAGTAATCAAAGGATAATTAATTACTTAATGTAAGTAATTAAGGAAAATTAATTAAGATGGATAATAAAAGGATGATTAATTAATGGTTTGTAATTAATTTACGTCAACTAAGCAGGGTTTAAAAGTAGCTGAAGTAATTAATTTAATTTATTTGGAGATCAAATAAAATTAATTAGGAATTGTACAATAAATTAGTCTTGCTTATGGATGATTAAGTTACGTTAAATGCCTTGAATTGATTGATAACACTAATGTGTGATGCTTTGTGATATGCAATGTTTGGTTGAACTATGATAATGTAAGTTATCTATCTGTGTTGAATTTCTATGTAAATATGACATCCTTTATTTAAAAATTGAATTGTATTCACTTAAACAATTTGGATTAAAGATAGTATTGGATTCGAAGAGACTGGAGTCGGATATTAGCTATATCCGAAACCACTTCGATTAGTAATCTACAATAATTCCTATATATTTGATTTTAGAACCAAAAAGACTGGAATGGAATGAATTAAGTAACACGGCCATTTAAACTAAGTAGCGGTACTTGTGTAACAACCCTGGTTTTGGAGATTACCTGTAAATATTAAAGTTATAATTTAATATTTACAGGTAATCTCCAAAACCAGGTTTTTTACAACTTAGATATTGTTTTGTGAAGTAAGTGGTTGACTATAACAAGTTAAGACCTCGTAGTGGAGTACGAGTTGCCCTGCTCTTCAAAGAAGTTTTAAGCTTAGTATTTCGAATATATATTAGTTTACTCACGGTGGTTTCCAGCCTCACCTGGGTGTTACTTTGTTGTAATGCTAGGGTCAGACAGAGTATTACAGATTTTCAGGTTAGGACGTTCTAGAGCTCAGGAGGCGAGCATGATGGTAGGAACATATGGAGCTTATTCCGCTGTGTATTGTAGTTGTATTGTTTGTATTCTGGGACAAGTTGTTACAACTGTACAGTTTCGATGAACTCTGATGTATTGTATGTAAATTAACAAATACGGTTTTTCTTTGCGTAAATTCTATTATTTGATATTATATTTTGATCTACTGCGAATGTGAAATTCTGTATTTTGTTTTCCGTTCTTCTTCTATCTCTTTTCTTCTTAACCCTAACAATTTGGAATTCTTGACGTTCGATTGCTTGGCATTTCTACAGTAAACGTATTAGTGTCGAATTTTCGAGGTCGAAAATTCTGAGTCGATACAATGGAGATCAGCACAATGAGACGTACAAAACGATACACAGATATCAGCGATACGATCACCTATCAAAATTGATATTCGGTATCGGAAATGCTGCTAAAATGTCGAAAACAAGATAAACGGGGCTAGGGAATTCTAAATTTGAAGAGAGAATATTGACGTCTCACTAAGAAAATGATTTACATTTTTATTTTATAAAAATATTCATATTTCGAAAGTTTTTTATTTACATCAATTTTAACTGATTTGAAATTGAAATTGAAAATTACACAATAAACCAACTTTCATATTTTTCAATGAAAATTTACCATTTGCTATGTTTAAGTAGACATATTCCAAATATCAATTTTCCATGGTTAAATTTTATTGTTTTAATTTTCACAAAAATTCAGTTAATTATGTTATGAAAATCTTGAAAAATTACGGATCGTTACATTATGTTATCAACCAAAACAACAAGCCAAACTATAGTTTATTTAATTTTTGTTTGAAATTTGGACAAGTAAAAGTGCTTAAATTTCTTAATAATGACTAGAACTTATATAATTCTTATTTGTGTCAATTTAAAAGTAAATCTTTCATTTGTAAATATTTTCAAAAACTTGCATTCATCCCATTGTAAATAAATCTTGCACTTTGTAAATATTTTCTAGTTGCATTTGGATTTTGTGGGAAGTATCCGCTGAAAACCCTCATGAGACAACACTCGTCCTACTAGGGACACCCAAAGGTTTAACAGCTTATTGCATACGCTCAATGCAATCATGCTTCCTATGAAAACATTTTTACTTAGTTTTCCTTTATTCGAGGACGAATAAAAAGATAAGTGTAGGGGTATTTGATGTGCATGTAAATATGCATAAATTTACATCCATATTTTATCCATTTTTATTTAAATAAATGTCATATTTGGGCATTTTAACATGTTTAAAATCAAAATTCAATTATTTTCAAATCATCATATATTAATCTTCATTCAGGGACAAAATGGTCATTTTTGTGCATGTGTTAATTTGAGAACTTTTACATGGACATTTTTATAATTTTCATAGGAAATTTTGATGCATATGGAAGAGGGTTTCATTAAGATATATACATGCACAAGGATATACAAAGGAATGTAGAGGAAATAATTCAAGCTCATGATCATGAAGAACCCCACCCACTTACCTAAATCTACAATTGGAAGCTAATGGATAACTAAGTAGAGGTTAAAGCTTCATGCATATTTAATGATGGATTAATTAGTGTCTAATGGTTACTTGATGACCACACTTTCTAAAGGGCATTTTGAAAAACACCCTAAAAATGGAATTAGGATTTTATGCTTGTATATATAGCCTTCTTATGTACATGTAAATATCTTCTATTCTTTCAAATTTGTTAGGAAATCAAAATGAAAGTTATAAAGCTCTATGTTTCATGAAATAAAAATGGCTTCCTAGCCTCTGTCTCTTCTCTTTTCTATTTATTTTTATTTACTTTTCTTCTTATGCTTATTTCTATGCTCTTTTCTTTGTTAGTAGATTAAACTTGCATTCATGCAAGTAGTGTAGCTTTTTTTCATGCATGTAGTTAGTAGTTAATCTCTCTTTCTTCCTTTGCTTAGTTTCCATTTCTTTGCTTTTTAATGTTTAAATTTACAAGTGTTGATTTGATTACACGAATGAGGAGCTAAACCCTTTCAATTTAGGGGTAATGAAGCTCTCTAACTTTATGTAATTTTAGCATTTTTATGATATATGATCTCTTTTGGTTTGTGCTTCATGAGAGTGAATTTTGATGCAAGTTTATAAAAGTGGGTTTGATGGCTTATGTTGCTTTTGCAAATGAGCTACTCTTATTCAATATAAACACAATTTATATCATCATTTGCTAATCGTTTTTTGATTTGAAAAGAAAGTAAAAACAAAATTTGATGATCTATCTTACTATTTACAATAGTAAATAGATCATACTTAAAATAGCTTTTGCTTTGGCTTCATTTTCATGAGAATTTATAAGTGGTATAATTGTTGTATTATAGTTTGATGGTTTAAGTTATGTTAATTAATAACATAAATAAACCATACTTATGATCAATGCAACAATTATTTCACTTAACATCATAACTAGAAATCATAACTTATTTGTTTATTGATTTACAAAAATATGAGAGTGGATTTGCCTCTAAATTGTTCTCTAATCTAATAGTTTAAATCTCATTTTATTCATAGTTTAAGCTTCATTTGCTTGCAGTTAACAATTTCCTCTCACTTTGGTCTAATTTGATTGAATTGATTTTTAAAATCTAAAACAATTCCCTATGGATCGACCGGTACTCACCACGTACTAAAATTGTATGCCGTGCACTCGCGGTTAAATTTTAGTTTGAATTTTTTTGGAGATTTTCTAATTCAATAGAAAACTCATCGTTAAATAGAAAGCAGCCCAGTTAAGGGGTTTTATCTTCTTCTCAAACTTGACTCCCCTCAA
The DNA here is from genome assembly GCA_030765085.1 of Allium cepa. Classification (NCBI taxonomy): domain Eukaryota; kingdom Viridiplantae; phylum Streptophyta; class Magnoliopsida; order Asparagales; family Amaryllidaceae; genus Allium; species Allium cepa. Next base: position 597,554,515 of record CM060928.1, read on the forward strand.
AAACAAATTCATAAAGGTAACTTGAAGCATAGGTAGGCTTGGTGGGAGTTCAAACTTATCCCTTTGGTTGGAAGAAGTAGGAGCTACTGCAGTAGTCATCTCCCAAGAGAGTGAAATTGCTTGAATCTCATTAGTCTAGACATCAGAGTGAGGAGGATTAATCGATTACGAGGGCCCATGGCGGTCATAAGAGTCTCTTTGGCATTTGTATGCATTGCTTGAAAAACTGCTCTCATCATCTCTTTTACATTTATCTCCCCTCTTGCGTTCTCGCCTTAAGTGGTGAGCTTTATCCTCTTTCCCTTTTCTTCTTCCTTATCCATCTCGCAAGGAGGGCAATAAGCTAGATCAAAAGTCTTAGCTTTTCGACAATTGGTATCTTGCACAATTAATGATATAATCGACCACCCATAGTACCAGAAATGAAAACGAGAATGACGTTAATACTCGAACTTAAGAACTTAGCGCTATGTACATTGTATGCTTGTGATCCTAAAGTGAAGTATGTAGTGCTGACGACCCCTTATATACTCTACCAACCGTATTAGCAGCGTTAAAGGGTCAGAGTCTTCTCACCACCGCTCACAAATGCGCCTGAGGAAATGTCAATTTTCGAGCCAATTTCAGCTATCATTTTGCTAATGGAGATATTGTCTTGTTCATCTACGTAGGTCGCAACATCTCTCAAAAAATCAAAAGTAGACGTATCTCTCGCTAGGATCTTGGTAGCTTGACCTCTGGCAGACTGTGGAGTCTCGATAGCATGTTGTTATTTAGGAGAAGGGATTAGGGGTTAGAGGCTTAATGCCTTAGTAGTTAACAAGTACGAAGAAGGCAGTTGAGAAAGATCAGTACACATTTCTAACAACTTGTCGAAAGATTCATCTCTTTCTAAGGAGATGCGAAAGTCGCTATCGTCGCCATCTAAGCCCTTTTCCTCTCCTTCCCAATCATAGGATACTTCCTATCCATCCTTTAAAAGGTTTCATCATCTTCTTCATGGATTAGAGACATAATGTGGGTCTCATCCCTATTACTTGTAATGTCCTTTTCGGAGGGTAAGTCTATATTAGCTTCAGGAATCTCTTTGGGCTGTGCTTCCTCTGATGGACCAGCCACTTCTTCTTGAGCCCCCTCAATAGAGTCATAAGCATCAATAGAAGAAAAAGTGTGTCTCCTTGAGCCATTAAAGTTGATATCTCCTCATCCACAAGATATCTATCAGGATAGGGCAAACTGAACTATCGAAGATTATCATATGTCAAAAGAAACTCCATCAAGCGCTTATAATCTCTCACAGCCTAGAGGTTTTCTAACAATATGTCAAGCTCATCATTGTTGTCCCTCCTTGGGGTGACTATAATAAGACACGTTAGGATAAGAAACTAGAAAAAAAAATTGAAATAGAAAATGCTATGGAATTAGGACTTACTTCTAGATGGCTAGAAGCGGTTGAAACCATATAGACCCCTAAGAAAGAAGAACTCATTCTTGGAAGCTGAATGTTTGTTATGGAGGTTTGATATTAGCTTAAATTCCCTCTAATCTTTGATAATTATAAAGGATGCGCAGTCCTGCCTTCTTCTAAAGTGTTAAAGAAATGCGAGTTCTCTTAGCCTTGGAGGACGCTCGAGTCTACTAATGAAAAGAACGTATAGGGAATTCAGGAGCACATAATCTTTAGGATGGATTTAAAATGGCGCCAAATCTAAACCTTGGAGCACTAGGGACAAGAAAAGGTTGAATGATGGTACGATACCACATGAGCACATGCACCTATTACAAGCATGGAGGGTTATGAGCGAATTCAGCTTGAATCAGTAGACGAACGTCACCTTTAAGGATGTCGTGTTGTACGAATACATTCCCAAGCATTTTAACAATCAGAATTTAGGAAGCATGCTCCGGAAGATCATCCATAATTCTTAGGAGGCATCCGGTTAAGTAATGTTCCTACTGGAACTATTGGGCCATAGAAATCAGAAGCTACATGTTGACTTGGTCCCATGGAAATAGATGGAGAAACAAGGGCAGTTATCGACTTAGCTTTGGATGGCATAGGTGATCCATCAGCAGACTTGCGATCTGTCGAATGGCTCATCATTCTAGACAATAAAATTCGTTCTCCATGGTCAGGTAAGTTTTATTTCTAACTAGGATTCCCATATGGTAAATACTTGAGATCCAAAGGAAGTCAGCATGTGCTAACAAACGGACTCCAAGTCTTGATCGTGACACATGTAGTGTGTTATCTATATGGAATGAGTCCAGTGTCTCAAACACTACAAATTATCCATCTCATGTAGATAGCTCGCTCGTATTAGAAAAACGATCCATATTCTCTTCCGAAATTACTTTTCTTATACTTACCCGTTATCGACCAATGATCGATAATAGATCCGTCTTTTGGAGCTAAGTGGACAGTCCTTTCCTTTTCAGAGGCACTGGATTTGTAGAAATGTAATTCGATGGAGCTATCCGGTATGTCCCAAATCTTTGGTGAATTTTCATACCAGAGTCAATTCAGCTATCTAATTTTAGTCAATTACATGAGCAAAGGTGGCGAAAGTTAGGGCATGTCCTTGTTTCTAGAGACCGCACGCCTATCAAACCCTAAAAAGCACTAACAAATCAGGTTTGTTTTCAACCATCTCTACTTCAAAATTGCAATCGACTATACCAAATCGCCATCACCACCTCTATTCAAGCTTGAATCATCATCTCCAACCATCAAATCGAGATAAGCATAAGATTCCGTCTAGGCTTTGGACTAAAGTAGGACCGGGTTCACTAGATGGCAATATGGATGGCGGTAAGAACACCAGTGACTGCAGGTGCCAATAGAGACGGCAGAGTATGGCGGCGGTAACAAAAGGAAAACGGCGAGGTGCAACAGCATGATCCGTCGGGGTAAGGTTTTGGAATTTTGGATCCGCGGAAGGAATACAAGCTTAGGTCGGCTAGAGTAGAATAAAGCAAGTGAAGATAAGGGTATATGAAAAGCGGTACAAGTAAAGTGTATTCACTTATGAAATTTTTTTTCTAAGTCTCCAATTCTTCCCGAATTAACATCCCTAATTCGGTACCGACGTAAATCTTCAACCCAAATCATCTCCAACTCAAAACCCTGGAACTACATGCCAACCTAAAGCCTTATGTAAATTTCGGAGCCAAGATTGCATCCTCAATACAAGAGTTGAAATTCAAACTGAAGCCAAAAAAGAATAGATGATCCGAAGTCAATTAGTTGGAAATAACATCTTGATGTGGAATCCAACAAACCATTGAAACTCATAGGACAATAATCCGAAATTTATCTTATTCTAGAGCACACATTGTTTTCAACAAAAGCATAAACTTCGGGGCAAACGTTAATTGGGTTTTTTACCATGCAAAAATCAATAAGAGATAGAGTGTCGAAACGAAGGCGGATTGACATGAAACTTGGCAAAGGCTCTTAAAAGGAAAAAAGGAAGATCTTAGAAAAGTTTGGACCCAAAATTGGATGAGTATTATATTCGGCCGAAATTAGGCCTCTTAATTTGGTACCAAATATAAATGTTGCTTCATGGCACTTTCATTCTTTGCATGGGTGATCCTTTGGTCCTTCTATGCATATTCGTGAAGTTTTGTATATTTCCAGAGAGCTTATCATCCAGAATGAAGATGTGGCGGTCCAAATGAAAGGATAAGCTAAGTCAAGGAAGAACGACGATCAAAATTCATCAACCATCTACCAAATTACATGGAGAGCGTCTAGAAAAAGTATGAAACTCAATATAATAGAGTTTGATCACCCAAATTACAAGGATTTGATTAGGTAATGAATTAAGTGTCTTAATTTGGCACCAAATCTAGCCCTTAATTCAGGTGGTCAATCCTTGTACTATCTTTGGTCACTTCCTAGACTTCACTAGTTGTAACGACCCTGTATTTCGAACCATTCGCATCCACACATGTTGGACTTGAATTGCTCAAAACAACAAATTGTTAATTTTGTATTTCGCAAAACTCAGCATATACAGTAAATAAATCAATCATAGAGTCACAGACACAGAGTAATATAACAATAAGCAGCGGAATAGATAAATAATATTCATTAAGCTACTATATAAACATCAGAGTTTGAAATAAAAATACAAAAGAAATCTCAAATACAGAAGCGTCTCAAATACAAAAGTAACTAACAAGACTGAACAGAAATCACTGAAAACAACTGAAATAACTGAAAGCTGGATAGACAGATGGATCTCCAAGCGAAGCTCCAAACTCCAAACTCCAAAGGTGAGTCTCAAATGTTGTGACACTCAATCTGACCTGAGCATAAAGCAAAACACGAAACACACGAGTCAAAATTAACATTCTTATATTAATAAATTCAAATCAAGTAAAAAGTCAACTGAAATAAAAATAACTTAAAGGATGCTTGGGATTTTCATCCTTTAAGGATCCGTGGAACTATCTACCATGTAGTAACATACGTTATTATAATATGTCTATAGTAAAGTAAAATATTAAAATAACGTTAAGGCGTTACCCATATCCCCTTTAACACTTTTTATATAATGTCGTAGTCTACACAAATACTGTAAACTACACTCGCAAGAGGGTTATCAGGGAGCACTCCATATGTACTACACAAAACAAACACGTAGAAGCCACGATAGGGCATGTGACAAGGCACTCGAGCCAGTGCTAGGATAGATATACCTTTTGCGTATCCGGACTGGTGGTAACGCATAGCAGCTACTACCGTCCACCTCGTGACACACTCCCAAATCAAAGATGCACCCAATCAAATCACAAAAGCAATAGAATGGTATCAATGGAATGTACCCGATCGGAGGAACGACCTCACTTGGCTCGGCGTGGCTCTTATTTTGGCCACATCAAGCTAACTCACGAGAGTTGGGGCTATGTACATACCATACAGAATCGTTGCCAAACTATCCTACTTCGTTCTGGAATCTCCACCACGCACATAGTTGTTAAAGTGGTTTTCGGTATTGGTGGAAAGAGTGACAATATCCGATCTCGGTCTCTTTAATAACCAAATGCTTATTTCACACCTTGGTCATTTCATTTCGAATAGTCCACACTTAATATCAAAATATCATATTTATTTCAAAACCATATCAGATGCGATATCGTTATTCACTTTAAATAATATTCATTTTCAGAATCGTAACATTTTCAAAGGTAGTAACACTTTTGAAATCATAACACTTTTGAAATCACAACACTTTGGAAATCATAACACTTTCGAAATCATAAGGTTTTTTAAATCATAACACTTTAGAAATCATTACACTTTCGACTTAAATAGTCTAAATATTGAAAATAGTATATATAGTAAATGTTTGTAAATTAAAATAGTTAATATATTAAAAATACTTTAAAATAAAATAGTTTCCTCCTAGTTTGCAAATCGATTCAAATCACCTAAAATTCCAAAATTTCAATTTGAATCAAGTCCAGTTTAACCATTTCAAATTTAATGTTCCAAGATTCAAGTTTAAATAATTAATCATTTACAATATATAATTTTCATTAACTTTTCAACATTTAACTTAAATTTTTATTCAAATTGGAAAATACTCACTTAACCATTTTAATAAAAATTCATTTAAAATCCCAATTTATATATTTAAGTCAATATTAAATATTCAATCTTAATTTTATTTAAAATTAAGAATATTCGTTTAATCATTTTTTTATCAAATCAAGTTATAAATCATATTTTCAACATCTAAAAATCAATAAGGTCAAATAAATTCTTATTTAAATTCCAAGTCAACATTAGTTTATCTTCCTAACCTTTATTATTATAGCTATAAAATCTATTTTTAAAATATTAATATAAATTTAAATAAATACTTAAACACATTATAAACCAATTAAATTAAATTTTACTAAAGTAAATCTTATTATTAAATCTATTTTTATATATTTTTAAAATAATAAAATTATAAGAAAAATCTTAAAAATTATATTTTCGAAATTAACTTATAAATTAAAATTTCCAAACGTATCATTTTAAAATCTAGATTTTATGCATATATAAAAATAGCCTATATATGTTATATTTTAAAATCAATATTTATTAAAACCGTATATTTCCATTCAAAACTTTGGAAATCATTTTTCAAAATATAGGCCAACGTTGTCCGTATATAATTTTCTATCCTATGGTCAAGTGATACGGATATTTACCATTTCAATCTGCAATTTAAATATTTACGGATATATATTATTTCAACCTGCAAATCCTAAAATTTAATATCAATGAAAATCGCTTGGGTTTATCATTTCAACCCATAATGATTTTCCCCTAATCTATAAAATAGTTTGGGTATGTATCATTTCAACCATAAGGAATTCTATATTAACAAGGAACTTGCAGAGTGAGAACAAATATGATAAAATATAACATATCAATAATAGGCATATATCATCATCGATAAAGTAAATAAAATATATACAACAGGATAAGGTGTTATATATGATAGGTGCACAATTTCAGATAATGGCATATCATATTTAATAATTAAATAACTAGCAATCCAATTTTAATAGCATGTTTCAATTGTTGTCTCAAGTGAAATCAAATTTACTAACTATAAGAATGTTCATCGTGAGTGATTGCTCACCTTTCGAGGCTAGAGAGATTTGACAACGAAATTGGTTACGAATCCAAGCACGAATTCGAAAGCAAAGCAAGATAGACACGAATTCGACGAACAAAGTTGATAATACAGATCGATGAAACAAATTAAAATCAGCTTGATATAAACTAATACGAAATGTATATTATATCATTGTATATTTTCTTAAAATCAATATAAAATTTAAAATACATACATATAAAATTAAAATATATATCTATACACATATAGATATATATCTCAAAATCATTATTTATTAAACCTAAATAAAATAATTATATATATATATATATATATATATATATATATATTTTAAGATCAATATTAAATTTTCATACACATGTAAAATATAATCTTTATATATTCTGTTTCAAAATCATTTTCAACACATATATAAAGCAAGTCAGTCGCTGATGCAAAATAATCTAGAAAACATGTATACATATATAAACATTTATTTTCTTTTAAAATCAATATATTTAATGTATATATAAGAATGGATAGAATCAAAATCTTTATTTCATATCTTAAAAATCAATAAAGTCAATATACATATATATATTAAAAATATTCTCACGAGAATTCAGTTGATTGAAAACGAACGAGGACAGAAAGCAAAAAAAAAAATACAACTCTGATATAAGCGATGTATATAGGCCAGTAAAAATACTTTATAATATAATATATAATACTTTTCATAAGATAATGTAAACTTATGAACTATAAACATATATAACATGTTTTAATATAACATCCTCTTTTTATAAACTGTAGCATATATATCTTTTTCATAAGCTAGAACACAAAATAGTATAGCTTATATAATACTACTATAATTTTATACAACCAGATAATATATCAGCATTTGTATTTAACAAAAAAGTAGATATAACTTTCTACCAATATATGTGGTATGTAACCACTATAAAATCTCATATATATAATATTATTATAATCCCAAAACTGTAAACGGTAAAAGGAAGAATAAATAAAAACAAAATCGCAACTTGTATATAGTGACATAACTTATGTATTATGAATAATAGAATCTGCTATACAACAGGTTACACATGCATACTAATATAACTCATATAAACTGATAACTATATATATTTATATATATATACACACAAACTTTATAAATCAATACCTAATAAATGATTATTACCGTTCAATTTTTTTATATATATAAATATACATGGCTGAGGCAAGTGGGATGCTACCCTCAGTGGCTGGCATGCATGCTACGTTTGTGCGGCCGTTGATCTAGGGGTGATGGGCGAGCTGCTCGAAGAAGTGGAGGTTGGAGCTTGTTTCGGAAACATAGGGGAAGGCTATACTGGAGTGGTATGGATTTCAGGGAGGAAGAGGGGGAGGCTCGGTGATGAGCGATTGGTTGCACACGAATGGGGTTGTTCGATAGGTCGGGCTTGGGGACGCAGCGTTCGAGTTTTGGAGGGCTGCTTGCATGAAGAGGATGTGGTGAGGCAAGGTTGGCCGAAGGCTCGTTCGGTGGAGAAAGGGACTGGTATTGGTTTCGGAAGGGGTAGTCGGTTAGGGAAGATGTGGTGGTGGCGTTGAGGTTTGGCGATGGATCTGAGCTTGTGAGGAGAGATAGGTTCGGCAAAAGGAGGAGGAAAAAATGGTTTCATGGCACAAACAAGCAAGAAGGAGGTTGCAAGCTTTCAAGTAAAAGAGGTGATCCAAATTATATATATATTTTTACTATTTTGTTTCGAAAGCAAATAAGAATACAGAAGAGCAGCGAGAAGGAAGGTGAGGAGGGTTACTTCAAGCAAGAATATGAGAGGGGAGAAGCTTTGGTTTTTGGACCTGAAAAATAGAGCTCAGCAAATATGAAGGAAGATACATGAACAGTACAACCAAATGAACAATCGCTTGCAATATAAATGAAAATAAGGAAACAACAATGGTTAGAGGCTATGATTCGAGGAAATTTATTAAAGCAGTTTATTTGATTCCTTAGGCTGCACGTTTAAATTTTGAAAAGGCACAGGAAGTTAAAAGTCACAATTTGTGGTCCATTACAACTAACTTTTCAATCATTTAATCGTGCATCGGACCTCAAAATACAGAAATAAATATACAGCAGAAATCATTACAAAAATACAAATACAATGGCACACAAATATCACCAGAAAAATAAGATTATAAACTCGAATTCTCCACCATAGAAAGTGCTGCTAAAATGCAGAAAAATAAGATAAACGGAGCTATAGTAGTCAAAGTTAATGAAACAAAATATGACGTCGAACTCGGAAAATGATTTACATTTTTATTATGTAAAAATATTCAGATTTCAAAAATATTTTATTTAAATCAAATTAATTGATGTTATATTGAATTTGAAAATTACACAATAGGACTAACATTGATATTTTCCAATGAAAATTTACCATCTGAAATGTTTAAAAAGACGCATTCCAAATATCAAATTTTCATTTGCAAACTCAATTATTTAAAATTTCATGGAAATTCAGTTAATTACATTAATAAAACCGTTAAAATATCCGGGTCGTCGCACTAGTAGCGGGCTTCTAGTCAAAGATGGCTACTATCACTATAAATACAATCAAAAAAGCAACTAAGAGAGGATATATGGTTTCTTCCACTACTATACAGAAGCCTTGTCATTTCTTCGACTCTCTCTACTCATTAGTTACAAATGCAGCTTCTTTAGGAAATTCTAGGACCTAGAACTTGTCTAACATGTACTTGTGATTTTCTCTCTCTCAAACACCTTGTAGCCTCATATAATAAAGATCAAATCAATAGGCAGAGTTCTAAAGTGGATGTAGGTTTAGCTAACAGCCGAACCACTATGAAAATCCTTATCTCTCATTTACTGTTCTATTGATTCCTATTACATTTTATCTATTATAATAGGACTGCTGCTTTCACATCACACTCCAATGTGACGATCCATTTTTGCACTGACAGTTATGTTAAATAATTGAGCCGTTGAGGAATTTCGAGGACGAAATACTATTAAGATGGGAGAATGTAATACCTCATAAATTAATGACAATTAATTAAAATGAAATTAACTAATAAATGATAACATCGAAATGTAGAATTTTTATAAATGCAAGAATTGGCTACGAAATTTACACTATTGGGTTCGTGATAATTTTTTGATTAATTTTCATATATAAAGTTTATCGATCATAGTTCAAAAGAAAATCTGTTAACGTTTGAAATAATTATATATGCAATTATGGTACTAAAAATTAATTAACATTAATTACTGACCTTAATGTAAATTTAGATGTTAAGAAATGATGACCATAAATGAAATTAGAGAAAATATATGTATTAGGAAACAAATGGCGTAATCCTTTTTAAAAAGGAATTAAATCAAACAAATCAAATGATGAAGGTGAATTAAGGCCAACAATACACCACAGATCGACCATTGATGCCATGGATCGATATGTAGTAGTTCCCTAGGCAAGGGATGGTCGACCTGTGCTTTGTAAATTTTGATAGTATTAAGTTGCCAAATGGATTGGATTCAATTTCCTTTGATCCAACGGCCGACATTGATTTCAACCAGCATAAATACAAACCACAATTCTCACTTATAATCTCATATTTCTGAAGCGATGTTGGTGCTCTGCAATTTTATCTTCTCCACGAAATTCTAAATACTTAAAAATAGTTATAGTTTATATGTATATGGAATAGGAGAATTATTGAAGATGAATGAAAAGAAGAATGGGGTCAAATCAAATTGCAAAAGACAAGGTAAATTGTAAATATGAAATTAAATTGTTAATCAAAACCAAATCTCTTAGATCTCTAATAAATCTGGGTACATTTGCGGTGTATATATCCGAATAGAGAGAAAAGGGGGTCAAATTGGAACAAATGGGTTTAGATCTTGAGATTTGGAAAGTTAAAAATATGAGTGAGAAATTATATATTTTTATATACTATTAGATTTCTATCATTGTAATTCAATTCGTATATGCTTAAAAATGTGAATTCGAGTTGCACGCTAAATTTGTATACATGAAATAACATTATAAACTCTTCTTACATATTTTGTTATTGATAACTAGAATTGTATATTGCATATATGTAAATCTAGAAAATATTAGGTATTAATAGACCCTAAATTTATTCCCTAAAATTTATAGAATACGTGATAGTTCCAGTTTTTTGAATTTGTTAAATTGAGTTATCACAGTAAATTGTAGGGATTTAAGTAGTATTTTAATTTATTGGACTATATAGCATGTTGCAATTTTGATTGTTAGGAACTGAGTTGATGATGTTTTGATGACAACAACCTTATATAGTTATTATACTTTACTTTATAAAATATATACTAACATTTTCATATAGATATATATATATATATATATATATGCATATAGGAAGTATATGCAGGTATTATCGAAGACTGATCAGTATAATGACTCAAGCATCAAGATGAAGATTAGAGATTCAAGATTCAAGACTCTAGAGAATCAAGATTTCAAGATCTTAAGATAAGTGTCTAGTATTTTGTTAAAACTTCATAATAGCACTCTCATCTTTCTTCCAATTTTCTTTTGGGATGGAACCCAATTTCTATCGAAACCAGTGGCTTACAAACCCACGACAAGTAGCTTACAAACCTACGACAAGTGGCTTACAAACCCACGAAATCAAAATCATTTAAACTACTTTGTACAAGTTCTCGAGTCCTATGGAGGAGCTCTGTAGGAAGGTTCTTGCAATTTCAGTTTGAATAGATTTTTCAAAATGTTTTTAAATCTGTTTTCAAAATGTTTTAGCTTTCAAAATCATGTTTTCAAAAATGTTTTCAAACTTTGTTTTAGACTTAAAATATTCATCCATTCTGATTTTAAAAACTTCTATTTTTAAAACATCAAAACTTATTCTGATTTTAAATATTACTTATATAATTGACGGTCTATATCAATTATATATATATATATATTTAAAATAATGTTTTATATTCATTCTCTATCTCAAAATATTGTTTAAACACTTTATTTTGCTTCAGAGAAGTTTCAACTTGTTTTAAATTCAAATGCTTTTACAAAACAACATCTCTACAATTTTGAACTGAGGGATTTGACATATGGGGATACCCCATGTCGACATGGTGACAGTTGGATTCAAAATTCAAATATCAAAAGAAGTGTCCATTCGTTCAAAAACCTTTCGCCAATGGTTATGACTGTTGAGCATCTATATAAAGGCTTCCAAAACGAATTTTTTAACAACTACTTTCTTATTTTCTTCACTCTTTCTTCTCCACCATTCCATATCCATAAAACTTCATATTTTCAAGATCGTGCCATCATTCTGCCAAATTCTCAATAGGAAACCATTTAGATACTCTCTCTATTTGATTCTCCATCATTCTACTAAAGATCAAAGTGCTATTCAGAGTTATAGGATTAATTTGTATTCAAAAAGTCCATAGAGTCTATCCATTCAAAAGGATTGTTATTAAGAAGTATTAGGGTGACCTTGTGTCCCGTAAATCAAGAGAGTTTACCCCAGACTCGGAGATAGGAGGGTTCCTCAAGGCCTTAGAAATTGAGGGTTGTAATTTGGATATTGGCTTATAAAAATCTGTACAAGGATATTGCCTTGGTACAGGACTGGATGTAGGAGGATTCCGAACCAGTATAAAATCCGGTGTGTTCTTTCCTTTTACTTGCTTTACTTTAGTATTTGCATTTGTTATATGTTCTGTGATCACTCTGTGTTAGAATTCTATTTAGATTTGTGTTGAAAGTTTTAATTTAGTCATATAGTTCATATATTCTTTAAAACACTATTCACCCCCCCTCTAGTGTTATTTCTTCCTTAAGATCCTTAATCCGCATCCCCAACAATTGGTATCAGAGCATTGGTTTTCATTGTTTTCATAATCTGAAACTTGAAAAATATAAAAATGGCATTTTTGGAAAATTGTGTTAAAACTGTTTTGAATATATGCATTTGATCAAAGTTTCATAAGTCTACATATAGTTATTTTGAAAAATCAAGTTATCTACTAAATTGGTTTGTTATGCAGGAACATACATGTTATATGGCTTTTGACGAATCAACACCCAATGGACAAACTGTGCAAATTGAGAAAGATAAATGGATACTTGATAGTGGCTGTTCAAGGCACATGACTGGAAATCCCGAGATACTCAAGGACATTACTTATCAAGATGGTGGATTAGTCAATTTTGGTGACAACTCTAAAGGATATGTGGTTGGCATCGACAATGTCGGTAACTCTAAAACTTTACTTATTTCTGATGTTTTATTAGTTAGGAACTTAAAACATAATCTGCTTAGTATAAGTCAACTTTGCGATAAATGTTTTAAAATTAAATTTGAAAAAGATAAATGTCACATTGAAGATGACAAGTCTAATATAATTTTTGAAGGTATGAGGAAGAAAAATATTTATATCCTTAGTATGAAAATTTCAAATGATAACCTATGTCTTTTGGCTAATACAAGTGACCCTTGGATTTGGCACAAAAGATTTGGCCATTTGAATTTCAAATTATTGTCTAGGCTATCAAAACTTGACTTAGTTAGAGATCTACCCAAGTTAAACTTTAAAATAGATAGTATTTGTGATGCTTGTCAATTAGGAAAACTTAAGAAAAGTTCATTTAAATTAAAAGACGCTATTTCTACCTCTAGTCCTCTAGAATTACTTCATTTAGATTTATTTGGTCCATCTCAAGTTCAATCAATTAACCATAGTAAATATGTTTTTGTTATAGTAGATGATTATTCAAGATATACTTGGACAATCTTTTTAAAACATAAAAGTGATGCTTTTGAAATATTTAAAAACTTTTCTAAAAGAATTCAAAAACAACATTCTTTCAAAATTAAACTATTCGAAGTGATCACGGTGGTGAAGAAAATGAAATTTTTTAGAATTTCTGTACTCAGAAGGGAATTACTCACAACTTTTCATCTCCAAGAACTCCATAACAAAACGGAGTAGTAGAACGTAAGAATAGAACGATTCAAGAGTGTGCTCGTACAATGCTTTCTGATAGTAATTTACCTAAATATTTTTGGGCTGAAGCAGTTGCTACAGCTTGTTATATATTAAATAGAATTTTATTTAGACCATTAACAAATAAAACTCCATATGAATTACTTTATAATAAGAAACCTATAGTTGCTTATTTCAAAGTATTTGGGAGTAAATGTTTTATACTTAATACAAAAGATAATTCAGATAAATTTGAACCAAAAGCTGATAAAGGATTCTTTATTGGTTATTCTAATAGAAGCAAAGCATTTAGAGTTTTTAATTTAAAAACTAATACTATTGAAGAAACTATGCATGTATCTTTTGATGAAAATCTTAAAGATATTGTACAAATAGATCATGAAGAAGATTTTATAAATTTAAATCAATCTAATGAAACTATTAGTGAAATAAATCAACCTAATAAGAGATTTAAAATATCAAAAGATCATCCTATAGAAAATGTTTTAGGAAATATTGAATCTGTAGTAAGAACTAGAAATCAATTAAGTAGTATGAGTAATGTAGCCTTTATATCAACAATTGAACCTAAAAATCCAAAGGAAGCATCGTCTGATGATTCATGGATTCTTGCTATGCAAGAAGAATTGAATCAATTTACCAGAAATGATGTATGGGAACTTGTTCCTAAACCTGAGGATAAAAGTATAATTGCAACTAAATGGGTTTATAAAAATAAAATGAATGAACACGGTGAGGTCGTAAGAAATAAAGCTCGTTTAGTCGCGCAAGGTTATTGTCAAGAAGAAGGAATTGACTATGATGAAACATTTGCCCCCGTAGCAAGATTAGAAGTTATAAGAATTCTACTTGCTTTCGCTAATTATAATAATTTCAAATTATATCAAATGGATGTTAAAAGTGCTTTTCTAAATGGTTTTGTAAAAGAAGATGTTTATGTTGAACAACCTCCACTTTTTGAAGATAATAAATTTCCAAACCATGTATAAAAGTTAAAGAAAGCTCTATGTGGTCTAAAGCAAGCTCCTAGAGCCTGGTATGAAAGACTAAGATCTTATTTACTTCAATCTGGTTTTGAAATTGGTAAAGTAGATACAACACTTTTTATTAAAAGAAATAATCAAGATATTCAACTGGTTCAAATATATGTAGATGATATAATCTTTGGATCAATTAATAACATAATGAATAAAGAATTTTCAGATATAATGACTAAAGAATTTGAAATAAGTCACATGGGAGAATTAAATTTCTTCTTAGGGCTTCAAATTAAATAACAAGAAAATGGAATCTTCATAAGTCAAGAAAAATATGCTAAAGACTTAATCAATAAATTTGGTTTAAGTACCTCTAGTGGGAAACCAACACCAATGTCAACAAATGTATGTTTAAGTAAAGAAGATAAATCAAAAGATATTGATCAAACTTTATATAGGGGAATGATTGGTTCGCTACTCTATATAACAGCGAGTCGTCCTGATATTATGCATAGTGTTTGTCTCTGTGCAAGATACCAATCACAACCTAAAGTAACTCACTTAAAAGCTGTTAAAAGAATTTTAAGATATGTAAAATACACTTTAGATTATGGTGTATTTTATCCTAAAAATAATACTTTTGATTTAATATCATATTGTGATGCTGATTATGCTGGTTGTAAATCAGACCGAAAGAGTACAAGTGGAACTTGTCACTTTGTAGGACATTCACTGATTTCCTGGTTCAGCAAGAAACAAAATACTGTTTCCTTGTGAACAACTGAAGCAGAGTATATATCTGCTGCTCTGGCCTGTTCACAAGTCATATATATGCAACAAACTTTAAAAGATTTTGGAATTAACATAAGTAAATCACCAATATATTGTGATAATACCAGTGCAATAAATCTATCTAAAAATCCAACTCATCATGCTAGAACTAAACATATTGATATAAGACATCATTTTCTTAGAGATAATATAACTAAAGAAATAATAACTCTAGATTATATAAATACTGAAAAACAAATTGCTGATATATTAACTAAACCGTTAACCGAACAAAATTTTACTAAATTTAGAAGAGAATTAGGTATTTTTTCAAAATCTGAAATATAAAATATAATCAATAAAAATTCAAAATAAAAAGTACGCTTTTTCTGAAAGACATGTCGACATGCCCCATCCCCTGATGTCGACATACCCAACAAAAATTTGAAAATAGAATTTCCCTCCAAAGTTAGTTATTTGGTTATTTATCTATTTATTTCGTTTTCTCTCCTCTTTCTTCACTATATTCTCTGTAAATAACTTCTGAAGCAATAAAATAATGGCCTCCTCTTCCACTAATGAACCCACTTCACCTACATCTCCTCATTCTGGTCCATTTCAACGATCTATGCACGCTCGAGTGATCAAATTGCAAGAGAAGATGAAAGATATCCTTCAATTGTTAACTGAAATTCAAGTAAGTCAACTTAGGATGACTAGAGAACAACAAAGGCAAGGGAATATTATTAGGAATGTACAAAAATTCCTTATGGATAACCGTACAAATCCTATTAATATTGAAGACTCTTCAAAGGCCATGGAATCAGAGGAAGAAGAACCTATGGAAGAGCCACAAGAAGACCAAGAGGATGATCAACCTTTTCCTCAACCCGAAGTCCCTATAAATGAGGACGAGAGCGTTATTTGCGTTGGTGAGAACCTTGTTGATACTAATGGAAACATAATTGAACAACGTGGAAACTTTTGTCTCCACTACCCCAATTGTTCGATTCATAAGTCTCCTATAGTTAAGGATCGCCATTAAAGCGTACTTTCTTTTTTATTCTTCGTTTTACATTATTCTGTTTGTTCGTGTTTATGTATGTTCTTATACATGTCGTAATAACAAAAATGTATTCACTTATACTCATTGTTTCATGCTTGTTCTATACATATTATTTGTTCATACTAATCATTCTTGAATTCTTAAGTAGTTAATAGTTTTTGTTGATGACAAAGGGGGAGAAAGTTATAAAAATATATGTGCTTGGTGTAAGGGGGAGTCATGGAGTAAAGGAAAGTTGTAGTTTTAAGAAGAAGTCACGGAGTAAGGGGGAGTTATGGGGAGTTATGGTATGGTAAGAATATTTTATAAATAAAGGTTGTCATCATCAAAAAGGGGGAGATTGTTAGGAACTGAGTTGATGATGTTTTGATGACAACAACCTTATATAGTTATTATACTTTACTTTATAAAATATATACTAACATTTTCATATATATATATATATATATATATATATATGTATGTATGTATATAGGAAGTAAATGCAGGAATTATCGAAGACTGATCAGTATAAAGACTCAAGCATCAAGATGAAGATTAGAGATTCAAGATTCAAGACTCTAGAGAATCAAGATTTCAAGATCTCAAGATAAGTGTCTAGTATTTTGTTAAAACTTCATAATAGCACTCTCATCTTTCTTCCAATTTTCTTTTGGGATGGAACCCAATTTCTATCGAAACCAGTGGCTTACAAACCCACGACAAGTAGCTTACAAACCTACGACAAGTGGCTTGCAAACCCACGAAAATCAAAATCATTTAAACTACTTTGTACAAGTTCTCGAGTCCTATGGAGGAGCTCTGTAGGAAGGTTCTTGCAATTCAGTTTGAATAGATTTTTCAAAATGTTTTTAAATCTGTTTTCAAAATGTTTTAGCTTTCAAAATCATGTTTTCAAAAATGTTTTCAAACTTTGTTTTAGCCTTAAAATATTCCTCCATTCTGATTTTAAAAACTTCTATTTTTAAAACATCAAAACTTATTCTGATTTTAAATATTATTGTATAATTGACGGTCTATATCAATTATATATATATATATATATATAAAATAATGTTTTATATTCATTCTCTATCTCAAAATATTGTTTAAACACTTTATTTTGCTTCAGAGAAGTTTCAACTTGTTTTAAATTCAAATGCTTTTACAAAACGACATCACTACAATTTTGAACTGAGGGATGTCGACATATGGGGATACCCCATGTTGACATGGTAACAGTTGGATTCAAAATTCAAATTTCAAAAGAAGTGTCCATTCGTTCAAAAACCTTTCGCCAATGGTTATGACTATTGAGCATCTATATAAAGGCTTCCAAAACGAATTTTTTAACAACTACTTTCTTATTTTCTTCACTCTTTCTTCTCCACCATTCCATTTCCATAAAAATTCATATTTTCAAAATCGTGCCATCATTCTGCCAAATTCTCAATAGGAAATCATTTAGATACTCTCTCTATTTGATTCTCCATCATTCTACTAAAGATCAAAGTGCTATTCAGAGTTATAGGATTAATTTGTATTCAAAAAGTCCATAGAGTCTATCCATTCAAAAGGATTGTTATTATGAAGTATTAGGGTGATCTTGTGTCCCGTAAATCAAGAGAGTTTACCCCAGACACGGAGATATGAGGGTTCCTCAAGGCCTTAGAAATTGAGGGTTGTAATTTGGATATTGGCTTATAAAAATCTGTACAAGGATATTGCCTTGGTGCAGGACTGGATGTAGGAGGATTCCGAACCAGTATAAAATCCGGTGTGTTCTTTCCTTTTACTTGCTTTACTTTAGTATTTGCATTTGTTATATGTTCTGTGATCACTCTGTGTCAGAATTCCGTTTAGATTTGTGTTGAAAGTTTTAATTTAGTCATATAGTTCATATATTCTTTAAAACACTATTCACCCCCCCCTCTAGTGTTATTTCT
Organism: Allium cepa; assembly: GCA_030765085.1. Classification (NCBI taxonomy): domain Eukaryota; kingdom Viridiplantae; phylum Streptophyta; class Magnoliopsida; order Asparagales; family Amaryllidaceae; genus Allium; species Allium cepa. The sequence continues at coordinate 597,572,943 of CM060928.1, forward strand.
TCCTTAAGATCCTTAATCCGCATCCCCAACATTGATTTCTATAGATTATCAAGTTTTCTAATTATAAATAAAAGTGTAGCTGTTGAAGTAATAAGGAATACACCAAAAAAGAAAAGGATGTATAAAATAGGGGTATTTAACGTATTTTGTACCATCTATTTCAATAATTATGAAAATAAAATTTCTTGTAATTCCAAACGTAACACAAGTTCCCTTTTGGTTAATATATAGAAATTTATGATGTTAACCATTTCATTTGGGTGAAATGTAATTCCAATGCATTAAAATACAAAAATCCCTAAAGATAAATTAAAAGAATTATAAATGTGATAAAAATGGTCATATAAACGAATATGCATAATATAAGTAGAATGGAAGTGAAATGAAAAGAAATGAAAAGATAGACAAGTCCTAATTTAAAAGAAAAATGGTATAGATGGTGCTCTAAAATAAGATAGGGAATTAAAGGTTAAAAAGGAATAGAGTAGAATGTAAAACAACGGGGAAAAGGGGAAGTAAATGAGAAAAGGTATTTAATTCTTTTAAGAAGGAAGTAGTAAATAGCCTTAAACTAAATAGGATATAAACACATAAAGAGTAAATAAATATTGTTAATAGTGAATAGTAGAGGCAAAATAATTTAACAAAAATGATGGAGATATGTATACATATACACATATATACATATACATATAAACACACACATATGTATATATTTACACATTAAATCAAGTATGCATTTATAACGGGTGTGAATTACATAAGTATGTAAATAACTTAAATGGATAAGAATGACATGGTCATTAGAATTGGTTGAATTGCGAGGTCGGTAATATTACGAAATAGAAACTTTCCCACCACAAAGGGCTATTGGCAATCATGCATACATATTACTTATGTGGGATATATCTAACTATAGGATCTATGGAGTTATATATGATAGAGTTAAGGGTATGTCCTAGGTTCAATTATGTAATGTGTTTCATATATCTAACTCATTGACCAGTCTTGTTCAAAATAAATGTATTTTATTTCCATGATATACTTGATATATTGATTAATCGATTATATTAAAAGTATATTTAATAGAATATCAATAAATGATATTTTTTTGATAGTTGTTACAAAGTGTTGTAACCATGACTAATTTATCACAATGAACATAAATATACCATTTTAAATGTTCCCAATCAAAATGCATCGAGACTGGATATCGATGTATCCGGTGAGACTATAGCATGTAATGCTCTTCATATGTTGGCCAGTGTATTACTCATGACTGCTGAGGGCACCTAGAGGTTATATATTGATAGTTGTTAGATAACTATGGAATGACTCACTTGATAGTTACCTATTGGTTTATATGACTAAGGTCAAACATAAAATATCAATATGATTGATTTACATAATTCTATTGACTAGAAAATACTGTGGATCTTTAATATGAAAGTTTCGCTTTTATTATAGCCAAATCATGGCATGGCATCCATTTAGTGACCATAGTTGGGTCGAGTAGAAATATTGAAAGTAAAGCAATACTCTAAAGGGAATTCGTCTCCTTATTTATATAGGTTTAGTATCACAGTCAACTCAAGTCAACTTAAAGTCAAAATCCCTAGCCAAAGCATTTTGGAAAACTATAATTGCTATTATAGACCAAGGACTTTGTATTTGGACTATAAAGTTGACTATGGAAGACGTTGGAATTCGGACGGTTGCTATATTCCATAAGTCCAGAGTGATATTGTTTTAACGAAGAGAATTGGTGTAAATAAATGTCACAACCAGATAACGCTTATTAAACTAAAATTGGATTTTACCAAAACTGAGTAAGTGATAAATTTGGCCATAATGTTGCACTACTTGCAAAGTGATGTGTGAAAGTTAACATTCGAATAGTTTAGTGTTAATTGCTAGTCGAATTTACACCCAAAAGTTACATAACTGAAACGATGAATTCTCATGATTTACTTTATTTATAATTGTTGTAAATTAAATAAATTATTTAATATTTATGAAATATTAATTATAAAATTTGAATATGATCCGAGAAATAAAAATTGTTATATATATTTATTGTAATAACCCAATTTATCGACGCCCAAAAATCGACACCAATACGTCCATTGTATCAAATGCCGAGCAATTGTATGCCGGAAAACCGAACCATTAGGTTAGAGAAGAAGGAGGTAGAAGAAGAAATAGAAAACAATATCAGAATCTCACAAACCCAAAGGAATAAAATATGATACATAAGTATATAACATCGATTTTAAATACAAAAATCTATTTCATCATATATATATATATACATACACATACATATTTCCCAGAGTACAACTCAATTCGACAACACAATCAATATCCAAAGGCTGGACAATTATAAACTTGTCCTTAAAAATGAATACACGGTGGAATAATAATCAAGTACCGAAGTACGTCTCGCCATCCAGCTCGTATCCCGTGCCACAGCAGTCCATCCATAATCTGTACTCTATAATACTCGGTCTGACCTGAGCATTATAGTAAAATAATACTCGAGTCAGTCTGAAAAACTAGCGTGAGAAAAACCGGTCAATTGTTTTATTAAAGTTTCAAAAATCCTTTGAAATCAAAGGTATCTCGTAAGATCACGCCACAAATAAACATGTTGGATTTTTACCTTACGTTAATCAAAACATTTTATCAAATTCATCTGATATTGTAATAGTGTCTATAGAACGTAAAACAGAATCTAGCTAAAATGCTTGCATCTCACGTTTCAGTAATAGTTGGGCACAATCAAAATCGTACGTGCACTTACTGGAGATTGGATTCCATACAATGGCAGGGCTACTCGGGTACCACACGTCACAGTACGTGATCTAGATCACCGTACCGAAGATCCACCCTAAATCCCCTGCAATACAAGACCTGAGCTGCCCCCTATTGGATAGTCCGAATAAGTTCACCCCGCGGTTGGGATCAGCAACCGCCACACAGCCGAATATATAAAGGGACATCTAGACAGGGGTGACCTTACCCTAATTGGTTGCTAGCCACTTAGCTTTGTGTGCACCTCCCATGTTTTAGCCATTCCTGGTTGATGTGGCTCGAGGTTACGCGTTACCTTTTTAGCACCCATTCACTTAGAATGCTCATCGTCCTCCTCACGATGTTCTGAAAGCATTCATCCATACAAGTCCGTTCCGGGTTCGAACGGAACCAAAGGCACTACTCCTACTACACCATTTTGTAACCACCCTCAACAATAGTAGCGATTAGCCCTTGCACTTCACTGCCCTATCTTCGTCTCCAATTCTTGTCTTCTTCACGAAAGCGTTCAAACCAGATCGAAGTGGTTTTCAGGGAATTAATCCCGATCCCGGTCTCTTCGAAACGATCAGCGCATTGGCCAATATTGATAGTCAGTTATTTAACTATCAAATAACATTCACAAACAATCATCAAGCCAACATAATTTCTCCCAAATTATTTATTTTTAAATATCTTCCCAAGATATTTTTCTACATTTCAATCCTTTGGAAATAGTTTTCAAATCACTTTTCTCTCTCTCTTGTGGAAATAAATTTCCACCCAATTGTTTTATTTCCGCTGAAAACCGCCAAGTCCTAAATACTTAAGATTTCAAAAATAATTTAAATCATTTTATTCTAAAATATACTTTAAAACATTTAAATTAAAATTACTTAAACACTTTATTCAAAAATATGTTCCTTTAAAACTATTTAAAATAAAACTACTTCATAAAATATAAAAAAATATATAAAAGTTAAGCCAATTAAATTTTAAAATAAGAGTTACGAAATTCTATAATTTTATCCAAACCATTTTTTTAAAATAAAATTATTTTATAAAATATAAATATTAATAATTATATTTTTTTAAAACATAATACCAATTAACCTTTAAATAATTACTACTAAAATAATTTGAATAACATTTACTTTTAAAATTTTAAAATATTTAAAAATAATAAATATTTTAAACATTTCTTTAAAACAAAATTTTAAAGCCTTTAACTTATAAAAGTCTCCTTTGAAATATACTTGGCTTTCCAGGGAAATACACTTCCCATCTCCATACCTTTAAAAATGAACCAATATTTACTTTTAAAACAAATTATCCATTCCTTTATAAATTCCTACCGTGAATTTATACTCTTGAAAATCCACTGATATCCATTTCACTTTATAAACCCAGTTATAAATTTCATAGTCTCATCTTCTTTTAAAATTCAAATTTCAAACACTTAAATCAATTTTCAAATTGATTTTCAAAATTTACTCCATTAAAAATAAATTTCTTTACTTACCCCATTTCATTTCAAAATTCATTAATTTCAGATTTTACTTCTTTATTATAATTCAAAATTTTATTTAAGCTGAAATAAAAATTTCATACCTTTCCCAAATTTCTTCTTTATCTTTGCCAAATTTAAACCTTAAATTTGAAAATAATTTATTTATTCCTTTATATGATACCGCTAAGTCTAAAAATTTATTTATTCCTCTTTATTCAAAATATACTCCCCATACTCGAAATTTATTTATTTAAATTTTTTTTAAAAATAAACCTTTGTCCTTCCTAATCATTTAGTTATCCAAATTCCTTATAATTATTTTATTTAAAATTACCTTTTTATTTACTTTAAAAATCCAAACTTCAAAAATATTTATGGATTCTCAAACACACACACACACACACACATATATATATATATATATATATATATGTATGTATGTATGTATGTATGTATGTATGTATGTATGTAACCAAGCTAGAGTATTCAACAAATTCCAATTCCCAATATGATCAAAATAATTCATCATAGATCATCACACAATCATATCGTTGAATATATAAAATAAATTCAAACATTTTGAGGAATCCAGTTGGATCTCTCCAATCTGTTTTTCCCTGCATCCATAGATATTAGCACGATATAATAATACCAATTCCACTTCGAAATGGAATATCGCGGTATATGGGATCATATTATCTCATCCGCTATTATGCGGCGCATAAGGTCTCATCCGCTATATAATGCGGGAAATGAATCACTCCAATACACACACACGCACACACAGTACTATATATAATATTCCACATCCAATCAATTCAATCATTCAACCAGATATTTAAATTTAACTATTTAAATTTAAATAAAATCCAGATGAGTGAGATCAACTCACCTTTGATTTTTTTTTTTGCAATCCACTTCAACCTTGACTTGGTTTCTTCACGATTAACGACCTTGTATAAACATTTGTGGTTTACTAATATTTGAAAAAGTCGAACACTTAATTACCGTTTCATAAATTTAATTAGAACTAATGCTTTAATTTAACTAATTACTTAATTTAACTAATAATTTCTCTAATAAAAATCTTTTAGTAACCATAATAGATTAAATAAGTTAATTTAACAAATAAATCTCCAAAACACATTATTTTAAAAATAAACTAGTAGATTTAAATGTATATATGTATATTCATTTTCTTTTGAAACTAAAAACATATACCTATATAGATCTCATAAAAATATAACTTATATAAATTCTTTTAATATTTAAAATTCCTTTTTATTTTCCAAAATCTTATCTATATAAATTAATTTATATATATATATATATATATATTTAGAAACTGTTTTCTTTTGAAATCACATATACTAAAAATAGCCTATATATATTTTAGAAATCAAATTTAAAATCCTACAACAATTTAAAATTCCTATTACATAAAATTTCAAAATCTTCTAGTACCTATTTTTTATTTTCTTTCTGAAACAAAACTTTTTAAAGCTTCTGTTAAAACCTTAAATATTCATTCCTTATTTATATAAGAATAATAATATAAAATTTTAAAAAACATATCGAAATAAGGCTACATCAACAAACCCATATCCAATGTCGACGAAACCCCTGCATCGCTCAATAAATTCTTACCACTGCCAACGTCGCACGGTCACCCATCTCAAATTGCGACCCACTTGACTTGGCGGCCTCCGCCATATCCAGATCCCAAACGTACTCCGCCTCCAAGCCCATCATGACAACCCTAATCACCACCGACCAACTGCCGCCCTCAAGCGATTCAACTTCCTCGAATTGCGAATTTGATGCGCCTCAATCCCATATGCAAACGACTCCTCATGCCAATGCGCTGCATCATCTGGAGAACGGCCATCTTAGCGTTGTCTTCGAATATGGACTGGGAATGCTAGCGATAAGATTCGAGAAAAGGGAGAGGGCTCGCTTCGATTTTCTTTTAAAACGAACGATTTGTTTGAGTAAAGTAAATTGGAGAAAATCATGATTTTGTTCGGCCATCAATTTCGAACTGCAGTTTTGAACGAGAAAAAGGGTTTCTTCCAAATGAAATTTGATATTGATTATATCGTCTAAGCTAGTCGAATTATTTCCTTTCCAACGTTGGTCAAAATTTTTGCCAAGTTTTTTAAAAAGAAAAACGTGTAATTTCCTTGTGAAAATAATATTATATTAAATATTGTGTATATATATATATATATTATAAAGTTAAATTTAAATTTAAATCGTTACAATTACGCAACTCACAATCTTGACCTCCTATAGAGGCGTGCTGATAGGCGTTTATAATGTTATAAACCTATTCCGAACGTAATGGAAAAGGTTTCGAGTTCTAACTCGATCGTATAGAGAAGATAGCTTTCTTAATCCAATAATAATAATAAGTTTTCGATATAGGTTTCAGCGCGTTTATCTACCGTACGGCCAAACGATCACTCCAAACATTTCGAAAATTGAAATCCGATAATAATACACTATTACGGATCCAATGGAACTAGTTTCGTCGAAATCCGAGACTGTGCCTCGGAAGGCTATTATTAAATATGAATTTAAACAATATATTTTTAAAACTGAGCAAAAAAAATTTCAAATTCAAATTTAAAACTTCTATTATCTCCAGTATTACAAATTTAAGTTTTTCAAGCCTTTGAAATATTTTTAACTAGCTTAAAAATGTAGATTCAATATTTTACCCAATTTCCAATTGTTAAATCCAACTAGTTAATTATCCAAATAAATAGTGATATTTAAATTAAAGTTAGAAATTAACTTTTAAATATTTAAAATCAATTAAATATTCGATTTCAAATATCTAAAAATTCGGGTCGTCAAATTTATAATAGTTATAAATATATCGACCAATATGAGATATCGATAACAAGTTAAATTAAATATAATTATATATACTTAATTTGGGTGAAATGGGCTAATGCCCTATGATCGTTTAAGGAATGGATCGGCTGCTATAGGTTGGGATAGGGGCGGCAAAGATCAAGGCGATTGGTTTGGAGATGTTTGGTTGAGACTAAGTGAGAAAGAGTATAAGATATTTTCTTATTTTCTCTCTTATTTAAACAATTTATACAGTGATCTCTAAACCTAATTTTTCTACTTTTTGGTTGCCTCTATAATTATCCTCCTGGTTGAAATTATTTATGGAATAAATCTAAAATTCTCATATCAAAATCATTTAAATCCAGGCTTTTTGATAGCAAGAAAGTTTGTGATTCAAGGCTAGTAATCTAACTAATCAAAGAATATCCAGAGGAAGAGACTCATTTTTCAAACGTGGAATTGAGGGCATTGTTGTAGGTAATATTTTATTTATATAATAGATATATAACTATGCTATTATAATTTATTTCTCATGTACACTTGTGCATACTCATGTCATTATTGCGTAACTAGTTATATGAGATTTCTATAAGTAATGTTGTTATCATAATAAAGATTGGTTATTTGCATAAATTTAATGTTCATATATATATATATATAATATTTTATCAATAACCTAATTTTCTATGCTAAATAAAAGTATTTTTTAATAGTATATTAATTAATACATGGACAAATCAATCTGTGAATCAATATATATACATAATTTGTATCAAAGCATATATATTCATACATACTATATAAAATTGATCTAATATTTTTCTAATAAATGTTTTAATCGATTATGAATTATAAAAAACAATTTTTTTAATGTTAGATATTTATTATTATTATTTAATCACTATAAGATTTAATAAATTCATATAAAATAAATAATGTTACAAAATTTTATATTTCTAAAATTAGTTCATCATGTGAGAAGCTTTAAAAAATAATTGCAGCTTTTCTAATTTGCTTTTATATTTTTTAAAATATAAACAAATCTTTTTAATTAATTAAAAATATTAATTTTACTCAAAAAAATCTAGAAATTCTTCGCAGCCTCAAAAATATCATTATATATATATATTAATATAATTAATTTTCATATATATATTAATATAATTAATTTATTTTATTCGTATATATTAAAAAACAATTTTATTTATTTATTTCCATAAATATATAATTTTATGTCTATATATATATATATTAATTATTATCTATAGTATAATTTAAATGTATATATTTAATATTATTGTATAATAAAACATATTTATGTATACATCTATAATCACTTAGATATTTATAACTATATTTATATGCACATATTTGGACAACATACAATACATATAGAATGACCTAATGTATCAATTGCGATGTAAATCCCAGCATCTATAAGCAGGCATGTTACACTTCGCACGAAATATCATGTCAAACATGCGCACACATACATATGTATATGACATATATGTATTTATATGTTAAGTAAAATTAAACCATATAAACTTTATACTACAATTTATGAATTAAAATAAAATACATGATTTTATTTAAACCAAATTTAGAAATATTTTGAATAAATTTGACTTCACAAGCTAATAATGATGTAATAGTATAGAATGTTCCAATAATATATGCTTGCGTCTAGGTGAAGGAATGCCCTTAGTATAGTGTGCTTCAATAAATTAGGGGGATATGACCTTAATTTCATTAGTCAATCTAAATAGGATGGCAAGTCTCTCGGTGCTATGTCATTATGTGTTAGTACCAAATTATGAGTAGGAGTTGTACATTGGTCGAGTGCATCATCGGTCCTGCAAGGTAAATGGAAAATAAAAGGTTACATCTAATGGTGTAACAACCCTGAGATTGCAATTACCGAAAGATAAATTAAAAATTTTGATTTTAAGTTGAAAAGGGAGCTAAACAAATTTTTGGGAATTTAAATTTGCAATTTGATTTGCAAATTAAAATATTTTAGGGTTTAAAATGGGGAATTTTTAAATGTGATTATAGGTTTAATTGGCCAAATGAGACGATTACATGGTTTTAATTAAAACTAGGTTGCTACTTAGGATTTTGTTCACATGATAACCTTAGAAAAATAAACTAAGTCCTAAAGGGTTTTAAAACCTCCTAACATGGCCCATTAGCCTATCCACTTCTATATAATATCTTAAACCCATTTCATAAACCCTAATCCTCATGTTCATAATTCCTAAACCCAGATCTAAACATAACTAATGGCCTCCCTTTGGTAGAGGATCCACCTCCTTCTCTACATAACTAAACTAGTTTAATCTTTGAAAAAGGTAATGCAATCTCCCTATTATCTAATCCTTATTAATCCCTATTTTATCTCCACCATCTTATTGTAATCTTTGTTTTGTTTTTTTGATTTTGGGTCCTTGAAGTCTCTTGATCTTTTGCTTTGGGGTTGAGAATTTTGGCTTGCTTGATATTGTACACACAAACTACTTGATCCTTTGCTTCCTTGAGGTAATTACTATTGATTAGTGATTATTGCTAGTTATAATGTTGGTGAAAATTTGATGCCAAAAACTAAAAAAAATACTCCAAAACCATCAAAAACTGCAAAATTAGTTGGCTGGAAAATGCTTCAGCCTGAAAACAGGCCAAAACCCAAATCCGAGTGCACCAGGCAGGCCTGGGTTGCACCCAGGCTGCTGCCCAGGTGCAGCAGGGCAGTAGGCTAGCCCGGTTGGGCTAGCCAGTTGCTGGGTCAAAGTCCCTAGCCCACACGGGCTAGGGCCGGCCACAGACCCCAGCCCGCTTGGGGCTGGGGCGGGCCGCAGGTCCCCAGCCCGCGTGGGCTGGGGCGGGTCCCCTGACCCCAGCCCGCAAGGGGCTAGGGCGGGTCGTTTTTCCCCAGCCCGCAAGGGGCTGGGGCGGGGCCCAAGACCCCAGCCCGTGTGGGCTGGGGCGGCCCCTTTTCCCCAGCCCACAAGGGGCTGGGGCGGGGCCCATGACCCCAGCCCACAAGGGGCTGGGGCGGCCCCTTTTTCCCCAGCCCGCAGCCCCTGTGGGCTGGGGCGGCCCACATTCCCCAGCCTGCATGGGGCGGGCTCATATCCCTCAGCCTGCGCGGGCTGGGGGCGGGCCCTTATCCCCCAGCCCGCGCGGGCTGGGGAGCCAAGTACCCCCAGCCCATGCGCGCTGGGGGCCCACGAAAGAATTTTTTTTTTTTGAAAATGAAAGCATTTTTTTCTGGTAGCAGTTTTGGGACTGAACTTGGTAACATCGCCACGGCCACATCCGTAGTCGAAATCTAGCGTTTTTGGACTCGTTGGAAAGCTGGAGTTCCGAACTCCATCTCTAGGAAGTTTGATTAGTATCTGAGTTCATTTGACTCTTCGTTATTGCTGTCGAAGAGAGACCTGGACCTTAGCCTGAAACAGTTTATTCACTGTTTCCGGGTCCGATTTCGAAGCGTCGCTGCGACTTCATTTCAAGTCGGAATAGAGTAATTCTTTTTGCGTTCTGAAGTAGGAATGTCAAAATACGTTCTTACCAATTTTGATGCTATTTGGATTCAGTTTGCTGGTCCGAATCATTTTCCGAACTTGAATTCGCGTCAATTTTAGACTATTTTCCAACACTTAGAATATTTTCAGTGATATTCTGGTTTTATCGATTTCTTTGAGATTTGTCTCTGGATTTCGTACACGGGTTTTATGTACTATTTTAAAAGGATTTTTCACTCCAAAATGGCTTTCAAAATTATTATATAGTATTATTTTAATTATTAAATTAATTACTCCATAATAGGAGAGTTTTCAAAAGTCGTTTTAAAGTGATTTCAAAATCAATTAAAATCTGTTTCGCACCATTATTTTCTATAATAAAAATCTCACACTCACTTTTTAGCACGTCGAGTGAAGTGGAAAGGTGCTCAAACGGTTAGGAAATCTCCGGCCTATGGAACCGTGTGTATTTTCTTTCCGGTTAATCCCCGACCTATTCGGTTGATCGTTTTGACCTTTGGGTCTAGTCTACCGATGATACGAGGTGGACTTTTTATTGTTTGGAGTGTGAGCTTGCTATTGGTTAGTAAACCGTTTAGTGCGAACGTGGGGTATGGGACTCATTGTTAACACTTTACAGGTTCCTCTCCAAGAAGTTAGTGACACATTAGCCTCTGGGCGGCCAGTACTGGACCTCTAGGTCACCACGCCTCTGGGCAAACGTCTTTGGACACCTACTCTATGGAGCAGTTTATTTTTCGGCGTGCGCCTATGGTCCTTTATCCTTCTGCGAAGGATCTCGCCGTCTCGCGCGTTCCGCATCTGTGCGAGTGATCGATCACAACTCTACAGTACTTGGCAACAACGACTCTGGTCGGTGCACGTGCAATATTTCTATTACCTGATGATTTTATATCCATTCGAGTATCGCCATTTGGTATTGGTTCTATGGAACCATACGATGTAAGTGCGATTACCTTGTGGATTTACAGTGTCTCTGGACACTGCTTTTCAGTGTTTGATCTCATTGACTTTTCAGTATATCCCTATTGCTCTTTGGAGCATCGATCTTTGCTTTGGCATTGATTACTGACTCTGGTCACTCTTGGGATTATTGCCTATGGGCAACTTTATATAGCTTTGGCTACGCCGATGCTATGAGGCGATTTTATTTATTAAACACATTGGTGTTTGTATTCTCTTTGGAGATTTTTACTGTTTATTGATGATTAGGGACCGTTATTATATTCATGTAGTCCATATTACACTTCTCTTTGGAGAAGTACTGTTTTATTTATGTACCGCATTATTATATATATCTCAGTTATTACTGATTGTTTAGCTAGCCTGACCCGAGTGTTTTCGCTCGGGTCAGACCGAGTTGTTTCAGGCTAGGTCTCTGGACTTAGCTTTCTGTGCTTCCGCTTGAACATTATCTGCTATGCTGATAGATAGCTCTTTTATTTGTCCACTATTCAGCTACTCTGATATTTCAGACTCTTATGTACATATTTTTGACTCACATGTGTGAGCGGTGGCTTTGTACCCACTTTTTGATACTTGGAGCTGTATTGAAGATATATTGTACCTATGTTCTGTGACTGTTATGTGACTGTTCTGTGATGATGATGTTATCATTTAGTATTATGTTTGTTCTGAACCTATTTTCCTTAGCCATTGTAGTTTCGTTATAAATATGTATTGGATATGTCGAACCACTTGAGAAAAGAAAACCACCTATTCGGCGTATTCAGTAGTTAGTTATAGCTTGATTACACATGGTCGCTTCCATTATACTCTATTCTCCGTTCTAGTAGACGGTATTACTCCGTAATCTCTTTACTAGAGTGGGTCTCAGAGTGGGGCGTTACATCTTGGTATCAGAGATAAGGTTCAGAATTAAGTATAACAAAAACATAACAGATACACTTAGTACAATCCATTTTAATTGGATCCGAATTAAATCAAATCCCTTCCTTATGCCTATCGATAGATAAGTTAGGAGTATGTGTAGGAATTTATTATATTCCGTAGTATTCCTTAATTAAGTATCTATCATTGAATCATGTCTAACTCTAATTCCCGTTTGACTTTCAGTATGTCTGGAAGGGGAAGAGGGAGAACCACACGTCAGACCAGTGCTGCTGGGCAGTCCAGCAACACTCATCCAGGGGGCGTGTTCATGACCACCGACCAGACCATGGAGCTGGTTCGAAACTCCCAGTCTCATTCTCACTCTCCAGCCCCAGTTGCTGATGCTCCGCGCAAGTCTTCTTTTGCGCGTCTCTGCAGCGATTTTACCCATCTCGGAGGGAAGCCGTTCAGTGGCTCTGAGAATGTCTTAGAGGTCCAGGCTTGGATTCGGATATGCGAGCGCATTTTCACTCGTATGGATATCCCGAATCATGACCGTGTTCTTATTGCTTCTAGTCAGCTTCTGAGTCGTGCCCTGGATTGGTACGAACTCCTTATTGCCGAGATCGATGAGACCACACTTACTTGGGCTCAGTTTCGTAAGAGATTTGAGCTCAAATTCATCATAGAGTCAAAGAAGAACTCCCTTGCCCGCCGCTTTCTTGATCTCAAGCAGGGGAAGTCTTCCGTATCCGACCATGTCCCTTCCTTCGAGGCCCTGTCCAAGTACGGCCTTGAGTTTATTGCTACTCCTTATAAGAGGAACCTCAAATTTCTTGAGGGTTGAAGAAATATCTGAAGAGGCAGCTTACGCTTCAGCTTGAGCTCTCATTCGAGAAGCTAGTCGATGCAGCTCTACATCTTGAGTCAGTCGAGGTGGAGCATAGTGATGACGATGGTGGGGGTTCCAAAAACCCCAATCAGAAGCGGGGTCCATTTCATAAGACCAAGCCTTGCAACAAGAAGAAGAAGACTGGCGGTTCTGCTGTCCAGGCTCAGCCTCAGACTCAACCTCAGGTTCAGTCACAGCCTAGTGGAAACCGTCCTTCGAAGAAATGCTTTAACTGCGGTTCTCCAGATCACTTTATTCGAGAGTGCCCCAAACCTCTCTATTGCACCTTCTGCAAGAAGGAGGGATACAGGATCTCCACTTGTCCTATTTCTCCAGCTAGTGCCAAGCCTGGCAAGCTTAATGCTGCCAAGGCTCCTGCATCTTCAGCTCAGCCTCGAGGTACACATCCTTCCGTTCTCGAAGGTTCTATTTTATTTCATGGTAGATCTTGTAGAGTTCTCTTTGATACGGGTGCCTCTCACTCATTCGTATCAAAGGAGCTAGTAGATGCTTTATCCTTGGATGTTACTTGTCTGATTTCTTCATTAAGGATTGTGAATCCCATCGGCGGATCCACGACCCTTAGCTTGCTTTGTGAGAATATAGATATTGATCTTTGTGGATTTTCGTTCCGTGCGAATTTGCATGTTATGGAGTATTTGGGATTTGATATGATTCTTGGCATGGATTGGCTCGTTCAGCACGACGCCAAAATTATTTGTTCGGAGCGGATATTATTCATTCATCACCCTGATTCGTCCTCTTCTTTAGCTATTGTTCTTCAAGATGTTGGGCTTTCTGATGTTACTTTTTTCTCTCTTGATTCACGAGATGAGGATTTGGACATATCTCGTATTCCTGTTGTTCGGGATTTCCCCGATATATTCGAGCCAGTATCAGGCCTACCGCCAAAGCGGGCCATTGAGTTCCGCATCGATCTCATTCCAGGCTCCCACCCATTTGGGCGTCCTCCCACGAGTATGTCTACTAAAGAGAATGAGGAACTCAAGAAGCAGTTAGTAGAGCTTGAGGCGAAGCAGCTCATTCGGTCCGGTTCTTCGCCATGGGGTGCTGCTGTGGTCTTCGTTAAGAAGCCCGATGGCTCTCTTAGGCTTTGCATTGACTATCGCAAGTTTAATGAGTTGACCATCAGAAATCGTTATCCATTGCCATGGATAGACGATATGTTTGATCAGTTGAGCGGTGCGAAGGTCTTTTCACAGCTCGACCATGCCACCGGATTTCATCAGATCCGAGTTGCGGAAGATAGCATTCCTCTTACCGCTTTACGCACTCGTTATGGTTCTTTTGAGTGGTTGGTCATACCATTCGGGTTGACGAACGCACCGACTTTCTTCGTCGATCTTATGAATCGAGTATTCCAAGAATACATCGATAGATTCGTTCTGGTTTTCATCGACGATATTCTTATTTACTCTAGATCCGAGGCAGAGCATGCCCATCATTTGCGGATCGTCTTGGATACTCTTCGTCAGCATCAGCTTAAGGCCAAGCTCTCCAAGTGCCATTTTTGGGAGAGCAAGGTCACGTTCTTGGGTCATATTGTATCATCTTAGGGTGTTTCTATCGATCCTGCCAAGATCGAAGATATTCAAAATTGGTAGCAGCCCGAGAACGTTCATGATATTCGCAGCTTCCTTGGTCTGGCGGGTTATTACCGTCGGTTTGTCAAGGATTTCTCTCGAGTTGCACTTCCCCTTACAACGCTGACTCGTAAGGGTGTTCGCTTTATTTGGTCTGATAAGTGTGAAGCTTCTTTTCAGCGATTGAAGGAACTTCTCACTCATGCTCCTATTCTTGTGGTTCCTGAGAGTAACCAGGATCTGGTTGTTTACACCGATGCTTGTGGTAGCGGGCTCGGTGTCGTGCTTATGCAGAAGGATCGGGTAGTTTCTTATGCTTCTAGGCAGCTACGTTCGAATGAGGTTGCTATCCGACTCATGATCTTGAGTTGGCAGCTATCGTCTTTGCCTTGAAGACGTGACGTCACTTTCTATTAGGCGAACGCTTCACTCTTTACACCGATCACAAGTCGCTGAAGTATCTATTCAGTCAGAGGGATCTCAATATGAGGCAGCAGCGATGGCTTGAGTTTCTCGCCTCATATGATTTAGATATTCAGTATACCCCTAGCAAGGGTAATCGTGTTGCAGATGCGCTCAGTCGCAAGCACTCGGCGGTAGTTTCTATGATGATTGTCGAGTGGGATGTTCTTGAGACTCTATCTTTATGTGATATTAGAGATCAAGCTCCATCTTCTGATGCTCCTGTCTTATTATTTAGCTTGAAAGCTCGTCCTATCTTATTGGATCGCATTGCCCATGCTCAGCGGCAGGATCCAGACTTATTGCATCTTATTCATCTTCTCGAGTCGGGATCCAGTGATGAGACATTGCTGGATTATTCTCTTGATTTTCATCGGTGTCTTCGTAGGAAGAACCGTATTATTGTACCATCTGATTTATCACTTAGGCGAGACATTCTGGACGAGTGCCATCGCACTAAGTACACTATTCATCCCGGGTCGAGTAAGATGTATGCCGACATGTGTCGCCTATATTATTGGGAGGGTTTGAAGAGAGATGTGGCAAGTTATGTGAGTGGTTGCATGACTTGTCAACAGATCAAAGCCGAGCATCAGCGTCCGTCTGGTCTTCTTCAGCCGCTAAAAATTCCATTATGGAAATGGGATCAGATATCCATGGATTTTATTGATGGTCTGCCTCGATCGAGGTCAGGCCATACTTCTATCTGGGTTATTGTTGATCGCTTGACCAAAGCGGCTCATTTCATTCCTATTAAGTCCACTCGTACTGCTCCTCAGCTTGCCAAGCTATATGTGAAGGATGTTGTTCGACTTCATGGCATTCCTAGCTCTATCGTGTGTGATCGAGACACCATCTTCACTAGTCACTTCTGGAAGTGCCTACAGTCAGCTTTGGGCACCAAGCTGAATCTCTCTACTGCTTATCACCCTCAGACTGACGGTCAGACTGAGAGGGTGAATCGTGTTTTGGAGGATCTTTTGCGCTGTTGTATTCTGGATTTCGGAGGTAGATGGGAGGATCACTTACCGCTTGTAGAGTTCTCCTACAACAACAGCTTTCAGTCTAGTATCGGCATGGCACCTTTCGAGGCTCTAAACGGAAGGCCATGTCGCTCTCCTGCTTGTTGGTTAGAATCTGGCGAGAAGCTTATTCTTGGTCCAGATTCAGTTCGGGAATCCTTCGAAAAGATTGTTCTTATCCGTCAGAGAATGAAAGAGGCACAGGACCGCCAGAAATCCTATGCAGACAACCGTAGGAAGCCTCTTGAGTTCTCCACTGGTGATTTTGTCTTCATTCGGATTTCTCCCATGAAGGTGGTGGTGCGTTTCAACTCTACAGGGAAGTTGGCTTCTCGCTATGTTGGACCATTTCCTATTACGGAACGCATCGGCCCTGTTGCTTATCGTGTGGCTCTACCTGCTCATTTTTCCGGAATGCATGACGTGTTCCATGTTTCTCAGCTTCGCAAGTGTGTTCGCGATCCTGATTCTATCATTGAGCCGCATGTCGTGCCTGATTTAGAGATCTTACCTGATTTATCTTTGGAGCAGCAACCTCTTTGTGTGCTAGATTCGGAGGTTAGACGCCTTCGCAACAAAGAGGTTCCACTCGTGAAGATTCAATGGTCACCGAATCCTAAGGACTGCACTTGGGAGACTAGAGAATCTATCGAGCGCTCTTATCCTGGCTTTCTCCCATCTTCTTCTACGGGTAAGAATTCTCTATTTTGTCTTTATCACTTCTTTTGTGGATTTGACGTTATAGACGACATCTATCTTAAGAAATTGCAGGGACACAATTTTCTTAAGGGGGGAGTCTGTAACAACCCTGAGATTGCAATTACCGAAAGATAAATTAAAATTTTTGATTTTAAGTTGAAAAGGGAGCTAAACAAATTTTTGGGAATTTAAATTTGCAATTTGATTTGCAAATTAAAATATTTTGGGGTTTAAAATGGGGAATTTTTAAATGTGATTATAGGTTTAATTGGCCAAATGAGACTATTACATGGTTTTAATTAAAACTAGGTTGCTACTTAAGATTTTGTTCACATGATAACCTTAGAAAAATAAACTAAGTCCTAAAGGGTTTTAAAACCTCCTAACATGGCCCATTAGCCTATCCACTTCTATATAATATCTTAAACCCATTCCATAAACCATAACCCTCCTCTTCATAATTCCTAAACCTAGATCTAAACATAACTAATGGCCACCCTTTGGTAGAGGATCCACCTCCTTCTCTACATAACTAAACTAGTTTAATCTTTGAAAAAGGTAATGCAATCTCCCTATTATCTAATCCTTCTTAATCCCTATTTTATCTCTACCATCTTGTTGTAATCTTTTTTTGATTTTTTGATTTTGGGTCCTTGAAGTCTCTTGATCTTTTGCTTTGGGGTTGAGGATTTTGGCTTGCTTGATATTGTACACACAAACTACTTGATTCTTTGCTTCTTTGAGGTAATTACTATTGATTAGTGATTATTGCTAGTTGTAATGTTGGTGAAAATTTGATGCCAAAAACTGAAAAAAACACTCCAAAACCATTAAAAATTGCAAAATTAGTTGGCTGGAAAATACTTCAGCCTGAAAACAGGGCAAAACCCAATTCTGAGTGCACCAGGCAGGCCTGGGTTGCACCCAGGCTGCTGCCCAGGTGCAGCAGGGAAGCAGGCTAGCCCGGGTTGGGCTAGCTAGTTGCTGGGTCAAAGTCCCCAGCCCACACGGGCTGGGGCCGGCCACAGACCCCAGCCCGCTTAGGGCTGGGGCGGGCCGCAGGTCCCCAGCCCGCATGGGCTGGGGCGGGTCCCCTGACCCTAGCCCGCAAGGGGCTGGGGCGGAGCCCAAGACCCCAGCCCGTGTGGGCTGGGGCGGCCCCTTTTCCCCAGCCCGCAAGGGGCTGGGGGCGGGGCCCATGACCCCAGCCCACAAGGGGCTGGGGCGGCCCCTTTTTCCCTAGCCCGCAAGGGGCTGGGGCGGGGCCCAAGACCCCAGCCCGTGTGGGCTGGGGCGGCCCACATTCCCTAACCCGCATGGGGCTGGGGCGGGTCCATATCCGCCAGCCCGCGCGGGCTGGGGAGCCAAGTACCCCCAGCCCATGCGCGCTGGGGGCCCACGAAGGAAAGAAAAAAAGATGTAACGCCCCACTCCGAGACCCACTCTAGTAAAGAGTATTACGGAGTAATGCCGTCTACTAGAACGAAGAATAGAGTATAATGGAAGCGACCATGTGTAATCAAGCTATAACTAACTACTGAATACGTCGAATTGGTGGTTTTCTTTTCTCAAGTGGTTCGACATATCCAATAGATATTTATAACGAAACTACAATGGCTAAGGAAAATAGGTTCAGAACAAACATAATACTAAATGATAACATCATCATCACAGAACAGTCACATAACAGTCACAGAACATAGGTACAATATATCGTCAATACAGCTCCAAGTATCAAAAGGTGGGTAAAAAGCCACCGCTCACACATGTGAGTCAAAAATATGTATATAAGAGTCTGAAATAACAGAGTAGCTGAATAGTGGACAAATAAAAGAGCTATCTATCAGCCTAGCAGATAATGTCCAAACGGAAGCACAGAAAGCTAAGTCCAGAGACCTAGCCTGAAACAACTCGGTCTGACCCGAGCGAAAACACTCGGGTCAGGCTAGCTAAACAATCAGTAATAACTGAGATATATATAATAATGCGGTACATAAATAAAATAGTATGTCTCCAAAGAGAAGAGTAATATGGACTACATGAATATAATGACGATCCCTAATCATCAATAAACAGTAAAAATCTCCAAAGAGAATACAAACACCAAAGTGTTTAATAAATAAAATCGCCTCATATTATTGGCGTAGCCAAAGCTATATAAAGTTGCCCATAGGAAATAATCTCAAGGGTGACCAGAGTCAGTAATCAATTCCCAAGCAAAGATCGATGCTCCAAAGAGTAATAGGGATATACTGAAAAGTCAATGAAATCAAACACTGAAAAGCAGTGTCCAGAGATACTGTAAATCCACAAGGTAATCGCACTTACATCGTATGGTTCCATAGAACCAACACCGAATGGCGATACTCGAATGGATATAAAATCATCAGATAATACAAATATTGCACGTGCACCAACCAGAGTCATTGTTGCCAAGTACTGTAGAGTTGTGATCGATCACTCGCACAGATGCGGAACGCGCGAGATGGCGAGATCCTTCCCAGAACGATAAATGCCCAGAGGCACACGCCGAAAAATAAACTGCTCCATAGAGCTGATGTCCAGAGACGGTTTCCCATAGGCGTGGTGACCCAGAGGTCCAATACTGGCCGCCCAGAGGCTAATGTGTCACTAACTTCTTGGAGAGGAACCCGTAAAGTGTTAACAATGAGTCCCATACCCCACGTTCGCACTAAACGGTTTACTAACCAATAGCAAGCTCACACTCCAAACAATAAAAAGTCCACCTCGTATCATCGGTAAACTAGACCCAAAGGTCAAAACGATCAACCGAATAGGTCGGGGATTAACCGGAAAGAAAATACACACGGTTCCATATGCCGGAGATTTCCTAACCGTTTAAGCACCTTTCCACTTCGCTCGACGTGCTAAAAAGTGAGTGTGAGATTTTTATGATAGAAAATAATGGTGCGAAACAGATTTAATTGATTTTGAAATCACTTTAAAACGGCTTTTGAAAACTCTCCTATTATGGAGTAATTAATTTAATAATTAAAATAATACTATATAATAATTTTGAAAGCCATTTTGGAGTGAAAAATCCTTTTAAAATAGTACATAAAACCCGTGTACGAAATCTAGAGACAAATCTCAAAGAAATCGATATAACCAGAAAATCACTGAAAATATTTTAAGTGTTGGAAAATAGTCTAAAACTGACGCGAACCCAAGTTCGAAAAATTATTTGGACCAGCAAACTGAATCCTAATAGCATCAAAATTGGTAGGAACGTAGTCTGACATTCCTACTTCAGAACGCAAAAAGAATTACTCGATTCCGACTTGAAATGAAGTCGCAGCGACGCTTCGAAGTCGGACCCGGAAAAGTGAATACACTGTTTCAGGCTGAGCTTCGGGTCTCTCTTCGACAGCAATTTCGAAGTGTCAAATGAACTCAGATACTAATCAAACTTTCTAGAGATGGAGTTCGGAACTCCAGCTTTCCAACGAGTCTAAAAACGTTGGATTTCGACCAAGGATGTGACGGTGGCGATGTCATAAAGTTTAGTCCCAAAACTGCTAGCAGAAAAAAATGCTTTCATTTTCAAATTTTTTTCCTTCGTGGGCCCCCAGCGCGCATGAGCTGGGGGTACTTGGCTCCCCAGCCTGCGCGGGCTGGGGGATATGGGCCCACCCCCAGCCCGTGCGGGCTGGGGGATATGGACCCGCCCCAGCCCCATTCGGGCTGGGGAATGTGGGCTGCCCCAGCCCACACGGGCTAGGGTCTTGGGCCCCGTCCCAGCCCCTTGCGGGCTGGGGAAAAAGGGGCCGCGCCAGCCCCTTGTGGGCTGGGGTCATGGGCCCTGCCCCAGCCCCTTGCGGGCTGGGGAAAAGGGGCCGCCCCAGCCCACACGGGCTGGGGTCTTGGGCCCCGCCCCAGGCCCTTGCGGGCTGGGAAAAACGGGCCACCCCAGCCCCTTGCGGGCTGGGGTCAGGGGACCCGTCCCAGCCCACGCGAGCTGGGGACCTGCAGCCCGCCCCAGCCCCAAGCGGGCTGGGGTCTGTGGCCGGCCCCAGCCCGTGTGAGCTCGGGACTTTAAACCAGCAACTGGCTAGCCAACCGGGCTAGCCTGCTGCCCTGCTGCACCTGGGCAGTAGCCTGGGTGCAACCCAGGCCTGCCTGGTGCACTCAGAATTGGGTTTTGGCCTGTTTTCAGGCTGAAGCATTTTTCAGCCAACTAATTTTGCAGTTTTTGATGGTTTTGGAGTGTTTTTTTCAGTTTTTGGCATCAAATTTTCACCAACATTACAACTAGCAATAATCACTAATCAATAGTAATTACCTCAAAGAAGCAAATGATCAAGTAGTTTGTGTGCACAATATCAAGCAAGCCAAAATCCTCAACCCCAAAGCAAAAGTTCAAGAGACTTCAAGGACCCAAAATCAAAAAAATCAAAACAAAGATTACAACAAGATGGTAGAGATAAAATAGGGATTAAGAAGGATTAGAGAATAGGGAGATTGCATTACCTTTTTCAAAGATTAAACTAGTTTAGTTATGTAGAGAAGGTGGTGGATCCTCTACCAAACGGAGGCCATTAGTTATGTTTAGATCTAGGTTTAGAAATTATGAAGAGGAGGGTTAGGCTTTATGGAATGGGTTTAAGGTATTATATGGAAGTGGATAGGCTAATGGGCCATGTTGGGAGGTTTTAAAACCCTTTAGGACTTAGTTTATTTTTCTAAGGTTATCATGTGAAAAAAATCCTAAGTAGCAACCTAGTTTTAATTAAAACCATGTAATAGTCTCATTTGGCCAATTAAACCTATAATCACATTTAAAAATTCCCCACTTTAAACCCCAAAATATTTTAATTTGCAAATCAAATTGCAAATTTAAATTCCCAAAAATTTGTTTAGCTCCCTTTTCAACTTAAAATAAATTTTTTAATTTATCTTTCGGTAATTGCAATCTCAGGGTTGTTACAAATGGGCTACACCTCCTACTTGGGTAGGCCATGTTAGGTCATGCACCGCCACAATTGTTTGCTAGCTAATTTGTTAAGGCAAGTCTAGTTAATTCATAAAAGAGTTCTTTTAGAAATGGATGATGTAATCCGAGGAGCCGAGTCCTTTAGAGTCCGCGGAGCTAACTCTATATAGGAAATAGATAAGTAATAAGTCTCCAAAACAAAGCAAGATAGAACACGACTAAACTACAGTGGCAATGTGTTATTAGGCAGTGCATGATTTCCTTAGTATGCATGACGATGAGGACATAATACCGCGTTAGCGATGGGTCCTGATGGGGTGTCTGGTTATAGATATTAACGAGGGTAGTATCCTCGTCCAAAGGGGGACCATGGTACTTATATATTTATATATATGCATATGCAGTTATGGTCTACTTTGGGTAGATGAGGCATATCGTATGCACACTTGGAGATGAGACGACTAAGTAAATTTACAAGACATAATTTATAATGGAAGACAATCGGCATAAACTAGTGTTATATGTAAAATGTAAACTCACCAGTCACCAGAACGTTGTTCTGACCCCTCCTCATTACAAACCCATAGGATATATTTAGAGAGAAATAAGTACTTGTACAAGGCAGGTTCAGTGGAAGGATAGGTTTTCTAATGCATGCTCAGTACATACAAGGACACTGGGTATTGGAAGTGTCAATCTTGGTAGGTATCTATATGTTCTATTATACTTTACTATTTCGATGTGAGTTATACCGATAGTTCGGATATGCGTTTATTTTCTTATTCACTGGATACCAAATCAACTATCCGCACTTGTGGACTTGGGTTTTCAATTTAACGAAAATTCAGGCCTACTGAGGTATCGGTTGTTGCACTATATTATTTACTTTCGTAATTATATCATTTAAATCTATATTACAATAAATAATCCTTTAATTAACTAGTCTTTCCCTTTATGATTATTTTATTTTCGAACATAAAATGACTTAGATAGTGACTCTTCGTCTTTCCCATGCCTACTCTAGCACATACATAGGAGTTCAGTACCTATGTGTCTCTAACAAAACTACTAGTCCATCTACTAATACATAACAAAATTAACCATAATATCATATATATATATATATATATATATATATATGGTTTACAATAGCACAATAATTATTCATGCTAAACTGAGAAAACAACTTTAGATAAATCTTTTGACTTTATCCTTCATATCCCATATATAATCATCCCGAGTGACACTCCATTGAACTAGCATATTCTTCACTTCCTTAATCCGAAGCTCGTTTACATCTCAGTTTATGATCCGAATAGGCTTCTTAACATAAGTCATGTTTGGTTCAACATCCATATCTCCCACTACTTTATGAATCACAACATCATGGCGTTTAAGACGCACTTTCTTAGACATGCTACATGAAATACATTATGGACCCCCAACACAAGCACTTAGCAATTCAACTCTATAAGAAAATTTGTCAACCCTTTATAGTTATGAAAAAGGCCAAAATATCCTGGCACCAACTTTCTGACCTTTACAAACATCATAGTGCCTCTTATCGATGACACTTTAACAAACATATGCCTTTCCTTCTCTCAGTGGCGTAGCCTTTTATCAAGACTGAGCATCTTTTGACCTTTTTTAAATCAATTCAACTTTCTCTGAAGCTTCTCCTACTAGATTCAAACCCAAAACAAGTCAATGTTTAGTCTCGCACCAAATTACTAGTGCTTTACAAAGCCTTCCATACAATGCCTCAAAAGGTGCTATTCCAATAATGGATATGGCTACTGTTATGGTATTATTGCATGAAATTTGCACTAAGTGAAAATGATCTTCCCATAATGCACCTAAGTAATCACAAGCTCTAAGCAAGTACTTAAGCATTTGCTTGACCCTTGCATTCTGAGAATCTATATGTTGATTATAAGCAGTAATCATATACAATTTTGACCCAAAGCACTTTATAGACTCCACCCAAACTCACTAGTGAACAATAGTTCTCGATCATTAACTATACTACTTAGAATCCCATAAAATTTTACTATAGCCTTAAAATATATGTCGACTAGTTCAGCTACCATCCTTGTGGACTTTACTGGAATGAAATGGGTACTCTTGGTCAAGCCATTAACATTGACCCATGTACTTTTGTTCCTTGATTTAATCTTTGGCAAACCATCAACAAAAACCATCAAGACTGAATCCTAGTTCCACACTGGAACCTCCAAAGGCTGCAGAAGTGCAATCAGCTTCTGGTGTTCTGATTTGACATGTTGGCATGTGAAACATCCCTTCACACATTCCCTAACCTCTCACTTCCTCCCTCCTTACCGCTTTGCTTCATATCTTGGTACATCATGGTACCTTTGGAATGAGTAGAAAACGCCAAACAATGACATTTGTCCAAGACCATCTCCCGAAGGTCTTTATTATCCTGAATGTATAGCCTTTCCTTCTTCCAAAGACAACCATTCTTATCAACACTAAAGTCCTATAGCCCTTCAGTCTTAGCACTGCTCTTCAAGCCTGGGATCCTTTTCCCATAGGGCAGATCTTTTGCCTTCCTTTCAACAATCCTCTCAATGAGAATTGGATAAAATTCTAAGCAAGATATCAACTTAGAGTTTTTGCTTGGACTAGCATTTGACCTTAACCGCACAACACAAAACGTTATCGTCCTTAAAACATTCCACTCCTCGACAGTAGACAAAACACAGTTCTATAGCTTTTGGCATAAGATATCAACCATTTTATTTCCTTCCCTAGGGTATACTCTATCACATAATCATGCAATGCCAAAAACTCTAATCATCTTTATTGTCTCATGTTCTTCTCTCTCTAAGGGAATAAATATTTGAAAAACTTATGGTCAATGAACAACTCAAGCCTTTCCCCTAAAAGGCCTAGCCTTTAAATCTTTAACTAAAGTATAATTGCTACTAACCTTAAGTTATGAGTTGGTTACTCAATCTCATTAAGTCTTAACTACCAAGATGCATAAGCTCCAGCCTTTCCCTTTTACATCAACACTGTTCCTAACCCTAGTCCCAAAGCATCTATGTATAATACTATATCCTAGTTCCCTTCTTGTAGTACTAAAATCGAAGCTTCAGTCACCCGAACCTTTAACTCTTAAAATGTAACCCCACATTCCCTCATCTGAATGTATTCGTTTTTCTTTCAGGTAAGTTGGTCAATGGTGTTGATATATTAGAGGAGTTTTTAATGAAATTCCAATTGTATCGGGCCAACCCCAGGAAACTCCTTATCTCAGTAATAGTCCGTGGTCTCTCCCAATCATTCACAACTTTGAGAGCCAATCCCTCTTTTAAAACCATATGTCCCAGAAACCGAATTTCCTTTTCTAGAAATGAAACTAGGAAAATTTCACATTCAACCTGCTATGCTCAAGGTTACCAACACTAATCTAAGATAAACTTCATGAACTTACTCATTCTTAGAATACACTAAGATCATCTATACATACACTAACACAAATCTATTCAACTATTAGTGAAAGACCTGGTTCATCAATTTACACAGAAAGAAAAGCAATAGTTAGCCTAAAGGGCATGATATATCACTTGTGTGAACAATACCTTGTCTTAAATGTAGTCAAAGGAATACTATCTTTAACAACATTCAGCTGATGGAATCCTATATTCAAATATAACTGTGAGAAAACTCTATGCTTACTCAACCAATCAAATATACCATCTATCCTAGGCAATTGTTATCGATTCTTCATTGTCACTTCATTCAACTTCTAATAATCAACACACATCTGAAGTGATCCATCAGACTTCTTCATAAACTGTGACATACCACCTTTTTGGATGCTTTAAGCAAACACACGTGCCAACTCAAACCATACAAAATAGCGGATTATTATTGGGGTGAATAAGTAAAGAAGAGGAAGAAAGAAAAAACAAAATAGAATCTCACAGTGGAATGACAAAATATAATAATCAAATAATAGTTCATGAAGCTGCTTACAAAACATTTGATTATACTGATACAATGCAGAATCAGGGTTACACATACCAGAGAATAACAAATAATAATGCAATGGAACAGTGTGAGGTAGTGGAATAATATTGTAAATAATAATAATAAAATCTTCATCTTCGTCCCCTAGAAATAAGGTCTTCAAATCCTGAAATCCCAGGCGACCAGAGCGAACTTAAAAGACAAAACACTCGAGTCAGAACTAAAAGATCTTATGTACGTTAAATCATCAGTTAATAAATATGAGTGGAACGACGTCAGAGATGTTTTCGGGATTTGACATCTCCTATCCATTGTCTAATATGAGTGTAGTAACTTAATAGATGTTCGGGATTCACATCTCCTAAGGATGCGTTAAACTATTTACTATGTAGTAATACGATGTTATAATATTGTCTAAAGTAAAGTATACTATTTAAAAATAGCGTTAAGGCTTTACATTTTCCACCTTAACACATTTTTGGATGCCAATAGTCTATACAGTACCGTAACTCCCCATAAACTGGAACCGTCAGAGGATACCCCAAAGGTACGACATAAAACAAACTCGTAGAGGGCGCGCTAGGGTAGGTGACACGACACAAGTAGGCAATGTCAGTGTAGATATACAAATTACACTTCCAGACTGTTGGTAACGCATAGCCGCAACTACCGCCCACGTAACAGCCCGCAAATCTGTACCCCTTGAGTCAAAACTATTCTACAACAATCAACTCAAGTTGCACAGAAATACGAACCATTTGGGTTTAAGAAGAAGAGGTAGAAGAAGAGAAATCAAAATCAATAATAGAATCTAACCATCGCAGCGGAATAAAATATAATAGATAGTAAATAATCTTTACTCAAAATCAAATATATCTGTTTACATACATTACATCTTCAGAGTACATCAGTCACAACTTACATCAATAACATACAATGGATACACAATAACTCAACAGCGGAATATATATAAACAAGTATGAAGGTACGTATCGTCAATCCAACTCGTCTCCTGAGCTCCATAGCATCATATCCTATATCCTATAATACTCGGTCTAACCCGAGCATTACAGTTAAATAATACCCTAGTCAGTTTGGAACACCAGCGTGAGAAAATCGCACCCAATTAATTATTAAAGTTTCAAAAATCCTTTGAAAACAAAAGCATCTCGTAAGACCACGCCACAAATAAACATGTCGGGTTTTTACCTTACGATAGCTAAAATAATTTTTATAGAAATCCTCTAATATTATAATAGGGTCTATATACAAATATTTAGAAAATAGCCGAAATTGTTACATTCATTAAATTCCAGCTACTAGCCACAAAGTGGGAAATACAAACAAAACTCGTACAAGGCTCGTAGGGAGAATGGATTTCCAACTAATGACTAGGCACTGGGGTACCACCCGTCACAGTACGGGGCGTAGATCACCGTACCGATGAGTACGCCCGCTCCCCTGCAACACAAGGCCGAGACTACCCCTTACTGGACAGTCCCGAGTGAGATCACCCGGCGGGTGGGATCAGCAACCGCCCACTAAGGCGAAATAATAAGGGACATCTAGACTGGAATGACCTCACCCTGCTTGGGTGCTACCCACCTAGCCTTGCTGCATAACCCTTGATTTTCAGTCATTCCCATTTGATGAGGCTTGAGGATAAGCGTTACCTTTAAGAACAATATCCCTTAGAATGCCTATCGTCCACCTGACGATGTTTCACAAGCATTCATCCATACAAGTCCGTCCCGGGTACGAACGGAACGGAAGGCACTATTCCTACTACATCCATTTTGGAAATATCCTCAGGATTAGTAGCGACTAGCCCTTGCACTTCACTGCTCCATCTTCGAATCCAAAATCGTTTTCACGAAACGTACAAACCAGATCGAAGTGGTTTTCGAGAAATAAATCTCGATCCCGGTCTCTTCGAAACGATCAACGCATTTGGCTAATATTGATAGTCGGTTATTTAACTATCAATTAACATTCACAAACAACCATCCAACAAATAAATAATTTCTAAAATTATTTATTAACCTCAAATTATCTTCACAAGATATAATTCTATTTTCAATCCTTTGAAAACAGTTTCAAAACCATCTTTCTTTTCAGAATAAACTTTCCCAAATATTTCTATCTCCTCGGAAATCACCAAGCACAAAACTAGATTTTAAAATAATTTAAAACATTTTACTTTGAAATATATTCTTTTAAAACATTTAAATTAAAACTACTTCAATAATTAATTAAAAATACCATACTATATTAATATTTGAAAATAAGGTTACTTAATAAAATATACAACTAGATTTACACTTTTAAAACAAATACTAAATCACTCTTCAAATATTTATTGCTATAATAGATTAAAAGGAAATACTTACTTTAGAAATTAAATATTATAAATAATAAATTTTACAATACTTGCTTTCTACAAAAACAACTTTAATCCATCAAATTAATTTTTAAAGATTTTTTTTTTAAAACATGTACTTGGCTAACCAGAGAAGATCCCGACTCCAATCACCTAAATCAATTTTCCCAAATTGATTTCCAATTTATTTTATTTGAAATAAATTTCTTTAATTACTTAATTCACTCCAAAATTCATTAAGTATATACTTAATTATTGTTGTTGTTATTATTATTATTTTCCATTTGATTTTAAAACTTTTAACTGAAATATACAAATTCCATATTTTTCCCAACTTTTCCCTTTATTCTTTCAATAATTTAAATCTTAGCTTTTAAATAAATGTTTTGTTCTTTTAAATAATAACACTAAATTTTTAAATTCATTAACTTCCTGTTTACTCAAATTTTCCCGTTCATCCTCAGGATTCACTTATTAGAATTTTAAAGTTGCTTTATTTCTTTTCCAAGTCATTCGTAAATTTATTCTATAATTATTTTACTTGCAATTTCACTTCTTTCATTTTCATTCAAAAATCAAATTTGTATTTTTGGTAATTCATTATTCTCAATTATATCATCCAAACCATAGCATTCAATACTTCCACTTAATGCATCATAGAATATCCAATAACCAGAGCAGAGGATATTAAATAATTTAATAAAAGTTGAGGGGTCCAGTTGGATCCCTCCAACCTGTTTTCCCTGCATCCACAGATGTTAGAACAATAATACACCAATTTCAAAATATATTATACTATAGTATATCAATCAACTCAACCATTCAACAATTATTTTAATTTAATCATTTAAATTTAAATTTATACTGAGTGAGATTAACTCACCTTTATTCCTATTTTGCAACCCACTTCAATTTCATCTCAGTTTCCCGACCTCTGGCCTTGTATAAACAATTATATGGTTTTATTAATATCCGAACTAATCGAGCAATTATTTACCGTTTTAAATACATTTAATTAGCCGATAATTAAATTAAACTAATGATTTAATTTTTAAACTAAATTTTCCCTTTTAAAGATCGTTTAGTAACTAAGATAATTAATAAGTTAGTTAAACCATTTCTCTTCTTTTTTTTTCTTTTTTTACCAATCTTTATCTATATAAATAAATTTCTGTATATATAAAAACTTGCATCTATACTTTACTGCAAATTCAAATATTCCTCTAACATTTGGTAAAAACGTACGGCTATAGTAATAACACAAAGGAATCGTTATTCCTTATTTCCAATATATATATATATCTTCTGCTAACCTAAAAAAAATATTTAGAATAAAGAGTAAATTTGTAAACTGAAAAAAAAAACAACAATACCTTACTGCCTTTAGCCCTCACGACCCCCAACCTGACATGCGAAACGGAGCTCAATTCCAGCTTCAACACCTGCAACCCGACCTTCCCACGCGACAAGAGCTACTCGCGTTCGCAACCACACGCGTACGCGTTTCAGGTCCCATCGCATTGTGATGCAGCCAGGCTCGAGTCCAAGCCTTCACTTCCAGAAGCGGCGCTGCCGCTTCACCGACACCTTCCAGAATCGCTCGCAACTCGATTGGGCTTCGAGATCTCACAAAACTCGAACGAGCCCTAAACACAAAATCCCTTCCACCTGAATCGATCACCAAATCGAAACTCCGTACGCGAGTGCGCATGCGAGCCTCAATTCAATGTCGCCCCTCTCAAATTTTTTTTCGATTTGGTTTCTAACGAATTCGGTTTTGAAACTTAAAGGGTTTCGCCTATTCCCCTCTTTTATATTTTTTTTTTAAAACGATGAGGCTTGAGACAGAAGAAAGAGAAACACGTTATAACCTTCGTTCATTAGCTTACGAATAATGCCATCTCCCTTTTATTTTTATTTTTTTTA
Organism: Allium cepa; assembly: GCA_030765085.1. NCBI lineage: Eukaryota > Viridiplantae > Streptophyta > Magnoliopsida > Asparagales > Amaryllidaceae > Allium > Allium cepa. The sequence continues at coordinate 597,603,430 of CM060928.1, forward strand.
TTTTTTACTAAGTGGATTTAGGGTTTGAGAAGAAGAGAAGGGGTTCGGCCCCTATTCTGTTGCTCTTCCTTTTTTTTATACGCGGCTTACAGCTTCCACTCGAAGCTTCTTTCTTTATTTATCTATTTATTATATTCTTATTATTATTATTTTATTTCTAGTCTAGTTCAAGCATTATGATTTGATTGAACGGCTTAAAATTGGAAAAGTATGTGATTAAATGACAGTAAGATGACTTATAGAGGAAGCTTGATTAATTAAATTAAATTAAATTAAATTAAATTAGATTCTTATCAACCAAATTTTCACGCGTTTATATATCGTACACTCACATACTAACTCTGATTAATACGAAATTCGAAATCCAATAAAAATTCAATATTACGGACCCAATGGAACTGGTTTCGTCAAATTCTAAAAAGGTACCTCGGAAGGCTATTTTAAATTCAATTTAAACGATATAAATTTTAAAACTTGACAAACCATTTTTAATTTTGATTTCATCACTTCTATTCTCTTCAGTATTATCAATATAAACTCTACAAGCCTTCAAATTATTTTTAATAGGCTTATAATTCCAGATTCAGTAACTTACCCAACTTCAAATTATTTAATTCAACAATTTAATTGTCAAATAAATTATAATATTTTTAATTTAAGTTCATAATTAACTTTTAAATATTTAAAATCAATTAAATATTCCAGTTACAAATGCTTAAAAATTCCGGTTCGTCACATTCCTCCCCCCTTAAAAGAATTTCGTCCCCGAAATTACTAACTAGGAAGAATGCCCAAAACCCGTTACTTTCCCCAAAACCAAACAGTTTCTAACAATTCAACATCTTACCAACTATCTTTTTATAAAAGATCCATTATTATTCTTATTAACTTCCAAATCTTTCCCTAGTTCCAAACCATACCATTTGTTTAACCATTCAAGTTTCAATTTAAAACCAAATTTTGAATTATCGAAATTTTCTCAAAAATTTTCTAACTCCCTAAATTTCCAAAAAAATTTGCCAGCGTCTCCTTTGCGCGGCTAGCTCGGTACAACTACAAAATCGCTCCACGGCCTCCCAAATCCAAAAAGAAAACAAAAAGCCAAGTGGCTCAATCCAATTCCAAATCCCAATCAAATTTCATACCAAATTTAAATACATTCCTTTTGTCGGGCAATTCAAATTTTATCTTTTGATATCAAACCCAATTTTCTTTTTCCTTTATAATACCTGCATACATGCTTAACACAAATATCCAACACAATATTCCAAAACATTTTATCGACTTCCTCACAAAATGTCAACATCTATTCATTCCACTATTGACTTAAATTACATTGGTAGTATCAATTTCCATTTAAGACTTCACCATTCCTTCTTAAATTTAGTTTAAGCATTTGATATGCTTCTTATATTTATTTTCATCTTCCACTTTAGTTTATATCCATTTCTATTCAAATTGATTCTTCCATTTTCATATGAATTCAATTTATTTTTAACTCTAAATGCATAAATTTTATTTGTCATTTATTACTAATTCATATCATTACTTTAATTAGTTTCATTTACTAATTATATTTCAATTTCCAGTTTGAAATCGTTTTGTCGTTAACAAAAATTCTCCAAAAATTTTCAAAAATTTTCTAACTCCCAAAATTTCTGAAAATTTTTGGCAGAGTCCCCTTTGTACGGAGGAGCTTTTGCAATTTGACAAAAGAGATAAATATATATACATCGACCCACACGGTCGGAAAAAACAAAAACAGTTCATATTTCCTACTTTTATTGCGTAGGCGTACCTTATTTAGCATTTTAAGCAAGCAGCTTATTTATCTAGCAATTAATGAAACAAAATCCTGCCACACGGCTTCCCAGGTACCTATACTTACTCAATTTAAACATGTAAGTACCAAATATATGCAGTTTAACTATATTTCACTTAGTCGCAATGGTTAAAACATATGAATTCTAAAGAAATGCACGTCCAACATTTTCCGTAAGCAATTTTTACAACTTTCATACTAATTCAATTGTTTGAATTCATTTATAAACCATTTCCACTCAAATTTGAATGGTTTAAAACTTAATCGCTTACATTTAATTTATTTTTAAGCAAACTCAATTCATATTTAATTCCATTGCTTCCAAAATCAATTTATTTCACTCCTATTAATTCATAGAATTTTAATTACCTCCATTTACATCCAATGATATTTATTCTATGCAAATTTGACAAGATCTATGTGAACAAACAATATTTATGTTTTATAACAAATTTAAATGCTCGATTTATACTTAATTCTATTTTATTTTCAAATTTATTCACAATCTATATATTCTCATTTTCCTTGCATTTGAAATTTGAATACCATTCACTTTGCATCTCATTTTATTATCCAACTGGTTCATTTAAAAACATTTACAACCTAGGTTCATCTTGATTGCCACTTAAATTTCCCTTTTATTTTAATCCATTCACACTCATTTATTTAGCCCGACACATTCCATTTAAATTTCATTTACAATCCATTTATTTACATTTCATTCCATGTTAGTTTATTCCAACTATTTTATTTAGCTCAGAAACAATCCAAGCTATTTCATTCCATAACCATTTCTCAACTTATTTAAACCAAATTTCTTTTGATATTTATTTATTCCGTCATTTATTTATTCAATATAATTAGTTTATCCACATTCACTTATACCATTCCAATAAACTCAAAACATTCTATTTTCCTTATGGTCTCCAGTTATTTCAATTAAAATTTATTCTTACTTGATTTAAATCCAATCCACTATTATTAAACTTAATTTTAAGTTGAATGCAATTCAACTCATTTCCATTTTTTTAGCTTATGTTTATTCACTCCAATTTTATACTTAAGCCCATTTTATTTTCAAGTAAATCTCCTTTTTTTTCTCTATTCTTAAGCTCATTTCCTTTTTGCAAATAAATTTCTCTTTTCAATTTAATTTGATTCTATCTCAATCCAATCTCATTTCAAACTACAAATTTATTTGATTAGTTATTATAAAATTTAACTTTCCATATTTAACCCATTCAATTTATTTCCTGGCTATTTCCAAGTTATCTTCACTTATGGATTTGATTTGCACATTCAAATCATTGCTATTTTAATCCATTTACATTTTTATCCGATACACTTCAATTATATTTAATTTGTTAACACCTCAAGCTAAATTTTCAATTTAATAACTCTAGTTCTGATTCTATTATTCACTTCCAATTTACCATCCAATTTATTAACTCACAATTTAGCTTCATTCTCAATTATTTTCACTTCATCAACAATTTGAATCAATTTTTATTTATAACTTGAGTTTATTTCCAACTTCATCATAAACTCACAATTTAATTTCCTTAACTAATTTATTATCTAATTAGTTCTTCCCTTATTTATAATCCAACACTTGAATTTTTATTCCAAATATCACTTCATTCTATTTCCTTAAGTTCAATATACTTTATAATTCATGTTTGGATTTCTTTTCATTTTCCAATTCATCAAAATATTAAATCTGGGCTTTGTATTCCATTTTAAATTTTATAAGTCACAACTTATATTTCATACAATCACACCCATTCTAGGCTTGAATATATTCATCTTTTATTTTTAACTCAAGCCTGCTATTTATTTATAGCCCAAGCATAATTTATTTCTATGGATTTTTAATTCTCTTATAAGTTATTCTGATTTATTATTTCAATTCCCATTTCTTATCCAATTTACTTGTCATTTATCCAGGTAAGAATTTAATTCCATTCATTAATTCAATTGAATTCTCCTCCCAATTCAATTTTATTTTAACTCAATTTTATTTAATTCAATTCGATTCCAACTTGATTCGAATACAACTGGATACTATTTTCAACTTATTCAATTTATTCCAATCCAGTTAAATTTTTATTTCCCAATCCAAGTTAATTTCATTTCAAACTTTTCCCTTTAAATTTAAATTCCAACATTCAAAACTTATATTCCTTTCTTGATTTAAAAATCATCTCAATTTACAAGCTTACAATCCATCTCGTCAGGAATTTAAAAACACCGGCTTTTGGTTTCAAATTATTTTTGAAATTTTCAACATCTCAAATCACATTTCTCAAAAGTTAAACCAATCCTGTTTTATTCCCAACAAATTTCTTTTGAGACTTTCAAAAATAACTAGCTTTTCTGAACAAATAAATTTGGTAGCAATTCATCACTTAGAAACTCGAACATGAACATCGATGATGCTGCAGTCATCACCGAAGTTATTTTCCAATGACTGAAGCGAATTCAATGCCATCTCCGTTCCAAAACCCATTTTTAAACAAATTTCCTTTCATAAATAACCCAAAAACAACCATAATACTATTTACCTCCAAAATACTTCCAAAATCTCTGGGGTTTTAAAGTTTTCAAATTCTATTTTACTTCAAATTTTAACTAAAATGCATTTGTATAGTTTATGCTTATACAAATTCCCAATTAATTATATTTCAATTTATAATTTACATTTTTAATTCATATTTATAAATTCAATGTTATAATGAATTTATTCCCTTAGATTTTAGTTATATTTCAATTTCTAGTTAAATTTTCACTTAACAATGATAATACTTTAATATTATCATTCCTAACATCCAAGCAACCATATATTAGCTAAAATAGTTTATATAAAAAAAACTTTTATCTCTATCAAAATATATTTTGGGTAAAATTATTTCATTTACCCACATTTTAAAACAATACTGTGTCAATTGCTCTATTCAAGTGTTTAGAAACCCCTTCGATACAGTTGCGCAGACTGTGTCGACGAAAGTTCATATGCCACTCAATAAATCAATCAACACAATATTAAAACAATTTATATTCACTAACAAATACGCGCTTATATCTATTAATACGCTCAAACTCATTATAGAGTACCATAAACTCTATTTTAAATGAGTAATTCCCACCAGAGCCAAGGTTATCTCCAACCTAAGCTCTGATACCAAGTGTAACAGCCCGCAAATCCGTACCCCTTGAGTCAACACTATTCTACAACAATCAACTCAAGTTGCACAGAAATATGAACCATTTGGGTTTAAGAAGAAGAGGTAGAAGAAGAGAAATCAAAATCAACAACAGAATCTAACCAACGCAGCGGAATAAAATATAATAGATAGTAAATAATCTTTACTCAAAATCAAATATATCTGTTTACAAACATTACATCTTCAGAGTACATCAGTCACAGCTTACATCAATAACATACGATGGATACACAATAACTCAACAACGGAATATATATAAACAAGTACGAAGGTACGTATTGTCAATCCAGCTCGTCTCCTGAGCTCCATAGCATCATATCCTGTATCCTATAATACTCGGTCTAACCCGAGCATTACAGTTAAATAATACCCGAGTCAGTCTGGAATACCAGCGTGAGAAAATCACACCCAATTGATTATTAAAGTTTCAAAAATCCTTTGAAAACAAAAGCATCTCGTAAGACCACGCCACAAATAAACATATCGGGTTTTTACCTTACGATAGCTAAAACAATTTTTATAGAAATCCTCTGATATTATAATAGCGTCTATATACAAATACTTAGAAAATATCCGAAATTGTTACATTCATTAAATTCCAGCTACTAGCCACAAAGTGGGTAATACAAACAAAACTCGTACAAGGCTCGTAGGAAGAATGGATTTCCAATTAATGACTGGGCACTGGGTACCACCTGTCACAGTACGGGGGCTAGATCACCGTACCGAGGAGTACGCCCGCTCCCCTGCAACACAAGGCCGGGACTACCCCTTAGCGGATAGTCCCGAGTGAGATCACCCCGCGGTTGGGATCAGCAACCGCCCACTAAGCCGAAATAATAAGGGACATCTAGACTGGAATGACCTCACCCTGCTTGGGTGCTACCCACCTAGCCTTGCTGCATAACCCCTGATTTTCAGTCATTCCCATTTGATGAGGCTTGAGGATAAGCGTTACCTTTAAGAACAATATCCCTTAGAATGCCCGTCGTCCACCTGGCGATGTTTCGCAAGCATTCATCCATACAAGTCCGTCCCGGGTTCGAACGGAACTGAAGGCACTATTTCTACTACATCCATTTTGGAAATATCCTCAGAATTAGTAGCGACTAGCCCTTGCACTTCACTGCTCCATCTTTGAATCCAAAATCATTTTCACGAAACGTACAAACCGGATCGAAGTGGTTTTCGAGAAATAAATCTCGATCCCGGTCTCTTCGAAATGATCAACGCATTTGGCCAATATTGATAGTCGGTTATTTAACTATTGTTATCCCGCCTTTTTCTGCAAGGCCGTGATATCAAAAGATCGACCGAGAGAAGCAAGATAGCCCGTCTCAAAGATTGGTCAACTCAACATCTCAACAAAGCAAGTTCTGTTGAATGTTTTTTCATCCAAGATCCCCTACGGAGGAGGGTCCAGGGGGGTTGCCAACCCCCCAAGGTGGGGGTGCGGGGGCAACGCCACCGCGACGGTGTTCGACTTGACCGGTCAGGTCGCAGGGGTCCAGGGGGCAGCGCCCCCGGCGGGGTGCGGGGCAGCGCCCCGTCCAAAACGGTATACGACTTAAAGAATGAAGCGACCTATCTTCTACTCGAGGCTAGCGCCTACAACCTAAGAAGAACTCGCGACCTAAGACGTGACCAAGTTAAGCGACCTAGCGGCTTAATACGTGGAGCGACCTAAGCTGGACCAAGGGTCAACGACTTAACGGGTTAACCTATCAGCGACTTAAGGCATAAAGCGGCTCAACCGACTTAACGAGCTAACAGGAGAAGCGGCTCAACGACCTAAGGCTAAACGAGTTAGCAACTGACCAGAAGGTCCGACCTAACAGAGTCCACGACTTAAAGGAGTCCACGGCCTAACGACTTAAGTATGTGGCACGACCTACGACTTATCTTAGGTCGTCCACACGACCTAACTCCTTAAGTCGTCCCTGTCGACCTAACTCCTTAAGTCGTCCCTGCCGACCTAACTCCGATTTCACCTATAAATACTCCATCAACTCCACATTCGGGGGGGACTTTTTCTGGATTTCAAGGCGCCTACACTCTGCTGATTTCTGGACTTTCCGAGTACCTCAACCATCGAAGATTCTTCATCAAGAGATCTACTTCATCCAAGAGAGATTCGAAGAGCAATTCACCATCAACGTTCTAACTTCTTTCTCCGTTCATGTTGTAATTGTAAGATCGTGTTGTAAAGGTGCTGTAATCGAGAGATCGTGCTGTAAAAGTGTTGTAATCTTGTAAAAGCGTGTACAAAGAAGATAATGAAGAATGTAAAGTGAATGTAGGCTTACTAGAAGCTGAACCACTATAAAAATCTCTGTCTCTTTTACTTTTCTACGACTCTTCTTTTTACTTTGTTTCCCGTATAAACGGGTGGTGCTTTCATTTCATCACGAGATACACCGGGTGTTAGCGTTAAAGCTATTTTTACCTTTAACAACTATCAATTAACATTCACAAACAACCATCCAACAAATAAATAATTGCTCAAATTATTTATTAACCTCAAATTATCTTCAAAAGATATAATTCTATTTTCAATCCTTTGAAAATAGTTTCAAAACCATCTTTCTTTTCAGAATAAACTTTCCCAAATATTTCTATCTCCTCGGAAATCACCAAGCACAAAACTAGATTTTAAAATAATATAAAACACTTTACTTTGAAATATATTCTTTTAAAACATTTAAATTAAAACTACTTCAATAATTTATTAAAAATACCATACTATATGAATATTTGAAAATAAGGTTACTTAATAAAATATACAACTAGATTTACACTTTTAAAACAAATACTAAATCACTCTTTAAATATTTATTGCTATAATAGATTAAAAGGAAATACTTACTTTAGAAATTAAATATTAGAAATAATAAATTTTACTTGCTTTCTACAAAAACAACTTTAGTCCATCAAATTAATTTTTAAAGATTTTTTTTTTAAAACATGTACTTGGCTAACGAGAGAAAATCCCGACTCCATTCACCTAAATCAATTTCCCCAAATTGATTTCCAATATTTGAAATAAATTTCTTTAATTACTTAATTCACTTAAAAATTCATTAAGTATATACTTAATTATTGTTGTTATTATTATTATTATTATTATTTTCCATTTGATTTTAAAATTTTTAACTTATATATACAAATTCCAGATTTTTCCCAACTTTTCCCTTTATTCTTTCAATAATTTAAACCTTAGCTTTTAAATAAATGTTTTGTTCTTTTATATAATAACACTAAATTTTAAAATTCATCAACTTCCTGTTTACTCAAATTTTCCCTTTCATCCTCAGGATTCACTTATTAGAATTTTAAAGTTACTTTATTTCTTTTCCCAAGTCATTCTTAAATTTATTCTATAATTATTTTATTTGCAATTTCACTTCTTTCATTTTCATTCAAAAATCAAATTTATATTTTTGGTAATTCATTATTCTCAATTATATCATCCAAACCATAGCATTCAATACTTCCACTTAATGCATCATAGAATATCCAATAACCAGAGCAGAGGATATTAAATAATTTAATAAAAGTTGAGGGGTCCAGTTGGATCCCTCCAACCTGTTTTCCCTGCATCCACAGATGTTAGCACAATAATACACCAATTTCAAAATATATTATACTATAGCATATCAATCCACTCAACCATTCAACAATTATTTAAATTTAATCATTTAAATTTAAATTTATACTGAGTGAGATTAACTCACCTTTATTCCTGTTTTGCAACCCACTTCAGTTTCATCTCAGTTTCCCGACCTCTGACCTTGTATAAACAATTATATGGTTTTATTAATATCCGAACTAATAGAGCAATTATTTACCGTTTTAAATACATTTAATTAGCCGATAATTAAAATAAACTAATGATTTAATTTTTAAACTAAATTTTCCCTTTTAAAGATCGTTTAGTAACTAAGATAATTAATAAGTTAGTTAAACCATTTCTCTTCTTTTTTTTTCTTTTTTTTACCAATCTTTATCTATATAAACAAATTTCTGTATATATAAAAACTTGCATCTATACTTTACTGCAAATTCAAATATTCCTCTAACATTTGGTAAAAACGTACGGCTAAAGTAATAACACAAAGGAAACGTTATTCCTTATTTCCAATATATATATATATATATATATTTTTTCTGCTAACCTAAAAAAATTATTTAGAATAAAGAGTAAATTTGTAAATTGAAAAAAAAACAATACCTTACTGCCTTTAGCCTTCACGACCCCCAACCTGACACGCGAAACCGAGCTCAATTCCAGCTTCAACACCTGCAACTCGACCTTCCCACGCGACAAGAGCTACTCGTGTTCGCCACCACACGCGTACGCGTTTCAGGTCCCATCGCATCGTGATGCAGCAAGGCTCGAGTCTGAGCCTTCACTTCCAAGCGCGGCGCTGCCGCTTCACCGGCACCTTCAAGAATCGATCGCAACTCGATTGGGCTTCGAAATCTCACAAAACTCGAACGAGCCCTAACCACAAAATCCCTTCCACCTAAATCGATCACCAAATCGAAACTCCGTACGCGAGCGCGCATGCGAGCCTCAATTCAATGTCGCCCCTCTCTAATTTTTTTTCGATTTGGTTTCTAACGAATTCGGTTTTGAAACTTAAAGGGTTTCGCCTATTCCCCTCTTTTATAATTTTTTTTATAAAACGATGATGCTTGAGACAGAAGAAAGATAAACACGTTATAACCTTCGTTCGTTAGCTTACGAATAACGCCATCTCCCTTTTATTTATTATTTTTTTTACTTTTTACTGAGTGGATTTAGGGTTTGAGAAGAAGAGAAGGGGTTCGACCCTTATTCTGTTGCTCTTCCTTTCTTTTTCTTTTTTTATTTTATACGCGGCTTACAGCTTCCACTCGAAGCCTCTTTCTTTATTTATCTATTTATTATATTCTTATTATTATTATTTTATTTCTTATCTACTTCAAGCATTATGATTTGATTGAACGGCTTAAAATTGGAAAAGTATGTGATTAAATGACAGTAAGATGGCGTATAGAGGAAGCTTGATTAATTAAATTAAATTAAATTAAATTAGATTCTTATCAACTAAATTTTCACGCATTTATATATCGTACACTCACATACTAACTCTGATTAATACGAAATTCGAAATTCGATAAAAATTCAATATTACGGACCCAATGGAACTGGTTTCGTCAAATTCTGAGACGATACCTCGGAAGGCTATTTTAAATTCAATTTAAACTATATAAATTTTAAAACTTGACAAACCATTTTTAAATTTGATTTCATCACTTCTATTCTCTTCAGTATTATCAATATAAATTCTACAAGCCTTCAAATTATTTTTAATAGGCTTATAATTCCAGATTCAGTAACTTAACCAACTTCAAATTATTTAATTCAACAATTTAATTGTCAAATAAATTATAATATTTGTAATTTAAGTTCATAATTAACTTTTAAATATTTAAAATCAATTAAATATTCCGGTTACAAATGCTTAAAAATTCCGGGTCGTCACAGCCCAACTCAAAACACACTCTCGAGTAAAAATCGAAGGGTGGCCACCAAATAAATCAAAATTTAGAATACAGTATCGATGAAGTGTGCCCGATCGGAGGATCTACCTCACTAGGCCCGTCAATTGCTCTTGTTTTAGCCACCTTATGCTAACTCACGGGAATTAGGTGCACGTAAACATACCTTTAGGATCGTTTCCATCATTCTACTTCATTCTAGAATCTCCACCGCGTACACAGTTGTCAAAGTGGTTTTTGGTATTGGCAGAGAATATGACAACATTCGATCCCAGTCTCTTTGACAACCAATCGCTTATTACACAACGGATGGTTCTTGTACATTTCCAAAATCATTTCATAATTGATATCAAAATATCATATTCAATTCAAACAATATCACTTTCGTAATCATTACTTACTTTCGAAATCATATTCGCCTTTGAAATCGTAGGTCGATAATTATATTTCCTTTCAAAGTCAAATTCACAATTTATATCAAAATATCGTGTTCTCAATGCTTTAGCACTTTCAAATTATATTTTCTTCTAAAAATCATATTTCCAAAACAGATTACGTCCTTGCTTCAAAATCATCATTTTGATTTATTATAACATTCAAAATTCCAACGTAGGTTATGAAATCATTAACCATATTCATTTTAAAATTGAGAAATTTGGATATAAACCCATCCATTTTACTTGGTTTGGAATTTGGAAGAAAATAGTTTTAAATAGTCATAAATAATTAATATAATTTAAAATAGAATAAATAGCTTTAAAATAGATTAACTAGATTAAAATAAATTAAAATAGTCTAATTAGTTTAAAATAAATTAAATTGGTCTAAAAAAGATTAAAATAATTCATACAGTTAATATTAGTTAAATAGTTCAATAAATTTGAAAATCTTAATAATTAGAAATTTTAAAACAGTATATTTTCTAAAATAGTTTATATTAAAATATGAGTTTGAAATTAATATCAAATTAAACTATTCAATTCATTTCAACATATTTGGACCATTTCAAATATCTAAATCGACAAACCAAATTCCAATAAACTATCGAATTTCATACTGTTTCAATCCATGTTTGAAATATCAATATGGATTACTCCAATTTTAAAATATTTCCAGGTTATTTTCAAACAAATTCAATAACTCAATTTCGATAGAATTCCATTTATACATAAAAGTTTAACTTTAAACTTTCGATTTAATTTCTCAAAGAAATTCCTTCTTAAACCAATTCGCATTTCAACACAAAACTTGTTTTTTCTATAGTATTTCAATTTATATAAATCAAATTTTATTTCAAAACATCAATTGATTGCATTCAAAATTTTAAGGATTTTAAAATCATTTAATTTAACCAATCCGGTGTCCGTACATAATATTGTATCCTAGGGCCAAGTGATACAGATATTTATCATTTCAATCCGTACTTTAACATATTACGGTTACATATCATTTCAAACCGCAATCCCAAATTAATAATAAAATCCATAATGAAATTGAAGTTTGTAACGATATAAAATACAACATCCGTTCAGCCAATATCAACAATCAACATCCATCACAACCATCATTCAAAACAATCAATATCAATATAGAACTGATAATCGATAACAGGTATTTAACCAGCAATTTATATGCAATAATAAATTAAATAACGACTTAATTCAAATAAATTAACTGAGATGATGATTAAAATTTACCAAACAATCATAAATAAATTTCTAATCACATCATAAATTAAATTTAACAAACATAAGAAATTTTAGAAGTTGAGAGTGGGTTAAAACACTTACCTTTGGATTTAAATTGAATTTAGATCCAATTAAACCAAAAATTTAAACATTCTTAGAATCCATCCAAGCCCACGTTACATTGTCTGAATTTTCGATACGATCCTAATGGAAGAAACCATGCATAAATCCGACCTCGTATGAGGAAGTTACGATCGTTAGAGCATTCGAAAAGAAATAAAAAAAGAAATGCATACCCACATCACCACTCTCACCACTGTCATAGCATACGTCCACACATTCTCTCCTAGGTTCAAAGATCCCCAACCGCCATGAGATCGATCGTTTGACAAAAAAACACGCTGCCCCAAAGCCTTCCACCGTGATCTGACTGCGTCGCTGGAATCCCCATCATGAGTCGTCCATCCCACTGCCAACGGTTTCGTATTTGGTCGTGCCTAACCAAGTCGTGGTCGCCAATGTCAAATGCTAATCGTGGCAATTTCCGACCACCTGAGCATGAACGAGCCGCACCAATGGGTGTTGCTCGTCGTCACCTTCCAATTGCCACCTCCCGATCGTCATGTCATCGCGAATCAGCCGTTGGATCAAAACTCGAGCCCATGGACGGCTAAGGTTCAACTTGAATTTTTAGAAAAACAATGTATCGAATTGAAAAACGAATTTCAGATCGAAGATATGCTCGTTGAGAGATTCAAAATGATATAAAATTTGATACAGTTTGGAGGAGTTTAATTTTGGAATTTAATTTGGAGTTGAAATTGCATTTGAATTTAGGGTTTTGCTTGTCTGCCATTGGAATAGGGAATTAAGAAGGAGATGAACATACAGACAAATGAGTATGAGGAGTGACTAGGTTTATAACGAGATATTTATAGGTAGGTTAGAAACTAGAAATAACGGATCGGATTTGATTTGGGTTGGAACGATAAACGACCCAAAAAGCCCATTCTGCTTCCAGAACGAAAATGGTTCAACTCATATTTCAAAACTGATGTTTTCAAATATTTTAAATTCAATGGAACATGTTTCAAGTCCTAATTCCATCGTATGAAGAAGTTATGCTAAAATAAATTTATTTCAAATTGATTTCAATTAAATTGATTTTTAGGCATTTCGTGCCCATACGATTAAACGACAGGTCCGATCGTTACCAAACTTAAAATCCTAAAATGATTCAATGTTACGGATTCGATGAAACTAGTTTCATCGAAATCCAAGTCAGTGGCCAAAATGGCTATTTTCACGTTAATTAAATAAATCAATATTAAATTAATTAAATCAAATTTTCAATTTCAATTCCATAATTACCAAATTTTATCATTTTTGATTTCTTAAACAACTACAATACTTTAAGCAATTTAGATATCAATTCGAGGTTAATTAATTTACCAATTACAATATTAAATTTCACTTTGAGTAATTTCATAAATTAAAATAAGAATTCCAAAAATTTTTCAATCCTGTTATTAAATCAATTATCATCTTATGGATATAATTACCATTAGTATATATCTTACCTATAATTTCCAAATTCATCTCAATTTCAATTAACACGGTATTTAATTTCATTTGCTTACAATAAATCCATTTATTGTAAATTGAATTCCAATTATTTATAATTAATTCCAATTAATTGATTTGATTCAATTCCAATCTTCTTATTAAGTCCATTATACTGTATAAACCAAGTTAACCTTTGTTTTACCTTCATTACCTTACTACGCTTAATTTAAAAACTTCTAAACATTGTATTACATTTCATATTAATGTAACATTTATTTATATTTATTAAAAATTGATTTCCAACTTCAATTTAAGTAATTAAATAAATAGGCAACTTATAGCAATCGTTACCATAACTTTTAATTACCCTTATGAATTCATTATTCACAAACAAATGTTACAATACTTATATAACCCAAATTTTATTCAATGGTCATTCATTTCATACTATATCATTTATCAATTTAATGTTTTCTTTTGTTTTCTTATACCAATTTATAACAGTATAACAATTTACATTATTTCAATTAACTGTAATTTCATTCAGATTATTAATTATCAACTTTAATTATCATTTGTTACTTCATTTCAGTATTCATTTCATTATTAAATTACAGATTTTTTTTTGTTTCTATCAAATTTAATTAACAAAATCTTATTAAATTAAAAATTTAAATCATCGAAAATTTACGGGTCGTTACACAAACACCGTAAAAACTCCCCATAATGGTGAACTACTAGATCTAAGGAAACTCTGATGCTCAAGTACCACTAGTTGCTTCTTTAACACTTCCATCTCCTTAGGTAGCATTCTACTAGGTGATTGACAGGTTATATCCTAGTACTAAATCAATGCGAAACTCTATCGCACTTCTTAAAGGTAATCCCAATTTCACTTTGAAGACATCAACATATTCTCAAACCATAAAAACTCTATCAATCTCCTCATCCAGGCTTTACATCGCACATAACATAACCCCGGACCTTCCCTTCATCTTATCCAAAGATATTGAGACTATGTCCACTCCTACCGAGTTCCGTAGAGCAATGACACCGTCGAGACGATAAATTCTGACATCATTCTATATTAACCAATACATACCCAAAATCACTTCATAACCCTCGAAGTTCAAAACAAATGGGTCACAAGGAAACAAATGGTCACATAGAATAAACTTGTAATTAGTGCAGCTTAACCTGATATTGGCATAACCGCCAATTGAATTAACCAAACACAAAGAAGTAACTAAGTAGGCAACATCTAACCCTACTCTATCAACCACATCCTTAGAATTGAAAGAACGCGTGACTCAAGTTTCAAATAGAACTCTTACTTAAAAACTAGAAATTGTAAACATACCTCCAAGTACTACTCCCTTTCCTTTCTTACAACTATTGCTGAGGATGGCGCCTCCAATGCAAGCAACATTATTAGCTTAAGCTCCATACAATTCTTCTTCTTGTCACCCAACTTTTCACAACAGATACACTTTACTTTGGCTATCAGCTTCCTGTGGACCCTTCTATGCATAGTGCCTTTTTTCCCATAGTTGTAACAAGTGATGTCTAAAATATCGTTTAGGTTGCTCTCATTTTGAGCCTTTGCACTCGACCGCTGTCCATTTTTCCCATATGATAAGGTGCAAACCTCTTCTTATTTTCCACTTTCATTTTCACCTCCACTCTTCTCTCCTCCATGTACATACTGTCATACCTTTGGGTTATGTCTACTAGAAACTCAAAATGAGATGTAAAGTGCACCATCACCTTATGATTCGACCCTTGCTTCAGTCCCTGGATTAACTTCTCATTCTTCTTCAATGGGGTATTAATCACCTCTTGGCCATAGTTTGCCAAGGCATTGAACCTTTGGACATATTCTTCTATAGAAAGATCCCCTTACTTGAGATCAATGAACAGCCTCAACGACACACTTCCTTTAGACTTGGAACTAAATTGGACCTCAAACCTCTCTCAGGATTATTCCTAAGTTATTCTTTCTTACGATGTCTTGGCTATTACTGTTTCCCACCAATCTAAGTATCTTCGTGCAACTTCCTGGAGGCCAGCCTTTTCTTCAACTCATCATCCAACCCTAAATCCTAGAAGAACAATTCATTCACCTTCAACTAGTTCAATACCATTGCCTCTGGCTCACTCTCTTGGCAAACATCTTACTTGCCAGATTTTAGTAATCTTGGTTTAACTTGGAGAATTCTGCCTTAACCGTTGGTCTTGGCTCAACTACATTTAGCATGCTCACTCTCATTATATGCAACATGAACTATCAGAACAACATATTCACATGCATTCCCAGAATTGGTGGGACTGGCTCATTCTCGGTCGTTGGAAATGCCTTACTACCATTACCTTTGAAATTTTAAGTACTATTGTTCTCCTTCCTATCATTGGCTCCTCCAACTGAAACTCTTCCACTTCTAAAGTCCATTTTTGATGAGAAAGTCTTCAATAGAAATAGAAAGAAAGAGAATGAAACAAAAGTAGAAGAATAGATATATCTATCTATTTATCCATCGGTCAAATATAGGTGTATTATATAATAGCATATACCCTTTCCAATGTGTTCATCTTCTACTAAGCACTTAATTATTTATAGCTCTGTGTTACTTAAGTCTCCCCTGACTTAATCTCTAATGCCAACTATAACATCCTTCATTCTTAAACTTATAGAAGGAACCCTAATGTGTCGTAGTCACCTTGGAATTATCTATCGGCAATAGAGATGAGAGCGGTAATATTATACAGTCTTAGGTAAACAGAGCATTTATAAACTAGAAGCAAGGAATGCCTCATTGTAGATTATATTATACAATTTAATACCAAATATTGGTTCCCAAGCAGTGGTTCAAAAATATAACGTAACATAAATAATAGTGTTATGCGAAAAAATAAAGTTGTTGACATACACATTAGTACATGGGAATCAACATAACAAAAATAACACCAAAACTTCCTTCTTTGTCTTCGGCTTGCATTATTCATTAATCATAAAAGAAACCTATCTAACCCTTAAATTAGCCCACTCGAATGTGTACCCATGAGTTTGTAGGGAAAACAATGATAAAAACATTGGTCTGACATATAGTTTAGTATGAGCAATATACTACCCTAAATATAAAAGATATGGAGTTCATGCTGCTAAAACACAGAAATGATTTCCTCTTGTTGTTCTAAAATAACCCAGTTAACGTTTCAAATGTAAGTATAAATCATAATTTCTTTTTCTTTCTCTAAGTTCAAGACATATGGCCCAAATAGAAAGCGATAACCATTCAATAAACAATCTTTTCTTTTCAAAACCTGTTTATTGATCTTTTGGCTACCAACTAGCCGTATGCCTTATTTAATAACATTAGATTATTAGTTATTTTTGGTTGTTGCTCAGGCCTTAGGCCATACTTAACCAAGATACAGATTTAGCTTTCGGCTTCCATTAAGGCCTTATGCCCTTACTACTTCCTAAACTTATTAAACTTGTCTCTGGTTTTGATTCCTAAACCAAGATCATTGATTTGATTATTCTGCAATCCCCTCGGCTATTACCCTTTGTTGTAACAACCTTGTTTTTTGATCCTCATAAGTCGAAACTAATACAACCATGATATTCACGTGCCGAACATCCAAATGCCCAAAAGATAGATTATTGGCGTGATTGAAAATAAAAGATAGAATAGAATATCACAACATGATAAGTAATATATAATATAAAATAGATCTTTTCAAGAAATACATGATATACACCATAAATTAGAATAACTAACCTATTATTAGCTTAGACAGTTATAACAGCCTGTCCTTACCATTGATGACAAACAGAAACAATAAAATACATCAGAAATAAAAGAAACTATGAGAATACATCTTGGAGGCATCCAGCTTATCCCCAGAATCCCCAAAGAATCTAGTTAGATCTGGAAATATGCCCGGACTGATCCGAGTATCATAAGCAATAATGCCCAGATCAATATGGTAAACCAGCATAAGAAATACAAGCCATATAGATTTTTAATGTCGTAAACCCTTTCAAAAATAAATGTATCTCATAAGACCACGCTGCATGTAAACACGATTAGGTTTTTACCTTACGACAAACAAACCATTTTATTGGAAAATCCAGTGATATTATAATAATATCTAGAGGTTTAAAATAAATATATAACATATCTGGAATGGTTACCTATAATAATGTTCAACGGTACTTGGTTCTACAACTAAAATTATAAAGAACGTATTGGGGATTGGATTGGATTGGATTCCAACAATGATAAGGCATCAAGGTACCACCTACCACAGTACAACTCTAGAAAAATGCACCGAGAGACACACATGAGCCACCTGCATATATAGAACTGATAACCCCTCAAACATGACATACGGGATTACAACAATCCTCAGCCACCGAGGCTGCAAACATGCACCTCAATCGCCCCCACTTGGAAACCCAATCTATAAATCTCGATTCTAGATGGTAGCGATTCACATAGCTCTGCAAGCATCCCCTAATTCAGTCATTTAGGGTTGTGAGGCTACAATTTTACCTTTTCCACCTAGTAATTCTCATTTGGAAAATTAACATTACCTTTTAGGCAATAATGCAATGTTAGCATTCATCCACACAAGTTGCTTAGAATATAAACAAACTGAATGCACTACTTCTTCTACATCCACAAGATTAGTAGCCAGTAGCCTTTGCACGTTCAAGAACTCCATCTTCGATTCTATATCTTCAAGATGTCTTCTAAGCATCGAATATGTATATGGTTTTGGAGCGGTTACGATTTTGAATCATGTCATATAAGTACACTCACTCGCTTACTAGGAGCTTCAAGACTAATCGATAGACTTCGGTAAACTCAACTCTGGTTGTTTTAGAAATAAACAGACAATACATAAAAGCAAAGATCACCTCTAAAGCTTTTAAGCATACGGATTTCCTTATCGTTTGTCCTAGAAGAGCAAAACAAGTTTATGCGTACAGTATAGCATCACCGAAGTTAACTGTACCATATAATTCTCATGTTTCTTCTAGATATTTCTAGAGTTATATTTTGGCAAAGATTTGATAGTCATTATTTAACTATCAAAAAACAAACATTCAAATTAGAGATTAGATTTCATGTGGAAACCACTAAGCCTCATAAATTAATATTTCATCAATTCAGTGTCTTTTCAACTGTTTATCTTAAATATTCATATACCTATCTCAACGGTATAAGTATATTCACAAACCATTTCACTTTCAATACTTGGAAACCTTTACATATATTATACAGTGGAATAAGTATATTCACAAACCATAAGGCACATTTCATAATTTCAAAATCATATTAACATGGGCCAAAACAAATAACATTTAAAACACTAGTTACTCTAAACCCAAACCACATTTCCTTCGGTGGTAGATATGAAAAGAATGCTTCCATACCACTATAACTAAGAAGGATTATCTATCAAAATCAAATCTCGTTCCATTTATAAAATTCCCTTTTTATAAACCAATTACATATTTACAAACCCTTTTATAAATCTCTAAAATAATTTATAAAACTTCATTTATAAATCTCTAAAATTATTTACAAAGCTCCTTTTATAAATCTTCTCTAAAATTCTATATATAAACTCTTTTACTTGATACGAATTTGATATTTTGACTTACTACATCTCTCGTCTAGGATCTCTGCTTCTATATCTCGAGGAAAAGGATTTGTCTACTCATCGGGTTTTAGTACCAAGTATTGGAATACTAAATTTCCATATAGTATTCATTTTAAACAAAATGTTACATACCTAACTTCTTTTACCACTTTCCAAAATCTTTTACTATAATTAAATATTATAATCTCTTTAAAATTCCACTTTAAGATCCTTAAAACACTCCTTTAAAATTTCTATGATGTCTTTCCAAATTTATAAACTCCTTTAGTAAATCCTATTTGTTAAGTAAATTTCCTTCTATAAATTTTTTATCATTTATAAATACCTTTATTAAATTAATGAATTATCTTTAAACATCATAAATCAATAATTAATTAACTTTAGATAACACTACTAAAATAATGAATTAATTTTAAACATCATTAATAAAACAATTATTTAACTAAAACATCATTACTAAAATAATTAGTAAACTTAAACATAATTAATCAAATAATTAATTAACTTTAAAAAATTAGTAAAAATAATTAATTAAGTTAATCATCATTAATAAAATAATTAATTAAATTAAGCATCCTTAATCAAATAACTAATAAACTTTAAACATCATTAATAAAATAATTAAATAACTTAAACATCATTAATAAAATAAATAATTAACTCAAACATCGTTAATAAAATAATTAATTAGCTTTAAAAAATTATTAATAAAATAACTTACTAACTTAAACATCGTTATAAAAACAATTGATTAGCTTAAGCATCGTTAATAAAATAATTAATTAACTTTAAAACGTAATTAATAAAGTAACGGAGTATTTTACTTCAATTTTTTACAAAATTGAAGTTAATATAAATTCTTAACCTTTCAAATTCAAAAGGAGACTTAGAGACCCCAGTGGTACTTGAACAAGTACCATTTATTTAAATTTAACCTTGCAGGTCAATTTACTAGTATTTACATAAGCAAGCATTTATGTAATCGAATCAATAATCAATAGCTAACACAAGAGTTATCCAATATTTATTAATCCGTATATTAATTAACCGGCGTATAAATAAATGTTTAATCTAATATAATAGAAGAATAAGGATTTATTATGTTCAACGGATGTCCATAATAATCTATTCAATTTAAATATAGCAAAATGATGTTTTATTTTACTAAATAGATATCGTCGATGTATTATAGTAAATTAACTAGATTATTATTTAAAACAACGTAATTATATTCAATCAATACTATTTTATCATTAATTCATACTACATTAAAACTAACAACTATTTATACAATAATATTATACTCGTAAATACGAGTCTAACGCAAAAATCAGCAGGTCAATCAGATTTAAGTTGAACAAATTACATATTTTAAAATTCGCACCTTTAGTTAATAATTTAAACTAATGAAATGTTGAATTCTCACCAAAACTTTGCCAAGACCACTTGCAACACCTATCCCTCTTCACCCTTCTTCCCTAAATCGATTTTCCAAATTGATTTCAAATATTATGCACGAAATCGTGCAACACCGTGCATGCGTGTCATTAACAAACTAATCCATATTGTTATTCACCGATCGATGACCACCCGCAAATTCCTTTCGCCGAGCTCGATGCACCAGCACTTACCACCTTGTCTCAGGACATCTCAATCAAGATCTGACCCTCCTCCTAAATTTCAAAAACAAGACCCAGCCAACATAACCCGCCTCGACCAAATCACAATCACCACCACCACAACCATCTATAACCACCACTACCACCTATTCCATAGTGATTGCATGCCACTTTTGCACCTCTACCCCAACCTATATCGGACTCGATGCACCCAAACATCGCCTCGATTTCAAAATTTGAACCCAACAACCAAAAGCCATAAAAATCTAGACCGGGCTTGATTGACCAACTATGACCATCAGAGTTGATGTCGCCACATTCAACTTCTCCGACATCACCCAAGCTTCCTCCTAGCATCGCCATTCCTCTCCATATCTATCATGATGTTGGAAGTTACATCATGAATGGAAATCGTTCATCATCCTCCGAATGAAGATTCTCGCCTCTAAAAATTACGCGATCACCTCTAAAAATCAAGATTCGACACCACAAATGCAACCATATAATCCGTTCATCGATTCGTGATCATTGAATTTTCACCATCACTCGACCACCATTGTATTTGGCCAACTCCCACTGCCACACTCGACGAAACGTTGAGTGACTATTTTTAAAAATTACTATGGTTGAAATCAAACAACTTCCATATTGGAAGATTTAGCCGATTATTAGTGGATTGTACGATATGAATTTTTGAATGTTGAGGAATGGTTTATTTTCATTTACAGAAAGAAGAAAGAAAGAAGAAGATGATGATATGGAGCGTGGTCACCAACATAAGTTTGAGATATATAGGGAGAGATGTAACGACCCGTATTTTTACGGATCGAAAGATTAGAACTGTTGTCATTAGATTGTTAGTGCCTTTAAGTCGTTCAGAGTTTAAGTCATTGGGAGCTTAAGTCGTTCGGAGTTAGATTGCCATAAGATAAGTCGTCCGGAAGTTGTGTCGTGAGGAAGCATGATTCGTGACCGACTTATAGGTGTTCACGAGTTAAGAGTAACGGCTTAGGTTGTGGAACGACTTAGGAGTTAGACGACTTAAGGTGTAGCCGACTTATAGTATGGCCGACTCATAGGAATGACCGAGTCATGGGTTAGACCGACCTTAGGTATAGTGTGTTATGGCTTGAGTTGGTTGAACGGGTTACGACTCAAGGAGGTTGCCGACTTAAGGGATTAACGGGTTAACGACTTAAGGGTAATAGGTTAAGTCGTTATGGTTAAACCGTGTGTGTAGTTAAGTCATTGGGTCGTAGGGTTGCTAAGTCGCTAAGTCATAGGTAGTTGAGTCGGTAGGTAGTTGAGTCGTCTAGACGACTTAGGACTTAAGGTAGGGACGCGGCTGAGAGGGGACGACTTTGTAGTAGAGTCGTTAGGTCGGCAAGGG
The DNA here is from genome assembly GCA_030765085.1 of Allium cepa. Taxonomy (NCBI): domain Eukaryota; kingdom Viridiplantae; phylum Streptophyta; class Magnoliopsida; order Asparagales; family Amaryllidaceae; genus Allium; species Allium cepa. The sequence continues at coordinate 597,625,962 of CM060928.1, forward strand.
TTAAGTCGTGAGCCGTGAGCCGTGTTGAGCCGTGTTTGTGTTGACCTTTGTTAAGGCATGAGTCGTGAGTCGTGGGAATTTATGAGCCGTAGGTCGTGCACCTTGATAAGTCGTAGACGACTTAAGGGGGTACGAGTTAAGGAATCAGCCTATAAATAGAGGGGTTTGCATCACTTTTTGGCACCGGATTTTGAAGCGACGAAGTGCTGCCATTTTCAGAGCTCGACTACAACACTTCTTTTCTCCACTTTAATCTTGTGATTCATTCCATCTAGATTGAAGATCAAATCGAAGATCCAAGAGCCAAAGTTGAAGATCTCCATCCATTGAAGAGAGATTTCATCGTTTGAAGGGGAATCTTCTCGGATCCATCTAGTTGGTTGTTTTTGAGGTGTTTAGGTGATTCGGTGAGTGGTAGTTATCTCTCACACGGACCCAAAGGAGTATATTGGATCGGTGGCTCGTTTGTGTGTTAAAATAGTGATTTCTTGCATTTTCCTAAAGTCTGCATGTAGATCCATCATCTATGAAGTCTTGATATCCATTTTACTACATGTTAACTTATGCAAGTTCATTCATCAAGTTGTAGAGAAATTGGCCTATAATTCATGCTTGTTAGATTTTGGACCCTTTAATTACGAAATTGCCATTATTGTCATAATCGTTTATTTAGATCATGTTTGATTTCTTGATTACTTGGATTAATGATTGTCTTGATTGATTGTTTAGAGTTAGTTGATTTATGGTTGGATCTAGACAAGTATGGTCGAAGATGATTCAAAAGCTAAGGGAGAGGCTAAGGGATGAGAAAAGCTGCTCGTGGCATATGTAGCGGATGATGAAGCTCATATAGACGGATTTGATGACAATGTTGTAATGGAGCTTTGCTATGATGAGATGAGGCGAAGCATGATGTGATGTAGCTTTGGCATAATCCATATGGGATCATTCCAAGCATGATGATAACTCGAGGGATGGTTCGAGTTGGTTGATAATGGATTGCTCGAGAGGTAGCTTGGGCTAGTATGAGAATAGTCGTCGAGGAGGATGACTAGGAGGCTTGGATTTCATCGTTGTTGAAGGTTTTAGTAAACTCAAAACAAGAGTACATGGGGCGCCCAAAACGACTACAGGCAGGTGTTCGGGACACCCAAAAGACTACAGGCAGGTAGTCGAGTACTCTGGGCAGAGTAGGTAAGTCCTAGGCATGGGCTGCGACGACGTGCGGAGTTTGTCTAGAACCGGGGTTACCATTAGCCCTTGACTTACGGCTGAAAGAATGTGCCGGTCATTCAATTAACGGTGATTTCGAAGCAATGATAACAGTGATAGCCAGAGTCATGGATGTTTGGTTGTATCGTCATTCGGACTCAAGAGCGATGTTTTCTAGGTGCTTATCTGATCTTGGTTTAGGGCTTGGGGGTTTGTATTTGGAAAACACCGACCTTGACTCGATTGATAATTGCTTTACTTTGAATGTCTGCTTTGCTATGTTTGCTTCTGCTTAGTGTGTCTGGGGCTATCACTGTAGAAAGAGGTGGAGTGGGATGGTTGGGTTCCTATTCCTTTTATCCTTTATGCTCTTTTGGTATGTTTGATAGTTGATTTACTGCTCACTAGGACTTTGTCTGACTCAAGGTTTTATGTTCAACTCTTATTACCTTGGGCTGTTCATCCATTTTGGGATGGGCAGACTAGGTAGCAGGTGACAGGTGCTGTCCTTGGTTATCTACGTTACTGATGACGAAGACGAGCTGGAGGCTTTTACATATTGTTTTCCTACTATATGTACTGGATGTTCCGCTGCTTGTATATGTTTTGAGTGTTATGTAGTGAGGCTTGATGTATGGATTGTTTAGATGTTTGTATCAAACTTCTGTGATGCTTATATGATGATGTTCTGTTCTATGGAGCTTCACTATATTTATATTTCTCTATTGTATTTTATCCATGCGTTGTGAGTTATACGATAGAGTTTTCTGTTTTATCTTACCCTAACTATCGTCCATGGCTACCTGGCACACTTTTCAGCACACCATTTCCCTGTTTTAGTGCGGGAGTCATGGGCGGTCGTCACATTTGGTATCAGAGCCTTGGTTAATCGATTTTAGCCAACGCTCGCTGACGTAACTACGTATGAGAGACGTAATTGTATTTTGATGGATGGTTACTATATATTATATAGTAGTTTAGAAGGATTTGAACTCCTTATGCAGTTGTTTCTCAAGGTGTTCTAAGTCATTCTTTTTTGTAGATATTAAGGATGAGTCGAAGAGTGAGACCAGCTGTTAGGGAAGGCCGTGCTGATGGAGCTGTTGATTATGCTGCGATGTTCGAAGCTATGATGACTTCGATCATGAGAAGGATACCAGCTTCAGGACCATCAGTAGATGTTGGAGTTCAAGTTCAAGCTCCAAAACCAGTGGATTTTGCTAAGCTTTGCAAGGACTAAACTGCTCTTGGAGGAAAGGTTTTCTTGGGAACAGAGTCAACCATTGAAGTCCAAAGATGGATAGATGCTTGTCGAAGGATCTTTGGTGACTTGGGAATTGAGGATGCAACTAAGAGGAAGCTTGCATCAAGGCAGCTTCAAGGGAGAGCTTCGGACTGGTGGAACTTTATCACCATTGATACTCCAGAGGAAGAGATTACTTGGGAGCAATTCCAAGTCAGATTCGAAGCTAAGTTCATCTCTACGGCTTAGAAATCTGTTTTGTTTAAGAAGTTTGTTGAACTCAAGCAAGGTGGAAGATCAGTTCTTGAGTATGTCTCTGAGTTTGAAGCTTTGTCCAAGTATGCCAGATCGTATATTGAATCTCCCTACCAGAAGAACGAGAAGTTTGTGACAGGCTTGGACACTTATCTTGGGAGGCAGTTAGTGGACCATTTGGACGATCCATTTGAGAAGCTTGTGGAGAAAGCTCTCAGGCATGAGAATCTGTTTCCTAAGGAAGGATCTGTTGTTGTTGTGACCAAGGAGGAGTCTAAACCACAGCAGGGTGGCAACAAGAAGAGGAAGCAGTAGCAACAGAAGGGTAAGGATGGCCAGAAGAAGCCGAAGGACGAAGTGACCTGCTACAACTGCCAGCAGAAGGGCCATCTCTCCAGAGATTGTAAGAATCCCAAGGTGCCGGGAAAGTGTTACAACTGTGATAAGCTGGGACATATCAAGAAGAATTGTCCAGAGCCAAGGAAAGACAAGGAGATCGTGCAAGCTTATGCTTTGGGGGCTGTCATCGTCTTTGAAAGCTTCTACTGCTGAAGAGAAAGGAAAGAGTGTGGTAGTTCAAGGTACTCTTTCCATTTGTGGTGTTCCAGTTAGAGTGTTGTTTGATACTGGAGCGTCGCATTCTTTTGTTTGTAATGAACTTGTAGGCCTGTTGGGTTTGGAACCAGATATTGTTGATAGACCATTGGTTGTGACTAATCCAGTTGGGGGTTCGTCTTGTTTGTGTATGGTATGTCGTGGTCTAGTTGTGTCGATTCATGATTGCTCTTTTGTTTGTGATTGTTTTGTTCTGGACTTTGCGGGGTTCGGAATTATTTTGGGTATGGACTGGCTTAGGAAGTATGCGGCAAGGATTGATTGTGAGAGGCTGGAGGTGATAGTCGAGAATGTGGAGAGGCGAAAGGTTGTGATACGATGTAAGCATGAGGAAGGTGTCTTCATGAGCTTCATGTATTCGCTGGTTGTTCCACGGGATGGATTGTCATCGGTGCCTATTGTGAATGGATTTGAGGATGTTTTTGACGAGGTCAAAGGGTTACCGCCGCATAGAGAGATCGAATTTCATATCGATCTAGTTGAGGGAGCCAGACCTGTTGTGATGCCTCTTAGGAGGATGGCGCCTAGGGAACAGCAAGAGTTGAAGGTGCAAGTTGATGACCTTTTTCAGAAAGGATTCATTCGGCGTAGTGTGTCCGAATGGGGTGCACCAGTTGTGTTTGCAACCAAAGCAGATGGATCGTTGAGGTTGTGTGTGGATTATCGTGAGCTGAATAAAGTGACTAAGAAGAACAAGTATCCATTGCCAAGAATAGATGACTTGTTTGATCAGCTTCACGAAGCTAAGGTGTTTTCTCAGATGGATTTGGCAACGGGATTTCACCAGTTGAGAGTAGCAAAGGATAGTGTTCCGAAGACTACTTTTAGGACACCATCTGGTTTCTATGAGTGGCTGGTAATGCCGTTTGGTTTGACCAATGCACCAGCATATTTTGTGGATCTTATGAATAGGGTGTTCAGCGATCAGTTGAACAAGTTTGTACTTGTGTTCGTGGATGATATTTTGATTTATTCCAGAACTAAAGAGGAACACAAGACACACTTGCGGATTGTTTTGGAAATCTTGCGGAAACATCAGCTAAAGGCTAAGTTTTCGAAGTGCCACTTCTGGAAGAGTGAAGTGAGGTTCTTAGGCCATGTTATTTCTGGAAATGGAATAGCGGTTGATCCCGCTAAGGTGGCAGCAATCCAGGATTGGGTTAGACCTAAGAATGCGTCTGATGTGAGAGGTTTTCTTGGATTAGCAGGATATTATCGTCGGTTTATCAAAAACTTTTCCAAGATAGCTGCACCGTTAACAGGATTGACGAAAAAGAACCAAGTGTTCAGATGGGATGATAAGTGTGAGCAAGCTTTCGTAATCCTAAAAGAGCAACTGACAAGTGCTCCTGTTTTGACTATTCCAAGTGGGAATGATGAGATGGTGGTATACACTGATGCATGTGGTACTGGACTTGGAGCAGTGCTGATGCAGAAGGATAAAGTTGTTGCATATGCAAGTCGACAACTGAAGCCGCATGAAAGGAATTATCCGACTCATGATTTGGAGTTGGAGGCGATTGTTTTTGCTCTGAAGATGTGGAGACATTATCTATTGGGAGTTCGATTCGAGTTGTTTACGGATCATAAGTCGTTGAAGTATCTTTTCTCCCAAAAGGATCTGAATCTTCGGCAGCAACGATGGTTAGAGTTTTTAGCATCGTATGATTTTGGTATAGCCTATACTCCGGGAAAAGGTAACGCAGTGGCTGATGCGTTAAGTCGAAAACATGCAGGATTGGGAGCCATGTTGTCAGAATGGAAGAATCTTGAGTATTTGGCTGGATTTGACTTCAGGCCCAGGTGTGAATTGGAACTTGAGATGTTGGAAAACTTATCGATAAGACCTACTCTTGTGGAAAGGATTGGCGAGAGCCAAAAGCAAGACGATAAGCTTGTCAAGATTATCCGGGATTTGGAATCTAGATCAGACCCAGAGAAGGATAAAGGATTTAAAGTCGATCGTGAGGGTTGGCTTCGAAAACAAGGACGATTAGTTGTTCCCGATATAGATGGATTGAGAGATGAAGTTTTGAAAGAGAGTCATCACTCCAAGTTAACAATTCATCCAGGTGGAAATAAGATGTATCGGGATATGAAGAGAACCTATTATTGGGAAGGTATGAAGAAGGATGTTGGGAATTTTATTTCCAAGTGTATGAACTGCTAGTTCGTAAAAGCCGATCAGAAGAAGCCAAGTGGATTGCTTCAGCCATTAGAAGTTCCTACATGGAAGTGGGAACAAATATCGATGGATTTTATCGTCGGTCTACCTAGAACCAAGGCAGGAAATGAAGGGATTTGGGTCATCGTAGATCGTTTGACTAAAAGTGCAAGATTCATTCCTGTTAGATCAACTAGCACTGCATCGAAATTGGCTGAGTTATATGTTAAGTGGATAGTTCGATTCCATGGTATTCCGAAGAGTATAGTGAGCGATCGAGACCCATTGTTCACTAGTGGATTTTGGAAGAGCTTCCAGGAAGTTTTGGGAACCGAGTTGTGTTTGAGTACAGCTTATCATCCCCAAACAGATGGTCAGACCGAGAGGGTCAATCGAGTTTTGGAAGATCTCCTCAGAGCATGTGTCTTGGACTTCGGAGGATCATGGGAAGATCATCTTCATTTGGTGGAATTTGCATATAATAACAGTTACCAATCAAGCATTGGTATGGCACCGTATGAAGCATTGTATGGAAGACCGTGTAACTCTCCGACATGCTGGTTGGAAACTGGAGAAAAGTTGATACTTGGGCCAGAAATGATTCGACAGACTTCGGATTGTATAGAGATCATTCGGCAACGAATGAAGGCAGCCCAAGACCGTCAGAAAAGTTATGCCGATAATCGTCGTAAGGATTTGGAATTCGACGTAGGTGATATGGTTTTTGTAAAAATTTCTCCATTGAAGAATGTTATTCGATTCGGGAAGAAAGGAAAATTGACTCCGAGATTTGTTGGACCATTCCTGATCATCGAGCGAATTGGAAAGCTCGCCTATAAATTGGAGTTACCGGAAAAGATGTCGGGTGTGCACAATGTTTTTCATGTATCGTATCTACGGAAGTATGTGCACGACCCAAGTACAGTGGTTTCTGCTGATAGCTGTGAAGATTTGGAGGTTGATCTAGTTGTTACGAGACCTCGTAAGCTGCTTCGGGTTGTTGAAACCGACACGAAACAGCTTAGGAGGAAGACGATTACGTTGCTCAAGGTACAATGGAGTGATGATGTTAACGACCGTACATGGGAGGAGGAAGAGAGGATGAAGGAAGCTCATCCTGAACTCTTCGAGGTATGGCCCTAAGGTGTCGTGACATCTCATGAATTTGTAACTTGTTCTAATTTTAGAATTCTGCATGCTAGGATAGTAATTGGATGCATGGTTGGTTGATTGCTATGAATGGTAGGCATCTAGAATAGTTTTGATTGCTCTTGTTTGCTTGGAATTTCAAGGGCGAAATTCCTAAGGGGGAGAGAATGTAACGACCCGTATTTTTACGGATCGAAAGATCGTAGAACTGTTGTCATTAGATTGTTAGTGCCGTTAAGTCGTTCAGAGTTTAAGTCATTCGGAGCTTAAGTCGTTCAGAGTTAGATTGCCATAAGGTAAGTCGTCCGGAAGTTGTGTCGTGAGGAAGCATGAGTCGTGACCGACTTATAGGTGTTCACGACTTAAGAGTAACGGCTTAGGTTGTGGAACGACTTTGGAGTTAGACGACTTAAGGTGTAGCCGACTTATAGTATGGCCGACTCATAGGAATGACCGAGTCATGGGTTAGACCGACCTTAGGGATAGTGTGTTATGGCTTGAGTTGGTTGAACGGGTTACGACTCAAGGAGGTTGCCGACTTAAGGGATTAATGGGTTAACGACTTAAGGGTAATAGGTTAAGTCGTTATGGTTAAACCGTGTGTGTAGTTAAGTCGTTGGGTCGTAGGGTTGCTAAGTCGTAGGTAGTTGAGTCGGTAGGTAGTTGAGTCGTCCAGACGACTTAGGACTTAAGGTAGGGACGCGGCTGAGAGGGGACGGCTTTGTAGTAGAGTCGTTAGGTCGGCAAGGGTTAAGTCGTGAGCCGTGAGCCGTGTTGAGCCGTGTTTGTGTTGACCTTTGTTAAGGCATGAGTCGTGAGTCGTGGGAATTTATGAGTCTTAGGTCATGCACCTTGATAAGTCGTAGACGACTTAAGGGGGTATGAGTTAAGGAATCAGCCTATAAATAGAGGGGTTTGCATCACTTTTTGGCACCGGATTTTGAAGCGACGAAGTGCTGCCATTTTGAGAGCTCGACTACAACACTTCTTCACTTCTTTTCTCCACTTTAATCTTGTGATTCGTTCCATCTAGATTGAAGATCAAATCAAAGATCCAAGAGCCAAAGTTGAAGATCTCCATCCATTGAAGAGAGATTTCATCGTTTGAAGAGGAATCTTCTCAGATCAAGCTAGACCCTTTGCTGTCCAGATCTGGAGTTGGTTGTTTTTGAGGTGTTTAGGTGATTCGGTGAGTGGTAGTTATCTCTCACACGGACCCAAAGGAGTATATTGGATCGGTGGCTCGTTTGTGTGTTAAAATAGTGATTTCTTGCATTTTCCTAAAGTCTGCATGTAGATCCATCATCTATGAAGTCTTGATATCCATTTTACTACATGTTAACTTATGCAAGTTCATTAATCAAGTTGTAGAGAAATTGGCCTATAATTCATGCTTGTTAGATTTTGGACCCTTTAATTACGAAATTGCCATTATTGTCATAATCGTTTGTTTAGATCATGTTTGATTTCTTGATTACTTGGATTAATGATTGTCTTGATTGATTGTTTAGAGTTAGTTGATTTATGGTTGGATCTAGACAAGTATGGTCGAAGATGATTCAAAAGCTAAGGGAGAGGCTAAGGGATGAGAAAAGCTGCTCGTGGCATATGTAGCGGATGATGAAGCTCATATAGACGGATTTGATGACAATGTTGTAATGGAGCTTTGCTATGATGAGATGAGGCAAAGCATGATGTGATGTAGCTTTGGCATAATCCAGACGGGATCATTCCAAGCATGTTGATAACTCGAGTGATGGTTCGAGTTGGTTGATAATGGATTGCTCGAGAGGTAGCTTGGGCTAGTATGAGAATAGTCGTCGAGGAGGATGACTAGGAGGCTTGGATTTCATCGTTGTTGAAGGTTCTAGTAAACTCAAAACAAGAGTACATGGGGCGCCCAAAACGACTACAGGCAGGTGGTCGGGACACCCAAAAGACTACAGGCAGGTAGTCGAGTACTCTAGGGAGAGTAGGTAAGTCCTAGACACGGGCTGCGACGACGTGCGGAGTTTGTCTAGAACCGGGGTTACCATTAGCCCTTGACTTACGGCTGAAAGAATGTGCCGGTCATTCAATTAATGGTGATTTCGAAGCAATGATAACAGTGATAGTCAGAGTCATGGATGTTTGGTTGTATCGTCATTCGGACTCAAGAGCGATGTTTTCTGGGTGCTTATCTGATCTTGGTTTAGGCCTTGGGGGTTTGTATTTGGAAAACACCGACCTTGACTCGAGTGATAATTGCTTTACTTTGAATGTCTACTTTGCTATGTTTGCTTCTGCTTAGTGTGTCTGGGGCTATCACTGTAGAAAGAGGTGGAGTGGGATGGTTGGGTTCCTATTCCTTTTATCCTTTATGCTCTTTTGGTATGTTTGATAGTTGATTTACTGCTCACTAGGACTTTGTCTGACTCAAGGTTTTATGTTCAACTCTTATTACCTCGGTCTGTTCATCCATTTTGGGATGGGCAGACTAGGTAGCAGGTGACAGGTGCTGTCCTTGGTTATCTACGTTGCTGATGACGAAGACGAGCTGGAGGCTTTTACATATTGTTTTCCTACTATATGTACTGGATGTTCCGCTGCTTGTATATGTTTTGAGTGTTATGTAGTGAGGCTTGATGTATGGATTTTTTAGATGTTTGTATCAAACTTCTATGATGCTTATATGATGATATTCTGTTCTATGGAGCTTCACTATATTTATATTTCTCTATTGTATTTTATCCATGCGCTGTGAGTTATACGATAGAGTTTTCTGTTTTATCTTACCCTGACTATCGTCCATGGCTGCCTGGCACACCTTTCAGCGCACCATTTCCCTGTTTTAGTGCGGGAGTCATGGGCGGTCGTCACAAGAGAGCAAAAATTTGAGATGACTAGGCATTACATTAATGATGCCTTTCTTCAACAACACATCATAGGCCATCAAACCAAGCACAAAGCACAACTAATGAAAAACTAAGCAAAGAAAAGAAGGAGGAAAGAAAGGAAAAATAAGTGAAAATGAAGTGCGTATGCCTACTTATAACCAACTTAATTACATTTCTTCAACCTTAAGCTAACCAAAACCAAAAAATCTGAAAATTCAAGCTACCATCAAAACAAGAGCAAATCAGCAAATAACATCACTTATCTTGAAGCACAAAGCTAAGCGCTATAGATGATACGGTCATCTATAGTATTAACCTCCGATGACAAAATATGGCAATGTTAATGGTACCCGAATATCAAAGGCACATGAATATGACACAAAATTACAAATTTCAAAAACACAACTTCTATGATTACATTTAAAAAAAAACATATTTCATATTACACTACATAATCCCAATCATTTCCTAGGTTTAGTTCAAATATAATTATAACATAAATACGCTAAGTGAGGCATATGATGTGCCCCCCTTGAATGATCATAGTACTATATAGGCATAAGTCGTCTTAATACATCACCGTAGAATAAAATAAAGCAACTCCTTAATATAACTTATATCAGCCTCCTTCTCGTCTTTGGAAGCTTTATTCGCTATCCTACTAAACCTGTAAACCCAAACTCTTAATGCACTCAAATTAATTTTTGAGAACCCAAGAGTTTAAGGGAAAAAACATAAACTTTGAGTCAACCATAAAGCCTGGTGTGTATATTACTATTACATCTCGGTTTACTGATATTAGGTGAGACCATGCCACTTAACAGAATGGGTTTTCCCTCACTAATATCCCATTAAAACATATCTTTTTGCAAATCAAAATCCTGTAACCAACTAGTTAATCAAACTGATTATCTCAATAATAGCAAATATCATGTGTACTCAAAAATGGCTAATAAATGGACCATCTATCCGAAAACAATGTAGTTTTGTTTGGCTAATTACTAACATTTGGCTGACCCAGGCCTACCTAAACAAATTATCTAACAATTGTTAAACATATCTCTGGACGGTCTGTCCTTAACTTACTTCTCCAAGGTTCATCTAATCCTAATGGTTTTTCGGGCTCACCAATAATCTATCCTCCTTCTATACTCATATATTCCTTTTTGTGTGTAACCATCATTTAAGTCTTACCCATGATTAAGCCCTACACGCTGGAATTTTGGACTAAAATTAGCTAGGGCTATAGCTAATGTATAAGGCACAACCCTACACCAGTCCCATCTAGTATACAAATATCTGAGTCACTTTACTTAGGGTTAACAACCTTATAAACTTTACTTGAAAACCTTTTCAAAATGATTTAAACCTTTAAATTATACTTATATAAGGAAAATATAACATTGTTTTACTCAAATCACTTTGCCATGTTATATGCTTTACCCAAAACGTCATTAGTGAAAACATTTGAAACCTTTTGTCTAAGACCTTTAACAATCTCCGTCGAAACCATAGAAAGTACCTCTTTCGAAACCACTGAAAACCATTGAAAGTATCTATAACAACCTAGGAATTTTAACGGTTTTAGTAGCTTAATTAACTAAATTTTTGCTTGAAAATAAGCAATAAAATTTGACAATGAAAATTTGTTATGTGGTATACGTTTATTGAAACATAGCAAATAGCAAATTTTCATCTGCAAATATGAAAGTCGATTCTGTTGTGTGATTTTCAATTTCAATTTAAAATCAGTTAATTTGATTAAAATAAATTGTTTTTGAAATCTGAATATTTTTATATTATAAAAATTTAGATTATTTTCTGAGTGAGACGTTATATTTTGTTTTACAAAATTTGGACTGCAATAGTCCCGTTTATCTTAGTTTCGGTACTTTAGCAGCATTTTCGGCATTGGATATCGACTTTTGATAGGATGATTATATCTGTACCATTCAGATCATCTCATTGTTTTGATCTCTGTAGTATATTCATTTGTGCTATTGATATTCTAGAATTCGACAGACATGACTTTTGGTTGTTCGTACCTGTTCAAGTTAATTGGTTCGTTATCATTCTTCTTCCACTCTATTTTCATTCATTCTTTCGCCAAAAAAAGATGAAAATATTATATATTTACATAATACAATATTGTTCTCTTGTATGAAGCTTGAATGTTTCGAAACATGTTTGCATGTACACCTCACAGCCGGTCCTTGGCATCCCCACACATGTCTTTCACCATCCCTGTTGAAACCATTAGCCTTCCTCTTCCCCATCTCCGCACACACCACTTCCTCTTCCTACAGCCGAACCACCTCTGGCCCCATCCGCTCGGACCACCCTTCCTTTATACAACAACCACGCCATCTCCACTTCGCTCCCGCATCCACTGCCTACCCTTGCACCTAAACTCGAAGTAGTAGCTCCGCCTCTCCCTCTCCCTTCAACACTTCATCCAGTAAATTTCCACCTCACCTTCCAACTTCATAGGCCAAGAACCCTCCTCTTCATTTTCCTTCCTCCCCTAATAGCCGTTCATTAACATCTTAGGCTTTTCCAGTCAAAAGCCCCACCTCATGGACCGTGCGTAGCCACCTTCTCCGCCTGCATCTGCAACCTCCGACAGTCAATGTCCTTAGCTCGAGTAGTCGGTAGTTCTCTTTCTTATATTAATCAAATACGTATTTACAGTGTTTGTATATATTAGTTTACAATATATACGATCTGGTGATTTTTTGCCTATTAGTTATAGTAGTTCATATATATAATCTGACTGTTATGTAGGTATAAGTTTATGTGAGATTTATATAATCTATGATTTATATAATCTGTTTGTTATAATATAAATAAGTTTATATAAGTTTGTATATTTCCTATTTAAGTTTATATATAACTTTATATATATGTATATATACAAATATATATATGTATGCTATCTTGTTTATATATAATATGTTTAAAGAAGTTTATACATAGTTTTTGTCAAAGTTATATTTATTTAAAATTTATATCATTATTTTAAAAATAGATTTTTGCAACAAATTTATATAAATAATATGTTTAAAAATTTATTTGAGGTCATGTTATATATAAATTTATTTTAAATAAAATATGTTATAGCTATTTTGATTTTAAATTTCGTATTTTAAAAATTAAATTTTGATTTTTAAAATAATAATACGATATCTGTTTTGATCCGTGTTTAAATTCTGATTTTAAACGTTCATATATATATATATATATATATATATATATATATATATATATATATATATAAACACACATATACATTTTGATTTTTTTAGTATATGTGTTCTAAACTAGGTAATGATTTTGTATTAAAATACATAAGGTTTTATTTTATATATGGGTTTGAATTAAATACCGATTTTAGTATAAAAATTACGTAGTTATATATATATATATATATCATACAAATATGTGCATATTTTGTTTTATCGATCTCTTGTCCATCTTGACTTACTTTCTCAATATCGAATTTGTCGCAGCAATTCTTAGCTTGTTGTTGTCCTGCTAGTTCGTGTCCGTATACATGTGCGTGTCTATGTCATCTTCTTATATCTCTTACCTGGAAAGGTGAGCAATCACTCACGATTAACATTCTTATATTTAGTAAATTTAATTCACATGAATTGACCATCGAAATATGCAGTTAAATTTGAATTGTTAAGTTATTTAATTGTTAAATATGATATGCCATTATCTTGAATTGTTTACTTATGACATATGACACTATAATTGTTGTATATATAATATCTAAATTTGTTGCTGATGATATATGCGTGTTGTGGATATGTTGTATTTTATTATACATATTTTTTCACTCTGAAAGTTCCAAGTTAGTTTAGAATTCCATATAGGTTGAAATGATATATACTCGAACGATCTTGTAGATTAAGGGAAAATCGTTATGGGTCCAAATGATAAACCCAAGTGACTTTATTGATTTTAAAATTTTAGGATTGCAGGTTAAAATGATATATACCCGTAAATATTAAATATTAAATTGCGGATTGAAATGATAAATATCTGTATCACTTGACCATAGGATAGAAAATTATATACGAATACCGTTGTTCAATTTTTGGAAATGATTTTCAAAGTTTGAAAGGAAATATATGGGTTTTAAATAAATATTAATTTTTAAATATAATATAGATATTATCTTTTTAATATGTGTAAAATTTAAATTTTAAATTATATGTTTTGGGAATTTTAAAATTATAAGTTAATTTGTAAAAATGTAAATTTTAAGATTTTACTTATATTTTTATTATTATTTTAAATATACAATATAAGATTTAAAATAGATTTAATAATAAGATTTAATTTCATAAATATTTAATACATTTAGTTTAATGAAATTTAATTTAGTTGTATAAATAATATGTTTAAAATAATTATTTAAAAAATTATATTAATATTTAAATTAGATTTCGTAATAACTTTAATAAATTAAGGTAGGTAAGATAAATTGAAACTGATTTGAAATTTTATTTGTGTAAAGGGTTTATTTAAATTAAAATTGATTTGAAACTTATTGAATTTGAGATTTTAAAGATAGAATTATATAACTTGATTTTGATAAAAGGGTGACGAAATGAATATTTACATATTTTTAAAATGTAAAAAATTGAATATTTAGTTTGATTTAAAGGTATAATTGGAGATTTTATTTAATTATTATTAGCATAATTAAGTGAATATTTTCCTAATTGAATAAAACAAAAGTTAAATGTTGAAATATAGATGAAACTTATATTGAAAGTTTGAATATTTAAACTTTGAATCACATTGGAAATGAAATGGTAGTTCAAAACCTAGATTTGAAATCGATAAAATTGAAATGTTTTATTGAGAATCTGAATTTAATAAGTTGAAAGTGTTGATCCGGGATTGATTTAAATTTAATTTTGGAATTTAAATTGATTTGAATTGATTTATGGAATTGGATAAAACAATTCTAATGGGGAAACTATTTCAGTATAATCTCTTTAAATAAATATAAATTATTTTTAATTTACAACTATTTTAATATATAAATTATTTTAAATATTTTTAATTTATAACTATTTAAAAATATATTAACCATTGTCAACATTTAAACGGTTTAAGTTGGAATTGTTATGATTTCAAAATTGTTATGTTTTTTAAAGTGTTATGATTTTTGAAATGAATATGATTTAAAGCGAACATTGATATCGAACTGATATGGTTTTGAAATGAATATGATATTTTGATATGAAGAATAAATTGTTTGAAATATAAAATGACCACGACACGAAATAAGCGTTTGGTTGTTAAAGAGACCGGGATCAGACATTGTCATACTCTTTTCAAATACCGAAAACCACTTTAACAACTGCATACGTGGTGGAGAATCCAGAATGAAGTAGGATGGTTTAACGACGTTGCTATATTGAGGTATGAAACGAGCCCTAAATAAGATGACTAAAATAAAAACAATTGATGGGCTAAGTGAGGTAGCTCCTCTGATCGGATACACTTCTTCGATACCATTCTATTACTTTGTGATTTGATTGGGTGCACCTTTGATTTTGGAAGGTTTGTACGATGTGGGCGGTAGCGGCGGCTATGCGTTACCACCTGCCCGGAAGTGTAAATTAGTAGAATCCTATCTAGGGTATAGCCTCACGTGCCTTGTCATCTATCTTATCGAGCCACTACGATTTTGGTTTGTGTTGTGCCTATAGAGTGCTCGTTGATAGCCTACCGGTTTGGTGGACTTTACATTACTATATAGACCATGCCATTGTATAAAATGTGTTAAGGGGGATATGGGTAACGCCTTAACGTTGTTTTAATACATTACTTTAGTGATAGGCATATCATAATAGCGTATATTACTACATAGTAGATAGTTCCACATATCCTTTAAGGATGGAATTCTCAAAGGTTCTTTAAGTTACTTGTATTTCAGTTGACATTTCACTTGAGTTGAATTTACTGGTAACAAAACGTTAATCCTGACTCGAGTCTTTTTTGTTCTTCTTTATGCTCGGGTCAGACTGAGTGTCACAGCATTTGAGACTCGCCTTTGGATGTTGAAGTTTTTGCTGAAAAATTGGTCTTTCTCTACTCAACTATCCAGTTACTTCAGTTTATTCTAGTTGTTTGTTTCAGATTTGTCATTGGCATTTGTATTAGTAACTTTTGTGTATTTGAAATATCTATTGTATTTTACTTTAAACTCTGATGTTTATATAATAGCTTCATGAGCTACTATTTACCTATTTCGTTGCTTATTGGTACATTACACCATGTCTGTGATTCTGTTATTGATTTTATTTAATGTATATGTTAAGTTTTTCCAAATATAAATTAACAATTTGTTGTTTTCAACAATTCAAGTCTGACATGTGTGGGTAATTGTCGATTTCAATGCTTTGAAATGCCAAGTCATTATAGTTGGTATCAAGGCTCTGGTTTAGGAAAAACTTTGCATATGGAGTAAAATTTAATTACAGAATCATATTCGTTCTTGCTTGAAATTTTTATTTAGGATCCTCATAGATTAGGATTTATCTAGAATTTTGGATATATTCCTTTTTTCTGAAATTCCTTCTTATCCTATCCTGCTCGTGTTCTTTTGATACTGGAGTATCCCATAACTTCAGCATCATTTGGCAACTTCGTCCTTTTGTGTGATTAATTCCATCGGCGATCCCACCATTCTTAGTGTGTTTTGTAAAAGTGTGAAACTCCTTTACAACATGCGTCGATTCATCGAAGATTTCTACATCCTAGGTTTTGATACTGTTATTTCCTACAAAGCCTGAACCATTCCCTAGTAGATGACCAGGGTACTTCTCTTGTGATCAAATGTCGATTGACTTAGGACTATGTAGGCAGTTTTATCTTGTCACTTGATTCTCAGCCTCATGATCTTGACTCCACCGATAGTCAGGGATTATCCTAATGTTTTGGGGCCATGCAGGAAATGGAATTTTGCATCGATCTTAGTCATGGAATCTCGGTTCAGCAAGTTAAGTAATCACGAATGATATAAATATATCCATCTTTCCTCTTTTGTAACTTGATTATCTTATCTTCCTTTCGATTTTTTTCGTTGTTAGAGTTCTCTTCGATTTAAGGTCGCTTTAAATTTGAATCTAGGTAATGACCCGGTATTTCGAACCATTCGCATCTGTACATGTCGGACTTGATTTGCACAAAACATCAGATTGTTATTTTATATTTGGCAAAACTCAGCATATTTAATAAAATCACAGACACAAAGTAAAATAACAGTATGCATCAAAAAAGATAAGTAGCTGTTCATGAAGCTACTATATAAACAACAGAGTTTGAAATGAAATACAACAGAATATCTCAAATTTAATGTAGTCTTGAATACAAATAAATGACAAGTCTGAATGAAACCACTTGATAGCTGAAAGCTAAATAGATACAAATGGATCTCCAAGTGAAGCTCTAACTCCAAAGATGAGTCTCAAATGCTGTAACACTCAATCTGACCTGAGCATAAAGAAAACCACAAAACACTCGAGTCAGGATTAACATTCTTATATTAATAAATTCAACTCAAGTGAAATGTCAACTGAAATACAAGTAACTTAAATGATAGTAGCGATTCCCATCCTCTAAGGATCTGTGGAACTATCTACTATGTAGTAATATATGCTATTATAATATGTCTATAGTAAAGTGAAAGTATTAAAATAGCATTAAGGCGTTACCCATACCCCCTTTAGCACATTTTATATATTCCGGTAGTCTATACAATGTCGTACGCTCCTCTGTAAACTGGAGGTTTACCCAGAGGACATCACATAGGAAACAAACTCGTAGATGACACGATAGGCATGCGACAAGGAACTCGAGGCAATGCCAGGGCAGATATACCGTTTGTGGATCCGGACCGGTGGTAATGCATGCGTCTTTTACCGACCACCTCGTGACACACTCCTAAATCAAAGGTTAACCCAATCAAATCACAAAAGCAAAAGAATGGTATCTAAGAAATGTGCCCGATCGGAGGAACGACCTAACTTGGCCCGACATGTCTCTTGTTTTAGCTGTATCAGGTTGACTCATGGGAGTCAGGGCTACGTAAATGCCATATAGAATCGCTACCAAACCATCCTACTTCATTCTGGAATCTCCACCACGTACGCAGTTGTTAAAGTGGTTATCGGTATTGGCAAGGAGTATGAAATATCTGATCCCGGTCTCTTTAACAACCAAACGCTTATTTCACACCATGGTCATTTCATTTCAGATAGTTCATAATTCAAAATCAATATATTATATTCATTTCAAAAATTATATCAATTTGATATCATTGTTTACTTAAATAATATTAACTTCCAGAATCGTAACACTTTAGAAATTTATAGCACTTTCGAAATCATAGCACTTTTGAAATCGTAACACTTTTGAGATCATAACACTTTTGAAACCATAACACTTTTAAAAATCATAACATTTCCCACTTAAATAGTTTGAACACGGAAGATTATATATATATATATATATATATATATATATATATTAAAATAGTTATAGATTAAAATGGTTTATATATTAAAATGGTTTATATATTAAAATAATTTGTATATTAAATGAGTTTCCTCTAATTTCACAAATCGATTCAATTCGTTTAAATTCCAAAATTCAATTTAAATCAATTCCAGTTTAACCCTTTCGAATTTTAATGTTCAAAGATTCAAGTTTATATATTCAAACATTTGCAATATAAATTCCATTTATATTTCAAGATTTAACTTTAGTTTATTTCAAATCGAACAATATTCACTTAACCATTTTAACAACAATTTGTTTGAATTCCAGTTTTAAACTAATATTAAATATTCAATCTTAATTTTCTTTAAAGTTGAGAATATTCATTTAATCACTTTTCATCAAATGAAGTTATAAATCATATCTTCCATAACTTCAAAAATCAATAAGTTTAAATTATTTCTTATTTAAATTCACTTATTAATCAATTTAAATTCCAAGCAAACATTAATTTATCTTCCCAACTTTTATTACTAAAGTTATAAAATTTATTTTAAAATATTAATATAATTTTAAATAAGTACTTAAACATAGTATATACTAATTAAATTAATTTTTTATTAAAATAAATCGTATTACTTAATGTATATTTTATATTAAATATTACTTTATATATTTTTAAGAAAATAAGATTATAAGAAAAATCTTAAAATTTATAATTTCAAAACTAACTTATAAATTAAAATTTCCAAAACATATTATTTATAACTCTAGATTTTATACATATATAAAAATAGCCTATATATTATAATTTAAAATCAATATTTATTAAAGCTATATATTTCCTTTGAAAACATTGGAAATCATTTCTCAAAATATAGCCAACGGTGTCCGTATATAAAATTTTCTATCCTAGGGTCAAGTTGTACGAATATTTATCATTTCAATCCATAATTTAAATGTCTACCGGTATATATCATTTCAATCCACAATCCCAAATTCAAAATCAATGAAAATCGCTTGGGTTTATCATTTCAACCCATAACGATTCTTCCGTATTCTACAAAATTGTTCGGGTATGTATTATTTCAACCCATGGGGAATTCTATACTAAAAGGGAACTTGTAGAGTGAGAACATATATGATAAATGTAATAATCTACAACAGGCATATATCATTAGTCATAAAATTAAGTTAAATATAAACAACAAGATATGGTGTCATATCTCACAGATGAACAATTTTAGATAAATCATATCATATATAGCAATTATATAATTAACAGTTAAATCTAGCACCATATTTCAATTGTGGTTTCAAGTGAAATCAAATTTAACAAATACAAGAATGTCCATCGCAAGTGATTGCTCACCTTTCGAGGCTAGAGAAATTCTACAATGAGATGAGTTTCGAATCCAAGCACGGATTCCAAAGCAAAGCAAGATTGAATGCAAATTTGACGAGCAAAGCTGGCAGCCTGGAATTAACGAAATCAAATCAAACTAGATTGATGAAGATCAATGGTATAAGTGAAGTTATATATATATATATATATATATATATATAATTATATATATAAATATATATGTAAAAAGAATCATATTCTAAATTCAAACATATATTAAATTAGATATATATGTATTTAAAAATCATTGTTTTAAATTAAAACACATATAATGTGATAACCCGGATTTTTGGCAGTTGAGGATTGGATAATTAATTGGCTTTATTCAGTGAACAGATAAAATTCTGGTAATAAAAAGATATCTGGGTGTATTTGAAACTATGATAAATGTTGAAACGCAAATATATGGAAATGATATATCTTATAGTAAATTAATATATATATATATATATATATATATATATATATATATATATATATATATATAGAGTAATGTGCAAGCTTAATAATGTTGAAAATTTTAAGTGTGTTCATATACAAGTATATAAGTGTATATATATGTTTTATGAATAAAAAGCATTTATTTATTATTCAATGGATTAAATTTTCAAAGAATATTTAAAGTTCTATATCTCCAAAACACTAAGGATAAATCTTTGTAGTTTTTATTTGAAATAATAATAACTAAAGTAAATTTTTAAATAAGAGTAAATAAAAAGCTTGATATACATACATACATACATACATACATATATCTTTTAGAATTCATGAGATAAATGTAATAGATATAAATTTAGAAATATTAAACATATATAGATATTAAACTAAATAAAGGAAATAACATAAAATTTTATAAAAGAAAAACAGATATCCATGCAAATTAACATGTGTAAGCTAGGATGCCATGCAAATTTACATGTGTCAAGATTTGTGTGAAGATGGATTTTCTTCATTTTAATAAAGAGAAGAGAATGATTTTTTAGTAAGAAACCAGATGCTTATATTTTTTGCATATCAAACTTCTTTCTTCTTTCTTTAAAAAAAATTAAATCTAAAGCCAGAGAAACCAAATATCTAAACTACTTCAAGTTTCAACTGAAGCAAGGATTTAATTCAGATTCAACTCAACTTAGTCAAGTAGATCAAGATCTTAGGGAGTTTCAAAAATCAACTAGCAGCTTCCTGATTTTCAAATCCTTCTCTATTCCTCTATTCAAAATCTTTGTGAGTGATCTCTTAAAATCTGGTATATCTTGAAATGGCATGTGGTGATCTTTGAAATGTGATTGAATTGTGTTGTGCATATTGTTTAAAAATGATTATTTTATATGTGTGTGTGTTAGTGCCCGTGAACTTGACTGGAACAGGTAGATATAGGCCTCTGTTCAACATTTCAGGCTTTAACCCTGATTCAAAATTTGAAATTTTCGTCGTGTAATTGTTTTTAGGTTTTGATTTCTTAATGAAAAGTGTTGATAGCAGTGTAACCTCAAGATTAAAAATGGTTTCCAGAATTTTAATTTAGTAATTAACTCAAAATTTAGAAATAATAGAAATTTTTTTGTATAAGTCAAAAATCTGGGACTATGATTTCGTTTTTGAATTTCGTGGACAGATTCGTGTTGGGAAAACATGATTTTTTTTATATAGGTATCATGAATTTTAAGATTTGGGTTTATGGGAATTGTCGAGATAAATGGAAAAGCGGATTTCGAAAATTTCAGGCGATCGCGAAAGTTCTAGGTTGTGGGGTTTTGGTCCGAAGAGGCCACGGGGTTGGCGAGCTTGGCAAAAATGGTGGCTGGTCCTATAGGCTACCGTGGCGACGATAGTTTGATGAACTAAGGTCTGTTTCAGATTTTGATCAAGGAGGAATATCGTGCTGCTGCACCATTGTCGATGCCTAGGAGGAGGCCGGTCATAGGGGAAAAGGGGCGTAGGATGCCGGTAAAGCTTTGGGTGAAGTCTCGTGACCTCTGGTGGTCAGAGGAGTCTGGACGAGGCGGTTCTTGGTAAGGATGATTTGTTCCAGTGGGTTCGACCACGTTGATTCTCGATTTAGTGTTTATTTGGGAGATTGGTGGTCGAGATCGGTAGGGTTGGTCAACGTCGTCTTGTTGACGGTGGTCGAGTAGGCCGGAACGTCGCCGTGGGTTGGTGCAGGTGCACAGTATATCTGTTGTGTCAGTTCGGGTTTGAAAGATTTTTCTCGCGTTTAAGCATAGGAAAAAGAATGGGTTACCTCGGGTTCAACTTCGAGTTCGCGTCAGTGTTTAAGAGTACATCAGTTTTTAAAAACAAGTAAAAAGAAAAGAAGAAGAAGGAAACTCGGGTAAGGGCTTGGGTGAAATCGAGTTAGACGCGAAGTAAATTTAACAAATTTAAAAATTTATATATAAGCAAGTTTTAAAATTTAAAAAATAATCTAGTTTGAATTATTTCTTAAGACCTATTCCTTATATAATTAATATTATTAAATAATGGATTTAAGAAAGTTATAATTTGTTAACTTGAATTTGTTAAGTTTAAAACTTAAACTAAAAATGTATTTAAGTGTTAAATAAAAGGAATAAAATGTTTTATCATTGATAAAGCTTAAAGATCCTAATTTAAATTTTATATTAATGATAATTTAATTCAAAGTTTATTAAATAAGATTTTAAGTGATAATTAAGAAGTTAATTGAGATAAATGGTTTATCTTATGATTAATTAAGACCTTGGATGATTAAGAATTAATTAAATTAATACAGAAATTAAAGAGTAATTTAATTAATTAATTAATTAATTATTTTAAGGGTAGTTAATTTAATTAATTATGAGTTAACTAATTAAAGATTAATTAACTCGTAATTAAGGATAAATTAATTACGTAATTAGAGATTAATTAATTCATAATTGAGCATAGATTTATTCAAGTAATTAGAGATTAATTACTTAAATGATAATTACTTAATATAAGTAATTAAATGATTAATTTATCAAGAGTTAATTAAGGTAAATTTGTTAAGGATAATTAACCAATGGGATAATTACTTGATGAAAGTAATTAAAC
This sequence comes from Allium cepa, assembly GCA_030765085.1. Lineage (NCBI taxonomy): Eukaryota > Viridiplantae > Streptophyta > Magnoliopsida > Asparagales > Amaryllidaceae > Allium > Allium cepa. Next base: position 597,648,461 of record CM060928.1, read on the forward strand.
GGAAATTACTTAATAGAAGTAATTAAGGATTAATTACTTAGTGCAATTAATTTAAGGATCGATTAATTTAGGAAATTAACTAAGGATTGTTTAATTAATGAGTATGATTAATTAAAGGATAAATTAATCAATGTAAGTAATTACGAGATAATTAATTTGATAAATGTAATTAATGTGAATAGGTAAAGGTTGATTAATTTGTGTAATTAATTAAAGGCTAATTACTTTATGTAATTAAAGATGATAATTAAGGATGATTATCTAATTAAATTGTAATTAATTAATATTAAGTAAGTAGGATTTAAAGGTAATTAACGTAATTAATTTAATTTATTTAAATTAATTAGAAATGGTGTGACTAATTAATCTTGCTTATGGATGATTGGATTACATGGAATGCCTTGAATTGGTTGATATCTCTGATATAAAATGTTTTGTGATATGATATGTTGGGTTGTGCAGTGGTAATGTGGTTATCAATCGATGATGAATTGTTGTGTAAGTGACATCCTATATTTAAAATTTGGATTATATTTCAATTGAATAACTTGGGTAAGATGACATGGGACTCGAAGACACCAGGATCGGGTAGCAATAAATACCCGAAACCACTTCGATTTGTAATCTATAATAACTCTATATAGATTTAATATGTGAGATAAATAGGCTGAAATGGAATAGTATGGACCTTTGAAACTAAGTAAAGTTACTTAGGGATTGATTTGTGAAATGAGTGTTGACCATAACCAGTTATGAACTCAAAGTAAGGTACGAGTTACTCAGGATTTCAATTATGTTTAAAGCTTAGTGTTTCAAATTGCATGGGTTTACTCACGCTGGTCTCCAGTGTGAACTGAGTGTTACTTTGATGTAATGCTTGGGTCAGACTGAGTACTACAGATTTCCATGTTCGGACGCTCTGAAGCTCAAGTGGCGAGCTGGATGGCGGGACGTATGGAGTATTCCGCTGTGTATATTATTGTTGTTTATTTGGGACAGCTTGATTTTAACTATCCAGTGTTTGTGTAATGGTTGTAAATCTAATAACTGTTGTAAATTAACTAATACGGTATTCCTTTGTATAACTGCTATTTTATTGATATTATATTTTGATCCACTGCGAATGCGAGAATCTATGTTTTGATGTTTCTGTTTCTTCTTCTATCTCTTTTCTTCTTTTCCCTAACTTTCTGTAGTTTTCGGGATCGAAAATTTCGAGTCGTTACATATAATAAAATCAAACACAAATAAAACTCCCATATATAAAATGTCAAATCAATATTTTAGCTTTAAAAAAAAATCTATATATATACACACTTTAGAACCCAAGCTCATGTGAACTTATATATATACAACTATATATATATATACTTATAGATATAAACTAATGTATAAACATGTATTTAGCTATAAAATATATATTTTAATGTTCATTATAAAAAAATCAATATAACTTATATGTAGATCTTCCATGATTTAATAGACCTGTATACATATGCTTAGAACAGATTATATATATATATAACTTGAAATATTCATATAGATATAGTAAAAATTTTATTAAACAAATAGGTATAAAACTCAACAGACCTGATACACAGCATATTATACAATCTTACATTTATAATATATGCATACTAATATATATACTTAAGAACACCTCATAAATAAGCACACATATATTTGTATATATATGCACTTTTAAACATAAATAAATAAACATATATACATATATAAATAATCAGCAAATGCAACTCAAAAAACTTACCAATATATATTACATATATTAAAACCCAAACATAATAAAATAAAAATCTTTATCCATTTAAAAATCAAACGTTTACAATATGCAAACAAATATATATATGTACAGGTATATACCTATATATATATATATATATATATCATATATTAACCTAACCTGTTATATATATCAAATAATACGTACGTTTATATATAATAAAACAGTACAATATATTTTAAAACAATGATTATATATATACAATTTAAACATCATAACACTACAGACCTATCTAGTTATATAAAACTAATCTGCCAAATATATAAAATAACCTATATATAGTGATTATATATATATATATATATATATATATATATATATATATATTATACCTGTAACGACCCTGAATTTCTGACCCAATTTAAAATTTTAAAATCCATCGTTTTAATATAAAATTTTGAAATTTATAAACGATCTCAATTAACGTCCAAACTTTATTTATAAAAGATGCGTCCAGTTAAATATGAATATAGAAAAAGTTTCATCGCAAAATGTTATAGTAAATTTCGTTCGCGTTTTACTGTATATCAGTTCATATAAAGATGCGTAAAATTTATCCTTCAAATCCAAATATTTTTACATAGTTATATTGTAAAAATTATTCTGATCAAGACGATGTAATTCGTTTCATCAAAAACTGTCATCGCCCGTTCCATTTAAATTGTTTTGCAAATCGAACAATTTAAACGACATAAAATCGAATTTTTATCAAACTGTCGTATTACAATTATCTACGTACCGTTGGAAGCGCATCGTTGCACTGATCAAAACGATATATTCATTCGTGTAAATCAGAGACCGACGTAAAAATAGTCGCGTTAATTTAACCGTTCCGGACGGAACGGTTAAACAAATTCCAGCCCAAATCTTTAACCTGTATTCACTAAAAATTTGAAAAACTAAATCTCAGTTGGTGTATTTAATAAAGTAGTTGGAAGCTTGTAGTTGGCATTGGGAAGTGTGGTGACTCATCGGCTCCATAACAAAATTTACGGTCGTGAAAATTTAAAAATTTAAAGGAACATATCGCTTCTCTTCGTTCTCACTGTTCTACCTCATCCATTCAAGCTTCAGGTACCCTTCTTCGTGCTTCTTTCTCATTTTTCTTCTGCAAAAATAAAAATAAAAAAAGTGATAGCCGAAACAAACTCCTTCCTCCTCTTCTTTCTTATTCTTTTCCTACCTTCCTCTGAACTTGAAAAAAAACAAGGCCGAGAGAAATAAAAAGCACGCACAAACTCTCTTTCCATGGTCGTACAACTTACCCACCTCACGCACAACCCCCTTCACCTGAGCGCCACCGCGCTCAGACCGCCTCTTCCCCTGCCGACGCAAGTCTCCACCTGAAAACGACCCCTCTATTTCACGCGTGTACTGTGCGCGTGTACGTGAATGTTGTGCGTGTGTGTTGTGAAGGGGATGCGTGCGTGAGTTAAGGTGGTGCATGCATGTAAATAAAAATAAAAAAAAATTAAAAGTTGCATGTGTGTGTATCATGCAAGGGGGAGTGGGAGGGATGTGTGAGTGTGGGCATGCAGTAGAAGGAGGAGGGGAAAGGGAGAAATATGAAGTTGGAACTATTATGTGTGGAGGAAAAAAGAAGAAGATGAAGGTTGGACTGTTATGCGTGTAAAATGAAAGATGAAGTGTAAAATGAAAGATGCGTGTAACATGAAAGATGCAGTAGAAGGAGGGGAGAAAGGGTTCATGTGTCTCGGCCATATATAAAAAAAATGAAGCAAAAGAGGAAAATGAGAGAGTATGGCGCAGCAGGTGGGGGGGGGGGAAGAACATTAAGGTGATGGAAGTGTAGACGTTTGGGTTGTAGAAGCATTTTATTTTGGTCGCGTGATGAAGGCGTGTGCATGATGCGTGTGATGTGTGCACAGGGGAGGGTCACGTGCACGTGCTGCATTTACATATATATAAAAACAAAGAGAAGCCGTGATTAGCAAATAGCGTTAGATTTTGCAGAAGAGTATTTATGCAAATATCTATTTTTGTTGCCAAAAATAGCAACCATTTTTCTTTGCTTGTTGTGTTGCAGCTGCATCGATTTTCAGGTTTCGTCCTTTCTTCTGTCATCGGTAAGCGCATCGATATAAATTTATAAATTATATATGAACGTTCATTGAATTAATACCGTCTCTCTTTTGTCGATATTTGTAGTGTCCGTTGTTCGTGTTATACCGACTTCATTTGTGCTTCTTCTTGCTTTGTGTCAATTTCTTTATCCACGAAAGGTGAAATAAATTTTCACGACTTATATTCTTATACAAGTTTTGGCTAATGAATGATTTCCATGTGATGTTGAAATTGGATATTATTTGTTATTATTAAAGTTAAATTGAAATTGATATAGGATAGGTAACAATTTTAAAACTGATTTATATGTTAAATTTGATTAGTTAAATATGACTCCTTTTAGTTGTTAAATAAATTGACATATAGGATTGGTAAATTACACTTTGAACCATTGAACGTATATTGGATTAATTGTTGTAGTATAAATTTGAAATTGAATGACAAGTGAAAAACCGTATAAAAAAATTAGTGGAATAATCTTTAATCTACATGAAATGATATTGCAGATTCTAGAAATAATTATATTAATTTACATAAATAACAAATGTAAATTAATACGATTATTTCAGGATTATTTAAATAAATTGTTAAATTTTTATGTATGGTTGCTATTGCTTGCTTATTTGCTTTGACACCATCCCGGTGATCACATTGCAAGTTCCCTTTGCTATGTTTTGATTTTTGAATTGAAATGGAATCGGGTTGAAATGATAGATATCCAAAATAACGTGACCTAGGATAGAAAATTAAATTAACCCGATTGTTCAATAATTTGATTTAGATAAAATAAGGATTTTATTTGAATAAATAATAAGGTTTTGAAATAAAATTGGAATTTAAAAATAAATGAAAGGAAAATGTGAATATTTGAAATCTGAACCAAATATTAACGTAGTAATTGAAAAAAAAAACATTGTCTAAAATTTAATTGATTAATAATTAAGTTTTGAAATAATTAATAATTAAGTTTTGAAATTATTAATAACTAAGTTTTGAAATTTGTAATAATTAAGTTTGAATTTATTAATAATTAAGTCTGAAATTAGTAATAATTAAATTGGAATTATTAATAATAAATTTGAAATTATTAATAATTAAGTTTGATGTTATTAATAATTAGGTATTGAAATCATTAATAATTAAGTTGAAGTTATTAATAATCAAGTTTTGAAATGAGTAATAATTAAGAAATTGAAATTATGGATAATTTCATGAGATTGAATTGTTTAATAATTTATTTTAATTGAATTCTTTATTTAGTGAAATTGAATCTCTTGAATAAGTGAAACTAGGTTGCTTTATTAACTGAGTTTTGAAATTGTAACTAAGTGATTAAATAATAAATGAAATTGAATTTCTCTAACAAAAAATAAATGCGTTTTATAGAAACAAATGAAAGACTTGAAATTTAAAGTATTGGATTTGACAAATTTAATTGAAATTAAATTTGTAAGCTTTGATATAATGAAGTTGAACTTAAGTAATTAATTTAATGAATTGGAAATTTAATTGAAGTTGTTTTAATGATAAATTAGTTTAACGAGAATTGAATGAAATCGATAAATGAGCTTAAATAGATTTGAACGTTAAATTAAGTTTATTTTATGAGATTATGGAATGAAACTTATATATGAAATTAAATGTACATTTGAATTGTTTAATCAATTTTGAAATGGAATTATAGAATTTTGAAAATGAAATTTGGAAGTTATGAAACGTAAATTTCGAAAATTATTTTGAAAAGATAAATGAAATCTTGAATTTCAAATTTTGATTGACATTGAATTTAATTTGGTTTTGAAATATAGTAAACGACCAATCGGTAAAATAATTTCAAAGGTTATTAAAGAAACCGGAATCAGGTAGGGACATACTCACTTTCTAGACCGAAAACCACTTTAATAACTATACGCGGAGTGTGATCCAGAATGAAGTGGTTGGAATGACGTACGACATGACTGAAGAAAGAGAATGATAATGGATAGCCTTGACACTTGTGTCAAATTGGAAATGACTAAAACAGGAGCCGTGTCGGGCCAAATGGGGTTAGCTACATCGGGTGAACACACTTCTTCGTAAACCACTCATTACTTGTTATTGATTGGTGCGCACCTTTGAATTTGGAGTGTTGTTTCGCGGTGTTGCGATCGTTGCGGCGATGCATTCTCACCAGTCCGGATCAGGCAAACAGTAGTTTCACTACCTTGGGTATTTCCTCACGTGCCTTGCCATACTTGTATTCCCATATACGCGACCACTACAAATTAGTTTTGTATTATACCTATGGAGTACTCACTGATATCCCACTAGTTTACGGTGGAGTTTACAGTGCCGTATAGTCTATAATACTATATGAAATGTGTTAAGGGGGACAATGGTAACACCTTAACACTATTTTGATATTTTACTTTACTGTTAGACATTATCTATTTATCGTACACTACTATGTAGTTTAACGGATCCTGAAAGATGTTATTCTGTTCATCTTTGAGTTATTGTTATTGTGAATTTGAACCATATTATCTGTATAAGAATGTATGTCTTGATTCGAGTGTTTGTTTATGCTTATGCTCGGATCAGACTGAGGATTGCTGTTGCTGTTCTACTTGGAGCTGAAGACCGAAGACTATCATTATCTTATCTTATCATTATTACTCTTTCTATTTGGACTATTGGACTTCTATGTTGTTCTATTTCATTTTATTTGAGACATTGTTGTATTTATGTGTAGCTTCATGAACTACTCTTATGACTATGTTGTAATTTCGCTGCACTATTCTGTGATGTTATATTTCTGTGATTTTGTGATGATTCTCATTTATATATATACACTCCATTAATAATTCATATTTGTATTATTTAAGTTGACATGTATGGAATATCATCATTTTAAATGGTATAAATATACGGGTTGTTACAGTTGGTATCAGAGCTTTGGTTCCTGAAAACCTTAGCCTGTAGAATTTAAAGCTCATTAGAGATAGGGTAACCATACCCTAAATGAGAAGAATCATTTCAGAATCCATATCCTTTGATTCCATTCTTCTTATTGAATTCATGTCTTTAAGATTCCATAATCTATATCTTTGATTCTAAAAATCACTTTTGGTATTCCAGGATGGCTACCAGAAGAAATGCTAGAGGAGGGGGTAAGGGAAACGCTCCCAAATCACGTGACCCAGCTTCCGCAGTCAAGTTCTCCGCTCTTAGCAAGGAATACACTCAGCTTGGCGGAGTCAGATTCACTGGCTCCGAGAGTATTATTGAAGCACAGCAATGGCTGAAGAGTTTGGAGAGGATTTTTACTAGCTTGGAGATCACAGACGCTTAGAAGCGTAAGTTGGCCGCTTGGCAGCTTTAGGATGCTGCACAGGATTGGTGGGAGTCAGTCACTTCTTGTACTGACGAGGAAACCATCACTTGGGACAAGTTTAGGTAGAAATCTATCGAAATTACATCCAAATAAAATTCCTTCAATCTCGTCAAATTTTGAATCATTTTTATATCACTTGTGAATAGGGATTACTTTACGACTCAGTGGATGCCAACGGTCGGAAAGGCCCAACTTTATCGATCATTTATGGACCTCAAGTAGGGCAATATGACTTTCTCTGAGTGTGAAAGAAATTTTAACGAACTCTCTAAGTTCGGACCTGGCTTGATTGACACACCTCTACTGAAGAATGAGAAATTCATCCATGGAGCACGTCTAGAGTATTATGAACTCCTCACAGCTCATGTCCATGGAACTTTCACTGAGTTGATGGATTTTGCTCTTAGATATGAGGGAAAGCCAAAGGGAACATCAGTCACTAAGGCTCCAGTTACTCAGCCATCCTCTAGTCAGACTGGGAAGAGGAAACCAAATTTTGAGCAACAGAAGAAAACTGGCAGAAGAAATCCGGGCTTGGCTATTCTCAGAGGTGGCCCATTGACATCTCCTCTATCACCTACTTTAACTGCAACTAGAAAGGTCACTATGCCAGTAGTTGCCCATCCCCAAAGGGTGCAGCTATTCAGCCACCGGCTCAGATGGCCAAGAGGGATGTCTATCACATTTCCTTACAGCCAGGACACTTTAAGAAAGACTGCCCAACACAGAAGAGAGGTACCCCATCTGGATTTTTTGATATTTCCACACCTACGCTGGAAGTTCCACATAATCAAGGTACTTTACAGAGTACTTTTATGTTGCATTCTTCACCTGTTAGAGTTCTACTTGACACCGGAGTAACACATAGATTCATATCTATTGATTTATGTAAAAAACTTGGATTGGAACCTATTCTTGCATCTACCTTCTTATGTGTATCTAACCCTATTGAAGGACCCGCTAACCTCAAAAGGGTTTGTAAATATATCACACTTATGTATGGCATGCATCGTTTTACTTGGGATTTCTTTGTACTTGTATTTGAGGCATTCGATATCCTATTAGATATTGATTGGCTGCGAAAGTTCGAAGTCATTATCTCATGCAAAGCTCGAACCGTCTCTCTTATCGATGGCAAGAGCTTACCTTTAGTTATTAAAGGCAAATCGCCTCAAGAATGTGTTGGGAGTTTTATATTCTCTCTTGACTCTCATCCAAGTGAACTTAGCTCCACTGCAGTTGTTCAATTCTTTCCTGACGTGTTTGAATAAGTCAATTCTATACCACCTCCGCGGGAAATCGAATTCTGCATTGATCTTATCCCTAGTGCACGACAAGTAGTTCTTCCTCCCAGGAGAATGGCTCCTAAAGAAAAGGCAGAGTTGAATGTTCAAATTGAATTTATTTTCTAAAGGCTTGATTCAGCGCAGTCATTCAGAATGGGGTGCTGCAGTTGTATTTGTCACAAAATCTGATGGCTCTCTCAGAATGTGTGTGGACTATAGAGAGTTAAACAAGCTCATACACAAGAACAGGTATCCGATGCCCCGCATCAACGATCTTTTCGACCAGCTTCATGGAGCTAGAGTTTTCTCCCAACTTGATTTGGCTACCGGCCTTCACCAACTCAGAATCGCTGAGGATAGTATTCCTAAAACAGCATTCCGCACTGAAAATGGATTCTATGAATGGCTAGTTATGCCGTTCGGCCTCACTAATGCTCCAGCTTATTTCGTCGACTTGATGAATAGGGTTTTCCGGGATGTTATTAACAAGTTCGTTCTTGTTTTCATCGATGATATTCTCGTCTTCTCTAAGGATGAGAAAGAGCATAGGTCACATTTGGCTTTTGTTCTTGAAACTCTTCGAAAACATCAAATTAAAGCCAAGTTTTCGAAATGCCACTTTTGGAGATATGAAGTTCGTTTTGTTGGCCATATTGTTTCGGAGAATGGGATTTCGGTCAATCCAGCTAAGATTGCCGTAATCAATGTAAGTTCTATTCTTACTTGTCAATTCTACCTAAGTAATTTATCAATATCTAAATTCGAATCCTTGGAATTTGCAAGATTGGGAGACTCCCAAAACTCCAACAGATATCCACAGTTTATTGGGTTTGGCCGGCCATTATCGTAGATTTATAGAAAACTTTGCACGTATTGCTGTCCCGCTCACCGCACTGACCAAAAAGAATGTAAAATTAATTTGGAGTGAAAAGTGAGAAGTAGCTTTCAACGAACTGAAGTGAAGATTGACATCTGCCCCAGTTCTTACAGTTATTGACGATAGCGAAGGATTGACTGTCTATACTGATGCCTTCCATGATGGATCAAGAGCAGTTTTGATGCGGAAAGGAAAGGTCATTTCCTATGTGGGTCGTCAATTAAAGCCCCATGAAGCAAATTACGCAACTCACGATTTAGAGCTTCTTGCGGTTGTATTTGCTCTTAAGCTATGGAGGCACTATCTATTGGGAACCAAATTCGAGTTATTCACTGACCACAAGTCATTGAGATATATTTTCTCGTAAAAGGATTTGAATCATAGACAAGTCCGATGGCTCGAATTTCCAGCTGCATATGATCTTGATATTAATTACACTCCAGGGAAAGAAAACGCTGTAGACGATGCTTTGAGTAGAAATCAAGCAATGGCATGTTATAATCTGGTTGAAGGAATGTTATTCCAGCTCGTCGTCTCCCCGGCCCTTATGGATCGTATTATAGCCAAGCAATAGGAGGACACTTTGCTTTATCGCATCAAAGAAATAGTTCTCGGTAGAGTTGGAAATATTGGCAATAAATTGGGTGCGCATGTTGATAGTATTGGAGTCTTGAGAATTGATAATCGAATTTGTGTTCCTAATGTTGATGGTCTAAGATAGGAAGTGCTGAAAGAAAACCATCAATCTTCGCTTTCATTTCATCCCGGTGTTACTAAAATGTACGAGAATATGAAGAAGTTATATTGGTGGAGTGGGATGAAGCACGATATTTCTACCTATGTTAGCAGATGCACAACTTACCAACAAGTTAAAGATGATCACAGAAAGACAGCAGGTTTGCTTCAACCACTAGAGATTCCAGGTTGGAAGTGGGAGCAGATTTCTATGGACTTTATTGACGGACTGCCAAGGACTAGAAAGGGTAACGGAAGCATTTGGCTGAGAAAATCCGCTCACTTTATTCCAGTCAAATCCACTCGTACTGCTTCGGGTTTGGCCGAGATATACATGAGAGAAGTTGTTAAACTTCATAGCGTACCATCTAGTATCGTATGCGATCGAGATCCTATTTTCTCCAATAAATTCTGGAAAGCATTTCAGGATACTTTGGGCACCAAACTGAATCTGAGCACAGCTTGTCATCCTCAGACAGATGGCCAAACTGAGATGGTGAATAAGATTTTGGAAGACCTTCTTCGAGCTTGTATTATTGACTTTGGTGGATCTTGGGAAGACCATCTTCATTTGGTCGAATTCACTTATAATAATGGTTACCATGTAAAGAAATTGAATTTCAAATTTGAATAAGTATATTTGAATTTGAATTAATCATCTTTATAAATCAGGCAAGCATTGGTATGGCACCGTTCGAAGCCTTATATGGACGGCCGTGCAAATCGCCGGCTTGTTGGATCGAGTCTGGTGATCGATTAGTGCTTGGTCCAGAAATAATTATGGAAGCTTCAGAAAAAGTCAAAGTAATCAGGAAGAAGATAAAGATGGCACAGGATAGACAGAAGAGCTATGCTGATAGAAGGAAAAGAGATCTCGAATTCAGTGTAGGAGACAAAATATTTCTAAAAGTGTCGCCTTTGAAGAATATTGTTCGATTTGGAAGGAAAGGGAAGCTAGCTCCGAGATTTGTTGGTCCGTTTGAGATTACGGAAAGAGTCGGAACATTGGCTTATAGAGTTGCATTACCAGAGAAGTTTGATGGTGTGCACAACGTGTTCCACGTCTCACATCTTCGCAAAGTTGTGCACGATCCATCTATAACCATTCCCACTGCTCAGTTGGAAGAGATAGTTATTGAGCCTGACTTGACTACTGAGCGGAAGCCGCTTCGGATAGTCGATCGTGAGACAAAGCAACTTAGCAGGAAGTCGGTAAATCTCGTCAAAGTCCAATGGAGTGCAAATGAGCGAGATTGCACATGGAAGACTGAGGATAGTATTCGGGATTCAAACCCCGAATTACTAATTTCAGGTATAATTCAATTAACGTCCAAACGTTATTTATAAGATGCGTCCAGTTAGATATGAATATAGAAAAAGTTTCATCGCAAAATATTACAGTAAATTTCATTCGCTGTTTACTGTATATCAGTTCATATAAAGCTGTGTAAAATTTATGCTTCAAATCTAAATACTTTTACATAGTTATGTTGTAAAAATTATTCTAATCAAGTCGATGTAATTCGTTTCGTCAAAAACTGTCATTGCCTGTTCCATTTAAATTGTTTTGCAAATCGAACAATTTAAGCGACATAAATTCGAATTTTTATAAAACTGTCATATCACAATTACCTGTGTACTGTTGGAAGCGCATCGTCGCACTGATCAAAATGGTATATTTATTTGTGTAAATCAGAGACCGACGTAAAAATAGTCGCGTTAATTTAATCGTTCCGGACGGACCGATTAAACAAATTCCAGCCCAAATCTTTAACCCGTATTCACTAAAAATTTGAAAATCTAAATCTCAGCTGGTGTATTTAATAAAGCAGTTGACAGCTTGTAGTTGGCATTGGGAAGTGTGGAGACTCATCAGCTCCATGACAAAATTTACGGTCACGAAAATTTAAAAATTTAAAGGAACATATCGCTTCACTTCGTTCTCACTGTTCTGCCTCATCCATTCAAGCTTCAAGTACCCTTCTTCGTGCTTCTTTTTCATTTTGCTTCTGCAAAAATAAAAATAAAAAAAAGTGATAGCCGAAATAAACTCCTTCCTCCTCTTCTTTCTTATTATTTTCCTACCTTCATCTGAACTTGGAAAAAAAAACAAGGCCGAGAGAAAAAAAAAGCACACACACACTCTCCCCATGGCCGAACAACTCACCCACCTCACGCACAACCCCCTTCACCTGAACGCCACCACGCCCAGAACGCCTCTTCCCCTGCCGACGAAAGTCTCCACCTTAAAACGACCCCACTGTTTCACGTGTGTACTGTGCGTGTGTGCGTGAATGTTGTGCGTGTGTGTTGTGAAGGGGATGCGTGCATGATTTAAGGTGGTGCATGCATGTAAATAAAATAAAATAAAAATAAAAGTTGCATGCGTGTATAGCATGCAAGGGGAGTGGGAGGGATGCGTGAGTGTGGGCATGCAATAGAAGGAGGAGGGGAAATGGAGAAAGATGAAGTTGGAACTGTTATGTGTGGAGAAATAAAAAAAGAAGATGAAGGTTGTACTGTTATGCGTGTAAAATGAAAGATGAAGTGTAAAATGAAAGATGCGTGTAAAATGAAAGATGCAGTACAAGGAGGGGGGAAAGGGTTCACGAGTCTCGGCCATATATAAAAAAAATGAAGCAAAAGAGGAAAATGAGAGAGTATGGTGCAGCTGGTTGGGGGGGGGGAGGAGAAGAGCATTAAGGTGATGGAAGTGTATACGTTTGGGCTGTAGAAGCATTTCATTTTGGTCGTGTGATGAAGGCGTGTGCATGTTGCGTGTGATGTGTGCACAGAGGAGGGTCACGTGCATGTGCTGTATTTACATATAAAAAAAAAGAGAATATGTGATTAGCAAATGGCGTTAGATTTCGCAGAAGAGTATTTATACAAATATCTATTTTGGTTCCCAAAAATAGTAACCATTTTTCATTACTTGTTGTGTGCAGAAGCGACCGGTTAAGGTTTTTGCAGCAGCATCGATTTTCAGCTTTCGTCCTTTCCTCTGTCATCGGTAAGCGCATAGATATAAATTTATAAATTATATATGAACGTTCATTGAATTAATATCGTCTCTCTTTTGTCGATATTTGCAGTGTTCGTTGTTCGTGTCATACCGACTTCATTCGTGCTTCTTCTTGCTTTGTGTCAATTTCTTTATCCACGAAAGGTGAAATAAATTTTCACGATTTATATTCTTATACAAGTTTTGGCTGATGAATGATTGTCATGTGATGTTGAAATTAGATGTTATTTGTTATTGTTAAAGTTAAATTGAAATTGACATAGGATAGGTAACAATTTTAAAACTGATTTATATGTTAAATTTGATTAGTTAAATATGACACCTTTTAGTTGTTAAATAAATTGACATATAGGATTGGTTAATTACACTTTGAACCATTGAACGTATATTGGATTAATTGTTGCAGTATAAATTTGAAATTGAATGACAAGCGAAAAACCATAAAAAAATTAGTGGAATAATCTTCAATCTACATGAAATGATAGTGTAGATTCTAGAAATAATTATATTAATTTACATAAATAACAAATATAAATTAATATGATATTTCGGGATTATTTAAATAAATTGTTAAATTGTTATGTATGGTTGCTATTTCTTGTTTATTTACTTTGACACCATCCCAGTTATCACACTGCAAGTTCCCTTTGCTATGTTTTGTTTTTTGAATTGAAATGGAATCGGGTTGAAATGATAGATACCCAAAATAACTTGACCTAGGATAGAAAATTAAATTAACCCGATTGGTCAATAATTTGATTTAAATAAAATAAAGATTTTATTTGAATAAATAATAAGGTTTTGAAATAAAATTGGAATTTAACAATAAATGAAAGGAAAATGTGAATATTTGAAATCTGAACAAAATATTAACGTTGTAATCGATAAGGAGAAAACATTGTCTAAAATTTAATTGATTAATAATTAAATTTTGAAATTATTAATAATTAAGTTTTGAAATTATTAATAACTAAGTTTTGAAATTATTAATAATTAAGTTTGAATTTATTAATAATTAAGTTTTAAATTAGTAATTATTAAATTGGAATTATTAATAATAAATTTGAAATTATTAATAATTAAGTTTGAAGTTGAGACGACCAGTCTTTTTCTCCATAAAAATTCGTATCATCCTTAAGAAAGAAAGGGATAGAAAAGAGAAAAGAAAGAAGAGAAAGAAGAAACAACACAAGAATCTTAACAGCGGAATGAATAAATCATATTAGTAACAAAGTATTACATAGTATACATCAAATATTAGAGTTACACAGACAATACATCACATACTAGATAGTTATAAACACCTGTCTAGTTATTACAACTCAATACATACAGAAGACACTCAGAGATACCAACACAACGGAAAACTATATAACTATATGCAGAAGCCTCCTGCTCCATATGCTCCTCCACAATTCGTCAAAGAAAATCTGAATCCTAACCTGAATTCCCTTGGCTACTCGTAAAAATTGGAGTACCCCAGAGTTAAGAAAAACAGAAATAACTCCTGGTCAAACATGAGTCTGGTGTGAGTAACAGATTAAAGATGCTTAACTTTGAAAACCTTTGAAAAGAAAAGGTATCACGTAAGATTTCCCACACATAAACATGGAAAAGTTTTTACCTTACGCTAACCAAATATTTGATAGGAAATCCGATGGTATTATAACAATGTCCAGGGTTTTCAAGTAAATAAGAAATAGCCGAAATTGTTACATTCATTAAATTCCATCTACTAGCCACAAAAGTGGGTAATACAATCAAAACCGTTGGCACTTATTGGATTTTGGATTCCATACAATGGCTAGGCTATTGGGGTACCGCCCGTCACAGTACGTGGCCTAGATCACCGTACCAAAGAGTACGCCCGCTCCCCTGCAACACAAAGCCGGAACAATTCCTTACTGAACAGTTCCGAACAAAACCACCCCGCAGTTGTGATCAGCAACCGCACCACAAAGCCGAAATAAAGGGACATCTAAATAGGGGTAAATCTCGCTCTCAAGTGGGAGCTACCCACGAAGCCTTACTGCACCTCCCCTGTTTTAGCCATTCCCGGTTGATGAGGCTTGAGCCTACAATTACCTTAATAGGACATAACACTTAGAATGCTCATCGTCCACCTGACAATGTTCTAAAAGCATTCAATCCATATAAGTTCGTTCCGGGTTCGAACGAAACCGAAGGCATTATCTCGTTACACTCGTTTTGGAATCACCCTCAAAGTTAACGACAATAACCCTTGCACTCTAAATCACCATCTCGAACCCATAAGTACTATTCCGTTAAACTCATTATGGAATCACCCACAGAGTTATACTGACGTATAGTTCTTACACCTCGAGTCTTCACTTGCTCCACTTGAATTCACGTCCTAACGTTTAATTGGCATCGATGTGGTTTTCAAATCCCAAATATGGAAACCCAATCCCGGTCTCATCGAAATCCAAAACGTGTCTTTTAAGGCCAAGTTGTTTTAGAGTTTAAAACAATTCAATTCATTATTATATACACACAGATAGATAATTCACAATACACTAGATAATCAACATTATCATCAACAGATAATTCATATCATAATCAGATAATCCATATTATCATTCAAAAGCAACCAATGCATCCATACATTTTCCATATCATAGCTGAGATTACAACCATATCAGGCAACCAATACCAATCATCAAACATAAGCAATGATCTAATGATCACACCATTATAATTAATTTAAAATGAATTATATCAATTACTTAATTTCTAATTAATTTTAAAATGAATTAAATTAATTACTTCATCATTAAAATCCTGCTTAACTTAACCATTAATTGATTACAAATCAATAAGATAAAACACCATCTCAATATTCATTTCAATTAATCCTTATTGATTAACAATCTCTAATTACAATAAATAATCAGCCTTTAATATTAATTACACAAGTTAATTATATTAAACCCTTTGCAAATAATTAACTTGTAATTGCTTAATTAATTAATTAGCTAAAATTAATTACATTAATTCATTATTATTTAACTACTTCATTTATTGATTATTTCTTAATTAATCAATTCTAAATTACATCATTAATTAATTTATTAATGATTTCTGATTACATTTAATCAATCTATATATAAATTAATTACATAAGTAATTAGTCTTCAGTTTAAACCACATATATATATTAATCACCCATGATTAATAACCATTCAGTAATTAACTACTTAAATTACTCATCCCATAAATTAATTACTCTTAAATCATTATCTAAATTAATCCCTTGATTAATTTCAAAGTAATTTAAATTACTTCCATAATTAATATCTTTAATTACATCTAGTAATTATTTAATTAATCACACCCTTAAGTAATTACAAATCCATAAATTACATAAAGTAATAATCAAACAATCCACAAATGTTTAAATTAGTTTAACTTAATTAATCTAAACTAATCACATTAATCAAATTAATTACACCAAGTAATTAATTCATTAATTACTTTATTAAGTAATTAAACCTAAATAATTGATTATTATTAAAAATTAATCACATTAATTAATTTTTAAAATAATCTTAAGTTAATGACCTTCATTAACATTTATTAATTACTTAATTAAGAGTTAACTCATACAAATCATTATTAATTATCGTTAATTAATATTTAATTACAATTTAATTAATCTTTAATTATTAATTAATTAAGTGTTAATTACAATCTTAATTAATCCTTAATCACTTGATTAAATATATCTTAATCATTAATTAAAATTTAATTAACCATCCTTAATTATAGATTAATTAACCTTAATTAATTATCTCATATCTTAATTAATTAACTTAAAATTTATTAATTACTTAATTAAACATCCACATTATTCATTAATTAAATAATTAATATTCCATTTAAATTAATTTAATAATTTAAATGAAACTAATTTGTTAAGTTCTAAATTAAGAAACATTCTTCTTATATAAAGTATTTTAAAACAAATTGATTCCAAATTTATGTTAACCTTCACTTAAAATTTCATTTTAAAACTTTAAGATTTTAAAATGAAACAATTTATTTAAACAAGGTTTTTAAACCAATTTTAAAATCCTTTCTATCTCACATGTTCAAAAACTTACCTTTTATAAACTAAAACTTTAAAAGATTATAAAACAAATTTATTTCAAACAAATTCAATTTAAAAATTTCTTTTTAAATTTCAAACTGAATTACAGTTAAATCTTTATTCCAAATTTAAGCTTAGAACTTTAAAGCTTTACTTACATTTCCATCTTTATTTTAAGTTGAAGTATTTAACCTTCCTAAAATAGTTTAAACAAATTTAAATTTAAAATTTTATTTTAATTTTAAAACTGATATTAAAGTCAAATTTTAGGTTTTAAAACTGGATTTATTTTAAATTTTATTACATAAATTAAAACTCATAGTTCAAATTTAAAACCAATGTTCCTTTATACTTTAAAAGTTTAAAAATCTAAATTTAAATTCCCAGATTTAAATTAAATTCAAACTCTGGTTTATCTACTCTAAATTTCATATTTCAGTTTCCAGAATTCAAACTTTGTTTTAAATTTTCAGTTGCATTATAAATTTACTTTTAAATTTAAAACAGAAAAACATTTTCCTGTTTTAGTTTTAAACATCTTACATTTTTGAATTCAAAAACATTTCAAAATCCAAGATTTAAATTATTGAATTCATAATTAAATTTCAGGTATAAAAATTCCAGTTTGAGCTCCATCTTACAATATAAATTTTACTTTTAAATTTTGAAAACAGAACACAGTTTTCTGATTTTAGATTTAAAACCCAAGCTGAAATTTAAAAACTGAATAATTACAAATACCAAGATTTAAATTATTTGAATTTATAACTAAATTCAGGTTCCAAGCTAGTTTCAAATTTTTAGTTTCATTTCTACTTTTCACTTCAATTTTTTATAAAACCTGGAAACAGGTTTCTGATCAAATTCTAAAACCTGAAACACTTCACAAACCCAGCTCCTCATATTTTTACTTCGAGTAAATAACTTTCCTGCTTCGAGTCACTCTTCAATTTACCCGAGACTATCACGAGGTATAAATAGAAAATAGATTTATTAGTTTATTAAAAATAAATTCTCTAATTAATTATTTAAATAAAGAAGATTATTAAATCAAATCAAATTTATTAACAAAAATTATCAATTCAATTTAAATTTAAACACAGATTATTAAATTTATATTGTCCACAATTCCGGGATATTACAGAAGTTATCAATAATTAAGTTTTGAAATCATTAACAATTAAGTTGAAGTTATTAATAATCAAGTTTTGAAATGAGTAATAATTAAGATATTGAAATTATGGATAATTTCATGAGATTGAATTGTTTAATAATTTATTTTAATTGAATTCTTTATTTAGTGAAATTGAACCTCTTGAATAAGTGAAACTAAGTTGCTTTATTAACTGAGTTTTGAAATTATAACTAAGTGATTGAATAATAAATGAAATTGAATTTCTCTAACAAGAAATAAATGCGTTTTATCGAATGAAAGACTTGAAATTTAAAGTATTGGATTCGACAAATTTAATTGAAATTAAATTTGTAAGCTTTGATATAATGAAGTTGAACCTAAGTAATTAATTTAATGAATTGGAAATTTAATTGAAGTTGTTTTAATGATAAATTAGTTTAACGAGTATTGCATGAAATCGATAAATGAGCTTAAATCGATTTGAACGTTAAATTAAGTTTATTTTATGAGATTATGGAATGAAACTTATATATGAAATTAAATGTATATTTGAATTGTTTAATCAATTTTGAAATGGAATTATAGAATTTTGAAAATGAAATTTGGAAGTTATGAAACGTAAATTCCAAAAATTGTTTTGAAAAGACAAATGAAATCTTGAATTTCAAATTTTGATTGACATTGAATTTGATTTAGTTTTGAAATATAGTAAATGACCAATCGGTGAAATAATTTCGAAGGTTATTAAAGAAACCAGAATCGGTTAGGGACATACTCACTGTCCAAACCGAAAACCACTTTAATAACTATATGCGGAGTGCGATCCAGAATGAAGTGGTTGGAATGACATGCGTGATGGCTGCAGAAAGAGAACGATAATGGATAGCCTTGACACTTGTAACAAATTGGAAATTGACCAAAACAGGAGCCGTGCTGGGCCAAATGGGGCTAGCTACCTCGAGCGAACACACTTCTTCGTAAACTACCCATTACTTGTTATTGATTGGTGCACACCCTTGAATTTGGAGTGTTGTTTCACGGTGTTGCGATCGTTGCAGCGATGCGTTCTCACCAGTCCGGATCAGGCAAACGGTAGTTTCACTACCTTGGGTATTGCCTCCTGTGCCTTGTCATACTTGTATTCCCATATACGCGACCACTGCGAATTTGTTTTGTATTATACCTATGGAGTACTCCCTGATATCCCACTAGTTTATGGTGGAGTTTACAATGCTGTATAGTCTATAATACTATATGAAATGTGTTAAGGGGGACAATGGTAACGCCTTAACACTATTTAGATATTTTACTTTACTGTTAGACATTATCTATTTATCGTACACTACTATGTATAAATAGTTTAACGGATCCTAAAGGATGTCATTCCATTCATCTTTGAGTTATTTTTATTGTGAATTTGAACCATATTATCTGTATAAGAATATATGTCCTGATTCGAGTGTTTTTTTATGCTTATGCTCGGATCAGACCGAGGATTACTGTTGTTGTTCTACTTAGAGCTGGAGACCGAAGACTATCATTATCTTATCTTATTAGTATTACTCTTTCTATTTGGACTATTGGACTTCTATGTTGTTCTATTTCATTTTATTTAACACATTGTTGTATTTATGGGTAGCTTCATGAACTACTCTTATGACTATGTTGTAATTCCGCTACACTATTCTGTGATGTTATATTTCTGTGATTCTGTGATGATTCTCATTTATATATATATACTCCATTAATAATTCGTGTTTGTATTATTTAAGTTGACATGTGGTGAATTTAAATGGTACAAATATACGGGTTGTTACAATACCTATTTAAGAAGGAATGGGAGATGGAGAGCTCGACAAACGAAGGGAGGCTGCGTGTATGGGGTTTGGCTGCTGCGTGGTATGGTCGGTGGCTATGCGGAGGAGAGAGCTAAGGATAAGGGGAGGAGCAAGTCAGAGCCGGGGATGTGGGTAGGTGAATAGGAGAGGAATAAGGAGAGTTTCTTGGTGGTGCGCTGGTCGTTTGGCATTCATGGCCGTAGTGCTGCTCGGGTGGGGCCGTGGTGAAGGTGGACTTTGGCAATAAAAGATGAGAAGGTGGATTTGGTTGCATGGCCGAGAGGGGGAGGTGGCCGAAGGATCTGGCACACGTTGGAGGTGGGTGAACTTCTATTCACGTGGAGGCTTGGCTGTGTGCAATGGAGGGACAACACGGTAAGGAAGAGGCTCGAGGGGGTTGGGCAACTGGGGGGGAAAATGAGGGTAGCAGCGGTTAATTTGTTGAAGTGTTGGGTTTGGAGTTCGAGTCAAGGTGGGTATGCAGGCGAGGGAGGAGGAAAAAGCATTTCACACAATATATAAACGAAGAAAGGAGATGAACAATTATACATTTATATAAAGAAACATATATCATTTATATTTCTTTCCGTTCAAGAAATTTCAGAACAAAGGAAGCGAACCAATAGATAATAATTTTAAACTAGGGAATAGTACAAGTCAAAAATATTAAATTCACAATGACCATTCATTATCCCAATTTTAAAATGTGAAAGGACATGGAACATCAAAAGGCTTAAAATGGAAACCGATACGGTCCACCGTTTCATAGATTACGAAGTTTACTGGATCCGAAACACATAAATGAATAAACTGTGGAGATCAGCGCAACGAGACAATCAAAACAGTATACAGATATCAGTGGTACTACCATCCTATCAAAATTCAATAACGATACCGAAAATGCTGCTAAAACACTGAAAATAAGATAAACGGAGCAATAGTGTAACGATCCAAAATTTTCGATCCTGAAAATTCCCCATAGTTATGAAAAAGAAGAAAGAGATAGAAGAAGAAGAACAGAAACACCAAACATCTCACATTCGCAGCGGATAAAATATAATAATAACTAATAACATTTTACAAAAGAATACCATATCTGTCGATTACATTTAATATACATCAAAGTTTCACATATATATATAGTCACTGAATATACACAATTATCAAGTCTCGGATTAACAATAATATAAATACAGTGGAAAAATATCCTATACGCTATTGCCATCCAGCTCGCCTCCTGAGCTCCAGAACGTACCTACCTGAAAATCTGTAATACTCAGTCTGACCCGAGCATTACACCAAAGTAACAATCGGGTTAGGCTGGAAACCAGCGTGAGTAAACCCAACCAACATGGAATATCCAAGCAAACAACTTATATAAAACCCGGGTAACTTATATCCATTTAACAAATTCACAATTTGCTATAGACAACACTTATTTCACACGTCGATTTCTAAGTACCAAACTAAGATAAGATAATCCAATTCACTTAAATCATTTCATTCCAGCCAATAGATTTCACAAAAAAAATTACAAAAATTTGAAGTGGTTTCGGGTATTTCCCAATACCCGAACCCGGTATCCTCAAAACTCACTTTATACTAACTCAAGTTATTCAAATGAAATACACAACATTTCATATCAGAGATATCAACTCATTCAAAACATCCAATACCATTCAAACATCAATAAGCAAAGCTTAATCACATACAAATCAATTCAATTGATTCTAATTGAATTTCAAACCTCAATCACTTAGATTCCTTCATTCAATATTAAGTAATTTCAAATCAATTATTTAATCAATCCTTCATTTTTTAGCTTAATTATTCACATTGGACTAATTATCTGTCAATTACATTCAAGTAATTATCTTAAATTAACTTCATAATATTTATTAGTCTCAACCAAGATCATTAAGTAATCTTAATTATTCATGAATTAATTAATTATTTAATTACATTAATTCTTGATTACTTATACTAATTAACTTCCCATAAGTCACTTATTCTGATTAATTCATCTTAATTAATCAATCTTATAATACATCGTTAATTATATTAATTAATTATTTCCAATTATATTTTAATTAGTTCCAATCTGAATTAATTACTTCAATTCATCCACAATATTAATCACCCTCGATTAATCTCAACCTGTAATTAACTATCCATTTATTTACTTTATTAAATAAATCAAATTTCTCCTTAACTAATAATCTTAATGTATCTCTTGATTATTTACATAAAATAATTATATTTCATTAATTTCATTAAGTAATTATTTACCAAACCATCCCATGATTATTCTGAATTACTTATACTTAGTTAATTAACTTACAACTTAATTTATTATTTATTCAAACCTTTAATTACCAAATTAAATAACCCAAATCATTAATTAATTGAATTAATTAATTATCCATTTTAATTACCCTACTAATTTAATGTATCACAAATCATTAAGTCGTTAGTAACTTTTAAACGGAACATTTTCTTATTTATTGTTTTAAATTTAAGACAACTTACAATTCCCAATACTTCGAGTTAAGCAACCATTAACTCGAGAACCATCCAAAACCAAAATCACTAGATCATCAATTCACAGCGCATATCAAATCAATTCAATCATTCAACCAAATATTTAAATTTAACCATTTAAATTTAAATAGAAATCCAACAGAGTGAGATTTACTCACCTTTGCTTTTTGTTTTGCCAATCTGATAATCCTGACTTGTTTTTCCTTGTGGTATTAAACCTTGAACAAACATCTACAATTTATTAACATTTGAACCAATCGATCAGCCTATTATCATTTATTAATTTAATTTTAACTAATTTCCTTTTACATAAGTTTTCTTTAAGTAACTAAGAACAAACTAATTTCCATAATTCATTATTTAAAAATTTCACTAGTGAGTGGAAATAGGTGTATATGTGTATTTATTAATATTTTAACTTATCAAAAAAAATTATTACCATTAAATAAATCAACTAATAATTAAATTTTTCAAATTTCTTTAATTCCCTTTTGAAATTACAAAAATAGTGATAGCATTTTAAAATCATATATACATTTTTTTTCATTTCCTTTAGAATTAAACTATAGATCAACCATAATTCATTATTTAAAATAACTAGTAAGTTAAAAATGTATATATATCTATATTATTATTATTTCCTTTAATTCAAAATTCCATCTGTATATGTATTTGTGCATAAACATATATTCATTCAATTCCAAATAAAAATTTCTTTCATGTATATATTTTAAAACAAAAATAGTTTTATTCCTAAAATAATTTAAAATTTTTCTTTAGAATTTATAAAACAATACCTTACTGTTCGATGATGTCGTCACCATCGTCTTCCTTACCATCCAAAACCAACCCCTGCTCCAGAGAAAACGCGAGCTTCAGCCACGTTCGAAAACGAACGAACCCATCTCAACTCCAAAACCCTACCGACATCGCCTCGAGCAACCTCGCGATCCAATATCTTGCCCAAACGCCAAACTCGACCACAGATCTCGACCCACTCGCCGCGCGCGTCTCGTCGCTATAACAAAGCCTGACCGAAACCCTAATGCGACCCTGACCTTCCTCCCCCTAGCAATGATCGCTCAAGTTCACCATCGCGATTTGATTTCAATTTTGCGGACCGATTGTTTCGGTGTTATATTTTTTTTTCTTTCTCTTTAATGAGATTCGATCAGATTTTGAGAATGGAGAGGAGAGAACGGGAATAAGATAGATATTTTGAGAAGCTTCTTGAGTTCGTGGTCCTGTTGATAAAAATATCTTTGCTATTTGACTTGAAATTCTATTATATTATAAACTTCAAACGTCACGTTAATCGCCATTTAAAATTTGAACTCCCTTTGAGGAATGCCGCAAGGCGATTATAAAGTTTTACCCGCGTCCCGAATACAATGGAATGATTTTCGGAGGCTAATGTGGTCATATGTGCGAATTACGGAATTAAACGATCGGTATTAAATTAAATCGATTAAAATAAATATAAGCGTTTCGAGCTTCCAGGGTCAAACGACAACTCCGATTGCTACGAAAAGTGAAATCCGACAATAACTAACTATTACGGCTCCAATGGAACTGGTTTCGTCAAATTCTGAGACTGTGCCTCGGAAGGCTATTTTAAATTCCAATTTAAACGATATATTATTAAAATTGAACAAATTACCTTTAAATTTAAATTTCAACTATTCTATTATCCTCAGTATCATCATTATAGATTTTATAAGCCTTCAAATTATTTAAACAGGCTTAGAAATTTCAGATTCAACAATTTATCAAATTTTCAATTATTAAATTCAATATTTAAACTATATAATTCATTGATTTAATTATCAAGTAAATATTGATATTTTGAATTAAAGTTAAAATTAACCTTTAAATATTTTAAAAATCAATTAATTATTCAAATTTAAATTGCTAGAAATTCCAGGTCGTCACATTCCTCCCCCCTTAAAAGAATTTCGTCCCCGAAATTACTAGTTAGGAAGAATGTCCCAATACCCGTTTACTTTTTTCCAAAAACTCACAATTCAACATCCTACTAACTATCCTTTATTAAAGACCCACTATCATCTTAAGCAACTTCCAAAACCTTCTATAGTTTCAAACAATACCCCTTTTCTCAATCATTTAAATTTCAATTTAAAACCAAATTTTGAATTATCAATATTTTCTCAAAAATTTTCTAACTCTCTAAATTTCCGAAAGATTTTGTCAGCGTCTCCTTTGCGCGGCTAGCTCGATACAACTACAAAAGGCCTCTACGAGCTCCCAAATTCCAAAAGAAAACAAAAGCCAAGTGGCTACATCAAAAACCCAATCCAATCTCATCTAGAAATTTAAATACGTACCTTTTTGTCGGGCAATACAAATTTATCTTTTGGAATCAAATCCAATTTTCTTTTCCCCTTTTAATACCTGCATATCTTACCAAGCAATAATATCCAATTGTAACCTTTTAATCATTTTATACATTTCCTCACATATGTTTCATACCTATTTCAAATTAGTCTTTCCCATTTCCATATGAATTCAATTCATCTTTAATTTGAGCATTGAATTTTAACTTTCATTTATAACCGATTCATAGTAGTTTCATCTACTAATTTATTTTAATTTTCAATTTGAAATTGTCTGTCGTTAACAAAATTTTCCCAAAATTTTCTAACTCCCAAAAATTTTGGCAGAGTCTCCTTTGTACGGAGGAGCTTTTGCAATTTGACAAGAAATATAAATATATATACATCGACCCACACGGTCGGAAAAAGCAAAAACAGTTCATATTTCTATTTTTATTGCATAGGCGTACCATATTTAGCATTTTAAGCAAGCATCTTATTAATTTAAGCAATTAGCGCAATCCAAACCAGCCAAACAGCCTTTAGGTACCTGTACTTACTCAATTTAAACATATAAGCACTATATATATGAAGTTTACAACATTTCTCTTACTTAAACAACTATAACACTTTAATTCTAAAGGAAATGCATTTGAAATAACTTCCATGAGCAATTTATATGTTTTCAAATCTAATTCAATTGCTTTCAACCAATTCATAAGCCATTTCATTCGATTTTAATGGTTCACAACTCAATTTCTGACATTCCATTGATTTATAATCCAAACAAGCTCATATTCGCTTCAAATGATTCAGAATCAAATTTATTTAATCTCTATTAACTCATAGAATTAATTACTTTGGTTTTCGCAAAACAACAATTTTTGTTATGCAATCTCGACGATATTCGGTTAATAAAGTATCTATTTTAGTTTATAACTATTTCAAATTAATTTCAACTCATTCTAAATTTAATTTCATTTCATTTCTAATTTATTAACCAATCATTTATTTAGCTCGGCACCTACTATTCTTGTATACTTCTAACCATTCCCAAATTAATTCAATCCAAGCTTTTATTTAATGGGCTTTCACTCTATTCGAAGCCAGGCTTCCATAAATTTTAAACTTAAGTTAATTTACTTTAATTTATTCCAACATCAAACTTAAGTTTACTTCTATTTGATTCTCATCTAATCAACTTCCATTAAATTTAGTTAGCCCATCCATTTTAAATTTTAATTTCAAATTCACCTTCTCAATTTATCAAAATAGTGTCCAAGCACGTACTTAACTCATTTATACTTTCAAACTAATATACCACCGAACTTAAGTACAGCCTGATAATCCAATTCCAATCACAACTTTGGTTTAATTTTTATTCTATCAGACTTCATCCATTTATTATTTAACTCAATTATCCCATTTTGAAATTTTCATTTATTTACTTAATTCATTATCGAGTTTATTTTATAAATACAATCCATTTTCAATTTATTCTATTCACTTGTGTTTTGTTGCAATTCAAACCATGACTATTATAAATAAATTTCATATGACGACACTTCTCTTATATCTAATTTACTTGCAACTTTCGTTAAATATTATTCATATCACACTTGAATTTTATTTGTAATTCAATCCATCACATTTTCAATCCAACTCTATTTATTTTTATTTTACAACATTTCTTCTTATTTAATCCATTATTAAATCTAAGTTGAATTATATATAAAATTCGAATTCATCCCCAAACCCATTATCAACCTACAATCCATCTGTTTAACCATGTTAAATTTTATTAATATACTCAACCAAATAATTATTTAGCCAATTAGCTTACTTTTAACTTCTAAATCAATGTTCGATTTTAATTACAAATTCACTTCATTAAAATTCCAATTTGGATTTCCTTTATTTTCTAAAATTCCAACATCTTTATTTAAAATTTTTAGAAATGATTTTAAATTCACATCATACTTAATAAAATAGCTCTTTACAAAAATACTTCTTATTACTCGATGTCTCAACCAGTCCATCCTTGTTCTCACAGAAATTCAGTCATACGTTGATCAGGCGTAGGACCGAAAATCTATAAGTACTTGGTAAACCTGTTTTCAACACCCAGTGAAAATACTTGGAAAATAATTTTATTGAAAATATTGAAAAATATTTCTAAAAATAGAGGAAATATCTTTGGTGAGAATGCTCTGGAAATCATCACTCCCATCCATGGTCACAGTTAATCCGATGGTTACGTTGCCATCCCGAAAAAATCCATAGATAACTGTAGGCCTCCGCGCCCCTCGATTACACCATGGAACCCACGATAGATCGCAGCTACAACCGGGGTTACGTAGCCATCACAGCAAAAACCCATATAACTGTAGGCATCAATGCCATCGAATTTTGCTGCCAAAAATGAAACTTCTCCACTCCACTTGACCATAGATCGCAGTCTACCGATGTTGCGTTGCCTTCCCATCAAAATCAAGTGTAGACTGTTGGCACTCATCCTCCACACGAATTTTGTTATGGTCCCCATTGTAGATCGCAGCGACATCGAGTTACACTGTCGTCACAGCATAACCCAAAAGCCTCTGTAGGCATTAGTGCCCTCGACTTTCGCTACCCGATAATCCTCGGGAACTAGTTTTGTCCGGACTCCTCACAGTATCAACTTTAGAAACCCTCCTTGGGGCTCAAGGCAGCACCACCCGGTGGCACTCCTGAGAAGTTCATTTCAAGAGAGCGCATTTTCCCCCAGAGCCATCATCAAAACCTATACATATAGTATCTTTCAAATCATACACCTAGTATGATCTCATACAAGGCTCCCTTACACAAAATCGATTATCCCAAAATTGATAATTCTCAAACTAGGCTTTTCAAATTCAATATTGATTTTACCCAAAAATCAAAAGCCTTTCCAAATCCAAAAGTTCCCAAAACCTTTTTCCGAATTCCCCGTAAGATCCTTTATATATGTATTCAGATATATAAAATTTTAAAAACTTTGGATCTTTTCAAACTTGTATAAATCTCCTTTTATACTTCAAACAACTTCAAAAATCTTTTCTTACGGCAATAGTTTGAATAGGGGGAGATTTATCTCATATACAACAAAGATATATAATTTTGTTTATTCAAAATCAAATATTCAATTTAATTACTTTTTTCAATATCACTTTCGTTCAAATCCGCACGATGTACACTTATCATTCGTACGCTATACCAATCTGATCGCTCACTCGATCACACAATTTTACTTCCAAACTAGTATCGTCCGCCCGACTACCTAGTCGGGCACTGATCTGGTTTCTTGATCAGAAATCATCATTCTCCTTGTATAGCTATAACTATGATAGAGAACATCCAGAACCAATCAACAATCCATATCCAGTTTCGCCGTCGAAAATCAAGTTAAAAACCCCAACTCGGATCGACAAACTACCTCGAAATTCTGTGCTCGAATCTGGATCAAATCACTATGCAAATAGAATAATATATGTACATCCTACGTATTTATTTCCATTGATTATCAGCCAAATAAATTTTCCTTTCTATTCACATTTCCTTAAATTCCCTTTACTTATTTACAATTGCTTTAATCCCCATTTGGATTATCACTTCAATTCTTATCTCGGTTGGGTATTAAATCCATAACAGTTTGAACTCCGACCAATTTATATTTAGGAAATAGCTGGAAAATTTTAAAAATATAGATAAGTAGTTGAAAAATAAATATTAGTGTGCAAAACAACTATAAAATAGGTAATTAACTGTAAAATAGTTGAGAAATAGCTAAATACTTTCAGAAATTTTAGATAATTGCAAAATAGTTGGAAATTAATAATTTATTTATAAAATAGTTGAAAAATAGAATTAGTTTAGAAAACAATGGAAAGATGGTTAAATAGCTTCAAAAAAAATGGTAAAACAAATATAAAATAAGTTAGCTTTAAGAAAGAAAAGTTGTATATATTAAATAGCTTAGAAAAAATAAGTTTGTATTAAAACAATTTATTTAAAATAGTCAAGAATCGAACTGTTCACTACCCCAACAATTCAATGTACACTTCCATTTAAATTGATCCAATTCCAATTTGAATAACTCCAATTTCCATTGAAATTTATTTAATCCCAAGGCAACTTCAATTCTAATTAATTCAAACTAAATTCAATTTGTACTAATGGAATTTAAATTTCAAATTTAACCCATCTCGAATTATATAAATTCGAGTTAAATCCTCAAAGGTTGGTTTAACTCTTTAAACCAAATTAACTTTTATTTTAACGTTTCTAATCTGTTTAATTTCTGAGTCCAATTCTCAAAATTCCAATTTAAATTATTTTTATTTATGCATTTCAAGGTTCAATACAATTTTATTTGTTTTCAAAATTTAATTTATTATTCAGTTTTATCTTCCAGTTAGAAGCCAGTTCTTAAACAAGTATATTTTACAAATTTAATTATTCAAATTTTTAATCCAAAGTAATTCCATACCCTTAATTCCAAATGAAAGTTTAACTTCCCTTTTTCTCAATAATAGATATATCACCACACTTCATTTCTATTTCATTTAAACCAAACCAATTCACAATTTAAAGATTTTCATTAACAATAGAATGATATCATCCAATTTATTATAAAACGTCCATCCATTTTCAATTTTAAATCTCAAATCCGTTTTGAGATCACACAAATTCCCAATTCAAATCAACCATTGAACTTTCCAAGTTAAGTTCCAATTTCATCTTGAAATTTCCAATTCAGGTTGCTTGTTCTATATTTATTTAACTTCCCAAAGTTAAATTCCAATTTTACTTAATCCAATCAACCTCATTCAATCCTTAAACTTCACAATAATAATCTTCCCACTTAAAAACTTATATCACTTTGGGTTTTTACATCACACTTCAAGGAAAAACCAAAACTCAACCTCTTATAGTTTATTTCAAATTATCTTTGATATCATGTATATCCATACATATATACATATTTGTTTCTTGGCCCTCCCAGCCATGTTTTACAATTTTAAACCACCCTTGGTTTTAAAGTCAAATCAAATTTCAAACAACCCATTATTTCCAACAAGTCCCAGTTATCCAAATAATACTTATTTATTGTTTTTCATTACTTTAAAACAAAATTTCCGAATTCTGGGACCAGATTTAGAATTTCATTTTCAATCCATTAAATTTTAATTTGGTTGTATTTTTTTTCTACTTAATTTAATTCCAATTCTAGACTTCAGTTTGGTTGTATTATATCACTTCTTAATTTTAATTTCAATAATTAATAACCAATCACCTGAATATTTATTAGAAGGAAATATTGCTTTATATATATATCAAAATATATTTTATATAAAACCATTTAAAATATTTATATAAGAAAATAACAAGTACGCGCTCATATATATATACTCGACTCATTCTAGAGCACTATAGACTCTATTAAATGAGTAATCCCCACCACAGAGCCAAGGTTCTCGCTTAACCTTTCAGCTCTGATACCTAATGTAACGACCTGAAATTTTCGATCTCGAAATTTTTTGATAGTTATGAAAAAGAAGAAAGAGATAGAAGAAGAAGAACAGAAACACCAAACATCTCACATTCGCAGCGGATAAAATATAATAATAACTAATAACAGTTTACAGAAGAATACTATATATGTCGATTACATTTAATATACATCAGAGTTTCACATATATATACAGTCACTGAATATACACAATTATCAAGTCTCGGATTAAAAATAATAAAAATACAGCGAAAAAATACCATATACGCTATTGCCATCCAGCTCACCTCCTGAGCTCCAGAACGTACCTACCTGAAAATATGTAATACTCGGTCTGACCCAAGCATTACACCAAAGTAACACCCGGGTCAGGCTGGAAACTAGTGTGAGTAAACCCAACCAACATCGAATATCCAAGCAAACAACTTATATAAAACCCGGGTAACTTATATCCATTTATAAAATTCACAATTTGCTATAGACAACACTTATTTCACACGTCGATTTCTAAGTACCAAACTTAGATAAGATAATCCAATTCACTTAAATCATTTCATTCCAGCCAATAGATTTCACAAAACAATTTACAAAAATTTGAAGTGGTTTCGGGTATATCCCAATATCCGACCCCAGTCTCTTCAAAACTCACTTTATACTAACTCAAGTTATTCAAATGAAATACACAACATTTCATATCAAAGATATCAACTCACTCAAAACATCCAATACCATTCAAACATCCATAAGCAAAGCTTAATCACATACAAATCAATTCAATTGATTCTAACTGAATTTCAAACCTCAATCATTTAGATTCCTTCATTCAATATTAATTAGTTTCAAATCAATTAATTAATAAATCCTTCATTTTTTAGCTTAATTATTCACATTAGATTAATTATCTGTCAAGTACATTCAAGTAATTATCTTAAATTAACTTCACAATATTAATTAGTCTCAACCAAGATCATTAAGTAATCTTAATTACTTCATGAATTAATTAATTATTTAATTACATTAATCCTTGATTACTTATACTAATTAACTTCCCATAAGTCACTTATTCTTAATTCATCTTAATTAATCAATCTTGTAATACATCGTTAATTATATTAATTAATTATTTCCAATTATATTTTAATTTGTTCCAATCTGAATTAATTACTTTACTTCATCCACAATATTAATCACTCTCGATTAATCTCAACCTGCAATTAACTATCCATTTATTTACTTTATAATAAATCAAATTTCTCCTTAATTAATAATCTTAATTAATCTCTTGACTATTTACATAAAATAATTATATTTCATTAATTTCATTAAGTAATTATTTACCAAACCATCCCATGATTATTCTGAACTACTTATACTTAGTTAATTAACTTACAACTTAATTTATTATTTATTCAAAACTTTAATTACCAAATTAATTAACCCAAATAATTAATTAATTGAATTAATTAACCATTTTAATTACCCTACTAATTTAATGTATCACAAATCATTAAGTCGTTAGTAACTTTTAAACGGAACATTTTCTTATTTATTGTTTTAAATTTAAGACAACTTAAAATTCCCAATACTTCGAGTTAAGCAACCATTAACTCGAGAACCATCCAAAACCAAAATCACCAGATCATCAATTCATAGTGCATGTCAAATCAATTCAATCATTCAACCAAATATTTAAATTTAACCATTTAAATTTAAATAGAAATCTAACATAGTGAGATTTACTCACCTTTGCTTTTTGTTTTGCCAATCTGATACGATCCTGACTTGTTTTCCCTTGTGGTATTAAACCTTGAATTAACATCTACAATTTATTAACATTTGAACCAATCGATCAACCTATTATCATTTATTAATTTAAT
Organism: Allium cepa; assembly: GCA_030765085.1. Taxonomy (NCBI): domain Eukaryota; kingdom Viridiplantae; phylum Streptophyta; class Magnoliopsida; order Asparagales; family Amaryllidaceae; genus Allium; species Allium cepa. The sequence goes on from CM060928.1 coordinate 597,681,008, forward strand.
TTTAACTAATTTCCTTTTATATAAGTTTTCTTTAAGTGACTAAGAACAAAGTAATTTCCATAGTTTATTATTTAAAAATTTCACTAGTGAGTGGAAATAGGTATATATGTGTGTTTATTAATATTTTAACTTATCAAAAAAAATTTATTACCATTAAATAAATCAACTAATAATTAAAGTTTTCAAATTTCTTTAATACCCTTTTGAAATTACAAAAATAATGATAACATTTTAAAATCATATATACATTTTTTTAAACAAGTTCATTTCCTTTAGAATTAAACTATAGATCTACCATAATTCATTATTTAAAATAACTAGCAAGTTAAAAACGTATATATATCCATATTATTATTATTTCCTTTAATTCAAAATTCCATCTGTATATGTATTTCTGCATAAACATAAATTCATTCAATTCCAAATAAAAATTTCTTTCATGTATATATTTTAAAACAGAAATAGTTTTATTCCTGAAATAATTTAAAAAATTTCTTTAGAATTTATAAAATAATACCTTACTGTTCGATGATGCCGTCACCATCGTCTGCCTTACCATCCAAAACCAACCTCTGCTCCAGAGAAAACGCGAGCTTCAGCCACGTTCGAAAACGAACGAACCCATCTCAACTCCACAACCCCGCCGACATCGCCTCGAGTAACCTCGCGACCCAATATCTTGCCCAAACGCCAAACTCGACCACAGATCTCGACCCACTCGCCGCATGCATCTCATCGCTATAACAAAGCCTGACCGAAACCCTAACGCGGCCCTGACATTCCTCCCCCTGGCAAAGATCGCTCGAGTTCACCATCGCGATTTGATTTCAATTTTGCCGACCGATTGTTTCGGTGTTATATTTTTTTCTCTCTTTAATGAGATTCGATAAGGTTTTGAGAATGGAGAGGGGAGAACGGGAATAAGATAGATATTTTGAGAAGCTTCTTGAGTACGCGGTCCTGTTGATAAAAATATCTTTGTAGTTTGACTTGAAATTCTATTATATTATAAAACTTCAAACGTCACGTTAATCTACATTTAAAATTTTAACTCCTTTTAAGGAATGCCGAAGGCGATTATAAGGTTTTACCCACGTCCCGAATACAATGGAACGTTTTTCGGAGGCTAATGTGATCGTATGTGCGAATTACGGAATTAAACGATCGTTATTAAATTAAATCGATTAAAGTAAATCTAAGCGTTTCGAGCTGCCAGGGTCAAACGACAACTCCGATTGCTATGAAAATTGAAATCTGTAATAACTAACTATTGCGGATCCAATGGAACTAGTTTCGTCAAATTCTGAGACTGTGCCTCGGAAGGCAATTTTTAAATTACAATTTAAACGATATATTATTAAAACGGAACAAATTACCATTAAATTTAAATTTCAACTATTCTATTATCCTCAATATCATCATTATAGATTTTATAAGCCTTCAAATTATTTAAACAGGCTTAGAAATTTCAGATTCAACAATCTACCAAATTTTCAATTACTAAATTCAATATTTAAACTATATAATTCAATGATTTAATTATCAAGTAAATATTGATATTTTGAATTCAAGTTAAAATTAACCTTTAAATATTTTAAAAATCAATTAATTATTCAAATTTAAATTGCTAGAAATTCCGGGTTGTCACAAATACAATCCAAATTTGACGAAATGAAATATGACGTCTCACTCAAAAAATGATAAACATTTCTATTACATAAAAATATTTAGATTTTGAAAACATTTTATTTCCATCATTTTTAACTGATTTAAATTGAAAGTGAAATTACACAACAGAACTAACTTCCATATTATCTGATGAAAATTTACCATTGCTATGTTTATATAGACATATTAAAAATATTATATTTTCATTTCCAAATTTAATCCTTTAAAATTTCAAAAAAAAAGTTCAGTTAATTACGTTATTAAAACCATTAAAATTGTCGGGTCCTCATAATCTATCCTTATTCGAGGACCCATTCTTGAATCATGCGAGTGTATTTGTGATTGATGTAAATTTGTTTCATATTGTATTGTTTGAGTTGTTAAGTTTGATTTGGCATTTCAATCGATTCGTCTGGCCAACGCTATCGATGGAAATTTCAAAACACTTGAACAGAGCAAACTGACACAATATTGTTTTCAAAATTTGTAAATGGAAAAAATTTATGTACAATTATATTTATATATGTATAGGTATAATTTCTTGAAACTAAATAGTTAAATGAGTTGGTTGTTAGAAAAGATAATCCTAAATTATCATTAGTTGTTTTAGCAACACTCTTAAACTGTTAACTTGTCTTGTACGTTATAAAGAAATGAAATTATAAAACATGGTTTATAAATTGATTTGAAATCAAAATGAATTTAAATTAAGAATTTGAGAATTTAATTCCCAGTGCATTTCTAAATTTGGTTTTCAAAGTTTTGAAATTATATTATTTGAAAGTATTTTCGAAAGAAAATTGAATCCATAGAGATTTTAAAAGAAGTAAATCAGTACTCTCTTTTATTGTCGCTGCAAAATAATTTCGGTAAGGACTGCACCATCATCGACATTCATTTTCGAGTCTCAACGTGGAGAGACCACTTAGTAGCTTTGCCACACTTTTGTTTTGGAAAATGGATTTGATTTGAATTCCTTAAGTATTATTTGATATATATATATATATATATATATATGTATATATTTATTTCAAATGGTTTGAAGGGAAATCGGAACTTTAATTCTTGTTTTTTAACTAGTGGTTTTCAAATATTGAAATAAAGCAAAGTTTGAATAATTGAAGTGTTTAAAATGAGAAATGGGAATTTAAAACAACTTAAAACAGTTAAATTAAGATAAAAATTAATTTGTATAATACTCAATTGCATCTTAAAAACACATGTAACTTACCTGAATTATTCGAAAAGGTTAAATGTAATGTGAATATTCAATTGAATAGCATACAATATAGAATGTAATGTCCCAAAATGAAATTTTTGAGAAGGGAAATTTAATTAAATTTAGTAGTTATAATAAATGTTTATACACCTAATCTATGTTATAAGAATTTGTTAAGTGGAATAAATTGAATAATAAAAACAAATGCTATTTAAGTAAATGAGTATCAACTTAAGAAAATAAGCAGATAATAAATAAATTTATAATTTGAAAACTATTTGTGATATCAAAGTAAATTCCAAAGAATAGTGAAATTGAATTGAAGTGGAATTAACTTAAGTGAAGTCAATGGATTAAATAAGTTAAATAGAATAAATTTTGTTTTGAAAGAAATATTTGTAAAAAATGTTAATAAATTGAACGCAAATCAGTAGAATGAAAATACATAGAATTGAAATCAACCAAATGTAGATAATGAATATTTATTGATTATATAAAATGGATTGAACCCAAACTTATTGAATATTAATCAATTTAAAACAAATAAAATTTATATGGTTTTGAATTTATTGTTTTATCTAATAATATATATTTCAAATCTGTCTTATCTTTCTGGTTACTTTTATTCTCCTATCTTCTCCTTTTCGGGGACGAAAAGTCTTGAGTAAGGGAGAGTGTAACGACCTGGAAATTTTAACGGTTTTAGTAGCATAATTAACTAAATTTTTGTTTGAAAAAAACAATTAAATTTGATGATGAAAATTTGATATTTTGTACACGTCTATTGAAACATAGCAAATGGCAAATTTTCGTCTAGAAATATGAAAGTTGATTCTGTTGTATAATTTTCAATTTCAATTTAAAATCAGTTAATTTTTCGAAAATAAAATGTTTTCGAAATTTGAATATTTTTATATAATAAAATCGTAGATCATATTCCGAGTGAGACGTCATATTTTGTCTTGCAGAAATTGGACTGCAATAGTCTCGTTTATCTTTGTTTCGGCATTTTAGCAGCATTTTTCGACACCGGATATCGACTTTTGATAAGATGATTGTATTATTGATATTTTCTACCATTCGGATCGTTTCGTTCTGCTGAACTCCGTAGTATATTCGTTCGTGCCTTTCGGGGTCCAGTATGTAGCGAAATACAGAAAACGGTCAGCCGTATCGGTTCTGCATTTGGGCCTTTTGGCTCTTTGTGTCCTTATCTTTGTTCATCAGTAAGGTTAACAACCATTAACTATTGATATTCCAAAATTCAACAGACATGACTTTTGGTTGTTCCTACCTGTTCAAACTAATTGGCTCGTTACCATTCTTCTTCCTCTCTGTTTTTGTTCGTTCTTTCATAAAAAAAAATGATGAAAAGCTTATATATTTACATAATGTAATATTGTTCTCTTTATGAAGCTTGTATGTTCTGAAACCTGTTTGCATGTATACCTTAAAGCCGCTCCTTGGCATCTCCACACATGTCTTCCACCTTCCTTATTGAAACCATCGGCCTTCCTCTTCCCCATCTCCACACGCACCACTTCCTCTTCACACAACCAAACCCCCTATGGCCCCATCTGCTCCGACCATCCATCCTCCGTACAATAGCCGTTCCATCTCCATTCCCTCTCGCATCCACAGCCTACCTTTGCCCCTAAACCTGAAGCAGCAGCTCCGCCCCTCCCTCTCCCTTCAACACCTCATCCAATAAACTTCCACCTCACCTTCCAACTGCATAGGTCGAGAAACCTCTTCTCCATTTGCCTTCCTCCCCTAACAGTCGTTCATATACATCTCATGCCCTTCCGGTCAAAAGCCCCACCCCATCGACCACACATAGCCACCTTCTCCGCCTGCATCTGCAACCTTCACCAGTCAACGTCTTTAGCTCGAGTAGTTGATAGTTCTTTTTCTTATATTAATCAAATATGTATGTACAGTGTCCTTATATATATAATCTGACTTTTATATAAGTATATGTTTATGTGAGGTTTATATAATCTGTTTGTTATAATATATATAAGTTTATATAAGTTTGTATATTTCCTATTTAGGTTTATATGTAAGTTTATAAATATGTTTATATATATATATATATATATGTATGTTATCTTGTTTATATATAATATGTTTAAAGAAGTTTATACATAGTTTTTGTAAGAGTTGTACTTATTCAAAATTTATATCATTAAAATAGATTTTTGCAACAAATTTTAGATAAACAATATGTGTAAAAATTTATTCGAGGTCGTGTTATATATAAATTGATTTTAAATAAAATATGATATGGCTATTTTGAATATAAATTTCGTATTTTAAAAATTAAATTTTGATTTTTAAAATAATAATACAATGTTTGTTTTGATATCTGTTTAAATTCCGATTTTAAACATTTACACACACACACATATACATAAATATATACTTTTCATATTAAAATCGATATTTAATTCAAACCCATATATAAAATATATATGTATATTATTAAAAAATCATAACTAAATTTAGAACACATATACTAAAAAAAATCAAAATGTATATGTGTTTATATATATATATATATATATATTTCATACAAATATGTGCGTATTTTGTTTCATCGATCTCTAGTCCTTCTTGACTTACTTTCTCAATATCGAATTTGTCGCAGCTATATCTAGCTTGTCGCTATCCCGCTAGTTCGTGTCTGTATCCATATGCGTGTCCGTGTCATCTTCTTATTTCTCTTACCTCGAGAGGTGAGCAGTCACTCACGATTAACATTCTTGTATTTAGTAAATTTAATTCACATGAAATGATGATTGAAATATGCTGTTAAATTTGAATTGTTAAGTTATTTAATTGTTAAATATGATATGTCATTATCTGAAATTGTTTATGTAACATCCAAGTACTTCTTGCCATTCACATCCACACATGTTGGAATTGAATTGCTCAGAATATCAGATTGTTAATTTATATTTGAAAAAACTCAACATATACAGTAAATAAAGTAATCACAGAATCACAGACACAGAGTAATATAACAATAAGCAGAGGAAACAAATGAACAGTGGTTCGTCAAGCTACTATATATATATATATAACAGAGTTAAAATAATATGCAATAGAAGTCAAGTCTCAATACAGTAGTCAAATAACAAAATCTGAATATATCTTTGGTGTCAACTGAATAACTGAAAGCTGAATAGATGTACATGGATCTCCAATCGAAGCTCCAACTCCAAAGCCAGTGTCAAATGCTGTGACACTAAGTCTAACACGAGCATAAAGAAAAACATAAAACACTTGAGTCAGGATTAACATTCATATATCAATAAATCGAACTCAAGTGAAATATCAACTGAAATGTCAACTGAAATATAAGTAACTCAAATGATGTTTGGGATAACCATCCTCTAAGGATCCATGGAACTATCTACTATGTAGTACAATACACTATTATAATATGTCTATAGTAAAGTAAACTATTAAAATAGCATTAAGGCATTACCCATATCCCTCATAACATATATTTTTTAATATTCTCATAGTCTATACAGTACTGTAAACTCTACCAAACCAGTGGGCTATCAGAAGGCACTCCATAGGGATGGTACAAAACAAATTCGTAGTGAGATCGATATGGTAGGTGACACGGCACAACTAGGCAATGCCAGGGTAGATATACCAATTATACTTCCGGGCTAGTGGTAACGCATAGCCACAGCTACCACCCACCTCGATCCATAGTCATAAAATCCAAGGGTGCACCCAATCAATCACAAAGTAGTAGAATGGTATCGAAGAAGTGTGTCCGATCGGAGGAGCTACCTCGCTTTGCCCGTCAATTGCTCCTGTTTTAGCCACCTTAAGCTAAGTCATGGGAGTCAGGTCCATGTATATACCTCATATAGGATCGCGCCAACCCTCCTACTTCATTCTGGAATCTCCGCGGCATACACAGTTATTAATGTGGTTTTTGGTATTGGCAGAGAGTATGACAATAACTGATCCCGGTCTCTTTAACAACCAAACGCTATAGTAACACCGCGGTCATTTCATTTCAAACAATTCATATTAAAAAACCAAAATATCATATCTATTTCAAAACCATATCAATACGATATCATTTCCACTTAAAGTATATCTATTTCCATAATCATAACACTTTCCAAAATTATAACACTTTTGAAATTATAACACTTTAGAAACATAATACTTTGGAAATCATAACACTTTGAAAACCATAGCACTTTCCTCTTAAACGGTTAGATATTAAAAATAGTATGTATAATAATAATAATTATAAGTTAAAATAGTTTATATAATAAAATTATTAGTATATTGAAATAGTTATAATTTAAAATAATTTATCTTAAATAGTTAGTATATTAAACATAGATTTATATTAAAATAGTTTGTATATTAAAATAATTTATAAAGATATATATGTACACACACACACTTCACATAATAAAAATAGTTTCCACCAAGTTCACAAATCGTTTCAAATCAACTCGAATTCCGAAATTTAATTTAACTCAATCTCAATTCGTCAATCTCAATTCAATTTCTCAATAAACTATTTTATATCGATTTCAAATACAGATATAAACTACAAATCAAACCATTTCAATTTCTATAGATTTCAAAGCTTTTAAGTATTCAAACATTTACAAAATTAAATTTGATAATTTCATTTACATTTCAAATTCAACTTTACCATTATTTAATATTGAAATATTCACTTAGTCAATCCAATATCATTTAGATAAAGTTTAAAAATACAAAATTTAAATAAAACTAATTATCCCATTTAAATTTATTTAAGTTTGAAAATATTCATTAAATCATCTTAAATCAAAATTAATTATAAAATCATATCCTTAAACCTTAAAATTAAATAAGTTTCAAATCGGTGTTATTTAAGTATAATTCTTAAACAATAAAATTTCAAATCAATTTCTATTTATCTTTACAACCATTAATTTATTAAAATTATATAAAAATCTACTTTTAAAATATAATTTTAATTAAATACTTAAAAAGTATTATGTACTGATTAAACTAAGCTTTATTAAGTTAAAGCTTAATAATTAAACTAAATTTATATTAAACTAATTTATACATATTTTAAAATAGTAAAATTATAAGTAAATTCTTAAAATTTAAAATTTCAAAACTAACTTATAATTTTAAAAATTTAAAATATAAAATTTTTAAAAATCAAGAATTTAAACATATATAAAATAAAATTTATATATATAATATTTTAAAATCAAAATTTATATAAAACCATATATATTTCTTTTTAAACCTTGGAAATCATTTCAAACTTTATATAGACCAACGATGTTTGTATATAATTTTCTGTCCTATGGTTAAGTGACACGGATATTTATCAATTCAATCCACAATTTAAATATACACTTGTACATACATTTTCAACCCGCAATCTCAAATTCAATGTCAACGTAAATTGCTTGGGTTTATCATTTCAACCCATAACGATTTTCTCTTATTCGATAAGATCGTTCGGGTATGTATCATTTCAACCCATAGGGAATTCTATACTAACAGGGAACTTGTAGAGTGATAATAAATATGATAATAATATAATATATCAACAACAGGCATATATCAACAACAGGCATATATCATCAACAACAGATCAAAATATAAATAATAGGTCACGGTGTCAGATGTCAGAGGTGAACAGTTACAGATAATGGCATATCATATATGGCAAATAATTAACAGTTCAATTTAGCATCATATTTCAATTGTCGTTTCAAATGAAATAAAATCTAATAAATATAAGAATGTTAATCGCGAGTGATTCTTGCCTTTCAAGGCTAGAGATATTTGACATGAAATGAGTTATGAATCCAAGCACGAAATCCAAAGTAAGGCACGATGGACCCAAAATCGATGAACAAAGCGAAGCTGGAAGTTTGAAATTGATGGAGGACAAATCAAAATTAGCTTACCATAACTGAAGCAAAATAAATATTTCATATATATATATATATATATTCTATGAAATCAATACAAAATTTGAAAACCCAAACATAAGTATACTTATATATATAAATAATATATAAACACATACAACTCATATACATTAATACCAAACATGTATACATATTATATTTTGAATTGATGCATATATACTCATAAAATGAAAAAATATTTATACGCACTATATTCACAATCTACACTGACCAACATATGCACCTATATATACTCTGCCATGTTATAACATATATATAAAACTAATATATAAACTTACATACGTATACTACTTTGAAATCAAAAGTATATATACTTATATATAAACATTTTATTAACTTACACAAACCATATATATAAACTAGCTTATTAATAATCTACATAACTATATATGCAACAACATACGAATAACCTATGCCTATAAAACAAATTATATACATAAACTAATATATAAATAGTATTACAATTGTTTCAAAATACCGCATAATTTAAGTGAATAATTTAACATATTATATGTATAACTAATATATATGTGTTTGCGTGTGTGTGTGCAAGCTACTTTATGTCCAAACACTGAAATGTAACTAAATAGACATTTGCAGACCAATATATATAACGGAACATATTTATATGTATATATACTTTTAAATCATATTACAACATAGCAACCTTTATGTAAAACATATATCTGAAGCCATACTATATAAAAAAACATTGTCATACATGCTTTATATGATATATACAACTGACATGAGATATACTTACTATCATAACTTACATATAAACAACATTTTATACGAAATTTATACAATATATATAAATAGAACCATGTATAGAAACATGCGTATATTTTAATACAACATATATACTTTGTACATAAACTAGCTATAAAGCAACATTTCAAAATCTCATATATATACTTTACAAACATTATATCGATTGTTTTATATATACTATGAAAAACTTTATGCATAAATAACTCATTTTATAAAACTTGTTCAAACTTTGTATATAGCGATAGACCTTATACCCTATATAAATCTTTATATATATAAATAGTGTGTGTGTGTATATATATATATGTATGTATGTATGTATGTATGTATGTATAAATACACGATGAAGCTGTAATAAAAGGGAAGAGTTGCCTGTCATCGGTTGAGAGGGATGAGGCAAGAGCTTCGGCTTGGGAAGGTGTGGCCGTTGCTGAGAGTTGGACGGAAGAGGGTGCAGATGAAGGAGCTATGGAGAAGATGGTGAGGACATCAAGGCCGAGCGAAGGGGAAAGTTCGGCTGAGGTGGATCGCGTTAGAGGCTAGAGGAGAAGAAGGCCAAGGTGGGTTGGAGGATGGAAGGAGAATAGGAGGAGAGAGGGAAGAGGGAGGAAGGTGTGCGTAAGGCCGATCAAATTTTGGGTCACAAAAATGGAAATGAAGATGTTAAGTTCAGAAAGAAAGTGAACAGTTATTAAAATGAAATTTTATATATTATTTGTTTTTCTTTGGAACGAAGCGATTGACCAATTTCACAATGGAAGGCATAACAATATGTTGAATGGAAGGAATAGTAATAGTCAGAATTGAATTTTTGAAAAATATAAAAAGACAACTGGTTGTTGGTTGCACAGCAAACAAACGTACACAGATACCCAAAAGCTCAAATACGGAGCTGATACAGCTAACCGTATCGTGGTTTCGTCGCGTACTGGACACCAAAACACAAATATGAATATACTTCTGAGATCAGCATGACGAGACGATCAAAATAATATACAGATAATAGCGGTACGACCATTCAATCAAAAGTCATTATTCAGTACAAAAAATGCTGCTAATTTGACGAAAATAAGATAAACGGAGCAATAGCAATCCAAATTTGGCGAAACGAAACATGACGTCTCACTCAGAGGATGATTTAAAAATTTATTATATAGAAATATTCAGGTTTGGAAAATATTTTATTATCACCAAATATTAAACGATTTGAATTTAAATAAAACTACATAACAAAATAAGCTTACATATTTTCTGATGAAAAATTTCCATTTGCTATGTTTAAATAGACGTATTCCAAATATCAAACTTTCATTATTAAAATCAATTATTTAAAATTTCACAAAATTCAGTTAATTTCGTTATTAGAACCATTAAAAATTTAGGGGTCGTTACAGTTTACTTATGACATATGACACTATAACTGTTGTATATATAATATTTAAATTTGTTACTGATGATATGCTTTTTGTTGATCAGTTATATTTTTATTATGTTTTTTCTCACTCCGCAAGTTCCATGTTAGTTTAGACTTCCCTATAGGTTGAAATGATATATACTCGAATGATCTTGTAGATTAAGGAAAAATCGTTATGGGTCCAAATGATAAACCCAAGCGATTTTATTGATTTTGAAAGTTTGGGATTGCGGGTTGAAACGATATATACCCGTTGGTCAATTTTTGGAAATGATTTTCAAAGTGTGAAATGAAATATATGGGTTTTAAATAAATATTGATTTTTAAATATAATATAAATATTTAAATTTTAAATTATATGTTTTGGGAATTTTAAAATTATAAGATAATTTGTAAAAATGTAAATTTTAAGATTTTACTTATATTTTTATTATTATTTTTAAATATACAAAATAAGATTTAAAATTGATTTAATAATAAGATTTAATTTCATAAAAATTTAATATAATTTAATTTAATATAATTTAATTTAGTTTGTATATATAATATGTTTAAACTAATTATTTAAAAATTTATATTAATATTAATTAGATTTTGTAATAACTTTAAGGTTGGTAAGATAAATTGAAATTGATTTGAAATTGATTTTAAATTGTATTTGTGTAAGGAGTTTAATTAAATAAAAATTGATTTGAAACCTATTTTGAGAAAAATGTGTGATCCTCAAATAAAAAGGTGCTGCCAACATGCCTGGTATGTGACAAGTTTATAAACAAGAAAAAAAATAGAGAAATAGATACCCCTCAAATGAACTCCGGCAAGGCCACCGCCCATTACACCCTAATACCGAGCTCCGGCAAGGCCACCGCCCAATAATAGGATGTTAGTGGTATCTAAAACTAGATATATTAAAAACAGCACCAACAAAAAGAGACTCTATGGAACCGCCACAGAAGTGAAAAAGCTAATCTCAAATAAGATATCCATAAAGAAGAAACACCAAAAAGTGAACCAAAATGAAGAACTCCACTCTAAAGATACGGCGTAACCAAAAAGAAATGCCAGACGCAATCAGAACCCCTAGATAATGCAATCTTGCCAACCTGTACAAAGATGCAATCTATCCTGCAAACCAGACAAGAGAAACAAGCAACCTACCTAAACCAAACCTGAAACGAAACTAGGAAACCAAGTTAGTAAAAATCACATATATGTATATAAATCAAATATATATACATGTATGTGAGAATAAAAACAAAAGTGAAAAATAAAGCAAGGGTAAGCTAGAACCAAAAACTAACAATTCAAAAGAAGTAAATGAAAAATGAACCAAATTGAAAAGGAAAACAAATAAGAAAATAAGAACAAAAAGAAAGAAATAAAAACAATCCAAGAAACTACTTTAAGGACCTATAATAGGAAGAAAATTATAATGCATCGTGTGAACATTATTTAAATTAGAAAAGGAACTAATATAAATATTATTAGAGTCAAAATTATTAATGTTGAGTTTGAATATGTTAATATTATTTCTAACCTTGTTAAGATATTCCTTAAAGCAATTATTATTGGCTAATTTATATGTAGTATTTGAAACCCAATTTAAGCAGAAAGATGAAATTAAAAATAACAAATTATTATAGTGAAAATTTTTATTATTAAAAATTCTTTGATTTCTCTCAAACCAAATGGACCAACAAGATAAAGTGAATAAAGTATCAAGCAAGTATCTAATATCCTTATTGAACTTAAATCTAAAAGAGTTCCAATAGAAAAAACAATTAGTAACTCTAGAACTAATATTAAACTCAAAAATATTAAGCGTATTTATCAGAATAAAATCAGTATCCATGCATTCGTAATAAATGTGATTAATATCTTCAGAGAATGTGTAACAACCAGCATATTTAACGAATATATATTTAAATGTTTTATTTAAATACAACGTCGTTAGTCGGATTTAGGTCCGAAAAGTTACTTTTTGCAAATGGCCGAATTAGGACTCGAAACCACCTCCATTGATTCCAAAATGGCGTTTGCGATCTTTTTGAGTATAAGCTTTGATATGTTTGGAGTAAGTCGAATTTTTCTATTTGCTAAGTGGGTTTTTAGGTTTGAGTTTCACCCAAACTATTCTATAAACCAACTCAGCCCTTTCTCTCCTTCCATTCACACATTTTCATTTCTTAAGCTTAAGAAAAACTGAAAATGGGAGAAGAGAATGGGAAATAGAAATTCCAAGCCCTAGTTTACCTTGCAAACTTGAATTCTTGCTCCTAAATCAAAGAGAAGCTATTGGTAAGTCTCCTCCTTATCCTCTCCAACTCTTTCTCCTTCAATTTCAAAAAGTATTCCTAAACCTAAATTTGGGAGATATTTGTTTTGATCTTAGATTGAAGCTAGTTAAGTGGAAGTGGAGATTGGTTGGTCTTCTCCTTGCAAGTTGAACTCCTTCTTTGTTTTTGGGTTAAAGGTGAGTTTTGAACTCACATCTACTTCTCCTGATTTCATTGATGTTGGGTATGAATTCCTAACACTTGTTCATGTTCATTTTCTTTCGATTTGGTTTGCTTTGGTGAAATTGCCAAATTATGATTTTTGAAGCCAAATCTATGTAAAACCTTATATGGTTGATTTTTATGTTGTTCGGAGTGTTTGGGTGTGTCGTTAAGGTTGGGTAGTCGTTTGACGTAAGTCCATAATCAACACGCATCCGATTGCTTTCGATTTGTTTGGCCATAGATGGCCTAGGTTCAGGAAATGCCTGAACAACAGGAATCAGATGTCTGAATCCTCATTTTCAGACGTCTGAATATTACACTGGAAAATTTTATTCCCCAGTATTCAGACGTCTGAATTAAAGCCCCAGACATCTGAATTGGCTCGATTTCAACCAAAAGGGAAATAGGCAGAAAAATGCCTATTTCAGACGTCTGAAAGTTTGGGTTCAGACGTCTGAATTCTGTTCTGAAAAACATATTAATTTCCAGATTCAGACTTCTGAACCACTTCTTTCAGACATCTGAATCTATTGTCTTTTTCCAATTTGCCTTGTTCGTTTAGTTTTCCAAATTTGATCAATGCATATTAATTCTTATTAGTTGTTTATGCATATTTGACCTTGATGATTCCTTTTTGAATTTATTCTTGGGTTTTATAAATGATTTCTTCAAATCGTATTAAAAGCTCGCTTCCCCGATTTATAAATTCTATTTAAAATACACGTACAATTTCGCACTTCGAGCGAAGTGGAAGGGTGGTTAAATGGTTGGGCAAAACACGGACCATGAATCTGTGCGTTTATCCTTCCGATTAATCCCCAACCTATTCAACAGATCGTTTTGACCTTCGGGTTTGGTTTACCGAGGATATGAGGTGAACTTTGTACTGCTTTGAGTGTGAAATTGACTAACGGATAGTAAACCGTTTAGTGCGAACGAGGGTTATGGGACTCACGTTAACACTTTTCGGATTCCTTTTTGAGATTTATGACACATTCCGCCAGTTAGTGGTGTCCAGTACTGGGCCTCCGGACCTTCACCACTACGGTTTGTTGCCTTTAGGATAGTGTCTTCGGACTGTCTCCTTCAGGTTTGTTGCCTTCGGGTATGTTGCCTTCGGGTTTGTACCTTCGGGTTTGTGCTTTCGAGTTTGTTGCCCTATAGTATCCCTTCCGATGCTGGTCGTTATGAGCTGCATGGGCGGTATTGGGTTTGGAGTCTTCGGGCTTATGGATCCTTGTTTATACAGTACCGAGCTCGAGCAATTTTCTGATGTTTCATTGATATGTATATTCCGTAGGTATCGCCCTTCGGTGTTGGTCTTTTTGAGCCGCATGATATGTAGCGATTACCTTGTGGAACTTGTGTTACATTAATTGGTATTTGTTATTTGCCTTTATGGCTTACTTTGGGATATTCACATACATTATTTATTTGAGTTGCCGATGATATGAGGCTTGTTTTGTTATCATATGATTCATCTTTTGTTAGATGATTGTGGTATCTCCTTTGGAGATATTTGTTATACCTTGTAACCTTGCAGGTTTATTGTTGTTCAGTTTCTCTAACTGATTTGTTTAGCTAGACTGACCCGTGTATGTTATACTCGGGTCAGACCGAGTTGTTTCAGGTTAGGTGCTTTTGGACTTAGCCTATTTTGCTTTCGCATGGACTATTCAGCTTGTTCCTTTTTGTTAAAGCTTTTTGTGTAGTCCTTTTGTTGTAACTCTGATATATGTATTCTTTTGATCCATCCGTATATTGTGGTTTGCTGTACCACTTGATGTGTATTTGTTTGTATACTCTGGTATGTATCTGTATATGTGTATGATGATCTACTGTTCTGTGATGTATATTACATTTGAGTTGTTTGTTCTGTTCTGATAGATCCTCCAACCACCTATGGTTTTCATTGGATATGTCGATCTGCTTTTTATGATTATTGTCAATGTATTCAATAGATAGTTAGAGCAAGGCTATAGATGGTTGCTCCTATCCAGCCTTATTCTCCGTGTTAGTTGACGGCATTATCCTGTAGTGTCTTTGGCTAGCGTCGTTATAGAGGTGGGGCGTCACAGAATTTGTTACAAAAATAACATTTATTATCAATGTTAATATTTTTCTTTTTTAAAAATTCAATAGTGTTTAATTTACCATGAATGATGAGCCACATGTGAATTTTAGATTTTGGAGGTGCGTTAGACTTCCAAATAAATTTAAAACAATTGTCAGATACACCCGAAAAGTTAATAAATTTGTAAAAATAATTAGAAGAATATTTCTTACTCTTATCCCACTCCTAACTAATATAATCATTAACGTTGTCAATATTATAAAGATTTAGCTTAGCATAAAGCAAATTAAGTCGTCTAAGGGTTGAGCCTACTAAAATACTATTAAAATTAAAATTCCAAGGAGGGTCACTTTCGAAATTAAAAACATCAGAAATAAATGCAAATTTAAAGTTACAAATATCATATAAATCTTTGAACTCATTCTTAAGAGGAGTAGCGGAAATCCAACTATCGTTCCAAAAAGATGCATTATTACCAGAATAAACAATGATATTCACACCTAAGTTGAAAATATCACTTCATTTTAAGACAGATTTCCAAAAATAAGATAGTTTACGAGGAATCGAAGGACTAATTTGATAGAGATTATTACTACCATTGTAGTAATATTTAGATATAATCTCCTTCCAAATGGCATTATCACTAGTATCTCTGAATTTCCATAACCATTTACCAAGAAGAGACAAATTCATATTACGTAAATTAATGACTTCTAAACCACCCTCTTTTTTGGACTTACAGACAGTTCCCAATTAACTAAACATTTAATGGTTCTGTTTGGATTCTCACCACTCCAAAGGTAATCTCTTCTAATTTTATCTATCACCCAATCAGGAAAAAGGTGCATAGACATCCAATAGATAAGGAGAGCTGATAAAACAGAATTAATTAAAACCAGTCTACCAGCTCTAGATAAGAATCTCCCATTCCAATTAGCAATCCTATTTTTAATTTTATCAATAAAAATGAACCAATCATCGTGCTTAAGTTTTGTAGGTTTGATAACAAAACCAAGATAGTCGAATGGAAAAATCATAGTTTTACAATTTAAAGTATTGGCAACTAAATTTTCGACATTATCAAAATCATTTAAAACTAAAACAGAACTTTTATCAAAGTTTATTTTTAAACCAGATAAAAGTTCAAAACAATAAAGAATAAACTTAAGAGCAATAATATGTCTAGGAAGATGAGAGGAAATGAGCAAAGTATCATCTGCAAATTGTTATTAAAATGGAAAATATAAAAATTGAATATTTAGTTTGATTTAAAGGTGTAATTGAAGATTTTATTTAATTGTTATTAAAATGATTAAGTTAATATCTTCCAAATTGAATAAAATTAAAATTAAATGTTGAAATATAAATGAAACTTATATTCAAATGTTTGAATAGTTAAACTTTGAATCTTATTGGAATTGAAATGATAGTTTAAACCTGGATATGAAATTGATAAAAATTAAAATGGTTTATTGAGAATTTGAATTTAATCTTTAACCTTTTAAGTTTAAAGTGTTCAACAAGGATTGATTTAAATTGAATTTTGGAATTTAAGTTGATTTGAATTGATTTGTGGAATTGGATGAAACAATTCTATTTGGGAAACTATTTCAGTATAATCTCTTTAAATAAAGATAGACTATTGTTAATTTAAAATTTTAATATATAAATCATTTTAAATATATAAAATATTTTTAATTTATAACTATTTTAAAATATATAAACTATTGTCGATATTTAAACTATTTAATTTGGAAGTGTAATGATTTCGAAAATGTTATGATTTTTAAATTGTTATGATTTTTGAAATGAATATGATTTAAAGTGAATATTGATATCGAATTGATATGGTTTTGAAATGGATATGATATTTTTATATGAAGAATAAACTGTTTGAAATATAAAGTGACCACATTATGAAATAAGCGTTTGGTTGTTAAAGAGACCAGGATCGGACATTGTCATACTCTCTGCCAATACCCGTAAACCACTTTAACAATTGTGCACGCAATGGAAAATCTAGAATAAAGTAGGATGGTTTCACGACGTTGCTGTATTGAGGAATGAAACGAGCCTAAATAAGATGACTAAAACAGGAGCAATTGAAGGGCCAAATGTGGTAGCTCCTCCGATCGGACACACTTCTTCAGTACCATTTTATTATTTTTGATTTGATTGGGTGCACCTTTGAATTTGGGAGTGTTGTGCGAGGTGGGTGGTAGTTGCGACTATGCGTTACCACCAGCCCGGAAGTATAAATTGGTAGAATCCTACCCAGGGTATTGCCTCGCATGCTTTGTCATCTACCTTATCGAGCCACTATGATTTGGGTTTGTGTCATACCTATGGAGTGCTCCTTAATAGCTCACTGATTTGGTGGAGTTTACAGTACTGTATAGGCTACTACATTATACAAAATGTGTTAAGGGGGATATGGGTAACGCCTTAACACCATGTTAATACTTTACGTTACTGATAGACATATTATAATAGCTTATATTACTACATAGTAGACAGTTTCATGGATCCTTAGAGGATGGAAATCTCAAACATCCTTTAAGTTGCTTGTATTTCAGTTGACAATTCACTTGAGTTGAATTTACTGGTACAGGAATGTTAATTCTGACCCGAGTGTTTTGTGTTTTGCTTTACGCTTGCGTCAGACTGAGTTTCACAGCATATGGGACTCGCCTTCGGGAGTTTTTATTGAAGAATTGGTCTTTGTCTACTAAGTTTTCGAGTTACTTCAGTTTATTCCAATTGTTTTTTTAGACTTGTCATTGGCATTTGTATTAGTAACTTCTGTGTATTCGAAATATCTACTATATTTTGCTTTAAACTCCGATGTTTATATAGTAGCTTCATGAATTACTATTTATCTATTTCGTTTCTTATTATTACATTACTATGTATTTGTGGTTCTATGATTGATTTTATTTACTGTATATGTTAAGTTTTGCCAAATATAAATTAATAATCTGTTGTTTTGAGCAATTCAAGTCTAACATGTATGGGTAATTATCGATTTGTATGGTTCGAAATAAAGGTCGTTACAGTAACTCTTTCGAAACCATTGAAAACATGTCCTTCGAAAGCTTTATAAACCTTAGACATCATCTTCTAAACACTTTAAATATGCCTTTGGAAACCATTGGAATCCTTCCATCTAAACACTAAGGTAAACCTTTCAAAAACACAAGGGAATCACGCCTTTAGAAACTTAATATATATACACACACATTCTAAAAATACTGGGGGACCTAACCTTTAAAAAAATTCTTGTTACTTTCGAAAGCATTAAAGAATGCTACTTAAAATAAACCTTTCGAAAGCATTGGGTTCAAGTTGAAATATTTTAAACAGCCTTTCGAAACCATTGGAAACTATTTATTATGAAACCTTTTGGGTTTAATATTCAAAATATCAAAAAGTGTCTTAAAACAACTAAGTCGAAAGTAACTATTTCGAAAGAAATTTCCTATAAAAAGTAGTAGA
Source organism: Allium cepa (assembly GCA_030765085.1). Lineage (NCBI taxonomy): Eukaryota > Viridiplantae > Streptophyta > Magnoliopsida > Asparagales > Amaryllidaceae > Allium > Allium cepa. The sequence continues at coordinate 597,700,149 of CM060928.1, forward strand.
CAGTGTCAAAACCCATCCCTTTGAAAGCTGTAGAGAAGTGGTTGTAATTTTTCAAACAATGGGTCAGACTGAGTGTTACAGCATTTGAGACTCGCCTTTGATTTTTGGTGTTTTCTTGAAGAATTGGTCTTCCTCTACTCAGCTTTCCAGTTACTTCGGTTTATTCCAATTTTTTGTTTCAGACCTGTCATTGGCAATTATATTAGTAACTTATGTGTATTAGAAATACTGTTGTATTTTACTTTAACTCTAATGTTTATATAGTAGCTTCATGAACTACTATTTATCTATTCCGCTGCTTGTTATTATATTATTCCATGTCTGTGATTCTATGATAGATTTTATTTACCGCATATGTTAAGTTTTTCCAAATATAAATTAATAATCTGTTATTTGGGCAATTCAAGTCTGATATGTGTGGGTAATTGTCCATTTGAATGGTTCGAAATACCAGGTCATTACAATACCTCTTTCGAAACCATTGAAAACATATCCTTCAAAAGCTTTATAAACCATAGACGTCCTCTTCTAAAACATTAAATATTCCATTCGAAACCATTGGAATCATTCCATCTGAACACTAAGGTAAACCTTCCGAAAATACTAGGGAATCACCCCTTTGGAAACTTAATATATATAGACACACACACACACACCTTTCGAAAATACTAAGGGACCTCCCCTTCGAAAACTTTTCTTGTTACTTTCGAAAGCATTAAAGTATGCTACTTGAAATAAACCTTTCAAAAGCGGTTCAAGTCAAAATATCTTGAACAGCATTTCAAAACAATTAGAAACTATTTCTTTTGAAACCTTTTGGGTTTAACATTCAAAATATCAAAACGGGTCTTAAAAAAACTAAGTTGAAAGCAGCTATTTCGAAAGCAATTTCCTAATTAAAGTAGTGGATAGTGTCAAAACCCATTCCTTTGAAAGCATTGGAGAAGCGGTTCTAATTTTTAAAACAATAGGTCAGACTGAGTGTCACGGCATTTGAGACTCGCCTTTGGATTTTGGAGTTTTTCTTGAAGAATTAGTCTTTGTCTACTCAACTTTCAAATTATTCAGTTTTTTCCAGTTGTTTGTTTCAGACTTATCATTGGCATTTGTATTAGTAACTTCTGTGTATTCGAAATATCTATTGTATTTTACTTTAAACTCCCATATTTATATAGTAGCTTCATGAACTACTATTTACCTATTTCGTTGCATATTGTTACATTACTCTATGTCTGTGATTCTATAATCAATTCTATTTAGTATATATGTTAATTTTTGTCAAATATAATTTAATAATCTGTTGTTTTGAGCAATTCTTGTCTGACATGTGTGGTAATTGTCGATTTGAATGGTTCAAAATACCAAGTCGTTACAGTACCTCTTTCGAAACCATTGAAAACAACTCCTTTGAAAGCATTATAAACCTTAGGCATCCTCTTCTAAACACTTTAAATATGCCTTTCGAAACCATTGGAATCCTTCCATCTAAACATTAAGGTAAACCTTCCGAAAACACTAGGGAATCACCCCTTCGGAAACTTAATATATATATACACACACCTTTCGAAAGTCTAGGGGACCTCCCCTTCGAAAACTTTTCTTGATACTTTCAAAAGCATTGAATTATACTACTTAAAACAAACCTTTCGAAAGCATTGGGTCAAAATATTTTGGTTGGCCTTTCAAAACCATTGAAACTATTTCTGTCGAAACCTTTTGGGTTTAACATTCATAATATCAAAAAGGGTCTTAAAAAAAACTAAGTCGAAGGTAACTATTTTGAAAGCAAATTCCTAATTAAAGTAGTGGATAATGTCAAAACCCATCCTTTCGAATGCATTAGAGAAGCGATTCTAATTTTTAAAACAAAGGGACCCTTTCGGAGGCATTGCTTCGAAAGGTAAAATGGTGGTAGGTAGGGGTTTCGACCGCTTCGAAAGCATTTACTTAAAAAAAAAGCTCAACTTATTTCAAAAGCCGCTTTATTTTAAACAATTTGACCAAGTCGAAAGATGAACAATTTGAAATCTGTCTTATTCGAAAGTAAAGCAAGAGTGTTTCCTTTAGAAAGCATAGCAAGGCTATGACCCATTCGAAACCCCTTGTTTCAATCCAAAACCTTTCACCTTCATCCAATTCACTACATACCAAGTTTCGGATACCATGTGCATTGATTTCGATGGAGATGGAGGCTGAAGTATATGCTCGAAAGCTAGGTGCCGAATGTGGCGAAACAACATAAATAAAGTAATATTGATTTCTATCTTTTTAAAGTAATTCTTTTCAACTAACCTGCCTAGTTTGTCAACATACAATTTGTTGCTAATTTCTTTTACAAATTCTTTTCTAAAAGCGCTGCTGAAATTTCAGAGATAAACAATTTAAAATATTTACAAAATGCCCCTTGTAGCGACCTGCAGTTCCGTACCCCTTGAGATGGTAATAAGTCTTCCTTGTTCAACCCAAAGTGTATGAAAGAGCAAATAACTAGGGTAAGAAGAAGAAAGAGGTAGAAGAAAAATAGAAATGACAACACATAATCTCACAATCACAGCGGAACAAATATAATAATAGATTTTATACAAAAGAATCTGTAACAGGTTATAAACTTACAATCATTAGAGTACATCCATCAATACATCAAACTGGACAGTTATATAACTTGTCCTTGCACAGCGGAACATAAATCAATTATGGGAAAGTACGTCTGAAAGCTCCTCCAACTAGTCTCCTGAGCTCCATAGCATTTATCAAGGATCTGTATTACTCGTTTTAACCCGAGCATTATAATAATAAAATAGCCGAGTCAGTTTGGACAACCAGCGTGGGAAATGTAACGATCCTGACTCTACCTTCGACCACCGTTCGCCACCAAACTCCGCCCGTCTACTCCCTAATACTCGCTTCACCAATCCTCCAAATCTCGTAGCACTCGACGCATCATGGAAAGAGAACGAAGAACAAACGCGACCCCTTATTAAACTAGGGTTAAAAACTTTAAACGTATGCCGCCTCCTCTACGATGAACTGGACCACCACCTACTATTTTTCCCAGACTCGTCATACTTCCCTCCACCTTCACACGAAACTCCGGCCACCGAAAGCCCTCCTACCGCCGGCAATCGATGAAAATACCCAAAACAGTTCTACCCAAACTACTACTTAAATGCTTAACTAAAAATAATAATTCTTGTTTCAAAAATCAAATTTTATTGTTAGCTTTTGATTCATATACCTGAATCCATGATTTATGAAAATTAAATTTGAACTTATTTAAACTGCCCGCTGTAGTTTTATACTTTTCAGAACCAATACAAACTGTTTTTTCCTTTAAACAAATTTTTAGACTCAACTTTATGTTATAACAAACATTTTATGTTCATAACTTAAGTCTAATCAAAGCTTGGATTAATAGCAGATAAATTTTAATGTGTACTTAAGCCTGGAACTAAGGTCAGAGAGATATACAGAGGTGCTTATCACTATATTCAAACATATACAGAGTTATACTAAACAAAAGTATACCCAAAACAGAATAAATTCCAGAAAGAAGCATGTAACAGAACAAATACACTTAACTATTTTTAGATTTTGATGTTACTCACAGATAAGTATTCAACAGTTTTACTTTTAAGTTTAAAATAAAAGTTACTCACAGATAATTTGAGAAGAAATGAAACAGAGCTCTTCCAATATGTTGAACAGGCTTGAAATCTTTAAGCTGGAACCACTCTGGTTTGAATCTTGAAGTAGATTGTTATTTACATTAAGTTGTTGAATTTGTTTTAAGTTTTTGTTGTTTGGGTTTTAAAGATATGGTTTACTCAGATATTTTTAGCTCAGATGCACGAAAAAATGAAGAAGTGTGATGTATATAAATTGAATTAACAGACTACAGGGTGATAAATAATTTGTACAAGTGATTATAGTGTTTTGTACAATAGGATCGGATATAATTTCAAATAGAGGCTGAGATGATTCTTGTCTCGATGGCTAAAGATATTGCATTAATTGCTTTGTTGTTCAAGTGTTTTAATTTGTATTTAGTCAGTGATTTTTGTTGGCTGTACTCTTGCTTTTGATATGCTAGTACTAATTGTACTGTACCATATACTTATAATTTCTTTTCATTTTATTTCGACTGTACATGATATCAAGGTTGATGTCTTCCTTTATAACTTCTCACTTTTTTCCTTGTTTTGTTGTTTTATTTACAGCCTACATACAAGATTCCATTACTTAGTTTGTTCATGTACTACATAATTATAGATGTAAAGTAGTTTTAGCTATGTTTTTTTTTTCTTTTGTCTTCGTTAGCAAGTTAGTACATATATATATATATATATATATATATATATATATATATATATTTGTTTCATAGTTGAGTACATATATATTTCTTTCTTTTCATATGTTCATACTTTTGTTTTGTTCATCTATGAATTTATTTTATTTCTTTGCTTTGTTCGAATACTTGATTATATTTTTATCTTTAATATGTTTGAATGCTTGACTATATCTTGTTTTGCAAGTCTTTCATATATATATTTTTATTTCTTTACTACTTATTGTCTTGTATTTTTTTTCAGCATATTTATTGCAATAGTTTATATTTTTATATACATATTTATTTCCAAATATCCAATTTAATTCTCAATTAATTCAAAATTTATATTAAATTTGTATTAATTACCGATTACTTCACAAGTTTTATTCAGAAATGAAATTAATTATCAATTCATACTCAATTTAAATCCGGGATCGTTACAGGAAAACACACTTAATTTGAATTATCAGAGCTTTCAAAATCCCTTGGAAAACAAAGGTATCTCGTAAGACCGCGTCACACATAAACACGACGAGTTTTTACCTTACGATAACCAAAACATTTTAATATAAAATCCAGTGATATTATAATAATTTTTAAATACAAATACTTATTCAAATGGCCTAAATTGTTACATTAATTAAATTCCAGCATACTAGGATCTACAAACAAAACCGTAAGCTCGTATTGAAGAATGGATTTCCAACTGAATGACTAGGTACTGGGGTACCACCTGTCATAGTACAACTCTAGATTAACGTACTGAGGATCACTCCGGGATCCCGTGCTACATAAGACCAGACTACCCTTAACTTGGATAGTCCGAATAAGATCACCCTGCGGTTGGGATCAGCAACTGCCACACAGCCGAATAAAAGGGATTCTAGATAGGGGTAACGTTACCTACTTGGGTGCAACCCACTTAGCCTTGCTACATCTCCCTTGATTTTCATTCATTCCCAGCTGATGAGGCTCGAGGCTAAGCGTTACGTTTTTAGAAATATTCACTTCACTTTCCTCCAATGACAATGTACTAATGTATTCATCCATACAAGTCTGTTCCCGGTCCAAACAGAACCGAAGGCACTATTCCTACTACATCCGTTTTTGAATCATCCTCAAGATTAGTAGTGATTAACCCTAGCACTTCACCGCTCCATCTTAGACTTCATGCTCTTGTTTTCACATCGAAAACGTACTAGTTGGATCAAAGTGGTTTTCGAATAACTCATCCGATCCTGGTCTCTTCGAAACAACAATCGAAAGTGGCCAATATTGATAGTCGGTTATTTAACTATCAAAAAAATATCCCTAGAAATCATCTGGCCTTAATGTAAATTTTTCCAAGCTATTTACTTTCAAATATCTTTAAAGACATATCCATTTCTCCCAACAATTGAAATCAATTTTTCAAATACTGAAATCCATAACAGGATACTTCCAACATTTCAGCACTTAGAAACATTTTCAAATTTCTATTTTCTATAATTAGGAAAATACTAAAAATTTTAATTTCCAAAATCCTTTCAATATTAACGCCTTAGGAAATTTCTCCGTAAATTATTCCAAAATTCCCTGAACTCACACATAATTTCCTTTCTTAAAATCATATCCTTTTATAAGCTTTTTTTGGGACTCGAGAGAATTTATAAAATAACATTTCAATCACTTTAACTCTAATCTATATATAAAATAATATTTTAAAGAAAAATAATTTATTTTTCACACGTGTTTGAATAATTATTAAAAATATCAAAAACACTTTTATAAAACATCAGTAACCCATTCTTAGTTAAATAAATAAATTTCAAAGCTGATTTCAAAAGTTAGAATTTGCTACTTCATATTTAAAGATCGACTTACATGTATTTCAATATCAACTAGTTTAAAATCCCATAGTTTAAAAAAATTGCCTTTTAAACAAATTCACTTATTAAAATTCACAATATACTTTTAAAATTTCAATAACCAATTTACTTTATAGCTTCCTCTCGATCGATTCACTGTCGATTACCTAACCATTCCCATTTCCAAAAATTGAATCTGCTATTTTTTCCAAACTTGTTTTCATATTCTAATATAAGTTCACCCTTTGAATTTATATTCCAATTTCACCTGATATCGCATTCCTTTATTTATAGATGTCGTTACAAAATTTATAACCCCTTTGGTTTTTACTTGTTTATAAAAACAAATCTTATTTATAAAAATCCATTACATAAATTTGTTGCTTATAAATTCCGTTAATACTTCCAATCTAATCAATGTTGATTTCAACTCCTTTTTATATTTCCATAATATCACTTATAAATTTCTTTATATAATAACTTTTAAAAATCCATATTTTCTAATTCACAATGGTCAAGTATAACCAAAGTCATATATGATTTTATTTTCTAATTCAATTTCTCTAAGTAACTCCAATTTCTAATATATATATATATATATATTATTATCAAATTCCATTTAATTCCATAAATTTAAAAAAAATTATTTATAGTTTTCAAAATATCAAACTCCAGGCAGTGCTAAAATGGCATCCATTAGATCAATGACTACAATAATCTATAATAGATTATTCTATACAAATTATATATCACTGCGTACGAAAAATAAACAATAAATTTGAGGAATCCAGTTGGATCCCTCCAATATATTTTCCTGCATCCATAGATGTTAACACACATAAAATAAGTACCAATCCCACTTCGAGGGGGGATATAACGGTATATGGGGTCATCAGCTATTATGCGGGCGCATAAGGTCTCATCTGCTATATAAATGCGAGCATATCAATCACTCCAATATATATATATATATATCTATGTATGTATGTACGTATACATATATGTATGTGTGTGTATATATGTATATGTATATGTATGTATATATATATGTGTGCATATATATGTATGCATATATGTATATATATGTATGTGTGTGTGTGTATATACACACAATAACACATTCAGACTGATAATAATTATCCATTCGATCAATTAACCAATAATTAATTTCAACCTTTTAAAGTTAACCAGAAATCCAAATTTGAGTGAGATTAACCCACCTTTAATTTTGTTTGCAATCCACTGCAATCTCGACTTGAATTTCATGATTTTTGACCTCGCGTAAACAATTTATGAACTTGTAAATATTCGACTTATAAAATGATTTATATATCATAATCACCATAATACCTAATTTAAAATTGACCGATAAGTTAAAAGGTGTATATTTTTTATTTTTAATATATACATATATATATATACATTAAATTAAATTAAAAATGACTGTTCTATACCTCACCAGCACACTTGCGATGACCCCATCACATCCCGTCGACCTAAGCCACTACTGTACGTCTACTAACCTCAGAATGACGGCCTCCATCGCCTGGAACATCACTACCGCCCTAGCCTAGAACACATAGCACTCCGCTAAAACCCTCACAATCCCACACCCGAGCTCCCTGGCGCCACCTAGCCCTCAAGCAAACACCTATCGACCTCCAACCTCACCTAAGCCTACGCGTACGCGTCCTTATCTACTCAAATCAATGCGATCGTGAGATCAACCCCTAGTCAAGCAAGCTCATGACCCCCTCCCTAACTCGCCTATTATGGCCACTCCATCACCTAAGACCACTACCTCAAGTCACCACGACTGTCGCCACCCACTAAAAGTCACGAGCCTCATCTTCAATTCCAGTCTTGATTTGCAGGCCGTTATATTTTTTGAATGAAATTCGATTTGGCTATGAAAGATCGAAGGGGAGATAAAATTTTAAAAAGAACAGGGAAGCTTGTACGTGAATTTTTTTAGGCGATTCGAACAGATAGAAGGAGAGAGGCGAGCTTGTTCAAAATGATGGATTTTGAAAGGACGCAATTCGATTTGAACGATGATAGATTTTCTTTCGTTTCTTTTACTGTTCGAAGGAGAAGAGAAGAAGCTTCTTTTTAAAGGAAGGTTGCATGTAAAGTTGTTTTTTTTTGCATGTTTGAACATACTTGCTACAGTGTCCGATAGGAAAGCAAAAGTTTTGATGTGAATTATTGTGCCAAATCCATGAATACATTATTCAAATTTACATCGTCTCGAATTCATAGCTTGAAATCTTGACGTCCTATCGAGGCATGCCGCTAGGCGTTCACAATGTTATACCCCTATTCCGAACGCATTGGAAAATGTTTCGATTCCTAATTCGATCGTAAGGAGAAGATAGTTTTTTGGACTCGATTGCTATATTAAATTATCGATATAAATTTCAGCGCGCTTATATCTCGTACGGCTAAACGATAACCCCGAAAGCTACGAAATTTGAAATCCGATAATAATATACTATTATAGATCCAATGGAACCAGTTTCATCGAATTTTGAGACTTTTCCTCGGATGGCTATTTGTAACAACCCATAAATTTTAATAAATATTTTAATTCAGTTTATTTGAAACTTTGATTTTTAAATCATTTAAATTTTGAAATTTGGAACTTTCCGATGTAATTTTGGATTTTTTTATAATTTATTTTCCAAATATAATAAAATAAAGATTTTTTGAAAATTTTATGTTTTGGTCAACTGTGGTCAAACTTTGACTTTTAGTTGAAATTTTTAAATTTGAATTTTAAATTTCCAATCTTTTTTTTTTGAAGTTGGATTTGATTCTGATATTGGTTCTGCTTTTCGTTTCATCAAATTCTGTTTATACTTTTCAAATCTGATAAATTTGGGCGATTGACACGCGATTATTTTCGGTACTTTATTTTTTATTTTTTATTTCTATTCTCTATATTTCTATGTTATTTGCTATTTTATTTTTGTTTAGACTTTGGTATTGTTTCTATTTTCTATTTTTGTATAGGCTTGGAAATTCAAGAGGCTTACGTTTCTTTTTATTTAATGTGTAGTGTTTCTTTTCCTTTGCCATAGCCTTTCACTTTCCACTTCTTAGCCGTGCAACTTCTCCTTTCCTCCTTCAATCGTGTACAAAACAAATACTTCTCATATACTTTCTCATTTGCGTTCAACAAACAGAATATTTACAGTAAGTTTCATTTTCTCCATCTCCATCTTTCTTTTTCTTTTTCCTTTCTCTTCTATTTGCAAGCATGCTCGGCCACCACTTCCTATTGCAACCACAACGCCTCCTCTACACCACCCATGGCCGGCCACAACCATTACCATCTCAACCCCTCCAAGCCGTGACCATAGACCCCAAAACTCCATCACCTAAACATGATTTCAAACCCTAGTCGAGCCTCGCCCACCCCTTCCTCTTGCTATCCTCGACCACAACTTACACCACCTCCTTTGCCTTGCCTTGCCATGATCACACCATAGCCGTGCCAATTCAGATGTGCCTGGACCAGATCTTAGTCATGGCCGAGCCATGTAGCCACAAGGCCGAATCAAATGCATCTTGACCCTTTTCCTTCATTTGGCTTTTGGGTTTCCATCTCTTCATAACCCCTAGCCGTACCTTTTGCTTGCCTTAGCCGAGCATGCTTGCTTTTAAACCATCTTGGCTAGGCCATGTTTGGATGATGGTCAAGCACAAGTGGTGTGATCAAGCCCAAGCACATGTACTTGAGCCTAGTTGAAGGGCTGAGCCAATCTTGTTTCGTTTTGATTCATATTTTGAATTGTTTTGATTCATAATCTTTTGTATAAATATAGTTGCTTATATATGTTCATATTTGTTTGTATACAAGACTCAAATCTTTGCTCTCCATTCACTCGAATCTAAATCGTGCTTTGTCGTGCTTTTCGAAGTTCGGTCGTATATTTTGAATTGTTATCTTCAGCTTTAGAAAGTGAGTTTATCACTCTCGACATTCGTACTTATATGATTGTAAAACGATGACATGTGAATTGTAGTCGATGATATGATAGTAATTTATATATGCTTGTGATATGATATTTCATGATGCTATAACCTGATTTATATATTTGTTACACACCTAATATGTTATGCTATGCTATACTGTTTATTATTTACTATTTCTCACACTACAAGTTCCCCGTTAGTCTAGAATCACTATGGGTTGAAATGATACATACCCGAACGGACATTAGAATAAGGAAAATCTTTATGACTGAAATGATAGGCTCATGCGATTTTTATTTTGTTTTATTTGACTCGGGATTGCGGGTTTGAAATGATAGAACCCGGATTTTTATTTTTGAATCACGGATTGAAATGATATATATCCGTATCACTTGATCTAGGTTAGAAAATACTATATAGACCCGTGGTTAATTTTAAATATTTTTTGAAAATTAAGTACTTTTGAAATTTAAAATATGAAATTTTAACTTAAATTGGATTAAATAATTTAAATAAATGTTATAGTGATTTTCTATAAGTTAAAATCTATAAGAATATAAATGGTTTAAATGAAACTTAAATATGACTTAACTTGATAATTGAAAATTTAGTTTTCAAATTGAAATTTTAAGCTTAACTTAGTAATAAGTATATCTATTTATGAAATGGGTATTTTTAAAATAAATTATTAAATTATTTGTTAAGATAAAAAGTTAAGTAAAATAAGGTACTTTCGACTTAATAATTGAATTATAGTTTAATTTGGATATTTTATTTATAAAATTTTATTTTATTTAATCATAAGTTAAATGATACCCAAATAAATATTTCTGAAATGTGCGATATGTTTTATAAGTTAAAAATAGTGAGAACAGAAATTTATAATGTTTCTGAAATGTTATAATAAAACTTAGTTTTGTATTGGCAGCATTTCCAAATTGTTGTGCATTTAAGGTAGCGTTTTCTAAGTGCGGCCATTTCTGAAAATGTACTGTTTTTTTCAAATACTATTATACTTACAGTAACGTTTCTAAATGATGCTGTTTCTGAAAAGACTATATTTCTAAAATACTATTATACTTATAGTAACATTTTCTAAATGCTGCAGTTTCTGGAAAAAAAAATATTTCTGAAATACTAGTATATCTACAGTAATGTTTTCTAAGCGTTGTTATTTCTGAAAAGACCATATTCTATGTGTTACCACATTTTCCAAGTGCTACGAATGTTATGATATAATGTGTTTTTTGAAATTTTATAATTGAATGAACTTAGAAATGCTACAACTTTAGAAATGAACATTATATTTTTGAAGGATATTGGCATTGAATTTAAATGGTTTAAATAAATATGTTTTGATTTGAAATATAAACCATTGTGAAATTTATAACCATGGGTAATAATAACGTTTGGTTGTTAAGGAGACCGGGATCGGAAGTTGTCATATTCTCTGCCAACTCCGAAAACCACTTTAACAGCCGTGTACGCAGTGAAAATTCCAGAATGAAGTAGGATTGTAACAACCCTGGGTTGGAGAGTACCTGTCAATATTAAATTATAATGATAATTATAATTTAATATTGTGATTAAAATTAAATTAGAAATTTTAGATTGTTTATTTGGAATAAACAATGAAATTGGAATCAAATTGTGAAAATAAAGTTTAGAACTATATTTTATTTGGGTTAATAATAAGTGAGAAAAGTATTTTTGTTGAATTTTAGAAGTTAAAAATGTGAACTTTTGTATTTATTGGTGAAAATAGTGTATTTTTGAAAATTAAGTTTTTTAATAATAAAATTGTTTTAAAAAAAAAATTAACCTTTTCATATGATGGGAAATATTTTACTGCTTATGTTTGTAAGTTTATAGATTTTTATTGTGTGAAAAGTGAAAGAAAATGGCTTTGTTCTTTTTTATAATGTTAATATGAAGCCTTTTGATTTAAGCGTTGAATTTATAACCTTAGCCTTTTTATTTCTTTTTGATTAATGGGTCTTAGCCCATTAGTATCTTGCCCAACCTGTTAGTAAACCAGAAAAGAGAAAGAAATGAAGCACGTACCTTCTTTCTCCTTCAACCAGAAGCTTCAAAACTTAAGAAACCCATTTCCTCTTATAAACCCTAGCCAAAAATCATCAATTCAAACTCAAATTTAGTGTTTTAAAAATCAATTTGAAGCTAAATCTGAAGGTAATCGATATCCAAACTCAAGAATTTCATTAAATTCCTGACTTGAGAAATAGGTTTCTAATTTACAATAGTCTTCTTCTTGCATGCACATTTTTTGAGTTCTACAGGTTGTTGAAGGTCATTGTCTCCTCAAAGCTTCAACGTTTTAGCATAAATTCGAGATTTGATCATCCCTAACAGCAAGGTGAGTTAATAAACTCACAATCTCTAGCTGAAGCAAAGCTTCAAATGCAAAGATATATTCAAATAGCTTGAGAATATTGATCTTTGGTTGATGTTTTTATTTCTGAAAAATTGAATTCTGTCCATCTTTGAAACTGAAACTAATTTGACAATAACTTCATCATCTCTTATCCGATTTTGATAATTTTAGATGTTATGGAAAGCTTAATTCATGTGCTATAACTTTTATGTTTTGTGATTTCTGTAATTTTGATGTTAGCTATGTCAAAATTGAATTTCTCTACTGTAATCCCGAGAGCAAAACTAATAATTGCTCTGTCGTTGAAGCTGAAACGAAATTGGTCATAAATTTTTCGTTTCTTATCCGATTTTAATAATTTTATATGTTCCGGAAAGCATATTTTATGTGCTACAACTTTTGTGTTGTAACATCCCGCCTTTTCGCACACTTTAAACCGACACACGTGCCAATTCAAAGCATACGCAAGGGCGGATTGTTATGGGGTGAATAAGAAAAAAGAGAAGAAGTAAAACAAAACAGAATCTCACAGCGGAAGGATAAAATATAATAATAAATATACAGTTCAAAACAGTTTACAAACACTTGATTTGCTTTATACAATAAATATCAGAGTTACACCTACCAATACAATCAATGCAGCGGAACAGTATGAGTGTGGGGCAATACTATAGATAATAATAATACGACTCCTTCGTCTTCGTCCTTCAAAGCTAAAGTCTTCGATCCTGAAACGCTCGGACTGACCCGAGCGAATTTGAAAAGACAAAAACACTCGAGTCAGACTAAAAGATCTTATGTGAGTTAAATTAACAGAAATAAATATGAGTACAGTAACTCAAGAGATGCTCGGGATTTACATCTCCTAAGGATCCGTTAAACTATTTACTATGTAGTATATTGCGCTATTATAATAGTGTCTAATTGTAAAATAAACTTACTTTTAAATAGCGTTAAGGCTTTACATTTTCCACCTTAACACGTAAAATGCCAATAGTCTATACAGTACCGTAATACCTCCTGATCGGGAGGCTACCAGAGGATACTCCATAGGTACGACACAAATAGAAACTCGTAGTAAAGGCTCGGTATGGTAGGTGACACGGCACAACTAGGCAATGCCAGGGTAGATATACCAATTTCTATCCAGGCTGGTGGAAACGCGTAGCCGCAGTTACCGCCCACCTCGGACTAACTCCCCAAAATCAAAATATAGAAGTGGCCACTGAATCAATCCAAGTCAAAGTAAAATATCGAAGAGGAGGGTCCGATCAGAGGAATGACCTCATTGGCCTGAGAATCGCTCCTGTTTTAGCCACCTTATGCCAACTCACGGGAGTCGGGTTCACGTATTTACCTTACAGGAAACGTCGCCACCACCTACTTCATTCTGGAATCTCCACCGCGTACACGGTTAGTAAAAGTGGTTTTCGGTATCGACAGAGAGTATGTCCATATCCGATCCCGGTCTCTTTGCCAACCCATCGTTATTATAACACCGCGGTCATTTAAAATAGTTTATACTTAAAACCAGAATAAAAATTTCCATTTCAAAAACTATGAGTACGATATCATTTTAAAACCCAAAACAATATGATATCATTTTATCCAAATATAATTCTTTCCAAAATCATACTGCTTTAAAATCTATAATATCTGGAAACCGAACATTTGAATTATACTTTCAAAGCATAATATTTCGAAATTCATATATTTTAAACCCATACTTCTAACTTGAATGGTTTGGATATTCAACGGCATATAAAATAGATGGTTTAACTTTTAAGGTTACTCTGTAAAGAAAAATAATTTCCATGGCTTCACAAATATATTTCTTTATTTTAAGGTCTAAACCATAATTTAAATATCACTTTCAAGTTCCAAAAACCATTTCAATTTCTATATATATATATCCATTTGGAGTATTAATATTTCAAAACTAAAGTTGGAATTTATTCTTTCAGCAAATTAAACATACTATTATTTAGTCTTGAATATTCACATCAAATCCATAAATAAAACTCCAATTCTAGTAATTAAATATTTTCTCAATTTTACTTTATACTAGAATATTCCTTTTTAAATGTATTTAGGAAAAATTCAGTTTATAAAGATCACATTTTTATAACTTCCAAACTTAACATATATTATAAATTATCAAATCCATTCCTAAATTTTTTATTCCATTTTTATTTAACGGATTTATACAAAGCTCAAATTCAAAATTTAACTTTCATATGTATATATATATGGAAGAATAATATTTATAAAATATCAAAACTAAATTTTAATGACCGTATCTCATCCAAACCATAAAAATCACTTTAAAATAATTTATATATATAGACCATGGTGCCTGTATATAATTTTCTATCCTATGGTCAAGTGATACGGATATTTATCATTTCAATCCGCAATTTAAAATAAAATTTTGCGGTTGTATATCATTTCAAACCACAATCCCGAATGAAATATGCATGATGACTTGTAATTTAAAAATAAAACATCCATTTATAAACATCATCCATCATCCAAATCACAATCATCATCCAAAATAAACAATATCAATATATCTCTGATAATATAAACAGGTAATAACTGTCAGTTATATTAAAAATGAATTTAATAACTATTAAACTAACAGTTTATATTCAGTAATAATCTATATAACTGTTAACTAGCAGTTTATAGGCAAACAAATAAATTCTAACTATCAATTAACACGCAATAAATAAATTAAATTAACGGTTAAATTCAATAAATGCAATTCAGCAGATATGAATGAAATAAGCATGCCAAATACTCATAAATAAATTCTATTCATTTCAAAAATTAATTTAACAATCATAAAAGTTTCTGGTAGTTGTGAGTGGGTTAAAACACTCACCTTCTGAATTTAAATCGAATTTAAATTCGATTTAAACTCAAAAATTCGCCTGTCTCGGAATTCGTCCAAACCATCGTCATCAAGTCCGGAATAAAATTACGATCCTAACAAAAGAAATTTCGTGTGAATCCGACTTCGTATGAGAAAGTTATGGCGAAAAATGATGATTGAATTCAAATTTAAAAATAAACAAAAATGGCACATATTTCACCTAAGCTTCTATATGCACGTCAGCAACCCTACACAAGCAAAATGCGGCTACAGGAAGAAGCTCCCTCCATCGTTCGCACCCAGCAGACACGCACAGAACATGATCGCAACCCCTGCCCATCGCTGCCGCGCCACGCCCCTCCTGCACCGATGCGACCTCTCCTCTACACGCCATAGCCCACTCACGTCCGCCCCACGTGGCCACCATCGGCCATAAACCCAGCAGCCGCCGCCCCTATGCCAAACCCTAATCGAATTTTACGAACCATCCAACCATCGAATCGACGAACGAATTATACTGATGTACTCCCCATCGTCCATACTACAATACCCAGAAACAGAATTTCGATCAGATGAAGTTTGTTACGGCGCTGATGAATGGTCACGGACTGTTTGAATTTATTCTGGGTAAACGGTAACTCCAACTGAAAAACGAATTTCACCATGGGATTATGTGTTTCGAGAAGATCGACATATATTTTTGTGGAATTTTTCTGAAGAGTTTGAATTTTCATTGAAATTTTGAATTGATTGGATCTAGGGTTTGCACCCATTGAAGAAGAAGAGGAGCTTGAAGAAAGTATATGCGCAGATGGAATGAAATTAGGCGGAGGCTAGGGCTTGAATAGCTGGGTTTATATAGAGGGTTAGAGGTAGCGTAGATAGACCGTAGAATGAACGTGCGGAATAAACTATGGCCCAAAAAACCCGCTATGTCTCCGGAACGAAATTTCGTAAATCTATATATCCAAATAGGTAATTTAAAATATTCTGAACGCGATGGAAAAAGTTTCACGTCCAAATTTGATCATATGAAGAAGTTATGTTGAAATCTATATTTTCCAAATTCAATTGATTTCAATGCATAAATTTCAAGGCGTTTCGAGTCTGTACGATCAAACGATAAGTCCGATTGCTACGAAACTTGAAACATTATTATAATTCACCGTTACGGATCCGATGAAACTAGTTTCGTCGAAATCCGAGTCAGTGGCAAAAATGACTATTTTTATATTCATTAATTAAATTGAAATAAATCATAAAAATCCAAATTTTTATTTAACTTCAAATATTGACTAAGTTTTATCGCCTATAAAATTCAAAATCAATTTCAATGATTAAACAAGATTAGATGCGAATTAAAAGTTGACAAGATATAAATTGCAGTGTTCATTTCTGCACTTCCTTATTATCTAGAAATTATAAATTTTATTCTCAAAACCCAATTATTTAATCTTATGCTTTTATACTCTCAACTTAAATCCAAAACAAAGATGCCCTTTAACATGTCTATGTTTTCACTTTAATATCCGCAAATTCCCTTTTTATTCAATAACGTACAATTTAACGTTAAATTCCCTTTATTTATGCAATAAATGCAATTATTGAATCTAATACTCAATTAAATTTATAGATCCTGCTTCCTAAAATCTATATCAACAATAGGTCAAATTTTAAATAGAATTAGCCTTAACTTCACCTAATAGAATTTTCTATTTCAACTACCAAATAAAACTACGCTAACTGCACTATTAAATCAGTTAATTGAAATTAAGTCTACATTTAAAGGTTATAAATTATAAGTTGGACGCTAAATAAATTCGTTTATTGATACAATCTTTCTATTCAGTAAATAGCCTTTTTATGGGTATAAATAACATTTGGATTATACTGCATCTCATTAGTGCGTGTTTTATTTCCTATAACTTCTCCTTATTTAGCTATACCCATTAACAACCAAAATAATTAAATTAGCTTTATTTCAATTTATTTCCATTCTTAACAGAATAAAATAAATGGTTAACCTACATTTGTTATCCTTTTGTATTCATATTCCCTAACAACATTATTAACAACAATGTGGCTATAAACTTTAATTAAATAAATTATATGAATGGTAAAATTTGGTAATTATGACAATTGCTCAAATATATGCATAATTTACTCCTTATTATTATAGATTCCATTCATTTCTTTACCAGTTGCCTTAGTCTTCTTAATTTCTATTTACTACCAAACTTCAAATTTAGTTATAGCTTCTCAATACGTACAATTACATAGGTAAAACAATTTTATTACTATTTTAAGTCCATTTATTATTGACAACATTCATTAAATTTACTTATCAAAACCTATTGCATTGATTTATTCAACGGTCACTTTTAATTAGTTACTACCCATTTTACAATCTAATGTAAATCTTCCACTAATAAATCTCATTCTAGGTAATATTTTTATTAATAATTGCAAATTCAACACTTATATTGCTTCCTTATATTTATCTTACACAAAGTGTGAAAATTCACATTATTCAAATCTATTTCCATGTAACTATTAAATTGTTAACATCCATTCAATTCCAAATTTTATAGAAAATATATTATCTAAAAACCTTTCTATTCTAAATAACTTTATTCAATGTTAACATTCACCAAACACAAATTTACTTCCATAAATATGGTTGCACTTAAATTCAGTTATTATTTCATAAATATTATTTTAATCAACTAATTATGACTTATAACCACAAACACAAATTTTCGTTATTCTACCTATTTCTATATAAACATTTCAATTTGTTAATCTTTAATCTCAGTTACTATATCCAACCCCTACATTTAGTCTAAATTAGATTAGAAACATATTAATTTAATTTATTTAATATCATCAAATTTAACGGGTCGTTACATGTGTTTTGTGCTTTCGGTAGTTTTGATGTTAGCTATTTCAAAACTGAGTTTCTCTATTGCAATCCCGAGAGCAAAATTATATTTTGCTCTGTTGTTGAATCTGAAACTAAAATAAGCATAACTTTTGCGTTTCTTAATCAAATTTAATGATCTTAGATGTTCTAGAAAACCCTGATATAGAACTACAATTTTCATGTTTTGTGTTTTCGAAAATTCTTAAGTTATCTATTTCAAAATTGAGTTTTTATATTGCAATCCCGAGAGCAAAATTATATTTTGCTCTGTTGTTGAATCTGAAACTAAAACAAGCATAATTTTTGCCTTTCTTAATCAAATTTAATGATCTTAGATGTTCTAGAAAGTCCTGATATAGAGCTACAATTTTCATGTTTTGTGTTTTCGAAAATTCTGAAGTTATCTATTTCAAAATTGAGTTTTTCTATTGCAATCCCGAGAGCAAAATTATATTTTGCTCTGTTGTTAAATCTGAAACTAAAATAAGCATAACTTTTGCGTTTCTTAATTAAATTTGATGATTTTAGATGTTCTGGAAAGCTTTGGTATAGAACTACAATTTTCATGTTTTGTGTTTTTCAAAATTCTGAAGTTATCTATTTCAAAATTGAGTGTTTCTATTACAATTCCGAGAGAAAAACTATTATTTGCTCTGTTGTTTGAATCTGAAACTAAATTATGTTTAAGTTATTCATTTCTTAACCAAATTACATAATTTAGGATGTTTTAGAAAGCTTAGACATAGTGCTACATGTTTTTTGTTTTGATCTTTCTATAATTTTGATGTTATCTGAGTCAAAATCGAGGAGAATTTAGAGTTAGAAGTTCCTATATGGAATTAAGGTTATAAATAACCATCTAAATGTTATTTTTACTTGCCGATGAGATGAGGTAAGCTTCTTTATGATGATTTTACGATGTTGAGATGTATTATGATAGTTTTTACTTGTCGATGAGATGAGACAAGTCACGATGCCACCAATACTCGTCAATGAGATGAGACGAGTATGGTATTGTATTTACTCGTTAATGAGACTAGGCGAGATATAAATTTCTGAGTTTTATGATGTTTTTAGTGTGGCATCGACTAACGGCTAGTAAACCGCTAAGTGCGAATGTGTGGTATGGGACACACGTTAACACTTTTCGGGTTCCTATCCGTGAGTTTGTGACACATTCACGATGTTTACCTAACGGCTTCGGGAGGTGTTAGCGACCTTGTCTAAGGCTTCGGCCATCTGAGTTTAGCACATGAAGCATTGCTGCGGCATTATAATTGAGATTTGGCCAATCCAGATTTTCTGAGTTTTCTGTTTTATTGTGATTTCACCTTTTTATGATGTTTTATTACATTGATAGCCTAGTGCTATATGAGATGTTATATATATGGTGATTTCAATTAGGATGTTTTGAACTCTTATTGAGTTCCTTGAGTTATGAGTTTAGATAATTTCAGGATTTTATAGGATATTCTATGTTTTGCCATTTTGGCGATTTGAGATTCAGATTTATATACATTTATACCGATGAGACGAGGTATAATTGAGTTTGGAGATTCTTTTATATTTGAGTTTTGGATCATCCTACTTGAGAATATCTTATGTGTTCCTTTTTGGCGAGATTTTATATTAATGTTTCACCTTTTGAGGAGATATGGTTCATGGAAACCATGTAGACATTTTGTGATGTCGCCGATGATATGAGGCGAATGTTTATATTATTTGAGTATTATTATTGAACTTACCTCTTTTGAGTTCATTGTATACTTAAGTGACATTATTTCACTTAAGTCATGAGTTGTATTCTTTCTGTTGCCTCTTCTCATTCGAAAAGAATTATCACCTTGTATCTTATGCTTCATATTATCGTCTTTCCTCATTAACTGATTATTTTAGCTAGACTGACCCGTGTACTTTGTACTCGGGTCAGACCGAGTTGTTTCAGGTTAGCTATCAGTTACGGTTCTTTGCTCTGATGCATCTGCTTGGATTTCAGCCTAGCACTTTTGTTTAGTTTATATTTCCGCATGACTCTGATTTATTTACATTTGATTCGATGTATATGGTGTGGTCGAATACCACATTTATTGTATTCATATTGTATTGTACTAAACATGTATCGGTGTATATGTATATATATGATGTGGATTACTGTTCTGTGATGTGCTTTACATTTAGTTATTGTATTTTGTTATGATAGATCCATTAACTACCTATAGTCTTGGATTAAGCATTTACTGGGTATGTCGATTCACTTGAGTAGAACAAAAAAAATTTATATTGCATTTATCGGCGTATTCAGTAGATGTTTAAGAAAAAATTATAGATAGTCGCCCTTAACCAGCCCTATTCTCCGCTTTAGTAGACGGAATTACTTGTTAATTCTCTTTGCTAAGGTGGGTCTCGGGGTAGGGCGTTACAGCATGGTATCAGAGCTATGGTCAGAACAAAGTAGAATAAACACAGAATAGTACGTATATCATGATACATCGAAGTACAATACGAGTGAATCATTATCCTTTATTCAATCTTGTTTTCGAATCGAGCTTTGATTCTTTCTCGAGTTTTGGGATTATTAAGATGGAATATGTCTAGGAATGTTAATTATATTCCGTAGCATTCCATAATAGAGTTTGATGTCATCTTATCTTATAAATAATCTTATTTAGGATTATTCTATTCTCATCTTGCAGTGACGCCGTGACTATCATCAGCATTCAGAGTGGGCTTAGGGTAGATCTAGATTTGGGAGAATCTGGATTTGGGTTCGAGGAAAGTGGGTTTGGGTTAGGCGAGGGAGCGTGCGATGTAGGGAGGACCGGTCTCGATTGTTTCAAAGTAGACCGAGGTGATTATCAGTGTTATAACAAGCTTAAGGTATTTTCAGTTTATTTATTTAAATATTATA
Source organism: Allium cepa (assembly GCA_030765085.1). NCBI lineage: Eukaryota > Viridiplantae > Streptophyta > Magnoliopsida > Asparagales > Amaryllidaceae > Allium > Allium cepa. The sequence continues at coordinate 597,721,408 of CM060928.1, forward strand.
TAATATATATGCATGCACAGGACTATTAGATTTAATTTAATTTTTATGTACATGTATATGTAGAGAACTGAGAAAAAGTATATATAGTATAAATCACAGTAAAGAGTTATATAGATTTATTGTAACAACCCAGAATTTTGAACAATTTAAAAATGAAAATATTTAATTAATTTTAAATATTCGAATGATGATTGACTTGAATTTCAAATTTTCAGGATAAATTGGCGATTAAATTTAGAATTTAATCTATTTAAGTTGAATAAAATTTGAATTTGACTTTGGTGTTGAAATTGAATATTGAAATTGTAATTGAAATTCGAACTAATGACTTAGAAAAATAGTTTGGATTTACGAATTATTTTTATGTAAATTTATAAATTTGAGTTTGATATTTGAACCGCAAAACGTTTATATATTTATTAAAGAAAATTTATACAAAACAAATTGAATTTAGATTGAAAAGAAAAATAAAATAAAAATAAAAATATAATAATATATATAATATAAGTATACACTGCCTTACTTATCACCTAAAGTCACGCCGTTGTTTTTGCCTTAACCTACGCCTTCAACCACGCTAAAATCACGTCCCCTTCTCTTTTATATCCGATACCCCCTCTTCCTCCGTTTCAAATCATCAGAAGAAAAAAAATCGAACGAAGAAATCATGGCGGCCACGAATTCTCTTTCGTCCCCAAAAATTAGGGCTCGTCCAATTCGAAGCGCCGATGATTTCTTGCCGTGGATCGATGATGCCTTCACCTTGCTCGCGGCTCCTTCAATCGGAGCGCTTCACACGAAGGTGAGTGATTTTATATCACTCACATCTAAATCAAATTTTGATAATTGTTGCCTTGTTCTGATTCGTAAACTTTCGTTGCTTGATTTTCTGGGCTATCAGTGCTTTGAATTTTTGATGATTTAATGGGTTTCGGCCATTTGTTTTTGTTTAGAGGCTTGAGATGATTTTACTGTGATGATTTCCTTAATTTTTCCAATTTTGTATAACCTGATACTTGATACACTCGGGTTTGAGCTGCTCGATTCTTGACAATCTTGTCTCTGACTCGTTCAGCCCATTCTTTGATTAGGGTTTCGATTGGTTCGATGTTGAATTCGGGTTTGATTGAAAATGTAGCAGTAGATTTTTTTTGAACGCTGTCGATTTCGTTCGACTTTGTTCAGATGTTGGTAATTTTGCTAAACTGGATCAGATTTCTTGTTGCATTCGTCTTTAACTTGATTTGTCCAATGTTTTGACCGGCTGTTCGATAGTTGATCAAAGAAAAAAAAAAGAGAAAAAAAATTTGGCAGTTGACTTAAATTGAAAAACCTGCTACTTTGAATTTGATGGGTTTTTTTATCACTAGAATTTGACTTGGTCATTTGTGAATTTGGCACCGTCTTGATTTAACATTGCGGTTCCATGATTTCAACTACTTTGGTGAATCTCTGGCTGACTCATTCGAAATGTGTATCTTGGTTTTGTCTTGATTTTGTTTCTGTGGCATATACGAATTGTGTTTCCAGTCTTTGTGTGTTTCCATTCTTTGTTGCACAAGATTACATTTGGATTGTATATCCGAACCAATGAATTCACATGTATAAATTTCTTGTTACATTGAATCATTGAGTTAGTGGTTATCCTCTATTACCTTTACCCCAGCATTGTGGTATATCATGAGAAATTAGTTCAAACCCTGCGTGAAAACATGCAGAGGTATAACACAAGTATATATATTATAAAATGTTCAGTAGTCAACCATTTATATTCACTGGCCTTGCAATTTTTTGTACACAGTTGCATTATACCTGGACATCCTCTGGTCTTTGTAGTTTTGGTTGAGTTGTATTTATTCCACAGTATTAAGCTTGTTGCCAGGCTTATGCATGTTGTATTTGCCATTCACTGTTGCCTTGTTTGAGTCTTGTTTACTACCTGTCGCACCCACGTGCATTTTCATGTAAGTTGCAATCTCTTGTTGCTGTTGCATTTGTTTGGCGTATCTGCCTTCATGCACCTCTAGTTCACATTGTGTTTACTTGCATACCTGGTCTATTACTTGTGCCTGCACCTACCTTGCGCAGTTGCATTTCGGTCTTGCTTGCTGTCCCATTGTTTCAAACTTGTTTAACACTTGGGTTTCACTGTGTTTCACTTGGTGCTTTCATCTTCGCTTTGCCGTTCGATACTTTTGTGATATGTTCTGATTCATATGCATTGATATTGACTTTTGCCACTTATGAAACCGCTGTTTCACTATGTTGTTCTGCACTTGTATTCATGCTGCGGTGACTTTTGTACCTGTTGCACTTGCTTGACCAGTTTCATTCATCCTTGTTTATTTTTGTTGCCTTCTGCATATACTCTCGGATTTTGAACTGCCTGGCCTACCTGCCTGTGCAGTTGCATTCTAGTCATGATAGCACTATACATTCTTTAATGCTGTTTTGATTTGTTGAAGTTTTGCATCTGAGATCTTTTGATGCAGTCTCGTGTACTTGTGGTGGCTGCGTTATAGTTGCAGTTGCCCTTGTGCACTAAGTAATGGCCGCAGTTTCATTTTTATGAAAATTTTGCACTTGTTGAAGTGTGCAGTAATAAGTTGTTTGGAAACTTGTTTTCTTTCACAAGTTGTTGTGGCGGGGAAGCGCACGCAAGCGTGCACTGCAGCCACGTAGTATCGACATTTTGAATCGATATTTGAACCTTCATTGATTTTGGTTCGTTGATCTTTTGAGTATATCATCACGATAGTGGCAAGGCAGTGCACGCAAGCGTGAACTGCAGCCACACGGTGATAATTTTAGCGATATACTATTTTGTTTTGATTTATGATCTTTTGCATATTTCATTACGGTAGTGGCGAGGCAGTGCACGCAAGCGTGAACTGCAGCCACACGGAGTTGACATTTTAAATGTGGCGAGGCCGTATACGCGTGCGTGTACTGCAGCCCTATCGAATCAAATGTTTTAAATGATGTTTTCATTTTGATAAAAATTGTTTTATGTTGACAATTCAATATATTTTGAACTGATTTTGATGATTTTGTTGTTAATTGCCGTTTAGGCAGATTTTGATTGTTTTCTAAATTATCTTCATCAATAATCCCTTCATCTATCCTCATTGATAATTTAAAACTACTGATTTGTTGTTTAACACTGTTAAGTGTTGTATTTACCGTTATCCGATTTCTTGTTAAAGGATCGGATAGGTAAATTTATCTTTGACTGTCATCTAATTGCTATTTAAATTATTATTGCTTCCATGCACTAATAACTGAGTTTGAATTAGACTGACCTGTGTATTATTTTCTTTTGAATGTAATACTCGGGTCAGACCGAGTAATTTTACAGCTTGAAGATTTTCGGGCATCGAAGTTAGAGAGAGTTGGGGAAATTGCTTCACTTTAGCTTTTCGAAGAATTTTTGTACTTAAAAGAAATATTCCGCTGTATAAATATAATTCATTGTATCAAACTCTGATATATGTATAAAAATTCATTTAATGAGAAATATGATGATTATTTGTTGTGATTCTGTGGCTGATTCTGTTTAAACTCTATAAACTGACTAACAATCCGTTATTTTGAACGTCTCAAGTTGGTTTAATTACCGACAGGGGGCGGTCAGAACGGCGGGTCATTACAAAAGTGGTATCAGAGCTTTGGTTTACACAAAGCTCAGTTTATGATGTTTAATATGAATAGTTACTAGAACCACTTTAAAGAAAGTGTTTTTCAATTTTAAAGAAGTATAAAATTGTTTTCTTTGAAAAATAAAAGGTATTTTGAAAATTCAATTTTTTTTTGAAAATTCCCCTCTCTAAATTTAGGATTGCGATAGTTTCTCATTCGAAAATCCTTTATCGAATTATTGAGACTTATGAAAAATAAAATATAAGTGAAGTGAATAAATGAAATGGTTTAAATCAAATATTTTGAATATCTCCAAAAAAAAAAAACATTTCAATTTAGTTATAGCCAAGAGGATAATTAAACTATGACTTGGGAATTTGATTCTGAATTCTTTTGAAAAATTAATTTCAAATGTTTTGTAGAACGATTTAGTAAATAAATGGATTATAAGTATTTTAACTTATAAATGGACTTTTGGTATATAATTGGGTTATATAAATTGAGTTGAATTAATAAAGAAGATTTATAAATCGAAGTTTATAAATAGAAATGGAATTTGTAAAGATTGTTTATAAATTCGAAACCAATTGAATTTGATAAATGAAAAATAGAAGTTATTAAAGGAGATATATTCGTGATTTTGGACAGCGAATTATCCTTTAAGTTAAATATTGTGATAGTAAATGTTGGTTGGGAATTATATCCACGATTTTGGACAGTGGATAATCTTTTAAATAAAAAGTGTAGAAACACTGAATTGAATAGATAAGTATATTCATGATTTTGGACAGTGAATATATTATTAACTAAAACGGATATGTTTTAGGGAAGTGATATTATGAAATGAGGTTAATGTGGAAATATAAATTTAACGGAACCAAGTTGATGAATGGCTTACTAAAGAACTAGTTGATTATTTTTGAAATAGAAAGCAAATGCAAAGTTCAAATAGAATTTAAATTTCAAATTTGAAGTTGTCAACATGATAATCCATTATAGGTTTAATAAATTCAGTGATGAATTTGAATTTAAACGTGCGGAAAATTAAATTAAGTGAAAAACTTAATATTGAAAAGTTTGAAATTGGTTTAAAATTAATATTATGAAAAGTATGAGGAATTCAAACTATGAATTAAGTTGAAGTTGAAATTGAAAAGGTTAATGGTTTTAAACATGTTTTAAAATGCATTAAGTATCGAATACATAGATTTCAACATTCAATTGTTGAAATAGACGTTTTCGAGAAATAAGGAAATGGTGGACTATAACATTGTTGTTATAGTAAATGGTTTCCGGAAGGAAATATTGTTTATAGTATTGGGATTTATATATCTATCTTAAATTCAAATCCCTATACTAGTGATTTTTGAGTTGTCGTTACGATGTTTTACGCAACATTCGTTTTGACTCAAATAAATGTGTTTAAAAAAAACGCTTTCCTTAAAAGATGGAATATATACTTAATTTTGATTCAAGTATATTGAATATTTTCCAAGAGTTGAAAATAAATGAACTTGTGAATTAATTATTATTAAATAAGTATGGAAATGTTTTCCAATATGAAATGAAAGGTTTGAAATTTTATCTTTTAAAGATAAATTGAAAAAAATGAATATTTGAAATTGGTTTCAAATGGTTAAGTTGGAAAATTATATATCTTGTAAAGATATTTTTGGGAAATTTGAACGATTAGTTCAACTTGAATATTTTCCAAAAAGATTGAATCTTGAGTTAAATTGAGTTTAACTTTGACATCAAAAACAATATAAGTTGAGTTTTGAATTTTGGATAGTCGATTGGGATTGTATGTCTAACATGGTGAATTGATGATATAGCAATTGATCTCTATTAAATATTTATCTGTGGTGGCGGAGAATTTATTCTTTTAGCTTAACACCCTTCTCTGAGACGTACGAGCTTAGAGGTTATATATCGGTAGACATCAATTATGTGTTGAGAATTGACGATGTAACGTGAAATCCAAATCGAATGTGAAGTCGATAATGAATTGGATTATGAATGTGAATTAGGTTTGAGATAACCTTAAATTTTCAAATCGATTTAGAGGAAAATTTTAAGTGAAATGGAAAATTTTGGAATCCTCTATTTGTTATGAATGTGAATTGAGTTTTCGTAACTTATATATGTGAATATAATAAATCGAAAACCATCAGTTTGGAAAGTCATTATTATGAAAAGTCCTGTGTAGGTTTACATAGGTATGATATGTACGAAATGTGAAATGAAGTACTATATGTATATGACATATGTTTTCTAAAAACTGAGGATATGGAAATGTACCTTCCATTTATTATTTGTGAAGGTGATTGGAACTCGGTGGAGTGTCCATTGGAAATCGTAGCTACGTAGAATTTCCATTAGTGGAATGTCCATTGGGACTGACTGGGATCCCCCACGATGGATCATCGTGTTTGGGATTAGGTGAATTGATGCTGGCGTAATTCGTGGGGCGTGATGCCTACAGTTACAAGCGATTCCACTGGGATAGTGGCGCAACCGCCGTGTAAACTGCGATCTAGAAACCGAAGCGTAATTTGAGGGGCGAGATGCCTACGGCCACGAGCGATTCTACTGGGATAGTAGCGTAACCGCCGTATGGACCGCGATCTAAGGCGACAACCATGGCGAAATTCAAGAGAGATGTGAAATCTACAGTTACAAGCGATTCTACTGGGATAGTAGCGTAACCGCCGGGTAAACTGTGATCCATGGGGGAACGTGCTTTCCATATCCATTTTTAAAAGAATTTTTAGAAGTATTTTCACTGGGAGTTAAAGCAAGTATATTTAGTACTTGGAGATTTTTAGTCTTGCGCCTGGCCAGCGTATGCCTAATGTCTGTAAGAACAACGATGGACTTGTTAAACTTCGAGTTATCAAGTATTTTCAAACTTTGAATAGAAAATCAATAGTCTGAAATTAGAATTACATAATTCTAACCTAATGAATTAAGGAAGAAGATCTTTTAAAATATCTTGAAAGCACACAGTTTTGGAAAAGGTGTAATATGTAAATATTTAGCATAAAGAATTTCAAGTTTAAAAATATGAGTTTTGTAAGTCGAAAATTTTGGTAAAAGACTTTTGTGTCTTGATTATTGAAATCGATGAACAAAACTGCTGAGATAAAATAAATGGAATGAATCCTATATTTATTTATAAGTTTAGAACTTAGTAAAATTGAGTAGGGTATAAATATCGGTGAGATTTTAGCAATCGTTTTTTTCCTAACTTATAATTTCGGGACGAAATTCTTTTAACGAGGGAAGATTGTAACAACCCAGAATTTTGAACAATTTAAAAATGAAAATATTTAATTAATTTTAAATATTCGAATGATGATTGACTTGAATTTCAAATTTTCAGGATAAATTGGCGATTAAATTTAGAATTTAATCTATTTAAGTTGAATAAAATTTGAATTTGACTTTGGTGTTGAAATTGAATATTGAAATTGTAATTGAAATTCGAACTAATGACTTAGAAAAATAGTTTGGATTTACGAATTATTTTTATGTAAATTTATAAATTTGAGTTTGATATTTGAACCGCAAAACGTTTATATATTTATTAAAGAAAATTTATACAAAACAAATTGAATTTAAATTGAAAAGAAAAATAAAATATAAATATAAATATAATAATATATATAATATAAGTATACACTGCCTTACTTATCACCTAAAGTCACGCCGTTGTTTTTGCCTTAACCTACGCCTTCAACCACGCTAAAATCACGTCCCCTTCTCTTTTATATCCGATACCCCCTTTTCCTCCATTTCAAATCATCAAAAGAAGAAAAAAATCGAACGAAGAAATAATGGCGGCCACGAATTCTCTTTCGTCCCCAAAAATTAGGGCTCGTCCAATTCGAAGCGCCGATGATTTCTTGCCGTGGATCGATGATGCCTTCACCTTGCTCGCAGCTCCTTCAATCGGAGCGCTTCACACGAAGGTGAGTGATTTTATATCACTCACATCTAAATCAAATTTTGATAATTTCTGCCTTGTTCTGATTCGTAAACTTTCGTTGCTTGATTTTCTGGGCTATCAGTGCTTTGAATTTTTGATGATTTATTGGGTTTCGGCCATTTGTTTTTGTTTAGAGGCTTGAGATGATTTACTGTGATGATTTCCTTAATTTTTCCAATTTTGTATAACCTGATACTTGATACACTCGGGTTTGAGCTGCTCGATTCTTGACAATCTTGTCTCTGACTCGTTCAGCCCATTCTTTGATCAGGGTTTCGATTGGTTCGATGTTGAATTCGGGTTTGATTGAAAATGTTGCAGTAGATTTTTTTTGAACGCTGTCGATTTCGTTCGACTTTGTTCAGATGTTGGTAATTTTGCTAAACTGGATCAGATTTCTTGTTGCATTCGTCTTTAACTTGATTTGTCCAATGTTTTGACCGGCTGTTCGATCATTGATCAAAGAAAAAAAAAAGAGAAAAAAATTTGGCAGTTGACTTAAATTGAAAAACCTGCTACTTTGAATTTGATGGGTTTTTTTTATCACTGGAATTTGACTTGGTCATTTGTGAATTTGGCACCCTCTTGATTTAACATTGCGGTTCCATGATTTCAACTACTTTGGTGAATCTCTGGCTGACTCATTCAAAATGTGTATCTTGGTTTTGTCTTGATTTTGTTTCTATGGCATATACGAATTGTGTTTCCAGTCTTTGTGTGTTTCCATTCTTTGTTGCACAAGATTACATTTGGATTGTATATCTGAACCAATGAATTCACATGTATAAATTTCTTGTTACATTGAATCATTGAGTTAGTGGTTATCCTCTATTACCTTTACCCCAGCCTTTGTGGTATATCATGATAAATTAGTTCAAACCCTGCGTGAAAACATGCAGAGGTATAACACAAGTATATATATTATAAAATGTTAAGTAGTCAACCATTTATATTCACTGGCCTTGCAATTTTTTGTACACAGTTGCATTATACCTGGACATCCTCTGGTCTTTGTAAATTTGGTTGAGTTGTATTTATTCCATAGTATTAAGCTTGTTGCCAGGCTTATGCATGTTGTATTTGCCATTCGCTGTTGCCTTGTTTGAGTCTTGTTTACTACCTGTCGCACCCATGTGGATTTTCATGTAAGTTGCAATCTCTTGTTGCTGTTGCATTTGTTTGGCGTATCTGCCTTCATGCACCTCTAGTTCACATTGTGTTTACTTGCATACCTGGTCTATTACTTGTGCCTGCACCTACCTTGCGCAGTTGCATTTCGGTCTTGCTTGCTGTCCCATTGTTTCAAACTTGTTTAACACTTGGGTTTCACTGTGTTTCACTTGGTGCTTTCACCTTCGCTTTGCCGTTCGATGCTTTTGTGATATGTTCTGATTCATATGCATTGATATTGACTTTTGCCACTTATGAAACCGCTATTTCACTATGTTGTTCTGCACTTGTATTCATGCTGCAGTGACTTTTGTACCTGTTGCACTTGCTTGACCAGTTTCATTCATCCTTGTTTATTTTTGTTGCCTTCTGCATATACTCTCTGATTTTGATCTGCCTGGCCTACCTGCCTGTGCAGTTGCATTCTAGTCATGATAGCACTATACATTCTTTAATGCTGTTTTGATTTGTTGAAGTTTTGCATCTGAGATCTTTTGATGCAGTCTCGTGTACTTGTGGTGGCTGCGTTATAGTTGCAGTTGCCCTTGTGCACTAAGTAATGGCCGCAGTTTCATTTTTATGAAATTTTTTTACTTGTTGAAGTGTGCAGTAATAAGTTGTTTGGAAACTTGTTTTCTTTCACAAGTTGTTGTGGTGGGGCAGCGCACGCAAGCGTGCACTGCAGCCACGTAGTATCGACATTTTGAATCGATATTTAAACCTTCATTGATTTTGGTTCGTTGATCTTTTGAGTATATCATCACGATAGTGGCAAGGCAGTGCACGCAAGCATGAACTGCAGCCACATGGTGATAATTTTAGCGATATACTATTTTGTTTTGATTTATGATCTTTTGCATATTTCATTACGGTAGTGGCGAGGCAGTGCACGCAAGCGTGAACTGCAGCCACACGGAGTTGACATTTTAAATGTGGCGAGGCCGTATACGCGTGTGTGTACTGCAGCCCTATCGAATCAAATGTTTTAAATGATGTTTTCATTTTGATAAAAATTGTTTTATGTTGACAATTCAATATATTTTGAACTGATTTTGATGATTTTGTTGTTATTTGCCGTTTAGGCAGATTTTGATTGTTTTCTAAATTATCTTCATCAATAATCCCTTCATCTATCCTCATTGATAATTTGAAACTACTGATTTGTTGTTTAACACTGTTAAGTGTTGTATTTACCATTATCCGATTTCTTGTTAAAGGATCGGATAGGTAAATTTATCTTTGACTGTCATCTAATTGCTATTTAAATTATTATTGCTTCCATGCACTAATAACTGAGTTTGAATTAGACTGACCTGTGTATTATTTTCTTTTGAATGTAATACTCGGGTCAGACCGAGTAATTTTACAGCTTGAAGATTTTCGGGCATCGAAGTTAGAGAGAGTTGGGGAAATTGCTTCACTTTAGCTTTTCGAAGAATTTTTGTACTTAAAAGAAATATTCCGCTGTATAAATATAATTCATTGTATCAAACTCTGATATATGTATAAAAATTCATTTAATGAGAAATATGATGATTATTTGTTGTGATTCTGTGGCTGATTCTGTTTAAACTCTATAAACTGACTAACAATCCGTTATTTTGAACGTCTCAAGTTGGTTTAATTACCGACTGGGGGCGGTCAGAACGGCGGGTCATTACATTTATACATATACATAAGTTTCTGTTTACAGATATATATATATATATGTATGTATGTATATGTATATATATTAAGAAGCTTTTACTGTAAACAAAACTACAGTTTTGTTATTTACTGAAGAGATTAATACAACTGTAGATTTTATAAAAAAATAATGATTTATATATGTAGATACAGTCAATTAAACTGCCTTTGTTAGAAAAAAACAGATTTTCATATATATAATTATGCGTACATATTTTAATACAGAAATAAGTATATATATATATATGTATGTATGTATATATGTATGTATATATAGGACCTTGGAAGAAAATATATAAGGATTTATATAAAATTAGTTAAGTAAATCTTCTAAATGATAATAAATTGTTCAATTATTTCAAAATGTTAATAAACCAAGAAAATGTTTATATAAGGTACAAATCTGAAGGAAGCAAGCCGGTTTGGAAATGGATTGCACTGCATAGTCAAAGGTGAGTTAATCTCACTCATCCGGGTTGTTATTTAAATTTAAATAGTTAAATTTAAATTTTAGTTGAATGATTGAATTAATTGGATATGGTATATTATATAGTTGTGTATATATATATATATATATTGGAGTGATTGATTTCCTGCATTATATGGCGGATGAGATCTTACGCGCCGCATAATAGCGGATGAGATAATATGATCCCATATACTGCGATATTCCACCTCGAAGTGGAATTGGTATTATTATATTGTGCTAACATCTGTGGATGCAGGGAAAAGTAGGTTGGAGGGATCCAACTGGATTCTTCAAAACGTTTGAATTTATTTTATATATTAAGCAATATGATTATGTGACGATCTGTGATGAATTATTTTGATCATATTGGGAATTGGAATTTATTGAATACTCTGGCTTGGTTAAATATATATATTAAAATTTTGAGAATTGAGATATATATATGAAGTTTGTATTTTTAAAGTAAACAAAAAGGTAACTTTAAATAAAATAATTATAAGGAATTTGGATAATTAAAATGATTTGGAAGAATAAAAGTTGATTTTTAAATTGTAACAAATAAATCTAAAGTATGGGAAAAGAGATATTTGAATAAATGAATTTAAGTGATAATATTTAAAAGGAGTAAAGAATTTATTTTTAAAATTCAAGGTTTAAATTTGTTTGGAAAAGATAAAGAAGAAATTTGGAAAGTATGAATTTTTTTTATTTTTAGTTTAAATAAGATTCTAAATCATGATAAAGAAGTTAAATCTAAAATTAATGAGTTTTGAAATAAATTTGGATAAGTAACGAAATTTATTTTTAAATGGAGTTAATTATGGAAACCAAATTTGAAAATTGATTAAGTGTTTGAAACTGTGTTTTTTAAAAGAAAATGAGACTATGCAATTTATAAATTGGGTTTATAAAGTGAAATGATATATCAGTTTTAAAAAGATTAATTATTTAAAGGTTAATTGGTGTTATGTTTAAAAAAGATAATTATTAATATTTATATTTTATAAAGTAATATTATTTTAAAGATAGTTTGGTTAAAGTTTTATTTAAAAATTTGTATAGAATTTCGTAACTCTTATTTTAAAATTTAGTTTGGCTTAACTTTTATGTTAGAAATTAGTTTTTATATTTTATAAAGTAATTTTATTTTAAATATTTTTTTAAAGTATATATTTTTGAATAAGATGTCTAAGTAATTTTAATTTAAATGTTTTAAAGTATGTTTTAGAATAAAATGATTTAAATTATTTTTAAAATCTTAAGTATTTAGGACTTGACGGTTTTCAGTGGAAATAAAACAATTGAGTGGAAATTTATTCCATAAGAGAGAGGAAAATGATATGAAAACTATTTTCAAAGGATTGAAATGTAGAAAAATATCTTGCGAAGATATTTAAAAATAAATAATTTGGGAGAAATTATTATGGCTTGATGGTCTGAAATGGAGCCTAGGGGATAAGCTGGATGGAGAGACGTACTTCTGTACTTGATTATTATTCTGCTGTTATCCAGTTTGAGGACAATTTTATATAACTGTCCAGCATTTAGATATTGATTGTATTGATGAATTGAGTTATAGTCTGAAATGTATGTATATATGATGATTCAGATTCTTTGTATTTAAAGCTGATGTTATATATCATATTTTATTCCACTGCGTTTGTGAGATTCTGATATTGTTTTAATTTCTTCTTCCTCCTTCTTCTTAAACCCTAATGTTTCGGTTTTCGAACGTCGAAAAATCGGGTCGTTACACTTGGTATCAGAGCGGAAGGTTAAGCGAGAACATTTGCTTTGGTGGGGATTACTCATTTGAATAGAGTCCGTAGTACTCTAGAATGAGTTTAAGTGTAGTAATAGTATGAGCGCGTATTTGTTAGTGAATATCAAATTTGTTTTTATATTGTGTTGGTTTATCGATTGAGTGTTTATGGATTCTGGTCGATCGATAGGGATTTCTAAACTCTTAAACAAGATAAACCGACACAGCATTGTTTTAAAATAGGGTAAATGAAATAATTTTAACCAAATTATTTTTGTACGTAAAAAAATAATTTTTCCGTAAACTATTATAGTTATATATGGTTGCTAGATTGTTAGGGAATGATAATATTAAATTATTATCATTATTGTATGGAAATTGAACTAGAAATTAAAATTTTAACCAAAGGATAAGGAAATAAATTCATTTAAACAAAATGAAATTTATAAATGTGAATTATGAATGTGATTTATAATTGAAATTGAGATGAAAATTCTAGAGTAATGTTTGAATATGAATTGGCAGGATTTGAAATTTGGAATTTTGGGAAAAGTTTAAATTCCTTTGAGTTTGAAAATGATTTTTCAAAAGTTTAGAGGAGAAATGGTGATATTATTTGAGAAATATTTTTAAATTGGATTTGGAATCTGGTAAGATTTGGAATTTAAAAATATTTGGGAAAATGTTTTAAAGAGGTAAAGGCACTAAACTCTTTCGGTCGTTGGATAGTAACTTCGGTGATGACTGCAGCATCATCGATGTTCATTTTCGAATTTCCAAGAGAGGGATTGCTACCTAAATGTTTTGAGTTGGTTGTTTTCAAAATATGGTTTTATTTTAAAAGGTAAATAAATAATTGGATATACCAAAGGATTTTGGGTATAGTTGATTTAAAAGGTGATTTTAAAATGTGAGAAATTGTTTAAAAAGACTCTAGAATCTCATTAAAAATGTAATTGGAATATAAATAACTTGGAAAAATTATAGGAGTTAAAAATTTGAATTAAAATGGAATGAAATTGAATCTAGTAAATAAAAGTAAAAATTTATTTAAATTTGTAAGCAACAGAACTAGAATTAAAATTGAATAATGGAATCAATTTAAATTGTGTCAGGAAAGGTGAATTGTAAATTTGTTCGAAGGAACTAAAAAAAGAGTAAAAGTTTACAAATAAACATTTTATTGAAATTTGAAATTTGTGGAATAAGACTCAACTTGAAAGGGTTAAACAAAGGTAAGTGTGACTAGAGAATAAAGTTAGAAAGATAAACCAATTTATGCAGGTTGGTAAATGGAATGTAAATAAAATTATGGATAGACAAATGAATTTGCATTTGTAAGAAAATAGAATTGAAACTGAATATTGGGAATTTATTTAAACTGTGTGTAATGGAAGATAGTCAAGATTTGACTAAATAATATAAAGAACTGGAATAAAATTAGTGAGTAAACTAATTGATTCAGGTGGGTAAGCAAATGAATTGGAATTGTATATTGGATAATATTTAATTTAAAATGTGCAAAATAAAGTGAAGTGATAAAATTAATTCGAAGTGAACTAAAATTATAAAGTTTGGGAATAAGAAATTGTTTGAGATTTAAAACAAATTAGTAAGTGGAACTAGTTCAAATAATGATATGAACCAGTTGGTGAATGGAAGATAGTTGATAAAATTCAATATTCAGGATTTGAAAATGAATCAAATTCAAGTAGAATTGAAAATGAAAATCTAGATGAAAATTGGAAAAAGTATTGACATTTGAAATTAATTAGTAAATTGAAGCAAATTGAATCTATTTGGAATTGGAATCCAAATTGATTAAATATAGATAAAAACCAAGTGATAAAGTGAAAATGGATATAAGAAGCATATAAAATTGTTATATTGAACTTAAGAAGGAATGGTGGAATTCTTAAGTAAACTGGTATTGGGAAAAATTATTCTAAGTGCATAATTGAATAAAGATTAAAACTGAAGTTTTGAAATGGGAAAATTGTGAATAAGTAGATAGAAATCAAATGAATGTGGAAAAAAGCGAATTGATATAGTTAATAATCAATGAATATAAATATGTAAGATGTATATATATTATTTTATTCGCATAGCGATTTGATACAGATTTGAGCATAGAATTTCGAGGTAGTTATACCGATCTGAGTTTAAATTTTTCACTCGATTTTCGATGAAGAACTATGGATATGGCTTTTTGATTGATTTTGGAAATTCTCTATCATAGTTTGTGGCTATGTATGTAGAATGATGGTTTCCGATCAAGAAACCAGATCGGAGTCCACATTAGGAAGTCGGGTGAACGATACTAGTTCGGAAGTGGAATTGAGTGAGCAATTGAATAGGTATTGCGTTCATATGATATATATGCATCGTACGGATGTAAATGAAATAGGTATGAAAACTTTTGTAAAGAAATGTGTAAAGCGATTTTGAATGTTATAATTGAATATTATGGCCTATTGGGATACATGTGCTTAAAAGCAAAAGGAAAATTGGAATTTTTGATTTCAGAAGATAAATGGAATTGTCCAACAAAAGGTATGTATTTAAATTTCTGTACGAAATTTGATGATTTTGTTGTCTAGCCACTTGGATTTTTGTTTTCTTTTGAGATCTGGGGGCCCGTAGAGGCATTTTGTAGTTGTACTGAGCTAGCCGTGCAAAGGAGATGCTGGCGAAATTTTTCGGGAGTTTAGGGAGCCAGAAAATTTTGAGAATTTTTTTATAATTTAAAATTTGGTTTTAAATTATCATTTGAATGATTGAGTAAGCAGTTTTGTTTGGAACTTAAGGTTAATTTGGAAAGTAAGTAAGAGTGTCAGTGTGTCTTAAATAAAAGGTTGTTTGATAAATTGTTAAAAATCTAGTTGATTTGGAAAGACATGTGAATGGGTATTGGACCATTCTTCCTAACTAGTAATTTCGAGGACAAATTCTTTTAAAGGGGGAGGAATGTGACTACTCGGAATTTCTGGATATTTGAAATTGAAATATTTAATTGTTTTTAGATATTTGAAAGTTAAGTTTAACTTGTATTTCAAATATCATTGTTTAGTTGACAATTAAATTATTAAATTTAATAATTTTAAATTGGGTAAAATTGTTGAATCTGGAAGTTCCTGGCTTGTTAAAAATATTTCTAAGGCTTGGAAAATTTACATTTATGATACTGGAGATAACAGCTCTGTTAAAACTTAATTTGAAAAGTAATTTGTTCGGTTTTAAAAATATATTGTTTAAATTGAATTTAAAAATAGCCTTCCGAGGTACAGTCTTAGAATTCTACAAAACCAGTTCCATTGGATCCGTAGTAGTATATTATTATCGGTACGGTAGATAAACGCGCTGGAAACTATATAGAAATTCAATATTATAACTGGGTCTAAAAAGCTATCTTCTCCACACGATCGAATTAGGACTCTAAACCTTTTCCATTGTGTTCGAAATAGGGATTTAACATTATAAACGCCTAGCGGCACGCCTCGATAGGAGTTCGACATTTTGAGTTGCTTTCACCGAGACAATTCAAATTTGAATAAGATTTTAAATTAAATGTATATATATTCTTATACAATTGGCAAATTCAAACACGTTTCATACATTGGAACACGTGTCTACCCTCCTCTTTAATTTCATTCCAAATGTTTTTTTTCTCAAACTAAAATCGAGATGGCCAGATTAAAGTTTTCGTTCATTTTTAAAACAAAAATGACAAACGGTTGAGCATAGAAATCGATTATGTGTTCTAATATAGATCGTGAATTCTCCTTTTTCTGGTATTCTTGAAACCATGTTCGAACTGTTCTTCCCAAATCTATCTTCCCTAACACGAGTTCAAATTTCATTTGTTTAATTCGAAAAAAGGAATTCCAAGTACACCTTTTCTCCTCGGATTGAAATTGCATTCTCTCCTTCCTCATCTTGCCATTTCAAGAAAATCGAGCTAAAGTGTTGTGGCCGAACTCGTTCATATTAAAAGAGGAGAGTTATCGTGACTCTCTAAATCAGGAACGGGGAGAGCGAGCGTAAGTCACGAGTGCAGCGGGCAGGGGATTTGCGATTTGGGCAAGTGGCAATCTGAGGGCGACGTGATAATGAGGCGCCGCGTCTTGCAGTAAGGTCACAACTATCATCGGCAATTCCGAGTGGGCTTAGGGTGGATCTGGATTTGGAAGAATTTGGATTTGGGTTCGAGGAAAGTGGGTTTGGATTAGGCGAGGGCGTGTGCGATGCAGGGAGGACCGATATCGATCATTTCGAAGTAGGCCGAGGTGATTATCAATGTTATAACAAGCTTAAGGTATTTTCTGTTTATTTACTTAAATTTTATATAAATATATATGCATGCACAACCTATTTAATTTAATTTAATTTTTATATATATGTATATGCAGAGAACTGAGAAATAATATATATAGTATAAATCACAGTAAAGAGTTATATAGATTTATGCATATATAGAAATTTCTATTTACAGATATTTATTTATATATACATATATAAATTAAGAAGATTTTACTGTAAAGAAAACTACAGTTTTGTTATTTACTGAAGAGAATAATATAACAGTAGATTTTATAAAAAACAGTGATTTATATATGTATATACAGTAAATTAAACCGCCTTTGTTACAAAAAAAGAAAACAGATTTTCACATATATAAGTATACATACATATTTTAGTACAGAAATAAGTATATATATACGTATGTAGGACCTTGGAAGAAAATATATAAGGATTTATATAAAAGTTAGTTAAGTAAATCTATTAAATGATAATAATTGTTTAATTATTTCAAAATGTTAATAAGCCGAATAAATGTTTATATAAGGTCAAAATCTGAAGGAAGCAAACCGCTTTGAAAATGAATTGCCTGCATAGTCAAAGGCAAGTTAATCTCACTCATCAGGGTTGTTATTTAAATTTAAATAGTTAAAGTTAAATTTTGGTTGATTGATTGAATTGATTGGATGTGTTATATTATATAGTAGTGTGTGTATATATAAATATATTGGAGTGATTGATTTTCGGCATTATATAGCGGATGAGATCCTACGTGTCGCATAATAGCGGATGAGATAATATGATCCCATGTACCGCGATATTACACCTCGAAGTGGAATTGATATTACTATATTGTGCTAACATATTGGATGCAGGGAAAAACAGGTTGGAGGGATCCAACTGGATTCCTCAAAACATTTGAATTTATTTCATATATTAAGCGATATGATTATGTGATGATCTATGATGAATTATATTGATCATATTGGGAATTGAAATTTATTGAATACTCTAGCTTGGTTAAATATATATATATATATATATATGTATATGTATATATATGTATATGTGTATATATATATATATTGAAATTATGAGAATTGAAATATATATATATATATATATATGAAGTTTGGGATTTTGAAGTAAATAAAAAGGTAATTTTAAATAAAATAATTATAAGGAATTTGGATAATTAAAATGATTTGGAAAAGCAAAAGTTGATTTTTAAATTGTACCGAATAAATCCAAAGTATGGGAAAAGAGATATTTTGAATAAATGAATTTAAGTGATAATATCTAAAAGGAGTAAAGAATTTATTTTTAAAATTCAAGGTTTGAATTTGTTTGGAAAAGATAAAGAAGAAATTTGGAAAGTTTGAAATTTGTATTTTTAGTTCAAATAAGATTCTAAATCATGATAAAAAAGTTACATCTGAAATTAATGAGTTTTGAAATAAATTTGGATAAGTAAAGAAATTTATTTTTAAATGGTGTTAATTTTGGAAATCAAATTCGAAAATTGATTAAGTGTTTGAAATTGTGTTTTTTTAAAAGAAAATGAGACTATGCAATTTATAAACTGGGTTTATAAAGTGAAATGAGATATCAGTGGATATTTGGATGTATAAATTCACGATGGGAATTTATAAAGGAATGAATAATTTGTTTCAAAAATAAATAGTGGTTTATTTTTAAAGGTATGGAAATGGGAAGTGTATTTCCTTGGAAAGCCAAGTATATTTTAAAGGAGTCTTTTATTGTATAAGCTAAAGTCTTTAAAAATTTGTTTTAAAGAAATGTTTTAGAAAATTTATTATTTTTAAATGTTTTAAATTTTAAAGTAAATATTTTTCAAAACTATTTTAGTAGTAATTATTTAAAGGTTAATTGGTATTATGTTTTAAAAGGATAATTATTAATAAAAGTATTTATAAAGTAATTTTATTTTAAAGATATTTTGGTTAAAGTTTTATTTAAAAACTTGTACAGAATTTTGTAACTCTTATTTTAAAATTTAGTTTGGCTCAACTTTTATGTTAAAAATTAGTTTTATGTTTTATGAAGTAGTTTTATTTTATATTTTTTTAAAGCATATATTTTTGAATAAGGTGTTCAAGTAATTTTAATTTAAATGTTTTAAAGTATTTTTTAGAATAAAATGATTTAAATTATTTTGTAAAATCTTAAGTATTTAGGACATGACAGTTTTTAGTGGAAATAAAACAATTGAGTGGAATTTATTTCCACGAGAGAGAGGAAAGTGATATGAAGACTATTTTTGAAGGATTGAATTGTAGGAAAATTTCTTGCGATGATATTTAAAAATAAATAATTTGGGAGAAATTATTATGGCTTGATGGTTGTTTGTGGATGTTATTTGATAGTTAAATAACCGACTATCAATATTGGCTACTGCGCTGATCGTTTCGAAGAGACCGCGATCGGGATTGATTTCCCGAAAATCACTTCGATTGGGTTTGAACATTTTCGTGAGGAAGACAAGAGTTGGAAGTCGAAGATGGAGAAGTGAAGTGCAAGGGCTAATCGCTACTAATCCTGAGGGTGATTCTAAAAATGGATGTAGTATGAGTAGTGCCTTCGGTTCCGTTCAAACCCGGAACGAACTTGTATGGACGAATGCTTTCAGAACATCGTCAAGAAGATGGTGAGCATTCTAAGTGATTGCATGCTAAAAAGGTAACGCATAGCCTCGAGCCTCATCAACTGGGAATGGCTAAAACAAGGGAGTGCACACAGGCTAAGTGGCTATCAACCAATTAGGGTAAGGTCACCCCTGTCTAGATGTCCATTCATATATTCGGTTGTGTGGTGGTTGCTGATCCCAACCATGGGGTGAACTTATTCGGACTATCTAGTAAGGGGTAGCTCCAGTCTTCTGATGCAGGGGATCAGGGTGGATCCTCGGTATGGTGATGTAGACCACGTACTGTGACGGGCGATACCCCTGCCATTGATGGAAATCCATTTTCCCTTCGTGCCTTTACGGTTTTTGTTCGTAGAACCCACTTTTTGGCTAGTAGCTGGAATTTAATATGTAATAATTTCGGCTATTTGAATGAGTATTTGTATATAGACGTTACTGTAATATCAGAGGATTTTACAAGAAATGCTTTGGTTATCGTAAGGTAAAAACCAGGCATGTTTATTTGTGGTGTGGTCTTATGAGATTCCTTTGATTTCAAATGATTTTGAAAACTTTAATAGTCCAATTGAGTGTATTTTCTCACGCTGGTTTTCCAGACTGACTTGGGTGTTATTTAACTATAATGCTCGGGTCAAACCGAGTACTACAGAATACAGGATATGGTGTTGTGGATCCCAGGAAACAAGTTGTGACGACCTAGAATTTTTGATGTTTGAAATTGGGATATTTAATTGATTTTAAATATTTAAAGGTTAGTTTCTAACTTGAATTTCAAAAATCGCTGTTTATTGGATAATTTAAATAATGAATTTAATGTTTTGGATTGGGTAGATTGTTGAATCTGAAATTCTAAGCCTGTTTAAAGTAATTTAAAGGCTTGCAAAATTTATATTGATAATACTGAAGATAGTAAAAGTATCGAAACTGAATTTGGAATGTTTTGTTAAGTTTTAATAATATATTGTTTAAATCGATATTTAAAAATAGCCTTCCGAGGCGCAGTCTCGAAATTCGACGGAACCACTTTCATTAGATCCAGAATATTGTATTATTATCGGATTTCAGTTTTTGTAACATTTGGAGTGACCGTTTGGCCGTATGATAAGTAAACGTGCTGAAATTAAATCGAAATTTAATATAATAACCGGGTTCAAAAAGCTTTCTTCCCCATACGATCGAATTAGGACTCGTAACCTTTTATATCGCATTCAGAATATTGGTATAAGATTATAAACGCCTAGCGGCACGCCTCGTTTGGTGATCGGGATTCTTGGCTTCGTTTTCTCAATAATTTAAATTTTAATTTAAATTTAAAGTTGGGTAATGAAATTGCATTGAATATTGTAGCTAGCATCACGTATAGGGATTTAAAAACTCACGTTACCTTCTTCAATACGCTTGTTCGTTTAATAAATAAAATAAAAGAGGATATTTATCTTCGTTCAGAAAAAAACAAACCAAACTCCTCTCTTCCTTCAAATTCGTTCAGGAATCGAAAACCCTATTTCCCTTTTCCTTCTCCATATGAATTCGTTCGTATACGAAAAAAAATGGATTTAAATTGTGAATACTTCCTCCCCTCAATTTCATTTGCGAATTCACGCAGTAATAAAAAAAGGGGCGACCGTAATCTAATTGAAACAAAAATTGCGGAGCCGAGGCAGCTCGAGCTCGCAAGCAAGGCCGTGATTGATTTCACGTAGAGGAAGGGATGTCACGAGGCAGTGGGTTGGGCGGCGTTCGATTTGGGCTTGCGTTCGTAGTTGAATCTCGAACTCGATGAGAAATGTCGTGATGGGTTGCGAACTCCTGGAAGTTGTCGACAGTCGCGATGGAAGGAGGCTCGGCAGCGCAGTGTCGCGCGCTCGCGTAGGAGGAGCGTTGGTAGAGGTTTGTGTGAAATCTTGGTTCGCGTGCGTTGAGGCGGGCTGGGGCTGCTCACGAGGGGATGGTCAGCGCGAGTGGGGTGCAGCTCGATTTGAGAGGGCAATGAGGTATCTGCTGTTGTTTTTTGTATATATATGCAATTCATTTTAGTTTAAATTTGATAGTAGCTATAGTTATACATATAGGGGGAGGAAAGAGTTAATTTAAAATCAGAATCCTTTTACATACATACATACATATATATATATATATATGTATGTATGTATGTATGTATGTATTAGGAGATGGAAGTTTTTATTATAAAGGAATTTCTATTTTGTTTTTTTTACAGGAGAAAAAAATATATAAGTAAAAAAATATATATAAATACACTTGCTATTTAATTTAATTATGTATATAGTCAAGACTTTGGAAAAAGGGGGTTTTTATTTTATAAATGTTGCATATTTTATATAGGATTAGATTTTTAAATTCTATATGGATTATTTTCTAAGTATGTATGAAATTTCAAAAATAAAAATAAGAAAATAAAGGATAAACATATACACATTCTAAACTCACTAGACTAATTCTAAAATAATTGATTATGGAAGTATTATTTCTCTAACCTATTTAATTATTTTAGTCACTAAGAATAATTTATTAAAGGAATTGGTTTAAATAAAATTCTTAGTTAATTAAATTAATAAATGGTAATAATTGTACGATTGGTTCAAATGATAATAAATCGTGTCATGTTTATTCAAGGTCTGAAAGCGGGGAGAAAACAAGCGAGTTTGGATCATATTGCAGGTTAAAAATCAAAGGTGAGTTAATCTCACTCATCTGGTTATAATTTAAATTTAAATAGTTAAATCTAAATAATTGGTTGATTGGTTGATTTGATTGGATGTGTAATATTACATATAGTAGTATATAATATATATTGGAATGATTGATTTCCCGCATTATGTAGCGGATGACACCCTGTGCGCCGCATAATAGCAGAAGATATTATATTTAAATCCCATATACCGCGATATTCCACCTCGAAGTGGAATTGTACTATGCTAACGTCTGTGGATGCAGGGAAACAGGTTGGAGGGATCCAACTGATTTCTTTAAAATTATTTATATTGTTTAATATTCTCTGTTATGAAAATACAATATTCTGCGATGAACATTATTGATAATTGAAATATTGAATGCTATAGATTACTTGAATATATTTCAGTACACTGGGTTATTAAAATATATAGGATTAGGTTTTTGAAAGAAAATAAAAGAATGAATTTTTAGGGAAATAATATAGAGCTTTAAATAAATTAAGAATGAACCGGATAAGAGTAAATGTGATTTTAAAATTCTAATAAATAAATTCCGTATATGAAGAGTGGATTTTGAATAAATTGAAACATAATGAATTTTAACCTTCAGTGTTATTATTTAAAAGAATAAAGCATTTGTTATAAATTTAAGATTTAAATTATTAAGAAATAAGTGAAAATTTGGAAATATGAAATTGGTATGTTTCAGTTAAAAGATTTAAAATCAAACGAAAAATAATAATAAAGTCTATAATTAATGGATTTTGAAATGAATTGAGTAAGTAAAGAAATTTATTTCAAATGGAGTAAATTGGAAATCAAGTTGGAAAATTGAATTAAGTGATTGAAATTGGAATTTCTCCTTGGATAACCAAGTACGTTTTCAAAGTAAATTTTTAAATATAAGTTAATAGTTTTAAAGTTGTTTTAAAAAGCAAGTTTTGGAAAATTTATTATTTCTAAAATATTTAAATTCTAAAGTAGGTATTTTCTTTTAATCCATTATAGTAGTAATTATTTAAAAGTGACGTGGTATTTATTTTAAAGAGAAAATCTAGTTTATATTTTATAAAGTAGCCTCATTTTAAATATTCCTGTAGCATATATTTTAAATAAAATATTAAAGTAATTTTATTTTAAATGTTTTAAAAGATAATTTATAAATAAAGTGATTTAAATTATTTAAAAATGTAAAGTTTTATGCTTGGTTGTTTTCAGTGGAAATAAATATGTGGAGATTTAATTCATGAGAAAGGTGTGTCGAGAACTGTTTCAAATGGGTTTAAAATGGAAATATACCTTGCGAAGATATTTTAAAGTTAATAAATAATTTGGGAGATTATTTATTGTTGATGGATGTTTGTGAATGTTAATTGATTAAATAACCGATTATCAATATTGGATAATGCACTGCTCGTTTCGAAGAGACCGGGATCGTGATTAATTTCTCGAAAACCACTTCGATCCGATTTGTAAGTTTCGTGGAAAACGAGTTTAGAGTCGAAGATGGAGCAATGAATTGCAAGGGCTAGTCGCTACTAATCCTGAGGATATTTCCAAAATGGATGTAGTAGGAATAGTGCCTTCGGTTCCGTTTGAACCCGGGACCATCTTGCATGGATGAATGCTTTCAGAACATCGTTAGGTGGACGATAAGAATTCTAAGTGAAACGATCTAAAAGGTAACGCTTAGCCTCAAGCCTCATCAACCGGGTATGACTGAAAATCAGGGGTTATGCAGCAAGGATAGGCGGGTAGCACCCACTTCAGGGTGAGGTCATCCCTGTGTAGATGTCCCTTTTATTTCGGCTTAGTGGTGCGGTTGGTGATCATAATCGTGGGGTGATCTTACTCGGGATTATCCAGTAATGGGTAGTCCCGGTCTCGTGTTGCAGGGGGTTAGGAGTGATCCTCGGTATAGTGATCTAGGCCACGTACCGTGACAGGTGGTACCCCAGTGCCTAGTCATTAGTTGGAAATCCATTCTCCCTACGCGCCTTGTACGAGTTTTGTTTGTATTACCCACTTTGTGGCTAGCAGGTGGAATTTAATAGATGTAACAATTTCGATTATTTTAATAAGTATTTGTATATAGACCCTATTATAATATCAGAGGATTTTAATATAAAACTGTTTTAGCTATCGTAAGGTAAAAATCCGACATGTTTATTTGTAGCGTCGTCTTACGAGATGCTTTTGTTTTCAAAAGAATTTTTGAAACTTTAATAATCAATTTGAGTGTGATTTCTCATGCTGGTATTCCAGACTGACTCGGGTGTTATTTAGCTATAATGCTCGGGTCAGACCGAGTATTATAGGATACAGGATAGGATGCTGTGGACCTCAAGAGACGAGCTGGATGGTGATACGTACTTCCGTATTTGATTATTATTCCGCTGTTTATCCAGATGTATGTTATTGATGTGGAACTCTGATGATGTACTCTGATGAAGTTTGTATAAACCTATATAGTATTTGCTTTTGTGTAAAGATCTGTTATTATCTATTATATTTATTCCGCTGCGAAGGTTAGATTCTATTGTTGTTTCTTATTATCTCTTCTTCTACCTCTTCTTCTTTAACCCAAATGGTTTGTATTTCTGTTCAACTTGAGTTGATTGATGTAGAATAGTGTTGACTCAAGGGGTATGGATTTGCGGGTCGTTACACTTGGTATCAGAGCGTAGGATGGTGATAACCTTGGCTCTGGTGGGGATTACTCATTAGAGATAGAGTCTGTAGTACTCTAGAATGAGTTCGAGTGTATTCATAGATATGAGCGCATATTTGTTATTGAACATAAATTGTTTTAATATTGTGTTGACTTATTGGTTGAGTGGAATATGAGTTCTGATCGAATAAATTGGCCGCTATTGGAGAGGAGTTTATAAACATCTGACACGATAAATTGACACGGTATTGTTTTAAATGTGGGTAAATGAAATAATTTTACCCAAAAATATATATTGATATAAAAGAAAAGTTTTTGTAAACTATTTTAGAGAATATATGGTTGCTTGGATGTTAGGAATGATAATATTTAATTATTATCATTGTTGTGTAAAAATTTAACTAGAAATTGAAAATATAACCAAAGATTAGGGAAATAAAATCATTTATAAAATGAAATTTATAAACGTGAATTATAAATGTGATTTGTAAATTGAAATATGATCAAATGGGAATTTGTACGAGCATAAATTATACAAATGAATTATAGATAAAATTTAATTTAAGTCGGAATTTGGAAATTTAAAATCCCGAAGATTTTGGGAGCGTTTTTGATGTGTTTTGAAGACAAATAATAGCATTATTATTTTGAAGGTATTTATGAAAGGAAATTGTTTCCAATAAATTGTGGGAAGGGATATAGCATTAAACTCACTTAAGTCACTGGAAAATAACTGCGGTGATGACTGCAGCATCATCGATGTTCATTTTTTAGTTTTTAAGTGACAGATTACTGCCAAATTGATTGTTCAGAAGAATTAGTTTTTTTTTTGAAATTTCAAAGGAAATTTGTTGGGAATAAAAACCAGGATTGGTTTAAAATTTTGAGAAGTGTGATTTTGAGATGTTGGAGATTTCAAAATGATTTGAAACCCAAAAGCCGGGTGTTTAAAATCCTGAATCTTTATTTGAATTGGAAATCCTGATGAGATTAGTTATGAACTTATAAAAATTTGAGATGATTTTTAAATAAGGAAGGAAAATATGAGCTTTGAATGTTGGAATTTAAATTTTAAGTAAAAAGTTAAAAATAAGATTTACTTGGATTGATGAAGAAAATTGAATTGAATTGAATTAAATAAATCTGATTAAAATAAAATTGAATTGGAATAAAAATTCAGTTGAGTTATGAGTGATATTGAATGGAATTAGATCCTTACATAAATAAAGGGAAGTAAGTTGGATAAGAATTGGATTGCAATAAATGAATTAGAATAACTTATGAAAGAATTAAAAATCCATGGAATAAAAATATGCTTGGAGTTATAAATAAGCGTAAGGCTCGAGTTTAAAATAAAGGATGAATATATTCAAGCCTAGAATGAATGGAAATGTGTAAAATAATAAATTGTGTCTTATAAAACGGGAAAGTGGAATAGAAAAACTAAAATAAGTATTGTTTGATGTTTTGAAAAATAAAACAAAAATCCAAACTTGAATTATAAAATAAACTGAACTTACGAAAATATTAAAGAAGTGATTTTTGAGATTAAAAATCAAGTATTGAATTATAAATAGGGGAGGAACTAATTAGATAATAAATTAGTTATTGAAATATGTAAATGGAACCTAGTGTAGTTAAAAAAGCTGAATTTGTAAGTTATTATTAAAGTTTGGAAATAAAGCTCAAGTTATAAATTAAATTCGACTTGAATCGTTAGTGAAGTAAATATAAATTAAAGACGATCTTGTAATTAATTAGATGAATTTGAGAATAAATTTATACGAAATAGATGAACTAATCAAATTTATTGTTTGAAATGAGATTTGATTGAAATAGAATCAAGTAAAATTGGAAAGGAAAATTTATTTGTAAAATGAAAATGAGCTTAAGTATAAAATTTGAATAAATTGAAGTAAATTAATTTAAGTTTAAAATTAGTGGAGGCTTGGCTTTGAGGAAGGGTAAAAATCCATTAAATAAAAACATGGGTAAATTTAAATTGGTTATAAAACTTAAGCAATTATTTATTCACATGGATATCATCAAACTACATGGAATTAATTGTCGTTTGACGTTATCCGCTTAATAGACGGCGCAATAGGGTCTCATCCGCTAAAAAATGCGGGAAATCAACAACTACAATATATACATATGCCAATATATATATATATATTTCTATTATATATAATACCAATTTCACTGTTTATGAAATATTCGCGGTATATGTTTTTAATAAATAACATCCGCTTACTAACGGCGCATAATGTCTATTTTAACAATCAATAGATACAATCATCATTCAAACATGCATTCAAATATTTTAAATATAACTATTTAAAATAAAATCGAAACCGATTCGATTGAGTGAGAAGTTCTCACCTTGATTTCAATTTCGTTTTAGCGATTTATTTCGAATAAAATTAAACGGACGTTTAATTTTACCTGAAATTCTCACTAACTCCAAACGACTCCAATATTTTAAATCCCATATACCGCGATAATTTCGTACTGGAGCGAAATTGGTATTGTGCTAATGTTTGTGGATGCAGGAAAATAGGTTGGGGGGATCCAACTGGATTCCTCAACAGTATTTATTTGATTAAGGATATTTTGATATTCGTTGATTATCGTATACGATATATGATGTCGTTGTAGTCGAGATTGACTATTTGGTGTGTAGCATCATTGGACCAAATTTTGGAATTTTAAAAAGAATTTTTAAAGTGATTTTTGAAAATATATAATATTTTTGGAATTGATCCATTTTAAATAAATAAACGTTATAATTTTTAAAGTTATAAAAATTATGATTTTGAGAAATATGATTAAAGATTTATTTTTGAGAAATATGGGTTAAGGATTTTATAAAATAGTTAAATTGGGATTTCTGAATTTATTATAAAAGTTGAAATATAGGATTTATAAAATTGATTATTTTATAAATCAAAATGGTGAAATTATAAAGGGAGTTAAGACATTTTTAAAAGAATGATATAAATTGATTTATATAAAAGAATTATAAGATTGATATTTTTAAATTAAAATATTGGAATTATAAAACAAGTTTTTACAAGTGTTAGAATGAATTGTGAATAAATTTCGTAAATGAATGAAATTTATAGAATTATAAACGGTGAAGTTATAAATGGAATTTTATAAACAGTAGGTTTATAAAATTTGTAAAGTTATTTGAAGAATGGATTTTTGATAAATAAATGAATCTTATAAGTTATAAGATTTATAATTTGGAAGTCTTAAAAGAAACGATTTTGTAAAATAATCGTTTTATAAGCAATTGACTTATAATATGAATTTTTAGTATATCATTGAGATATAAATTGAACGGGTTAATAAAGGAATTTATAAAAGGAAGTTGTTATAAAACAAATAGAAATGGAATTTATAAACGTTGTTTTATAAATTCGCAAACGACTTATTTTGATAAGAAAATTGTTGAAACTTATTAATGGAGTTATATTCACGTTTTAGGCAGTGAATAATCCTTTAAAATAAAGTGAATAGAAAGGATGAAATTCGTTAACAAGTATATTCACGTTTTTGAATAGTGAATAATATGTTAAAGAAATTGTTTTGAATGTGATGTTTTAAATAGAATTAAAACAAGTTAACGATGTTTTAAAATGTGTTGAGATTCGAAACCATAGATTTCAACATTTATTGTTGAAATAAACGTTTTCGAGAAATAGAAGGAAATAGTGGACTATAACACTGTTGTTATAGTAAATGATTTCTGAAAGGAAATGTTTTGTATAGTATTGGGATTTATATATCTATTTTAATTACGAATCCCTATACTAGTGATTTTGGGTTGTCCTAACGATGTTTTACGCAACATTCGTTTTGGCCCAAACAAATATGGATAAGAGAATGATTTCCTTAAAGAATGAAATATATACTTAATTTTGATTTAAGTATATTGACTATTTTCCAAGTGTTGAAAGTAAATAGACTTGTGAATTACTTATAAATAAATAAGTATAGAAATGTTTTCCAATGTGAAATGAAACGTTTTGAGAATTTATCTTTTTGAAGATAAATTGAAATGAATAATTGAAAACGTATATTCATAAATATTTTGGGAATATAAATTCACTAAGGAATTTATAAAAGAAAGGGGAATTTGTTTAAAAATAAATGTTGATTTATTTTTGAAGTGTGAAAACTATATATCTAGAAAGGATATTTTTGGGAAAATAAATAATTTGGAAAATTATTTGGAATCTAGTGATGTTGTGCATATCCATTGATAGTTCAATAACCGACTATCAATATTTACCTTTGAAAGGTATTTATTGTGATTTGCTGAATTTGAATGCTACACTTATTTTTAAATTATTGCGCTCGTTATTTGGATTACCCATTTCGAATAGTGATACGACGTAATGGATAGCATTGATGACCGGTGTTGAAGACCGGATATTTTTGAAAGCGAAAGGACAACTCGTCGAATGTCTTTGCATCAAATGGTCCCCAGTATAGAGACTCCATATGTGATGGGAAGTCCGGTCGTGATTAGTGAATATCCGGATTGCAAGGACTTCTTTGTAAGTGCCTTCGGTTCTATTCGAGCCCAGAACAGACTTGTATGGATAGTGTGTCTGACATTACAAATTGAGATATAAAGCCGATTTCTTTCAAATATATTTCTGTTGGTGGCGGAGAATTTATTCTCTTAGCTTAACACCCTTCTCTGAGACGTACGAGCTCAGAGGTAATGTAACTGAAGGTTATCAGCGATATATTCCCAATTTGGTAATGTGACATGCTGAGTGTTGCTGTGAAATGATCATTGTGTTGATCATTTGTGATAGGATCATTTGTTTGATCGTTTATCTTTGTGATCATTTCTATGATCATTTGTTGACCCAAAGCACGGCTTTTGTATAAAGTGTGTTTTTGTGGACGAGACTTCGTCGAGCCTCACACCCCGGAAATGGTCAAAACAGGAAAGATGCGGCAAGGTTATGAGGGGTAGCACCCTTTAGGGTATGTGCATTTCCTTCTAGAAAAGGGTGGTATCATGGTATGGAGCCCAGATACTTACTCATGTTGAAAACACTTTATGATTGTGTGAATTGATTGCGAGCGCTCGGTTAAAGGTCCCAAAGGACCGGGGGATGGCATATTCGGTCAGTTGTTACTCAATTAGGGGTAACCCGGCCTTGTGTTGGTAGAGATCCGGTTTGGTTCTCGGGGATGTCCTTCCAGAGGCATTCTCATGTGGCAATGGGAAGTTCCTTGGCCTGACCATTTGTTGGAAATCCAATTCCCAATACGAAACCTTGTACGGTATTAGTTGTAGAACCTGCCATTTACTTATGGTGGTCACCACTATTTAGATGGTAGCTATAGTAGGCATACGATAATGGTCGTATGTTGGCTAAGATTTATATTCTATTTTCGAAATGAATTTTTCTCTACACTATGCACTAGTAATAATATCAAATGTTCTTTTTAATGCGTATCAAGCATCTTTGACTATCATAAGGAGAAATCTCCTCCGATTCTGCGTTTGCATTGTGTGTGTGTGCGGGAGGCCTTATGGTAGTCTCATTTTTAAAAGCATTGCGAATTGACTTTAAAAAATATTCCTCTATTTTGATTTTAAAGATAAATAAACTGTTTTGAGTTCCCACACCAGTCACATGACTGACTCGGAGTTTATTATTTTCCTTCCTAAACTCTGGGTGCCCACCCGTTTCTACACGGGCAGTCAAGAGTTAAGGTTTATCAGGATATTCTGGATATTCAGGAGTTGCAGGAGGCAAGCTGGATGGCATGGCGTGTTACTAGTTTATATAGTATTTCTTTTTCCACTGCATTGTTTGATGTTGTTTGTTGTTGTACACTCTGATGATGTAATGAAATGTGATGTAATGTAATAACTGATATAGTTCTTTGTTTAAAGATTATTCATTTATCTATTATATGTTGTTCCGCTGCGAATTGTGAGATTCTGATGTTGTTCTGTTGTTTCTGTTCCGTTCTATTGTCTATTTTTTTTCCTCTATTCTCTTATGTTCTCTCCTCTCTATTTTCTACTATCTTCTCTCTTCTTCTCTCTTTTTCTTCTTCTTAAAACCCTAAGTGTTCGGTTTTCCGGCATTCGATTGCTCGGCAGTTGATACAGTGGACGTATTGATGTCAGTTTTCGGAAGACGAAGAATCGTGTCCTTACAGCTGGTATCAGACTCGACATTCGAAAATCGGCACCGAATACGACACTCGTATTCAAATGCCGCAAATCCAAACGTCGAACCTGGTTCATTGGAGCTTATAACACATTAAGTAAATGACACAGCGGAAGAAATGAAATAATATCATATACAACATTTGATACAATATCAGATACAACTGAATACAATAGAATGATACATTGGCTATCAATACTATCAGGGATACAAGAAATAGCAGCGGAAAATAGAATGCCTTCAATGCCAAACTCCAAGAACTCCATCTTCAATCCAAAGCTTCAATCCAGAAATAGCTCGAACTCCCAATCACATTCACTAAGAGAGCAAGACTGGTCCGATCCAAAGACCCAACTAGCTCCAGATAACCTACTAAACCAGACAATCTGAAAAACCCAACTCTAGACTGCCCGTGTGGGAAAATAGTGGGCACCCAGAGTTTAGGAAGGGAACAATAAACTCCAGGTCAGTCACGGGACTGGTGTGAGCGAACAAAACAGTTTAGTCTTTAAAAACAATCAAAAGATTTTAAGTTTTGAAATCCGCAATGCTTTTGGAAAATGAAACTACCATAAGGCCTCCCGCCACACACACAATGCAAATGCAGAATTGGAGGAGATTTCTCCTTATGATAGTCAAATATGCTTGATACGAAAAAAATTCTTTGATATTATTACTATGAGTGCACAGTGTGGAAAAACCATTTCGAAAGTATAATATTAATCCTAGCCAGCATAGACATTTCGAACTATGCCTACTATAGCTACCATCCAAACAGTGGGGCGCCACCATAAGTAGATGGCAGGTAATACAATTAAAACCGTACAAGGCGCGTATTGGATGAATGGATTTCCAACAAATGGTCAGGCTAAGGAACTTCCTATTGCCACATGGGAACGCCTCTGGCGGGACGCCCCGAGAACCAACCTGTTCTCTGCTAACACAAGGCCGGCTACCCCCTTCCCGGGGAATAAAACCTGAGATATGCCACCCCCGGTCCTTTGGGACCTTTATCCGAGGGCCCTCCAACAACAACATCACACAGTAATAAATATACTAGTGTCCACATGAGTAAGTATCTGGGCTCCATACCATGATACTACCCTTTTCCAGAAGGAATGGTCATACCCTAGGGGAGCTACCCCTGAAACCTTGCTGCATCTTTCCTGTTTCGACCATTTCCGGTTTGTGAGGCTCGATGAGGTTTCGACCACAAAGCTACGATTTTCACAAAGCCATGCTTTGATCAACAAATGATCATCAACACACAGCAGCACTTAGCATGCCACACTACCAAATTGGGAGTATATTGCTGATAACCTTCAACTACACAACCTCTGAGCTCGTGCGTCTCAGAGAAGGGTGTTAAGCTAAGAGAATAAATTCTCCTCCACCAACAGATATGTATTTGAAAGAAATCGGCTTTATATCTCAAAGTGTAGTGTCAGACACACGACCATACAAGTCTGTTCCGGGCTCGAACAGAACCGAAGGCACTTCCGAAGAAGCCCTTGCAAATCCGGGTATCCACAATCCCGATCGGACTTCCATCACTTAGGAAGTCTCTATACCGGCGCGACTCAGTGCAGAGACAATCGACAGGTTACCCTTTCGTTCTTGAAAATACCCGGTCTTCACCACCGGTCTTCAAATGCTATCCATAACGACATATTATTATTCGGAATGGGTTATATGACACAAGGTCCTCTCCCGGCTAAACCGAATAATGAGCGCAATATTTAAAAACATATGGATATGGGATTGCGGTTAAGTCACAACATAGAAATCCAAACTTTCTTTTCAAATGGTTTAACAAATTACCATTTTAAATCTTTTAAACAAAATGATCCATTTCACAAAGTTTACCAATTTTCCACCAAGGTTCATCCACGGCTCTTTTTTTTATTAAAACAATTTCATTTCAGATTGGATTAACTTACCCAAATCTTAAATTTAAAGATTTAATTAATAACTTTCAAACCATTTCCAATCCAATCTTTTATATGAAAGATATACTATTAAAATCCTCTTATATTTCAAAACAAGGTTTAATAATCTTTCACATAAGTTAAAGCTGATTACCGTTATATAAGCTAAAGCCATTCAAGTATAAACTTGGGTTGGATTTAAATTTCCAAAACAATACTTTTAAATGGTTAAAAATCCATATAACACCTTTATAACTTATATAATCTTTTTAACCCATAATTCCAAATCATAGAATTCAATTTCAAATATTTAATTCAAATTCAAATAAAATTATTTCAATTTCAAAACTTTATTAAGTTATTCATAATAACTTTTATTTTAAAACTCATTTTCAAAAGTTTTCAATTCCAATTCCAAACTATTTTGGATTCAAAAATTCAGCCTTTAAAAACTATTTCAAAATCTGTGACTTAACCTATTTCCATGTGCAATCCATATTGTGTGTGTAAGGTGTGGTCCAGGGGTTCAACACAATAGTGCGCAACAATCATCACATCACAGATTTAAAGTGCAACAATATCGATAAGCGATATAAGCTATAACGCTTATCTTCATTCACAGATTCATAGATAAAGTAAATTTATCAATAATAAGGATTTACTAATATAATTCGATGTGGGTTTCGGATAACCAACTAGAATCCGACTCCCTGTCGCATCGAAATTCAAATGTCATTTAAGGGTCAAAGGTTTGAATATTCATGTAACAATATATTCGTCATACATAGCAACTCAGCACAAAGTATTGCAAAGCATCACAACACATATCAAATATATCAATCCATCAAATAGCATCCAATAGAAATCAAACATCTATAACTAAGATGAATAATTTGAGTGGTTTTTAAATTTGTCAATCACATAATTACTTTCAGTAGTAATTAATTTTCATTAACTACAATTGATTAAGTCTTAATTACCCTTATTAATTAATCATTTCCAAATTAAATATCTAAATTAATTAACCCTTAATTGTAATTAATTAAATCTTAATTACTTATTCCTTAATTAATTACTTTAATTAATAAAACCCTTATTATTAATTAATTAAATCTTAATTTTAAATAAATTATCCATATTAATTACTTAATAGATTTATTATCCCTTAATTAGTTTCAATAATTAATTACTCCTTAATTAATTATTTTTGATTTAATTACCTTAATTAATTAACCACATTTCTTGATTATTCTTTAAAGTAATTAACTCTTAATATTGATAAATCAATCTTTAAGCTTTTATTATCTTCCCTTAATTACTGCGACTAAGTAATTATTTCTTATTAATGATCAAATTATTATCAAAAGTATTTAAAAATAATTTACTTTAAACTTTTCTTTCAAATTCCATTTTAAATCTAAGATTTTTTTTAAAAATGAATACAAATTGACTTTAAACAAAGCTTAAAGACAATTCAAAAATCTTTAATTCACATGTTAAAGAAATATTCATTTTATAAGGAAGTTTTAAAAGAAATTTAAAACCAAATTAATGTTTAAATTCAAACCATAGTTAAAAATACACTTTAATATTCAACTTGTTTAAAACATATTAAATTTTGAAAACTTCTTTTTTTTTCTTTTTTTTTCAAAATTGGAATGCATATCAAACTTTGATTCCAAATAAATCTTTAGATTTCAAAACCTATTTACAATTTAAAACGTCATTTTTAAAATTCAAACTACTTAACCCTTTTTAAAGTAGTTTAATAGGTTCAAATTTAAAACTTAATTATTATTATTATTATTATTATTATTATTATTATTATTATTATTATTATATATTTTTAAACTGAGATTTAAAACTAAGCTTAAATTCTAGAATTTCAAACTTTGATTCAAAACTTAGTTTTAAGCACTAGCTTTCATAAAAAAAACTGTAGTTTTAAAAGTTTAAACAACCATTACAGGTTTGTTAAAACCTGTACTTCTTTTAAACCCGAACACCACCATTTTTTACTTCGAGTTCACAACCCGTCCTTCCATGCTTCTCTCCGAGTAAATCTCTCCCCTTTCCCTTTTTTTTTTCTTCTTCTTTATTTTAAACTTTGAACCTGATGGTGTATTCGCGATCCAATCCTTCTGCATCCCCGAGCGTGCCTTCGTGTAAAACACGACTCATCACGAGTAAAACCCCGTGTGCATCCTCGCCTTCCCAAACATCAACATTTCCAGCACCCCTACATGTGCACGGTGCACGTATACAACCCCACGTTGGAGCTCCGGCCACCATCGTGATGCCGAGCAAGTCGGCAACGACGTCATCACATCATGGAGCCACACGGCAACCTCGAACAAATCATCAAAACAAATCGAGCTTTCAAGCTCAACTGGAAACAACCGCTTCGACCCAAAAACCCAACCCAGTTTCACAAATTCGCTCCGCGTGGCCACCTCTGGCCACCGGCGATCATGCGACCGCCCCCCATAGCTGCTCCACTGTCCCACTCGTCTCTCCTCGAAATCCGGTTCACCTCGATCCGCGCAAGACCTCAAAAACAATTTAAGAATGACGCTAATACAAATATGGCCTTAAACCCTACTTCGATCAAAATCAACCTCCACGTTGATTTAAAATTTTATGAAGCATTTTTTTCCAAGCTTCATGATCTACCCGGAAGCTCCAATTTCAATCACGAGAATTAACACTTTCCTGATCGCCTGAATTTCGCAAAAATGGCCACGCCGTTCATCTTGGAATTTCACCAAGAATTCATTATTGAAAATCTTGATTTTAGGTTTAAAAATCTTAATTTTCAAAGGGAAACTCGAATTATCATCTTGAAACAATAATTTTTTGATGTTTGAATTTTTTATTACTTATTTTGAGTTTTGACTGTAATTCCACATTTCCCTGAGAAACTTAACTTTGTTTATCTTTTAACAAATTTTAAAATTTGAATCTTGTTAAATTCAACATCTTTTGTTCAGAAACTGTTTTCTAAAATAAATCAGAGAAATGGGAAAAGATTTTTGAACAACTTAATGCCTGAAGCTTGGAAAATTTGGCAAATGTTTGATTTTGAGACATGCACAGCCAATTTCTACTTATATACCCAACTTTAAACGTATTCAAGCAAAATTTTCGGCCTACTATAAACAAATTTCCAATCACAGATCCAAATCCAGAATTTTGGGGACTTATTTATAGTTTTGAAAGGAATAATAGAGATGATAGTATACCTAGCATGCACATTTCATTATCCAGACACATGCAACAATATAAAGATATTTTCATAATAACTTCAATCATCAAAATGTATATGATTTGAAGTTTTAAATCTGAAAAGTTTGCTCACCTGTGATTCCTAGAAAACAGAGACAATGATTTTGTGTTTGAACTTGATGCTTTAATCTCTACTTTGATTTAATTTTGAGTTGAATTAGTTTGATTTCCAGAACTAGATGTCAAGTTGCCATCTGCATGCTTGAACTCTTGCTTTGCTTACAGGCTTGAAACTTGATCATCTGAAGTTGTTTACAGGTCTCTATCATTGCAAGTAAATGAAATTGATTTTTAAATCAACTGGGATAAAATTTAAATAGAATGTGTTGAGCTAAATAAAAAGGTTGCAAATGAATTAAAATAGATTAAATAATAAATTGAGTTGGAATCAATTTAAAATGGTCATAAGCTTAAGTAATTATTATTTGCATGAATAACATCAAATTTGCACAGAAAATTTGTCATTTTGTCGTAAACGAAAGTAAATGTATTAATAGAGATGAATAAAATTGAATTTTTAATCAATTGGAATAATATTGGTTTGTTTTAAATTAAAATGAATTGAACGTAAGCAAGTGGATTTTAAACCATTCAAATTGAATGAAAATGGTAAATGAATTAATTAACAACAGTTGAATTAGTATGAAAACTATATAAATTGCTTACAGAAAGTATTTAGTGTGCATTGCTTTTAGAATTCATGTGTTTAACTATTGCAAATAAGTGAAATGTGGTTAAACTTCATATATATGACACTTACATGTTTTAGTTGAGTAAGTACAAGTTCAGGGAAGTCATTGGGCTGGATTGATTTCGCAAAATGCTAATTAAATAAGCCGCTTGCTTAAAATGCTAAATAAGGTATGCCTACGCAATAAAAATATGAAATATGAACTGTTTTTGTTTTTTCGATCAGGTGGGTCGATGTATATATATTTATATCTTTTGTCAAATTGCAAAAGCTCCTCCATACAAACGAGACTGCCAAAATTTTCTAAAAATTTTGGGAGTCATAATTTTTTTGAAAATTTGAGAAAATCTTGTTAGCGACGAAACGATTTCAAATTTGAAATTGGGATAAATTAGTGAATGAAACTAATTTAAAATAATGATATGAATCTGTTATAAATGGAAGATAAAATTCAATATTCAGCGTTGAAGATAAAATTGAATTCATATGGAAATGGAAGAATCAATTTGAATAGAAGTGGATATAAACTAAAGTGGTGAAGTGAAAATAAATAAAGAAGCACATAAAATGCTTACACTAAATTTAAGAAAGGAATGGTGAGTTCTTAATTGGAAATTGATATTACAAATGTATTCTAAGTTAATATTTGGATGAATAGACATTGACATTTGGTAAGGAAGTCAATAAAATGTTTTGAAAGTTGTGATTGGATATTATTGCTAAATAGGATATGCAGGTATTATAAAGGGAAAGGAAAATTGGTTTTGATTTCAGATGATAAATTGCATTGCTTGACTGAAAAGGTATGTGATTTAAATTTATGTGTGAAATTTGATTAGGTTTTGGATCTAGCCATTTCGCTTTTGTTTTCTTTTGGAATTTGGAACCCCGTAGAGGCCTTTTGTAGTTGTACCGGGCTAGCCGCGGAACGGAGACGTTGGCGAAATTTTTTGAAAATTTAGAGAGTTAGAAAATTTTTGAGAAAATTTTGATAATTTAAATTTGGATTTAAATTTAAATTTAAATTTGAATGGTTGAATAAGTAAAGTTATTTGAAAACTATGGAAGGTTTTGGGAAGTTGGTTGAATTAATAGTGGGTCTTTAATAAAAGATATGTTATGGCAAGTTGATAAAACTGTTTGGTTTTGGAAAATAGTAATGGGTATTGAATCATTCTTCCAACTAGTAATTTCGAGGACGAAATTCTTTTAAGGGGGGAGGAATGTGATGACCCGGAATTTTTGATGTTTGAAATTGGGATATTTAATTGATTTTAAATATTTAAAGGTTAGTTTCTAACTTGAATTTCAAAAATCGCTGTTTATTGTATAATTTAAATATTGAATTTAATGTTTGGGATTGGGTAGATTGTTGAATCTTAAATTCTAAGCCTGTTTAAAATAATTTAAAGGCTTGCAAAATTTATATTGATAATACTAAAGATAGTAAAAGTGTTGAAATCGAATTTGGAATGTTTTGTTAAGTTTTAATAAAATTTCATTTAAATCGATATTTAAAAATAGCCTTCCGAGGCGCAATCTCGAAATTTGACGGAACCAGTTTCATTAGATCCGTAATATTGTATTATTATTGGATTTCAGTTTTCGTAACATTTGGAGTGACCGTTTGGCCGTACGATAAGTAAACGCGCTGAAATTAAATCGAAATTTAATATAATAACCAGGTTCAAA
The DNA here is from genome assembly GCA_030765085.1 of Allium cepa. Classification (NCBI taxonomy): domain Eukaryota; kingdom Viridiplantae; phylum Streptophyta; class Magnoliopsida; order Asparagales; family Amaryllidaceae; genus Allium; species Allium cepa. The sequence continues at coordinate 597,760,267 of CM060928.1, forward strand.
AACTATCTTCTCCATAAGATCGAATTAGGACTCGTAACCTTTTCTATCGCATTTAGAATATGGGTATAACATTATAAACGCCTAGCGGCATGCCTCCTTTGGTGATCGGGATTCTTGGCTTCATTTTCTCAACAATTTAAATTTGAATTTAAATTTAAAGTTGGGTAATGAAATTGCATTAAATACTGTAGCTAACATCACATATAGAGATTTAATAACTAGCGTTACCTTCAATACACATCTTCGTTTAATAAATAAATTAAAATGGGATATTTATCTTCATTCAGAAAAAAACAAACCGAGCTCCTCTCTTCCTTCAAATTCATTCAGGAATCGAAAACCCTATTTCCCTTTTCCTTCTCCATACGGATTCGTTCGTACATGAAAAAAAATAAAAAAGGATTTCAATCGCAAATACTTCCTCCCCTCAATTTCATTTGCGAATTCACGCAGTAATAAAAAAAGGGCGACCGTAATCTTTTCGAAACAAAAGTCATGGAGCCGAGGCAGCTCAAGCTCGCAAGCAAGGCCGCGATTGATTTCGCGTAGAGGAAGGGATGTCGCGAGGCAATGGGTTAGGCGACCTTCGATTTGGGCTTCCGTTCGTAGTTGAATCTCAAACTCGATGAGAAGTGTCGCGATGGGTTGTGAACTCCTGAAAGTTGTCAAAAGTCGCGATGGAAGGAGGCTCGGCAGCACAGTGTCGTGCGCTCGCGTAGGAGGAGCGGTGGTAGAGGTGAGTGTGAAATATTGGTTCACTTGTGTTGAGGTGGCTGGGGGTTCTCGCGAGGGGATGGTCAGCGCGAGTGGGGTGCGGCTTGATTTGAGAGGGCAGTGAGGTACCTTTTGTTGTGTTTTTTTATATATTTGCAATTCATTTTAGTTTAAATTTGATAGTAGCCATATTTATACATACTGGGAAAGGAAAGAGGCTATTTAAAATCAAAATCCTTTTACATATACGTGTATATGTATGTATGTATGTATGTATGTATGTATTAAAAGATGGAAGTTTTTACTGTAAAGGAATTTCTATTTTTTTTTACAGGAGAAAAAAAATATAAGTGAAAAAAATATATAAGTACACATGCCTATTTAATTTAATTATGTATATAGTCAGGACTTTGGAAAAATGGGGTTTTTATTTGGTAAATGTTACAGAGTTTATATAGGATTAGATTTTTAAATTCTATATGGATTATTTTCTAAGTATATATGAAATTTCAAAAATAAAAATGAGAAAATAAAGGATATACATATACACATTCTAAACTTTCTAGACTAATTCCGAAATAATGGATTATGGAAACATAATTTGTCTAACCTATTTAATTATTTTAGCCACTAAGAATAATTTATTAAAGGAAATTAGTTTAAATAAAATTCTTAGTTAATTAAATTAATAAATGGTAATAATTGTACGATTGGTTCAAATGATAATAAATCATGTCATGTTTATTCAAGTTCTGAAAGGGGGGAGAAAATAAGCGAGTTTGGATCAGATTGCAGGTTAAAAATCAAAAGTAAGTCAATCTCACTCATCTGGCTATAATTTAAATTTAAATGGTTAAATTTAAATAATTGGTTGATTGATTTGATTGGATGTGTAATATTATATATAGTAGTATATATAATATATCTTGGAATGATTGATTTCCAGCATTATATAGCGGATGAGACCCTATGCGCCACATAATGGCGGATGATATTATATTTAAATCCCATATACCGCGATATTCAGCCTCGAAGTGGAATTGGTATTGTGCTAACGTCTGTGGATGCAGGGAAACAGGTTGGAGGGATCCAACTGGATTCCTCAAAATTATTTATATTGTTTAATATTCTCTGTTATGAAAACACGATATTCTGCGATGAATATTATTGATAATTGGAATATTGAATGCTATAGATTGCTTGAATATATTTCGGTACACTGGGTTATTAAAATATATAGAATTGGGTTTTTGAAAGAAAATAAAAGAATGAATTTTTAAGGAAATAATTATAGAGAATTTAAATAAATTAAGAATGAACTTGATAAAAATAAATGTGATTTTAAAATTTTAAAAAATAAATTCCGTATATGAAGAGTGGATTTTGAATAAATAGGAAAATAATGAATTTTAAACTTCAGTGTTATTATGTAACAGAACAAAGCATTTATTATAAATTTAAGATTTAAATTATTAAGAAATAAGTGAAAATTTGGAAAACCTGAAATTGGTATGTTTAAGTTAAAAGATTTAAAATCAAACGAAAAATAATAATAAAGTCTATAATTAATGGATTTTGAAACGAATTGAGTAAGTAAGGAAATTTGTTTCGAATGGAGTAAACTGGAAATCAATTTGGAAAATTGAATTAAGTGATTGAAATTGGAATTTCTCCTTGGATAACCAAGTACGTTTTCAAAGTAAAATTTTAAATATAAGTTAAAAGTTTTAAAGTTGTTTTAAAAAGCAAGTTTTGGAAAATTTATTATTTCTAAAATATTTAAATTCTAAAGTAAGTATTTTCTTATAGTCTATTATAGTAGTAATTATTTAAAAGTGATTTGGTATTTGTTTTAAAGAGAAAAATCAAGTTTATATTTTATAAAGTATCCTCATTTTAAATATTCTTGTGGTATATATTTTAAATAAAATATTAAAGTAATTTTAATTTAAATGTTTTAAAAGATAATTTATAAATAAAGTGTTTGAAATTAATTTAAAAATGTAAATTTTTGTGCTTGGTTGTTTTCAGTGGAAATAAATATTTGGAGATGTAATTCATGAGAAAGGTGTGTCGAGAACTGTTTCAAATGGGTTGAAAATGAAAATATACCTTGCGAAGATATTTCGAAGTTAATAAATAATTTGGGAGATTATTTATTGTTGATGGATGTTCGTGAATGTTAATTGATAGTTAAATAACCGACTATCAAAATTGGACAATGCACTGGTCGTTTCGAAGAGACCGAGATCGGGATTAATTTCTCAAAAACCACTTCGATCTGGTTTGTACGTTTCGTGGATTACGAGTTTAGAGTCGAAGATGGAGCAATGAAGTGCAAGGGCTAGTCGCTACTAATCCTAAGGATATTTCCAAAATGGATGTAGTAGGAATAGTGGCTTCGGTTCCGTTCGAACCCAAGACGGACTTGCATGGATGAATGTTTTCAGAACATCGTTAGTTGGACGATGATCATTCTAAGTGAAACGATCTAAAAGGTAACGCTTAGCCTCAAGCCTCATCAACCGGGAATGACTGAAAATCAGGGTTATGCAGTAAGGCTAGGTGGGTAGCACCCACTTTAGGGTGAGGTCATCCCTGTCTAGATGTCCCTTTTATTTCGGCTTAGTGGTGCGGTTGCTGATCACAGCCGTGGGGTGATCTTACTCGAGATTATCCAGTAAGGGGTAGTCCCGGTCTTGTGTTGCAGGGGGTCGGGAGTGATCCACGGTACAGTGATCTAGGCTACGTACCGTGACAAGTGGTACCCCAGTGCCTAGTCATTAGTTGGAAATCAATTCTCCCTACGCGCCTTGTACGAGTTTTGTTTGTATTACCCACTTTGTGGCTAGTAGCTGGAATTTAATAGATGTAACAATTTCAGCTATTTTAATAAGTATTTGTATATAGACCCTATTATAATATCAGAGGATTTTAATATAAAATTGTTTTAGCTATCGTAAGGTAAAAACCCGACATGTTTATTTGTGGCATGGTCTTACGAGATGCTTTTGTTTTCAAAAGAATTTTTTAAACTTTAATAATCAATTTAGTGTGATTTCTCATGCTGGTATTCCAGACTGACTCAGGTGTTATTTAACTATAATGCTCGGGTCAGACCGAGTGTTATAGGATACATGATAGGATGCTATGGAGCTCAAGAGACGAGCTGGATGGTGATACGTACTTTCGTATTTGATTATTATTCCGCTATGTATCCAGATGTATGTTATTGATGTGGAACTCTGATGATGTACTCTGATGAAGTATGTATAAACCGATATAGTATTTGTTTTTGTGTAAAGATCTATTATTATTTATTATATTTATTCCACTGCGATGGTTGGATTTTGTTGTTGTTTCCTGTTATCTCTTCTGCTACCTCTTCTTCTTTAACCCAAATGGTTCGTATTTCTGTTCAACTTAAGTTGATTGATGTAGAATAGTGTTGACTCAAGGGGTACGGATTTGCGGGTCGTTTCAAAAGCTAGATGGAGAGACGTACTTCCGTGCTTGATTATTATTCCACTGTGTATTCAATTTGATGACAAGTTTATATAACTGTCCAGCATTTGGATATTGATTTTTTGATGAATTGAGTTATACTCTGAAATGTATGTATATACGATGATTCAGATTCTTTGTATTTAAAGTCAATGTTATATATCATATTTTGTTCTTCTGCGTTTGTGAGATTTTGATGTTGTTTCTACTTCTTCTTCTACCTCCTTCTTCTTTAACCCTAATGGTTTGGTTTTGGGCGTCGAAAAATCGGGTCGTTACATGTTGTCTATTTCCATTCAGTATTTCTATTCAGCTTATGTATTAGTGGATATTTATGTATTTGGGATTTCTGTTGCATTTACTTTTCAGACTCTGTATTTCGTACTTGTTTTGTGACTCTGTGTTGTAGTAGCTTCATAAACTACTATGGTTATTTCTATTTCAGCTACGAGTTATTCTGATTTATCTGTGTCTGTGATTCTGTGATTGGTTTTATTTTCTCCAAATTATATTACAATCTACTGTTTTGAATCATTCAAGTTTTGAATTATTCAAGTCAGACATGCGTGGTTTTTTTGTTGATTTGAATGGTCCAAAATAGTGGGTCGTTACATTTGGTATCAGATCTTTGGTTTTAGGCAAAGCTTAGCCTGTGGAGCAAGAACTCATTATAGATAGGGTAGAAATATCCTAAAATGAGTGAAATCAATCTTGGAATCCTTTCTTTGTGAGAGAACGTATTTTAAAGTATAAAATGGTTTTCAAATAATTTTCAAAGGATTTTCAAAAATTATTTTGATATAAAATTTTCTTGTTCTGAAATCAAATTTTTCTTAACTTCTTTCTTTTCCTTATCCACCTTGATAGGAATTTCTTTGTTTAGGATATTCATTCTAGTCGATTCTAATCTTATCTTGTCTTGTCTTTTGTTTCTTAATTACCATTGTTCTACTCATGTGGTTAAAAGCTATCCCGATGTATTTGGTGAAGTCACTTCATTACCGTTCTAAGAGGGAAATTGATTTCCGCATTGATCTTATTCCTGGAGCTCGACCTATAATTATTCGTCCTAGAAGAACGGTACCTCATGGAAAGGTTGAGTTGGGGAAGCAAATTGAGGAATTGCTCTCCAAGGGTATGATCATACCTAGCCATTTCGGATGGAGAGCAGCAGTGGTTTTTCATCACTAAGTCTGATAGTTCTTTAAGGATGTGTGTTGGTTATAGGGAGCTGAACAAGCTTACTATGAGGAGTAGATATCTTGTGCCTCGCATCAATGATATGTTCGATCAGCTCCATGGAGCTACTATTTTCTCTCAGCTTGATCTTGCCACAGGTTTTCACCAGCCCAGAGTTGTGGAGGAAAGTATTCCCAAGACTACTTTCCATATTGACTATGGTTTCTATGAATGGTTAGTTTTGCCTTTTGGTTTGACTAACGCTCATGCTTTTTTGTTGATTTTAGCTTTGTTCTGGGAACTCTTAGCAGTCACCAGTGGAAAGATAAATTCTCAAAATGCCATTTCTGGAAGGATGAAGTCCGATTTCTTGGGCATATTTTTTCAGGTGACGGAGGTTCTGTTGATCCAGTGGAAATCGCCATGATCAGTGTAAGTCTTCCTACTCTTCTCTCTTTGTGGATAGATTGACTAAGTCAGCTCATTTCACTCCGGTCAAGTCTACCCGTTCTGCTTCTTATCTAGCGGAGATCTAGATGAGGGAGACTGTACGTCTTCATAGAGATCCCATCTTCACCAACCAGTCGATTTTGGAAAGATTTTCAGGAATCTTTGGCACTCATCTGAATTTGAGCACCGCTTACCATCTACAGACCAACGGTCAAACGGAAAGAGTGAATCAGATTATTGAGGATCTTCTTCGTGCTTATGCTATAGATTATGGAGGATCTTGGAAAGATCATCTCCATCTCGTTGAATTCACCTATAACAACAATTGTCAAGTATATTTCAATCTTCTATTTTAACCTTATCTTAACCCTTTATCTATCTCATCTATCTTTGAATTCTTTTGATTAGAATCTCCCAAATTTGAATTTCTATCCTTATTTTGAAACCCATTCTAGAATCATCGAGTGAGGGAGTGTATTTGTAAAATACTGATGTGTTATATGTTGTGTTGTTTGAATAGTTAATGTTGATTTGGGATTTCGATCGATTCATCTAATCAACGGTATCAATAGGATTTCCAAAACACTTTAACAGAACAAACTGGCACAATTTTGTTTTCAAATTTATTAAATGAAAAAAAATTATACGATGTATACATATAATACTTTTATAGATTTATATTATCTGTTTAAATTTATTTTGATAGGATGTGAATAAGTTGATTTTTATTAAATTATAATATGGTTAAATTTTATTTAAAATTATATTTAATAAGAGAGTTTATAATGATTTGAATAAATTAAGGTGGGAGGATAAATTTGAAATTGATTTTAAATTGGATTTATTTAAGAATTAAACTCAAACAAATTTAAATTTAATTTTATTAAATTCGAGGTTTTAAGGATATGATTTTTATAACTTGATTTTGTTTTAAGGTAATTTAAATAAATATATCAAGTTGTTTTAAATGAATGTATTAAGTTTAAATAAATTGTAGGAATATTCAGTTATCTGAAGTTTAAAAGTTTTATTTAAATAATATTGGATATTAAGTAAATATTTCAAAACTAAATAATTGTAAATTGAATTTTGATATATATATATATATATATATATATATGGAATGATCAAAAACTTAGTTTTGAAATTTTCGAATATTTAAAGCTTTGAAATATATGGAGATTGAAATGGTTCATTGTGAACTGAATTGAGTTGAAATTAAATAGTTAACTGAATTGATTAACAAAATGATAATATTTTATTTTCATTTATTATTTTGTAAACAATGACTATTACCTCATAAAATAAAAAAATGGAATTATAAAACAGCTTATAAATTTATTTGGAATTTTAAGCATAGTATGTAAAGTGATTTGGGAATTTAAATGAATTTAAATTATGAATTTGAGAATTTAAATTCCGATGATTTCAAACTTTGGTTTTAATGTTTTAAAATGTATAATATTTAAAGGTATGTTTGAATATAAATTTAAAATGTTTAAATCTATGCTCTTCTCTTATGTTGCTGTAAAATAATTTCGACGATGGCGGCCGCATCATCGACATTCATTTTTGAGTTTCGAAGAGAAGAGACCAATTCGTAGCTTTGCTACACTTTTGTTTAATTTAAATTTATTTGATTTGATATATATATACATAAAGAGAAAGAAAATTTGATTTAAATTTCTTAAGTATGGCTTGATTAAATATATATAAGTATACGATTTTAGATTTGATTTGATCTAATATATAGTAAATATATTTATAATTATCTCTTAATTGTAGTATCGTCCCACAAAGCTACGCTTTACACAAAGCCATGCTTCGATCAATCAATGCTCACCGCTTAGCATGCCACATTACCAAATTGGGAATATATCACAAATAACGATCAACTACATAACTTCTAAGCTCGTACATCACAGAGAAGGGTGTTATGCTAAGAGAATAAATTCTCCGTTACCAAACAGAAACGTATTTGATAGAAACCAGCTTTATATCTCAAAGTGTAATGTCAGACATATAACCATACAAGTCCATCCTGGGTTTGAATGGAACCGAAGGCACTTCGTCCAATTAAGGAAAGAAGTCATTGCAAATCTGGATATCCTCAATCTCGTTCGGGCTCCCCGTTGCATAGGTTAATCTCTATACTGGAGCAACTCAGTGCAGAGACAATCAACAGGCAATCCTTTCATTTTCGAAAATAACCGGTCTTCAATACCGTCTTCAAATACAATTCCATTTCTTCGTATCATTATTCTGATGGGTTGTCGACTTAATCTCCTTCCTTGGCCTTTTCGAATAATGAGCGCTTGTTTAAAACATATGGATACATTCGAAGTTTAGCTAAGTCACAACTTTTTAGCCCTTATTTCCCAAAACCTTTCTTTTTAAATGGTTTAAACAATTTCCATTTTTAACCTTTTAAATAAAAGATCAACCCTTTATAATTCAATGCAGATCATTATATTCACACAGCAATTCATCACAGATAAATAACTTACATTTATCACAACTCAATCCAAAGTAATTCATATCATAGAATGCCACAGATTAACATACTAAAGAAATTAATCAATCCAAGCATTCAATATAATTAATCATCCATAAGCAAGATTAATTAATCACATAATTTAAAATTAAATTAAATTTAAACCAAATAAATTAATTACATATGAATTAATTACCCAACCCCACTTAGTTAACATAAATTAATTACAAACCATTTGTTATTATTTTAATTAATTAATTAATGTAATTAATTAATCATCCTTAATTACTTACATTAATTAGTTATCCTATACTTACTTATTAATTATTCTTTAATTATCAATGAATTATCCTTTAATCATAAATTAATAAACCTTTGATTGTTAATTAATTAACCTTTAATTATTAAATAATTAACCTTTAATTATTAATCAATTAACATTTAATTATTTAAATTAATTAATGATCCTTTAATTACTCATTAATTAATTAATTATCCTATAATTACTTAAGTTAATTAATTAACCCTTAATTACTTAAGTCATTAATTAACATAAGATAAACCATTATCTTAATTAATTACTTAATTATCATTTAAATCTTATTTTTAAATAAAGGTTTGAAATTAATCTTCAACATACAACATCACTTGAGACCTTTTGATTAGTTAAAATCAATACATATATCTTCATTACTTACTTAATTACATGAACTTATTTTTTCAAAAACACTTAGGGATTTAATTACATAAGTATCCCAATATATTATTTATTTAAAACCAAATCAATTAATCTTAAAAACAATTAACCTTAAAAATTTAACCTTTGAAACTTGCTTGATAACTTGATCAATACCTTTATTTGAAACCCTTTAAAACTTGTTTAATAAATTTATTTTGGAAAACTTGTTCTAAATTTCTCTTTTAAAAACTTGCTATATTCATTAATTCCCTTTCAAAAATACTCGGGCCCAAGCCCAAAAGCTCGATCAAAACTCAAGCCATATACAAACTTTCCCGACTCTCCTCCTTCATCTTCCCTTCTCTAAAAACTTACAAGATCACTCATGACTAACTCGAGCCCAACTCGATAAATACCCTTGGCAAACCCAAGAACATCCCACATCTTCTCCTCTTACATCTACAGCAAAACAAACTAGACATCTAGAGATACGCGTGCACGTGCATGACCAATCTGCATCCCTCCGACCAACGCTACGTCCACCCACATGTCGTCGACGACCTCGCCGACGATTCTGACCACACAGAACCCATGCCGACCACGTATAATGAAATCGAGATAGACGAGCACCTTTCTGGAACATAACCCATCGACGAAAACGCCTTGCGCCGCCGCCTACGATCACCAAAACGCTCGCGATCACGACCAGAGCTCTGTCGTAACCCCATGCGTCGATTCCCACACCTCCGGTCGATTCCGGTGCACCCATGACGAAGCAATCGCTTCGACATCAACGTCAACCAAAACAAGCTTCAAAACCCAATTTTGCCGTCCCCAGGCCACCACGGTTGTCTAAAAATCCACTTAATATTTTTCCTATGATCTCCAGACACCTAGCTACCTTCAGCAACGAGCTTGATGCTCCTCCACCTCCGATCGTCGAGCACTCAACACAAACTTGATTTCCGTTCAACTTGAAAATTCCCATTAACTACAAACTTAAAAATCTTGATTTATCATTAAAATTCATGGTTTCAGATTCGAATCTGATTTCATAAGTGAAACTGGAAATTAACATAGTTGATTTTTCTGATATATTACCTTTTTCGCTATAATTCCATCTTCCAGTAAAACTATTTATTAAATATACTTAATAATACTTTTAGAAAACAAATCCGGTCATTACTAACAATTTTTCTTTAAGGATCCTAACTTAAAAGAGACTAGGGGATGAGAATTTGAATTTTTGAACATATTTAGCCTGTTGAAACAGAACAGCGATATATACATATATGTACGGGCATGCACACAATCAAATTTCACATTTTATATACATGTAAGCATATCTTATTCTCATGCAACAGTAAACAAGTTATTTCTATCACATGCGTAAGTAAATAAAGAAGTTTTTAGCTTTTGAAAAATTTGTTTACTCACGGTATATATATGAACAGTGGAGCCTAGAAATTTGTTTTTATCTTGAACTGATGTTTGAGTTGAATCTGAATTGCAACTTGAATTTGATTTGAATCTTGTTCAGGTTGAAGACTTGGAGTTGCTTGTTTGATTTAGTTTGATTTCAGTTTTCTCTTTTTTTAGTATAGAAGGAGATGAAAAAAGGATTGAGAAAGTATGTGTCAGCCAAGTTTTTGTTTTGAATATATTTTGAAAAAGTGAAAGATAGTGGAAAATGAAGAACAGGAGTATAGATGTGTATATATAGCCTTGAAATTCTTTTATTATTATTTAAAAAAATGAAAAGAAAATTAAAAATATGACACTTGTTGAATCGCTTGCTAAAATGGTTACACTTGTTAATTTGCATGCCTTAATGTTCTAATATGTTTTTATAATTTTATATTATATTTAGTTTTATATTTATATATGTTTTATGTTTTTTATATTTATATACATACAAACTATATTTATTTTATATAAATATTTTAAAAGAAAGTATAAGAAACCTTTTATTTATATTTATATAACTTTAATGAAAATGATTTAAAATTTAATCATACATTAATAAATAAACATATATATATATATATTAGTTTTTAAAATATAGAACTTTTAAATCCAATTTTTTTAAGATATTTATTTTTGAATTTCAAATCAAAATTCTATTTACAATCTATTTATAAATATATATATATATATATACATATATATATACACATAAATAACACATTTCTTATTTTTTTGAAAAAAAAATCAAATTGGTTTACAAATTAATTCTAAAAATTATATTAATTACTAAATTAAATTTGATTTTAATAACGGGATCATTACAAATTCTACATTAAGAAAATTTCATCCTCCGAAATTTGATAGACAGGAAGGCAAACATTGAACATATGAACACATAAAAAGATAGAGAAATGGCTGACCAGATCAAGCCGAAATATCCATTCTACATTTGGGATACGACTTTTTTTAGTATTGGAATAAATCGGAACAACATCAATAAATACGAGAACGAACTTATTCAATACTTCACGAAATATTGGTGTCATCAGGTCTACAAAATATGAAGGGGCATTGGTTAGTCCGAAGGGCATAACTAACCATTCGTAAAATGTATTGAGACCCCTAAAAGCAGTCAAATGGATACAATCTTCCGCAATTCTCAGCTGATGGAATCCTTGGGCTAGGTCCATCTTGGAAAATAATCGAGCACCATGCAACTGATCGAATAGGTCGTCGATTCGGGGCAAAGGAAATTTATTCTTAAGGGTTAACTCGTTAAGATGACGATAATCTACGCACAATCTCGAAGATCCATCGGACTTGGCTACAAATACCACAACTGAACCCCAACTTTCCCTTAGTGCCATCCTATGACTCGCATGCACAACTGGACGGGCATTGGTAACTAAGTCGATTCTAAATTCGATTTCCCTACGCGGAGGTAAAGACTTAACTTCTTTAAATACGTCATGAAATTCTTGAACTATAGGTATGGATTCTAAACTCGGGTCGGAATACCCTAAAGTATACATTAGCTTGTCCCTCTTTGGACTTGCATCCTCACAAGAAATTATAATAAAATTTCTGAATTTGGTTTTGACCGAAATCGTTCTATTGATACAATCTAATTTAGCTTCATATTTTGTTAACCAATTCATTCCAAGTAAAATCTTCAATTCATTAAAGTCAAGAGCGAAAAGGCTGATAGGAAACTAATGATGAGAATATGAAATAGGAATTTTTTTACAACGTAAACAAAGATTCGCAGGGCCTCCTACTGGGTTCTTCACATAAATAGGTTCATATATGAATTCGGGTTCAAGATTTAACTCTTCTACGGTTTGCTGGGAAATAAAACTATGGTGGCGCCAGTGTTGAATAGAACTCTAACAATTTTATCATAAATAAGAAGATTACCTTCCAAAACTCCATTCCCTTTATAAGCTCTTGAGGTTGAAGGGTCATCCTTGATTGCATATACCTTTGCTACTTGGGCCTGCTTCATTATCGGGCATTCTTTAACCATGTGTCCTAGCTTATGGCAATAGTAGCATTCCCTGGCTTCTTGTCCTGACTTCTTAGGTTGATCTTCTTCCCTTGCTTCTTGGGCTTCTTGTAACTATTTGAGTAATGACCTTTCTCCAAACAGTTGAAACAGATAACATTCTTCGCCTTGTTCTCCTGAGTATCCTTCTTTTTTTCACCTTGCCAAGGCTTATTTCCTCCAAACTTTCTCTTCTTCCAATTTGGATTACTTCCACTTCCTTTCTCTTCTGGAATCTCTTATTTATCTTAGGTAGCATATCTATATCCCATGTCTACCAAATCAGCAAAAGACTCCTTCACATGGCCTTTTATCCTTTCGTGAAACTTCTTGTTTATCCCTCTAATAAATCTCTCATTCTTCTTAAGAGGGGTATTCACCAATTTAGGTCCAAATCAAGATAACTCATTAAATTTATTTAATTACTCTTCAAAACATAGATTTCCTTGCTTCAAATCGGTAAACTCTTGATACATCCTGGAGATACCAGCGGAAGGCATATAATGCTACTCAAATACTTGCTTGAGTCTATCCTATGTAAACTCATCCTCCGATTCGGCCAAAGTAATGGTCTCCCACCATACCAAAGCTTCTTCCTGGAGCTGCTAGGAAGCTATCAACCTCCTTTGATCATCATCCAATTTCAATCCTTTAAAAATCCTCTCACAAGATCAAATCCAACCTTGTGCTTCTAAAATGGTCTCCCTACCTTTGAATGGTTTCCCTCCAAGTCTTGAGAAATTCCGATATAACTCTGCCAGATTTGGATGGGGTTGGATGGGAAGAGTTGCTCCTTCCATTATTGTTGTTGCATGGTCTCGACAATTTGTAGTGGTACTCCCCCTTCCCCTGCCTCGTCCTCTTCTTGCACTCATTCTCACTATCTGTAAATAGTAAGAATATTGATTTAGGCATAAAAACGAGATATCTTAGGGAATATACTCATTCTAAGGCATTTCTAATCAAATCTCTAATGAGTCACCGAATGAGTTATACTCCAAAGCTAAAGTTCTTACTCAACCTTTAGCTCTGATACCAAATGTGACGACCCTGACTTCAACCTTCGAACATCGGCATCCAATACATCACCCATATTTAAATGCTGGAGATTCGAACGTTGGAGTCCGGTTCGCTGGAGTCATAACACATTAGATGATAACAACACAATGGAACAAAATAACTTTCATTCATTCACTATATGGATTACAACAAGTGACCAACATCATCAGAGCCTATATATATAACACAACAGCGGAATACAATATAACAGTGGAAATATAACATCAACATGGTTTTCTAAGAGAGTCCAACATACTGCATCTTCATTTCCAAAGCTCCAAAGTCCAAACCAAAAAACTCAAAACCAAAAGCTTCAAAGACTTCCAAATCAACATCTACTTTCCAACTTAGCTCCAAAACCTACTGATAACCTGACTCTAGGCTGCCCGTGTGGAAAATTAGGGGCATCCAGAGTTTAGCAAAGGGAACAATAAACTCCGAGACAGTCATGGGACTGGTGTGAGAAACATAAAAACAGTCATTTGTGCAAAAAGAAATCCGTTCATGCTTTTGGAAAATGAAACTACCATAAGGTCTCCTGGCACACACTCAAATGCAATCGCACACATGGGAGAGGTTTCTCCTTATAGTAGTCAAACATGCTTGATACGTGAAAAATCCTTCTGATATTATTTTTGGTGCATAATGTGAAAAAAACATTTTCGCAAGCATAATATTAATCTTAGCCAACATACGTACCATTAGAGTACGCCTACTATAGCTACCATGTTAAATGGCAAGTTCTACAACTGAAATCGTAAAGGGTTCGTAATGTTTCGTTTGGATTTCCAGCAAATGACCAAGGCTAAGGAACTTCCTTTATCCGAATGGATACGCCTCTGGAAGGACGTCCCAAGAACCTAACCGGATCTCTGTCAATACAAGGCCAGGTTACCACTGTAACTAGGTAACTAACTGTCACGAGTATGCCATCCCTCGGCCGTAACCGACATTTACCGAGGCGACTCAAATTCCAACAATCACACAAGTAAAATATTTTGGCTCCATACCATAATACCATTTTTATCCGGAAGGAAATGCACATACCCTTAGGGTCGCAAACCCTATAACCTTGCTGCATCATTCTTGTTTTCGACCATTTCTCGAGGTGTGAGGTTCGATGAAGTCTCGTCCCACAAAGCTATGCTTCGATCAATCAATGCTCACCACTTAGCATGCCACATTACCAAATTGGCAATATATCACTAATAACAATCAGCTACATAACCTCTAAGCTCGTACGTCTTAGAGAAGGGTGTTAAGCTAAGAGAATAAATTATCCGCTACCAAAGAGAAATGTATTTGATAGAAACCAGCTTTATATCTCAAAGTGTAATGTCAGACATACATTCATACAAGTCCATCTTGGGTCTGAATAGAACCGAAGGCACTTCGTTCAATTAAGGAAAGAAGTCCTTGCAAATCCTGATATCCTCAATCTCGTCCGGACTTTCCATCACATAGGGTAATCTCTATACCGAAGCAACTCGGTGCAGAGACAATCAATAGGCAATCCTTTCGTTTTCGAAAATATCCGGTCTTCAACACCATCTTCAAATGCAATTCCATTTCGTCGTATCATTATTCGGAATGGGTTTTCAACTTAATGTCCTTCCTCGGCCTTTTCAAATAATGAGCACTTATTTAAAATATATGGATACATTCGGATTTTAGTTAAGTCACAACTTTTTAGCCCTTATTTCCCAAAACCTTTCTTTTTGAATGGTTTAGTTTTTTTTCCATTCTTAGTCTTTTCAAAAAAGATCCACCTTTTATAATTCAATGCAGATCATTATATTCACACAGCAATTCATCGCAGATAAATAACTTACATTTATCACAACTCAATCCAAAGCAATTGATGTCACAGAATATCATAGATTAACATACTAGAGAAATTGATCAATCCAAGCATTCAATATAATTAATCATCCATAAGCAAGATTAATTAATCACATAATCTATAGTTAAATTTAATTTAAACCAAATAAAATAATTACTGATGAATTAATTACCTAACCCTGGTAAATTAATTACAAACCGTTTGTCATTATTTTAATCAATTAATGAATGAAATTAATTAATCATCCTTAATTACTTACATTAATTAATTATCCTATAATTTCTGAATAATTACTCTTTAATTATTAATCAATTATCCTTTAATCATAAATTAATTAACATTTAATTATTAATAATTGACCTTTATTTATTAATTAATTAACTTTAATTATTTACATTAATTAATGATCCTTTAATTACTTCATTTATTAATTAATTATCCTATAATTACTTAAGTTAATTAATCAACCCTTAATTACTTAAGTCCTTAATTAATCTAAGATAAACCACTGTCTTAATTAATTACTTAATTATCATTTAAATCTTATTTAAATTAAAGGTTTGAAATTAATCATCAACATACAAAATCACTTGAGACCTTTTTTTTAATTAAAATTCAATACAATTGTCTTCATTACTTACTTAGTTACAACACTTTATTATTTTTGAAAACACCTAGGGATTTAATTACATAATTATCCCAATATGTAATTTATTTAAAGCGAAATCAATTAATCTTAAAAACAATTAACTTTAATGTTTTAACCTTTGAAACTTGCTAGTTAACTTGATCAATACCTTTGTTTGAAACCCTTTAAAACTTGTTTAATAAATTTACTTTGTAAAACTTGTTCCAAATTTCTCTTTTAAAAACTTGGTATATTCAATAATTCCTTTTCTAAAATACTCGGGCCCAAGCCCAAAATCTCGATCAAAACTCGAGCCATACACAAACTTTCTCGACTCTCCTCCTTCATCTTCCCTTCTCTAAAAACTTGCAAGATCACTCATGATTAACCTGAGCCCAACTCAATTAATACCCTTGGCAAACCCGAGCCCGTCCCACATCTTCTCCTCTTACATCTACAGCAAAACAAACCGGACATCTAGAGATACGCATGCACGTGCATGATCAATCGGCATCCCTTCGACCAAAGCTACATCCACACACAAGTCGCCAACGACCTCGCCGACGATCATGACCACCAAAACCCATGCCGACCACCTGTAACCAAATCGAGATAGACGAGCACCTTTCTGGAACATAAACCATCGATGAAAACACCTCGTGCCACCGCCTACGACCACCAGAACGCTCGTGATCACGATCAAAACTCCACCGCAGCCCCACGCTTTGATTCCCCTACCTCCGGTAGATTTCGATGCACCCATGACGAAGCAATCGCTTCGACATCAACGTCAACCAAAACAAGCTTCAAAACCCTATTTCTCCATCACCAGGCTACCACAGTGGTCTAAAAATCCACCTAGTATTTTTCCTATGATCTCCAAACATCCAGTTACCTTCAACAACGAGCATGATGCTCCTCCACCTACTATCGCTAAGCAATAGACACAAACTCAATTTCCGTTCAACTTGAAAATTCTCATCAACCACAAACTTAAAAATCTTGATTCTATCATTAAAATTCATGGTTATCCGATTCGAATCTGATTTCATAAATGAAACTGGAAATTAACATAGTTGATTTTTCTGATATATTGCCTTTTTCACTGTAATTCCATCTTCCAGTAAAACTATTTATTAATTATACTTAATAATATTTTCAAAAATGAAATCTGGTTATGACTAACAATTTTCTAGGGATGAGAATTTGAATTTTTGAACATATTTAGCCCGTTGAAACAGAACAGAGATATATACATATGTGTACAGGCATGCATACAATCAAATTTCACATTTTATATACATGTAAGCATATCTTATTCTCATGCAACAGTAAATAAGTTATTACTATCACATGCATAAGTAAATAAAGAAGTTTTTAGCTTTTGAAAAATTTGTTTACTCACAGTATATATACAAACAAAGGAGCCTGATTTTTTTTTTTATCTTCAAACTGATGTTTGAGTTGAATCTGAATTGCAACTTGAATTTGATTTGAATCTTGTTCTTGGAGTTTCTTGTTTGATTTCTATTTTCTCTTTTTAGTATAGAAGGAGATGAAAGAAGAATTGAAAAAGTATGTATCGGCCTGGTTTTTATTTTGAATATAATTTGAAAAATTGAAAGATAGTGGAAAATGAAGAGTAGGAGTATAGATGTGTATATATAGCCTTGAAATTCTTTTATTATATTTAAAAAAATGAAAAGAAAATAAAAATATGACACTTGTTGAATTACATGCTAAAATGGTTACACTTTTTAATTTGCATGCCTTAATGTTTTAATATGTTTTTATAATTTTATATTATATTTAGTTTTATATTTATATATGTTTTATGTTTTTTTATATTTATATATATACAAACTATATTTATTTTATGTAAAAATTTAAAAGAAAGTATATTAAACCTTTTATTTATTTTATATAAGTTTAAAGAAAATGATTTAAAATTTAATATACATTAATAAATAAACATATATATATATATATATATTAATTTTTAAAATATTAATTTTTTAAATCCAATTTATTTTTTTAAGATATTTATTTTTGAAATTCAAATCAAAATTCTGTTTACAATCTATTTATATATATACATACATACATACATACATAAAACAACACATTTCTTATTTTTTTTTGAAAAAAAATCAAATTGGTTCACAAATTAATTCTAAAAATTATATTAATCACTAAATTAAATTTAGTTTTAAAAAACGAGATCTGTATATAAAATAAGTATTTTTAAAAAAAATTATTTTTAACACATGTTTGAATAATTATTTAAAATATCAAAAACACTTTTATAAAACATCAGTAACTCATTCTTAGTTAAATAAATAAATTTCAAAGCTGATTTCAAAAGTTAGTATTTGCTAAAAATAAATACTTCATATTTAAAAGTCGACTTGCAAGTATTTTAATATCAACTAGTTTAAAATCACATAGTTTTAAAAATAAAATTTTCTTTCTAAATGAACTCACTTGTTAAAATTCACAATATATTTTTAAAATTTCAATAACCAATTTACTTTATAGCTTCCTCTCAATCGATTCATTGTCGATTACCTAACCATTCCCATTTCCAAAAATTGAATCTGCCATTTTTTTTCAAACTTGTTTTCATATTCTAATATAAGTTCAGCCTTTGAATTTATATTCTAAGCTGATATCGTATTCCTTTATTTATAAATGTCGTTATCACTTTTATAACCCCTTTGGTTTATACTCGTTCATAAAGACAAATTTTATTTATAAAAATCCATTATATAAATTAATTTCTTATAAATTCCACTAATACTTCCCATCTATTTTTCAATATTGATCTCAACTCCTTTTTATATTTCCATAATATCACTTCTAAATTGTAACTGACCTGTGTAGTGGTTTTATTAATATATTTAATTGAAGTTTTGTGAAATTTTAAACAATAAAATTTGAAAATAAAAATTTAATATTTGGAATGTGTCTAATTAAACATAGCAAATGGTAAATTTTCATCTGAAAATATGGAAGTTTATTTTCTTGTGTAATTCTATTTCAATTCATATTAGTTGAAAATTGATGATAATAAAATATTTTCAAAACCTGAATATTTTTATACAATAAATTTGTAAATCATTTTCACAGTGAGATTTCATATTCCGTTTCTCCAAATTCAGATTGCTATCGCTCCATTTCTCTTAATTTTGTCATTTTAGCAGCATTTTGGTACCGATAACGACTTTTGATAGGATGATCATACCAATGATATATGTATACCGTTTTGATCGTATCGTCCTGTTGATATCTGCTGTTTATTCACTTATGTCTTTCGGTGTCAGGAACGCAGAAGGACCCGCGCAATGGATAACCGTATTGATACCCATTATTTTGAACCTTTAGTCCTTTTTCCTTTTTGTATATTCAACCTGGAATCGAATGGCCATCTGTTTATATTCCTAAATTTTAAATACCTTTTGTCTATTTATTTTCTTTAGGTCCCTTCAATTTCTATTTTTTGGTCTTTTACTGTGGTACAGAACAAGCTCATAATACGAAAAAATTTATGTTAAGTCGTTCCTCCTTCCTATTTCTTTTCCCTATTTCTTTTTCGTGGTCGAACCCCACCTTTATCTCCTCCCCTTTCACTCCGCCATCCTCCATGAACCGGCCTTCTACCTTCACTACACTCTGCGTCATTCACCTAGGTAGCCGACCCCCCCTTCTCCATCACCAGCCTCTGCCTCACTTCCCTCCAAAGCAGCCACCACCTTTCATCCATCGCCAACGTTCAGCCGAAGCCACCTGACCCGGCATAACTTGCTCAACCGTGCCACTTCTTCTCTTCCTCCCCTCTGGCCGAGCCCAAACCTGGGCATCCTCCTTTCACTCAGACTTATTTATATGTAAGTTATGTATTTTGTTGTATATTGTATTATAAGGGTTCTATACATATATGTTTGTTAATATATTTTTGTTAATATATGTTTGCAGTATTATTAAAGTTTAACAGGAGTATGAATGTTATAGTATATGTAAGAATTTCTATGTATATTATACAAAAAGGTTATTGGGAAGTGTTAGATGTTAGTTTAAAATATGTGTTTAAAATAAGTGATAGTTTGTAATATATAAAGATTTTACGTTATATGAGTTGTTATATAGGTTGCATATGATACATAAGTTCATATAAGATCGTTGTATGTGCTTGTATATATAAGTATTTATTTTTATTTCTACTATATATATATACACAATATATATATATATATATATATATATATATAAGTTGGTAAGTTGAGTAAGCTTATAATAGTTTATATATTGATCTGTTGCTTAGAGTGTAAAATTATAATAGCTTATATAAGATTTATATATTGTAGATATGATTTGGGTGTGACCTGGCTGTTTTTATAATAGGCAAGTCATACAAGTATATGTTGGACCACACTTATATATATTTACAATTTCGGTGATTCATGTATATGGTGGGATTTATATTGTATAAAGTATGTATGTAGTGTCTGCAAGTACACTTTGGTTTTCTATTGTGCAATATTTCAAACTTATAGTTTCTTTTATTTTCATTGGCTACCTATTTTATGCATATAATATAATGATATGCATACATGAATATATTGTTTACAGATTTTTCAATATAATGTGTATAATATGTTTGGTTGTAGTTTATACATTTGTTATTTATATATCAGTACACATACTAATCTTTATATTAGTTTAAATATGAATATACATACAAGGATTTCTATTTATGGTATAACAACCCGCATATTTGTCGATTTTATATTTAAATATTTTATTTAAATATTTTATCAGTACTCGGAATTTAGTCCGGAAAGCTACTTTTTGCATACGGTCGAATTAGGACTCAGGACCACTCCCATTGAGTTTAAAATGCCGTTTACGACCTTTTTGAGTATACGCTTCGATATGTTTGGAGAAAGTTGAATTTTGCTACTTTTTACTTAGGGCTTTGGTTTGGGCTGAGCCACTTATGTATTCAGTCCCAACCCCTTCTCCTCTTCATTCCTTCATTCCTCATTTCCTAATACTCAAGCTTTTATATTAATGGAGAGTGGAAGAGGAAATTAAAACTCCAAACCCTAGTTTTCTTTTGCAAATCAAACTCTAGCTCCCAACTAATTGAAGAACCCATTGGTAAGCTTCTCTTCTTCTTCTCCAACTCATTCTCTTATCAATTTCAGAATTTCCTAAACCTAACTTTGGGAATGTTCTTCTTTTAAAGCCCAGAATCAAGCTTCTTGAGTTGAATTTGAAGAGTGGTTGATTCCCCTTTGCTTTCAAGCTTCTTCTTCAATTGTTTGGGTTCAAAGGTGAGATTTTTATCTCACATCTTAGTCTATAACTATCTTCGATTGTTAGGTATGAATTCCTAACACTTATTCTTGTGCAATTGATATGGATTTGGATTGGTTTTATGAATATTCCAATTTTGGTGTTTTGAAAGCCAAATCCTTAAAAATCATAGCTTTGATGTTCAAATGCGTTTTTGGTGATGCATCGAGGAGCCAATAGGATAGGGCAGACGTTGGGCATAATTCCCTATCGTCTGTGCTCGATCGGTTGCGAATTGGTGGATTTTGCACATCAATTAAATGGGTTTCAAATTGCAGAAAAATAAGGTTCGGCCGACCGAACCCCTGGGCCGGTCGACCGACCTGCTACTAAAGTGCAATTGCACTTCTCTGTTTCTGGCTCGGTCGGCCTGCTGCAGGTCTCGGCCGACCGACCCGCTTCCCGAGAAAATTTCTAAAACAGGGTCCGGTCGACCGAGCTCTGTAGCCGGCCGACCGACCTGATGCAATTTTGCCTATTTCGCCTAGTTGCTTGAATTTCCAACTTTAATCGATTCGTGTTGTTTCCTATTTGTTGTTATCATTTATTTTGACTTTGATGACTCCTTCTTAGGGATTTTTGAATATCCATTTCAATGGATTCTTTATCGGTTTCGTTGGATTTTTATTCACATCTTCGTATGTGAATTTTAGTGGTTGATTGTTCCTACAATCTTCTTCGTGAGTTGTCACTTTAAAAATATAAAGGTTTCTATACTAGTAGTAAATATCAAAACTCTTTCTTCAAATGATTTCAACACTATTTTAGTACAAAGCTCGTTTCTTAAATCGTTTTCCAATCTATTAGTATATACAAAACTTTACCTCACTCGTATGAGAAATCTAATTAAACGACTTAGTAAAACGAGTGGTACGAAACGCTTGCGTTTACTTCGTCGGTTAATTCTTGGACTTGTTAGATTGAATCTCTTGTGACAATTTTATAGTGGAGATCTACAGTTTGTTCGTAAATATTTAAGTTAAGCAAGTGGTTATGGGATATGAAGCTAAACTCATATATTTACTAGCTTTGTGTAATTGACACTTCTCGTTGATCATGACGATCATCTTTGTGGTTTAGACTAGTAATGTGTGATGTCTCTTTGTCTGCGAGGGAGACTAAACCCCGTTTTGTGGAGTTTCGACTCAAATTGGTGGGGTAGCAAGCCATGGTCTTCCGGCCGTTTGTGGAGCTTCGGCTCAATTTGTGATGGTTAGCAACCATGGAATTAGCGTTCCATTTTTGATACACGTGTTGGTGAGCTTTATGCTCCCGTTTGTGATAGGCCTCCCCCCTTTTTGTGATTTCTAGATTTCTTGAGATGATTTCTATAATTTGTGTTTCACCAATTTTCGTGATTTCCATTGATAAGTTTTATCAATATTTGTGCATTGGCGAATTTGTGTGTCATTGACTTTTGTGATTGACATTGATATAATCGTCAATAATTATGGTTTGGTGAACGAAATAAGGAGTATGACATTTCTTTAATTCTTGTGTAGATTTGGTGATATTGATTAATCTCTTGTTGATTTTCAATTACTTATATATCATAGCTTGGCATTGTGATTATTATGTGTTTGGTCATATCGCTTATTCTATATCGTTTCATCTGACATTTATAGTTAGACCGATCCATTTATTATTTTCTTATTAAATAATAATCGGGTCAGACCGAGATGTTATAGGTGCTTCAGCTTGACTTCTCACGTGGGATTTATTTTTTTGACTTTTGGCTAACCACTTAGATTAGTAGTTTTTGTTGTATACATTTGAGATATAGACTCCATAATGTATACTTATTCTTTTGTGTAGTTCATGTAACTATTCTTTTGTGATATTGTGGATCTTTTTAGACCACTACTCTGATGTACACTTCCTAGTGTAATATTCGTATCTATTTCCGCCTTTGTGATATGAATTGTCTGTGACTGATTTATGTTAAGTTTATTTCTATATTTGTTTCTGAAGATATTATAGCCACTGAGTAGTAGTTTTGAGTTTGTGTCGGTATGTCGAATTCCCTCTTGATAAAGAAATGTATGTTATACTATCTGACATATCGATGCTCGCGCAAAGCAATTACACGGATGGTCGCTCCTCAACAGCCCTATTCTCCGTGCAAGTTGAAAGCATTCACCTTAATGTTCTTGGCTAGCGTGGGTATAGAGGTGGGGCGTCACAACTTGGTATTAGAGCCAAACTTCAGAATAATATAGAATAATTTAACAAGGATCATAGTCCTAAGTCCTTCTTAGGAGTCGTGCCTTAGGATTTAATTCGAGTCTTCGTACCGATTCATCCTATTTTCTTTATGATTCCTTGTTTTATCTATCAAGATTGCTTGATATTCGTTTTGTGAATAACCTTTTTCTTCTTCTTTATTTCTTTCTAAGGGAAGAGAAATGGTTAGACCTGGCCGTCCCAGCGCCGGTCAATCTAGTGCTACTCCCCAAGATGGAGTTTTTATGACTACCCAACAACTTCTTGACCTTGTTACGAATGCTCAAGCAGCTGGTTCTAATCCGGAACCTACTCACCCTAAATCTGGATTTGCACGCCTGTGCAACGACTACACTAATTTGGGTGGGAAGCCATTTAAAGGTTCTGAAACTATTATTGAAGTCCAGGCTTGGTTAAGGACATGCGATCGAATCTTTTCTCGCATGAACCTCATTGATCTTCACCGAGTTCAGGTGGCTTCTAGTATGCTCCAAGAAAGAGCATTGGACTGGTACGAACTTCTTATTTCTGAGATTAATGAAGCGGATCTCACCTGGGAAAAATTCCGAGAGCGCTTCGAGTTAAAATTCGTACCAGAAGCTGAGAAGGTGACTTTGGCTCGCCGTTTTATTGACCTTGTTCAAGGTGAATCTTCCGTGACTGACTATGTCGCGTCTTTTGAATCTCTCTCTAAATACGGGGTTGAATATATCAACATCCCATTGAAGAAAAATCAGAGGTTCGTCTATGGCTTAAACAAAAATATCAAGAAGCCATTACTTATAAAATTAGAAGTTTCTTTCGGCCAACTCATTGATATCGCTCTTCGTCCTGAAGAGGCGGATAGGGAGAATGATGTTGAAGTGGTGGGTTCCAAACCAAACTTCAACAACTAGAAGAGGCCAAACAAATTCAAAGGCCCCTATCCCAATAAGAAAGGGAAGCAAGCAACCCCTGTTCCTTTGGTCGTGGGGAATGCTATAATTGTAGTTCGAAGGACCATTACGCGAACAAGTGTCCAAAGTCTCTCTCTTGTCGCTACTACAAAGGTCCCGGTCATGTTATATCTTCATACCCCAAGCTTCAGGGCAAGAAGGAGGGAAAGTTAAATGTTTCTCAAGCCCCTGGCAACACATCTCGTGGTCAAGGTATGCCTCATTCTATCCTTGATGGCATTATTATGTTTCGTGATCAACCCATTCGAGTTCTTTTTGATACGGTTGCATCCCACTCTTTTATTTCAAAAGAGCTTGTTGATACTTTTTCTTTGGATGTTTTGTGTTTAATGACTTCTTTGAGAATCACGAATCCGATTGGTGGATCCGCAACAATCAGTTTATTGTGTAAAGATGTCGAGATTATTTTGTGTGATTTTCCTTTCCTGGCCGATTTGCATGTCATGCGTTATATAGACTTTGCAATGATTTTGGGAATGGATTGGCTTAACCGTTATGAAGCTCATATCCTATGTCCTGAGCGGACTATTCATCTTCGACATCCTCAATCTGTTAATCAGGTTTCTATTATTCTTAAAGATTCGGATTCTGCTTTGGTTGCATCTTTATATTCTTTAAACCCTCATGATGACGACGATGATGATGAGGGTGATATTATTTCTCTTATTCACGTCGTTCGTGAATTTTCTGACATATTTGAGCCCGTTTTAGGATTACCACCTAAGCGAGCAATTGAGTTCAAAATTAATCTTATTCCTGGAGCTCAACCTATTACTCGTCCTCCTTATCGCCTGTCTAATAAGGGAGGAGATGCGCAAACAATTATCCGAATTGGAGACGAAGCAATTTATTCGCTCTAGTTCCTCGCCTTGGGGAGCTTCGGCTATTTTCGTGAAGAAATCTGATGGTACACTTAGGCTTTGCGTTGACTACTGCAAGCTTAATGATCTTACTATTAAAAATAAATATCCTTTACCTCAGATTGATGATCTATTCGATCAACTTAGTGGTGCTAGAGTCTTTTCACAATTAGACTTAGCTACTGGATTTCATCAGCTTCGTATTACAGAGGATAGCATTCCTTTGACATCGTTCTGTACTCGTTATGGATCTTATGAATGGCTTGTTATGCCATTTGGTTTAACAAATGCTCCAGCTTATTTCGTTGACCTTATGAATTGAGTTTTCAAAGATTTTCTCGATCGATTTGTTCTCATCTTTATTGATGATATTCTTGTGTATTCAAAAACCGAGGAGGAACATGAGAAGCATCTTCGGATTGTGTTGGAAACTCTTAGGAGTAATCACTTAAAGGCAAAATTTTCTAAATGCCATTTTTGGCAATCTCATATGAAGTTTCTCGGTCATATTATTTCCGAATCCGGAATTTCCGTGGATCCTTCAAAGATTGAAGCGATTCAAGATTGAAAGAGACCAGAGAGTGTGATGGAGATTTGTAGTTTTCTTGGGTTGGCGGGTTATTACCGCCGTTTTATCAAAGACTTTTCTAAGATTGTCGTGCCTCTCACTAGCTTAACGAAGAAAGGTGTTAAATACATTTGGCCGGACAAATGTGAAGCTTCTTTTCAGAAATTGAAGGAACTTCTTTCTGATGCTCCTATTCTTGTTATTCCCGAGGGGAATCAAGATTTCGTTGTTTATGCCGATGCTCTTAGCCGTAAACAACAAGCTGTTGTTTCTATGATGATATCCGAATGGAACGATCTCAAGATTTTATCCACTTGCGAAATTCGAGACCGTGTTTCCGATTTATGTTCATCTCTTGTTTTATGTAGCCTTGAGGCTCATCATTCACTTTTAGACCGCATTCTTGAAGCTCAAAGGCTAGATCCCGAATTGGCTCTTCTTGGCCAAAATATTAAGGATAAAATTGATATTGAAGGTTTGAAAGACTTTGATATCGATTCTCGTGGCGGCATTCGAAAATTTGGTAGACTTATCATGCCAAATATTAGTGATCTTCGTAAAAATATTTTAGAAGATTCTCATCGTTCTAAATTTACCATTCATCCCGGTAGTAGTAAAATGTACGTGGATATGAAGCGACTTTATTATTGGGAGGGAATGAAAACAGATATTGCTAACTTTGTTAAGCGTTGCATGACATGCCAACTCGTTAAGGCCGATCATCAAAGGCCTGGTGGGTTATTGCCACCTTTAGAAATTCCAATTTGGAAGTGGGACCAAATTTCCATGGATTTTATATATGGCCTTCCCCGTTCTCGTTCGGGTCATGATAGATTATAGGTGACTGTTGATAGACTTACTAAATCCGCCCATTTTATTCCCGTTCGATCTAACCGAACCATTCCTCTTTTGGCCAAACTCTTTGTTAAAGAAATTGTTAAATTGCATGGGGTTCCTACTTCTATTGTTAGCGACCGTGATCCGTTGTTTACTAGTGGATTTTGGAAGAGCCTTCAAAAAGCTTTGGGAATGAAGCTTAATTTTAGCGCCGCTTATCATCCCCAGTCCGATGGACAGACCGAGCGTGTGAATCAAACTCTTGAAGATCTTCTTCGTGCTTGTGTGCTTGATTTCGGTGGAAGTTGGGAAGATCATATTTCACTTGTCGAATTTTCCTATAATAATAGCTTCCAATCTAGTATTGGTATAGCACCTTTCGAGGCACTCTATGGAAGGCCATGCCAATCTTCTTATTGTTGGCTTGAGGCCGGTGAGAAGCTGGTTTTAGGTCCAAATTTTATTCGTGATTCCACAGAAAAGATTGAACTTATTCGACATAGGATGAAAGAAGCCCAGAGCAGACAAAATTCCTATGCCGATAATCGAAGAAGGAAGTTAGAATTTTATGTGGGAGATCTTGTTTTCATTCGTGTTTCACCTATGAAAGGTGTTGTACGTTTCAGTCGATCGGGAAAGTTAGCGCCTCGATATATTAGGCCATTCCCTATCACTGAACGTATTGGTTCCTTGGCTTATCGCCTATCATTACCGGCTCAGTTTTCTGCCATGTATGGCGTGTTTCACGTTTCTCAACTTCGGAAATGTCTTCGTGACTCCGATTCTATTCTTGAGCCCGGTGTTGTGGAAGAAATTGAAGTTTAACCTAATTTAACTTATGAGCAGCATCATGTTCGTATTATTGCTTCGGAAGTCAAACGACTTCGAAATAAGGATGTTCCGCTTGTGAAAGTTCAATGGTCTTCAAATCCTAAGGATTGTTCTTGGGAGTCTAGAGAGTTCATCGAGCGAACACATCCGGACTTACTTTCTCGTGCTCTTTGAGGTGAACTTCTTATTTCAAACTTCTTTTGTGTTGAATATATATTTTTTGGTTGTTACTATATATCTTCTTCTTAAATATTGCGAGGACGCAATTTCTTTAAGGAGGGGAGTCTGCAACAACCCGCATATTTGTCGATTTTATATTTAAATATTTTATCAATACTCGAAATTTAGTCTGAAAAGATACTTTTTGCATACGGTCTAATTAGGACTCGGGACCACTCCCATTGAGTTTAAAATGCTGTTTGCGACCTTTTTGAGTATAAGCTTCGATATGTTTGGAGAAAGTTGAATTTTTCTACTTTTTACTTTGGGCTTTGGTTTGGGCTGAGCCACTTATGTATTCAGTCCCAACCCCTTCTCCTCTTCATTTCTTCATTCCTCATTTCCTAATACTCAAGCTTTTATATTAATGGAGAGTGGAAGAAGAAATTAAAACTCCAAACCCTAGTTTTCTTTTGCAAATCAAACTCTAGCTCCAAACTAATTGAAGAACCCATTGGTAAGGTTCTCTTCTTCTTCTCCAACTCATTCTCTTATCAATTTCAGAAATTCCTAAACCTAACTTTGGGAATGTTCTTCTTTTAAAGCCTAGAATCAAGCTTCTTGAGTTGAATTTGAAGAGTGGTTGATTCCCCTTTGCTTTCAAGCTTCTTCTTCATTTGTTTGGGTTCAAAGGTGAGATTTTTATCTCACATCTTAGTCTATAACTATCTTCGATTGTTAGGTATGAATTCCTAACACTTATTCTTATGCAATTGATATGGATTTGGATTGGTTTTGTGAATATTCCAATTTTGGTGTTTTGAAAGCCAAATCCTTAAAAATCATAGCTTTGACGTTCAAATGCGTTTTTGGTGATGCATCGAGGAGCCAATAGGATCGGGTAGCCGTTGGGCATAATTCCCTATCGTCCGTGCTCGATCGGTTGCGAATTGGTGGAGTTTGCACATCAATTAAATGGGTTTCAAATTACAAAAGAATCAGGTTTGGCCGACCGAACCCCTGGGCCGGTCGACCGACCTGCTACTAAAGTGCAATTGCACTTCTCTGCTTCTGGTTCGGTCGTCCTGCTGCAGGTCTCGGCCGACCAACCTGCTTCCCGAGAAAATTTCTGAAACGGGGTCCGGTCGACCGAGCTCTGTAGCCGGCCGACCGACCTGATGCAATTTTGCCTATTTCGCCTAGTTGCTTGAATTTCCAACTTTAATCGATTCGTGTTGTTTCCTATTTGTTGTTATCATTTATTATGACTTTGATGACTCCTTCTTAGGGATTTTTGAATATCCATTTCGATGGATTCTTTATCGGTTTCGTTGGATTTTTATTCACATCTTCGTATGTGAATTTTAGTGATTGATTGTTCCTACAATCTTCTTCGTGAGTTGTCACTTTAAAAATATAAAGGTTTCTATACTAGTAATAAATATCAAAACTCTTTCTTCAAATTGTTTCACCACTATTTTAGTACAAAGCTCGTTTCTTAAACCGTTTTCCAATCTATTAGTATATACAAACCTTTACCTCACTCGTATGAGAAATCTAATTAAACGACTTAGTAAAACGAGTGGTATGAAATGCTTGCGTTTACTTCGTCGGTTAATTCTTGGACTTGTTCGATTGAATCTCTTGTGACAATGTTATAGTGGAGATCTACAGTTTGTTCGTAAATATTTAAGTTAAGCAAGTGGTTATGGGACATGAAGCTAAACTCATATATTTACTAGCTTAGTGTAATTGACACTTCTCGTTGATCATGACGATCATCTTTGTGATTTAGACTAGCAATGTGCGATGTCTCTTTGTCTGCGAGGGAGACTAAACCCCGTTTTGTGGAGTTTCGACTCAAATTGGTGGGGTAGCAACCCATGGTCTTCGGGCCGTTTGTGGAGCTTCGGCTCAATTTATGGTGGTTAGCAACCATGGAATTATAGTTCCGTTTGTGATACACATGTCGGTGAGCTTTATGCTCCCGTTTGTGATAGGCCTCCCCCCTTTTTGTGATTTCTGGATTTCTTGAGATGATTTCTAGAATTTGTGTTTCACCAATTTTCGTGATTTCCATTGATAAGTTTTATCAATATTTGTGCATTGGTGAATTTGTGTGTCATTGACTTTTATGATTGACATTGATATAATCGTCAATATTTATGGTTTGGTGAACGAAATAAGGAGTATGACATTCCTTTGATTCTTGTGTAGATTTGGTGATATTGATTAATCTCTTGTTGATTTTCAATTACTTATATATCACAGCTTGGCATTATGATTATTATGTGTTTGGTCATATCTCTTATTCTATATCGTTTCATCTGATATTTATAGTTAGACTGATCCGTTTATTATTTTCTTATTAAATAATACTCGTGTCAGACCGAGATGTTACAGGTGCTCCAGCTTGACTTCTCACTTGGGATTGATTTCTCTGACATTTGGCTAACTACTTAGATTAGTAGTTTTTTTTGTATACATTTGAGATATAGACTCCATAATGTATACTTATTCTTTTGTGTAGTTCGTGTAACTATTCTTTTGTGATATTGTGGATCTTTTTAGACCACTACTCTGATGTACACTTCCTAGTGTAATATCCATATCTATTTCCGCCTTTGTGATTTGAATTGTCTGTGACTGATTTATGTTATGTTTGTTTCTATATTTGTTTCTAAAGATATTATAGCCACTGAGTAGTAGCTTTGAGTTTGTGTCAGTATGTCGGATTTCCCTCTTGATAAAGAAATGTATGTTATACTATCTGACATATCGATGCTCGCGCAAAGCAATTACACGGATGGTCGCTCCTCAACAGCCCTATTCTCCGTGCTAGTTGACAGCATTCACCTAATGTTCTTGGCTAGCGTGGATATAGAGGTGGGGCGTCACATATGGTGTTTTTAAATTTAATCTATATAGAGTTTTATTTTAATTAAATGGATATGTATATAGTTTATATGAGTTGTACATAATCTGATTAGTTATATATATATATTGATTTATGTATTTGTATTTTATTTTAATGTAGGTAAATGATAATGTAGTTTAATTTTAACTTGAAGAAAAAAATTTGTTTGCCAATTTTGCTTAAAGTGTTGTCTTAAATTTGAATTGTATATAGATTTTACCTATGTGAGTTTTATATATTAATTTATATATATGAGTATACATAAGTTTGGGTTTTTTCGATTTTATATTGACTTCAGGGAAATATATGTAGATATAATATTCCTTTCTTTTTAGCTTATATCAAGCTAATTTGATTTTTTTATCAATTCTTGTTATCAGCTTTGATCTTCGAATTCATGCCAATCTAGCTTTGCTTTGGCATTCGTGCTTGCATTTCCTAACTCAATTTCATTGTCTATCCTCTCTAGCCTCGAAAGTGAGCAATTACTCACGATTAACGTTCTTATATTTATTAAATTTTATTTCAATTGAAACGATAATTGAAATATCCTGATTTTAGTTATTTACATTGCTATATATATGTTATCTGTTCACCTGCGACATCTGACACTATTATCTATTATTTATATCGATGATATATGTCTGTTATATTATTATCATATCAGTTATCACTCTACAAGTTCCCTGTTAGTTTAGAATTCCATATGGGTTGAAATGATACATACCCGAATGATTTGTAGAATAAGAGAAAATTATTATGGATTGAAATGATAAACCAACGTGATTTTCATTAAATTGAATTTGGGATTGCGGGTTGAAATGATATATACCCGTATATATAAATTACGGTGAAATAATAAATATTTGTATCACATAACCATAGGATAGAAAATTATATTCAGACACCATTGGTCTATATATAAATATTTTGAAATTGATTTCTATGGTTTTGGAAACAAATATATGGTTTAATAAATACTGATTTTAGATGTTTTATAAATGTATCCTATAAAGTTTAAATTCTTGATTTTAAAATTCTATGTTTTGAGATTGTTTAAAACTATAAGTTGGTTTTTGAAATAATGATTTTAAGAATTTACATATATTTTTACAATTTTAAAATATGTATAAATTAGTCTTATTATAAAAGAAGATTGATAATAAGTTTTAATTAAATAAAGTTTGATTTAATTTATATACAATATGTTTAAGTATTTATTTAAAATAATATTTTTAAATAGACGTTATAATGAATTTTAATAAATTAAGGTTGGGAAGACAGATTTGAAGTGAAATGGTATTTTATTAAGAATTTTTAATCGATTTGATACTTGTTGAATTTGAGAACTTTAAAAATATGTTTTTGTAACTTGATTTTGGTTTAAGGTGATTAATTGAATATTTCAAGTTTAAATAAATTAAAGAAACATTTAATGATTTGAAATTTGGGGCTTTATATATACGTTTTGGAATGATTAAGTAAATATTTCAAAACTAAATAATAGTAAAGTGAATTTGTCAATTATATGAAATTGTCAAATTTAGTTTTGAAAATGTTGAATGTTTAAAACTTTGAAATATATTGAAATTGAAATGGTTTATTTTGTGGTTAAAATCTGTTTTGAAATCGATATAATTTGAAATGGTTTATTTTGTGGTTAAAATATGTTTTGAAATCGATATAATTTGAAATGGTTTATTGAGAAACTGAATTAAATTGAATTTGATGAATTGAGATTGAATTAAATTTGAATGTTGGAATTCGAGTTGATTTGAATCGATTTGTGAAATTTGAGGAAGCTATTTTATTATATAAAGTATATTTTTTTATTATATTTAAAACTATTTATATATTTTACCTTATAAATTATTTTAATATAAACTATTTTAGCATAAATCATTTTTAATATAAACTATTTTTAATATAAGCTATTTTTAATATACTAACTATTTTATTATAAACTATGTTAACCTATAACTATTTTATATAACTATTTTATTATATATACTATTATTATTATCTAAACTGTTTAAAGGAAAGTGTTATGATTTCAAAGTGTTATGATTTCCAAAGCGTTATAATTTCAAGTGTTTTGGTTTCGAAAGTGTTACAACTTTGAAGTGCTATAATATTTGGAAATGGATATATTTGGAAATGGAAACAATATCGTATTTGGTTTTGAGATGCAAATGATATCGTATTGATATGGTTTTGAAATGGCAATGATATTTGGTTTTGAAGTATAAAATATTTTGAAATGACCGCGGTGTTATAATAACGATTGGTTGTTAAAGATACCTAGATCAGATATTGTCATGCTCTCTACCAATATCGAAAATCACTTTAACAACCGTGTACGCGGTGGAGATTCCAAAATGAAGTAGGATGGTGGTGACTATCCTATATGAGCTATATACATGGACCCAACTCCCGTGAGTTGGCATAAGGTGGCTAAGATAGATGCAATCGACGGGCCAAGTGAGGTAGCTCCTCCGATCGGACACATTCCTTCGATACTTTATTCTGACTTTGTGATTGATTTGGTGGCTACACCTGATTTTTTTATTTGCGAGTGTGTACCGAGGTGGGCGGTAGTGGCTGCTATGCGCTACTACCAAACTGGAAGTGTAATTGGTATATCTACCTTGGCATTGCCTAGTTGTGTCATGTCACCTACCCAATTGATCCCACTACGAGTTTGTTTCGTACCATACCTATAAAGTGCCCTCTGACGTCGCCCAATACGGGGGTGATTACGGTACTGTATAGGCTATGACAATATAAAAAATGTGTTAAGGGGGATATGGGTAACGCCTTAATGCTATTTTAATAGTTTACTTTACTATAGACATTATAATAGCGTATATTATCACATAGTAGATAGTTTAACGGAACCTTAGAGAATGGGTTCCCAAACATCCTTCAAGTTACTTGTATTTCAGTTCATATTTCACTTGAGTTGGATTTATTGATATAAGAATGTTAATCCTGACTCGAATGTTTTGGGTTTTGCTTTATGCTCGGGTCAGACTGAGTGTCACGGTATTTGAGAATCACCTTTCGAGTTGGAGCTTCGCTTGAAGATCCATCTAGCTATTCAGCTTGTAGTTATTCTGTAACGACCCAGATTTTTCGCGTTCGAAAATCAACATCCATACTTCACATCGTACTCGAATGCCGCAGATTCAACCGTTCAAATCTAGTTCACCGAAGCTTATAACACTTTAAGTACAACAATACAGGGGAAGAAAAGAATGAATATAATATACAACTCCAATGATACAATATCCAAATATATAACAATGATCAAAATCAGAGATACAATGAAATGCTACAGAGGAAACACCAATGAAGCAGCAGCGGAAACAACTAGAACTTGAAACTCCAAAAGAAACACCAATATCAGCAATCTCCATAGATAGCTCGAACCACCGTCAAGTTGTACCAAGCTAAGTAAGGTTAGTCATCCTAACCAAAGACTTCAATATCCAGAGTCTCCAAAGAATTCCAAAGAGAAAGCTAAAACCTACTGAATTGATATCTACTATCTGAAAAACCCAAATCTAGACTGTCCGTGTGGAAAATTGTGGGCACTCAGAGTTTAGGAAGGAAACAATAAACTCCAAGTCAGTCATGGGACTGGTATGAGCAAACAAAAGCAGTTTTATCTTTAAAACAACAAATTTTAAAACATTAAAATCCACAATGCTTTTTGGAAAATGAAACTTCCATAAGGCGTCTCTCCACACACACGATGCAAGCGCACACTTGGAGGAGATTTCTCCTTATGACAGTCAAAAATGCTTGATACACGAAAACCATTTGGAATTATTATTAGTGCATAGTACAGAAAACCTTTCGAAAATATAATATTAACCTTAGCCAGCATAGACATTTTGTACTATGCCTACTATAGCTACCACGTTAAATGGCAGGTTATACAACTAAAACCGTACAAGGCACGTATTGGTTGATTGGATTTCCAACAAATGGTCAGGCTAAGGAACTTCCTTACCGAAATGGGAACGTCTCTGGAAGGACGCCCTCGAGAACCTAACCGGGTCTCTGCTAACACAAGGCTGACACTAGCTCACGCTTTAACCAAGCTATAACATAGGTAACTAACACACAAGTATGCCATCCCCTGTGATTACCGACCTTTATTCAAGGCCTCGATACCAACAACCACAAAGTAGTAAATTTGCAGTAACCACGTAGGTTAAATATTTGGGCTCCATAAAATGATATCACCTTTTATCTAGAAGGAAATGGACATACCCTTGGGGCACGACCCCTGAAACCTTGTTGCAACATTCCTGTTTCGACCATTTTCGGGGTGTGGGGTCCTGATGCAATCTCGTCCACAAAGCTACGCTTTGTCACAAAGCCATGCTTCGATCAACAAATGATCAGCAGCACTTGGTATGCCATATTACCAAATTGGAAATGTATCACTAGTAACCATCAACTACATAACCTCTGAGCTCGTACACCTCAGAGAAGGGTGTTGAGCTAAGAGAATAAATCTCCGCTACCAAACAGAAATGTATTTGATAGAAATCAGCTTTACATCTCAAAGTGTAATGTTAGACACACATCCATAAAAGTCTGTTCTAGGTTTGAACAGAACCAAAGGCACTTCACAAAGAATCCCTTGCAAATCCGGATAATCCCTAATCACATCCAGACTCCTCATCACAAAGGGTGATCAAATTTCTTTACCGGGGATCAGCCGGTGTAGAGATATTCGACGACTTATCCTTTCGCTTTCGAAAATATCCGGTGTTCACCACCGGTCTTCAAATGCTATCCACAACATC
This sequence comes from Allium cepa, assembly GCA_030765085.1. Taxonomy (NCBI): domain Eukaryota; kingdom Viridiplantae; phylum Streptophyta; class Magnoliopsida; order Asparagales; family Amaryllidaceae; genus Allium; species Allium cepa. The sequence goes on from CM060928.1 coordinate 597,795,860, forward strand.
GTATCATTATTCGAAATGGGTTATATGACACAAAGGTCATCTCCAGGCTAAACCGAATAATGAGCGCAATATTTAAAAACATATGGATAAATGGGATCTCGGTTAAGTCACAACTTATTACCTAATTTTTTTTTCAAATGGTTAAACAAATTACCATTTACAAATCTTTTTGAACAAAAGATTCACTTCACAGATTTCACAAAGTTTACCAATCTTTCACAAAGATTCATTAATATCTTTCCAATTCAAATCTTTTATACAAAAGATACGCTTTTCAGATCCCTTTCCAATTTGAAAACAAACTTCCCCAATCTTTAACAAAGATTCATTCATAGCCCTTTCCAAAAATGTGTTCCTTTCAAATTGGATTAACTCATCCAATCTTTAAATCAAAGATTCAATCCAAAGCTTTCAAAACTATTTCCACAAAACAATTTCATTCCAACTCTTTTATATAGAAGATACGCCATTTAGAATCCTCTTCGATTCCAAAAGAAATCTTAATTATCTTTCACAAAGATTCATTCATAGTTTCCCAAACTATTTACGATTCAAATCCTTTTAAGTTAAAGATCCATTTCAGTTCAATAACAATATTTACAAAAATTTTAAGATAGCTTTGTAACTATTCCATTTCAAATTTGAAATCTTTTAGACATAAATTGGAAATCCTTTCTTTACATAAAGGCTATTATTATTTGAAAACAAATAGTTTTCATTTTCGGAAAAATCTGATTTTATTTATACAAGTTAAAGTCCTTGGGTTAAATTCAAATTCCAAAAAATACTTTTAAAATGGTTTAAAAACACATTTATAAATTGTATAACCCTTTTGAACCATAATTTTCAAACATGGGATTCAATTTAAAAACTTGAATTCGAGTTCAAATCAAATTATTTAAATTTCGAAATTTTATCAAGTTATTCAAAATAACTTTTATCTTCAAACTCCTTTTCAAAAGCTTTCCACATTTAACCCAATTCCATTTCCAAACCACTTGGATGCAAAATTAAATTTTTAAAACCATTTCAAACATCTGTGATTAACCAATTGCATCATGCAATCCATATTTGTGTGTGTATAGTGTGGTCCAGGGGTCTTACACACAATAGTGCAACAACATCAATCAGCACAGATTCAAATACATCAATATATTTGATAAGCGGTATAAACTATTACGCTTATCTTTCATTCACAGATCACAGATAAATAATAAAATTCATCGCAGATAAATAAGTTACATCATAGCTGAATGAATTACATTACATTATAGTTCATAACATAAACTAGAATAATTCATATCACAAAGCATCACATATCAGGGATATCAAACAATTCAACATTCCATAAGTAAGGTCAATTAATTTCTGATTAACTTAAATCAAGTAAAATTTGAGATATGCGAAATTATAAAATTTAGTTTCGAAATGTGGTATATTTAAGCTTTGAAATATATTTAAGATTGAATAGTTTATTTTGTGGATCAAATCTATATTTGAAATTTGATAAAATTTGAAATGGTTTTGTTGGAAAACTAAATTGAATTAAAAACAATGGTTTGAAATTGAGAATCTTGTTTTACTAAATACTTGATTTGGGAGTTATCGAACTTATATAAAATTAATTTGTATAAGTATGATGTGATTTGAAAAATATTGATTTGTAATGGTACTCAACTTGTAAATTGAAATCTTATATAATCGAAGTCTATATAGGTATGATTTAATATACTATTGATTTGCAAAAATTCAATTTGAAATAGAATCTTATATATAATGGACTTTATATAAGTATGATGTTTGAAAGTGATTTTGAAAGGTACTATATGATACATATTTTCAAAGTAAAGAAATGGAAAGTGCCTTCTGCTTGATATCCGCCTTGCGGCCACATTGTGGATTCATTCTATCGATATTATTCTCTCTCTGATTTGGGTTTTTCCGACATGATACTCAAGTGCCCATCGAATTCCATGGCGATCTCCATGGTCTTACGAGCATGACTGCATAGCGCAACTGCCTGGTTGAGATGGCCTAGGGGTACGGATTATTTCCTTGGGGATCCAGGTGTAACCATTGTGTATCCTGCAATCTATGTAGGTCGCATTAGTAGCGAAACTGCCTAGCTGAGACGACCTAAAGGTATGGATTATTTCCTAGGAGACGCAGACGTAACCATTGTGTATCATGTACTCTATTAGTCATCATGGCGTAACTCACAGGGCTGAGAAAGCTTACGGATATGGATTGTTCCCTGGAGGACCCAGGCGTAACCATTATGTATCTGCGATCCATGGTTTGATAAATGGTTGGTTTGGTTGATTTGTTTGGATTGTACTTTCCATATCTGTTTTTAAAAGGTTTTTCAAGTATTTTCACTGGGCGTTGAAATAAGTCTACTAAATACCTGGAGAATTCTAGCTTTGTGCCTGATCAACGCATGACCAGAGCCTGTAGAACGAAAGTAAACTTGTTAAGACATCGAGTTACAAAGGTATTTTGATAAAGTATTGTATAAAGGATATTTTGATCATTTATTTTACTTTTCTAAACAATGTAAAATGTTTTAAATATTGTTTATTTTGAACTATCAAATTTGAATCAAATGACTATTTATCATATTGTAAAATGTTTAAAATGTTGTAAATATAAAACTATAAATTGAAATGTCTATGGTTTTAAAATAATGGTCCATCCTTGTCTTTCAGTCTTTCTTTTTTCCTTCTAGCTATTTCTACGTTTTTGCTCTTCGAGGGTCCTTTCTGTATTATGGAAAGAGTTGGTTCTTTGGCTTATCGTTTGGATTTGCCCAAGAAGCACTCTAGAGTGCATGATGTATTCCACGTCTTACATAATCTCTGGTATCTTCTTGGCCTATCTTTTGTTCAGCCTTTTGCCCTTGATGGTTGGGATATTTAGCCTAATCTGACTAAGAGGAACACACTTCGTATTGTCGATGGAGGTACGAAGCAACTCAAAAGGAAATCTGTTAATCTGGTCAAAGTACAGTGGAGTACTGATGATCGAGATTGTACCTGGAAAACGGAGGAGAGCATTCGTGCTTCGAATCTGAAATTGTTCGTCTCAGGTACTATTTTGTTTTTCTATCTTGTTTCTCTTTATTTTCCTTGCCATTCTTTTTGAGGACGAAAAGATTTGAGTGTTGGAGAGTGTAACAACCCTAGATTTTTGAATATAATTTAAATTTGACTTTATTTTGTTTGAAATTATTTTAAATTTGTTTTATTTGTAAGATTTCATTTATACATATTTTTAAAGTGATAATAGAATTTTTTGTCAAAATTTATTGCATTTATTTCCTTTTTTTAAAGGCTAGTTTCTATTTTCTGCTATTTTCTTCATTTAAATTTTATTTAATTAAAATTTATTTCTTTATTTTTGTGACTGCATTTTTATTTTGTATTTTTATCTTTATTTATAAATATTTTTCAATTACATAAAAATTTTCCAAAGTTCGTTGAATTTGTTTTAAATTTTTAAAGACTAGTTTGCAGTTTAAGCTATTTTCTTAATTTAAACTGTATTTAATTATAATTTATTTATTTTATGCATTCATTTTTATTTTTGAGTTTTATATTTATTTATCTGCATTTTTTATATATTTAAAATTGCAAAAGAAATGGTGGAAATATGAAGAGTTTGTGACATTTTATTTGCCTAAGTCTCTTTGTATTCTTGCCTTTTCAATTTCAACTATCTCTTGCTGTCTTTTTCGCCGACTTATCTCATTTCTTTTCAGCGGCGTTTTTTTCATTTTCTCACACAAAAGAAAACTCTTCTCAACCCTAAAAAACATGGCCAAAATATGAGCAAAGAGGTTGGTAAATTTCTATTTCTTTTCATTGTTTTTTTACTTGTTCATATTGGATTTGCTCTTGCTTTCTCACCTTCCACGCTCAGCTTCTCCTTCCTCCTCCACCTTGGCTGCCTCCACTACCACCTGACCCAGCCACAACCTCCGCCAGTCCAGCCCAAGCCCATGCCATTTACCCACGTGACCAGATCTACCAAGGAATCTACACAAACTTCACATATATTTGCATAGCCTACACTATATTGCTTCCACCACTTCAAACTCCACTTTGGTCGGCCATACACCACCACCACCAGCTTTTCCTGACTTGACACCCACTGCCATGTCATCCCTACCCCACCTGAAGATCTGGCCATGCCTAGGTTAGCCTTGGCCATGATTTTTTGTTGCTTGAATCCATGTGGTGTTGCCTTTGTGTAGTTGTTTCATGCACACAACTCTCCATTCCATCATCTCTTACATGTTTGGCCGACCACTAATGAACCTAAACTAGATCAAAACCATGCCTTGGCCATGTATATTAGAATCTATATCTGAGGCATAGGTGGTAGAAAGCAAGTGCAAAGCTTTGGTTTTGTTTTATGCATTTATTCCTAACATTGTTTTATTTTATTTATGTTGAAAACTTATGTTATATATACTTGTTATGTTTGAATGTATCCAAGGCGATTAACTTTGGCTCTCCGCTCCAAAATCATATTCATGTTGTCGTGCCTTCGGAGACTCTTTTTTGTGTGTTTTGGTTGTCGTCTACAGCTTATACCAGTGAGTTATTCTCACCAGACAGTTTATACCTATATGAATAGTAAATTGATCGCATGTGAATCTGTAAAATGCATCACCATATTTTATCTTATATGTTATGATTATATGATGTTCACCCATGCTTAAACACTTATTATACCATCTGTTACTCTTATTTCATGTTGTTCTGTTATTTATATCAGTTTATACACTACAAGTTCCCTTTATAATTGAATCACTGTAGGTTGAAATGATACATACCTGAACGGACTTTAGAATATGGGAACATCATTATAGGATGAAATGATAGGCCTAAATGATTTTCAAATTGTTTCATTTACTTAAGACCGCGGATTCGAAATGATAAAACCCGGGTTTTCTTTGTAAATTAAGGGTTGAAATGATATATTACCGTATCACTTTACCAAGGGTAGAAAATGGTATACAGACTCGTGGTTAAAATATATTTTTCTAAAATTTTTAAAATATTTTAGAAATGTAAATATTATAAAATTTTGATTTAAACTTAGTTAAAAATGATTTTTGTAAAGTATTTTGCTTTTTTTGAGAATTTATAAGTGAAATAAATTAATGATAAGGTGGAAATTTGAATTATAAGTCATTTTGGAAATTTTGATTTACTTATAAACGGAATTTAAAATTTAATATGAAAATATGATAAATTTATGATATTTTGAATTAAATGAATTTAAAATGATTTTATAATATATTAATAGACTTTGAATAAGTTAAAAATGTGAAATAAATGAATATTGAGTTGAATTTTGAAATATAACTTAAATTGGAAAATTTTGAATTTGTTTAAAAGTGAATTTTGAAGTTATGTAAATAAAATGAAAATAAGTTATATTTTGAAATTTAAACTTAGATGTTAAGTTTTTGAAATTAATTTTATGAATTGAAATTTAATGTGGGAATTTAATAAGTGAATTATTATTAAATATTGATTTTTGAATTGAAATTTAACTTTATAAAATCATGAATTTAAGGAAAATTAAATGATGGTTATAAAAGTAAAAATACATGATTTTATAAGTTTGAAATGGTTTAAATAAAAATTTAATGGTTTGTGAAAGTATAGTGAATATTTGGAATTTAATTAACGACATTTTAAAATGCTATTATTTCTAAAGTAAAAGATACCATAGCATTTAATATAATTGAACTAAGGGGCTAAATTGAATTAAAGGCTATTATAGCACTTTGTAAGTGCTATAATTGTTGAATTTAACTAAGGTTTTTATTTGAATTAATGTAACCCAATTACAGTATTTTAAATGTTGCCTTTTGTTAAATTGAATTGTTTTAAAAGTAACTTTCCGTAGCATTTTTTTCTAAATTGGTGCGAAAGTTGAATTTTCATTGTTTTATTAAGTTTAAATGAACAAATGAACTTTGAATGATTTAGATTTTGGAAATTTAATAATTTAATTACTAAATATAATAAATTCATTTTTATGATTTAAAATGAAGTTATTTTTTTTTTAAATATAAACTATTTTGAAATATGTGTTGAAATGATATTTTAAATAAATGAATGTGGTTTGGAAGATAAGATATTTTGATATTTTGAAATGGATTTTTGAATGACACTAAATTTTGAAATGATATTTGATTTCGAAGTATAAAATACCATTTTGAAATTTTAACCACGGGATGTATTTAATTTATAGTTTAACTGATTCTTAAAGGATGGGCGATCCCAAGCATCCTTTTAGTTATTATGCATTTCTACTACAGTTCAGTTGAGTTGGTTTACATTATATAAGTATATATGTCCTGACTCGAGTGTTTTGTGTTTTACCTAATGCTAGGGTCAGCTTGAGTATTTACAGCTTAACTTTGGATTTCTTTTCTGGAGCTAGGAATCGCTGGAGATTCTGCTTGTCTAGTTACCTATTCCATTTCAGTTTCAGTTGTTCTATTTTAGCTCTGGTATTTATAAATTTCTATGTATTTTGAATTTCTATTTTACATGTTTTCAGACCGATATTATACATAATGTTTTGAGAGTTTGTTATAGTAGCTTCACGAACTACTAAGGTATTTTAATTTCCGCTGCGAGTTATTCTGATATTTCTGTGTCTGTGATTCTGTGATTGTATTTCATTTGCTCCAAATTTATTTACAATGCGGTATTTTAAGCAATTCAAGTCCGGCATGTGTGGATGCGAATGGCTGAAAATATCGGGTTGTTACAGTTTGTATCAAAGCTTTGGTTTTAGACAAACCTTAGCCTGCGGGGCAAAAACTCATTAGAGATAGGGTAGAAATACCCTACAATGAGTGAAATCAATCACGGAATCCTTTCTGTGTGAGAGAACGTATTTTTGAAGTATAAAATAATTTCCAAATGATTTTTAAAGGGTTTTCAAAGATTATTTTGGTATAATTTTTTTTATTTTGAAACCAAGATTTTCAAAACTTCATCCCTTAGGTATGCACCTTGTTAGAAATCTCTTGGTTAGGATTCTAATCGATTAGGATTCTTTGAACTTTGGATAGCTCCCACTAGTTCTGAAATCCAGTCTTGTCTTCCCTATTTTACCCTTTTGATTTTGGGGCATTCCATAACTCCACTTTGGAACGACCTCTATAAAGATCGGTGATTCCGCAAACCTTTGAATGATTTGTAAAGGGGTGAAACTCCTTTACAATTAGCATTGATTCACCGGATATTTCTATATCCTCGGTTTATGATGCTATCTATCTACTGCTCTATCTAGATTCTATCTCTGGCAATTGAATGTCGATTTGCCTTAGATTTCCGAATTGATTATATTCCTGAATTCACGGTTGACCCGGTTAAAGTCTCCCATGATTTATATAGGCTTATCCATCTTCTATGTGGTAATAAAATTATCTCATTTTTGTTCGAGCTTATCTTCGAACCAGAATTCTATTTGATTAGAATTTCTCTAAATTTGAATCTCTATTTGTTTGAAATCTAACCTTGAATCATTCTTTGGAAATTTGTGTTTGACTGTATTTTGAGTTTGCGCATACATCGAAATTATTATTTTGATAAGGATGACCACATTTTTACATAAAAGTGAAATGTTTTCGATGAGGATTATATACCTTTTAAAAATGAAAATTTGAAATTTTGAAAAGATTTGAAATTTTGAAAAATTATAAGAATTAATTATATAAAATGATTTATAATTGAAGGGTTTTGAATTTTGAATTTCAAGGAATCGAACTCCGGTGTTTTGAAATCTGTTTTAAGATTTTGGAAAATATATAATATTAATATGATTTAAAGATATTTCTCCGAATAAAAATGTTTCGAATCTATTTGAATGAATTCCAATGATTTCAAAGTAATTTCAAATAAGTTTCAAGAAAAAAAAGTCCAGAACCCACTTATGTCGTTGGAAAATAATTTCGGTGATGAATGCATGCATCATCGACATTGATTTTCGAGTTTCTAAGTGGAGGAGAGGCCACTCTAGTAGCTTTGCTATGCTAGTGATTTTGTGAAACCAAATTTTGATTTCAGATTTTTAAGTATGGTTTGATATTCGAAAGATATATGTGTGTGTGTATATATATATTTGAAATGATTTAAAGTAAACCGGTGTTCAGTCCTCAAGATTTAGATTTGTTTTGGTATAACCATATCTTTTGGAATTGGTTTACTAACTTGTTGGTGATTTCCAACTCTTAGATTGAAAATATGATTTCTTCGACTATTTTGAAGGTTCGAGCACTTCCAAATGAAGGTTAACTTTTCAAAGCTAAGAAAATTTTAAGGGTATAGGGTATTTGATAAAGAATATAAGTTTAGTTTTGCATGATTAATGTATAAAGTAATATGATTTATATAAGTTTGAAACTGTTTGTTGAGTGAAATAAATAAGACTATTTTGAATTATACTGGTATGAAATATAGATTTGACATGTTTTGAATAAAGTATATGTATAGAATAATAATCTTTTCAATGGTAAGTTGGATTTTTCATATGGAAATAAATAGTTGAAGGTTTAAAAAAAAGATGTGGTTTTAAACTTTGTAACCGTTTTAGATATTTTAATGATTGTGAAATGGTTTTGAATGATATAATCTTTATTTGATAAAGAGAGTGAATTTGGAATGATAATTGATTTTGATAAATGAATATTTGATGTTTATATTTGTATGAAAGGATATTTGGTTTACCTGTAATTTGAGTTTATTTAAAAATAATAGATTTATGAAATAAATATTTCAAAACTAAGTAATAATGAAGTAAAATTTGAGATATGCGAAATTATAAAATTTAGTTTTGAAATATGGTATATTTAAGCTTTGAAATATATTTAAGATTGAATAGTTTATTTTGTGGATCAAATCTATATTTAAAATTTGATAATATTTGAAATTGTTTTGTTGGAAAACTAAATTGAATTGAAACTGATGGTTTGAAATTGAGAATCTTGTTTTATTAAATACTTGATTTGGGAGTTATCGAACTTATATAAAATTGATTTGTATAATTATGAAGTGATTTGAAAACTATTGATTTGTAATGTTACTCAATTTGTAAATTGAAATCTTATATAATCTTTTTTTTTTTTTTTGAAAAGCAAGAGCAAAAAGCTCACTTTATTAACTAATGAAAAATTACAACCAAAGAAAAGTAACCAACTAGCAAGCCCAATTACACCCATGACCAAGAATAAAATTCAAAACCAGGATATACCCATGACCACACTATGACCAGATTAACAACTATGACCATAATACAATTAGAGAATTGACTTACAACCCTGACCAAATTACAAACATCAAACAACAACTACATAACAAATAATGGAAAACATGGCAGCAGCTTTGAACCAAAAAATCAGAGATGGCATCAGGAAGAAGAAAACTAACAATCTAGGCCACCAAAACATATATAATCATCAGCATAAAAGGTTTCACCCTGTAAAAGCTTCACTCTGTAAATGCTTCACTCTGAAAATTCTTCACTCTGTAAATGCTTCATCAAACAGACATAACAAGCAACACCCATATGAACAACAGCATTACCAGTGAAAGCTTCTCATTGTCAATGCATCCAGAAACCTCTGTTGCCAAACTTAAAAAAGAAACAGTAAACAAGAATTAATCTTAACAAGAGTCAGATCTTAGAAACCAAAGAATATTCCTGTGTATCTGATCAAACAATTGTGAGGAGCTCCTGATACTGCTACCAAATATTCTATTATTTCTCTCTTGCCAAACTTCATAAACCAATCTTTTTAACATTTTAAGCAGAAGCCTTGTCTGACATGATTTCCATCTAGTAGCCTTGAAAATATTGAACCATTCAATAGAACTTACAGCTGAAGGTTTATAGAAACCATAAGATAATAGTAATCTATACCAGATTTGAAAGACAAAAGAGCACTCAAAGAATAAATGTGTGTTACATTCTGTTTCAGACTTACAAAAAACACACATATTGTCTGAGATAATTCCAATCCTACAGAGTTTATCCTTGGTATTTAATGCATTAGCCATCACTTTCCATAATAACAAATTTTCCTTAGCACTGCCACCTATTTTCCAAATTCTTGTATACCATGGAAAAAGAAAACCATTATCACAGAGAGATTTGTAAACAAGATTGATTGAAAAAGTCTTCCCAGACCATACTAGCACATTATCAGAACTCATTGTAGGATAACTTGAAATGATGTTCCATAATTGTCTTAATTGAAAAGAGCTTGTATAGGGCAAAACCAAACTGCCATCATGAATAAAATCAACAACTTTAGCTTGTTCAGCTATACCAGAGATATTTCTCAAATTGTAATCAACAATTGAACTTAAGATTAAGCCTTGTTTAGACCAGGGAGAGTGCCAAAAAGACAAATCCTTAATCAGATCATGATTACATTGAATTAAAGGAATAAAAGTTTCTCTAAGCTTCAAAATACATCTCCAACTCCAACTACAACTTTGAGGAATTGACATAGTCCAAAAGTTTTTCCTACCAATAAGATTATGATTAACCCATTGTGACCAGAGATTGTTGTCAGTTGTAAAAATTTTATTGTAATAAACAGATATTGCAGCTCTGTTCCATTGACAGATATTAGTTATTCCAAGACCACCATGTTTCTTTGAATCAAAAAGTTTATTGAAAGAGATTGGAATTAACTTCTTAGAAAATGGATCACCATGCCATAAAAATTTATTAAGAGCACTAGTAATCATATTAATAAGCTTAGCTGGAAGAATATAGTGCCTTGTCCAATATGTAGTCATGGCTACAGCTATTGACTGAACAATGGTTAATCTACCAGCTTGTGAAAGTTTACCAACTGGCCATAAGTGTAGCTTTTCAATGATCTTTTCAAACAGTGGCATGCAATCTTGCTTAGAAAGTCTAGATGTAATCAAAGGCAGACCCAAATAGAAAGAATTTCTAGGCAGTTCCTGAAGACCAGAAAAATTAATAATGTCTTTCATTTCCAATGGACTTAAACCAGCAACTAAAATATTAGATTTAGCCAGATTAATTTGAAGTCCTGTTATAGAATGAAAAATCTTCAGAGTTGAAAGAATGCATTGTATGTTATCTATGGTGGGCTTTGTAAAGACAACCAAATCATCAGCAAAAAGGAGATGAGTAATTTGTGGATGCTTACATTTCGGATGCAAATGTAAAACTCCATTAATAACAAGTTCCTTGAACAAAGAATTAAGAAGCTCCATGACAATAATAAACAGATAGGCTGAAATAGGATCACCTTGCCTAACTCCATGTATACCCTTAAAATAACCATATAGACCACCATCTCTCAAAATAGAATACATAGGAGAAGAGATACAAGTGTAAATCCAAGCTAAAAATGGTTTTGGAAAATTCATTTTGGACATAACTGCTAAAATAGAATTCCAATGCACCGAGTCAAAAGCCTTCCTAATATCCAATTTTAACATACACCTTGGAGAAATAGTTTTTCTTTCATATCCAAATAACAATTCTTGAGTCAGTAAAATATTATCACTAATAGATCTACCTTTGATGTAGGCAGCTTGGTTAATGCTTATAATAGATGGCAGTACAAGTTGAAGTCTGTTAGCTAAAATCTTTGAGATGATCTTATAGATGATATTACAACAAGAGATAGGCCTAAAATCAGTGACAGATGTTGGATTAACAATTTTAGGAATCAAAGCTATAGCAGTAGCAGATAAACCAGCAGGAAGCTTATTATGTAGAAAAAAGTATTTGATTGCAATAACAATATCTGATCCAATAATACTCCAACTATGTTGAATAAAATAAGCATTAAAGCCATCAGGTCCTCCACAACTATTACTATCCAAACTGAAAACTGCATTCCTAATTTCCTCTTCAGTAATTACACTAATCAGAGAACATGATAGAGTGTCTGATAAAGAGGGAAGAGTAATATTAAAGAGGGGATTTAAATCAGGAATGAAAGAAGTGGATGGTGCTAAGACAGAAGAAAAATATTGGACAAAAGCCTGATTAATACCATCAAAAGTGTTCACCAACAACCCATTCATATCCTTAACTTGAAAAATGCTATCACGACTTCTTTTAACTTTAAGAAAGTTATGATAATACTTAGTATTTCTGTCTGCCTCCTTTTCCATTTTCACATGAAGTTTCTGCTTAAGAGTTGACACTTCTCTATCAATTACCTTCTCAAGTTCATTCCTTAAATGCAATTCAGCTTGTTTTAATAAAGTATCACAGGGTCTAATACACAGTGCTTCCTGAATCTTAATAAGGTCATTTCTAATTTGAGTTGAGAGTTTAGAATCATTACCAAAATGTTCTGCTGACCACACTTTAAGATGAAACTTTAGCACCTTCATCTTAAGAATAATATTTGCAAGAGGGTCTTTGCCAAATTGCATACTCCAAACTTGTCTGAGAATAACAAAATAATCAACATGCTTAGTCCAAAAATTAAAAAATTTAAAAGTATGTTTCCCTCCACCAAATTTATCAGCTCCATTTTGAAATATTAAAGGACAGTGATCTGAAAGAGAAGGTTGATGAATATGATAGAAAGAATTAGGCCAAAATTGAAGAAAAGGCAGATTTATAAAAATATGATCAAGTTTGCAAAGGGTTACATTACCATTCCTACTACAATTAGACCAAGTGTAAACAGACCCAAAGAATTTGAGAGAAAATAAATTTGCTTGACAAATAGCACTATTAAGAGGAGATATATCCTTGAGTGATAAAGAACAACCACCAAATTTCTGATCACAAGCAAACATGCAGTTAAAATCACCACCAACAAGCCAAGGAAAAGATAGAGGATTTAATGATGGAAGATGATCCAAAAAGATCTGTCTTAAAGACAAAGAATTATGAGCATATACAGAGGTAAGGAGAAAATTCAAACCAGAAGGTAAATGAGTGCATTGATAGTGAATGAATTGATCTGAAGCACAGATTCTAGAAAGATTAAAAACACTAGGATTCCATAAAGTCAACAATCTACCATATTTAGCTTCAAGAAAATTATGATCAGAAGACCAGGAAGGAGCTATAATTGCTACAGCTTTGACTGAAGATTGAATATCAAGCTTAGTTTCAGAAATACATATTAATTGAATATCCTTTTCTTTTAAAAGATTCCTAATCTCAAATTGTTTAGAGGGTGAATTGGCACCCCTAATATTCCAGAATGCAATATTATTCATTTAAAAGGTAAAGGAGGTAATAAAGGTGAAGGATTTTTCCTAGTATGTCTAGTATGAGAATTTTCCTTAGAGGAGGAACATGGAAGAACTTCATGAGATTTAAAATCCTTGCCCTTATTCAGGTCATGGACAATCTTAGCACCAGCATCAAGACAAGAAGAAGAAGGGGGAGGCAGAATAATATGACTGGGTGGAGACAAATGCAAATATGGAGAGCTGGAAGATAAATTGGAAGGAGATTGATTACTAAATTGAGAACAGCAAGAGGATGTAAGAGTAGAGTCAACAGAAGAAGAGTTAGAGACATTAACAGAAGAAGAACTATTACCAATATGAGAAATAGAAGCAACAAATGAAGTTGAAAGATTTGAACAAGAAGAATCTAAAGCTAAAGAATTAGAATGAAGAGAAGAATGCAAAGATTTGTCAAGAGAATTAGATGTATTAGGACAAGAAGAAAAAGAGACTCCATTCTCGTTCACAACACCACCATCAACTTTCACAACACTATCAACAACTACTTGTTCTTTCTTTTTCCAGATACTTTTATTCTTCCTCTTAACATTCTTCCAATCTTTCTCATTATGAACTATATTACCAGTATTAGCAACAATATCAGGCTGAGTTTTATCCACACACTTCTCACCATCTTGCCCCTTTCCTATTACTTTCCTTTCATCCTTATTAAGAAATTCACAATAAGCAGTATCATGACCAAAAATTTTACAATGAGTACAAATCTTAGGTTTCCAATCATAAGAAAGCTTAACATCTGGACAGTTGCTACCCAATTGAGGAATAGAAATAGTATCAGGTAAATCAAACTCAGGAGAAATCTCAACTAGCGCTTTAGCATACTTAAATCTCTGAAGTTTCTCAGTGCTATTATCAAAACAAATAAGCCTACCAACATGACAAGCCAACCAATTAATCCCAATCAAAGTCCAAAGAATAATTGGAATTCTGTGAAAGTGAATCCATACAGGAACTTTCTTGATTTGAGCTTGTGAAATTCCAACCGAAGGATCCCATTTAGTAATAATAAACATTCTACCTCTAATGAAAATAGGATCCAACTTAAGAACATAATCCCTATCCTCTTGATTTGAAAATTTAAAATAGAAATTATAACCATCAGATTTAAAATCCACATCACCTTTAAGCTTCCAAAATCTTTTCAGAGTAGAAACAACTGTCAAGAACGAAAGAGTACCATCCAAGAAAAAGCCGACCAAATGATTTTCCCAATATTTCAAACCCTCTTCTCGAACAAGATCAGGCAGAGTAGCGGACGCTTTATCCCTACAAATATCAAAATCAATAGGCTTATAAGAGCCAGCATTCTTAGGTAAAGACTTGAAAAGAGAAGACCAGTTCGAAACAGGAGAAGACGACTTAAAAGAAGAAGATGAAAAGGACACAGACTGACAAGAAGCAGAAGGAAGACTGGACGAGAAAATAGGAGTAGAAGAAGAAGACGGGAAGGATGAAGACGAAGAAGAGAGAGGAGGGAAAGAAGCAGAATCAAAAGAAAAAGAGGACGAAGAAGACGCCATTAAAATTTTCAAAAAGGAGAGGGGGAAATATACCTAATTCGTCTCTTATATAATCGAAGTCTATATAAGTATGATTTGATATACTATTGATTTGGAAGAATTCGATTTGAAATAGAATCTTATATATAATGGACTTTATATAAGTATGATATTTGAAAGTGATTTCGAAAGGTTCTATATGATACATATTTTCGAAGTAAAGATATGGAAAGTACCATCTGCTTGATATCCGCCTTGTGGCCACATTGTGGATTCATTCTATCGATATTATTCTCTCTCTGATTTGGGTTTTTCGGATATGATACTCGAGTGTCCATCCAATTCCACGACGATCTCCATGGTCTTACGAGCGCGACTGCATAGCGCAACTGCCTGGCTGAGATGGCCTAGGGGTACAGATTATTTCCTGGGGGATCCAGGCGTAACCATTGTGTATCCTACAATCGATGTAGGTCGCATTAGTAGCCAAACTGCCTGGCTGAGATGGCCTAGGGGTACGGATTGTTTCCTGGGGGATCCAAGCATAACGATTGTGTATCCTGCATTCTACTAGTCGTCATGGCGTAACTCGCAGGGTTGAGAAAGATTACAGATACAGATTGTTTCCTTGGGGATCCAAGCGTAACCATTGTGTATCTGCGATCCATAGTTAGACAAATGGTTGGTTTGTTTGATTTGTTTGGATT
Organism: Allium cepa; assembly: GCA_030765085.1. Taxonomy (NCBI): domain Eukaryota; kingdom Viridiplantae; phylum Streptophyta; class Magnoliopsida; order Asparagales; family Amaryllidaceae; genus Allium; species Allium cepa. The sequence continues at coordinate 597,811,373 of CM060928.1, forward strand.
GTACTTTCCATATCTGTTTTTAAAAGGTTTTTCAAGTATTTTCACTGGGTTTTGAAACAAGGTACTAAGTACCTGGAGAAGTCTAGCTTTGTGCCTGATCAACGCATGGCCAGAGTCCGCAGGAACGAAAGTAAACTTATTACGACATCGAGTTGTAAAGGTATTTTGATAAAGTGTAGTATAAAGGATATTTTGATCATTTATTTTACTTTTCTAAATAATGTAAAATGTTTTAAATATTGTTTACTTCGAACTATCAAATTTGAATCAAATGACTATTTATCATATTATAAAATGTTTAAAATGTTGTAAATATAAAACTCTAAATTGAAATGTCTATGGTTTTAAAATAATGGTCCATCCTTGTCTTTCAACCTATTTTTTTTCCTTCTAGCTATTCCTACCTTTTTCCTCTTCGAGGGTCCTTTCTGTATTATGGAAAGAGTTGGTTCTTTGGCTTATCGTTTGGATTTTCCCAAGAAGCATTCTATAGTGCATGATGTATTCCACGTCTCACATAATCTCTTGTATCTTCTTGGCCTATCTTTTGTTCAGCCTTCTGCCCTTGATGGTTGGGATATTGAGCCCAATCTGACTGTCGAGAGGAAGCCACTTCGTATTGTCGACGGAGGTACAAAGCAACTCAAAAGGAAATCTGTTAATATGGTCAAAGTACAGTGGAGTACCGACGATCTAGATTGTACCTGGGAAACGGAGAAGAGAATTCATTCTTCGAATCCAAAATTGTTCGTTTCAGGTACTATTTTGTTTTTCTATCTTGTTTCTCTTTATTTTCCTTACCGTTCTTTTAGAGGACGAAATGATTTGAGTGGGGGAGAGTATAACAACCCTAGATTTTTGAATATAATTTAAATTTGTCTTTATTTTTTTTGAAATTATTTTATTTTAAATTTTTTTTATTTGTAAGATTTCATTTATACATATTTTTAAAGTGATAATAGAATTTTTTTTCAAAATTTATAGCATTTATTTCCTATTTTTAAAGGCTAGTTTCTATTTTCTGCTATTTTCTTCATTTAAATTTATCTTAATTAAAATTTATTTATTTATTTTTTTGAATGCATTTTTATTTTGTGTTCTTATCTTTATTTACAAATATATTTCAGGTACATAAAAATTTTCCAAAGTTTATTGAATTTGTTTTAAATTCTTAAAGAGTAATTTGCATTTTAAGCTATTTTCTTAATCTAAACTGTATTTAATTAAAATTTATTTATTTATTTTTTGCATTCATTTTTATTTCTGAGTTTTATCTTTATTTATCAGCGTTTTTCATACATTTAAAATTGCAAAAGAAATGGTGGGAATATGAAGAGTTTGTGACTTTTTATTTGCCTAAGTCTCTTTGTATTCTTGCCTTTTCAATTTCAACCATCTCTTGCTGTCTTTTTGGACGACCTATCTCATTTCTTTTTAGCCGCGTTTTTTTCATTTTCTTATGCAAAAGAAAACTCTTCTCAACCCTAAAAATCACGGCCAAAATCTAAGCAAAGAGGTTGGTAAATTTCTACTTCTTTTCATTGTTTTTCTACCTGTTCATATTGGATTTAATCTTGCTTTCTCAGTTTCTATGCTCAGGTTCTCCTTCCTCCTCCACCTTGGCCGCCTCCACCACCACCTGACCCAGCCACAACCTCCTCCAGTCCAGCCCAAGACCATACCGTGCACCCATGTGACCAGATTTACCAAGGAATATACACAAACTTCACATATATTTGCATAGTCGAGCACTATATTGCTTCCACCACTTCAAACTCCTCTTTGGCCGGCCATACAGCACCACCGCCAGCTTTTTCTGACCTGACACCCACTGCCATGTCATCCCTACCCCACCTGAAGATCTGGCCGTGCCTAGGTTAGCCTTGGTCGTGACCTTTTGTGGCTTGAATCCATGTGGTGTTGCCTTTGTGTTGTTGTTTCATGCACACAACTCTCCACTCCATCATCTCTTACATGCCTGGCCGACCGCTCATGAACCTAAACCTGATCAAAACAATGCCTTGGCCATGTATATTCGGATCTATAGCTGAGGCATAGGTGGTAGAAAGCAAGTGCAAAGCTTTGGTTTTGTTTTATGCATTAATTCCTAACATTGTTTTATTTTATTTGCGTTGAAAACTTATGTTATATATACTTGTTTTGTTTGAATGTATCCAAGGCGATTAACTTTGGCTCTCCACTCTCAAATCATATTCGTGTTGTCGTGCCTTTGAAGACTCTTTGTTGTGTGTTTATGTTGTCAGCTCCAGCTTATGTCAGTGAATTATTCTCACTAGACGGTTTATACCTATATGAATATTAAATTGATCACATGTCAATCTGTAAAATGCATCACCATATTTTATCTGCTATGTTATGATTATACGATGTTCACCCATGCTTAAACACTTATTATATCATATGTTACTGTTATTTCATGCTGTTCTGTTGTTTATATCAGTTTATCACACCGTAAATTCCCTTTAGATTTGAATCACTATGGGTTGAAATGATACATAGCCAAACGGAATTAGAATACGGGAACATCGTTATGGGCTGAAATGATACGCCTGAATAATTTTCAAATTATTTTATTTACTTGGGACTGTAGGTTTGAAATGATAAAACCCGGGTTTCTTTGTAAATTACGGGTTGAAATGATATATTTACCCGTATCACTTTACCTAGGGTAGAAAATGATATACAGACTCGTGGTTAAAATATATTTTTCTAAAATTTTAAAATATTTTAGAAATGTAAATATTATAAAATTTTGATTTAAACTTAATTAAAATGATTTTTGTAAAGTATTTTGATTTTTTTTGAGAATTTATAAGTGAAATAAGTTAATGATAAGGTGGAAATTTGAAATATAAGTTATTTTGGAAATTTTGATTTATTTATAAACGAAATTTAAAATTTAATACGAAAATATGATAAGTTTATAATATTTTGAATTAAATGAATTTAAAATGATTTTTTAATATATTAATGGACTTTGAATAAGTTAAAAATGTGAAATAAATGAATATTGAGTTAAATTTGAAATATAACTTAAATTGGAAAATTTTGAATTTGTTTAAAATTGAATTATGAAGTTAAGTAAATAAAATGAAATAAGTTATATTTTGAAATTTAAACTTAGGTGTTAAGTTAAAAATTTAATTTTATGAATTGAAATTTAATTTTGGAATTTAATAAGTGAATTATTATTAAATATTGATTTTTGAATGGAAATTTGACTTTATAAAATCATGAATTTAAGGAAAATTAAATGATGGTTATAAAAGTAAAAATACATGATTTTATAAGTTTGAAATGGTTTAAATAAAAATTTAATGGTTTGTGAAAGTACAGTGAATATTTGGAATTTAATTAACAGCATTTTGTAATGCTATTATTTCTAAAGTAAAAGATATTACAACATTTGTAAATGCTGTAGTTAATATAAATGAACTAAAGGGCTAAATTGAATTAAAGGCTATTATAGCACTTTGTAAGTGCTATAATTGCTGAATTTAGCTAAGGTTTTTATTTGAATTAATGTAACCCTATTACACTATTTTAAATGTTGCCTTTTGCTAAATTGAATTGTTTTAAAAGTAACTTTCCATAGCATTTTTTTCTAAATTGCTACGAAAGTTGAATTTTCATTGTTTTATTAAGTTTAAATGAATAAATGAACTTTAAAAGAGTTAGATTTTGGAAATTTAGTAATTTAACTATTAAATATAATCACTTCATTTTTATGATTTAAAATGAAGTAATTTGTTTTGAAATATAAGCTATTTTGAAATGTGTGTTGAAATGGTATTTTAAATAAATGAATGTGGTTTGGTAGATATGATATTTTGATATTTTGATATTTTGAAATGGATTTTTGAATGATATTGAATTTTGAAATGATATTTGATTTCGAAGTATAAAATACCATTTTGAAATTTTAACCACGGGATGTATCTAATTTATAGTTTAACTAATTCTTAAAGGATGGACGATCCCAGGCATCCTTTAAGTTATTGTGCATTTCTACTACAGTTCACTTGAGTTGGTTTACATTATATAAGTATATATGTCCTGACTCGAGTGTTTTGTGTTTTACCTTACGCTCGGGTCAGCCAGAGTATTTACAGCTTAGCTTTGGATTTCTTTTCTAGAGCTAGGAATCACTGGATATTCTGCTTGTCTAGTTATCTATTCCATTTCAGTTTTAGTTGTTCTATTTCAGCTCTGGTATTCATAAATTTCTTTGTGTTTGGAATTTCTATTGTATATGTTTTCAGACCGATACTATGTACAATGTTTTGAGAGTTTGTTATAGTAGCTTCATGAACTACTAAGGTATTTTAATTTCCGCTGTGAGTTATTCTGATATTTCTATGTCTGTGAATCTGTGATTGTATTTCATTTGCTCCAATTTTATTTACAATGCGGTATTTTGAGCAATTCAAGTCCGGCATGTATGGTTGCGAATGACTGAAAATATCGAGTTGTTACATTATCACTTGATTAACTAATCATTAATTCAATTACTTATAATTTAGTGATTATCTTTTAATTATAAATTAATGATCTTTTATTCAATTTAATAAATTAACCTTAATTAATCTTTGATTAATAAATTTTTCTTTAAGATATTATCCTTTAATCACCTTCATTAATCAATTCTTCCTTAATCATTTTCATCAAAAATTCATAAATATAATTACACAAAGTAATTATTTCTTAATTCCATTTAGTAATAACCTTTTAAAATGAATTGACGTAATCATAAAATTTAACTTAAACTCTTTAAGTACAATTAAAGATTAAAACACCTCGTCCTTTTTAATCATTTACCTAATCAAAATATTGATTTTATTTTCAAAAACAAAGGTTATATAAATAGAATAAAACTCTCTTAAAACTTAGTTTAAAATTAAAAGAATATTTTAAAACCTTTAATTAATTTCTAACTTAAATAAATCAAGTTTAATTGAAAAGCATTGATTATAAAATTATTCAAACTAAATTAAATCTAAGACTTTTAAAACTAATTATATCTTATACTTCAAATTCTACCATCATTTTCAGAAACCCGGGCCAAATCCCCTTTTTCTCGAGCAACTACACGAGCCAGAATATCGAAATCCCGAGCAACCATATTTTTTTATCTGCTTCGAGTCGCACAACAAAATATGCGAGCTCAACTCCGAGTCAAACCCGTCTTCCCCAAATCAATTGATCATCCAGATACATGAACGTACCACTGTAACGTGCACACCACCACGACCAACTACGATCGACTTCACTGGCGTCTATAAGTCGCCGACGACTCCGACCATTGACTCAGCATCCAGAAATGCGAGATCATCAGAGAATCGCAAACGAGCCGTCAATCCCCCTTCCTGGAATAACACAGTCAAATCAAATCAACATGCATCACCTATTCCAATCACCTAGAATCTCGTCCACCCAACTCGAGATGCATAACGACTTGATGCTTCGATCCCACTACCTCCGTGCTATTCCGGTTCACCATGACGATGCCATTTCCTCAATTCAAATAGTGACCGAAATAGGATCCTAAACCCTAAATTAACATCGACTATCTTCACCAGTGAACTAAAAAATTATTCACTAATTTCTAATGATCACAACGCTCAAGCAACCTCAACATCAAGCTTGATCCATGAATTGATGTTGAGCACCGGAAATTGATGATAATTCATTTACTATTCATCCCTAAAATCCAAATGATTTTCAAATCTAAAAATCGTGTAATGATTATCTAAATTCATAATCTTGTATTATGAATCGATTTGTAAAACCACAATATGAAATCAAAATCATTGATTTTTGACTCTAAATTTAGTTACAACTGTAAATTTCTGAATTTGAAATAATTGTTCAATAAATCCATCTGTATTTTCTCTAAACAAAAGATGATATCATATTACAATTATTTTCCTTTTCAGGATCATAGCTTAAACATTCATTTGGGTGGTAAGAATTTTTAAATAGGTTTGTAAACCCTGTAAACCAGGAATCAGAAATACATACTGACATGCACAACAATTTTATACACATATATCAACATATGTAGGAAGATTAACACAATATACCAGCATATTTAACTCATCAGACATCAAGACATAAAACAAGGTCAAATGATTTGTTCACCTGGGTAGGAACAGGGCAGAGAACAGGAACAAATTCCTTCGCTTGGAAATTTTGATGTTGACTTTTAAATTGAGTTGCATTGCTTCTTATTGCTGTTTAAACCAAGATGAGTTGCTTGCTTAGTTGAGTCAAGTTGAAGCTGAAGCTTGAATTTAATTTGCTGAGTTGTTTAATTTTCCTGTAACTGGGTTTTAATACTGAGATGCTTCAGTTTTGTTTTTTCCCCCTGATCTTTTGCACTAATTTTCCAGGTTTGCTTTTGTTTTTGATTTCATTTCCATATTTTGAAAACTTTGGTTGCTGATTATTGATGATTTGTTTAAACTGTTGATCTGATTGCTTTTGAAACAAGCTTTTTAGATTTTTGATTTAAAACTGTTTTTATTCATTTTTGAAAAAGTTTAAGAAATCTGATTTCTCTTACTTGTTCATATTTTTATAAATTGTAGAAAAAACGAAAAACCCTTTTCTTGCCACTTGTATTAACAAATAAAGATATGCTTACACTTGTTAATCTTGAATGAACACTTGTTAAAGCACATCATACTTAATTTACAAATGTCATCTAAAATAAAATTTATGTTTATATCCTTGCTCCAATTAAATTTTAAATTCAGTTTAAAACCCTTTTTTAATTGTATATTTATAATAGATCCCTTTTTACATTACCATATGTTTTAATGTTATATACAATCTATGTTTTCATTATTTTCAAATGATATTAGGCTTTATTAATTTAAAAAGGTAAATACATATTAAGACTTTATATTCATATATTTATTTTGTACTTATACAAATTTATAACAAATGAGTTTGAAATCAAATTATGTTATATCTACAATTCTAATCACATACATATATATTATTTTCCAAAATAGAAATTTTAAATCCAATTAATTTTATAAAAATATTAATTATTGAATTTCAATCTTAAAATCAAATTTCAAGTGATAATCCATTTATATAAATAATTAAGCATACATCTTGTTTAATTTTGAAAATCAAACACAATTCATATTAAGTGCCATTAATTTTCAAATTTGATCCCAAAGATTAAATTAATTACCAATTAAATTTGACTTAAAAGTCAGGATCGTTATAGATTCCCCCTCTTAAGAAAATTTCGTCCTCGAAATTTGAAAGTAGGGAGACAAAAAATAGATGAACACAAAAAGATAGAGAAATAGTTTTCCAGATCAAACTGAAAATCTATTCTGCATTTCGCTTACCAAATCAAAATATCATCAATAGATACAAGAACGAGTTCATTTAACACTTCACAAGATACTCGGGTCATTCGTCCTACGAGATATGCAGGGGCACTGGTTAGTTCGAAGAGGATAACTATCCAATCGTAGAACATATCTGGACCCCAAAGAACAGACAGATATATGGATACAATCCCAAAACTTTATAGTTTAGAAACCAAAGTATTCCTATCAACCATAACAACCAAAGTAAACAATTCATCCAAACAAACAATTCTGACCCATTTGGAGTTTATGTCCCATATCAACTTATCCTTTGATTTAACCAAAAATAATGATTTACTACCAATGCTTCTCCCTTAAGCTGCCACGAAGCCATCAAAGAATTGAAAATCGGATGATGATCAAAGAGGATTGACAGAGAAAGATTGTTTCCGTTGTTGTTATAGGGCATTGACCAAATAAAGTGGTACTTCCCTATCCCCTATCGCGTCCTCTTCTTACACTCATATTTTCTATCGGTGAATAGTAAGAGAATTTACTGAGGCATACGAACGGATATCTTAGGGAATACTCATTCTAGGGTATACTTCACCCTATCTCTAATGAGTTACCTAATGTGTTATACTCCTGAGCTAAAGTTTCAACCTTCTGCTCTGATACCAAATGTAACGACCTAGATTTTTCACATTCGAAAATCGACATCCATACTTCACATCGTACTCAAATGCCGCAGATTCGACCGTTCAAATCTGGATCGCCGGAGCTTATAACACATTAAGTACAACAACACAGCAGAAGAAAAGAATGAGTATCATATACAACCCCAATGATACAATATCCAAATATACAACAATAATCAAAATCAGAGATACAATGAAATGCTACAGAGGAAACACCAATGAACCAGCAGCAGAAACAACTAGAACTTGAAACTCCAGAAGAAACACTAATATCAGCAATCTCCATAGATAGCTCGAACCACCATCAAGTCGTACCAAGCTAAGCAAGGTCAGCTGTCCTCACTAAAGACTTCAATATCCAAAGTCTACAAAGAATTCCAAAGAGAAAGCTGAAAGCTACTGAATCGATATCTACTATCTGAAAAACCCAACTCTAGACTGCCTGTGTGGAAAATTGTGGCCACCCAGAGTTTAGGAAGGAAACAATAAACTCCAGGTCAGTCATGGGACTGGTATGAGCAAACAAAAACAGTTTTATCTTTAAAACAACAACAAAGAATTTTAAAACATTGAAATCCGCAATTCTTTTTGGAAAATGAAACTGCCATAGGCCTCCCGCCACACACACAATGCAAGCGCATACTTGGAGGAAATTTCTCCTTATGACAGTAAAAAATGCTTGATACGCGAAAACCATTTGATATTATTATTAGTGCATAGTGCAGAAAACCTTTCGAAAGTATAATATTAATCTTAGTCAGCATAGACACTTCGTACTATGCCTACGATAGCTACCACGTTAAATGGAAGGTTATACAACTAAAACCGTACAAGACGCATATTGGTTGATTGGATTTCCAACAAATGGTCAGGCTAAAGAACTTCCTTGCCGAAATGGGAACGCCTCTAGAAGGACACTCCCGATAACCTAACCGGATCTGTGCTAACACAAGGCCGACGCTACCTCACGCTTTAACCAAGCTATAACATAGGTAACTAACACACAAGTATGCCAACCCGGGTCACTACCGACCTTTATCCGAGGCCTCGATACCAATAACCACAAAGTAATAAATTTGCAGTAACCATATAGGTTAATTATCTGGGATCCATACCATGATATCACCTTTTATCCAGAAGGAAATGGACATACCCTAGGGGCACGACCCCTAGAAGCCTTGCTGCAATATTCCTGTTTCGACCATTTCCGGGGTGTGAGGTCCTGATGCAGTCTCGTCCACAAAGCTACGCTTTTTCACAAAGCCATGCTTCGATCAACAAATGATCAGCAGCACTTCGTATGCCACATTACCAAATTGGGAATGTATCACTAGTAACCATCAACTACACAACCTCTGAGCTCGTACGTCTCAGAGAAGGGTGTTAAGCTAAGAGAATAAATCTCCGTCACCAAACAGAAATGTATTTGATAGAAACCAGCTTTACATCTCAAAGTTTAATGTCAGACACACATCCATACAAGTCTGTTCCGGATTCGAACAGAACCGAAGGCACTTAACAAAGAAGCCCTTGCAAATTCAGATAATCCCTAATCACATCCAGATTCCCCATCACAAAGGGTGATCAAATCTCTGTACTGGGGATCAGCCTGTGTAGAGACATTCGGCGAGTTATCCTTTCGCTTTCGAAAATATCTGGTCTTCACCGCCGGTCTTCAAATGCTATCTATAACGCCGTATCATTATTCGGAATGGGTTATATGACACAAAGGTCCTCTCCGGCTAAATCGAATAACGAGTGTAATATTTAAAAACATATGTGTAACAACCCTGGTTTTGGAGATTACTGTAAATATTAAATTATAACGGCAGTTATAATTTAATATTGTGAACTAAAAACAAGATTTGGAGATTTTAAATTGCTTATTTGGAATAAACAATGAATTTTTGGGAAAAAATATGTGAAAATAAAGTTTGAAAGCTTTATTTTGTTTGTCTGGGTTAATAATGAGTGGAAAATAATTTGTATTTAGAGAAATTGCAATAATTTTATTAACTATTGCCAATTACTTCTTTTACTAATTTTTAAAGGAAGTATTTGATTTTAAAGGTTGTTTATTAAATAAAAGGTGGAAATTGGTTTAAAAATAAGTTTTGGCTGTAAATAATGTTTTCAAATGGTTTGAAATATTTTTACAAGTGTTAAAATAATTTTTGTGGAATTTTAGGAGTTAAAAACATTGTTTTATTCCTTTATTTGAGTAAACAGTGCATTTTGTTAAATAAAGGAATTTAATAATAACAGTTATTTTAAAAATAAAAAATTAATCTTTTTATATGATAGAAAATGTTTTATTTTGTATGTATACAAGTTTTCATATTTTTCTTATGTGTAAATACAGAGAAAATACATTTTGTATGTTGTATATGTACATAAGTTCATATGTTAGTTAATCATTTAGCCTAATTTATTTTCTCTAATTCCAATTTGGGCCCAAAGCCCATTAGTTTAATAAAACCAGAAATTAAGAAGTGAGAAACATTACCAGTGCGTATTCATCTTCTCCAAATAGCCAGAAATCAGAAACAGTAAATAAAAAACAAACTCCACCAATTTTTAAAATCTAAAGCTCTTAATCTCCAATTTTCTTCAACAAGTTGCTATTTTAATCAGTCTAAAGGAAAATACAACAGGTAGTCGCTTCCAAAACACAATCTTTTCATCAAAAATCTTAATTTGTGAAATGAATTGTCTTTTAATGCCTTTTCTTCCTTTTGCATGCATTTACTTCTCACTTTCACAGGTTCTTGAAGCCAAAACATGCAAAAAGCTTCCGTCTTTCAACTCAAATCCAAGTCTATCCATTGTATCAGCAAGGCGAGTTCCTAAAACTCACAAATGCTAGCGGAGCTAAGCTTAAATCGCCCAAAAGTATGAAATCTGCTGTTGTACAAAATTTTCTATAGTTGATTTTGCTTGTTCATAATCTAGTTTCTGTTGCTACTTTGAACCCTTGTAACTTTTGATTCCGGCAACGAAATGCTGCCGGATTTCTTGAATTAGTAGCTTGCATGTTGAAATTAATTTATGAAAAGTTTGGTTAAAAAATATTTTCATTTGAGTGTTCAAACCGTTATTGCAAAATCAACGAAATACAGTTTTTCTGCCTGTAGAAACCGTGTTTTGTTGCTGCAAACATGGCCTGAGTCCATGTTTGCGATGTCATAACTCTTTCATTTCTTATTGAAATTTCATGATTCTTTTTTTGTTTTAAATATAGAGTTTCTACTATACGAATATCGAATTTCAGGTCATGTAGACTAAGACAGCTTATAGAAATATGATGCTAAACATTGACCTAGACCATGTTTTTGCCCAGAATTTTATGGTGAAAACACTGTCTGGGTTCATCTTTGCGACATCATAAATTTCTCCTATTTTATCCAAATTGCATGATTATTTTTTTATTTTAAAGGGGAAGTTTTCTACTACATGCATATCAATTTTGAGCTCAATCTGATGTTATTTGATCCTCTTTTTTATGCCTGGAATTTGAACCCAGAGTGGATTTTTAAGCTTGGGCACATCCTTGTAGAACTGTTACACACATGGTCTGAGTCCATGTCTGTGACAGCATAACTTCTCCATTTTCTTTTGGAATTCATTGATTCTTTTTCGTTTAAAAGTTTAACTTTTCTACTCCATGCACACTAATTTTCAGTTGAATCCAAGATCACTCGGCCACCTATTTTATGACCGAAAGTTGAACCCAGAGAAGATTTCAGACATGGGTACTATTTTGCCCAAGTGTTTTTATGTTCATTTTCCGTTCGATTTTTGACTTTTACTTCAGTTTTTGTGATATTTCTGAAGTATTTTGAGGGCTATGATGCCTATCAATAGGTTAGCCCAGTTTTAATGAATTTGGAATTCAAATTTTAAAATATTTGAATTTAATTTGAATTTCAATTTGAGTGGAATTTTGCGTGTTTTTGGTCGTTTTCGAGCACAGTTTTCTCCAATTCTTTTTGAAATGACTTTTAATAATTTACGAGATTTAAAAATTAATTATTTATATAATATTTTAAAGTATTTTCAAGCATAAAATCTATTTATTCTTTATAATAAGGGAAATTTTCAAATATGGTTTCCAAATGGTTTTCGAAATCGGTTTTCAAAGCTTGTTTTCAAGGTAAATTATTTTCTCTAAAAATTACACGTTTTTGCACTATTGAGCGAATGGGAAGGAGAGTTAAACGATTGGGTAAAATGCATAGTATGCGATACGTGCGTTTATCCTTTCGGTTAATTCCTAACTTGTCTATTTGATCGTTTTGGCCTACGGGTCTAGTTTATTGATGATATGAGGTGAACCTTTTACAGGTTTGAGTGTGAAATTTACTAGCGGTTAGCGAAATCGTTTAGTGAGAACGTGTGGTATGAGACACACGTTAACACTTTTCGGGTTCCTTTCCGAGAGTTTGTGACACATTTGCCTGTTGGCGTGGCGGTACTGGACCTTCGGGTCATTTGCCATTGCGGCGTATTTGTCTTCAGACGTTTGCCATTGCGGCATATTTGCCTTTGCTGCGTATTTGTCTTTTGACGTTTGCCTTTGGGCGAGGTACCTATTATGTGAAATAGTACTCGGCAAAAATAACACGTGCAAAACCTTTTTGAGATGATTTTTACCCTTGTATGTCGTCATTTTAGAATAGGTCCTTTGAACCATTCGGTGGCGATTACTTGGGGATTTTTGGACTCTTGGGAGTTCTTTTGAGATATTCATTGCCTACACTGGTGTGTTGAGATTTTCCTTTTGGCGTATTTATATATGTTGAGTTTATCTATTGGCGCTATTTATGAGATTTTCCTTTTGGCGTTGTATGAGATTTTTATCTCTTTGTTGACATTTGCCGTATGGCTTATGTCGAGATGGCTTTTGCTTATGTTTTCCTTGGAGTTGCCGATATAGCGAATTTGGCAATTACTCTTTTAGGAGTTTACATTTTACTATTCCCTAAACCATTCTTATTGATTTATGTTTGCCGATGATATGAGGCATGCTACATTTTAGCGATTCATGAAATTTCTCGTCTCCTTTGTGTTTTATGCTTATTGAAGCAATAGTGTTCTATCACCTAGTGTAACCATATATGCCATACATGTTGTGTAACCTCCATATTACTATGGTTAGCTTTCTTATGGTTTCTTCTTGTTTAAGAAGAATATCACTATGCTCTAATGCTCTATTATTCTACTATCATCTTTTACTGATTCATTTAGCTAGACTGACACATGTATTTTATACTCGGTTTAGACCGAGGTTTTTCAGGTTAGGTACTTTTGAACTTAGCCTCTTTTGCTTCTGCATCGACTATTTTGCTAGCTCTTTTTGTTATAGCCTTTTGTGTAGTCCTTTTTGGTTTGCTACTCTGATATGTATATTCTTTTGACTCGTGTTTGTATTATGGTCTTTATACCACATATGTGATGTATCATTTTGTATACTTTGTGATGTATCTGTGTATGTGTGTATCTATGGGATTATCTGATGTTCTGTGATGTGTTTTACATTTGAGTTGTATTTTGTTCTGATAGATCCTATAGCCACCTATGGCTTTGTATTAAGTATTTATTGGATATGTCGATCCACTTGAATCAGAAAAAAATATGGCATTGTCGACGTATTCAATAGATATTTAAGACAAGGCTATAGATGGTCGCTCCTATCCAGCCATATTCTCTGCATTAGCAGACAATATTACCCAGTAATGCTTTTTGTTAACGTAGGTCTCGGGGTGGGGCATTACAGCTTGGTATCAGAGCTGAGTTTAGAACAAAATATGATAAACACAGAACAGAAACACATATTACGGTACATTAAAGTGTAATACAAATGTTACGAGTCCCTGAATCATCATTCTTTTGTTCTTTTCCTGTCCTTTGGGGTAGATACAATTTTGGGAATATGTATAGGAACGCATTTTAATTCCGTAGTATTCCATATTTGAATTAATGATATTTACCATGTGAATATTCTTTATCTTATCTTAACTTTCAGCTCATGGCTGGAAGAGGTAGAGGACGACGCTCAGATGCTGGGTAATCCAACGGCTCGCATCCAGACGGCATTTATATGTCTGCCGATCAGTTTATGGAGTTATTTAGGAGCACCCAGCCTCCAGCTCCTACTCCAGCTTCTCCTTCGTGCAAGTCTCCTTTCGTGCGCATGTGCAGTGACTTTGCACATCTTGGAGGCAAGCCATTCAAAGGCTTCGAGTTTGTTTTGGAGGTTCAGGCTTGGATTCATTCTTACGAGCGGATATTTTCTCGCATGGATCTTTCGGATTATCACAGGGTTCTTGTAGCATCCAGAAAATGTTACACGAGCGTGCTCTTGATTGGTATCAGCTATTCACTACCGAGCTCGATGAGTCTACTATTACATGGACTCGGTTTCGGGAATGGTTCGAGCTTAAATTCATTCCTGAGTTTAAGAAAGCATCTCTTGCCCGTCACTTCCTTGAGCTAAAGCAAGGAAAATCTTCTGTTTCCTATTATGTGTCATCTTTCGAGGCTCTTTCTAAGTATGGCCTTGAGTATATTATCACCCCGTACAAGAAGAACCTCAAGTTTGTTTCCGGCCTTAAGAAGTATTTGAAGAAATCTTTGATGTTGCAGCTTAAGCTTTCCTTTGAGGAGCTAGTTGACTCGGTGCTTCTTCTTGAAACCGTCGAGACGGAGATCGATAGTGTTGATGATGTTGAGGTTCGCAAGAACCCCAACAAGAAGAGGTTTCCTTTTAAGAAATTCAAGTTCTTTCCATCCAAGAAGAAGAAGCCAGATGGTTCTACTTCTCAACCTCAGTCTCGGCTTCATTCTCAACCTCAGTCTATTGAAGCACCTCTCTCCCGCAAGGGATGTTTCAATTATGGTTTGGCCGACCATATGATTCGGGAGTGTCCTAAGCCTCTCTTTTGTCGATATTGCAAGAAAGAGGGCTATCGTATTTTCACTTGTCCTATTGCTCCGAATAATGCCAAATCTGGCAAGCTGAATGTAACAGATGCTTCTGGAGGTTCTTCTTGGTGCAAAGTTACTTCACCTTCTATTCTTGATGGTTCATTATTGTTTCGTGATCGTTCTATTCAAGTCCTATTTGATACGGGTGCGTCGCATTCATTCGTATCGAAGAAGCTCGTCGATGATTTGTCTTTAGATGTTTCTTGTATGGGTACTTCATTGAGGCATGTGAATACCATCGGGGGATCCGCAACCCTTAGCATGCTTTGTGATGATGTTGAGATTGTTTTATGTGGCTTTTCTTTTCATGCGAATCTGCATGTTATTTCTTATTTGGGATTTGATATAATTTTGGGTATGGACTGGCTAGTGCGATACGATGCCAGGATTATTTGTTCTGAAAGAATTTTATATCTTCAACATCCAGATTCGTCTACTCAGCTATCACTTGTTCTTCGAAATGTGGATAATTCCGAAATGGCTCTATATTCTCTAGACTCACGAGATGATGATGATATATCTCGTATTCCTATTGTATGTGACTTCTCTAATGTATTTGAGCATGTTTCGGGTTTGCCACCCAAGCGGGCGATTGAGTTCCACATTGATCTCATTCCAGGTGCGCAGCCAGTTAGTCGTCCTCCCACGATGATGTCTACAAAAGAAAATGAGGAACTCAAGAAGCAGCTTTTAGATCTTGAGTCCAAGCAGTTGATTCGGTCTAGTTCTTCACCGTGGGGTGCCGCGGTCGTCTTCGTGAAGAAGTCTGATGGAACTCTTAGGCTCTGCATCGGCTATCGCAAGCTTAACGAGTTGACCATCAAGAATAGATATCCATTACCTAGGATCGATGATATGTTCGATCAATTGAGTGGCGCTAAGGTCTTCTCTCAACTCGACCTTGCCACTGGTTTTCATCACCTTCGAGTCACGGAAGATAGCATGCCTCTTACTGCTTTCCGCACTCGATATGGATCTTACGAGTGGCTCATTATGCCGTTCGGTTTGACAAATGCTCCTGCTTTCTTTTTCGATCTTACGAATCGAGTATTTCGAGAATATCTCGATAAGTTCGTCCTTGTGTTCATCGATGACATCCTTCTTTATTCGAAGTCTGAAGCGGAGCATGCTTGAGTACTCTTCGTCACCATCAGCTTAAAGTTAAATTCTCCAAGTGCCATTTTTGGGAGAATAAGGTGATGTTCTTAGGCCACGTTATTTCTTTTGAAGGCATTTATGTCGATCCTTCGAAGAACGAATCCATCCAGAATTGAAAGAGGCCTGAGAATGTACATGAGATTCGTAGTTTCCTTGGATTGGCATGTTATTACCACCGGTTCATTAACGATTTCTCCTGTATTGTGCTTCCTCTCACCAGCCTTACTCGTAAAGGCTCGATTTATTTGGTCCGACAAGTGCGAAGCTTCTTTTCAACAGTTGAAGGAGCTTCTCACTAATGCTCCTATTCTAATGGTTCCTGAAGGGAATCAAGATCTTGTTGTCTACACCGATGCTAGTAGACGTGGCCTCGATGCCATGCTTATGCAGAAGGATCAGGTAGTTGCTTATGCTTCTAGGAAACTACGACCGAATGAAGTACGCTATGCCACTCACCTCGAGTTAGCCGCCATTGTCTTCGCCTTGAAGATTTGGCGCCATTGTTTATTTGGGGAGCACTTCATTCTCTATACCGATCACAAGTCCTTGAAATATCTATTCACGCAGAAGGAGCTCAATATGAGGCAACAACGTTGGCTCGAGTTCCTTGCTTCCTATGACTTCGATATCCAGTATACCCTTGGTAAGGGTGATCATGTTGCTGATGCGCTTAGTTGCAAATATTCGGCTGTTGTTTCTATGATGCTAGCCGAGTGGGATGTTCTAGGGACCTTATCTCTTTTTGATATTCGTGATCGAGCTCCATCTTTTGATTCTCCTATCTTATTATTTAGTTTGGAAGCTCGACCCAGTTTATTGGATTGTATTTTCGATGCTCAGCAGTATGATCCCGATCTTGTGCACCTTATTCAGATTTGTGAGTCTGAGTCCCATCACGAGGAGTTGAGGGATTTCAGCATTGATTCTCATGGGTGTCTTCGTTAGAAGAACCATCTTGTTGTGCCTTCTGATTCTACACTTAGGCATGACATTCTCGATGTCTATCATTGTTCTAAGTATACCATTCATCCTAGAAGTAGTAAGATGTATGTCGATATGCATCGCCTTTATTATTGGGAAGGCATTAAGCGCGATGTGGCGAGTTATGTGAGTAATTGCATGACTAGTCAATGTATCAAAGCCGAAGATCCGTGCCCTTCTGGTCTCCTTCATCCTCTAGAGATTCCATTGTGGAAATGAGATCAAATTTCGATGGATTTCACTGATGGCCTATCTCATTCGAGATCGGGCCATTCTAGCATTTGGGTTATTGTTGATCGCCTCAACAAATCAGCTCATTTCATTCCTATTAAGTCTAATAGGAGTGCTTCTCATTTGGCCAAGTTATATGTCAAGGACATCGTGAGACTTCACGGTGTTCCTGATTCGATTGTTTGTGACCGCGATCCGCTATTCACGAGTCATTTCTGGCACAGTCTTCAGCAAGCTTTGGGAACAAAGCTTAATTTCAACACAACATATCATCCGCAGTCTGATGGACAGACTGAACCGGTGAATCATATCGTCGAGGATCTTCTCCGTGCTTGCATTCTAAATTTCGGTGGTAGTTGGGAGGATCACCTACCTCTTGTGGAATTCTCCTATAATAATAGTTTTCAGTCCAGTATCGGTATGGCCCCTTTCGAAGCCTTATATGGAAGGCCGTGTCGATCACCTTCTTGTTTGTTAGAATCTGGTGAGAAGCTTATTCTTGTCCCCGATTATGTTCATGATTCTTCTGAGAAGATTGATCTTATTCGTCAGAGAATGAAAGAGGCACAGAACTGCCAGAAATCCTACGCGGACAACCGTAGGAAGCCTCTCGAGTTCTCGGTTGTGATCTTGTCTTTATTCGTGTTTCTCCTCTAAAATGGTTTATGCGCTTCAGTACGACTGGGAAATTGGCTCCTCGCTTTATAGGACCATTCCCTATTACTGAACGTATTGGCCCTGTGGCTTATAGAGTTTCACTTCCAGTTCATTTATCTGGCATTCATGATGTATTTCACGTCTCTCAGCTTTGGAAGTGTCTTCGAGAGTTGGATTCTATTGTTGATTCTACTGATTTGCAAGAGCTTGAGATCTCACCGGACCTATCTATTGTGCAGCAGCCTATTTGAATACTTGCTTCGGAGGTGAGACGCCTTCGAAACAAAGGATGTGCCACTCGTTAAAGTTCAATGGTCCGCTAATCCGAATGGCCACACTTGGAAAACCAGAGAGTTTATCCAGCGATCCTACCCTGGTTTTCTTTCTTCGCATAGCGATGGTGAGAATCTTTTTATCTCAAGCTTATTTTTTTTGGGTGATGAATTAAGTGTGTTGAATACAAATTCTTCTCTAGAAATTACGAGGACGCAATTTTGTTAAGGGGAGGAGTCTGTAACAACTTTGTTTTTGGAGATTAGGTATAAATATTAAATTATAACGGTAGTTATGATTTAATATTGTGAACTAAAAATAAGATTTGGAAATTTTAAATTGCTTATTTGGAATAAACAATGAATTTTTGGGAAATAAAATGTGAATGAAAATAAAGTTTAAAAGCTTTATTTTGTTTGTCTGGGTTAAAAATGAGTGGAAAATAATTTTTTTTAGAGAAATTGCTATAATTTTATTAATTATTGCCAATTATTTCTTTTAATAATTTTTAAAGGAAGTATTGATTTTTGTAGGTTGTTTATTGAAATAAAAGGTGGAAATTAGGTTAAAAATAAGTTTTGGCTATAAATAATGTTTTCAAATGGTTTGAAATATTTTTACAAGTGTTAAAATAAGTTTTGTTGAATTTTAGGAGTTAAAACATTGTTTTATTCCTTTATTTGAGTAAATAGTACATTTTGTTAAATAAAGGAATTTAATAATAATAATTATTTTAAAAATAAAAATTAATCTTTTTATATGATAGAAATTGTTTTATTTTGTACGTATACAAGTTTCCATATTTTTCTTATGTGTAAATATGGAGAAAATGCATTTTGTATGTTGTATATGTACATAAGTTCATATGTTAGTTAATCATTTAGCCTAATTTATTTTCTCTAATTCCAATTTGGGCCCAAATCCCATTAGCTCACTAAAACCACAAATTAAGAAGTGAGAAACATTACCTGTAGTGCTTCATCTTCTCCAAATAGCCAGAAACCAGAAACAGTAAACAAGAAACAAGCTCCCCCAATTTTTCAAATCTAAAGCTTTTAATCTCCAATTTTCTTCAACAAGTTGCTATTTTAATCAATCTAAAGGAAAATACAACAGGTAATCGCTTCAAAACACAATCTTTTCATCAAAAAGCTTAATTTGTGAAATGAATTGTCTTTTAATGGCTTGTCTTTTTTTGCATGCATCTACTTCTCACTTTTACAGGTTCTTGAAGCCAAAACATGCAAAAAGCTTCCGTCTTTCAACTCAAATCCAAGTCTATCCATTTTATCAGCAAGGTGAGTTCCTAAAACTCACAAATGCTAGCTGAGCAAAGCTTAAATTGCTCGAGAATATGAAATCTGCTGCTGTACAAAATTTTCTATAGTTGATTTTGCTTGTTCATAATCTAGTTTCTGTTGCTATTTTGAACCCTTGTAACTTTTGATTTCAGCAACGAAATGCTGTCGGATTTCTTGCATTTGGTAGCTTATATATTGAGCTTCATTCTACACAGTTTGGTTAAAAAATATTTTCATTTGAGTGTTCAAACCGTTGTTGCAAAATCAACAAAATACAGTTTTTCTGCCTGTTGAAACCGTGTTTTGTTGCTGCAAACATGGCCTGAGTCCATGTTTGTGATGTCATAACTCTTTCATTTCTTATTGAAATTTCGTGATTCTTTTTTTGTTTCAAAGATAGAGTTTTCTACTATATGTATACAAAATTTCAGGTCACGTAGAATAAGATAGCTTATAGAAATATCCTGCTAAACATTGACTTGGACCATGTTTTTGTCCAGAATTTTACAGTGAAAACATTGTCTAGGTTCATCTTTGAGGCATCATAGCGTTCTCCTATTTTATCCAAATTGCATGATTCTTTTTTTTTGAAATATGAAGCTTTCTACTACGCGAAAACCAATTTTGAGCTCAATCCGATGTTATTTGGTCCTCTGTTTAATGCTTGGAAGTAAAACCCAGAGTGGATTTTTAAGCTTGGCCACATCCTTGTTGAACTGTTACACACATGGTCTGAGTCCATGTTTGTGACAGCATAACTTTTCCATTTTATTTTGGAATTCATTGATCCTTTTTTTGTTTGAAAGATGAACTTTTCTACTTTATCACACTAATTTTCAGTTGAATCAAAGATCGTTCAGCCACCTGTTTTATGTCCTAAAGTTGAACCCAGAGAAGATTTCAGACCTGCGTATTATTTTGCCCAAGTGTTTTTATGTTCATTTTTCGTATGATTTTTGACTTTTACTTCAGTTTTTGTGATACTTCCAAAGTAATTTGAGGGCTATGATGCCTATCATTAGGTTATCCAAGTTTTAATGAATTTGGAATTCAAAATTTGAATTATTTGAATATAATTTGAATTTAAATTTAAATTTCGGCTGGAGTGGAATTTTGCTTGTTTTTGGTCGTTTTCGAGCACGGTTTTCTCCAATTCTTTTTGAAATGATTTTTAAAAACTTATGGGATTTAAAAATAATTATTATATAATATTTTAAAGTATTTTCAAGTATAAAACCTATTTATTCTTTATAATAAGTGAAATTTTCAAATATGGTTTCCAAATGGTTTTCGAAATCGGTTTTCAAAGCTTATTTTCAAGGTAAATTATTTTCTCTAAAAATTACACATTTTTGCACCGTCGAGCGAATGAGAAGGAGAGTTAAACGATTGTGTAAAACGCGTAGTATGGGATACGTGCGTTTATCCTTTCGGTTAATTCCTAACTTGTCTGTTTGATCGTTTTGGCCTACGGGTCTAGTTTATTGATGATATGAGGTGAACCTTTTACTGGTTTGAGTGTGTAATTTACTAGCGGTTAGCGAAACCGTTTAGTGCGAACGGGTGGTATGGGACACACGTTAACACTTTTCGGGTTCCTTTCCGAGAGTTTGTGACACATTTGCCTGTTGGCGTACCAGAACTGGACCTTCGGGTCATTTGCCATTGCGGCGTATTTGTCTACGGACGTTTGGAATTGCGGCGTATTTGTCTTCGGACGTTTTCCATTGCAGCGTATTTGCCATTGCGGCGTATTTGTCTTTTGACGTTTTCCTTTGGGCGAGATACCTATTATGTGAAACAGTACTCGGCAAAAATAGCACGTGCAAAACCTTTTTGAGATGATTTTTACCCTTGTACGTTTTCATTTTGGAATAGGTCCTTCGAACCATTCGGTGGCGATTACTTGGGGATTTTTGGACTCTTGGGAGTTCTTTTGAAATTTGAATTGCCTACACTGGCGTGTTGAGATTTGCTTTTTGGCGTATTTATATATATTGATATTTCCTATTGGCTCTATTTATGAGATTTTCCTTTTGGCGTTGTATGAGATTTTTATCTCTTTGTTGACATTTGCCTAATGGCTTATGTCGAGATGGCTTTTGCTTATGTTTTCCTTGGGGTTTCCAATATGGCGGGTTTGGGAATTACTGTTTTAGGAGTTTACATTTTACTATTTCCTAAACCATTCTTATTGATTTATGATTGCCGATAATATGAGGCATGCTACATTTTAGCGATTCACGAGATTTCTCATCTCCTTTGTGTTTTATGCTTATTGAAGCAATAGTGTTCTATCACCTAGTGTAACCATATATGCCATACATGTTGTGTAACCTCCATATGACTATGGTTAGCTTTCTTATGCTTTCTTCTTGTTTAAGAAGAATATCACTATGCTCTTATGCTCTATTATTCTACTATCACCTTTTATTGATTCGTTTAGCTAGACTGGCTCGTGTATTTTATACTCGGGTCAGACCGAGGTATTTCAGGTTAAGTACCTTTGGACTTAGCATATTCTGCTTCTGCATGGACTATTCTTCTAGCTCTTTTTGATATAGATTTTTGCGTAATCCTTTTTCGTTTGCTACTCTGATATGTATATTCTTTTGACTCGTTTTTATGTTGTGGCCGTCATACCACATATGTGATGTATCATTTTGTATACTTTGTGATATATCTGTGTATGTGTGGATCTATGGGATTATCTATTGTTCTTTGATGTGTTTTACATTTGAGTTGTTGTATTTTGTTCTGATAGATCCTATAACCACCTATGGCTTTATATTAAGTATTTATTGGATATGTCGATCCACTTGAATCGAAAAAAAATATAGCATTGTCGACGTATTCAATAGATATTGAAGACAATGATATAAATGGTCGCCCTATCCACCCATATTCTCTGCATTAGCAGACAGTATTACCCAGTAATGCTCTTTGTTATTGTGGGTCTCGAGGTGGGGCATTACAATATGGATATATGAGATCTCAGTTAAGTCACAACTTATTACCCAATTTTTTTTTTCAAATGGTTAAACAAGTTACCATTTACAAATCTTTTTGAACAAAAGATTCACTTCACAAAGTTCACAAAGTTTACCAATCTTTCACAAAGATTCATTAATATTTTTCCAATTCAAATCTTTTATATAAAAGATACGCTTTTCAGATCCCTTTTCAATTTGGAAACAAACTTCACCAATCTTTGATAAAGCTTCCTTTGTAGCCCTTTCCAAAACAATTTTGCTTTCAAATTGGATTAACTCATCCAATCTTTAAATCAAAGATTCAATTCATAGCTTTCAAAGCTATTTCCACAAAACAATTCCATTCCAAATCTTTTATATAAAAGATACACCATTTAGATTCCTCTTCGATTTCAAAACATAGCTTAATTATTTTTCACAAAGGTTCATTCATAGTTTCCCAAACTATTTACGATTTAATTTTTTTTAAGTAAAAGATCCATTTCAGTTCAATAACAAGATTTACCAAAATTTTAAGATAGCTCCATTTCAAATTTGAAATCTTTTCAACACAAATTGGAAATCCTTTCTTTACATAAAGGCTATCTTATTTGAAAACAAATAGTTTTTGTTTTCGAAAAAATTCGATTTTATTTATACAAGTTAAAGTCCTTGGGTTAAATTCAAATTCCAAAACAATACTTTTAAAATGGTATAAAAACACATTATTAATTATATAACCCTTTTAAACCACAATTTTCAAACATGGAATTCAATTTCAAAACTTGAATTCAAATTCAAATCAAATTATTTAAATTTCGTAATCTTATCAAGTTATTCAAAATAACTTTTATCTTCAAACTCCTTTTCAAAAGCTTTTCACATTTAACCCAATTCCATTTCCAAACCATTTGGATCCCAAATTCAATTTTTAAAACCATTTAAAACATTTGTGACTTAACCAAATGCCTCGTGCAATCCATATTTGTGTGTGTATAGTGTGGTCTATGGGTTTTACACACAATATTGCAACAACATCAATCAGCACAGATTCAAATACAGCAATATATTTGATAAGCTGTAAAAACTATAATGCTTATCTTTCATTCACATATCACAGATCACAGATAAATAATAAAATTCATTGCAGATAAATAAGTTACATCATAGCTGAATAAATTACATTACATAACAGTTCACAGCATAAATCATAATAATTCATATCGCAAAGCATCACATATTAGGGATATCAAACAATTCAACATTCCACAAGTAAGGTTAATTAATTTCTGATTAACGTAAATCAGTTAATTACTAATCCTGGTTAATTAATGTTAATTAATTACAATCCATTTTAATTAATTAACCTTTAATAATAAATAAATTAACCTTTAATTATTAATTAATCAACCATAACAAATAAATCAACTTTTAATCATTAAATAATTAACCTTTAATTATCTAATTATCCTTTAATTAATTATCTGTGATTATCCCTAATCACTTAAATAAATCACAAATTAATTATCACTTGATTAACTAATCATTAATTCAATTATTTATAATTAAGTAACTATCTAATAATTATAAATTAATGATCTTTTATTCAATTTAATTAATTAACCTTAATTAATCTTTGATTAAGTAATTTTTCTTTAAAATAATTATCCTTTAATAACCTTCATTAATTAATTCTTCATTAATCATTTTCATCAAAAATTCATAAATATAATTACACAAAGTAATTATTTCTTAATTTCATTTAGTAATAACCTTTAAAATGAATTAAATACAATCATAATTTTTAAATTAAACTCTTTAAGTTCAATTAAGATTAAAACACCTCGTCCTTTTTAATCATTTACTTAATCAAAACATTAACTTTATTTTCAAAAACAAAGGTTATATAAATAGAATAAAACTCTCTTTAAACTTAGTTAAAATTAAAAGAATATTTTAAAACCTTTAATTAATTTCTAACTTAAATAAAACAAGTTTAATTGAAAAGCATGATTAGAAAATTATTCAAACTAAATTAAATTTAAGACTTTTAAAACTAGTTATATTTTAAACTTAAAACCCTGCCATCATTTTCAAAAACCCGGGCCAAATCCCTTTTTTCTCAAGCAACTACACAAGCCAAAATATCGAAATCCCAAGAAATCATATTTTTTATATCTACTTCGAGTCGCACAACAAAATATGCGAGCTCAACTCCGAGTCGAACCCGTCTTCCCCAAATCAATTGATCATCCAGATACATGAACGTACCAGTGCAACATGCACACCACCATGACCACGACCAACTACGATCGACTTCACCAGCGTCTATAAGTCGCTGCCGACTCCGACCATTGACTCGAGCATCCAGAAATGCGAGATCATCAGAGAATCACAAACGAGCCATCAATTCCCCTTCTTGGAACAACACAGTCAACCAAATCAACTTTCATCACCTATTCCAATCACCTGGAATCTCGTCCACCCAACTCGAGATGCATCACGACATGATTCTTCGATCCCACTACCTCCGAGCTATTCCGGTTCACCACGACGATGCCATTTCCTCCATTCAAACAGTGACCGAAATAGGATCCTAAACCCTAAATTGACATCGACGATCTTCACCAGTGAACTAAAAAATTATTTGCTAATTTTCTGATGATTATAAACTCTTAAGCAACCTTCAACATCAAGCTTGATCCACGAACTGACGTTGAGAAATGGAAATGATGATAATTCATTTTCTGTTCATCTCTAAAACCCAAACGATTTTCAAATATAAAAATCGTGTAATGAATATCTAAATTCATAATCTTGTATTATGAATCGATTTGTAAAACCGAAACATGAAATCAAAATCATTGATTTTTGACTCTAAATTTAGTTATCACAGTAAATTTATGAATTTGAAATAATTGTTCAATAAATCCATCTGTATTTTTTTTAAACATATGATGTTATCATAATACAATTATTTTCCTTTTGAGGATCATAGCTTAAACATTCATTCTTTTGGGTGGTAAGAATTTTTAAATAGGTTTGTAAACCCTGTAAACCTGGAATCAGAAATACATACTGACATGCACAACAATTTTATACACATATATCAACATATGCAGGCAGATTAACACAATATACCAGCATATTTAACTCATTTGCCATCAAGAGATAAAACAAGGTCAAATGGTTTGCTCACCTGGGTAGGAACAGGGCAGAGAACAGGAACAAATTCCTTTGCCTGGAAATTTTTGTTGTTGATCTTTAAATTGAGTTGCATTGCATCTTATTATTGTTTAAACCAAGATGAGTTGCATGCTTAGTTGAGTCATTTTGAAGCTGAAGCTTGAATTTAATTTGCTGAGTTGTTGAACTTGCCTGTAACTGGGTTTTAATACTGAGATGCTTCATTTTTTTTCCCCTGATCTTTTGCATTGATTTTCCAGGTTTGCTTATGTTTTTGATTTCATTTCCAGATTTTGAAAACTCTGCTTGCTGATTGTTGATGATTTGTTTTAAACATTTGATCAAGTTGTTGCTTCAATTTAAAATTTTGATTTGGTTGCTTTTGAAACAAGCTTTTTAGATTTTTGATTTAAATTTGTTTTTGTTCAGTTTTGAAAAAGACTGACAAATCTGATTTCTCTTGCTTGTTCATATTTTTATAAATTTTAGATAAAAAGAAAAACCCTTTTCTTGCCACTTGTATTAACAAATAAAGATATGCTTACACTTGTTAATCTTGAATGAACACTTGTTAAAGCATATCATACTTAATTTACAAATGTCATCTAAAATGAAATTTATGTTTATATCCTTTATCCAATTAAATTTTAAATTGTGTTTAAAACCCTTTTCTAATTGTATATTTACAATACATCCCTTTTTACATTACCATATGTTTTAATGTTATATACAATCTATGATTTTATTATTTTCAAATGATATTAGACTTTATTAATTTAAAAAGGTAAATACATATTAAGACTTTATATTTATACATTTTATTTTGCACTTACACAAATTTATAACAAATGATTTTGAAATCAAATTATATTATATCTACAATTCTAATCATACACATATATATTATTTTCCAAAATACAATTTTTAAATTCAATTAATTTTATAAAAATATTAATTATTGAATTTCAATCTCAAAATCAATTTTCAAGTGATAATCCATTTATATAAATAATTAAACATACATCTTATTTAATTTTGAAAATCGAACACTATTTATATTAATTGCCAGTTATTTCCAAATTTAATCCCAAATATTAAATTACCAATTAAATTTGACTTAAAAGTTGGGTTCGTTACATAGTCAGTTGACTACCGTAATATATTCTTATCTTGTATTGAGACTTCTATGTATTTGAGACTTCTGTTATATCTTGTTTTACTCTGTTATTTATATAGTAGCTTCATGAACTACTATTCTTTTATTTTCACTGCTTATATTGTATATTAACTGTGCCTGTGATTCTGTGATTATTTATTTAATGTAGTATACTGAGTTTTGCCAAAAAAATAAGTTTACAATATGATATATTAAGCAATTCAATTCTGACATGTGCCGGCGCGAATGGTTGAAAATACCAGGCTATTTCGTGTGGTATCAGAGCTCTGGTTTTAGGCAAAACTTAGCATATAAAGTAAATTTAATTACGAAATACTTTCTTTCGAGCTTAAATCTCTTCCTCTTTGACTCGGTTTCCTTTAAATTTTGGAACGTTCCCCTCGGTTCTAAAATCCATCATTGTCTCTTCCTATTTATGTTTTCTTGATTCTAGAGTGAAACTCCTTTACAACAACATTGATTCACCGAAGATTTCTATATCCTAGGTTTATGATGCTGTTATCTCTTGCTATGCCCGAATTCTATCTTCTTGTGACCAAATGTCGATTTGCTTCAAAATTCTGTATCGAGCTTATTCTTGGAATCTCGATTGACCCAATTAAGGTAGCCCGATATTAATATCAATACATCCATCTTCCTATTTTGCAATCTAATCATTTTATTCCCTTTCGATCTTATCTTCCTTGTTAGAATTCTTTTGATTAGGGTCTTTCTGATTTGAATCTCAGTCATTGTTCTATAATCTATTTTGTATCATCGAGTGAGTGAGTGCATTTGTAAATTATATAAAAATGTTTTACGTATTGTGTTGTTTGAGTTGTTATTGTTGATTTGGGGTTTCGATCGATTTCGTCTGATCAATGCTTTCAGTAGGAATTCCAAAACACTTGAACAGAGCAAACTGACATAATTTTGATTTCAAATTTGGTAAAATTAACAATTTTGTATGATTATATTATATATAAGTACAATTTCATGAAATTAAGTAGTTAATTGAATTAGTTATGATAATATTTGATTTTCATTTATTGTTTTATAAACCATTGATTATTCCAGGGTATAAATAAATGGAATTATTAAACATGGTTTGTAAATTGATTTAGAATTTGAAATTAATTTAAATTAAGAATTTGATAAATTAATTTTCGGTGATTCCAAACATTGGTTTTAAAGTTTTAAAATGCATACTATTTAAAGTAGTTTCAAATAGAAATAGTTTCCATAGATTTTTTTTAAATGTTTAAATAAGTACTTTCCTCCATTATCGCTGAAAAATAATTTCGATGATGGCTGTAGCATCATCGACATTCATTTTCGAGTTTCAGAGTGGAGAGACCATTTTGTAGCTTTGCTACACTTTTGCTTTGGAAAATAAATTGGATTTGAATTTCTTAAGTATAACTTGATTTGTAATATGTGTGTGTATATATGTATTTATGGATTTGATTTGATATATTATATATATATATATATATATAATTTGTTTGAAAATTTATTGGAAATTTAATTCTTAAATTTATGTTATAGGTGATTTCAATAATAAAATGAAGCCAAAAAATTTGAATGAGTATTTAAACTTGAAATAATTGAATTAGAAATTTTTTACTTGTAAAATACTCAATTGCATTCCAATATAACTTACCTTAATCATCCAGAAGTTGAGTATGTAATTGAATAATTTACAATGTAAAATGATGTTAAAAGAATTCATAAATAAATTTGAGTGGTTATAATAAATGTTTTATACTTAATTTTATGATTATTGAAATGTTAATTAAGATAAATTTAATGATAGGATAACGAATAAATAAGATAAATAAAATAAACTTTGTTTATAGGAATTTATAAATTGAAATTTAATCAACTAAATGAAATACCTTGAATTAAAATAAATAAGTTGAATAGAAACCATTTAAAATAAATGAAATCTTATATAGTTTGAACTAATTGTTTTATTTTGTGTTTCGGTATATTTTTCTTTCCGGTTGTTTCTATTCTCCTACCTCGTTCCTTTTCGGGGACGAAAAGTTTTGAGCGGAGGAGAGTGTAACAACCCGTAAATTTTAGCGATTTTATTAATATATTTGATTGAAATTTTATGAAATTTTAAACAATAAAATTTGAAAATAAAAATTTAGTATTTGGAATGCGTCTAATTAAACATAGCAAATGGTAAATTTTCATTTGAAAATATGAAAGTTTATTTTCTTGTGTAATCTTATTTCAATTCATATCAGTTAAAAATTGATGATAATAAAATATTTTTCAAACCTGAATATTTTTATACAACGAATTTGTAAATCATTTTCTGAGTGAGATGTCATATTCCGCTTCTCTAAATTTGGACTGTTATTGCTCCGTTTATCTTAATTCTATCATTTTAGCAGCATTTTGGTACCGATATCAACTTTTGATCAGATTGATCGTACCATTAAAATATGTACACTGTTTTGATCGTACCGTCATGCTGATCTTTGCGGTATATTCACTTCTGTGTTTTGGTGTCCAGAACACGACAGAACCCGCGTAACAGAAAACCGTATTGATACCTGTTATTTTGAACCTTTAGTCCTTTTGCCTTTTCGTATATTCAACCTGGAATCGAATGGCCATCTGTTTATATTCCCAAATTTTAAATACCTTTTGCCTGTTCATCTTTTGCCTGTTCATTTTCTTTGGGTCTCTTCAATTTCTGCTTTCTGTTCTTTTACTGTGGTAGAGAACAAACTCATAATATAAGAATTTTTTGATGTCACGCCGTTCCTCCTTCTTCCTATTTCTTTTCACTGTTTCTTTTTCGTGGCCGAACCCCACCTTTATCTCCTCCCCTCTCCCTCTCCCATCATCCACGAAATGGCCTTCTACCTTCACTACATCCTGCGTCATTCACCTTGGTAGCCGACCTCCCCTTCTCCATCATCAGCCTCTGCCTCACGTCCCTCCAGGGAAGCCACCACCTTTCTTCCAATGCCAGCGTTCAACCGAAGCAACCAAACCCTGCCTAGCTTGCTCAGCCGTGCTGCTTCTTCTCTTCCTCCCCTCTGGCCGAGCCCAAACCTAGGCATCCTCTTTTCACTCAGACTTATTTATATGTAAGTTATGTATTTTGTTGTATATTGTATTATAAGGGTTCTATACATATATGTTTGTTAATATATGTTTGCAGTAATATTAAAGTTTAACAGGAGTATGCATGTTATAGTATATGTAAGAATTTCTATGTACATTATACAAAAAGGTTATGGGGAAGTGTTAGATGCTAGTTTAAAATAAGTGATAGTTTGTAATATATAAAGATTTAACGTTATATGAGTTGATATATACGTTGCATATGATGCATAAGTTTACATAAGATAGTTGAGTACGCTTGTATATATAAGTATTTATTTTTCTTTTTACTATATATATATGTGTGTGTGTGTGTGTATGTATGTATGTATGTATGTGTGTGTGTATGTAAAGTTGGTAAGTTGCATACGCTTATACTAGTTTATATATTGATCTGTTGCTCATAGTGTAAATTTATAATAGCTTATATAAGATTTATATATTGTAGATAAGATTTGGGTGTGACCTGGCTGTTGTTATAATAGGCAAGTTATAAGGGTATATGTTGGACCATACTTATATATATTTACAATTTCGGTGATTCATGTATAGGCTTGGATTTATATTGTATAAAGTATGTATGTAGTGTCTGCAAGTACACTTTGGTTCTCTATTGTGAAATATTTAAAACTTGCAGTTTCATTTATTTTCATTGACTACCTATTTTATGCATATAATATAATTATATGCATATATGAATATATTGTTTACGGATTTTGCAATATAATACGTATAATATGTTTGGTTATAGTTTATACATTTGTTATTTATATGCCAATATACATACTAATCTTTATATTAGTTTAAATATGAATATATATACAAGGATGTCGATTTATGGTGTTTTAAATTTAATACCTGTATAGAGTTTTATTTTAATTAAATAGATATGTATATAGTTTATATGTGTTGTACATAATCTGGTTATATATATATATGTGTGTGTGTGTGTGTGTGTGTGTGTGTGTGTATTTTTATTTTATTTTAATGAAGCTAAATGATAATGTAGTTTAATTTTAACTTGAAGAAAAAAAACTGATTGCAAATGTTGCTTAAAGTGTTGTTTTTAAATTTTAAATGTATATTGATTTTACCTATGTGAGCTTTATATATTAATTTATATTTATGAGTATACATAAGTTTGGGTTTTAAGATTTCATACTGACTTCAGGGAAATATATGTACATATAATATTCCTTTCATTTTAGCTTATAACAGCTAATTTGATTATTAATCAATTCCTATTATCAGCCCTGATTGTCGAATTTGTTCCAATCTAGCTTTGCTTTGGCATTCGTGCTTGCATTTCGTAACTCAATTTCATTGTCTATCCTCTCTAGCCTCGAAAGTAAGCAATCGCTCACAATTAATGTTTTTGTATTTATTAAATTTTATTTCAACGATGATTGAAATATGATGATGTTAGTTATTTACATTGCTATATATATGCTATTTGTTCACCCGTGACATCTGACACCATTATCTGCTATTTATATCGATGATATATGCCTGTCATATTATTATCATATCTGTTATCACTCTACAAGTTCCCTGTTAATATAGAATTCCCTATGGGTTGAAATGATACATACCCGAATGATTTATAGAATAGGAGAAAATTGTTATGGGTTGAAATGATAAACCAAAGCGATTTTCATTAAATTGAATTTGGGATTGTGGGTTGAAATGATATATGCCCATATATATAAATTACGGATTGAAATGATAATTATCTATATCACTTGACGATAGGATAGAAAATTATACATAAACACCGTTGTTCTATATATAAACATTTTGAAACTGATTTCTATGGGTTTGGATAAAAATGCATGGTTTACTAAATATTGATTTTTAGATATTATATAAATGTATCCTATAAAGTTTAAATTCTTGATTTTAAAATTCTATGTTTTGAAATTGTTTAAAACTATAAGTTAGCTTTTGAGATCATGATTTTAAGAATTGACTTATATTTTTACTATTTTAAAATATGTATAAATTAGTCTTATTATAAAATAAGTTTGATAATAAGATTTAATTAAGTAAAGTTTGATTTAATTAGTATATAATATGTTTAAGTATTTGTTTGAAATTATATTTTGAAAATAGATGTTATAATGATTTTTAATAAATTAGGGCTGGGAAGATATATTTGAAATTGATTTGAAATGGTGTTTAATTAAGAATTTTTAATCGATTTGAAACTTATTGAATTTGAGATCTTTAAAGGACATGATTTTATAACTTGATTTTGGTTTAAGGTGATTAAATGAATATTTCAAGTTTAAATAAATTGAAGGAAATATTTAGTGATTTGAAATTTGGGGTTTTATATATATGTTATTGGAATGATTAAGTAAATGCTTCAAAATTAAATAATAGTAAAGTGAATTTTTCATATATATGAAATTGTCAAATTTAGTTTTGAAAATGTTGAATATTTAAAGTTTTGAAATATATTGAAAGTGGTTTATTTTATGGTTCAAATCTATTTTGAAATTGATATAATTTGAAATGGTTTATTGAGAAACTGAATTGAATTTGATGAATTGAGACTGAATTAAATTTGAATTTTGGAATTCGAGTTGATTTGAATCGATCTGTGAAATTTGAGGAAGCTATTTTATTATATAAAGTATATTTTTATTACATTTAAAACTATTTATGCACTTTACCTTATAAATTATTTTAATATAAACTATTTTAATATAAATCATTTTTGGTATAAACTATTTTTAAGGTAAACTATATTTAATATACTAACTATTTTATTATAAAATATTTTAACCTATAACTATTTTACATAATTATTTTATTGTATAAACTATTTTATTATATATACTATTATTAATATCTAAACTATATAAAGGAAAGTGTTGTGATTTCAAAATGTTATGATTTCAAAGTGTTATTATTTCCAAAGCGTTATAATTTTAAGTGTTTTGGTTTCGAAAATGTTATAAATTTGAAGTGCTATGATTTTTGGAAATGGATATATTTGAAATGGAAATGATATTGTATTTGGTTTTGAGATGGAAAGGATATCATATTCATATGGTTTTGAATGGCGATGATATTTTGGTTTTGAAGTATAAACTATTTTTAAATGACCGCGATGTTATAATAATGATTGTTTATTAAAGAGACTAGGATCAGATATTGTCATACTCTCTGCCAATACCGAAGACCACTTTAACAACTGTGTACACGGTGGGGCTTCCAAAATGAAGTAGGATGGTGGCAACGATCCTATATGAGGTATATACGTGGACCCAACTCCCATGAGTTGGCATAAGTTGCCTAAAACAGGAGGAATCGACCGCCCATGTGAGGTAGCTACTCCGATCGGACACATTCCTTCGATACTATATTCTAAATTTGTGATTGAATTGGTGGCTACACTTGATTTTTTTATTTGGGAGTGTTTTCAGAGGCAGGCAGTAGTGGCTGCTCTGTGTTATCACCAGCCCGGAAGTGTAATTGATATATCTACCCTGGCATTGCCTAATTGTGCTGTGTCACCTGCCCTATCGAGTCCACTACGAGTTTGTTTTGTACCATACCTATGGAGTGCCCTTTGACGACGCCCAGTACGGGGGAGATTACGGTACTGTATAGACTATGGGAATATATAAAATGTGTTAAAGGGGATATGAGTAACATCTTAACACTATTTTAATAGTTTACGTTACTATAGACATTATTATAATAGCGTATAATACTGCATAGTAGATAGTTAACGGATCCTTAGAGGATGGGTATCCCAAACATCCTTTAAGTTACTTGTATTTTAGATGATATTTCACTTGAGTTGGATTTATTGATATAAGAATGTTAATCCTGACTCGAGTGTTTTGTGTTTTGCTTTTTGCTCGGGTCAGACTGAGTGTCACAACATTTGAGACTCACCTTTGGAGTTTGAGCTTTGCTTGGAGATCCACCTACTTATTCAGCTTGCTGTTATTCAGTTGACTACCATGATATATTCTTATCTTGTAATGAGACTTCTATGTATTTGGGATTTCTGTTATATCTTGTTTTAATCTGTTATATATATAGTAGCTTCATG
Organism: Allium cepa; assembly: GCA_030765085.1. NCBI lineage: Eukaryota > Viridiplantae > Streptophyta > Magnoliopsida > Asparagales > Amaryllidaceae > Allium > Allium cepa. Next base: position 597,845,529 of record CM060928.1, read on the forward strand.
AACTATTATTCTATTGTTTTCGCTGCTTATATTGTATATTACCCCGTGTCTGTGATTTTGTGATTATTTATTTACTGTATATGCTGAGCTTTTCCAAATATAAATTAACAATCTGATATTTTGAGCAATTCAAGTCCGACATGTGCAGATGCGAATGGTTGAAAATAACAGGTTGTTACATAAATTCCTTTACATAATTTCTTTTTAAAATCTCTATTTTCTGATTCACAATCATTATATATAACCAAAGTCAAATATGATTTTATTTTCTAATTCAATTTCTCTAAGTAACTCCAATTTCCAATATGTGTGTGTGTGTGTATATATATATATATTATTATCAAATTCCTTAAATTTTAAAAGAATATTCTTAGTTTTTAAATTATCAAAATCCAAGCCAATGCTACAATAACATCCAATAATTCAATCACTATAATATTTTATAATAGATTATCCTACACAAATTATATATCGCTCTATATGAAAAATAAACAATAAATTTGAGGAATCCAGTTGGATCCCTCCGACCTGTTTTCTTGCATCCATAGATGTTAACACACATAAAATAAATACCAATCCCACTTCTAGGAGGATATCGCGGTATATGGGGTCATCTGCTATTATGCGGGGCGCATAGGGTCATATCCTCTATATAAATGTAGGCAAAATAATCACTCCAATATATATACACACACACGATAACACATTCAGACAGATAATGATTATCCATTCGGTCAATCAACCAATAATTAATTTCAACCTTTTAAAGTAAACCAGAAATCCAAATTTGAGTGACATTGACTCACCTTTATTTTTTTTTTGCAATCCACTGCAATATCGACTTGAATATCACGATTTTTGACCTCGCATAAACAATTTATGAACTTGTAAATATTCGACTCATAAAATGATTTATATATCCTAATCGCCACAATACCTATTTTAAAATTTACCAGTAAGTTAAAAGTGCATATATTTTATTTTTTTATTTTTTTATTTTTAATCTATCTATATATATTGAATTAAATTAAAAACGACCGTTCTATACCTCACCAGCACACTTGCGACTACCCCATCACATCCCGTCAACCTAAGCCACTGCCGTATGTCTCCTAACCTCAGAATGACGGCCTCTATCGCCTCGATCATCACCACCACCCTCTCCTAGAACACCACCATACTCACAGCACTCCGCCAGAACCCTCACAATCCCACACCCGAGCTCCATGGCGCCACCTAGCCCTCAAGCAAACACCCATCTACTCAAGTCAACACGATCGCGAGATCAACCCCGGGTCAAGCGAGCTCACGACCCCCTCCTAAACTCGCCTACTGTGGCCACTCCATCACTTAAGATAGCAATCTCAAGACACTGCGAGTATCGCCACCCCCCAAAAGCTGTGAGCCTCATCTTCAATTCCAGTCTCGATTTGTTGACTGCTCTATTATTATTATTTTCTCAAATGAAATTCGATTTGGCTATGAAAGATCTAAGGGGGATAGAATTTTAAAAAGAACAGGGAAGTTTGTACGCGATTTTAATTTACTTAATTTTCTACGATTTTTTTCCTATTAGAATAGGCAACTCGAATAGATAAAAGGAGAGGGAAAAGCTTGTTCGAAATAGTGGATTTTGAAAGGATGCAATTCGATTTGAACGGAGATAGATTTTCTTTCTTTTTTTGTTCGAAGGAGATGAGAAGCAGCTTCTTTTAAAAGGAAGGTTTCATGTAAAAAAAATTTTTTTTGCTTGTTTGAGCATACTTGCTACAGTGTTTGATAGGAAAGGAAAAGTTTCGATGTGAACTATTTTGTCAAATCCATGAATATATATATATATTATTCAAATTTAAATCGTCTCGAATTTGTGGCTTGAAATATTGACCTCCTATAGAGGCATGCCGCTAGGCATTTATTATGTTATACCCCTATTTGAACGCACTGAAAAGGTTTTGAGTCCTAATTCGATCGTATGGAGAAGACTGCTTTTTGGACTCGATTATTATTTTAAATTTTCGATATAAATTTCAGCGCGTTTATATCCCATACGACAAAATGATAACCCCACAAGCTATAAACTTAAAATCTGACAATAATACACTATTACGGATCCAATGGAACTAGTTTTGTCGAATTCCCAGACTTTGCCTCGGAAGGCTATTTTTACGTCAATTCAAACGATATATTTTAGAATTGAACAAATCACTTTTAATTTCAATTTTAAAAGTTTTTAATATCTTTACTATTATTGATATGAATTTTATAAGCCTTTAAATTATTTTTATCAAGCTTAAAACTCAAGATTCAATAATTTCCCCAGTATTCAATTATTAAAAAAATTAAATTATCCAATTTAAATCGCTATATTTAAAACCCGAATTGATTGTAAAATAAAAACCCAAAATTTCATATTCAACATCAATCTATAATTCAAATTTAATATTTAAAACCCATTCAAATATCCCAGATCAAACGTCGAAAAATCCGGGTCGTTACACCCCTTCTCCTTTTATAAATATATAAAACATTTAATTCCCATACCTTAAATAATTTTATATACTTATTAAAACACTTTGGAAAATTCTATAAAAATTCCCAAAAATCATTTTCAATATGTTTTCTAACATATTTAAATATCGGACCGAAGGCTAATATAATATAGCATGAATTAATTTTAAACCCTATTAAATATTTTCTCTAGTAGAAAATTAATAGTAAGTACACATTAATTCAAAAAATTGTGAATCTTCAAACAGATCTTAAAAATACCAGTTCTCACCATATATTAAAGTCCCAACGCATTTGGATGTCATTTGATAGGTTTTTCAAATCAAAACTTGTCACAAAAATCAATATGAATAAGCATAATTCATCAACAAACATACATATACATATACATATACATATATATATATAACATTTAAAACATGGCAATATTCATGAAAACATTCAGATCTGATTCTAGAAAACGAAAACATCAAAAACATGAGATGTAACCTATTATTCACCTTAGCTTTGTTGTTAAGGAGTTGAGATTTGGTCTTTGATTAAGTTGATTAGTCTTCTTCCTCTTGATTTAGCTTATGTTCCCCTTACTTCTTCTTAAGGGTGGCTGGCCTCTTTACTATTTGGTTTCGATTGTGAGCATGTACAATGAAATGGTATGAAGGCTTAAGGTATATGAATCTGACTCATTGCTATTTTTCCCTTATTTAATTTTCCCTTCCTATTTCATTTTAATTCCATTTACTTCATCAGTTTAACTAGGCATGGCTACCTTTAAATTATACAAATCTCAATCCCATAACCATTTACATTATTTCATTTAATTTAGCTAACTGAATTTCCAAAATAATATTAATGAAAATTAAAGTCGTTACAGGCTCCCCTCCTTAAAGATTCCGTCCTTGATATTATGATTAGGTACACAACAATCAATCAAACATACCATGAAACAAGTCAGGGTAAGCATCTCTAATCCTGCTCTCATTTTCCCAAGTACAGCCTCTCTTATTGTAACTCCACTGGACTCTAACAAATCTGACTGTGTTGTTCCTTAGTCTCTTCTCATCTCTTGCGACTATACGAACAAGCTTTCTTACTATAATCAAATTCGCCTCAACTACTAAGTCATCTAACATAGTCGGTGCTATAGTAGTCTCTGGATCTTGAATAAACTTCCTTAGATGAGAAACATAAAAAACATCATGGACTCCGACCAAACTATTCGGTAACTTTACTCTATATGTGAGCTTCCCGATCCTCTCTACAACAGGAAATGGTCCTACAAACCTCGACACCAATATCCCTGATCTTCCAAACTGAATTATATCTTCCATTAGTGATACTTTGACTAAAACAAGATCTCCAACTGAGAATTCTAAGTCATTCCATCTCATATCGGCATAGCTCTTCTATCTAGACTGAGCTTCCCTCATCCTAGCCCAAATGAACTCAATCTTTTCTACAACTTCTCTAACCAAATCCAAACCATGAACTAATCCATCTTTGGTCTTTAACCAACAAATGGAAGATTTGCATGGCCTTCTATATAAAGCTTCAAACGGAGCCATCCCTATACTAGCCTGATAACTATTGTTATATGATAACTTGACTAAGTGTAGATGGTGTTACCATAATCCTCCACTTGGATTAAGTTCATTAGGCTTCTTACACTTGAATTAGCTTATCTTCCCCTTACTTCTTCTTAGTGTTAGCCAGCCTCTTTACTATTTGATTTTGATTGTGAACATGTAAAATGAAATGCTTTGAAGGCTTATGGTATATAAATATGACTCATTCCTATTTTACCCTTATCTAATTTCCCCTTCCTATTTCATTTTAGTTCCATTTACTTCATCACTTTAACTAGGCACGGCTACCCTTTAAATTATACAAATCTCAAACCCTTAACCATTTACATTATTTCATTTAATTTAACTAATTAAATGTCCTAATAATGTTACTCAAAATTAGGATCATTAACAACATTAAGTCAAGTTGAAAATTTAGAATTTTATTTTAATTTGAATTTTTTTGAAAAAGAGGGATTTGCGGTGCTCCACTACACAATATCTCTTTCGCGTACGAACCGTGAACGATAGAAAAAAATGACCGTGCTCGACATGCAACATGTTCATAAAAAGGTTATAAAATACACTACTTATCATATTCTATTGAATTTCAAAAATACAAATGTTTTTCGTAAAATATGTTAAATGAAAATTTCAAAAATTTCCAAATTAAAAATTATAGAAAATCCTATAAATTTATCATTACCAAATTGATCTTTCTTTTATTTAAATCCATTAATATTTAAAATAAACTAAATATTCCCAAAAGGAAAGTGATAAAATTCCGGGTCATTACATTCTTCCGCTCTAAAAGAGTTTCAACCCTAAAAACTCATTTCAGGCAAACAAAGAAGGACACCAGATAACACAAAACTTAACCTTTTTACTTCGCATAACTATATATGAAAACATTTCATATACCAAAACTTAAATTTAAAACCCGTACAGTACCTTAGTACATCATAAGGGTATATATAATTATCTAATTCAATCCTTTTTATTTTGAATCCATTTTCCTTAAGTAAGCATATGATCCAAATACCCGGTTTTTATTCCAAAACCTTTTTGAAAATGATACTATATATTTTAATCCATAGAAAAAAATACACTTGTAGTCCAAGTAACAATAAAATGTTACCAAGGGATTGGGTAATCAAACAGTATCATACATCTCCATATCAGAAGGTAAACATTTAAGAGAAGTGCTTACCATTCGAACACATCTCCTTTTCATTTTTAGTTATTTTCGAGCGATTCGACTAGTTAGCATAGAAATACTTCTCCTTTTTCGAAATTCCCTTTGAAACAACGCTATTTATATTTCAGTATACATAGTTTTAATAGAATATCAATTACCAACTTGCTTCGGTTCATTTGGATTCAAACTCATTTCGATCGTACAATGATAAAGAGAATAATTTATTAAGTGCTCTACAATGGTCGCCTTAGCAAACTTTCGATTTTCACTTAGAAGATTATTCAGAGCACCACAAAACAAATGGAGACTCGTTCCGCGAACCAATCCAAAGGAATTATATCTTACTTCGAAATTTGCTTTCCAAAATATTTATACTTGTAAAAACATCCAAGTAAAACCATTACTACTTTTCTCAAAAATCTTTTGAAATCTTTTCCAAGACATCGAGATCTGAATTCTCAAAAATCCTTTTATTTACAAAACACATTTTTATAAATGCAAATTTCATAAAATCATCTTTCTAAAACCGTTTCCTAAATATCCATTTCAAAATATCCTAACTTTCTTTTAATAAACCTCTTTTATAAAAACAAATTTTTAAATTAACATTATCACCGAACGCCTTATTATGAAACTTAATTCATAAGATATTTATTTAAATGTTCCCATAATTTTTGTCTAACCCAAAACATGTTTTTAAAAAAAGAAAAATCATCGATAAATCAACCAACATTGGTCAATGCCTGAAACAAAATGGCATGAAAAATCAAATAATAAATGATAAGAATTGGGTATTATCATTTCCTAACAAACAAACACATCATAAATAACTATATTAATTTTGAAAATGTTTCTTTTATATATATAATTTACTCCTAGATAAAATTATTTCATTTACCAATTTAAAAACATTACTATATCGTTTGGCCCTGTTCAAGTGTTTAGAGATCCTTATCAATAACGTTTGCTACACGTATTGACCAGAATCCATAAACTACTCAGTAGATAAATCAACACAATATAAAACGTTCTACAGCACTAACAAATACGCTCTCTTATACACATATACACAAAAACTCATTTTAGCGTGTTGCTAATCTTATCTCTAATGAGTCACTTATTCTAGGGTATTACTAACCTTATCTACAGGACTTTAACCCACCAAGGCCTAGGTGTTTACTCAACTTAAGCTCTAATACCACGTGTAATGACCCACCTTTTCAATCCTTAGAATTTGACACTATTACATTCACGGTATTCACGTGTCTAATATCCAAGTGCTAAAAGATAGATTGTTTGGGTGAAAAATAAATAAAAGACAAAATATAATCTCATAAGATGACGAGTAATACATCATATAAAACAGATCTTTACAAAAAGAAACTTTGATATACAAAATAAATCAGAGTAATTATCCTATCATCAGCTTGAACAATCATAACAGCTTGTCCTGACCATTGTTGACAGATAAAAACAAAAAAAAAACAACGGAAATAAAAGAAAATGTGAGAATACGTCTTGGAGGCATCCATCTCATCTAGTGAAGCTTCCAAAGCATCTAGTTATATCTGGAAGCATGTTCAGGTTGACTCAAGCATTACAAGAAAATAACCTTTGGATCAGCCTGGTAAACAATACGAGAAACTCAACTCATATGGATTGTTAATGTCATAAAACTCTTTCAAAAATAAAGGTATCCCATAAGATCACGTCTTCGTATAAACATGAATAGGTTTTACCTTACGATAACCAAACTATTTTATTAGAAAATCCAATGAAATTACAATAATGTCCAGGGGTTTAAAATAAATATATAATATATCTGGAATGGTTACCCATAACTACGTTCAATAGTACTAGGTCCAATAACTAAAATCGTAAGGCTCGTATTGGAGAGTGGATTCCAACAATGAAAAGGCACCGGGGAACCACTTACCATAGTATACTTCTAGAAAAATGTACCGAGGGTCATATATGGACCCCCTGCAAACACAGAGTCGGCCACCCCTCGGACATGACATGCCAGATTACATCATCCCTCGAGTACCGAGGCTATAAATATTGCCCCTTGATCGCCTTGCGCGTATACCCATTATGTAAATCTTGATTCTAGATCGAGGAATGATGCTCTTAATAGTAGCGAACCATATAGCTCTGCAAGCATTCCCTAATTTTAGTACTTTCAGATTATGATAACTATGAGGCTACGCTTTTACCATTCCTCCTGTTAATTACCACTTGGAATGCAAACATTGCCTTTAGGAAATAATGCAATTCCAGCATTCATCCATACAATTTTTTCAGGATATAAACAAACCGAAGGCACTACTTCTACTACATCCACAACATTAGTTATAAATAAATCTTGTACTTCAAAGAACCTCGTCTTCGATTCCACTATCTTCAAGATGTCTTCCATAGCATCGAATATGGTTTTGCGGTGTTTATGGTTTCGAGTCATCTCATGCAAGTATACTCCTCCGCTTACTGGGTGCTTCAAGACCAATCGATAGATTCCAGTAAATTCAACTCCAGTTCTTTTCGAAATAAACAGACAATACACAGAGCGAACATCACCTCCAAACCTTTTAAGCAGATGGTTTTTCTTATCATTTTTCCTAGAAGAGGAAAACGAGTTTATACGTATAGTATAGCATCACCAAAGATAACTGCACTATATAATTCCTACTTTCTTTTAGATATTTACGTAGTTATATTTTGGTTAAGATTTCATAGTCGATTATATAACTTTCAAATAAACCAACATCCAAATCAGAGATTAAATTTCTTTTAGAAGCCACTAATCCTATTTAATTTATCTTTCATGAACTAAATCACCTTTTAATTATTTATCTTTAAATATTCATATACTAATCTCAATGGTCTAAGTAAATTCACAAAGCATTTCACTTTCAAAACTAGAAAACCTTTCCATATACTTATACAATGGTATAAGCATATTCATAAACCATAAGGATGATTTCATAATTTCAAAATCATATTAAAATGGGCCAAAAACAAATATCATTTAAAACACTGCTTACTCTAAACCCAAACCACATTTCCTTCATGTAAGTATGGAAAGAATGCTTCCATACCACAATAATTAAGGATTATTTATCAAAATCAAATCTCATTCCTATTATAAAATATCCCTTTTACATACCCATTCCATATTTACAAATCCTTTTATGAATCCAAATTAATTTTACAACTTCCTTTATAAATCTTTGAAATTATTTATAAAACTCATTTTATAGATCCCCTCAAAAAATCTATTTATAAAACTCCTTTACTTGACATGTTTTCGATATTTCGACTTACCTCATCTCTCATCTAGGGACTCTTGTTCTAGATTTTACAAATAGAAGATTAGTCTACTTATCGACTTTTAGTACCAAGTACTGGACTACTGAATTTCCATATGCTATTCATATTAAACAAAGCGTTATACACCAAACTTCTTTCACTACTTTCTAAAATCTTTTACTATAATTAGAATATTATAGTCTCTTTAAAATTTCACTTTAAAATTCTTAAAATATTCCTTTTAAATTTCCATGACCTCTTTCTAAATTTATAACCTCCTTTAGTAAATCCTATTTATTAAGTAAAATTCATTTTATAAAACAATTTATTATTTCTAGACACCTTTATTAAATTAATGAATTATCTTTAAATAACATTTTACTTCAAATTTTTAAAAATTGAAGTTAATTTGAATCCTTAACTCTTCAAATTCGGAAGGAGGCTTAGCGACCCCAATACTACATGAACCAGCTACCATTTATTTAAATTTAACTTTCCAAGTCAATTTACTAGTATTTACAAGAGTAAGTATTTATGTAAATCAAATCAAAAATCAATAGCTAATATGCCACTTATCCAATATTAATTAATCCACATATTAAATAACTGACATATAAATAAATGTCTAAATTAATATAATAGCAAAACGCGAATTTATTCTGCACAATGGATGTCCATAATAATCTATTCAATTTTTATATAGTAGAATGATGTTCTGTTCTGCTAAACATATGTCATTAATGAAGTGTAGTTAATTAACTACGTTATTACTTAAAACAACGCAATTATATTCAACTAGTACTATTTTTCATTAATTTACACTACATTAAAATCAACAACCATTTATATCATAATGTTGTACTAGTAAATACGAGTCTAATGCAAAATTCCATGGGTGAATTGGATTTAAATTGAACAAAATATAGCATTTTAAAATTTGAACATATAATTAATAGTTTAAACTAGTAAAATGATTAATTCTCGCCAAAACTTGAAAGGGCCAAGCCAGTTGCAACACCCAGACTTATTTCAACCTTCCCCCAAATCGATTTTCCAGCGATTTTGACTCTTGTGCATAAAATCATGCACCACCGTGCATGCATTCACCGATACACCAAACCCACCGCTATTCGATGAATCAATGATGACCTGCAAAATCCTCTCGCCGATCTCGATGCACCAACACCCACCACCTGTTTCTGGCCATCTCCATCAATCCGACCCTCCTTCTAAATTTCAAAAAAATGACCCAGGCAACACAACCTGCCTCGACCAAATCAAGATCACCACCGCCACAGCCATCTATAACTGTCGCCAACTACACCATTGCGGTTGCCTGCCACCACTACACCTCCACCACAACCACATTGGATTCGATGCACCTAAACTCCACCGTGGCTTCATAAGTCAAACCCAACAACCAAATGCCCTTAAACCCTAGGCATAACTCGATTGACCAACTCCGACTACTCGAGTTAATGCCTCCACTTCCAACATCTTTGTCATCACCTAAGCTTCCTCCTAACACCGCCATTCCTCTCCTCATGTATCATGGTGTCGGGATTTCTAACTTGATTGAAAACCATGCATCCCCCTCCCCACGGTGATTCATGCCTCTAAAAATCACATGGTCACCATTCAAAATCATGATTCGACATCACGAATGCAACCTTATATTCCGTTCATCAATTCTTATGGTCGAATTTTCACCATCACTCGACCACCATTGTTTTTGGCCATCTCCTACCACCACAATCGATGAAACATCGAGCGACTATTTTTTAAAATTACTAGGGATGAAATCAAACAACTTCCTTTTTGGAACATTTAACAAATTATGAGTGGATTATGCGATATGGATTTCCAATGTTGACGGATGATTCATTTTCATTTTACTGAAAGAAAAAGCAAATGAAGATATGAGACACTGTGGCCAACATAAGTTGGAGATACATATAGGCAGAGAGCAAAAATTTGAGATGACTAGGCATAACATTAATGATGCTCTTCTTGAACTACAGATCATAGGCCATCAAACCGATCACAAAGTACAACCAATGAATGACTAAGCAAAGAAAAGGAGAAAAGATAGAAAAGAAAGGACAGAGAAATGAAAATGAAGTGGGTATGTCTACTTATAACCAACACAATAACATTGCTTCAACCTTAAGCTAATCAAAACCCACAAGATAACCAAAACTATAGGTCAAGCTGCCTATCAAATCTAGAGCAAATCAACATTAAGTAAAGTTGAACATTTTGAATTTTGATTTGATTTTAAAACGTTTTTAAAAAAGTTAGATTTACCGTACTCCACTGCACAATATCCTATTGGCGTACGAACCACGAATAACAGAAATAAAAATATGATTACTCTTGATAACGCGACAAGATCACAAAACAGTTATAAAATACATTTTTTATCAAATTCTGTTAAATTTCAAAAATACCAATGTTTTCCATAAAATACGTCAAAATAAAAATTAAATAATTTCCAAACTAAGAATTATGGAATCCTATAAATTCATTTTATTAGTTTTCTTTTTATTTAAAACCATTAAAATTTAAAATTAATTAAATGTTCCCAAAATCGAAGTGATAGAATTATAAATTTTTACACTTCTAGTGATGGACTAGGCTAGGATTAACAAAGAAAAGATGAAATTTTTAATGAAATTATGGTCAATGGAGGCTTGGAGTTGTTTTGGAAAAGTGGAAAAATGAATCTATTGGTCCCACCGCCCCAATTAGGCATAATTCTCAAAATTAATCAGGGGACCTAAGCATGAGCTTACTTTAACTGAACACTAATATGCCCGGTATTTAATAGATCTTAAGACAATCATATCTCCTAACCGGCTTGTCCGTTTACCTATAATGACCACTCTATGAAAAGAAAAACTACAGGCCCAATCTAGTAGAAGTGATTTCGGACCCTAATGCAAATATAATCAAAAATTATAGGTCTTACAAAAATTTCTAAGTCCGAACTGCTTTATAAAAATTCTAAAGGTGGAAATGTCTCTAGTAGTCATTTTCCAAAGTTATAGAGTCATATGGCCTCATATGATTAAATAATAATGTTTTACGATCCTCTGATAACGTAAAATATGGGTCTTACAACATGTTTTTACATAGCTATTCATTAAGCTACACTACTGTATTATCATTAATGTCCCAAGTATTGGCAAACTTAAGCCTTACTATAAATTCTCTTTTGAAATTCAATTAATTTCCATTTAAATATCCTACTGAAAGCTTCATTGCCCTCAGCAATCACTATCTATTAGTGTTGTTTAGGGAAGCCTACCACAGTTTATCTTTGGTGACTTATTGTATTCAAATCTTTAAATTTCTAAAATCATCTCCTTTATCCATAATTACTCCTTAACCGTCATCCGCCTTCGGCCCTTGGTTAATACCTTTAGTTTACTAATCCTAATTTTACACTAAATATTTCCACTTAAGTTCTACATGCTTAAGATTCTGGTTCATCCCTTGGTTGCGATTCAGTTTCACCTTTGGAATCATGCTTCGGTATATAATGGGAACCACCCTTTGCACAACTAACACTTTACTTAACACATGTCGACTGCTGGTATGTCTGGCTTAGTCCTTTTTGACTGTTATAGATTACTTTGCTGATACATTTAGCATAATTTATGGATCTGGTCTATTGACAAGTTATTTAACTAGCCTCAATTCATTATCTTTCAGCACCCTATTATAACACTTCTGCCAAGCATATATCCGTTCAAATCTATTTATTCGGCTTCTAGAAATTCATAGCAAATACTAAGATGACTTATTTTTTACAATAAACTATTCATTTCTAATCATTCTCCCTATTATATGGAACTCCATTAATTCATCTTAATTATTTACATAAGTGAAAATTCCATAAATCAAAATTAATTTTTAAAGAATGTTCTTAACATTTTATCAAAGTTTTGGAACATTTGGATTATAGAAAGAAAAAGAATAATGCATCATACACATAGCCATAGGGGATTTACAAAAGTAAAAAAGGATTACAAAATATATTACTCATCTTGATCCCCTACCTAAAGAAGTTTTTAGTTTCCGTAGTTTTAAATATTCTTTTTCTTCTTTCTTCTTATTTAGGCCAAAATCACAATTAAAGAGCTCAAGTTTTTCTTTTAATTTTGAGAGAAGAATGATATGAATAGAGGAAAGTGGCCACCTTTATTCAAGTGAATAATTAGGTCGTCGGACCGCCAACAGGGAATATAATGTTCGTGTCTATGATAATTCATTGGTGAATTAAATAAAGTATGTGGAACCGTGTTGTACCATTAGTTCTATGACTGCATACATACATATGCATCAATCTGAAAACTGCTCCAATATTTTTGTCTCCGAAAATTGCTCCAACGTTTTTGTCTTTACCACTGAATGGGTGCTTTGGCCTTTATCATTCGTGATACAATTTACCAATGACATATGATTCATAATCATATAAATAAAGAATTATTTTTCAAAACAATAGCTAAGTCCATAATTTTAAAGTAATTATAAAATTTAGGGCAATTTTGTGCTTACTAATTCATCACATTTGTTATAAAAACAAATATCGGTATTATAGTTTATCTTATAAAGAACATTCATAATATTAATATTGAAATAAACTATGTTTATTTTCAACCAATACTGAAAATAGTTAGTATTTCATAAATAATATTTATTTTGTTTATGAAAAATAGTTTCTTGTAACTTGATGCATCCACTAAGAAGCGTTATATGGTATGCTCTCACAATTTCTGCTATTATTATGTATACAAAGCTCAATTTACTTACTACTAGATTTTATTTCATACACTGTAACTAGTTTGTAGTCAAGAGTTTCAAGTCAAATATCTTAAATTCGAAGAACTAGCTATCATAGAACACAATTTTATACATAAAAACATATTATAGAATAGAAATCTTATTCCTGATTCGTGTCTTTTGGTATTTCATGTAGTTTTCATTTCTAATGTCTTTTCATAAAGCAAAAATGAAATCCACTCTCTTCATCCCAACCATAACATAAGTTGCATTCCCTCTTGTACATTGACATTCCTTTCCAAAATTTTCAAGCCATTTAAAAGGAAACCCTTATTATAAAACAATAATGAACTCTTTACAAAATTGCATTTGGTCATCTTTAACATTTAACGATATCAAATAAGTTGCACTTATGTAAACATATCAAATTAATTTCAATGGTTGAATTTTTAAATCTGCATTGTAGCTTTTGATCTTCTGCTGCATCTAACACAACAAGACCCTTATTGTAATCTATCAAATTGAATGCATAATATTGCGTTATGGTTTAATTTCTTATTTTGAATGAACTAATTTCATTAAAGAAAATTACACTACAAATACCATATACCACTTATATGTGATTGAATGTGGAATAATTATCCATACTCTTGTACTGTTTTAGATTTCATAACTCATTGAAGATAATACAAAGAGATTCTGGCTATCAAGTTCCAGTGTGATCTAATCTCAGGCAAACAAGCATCTAAACTATGGTACGAATGTATTTAGTAATTAAATAATCTGCCTCTTGCATGGGTCTTGAGCATTAATATGCCAAAAGATCTATTGGTAAGTATATCTTAAATTTCTATATCTATTTTAACTTAGTTCATTTGTACATTTTAGTTGATAAATATTTTGTCAATTATAATGGTTGCGCAAGTTTATTTAAGTAGATTATTTTAACTTTATATGACAAATATTCTTACAATTTTAAAAAATTTAAATGTAATATTTCGTTTATCTAATAAGCTCCTACTGGACTTTATGTTTCCCAAAACCCGATGTGAAATGTAGAAGTCATTCTACTTCTCTAATAAGTGTTGGGACTTGCTTGACTTAGGAATTTGACCTTGAATTTGTTGAATAAATCATAAGCCCTCAAGCAATGGATAACACATTATCGGTTGTATTATATGTGGATCCTAACTCATGGTCTTTGTCCTAATCTCATTTCAACCTTGAGTTTGGTCAACTAATAGAAAGAGATTCTTCATTTATACCTACCACTTTATGATGATCTAAATATAATGTATATACCTTGAGTTTGCTCAACAAATACATACATGTACTTACCATGTCTACTAGTATATTAATAATACTAAATGTAACATCTCTAGCTTGAGTTTGTTCGATGGCAAAGGAGTATACACATAATTTATTAATATATAAATGATAGAGGACAACATTTATTTTAAAAATTCATAACCTTTAATATATTTAATTAAGTGATATCGATATAGGGAATAATTTGTTATTATGTGTTTAGATTTATTTTTCTTTCCATATTGTACATCAATTAGTTGTATGTTTGACTTGTGTGATGTCACATATGTGAGAAGTGTGGATGTGAGTTATAGTATCTAGGAAAACGGTGTGAGTTGTTTCTGGGGCATCCTACCACGAACTAGTTTTCTATTGATTTATTAAAAGTGGACGGTCCACTTTTAATAAAATCGACTTACCTTTAAAAATAATGTATTTCTTGTGAAATATCATCATGATTCAAGTATTAGACACACATTAAATAACGGTATACGTACTATATATATGTCATTTTGTTGTCCACGGTTTTATTTTAAAACTATATATATATATATATAATTATTATATATATCATTAAAGTTGAATTTTATTAATTCGATATATTTTTAGTTAATACCTTAAAATCTAGTATGACTTAGAAAATTCAAAATCAGATCTATATTTCGAAAAAAATATGTTTATAAATTTTGTATTAAAATTATATATATTATATTATATATAGTACACACACATATTCATGAAATCTTTTACATATTCAAACATATGCATAAACACGCACGCTTATATTAAACTATATATAATAATATTTATTTATAAACTTGATAACATTATTATAGAATAAATATATGTTAAATATATATATATATATCAATATTTATATTCAGCAATAGGTTTAAAAAATTTAGACTCTCTTTATGGAAATTCATTTTTTTTAATAAAACATACATATATCTGTTTATATATATATATGTGTGTGAATGATTTTAAAATAATTTGTTAATTATTTATTAATAAAAATAGGTAAAAGAAATATCTTTTTTAAAGATGAAAGCGTATATGTTAATAAAATAATTCTTAATAAATTAGTACATGTAATTTTCATTATATTATGCATTTAATACTATATAAAATAATTCAAGCTATTAAATTGTAGTCTTAAAATTCAAAAAATTATTAATTTAAAATCATGGCAAAAAATATTCTTTATTATAATTTTATTTTGGATGTTTCTAAGATTCAACTTATAAAACAGATAACATGCAATAAATTGGGCAACACGGGCATATATAAATTCAGTGTTAATTACTATATTATCATGATCTAATATATTGTCAAAATTAGGATTATATAATTGTCTAAAGAAGTAGCCTAAAATTCATACCTTGAATGGGTGAATGATTTCGAGATTGAATTGAAATAACCTTCAAATTTTGCTAAGATCTAAAGACCAATACTACATTTTATTTCTTTGTTTTTGTTGGATTTTTACATGTAGTTTTCTCGGCTAGTGTAACGACCTGCCATTTCAAGCCATTCAAATCGACAATCATCCACACATGTTAGACTTGAATTGCTCAAAACAAAAGATTGTTAATATACATTTGTAAAAATTCAACTTATAATATAGTAAAAAAATCAATCTTAGAATCACAAACACAGAGTAATATAACAATAAGCAGTGGAAATAGATAAATAGTAGTCCATGAAGTTACTACAACAACAGAGTCTACAATAAGATAAAATCGAAGTCTCAAATACACAGAAGTCCCAATACATAAGTGAATGACAAGTCTGAACTGGAAACAACTGGAATAACTGGAAAAGATGAATAGACAAGATAGATCTTCAAGCAAAGCTCCTGTAACAACCCAACTTCCACACTCCAGGAAGTCGCATCGCTAAGAAGAAAAAAAAGGGATAGAAAAGAGAAAAGAAAGGAAAGAAAGAACAGACCACATCAGAATCTCACAGCGGAATCGAATAAATTATAATATATCACATAAAACTTTACATAGTATCATATACATCAGAGTTAAACAGCTAATACAACACAAACTAGACAGTTATAGACATCTGTCTAGCATTTACAATCTAAATACATCAGAGAGACAGACTCAACTCATCACAGCGGAACCACTACATATATCTACACGCTGAAGCCTCCTGCTCCATTATCTCCTCCAGAACTCGATCAAAGAAATCCTGAAAACACTTGACTACTCATACGTAATATGAGTACCCAAGAGTTTAATAAAACAGAAAATAAACACTCAGGTCAGACAGGGGTCTGGTGTGAGTAAACGGGGATAAAAGTTGCTTAACTTTAGAAAATTCATTGAAAACAAAAGGTATCACGTAAGACTTCCCACACATAAACATGGAAAAGTTTTTACCTTACGCTAACCAAAACATTTGATAGGAAATCCAGTGATATTATAATAGTGTCTAGGGTTTTCAAGTAAATAAGAAATAGCTGAAATTGTTACATGATTAAATTCCAGCTACTAGCCACAAAAGTGGGTAATACAAACAAAACCATAGGGTCTCGTAGGGAAAATGGGTTTCCATCAATGGCAGGGCTACTGGGGTACCGCCCGTCACAGTACGTGGCCTAGATCACCGTACCGAGTATTACTCCCTTCATCCCCTGCAACACAAAGTCGGACCCGTTCCTTACTGAACAGTTCCGAACAAGATCACCCCGCAGATTGGTCGTCACCAATTGCCACACAACCGAAATATAAAGGGACCTCTAGACAGGAGTAAATCCTTCTCTCAAGTGGGTGCTACCCACGAAGCTTTGCTGCACCTTCCCTGTTTTAGCCATTCCCGGTTGATGAGGCTTGAGGCGACGATTACCTTTATAGGACATATCAAACTTAGAATGCTCATCGTCCACCTGACGATGTTCTGAAAGCATTCAATCCATACAAGTTCATTCCGGGTTCGAACGAAACCGAAGGCATCATCTCGTTACACTCGTATTGGAATCACCCTCAGAGTTAACGACGATAACCCTTGCACTCTATATCTCCATCTCGAATCTATAAGCACTATTCCGTCAAACTCATTACGGAATCACCCACAGAGTTATACTGACGTATAGCCCTTACACCTCGAGTCTTCACTTGCTCCACTTGGATTAACGACCTAACGTTTAATTGGAATCGATGTGGTTTTCGGATATCCAAATATGGAAACCCGATTCCGGTCTCACCGAAACCAAACGCCATTTTAATGTCCAAGTTGTATTTAAGGGTTTTAAACAATTTAACTCTTCATTATTATCTACTTTACACAGATAGATAAACTACATCTCACAGTAGATAAGCACATTCATATCATAACAGATAATCTGTATCATCCATAAACAGATAATCATTCAACCAAATAATCCATCACAAACTATCATACTTAAACCAATCATCCATATCATACAGATACAACTAGTCTCATTACAACCATTCAATCAATAACATCCATAAGCAAAGATTCATTAACCATCAATTATGATTAATTTAAAATGAATTAAATTAATTGCAATTATCTCTAATTAATTTAAATTAAATTAAATTAATTAACACACTTAAATCTTGCTTAACATCCATTAATTAATTGACCCAGTTAATTAATCATTCACTAAGTATTTAACTTGATTAAACAACTTTGATTAATCATTCACTATTTACTATAAGTAATTAGTCTTTAATTAATTTCCACAAATTAATTAACCTTAATCATAAGTAATTAACTTTTAATTACTCATTTATTAATTAATTATAATTAATTATATTTATCCTTAATTAATTACAATTGATTAATCACTTAATTAATTATTACTTAATCAAACAACCCTTAATTACATCATTAATTTTAATAATTAATGATCTCTAATATTTAAATGAATTACTTAATTAAAATTAATTACATTTAGGAATTAATCTAATTATTAATCACCTTGATTAATATCCAATTAAGTAATTAATTATCTTAATTACTTATTTATAAATTAATTAACCAATAATTAATCATTAATTAATTCCTTAATTAATTACAAAATTAATTATCCAAATTACTAATTACATTCCAGTAATTATCATTATTACTTTTTCAAGTAATACTGCTCCATTAATTACAGTAAATAATTACACTCTTACAATCATTAGATGATTTATTTAAATTGATTAAACTAAATTAATTAACTTAACAAATCACAATATTAAAATTAATTACAATAAGTAATTAATTCCTTAATTACTTAACAAATGACAATTAATTAGATTAAATTAATGAATCTTGTTAATTATCCAAAATTAATTTCCTTAATTAATTACTAAATTATCCTTAGATAATTATCATCATTTATTAACACATTTCATTTATCAATATACTTAAGAAAATTTAATTTAGATTAATAAATCATTTCTAATTAAAATTTGTCTAAACTATTACTTAAAATCAAATAACTAAGTAAATCCTTAATTATCTTAAGTATTTTTCAAAATAATTCAATTACTTATTAAATGACTCATTTAAATTCAAAATGTATTAAAAAAATACATTTCTACAAATTTAAATTCAAATTCCAATTTATTTAAATATTCAAATGTTTAATTATTTGAACATAAATTCCAAAAATAAATATAAACCTTAAAATAAAAATGAATGTTTAAACAACATTCATTACTTAAATATAAAGAAAGATTCAAAAACTCAATTACTTGATAAATTAAGCATGGAAAATAAATTGATTATTTTCAACTTTCAAATTAAAATCAAACACTTCATATTTTAATCCAAATACTAAAGGAAACAAATTCCTTCAATTTTAAACTTATTTGAAATCAAATTTTATTTTCAAGTCTATATTAAACATTGAAATATGTTCATTCATTCTTCTTTAAATTTATAAACTGTTTGAAATCAAAACTGGGTTTCAAAGTAAATTTGAAACTGTTTTTAATTTGATTTCAAACCAATTTAAACTTGTTTAAAAATGTTTAAATCTGTTCAATGTTTAAAACTTACAAAACTTATTTAAATCAAAAATCTGGTTTTTAAAAGGTAAACCTGAAACTAGGTTTTAAACTTATTTTAAAACTGAATTTAAATCTTATATAAATTTAAGATTTTCATTTTTAAAACTTTGAATTCAAAATAACATTTGAATTCGGATTCAAGTTGCGCTTGAATCATGTTGCAACTAAAAAATATGAATTTTATTTAAAATACAATCTGCAAAATTACAGGTCTTTAATCCTGCAACAGTTTTTATATTTATTTAAAACCAAATTTAAAACTTGTTTAAATTTAAAATATTTCATTTTTAAAAGATTTGAATTCAAACTCTATTTGAATTCAGTTTCAACTTGCATTTAAATCAAATTACAACTTAAAATGTGAATTCATTCAAAATTCTTAAAACTGCAAACTTCCAGATATAAAACCTGAAACAGTTTTAAAAATCTTGATTTAAGCAGAATTTAAAACTTTGTTTAATTTTAAAAATTCCATTTTTTAGAAACCTTAACTCAAAACTTCACTTGAATTCAATATCAATTCATACTTGAATCATGTTTCCAACTTAAAATATGAATTCCATAAAAATTCAAACTGCAAATACTCTCAGGTTATACCCCTGCACCCATCCTACCCGAGTACCCCAAAATTTACTTCGAGTTTTAAAACCTTTGCTTCGAGTCAGAAGAATAAAAACCCGAGGAATGACTCGAGTTGAAACCCTGCACACTACTAATATTACTGAGTTCAACTCAGCAACCCAAATCAACCTGGAAACACCCAATCCATATCACCAGCCTCTGTGATCCTCCATCAACAACACCTCCTCCATCCTCTCACCTCAATACTCCACTAACATAAACATCTAACACCTGACATCCGCAGCAGATTTTCAAAAAAATAAAAAAAATCTATTTCTGTTTTAAAACAGAAACCCCTTTCCCCTTAACAGATTATTTAAAACTGTATATTTGTTTTAAAATTTCTAATTTATAACATACATTCATGTTATAAACTTGTTGAAATAATTAATGAAGTTGATATCTTAATATAGAAACACTTACTGTTGTATTTGCTTCTGAAGTAACAAAATTTTCAAACAACTAAATTATGATTTAAGGGCATAATTTATTATTAAGCAGCATTATTTGTTTGCTCATATTAATTCCTAACAGAAAGTAAACAAATAAATAAAGAATTTCTATTAAAGGAAAATTTAGTTACAAACTAATTATAATTGCAGATTCAAACAATCAGCAACACTCAAGCATATGCATATATGTTCTCATAGAACAACCAGCACAACAAATTCTTTTCTACTAATATATATATGCACAGAGATCATAGGCTTTAGCATGATGACGTTACTTTATATTTTATTTTATTTTATTTTTAAACAGAAACAGAACCATTATATCAATAACAGATCCTAACTGAGTATCAATTCAAGTGGTTTTGATATATTTTTTTTCATTTAAAATTTTAGTTTTATAAACAGAATAGGTGATCAGGTACCTACAAACACACACACATATATGTTTATATACATACAGTGAATACTTATCACAATAGAATCATACAAAGCAAACTCATTCCTATAATCCATAGGCAACAGAGAGATTAATACAATTTCCTATTGTGAGGTTACTTACTAAACAAAATGGAGACATAGCAGTTTAATCATAGCAGTTTTGATTTTAGAGGAAAAAAAACAATTTGCATATGAAGCATAGGTTCTGGAAATTTTGTTTAGCTTTGATTTAAAAGGAAGAACTGTTTTTAAAATAAAAAGGTTTACTCACATTAAATTGAAGAATGCAGAAACAAATCTGATGCAGAGCACAAACTTAAGTGCAGATCCAATTTCCAGAAATGCATAATGAAATGCATGTTGATCTTGGCTTCATTTGTTTACTGGAATTGCTTGTTGCTTTTGTTGATGATGATGCATGCAGACTCCATTACCAATAGCACAGATTTGCAGATGAATGAATGAAGAAAATGATTGTAGATTGGAGTTGCATTTTGAAGAAATTGATTTGCAATTTGGTTTGAGGATAGGTTGCAGATTTGAGAATTTATTGCAGATTTTTGAAGGGTTTTGGTTTTTGATTTACTGCAATCTGGTTTGTATTTTGATACTCGAATCATGAGTTAGAAATTGGGTTTTGGAATCCCTTTTACAAACCTGGTTTTCAGATTTTTCTATTGATTTACTAATATATGATTCTCAGATTTTAAATTTTGAAGAGAAAGGTGTTTTAATCCAAATGCATATGTTATATTCTCTTGTTTACAAAGAATAAATTTTCAAGAATGCCACTTGTTATGTTATGGTGTAGATTAATTACAAGTGTCTCTTTATGTTTTAAGAGTTTAACACATATGCAAGTTACAAATGATTTATTAACATTAGCTTTTAAATAAATACATATAAACTTATTTTAATGAGAATGAATTAAATGTATTCAAAGAAAGGCAATTTAAAATAAAACAAATCAAACTTTTATTATAAAACAAAATTAAACTATATTTATTTTATAACCCAAAATAAATGCTCACTTATATTTCTATAAAAATATAAGAAAGATTTTTAAAACAAACTATTGAAAAGTTTACAATACTAATTAACTTAAATCCATTTACAATTTATTCATTTATATATAAATTAGAAAATATCCTTTGTTAAATAATAAATTAAAATTAAAAACCAATTCTTCTATTTACAATGTATAAACATTTATACATCATAAATAAAATATTTTTAAATCAGTTTAGAATGATAAATTTATCATTTAAATATTTTTAACATTTGAAACACAATATCATTAAACAAACCAAATAATTATAAATTTTCAAAAGAAAATTCCAGTTTAAATTAAATTATTAAATCAATATTTCACATTTTAAAATAATTATCAAAGAAATTATTAAATAATTATTGCCTAAATTTCCGAGACATCACATTCCCCCCTTAAAAGAATTTCGTCCCCGAAATTTAAAAGCAAAGGTAATTTAATAATCCCATACAAATTTTAAATTTTAGAAGAGCAAACATACACTATCAACCAAATACTAGCAACCATAGCAACCAATCCAAACAAACAATTCTAATTATCCAGACAAAATTCTGGATAAAATTCCTTAGAGTTTCCCAAGTATAAATACCGGGATACTCGCCATACAGAATCTAAACTAGCTACACCACTCAGATCTAGAGCTCCTATATATCTAGATCTCAAATCTAAACAGAATACAGGACTACAGACAAGTCCTGATCAATTCCCAAACCCCTCAGAACTACTGAGTCCAAAACCAGAGATAAACCATACATGTACTTCCTCAGAGTTACGTGAAAACAAAATAAATTCTAGCTATCCGAACTGGAAATTCGATCCCGTAGACCAAACACTTAACTCTCAAAAGGAAACAGAAAGATCCAATACTCATATCCACAGATCTCTCATAACGATCCTGGGCTGCCTCCAACCTTCTAGATCAATCAGATCTACCACACCAACTCTATCTGGAAACAAACAGATACAAAACAATCAAGTCTCCAGATCCAAAATGAATTTCCTGTAGAAATCCTCTGATCCAAGACAAAACTCAAATTCCCAAAGAATTGGTGTTGCTTCTATTCTAGAATAGCTGCCACCATGCTTCCACTGCGCAACTCTGATTTAAGAATGGTGTTGATCAACACAAGTATAAACTTGATCAACTTATCCCGGAATATTGTTCATCAAATTCCATAAAATCTCAGTGACCTATCCGATTTAGTCACAATCACACAACAAAAATTACTCAGAGAACCTCCGAACCATCGCAAGTCACTTTTGCGATTCCACTCAGTTCAGATTCCAAGAAATCGTTCTCACTTCAACAAACAGAACAGCTAAAACCTTCTACCCAAAAGAAGAACTAGTGGTCCACCTCTTAATCACAAACATCACACCCAACAGAGCTTCCAGAAGAAATGGATAAGCTCACCATCTGCCCGGACTACTGACAGAAGAATCACAGAGTCTTCTGAACCATCGAAGAAACAGGCCACTCACAACTGCTACTGCTGCCAAAACTTCCTTATCCAAAAGCTCATCGAACCTCAAAGCTACACCTGCCTCTTTACAATAGAGCCTTCCAGATAGACAGATATCTCTCAGGAAACTCGCTCCCAAACCAAGCTCAAAACACTCTGCCAAACTGAGTCTCAAACTCAAATATAGACAGAACTCCTTCCCAAGGTTGCCAAAATACCATTGCTGGCTTCAGAACTCCCAACCAATCCAAACTCAAGAGAGTCCATTCACACGAGTGAAATCCCGCTTACAATCCAAAAATAAACTCTGAATCTTAAAAAGATTTCCTTCGGAGATTGGTGAAATCCTTCACACCAAACTATAGAACTACTCAAAATGCCCAACACTGCCCTAGCAGATCACATCCACCCTCAAACACTCGAATTCCAACCATTGGTAGTTGTGTTACTCACACCACTACCCTATCTACCTTTATTACTTATATTGGAAAACCTAAACAGGTAACCCAATCCAATAGGTAGAAATAAATAAACTAATATATATTTATATATATTCAAAATTACAAATACGCTCTCTCAAGAAGGACACCATTACAGAGCCTAGGTATTCGCTCAACCTAATGCTCTGATACCACTGTAACGACCCAACTTCCACACTCCAGGAAGTCGCATCGCTAAGAAGAAAGAAAGGGATAGAAAAGAGAAAAGAAAGGAAAGAAAGAACAGACCACATCAGAATCTCACAGCGGAATCGAATAAATTATAATATATCACATAAAACTTTACATAGTATCATATACATCAGAGTTAAACAGCTAATACAACACAAACTAGACAGTTATAGACATCTGTCTAGCATTTACAATCTAAATACATCAGAGAGACAGACTCAACTCATCACAGCGGAACCACTACATATATCTACACGCTGAAGCCTCCTGCTCCATTATCTCCTCCAGAACTCGATTAAAGAAATCCTGAAAACACTTGACTACTCATACGTAATATGAGTACCCAAGAGTTTAATAAAACAGAAAATAAACACTCAGGTCAGACAGGGGTCTGGTGTGAGTAAACGGGGATAAAAGTTGCTTAACTTTAGAAAATTCTTTGAAAACAAAAGGTATCACGTAAGACTTCCCACACATAAACATGGAAAAGTTTTTACCTTACGCTAACCAAAACATTTGATAGGAAATCCAGTGATATTATAATAGTGTCTAGGGTTTTCAAGTAAATAAGAAATAGCTGAAATTGTTACATGATTAAATTCCAGCTACTAGCCACAAAAGTGGGTAATACAAACAAAACCGTAGGGTCTTGTAGGGAAAATGGGTTTACATCAATGGCAGGGCTGCTGGGGTACCGCCCGTCACAGTACGTGGCCAAGATCACCATACCGAGGATTACTTCCTTCATCCCCTGCAACACAAAGTCGGACCCGTTCCTTACTGAACAGTTCCGAACAAGACCACCCCGCAGATTGGTCGTCACCAACTGCCACACAACCGAAATATAAAGGGACCTCTAGACAGGAGTAAATCTTGCTCTCAAGTGGGTGCTACCCACGAAGCTTTGCTGCACCTCCCCTGTTTTAGCCATTCCCGGTTGATGAGGCTTGAGGCTACGATTACCTTTATAGGACATATCAAACTTAGAATGCTCATCGTCCACTTGACGATGTTCTGAAAGCATTCAATCTATACAAGTTCGTTCCGGGTTCGAACGAAACCGAAGGCATCATCTCGTTACACTCGTATTGGAATCACCCTCAGAGTTAACGACGATAACCCTTGCACTTTATATCTCCATCTCGAATCTATAAGCACTATTCCGTCAAACTCATTACGGAATCACCCACAAAGTTATACTGACGTATAGCCCTTACACCTCGAGTCTTCACTTGCTCCACTTGGATTAACGACCTAACGTTTAATTGGAATCGATGTGGTTTTCGGATATCCAAATATGGAAACCTGATTCTGGTCTCACCGAAACCAAACGCCATTTTAATGTCCAAGTTGTATTTAAGGGTTTTAAACAATTTAACTCTTCATTATTATCTACTTTACAAAGATAGATAAACTACATCTCACAGTAGATAAGCACATTCATATCATAACAGATAATCTGTATCATCCATAAACAGATAATCATTCAACCAAATAATCCATCACAAACTATCATACTTAAACCAATCATCCATATCATACAGATACAACTAGTCTCATTACAACCATTCAATCAATAACATCCATAAGCAAAGATTCATTAACCATCAATTATGATTAATTTAAAATGAATTAAATTAATTGCAATTATCTCTAATTAATTTAAATTAAATTAAATTAATTAACACACTTAAATCTTGCTTAACATCCATTAATTAATTGACCCAGTTAATTAATCATTCACTAAGTATTTAACTTGATTAAACAACTTTGATTAATCATTCACTATTTACAATAAGTAATTAGTCTTTAATTAATTTCCACAAATTAATTAACCTTAATCATAAGTAATTAACTTTTAATTACTCATTTATTAATTAATTATAATTAATTATATTTATCCTTAATTAATTACAATTGATTAATCACTTAATTAATTATTACTTAATCAAACAACCCTTAATTACATCATTAATTTTAATAATTAATGATCTCTAATATTTAAATGAATTACTCAATTAAAATTAATTACATTTAGGAATTAATCTAATTATTAATCACCTTGATTAATATCCAATTAAGTAATTAATTATCTTAATTACTTATTTATAAATTAATTAACCAATAACTAATCATTAATTAATTCCTTAATTAATTACAAAAGTAATTATCCAAATTACTAATTACATTCCAGTAATTATCATTATTACTTTTTCAAGTAATACTGCTCCATTAATTACAGTAAATAATTACACTCTTACAATCATTAGATGATTTATTTAAATTGATTAAACTAAATTAATTAACTTAACAAATCACAATATTAAATTAATTACAATAAGTAATTAATTCCTTAATTACTTAACAAATGACAATTAGTTAGATTAAATTAATGAATCTTGTTAATTATCCAAAATTAATTTCCTTAATTAATTACTAAATTATCCTTAGATAATTATCATCATTTATTAACACATTTCATTTATCAATATACTTAAGAAAATTTAATTTAGATTAATAAATCATTTCTAATTAAAATTTGTCTAAACTATTACTTAAAATCAAATAATTAAGTAAATCCTTAATTATCTTAAGTATTTTTCAAAATAATTCAATTACTTATTAAATGACTCATTTAAATTCAAAATGTATTAAAACAATACATTTCTACAAATTTAAATTCAAATTCCAATTTATTTAAATATTCAAATGTTTAATTATTTGAACATAAATTCCAAAAATAAATATAAACCTTAAAATAAAAATGAATGTTTAAACAACATTCATTACTTAAATATAAAGAAAGATTCAAAAACTCAATTACTTGATAAATTAAGCATGGAAAATAAATTGATTATTTTCAACTTTCAAACTAAAATCAAACATTTCATATTTTAATCCAAATACTAAAGGAAACAAATTCCTTCAATTTTAAACTTATTTGAAATCAAATTTTATTTTCAAGTCTATATTAAACATTGAAATATGTTCATTCATTCTTCTTTAAATTTATAAACTGTTTGAAATTAAAACTGGGTTTCAAAGTAAATTTGAAACTGTTTTTAATTTGATTTCAAACCAATTTAAACTTGTTTAAAAATGTTTAAATCTGTTCAATGTTTAAAACTTACAAAACTTATTTAAATCAAAAATCTGGTTTTTAAAAGGTAAACCTGAAACTATGTTTTAAACTTATTTTAAAACTGAATTTAAATCTTATATAAATTATAGATTTTCATTTTTAAAACTTTGAATTCAAAATAACATTTGAATTCAGATTCAAGTTGCACTTGAATCATGTTGCAACTAAAAAATATGAATTTTATTTAAAATACAATCTGCAAAATTACAGGTATTTAATCCTGCAACAGTTTTTATATTTATTTAAAACCAAATTTAAAACTTGTTTAAATTTAAAATATTTCATTTTTAAAAGATTTGAATTCAAACTCTATTTGAATTCAGTTTCAACTTGCATTTAAATCAAATTGCAACTTAAAATTTGAATTCATTCAAAATTCTTAAAACTGCAAACTTCCAGATATAAAACCTGAAACAGTTTTAAAAATCTTGATTTAAGCACAATTTAAAACTTTGTTTAATTTTAAAAATTCCATTTTTTAGAAACCTTAACTCAAAACTTCACTTGAATTCAGTATCAATTCATACTTGAATCATGTTTCCAACTTAAAATATGAATTCCATAAAAATTCAAACTGCAAATACTCTCAGGTTATACCTCTGCACCCATCCTACCCGAGTACCCCAAAATTTACTTCGAGTTTTAAAACCTTTGCTTCGAGTCAGAAGAATAAAAACCCGAGGAATGACTCGAGTTGAAACCCTACACACTGTTAATATTACTGAATTTAACTCAGCAACCCAAATCAACCTGGAAACACCCAATCCATATCACCAGCCTCTGTGATCCTCCATCAACAACACCTCCTCCATCCTCTCACCTCGGTACTCCACTAACATAAACATCTAACACCTGACATCCACAGCAGATTTTCAAAAAAATAAAAAAAAAAATCTATTTCTGTTTTAAAACAGAAACCCCTTTCCCCTTAACAGATTATTTAAAACTGTATATTTGTTTTAAAATTTCTAATTTATAACATACATTCATGTTATAAACTTGTTGAAATAATTAATGAAGTTGATATCTTAATATAGAAACACTTACTGTTGTATTTGCTTCTGAAGTAACAAAATTTTCAAACAATTAAATTATGATTTAAGGGCATAATTTATTATTAAACAGCATTATTTGTTTGCTCATATTAATTCCTAACAGAAAGTAAACAAATAAATAAAGAATTTCTATTAAAGGAAAATTTAGTTACAAACTAATTATAATTGCATATTCAAACAATCAGCAACACTCAAACATATGCATATATGTTCTCATAGAACAACCAGCACAACAAATTCTTTTCTACTAATATATATATATGCACAGAGATCACAGGTTTTAGCATGATGAAGTTACTATATATTTTTTTTTTATTTTTTTTTAAACAGAAACAGAACCATTATATCAATAACAGATCCTAACTGAGTATCAATTCAAGTGGTGTTGATATATATTTTTTCATTTAAAATTTTAGTTTTATAAACAGAACAGGTGATCAGGTACCTGCAAACACACACACATATATGTTTATATATATATATATATATATATATATACAGTGAATACTTATCACAATAGAATCATACAAAGCAAACTCATTCCTATAATCTACATGCAACAGAGAGATTAAAACAATTTCCTATTGTGAGGTTACTTACTAACAAAATGGAGACATAGCAGTTTAATCATAGCAGTTTTGATTTTAGAGAAAAAAAACAATTTGCATATGAAGCATAGGTTCTGGAAATTTTGTTTAGCTTTGATTTAAAAGGAAGAACTGTTTTTAAAATAAAAAGGTTTACTCACATTAAATTGAAGAATGCAGAAACAAATCTGATGCAGAGCACAAACTTAAGTGCAGATCCAATTTCCAGAAATGCATAATGAAATGCATGTTGATCTTGGCTTCATTTGTTTACTGGAATTGCTTGTTGCTTTTGTTGATGATGATGCATGCAGACTCCATTACCAATAGCACAGATTTGCAGATGAATTAATGAAGAAAATGATTGCAGATTGGAGTTGCATTTTGAAGAAATTGTTTTGCAGATTTGGTTTGAGGATAGGTTGCAGATTTGAGAATTTATTGCAGATTTTTGAAGGGTTTTGGTTTTTGATTTACTGCAATCTGGTTTGTATTTTGATACTTGAATCATGAGTTAGAAATTGGGTTTTGGAATCCCTTTTACAAACCTGGTTTTCAAATTTTTCTATTGATTTACTGATATATGATTCTCAGATTTTAAATTTTGAAGAGAAAGGTGTTTTAATCCAAATGCATATGTTATATTCTCTTGTTTACAAAGAATAAATTTTCAACAATGCCACTTGTTATGTTATGGTGTAGATTAATTACAAGTGTCTCTTTATGTTTTAAGAGTTTAACAGATATGCAAGTTACAAATGATTTATTAACATTAGCTTTTAAATAAATACATATAAACTTATTTTAATGAGAATGAATTAAATGTATTCAAAGAAAGGCAATTTAAAATAAAACAAATCAAACTTTTATTATAAAACAAAATTAAACTATATTTATTTTATAAACCAAAATAAATGCTCACTTATATTTCTATAAAAATATAAGAAAGATTTTTAAAACAAACTATTGAAAAGTTTACAATACTAATTAACTTAAATCCATTTACAAGTTATTCATTTATATATAAATTAGAAAATATCCTTTGTTAAATAATAAATGAAAATTAAAAACCAATTCTTCTATTTACAATGTATAAACATTTATACATCATAAATAAAATATTTTTAAATCAGTTTAGAAAGATAAATTTATCATTTAAATATTTTTAACATTTGAAAAACAATATCATTAAACAAACCAAATAATTATAAATTTTCAAAAGAAAATTCCAGTTTAAATTAAATTATTAAATCAATATTTCACATTTTAAAATAATTATCAAAGAAATTATTAAATAATTATTGCCTAAATTTCCGGGACATCACAGCTCCAAGCTCCTAAGATGAATCTCAAATGTTATGACACTCGGTCTAACCTTAGAAAAAATCAAAACACAAAACACTCGAGTCAGGATTAAAATTCTTATTCGAGTAAGTCAACTCAAGTGAAATGTCCTAGTGAAACAGAAAAAACTTAAAGGATATTTGGGATACCATCCTTTAAGGATCCATTAAACTATCTACATGCATAGTACAATAAGCTATATAGATAATGTCTATAGTAAAGTAAACTACTAAAATAGCGTTAAGTCGTTACCCTTATCCCCTTTAACACATTTTTATTTATTCTCGTAGTCTATACAGTACCATAATTCCTCCATAAACTGGAGAGCTATCAAAGGGCACTCCATAGTTACGGTACAAACCAAACTCGTAGAGGGCGCAATAAGGCATGTGACAAGGCACGTGAGGCAAGGCTAGGATAGGATTCTACAGTTTGCACTATTGGATTGGTGGTAACACATAGTAGCTACGACTGCCCACCTCAAGAAACTCCTAAATCAAAGGTGCACCCAATCAACTCACAAAGTAATAGAATCGTATCAAAGAAATATGCTCTATAGGGGTAGCGACCCCACTTGGCCCGGTACAGCTCCAGTTTTAGCCACATCAGGCTGATTCGAGGGAGTCAAGGCTGCGATCATACCTCATACAGATGTTCGCCAAACCATCCCACTTCGTTTTGGACTCTCCACCATGTGCAAAGTTGTTAAAGTGGTTTTGGTATTGGCAGAAAGTATGACAATATCCGATCATGATCTCTTTAACAAACAAACACTTATTTCACACAGTAGTCATTTTCACTTCTAACAGATTATACGTCATATCAAAATATCATATTCATTTCAAAATCATATCACTTTCAAAACCATATCACTTTCGAAATCATATCATATTGGTTTGGAAATCATATTCATTTTAAAAATCATAAGCACAAAATAGATTAAACCATCATATCAAAGTATTTGCATTTAAATCCAATAAATTTAAACATAACAGTACCAACTTAATCAGTTTGAATATTAAAAGTAGTTTATATTTTGGAATAATTATACAATAAAAATAGTTTATATTTAAAATAGTTTATAGATTAAGATAGTTTATACATATATATTAAAAATATTTATATATTAAAAATAGTTTATATTTAAAATAGTTTATAGATTAAAATAGTTTATATATTAAAAATAGTTTATAGATTTAAAACAGCTTATATCGAAATAATTTCAAAATAGAATTGTTTCTTCCAATTTCACAAATCAATTTGAATCACCTTTAGTTCCAGAATTCAATTTAAATAAATCTTGAGTTCAACAATTTCAATTAAAAGGTTAATGGTTCAATTCAAATTTGCATTAAAACGATTTTATTTTGTATCGATTTCAAATCCAAGTTTGAACTGCAAATTTAAACCACTTCCAATTCAATAGGTTTCAAAGTTTAAATATTCAAACATTTATAATAACTTAATTTGTTAAATGTCATTTATATTTCAAAATTCAACTTTGATTTTGTTGAGTCATATATTTTGATTTGTGAAAGTAGTGAATTAGACTATATGGATAAGCGACAAAAAGATAAAGAATTATGTTGTTCAAACTACAAAGGAGACAAGGCTACGAAACTGCGTATAGTATGTTAATTTATTGAAGATTTTAGTCTTAGAAATGCTAAAATCTATCCTCAAGCAGTTAAGTTGTTTTAAAACTTTAAAATTTTAAAATATGTGTAGACTGTGCTTTGACTGTCAGGTCAGTCGACTGACCGTATATAGCCAGTCGACTGAATCTGTACAGGTGCACAAAACCTCTTTTTTTGCACAGCTTTGAACATTCAGTTGACTGATCGTTTTGGGTCAGTCGAATGATTTCTTCCAACAGCTATTTTTTCTGAATGGACACTTCCTTTTCCCAAGAGTTACGTTCTAATATGAAGAGGTATGGATGCTTCGTTTGATCAGAACTCCTCGTGAAAGGTTGCATCTCTTTATCTACTATATAAACACAAAAAATCCACTTCACAAATCACTAGATTTTCTGATTACTTTCTGATCTTACTTTTTATTATCTCCGTATTCCAAAAAGCAATCACAACTTTCATATATTGCTTGAATCTCTGAATCAATTAACTTATTCCTTGATTCAAAGCAATATTTTCCTTTATAAATCTTTATACACACATATATTCTTGAGAAAAGATTATAAGAAGGTTGTACTATCCAAGACAAATCAGTGTTATTAAGAACACAAAGTGTCAAAGCAATTCTATTGAAACTGTTGAAGTCCTGTTCGTTTGTTCATGCGGGTAAAGTCCTCTTTCGGTTGTTAGAGGCAGAAAAATCCTGTTCGATTGTTCAGATGTTGAATACCTATTCCTTCGGGTTAAGAGAGTGTTATTGTGAGAAATTCCAGAGGGAAGTCTGGGACTGGACGTTGAACGGGAAGTTCGAACCAGTATAAAAATTCCTGGTGTGCTTATTTTTATTTACTTTGCTATTATCATCTATTTCCGCATTTAGATTTAATTATATTCCATATTACACGATTCTAAGTAATTGCTAGCCACACTATAGCCAGTTTCATTTGGTATCAGAGCAAGGTCATCCTATACTCGTTAAACAGTTATTTGAAATTTGTCATTAGTTAATTTGGAAAATAACAACATCGCAAACATTGTCACTAACACTAGCTTTATTGAAGGTCAATGTACTCCACGATCTCCAGTATTCAATGGCATGAATTATAATTATTGGTCAACTAGAATGAGAATATATATGCAATCTAATGGTTTTGAAACTTGGAACATTACTCAAAATGAATATACTACTCCAACAGAAGATTTTTCAACTTGGACTGCTGCACAGAAAACCGACGCTACTACAAATGCAAAAGCAATGAATATGTTATTTTGTGAATTAGATT
This sequence comes from Allium cepa, assembly GCA_030765085.1. Taxonomy (NCBI): domain Eukaryota; kingdom Viridiplantae; phylum Streptophyta; class Magnoliopsida; order Asparagales; family Amaryllidaceae; genus Allium; species Allium cepa. The sequence continues at coordinate 597,878,982 of CM060928.1, forward strand.
GAAATGAGTTTAATAGAGTTAGTATTTATACAAATGATTATGAGATATGGAGAACTCTAAAAATAACTTATGAAGGAACTAACAAAGTCAAACAAAGCAAAATTTCAATGTTGAAATATCAGTTTCAAAATTTCAAAATGAAATCAAATGAAAACATAAATGACATGTATTCTAGATTTCAAGATATATATATCATTCACTATTGGCACCAGGAGAAAAGTTCTCTGATTTTGATATAGTACCAAAAATCCTAAACTCTTTAGCGGATGAATGGGAAAGAAAGGTCCTAGCTATTGAACAAGCAAACGATCTTCCAACTATGAAAGCAGAAGAGTTAATAGGAAATCTAATGTCATATGAAGTAAATTTACAAGCAAAGAAAGTTCAAGCATAAGATAAGAAGAATCTAGCGTTTCAAGCAGAACAAGATGACTCTGACTGAGATGAAGATGATATGGAATTTATTGCTAAGAATTTCAAAAAAGTTTTGAAATTCAAAAAGAATAACAAGGGCAAGAGTTAAAAAAATAATTCTAGCAACAATAATAGCAATAAACAATCATCATCTGTCATGGAATGTTATGAATGTCATAAGAAGGGTCATATGAAGAAAGATTGTCCAGAGAAACAGAAAAACAAATTCAAGAAGAACAAATTCAAGAAGAAAGCATTTTCTGTAACATAGGATGATTATATTCTTCATCATCAGAAAGCGACAGTGACAGTGACACAGAGCAAGCAAATGTATGCTTCATGGCTACAAATGATGATGTAAGTGAACTAAGTTTGGAAGATTTAGTTGAACTTAATTCTGAACTAATAGATTTTGTAAAACAAACTAAGGAACATAATAAGGAGTTACAAGGAAAACTGAATAGATATATAGTTTATATTTAAAATAGTTTATAGATAAAAATAGTTTATATATTAAAAACAGTTTATAGATTTAAAACAGTTTATATCGAAAATAATTTCAAATTAGAATTATTTCTTCCAATTTCACAAATCAATTAGAATCAACTTTAGTTCCAGAATTCAATTTAAATAAATCTTGAGTTCAACAATTTCAATTAAAAGGTTAAAGGTTCAATTCAAATTCGCATTAAAACCATTTTAATTTATATCGATTTCAAATCCAAGTTTGAACTAGAAATTTAAATCACTTCTAATTCAATAGGTTTCAAAGTTTAAATATTCAAATATTTATAATAACTTAATTTGATAAATTTCATTTATATTTCAAAATTCAACTTTGATTTTGTTGAATCGTATATTTTGATTCATGACAAAGCAGTGAATTAGACTATATGGATAAGCGACAAAAAGAAAAAGAATTATGCTGTTTAAACTACAAAGGAGACAAGGCTACGAAACTGCGTATAGTATGTTAATTTATTAAAGTTTTTAGTCTGGGAAATATTAAAATCTATCCTCAAGTAGTTAAGTTGTTTTAAAACTTAAAAATTTTAAAATATATGAAGACTGTGCTTTGACTGTTAGGTTAGTCGACTGACCGTATATGGCCAGTCGACTAAATCTATATAGGTGCACAGAACCTCTGTTCTTTGCACAACTTTGAACATTCAGTTGACTGACCATTTTGGGTCAGTCGACTGATCATTTTAGGTCAGTCGACTGAATTCTTCGAACAACTATTTTTTCTGAATGGACGCTTCCTTTTGCCAAGATTTACATTCTAATATGAAGAGGTATGGATCCTTCCTTTGATCAGAATTCTTCGTGAATGGTTGCGTCTCTTTATCTATTATATAAACACACAAAATACACTTCACAAATCACCAATTTTTCTGATTACTTTCTGATCTTACTTTCTACTATCTCTGTATTCCAAAAAGCAATCAAAACTTTCATATATTGCTTGAATCTCTGAATCAAAGAAATATTTTCCTTTCTAAATCTTTATACACACATATATACTTGAGGAAAGATTATATGAAGGTTGAACTATCCAAGACAAATCAGTGATATTAAGAACACAAAGTGTCAAAGCAATTCTATTGAAACTATTGAAGTCCTGTTCGGTTGTTCAGGCACCTAAAGCCTCTTTCGGTTGTTAGAGGCGGAAAAATCTTGTTCGTTTGTTCAGGTGTTGTATACCTATTCCTCCGGGTTAAGAGAGTGTTATTGTGAGAAATTCCAGAGGGAAGTCTGGGACTGGACGTAGAATGGGATGTTCGAACCAGTATAAAAATTCCTAGTGTGCTCATTTTTATTTACTTTGCTATTATCATCTATTTCCGCATTTGGATTTAATTATATTCCATATTACACGATCCTAAGTAATAGCTAGCCACACTGTAGCCACTTTCAGATTTTTATTTAAATTTGAAAATATTCACTTAGTCATTTTAATAGTATTTAAATAAAATCTCAAATTACAAATTTAAATCAAAATTAAATATTCAATTTCAATTCTATGTAAATTTAAAAATATTTATTTAATCACCTATAATAAAAAATTCAATTATTAAAGTTGTAAAAATATTATCTTTAAAATTCTCACAATTAACAAGTTCAAATCAATTCTTATTTAAATACAATTCTTAAACAAATTACATTACAAACCAGTTTTTTCATCTTTCAACCTTAGTTTATTAAAGTTTTCACAAAATCTTTTTTCAAAATATTAATATGAATTCTTAAATAAATATTTTAAAAAACTTTATATATATGTATACATATATATTAGTTAAATTAATTTTTATAAAATTTTATTAAAATAAATAATATTATAGAATTTATTTTATATTAAATCTTATTATATATATTTAAAAATAATAAAATTATAGGTCAAATCTTAACATTTTGCTATTTTCAAATTTAACTTATAATTTAAATTTCCAAACAGATAATTTAAATTTCCAAACATATAATTTAAATTTCCAAACATATAATTTAAATTTCCAAACATATAATTTAAATTTTCGAACATATAATTTTTAAACAATTATAATATTAACATTTACATTTAAATTTCAAACTTTAAATTAAATTTCCAAACATATAATTTAGAAATCTACATATACACACATATTAAAATAAATCTATATATATTATTTTGTAAAATCAATTTTTAATTTAAAACACATAATAAAATAGAGGCTGTCGTGCTTGGGTCCTTGGAGTCAGGTAGTTGAGGATGTGGCTTCGACTGGGTGGCTGTGGAGTGTTGTAAGGTGATGTTCAAAAATTCTCTGGAAATATATACATGAAAAATATATATTTTTCTAAATAAGAGGAGATGTTTGTATATATGAAAACACACAAGGTAAAGATGCTTGGGTAATGGCATAGAAGTAAAGTTGTGTTTGGCTGAGGGGAAGGTGGTGGGTCGGATTCAGGTGGCGATACAAGGCGGAGGCGGTCGAGGCTGACAGTGGCTGTGGTCGGAGGTTAGCTTTGGTGGGAAGGCGGGCTGATAGTGGATGCTACATGGCTAGGTGTTGGAGGGGAAACGTGGTAAAGGCTCGAGCTTGGGTAGGTGGTGGATCGAAGAAGACTTGGTGGCAGAGATGGGCTAACGACATGGAGTTTGTATGTTAGCAAGAGGCGTGGGCGTGAACATTAGGTTGAGGAAGTGGGGTTACCTGTGTTAGGAGGTGCTAGTTGAGGAATGGAGAGAGGTTGCAGTTAGATCCGGTGTGATGTTGTTGAGTGGTCATGCTCAGTTGGAAGAAAGTACTCGGATTTGGCTGTGAGTGACGTTTGGATAATAGGGTGTGTTACGATAGGGACGACGGTGGGAATGATTGCGTGCGGCAAGGTAAATAGTGGGAAGGGAACGAGCACGGCCTACAGGATAATATGAGAATGATGTATCTTTTTTTATATGAAATAAAATGGTAGCACGAACAAGGGGAAGAGATTGAAAGTATGAAACAACAAAAGTAATATAAGTTGAACAGTGGGAATAGTGATGGTCAAATATTGATTTCTGGAAATATTAATAATTATTGGCTATTGTTGTTAGGTTTCTTACGATGCACAATTGAAAGGACAGGAAACCAAAAGGCTCAAAACGGGTACCGATACAGCTAACCATTTTGCAGATTTCGCAACGTACCGGGCATCGTAACACAGAAATGAATATACTGCAAAGATCAGCATGACGAGACGAATAGAATGGTACATATATATGAGTTATATGACCGACCTATTAAAACTCGAATTTCGCAGCAAAAAATCCTGCTAAAACGTCGAAAATAAGATAAACGGAGTTAGAGTAGTCCAAATTCAACGAAATGAAATATGATGTCTCACTCAAAAAATGATTTACATTTTTATTATGTAAAAATATTCAGATTTTGAAAATATTTTATTTTAACCAAATTAACTAATTTTAAATTGAAATTGAATATTACACAACCGAATTAACTTTCATATTTTCAAATGAAAATCTGACACTTACTATACTTCAATATACGCATATCAAATATCAAATTTTCATTGCGAAAATCTTATTATTTAATTTCATTAAAAATTTAGTTAATTACATTATTTAAAACTGGTTAAATTTTCGGGTTATTACTCTCTCCCCCACTCAAAACTTTTCATCCTCAAAAAGGAACGAGATAGGAGAATAGAAGCAACATAAAGGAAAAACAGATTCGGAATACATAGTAACAGATACAGCAATTAATTCAAAACCGTATAAATTTCATTTTTGGACATTTTATTACTTACATTTATATTATATATTATTAAATTACATATTCTCAATAACATATAAACTTTCCCAGGTAATCTTTATTATCGTTTCTGAGTGTAATTGAACATTATACAAATTTACCTTTTATTTACAACATTTCTATTAAGAAAAATTTAGTTTGAAAATTTTATTATTTAAATTTTCTCTTTTATAACCTTTAATTACATATTCACATAATATTTTAACCTTTTGAATATTTTAGGTAAATTATATATTTTATAGAGTGCAATTGAGCATTATACAAATAAATTTTATCCTAGTTCAATCAATTCAAGTTATTTCAATTCCAATTCTCATTTTAGACACTCAACTATTCAAAAATTATGCTTCATTTCAATAATTGAAAATCATCACTTAAGAGTTAAATTTTCGATTTCACCTCATACCATTTTGAAATAAATATATACATATATATTTTATACATAAATCATACTCAAGAAATTCAAATCAAATCCATTTTCCAAAAAAAAAATATGTAGCAAAGCTACGAAGTGGTCTCTACTTTGAGACTCGAAAGTGAATGTTGATGATGTTGTAGTCATCTTCGAAATTATTTTTCAGCAACAAAAGAGGAGATTACAAACTTACTTCTTTAAAATCTTTGGGAACAATTTCCATTTGAAAATACTTTCAAGTAATATATTTTCAAAACTTTGAAATCAAATTTTGGAAAACGCCGGAAATTTAATCCTCAAATCCTTAATTTAAATCCATTTCATTTACAAATCAGGTTTATAAACCATGTTATAAAATTTTAACTTCTTATAACACACAATAATAGTTAACGGTTTAGGCATGTTGACAAACAGTAAATGATAATCCAGTATTATCATTTCTAACAACCAATTCATTTACATATCTAATTTTAAAAAACTTATATAAAATATAATCATACACAAAATTATTTCATATACCAATTTCGAAAGCAATATTGTGTAAGTTTGCTCTATTCAAGTGTTTTGGAATTCCTATCGATAGCATTGGCCAGACGAATCAATCGAAAGCCAAATTCAAACTTAACAACTCAAAAACACGATATAAAATAGTTTTATGTCAAGTACAAATACGCTCTCTCACAGGATTATTCAAGAATGGATTTAGAATAAGGATAGAGATTCAAATTTACAGGGATTCTAATCAAAGATAATTCTAACTAAGTAGATAGGGTCGAAAGGAAGATAAGGTGATTAAATTAAAAAAGAAGGAAAGATGGATAGACTTATATTAATTTCGGCGACCTTAACCGGGTCAACTGAAACTCAGAGTTGAAGAACATGGCTCAGATGAGGCCCATGTACCTTCTCTAACTTAGAAAAGACGAGAATATCATCAATGAAAACCAGGACAAACCTAATGAGAACATCATGGAAAACGCGATTCATGAGATCGACGAAGAAGGCAGGATCATTGATTAATCCAAAGGGCATGACTAACCTTTCGTCTGGCAGGAAGAACGACAGGTCAAGCTCCAGGAATAGGATTGATGTTGAATTCGATTTCCTACTTGGGAGGAAGAGAAGTGGCTTCACAAAAAACATCTGGATAATTCCCAATTATCAGGGTGGAGTCAAGATCACTAGGGTGTGAATCAAGCGAATGGACAGAACTACCTGCATAATCTTAAGGCAATCGACGTTCGATCACAAGAGAATTTCCTGGTCGTCTACTAAGAAACGGTTCAGGCTTTGCAAGAAATAACAACATCAAAACCGAGGACATATAAATCTATGGTGAACCGACGCCTGTTGTAAAGGAGTTCCACCTCTTTACAAATCATAATAAGATTGGCAGGAGCGTCGATGGAATCATTCACACTTGAGGATGAAGTTACCAGTTCAGATTGCAAAAATGTGCTCAAATTTATTATAGAGATCAGTAGAAATAGAGCTACGGGATGCTCTAGTATCAAGAAGAACACGAACAAAAAAAGACAAGGATGGATTTCATAACAAAAGTAAGGTTCCAGAATTCAAAAGAAATCCTGATCAAAGAGGATCCTAACAAAGAACTTCAGGCTTGAATGAAGATGATTTCTGTTATTGATTCTACTCATTATAGGCTATTACTGCCCTATCTCTAATAAGTTTTTACTCCATATGCTAAGTTTTGCCTAAACTAGAGCTTTGATTCCAATTATAATGACCTGACATTTCGAACCATTCAAATCGACAATCATCCACATATATCAGACTTGAATTGCTTAAAAAAATAATTTTAATTTATATTTGGAAAAATTCGGCATATACAGTAAATAAATCAATCTTAGAATCGCAGACATAGAGTAATGTAACAATAAGCAGCGGAAATAGTTAAGTAGAAATTCATGAAGCTACTACAACATCAGAGTGTAAAACAAGATACAGTAGAAGTCTCAAATACATAGAAGTCTCAATACAAAAGTAAATGATAAGTCTAAACTAGAAATAAATGGAATAACTGGAAAAGATGAACAGACAAGATAGATCTTCAAGCAAATCTCCAAGCTCCAAAGGTGAGGCTTAAATGCTGTGGCACTCAGTCTGACCAAGCATAAAGCAAAACACAAAGCACTCGAGTCATGATTAACAATCTTATGCGAGTAAATTAATTCAAGTGAAATGTCCAAGTGAAATACAAATAACTTAAAGCATGTTTGGGCTTCCATCCTTTAAAGATCCGTTAAACTATCTACATACAAAGTACAATACGCTACATAGATAATGTCTATAGTAAAGTAAACTATTAAAACAGCGTTAAGGCGCTACCCATATCCCCTTTAACACATTTTTATATATTCCCGTAGTCTATATAGTACTATAATTCCTCCGTAAACTGGAAGGCTATTAGAGGGCACTCCATAGGTACGGTACAAACCAAACTTATACAAGGCGCGACAAGGCAGTGACAAGGCACTCGAGGCAATGTCATGGTAGGATTCTACCGTTTGCATTCCCGGACTGGTGGTAACGCATATCAGCTACTACCACCCACCTCGAGATACACTCCCAAATCAAAGGTACACCTAATCAAATCACAAAGTAATAGAATGCTATCAAAGGAATGCACCAGATAGGGGGAGCGACCGTACTTAACCCCGTATAGCTCCAGTTTTAGCCACATCTAGCCGACTCGGGGAGTCAGGGCTGCGTTCATACCTCATACAGACATTCGCCAAAAAATCCTACTTCGTTCTGGATTCTCCACCATGTGCAAAGTTGTGGTTTTCGGTATTGGCAGAGAGTATTACAATATTCGTTCCCGGTCTCTTTAACAACCAAACGTTTATTTCACACCATGGTCATTTTCATTTCGAATAGATTATACTTCATATCAAAATTCATATTCATTTCAAAATCATATCACTTTCAAAATTATATTCACTTTCAAAATCATATCACTTTCAAAATCATAGCATGTTACTTTCGAAATCGCATTCATTTTCATAATAATAACCACAAAATAGATTAAACCATCATATCAAGGTATTCGCATTTAAATCCATTAAATTTAAATATAACAGTTTAACCTTATTCAGTTTGAATACTGAAAGTAGTTATTTTTGGAATAATTATACGATAAAAATAGTTTATATTTAAAATAGTTTATTTTTAAAATAGTTTATAGATTAAAATAGTTTATATATATTAAAAATATTTATATATTAATAAAAGTTTATATTTGAAATAGTTTATAGATTAAAATAGTTTATATATTAAAAATAGTTTATAGATTAAAAACAGTTTATATCGAAAATAATTTCAAATTAGAATTGTTTCTTCCAATTTCACAATCAATTGAATCAACTTTTGTTCCAAAATTCAATTTAAGTAAATGTCAATTCAACAATTTCAATTAAAAGGTTAAAAGTTCAATTAAAATTCTTATTAAATCCATTTTAATTTTTATCAATTCTAAATCCATGTTTGAATTGCAAATTTAAGCCACTTCCAATTCAATAGGTTTCGAGTTTAAATATTCAAACATTTGCAATAACTCAATTTGATAAATTGCATTTATATTTCAAAATTCAAATTTAATATTTATTTAAATTTGAAAATATTCACTTAATCATTTTAATAACATTAAAATAAAATCTCAAATTAAAATTTTAAATCAAAATTAAATATTCAATTTCAGTTCTATGCAAATATGAAAATATTCATTTAATCACCTTTAATCAAAAATCCAGTTATAAAGTTGTAAAAATTATATCTTTAAAATTCTCACAATTAATAAGTTCAAATCAAATCTTATTTAAATACAATTCTTAAACAAATTATGTTACAAATCAATTGTTTTTATCTTTCCAACCTTAGTTTATTAAAGTTTTAACAAAATCTATTTTCAAAATATTAATATAAATATTTAAATATGCTTTATATGTATATTAGTTAAATTAAATTTTTATTAAATTTTATTAAATTAAATTTTATTAAATTAAATATTATTAGAGAATTTATTTTATATTAAATCTTATTCATATATTTAAAAATAATCAAATTATAGGTAAAATCTTAAAATTTACAATTTTCAAAGTTTAACTTATAATTTAGAAATTTCGAACATATAAATTTAAAATCTAAATTTTACACACATTAAAAATAAAATAAAACCTTTATATTATATTTAAAAATTAATATTTATTAAAACTCATCTATTTCCTTTCAAATTTTGGAAATCATTTTTCAAAATAGACCAGCGGTGTCCGTATATAATTTTCTATCCTATGGTCAAGTGATACAAATATTTATCATTTCAATTCGCAATATTTAAAATTTATGGGTATATATCATTTCAACCCGTAAACCCAAAATTTCAAAATCAAAAAAATCGCTTGGGTTTATCATTTCAATCAATAACGATTTTCCTTAGTCTATAATATCGTTCGGGTATGTGTTATTTCAATCTATAGTGATTTTCCTAAACTAACAGGGAACTTGCAGGGTGATAATAATGGAATGATAATGTAAATAGCATATATGTCAATGATAAGCATATATAATCATTAAGAAATAAAATTTAATTTATACACTAACAGGTTATGGTGTCATATGTCGGTCAAAATAGGATAACAAATTTAAATGATGACATATTATATTCAATAATTAATATAACTAACAATTTAAATTTAACAACATATTTCAATCGTCATTTCATGTGAATTAAATTTACTAAATATAAGAATGTTAATCATGAGTGATCGCTCACCATTCGAGGCAAGAGAAAATGGACAACACAACAAGCTATGATTTAAAGCACAAACCCGACAATCGACCAATCCAAATGATAATTTCCAAAGCAAACCAAGGTGGACTTGAATCGATGAAACTATATATATATATATATATATATATATATATATATATAATTTATATATTTTCATATTATTAAATCTATTTTAAATCTTATTTCACATATTTAAAAATGATAAAGTTATAAGTAAAATTTTGTAATTTACATTTCAAACTTTAACTTATAATTTAAATTTGCAAACATATAATTTATAATTCTACATATACAAAAATATTAAAACAAATATATATATATATATATATATATAATTTAATAAAATCAATTTTTAATTTAAAACACATAATAAAATAAAGGCTTTGTGCTTGGGTCCTCGGTGTCAGGTAGTTGAGGATGTGCCTGGGACTGGGTGGTAATGGAGAGTTATAAGGAGATGATCAAAAATTCTCTGGCAATATATACATGAAAAATATATATTTTTATAAATAAGAGGAGATGTTTATGTATATGATAACAAAAAAGGAAAATCTTTTCAGGTGATGGCATGGAAGTGAAGCTGTGTTCGGCTGAGTTGAAAGGTGGTCGGTCGGATTCAGGTGGCGGTACAAGGCAGAGTCAGTCGAGGCTGACAAGGCTACGGTCGGAGGCTAGCTTTGGCAGGTGGGCAGTTTGATGGTGTATGCTATGTCGCTAGGTGTTGGAGGGGAATAGTGGTTGAGGCTGGAGTTTTTGGGTGGGCGATGGATCGAAGAAGACATGGTGGCAGAGATGGGCTAACGATAATGGAGTATGTGTGCTGGCAAGGAGCGGGGCCATGAACGTTAGGTTGAGGAAGTAGGATAGCTTGTGTTCGAAGGTGCTAGCTGAGGAATGGAGAGAGGTTGCAGGCGGATCCGGTGTGATGCTGTTGAACGATCGTGCTCAGTTGGAAGGAGGGCTTGGATGTTGGATGTTAGTGACGTTTGGGTGATGAGGTGTTTTGAGATGGGGACGGTGGTGGGAATGATTGCGTGCGGTAGTATAACCACCCGAAATTTTCGACCTCAATAATTCGACACTAATACGTTCACTTTAGAAGCGCCAAGCAATCGAACACCGAAAATCTTAGATTGTTATGGTTAAGAAGAAAAAGGCAGAAGAAGAACAGAAAACAAAACACAGAATCTCACATTCGACGCGAATCAAAATATAATATCAAATATATTAGCATTTACACAAAGAAAAGCTGTAATTGTCAATTTACATTCAATACATCAGAGCACAACCATTCATACATAAACTGGATAGTTGTACAACTTGTCCTTGAATACAAGCAGAACAAAATTTAATACATGGCCGAATATACTCCATACGTTCATGCCCTCCAGCTCGCCTCCTGAGCTCCAGAACATTCTAACCTGAAAATCCATAATTCTCGGTCTGATCCAAGCATTACATCAAAGTAACACCCGGGTCAGGCTTGAAACCAACGTGAGTAAACTCATAAAATTTGAAATACTAACTTTTAAAACATAACTGAAACCCGGGGTAACTCATACCTTACTATGTGTTCTTAAATTTTTATAGTCACTCACTTATTACCAAACAATATTTAAGAACTGTTACTCAGTTAAATGGCCATGTTACTTACTTTATTTCATTCAAGCCTATTTGATTCTAAACTCAAATCTATAAAGAATCGAAGTGGTTTTGGGTATTTGTTGATACCCGACCCCGACCTGTTCGAATCCAGTATCCTCTTAATTCAAGTTGTTTAAGTGAAAACGATTCAATTCTTCAAACAGGATGTCAGTTTACACATCGTATCATCACAAATAGATAACTTACATTATCAGAGTTCAACAAAGCATTGCATATCACAGAGCATCACACATTAATTAATTTAATCATTCAATACAATTTAATCATCCATAAGCAAGACCAATTAATCCTATAATTATAATTAATTTGATTAACTCAAATTAAATTAATCACTTAAGAATTAATCACCTAACCCTGCTTAATTAATCATTAATTAATTACAAACCATTTGAATAAATTAATCATTCTTTAATTTTTTTTACAAATTTATTAATTAATTTTTAGTTACTGATTAATTATCCTTTAATTATTAATTAACAAATCCTTAATCAAAAATTAACTAATCCAAATTATTAATTAATAAATCCTTAATTATTAATCAATTCTTAATTACAAATTAATCTCTAATCACTAATTAATTAATCCTAATTACAAATTAATTAATTTCTAATTAATTAGTTTATTATCCTTAATTATAAATGAATTAATCCTTAATTATTAATTAATTAATTTCCATTTAATTTCTTCCTTACTTTGATTTAATCTGTAATTACCAAAGACCTTAATTAACTTTACGATAAACCATTTATCTTTATTACTTTCTTAATTATCGTTAACATATAAATTCAAAACAGTTTATCTTTTAATTAACTATTTAATTTTATCATTTAAATTTATTTTAAAATAATTTACTCAAAGCTTTAACTAACCCACAATTTAGATAAACAATTGTTTTTAAAAAAAATATAGTTCAAAACTTATTTCATTTAAAACTTAATTTTAAAAAAAAATGTTTTATTTTAAACCAAAAAAAATTGCCGCATCCCTTACCTGAGACAAACTTGAGTCAAACTCGAGCCAGTTTCCGATTTTCCCGACCAACCCCCGAGTCTTCCCTTTTCTTTATTTTTAACTTAATTTTGTTTAAATTTTAAAACTGATGTAACATACACGAACACACCCCCGAGCCCTTACTCGAGCAAATGTCCAATCTCGCGTGTTCAACTTCGAGCCACATCCTTCTCCTCTAACACAAATACACCCCAGACACCAGTGACACCTGTGCACCGTGCACACCAACCCAATCGCCTACGATCATTTCTCCGACCATCAACATGTCGACGACAACCCACTCGAACCAAACGACCACCCAAACCATGAGCCCCCTCGTAAATCAAAGTCGAACACGTTGAACTCAACCTGGAACAGAACCAATCACCATAAAACCACATCATGCCTTCACCTCTGACCACCGGTCATCACGCCTTCGCGTTTAGTGCCTTGCCACCCTCCCACGCGTCGATCCCACCATATGCGATCAACTCCGGCACCTCGACCTTGATGAACTAGCCTCGCAAACCCAATCGACAAAAACAGCTCCCAAAACCCTAGTTCACCATCGCCCTGCTACCACGGTGGTATAAAATTCCACCAGGTGTTTTTCCCGAGATCCCCATCGCATCATCTTCCTCCATCATCAAGCATAACACCTATGCTTCATCGGTCATCGAGAAATCATCCGAAGTTCAATTTCCGTTCAACTCGCAAATTCCCACAATTTACTAAACTAAGAATCTTGATTTTAGCTTTAAAAATCATGGTTTCCGATAACAAATCAGATTATGGAAATGAATCAATAAATCAAGGTATTTGAATTTTTATATGCCTTTGAATTCTTACTGTATATTCAAATTTTCCAGAAAATTTTAAACTAATAATACTTGGAATTATTTTTAAAGTTAAGGTCCTGCTGATTCAAACAATTTCTAAGTAAACATCAAATCCTGAAAAGGATTAGGGGATGAGGATTTGAATTTTTAAATTATTAAAGCCAACAAACTTTAAAACAGAGAAGAATATACATATATACAAACATGCATACACTAAACCTTCACATATGCAAACATGATTTACATCCATAACTTCAGAATTATCACGTACATCAAGATTTAAACTAGATTTAAGTTTTTAAAGCAGTAGTTTACTCACAGGTTTATGAAGAAACAGAGGCGCCTGGATTTGAATCTGATCAAGAACTTGTTTTGTGTAACAACCCTGTATTTTGTAATTATGTTAAATTGAATTCCTAATTCAAAAATTTTATTTTATTTATTAAAATGAGTAAATTTTTATTTGTATGTGAATTATAATTCCAAACATGAATAAATGAAATATTTCCCAAAAATGTGAATTTTGGTCAATATGGTCAGACTTTGACTTTTAAATTTAAAATTTAAATATTTGAAATATTTAATTTTATCGTTTACTATGAAAATAGATAAAATTTCAAGAATACTGCTTTTCCTTTCGTTGAAATGCGATTTATATTATGAAAATTATGTTTTTTACAACATTGTGTGTAAATTGTTTTATTTAACAAAATTGTTTATTTTAATTTATATGAATAATATTTTTATTTGTCATATCTTGTTCTAATTTGTGTAATATGCCATGTTATGCATATATTTTATTTAAAAAAAAATTTAAAGTGATGTTATAATTTTCCAAAGCTTATTGTATTTTGTTTACAATTTTTAAATCCTAGTTCCAATTGTTAAGCTATTTTCTTAATTATTTTATATTCATCTAATATTTATTTATTTATTTTCTTTCTGACTTTATTTTTTTCTATTTCATTTACTTACATTTTTATTTGTTTAAAATGGATAAAAGAAAAAGAAAAACAAAAGGTCAAAACCTTTTCATTTACCATGACTTTACATATACCTTTTACCTTTTCATTTTCAGTTGGCATTTGCATTGATTTGGTCGTTCATCCTATTGTATTGCCGTGACTTCTTCATTCACATTCACATGAATTTGTCTCTTCTCATCACTCAACTCACAGCTAGGAAGGAAAAGAAAAAAAATAATGGCTTCCATCTTCTTTATTTTCTTATTCATTTCCATTGATTTTTGCTTGATATCTTCACATGCTTTGCTTAGCCTCAACACCAACATCTCCTCCAACCACCAACATCATCTCCTCCTCATCATCCACAGCCTACAACCATCCCTCTCCCTGTCCATAACAGACCGTGACCTATAGGATGAGCAAACACCACAAAATCCTTGCTAAAATTCCATAAAACAATGCGTAGCCGACCAATACTCCACCACCACCTCCATACTTTGCCTTGGCCACTACCCCTAGCTCCACCACTTGAATGAACTGACCTCTAGCCACCGGCCTAACCACTAACCTGACCTGCAATAATGCATGGACGAGCCAAATATTGGCATAGGTCGAGTCTATATTGCACCAAAACCTCCCATCCCTTGGCCCTTTGCTTACCTTTGCCTCTCCATGACTTTGCCTTCCATTTTCATGTCCATATCCATATCTCAGGACTCATGGCTGAGCACACATGACCTAGTCTGAGCCTAGGTGTGATTAGATCAAGCCATTTTGCATTTAAGCCAAGCCTATGTTGTCTTGTGCAAGTCTTTTGCTTCTAAGGTTTGATTATCTTCCATGTTTTGGAATTTTTTTGCAAACAAAAGTTGTTGATTATATTTGTATGTAAAATATTTGTATTTGTGCTTATGTATTTTATATTTCGTGTGTTGTTTACAAGGCTTCCCATCCATTCAAGTCAAATCGTGCTTGTCGTGCCTTTGGAATCATTTTGTGTGTCATAATGGTCTTCAACTTGAAAAGGTGAGTCGTTCTCACTTTGACATATTTACTTAAGAAATAGTAAATTGATGGCAAGTGTTTAGTAATATAAAATGTTTATGCAAGTTAATGATGATCATATGATATGTTATGCCATGTTATTAATGTGACGACCCACCCTTTTGGATGGTTCAAATCAACAATAAACCACACATGTCAGAATCAAACCATTCAAAAGAGAGGATTGTTAATGGGGTAAATAAGAAAAAAAAAGGAAGGAGAAAAACAAAATATAGAATCTCGCAGCGTAACGAGAAAATATAATAATCAAACAAACAGTTCATGAAGCTGTTTTACAAATAACATTTGATTACACTTTTACAAATTCAAATCAGAGTTATACATATATCATAAATAACCAATAATACAGCGGAACACAGAATGTAGTGGAATAATAAATAGCAATAATATACTGAATCTTCGTCTTCTCCACTAGAAATAGTCTTCAATGCTGAAAAACTCAGGCTGACCCGAGCATAAAGAAAGATAATACACTCGAGTCAGAACTAAAATTCTTATGCAAATTAAATCAAAAGTATATGAAATAAGGAATTCATATAACTACATTTTTGAAGGTTCAAATTTTTAGAAATGTTATTATTACCAATTCAAAATAAAATGGATTTCACAATAGATCCGTTCTAGTAAATTTCAAATATACAGAACAATTCCCAGTTAAATTTCATAGTTTTAGAGATTTGATTTATAAAAATGTTCCAAAGTTTCAATATTCACTTTTTTAGAAACTTCCCAATGTTTCAAAATTTAATTTTGAAAACTTTCAATTAAGGTAACGACGGTTTACTTTCCAAAATCATTTTTATGGTTCAAATAGTAAATCTAAACATAATATTTTTCCTTTGATATAAATACTTGAAATTCATGGGTTTTACTCCTTATTCAGTGTGCAAATAATCAGTATGAAAATTTAAATAATTACAATAAACTATAGGGTGATAACAAGGATATATCAAATAAATGAACAAATATACATTCAAGCACAATCCATTCAACATTCAAATCAATCAATTCAACAAATCAACCAATTCAATAACATGCCACGGTAATTATTAGTCATCACATATTGGAATTTAGCTATTCTTAAATATTTATAAATATTCCAAACAAGAATAAAAAATTTATCACTATATGACCTGGTTTAACTTGTAACAAAATTTTAGTATTTCGTGAGTGAGTTTAAACACTCACCTTTTGGATTTTTCTTGTCTAGTTGGATTTGAATCCGCTACTATTCCTCCTTTTGATTTATTACCTTGCTATCTTAATCTTTTTTTGAATGTTTTGGAAGAGACAGAGAAGTTTGTATAGATCTGGATATGAAGAAAAGGATTTGGAAAAAGAAGAATGCTCGGAAAAGAAGAAGAAAATTTAAAGAGATGAAGAATTGAAAAAGAAAAGGAAGCTTTGAAAAAGGAGAAGAAGATTTGAAGAAGAATAAAAAACAAAAAAATGAAGCAAAAAAAAGAGAAGAAGGAGATTTAAAAAAAGAAAAGGGAATGAGGAAGGTGAAGAGTGAAAAGAAATGAGATGAAAATTTTATATGGAAAAATGAAGCTACAGAAGATGAGATTAGAAATGTGGCTACAGGAATGAAGATGGAAAAAAAATGAAAAGCTAATAAGGTATATATAAACAAACTAGGAATTGAAATAAAGTAAAAATATGAATATCCCTAAAATGTAGTATTGAAAGATGTAAACTAAAGGAATAAATATATCAATTAAGATAAAAATAAGTCTTCCATTTTAAATATAAAGCTTCAAGAATTCCGAATGAAAGGAAGCTACAAGAACTAATGATGCATAAGCAAAATAAACTTTTGAAACGGAAAATAGTAAATGCTAATTAGAGGGCATGCATATTAATTTGGATGTTCGCATTAAACACGAAAAAACAGAAAAGGAAAAAACTTCAGGTAAAGCATTTAAAAGGAGCAAACGAATAAAGGAGAAACAAATGAAAAGAATGTGGAAAATATTAATTATAAATTAATCAAATGAAGCAACCATTAATTTATAAGAAATGAATGAGTAGTTTAACTATTAGACTGCTTGAAAATGAAAAGAGAGAGATTGCAAGGTGATAATAAATGTAAAGTAAATGAAGGGACCACCTATTTCCTATAAACACTACTAGAAAAATAGTATATTCCAACGTCTCTGTTCCAACGGCCGCCAACGGCTATTCCAACGGCTTCCAACGGCCCGTTAATTTTTTACGTAGCCGTTGGAAGCCGTTTGAATCCATTGGAAATAAGCCATTTGCGGCCGTTGGAAATTTTCCTGAGATATCAGCCCGCGAGCCATCTTCTCCATCATTCTCATCTTCCCCAAATCAAATCCCCAAATCCCCCATCTCCTACCAAACTGCCGCCGCCCCAAAAACCATCCAAATCACCTCCTACGCCATCTACAAGGTACTCCGGTCCATCTCCATCCTTCTACGTCTCCAAATCAGGTTTTTTTTTTCTATACCTAAATTTTTGGTTTTTTTGATTTAGGGTTTAATTTGACTTGTGCTTGTTTCCTACTTGTTATTGTATGCATATTACATCATGCTATCCCCTACTTTTAGTTATTATCCCATAATAAACAAGTTATTACCGATTGAAAATTTTGTAATTTAGGATATTTTAATAGTTTATATATGTTGATTTGGTTAGTATTGAACGTATGTGTGTGATAGAGTTTATTGCATTTGGAATCCGTTAGAATGGATATTGGATTTGTGCGAATACGATTTTTGTATTTGTAGGAACACGTGAATTTGTAAAAAATGAATTTTGTGTACAAATTTAGTGTATAAAATGAATTTAGTACTTATGTAATAAAACAGTAAAATATAAACCAATATTAATTAAACGAATTATATATTCAAATTTAATATAAACAAATATTTAAATCCTTAGATATTATTCATCCTCGTCTGACAAGTATTGTATATGATCGTTTTAGGGATATTCGTTTTTTCCACAAAACGGACAACTCTATTCATCTGATACATCATTTGTCGGATTTGTCCCAGTATTGGACAAGTTACAAACACTATAAAGTAATTATATTCCGTCAATCATATCACTTTAAACGGTTCACAAAATTTCGACGGCATTTCCTATACGTTCCTTGTGTACGCGCATTTGTGTACGATACAAGGAACACGGGGGAAATGCTGCCGAAATTTTGTGAATCGTTTAAAATGATATGATTTACAGAATATAATTACTATTGTTTTTGTAATGGGAAGTAGGATGACCGACCATCAAAAAAGACACATAAGTGGCAATGAAAAAATAGTTTCTTATTTAAAATAAAGTTTGTGAAATTAGCAGTTTGCGGCCATTGAAAATTTCCTGCAAAATATAAAATGAATGATTTATAACATTTTTACTCTATCATAGGTTTTCTAGTAGGGAAACATGGTCAATTACTTTAAGATCGGAGCTGGATGTATCAAAGAAGGGAAATTAGTGGCGCAATAAGCGAACATTTTCTAAAAGGGGTACAAGTGTTCATCGAATTTGCTATAAGTAATATTGCAAACGATGAAGAAATTCGTTGTCCGTGTAGTAGATGCAAATTGTTGAACTATTTAGAACCGAATATGGCTAAGGTTCATTTGCGCCAATTCGGTTTCGTACCCAATTATTTGCTGTGGGATCGTCATGGAGAAATTGTAGCCCCTAATAATCAAGAACAATCGGCGAAGGTCATCAGCGAAGAAGGTAGTACGAATCTCATAGAACATATGGTCGAAGATGCAACACGATCAATGTTCCCTACCGTTATAATTGATAACGACGATGTTAACATCGAAGAGGAACCAAATGTTGGAGCTAAAAAAATATATGATTTATTGGATCATGCTAAAAAACCCCTTTGGAATGGATGTTTAAGCGGCTCTCAATTATCGGTAACTGCAGAATACATTGCAATGAAATCAAAATACAACCTTACAGAAGCTGGATTTACGGCTGTTGTGCAAGCTGCTAAACGTCATATGCCATCCGATAATTTAATGTGCGAAAATTATTATGATGTGAAAAAAATTATGTCATCTTTCGGTTTGCCATATCAAAAAATAGATACATGTTTAAAGGGTTGCATGTTGTATTGGAAAGAAGACATCAATCTTCGAAATTGTAAAGTATGTAATCAGGAAAGATACAAATCGAGGAAAAAGAAGGGAAAAGAAGTTCCGTACAAGCATATGCATTATTTGTCCCTCACCCCTATAGACTTCAACGATTATATGCATCATCTGTAACAGCGCATCATATGAGATGGCACAGTATGAGAACACCTCAAGAAGGTACGTTGACACACCCAACCGATGGAGAAGCATGGAAACATTTTGACAAGAAATATCCCGATTTCGCAGCGGAGAGCCGAAATGTTGGACTAGGTTTATGTACAGACGGCTTCTCACCGTTTTCTCAGTTTGGTTCTAAATATTCATCTTGGCCTATAATAATCACACCTTACAATCTACCTCCGTGGATGTGTATGAAAACTCCATATATGTTTCTCACGATTGTCGTCCCTGGACCTGATGATCCGACATAAGGCATTGATGTTTACTTACAAACGTTAATCGAAGAGTTGAAAATATTATGGTGTGAAGGAGTTGAAACATACGACATATCAAAAATGAACTATTTTTGGATGTTCGCTTCTTCGTTATGGACTATTAGCGATTTTCCTGCATATGCAATGCTTTCGGGTTGGAGTACGGCCGGTCATTTTGCTTGTCCTTATTGCATGGAAGAAACATGAGCATTTTCTTTGCCAAATGGAAGAAAGAAAATTTCATGGTTTGATTGTCATCGATGTTTTCTTCATATTAATCACCCTTTTAGAAGGGACAAAAAAAACTTCATAGTTAATAAACATGAGACTCTACGACCACCAGCGGTTTGGTCAAGCGAGGATATATATGAACTTGTAAAAGATTATCCAAAGATACACGAGACCGGACAACAAGAAGAAATTCAAGGTAAATCGACGTTTCATAATTGGTGCAAACAGAGTATATTCTGGGAATTGCCTTATTGGAAAAATCTATTAATCCGTCATAACACCGATGTGATGCATAACGAAAAAAACGTATTTGATAATGTGTTTTATACAGTTTTGAATGTGAAGGGCAAGACTAAGGATGATTTGAAATCTAGACGTGATATAAAGAAAATATGCAATCGTCCTGAACTTCATATGACTCCCGACAATAAAAAACCCAAAGCATGCTATGAACTAGACAGCAACCGAGTTAAAGTACTGTTACAATGGGTGGAAACGATTTCCCGATGGAATTTCCTCTAATCTTCGTAGATGTGCTATAAAAATGGGAGACTGAGTGGAATGAAAAGCCATGATTGTCATGTAATGATGGAAAATTTGCTACCCGTCGCTTTCAAAGAATTGTTACCGGTAAAAGTTTGGACGGTAATAACAGAACTTAGTTTATTTTACAAGGAGCTTTGTTCAACTGCGTTAAAAGTTGACCGTCTACTTAAACTTAAAGAAGAAATTCCTATACTGCTCTTCAAACTGGAGAAAATATTTCCTTCGGGTTTCTTTAATGTAATGGAGCATTTACCTGTTCATCTTCCATATGAAGCACGTCTTCGAGGTCCTGTGCAATATGGATGGATGAATCCATTCGAAAGGTATGTTACTATATTGAGTATGTAAATGTTGATTTAAGTATAAAAATCAAGTATAAATATAGTACTTAATACTTAACCCAAATATTTTTTATTAGGTACTTAAATCAATTAAAGAAAAAAGTGAGACAAAAAGCTCGAGTTGAAGGTTCTATTTGCAAATCATATATTGAAGAAGAAGCTTCTTTCTTTTTCTCTCATTATTTTAAAGACCATGTGAACTTATCATTTGTAAGTGTTCTGCGTAATGACGATCAGGCCGTTGAACAAGATTCTTCTTCTGAATCAGTATTATCTATTTTAAACAACATGGCCGACATGCTGGAAAATGTGAGGAAGTATGGCTAGATGATAAAGAATACCATGTAGCACACACATATATTCTTCTTAATTGTCCTGAAGTTGCACCATTTGTTAGGTAATTAGCACATTCCAAGTTTTGTTAAATTTAATACTACATGTGTGAATAAATAATAATGTAATATATCATGTTTGTGTTTGCAGTATTTATGAATCACAAAATCCAGGCGGCGATTTAAGCAAAGATTTCAGTACTTGGTTTTCGAAATACGTTTCTGATCCCACAAATAATGTGCTCGATAAAGGACTAAAATATTTGGCGTTTGGACCGAAATGAAAAGTTAATACGTATCCAATATTTTTTGTTAATGGATATAAACTCAACACCAAAGAATACGGTGTTGAAAAATTAACAAACAATACTGGTGTATTTGTTAAAAGCAGTGATGACCCTAATAATCATATAAATGATTTTTATGGCGTGTTAACTCAGATATTGCAGTTGACATATTTTACAAGACCAGTGGAGGATGTTTATTTGTTTAGATGCAACGGGTTCAGCAATGTTCCAGGTTCTGGTATTAACGTGCATCCAAAATATAATGTTATAGAAATTAAACATACCTCGCGTTATCAAAAGTACGACCCAAATTTACTAGCCAAACAAGCCCTACAAGCTTATTATGCCCCTTATCCATCTCTAAAAAGGGATAAAGCAGATTGGTCTGCGGTTTTTAAAACCAAAGCAAGATTTACGTTCTATGGACAAAATATTCCAGACGAACAAGCCTATCAAGCAAATTTGGAGGAATATGCTGAAATAGCAATTACAGACGATCAAACTGATTTTGGACCTTTAAATGATGAGACAAATGTATTAGTCGAAGCATTTGAGAGTGTAGAGGAAAACGACATAGAGCACGAAATCGAATCTGAATCAGAAAACGATGAGGATGACTGAGTAATATCCGGTAATTTTTAAAAGTATTCACATTACATTGATCTCTGATTAATAATGCATTTATCCAATTTATACAATTTTAATGACAATAAGTGTATACTCACACACTCAACACATACACAACATGACACATTTGTAGCATATTGTATTACATTTTTTAATGGTTCATCATATCATGATTATTATGAGTTGTATATGTATGTATATATGGCAGCTATATATATTATGTCCGGTTCTGGTTTTGGTTTTGGTTGTGGTTCTGGGTCACGGCGACGTGGCTCTTCACGTCATATTGGAGAGAGTAGTGGTGAGCCACTAGCTCGGCCACTTGCTTACTTGCAGCCTAAGGCTGATGAGACGTAAGTATCATAATTAGCAAGCATAGCATTTTAATTTTTTAATTGTACATGATATATCTACAATTGTCTAAAGTTCAGTTTTATATTTAACGCAGTGGATTTGAGTTGGAGCCATCCAAAGTGGTTCTGAACATTTCGAAGCAGGCGTACATGGCTAGGATGACCAATTGCTGGCCCAAGTGGGGCAAGATCCCCGACGACATGAGAGAGATGATTTGGCAAGATTTTATGGTAAGTTTATACCTCTTTACAAGATGATTAATTAAATACAAATAAATAATTAGTAATATTTTCTCATTGTACAGGGCGCCGCCTGACGTCAATTTAGTTCAGCGACAGTGGAACTCCAGGATCGCAAAGAACTATAGGGAGACTATGTCGGAGACTAAAAAGTAGGAAAGAAGCCCAAGTGGATGAGCGCGACTGTATGGGAGAAGTGGGTTGAGTGGTGGAACTCTGAGGAGTTCAAGGTAAATCTACAATAAACCTCAGCAATTTTTTACCGTTTAATAAATAATTAATCATTGTAAATTTATAGGAGGAGTCAGCTATGAACTCGGAAAATAGGAGCAGGAATCCTGTATCACACCGTGGAGGCTCCAAATCTTTCCAGCATCACCGCGAAGATTTGGTAAATTTATCTATTATCACATTTGTATATTGATCAGTTCAGTAATTAGTTATGTACAGTTAATTATCCAAATTATCAATTGCAGGAACGAGCTCGTGGAGGCTCTGTTGGCTTAGTTAACGTGTTTGCTCACACCCACGTGTCTAGGCAAGTAGATGAGGCTGGCAATATCATATATCAGTGGGGTGATCAAGATAGGACGACCGAGGCATATGTATGCATTTTTTAATATCTAATTCTTACACCGATAAGTTTATTAATTTCTAGCTATGCAAAATAATTACATGCTACTATTTTTCAACTGAAATTGTTTTTTTTCATTACAGTCGAGGTTGCAGGAGGCACAGGCTTATGCGCTTCAGCAGTCTGGTCGTGATGCGCTGACACAGGAGGAGCAGGATAACATTTTTACCGCTGTTATGGATCCGGCGCAACGGAGTAGACGTTTTGGCTTCGGGAACCTAACGGTAATTAATCCTTTTACATATGTACAAAAAATCAGCGTTTAGATATATAATGTTATAATATTTTATATGCTGGGACAACCCTTTTGCTATTATTTCTATTTGCAGGCTCGACAAGCTCAAAAAGACCAAGACAAAGAAGAAATCAAGGAGCTTAGAGCTATGGTTGAGCAGCTACGGGAGGAGAATCGTCTACGAGCCATCCAGGTGGAGCAGCTGGATCAAAATCTTGCGCAGTATTTGTAGAATCATGGTACCCTTCCTTCGTCGTCTGGTGCTTCTGGAGGCGACGAGGATCCTTGAGGAAGTATGTTTTTGAGTATTTGTGTTTGAATAATGTATATATTGACTTGGAGATGTTTTGATGTTGATGGTGATGTTGTATATGTTGGTACGGAGTGGGTGAGAAATATTTTGATGGTATGTATATGGTTTATTGACATTTGTTGATGGTATGTACGTTGATGGTATATTTTGTGATGTTTGATCGGTTTGGTTTGTTTATATTGGTGTTTTATTGATTTATGTGTGTTGTTTGTATTGATATTGATATATATATGTGTGGAAGTGATTGGAAATGGAATGGAAATCGAATGGATTGGAAATGGTGTGGGTGGAAGGTAAATAGGCTTGTTGTTCTACAGCAAAATAAACCCAGTATTTCCAACGGCTTCCAATGGCTTATTGGCCATTTTATTTAACGGTTTCTAACGGATTCCAATGGCTCCAAGCCGTTAGCGGCCGTTGGAAATGGTCCGTTGGATCCGTTGGAAAGCATTGGAAGGCGTGGGATTTATTCCAACGGCTATTCCAACGGCTTCCAACGGCCGCCAACGGCTAGGAGTTGTTGGAATAGCCGTACTATCTTGTAGTGAAACAAACCTTTTGGATCCACATTCCAAAACTTGCTCCAATTAATTTATATCAATAAACCCAAATATACATATATTTACATTATTAAATTCCATACTAAAACATTCGTTTTATGCTAATATATGTGCACACTACATTAACTCAATCAATCAATTAACAATCAACCAATCAATTAATCAAACATTCACTATATATTTATTTACGTTACTCAAACAAATTTTATTGATTAGTGAATATATATCAACCTATGCACTATAAAAATGTTTTACTTTCCTTTTTAATTACTGTAATGGTCGCATCAATGCAACCCATTTACAAATTTTAACCATATATGAAATGGAAAAATGAATATAGACTTATGTAATCAATGTACAACTGTAAAAAAAAAAAAGTAATTTCTAGTTGATTCCACGATATTTACACAACCATGAACCCTCTGATGTATTTAAAAGTTTGAATATTAATGTGCGTATGTGTGTGTATGTTATTCTAAAATTCAATTTTTTTTATCCAAAATCATTCTTGTTCAAAATGAAAGTTTTATTTCTATACGTCTCAAAACATGCAATAATTAATAACAAAAGAAATGAAGGGACCATGTACATCGCACAACCTTTTTGAAATTCAATTTGTGAAACGTAAGCAAATTGACTTCATTAACTCAAATAATATTCAAATTTGTACGCATTTAATTTTTTTGTCTATGCATAATAAATAAATTTACTTACCATAAAAATGAAACGTTCAATTTGGTTTTCCCAAAATGATCTTTT
The DNA here is from genome assembly GCA_030765085.1 of Allium cepa. Lineage (NCBI taxonomy): Eukaryota > Viridiplantae > Streptophyta > Magnoliopsida > Asparagales > Amaryllidaceae > Allium > Allium cepa. The sequence goes on from CM060928.1 coordinate 597,904,463, forward strand.
ATTTCCATTGAAACATCCTTTCTGTTTAACACAAAAAATGCGTTTCTTTTATTAAATCTATTAATTGCAGTATGTTTTCTTCCCTTCTCATTGAAATATTTCAATTATAATAATTACAGTTACTTATAAAGTTAAATTTCAAAACAGACAACTAAAATGGATGAAAAATAGAATAATTGTTTCCTTTAGTCAATTAAGCACATTTATGAATTTGTTGCTTATACAGTGGAGAAATAAATAACTTACTTAAATAAATCATTTTCCACTCTTGTAATCCATCTATATGCTAAAACACAGTTCAAATATACTTATATTTCTTCCTTTAAATCAATCGTTCTATTCTTTATTTTAATGAAATTAAAATTACATTCACAAATGAAAGATCCATTTTATTTGATAATAAATGTTCTTTTCATTAAACCAACTTATATTTAAAGATTATCCCATTAAAGAGTCACAGAAATAATACTTCGTACAACCACATCATTTCTTTATCAATTAATTTCATATTATCATTATATTTGTACCAAATTTAAGTGCTTACAATTTGAACATAATATTTCTCAATGAAATTCTCATTATATTTTTAACATAAAACATATGTTGCACATATCATTAATTAATTACCATTTACTTCTATCTCTTATTAATGGCAAGATATAATTACTATTACTTACAATGATTAAATCTCAAAACATACCCTAATACAGGGAAGATAATTAATCCAATTGTTTCCTTTGAAATCCAATTTTCTGTGTTAAACCCAATATCTACGTACTAATTTAATTCCATCATTTAATTACAAATGTAATAAAACCTATTCCTTATATATTTAAATTTCAAACAAATCCTTTTATTTTGATTTACATTCTTATTATTAAATCAACTTTTCCCTTATGCAATTGATTGACATAAGTTTTACACTCACCACTCAACAGTTAACGTTTCTTCTTATATCAATTGTAATATTTTAATTACGTTAATTCTCCATTAATTACCAAATAAATTTCTAACTGATATAATAATAAGAAAAAAATGAAACAATGGTTATATGTTAATAATCTATATCTATTAACTTATTCTTTACAAACAAAGGTTAATAAATTTACGTACAAAATAATTGATTTCACACTCCATATTAAAACCAATTGCAATTAATAACATAAGATTACATCAATTTATACATCATTTATTATATTCCTTATTAACCTTTATTATTTAAATTAATTGAAATTACGTTAACATAGTATAGTAGTCAATTACATTCAATCAATATTATTCAATTATATGTTTTATCTCATTAAATTATTTGTTTTAAGATTTATCTTAAAGTCAAAATTTAAAATCTAATAAGATTCAATTTAATAAATCATAAATTTTACTTTATGACATTATTAAAGCCCAAAACCTTGTTAAATTTAATATTTTTAATTATCAAAATATGGGTTGTTAAAGTCTCCCCCACTCAAAACTTTTTCGTCCTCGAAAAGGAACAAGAAGGAATCGAGGAGTTTGAAATATTTTATTCAAAATGATCAATTTATAAACAATTTAACTTACATATTTAAATTTAATATAAATTTGAAAATAACTCCATTCAGTTATTGAATAAAAATTTAAGTTTTTTTGGTATTTGCCCTCGAAGAGAAAAGAAATATTTGAACATATCTAAAAATTTAGTTAAAACATTTAACCTCATTCACTTAGTAAAAATATAAGATATATTTAAAACATCCTCAAAGCATTATGCAAAGATTTTTAAAAAGTCTAAAACAATGTTAGAAATTTATATCAAACATTATAATAAGCTTTAAAATAGGGTTCCTTAAATCCAAAAAATTTATTAGACTCATTATTTTTAAAATAAGTATAAGCTCAATATTATTAAACTAAAACTAATAGTATACTCAAATCTTACATTAAATTTCTAAATCAAAGTATAAAATTTCATACCTTCATAATTAATTTAAACACTTGTTTTAAATGAATATTCTAATACAAAATTTAAATAGTAAATAAACCTATAAACTTTACTATTAGTACTTTGAAATCAAGTAAATATTTCAAACTATACTTCCAACATAGGGATTCAAATTTATTTTTCAAGTATATTGCTATAAATAAACTTCACAAATCATTTTTTTCCCATTTATATAATATCTTTAAATTCTACATTCAAAGAAACTTATATAAATTTTACTTGCAATATTCATTTGAAAGATTCATTTGTAATTCAATTATCTTTAGTACTTTAAAAAATTTCAAAACCCATTTGTAAAATTTCCTGCTTCCTTTATAAGTAACATTTATATGTTTAAATGACATCTTTATAAACATATGAAAAATATTTGGAAACAGTTATTCACATCATTAGTTATATTTACAAGGAGGTTATTTGAAAGCATTAAATCCATAATACATAAATTTATTAATTTACCTCAAGACACTTTGCAAACATTATTAATAAATCAATAATCATTTGCTATAAATATTTTTATCTAATTAATAACTTCCAAAATATTTATAATTTTCTATTAAACCATGTAGTATATAAATAAAAAATATTTTAAAGATTATATTCAAAAAGGAGTGGAAGGTAGATTCTGGAAACAGAATATAGGTAAACAACTAAAGCTGAGCAGATAAGGCAGATTCAAAAGAATAGTATCAGGCACGAATCGTTAAATCAAACCATAAAATTTTAAATTTCAAATATTAATTCAAAATTTCTTTGTTAGGAAAAATACCTTTATAATAATACTTTTATAATAAAATACTATTATATCGAAATAAATTTTCCTTTCGAAAATACTTTTATAACTCGATGTTTCAACAAGTTTATCCTCGTTCTTGCAGACTCTGGCCATGCATTGATCAGGCGCAAAGCTAGAATTCTTCAAGTACTTAATAGACTTGTTTCAACACCCAGTGGAAATACTTGAAAAACCTTTAAAAGAGATATGGAAAGTACAATCCAAACAAAACAACCAAACCAAAACCTTTGTCCGACCATGGTTCGCAAATACACAATGGTTACGCCTGGATCCCCTAGGAAATAATCCGTATCCGTAAGCTTTCTCAGCCCTACGATTTACGCCATGGTGACTAGTAGAGTGCGTGATACACAATGGTTACGCCTGGGTCCCCCAAGAAACAATCTGTACCCCTAGGCTGTCTCAGCCAGGAAATTTTGCTACTATTCGTGGCCTACACAGATTGCAGGATACACAATGGTTACGCCTGGATCCCCCAGGAAACAATCCGTACCCCTAGGCCAGACTCAGCCAGGCAATTGCGCTATGCAGTCACGAGAGAAAAAAAAACCATGGGTTACACCATGGTGGGAACACTCAAGTATTACATCCGGAAAATGAAAAATCAGAGAGAATAATATCGATAGAATGAATCCACGATGTGGCCACAAAGCGGATATTAAGTAGAAGTGTAACGTCCCGAAAATTTTCGACTTTCGAAAATTCAACATCGATACTCACTTTATCGACTGCCGAGAAATCGAAGGCCAAAAACCCGAAATGTTAGGGTTTAAGAAAAAGAAAAAGTAGAAAAGAAGAGAAGAAAATAAGATAATAGAGGGAAAAAGAAGATAGAACGTAGAACGGAACAGAAAACAACACAACAATAACAGAATCTCACAATTCGCAGCGGAACAACATATAATAATAAATGAATAATCTTTAAACAAAGAACTATATCAGTTATTACATTACATCACATTTCATTACATCATATCATCAGAGTGTACAACAACAACATCAAATAGTACAGCGGAAAAAGAAATACTATATAAGTAATACGCCATGCCATCCAGCTTGCCTCCAGCAACTCCAGAATATCCAGAATATCCTGATAAACCTAACTCTTGACTGCCCGTGTGGAAATTGGTGGGCACCCAGAGTTTAGGAAGGAAAGCAATAAACTCCGAGTCAGTCATGTGACTGGTGTGAGAACTCAAAACAGTTTATTTATCTTTAAAATCAAAATAGAGGAATATTTTTAAAGTCAATTCGCAATGCTTTTAAAAATGAGACTACCATAAGGCCTCCCGCCCACACACACAATGCAAACGCAGAATCGGAGGAGATTTCTCCTTATTATAGTCAAAGATGCTTGATACGTATTTAAAAGAACATTTTATATTATTACTAGTGCATAGTGTAGAGAGAAAAAATTCATTTCGAAAGTAGAATATAAATCTTAGCCAACATACGACCATTATCGTATGCCTACTATAGCTACCATCCAAACAGTGGGGCGCCACCATAAGTGAATGATAGGTTCTACAACTAATACCGTACAAGATCGTATTGTTTCTTTGGATTTCCAACGAATGATCAGGCCAAGGAACTTCCCATTGGCATATGAGAATGCCTCTGGATGGACATCCCCGAGAACCAAACCGGATCTCTACCAACACAAGGCCGGGTTACCCCTAACTGAGTAACAACTGACCGAATATGCCATCACCCGGTCCTTTGGGACCTTTCACCGAGCGCTCGCAATCAATTCACATAATCATAAAGTGTTTTCAACATGAGTAAGTATATGGGCTCCATACCATGATACCACCCTTTTCCAGAAGGAAATGCACATATCCTAAAGGGCGCTACCCCTCATAAACTTGCCGCATCTTTCCTGTTTTGACCATTCACGGGGTGTGAGGCTCGACGAAGTCACGTCCACAAAAACATACTTTATACAAAAGCCATGCTTTGGGTCAACTAATGATCATAAAAATGATCACCAAGATAGACGATCAAATAAACGATCCTATCACAAATAATCAACACAATGATCATTTACAGCAACACTCAGCATGTCACATTACCAAATTGGGAATATATCGCTGATAACATTCAACTACATAACCTCTGAGCTCGTACGTCTCAGAGAAGGGTGTTAAGCTAAAAGAATAAATTCTCCGCCACCAACAGAAATATATTTGAATGAAATCGGCTTTATATCTCAATTTGTAACGTCAGACATACAATCCATACAAGTCTGTTCCGGGATCGAACAAAACCGAAGGCACTTACAAAGAAGTCCTTGCAATCCGGATATTCACAATCCTGATCGGATTTCCCATCACTTAGGGAGTCTCTATACCGTTGCAACTCAGTGCAGAGACAATCGAAAGGTCATCCTATCGCTCTCGCAAATACCGGGTCTTCAACACCGATCTTCAATGCTATCATAACGACGTATCACATATTCGGAATGGGTTATACGACCCCATGGTCCTTTCCCGGTTAACCCGAATAGTGAGCGCTTATTCAAAAATAAGTGTGGCATTCACATTCAAACAAATCACATCAAATACCCATTCAAAGGGAAATATTGATAGTCGGTTATTGAACTATCAATGGATATGCACACATCACCAGTTTCCAAATAATTTTCCAAATTATTTATTTTCCAAAATATCTTTACAAGATATATAATTTTCACACTTCAAAAATAAATCAATATTTATTTTTAAACAAATTCCCCTTTCTTTTATAAATTCCATAGTGAATTTATATTTCAAAATATCTATGAATATACGATTTCAATTATTCATTTCAATTTATCTTCAAAAAGATAAATTTTCAAAGTATTCACTTTATATTGGAAAACATTTCCATACTTATTTAATAAGTAATTCACAAATTTTATTTATTTTCAACACTTAGAAAATATTCAATATACTTAAATCGAGATTAAGTATATATTTCATTCTTTAAGGAAATCATTCTCTTAAACATATTTATTTGGGCCAAAACGAATGTTGCGTAAAACATCGTTACGACAACCCAAAATCACTAGTATAGGGATTCGAAATTAAAATAGATATATAAATCCCAATACTATACAAAACATTTCCTTTCGGAAATCATTTACTATAACAACAGTGTTATAGTCCACTATTTCCTTTTATTTCTCGAAAACGTCTATTTCAACAATGAATGTTGAAATCTATGGTTTCGAATCTCAACACATTTTAAAACATCATTAGATCGTTTTAATTCTATTTAAAACATCAAATCTAAATATTTTCTTTAACATATTATTCACTATTCAAAAACGTGAATATACTACGTTAACCAATTTCATCCTTTATTCATTTTATTTCAAAGGATTATTCACAGTCAAAAATGTGAATATAACTCCATTAATAAGTTTCAACAATTTACTTATCAAAATAAGTCGTTTGCGAATTTATAAAACAACGTTTATAAACTCCATTTCTATTTATTTTATAACAACTTCCTTTTATAAATTCCTTTATTAATTTATTCGATTTGTAACTCAATTATCTACTAAAATTCATATTATAAGTTAAACACTTATAATTTATTTGTTTACAAGAAATCATTCTTTTGAACTTCATAATTATAAATCCTGTAACTTATAAGCTTCAATTATTTATTCAAAACTATTCTTTTAATAACTTTATAAAATTTATAAATCTTACTATTTATAAATTTCATTTATAACTTCACCATTTTTAATTTTATGAATTCCATTCATTTACAAAATTCATTTTCACTTCATTCAAATACTTACAAAAACTCGTTTTATAATGTCAATATTTCAATTTATAAATATCCATTTATAAATCTCTTAATATAAGTCAATTTATATTATTCTTTAAAACATATTTAATCTCCTTTATAATTTCACCATTTTGATTTATAAAATAATTAAATTTTATAAATCCTATATTTTCAACTTTTATAATAAATTCAAAAATCCTGATTTAATCATTTTATAAAATCATTAGCATCATATTCTCAAAAATCAGTTTTTAACTATATTTCTTAAAAATCATGATTTTTATAACATTAAAAATTATACGTTTATTTATTTAAAATGGATCAATTCCAAAAATATTTTATAAACGTTTTCTTTCAAAAATCACTTTAAAAATCATTTTAAAATTCCAAATTTGGTCCAATGATGCTACATACCAAATAGTCAATCACGACAACAACGACATCATATATCGATATGATAGTCCATCAAATATCAAAATATCTGAAATCAAATAAATACTGTTGAGGAATCCAGTTGGATCCCTCCAACCTGTTTTCCTGCATCCACAAACATTAGCACAATACCAATTCCTCTCCAGTACGAAATTATCGCGGTATATGGGATTTAAAATATTATCCGCTTAATAGACGGCGCAATAGGGTCTCATCCGCTAAAAAATACGGGGAATCAACAACTGCAATATATACATATGCCAATATATATATATTGCTGTTATATATAATACCAATTTCACTGTTTATGAAATATTCACGGTATATGTTTTTAATAAATAACATCCGCTTACTAACGGCGTATAATGTCTATTTTAACAATCAATAGATAACAATCATCATTCAAACATGCATTCAAATATTTTAAATCTAACTATTTAAAATAAAATCGAAACTGATTCGATTGAGTGAGAAGTTCTCACCTTGATTTAAATTTCGTTTTAGCGATTTATTTCGAATAAAATTAAACGGACGTTTAATTTTACACGAAATTTTCACTAACTCCAAACGACTCCAATCTAACTCCATCGCATAGTGCTCGTCCATACGATTCCAACGCAACTGGTTTCGCGCGTTTTCGACCTCGTATGAAAAAGATATACATTTTTGAAGTTTTACACGAATTTTATAACTAAATTTTACAACATAAATATAAATTTTTAACCTATGCTAAATCATAGCCGTAGGATTCATGCTTTCCCCATCTGGACCGTGCACTCCATCTCCCTCTCTCCCTCGTTCACGTTACAGAACAAGGCCGTCCACATAACCCATTCGTTCCATATTAGGGTTTGATTTTTCACCCTCCATGTTGAACTTGAACTCGATCAAGCACCATAGCATCGAAGCCCTTCACGACCTCAATGCACGGCCATAATTTTGCAGAGCTTGGTCATCTCGTCTTCACGCGGTTCAAGGCCGAACGCGCCTCCTTCAAACCCCTCCCCACATCGATCCATGGCTCCAAACGCGATCATAACCGTTGATCTTGTAGTTCTCTTCATGCTCTACCTCTTTGTAGTTGGAAGTTTCGTCTAATTGCTGATGGATTTGGAGTAATCGAGGGAGGAACGTGGGTGTTTTCTGGCCATTGGTGAAAGGGGGTGGCGGCTAGGGTTTTAGAATATTAGGTTTTATTTATTTTTTTAATTTATGAAGGGTAGGGGGCGATTTATAAGGAATTCTCAAACACTATTCAATCCGGAAATTCCGAACTCCGATTCACGCGCCGTAACCAGCGTTTCCAGGGTTTACCCCACGTTCCGGACACAATGGAATAGGTTTCGAAAGCTAATTCGACATCTGTGCGAGTTATTGCAACAAACGATCGATTTAAATTAAACCGATTTAAGCGATTTTCTAGGCGTTTTAATTTGTACCGGACAAACGGTAAATCCAATTGACACGAAATTTGAAACCTTACAATAATATCACATTATGGATCCGATGAAACTAGTTTCGTCGAAATCCGAGACTTTTTGAAAAATGGCTATTTTAACTCGCCAAATTAATATTAAAAATAAATCGATGCGTTTCGAGCTGCCACGCTCAAACGATAGCTTCGATTGACACGAAAATTGAAATCCGGTAATAACTAACTATTAAGGATCCAATGGAACTGGTTTCGTTCAATTCTGAGACTGTTCAAAAATTGACTATTTTCACTAGTCGATTTTAATATTAAAATATTCAATTTTCACAAATAAACTTTTAATTCGATTTTAAAAGTTCTAAAATATCATTCTAACTCCAATATGATAAAATAAAATTTTACAAATCATTTTCGATCATATTTAACCCAATTTTCAATTATTTCCATAATTTAACATATTAAATTATCCAATTAAATCCAATAATTCGAAATAAAATTTATGTGACTTATAAATTCACTTATTAATATTTAAAATTAATTAAATATTCAAATTTTAATTAAATAAAATTCTGGGTCGTTACAATCTTCCCCCCTTAAAAGAATTTCGTCCTCGAAATTAACAAGTAAGAAAAGTTACTGAATCTATTAATTTTTCCAAAATTCATAGTTAAACTTCTTACAATATTTTACTAAGTTTTCAAATCATACTTAGTTATCTTTTCAAAAACAACTACTATTGTTTAACTTTCAACTTCAAAAATCAAAGTTAAAGTTTTCACATTTTTTTTTTCAAATTTTCTCAAATTTTTCTAACGCCTTAAATTTTCGGAAAAATTCGCCATAGTCTCCTTTGCGCGGCTCGATCCGAAAAAAAATGACAGTATATATATCACAAATATACATCTCATCAAGTAATGAGGCATCCCGAAGGGAAAAAAGTATAAAAGTACGGTATGTGTAACGACCCGTATTTTACGTGTCGATAGATCGTAGAATTTACAGGTCGTTAGTGTTGTTTATGTTGTCTCTAGCCTGAGTCGTTTAGAAAGTTAACTCGTGTGTTTAGTGATGGGTCGAGTTTGAGTTATCAAGTCTTGAGTCGTTAACGAGTCAACATGTTGAGGGTTAGAGTTTGGACCGAGCTAAGGTAGGTAGCGACTCATGGTCTTGGACGAGTTAGTGAGATAAGAAGTGTGACCGAGTCAACGAGTTACGACTCATAGGGTTTGCCGAGTTAAGGAGTTAACGAGTTAAGGGTGTAACGACTTAAGGTTTTGACCGACCCAAGGGGATAGGTCGTAAGGTGCTTTGGTCATGAGTCGTTAGGAACGACTTAACGATGAGTCGTGTTCAACTATAGAGAGTTCGACCTAGTGGTTGATAGATGGGTCGTATAGTAGATAAGTCTTTGGGGCTTAGGTCGTAACTCGTGTATAGTTGTTAGGACGGCAGCTAGTTAAGTCGTGTGGCCCGTGTTATTGTTAGGTCGCATAGGAGTTGGGTCGGCCATGTCTTTAGGTCGGCTGAGTGTTGTGTAGTTGAGTCGGTAGGGTTTTGGGTCGTGCCATAGTTAAGTCGGCATACGACTTAGGACTTAGGATATGCGGCAGGAGGGATGAGTCGTAAGTTGCTAGGCCGCACGTATGATAAGTCGTTAGCGACTTAGTGTTAGGTCGCATAGGAGTTAGGTCGGCCTGTGTTTTAGGACGTGTCTGGGTTGAGTCGTTAAGTCGTTAGCACGACCTAAAGGAAATAGGTTGAGTCGTGAGTCGGCTTTGTTAATGGGTCGTAGCTGTTAGGTCGGAGGTTTTCTTGAGTCGGCAACGACTCATAGGGGCGACGACTCATGGAGTTTTCAGCCTATAAATAGAGGGGTTTGGCTCATTTTTTTGGCACCGGTTTTTGAAGCGACGAAGTGCTGCCATTTTGAGAGCTCGACTACAACATTTCTTCATCTTCTTTTCTCCATTTCAATCTAGTTCTAACATCCATCCAAGATCGAAGATCAAGATCAAAGATTCAAGGGCAAAAGTTGAAGATCTTCATCCGTTTGAGTGAGATTTCATCGATTGAAGCGAGATATTGCCGGATCAAGCCTTGATCTTCGCTGTCCAGATCTGTAATGATTAGTTTTTGAGGTGTTTGGGTGATTTGGTGAGTGGTGGTTATCTCTCACGCGGACCCAAAGGAGTATATTGGATTGGTGGTTTGTTGGAGTGTTGTAGATAGTGATTTTGTGCATTTTCCTTAGATCCAAGTATAGATCCATTGTTTGTGAAGATGTTTACCTATGCAAGTTCATTTATTAAGTTATAGAAACAAAACCCATGTTTTATATTTGCTAGATCTATGCTAAAAACCCATGATTCATGTATGTTAGTTCTATGCTCATTTATTTACGAAATTGCCATTGTAGTTATAAATGCCTAATTAGATCTTGATTGAATACTTATTTGTTTGGATTAATGTTTGCCTTGATTGATTGTTGTGAATGAGCTATCTAGTTGATAGATTTGGACAAGTATGGTCAAAGATGATTCAAAAGCTACAGAAGAGGCTCTTGAATGGTGAAAGCTGCTAAAGGCATATGTGGCGGATGTTGAAGCTCATATGTATGGATTGAATGATGTTGAGATGGAACTTTGCCATGATGCGATGAGGCAAACCATGTTGTTGAGTTGAGACTTTGCTATGGTGTGATAAAGCGAAGTACGATGTGATGTAGACTTGGCGTAATCCAGGCAGGGATCATTCCAAGCATGTTGATAACTCGAGGGATGGTTCGAGTTGGTTGATAATGGATTGCTCGAGAGGTAGCTTGAGCTAGTATGAGAATAGTCGTCGAGGAGGATGACTAGGAGGCTTGGATCTCATCGTTGTTGAAGGTTCTAGCATGCTCAAAAGCAAGAGTACATGGGGCGCCCATAACGACTACAGGTAGGTAGTCGGGACACCCAAAAGACTACAGGTAGGTAGTTGAGTACTCTGGGCAGAGTAGGTAAGTCCTAGGCACGGGTCACGATGACGTGCGGAGCTATGCCTAGAACCGGGGTTACCATTAGCCCTTGACGGATGGTCATTCAATTAACGGTGAAATCGAAGCAAGGATAACAGTGATAGCCAGAGTCATGGATGTTTGGACGTTTGGTTGTATCATCATTCGGTCTCAAGAGCGGTATTTTCTAGGTGCTTATCTGATCTTGGTTTGGGCCTTGGGGGTTTGTATTTGGAAAACATCGCCCTTGACTCGAGTGATTATTGCTTTACCTTAATTGTCTGCTATGTTATGCTTACTTCTCCTTGGTGTGTGTGTCTGGGGGCTATCACTGTAGAAGAAGTGGAGTGGGATGGTTTGGTTCCTATTCCTTTTATCCTTTATGCTCTTTTGGTATGTTTGATAGTTGATTTACTGCTCACTAAGACTTTGTCTGACTCAAGGTTTTATGTCTCCTCTTATTACCTTGGGCTGTTCATCCATGTTGGGATGGGCAGACTAGGTAGCAGGTGACAGGTGCTGTTCTTAGAGATCTACGCTGATGATGACGAAGACGAGCATGAGGCTTTGCATACTAGTTTTCTTACTATATGTACTGGGTGTTCCGCTGTTATATCTGATTGAGTGTTTGTAGTGAGGCTTTGATGTATGGATGATTCATGTTTGTATAAAACTACTACGATGCTTATATGATGATTTTTCTGTTATGGAGCTTCACTATATATTTCCCTATTGTATTTTATCCATGCGCTGTGAGTTGTACGATAGAGTTTGCTGTTTTATTTTACCCTGACTGTCGTCCATGGCTACTTGGCACGCCTTTCAGCGCACTATTCCATTGATTTGGTGCGGGAGTCATGGGCGGTCGTCACATTTGGTATCAGAGCGAGGTTAATCGATTTTAGCCAACGCTCGCTGACGTAACTACGTATGAGAGACGTAATTGTATTTTGATGGATAATTACTATATATAATATAGTAGCTTAGAAGGATTTGAACTCCTTATGCAGTTGTTACTTAAGGTGTTCTAATCATTCTTTTTACAGATAATAAGGATGAGTCGAAGAGGAAGACCAGCTGCAAGGGAAAGCCGTGCTACTGAAGGAGCGGTTGATTATGGAACTATGTTCGAAGCGATGATGACTTCGATCATGAGAAGGATACCAGCTTCAGGATCATCAGTGGATGTGGGAGTTCAAGTTCAAGCTCCAAGACCGGTGGATTTTGCTAAGCTTTGCAAGGATTATACTTCTCTTGGAGGAAAAGTTTTCCTGGGGACAGAGTCGACCATTGAAGTGCAGAGATGGATTGATGCTTGCCAAAGGATCTTTGGTGACTTAGGGATTGAGGATGCAACTAAGAGAAAGCTTGCATCGAGACAGCTTCAAGGGAGAGCTGCGGATTGGTGGAATTCTATCACCATCGATACTCCAGAAGAAGAGATTACTTGGGAGCAATTCCAAGTTAGATTTGAAGCTAAGTTCATCTCTATGGCTCAGAAGTCTGTTTTGTTCAAGAGGTTTGTAGAGCTCAAGCAAGGTGGGAGACCAGTTCTTGAGTATATTTCTGAGTTCGAAGCTTTGTCCAAGTATGCTAGATCGTATATTGATTCTCCCTATCAGAAGAATGAGAAGTTTGTGACTGGTTTGGACGCTTATCTTGGGAGGCAGTTGGTGGATCATCTGGACGATCCATTTGAGAAGCTTGTGGAGAAAGCTCTCAGGCATGAGAGTTTGTTTCCTAAGGAAAGTTCTGTTGTTACTGTAACCAGGGAAGGATCTAAACCACACCAGAGTGGCAATAAGAGAAGGAAGCAGCAGCAGCAGAAGGGTAAGGATGGCCAGAAGAAGCCGAAAGGCGAAGTGACTTGTTATAACTGCCAACAAAAGGGCCATCTTTACAAAGATTGTAAGAATCCCAAGGTGCCGGGAAAGTGTTATAACTGTGATAAGCTGGGACATATCAAGAAGGATTGCCCAGAGCCGAGGAAAGATAGGCAGATTGTGCAAGCTTATGCTTTGGGAGTTGTGCCGTCGTCTTCAAAAGCTCCTACTGCTGAAGAAAAGGGGAAGAGTGTGGTGGTTCAAGGTACTCTTTCTATCTGTGGTGTTCCAGTTAGAGTGTTGTTTGATACTGGAGCGTCGCATTCTTTTGTTTGTAATGATTTGGTAGACCGGTTAGGTTTGAGACCGGATATTGTTGATAGGCCATTGGTTGTGACTAATCCAGTTGGGGGTTCGTCATGTTTGTGTATGATATGCCGTGGTCTAGTTGTGTCGAGTCATGATTGCTCGTTTGATTGTGATTGCTTTGTTCTGAACTTTGCGGGGTTCGGAATTATTTTGGATATGGACTGGCTCAGGAAGTATGCGGCAAGGATTGATTGTGAGAGGCTTGAGGTGACAGTCGGGAATGTGGAAGGGCGAAAGGTTGTGATACGATGTAAGCATGAGGAAGGCGTCTTCATGAGCTTCATGTATTCGCTGGTTGTTCCACGGGATGGACTGTCATCAGTGCCTATTGTGAATGGATTTGGGGACGTCTTTGACGAAGTCAAAGGGTTACCGCCGCATAGAGAGATCGAGTTTCGTATCGATCTAGTCGAGGGAGCCAGACCTGTTGTGATGCCTCTTAGGCGGATGGCGCCTAGGGAGCAGCTAGAGTTGAGGGTGCAGGTTGATGACCTTTTGCAGAAAGGATTCATTCGGAGAAGTGTGTCCGAATGGGGTGCACCAGTTATGTTCGCAACCAAAGCGGATGGATCGTTGAGATTGTGTGTGGATTGTCGTGAGCTAAATAAGTTGACTAAAAAGAACAAGTATCCATTGCCGAGAATAGATGACTTGTTTGATCAGCTTCACAAGGCTAAGGTGTTTTCTCAGATGGATTTGGCAATGGGATTTCACCAGTTGAGAGTGGCGAAGGATAGTGTGCCGAAGACTGCTTTCAGGACACCATCCGGTTTTTATGAGTGGCTGGTAATGCCGTTTGGATTGACTAACGCACCAGCATATTTTGTGGATCTTATGAATAGAGTGTTCAGAGATCAGTTGAATAAGTTCGTGCTTGTGTTCGTGGATGATATTTTGGTTTACTCCAGAACTGAGGAAGAGCACAAGACGCACTTGAGAATTGTTTTGGAAATCTTGCGGAAACATCAGCTGAAGGCTAAGTTTTCGAAGTGTCACTTCTGGAAGAGTGAAGTGAGGTTCTTAGGCCATGTTATCTCTGGAAATGGAATAGCGGTTGATCCCGCTAAGGTGGCAGCAATCCAGGATTGGGTTAGACCTAAGAATGCATCTGATGTGAGGAGTTTTCTTGGATTAGCAGGATATTATCGTCGGTTTATCAAAGACTTTTCCAAGACAGCTGCACCGTTGACAGGATTGACGAAGAAGAACCAAATGTTCAGATGGGATGACAAGTGTGGGCAAGCTTTCGTAATCCTGAAAGAGCGACTGACAAGTGCTCCTGTTTTGACTATTCCAAGTGGGAATGATGAGATGGTGGTTTACACCGATGCATGTGGCACTGGACTTGGAGCAGTGCTAATGCAGAAGGATAAAGTTGTTGCGTATGCAAGTCGACAACTGAAGCCGCATGAAAGGAATTATCCGACTCATGATTTGGAGTTAGCGGCGATTGTGTTTGCTTTGAAGATGTGGAGACACTATCTATTGGGAGTTAGATTTGAGTTATTTACAGATCATAAGTCGTTGAAGTATCTGTTCTCCCAAAAGGATTTGAATCTTCGACAGCAAAGATGGCTAGAGTTCTTAGCATCTTATGATTTTGGTATAGCCTATACTCCGGGGAAAGGTAACGCAGTGGCTGATGCGTTAAGTCGAAGACATGCGGGATTGGGAGCCATGATTTCGGAATGGAAGAGTCTTGAGTATTTGGCTGAGTTTGACTTCAGGCCCAGATGCGAATTGGAACCTGAGATGTTGGCAAACTTATCGATAAGACCTACTCTTGTGGAAAGGATTGGCGAGAGCCAAAAGAGAGATGATAAGCTTGTCAAGATTATCCGAGATTTGGAATCTGGATTGAACCCAGAGAAGGATAAAGGATTCGAGGTCGATCGAGAGGGTTGGCTTCGAAAACAAGGACGATTGGTTGTTCCCGACATTGATGGATTGAGAGATGAAGTTCTGAAGGAAGGTCATCACTCGAAGTTGACAATTCATCCAGGTGGAAATAAGATGTATCGGGATATGAAGAGAACTTACTACTGGGAAGGCATGAAGAAGGATGTTGGAAATTTTATTTCCAAGTGTATGAACTGCCAGTTGGTGAAAGCTGAGCAGAAGAAGCCCAGTGGATTGCTTCAACCATTAGAGGTTCCTACATGGAAGTGGGAGCAAGTGTCGATGGATTTTATCGATGGTCTACCTAGGACAAGAGCAGGAAATGAAGGGATTTGGGTCATAGTAGATCGTTTGACCAAGAGTGCAAGGTTCATTCCTGTTCGATCAACTAGGACTGCATCGAAGTTGGCTGAATTGTATGTTAAGTGGATAGTTCGATTCCATGGTATTCCGAAGAGTATAGTGAGCGATCGAGACCCATTGTTCACTAGTAGATTTTGGAAGAGCTTCCAGGAAGTTTTGGGAACCGAGTTGTGTTTGAGTACAGCTTATCACCCTCAAACAGATGGTCAGACTGAGAGAGTCAACCGAGTTTTGGAAGATCTCCTTAGAGCATGTGTTTTGGACTTCGGAGGATCATGGGAAGATCATCTTCATTTGGTCGAGTTTGCATATAATAACAGTTATCAGTCGAGTATTGGTATGGCACCATATGAGGCATTATATGGAAGACCGTGTAACTCTCCGACATGTTGGTTGGAAACTGGAGAAAAGCTGATACTTGGGCCAGAAATGATTCGACAGACTTCAGATTATATAGAGATCATTCGGCAACGAATGAAAGCAGCCCAAGATCGTCAGAAAAGTTATGCCGATAATCGTCGTAAGGATTTGGAATTCGACGTAGGTGAGATGGTTCTTGTGAAGATTTCTCCTTTGAAGAGTGTTATTAGATTCGGGAAGAAAGGAAAGTTAATTCCGAGATTTGTTGGACCATTCCCGATTATCAAACGAATTGGAAAACTCGCTTACAGGTTGGAGTTACCGGAAAAGATGGCGGGTGTGCACAATGTCTTTCATGTATCTTATCTACGGAAGTATGTGCATGACCCAACTACTGTGGTTTCTACTGATAGCTGTGAAGACTTAGAGGTTGATCCAGTGGTTACGAGACCTCGTAAGCCGCTTCGTATTGTTGAAACCGACACGAAACAGCTTAGGAGGAAGACGATTACGTTGCTCAAGGTACAATGGAGTGATGATGTTAACGACTGTACATGGAAGGAGGAAGAGATGATGAAGGCAGCTCATCCCGAACTCTTCAAGGTATGGCCCTAAGGTGTCGTGACATCTCATGAATTTGTAGCTTGTTCTAAGTCTTAGAATTCTGCATGCTAGGCTAGAATTGGATGCATGGTTTGTTGATTGCTATGGATGATAGGCATGCGGAATAATTTTGATTGCTGTTGGTTGCTTGGAATTTCGGGGGCGAAATTCCTAAGGGGGAGAGAATGTAACGACCCGTATTTTACGTGTCGATAGATCGTAGAATTTACAGGTCGTTAGTGTTGTTTATGTTGTCTCTAGCCTGAGTCGTTTAGAAAGTTAACTCGTGTGTTTAGTGATGGGTCGAGTTTGAGTTATCAAGTCTTGAGTCGTTAACGAGTCAACATGTTGAGGGTTAGAGTTTGGACCGAGCTAAGGTAGGTAGCGACTCATGGTCTTGGACGAGTTAGTGAGATAAGAAGTGTGGCCGAGTCAACGAGTTACGACTCATAGGGTTTGCCGAGTTAAGGAGTTAACGAGTTAAGGGTGTAACGACTTAAGGTTTTGACCGACCCAAGGGGATAGGTCGTAAGGTGCTTTGGTCATGAGTCGTTAGGAACGACTTAACGATGAGTCGTGTTCAACTATAGAGAGTTCGACCTAGTGGTTGATAGATGGGTCGTATAGTAGATAAGTCGTTGGGGCTTAGGTCGTAACTCGTGTATAGTTGTTAGGACGGCAGCTAGTTAAGTCGTGTGGCCCGTGTTATTGTTAGGTCGCATAGGAGTTGGGTCGGCCATGTCTTTACGTCGGCTGAGTGTTGTGTAGTTGAGTCGGTAGGGTTTTGGGTCGTGCCATAGTTAAGTCGGCATACGACTTAGGACTTAGGATATGCGGCATGAGGGATGAGTCGTAAGTTGCTAGGCCGCACGTATGATAAGTCGTTAGCGACTTAGTGTTAGGTCGCATAGGAGTTAGGTTGGCCTGTGTTTTAGGATGTGTCTGGGTTGAGTCGTTAAGTCGTTAGCACGACCTAAAGGAAATAGGTTGAGTCGTGAGTCGGCTTTGTTAATGGGTCGTAGCTGTTAGGTCAGAGGTTTTCTTGAGTCGGCAACGACTCATAGGGGCGACGACTCATGGAGTTTTCAGCCTATAAATAGAGGGGTTTGGCTCATTTTTTTGGCACCGGTTTTTGAAGCGACGAAGTGCTGCCATTTTGAGAGCTCGACTACAACATTTCTTCATCTTCTTTTCTCCATTTCAATCTAGTTCTAACATCCATCCAAGATCGAAGATCAAGATCAAAGATTCAAGGGCAAAAGTTGAAGATCTTCATCCGTTTGAGTGAGATTTCATCGATTGAAGCGAGATATTGCCGGATCAAGCCTTGATCTTCGCTGTCCAGATCTGTAATGATTAGTTTTTGAGGTGTTTGGGTGATTTGGTGAGTGGTGGTTATCTCTCACGCGGACCCAAAGGAGTATATTGGATTGGTGGTTTGTTGGAGTGTTGTAGATAGTGATTTTGTGCATTTTCCTTAGATCCAAGTATAGATCCATTGTTTGTGAAGATGTTTACCTATGCAAGTTCATTTATTAAGTTATAGAAACAAAACCCATGTTTTATATTTGCTAGATCTATGCTAAAAACCCATGATTCATGTATGTTAGTTCTATGCTCATTTATTTACGAAATTGCCATTGTAGTTATAAATGCCTAATTAGATCTTGATTGAATACTTATTTGTTTGGATTAATGTTTGCCTTGATTGATTGTTGTGAATGAGCTATCTAGTTGATAGATTTGGACAAGTATGGTCAAAGATGATTCAAAAGCTACAGAAGAGGCTCTTGAATGGTGAAAGCTGCTAAAGGCATATGTGGCGGATGTTGAAGCTCATATGTATGGATTGAATGATGTTGAGATGGAACTTTGCCATGATGCGATGAGGAAAACCATGTTGTTGAGTTGAGACTTTGCTATGGTGTGATAAAGCGAAGTACGATGTGATGTAGACTTGGCGTAATCCAGGCAGGGATCATTCCAAGCATGTTGATAACTCGAGGGATGGTTCGAGTTGGTTGATAATGGATTGCTCGAGAGGTAGCTTGAGCTAGTATGAGAATAGTCGTCGAGGAGGATGACTAGGAGGCTTGGATCTCATCGTTGTTGAAGGTTCTAGCATGCTCAAAAGCAAGAGTACATGGGGCGCCCATAACGACTACAGGTAGGTAGTCGGGACACCCAAAAGACTACAGGTAGGTAGTTGAGTACTCTGGGCAGAGTAGGTAAGTCCTAGGCACGGGTCACGATGACGTGCGGAGCTATGCCTAGAACCGGGGTTACCATTAGCCCTTGACGGATGGTCATTCAAATAACGGTGAAATCGAAGCAAGGATAACAGTGATAGCCAGAGTCATGGATGTTTGGATGTTTGGTTGTATCATCATTCGGTCTCAAGAGCGGTATTTTCTAGGTGCTTATCTGATCTTGGTTTAGGCCTTGGGGGTTTGTATTTGGAAAACATCGCCCTTGACTCGAGTGATTATTGCTTTACCTTAATTGTCTGCTATGTTATGCTTACTTCTCCTTGGTGTGTGTGTCTGGGGGCTATCACTGTAGAAGAAGTGGAGTGGGATGGTTTGGTTCCTATTCCTTTTATCCTTTATGCTCTTTTGGTATGTTTGATAGTTGATTTACTGCTCACTAAGACTTTGTCTGACTCAAGGTTTTATGTCTCCTCTTATTACCTTGGGCTGTTCATCCATGTTGGGATGGGCAGACTAGGTAGCAGGTGACAGGTGCTGTTCTTAGAGATCTACGCTGATGATGACGAAGACGAGCAGGAGGCTTTGCATACTAGTTTTCTTACTATATGTACTGGGTGTTCCGCTGTTATATCTGATTGAGTGTTTGTAGTGAGGCTTTGATGTATGGATGATTCATGTTTGTATAAAACTACTACGATGCTTATATGATGATTTTTCTGTTATGGAGCTTCACTATATATTTCCCTATTGTATTTTATCCATGCGCTGTGAGTTGTACGATAGAGTTTGCTGTTTTATTTTACCCTGACTGTCGTCCATGGCTACCTGGCACGCCTTTCAGCGCACTATTCCATTGATTTGGTGCGGGAGTCATGGGCGGTCGTCACAGTATGTAATCCGAGATATGTACCTTATATTTTATTAGCAAGCATATACGGCTACTATAGCGCGAAAGCGAGCTCCAAATGCGAAGCAAACGCGATCCGCACCTACTAAACACTCAGCAAACAACATGAGAACATGCATATAGATAATAATATCGATATACATCATATAGCAACATAATAACTATATATGTCAACATAGCAAATGCAGTAAAAGCAATATATTCAACCATCAACCAACTAACATCCATAACCAATAAATATTCATTTATATTCTCATAATATTTCATGAATTGGTTTTCAATTTAATCACATTTGATTCATTAATAGTGGATGTTCTTACTAACATTCATTCTTAATTAGTTTATATTCACTAATTCATATTCAAGTTGGTTCACTTCCAAATCAAATTCAATTCCATTTAAGATTCACTTAACTTCCAATCGAATTCCAATTACTTTAGCTTCCAATTTCATTAATTCGATTTGATTAACACTTAATGAATTATATACAATCAACTAACAATCAAATAACAACCAATGTATATTCATTACAACCAAATTCCTTTGCTTACAATTGGTTTAATTAAATTGATTTTTATCCAATTATTCAACTTTCAATAACATTAACACTTATATTCATTATTTCATATCAATTTAATTTACATTCAATTGATTAACATTCAATCCCTTCATTCTATTCAATTTCTAAAGTTGAATTTCATTTTAAATAACTCATATTCATATATATATCCATATAGTTTCACTTCTTATATATATAAGTTTATTTCACAATTGTAAATTACTTTAATTATAATTCCATTCTTATAATTCTTTTGCTTATACAATTATTCTTCAATTTAGATTATTCAAACATCTAAACAATCAACTTATATACACTTTAATAATTCTGAAAAATTATTCCTTTATATATAAAAATATAATCAAGGTAAAATTATTTCATTTACCCAATTAAAAAACAATATTATGTCGAATTGTTCTATTCAAGTGTTTAGAAACCCCTTCGGCATAGTTGTCGAGACCACGCTGACGAAGGTTCATATGCCACTCAACAAACCAATCATCACAATATAAAACAATTTTATATTCACTAACAAATACGCTCTCATAGCTATTATTACACTCAAACTCATTCTAGAGTACTACTGACTCTATCTCTAATGAGTAATACCCAACAGAACCATGGTTGTCGCTTAACCATATGCTCCGATACCAGATGTAACGTCCCGAAAATTTTCGACTTTCGAAAATTCAACATCGATACTCACTTTATCGACTGCCGAGAAATCGAAGGCCAAAAACCCGAAATGTTAGGGTTTAAGAAAAAGAAAAAGTAGAAAAAGAAGAGAAGAAAAGAAGATAATAGAGGGAAAAAGAAGATAGAACGTAGAACGGAACAGAAAACAACACAACAATAACAGAATCTCACAATTCGCAGCGGAACAACATATAATAATAAATGAATAATCTTTAAACAAAGAACTATATCAGTTATTACATTACATCACATTTCATTACATCATATCATCAGAGTGTACAACAACAACATCAAATAGTACAGCGGAAAAAGAAATACTATATAAGTAATACGCCATGCCATCCAGCTTGCCTCCAGCAACTCCAGAATATCCAGAATATCCTGATAAACCTAACTCTTGACTGCCCGTGTGGAAATTGGTGGGCACCCAGAGTTTAGGAAGGAAAGCAATAAACTCCGAGTCAGTCATGTGACTGGTGTGAGAACTCAAAATAGTTTATTTATCTTTAAAATCAAAATAGAGGAATATTTTTAAAGTCAATTCGCAATGCTTTTAAAAATGAGACTACCATAAGGCCTCCCGCCCACACACACAATGCAAACGCAGAATCGGAGGAGATTTCTCCTTATTATAGTCAAAGATGCTTGATACGTATTTAAAAGAACATTTTATATTATTACTAGTGCATAGTGTAGAGAAAAAAATTCATTTCGAAAGTAGAATATAAATCTTAGCCAACATACGACCATTATCGTATGCCTACTATAGCTACCATCCAAACAGTGGGGCGCCACCATAAGTGAATGATAGGTTCTACAACTAATACCGTACAAGATCGTATTGTTTCTTTGGATTTCCAACGAATGATCAGGCCAAGGAACTTCCCATTGCCACATGAGAATGCCTCTGGATGGACATCCCCGAGAACCAAACCGGATCTCTACCAACACAAGGCCGGGTTACCCCTAACTGAGTAACAACTGACCGAATATGCCATCCCCCAGTCCTTTGGGACCTTTCACCGAGCGCTCGCAATCAATTCACACAATCATAAAGTGTTTTCAACATGAGTAAGTATCTGGGCTCTATACCATGATACCACCCTTTTCCAGAAGGAAATGCACATATCCTAAAGGGCGCTACCCCTCATAACCTTGCCGCATCTTTCCTGTTTTGACCATTCACGGGGTGTGAGGCTCGACGAAGTCACGTCCACAAAAACATACTACATACAAAAGCCATGCTTTGGGTCAACAAATGATCATAAAAATGATCACCAAGATAGACGATCAAATAAACGATCCTATCACAAATAATCAACACAATGATCATTTACAGCAACACTCAGCATGTCACATTACCAAATTGAGAATATATCGCTGATAACATTCAACTACATAACCTCTGAGCTCGTACGTCTCAGAGAAGGGTGTTAAGCTAAAAGAATAAATTCTCCGCCACCAACAGAAATATATTTGAATGAAATCGGCTTTATATCTCAATTTGTAACATCAGACATACAATCCATACAAGTCTATTCCGGGATCGAACAAAACCGAAGGCACTTACAAAGAAGTCCTTGCAATCCGGATATTCACAATCCTGATCGGATTTCCCATCACTTAGGGAGTCTCTATACCGTTGCAACTCAGTGCAGAGACAATCGACAGGTCATCCTATCGCTCTCGCAAATACCGGGTCTTCAACACCGATCTTCAATGCTATCATAACGACGTATCACATATTCGGAATGGGTTATACGACCCCATGGTCCTTTCCCGGTTAACCCGAATAGTGAGCGCTTATTCAAAAATAAGTGTGGCATTCACATTCAAACAAATCACATCAAATACCCATTCAAAGGGAAATATTGATAGTCGGTTATTGAACTATCAATGGATATGCACACATCACCAGTTTCCAAATAATTTTCCAAATTATTTATTTTCCAAAATATATTTACAAGATATATAATTTTCACACTTCAAAAATAAATCAATATTTATTTTTAAACAAATTCCCCTTTCTTTTATAAATTCCATAGTGAATTTATATTTCAAAATATCTATGAATATACGATTTCAATTATTCATTTCAATTTATCTTCAAAAAGATAAATTCTCAAAGTATTCACTTTATATTGGAAAACATTTCCATACTTATTTAATAAGTAATTCATAAATTTTATTTATTTTCAACACTTAGAAAATATTCAATATACTTAAATCGAGATTAAGTATATATTTCATTCTTTAAGGAAATCATTCTCTTAAACATATTTATTTGGGCCAAAACGAATGTTGCGTAAAACATCGTTACGACAACCCAAAATCACTTGTATAGGGATTCGAAATTAAAACAGATATATAAATCCCAATACTATACAAAACATTTCCTTTCGGAAATCATTTACTATAACAACAGTGTTATAGTCCACTATTTCCTTTTATTTCTCGAAAACGTCTATTTCGACAATGAATGTTGAAATCTATGGTTTCGAATCTCAACACATTTTAAAACATCGTTAGATCGTTTTAATTCTATTTAAAACATCAAATCTAAATATTTTCTTTAACATATTATTCACTATTCAAAAACGTGAATATACTACGTTAACCAATTTCATCCTTTATTCATTTTATTTCAAAGGATTATTCACAGTCAAAAATGTGAATATAACTCCATTAATAAGTTTCAACAATTTACTTATCAAAATAAGTCGTTTGCAAATTTATAAAACAACGTTTATAAACTCCATTTCTATTTATTTTATAACAACTTCCTTTTATAAATTCCTTTATTAATTTATTCGATTTGTAACTCAATTATCTACTAAAATTCATATTATAAGTTAAACACTTATAATTTATTTGTTTACAAGAAATCATTCTTTTGAACTTCATAATTATAAATCCTATAACTTATAAGCTTCAATTATTTATTCAAAACTATTCTTTTAATAACTTTATAAAATTTATAAATCTTACTATTTATAAATTTCATTTATAACTTCACCATTTTTAATTTTATGAATTCCATTCATTTACAAAATTCATTTTCACTTCATTCAAATACTTACAAAAACTCGTTTTATAATGTCAATATTTCAATTTATAAATATCCATTTATAAATCACTTAATATAAGTCAATTTATATTATTCTTTAAAACATATTTAATCTCCTTTATAATTTCACCATTTTGATTTATAAAATAATTAAATTTTATAAATCCTATATTTTCAACTTTTATAATAAATTCAAAAATCCCGATTTAATCATTTTATAAAATCATTAGCATCATATTCTCAAAAATCAGTTTTTAACTATATTTCTTAAAAATCATGATTTTTATAACATTAAAAATTATACGTTTATTTATTTAAAATGGATCAATTCCAAAAATATTTTATAAACGTTTTCTTTCAAAAATCACTTTAAAAATCATTTTAAAATTCCAAATTTGGTCCAATGATGCTACATACCAAATAGTCAATCACGACAACAACGACATCATATATCGATATGATAGTCCATCAAATATCAAAAATCTGAAATCAAATAAATACTGTTGAGGAATACAGTTGGATCCCTCCAACCTGTTTTCCTGCATCCACAAACATTAGCACAATACCAATTCCTCTCCAGTACGAAATTATCGCGGTATATGGGATTTAAAATATTATCCGCTTAATAGACGGCGCAATAGGGTCTCATCCGCTAAAAAATACGGGGAATCAACAACTGCAATATATACATATGCCAATATATATATATATTGCTGTTATATATAATACCAATTTCACTGTTTATGAAATATTCACGGTATATGTTTTTAATAAATAACATCCGCTTACTAACGGCGTATAATGTCTATTTTAACAATCAATAGATAACAATCATCATTCAAACATGCATTCAAATATTTTAAATCTAACTATTTAAAATAAAATCGAAACTGATTCGATTGAGTGAGAAGTTCTCACCTTGATTTAAATTTCGTTTTAGCGATTTATTTCGAATAAAATTAAACGGACGTTTAATTTTACACGAAATTTTCACTAACTCCAAACGACTCCAATCCAACTCCATCGCGTAGTGCTCGTCCATACGATTCCAACGCAACTGATTTCGCGCG
Organism: Allium cepa; assembly: GCA_030765085.1. NCBI lineage: Eukaryota > Viridiplantae > Streptophyta > Magnoliopsida > Asparagales > Amaryllidaceae > Allium > Allium cepa. Next base: position 597,929,802 of record CM060928.1, read on the forward strand.
TTTTCGACCTCGTATGAAAAAGATATACATTTTTGAAGTTTTACACGAATTTTATAACTAAATTTTACAACATAAATATAAATTTTTAACCTATGCTAAATCATAGCCGTAGGATTCATGCTTTCCCCATCTGGACCGTGCACTCCATCTCCCTCTCTCCCTCGTTCACGTTACAGAACAAGGCCGTCCACATAACCCATTCGTTCCATATTAGGGTTTGATTTTTCACCCTCCATGTTGAACTTGAACTCGATCAAGCACCATAGCATCGAAGCCCTTCACGACCTCAATGCACGGCCATAATTTTGCAGAGCTCGGTCATCTCATCTTCACGCGGTTCAAGGCCGAACGCGCCTCCTTCAAACCCCTCCCCACATCGATCCATGGCTCCAAACGCGATCATAACCGTTGATCTTGTAGTTCTCTTCATGCTCTACCTCTTTGTAGTTGGAAGTTTCGTCTAATTGCCGATGGAATTGGAGTAATCGAGAGAGGAACGTGGGTGTTTTCTGGCCATTGGTGAAAGGGGGTGGCGGCTAGGGTTTTAGAGAATTAGGTTTTATTTATTTTTTTTAATTTATGAAGGGTAGGGGGCTATTTATAAGGAATTCTCAAACACTATTCAATCCGGAAATTCCAAACTCCGATTCACGCGCCGTAACCAGCGTTTCTAGGGTTTACCCCGCGTTCCGGACACAATGGAATAGGTTTCGAAAGTTAATTCGGATATCTGTGCGAGTTATGGCAACAAACGATCGATTTAAATTAAACTGATTTAAGCGATTTTCTAGGCGTTTTAATTTGTACCGGACAAACGGTAAATCCAATTGACACGAAATTTGAAACCTTACAATAATATCACATTACGGATCCGATGAAACTTGTTTCGTCGAAATCCGAGACTTTTTGAAAAATGGCTATTTTAACTCGCCAAATTAATATTAAAAATAAATCGATGCGTTTCGAGCTGCCACACTCAAACGATAGCTCCGATTGACACGAAAATTGAAATTCGGTAATAACTAACTATTACGGATCCAATGGAACTGGTTTCGTTCAATTCTGAGACTGTTCAAAAATTGACTATTTCAACTAGTCGATTTTAATATTAAAATATTCAATTTTCACAAATAAACTTTTAATTCGATTTTAAAAGTTCTAAAATATCATTCTAACTCCAATATGATAAAATAAAATTTTACAAATCATTTTCGATCATATTTAACCCAATTTTCAATTATTTCCATAATTTAACATATTAAATTATCGATTTAATTATCCAATTAAATCCAATAATTCGAAATAAAATTTATTTGACTTATAAATTCACTTATTAATATTTAAAATTAATTAAATATTCAAATTTTAATTAAATAAAATTCTGGGTCGTTACAAGAAGGCACTTTCCATATCTTTATTTCGAAAATATATATCATACAGTACCTTTTCAAATCACTTTCAATTATCATACTTATATAAAGTCCATTATATATAGGATTCCATTTTCAAATCGAATACTTTCCAAATCAATAATCTCGAATATATCAAATCGTTCTTATATAAATTCTGTTATATATAAAATTTATCTCTTCAGATCGAATACCTTCCAAAATCAACTGTTTCAAAATCACTTGTACTTATGCAAAGTCCATCTTATACAAGAATAAAAATTTCCAAAATAAATTTCTCTATATGAAAAGCCATATAGAATTGAACATCTTTGGTTTATAAAATATTTTGAATTTAGAATAGTTATGTATTTTTGTATATAAAACGGTTGTGTAAAATATTTTGTAAAATATTTTTGTACATAAAACAGTTTTGTGAAATAATTTATAAAATAGTTTGGCAAATAAAATAGAATAAGATAGTTTGTATAAGAAATATAAATGAAATAGTTTTGTAAAAATGGTTTTAAATGAAGAGTAGTTTTGCATGGAAGAAAATTACAATTTAAATTATGAAGATATCCAATCCTACAACTTTCAATTTCAGCGCCAAAGCATATCAATAATATTAGAACATAAGATGTACGTATGTCATCATTTCGCAAATTCACATTCGATCTCTCGCTCGATCACACTAGTTAGCTTTCGAACTAGTATTGTCCATTCAACTTCCCTAAAGAGGACTTCGATATGGTTTCTTGACTAGAAACCATCATTCTCCTTGCATAGTCATATACTATGATAGAGAATTCTATAATCAAACCAAAAATCCATATCAAATATTCGCCATCAAGAATCGAATCAAAAATCTCAACACGAAGTGATGTAATTCACATAGAACTTGTGTACTCAAATCCGGATTAAATTAATTTTGTGAATAAAATAATATACATACAACTTATGTAATTATTCCAATTTGTTTCATCACAATTTCATTTCAATTAAATTTATTTTTAATCTCATCGATTAACACAAATATCACTTCATACGTTAGTATTTGTTTCACATAATTTCTCCATTTAATATAGACATTAATATCCATTCTCATAATATTGCTTATATTTCTCCTTAATTTAAATTACATTCATTTCACATGTAATATTTCTCATTTAAAACTAATTTATTTGCAAATCATTTCATAAGGAATTTCTTTACGACCAATTTATAAAACTTAATTCCTTTTTGTAAGATATTGTTTGAGTTTAAAGTTATCACAACTTTATTTATAACCATTTATTGCAACATCTATTTATTTCATAACAATTTACAAGTCATGGCTTTATTTGAAATCATTTCACTTTTAATTCATATTGCTTATTCCATTTAGTTTAACCTTTACCTTTAAATTTATTTATGACATGTTTCGTAAATGTTAATTAAGTTTATAAACATATTTTTCCAATTTAATCGTATTTACAACATTTCCTTAATCACAATTTCAATTTAAAGATCCAAAGGCTTAAAGTACACACTTGTATATTATTACATTTCATGCCAAGAATATATACCCCAATTCCATTCATTTACTAAACATAGATATAACAAATTAAACCTTATTTTACTTGCTTTCAAATTAAGGTTATCAATTCAACTATATAATTCAACCTAATTATCAAGTTTCACTCATATATAATACAAAAGGTTGTCGATTATCCAAAATATCCAAATATTCCAGTTTTTCCAATAGGTGAAACTACATGTCAACAAACAACAAAATTCACGTCAACATTTCAATTTCATAAACAAATATCCTAATTATTCATTTTATTCTCTTTAATACACCATTATTAAACTCGTGTTTAGTCCATTAATTCAATCAACAATAATTAACCAATGTTTGTAATTTGATTAAATACAACACGTCAACAAAACGATAATAATTAAATATTACCATTTCATAAATCAAACACATTACAAATAACTATACTAGTCTTAAAAATTTATTCCTTTATATATATCATATAATATTAGGAAAAATAATTTCATTTCAAAATTTATATAAAACATGTTTATAACACTAACAAATACGCGCTCTCATATATACACTTAGACAACTCATTTTAGGGTATTACTACCCTATCTCTAATGAGTTAACCCCAAACAGGCTAAGGTATGTCTAAACAAAAGCTCTGATACCAACTGTAATGACCCACCATTTTGGATGGTTCAAATCAACAATAAACCACATATGTCAGAATCAAACCATTCAAAAGGGAAGATTGTTAATTGGGTAAATAAGAAAAAAAAGGAAAGAGAAAAATAAAATACAGAATCTCGCAGCGTAACGGCAAAATATAATAATCAAATAAACAGTTCATGAAGCTGTTTTACAAATAACATTTGATTACACTTTTACAAATCCAAATCAGAGTTATACATATATCATAAATAACCAATAGTACAGCGGAACACAGAATGTAGTGGAATAATAAATAGCAATAATATACTGAATCTTCGTCTTCGTCCACCAAAAATAGTCTTCAATGCTGAAAAACTCAGGCTGACCCGAGAATAAAGGAAGATAATACACTCGAGTCAGAACTAAAATTCTTATGCAAATTAAATCAAAAGTATATGAAATAAGTAATGCAAATAACTACATTTTTGAAGGTTCAAACTGGAAATGTTATTATTTCCATATTCAAAATAAAATGGATTTCACAATAGATCCATTCTAGTAAATTTCAAATTTACAGAACAATTCCTAGTTCAATTTCATAGTTTTAGAGATTTGATTTATAAAAATGTTCCAAAGTTTTAATATTCACTTTTTTGGAAACCTCCCAATGTTTCAAAATTTAATTTTGAAAACTTTCATGTAAGGTAACGACGGTTTACTTCCCAAAATCATTTTTATGGTTCAAATAGTAAATCTAAACATATTATTTTTCCTCTGATATAAATACTTGAAATTCATGGGTTTTACATCCTTATTTAGTGTGCAAATAATCAATATGAAAATTTAAATAATTAGAATAAACTATAGGGTGATAAAAAGGATATATCAAATAAATGAACAAATATACATTCAAGCGCAATCCATTCAACATTCAAATCAATCAATTCAACAAATCAACCAATTCAATAACATGTCACAGTAATTATTAGTCATCACATATTGGAATTTAGCTATTCAAATTAAATATTTATAAATATTCCAAACCAACAATCAAAAATTTATCACTATATGACCTAGTTTATCTTGCAACAAAATTTTAGTATTTCGTGAGTGAGTTTAAACACACACCTTTTGGATTTCCCTTGTCTAGTTGGATTTGAATCCGCTACTACTTCCTCCTTTTGATTTATTTCCTTGCTATCTTAAACTTTTTTTTGGAATTGTTTTGGAAGAGACAGAGAAGTTTGTTTAGATCTGGATATGAAGAAAAGGATTTGGAAAAAGAAGAACGCTTGGAAAAGAAGAAAATTTAAAGAGATGGAGAATTGAAAAAGAAAAGGAAGCTTTGAAAAAGAAGAAGAAGATTTGAATAAGAATAAAAAAAGCATAAAAATGAAGCAAAAAAAAGAGAAGAAGGAGATTTAAAAAAAAGAAAAAGAAAAGGGAATGAGGAAGGTGAAGAGTGAAAAGAAATGAGATGAAAATTTTATTTGGAAAAATGAAGCTACAGAAGATGAGATTAGAAATGAGGCTACAGGAATGAAGATGGAAAAAAATGAAAAGCTAATAAGGTATATATAAACAAACTAGGAATTTAAATAAAGTAAAGACATGAATAGCCCTAAAATGTAGTATTGAAAGATGTAAACTAAAGGAATAAATATATTTATAAAGATAAAAATAAATCTTCCGTTTTAAATATGAAGCTTCAAGAATTGCGAATGAAAGGAAGCTACAAGAACTAATGATGCATAAGCAAAATAAACTTTTAAAAAGGAAAATAGTAAATGTGATAACCCGGATTTTTAGACAGCTGTTAATTTGTAATTAACATGGTTTAATTTATTGAACACTGATTTCTTCATTTGAACAAATAAATGTGATAATCTCCTTTATAATTATTTAATATTGATAAAATTAATTGTTTTCAAAACAATAATAATAATAATGTGTTATTTTTATATATATAAATAGATTTTAAGTAAAATATCTGTTTAGCAATTCGAATTTGTGTGTTGTTTAAATATTTATATTTGAGTTGAATATAAATTTAAAATTTGATTTGAATTTAAAATTGAAATTCAAAGGATAAATATCTTGAAATGAAATTGGATTTAAATATATATCAGAATGTGATTATTTATTTAAAAATTTAGTTTCAAAAATTTATTTTCTCAAAGTACATATAAATGCAAATAGAAGAGAAGTATTAATATAATTTACACACACACATATATATTAGAAATATAAATAAATAAACATAATATAAGTAATATAAAGGGTATATACATTTTAATAAAAACTCTCATGTTAAATTAAATAAGGAATTGATTTAGGATAAATTGAACTCATGAAAAGGCACTTGTAAAACATTCTAGAACATTAGATGACAAGTGGCAATGTTAATTTATTTTTGAAATTAATTGTTATAGATTAGAAAACTTAATAATTCATTATTGTTCAAACCCTTCTCTTCAAATAAAAACTGAAACCAGATTTAAAGTAATTAAAAACTAAATTCAATTTAAAAAAATCCCAGATCTGAAATAAATAAAAACATAAGCCTGCAAGTTTTCCTTCAACCTGGAACGAAGCTTGCAAGCATCTTCTTTTCAAATCTGAGACATAGAAGCAAGCAGATTTCATCTAAGTTTCAGTTTCAATAACAAAGCAACTCAAAATTTTTGAATCAAGAACAAAGAAAGCCAGCAAGCCTGAAGCAAGCCAGGAAAAACAAAACATTTTTTTTCAAAATCAAGTTCCAGTTTAATAAAAAGGGGAGCTATGTTCATCACTTTACAAGTGAATAGACTTTAATTCCTTTGAGGTTTGATCATCTGTATAGTTTTATGCATGCCTCAATCAATCAATGATAACAGTAACTTAAATATGATTTGGGATCGGTGTTGTCTGAATATACAAATGGAAATTCTGTTGCATGCCTGAATAAACATAAGTATGTTTCTGCTAATTGCAACAAACCAAAATATGTTCAAAGAGAAGATTTAAATCACTTTACCTGATTTAATTTCAGCATGGGATGTTATAAAAGAAGTGGATTGTGATGGTGTAAAACAAATTATTTGTTAGATAGAAGAAAGAAAAATTTCCAAAATTTCAAAACTAAGGCTCTATTCATTTGTTAAACAAAATGTGAGTAACATCTAACCTTTGATTTAATATGGGGTTTGTGATGTAGTTAGAAAAATAGGAAGTGTGAAAATTGTTTATATAGGGGTAATTTCAGTTGCATGCTATAATTATATAATTGTGTATATGTGCATGACTAAAACCTGAATTTATTCCTGTTTATAACTGACAGGACCAAATGTTTAATCAAAAGGTCAAGTGTTCTTCAATAATCAGTTGTCACATCTGAACAAATGTGTTTGTTTTCACCTAAGCTAAATTTAAAATTTTGTTTAGTTAAGCATAATTAAGTATAAAACTATCTGTAAACTTAAAATGCCGTAGAAAGTTTTAAAATATGTTGAAATCAAGTATCGTAAATTGCTAATCTAAGTATATAACCTGAATTGAATTTGGAAAATATGATTTTTAAGATAAAAATCAAAAATTCTATGTGTGTCTGGGGTGAGCATTACAGAGTTGAACGTTTTTCTTGTTTTGGCATTTTCGGTCGGCCAGAGGGAGATGAAATCTCGTGGTTGCTATAGGAGGTTTCCGGGATGACGAAGTTTACAGGAAAATTGGAGAAGTGGTTTATTTTTAACCGTGGTGGTCAGAGAGGAGTGAACTAGGGTTCAGTGACTCGTGTTGTACGGGATGATACCTGAGCTTGGTGCGACGATGGTGAAGCATCAGAACTGTTTGCTTGTGGGGGGAATCAAAGATTGGAAGTCGATGTAACTTAGGGAATGATGGCTAGTGTTCGCATGGACGAGTTTGTCAGAAATCGTATATTTTGGTGATCGGTTCTTCCTGTCGGAATTTGAAATTGCTCAATTTCGTTCCAGGGGAACAGAACTAGTTCTGGGTGGTTGGAACTAATGAGCATGTCAACGATGATATGATGGGAATAGTGGTGGCGATCAGAGCGGTGGGGGTGGAAGGTGCATGTGCACCGGTATCAGCGAAAAGGAGAAGAGTTGTTAGAATCGAATTTTGGGTTCTGACCCGGGTCGTTGGTCGAATTTTTGATAGATGGGCTGGAGTATTTTTGTGTTCGAGCATGAGTACTTGTGGTATCAGTGACCATTGCTGTGATGAGAAGCTTGTAAGGTTGTAATGCTCGAAGACGTACTCGAGAAAAAATGAGGGAGGACTAGAGTGTGGCATCGGCCATGAGTGTGGGATTTGATATTAATATAAGTTTAAATATAAAAGAAGGGAGGGGTAAATGATGATCAGATTTTGGTTATCGAGTATAACTAAGTCGACCTATTTTGGAAACGAAGTGTTCATAATAAGATCAAGCTATGTTTTTTTTTAAAAATCAAGTTTCCAAAATCTGATTTAAATCAAAATGTTGGAATTTGTTTAGTTAGATTTGAATAATGAATTTAATTTAGAACTCCTAAGTATTTAAAAATGAAATTCCTGATGAAATTATGTAAGTATTTAAGTTTTGTGTACTTAACCATAAGTCGAATAAAATTTCTCTAGTGATTGATTTCAAGTATTCAATTTAAACAAGACATGGTTGATGAGAAAGTAATCAATTAAGTTCGATAGTCTATCTTGTTTAACTAAGGTCTTATTTTATTTAAGATTGATAAATGAAGGGTAGCTACTCAAATGAGAAGTTAGTGAACAGTTGATGAAGGTTGATAAATGAGTGTGGTAAATCAATTTAAGGCTAATCGTTGAATGTAGTTAGAAAGATAATTAAGGAATTAATTACTCAGTGTAATTAATTAAGTTGATATGATTAATTTTAGTTAATTAATTAAGTTTAATTAATCAAGGGTAATCATTTGATGTTGGATGAGTATAATTACTTAAGGTAATTAATGAGGTATAATTACCTAATTAAAGTAATTAGTGGATAATTACGGTATGTAATTAATTAAAGGAAATTGCTTATTGTAGAAGCAATTAAAGGATAATTATTTGGTGGAAGAAATTAAGTGATAAATACTCAGTATAATTGAAGAATTAATCAATATAATTAAATCAAGAAGATGGTTTAATTGATAAAGTAATTAAGGGAAGTTAATTTCTAATTGTCATTAATCAAGGTTGATTAAGTTAAAGGTTAATTATTAAATGAAGTTTAATAATAATTAACTAATGGAATTAACTTGAGGATCATTAATTAATGTAATTAATTAAGAAATCAATCTTTCTTATTAATGATTGAATGAGAATAAGTGTTTTGGACTGGTTGATATCTTTGATATGAATTGATTTGTGATATGGTATGTTGGATAGATGGTGATAATGTGATTATCTACCAATTATGAGTTGATGTGTAAAAATGTTATCTGGTAATTAAAGTTGAATTGTATTTAATTTGATAATTTTGGTTAAGATGACATTAGATTCGAAGAGACCGTAGTTGGGTATTAGTAAATTCCTGAAACCACTTCGTTTCTTTATAAATTGATATGTGAAACTAATGGACTGAAATGAAATGATTTAAGTGGATTGAACCATTTAATCTAAGTTTTGACAGTTAGAAATGGATGTGTGAAATAGGTGATATCTATAACAACTTGTGAAGTTGTAAATTAAGTTACCCGGGTTTATATAAGTTGTATGTTTTGGGATATTCCTTGTTAAATGAGTTTACTCACGCTGGTTTCCAGCCTGACCCGGGTGTTACTTTGATGTAATGCTCGGGTCAGACCGAGTATTACAGATTTTCAGGTAAGGACGTTCTGGAGCTCAGGTGGCGAGCTGGATGGCAGGGACGTATGGAGAGTTTGCACTATGATATTGTACATACATGAGACATGTTTAATTGTATATACCCAATGTTGTATAAAATTGTTGTAACTCTGATATGATGTAAATTGATAGATACAGTTTCTTTGGTATAACTATTATTGAAATTATATTTTATCCGCTGCGAATGTGAGCTTGTGTGTTTCTTTTCTGTTCATCTTCTTTCTATTTCTTCTTTCTCTAACTATCTGGAATTTTCGGGATTGAAAATTTCGGGCCGTTACATTTGGTATCAGAGCCGAAGGTTAAGCGAGAACCTTGGCTCTGGTGGGATTACTCATTAAGGATAGGATAAGTGGTACCCTAGAATGAGTTGAGTGTGTGTGTGTATATATGAGAGCGTACTTGTTATTTTCTTATTTAAAGATTTTAAATGATTTTATATAAGAATATACTTTGATATATAAAACAATAAATCTTTCTAATAAATATTAAGGTAATTGGATGTTGAATATTGGAATTAAATTAAGAAGTAATATAATACAAGCAAACTGAAATTAAATAAAGATAAGTTTGAAATGGATTCGAACTAAAATCAAAATCTTGAATTGGACAAATAGTTTAGAATAAGATGATAATGGATGGTTTTAGATATGATAATCTTGGTTGTTATCATAAATGGTTGTTGTATTTAATAATGAAGTGTTTCAAGGAAGTAATCTTTTAAAAAGGGGAATAACTTGTGAATTAGAAAGAATGTAAGATAAAGAGGGTTTCAAATTGTAAAGTTCTGAATTCTAAATTTAAACATTTGGAATTGCTTTCAAAATGTTAAAGGAAATAATAATATTCAAATTACTTTGAATGTAATCTTATTTTAGAATAAGAAATTGTTTGTAAACTTTCAAAGAATTTGTTTGAATTAAAATAAAAGGGGTTTAAAATTTTAAAACATGGTTGGGAGGGCAAAGAAATAAATATGTATATATGTATGGATATACATGATATCAAGGATAATTTGAAATAAACTCTAAATATTGAGTTTTAAATTGGGAAGGAGATATGATACCCAAAGTGATAAGTTTTTGAACTTAATATGTGGGAAAATTATTTATGAAAAGTTCAAAATTTGAAATGGAAGTTCAAACTGGGTAAGGTTGACTGGATTAAGTGAATTGAGTTTAACTTGGAAGAGATTAAATAAGTTAGAATGATCAACCTGATTTGGAAATTTCAAGATGAAATTGGAATTTAACTTGGAAAGTTAAATAGTTAATTTGAATTTGAAGTTTGTGTAATCTAAAAATGGGTTTGAGATCTGGAAATTGGAAACTGATGGATGATATCATCCTATTGTTATTAATAATCTTTAAGCTGTGAATTGAATTGTTTAAAAACTTTAAAGATAAATTGATTTAAAGGAATTAAATCAACATTTGAAGTATTAACTCGAATTTATATAATTCGAGATGGTTTAAATTTGAAATATGAATTTGTGCAAATTGAATTTGATTTGAATTAATTGAAATTGTGATTGAAAATGTATAAGTATAAAATACAAATGGAAAATTTGAATTAGATTAATTTGAAACGATTTTGTAATTAAAGTTGAATAATTTTAAATTCAAATGGAATTTGAAATGAATTTGGAAGGAAATCAAGAATAATCCAACTTGATTTGGAAATGGAGTTTGAAATTGGAATTAATTCAAACTGGAGTTGAAATGAATTGAAAATTGGAACTAGTTCAATTGAAATTTATTTGAATTAGTAGAATTTGAGGATTAAGGTTGAATAAAAATAAATTTGGAAAGAAACCGAGGTTAATTCAACTTGAATTGGGGATTGAACCAATTTCAATGGAAATTAAAGTTATTTAAATTGGAATTGGGTCAATTTAAATGGAAAAGGGAATTTAAATTGAATTGATGAGAATGGAGATTGGGAAATGAGCAGTTTTGACTCTGGACTATTTTCAATATAAATTGATTTAATATAAACTTATTTTCCAAGCTATTCATTATATAAACAACCTTTCTTTTAAAACCCAAACTAAATTATACTTATACTTGTTTTACAATTATTTTTGAAACTGTTTAGCAATTTTCCAACTGTTTTATAAACCAGTTACTATCTTACTATTATTTTGCAATTATCTAAAATTTCTATAATTATTTTAACTATTTTTTTAACTATTTTACACCTATTTTACAAATTAGTAATTATTTTCCAACTACTTATCTATTTTTAAAATTTTCAAGCTATTTTCTAAATAAACTGGTCGGAGTTCAAACTGTTATTGGTTAATACCCAATCGAGATAAGAATAGAGGTGATAATCCAAATGGATTGAAGCAATTGTGAGTAAGTGAATGAAAATCAAAGTGAATGTGAATAGAAATGAAATTAATTTGGCCAATAACCAATAAAGATAAATACGTAGGGTGTACGTATGTTATTCTCTTCGCATAGTGATTTGATCCAGATTCGAGCATAAAATTTCGAGATAGTTATATCGATTCGAGTGGGATTTTTCACTCGATTTTCGACGGCGAACCTGGATATGGATTGTTGATTAGTTCTGGATATTCTCTATCATAGTTATGACTATGCAACGAGAATGACGGTTTCTGATCAAGAAACCAGATCTGTGTCCGCACTAGGAAGTCGGGTGGACGATACTAGTTCGGAAATGGAATTGTGTGATCGAGGGAGCGATCAGATTGGTATAGCGTACGAATGATATGTGTACATTGCACGGATTTGAATGAAAATGATACTGAAAGAAGTAATCAAATTTGAATATTTGATTTTGGATAAATAAAGTTATATATCCTAGTAATATAAGATAAATTCCCCTTATTGAATCTTTTGCCAGAAGAAAAAAGGTTTTTGGAAATGTTTGAAGTATAAAAGGAGTTTTATACAAGTTTGAAATGATCCAAAGTTTTGAAAAGATTTTATATATCTGAATATATATATATATAAAGGATCATATGAGGATTTTGGAAAAACGTTTTGGGAATCTTTGGATTTGGAAGGGCTTTTGATTTTTGGGTAAAATCAATATTGAAATTTTGAAAGCCTGGCTTGAGAATTATCGATTTTGGAATAATCGATTTTGTGTAAAGGAGCTTTGTATGAGATCATACTAGGTGTATGATTTGAAGATACTATATGTATATAGTATAAAATGTTTTGATGATGGCTCTGGGGAAAAAGGCGCTCCCTTGAAATGAACTTATCAGGAGTACCACCGGGTGGTGCTGCCTTGAGCCCCAAGGGGGGTTCTAAAGTTGATCCTGTGAGGAGTCCAGACAAAACTAGTTCCTGGGGATTATGAGTAGAGTATAGCATAGTGAAAGTCATGTGTGTCGCTGAGAGCCAACAGTCTGCGTTTGATTTTATATCGGCAGACTACGACCTATGGTATAGCATAGCGAAAGTCGTGTGTGCCGCTGAGAGCCAACGGTCTGTGTTTGATTTTATATCGATAGATTGCGACCTATGGTATAGCATAGCGAAAGTCGTGTGTGCCGCTGAGAGCTAACGGTCTGCGTTTGATTTTATATCGGTAGACTGCGACCTATATAGGAGTGGAGAGGTTTCATTTTGACAGAGAAATTCAGAGGCCGCTGAGAGCCTGAAGTTACATGGACTTTTGCTGCGATGGGAACGTAACCCTGGATGTAACTGTGATCTGTTGTGTGGGTTCCATGGCGTAATCGAGAGGCCACGGAGAGCCTGTAGTTACATGGACTTTTGTTGTGACAACAACGTAACCCTGGAATGTAACTGTGACCATGGATGGGGGTGATGATTTCCCGAGCATTCTCACCAAAGATATATCCTCTATTTTCAAAAATTGTTTTCTATATTTACAATAAAATTATTTTCAAAGTATTTTCACTGGATGTTGAAAACGGGTCTACCAAGCACTTGTAGATTTTCAGTCTTACGCCTGATCAACGTATGACCAATTTCTATGAGAACGAGGATGGACTTGTTGAGACATCGAGTTATAAATTTTTTTTATAAAAAACTATTTTGTAATACTATACAGATTTTAAAGGTGTTTTAAAGTAATCAAAGAAAAATTTAACTGATATTAAGTATTTTAATAAATTCTGGTTTCGTTCCTTTTCGAGGACGAAAAGATTCTAAGGGGGGAGGAATGTGATAACCCAGATTTTTGGACAGCTGTTAATTTGTAATTAACAGGATTTAATTTGCTAAACACTGATTTATTCATTTGAACAAATAAATGTGATAATCTCCTTTATAATTATTTAATATTGATAAAATTAATTGTTTTCAAAACAATAATAATAATAATGTGTTATTTTTATATATATAAATAGATTTTAAGTAAAATATCTGTTTAGCAATTCGAATTTGTGTTTTGTTTAAATATTTATATTTGAGTTGAATATAAATTTAAAATTTGATTTGAATTTAAAATTGAAATTCAAAGGATAAATATCTTGAAATGAAATTGGATTTAAATATATATCAGAATGTGATTATTTATTTAAAAATTTAGTTTCAAAAATTTATTTTCTCAAAGTACATATAAATGCAAATAGAAGAGAAGTATTAATATAATTTACACACACACATATATATTAGAAATATAAATAAATAAACATAATATAAGTAATATAAAGGGTATATACATTATAATAAAAACTCTCATGTTAAATTAAATAAGGAATTGATTTAGGATAAATTGAACTCATGAGAAGACACTTGTAAAACATTCTAGAACATTAGATGACAAGTGGCAATGTTAATTTATTTTTGAAATTAATTGTTATAGATTAGAAAACTTAATAATTCATTATTGTTCAAACCCTTCTCTTCAAATAAAAACTGAAACCAGATTTAAAGAAATTAAAAACTAAATTCAATTAAAAAAAATCCCAGATCTGAAATAAATAAAAACATAAGCCTGCAAGTTTTCCTTCAACCTGGAACGAAGCTTGCAAGCATCTTCTTTTCAAATCTGAGATATAGAAGCAAGCAGATTTCATCTAAGTTTCAGTTTCAATAACAAAGCAACTCAAAATTTTTGAATCAAGAATAAAGAAAGCCAGCAAGCCTGAAGCAAGCCGGGAAAAAAAACATTTTTTTTCAAAATCAAGTTCCAGTTTAATAAAAAGGGGAGCTATGTTCATCACTTTACAAGTGAGTAGACTTTAATTCCTTTAAGGTTAGATCATCTGTATAGTTTTACGCATGCCTCAACCAATCAATGATAACAGTAACTTAAATATGATTTGGGATGGGTGTTGTCTGAGTATATAAATGGAAATTCTGTTGCATGCCTGAATTAACATAAGTATGTTTCTGCTAATTGCAACAAACCAAAATATGTTCAAAGAGTAGATTTAAATCACTTTACCTGATTTAATTTCTGCATGGGATGTTATAAAAGAAGTGGATTGTGATGGTGTAAAACAAATTATTTGTTAGACAGAAGAAAGAAAAATTTCCAAAATTTCAAAACTAAGGCTATGTTCATTTGTTAAACAAAATGTGAGTAACATCTAACCTTTGATTTAATATGGGGTTTGTGATGTAGTTAGAAAAATAGGAAGTGTGAAAATTGTTTATATAGGGGTAATTTCAGTTGCATGCTATAATTATATAGCTGTGTATATGTGCATGACTGAAACCTGAATTTATTCATGTTTATAACTGACAGGACCAAATGCTTAATCAAAAGGCCAAGTGTTCTTCAATAATCAGTTGTGACATCTGAACAAATGTGTTTTTTTCACCTAAGCTAAATTTAAAATTTTGTTTAGTTAAGCATAATTAAGTATAAAACTATCTGTAAACTTAAAATGCCGTAGAAAGTTTTAAAATATGTTGAAATCAAGTATCGTAAATTGCTAATCTAAGTACATAACCTGAATTGAATTTGGAAATTATGATTTTTAAGATAAAAATCAAAAATTCTATGTGTGTCTAGGGTGAGCATTACAGAGTTGAACGTTTTTCTTGTTTTGGGCATTTTCGGTCGGCCAGAGGGAGATGAAATCTCATGGTTGCTACAGGAGGTTGCCGGGATGACGAAGTTTACAGGAAAATTGGAGAAGTGGTTTATTTTTAACCGTGGTGGTCAGAGAGGAGTGAACTAGGGTTCAGTGACTCGTGTTGTACGCGATGATACCTGAGCTTGGTGCGACGATGGTGAAGCATCCGAACTATTCGCTTGTGGGGGAAATCAAAGATTGGAAGTCGATGTAACTTAGGGAATGATGGCTAGTGCTCGCGTGGACGAGTTCGTCGGAAATCGTATAATTTGGTGATCGGTTCTTCCTATTGGAATTTGAAATTGCTCAATTTCATTCCAGGGGACCAGAACTAGTTCTGGGTGGTTGAAACTAATGAGCATGTCAACGATGATATGATGGGAATAGTGGTGGTGATCGGGGCGGCGGCGGTCGAAGGTGCATGTGCACAGGTATCAGCGAAAAGGAGAAGAAGTTGTTAGAATCGAATTTTGGGTTCTGAACCGGGTCGTCGAACGAATTTTTGGTAGATGTGCTGGAGTATTTTTGTGTTCGAGCATGAGTACTTGTGGTATCAGTGACCATTGCTGTGATGAGAAGCTTGTGAGTTTGTAGTGCTCGAAGACGTACTCGAGAAAAAATGAGGGCGGACTCGAGTGTGGCATCGGCTATGAGAGTGGGAATTGATATTAATATCAGTCTAAATATAAAAAAAGGGAGGGGTAAATGATGATCAGATTTTGGGTATCGAGTATAACTAAGTCGACCTATTTTGGAAACAAAGTGTTCATAATAAGATCAAGCTATGTTTTTTTTTTTCAAAATCAAGTTTCCAAAATCTGATTTAAATCAAAATGTTGGAATTTGTTTAGTTAGATTTGAATAATGAATTTAATTCAGAACTCCTAAGTATTTAAAAATGAAATTCCTGATGAAATTATGTAAGTATTTAAGTTTTGTATACTTAACCATAAGTCGAATAAAAGTTCTCTAGTGATTGATTTCAAATATTCAATTTAAACAAGACATGGTTGATGAGCAAGTAATCAAGTAAGGTAGATAGTCTATCTTGTTTAACTAAGGTCTTATTTTATTTATGATTGATAAATGAAGGGTAGCTACTCAAATGAGAAGTTAGTGAACAGTTAATGAAGGTTGATAAATGAGTGTGATAAATCAATTTAAGGCTAATCGTTGAATGTAGTTAGAAAAATAATTAAGGAATTAATTACTTAGTGTAATTAATTAAGTTGATATGATTAATTTTAGTTAATTAATTAAGTTTAATTAATAAAGGGTAATCATTTGATGTTGGATGAGTATAATTACTTAAGGTAATTAATGAGGTATAATTACCTAATTAAAGTAATTAGTGGATAATTACCGTATGTAATTAATTAAAGGAAATTGCTTATTGTCGAAGTAATTAAAGGATAATTATTTGGTGGAAGAAATTAAGTGATAAACACTCAGTATAATTGAAGAATTAATCAATATAATTAAATCAAGAAGATGGTTTAATTGATAAAGTAATTAAGGGAAGTTAATTTCTAATTGTGATTAATCAAAGTTGATTAAGTTAAAGGTTAATTATTAAATGAAGTTTAATAATAATTAACTAATGGAAGTAACTTGAGGATCATTAATTAATGTAATTAATGAAGAAATCAATCTTTCTTATTAATGATTGAATGAGAATAAGTGATTTGGACTGGTTGATATCTCTGATATGAATTGCTTTGTGATATGATATGTTGGATGGATGGTGATAATGTGATTATCTACCAATTATGAGTTGATCTGTATAAATGTTATCTGGTAATTAAAGTTGAATTGTATTTAATTGGATAATTTTGGTTAAGATGACATTGGATTCGAAGAGACCGGAGTCGGGTATTAGTAAATTCCCGAAACCACTTCATTTCTTTATAAATTGATATGTGAAATTAATAGGCTGAAATGAAATGATTGAAGTGGATTGAACCATTTAATCTAAGTTTTGATAGTTAGAAATGGATGTGTGAAATAGGTGATATCTATAACAACTTGTGAAGTTGTAAATTAATTTACCCGGGTTTACATAAGTTGTATGTTTTGGGATATTCCTTGTTAGATGAGTGTACTCACGCTGGTTTCCAGCCTGACCCGTGTGTTACTTTGATGTAATGCTCGGGTCAGACCGAGTATTACAGATTTTCAGGTAAGGATGTTCTGGAGCTCAAGAGGCGAGATGGATGGCAGGGACGTATGGAGAGTTTCCACTATGATATTGTACATACATGAGACATGTTAAATTGTATCTACCCAATGCTGTATAAAATTGTTGTAACTCTGATATATCGATGTAAATTGATAGATACAGTTTCTTTGGTATAACTATTATTGATATTATATTTTATCCGCTGCGAATGTGAGCTTGTGTGTTTCTTTTCTATTCTTCTTCTATCTCTTTCTTCTTTTCTCAAACTATCTGGAATTTTCGGGATCGAAAATTTCGGGTCGTTACAGTAAATGATAATTAGAGGGCATGCATATTAATTTGGATGTCCGCATTAAAAACGAAAAAA
Source organism: Allium cepa (assembly GCA_030765085.1). Classification (NCBI taxonomy): domain Eukaryota; kingdom Viridiplantae; phylum Streptophyta; class Magnoliopsida; order Asparagales; family Amaryllidaceae; genus Allium; species Allium cepa. The sequence continues at coordinate 597,947,805 of CM060928.1, forward strand.
CAGAAAAGGAAAAAACTTCAGGTAAAGCATTTAAAAAGAGCAAACGAATAAAGGAGAAACAAATGAAAAGAATGTGGAAATTATTAATTATAAATAAATCAAATGAAGCAACCATTAATTTATAAGAAATGAATGAGTAGTTTAATTATTAGACTGCTTGAAAACGAAAAGAGAGAGATTGCAAGGTGATAATAAATGTAAAGTAAATGAAGGGACCACCTATTTCCTATAAGCAAACCTTTTGGGTCCACATTCCAAAACTTGCTCCAATTAATTTATATCAATAAACCCAAATATACATATTTACATTATTAAATTCCATATTAAAACATTCGTTTTATGCTAATATATGTGCACACTACATTAACTCAATCAATCAATTAACAATCAGCTAATCAATTAATCAAACATTCAATATATATTTATTTACGTTACTCAAACAAATTTTATTGATTAATGAATATATATCAACCTATGCACTATAAAAATGATTTACTTTACTCTTTAATTACTGTAATGGTCGCATTAATGCAACCCATTTACAAATTTTAACCATATATGAAATGGAAAAATGAATATAGACTTATGTAACCAATGTACAACTGTAAAAAAAGTAATTTCTAATTGATTCCATGATATTTACACAACCATGAACCCTCTGATATATTTAAAAGTTTGAATATTAATGTGCGTGTGTGTGTATGTTATTCTAAAATTCAATTTTTTTAATCCAAAATCATTTTTGTTCAAAAATGAAAGTTTTATTTTTATACGTCTCAAAACATGCAACAATTAATAACAAAAGAAATGAAGGGACTATGTACATCGCACAACCTTTTTGAAATTCAATTTGTGAAACGTAACCAAATTGACTTCATTAACTCAAATAATATTCAAATTTGTACGCATTTAATTTTTTTATCTATGCATAATAAATAAAATTACTTACCATAAAAATGAAAACGTTCAATTTGGTTTCCCAAAATGATCTTTTATTTCCATTAAAACATCCTTTCCGTTAAACACAAAAAATGAGTTTCTTTTATTAAATCTATTAATTGCAGTCAACTTTTTCTTCCCTTCTCATTGAAATATTTCAATTATAATAATTACAGTTACTTATAAAGTTAAATTTCAAAACAGACAACTAAAATGGATGAAAAATAGAATAATTGTTTCCTTTAGTCATTTAAGCACATTTAAAAATTTGTTGCTTATACAGTAGAGAAATAAATAACTTACTTAAATAAATTATTTTTTCCACTCTTGTAATCCATCTATATGCTAAAACACATTTCAAATATACTTATATTTCTTCCTTTAAATCAATCATTCTATTCTTTATTTTAATGAAATCAAAACTACATTCACAAATGAAAGATCCATTTTATTTGATAATAAATGTTCTTTTCATTAAACCAACTTATATTTAAAGATTATCCCATTAAAGAGTCATAGAAATAATACTTCGTACAACCACATCATTTCTTTATCAATTAATTTCATATTATCATTATATTTGTACCAAATTTAAGTGCTTACAATTTGAACGTAATGTTTCTCAATGAAATTCTCATTATATTTTTAACATAAAACATATGTTGCACATATCATTAATTAATTACCATTTACTTCTATCTCTTACTAATGCCAAGATATAATTACTATTACTTACAATGATTAAATCTCAAAACATACCCTAATGTAGGGAAGATAATTAATCCAATTGTTTCCTTTGAAATCCAATTTTCTATGTTAAACCCAATATCTATATACTAATTTAATTCCATCATTTAATTACAAATGCAATAAAACCTATTCATTATATATTTAAATTTCAAACAAATCATTTTATTTTGATTTACATTCTTATTATTAAATCAACTATTCCCTTATGCAATTGATTGACATAAGTTTTACACTCACCACTCAACAGTTAACGTTTCTTCTTATATCAATTGTAATATTTTAATTACGTTAGTTCTCCATTAATAACCAAATAAATTTCTAACCGATTTAATAATAAGAAAATAAATGAAACAATGGTTATACGTTAATAATCTATATTTATTAACTTATTCTTTACAAACAAAGGTTAATCAATTTACGTACAAAATAATTGATTTCATACTCCATATTAAAACCAATTGCAATTAATAACATAAGATTACATCAATTTATACATCATTTATTCTATTCCTTATTAACCTTTATTATTTAAATTGATTGAAATTACATTAACATAGTATAGTAGTCAATTACGTTCAATCAATATTAGCCAATTATATGCTTTATCTCATTAAATTATTTGTTTTAAGGTTTATCTTAAAGTCAAAATTTAAAATCTAATAAGATTCAATTTAATAAATCATAAATTTTACTTTCTGACAATATTAAAGCCCAAACCCTTGTTAAATTTAATATTTTTAATTATCAAAATATGGGTTGTAACAATTAATGTGTTAAAACTGTTAATTATCATCTGACATCTGAGATATGACAATATAGTGTGACATTGACATTGTTTATATTGTTTATGCATATATTCACACTGCAAATTCCCTATTAGAATAAAATCACTATGGGTGTAAATGACACATACCCGAATGGACTTTAGAATAGGGAAAAATCGTTATGGGCTGAAATGATAGGCCTGAGCGAATTTTATTTATTTTTATTTACTTGGGATTGTGGATTTGAAATGATATAACCCGGGCTTTTTTTGTAAACTGCAGGCTGAAATGATATATATCTATATCACTTGACCTAGATTAGAAAATTATATACAGACCCCATGGTATATTTTTAAATGATTTTTATATAGATATGTAATTTTAAAGTAGGAAATTTTGATTTAAACATAAATATTTATTGGTTTTGAGAAGGCTAAATATTAATTTTTGAATTTGTGAATTTAAGTATGTAAATTTAAAGTAAACGTGAATTTTGACTTTAAATTTTATTTTTAAAAATGTAAGTAAATAATGGAAATTTAATTAAAGTTGTGAAATGATATTTGAAGTAAAATGTTAAGTTTTTGTTAAAATTTAATAAGTAAATAAACAGTGAAATTGTGACTTAACAAATGAATTGAATTTTTGATTGGATATTTGATTTTAAATTTTATTGTGATAAATCATAAGTTAAAAGTATTTAAATATGAAATTTTGAAGTCTAAAAATATAATTTATAAATTTAAATAGAATTTTTTTGAAGTTTTATTGATTTTGAAAAAGTTATAATAAAATCTGGAATTTTATTAGTAGCATTTCTAAAATACTGTAGTTTTATGACAGCACTTTAAAATGCTGTTGTTTTGAACTTGACTGTGTTTGAATTAAATAAATATCTATTACGACATTTTATAAATGCCGTTATTATTGAACTAAACTGTTTTCGAAACAATAAGTTATGATAGCACTTTATAAATGTTGTCGTTGCTATAATTTGTCAATGTTTTGAAATGTTACAGATTTTAACACTATTTGAGTTATATTTTAAAGTGTTAAATGATTTAACTTTTGAAAATTGATTATTTGTGAAATATAAGGAATTTTGAATATAATTTAATATTTAAATTTGAATTTAAGGAATTTAAATTAAATTTGAGCTAAATAAGGTTTCTTGGTTATGTGTTAAATGGAATGAAATGTAATAAGATAAATAAAAGTTCGAATGGAATTTTGAAATGTGTTTTGTAGTGATATTTGGAATAATAAATGAACGACTTATTTGATTTAAAAATGATTGTAACGCCCCACCTCTATGCTCACAATAACAAAGAGTATTAAAGGAAATACTGTCTGTTATCACGAAGAATAAGGCTGGATAGGAGCGGCCATCCGTAGTTAGGCCTTACACTAGTATTGGTTATTTCGATAGGAGTGACATATATTTTTATTTTTCATCTCTTATTTATTTACTCCCATCGACATATCCAATTCCAGTATAAAACGAACTACGATGGTTCCTAATAGTTTAGGACAATAAATATAATAATAACACAGATAATATAAATGCGGAACACAGATAAAACAAAAAGTCTCATATATATAATAACTGAAGTCAGTTACAATACATGTGCTACAGTACATATGATACAATTACAACGGTCGACCCTGGAAGTTACATATACAAATACATTATCGTATATAATATACATGAATACATATCTTCCTATACTAATAAACCGACTACTATAAATGACGACGACTACTCCAATAGGTATAAAGTGACTTCACAGCTCAAGCAACAACCCAAAGTAAGATATCAACAACCTGTAAATACTCAATCTGACCCGAGTATTACATTCAAAAGAAAATAATACCCGGGTCAGTCTAATTCAAACTCAGTTATTAGTGCATAAAAGCAATAATAATTAAATAACAATTAGACGACAATCAAAATAAATCTCGTCCATCCAATTCTTTAACAAGGTAATCGGATAATGGTAAATATAACACGTAACCGTGTTAAACAACAAATAAGCAAATTCAAATTATCAACAAAGAAAAATGAAAAGGTAATCATGAAGATAATATAGAAAACATCAGAGTTTCCTAATTGGCAATTAGCAACAAAATCCAATTATTAAGTAATAATTAGAAACTCAGAATCTAATTACCAAATAGATAATTAGATAACAAAATGATCAAATGAAACTAAATCTATTTACAATTGAAATATCTCTTAAAAACATCAATTCTAATTGGCTGCAGTACACGCTAACGTGTACTGCCTCGCCAATACGGCATATGAAATACGCAAAAGATCAATGGATCGAAAGCGAAAGAAATATCAACTAAAATCAATACTGTGTAGCTGCAGTACACGCACGTGTGCACTGCCTCGCCACAACAGTGACGAAATACACAAAGATCAACGAACCAAAATCAAATGAGAAGTGACATGTACTAATAATGTACACATCAATGCTACAGTCTAATCAGTGAAACTCAGATGCAAGCACCAAACTCAAAATGATCTGAGCATAAGTAAGAAGGCTCAAAGCTATGCAGTGAAACCAAAAGATCAAAATGAAACAAAGAAGGCACATAGATGTGCAGACCGAAAGATGCAGCCTCAACAGTGCATCAAATGTGAACTGCACATAACATATAGGTGAAGAAATTCCACCACCACTACTTTAAAGTGCAAGTTAGTAGCTCATACTAAAAATCAGGTCAGAGACCAAGGAATGACTAGAGACAAGACTCAAGACAGCAATGGACTCGACCAGATACACATGAATACATAGTGCAAACTAATGCACTAAGTAAGTGACACCGCCAATTCAGACGTGAGCATATGCAAGGATCAAGCAATTAATATATGTAAGCAAACCAACAGATGCAACAGATGTGGTGCTGCATAGGCAAAGGTAAGGCACAGTGCTATCAGGTTGAAAACATATTACAATGAAGACTGCTGCATAACATTCTCAAGCGATGTAAATGCAACAACCAAAGTCAAGGCGACATAAAAATTCATCAAAACCAGAGAAATGCAACTAATTTCAAGTGAAGGGCAAAAAGTATTCCATCAGTGAACAATTCAACAAATGCATATGAAAGAATGCAACAGTGACGATGCACAGATAATAACATGAATAGTCATGTTAGGTCATACAAGCCTGAAACTATCTTCTAAAAATCTGAAATTCGTATATGTAATACTTCATGTACATGCTACGAGAAGAACAAATGTGCAACTGAAGGCAACACTGGTGCCAGCAGTTGCAAACAAGTTCAGAGGCATCAGAGTAACCAAAGTCAAAGCCGTGCTTTACCAATAAGGCGACAAATCCAGTTACAACCAAGAACAAAGCACCATATACAAGGGAACAACAAATACATAAAGTAACACATGAAACCTATAATGCACTGATCAGGGATGGAACGAGCATCTGACCGACCAGTGCACCAAGGCAATGGTACAAACTATCTGAAGACACGGCATATAAAAGCACCAGAGGGTATACAATTATATACAACAAGGTTGGTCGGCTAAATCACAATCAAAAATGCAAGAGGTCAAGTCAGTGACTCAACTCAACTGCAGTAACAATGAAATGTGTATAATCATATCGCAAAACCAAGCACCAAACATACAACAATAACAGATACAACTTAACAAAATAAAACAGCAGAAGCAGAAATATGCAGCAGTGTAAACATCCCATTGAAGCAACTCGAAAAGTGCTATCAGGGACGAACATGAAAATGGGCAGAGTCGAAACACCCATAAACATAAATCAATCAGGGAAGTCAAACTAGTCAGAGACCAGAGAATCAAGCAACAACATGTGTACCGGTCAGTGGGGACCAAATTAAAGCCAGCAGTCAACCAGAAGGAGAACGAACAAATCAAAGTGACCTAAGTCAACTAGGAAGCTTAAAATTTCAAATCCATGAAAATCAGTCACTCAAACAACGAAAACCCCAAATTTGAACAAGCTAGAAATCCATCTAAAAGCTCGAATAAATGTGAGTAATAATTAAAATTACTCACCTTTGATTTTGAGGAGGACGAATTCGATACCTTCGAATTTTCAAATACCCCGGTTGCTGAAGATTGAACGAATGCAGACTCCAACACACGAAGTCGAACTCGATCGAACGAGCTACAGTAGTTGGCGTTTCCAACTTTTTTTTTATTCAAGCCCTAATTCGCAAAGTGGAAGAACGAGAAGAACACGACCGCCATTTTCGTTCGCTTCTGTATTTTGATTTTTAGGGTTTTTTTTTGAAGCGTCGAAGAGAAATGGGGGACGGATTTATGACAAGGCACAACCAAATGATTAAAACATGGGCCAAGATCAAATTTTAAACCCGTATAACCCTTAACCGAATTTCGAACGAATTGCAACTGATTTAAAAACTCCATCATCAATTAACAAACCAATCTAATCGTCATTTGATGACAATTAATTATCACAAATCCCTTTAACAAATTTCAAAAGAATTTAAACCGAATTCGAAACTCTCAATAGCAATTAACAACCCAATTTTATCTTCAAACAACGATAATCAATCGATAGGAAACCCCGGGTTGTTACAGACTCCCCTCCTTATAAAATTGCGTCCCCGCAATTTTCATAAATAAATTCATCAATAACAATTTATTTTTCTAACATAAACTGGTTAAGGTAGAAAAATAAAGTCGGGAATACAAACACCAAAGAAATCTTTTAATTTCATAAAGAGATTCACAAACTCTCAACAAAATCCAGCTATCAATTAGATAATCAGAAAATGACAAAACTGAATAAATGCAATTATCAGCAATATTCAACTATCAATTAGATAATTAGAATACAGAAATCACAAAACAGCAATATCTAATCATCGATACGATAATTAGAAAGCAGCAAAATCTAATTATCAACATGGATAATTATAAAACCCAAACCACAAATCGCAAAACCGCAATTATCTAGTTACCAAAACGGTAATAAAAAAACAACAAAGGTCTAACTATCAAAAACGATAATCAGAATTCTCAAATCAACAAATATTTAATTATCTTAAGCGATAATTAAATCTTAAATTAATCAAATATTCAATTATCAAAAACGATAATTAAATCTCAAATCAACAAGTATTTAATTATCTCAAGCGATAATTAAATCTGAAAGCAATCAAATATTCGATTATCAAAAACGATGATCAAATCAACAAATATTTGATTATCAAAAATGATAATCAAATCTCAAATCAACAAATATTCGATTATCAAAAAAGATAATCAAATCAACAAATATTCGATTATCAAAAACGATAATCAAATCTCAAATCACAAATATTCAATTATCAAAAACGATAATCAAATCTCAAATCAACAAATATTCGATTATCAAAAACGATAATCAAATCAACAAATATTCGATTATCAAAAACGATAATCAAATCAACAAATATTTGATTATCAAAAACGATAATCAAATCTCAAATCACAAATATTCGATTATCAAAAACGATAATCAAATCTCAAATCAACAAATATTCGATTATCAAAAACGGTAATCAAATCAACAAATATTCGATTTTCAAAAACGATAATCAAATCAACAAATATTTGATTATCAAAAACGATAATCAAATCAACAAATATTCGATTATCAAAAACGATAATCAAATCAACAAATATTTGATTATCAAAAATGATAATCAAATCAACAAATATTCGATTATCAAAAATGATAATCAAATCAACAAATATTTAATTATCACAAGCGATAATCAAATCAACAAATATCTAATTACCAAAAACGATAATTAGAACTCATATCAACAAATATTTAATTATCACAAGCGATAATCAAATCAATCAATATCTAATTATCAAAAACGATAATTAGAACTCATATCAACAAATATTTAATTATCACAAGCGATAATCAAATCAACAAATATCTAATTATCAAAAACGATAATTAGGACTCATATCAACAAATATTTAATTATCACAAGCGATAATTAAATCAACAAATATCTAATTATCAATAATGATAATTAGAACTCATATCAACAAATATTTAATTATCACAAGCGATAATTAAATCAACAAATATCTAATTATCAAAAACGATAATTAGAACTCATATCAACAAATATCCAATTACCTGCAGATAATTGGAAACAACAAATATCTAGAAATCAATTAAGATGATCTAGAAAATCAACATAAAAGGTGGATCGATCCCAACAAATGGCGAGTTTTAGCTACGCCGCACGTGCATCAACATATGGCCGAAGCCTACCAAGTACCCAACATAATTCTGGCGCCCAACAAATGACCCGAAGGTCCAACATATGACCCGAAGGTCTGGTACTGGTATTGACCCGAAGGTCCAACATATGACCCGAAGGTCCAACATAGTGGCTCGAAAGCACACGAAAATCATCATATATTCAATTAACGAGTCCGGAATTAACTGAAATAGCAAACGCACATGACCCATACTACGTGTTTACTAAATCGTTTGATTCTCTTCATCGTTTCCTTGAACGTGTAAAATCATCAAAATCATCAAACAGCAAATGTTTCAATTAACGAGTCCGGAATTAACCGAAATAGTAAAAGTGTGGTTCCATACTCTGCACTTTTGCTACATCGTTTAAATCTCTTCATCTTTTCCTTGAAAGTGCAAATTGTGTGTTCCAAAAATAACATTTCACATTCTCATACGAACAATTCCGGAATTAAGCGAATCAGTAAGAGAAAGGGGTCATAATCCTCGATTTTTCTGAAACGTTTAAGTCACTTTCTCATTCTTCTGAAAACGCAAACTGTAAAAATTCTGAAAACAATTTCATTTATTTTATAAAAGTAAATAATCTACATTCTCAAACGAACAAGTCCGGAATTAAGCGAATCAGTAAAAGAAAGGGTTCATAGTCCTCGATTTTGCTGAATTGTTTAAATCGCTTCCTCATTCTTTTGAAAGCATAAACTATAAAAAATTTGAAAAACAATTTTATTTTTAAAACGATTTGCAAATCCGTGATAAAAATAGCAACATTAGTGACAATTTCAATAAGAAAATTGTACTTCTCAAAACACCGTAAAAACAGATCTCAAAATCAGCATTGCTGGTTAACCGCTTGAAAAATCCACTTTAAAAATTTGATGGTTACTGAACTCAAAGTGACAGTATTTTTTTAAACGTCAAAATCTCATCCAAATAATTTGCATCAAAATTTTATATCAGTGAATTTTCATTCATTAAAATGTCAACAAAACACCGTGCTTCAAAATATAGCATTGGTGTAAAAATCTCGTTATAAGAATAACGACAACAATATACGTTTCATAACCAAGCATCGGTTCAACGTAAAATCAATGCAGTAACGTGCAATTTATATTTGCACACACACTACAATATAAACAAAGAAATTACTCTACTATCTTCAATGAAGATAATTAAAAATAGTAGAAATCTCAACAAATTCACATAACTGCAATCGCTTCGAATTCTCAAATTGGATTCGAAATTTCCAAAGAAAACAAATTAAACACAGCTATGTAAACAACAAATGAAATTTATTTCAATTCCATATTTTGCTTTTTTAAATCAAAAAGGTTATCAGCCGTACTCAGCGAAGACAATCACTATTCCTGCTGCGCACTCTGATAAACAGAACACACTCAATCAATCATCAAAACACAGTTTCACTTTTTATTTTTAAATAAAGATATTCAAAAATTTCCTCTAGATTTCAAAACTTTAGTTTTGACTCAAAACACAAATAAAACATCGACTAATAGTTGTAACATATGTTCCATCCAAGTTATGTTTTATATTATGTCCATAAACCCCAAGCTCTGATACCAACTGTAACGCCCCACCTCTATGCTCACAATAACAAAGAGTATTAAAGGAAATACTGTCTGTTATCACGAAGAATAAGGCTGGATAGGAGCGGCCATCCGTAGTTAGGCCTTACACTAGTATTGGTTATTTCGATAGGAGTGACATATATTTTTATTTTTCATCTCTTATTTATTTATTCCCATCGACATATCCAATTCCAGTATAAAACGAACTACGATGGTTCCTAATAGTTTAGGACAATAAATATAATAATAACACAGATAATATAAAGGCGGAACAACGATAAAACAAAAAGTCTCATTTATATAATAACTGATGTCAGTTACAATACATGTGCTACAGTACATATGATACAACTACAACTGTCGACCCTGGAAGTTACATATACAAGTACATTATCGTATATAATATACATGAATACATATCTACCTATACTAATAACCGACTACTATAAATGACGACGACTACTCCAATAGATATGAAGTGACTTCACAGCTCAAGCAACAACCCAAAGTAAGATATCAACAACCTGTAAATACTTGGTCTGACCCGAGTATTACATTCAAAAGAAAATAATACTCGGTTCAGTCTAATTCAAACTCAGTTATTAGTGCATAAAAGCAATAATAATTAAATAACAAATAGACGACAATCAAAATAAATCTCGTCCATCCAATTCTTTCAAGGAAATCGGATAACGGTAAATATAACACGTAACCGTGTTAAACAACAAATCAGCAAATTCAAATTATCAACAAAGAAAAATGAAAAGGTAATCATGAAGATAATATAGAAAACATCAGAATTGCCTAATTGGCAATTAGCAACAAAATCCAATTATTAAGTAATAATTAGAAACTCAGAAACTAATTATCAAATAGATAATTAGATAACAAAATGATCAAATGAAACTAAATCTATTTACAATTGAAATATCTCTTTAAAACATCAATTCTAATTGGCTACAGTACACACTAACGTGTACTGCCTCGCCAATACGGCATATTTAATACGCAAAAGATCAATGGATCGAAAGCGAAAGAAATATCAACTTAAATCTATACTGTGTGGCTGTAGTACACGCACGCGTGCACTGCCTCGCCAAAACAGTGACGAAATACACAAAGATCAACGAGCCAAAATCAAATGAGAAGTGACATGTACTAATAATGTACACATCAATGCTACAGCCTAATCAGTGAAACTCAGATGCAAGCACCGAACTCAAAATGATCTGAGCATAAGCAAGAAGGCTCAAAGCTATGGAGTGAAACCAAAAGATCAAAATGAAACAAAGAAGGCACATAGATGTGCAGACCGAAAGATGCAGCCTCAATAGTGCATCAAATGTGAACTGCACATAACATATAGGTGAAGAAATTCCACCACCACTACTTTAAAGTGCAAGTTAGTAGCTCATACTAAAAATCAGGTCAGAGACAAAGGAATGGCCAGAGACAAGACTCAAGACAGCAATGGACTCGACCAGATACACATGAATACATAGTGCAAACTAATGCACTAAGTAAGTGACACCGCCAATTCAGACGTGAGCATATGCAAGGATCAAGCAATTAATATATGTAAGCAAACCAATAGATGCAACAAATGTGGTGCTGCATAGGCAAAGGTAAGGCACAGTGCTATCAGGTTGAAAACATATTACAATGAAGACTGCTGCATAACATTCTCAAGTGATGTAAATGCAACAACCAAAGTCAAGGCGACATAAAAATTCATCAAAACCAGAGAAATGCAACTGATTTCAAGTGAAGGGCAACAGGTATTGCATAAGTGAACAATTCAACAAATGCATATGAAAGAATGCAACAGTGACGATGCACAGATAATAACATGAATAGCCATGTTAGGTCATACAAGCCTGAAACTATCTTCTAAAAATCTGAAATTCATATATGTAATACTTCATGTACATACTACGAGAAGAACAAATGTGCAACTGAAGACAACACTGGTGCCAGAGTTGCGAACAAGTTCAGAGGCATCAGAGTAACCAAAGTCAAAGCCGTGCTTTACCAATAAGGCGACAAATCCAGTTACAACCAAGAACAAAGCACCATATACAAGGGCACAGCAAATACATGAAGTAACACATGAAACCTATAATGCACTGATCAGGGATGGAACGAGCATCTGACCAACCAGTGCACCAAGGCAATGGTAGAAACTGTCTGAAGACACATCATATAAAAGCAACAGAGGGTATACAATTATGTACAACAAGGTTGGTCGGCTAAATCACAATCAAAAATGCAAGAGGTCAAGTCAGTGACTCAACTCAACTGCAGTAACAATGAAATGTGTATAATCATATCGCAAAACCAAGCACCAAACATACAACAATAACAGATACAACTTAACAAAATAAAACAGCAAAAGCAGAAATATGTAGCAGTGTAAACATCCCATTGAAGCAACTCGAAAAGTGCTATCAGGGACGAACACGAAAATGGGCAGAGTCGAAACATGCATAAACATAAATCAATCAAGGAAGTCAAACTAGTCAGAGACCAGAGAATCAAGCAACAACATGTGTACCGGTTAGTGGGGACCAAATTAAAGCCACCAGTCAACCAGAAGGAGAACGAACAAATCAAAGTGACCTAAGTCAACTAGGAAGCTGAAAATTTCAAATCTATGAAAATCAGTCACTCAAACAACGAAAACCCCAAATTTGAACAAGCTAGAAATCCATCTAAAAGCTCGAATAGATGTGAGTAATAATTAAAATTACTCACCTTTGATTTTGAGGAGCACGAATTCGATATCTTCGAATTTTCAAATACCCCGGTTGCTGAAGATTGAACGAATGCAGACTCTAAGCACACGAAGTCGAACTCGATCGAACGAGCTACAGTAGTTGGCGTTTCCAATTTTTTTTTCAAGCCCTAATTCGCAAAGTGGACGAACGAGAAGAACACGGCCGCCATTTTCGTTCTCTTCTGTATTTTGATTTTTAGGGTTTTTTTTTTGAAGTGTCGAAGAGAAATGGGGGACGGTTTTATGACAAGGCACAACCAAATGATTAAAACATGGGCCAAGATCAAATTTTAAACCCGTATAACCCTTAACCAAATTTCGAACGAATTGCAACTGATTTAAAAACTCCATCATCAATTGACAAACCAATCTAATCGTCATTTGACGATAATTAATTATCACAAATCCCTTTAACAAATTTCAAAAGAATTTAAACCGAATTCGAAACTCTCAATAGCAATTAACAACCCGATTTTATCTTCAAACAAAGACAATCAATCGATACGAAACCCCTGGTTGTTACAATGATATTTAAATTTGAATATTTGAACTCAAAGGATATGATATTTTGATGATTGAAATGGTTTGGAAATGATTTGATCTTTATTTTGATAAAGAATATGAATGTGAAATGATATTTGATAAATGAATATTTGAAGTTTATATAGTATGAAAGGATATTGAGTTTACATGTAAGTTGAGTTTATTTAAATAATATTGGATTTATGAAATGAATATTTCAAAACTAAGTAATAATGAAGTTAAATTTGAGATATATGAAATCACATAATTTAGTTTCGAAATGTGGGATATTAAAGCTTTGAAATATATTAAAAATTGAATGGTTTATTTTATGGATCAAATCTATATTTTAAATTAATAAGATTTGAAATGGTTTGTGGGAAACTGAATTGAATTGAAACTGATGGTTTGAATTGAATTAAATTAGAAATTTGAAATTTGGGTATAATTGAATAAATTTGTAAAACGTAAAGAATTAAAGTAATGGTTCATGATTTCAAATGTTTGATTTCAAAATGTTATGATTTCCAAAGTGTAATGATTTCAAGTGTTTTGGTTTCGAAAGAGTTATAACTTTGAAAGTATTATGGCTTTTCAAAGATGAATATATAGTTAAAATGGAAATGATATCGTATTGATTTGATTATAGTTTTGAAATAAAATGGTTTTGGTTTCAAAGTATAAACTATAATGAAATGATTTTATTTTTTAAGTATAAACTATTTTGAAATGACCACGGCGTTATAATAAGGTTTGGTTGTTAAAGAGACCAGGATCGGAAGTTGTCATTTTATCTGCCTACTTCGAAAACCACTTTAAAAACTGTGTATGAGGTAGAGATGCCAGAATGAAGTAGGACGGTGGCGTCGTTCTTGAGGTATATTACGTGGACCCAACTCCCATGAGTTGGCATAAGGTGGCTGAAACAGTAGCGATTTCGGGTCAAAAGGGTAGCTCCTCTGGTCGGATGCACTTCTTCGATACTATACTCTTACTTGTGGTTGATATGATTTCCATCCTCCGATTTTGATATGGGAGTGTGTTCAAGGTGGGCGTATGTGGCTACTATGTTACCACCAGCCCGTGTGCATAATTGGTATATCTACCCTGGCATTGCCTCGTGTGTCGTGTCACCTACCATAGCGAACCTTACTACGAATTTCTATTTGTGTCGTACCTGTGGAGTATCTTCTCATAGTCTCCCGATCAGGAGATATGCAGGTACTGTATAGACTACTGGCACTATTTCGTGTTAAGGGTTATATGGGTAACCCCTTAACGCTATTTTAAAGTAAGTTTATTTTACTCTAGACATTATTATAATAGCGCAATATTACTACATAGTAAATAATTTAACGGATCCTTAAAGGATGGGCGATCCCAAGCATCCTTTAAGTTACTGATGCATTTTTGTTACTGTTCGCTTGAGTTGATTTACAGTTCATAAGTATTTATGTCCTGACTCGACTTTTTTGTGTTTTTCTTTACGCTCGAGTCAGATTGAGTGATTCAGCATTCAAGACTCACCTTCGGAGTTGGAGCTTTGCTTGATGATCCAGTCATCTATTTTTTTTTCTGTATCCAGTGATTCCAGTGATGTATTCTAATTTGTACTTGATGTATCTTGTTACTCTTCTGTTGTATCTTGTTAACTCTGATGTATCATATATATATATATAGTAGCTTCATGAACTACTATCTCTTTTAATTCCGCTGCATTATTATTTACTTTGTTTCTGTGTTCTATGATTTGTGATTATTTATTTACTATATATTTTGAGATTTGCCAAATTTTTATTTACAGCGCGGTATTTTAAGCAATTCAAGTTCAACATGTGCGGATGCGAATGGTTGAAAATATCGAGTCGTTACATTTGGTATCAGAGCTTTGGTAGCTCTAAGCAAAACTCAGTGTATATGGTAAATGTATTTACAGAATCATTTCAATTCTAGTTGAATCTCTTCCTTTTGACTCGATTTCTTTTGAATTTTGGAACGTTCCATACGGTTCCAAAATCCATTCATGCCCCTTACTATTCATCTTCTTTTGATTCTGGAGTATCCCATAAATCCGCTTCAAATGATCTTTCTAATGAGTCGGCAGTCTCGCCAATCTCAAATTGATTTTTAAAGGAGTGAAACTCCTTTACAACAGCATCGATTCACCAAGGATTTTATATCCTCGGTTTAGATGCTAGTATCTCTTATTATCCCAAACTCTATCTCTTGAGATTGATTTACCCTAGAAATCCACATCGATCTTATCCTTTAAGTCATGGTTGGCCCGGTTAAGATTGCCCGTGATTTATATATGCTTATCCATCTTTCTATTTTGTTATTTAATCATCTCATCTTTGTTTTCAACTTATCTTCAAATCATTCTTGAAGTGTATTTGTAAACTAATATTTAAAATGTTTTATATATTGTGTTGTTTGAGTCATTGATGTTGATTTGAGTTTCTGATCGATTCGTCTAATCGATCGATAGGATTTCCAAAACATATGAACAGAGCAAACTGACATAATATGTTTTTCAAGTTTAGTAATAAAATAAATTTTGTAACTATATTATAAATATTTTTCTGGATTTTATTGAATTGGTTGGTGAGAAATAATAATTGATTTTATATATCATTATCTCTTGTTTCATATGTAAATAATTGAACTATAAACATGGTAATAATTTATTTGGAAATTTAAAATGAATTTAAAATAAGAATTTGAGAATTTAATTTTCGATGGATTTCAAACTTTGTGTTCAAAGTTTTAAAGGATATGCTATTTAAAGTTTTTCGAATAGAAATTTGTTTCCAAAGCATTTTAAAGTTTAAAACTAGTGCTCTTCTCTTTGTCGCTGGAAAATAACTTTGGTAATGACTGCAGCATCATCGACATTCATTTTCGAATTTCGAAGTGAAGAGACCGTTTTATAGTCTTGCTACAGTTTTTTTTAGGGAATTTAATTAATTTGAATTTCTAAAATAAGACTGGAGTTATAACATATGCTGACATATGGTTTAAATTTGAATATATATATATATATAGTATATGTGCATTTATTTATCTCTAAATAGTTGGAATTGATCGGAAAATTTAATTCCTAAATTTTATCTTGAAAGAAATTTCAAGTATAATTTCAAGATTTGGATGAATATTCAAGGCTTGAAATGATTAAAATTTATTTAACTTATGAAATTAATTTTCAATTTAAGTTGGAATTTTTATGGTTTCAAATTTATTATCTTATTTTGTTTTTCAAACTATCTTTTGGTTGTCCTTATTTCCCTTATCTTGCTACAAAATGGGAAGGCTATTGCTTATACAAGTCTGTTTAGAAATCTTTCTATGATCTTTAATAACCTTTGGTATTCATTTTGAATCTGAGCACTGCTTTTCATCCACTGACCGTCGGTCAAACGGAAAGAGTGAATCCGATTCTAGAAGATCTTTTTTGTGCTTGTATTTTTTATTACGGAGGTCCTTGGGAAGATCATCTCCACTTTGTTAAACTTACCTATAACAACGGTTATCAGATATAATTTTAATCTTCTCGTCATCTTCTCTTAATCCTATTTCATTCTATCTTTTTCTGTGCTTTTCCGTAACTCATTCCTTTCCGGGGACGAAAAGTTTTGAGTGGGGGAGGGTGTAACAGCCCTGTATTTTGTAATTATTTGAAATTGATTCCTAATTTAAAAACTTTATTTTATTTATTAAAATGAATAAATTTTGTTATTTTAAACATAAATTTTGATTTTTATGTGAATTATAATTCCAAACATGAATAAATGGAATATTTTCCAAAAATGTGAATTTTGGTCAATATGGTCAAACTTTGACTTTTAAATTTAAAATTTAAATATTTGAAAATTTTAATTTTATTGGTTATTATGAAAATGGATAAAATTTCAAGAATACTTCTTTTTGTTTCATTGAAATCTGACTTATATTGTGAAAGTTATGCTTTTTACAATATTGTGTGTAAATTATTTTATTTAACAAAATTGTTTATTTTAATTTATATAAATAATATTGTTATTTGTCATATCTTGTTCTAATTTGTGTAATATGTCATGTTGTGCATATATTTTATTTTTAAAATATTTTTAAAGTGATGCTATAATTTTCCAAAGCTTATTTTATTTTATTTACAATTTTTAAATCCTAGTTCCAATTATTAAGCTATTTTCTTAATTATTTTATATTTTTCCAAAATTTATTTATTTATTCTCTTTCTGACTTTATTTTTTTTTGTTTTATATTTTATTTACTTACATTTTTATTTGTTTAAAACGGATAAAAGAAAAAGAAATATAAAAGGTCAAAACCTTTTCATTTACCATGACTTTACATATACCTTTTACCTCTTCATTTTCAGTTGGCATTTGCACTGATTTGGCCGTTCATCCTATTGTATTTTCGTGACTTCTTCATTCACATTCACGCGAATTTGTCTCTTCTTATCACTCAACTCACGGCTACGAAGCAAAAGAAAAATAATAATGGCTTCCATCTTCTTTATTTTCTTATTCATTTCCATTGATTTTTGCTTGATATCTTCACATGCTTTGCTTGGCCTCAACACCACCATCTCCTCCAACCACCAACATCATGTCCTCCTCATCATCCATAGCCTACAGCCATCCCTCTCCTCTGTCCATAACAGGGCGTGACCTATAGGATGAGCAAACACTACAAAATCCTTATTAAAATTCCATAAACCAATGCCTAGCCGACCAAAACTCCACCAACACCTCCATACTTTGCCTCAGCCACCACCCCTAGCTCCATCATTAGCATGACCTGACCTCTAGACACCAGCCTAACCATTGACCTGACCTGAAATAATGCATGGCCGAGCCAAATATTTGCATAGGTCGAGTCTATGTTGCACCAAAACCTTCCATCCCTTGACCCTTTGCTTACCTTTGCCTCTCCATGCCTTTGCCTTCCATTTTCATGTCCATAGCCGTATCTCATGATTCTTGGCCGAGCACACGTGACCTAGGCCAAGCCTAGGTGTGATGAGATCAAGCCCTTTTGCATCTAAGCCAAGCCTATGTTGTCTGGTGATAGTCTTTCGCTTCTAAGGTTTGATTATCTTTCATGTTTTGCAATTGTTTTGCAAACTAAAGTTATTGATTATATTTGTATGTAAAATATTTATACTTGTGCTTATGTATGTTATATTTTGTGTGTTGTTTACAAGGCTCTCTATCCATTCAAATCAAATCGTGCTTGTTGTGCCTTTGGAATCGTTTTGTGTGTCGTAGTGGTCTTCAGCTTGAAAAGGTGAGTCGTTCTCACTCCGACACATTTACTTATGAAATAGTAAATTAATGGCAAGTGTTTAGTAATAAAAAATGTTTATGAAAGCTAATTATGATCATATGATATGCTATGACATGTTATTGCCATGTTAAAACTGTTAATTATCACCTGACATCTGAGATATGACATTATATTGTGACATTGACATTGTTTATATTGTTTATGCGTATATTCACACTGCAAGTTCCCTGTTAGAATAAAATCACTATGGGTTGAAATGATACATACTCGAATGGACTTTAGATTAGGAAAAAATCATTATGGGCTGAAATGATAGGCCTGAGCGATTTTTATTTACTTGGGATTGTGGGTTTGAAATGATAGAACCCGGGATTTCTTTGTAACTGCGGATTGAAATGACATATATCTGAATCACTTGACCTAGGTAAGAAAATTATATACAGACCCCGTAGTAAAATTTTAAATGATTTTTATATAGATATGTATTTTTAATGTATGAAATTTTGATTTATAAATATATGTTTATTGGTTTTGAGAAGGCTAAATATTAATTTTTGAATTTGTGAATTTAAGTATGTAAATTTAAAGTAAATGTGAATTTTGACTTTAAATTTTATTTTTAAAAAGGTAAGTAAATAATGGAAATTTAATTTAAAGTTTTGAAATGATATTTGAAGTAAATGTTAGGTTTTTGTTTAAATTTAATAAGTAAATAAGCAGTGAAATTGTGACTTAACAAATGAATTGAATTTTTAATTAGATATTTGATTTTAAATTTTATTATCATAAATCATATGTTAAAAGTATTTAAATGTGAGATTTTGAAGTCTAGAAATATGATTTATAAATTTAAATAGAAATTTTTTGAATTTTTATTGTTTTTGAAAAAGTTATAATAAAATCTGGAATTTTATTAATAGCATTTCTAAAATGCTGTAGTTTTATGACAGCACTTTAAAATGCTGTTGTTTTAAACTTAATTATGTTTGAAATAACTAAATATCTATTACGGAATTTTATAAATGTCGTTATTCTTGAACTAAACTATTTTGGAAACTATAAGCTACGATAGCACTTTATATGCTATAATTTGTCAATGTTTTGAAATGTTATAATTTTAACACTGTTTGAGTTCTATTTTAAAGTGTTAAATGATTTAACTTTTGAAAATTGATTATTTGTGAAATATAAGGAGTTTTGAATATAATTTAATATTTAATATTTAAATTTGAATTTGAATTTTAAGGAATCTAAATTGATTTTGAATTTAAATAAGGTTTCTTGGTTATGTGTTAAATGGAATGAAATGTAATAAGATAAATGAAAGTTTGAATGGAATTTTGAAATGTGTTTTGAAATGATATTTGGAATAATAAATGAATTACTTATTTGATTTAAAATTATATTTAAATTTGAATATTTGAACTTGAATTCAAATAATGATTTGATAATGAGGTTTTGAAAGGATATGATTTTATGATTGAAATGGTCTGGAAATGATTTGATCTTTATTTTGAGAAAGAATATGAATTTGAAATGATATTTAATAAATGAATATTTGAAATTTATATAGTATGAAAGGATATTAAGTTTACTTATAAGTTGAGTTTATTTAAATAATATTGGATTTATGAAATGAATATTTCAAAACTAAGTAATAATGAAGTTAAATTTGAGATATATGAAATCATATAATTTAGTTTTGAAATGTGGATATTAAAGCTTTAAATATATTAAAAAATTGAATGGTTTATTTTGTGGATCAAATCTATATTTTAAATTGATAGGATTTGAAATGGTTTGTAGGAAATTGAATTGAATTGACACTGATGGTTTGAATCGAATTAAATTGGAAATTTGAAATTTGGGTTTAATTGAATAAATTTGTAAAATGTAAAGAATTAAAGTAATGGTTCATGATTTCAAATGTATGGTTTCGAAATGTTATGATTTCCAAAGTGTAATGATTTCAAGTATTTTGGTTTCGAAAATGTTATAACTTTGAAAGTATTATGGCTTTTGAAAGATGAATATATAGTAAAAAATGGAAATGATATCGTATTGATTTGAATATTGTTTTGAAGTAAAATGGTTTTGGTTTTGAAGTATAAACTATAATGAAATGATTTGATTTTTGAAGTATAAACTATTTTTAAATGACCACGGCTTTATAATAACGTTTGGTTGTAAAAGAGACCGGGATCGGAAGTTGTCATACTCTCTGCCTACTCCAAAAACCACTTTAACAGCTGTGTACGAGGTGGAGATTTCAGAATAAAGTAGGATGGTGGCGTCGTTCTTTAGGTATATTACGTGAACCCAACTCTCGTGAGTTGGCATAAGGTGGATAAAACAGGAGCGATCTCAGGCCAAAAGAGGTAGCTCCTCTGGTCGAACGCACTTCTTCGATGCTATACTCTTACTTGTGGTTGATTTGATGGTCATCCTCTAATTTTGATATGGGAGTGTGTTCCGAGGTCGGCGTATGTGGCTGCTACGTTACCACCAGGCCGTGTGCGTAATTGGTATATCTACCCTAGCGTTGCTTCGTATGCCGTGTCACCTACCATAGCGAGCCTTACTACGAATTTATATTTGTGTCGTACATATAGAGTATCTTTTCATAGTCTCCCGATCAGGATGTATGCAGGTACTGTATAGACTACTGGCATTATTTCGTGTTAAGGGCTATATGGGTAACCCTTAACGCTATTTTAAAGTAAGTTTATTTACTGTAGACATTATTATAATACCATAATATTACTACATAGTAAATAGTTTAACGGATCCTTAAAGGATAGGGGATCCTAAGCATCCTTTAAGTTACTGATGCATTTTTGTTACTGTTCAGTTGAGTTGATTTACAGTTCATAAGTATTTATGTCCTGACTCGAGTGTTTTGTGTTTTGCTTTACGCTCGTGTCAGATTGAGTGATTCAGCATTCAAGACCCATCTTCGGAGTTGGAGCTTTGCTTGAAGATCTAGCCATCTATTTTGGCCTCTCTATCCAGCGATTCCAGTGATGTATTCTGATTTGTACTTGATGTATCTTGTTACTCTTCTGTTGTATCTTGTTAACTCTGATGTATCATATATATAGTAGCTTCATGAACTACTATCTCTTTTAATTCCGCTGCATTATTATTTACTCTGTGTCTGTGATATGTGATTAATTATTTACTGTATATTCTGAGATTTGCAAAATTTTTATTTACAACGCGTTATTTTGAGCAATTCAAGTCTGACATGTGCGGATGCGAATGGTTGAAAATATCAGGTCGTCACATTTTGAATCTTGATCTGCTTGTTAAATTGAGTTGAACTGCTTGATGTTTAAGAGGATCTTTACTTTTCCCTTGAGTTGTATCTAGATCTTGATTTAATCGAGTTGAATTTTCTTGATTCAGTTTTTAGATTGGAAGGGGTTGTTGTATCTGGTTTGCTTTAATTCATTTCTGGTTTTATTTTCTTAAATTTTGAATATTAACAAAGAAATGAGAAAAGAAGGAGTATACAGGGATATATATATATATAGACACACACACACACACATAGCTTTGTATTTTTATTATTATATATATGTATTTGAGGCATGCTACAATTAGCTTCCACTTGTTTAATGCATGTTGTAATCTTTTTACACTTGTCTATTTTGCATATTAATACTTTTATCAATATATACTTTTTATTTATTTATCTATTATTTTTTTATTTCCTTATTTTATTTATATATACAAACCATTTTTATCCATTTATAATTTTAAAAGAAAGCATATAAACCTTTAATCAATTTTTATTTTAACTAAAGCTATTTTACATTTTAAATTAATAAATATTATCTTTAGTGTTTTAAAAGTATAAAATTTAACTCCAACTAGCCTTTGAATTTTTTTACATTGAATTCAAATCAATGCTTCCAAATCACAAAAATATATATACACACACACTTTTACAATTTCCCATATATTCTACTTCTCATGGCATATATATACAAATATGTATATACACACTTAAATTTTACAACATTATAGAGTTTAAATAAATATATATATATATATATATCTTAATTTACTATAAGATTTATCATTTCCAGATATTTATAATTCCATCATTTATTTTAGTTTCAAATCCATTTATATATATCCAAATATTTTTAATTATCAGAATTTTATTTGTTCAGCTTACAAATCAGTATTTAATAAAATTGATCCTGTTAATTACCAATTAACATATGTCTAAAATTCCAGATTATCACATTCCTCCCCCTTTGAATCTTTTCGTCCTTGAAAAGAAATGAAGCTGGAATTTATTAAAATGCCAATTATCAGTTAAATAATCTTTGATCATATTCAACTATAAAATCTTTTATTAAGAATTTTAAAACACTTTAAAATCTACGTAATATTACTAAAATATTTTAAAAAAAATACTTTTTATAACTTGATGTCTCAACAAATCCATCCTCGTTCTTACAGAATTTCGGTCATACGTTGATCAGGCGTAGGACTGAAAATCTTTAAGTACTTGGTCAACCCGTTTTCAACACCCAGTGAAATACCTAGAAAACTTTTTTAAAAATATAGAGAAAATATTTGAAAATATAGAAACATTTTGGTGAGAATTCTCTAGAAATCATCACCTCCTCCATGGTCGTAGTTAACCCGATGGTTACATTGCCATCCTAGAGAGATCCATAGAAAACTGTTGGCAATCTGCTCCCCTCGATTACGCCATGGAACTCGCCACAGTTCGCAGTTACACCCAGGGTGTAACGACCCGTAAATCTCGATAATTGAATTTGTTAATTTAATAAGATTTTTGTAAATTTAGAAGGAAATGAAAACTTAAAATTTATAACGAAGTGAATGTTAAAAATGAAATGTAGCAATGGTAGTTAAAACTAACTATTGAAAATTGAAGTGAAATCTCAATTAATTGAAACAATTGTAAGGTTATAATTGATTGTAAATAGTAAATTAGGAAATAAAGTCAAAGTTATATTAATTGATGAAATAATACGTAATAAATTGAAATTTGTTAGAATCAATGCTAGATAAGTAACTATAATAATTTTTGGTCGATAATAAAGTACGAATGGGATTAAATTAGGAAAATTATGATAATTAATAATTGTTTACCCATTTATTTAATTTATTTAATTAGATCTAAATCCATTGCAATTAAACATAATTAAAAACTACGTTAACATAAATTTAGTTGATGACTGTAAAAATATTAGGGTAATTGGATGTATACTAATGTTAAATTTATCCATAAGATGATGATTGATTGAATGAAGAGATTGAACACAAATTGTATATATTTAATTGAAATTAAAAATATAATTTATTTGAATTTACTTAAATTGAAGGTAAAACACTATAAATTTTTGCAATAAATCCTTATTTGATTGAAATGGAAATTTTGGTTAATGAATTAGAAGTTTATTTATAATCAAAAATGATAGAAATGGTAAATAATTAAATTTGAATTGAAGAAGTGATTAATTAATTTAATATTAAATTATTTAATTAACTGGAAAATAGCCATTTTGGCCACTGATTTGAAATTCACCGAAACCAGTTTCATCAGATCCGCAATGCTGAATTATTGTTGGATTTAAGCTTCATAATGATCGGGCTTGTCGTTTGATCGTACGGACTCGAAACGCCTAGAAATCAATTTAATTGAAATCAGTTGAAATAAATTTGAAATAAATTGATTTTAGCATAACTTCTTCATACGATGGAATTTGGATTTGAAACCTATTCCATTAATTTTAAAATATTTTAAAACATTTATTTTGATATATGGGTTGATCCATTTTCGTTTCGGAGTTGAAACGGGAATTTGGGCCAGTATCGTTCATCTATCCAAACCAGTCATATCCGTTCTTCTATTTTCAGCTCTACCTATATATATCCGGTTATAAACCCTAGCAGCCTTTTATTTCTCATTCATGTACTTGTAGAAACTCCTACTGCTCCTCTTCCTCAATGCAGACAAATTCCCAATTCCAAATCCAGTTGCAATTCAAAATCAAATCAAAAATTTAATCTCCTCAAACTATATCGAATTATATATCAATTTGAAGCTCTCGACGAGCGCATCTCAGATCTGTAATTTGTTTTCCAATTTGAATCTCGGTTTGTCCAGAAATTGATGAACGAATATTGGTCATTCATCACGTTCCGATGAACATCGATGGATCGTCAAATCGCTTGTACGGTTGTGTACAAGGGATTGAGGAGACTTCATCTATATGGTGATTCGATGGTCTGATCAACGACATTAATTCAATTAGTGTTTAAATAGAGTAGCGACGGCTGGGCTTTTAGATGACCGAAGATGGGTCGATGGTGGTCGGGACTGGGTAGGTGATTTCGACGCGGCATCTGGTGACGTGGGCATAGTGGTGGTTGGCCGTAAACGGCGGCGGTCATGGTGAGCGTTCAAAGTTGCAACTGAAGGGGATAGGGTTCTAGCACGTTCAAGGTAGTGATAGGTATGCTGACGTGTTGATTTTCTGCTTATTTTATTTATTTTTATATTTAAAATCGTTTAATGTTCTAATCTTAATACCTTTCACGTATGAGGTTCGATTTATGCCTGGTTTCTTCCGCTAGGATCGTATCAGAATTCCGGACACTTTGACGCTAGTTTGGTTGAATTCTGAGACTATTCAAATTTTGGGTTTAACTTGGATTTAAATTGAATTTAAATTCAGACGGTGAGTGTGTTAACCCACTCACAACTTCTAAAATTTCTTATTTTTGTTAAATTGATTTATGATGTTATCTGAAATTTATTTACGATTATTTGGCATATTTTGAATCATCATCTCAGTTTATTTGAATTTATTTGGATAAAATAGTTGTTTAATTTATTACCGAATATAAACTGCCAGTAAATACCTATCATTTATTATATGTTCTATATTGATGTTATTGATTGAATTGGATGATGATTGAGATAAATGTCTGATGATTGATATTGAATGAATGAATGTTGTATTTTATATCATTATAAACTGCAAGTTGTTATGCATTTTATTTCATTCGAGATTGCAGTTTGAAATGATATATAACCATATTTATATTTTAAATTACAGATTGAATTGATAAATATTCGTATCACTTGATCATAGGATAGAAAATTATATACAGACACCGTGGTCTATATATATAATATTTTAAAATGATTTTTATGGTTTTGTAAAGAAATATATGGTTTTAGATGAATATTGATTTTAGATATTATATAAATGTTATTTTATCCTTGATTTTTAAATTATGTATAATATGTTTTAATATAGAATAAGCTTAATAATAAGTTTGATTTTTATTGAAGATAATATGGTTAAGTTTTTAAATTATATTTTAATGTAGGGTTTAAAATGATTTGAATCAAATTAAGGTTGGAAGATAAATTTGAGATATACTTGAAATTGGATTTATTTAAGAATTAAACTCAAATAAGTTTGATGTTAAATTTATTAAATTTGAAAATTTAAAAGGTATGGTTTTATAAATTGATTTTGGTTTAGGGTGAATTAAATGAATATTTCAAGTATAAATAAATTGAAGGAAATATTTAGTTATTTGTACTTTGAGTTTTATTTAGATGATAATGGATTTATTATGTAAAATATTTCCAACTAAATAATAGAAAAGTGAATTGTTGAATCGTAATTACCGAACTTAGTTTTGAAATTATTGAATACTTAAAGTTTGCAATATATTAAATTTGAAATGCTTTATTCTATGGATAAAATCTGTTTTGAAATTGATATAATTTGGAATAGTTTATTTGGAAACGAAATTGAATTGGAATTCATGATTTGGGATTTGGTTAAATTTATAATTTATATATTCGAGTTGTTTTGGAATTGATTTGTGAAATTGAAGAAGCTATTTTATTATATAAAGTATTTTAAATATTTAAACCATTTAAGTGGTGGAAGTTATGTTTCAAAGTTATGAATTTCAAAGTATTATAATTTGAAAGTGTTATATTCAAGTGTTTTGATTTTGAAATGTTATAACTTTGAAAGTGTTACGATTTTAGAAAGGATGTATTTGAAATGAAAATGATATCGTATTGATTTGGTTTTGAAGAGGGAAGGATATTTGGTTTTAAAGTATAAATTATTTTAAAAATGGCCCGCAATGTCATAATAACGGTTTGTTTTTAAACAGACCGGGATCAGATATGGGCATACTCTCTGTTGATACCGAAAAACACTTAACAACCATGTACGCATTGGAGATCCCTGTGACGCCCCACCTCTATACCCACGTTAGCAAAGAGTATTGTATAGATAATACCGTCTGCTAACACGGTGAATAAGGCTGGATAGGAGCGACCATGTGTAATCTTACCTTAACTATTCACTAAACACGTCGAAAAGTAGAATCACAAATAGTTCGACGTATTCAATAAATATTTAAAGCAAGACTACAATGGCTATAGGATCTATCAGAATAGAATATAACAACTCAAATGTAATATACATCACAGAACAGTAAATCATCACATACACATATACAGACACATAACAGTGTATATAAAATGATACATATCAAGTGGTATAGCAAACCACAATATACATACAAGTTCACAAGAATACATATCAGAGTTACAACAAAATAGGACTACACAAAAAGCTATGACAAAAAGAAGCTAGCGGAGTAGTCCATGCGGAAGCAAAAGAGGCTAAGTCCAAAGCACCTAACCTGAAACATCTCGGTCTGACCCGAGTATAAAATACCCGGGTCAGTCTAGATAAAAAAATCAGTTAAATAAACTGAACAACAATAAACCTGCATGGTTTCAAAGCATAATAGATATCTCTAAAAGAGATACACAATCATCTAACGAAAGATGAATCATATAGATCAAGCCTCATATCATTGGCAACATATAGAAACAAAGGATAAGAATATCCCAAAGCAAGCCATAAGGCAAACAACAAATACCGATAATACAAGTTCCACAAGGTAGACGCTATATTTCGTGTGGCTCCAAAGAACCAATACATAAAAGCAATACCTAGGGAATATAAATATAAATGAAACATCATGAGCGGTGGTGAGTAAACCACTCCGTTATCTCTTGAGCGGTGGTGAAGAAACCACTCAAATATCTCTTGAGCGGTGGTGAAGAAACCACTCCAATATCTCTTGAGCGATGGTGAAGAAACCACTCCAATATCTCTTGAGCGGTGGTGAAGAAACCACTCCAATATCTCTTGAGCGGTGGTGAAGAAACCACTCCGAAAGCAATACTAAAGACAACCGCCAACCCCATATATTTTTCGACTCGGGGCAAAGGCCCAACTCCAAAGGCGATATTTAAAGGAAACAAGCCAGAGGAGACAGTCCGAAGACACTATCCCAAAGGCAGCATGTGTCACAAACTCCCAGAGAGGAATCCGAAAAGTGGTAACGTGAGTCCCATAACCACTCATTCGCACTAAACGGTTTACTATCCGTTAGTTTATTTCACACTCAAAGCAGTACAAATTTACCTCATATCATCGATAAACCAAATCCGAACGTCAAAACGATCAATTGAATAGGTCGGGGATTAATCGAAAGGATAAATGCACAGATTCATGGTCCGTGTTTTTTCCAACCATTTAATCACCCTTCCACTTCGCTCGAAGTGCAAAATTTTGTGTGTGTGCACGCGTTTAAATAGAATTTATAAATTGGAGAAGCGAGCTTTTAATACGATTTAGAGATATTATTTATAAAACCCGTGAATGAATGAAGTCAAAAACAAGTCATCAAAGTCAATCGTGAATGATAATCACAAACCAAGTCGACAAACATCGATAATCAATGAAATATTAACCAAGAATAGGCAAAACAGGCAAAACAGGGGATTCCAGACGTCAGCAGGGTGCATTCAGACGTCTGGTTTCGTCCTTTGGAAAATCCCAGCAAAACAGACCAAACGTCTGATTTTGCGAACCAGACGTCTGAAACCATTCAGACGTCTGAAATTGAGGGTCAGACGTCTGAGAGTGGTTTCTGACTTTCTTCCAACTGCCGTGGCCTATTATTTTTCACTCCAGGTTAAAACCAGACGTCTGAGCTTTGCTTCCAGACGTCTGGTCACCTGGTCTGGGCAACAATTTGCCTAGGCCAAAGTGGCCAAAACATATCGAAACCAATCGATCCAGATCCAATGCAATAGATATGAATAGAGGTTAGTAATTCATACCTAACCTCAAAAAAAGCAATAGCTTAGATGTGAGTTCCAAAAACTCACCTTTTTACACAAAACAAAGAAGAAGAAGAAGAAGCACAAATGCAAGGAATCAACCAACTACACTCCACTTCAACACTACAAGCTTCAATCTAGAATCAAAGCAAGTATTTCCTAAGTTAGGGTTAGGAAATTACTGAAATTGAAGAGGAGAAGAGATGGAGAAGATGGAGATGAACTTACCAATGGATTCCCTTTGATTTTGGAGCAAGAATCAAGTTTACAAGAAGAACTAGGGCTTTCTAATTTCTATTTCCACTTCCTTTCCCCCATTTCAGTTTTCTTAAGTAAAAGAGATGAAATGAAGGTGAATGGATCAAGAGTTAATGAGCTAGGGAGGGGGGGGGGGGGTTAAGTGGAGATTGGGGCTGAACCCAAAGCTAAAGCCCAACTAGAAAAAGTAGCAAAATTCAACTTACTCCAAACATATCAAAGATTATACTCAAAAAGATCGCAAACGACATTTTGAACTCAATGGAAGTGGTTTCGAGTCCCAATTCGACTGCTTGCAAAAAGTAACATTTCGGACCCTAAAAATCCGAATAACGACGCCATATTTAAATCAAACATTTAAATATGTAATCGTTAAAAAGGAGGGTTGTTACAGATCGCCCCTCCTTAAAGAAATTGCGTCCTCGCAATTCTTAAGAGAAAATAAATAGTAACAACCAAAAGGCATATCAACACAAAAGAATATCCGAAGAAGAAGCTCACAATAAAGGGCACGAAAAGATAAGCCCGAACTTCCTTGCTCAGAGAACTCTATGGATTCCTAAGCTCAAAATAATTCAGAACACTGACGTGGTACAAACAATACGTCAATGAACCGAAGCCCGACAAAAAGAAGCACAATAAAATGTCCGATGAACTTGGTAAAAAGATCATTCCATTCAGACATCAACAAAGAAACAATCACTTGTTGCTTACAACAAAGTGCATTGGCAACACGATCCCCCTTCCGGGAGTATACAAAGAATATCAAGGTTATAAGATGCAAGGAAGTCAAACCATCATTAAGCTCCTTATGAGAAAATAAACATTCAAAAATTATGATTGGGGAGGAGAACAAAATTCCTTACCCAAAAATAATGATGCCAAATATAAAGAGCGAAAACAATAGCCGTGAGCGCTAGATCATGAGTGGCATACCTAGTCTCTATCGGCTTCAATGATTTAGAAGCACAAGTGATAGCACGTTTTCTTTTGCAAGAGAACGGAATTCAAACCAACACGACTAGTATTGGTAAAAAGATAAAATCTTGGTTCCCTTCGGGAATCCCAAGATAAGAGTACTGGACAAGAGTCCTTTCAAATAATCTACTCTCTTAAAAGCTAAAACCTTCAAATAAAATTCTTTACCAAAAAGCTAAAGCTTCAAATTTTGAATTACCTTCATGAAATCATATTTCAAGAAAAATTTTCTTATTTCAAATCAATTTATTGTGTCAAATTGTCTCATCAAAGCGTTTAGGAGATTCCTATCGATAACGTTGATCAAGCGCATCGACCAGAATTCTTAAAGCACTCAATGGGCAATACAATCACAAAACCATCTTTTATAAGATAAACATGTTTCTAAAAACTTTTAAAAATTCACTTTGTTCGTTTAAGAACAAAATCCCATTTATACTTATAAGTAACTCTTATGAAAAAGATTTGGAAAAAATTTTAAATTGCTAATTTCCATCCAAAACCAATAAAATACTAAAATGGAATCATCGAGATATTCGCAGAATACTCGATTCATAAAATGGATGAAATGAGCTAGACAAACTGAATGACACAACAAATCATTCATTAGAATTACAACGAGTGCGGAAGGTGGTAAGTGGAATCCTAACTTCCGCAACTCGTAGCCAAATGAAAACCGGTGGTAAGGTTGAGCTAAAAAGACCTTAACACTACTCAAAAGATTGCTTAGGTAATAACCCTAAGACAAGACCAAAAATACCGAAAAATTCTCAAACTACAAGAATTAGAGAAACAACACTTTCCTCATCATGAGGGATTAAAGAATAAAATGATACCATCCAATTGGAACCGAAATCACAAAGAAAGTAGAGACCTTCCAAAATAGATGGAGACATACCTTAAGCTCGAGAAGAACCTCCAGGAGCATCTGCTATATTTAGTTTTCCAGACAGAAGGTTACTCGGAGCAATAGGACAAGTGGAACTACGATGGCCTTCCTTCTTGCAGTAGCGACAGAAGAGAGGCTTAAGACAAGCTCGAATCATATGATCAGGGGAACCACAATTGAAACACTTTCGAATGGAAGGTGTTCCAGTAGACTGAGAAGGAGAATCAGATTCAACGGACTTTTTCTTCTTGGAAGGGAAAAATTCTGGCTCATCCAATGGAGACTGCTTTTTGTTGGGGTTCTTGCAAACCTCAACATCATCACTACTATCACACTCCCCCTCGATGGCTTCGAGATGAAGTGCAGAATCAACTAACTCCTCAAAGGAAAGCTTAAGCTCAAGCAATAAAGACTTCTTCAGATATTTCTTAAGACCAGAAACAAACTTCAAATTCTTCCTATAAGAAGTGCTAATGAATTCAAGACCATACTTAGATAAGGCCTCGAAAGATGCAACATATTCAGAAACGGAAGATTCCCCTTGCTTCAACTCAAGAAAGCGCCGGGACAACAAAGCTTTCTCAGATTCAGGAACGAACTTGAGTTCGAATCGTTCCTGAAACTGAGTCCAAGAAAGAGCAGACTCATCAATTTCGGCTACAAGAAGCTCGTGCCAATCAAGGGCACGCTCTCGCAATAAGCTAGAAGTTACAAGAACTCTATCATGATTAGAAATATCCATTCTAGAGAAGATACGTTCGCACGTGCGAAACCAAGCTTGGGTCTCAAGAACAGACTCGGAGCCTTTAAACGGCTTTCCTCCAAGATGAGTAAAATCACTGCACAAGCGTGCAAAGGTAGACTTGCGAGGTGGAGACACTCGAGCAGGAACTGGAGGCTGAGTGCTCCTAAACAACTCCATAAACTGATCGGCAGACATATAAACGCCATCCGGATGCGAGCCACTGGATTGCCCAGCACCCGAGCATCGTCCTCTGCCTCTTCCAGCCATAAGCTGAAAGTTGAAGAAGATAAAGATTAACTACAAGGTAGAAATTTCAGTACGGAATACTACGGAATAAGATATATTCCTAGACGTATTCCCCAAATCCTATCTACCCCAAAAACACGGAGGGAATAAAAGCATGATGATTCAAAGATCTCTAACACTTGTTACACTTTGATGTACCATAATATGTGCTTCTGTTCTATGTTTATCATATTTTGTTCTGAACGCAGCTCTGATACCACGCTGTGACGCCCCACCTCTATACCCACGTTAGCAAAGAGTATTGTATAGATAATACCGTCTGCTAACACGGAGAATAAGGCTGGATAGGAGCGACAATGTGTAATCTTACCTTAACTATTCACTAAACACGTCGAAAAGTAGAATCACAAAGAGTTCGACGTATTCAATAAATATTTAAAGCAAGACTACAATGGCTATAGGATCTATCAGAAAAGAATATAACAACTCAAATGTAATATACATCACAGAACAGTAAATCATCACATACACATATACAGGTACATAACAGAGTATATAAAATGATACATATCAAGTGGTATAGCAAACCATAATATACAGACGAGTTCACCAGAATACATATCAAAGTTACAACAAAATAGGACTACACAAAAAGCTATGACAAAAAGAAGCTAGCGGAGTAGTCCATGCGGAAGCAAAAGAGGCTAAGTCCAAAGCACCTAACCTGAAACATCTCGGTCTGACCCGAGTATAAAATACCCGGGTCAGTCTAGATAACAAATCAGTTAAATAAACTGAACAACAATAAACCTGCATGGTTTCAAAGCATAATAGATATCTCTAAAAGAGATACACAATCATCTAACGAAAGATGAATCATATAGATCAAGCCTCATATCATCGGCAACATATAGAAACAAAGGATAAGAATATCGCAAAGCAAGCCATAAGGCAAACAACAAATACCGATAATACAAGTTCCACAAGGTAGACGCTATATTTCGTGTGGCTCCAAAGAACCAATACAGAAAAGAAATACCTAGGGAATATACATATAAATGAAACATCATGAGCGGTGGTGAGTAAACCACTCCGTTATCTCTTGAGCGGTGGTGAAGAAACCACTCCAATATCTCTTGAGCGGTGGTGAAGAAACCACTCCAATATCTCTTGAGCGGTGGTGAAGAAACCACTCCGAAAGCAATACTAAAGACCACCGCCAACCCCATATATTTTTCGAGTCGGGGCAAAGGCCCAACTCCAAAGGAGATATTTAAAGGAAACAAGCCAGAGGAGACAGTCCGAAGACACTATCCCAAAGGCAGCATGTGTCACAAACTCCCAGAGAGGAATCCGAAAAGTGGTAACGTAAGTCCCATAACCACCCGTTCGCACTAAACGGTTTACTATCCGTTAGTTTATTTCACACTCAAAGCAGTACAAATTTACCTCATATCATTGATAAACCAAATCCGAACGCCAAAACGATCAATTGAATAGGTCGGCGATTAATCGAAAGGATAAACGCACAGATTCATGGTCCGTGTTTTGCCCAACCATTTAATCACCCTTCCACTTCGCTCGAAGTGTAAAATTGTGTGTGTGTGCGCGCGTTTAAATAGAATTTATAAATTGGAGAAGTGAGCTTTTAATACGATTTAGAGATATTATTTATAAAACCCGTGAATGAAGTCAAAAACAAGTCATCAAAGTCAATCGTGAATGATAATCACAAACCAAGTTGACAAACATCGATAATCAATGGAATATCAACCAAGAATAGGCAAAACAGGCAAAACAGGGGATTCCAGACGTCTGTAGGGTGCATTCAGACGTCTGGTTTCGTCCTTTGGAAAATCCCAGCAAAACAGACCAGACGTCTGATTTTGCGAACCAGACGTCAGAAACCATTCAGACGTCTGAAATTGAGGGTCAGACGTCTGAGAGTGGTTTCTGACTTTCTTCCAACTGCCGTGGCTTATTATTTTTCACTCCAGGTTAAAACCAGACGTCTGAGCTTTGCTTCCAGACGTCTGGTCACCTGGTCTGGGCAACAATTTGCCTAGGCCAAAGTGGCCAAAACATATCGAAACCAATCGATCCAAATCCAATGCAATAGACATGAATAGAGGTTAGTAATTCATACCTAACCTCAACAAAAGCTATAGCTTAGATGTGAGTTCCAAAAACTCACCTTTTTACACAAAACAAAGAAGATGAAGAAGCACAAATGCAAGGAATCAACCAACTACACTCCACTTCAACACTACAAGCTTCAATCTAGAATCAAAGCAAGTATTTCCTAAGTTAGGGTTAGGAAATTACTGAAATTGAAGAGGAGAAGCGATGGAGAAGATGGAGATGAACTTACCAATGGATTCCCTTTGATTTTGGAGCAAGAATCAAGTTTACAAGAAGAACTAGGGCTTGCTAATTTCTATTTCCACTTCCTTTCCCCCATTTCAGTTTTCTTAAGTAAAAGAGATGAAATGAAGGTGAATGGATCAAGAGTTAATGAGCTAGGGGGGGGGGGTTAAGTGGAGATTGGGGCTGAATCCAAGGCTAAAGCCCAACTAGAAAAAGTAGCAAAATTCAACTTACTCCAAACATATCAAAGATTATACTCAAAAAGATCGCAAACGACATTTTAAACTCAACGGAAGTGGTTTCGAGTCCCAATTCGACCGCTTGCAAAAAGTAACATTTCGGAACCCAAAAATCCGAATAACGACGCCATATTTAAATCAAACATTTAAATATGTAATCGTTAAATAGGCGGGTTGTTACAATCATAAATGAAGTAGGATGGTGGCAACGTCCTTTGAGGTATGAATGTGGACCCGACTCCCATGAGTTGGCATAAGGTGGCTAAAACAGGAGCGATTTTTGGGCTAATGAGGTAGCTCTTCTGATCGGACACACTCCTTCGATATTATATTCTGAATTTGAGATTGATTTGGTAGCCGCTTTTGATTTTTTTTATTTAGGGGTACGGCTCGAGGTGGGCGGTAGCTACGCGCTATGCATTACCACCAGTCCGGATAGCAATTGGTATATCAACCCTGGCATTGCCTATTTGTGCGGTGTCACCTACCCTATCGCGCCTTCTACGAGTTTGGTTTTCTCCCGTATCCCGTCGAGTTCCTTTGGTGGCTTCCCGATCACGAAGGACCATGATACTGGATGAACTACTAGGACTATTACGCGTTAAGGGCTATATGGGTAACCCCTTAACGCTATTTAAAAGTAAGTTTATTTTACTATAGACATTATTATAATAGCAAAATATTACTACATAGTAGATAGTTTAACGGATCCGTAGGAGATGTGAATCCCGAGCATCTTTTAAGTTATCGCACTCACGTTAGACACTAGATAGGAGATGTCAAACCCCGTAAACATCTCCAACGCCATTCCACTCATATTTTACCGTCGATTTAACTTACATAAGATCTTTTAGTTCTGACTCGTGTCTTTCTAATTCGCTCGGGTCAGCCTGAGCATTTCAAGATTTGAAGATTCTATTGCTGGAGGATGAAGACGAAGATTGCATTATTATTATTTATTATATTTCACCGCATTCATACTATTCCCCTACATTATTTATTATTCTCTGATATGTGTAACTCTGATATGTGTTGTATAAGTATAATAAAATGTTTTGTAAAATAGCTTCATGAACTGTTGTTTGATTATTATATTTTTCCATTCCACTATGAGATTCCGTTTTGTTTTATTTCTTTCTCTTCTTTTCTTATTCACCCCAATAACAATTAGCTCTTTTGTATGATTTGAGTCTAACGTGTGTGGTTTATCGTCGATTTAAAGTGTACAAAAAGGCGGGATGTTACATTTGGTATCAGAGCTTTGGTTCAGCGATCATCCTTAGCTTTGTGGGGTTTGACTCTTTATTAATAGGGTAGTTTTACCCTATGATGAGTCGCTGAGTGTATATATATAAGAGAGCGTATTTGTAAGTGTTATAAAAAGGTCTTAATTTTGTGTTAATTTGTTCCGTTTTGTATTTATAAATTCTGGTTGGTGCATTGGACGCTATGACATCGATAAGGATTTCTAAACACTTAATAGGACATACTGATATAATATTTGTTCGAATATTGGTGAATGAAATAATTTTTCCTATTATATTTTCTATATATAAAGTAATAAATTTCTATAAAGGTTATATTTGGTTGTAATATATTGGTTGTTAGGTAGTGAAATTTATAAATATTGATTGGAAACAAAGTTCGAGGAAAATAAAATAAATGAAAATTGGAAATTTTAGAACTTAAGTTCCGGAGTTTTGAAAATTTCTTTCGAATGATTTTGGAATATAGTAATAATATTATTAGAAGTATTTTTTGATTTAAATATTTCAATATGATTTGGAAGAATTGTTTTAAAGAAATTTTGGAAGAAATAAGTTCCGTACTCCCCTCTCTGTCGCAGGAAAATAATTTCGGTGATGAGTGCATGCATCATCGACATTCAATTTCGAGTTTCGAAGTGGGAAGGCCGCTGTAGTAGTTTTACTGCAGATTTATTTTGATAAACAAATATAAAGTTTCAAATTGTTTAAATATAATTGGATATATAAGTTGTAAGTATATACATTTATCTATTATTTTCAAATGATTCGAAATTTAACCCGATATTTAGTTCTTAAGTTCTATTAATTAATAGTTTCAATTACTATATTAAAATGGAATGTAACTAATAAATAATTGGAACCTCTAAATGAAATAAGAGATTAAATGCTAGGTTATAAATGAAATTACAAGCAAGTTGAAATTGTAACTTATAAAACAAAAGATATAATTATTGAACATTAAATTAAATTAAAATAAATGAGGTAAACTTGTATAATTTTTCAATTTGCATTCTTTAACATATATATAACTTACCAAAATATATAAAAGTTGTAATGTTTAATAAGAAAATGTAAGGGAAATTGTACAAGTAAATTTATGTGATGAAAGTGTTCAATAAATGACTTTTATTAATAAGAATCGATGTTATAATTGTTATACACTTAAGTAGTAATTTGGAAGGCTATTGTAATTAAATGTGATAGAAAAGGGATCATTGTAAGTAAAAGGTTATAAACTTAAGTTAATGAAATTGTTATGCCAAGTAACTGAATTGAACATGAATATTATTAGTAAATGAATGTAAATAAATGAAATCAAGTAATGAATGAATCAATATAATACAATAAAAAGAGAATTGACATGATGTGAATAAATTAAATGAAGACAATTATTAATTGAATGAAAAGGAAATCAAACAAAAAATGATATGAAATGAAATTAATAAAAATGAACTTGATCTATTGTTTGAAATTGTCGTTTGTTTGGTTTATGGCTGTTTGGGCAAGGATACTTTAAAATTGTTTGGAAATGTGAATAATCTATTCAATTTTATCTAAGACTGTTGAGAAAATGGTATACTTAATAGTTATTTGTCATTCTATACAATTTAAAAGTGTCTAAGCCTGAACTAACTACTTGTTTTGGTTGATGTGGATGAACAAATTGATTTGTGTTGATTGTATATGATGATTGTATGTTGGTTGCAAGTGATTGTTATTTATATTGATTTGTTTGTTAGTGGTTGAAACAAATTTAAACATTTCATTTTATATAATTATTAACTCTTTTTAGATTATATAAGTGAAATACAGGTTATGGAAGCAATTGCTACTGCTTTTGTTTCATAATTAAGCGCTAATTTCCCGACAAATAGGTACATTCTCGGAATACAGTTTTATAGCGTTATTATATTGTTTTTCCTGTTGTTGTGATATATTATTTTGATATATTGTGATATATATTGTTATATTTGATATTATATTTTCTTTCGAGCCTCCCCGTACAAAGGCGACTCTGTCAGAATTTTCCGTTAATTTTGGACTTAGAAAAATTTTGAAAAATATTTTTCAAACTTTATTAATTTGAGTATAAAAAGATTTAATGGTTATAAATTGGTATATTTTATTTAGATTAATTTATTTTGTAAATTTATTTGTTTATAAAGTTAATATTATTGAATGAAATGTATTGTTTTCCCCATTATTTTTTCCCTTCTTTTTCCTTTTTGGGGATGAAAAGTTTTGAATGGGGGAGTATGGAACGAACCGTAAATCTCGATAATTAAATTTGTTAATTTAATAAGATTTCTGTAATTGAATTTAGAAAGAAACGAAAATTTTAAAATTTATATTGAAGTGAATGTTAAAAATGAAAAGTAGCAATGGTAGTTAAAACTAATTGTTGACAATTGAAGTGAAATCCCAATTAATTGAAACAATTGTAAGGTTATAATTGATTGTAAATAGTAAATTAGGAAATAGATAAAGAGTTATATTAATTGATGAAATAACATGTAATAAATTGAAATTTGATAGAATCAATGCTAGATAAGTAATTATAATAATTTTTGGTTGATAATAAAGTATGAATGGGACTAAATTAGGCAAATTGTAATAATTATTAATTGTTTACCTGTTTATTTAATTTATTGAATTAGATCTAAATCCATTGAAATTAAACGTAACTAAAAACTACGTTAATATGAATTTAGTTGATGAATGTAAAAATATCATGGTAATTTGATATATACTAATGTTAAATTCATCCATAAGATGACGATTAATTGAATGAAGAGACTGAATACAAATTGTATAAATTTAATTGAAATTAAAAATATAATTTATTTGAATTTACTTAAATTGAAGGCGAACACTATAAATTTTGCAATAAATCCCTATTTGATTGATATGGAAATTTTTCTTAATGAATTAGAAGTTTATTTGTAATCAGAAATGACAGAAATGGTAAATAATTAAATTTGAATTGAAGAAGTGGTTAATTAATTTAATATTAAATTATTTAATTAACTGGAAAATAGCCATTTTGGCCACTAATCGGATTTCGACGAAACCAGTTTCATCGGATCCGTAAAGGTGAATTATTGTAGGATTTCAAGTTTCATAACGATCGGGATTGTCGTTTGATCGTACGGACTCGAAACGCCTAGAAATCAATTTAATTAAAATCAATTGAAATCAAGTTGAAATAGCTTGATTCTAGCATAACTTCTTCATACGATGGAATTTGGATTTAAAACCTATTCCATTAATTTTAAAATATTTTAAAACATCTATTTTGGTATATGGGTTGATCCATTTTCGTTCCGGAGTCGAAAAGGGCTTTTGGCCAGTATCGTTCATCTATCTAAATCAATCGTATCCATTCCTCTATTTTCAACTCTACCTATATATATCTGGTTATAAACCCTAGCAGCCTTTTTATTTCTCATTCCTGTACGTGCAAAATCTTCTGTTGCTCCTCTTCCTCAATGGTAGACAAATTCCCAATTCCAAATCCAGTTGCAATTCAAAATCAAATCAAAAATTTAATCTCCTCAAACTATATCGAATTATATATCAATTGAAGCACTCGATGAGCGTATCTAAGACCTATAATTCTTTTTCCGATTTGAATTTTGGTTTGTCCAGAAATTGAAGAACGAATATTGGTCGTTCATCACGTTCTGATGAACGTCGATGGATCGTCAAATTGCTTGTACTGTTGTGTAGAGGGGACTGAGGGGACTTCATCTATATGGTTCGTTCGTCGATTCGATGGTCTTATCAACGATGTTAATTCGATTAGGGTTCGAATAGAGTGTGGCAGCTGGCTTTTGGATGACCAAAGATGGGTCTATGGTGGTCGAGGCTGGGCAGGTGAGTTCGGCGCGACATCAGGAGGCGTGGGCATGGGAGGGTTGGCCGTAAACGGCGGCGGCCGTGGTGAGCAGTTCAAAGTCGCGACTGATGGGGTTAGGATTCTAGTGCGTTCGTGGTAGAGATAGATATGTTGACGTGTTTATTTTCTTCTTATTTTATTTGTTTTTATATTTAAAATCGTTTAATGTTCTAATCTTAATAACTTTCACGTAAGAGGTCCGATTTACACGTGATTTCTTCCGCTAGGATCACATCGGAATTCCAGACACATTGACGCTGGTTTGGTTGAATTCTGAGACTATTCAAATTTTAGGTTTAAATTGGATTTAAATTCAAATTAAGTTCAAACGGTGAGTGTGTTAACCCACTCACAACTTCTAAAATTTCTTATGTTTGTTAAATTGATTTATGATGTGATTTGAAATTTATTTATGACTATTTGGCATATTTTGGATCATCATCTAAGTTTATTTGAATTTATTTAGATAAAATAGTTATTTAATTTATTGTTGAACATAAACTACCAGTAAATACCTGTTATTTATTATCTGTTCTATATTGTTGTTATTGATTGAATTGGATGATTATCGTGACAAATGTTTGATGATTGATATTAGATGAATGGATGTTGTATTTTATATTGCTATAAACTGCAAGTTGTTATGGATTTTATTTCATTCGAGATTGTGGTTTGAAATGATATGTAACCGTATTTATATTTTATATTACGGATTGAAATGATAAGTATCCATACCACTTGACCATAGGATAGAAAATTATATACAGACACCGTGGTCTATATATATAAAATATTTTGAAATGATTTCTATGGTCTTGTAAAGAAATATATAGTTTTAGACAAATATTGATTTTAGATATTATATAAATGTTATTTTATGCTTGATTTTTAAACTATGTATAATTTGTTTTAATATAGAATAAGCCAAATAATAAGTTCGATTTTTATTGAAGATAATATGGTTAAATATTTAAATTATATTTTAATATAGATTTTAAAATGATTGGAATCAAATTAAGGTTGGAAGATAAATTTGAGATTTACTTAAAATTGGATTTATTTAAGAATTAAACTCAAATAAGTTTGATGTGAAATTTATTAAATTTGAAATTTTAAAATGTATGATTTTATAACTTGATTTTGGTTTAGGGTGAATTAAATGAATATTTCAAGTGTAAATAAATTGAAGGAAATATTTAGTTATTTGTAGTTTGAGTTTTATTTAGATGATAATGGATTTATTATGTAAAATATTTCCAACTTAATAATAGAACAGTGAATTGTTGAATCGTAATTACCAAGCTTAGTTTTGAAATTATTGAATACTTAAAGTTTACAATATATTGAATTTGAAATGGCTTATTCTGTGGATTAAATCTGTTTTGAAATTGATATAATTTGGAATAGTTTATTTGGAAACGGAATTGAATTGGAATTCATGATTTGGGATTTGGTTAAATTTAAAATTTATAAATTCGAGTTGTTTTGGAATTGATTTGTGAAATTGAAGAAGCTATTTTACTATATAAAGTATTTTGAATACT
This sequence comes from Allium cepa, assembly GCA_030765085.1. Classification (NCBI taxonomy): domain Eukaryota; kingdom Viridiplantae; phylum Streptophyta; class Magnoliopsida; order Asparagales; family Amaryllidaceae; genus Allium; species Allium cepa. The sequence continues at coordinate 597,989,399 of CM060928.1, forward strand.
TAAACCATTTAAGTGATAGAAGTTATGTTTCAAAGTTATGAGTTTCAAAGTATTATAATTTGAAAGTGTTATATTCAAGTGTTTTGATTTTGAAATGTTATAACTTTGAAAGTGTTATCGGATTTCAATTTTCGTAGCGTTTGGATTTACCATTTGCTCGTACGGGTGAGAAACGCGTTGAAATTAAGATCGATAATTTAATATTTTAAATCGATTTATAAAGCTAACTTCCACATACAATTAAATTAGCGTTCGAAACTTGTTCCATTTCATTCGGAATAGCAGTATAACATTAGGAATGCTTGACGGCATGCATCAATTAGCATTTGGGATTGTGCGTTATGCAACCAATATATTCTGATTATAATAATAATAAAAATAAAAATAATAATAGATTAAATTAAAGGGTCAAACTCGGCCTATCTTGTACCTAAAGCTTATTGAACCAGCTTATGCCCTAATCACAAAATCGATCGCAAGAAATAATAATCAAAATCACGCTCGAGGCGGACAATATTGGGCATGATGACATCGATGAGCAAAGGTTGGCAGGCGACTAGGGTTGCGTGTGATTTTCGAGCGAGGGGAGTGTAACGCCCCACCCCGAGATCCATCTTGGTAAAGAGAATTAACGAGTAATTCCATCGACTAAAGTGGAGAATAGGGCTGGTTAAGGGCAACCATCTATAATTTTGTCTTGAACATCTACTGAATACGTCGATAAATGCAATATGATTTTTCTTTTCTATCTCAACTGGATCGACATAACCAGTAAATGCTTAATCTAAAACTATAGGTGCATTACGGATCTATCGGAACAAAATACAATAATTAAATGAAAAACACGTCACAGAACAGTAATCAACATCATATATATACACCGATACATGTTTAGTACATTACAATATGAATACAATAACGTTGGTACTCGACCACACCATATACATCGAATCAGATATAAATATATTAGAGTATGTGAAAGAACAGAAACTACTCAAGAGAAAGAAGAGTTGATATCCAACATCAACTTCAAGCTAAGCCCAATAGATGGTACCTGAAACAACTCGGTCTGACCCGAGTGAAAACACATGGGACAGGCTAGCTAGAACTTATCATTAGTACAGGTGATGATAAGAGATAAGGGGAAAACCATTCCATCATTACCAATGGAATGATATAAGTCATCAAGTTATCTCTAGAGTGATACATCAATGGTTCGTCATGATTGCATAGAGGAATACAATATGTATATTATATTGACATGGTTCACCTAATTATATATATAACCGAATGAAATGGGTGAGGATATGGACCATAAAGTAAATCTTCATAAGATAATTAAAACTTCAAGAATCCATCATAAATAAAACTCATCTAATAGAAACTTCTTAATTATTATACCTCATCTCATCGGCATAAATATAAATACATCTCAAATCCATCATTAAACTCATTATAAAGGAATCTCCATAATCATTTATACCTCATCTCATTGGTATAAATATAAATATATCTTAAATCTATTATCAACACTCATCATAAAAGCATTACCATAATTTATACCTCATCTCATTGGTATAAATATATATAATGTCTCAAATCCATCTTGATAGAGCACGGAAAGAATCCAAAACATCATATTCGAAATCACAAATAAAACCATGTATGTCAATAAGCGTTTTTCATACATAAGGCTATACTAAAGCATCATCATCAAAATAGTGAAATCGAAATAGCTAAAACCTCATGGAAAGCAACACGTGCATTTACATCTTGACTAGTACTACCATTATTTGGTACCATTCATCGTGATGACTTGGGGTCACATAACATCGTGATCATCTTGATTGACTATAGTCGGAAACATCTGACACCCAGTCACAAAAACCCGAGTAATAACATCGTGATGATTGGAGTCGAGTAATAATTTCATGAACATCGTGATGACTCCAATCGAGTACTCGGTCTGTAGCACTAGTAACATCGGGATAGTTTCTCAACTTCTCGAATAGGAACCCAATAGGCGTCAACGTACATCCCATACCATACGTTCGTACCTATTGGTTTACTAATCGTTAGTCGATGCCACATTAGAAAACCATCATAAAACATCATCAAATAAAAACTGCCTCATCTCATCGGTGAGTGTAAGAGACATAACTCGTCTTCTCTCTTAGTTGGACGAGTTTTAAGTGACATCGAGACTTGTATCATTTCATCGACAAGTAAAAATTCATCATAAATATCGAAATCATCATCAATCCATCATAACAACTTGCCTCATCTCCTAGGCAAGTAAAAGAACATCGTGATGCTTATTTCTAACCATAAATGCAAATTAAAACTTAACATCAATATTGCCTCATTTCAACGGCCATCACAAAATGCATCTAGATTGGTTCGTCGTCGAATGTACTCAAAGAGTAATTCTCAAACCAATAATCTTCACCAAAATTTGGTAACTTCTAAATTAACTCGAAATAACACTTTATATTGGTTTCGATCGTACAAGTCCGATATTAAGCGATAAAGCAAAAATACATGTCCCATACCACGTAACTTTTTTTTTACTAAATCGTTTAATTTACTTCCTCATACGTCCGAAAAAGCATCGAAGTAATTAAAATAAAAAAATAAATTATAAAAGATTTTACTTGAGAAAAAGTGGTTATAAAACAAATTTTAGAAATTTATCCAAAAAATTGTGAGAGAAAACACATCATTAAAAAGGATTTTAATAATTTTTAAAAGCCTTAAAATAAAGAATAATTGATTAAAAACCTATAAAAATACATAAAACATTTATTAATCCAACCATGATGTTAGAAGATTTTCTGGAATTTATTCGGATATTTTTTTTAAAACTCAAGAAAACATCAATTTGCAATTTTAATCGGCCTAAACCGATATTCAAATTTAAACCAAATTTAAATTAATTTAAATTCAAATCTCATCCTAACTTGATTAGTCCATTGCTGGAAAAATGATCAAATATTAGCATCAAATTTCATATAAGAAAAAAATTGCAAAAGAATGCAAATGAAATCGTCGAAATCTGACAAATATAAATATTGTGGCTGTGAATGACAGGCCAGAAGTAAAAACATTAATTTTCCACCATTTAAACTTCGAAATTTTACAAAAATCGAAACATGAAACTTATAGCCTACATCATATTCTGAAACATCAAACATTTCAATATTTCGATCAGTAATGAATAAGTTATGAGCGAAATACTACTTAGAAAAATTTATGTGCACTGGCTATCAACACAGGCCAACGATAAAAAAGTCAGTTATTCACTATGTAAACCTCGAAATCATTCAAAACTGAAAAAAGAAATGTTGTGGCATATTTCACAAGGATTTCAGAACATCTAAAATTTCTAAATTCCAATTTGAAACAAGAAAGTTATGATCAAATTACTAAAAAAAATAAAATCAAACTCAGTCTGAACTTATGCATTTACAGGATAGTGACAAACAATTGCAATTTTTGTATAGATAACTTCGAAATCAGGAAAAATGAATAAAATTAAAGTTTTAGCTTAGTTTCTAAGATTTCAGGAATGACCAAGATCATCAAATTCGGTTAGGAAACGCAATAGTTATGGTCAAAATAGTTTCAGCTTCAATGAAAGAGCAAATATTGGTTTTGCTCTCGGGTTTGCAGTAGAAAAATTAAATTTTGACATAGCTAACTTCAAAATTACAGAAAAATCAAATAGAAAAGTTGTAACACATGAATTAAGCTTTCCGGAACATCCAAAATTATTAAAATCGAATCAAAAACGAGAAAGTTATGCCTAAATTTGTTACAGCTTCAGTAATTCACTGATTATAACATTTTGATCATACAAAAAGCTAGGGTTTGTGAGTTTACACTCATCTTGTTTTCAAGAAGATTGAATTATGATTTAGATGCCAAAGGTTGATGCTTTTAGCCAAGAACAGAGCATCAAACCAGTAAAACTAAGAACATGTACATGGAAACAAGGAAAGAAGCAAATCAACAATTATCATTACAAAAATAGATTATTTTTTTTGATGAGGCGAAGGGTTTTAGAAATTGATTACCTGAGTTTAGATCTTTCTTTAACCTTTTAAATCATCAATTTTTCTTTTAATTTTATGGATTTAGCATAGATTGAAGGAGGAAAGAGGGTTTCAGCCATTAGCATGCTTCTGGAGGCAAGAGAAAGAAGTGAGAAAGAGATACGTACAGATTTTCTTTTTCTCATTTCTTACAGTCCAAGTTGGGATTAGGTTAATGGGTTAAGTCCAATTTAGAAGAAAATTAGCTTAAGATAATATTCATTCACTTATTTAAACACTTAACCATGTATGTTAACAAATAAAATCACAATAATACAAGTTTTTCTTCTTTTAAAAATTATGAACTTCATACTCATGATGAATAAAATGTTTTACACTCAAAATAACAGATTATTTCTACATTTAAAACATTCTACTATCATATTTCTCTATTTTAAATAAAATAGAAAATTTACATCTTTAATTACAAAACTCATTGTAACTAACATTACAAATTACACAAAAATCACATTTTTGTGTAATAAAATTCTATAACTCATTTCAAATATAATTTTATGCTCAAATTATTTTTTAAACTCAATTCCATCATTTTATTAAAGATATCTCATTTTAAAAATTAATTACTTCTTTTAAAAATTATTAAAAGAAGTAAATAGCAATAATTAACAAAATTATTGCTTTAACTCTAAATAAAACACATTTTCTCAATCTTTTAACTCAAACCATCTTAATAAAGTTTCCAAAATTCTATTTTCTCATTTTATACTCAAATATATTGTTTATTTCCAATAAACAATTTAAATTCCTCTTTAACTATTAGTTTACACTATTAAATTATAACTGCCGTTATAATTTAATATTCTCAAGTAATCGCTAAAACCTGGGTTGTTACAGGGAGGATGATGCGATTTGGGGTCGTGAGTGCATGCATTTTTGGTAGCAGCGGCAGAAGTCGTGATCGTTGGCATTGCTACTGGAGCAGGTGGCGTGAAGGGTATCGCGATGAGATGAGGAGTGTCGACGATGACGATGGTAGAGGTGCGTGCTTTTGGTTGTCGATGGTTAATGATGCAGAGGTAGACGAAGAGCCTAGCTTGGGTGGTGGCCAATTATTCCTAACAGTGGAGTGCAAGATTTAAAGGCGAGGCTTTGCTGTCTCGAAGCATAGAGATCCAATTTAAGTGCTGGAGTCTTCAATGGTAGTTGGATAGTAGCATGCGGAAGATAAAGGGTTAAGGTTTAAATCTGAAGGAAACAAATCTAGACCGGATTTGGAATGGATTGTAAACAGCAAAGTAAAAGGTTAGTAAATCTCACTCTATTGGATTTCTATTTAGATTTAAATGGTTAAATTTAAATATTGGTTGATTGATTGAGTTGATTGAATGCGTGCTGAAGATCTGGTGACTTTGGTTTTGGCTGGTTCTCGAGTTGATTATTGTTTGACTTGAAGCATTTGGGTTTAAAATCATTTTAAACTTAAATCGTAAATAAGAAAATGGTTCAGTTTAAAATCAATAAAGGTTTAATGAATTGGTGACTCATTAAATAGGTAGGATAATTTATATGAATAATTAATTAAGTAAATTAATTAATGATTTGGGTTAATTAATTTTAGTTTAAATTAATTAGAAGGATCATTGGGTGGTTTAATAAATAATTACTTAATGCAATTAATAAAATATAATTACTTTGTTAATTAATCGAGAGATAAATTAAGATAATTAATTGAGGAGAATTAATTTATTTAATGAAGAAATGATTAATATTGTGGTTTAACTAATATAACTAATTTAGATTAAGGTAAATTGAAATATAATTGGAAATCAATAATTTATATAATTAATGATGTAATTAAAGATTTGATTAATTAAGGTTAATAAATCCATAATATGTGACTATGAAAAATTAAGTAATATAAGAAATTAAGGATTAATGTAATTGATATAGTTAATTAAATTATGAAATAATTAAAATTACGGTATTGATTTTTTTCTGCAAGGCAAGCCGGTTTTATAGTGGGCCGTCCAATTTTATTATGAAAGTAATAAAGTTGAAGTACCGGAGATAGGTAAAAGCACCTAAACTACTAAGAAAAAGGATAAAAAAATACAGCACAGGTATGTGATAGACATGTCACAGTAACTAAATATATAACCTAGACTATTCCTTCTCCGAAGAGGAAGAATCACCATCATCTGCAGAAACCAACGGGACATTCCCACAAAGACCAGCGAAAGGCCTGAAACGGATAGCAAGACTAGGATCATAACCTAGAGCATCAGAAGAGTATATGAACGAGCGATCCCAAGAAGAATCAGCTAGCATGACAGAATTCCTACTCACATACTCACTATCCACATCAAGAACTAAAGAATTACCAGACGGTTTGTAATAAAGGCATCTAAGGTCCAACAGATCATCGGACACAAATCTGAAATATGAATCATCCACCGGGTTAAATCTCACATCAGAAATGTGATGAACCCAACACCTCTCAGACTCAACCCAAACAACAGGTAACCGGGAAGAATCGGGGACAACTAAAGGAATAGCTGGGGCTACAGAAGGTACCACAACAATAGTAGGAGAGGCATGCCTATCCACAGAAGGAGGCGGACCCAGATCCGACCTAAATTACGGTATTTATTTTGTGTTAACAATAATTAATATCATGAAATTAATTAAAAATAATTACTTCAATGTAATTGAGAGATAATTAATCCAGGGTGATTAATTAAGATAAATGGATAGGAAAGGGTTGATTAATTAATTGTTTTGGGATTAATTAATGAAGGAATCTAAGTGATTGAGGTTTGAAATTCAACTAGAATCGATTGATTTGATTTGTATGTGATTAAGCTTTGCTTCTGAATGATTGAATGGTATTGGATGATTTGAAGGAGTTAATAACTTCGATATGAAATGTTGTGTATCTCATTTGGATAACTTGGGATAGGATGATATGTGGTTCGAAGAGACCGGGGTCGGATATTGGGTAAATACCCGAAACCACTTCGAATATTATAGATTGATATGTAAATCTATATGCTGGAGTAAGTGAATTGGATGAATTGGACTATTTTAAAATCTAAATCTTTGGTATTTAGAAACTTATATGTGGAATAAGTGTTGTCTATAATAAAATGTGGCTTTGTGAATTGATATAAGTTTCCCGGGTTTTATTTGAGTTGTATACTTTGTGTTCCATGTTATTTGGGTTTACTCACGTTGGTTTCCAGCCTGACCCGGGTGTTACTTTGGTGTAATGCTCGGGTCAGACCGAGTATTACAGATTTTCAGGTAAGGACGTTCTGGAGCTTAGAAGGCGAGCTGGATGACAGGAACGTGTAGAGTATTTCCGCTGTATTATAATATTGTAAATCCGAGTCATGTTGATTTGTATATGTCCAGCGTTGAATATTTATGTAACTCTGATGTATTTAAATGCAATTGGCAGATATAGTATCCTTCTTTAAACTATTATTATTTATTATTATATTTTATCCGCTGTGAATGTGAGATGTTGGTGTTTTCTGATTTTTTCCTTCTTCTTCTTCTATCTCTTTCTTTTTTTTCACAACTATCTGGAATTTTCGGGAACGAAAATTTCGAGTCGTTACAACTTGGTATCAGAGCTGAAAGGTTAAGCGAGAACCTTGGCTCTGGTGGGGATTACTCATTAAATAGAGTCCAAAATTACTCTAAAATGAGTTGAGTGTGTGTGTGTCTATATATATATATATATATATATATATATATATATATATATATATATGAGAGCGTACTTGTTATTTTCTTATATAAAAATTTTAAATGATTTTTAAGTATATTTTGATATATAAAGCAATATTTCATTCTAATAAATATTAAGGTGATTGGTTGTTAAATTATTGAAATAAAATTTAGAAGTAATATAGTACAACCAAATTGAAGTCTTGGATTGGGATTAAGTAAAATCGGAAATACAGCCAAATTAAATTTATAAATTAAAAATGAAATTCTAAAATTTGAATTTAGAAATTAAATTGTTTAAAAGCTTTAAATAAAGTTAAGTTTGAAATGGATTCAAACTGAAATTTAATCTTGAATTTATAAAAGTAAGAATAATATAAAAAAGAATTGATATCTAGATATGATTACCATGAGTATTATCATAAATAGTTATTGTAATTAATAATGATATATTTGTTATTAAGTAAGCCAAATAAAGTAAATTTATACGATGAGTATAACTTTTAAATTAAAGTAAATTTTAAAATTTTGAAGTTTAAAAACCTAAGTCTAGAAACAATAAATTGTTTCAAAGAGTTAAAGAAAATAACAAATAATATAATTCAGACTATTTTGAATATAGTCTTATTTAAATAAGAAATGTTTGGAAGATTTTTAGAGGATTTGTTTTGAAATTAAAACCAAGGGTGGTTTAAAAATTTAAATGTAGCCTCGTGTGTAAAGGAACAAAATACGAAATTAACTCTAAGGTTGAGTTTTGAATTTTCGTTGTAATGTGATGTGAAACCCAAAGTGAAGCAAGTTTTAAACTTAAGTGGAAAGGTTATTAATTTGAAGGTTTAAAATTTGAATGGAAATTGGGATTAAATTCAAGCAGGAATTGAAATGATTTGAACTGGGAGTGGGTTCAATTGTAATAGTCCAAATTTAGTTAAATAATTTGGAACTGTAAATAAAGTTGAATAAGTAAGAATCAAATGGAATTTGATTTGAAATTGGAAAGAAATTGAGAATTAATTTAACTTGAATTGGGAATAAATCAAGTCCAATGGAATTGGAGTTATTAAAATTGGAATTAGGTCAATTTAAATGGAAGTGGAAATTTAAATTGAATTGTTGGGGAAGTGAACAGTTTGAATCTGGACCATTTTCAATATAAATTGTTTTAAATATAAATTTATTCTTCCAAGCTGTTGAATATATACAATCTTTCTCTTAAAGCTAACTTATTTTATATTTGTTTTACCATTATTTTTGAAATCATTTAACAATTTTTCAACTGTTTTATAAACTAATTACTACTTTTCAACTATTTCACAAATCAATTACTATTTTACAATTATTTTTCAATTATCTGAAATTTCTGAAACTATTTAGCTATTTCTCAACTATTTTACAACTAGTTACCTATTTTATAGCTATTTTGCTGACTAATAATTATTTTTCAACTACTTATTTATTTTTAAAATTTTCAAGTATTTTCTAAATACAAACTGGTCGGAGTTCAAACTGTTATTAATTAAATACCCAACCGAGATAAGAATTGAAGTGATAATTCAATGGAATTGAAGCGATGTAAATAAGTGAATGGAAATTAAAGGAAATGTGAATAGGAAGAGAAATTGATTTGGCTAAAAAAATCAATAAGATTAAATACGTAGGATGTACGTATATTATTCTATTTGCATAGTGATTTGATCCAGATTCGAGCATAGAATTTCGAGATAGTTTATCGATCCAAGTTGGGATTTTTTGCTCGATTTTCTACGGCGAACCTGGATATGGATGGTTGATTGGTTTTGGAAATTCTCTATCATAGTTATGGCTATGCAAGGAGAATGACGGTTTCTAATCAAGAAACCAGAACTGTGTCCGCACTAGGAAGTCGGGTGGACAATACTAGTTCGGAAGTGAAATTGTGTAATCGAGTGAGCGATCAGATTGGTATAGCATACGGACGATAAGTGTATATCATACAGATTTGAATGAAATTGACATTGGAAGGAGTAGTCAAATTTGAATGTTTGATTTTGAATAAACAAAGTTATATTTTTTTTTGTTATATAAGATAAATCTCTTCTTGTTAAATCTATTGTCGGAAGAAAATGATTTTTGAAGGTGTTTGAAGTATAAAAGGAGTTTTATACAAGTTTGAAAAGATCCAAAGTTCTTTTTTTAAAAAACATTTATATATATCTGAATATATATATATATATATAAAGGATCTTCTGAGGATCTTGGGAAAAGGATTTTGGGAATCTTTGGATTTAGAAAGGCTTTTGATTTTTGGGTAAAATCAGTATTAAAATTTGCAAAGCCTAGTTTGAGAACTATCGATTTTGGGAGAATGGATTTTGTGTAAAGAAGCTTTGTATGAGATCATACTAGGTGTATGATTTGAAAGATACTATATGTATATAGCATAAAGTGTTTTGATGATGGCTCTGGAGAAAAAGGCACTCCCTTGAAATGAACTTCTCAGGAGTGCCACCGGGTGGTGCTGCCTTGAGCCCCAAGAGGGGGTTCTAAAGTTGATCATGTGAGGAGTACAGAAAAAACTAGTTCCTGGGGATTATGAGTAGTGTATTCCAAAGCGAAAGTCGTGTATGCTGCTGAGAGCCAACAGTCTACGTTTGATTTTATATCGGTAGACTGCGACCTATGTAGGAGTGGAGAAGTTTCATTTCGACAGCGAAAATCAGAGGCCGTAGAGAGCCTGCAGTTACATGAACTTTTGCTGTGATGGCAACGTAACCCTGATATGTAACTGCGATATGTCGTATGTTCCATGGCGTAATCGAGAGGCCGCGGAGAGCCTGCAGTTACATGGACTTTTGCTGTGATGGCAACGTAACCCTGGAATGTAACTACGACGATGGATGGGGGTGATGAGCATTCTCTCCAAAGATATTTCCTCTATTTCAAAATTCTTTTAATATTTTCAATAAAATTATTTTCAAAAGTGTTTTCACTGGATGTTGAAAACGGGTCTGCCAAGCACTTGTAGATTTTCAGTCTTACGCCTGATCAACGTATGACCGAATTTCTATGAGAACAAGGATGGACTGGATGAGACATCGAGTTATAAGAAGTATTTTTTTTAAAAGAGCTATTTTATTAGTATGATGTGAATTTAAAAGCATTTCTAAAATTTTTAAATAAAGGTGTTGGAAACTTGAGGAAATAAAAGGAAATCCAAATTGGAATTTTAATGAAGTGATTTTGTAATTAAAATCGAATATTGATTTAGAAATTGGATAAGCTAATTGGTTAAATAATTATTCGATGGAATATATTAATAAAGTTTAACTCGGATAAATAAAATGGATTGTAAATTAATAACGGAGTTTGGAAATGAATTCGAATTGTAAATAGAATTCGACTTTGATTTGATAATGAATTAAATAAGTGGAGATGCTATAAAAATAGAGTTGTATCAAAATAGTGATGGTTTGAATTACAAAATTCAAGTGTGATATGAATAATATTTAATGAAATTTACAAGTAAATTAGAATAAGGGAAGTGTTGTCGAATGAAATGAAATTCAATTATATTAGACATGGTTTGAATTGCAAACAAAACCCAGGTAGGTTGAAATAAATGGAAAATGACCTTGTAATTAGTTAATTGAGTAGTGAATGAATTGAATTTGGACTTTAATTTATAATAATTAATCAAATAGATTTGTAGATTGAAATGAGATTTGTTTGAAATAAAATCAAGTTAAGGTGAAAAGAAAATTTATTTGCAAATGATGTGAGCTTAAATTATGAAGTTGAAATCATTTGAAGAAATTAAATTAGCTTAAGTCTAAAATTAGTAGAAGTTTGGCTTTGAGCAAATGTAAAAGATTATAAAAGTCTGGTTTAAATTAATTTGGAAATGGTTATTAATTTATAAGCATTGTATATTGTCAAGCTCAATGAGAGAGTTTTAAAATGAAACCAATGCGAAGATGAATGAAAAGCAATGTATGGTTGGTGAATAAATTGGAAATAAAATGGAATTAAATACAAAATGAGAAGAAAATTATTTAAAGTAGTTATAAACTGAAATAAATCCTCTGTTAAGCGAGTATCCTTGAATTTGCATAAAAACAGTTGTCTTTTTTGTAAACGAAGGTAATTAGAATTAAAAGGGTTGAGAAAAGTTTAAAAAAAATTGATTTTGAATCAACTGAATTGAATATGAGCTTGTTTGGATTAAAAATCAATTGGATGTAAGAAATTGAGTTGCAAGCCATTAAAACTGAATGAAATGGCTTATGAATTGGTTGAAAACAGTTGAATTAGCTTTAAATTATATAAATCGCTTGTGGAAAGCGTTTTGGAGCTTGGTGATTATGATACATGTGTTTAGCTATTGAATATAAGTGAAATACTAATAGATTTTCTATATATGGCACTTACATATTTAAACTGAGTAAGTATAAGTACCTGAAGGCCGTCTGGCTGGATTTGGATGGCGCTAATTGCTTAAATAATAAGCCGTTTGCATAAAAATAAAGGTACGCCTACGCAATAAAAATAGAAAATATGAACTGTTTTTGCAATTTTCGACCATGTAGGTCGATGTATACATATTTATATCTTTTGTCAAATTGCAAAAGCTCCTCCACACAAAGGAGACTCTCCCAAAATTTTCCAAAAAATTTAGGAGTTAGAAAATTTTTGGGAGGAACTTTGTTAACGACAAAACGATTTCAAATTGGTAATTAAAGTAAATTATGTTTGCACAAAAAATGGACAAACACCTCAAAGTCGTATGATTTAGTTGATTTTATGTTGTTCTTAGCGGTTTGGGTGATTTATGCAAATATATAAAAAACAGGGGCGAAACTGTAAAAGACACGCAGATTTATAGTGGTTCGGCCAGAACGTGCCTACGTCCACTTTATATGTTATTCTCTTTTTTTTTCAGATTACAAGTACAAAGCTTTGTATACAAGTATATGAAAGTTGTTTGAAAGTTCCTTCAGTGCTTGAGCTCTCAAACTTGTCTGTCATTGTTGTACCCCTGCCCCTATATTTATAGAGTGAGGCTGGGGGCAGAGGTCCTGGATGTATATAGTTGCTGGTGGGCCTGGGCTGAAGAAATCTGGCCTGGCACATCTGGTTCGACGGAGCTTGGTTCGGCGAAGCTTGGTGGAGCATGGAAGTGGAGTTTGGTTCGGCCATGCAAGGAGGGAGGTATCTGGTTCGGCATGTAGGGGAGACGAGCTGTTGGACCTGTAGATGTTGGTCCGGTAGTGGAGGTTGGTTCGGTGATGTAGGTTGGTTTTGGACCGGTGATACGTGGTCCGGTGAGGGATGGATGGTCCGGTCCGGTGTGGATTTGGACCGGTGAAGGCGAGGTAATGGAGTTTGGCTCGGCAGGGAAGTTGGTCCGGTGCCTAATGCTTCAGTACCGAATGGTCTGGTTCGGCTTTGAGGTGGGGAGGCTTGGCTTCTCCTTTTCCTTTTGGACCGGTGGCGGTAGAAACGCCCCCAACACTTGCCCCCCAAAGTGGGGTATATGCCAGCGTATGCCACGCTTTGTTTATCTTCAGATAGAATAGTTACATCTGGTCCTAGGTACCATACCGTTCGGTCTGGTTATCTTGCGCTCGCCTACAAATAGGTGCGTTAGGCCTTCGTAATTCTCTACCGAGTGTGATAGCCGAATCCACTGAGTGCCGAATCAAACTTGACTATTCCGTATAGCCGAATCAGCCGAGTACCGAATCATAGTTAATTGCCGAACCAGGTGAGCCTGCTCTTGCCGAATCAATTATACTGCTGAAGCCTTTTGACTACCGAACCAGGTAATCGCCGGATGACTTTAATGCTTTTGAACAACCGAATTTTATTGAGAACGTAAGTGCCGAATGGCTCTTAGCCTAGATCTGCCGAATGGCTCTGGTGATGATTACCGAATGAACCTTATGTTGTAGATGCCGAATGAACCTGCGTTTTAAGTGCCGAATGGACTCTCGCATTGCTTTACCGAATGAACTTTTATATTTGGACCTTGAGTGAAACCCTAGACTTATATATGATGGCTCGCTTTATACACTTGTTTACTTATATCTCTATACTCCTTGTTTTAATAATATACTCTTGCATATGTGTTTGCAGATAAATGTCTCACAAGGTTGAAACCCGATTAGAAAAGAAAAAATCTACGGACAGAAGCGAGTCTTCCGTCGTGCCCCCTGCCCAGCCAGGACCGGAACGTCGTGGACCTACCCCGAGGTCGCTAGTAGACGGGTATGGTCCCCAAGCGCTTCTGAACTCTCCTCCTGATTGCTTTCCGAGCTCTCTCAGAGAGGAGAAACTTGACGTTATCTTCCGCTCCTTCGGGATTGATAGAGCATGCATGCTGTTGCCGGGGGAAGGAGTGATGCCGTATGACCCCCCCCCCCCCCCCCGAAGGCTACTTTGCTTACAGCAGATATCATTGCATGTGTGGTGCTATCCCGCCTCTCAACTCTTGGATAGTTAGTTTTATCACATATCTGAAGGTGGCTCCATTCCAGTTTCAGCCTAACTCCTACGTCATTCTGGTGATTCTTTTTGTCATCTTTCAGAGGAAATATAGGCGTCCCCCTTCCAACCGGGAGATCCGGTATCTGTACAACTTGAGAGGCTATAAGAAGGGGTCTCCATATATCAGCTTGGAAGTGGCCATGCCCTTCAAGCCTGTTCTGGATTTGTACTCGAAGTTCAATATGTTCAAAAAAGAATGGTTTTTCATTAAGGATGACTCTGTTTCTTTCCGCCTTTTCACTTCCGGCTGTAAGTTGAACTTCATTTATATTTTCCTCGTCCTGATCGCAATGCTTCTTCTTATATGCTTTTATTTCTTGCTAGCAACATGTGGCTTTACGGTCATGGAGAATGATTCCTTGGCGCGGATGGCTGCTGAAATAAAGGTCATTTCGGGAAGGGCCAGGTCAGCTTTTTACCTGATCAGGAATGCCACTCTCCTGGAGTATAACCTGATTCTGCCACGTCAATCTGTGGTTAAACAGAGAGATACAGCCGAGGAGAGGGCTGCTAAAGCTAAGGATGGGGCTACTGCGAAGAGTAGCAAGAGGAGACCTTTCTCGGTACCTCCAGTCGTTGGGGGAAAGAAGCTTAAGAAGTCTGATGGACCCTCTCCCAGCACATGTCCAGACATTCCGGAGGAGGAAGGTGGAGAGGAGGAAAGAGGCGAGGAGGAGAGCGGAGGAGATGGAGAAGGTGAAGGACATGGTGGTAGTGGTGCCGGGGCTTTGTCTTCTGAGCAGGCAGGGGAGATCCAGGAGTGGATGGACGATGCCTTCCACCAGGCTTTTGAGGGGTTGGAGGAAGGATCAGCCTCGGTGGAGAAGGCAAAGGAGGTTGACAAGGCTGGGGCTGGTGCCGATTGATTCTCTAAGAGTTCTTCAGCTACGGCGACTCCAACGATTCAAGGTGAACTTTTGACTTCTGCAGACTCCATTTACGATAGGGACTTAGGAATATTTTATGGTTCGCTTTCGTCCTGGAATGAGATTCAGGACTTATTGCAGTATCCTACTCCTCCACAGGGTTTGTATAATAGATGTGCCTTCTTACTCTCTTTATCTTAACATATTTCTTGAATTGTGGATCATTGTGTGTTCGTAACACTTGGCTTTTATTCCAGAAGCAGGTAAGGTGACCAAGTCATCAGATATCCGGCACCGCCTCGAACAGTATAAGCTACTCAAAGCTTCTGCCAAACCAAAGCCGCCAACCAGCCATCCTAGGATGAAGTTAGATATCGCCCTCTTCTTGGAGTTATTGAAGAAGATATGCAAAGGAGGAAGAGGGGCCGATCTTCGTTTGATCCTTCACTTGGCCCTCAGCCTCCAGTCCAGCCCATCCATGATATTACTGAAGAGGATACTGAGTTTATGCCTTCCCCCCATCCGTCCGAAAATCCAACCGTCACTCCGATAGACCGTCCTGGTTTGGATCGCAACCCATTTGCCGGCCACCCTGATTTGGACCCGAGTTTTCAGGATATCTCTTTTGATGAGGTCACGGGTGAGCATCTTCTTCCCCGCAATCCCATGGTACGGGTGCTTGACGAGGCTAAGTCGTTAGACCTCGATTTGCTTACTACTCGGATTGTTACCATGGGGAATGAGGCCAAGGCAACCATCGATCGGGTGGCTGAGGAAACCAAGAGGCTAATGGAGCATCACGCTCGACTGGCCAGGGCTGGGGAGGAAATCGGAAGTGCTAACATCCGGTTGCGGCTACAGGTTTCTGATCAGGCCAAACAGCTTGCCGATCAGGCTATCCAGATATCCCAGCACGAGGCGGCCTCCCGACGACTAAAGAAAACCATGGAGGAGGCTAGCAAGGCTGAGTTGCGAAAGATGGAGGTCGCCTGCAAGGAGCGGATTGACATAGTTATTGCTACGGTGGACGAGGTTTGGAGGGCGGATCTCGAGCAGGTAGAGGAGTTATCTGAGAGGCTTGAGGCCGCAGAGCTTGCTCAGGCCAGGCTAAAGGAAGAGATGGAGGAAATGAGGAGGACTCTCCAGGCTGACCGCTTGAGATATCGATCGGAGAGGGATGTTGCCGTTGCTAAGTTGTTGTCCTCCAAGGCCCGGGTGAGGGAGTTTGAGGAGAATGAGGGGATGATGGATGAGATGTTGCAGGATATGTACTTCCGTACCTGGAAGCAGGGTAATCTATCCTGGATGGATGACTATCCCCAGATCATGGCTAGGATATATCTTCGGGCTTTGGAGGAGGCCAAGGCCGATGCGGATAAGGAAGGTGGAGTGGCATTCAGGATGGATATGGTTACCGCCCAGTTCTCAAAGGAGGAGAAGATAGCGGTGAAGGAGGGGATGCGGCTACTTGCTGCGGAGGAAGCCGGTGTGCAGTTGGGGGACGAGGACCAAGAAGCGGGTGTTGGTGAGTTTTCCCTTTTGTTTCCCTTTTCTCTTTAGGCTTTCATAACCTGATCGTTTACTGTTTATTTAATGGATTCCTCTTTTGAATTGGACAGGTGGGACTTCTGATAAGCATGCTGGGAGCTCCGACCCTGCGGCTAAGTAGCCTTGGAGAGTTGGTAGGATGAGGGTGAGGTGCGGACGCAGCTGGTTCCTTGTCCGGATTCGGTCACCTTTTGATTTCCTTTTATCGCTGTTTATGTTAGTCCAAAACATTGATGTGACTGTAATAATATTGTTTATGATGAATGACTTTATGTAATTTCATAACATAAGCTGATTCCTTTATGTTGGAATGTTATCGCTATTTTGTTGTGCTGTGTTAGTGATGTAACTATGCATGTTACTAGTGGCTTGACTGTGCCTGATGCCAAGTTTTTTGCTTAAAGTATAATTTTTCACTTTGCAACGTAAATGTGATGTGTGAATATGACCTGCAGCTATGCATTAATGTATAAAAGTAGAAGGTACCGCCCTTCATGTTTCGGCTGTGGACGGCAACTTCGTGCGCCCTGTAAGACTAAGCACGGAATGCTGTTGTGTGTCTCGCCATCCGATTGTAAGTTTCTATTCCCATTAGCGAGCGTTCCCTATTTCATGTCCTGTACTTTCAAGCACCGTTACGGAGAATAGGAGAAAAGTTTTAAATAAAATGGAAATATAGGAAAAGTAAAACTTCCAGTCACGGAAGGCCGTCGATGTGCTTAAGTTCGTGGCAAACGGGTTTTGTTGCCACTTTCCCTAGCTGTGGGTCTTGGAGACATTTGTCACCCATCTTACGCCTCTACGGGGAGTTTTCTTTTTTACCACAGCCGCACTTAAGACACATCGGAGCCGATCGCGCACAGTAACTACCCGGGCCATTATGGCCCATAATCGCGGGTATTATTCGATTTACTGTGGTCGGCTAGCGTGGGGGCCGATCGTCAACTGTGAACTGCCCCTGGCTGGCCACACCTTATGTTGGGGCTTATGATCGGTTCACAGTTGCCGGCAAGCCGAATCGCTGTAATCAGCTGCCATGTCATAATCGACATTCTCCGTGGCTTATACTCGGCTTATTACAGTCGGCTTTAAGGGCCGAGGCAAACAATGAGTTAACTCGTGGTAGAGGGATACCGGAGCAAAGTGTCTCATTGGCGAGGGCATAGGATCGTAGCGTACCTGTTAGATTTTGTCCAGGTGGAGTTGTGTTGTGAAGCTCTGAATTGAAATGTCATCTGCAAAGGATTTTGTTCAACAGCAAAGGATAAAGCTTAACAAGTAGCCAAGATACAAAGGAACAATTTAACAAGAGCCAAGTTTTTTAAAGTGGTTCGGCACGAAAATGCCTACGTCCACTGAGTCTCTTTGTTAATTCACTTCATATGGGCAGTACAAGTTAAGAAAAGTATCGACGGAGGTGTCGGATGTTCCATGCCCTCTGGAACACCTCCCCGTCCACTGTTGACAAAATATAAGCTTCGTTGTGGAGAACTTTATGAATTACATATGGTCCGTCCCAGATGGGGTCCAGCGCCCAGGGGCGCGGAAAGATTCGCGAGGACAAGATCTCCTTCTTGTAAGCTGCGATGCTTGACTTTGGAGTTGTATAGTGCTACCACTTTTTGTTTATGAGCTGCTACTTTGAGTGCTGCGTCATTTCTTCTCTCCTCAATCAGATCCAAAGACATGAGGAGGAGTTCTTCATTTTCTTCTGGGTTGTAGTGGATCCTACGGTGGGAAGGCACAATAGTCTCAACTGGGAGCATTGCCTCCGATCCGTATGCCAAAGAGAAAGGAGTATGCCCTGTTGATGTTCTGAAAGAAGTGCGGTAGGCCCATAGTGTTGTGGGAACTTCGTCCACCCAAGCGCATTTTGACTTTTCAAGCTTCTTCTTGATTAGAGTTTTGAGAATCTTTTTGACAGCTTCGACTTGTCCATTTGCCTGGGGATAAGCTACGGATGAGAAGCCCTTATGAATTCCGTGCTCCTGGCACCAGTCGGCAAATTCCTCGCTGTCAAATTGAAACCCGTTGTCTGATATGATTCTGAGTGGAACCCCGTACCTGCACAGAACATTTTTGATCAAGAAGTTGATAACTTTAGTTGAAGATATTTTATTCAGAGGCTTCGCTTCCACCCATTTGGTGAAATAGTCAACTGCCACTATAGCATGTCTGGCCCCGCCTCGGCCCATCGGCAGTTCGCCAATTAAATCAATTCCCCATATTGCGAAGGGCTAAGGGCTGGTCATCTGAGTAATTTCATTGGTTGGTAGTCGAGGAATCTTAGCAAATTTCTGACATCTGTCGCATCTTCTGACGAAGTCTAAGGCATCTTTGTTTAAAGTGGGCCAGAAATACCCATATCGGAGTATCTTTTTTGCTAGGGTCTGCCCTCCGGTGTGGTCTCCACAACTTCCCTGATGGATATTAGATAGAATTTCCTTGGATTCTCTTCCAGCAACGCACCACAACAAGGGGTTAGAGAAGCCGCGCCGATAGAGGATGCCCTCTTGCATTGTGTAGCGGGAAGCTTTCCTTAGAATTTTCTTAATTTCATTTCGCCCGTCGGGTAGGGTGCCGTTTTGTAAGTATTCTCGGATAGGGGTCATCCATGTTTCTTCTTCGGTTGCAGCTATCAGATTTACTTGCTCGAAACTTGGTGCCAGCTGTTTTGAGATGGTTAATGCTCCGAAAATAGTGATGTTCTTCATGCTAGCTTGTTTTGCTAGTTCGTCGGCCTCTTGATTCTCTTCTCAGGGAATGTGTTTGATTAAATGGTGATCTAATTGATTAAGCAGTAGCCTGGTCTTCTTTAGATACGCTGTGAGTCGTTCTCCTCGAGTCTGGAATTCTCCCAGTATTTGATTTACAATAAGTTGAGAATCACTATGGAGACATAAAGAACTGACTCCAATTTCCAGTGCAAGTTCTAACCGGCTATCACTGCTTCGTATTCTGCATCATTGTTGGTGGCAGCGAATTCCAATCATAGGGCATAGTGCAGCTTCTTTCCCCTGGGGGTGATTATCACAACACCTGCCCCCAAGCCTTGTTCGTTCGATGCTCCATCTACAAATAGATTCCACTTGATATCTTCTGCTATTTCAGATTGGTCCTTACCTTCGCTAGTAGTGAATTCGGCAATGAAATCAGCTATGGCTTGCCCCTTGATAGCGGTGCGAGGATGGTAAGTGATGTCATATTGACTTAGTTCGATGCACCACTTAAGTAATCGCCCAGAAGTGTCGGGGCGATGGAGCACTTGCCTTAGCGGTTGATCGGTTAAAACACTGATGGAATGAGACTGGAAATAGTGTCGCAGTTTTCGCGACGTGATAAGCAAACAGTATTCTAGCTTTTCAAGTTTAGGGTATCTGACTTCTGCCCCTGTGAATCTCTTGCTTACAAAGTATACGGGCCGTTGCGTGCGGTTGTCTTCTCTCACCAGCGCGGCACTTAGGGCATGTGGTGACACAGCAAGGTATAGGTATAGTTCCTCGCCTTCATTTGGAGTTGAAAGTACCGGTGGTCTCTGGGGGTGTCCGATTAAGTTACGGAAGGCTGTCGAGCACTCATCAGTCCATTCGAACTTTCCTTTGTCTTTCTCTAGAGCTTCGAAGAAAGGGATGCATTTGTCGGTTGCTTTAGAGATGAACCTACTCAGGGCGGCCACTTTCCCGTTTAGGCTTTGCATCTCTCTTCGAGTAGATGGTGTCTTGATATCTTGTAAAGCTCGGACTTGTTTGGGGTTTGCTTCAATCCCCCTGGCATGAACGATGAATCCCAAGAACTTTCCTAATGATACTCCGAAGGAGCACTTTAGAGGGTTCAGCTTCATTCCGTATTGGCGAAGTACTTGAAACATCTCGTCCAGGTGGTTTATATGGTCGTTGGCTTTCCTTGATTTTACCAGCATGTCATCCACATAAACTTCCATAGTTCGTCCTATCAGTTCCGCAAACATCTTGTTGACGAGGCGCTGATAAGTAGCTCTGGCGTTTTTAAGTCCAAATGGCATTACCTTGTAGCAGTACAATCCTCGGTCAGTGATGAAGCTAGTGTGGTCTTGATCGGGGGCGTGCATAGGGATCTGGTTATATCCTGAGTATGCGTCCATAAAGGATAAGAGTTCGTGTCCGGCAGTGCTGTCCACGAGTTGGTCGATTCGTGGGAGTGGGAAGCAGTCTTTCGGGCAAGCGTCATTTACGTTGGAGAAACCGATGCATGTTCGCCACTTCCCATTAGCTTTCTTTACCAGTACCGGGTTGGCGATCCATTCTGGGTAGATGGCTTCACGTATGAAGTCATTGGCAAGTAAGTTCTTTACTTCTGTCTCGAGGGCTGCTGATCGTTCTGCCCCCATACTTCTCTTCTTTTGCTTTACCGGTACCTTGGTAGGATCGATGTTTAAGGCGTGGCTTGCTATGTCCGGGGAGATTCCAGTCATATCAGCGTGCGTCCATGCAAACACATCCATGTTGTGGCGAAGAAAATCAATGAGTTGATTCTTTAATTCTCCTTTTAACTGGATCCGACTCTCAGCAGTTTACTTGGGTCGCGTTTGTCTACAGATACGAATTCCATAGCCTCTGCAGGCTCGGCGGTGGCCTCCTCCTCTTTGTCCTTGGGGTCTAATTCATTGAAAGGATCACTGGTATAACGAAGAGGAGGGGCTTTCTTTAGTTTCTATGCTTCCAAGCTTTTCATGCAGAGAATAGTCTCTGCATTTTTCCCTTTATCTCTCCTGCGATTATTGCGAAGTTCGGTTACATAGCAGTCCCGAGCGGCGTCTTGATCCCCTTCTACTTCTCCCACTCCATTATCCGTTAGGAACTTCATCTTCAGGCACCATGGGGCAAGGACAATTTGGAAGTCGGACAAGGCTGGTCTTCCTAAAAAGGCATTGTAGGCCGAGTGGTTGTCTATTAGCACGAATGTTTGTTTCCGAACAGCGGAGCGGGAATGACTTCCCAATTCAACAAAGAGATCCAATTGTCCGAGGGGCATCTTTGCTTCTCCAGTGAAACCGTGTAGCGGTTTGTTGCAGGGAGACACGTCCTTCATTGACAGCTTCATTTTGTCGAAAGCATGCTTGAACAGAATATTCACTGAGCTTCCAGTGTCTACTAGGATTCGAAAAACTTCAGCTGGGCCGAACGAGGCAGAGATGACCATAGGATCCATGTGAGTGTATTGCCTTCCTTCTAGGTCGCGCCCACTGAATGTGATGTCATTATTTTCCTTCCGCTTAGGGTGGCGTTCTTCCATAACGGAATTGACGCAGTCTCCCTCGCTTCTGAGCGAGTTTCCATATCTTTCCATTTCTGCCCAGCTTTTGTCGGAAATGTGTGGTCCCCCAGATATTGTATGAACCACTATCTTCTCTTGGCTGGAACAGCTGGTGTTGCGGTTTCTTCCGCCTGTTTCTGGGTGGAGCTACCCTGGGTTTTCCTTGGCGGGAGCTGGAGTCCTATCCTGGCCCTTTACGTAGCGTTCCGTCCTCTTTCTCCTGATGTGTTCTTCAATTAGGTCTTGGAGATGGCGGCATTCATTGGTATCGTGCCCATGAGACTCGTGGAAACGGCAGAATTTTCCGGATTGGATTGCACGATCTGACTCTTTCTTGTACGGGGAGCGCTTGTACGTAAGTTCGTCCTGGGTGGCCAGGAAGATGTTCTCGACTGTTTCATTCAATGGAGTGTAAGCGTCAAATCTCGGCCCTGGTCGGTACAAGCGCTTTTCTCCCTTCTTTCCCCCTGCATTGTCTCTGGAGTTGTTTCTCTGAATGTCCTTCGCTGCGGTGGGGGCGTTTCCATGAGCCGTCTTAGCCTGTGGTCATGTCTGCCTTTCAGTGGCGGCCTCTTCGAGTCTCATGTACTTCCCAGCTTCATGGAAGAAATCGGGCAAGGTAGCTGGTTTTTCATTAGTTAGTCTTCTAGCAAACTTGGTATCTGGGTGCACACCACTACAGAGGGCCATTAGGGTGAGTTTCTCATCGGCGTCTTGGACTGCGGCCGCTGCGGCGTTGAACCGGGTTAGATATTGTTGCAGTGTCTCTCCGGATTTCTGTTTGACAGTAGATAGAGAATAAGCATCCTTGGGTTGTTCCACATGAATGCGGAACTGGCTAATGAACTTTTCTTTCAACATCTCCCATGAGCTGATAGATCCTTGGGGTAGATGGCAGAACCAGGAGGTAGCTAGGTCTGCTAGGAATAGCGGAAAGCATTTACACAACACTCCTTCCATTGCTCCGCTCATGAGTATATGCTGTGTGTATCTCTACAAGTGTACAACGGGGTCGGAAGTTCCCTTGTACGGTTCCATCGTCGGTATTTTCCATTCTCGAGGGGTGATGGCGGTTTCGATGTCGCGGGTGAAAGGGCTGGTTACCCTAACGCCTATCCCTCGATCCCTTTGCTCCCGTCGGACGCATTTCCTGAATAATCGCGCCATTCTTTCATCAGAATTTGGAGCGGACAAAAATGAGCTTGATTCTTCCCTGCGGGATCGATCTCGTCCAAATGACCTGTAGGGATGGTATAGTCTATCACTTCTGACGTTATCCAGTGGCTGTCTTTGGCTGCTCGGATGCATGCTAGGACCAGCTATAGTTGACCCCTTCCTTGAACTTCCCCTGTGGGGTTCTGTTTCGAGCATTTCCATGGGGTCAACTTCGGGCTGGA
Source organism: Allium cepa (assembly GCA_030765085.1). Taxonomy (NCBI): domain Eukaryota; kingdom Viridiplantae; phylum Streptophyta; class Magnoliopsida; order Asparagales; family Amaryllidaceae; genus Allium; species Allium cepa. The sequence goes on from CM060928.1 coordinate 598,012,820, forward strand.
TTCTAGCTCGGCTCCGTTCAGCGGGGTTTCTATGATTAGGCGGCATGAATGGCTCAGCTACATCCGACCCTCGCCTGGTGCCTCCCCCATTGGGTTCGGTTCCAAGCGCTTCCTCGAGTCGGAGTTTGGGCTGAGTCCGGGCGTGGCCCCTATCATTGTTGTTCCTGTTGATAGCTTCTTCGAAGAGGGAAGACCTTTGTTGTCTCCGAGATCCTTCAGATTGAGACTCACCCCATGATTCAGTGTTGCGGTTGGATTCTTTAGCATCCCTTAAGCGTGACATGAGTTGGTCCACCAAAGCTTCTTGTTGGGATGTGAAGAGGTTAGTTACTTCAGCCACAACTCTGTTTAGATCTGCCCTAGTAATTACTGCTGGTTGTTCTGTGGCAGGGGCTGTCGGGTTTGTCTGATCCTCGTTCGGTACTGCTGTTGGAATGGGATGATTCTCTTGATCTATGATTACTGGATCCGGAATGCTGCTAGTTGCGATGTTCTTTCCCTTTCTCTGCCTGGAAGTCATGTTGTCCAGGCACCAAGCGATGCTGTTAGGAAGAGGGCTGAGTGAGGGAAGCTGGAGCTTCGAGTTCCAACTTCTCAGTGAAAGCACCAAAAATGTTTGCACAAAAAATGGACAAACACCTCAAAGTCATATGATTTAGTTGATTTTATGTTGTTCTTAGCGGTTTGGGTAATTTATGCAAATATATAAAAAAACAGGGGCTAAACAATAAAAGACACGCAGATTTATAGTTGTTCGGCCAGAACGTGCCTACGTCCACTTTATATGTTATTCTCTCTTTTCTTTCAGATTACAAGTACAAAGCTTTGTATACAAGTATATGAAAGTTGTTTGAAAGTTCCTTCCGTGCTTGAGCTCTCAAACTTGTCTGCCATTGTTGTACCCCTACCCCTCTATTTATAGAGTGAGGCTGGGGGCAGGGGTCCTGGATGTATATGGCTGCTGGTGGGCTTGGGCTGAAGAAATCTGGCCTGGCACATCTGGTTCGGCGGAGCTTGGTTCGGCGAAGCTCGGTGGAGCATGGAAGTGGAGTTTGGTTCGGCTATGCAAGGAGGGAGGTATCTGGTTCGGCATGTAGGGGAGACGAGCTGTTGGACCGGTAGATGTTGGTCCGGTAGTGGAGGTTGGTTCGGTGATGTGGGTTGGTTTTGGACCGGTGATACGTGGTCCGGTGAGGGATGGATGGTCCGGTCCGTTGTGGATTTAGACCGGTGAAGGCGAGGTAATGGAGTTTGGCTCGGCAGGGAAGTTGGTCTGGTACCTAATGCTTCGGTACCGAATGGTCTGGTTCGGCTTTGAGGTGGGGAGGCTTGGCTTCTCCTTTTCCTTTTGGACCGGTGGCGGTAGAAACGCCCCCAACAAATTAGTAAATAAAACTAATACGAATCAATTATAAATGAAAGATACAATTTAATATTCATAATTGAAGACAAATCGAAATCATATGGAAATGGAAAACCTAATTTGAAATAGATATGAAACCTATGTAAGGAAATGCACAAATTGATTTGAAATATTACGATAGGATATTATTGCTAGGTAAGATATGCAGGTAGTAAAAGGGAAAGGAAATGGTTTGTGAGTTCAGAAGATAAATTTGAATTGCCTGACTAAAAGGTATGTATTATAATTTCTGTATGAAATTTGATTGGGTTTTTTATTCTAGCCACTTGGCTTTCTGTTTTCTTTTTGGAATTTGGGAGCCCGTAGAAGCCTTTTGTAGTAGTACCGAGCTAGCCGTGCAAAGGAGACGCCGGCAAAAATTTTTGGAAATTTAGGGAGTTAGAAATTTTTTGGGAAGTTGTGATAATTTAAATTTGAATTTTTAATTAGATTTGAATAAGTGAAGTAAAATAAAGTTGTTGGAAACTGTAGAAGGTTTTGGGAAGTTGGTTGATGTGATAGTGGGATTTCAATAAAAGATAGTTGGTAGGATGTTGATAAAACTATTGGTTTTGGGGAAAGGAAAACGGGTATTGGTCCATTCTTTCTAATTAGTAATTTCGAGGACAAAATTCATTTAAGAGGGGAGGAATGTGACGACCCGGAATTTTTAACAATTTAAATTGGGATAGTTAATTGATTTTAAATATTTAAAAGTTGATTTTTAACTTGAATTAAAATATCATTATTATTTAGAAATTAAGTTGTTGAATTTAATAATTGAAATTTGGTAAATTGTTGAATCCGAAATTTCAAAGCCTGTTTAAAATAACTTGAAGGCTTATAAAATTTATAATGATGATACTGAAGATAATAGGTTGGTTGAAACTTAATTTAAAGGTGATGTGTTCAATTTTAATAATATATCGTTTAAATTGAATTTAAAAATAGCCTTCCGAGACACAGTCTCGGAATTCGACAAAACCAGTTCCATTGGATCCGTAATAGTAAGTTATTATCGGATTTCAATTTTCGTAGCGTTTGGATTTACCGTTTGCTCGTACGGGTGAGAAACGCGTTGAAATTAAAATCGATAATTTAATATTTTAAATCGATTTATAAAGCAAACTTCCAAATACAATTAAACTAGCTTTCGAAACTTGTTCCATTTCGTTCGGAATAGCAGTATAACATTAGGAATGCTTAACGGCATGCATCAATTAGGATTTGGGATTGTGCGTTATGCAACCAATATATTCTGATTATAATAATAATAAAAATAAAAATAATAATAGATTAAATTAAAGGGTCAAACTCGGCCTATCTTGTACCGAAAGCTTATTGAACCAGCTTATGCCCTAATCAAAAAATCGATCGCAAGAAATAATAATCAAAATCACGCTCGAGGCGGACAATATTGGGCATGATGATATCGATGAGCAAAGGATGGCAGGTGACTAGGGTTGCGTGCGATTTCCGAGCGAGGGGAGGATGATGCGATTTGGGGTCGTGAGTGCATGCATTTTAGGTAGCAGCGGCAGAAGTCGTGATCGTTGGCATTGCGACTGGAGCAGGTGGCGTGAAGGGTATCGCGACGAGATGAGGAGTGTCGACGATGACGATGGTAAAGGTGCGTGCTTTTGGTTGTCGACGGTTAATGATGCAGAGGTAGACGAAGAGCCTAGCTTGGGTGGTGGCCAGTTATTCCTAACAGTGGAGAGCAAGATTTAAAGGCGAGGCTTTGCTGTCTCGAAGCTTAGAGATCCAATTTAAGTGTTGGAGTCTTCGATGGCAGTTGGATAGTAGCATGCGGAAGATAAAGGGTTAAGGTTTAAATCTGAAGGAAACAAATCGAGACCGGATTTGGAATGGGTTGCAAACAGCAAAGTAAAAGGTGAGTAAATCTCACTCTGTTGGATTTCTATTTATATTTAAATGGTTAAATTTAAATATTGGTTGATTGATTGAGTTGATTGAATGTGTGCTGAAGATCTGGTGACTTTGGTTTTAGTTGGTTCTCGAGTTGATTGTTGTTTGGCTCGAAGCATTTGGGTTTAAAATGGTTTTAAACTTAAATCGTAAATAAGAAAATGGTTCAGTTTAAAATCAATAAAGTTTTAATGAATTGGTGACTCATTAAATAGGTAGGATAATTTAAATGAATAATTAATTAATTTAATTAATTAATGATTTGGGTTAATTAATTGTAGTTTAAATTAATTAGAAGGATCATTGGGTGGTTTAATAAATAATTACGTAATGCAATTAATAAAATATAATTACTTTGTGTACTTAATCGAGAGATAAATTAAGATAATTAATTGAGGAGAATTAATTTATTTAATTAAGAAATGATTAGTATTGTGGTTATAATTAATATAACTAATTTAGATTAAGGTAAATTGAAATATAATTGGAAATCAATAATTTATATAATTAATGATGTAATTAAAGATTTGTTTAGTTAAGGTTAATAAATCCATAATATGTGACTATGAGAAATTAAGTAATATAAGAAATTAAGGATTAATGTAATTGATATAGTTAATTAAATTATGAAATAATTAAAATTACGGTATTGATTTTGTGTTAAGAATAATTAATATCGTGAAATTAATTAAAAATAATTACTTGAATGTAATTGAAAGATAATTATTCCAGGGTGATTAATTAAGATGAATGGATAGAAAAGGGTTGATTAATTAATTGTTTTGGAATTAATTAACGAAGGAATCTAAGTGATTGAGGTTTGAAATTCAATTAGAATCAATTGATTTGATTTGTATGTGATTATGCTTTGCTTCTGAATGATTGAATGGTATTGGATGATTTGAAGGAGTTGATAACTCCGATATGAAATGTTGCGTATCTGATTTGGATAACTTGGGATAGGATGATATGAGGTTCGAAGAGACCGGCGTCGGGTATTGGGTAAATACCCGAAACCACTTCGAGTGTTATAGATTGATATGTAAATCTATATGCTGGAGTAAGTGAATTGGACGAATTGGACTATTTTAAAATCTAAATCTTTGGTATTTAGAAACTTATATGTGGAATAAGTGTTGTCTATAATAAAATGTGGCTTTGTGAATTGATATAAGTTGCCCGGGTTTTATTTGAGTTGTATACTTTGTATTCCATGTTATTTGGGTTTACTCACGCTGGTTTCCAGCCTGACCCGGGTGTTACTTTGGTGTAATGCTCGGGTTAGACCGAGTATTACAGATTTTCAGGTAAGGACGTTCTGGAGCTCAGGAGGCGAGCTGGATGACAGGAACGTGTAGAGTATTTCTGCTATATTATAATATTGTAAATCCAAGACATGTTGATTTGTATATGTCCAGCGTTCAATATTTGTGTAACTCTGATGTATTTAAATGCAATTGACAGATATAGTATCCTTCTGTAAACAATTATTATTTATTATTATATTTTATCCGCTGCGAATGTGAGATGTTGGTGTTTTCTGATTTTTTTCCTTCTTCTTCTTCCATCTCTTTCTTTTTTTTCATAACTATCTGGAATTTTCGGGAACGAAAATTTCGGGTCGTTACAATTATATTCTGACTTTGAGATTGATTTGGTGGCGACTTTTGATTTTTTTATATTTGGACATATGGCTCTAGGTGGGCACACTATGCATTACCACCTGTCCGGATAGAAATTGGTATACCTACCCTGGCATTGCCTAGTTGTCCCGTGTCGCCTACCTTATGTGCCTTGTACTAGTTTGGTTTTCTCCCATAGCCCGTAGAGTATCCTCTGGTGGCTTCCCGATCAGGGGGACCATGATACTAGATAGACTACTGGGACAATTACGTGTTAAGGGCTATCTGGGTAACTCCTTAATGCTATATAAAAGTAAGTTTATTTACTATAGGCATTATTATAATAGCGAAATATTATTACATAGTAGATAGTTTAACGGATCCTTAGGAGATGTGAGTCCCGAGCATCTTTTAAGTTACTACACGCACGTTGGACATTGGATAGGAGATGCAAACCTTGTAAACATCTACGACGCCGTTCCACTCATATTTTACCATTGATTTAACTTACATAAGATCTTTTGCATCTGAATCTAGTGTTTTGTCTTTTCAATTCGCTCGGGTCAGCTTGAGCATTTCAGGATTTGAAGTCCCTATTGCTAGAGGATGAAGAAGAAGATTGTATTATTATTATTTATTATATTTCACATCATTCATATTATTCTGCTGCATTATTTATTATTCTCTGGTTGTGTAACTCTGATATTTGTTGTATATGTATAATCAAATGTTTTGTAAAACGGCTTCATGAACTGTTATGTAATTATTACATTTTGTCATTCCACGGCGAGATTCTATTTTGTTTTATTTCTTTCTCTTCTTTTCTTATTCACCCTAATAACAATCCGCTCTTTTGTATGGTTTGAGTATAACGTGTGTGGTTTATCGTCGATTTAAAGCGTATAAAAAGGCGGGGTGTTATACAGGGTTTCGTCGCCATCATGGAAAAAATCCATGTAATTGTAGGCATCAGCACCCTTGAATTTCGCTGCCAAACGAAACTTCACCACTCCTACATAGATCGCAGACTACATCAGTCGAGTCACAATGTAGCCAATAGGCACTCACTGCCACCCGAATTTCGTATGTCTTCATAGATCGCAGTCTACGGAAGTTACGTTGCCATCACGAACAAAATCAAATGTAGACCATTGGCTCTGACGGCCACACGACTTCCGCTATGGTCCGTATTAGATCGCAGGGACATCGAGCTACACTGTCGTCACAGCATAACTCAAATGTCTCTGTAGGCATCAGCGTCCTCGACTTTCGCTACCCACACACACAATCCTCAGGAACTTCAGTTTTTCCTTACTTCCTTTCATGATCAAATTTAGATCCTCCCCTTAGGGCTCAAGGCAGAACCACCCTGTGGATCCCTTATGAAGTTCATTTCATGGGAGCGCCTTTTTCCCCAGAATCAATCTTGAAACATTTTATACTATACACTTATAGTATCTTTCAAATCATACACTTTATAATTCGCAGAAATCCCCTTTACACAAGATCGATATCTCAAATCGATAGTTCCAAACTTGGCTTTCCAAATTCCTAAAGTTGATTATTTCCGAAAATCAAAAGCCTTTCCATAACACATAGGTTCCAAAACCTTTTTCTAAAATCATTCTCATAAAATCACATATATATATATATATATATATATATATATATATAATCTTGAAAAATCTTTGGATCACTTCATACTTATATAAATTCCCTTTTTATACTTCAAATCTTTTCAAAAATCTTTACTTTTGGCTATAGATTCAACGAAGGGAGTTTATTATATGTAATAAATATATATAACTTTATTTATACCAAATTAAATATTCAAGATTGATTTCTTTATAAAGTTATTTACCACATTAATTACTCTTCAAAAAGTGAATTTTAATCATATAACTATCCAACTTCTACTTTTATTCACATATAATTCTTAAAATAAACTTTTCTTTTCACAAATCATCTTTACATTCTTCTTAAAATCTATTACATTTAAGCACGTACGATGTACATATACCATCCGTACGCTATATCAAATCTGATCGCTCACTCGATTACATAATTTCACTTCCGAACTAGTATCGTCCACCCGACTTCCTAGTGCGGATTCAGATCTGGTTTCTTGATAAGAAACCGTCATTCTCCTTGCGTAACCATAACTATGATAGAGAATTTCCTAAATCAAACAAAAATCCGTATCCAGGGTTCACCGTCGAAAATCGAGTGAAAAATCCCAACTCAGATCGATATACTATCTCAAAATTCTGTGCTCGAATCCGTATCAAATCACTTTGTGAATAGAATAATATATGTACATCCTATGTATTTACCTTCATTGATTATCAGCTAAATTAATTTTCTTTTCATTCAACTTAATTTTGATTATATTCACTAATTCACACTCGCCTCAATTTCTATTTTGGTTATCACTTCAATTCTAAACAGTTTGCACTCTTACCAACTTTTATTTAGAAAATAGCTCGAAAAGTTTAAATAGACAAGTAGTTGTAAAATAGTCATTAGTTGTAAATGGATGCAAAATAGTTAAGTAGTTATAAAATAGTTGTAAAGTAGTTAAATAGTTGTAGAATAGTTAGATATTTGCAAAAATAGTTGTAAAACAGAAATTAGTTTGCAAAACAGATGTAAAATAGTAATTAGTTTCAAAACAGTTGTAAAATAAGTAAGATAGTTTAGGTTTAGAAGAAAGGATACACAGTAAATAGCTAGGAAAAATAAATTTAAAAAGTTTATATTAAAACAATTTATTTGAAAATAGTTTTAGAGCCAAGCTGGTTCAATTACCCAACCTCCATTTCCAAACAATTTCCCATCTCACCAAATTGATTCAATTCCAATTCAATTTGAATTAACTTCAATTCCATCCCAAATTCAATCAATTTTCATTTGAGTTTTAAACTTATTGAACTTCAATCTCTTATTCAATTAATTTAATTCAAATTTTCCATTTGAATTTATCTCTATTCTAATCTCAACGTTAATCCATCTCGAATTACATAGATTCGAGTTAAATTTTTAAATGTTGATTTAATCCCTTAAATCGAATTAACCTTTACTTTTAAATTAACAATTTAAATCTTTAAACCATTAAATTCTGAGTCCAAATTTCAAAAATTCATTTTAAATTACCTTTACTTAACTTATTTCAAACTTCAAGTAGGAGTTCAAAGCCTTTTTAAACAATTTAATTTTCAGAATCCAATTTATTACCCAGTTCTTAACAATTTAAGTTTGCAAGTTTATTTTTAAGATTTAAATCTTAAGTTCAAAGTGATTACATTCCTAAAATTTTAATTTTATTTCTAAAAATCAAATTTATTTAATTAATTTCAAATTAAAGTTTTATTTCCATTTTATCTCAGTAATGGATACATATATTATCTCAATCCACTTCTTAATTTATTAAAATAATCCAATTCACAGTTCCATAAATTACTAATAACAACAGGATGATATCAGGTTAAGTTAAGGTAAATAAACATCCAAATTATGTAAACATCCATCAATAACATCCATTACCAATTTCCTGATCTCAAACTTGTTTTGAGATCACACATAATTCCCATTTCAAATCAACCCATTTAACTTCCTAAGTTAATTCTCAATTTCATCTTGAAATTTCCAATTCAGGTTGTTCGTTCTAAACTTATTTAACTTCCCTAAGTTAAATTCAATTTATTTAATGCAGTCAACTTTATTCAATTTGAATTCTCCATTTCAAATTTTAAACTTCTAATCCATAACCTTTTCCATTTATAAGTTCAAAAACTTATCACTTTCAAAATTCAACACCTAGTGTTTACTTCTAATCAACTTTGATCTTATGTATATCCCACATATATACATATTTATTTCATTTGCACTTCAAGACATACTTTAGATTTTAAACTAATCTTGGTTTTTAATTTCAAAACAAATTCCCTTTTAAATTTTAAAATAACTCTTGTTTTAAAATAAAATTCCTATATTTTAAAATGTTATTCATATTATCTTTTAATACTTTGAAACAAATCCAATTTTTTGGACTTAGATTTAAAACTTCACAATTTAAATCTTTTTAAATTTACAAGTCATACTTATTTAAATTTTGCTATCTTAAAACATTCATTTTGCTTTATCATTAGAAAACAAACATCCCATTATTAGACACCATGCCCATTTTATGATAATAACCAAGATTATCATATCTGAAAATGAATTCACTATATATTATTTTTAAATTTGTTGGAAAAATAAAAATTAGGTAACTTAACTCTGCATTCTGAAAACACTTCTACAAATTCCAGGATTTATTTCCTGGTTTGAATCTATTTCAAGCTTATCTTATTCATTTAGTTTATATTACCTAATTTCAGTACATATATTTCCACTTAAATTCTTATGATTTAATTCAATTTCTACAACCAACAACCAATTATCTTAGAAAAGTTATAGCTTTATATATATCAAAATATAAGCTTATGTAAAAATCATTTTTAAAACCATTTTTAAAATCATTATATAAAAAGATAAAAAGTACCGCTCTCATATATACATATACACTTAACTCATTCTATGGTACTATTGACCCTTATCCTTAATGGGTAAACCCACCAAAGCCAAGGTTCTCGCTCAGCCTTCTACTTTGATACCAAAATGTAACAACCCGAAATTTTCGATCTCGATACTTCGACACTAATACGTTCACTATAGAAGTATCGAGCAATCGTACGCCGGAAATCCTAGATTGTTAGGGTTGAGAAGAAAAAAGGTAGAAGAAGAACAGAAAACATAATACAGAATCACATTCGCAGCGGATCAAAATATAGTATCAAATATATTAGCATTTACATAAAGAAAAGCTGTAATTGTCAATTTACATTCAATACATCAGAGCACAGCCATTCATACATAAACTGGACAGTTGTACAACTTGTCCCTGAATACAAGCAGAACAAAATCTAATACACAATGGAATATACTCCATACGTTCCTGCCCTTCAGCTCGCCTTCTGAGCTCCAAAACGTTCTAACTTGAAAATCTATAGTAATCGGTCTGACCCGAGCATTACATCAAAGTAACACCCGGGTCAGGCTGGAAACCAGCGTGAGTAAACCCATAAAACTTGAAATACTAAGTTTTAAAACATAACTGAAACCCAGGGTAACTCGTACCTTACTATGAGTTTTTAAATTGTTATAGTCACTCACTTATTAACAGACAATATTTAAGAACTGTTACTCAATTAAATGGCCATGTTACTACTTTATTTAATTTCAGCCTATTTGATTCTAAACTCAAACCTTTAAAAAATCAAAGTGGTTTCGAGTATTTATTGTTACCCGACCCTGGCCTCTTTGAATCCAATGTCCTCTTATTTCAAGTTGTTTAAGTGAAAACAATTCAATTCTTTAAGTAGGTGTCAGTTTACACAACATTTCATCACAGATAGATAACTTACATTATAACTGTTCAACTAGGCGTTGCATATCACAAAGCATCACACATTAATCAATTCAATCATTCAATACAATTTAATCATCGGTAAGCAAGACCAATTAATCCTATAATTATAATTAATTTAATTAACTCAAATTAAATAATCACTTAAGAATTAATCACCTAACCCTGCTTAATTAATCATTAACTAGTTACAAACCATTTGAATTAATTAATCATTCTTTAATTTCTTTACAAATTTATTAATTAATTTTTAAATACTGATTAGTTATCCTTTAATTATTAATTAAAAAATCCTTAATCAAAAATTAATTAACCCTAATTATTAATTAAAAATCCAAAACTATTAATTAAGTCTTAATTACAAAGTAATCTCTAATCACTAATTAATTAATCCTAATTACAAATTAATTAATTTCTAATTAATTAATTTATTATCCTTAATTACAAATTAATTAATTATAAATTAATTAATCCTTAATTATTAGTTAGTTAATTAATTAATTACTCTTTAATTTCTTCCTTAGTTCGATTTAATCTGTAATTACCAAAGACCTTAATTAACTTTAAGACAAACCATTTATCTTTATTACTTTCTTAATTATCGTTAACATATAAATTTAAAACATTTTAGCTTTTAATTAACTACTTAATTTTGTCGTTTAAATTTATTTTAAAACTAGTGCGTGGCCCGTGCTACGCACACGGGCAGTGTTGGTATTTCCTTGTAATTGTAGGTTCAATTGGATGTAGTCCAATTGTATGTTAAAGCAGTATGTAGAGGTCATGTGTAGTACTATTTCTTAACCCCTTCAGCTTTATGTACAGTCTTGAGGTAGTTGGAAAATGTTGTGAGAAAATAAAATAGTGTTAAAATTTTGTAGTATGGACATAACCAAAGTGCAGAATAGTGTATCTGCAGTTATTCATTTGCAGGAAGGCAGTGTTGTAATCAAAAAGGGAAAACCTTATTTAGGAAAATCAACCTATCTTCTTTGGATTCAATTTATTTAGTCTAAATCTTTTTATGTGTAGTTGTTAATTGATTAAGGTATAATTTGTTATGCCTTGTTTTGTTGGTAATTAAATTATGAATTTGTATTTTGTATTTTGGTGTGAAATAGTGGTTGGAGAGCAAGGGACGTGGAATGCGTTAAAGAGAGATTTTTTTAGTGCTGAAAAAGTGGGGATTAATAAAATTTCGTTTTTAAAAACTCGTTATTTGTCCTCTCATCTCCCCTTTATTCTCACAGTGCCGCTTTGTTATACCATGCTGTATGTTTTGATAAGTGAAAAAATATGTACAAATAAGTTGGGCCTTTAGTTGTTTAGTCTTTGGGTTTGCAGAAAATATATTAGCTACAAGTTTGTGGAAAATTAATGGTTGGCAAACACAATGTGGTGAAAAACGTGTTTGGTTTTGAAAATAACTAAGTTTACGTTTGTAACCGAGTGAAGATGGATAACTATACATTGTGTAAATGAGAGTGAAAATCAGAGAAGGCGTTGAAGAAATTTAAAATGAAGTGTTATCATTTATTGGTGCGTTGAAACCCAACCAAGACGCACCGTCAATCAAAGGCAGTAGAGAATATGACGACCATTGTTTTTCAAGTGTGATTAAAGTAAAGAGCTGAATGTTATCAATAATAAATACGCCGACCTTTGTCAGTGTACATTTCATTTTTGGCCAAAAAAATTCCAAATGAAGTCCACGTTGCGTAATATATAATTGTGATAAAAACCACCTAAAATGATAGGTGGATATAGAAAGTGACGCATAAAATTGAAACTATATTATATACCTTACAATGATGAATTCAGTAGTAAATTTGGTAAATTGTCAATTTGGAATGAAAAAGTTTTGAAGTAGTTGAGGTGATAGTGAACATTTTTCTTCCCTTCGAAAAGCATTGATGTACCTGCACCGATAGACTTAAGTAAATGGATGGCAATCATAAGACATAATATTGAATATTAAAGTAAGTGGAAAGGATGTGATTTGAGCATATAATTAATTGATGTGAAAAGCTATGTGGGATAGTATTATGTAAACAATCTTCAACCAACAGTTGACTATACTCTTTCTGTAGCTGTTGGTATTAAGCAGTGCTCCCAAATCATCGGTAATTGGTTGTACAGAATGTTGTTGAAGTCTAAAATCAGTCAAACTGATTAGTGGTAGTTAATTAGGACTGGTTACTTTTTTCCTCCAGGTTTTTGTTTAATCAAACTTCTTTTGTTTGGTGGTCACCTGGTCTTATACTGTTGTGGATGATTAAGAGCTTTCAGTAGGGGAGTAAAAAAAAGAGTGGACTATCCACGGTCCATAATTTTAAAGTGAAAGTAGAGTAAGATAGCCTGGGTGATGTTAGTTTCTATTATTGCATGCCCTTTAAATTTACTTCTCTTTCATGGTCATTACTGCCACTTAGGCGTTAAATTAAACATCAATGTGGGCTAATACCTATAATTTGCAAGCATTACATAATTTAAAAGAGAAATACTTGAACCTAAAATATTTACAAATAGATGCGTCTAAGATATTACATTATGTGTAAAAATAAATAGGTTAACCTAAAACAACGTGGGTGTATAAGTACTCGTATGCATAATGCATAGAAAACCATGACTAATTTCAAAGATGAGTTTCAGAATGGACTTGTCTCATCTTCGGTCTGTTTCAGAAGAATTGGCATGATCATACATATAATTTATTTTGAATCACATGAATTGTTTGGCTTCTATAATGTAGGTTGAAAACATGCTCTATTTGTTCTACTAACTTTTGATTTACAGACTGTAAAGTAAAAATCATAGGCCTCATTAAAATCATCGGCCTCATTCTGCGCAGTACTTGTAACTTCTGCATGACTATCAGCACCTATTATGTTAGAATGTGATTATCATTTTACATTCATATTTTATGCTAATGCAAGACTCCACATACTCATGCTCATACGTCATGAGTGCTAATGTCATGGTCAGTTCACTTACAATCATCAGATTCACCGTCTCATTAGTTTCTATCATTGCTCCATCTTTTGGTTTTCCCATCAGGAATTTTGAAATTTTGTTCTTGCCCCTCACAAACTGTTATGAAATTGTAAATCCAAAATTGATTCTTGTCATTTTTGTGCTTATGGTGAGTTAATATAACGAAACAGCAAAGGGCCATCATTAGTTTTCTTATTATTAGAATTCAATTTATTATTCACAAATTTTAAACCTATTAGCGTTTAATCATTTTACATAATCAACAATGCAGTTATTACAGAAACAAATTCTGTTCCAATTTTTATTTGAAAGTTTTACCTAAAAAAACAAAACTTGTTCGACAATACCAAACCCAAGTGTAAACTCATAAAGTAATACTACTATAAGCATCAACTGTGCATTCAACTACCATATAAAAGTACTAAAATACTTTAATTGTAATTTAAAATATACTGATACAAAATTTCTTTATTCAGGTAATACTAATAGAACACAATTTGTGCACAACTACACATTACTCCAATACATACTTATACCATTTAGAAAAGAAAATAAACTTAAGAGCTTATGTACCACTACGTGTGTGTGCATGATTACATAACTTCAACCAAGGGAAGTAAAAATCTAACAATGCCTTCGTAAAGTCATTAAACTCATTCCATTCACGATTCTGTTGGAGATAATGGCACACAATTTATGATCTATAAACTTAAGAGAGCATGAACAAAATAATAAAAGGTAGCATTCACAAAAAGGAATTATAGTTAAAGAAACAAAGTTTTTTGGACATGCTTGTGTATTTGAAAAATTAATCAAGCATATTTATTGTATACCTTAAATAACATATATACAGTTTACAATGTTTGCACGATAAATGCACAAAGTAGGTTCGATAAAAATGGAAAAACCAATATTATAACGTATGCACAAAGCAGATATTATTGCGTTGCATAAATACCCCATGTATGAAAAGGGAAATATTGGAAGGCAAAACATGGCATTAAATTTAATCATTGTTACATATACCGACTGAACAAAAGTTTAACATAATGCTAAAGAGAAGTTTCATACCTTCCATACTGAACCAAGACCTCTATGTAATAGAACTACAACACCAATCATTATATGAAGTGCTAAGAAATTTATATGAATCAAACGTCCATGCTCTGAAAATGTAAGCACCATAATTAAGAATGTTTGAAAAACCAGTTTGATTGAAAGTAGAAAAAATGTTCAACCAAAGTATTTTTGTCAGGCTTAATGACTTGATGACCAATTCGACAACAAATTATTTTTATTTAAAAATGTGTTAAAAGTTTTACTGGAAAAAATAGTCTTATTGCCTAATTAATTCAAATTAATTTACATTATCCTAATTGACATTAATTTGGACATGTGTGTGTGTGTGTTTATATATATAAGAAATTAAATTCAAGTAGGCAAAATGTGAATTCTAGCAAGGTTTGTTGAAAATAAATTACAACGATTGTCTAAAACATCCCTCCATACTTAACTTGACAATTACGAAAAACTACTGATCCAAGTGTTATGAGTTTGGAAAGCTACACCATCCCTCCTAATTGAGTCGCCCCTACTGTTTGGATTATCCGACACCCAATAGAGTTAGTATTGTTGAAAATTTCTGCCTCTGCCAACATTCAGTCAGCAATAAATTGTAAATCAACAAATTCAATTGTTAATGTGGAAAAATACCACAAACTTGAAACTCAATACGTGGCGTATAAAACATAGATCCATATTATCACCTATTTCCCACGCAGTGCCCCTTTTTCATTGACCCACATCTTCCGCATACTCTAGTAAACAACACAAAATGCTACGTTGATTTGATTGATCGTTAAACTTTTCATGGATTGGGATTTAATTTTATGTTTTCATATCAATAACGATGGACGAGTTTTGATAGAAGAAAGGGCTTTGAAGGGATGTAATTGTAGTTGTGCTCTATGTGTATGTGTGAGTTGGGGAAATACAACCGCACATTTATAAGTAACAGTCCTATGTGTCGAAAATGGCCAAATTAATCCTGAATGAAAAATTCTGATTTAGTTGTTAACGTGGGTATTTTGGTCAATGCTATAAAGGCTTTTCTTTGACCATTTAACATGGGTATTTTATTACAAAATGATATGATTACCACCATTCAATTTAAGTTATGCGGCTGTAATATTGTACAAGAGTTATCTTTACAAAATATGCAGACTCTATCATATCTTAAATTCCATATTTATTCTCCTAAAATTTTAAATAAAAATTTAGTTTTATTATTGAATTCATTGTTTAATTCTTAAAGATCTAATGAAATCAAATTTAACTAATTTGAATTTTCTAAAGCGTGGACAATTTAAAAACTAAATGTTTTAAATAGGGCATTTTTGAGACTTGAAATTTAAATTGTTCAAAGTGTATTCTTAACCTTCACATCAAAGATTTTATATATTTTTATACTGTAATATTCATTTTAATATAGTATAATTTTACTTAATTTTTTTCAGAAGATAATTCAATACTCATGACTTTTATCCCAATTGTTGTTCCATTTAACAATTAGGAATCCTTTTCTTCTTATATAAGAGGAAATATTTTGTAAGGTAACCACATTAACAGTTGGAGTTAATAGTATTGACATAACAATTTCTGTTATATAATTCATGTTTTCTTAACCTAGCTGTATAGGCAATAGTAGTGTAGAAGAACAATCCTTACAGGTAGTATCTGTACAATTTTTTCTATGTAAAATTTTGAAAACCGTTTATTGAACAAATTAACAATACAATATTTTAAAAAATATATATGAGGTGTCACACATTCACGGAGTCCACTTAATCAGTTTAATACGAAGGTACATTAATAAGTTAGTATGTTAAAACACATATCAACCCTTATGTTTAAATAACTGACCATACTACTCATAATTAAATAATATATATGAACACAAATAAGCATGAATAGAGAACTGAAAGTGCTAACCTTTTCCCTTCTATTTTGAAACCATACATACACTTGCCTTGTCATCAGCTTCAATTTTGAGGCCGGTTCTTTCTTTTTATCCTAAATTCAGTTTAGTGTTAGTTATCACCAAAAAAATATAAGCTTGTAACTGAAGTCTATGTTCTGCGTTCATACTTGTATGTGTGTACGTGTCCAAAAGGAATTGGGCTCGGTTTGAAGCTTTCTTCAAGTAGACTGCTCTGTCCTTTGGAGAGCTGAAGCTTCTTCCTCCTCCTATGTGTGCTTGCTTTATCTTCACTGTATGACATCTCCGTCTTCATTACTGCCAGCTGAGAGAGCTGCTTCTTCTACCTCAGTAGCTGGTTTGTTCATGTCAAAAAATTTCACTGTCATTTCGGCCATTAATGATTCCTTTTGCCTTTTGTTATAAGCAAAAAACAGCAGAAAGGGACTGTTAATTTGTTTATACCTAGAAGGGAGTAACAAATATATCAATATTACATAGAGTTAAAACCGACTATAGTTCTAGTATTGGAAGGTTCTCAATATAATCACATAGGGTCAAGCAACCAAGTCCACCATGTTTAATAGGATGCGTGTAACTATTCATCACTCAAATATTAATTTTTAGGAAGTAAATATCAAGGTTTGTTATCACTGGGTGGTTACTAAAACCAAATAGTTATTTCAAAGTTTAAGAAATTGGATAATTAATTCAGTGAAATTTAATTACACATACATAATTATTTGTACAAAATCGAATGTACGTTATATCAAGTATCAAAGTTCATTAATACTGACCAAACCTATTAGTCTATTAACTTACTTTCTTCTTCTCCTTCTTTATTAAATTAATCTACCAAATTAACCTATAAATCTATTAAATTGTCATATATTATTTTTTCTATTAAAAGACAAAAATATATAGATCACATACATTAAATTAGATACAAAAAAAATGACAAAATTAATTTGTAAAGCAATTATATCAAAATTTTACCGTAAGTAGCATTACAAATTTTCTTTCTTAACTTCAAATAGCCCCACATTAAGATTTCTACAAGTTTTGTTAAATCCTTCTTAATTCTTTCCAACTATTTATCTTTGAATCCTAATATATAAAGTAATTACGTAATTTCAAAATTTAACATATTTAAAAAAAATCAATTAGATAATTTTTGTTAATTCATCTAATAAATCATTACAAAATGCCAGTTTGAATATACGATATCCATATTAACAATGATAGTATCGATGCACGTCCGATGGACATATGGATAGGAAACTGTGTTTAAAATTGGAAATAGTATTTAATTGAACAGTTCCTATCTTATATTGGACTTTTTCTTTAATGCTGAATCATTTTAGCGTAGATATTTTCCTATATTATTAGATGGTTTAGTCAGGTACACATATATGTATAAATGGTTTTAAAGTAAAGCAAATGAAATTTTCGGCAACCATTATATTTACAATAAATTATGGTGTACGTAATATATTTCAAACATGAAATATAGTGTATGTGAACTATTCTGCAAGTTTTGATGTAGTGTCTGCAAGGATAGTTGCTGAAGTTCTACCAATTTGATCGTTGGGTTGGTTTACTTTAATAATAGTTGCATCATTTGAATGCAAAGCTATAGCAGATGACGATATTTTCTAACGTTTGTGATCATATGAACTTCATATAATTTTTTTTTGATTTCCCATAATAATAATCAATTGTTCAAAATCAGTTCATTTGTCACATACACTCAAATCATTGATCAATTGGCTTGCATGTATGGTATATGTTTATGTTGAAAT
This sequence comes from Allium cepa, assembly GCA_030765085.1. Classification (NCBI taxonomy): domain Eukaryota; kingdom Viridiplantae; phylum Streptophyta; class Magnoliopsida; order Asparagales; family Amaryllidaceae; genus Allium; species Allium cepa. The sequence continues at coordinate 598,031,013 of CM060928.1, forward strand.
AATGAAAATTTGGTGGTTCTATTAACCAAACACGTGAATATTTTTTGGAAAAATGGTACTAAACTCAAAAAAATGCATCTAATCATTCTTTACATTAAAATAATTGTACAATACTTATCAATCATTTCATCGAATAGTCTGAGTGAAAAATCTGAAGTATACAATTATACATTAAGGGTGCAAGTCTTCGTAAAAAAAAAATATTGCAATACGCACAAAAGTAAACGGTAAGACATGGTGGCATAAAAGAAGACTCGATTAAAATCGTGCACCTATTCACTACGTACAAAATGGGTCTTTGAAAAGTTTGCTATGTATAACTCAGCGTATGTTATACATTATACATTTTATATAAAAATTCAAGTAGAATTTTTTCTAGCTTTTGTAGATATTTAGAAAGTTGATATCTATAGGAGATTAATTATATTAATAATTAAAATAAACATTATTTTGATGTATTATCACCGACCTTAACATCAACAATTTTCAAGACAGATACAAAAAATTTCTACTATTGTTTCCTTTAAATATTAAAAATTATCAGAAGATTAATTAAATTAGTTATCCGATAATGCATCTTTGTACTGGAGTATTATTAGAATTAGAAAGCCTGATAATTACCATGACATAGGCAGCATAGTAAGCAGGAAATCAAGTGTTAAAATTTTAAGATCTTCCACTCTTTTAAAGGTCCTTATAGTGCAACCTAATGAGACAATGCACGGATACTAAAAATGCATTTTACTGAATTTATGTTTTTAGTTGATGGAATAATAAAGCACATACAATTACTAAGAATCCACAAATCATGTGAGGAATACCATTGTTCTTATTTCCCTAAACTAAAGGAATGTCTAAAAACGCTGACACTTTGGTCATTGGAGCCAAGCATACAGACAATTAGTTCCATGGCTCGAACAAAAACCGGTACAACACCTTTTCAAAGTGCTAGAACTCCATCACTGATAGAAATACAAAAAGGGGTCAAATTTAGGACTATATAGTCAGTCATGAACATATTATTATTATTATTCTATGGCTTAGGATTGAAAATGGATTAGTTAACAGAATTATTTGATCACAAAAATTCCCAATTTACAAACTATATCCACAGTTATAGAACAAAAGAACATTCATGTATAGGAAGCATCAACAATCATCGATGTACAAAAGTGGGAAAATAAATAGAAAACATAAAGTAAGAAATCGCCTAAGTGAATTGATGAAAGAGTGTGCAGTCGGCGAATCCAGTGAATTATCATGGTAGGGAAAAGGTTTTAATCTGCCATCAACATTGCAGGAAAACACTTAACATGTGAAAGGTAAATCAAATTATATTAAAAATTAAAATAACAAATCAAATAGGTATAAATAACATACCTGAAAATTAGTAGTGACATATATAAAGTAAATTCCAAGATCCGGCAGGGAAATCGCACATGGAGAACACCGAAAGTTGTCTGGGTTATATAATGAAGATTGTTGTTATGAGAAAAAAAAGTAGAAGCTTGGGGAAGGAAATTAATGAATTGGAGAGGAAATAATATTTTTTTGGTGCGGTTCTAGGTTTAAGGAATTACCGAAGAAAAATGAAGAAGACAGTGAGTAACTGTTCCACGTTTATTGCTTTTTTCACTTTGGCGATTTGAAGTCAGATTAGTTCACACGTGGCGATTGGCCAGATGTGTGGTTTCTCCTTTCCAATATAAGTAATAGATAATTTATTCAAAGCATTAACTAACCCACAATTTAGATAAACAACTGTTTTTTTTTAAATATAGTTCAAAACTTGTTTTATTTTAAGAAAAACAAAACTGCCGCATCCCTTACCCAAGACAAACTTGAGTCAAACTCAAGCCAGTTTCTGATTTTCCCGAGCCAACCCCCGAGTCTTCCCTTTTCTTTCTTTTTAACTTAATTTCGTTTAAATTTTAAAACTGATGTAACACACACGAACACACCTCCGACCCCTTGCTCGAGCCAACGATTCAATCTGTCTTGTTCGACTTCGAGCCACATCCTTCTCCTCTAATACAAATACACCCTACACACTAGTGATACCTGTGCACCGGCACACCAACCCAATCGCCTTCGATCATCGCTCCGACCATCAACATGTCGGTGAGGATCCACTCGAACTATACGACAACCCCGAACCACGAGCCTCTTCGTAAATCAAAATCAAACACATCAAACTCAACCTGGAACAGAACCAATCACCAGAATACCACCCCATGCCTTCACCTCTGACCACAGGTCACCATGCCTTAGTGTCTAGAGCCTCGCCACCCTCACACACGTCGATCCCACCATATGCGATCAACTCCGGCACCTCAAAATTGATGAACTGGCCTCGCAAACCCAGTCGACAAAAACACTCCTAAAACCCTAGTACACCATCGCACTGCTACCACGGTGGTCTAAAATTCCACCGGGTATTTTTACCGAGATCTCCAACGCATCAGCTTCCTCCATCATCAAGAATAACACTACGCTTCGCCGGTCATCGAGAAATTAGTTGAAGTTCAAATTCCGTTCAACTCACGAATTCCAATGATTCCTAAGCTAAAAATCTTGATTTCAGCTTTAAAAATCACGATTTCCGATAACAAATAAGATTATGGAAATAAATCAAGGTGTTCGAATTTTTACATGCCTTTGAATTCTTACTGTATATTCAAATTTTCCAAAAAATTTAAACTAATAATACTTGGAATTATTTTTAAAGTTAAGATCCTATTGATTCAAACAATTTCTGTTTAAACATCAAATCCTAAAAAGGATTAAGAGATAAGGATTTGAATTTTAAAATTGTTAAAGCCTGTAAACTTTAAAACAAAGAAGAATATACATAATTACAAACATGCATACACTAAACCTTCACATATTCAAACATGATTTACATCCATAACTTCAAGGATTATCACGTACATCAAGATTTAAACCAGATTTCAGTTTTTAAAGCAGTAGTTTACTCACAGGTTTATGAAGAAACAGAGAAGCCTGGATTTGATTTTGATATGGAACTTGTTTTGAATCTTGATCTGCTTGTTAAATTGAGTTGAACTGCTTGATGTTTGAGATGATCTTTACTTTTCCCTTGAGTTGTATCTAGATCTTGATTTAACCGAGTTAAATTTTCTTGATTTAGTTTTTAGATTGGAAGGGGTTGTTGTATCTGGTTTGCGTTAATTCATTTTTGGTTTTAGTTTCTTAAATTTTGAATATTAACAAAGAAATGAGAAAATAAGGAGTATAGAGGGATATATGTACATAGCTTTGTATTTTTATTATTATTATATATATATATGCATTTGAGACATTTGTATTTTGCGTGCTACAATTAGCTTCCACTTGTTTAATGCACGTTGTAATCTTTTTACATTTGTCTTTTTTGCAAATTAACATTTTTATTAATATATATTTTTTATTTATCTATCATGTTTTTATTTCCTTATTTTATTTATATATACAAACCATTTTTATCCGTTTATAATTTTAAAAGAAAGCATATAAACCTTATTATCAATTGTATTTTAACTGAAGCTATTTTACATTTTAAATTAACAAATATTATCTTTAGTGTTTTAAAAGTATAAAAATTACCTTCAAATAGCCTTTGAATTTTTTTACATTGAATTCAAATCAATGCTTCCAAATCACACACACACACACACACACACATATATATATATATAGACACACACACACAATTTTACAGTTTCCATATATTCTACTTCCCATGGCATATATATACAAATATGTATATACACACTTAAAATTTTCAACATTATATAGTTTGCATAAATCTATATATATATATATATTAATTTACTATAAAATTTATCTTTTCCAAATATTTATAATTCCATCATTCATTATAGTTTCAAATCCATTTATATACATCCAGATATTTTTAATTATCAGAATTTTATTTGTTCAGCTTACAAATCAGTATTTGATAAGTTTCATCCTGTTAATTACCAATTAACAGATGTCTAAAAATCCGACTTATCAAAGGCAAGGTAAATGATGAGAAGGGAATGAGCACAACCTACAAGATAATATGAGAATGTTGTATTTTTTTTATATGAAATAGAGTGGTAGCACGAACAAGGGCAAGAAAGTGGAAGTATGAAACAACCAGAATAATGTAAGTTGAACGGTGAGAATAGTGGAGGTCAAATATCGATTTCTAGAAATATGAATAATTATTGGCTATTGGCTATTAGGTTTCTTACGGTGGATAATTGAAAGGACAGGAAACCAAAAGGCTCGAAATAGGTACTGATACGGCTAACCATTTTGTAGATTTCATAGCTACCGGACACCAAAACACACAAATGAATATACTATGGAGATCAGCAGGACGAGATGAACATAATGGTACACAGATATGAGTGGTAGGACCCACCTATCAAAACTCAAATTTTGCTGCAAAGCTGCTGCTAAAACGTAGAAAATAAGATAAACGGAGCTACAACATTCCAAATTCAACGAAACAAAATATAACGTCTCACTCAGAAAATGATTCACATTTTATTACGTAAAAATATTCATATTTTGAAAATATTTTATTTTCATCAAATTAAATGATTTTAATTAAATTTGAAAATTATATGACTGGACTAACTTTCATATTTTCAAATGAAAATCTGACACTTTCTATACTTCAATATACACATACCAAATATCAAATTCTCAATGCAAAAATCACATTATTTAATTTCGTGAAAAATTTAGTTAATTAGATTATTTAAAAATCGTTAAAATTTCTAGGTCGTTAAAGTTAGGGCTACCATGAGACACATGTGTGGAACAAAAAAATGAACGAGACGAAAGTAATGTGCAGGGGTTGATTTAAGTGGCATTAACAAGAGGCAAATATGGAGAAAACACCTCCTTCCTTTACTCATTCTTTATTTCCTTTTCAAAACAGTTCGGAACACCTAAACTACCCTTCTTTTGTACCTTATGCCACCATAGTTTGTGCCTGGATGGTCCTTCAAAAGTACCAAGCCCTTTTAAAAATATTGTTCCAAATCAGACATAAAGTTCCATGATATTATATATCGGTACGTACATAAATAACTTTTATATATGCATCCAATTATTACCATTAGCTTCTGAAACGAAATAAAAGTTTATTAATTAACATATCATAAATATTAATTAATTTACAATAATTATAAATTAATTAAATCGTGTGTTTTTTTGAATATTCATCTTTACATTTGTGTGCATTATATATGTAAATTCAATTAGCAATTAATATCGAACAATTTGAATATAAACATTCACATGTCACCTTAGCTAGTGGTGTGATAATTACCATATACACATCATTTTGGTTAAACTAATTTATTATTCAAAGCGATACACTATAGTGTCAATTGTTTACACCAATTCTCTTCATTAAAACTATATCGCTTTAGGGCTTATGAAATTTGATTTTGGTCAAACTTTCGGCATCATCCACACTCAACTTGGTTAGACCAAACAAAAGTTTCTAGGTTCAGTAATAATAACTATATAACGACCTGCTATTTTGAACCGTTCAAATCGACAATCATCCACACATGTCAGACTTGAATTCCTCAAAACAACAGATTGTTAATTTATATTTAGCAAAAATTAGAATATACAATAAATAAATCAATCATAGAATCACAGATACATAGTAATATAACAATAAGCAGCAGAAAAGATAAATAGTAGTTCGTGAAGCTACTATACAAACATCAAAGTCTAAAGCAAATACAATAGGAAATCCCAAGTAAAATATAGGAAATAACTGAAAATAACTGGAATGCTGAACAGATAACAAACAGATCTTCAAGAAAAGCTTCAAACTCCAAAGGTGAGTCTCAAATGTTGTGACACTCGGTCTGACCTGAGCATAAAGAAAAACACAAAATACTCGAGTCAGGTTTAACATTTTTATACAAGTAAATCAACTCAAGTGAAATTTCAACTAAAATACAATATAACATAAAGGATGTTTGGGATACCCATCCTTAAGGATCCGTTAAACTATCTACATACATAGTACAATACACCACATATATAATGTCTATAGTAAAGTAAAATATTAAAATAACGTTAAGGCTTTTCCCATATCCCCCTTAACACATTTATGTATATTACCGTAGTCTATACAGATACTGTAAGCCCGCCCAAACTGATGGGATACTCAGGGAGCACACCATAGCTACACTACAAAAAAGCTTGTAGAGGACGTGATAAGGCTTGTGACAAGGCACGTGAGGCAATGACCACAGTAGGATTCAACCGTTTTGCATTCCCAGACTTGTGGTAACGCATAGCAGCCAGTACTGCCCACCTCGAGACACATTCCCATAATCAAATGTGCACCAATCAAATCAAAAAGTAATAGAATGATATCGAAGAAGCAAGCTTGATCGGAGGTGCAACCTCACTTGGCCTGGTATAGCTCCTGTTCTAACCACATCAAACTAACTCGTGGGAGTCAAGGTTGCGTTAATACCTGATATAGATGTGCCAAACCATCCTACTTCATTTTGGAATCTCCACCACGTACACAGTTGTTAAATGGTTTTCGGTATTGGCAGAGAGTATGAAAATATCTGATCTCGGTCTCTTTAACAACCAAACGCTTGTTTCACACCGTGGTCATTTCATTTCAAATAGTTCATACTTTTTATACCAAAATATCATATCCGCTTCAATATCATATCGGTTTCAAAATCATTATTTACTTCCAAAATCATATCACTTTCAAATCATATTCACTTCCAAAATCATTATTCAATTTAAATCAAATTCATTTCTGAAATCATAACCACAAAATAGTTTAAATCACTATATCAAAATATTTGCATTTAAATTCATTAAACTTAAATTATAACAGTTCCAACTTGACCAATTTTAATATTGAAAGTAGTTATATATTAGAATCGCTATGAATTAAAATAGTTTGTATTCAAAAATAAGTTATAAATTAAAATAGTTTTTATATTAAAAATAGTTTATATAAATAAAAAATATTTTGTATAGATTAGTAGTATCAAATTAGAATTATTTCTTCCAATTTCACAAATCAAATCAAATCAACTTTAGTTATAAAATTCAATTTAAATCAGTCTCAGTTCATCAATTACAATTCAATTCAAATTCTCAGTAAAACATTTTTTTATTTATATCGATTTTAAATCCAGGTTTGAACTATAAATTTAAACCACTTCCAATTCAATAGGTTTGAAAGTTTAAATATTCAATAATTTACAATAACTCAATTTCTATAAATTTCATTTATATTCAAATTCAACTTTGATTTTATTTTAAATTTGAAAATATTCACTTAATCATTTTTATTTAAACATTTAAATAAAATCACAAATTACAAATTTAAATAAAATTTAAATATTCATTAAATCACCTTTAATCAAAATCCAGCTATCAAGTTATAAAAAATTCATATCTTTAAAATTTCAAAATTAATAAGTTCAAATCAATTCTTATTAAATACAATGATTAAACAAATCAAATTTCAAATCAATTTCAATTTATCTTTTTAAACTTAGTTTTTTAAAGTTATCTCAAATCTAATTTTAGAATATTAATATAAATTGAAATAAATATTTAAAAATATATTATATATATACTAACTAAATTTAAGTTTTATTAAATTAAATCTTATTATTAAAGTAAATGTAATTTAAATTTTATTTTATATAATTTAGAAATAATAAAGGTATAAGTAAAAATTTATAATCTACTTTTCAAAACTTAACTTATAATTTTAAATTTTCCAAAACATATACTTTAAAAATATAAATTTTATATATATATTAAAATAAAATCTTTATATTATAATTTAAAAATCAATATTTATTAAAACTCATATATTTCCTTTCAAAACATTGGAAATCATTTTTAAAAAATAGACCAATGGTGTTCGTATATAATTTTATATTTTATGATCAAGTGATACAGATGCTTATCATTTCAATCTGAAATTATTTAAATATTTACAAGTATATATCATTTTAACCCGTAATCCTAAAATTTCAAAATCGATGAATGTCGCTTGGGTTTATCATTTCAACCTATGACGATTTTCTCCTAATCTATAGGATCGTTTGGTATGTATTATTTCCACCCATAAAGAATTTCTAAACTAACAGGGAACTTGCAGTGTGAGAACAAATAAAACAATAAATGACGTATACATCAATTGTAGGAATATGTCATCACATTAACAATTTAAGTATAATATATACATAATAGGTTATGGTGTGATATGCCATAGGTAAACAATTGCAAATAGTGGTTGTCACGCCCCACCTCTATACTCAAGTGAGCCAAGGACACTATGGAGTAATGCCTTCAACTAGCATGAAGAATAAGGCTGTTGAGGAGCGACCATCCATGTAATTGCTTTGTGCGAGCACCGATTTGTCAGATAGTATAACATGCATTTCATTTCAAGAGGAGATCCGACATACTGATACAAACTCAAAGCTACTACACAGTGGCTATATGAGCTTCGGAAACAAATTTAGAAATAAGCATAACACAAATAAGTCACAGACATCCATATCACAAAGGCGGAAACAGATATGAATATAACACATAAAGGTGTACATCAGAGTAGTGGTCAAATAAGATCCACAATATCACAAAAGAATAGATACAAGTGCTTGACAAAGAATAAGTATACATCAAGGAGTCCCTAACTCGAATGTATAAAACAAAAACTACTAATCTAAATAGTTAGCCAAAAGTAAGATAATGTTCCCATATGAGGAGTCAAGCTGAAGCGCCTGTAACATCTCGGTCTGACCCGAGTATTATTTAATAAGAAAATAATAAACGGCTCAGTCTAGCTATAAATATCATATAAAATGAGATAGGATAAGGCATATGAATAAAACGTATGATAACAATAATGCCATGCCATGAAAAGTATACATTTAACAATAAAAATCATACAATATCTCAAGAAATCTCAAAACACTAAGAATAATGTCATATTCTTTATTTTATGAACTAAACCCCAAATATCGGCAAACATATCCTTGCCAATCACAATAAGAGGTGAAACACAAATTCTAGAAATCATCAACTAGAAATCGAGAAATCACAAAAGGGGGGAGGTCTATCAAAAAACTAGAGCATGAAAACTCACCAACACGTGTATCAAAAACGTAATGATATTCCATGGTTGCTAACCGTCAATTTTGAGTCGAAGCTCCACAAATGGCCCAAAGACCATGGGTTGCGACCCCATAAATTTTGAGCCAAAGCTCCATAGAAATGGGGCTTAGTCTCCCTCATAGACAAAGTGACATCGCACATTGCTAGTCTAAACCACCAAATGATCATCATCGATCATCAAGAAGTGTCGATCACACTAAGCTAGTAAATAAATGAGTTTAGCTTCATGACCCATAACCACTGGCTTGACTTAAATATTTATGAACAAATTGTAGATTTCCACTCGAAGATTGTCATAAGATTTTCAATCGAACAAGTCCAAAAATTAACCAATGAAGTGAATGCAAGCTTTTCATACCACTTTTTTTGCTATGTCGTTTAATGAGATTTCTCGAACGAATGAGGAAAAGGTTTGTATATACTAATAGGTTGGAAAATGGTTTATAAACAAGCTTTGTATTAAAAGTAGAGTTGAAATCATCATGGTGAAAGAGTTTTGATATTTACCACTAGTATAGAAACCTTTGCATTTCAAAGTGGCAAATCAAAAAAATGATTGTAAAAACAATCAATCACAAAAATTCACATTCGAAGAAGTGATCAAATCCATAGAAATCGATACCGAATCCATCAAGATGGATATACCCGAAAATCCTGAAGAAGTCATTAAAGTTGATAATAAATGATAACAACAAATCGGATCATGATGAATCGATAAAATTGGAAACCTAAGCAAAATAAGCAATTTGGGCTGAGGCAAGCAGATCAGTCGACTGGACCAGGTGGTTAGTCGGCTGACCCAATGCATGGAACTTTCATTTTCCAGGTCAGTCGACTGGACCATAAGGTCAGTCGACTAATACAGGTACAGAGCATTTTCTGTCCTCTGGTCCAGTCGACTGACCCCCTGGCCCAGTCGATTGAACCTGCTTCTGAAGCATATTCAGCCTAGCCCTTCAAAGGGCAAAAATCCAACAAATGACGATTGGACGAGCAATGGGCACTAAGGGTTTACGCCAATCGGCAACCCAGCCCTATAGGCTCCTCATGCACCACCAAAAACATGTTCAAACATCAAAGATAGGATTTTTAAAGATTTGACTTTAAAACACCAAAAATTGGAATATTCATAAAACTAATTCAATATAAAGCAAATGAACAAGAATAGATGTTAGGAATTCATACCTAACAACAAAGAAGATTATAGACATAGATGTGAGTTCAAAAACTCACCTTTGAACCCAAAAACAAAGAAGGAGAAGCTTTTAAAACAAAGGGAAGATCAACTACTCTTCAATTTCAAATCTAAAAGCTCCAATCTAAGATCATAAGCAAATATTCTCTAAGTTAGGTTATAGGAAATTTCTAAAATTAGAGTGAGATTGAGATGGAGAAGAAGAAGAGGACGCTTACCTAAGCTTCCCTTTGATTTTGGAGCTAGAACTTGGATTTGTAAAAGAAACTAGGGCTTTGGATTTTAGTTTCCAATCTCTTCCACCATTTTTACTGGAGCTTGAAGTGTTGGGAAAATAATAGAATGAATGAAGAGGAGAGGGGGTGGAGCTAGGGTCTTATGTTAGGTTATTGGGCTGAAACCCAAACCAAAGCCCTAAGTGAAAATGTGAAAATTCAGGCTAACTCCAAACATATTGATGTTTATACTTAAAAAGTTCGCAAATGACATTTTGAACTCGATGGAAGTGGTCTCGAGTTCTAATTCGACTGTTTGCAAAAATTAGCATTTCGGACTTAAATCCGACTTACGATGCTATGTTTAAATGAAATATTTAAATATACAATCGTAAAATATACGGGTGGTTACAAGACGTACCATATTTAAAAATTAAATAACCAACAATTCAAATTTAATAACATATTTCAAATGAATTTTCATGTGAATTAAATTTACTAAAATATAAGAATGTTATTCGTGAGCAATTGCTCACTTATCGAGGCTAGAGAAATTTGACAATACGACAAGCTACAAATTTATGAATCACGAACTCTATGACAAATCCAAAGCAAAGCAAAGCGATGCTGGCACGACCTTGAACTCGATGGATTCGATGAAACAAATATATATAGCGTTAATTTTTAATATCTAAAACTTAAAACACGTGATTAGAAATAAAAGATGTAAATATATTTATATATATATATTTGAAAATCAATATTAAATTTAAGACACAAATATATAAAAATAAAAAATTTATATATATATTTTTCAAAATCAAAATTTAATTTAAAGCACATATCAAAATGAAATCTTTATACATTATTTGTTAAAATCAATATCAATACGAAACCCATATTTCCATTGAAAATCACATTTCAAAACAAACAATTTAGAAGTTCAGATTTTGAGAACCAAAAATACAAGTAAGCATATATGTATAAGCTGCATACATACATACATACATACATACATACATACATATATATATATATATATCATACAAGTAACTTTCTCATAGTATAATATATAACAAACAAAGCAAGGCGGATTTAACTTCATAAATCAAAATATGTATAAAAACAATTAAGAAGACCAGGGTTGTCAATAAAACCCTAGATTATTTAAATTTCAATAAGTGAATTTAATGGCTTTCGTTCCCTCCCTATCCCCTCAAAACGTACTTTCTACCATCCCTCCAACTATTCATCCCATCTCTCTCCCCCCGACCCGCCTCCTTGTCAGCAACCTGTTCCCCCATTACCCCCGACTTCTCCCCTATGCCCACATCCATCTTCCCAGAAATCAAACCTATCCCCACTGTCCCCTCTTCCCAGTCGTCATCATCTGTTCAATGGAACTCTCTCTTCAAATACAAACCTCGTAACGCAGGTCAGCATTCACCCAATACAGAACCACTGGTATATGAAGGAGAAGCTTTGGTACCGCCAGAAATGGTTATAAAAGCAGGCAATGATGTTTGGAGAGAATACTTGGTAGGATTTTTTCTTGACAAACCTCTTTCGTACCTGACTGTAATAGCCCATCTTAAACGGGTTTGGAGATTAAAGGGATCAATTAAAGTAAAATCTGATGGATTTCTGTTCCTTTTCAATCTATCTTGTGATGAAGATAGAAGGAGAATAATTGCTTCAGACCCAATTATCATGAGGAAAAAATTATTCATAATTAAGCAATGGGATTCAAATGTTGGTAACAGCTGTAGCACGATAAGAACAGTGCCTGTCTGGATTAAGCTCTCCAATATTCCGCTATATGCCTGGTCTCATCTGGGGATTAATTGGCTTGCCTCGCGTATTGGTTCATTCATGTGTATGGATGAGCAAACGAAAAGGATGGATAGAATTGGATATGCAAAATGTATGGTAGAAATCTCTCCAACAGTTGATTTGTTGGATGAATTTGTTGTGAGGCTACTAGATGGCTCAGTGCAGTTTGTCAAAGTTGATTATTTGTGGAAGCCAGATATTTGCATTTACTGCAATGAATTTGGGCATAAAACTGAAAATTGTATGAAAATGAAAAGTAATTATGAAGACAATACAAGAACAAAGGAAGAAATAAGTAAGGAAATCAGAGCAAATGAAGTGGAGAAACAAAAAGTTACAACAGTCATGAATAAAAGGCAGGAGTGGAGAAAGGTTGAAAATAGAGGACTAAAAATGAGAAGAGATAGGGATGAAAATATGCAAAATGAAAACATCACTAAAAAGCAGGAAATTTGGAAGAGGAAACCATGAGTACAATGATGCATGAAACACATGCTTTCTCACAGGGAAAAAACAAACTAGCAAAAATAAAGAATGGAAACAAGAGAGTAAGCAATAGATTTAATGTTTTGATGGAGGATGAAGAGTGGAACCCATGCAGAGAAAGATGTAATAAAGAATCAAGCAAGGTGATAGGTGATGTAGAAGAGGTAGATGAGGAAGGAAAATTCATAGGCAACATGCAGTCAAATATTATGGAAAATGATGAACAAGTGCCAACAATAGTAATAATTCAAACTAGAACAAATGAAAAGGAAAGTAATAATGACAGGGGAACAACACCATCCAGTGGCTCTCTTGCACAAGACACAATGCACACTGAAAATCTTACAGTTGAAACTAACAAAAAAGCAGAAAAAGTGGAGGAAAATCAAATTCTGTTTGTCATAATCTGGAAGAGAATGAAAATAATAGTAGCTTAAATCCTATTTCTTTGCACGAAGAAACTCAGTTCACAGAAACACTGGAAATTGAAATATTCAACATGTGCAACTCTGTGCATAATGAAGATTTTGTGCACAATGCTAACTTTTACACGTTCACTGGTGCTCTGCCTGGATGGACCTCTCTGTCGTCATCACCAAAAGGCTCTCCATCAATTCCTTTGGAAGAATATAAGAGTGAAAAAAGTAAAAGCAGGAGGAAAAAAGACTTGGTTGACAATTTAACTGGTCAAAGGAGTTCTCTTTCAACAAGGAGCATGAAAAATATAATTCACCAACCATTGAAGTATACCAAATGATACAATCCTATGCAATATGGAATATAAGAGGAGCACATTCCTTAACCAAGCAAGATCAAGTCAAGTACCTCATCAACCATCATAAGTTAGTCCTTTTTGCTATTCTTGAAACTAAGTTGAATGAAGCTCAAAAATTAAAGCTGCTAGGCACATTAATCCTACCTGGTCCCTTAACCACAACTTAACTAATGCTCCTTATGGTCGAATCATGGTCATGCATGACCCCTCTATTTTACCTCTTTCCACAGTTTTATGTAATGACCAACTGATGCACTTCCATGCCAAACTTATTGATTCCTCCAAGTCCTTTTACCTAACTATAATTTATGCTCACAACTCCTCCAACTCTAGGCAAACTCTACTTGACTTTCTTCCTGCTTTCAGGCAGGATACCCACCCCTGGCTTGTCTTTGGGGATTTCAATTGTTGCCTTTCCCTGCTTGACAAACAAGGAGGCACTTCCCTTCTTCCTAAAGATATTATCCCTCTTAATAAGGCAACTGATGACTCAAGTTTGCTTCACATACCCACCACTGGTGCAAAATTCACCTGGAACAACAGGAGTCGATCTGGAGTTAGAACTTTTACCACCATTGATCACTCTTTTGCTAACCTCAAAGCCTTATCCTCTTGGCCAACTATGTCATCCTTTATCCCCCTCCCTGTCCTGTCTGACCATTCTCCAATCATTTTCTCCTCGGGAAAGAAGCTGTTAAAGGAAAATAAAAGTTTCAAATTTTACAATACTTGGGTCCATGAACCTGAGTATGATAGTATTATAAATAAAGCTTGGTCTGAATGTTTTTATGGAAACCCTATGTTCATATTTTGTAGGAAACTACAAGCAACAAAGTATGCATTAAGAGATTGGGCTAGGAGAAAATTTGGTGATGGATCATTGATATCAACTATGCTGAGAAAGAAGCTTAAGGAAGCCCAAGAATTTATGATGAACAATCCGGCTAAAGAAGCTGCTGTAGAATTGGAGAGAAAACATTTTAAGGACTTAAATAAAGCTTTGCACACTGAAGGAAATATGAGGAGACGGCAATTGAGGCAAAATGGGCAACTGAAGGGGACAATAATACTGCATATTTCCATGCAGCCTTAAAAGTGAAGCATGCAAGGGAGAATATCACTTCAATTTTTGATGGTTTCAGGGTGCTGCACACTGAACCAGCTGAAATTGATAATGCCCTTCTCAAATACTTTAGCAACTTGTTGGGAAAAAGTGCTGACTTCATTCCTCAGATTGATGATCTTTCTCAACTGCAGTTACCTATTATTCAAGCTGAGGAAGTTATCTCCCTTGTCAATAGGGTTACTGATAAGGAAATTAAGGATACATTGTTTTCCATGAACAAACAATCAAGTGGTGGACCTGATGGTTTCAATGTCCAATTCTTCATTCACAGTTGGGATAACATTGAGAAGGATTTCTTAAGAGCTGTTCATAACTTTTTCTCTAGTTTCAAAATTCTAAAGGAAGTGAACACTACTAACCTTGTTCTTATTCCAAAGGTCCATCCACCCTCTTCTGTTACATCATTTAGGCCAATCTCGTGTTGCAATGTCATGTACAAGTGTATATCCAAGATTCTTGCTACAAGACTTGCTATTGTGCTTAGCAGAATCATCTCCAAGAATCAAACTGACTTCCTTCCTCGAAGGAATATCCTTGATAACATCCTCATAACTCATGAATTGATCAAGGGATATAGTCGTGCTCATGCAACCCAGAATGCCATGCTGAAGCTAGACCTTATGAAGGCTTATGATAGTTTTCACTGGACTTCAATTGTGAGAATCATGGCTCTCATGGGTTCTCAAAAAGTATTTGTGGCCTGGATTTACAGCTGTATTTCATCTCGCACTTTCTCTATAAAATATAATGGATTCTCTTCTGGTTTGTTCAAGAGCAAGCAGGGGATTAGGCGGGGGATCCTATATCTTCTTATCTATTTATACTAGTTATGGAAGTGTTTACTTCAATGCTGAACAAGAAATTTGTTCAGAAGGATATATTATTCCATTCAAAATGCAAGTCCCCTCAAATCACATCCCTTCTCTTTGCAGATGACATAATGATTTTTACTAAGCCTGATCAGGGTTCCATTGAACAAATATTAGGTTCTCTCCACAGTTTCTATCTAATGACAGGGCTGAAATTGAATGCAACCAAATCTCATATACTCACTTCTGGCATCTCCTCTGAAGAAACTCATCATTTGATTGATATATCAGGCATGCAATCAATGGATAACAACATGAACTATTTGGGCCTTCCTTGATGCTCTTCTAGAATTACTACTACTGATTGCCTGCCTTTGTACTCGAAAATATGTGGCATTATGAACTATTGGGCTAATAGATTCATTTCTCAAGCTGGCAGACTTGTACTGATCAAGTCTGTCATTACTTCTATGATGGTTTATTGGTCTAGAGTGTATATTCTCCCCTGTAATCTTGTGAATATGGTAAGGAATGCTATGTTGAGGTACTTTTGGACGGGGTCAATTCACTCACGGAAATTATCCCTTGTTCCTTTGCAAGGATGGAGAAACCTAAAAACAAAGATGGGCTTGGAATATTTAACTTGTTAACATGGAATAAGGCAGCTTTCAGTGTTCACTTGAATGTCCTGCTTTGTAATTCTGATTCACCATGGGTTGCTTGGACAAAAAAGAATAATCTTGGTAGTAGAAACTTCTGGACTGTGTTAGTGCCCCAAAACTCAAGCTGGACATGGAGGAAATTGCTTGGCCTAAGAACTACTTTCATACCATATATAAAATACTCTCTGTCTCATAACAGTACTATCAACTTCTGGAATGAACCGTGGATGTCTGAAGGATTGTTGCTTGGAAAAATATTTTCCCCTCTCCAGATTGATCAGACTGGAATTAATAGGGATGCTTATGCTAAGGATTTTTTGAATGATGGTTTGTTGTTTTGCCTTACACCAGTAACCAAGAAATAAATGTTGTTTGGAAAAATTATCAAAATATCAAATATCCTGCTGCTCCTGAGGACATTCTACTTTGGAAAGGTAAGATACACTCTATCCCTGTTGCTTATGATCTTCTAGCTAATGGTTCTGGTAGCCCTAAGTTAGTTTGGCATAAAGTTATATGGACAAGCATCTCTCCTGCCAGGGAGAACTTACTGATGTGGAAGATTATAGTTAATGCTCTTCTGACCAAGAGTATACTAATGGGTTATGGATTGAATGTTGACCCTCTTGTGTTTTCTGCAAGTTACAGTATGAATCTCTAGAGCATCTTTTCTTTGAATGCTCTGCTCTACTAGATTTGTGGAAAAGAGTGGTAGGAAGAATAAACTCAAACCACGATCATGGGCTGTCTACTGTGGAGTGGGATCTGATATGTAAGTACCAAGTTGAAGAAGTATGATAGAAATGTATACTTCTTTTACCTAAAAAAATACTTGAAAATGGTATGGGATGAAAGAAATTTACGATGTTTTGAAAATAAGAGCAGGAGTATGGATCAGCTATTGGAGTATCTAAAGCATGTTATCAAATCTGGTATGAGGGAAAGTCAGCATGACTTCAATTGTCATCTGAACGATCTGTAGCTTTAGCCTTTGTTTGTGTGTTTTTCCTTTCTTCTCCTTCTTCTTGTCTTGTATCTATGTGTGTTCGTTTTCTTTTCATGCCTTTGTGTGGTTTTGCAGTGTTTTATTTTCAGTTTTATTGGTGATAATGAGCTTGTTCATTATCATTTTTATTTTTATATTATCAATAAACTCGAGTGCGTGGGTGGTGAGCGGCGGAATGACATGACGTAGGGAGGGCTTGGTGCGGTCGATAGTGGAATGATGGGTCGGAACAGGTGTGTTGCAGGTGGTGAAGGCTGTTCGGTGATTGTGGGAGAAATCATAGGGCTTTCGATAGAGGGGGAAAGTGGTGGGGTTACCTTGGTTCAAGGGGAGATGGTGGACTAGGGCTGTGGAGGAGGGACTGGGTGGTGGATCTGGTGGAATGGCGGTGAGGCGGAGGGCTCTGGGTTGAGAGGTGGTTCAGGGTGTTCGGAGGAGCGAGATCTGGCAATGCTTTCGATTTGGCGATGTTATGGGTTTGGCGTTTGGTTTCTCAGGTGGTGCTAACGTGGGTATGGAGGAGGGGAATGGAGATGGGGATGGTAGCACAAGCATGGACGGGGTGAGTAAGTTCTAGATCAAAAGAATGCAAATATCATATATACCTTTATATAATTATATATTATTTTTTATTTGAAAAGCAAAGCATCAGAAAGAATAGGTAGCGGCTTCCTAGGCGAATGATGAAGAACGTACAACAGATTCACAAACAAACATATGATCTTTAAATATATATATGTATGTATGTATGTATGTATGTATGTATGTATGTATATTATGTTAGAAGCAATGTTAGAAACGAAGAGAAAGGGGAGAGCCTGAAAAAAGTGAACGAACCATAATAAATATTGGAATCATAGGAATGGTAAAAGTCATGGGAAAAACAATAGTCAAAGGTTGAATTCAGGGAAATATTAAAAGCTACTGCTTATTGATTTCTCCAGATGCAAACGAAAGAATACAAGAAATCCAAATGGAACGAAAAGGGTACCGATACAGCTAACAGTTTCGACGATTTCACCATGTACCAGACACCGAAATGCACAAATGAGTATACTACGGAGATCAAGATGACAAGACGAACAGAATGGTACACAGATATTAGCGATATCGTCATCCTATCAAAAGTCGATATTATGTTGCTAAAATGCTGCTAAAACACCGAAAGTAAGACAATGAGGCTAGAATAGTCCAAATTTGGTGAAGTTAAATATGACATCTCACTTAGAAAATGTTTTACATTTTTATTATATAAAATATTTGGGTTTTTGAAAATATTTTATTTTCATCAAATTAACTGATTTTAGTTTGAAATTGAAAATTACACAATAGAATCAACTTCCATATTTCCAGATGAAAATCTATCATTTGTTATGTTTCAATAGACTCATAACAAATATCAAATTTTCATAAAAAAAATCAGTTGTTTATTTTCAAGAAAAATTCGGTTAATTTTGTTATTTAAAATCGTTAAAATTTACGGGTCGTTACAAATTATTATTAGTCACACTACTCTGGCCTGAGACTTTAACTTTGAGTTGATTACTATAATGACCTGACTTTTTGACCCTCGAATATCGACACCAATACATCCACGGTATTTGTGTGCCGAGCACCCAAGTGTTGGAAAGTCAGAAAGTTAGGGTAAAATAAATGAAAAAGAATTTAACCAAAGAAAAACACAATATAAGAATCTCGCAATGGTTTCACAATGTAGGAATGGTAATATATAATATCAAAGGAAAGTATAAAAGGTTACTCTGAATACAGAAATATCATAGTACAAAAATCTAAGTGCTATCATCAATCTGGACAATTATAACTGTCCATCCTCACAATGCTGATATACACAATACAGTAATGTAGCGAAAATAACAATACTATAGAAGGTAATAATCCAACTATTCTCCATAAGCTCCAAAGTGTCTGTAGCTAAATTTGGAAACATACACGGACTGACCCGAGCATTATAAGAAAATAACACCTGTATCAGTTTGGCAAGCCAACGTGGGAAACTTAAGACAAAAGAGTGACATATATAAACATCTTTTGAGACCGTACAAAATACTGAAATGATAAACCTTTCACATAAAACCAACCATTCATTAAGTTTACAATATATAGCGATATGATAGATAATGTCTAGAGTGTAGTACATAAATCATATCAAATAGTTGTTGTACGAACCCCACAACAATAAAAGATATACTATCAATTCCGCTAAGGTGTGTTTGCATAGTAGATTTATCGTGGAGATCTACTTGGATCTGGCCGAATCTAAACTCCTACCCAAGGATTAGAGATATCCTTCTGAATAATGTACATCTCTAGGAAATGTACTATAGGAAATACATAATTGGCCCACGTCCAAACAATCATGGTTTCGAATGCATCGCTCCTGCATGCATGTCCATAAGTAATACTAGATGGGGTCACCTACACTCTTGGGATAGCTAAAATGCTACGTTCCATAGGATCGCTAAAATGCTACGCTCCCTTTGGCTATGCATCCTATCACTTGATCAGAAAACAAATCCCCAAATGGATTCTCATATCTCAAATAGATCATGAATCACTACATGGATTGGAGCATCTCGATCAGATCTTGAACCTCCACATAGTTTTCTTGCATAAGTCCTCTGATGAATGCTAACGTGTTCTTTCTCTTAGAATACTCCTCAAGATAGACAGTCATGCACGATAGCGACATTTGAAATGTTAATGCTGACCTCTCCCTTGGACTTAACCTTACGATAGGCGGTTCAACTCTATAACATTCCACTTCCAAAACATAGATTTGGTATATTGGTTTTGATGTGGCATTCGATAAGTGAAACACTTACTGATCTCTGCCTCTTTAAGACTAATTCAATGAATTTCCAGCTAACCCAATTTTGGTTCTTTCAAAAGTAAGCGAATGCTAGAGATGTTTCGTAAAAATGCTCCTCTCCTCCCTTGGGGTTCTCATTGATATGAAATCACGAAGCTTTCGGTAACTTCTTAAGTCATATTAGGTCAAGTTCGATAATTGACTAATCAATTATCTAGTAAAAACAATTACTTATACAAATCACAGTTCGTACACTTAACTCATTTTCGACATTCCAACTCAGCTATATCCCATTCAAGAGTGAAGCCAGGTATGTTTGAGCACTGGTTGCATCAAGCCTTGCATAGACACTTCATTCTTGAACCTCACAAATTGATAAGTCTCCCCCGTTAGCTTTTGGTGTTAAGTATAGTATTAATGATTTCCATAAATATTAAGAAATCAACAGGATTAACACATTTTCGACATATTCTAACTTACTATTCCTCAATCAAGAGGGAAGCCCTGTAGGTTAGAGCTTTGTTGCTATTTGCCTGCTCAACATCAATCTTAACTCTCACAAATAGATAAGACTTACTTTGCCAACTTTTAGTGTTAAGCATAGTTAATTACTTTTCAAACAAGTAATTAAACAATCAACCATTTGGACATTTAGCAATTCCAACCCCTTTTCTAAACCTTTTGTCTATACTTTTAAAATACTTGAAAATACTTACAATAGATCTTTAAACATTTATCATAAATATTGCTTGAAAATAGCAATTTTCCTCAAAACTTGAAAATGATATGTTCTCAATAAATATATCTTCTTTAAAAATTCACATCCAATTCTTAAATATTCAAAAAATCTTAAACTAGTTTCAAATACTCTAATGATAGTTAGTAAACACTCATAAAAGGAATGAAACAATATATTTAAAGTTAAAAATCTTTTCAAACCTTTTAAAATCCAAAATCGGTATTAAACAAGGCATGCATTAGTGATGTTTTGGTCATTTTTCGAGATGTTACTTAACTTTTTTCTATTCAATCTTTTAATAGATAAAACATGTGTATATATATAACATTATAAATATAGAGAGAAACTTCTAAGGATCTCTCTACAAAGTTCCATAGCAATCGCAAAAAAGGTAATTCACAACTGCATTTATAACGACTATCGCTATAAGTGCACTTTCAAAATCCAAGTTCGATCTAAACCAAATTCCATCTATAACCTATGAGATTTGTTCAAGATCTTGTCATACATCATACAAGTCCATTCAAGTCCTCTCTAACTTTGTTCAAGTCCATATACATGGATCACATATGTCTGTACTTTTAAAGTAAGAATGTAAACCAATGTTTTAACACTAATTAACAACAATTCAATCAATATCTCTACTACTAATAATGATAATTCAATGAACTAGGATCAACCGTGTCTTTTAGAAATCCACAAACTACCCTTCACATGTCTCCCCCTTTACCATCCGCTTGCTAGCCCACGAAAACAATGTCAGCACCTATTCCTAATCCTCCACTACTTCAACTACATCGACGCAATCCTCCGCTACTACAGCTACTTCAGTCGATTGTCCACTAACCGAGGCGATTTCTGGGTCTTCTCCAATGAGCCGTATCCATTACAATTTGCAATTAATTGATTAATTATAATGTTGTGTTACTATTATACGCTTCTGTTGTCATTGGATGATTAGCAATGCAACGTAATTATGTTTTTATGAATTAGTATGGGTTTTTGAACCATGCGCTTCTCCATTTTCCAGTTTTGCAACAAATAGTTTCCTTTTCTTAAAATTTGCACGTACGATAATAACTTGTATTTACTGAAATAGCAGTTGAAATGAAATTTTAGGTACTATAATGTACACAAGCTTGTTTTAACACTGGACCGAAAATTAGATGATCAAAATTTACCACAGGAGGATTGCTGAGTCAACGCATTGCTTCATCTCAAATTTTGAATGCTGCACATAATTTACAATATCGAATAGCACATATCTCTACTATTAATAAAGAGAATTCAATAGATAAAATTTTCATTGTCCTTTTGAAATTTCAAAAAAACTCTCTTTTATCAATAGAACCTCATTATCGGTGAAATATCTCCACCACCATCCTCTTCGCAACCACCCATCAATGGATTTCACTATCAATTTGCAACCAACACCACCAACAACTATTCGAAATAAAAGCATTGTGACCATCAAAGACTTTGCACTTATATCACATACCATCCATTAATTTTTTTTAAATAAAAACCAAATATTTTTAGCTATTAGATGCACGTATCGTGCAATTTATACTAGTAAGCATAATGAAATGCTAACATATATATGTTATATTTTCCATTAAAAGTGAGATGTTAACTCACATTTAACCTCTCAAATAACCATGATTCAAGAACCCAAAACAAACATCATCCTTGCAACCACCTCCTTATTCTCCTCCTTGCCTTGCACTTGCTTAATTTCATCAATTTCCCCCATATAGCTCACGACCACTCTTTGGTGTAAGAGTTTAGCTTTGTCTCTTCAACTTTTGACTAGGTGATTGTGTTATATTATTATAATAAGCCTTGTGGCAAATTTTGAAGTGATTTGGAGTCGATTTTCCCCTACTTTTTTAGAACATAAGAAAGAAAGAAGAAGAGAAGCCATGGAATTTTAGAACTCAAGCTTTGTAAATTTTGCGATTATTTCCTAAAGGTAAGCCCTATATTATATAGGCTTGTGCAAGGAGTTACTACCACCTTCTACCTCTAGTGGAAGGTCAAAAATATCATATGATAACTTTATGTCACTTCTCCTTTATGCTATTTACCATTACACCCTTCCCATAATATCTCTTATCCATATGTAAGCTTATAGAACATTCCAAGCTTTACGAAGATGTGTGTGTTAATTAGTTGATAATGTGTTCATTTAATCATTAGACAAGTGCTAAGATTTTGAATAACTTATATCGATCAAAAAGCTATTTACCAGTAAACCGATTTTCAATCACATTATCGATTTTTCTTTGTAGACAATATTTTTGTAATTAAATTTCAGAAATAAGTTTCTTATCATTAGTTATTAATTAAATGATGTATTACAAGGTCATAAAATCATATTTATAACACATAATTGTATCTCAAAATGTTTCGATATTCAAAGATAATGTGTTCGAATTTCCGGGTTGCTACATTCTCCCCGACTTAGAACATTTTGTCCTCAAAATTTATGCAAGAATGTTAACCAAAGGAGATAGATGAAACCAAATATATATTATAAAGTATTAGCGAGATTGTATACAAACTAAATTACAAATTGACTTGCATACTAAGCAACTCCACATTACTACAAAACATGCCATTTTCATCGGTTGTTTACCCCCATTTTGCATCAGTTCGACATCTGATGCATATGCAACCGATGCAATAAGCTTAATAGTTTTGCATCAGTTCTAAAACCGATGCAAAACGATCCTTTTTGCATCGGTTGTGACTAACAACTGATGCAAAATACGGTTGGTTGCTTGGACACAGCCCTCTTTGTTGCGTCGGTTCTTTATAACAATCGATGCAAACTTATCCCTCTATTGCATCATTTTGTTGTGTGTTTGCCGTTTTTCTATTTGCATCTGCAATTGCCTTTGCATTTGTAGTATAAAAAAACATTCCATTTCATTTCATCTTCAATTTTGTTTACATTTCATTTATAGATTTTCATTTACATTTTCATTTCTGTACATTTTCATTTCTGAGTTAGGGAGTTCTGTACAGTGCATTTACATTTACAATTCCCATTTTCATTTTCAATTTACAAATTTTGTTTTGATCTTTACACTGTTCATTTTCATTTACAATTGTTGTTACTTTTGCCCTTACTATCAACAAACCCACTGCTTACAGCACAACTATGCTCCACTGCCACAACATCAACTCACTTCACAAACACAGACCTGTCCGTAAACCTACTGTAACGACCCGGAATTTTGGGCAATATCAATTTAATAATCTGTATTAATAATTAAATTGATTTGATAATTTTTCTTTATAATTTTAATTTAAATTGATAAATTTAATCTTTTAATGGTTAATAAATTTTTAATCTAGTAAAATTGATAAGAATTATTTTTCAAAGCTAATAAATTTTTTATTCTATTTATAATATATATATTTGATATATATTGTGAATAGAAGATCTTGTGTTTTAAATAAAAATATGTATTTTCAAATTGTAATATATATATATATATGTATATGTTATAATTTGATATTGTTTTGAAATTTAATTTTAATCTATTGATAATTTATATATGTATGAATTGTAAATTAAAGCTTTGTTTTAAAACTTAATATTTTTCAAAAGTAAATTAAAGTTTAATTCAATTTGTTGTAAAAATATAAGATAATTTTTTGTTTTAAAATATGATAGTTTAAATAAAGTTTTGTTTTGTTTTTTCTTTTAAAAATGCTTAAATTTTAAATGCATATAATAAATGTTTAGATTTTAAAATATATGTATATGAATTGTTTATATTATAATTAGTTTTAGAATATTTTCTTTTAAAGGTAAACTAATATTTATTAATTAAGTAACTTAAAAAGTAAGTTATATTTATATTTAAATTAAGTAAAAATTTATTAAAAATACATAAGTAACATGTGTAACTATTTTAAGGCATCTCTAAAACACATGTAAGAAGATTAAGCTAATTAAGTGACAAGTGTCTTCATCTTAAAAAAAAATTACTTTCTTTAATTTTGATAAAAATCATAACATAATTCATTTTTACCTCTTCTTCCTATCTTCAACCTATTCTCCTACTCTCAGCTGAAACAAAGAATTTTGTTTTTCCTTTCTTCATTTTTCAAATTTATGGCAAAACAGTAAACCTGAAGTAAATATTGAAATCTGCAAATTGAAGTTCTTCATATCTCCTTCAACCTGCAATTCATGAAGAACAGTTTCAACCTGCAATTCTAATGAAGATCTGCAGTTTCAACTTTTAAACAACATTTTGAAAACATGCAAGTGTTTCATCAGCAAAGCATCAAAAGAAAATCAAAGCATATCAAAGCTTTTTCAAAATTTAAGTGTTCAGGCCTGGAATAGAATTCAAAACTGCTCTGCATATTATAATCTGGTGAGTAAATCATTTTAAAAAAAGCTTTAGTTTAATCTATGGTTGACTAATGATGAATGAAAATGAATTCTTCCTTTGATAATGAATATTTGTTTATATGAATGCATGATTATAATAAGTATTTAGTGCCTGTAAATGGGAATTCAAAATTCTGTTGTTTAAGCAGAATTTAATTTTTCATCTTTAAATCCAAAATCTTTCTAATCTATAACTTATTTGAACTTGTTATATAAAAGAAAAGTGTATGTTATTGTTTGATAGTAATTTTAAAATTAGTTTCATAATTTTTAAAGCAACTGATAATTATAAATAAGGGGTTAATGGTAAAACTGGAATATTTGATAAAAATTAACTATCTTAAATTCAAATTTGAACTACATGCATGTAATCGTGATGAAAAATCATGATTTTAGATGATACTATCATAATTTTTATTTGAGTATTTTGTGTGTATATGGGGTTTGTTCAGAATTGGGATTTTGGTGGATTGCCGACAATCTATGCATTGATTTGAGTTGGAATTGTGGTCGAGGCTAGCTTGTGGATGGTTGATTATGGGAAAATTGTTCAAGAATTTTTCTAATGAGTGAATTGTTCGTATTAGATCGAACTAGGGTTTTATTTTCGTTCGTGCTCGGTTTGACCGTCGAAACAATTTCGACATGAGGAATGGATCGAGTTCGTTCGTATTTGGGGAGAATGAAGCTTGTGGACATGGTGTTCGATGGTGAATGTGAGGACCCGGAAATCCATACTCCTTGAATATACACTAATCTCCATAGATTAATTCAAGATGAACAGAAATACGAATTCTCAATTTTTAAGAAAAAGAAAACGACAGAAGGAGAGAGAAAGGATAGAAAATAGAACGGAAAAGAAAATAGAAAGAACAGAAAGAAAAACAACAAAAAAATAACAGAATCTCACAATTCGCAGCGGAACAACATATAATAATAAATGAATAATCTTTAAACAAAGAGCTATATCAGTTATTACATTTTATACATTACATTACATCATCATCAGAGTGTACAACAACAACAACAAACAGTGCAGTGGAAAAAGAAATACTATATACTAATAATACGCCATGCCATCCAGCTTGCCTCCAGCAACCCCAGAATATCCTGATAAACCTTAACTCTTGACTGCCCGTGTGAAAATTGGTGGGCACCCAGAGTTTAGGAAGGAAAACAATAAACTCCGAGTCAGTCATGTGACTGGTGTGGGAACTCAAAACAGTTTATTTATCTTTGAAAACAAAATAGAGGAATATTTTTAAAGTCAATTCGCAATGCTTTTAAAAATGAGACTACCATAAGGCCTCCCGCACACACACGCAATGCAAACGCAGAATCGGAGGAGATTTCTCCTTATGATAGTCAAAGATGCTTGATACGCATTAAAAAAAAGAAACATTTAATATTATTATTAGTGCATAGTGTAGGAAAAATTCATTTCGGAAATAAAGATATAAATCTTAGCCAGCATAGACATTTCGAACTATGCCTACTATAGCTAACTATGTTCAATAGCAGGTTACCGCCACATTCCATAGCAGGTTATACAACTAAAACCGTACAAGTCTCGTATTGTTTCTTTTGATTTCCAACGAATGATCAGGCCAAGGAACTTCCCATTGCCACATGAGAATGCCTCTGGAAGGACATCCCCGAGAACCAAACCGGATCTCTTCCAACACAAGGCCGGGTTACCCCTAACTGGGTAACAACTGACACGAGTATGTCATCCCCCGGTCCCATTGGACCTTTATCCGAGCGCTCGTCACCATCATCACACAATCATAAATAAAGTGTTTCAACATGAGTAAGTATCTGGGCTCCATACCATGATACCACCCTTTCCAGAAGGAAATGCACATACCCTAAAGGGAGCTACCCCTCATAACCTTGCCGCATCTTTCCTGTTTTAACCATTCCGAGGTGTGAGGCTCGACGAAGTCACGTCCACAAAAACATACTTTTTACAAAAGCCATGCTTTGGGTCAACAAATGATCATAGAAATGATCACCAAGATAGAGATCAAATAAATGATCCTATCACAAATAATCAACACAATGATCATTTCACAGCAACACTCAGCATGTCACATTACCAAATTGGGAATATATCGCTGATAACCTTCAACTACATAACCTCTGAGCTCGTACGTCTCAGAGAAGGGTGTTAAGCTAAAAGAATAAATTCTCCGCCACCAACAGAAATATATTTGAAAGAAATCTTCTTTATATCTCAATTTGTAATGTCAGACATACAATCCATACAAGTCTGTTCCGGGCTCGAACAGAACCGAAAGCACTTACAAAGAAGTCCTTGCAATCCGGATAATCTCTAATCACGTCCGGACTTCCCATCACATAGGAAGTCTCTATACCATAGCTACTCGGTGCAAAGATAATCGACGAGTTGTCCTTTCGCTTTCAAAAATATCCGGTCTTCAAAACCGGTCATCAATGCTATCCATTACGTCATATCACTATTCGGAATAGGTAATCCGAATAACGAGCGCAATAATTTAAAAATAAGTGTAGCATTCAAATTCAACGAATCACAACAAATACCTTTCAAAGGTAAATATTGATAGTCGGTTATTGAACTATCAATGGATATGCACAACATCACCAGATTCCAAATAATTTTCCAAAATATTTATTTCCCAAAAATATCTTTATAAGATATATAATTTTCACACTTCAAAAATAAATCAATATTTATTTTTAAACAAATTCCACTTTCTTTTATAAATTCCTTAGTGAATTTTCATTCCAAAATATCCATGCATATACGATTTCAATTATTCATTTCAATTGATCTTCAAAAAGATAAATTCTCTAATATTCACTTTATATTGGAAAACATTTCCATACTTATTTAATAAGTAATTAACAAATCTTTTTATTTTCAACTCTTGGAAAATATTCAATATACTTAAATCGAAATTAAGTATATAATTCATTCTTCAAGGTAAACATGCTCTTAAACATATTTATTTGGGCCAAAACGAATGTTGCGTAAAACATCGTTACGACGTCCCAAAATCTCTAGTATAGGGATTCGAAATTAAAATAGATATATAAATCCCAATACTATACAAAACATTTCCTTTCGGAAATCATTTACTATAACAACAGTGTTATAGTCCACCATTTCCTTCTATTTCTCGAAAACGTCTATTTCAACAATGAATGTTGAAATCTATGGTTTCGAATCTCAACACATTTCAAAACATCGTTAGATCGTTTTAATTCTGTTTAAAATATCACATCCCAAACATTTTCTTTAACATATTATTCACTATTCAAAAACGTGAAGATACTTCGTTAACCAATTTCATCCTTTCTATACACTTTATTTTAAAGGATTATTCACTATCTAAAATGTGAATATGACTCCATTAATAGGTTTCAACAATGTTCTTATCAAAATAAGTCGTTTGCGAATTTATAAAACAATGTTTATAAATTTCATTTCTATTTATTTTATAACAACTTCCTTTTATAAATCTCCTTTATTAACCTATTCGATTTATAACTCAATGATATACTAGAAATTCATATTATAAGTCAAATGCTTATAAAACGATTATTTTACAAAATCGTTCCTTTAAACTTCATAATTATAAATCTTATAACTTATAAGATTCATTTATTTACCCAAATATATTCTTTAATAACTTCACAAAATTTATAAATCCTACTATTTATAAATTTCATTTATAACTTCACCATTTATAGTTTCATAAATTCCATTCATTTATGCAATCCATTTTCACTTCATTCAAACACTTATAAAAACTCGTTTTATAATTTCGATATTTCAATTTATAAATATCCATTTATAAATCTCTTATATAAACCAATTTATATTATTCTTTTAAAACATCTTTAAACTCCTTTATAATTTTATCATTTTGATTTATAAAATAATCAAGTTTCATAAATCCTATATTTAAACTTTTTATAATAAATTCAAAAACCCCGATTCAAACCATTTTATAAAATCATTAACCCCATATTTTCAAAAATTCAACTTTTAACTATATTTCTCAAAAACCATAATTTTTATAACATTAAAATTATATCGTTTATTTATTTAAAATGGATCAATTCCAAAAATATAGTATATTTTCAAAAGTCACTTTAAAAATCATTTTAAAATTCCAAAACTTGGTCCAATGATGCTACACACCAAATAGTCAATCCCGACAACAACGAAATCATATATCGATATGATAGTCCATCAAATATCAAAATATCTGAAATCAAATAAATAATGTTGAGGAATCCAGTTGGATCCCTCCAACCTGTTTTCCTGCATTCACAAACATTAGAACAATACCAATTCCGCTCCAGTACGGAATTTCGCGGTATATGGGATTTAAAATATTATCCGCTTAATAGACGGCGCAATAGGGTCTCATCCGCTATACAATGCGGGAAATCAATAACTTCAATATATACATATGTCAATATATATATATATATATATTGCTATTATATATAATACCAATTTCACTGTTTATGAAATATTCGCGGTATATGTTTTTAATAAATAACCTCCGCTTACTAACGGCGCATAATGTCTATTTTATCAATCAATAGATAACAATCATCATTCAAACATGCATTCAAATATTTTAAATCTAACTATTTAAAATAAAAATCGAAACCGATTCGATTGAGTGAGAAGTTCTCACCTTGATTTCAATTTCGTTTTAGCGATTTATTTCGAATAAAATTAAACGGACGTTTAATTTTACCCAAAATTTTCACTAACTCCAAACGACTCCAATCAAATTCCATCGCGTAGTGCTCGTCCATACGATTCCAACGCAACTTGTTTCGCGCGTTTTCGACCTCGTATGAAAAAGATATGCATATTTAAAGTTACACGATTTTATATATAAATTTACAACAATTTATTTTTATTTTTATAAACCTAACATGATCTCGGCCGTAGATCTCAGCCCTTGCTTCATCGTGGCCGACCACTCCTTCTTCCTCCTTTCCAGCTTATGCACGAACGAACCCATCACGGCCGCCATTATGCCCTAATCCACGCGACGTACATGAGCACTTCCAAGTCGATCAACAAGTTCCATTCGAATGCCCATCACCTCCTCTACCATCGGCCGCGAGCATGAGAAGCTCGTCCATTCCCCTGCTTCAATTTGCGTGCACGAACAACTGCCGAACGCGGCCATTTTCTGGCCTCCATGCTCCACCATTTCCCATCTCCACCGTTGGATGTGGAGATCTCACCACCCTCTACGACTTTCATGTTGGAAGTTTTTCCTAATTGTTGATGGATTGAGAGATTTAGAGGGAAGAAGATCATTAATTTCTGGCCATTGAAACCAATTGTGGCGGCTAGGGTTATAACCCTAATATTTTTTTTCGTGATGAACAAGGGGCTATTTATAGAAAATAAAACGATCACTATTCATTCCGGAATTTCCAAATTCCGATTTACGCTCCGTAACCAGCATTTCTAGGGCTTACCCCGCGTTCCGGACACAATGGAACAGGTTTCAGAAGCTAATTCGGTCATCTGTGCGAGTTATGGCAATAAACGTTCAATTTGAATTAAACCGATTTAAACGATTTTCTAGGCGTTTTAGCTTGCACGGGACAAACGGTAAATCCAATTGACATGAAATTTGAAACCTTACAATAATATCACATTACGGATCCGATGAAACTGGTTTCGTCGAAATCCGAGACTTTTTGAAAAATGACTATTTTAACTCGCCAATTAATATTAAAAACAATTTCGATGCGTTTCGAGCTGCCACGATCAAACGATAACTCCGATTGCTACGAAAATTGAAATCCGGTAATAATTAACTATTATGGATCCAATGGAACTAGTTTCGTCCAATTCTGAGACTATTCAAAAATTGGCTATTTTCACTAGTCGATTAAATATTAAAATATTCTTTCACAATTAAACTTTAAATTCAATTTTAAAAGTTCTGAAATATCATTCTAACTTCAATATGATAAAATAAAATTTTACAAATCATTTTCAATCATATTTAACTCGATTTTCAATTATTTCCATAATTTAACATATTAAATTATCGATTTAATTATTCAATTAAATCCAATTATTCAAAAAAAAATTATTTGACTTATAAATTCACTTATTAATATTTAAAATTAATTAAATATTCAATTTTTAATTAATAAAAATCCTGGATCGTTACAATCTTCCCCTCTTAAAAGAATTTCGTCCTCGAAATTAACAAGTAAGAAAAATTACATAATCTATCAACTTTTCAAAATCCATAGTTAAATTTCTTACAATAACTTTACTAAGTTTTCAAATCATACTTAGTTATCTTTTCAAAACAACTACTATTGTTTAACTTTCAATTCCAAATAAAAGTTAAAGTTTTCAAAATTTTCCAAATTTTCTCAAATTTTTTCTAACGCCTTAAATTTCCGGAAAAATTCGCCATAGTCTCCTTTGCGCGGCTCGATCCGAAAAAAAATGACAGTATATATATATCACAAATATACATCTCATCAAGTAATGAGGCATGCCGCAGGGAAAAAATTGTAAAAGTACGATATTTGATCCGAGATATGTACCTTATATTTTATTAGCGAGCATATACGGCTAATATAGCGCGAAAGCGAGCTCCAAATGCGAAGCAAACGCGATCCGCACCTACTAAACACTCAACAAACAACATGAGAACATGTATATATGACAATAGTATCGATATACAACATATAGCAACATAATAACTATACATGTTAACATAGCAAATGCAGTAAAAGCAATATATTCAACCATCAACCAACTAATCATCCAACTAACATTCATAACCAATAAATATTCATTCATATTCTCATTAATATTCAATGAAATGGGTTTTCAATTTAGTCACCTTTGATTTATTACAGTGGATGTTTTTACTAACATTCATTTTCAATTAGTTTATATTCACTAATTCATATTCAAGTTGGTTCACTTCCAAATCAAATTCAATTCTATTCAAGATCCACTTAACTTCCAATTGAATTACAATTACATAGCTTTCAATTTTGCTAATTCACTTTCATTAATACTTAATGGATTATATACAATCAACTAACAATCATATATCAACCAATGTATATTAATTTCAACCAAATTCCTTTGCTTATTGGTTTAACACCATCACTTTCAACTGGTTTAATTAAATTGATTTTCATTCAATTATTCAATTTCCAATAACATTAGATTTTAATGAATTAACATTTACATTCATTACTTCATACCAACTTAATTCACATCTATTTGATTAACATTTAATCCATTCATTCAATTCAATCACAAAAGTTGAATTTCATTTATATAACTCAAGTTCATATCTACCACTTAACTTTTATTATTTTACTTTGATACTAATATCAACTTCATTCAACATCTCTTAAGTTATATTTCATTTTACAAACATCACTTGGTTTTTACTTAACTTAAATTCCCACTTATAAATAAATTCAGATTCCAAATTCTAAAGTAAATTTCCATTTAACTTTAAATTCATTTCTATTTACAACTCATATTCATAAATATATTCATTAGTTTCACTTCTTATATATATAAGTTTATTTCGCAATTGTAAATCACTTTAATTATAATTCAATTCTTATAATTCATTTGTTTATACAATTATTCTATTATTTAGATTATTCAAACAACTAAACAATCAACTTATATACACTTTAATAATTCTGAAAAATTATTCCTTTATATATAAAATATATCAAGGTAAAATTATTTCATTTACCCAATTTTAAAACAATACTGTGTCAAATTGTTCTATTCAAGTGTTTATAAAACCCCTTCGGCATAGTTTTGCAGACCGTGCTGAGAAAAGTTCATATGCCACTCAATAAACCAATCATCACAATATAAAACAATTTTATATTCACTAACAAATACGCTCTCATAGCTATTATTACACTCAAACTCATTCTAGAGCACTACTGACTCTATCTCTGATGAGTAATACCCAACAGAACCATGGTTGTCGCTTAACCATATGCTCTGATACCACCTGTGAGGACCCGGAAATCCGTATTCCTTGAATATACACGAAGCTCCATAGATTAATTCAAGATGAACAGAAATATGAATTCTCAATTTTTAAGAAAAAGAAAAGGACAGAAGGAGAGAGAAAGGATAGAAAATAGAACGGAAAAGAAAATAGAAAGAACAGAAAGAAAAACAACAAAACAATAACAGAATCTCACAATTCGCAGCGGAACAACATATAATAATAAATGAATAATCTTTAAACAAAGAACTATATCAGTTATTACATTTTATACATTACATCATCATCAGAGTGTACAAAAACAACAACAAATAGTGCAGCGGAAAAAGAAATACTATATACTAATAATACGCCATGCCATCCAGCTTGCCTCCAGCAACTCTAGAATATCCTGATAAACCTTAACTCTTGACTGCCCGTGTGAAAATTGGTGGGTACCCAGAGTTTAGGAAGGAAAACAATAAACTCCGAGTCAGTCATGTGACGGTGTAGGAACTCAAAACAGTTTATTTATCTTTGAAAACAAAATAGAGGAATATTTTTAACGTCAATTCGCAATGCTTTTAAAAATGAGACTACCATAAGGCCTCCCGCACACACACACAATGCAAACGCAGAATCGGAGGAGATTTCTCCTTATGATAGTCAAAGATGCTTGATACGCATTAAACAAAAGAAACATTTGATATTATTATTAGTGCATAGTGTAGGAAAAATTCATTTCGTAAATAAAGATATAAATCTTAGTCAGCATAGACATTTCGAACTATGCCTACTATAGCTAACTATGTTCAATAGCAGGTTACCGCCACATTCCATAGCAGGTTATACAACTAAAACCGTACAAGTCTCATATTGTTTCTTTGGATTTCCAACGAATGATCAGGCCAAGGAACTTCCCATTGCCACATGAGGAAGCCTCTGGAAGGACATCCCCGAGAACCAAACCGGATCTCTGCCAACACAAGGCCGGGTTACCCCTAACTGGGTAACAACTGACACGAGTATGTCATCCCCCGGTCCCATTGGACCTTTATCCGAGCGCTCGTCACCATCATCACACAATCATAAATAAAGTGTTTTAACATGAGTAAGTATCTGGGCTCCATACCATGATACCACCCTTTCCAGAAGGAAATGCACATACCCTAAAGGGAGCTACCCCTCATAACCTTGCCGCATCTTTCCTGTTTTGACCATTCCGAGGTGTGAGGCTCGACGAAGTCACGTCCACAAAAACATACTTTATACAAAAGCCATGCTTTGGGTCAACAAATGATCATAGAAATGATCACCAAGATAGACGATCAAATAAATGATCCTATCACAAATAATCAACACAATGATCATTTCACAGCAACACTCAGCATGTCACATTACCAAATTGGGAATATATCGCTGATAACCTTCAACTACATAACCTCTGAGCTCGTACGTCTCAGAGAAGGGTGTTAAGCTAAAATAATAAATTCTCCGCCACCAACAGAAATATATTTGAAAGAAATCTGCTTTATATCTCAATTTGTAACGTCAGACATACAATCCATACAAGTCTGTTCCGGGCTCGAACAGAACCGAAGGCACTTACAAAGAAGTCTTTGCAATCCGGATAATCTCTAATCACGTCCGGACTTCCCATCACATAGGGAGTCTATATACCGTAGCTACTCGGTGCAAAGACAATCGACGAGTTGTCCTTTCGCTTTCAAAAATATCCGGTCTTCAACACCGGTCATCAATGCTATCCATTACGTCATACCACTATTCGGAATAGGTAATTCGAATAACGAGCGCAATAATTTAAAAATAAGTGTAGCATTCAAATTCAACAAATCACAAAAAATACCTTTCAAAGGTAAATATTGATAGTCGGTTATTGAACTATCAATGGATATGCACAACATCACCAGATTCCAAATAATTTTCCAAATTATTTATTTCCCAAAAATATCTTTACAAGATATATAATTTTCACACTTCAAAAATAAATCAATATTTATTTTTAAACAAATTCCACTTTCTTTATAAATTCCTTAATGAATTTTCATTCCAAAATATCCATGCATATACGATTTTAATTATTCATTTCAATTGATCTTCAAAAAGATAAATTCTCTAATATTCACTTTATATTGGAAAACATTTCCATACTTATTTAATAAGTAATTCACAAATCTTTTTATTTTCAACTCTAGGAAAATATTCAATATACTTAAATCGAAATTAAGTATATATTTCATTCTTTAAGGTAAACATGCTCTTAAACATATTTATTTCGGCCAAAACGAATGTTGCGTAAAACATCGTTACGACGTCCCAAAATCTCTAGTATAGGGATTCGAAATTAAAATAGATATATAAATCCCAATACTATACAAAACATTTCCTTTCGGAAATCATTTACTATAACAACAGTGTTATAGTCCACCATTTCCTTCTATTTCTCGAAAACGTCTATTTCAACAATGAATGTTGAAATCTATGGTTTCGAATCTCAACACGTTTAAAAACATCGTTAGATCGTTTTAATTCTGTTTAAAATATCACATCCCAAACATTTTCTTTAACATATTATTCACTATTCAAAAACGTGAATATACTTCGTTAACCAATTTCATCCTTTCTATACACTTTATTTTAAAGGATTATTCACTATCTAAAATGTGAATATAACTCCATTAATAGGTTTAACAATTTTCTTATCAAAATAAGTCGTTTGCGAATTTATAAAACAATGTTTATAAATTTCATTTCTATTTATTTTATAACAACTTCCTTTTATAAATCTCCTTTATTAACCTATTCGATTTATAACTCAATGATATACTAGAAATTCATATTATAAGTCAAATGCTTATAAAACGATTATTTTACAAAATCGGTCCTTTAAACTTCATAACTATAAATCTTATAACTTATAAGATTCATTTATTTACCCAAATATATTCTTTAATAACTTTACAAAATTTATAAATCCTACTATTTATAAATTTCATTTATAACTTCACCATTTATAGTTTCATAAATTCCATTCATTTATGCAATCCATTTTCACTTCATTCAAACACTTATAAAAACTCGTTTTATAATTTCGATATTTCAATTTATAAATATCCATTTATAAATCTCTTATATAAATCAATTTATATTATTCTTTTAAAACATCTTTAAACTCCTTTATAATTTTATCATTTTGATTTATAAAATAATCAAGTTTCATAAATCCTATATTTAAACTTTTTATAGTAAATTCAAAAATCCCGATTCAAACCATTTTATAAAATCATTAACCCCATATTTTCAAAAATTCAACTTTTAACTATATTTCTCAAAAACCATAATTTTTATAACATTAAAATTATATCGTTTATTTATTTAAAATGGATCAATTCCAAAAATATAGTATATTTTCAAAAATCACTTTAAAAATCATTTTAAAATTCCAAAACTTGGTCCAATGATGCTACACACCAAATAGTCAATCACGACAACAACGACATCATATATCGATATGATAGTCCATCAAATATCAAAATATCTGAAATCAAATAAATACTGTTGAGGTATCCAGTTGGATCCCTCCAACCTGTTTTCCTACATCCACAAACATTAGCACAATACCAATTCCGCTCCAGTATGGAATTATCGCGGTATAAGGGATTTAAAATATTATCCGCTTAATAGACGGCGCAATAGGGTCTCATCCGCTATACAATGCGGGAAATCAATAACTGCAATATATACATATACCAATATATATATATATATTGCTATTATATATAATACCAATTTCACTGTTTATGAAATATTCGCGGTATATGTTTTTAATAAATAACCTCCCCTTACTAACGGCGCATAATGTCTATTTTATCAATCAATAGATAACAATCATCATTCAAACATGCATTCAAATATTTTAAATCAAACTATTTAAAATAAAAATCGAAACCATTCGATTGAGTGAGAAGTTCTCACCTTGATTTCAATTTCGTTTTAGCGATTTATTTCGAATAAAATTAAACGGACGTTTAATTTTACCTGAAATTTTCACTAACTCCAAATGACTCTAATCCAATTCCATCGCGTAGTTCTTGTCCATACGATTCCAACGCAACTTGTTTCGCGCGTTTTCGACCTCGTATGAAAAAGATATGCATATTTAAAGTTACACGATTTTATATATAAATTTACAACAATTTATTTTTATTTTTATAAACCTAACATGATCTCGGCCGTAGATCTCATCCCTTGCTTCATCGTGGCCGACCACTCCTTCTTCCTCCCTTCTAGTTTATGCACGAACAAACCCATCACGGCCGCCATTATGCCCTAATCCACGCGACGTACATGAGCACTTCCAAGTCGATCAACAAGTGCCATTCGAATGCCCATCACCTCCTCTACCATCGGCCGCGAGCATGAGAAGCTCGGCCATTCCCCTGCTTCAATTTGCGTGCATGAACAACTGCCGAACGCGGCCATTTTCTGGCCTCCACGCTCCACCATTTCCCATCTCCACCGTTGGATGTGGAGATCTCACCACCCTCTACGACTTTCATGTTGGAAAATTTTCCTAATTGTTGATGGATTGAGAGATTTAGAGGGAAGAAGATCATCAATTTCTGGTCTTTGAAACCAATTGTGGCGGCTAGTGTTATAACCCTATTTTTTTTTTGCGATGAACAAGGGGCTATTTATAGAAAATAAAACGATCACTATTCATTTCGGAATTTCCAAACTCCGATTTACGCGCCGTAACCAGTGTTTCTAGAGTTTACCCCACGTTCCAGACACAATGGAATAGGTTTCGGAAGCTAATTCGGTCATCTGTGCGAGTTATGGCAATAAACGTTCAATTTGAATTAAACCGATTTAAACGATTTTCTAGGCGTTTTAGCTTGCACCGGACAAACGGTAAATCTAATTGACATGAAATTTGAAACCTTACAATAATATCAAATTACGGATCCGATGAAACTGGTTTCGTCGAAATCCGAGACTTTTTGAAAAATGTCTATTTTAACTCGCCAATTAATATTAAAAACAATTTCGATGCGTTTCGAGCTGCCACGATCAAACGATAACTCCGATTGCTACGAAAATTAAAATCCGGTAATAACTAACTATTACGGATCCAATGGAACTAGTTTCGTCCAATTCTGAGACTGTTCAAAAATTGGCTATTTTCACTAGTTGATTAAATATTAAAATATTCAATTTTCACAATTAAACTTTAAATTCGATTTTAAAAGTTCTAAAATATCATTCTAACTTCAATATGATAAAATAAAATTTTACAAATCATTTTCAATCATATTTAACTCAATTTTCAATTATTTCCATAATTTAACATATTAAATTATCGATTTAATTATTCAATTAAATCCAATTATTAAAAAAAAATTATTTGACTTATAAATTCACTTATTAATATTTAAAATTAATTAAATATTCAATTTTTAATTAATAAAAATCATGGGTCGTTACAGTGAAGTTGGCGGAGTTTCAACGGCGACGAGATGGTTGGCAATGGGGAGATTTATGGGTCGATGTTCTGCTGTTGTTCGAGCTTTTGGTTCGAATGTTCGAATTTCGATTCGAAATGTTTCATTTCGATCTGGGTGTGTAGTTGTATTCGCAAGGGTTAGTGTGATCATCGGCGATGGTCGCGACGATCGGCCGTAGGTGATCGCGCACATACACACGTGTACGTGGTGCACGGCTTTGGTTCTAGGGGGTTTTGTTTGGAGAGGACGATAGAATCTCGAAGTAGCTCTTGCGATTTTATAGCGTTCGACTCGAAGAGATGGTGTGGGGGATTAGCTCGGGGCAGGCTCGTGATGATGCCGTGTTTTTCTCAAGTGTTTTTTTGATTGTGGGCTTCGGGTTAATACTGTAATTATTAAAGTGCTAATTCAACTTGTTGTTGAATAAATTGAAGACAAGTTGCAAAAGTAACTCGAGTTTGAATAATTGAAAGATCAAGCTTCAATATTTGTAAACAAGTTTATAAAAGAAAAACAATTTTCAAAGTTAAAATTTGTTATTTTAAAATAAAGGTAAACCAAACATTTAAAAATGTAAATGAATTTATATTTCAAATTTAAATTGTTTTAAGATGGTTGATTTTTTGAAATAATTATTTAATTAAATTTTTTAATTTCAATTTAAAAGAGGGTTTTGAATTTAATTACTTAATCAAAGTTTTTAAGTCAAATTTTGAAGTAGTAATGAAGTTTTTCAAATTATTTTGGAAATAAATAAGTTTAAATTGAATAATTAAAGTGTTTTAAATTTCCAATTTAATTTCTAAATGTTTTATTTTCAAATAAGGGTAAGGTTATAATTTTGTAACCAATAAAATAATTTGTCTTTAAAGTTATTTATAATTTAGTTAATGCAAATGATTAAATTGTGATGATAGTTAAGATTAAATTGTTTTGAACTTAAGAATACTTAATTATTAAGATTTGTTAATAAGTAAAGTTTAATTAAGAATAACGTTTTTCTTAATTAATTAAGGATTGTTAAATATAAGAAGTTAGCTAATTAATTGTTTAATTAATTTTAAATAATTAGTTAATTGTTTATTTAATTTTTTAAATAATCACTTAATTATGAATTAATTAAGTGAAATTACTTAATGAAGTAATTTATGGTTAATAGTTAAACGTAATTAAGAATGGAAGCAATTACTTATGGAAGTAATTAGAGTTGAAGTGATTAATGGTTAATCACTAGATGTTATTAATCTAAGGATTAATTAATATAATTGTTTAAAGTTTATTAATTATAAAGTAATTAATTAATTAAATAATTAAGGATTATTTAATGATGAAATTAATTACTAGTTAAATAATTAATTAAGAGAGTAATCAAGATTTACTAATGAAGTAATTAGAAGATAATTACTTACGTAAGTAATTAAGGGTTAATTACTTTATTAATTTTAGCTAATTAATTAATGTGATCATATAATTAATGAATGTGATTAATTTTAAGATTTATTACTAAGTGTAATTAATTAAAATTGTAATTAATTGGTTTATTAATTATTTTAATTGATTAATAATTACTTAATGAAGTAATTAAAGATTAATTAATTAGATTAATTAATCAAAGGTTTATATAATTAATTAAGAAGTTAATTAGTTATGATAAATAATTACAAATTGTTAATTACTGTTTATGATTAATAAGATGACTAATTACAAGTTAATTGTTTAATTAATTAAAGGAATTATTAATTAATAAGGATCATTAGTTAATATATTTAATGAATTAGTCAAGGTTGATTAATAAAAGTAATTAATTAAAGTATGATTAATTAATTGTAATTAATTGAGGTTTATTATAGTTAATTAATGGAAGTAAATGAAGGATCATTAATTATTGTAATTAATGATAGTAATTAAAGGTTAATTACAGAATATGGTTAAGGATAATTACTTGAATGTAATTAAAGCATGATTAATCAAGGAAGATAAATTAAGGAAGATCATTAAGAGATGATTAATTATTTATTTGAAATAAATAAATGAAGAAGGATTTAAGTAATCCAATTGATTAAGAGTTAATCAATTCTGTTATGGATGATTGATTGATATTGATTGATTTATTTGGATGATTGGTATTAGGTGATTGGTTGATACTGGATGATTTGAATATCTATGATATGTGATATGCTGCTTTATGAGATGAATGGTTGATATGAATTATCTATTGTAATAATGTGATTCATCTATTCGTTTATATCATCCTGAATATAATTTAAATGTTTAAAACCCTTAAATAATTTGGACATTAAAATGGCGTTTGGATTCGATGAGACCGGGATCGGGTTTCCATATTTGGATATTCGAAAACCACATCGATTCCAATTAAACGTTAGGTCATGAATCCAAGTGGAGTGCAAGTGAAGACTCGAGGTGTAAGAACTATTCGTCAGTATAACTCTGTGGGTGATTCCGTAATGAGTTTGACGGAATAGTACTTATAGGTTCGAGATGGTGATTTACAGTGCAAGGGCTATGGTCGTTGACTCTAAGGGTGATTCTAAAATGGGTGCAACGAGATAGTGCCTTCGGTTTCGTTCGAACCCGGAACGAACTTGTATGAATTGAATGCTTTCAGAATATCGTCAGGTAGACGATAAGCATTCTAAGATAGATGTCCTATAAAGGTAATCGCAGCCTCAAGCCTCATCAACCGGGAATGGCTAAAACAGGGGAGGTGCAGCAAGGTTAAGTGGGTCATGCCCAAGTAGGACGAGATTTACCCCTGTCTAGAGGTCCCTTTCTATTACGGCTTAGTGTGTGGTTGGTCGTGCCAACCACGGGGTGGTTTGTTCGGGACTGTCCAGTAAGGGATGGTTCCGGCCTTGTGTTGCAGGGGAGTTAGGGTGGCTCCTTGGTACGGTGATCTAGGCCACGTACTGTGACGGGCGGTACCCCGGTAGCCCTGCCACTGATGGAAACCCATTCTTCCTATGACTCCCTACGGTTTTTTTGTATTACCCACTTTTGTGGCTAGTAGCTGGAACGTAATAGATGTAACAATTTCGGCTATTTCTTATTTACTTGAAAACGGGTTTCCTATCAAATGTTTTGGTTAGCGTAAGGTAAATTTTTTTCCATGTTTATATTTGGGAAGTCTTACGTGATACCTTTTCTTTTCAAAGGTTTTTCTAAAGTTAAGCAATTTCAACCCGTTTACTCACACCAGACCCCTGTCTGACCCGAGTGTTTATTTTCTGTTTTATTAAACTCTTGGGTACTCATATTATGTATGAGTAGTCGAGTGATTCAGGTTTGTTTGACGAATTCTGGAGGAGACATGGAGCAGGAGGCTTCCACGTGTAGATATATTATAGTTCCGCTGTGTTTTTATGGTATCTTTATCTTGTGATATCTTGAGTTGTGTAGTTAGAAAGATGTCTATAACTGTCTAATATGTGTTGTATAGTTGTGTACTCTGATGTAATATGATACTATGTAATATTTTATGTGATATATTATATTTCATTCATTCCGCTGTGAGTATCTGATGTTGTTGTGTTTCTTCTTTCTTATCTTTTCTTCTTCTATCCCTTTCTTTCTTCATTAGTGATGCGACTTTCTGGTGATAAGAAGTCGGGTCGCTACAGCTGGTATCAGAGCATTAGGTTGAGTGAATACCTAGGCTCTAGAGTGGTGTCATTCTTGAAAGAGTGTACTTGTAATTTTTATATATAACTATATATTTATATATATACCTATATCTACCTAATCTGTTGGGTTATCTGTTCGTATTTTCCAACATAAGTTTCAGAGGTAGATGGAGTAGTGGTGTGTGTGTAACACGACTACCACTAATGGAAGAGGTCCATGTGTTTGAGGTTGGAAGTATATTTTTCGAGACTGTAGACCTAATACCGTCTCGAGTGAGATTTGAAGTTTGAAGTAAGGATTTCTTTGATATCCGAAGGAATTTTTTTAAAAGATTCGGAGTTTATCTTTGAAGTGTAAGTTTGGATCTGCCGGAAGTGCAGAAGTAAGTGATGATATTTTGATAACTACGTGATGAGATGCAGTATCCATGGATATTTTCCGAAGGTGTTTTCTCTTGAAGCAGTTTTAGAAGTGGTTGAGGAGCAGTCTTTACCTGCTGTTGGGAAGATTCGTCTGTGTAGAAGTTATCTGGATCTTTAGCAAGGAGGTGGGCTGTTTTGGAATATGAGACTAAGGTCTATGAGTTGTTTCGCTTTGGCATGGTCTCTTTTGTCATTCCTTAAGGAGAGCGAGATGTTGATGCTTGGTTTGGATCCCGAATTTCTTGAGAGCATGTCTGCCATCTCAAAGGTCCGTTGTGTGGTTTGTTGATGGTTTGGGTTATCGATAAGCCTTTGGATTAGAAGCCTTTGGTTAGCTGTGGTAGCAGTGCAACTCGAAGTGTTCGATGTGTGGACGAGAAGGTCTTTTAGCTCGCAGTATCATCGAGGTAGAATTTGGAAGCAGTAGTGTGTCAATTTCTTCGATGGTTCAGGAATCTTTGTGGTTCTTCTTTCAGCAGTCCGGGCAATTGATGAATGTTTTCTTGAGGGTTGACCTTGTTTGGAGAAGCTTAAAGCTGTTCTAATTGGTAAAGTGAGGACTTCTTTGGAAACCGAACTAGGTAGGATCGCAAAAGTGACTTGCGATTAGTTTGGGAATTTTTCTTGGGCATCTTTTGTTTGAGACTGAGGGTTCTCATGTGGAAGTAGGAGCTACTGAGGTAGTCAGAAGTTTGTCTGCATTTGAAGTTGAATTCCATATTGATTGGGTTCGAGAAGCGATTTTGGTAGTTAGCATGGTTGTAGTATGGTTCTTGGAGAAGAGAGAGTTGGTGTAGCAGCTTAGAATTTTTTTGGAATTTGAATTGGTCAGATCTAGTTTTTGAGTTAGATTCTGCTATATGGTTGTGTGACCAAGTCAGATGGGTCACTAAGATTTTATGGATTTAATGAACAAAGTTTTTCGGATATATTGGATAAGTTTATATTCGTGTTCATCAACAGTTATCTCATCTAGTTCAGAATCAGAGTTGTGCAGCGGAAGCGAGGTAGCAGCTGTACGAGGAAGGAAGCAAGTTCAGTTTGCTATTGCTTGAGAAGTAGAGCTTGTGTTCTGGATTTCGACGGATCTTGGAAGACTTTTCTGTTGAATAGGATCCAGAAATTGGTTTGTTTTGGTCTACTTATTTCTGGAAGTATCAGCATAGGTTGAGCTGATCAGGAAGAAGATTGACAGCCCAGGATTGTCTGTTGAGTTATGCAGATATGAGATAAGGAGTTTGAAATTCGAAGTTGGAGTCTTCATTGTTGTTAAGATTTCTCTGGTTAAGAGAGCAGAAATTGGATAAGATTGGATGGCTAGTTCTGAGGTATTTGGGATTTCATGTTTGTGGTTTTGATAGGATAAGGTTGAATTGCCAGTTTGGATAGCTGGAATTCATTGTATTTCACGTATCTCTGAGGAAGTACGTGTATGATTCATTGTTGGTTGTTGAATCTGCAGTTCAATTGGATTTGGAAATTGAGCTAGACTTGAGTATAGTCTAATGTTCTGTTCAGATTGGTGGATCTATAAATGAGAGGAGCTCTGGATTTGGTGGTATAGTTTGTTAGCTTCTGTAGAGCGAGTCTCCCAGTGATTTATTCTTGGGAAACTCTAGATAGTAATAGAAGATTTATTCTGATTCGTGTCAGGATAATTAGTTAGGGTTGTTTGTTTAATTGGTTGCTTTGGCTGTTAGTAACTGGTTGATAGGAATGCTTTGCTGTTTAAAATTGATATCTTT
Source organism: Allium cepa (assembly GCA_030765085.1). Lineage (NCBI taxonomy): Eukaryota > Viridiplantae > Streptophyta > Magnoliopsida > Asparagales > Amaryllidaceae > Allium > Allium cepa. Next base: position 598,075,677 of record CM060928.1, read on the forward strand.
GCTGGGTTATTAAATTACCTTTGCTTTCGGGGAGAAAATTCTTTTGAGGGGGAGGATTGTAACGACCCGGAATTTTGGGCAATATTAATTTAATAATCTGTATTAATAATTAAATTGATTTGATAATTTTTCTTTATAATTTTAATTTAAATTGATAAATTTAATGTTTTAATGGTTAATAAATTTTTAATCTGGTAAAATTGATAAGAATTAATTTTTCGAAGCTAATAAAATTTTTATTCTATTTATAATATATATATGATATATATTGTGAATAGAAGATCTTGTGTTTTAAATATAAATTTGTATTTTCAAATTGTAATATATATGTATGTATATGTTATAATTTGATATTGTTTTGAAATTTAATTTTAATCTATTGATAATTTATATATGTATGAATTGTAAATTAAAGCTTTGTTTTAAATCTTAATATTTTCCAAAAGTAAATTTAAGTTTAATTCAATTTGTTTTAAAAATATAAGATAATTGCTTGTTTTTAAATATGATAGTTTAAATAAAGTTTTGCTTTGTTTTTTCTTTTGAAAATGCTTAAATTTTAAATGTATATAATAAATGTTTAGATTTTAAAATATATGTATAAGAATTATTTATATTATAATTAGTTTTAGAATATTTTCATTTAAAGGTAAACTAATATTGATTAGTTAAGTAACTTAAAAAGTAAGTTATATTTATATTTAAATTAAATAAAAATTTATTAAAAATACATAAGTAACATGTGTAACTATTTTAAGGCATCTCTAAAACACATGTAAGAAGATTAAGCTAATTAAGTGACAAATGTCTTCATCTTAAAAAAAATTACTTTCTTTAATTTTGATAAAAACCATAACATAATTCATTTTTATCTCTTCTTCCTATCTTCAACCTATTCTCCTACTCTCAGCTGAAACAAAGAAGTTTGTTTTTCCTTTCTTCATTTTTCAAATTTATGGCAAAACAGTAAACCTGAAAATTGAATAAAATCAAAATCAAACCTGAAGTAAATGTTGAAATCTGCAAATTGAAGTTCTTCATATCTCCTTCAACCTGCAATTCATGAAGAACAATTTCAACCTGCAATTCTAATGAAGATCTGCAGTTTCAACTTTTAAACAACATTTTGAAAACATGCAAGTGTTTCATTAGCAAAGCATCAAAAGAAAATCAAAGCATATCAAAGCTTTTTCAAAATTTAAGTGTTCAGGCCTGGAATAGAATTCAAAGCTGCTCTGCATATTATAATCTGGTAAGTAAGTCATTTTAAAAACAGCTTTAGTTTAATCTATGGTTGAATAATGATGCATGCAAATGAATTCTTGCTTTGATAATGAATATTTGTTTATATGAATGCATGATTATAATAAGTATTTAGTGCCTGTAAATGGGAATTTAAATTCTCTTGTTTAAGCAAAATTTGATTTTTCATCTTTAAATCCAAAATCTTTCAAATCTATAACTTATTTGAACTTGTTATATAAATGAAAAGTGTATGTTATTGTTTGATATTAATTTTAAAATTAGTTTCATAATTTTTAAAGCAACTGATAATTATAAATAAGGGGTTAACAGTAAAACTGGAATATTTGATAAAAATTAACTATCTTAAATTCAAATTTGAACTACATGCATGTAATCGTGATGAAAAATCATGATTTTAGATGATACTATCATAATTTTTAATTGAGTATTTTGTGTGTATTTGGGGTTTGTTCAGAATTGGGATTTTGGTGGATTGCCGACAATCTACGCATTGATTTGAGTTGGAATTGTGGTCGAGGCTAGCTTGTGGATGGTTGATTATGGGAAAATTATTCAAGAATTTTTCTAATGAGTGAATTGTTCGTATTAGATCGAACTAAGGTTTTATTTTCGTTCGTGCTCGGCTTGACCGTCGAAACAATTTAGACATGAGGGATGGATCGAGTTCGTTTGTATTTGGGGAGAATAAAGCTTGTGGACATGGTGTTCGATGGTGAAGTTGGCGGAGTTTCAACGGCGACGAGATGGTCGGCAATGGGGAGATTTGTCGGTCGATGTTCTGTTGTTGTTCGAGCTTTTGGTTCGAATGTTCGAATTTCGATTCGAAGTGTTTTGTTTCGATCTGGGTGTGTAGTTGTATTCGCAAGGGTTAGTGTGATCATCGACGAAGGTCGCGATGACCAAGCTCGGCCGTAGGTGATCGCGCATATACACACGTGTACGTGGTGCACGGCTTTGGTTCTAGGGGGTTTTGTTTGGAGAGGATGATAGAATCTCGAAGTAGCTCTCGCGATTTTATAGCGTTCGACTCGAAGAGATGGTGTTGGGATTAGCTCGGGGAAGGCTCGTGATGATGCCGTGTTTTGCTCGAGTGTTTTTTTGATTGTGGGCTTCTGGTTAATACTATAATTATTAAAGTGCTAATTCAACTTGTTGTTGAATAAATTGAACAAAAGTTGCAAAAGTAACTCGAGTTTGAATAATTGAAAGATCAAGCTTCAACATTTGTAAACAAGTTTTATAAAAGTAAAACAATTTTCAAAGTTAAAATTTATTATTTTAAAATAAAGGTAAACCAAACATTTAAAAATGTAATTGAATTTATATTTCAAATTTAAATTATTTCAAGATGGTTGTTTTTTTGAAATATTTAATTAAAAATTTTAATTTCAATTTAAAAGAGGGTTTTGAATTTAATTATTTAATCAAAGTTTTAAGTTAAATTTTGAAGTAATAATGAAGTTTTTCAATTTATATTGAAAATAAATAAGTTCAAGTTGGATAATTAAAGTGTTTTAAATTTCCAATTTAATTTCTAAATGTTTTATTTTCAAATAAGGGTAAGGTTATAATTTTGTCACCAATAAAATAATTTGTCTTTAAAGTTATTAAAATTTAGTTAATGCAAATAATTAAATTGTGATGATACTCAAGATTAAATTGTTTTAAACTTAAGAATACTTAATTATTAAGATTTGTTAATAAGTAAAGTTTAATTAAGAATAATGTTTTTCTTAATTAATTAAGGATTGTTAAATATAAGAAGTTAGCTAATTAATTGTTTAATTAATTTTAAATAATTAGTTAATTGTTTATTTAATTTTTTAAATAATCACTTAATTATGAATTATTAAGTGAAATTACTTATGAAGTAATTAATGGTTAATTGTTGAATGTAATTAAGAATGGAAGCAATTACTTATGGAAGTAATTAGAGTTGAAGTGATTGATGGTTAATCACTAGATGTTATTAATCTAAGGATTAATTAATATAATTGTTTAAAGTTAATTAATTATGGAGTAATTAATTAATTAAAGAATTAAGGATTATTTAATGATGAAATTAATTAATTGTTAAATAATTAATTAGGAGAGTAATCAAGATTTACTAATGAAGTAATTAGAAGATAATTACTTATGTAAGTAATTAAGGGTTAATTACTTAATTAATTTTAGTTAATTAATTAATGTGATTAATTAATTAATGAATGTGATTAATTTTAAGATTTATTACTAAGTGTAATTAATTAAAATTAAAATTAATTGATTTATTAATTATTTTAATTGATTAATAATTACTTGATAAAGTAATTAAAGACTGATTAATTAGATTAATTAATCAAAGGTTTATATAATTAATTAAGAAGTTAATTAATTATGATAAATAATTACAAATTGTTAATTACTGTTTATGATTAATAAGATGACTAATTACAAGTTAATTGTTTAATTAATTAAAGGAATTATTAATTAATAAGGATCATTAGTTAATATAATTAATGAATTAATCAAGGTTGATTAATAAAAGTAATTAATTAAAGTATGATTGATTAATTGTAATTAATTGAGGTTTAATGTAATTAATTATAGTTAGTAACGGAAGTAAATGAAGGATCATTAATTATTGTAATTAATGATAGTAATTAAAGGTTAATTACTGAATATGATTAAGGATAATTACTTGAATTTAATTAAAGTATGATTAATCAAGGAAGATAAATTAAGGAAGATCATTAAGAGATGATTAATTATTTATTTGAAATAAGTAAATGAAGAAGGATTTAAGTAATCCAATTGATTAAGAGTTAATCAATTCTGTTATGGATGATTAATTGATATTGATTGGTTTATTTAGATGATTGATATTGGGTGATTGGTTGATACTAGATGATTTGAATATCTATGATATGTGATATGCTGCTTTATGAGATGAATGGTTGATATGAATTATCTATTGTGATAATGTGATTCATCTATTTGTTTTTATCATCCTGAATATAAGTTAAATGTTTAAAACCCTTAAACAACTTGGACATTAAAATGGCATTTGGTTTCAGTGAGACCGGGATCGGGTTTCCATATTTGGATATCCGAAAACCACATCGATTCCAATTAAACGTTAGGTCGTGAATCCAAGTGGAGTGCAAGTGAAGACTCGAGGTGTAAGAACTATTCGTCAGTATAACTCTGTGGGTGATTCCGTAATGAGTTTGACGGAATAGTACTTATAGTTCGAGATGGTGATTTAGAGTGCAAGAGCTATGGTTGTTGACTCTGAGGGTGATTCCAAAATGAGTGCAACGAGATAGTGCCTTCGGTTTCGTTCGAACCCGGAACGAACTTTTATGGATTGAATGCTTTCAGAACATCGTCAGGTGGACGATGAGCATTCTAAGATAGATGTCCTATAAAGGTAATCGCAGCCTCAAGCCTCATCAACCGGGAATGGCTAAAACAGGGGAGGTGCAGCAAGGTTAAGTGGGCCATGCCCAAATAGGACGAGATTTACCCCTGTCCAGAGGTCCCTTTCTATTTCGGCTTAGTGTGTGGTTGGTCGCGCCAGCCATGGGGTGTTCTTGTTTGGGACTGTCCAGTAAGGGATGGTTCCGGCCTTGTGTTGCAGGGGAGTTAGGGTGGCTCCCCGGTACGGTGGTCTAGGCCACGTATTGTGACGGACGGTACCCCGGTAGCCCTGCCATTGATGGAAACCCACTCTTCCTACGAGACCCTACGGTTTTGTTTGTATTATCCACTTTTGTGGCTAGTGACTGGAATTTAATAGATGTAACAATTTTGGCTATTTCTTATTTACTTGAAAACCCTCGATACTATTATAATATCACTGGATTTCCTATCAAATGTTTTGGTTAGCGTAAGGTAAAAACTTTTTCATGTTTATGTGTGGGAAGTCTTACGTGATACCTTTTCTTTTCAAAGGTTTTTCTAAAGTTAAGCAATTTCTACCCGTTTACTCACACCAGACCCCTGTCTGACCCGATTGTTTATTTTCTGTTTTATTAAACTCTTGGATACTCATATTATGTATGAGCAGTCAAGTGATTCAGGTTTGCTTGACGAATTCTGAAGGAGATATGGAGCAGGAGGCTTCCACGTGTAGATATATTATAGTTCCGCTCTGTTTGTATGGTATTTATATCTTGTGATACCTTGAGTTGTATAGTTGGGCAGATGTTTACAACTATCTAATATGTGTTGTATAGTTGTGCACTCTGATGTAATATAATACTATGTAATATTTTATGTGATATATTATATTTCATTCGTTCCGCTGTGAGTATCTGATGTTGTTGTGTTTCTTCTTTCTTATCTTTTCTTCTTCTATCCCTTTCTTTCTTCATTAGTGACGCGACTTTCTAGTGATAGGAAGTCGGGTCGCTACACCTACACTCCAAATTCATCAATCGACTCACCTCAATTGCCTCTGTCCATCTCTTCCTTGCTGCTGTGACAAATAACCAATTCACAGCATAACTTCCCAAAAGCATCTACAAAACTACCACCATTGCCTACACACTTGCTACCTCCACAATCCATTCATACAAGTGCTAATCCTCTAACATCCTTCAGCGGTTCTGCCTGCATACAAGCATACATCTCTTCACCCATCATCAGAGACTCATAACAGGTCCCCTTTAACGGTTCAACGGTGCAACCGAGCACTTCACTCACAAAAATACGCCACTCCACTACCAATTAACTTCACTGACTTGCATCTACTACCCATCACAGTGCCTTCATCTCCCTTGAATGTCAACACATACCACCCTACAATATTCTCCACAACCCACTGTTGATCAAACCCAAACAAAAAAAAACTACACATACCTCATCACCATATCCCATTTCAATAGCACCTCATCCTTACTTCAGTGCACATACATACATATCGACCACTTCATTGCACACATACTCCAACTTCACAAACTTCTCCCCTCACATACATACATACAAACCACCTGACATTCAACACCACAACCAACAGCCTTACTGCTTTTCACCCACCAGAAAACTTCAACCAGCTATTCTACACATGAAACAAATGTTGAAATTAATGATACATCAGATACAAAACTGCAGAAAATCATGATTTTCAGGAAGTGAACATAGTTGAAAATTTATCAACACATATACAAGAAGAGGCAAAACCACCTTCAAATTAGACTGTAGACTACACGGTTGAAGGTAATCCATATTACAGAGAGGAGGTAAAATCTCAACTTGCTACATACAAAAGTGACCAGGATGCAATAACTACACAAGCTCCTCCTAAAAGACACACAAGGAGCAAAGCAAGAATTAAATGAACCTGATCACTTGGAATGTAAGAAGAATGAATGATGATGTAAAAATGACATCAAAATACAAACCAAGCATAATTGGTTTGTTAGAAAGTAAGTTGACAGATGTTAAAACTGTAAAATTTACTTGAAAATTTTCAAACTTCATGGTCATTTATCCACAATAACGAGAACAATGCAAAATGCAGAATTCTCATCCTATACAATACTGAAGTTTGGAATTTCACAAAAATTGATAAAAGTCCTCAACATGGTTGCTAAAAATGGGGGTTTTCAAATGGTTTTAACTATTGTATAAAACGCAAACAATCTTTATGCAGAAAGAGACATACTGTGGCAGAAATTAGTTAATAATTCAATAAGTGATGATTAAAGTTTGGGTATTATCTGGAGATTTCTACGTATTAAGCTTCAAAGATAAAAAAGGTGGAGCAGCATTCCTTTTTCCCATATCCGAGGGTTCTCCAAATTGTTTAATTCAATGTGGACTAGTGGAAATTACATGCAAGGCTTCCAGTTTACATGGGGAAGAAGAGGTTTAGCTACGCACATTGAAAAAGTGCTTATTGATGATCTTATGTTAACTATTTTCAGCAATTGAAAACCACCGCTTTGTCCTCAAATTTTAGTGATCAAGAAACAAAGCAATCAATGTTACTTTTGACGGAACTAATTTAGTCTAAGAGCATGTGAAATTTAATACAATCTACCACATACAACAAGGAAGAGAGAGCACTGATATTGAAAAAATGAATTCGTCATCCACATTTAGCAAACCTTCAAGCTAGAATTGCGACAAGTTTTATCATTCATGTGATTTAACTAATTATCATTAAGCTCAATGAATATAATTAAAAAGACATAAATCATGACCAACTTGAACTTGTTTGTGTACATTTCATATTCCTTAATGATCTCATGAAATATGATATGACTGGTCGGACAAACTAGGATGAAGTGCTATGATTACTATGGGATGAACCAATAAAAAATTTCTGCTCTCCAATCTAACAGAGAGTGGAAAACAGACACTGCATGCTTACCTAGCAATATATGCAACAAAATCCACAAACTTACCATATATACTGAAAATTCTATTGATGATTGGAAGTGGATTCCAAATACAGCACGGAAGTTTTCTCTGAAATCACCATGGATACTGTGAGAGCTAGAGTAGGAGAACTAGGCTAACGTAAATTAATTTGGAATAAACATTGTGCGTCAAAGATGTCTATTTGCGCGCTACTTGCTATACTTAACAAGTTAAATACAAAAGACAGATTAACAAGGCGGAACAATGAGATCAACCAGACATGCACTCCGTGCAAACAACATGTGGAAAACGCAAACCATCTATTTTTTATTTGCCAGTTTTCCTCTAAACTATGCAGGGAATTCAGTAATAAATTGCAATTTCAAACTGTCAATTACTCATTGGAAGATATACTAAATCAAGCAAACCAGGAATGCTACCAAAATCAAGCAATGCAGACCATCAGCAGCATAACACTTACAATAGTAACTTGGAATATATAGACCGAAAGAAATGCTAGAAACTTCAAAGGGATTATGACTCCATACCAGATCAGAAAAATTCTGATAACGCAAGAGATTATAGATCAATAAAACCTCAAATATCAAATCAAAGCCGAATAGAAAGGCAATGGAGTGCTAGCTAACTTCGAGATTATAATAGATGTTGACAATCTTCACATGTGAGATTCTGGTGGCATTTCCAGTTATTGAAGTACTTTGGCTCGCTTGTTAGTGATTCGTAAGTGCAGTCTCGTTGGGTTTAATAAGCGATTGACCAGAAAGCTTTTTGTGATGAATTATTTCTCTGTTCGTTATAAAAGAATAACATCGGAGCTGGCTGAGATGTAAGCAGCGACGCAGTAAGGTAGTTCTAGGGTTTGTACTTTTTGATTGAGTATGAAAGAATGAAAAATGATGCAGGGGAAGTGGAGGGATATATGAAAGCTAAGGGGAAATGAAAAGTTAAGGAGAGGGAAAATGAAAGTTGGAGTAGCAAACCGATGGAAAATGAATGCAAACAAACTAATGTACTTGCATTGGTTGATTTTAGAACTGATGTAAATTTGATTTTTTTATTACCTATTGCTTTCCACGTATCAATTGCATCGGTTATTAAGATAGAACTGATGCAAACAGCTCTATTTTCATCAGTTTTTACTTCAACCGATTCAAATGAGGCAAAGCAATATGCATTTTTTGCAGTAGTGCCCACCTCAAGCTGTGAGTGCAATACAATGGATATATGATACTAAGATAAGAAGGAACCCCTAGTTTATAAAAACTCTGGGTAAAACTCCTTCAAAATGCCCTCCATCTTTTTGGTACCACCCCGAGCATCCTCGCTCCATGGCACTTCTAACTTTAACAAAGGAATAAGCACACAAATACTCAAATAGCATTCTTGCTTACTAGTAACTAATGCTCATGGTTTGCTCAAGTACAAACTCTCTTATCGTCTAATGATGATAAACAATATACTAAGCATGTCTTACGCTGAACGACCTTATGTTCTTACTTAGTGCCACCTTATAACAAATCGAAAAGTCATTCCCCATACTTTTATAAGTCAACTACATTATAAAAAGGTACAAAAGCCCATACGATGTACACATATCATCCGTATGCAATGTCTGATCTAAACATTTACTCGATTACATATATTTCACTTCCCAACTAACATAGATCAGTTGACCTCTCTAGTGTGGACCCTGATTTGGTTCCTTGATTAGAAATCTTCATTCTTCTTACATAGCCATACCTATGTCAGAAAACATTGGGATCATACCACGAATCTATATCAAATGTTCGCCATCAAGAACCAAATGAAAAAATCTTGTTATAACCGGTGTAAACCACCTCGAAAACATGTACTCGAATACTGGATCAAGAATAGTTATGCGAATAAAACGATCTACATATAACTTACGTATTTATCCTATTGTATCTTAACTATACAATTCCTTTGTAATCACATTCATTTATGCAATTAGTATGTCATTCAATAATAAAAACATTTATGACCATTTCATAAAACAAAACTTTAAGTTTATAATTATACTATAACTTAAGTTTACACTCATAATACTCCATTAATCCTAAGAGTATATACCAAAACATCAAACTTGTAACAAGTGTGATTAACAAATTTAAAACTTGTTTTGACGTGCTTCTTATAAATCCAAGTATTTTATAAACTCAATATTTTATATTTCAAAACACTTCGTTTTAAGTTCTATAGCAATCCAGAATTCTAGACTATCCAAAATCATCGAAATTCCTATTTTATTTTAACGAATGAAAACTACCAAACAACATACCATACTTTCCAAATGCATAAGCTACATGTGTCCATGAAATAACTTGACAAGAGAACTTTAAAACTAAACACCGGTTTTTATTTCAATCATTTTGAAATAATATATACATACAACTTTTATATATCAAATCATAATTTTAGGATTAAATAAAAATCCATTTTACCAAAAAGAATTCTATAGCATCCTACACTTAGAAACCCAAAAATGAACATTGATGATGTTCTAGTCACTGCTGAAATTATTTTCAAATGATCGAAGCAAGTTCAGTACATCCGAACTGTACTCTTAGTACTCAAGCAACTTCAAAGCGTTATCAAATACTTCGTAATTGTTACTAAGTACCTCGATCTCAATTTCTTAAAACAATTTCCCAAATACTTACTTTTAAATAATACTACTATTATTTTCTCCAAAATCTTTAAAAACATTTCAACAGATATCAAGATTTAAGTTTTAAAATTCCCTGTTTAAATCCTTTACTAAATTTTAAATCCTAACGCAACATTATTACCGAATGCCTTATAGTAAAACCATGAAACTTAATCACATGGTGTTCATTTTAATGTATCCACAATTTCTATTTATCCAACCCATGATATAGAAAGGTAAAGCTGCCCATAAATAGGTTGAGCACAAATTAGCAACAAATAACACTCAATGTTTCTAACATGCCAAGCATGACTAAACGATCAAGGTTATGGGATATTAAACTATGAGAAGCATTATTATCAAACCAACCATGAATAGGTAAACATAAACAGACAGTATATCCTCAAGGATCTTTCATCCCCTTTTCGGTTGTAGAAATAGAAAAAAAAACCCAAGCTGCTCCCCACTCTTGAGCATAGGACAATCTTTATCAAAATGGCCAGGCTGATGATAACTATAACAACCTTTTGGTGAAAACTGTGCAACAATCTTAGGAAACTTCTCAATCGATGCTTTCACTATCTATGCTCTAGCCACCCGCCCTTCTTTCCCCAATTTAAAACTCCAAGAAAAGTGTCCCTTTTACCTACACTTACGTAAAACCACACTAGAAATATCTCTTAAAGGTTGAAACTTCCGCTTGTTGCCCCTGGTCGATGTAGAAATCGACGGCTTCAGCACTAAGCTCTCAAACCTTAAAGCCATGTTCATCAAACCTCTTACCTCCTAACCTTTCACAATCAAGGTGGAGCGAAGCAAAATTCACCTAAGGCTTGACCTACACAACCTCCTCTATGACAATCAACCTCGGTTCCTTAACTGGAGCAACACTCCCTGGTGCTCGATTCCTACCATTTGTAATGGTACTAACTCAACCACCTCTGCCTCCTCGAGCATTAACAACTCTGGTACTCATGGTTCTTACTACCTAATCAAAGCAAAAATTCTTTTAGAACATGAAAGGATATGTTATTTTAAATAAAGGATTCCGAAGAAAGAGATATTCCTAAAGAATACTTTTAAATTCTAATTTTCAAAATACAAATATGCTCTCGTATGTATAATGCACTCGACTCATTCTAGGGTGTCGCTTACCCTATCTTTAATGATCCATACCGAACCAAAGCCAAGGTGTTCACTTAATTTTGAGATCTAAGAAAAATTACAACAATCTGACTTTTCGACCCCTAAATATCGCCACTTATACATATACGGTATTTATGTGTCAAGCACCAAAGTGTCAAAAACACAAAATATTAGGGTAAAATAAAATAAAAGGAATAGAACAAAAGAAGAACACAATATCAGAATCTCACAATGGTTTCATAATGTAAGAATGATATTGTATAATATCAATTTGGAACAGTGCAAAGGGTTACTTTGAATACAGAAACATTAGAGTACTTAAACCTAGTATTATCATTAGCCTGAATAGTTATAACTATTTGTCCCCACAATGTTGATATATACAATATAGTTGTGCAGTAGAAATAAGCATATTATGGAAGGTAATCCTCCAGCTCTTCGCCATAAGCTCCCAAGCGCCCGTAGATAAATCTGAAAACATATATGGGATTGACCCGAGCACTATAGAAAAATAACACCTAAATCAGCTTGGAAACCAACGGTAAAAACTTAGGACAAAATAGTGATGTATAGGAACATCGTTTGGGACTATACAGACTACCATAACTGTTTTACCCTCAAATGAAACCAACCATTTGTTAAGTTTAACTTATAGTGGTATGATAGATGATATCTATAGTGTAGTACACAAATCATATCAATTAGTTGCACTGTGAACACCATGACAAAAATAAGTATAAAATCAATACCTCTAAGGTGTGTTCGCATAAAGGATTTTCCACGGAGATCTCCTCAGATCTAGCCAAATCGGATCTAGCTGAATCCGAACTCTGCACAAGAACTAGAGACATCCTTTTAAGTACTGTACATCTTTAGGGAATGTACTATAGGAAATACATAATTGGCCCATGCACAGACAATTGTTCTTCCAAATGAATCGCTCTTGCATGCATGTCCGTAAGTAATACCATTTAGAGTATCCTATACCCTTCGAATTACTAAAATGCTACGTTCCATGGAATTGCTAGAATGAAACTCTCCCCTCGGCTATGCATCTTATCTTTAGTTTTAGTCGTTTTCGATGTCAAGGTTACGTTCAGCATCTCTTACTCAAGTCTTCATCACTTGAATAAAATACGAATTCCCAAATGGATTCCCATATCTCGAACAGATCGCAAATCACTATATGGTTTTGATCATCTCGAATAGATATCAAACTTCCATATAGTTTACCCGCAAAAGTCCTCCAATGAGTGCGACCACTGTTCTCTCTCTTGGAATACTCCTTAAGATAGACGGTCCCACACAATAACATCATTTGAAATGTTAATGTTGACATCGCCCTTGGACTTAACCTTAGGATAGACAATTCAACTCTATAACATTCCACTTCACAACTGCTTCCAAAACATAGAACTCATATACTAGTTTTAAAGTGGCATTCGATAAGTAAAACACTTATCGATCCTAATCTCTTCAAAACTAATTCGATGAATTTTCGGTTAACTCAATTTCAATTCTTTCAAAAGTAAGCAAAATACAGAGACACTTCGTATCAATGCTCCTCCCTAGGGTGTTCTCATTGATATGAAACCGTGAAGCCTTTTTAAAATTCTTAAGTCATATTAGGTCAAGTTCGATAATTGACTATTTGATTATCTAGTCAAAACAATTGCTTGTACAAATCACGATTCATACACTTAACTCATTTTCGATAGTCCAACTCAACTATTCCTTGTTCAAGAGAGAAGCCAGGTTAGTTTGAGCACTAGTTACATCAAGCCTTGCCTGGGCACTTCATTCTTGAATCTCACAAATAGTTAATTCTACCTCATTGGCTTTTAATGTTAAGGGTAATATTAATAATTTCCATAAACAATAAGAAATCAACATAATTAACACGTGTTCGTCCTTTTTCGACTTTCTATTCCTCGGTCATGAGGGAAGCCTATTAGGTTAGAGCTCTATTGCTCCATCCCTAATCGACATCAATCTTAACTCTCATAAATAGATAAGACTTACTTCATCAACTTTTAGTGTTAAGCATAGTTAATTACTTTCCAAACAAGTAATTAAACAATCAATCATTTGGTTATTTAACAATTCTAACCCCTTTTATAAACACTATGTTTATACTTTTAAAATACTTGAAAATATTGTAACAAGTTTCAAAAAAATTATCCAAAATATTACTTGAAAATAACAACTTTACAATTTTTCTCAAAACTTGAAAACGACATGTTTTCAAAAAATATCTCCTCTAAAATTTACAACTTATTCTCATATATTCATAAAGGTCTCAAACCACTTTTAAAATGCTCTACTAATAGATATAAAAAATTATAAAAATATTGAAACAAAATACTTAGATTTAAATATCTTTTCAAACCTTTTAAAGTTCAAAATCAAGGCTTAATAGGGCAGTTTTGCACTACTGATGTTTTGGCCACCTTTTGAGGTGTCACTAAACTTTTTACTACTCAATCTTTTAATAGCAACAAACTTATACATAAAAAATTATAAATATGGTGAGAAAACCCTAAGGGTATTTCTATAAAGTTCCATAGCAATCGCCAAAAACAAGGCAATTAACAATTGTATCTATAACGACTATCGCTATAAGTGCACTGTCAAATCCGAGTCCAATTCAAACCAAAGTCCATTTATAACCTCTGTGCTTTTTTCAAGGTCTTGTCATATGTCATACAATTTCATTCCTAGTTTGTTCAAGTCTGTATACATGGATCAAATATGTTACTTATTTTTAAAGTAAGAATCTAAACTATTGTTTTAACGTAAGTTAACAATAATTCAATTAACATAAACATAATAAAATAATAGCATACATACGGTATATTTTCCATTCAAAGCAATGTTCTAACTCACCTTTAACCTCTCAAACAACCAAGATCCAAGAACCCAAACCAAACTATATCCTTGTAACCACCTCCTCTCTCCTCTTCCTTGCCTTGCACTTGTTTAATTCCCTCTATTTCCACCCACATAGCTCATGGCCTCTCCTTGGTGTGGGAGTCTGGCTTTGCTATTTGAACTTTTGGCTAGGTGGAATCTTTCTATTATTATACTAAGCCTTGTGACAAAGTTTGAAGTGATTTGGAGTTGATTTCCAACTATTTCTTTTTAGAACATAAGAGATAAAGAAGAAGAGAAGCCATGGATTTTTAAAACTCAAGCTTTGTAAAATTTGTGATTATTTCCTAAGGGTATGCCCTTGCTTATATTGGCTTATGAAAGGGGTTACTACCACCATCTACTTCTCATGGAAGTTCGTAAAGGAACCTCCTTCTCACATGATAACCTTGTATCACTTCTCTTATATGCTATTTACCATTATACCCTTCTCATAATATCTCTTATCCATATGTAAGCATCTAGAACATTCCAAACGTTATGAAGATGTGTGTGTGTGTGTGTGTTAATTAGTTGTAAATGTGTTCAATTGATTATTAGACAAGTGCCAAAGAGTTCAAACAACTTATATTGATCGAAATATTACTTACTAATAAACTAATTTTCAATCACAATATCAATTTTTCTTCAAAGATTATATTTAAAAATAAAATAAAAAACGAGTTTCTTATTATTGATTATGTGTTAAATGATGCCTAACAAGGTTATAAAATCGTATTTATAACACTTAATTATATTTCAAAATGTTTTGATATCGAAGATAAGTGTTTGAATTTTCGGGCCGCTACAATTATAGTCAATCGTGAACTAACCTCATATAACTGAAGGAGTGAATTCCTCATTGAATAGTATTTCACTTCCAATGCATTGATTGAGACCAAATATAGTTGCTTGATGGTCGACATGCAATGATTAAACTATAATCAAAGTGGATTTTCCTCATTGAAATTTAGCATTATTCTTAAGTCGAGAGAACTGTGTAATATTGCAACTTCTAGATTCTCTTTTTGACCTTTGTTATTTTAACCAACAAGAAACTTTCGAGTGGGTCGTTTGATCTAAGAACCATAGGTTTGCAACCCCATTGTAACAACTCGACTTTTCACAGCTATGAAATCACCGCAGAATAAAAGATGGATCGTTTTAAACACAATAGTAGTAAACAAAGCTAAACTAACTAATTATTTCTTTTTGAACTCGTAGCGATTTGAATCAAACTATAATATGGATAAGCTAAACAAATCTCATCTATATACACCAAAAGTTATACATAGTTTTTATACATACACAATGCTATACTATAAATGCAATATATACAAATGATAGGATAACAGATACAAACGTCTTCATAGTCATTGTCTTCAACTCTACACCTATCACGATTACTTCCTTCACCAAACGTTTATGAAGAGGGGGATCAAACAAATTCCTGGTGAGTAAAAATATTACCAAGTACATACCACTAACATGATTTCATAAACATTATATAAGAACTAATATTGACTTTACCTCAGCCTGTCTGACCGGCGTCTATGGATTTAGTCCATTTTAATAAAACATAATATAAGGATCGCTATTATATTCTTAACAACATTTAACATACGATGGTGTTAGATAAACATAGAATAACTCGACTACACACAAGAGGGAAAAGGAGAATCTATTACTTAAATAGGAAAGCAGAAACCAGGGCATTCGTATGTTGCCACGTGTAAATTTTCAAACGGATCCCTTTCTTATTCCAACTTTTACTTCCTTGCAGTTGTACTCTTCCTCCCCCAACTTACTCCCCTTCCCTTAAATTCTAAACCCACCAAACCGCCTATTTTAAATCTCGGCTTCCCCACTCTTCTATGCTCACCCTCATCGCCCTCCCTCCCCCTCTCCATCCCTACATCGCCACTGACCGTTCGGTTGGATGTCTCCTTCACCCGCCCCTATTTGCAACCACGCATAATAAGTCGTCCACTTCATCTCCCCCAACTCCCCATATCCCTCCTTACCTCCTCTCCGTGGCCGAACGGCTAAGATTGGCTGCTACGTGGGCTTGGGTGGCTTCCTTCACCTTCGCTCTGAATTAGGTCAGTACCTTATTTACTTTCATTTCCGCATTTTCCGGCTTCATGTAAATATGCCAACGAATTACCCATATCCGCTGCTTTGATCGCCAAATGCTTTTCCTTTCACCCTGCTTGTGTTTTTGCTCCACTGCGTCCATTGCCGACAGTCCACCGTGTGCAGCTGTTTATATTAATTTCTGTACGGCGGTGAGTTGACGTGGATTCTTCAGGCGAAGCTTTCACCCCTTACAGTTTGATCAACCACTACATTCGCAAACTTCTTTTCTGCATCATCATGTCATTGTAACGTCACTTTAAGCACACCACACCTTACTCCACACACTTAGACTTAACGTTATTGTTTAACTGTGCTACGATATGCGAACACCTCCACTTCTATATGTCATCCATTTCACTGTCATACCTTCGTAAGTTATATGAAGATGCCACAGAACGGGTGTAAACTGTAACGCATTCTTACTTCCACCTTATGGGGGGTGCGTACATGACGCGATATGTGGTAATGCAACATTCTACAAGTCAGTTAGAGGGTCACCCTTATTTTCCGCCAATGTGTTCCCAGTTCAAAATGTTCGCCATAACATTGGTCTGCATTCGACTTCCAACACAACGTTCTACCGTTTCAAAATTACCTACGTTGCGAGTTTATGAATCATGTACGAAATAATTTATCAAGATGAGCTCACTTACATGTAGCAAAAAAAAATTTGTACTTACACTGCCTACGTTGTACCAAACTGTTGTTATTTTACTTTGAATTCTAACACTTATTGTCTGTTGTCTTGGTTGCTGCGGAAGAGGCACTCCCGGTACAAACTGCAGTATTTAACTGGACAGACGGTCGTTCAGGTATACGTTCATCTCAATTTCTGTCCTACATGCTAATGCTACATGTTTATTTATCGTTGTATTCGAGCTCATTACTTGATGTATAGTCATACAGTACGGTGCGTACAGTATGATCAAACAGACTAAGGGATATTATTTTTCCCCTTCGACCATCTGCATCACCCCAGTACACGTATTCAACTTCAATCTGAGTAAAAAAAAAATATTTGGGAAAATTGTTTTCCGCATCATCCTGTTGTTTGAACGCTACTTTAAATGCACCACACTTTACTCCACATACATGAAGTTGATGTTATAGTTTAACTTGACGGTAACGATATTGTAGCGTTTGAAAAATATGTATGTGTGAGTTTACGAAGCATATATGAAATAGTTTACTCACATGAGTTCAGTTAACTACACCCAAAAAAATTTTTTTCAGACACCTGCGGTTGGGAATTATCGTAACCGCTGTTCTGACCTACACTCTGTCATTTGTGTATTCTAACAACTCAATAGTATGGTTTTAACATCCACAATGGTGAACATGTTCGTCGCTAATTTCTGTCAACCTGTACGTTTGCAGTATAGATATTAATGTTAGTATATGTCTGGCAACCACTGTACATAGTACTACGACCATGCTGCCTTCCACTCCTGTTCACGTTTCACCTTTGTCTCCGTGTATTTCTTCTGATTACATGTGTCATTACAGTTTTGGAAAATATGATATATATACTATGGTATCTTTTCGAATGGAGCACATACAGCCCGGTAACCTGCATTCCCCTGTCTTTTTCAGGTCTGCAAATGGGATGATTCTGTGTGATGAATAAAAGATAGGTAATATTCCTGGAAAGGTATTTATCTGCTCACCCATTCCCTCTGATTGTATTGTTTCTCATTTTTCTCCTCCGTTGCTTATTGTTCAACATAGTTTTTCGTCATAAATTCATATGAATGGGTTATATTGACTTCTTACTAATCTTAATCATTTTTATAGTTCGAACATAATTTTTTTCTCATTACTCACTGCCTCTTCTTATTACGCAGTCCTCTCAGCGTCAGACTTTTATTTATACACTCATACACACCCCTTCACACATATATGGACAGAGACGCATAAGTGCCACTTGATTTTTTTCACTATTTTCACTGTGCAGTAAATCTGCCAACGAATTACCGATATCCGCTGCTTCGATCGCCAAATGCTTTTCCTTTCACCCTGCTTGTGTTTTTTCTCCACTGCGTCCATTGCCGAAAGTCCACCGTGTGCAACTGTTTATATTAATTTCTGTACGGCGGTGAGTTGACGTGGATTCTTCAGGCAAGCTTTCACCCCTTACAGTTTGATCAACCACTACATTCGCAAACTACTTTTCTGCATCATCATGTCATTGTAACGTCACTTTAAGCACACCACACCCTACTCCACACACTTGGACTTAACGTTATTGTTTAACTGTGCTACGATCTGCGAACACCTCTGCTTCTATATGACATCCATTTCACTGTCATACCTTCGTAAGTTACATGAAGATGCCACAGAACGGGTGTAAACTGTAACGCATTCTTACTTCCACCTTATGGGGGGTGCGTACATGACGCGATATGTGGTAATGCAACATTCTACAAGTCAGTTAAGGGTCACCCTTATTTTCCCCCAATGTGTTCCCAGTTCAAAATGTTCGCCATAACATTGGTCTGCATTCGACTTCCAACACAACGTTCTACCGTTTCAAAATTACCTACGTTGCGAGTTTATGAATCATGTACGAAATAATTTATCAAGATGAGCTCACTTACATGTAGCAAAAAAAAAATTTGTACTTACACTGCCTACGTTGTACCAAACTGTTGTTATTTTACTTTGAATTCTAACACTTATTGTCTGTTGTCTTGGTTGCCTGCGGAAGAGGCACTCCCGGTACAAACTGCAGTATTTAACTGGACAGACGGTCGTTCAGGTATACGTTCATCTCAATTTCTATCCTGCATGCTACTGCTACGTGTTTATTTATCATTGTATTCGAGCTCAGTACTTGATGGATAGTCATACACTACGGTGCGTACAGTATGATCAAACAGACTAAGGGATATTATTTTTCCCCTCCGACCATCTGCATCACCCCAGTACAGATACTCAACTTCAATCTGAGTAAAAAATATATTTGGGAAAATTATTTTCCGCATCATCCTGTTGTTTGAGCGCTACTTTAAATGCACCCACTTTACTCCACATACATGAAGTTGATGTTATAGTTTAACTTGACGGTAACGATATTGTAACGTTTGAAAAATATGTATGTGTGAGTTTACGAAGCATATATGAAATAGTTTACTCACATGAGTTCAGTTAACTACACCCAAATTTTTTTTTCTGACACCTGCGGTAGGGAATTATCGTAACCACTGTTCTGACCTACACTCTGTCATTTGTGTATTCTGACAACTCAATAGTATGTTTTTAACATCCACAATGGTGAACATGTTCGTCGCTAATTTCTGTCAACCTGTACGTTTGCAGTATAGATAGTAATATTAGTATATGTTTGGCAACCACTGTACATAGTACTACGACCATGCTGCCTTCCACTCCTGTTCACGTTTCACCTTTGTCTCCCTGTATTTCTTCTGATTACATGTGTCATTACAGTTTGGGAAAATATGATATATACTATAGTATCTTTTCGAACCGAGCACATACAGCCCGGTAACCTGCATTCCCCTGTCTTTTTTAGGTCTGCAAATGGGATGATACTGTGTGGTGAATAAAAGATAGGTAATATTCCTAGAAAGGTATTTATCTGCTCACCCATTCCCTCTGATTGTATTGTTGCTCATTTTTCTCCTCCGGTGCTTATTGTTCAACATAGTTTTTCATCATAAATTCATATGAATGGGTTATATTGACTTCTTACTAATCTTAATCATTTTTATAGTTCGAACATAATTTTTTTTCTCATTACTCACTGCCTCTTCGTATTACGCAGTCCTCTCAGCGTCATACTTTTATTTATACATTCACACACACCCCTTCACACATATATGGACAGAGATGCACAAGTGCCACTTAATTTTTTCACTATTTGCACTGTGCAGTAAATATCACACATGGTTAACAAGAGTTCGCATTGATCGCATGATGTTGCTCATATCATACTGCTATTGACTTAGGGGTGTAGTACACATGTTTACTCTGTGTCTGTCCTCTCTGCTGGGAATGTGTTATTTAATTTTCTAACTGCTGGTTCAACTCAACTCTATTTACCACTGTTTTAATTTTATGCACATGACCAAATACATTTTGTTCCAAATTTCAAAGCATTTTTTCACAAGTCACTGTGTACTGTACTTATAAGACTTGGAACTAAATTGATTATACTGTTCGTTATATGCATAAACATAAGTTTCAGTCAATTTTTATTTGCAAAGTACATAAAGTTAACACTTTGTTAAGTAAATGAAATATTCAATTACTTACGCGGACTATGTTGTTAAAAACTGTTGTTGTATTCCTTTGATTTCTAACGTTTAATGTGTCTTAAATTAGTTGCCTTTGGAAGAAGCGCTCCTGGTTCAAATTGCAGTATTTAGCCGGACAGACGGACGTTTAGGTATAAATAACGTTGTGAGACGCAACCTTTTTTCTTATGTAATCGTACCATACAAATTACAAATAACTATGTACTCCATTTTGACGGTTTTACATTGCAATATACACAGCTCCATCATAACTGTCCCTCCTATCCACTAGCAGACAGTAAAATCGTGGTTCCTTCAAAACTGCATCGCTTGGCAACTGTTATCCCGCTTTTTGGACAAAGTCGTGATACCAAAAGATCGGTCAAAAACAAAAGACAGTTCGTCTCAGAAATTGGTCGTACTTCACTCCGCTATGGATATCGATGAATTTTTTCCAAGTCCGGATTGGGCCAGAATCGACAAGGCATGATGAGCAAAGCCATAGAAGCCAGCATCTCAAATTTCAGGTCAATCCGCGGTCGTATGCTCAAGTTATGATGGATTCAAGTTGAGAGAGATGGATTCTGCTCAGTTCGAATCCATCACCCCTTCACTAGTTCGAAACCATCACCTTCGAACCCATCATCCTAGCAATGGTTCGAATCCACCCACGTACGCCCTAGTCCGAATCCATCAGCTAGTGCCTACCTCGCATCCATCAGCTTCGACTCCATCAACTTCGACTCCATCGGCTTCGACTCCATCTCCCTCGAATCCACCACAATGGCCTACCTTCGAATCCATTCAAGCCACCTAGCCTCGAATCCATTCCCTCGAGTCCATCAACCAAGGGCCTCCTCGAATCCATGCAAGCGAAGAAGCCCCGGCTCCATCCCAAAACTCATCTTCGAATCCCCAAACAGAGGCAGCTTCGAATCGATTTACACCAGCCTATTCTGATCGATTCGAATGAACACTGGCTGCAACGATTTGAAGCATACGTTCGAATCCAACACTCGAAACCATCCAATTCACACAGTGAGCACCTCGTCGCCGCCTCCACCTGCAAAAGGATCGATTCGAACCTATGGGTTCGAACCATATGGATTCGAACCATATGGATTCGAACGAACCCATAGGATCGATTCGAAGCAAGCAGCGTGCCGAAGAACCCCATCTTGAATCGATCATATCTCTCAATCCCTTGATCCAAATGCCATGAAATTTTCACAGGAGCTTGATTATACACTAAAGAATGTCCACACCAAATTTCGCCTCGATTGGATGCATTTTTGATCGATTCGAACCTTACTTCGAATCGATTCCAAATTGGGCACGGATCCCAAGAACGCGGGCTCATGGGCCCCCCTCACGTGCCAAGCGGCCTCCCTGAGTTTTAGGCGGGATTTCAGCCTTCCACGCCTATAAATAGAGCCCCTGGTCATTCAGAAAAGAGGTGGGAGATTCAGGAGAGAGAAAGCAAGCCCAGACTCTGCCAGATTCAATTCTAAGTCTTTCCAACATCATTGTAATCAAGTATCAAAGCTACAACTTGCAGTAATCTGCTGTAATCGATTGAAAATCATCAAGTGAATCAATAAAGATAAAACCTTCAAAGTGGACGTAGGCACGAACGCCGAACCACTATAAATCCTGTGTTGTTTACCGTTATCTGTGATTTGCTGCATTTACTATCTCTTAGATCTGAGTTCTGTGTTTGTTATTGCTGATCTGTGTTGATAAACGGGTGCTTTCGCGATATTGGGTGTTTGTGACCAATTTTGGCGCAAACATTGTGGTGCTTTCACTGAGAGCGCTGATTCAGGAGAATTTGAATTTAGAGACTTAGGAATTCAGATCTGAGAACCATGACGAGACAAACAAGTAAGAAACAAAGGCCAGAGAGAAGTGAACATCAAGGAAGTCAAGAGGCTTCCTCAGGAGCGAATCAAGCGTCGATCTTCATCACTAGGGACGAGATGGAGACAATGATGAAAAAACAAGAGGAGCTGATCCAGAGTTTGTTCCAACAGATAGGGCAACTTGGAGCACAGAATCAAGGAGTAACCGGAGTTCAGAACGGAGCAGGACCATCCGACGTAGCACCTGGAGTAAGGGGCACACACATGGAGAATGTTGATCCAATCCCTGAGAGAGATAGAGATGCATCTACCCAAGCAAGGAGTGGCAGAGGAGTGAACGCTCAGTCAAGGGGGCAGATCCCAGAATTCCCTCGTGGACTCGGGGGGCAGGTTGAAAGTAATGAACGGAGATTGCATTTCGGGGACAATGACAAATTGGCAGAGATAGTTAGGCGAGCCATGAGAGGCGGGTTAGTGAACAAAGATTTGGAGGATGTTAATAGGAGTCCTTTTACTCCAGCAATCCGACGAGCTAGGAACCCACCGGATTTCAAGTTACCATCATTAGACATGTATGACGGGAGAACAGACCCCACGGCGCATCTAACGAATTATATGAGACATATGGAAGTGCTGGGGGCATCAGAGGAGATTATGGCCCGGTGCTTTCCATTGTACTTGACAGATATTGCGGCATTGTGGTTTAGACAATTGGAGAATGGATCCGTCGGAACGTGGAATGGTTTAATTGAGAGATTTATGACGCAACTCAGGGTTCACATTACAAGACCCAAGAATGTGATGACTTTGGCAGCCCTAAAGCAGAAAGCCAGAGAAACCTTGACAAGTTATCTAGCGCGATTCAATGCAGCAGCAGCTTCGGTGGATCGAGCAGATCCATCTATGGTGGTGATGGCAGCTGTATCCGGAGTAGCTGATGGCACAGAGTTTAAAAATTCGTTGACTAAGGATCCACCCGTGGATCTAGAGGAATTTTACAACGAGGCAGAAAAGTTTCTACGATTAGAGGATGCGAATGCGGAAAGAGAAGAGGGAGAGGGAATAGAAGTTTACGTGCTTAAAGACAAAAAGCCTATCGAAAAGGACTCAGGCAAAGATAAAGGAAAACAAAGGGCTGAGGATTATAATGACAGGTCAAAACGGCAACGGAGGGAGCCGCGATTCACTACTTACACCGAGCTGACTGAGAGTTTGGAGAGAATTTATCAGGATACCAAAGAGCAGGTTCCCTATCGTAGATCGATACGAAGGGATCCAACTTCTGACGAAAGGAGATCAGATAAGTTTTGTGCATTTCATGAATTAAATGGTCATAACACTAATGATTGTAGGCATCTGAAGGACAAGGTGGAAGGGCATATCAGGAACGGTATGCTCCTTCAGTATGTGAGGAGGCGAGCTTCAGCGGTGGAGCCGGAGCGACCACCGTCTACATCAGCCAGGGGTGGCCCTGAACCGGGACACCGTTTGATCATCAATTAATTGAAATAACGATGAACAAGTAGTAAACCTCTCACTAACATGGGTTAATCATTTACACATGTACAAGATCGCGAACGGTCCAAAGACGTGCTCTGAATGGCTATTAACCTTATCGTTGTGAGAATTTACACTTTGACATCTTTGCTTTGCTTTTGTTTTGTGTTGATTTGGACATTTAAACTTGGTTTGTTTGGACATTTCTGTTTTTTAAATTCACCCGTTGAATAGATATTTGATTCTGATAAAACTGAAATGACTAAGCTGCTTGCACATGTACGAGGTCGCGAACGGTCCTTAGGCACGCTCTGAGATAGTGATATACCCTAACAAATGATCCAGGGACCCACTCGAACGCGAACCTGGTATCAACAGTACCAAGCCCCCCCGGGCACACTTATTCGCCTCCAACGGGCACACAAACAATCCAGGAACTCACCCGAACGTGACCCTGGCATCCATAACATCAAGCCCTCCCGGGCACGCGAACTCGCCTCGAACGGCACACGATCACGAACGATCACAACTCGCCACGAACGGCACCCGACTTCGAACAGTCACCACTCGCCACGAACGGCACCCGACCTCGAACGGTCACAACTCGCCTCGAACAGGCACGATTCGCCCCGAACGGCACAACTCATCTCACCTCAAATGGCTCGATCGCGAACGGTCGTCATTTGAGGTCCACCACTTGACTGCGCACTGTCGCACTTTACCTCGAATGGCTCGATCACGAACGATCGTCATTTGAGGTTAAGCGCTTGATCTTGAACGATCACATTTCGCCGTAGATAACTCGATCCCGAACGATCGACGCATGGATCTATGCGCTTGACCGCGCACGGTCGCACTTTACCTCAAGTGGCTCGATCACGAACGATCGTCATTTGAAGTTAGGCGCTTGACCATGAACGGCGGCGCTTCATCCCAGATAGCTCGATCCCGAACGATCGTCATTGGAGGACATATGAAACTATCAAATTCTTTACAGGTTGGTGATAGGATATGAACATCCAACTCAAGGCATTGCAAAACACACCTTCCTACCGCAAGGCATGTTTCGGGGGGCAAATGTTATCCCGCTTTTTGGACAAAGCCGTGATACCAAAAGATCGGTCAAAAACAAAAGACAGTTCGTCTCATAAATTGGTTGTACTTCACTCCGCTATGGATATCGATGAATTTTGTCCAAGTCCGGATTGGGCCAGAATCGACAAGGCATGATGAGCAAAGCCATAGAAGCCAGCATCTCAAATTTCAGGTCAATCCGAGGTCGTATGCTCAAGTTAAGATGGATTCAAGTTGAGAGAGATGGATTCTGCTCAGTTCGAATCCATCACCCCTTCACTAGTTCGAAACCATCACCTTCGAACCCATCATCCTAGCAATGGTTCGAATCCACCCACGTACGCCCTAGTCCGAATGCATCAGCTAGTGCCTACCTCGCATCCATCAGCTTCGACTCCATCAACTTCGACTCCATCGGCTTCGACTCCATCTCCCTCGAATCCACCACAATGGCCTACCTTCGAATCCATTCAGGCCACCTAGCCTCGAATCCATTCCCTCGAGTCCATCAACCAAGGGTCTCCTCGAATCCATGCAAGCGAAGAAGCCCCGGCTCCGTCCCAAAACTCATCTTCGAATCCCCAAACAGAGGCAGCTTCGAATCGATTTACACCAGCCTATTCTGATCGATTCGACACTGGCTGCAACGATTCGAAGCATACGTTCGAATCCAA
The DNA here is from genome assembly GCA_030765085.1 of Allium cepa. NCBI lineage: Eukaryota > Viridiplantae > Streptophyta > Magnoliopsida > Asparagales > Amaryllidaceae > Allium > Allium cepa. The sequence goes on from CM060928.1 coordinate 598,101,541, forward strand.
CACTCTAAACCATCCAATTCACACAGTGAGCACCTCGTCGTCGCCTCCACCTGCAAAAGGATCGATTGGAACCTATGGGTTCGAACCATATGGATTCGAACCTATGGGATTCGAACGAACCCATAGGATCGATTCAAAGCAAGCAGCGTGCCGAAGAACCCCATCTTGAATCAATCATATCTCTCAATCCCTTGATCCAAATGCCATGAAATTTTCACACGAGCTTAATTATACACTAAAGAATGTCCACACCAAATTTCGCCTCGATTGGATGCATTTTTGATCGATTCAAACCTTACTTCGAATCGATCCCAAATTGGGCACGGATCCCGAGAACGCGGGCTCATGGGCCCCCCTCACGTGCCAAGCGGCCTCCCTGAGTATTAGGCGGGATTTCAGCCTTCCACGCCTATAAATAGAGCCCCTGATCATTCAGAAAAGAGGTGGGAGATTTAGGAGAGAGAAAGCAAGCCCAGACTCTGCCAGATTCAGTTCTAAGTCTTTCCAACATCATTGTAATCAAGTATCAAAGCTACAACTTGCAGTAATCTGCTGTAATCGATTGAAAATCATCAAGTGAATCAATAAAGATAAAACCTTCAAAGTGGACGTAGGCACGAACGCCAAACCACTATAAATCCTGTGTTGTTTACCGTTATCTGTGATTTGCTGCATTTACTATCTCTTATATCTGAGTTCTGTGTTTGTTATTGCTGATCTGTGTTGATAAACGGGTGCTTTCGCGATATTGGGTGTTTGTGACCAATTTTGGCGCAAACAGCAACCAACACACACTTGCTGATTCCTATCTCAAATTTGGTAAGATATAAGTTGATATCATTTTCTGTCGTAACCTTTACTGCTACATGCTTATTTATCATCATATTTGAATTCATTATTTGTTGGTTACTCAAACGGTAATGTTGTTAAACTTTTTCTTTTTTCCAAACGCCTGTACTGTTTGCCTTATATTTTCTTACACCCTACTGTTCACAGTACTGTCATCGATGAACATACTCATCCGTTCTATTATTAGGTAAAGCAGATGTACAACAAAGCTAAGTGATGTTCTGTCGGTACATCTACGGAACATATTAAATTTTCTAATTTGAATTAACACTGCTGATACATAGTAAAGCAATGCAACAAAATGTTGTGAGGTTCGGGTGTTTGTAACAATTTTAAGTCTGACATAGAGGTTCCTGGAGGGGAAAAAACGTACGACAAAAGTGTAGATTTAAGAATGTGCCCTGTCAGTTTAAAAAGCGACCACACATTACATCTAAGCTTACTGAATGTCAGTACTTGAGTAAATTAAGACTGTTTTTTTAAAAAAACTATATTTTAAGCTGTTCTCTTCTCTCCATTCTAAATACTGAAGCTATGACTATATGAACAACTGCTTGCACTTTTCTTTCCTTCACAACTTATGGTTACTATATAGAGCAGGTTAGATTTTAGCAAACCTTTGTTAAATTCTAATTCTATTTTGTATCGACACAAATTGTTTGTTAGCTGTGGATGTAACAAAAAATATCCGTACGATGATGCTGTACAGAGAGTACTTAAACGGTGTAAATCTGGATTAGTACACTGTATTCAGAGGTTAAAATAAGATAGTTTGCTAATTTGATCACGGAGCTCGGAAGTAATCATGATGAACAACAACAAGTTTAGGAATATGAATATACAGACCTAGAATGTAGTTAGCTCTGTTGTGCTCAGCCTGCACAGTTTGCATCTAAATTGACTACTGCAGTAAGGTCAATAACATTGCCATTGGATTTCAGTCAGGTTTTTACGTTGCCTGCTCAGTTAAATGTTTGAATTCCTTTTCACAGATAATACCCGTAACAGCTGTGCCTATTTTATCACCGGAAGTTAGATTGAAATCTGAATGTCTAGTAAATCAAAGGGTAGCTATAATTTTCAATTTTTATTTCAACAGTTTGCAAGTTCCCTGTTTTGTTCAAACCATATAAACTGGTTATTTTCCGTCTGACATACCATGCAAAAAATACGGATGTATTCTAAAATCGTCTTCTTTTTAAATTTTGTACATCATTACTGAGTAATATTCCTCCCAGTAAATACTGTTCTCTGCATTGCATGTCCTCCTCCTGATAGGTACGTACACAAGCCTGTCAGCTAGACTCGATTATTTTAATCTGTATGATTGACTGATGGACCACACAGTGTGTATGTAAATAATCATGTTGCATTGTGTCCCTCACTGCTGTCACACGTACAATTTGATGTGCAGTACTACCATATTTATTTGCAATCTGGACGAAATGCTATTTTTGGCCACTGCTGCATGTTGTGCAAACTACATACTCTGTGCCAGACAATTGTAACACCTTGCTGGTATGTTGCTTAGGCAGAAATTATGGAAACCATAGTTGTGGCTAGGAAAGCTAGAGCTGAAAGAAGAGGTGCAATCAACATGAGAAAAAGAAAAAGGACTACAGGTTTACAGCATGAGGGGTCAGTGATGGAAGGTACAAGCGACTCCCGTGAGGATGTGTCTTATAGGCCAAAAATAACTTCAGGACGGAGTGGACGTAATGGTAGGTTCTGTCACTGTACATATTGTTATTTCATTCACGTATTAACATAGTACAACTACTGCTTTCCACTGTAAAAAAAACAGGGAAAAAAAATTTGGACAAACTGCCTGGCCGAGTTCACGCATAGGTGGTTTTGCCAAAATAGGCACAGGTAATGGTATACTCTTATTCTTACTGTCTCTTACGAACTATAATATAACCTGGAATGACCCATTTATATATTGCTTTTTTACATATTTACGTTCTCTGATATCCACTGCAGATATTGTACGCTGTAAGCCGTAAATTTCACTTTCATGTTAATTAAACTTAAAACTGTTCCTCCACCTCTTTGTTTACTTTTTGTACGCTTACAATACACATTCGTGTTAGGAACACTGACTCATAAACTGTTGAAACAGGAGCTGCGGAGCAGCCATGGAATTTTGGTGGTCCTTCCTATGTTTGCTCAAGCTATAATGCAATAGTTTGGTACGAAGAAAGGAACAGGAAGTCTAGAAGACCCGTGAATCCGAAGTTTTCTATTTGTTGTAAGAGCGGTAAAATTAAGTTGCCACGGTACAAAAAATGCCCTGACTATTTACATAGTCTGCTTGATTACAATGGTGGCCGTGATAGTTCTAATTTCAGAGAGAACATACGGGTATACAACGGGATGTTTGCATTTACATCAATGGGTGGGCGTATTGATAATTCAGTGAACATAGGTCGGGTTCCTTATGTATTTAGAATTAGCGGGCAGAATTATCATAAAATAGGCTCTATGCTTCCCACCCAGGGGCACGCTAAATTTGCACAACTATATATCTATGACACAGCCAATGAAGTTACAAATAGATTTAATGCGCCTGGGTTGTCCGCTAGCCAGTCTACAAACCGCCATATTATTAAAAATTTAATATCTATGTTCAATGACTGTAACGAGCTGGCTAAGGTGTTCCGCATGGCTAGAGACAGGTATGAGAGTAGTAGTTTGACCAATGTTTCACTTATTTGTTGGAAAGGAGGGATAGAGATGGTAGGCAGTACAATATACCAACAACTTCTGAGATTGCAGCGTTAGTTACAGGGAATGGTAGCCGAAGTAAAGGTTATAGGGACATCATAATCGAGGAGAAAAGTGGACTGCTTAAGAGAATTAACGAGAACCACCCCAGTTTTATGGCCATGCAGTATCCCCTCTTATTTCCTTATGCAGAGGATGGTTACAGACTTAACATACCTTATCAGTCTGTCGAACCATCAAATATCGATAAGGACGACATGGTAACCATGCGTGAATACTATGCGTACATACTGCAGTACAGTGAGGGAGATGGTAATACCTTGCTTTACGGTGGGAGATTGTTCCAACAGCTAATAGTTGATGCATACTGTTGCATTGAGGAGGACATATTGAATTGGATTAGAAATACCAACATAACATCAGGTCTGAACTGTACAAAGGGCTGAAGGATGCGGTTGTAGCGGGTGACACGTCGGCTTTGTCTATTGGCAGGAGAATGGTTTTGCCTTCTTCTTTCACTGATGGGCCTAGGTATATGATTCAAAACTACCAAGATGCAATTGAAATTTGTCGATGGGCTGGTTCTCCGGATTACTTCATCACATTTACATGCAACTCTCAATGGCCAGAGATTAAGGAGTGCTTAAAAACAATTCCAGGTCAAAGGGTGGAAGATAGACCGGATATAATTTCACGTGTTTTTCAAATCAAGTTACAAAAATTAATGCATGACATAAAGGAAAAATAATATTTTGGAAAACTAAATGCAGGTCAGTCACATCATGCACTAAACTTCTGTTCAAAATAGTTTCATACAGTGCCAGTATTGATTATTTTTGGTTAATATTTTTACAGCTTTGTACGCTATTGAATTTCAAAAGCATGGCTTGCCTCATGCACATATCTTGCTGTTTATACGGGGGGAGGACAGACCAAAAACGACAGCCGAGGTGGATAAGGTGGTCAGTGCTGAATTACCAGACCGTGAGGCAGATCCTATTGCATACCAATCAGTCAGTCAGTTTATGGTACATGGACCGTGCGGCGTTCACAATCCTAACTGCCCATGTATGATAAACGGTAAATGTTCAAAACATTACCCAAAAAGGATAAATTACGAAACGACGTACGACAAACATAGCTTTCCAAATTACATAAGACGCGGCAATGATAACTTTGTCACCACATTATCTGGGTTTAATCTAAATAATTGTTGGGTAATACCGCATAATGTGAGTTTAGTTGTGAAGTATCAAGCACACATTAATGTTGAAATATGTAATCGTGCAAAGTCGGTTAAATATTTGTTCAAATACATTCACAAAGGCCACGATAGGGCTGCTGTTGTAATTGAGGAAAACAATGTTACAAACCAGAATTTTGTTCGAGAGGTGGATGAAATAGAGACTTATCTAGACTGTCGTTACATATCAGCTTCAGAAGCAAGTTGGAGAATTTTCAAATTTGATATTCACTATCAAAAACCTGCAGTTGAACGATTACACTTTCATTTACCTGAAGAGCAAAACGTTGTTTTTCACGATGACGATAATTTGGCTGAGGTAGTATGTCAACCTGCTATTAACAATACTATTTTCACTGAATGGATGGAAACTAATAAAATTATTTCGGAGGCACGAAAGTTAACATATGTAGATTTTTCTACAGAATGGGTGTGGAACAAAAAAATTGGCAAGTGGACAATACGGAAAAAAAGGGACACAATTGGTAGAGTTTATTTTGCCCATCCAACATGTGGCGAACGATTTTATTTACGACTGCTTTTAAACATTGTCAAAGAACCGACCAGCTATGAAGAGATAAGAACCGTTAATTCCATTGTTTACGACTCTTTTAAAAGTGCGTGTGTTGCACGCAGATTACTTGAAGACGATAATGAATGGAACATTGCTTTAATCGAGGCGTCACGTTGGGCAACTGCTGTGTCTCTACAAGACCTTTTTGTTATGTTGCTACTTTTCTGCGAAGTATCCAACCCACTACAACTTTGGAATAGACATTTGAAAATGTTGGCAGAGGATATTGAATGGCGTCACGTTCATACGTATAAAGAACAAACTAATTGTGTTGATGACTGTCATCTTAAGTTGGAAACTGTACGTGAGTTAGAAAAGATAATGAGTAAAAGTGGTAGATCTGTAGCAGGATTTAACTTGATCCCTCCATCGGACTTTATTTCTGTTTTCACAGGTCATTGTAGCTTACCAACATCTGAAAATGATTATGATATTGAAATGTTGAAAGCCGAGTCACAACCGCTTCTGTCATCTTCAAATTTTGAACAACAAAAGATATTTAACACTGTACGTGATTCTGTTGAATGTAACAAAGGTGGTTTCTACTTTGTTTACGGAAGTGGGGGAACAGGCAAAACTTTTCTTTGGAAAACCATTATCACTTACTTCAGAGCAGAAGGGAAGATTGTTTTAGCTGTCGCTTCTTCTGGTATAGCGTCCTTACTTTTACCTGGCGGTAGAACTGCCTATTCGAAATTCAAAATTCCACTCATTGTCGATGATAATTCAACATGCAACATATCAAAACAATCTCCTTTAGGACAGTTGCTCAAATCCACTGATTTAATTATTTGGGATGAAGCACCTATGATGCATCATAATGCCCTCGAGGCATTTGAAAAAAGTTTACAGGATATAATGCAGGTTAGTACTGATGACGGACCTTCCAGGCTTTTCGGAGGAAAGACAGTTTTATTGGGAGGTGATTTTCGACAAACTTTGCCAGTAGTTCAGAAAGGTACTAGAGATATGGCGGTCTCCGCTTCCATCAGCAATTCTATCTATGGGCAAAGTGTAAGGTTTTCATCCTTACAAGAAACAGGAGACCACAACGTTCAACATGCAACTCACGTGAGCTGGAGAAAGTTGAGAAGTTTGCACAGTGGGTGCTTGACATTGGAGATGGAAAGTTGGATGCAGTTTCACTGGACGGTGACGATGATCCTTCTTGGATTACTATACCTTCTGAATATCTTATCGACGTTGGAGATTGTGGTCTTAAAAATATGGTTGACATGATATATCCTGATTTGCATAACTGGTTACCGGACAAAGAGTATTTACGCACACGGTGCGTGCTCGCTATGACTAACGAATTTGTTGAGGAAATTAACTCCTACATCCTTTCTCAAATTAACGGTGATTTAAGGTCCTATTTCAGTGCTGATTACATTAGTCCTTCATCTGAACAATTTGACGATCAACATACTGTTTATCCTACCGAATTTCTTAACACTCTAAAAATATCAGGATTGCCTAACCACATTCTAAAGTTGAAGATAGGAGTACCAATTATGTTGTTACGAAATTTAAACCAGCGGTTAGGCCTTTGCAATGGAACACGGTTAATTGTGACTAAACTTGCTGAAAGGGTTATTGAAGCAGAAATAATTACTGGTACTAATATTGGTACGAGGGTACTCATTCCCTGCATCATCCTCACGTCTGCGGATACAAAATGGCCATTTGTTTTACGTAGACGACAATTCCCCGTAAAGGTTTGCTTCTCAATGACGATAAATAAAGGCCAAGGGCAAACATTAGAGAATATAGGCATATATTTGCCCCTCCCTGTTTTCAGCCATGGACAGTTGTATGTTGTTGTATCAAGAACATCTTCGTACCAGGGTATTAAGTTTCTAATTGGTCAGTTGGAGGGTGGACGTCGTGGGCTAACAAAAAATATTGTGTATAAGGAAGTTTTCAACAGTTTATCAGGTAATCACACCTTACAGCGTTTACTACATGCATTTAACTACTTGCTTTCACAATTAACTCTGTTAACTTTCTTCCTCCTTCTTTCAAGATGAGGTTACAGAGGGAAAAATTGTGGTTACAGCACCTATTTCTGTTGTATCTATTTGTATAACTACCATCTGTTCATCCACACACTTCAAATTCATTTATCCGTACTTCATGCAATTTCTACCCTCGCTGCTGCTATCTGAATTTCTATTGTGTATTTTTATCCACCTGATCTTTGATAGTTGTAACTTACTGATATGATATATTCATTGTTGACACAGCTCATTAACTGTATTGGCTGTTTTCTTTTTCACACCTACATTTTCAACCGGTCTTTGTTTTAAGCTCATATTCAATGATTATTACTAACCGTATGGATGACAAAATGTGTCCACATTGTGTCATTCTTCAAAACCTTATTATTGTCCAATGCATTGAAAAATGAAGTGGGTCAGTTACATCCATTATTCACAAATTTATTTCTCACTTACTATGAGTTAATTTAAATTTCTACGTTATCAGTCTGTGTCCACTGCACTGTTAACGACATACTCTGTTTCAAGCTAACAACAGTAACCTCCCATTCTACAGTTCAGACCTGAACGTGTCATCCATACGTTCTATTCTGTGTAGAAGTATCAGCTGATTCAGCCATTTTGGTATCTTTATGTTCTGATGTTCATTCAACAAAGTATATGCTATTCATTTCCACTTGAAACCAACAAGAGCTGCAATTTTACTGCACCGCACGTTAACTTATATTTGGTCCACACTAGCACATTATTAGTAATAAAAAGACAGTGAGAATCATTCAGCCGTAACTACCATTACATGATCATTTTAACTACAGACATGTAATATTACTATTTAACTGATCTCACTACATTTACGTATGTGGATTTGTTGATTCGTCAACTACCATGGTTGCACCGGGAGCTGTTGTTTACTCATCTTGCTCGCTTTCTTTTACGACCAGTCACCCACAGTACCTAACTTCCCCATTTAATCTACTGCATCAAATATGAGTATCATGAGTAAATATCATGCTATTATACTCAGCTTACTTCATTTATACACCAGTACTATTTAGGCAGTGAAATGCAAATATTTAATCTATGAAATAAATTAATTATATAACAGTAATTTAGTTGCAACTCCGTGGCTTCAAAGAAATAATAATTTATTAGTCTCAAACGTTTTAGTACTTAACGACGTCTCCGTTATTTTTTTTCACCCTGTTTCGTTGCGACGTTATTTGTTTCTTATCTCCCCAAAATTTGATACAGCACATCGGTAATAAATGCTCAAAATCCAGCAAAGAACAGTTTAATACTCCAAACGTTCGTTTACCTTTGGTCCATTTCATGATGAGTGAAAAATACTTCCTTAAAATAACTTTTATTCGCACTTGAGAGTACATATTAAATTATAGTAGTTGGCAGTACATCGAACAGTAACAATGCAGGAAGATAGAATCGTTGTTTATTTAAACTTACAATGTTTCCAAATTTTTACACAACTATTTTCTTGTTAAAATTTTATTTGTCATTGCATTTGATGTTTCAACAACATTTTCTACATCCTTCATCCTCACTTAATATCCATTTATATAAACAATATTTATACATATTCATAAACTATGGGTAAATTTGAAAATTATAGAAAATATGTGTACATCAATTCAACTAACATACATAATTTGTGATCAAATCTGCATATGGATTCTTTGGGCATTAATGAGAAGTATATTATCGACATGGGGTGGGGAATGAAATATTCATTTTTCCCTCAATGGATAGGAGTAAATTACAGTAACCATGGAGCGAATGTGTAACATGAATATAAAGCATTGAACATTCTTTTTGAAGGGATGGCGATAATCGGTACTCTTCTGTGCAAGACAATTTCGTGATCCTATATAAATAGATACTGAAATTTGTTGTTACAGAATTTTTTTCTTATCATCCGCCAATTCAATTCTGTAACATATTTTTATTCATTGCTGTTGACATGAGTCTCAGAGGCTTCCCTACAAATTGTTCAACTTTATTATATCTTCTTGGTCAGTTCAGCTTCATCATCCATCCATTGACAATAACATTCTGATCACTGTTCAACAGTAGGTACGGTTTCGTAATATAGGACAATTTGTGTCCAATTTCAACTTCAACTAACGAATTTGTTGTCCACTTTACAGGTTTACTGAATTGCTATGAAGAGAGAGTGATAAGGATAAGGATTTAACAATGAGAACATCCCCCGCCTTCCGTGCTTACTGCTCATCACGTATTTTATTATGTAAGTCCGTATTTTCATACAGACTATGCGGCTGGTTGTTTACGAAATAGGAAAGCAGCCTTCAAGCCATCTCATCTCAGAAAGGAAGATCACTTACCCTCAAGGTAGCGATTTTCTCTACTTTTCTTCCGGTTGTTAGATTTAATTATTTCTTTGAATTCAGGAATATGTTATTCTGGCTTTACACTTAAATCGCTTTGACTTTGACTGCACCATTTGTTGATGTTATTACTCAACAGTTGTTGGATTTGATTCATTCCAGATAATGAAGGTAAAGTGACAGCAATACTTGTTATTCCTTGGTAAATGTTGCATATATTTTTTCCTGCAGTTACAATCATTAAGTTTCAATCATTTAGTTATGATTCATATGCATTTCAATTTCTTCATATGCAACTAATTATCAAAATCTAAGCAAAATTCATGTATTTCCTCTCCCTGTTCAAAAAATGATAAGCATTTGTTTGAATTGAAATGTTATATGTTGTCTAAAATTTTGAAAAAGTGTGTTATTTTGATTATCATTCATACTATTATTGTTATGTTGTTATCATTTGCATATTTAGTTTCACTATATCCTTCTATAAGATGACAATAATACACTTTCATTTAATTCTATAATTGTTTCATTGGTTCAACTCATATGTTTCTTCCAGTACAGTTTATTTGTTTACACAAAGTTACTATTACCTGTCATTATTAATGAGCTCTTTGCGTTTTATCTTCACAACGTGCATATCGATATCTTCTTAATAGACAGTAATGCTCCGACTATCAAAATGCACTAGGTTGTGTTCATACTACCTTTTGTATCCAAAAAATATAATATTGCGATGTAAAGAGTAGTGAAAAAATATCTATAGCAAATAAATATCTACATTAAAGACCATTAGTTTACGTGCTAATATGAGGTAAAAAAATTTGTGAAATTATAATTTAACGGTTCACAAGTTACACTAAACTGTTAATCATACATTTAATTATTATGAATACTCTGTTTTTCAAATAACCTGGCGTGGAGTATTTAATGTGGTCTACGTAATCTAATAGTTTATCTAGCTCAACATTCAATAGAAACTTTTAACGCCGTTATTACTAATAATGCTATTGTTTTTATTATTAATAATTTTTTTGTTGATATTACTATAATATAATTTTACTAAACTTTGTATACTTGTAGGATGATAATAAGTTTCCAGTATTACTCCCGTTTTCAAATTCGCTAATTTTTTAATTACATGATTGGAAGACAAAATGATATAGTCTCTAAAGAAAAGATATTTTATTTTTTTACTGCTCTTTTACATATGATTATGACGCATTTACGTTACCTCACTCATATTCTTCTGTAATTATCTATTTCTGCCATTGAATCAAATTGTGAAATCAAAGTAACTCATTTATGCAAACATTACGACTAATCTTAAATTGGGAAGCAAAACAAATTTTGAAAATATATGAATATACAAAACCCGTTAACAATAGAATCTGGTTTATAGAAGGTGCAGGTTTTGAAGAGGCCAAAATATGATTTTATTGAACATATTGGCATCAATTAACTACAGATTGGCATTGATTTTATCGACCAACGACGATATTTAAATGTCGGTATGTAACTGTAAAATATGTTGCTATGTCCAAGGCTTTTAGCCTTTCTCTAACTGTTTTGTTTGCAATATTTGCAACATATATTATTATGCGTTCAATGAATTTCTTAACGATTTTTCAAATAATTTCAGTAATATTCTTCCAGATTTTGGGCCAATTGACACTTGGATAAAAATAGGATATTTTGAACTGCTGGCTTGGACATATAAAAATTGGATAAAAATTGATTTTCTTAATGGTATTGGATAAAGAATTTAAAAAAGATATTAGATTGCATGATTTGCAAGTGTCACTGTCGCTTCTACATCAATACTCTTATAAAACTATCAAATAAGTAAACAAACAAATGAACTTTGCAGACTTCAAGGAGGAAAACTTCAATATATAGCTTCATAAGGCTGCAAGCAACACTATGGAACTTTCACAATTTCAATGTCATACTCTTACCGCTCAAGGGCACGTACATGGTTTTAATGAGGGAAAATATCATCTTTGTTAAAAGTAGTTTTGCTTTTTTCTGAAGTAAAAGAATATTGTTGCAATTTTTTTGTTATTTCCAGGAAACACGTAATTTGAACTAAAAAAGGGCTCTGTTGTTATAGGTGCTACTGGATCAAGAACTTGGTAAACAATACAACAGATTGCCGATGGCAGTATGAGGAATTTTTCCATCATGTTCAATAGTCCTTGGAATCAGTCATTTATTGCTGTTTGAAAATAAGCTTCTTCACAGTGCTTTAAACACTAATGTTTGAGGTTCTGCTACTTTGCTTTTTGGATGTTGATTGTAGAAATGGCGGTCAGTCATAGAATTAATGTATTATTGATTCTTGCTGGTACCTTTTGAATTGTCATAAAAATATTAAAATTCAATCCATTTAATCCAAATTGTCACAAAAAGATTAAATAACCAGTTAGCAATACATCGATGATCAGGCTCAAAAGCAACTCTGTTCTTAATAAACTGGGTGCCTGTCACCTTGGATTAACGATACAAGGCTGACTGACCAATTTTTAAAGAAATAAACTAAATAATAAGTATTTTCCATACTGGGCTTATTTGCAGTTCCTTTTTTTTAAAGTTTTAATATTTTTACTTTAACTTTTGTTTCACCTGTTAAACATGTGCAACATGCTTGACATCACCTATTTATGTCATATTCATGATAACCGGACAAATTCCTTTTTCATGCATTGGTTCCTATGCACACATCATTTCATGTTACTTGGTAATATATCATTCTTTCACTAGTTTTCTTACTCTCTGTTCAATATGCATAGTGGTTAGATGGAGACAGTCCAGACTCTGCATAAATGGGTATTATGAAACGGACACGTTGTTCCTACCACTTACTGGATGCAATCGCTCTACCCTACTTTTTATTGCACTTTAGCTGTAAACTCAACTACAGGAAAGTGGAATCAGGTTTTTTATTCCTTCTACGTAATCACTGTATGGTTTAACGTATCAGTCCTCCTGAGTTCCAAGTAAAGACTTTATCGGCAATTTTTCCAACTGCACTGTTTGTGATTGTTGTGATTACACTGCACATTGTTCGACCTTTTTTTTTACTGCACATAACTCAGTATCAAATGTACTGCGGAATTGATATTGAGGGTTTTATCTTTCAAGCAAACCTTAATTTAACAATACACGACTGTATACTGGTACCCTGTGAATCTCTGAAAGCACATATGTGACTGAGTAATATTTATTTCGTACAACCAATAATGCAGTGCATACCTTGCGTTAGAGAACTAAATCAGTGCATTTTTTAATACAAATTTGTGTCAGCTAAACTTTACTACCACTGTGAATTAAATGTTCTTTTATGCAGAAGTGGAGGTACCAATTTGTACCTGTTTTACTGAAATGGTGAGTAGGCTATACGATGCAAACATTAGATACAGAAAGTTCCACTGATCATTCTAGACGAAAAAACAGATTCACGGTTCAACCAATCTTCTTCTTTTCAGAACCTAAACCCTTAATCCATCTCAGGTACATACCACAACTTTAGACTGTACATTTTTAATATTGCAACAGCCTTTCATGCTTCATAATTAAAGTACCGTAGTTTTTTTATGCGACTTCCATGTAATAATAGTACTATACAAATCTGACAAGAGTTGCCTATTTATTAGTCGAAATGTTGCTTCCACTCTTTAAGGTCAATGTGTCACACCTGAAAATAGAACAAATGCTCACAGTTGCCTTATTTTACGAGAATGCTTTAACTGCAACCTAACATTTACTGAATTATGTTATGAAAACTTTACTGTCCACCTTTCCATTTTTTTTTAAACTTCAAATAACCACTACAATCCATCATAAGTTGGTAATTGTAAAAGATTAATATTTATAAACACAAATCCATCCACGTATGTTACTTAACAAGCCAGTAATTATACGACTTATTTATTTCCGTATAAGATGTAAGCATTATTTACTAAGAAAACTATACAAATTTCCGGTTGAAAAGGTACTCAATGCAAATAGGTAAAAACGTTTGTACGGTTCCTCACCTGTAGTTACATATAACTACAAACGCATATTTCTGTACGCTCACTTACTGTTTACATCTATTTCACATCATCCTGCACATAGTACTTTATTTTTTTCCTCACTTACCATCAACTGCATTACCCATTTTTCCTGTGTGACCGTACTAATCCCCTGCTATTTCACATGATCCTCTCTCATCAATACGTACTGAATTACAAATATAACTAAGTTCAAACATGGTCTGTAGGCAGTACAGCTGTAATCCACCCACGAACTCCAAATATTTCACATACAGACAGCTGTTAACATCAACTACCAAAGTGTTCAACTGCACATAATTTGTGCCCGTTCCAACTGTCTATTAGATACAGTTATTTTCCCAAATTCAATCGGTCAAACCCATTCCCTTACGTAACTACATCAAGCACGCCCATAAACAAAACAACTTTTGTACATGTTATGAGAATATGGCTTTTCAAAACTGTGCGGCAGTTACAGTCTACTGTTTCCAAGTACAAATAACTCAGCATTTTCATTTGTTATCCACCCAAGCCTCCGCAAATTTTACTCCACCATTGCACGGTATACTCCCTGGGAACTTCCCTCTCCATTAACAGATTAAAATTCCTTGCCCCACTAAACCTTCTACGCATATACCCCACTACAAATAGCATATTTCTAATAGTTCTACTCCTATTCTCTCCGCCACTGCTGTAAATCCTTTTTACATTTCTGTCCACGGCTATCAGAATGGAGATCCAATATCAACTACTGTCTGAGTTGCAAGTAGGTCCTAACTGGGATCGGATACATGTACGACTGTCTAGGATGTGGAACTCAATCTCCAGAGCCGCAAAAGAGATTTACTCCACAAATCTTCATCTTCTTGACGTAAAGGTGAGTCGTAAACCCACTTACTATGTGGACATTTTATTTACCACTTACTTTCATGTTGAAAGTGGATCACACATGACTATACCATAAGGAAACCAAAAGCATGCTGTCGTGCCAAAGAGTTTGGTCGACAAATGCTCGCAGACGTTTGAAGAACAATGTTTATACGAGATTGAAATGTTCAACGTCTACCCTTCGCAGAATATGTACCGTCTAATAGACGAGGAGTTGATGATCCTCTTTCGTAATGACACCAAAGTCAAACGGCTGCCACCAACACTGCACAATATTCCTAGATACAAATTTGGTTTTGTCGATAATGAAACTCTTGCTCAACGCATAGATAAGGTGGCTCAACTTACAGGTGCACTCACTTTCCTACTACTACACGCCGTATACTATCATTCTACCATTTCCACAGCCACTTCTACTCATATTTGTTTGACATTCCTCCTTTTCCCTTCATCCTACCAGATGTTGGTGGGGTACTGCGAAGTATTTCAGATGTTGTCCAACTAACAACAAGGACTGGATGTCAAACATCTAAAAGAGAGATCACTGTTTACGCTGGAAGGTTTAACATTTATCCCTGTGTCACATTTACGTCTACATTTTTGCTCAGTAACACTCTCCATTTTAAATTTTACACAGTTTAAAAAAATACATATATCACTTTGTGGGCTGACAAAACTGACCTTATAGATGTGACTTCTATTGAATCAGAAAAACAACCACCGTCAGTGATATTCACTTCTATGATAGTCAAACTATTCAAAGGTATACTGTCGTTACTCATTTTTATTTCATCGTCAAACATCAACCTTATCTCCAAACTAACAAATGTAGGGGAGTTTACATTTTGATCCACCAATGCTACACAAATATACTTTACCACTGACTGTCCAGAGCTAGCAAAATTACTAACCAGGTATACGTCCGCCTAATTTCTACCAACTATTGCTGCTGTGCACATTCAATCAAAAACCTTATTGCTACTTTATTACATCTTAGTGTCACCGACAGTGAAGGCAGTGTCGTTACATCAATTGAGCATCAGCGGCCTACATGTTCAACTACTTACGACCCAGAAATTAAAAGTACCATAGCTAATATGTTAGACGACATACGATCTAATAACTGCCACGTATGTCAGTATCTTTTAACTCAATCACTATGTTACCTCAACCTTATGATTATCATTTTACAATTTCTCCTTCCTTTGCAGTCAAAGAAGTATGTCGTAAACGCAACCTTGATGATGGTTAACACATCATCAACATGGAATTATCTTTCATGCCCCATTTGTAGGAAGACGGTGACAAAGGAAGCAACCGGTTTTAGCTGCTCCAAATGCAACAACAATATTACCCATCCAGTTAATAGGTATGCATAAGTAAGTTTACCATTCCCTTCCAACTCCCTTACATTACGTCATACCCTCACAGGTATAGGATTTCTATGGAAGTTTTTGATCATACCGGTACTACGACTGTGACTGTTTTTGACAAAGATGCTACCTACCTCCTCAAAAAGAGCGTCGACGAGATGATGAATATATCCAAAATGGTACACATCTTACACACACTATTTTCTCAGTTGACATTGCTACCTTCAAACTGTCTAACCTTACCATGCAACTGTTGTCCCACTCCTTCCTCTACCTCACCCGACCTAACGGTAGTGTTTCTTTTTCTTCAGACCAACGGTGATGAACTGATTGATAAACTGTTTGCCAGCTTGATGGGGACGGAATCTCGGTTTGAATTCAAACCGTCAAAGTACGACATACTGAATTACGAAAAAATCACTCACTGTTAGCAGAGTTTCACATATTCACCACCCTTACAACCCTCTGCTTGATCGACCTGACCCCGTGGAACCAAAAGATTTAAAAGAAGGTGATGGTACACAGCTAACTGGTGAATCCAGCACAATCACTAAAATTGGTATGGCTCTCTCTCAAAGCTCTATCCATTCTTCTAACAATACCTGACATACAATTTACCTACCAACGCTGCGCTTTTCTTCCTCAGGTGTGACAAACGTAGAAAATATTAAAGTAAAACAGGTTTGTATTCCACCACACACCCCACACTTATTTCCACATAACACAGAACCTGACTAACAGATATACTGCCCATAAGTGCAGAAGACTGACGACTGTTTACACGACGGCAGCATAACCGAACACACCGTTGGACGAGAGAATGAACGTACCTGTCACGGTCTGCCTGATGGTAAACAGAAAAAACGTGGACGACAGAGTGGAAGTAAGAGGAAGAAGTAGGCAGCCATGAGGGCAATTGCATGACGAACCATAGTACGTTCGCAGCAACATCCTACCCCTGTCCTCCCCAGTCCTAAATTCTGTGTTACGTCTGCAACTGTCCAACTTTATTTACTCCTCTATCAGCTTATGCCTTTAACTACGCACGACAAAGCCATTGTATTTACTTTATATGTTTATGTTACTTTACATATGTGTACTACCGTCTGTAACCCTGTATTTTCAAACATTGTAATGAATGACATTTATTAATACATTTCAATTATGCTTCCTGTATACCCACTTCACTTTACTATTAACCACTGCTAATATGAACAGTCTGCAATAGTACAACCACTGTTACTATAATGTTGTTTGGTCAGTACAAACTTTTTCACAATATATATTTCGTACATTGCTCACTGCAATGTGGTTTGGTCGGTACAAAATTTTTCACAAAACTATTTTTCACTCTTTTGCATCCAATTTATGTAATAAGATTCCATGAACTATGCTGTGAATAAAGTACTAGCTACAAACTGCAGATCTATCAATTTGGT
Source organism: Allium cepa (assembly GCA_030765085.1). NCBI lineage: Eukaryota > Viridiplantae > Streptophyta > Magnoliopsida > Asparagales > Amaryllidaceae > Allium > Allium cepa. The sequence goes on from CM060928.1 coordinate 598,119,031, forward strand.
ACACCATTATTACATGCGTCACTTCCTACAAACAACTATCTTATTGCTACAGCGAATAAAGCTTCCCTTTTTTCATAAATACGCTACTAACTTACTGCATTGCAAAACAGTGTTAACCGGTTAAAAAAGGCGTACTACACATACTCCACTTTTTTTTATTTTTTAATGCAAATTTCTGTTTGTTGTTACAATATGATTTATCTATACTTGGGGTTTGCAATAACAAGTTTGCCAATTAATTGAAGACCATTTTTTTCGTTTCTGTCCCTCTTTTTCCCCCCAACGTCTCTGCTGCATTCCATGCCTCAAACATCACTACTTTTTGATGCATCTCCTTTTCAATTTTTGTTCCCACATTCACTTTTCACTTAAAGTACGCACTTTGCCCTACAGACAACATGCTACTATCTTCCTTCTCATTTTGGTTAGATTAAAATCACTATACTGTAATAAGCTAAGTTATAATCAGTTGTTGTGCATATAAATAACTAAAGCAAGCATATGGCTTTTACTTATTCTTTTAGTCTGGATTTACTTAATCACTTGATTGAATTAGTTTTATCTTTTACTTATTTCCTATTGTCAAATATCATATTATTTTACTTGATATGTTACTTTATTTCGTATATAGAACCTCAATTTGTAATACTATTATCCTTCTAAGCAAACTACAATACAAGTTCAGCACAATAGTTTGTTTTACGCAAACTATAATACAACTTTAGCGTTTTTATATGACTTGACAACTTCAGCCTACATTTTTGCAGTAAAATAGAATTAGTGAGGAAGAGCAGTGCGCGTCATGGCCGGGTAGTTCTATAGAAAAGCCTAGCCATGTGTTGAAGCTGCAGAAAGATCGTGTTCAAGTTAGAAACAAAGTATATGGATGTTCAAGCCTAGAGGGCAGCGATACATTGCAGCAGTAGCAGGAGAAATGGCGTTGTGTTGGAACTCTGAAGTTGCGTGTTGAAGGTTGCTGCAATACAGGTTTGATATGCTGAAGATGCATGTTAATGGACCATTAGAGTTGCAAGCGGCAGGCTCTGCTGTGCATACTGCAACAGAGGTTTGTTTATAGAATTGTATAAAACTTTCGTTTATGTATGTGTGTATATATAGTTAATATTTTTAAATAGCAACAGTTTATCACTGCACACAATGGGAATCATTATCAATTTTGACCATGATGCATAGTTACATACTTTTATTTACAGATAAATGGGTTGCATGGATTGCAAGTAATAACCAAATCCAAAGATGGCTACAAATGCGAAAGGTTGATAATATTGGTGATAAATGATCTATAGTAAGTCAATATTTGAAACATCTGTTCATATCAGCAAACACTGAGATACAGTTTTCATCCTATATCACTATTCTGTGATTTGTCATTGACTTTGCGATGCACTAACAGTGCAAACTTAGAAAAAATTATTTTATCGTAAATTGGTCAAATAATACATGTCTGATGACTGCAATTTTTTAAACGTATTAGGACTGTATGCTTAAAGTACAATACTGCAGGGAACGGATCTCTTTGCATTTTTCAAATCCGATGATTCTGCATATTTTGTATGGTTCTTCACTCTATGATCTATATGGTTTGTATTTTTTTAACAGTTTGTAAATTTATTTCTGTTTGATTATCGTTGTTGTACAAAAATAGTACCTACAATGTACCTTTCTATTGCATATTGGTTTCAGTTTGTTTATCTCTGTATATTAGTACCATGTTGTGACTGTGCTAAAATTGAATTTTCATGTCCATCTGAACCGATTGTGAATTTTTGTCATTGGTTGTCCTGTCAATGTGTTTGTATACACTGAGCTGATACGGCTGCCATACTTAGTTGGATTGTTCTCAAAAATGGAATTTTTGCTATCTTCTAAGCATTTGATAACCAACAACTTTTCTTTCGTTGGCTAATTCGTTCTGCGCAACTATGTTAATTACTTACTCCTTTCTCATATATATGTTTTCTCCCTTATGCTTTTACAAATATTATGTCTATTCACAATCAACAATTTTAGCCAAATTTTTTACAGCAGTAATCGCTGCTTTTTTCGAACTAATCTTTTTTCCATAATTTTTAATTATATACCTGCTCTTCAAGGTGAATGTCTTCCAAAAATTTTGGGTTAGCTGGTACAAACTCACTAATTTTCTTTGATTACAGAACAAACAAAGATCCCTAGTTTAATCTGAGCAGATATATCATTGACAGCATAACTATAACATCACACACATATAACCCTGATGGACGGATGTTCGGCATTTGAGTGTGCTTGCATTGTATATTTCAGCACCAAATACGTACATGGTGCGATAAGTACCATAATATAATCCATGTACTTCTAATTCATTAATGCAACATTATGATAGTCATTTACCAGGTGAGTATACGATGTTCATGCTATTGTGCAATTCAAATATTCACAAAGCAAGGAAAAAATTTATTGCCATATGTAGTACACATATTTTCAAGAGAATGACATACCTAACTAAAATAATTTTACAATGATGCTTACCATGTTTACTTTTATTCCACATATATTTGAAAATTTATATTCGTGGAAACTTATTGTATCAATATAGTTACCAACATTGCCCGTGTGCGTAGCACGGGTCACACACTATTATCTGTTTGATACGTTGACGATTTTGCTTCAAGCTTTCGTCAACTTCACTTAAAACTCAAGTACTTGACTAACACAACTGCCACTTTCCTGTTTTCGATCAACTTTATGACATAGCGACAACAAATATATTGGGAATCACTTATATTTAATTAATCTCCATGTTCTAACGTCTGAATTTGTATAAGGATAACTTTCTTCCACGTTGCACATAGAATAAAGATGTAACTTATATTACAAAACTACTTTATTGATAACCTACGCCTTATATATAATATATATTTGTGTGTACACACACATCGCATCTGCATGCACACAATCACAGTATTATACGGCTCTATATTTATCTCTATATAAAATTCATTTATTTGGGTTATATTCTAAAAGACTCTACAGTCCGTCTGCACGAACATATGCTACGATAACCCATACCCAACAACATCTTTTTAAACTCCTCATTCCACAGCTAAATACATTCAAAAATATGTTCACACATCAAATTCTAATATAGCTTTTACTACCCAATACACTACCAACACTGCCCGTGTGCGTAGCATGGGTCACACACTGCAGATGCTCTGTACATACTGCTTTAACAAACAATTGGACTACATTCATCTGGACCTACAATTACAGGGGCATACCAGCACTGCCCGTGTGCGTAGCACGGGCCACGCACTAGTTACTTAAATATGTACTAATCTCAAGGCCAAAGCAGGCGTTAGTTAAAGAGACTAATCCCATGATATATTTAAACATACACTATTCTCATAAATGTAAACATGGGCATAAGTTAGACAAACATAGTCTAACTAGTGTATACATAAAGGTAGAGGTAAACATAACCTAATAAGCTAACAAAGGATTAGATATCTATATAAATCTGGGGACAAATCAACCATATACTTTTTGGGACATTAAATACTTCCATGTGTTATAGAGAAACCTACAAGTCTCCTACTATTGGTTTTTTGTTAGCCTAATTGATGTAGAATTGCTTCAGCCTTGGTCCAGGTTCAATCTAGCATTTGGAATGCCCATTGATGCACCAATGTACTTCACACCCATGGATCGATGTGCATCCGAAACACTAAAAAATAGAGAGTCAAAGTATTTCTCCGCTATTTCGAATTTCCTTCTTTTACTATTTTGATGCGCTTTTACTTATACTATACCTTAATTCATACTACCTTAAGCATTCATATATCACATATAAACCATATATCCAAAATCTAAATTTAATTATCATATATTAAATTATTTAACCTTAATCTTTCTACATAATATCAATTTAATCCTAACTAAATTAGCATTAGCACATTTTAATCCCATAATTTCATCATCATTCACCACCTACTCTAATCTATCCAAATTCTACATGCACTAACCCTAATTAGCAATAAAATAAAGAAAACTACTCTCACGTGAGTAGTGTATAGCTAAATAAGAATTCTCACTCACTTAATCACTTTGCCAAGCCCTATAATTCATCTAATTTCTCTCCAAACCTTCATGGGCCCGAAATGGGGTTCCATAAAATCCTTTGATTCCACAAATGATGGATATCTTCCTGATATTCTCATCACACTCGTCGATTTGATACATAATTGTCTAATGTTTCATTTAGATTTCAAGAGAGGAAAGAGATGACAGAGTTATTAAGGAAGAAGAAGAAAGAGAAACTGAAATGTATGTGAATCAGTAAATCGAATTCAAATCTTACTTAGCCCGTAATATTATAATTCCATGAATCGTCCCTTCAACTAATGGGCTCGGGTTCTTTTTAAATAAATTAAATTACACCAACTTAAATCAACGTATCTCCTTCATATGAACTCCGATCCGGACAAACCAATATACCGTTCTAATTATAAAAATGAGTTCAATGCAATGGTACGAATCACGTTGTCTAATTCTAATATTTGTAAAATTACTATTTTCCCCCAGTAATAAAATATAATATAAATCTCATTGGGTATTACAACCTTGGTGCCTCTAGCAGCCGTGAGTAATATTGTAAAGACCCGTAAATCCGTACTCCTTGAGTAGACACTAATCTCCATTGATTAACTCAAGATGAACGAAAATACGAACCCTTAGGGGTTTTTTTTTTTAAAAAAAAGAAGAAAAGAAAAAGAAAGAGGTAGAAGATAGAAGAGAGAAAGAAGAAGAGAAAGAAAGGAAAATAGAACAGAACAGAACAATTACGGAACAATATCAGAATCTCACAATTCGCAGCGGAACAACATATAATAATAAATGAATAATCTTTAAATAAAGAACTATATCAGTTATTACATCACATTATATTACATTACATCAAATCATCAGAGTGTACAACAACAACAATAAACAGCGGAAAAGAAATACTATATATTATTAATATGCTATGCCATCCAGCTTGCCTCCAGCAACTCCAGAATATCCAGAATATCCTGATAAACCTAACTCTTAACTGCCCGTGTGGAAATTGGTGGGCACCCAGAGTTTAGGAAGGAAAACAATAAACTCCGAGTCATTCATGTGACTGGTGTGAGAACTCAAAACAGTTTATTTTCTTTAAAATCACAATAGAGGAATATTTTTAAAATCAATTCGCAATGCTTTTAAAAATGAGACTACCATAAGGCCTCCCGCACACACACACATGCAAACGCAGAATCGGAGGAGATTTCTCCTTATGATAGTCAAAGATGCTTGATACGCATTTAAAATAACATTTGATATTATTACTAGTGCATAGTGTAATAACAAATCATTTCAAAAATAAAGATATAAATCTTAGCCAACATACGACCATTATCGTATGCCTACTATAGCTACTATCCAAACAGTGGTGACCACCATAAGTGAATAGCAGGTTCTACAACTAATACCGTAAAAGTTTCGTATTGAGAATTGGATTTCCAACAAATGGTCAGGCCAAGGAACTTCCCATTGCCACATGAGAATGCCTCTGGATGGACATCCCCGAGAACCAAACCGGATCTCTACTAACACAAGGCCGGGTTACCCCTAACTGAGTAACAACTGATCGAATATGCCATCCCCCGGTCCTTTGGGACCTTTTCAACCGAGCGCTCGTAATCAATTCACACAATCATAAAGTGTTTTCAACATGAGTAAGTATCTGGGCTCCATACCATGATACTACCCTTTTCCAGAAGGAAATGTACATATCCTAAAGGGTGCTACCCCTCATAACCTTGCTGCTTCTTTCCTGTTTTGACCATTTCCGGGATGTGAGGCTCGACGAAGTCACGTCCACAAAAACATACTTTATACAAAAGCCATGCTTTGGGTCAACAAATGATCAACACAATGATCACTAAGATAGACGATCAAATAAATGATCCTATCACAAATAATCAACACAATGATCATTTCAGCATCACTCAGCATGTCACATTACCAAACTGGGAATATATCGCTGATAACTTCAACTATATAACCTCTGAACTCGTACGTCTCAGAGAAGGGTGTTAAGCTAAAAGAATAAATTCTCCGCCACCTCAGAAATATATTTGAAAGAAATCGGCTTTATATCTCAACTTGTAATGTCAGACATACAATCCATACAAGTCTGTTCCGGGCTCGAACAGAACCGAAGGCACTTACAAAGAAGTCCTTGCAATCCGAATAATTTCTAATCACGTTCGGATTTCCCATCACTTATGGAGATCTCTATACCGGGGATCAGCCAGTGCAGAGACAATCAACAAGAAACCCTTTCGTTTTCGAAAATATCCGGTCTTCAACACCGTTCTTCGAATGCAATTCATAACGACGTATCACATATTCGGAATGGGTTATACGACCCCATGGTCCTTTCCCGGTTAACCCGAATAGTGAGCGCTTATTTTTTTAAAAAATAGGTGTGGCATTCAATTTCAAACAAATCACAACATATGCCATTCAAGGTAAATATCGATAGTCGGTTATTGAACTATCAATGGATATGCCAACATCACCAGCATCCAAATAATTTTCCAAATTATTTAATTCCAAAAATATCTTTAGAAGATATAACTGTCCATATTTCAAAAATAAATCAATATTTTATTTTTAAACCTATTTTCCCAATTCCATTTATAAATTCCATATTGAATTTATATTTCCAAAATATTTATGAATATACGATTTCAAATATTCATTTCAATTTATCTTCAAAAAGATAAATTCTCAAAATATTCACTTTATATCGGAAAACAATTCCATACTTATTTATTTATAAGTAATTCACAAATCTTTTTATTTTCAACCTTTGGAAAATATTTAATATACTCTAATCGAAATTAAGTATATATATATTTCATTCCTTAAGGAAATCATTCACTTAATCATATTTATTTGGGTTAAAACAAATGTTGCGTAAAACATCGTTACAACAACCCAAAATCACTAGTATAGGGATTCGAAATTAAAATAGATATATAAATCCCAATACTATACAAAACATTTCCTTTCGGAAATTATCTATTATAACAACAGTGTTATAATCTATTATTTCCTTCTATTTCTCGAAAACATCTATTTCAACAATAAATGTTGAAATCTATGATTTCGAATCTCAACATATTTTAGAACATCATTAGATCGTTTTAATTCTATTTAAAACATTATGTTCAAAATAATTCCTTTAACATATTATTCACTATTCAAAAACGTGAATATATTACGTTAACAAATTTCATCTTTCTATTCATTTTATTTTAAGGAATTATTCACTGTCTAAAACATGAATATAACTCTATAAATAAACTACAACAATTTTACTTATCAAAATAAGTCATTTCGAATTTATAAAACAACGTTTATAAATTCTATTTCTATTTATTTTATAACAACTTCCTTTTATAAATTTCCTTTATTAACCTATCTCAGTTCATATCACAGTGATATATTAAAAATTCATATTATAAGTCAAATACTTATAATTTATTTATTTACAAAATTGTTTCTTTGAACTTCTCAAATTTATAAATTTTATAACTTATAAGATTCATTTATTTATCCAACTCATTCCTTTAATAACTTTATAAATTTTATAAACCTACTGCTTATAAAATTCTATTTATAACTTCACCGTTATAATTCTATAATTCCAATTTATGAAATTCATTTACAATTTTTTTTCTAACACTTAAAAAAGTTCGTTTTACACTTCTAATATTTTTAATTTACAAATATCAATTTATAAATCTTTTAATACAAATGAATTTGTATTATTATTTTAAAACATCTTTTAAACTCTTTTAGAATTCCATCATTTTGATTTATAAAATAATCCAATTTCATAAATCCTATATTTAAACTTTTTTTTTACAATAGATTCAAAAATCTCAGTTTAAACTATTTTATAAAATCATAAATCCCATATTTTCAAAAAATCAATTTTTTTAACTATATTTCTCAAAAATATAATTTTTATAACATTAAAAATTATAACGTTTATTTAATTATAATGGATCAATTCCAAAAATATTTAATAAACGTATATTTCCAAAAATCCTTTTTGAAATTAAAATCGTTATTTTTAAATTTCAAAAATTGGATCCGATGATGCAACACATCAAATAGTCAATCACGATTTTCCAATATCATATATCGATATGATAAACAATCAAACATCACAATATTTAAAATCAATAAATATTTGTGAGGAATCCAGTTGGATCCCTCCAACCTGTTTCCCTGCATCCACAGACATTAGCACAATACCATTCCGTTTCAAGACGGAATATCGCGGTATATGGGATTTTATAAATATATATCCGCTTACTAACGGCGCATAGGGTCTCATCCGCTAAAAGAAAATGCGGGAAATCAATCAACTGCAATATATACATATGCCAATATATATATATTGCTATATATATAATATAATACCAATTCCACTTCGAGGTGGAATATCGCGGTATATGTGTGTAATAAATAACCTCCGCTTACTAACGGCGTATAGGGTCTATTCACATCCAATATATATATAACAATCATCATTCAAGCATTCAATCAACACAGTCAAACAATTTTAAATCTAACTATTTAAAATTTAAATATACAATAAAATTCCTTTTGAGTGAGAAGTTCTCACCTTTGCTTTTATTAGCAATCCATTTTCCATCTTGACTTGATTTTCTTGATTTATACCTTGTATAAATATTATACAAATTTATTAATATTCGAAATAAATCGAATAATAAATTTTCATTTTTGATTGTTTAATTAATCAATAGTTTTATTCAAACCAATCTCTTTTTTAAAAAAATTTATTTTAACAAATTTTCCTTTTATAATTTAAATCAACTAATTATTTTACTTTAAATTAATATCTTTAAATCAATTACTTTTAATAAATTTGTTTAACTAAAAATTCAAATTTCTTTTAATAACTTTCTTAACTAACTATTTATTTAAATAAATTTTCCTTTGATAAAATATCCTTTAGTTATTAAAATAAACAGATAAATTTTGTTAAAATAATTAATCCTCATATTATGTATTATTTTAATATAAACTTGGTAAATTTAAAATCTATCTGTACATTTATTTTACATTTCTAACTAATGACTTATTTATTTATAAGTTAAATAAATCATTCTTTTAAAATCTACTTTAAGTTTAAACCTTGTTTTAAACATTTAAATATTTAAACTTTTATTTCAAATTAACTTCTCTTTTTATTTTAAATCAACTAAATTTTTTCTTTAATAAGATATTTAACTAAAAATTTAAATTTCCTTTTAAATTAAATTTATTTAACCATAATTTTATTTTAACCAACAAATCCCTTTTGTTCTTAATAAATTTTGATTAACTTTATAAATTCCCAAAATCATATATAAATATTTACTGTAAATATATTTTTTCTTTACTGTTATTTTTTTTTTCTCAACCTATATTTATATATATATATATATTAACTAAAATTAAAACAAAAATAAATTTAATAACTTACTGCTTCACCATCAGGCACGAACTCGAGCTCGGCATGCCTCGCGAGCGCCGCCCCAGTTCCACTCCTTCGAATCGCCATCGCCGTACGACCCCAATCCCCTCGCGCGCCACCATCGCGACTCCCACTGACACGTGCGTCGCCTCCCCTTACTCGCGCCGCTGCCTCACTCCATCGCGACGCGATCCCAATACTCTAGCGCCGCGTCTCCACAAAGTCACGCTCCCCCAAATCGAACGCCGCCATAGCTTGCCGTTGCCGTGCCTTCGAATCGCGCGCGTCCTCCTTGAATCGCGTGCGCGAATTCAGTTGCCGATCACCCCTCTTTGATTTCGATTTGAATGGCATGATTTAGGATTTTTAAACGAGGCTACGGCTAGGGATTTGAAGAAGGAATCGGCCTCTGCCATTGCTTATTTCCTTCTTTTTTTTTTCTTTTTGAACGAGGGGAGACGGTTATTTAAAATCGAACAAACATGCTCAAACATGCTTTGCACGATCTTCATCGTGATATCAGGCACGATTTTAGGGATATAACGTGATGTTTGACTAAATTTAAAAATTAAAATTCAAATTGAATTCGATTAAATTCCAATGTGTTTTACGCGTCGTGTGATCACATATTAACCCCAAAAAATACGAAATTTGAAATCCGACAATAATTCAATATTCCGGACCCAATGGAACTGGTTTCGTCGAATTCCGAGACTTTGCCTCGGACGGCTATTTTAAATATCGATTCGAACGATTAAATTTCAAAACTGTACAATTCACTTCCAAATTAATTTCTGAAGCTTCTAAAATCTTCAGTGTTATCAATATGAATTTTACAAGCCTTTGAAATATTTTAAATCAGCTTAAAATTGAAGATTCATATTTTTATTCAACTCAAATAGATTAAATTCTAAAATTTAATCGTCAATTTCAAAGTTATATTGAAAATTCAATTCAAACCATCATTCAAATATTTAAAATTAATTAAATATTTCCAAATTAAATTATTCAAAATTCTGGGTCGTTACAATCTTTCCCCCTTAAAAGAATTTCGTCCCGAAATTACAAGTTAAGAAGAATGTCCCTTTCCCGTCTATTATTTTTCACAATCCAAATAGTTTTATCAACTTACTAGCCTAAATCTTTTTACTAGAAATTTACTATCATTTCAACTAGCTTTTCAACTTCATTTATAGGTTTCAAACAACATTGTTTTCCTAACCATTCAAATTTAAATTCAAATTCAAATTTCAAACTTTCAAATTTTTCTCAAATTTTTTCTAACACCCTAAATTTTCGAAAAATTTCGCCAGCGTTTCCTTTGCGCGGCTAGCTCGGTACGACTACAAAATGGCACCACGGCCCCTCAGAATCAAAAAGAAAAGAGAAAAGCCAAGTGGCTAGAGAAGAAAGTCATCAAATCCCATATAAAAATTGAAATACGTACCTTTTTGTCGAGCAATTCAATTTTATTTTTGAAATCAAAATATCAATTCCTTTATACACCTGTATAACCTGCTAATAGTAATATCTAATTCTAACATTCAAACCATTTTGCTAATTCTATTACAAAATTTCCAACATATACTTCTTATATATTTTTGCTTCACTTTCGAAGTTACATATTTATTCTCATTCAATTCTATTTGAATTCAATTCTCAATACTAAATATTGAATTCTATCGATTAACTTTCATTTACTAATTCATATTACTACTTTAAATTAGTTTCATTCACTAATTCATTTCAATTTTCAATTCATCTCGAATTTACTTAATTTCTCAATTCAATTTTTTTTATTGCTTACTACCAATTCACATACCATCTTTATTCAATTTTATTCACATTCCTAATGATAATAATTCAATATTATCACTTCCTAACAATTATGCAACCATATACTATAATAATTCATAGAAAATCATTTCTTTTCTATACCAAAAATAGGTTTGGGCAAAATTATCTCATTTACCCGATTCAAAAAAAAAACAATTTTATATTCACTAACAAATACGCGCTCATATCTATTATTACACTCAAACTCATTCTAGAGTACTACTGACTCTATCTCTAACGAGTAATACCCTACAGAACCATGGTTGTCGCTTAACCAACAGCTCTGATACCAACTGTAAAGACCCGTAAATCCGTACTCCTTGAGTAGACACTAATCTCCATTGATTAACTCAAGATGAACGAAAATACGAACCCTTAGGGGTTTTTTTTTTTAAAAAAAGAAGAAAAGAAAAAGAAAGAGGTAGAAGATAGAAGAGAGAAAGAAGAAGAGAAAGAAAGGAAAATAGAACAGAACAGAACAATTACGGAACAATATCAGAATCTCACAATTCGCAGCGGAACAACATATAATAATAAATGAATAATCTTTAAATAAAGAACTATATCAGTTATTACATCACATTATATTACATTACATCAAATCATCAGAGTGTACAACAACAACAATAAACAGCGGAAAAGAAATACTATATATTATTAATATGCTATGCCATCCAGCTTGCCTCCAGCAACTCCAGAATATCCAGAATATCCTGATAAACCTAACTCTTAACTGCCCGTGTGGAAATTGGTGGGCACCCAGAGTTTAGGAAGGAAAACAATATACTCCGAGTCAGTCAAGTGACTGGTGTGAGAACTCAAAACAGTTTATTTTCTTTAAAATCACAATAGAGGAATATTTTTAAAATCAATTCGCAATGCTTTTAAAAATGAGACTACCATAAGGCCTCCCGCACACACACACATGCAAACGCAGAATCGGAGGAGATTTCTCCTTATGATAGTCAAAGATGCTTGATACGCATTTAAAATAACATTTGATATTATTACTAGTGCATAGTGTAATAACAAATCATTTCAAAAATAAAGATATAAATCTTAGCCAACATACGACCATTATCGTATGCCTACTATAGCTACTATCCAAACAGTGGTGACCACCATAAGTGAATAGCAGGTTCTACAACTAATACCGTAAAAGTTTCGTATTGAGAATTGGATTTCCAACAAATGGTCAGGCCAAGGAACTTCCCATTGCCACATGAGAATGCCTCTGGATGGACATCCCCGAGAACCAAACCGGATCTCTACTAACACAAGGCCGGGTTACCCCTAACTGAGTAACAACTGACCGAATATGCCATCCCCCGGTCCTTTGGGACCTTTTCAACCGAGCGCTCGTAATCAATTCACACAATCATAAAGTGTTTTCAACATGAGTAAGTATCTGGGCTCCATACCATGATACTACCCTTTTCCAGAAGGAAATGTACATATCCTAAAGGGTGCTACCCCTCATAACCTTGCTGCTTCTTTCCTGTTTTGACCATTTCCGGGATGTGAGGCTCGACGAAGTCACGTCCACAAAAACATACTTTATACAATAGCCATGCTTTGGGTCAACAAATGATCAACACAATGATCACTAAGATAGACGATCAAATAAATGATCCTATCACAAATAATCAACACAATGATCATTTCAGCATCACTCAGCATGTCACATTACCAAACTGGGAATATATCGCTGATAACTTCAACTATATAACCTCTGAACTCGTACGTCTCAGAGAAGGGTGTTAAGCTAAAAGAATAAATTCTCCGCCACCTCAGAAATATATTTGAAAGAAATCGGCTTTATATCTCAACTTGTAATGTCAGACATACAATCCATACAAGTCTGTTCCGGGCTCGAACAGAACCGAAGGCACTTACAAAGAAGTCCTTGCAATCCGAATAATTTCTAATCACGTTCGGATTTCCCATCACTTATGGAGATCTCTATACCGGGGATCAGCCAGTGCAGAGACAATCAACAAGAAACCCTTTCGTTTTCGAAAATATCCGGTCTTCAACACCGTTCTTCGAATGCAATTCATAACGACGTATCACATATTCGGAATGGGTTATACGACCCCATGGTCCTTTCCCGGTTAACCCGAATAGTGAGCGCTTATTTTTTTAAAAAATAGGTGTGGCATTCAATTTCAAACAAATCACAACATATGCCATTCAAGGTAAATATCGATAGTCGGTTATTGAACTATCAATGGATATGCCAACATCACCAGCATCCAAATAATTTTCCAAATTATTTAATTCCAAAAATATCTTTAGAAGATATAACTGTCCATATTTCAAAAATAAATCAATATTTTATTTTTAAACCTATTTTCCCAATTCCATTTATAAATTCCATATTGAATTTATATTTCCAAAATATTTATGAATATACGATTTCAAATATTCATTTCAATTTATCTTCAAAAAGATAAATTCTCAAAATATTCACTTTATATCGGAAAACAATTCCATACTTATTTATTTATAAGTAATTCACAAATCTTTTTATTTTCAACCTTTGGAAAATATTTAATATACTCTAATCGAAATTAAGTATATATATATTTCATTCCTTAAGGAAATCATTAACTTAATCATATTTATTTGGGTTAAAACGAATGTTGCGTAAAACATCGTTACAACAACCCAAAATCACTAGTATAGGGATTCGAAATTAAAATAGATATATAAATCCCAATACTATACAAAACATTTCCTTTCGGAAATTATCTATTATAACAACAGTGTTATAATCTATTATTTCCTTCTATTTCTCGAAAACATCTATTTCAACAATAAATGTTGAAATCTATGATTTCGAATCTCAACATATTTTAGAACATCATTAGATCGTTTTAATTCTATTTAAAACATTATGTTCAAAATAATTCCTTTAACATATTATTCACTATTCAAAAACGTGAATATATTACGTTAACAAATTTCATCTTTCTATTCATTTTATTTTAAGGAATTATTCACTGTCTAAAACATGAATATAACTCTATAAATAAACTACAACAATTTTACTTATCAAAATAAGTCATTTCGAATTTATAAAACAACGTTTATAAATTCTATTTCTATTTATTTTATAACAACTTCCTTTTATAAATTTCCTTTATTAACCTATCTCAGTTCATATCACAGTGATATATTAAAAATTCATATTATAAGTCAAATACTTATAATTTATTTATTTACAAAATTGTTTCTTTGAACTTCTCAAATTTATAAATTTTATAACTTATAAGATTCATTTATTTATCCAACTCATTCCTTTAATAACTTTATAAATTTTATAAACCTACTGCTTATAAAATTCTATTTATAACTTCACCGTTATAATTCTATAATTCCAATTTATGAAATTCATTTACAATTTTTTTTCTAACACTTAAAAAAGTTCGTTTTACACTTCTAATATTTTTAATTTACAAATATCAATTTATAAATCTTTTAATACAAATGAATTTGTATTATTATTTTAAAACATCTTTTAAACTCTTTTAGAATTCCATCATTTTGATTTATAAAATAATCCAATTTCATAAATCCTATATTTAAACTTTTTTTTTACAATAGATTCAAAAATCTCAGTTTAAACTATTTTATAAAATCATAAATCCCATATTTTCAAAAAATCAATTTTTTTAACTATATTTCTCAAAAATATAATTTTTATAACATTAAAAATTATAACGTTTATTTAATTATAATGGATCAATTCCAAAAATATTTAATAAATGTATATTTCCAAAAATCCTTTTTGAAATTAAAATCGTTATTTTTAAATTTCAAAAATTGGATCCGATGATGCAACACATCAAATAGTCAATCACGATTTTCCAATATCATATATCGATATGATAAACAATCAAACATCACAATATTTAAAATCAATAAATATTTGTGAGGAATCCAGTTGGATCCCTCCAACCTGTTTCCCTGCATCCACAGACATTAGCACAATACCATTCCGTTTCAAGACGGAATATCGCGGTATATGGGATTTTATAAATATATATCCGCTTACTAACGGCGCATAGGGTCTCATCCGCTAAAAGAAAATGCGGGAAATCAATCAACTGCAATATATACATATGCCAATATATATATATTGCTATATATATAATATAATACCAATTCCACTTCGAGGTGGAATATCGCGGTATATGTGTGTAATAAATAACCTCCGCTTACTAACGGCGTATAGGGTCTATTCACATCCAATATATATATAACAATCATCATTCAAGCATTCAATCAACACAGTCAAACAATTTTAAATCTAACTATTTAAAATTTAAATATACAATAAAATTCCTTTTGAGTGAGAAGTTCTCACCTTTGCTTTTATTAGCAATCCATTTTCCATCTTGACTTGATTTTCTTGATTTATACCTTGTATAAATATTATACAAATTTATTAATATTCGAAATAAATCGAATAATAAATTTTCATTTTTGATTGTTTAATTAATCAATAGTTTTATTCAAACCAATCTCTTTTTTAAAAAAATTTATTTTAACAAATTTTCCTTTTATAATTTAAATCAACTAATTATTTTACTTTAAATTAATATCTTTAAATCAATTACTTTTAATAAATTTGTTTAACTAAAAATTTAAATTTCTTTTAATAACTTTCTTAACTAACTATTTATTTAAATAAATTTTCCTTTGATAAAATATCCTTTAGTTATTAAAATAAACAGATAAATTTTGTTAAAATAATTAATCCTCATATTATGTATTATTTTAATATAAACTTGGTAAATTTAAAATCTATCTGTACATTTATTTTACATTTCTAACTAATGACTTATTTATTTATAAGTTAAATAAATCATTCTTTTAAAATCTACTTTAAGTTTAAACCTTGTTTTAAACATTTAAATATTTAAACTTTTATTTCAAATTAACTTCTCTTTTTATTTTAAATCAACTAAATTTTTTCTTTAATAAGATATTTAACTAAAAATTTAAATTTCCTTTTAAATTAAATTTATTTAACCATAATTTTATTTTAACCAACAAATCCCTTTTGTTCTTAATAAATTTTGATTAACTTTATAAATTCCCAAAATCATATATAAATATTTACTGTAAATATATTTTTTCTTTACTGTTATTTTTTTTTTCTCAACCTATATTTATATATATATATATATATATATATATATTAACTAAAATTAAAACAAAAATAAATTTAATAACTTACTGTTTCACCATCAGGCACGAACTCGAGCTCGGCATGCCTCGCGAGCGCCGCCCCAGTTCCACTCCTTCGAATCGCCATCGCCGTACGACCCCAATCCCCTCGCGCGCCACCATCGCGACTCCCACTGACACGCGCGTCGCCTCCCCTTACTCGCGCCGCTGCCTCACTCCATCGCGACGCGATCCCAATACTCTAGCGCCGCGTCTCCACAAAGTCACGCTCCCCCAAATCGAACGCCGCGATAGCTTGCCATTGCCGTGCCTTCGAATCGCGCGCGTCCTCCTTGAATCGCGTGCGCGAATTCAGTTGCCGATCACCCCTCTTTGATTTCGATTTGAATGGCATGATTTAGGATTTTTAAACGAGGCTACGGCTAGGGATTTGAAGAAGGAATCGGCCTCTGCCATTGCTTATTTCCTTCTTTTTTTTTTCTTTTTGAACGAGGGGAGACGGTTATTTAAAATCGAACAAACATGCTCAAACATGCTTTGCACGATCTTCATCGTGATATCAGGCACGATTTTAGGGATATAACGTGATGTTTGACTAAATTTAAAAATTAAAATTCAAATTGAATTCGATTAAATTCCAATGTGTTTTACGCGTCGTGTGATCACATATTAACCCCAAAAAATACGAAATTTGAAATCCGACAATAATTCAATATTCCGGACCCAATGGAACTGGTTTCGTCGAATTCCGAGACTTTGCCTCGGACGGCTATTTTAAATATCGATTCGAACGATTAAATTTCAAAACTGTACAATTCACTTCCAAATTAATTTCTGAAGCTTCTAAAATCTTCAGTGTTATCAATATGAATTTTACAAGCCTTTGAAATATTTTAAATCAGCTTAAAATTGAAGATTCATATTTTTATTCAACTCAAATAGATTAAATTCTAAAATTTAATCGTCAATTTCAAAGTTATATTGAAAATTCAATTCAAACCATCATTCAAATATTTAAAATTAATTAAATATTTCCAAATTAAATTATTCAAAATTCTGGGTCGTTACAAATATACTGCCTACATTTAGAGAGAATTAAGTCCAGTCTCAACAGATGTATCGATATCTTGTCTCGGAAAGAAATATTTAAAATAAAATGTTATTTTTAATGTGAAAAATTTCCCATGATTACAATACATTATGATTATTATCACAAATGGAACCATTTAAGGATTTTCTATTTTGTCATACGACAAGTATATAATAGAAGAAAGCACACCTTTTATTTCAAATGATTTTTTACTATAGAGTTAATAATTTACAATAAATTATAGAATACCACGTAGGGCATACCCCTAACTCTATCATATTCAACCCAAAGCCTAGAAGCTACTTTTCTAGACACATATTGGATAAATGGTTTAGTTAGTCCCTAAGTTTCACTAATTAGGCTGTGTGGACCATTTGGGCTCTTATACCATTGTTAGAATTGACCAGTCTATGGCGGGTAAAACTGGTGAATTCTAGAATAAATTCCCTAATTGGATCTTAGTGGCCAATGAAGTCCAATATATTCACATATAGCTATTTTAAATAAAAACATATTTTATTTTAATTATTTTATTTAATTAATATATGTTAATTAAACTAATATTGGTATATTTAGAATATATCATTTTATATTATAATGTGTATAAAGTGTGATAAATTTTGATATGCGATGTATTAAAGGTGTACATGGTCGAGTTTATATATAAGTAGATATTTGGATGTATATCTACTACATATATAATTATCAATTATTGTATGTCAATTGTCATAAACAAACAACAAGATATTAAAAAAATTATATATATCAAATATATATGTATATGTATATATTTTAAAACATTTTATTCAATACTAAATAAATATAGTTTTAACATAATATTTTGACTATATCTCAAAATATTTCTAGAGGCTACCAATATACTAAATATACCATCAATATTAAATAAAACAATACTTAATATTTCTTTAAATACTATTTAATTTAATTAATTTATGTAGTGACTTGTATTTTTCGATAACAAAAAATATTAAATTCAATAAGATTTTGGATTTTAACATTATGTCAAATTATGATTTATTAATGAGAAAATATTTTGGATATGATTTAATAATGTTGTTTGAAGGGTATTGACAATTATTTTATTGTAATTTCAATTAATTGAAATAATTGTAAAGTTAATTTAGTTATAATGGTAAATAAAACATAAATTAAACGTTGGATTAATATTGAAATTATATGTTATAAATTAGAATAGGTTTTTTAAGGAATATGAAATCAATTAATTAGTAAGTAAATATATTAGCTTTGTTTGTAAACAATAAAATATAAATTTGTTTGAATTATTAAGGTATAACAATTGATTCATTATCATCTTGATATTTGATCTGTTTGAAATTAATTGTAAATCAGCTGAAATTAATCTAATTAAATATTGCAGTTAATATGAACTGAGATGATAACTATAGAATATTGAATGTAATAAAATGTAGACTAATTTTAATTATATTCATAAGGTAATAATTGATTCAATAATAAAAGTGTAAATCAAAATGAAGGAAATTGATGGAAATTAAAATTTAATTAACTAGGAGTTTATTGTAGTGTAATTGAATGTTGAATTTAGTGAAATATTTTAATAGTGAATTTAACACAAAAAATTTATTTTGATAAATTATTAAATTCTATGTAATTACGAATTCAATAATAATTTATTTATTAGCGTGAAAATAGCCATTTTGAACATTGTCTCGGATTTCGACGAAGCCAGTTTCATCGGATCGGTAATAGTGAATTATTGTAAGATTTCAAGTTTTGTAGCAATCAGACTTGTCATTTGATCGTGCGGTCACGAAACGCATAGAAATCAATTGTCATGATCCGAAATCCACCGTTTGAAAATCGACATCCATGCTTCACCCGTATTCGAATGCCATAGATTCAAGCGTTGAAATTCAATTCACGTTGGAGCTTATAACACATTAAGTACAACAACACAACGGAAGGAAAAAACAATATATCATTGATACAACAATGCCTTTAATATTCTGATACGAATGAATACCAATATCAGAGCCAAGATACAATAGCGGAAAAGAAAATAAGAGCAGAAGACAAAAGGCAACAGTAGCGAAAAGATAATCTTCAATGCCAAGCTCCAAAATTCAAAATTAGAAGCGAGAACCGCCATCAAGATGTACTGAAGCAAACTTGGTGCACAAATGTTGAAGTGAAACAAATGCGATCCTGATTCCACAGAATTCGAAAGACCAAAGACTTCAAAGGTTTCCAAAAGCTATGCCTACAAGCTGATTATCTAAAAATCTGACTCTAGGCTGCCCGTGTGGAAAATAGTGGGTACCCAGAGTTTAGAAAGGGAACAATAAACTACAGGTCAATCATGGGACTGGTGTAAGAAAAAAAAACAGTTTATCTTGAACAAAAACAAACAAAAAAGGATTTAAAAAGAAATTCGCTATGCTTTTTGGAAAATGAAACTACCATAAGGCCTCCCCGCACGCACACAATGCAAACGCACAATTGGCGGAGATTTCTCCTTATGATAGTCAAATATGCTTGATAGGCGAAAATCCTTTTGATATTATTACTAGTGCATAGTGTAGATAAAACGTTTTGAAAGTGTAATATTAATCTTAGCCAGCATACCACGATTATGGTATACCTACTATAGCTACCATTTAAGCAGCAGGTCACCACCATAAGTAAATAGCAGGTTATACAACTAAAACCGTACAGGGCTCATATTGTTTTTTTTGAATTTCCAACAAATGGTTAGGCTAAGGAACTTTTTACACCACATGGGTACGCCTTTGGAGGAACTCCCAGAGAACTTAACCAGCTCTCTGCCAACACAAGGCCGAGTTACCTTTGTAACTAGGTAACTAACTGTCACGAATATGCCATCCCTCAGTCGTCATTGACCTTTATCTGAGGGCTCTCAACTAAAAGATTTGCAAAAACCACATAAGTTAAATATTTGGGCTCCAGGCCATATACCACTTTTTATCCAGAAGGAAATGGACATATCCTAAAGGGCACAACCCTCATAACATTGCCGCATTCTTCCTGTTTCGACCATTTCTGGGGTATGAGGTCTGACGAGGTCTCGTCCACATAGCTATTCTTTTCACAAAAGTCATGCTTTGATCAATAAATGATCAGCAACACTTAGTATGCCACATTACCAAATTGGGAATGCATCACTAATAACTATCAACTACATAACTTCTGAGCTCGTACGTCTCAGAGAAGGGTGTTGAGCTAAGAGAATAAATTCTCAGTCACTAATCAAAAATGTATTTGATAGAAATCAGCTTTACATCTCAAAGTGGAATGTCGAACATACAACCATACAAGTCCGTTCAGGGTTTGAACGGAACCGAAGGCACTTCAAAAGAAGCCCTTACAAATCCGGGTATTCACAATCCCGATCGGACTCCCCATCACATATGAAGATTTCTATACCATAGCAACTCAGTGCAGAGACATTCGAAAGGTAAACCTTTCATTCTAAAAAATACCCGATCTTCACCACCGTCTTCAAACATTATCCATTTTGTCGTATCATTATTCGAAATGGGTTATACGACATAAAGCCCTCTCCCGGCTAAACCGAATAATGAGCGCTTATTTTTAAAAAGCATATGGATATATTGGGATTTTAGTTAAGTCACAACTTTTAGCCCAAAACCTTTCCTTTTGAATGGTTTAAACAAATTTCACTTTTTAATCTTTTAGACAAAAGTTTCACCCTTTTTAAGATCGTTTTCAATTTGAAACAAGGTTCACCAATCTTTAACAAAGATTCATTCATAGCTTTCAAAACTATTTCAATTTCACAACTTGAAATCCTTTCAACAAAACTAGGAATTCTTTCGTTATAGGAAAGCCATTATCATTTGAAAATAAATGCTTTTTAGTTCAGGAAAATCTGATAAAATTTGCTGAAGTTATAGCCTTTCAAAGTATACATTGGAAAATCAGCGAATTACCATATTCCCTGCAATTCTATTTGAGTTAAATTCAAACTTTCAAAATAATTTATTCCATATACTTCAAACACGGTTTAAAATTCATATATATTATATAACTTGTATTACCGTGACGACCCGGAATTTTTGATTGTTTGAAATTGGAATATTTAATTGATTTTAAATATTTCATAGTTAGTTTCTAACTTGAATTCGAATGTCACTATTTGTTAGATAATTTAATTATTAAATTAAAACATTTGAAATTGGTTTAAGTCGTAAATATTGGATTTAAGCTGAATAAACTTTATTTCAAAAACTTGTAAAATGTACGTTGATAGTTTTGAAGATAGTAAAAGTGCTAAAATTGAATTTAACAGTGTTTTGTTAAGCTTTGAAAATATATCGTTTAAATTGTCGTTTAAACATAGCCTTCCGAGGCACAGTCTCAGATTTCGACCAAACCAGTTCCATTGGATCCGCAATATTGTATTATTATCGGATTTCAATTTTTGTAGTGTTTGGAGTTGTTGTGTGAGCATACGACATATAAACGTGCCGAATCTATATCGAAATTTAATATAATAATTGGTTCCAAAAATCTATCTTCTCCATACGATCGAATTAGGGCTCAGAACCTTTTCCATTGCGTTCAGAATAGGGGTATAACATTACAAATGCCTAGTGGCACGCCTCGATTAGAGGTCGAGATTTTGGGCTACGATTTTTAGGATGGTTTAAATTTAAATTTTAATGTAAATGTAATATTTGACCAGTCAAATTTCCTTTCACTTCTAAACTTTTTCCCATCGTTTCAGAACACTCTAGCTATTGGACTACAGCATGCCAACGTTCCATCGTGTCTCCTTCTTCCTTTTAAAAACAGCTGAGCCTTTTGAAGATTTGGTAACAAAATTTGCCTCGGTTTCATTATTCTCACCTTCTTCCTTCTTCAAAAATTCGTAGATTAAATTGAAAACCCTTATCGTTTAAAAAGGAAAAAAGAGAACTGCAATGTCCTCGTTCAACGACCCTCTCCATCCCTCTTTATAGATTTGTTCTCGAACCGATAAAAAAAAGAGTAAAGTCTAGCAACCCTAGCGAATCGCGTCGGGTGAAGCTGCGCGCTCACGCGCACGAGGAGAGGGAAGGGTTGTCAGCAAGTCAAAGCGCGATGATATTGGTTCGTGGCGAATCGAAGGCAAGCACGCAAGGGGTGTTGGCAGGGGGATTGGCACTCGAGCTCGAGGTCGTGGCGTTTTAGGTTCATGAGGTCGAGGGACGTTGCGAGGCGGGTATGGCGAAAGTTGCAACTGCGACTGGATGGTTCGAGTGGATCTCGATCAGGGCGACGCTCGTTGTATGCGACAGCTTGGCAGTCGTGATGACATCGAGTTGTCAGTGAGGTACCATTTGATATACTTTCGTTTAATTTATATATACGTATACAGAAGCAGAAAGAAGAAAACTTTACAGAAAGAAATAAAACTAATATTTTTTACAGTAAGTTATTCGAAACGATTTTGTTTAAAATTTATACGCACCTTCATTCGGGGATAAAAGGAATTTTATTTATTTGAATTTAGTGTGTAAGTTAAAAACTAGAAAATTTATTTTTATTTACTGGAAACTATATAAGTTTGAAAAAGGAATTATAAAACATTTTGATTTGAACAGTTATATTAAAATTGGATTTCCGGTATATATAGATTATCTTATAAAAAAATATAATGTATTTGGGTTATTAACATGATTAATTAGTTATTAAATTTATTTTAGTTTAAAAAAAAGAAAAAAAGGGGGTTTCAAAAGGAAATTATGAGTAAGATTTAATTTGTTAAGTTAAAAACCAAATTTTTAGTTAAATTAAATTGTTAGTTAACCAAGTGGTAATTAATTATTTGATCGATTCAAATATTAATAAACTGTATAAAAATGTTATACAAGGTCAAAATTTTGAAGAAGCAAGACGGACAGGAAATGGATTGTGCAACAAAAACCAAAGGTGAGTTAATCTCACTCATCTGGTTTAATTTAAATTTAAATGGTTAAATTTAAATAAGTAGTTGAATGATTGGATTGATTTGATGTGTTATATTATATAGTAATATACAGTATATTGGAGTGATTGATTTCCCGCATTATATAGCGGATGTGACCCTATGCGCTGCATAATAGCGGATGATACTATATTAATCCCATATACCGTGATATTCCACCTTGAAGTGGAAATGGTATTGTGCTAACATCTGTGGATGTGGGGAAACAGGTTGGAGGGATCCGAATGGATTCCTTAAAATTATATAGATTGTTTAATATTATGTGTTATGAATATTTGATATTCTATGATGAATTATGTTGATAATTGGAATATTGAACGCTATGGTTTGCTTGAATATATTCTGGCACACTCAGTCATCAAAATAAGAACGAATTGGAAAGAAGTAAAAGTGTTTTTTAAAAACTGAAGTTAAATGGTCAAGTAGAGATTTAAAACAAGTTTTAAATCAAAGTTAAATTTGGAATTCAAGTTAGTGAATCTCAGTTTTTAAACAAATAAAGTTTTTAAATTTAAATTGTTTTAACAACTTAAATGTTAAAGTCCATTTTTAAATTGATTTGAATTTAAAAATGAATTTGGCTTTAAATTCCTTTAAATTTCTTTTATAAAATGAGTAATTAATTTATTTAATGAAGTAAATAAAAAGGTAGTTAATTACTGGGCGAGATTAATCAAGAGTAATTAATATTTGTGGTTGAATTAATGATTAATTACTTAGTTTAATTAATTTAGACTATGATAAATTAAAATGTAATTAGAAATCATTAATTTATATAATTAATGGTGTAACTAAAGGTTGATTAATTAAGATTAATTAATCAATAATAAGCGATTTATGAGAAATTAATTAATATAAGTAATTAAGGATTAATGCAATTAACTAGTTAATTAAGTTGTGAGTAACTAAAGATTAATTACTGTTTTTGGTTAAGAATAATTAATTTGCGTAATTAATTAAAGATAATTACTTGAATGTAATTGAAGGATAATTAATCCAGGGTGATTAATTAAGATGGATAATTAAGGAATGATTAATTAATTGATTTGATATTAATTAATGTCAAGTGAAGGAATCAAAGTGATTTAGATTAGTAATTCAATTAGAAGTGATTAAATTTATTTTGGAAGTGGTCAAGTTTGCTTATGGATGATTGAATGGTATTGGATACCTTGAATGAGTTGTTATCTCTGATATGAAATGTTTTGTTGTATCATACGTTTACGCGGACAGGATATTGTGGTTATCTATCAATGATGAATTGTTGTGTAAAGTGACATCCTATATTTAAAGTTTGAAGTGTATTTCATTTGGATAATTTGGGTTAGGATAACATGAGACTCGAAGACACCGCGGTCGGGTATTAGAAATACCCGAAACCACTTCGAATTTTTATATATTGATATGTGAAATCAATAGGCTAGAATGAAATGATTTAAGTGAAATGGACTATTTAATCTAAATTTTGGTACTTAGAAAATTGATGTGTGAAATAGGTGATGTCTATAACAAATTGTGAATTTGAAAATTAATATGAGTTACCCCGGGTTTTATATAAGTTGTATGCTTTGAATTCTATGTTAGATGGGTTACTTACCTTGGTGTCCAGCCTGACCCGGGTGTTACTTTGATGTAATACTCAGGTCAGACCGAGTATTACAGATTTTCAGGTAAGGACGTTCTGGAGCGCAGGAGGCATGCTGGATGGCGAGAACGTATGGAGTGTCTCCGCTGTATTATATTGTTGTATATCTGAGACATGATGATTGTGTATATCAAGCGTCTGTATATGTGTGTAACTCCGATGTATTATAAATGTATTTGACAGGTACAGAATTCTTTTGTAAACTATTATTATTTGATATTATATTTTTATCCGCTGTGAATGTGAGATGTTGGTGTTTCTGTTCTTCTATCTCTTTCTTCTTTTTCCTAACTATCTTGAATTTTCGGGATCGAAAATTCCGGCCGTTACAGTTGGTATCAGAGCTTAAGGTTAAGCGAGAACCTTGGCTCTGGTAGGATTACTCATTAAGGATAGGGTCAATGGTACCCTAGAATGAGTTGAGTGTGTGTGTGTGTGTGTGTGTGTGTGTATATATATATATATATGAGACCGAACTTGTTATTTTATGATATAAAGATTTTAAATGATTTTATATAAGAATATATTTTGATATATATATATATATATAAAGCAATATTTCATTCAAATAAATATTAAGTTAATTGGTTGTTAAATTATTGGGATTAAATTAAGTGGTAATAGAAATACAACCAAATTAAAATTTAAATGAAGATAAGTTTGAAATGGATTCAAAATTAATGGTTTAAAGAGATAAGTTGATTTGATTTAGAGGATTAAATCAACATTTAAAAATTTAACTCGAATTTGTCTAACTCGGGATGGTTTAAATTTGAAATTTGAATTGAATTCATTCAAATTAAACCTGATTTGAATTCATTGGATTTGTGATTGAAGATGTATAAGTTTAAAAATTTAAATGGAAAATTTGAATTGGATTGAATTGAAATAATTTGAAATTGAAGTGGGTTCAATTGATATTAGTCCAAACTGATTGGAATAATTTGGAAATTGTAAATAAAGTTGAGTAGGTTTAAAATCAAATGGAATTTGATTTGAATTTGGAAAGAAATCAAGATTAACTCAACTTGAATTGGGGTTAAATCAATTTCAATGGAAATTGAAGTTATTTAATTGGAATTGAGTCAATTTAAATGGAGGTGGAAATTTAAATTGAATTGATGGGGAAGTGAACAGTTTTGACTCTAGACTATTTTCAATATAAGCTGTTTTAATATAAACTTATTTTTCCAAGCTATTTAATATATACAACCTTTTTTCAAAGCCAAATTATTTTATATTTATTTTACAATTATTTTTGAAACTATTTAACAATTTTTCAACTGTTTTATAAAAATAGTTACTATTTTTCAACTATTTTACAAATTAATTAGTATGTTACAACTATTTTGCAATTATTTAAAATTTCAATAACTATTTGACTATTTTTCAACTATTTTACAATTACTTAACTATTTTATAGCTATGTTACAAACTAATGATTATTTTTCAATGACTTATCTATTTTAAACTTTTCAAGCTATTTTCTGAATTTAAGCTGGACAGAGTTTAAATTGTTTATGATTGAATATCCATTTGGGATAAGGATTAAAGTGATAATCCAATGGAATTGAAACAATTATGATTATGTGGATAGAAATTAAAGGAAATGTGAATAGAAAGAGAAATTGATTTAGTTAATGATCAATGAAAATAAATACGTAGGATGTACGTATATTAATCTATCCGAATAGTGATTTGATCCAGATTCAAGCACAAAATTTCGATATAGTTTATCGATTCGAGTTGGGATTTGATCCAGAAAGCATTATATGGCGAGTCAATATCCAATACAATAAATTGCAATATCTGTACTCTCCAACTCCCAACTCCATTGGTAGCTTCACCATCCTAGTGGGCATAGTCGCACTTCCATTGAAGCCATGAATACGAGACTGACAAGGCATCAAATCTTTCGCTTCCATCTTCATTTGATCAGGGGCTCGCTTAAAGAGTATGTTCACTGAACTTCCACTGTCCACTAAGATCCTCTTCATCCATTCAGGACCTATCTAAGCTGAAATGACTAGTGGATCAATGGTAGGTGCTTCAAATCTGTCGGCATCCTTGTCTCGTAACACGATGTCGTCTGTCATCATTTTCAGTTGCTTGGCCGGAGCCTCATCTTTCAAGTTACTGCAACATTCAAAGCTCGCATTCCTAGTAGAGCTGGAATACACTCCAATTCCCTCCAGTTCCGATCCGTAAGATGAGGACCACCACTAACAGTGTTAATTACTAACCTCCAACGGTACGTGCGGGTTCCTTCGGTCTAACCTGATTTGGTATTTGATTTTGATTTGGTGGGCCACACTTCCAGGCTATAAGCGTGAACAAACTGCTCCAACTTTCTTTCTCGAATCAACTTCTCGATAGTATCTTGTAGATGAAGGCACTCATTCGTGTTGTGGCCATAACTATCATGAAATCTTCTAAACTTTCTAGTTTGAATCTGTTTCTCTAACGATTGCTTCGGTGCAGGTTTCTTATATTGGAAAGCATTACAAGTTTGCAAGTACACATTTTCCAAAGATGTATTTGAAGGAGTATAGGTGCCAAACATAGGAACTCTACATTGCGGTCCATGATTCTGATCTCGCTTCCTACCCTGATTTCCATCGCCTTTCTGCTGATTATGCTTATTCTATATATTTAACTGCACCTTTCTAGGACTCTTCCTGGTTTGATTCACAGCGACATTGCTTTGGATTCCTTCCACACTAAGCCCTGCGTCATCCTTTTTCCTAGACTGTTTCGCATCCTCTCTTCTCAAGAACTGAGCTGCCTTGGAATAGAAACAGCCTAATGACGTAGGGGGTTTCCCAGCCAACCAGTTGCCAAATTCAGAATTAGGATCGATTCCCTTAGTTAATGCCATCAGAATAGAATTGTCATTAAGGTTACTAATCTCAATGCATGCAGCATGGAACCTCTCTAAGTAACATCTGAGTGTCTCTTCGGAAGCTTGAGTGACACTACACAAGGTATTAACATCTTTGGGCCTTGTGACATGCATGCGAAACTGCTCGAAAACTTCGTTGCCAACTGGTCAAAACATGAAATAGATTAGGGTGGTAGGCGAGTAAACCACATAGTCGCGATGCCCCCTAGGGAGATTGGAAAACTTTGGCATTTGACTGCATCATCAGCCTGTGCGGGCATTCATCAACCATTCATACTTTAAAATATGCCGGTTAGGTTCAGAGCTCCCTTCATAAATAGGTAAAGTTGGCATTTTGAATCTCCGAGGTGGTTCAGCGTAAAGGATGTTATTGGTGAAAGGGGGTATGACTCCGTGAGATTCCCCAGTCATCATTAGTGAGGCCTTGGGTTTCATGGATCATTGTCAAGATGTCTGGCATTTGGATATGCTGGGTATATGGGGCCAAGGTGTGATCGGTTTCCATAATGCAAGGATGGGCCTGGCGCGGTCAGCGGTCCATACCTCGCCTCCTTGGCTCTAGGTCTTTAGGAACATAAGGCTCAGGAGTATAATCACACTGGCGATGGTTTGTGTAACGATCCAGAATTTCCGTCATTCGATATTCATATATTTAATTGATTTTAAATATTCACAAGTAAAATTTAAGAGCCGAATAACTTATATTTGAAATATAAGGATTTAATTGGATAATTAAATTGTTAATTTAATATTTGAAATTGCATAAATAATTGGAAATTGAATTTAAAATGAATAAAAATGATTTATAAAGTTGTTTTAAATTCTATTTGAATTAGAATGATGTTAGTAAACTTTTAAAATTGAATTAAAATTCAAGTTGTAAAAATTGAATATTTTAATATTTAATTGACGAGTGAAAATAGCCATTTTTCAAACAGTCTCAGATTTCGACGAAACTAGTTTCATCGGATCCATAATGTTATATTATTCTAAGATTTCAAATTTCATGTGATTTACGATTTGTCTGGGGCAAGCTAAAACGCGTAGGAATCAATTTAAGTGAATTTAAATTGAAATAGTCGATTCGAAAACGTATCTTCCAAATACGATCGAATTGGCTTCCGAAATATTCCATTCCGTATGGAATAGGGGTAAAACATTATAAATGCTAGGAGGCACGCTTCGTTTTGAATTCGAAAAATTTGGTGATGAATAGTGTCGTGAAATTTTCTATAAAAGGCCCTGGTTTTTCACCTTTTTCACAAATCTAGGTTTAGAAACCCTAGCCGCCATTTACCTTCTACGGCCAAAAATTCGTTTCCTATTCCCTTCAATTTCTTCAAATCCGTCGATCGATTCGAAAAGTGTCCAACTGCACAGTCGTACAGTGTAACAAGATCGTTCAATCTAACGGGTAGGATCGAAAATAACGTCACGGATCGTTGGCAAATCTCACCCAAGTGGTTGTCGTTCATGTGCAAATTTCAAGAGAGATGGGGGATCGAGCTTGGATTGCTCACGGCCGAGACTAGAGTGGAGCAACGCAGTTCGAATGGCAGTAGTCGATCGTGTTCTCGACGATCGTGTGATGCGCGATAATTCGAGAGAAGCGGCGGCCAAAATGGGTTAATGCGATTTTTACCTGTGAACAAAACGAAGGAGAAGATAATGAAAGCATCGGCCTAGATTCTTGGGTTGAAATCGAATGGCTCTGGTGAAGCAAGGTTTTAAAAATAAAAAATGAAATTGATTTTAATATTTATAATTCGTATAACCTTTAAATTACTATAACGTTTTCATACGAGGTCTGTTTCACACGAAATGAATTGCATTGGTTTCGTATTCACGAACACTATGCAATGGAGCTAGTTTGGAGTTAATTGGAGCTGGTGTGGATGTTGGGTAAAATTAAATGACTGTTTAATTTTATTCGGAATAAAACAGTACAACTGCTATTGGAAGCAATGTGGCTACAACTCACTCTTTCTGATTCACTTATATTTAAGTGAGAAATAATTTATTATATGATAATTGATGATTGCTTGGATGATGTATGATATATTATCTATATATTGATTGGTATTTGGATATATACCTGCCTAGTGGAGCAGATGATCCTATACGTTTCCGTGTATGAGCGGATGAACCTTTGTGTGTGCGTCTTCCTTGAAGCGGACATTGTACACATATTATAATATGTATATTTTTTTGCAGGTGACGGGTTGGAGCGATCCAACTTGATTCCTCACCAGTATTGGTTTATTTACAGATATTGATATATATTCTGTTATTATATGATATATAATGTTTTGGATATTGTGATTGATGTATTTGGCGCTGTTGAAGCATTAGGCCTGTTTTTGGTAATTAAAAAATGTTAAAGTGATGATTTCAATTTAAAAAGTATTTTCAAATGATTTTGAAAATAGACATTTTGTTGAATTTTGAAGTGTTAAGTAAATAAATTTAATTTGAATAAATAAAAGTTATAATTTTTATGTTATAAAAATTGTGATATTTGAGAAATATAATTGAAATGTGATTTTTGAAATATGGAGTTAACGATTTTTAAAATAGTTTAAATTGAGATTTTTGAATTATTATAAATGGGCTTATAAATAAGATTTATAAAATTGAATTTTTATAAATCGGAATAATGAAATTATAAATGAGTTTATATAATGTTAAAATGAAGTAATAAATAAATCTTATAACTAATAAGTTTTATAATTTGTGAAGTTATAAAATAAATGAATTTGTAAAAAGATGATCTATAAGTAATTAACTTATAAATTGGATTTGGCATATAAATGGAATTGGTTAATAAAGGAGATTTAAAAGTGAAGTTTTTATAAAATAAAAATGTGAATTTATAAACATTGTTTTATAAATACGAAATAAATAGAAAATGTTAAGTTAAATATAGAAGTTTATTAAAGGATATGTATCCACGATATTGAACAGTGGATTATCCTTTGATAAATGTGTAGAATTATTGAATTTGGTTAGACTATATTCACGATTTTGGATAGTGAATAATCTTTTAATAAATGTTTTGGAAAGTGGATATTTTTAAATGGAGTTAAATGGCATGAAGATGTTTTAAAATGTGTCAAGTATCAAAATCATAGATTTCAACATTCATTGTTGAAATGGATGTTTTCAAGAAGTAAGGAAATGATGGACTATAACACTATTGCTATAGTAAATGATTTTCGAAAGAAAATGTTTTTGTATAGTATATGGGATTTATATATCTGTCTAAATTTCGAATCCCTATATTATTGATTTTGGGTTATCGTAACAATGTTTTATGCAACATTCGTTTTGACCCAAATAAAAGATGTTTAAGAGTACGGTTTCCTTAAAGAATAAAATATGTACTTAATCGTGATTTAAGTATATATAATATTTTCTAACTGTTGAAAATAAGTTGATTTGTGAATTTCTTATTATTAAATAAGTATTTGGAAATCTTTTCCAAAATAGAAGTTGAAATGATTTTGAGAATATATCATTTTAAAGAAAATTTGAAGTGAATATTTGGTAAATGATTTAAGTAATAGAAGATTAATTAAAAGGGCCTAGTGATTGTATATGGCGCTGAATATTTGTTTGTTTGCTTTGACAGTTAAATAACCGACTATCAAACTTGGCCAAATTTTAGTTCCTCGACTTGATGTGGGAACTATTTAGTCCTACACTTAGTACGTAGCCTTCTGTGTAGGCTTGATTATCCTTTGTGCTGAGGATGTTGATTCGTATAGTGCGGAGTATTACTCCAATCTACCGAGCTTCCTTCTTGGCCCGAAGGATAGCAAGTTGAAAGTTAGAAAGGTGATAAGTCTGTGAGACTTAGTTTCTGTATGAGGTTGAGAAACGCTTTTGCATTGTTGGTGCGAAGAGGCCGGGATCAGATTTATCTGAGACCCACTTCGGACCAATGTATATGCGACGATTATGAAGGTTACTTGTGATGATATTGATATTCCGAATTTTCATAGTGGGGGATTTCTTGTTGATTGTTTGGGATTAAAATCCCAATATGCATATAGTAGCAGTGGTCTTTACATCATGAAATATCCAATGCAAGGACTATTCGCTACTAATCCTAGGGATTTTCCGACAGGATGTGGTAGGAAAGTACCTTTGGTTTGTCATGTTCCTGGACAACTTGTATGGATGTTTGTCTGACTATGCATTTCTATAGATTACGTACATTGGTTTTTTATAAACATACATCAGTGGTGGCGGAGAAGGAAACTTCTCTTAGCTTAACACCCTCCTTGAGACGTATGAGCTTAAGGGTTGTATTTTTTGGAAGGCAATTAGTGGTCAATGGAAATGGTCGTGTGTCATTCTAAATGATGTGATATGTGATTGTGTAAGGTAATCGTTACCTCTAGCCTCATCAACCAGAAATGACAAAAACAACGTTAGATGCAGCAGGGCTAAGTGGGTCATTCCCAAGTAGGATATGATCATGCTCTTCTAGATATATCTTCATACTCTATGATGTCGTGTATATGATTATTGTGATTTGTATGCTAGAGGGCCCTCGGTAAAGGTCGGTAACGATTGGAGGATGATATATTCGGTACTTTCTAGTTATGAGGTGGGCCGGTCTTGTGTTGGTAGAGGATCCTTTGTGATGTTCCTCGGTGCATTCTTTTAGAGATGTACTTCCGGAAGGTAGTCCCTTCAACAGTTCATTTTTATGGAAATCCCAATCCCACTACAAGCTGCGATTTTGTTTGTTAAGGCATAATGAATAGCCTTGAAATGCTATATGGGTAACCATTTCGACTATGATTAATATTACTTGTATATACTAGAAACTAGTATAACATAAAGAGGATTTGATATGAAAGAAATGTTTTAGTTATCGCATGGTAAAAACATGTCCGTGTTTATGTATGGACTTGTCTTACGAGATACTTTTGTTTTAATAAAGGAAAAGTTTTGGTAATTTAATAAATTCAGCTGAGTGTATTTCTCACGCTGGTTTACCAGACTGATCCGGGCGTTCTTCCCTTTCAATGCTTGGGTCAGACCGAGTATATTTACAGGTCTAGATTTGATGCTTTTGGAGCTTCAGCAGGAGAGCTAGAGATCTTCATTTTTGTACATCCATATTTGCTTGATTATCCGCTGCATTGCTTAGTTGTTTTAAATTATCGACATTTGTAAGGACAGGTTATTATAACTGTTTAGGCTGATAACTATTGACTGATTGTTGATTCTTATTGATGTGTGTATATATATATACAGTTTCTATTTTGTAAAGATCAATGATATGATATTATATATTTTCTGCTGCGATGCGAGATTCTGTTTTTTCCGTTTGGCTCTATCTTCTCTCTTTCTTCTCTTCTCTTCTTCTCTATTCTTTTCTTTCTCTTGACTTTCCTTCAGTCTGTGCTTTCTGGGTCGGACATGTGTGGATTATTGTCGATTTAAATTGTATGGATTTGCGGGTCGTTAACTTTGGTGTCAGAGCTTAGATTTTGTATATTCCTTGCGTACTCATTATACATAGGACAGTAGCACCCTAGATTGAGTTTGAGTGTATTATATATATGAGCGCGTATTTGTTAGTTGATATAAAAATATTTTATGCAGTGTTTGCTTATCCGTTGAATAGTTTGTGAATTCTGGTCAGTATGTGGGATGCCATGTTATCGATAGGGATTTCCAAACACTTAAACGAGGCAAGTCGACATAGTATTATTTTAAATTGGGTAAGTGAAATAATTTTACCTCGATGAGTTGTTTGGTTGTTTGAAAATGAAATATATATATATATATATATATATATAAGTTAGTAAAAGCTGTTTGAATAATCTAAATAAAAGCAACAATTGTGAAAGAATAAATTATATAAGAAAATGAATTATAAGTATGGAATTATAATTAATATGATTTACAATTGTGAAATAATCTTATATATAAGAAATGGAACAACCTGAGTATATTTATAAGTTGCAAATAAAAATGAATTTAAACCAATTATTTGGAAATTTGAATTATGTTGATTTTGAAAGATATTTTTCAAAAGTTAAAGA
This sequence comes from Allium cepa, assembly GCA_030765085.1. Taxonomy (NCBI): domain Eukaryota; kingdom Viridiplantae; phylum Streptophyta; class Magnoliopsida; order Asparagales; family Amaryllidaceae; genus Allium; species Allium cepa. The sequence continues at coordinate 598,153,364 of CM060928.1, forward strand.
GATTATATTGTTATAACTCTAAACAAGATAAATAAATTTGAAATGATCTTATATAAGTAAAGTGAATAGCAAAATTATACAAGTTAAGATTTTTAAATGTGATTTATAAATATAAAAAGGAATTTTTAAAAGAATACAAAGCACTAAATTCACTACTGTTACTGGGAAATAATAAGGCTGATGACTGCAGCATCATCAGTATCATTTTCGAGTTTCTATGTGATGAATTTACTACCAATAGTAAATTAAAAATTTTAGTTTTGTTTTGATAAATAAATTTGATTTAAAATCCAAGTTAAAATTGATAAAAATAAGTGAAATGAGTTTTGGACTTATAATATGAAGTACGAATAAATCGAAATGAAATTGATTTGATTTGGAAGTGAGCTAACTTGAATGTAAATTAATGAATATAAACTAACTGAATATGAATAAATGAATGTTAATAAAATCCAATGTTAATGAATCAAATGTGATATAAATTGAAAATCAGTTCAGTAAGTATTAATGAGAAATGAAATTATATAGATTTGATTATGGGTGATTGGATAGGTATTGCTTGGTTGGATGTTTTATTGGATGATAGTTGTTTGAGGTTGAATTTGTTGCTTTTGGTTGCATTTGCTATATTGGCATATATAGTTGTTGTATTGGTATATGTTGTATATTGATATTACTTTCACATATACATGTTTCTCATTTGTTTTTTGAGTGTTTAGTAGGTGAATATAGCGCTTGCTTCGCATTTGGAGCTCGCTTTCACGTTATATTAGTCGTATATGCTCGCTAATAATATATAAGGTACATATCTCGAATTACATATCGTTTTTACACCTTTTTCCCTTCGGGATGCCTCATTCTCGAAGATGAGATGTATATTTGTGATATATATATATACATATATTTTGTGATCCTACTATGATCGAACTGTGCAAATGAGATGCTGGCAAATTTTTTTGAAAATTTAAAGTGTTAGAATTTTTTTGGGAAAATTGAAAAACTTTTGATAACTAAAGTTTTGATTTTGGGTTGAAAATTGAAACGATATAGCTGGTTTTCAAAAGATAACTAAGAATGGATTTGGAAAACTTAGAAAAGTTTTTATAAGAGTTTAGTTAATGGATTTTGTAACTTTTTCTTACTTAGTAATTTCGAGGACGAAATTCTTTTAAGTAGGGAAGAATGTAATGACCTAGAACTTTCGCCATTCGATATTCGTATATTTAATTGATTTTAAATATTCATAAGTAAAATTTAACAGCTGAATAACTTATGTTTGAAATATAAAGATTTAACTGGATAAGTAAATTATTAATTTAATATTTGAAATTTCGTAAATAATTGAAAATTGAATTTAAAATGAATAAAAATGATTTATAAAGTTGTTTTAAATTCTATTTGAATTAGAATGATGTTAGTAAACTTTTAAAATTGAATTAAAAGTCAAGTTGTAAAAATTGAATATTTCAATATTTAATTGACGAGTGAAAATAGCTATTTTTCAAACAGTCTTGGATTTTGACTAAACTAGTTTCATCGGATCCGTAATGTTATATTGTAAGATTTCAAATTTCGTGTCAATCGGATTTACGGTTTGTCCGGGGCAAGCTAGAACGAGTAGGAATCTGTTTAAGTGAATTTTAAATTTGAATAGTCGATCCGAAACCTATCTTTCAAATACGATCAAATTGCCTCCTGATATATATTCCATTGCATTCGGAATAGGGGTAAAATATTATAAACGCCAAGCGGCACGCTTCATTTCGAGTTCAAAAAATTTGGCGATGAATAGCGTCGCGAAATTTTCTATAAAAGCCCCTAGTTTTTCACCTTTTTCACAAATCTAGGTTTAGAAACCCTAGTTTCCATTTTACCTTCCATGGCCAGAAATTCATTTCCTTTTCCCATCAGTTTCTTCAAATCCGTCAATCGATTCGAAAAGTGTTCAACTGTAAAGTTGTAGAGGGTAACAAGATCGTTCAATCCAAAGGGTAGGATCGAAAATAACGTCACAGATCGTCGAAAAATCTTGTCCAAGTGGTCGCCGTTCGTGTGCAAATTTTAAGAGGGATGGGGGATCGAGCTCGGCATGCTCATAACCGAGACTAGAGTGGAGCAACGCCGTTTGAATGGTAGCAGTCGATCGTGTTCTCGACGATCGTGTGATGCGCGATAATTTGAGAGAAGTGGCGGCCAAAATGGGTTCATGCGATTTTTACCTAGGAACAAAATGATGGAGAAGATAATGAAAGAAACGACGTAGATTCTGGGTTGAAATCGAATGGCTCTGGTGAAGCAAGGTTTTAAAAATAAAAAAAGAAATTGATTTTATTATTTATAATTCGTATAACCTTTAAATTACTGTAACTTTTTCATACAATGTCTGTTTCGCACGAAACGAATTGCATTGGGTTCGTATTAGCAAACGCTATGCGATGGAGCTAGTTTGAAGTTTATTGGAGCTAGTGTAAATTTCTAGTAAAATTGGAGGACTGTTTAATTTTATTCGGAATAAAACACTACAACTGCTATTGGAAGCAATGTAAGTACAACTCACTCTTTCTGTCTCACTTATATATTTATATATAAGTGAGAAATAATTTATTATATGATGATTGATGATTTTTTGGAAGATATATGATATATTATCTATATATTGATTGGTATTTGGATATATACCTGCCTAGTGGAGCAAATGATCCTACACGTTCCCGTGTATGAGCGGATGACCCTTTGTACGCGCGTCTGCCTTAAAGCGGACATTGTACATATACTCTAATATGTATAGTTGTTGTAGGTGATAGGTTGGAGGGATTTAACTGGATTCCTCACTAGTATTGATTTATTTACAGATATTGATATATATATTCTGTAATCATATGATATTTGATGTTTTGGATGTTGATGTATTTGGCGCAGTTGCAGCAGCATTAGGCCTATTTTTGATAATTTCAAAATGTTAAAGTGATGATTTTGATTTAAAAAGGATTTTCAAATGATTTTGAAAATAAGCGTTTTGTTGAACCTTGAAGTGTTAAGTAAATAAATTTATTTTGAATAAATAAAATTTATAATTTTTATGTTATAAAAATTATGATATTTGAGAAATATAATTGAAATGTGATTTTTGATATATGGAGTTAATGATTTTTAAAATAGTTTAAATTGAGATTTTGAACTATTATAAATGGGTTTATAAATAAGATTTATAAAATTAAATTTTTATAAATCGAAATAATGGAATTACAAATGAGTTTTTATAAATGTTAAAATAAAGTAATAAATAAATCTTATAATTGATAAGGTTTATAATTTGTGAACTTATAAAATAAATGAGTTTGTAAATAGATGATATATAAGTAATTAACTTATAAATTGGATTTGGCATATAAATGAGATAAATGGAATTGGTTAATAAAGAAGATTTATAAATTGAAGTTTTTATAAAATAAAAATGTGAATTTATAAACATTGTTTTATAAATCCGAAATCAATTAAATTTGTTAAGTTAAATATAGAAGTTTATTAAAGGAGGTATATCCACGATTTTGGACAGTGGATTATCCTTTGACAAATGTGTAAAAATATTGAATTTGGTTAGAGAACTATACTCACGATTTTGGACAGCAAATAATCTTTTAATAAATGTTTTAGAAAGTGAATTTTTTTAAATGGAGTTAAATGGTTCGAGGATGTTTTAAAATGTGTTATGTATCGAAACCATAGATTTCAACATCCATTGTTGAAATAGACGTTGTCGAGAAGTAAGGAAATGATGGACTATAACACTGTTGTTATAGTAAATGATTTTCGAAAGAAAATGTTTTTGTATAGTTTATGGGATTTATATATCTATCTAAATTTTGTATCCCTGTACTATTGATTTTGGGTTGTCGTAACGATGTTTTACGCAACATTCGTTTTGACCCAAATAAAAGATGTTTAAGAGAAAGGTTTCCTTAAAGAATAAAATATATACTTAATTGTGATTTAAGTATATATAATATTTTTTAAGTGTTGAAAATAAATTGATTTGTGAATTGCTTATTATTAAATAAGTATTTGGAAATGTTTTCCAAAATAGAAGTTGACATGATTTTGAGAATATATCCTTTTAAAGATAATTTTAAGTGAATATTTGGCAAATGATTTAATTAATAAAAGATTAATTAAAAGGGCCTAATGATTGTATATGGCGCTGAATATTTGTTTGTTTGCTTTGATAGTTAAATAACCGACTATCAAACTTGGCCAAATTTTAGTCCTCGACTTGATGTGGGAATTATTTGGCCGTACACTTAGTACATTGCATTCTATGTAGTCTTGATTATCCTTTGTGTTGAGGATGTTGATTCGTATAGTGCGGAGTATTACTCCAATCTATCGAGCTTCTTTCTTGGCCCGAAGGATAGTAAGTTGAAAGTTGAAAACGTGATAAGTCTATGAGACTTAGTTTCTGTGTGAGGTAGAGAAACGCTTTTGCATTGTTGGTGCGAAGAGTCCGGGATCAGATTTATCTGAAAACCACTTCGGACCAACGTATATGCGACGATTGTGCAGGTTGCTTGTGATGATATTGATATTTTGGATTTTCATAGTGGGGGACTGCTTGTTGATTGTTTGGGGTTAAAATACCAATATTCATATAGTAGTAGTGGTCTCTACATTATGAAATATCTAATACAAGGACTATTCGCTAGTAATCCTAGGGATTTCCCGACAGGATATGGTAGGAAAGTACCTTCGGTTTGTCCTGTTCTTGGACAGCTTGTATGGATGTTTTTCTGACATTGCATTTCTATAGACATTGATTTTTTCAAACGTACATCAGTGGTGGTGGAGAAGGCAAGTTCTCTTAGCTTAAAACCCTCCTTGAAACGTATGAGCTGAAGGGTCGTATTTTTTGTGGAAGGCAATTAGTGATCAACGGAAATGGCCATGTGGAATTCTAAGTGATGTGATAGCTGATTGTGAAAGGTAATCGTTACCTCTAGCCTCACCAACAGGAAATGACCAAAACATGGTTAGATGTAGCAGGGCTAAGTGGGTCATTCCCAAGTGGGATATGATCATCCTCTTCTAGATATATCTTTATATGTTATGACGTCGTGTATCTGATTATTGTGGTTTGTATGCTAGAGGGCCCTCGGTAAAGGTCGGTAACGATCGGAGAATGATATATTCGGTACCATCTAGTTATAGATGTGGGCCGGTCTTGTATTGGTAGAGGATATTTTGTGATGGTCCTTGGTGCATTCTTCTAGAGATGTACTGCCGGAACCCTTCACCTGGTCATTTGTATGGAAATCCAAACCCTACTACGAGCTGCGATTTTGTTTGTAAAGGCGTAATGAATAGCCTCGAAAAGTTATATGGGTAACCATTTCGACAATGATTAATATTACTTGTATATACTAGACACTAGTATAATATAAGAGGATTTGATATGAAAGAAATGTTTTAGTTATTGTAAGATAAAAACATGTCCATGTTTATGTAACGACCAGAAAATTTCGATCCCGAAATTTCCAGATAGTTAGTGAAAAGAAGAAAGAGAAAGAAAAAGAACAGAAAAGAAACACACAAACTCACATTCGCAGCGGATAAAATATAATATCAATAATAGTTATATCAAAGAAAACTATATCTATCAATTTACATCGATATATCAGAGTTACAACAATTTTATACAACATTGGATAGATACAATTTAACATGTCTCAAACATATACAATATTATAATGTAAATTCTCCATACGTCCCTGCCATCCAGCTCGCCTCCTGAGCTCCAAATCGTCCTTACCTGAAAATCTGTAATACTCGGTCTGACCCGAGTATTACATCAAAGTAACACCCGGGTCAGGCTGGAAACCAGCGTGAGTAAACCCATCTAACATGAATACAAAAGCTTACAACTGATATGAACCCGGGGTAACTTATATCAATTTACAAGTTCACAAGTCGTTAAAGACAATACTCATTTCAGACATCGGTTTCTGAGTACCAAAACCTTAGATTAAATGGTACAATTCTCTTAAATCATTTCATTTCAACATATTGATTTCACATAGCAATTTATAAAGAATCGAAGTGGTTTCGGATATTTTCTATTACCCGACTCTGGTCTCTTCGACCAAATGTCATCCTAACTTAAATTATCCAAGTGAAATACAATTCAACTTTAAATACAGGATGTCACAGTAATTCATCATCAATAGAAAACCACATCATCACCTTTTAAAACAAACATATCTTATCTCATAGCATCACGAACCACATATTAGGGATAACAATTAATTAAAGGCTTCCAATATCATTCTATTTATCCCTTAATTAATTTCACAAATTAATTTATCCTTAACCAATTATAGTAATTAACCTTTAATTACCTCATTAATTAATTACCCATAATTATTAATCACCCTTGATTAATAACATCCAGTAATTAACTACCCTTAATTACTTCATTGAATAAATTAATCCTTAATTTATTCTTTAATTAATCCCTTGATTAATTACTTAGGAATTTTAATCCAAATTACTCCCATCTTCAACATCTTTATTTACATCCAGTAATTACCGTTAATTACTTCCTTAAGTAATTACACTTCCATTAATTACATTAAGTAATTACTATCAAATCATCAAGTGATTAAAATTAATTAAAATTAATTAATTAATTTAAACCAATCACATTAATCTCCATTAATTACATTAAGTAGTTAATTTCTTAATTACTTCCATCAAGTAATTACACTTAATCAATTCCTCGAAAAATGATTATCATAAATCAATTAATCTAATTAATTATTAAAAATTAATCATTTTAATTAATTACTAAATAATCCTTAGTTAATGACCATCATTAACTATTATTATTTCTTTAATTACTTTTCTTTAATTAATTAACTTACATTAATCATTATTAATTTCAAATTAATAAATATTGAATATCTAATTAATTAACCCAAATGGTTAATTTATCAAATAAATCAGTTATCTAATAAATTTCCTTATAAATTTAAATGAATTACAAATCTTTGATAAAGTTTTTAAAACACATTCCTTAACCCTTCATTTCACAAGCTAAAGATATACTCAATTAAATCAAGAAGCTTAAAGGGATTTAAAACCAAATTCATATTCAAATTCAGATCAATTTAAATTACCCTTTAAATATTTCAAATAGTTCCAACCATCTCAAATTTTAAATCGTTCCTAGATTTCAAAACTGAAATACTTACTTACAATTTTATTTCAGCTAAATCTTCAGATTTTAAACCTCTTCTTATATTTTAAAACTTTTTTTTTAAATTCAGACTACTTAAACATTTCTAAAGTAGTTTTACAATTCAAGTTTAAAACTTTATTAAAAAAAACTAAGATTTAGCTTAAACTTGCCTCCAGACTTTTAATTTGGTTTGATTTAGAACTTAGCTTAAAACTTTTGCTTATCATCTTTAAACTTAGTTTGAAGATTTAAAACAAAACGATTCAGGTTTCTGAAAAAAAAAGAAAACAAAACCTGTTCAATTACTAACCGAGCCTATCCAACTTCTTCGGGTCTGAGCTTAAAGTGCTTCGAGACCAAATCCAATCTTCTTCGAGACAAAACACGAAATACCCGAGCTCACCCCCTCTTCTTCCCCAAATTCTAATCCAGGTACACGCACTGGCCACTGTGCACATGCACACTTCGTCCACCGGCCTCTGACCATCGACCCCCTCTCCATCATATCAACGTATGACTCCGAACTCGATATCGATCAACTAAAAACTGCACAGAGCCCTAAATCGAAAAACGAGAAAAAACATCCTCACCAGAAATACAACAAACGACCAATCCCACTCCAATCAACGTTGCCGACCACCGTGCGATGCAAACCAGGGTCGGAATGTTCCTCGACCTTCCCTGAAACCTTCCCCACAACTCCGATCCCCTCCGAAGATCTGATGAGGCAGCAGTACCTTCGAGTGAAGCAGGACCAAAACCCTATTTCATCCATTCGCCATTACCTCGTTGGCCGAAAAATTCCTCAAGTATTTTTCCCCTGCTCCTCTACTCATGCGCCACCTTCGGCCCAAACTCCGAGCCACCAACCATTGCCGTTCAACGGCAGTAGACCAAAATCCCCAAAAATGATGAATTACAAATTCACCCAGCATACCATACTAAAAATCACGACACTTATTTTAAAATTCACGATTTGATTATACAATTCTAGCTATATAATCTAAAGATGAAAACAAAGATACCGATTTTCACCTATTTGTTGCCTTCTCACTGTAATCTTATATTTTCAGTCTATTTAATAAACAGAATCACTTTAAACTATTTTTAGAAACAAGATCAAACTTTCGTTAACATTTTCTTTTGATTAAACAAAGTCAAATGTTGGTTATTTAGAGAGGTAGGTGATATTTTGATGATTGAAATTGAGCCTGTTTATTGATAACAGAACACAAAGATAAATACACAGATATCCACCCATATAAACAAGCATTTCCACACATATGTCCAGATAAAATGAACATGCAAACCATATCTCAACTTTAACATACAAAATCATCACATGCAACATCCAAATCTTTTTTTTTAATAAGAATTTACTCACCTTTTTTTGTTGCAGAACACACAGCGGTTTTAAATTCTTCTTCCAGGCTTACATTTAATGTGGAAAATGTTTTTAATTTGCTATGCTGTAGAAATTGAATGCATGCTTCAAATCGACGTCGATCTGCTGTTGACTTGCTGAGTTAATCTTGGCTCTATTTGAATTTCAAAAGATTTTGAAGTGCAGCTTTGAATTTTTCTGTTTTGGATCTGCTCAGGTCTGCTCTTTACGAATCTTTCTTCTCTTTGATTTTAGAATGAAGATAGGAAAAGGAAGTAAATAAAATAGACATATGTTTATATAGATATACTTGAGTTTTTATTTTACAATTAAATTTTAAACTAAATTTTCAAGAGAAAGACACTTGTTCCCCTCTTGTTCTAATTATCTTACACATATACACTCTTGTTTACAATGGTCATTAACATATATTAATATAAAAAAAATTTAATGTTTAGTTAATAATTTACAGATGTTACTTCTTATTTACAAATTTATTTAAGTTATGAATAATTAAGTATGTAATATTCACATGAATATAATGTTTACTTATTTTATATAAATAAGCTTTAGATTTTTTTAAATATACATGTGAATTTATATAAACATTTATTTATACATAACTTATGTTAAAATTATTACACTTGTTAGCTTCCATGATTTAAATACTTTACATTTGTAATTCAGGTAAATAGGCACAAGGAAGAAGTTGCAAAAAAAATTAGTCTAAGAGACAACAAGTTTGTTTTTTAGCCTGAAGGACACTTTTTAGTGTAAACTGAAAATGATAGTTACAACTATCATTCTGTGATTTACACTAAAAAGTGTCCTTCAGCCTAAAAAACAAACTTTTTGTCCCTGAAACTAAATTTTTTTCTAAGTTTTTCCTTTAGCCTAAAAACCTCTTTGTAATTTGTATGATAAAAATGCCCTTTATATAATATATGCCTAATTATATTTAATTTATACCTATGTATATGTTCTACCAATTTATATCCTTGTTAAATAAAATTTCTTATACTAACATTCATAAAATTTCAAAGAATGTTTTTTAAAACTAAATTATATATTAATAACATACATATTTCATTTTCAAATCCAAATTCATTTTTAAGATATGCATCTTTTAAATTTCAAGTTTAAATCCAATTAAAAATCAACTCAAACAAATATATATATTTGCATATATTTTACACAATCCCATATTCAATTTGTAATCAATACTCTATTTAAAATTTTATTTATTTAATAATTCAGTATTTCTATTAATTAACCCATTTATATTATTAATTACAATGCCTAGAAATCCGGGTTATCAAAGTTTATGTGTGGACTTGTCCGAGATACTTTTATTTTGATAAAGGAAAAGTTTTGGTAATTTAATAAATTCAGTTGAGTGCATTTCTCACGCTGGTTTACCAGACTGATCTGGGCGTTCTTCCATTTCAATGCTCGGGTCAAGCCGAGTATATTTACAGGTCTAGATTTGATGCTTTTGGAGCTTCAATAGGAGAGCTGGAGATCTTCATTTTCGTACATCCGTATTTGCTTGATTATTCGCTGCATTGCTGAGTTGTTTTAAATTATCGGCATTTGTAAGGACATGTTATTATAACTGTTCGGGCTGATAACTATTGATTGAATGTTGAACTCTGATTAATGTGTATATATACATTTTATGTTTTGTAAAGATCATTGATATGATATTATATATTTTCTGCTGCGACGTGAGATTCTGTATTGTTCTATTTGGTTTTATCTTCTCTCTTTCTTCTCTTCTCTTCTTCTTTCTTCTTTTCTTTCTCTTGACTTTCCAGCAGTCTGTGTTTTTTGGGTCGGACATGTGTAGATTATTGTCGATTCAAAGGGTATGGATTTGTGGGTCGTTACAGTTTGGATCCATTCTGTCCCTAGCATCAGCTCCCAACTCAATGGCAGCGGCAACAGCGCGGTTGTCAGTAGTGTGATAAGGAACCTTCCCTCCTCGAGAAGAGGGTCCTGTCTAGTGGCTGATTGATGGACCAACTCTCGGTTGCCCAAGATTCAAAATGCGTTGATGTCCGTTAGTCTGTGTATAGCTTTCATCAAGTCATGGGCGTGTGGATCCGTGATTGTAATCAAAAGAAGCTGAATTTTCAATAGATGAGTAGGATGCCTAATCCCTTCTAGATCTTCTTCATCTTTCACGGTTTAGTCGATTGGTTAACTCCACGTTGGCATGGAGCTGCTGGGTAAGCTGCTGGCAGCTTTGAGTCAGCTCTTGCATCGGCAGTTGGAACACCTCCCGATTCGAAGCTCCAGCCGCATTCTGGTCCGTAGAAGGAAGTTGTTTAGGGTTCTTCCTATCCCATCCTTCTGGATTTGCAACGGTTGAGGTAGTCCTAGTAGCAACCATGGTGAATAGCAAAGTTCTCTACTATACTTGGTGCAAATCTAAATAGGATGGAAGAACTTCTAGGCTTGTGATTTGGATCTTCTCCTTAGATTCTTGCAATCCAATATCGGCAGTAGATCTAATGAGTAGGAGAAAAGCTGGGTTTTCTCAGTGAAAGCACTAAAGTGTTTGTACCAAAATTGGGCACAACACTCTTCAGATGTGTTTGAAGAGATAAAATGAAGAAATCAAATGTAAAATAAGGTAGATCTAACAAACACACCAATCAATGGATAAGAAAAAATGCAGAAACAAACAAATTTAGGGTGGTTCCGCGTATTGCCTACGTCGACTATGAAATGGTTGATGTTTATTGAATTTGACTCGCTGATTACAAGAGATTACAACAGTACAACTGAAGTAAAGTAGTGATTTCGGCAGAGTATCAGCGTAGAGAAGCCAAAAGTTCATTTTCTGGAGGCATTGGGTTGCTATTTATAAGCCTAGGCTGAATAAAGTGAAAATGAGGGAGGCATCCCTATCATACTTTCATATTGTAAAGCGGGTCCCTATCAAAGTTTCATTGTAAAGCGGGTCCCTATTTTCTGGAACGAAGAAAAATTATTGCTGAAATGTTAGTAACTTTTATAAATAAGTGCTGATATTTCAGCAACTTACCCTGTCAAAGTTTCATTGTAAATCTAGTCCCCATTTTCTAAAAACAAAGAAAAATTATTGCTGAATGTCAGCAACTTTTATAAACAAGTGCTGATATTTCAGTAACTTTCACAAACTTTGTTTACAGTGTACATAAATGTTGTTGAAATGTCAGCAACTTTTATAAATAAGTGCCGATATTTCAGCAACTTTCATACACTATGTTCACAGTGTACAGAAAAGTTGCGGAAATGTCAGCAACTTTTATGAAAAGTTGCATCATGCTCTACAATAATCGTGAATAAAAAACAGGGACCTAATTTACACTGAAATCTAGTGAAGGAGTTTTCATGAATTTTGAAACTTAATAAGGATCTGTGTCAAAAGTATCCCTAAAAAAATCCGACTTAGATCGTGGAATACTCCTTCTCACACACGGGCAGGCCCGATCGATTCGTGGTAGATTGGGATCGATCTCCGATCGATATGTGTACATTTCGTATCAATCAAAAACACCTCCATTTGGCCTGAGATCGATCAAGGATATTCTTGAGGTGATACGCAAGCTTCTGTGAAAAATTTGTATCATTTGGACTTGTAGATTTTGAGTTATGATCAATCCAAGATTAATTTTGCAATGAACGGGACTTTGCGTATACGTGCCTTCGTATCGATCTTCTTCGGATCAATGACCATTCATATCGATCTTCCCTGTATCAATGACGTGGAGCGATGACTTAGGGGAGATCCACCTTTTGTGCCACATGACCGTTTCATTCACTTGACCATGCCTTCTCCGTATCGTTCTCAGCGATTATCCTTCTTATCGATGGATGGAGGATCAATTCGTATCGATCATTTGGGAGATGCTTCTTATCGATGACTATGCCCGCTTCGTATCGATGCTTGTTGGTTGCTTACTTCGTATCGATGTCTGGAATGATCGATACGAAATAGAAAGGCGGAGTCAATCGATACGAACCAACTAATAGATCGATGTTGCTCGATCAATACGAACATGAGAGGCTGGATGGATACGAATATGGGCGGACCCTGATGGATACGAAGTAAGGTCTCTTCATGATTCTTGATCGATTCATAACTTGAGCATATGAACTTCAATCGACTTGAAATTTGGAACGTTGGCTTTCATAGTTTTACTTATCTTACCATGTGAATTGTAGCCCAATCCGGACTCAGACCAAATTTGCCAATATCCGTAGTAGATCCGTGTATAACTGATCTCCGAGTCGAATTGTTTTGTGTTTTCAGTCAAGTATTTGGTGTCGTGACCTTACCAAAAGGCAGGATAACAATGCCTCCCTTAGTTAATATTGCGGGATAACAATGCTTCCCTTAGTTAATGTTGAAATAGCTCTCTTGGTTGTGTTTGAAAGATCGACGGCTGATTTTATAGGGTTTATGTGAAGTTCTTAAAACTTTGAATATTGTCAATAACGCTTGCCATTCTGTGCCAAAGAGTATTTTCCCGAAGCCTTGGTCATCACTCTTCTCTAAAAGTTTGGGTAACGCTGGTAGCGAGTTTTAAAGTCCCCCTATTGAATGTGTGAAAGGAATTAACATTCCCTTATTGAAGTCAAAAAGGCGGGTAGTGAGTTTGCTATGATCAACTAGTGGGTGTCTTTCATGATACGAGCCCTCCTCAACCACTGGTTAGAAGTCACCTAATTCGTCGTTGGCTAAATAAGGGAAAGATTAAGATGTGGTATGATAATCCTCTTCTTCTTCTTCAATTTTTCTTCTCTTGAGTATAGGAAAAAGATTCTAGAGGCTAAACCCATGATTATTGAAGGCTAACCTTTAATTATTACTCTTTGGAGCCCCTCCATCGACTCTTCTCGTGAGTAGTACTTTCTATCTCTATTTGGGTCCATTTCTCTAAAATTTCGTCTGTTCTACAGTCTATGATTGGAATTAATTGGTTGAAAATTTGATTGGAGAGTTGGTTTGTTTTGATATTGAGACGGTCAAGCGAATTAGACTTAGGTATGTGAAGCCTTAATTGTGATTAAGCCTTATAAACTATTGCCATCTTCCTTCCCAGTTGTCCCAGGAAGGTACTCATAGTCGATGTCAACTAGAATCCAAAATCACCTATATGTACTACTTGCTTTTGTCATTTGCAAGCATACTCCCTTATCTCCATCTCCTATTCAAGTGAAAGAGGATGATATACAGTTCCTATTCTAGAGAAGATTTGATTGCCTAAACCTCCAGTTAGGACGTGAACCATCAAAGTGCTACCTTTGTTTGAATCTCCTCCTCCTACTTCCATTCTCCTTTCTTCAAACACATGCCCTTCCAGACCTGATCGTGTCATGGGACCTGTTGCATCAGACCAACCTTCTATTATCACAACTTCACATTCTGAGCCAAATGATCCTATCATGTAGAATAATCTTGATAATACATGGGTTCATTTGTCCACTCAGTTCAAATACTCTCCCACTTGTGATACATACTTCAAGTTTGTGGATGATGTTGGGGTATCTTGCCCTTCATTTTTGGTAGTGATCTTGGGAAGAGAAAACTTGAAATCTTGCAAGACGACACCTAGGATAGAAGTTTTGTTTATTCTATTGACTCTTTTGGTTATATATGAAATCTCACCAGCCTATTTTCAATGTTAATCCATGTCATGAGTAGTTCCCTGATTTCGGGTTCCAACAGCTCTTCCTCCTCAGGAGGACTAGTTTAGTTCTAACATAATAGTCAGGACATTTCAGTCTTACTTCAGTTTCTTGTTGTTGTATTCAAAGTCGTTGAGGTACTTTACCACACAACTGATTATATTTTTATACAAAGTGGATGGTCTGATATAAATCCAGCTTGCCTTTGTAAACAAATAGATTTCTTACTACCATTTATTATTGAATTCCAAGAAGTCTACTTAGAGTCCTATTGTGGTTTCGTCGGGAAGATAGTTGTGAAGTCCTGTGCAGAATCTTAGGCAGTGTTGAAGTCCAGTTCAATTTTTCTACAAGTTGTAAAAACTTGTACCTTCAAGTGAAGTAAGGGCTATATACTTGAAATTCCAAAGGGTGTTAAAGAAATGGATGTAAGATGGGTGGTCCAAACCAGTATAAATTGACCATGTGATATACTTTACTATTACACTACATTTATTGTTATATTCTCTGATTATGTACATTTTTCCATATTCAATATCAACACACTGGCTTTTCGGTGGAATTAGAGCTATGCCACCTAACTTACATTAAAAGGAAGAGAAAAAATTGATCTCGAGAACATGACTTATCATGTTAATTGTAGATGTAATGGGAGGCACTGCTAAATAGGTAGAATCATTAATCATAGCTTGGAAACTGGCGTACTGGATTACATAGTTTTTATTAGATGAGTTTAAAGCAGAAGTAAGAATATTGGATTTTTAAGATTTAACGGGTAGGCCTATGTTTTATGAAAATCATTTAGGATAGAAGAATGTAGCCTATAGACCGAATAACCAGTTTGGTGAAACACAGAAGGTTATTGGCAAACATAACATCGGTTATAACAGGGTTGGGGAATTTTAGATGGATCTAAAGAAATTTGTTTTTTAGCACCATGATTAAGCATGATATTGATAGGTTTTGCATGATCATGATGAAAAGATAAGATGGATCTAAAGAAATTTGTTTTTTAGCACAATGATTAAGCATGATATTGATAGGTTTTGCATGATCATGATGAAAAGATAGGAAGAAAGAAGATCACCCTGGAGAATAGCTTGAGTATCTGCAGAAAAATCATGAGTATTACATGTTTTGACTACTAAGTATTAGGGAGTGGATATGAGTGTGTAAATCCAAACAATGAACTGGGAGGGGAAGCTCATTAGAGAAAATTTGCTGCAATAGCTGGCCAATGAAAAGAGTCAAATTCCTTATGCATATCAAGTTAGCATGAATCTAGAGGATTGATTCTTATTGTTGTACCTATTTTGCAACTCTTAAATAAGAAGAATATTGTCAGAATATGGATCAACCATTTAAAAATGCAACGTGATTAGGGAATACAATCTCTTATAGAGAATTTCTGAATCTCGAAGTAATGATTTTTGATATACTTTTTGTATGATATTACAATAGGCAATGAGCCTATATTGACTAACACATTCAAGTTCATCAATTTTAGGAATTAGATAGAGGTTCAATGAATGTATCACCAAGAAGAATGTTTGATTTGAATAAATGCTTCACTATCGTAATGAAGCCATGGTTGATGATTGGCAAACAATTTTTAAACAAGATGGCATTGTAACCAACAAGACCTCTAAAACCACTAAAGTTAAAAGCAAAAGAACTTTTTTTGATTTCATCTTCACTTTCAATCTTAACTAGGTCATATTTGTTTTGAGTGGAAATAGTGAGAGCATCAATGGTTTTGAGGAGATCAATGTCAGAATGAAGAGGTTGAGGGCTGGCCAATATGGAAATGAAGTAGTAATAAAAGAATCATTGATGCCATTTTCAGTGTTGTGTAAAGCCCCTTGGAGATCAAAAATGCAAATGGATATTTTAACGGGCTAGCTTTACCATAAGAGTTTAACGGTACTATAAGGTATTTCTATCCCATAGATTTCATATTTATTTCATATATTTGACAACCCATTTGTTTTATGTGATTAGTGTTTTATGAAGTTTTTTGGGGAGGATGTATTCCTGTTTAGAAAGGATTGAGTTGAAAAGATCATTGGCTAGGGTTTGTTATGTAGCAATAAGGCACTCTCTAACTTTAGTTGGTTTTTTTGGATCCATTACCAAAGTATATTTTAGCCTAGGGGTTTGAGTTTCTGAAGTCTAACTTGCAGAATAAACATAGGATTGCTATGTACATCTGGACTCCACACCTGCATTAGCAAAGCATTAAAATTTTCATGGTTAGTCCAAAAATTATAAAAATTAAAATGAGGAAAGCTTTTCATGGTTGGGGAACCCCACTCTAGGATAAGGTGATTATGGTCGGTTATGCAAGGGGGAGAGATGCAGGTATGTAGACAGGGCTAAGTATACAAGGCAATAAAGGTAACAAAAAGTTATGGTCGAGCCTACAATAAGTTTTTGGAAGAGGAGTCAGTATAGAAGAGTCACTAAGAGTCTTTTATAGGTCATGTGTGTGTATGAAAATAGAAGATCTCACATGGTGTTGTGCAACAGTATTTCACTTAAGCGTAGTAAATCTTAAACCATACTTTGATTATGGAAAAATGACAAGATATTGATTGTTGTAAAGACTATAGTTCGGTATGTATTGAGATACATGAGGTAAAATACTGCTCAAGAGAGAATTTATCACCATAATTACAATTTGACATATAGTTAATTTTTTTTTTGGCTACAGTGGAAATGTTAACCAACAAATAGTTATATGCAAGTATTTAAATCAAACAGACTATATACTGATTATATAATGGCTTAAAGTTTTTGGCACAATCCACATAAGCCCATTTTATGGCTGGGCAAGAAAGGTGTGTTGGTTTTGAGTTGAGAGGTTGAAGTCAATTTATGCATGAGTGGCATGTTGAATGGTGCAAAGAAAATTGTTTTCATGGAAAATATATGAATATAAAAATGCACTTTTCTCTATATAAACTCTTCCATGTCATTCTTTATATAAGAAAATAGCATCTCTACACAAGAAACGTTTGTAGAAAATAATTATGGAAAAGATATAAATATAAATCCACACAATCCCACTTTGCATGTAATTTTTGAACATTGGAAACTTGCTTTTTGTAGGTGATTCTGTTGGTAGGAAATATGGCATTAGGCTTGGTTGAAAGGTAAACTATCAGCACTTCACTTCGGTACGCCTCCTTCAACTTGTTTGTATATAATTTAGTTATGACATTATAACAAGATTATTTTTCGACCTTAGTTGTTTTAAGCATAATTTATATATACATAGTTTTCTAGTAAACATTATTCTGGTCTAACTTGATTTATAAAAGATAGGTACATGTATAAATCAAATATAAAAGTTTTCAAAACTAAGTACCAATACTATTTTAGCTATTTTATATGTACACTCATGCAAGGTTAAGGTTGATGCTAATCTACCTCACTATTTTAGTGGTAAGTTCTATATCTAGTGGATATAATTGGTTCGTTGAAATAGATGGGTAAATAGGAGCTATTAATAAGAGGGAACATATGCGACTTAACACAAAAATTAGTGAGGCAACTTATTAGCAATACATTTTTGTATATGTATGTGTTATGAATATATGTATATTTGTGTGTTTTGGATTTTGAATGAAAATTGTGTACTTTATATAAAAGTAGTTACTTTTATGATGTCGACCAGGCTTCTAGTTCTAAAATCTTGAAGATGTAGATCTATATACTAGATCTTCATATACGGTTGGAAAAGAGAACCCAGTGAGTAGATATATCAGATATATAACTAGTGAAGAAGGGAGAGTGTATGGTAGTTTTATTGGATACGAAAGTTAAATCAATGAAAAATCAAACTAGACAAGGAAAGTACTAACATGATCATACCTCTAAAGTCGAGAAAAATACTAACAGGAAAGTAGACAAGGCTATACATGTTGTTGCTAAGATTCCAGTTGTTGATGAAGAGAATCCGCTTATGTATATAAAATTCAGCCACATGGTATAGGACAATGCTATAAGAAAAAACAAGATACAACAAAGAGTAAGTCATACATGTTAAAAACAAGATTATAATAAAATAACCAGATTAGCCCCTTATGGAAATTGTTGGTCGAAATGTAAGGCTGCTGCACTCAGGTGATTGCGTCCAAAATATGTGGACTTTATATATTTTGTTAAACGTACTAGAGAATAAATTTCATGATTAGGATATCAAGAAACACAAAAGTTAACATTAACAAATAATGATATAATTAGTATTAAAGAATTATAGTTATTTAGGATTCGTTAGTATCAGATTGTTAATGTCTTGTATATCTATTTTCAACATCTGACACTAAATTATATGAATACAACGAGTTGTAATATCATGTTAACATACGTATATTTGATTAATTTTGAACATTAAAGGAAAATGTTATGAGAGTGCTTATTAGCTGAAGCAAAGATGGTAAAAAAGCCACGTAATTGTGGGTGATTTGAACAGTGTGATAAATATAGTGAGTAGATGGGGGAAGACATGTTCCATTTAGTAAGCCCAAGAAATTTAACGAATTCATGTTATCTATAGAAACTAGAATGATTGACTACACTTCTGTTGGAGATCTAGTAAAGGTCAAAATATAACTAATAAAATAGATACATCGCTATTTAATATTGAGATGCTCCATATGTTTCTCTATAAACACAGTGAAACTCTGCCTAAATTAATGAGTAATCACACGAATCTTGTTATAGAAATTAAAGAGAAAAGGAAAGATACATTTACATTATTCGAGAGGTTTCTAAATGCCACCCAGACAGCATCGATTTAGTTTGATTAGAACGTTTTAGTGGAGTTGTTTAGTTTGATTAGAACACTAAAAGTAAACTCCAGGTTTAGATTTGTGTCATGTCCTCAGGCTATATAGGCTAAGCTTAGAGAGTGGAATAGGATCATAACTAAAGAATAAGATAAAGCTAAAAATATAGAACAACAAAGTGTTATGCCATAACATTTACTCAATTATATTCCACCTTTGGCTATATAAGCTGAAACCCAAAAGAAAGATACTTAAGTGTTCATTGCACATGAATACCAAAGGATTTGACTCCCCGAGCAAAGCTTAGAAGCTCTACAAATTACTTTGACCTTCCATAAGTACTAGTATCAAAGAATACCTTGTACATTGTTCCACATAGCTCCTTTCGGTATATTAGTACGAATGTTAAGCACACATGCCGAAGCACAGACAATGTGTGAGGGCTAGATGTCCATAAGAAATGCCAAGGTGCCAAAAGCTAGATGCCAAACCTAAATGACTAGAAGTGACCCACAATACTAAGACCTAAAGATTACCTAACAGTATAATGAAAACAAAGGACTATATGTGTCACTTGTATCAAAAGCGTTATATTATGACCAAAGTCAAGCCACCTCGAAAGCAAATGTATAATACGGGCTCAACCGAAAGCAATGGTCAACAGGCTGACCTTAAACTAAAAATAAAGGCCTCAATGTGGGCTTCCAATAGAAAGCAAAAGTTACAAGGCTGACTTCTTATCGAAAGACAAAGGCATCAAGGCAACATACTATATCGAGGCTATGTGCTGCCTCCAGTTCATTTACTATGATCTTGTGAGTTCCTCTAATGAAAGCAATGGCTCAAGGAGGCTATAACTAAGAGTGAAGGCCTAAAGCACCTCATTTAGAATATCTGACCTAGATGACCTTACCTAAGGCTAAGAGCGCCTTAATGTATAACCGAGATCAATGGCTGAGATAGCCATAGGATATGTCGATGGATCAAATGCCCTAAAGTTTATGTGAAGTATAAGGGTCAAGGGGCCCAAATCAATATATAGAGATGTTATGTTATCAATCCTCATCAATCTGCAAGTAGCCAGATGATTACATGTATTCAAATCATAGCCCAACCGGAGGACATGTTAGCAATCCAAGAGAGAAGCTCTCCACCAATTGTAGAGCAGTAAGACACCTCTAAATACGAGGTATATATCCCTATATATGAGATTTTAATTCCGATCTAGCAGCAATTGACTGATTAAGAAATCATTTTAACTTTGAGACATAATCTTTTAGACAAAAGCTCATTAATGATGGACATAACCATATAGAATTTTTTAATTCAACTTCGATCTATTTGACTTAGTGCAAAGAACATCTTAGTAGTGGATATAGAGATAAGGCTCTCAGACCACTATAAATTTTTGTGTCTTTACTTTCCAGCACTTCTCCTTCTCTATACCTTTTAGCTTAGGAATCCCACCTTTGGTCGACTTTCTCTTTTTAGTTCTAATTTTGGAGTATACCTTCAGAACATTAGGGTGTTGCTATATGACGAAAAATCACACCAACATGTTTGGTGCCTAAAGGAGGGCTCCAATATACTTTCCAATTAATTGCTTTTGTTTGTTTTTTCCACCTATCTTAGATATAAAAAAATGAAATCAAAGCTTACCAACAGAAAAAATTTGCATGCACCAACAGTTGAGGATGAAGCTACTGATACAACGGTCGAAACAGTAAATCTTGCTACAACCAAATGGAGGAGTCCTATGATTACTTCAGATGAACAATTCTGGCAAATGATGCAGATTTTTATGGAGAATACCACAACTCACTTGGATGAATACCAAGCTGCAATGAAGAAGACAATCGAAACCATCATTGTTGTTATTATGAAGAAAGTATGCCATTAAGGATAGACCGAAACCTTGGAAAGCGACCAATGACTAGGGAAGAAAATGATCTCGAACCAGCTAGAGTTGTTCCCACTAAGGCTTAGGACAAAGCTTACCATATGGCTAAAGAAAAATGAACCGACATGACCAAACCCCGAGTCTTGAAAAGATAGACCTTGTGGGCCTATTATGGTTCAACTTAGTGGGAAAAGTTGTTATGAAGGTCATACTGATAACTTAAGTCTCGATGAAGACTGAAACACTGAAAGGCTACTTCTAAAACAAACTAAATAAGTGTAGAAACATCACGAAGAGAGGTTCGGTTCTCATGTGGAACTGGAAGTAATAAAAATCCAACCAATTTCTGAAGAAATCACTATAGCCCCACTGCTAATGGGATTCCAACCGTAAAATTGTATTATAGTAAATCTATCGATCCCGAAGTCCATATTGCATCATATGACATTCTGATCTAGGCTATTTGGGCCTCGGATGAAGTAAAAAGCAGATATCAACCCACAACCTTTACTAGATCAGCATTGAAGTGGTTCCAGCACTACCTACTAAACTCAATAAGTTTGTGGGAATAATTGATTATGGAATTTCTGACCTAATTCTTTGCTTCTAGAGATATCCAAGCTGGGGTAAGAGTGTTAGCTGATATTTGACGAGGGAAGGGAGGGTTCTTTAATGATTACTATAGGAGATTCAATGATACTGCTGCTAAGGTGAAGGGCATATCAAAGGAATCAAACCTTATAGCTATAGCTTCATAACTGTGGAAAAATACCCCGCCCTGAAAATATCTACAAGGCAATAATGTGTATCTTC
Organism: Allium cepa; assembly: GCA_030765085.1. Taxonomy (NCBI): domain Eukaryota; kingdom Viridiplantae; phylum Streptophyta; class Magnoliopsida; order Asparagales; family Amaryllidaceae; genus Allium; species Allium cepa. The sequence continues at coordinate 598,175,167 of CM060928.1, forward strand.
AAATGAATTTTCCTATTAAGTTCAAGGCGATATTAGAATTAGCATGTCAATGCAGGCTCATGGTAAGATCCAAGGATGGAAGGATGAATGCCGAAGTTTCAACCCAACCAAGAGACCAAGAAGTGAATTCTAGGTTGTAGAAAATCTACCCTTGACCCACTCATATTCACAAATTTATGCTTCGACATAAGATTTAATCAAGTATTTGGTGTTGAAAACTAAGTCTAGTCAGCGAGAACTAAATAATAGGGGTGCATATTGTTCATACCACCAACAGAATTGCTATCGAACTGAAGACTATAGATTTATGACATTTTTTATAAACAAACCCATAAGAGAAGGAAAACTCAATGAGTTTTTGAGCAATGAGAGTATGCAAATGGGCACACCCTTTGGAGAATCTAAGAGTTTGCAATAACCAACACAACGGTAGAGATCTTTACCAACATCGGGACACCATGTCAATGTGATTCTAGGAGGCCCAAACATGGTTGGGTCTAGTGGCAACAGTTGGAAAAAGTACACCAATGAGGCCCATAGGGGGCAAAGAAACAATATTTGAAGTGGTATGTTAGTGAAAGTGAGAAAGACGAACCGAGGGTCACCTTCGATGTAACGACCAGGATTTCCGTCATTTGATTTTGAATATTTAAATGGTTTTAAATATTGGATTTGGAATATAATTTTTTTTGAATACGAAGATTTTGGTTGAAATTATAGAATGAATTTAATTTTCAAATATAACGATTTATCATAATGCGGAAATGGTGGATAATTGAAATTGAGTTGTACATGAATTGAAATGATTTCTAATGTTGATATAGATTCTATTTTAATTAGAATTGAATCAGTAAGTTTTTAAAATTGGAATTTCAATTGATTTCGTCGATTTTTGAAATCATCGATTTAATCGACGGGCTAAAATAACGATCCGAGACATAGTCTCGGAATTGGACGAAGCTAGTTCCATTGGATATGTAATAATGTTTTATTATTGGATTTTAAATTTTGTAATGTTTAGAGTTACAACTTGGTCATACGAGATAGAAACGCGTTGAAGTTAATATCGGAAATTTAATATTATAGTTGGGTTCAAAAACTATCTTCTCTATGCGATTAAATTGGGATACGAGACTTGTTCTATTACGTTCGAAATAGGGGTATAACAATAGGAATGCCTGGTAATATGCTTCGATATGAGTTCAGGATTTTGAGTAACGGGAACGAGATATTTTGAAAATTAAATAATATTATACAATTTAAAGTTAAACCCTATATACCCTAAAACTCATACGTGGCCGCCCTAATTCTGAAACGTGCCATATCCCTTTATTTTAAAACACATTTCCCTTTTTATTATTCATCTTTTTACAGCACGAAAGGAGAACAAATATCAAAATCTGTTCGTTAAAAAAAGAGAGGAGGAAGATCGAACGAAGGCTGCGAGGCGACCTGGGAGAGGAGTTAGGCTAGGGTTTCTTGTTGTTCGCGAGGAGCGGCGGCAGGTGGTTGATGCGCGGTAGGTAGCCGGCTGTGTAGTCAATGATGAAAACTGCAACTTTCTAATTAAGGCTAGCGTGCGTGCCTGTATCATGAATTGGAAGGAGAGTAATTTATTTTAAAAAAAATTTAAATTTAAGTTAATTATCATTTTATTTATTTTGAAGGCCACTAAACCATATTAAATTCATGTGAGGTCGAAAAATTACGGAACAGGTAGCTTTGAATTCGTAATGACGTAGGCTACGAAATAAAATTGGTTTGGAGATTTTTCGAGTCAGCTGGAATTTTAAATTAAATCGAACGCCTGTTCAATTTAATTTAGAATTGGAACGGGTTTTTAGAATTAAACTCAAAGCTACTACACAGTGGCTATAATATCTTCAGAAACAAATATAGAAATAAACATAACATAAATCAGTCACAGACAATTCATATCACAAAGGCGGAAATAGATATGAATATTACACTAGGAAGTGTATATCAGAGTAGTGGTCTAAAAAGATCCACAATATCACAAAAGAATAGTTACACGAACTACACAAAAGAATAAGTATACATTATGGAGTCTATATCTCAAATGTATATAACAAAAATTACTGATCTAAGTAGTTAACCAAAAGTCAAGGAGGTAATCCCGGATGTAAAGTCAAGCAGAAACACCTGTAACATCTCGGTCTGACCCGAGTATTATTTAATAAGAAAATAATAAACGGATCAGTCTAACTATAAATATCAGATGAAACGATATAGAGTAAGAGATATGACTAAACACATAATAATCACAATGCAAAGCTGTGATATATATAAGTAATTGAAAATCAACAAGAGATTAATCAATATCACGAAATCTACACAAGAATCAAAGAAATGTCATACTCCTTATTTCGTTCACCAAACCATAAATATTGACGATTATATCAATGTCAATCACAAAAGTCAATGACACACAAATTCACCAATGCATAAATATTGATAAAACTTATCAATGAAAATCACGAAAATTGGTGAAACACAAATTCTAGAAATCATCTCAAGAAATCCAGAAATCACAAAAAGGAGGGGAAGGCCTGTCACAAACGGGAGCATAAAGCTCACCAACACGTGTATCACAAACGGAGTGCTAATTCCACGGTTGCTAACCATCACAAATTGAGCCGAAGCTCCACAAACGGCCGGAAGACCATGGGTTGCTACCCCACCAATTTGAGTCGAAACTCCACAAAACGGGGTTTAGTCTCCCTCGCAGACAAAGAGACATCGCACATTGCTAGTCTAAATCACGAAGATGATCGTCATGATCAACGAGAAGTGTCAATTACACTAAGCTAGTAAATATATGAGTTTAGCTTCATATCCCATAACCACTTGCTTAACTTAAATATTTACGAACAAACTGTAGATCTCCACTAGAAAATTGTCACAAAAGATTCAATCGAACAATTACAAGAATTAACCAACGAAGTAAACGCAAGCGTTTCATACCACTCGTTTTACTAAGCCGTTTAATTAGATTTCTCATACGAGTGAGGTAAATGTTTGTATATACTAATAGATTGGAAATCGGTTCGAGAAAACGAGCTTTGTAATAAAATAGTGTTGAAATCATTTGAAGAAAGAGTTTTGATATTTACTACTAGTATAGAAACCTTTATATTTTTAAAGTGACAAATCACGAAGAAGATTGTAGGAACAATCAATCACTAAAATTCACATACGAAGATGTGAATAAAAATCCAAGGAAACCGATAAAGAATCCATCGAAATGGATATTCAAAAATCCCTAAAAAGAAGTCATCAAAGTCATAGTAATGATAACAATAAATAGGAAACAACACGAATCGATTAAAGTTGGAAATTCAAGCAACTAGGAGAAATAGGCAAAATTGCATCAGGTCGGTCGGCTGGCTACAGAGCTCGGTCGACCGGACCAGAAGAAAAAAAATGTTTGGGGTAGCAGGTCGGTCGGCCGAACCCTGTAGTCAATTGACCGGACCATAAATAGAGAAGTGCTTATGCACTTGGAAGCAGGTCGGTCGGCCGGCAGTAGGGCTCGGTCGACCGGACTGTTGCCAGTCTCTTCTCAACCCATCCAAATGAGGTCGAACCTCGACCAAATTGCATTCGCTCGAGCAACGGCGCTAAGGGTTTATGCCAATCGACTACCCGGCCCTATAAGCTCTTCGATGCATAACCAAAACACATTCGAACATCAAAGTTAGGATTTTTAAAGATTAGAACCCAAAACACTAAAAATTGGAATATTCACCAATTCAATCCAAACCAAAAGCAATTGCACAAGAATAAGTGTTAGGAATTCATACCTAACAATCGAAGATAAATATAAGCATAAATGTGAGATAAAAATCTCACAATTGAACCCAAACGATTGAAGAAGAAGCTTGAAAGCAAAAGAGAATCAACCACTCTTCAAATCCAACTCAAGAAGCTTGATTCTAAGCTTTAAAAGAAGAACATTCCCAAAGTTAGGTTTAGGAATTTCTGCAATTGATAAGAGAATGAGTTGGAGAAGAAGAAGAGAAGCTTACCAATGGGTTCTTCTATTAGTTTGGAGCTAGAGTTTGATTTGCAAAAGAAAACTAGGGTTTTGGAGTTTTAATTTCCCATCTCTCCCACCATTGACGCTTTAGAACTGAAAAGAGGAGAAAGTGAGGGTGAATGGGGAGGAGTGGCTCAGATTTGAGTATAAGTTAAACATAGGGCTGAACCCAAACCCAAACCCAAAGTGACAAAGTAGCAAAAATCAACTTTCTCCAACCATATCGAAGCTTATACTCAAAAAGGTCGCAAATGGTATTTTAAACTCAATGGGAGTGGTCCCGAGTCCTAATTCGACCGTATGCAAAAAGTAGCTTTTCGGACTGAATTTCGAGTATCGACAAAATATTTAAAAAAGATATTTAAATATAAAAATCGATAAATATGCGGGTTGTTACAGACTCCCATCCATAAAGAAATTGCGTCCTCGCAATATCTAAGAAGAGAATATAAAGTAACAACCATAAAAGCATATTCAACACAAAAAAAATTTGAAATAAAAGGTTCATCTCAAAGAGCACGAGAAAGTAAGTCCGGATGTGTTCGCTCGATGAACTCTCTAGACTCCCAAGAACAATCCTTAGGATTTGAAGACCATTGAACTTTCACAAGCGGGACATCTTTATTTCGAAGGCGTTTGACCTCCGAAGCAACAATTCGAATATGATGCTGCTCATAAGTTAAATTAGGCGAAACTTCAATCTCTTCCACAACACCGGGCTCAAGAATAGAATCGGAATCTCGAAGACACGTCCGAAGTTGAGAAACGTGAAACACGTCATGAATAGCAGAAAATTGAGCCGGTAATAAAAGGCGGTAAGCCATTGAACCAATACGTTCAGCGATAGAAAATGGTCCAATGTATCGAGGCGCTAACTTTCCCGATCGACTGAAACGTACAACACCCTTCATAGGTGAAACACGAATGAACAGAAGATCTCCCACAGAAAATTCTAACTTCCTTCTCCGGTTATCGGCATAGGATTTTTGTCTACTCTGGGCTTCTTTCATCCTATGACGAATAAGTTCAATTTTCTATGTGGAATCACGAATAAAGTCTGGACCTAAAATCAGCTTCTCACCGGCCTCAAGCCAACAAGAAGGAGATCGGCATGGCCTTCCATAGAGTGCCTCGAAAGGTGCCATACCAATACTAGATTGGAAGCTATTATTATAGGAAAATTCAACAAGAGAAATGTGATCTTCCCAACTTCCACCAAAATCAAGCACACAAGCACGGAGAAGATCTTCAAGAGTTTGATTCACACGCTCGGTTTGTCCATCAGACTGGGGATGATAAGCGGTGCTAAAATTAAGCTTCGTTCCCAAAGCTTTTTGAAGACTCTTCCAAAATCCACTAGTAAACAATGGATCACGATCAGAAGTAGGAACTCCATGTAATTTAACAATCTCTTTAATAAAAAGTTTGGCCAAAAGAGGTACGGTTCGGTTAGACCGAACGGGAATAAAATGGGCAGATTTAGTAAGTCTATCAACGATCACCCATAAGCTATCATGACCCGAACGAGAACGGGGAAGGCCATCTATAAAATCCATGGAAATTTGGTCCCACTTCCAAATTGGAATTTCCAAAGGTTGCAATAATCCACCGGGCCTTTGATGTTCGGCCTTAACGAGTTGGCAAGTCATGCAACGCTTAACGGAGTTAGCGATGTCAAGTTTCATTCCCTCCCAATAATAAAGTCGCTTCATATCCGCGTACATTTTACTACTACCGGGATGAATGGTAAATTTAGAACGATGGGAATCCTCTAAAATATCTTTACGAAGATCACCAATATTTGATACGATAAGTCTACCAAATCTTCGAATGCCGCCACGAGAATCAATATCGAAGTCTTTCAAACCTTCAATACCAATTTTATCCTTAATATTTTGGCCAAGAAGAGCCAAGTTAGGATCTAGCCCTTGAGCTTCAAGAATGCGGTCCAAAAGAGAAGGATGAGCCTCAAGGCTACATAATACAAGAGATGAGCATAAATCGAAAACACGGTCTCGAATTTCGCAAGTGGATAAAATTTCGAGATCATTCCATTCGGAAATCATCATAGAAACAACAGCTTGATGTTTACGGTAAGAGCATCGGCGACACGATTACCCGTACCGGGAGTATAAAGAATATCAGGATCATATGGTGCAAGAAATTCGAGCCAACGCTGTTGACGCAAATTAAGTTCCTTTTGAGAGAATAAATATGTAACGCCCCACTCTCAGACCCACTGTAACAAAGAGTATTACGGGAGTAATACCGTCTGTTAAAGCGGAGAATAGAGTATAATGGAAGCGACCATTTGTAATCAAGCTATAACTATCTACTGAATACGTCGAAAAGATGGTATATTTTTTTTTTCAAGTGGTTCGACCTATTCAATAAATATTTATAACGAAATTACAATGGCTAAAGACCTATCAGAATGAGCATAGTAATAAATGATAAACATCACATAACATAATCACATAACAGATATAACATCCCAGAACAATACATCATCAATACAGATCCAAATACTATAAGTGGGTACAAAGCCACTGCTCACATATGTGAGTCAAAAATATGTACATATCAAAGTCCGAATAAAACAGAGTAGCGGAATAGTGGACAAATAAAAGCGTTATCTATCAGCATAGTAGATGATGTCCCAGCAGAAGCACAGAAGCTAAGTCCGGAGACCTAACCTGAAACAACTCGGTCTGACCAGAGCGAAAACACTCGGGTCAGGCTAGCTAAACAAACAGTAATAACAGAGATATATAATAATGCGGTACATAAATAAAACAGTATTTTTCCAAAGAGAAGAGTAATATGGACCACATGAATACAATGACGATCCCTAATCATCAATCAACAGTAAAAAGCTCCAAAGAGAAAATCAACACCAAAGTGTAGAATAAATAAAATCGCCTCATATCATCGGCGTAGCCAAAACTATAAAAAGTTGCCCATAGGCAATAATCCCAAAAGTGACCAGAGTCTGTAATCAATGCCCAAGCAAAGATCGATGCTCCAAAGAGCAATGGGGATATACTGAAAAGTCAATGAAATCAAACACTTAAAAGCAGTGTCCAGAGACATTGTGAATCCACAAGGTAATCACACTTACATCGTATGGTTCCATAGAACCAACACCGAATGGCGATACTCGAATGGATATAAAATCATCAGATAATACAAATATTGCACGTGCACCGACCAGAGTCGTTGTTGCCAAGTACTGTAGATTTGTGATCGATCACTCGCACAGATGCGGTACGCGCGAAACGGCGAGATCCTTCCCAGAAGGATAAAGGCCCAGAGGCGCACGCCGAAAAATAAACTGCTCCATAGAGCAGGTGTCCAGAGACGGTTGCCCAGAGGCGTGGTGACCCAGAGGTCCAGTACTGGCAGCCCAGAGGCTAATGCGTAACTAACTTCTTGTAGAGGAACCCGTAAAGTGTTAACAATGTGTCCCATACCCCACGTTCGCACTAAACGGTTTACTAACCAATAGCAAGCTCACACTCCAAACAATAAAAAGTCCACCTCGTATCATCGGTAAACTAGACCCAAAGGTCAAAACGATCAACCGAATAGATCGGGGATTAACCGGAAAGAAAATACACACGGTTCCATAGGCCGGAGATTTCCTAACCGTTTAAGCACTTTTCCACTTCGCTCGACGTGCTAAAAAGTGAGTGTGAGATTTTTATTATAGAAAATAATGGTGCAAAACAGATTTTAATTGATTTTGAAATCACTTTAAAACGGCTTTTGAAAACTCTCCTATTATGTAGTAATTAATTTAATAATTAAAATAATATTATATAATAATTTCGAAAGCCATTTAGGAGTGAAAAATACTTTTAAAATAGTTCATAAAAACCCGTATACGAAATCCAGAGACAAATCTCAACGAAATCGATAAAACCAGAAAATCACTGAAAATATTCTAGGTGTTGGAAAATAGTCTAAAACTGACGCGAACTCAATTTCGGAAAATTATTCGGACCAGCAAACTGAATCCAAATGGCATGAAAATTGGTAGGAATGTAGTCTGACATTCCTACTTCAGAACACAAAAAGAATTACTCGATTCCGACTTGAAACGAAGTCGCAGCGACGCTTCAAAGTCGGACCCGAAAACAGTGAATACACTGTTTCAGGCTGAGATCCGGGTCCCTCTTCGACAGCAATTTCGAAGGGTCAAATGAACTCGGATACTGATCAAACTTTTTAGAGATGGAGTTCGAAACTCCAGCTTTCCAATGAGTCAAAAAACGTTGGATTTCGACCACGGATGTGACCGTGGCGATGTCACAAAGTTCAGTACCAAAACTGCAAACAGGGAACTGCTTTCATTTTTTTTTCTTTTTTCTTCTTGGGCCCCCAGCCCGCATGGGCTCGGGGTAGTTGGGGCCGCCCCCAGCCCGCTCGGGCTGGGAGTACTTGGGCCCCGCCCCAGCCCGCGCGGGCTGGGGACTAGTAGCCGCCCCATCCCACACGGGCTGGGGATTTTGGGCCGCTCCCTGCCCGTTGTGGGCTGGGGAAAGGCCCGCCCCAGCCCCTTGCGGGCTGTGGAAAAGGGGCCGCCCCAGCCCACGTGGGCTGGGGTCCCACCCCAGCCCACTTGGGCTGGGGTCTGGGGAACAGCCCCAGCCCACATGGGCTGGGGTCTGTGCGGCCCGCCCCAGCCCAGGCGGGCTGGGGACTTGCAGCCGGCCCAGCCCGTGTGGGCTGGGGACTTGTGGCCGGCCCCAATGGGGATAGCCTGCTCCTTGCTAGCCAAACTGGGCTAGCCTGCTGTGCCTGGGCTGCAGCCTGGGTGCAACCCAGACCCATGTTTTCAGCCTGTTTTCAGGCTGTGCATTTCCAGCCAGCATATTTTGATGATTTTTGTGCTTTAGGGGTGTTTTTTTTCAAATTTTGGTATCAAATTTTCACTAATAACAATCATTAACTAACAATAATCACTAATCAATAGTAATTACCTTAATGAAGCAAATGATCAAATACTTAGAGTGCAACAATGAAAGCAAGCCAACTCCTCACCCAAGCAAAGATCAAGAGACTTCAAGGACCCAAAATCACAAAAACAAAACAATGATTACAACCAAATGGGAGAGATTAAATAAGGATTAAATAGGATTAGGGATTAAGAGAGATTGCATTACCTTCCTTTTTTCTTCTTCTAGGATATGAAGAGAAGATGGAGCTTCTAAAGGGAGGCCATTAATTTTGTTCAGATCTTGGTTTTAGGAATTTATGAAGAGGAGGAGGGTTAGGGTTATGAGTTTAAGATATTATATAGGAGGGGGTTGGGCTAATGGGTTATGGTAAGGGGGTTTTAAAACCCATTAGGACTTAGTTTATATTCTAAGTTATCATGTGAACCAAAATCCTAAGAGGCATCCTAATATTAATTAAAACCATATAATTATCTCATTTGGCCCATTAACCCATAATATTTTAATTTGCAAACCAATTGCAAAAATTTAAATTCCCAAAAATTTGTTTAGCTCCATTTTTAACTTAAAATCATAATTTTTAACTTATCATTCGGTAATTGCAATCTCAGGATTGTTACAGACTCTCCCCTTAAGAAAATTGCGTCCCCGCAATTCCTGAAATATAGAAGTCGTCTATAACATCTAATCCACAAAAGGAACACAGAAGATAAAATATAGATGCTCACCCGTGCCGGAAGATGAAAGAAAACCAGGATAAGTACGCTCGATGAATTCTCTGGTCTCCCAAGTGCAGTCCTTAGGATTAGACGACCATTGAATCTTCACAAGCGGAACCTCTTTGTTTCGAAGACGTCTGATCTCCGAATCAAGCACACGAAGAGGTTGCTGCTCTATAGATAGATCGGGTGAGATCTCCAAATCAGGTACGATATGAGGCTCGATAATAGAATCAGGATTGCGCATACACTTGCGAAGCTGAGAAACATGGAACACATCATGTATTCCAGAGAAATGAGCAGGTAGCGGCACTCTATAGGCGACAAGGCCGATGCGTTCCGTGATAGGAAACGGTCCAATATAGCGAGGGGCCAGTTTCCCTGTAGAACTGAAACGCACAACCCCTTTCATGGGATAAACCCGAATAAAGACAGAATCGCCAATGGAGAACTCAAGAGGCTTCCTACGTTTGTCCGCGTAGGAATTATGGCGGTCCTGTGCCTCTTTCATTCTCTGACGGATAAGCACGATCTTCTCAGAAGATTCCCGGACTGAATCTGGACCAAGAATGAGCTTCTCGCCAGACTCTAACCAACAAGCAGGAGAGCGACATGGCCTTCCGTAGAGAGCCTCCAAAGGTGTCATGCTGATACTAGACTGATAGCTGTTGTTGTAGGAGAACTCTATGAGCGGTAAGTGATCCTCCCAACTACCTTCGAAATCCAGAATACAACAGCGCAAAAGATCCTCTAAAACACGATTCACCCTCTCCGTATGACCGTCGGTCTGAGGATGATAAGCAGTCGAGAGATTCGGCTTTGTGCCCAAAGCTGACTGTAGGCACTTCCAGAAGTGACTAGTAAAGATAGTGTCTCGATCACAGACGATAGAGTTAGGAATGCCATTAATTCGAATGACTTCCTTCACATAGAGCTTGGCCAACTGAGGTGCAGTCCGAGTGGACTTAATCGGAATGAAATGAGCCGATTTGGTCAAGCGATCAACAATAACCCAGATAGAAGTATGGCCTGACCTCGATCGAGGCAGACCGTCAATAAAATCCATGGATATCTGATCCCATTTCCATAATGGAATCTCTAGAGGCTGAAGAAGATCAGATGGACGCTGATGCTCGGCCTTGATCTGTTGACAAGTCATGCAACTACTTACATAACTTGCCACATCTCTCTTCAAACCCTCCCAATAATATGGCCGGCACATATCGGCATACATCTTACTCGAACCAGGATGTATAGTGTACTTAGTGCGATGGCACTCGTCCAGAATGTCACGCCTAAATGGTAAATCCGATGGTACAACAATACGGTTCTTCCTACGAAGACACCGATGAAAATCAAGAGAATAATCCAGCAATGTCTCATCACTGGATCCCGATTCGAGAAGATGAATAAGATGCAATAAGTTTGGATCCTACTGCTGAGCATGGGCAATGCGATTCAATAAGATAGGACGAGCTTCTAAGCTGAATAATAAGACCGGAGAATCAGAATATGGAACTCGATCTCTAATATAACACAAAGATAGGGTCTCAAGAATATCCCACTCGGCAATCATCATAGAAATTACCACCGAGTGCTTGCGACTAAGCGCATCTGCAACACGATTACCCTTGCCAGGGGTATACTGAATATCTAAATCATATGAGGCGAGAAACTCAAGCCATCGCTGCTGCCTCATATTGAGATCTCTCTGGCTGAAAAGATACTTCAGAGACTTGTGATCGGTGTAAAGAATGAAGCGTTCGCCTAATAGAAAGTGACGCCACGTCTTCAAAGCAAAGACGATAGCTGCCAACTCAAGATCATGAGTCGGATAGCGAACCTCATTTGGCCGTAGCTGCCTAGAAGCATAAGCAACTAGCCGATCCTTCTGCATAAGCACAGCACCGAGGCCGCTACCACAAGCGTCGGTGTAAACAACAAGATCCTGGTTACTCTCAGGAACCACAAGAATATGAGCATGAGTGAGAAGTTCCTTCAGTCGCTGAAAGGAAGCTTCACACTTATCAGACCAAATAAAGCGAACACCCTTACGAGTCAGCGTCGTAAGGGGAAGTGCAACTCGAGGGAAATCCTTGATAAACCGACGGTAATAACCCGCCAGACCAAGGAAGCTGCGAATATCATGAACGTTCTCGGGCTGCTTCCAATTCTAAATAGCTTCGATCTTTGCAGGATCGATAGAAATACCCTCAGATGGTACAATATAGCCCAAGAACTTGACCTTGCTCTTCCAAAAATGGCACTTGGAGAGCTTGGCCTTAAGCTGATGCTGAAGAAGAGTATCCAAGACGATCCGCAAATGATGAGCATGCTCTGCCTCGGATCTAGAATAAATAAGAATATCGTCGATGAAAACCAGAACGAATCTATCGATGTATTCCCGAAATACTCGATTCATAAGATCGACGAAGAAAGCTGGTGCGTTCGTCAAGCCGAATGGCATGACCAACCACTCAAAAGAACCATAACGAGTGCAGAAAGCGGTAAGAGGGATGCTATCTTCCGCAACTCGGAGCTGATGAAATCCTGTGGCAAGGTCGAGCTATGAAAAGACCTTCGCACCGCTCAACTGATCAAACATATCGTCTATCCGTGGCAATGGATAACGATTTCTGATGGTCAACTCATTAAGCTTGCGATAGTCAATGCAAAGTCTAAGAGAGCCATCGGGCTTCTTAACGAAGACGACAGCAACACCCCATGGCGAAGAACTGGATCGAATGAACTGCTTCGCTTTAAGCTCAACTAACTGTTTCCTGAGTTCCTCATTCTCCTTAATAGACATCCTCGTAGGAGGACGCCTAACAGGGTGGGAGCCTGTAATGAGATCGATGCGGAACTCAAGGGTCCGCTTTGGCGGCAGGCCTGATACTGGCTCGAATATATCGGGGAAATCCCGAACAACAGGAATACGAGGTATGTCCAAATGCTCATCTCGTGAATCCAGAGAAAATAAAGTAACATCAGAAAGCCCAACATCTTGAAGAACAATAGCTAACGGAGAGGACGAGTCAGGGTGATGAATGAATAATATCCGCTCCGAACAAATAATTTTGGCATCGTGCTGAACGAGCCAATCCATGCCAAGAATCATATCAAATCCCAAATACTCCATAACGTGCAGATTCGCACGGAAAGAAAATCCACAAAGATCAATATCTATATTCTCACAAAGCAAGCTAAGGGTCGTGGATCCGCCGATGGGATTCACAATTCTTAGTGAAGAAACCAGACAAGTAACATCCAAGGATAAAGTATCTACTAGCACGTTTGATACGAATGAGTGAGAGGCACACATATCAAAGAGAACTCTACAAGATCTACCATGAAATAAAATAGAACCTTCGAGAACGGAAGAATGCGTACCTCGAGGCTGAGCTGAAGACGCAGGAGCCTTGGCAGCATTAAGCTTGCCAGGCTTGGCACTAGCTGGAGCAATAGGACAAGTGGAGATCCTGTGTCCCTCCTTGTAGAAGGTGCAATAGAGAGGTTTGGGACACTCTCGAATAAAGTGATCTGGAGAACCACAGTTGAAGCATTTCCTCGGAGAACGGGTTCCACTAGGCTGTGACTGAATCTGAGGCTGAGTCTGAGGCGAGCCTAGACAGCAGAACTGCCAGTCTTCTTCTTGTTCCAAGGCTTGTTCTTCTGAAATGGACCCCGCTTCTGGTTGGGGTTTTTGGAACCCCCACCATCATCATCACTATGCTCCATCTCGACTGACTCAAGATGCAGGGCTGCATCGACTAGCTTCTCGAATGAGAGCTCAAGCTGTAGCATAAGATGCCTCTTCAGATATTTCTTCAAGCCCTCAACAAATTTGAGGTTCCTCTTATAAGGAGTAGCAATAAACTCAAGGCCGTACTTAGACAAGGCCTCGAAGGAAGAGACATAATCGGATACGGAGGACTTCCCCTGATTGAGATCAAGAAAGCGGCGAGCAAGGGAGTTCTTCTCTGACTCTGGGATGAATTTGAGCTCAAATCTCTGACGAAACTGAGCCCAAGTAAGTGTGGTCTCATCGACCTCGGCAATAAGTAGTTCGTACCAATCCAAGGCACGACTCAGAAGCTGACTGGAAGCAATAAGAACACGGTCATGATCTGGGATATCCATACAAGTGAAAATGCGCTCGCATATCCGAATCCAAGCCTGGACCTCTAAGACATTCTCGGAGCCACTGAACGGCTTCCCTCCAAGATGGGTAAAATCACTGCAGAGACGCGCAAAAACAGACATGTGCGGAGCATCAGCAACTGGGGCTGGAGACTGAGAATGAGACTGAGAATTCCGAACCAGCTCCATGATCTGGTCGGTAGTCATGAACACGCCCTCTAGATGAGTGTTGCTGGACTGCCCAGCAGCACTAGTCTGACGTGTGGTTCTCCCTCTTCCCCTTCCAGACATACTGAAAGTCAAATGGGAATTAGAGTTAGACATGATTCAATGATAGATACTTAATTAAGAAATACTACGGAATATAATAAATTCCTACACATATTCCTAACTTATCTATCAATAAGCATAAGGAAGGGATTTGATTTAATTCAGATCCAATTAAAATGTATTATATTAAGTGTATCCGTTCTGTGTTTGTTATGCTTAATTCTGAACCTTGGCTCTAATACCAAGCTGTAACGCCCTACTCTCAGACCCACTGTAACAAAGAGTATTACGGGAGTAATACCGTCTGTTAACGCGGAGAATAGAGTATAATGGAAGCGACCATTTGTAATCAAGCTATAACTATCTACTGAATACGTCGAAAAGATGGTATCTATTTTTTTTCAAGTGGTTCGACCCATTCAATAAATATTTATAACGAAATTACAATGGCTAAAGACCTATCAGAATGAGCATAGTAATAAATGATAAACATCACAGAACAGAATCACATAACAGATATAACATCGCAGAACAATACATCATCAATACATATCCAAATACTATAACTGGGTACAAAGCCACTGCTCACATATGTGAGTCAAAAATATGTACATATCAAAGTTCGAATAAAACAGAGTAGCGGAATAGTGGACAAATAAAAGCGCTATCTATCAGCATAGCAGATAATATCCCAGCAGAAGCAAAGAAGCTAAGTCCGGAGACCTAACCTGAAACAACTCGGTCTGACCCGAGCGAAAACACTCGGGTCAGGCTAGCTAAACAATCAGTAATAACAGAGATATATAATAATGCGGTACATAAATAAAACAGTACTTTTCCAAAGAGAAGAGTAATATGGACCACATGAATACAATGACGATCCCTAATCATCAATCAACAGTAAAAATCTCCAAAGAGAAAATCAACACCAAAGTGTAGAATAAATAAAATCGCCTCATATCATCGGCGTAGCCAAAACTATAAAAAGTTGCCCATAGGCAATAATCCCAAAAGTGACCAGAGTCTGTAATCAATGCCCAAGCAAAGATCGATGCTCCAAAGAGCAATGGTGATATACTGAAAAGTCAATGAAATCAAACACTTAAAAGCAGTGTCCAGAGACATTGTGAATCTACAAGGTAATCACACTTACATCGTATGGTTCCATAGAACCAACACCGAATGGCGATACTCGAATGGATATAAAATCATCAGATAATACAAATATTGCACGTGCACCGACCAGAGTCGTTGTTGCCAAGTACTGTAGATTTGTGATCGATCACTCGCACAGATGCGGTACGCGCGAAACGGCGAGATCCTTCCCAGAAGGATAAAGGCCCAGAGGCGCACGCCGAAAAATAAACTGCTCCATAGAGCAGGTGTCCAGAGACGGTTGCCCAGAGGCGTGGTGACCCAGAGGTCCAGTACTGGCAGCCCAGAGGCTAATGCGTCACTAACTTCTTGGAGAGGAACCCGTAAAGTGTTAACAATGTGTCCCATACCCCACGTTCGCACTAAACGTTTTACTAACCAATAGCAAGCTCACACTCCAAATAATAAAAAGTCCACCTCGTATCATCGGTAAACTAGACCCAAAGGTCAAAACGATCAACCGAATAGATCGGGGATTAACCGGAAAGAAAATACACACGGTTCCATAGGCCGGAGATTTCCTAACCGTTTAAGCACCTTTCCACTTCGCTCGACGTGCTAAAAAGTGAGTGTGAGATTTTTATTATAGAAAATAATGGTGCGAAACAGATTTTAATTGATTTTGAAATCACTTTAAAACGTCTTTTGAAAACTCTCCTATTATGGAGTAATTAATTTAATAATTAAAATAATATTATATAATAATTTCGAAAGCCATTTAGGAGTGAAAAATACTTTTAAAATAGTTCATAAAAACCCGTATACGAAATCCAGAGACAAATCTCAACGAAATCGATAAAACCAGAAAATCACTGAAAATATTCTAGGTGTTGAAAAATAGTCTAAAACTGACGCGAACCCAAGTTCGGAAAATTATTCGGACCAGCAAACTGAATCCAAATGACATGAAAATTGGTAGGAATGTAGTCTGACATTCCTACTTCAGAACACAAAAAGAATTACTCGATTCCGACTTGAAACGAAGTAGCAGCGACGCTTCAAAGTCGGACCCGGAAACAGCGAATACACTGTTTCAGGCTGAGATCCGGGTCCCTTTTCGACATCAATTTCGAAGGGTCAAATGAACTCGGATACTGATCAAACTTTTTAGAGATGGAGTTCGAAACTCCAGCTTTCCAACGAGTCCAAAAACGTTGGATTTCGACCACGGATTTGACCGTGGCGATGTCACACAGTTCAGTCTCAAAACTGCAAACAGGGAACTGCTTTCAATTTTTTTTTTCTTTTTTCTTCTTGGGCCCCTAGCCCATAAGCCCGCATGGGCTGGGGGTACTTGGGGCCGCCCCCAGCCCGCTCGGGCTGAGGGTACTTGGGCTTCGCCCCAGCCCGCGCGGGCTGGGGACTAGCAGCCGCCCCAGCCCACACGGGCTGGGGATTTTAGGCCGCCCCCAGCCCGTTGCGGGCTGGGGAAAGGCCCGCCCCAGCCCCTTGTGGGCTGGGGAAAAGGGGCCGCCCCAACCCGAGTGGGCTGGGGTCTGGTGTCCCGCCCCAGCCCACTTGGGCTGGGGTCCCGCCCTAGCCCGAGTGGGCTGGGGTCTGGGGAACCGCCCCAGCCACGTGGGCTGGGGTCCCGCCCCAGCCCACTTGGGCTGGGGTCTGGGGAACAGCCCCAACCCACATGGGCTAGGGTCCCGCCCCAGCCCACTTGGGCTGGGGTCTGTGCGGCCCGCCCCAGCCCAGGCGGGCTGGGGACTTGCAGTCGGCCCCAGCCCGTGTGGGCTGGGGACTTGTGGCCAGCCCCACTGGGGATGGCCTGCTCCTGGCTAGCCTAACTGGGCTAGCTTTCTGTGCCTGCGCTGCAGCCTGGGTTCAAGCCAGACCCATGTTTTCATCCTGTTTTCAAGCTGTGCATTTCCAGCCAGCATATTTTGATGATTTTTGTGCTTTAGGGGTGTTTTTTTTTCAATTTTTGGTATCAAATTTTCACTAATAACAATCATTAACTAGCAATAATCACTAATCAATAGTAATTACCTTAATGGAGCAAATGATCAAACACTTAGAGTGCAACAATCAAAGCAAGCCAACTCCTCACCCCAAGCAAAGATCAAGAGACTTCAAGGACCCAAAATCACAAAAACAAAACAATGATTACAACCAAATAGGAGAGATTAAATAAGGATTAAATAGGATTAGAGATTAAGAGAGATTGCATTACCTTCCTTCTTTTTTTTTGTAGGATTTAAACTAATTATGAAGAGAAGATGGAGCTTCTAAATGGAGGCCATTAATTTTGTTTAGATCTTGGTTTTAGGAATTTATGAAGAGGAGGAGGGTTAGGGTTATGAGTTTAAGATATTATATAGGAGGGAGTTAGGCTAATGGGTTATGGTAAGGGGGTTTAAAACCCATTAGGACTTAGTTTATATTCTAAGTTATCATGTGAACCAAAATCCTAAGAGGCATCCTAATATTAATTAAAACCATATAATTATCTCATTTGGCCCATTAACCCATAATATTTTAATTTGCAAACCAATTGCAAAAATTTAAATTCTCAAAAATTTGTTTAGCCCCCTTTTTAACTTAAAATCATAATTTTTAACTTATCATTCGGTAATTGCAATCTCAGGGTTGTTACAAAATACCTCAAGGATTTATGATCGGTATAAAGAACAAATTTCTCTCCTAAAAGATAATGACGCCAAATCCGAAGAGCAAAAACAATAGCCGCGAGCTCTAAATCATGAGTGGCATATCTAGTCTCAGCAGGCTTCAATTGCCTAGAAGCATAAGCAATAACACGTTCTCTTTGCATAAGAACGGCACCCAAACCAACACGACTAGCATCGGTATAAACAACGAAATCTTGATTCCCCTCGGGAATAACAAGAATAGGAGCATCAGAAAGAAGTTCCTTCAATTTCTGAAAAGAAGTTTCACATTTGTCCGACCAAATGTATTTAACACCTTTCTTAGTTAAGCTAGTGAGAGGCACGGCAATCTTAGAAAAGTCTTTGATAAAACGGCGGTAATAACCTGCCAATCCAAGAAAACTACGAATCTCCGTCACACTCTCCGGTCTCTTCCAGTCTTGAATCGCTTCAATCTTTAAAGGATCCACGGAAATTCCGGATTCAGAAATAATATGATCGAGAAACTTCACACGAGATTGCCAAAAGTGGCATTTAAAAAACTTTGCCTTTAATTGATTACTCCTAAGAGTTTCCAACACAATCCGAAGATGCTTTTCATGCTCCTCCTCGATTTTTGAATACACAAGAATATCATCAATAAAGATGAGAACAAATCGATTGAGAAAATCTTTGAAAACTCGATTCATAAGGTCAACAAAATAAGCTGGAGCATTCGTTAAACCAAATGGCATAACAAGCCATTCATAAGATCCATAAAGAGTAAGGAACGATGTCAAAGGAATGCTATCCTCTGCAATACGAAGCTGATGAAATCCAGTAACTAAGTCTAATTGTGAAAAGACTCTAGCACCACTAAGTTGATCGAATAGATCATCAATCCGAGGTAAAGGATATTTGTTTTTGACAGTAAGATCATTAATCTTGCGGTAGTCAACGCAAATCCTAAGTGTTCCATCGGATTTCTTCACAAAAATAGCCGAAGCTCCCCAAGGCGAGGAACTAGAGCGAATAAATTGCTTCGTCTCCAATTCGGATAATTGTTTACGCATCTCCTCATTTTCTTTATTGGACATACGATAAGGAGGGCGAGTGAAAGGTTGAGCTCTAGGAATGAGATTAATTCTGAACTCAACTGCTCGCTTAGGTGGTTATCCTAAAACGGGCTCGAATATGTCGGAAAATTCACGAACGACGTGAATAAGAGAAATAATATCACACTCATCATCATCATCATCATCACGAGGGTTTAAAGAATATAAAGATGCAACCAAAGCAGAATCCGAATCTTTAAGAATAACAGAAACCTGATTAACAGATTGAGGATGTCGAAGAGGAATAGTCCGCTCAGGAAATTGGATATGAGCTTCATAACGGTTAAGCCAATCCATTCCCAAAATCATTCCAAAGCCTAAATAACGCATAACATGCAAATTGGATAGGAAAGGAAAATCACACAAAGTAATCTCGACATCTTTACACAACAAACTGATTGTTGCGGATCCACCAACCGGATTCGCAATTTTCAAAGAAGTCATTAAACACAAAACATTCAAAGAAAAAGCATCAACAAGTTCTTTTGATATAAAAGAATGGGACGCGCCCGTATCAAAAAGAACTCGAATAGGATGATCACGAAACACAATAATGCCATCAAGGATAGAATGAAGCATACCTTGACCACGAGATGTGTTGCCAAGGGCTTGGGCAACATTTAACTTTCCCTCCTTGCCCTGAAGCTTGGGGCATGAAGATATAACATGACCGGGACCCTTGCAGTAGCGACAAGAGAGAGACTTTGGACACTTGTTCGCGTAATGGTCCTTCGAACCACAATTATAGCATTCCCTACTGTAACGACCCGTTAAATTAGATAATATTGAATAAATTTAATTTATATGTTTTCTAATCTAATCCAGAATAAAATAGAAGCCTTAGGATTTTTTAAAGAAATGGAATGTGAGGGTTATATAGTAACTGTATTAAAGTTAAATAACTTAAATGTTATATGACATAGATTGAAATAACTGGAGTTTGTGATTGAGATTATAAGTCATAATTTGTTGATTTTAAACGGTATTAATGAAACTATAACTGAATTGGATTGCATAGACATAAATATTAGGAAAAAATGTATTAGGTGGACTAAAATTTTTAAAGTTCATAAGTTGTGTAATCCAATTTAGTAGAAACTCTAAATTATAAACGAAGATGTAAATAGACGCTAAAATTTAACTATGTAAATGGTGACTGAAGACCTAGTTATAAGAAATGGGAATATAACCTAACTTGAGTTAAGTAGAAGAAGGATTTGATTTAATATGAAAATTATTGTTCTAAGTATTGAATAAAATTGGGAATCAAATTTTATTTAATGATAATAACGTTAGTATTGGTTAATAAATAGATTTCAATGCAGTAACCAAATGAATGGAATAAGATGAGTATATATTGCATAGAAATGAAATGTAAATTGTCACATTTGGTTGGAGCTAATTTTTGGAAGCATATAAATGTTGAATCAGTAAATATTAAATTCCATTTAATATAAGAATTCAAAGGTGGAAGATTTACATTTGGATTGGAAAATGGATAGTTATTAATTAAAAGTGACCATTGAATAAATTTATGCAAACGTGATATAATGTAAATAGATGGGGATCAACTTTTATTTATGTGGTTAAGGGAATTTAATTTCTATAGTATGATAATCGAAATTAATGGAAGTTGGAATAGCTAATTTATATGTTAGTTGAAATTTAGCTAGAATATGTAGATATTGAATGATAGTAAAAATTTAATGGATATAAAAGTTTCAATTATACATTGAAATTCATACTCGCCATAAAAGGTTAATTGAGACCAAAGAAGTAGTATAGGAATCTAACCTTCTTTATTAATTTGGATTTATTGCAATAGTTAATTTCATAAAATAAAGGTAAAGCTAATTCAAATTTAACTGGACCACTGTTGGTATAACTTTAGAAGCAAGATTTATTTATGATTTGAGTATTTAATTCAACAAGTGGTATTTACGACAAATAAAATAGAATTGAACGTAAAATATTACGTTATTAAATTGAAATGGAATTTCTAAACATTGAGTGAAATCTTAAACTAATGTTAGTATTCGTCGTATTTACAACAATAACTTTGAATAATAGAAAGGAAGTGAATATAATAAATTAATCAAATTTATAGTGTTGAATTCAATTGGATTGGAATTAATAAATAGTTAAGAAAAATAAGGGTTATTAATAATTTGGAATTTAATTATGGTAAAAAGGTTAATTGCAATCTAAAGATGAGTTGGAATGGAAATCAAGTATTTATTTAATTTGATTTAAGAGGTGAGTATAAAGGTATAAGATTTAATAATTGTGTTTAGAATAAAATTTATAATCTCTAAATAATAAGGAAGTGCAGATATTTAGCTGCAAATTTATATACTGATAGATTTTAATTCACATCCAAGCTTGGTAAATAATTTAGACTTGATTGAAGTATATAAATAATGAAATGGGGCCTATATTAGAAGTTGAAATATAAAAATTGGATTTTTAATTTATTTGATTTATTTAATAAATATTAAAATGGTCATTTTTGTCACGGACTCGGATTTCGACGAAACCAGTTTCATCGGATCCGTATCGGTGAATTGTTATAGGGTTTCAAGTTTCGTATCGATCGGACTTGTCGTTTGATCGTACGGACGCGAAACGCCTTGAAATCAATTTTATTAAAAATCAATTTGAAATCAATTTGGAAATCTTGTTTTCAGCATAACTTCTTCATACGATCGAATTTGGTCGTGAAACTTTTTCCATCGCATTCAGAATATTTTAAAACACCTATTTGGATATATAGTTTTAACAGATTCGGTTCCGGGGTCAGAACGGGCTTTTTGGGCCAACTACCGTTTAGCACGTTCGTTATCCGTACCCACCTAGCCTTCTTCTATTTGTCTATATATATGCGATCATAAACCCTAGCCTTCTTTCTTCTGTCAATTGAATATACGTATAATTTCTTCATCCCTTTCTCCTCTCCAATGGTTGAAAAACCTAATCTAACCACAGTTCAAAAATCAAAAGTCAAAACTCAAAAATTTCAGAAAATTCTCAAAAAAATATATGTCGATGTTCTCAACATACGTAATCCAGCAATGCAATTCGTTTTTCAATTGGAGCTGTCGTTTGCTCAGAATAAATTCAAACAGCCCGTGGCCCTCCATCATCATCGTCGCAAACTTCATCGGATCGAGAAACGATTTCTGGGTATTGGAGAGGGAACTGAGGGGATCGCATCTATGTTGTTTGTTTCGAGTTTCAACGGCTGGATGTGGCGTATTATTGGGACTAGGGTTTAGATGGGCGGCGGCGGCTGGAGGTTCTGGGCAACCGGAGTGGTATGGGGGGGGGGGGGCGGCTCTTCAAGGCGAGTTGGATGGTGATGGTCGGCCGAGGGTTGGTGGCTGGTGGCGCGAGCAGTGGGCGATCATAGGAGTGGTCAACGGTCTTCGTACGTTGGTGTAAAATCTGTAGCGCGTGAGCTCCTCTGATTTCGTGCCTCTGGAGAATGCGTGAGAAAGGTGTAACGACCCGTATTTTACGTGTCGATAAATCGTAGAATTTGCAGGTCATTAGCGTTGTTTGTGTTGTTTCTAGCCTGAGTCGTTTAGAAGTTAACTCGAGTGAAGTGATGAGTCGTGACCGACTCATAAACATAGCCGAGTTAAGGCTTGAGTCGTAACCGACTCATGAGATGGACCGACCTAGTAGGAGTTAGCCTCATAAGATTTGTGACCGACTTAAGGATCTCCGGGTTAAGGATGAGTCGTGTACGAGTTACGACTCAGGGGGTTTGCTGAGTTAAGGAAGTGGCCGAGTCATAGGAGTTACGACTCAAGGAGTTTAGGCGACATAAGAATATGACCGACTCATAGTGACCGAGTTAAGTGTTGCCGAGCTAGCAAAGTTACCGGGATACCGACTTAAGGATAGACGACTTAGAGTATGACCGAGATAGGATGGACCGACCTAAGATAGTGACCGACTCAAGGGTTAGCGGCTTAAGGGGCTTAGGGCTTAGGTCGTGGATAGTTGAGTCGGTGGGGTCTTGAGTCGGTAAGGGCTTGGGTCGGCAGGGTGTTATCTCGTTAGGGGGTTAAGTCATTAAGAGGTTGGGGTAGATAGGTCGGTGACGACCTAAGTTAAGTCGGAGATGTTAGGTCGGCACTAGGCTAAGTCGTGGGGTTTGTGAAGGCGTTAGGTCGTATAGGAGTTAGGTCGCATGAGTCGTAGGGTCGGCCGTGTAGTTAGGTCGGCCATGGGATTAAGTCGGCAAGAGCTGAGTCGTACACGAGTTAGGTGGTTGAGTCGGCAGGGTTAGGTCGGCGCTGTTAGGTCGGCAGGGTTAGGTCGGCGGTGTTAGGTCGGCAGGGTTAGGTCGGCGGCGACTTAGGAACGGCCGAGATAAGGGGGAATTCAGCCTATAAATAGCGGGGTTTTTCTCACTTTTTGGCACCGGTTTTTGAAGCGACGAAGTGCTGCCATTTTGAAGACTCGACTACAACATTTCTTCATCTTCTTTTCTCCATTCCAATCTAATTCTAACATCCATCCAAGATTGAAGATCGAGATCGAAGATCCAAGTGCCCAAGTTGAAGATCTTCATCCGTTCGAGCTAGATTTCATCGATTGAAGTGAGATTTTGCCGGATCGAGCCTTGATCTCCGCTGTCCAGATCTGAAGCGTGTTTTTTTTTGAGTGTTTGGGTGATTTGGTGAGTGGTAGTTATCTCTCACGCGGATCCAAGGGAGTATATGGGATTGGTGGCTAGTTTATGTGTTTAAGATAGTGTTTTCTCGCATTTTCCTAAAGTCTGCATGTAGATCCATCATTTTTGAAGATGTTTATTTATGCAAGTTCATTTAATAAGTGTTAGAGACAAAACCCATGTTTTATATTTGATAGATCTATGCTAAAAACCTATGAATCATGCATGTTGGACTTTTACCCGTTTATTTACAAAATTTCCATTATTGTGGATATTGCTTGTTAGATCTTGTTTGAATGCTTGATTGTTTGTATTGATGATTGATTTAGATTGTTTCAAGTTAGCTAATGGTTGATTTGGAACAAGATGGTTCGAGATGATTCAAAAGCTAAGTGGAAAGACTCTTGAATGGTGGAAGCTGCCTGTAGCATATGAAGCGGATGTGGAAGCTCATATGGATGGATTCGAGGATGTGAGATCTTGCCATGATGCGAGAAGGCAAAGCATGATTGAGTTGGGACTTTGCTATGATATGATGAGGCAAGGCTTATGTTGAGATGGGACGGGTCATGATGACGTTCCAAGATGAGGGACTTTGCCATGATGTGATGAGGCAAGGCATATGTTGTGATGGGACGGGTCACAAAGACGTTCCAAGCACGGGTCATGACGACGTGCAAAGTTATAACTCGGTGATGCGGTCCGGGTTGGGGTGGATAATGGTTAGCTTGAGAGGCGCTTGAGCTAGTATGGAAGTAGTCGTCGAGGAGGATGACTAGGAGGCTAAGATCTCATCGTTGTTGAAGGTTCTAGCATACTCAAAGCAAGGGTACGTTGGAACGGGTCACGATGACGTTCCAGGCACGGGTCATGATGACGTGCTAGTACTCTGGGCTGATGCGTTCGGCTTAGGCACGGGTCACGATGACGTGCGGAGTTATGACTAGACCGGGGTTACCATTAGCTCTTGACAGGTGGTCATTCAACTAACGGTGAAATCAAGGCAATGATAACAGTGATAGCCAGAGTCATGGATGTTTGGTTGTATCATCATTCGGTCTCAAGAGCGGTGTTTTCTGGGTCCTTATCTGATCTTGGTTTAGGCCTTGGGGGTTTGTATTTGGAAAACATCGTCCTTGACTCGAGTGATTATTGCTTTACTTTAATTACTTGCTATGTTATGCTTGCTTCTCCTTAGTGTGTGTCTGGGGGCTATCACTGTAGAAAGAGGTGGAGTGGGATGGTTTGGTTCCTATTCCTTTTATCCCTTATGCTCTTTTGGTGTGTTTGATAGTTAATTTACTGCTCACTAAGACTTTGTCTGACTCAAGGTTTTATGTCTCCTCTTATTACCTTGGGCTGTTCATCCATGTTGGGATGAGCAGACAAGGTAGCAGGTGGCAGGTGCTGTTCTTAGAGTTCTCCGCTGATGATGACGAAGACGAGCAGGAGGCTATGCATATTATTTTTCTTATATGTACTGGGTATCCGCTGCTGTATTTGATTGAGTGTTATGTAGTGAGGTCTTGTTGTATGGATTTGTTGAGATGATTGTATAAAACTGCTATGTTGCTTATATGATGATGTTTTGTTCTATGGAGCTTCACTACATTATATTTCTCTATTGTATTTTATCCATGCGCTGTGAGTTGTACGATAGAGATCCTGCGATTTTATTTTACCCTGACTATCGTCCATGGCTGCCTTGCACACCTTTCAGCGCACTATTCCATTGTTTTGGTGCGGGAGTCATGGGCGGTCGTCACATTTGGTATCGGAGCTTTGGTTAATCGATTTTAGCCAACGCTCGCTGACGTAACTACGTAAGAGAGACGTAATTGTATTTTGATGGGTGATTACTATATATAATATAGTAGCCTAGAAGGATTTGAACTCCTTATGCAGTTGTTTCTTAAGGTGTTCTAATCATTCTTATTACAGATACTAAGGATGAGTCGAAGAGGGAGACCAGCTGCAAGGGAAAGCCGTGCTGATGAAGGAGCTGTTGATTATGGAACTATGTTCGAAGCGATGATGACTTCGATCATGAGAAGGATACCAGCTTCAGGATCATCAGTGGATGTGGGAGTTCAAGTTCAAGCTCCAAGACCGGTGGATTTTGCTAAGCTTTGCAAGGATTATACTTCTCTTGGAGGAAAAGCTTTCTTGGGGACGGAGTCGACTATTGAGGTGCAGAGATGGATTGATGCATGTCGAAGGATCTTTGGTGACTTAGGGATTGAGGATGCAACTAAGAGAAAGCTTGCATCGAGACAGCTTCAGGGAAGAGCTGCTGATTGGTGGAATTCTATCACCATTGATACCCCAGAAGAAGAGATTACTTGGGAGCAATTCCAAGTTAGATTTGAAGCCAAGTTCATCTCTACGGCTCAGAAGTCTGTTTTGTTCAAGAGGTTTGTAGAGCTCAAGCAAGGTGGGAGACCAGTTCTTGAGTATATTTCTGAGTTTGAAGCTTTGTCCAAGTATGCCAGATCGTACATTGATTCTCCCTACCAGAAGAATGAAAAGTTTGTGACTGGTCTGGATGCTTATCTAGGAAGGCAGTTAGTGGATCATCTGGACGATCCATTTGAGAAGCTGGTGGAGAAAGCTCTGAGGCATGAGAGTTTGTTTCCTAGGGAAAGTTCTGTTGTTGCTGTAACCAGGGAAGGATCTAAACCACAGCAGAGTGGAAATAAGAAGAGGAAGCAGCAGCAACAGAAGGGAAAGGATGGTCAGAAGAAGCCAAAGGGCGAGGTGACTTGTTATAACTGCCGTCAGAAGGGTCATCTTTCTCGGGATTGCAAGAATCCGAAGGTGCAGTTGAAGTGTTACAACTGTGATAAGCTGGGACACATTAAGAAGGACTGTCCAGAACCAAGGAAAGATAGGCAGGTTGTGCAAGCCTATGCTTTGGGGGCTGTTCCATCGTCTTCAAAAGCTCCGACTGCTGAAGAAAAGGGGAAGAGTGTGGTGGTTCAAGGTACTCTTTCTATTTGTGGTGTTCCAGTTAGAGTGTTGTTTGATACTGGAGCGTCGCATTCTTTTGTTTGTGATGATTTGGTAAGCCGGTTAGGTATGAAACCGGATATTGTTGATAGGCCATTGGTTGTGACTAATCCAGTGGGGGGTTCGTCATGTTTGTGTATGATATGCCGTGGTCTAGTTGTGTCGAGTCATGATTGCTCGTTTGTTTGTGATTGCTTTGTTCTGAACTTTGCGGGGTTCGGAATTATTTTGGGTATGGACTGGCTTAGGAAGTATGCGGCTAGGATTGATTGTGAGAGGCTTGAGGTGACAGTCGGGAATGTGGAAGGGCGAAAGGTTGTGATACGATGTAAGCATGAAGAAGGCGTCTTCATGAGCTTCATGTATTCGCTAGTTGTTCCACGGGATGGACTGTCATCGGTGCCTATTGTGAATGAGTTTGAGAATGTCTTTGAGGAAGTCAAAGGGTTGCCGCCGCATAGGGAGATCGAGTTTCGTATCGATCTAGTTGAGGGAGCCAGACCTGTTGTGATGCCTCTTAGGCGGATGGCACCGAGGGAGCAGCAAGAGCTGAAGGTGCAAGTTGATGACCTTTTGCAGAAAGGATTCATTCGGAGAAGTGTGTCCGAATGGGGTGCGCCAGTTGTGTTCGCAACCAAAGCGGATGGATCGTTGAGGTTGTGTGTGGATTATCGTGAGCTGAATAAGGTGACTAAGAAGAACAAGTATCCATTGCCGAGAATAGATGACTTGTTTGATCAGCTTCACGAGGCTAAGGTGTTTTCTCAGATGGATTTGGCAACGGGATTTCACCAGTTGAGAGTGGCGAAGGATAGTGTGCCGAAGACTGCTTTCAGGACACCATCCGGGTTTTATGAGTGGCTGGTAATGCCGTTTGGATTGACTAACGCGCCAGCATATTTTGTGGATCTTATGAATAGAGTGTTCAGAGATCAGTTGAATAAGTTCGTGCTTGTGTTCGTGGATGATATTTTGGTTTACTCCAGAACCGAGGAAGAGCACAAGACGCACTTGAGGATTGTTTTGGGAATTTTGTGGAAACATCAGCTGAAGGCTAAGTTTTCGAAGTGTCACTTCTGGAAGAGTGAAGTGAGGTTCTTAGGCCATGTTATCTCTGGAAATGGAATAGCGGTTGATCCCGCTAAGGTGGCAGCGATCCAGGATTGGGTTAGACCTAAGAATGCATCTGATGTGAGAAGTTTTCTTGGATTAGCAGGATATTATCGTCGGTTTATCAAAGACTTTTCCAAGATAGCTGCACCGTTGACAGGATTGACGAAGAAGAACCAAGTGTTCAGATGGGATGATAAGTGTGAGCAAGCTTTCGTAATCCTGAAAGAGCGACTGACGAGTGCTCCTGTTTTGACTATTCCTGGTGGGAATGATGAGATGGTGGTTTACACCGATGCATGTGGCACTGGACTTGGAGCAGTGCTAATGCAGAGAGATAAAGTTGTTGCGTATGCTAGTCGACAACTGAAGCCGCATGAAAGGAATTATCCGACTCATGATCTGGAGTTAGCGGCGATTGTGTTTGCTTTGAAGATGTGGAGACATTACCTATTGGGAGTTCGATTTGAGTTGTTTACAGATCATAAGTCATTGAAGTATCTGTTCTCCCAAAAGGATTTGAATCTTCGACAGCAACGGTGGCTAGAGTTCCTAGCATCATATGATTTCGGTATAGCCTATACTCCGGGAAAAGGAAACGCAGTGGCTGATGCGTTAAGTCGAAGACATGCAGGTTTGGGAGCCATGTTTTCGGAGTGGAAGAGTCTCGAGTATTTGGCTGAGTTTGATTTCAGGCCTAGATGCGAGTTGGAACCTGAGATGTTGGCAAACTTATCAATAAGGCCTACTCTAGTGGAAAGAATTGGCGAGAGCCAAAAGAAAGATGATAAGCTTGTCAAGATTATCCGTGATTTGGAATCTGGATTGGAACCAGAGAAGGATAAGGGATTCGAGGTCGATCGAGAGGGTTGGCTTCGAAAGCAAGGACGATTGGTTGTTCCCGATATTGATGGATTGAGAGATGAAGTTCTGAGGGAAAGTCATCACTCGAGGTTGACAATTCATCCAGGTGGAAATAAGATGTATCGGGATATGAAGAGAGCTTACTACTGGAAAGGAATGAAGAAGGATGTTGGAAATTTTATTTCCAAGTGTATGAATTGCCAGTTGGTGAAAGCTGAGCAGAAGAAGCCCAGTGGATTACTTCAGCCATTAGAAGTTCCTACGTGGAAGTGGGAGCAAGTGTCGATGGATTTTATTGATGGTCTACCTAGAACCAGGACAGGGAATGAAGGGATTTGGGTCATTGTAGATCGTTTGACCAAGAGTGCAAGGTTCATTCCTGTTCGATCGACTAGGACTGCATCGAAGCTGGCTGAGTTGTATGTGAAGTGGATTGTTCGATTCCATGGTGTTCCGAAGAGTATAGTGAGCGATCGAGATCCATTGTTCACTAGTGAATTTTGGAAGAGCTTCCAGGAAGTTTTGGGAACCAAGTTGTGTTTGAGTACAGCTTATCACCCTCAAACGGATGGTCAGACTGAGAGAGTCAACCGAGTTTTGGAAGATCTTCTTAGAGCATGTGTTTTGGACTTCGGAGGATCATGGGAAGATCACCTTCATTTGGTGGAGTTTGCTTATAATAACAGTTATCAGTCGAGTATTGGTATGGCACCATATGAGGCATTATATGGAAGACCGTGTAACTCTCCGACATGTTGGATAGAAACTGGAGAAAAGCTGATACTTGGGCCAGAGATGATTCGACAGACTTCAGATTGTATAGAGATCATTCGGCAACGAATGAAGGCAGCCCAAGATCGTCAGAGAAGTTATGCGGATAATCGACGAAAGGATTTGGAATTCGACGTGGGCGATATGGTTTTTGTGAAGATTTCTCCGTTGAAGAATGTTATTAGATTCGGGAAGAAAGGGAAATTGACTCCGAGGTTCGTTGGGCCATTTCCGATTATCGAGCGAATTGGAAAGCTCGCTTATAGAGTGGAGTTACCGGAAAAGATGGCGGGTGTGCACAATGTTTTTCATGTATCTTATCTACGGAAGTATGTGCACGACCCAACTACAGTAGTTTCTGCTGATAGCTGTGAAGACTTAGAGGTTGATCCCGTGGTTACGAGACCTCGTAAGCCGCTTCGTATTGTTGAAACCGATACGAAACAGCTTAGGAGGAAGACGATTACGTTGCTCAAGGTACAATGGAGTGATGATGTTAACGACTGTACATGGGAGGAGGAAGAGAGGATGAAGGCAGCTCATCCCGGACTCTTCGAGGTATGGCCCTAAAGTGTCGTGACATCTCATGAATTTGTAGCTTGTTCTAAGTCTTAGAATTCTGCATGCTAGGCTAGAATTGGATGCATGGTTTGTTGATTGCTATGGATGGTAGGCATGCGGAAGAATTGTGATTGCTGTTGTTTGCTTGGAATTTCGGGGGCGAAATTCCTAAGGGGGAGAGAATGTAACGACCCGTATTTTACGTGTCGATAAATCGTAGAATTTGCAGGTCATTAGCGTTGTTTGTGTTGTTTCTAGCCTGAGTCGTTTAGAAGTTAACTCGAGTGAAGTGATGAGTCGTGACCGACTCATAAACATAGCCGAGTTAAGGCTTGAGTCGTAACCGACTCATGAGATGGACCGACCTAGTAGGAGTTAGCCTCATAAGATTTGTGACCGACTTAAGGATCTCCGGGTTAAGGATGAGTCGTGTACGAGTTACGACTCAGGGGGTTTGCTGAGTTAAGGAAGTGGCCGAGTCATAGGAGTTACGACTCAAGGAGTTTAGGCGACATAAGAATATGACCGACTCATAGTGACCGAGTTAAGTGTTGCCGAGCTAGCAAAGTTACCGGGATACCGACTTAAGGATAGACGACTTAGAGTATGACCGAGATAGGATGGACCGACCTAAGATAGTGACCGACTCAAGGGTTAGCGGCTTAAGGGGCTTAGGGCTTAGGTCGTGGATAGTTGAGTCGGTGGGGTCTTGAGTCGGTAAGGGCTTGGGTCGGCAGGGTGTTATCTCGTTAGGGGGTTAAGTCATTAAGAGGTTGGGGTAGATAGGTCGGTGACGACCTAAGTTAAGTCGGAGATGTTAGGTCGGCACTAGGCTAAGTCGTGGGGTTTGTGAAGGCGTTAGGTCGTATAGGAGTTAGGTCGCATGAGTCGTAGGGTCGGCCGTGTAGTTAGGTCGGCCATGGGATTAAGTCGGCAAGAGCTGAGTCGTACACGAGTTAGGTGGTTGAGTCGGCAGGGTTAGGTCGGCGCTGTTAGGTCGGCAGGGTTAGGTCGGCGGTGTTAGGTCGGCAGGGTTAGGTCGGCGGCGACTTAGGAACGGCCGAGATAAGGGGGAATTCAGCCTATAAATAGCGGGGTTTTTCTCACTTTTTGGCACCGGTTTTTGAAGCGACGAAGTGCTGCCATTTTGAAGACTCGACTACAACATTTCTTCATCTTCTTTTCTCCATTCCAATCTAATTCTAACATCCATCCAAGATTGAAGATCGAGATCGAAGATCCAAGTGCCCAAGTTGAAGATCTTCATCCGTTCGAGCTAGATTTCATCGATTGAAGTGAGATTTTGCCGGATCGAGCCTTGATCTCCGCTGTCCAGATCTGAAGCGTGTTTTTTTTTGAGTGTTTGGGTGATTTGGTGAGTGGTAGTTATCTCTCACGCGGATCCAAGGGAGTATATGGGATTGGTGGCTAGTTTATGTGTTTAAGATAGTGTTTTCTCGCATTTTCCTAAAGTCTGCATGTAGATCCATCATTTTTGAAGATGTTTATTTATGCAAGTTCATTTAATAAGTGTTAGAGACAAAACCCATGTTTTATATTTGATAGATCTATGCTAAAAACCTATGAATCATGCATGTTGGACTTTTACCCGTTTATTTACAAAATTTCCATTATTGTGGATATTGCTTGTTAGATCTTGTTTGAATGCTTGATTGTTTGTATTGATGATTGATTTAGATTGTTTCAAGTTAGCTAATGGTTGATTTGGAACAAGATGGTTCGAGATGATTCAAAAGCTAAGTGGAAAGACTCTTGAATGGTGGAAGCTGCCTGTAGCATATGAAGCGGATGTGGAAGCTCATATGGATGGATTCGAGGATGTGAGATCTTGCCATGATGCGAGAAGGCAAAGCATGATTGAGTTGGGACTTTGCTATGATATGATGAGGCAAGGCTTATGTTGAGATGGGACGGGTCATGATGACGTTCCAAGATGAGGGACTTTGCCATGATGTGATGAGGCAAGGCATATGTTGTGATGGGACGGGTCACAAAGACGTTCCAAGCACGGGTCATGACGACGTGCAAAGTTATAACTCGGTGATGCGGTCCGGGTTGGGGTGGATAATGGTTAGCTTGAGAGGCGCTTGAGCTAGTATGGAAGTAGTCGTCGAGGAGGATGACTAGGAGGCTAAGATCTCATCGTTGTTGAAGGTTCTAGCATACTCAAAGCAAGGGTACGTTGGAACGGGTCACGATGACGTTCCAGGCACGGGTCATGATGACGTGCTAGTACTCTGGGCTGATGCGTTCGGCTTAGGCACGGGTCACGATGACGTGCGGAGTTATGACTAGACCGGGGTTACCATTAGCTCTTGACAGGTGGTCATTCAACTAACGGTGAAATCAAGGCAATGATAACAGTGATAGCCAGAGTCATGGATGTTTGGTTGTATCATCATTCGGTCTCAAGAGCGGTGTTTTCTGGGTCCTTATCTGATCTTGGTTTAGGCCTTGGGGGTTTGTATTTGGAAAACATCGTCCTTGACTCGAGTGATTATTGCTTTACTTTAATTACTTGCTATGTTATGCTTGCTTCTCCTTAGTGTGTGTCTGGGGGCTATCACTGTAGAAAGAGGTGGAGTGGGATGGTTTGGTTCCTATTCCTTTTATCCCTTATGCTCTTTTGGTGTGTTTGATAGTTAATTTACTGCTCACTAAGACTTTGTCTGACTCAAGGTTTTATGTCTCCTCTTATTACCTTGGGCTGTTCATCCATGTTGGGATGAGCAGACAAGGTAGCAGGTGGCAGGTGCTGTTCTTAGAGTTCTCCGCTGATGATGACGAAGACGAGCAGGAGGCTATGCATATTATTTTTCTTATATGTACTGGGTATCCGCTGCTGTATTTGATTGAGTGTTATGTAGTGAGGTCTTGTTGTATGGATTTGTTGAGATGATTGTATAAAACTGCTATGTTGCTTATATGATGATGTTTTGTTCTATGGAGCTTCACTACATTATATTTCTCTATTGTATTTTATCCATGCGCTGTGAGTTGTACGATAGAGATCCTGCGATTTTATTTTACCCTGACTATCGTCCATGGCTGCCTTGCACACCTTTCAGCGCACTATTCCATTGTTTTGGTGCGGGAGTCATGGGCGGTCGTCACAAAAGGTGCAGCTGACGTGGATGATTGGTATATGTGAGTTGTTTTGGTTAATTTAAATTTAATTTCCGAATCGATTTACGATGATAATTTTTGCATACGACCTCGTTTTCACGCGAGATTTTTTTTGTTAGGATCGTAATTAAATTCCGGACTTGATGACGCTGGTTTGGGCGAATTCCGAGACGGGCGAATTTTTGGGTTTAAATCGAATTTAAATTCGATTTAAATTCAAAAGGTGAGTGTTTTAACTCACTCACAATTACTAGAAGCTTTTATGTTTGTTAAATAAATTTTAGAAATGAATAGAAATTTATTTATGAGCTTTTGGCATGTTATTTCACCCATATCTGTTGAATTGCATTTTTTTTGAATTTAGCTGCTAATTAAATTGATTGATTGCGTATTAATTGGCTGTTAGAAATTATTGTTTGCATAAGAACTGCTAGTTAACAGTTATGTCAATTATCACTGAAAATAAACTGTTAGATTTATAGTTGATAAATATAATTTGAATTAAACTGCCAATTATTACCTGTTGTATATTCCCAAACATATTTTGTTATTGGTTGATATTGCTTGATGTTTGTGACTGGATGATGGATGTGTTGTTGAATGGATGTTTTATTTGATATCATTAAACTGCAAGTTAGCATACATTTTACATTTCATTCGGGATTGTGGTTTGAAATGATAAAACCGCAAAGTTTTATTTTTTAAATTGCGGATTGAAATGATAAATATCCGTATCACTTGACCATAGGATAGAAAATTATATACAGGCACCGCGGTCTATATATCACTATTTTAATGTGATTTCTATGGTTTGGATTGAATACGGTTTATAAATCTTAAATTTATATTGTATAAATATTTTATTCCATATTTATACACCTATGAAGTTGAAATTTTGAAATTAAAAGGAATATAAATTTCTTTATTGAAATGGAAGAAATTTAGAAAATGGAGTTTGGTAAATTTATATCCTATGTTTAAATGTAAAGTTGGAAATTTTAAGATATGATATTTGTAATTGGATTTTCCCAAAATAAATAGAAATGGATATTCTAGTATAATTTGAAGTGGAAAAATTCTATATATATATATATATATATATATATATATATTTTACTAGAAATTGAAGTCTTATTAATTATGGATTTTATGTGAATGGTCAAGATTAATTAATAGAATATTGATTTTGAAAGGATAAAAATCCAACTTTAGTTGAAATATTAATGCTCAAAAATGGATATAAATATATATAAAATTGAAATGGTTTTGGGACTTGAAGTAATATTTTGGATTTTGGTTTAACTTTAAAAGAAGAAATATTTGGAAAGCCATGTAATTTATTTCTTTATAAAGCAACAGTAAAGTTAAACCTTTTTAATTCGCATACCGTTGAATATCCAAACCATTTAGTTTTGAAAATAATGGTTTTAAAATACTATGGATTTTCGAAGAATTATGTTGAAAGTTACAAACAAAATATTGGTTACATGGGATATTAAATAATAAAAAGTGACATAATTTTTGGAAAGGAAAATTTTATTTGGGAAACGATATCATTGATTTGGGCTTTTATAAAATAATATGAAAATAAATTGTTTGTGTTTTTAAAGAAGAAATGATATCGTAATATTATGGTTTTGAAAGGGATTATATTCTGGTTTTAAAGTATAAACTGTTTTTAAATAACCGCGGTGTTATAATAACGATTGGTTGGCAAAGAGACCGGGATCGGATATGGACATACTCTCTGTCGATACCGAAAACCACTTTGACTAACCGTGTACGCGGTGGAGATTCCAGAATGAAGTAGATGGTGGCGACGTTTCCTGTAAGGTAAATACGTGGACCCAACTCCCGTGAGTTGGCATAAGGTGGCTAAAACAGGAGCGATTCTCAGGCCAATGAGGTCATTCCTCTGATCGGACGCTCCTCTTCGATATTATACTTTGACTTGGATTTGATTCAGTGGCCACTTCTATATTTTGATTTTGGGGAGTAGTCCGAGGTGGGCGGTAACTGCGGCTACGCGTTTCCACCAGCCTGGATAGCAATTGGTATATCTACCCTGGCATTGCCTAGTTGTGCCGTGTCACCTACCCTAGCGAGCCTCCTACGAGTTTCTATTTGTGTCGTACCTATGGAGTATCCTCTGGTAGCTTCCCTATCAGGAGGTATTACGGTACTGTATAGACTATTGGCATTTTACGTGTTAAGGTGGAAAATGTAAAGCCTTAACGCTATTTAAAAGTAAGTTTATTTTACAATTAGACACTATTATAATAGCGCAATATACTACATAGTAAATAGTTTAACGGATCCTTAGGAGATGTAAATCCCGAGCATCTCTTGAGTTACTGTATTCATATTTATTTCTGTTTATTTAACTCACATAAGATTTTCTAGTCTGACTCGAGTGTTTTTGTCTTTTCAAATTCGCTCGGGTCAGTCCGAGCGTTTCAGGATAGCAGATTTTAGCATTGGAGGACGAAGACGAAGAATCAGTATTATTTTACATATAGTATTGCACCACTCTTTCTATTCCGCTGCATTGCTTGTATTGGTATGTGTAACTCTGATATTTATTGTAAAAGAAGAATCAAGCTTTTGTAAACTGTTTATGAAACTGTATATTTGTTATTATATTTTATCCTTCCGCTGTGAGATTCTATTTTCGTTTTATTTCTTCTCTATTTTTCTTATTTACCCCATAACAATCCGCCCTTGCGTATGCTTTGAATTGGGACAAGTGTCGGTTTAAAGTGTGCGAAAAGGCTGGACGTTACAGTTGGTATCAGAGCTTTGGTTTAGCGATAAAGCTTGGCTTTGTGGGGTTTGACTCTTTGTTAATAGGGTAGAAATATCCTATGGGAGTCGCTGAGTGTATATATATGAGAGAGCGTATTTGTTAGTATTAATAAAAAGATTTTTATATTGTGTTAATCTGTTCCGCTTTGTATTTATAAATTCTGGTTGATGCATGGGACGCTATGTCATCAATAGGGATTTCTAAACACTTAATATGACAGACCGACATAATATTTGTTTTAATATAGGTGAATGAAAGAATTTTGCCTATTATACTTTCTATATATAAAAATATTTTTATAAAGATATATATATATTTGGTTGCTATAGATTGGGTGTTAGAAGAAAAAAAATATTTTATAATAAATTGAAGCTAAGTTGAAATTATAATAAATCAAATGGGAGATTTTAGAACTTAAGTCCGGGATTTTGAAAATCTGCTTTCAAAAGATTTATGAAATATAATGATTTGGTTTATAAGTATTTTCTTATATAAGTATTTAGTATAATTTGGAAGAATTGTTTTAAAGAAGATTTTGGAGAGAATAAATTTTGTACTTTCCTCTCTGTCGCTGGAAAATAATTTCGGTGATGGCGGCCGCATCATCGACTTTCATTTTCGGGTTTCGAAGGGGAAAGGCTACTGTAGTGAATTCTACTACAGATTTATTTGAATTTTTCTAATTTTTTTTTTCTTTTATTGCTCTAACTATAATTAGAGATATTGAGTTGTAAGAACTTATTTATCTATTATTTGAAAATAAATTGAAATTTAACCCGGTACTTAATTCTAAATTTTTCCGTTAATTAATTGTTTAAAATTTGTTAGTGAAATAAAAGTTAAGTAATAAATGAATTGAAACCTCTAATTGAAATAAGAGAATAATTGCAAAGCTATAAAGATGAATTTGCATACATATGAGACAAAGAGTAATATGGATAAACATTAAATTTAATTAAAGAATGGAGATTAAACTTGTATAAGTTCAATTGCACTCCCTTTAACATAAATAACTTACCCATATATAAAAGTTGAAATGTTAAATGAGAAACTGGAATTGAATATTTTACAAGTAGTAATTTAGAAAAAAAAGGGGTATTCAATAAATTACTGTTATAATAAGAATTTAATGGTATAAACTTAGGTTGTAATTGAAATTTTACTACAAATAAAGTTAAGAATTATTAATAGATGATATGAACCTGAGTATATAACATGAAATTCAAAATAAGAATTTATTATATGATTATTCACTTAAGTATGTTTAATCTCCCCTATTTTAATATAATGGAAAGTAGGAAAATTTGAAATGACGGCAATTCATAGTTAATGGATAAATTAAAACGTCCACTTATAAGAACGAATGTTAGCAGATTAAGAATTTAAGGGAAATCTTACAAGTGAAGATATTCAAAATATTTGTGTTATTAATGAAAATTTATTTTATAGACTTAAGTAATAAAAGGAAACTTAAGTAATAAAAAGGAAATACAAATATAATGAATTTTGAGATAATTGAAAATTAAAACTTGTAAGAAATAAAGAAAGTCCTCCATAAATGAAGGAAGAAATCAAACCACTGAATTATGAAATAAATGTATAATAAGCTATTTTGGTGTTGATTGAATTGTTTGGTTGATGTATGTTTGTTGGGTAAGGAATTGTGGAGTTGTTGGATGAACAAATAATCTATCTTTGTTCCATCCAAGACTTTTGAGTAACGGATGCACTTGATAGTTATTTTTCATTTCGTACAATTTCAGAATTTGAACCCGAACAACTAATTGTTTGTTTGATTGAATGATTATTTGTTTTTGATGTGTGCTGTTTGTTAAAAAATTTTTTTATGGTTGTTGCATTTGATTGGATATGAATGATTGAATCCACCTAAACATTTCACTGTAAAATAAATATTTAACCTTTTAGATTTTATAAGTGAATACAGGTGATGGAAGCCACTGCTACTGTTTTGGTTCCATAAAAATATAAGCGTTTTGCCCGACAAATAGGTACGTTTTCGGATTACGTTTAAAGCGCTTTTTATATATTTTCCCGAGTTGGGATATTTTATTTTGGATATATGTGTAATATATTTGTATATTTGGATATTATATTTTCTCCAGAGTCCCTCCGTACAAAGGAGACTCTGCCAAATTTTTTTCGAAAATTTTGGGACTTAGAATTTTGTGAGATTATTTTTCCAACTTTAATTATTCAAGCATTAAAGGAAATTAATCCAGTAAAATATTGTTTATGAGTAATATCTGAAATAAGTATACTGTTTTATTCTTCCTCCTCCCTTCTTTTCATTTTCGGGGACGAAAAGTTTTGAGTGGGGGAGATTGTAACGACCCGTTAAATTAGATAATATTGAATAAATTTAATTTATATGTTTTCTAATCTAATCCAGAATAAAATAGAAGCCTTAGGATTTTTTAAAGAAATGGAATGTGAGGGTTAGATAGTAACTGTAATTAAAGTTAAATAACTTAAATGTTATATGACATAGATTGAAATAACTGGAGTTTGTGATTGAGATTATAAGTCATAATTTGTTGATTTTAAACGGTATTAATGAAACTATAACTGAATTGGATTGCATAGACATAAATATTAGGAAAAAATGTATTAGGTGGACTAAAATTTTTAAAGTTCATAAGTTGTGTAATCCAATTTAGTAGAAACTCTAAATTATAAACGAAGATGTAAATAGACGCTAAAATTTAACTATGTAAATGGTGACAGAAGACCTAGTTATAAGAAATGGGAATATAACCTAACTTGAGTTAAGTAGAAGAAGGATTTGATTTAATATGAAAATTATTGTTCTAAGTATTGAATAAAATTGGGAATCAAATTTTATTTAATGATAATAACGTTAGTATTGGTTAATAAATAGATTTCAATGCAGTAACCAAATGAATGGAATAAGATGAGTATATATTGCATAGAAATGAAATGTAAATTGTCACATTTGGTTGGAGCTAATTTTTAGAAGCATATAAATGTTGAATCAGTAAATATTAAATTCCATTTAATATAAGAATTCAAAGGTGGAAGATTTACATTTGGATTGGAAAATGGATAGTTATTAATTAAAAGTGACCATTGAATAAATTTATGCAAACGTGATATAATGTAAATAGATGGGGATCAACTTTTATTTATGTGGTTAAGGGAATTTAATTTCTATAGTATGATAATCGAAATTAATGGAAGTTGGAATAGCTAATTTATATGTTAGTTGAAATTTAGCTAGAATATGTAGATATTGAATGATAGTAAAAATTTAATGGATATAAAAGTTTCAATTATACATTGAAATTCATACTCGCCATAAAAGGTTAATTGAGACCAAAGAAGTAGTATAGGAATCTAACCTTCTTTATTAATTTGGATTTATTGCAATAGTTAATTTCATAAAATAAAGGTAAAGCTAATTCAAATTTAACTGGACCACTGTTGGTATAACTTTAGAAGCAAGATTTATTTATGATTTGAGTATTTAATTCAACAAGTGGTATTTACGACAAATAAAATAGAATTGAACGTAAAATATTACGTTATTAAATTGAAATGGAATTTGTAAACATTGAGTGAAATCTTAAACTAATGTTAGTATTCATCGTATTTACAACAATAACTTTGAATAATAGAAAGGAAGTGAATATAATATATTAATCAAATTTATAGTGTTGAATTCAATTGGATTGAAATTAATAAATAGTTAAGAAAAATAAGGGTTATTAATAATTTGGAATTTAATTATGGTAAAAAGGTTAATTGCAATCTAAAGATGAGTTGGAATGGAAATCAAGTATTTATTTAATTTGATTTAAGAGGTGAGTATAAATGTATAAGATTTAATAATTGGGTTTAGAATAAAATTTATAATCTCTAAATAATAAGGAAGTGCAGATATTTAGCTGCAAATTTATATACTGATAGATTTTAATTCACATCCAAGCTTGGTAAATAATTTAGAATTGATTGAAGTATATAAATAATGAAATGGGGCCTATATTAGAAGTTGAAATATAAAAATTGGATTTTTAATTTATTTGATTTATTTAATAAATATTAAAATGGTCATTTTTGTCACGGACTCGGATTTCGACGAAACCAGTTTCAGCGGATCCGTATCGGTGAATTGTTATAGGGTTTCAAGTTTCGTATCGATCGGACTTGTCGTTTGATCGTACGGACGCGAAACGCCTTGAAATCAATTTTATTAAAAATCAATTTGAAATCAATTTGGAAATCTTGTTTTCAGCATAACTTCTTCATACGATCGAATTTGGTCGTGAAACTTTTTCCATCGCATTCAGAATATTTTAAAACACCTATTTGGATATATAGTTT
Organism: Allium cepa; assembly: GCA_030765085.1. Classification (NCBI taxonomy): domain Eukaryota; kingdom Viridiplantae; phylum Streptophyta; class Magnoliopsida; order Asparagales; family Amaryllidaceae; genus Allium; species Allium cepa. Next base: position 598,215,495 of record CM060928.1, read on the forward strand.
TAACAGATTCGGTTCCGGGGTCAGAACGGGCTTTTTGGGCCAACTACCGTTTAGCACGTTCGTTATCCGTACCCACCTAGCCTTCTTCTATTTGTCTATATATATGCGATCATAAACCCTAGCCTCCTTTCTTCTGTCAATTGAATATACGTATAATTTCTTCATCCCTTTCTTCTCTCCAATGGTTGAAAAACCTAGATCTAACCACAGTTCAAAAATCAAAAGTCAAAACTCAAAAATTTCAGAAAATTCTCAAAAAAATATATGTCGATGTTCTCAACATACGTAATCCAGCAATGCAATTCGTTTTTCAATTGGAGCTGTCGTTTGCTCAGAATAAATTCAAACAGCCCGTGGCCCTCCATCATCATCGTCGCAAACTTCATCGGATCGAGAAACGATTTCTAGGTATTGGAGAGGGAACTGAGGGGATCGCATCTATGTTGTTTGTTTCGAGTTTCAACGGTTGGATGTGGCGTATTATTGGGACTAGGGTTTAGATGGGCGGCGGCGGCTGGAGGTTCTGGGCAACCGGATTGGTATGGGGGGGGGGGGGGGGGGCGGCTCTTCAAGGCGAGTTGGATGGTGATGGTCGGCCGAGGGTTGGTGGCTGGTGGCACGAGCAGTGGGCGGTCATAGGAGTGGTCAACGGTCTTCGTTCGTTGGTGTAAAATCTGTAGCGCGTGAGCTCCTCTGATTTCGTGCCTCTGGAGAATGCGTGAGAAAGGTGCAGCTGACGTGGATGATTGGTATATGTGAGTTGTTTTGGTTAATTTAAATTTAATTTCCGAATCGATTTACGATGATAATTTTTGCATACGACCTCGTTTTCACGCGAGATTTTTTTTGTTAGGATCGTAATTAAATTCCGGACTTGATGACGCTGGTTTGGGCGAATTCCGAGACGGGCGAATTTTTGGGTTTAAATCGAATTTAAATTCGATTTAAATTCAAAAGGTGAGTGTTTTAACTCACTCACAATTACTAGAAGCTTTTATGTTTGTTAAATAAATTTTAGAAATGAATAGAAATTTATTTATGAGCTTTTGGCATGTTATTTCACCCATATCTGTTGAATTGCATTTTTTTTGAATTTAGCTGCTAATTAAATTGATTGATTGCGTATTAATTGGCTGTTAGAAATTATTGTTTGCATAAGAACTGCTAGTTAACAGTTATGTCAATTATCACTGAAAATAAACTGTTAGATTTATAGTTGATAAATATAATTTGAATTAAACTGCCAATTATTACCTGTTGTATATTCCCAAACATATTTTGTTATTGGTTGATATTGCTTGATGTTTGTGACTGGATGATGGATGTGTTATTGAATGGATGTTTTATTTGATATCATTAAACTGCAAGTTAGCATACATTTTACATTTTATTCGGGATTGTGGTTTGAAATGATAAAATCGTAAAGTTTTATTTTTTAAATTGCGGATTGAAATGATAAATATCCGTATCACTTGACCATAGGATAGAAAATTATATACAGGCACCGCGGTCTATATATCACTATTTTAATGTGATTTCTATGGTTTGGATTGAATACGGTTTATAAATCTTAAATTTATATTGTATAAATATTTTATTCCATATTTATACACCTATGAAGTTGAAATTTTGAAATTAAAAGGAATATAAATTTCTTTATTGAAATGGAAGAAATTTAGAAAATGGAGTTTGGTAAATTTATATCGTATGTTTAAATGTAAAGTTGGAAATTTTAAGATATGATATTTGTAATTGGATTTTCCCAAAATAAATAGAAATGGATATTCTAGTATAATTTGAAGTGGAAAAATTCTATATATATATATATATATTACTAGAAATTGAAGTCTTATTAATTATGGATTTTATGTGAATGGTCAAGATTAATTAATAGAATATTGATTTTGAAAGGATAAAAATCCAACTTTAGTTGAAATATTAATGCTCAAAAATGGATATAAATATATATAAAATTGAAATGGTTTTGGGACTTGAAGTAATATTTTGGATTTTGGTTTAACTTTAAAAGAAGAAATATTTGGAAAGCCATGTAATTTATTTCTTTATAAAGCAACAGTAAAGTTAAACCTTTTTAATTCGCATACCGTTGAATATCCAAACCATTTAGTTTTGAAAATAATGGTTTTAAAATACTATGGATTTTCGAAGAATTATGTTGAAAGTTACAAACAAAATATTGGTTACATGGGATATTAAATAATAAAAAGTGACATAATTTTTGGAAAGGAAAATTTTATTTGGGAAACGATATCATTGATTTGGGCTTTTATAAAATAATATGAAAATAAATTGTTTGTGTTTTTAAAGAAGAAATGATATCGTAATATTATGGTTTTGAAAGGGATTATATTCTGGTTTTAAAGTATAAACTGTTTTTAAATAACCGCGGTGTTATAATAACGATTGGTTGGCAAAGAGACCGGGATCGGATATGGACATACTCTCTGTCGATACCGAAAACCACTTTGACTAACCGTGTACGCGGTGGAGATTCCAGAATGAAGTAGGTGGCGGCGACGTTTCCTGTAAGGTAAATACGTGGACCCAACTCCCGTGAGTTGGCATAAGGTGGCTAAAACAGGAGCGATTCTCAGGCCAATGAGGTCATTCCTCTGATCGGACGCTCCTCTTCGATATTATACTTTGACTTGGATTTGATTCAGTGGCCACTTTTATATTTTGATTTTGGGGAGTAGTCCGAGGTGGGCGGTAACTGCGGCTACGCGTTTCCACCAGCCTGGATAGCAATTGTATATCTACCCTGGCATTGCCTAGTCGTGCCGTGTCACCAACCCTAGCGAGCCTCCTACGAGTTTCTATTTGTGTCGTACCTATGGAGTATCCTCTGGCAGCTTCCCGATCAGGAGGTATTACGGTACTGTATAGACTATTGGCATTTTACGTGTTAAGGTGGAAAATGTAAAGTCTTAACGCTATTTAAAAGTAAGTTTATTTTACAATTAGACACTATTATAATAGCGCAATATACTACATAGTAAATAGTTTAACGGATCCTTAGGAGATGTAAATCCTGAGCATCTCTTGAGTTACTGTATTCATATTTATTTCTGTTTATTTAACTCACATAAGATTTTCTAGTCTGACTCGAGTGTTTTTGTCTTTTCAAATTCGCTCGGGTCAGTCCGAGCGTTTCAGGATAGCAGATTTTAGCATTGGAGGACGAAGACGAAGAATCAGTATTATTTTACATATAGTATTGCACCACACTCTTTCTATTCCGCTGCATTGCTTGTATTGGTATGTGTAACTCTGATATTTATTGTAAAAGAAGAATCAAGCTTTTGTAAACTGTTTATGAAACTGTATATTTGTTATTATATTTTATCCTTCCGCTGTGAGATTCTATTTTCGTTTTATTTCTTCTCTATTTTTCTTATTTACCCCATAACAATCCACCCTTGCGTATGCTTTGAATTGGGACAAGTGTCGGTTTAAAGTGTGCGAAAAGGCTGGACGTTACACCCACGATCAATGAAAATCACGAAAACTGGTGAAACACAAATTCTAAAAATCATCTCAAGAAATCCAGAAATCACAAAAAGAAGGGAAGGCCTATCACAAACGGGAGCATAAAGCCCACCAACACGTGTATCACAAACGGAACGCTAATTCCATGGTTGCTAACCATCACAAATTGAGCCGAAGCTCCATAAACGGCCCTAAGACCATGGGTTGCTACCCCACCAATTTGAGTCGAAACTCCACAAAACGGGGTTTAGTCTCCCTCGCGGACAAAGAGACATCGCACATTGCTAGTCTAAATCACGAAGATGTTCGTCATGATCAACGAGAAGTGTCAATTACACTAAGCTAGTAAATATATGAGTTTAGCTTCATGTCCCATAACCACTTGCTTAACTTAAATATTTACGAACAAACTGTAGATCTCCACCAGTAAATTGTCACAAAAGATTCAATCGAACAAGTCCAAGAATTAACCAACGAAGTAAATGCAAGCGTTTCATACCACTCGTTTTACTAAGCCGTTTAATTAGATTTCTCATACGAGTGAGGTAAATGTTTGTATATACTAATAGATTGGAAATCGGTTTGAGAAAACGAGCTTTGTAATAAAATAGTGTTGAAATCATTTGAAGAAAGAGTTTTGATATTTACTACTAGTATAGAAACCTTTATATTTTTAAAGTGACAAATCACAAAGAAGATTGTAGGAATAATCAATCACTAAAATTCACATACGAAGATGTGAATAAAAATCCAACGAAACCGATAAAGAATCCATCGAAAAGGGTATTCAAAAATCCCTAAAAAGAAGTCATCAAAGTCATAATAATGATAACAACAAATAGGAAACAACACGAATCCATTAAAGTTGGAAATTCAAGCAACTAGGCGAAATAGGAAAAATTGCATCAGGTCGGTCGGCTGGCTACAAGCTCGGTCGACCGGACCAGAAGAACAGAAATGTTCGGGGTAGCAGGTCGGTCGGCCGAACCCTGTAGTCGGTCGACCGGACCATAAACAGAGAAGTGCTTATGCACTTGGAAGTAGGTCGGTCGGCCGGCAGTAGGGCTCGGTCGACCGGACTGTTGCCAGTCTCTTCTCAGCCCATCCAAATGAGGTCCAACCTCGACCAAATTGCATTCGCTCGAGCAACGGCGCTAAGGGTTTATGCCAATCGACTACCCGGCCCTATAAGCTCTTCGATGCATAACCAAAACACATTCAAACATCAAAATTAGGATTTTTAAATATTTGAACCCAAAACACTAAAAATTGGAATATTCACCAATTCAATTCAAACCAAAAGCAATTGCACAAGAATAAGTGTTAGGAATTCATACCTAACAAAGATAAATATAAGCATAGATGTGAGATAAAAATCTCACCTTTGAACCCAAACGATTGAAGAAGAAGCTTGAAAGCAAAAGAGAATCAACCACTCTTCAAATCCAACTCAAGAAGCTTGATTCTAAGCTTTAAAAGAAGAACATTCCCAAAGTTAGGTTTAGGAATTTCTGCATTTGATAAGAGAATGAGTTGGAGAAGAAGAAGAGAAGCTTACCAATGGGTTCTTCTATTAGTTTGGAGCTAGAGTTTGATTTGCAAAAGAAAACTAGGGTTTTGGAGTTTTAATTTCCCATCTCTCCCACCATTGATGCTTTAGAACTGAAAAGAGGAGAAAGTGAGGGTGAATGGGGAGGAGTGGCTCAGATTTGAGTATAAGTTAAATATAGGGCTGAACCCAAACCCAAACCCAAAGTGACAAAGTAGCAAAAATCAATTTTCTCCAAACATATCGAAGCTTATACTCAAAAAGGTCGCAAACGGTATTTTAAACTCAATGGGAGTGGTCCCGAGTCCTAATTCGACCGTATGCAAAAAGTAGCTTTTCGGACTGAATTCCGAGTATCGACAAAATATTTAAATAAATATTTAAATATAAAAAACGATAAATATGCGGGTTGTTACAAACACCCCTACTTAAAGAAATTGCGTCCTCGCAATATTTAAGAAGAGAATATAAAGGAACAACCATAAAAGCATATTCAACACAAAAGAAATTTGAAATAAAAGGTTCACCTCAAAGAGCACGAGAAAGTAAGTCCGGATGTGTTCGCTCGATGAACTCTCTAGACTCCCAAGAACAATCCTTAGGATTTGAAGACCATTGAACTTTCACAAGCGAGACGTCTTTATTTCGAAGGCGTTTGACCTCCGAAGCAACAATTCGAATAGGATGCTGCTCATAAGTTAAATTAGGCGAAACTTCAATGTCTTCCACAACACCGGGCTCAAGAATAGAATCGGAATCTCGAAGACACTTCCGAAGTTGAGAAACGTGAAACACGTCATGGATAGCAGAAAATTGAGCCGGTGATAAAAGGAGATAAGCCATGGAACCAATACGTTCAGCGATAGGATATGGTCCAATGTATCGAGTCGCTAACTTTCCCGATCGACTGAAACGTACAACACCCTTCATAGGTGAAACACGAATGAACACAAGATCTCCCACAGAAAATTCTAACTTCCTTCTCCGGTTATCGGCATAGGATTTTTGTCTACTCTGGGCTTCTTTCATCCTATGACGAATAAGTTCAATTTTCTATGTGGAATCATGAATAAAGTCTGGACCTAAAATCAGCTTCTCACCGGCCTCAAGCCAATAAGAAGGAGATCGGCATGGCCTTCCATAGAGTGCCTCGAAAGGTGCCATATGTAACAACCGTGGTATTTTCAACCATTCGCATCCATTATAAGTGTATAGGTAGACACTCATGCCGGAATTAAATTGCTCAAAATACCGCGTTGTAAATAAAAATTTGGCAAATCTCAGAATATACAGTAAATAAAAATCATAGAATCACAGACACAGAGTAATAATAGTGCAGCGGAAGCAAAAGAAATAGTAGTTCATGAAGCTACTATATAAAAATATCAGAGTTACATAAAATACAACAGAGGAAATAAGGTACAAAAGAAGTCTCACTTCGTAGAAGTCAACTAATACAAGCGCTGAAAGGAACAACAGGTTTCAAAAGATAAACATGACAAGTAGATAATCTCCAGCGATTCCAATCTCCAGAAAGTGGAAATCCAAATCTGTGAATAACTCAGGCTGACCCGAGCGTAAATAAAAATACAAACACTCGAGTCAGGACATACATACTTATACAATGTAAACCAACTCAAGTGAACTGTAGTAAAGGTACAAGTAACTTAGAAGATGCTTGGGACCGCCCATCCTCTAAGGATTCGTTAAACTATTTACTATGTAGTATATTGCGCTATATACAGTAGTGTCCAATCAGTAAAGTATAATCATATAGAAAATAGCGTTAAGGGGATGGTGAACCTTAACGCGGTCGGATCTTTAAAACCAAAATCGTAGTGGGCTCGATATAAGGATATGACACGGCACGCGAGGCAATGCCAGGGTGGATACACCGTTTGCACTCCCGGACCGGTGGTGACGGCAAGCCAGCAGCTTCCGCCCACCTCGAACAATACCCCCGAATCAAAGTGGCGCCACCGAATCGAATCACAAGAGTAATAGAATAGTTTCCGAAGGAGCATGCTCGATTAAAGGGTGCGACCCTTTGTGTAGCCCGGTATAGCTCCTGTTTTAGTCATATATGCCAACTCACAGGAGTTGGGTCCACGTAACATACCTCGAGAACGTCGCCACCATCCTACTTCATTCTGGAATCTCCACCGCGTACACAGTTGTTAAAGTGGTTTTCGGTATTGTCCGGCTATAAGACAATATCCGATCCCGGTCTCTTTAACAACCAATCGTTATTATAACCCATGGATATTTATTTCAAATAATTTATACTTTCAAGACCAAAATATCATACTCATTTCAAAACAATATCACAATTGTATCATTTCCATTTCAAAAATAATTCAATATTATATCATTCAAATAAAACCCAAATTTTCAAATCATTGAATATTTCTTTAAATTTATTAAACTTGAAATATTAATTTAAATTATAATAGCATTTTGGAAATGTTACCTTAAGGAATCATAGCATTTTTGGAATGTACTACTTTCCACTTTACATTGTATATAATCAAAGTATTGATAAGCTTAAAATTTTAACATGTCAATTTATCATAGCCTTATAGTTAAATAAACTTTCTTACTGAAATATACAATTTAAACCGAAATTCTTATGTTAAGTTAAAAGCACCTTATTAACTTACATTATTATTACAATAAAGAAACTTTATTATTTTAATCATTTAAAGTATGCCATTCACATAAATTAAAACTTGCTTATCAAATGTACGTTATCAACTTACATTTTATTATTACAGTAAGTAACATTTATCATTTTAATCAATTTAAAATACACCATTACATTGATTAAAATCTACGTGTCCAATGTACGTTTTAACTTACATTTATTATAATAAAGAGCATTTATCATTTTTCAATATTACACTAATTAAAACTTATATTATCAAATGTACGTTTTAAATTTACATTCCTATTACAGTAATGAGCATTTATTAATTTAATCAATACCATACTACTTAAAACTTTACATGTTTCTTTCCTTAATTAAAACTTGCACTATTTCTTTCATTAATTAGGAATTTACATGTTTCTTTCATTAATTAAAAACTCATACGTTTCTTTCATTAATTAAAACTTACCCTTTTCTTTCATTAATTAAAACTTATACGTTTCTTTCATTAATTAAAACTTACCCTTTTCTTTCATTAATTAAAACTTATACGTTTCTTTCATTAATTAAAACTTACCCTTTTCTTTCATTAATTAAAACTTGCACTATTTCTTGCATTAATTAAAAACTTACCAATTTCTTTCATTAATTAAAACTTACACCTTTCACATGTGTGTTTAACTTACATTTTTCCATTTCAAAGTCATAGTTATTACCTTACAAAACATAACATTTTACAAAAGAATATTTTATCATAGTCAAACAATCAAATTCTTTACAAATTTTATTCCTTTAGACATCAATTCCACCATGATTCCAAAACTTATTACAAGATGTCACATATAAGTGTATTTCATTTTATTTATTCAAAAATACATTGTTTATTTTACAAAATATGTCCATCGTGGGAAACAACCTTTATTACAATTACTAGGCTAGACTTAAGATTCCAAATTTAATCAAACTTAATTATTAAGTTATTTATCATAAATAAGACTCTTTAAATTCCATTCAAAACCAATTAACTTATAAAAAATTTAACTTATATAAAAACAATATTTCTTTACACTTTAAAGCATTAAATCAAATTAAGTTAAAATTTTCATATATTTATAATTCAAAATACTTAATAATTTTCTGAAATATTTAAAGTACTTACTAAATTTTTAGGAAAATATCATTTAAAAATATAACCATGGGCCTGTATGATATTTTCTAACCTAGGTCAAATGATACGGATAATATGTCATTTCAATCCATGATTTAAGAAGAAAAATCCGGGTTCTATCATTTCAAACCCGCAATCCCAAGTAAAATAAATACAATAAAATCACTCGAGCCTATCATTTCAGCCCATAGTGATAGGGAACTTGCAGTGTGATAAACAGGAAATAAATAACAGTATAACAAATAAAATCATAACAGATGATGTAACAGGGATATAGCAATATTTAACCTCATATAGATTTATCACAGGCATATATGAACATAATAACATAACATATTAATTTATACAATTCACATGTCATCGTTTCACAAATTAAAAGTACGTATGTCTAGAGAGATAAAACTCACCTTTTTAAAGCTAGAAATCAAATTCAACACACAAATCTAAACTCTGCAAAGCACGACAAGGCACGACAAAGCACGACTATACTTGAGTGATGGAGAGTCAAGATCCAATCTTGTACATAAACAAATACACAAATTATAAGGATATAATTCAACACAAGATTGTAAAACAAAAAAATAAATAAAATGAAAAGAATATGGATCAAATGGCATAACCTTGACCTTAAACATCATGGGTCTTGGCCATGATAGTTTTGGTGGCATGCGAGACCGGTTATGGAGGTGGTGGAGAGAGGATGAGGTCGGAATTATGGTGAAGAGGTGAACAAGGTGGTGGCTGAACTAGCATGAAGAAAACAAAAGGAAAACAAAATGAAAAAGAGGAGAAAGAGAAGGAAGAAGAAGAGGAGGCCATTACTTAAACAAAATAGAAAACAAAAGAAAGAAAAAAAAAAAAAGGGAAGAGAGAAGGAGGAGAAGCCATGGAATTTTTTTTCTCAAAATAGAAATGAACGTGAGAATGAGATGTAGGAAAGCTTTGTACGTGAATTGCAAATATGATATGGCGGCTAGGGTTATGAAGATAAATGGCCAAAAGAATGGCAAGAATTAAAAAGGCTAGTAAATGAGGGGATTTATTCCCTATTTAATCAAATAGCTTAATGGATTTAATTAAATTTCCTTTTTTTTTTTAGCCGTGAATAAGAATGAAGAGATATGGAAATGAGATGTTTCTCATGGCTAATAGATGGAGTTATGCACGGCTAGAGATGTGGGAAGTAATTTGCTAAGGTTTGAAATAAAGAGGGTAGGAAAAAAAAAGGCAAGAAATTAAAAAGGCACAAATTAAGGAGGAAGAATCTTGTGAAATTTTTCCTTTGTTTGCATGCAATGAAAATGCAATAAATGTACAAAACAGGTAACCTATATCTCTTGAAATTCCTAAGCTATTATTCAAAGAAAAAATCAATCAAAGAACAAATGAATATATTCAAAGTTTATACAAATAAAATAGAAAATAAAAATTAGAGAAACAAACATAGGGAAATAAAATATAGAAAGTCATTGTGTGCAAACACTGTATTTTTATCTAAATTAAAAGTATAAGTTTAAATTCAAAAAAAAATCCATATTAACATTGGTTTAGATACTAATACATTAATAACTTCCAATTCATTCAAATTTCAGTTTACATAGTAATTAATTTCATTCTCTTACCATAAATCTATTTGTTATGAAATTGAATTCACATTTAATTAAATTTCCAATAATTGCCTTGCTTCAATTCTTTTCTTCTAATAAATATATTATCACTCTATAAACCTAGCTATTATTTTTTTATCATTCATTACATAAATATATATTCAAATTTTCATCTTTCTATTATAATAACTGTTATTTTCAATTATATTGAGTTTGCTAAATATATACGTTTATTATAATTAAAACCTCAATCCATTTATCCAACTTGGTTTCATTCCTTTATTTCATCTTATGGATAAAATATACATTTCATAAAATATACATCCTCATTTATGTCATTACATTCACACTTTACAATTACTGTCCTATCTCATATAAATGAAAATTTACTTACATTTAAGTGTAATTGATTTTATACTTTAAATTTAGCAGCCTAAATAAATGTAACTTGCAATAAATGTTATCCTTATCTTTATATTACACTCAAGTTTATCATGTCCACTAATTATCATAATTGCTTACATAATGTTTAATTCATTCAATTACCATAAATTATACACTAATTCATTTACCCACACAACTTACATTTATTTACTTATATCCATTTTACACCTAAATGTAACATCTACAACTAGATTAATAGACCCATTAAATAGTAACTTACAACCGTTACTATAACTTTTAATCACACCTTTGAATTCACTGTTCACAAACATACGTTACCATTCTTATATACCAAATCTTTATTCAATGGTCATTTTTCATACTAAATCATTTATAAATTTTAATGTTTGCATTTTTTTTTCTTACATAAATTTATAGCCATGTATAACAATTTACATTACTTCAATAAACTGTAATTTCATTTCAATTTTTATTAATTAGTTTTTTTTTTTAAGTACAAACTTACATCTCATTTTGGCATTCATTTCATTATTAAATTACAAATTTTTTTTTCCAAAATATTTATCAAAATCTTATTAAATTGACAGCTTTAATTATTGAAAATTTACGGGTCGTTACACTCTCCTCCACTCAAAACTTTTCGTCCCCGAAAAGGAAGAGGTGGGAGAATAGAACAACCTAACAGAAAAAGATTAGACAGCAAAGAAGATAATAAAATTTAAATCCATGGAAACTTCAACTTAAATTAATAATTGATTTCATTCATTTGGTTTCACTTAAGTTAAATAAATCTTAACTATTTCAAATTTTATTTTCTTAAATTAACAATTTTCCAAAGTCATGAATTTGAAAATCATTTATTATACTCATAATTTATTCAATAAATTTAATTCTTCTTTATTCCATAATTATTATTAAATTTATTCCACTTAATATATCTAATCATATATATTAAGTTTATTGACACTTATTATATCTGCTCCAATTTATTTATAAATTCCTTTATCACCATTATATTGTAAATTATTCAATTAACTTTTATTCTGTTTACCCCTATTAATCTTTTATAACTAAAATTTAAGTGTATAACATTTATTATAACTACTTAAATTTTATTTATAAAAATCCTTTTATATTGTATTTTATCCAATTACATATTCACTTCTGAATAATTTTAGGTACGTTATATTACAATGTAATTGAGTATTATACAAACAAACCTTCTAATTCAATTATTCAAGCTTAAGTATTTATTCAAAATTTTGATCATTTAAAATTTTAAATCATCCTTTAAGATAAAATTCAAGAATTCATTTTCCGATTAACTTCAAACAAATTTTTTTTTTAGAGGTAAATAACTAAATATATACATACACAATATATATATATATATATAAAATAAAATTTACATCATATATTAATATATAGTATAAGTCAAGTCATATTTTAGAAATCCAAATCAATTTAATTCTCCAAAGCAAGACTGTAGCAAAACTACAGAATGGTCTCTTCACTTCGAAACTCGAAAATGAATGTTGATGATGCTGCAGTCATCACCGAAACTATTCTCCAGCGACAAAGAGAAGAGCACTGATTTAAAAACTTTAAAATTCTTTGAAAACAAATTCTATTCAAAATACTTTAAATAATATAACCCTTTTAAAACTTTTAAACCAAAGTTCGAGATCATCGGAAAATAAATTCTCAGATTTCTTTTCTAAATTCATTTAAGTTCCCAAATCAATTTATAAACAATTATTTATAAATTCATTTATAGAACAATAAATGATAAATCAAGTATTATCATTTCAAATTATCAATTTGAATCATTTTATTAAGTTCCATAGATATATATATATCAAAATTTTATTTCATTAACCAAATTTTAAAATAATATTGTGTCAGTTTGTTCTATCAAAGTGTTTTAGAAATCCTATCGATAGCGTTGATCAGACGAATCGATCGGAAACCCAAATCAACATCAACAACTCAAACAACACAATATATAAAAAAAATATAGATTGACAAATACAATTCAAAATGTTTGAAAATATGTTGGAAACAAAAGACAAGATGATTAAATATAGAGTAGGGAGGTGGATTAGCTAATATAAATCACGGGCAACCTTAATCGGGTCAACCGTGACTTAAAGTATAAGGTCGAAGTGGATTTTCTGGGGTAAATCTACATTCAACCTCATAAGATAGAGTTTTGGATAATAGGAGATACTAGCATCTAAACTGAGGATATAAAATCTTTGGTGAATCGATGCTGTTGTAAAGGAGTTTCACCCCTTTTACAAGAAAATTTTTGAGATTGGCGAGACCGCCAATTCACTATAAAGATCATTCGAAGTGGAGTTATGGGATACTCCAGAATCAAATGAAGATGAATAGCGGGGAATAAGAATGGATTTTGGAACCATAGGGAACGTTCCAAAATTCAAAGGAATCGAGTCAAAAGAATGAGATTCAACTCGAATGAAAGTGATTCTGTAAATACATCTACTCCATATGCTGAGTTTTGCCTAGAGCTACCAAAGCTCTGATACCAACTGTAACAACCGTGGTATTTTCAACCATTCGCATCCATTATAAGTGTATAGGTAGACACTCATGCCAGAATTAAATTGCTCAAAATACCGCGTTGTAAATAAAATTTGGCAAATCTCAGAATATACAGTAAATAAAAATCATAGAATCACAGACACAGAGTAATAATAGTGCAGCGGAAGCAAAAGAAATAGTAGTTCATGAAGCTACTATATAAAAATATCAGAGTTACATAAAATACAACAGAGGAAATAAGGTACAAAAGAAGTCTCACTTCGTAGAAGTCAACTAATACAAGCGCTGAAAGGAACAACAGGTTTCAAAAGATAAACATGACAAGTAGATAATCTCCAGCGATTCCAATCTCCAGAAAGTGGAAATCCAAATCTGTGAATAACTCAGGCTGACCCGAGCGTAAATAAAAATACAAACACTCGAGTCAGGACATACATACTTATACAATGTAAACCAACTCAAGTGAACTGTAGTAAAGGTACAAGTAACTTAGAAGATGCTTGGGACCGCCCATCCTCTAAGGATCCGTTAAACTATTTACTATGTAGTATATTGCGCTATATACAGTAGTGTCCAATCAGTAAAGTATAATCATATAGAAAATAGCGTTAAGGGGATGGTGAACCTTAACGCGGTCGGATCTTTAAAACCAAAATCGTAGTGGGCTCGATATAAGGATATGACACGGCACGCGAGGCAATGCCAGGGTGGATACACCGTTTGCACTCCCGGACCGGTGGTGACGGCAAGCCAGCAGCTTCCGCCCACCTCGAACAATACCCCCGAATCAAAGTGGCGCCACCGAATCGAATCACAAGAGTAATAGAATAGTTTCCGAAGGAGCATGCTCGATTAAAGGGTGCGACCCTTTGTGTAGCCCGGTATAGCTCCTGTTTTAGTCATATATGCCAACTCACAGGAGTTGGGTCCACGTAACATACCTCGAGAACGTCGCCACCATCCTACTTCATTCTGGAATCTCCACCGCGTACACAGTTGTTAAAGTGGTTTTCGGTATTGTCCGGCTATAAGACAATATCCGATCCCGGTCTCTTTAACAACCAATCGTTATTATAACCCATGGATATTTATTTCAAATAATTTATACTTTCAAGACCAAAATATCATACTCATTTCAAAACAATATCACAATTGTATCATTTCCATTTCAAAAATAATTCAATATTATATCATTCAAATAAAACCCAAATTTTCAAATCATTGAATATTTCTTTAAATTTATTAAACTTGAAATATTAATTTAAATTATAATAGCATTTTGGAAATGTTACCTTAAGGAATCATAGCATTTTTGGAATGTACTACTTTCCACTTTACATTGTATATAATCAAAGTATTGATAAGCTTAAAATTTTAACATGTCAATTTATCATAGCCTTATAGTTAAATAAACTTTCTTACTGAAATATACAATTTAAACCGAAATTCTTATGTTAAGTTAAAAGCACCTTATTAACTTACATTATTATTACAATAAAGAAACTTTATTATTTTAATCATTTAAAGTATGCCATTCACATAAATTAAAACTTGCTTATCAAATGTACGTTATCAACTTACATTTTATTATTACAGTAAGTAACATTTATCATTTTAATCAATTTAAAATACACCATTACATTGATTAAAATCTACGTGTCCAATGTACGTTTTAACTTACATTTATTATAATAAAGAGCATTTATCATTTTTCAATATTACACTAATTAAAACTTATATTATCAAATGTACGTTTTAAATTTACATTCCTATTATAGTAATGAGCATTTATTAATTTAATCAATACCATACTACTTAAAACTTTACATGTTTCTTTCCTTAATTAAAACTTGCACTATTTCTTTCATTAATTAGGAATTTACATGTTTCTTTCATTAATTAAAAACTCATACGTTTCTTTCATTAATTAAAACTTACCCTTTTCTTTCATTAATTAAAACTTATACGTTTCTTTCATTAATTAAAACTTACCCTTTTCTTTCATTAATTAAAACTTATACGTTTCTTTCATTAATTAAAACTTACCCTTTTCTTTCATTAATTAAAACTTGCACTATTTCTTGCATTAATTAAAAACTTACCAATTTCTTTCATTAATTAAAACTTACACCTTTCACATGTGTGTTTAACTTACATTTTTCCATTTCAAAGTCAAGTTATTACCTTACAAAACATAACATTTTACAAAAGAATATTTTATCATAGTCAAACAATCAAATTCTTTACAAATTTTATTCCTTTAGACATCAATTCCACCATGATTCCAAAACTTATTACAAGATGTCACATATAAGTGTATTTCATTTTATTTATTCAAAAATACATTGTTTATTTTACAAAATATGTCCATCGTGGGAAACAACCTTTATTACAATTACTAGGCTAGACTTAAGATTCCAAATTTAATCAAACTTAATTATTAAGTTATTTATCATAAATAAGACTCTTTAAATTCCATTCAAAACCAATTAACTTATAAAAAATTTAACTTATATAAAAACAATATTTCTTTACACTTTAAAGCATTAAATCAAATTAAGTTAAAATTTTCATATATTTATAATTCAAAATACTTAATAATTTTCTGAAATATTTAAAGTACTTACTAAATTTTTAGGAAAATATCATTTAAAAATATAACCATGGGCCTGTATGATATTTTCTAACCTAGGTCAAATGATACGGATAATATGTCATTTCAATCCATGATTTAAGAAGAAAAATCCGGGTTCTATCATTTCAAACCCGCAATCCCAAGTAAAATAAATACAATAAAATCACTCGAGCCTATCATTTCAGCCCATAGTGATAGGGAACTTGCAGTGTGATAAACAGGAAATAAATAACAGTATAACAAATAAAATCATAACAGATGATGTAACAGGGATATAGCAATATTTAACCTCATATAGATTTATCACAGGCATATATGAACATAATAACATAACATATTAATTTATACAATTCACATGTCATCGTTTCACAAATTAAAAGTACGTATGTCTAGAGAGATAAAACTCACCTTTTTAAAGCTAGAAATCAAATTCAACACACAAATCTAAACTCTGCAAAGCACGACAAGGCACGACAAAGCACGACTATACTTGAGTGATGGAGAGTCAAGATCCAATCTTGTACATAAACAAATACACAAATTATAAGGATATAATTCAACACAAGATTGTAAAACAAAAAAATAAATAAAATGAAAAGAATATGGATCAAATGGCATAACCTTGACCTTAAACATCATGGGTCTTGGCCATGATAGTTTTGGTGGCATGCGAGACCGGTTATGGAGGTGGTGGAGAGAGGATGAGGTCGGAATTATGGTGAAGAGGTGAACAAGGTGGTGGCTGAACTAGCATGAAGAAAACAAAAGGAAAACAAAATGAAAAAGAGGAGAAAGAGAAGGAAGAAGAAGAGGAGGCCATTACTTAAACAAAATATAAAACAAAAGAAAGAAAAAAAAAAAGGGAAGAGAGAAGGAGGAGAAGCCATGGAATTTTTTTTCTCAAAATAGAAATGAACGTGAGAATGAGATGTAGGAAAGCTTTGTACGTGAATTGCAAATATGATATGGCGGCTAGGGTTATGAAGATAAATGGCCAAAAGAATGGCAAGAATTAAAAAGGCTAGTAAATGAGGGGATTTATTCCCTATTTAATCAAATAGCTTAATGGATTTAATTAAATTTCCTTTTTTTTTTAGCCGTGAATAAGAATGAAGAGATATGGAAATGAGATGTTTCTCATGGCTAATAGATGGAGTTATGCACGGCTAGAGATGTGGGAAGTAATTTGCTAAGGTTTGAAATAAAGAGGGTAGGAAAAAAAAAAGGCAAGAAATTAAAAAGGCACAAATTAAGGAGGAAGAATCTTGTGAAATTTTTCCTTTGTTTGCATGCAATGAAAATGCAATAAATGTACAAAACAGGTAACCTATATCTCTTGAAATTCCTAAGCTATTATTCAAAGAAAAAATCAATCAAAGAACAAATGAATATATTCAAAGTTTATACAAATAAAATAGAAAATAAAAATTAGAGAAACAAACATAGGGAAATAAAATATAGAAAGTCATTGTGTGCAAACACTGTATTTTTATCTAAATTAAAAGTATAAGTTTAAATTCAAAAAAAAATCCATATTAACATTGGTTTAGATACTAATACATTAATAACTTCCAATTCATTCAAATTTCAGTTTACATAGTAATTAATTTCATTCTCTTACCATAAATCTATTTGTTATGAAATTGAATTCACATCTAATTAAATTTCCAATAATTGCCTTGCTTCAATTCTTTTCTTCTAATAAATATATTATCACTCTATAAACCTAGCTATTATTTTTTTATCATTCATTACATAAATATATATTCAAATTTTCATCTTTCTATTATAATAACTGTTATTTTCAATTATATTGAGTTTGCTAAATATATACGTTTATTATAATTAAAACCTCAATCCATTTATCCAACTTGGTTTCATTCCTTTATTTCATCTTATGGATAAAATATACATTTCATAAAATATACATCCCCATTTATGTCATTACATTCACACTTTACAATTACTGTCCTATCTCATATAAATGAAAATTTACTTACATTTAAGTGTAATTGATTTTATACTTTAAATTTAGCAGCCTAAATAAATGTAACTTGCAATAAATGTTATCCTTATCTTTATATTACACTCAAGTTTATCATGTCCACTAATTATCATAATTGCTTACATAATGTTTAATTCATTCAATTACCATAAATTATACACTAATTCATTTACCCACACAACTTACGTTTATTTACTTATATCCATTTTACACCTAAATGTAACATCTACAACTAGATTAATAGACCCATTAAATAGTAACTTACAACCGTTACTATAACTTTTAATCACACCTTTGAATTCACTGTTCACAAACATACGTTACCATTCTTATATACCAAATCTTTATTCAATGGTCATTTTTCATACTAAATCATTTATAAATTTTAATGTTTGCATTTTTTTTTCTTACATAAATTTATAGCCATGTATAACAATTTACATTATTTCAATAAACTGTAATTTCATTTCAATTTTTATTAATTAGTTTTTTTTTTAAGTACAAACTTACATCTCATTTTGGCATTCATTTCATTATTAAATTACAAATTTTTTTTTTCCAAAATATTTATCAAAATCTTATTAAATTGACAGCTTTAATTATTGAAAATTTACGGGTCGTTACACTCTCCTCCACTCAAAACTTTTCGTCCTCGAAAAGGAAGAGGTGGGAGAATAGAACAACCTAACAGAAAAAGATTAGACAGCAAAGAAGATAATAAAATTTAAATCCATGGAAACTTCAACTTAAATTAATAATTGATTTCATTCATTTGGTTTCACTTAAGTTAAATAAATCTTAACTATTTCAAATTTTATTTTCTTAAATTAACAATTTTCCAAAGTCATGAATTTGAAAATCATTTATTATACTCATAATTTATTCAATAAATTTAATTCTTCTTTATTCCATAATTATTATTAAATTTATTCCACTTAATATATCTAATCATATATATTAAGTTTATTGACACTTATTATATCTGCTCCAATTTATTTATAAATTCCTTTATCACCATTATATTGTAAATTATTCAATTAACTTTTATTCTGTTTACCCCTATTAATCTTTTATAACTAAAATTTAAGTGTATAACATTTATTATAACTACTTAAATTTTATTTATAAAAATCCTTTTATATTGTATTTTATCCAATTACATATTCACTTCTGAATAATTTTAGGTACGTTATATTACAATGTAATTGAGTATTATACAAACAAACCTTCTAATTCAATTATTCAAGCTTAAGTATTTATTCAAAATTTTGATCATTTAAAATTTTAAATCATCCTTTAAGATAAAATTCAAGAATTCATTTTCCGATTAACTTCAAACAAATTTTTTTTTTAGAGGTAAATAACTAAATATATACATACACAATATATATATATATATATAAAATAAAATTTACATCATATATTAATATATAGTATAAGTCAAGTCATATTTTAGAAATCCAAATCAATTTAATTCTCCAAAGCAAGACTGTAGCAAAACTACAGAATGGTCTCTTCACTTCGAAACTCGAAAATGAATGTTGATGATGCTGCAGTCATCACCGAAACTATTCTCCAGCGACAAAGAGAAGAGCACTGATTTAAAAACTTTAAAATTCTTTGAAAACAAATTCTATTCAAAATACTTTAAATAATATAACCCTTTTAAAACTTTTAAACCAAAGTTCGAGATCATCGGAAAATAAATTCTCAGATTTCTTTTCTAAATTCATTTAAGTTCCCAAATCAATTTATAAACAATTATTTATAAATTCATTTATAGAACAATAAATGATAAATCAAGTATTATCATTTCAAATTATCAATTTGAATCATTTTATTAAGTTCCATAGATATATATATATATCAAAATTTTATTTCATTAACCAAATTTTAAAATAATATTGTGTCAGTTTGTTCTATCAAAGTGTTTTAGAAATCCTATCGATAGCGTTGATCAGACGAATCGATCGGAAACCCAAATCAACATCAACAACTCAAACAACACAATATATAAAAAAAATATAGATTGACAAATACAATTCAAAATGTTTGAAAATATGTTGGAAACAAAAGACAAGATGATTAAATATAGAGTAGGGAGGTGGATTAGCTAATATAAATCACGGGCAACCTTAATCGGGTCAACCGTGACTTAAAGTATAAGGTCGAAGTGGATTTTCTGGGGTAAATCTACATTCAACCTCATAAGATAGAGTTTTGGATAATAGGAGATACTAGCATCTAAACTGAGGATATAAAATCTTTGGTGAATCGATGCTGTTGTAAAGGAGTTTCACCCCTTTTACAAGAAAATTTTTGAGATTGGCGAGACCGCCAATTCACTATAAAGATCATTCGAAGTGGAGTTATGGGATACTCCAGAATCAAATGAAGATGAATAGCGGGGAATAAGAATGGATTTTGGAACCATAGGGAACGTTCCAAAATTCAAAGGAATCGAGTCAAAAGAATGAGATTCAACTCAAATGAAAGTGATTCTGTAAATACATCTACTCCATATGCTGAGTTTTGCCTAGAGCTACCAAAGCTCTGATACCAACTGTAACAACCGTGGTATTTTCAACCATTCGCATCCATTATAAGTGTATAGGTAGACACTCATGCCGGAATTAAATTGCTCAAAATACCGCGTTGTAAATAAAAATTTGGCAAATCTCAGAATATACAGTAAATAAAAATCATAGAATCACAGACACAGAGTAATAATAGTGCAGCGGAAGCAAAAGAAATAGTAGTTCATGAAGCTACTATATAAAAATATCAGAGTTACATAAAATACAACAGAGGAAATAAGGTACAAAAGAAGTCTCACTTCGTAGAAGTCAACTAATACAAGCGCTGAAAGGAACAACAGGTTTCAAAAGATAAACATGACAAGTAGATAATCTCCAGCGATTCCAATCTCCAGAAAGTGGAAATCCAAATCTGTGAATAACTCAGGCTGACCCGAGCGTAAATAAAAATACAAACACTCGAGTCAGGACATACATACTTATACAATGTAAACCAACTCAAGTGAACTGTAGTAAAGGTACAAGTAACTTAGAAGATGCTTGGGACCGCCCATCCTCTAAGGATCCGTTAAACTATTTACTATGTAGTATATTGCGCTATATACAGTAGTGTCCAATCAGTAAAGTATAATCATATAGAAAATAGCGTTAAGGGGATGGTGAACCTTAACGCGGTCGGATCTTTAAAACCAAAATCGTAGTGGGCTCGATATAAGGATATGACACGGCACGCGAGGCAATGCCAGGGTGGATACACCGTTTGCACTCCCGGACCGGTGGTGACGGCAAGCCAGCAGCTTCCGCCCACCTCGAACAATACCCCCGAATCAAAGTGGCGCCACCGAATCGAATCACAAGAGTAATAGAATAGTTTCCGAAGGAGCATGCTCGATTAAAGGGTGCGACCCTTTGTGTAGCCCGGTATAGCTCCTGTTTTAGTCATATATGCCAACTCACAGGAGTTGGGTCCACGTAACATACCTCGAGAACGTCGCCACCATCCTACTTCATTCTGGAATCTCCACCGCGTACACAGTTGTTAAAGTGGTTTTCGGTATTGTCCGGCTATAAGACAATATCCGATCCCGGTCTCTTTAACAACCAATCGTTATTATAACCCATGGATATTTATTTCAAATAATTTATACTTTCAAGACCAAAATATCATACTCATTTCAAAACAATATCACAATTGTATCATTTCCATTTCAAAAATAATTCAATATTATATCATTCAAATAAAACCCAAATTTTCAAATCATTGAATATTTCTTTAAATTTATTAAACTTGAAATATTAATTTAAATTATAATAGCATTTTGGAAATGTTACCTTAAGGAATCATAGCATTTTTGGAATGTACTACTTTCCACTTTACATTGTATATAATCAAAGTATTGATAAGCTTAAAATTTTAACATGTCAATTTATCATAGCCTTATAGTTAAATAAACTTTCTTACTGAAATATACAATTTAAACCGAAATTCTTATGTTAAGTTAAAAGCACCTTATTAACTTACATTATTATTACAATAAAGAAACTTTATTATTTTAATCATTTAAAGTATGCCATTCACATAAATTAAAACTTGCTTATCAAATGTACGTTATCAACTTACATTTTATTATTACAGTAAGTAACATTTATCATTTTAATCAATTTAAAATACACCATTACATTGATTAAAATCTACGTGTCCAATGTACGTTTTAACTTACATTTATTATAATAAAGAGCATTTATCATTTTTCAATATTACACTAATTAAAACTTATATTATCAAATGTACGTTTTAAATTTACATTCCTATTACAGTAATGAGCATTTATTAATTTAATCAATACCATACTACTTAAAACTTTACATGTTTCTTTCCTTAATTAAAACTTGCACTATTTCTTTCATTAATTAGGAATTTACATGTTTCTTTCATTAATTAAAAACTCATACGTTTCTTTCATTAATTAAAACTTACCCTTTTCTTTCATTAATTAAAACTTATACGTTTCTTTCATTAATTAAAACTTACCCTTTTCTTTCATTAATTAAAACTTATACGTTTCTTTCATTAATTAAAACTTACCCTTTTCTTTCATTAATTAAAACTTGCACTATTTCTTGCATTAATTAAAAACTTACCAATTTCTTTCATTAATTAAAACTTACACCTTTCACATGTGTGTTTAACTTACATTTTTCCATTTCAAAGTCATAGTTATTACCTTACAAAACATAACATTTTACAAAAGAATATTTTATCATAGTCAAACAATCAAATTCTTTACAAATTTTATTCCTTTAGACATCAATTCCACCATGATTCCAAAACTTATTACAAGATGTCACATATAAGTGTATTTCATTTTATTTATTCAAAAATACATTGTTTATTTTACAAAATATGTCCATCGTGGGAAACAACCTTTATTACAATTACTAGGCTAGACTTAAGATTCCAAATTTAATCAAACTTAATTATTAAGTTATTTATCATAAATAAGACTCTTTAAATTCCATTCAAAACCAATTAACTTATAAAAAATTTAACTTATATAAAAACAATATTTCTTTACACTTTAAAGCATTAAATCAAATTAAGTTAAAATTTTCATATATTTATAATTCAAAATACTTAATAATTTTCTGAAATATTTAAAGTACTTACTAAATTTTTAGGAAAATATCATTTAAAAATATAACCATGGGCCTGTATGATATTTTCTAACCTAGGTCAAATGATACGGATAATATGTCATTTCAATCCATGATTTAAGAAGAAAAATCCGGGTTCTATCATTTCAAACCCGCAATCCCAAGTAAAATAAATACAATAAAATCACTCGAGCCTATCATTTCAGCCCATAGTGATAGGGAACTTGCAGTGTGATAAACAGGAAATAAATAACAGTATAACAAATAAAATCATAACAGATGATGTAACAGGGATATAGCAATATTTAACCTCATATAGATTTATTACAGGCATATATGAACATAATAACATAACATATTAATTTATACAATTCACATGTTATCGTTTCACAAATTAAAAGTACGTATGTCTAGAGAGATAAAACTCACCTTTTTAAAGCTAGAAATCAAATTCAACACACAAATCTAAACTCTGCAAAGCACGACAAGGCACGACAAAGCACGACTATACTTGAGTGATGGAGAGTCAAGATCCAATCTTGTACATAAACAAATACACAAATTATAAGGATATAATTCAACACAAGATTGTAAATCAAAAAAATAAATAAAATGAAAAGAATATGGATCAAATGGCATAACCTTGACCTTAAACATCATGGGTCTTGGCCATGATAGTTTTGGTGGCATGCGAGACCGGTTATGGAGGTGGTGGAGAGAGGATGAGGTCGGAATTATGGTGAAGAGGTGAACAAGGTGGTGGCTGAACTAGCATGAAGAAAACAAAAGGAAAACAAAATGAAAAAGAGGAGAAAGAGAAGGAAGAAGAAGAGGAGGCCATTACTTAAACAAAATAGAAAACAAAAGAAAGAAAAAAAAAAAAAAGGGAAGAGAGAAGGAGGAGAAGCCATGGAATTTTTTTTCTCAAAATAGAAATGAACGTGAGAATGAGATGTAGGAAAGCTTTGTACGTGAATTGCAAATATGATATGGCGGCTAGGGTTATGAAGATAAATGGCCAAAAGAATGGCAAGAATTAAAAAGGCTAGTAAATGAGGGGATTTATTCCCTATTTAATCAAATAGCTTAATGGATTTAATTAAATTTCCTTTTTTTTTTAGCCGTGAATAAGAATGAAGAGATATGGAAATGAGATGTTTCTCATGGCTAATAGATGGAGTTATGCACGGCTAGAGATGTGGGAAGTAATTTGCTAAGGTTTGAAATAAAGAGGGTAGGAAAAAAAAAAGGCAAGAAATTAAAAAGGCACAAATTAAGGAGGAAGAATCTTGTGAAATTTTTCCTTTGTTTGCATGCAATGAAAATGCAATAAATGTACAAAACAGGTAACCTATATCTCTTGAAATTCCTAAGCTATTATTCAAAGAAAAAATCAATCAAAGAACAAATGAATATATTCAAAGTTTATACAAATAAAATAGAAAATAAAAATTAGAGAAACAAACATAGGGAAATAAAATATAGAAAGTCATTGTGTGCAAACACTGTATTTTTATCTAAATTAAAAGTATAAGTTTAAATTCAAAAAAAAATCCATATTAACATTGGTTTAGATACTAATACATTAATAACTTCCAATTCATTCAAATTTCAGTTTACATAGTAATTAATTTCATTCTCTTACCATAAATCTATTTGTTATGAAATTGAATTCACATTTAATTAAATTTCCAATAATTGCCTTGCTTTAATTCTTTTCTTCTAATAAATATATTATCACTCTATAAACCTAGCTATTATTTTTTTATCATTCATTACATAAATATATATTCAAATTTTCATCTTTCTATTATAATAACTGTTATTTTCAATTATATTGAGTTTGCTAAATATATACGTTTATTATAATTAAAACCTCAATCCATTTATCCAACTTGGTTTCATTCCTTTATTTCATCTTATGGATAAAATATACATTTCATAAAATATACATCCCCATTTATGTCATTACATTCACACTTTACAATTACTGTCCTATCTCATATAAATGAAAATTTACTTACATTTAAGTGTAATTGATTTTATACTTTAAATTTAGCAGCCTAAATAAATGTAACTTGCAATAAATGTTATCCTTATCTTTATATTACACTCAAGTTTATCATGTCCACTAATTATCATAATTGCTTACATAATGTTTAATTCATTCAATTACCATAAATTATACACTAATTCATTTACCCACACAACTTACATTTATTTACTTATA
This sequence comes from Allium cepa, assembly GCA_030765085.1. Classification (NCBI taxonomy): domain Eukaryota; kingdom Viridiplantae; phylum Streptophyta; class Magnoliopsida; order Asparagales; family Amaryllidaceae; genus Allium; species Allium cepa. The sequence goes on from CM060928.1 coordinate 598,241,011, forward strand.
TCCATTTTACACCTAAATGTAACATCTACAACTAGATTAATAGACCCATTAAATAGTAACTTACAACCGTTACTATAACTTTTAATCACACCTTTGAATTCACTGTTCACAAACATACGTTACCATTCTTATATACCAAATCTTTATTCAATGGTCATTTTTCATACTAAATCATTTATAAATTTTAATGTTTGCATTTTTTTTTCTTACATAAATTTATAGCCATGTATAACAATTTACATTACTTCAATAAACTGTAATTTCATTTCAATTTTTATTAATTAGTTTTTTTTTTTAAGTACAAACTTACATCTCATTTTGGCATTCATTTCATTATTAAATTACAAATTTTTTTTTTCCAAAATATTTATCAAAATCTTATTAAATTGACAGCTTTAATGATTGAAAATTTACGGGTCGTTACACCATACCAATACTAGATTGGAAGCTATTATTATAGGAAAATTCAACAAGAGAAATGTGATCTTTCCAACTTCCACCAAAATCAAGCACACAAGCACGGAGAAGATCGTCAAGAGTTTGATTCACACGCTCGGTTTGTCCATCAGACTGGGGATGATAAGCGGTGCTAAAATTAAGCTTCGTTCCCAAAGCTTTTTGAAGACTCTTCCAAAATCCACCAGTAAACAATGGATCACGATCACTAACTATAGAAGTAGGAACTCCATGTAATTTAACAATCTCTTTAATAAAAAGTTTGGCCAAAAGAGGTACGGTTCGGTTAGACCGAACGGGAATAAAATGGGCAGATTTAGTAAGTCTATCAACGATCACCCATAAGCTATCATGACCCGAACGAGAACGGGGAAGGCCATCTATAAAATCCATGGAAATTTGGTCCCACTTCCAAATTGGAATTTCCAAAGGTTGCAATAATCCACCGGGCCTTTGATGTTCGGCCTTAACGAGTTGGCAAGTCATGCAACGCTTAACGGAGTTAGCGATGTCAAGTTTTATTCCCTTCCAATAATAAAGTCGCTTCATATCCGCGTACATTTTACTACTACCGGGATGAATGGTAAATTTAGAACGATGGGAATCCTCTAAAATATCTTTACGAAGATCACCAATATTTGGTACGATAAGTCTATCAAATCTCCGAATGCCGCCACGAGAATCAATATCAAAGTCTTTCAAACCTTCAATACCAATTTTATCCTTAATATTTTGGCCAAGAAGAACCAAGTCAGGATCTAGTCTTTGAGCTTCAAGAATGCGGTCCAAAAGAGAAGGATGAGCCTCAAGGCTACATAAAAGAAGAGATGAGCATAAATCGGAAACACGGTCTTGAATTTCGCAAGTGGATAAAATTTCGAGATCGTTCCATTCGGAAATCATCATAGAAACAACAGCTTGTTGTTTACGGCTAAGAGCATCGGCGACACGATTACCCTTACCGGGAGTATAAAGAATATCAAGATCATATGGTGCAAGAAATTCGAGCCAATGCTGTAGACGCAAATTAAGTTCCTTTTGAGAGAATAAATACCTCAAGGATTTATGATCGGTATAAAGAATAAATTTCTCTCCTAAAAGATAATGACGCCAAATCTGAAGAGCAAAAACAATAGCCGCGAGCTCTAAATCATGAGTGGCATATCTAGTCTCAGTAGGCTTCAATTGCCTAGAAGCATAAGCAATAACACGTCCTCTTTGCATAAGAAAGGCACCCAAACCAACACGACTAGCATCGGTCACACTCTTAGAATAAGAGCATCAGAAAGAAGTTCCTTCAATTTCTGAAAAGAAGTTTCACATTTGTCCGACCAAATGTATTTGACACCTTTCTTAGTTAAGCTAGTGAGAGGCACGACAATCTTAGAAAAGTCTTTGATAAAACGGCGGTAATAACCTGCCAATCCAAGAAAACTACGAATCTCCGTCACACTCTCCGGTCTCTTCCAGTCTTGAATCGCTTCAACCTTTGAAGGATCCACGGAAATTTCGGATTCGGAAATAATATGACCGAGAAACTTCATACGAGATTGCTAAAAGTGGCATTTAAAAAACTTTGCCTTTAATTGATTACTCCTAAGAGTTTCCAACACAATCCGAAGATGCTTTTCATGCTCCTCCTCGGTTTTTGAATACACAAGAATATCATCAATAAAGATGGGAACAAATCGATCGAGAAAATCTTTGAAAACTCGATTCATAAGGTCAACAAAATAAGCTGGAGCATTTGTTAAACCAAATGGCATAACAAGCCATTCATAAGATCCATAAAGAGTAAGAAACGATGTCAAAGGAATGCTATCCTCTGCAATACGAAGTTGATGAAATCCAGTAACTAAGTCTAATTGTGAAAAGACTCTAGCACCACTAAGTTGATCGAATAGGTCATCAATCCGAGGTAAAGGATATTTATTTTTGATAGTAAGATCATTAAGCTTGCGGTAGTCAACGCAAAGCCTAAGTGTTCCATCGGATTTCTTTACAAAAATAACCGAAGCTCCCCAAGGCGAGGAACTAGAGCGAATAAGTTGCTTCGTCTCCAATTCGGATAATTGTTTACGCATCTCCTCATTTTCTTTATTGGACATACGATAGGAGGGCGAGTGATAGGTTGAGCTCTAGGAATGAGGTTAATTCTGAACTCAATTGCTCGCTTAGGTGGTTATCCTAAAACGGGCTCGAATATGTCGGAAAATTCACGAACGACGTGAATAAGAGAAATAATATCACCCTCATCATCATCATCATCATCATCACGAGGGTTTAAAGAATATAAAGATGCAACCAAAGCAGAATCCGAATCTTTAAGAATAACAGAAACCTGATTAACAGATTGAGTATGTCGAAGATGAATAGTCCGCTCAGGACATAGGATATGAGCTTCATAACGGTTAAGCCAATCCATTCCCAAAATCATTCCAAAGCCTAAATAACGCATGACATGCAAATTGGTTAGGAAAGTAAAATCACACAAAATAATCTCGACATCTTTACACAATAAACTGATTGTTGCGGATCCACCAACCGTATTTGCAATTCTCAAAGAAGTCATTAAACACAAAACATCCAAAGAAAAAGCATCAACAAGTTCTTTTGATATAAAAGAATGGGACACACCCGTATCAAAAAGAACTTGAATAGGATGATCACGAAACACAATAATGCCATCAAGGATAGAATGAAGCATACCTTGACCACGAGATGTGTTGCCAGGGGCTTGGGCAACATTTAACTTTCCCTCCTTCTTGCCCTGAAGCTTGGGGCATGAAGATATAACATGACCGGGACCCTTGCAGTAGCGACAAGAGAGAGACTTTGGACACTTGTTCGCGTAATGGTCATTCGAACCACAATTATAGCATTCCCCACAACCAAAGGAAGAAGTCTTTACCACAGAGGTTGCTTGCTTCCCTTTCTTATTGGGATAAGGGCCTTTGAATTTGTTTGGCCTCTTCTTGTTGTTGAAGTTTGGTTTAGAACCCACCACTTCAACATCATTCTCCCTATCCGCCTCTTCAAGACGAAGAGCGATATCAATGAGTTGGTCAAAAGAAACTTCTAATTTTAGAAGTAATGGCTTCTTCAGATTTTTGTTTAATCCATAGACGAACCTCTGATTTTTCTTCAATGGGGTGTTGATAAATTCAACCCCGTATTTGGAGAGAGATTCAAAGGACGCGACATAATCTGTCACGGAAGACTCACCTTGAACAAGGTCTATAAAACGGCGAGCCAAAGTCACCTTCTCAGCTTCTGGTACGCATTTTAACTCGAAGCGCTCTCAGAATTTCTCCCAAGTGAGATCCGCTTCATTAATCTCAGAAATAAGAAGTTCGTAGCAGTCCAATGCTCTTTCTTGGAGCATACTAGAAGCCACCTGAACTCGGTGAAGATCAATGAAGTTCATGCGAGAAAAGATTCGATCGCATATCCTTAACCAAGCCTGGACTTCAATAACAGTTTCGGAACCTTTAAATGGCTTCCCTCCTAAATTAGTGTAATCGCTGCACAAACGTGCAAATCTCGACTTTGGGTGAGTAGGTTCCGGGTTAGCTCCAGCTGCATGAGCATTTGTCACCAAATCAAGAAGCTGTTGGGTAGTCATAAAAACTCCATCCTGTGGTAGAGCACTAGATTGACCGGCATTGGAACGGCCAGGTCTAACCATTTATCTTCTTTAAGAAAGAAATAAAGAAGAAGAAAAAGTTATTCCCAAGATAAATATCAAGTAATTCTTGATAGATAAAACAAGGAATCATAAAGAAAATAGGATGAATCGGTACGAAGACTCGAATTAAATCCTAAAGCACGACTCCTAAGAAAGACTTAGGACGATGATCCTTGTTATAATATTCCATATTGTTCCGAAGTTTGGCTCTGATACCAAGCTGTGACGCCCCACCTCTATACCCACGCTAGCCAAGAACATTACGGTGAATGCTGTCAACTAGCGTGGAGAATAAGGCTGTTGAGGAGCGACCATCCGTGTAATTGCTTTGCGCGAGCATCGATATGTCAGTTAGTATAACATGCATTTCTTTATCAAGAGGGAAATCCAACATACCGACACAAACTCAAAGCTACTTCACAGTGGCTATAATATCTTCAGAAACAAATATAGAAATAAACATAACATAAATCAGTCACAGACAATTCATATCATAAAGGCGGAAATAGATATGAATATTACACTAGGAAGTGTACATCAGAATAGTGGTCTAAAAAGATCCACAATATAACAAAAGAATAGTTACACGAACTACACAAAAGAATAAGTATACATTATGGAGTCTATATCTCAAATGTATACAACAAAAACTACTAATCCAAGTAGTTAACCAAAAGTCAAGGAGGTAATCCCGGATGTAAAGTCAAGCAGAAGCACCTGTAACATCTCGGTCTGACCCGAGTATTATTTAATAAGAAAATAATAAACGGATCAGTCTAACTATAAATATCAGATGAAACGATATAGAGTAAGAGATATGACTAAACACATAATAATCACAATGCCAAGCTGTGATATATATAAGTGATTGAAAATCAACAAGAGATTAATCAATATCACGAAATCTACACAAGAATCAAAGAAATGTCATACTCCTTATTTCGTTCACCAAACCATAAATATTGACGATTATATCAGTGTCAATCACAAAATTCAATGACACACAAATTCACCAATGCACAAATATTGATAAAACTTATCAATGGAAATCACGAAAATGGGTGAAACACAAATTCTAGAAATCATCTCGAGAAATCCAGAAATCACAAAAAGGGGCGAAGGCCTATCACAAACGGGAGCATAAAGCTCACCAACACGTGTATCACAAACGGAACGCTAATTCCATGGTTGCTAACCATCACAAATTGAGCCGAAGCTCCACAAACGGCCCGAAGACCATGGGTTGCTACCCCACCAATTTGAGTCGAAACTTCACAAAACGGGGTTTAGTCTCCCTCGCAGACAAAGAGACATCGCACATTGCTAGTCTAAATCACGAAGATGATCGTCATGATCAACGAGAAGTGTCAATTACACTAAGCTAGTAAATATATGAATTTAGCTTCATGTTCCATAACCACTTGCTTAACTTAAATATTTACGAACAAACTGTAGATCTCCACTAGAAAATTGTCACAAAAGATTCAATCGAACAAGTCCAAGAATTAACCAACGAAGTAAACGCAAGCGTTTCATACCACTCGTTTTACTAAGCCGTTTAATTAGATTTCTCATACGAGTGAGGTAAAAGTTTGTATATACTAATAAATTGGAAATCGGTTTGAGAAAACGAGCATTGTAATAAAATAGTGTTGAAATCATTTGAAGAAAGAGTTTTGATATTTACTACTAGTATAGAAACCTTTATATTTTTAAAGTGACAAATCACGAAGTAGATTGTAGGAACAATCAATCACTAAAATTCACATACGAAGATGTGAATAAAAATCAAACGAAACCGATAAAGAATTCATCGAAATGGATATTCAAAAATCCCTAAAAAGAAGTCATCAAAATCATAATAATGATAACAACAAATAGGAAACAACACGAATCGATTAAAGTTGGAAATTCAAGCAACTAGGCGAAATAGGCAAAATTGCATCAGGTCGGTCGGCTGGCTATAGACCTCGGTCGACTGGACCAGAATAACAGAAATGTTCGGGGTAGTAGGTCGGTCAGCCGAACCCTGTAGTCGGTCGACCGGACTATAAACAGAGAAGTGCTTATGCACTTGGAAGCAGGTCGGTCGGCCGGCAACAGGGCTTGGTCGACCGGACCTGTTGCCAGTCTCTTCTCAGCCCATCCAAATGAGGTCCAACCTCGACCAAATTGCATTCGCTCGAGCAACGGCGCTAAGGGTTTATGCCAATCGACTACCCGACCCTATAAGCTCTTCGATGCATAACCAAAACACATTCAAACATCAATGTTAGGATTTTTAAAGATTTGAACCCAAAACACTAAAAATTGGAATATTTACCAATTCAATCCAAACCAAAAGCAATTGCACAAGAATAAGTGTTAGGAATTCATACCTAACAATCGAAGATAAATATAAGCATAAATGTGAGATAAAAATCTCACATTTGAATCCAAACGATTGAAGAAGAAACTTGAAAGCAAAGGAGAATCAACCACTCTTCAAATCCAACTCAAGAAGCTTGATTCTAAGCTTTAAAAGAAGAACATTCCCAAAGTTAGGTTTAGGATTTTCTGCAATTGATAAGATAATGAGTTGGAGAAGAAGAAGAGAAGCTTACCAATGGGTTCTTCTATTAGTTTGGAGCTAGAGTTTGATTTGCAAAAGAAAACTAGGGTTTTGGAGTTTTAATTTCCCATCTCTCACACCATTGATGCTTTAGAACTTAAAAGAGGAGAAAGTAAGGGTGAATGGGGAGGAGTGGCTCAGATTTGAGTATAAGTTAAACATAGGGCTGAACCCAAACCCAAACCCAAAGTAAAAAAGTAGCAAAAATCAACTTTCTCCAAACATATCGAAGCTTATACTCAAAAAGGTCGCAAACGGTATTTTAAACTCAATGGGAGTGCTCCCGAGTCCTAATTCGACCGTATGCAAAAAGTAGCTTTACGGACAAAGTTCCGAGTATCGACAAAATATTTAAATAAGATATTTAAATATAAAAATCGATAAATATGCGGGTTGCTACAGACTTCCCTCCTTAAAGAAATTGCGTCCTCGCAATATTTAAGAAGAGAATATAAAGTAACAACCATAAAAGCATATTCAACACAAAAGAAATTTGAAATAAAAGGTTCACCTCAAAGAGCACGAGAAAGTAAGTCCGGATGTGTTCGCTCGATGAACTCTCTAGACTCTCAAGAACAATCCTTAGGATTTGAAGACCATTGAACTTTCACAAGCGGGACATTTTTATTTCGAAGGTGTTTGGCCTCCGAAGCAACAATTCGAATAGGATGCTACTCATAAATTAAATTAGGCGAAACCTCAATCTCTTCCATAACACCGGGCTCAAGAATAGAATCGGAATCTCGAAGACACTTCCGAAGTTGAGAAACGTGAAACACGTCATGCATAGCAGAAAATTGAGCCGGTAATAAAAGGCGATAAGCCATGGAACCATTACGTTCAGCCATTGGATATGGTCCAATGTATCGAGGCGCTAACTTTCCCGATCGACTGAAACGTACAACACCCTTCATTGGTGAAACACGAATGAACACAAGATCTCCCACAGAAAATTCTAACTTCCTTCTTCGGTTATCGGCATAGAATTTTTGTCTACTCTGGGCTTCTTTCATCCTATGACGAATAAGTTCAATTTTCTATGTGGAATCATGAATAAAGTCTGGACCTAAAATCAGCTTCTCACCGGCCTCAAGCCAACAAGAAGGAGATCGGCATGGCCTTCCGTAGAGTGCCTCGAAAGGTGCCATACCAATACTAGATTGGAAGCTATTATTATAGGAAAATTCAACAAGTGAAATGTGATCTTCCCAACTTCCACCAAAATCAAGCACACAAGCACGGAGAAGATCTTCAAGAGTTTGATTCACATGCTCGGTTTGTCCATCAGTCTGGGGATGATAAGCGGTGCTAAAATTAAGCTTCGTTCCCAAATCTTTTTGAAGACTCTTCCAAAATCTACTAGTAAACAATGGATCAAGATCACTAACTATAGAAGTAGGAACTCCATGTAATTTAACAATCTCTTTAATAAAAAGTTTGGCCAAAAGAGGTACGGTTCGGTTAGACCGTACGGGAATAAAATGGGCAGATTTAGTAAGTCTATCAACGATCACCCATAAGCTATCATGACCCGAACGAGAACGGGGAAGGCCATCTATAAAATCCATGGAAATTTGGTCCCACTTCCAAATTGGAATTTCCAAAGGTTGCAATAATCCACCGGGCCTTTGATGTTCGGCCTTAACGAGTTGGCAAGTCATGCAACGCTTAACGGAGTTAGCGATGTCAAGTTTCATTCCCTCCCAATAATAAAGTCGCTTCATATCTGCGTACATTTTACTACTACGGGGATGAATGGTAAATTTAGAACGATGGGAATCCTCTAAAATATCTTTACGAAGATCACCAATATTTGGTACGATAAGTCTACCAAATCTCCGAATGCCGCCACGAGAATCAATATCAAAGTCTTTCAAACCTTCAATACCAATTTTATCCTTAATATTTTGGCCAAGAAGAGCCAAGTCAGGATCTAGCCCTTGAGCTTCAAGAATGCGGTCCAAAAGAGAAGCATGAGCCTCAAGGCTACATAAAACAAGAGATGAGCATAAATCGGAAACACGGTCTCGAATTTCGCAAGTGGATAAAATTTCGAGATCGTTCCATTCGGAAATCATCATAGAAACAACAGCTTGTTGTTTACGGCTAAGAGCATCGGCGACACGATTACCCTTACCGGGAGTATAAAGAATATCAAGATCATATGGTGCAAGAAATTCGAGCCAACGCTGTTGACGCAAATTAAGTTCCTTTTGAGAGAATAAATACCTCAAGGATTTATGATCGGTATAAAGAACAAATTTCTCTCCTAAAAGATAATGACGCCAAATCTGAAGAGCAAAAACAATAGCCGCGAGCTCTAAATCATGAGTGGCATATCTAGTCTCAGTAGGCTTCAATTGCCTAGAAGCATAAGCAATAACATGCTCTCTTTGCATAAGAACGGCACCCAAACCAACATGAATAGCATCGGTATAAACAACGAAATCTTGATTCCCCTCGGTAATAACAAGAATAGGAGCATCAGAAAGAAGTCCCTTCAATTTCTGAAAAGAAGTTTCACATTTGTCCGACCAAATGTATTTAACACCTTTCTTAGTTAAGCTAGTGAGAGGCATGACAATCTTAGAAAAGTCTTTGATAAAACGGCGGTAATAACCTGCCAATCCAAGAAAACTATGAATCTCCGTCACACTCTCCGGTCTTTTCCAATCTTGAATCGCTTCAATCTTTGAAGGATCCACGAAAATTTCGGATTCGGAAATAATATAACCGAGAAACTTCATACGAGATTGCTAAAAGTGGCATTCAAAAAACTTTGCATTTAATTGATTACTCCTAAGAGTTTCCAACACAATCTGAAGATGCTTTTCATGCTCCTCCTCGGTTTTTGAATGCACAAGAATATCATCAATAAAGATGAGAACAAATCGATCGAGAAAATCTTTGAAAACTCGATTCGTAAGGTCAACAAAATAAGCTGGAGCATTCGTTAAACCAAATGGCATAACAAGCCATTCATAAGATCCATAAAGAGTAAGGAACGATGTCAAAGGAATGCTATCCTCTGCAATACGAAGCTGATGAAATCCAGTAACTAAGTCTAATTGTGAAAAGACTCTAGCACCACTAAGTTGATCGTATAGATCATCAATCCGAGGTAAAGGATATTTATTTTTGATAGTAAGATCATTAAGCTTGCGGTAGTCAACACAAAGCCTAAGTGTTCCATCAGATTTCTTCACAAAAATAGCCGAAGCTCCCCAAGGCGAGGAACTAGAGCGAATAAATTGCTTCGTCTCCAATTCGGATAATTGTTTACGCATCTCCTCATTTTCTTTATTGGACATACGATAGGGAGAGCGAGTGATAGGTTGAGCTCTAGGAATGAGATTAATTCTGAACTCAATTGCTCGCTTAGGTGGTTATCCTAAAACGGGCTCGAATATGTCGGAAAATTCACGAACGACGTGAATAAGAGAAATAATATCACCCTCATCATCATCATCGTCATCACGAGGGTTTAAAGAATATAAAGATGCAACCAAAGCAGAATCCGAATCTTTAAGAATAACAGAAGCCTGATTAACAGATTGAGGATGTCGAAATTGAATAGTCCGCTCAGGACATAGGATATGAGCTTCATAACGGTTAAGCCAATCCATTACCAAAATCATTCCAAAGCCTAAATAACGCATGACATGCAAATTGGCTAGGAAAGGAAAATCACACAAAATAATCTCGACATCTTTACACAATAAACTAATTGTTGCGGATCCACCAACTGTATTCGCAATTCTCAAAGAAGTCATTAAACATAAAACATCCAAAGAAAAAGTATCAACAAGTTCTTTTGATATAAAAGAATGGGACGCACCCGTATCAAAAAGAACTCGAATAGGATGATCACGAAACACAATAATGCCATCAAGGATAGAATGAAGCATACCTTGACTACGAGATGTGTTGCCAGGGGCTTGGACAACATTTAACTTTCCCTCCTTCTTTACCTGAAGCTTGGGGCATGAAGATATAACATGACCGGGACCCTTGCAGTAGCGACAAGAGAGAGATTTTGGACACTTGTTCGCGTAATGGTCCTTCGAACCACAATTATAGCATTCCCCACGACCAAAGGAAGAAGTCTTTGCCGCAGAGGTTGCTTGCTTCCCTTTCTTATTGGGATAAGGGCCTTTGAATTTGTTTGGCCTCTTCTTGTTGTTGAAGTTTGGTTTAGAACCCACCACTTCAACATCATTCTCCCTATCCGCCTCTTCAAGACGAAGAGCGATATCAATGAGTTGGTCAAGAGAAACTTCTAATTTTAGAAGTAATGGCTTCTTCAGATTTTTGTTTAATCCATAGACGAACCTCTGATTTTTCTTCAATGGGGTGTTGATAAATTCAACCCCGTATTTGGAGAGAGATTCAAAGGACGCGACATAATCTGTCACGGAAGACTCACCTTGAACAAGGTCTATAAAACGGCGAGCCAAAGTCACCTTCTCAGCTTCTGGTACGCATTTTAACTCGAAGCGCTCTCAGAATTTCTCCCAAGTGAGATCCGCTTCATTAATCTCAGAAATAAGAAGTTCGTACCAGTCCAATGCTCTTTCTTGGAGCATACTAGAAGCCACCTGAACTCGGTGAAGATCAATGAGGTTCATGCGAGAAAAGATTCGATCGCATGTCCTTAACCAAGCCTGGACTTCAATAACAGTTTTGGAACCTTTAAATGGCTTCCCTCCCAAATTAGTGTAATCGCTGCACAAACGTGCAAATCCCAACTTTGGGTGAGTAGGTTACGGGTTAGCTCCAGCTGCTTGAGAATTTGTCACTAAATCAAGAAGCTGTTGGGTAGTCATAAAAACTCCATCCTGGGGTGGAGCACTAGATTGACCGGCGTTGGAACGGCCAGGCCTAACCATTTCTCTTCTTTAAGAAAGAAATAAAGAGAAGAAAAAGTTATTCTCAAGATAAATATCAAGCAATTCTTGATAGATAAAACAAGGAATCATAAAGAAAATAGGATGAATCGGTACGAAGACTCGAATTAAATCCCAAAGCACGACTCCTAAGAAAGACTTAGGACGATGATCCTTGTTATAATATTCCATATTGTTCCGAAGTTTGGCTCTGATACCAAGCTGTGACGCCCCACCTCTATACCCACGCTAGCCAAGAACATTACGGTGAATGCTGTCAACTAGCACGGAGAATAAAGCCGTTGAGGAGCGACCATTCGTGTAATTGCTTTGCGCGAGCATCGATATGTCAGATAGTATAACATGCATTTCTTTATCAAGAGGGAAATCCGACATACCGACACAAACTCAAAGCTACTACACAGTGGCTATAATATTTTCAGAAACAAATATAGAAATAAACATAAAATAAATCAGTCTCATACAATTCATATCACAAAGGCGGAAATAGATATGAATATTACACTAGGAAGTGTACATCAGAGTAGTGGTCTAAAAAGATCCACAATATCACAAAATAATAGTTACACGAACTACACAAAAGAATAAGTATACATTATGGAGTCTATATCTCAAATGTATACAACAAAAACTACTAATCTAAGTAGTTAACCAAAAGTCAAGAAGGTAATCCCAGATGTAAAGTCAAGCAGAAGCACCTGTAACATCTCGGTCTTACCCGAGTATTATTTAATAAGAAAATAATAAACGGATCAGTCTAACTATAAATATCAGATGAAACGATATAGAGTAAGAGATATGACTAAACACATAATAATCACAATGCCAAGCTGTGATATATATAAGTAATTGAAAATCAACAAGAGATTAATCAATATCACGAAATCTACACAAGAATCAAAGAAATGTCATACTCCTTATTTCGTTCACCAAACCATAAATATTGACGATTATATCAATGTCAATCACAAAAGTTAATGACACACAAATTCACCAATGCACAAATATTGATAAAACTTATCAATGGAAATCACGAAAATTGGTGAAACACAAATTCTAGAAATCATCTCAAGAAATCCAGAAATCACAAAAAGGGGGGGAAGGCCTATCACAAACGGGAGCATAAAGCTCACCAACACGTGTATCACAAACGAAACGCTAATTCCATGGTTGCTAACCATCACAAATTGAGCCGAAGCTCCACAAATGGCCCGAAGACCATGGGTTGCTACCCCTCCAATTTGAGTCGAAACTCCACAAAACGGGGTTTAGTCTCCCTCGCAGACAAAGAGACATTGCACATTGCTAGTCTATATCACGAAGATGATCCTCATGATCAACGAGAAGTGTCAATTACACTAAGCTAGTAAATATATGAGTTTAGCTTCATGTCCCATAACCACTTGCTTAACTTAAATATTTACGAACAAACTATAGATCTCCACTAGAAAATTATCACAAAAGATTCAATCGAACAAGTCCAAGAATTAACCAACGAAGTAAACGCAAGCGTTTCATACCACTCGTTTTACTAAGCCGTTTAATTAGATTTTTCATACGAGTGAGGTAAAGGTTTGTATATACTAATAGATTGGAAATCGGTTTGAGAAAACGAGCTTTGTAATAAAATAGTGTTGAAATCATTTGAAGAAAGAGTTTTGATATTTACTACTAGTATAGAAACCTTTATATTTTTAAAGTGACAAATCACGAAGAAGATTGTAGGAACAATCAATCACTAAAATTCACATACGAAGATGTGAATAAAAATCCAACGAAACCGATAAAGAATCCATCGAAATGGATATTCAAAAATCCCTAAAAGAAGTCATCAAAGTCATAATAATGATAACAACAAATAGGAAACAACACGAATCGATTAAAGTTGAAAATTCAAGCAACTAGGCGAAATAGGCAAAATTGCATCAGGTCGGTCGGCTGGCTACAAAGCTCGGTCGACCGGACCAGAAGAACAGAAATGTTCGGGGTAGCAGGTCGGTCGGCCGAACCCTGTAGTCGGTCGACCAGACCATAAACAGAGAAGTGCTTATGCACTTGGAAACAGGTCGGTCGGCCGGCAGCAGGGCTCGGTCGACCGGACCTGTTGCCAGTCTCTTCTCAGCCCATCCAAATGAGGTCCAACCTCGACCAAATTGCATTCGCTCGAGCAACGGCGCTAAGGGTTTATGCCAATCGACTACCCGACCCTATAAGCTCTTCGATGCATGACCAAAACACATTCAAACATCAAAGTTAGGATTTTTAAAGATTTGAACCCAAAACACTAAAAATTGGAATATTTACCAATTCAATCCAAACCAAAAGCAATTGCACAAGAATAAGTGTTAGGAATTCATACCTAACAATCGAAGATAAATATAAGCATAGATGTGAGATAAAAATCTCACCTTTGAACCCAAACGATTGAAGAAGAAGCTTGAAAGCAAAAGAGAATCAACCACTCTTCAAATCCAACTCAAGAAGCTTGATTCTAAGCTTTAAAAGAAGAACATTCCCAAAGTTAGGTTTAGGAATTTTTGCAATTGATAAGAGAATGCGTTGGAGAAGAAGAAGAGAAACTTACCAATGGGTTCTTCTATTAGTTTGGAGCTAGAGTTTGATTTGCAATGAAAACTAGGGTTTTGGAGTTTTAATTTCCCATCTCTCACACATTGATTCTTTAGAACTGAAAAGAGGAGAAAGTGAGGGTGCATGGGGAGGAGTGGCTCAGATTTGAGTATAAGTTAAACATAGGGCTGAACCCAAACCCAAACCCAAAGTGAAAAAGTAGCAAAAATCAACTTTCTCCAAACATATCGAAGCTTATACTCAAAAAGGTCGCAAACGGCATTTTAAACTCAATGGGAGTGGTCCCGAGTCCTAATTCGACCGTATGCAAAAAGTAGCTTTTCAGACTAAATTTCGAGTATCGACAAAATATTTAAATAAGATATTTAAATATAAAAATCGATAAATATGCGGGTTGTTATAATTATATTATATTATATATAGTAGTTTATATTAGTAGTTAGATATATTTCCCACCGATTGGAGCGGATGAGACACTATGTATCCCGCATAATAGCGATGATCCTATATTACTACGATATCCCGCTTCAAAGCGGGATTGGTATTTTATGTTATATAACATCCGTGGTTGCAAGAAAGCAAGTTAGAGGGATCCAATTGGATTTCTCAAATACGTTGATTATTTTTCATATATAGTGATATATGATGAAATGGAATAATCTGTTATGGATTGTTGTGTGATTTGATTGTTTGGATGCTATAGTAGCGCTGGCCAAATTTTGGTATTATAAATACCATAAATAATATTTTTATTTTAGAAAGGGAATTCAAAAGCGATTTTGGAATTGAAAATGTTTATATTGAATTTTGGAATTTTTTTAAAAGGGAATTGGGTTGGATAAAATAAATAATTTGATTTTGGATATTTATTTAGCTATTTCGTAAAAATGGTTTCAAATAGAGGATTTTAAATTCCGAATTTTTCAACAATGGATTTTAAATGAGATTTCTTAAACTATGAAAGGGAAAGCGAAAACTAGATTTTGAATTAATTTGGAATATAATTCGGATTTATTAAGGAATAGATTTCTAAATGGGTTTTAAATGGAAATCGATTTATAGATAAATTTAGTAATATGAACCTTCTATTTACAGAGGAAGAAAGGAAAATGAGTTTATAGATTTATAAGCGATGTTTATAAATAAAGAGAAGTGATTATCATTTGATAAATTGGGAATATAAATTCACAGTGCGAATATATAATGAGATATAGAATTGGTTTAGAAAGAAATAGTGGAATCTATTTTGGACTTTGGAGATAGTTGTGAAATAGAAAGTGTAAATCGATTTTTGATAAATCAAGAGAGATTTATTTATATAAAATTGGTTACAATGGAATTTTAAAACAATATATTTTTAACGAGAAGTTGTTTTAAAAAGGAATTGTTATTTATTAAACTAGGTAGTTTAAAACCGTTTTAGTATTAAAATAATTCAAAAGTTGGTTTTAAAATATTTAATATCAATTGAAATAAATTCTAATTTTCATAATAAGTTTTGTAAAATCGATTAGTATTATTTAAAAATAAATTAGAAACGAGTTATCGTTGATTATTTAAAAGTGTTTGATATTTTAAATAATTATCTAAACATGTTTTGAAAATAAGTTATTATCCTTTAAAAATTACTTACCATATATATATATATATATATATATATATATATATATATATATATAGTGTTTTGGAAATGACTGAAATGTGTTTATAAATACTCTCGAGATTGTAAATCAAGTTATTTAATGGAAATGATTTATAAGGGGTATCTTAAAATGAATTCTCGGAAATTATGAAAATTTCCAAAGTGTTCAATACGTAAACTTCAAAAGATGAAGCAGAATTCATAAAGAAGTTATAAATTGTTGGTTAGGATTTTAAATAAGTAAAATTGATTTTGGAAATTGTAAAAGAGATTTACTAAAAAATTCCAGAGATTTATGGGACGAGTTATAATGAGTTGAGAATTTACAAAAGAGGTTGTAAATGTTTTTTTAAGTTGGTAATTAGGGAATTTCCTTGTTTGGGAATATAACCATAAAATCGATATATGTTTATGAATATTTCCTAAGTGTTGAGAAGGAAGTGATTTTGAAAAATATATTTATAAATATTTTCCTAAGTACTGGAAAAAAATGTTTTGGGAATGTTAAATATGGAATGGGTATGTGGAAATATTTCAGTAAGGGTTGAAATAAGATATGGTTTGAAAAATATCCTGTTATGGATGTAAGTTTTGAAATGGTTTTCAAATATTGAATTACTGGAAGAGATTTGAATAGATATCTTTGTAAAGATATTTTGAAGTAAAAGTTTTTGAAATATTTAAATATGGGCCTAGCGACTGCTTGTGTGCAATTTGATAGTTAAATAATCGACTATCAAATATGGCCAAGTCGTTGATCATTTCGAAGAGACCGGAGTCTGATTTAATTATCCAAAAACTACTTTGATCCGATTTGTGCGTTGATTGTGATATCTCGAAGATAATGGAGATGGTAATCTTGAAGGAGATTTGGTTTGTTCAGACCTAGAACAACTTGTTTGGATGAATGCTATCATTGCATTGTTTGCTTGGAAGGTAGTTATAGCATCCCATGTATGAATGTTATTCTTAAGGTAAAACGTAGCCTAAAGACTCATCAACAGGAAATGACTAAAACATGAGAGATGCAGCAAGGCTAAGTGGTTCGCACCCATTAGGGTATGATCATCACTCATCTAGAGTGGACATTTATCATCATCATTATCTATAATTTGTTGCGTTCGGGGCCCATTAGTGGTGATCATATTCGGTACTACCTAGGTCAGGGGTTGGCCGGTCTTGTGTTGGAAGGGGATCCGGGAGAGGTCCTTAGTATATTTTTGTAGAGGTGAAATATTTATTCTATATTTGGCTTGCCAAATCAGAATATCATCAATAAATATGCGAACGAATTCATTTGATACTTTACGAAATACTCGGTCAACAGTCTACGAAATATGCAGGGACATTGGTTAGTTCGAAGGATTAACTAACCATTCGTAGAATATATCAGACCCCAAAGAACAGACAAACGGATACAATCTTTCGACATTCTCAAACAATAGTTCTGAATTCCAAATTCAGATCAGAATTCCCTAAAGTATACACTAGCTTGTCCCTCTTCGGACTTGGATCCTCACAATAAATCACAACAAAGTTTTCAAATTTGATTTTGATCGAAATTGCTTTATTTATACAATTTAATTTAGCTTTATATTTCGTTAATCAATTTATTTCAAATAATATCTCAAATTCATTATAGTTAAAAACGAAAAGACTCATAAGAAACTCATGATTAGAATACGAACTAGGAATTTAGAACCTTTTCTGCAACGTAAACAAAGATTCGTAGGGCCACCACCACACCAAAGCTTCTTCTTGTAGTTGCCACGAAGCCATCAAAGAATTGAAATCAGATGATGATCAAAGAAGATTGATAGAGAAAGTTGTTCCTTGTTGTTATAGGGTATCAACCATTTGTAGTGTTACTCCGCTGTCCCCTACCTGTCTTCTTCTTGCACTCATTCTTACTATTAGTTGATAGTAAGACAATTGATTGAGGCATACAGACGTATATCTTAGGGATGCTCATTCTAGGGTATTTATAACCCTATCTATAATGAGCCACCTAATGTGTTATACTCCCGAGCTAAAGTTCTTACTCAACCTTCAGCTCTGATACCACTGTAACGACCCTGACTTGACCTTCGAAAATCGACATCCATACTTCACCCGTATTCGAATGCCGCAGATTCAAACGTTGAGTCTGATTCGTCGGAGCTTATAACACATTAGGTGATAATAACACAGCGGAAACAAAAGAATAATTTTATTGAGACACAACAATTGTTACAACATGATACAAATGAAATATCAATATTAGAGCCAAATACAACAACGGATAGAAACAATAGCGGAAAATCCAGGCAGCAGAAGACAAACGGCAACAACAGCGGAAAGATAACATCTCCAATACCAAAGCTCCAAAGATCCAAAGATGCCAAACCAAGAAACTCAAACCACCATTGTGCTGAAGTGAAGCAACTCGGTGCAGAATGCTAAAATGAAACAAATGTGATCCCAGATCCACAAACTCCAAAGATTGCCAAAAGCTATACCTAATGGCTGACTACTTAATGACCTGAGTCTAGGCTGCCCGTGTGAAAAATTGTGGGCACCCAGAGTTTAGAAAGGGAACAATAAACTCCAGGTCAGTCATGGGACTGATGTGAGCAAACAAAAACAGTTGTTTTGAACTTAAAAAACAAAAGGAAACAAAAAGAAATCTGCAGTGCTTTTTGAAAAATGAAACTACCATAAGGCCTCTCAACACACACAGTGCAATCGCACACTTGGGGGAGACTTCTCCTTATGATAGTTAAACATGCTTGATACGCAAAAATACTTTTGATATTAATATTAGTGCATAGTGTAGAAAATACTTTGAAAGTATAATATTAATCTTAGCCAGCATATGTACCATTATATTATGCCTGCTATAGCTATCATTTAAGAATGACAGGTTATACAATTGCAATCGTAAATGGCTCGTATTTTGTGATTGGATTTCCAACAAATGGTCAGGCTAAGAAACTTCCTCACCGAATGGGTACGCCTTTGGGGGGACGCCCTAAGAACCTAACCAGCTCTCTACCAACACAAGGCCGGGTAACCTCTGTAACTAGGTAACTAACTGTCACGAGTATGCCACCCCCCGGTCTAGACCGACCTTTTCCAAGCGCTCAACAACAACAAATTTCGACAACTACATAAGTTAAATATCTGGGCTCCATACCATGATACCACTTTTTATCTAGAAGGAAATACACATACCCTAAATGGCACGACCCTCGTAACCTTGCAACATTCTTCCTGTTTCGACCATTTTCGGGTTGTGCGGTTCGACGAAGTCTCATCCACCAAAGCTACGCTTTTCACAAAAGCCATGCTTCGATCAACAAATGATCAGCAGCACTTAACATACCACATTACCAAATTAGGAATGTATCACTAGCAAATATCAACTACATAACCGCTGAGCTCATACGTCTCAGAGAATGGTGTTAAGCTAAGAGAATAAATTCTCCGTCACCAACAGAAATGTATTTAATAGAAACCAGCTTTACATCTCAAAGTGCAATGTTAGACATACAACCATATAAGTCCATTCTAGGTTCAAATGGAACCGAAGGCACTTCAAAAGAAGCCCTTGCAAATCTGGGTATTCACAATCCCGATCGGACTCCCCATCACATATGGAGATCTCTATACCGGATCAACTCAATGTAGAGACATTAAACAGGTAATCCTATCGTTCTCAAAAATACCCGGTCTTCAACCCCGTCTTCAAATGATATCCATTTTGTCGTATCATTAACTCGGAATGGGTTTTATGACATAAAGTCCTCTCCCGGCTAAACCAAATAATGAGCGTTTATTTTAAAAGCATATGGATATATTAGGATCTTAGTTAAGTCACAACTTTTATCCCAAAACCTTTCTTTTTGAATGGTTTTAAACAAATTTCCACTTTTAATCTTTTAAACAAAAGATTCACCCTGAGATCCTCTTCAATTTGAAAACAAAATTCACCAATCTTTGACAAAGATTCATTCATAACTTTCAAAATTATTTCAATTTTAGTTTCGAAATCCTTTCAACAAAAAATGGGAATTCTTTCTTTATATGAAAACCATTATCATTTGAAAACAAATGCTTTTCATTTCGGGAAAATCCGATTAAATTTGCTCAAGTTAAAGCATTTCAATGTATACATTGGAAAATCAACGAACTGCCGTATTTGGCAAGTTCTATGTGAATTAAATTCAAATCTCCAAAATAATTTATTTAATATACTTTAAAAATGGTTTAGATTCCACATATATATTTTGTATAACTTATATAACCCTTTCAAACCATAGGTTCCAAAATAATTTCAAAACTTCAACAAGACATAGTATATTCAAACTAAATTTAAATTTCAAAACTTCCTTTTCAAAAGCCTTTCACATTCAACTCAATTTCACTTCCAAATCATTTGGATTCAAAATTCAACTTTTAAACAAAATAATATTTAAATTCAAAATATCTGTGACTTAACCGATTTCCCGTGAAATCCATATTTGTGTGTGTGGTGTAGTCCAAAGGGTTTTACACACAACAATAACATATCACAACCATCATCAGTTCAAGCACAACAATATCGATAAGCGATATAATCCTATAAAGCTTATCTTCATTCACAGATTAACAGATAAATATGTAAATTCATCAAAGATAAATAAATCACAGTTCACGGCTCAATCATGTCACAGAACATCACACATTAGGATATCAAACAATTTAAAGCATTCAATACAATCCCAACATCCATAAGTAAGATCAATTAGTCGCCTGATTAATTTAAACCAGATTAATTACTTATGAATAAATTACTAATCTTGGTTAATTAACATTAATTAATTACAAACCATTTTAATTAATTATCCTTTAATCATTTATTAATTAACCTTTAATAATAAATTAATCGACCTTTAATCATAAAAAAATTAACCCTTAATAATCCTTTATTAATTATCCTTAATTAATTACATTAATTAATTAACCCTTAATTAATAAATCATCCCTAAATTACTTTTCATTAATTAATTATCCTTTCATTAATTAATTATTCTCAAATTAATTGCCTTAATTAATTAATCACATAAATTAATTATCCTTTAATATACATAAACTAACCTTAGTTAATCAATTAATTAACCTTTAATTAATCATTTAATTACCCTTTAACTAATCATATTAATTAATTAATCACATTAATTAATTTAATCACCTTGATTAAATAACATTAAATAATTAACTATCCTTTAATTACTCCTATTAATTAATCAACCCTTGATTGCATTAAAGTAATTAACCTTCAAGTAATTAATTACCCTTAATTACTCACATAAATTAACTTTTAATTACTTACATTAAGTAATTATTCTTTAAGTAATTATTCTTTAATTACTTTTATTCAACAATAAACCATTAATTACCCAAATCCTACTTTAATTTAAAGATAAACCATTTATCTTTATTGATCACTTGATTACATTCAAGTTTATATAGTAAACCTTTTAAATTAATTATCATCAACACACAGATTAACTAAAGACATTTAAATTAATCAATAATTGAAATCATATCATTTCCCTAATTAACTATATAATTACAATATTAAATTTAATTAAAATAAACTTTAAAATAAAGGATATATAATATATATATTAAAACACTTTAAACTTAATAAATTTAAAGTAATTTATTTAAAACCTTTAATAATTCCAAAACCTTAAGTAGGACAATTTTTTTAAAACAATGGGTTAAGAAAAATTGTTTAAATTAAAATTTTGATTTTTTTTTTAAAATTTAAAACTACAGCTTAAAATACTCGAGGCCATCCCAAAACAAACCCGACCCTAGACCCGAGCTACCATCAAATCTCTCGACTTCGAGACAAAACACGATCAACTTCAAGTCAAATCCGAGCAAATCCTCATCTTCCCAAACATCACAATTACACAGGCACGAATGTGGATGCGTGCACATACACCACTAATCCGACCATCTTCGATCGTCGCCGAGTCCCTCAACAAGTCGTCGATCACCCTACCGAATACCCCGACCTTGCAGTTCATCGAATTCGACTGGAAAAGAAAGCGAGCAGATCAATCAATTTCTGAAACCTAACTCGATCGAAAAAAACCACCACCGCCGATGATCCTGATCACCTGAGACAATGCAACCACGACCAGAGCCGCGCCTCGACGCAATGCTTCTAATCCCTCTGGTCTGATCGACCATGATCCACTATCGACGATGAAATCGACTCGTCAACATCTTAGACCAAAACAGCTGCCAAAACCCTACAATGTTGTCGTGTTGCCGCCATGATGATCTAAAAATTCTACGACCAATTTTCCTCCAATTCCTCAACCTCTAGCTACCTCCAGTTCCAGGCCTGACGAACAGCTCATCGTCGATCGTCGGCAATTGACGAGAAACCCAAAACTGATCACCTTGCCATTCCTCATCAAATATAAACTTGAAAATTATGAAATGATTATCAAAAATCATCGTTTGCAATACGAATTCATTCCTATGATCAGAACTTGAAATCCATATATTCGATTTTGGACTTATTTTAGGCGTTACTTTTATTTGTCATTTTTTAAATAAATATTCAACTTAAGTACTTGAAATTATTTTTAAAAATAATGTTATAGTCTTACAATCAAATTTTATTTAGAGATCAAAGCCCAATATTGATTCTTTTGGATGATATGAATTTTTTGAACAGGTTTTAAAAACTTGTAAACAAGGACAGATGTATTTTATTCCTGTTTTCAGACATGCATATCCAATCATCACTAAGTTCAAACAAAATACATCCATATATTCAAGTAAAACATATTTATAACCACACAGATTTATCAAGATTTACAACCAGATTCAAGCTTTAAAAGGGTATAATTTACTTATAGAGATGAGTGATGAACAGAGAAGCTTAAGCCTGGAACTTATTTGATCTTTTAGCTTTGAAAATTTGCTTTTGATCTGATCTGGAAATTGTTTTTGATGTTGATCTAAAACTTGATTGCTTTGAGATGATCTACAGCTTTAGGTTTGAAAAGAAGCCTTTGTTTTGAAAACTGGAACTTTGATTTGAAGCTGAAGCTTTGTTGAAATACTGAGTAGAATTTGAATTGCTTTAGAATTTTTTTTTTGGTTTTCCTTTTGTTTCAGGTTTGAAACAAATTGAACATGGGTTGTTTGATTTTGATCTTGAAGTTGAAACTGAAGTTTGATTTCATTTTTTTTTAATTTCTTTTGTTTTTAGTTTTGGTTTCCATATTTCTGAAATGAATAAAAATGAAGCATGTTTTCTCACTAAACATGTTATTATATAATTCAAATTAAAAGAAAAAAAATTGTCTTCCACTTGTTTATTGCATGGCATGCAAAGCCTACAAATGTTAATACATAGACTTATAAATTTACAAATGTCATGTGCAATAAATTTATGTTTCTGCCCTTGTTTAATAAATTATAACATATATACGAACTATAACTTTAAAAGAAAGAATATTAACCATTTTATTAATCCTATATATATATATACATACAACCCATATTTATCTTTATATTTTAATATGTTTATCTCATACATTTCAAAAGATATATGTATATATAAGCTTTTATTCATTCTTGTTTTACATTTGTATTCATACATTTTCTTATTATTTATACTTATATAACTTTTTATTAAATCTTATTTTAATTAAAAATATTTATCTATATACATTTGCTTTTATAACTATTTATATAACCTTAAGAAAAAATTATTTTAAAACTAATTATACATTAATAAATAAACACACATATGTATATTATATAATATAGAATTTAGCTTTAAACAACTTTTGAAAATTTACTATATTTATTTCAAAATATAACTTTCATATATACCATATATTATAATTAGAAAACAAATTTTCATTAATTTAAAATATAATGTTTTTCAAATCCAATATATTTATATGATATTTATTTATGAAATTCAAACCCACAATTTAATTAAAAATCAATTTATATACATAGATATAAATTAACAAACAATTTTTTTATTTAATTTGGAAAAAATTCAAATTTATTCAGAATTTAATTTAAAAATTTATTTTAATTATCAATTTAAATTTGACTCAATACCGAGATCGTTATAGTATGTATAGTACAGTTAAAGTTTCTTGTATAAAGATCCGCTATTATATATTATATTTTGTTCCGATGTGATTTGTGAGATTCTGTGTTGTGTTTATATTTTTCTTCTATCCTCTTCTTTCTCTCCCTTTCATACAATTTGGGTTGGACAAGTGTGGTTTATTAACAACTCAAAGGGTACGGAATGGTGGGCCTCTACAGTTGGTATCAGAGCGAGGTTGAGTGAATACCTAGGCTTTGGTGGGGATTACTCATTAGAAATAGAGTTGGTAGTACCCTAGGATGAGTCTGACTATATTATAGATATGTGCACGTATTTATTGGTGAATATAAATTGTTTTACATTAGAAATAGAGTTGGTAGTACCCTAAGACGAGTCTGACTGTATTATAGATATGTGCGCGTATTTATTAGTGAATATAAATTGTTTTATATTGTGTTGGCTTATCGGTTGAGTGTTTATGAATTATGGTCGGTACAGCCTGGATACTGAATAAGTTAAATCGACATAGTATTTTTTTAAAGTGGGTAAATGAAATAATTTTACCCATGTTATATTTTGATATAAAAGAAATAATTTTCTGATATTATTATAGTATATTTGGAGCGTTGGTTGTTATTATTATAATCCAAACAGGATTTTAAAATTGGAAGGGTTATATATAATCAAATTAAAAGGTATAATTATGAATTATACAAACGAGTTAAAACTAAAATTTGATTCAAAACATAATTTGGAAATTTAAATCTCGAAAATTTCGAAAATGTTTTCCAAGTATTTTGAAATAAATAATGGTAGTATTATTGTGGAAATGTATTTGAATAAAAATTGTTTTAAATGGATTTTGGAAGTGTTAAGGCATTGAACTCACTTCAGTCGCTAAAAAGTAATCTTGGCGATGACTATAGCATCATCAGCATTCATTTTTGAGTTTCTAAGTGACGAATTCCTAGCATAGTAATTTGCTATTAGGATTTTTGTTTGGAAATAAAGGTTGTTTTGGGAAATCGGTAGGAGATTTGTTTTGGAAAAAAACCAGGTTTGGTTTAAATTTAAAAAGTGTGATTTGGTATACAGATATACACACACACACACACACACATTTATAATTCCAAAATAAATTGAAATAAAACAGGGCGTTGAAATTGTAAAATTTGTTATCTAAGAGTCTTATGAAATAAGAAAATAAGTTTTGAACCTATAATTGAGAAATGATATAAATGAGAAAGAATTTTTTTGAAATTGAGGTATAAAATTAAATGGAATTCAACTTAAGTTAAGGGAATGAATTAAAATTTTAGAAATTTGGTGGATTGTGGTTTGAATGGAACGAATTAATGAAATGATGAGTTTATCTTAAGCAAAGTCAAATGAAGTGATTGTTAATAATTGAAGCTGATGAATGGAATGAAATAAATAGAATGTAATGAAATTAACTTAATGTAAATGCATACGAATGTGATGAAGAATGTGTACAAATGAATGGAAAAAATGAATATAAGTATGAAA
Organism: Allium cepa; assembly: GCA_030765085.1. Lineage (NCBI taxonomy): Eukaryota > Viridiplantae > Streptophyta > Magnoliopsida > Asparagales > Amaryllidaceae > Allium > Allium cepa. The sequence continues at coordinate 598,266,559 of CM060928.1, forward strand.
GTGAATGTAAATGAATATAGATGTGAACCAGCAAAGGTAAATTTATTGGATGAAAATTAAGTTGGCTTGAGTGAATGAGATATAAATTGAATTGAAAGGGAACGATAGTAAATTGAACGGAATTAGTGAATGTAAGTAAAACAAGGTGTTTGAATTCTGAAGTCCTTATCTAAATGTTTTAGATAATATTAAAGGATAAGGTTGAACTTATGTGATATCCCAGAATTTCTGGCAATAACAATTTAATAATCTGTGTTAAAAATTAAATTGATTTGATAATTATTGTTAATAAGAATTGAATTGATTTAATAATCCAATTAAATAAATATTTAATTAGAAGATTTTATCTTTTAAAGCTAATGAATTGGTTTCTATTATAATGTCAATATTTGGTATATATTGTAAATAGATAGCTTTGTTTTAAGTTTAACAAATAAAACATCTTTTCTAATTCTATTATTTTTGGTAATTTGGAAATTTATTTTTTATTTAATATTAAGCTTTTCAAAAGCTATTTAATAAATAATTATATGGTTATAAATTGTTAAGTTTAAATTGTTTAAATTGATTTTAGCATAAGTTTAAATATAAATAAGATTAACAAAATGGTTTTTTTTAAAGGTAGCTTGATAATATAAGTGATTTTTTAATAAAGGAATAAAGGATTCGAAGTTGATCGAGAGGGTTGGCTTCGGAAGCAAGGACGATTAGTTGTTCCCTATATAGATGAATTGAGAGATGAAGTTCTGAAGGAAAGTCATCACTCAAAGCTGACAATTCATCCAGGTGGAAATAAGATGTATCGGGATATGAAGAGAACCTATTACTGGGAAGGTATGAAGAAGGATGTTGGAAATTTTATTTCCAAGTGCATGAACTGCCAGATGGTAAAAGCCGAACAGAAGAAACCCAGTGGATTACTTCGGCCACTAGAAGTTCCTACATGGAAGTGGGAGCAGATATCGATGGATTTTATCGATGGATTACCTAGAACAAGAACGGGGAATGAAGGGATTTGGGTCATCGTAGATCGTTTGACTAAGAGTGCAAGATTCATACCTGTTCGATCAATTAGGACTGCATCGAGATTGGCTGAGTTGTATGTTAAGTGGATAGTTCGATTCCGTGGTATTCCGAAGAGTATAGTGAGCGATCGAGACCCATTGTTCACTAGTGGATTTTGGAAGAGCTTCCAAGAAGTTTTGGGGACCGAGTTGTGTTTGAGTACAGCTTATCATCCCCTAACTGATGGTCAAACTGAGAGAGTCAACCGAGTTTTGGAAGATCTCCTTAGAGCTTGTGTTTTAGATTTCGGAGGATCATGGGAAGATCATCTTCATTTGGTGGAATTTGCATATAATAACAGTTACCAGTCGAGTATTGGTATGGCACTGTATGAGGCACTGTATGGAAGGCCGTGTAACTCTCCGACATGTTGGGTTGAAACTGGAGAAAAGATGATACTTGGGCCCGAAATGATTCGACAGACTTCAGATTGTATATAGATCATTCGGCGACGAATGAAGGCAGCCCAAGACCGTTAGAAAAGATATGCCGATAAGCGTCGTAAGGATTTGGAATTCAACGTGGGTGATATGGTTTTTGTGAAGATCTCTCCACTAAAGAATGTTATTCGATTCGGGAAGAAAGGGATATTGACTCCGAGATTTGTTGGACCATTCCCGATCATCGAGCAAATTGGAAAGCTCGCCTATAAATTGGAGTTACCAGAAAAGATGGCGGGTGTGCATAATGTTTCTCATGTATCTTATCTACGGAAGTATGTGCACGACTCGAATACGGTGGTTTCTGCTGATAGCTGTGTAGATATAGAGGTTGATCCAGTTGTTACGAGACCTCGTAAGCCGCTTCGTGTTGTGGAAACCAACACGAAACAGCTTAGGAGGAAGACGATTACGTTGCTCAAGATACAATGGAGTGATGATGTTAACGACTGTACGTGGGAGGAGGAAGAGAGGATGAAGGCAGCTCATCCTGAACTCTTCGAGGTATGGCCCTAAGATGTCGTGGCATCTCATGAATTTGTAACTTGTTCTAGTCTTAGAATCCTGCATGCTAGGCTAGAAATTGGATGCATGGTTTGTTGGTTGCTATGGATGGTAGGCATGCAGAATAGTTTTGGATGCTCTTGTTTGTTTGGAATTTCGGGGGTGAAATTCCTAAGGGGGAGAGAATGTAACGACCCGTACTATACGTGTCGATAAATCGTAGTATAATTATAATTAGGTTGTTAGTATTAAGTGTCGTCTAGAGCCTAAGTCATGTGTAAGTTAGCTCGTGAAGAATTAGCTCGTGTGGAGCTTAGGTCATGTGAGAGTTAGGTCGAGTGGAGCGACCTATAGAAGTAACGACCTATAGGATTGGGCCGACTTAGGCGAGTTAACGACCTATAGGAATTAGCAGGCGGAGCGACCTAAGTTGTAGTTAGGTCGTTAGACGACCTAAATGAGTTAAGGAGTGAGTGAGTTAGTGGAGCTAACGACTTAAGGTGGTAAGCGAGTTAACGAGTTAAGGATTTACCGACCTATAGATTTGAGCGACTCATAGGTAGTGACCGACTTAACGGGTTAGCGACCTAGTAGTTAGCAAGTGGCGAATTATAGGATGTTACGACCTAAGATAGTGAGTGACCTATAGAATGGTGGCTTAGGTCGGTAGGACGAGTTAAAGATAGGTCGTGAGGATCGCTAGGTCGTGAGAGGGAGTTGTGGTTAGGTCGGCATCTCAGTTGGGTTGTAAGACTTTTTGTGTTTAGTTAAGTCGTGCGGCCCGTGTTATCATTAGGTCGCGAGGAAGCTTATGTCGCTATGTCGCATATAGTTAGGTCGCACTTATATTAGGTCGTTAAGCTGTTGTGTGTTGGGTCGTGTCTGTGTTGAGTCGCGCATAGGTTAAGTCGTGTGCGTGTTAGGTCGTTGAGCCATGTAGAGGCTTGAGTCGTTAGGTCGTAAGTCGTGGGGAGAGTCTTAGGTCGTAAGTCGTGGGGGATTGTTAGGTCGTGGACGACCTAAGAGCGGATGACTTAAGGGACGTTTCAGCCTATAAATACACGTCCATATCTTCACTTTTTGGCATCGGATTTTGAAGCGACGAAGTGCTGCCATTTTGAGAGCTCAACTACAACATTTCTTCACTTCTTTTCTCCACTCTAATCTAGTGCTTACATCCATCCAAGATCGAAGATCAAGATCGAAGATCAAGATCGAAGATCCAAGGGCTAAAGTTGAAGATCTACATCCAACAAAGAGAGATTTCATCATTTGAAGCGGAATCTTGTCGGATCAAGCTAGATCCCTCGCTGTCCAGATCTGAAGTTAGTAGCTTTTGAAGTGTTTAGGTGTTTCGGTGAGTGGTAGTTATCTCTCACACGGACCCAAAGGAGTATATTGGATCGGTGGCCTGTTTGTGTGATAAAGTTAGTGATTCCATGCATTTTCCTTAAGTCTGCATGTAGATCCATTGTCTATGAAGTTTTGGATACCCATTTTTCTACATGTTGACTTATATAAGTTTATTCATCAAGTTGTAGAGACATTTGCCTATTATTCATGCTTGTTAGATTTGGACACTTTAATTACCAAATTGCCATTTTCTTGTATAATTTCTTATTAGATCTTGTTTGAATGTTTGGGTTTATGATTGATTTGATTGTTTCAAATTAGCTAGTAGTTGATTTAGACAAGTTGGTCGAAGACGATTCAAAAGCTAAGAGGAAAGGCTCTTGAATGGTGAAAGCTGCTTGTGACACATGAAGCGGGTGATGAAGCTCATATGGATAGATTCGATGATGATGGACTTTGCTATGATTAGAAGAAGCAAAGCATGATGTTGAGGTGATGGATTTTGCTATGATGCGATGGAGCAAAGCATGATGTGAGAGCTTGGTTTAATCCAGACGGGATCATCCCAAGCATGTTGATAACTCGAGGGATGGTTCGAGTTGGTTGATAATGGATTGCTCGAGAGGTAGCTTGGGCTAGTATGAGAGTAGTCGTCGAGGAAGATGACTAGGAGGCTTGGATTTCATCGTTGTTGAAGGTTCTAGTAAACTCAGAGCAAGAGTACATGGGGCGCCCAAAACGACTACAGGTAGGTGGTCGGGAAACCCAAAAGACTACTAGCAGGTGGTCGAGTACTCTGGGTAGAGTAGGTAAGTCCTAGGCACGGGTCACGATGACGTGCAGAGTTTGTCTAGAACCGGGGTTACCATTAGCCCTTGACTTACGGCTGAAAGAATGTGCCGGTCATTCAATTAACGGTGGTTTCGAAGCAATGATAACAGTGATAGCCAGAGTCATGGATGTTTGGTTGTATCGTCATTCGGACTCAAGAGCGATGTTTTCTGGGTGCTAATCTGATCTTGGTTTAGGCCTTGGGGGTTTGTATTTGGAAAACACCGACCTTGACTCGAGTGATAATTGTTTTACTTTGAATGTCTACTTTGCTATGTTTGCTTCTGCTTAGTGTGTCTGGGGCTATCACTGTAGAAAGAGGTGGAGTGGGATGGTTAGGTTCCTATTCCTTTTATCCTTTATGCTCTTTTGGTATGTTTTATAGTTGATTTACTGCTCACTAGGACTTTGTCTGACTCAAGGTTTTATGTTCAACTCTTATTATCTTGGGCTGTTCATCCATGTTGGGATGGGCAGACTAGGTAGCAGGTGACAGGTGCTGTTCTTCGTGATTGACGCTGATGATGACGAAGACGAGCTGGAAGCTTTTGCATATTATGGTTCTTTCTATATGTACTGGATGTTCCGCTGTTTGCATATACTCTGAGTGCTATGTAGTGAGGCTTTGATGTATTGACTGTTCTGATGTTGTATCTAACTATTATGGAGTTTATATGATGAGATTCTGTTATAAAGCTTCACTATATATATATATATATATATATATATATATATATATATATATATTTCTATTGTATTTTGTCCATGCGCTGTGAGTTATACGATAGAGTATGTTGTTTTGTCTTACCTTGATGATCGTCCTTGGCTGCCTGGCACGCTTTTCAGCACACCATTCCTTTGTTTATGTGCGGAAGTCATGGGCGGTCGTCACATCTGTTCACATGCAAAGCAAATCTGAAGCCTGCATTTTCAAATTAAAGCAAGATCAAGTTTGCATGCAAGTTTATAAATCAAAACAACATTTCAGCAACTCAATTTTAAGAACAAAAGCATTCAAGTCAAAAGTTTTAAAGCTAAGGGATTTCAGTTTTCAAGCTATTTTCAAAAGTTTTTCACAATGGTGCTCTGTCTTCATTCTTTATTCAGGTGAGTAACTTCACTTCTAAAAATTTAAGTAGGTAAATTTGGTTGCATGCTATTTAATTTCAAATGAATGTGAATTGTATGATACCTGCTGTGTATATATTCATGTACAGTATGCATATTGTTTCTTCAGAATACTCTGCTTTTACCTTCCAGTATTCTAGTTTGATTTAAAAATTCAAACCTTTTGATTTTGACTCTGTTTAAATTTAAGTTTCAAATGAAACTTATTTGCTTAATCATAAACTTTAGTTTTAAATTGTACTTAAGTTGAAATAATATGTAAATGTCTTTGAAAATTATAAACAGATGATCAAACATTAAATTAGTGAAAAATCAAATACCACGAGTCGATGTTTCAGAGTTAGGATCTGAATCTTCATACAAAAATTATGATTTTTAAAAGCAAAATCACAATTTCTAGTATTAGAATCGGAGAGCAGTTCAGGGTTGTCTGAATTGTGCATTTAGGGTTGTCTCTTTTGATCTAAATGATCGGAGGGGTCGAGTTTCTTCCTGGAGGTGGAGGAGTGATCGTAGTTGATGGAAAAATTGTTTGATGATGGTGCATTTCAGTGTGGAGGTGAGGGTTATGGTTTGAAGTCTGGAACCCTAGTTTTTAACTAGGCTTGGTTGATCGATCACCATGGCTTGTTGGATTGATCGAGTTCATCAAGGTTTTGGGTGATGATAGCAGGGTAGTTGGCGAATGTATGGCCGGAGTCGCTGATATTCTGGTGGCCGGAGTTGTGGGAGCGAGGCATTTCCAGGTTTTGGTTGAGGAGGTTCCAGTTTTGTTCCAGGTTTTGTTTCAGGGTACTCGATTTTGATTTCGAGTATGAATCGATTGGATTGGTGTTTTGATGGTCTGAGGTGATGATCGTCGACCGTGGGAAGGTCGCGAAGATGATCAAAGATGGTCGGAGGCATCGTGCATGTGCACAGTGCACGGTTGATTTTCTGGTGAAGTTTGGTTTGTGGGTTTTGGTAGTCTCGAGTTTTACTTGAAGCTATTGGGTGTTTTGCTCGAAGCAGTGTGGGTTTGGACGCGAAGTCATTTACGGTTGGCTTGAGTAAATATTTGTTACAGGTTTTTTTAAAGAAAAACCTGTTCTGTTTTTAAAATTTTAAAATAAAGTTTAAAATGAAAACCAAAGTTTTAAACTAAGTTTTAAACCTAAGTTTGAATCTGAATTCAAGTAAGTTTGAACCTTAGTTTTGAAATGATTTAAGTTTTTGAAATTTAAATTGGTTTTAACAACTTTTAAATATTTAAAGTATATTTGGCTTGAATTTAAAACTGAAGTTTAAATTGTAAAATAGAATTTTAAAACAAGTTTTAAATCTAACTTCTAAAATCTGGAATTTGAGTTTGAATCTCAGTTTTTAAAATAAAATAAGTTTTTGAATTTAAATTGTTTTAACTACTTTAAAATGGTTAAATGGTTGGAATTTTAAAGTGAAGTTTTAAAATATAAGCTAAGTTTTTTAAAATCTGGAATCAAAATTTAATATGTATTTCAGTTTTGAAATTGAAGGAAGTTTTAAAATTTAAATTATTTCGAACAATTTTGATTTTTAAAGTATATTTTTAAATTGATTTGAATTTAGAAAAAAAATGAATTTGGTTTTCAAATTCTTTTAAACTTCATTATAAGATAAATATTTCTTTAACTTGTGAAATAGAAAGGGTTCTAATTTGTTTTTGAACTTTGTTAAAGTTAATTTGTATTCATTTTAAATCTTAAATTTAAAATGAAATTTGAAAGTAAATTGTTTTTAAATGCTTTGTTAATGATAATTTGATCGTTAATAAGAAAATGTTTTATCTTTAAATAAATAAAGATTTAACGATTTGTAATTAAAATGTATAATTAATTAATTTAATTAATTAATGATTTGGATTAATTAAATAAGTAATTAAAGGTTTACATTAATTAATTAATGATTGAGATTAATTAATTAAGGATAATTAATTTGTAATTAAGGATTATTAATTAGATTTTAATTAATGATTAAAGATTAATTAATCAAGTAATTAATGATTAATTAAGTTACAGTTAAAACTTAAATTAATTAAATAATTAGAGATTAATTAATTGGTAATTAAGATAAATTAATTTGTAATCAATAATGATTAATGTGAGTTTAATTACTTAAGAAAGTAATTAAAGAATTGTTATAGTTAATGAAGGTCATTAACTTAGGATTATTTAGTAATTAATTAATGTGATTAATTTTAATAATTAATTAGATTAATTAATTAATGATAATCATTTATGAAATTGTTTAAGAATAATTACTTAATGAAAGTAATTAAGGAATTAATTACTTAACGTAATTAATTGAGTTTAATGTGATTAGTTTAAATTAATTAATTAAGTTTAATTAATTTAATCACGGGATGATTTGAAAAATAATTACTTAATGTAATTAATGGAGTATAATTACTTAGTGAAGTAGTTAATTGATAATTACTGGATTTAATTAATGGAAGATGATTTAAGAATGGATGTAATTTGAGTATAATTATTTTTGTAATTAATCAAGGGTTTAATTAAGATAATTAATTAAGGAGTAATTCATTTATTTAATGAAGTAACTATGGGTAGTTAATTACTGAATGAGGTTAATCAAGAGTGATTAATAATTGAAGTTTAATTGAAGATTAATTACTTAATGTAATTTACTTGAATAAAGTAATTATTTAAAACTAGGGATAATTAATTAATATAATTAATGATGTAATTAAGAATTGATTAATTACGATCAATTAATCAAAAAAATGAAGTGATTAAAAGGTAACTAATTAGTGACCTTAACTCAGGATTAATGTAATTAATTATAGTTAATTAATTAATGAAATAATTAAAGGTTAATTGTTGTAAGTGGTTAAGAATAATTAACTTGTGAATTAATTAAAGGATAATTACTTGAATGTATTTAAAGAATAATCAATCAAGGGTGATTAATTAAGGTGATTAATTAGAGGATAATTAATTAATTGAATTGTAATTAATTAATGGTCATGTAAGCAAGATTTATAATGATGAAAGTAGTTAATTTAATTTACTTTAATTAATTAGAGATGCAAGTAATTAATTTAATTGTAGATGGTGATATTATTAGATCCTTGCTTATGTATGAATGGATGATGTTGATTGCCTTGAATGGTTTGAGATCTCAGATATGAGATAAGTAATGCTGTATGATATGGATGCTTTGATTAAAGTATAATGATAATGTGGATTATCTATTTGTGATGATAATATGGACTATCTGTTTGTGATGATAATATGGATTATCTGTTGCGATGATAATGTTGATTATCTATTGTGATGATGTGAATTATCTCTCTGTGTGTATATGGACAATAGAATTGTATTGTTTTAAACTTTAAAACAACTTGGCCTTTAAAGATACGTTTTGGATTTCGATGAGACCGGGATCGAGTTTCCAGATTTGGATATCCAAAAACCACATCGATCCAAATTAACGATAGGTCGTGAATCTTAAGAGAAGATGAAGATTCAGAGTGCAAGGGTTATCGTCATTAACTCCGAGGGTGATTCCAAAATGTGTGTAACGAGATAATGCCTTCGGTTTCATTCGAACCCGGAACGAACTGGTATGGATTGAATGCTTTCAGCACATCGTCAGGTGGACGATGAGCATTCTAGGATAGATTTGTTCTATAAAGGTAATCCTAACCTCAAGCCTCGTCAACTAGGAATGGGTAATTGTAGACTCAAGCCTCATTAACCGGGAATGGCTAAAACATGGGAGGTGCAGCAAGGTTAAGTGGGTAGCACACTAGTAGGACGAGATTTACCCTATCTAGAAGTCCTTTATTATTTCGGCTGTGTGGGTAGTTGTTGGCCATAACCACGAGGTTATCTTGTTTGGGATTGTCCAGTAAGGGATGGTTTCGGCCTTGTGTTGCAGGGGATTTAGGGTGGATCCTCGGTACGGTGATCTAGGCCATGTACTATGACGGGCGGTACCCCAGTAAACCTGCCATTGTATGGAATCCAAACTCCAATAAGCTCCATCGGATTTGATTGTATTGCCCACTTTGTTGCTAGTATGCTGGAATTTAAGCATGTAACAATTTCAGCTATTTCTTATTTATTTGAAAACCCTAGATCTATTATAATATCATCGGATTTTCTATCAAATGTTTTGATTAGCGTAAGGTAAAAACTTACCCATGTTTATGTGTGGGGAGTCTTACGTGATACCTTTTGTTTTCAAAGGATTTTCAATGTTAAGAAACCTTAACCTGTTACTCCCACCAGACCCATGTCTGACCCGGAGTTTATTTCTATTTTTCTTAAACTCTTAGATACTCAAATTTTTACGAGTAGCCAAGGGATTCAGGTTAACTTTGACGAATTGTGGAGGAGCAATGGAGCAGGAGGCTTCAGCGTTATAGATATATATATTGTTCCGCTGTTTGGTATCTCTTTATTGTATTGAGTTGTAATAACTAGACAGGTGTTTATAACTGTCTAGTATGCGTTGTATAAGTTGTATAAACTCTGATTGATGTTGTATATTATGTAATACTTATGTTATTAATATAATTTACTTGTTCCGCTATTGAGATTTTGATGTTGTTTCTTCTTTCTTCTCTATCTTTTCTCTTTTCTATCCCTTTCTTTCTTATTAATGATGCATTGTTCTGCGGAATGAATGGCGGGTCGTTAAAGTTGGTATCAGAGCACTAGGTTGAGTGAATACCTAGGCTTTGGAATGATTTCTTTCTTGAGAGAGAGTATTTGTAATCTTAAATGTATTTATATATATATATATATATTTATTTTTACCTATCTATTGGGTTACCTGTTTGGGATTTCCAATATAAGTTATAAAGGTAGATGGGGTAGTTGTGTGTGTAACATGACTACTACCAATGGTTGGAGTTTGAGTGTTGAGGTTGGAAGTGTATTTGTCAAGACTGTAGACCTAATACCGTCTCGAGTAAGCTATGCAGTGGTGTAAGGATTTCATTGATCTTTGAAGGAAACCTTTTAAAGGTTCGGTGTCCATATTTGAGGTTGGATGAGTAGATTTTGGATCTGTCGGTTTGGCAGAAGCGGGTGATGGTATCTTGGCAACCTCAGGAAGTAGTAGCTGTGTGATGAGATGCAGTGACTATGGATGTTTTCGAAGATGTTTTCTTTGAAACAATTTAAGGAAGTAGGTCTGCTTCGGTGTAGGGGCTGTGTTCAACAGGGTGTTGTGTTTGGGTTTGAGGCCCGAGTTTCTCGGGGAGCTTCTAGTTTAGGAAGTCTTTGGCATTTGTGGCAGCAGTGAAGCTCGGAGTGTTCTGTGTGCTGGCAAGGAGGTTTTCTGGCTGAGCAGTTTCTAGAGGTGGAGTTCAGAAGCAGCAGAGTGGATCCATTTCTTCGATGGATTGGCCAGACCAGCGTAAGCTGTTCTGATTGGTAAGGAGAGAACAGTTTTCTTTGAATTAGGCTGGGTTGATCGCAAAAGTGACTTGCGATAGTTAAGTGTTCTCTTGGGTTATTAGAGATTTTCCAGATGTCATCAGGGAGGTTTGTCCGCATTTGAAGATTGAGTTTTCCTACCCACTCGGATTCCAGGAATGATTCCAGTGGTTCAGCTAGTTGAAGGTTGATTCCTAGAGATGGAGGTTGGTGAAGCAGCTCAAATTTTGGTGGAACTTCTGAATTTTCTTTTATGGATATGTGGAACCATATTTCTGTGATGGGTTGTCCAGTTTGTGCCCGTGTTCATCATCAGCATTCTTATCTACTCCAGATCAGAGCTGTACAGCGGAAGCAGTTTGGTAGTGCATCTGGTTTATCTTTTCTGGACAGGAGAAGTAAGTTCAGTCTTCTGAAGTTTGAGGAGTAAATTTGTTCTTGATTTTAGTAGATGTTGAGAGGATCATTTTGTTGGGTTATTTTTGGTCCGGTTTGTTTCTAATGGCATCAACGAAGGTTGAGCTGATCAACAAGGATGTAGGCAGCCCAGGATCGTCCGAACAGTTTTATGGATAAGAGACGGAGGAATTTGGATTCCGAAGTTGGAGATTTGATTTTGGATAAGTGTTTGGTCTATAGGATTGAATTGTCGGTTTGGATAACTGGGATTCGATGTGTTTCACGTATCTCTGAAGGAGTACATGTTTGATCTATCTCTGGTTGTAGAACCAGCAGTTCAGGAGGTTTGGTAGTTGAGTCAGATTTGTCTGTGGTCTGATATCCTGTTTAGTTTTGTAGATTTAGATGAGTGGGAGCTCTGTAGCTTAGTAGTATTGATTGTTTGGATTCTATAGAGCGAGTATACCAGTATTTATACTTGGGAAACTTTAGGAAATTCTATCCAGAATTTTATTTGGATAATTAGATTTATTTGCTTGGATGAATTGGTTGCTATGGCTGTAAGCATATGATTGATATATGCTTGTGTTTTAAATTTAACCTTTAATGAGACTATTAAATTACCCTTTTTTTAAATTTCGGGGACGAAATTCTTTTAAGGGGGGAGGAATGTGATATCCCGAATATTTTTGGCAATAACAATTTAATAATCTGTGTTAAAAATTAAATTGATTTGATAATTATTGTTAATAAGAATTGAATTAATTTAATAATCCAATTAAATAAATATTTAATTGGTAGATTTTATCTTTTAAAGCTAATGAATTAGTTTTTATCATGATGTAAATATTTGTTATATATTGTAAATAGATAGCTTTGTTTTAAATTTAACAAATAAAACATCTTTTCTAATTCTAATATTTTTGGTAGTTTGGAAATTTGATTTTTTTTTAATTTAATGTTAAGCTTTTCAAAAGCTATTTAATAAATAACTATATGGTTATAAATTGTTAAGTTTAAATTGTTTAAATTGATTTTAGCATTAGTTTAAATTTAAATAAGATTAACAAAACGGTTTGTTTTTAAATATAGCTTGATAATATAAGTGATTTATTAATAAAGGAATAATTTATTTTATAATTTTTTTTTAATTTGATAGATGAGTTATTTTTAATCAATAATAATGTTATATATATGTGTGTGTGTGTGTGTGTGTGTGTGTGTGTGTGTGTGTATGTAAATCTAGATTTTGAGTAGAATATTATTTTCAAATTGAAATGGTGGTTGTTTAAATATGTACATATCAAATTGATTTTTAAATTAATTTTAAATTGTATTTGAAAATTGAATTAAATGTATATTTGGATTTCAGAAGGGATGATATATATATATATATCTTAATATAGATATTGGATTTAAAGGTATGACAAAAATGATTTTGTATAAATATAATTTGTTTTATTCTATTTCTTTGAAAAGAATTCTTATTTATATAAATTGGAATAAGTATTTAGTTATTAGGAAATTAATTAATAAAATCTTTATTTTCATTTATAAATTCATTTTGCATGTAAAGTTACAAATGTAAGAGAATAAAACAATCTAAGCACATGTGTTAACATATTAATTAGGGAAGTTGACAAGCTTCATATTTTATTTTTATTTTTCTTTGATTTTTAATTAATCATAAATTTAGTTATATAAACACATACATCTTCCTTTCTTTTTCTTTTTCTCATTTTCATTTCTTAACTAAAGAAAAATATTCTCAACTGAAACTCATTCACTCTAAAACAAATCCTCAAATCAAAACAAATTTGAGAACCAAAACCAAAATCAGTAATTAAACATCTCAAATCTATTCCCTGTAACATTTTCAAATTTGAAGCAAACCTGTTCACATGCAAAGCAAATCTGAAGCCTGCATTTTCAAATTAAAGCAAGATCAAGTTTGCATGCAAGTTTATAAATCAAAACAACATTTTGGCAACTCAATTTTAAGAACAAAAGCATTCAAGTCAAAATTTTTAAAGCTAAGGGATTTCAGTTTTCAAGCTATTTTCAAAAGCTTTTCACAATGGTGCTATGTCTTCATTCTTTACTCAGGTGAGTAACTTCGCTTTTAAAAATTTAAGTAGGTAAATTTGGTTGCATGCTATTTAATTTGAAATGAATGTGAATTGTATGATATCTGCTGTGTATATATATTCATGTATATCATGCATGTTGTTTCTTAAGAATACTCTCTGCTTTTACCTTCCAGTATTCCAATTTGATTTAAAAATTGAAACCTTTTGATCTTAACTCTGTTTAAATTTAAGTTTCAAATGAAACTTGTTTTCTTAATCATAAACTTTAGTTTTAAATTGTACTTAAGTTGAAATAATATGTAAATGTCTTTGGAAATTATAAACAGATAATCAAACATTAAATTAGTGAAAATTCAAATACCATGATTCGATGTTTCAGAGTTAGGATCTGAATCATTATACAAAATCATTATTTTTAGAAGAAAAAACATAATTTCTAGTATTAGAATCGGAGAGCAGTTCAGGGTTGTCTGAATTGTGCATTTTGGGTTGTTTCTGTTGATCTAAATGATCGGAGGGGTCGAGTTTCTTTCTGGAGGTGGAGGAGTGATCGTAGTTGATGGAAAATTTGTCTGATGATGGTGCATTTCAGTGTGGAGGTGGTGCTTGTTGTTTGAAATCTGGAACCCTAGTTTTTAACTAGGCTTGGTTAATCGATCACCACGACTTGTAAGATTGATCGAGTTCATCAAGGTTTTGGGTGATGATAGCAGGGTAGTTGGCGAATGTGTGGCCGGAGTCGTTGATATTCTAGTGGTCGGAGTTGTGGGAGCGAGGTGTTTCCAGGTTTTAGTTCAGGAGGTTCCTGTTTTTTTCTAGGTTTTGTTTCACGGTACTCGATTTTGATTCCGAGTATGAATCGATTGGATTGGTGATGACCCGTAAAATTCGATGATTAAAATTAGTTAATTAAATAAGATTTTGTAATTAAATCTGGAAAGAGATAAAAAAATTTATAAAATTAATGAAATAGTGTAAATTGTTGCACTGGGGTATAAAATATAAAATAAGTAAATAAGTGTAAGTGTTGTATAACTAAAGGTATTTGTATATAATTAATAGTAACTGAATGAATTCGGTATTATGTATGCAATTATAAAATTTGGTTGAAGTATGATAAACTTAAGTGTAACCTTAGCTTGTAAACAATTATTTTAAGTTTCCTATTAAATTAGTTAATTGAATTGGAATTTAAATTAAATTTTAATGAATATAAATAAAGGTTACAATAATGGGTATGAGAATATGGAAAGTAAATGAAAGGAAAACAATAGTAACCAGTTTATAGCGCAATAATAGGCATAATATAAAGATGGGAATTTAATTCAAATCAATGGAAATAATATAGATGTTATACTTAGCTACAAATTGGATATATGGAAACAAATGTAAGCATTCAATTAATTAATGAATTTGAATTTTAATAAATGGTAATTTAATAAAAATCAATGTTCTGTAATAATCATACTATTTGCTTGGAAGTAATAAACTTAAAGTGAATTAAAATTTAATGGTTACAATTGTATAAGTTACATATTTGTTTAGTTCATAAAAATATAATTTGAAAGCAATTACAGTAATTGACTTAATTAGTGGAATCCCAATTATTTGAAATAAATTGTAAAGCTATAATTGATTGAAATTTGTAAATTGGGAACGAATTCAAAGTTATATTAATTGATAAAAATAATACGTAATGAATTGTAGTTTGATACGATCAATGCTAGGGAGTAATTATAATAGATTTTTTTTGATAATAAAGTAAGTATGGGAACCAAGATTTTTAATTTAAATTTAATAAAGTGGATT
Organism: Allium cepa; assembly: GCA_030765085.1. Taxonomy (NCBI): domain Eukaryota; kingdom Viridiplantae; phylum Streptophyta; class Magnoliopsida; order Asparagales; family Amaryllidaceae; genus Allium; species Allium cepa. The sequence continues at coordinate 598,281,607 of CM060928.1, forward strand.
TATTGCAATTAAATGAAACTAAATATTTAAATATTACGTAAATATTAATTTAGATGAATTTGAAGATATTTATGTAATGAAGTATGAATCCAATGCAAATTTCATCTATTTGATACTAATAGATTGAATAATAGAGTGAAAGGCCAATTTAAAGGAAATTTTTGGAAATTAAGTTTATAATTTCTGAATTTAATGAATTAAGGCTAACACCGAAATTGATAAATTAATCAATTTTAAATTGACATCTGAACTTGTTTAAATTATTGTGAGTGATTAAGAAATCAAAAAGGATGAAATTTGTCAATTAAAGAATTGAAATTGAAAATTTGATTTAATTTGTTAATTTATTAAATTAATTAATGTATAAATAGCCATTTTGGCCGCTAATTCGGATTTCGACGAAACCAATTTCATCGGATCCATAATGGTGAGTTATTGCAAGATTTCAAGTTTCGTATCAATCGGACTTGTCGTTTGATCGTACGGACTCGAAACGCGTAGAAATCAATTAATTGGAATCAATTGAAATCAATTTGAAATAAATTGATTTTAGCATAACTTCTTCATACGATAGAATTTGGACTTGAAACCTATTCCATTACGTTTTAAATATTTTAAAACATCTATTTTGATATATGGGTTGACCCAATTTCGTTCCGGAGTCGAAACGGGATTTTTGGGCCATTTTGTCGTTAGCGAGTATATCCAATCGATCCGATCTATTCTATTTCAACCTTGCCTATATATACCCTGTTATAAACCCTAGGCTACCTCTATTTCTCAATTGTCTATGCACACAATTCCTCTTTATTTCCTCATTTCAATGGCATACAATTCCAAATCCAATCGCAATTCAAAAATCAAAGTGAAATTCCAAACTCCTCAAAAAAATTCAAAAAAAGTATATATCGAAGTTCTCGAAGAGCGCAAGTCAGATCTGCAGTCCGTTTCTCGATTTGATTTTTTGGGTGGCCAGGAATTGAGGTTTAATTCACGGCCGTTCACCACGCGTCGATGAACGTTGTCAGATCGTTAAACCATTTCTGGGTTTTGTAGAGTGGACGATGGGGAGTTCATCGGTATGCTTCGCTTCGTGAACCGATGGTTGGATTTGCCATGAAATTCGATTAGGGTTTGGTTGAATAGGCGGGGCTGCGTCGATTTTGAGGCAATCAGTGATCGGAAGCGTGGTCCTGGAGGCTTGGGCAAGGTGTGGCGTTCTCCTATAGCGCGGCGGTCCTTGCGAGCTGTGGCGTCGAGGCGGCTCATTATGGGTGTGCATTCTATTTCTTGTAGCCGCATTCGTTTCAAGTAGCCGCATGTTGGGAGGGGTGATGACGTGTAGGTTCGTATTAGAATTCCGGACATTTTGGCGCTGGTTTGGACGGATCCTGAGACCGTTCAATTTTTGGGTTTAAATTGGATTTAAATTCAATTTAAGTTCGAAAGGTGAGTGCTTTAACTCACTCACAACTTTTAAAATTTCTTGTGTTTGTTAAATTCATTTTTGATGTGATTAGAAATTTATTTATTGCTGTTTGGTATATTTTATCATCATTCCAGTTAAATTTAATTTATTGAATTAAATTGTTATTCAATTTATTATTGCAAATAAACTAACAGTAAAATTAATTTATTATACAGTTTAATAAATATTAATTCTTTTTGATATTATATAAAAATATTTTATATATAGTTAAATTCAGGTAGTTAAGCTATGTATAAATTTGTTTAATAATAATAAGTTTGATAATGGAGTTTGATTTATTAAAATAAAATATGGTTAAGTATTTAAATCATACTTTGATATAGGGGTTATAATGATTTAAATAAATTAAGATTTGAAAGGTAAATTGGAAATTTAATTGAAATTGAGCCTATTTAAGAATTAAACTCCATAAGTTGATGTAAAATTTATCGACTTGAAATTTTTAAAAGATATAATTAATATAACTTGATTTTTGGGTCGAGGTGAATTAAATGATTATTTCATGTATAATGAATTGAAGGCAATATCTAGTTATTTGAAATTTTGGAATATTTAAAGCCTTAAAATATATCGAAATTGAAATGTTTATAGAAATTGAAATGTTTCGAAGTTATGAATTTCAAAGCATTATGTTTTAAAGGTGTTAAAATTTCAAATGTTTGGATTTGAAGTGTATAATTTGGAGGTGCTATGATTTTGGAAAAGGGATATATTTGGAATAAAACGATATTATATTGATTTGAAATAAAAGGGACATCATATTGATTTGGTTTTTAAAATGGAAATAATATCATATTTGTATGATTTTAAAATGAATATTATATTCTGGTTTAAAAGTATAAACTATTTTGAAAAGACCACGGGGTTATAATAACGTTTGGTTGTTAAAGAGACCGGGATCGAAAGTTGTCATACTCTCTGCCAACTCCGAAAACCACTTTAACAACCGTGTACGCGGTGGAGATTTCAGAATGAAGTAGGATGGTGGCGGCATTTCCTTTGAGGTAAATACATGGACCCGGCTGCCGTGAGTTGGCATAAGATGGCTAAAACAGGAGCGATTCTCGGGCCAATGAGGTCATTCCTCTGATCGGACACACTCCTTCGATATTATATTCTGACTTTGAGATTTATTTGGTGGCTACTTTTAATTTTTTTGATTTTGGGGGTGTGGCTAGAGGTGGGCGGTAGTAGCTGCAACACGTTACCACCAGCCCAGATAGCAAATGCTATATCTACCCTGGCATTGCCTAGTTGTGCCCTGTCACCTACCCTAGCGCGCTTTGTACGAGTTTGATTTGTGTCGTACCTATGGAGTATCCTTTGGTAGCCTCTCGATCAGGAGGTAATGCGGTACTGTATGGACTATTGGCACTATTACGTGTTAAGGTGGAAAATGTAAAGCCTTAACGCTATTTAAAAGTAAGTTTTTTCTACTAATAGACATTATTATAATAGCGAAATATTACTGCATAGTAAATTGTTTAACGGATCCTTAGGAGATGTGAATCCCGAGTATCTCTTGAGTTAATGCACTCACGTTAGACACTGGATAGGAGATGTCAAATCCCGTAAACATCTCTGACACCGTTCCGCTCATATTGTTTATTGTTGATTTAACTTACATAAGATCTTTTAGATCTGACTCGAGTGTTTTGTCTTTTCGATTCGCTCGGGTCAGCCTGAGCATTTTAGGATTTGGAAGGCCTTAATTCTAGAGGACGAAGATGAAGAATTATTATTACTATTTGTTATATATTCCACTACACCATTTTATTCAGCTGCATTATTATCTATTATTCTCTGGTAAGTGTAACTTTGATATGTATTATATAAGTAAAATCAAATGTTTTGTAAAACAGTTTCATGTACTGTATTTGATTATTATATTTTGTCATTCCGCTGCAGGATTCTGTTTTGTTTTCTTTCTTCCTCTGCTTTTTCTTATTTACCCCATAACAATGCGCCCTTCTGTATGGTTTAAGTCTGATGTGTGTGATTTATCGTCGACTTAAAGCATACAAAAAGGCGGGATGTTACATCTGCTATCAGAGCTCTGGTTTAGTGATAAACCTTAGCTTTGTGGGATCCGACTCTTCATTAATAGGGTAGTAATACCCTATGATGAGCCATTGAGTGTATATATGAGAGAGCGTATTTTTTAGTGTTATAAAAATGTAACGACCAAGAATTTCTGTCAATTGAAATTCAAATATTTAATTGATTTTTATATATTAAATAAGTAAAATTTGTAAGTCGAATAAATTAAATTTTGAATATGAGGATTTAACTGGATAACTAAATCGATAATTAATATATGAAATTACAGAAATAATTGGAAATTGGGTTTTATGTGAATGAAAATGATTTATAAAGTTGTATAAATCATTTTGGAGTTAGAGTGATGTTATAGAACTTTTAAAATTGAATTAAAAGTTAATTTGCAGAAATTGAATATTTTAATATTCAATTGACGAGTAAAAATAGCCATTTTTCAAACAGTCTCGGATTTCGACGAAACTAGTTTCATCGGATCCGTAATGTTATATTATTGTATGGTTTCAAATTTTGTGTCAATCGGATTTACGGTTTGTCCGGGGTAAGCTAAAACGCATAGAAATCGATTTGAGTGAATTTTGAATTTAAATAGTCGATTCAAAAAATTATCTTCCAAATTTCATCGAATTGGCTCCCGATATATATTCCATTGCATTCGGAATAGGGGTAAAACATTATAAACTCCAGGTGGCATGCTTCGTTTGGAGTTCGAAAATTTTTCGAGTGAATAGTGTTTGCCAATTTTCTACAAAAGCCCCTCTAACATTTCATTTTTCACAAAACCCTAAGCAATTAAGTCAGCCGCCACTATCTGCACTAATGGCCGAAAGTTATTCCCTTTCTTCCTCAATTTTCTTCCAATCCGTCATCCTATACCAAAAACTTCCAACTGCAAACTTGTATAGGGCATCGAGATCTAGCTGATCAACGGTCATAATCGAAAATGGAGGCTTGGTGTGGAGGCTAGGGGCTCGCGTTCATCAGGAAGTCGCGCATGAAATTTGAGCTAAAGGGGAGGCCGAGCTTCGTCTCGTTCCATCCGAAGGTGGAGTTTCAGAAGGCCGTTCAAATGAAGTTGGCCGATCGTCGTCTAAGTGCTTGAGGAGGTGGCGTTAATTCAAAGTAAATGGCGGCTATGGGTGTTAGGGGGCACGGCTTTGAAATGAGGAAGAAGAAAGCAATGATGGCCAAGATCTGGGGCCTTTGTGATGGACGGCCAGGATGTATTTTAGGTTAAAATTAAAATAAATTTGTAAATTTATATATATTATAATTCGTTAAACTTTGAAATAACACAACTCTTTCATACGAGGTCCGTTTTGGACGAAATGAATTGCATTGGGTTCGTATTCAAGAATACTACGTGATGGGGCTGGATTGAAGTCGATTGGAGCTAGTGAAATTTTTGGGTAAAATTAAACGCGCGTTTAATTTTATTCGAAATAAAACGCTGAAACTGTTATTGAACCAAGGTGAGAACTTTTCGCTCAATCGAAATTGTTTCGATTTAAATTTTGAATAGTTATATTTAAAATTGCTTGATTGTATGTTTGAATGATAAATTATTATCTGTTGTATAGTAATAGACCCTATATGCCGTATATTAAGCGGATGTTATTTATTAGAAACATATACCGCGATAATTTCACCTTGTACGGAATTGGTATTGTGCTAACATCTGTGGATACAGGGAAACAGGTTGGAGGGATCCAACTGGATTCCTTAACCGTATTGATTTATTTACAGATATTGTGATATATTCTGTTATCATATGATATATGATGTTTTGGATGCCGTAATTGTTATATTTAGTGCTGTTGCAGCATTGGGCCTATTTTTGGAGTTTTAAAAATGTTAAAGTGATGATTTTCGAATTTAAAAGGGTTTTAAAGTGATTTTTGAAAGTATACGTTTTATTAAATTTTGGAATTGATTCATTTTAATTAAATAAACGTTATAATTTTAATGTTATAAAATTTATGATATTTCAGAAATATAGTTAAAATGTGACTTTTGAAATATGGAGTAATGAATTTTTATAAAATAGTTTAAATTCGGATTTTTGAATTGTTATAAACGGGTTATATAAAAGATTTATAAAAAATGATGTTTATAAATTAAAATTATCGAAATTATAAAACGAGTTTTTATAAGTGTTAAAAATGAAGTATAAATGGATTTCATAAGTGAATGAAATTTATGAAATTATAAATTGTGAAGTTATAAAATGAAGGAATTTGTAAATAGGAAATTATAAGTAATTTGCTTATAATTTAGATTTTGGCGTATAAAGGGAATATGGATAGAATTTGTTAATAAAGTGATTTTATAAGTTGAAGTTGTTATAAAATATAAATGGAATTTATAAACGTTGTTTTATAAGTCCGAAACGACCTATTTTGATTGGTTGATTATTATTATAGCTTATTAAAGGAGTATATTCACGATTTTGGGACAGTGGATAATCCTTTAAGCTAAATATGTAGAAATGTTGAATTTGGTAAACGAATTATATTCACGATTTTGGACGGTGAATAATATGTTAAAGAAATGTTTTAGGGAGTGATCTTTTAAATAGAATTAAAATGATTTGAATTTGTTTTCAAATGTGTTAAGGATCGAAACCGTAGATTTCAACATTCATTGTTGAAATAGACATTTTCGAGAAATAAAAGGAAATAATGGACTATAACACTGTTGTTATAGTAAATGATTTTCGAAAGGAAAAGTTTTATATAGTATTGGGATTTATATATCTATCTAAATTTTGAATCCCTATACTAGCGATTTTGGGTTGTCGTAACGATGTTTTATGCAACATTCGTTTTGACTCAAATAAATGTGTTTAAGAGAATGTTTTCCTTAAAGGAATAAAATATATACTTAATCGTGTTTTAAGTATATCGAATATTTTCTAAGTATTGAAAATAAATGGATTTGTGAATTACTTATTGTTAAATAAGTAATTGGAAATGTTTTCCAATGTAGAAATTGAAAGGGTTTAGAGAATATATCTTTTCGAAGATAAATTGAAGTGAATATTTGGCAAGTGGTTAATTTATGGAAAATTAACAAAAAGAGCCTAGTGATTGTTATGGTGCTGAATATTTGTTGGTTTGCTTTGATAGTTAAATAACCGACTATCAATATTTACATTTAAATGGGTATTTGTGGTCATTTGCTTGAATTTGAATGGTACACTTATTTTTAAAATAAGCGCTCGTTATTCGGATTAGCCGGGAGAGGACCTTTGTGTCATATAACCCATTCCGAATAATGATACGTCGTTATGGATAGCATTTGAAGACCGGTGGTGAAGACTAGGTATTTTCGAGAACGAGAGGATAACTCGTTGATTGTCTCTGCATTGAGTCGCGCCGGTATAGAGACTCCCTAAGTGATGAGAAGTCCGGTCGGGATTGTGAATACCCGGATTGCAAGGGCTTCTTTGGAAGTGCCTTAGGTTTTGTTCGAACCCAGAATAGACTTGAATGGATTGTATGTCTGACATTACAAATTGAGATATAAAGCTGATTTCTTTCAAATACATTTCTGTTGGTGGCGGAGAATTTATTCTCTTAGCTTAACACCCTTCTCTGAGACCTACGAGCTCAGAGGTTTTGCAGTTGAAGGTTATCAGTGATATATTCCCAATTTGGTAATGTGGAATGCTGAGTATTGCTGATCATCGTTGATCAAAGCATGGCTTTGTGAAAAGCGTAGCTTTGTCGATGAGACTTCCTCGAACCACACACCCCGGAATGGTCGAACAAGAAAGATGCGGCAAGGTTATTGGGGTAGCTCCCCTTAGGGTACGTGCATTTCCTTCTAGATAGAAGTGGTATCATGGTATGGAGCCCAGATACTTAACTTATGTTGATATCACATATATATATATATATATATATATATATATATATATATATATATATATATATATATATATTACTTTGTGATTTGTTGCTGGGGCCCCGGATAAAGGTTGGTTACGACTGGGGGATGGCATACTCGTGTCAGTAGTTACCCAGTTAGGGGTGACTCGGCCTTGTGTTGGCAGATATCCGGTTAGGTTCTTGGGACGTCCTTCTAGAGGCGTTTCCATGTGGCAATGGGAAGTTCCTTGGCCTGACCATTTGTTGGAAATCCAAAGAAACAATACGAATCATGTACGGTTTTAGTTGTATAACCTGCCATGGAATGTGGCGGTAACCTGCTATTGAACATGGCAGCTATAGTAGGCATAAGTGCGGAATGCCTATGCTGGCTTGGATTTATATCATTACTTTCGAAATATTTTCCTACACTTTGCACTTATAGTAATAAGATCAAAGAAAATTTTGTGTATCAAGCAGGTTTGACTATCATAAGGAGAAATCTCCTCCGATTCTGCATTTGCATTGTGTGTGTCTGCGGAAGGCCTTATGGTAGTCTCATTTGCTAAAAAACATTGCGAATCTATTTTAAAATATTTCTTTGTTTGTTTATTTTTTAACTGTTTTAAGTTCTCACACCAGTCACATGACTGACTTAGATTTTATTGTTTTCCTACCTAAACTCTGGGTGCCCACAAATTTTAACACGGGCAGTTTAGAGTCAGGTTATCAGGATATTCAGGAATTTAGGAGTTGCTGTAGAGATTTGGAGGCAAGCTGGATGGCTTGGCGTATCAACTAGTATATAGTATTTCTTTTCCTGTTTGTTGTTGTAAACTCTGATAATGTAATGAAATGTGATGTAATGTAATAACTGATATAGTTCTTTGTTTTAAAGATATTCATTTATCTATTATATATTTGTTCCGCTGCGATTGTGAGATTTTGATAATGTTTCTATTGCTTTTTCTTTTTTCTTTCTTCCTTCTTCTATCTTCTACCTCTTCTTTAACCCTAACGGTACGGTTTTCCGGCCTTTGATTGCTCGGCAGTTGATACAGTGGACGTATTGATGTCGACCTTCGTGGACGAAAAAATCGCTATCGTTACAAAAAAGGTTTTAATATTGTGTTAATTTGTTCTGTTTTATATTTATAAATTATGGTTGATGCATGAGATGCTATGACTGCAATAGGGATTTCTAAACACTTAATAGGACAGACCAACACAATATTTATTTTGAATATAAGTGAACGAAATAATTTTTCTTGTTATATTTTCTGTATATAAAATAAATTATTTATAAAGGTTATATTTGGTTGTAATATATTGGTTGTTAAGTAGTGTAATCTATAAATATTAGTAAAATAAGATTGAAAATAAAATAAACGAAAGATTGGAAATTTAGAACTTAAGTTCTAGCATTTTGAAAATTTCATTCAAATGATTTGGAATATAAAAATAATATTATATAGAAGTAGTTTTTGATATAAACATTTCAATATAATTTGAAATAATTATTGTAAAGGAACTTTGAAAGGAAATAAATTCCATGCTTCCTTCTCTGTCGCTAGAAAATAATTTCGGTGATGAGTGCAATCATCATCGACGTTCATTTTCGAGTTTTTAAGTGGGAAGGCCACTGTAGTAGTTTTACTGCAGATTTATTTTGATAAACAAATATAAATTTTAAATTGTTTTAAATATAATTGGATATATAAATACGTTTGTCTATTACTTTAAAATGATTTGAGATTCAACCCGGCATTTAGTTCTTAAGTTTCCATTAATTAATAGTTTCAATTATTGTAGTGAATTTGAATGCAAGAAATCAATAATTGAAACCTCTAAAGGAAATAAGAGAGTAAGTGCTAAGTTATAAATTAAATAAAAATGAAATTTAAATTTGTAACATATAAAACAAAAGATATTATCATTGAACATTTAATTAATTAAAAGATTTGAGAAAAATTGTATAACTTTCAATTACATTCTTAAATGCATATATATAACTTACCAAAAGATATAAAAAGTTGAAATGTTAATAAGAAAATGCAATAGATATTATACAAGTAATAAACTTGAGGTAATGAAAGTAATTAATGAAATTCTTTAATAAATAAGAATTTGGGGTTGTAGTTATTATAAACTTAAGTATAGTTGAAATACTACTAATTAAATATAATATAATGCAGGTATTGTAAGTAAGAAATTTTAAACTTAAGTAAATAAGTTGAAGTTATTTATAAATAAAATTGTAAGAAATAAATGTAAATTAAAAAGACAAACCATTATATGAATGAAAAAGAGAAATCAAACAACAAATGTATGAAAGGAATTAATAAGGATAAACTTAATCTGTTGTTTGAAATTGCTTTTGTTTGTTTTGGTTTATGGTTGTTTGGGCTAGGATACTTTAAATTTGTTTGGATGTATGAATAGTCTATTTTATTTCTATTGAGTGAAGGGTACACTTAGTAGTTTATTTTTCATTCCATGCAATTTAAAGTTTTGAACCCAAACAACTATTGGTTTGGTTTGACATGAATAGATAACTAATTTATGTTAATTGTGTGTGTTGGTTGTATGTTTTGTTGCAAGTGATTGATGTTTGATTTGATTTGTTTGTTTAAGGTTGAAACCACTTTAAATATTTCATTTTATATAATTGTTAACCTTTTTGGATTATATAAGTGAAATACCGGTTATGGAAGCAATTGCTACTGCTTTTGGTTTCATAATTAAGCATTAATTGCCCGACAATATGTACGTTCTCGGATTACGGTTTATAACATCATATATTTTGTATAAATTAATTGATTCTGTAAATTAATTTTTATAGATTTAATATTTTATATAGGATATATTATTTTCGTAATTCTTTTTTTTCCCTTCTTTCCCTTTTCGGGGACGAAAACTTTTGAGTGGGGGAGAGTGTAACGACCCATAAAATTCGATGATTATAATTGGTTAATTTAATAAGATTTTGTAATTAAATCTAGAAAGAGATAAAAAGAACTTTATAAAATTAATGAAATAGTGTAAATTGTTGCACTTGGGTGTAAAATATAAAATAAGTAAATAAGTGTAAGCGCTGTATAACTAAAGGTATTTATATATAATTAATAGCATTAAATGAATTTGGTATTATGTATGTAATTATAAAATTTGGTTGAAGTATGATAAACTTAAGTGTAACCTTAGGTTGTAAACAATTATTTTAAGTTGCCTATTAAATTAGTTGATTGAATTGGAATTTAAATTAAATTTTAATGAATATAAATAAAGGTTACAATAATGGGAATGAGAATATGGCAAGTAAATGAAAGGCAAACAATAGTAACCAGTTTATAGCGTAATAATAGGCATAATATAAAGATAAGAATTTAATTCAAATCAATGGAAATAATGTAGATGTTATACTTAGCTGCAAATTGGATATATGAAAACAAATGTAAGCATTCAATTAATTAATGAATTTGAATTTTAATAAATGGTAATTGAATAAAAATCAGTGTTCTGTAAATAATCATATTATTTGTTTGGAAGTAATAAACTTGAAGTTAATTAAATTTTAATTGTATAAGTTACCTATTTGTTTAGTTCATAAAAATATAATTTGAAAGCAATTATAGTAATTGACTTAATTAGTGGAATCCCAATTATTTGAAAAAAGTTGTTAAGTTACAGTTGATTGAAATTTGTAAATTGGGAACGAATTCAAAGTTGTACTAATTGATAAAAATAATATGTAATGAATTGTAGTTTGATAGGATCAATGCTAGAGAGTAATTATAATAGATTTTGTTTGATAATAAAGTAAGAATGGGAACCAAGATTTTTAATTTAAATTTAATAAAGTGGATTTATTGCAATTAAATGAAATTAAATATTTAAATATTACGTAAATATTAATTTAGATGAAATTGAAGATATTTATGTAATGAAGTATGAATCCAATGTAAATTTCATCTATTTGATCCTAATAGATTGAATAATAGAGTGAAAGGATAATTTAAAAGAAATTTTTGGAAATTAAATTTATAATTTCTGAATTTAATGAATTAAGGCTAACACCGAAATTGATAAATTAATCAACTTGAAATTGACATCTGAACTTGTTTAAATTATTGTGAGTGATTAAAAAATCAAAAAGGATGAAATTTGTCAATTAAAGAATTGAAATTGAAAATTTGATTTAATTTGTTAATTTATTAATTTAATTAATTAATGTAAAAATAGCCGTTTTGGCCACTGACTCGGATTTCGATGAAACCAGTTTCATCGGATCCGTAATGGTGAGTTACTGCAAGATTTCAAGTTTCGTATCAACCGGACTTGTTGTTTGATCGTACGGACTCAAAACGCGTAGAAATCAATCAATTGAAATCAATTTGAAATAAATTGATTTTAGCATAACTTCTTCATATGATGGAATTTGGACTTGAAACCTATTCCATTACGTTTTAAATATTTTAAAACATCTATTTATATATGGATTGACCCAATTTCGTTCCGGAGTCGAAACGGGGTTTTTGGGCCACTTTGTCGTTAGCACGTATATCCAATCGATCCGATCTATTCTATTTCAACCTTGCATATATATACCATGTTATAAACCCTAGCCTACTTCTATTTCTCATTTGTCTATGCACACAATTCCTTTCACCTCCTCATTTCAATGGCAGACAATTCCAAATCCAATTGCAATTCAAAAATCAAAGTGAAATTCCAAACTCCTCAAAAAAATTTAGAAAAATTATATATCGAAGTTCTCGAAGAGAGAAAGTCAGATCTGCAGTCTGTTTCTCGATCTGAGTTTTTGGGTGGCCAGGAATTGAGGTTTAATTCACGGCCGTTTATCGCGTATCGATGAACGTTGTCGGATCGTCAAACCATTTCTGAGTTTTGTAGAGTAGACGATGGGGAGTTCATTTGTATGCCTCGCTTCGTGAATCGATGGTTGGATTTTCTAGGGTTTGGTTGAATAGGCGGCGACTGCGTCGATTTTAAGGCAATCAGTGATCGGAAGCGTGGCCCTAGAGGCTAGGTCAAGGTGCGACGTTCTCTTATAGCTCGGCGGTCCTAGCGAGCTGCGGTGTCGAGGCGGCTCATTTGTGGGTGTGCGTTCTATTTCCTGTATCCATATTCGTTTCCTGTAGCCGCATGTAGGGAGGGGTGATGACGTGTAGGTTTGTATTGGAATTCCGGACATTTTGGCGCTGGTTTGGATGGATTCTCAGACCGTTCAATTTTTGGGTTTAAATTGGATTTAAATTCGATTTAAGTTCGAAAGGTGAGTGTTTTAACTCACTCGCAACATCTAAAATTTCTTGTGTTTGTTAAATTTATTTTTGATGTGATTACAAATTTATTTATTGCTGTTTGGTATATTTTATCATCATTCTAGTTAAATTTAATTTATTGAATTAAATTGTTATTCAATTTATTATTGCAAATAAACGAATAGTAAAATTAATTTATTATTGTATATAAACTGCCACTAATTACCTGTTATTTATTATATGTTCTATATTAATGTTATTGTTTGGATTGGATGATGATTTGTAATAATTTTTGATGATTGATATTGGATGAATGGATGTTTTATTTATATTGTTATAAACTGCAGGTAGTTATCAAAATTTTATTTCAATCGAGACTGCGGTTTGAAATGATATATAACCGTATTTTTATTTTTAATTACGGATTGAAATGATAAATATCCGTATCACTTGACCATAGGGTAGAAAATTTTATACAGACACCGTCGGTCTATATATATAAATATTTTGAAAACGATTTCTGTGGTTTTGGATAGAATTATAAGGTTTAATAAATATTACTTCTTTTTGAAATTATATAAAAATATTTTATATATAGTTAAATTCAGGTATTTAAGCTATGTATAAATTTGTTTAATAATAATAAGTTTGATAATGGAGTTTGATTTATTAAAATAAATATGGTTAAGTATTTAAATCATACTTTAATATAGGGGTTATAATGATTTAAATAAATTAAGATTTGAAAGGTAAATTGGAAATTTAATTGAAGTTGAGTCTATTTAAGAATTAAACTTGTAACATCCCGCCTTTTCGCACGCTTCAAATCGACGCACATGCCAATTCAAACCATATGGAAGGGCGGATTGTTATGGGGTAAATAAGAAAAACAGAGAAGAAATAAACAAAATAGAATCTCACAGCGGAAGGATAAAATATAATAATAAAATATACAGTTTATAAAACTGTTTACAAACATTTATATAATACATATCAGAGTTACACATACCAATAACAATGCAGCGGAACAGTGTGTAGTGCACTAGTATAAATAATAATAGTAATACTACAAATCTTCGTCTTCGTCCTCCAGAGCTAAAACTTCAAATCCTGAAACGCTCGGACTGACCCGAGCGAATTGAAAAGACAAAACACTCTAGTCAAAACTAAAAGATCTTATGTGAGTTAAATTAACATGTCAGGACACGATTCTTCGTCTTCCGAAAATTCGACATCCACACTCACTTTATCGACTGCCGAGGAATCGAACGACGGAAAACCGAACACTGAGGTTTTTTTTAAAAAGATTTTAAGAAAAGAAAAAGAGAGAAAAAGAAAGAAGAGAAGAAGATAGAACAGAAAGAAACAGAATATTTTAAAATAGAAGAAAATAGAAGAGAATAGAGGAAAAAGAAAACAGAAGAAAATAGGACGGAATAGAAAACAACAGAACAATAACAGAATCTCACAATTCGCAGCGGAACAACATATAATAATAAATGAATAATCTTTAAACAAAGAACTATATCAGTTATTACATTTTATACATTTCATTACATCATATCATCAGAGTGTACAACAACAACAATAACAGTGCGGCGGAAAAAGAAATACTATATAAACTAGTAATACGCCATGCCATCCATCTTGCCTCCAGCAACTCCAGAATATCCAGAATATCCTGATAAACCTAACTCTTAACTGCCCGTGTAGAAATTGGTGGGCACCCAGAGTTTAGGAAGGAAAACAATAAACTCCAAGTCAGTCATGTGACTGGTGTGAGAACTCAAAACAGTTTATTTATCTTTAAAATCAAAATAGAGGAATATTTTTATTTCAATTCGCAATGCTTTTAAAAATGAGACTACCATAAGGCCTCCCGCACACACAAACAATGCAAACGCAGAATCGGAGGAGATTTCTCCTTATGATAGTCAAAGATGCTTGATACGCATTTAAAATAACATTTGATATTATTACTAGTGCATAGTGTAGTGGAAAATTCATTTCGAAAGTAGAATATAAATCTTAGCCAACATACGACCATTATCGTATGCCTACTATAGCTAACTATGTTCAATAGCAGGTTACCGCCATATTCCATAGCAGGTTATACAACTAAAACCATACAAGTCACGTATTGGGAATTGGATTTCCAACAAATGGTCAGGCCAAGGAACTTCCCATTGCCACATGAGAATGCCTCTGGAAAGACATCCCCGAGAACCAAACCGGAACTCTGCCAACACAAGGCCGGGTTACCCCTAACTGGGTAACTACTGACACGAGCACGCCATTCCCCGATCGTAAACGACCTTTCTCACGGGATCCCGATAGCCAACAACCACAAAGTAATAAATTCGTAGTAACCACATAGGTTAAATATCTGGGCTCCATACCATGATACCACCTCTATCCAGAAGGAAATGTACATACCCTAAAGGGTGCTACCCCTCATAACCTTGCTGCATCTTTCCTGTTTTGACCATTTACGGGGTGTGAGGTTCGACGAAGTCACGTCCACAAAAACATACTTTATACAAAGCCATGGTTTGGGTCAACAAATGATCAACACAATGATCACTAAGATAGACGATCAAATAAACGATCCTATCACAATAATCAACACAATGATCATTTCAGCATCACTCAGCATATCACATTACCAAATTGGGAATATATCGCTGATAACTTCAACTATATAACCTCTGAGCTCGTACGTCTCAGAGAAGGGTGTTAAGCTAAAGAATAAATTCTCCGCCACCAACAGAAATATATTTGAATGAAATCGGCTTTATATCTCAACTTGTAATGTCAGACACACAATCCATACAAGTCTGTTCCGGGCTCGAACAAAACCGAAGGCACTTACAAAGAAGTCCTTGCAATCCGGATATTCACAATCCTGATCGGATTTCCCATCACTTAGGGAGTCTCTATACCGTTGCAACTCAGTGCAGAGACAATCGATAGGTCATCCTATCGCTCTCGCAAATACCGGGTCTTCAACACCGATCTTCAATGCAATTATAACGACGTATCACATATTCGGAATGGGTTATACGACCCCATGGTCCTTTCACGGTTAACCCGAATAGTGAGCGCTTATTCAAAAATAAGTGTGGCATTCACATTCAAACAAATCACATCAATTACCCATTCAAAGGGAAATATTGATAGTCGGTTATTGAACTATCACTGGATATGCACAACATCACCAGATTCCAAATAATTTTCCAAATTATTTATTTTCCAAAATATCTTTACAAGATATGTTATTTCACACTTAAAAAATAAATCAATATTTATTTCTAAACAACTTCCCTTTTCATTCATAAATTCCATATTGAATTTATAATCCAAAATATCTATGAATATTCGATTTCGATTATTCATTTCAATTTATCTTCAAAAAGATAAATTCTTAAGATATTCACTTTATATTGGAAAACATTTTCATACTTATTTATTCATAAGTAATTCACAAATTTTATTTATTTTCAACACTTAGAAAATATTCAATATACTTCAATCGAAATTAAGTATATATTTCATTCTTTAAGGAAATCATTCTCTTAAACATATTTATTTGGGCCAAAACGAATGTTGCGTAAAACATCGTTACGACGTCCCAAATTCACTAGTATAGGGATTCGAAATTAAAATAGATATATAAATCCCAATACTATACAAAACATTTCCTTTCGGAAATCATTTACTATAACAACAGTGTTATAGTCCATCATCTCCTTTTATTTCTCGAAAACGTCTATTTCAACAATAAATGTTGAAATCTATGGTTTCGAATCTCAACACAATTAAAACTTCGTTAGATCGTTTTAATTCAATTTCAATTATCACATTCAAAACAATTTCTTTAACATCTTATTCACTATTCAAAAACGTGAATATACTACGTTAACACATTTCATCCTTTTATACATTTTATTTAAAAGAATTATTCACTATTCAAAAACGTGAATATAACTCCATTAATAGGTTTCAACAATTTACTTATCAAAATAAGTCATTTGCGAATTTATAAACAACGTTTATAAACTCCATTTCTATTTATTTTATAACAACTTCCTTTTATAAATTCCTTTATTAATCTATTCGATTTATAACTTAATTATAAACTAAAGGTTCATATTCTAAATTAAATGCTTATAAAACGATTATTTTACAAAATCGTTCTTTTTAACTTCCCAAATTATAAATCCTATAACTTATAAGATTCATTCATTTATCAAAAATCATTATTTTAATAACTTAATAAATTTTATAAACCTGCTGCTTATAAAATTCCATTTATAACTTCACCGTATAAAATTCTATAAATTCCATTCAATTATGAAATTCATTTTCACTTCATTCAAACAATTATAAAAACTCGTTTTATAATGTCTATATTTCAATTTATAAATATCCATTTATAAATCTCTTAATATAATTCAATTTATATTACTCTTTTAAAACTTCTTTAATCTCCTTTATTATTTCACCATTTCGATTCATAAAATAATTAAATTTTATAAATCCTATATTTAAACTTTTCACAATATGTTCAAAAATCCAATTTAAACTATTTTATAAAAATCATTAATTCACATTTCTCAAAAATCAGCTTTTAACTATATTTCACAAAAACCATAATTTTTATAACATTAAAAATTATAACGTTTATTTATTTAACATAGATCAATTCCAAAAAAATATAGTATATTTTCAAAAATCACTTTAAAAATCATTTTAAAATCCCAAAATTTGGTCCAATGATGCTACACACCAAATAGTCAATCACGACAACAACGATATCATATATCGATATGATAATCAGTCAAATATCAAAATATCTGAAATTAAATAAAAACTGTTGAGGAATCCAGTTGGATCCCTCCAACCTGTTTTCCTGCATCCAAAAACATTAGCACAATACCAATTTCGGTCCAGTACGAAATTATCGCGGTACATGTTCTTATTAAATATTATCCGCTTAATAACGGCGTAATAGGGTCTCATCCGCTAAACAAAAAATGCGGAAAATCAATAACTCCAATATATACATATGCCAATATATATATATATTGCTATTATATATAATACCAATTTCACTGTTTATGAAATATTCGCGGTATATGTTTTTATTAAATAACATCC
Organism: Allium cepa; assembly: GCA_030765085.1. Taxonomy (NCBI): domain Eukaryota; kingdom Viridiplantae; phylum Streptophyta; class Magnoliopsida; order Asparagales; family Amaryllidaceae; genus Allium; species Allium cepa. Next base: position 598,299,471 of record CM060928.1, read on the forward strand.
GCTTACTAACGGCGTATAATGTCTATTTTAACAATCAATAGATATCAATCAACATTCAAACATGCATTCAAATATTTTAAATCTAACTATTTAAAATAAAATCGAAACTAATTCGATTGAGTGAGAAGTTCTCACCTTGATTTTAATTTCGTTTTAGCGATTTATTTTGAATAAAATTAAACGGACGTTTAATTTTACCCAAAATTCTCACTAACTCCAAACGACTCCAAACCAACTCCATCGCGTAGTGCTCGTCCATACGATTCCAACGCAACTGGTTTCGCGCGTTTTCGACCTCGTATGAAAAGGTTATGTATTTTTGAAGTTTGTACACGACTTTAATAACATTTTACAACATAAATAAACTAACTTTATACCTAAGCTAATCCTGGCCGTGTGATCTGCATCCAAGGCCTCACGTTGTTCTTCTCCCCTCACGTTTGCATCTCCAGATAGTCACGAATGAGGCCGAACCCAAACAAAGGAATTAGGATTAGGAATTCGAGCCACCACACGCCACTTGAACACGATCAGCTTGCTCCACGTTGAAGGCCTCACCCACGTGCACCTCCGCCCCCAGACCGCACCCACTCGGCCACCCCAGGCGCCTTGAATTGCGTGCCAAACCTGCGTGCGTCGGCCCCCTGTAGCTTCCTCCACACGACTCCGTTTCCGATCATAACCGTTGAATCTCTCCGTCTCGATATGCTCTACGTTTTGTTAGTTGGAGCCTTCATCTAATTTCGCCTAGATTGGAAGGAAAACGTGGAGGAAGAAGGTGAACTGCTGGCCGTTCAGGGGGGGGGGGGGGGTGGCGGCTAGGGTTTGTTTTTATTTTTATTTTTATTTTCTAAATGAAGGGTAGGGGCTATTTATAAGGAACGAGCGACACTATTCATCCCGGAAATTCCGAACTCCGATTTAGGCGCCATAACCAGCGTTTCTAGGGTTTACCCCGCGTTCCGGACACAATGGAACAGGTTTCGGAAGCTAATTCGGACATCTGTGCAAGTTATGGCTGTAAACGCTCAATTTGAAGTAAACCGATTTAAGTCGATTTCTAGGCGTTTTAATTTGTAACGGACAAACGGTAAATCCAATTGACTTGAAATTTGAAACCTTGCAATAATATCACATTACGGATCCGATGAAACTGGTTTCGTCGAAATCCAAGACTTTTTGAAAAATGGCTATTTTCACTCGTCAAATTTAAATTAAAAATAAATCGATGCGTTTCGAGCTGCCACGATCAAACGATAGCTCCGATTGACGCGAAAATTGAAATCCGGTAATAACTAACTATTACGGATCCAATGGAACTGGTTTCGTTCAATTCTGAGACTGTTCAAAAATTGACTATTTTCACTAGTCGATTTAATATTAAAATATTCAATTTTCACAAATTAACTTTTAATTCGATTTTAAAAGTTTTAAAATATCATTCTAACTCCCACATGATAAAATAAAATTTTACAAATCATTTTCTATCATATTTAACTCAATTTTCAATTATTTCCATAATTTAACGTATTAAATTATCGATTTAATTATTCAATTAAATCCAAAAATTCAAATAAAAATTTATTCGACTAATAAATTCACTTCTTAATATTTAAAATTAATTAAATATCCAAATTTTAATTACTAAAAATTCTGGGTCGTTACAATCTTCCCCACTTAAAAGAATTTCGTCCTCGAAATTAACAAGTAAGAAAAGTTACAGAATTTATTAATTTTCCAAAATTCACAGTTTAAACTTCTTACAAATCTTTACTAAGTTTTCCAAATCATACTTAGTTATCTTTTCAAAAACAACTACTATTGTTTAACTTTCAATTCCAAATCAAAATTAAAGTTTTCAAAATTTTCCAATTTTCTCAAATTTTTTCTAACGCCTTAAATTTTCGGAAAAATTCGCCATAGTCTCCTTTGCGCGGCTCGATCCGAAAAAAAAAATGACAGTATATATATCACAAATATACATCTCATCAAGTAATGAGGCATCCCGCAGGGAAAAAAGTGTAAAAGTACGGTATGTAATCCGAGATATGTACCTTATATTTTATTAGCAAGCATATACGGCTAATATAGCGCAAAAGCGAGCTCCAAATGCGAAGCAAACGCAATCCGCACCTACTAATTACTCAACAAACAACATGAGAACATGCATATAGACAATAGTATCAATATACAACATATATCAACATAATAACTATATATGTCAACATATCAAATGTAAACAAACAACAAATGCAATCATCAACCAACTATCATCCAACTAACATCCATAACCAATAAATATTCATTCATATTCTCATTAATATTTAATGAAATGGTTTTCAATTCAAATCACATTTGATTTATTTACATTGGATTTTATCAACTTTCATTCTCAATTCAATTAGTTATCATTTACTAATTTAAATCCAATTCACATTCAATTCTATTCAAATTTATTTACTTTCAATTTGAATTCAATTTCATTAACACTTACTGATTTATATACAATCAACTAACAATCATATAACAATCAATGTATATTAATTACAACCAAATTCCTTTGCTTACAATTGGTTTAATTTAATTGATTAATCATTCAATCCATTCATTCAATTCAATTACAACAGTTGAATTTCATTTATATAACTCAAGTTCACATTTATCAATCAATTCAGCTTCTAAATTCTAAAGTAACTTTTTATTTAACTTTACATTCACTTTTTATTTACAACTCATATTCATAAATATATTCACATAGTTTCACTTCTTATATATATAAGTTTATTTCACAATTGTAAATCACTTTAATTATAATTCAATTCTTATAATTCTTTTGCTTATACAATTATTCTTTTATTTAGATTATTCAAACAACTAAACAATCAATTTATATACACTTTTATAATTCTGAAAAATTATTTCTTTATATATAAAATATACTCAAGGTAAAATTATTTCATTTACCCAATTTAAAACAATATTATGTCGGTTTATCTTGTTTAAGAGTTTAGAAACTCCTATCTACGATAGTTAGCTAGACTACATCGACTGGAATCTATAAACAATCAACCGATAAGTCAACACAATATAAAACAATTTTTATTCACTAACAAATACGCTCTCATAGCTATTATTACACTCAAATTCATTCTAGAGTACTACTGACTCTATCTCTAATGAATTATACCCAACAGAACCATGGTTGTCGCTTAACCATAAGCTCTGATACCACATTGTCAGGACACGATTCTTCGTCTTCGGAAAATTCGACATCCACACTCACTTTATCGACTGCCGAGGAATCGAACGACGGAAAACCGAACACTGAGGTTTTTTTTTAAAAGATTTTAAGAAAAGAAAAAGAGAGAAAAAGAAAGAAGAGAAGAAGATAGAACAGAAAGAAAACAATAGAAGAAAATAGAAGAGAATAGAGGAAAAAGAAAACAGAAGAAAATAGGACGGAATACAAAACAACAGAACAATAACAGAATCTCACAATTCGCAGCGGAACAACGTATAATAATAAATGAATAATCTTTAAACAAAGAACTATATCAGTTATTACATTTTATACATTTCATTACATCATATCATCAGAGTGTACAACAACAACAATAACAGTGCGGCGGAAAAAGAAATACTATATAAACTAGTAATACGCCATGCCATCCATCTTGCCTCCAGCAACTCCAGAATATCCAGAATATCCTGATAAACCTAACTCTTAACTGCCCGTGTAGAAATTGGTGGGCACCCAGAGTTTAGGAAGGAAAACAATAAACTCCATGTCAGTCATGTGACTGGTGTGAGAACTCAAAACAGTTTATTTATCTTTAAAATCAAAATAGAGGAATATTTTTATTTCAATTCGCAATGCTTTTAAAAATGAGACTACCATAAGGCCTCCCGCATACACACACAATGCAAACGCAGAATCGGAGGAGATTTCTCCTTATGATAGTCAAAGATGCTTGATACGCATTTAAAATAACATTTGATATTATTACTAGTGCATAGTGTAGTGGAAAATTCATTTCGAAAGTAGAATATAAATCTTAGCCAACATACGACCATTATCGTATGCCTACTATAGCTAACTATGTTCAATAGCAGGTTACCGCCACATTTCATAGCAGGTTATACAACTAAAACCGTACAAGTCACGTATTGGAAATTGGATTTCCAACAAATGGTCAGGCCAAGGAACTTCCCATTGCCACATGAGAATGCCTCTGGAAAGACATCCCCGAGAACCAAACCGGAACTCTGCCAACACAAGGCCGGGTTACCCCTAACTGGGTAACTACTGACACGAGCACGCCATTCCTCGATCGTAAACGACCTTTCTCACGGGATCCCGATAGCCAACAACCACAAAGTAATAAATTCGTAGTAACCACATAGGTTAAATATCTGGGCTCCATACCATGATACCACCTCTATCCAGAAGGAAATGTACATACCCTAAAGGGTGCTACCCCTCATAACCTTGCTGCATCTTTCCTGTTTTGACCATTTCCGGGGTGTGAGGTTCGACGAAGTCACGTCCACAAAAACATACTTTATACAAAGCCATGCTTTGGGTCAACAAATGATCAACACAATGATCACTAAGATAGACGATCAAATAAACGATCCTATCACAATAATCAACACAATGATCATTTCAGCATCACTCAGCATATCACATTACCAAATTGGGAATATATCGCTGATAACTTCAACTATATAACCTCTGAGCTCGTACGTCTCAGAGAAGGGTGTTAAGCTAAAGAATAAATTCTCCGCCACCAACAGAAATATATTTGAATGAAATCGGCTTTATATCTCAACTTGTAATGTCAGACACACAATCCATACAAGTCTGTTCCGGGCTCGAACAAAACCGAAGGCACTTACAAAGAAGTCCTTGCAATCCGGATATTCACAATCCTGATCGGATTTCCCATCACTTAGGGAGTCTCTATACCGTTGCAACTCAGTGCAGAGACAATCGATAGGTCATCCTATCGCTCTCGCAAATACCGGGTCTTCAACACCGATCTTCAATGCAATTATAACGACGTATCACATATTCGGAATGGGTTATACGACCCCATGGTCCTTTCCCGGTTAACCCGAATAGTGAGCGCTTATTCAAAAATAAGTGTGACATTCACATTCAAACAAATCACATCAATTACCCATTCAAAGGGAAATATTGATAGTCGGTTATTGAACTATCACTGGATATGCACAACATCACCAGATTCCAAATAATTTTCCAAATTATTTATTTTCCAAAATATCTTTACAAGATATGTTATTTCACACTTCAAAAATAAATCAATATTTATTTCTAAACAACTTACCTTTTCATTCATAAATTCCATATTGAATTTATAATCCAAAATATCTATGAATATTCGATTTCGATTATTCATTTCAATTTATCTTCAAAAAGATAAATTCTTAAGATATTCACTTTATATTGGAAAACATTTTCATACTTATTTATTCATAAGTAATTCACAAATTTTATTTATTTTCAACACTTAGAAAATATTCAATATACTTCAATCGAAATTAAGTATATATTTCATTCTTTAAGGAAATCATTCTCTTAAACATATTTATTTGGGCCAAAACGAATGTTGCGTAAAACATCGTTACGACGTCCCAAATTCACTAGTATAGGGATTCGAAATTAAAATAGATATATAAATCCCAATACTATACAAAATATTTTCTTTCGGAAATCATTTACTATAACAACACTGTTATAGTCCATCATCTCCTTTTATTTCTCGAAAACGTCTATTTCAACAATAAATGTTGAAATCTATGGTTTCGAATCTCAACACAATTAAAACTTCGTTAGATCGTTTTAATTCAATTTTAATTATCACATTCAAAACAATTTCTTTAACATCTTATTCACTATTCAAAAACGTGAATATACTACGTTAACACATTTCATCCTTTTATACATTTTATTTAAAAGAATTATTCACTATTCAAAAACGTGAATATAACTCCATTAATAGGTTTCAACAATTTACTTATCAAAATAAGTCATTTGCGAATTTATAAACAACGTTTATAAACTCCATTTCTATTTATTTTATAACAACTTCCTTTTATAAATTCCTTTATTAATCTATTCGATTTATAACTTAATTATAAACTAAAGGTTCATATTCTAAATTAAATGCTTATAAAACGATTATTTTACAAAATCGTTCTTTTTAACTTCCCAAATTATAAATCCTATAACTTATAAGATTCATTCATTTATCAAAAATCATTATTTTAATAACTTAATAAATTTTATAAACCTGCTGCTTATAAAATTCCATTTATAACTTCACCGTATAAAATTCTATAAATTCCATTCAATTATGAAATTCATTTTCACTTCATTCAAACAATTATAAAAACTCGTTTTATAATGTCTATATTTCAATTTATAAATATCCATTTATAAATCTCTTAATATAATTCAATTTATATTACTCTTTTAAAACTTCTTTAATCTCCTTTATTATTTCACCATTTCGATTCATAAAATAATTAAATTTTATAAATCCTATATTTAAACTTTTCACAATATGTTCAAAAATCCAATTTAAACTATTTTATAAAAATCATTAATTCACATTTCTCAAAAATCAGCTTTTAACTATATTTCACAAAAACCATAATTTTTATAACATTAAAAATTATAACGTTTATTTATTTAACATAGATCAATTCCAAAAAAATATAGTATATTTTCAAAAATCACTTTAAAAATCATTTTAAAATCCCAAAATTTGGTCCAATGATGCTACACACCAAATAGTCAATCACGACAACAACGATATCATATATCGATATGATAATCAATCAAATATCAAAATATGTGAAATTAAATAAAAACTGTTGAGGAATCCAGTTGGATCCCTCCAACCTGTTTTCCTGCATCCAAAAACATTAGCACAATACCAATTTCGCTTTAGTACGAAATTATCACGGTACATGTTCTTATTAAATATTATCCGCTTAATAACGGCGTAATAGGGTCTCATCCGCTAAACAAAAAATGCGGGAAATCAATAACTCCAATATATACATATGCCAATATATATATATTGCTATTATATATAATACCAATTTCACTGTTTATGAAATATTCGCGGTATATGTTTTTATTAAATAACATCCGCTTACTAACGGCGTATAATGTCTATTTTAACAATCAATAGATATCAATCAACATTCAAACATGCATTCAAATATTTTAAATCTAACTATTTAAAATAAAATCGAAACTAATTCGATTGAGTGAGAAGTTCTCACCTTGATTTTAATTTCGTTTTAGCGATTTATTTTGAATAAAATTAAACGGACGTTTAATTTTACCCAAAATTCTCACTAACTCCAAACGACTCCAAACCAACTCCATCGCGTAGTGCTCGTCCATACGATTCCAACGCAACTGGTTTCGCGCGTTTTCGACCTCGTATGAAAAAGTTATGTATTTTTGAAGTTTGTACACGACTTTAATAACATTTTACAACATAAATAAACTAATTTTATACCTAAGCTAATCCTGGCCGTGTGATCTGCATCCAAGGCCTCACGTTGTTCTTCTCCCCTCACGTTTGCATCTCCAGATAGTCACGAATGAGGCCGAACCCAAACAAAGGAATTAGGGTTAGGAATTCGAGCCACCACACGCCACTTGAACACGATCAGCTTGCTCCACGTTGAAGGCCTCACCCACGTGCACCTCCGCCCCCCGACCGCACCCACTCGGCCACCCCAGGCGCCTTGAATTGCGTGCCAAACCTGCGTGCGTCGGCCCCCTGTAGCTTCCTCCACACGACTCCGTTTCCGATCATAACCGTTGAATCTCTCCGTCTCGATATGCTCTACGTTTTGTTAGTTGGAGCCTTCATCTAATTTCGCCTAGATTGGAAGGAAAACGTGGAGGAAGAAGGTGAACTGCTGGCCGTTCAGGGGGGGTGGCGGCTATTGTTTGTTTTTATTTTTTTTTATTTTCTAAATGAAGGGTAGGGGCTATTTATAAGGAACGAGCGACACTATTCATCCCGGAAATTCCGAACTCCGATTTAGGCGCCGTAACCAGCGTTTCTAGGGTTTACCCCGCGTTCCGGACACAATGGAACAGGTTTCGGAAGCTAATTCGGACATCTGTGCAAGTTATGGCTGTAAACGCTCAATTTGAATTAAACCGATTTAAGTCGATTTCTAGGCGTTTTAATTTGTAACGGACAAACGGTAAATCCAATTGACTTGAAATTTGAAACCTTGCAATAATATCACATTACGGATCCGATGAAACTGGTTTCGTCGAAATCCGAGACTTTTTGAAAAATGGCTATTTTCACTCGTCAAATTTAAATTAAAAATAAATCGATGCGTTTCGAGCTGCCACGATCAAACGATAGCTCCGATTGACACGAAAATTGAAATCCGGTAATAACTAACTATTACGGATCCAATGGAACTGGTTTCGTTCAATTCTGAGACTGTTCAAAAATTGACTATTTTCACTAGTCGATTTAATATTAAAATATTCAATTTTCACAAATTAACTTTTAATTCGATTTTAAAAGTTCTAAAATATCATTCTAACTCCCACATGATAAAATAAAATTTTACAAATCATTTTCAATCATATTTAACTCAATTTTCAATTATTTCCATAATTTAACGTATTAAATTATCGATTTAATTATTCAATTAAATCCAAAAATTCAAATAAAAATTTATTCGACTAATAAATTCACTTCTTAATATTTAAAATTAATTAAATATCCAAATTTTAATTACTAAAAATTCTGGGTCGTTACATAACAGAAATAAATATGAGTGCAATAACTCAAGAGATGCTCGGGATTTACATCTTCTAAGGATCCGTTAAACTATTTACTATGTAGTATATTGCGCTATTATAATAGTGTCTATTTGTAAAATAAACTTACTTTTAAATAGCGTTAAGGCTTTACATTTTCCACCTTAACACAGTTATATATTCCCATAGTCTATACAGTACCGTAATCTCCCCCGTACTGGGCGTCGTCAGAGGGCACTCCATAGGTATGGTACAAAACCAAAATCGTATAAGGCGCGCTAGGGTAGGTGACACGGCACAACTAGGCAATGCCAGGGTAGATATACCAATTACGCTTCCGGGCCGATGGAAACGCGCAGCTGCCGCCCACCTCGAACAAACTCCCCACATCAAAGAAATCAAAAGTGAAGGTGGCCACCGAATAAAATCCAAAGTCATAGTATAGTATCGATGGGAAGTGTCCGATCAGAAGTGCTACCTCATTAACCCGTCGATCGCTCTTGTTTTAGCCACCTTATGCCAACTCACGGGAGTTGGGTCCACGTACTTACCTTACAGGAAACGCCGCCACCAACCTACTTCATTCTAGAATCTCCACCGCGTACACGGTTAGTCAAAGTGGTTTTCGGTATCGACAAACAGTATGCCCATATCCGATCCCGGTCTCTTTGCCAACCAATCGTTATTATAACACCGCGGTCATTTAAAAAAAAATATACTTTTAAAACCATAATAAAATATCCATTTAAAACCCATATAAACCCAATATCATTTATTCTTAAAACCCCAAATCAATACGATATCATTTATTTTCCAATATATATTCTTTCCAAAATCATAGGGTTTCCAAAGTAAAATATTTAGAAATCAAAACTCTTGAATATAATATTTCCAAATTATACTACCTTGAAAACATAGCTTTGAAACAAAATTTCCATCTCTCAAAATATTAAATTACTTTTATAAACAAAATAGCTTCTTTAGATTTCACAAATCAATTTCAAATATCGATTTAAACTTCCAAATACCATTTCAATTCTTATGTTTCAAGGCTTTAAATATTTCACCATTTCAAACAGACTCATTTGATAATTCCATATATGTATCAAATTCAGTTACTTATTATTTAGACTTGAAATGTTTGCTTAATGAATTCAATATAATTTAAGAAAACCTTTAACTTCATATAACTGGATCATCTTTCAATTTATTATATATTCATTTAATCAACCTGATATTCATTAAAATCACTTTACACAAAAATCAAGTTATAAAAATCATATCCTTTAAAAATTCTAATTTTTATTAAATATCAATTTAACTTAATATTCATCTTCCAATTCTATTCTCATTTAAGTCATAGAACTCCAGAAATTAAATTTTAAATAAATGTTTAATCTTATTTGATCTTAAAATCAAACTTTATTTAAACTTCAAATCAAATTTATACAAAGCTTAAAAACCAGAAATTACTATATATATTTAATAGCCTTTATCAATAACCAAATCAATATCTCAAAAACCATATATATATATATATATATATATATATATATAACTTTACAAAACCATACAAAACATTTCAAAAATAATTTTATATATTTACCGCGGTGCCTGTATATAATTATCTATCCTATGGTCAAGTGATACGGATGTTTATCATTTCAATCCGCAATTTAAAATGACAAATAATAATGCGGTTATATATCATTTCAAACCGCAATCCCGAATGAATGAAATGCATAGCAACTTGCAATTAATAACATTAATCATCCATTCATCCATCAAATCATACATCCATTTATCACAGTCATCATCCAATTTCAAACAATCATCAATACATAACAGTTAATAAATAATGGTATCAATTATCGGTTTATACTCAAAATAAATTTAATAACTGTTAATTGGCAGTTTATATGCAAAAATAAATGTAAACTTAACTAGCAGTTAATACGAAATAAAATTTAACATAACTATGTCTGGCAGTTAATATGCAATAAATAAATTCTAACTGTCTAATTTATATGCAATAAATAAAATAAATTAACAGTTAAATTAAATAAATGCAATTTAACAGAGATAATGAATAAAACATGCCAAACAGTCATAAATAAATTTCTACTCCTATCTAAAATTAATTTAACATACATAAGAAGTTTTAGAAGTTGTGAGTGGGTTAAAATACTCACCTTTGGGATTTAAATTGAATTCAAATCCAATTTTAAATCCAAAATTCGACGGTCTCCAAATCTGTCCAAACCAGCGCCAACAGATCCGGAATTTAAATACGAACCTAACAAAAAAAATCTCGCATGAAACAGATATCGTATGACGAAGTTATTCGAGTTAAACGATAAAAAAAATCAAAATAAAAATTAAGAAAATAAAGAACACACTCATACCCTATTTTTGCCACGTCACCCCCAAACTTCCCCCACGTTCCTTCCTCACACAGGACGCAACAGCAGGAGCCGAGCAAATATTTCGAACGCATGAACCCACTTGACAAAAACTTTGACCAACTGCCACGTCCACCACCGACCACCAGAGAGAACCGCACCACCGCCGTTGAACTCGGCTCCTCCCCCTCTACCTTCGGCCTGAGGCCGCACGTCCCCGGTGCCTCGCAAGAAATCGCGCCGCCGCCCCAAAGATAGCCTGCGGAAACCCTAACTCGAAATTCCACAACCATCCAACCGTCGATCCACCAAACTAACCACACAGTTTGCCTCCCCTTGGTCCCCTCTGCAAAACCCAGGAACCGTTTCCCGATCCGACGAATTTTGTTGCGACGATGATGAACGGCCGTGAATAAACTAGGGTTTCTGGAAAAACTGAGACCCAAATCGAAAAACAAATCACACCAGCAAATTACGTATTTTGAGAACTTCAACATATAATTTTCTGGAATTTTTCTGGAGATTTTGAAATTCATTTGAAAATTTTTAATTGAAATAGATCTAGGTTTGCATCCATTTGAGGAGGAGAAGGAGCTGAAGAAAAAAAGACAAATGATAGAAAATAGAAGCTAGGGTTTGTAATTGTCTATTTATAGACAAACTGTAGGAGGCTAGGTGGGTACGAATTTACGAACGTGCTAAACGGTAGTTGGCCCAAAAAGCCCGTTCTGACCCTGGAACGAAATTTATTAAACCCATATATCCAAATAGGTATTTTAAAACATTCTCAACGCGATGGAAAAAGTTTCGCGTCCAAATTCGATCGTATGAAGAAGTTATGCCGAAAACGAAATTTCCAAATTGATTTCAAATTGATTTTAATTAAATTGATTTCAAGGCGTTTCGCGTCCGTACGATCAAACGACAGGTCCGATCGTTACGAAACTTGAAACCCAACAATAATTCATCGATACAGATCCGATGAAACTAGTTTCGTCGAAATCCGAGTCCGTGGCCAAAATGGCTATTTCTACATTAATTAAATAAATTACAATAAATTATAAAATCAAATTTTATATTCAAATCCTAAAATTTACCAAATTTTATCGCTTATATATTTCTTAATCAATTTCATTGATTTAACAAGTTTAGATGTGAATTAAAAGTTGATAAGTCTATCAATTGCAGTGTTAATTTCTCCACTTCCTTATATTTAGGAATTAAAAATTAAATTCTCAAAAAAACCCATTTATTAGATTTTCGACTTTTATATTCTCACCTTTTATCCAAAATAAGGATGCCACTAACATTGGTTCATGATTTCACATTATTATCCTCAAAGTCCATTTTAATTTCAATAACGTAATATTTAACCGTTAAATTCCACTTTATTATGCAATAAATGCAATTGTTGAATTTGATACTCTAATTAAATTTTATAAATCCTGCTTTCTATACTTTAAACCAACCAATGGTCCTATTATAAAAAGAATTAGCATAAATTTCGTCTTGTAAAGTTAACCCTCTTCAATCACAAACCAAATCTATGCTACTGCACAATCTAAATCAATTAATTGTAATTGAGTCAACATTAAATGTTATAAATTATTAATTAGAGCCCTAATAAATTCGTTTATTGATTTAAAAATCTTACTATTCAGGAAATAGACATTTTATGGGTATAAGTAATATTTGAATTATAATACATTTCATTAGTGCATGCTTCATTTTTTATAAATTCCCCTTTATTAACTAGAACACATTAACAAAACAAAATATTAATTTAGATATATTTCAATCGATTGCCATTCTTAACCTAATATACTCAATAAATGGTTAACCTAGATAATTGTTACCCTTTTACATTCAATTTACTTACAACCAGCAATAACAACAATGTTGCCATAGATTTAGATTTTAATTAAATAAATTAGATGAATGGGTAAAATTTTGAAATTATCACAAATGCTAAATATATATGCATCAATTACTACTTATTATTATGAATTCATTTATTAATTTACTAGTTGCCCTTGTCTTCTTATATCCTATTTACTTCCAAGCTTTCTATTTAGTTATAGTTTATCAATATATATATACCTAGGCAAATCAAGTTCTTGTCTTTTCTGTTATTTCAATTAAATCGGGTATGCGCAAATAAATTGTTTATTAACTTATTCTTACAAAATTATTTACATGCATTCAGTTACACCTAATTTAATGCATTGATTTTCATTTATAAATTAAAGGTTTTCCTTTAAAAGCTTTTACTAACCATACTCCAACCTCTACAGGACATTGATTTAATTCAATGTACTATCTAATATTATTAATTCATTAAATAAATTCACAACTTACCCTTTGTTTTCCTATATTCTCTTCTTAGCCTAGTATAACCATTTACATCATTTCAATTTATTCGTCACTTTATATCAACTATTAATACTTAGCTTAAATTTCTATGGTTTCACCTCTTTTTCAACATATGCTTCATTATAAATTATGAATCTTTACTTTTTTTTAAAGTTAAATTATCTAATCTTATTAAAAATGACAAAATTTAACTGACGGAAATTTTCAGGTCGTTACACTCTCCCCCACTCAAAAATTTTCGTCCCCGAAAAGAAAATAGAAAAGGGAAGAAAGAATTTAATAAACAGTACATCTTATTTTAAATATTAACTTATAACAATAATTTACTAAATTTATTACTTTAAATAAATATACCCGTTTTAATCATTATATCCTTTTAAACTTAAATAATTAAAGTTTGGAAAACATTTTTAACATAATTCTAAGTCCAAAATTTACGGAAAATTTTGGCAGAGTCTCCTTTGTACGGAGAGGTTCGGAAGAAAATATAATATTAAAATATCACAAAATATCATATAGAATGTTCAAAATAGTATATCCTAACACGGGAAAAAAATATACAAAATAGCGCTATAAACCGAAATCCGAAACGTACCTATTCGTCGGGTAATTTACGCTTATTATTATGGAACCAAAAACAGTAGCAGTTGCTTCCATAACCTGCATTTCCCTCATAAAAATCCAAAAGATTAACAATTTCTGAATAGTGAAATATTTAAGTGGTTTAAATCGCTAACAACAAATCAATACAACAACCATCAATTTTAACGAACAGCACACGCAACAAAACAAACAATCATTCAATCAAATAAACAAATAGTTGTTCGGGTTCAAAACTTGAAATGATACGGAATGAAAAATAACTATCCAGTGCATCATTTACTCAAAAGTCTTAGATGGGACAAAATAGATTATTTATTCATCCAACAACTTCAAATTTCCTTACCCAGCCAACCCTATATCAAACAATATCAATTCAACCAACAAATCAATTAACTCATTATAAATTTTTATTTCATACATTAACAGTTTGATCTTTTCATTCATATAACAGTTTATCTTTTATTTTCATTTATTTAGGTCATGTAAGTTTCTTCTATTTTATTACATTTAATGCACTTCTCACTTCCAATCATTTATTTAAGGCTTACATTTCTATTATATTTAATTATAGTAATCATTTTTAATTACACTTAAATTCTTAACCTTATAACATTCATTCTTATAAGTAAAGGTTTTTATTTATTCATTAACTATGGTTTGCAGTCATTTATGTATATTACCTACTTTCCATTATATTCAACTAGTAACATTTATATCATATTTAAGTTTATAACCCTACACATCAATCCTTATTTATTAAAGAATTTCATTTTATTTACTTAAGTTTTGAAATCACCAATTTATAATACTTACCTTTAATTTTGGTAAAATTTCAATTTATAACCTAAGTTTATAACATTAAATTCTTATTTATAATAGCAATTCATTGAATACTTCATTATTTTCAAAATTTCTACTTGTATAATATTCTATTCAAATCTTCTTATTTAACATTTCAACTTTTCATATTTGGTAAGTTATATATGTTAAAGAAAATGCAATTGAACTTATACAAGTTATGTCAATTCTTTAATTCATTCATTGTTCAATAGATCTTTACCATTTTCTTATAAGTTAAAATTTTAACTTCCTTTATAACTTAGCATTTAAGTCTCTTATTTTATTTAGGGTTTCAATTATTAATTAAATTCTATTTCACTACCATAATTGAAACAATTAATTAATGGAAATTAAGAATTAAACACCGGGTTAAATTTTAATAGATAAATATATTCTTATAACTTATATACCTCTATTTTTATTTAAAACAAGTAAAATTTAGATATTTCCAAAATAAAGTTGCAGTAGAATTGCTACAGTGGCCTTTCCTCTTCGAAACTCGAAAATAGAAGTCGATGATGCGGCCGCCATCATCGAAATTATTTTCCAACGACAGAGAGGAAAGTTCATAACTTATTTTCTCCAAAATCTACTTTAAAACAATTCTTCCGAATTATAATGAAATATTTATATCGGAAAATATTTATAAACAATATTATTATATTTCAAAATCCTTTGAAAGCAAAATTTCAAAAATCCTGGACTTAAGTCCTAAAATTTCCAACTTTCATTGATTTTAATTTCAATCTCAATTTACCTATTATTTAAAATTTTATTCCTAACAACCAATCTATTGCAACCAAATATATATGTATATATATATATATATATTTAAAAAAAAATTATATATAGAAAATATAATAGGAATAATTATTTCATTCACCTATATTAAAAACAAATATTATGTCGGTCTGTCCTACTAAGTGTTTAGAAATCCCTATTGATGTCATAACGTCCCATGCACCAAACAGAATTTATAAATACAAAACGGAACAGATTAACACAATATCAAAATCTTTTTATAACACTAACAAATACGCTCTCTCATATATATACACTCAGCGACTCCCATAGGGTATTACTACCCTATTTATTAAAGAGTCAAACCCCACAAAGCTAAGGTTTATCGCTAAACCAAAGCTCTGATACCAGATGTAACATCCCGCCTTTTCGCACGCTTCAAATCGACACACACGCCAATTCAAACCATATGGAAGGGCGGATTGTTATGGGGTAAATAAGAAAAACAGAGAAGAAATAAACAAAATAGAATCTCACAGCGGATGGATAAAATATAATAATAAAATATACAGTTTATAAAACTGTTTACAAACATTTATATAATACATATCAGAGTTACACATACCAATAACAATGCAGCGGAACAGTGTGTAGTGCACTAGTATAAATAATAATAGTAATACTACAAATCTTCGTCTTTGTCCTCCAGAGCTAAAACTTCAAATCCTGAAACGCTCGGACTGACCCGAGCGAATTGAAAAGACAAAACACTCGAGTCAGAACTAAAAGATCTTATGTGAGTTAAATTAACAGATATAAATATGAATGCAGTAACTCAAGAGATGCTCGGGATTTACATCTCCTAAGGATCCGTTAAACTATTTACTATGTAGTATATTGCGCTATTATAATAGTGTCTATTTGTAAAATAAACTTACTTTTAAATAGCGTTAAGGCTTTACATTTTCCACCTTAACACAGTTATATATTCCCATAGTCTATACAGTACCGTAATCTCCCCCGTACTGGGCGTCGTCAGAGGGCACTCCATAGGTATGGTACAAAACCAAAATCGTATAAGGCGCGCTAGGGTAGGTGACACGGCACAACTAGGCAATGCCAGGGTAGATATACCAATTACGCTTCCAGGCCGATGGAAACGCGCAGCGCGCAGCTACCGCCCACCTCGAACAAACTCCCCACATCAAAGAAATCAAAAGTGAAGGTGGCCACCGAATAAAATCCAAAGTCATAGTATAGTATCGAAGTGAAGTGTCCGATCAGAGGTGCTACCTCATTAACCCGTCGATCGCTCCTATTTTAGCCACCTTATGCCAACTCACGGGAGTTGGGTCCACGTACTTACCTTACAGGAAACGCCGCCACCAACCTACTTCATTCTGGAATCTCCACCGCGTACACGGTTAGTCAAAGTGGTTTTCGGTATCGACAGAGAGTATGTCCATATCCGATCCCGGTCTCTTTGCCAACCAATCGTTATTATAACACCACGGTCATTTAAAAAAATTATACTTTTAAAACCATAATAAAATATCCATTTAAAACCCATATAAACCCAATATCATTTATTCTTAAAACCCCAAATCAATACGATATCATTTATTTTCCAATATATATTCTTTCCAAAATCATAGGGTTTCTAAAGTAAAATATTTAGAAATCAAAACTCTTGAATATAATATTTCCAAATTATACTACCTTGAAAACATAGCTTTGAAACAAAATTTCCATCTCTCAAAATATTAAATTACTTTTATAAACAAAATAGCTTCTTTAGATTTCACAAATCAATTTCAAATATCGATTTAAACTTCCAAATACCATTTCAATTCTTATGTTTCAAGGCTTTAAATATTTCACCATTTCAAACAGACTCATTTGACAATTCCATATATATATCAAATTCAGTTACTTATTATTTAGACTTGAAATGTTTGCTTAATGAATTCAATATAATTTAAGAAAACCTTTAACTTCATATAACTGGATCATCTTTCAATTTATTATATATTCATTTAATCAACCTGATATTCATTAAAATCACTTTACACAAAAATCAAGTTATAAAAATCATATCCTTTAAAAAATTTAATTTTTATTAAATTTCAATTTAACTTAATATTCGTCTTCCAATTCTATTCTCATTTAAGTCATAAAACTCCAGAAATTAAATTTTAAATAAATGTTTAATCTTATTTGATCTTAAAATCGAACTTTATTTAAACTTCAAATCAAATTTATACAAAGCTTAAAAACCGGAAATTACTATATATATATAATAGCCTTTATCAATAACCAAATCAATATCTCAAAAACCATATATATATATATATATAACTTTACAAAACCATAGAAAACATTTCAAAAATAATTTTGTATATTTACCGCGGTGCCTGTATATAATTATCTATCCTATGTTCAAGTGATACGGATGTTTATCATTTCAATCCGCAATTTAAAATGAAAAAATGATAATGCGGTTATATATCATTTCAACCGCAATCCCGAATGAATGAAATGCATAGCAATTTGCAATTAATAACATTAATCATCCATTCATCCATCAAATCATACATCCATTTATCACAGTCATCATCCAATTTCAAACAATCATCAATACATAACAGGAAATAAATAATGGTATCAATTATCAGTTTATACTCAAAATAAATTTAATAACTGTTAATTGGCAGTTATTATGCAAAAATAAATGTAAACTTAACTAGCAGTTAATATGAAATAAAATTTAACATAACTATGCCTGGTAGTTAATATGCAATAAATAAATTCTAATTGTCAAATTTATATGCAATAAATAAAATAAATTAACAGTTAAATTAAATAAATGTAATTTAACAGAGATAATGAATAAAACATGCCAAACAGTCATAAATAAATTTCTACTCCTATCTAAAATTGATTTAACAGACATAAGAAGTTTTAGAAGTTGTGAGTGGGTTTAAACACTCACCTTTGGGATTTAAATTGAATTCAAATCCAATTTTAAACCCAAAATTCGACGGTCTCCAAATCTGTCCAAACCAGCGTCAACAGATCCGGAATTTAAATACGAACCTAACAAAAAAAATCTCGCGTGAAACGGATACGTATGACGAAGTTATTCGAGTTAAACGATAAAAAAAATCAAAATAAAAATTAAGAAAATAAAGAACACACTCATACCCTATCTTTGCCACGTCACCCCCAAACTTCCCCCACGTTCCTTCCTCACACAGCACTCAACAGCAGGAGCCGAGCAAATATTTCGAACGCATGAACCCACTTGACAAAAACTTTGACCAACTGCCACGTCCACCACCGACCACCGGAGAGAACCGCACCACCGCCGTTGAACTCGGCTCCTCCCCCTCTACCTTCGGCCTGAGGCCGCACGTCCCCGATGCCTCGCAGGAAAGCGCGCCGCCACCCCAAAGATAGCCTGCTGAAACCCTAACTCGAAATTCCACAACGATCCAACCGTCGATCCACCAAACTAACCACATAGATCGCCTCCCCTTGGTCCCCTCTACAAAACCCAGGAACCGTTTCCCGTCCTACGAATTTTGTTGCGACGATGATGAACGGCCGTGGATAAACTAGTGTTTTTTGGAAAAACTGAGACCCAAATCGAAAAACGAATCACACCAGCAAATTACGTATTTTGAGAACTACAACATATATTTTTCTGGAATTTTTCTGGAGATTTTGAAATCCATTTGAAATTTTTTAATTGAAATAGATCTAGGTTTGCATCCATTTGAGGAGGAGAAGGAGCTGAAGAAAAGAACGTACAGACAAATGATAGAAAATGGAGGCTAGGGTTTGTAATTGTCTATTTATAGACAAACTGTAGTAGGCTAGGTGGGTACGAATTTACGAACGTGCTAAACGGTAGTTGGCCCAAAAAGCCCGTTCTGACCCCGGAACGAAACTTATTAAACCCATATATCCAAATAGGTATTTTAAAATATTCTGAACGCGATGGAAAAAGTTTTGCGTCCAAATTCGATCGTATGAAGAAGTTATGCCGAAAACAAAATTTCCAAATTGATTTTGATTAAATCGATTTCAAGGCGTTTCGCATCCATACGATCAAACGACATGTCTGATCGTTACGAAACTTGAAACCCTATAATAATTCATCGATGCGGATCCGATGAAACTGGTTTCGTCGAAATCCGAGTCCGTGGCCAAAATGGCTATTTCTATATTAATTAAATAAATTACAATAAATTATAAAATCAAATTTTATATTCAAATCCTAAAATTTACCAAATTTTATCGCTTATATATTTCTTAATCAATTTCAATGATTTAACAAGTTTAGATGTGAATTAAAAGTTGATAAGTCTATCAATTGCAGTGTTAATTTCTCCACTTCCTTATATTTAGGAATTAAAAATTAAATTCTCAAAAAAACCCATTTATTAGATTTTCAACTTTTATATTCTCACCTTTTATCCAAAATAAGGATGCCACTAACATTGGTTCATGATTTCACATTATTATCCTCAAAGTCCATTTTAATTTCAATAACGTAATATTTAACCGTTAAATTCCATTTTATTATGCAATAAATGCAATTGTTGAATTTGATACTCTAATTAAATTTTATAAATCCTGCTTTCTATACTTTAAACCAACCAATGGTCCTATTATAAAAAGAATTAGCATAAATTTCGTCTTATAAAGTTAACCCTCTTCAATCACAAACCAAATCTATGCTACTGCACAATCTAAATCAATTAATTGTAATTGAGTCAACATTAAATGTTATAAATTATTAATTGGGACCCTAATAAATTCGTTTATTGATTTAAAAATCTTACTATTCAGTAAATAGACATTTTATGGGTATAAGTAACATTTGAATTATAATACATTTCATTAGTGCATGCTTCATTTTTTATAAATTCCCCTTTATTAACTAGAACACATTAACAAAACAAAATAATTAATTTAGATTTATTTCAATCGATTGTCACTCTTAACCTAATATACTCAATAAATGGTTAACCTAGATAATTGTTACCCTTTTACATTCAATTTACTTACAACCAGCAATAACAACAATGTTGCCATAGATTTAGATTTTAATTAAATAAATTAGATGAATGGGTAAAATTTTGAAATTATCACAAATGCTAAATATATATGCATTAATTGCTACTTATTATTATGAATTCATTTATTAATTTACTAGTTGCCCTTGTCTTCTTATATCCTATTTACTTCCAAGCTTTCTATTTAGTTATAGTTTATCAATATATATATACCTAGGCAAATCAAGTTCTTGTCTTTTCTGTTAGTTCAATTAAATCGGGTATACGCAAATAAATTGTTTATTAACTTATTCTTACAAAATTATTTACATGCATTCAGTTACATCTAATTTAATGCATTGATTTTCATTTATAAATTAAAGGTTTTCCTTTAAAAGCTTTTATTACTAACCATACTCCAACCTCTACAGGACATTGATTTAATTCAATGTACTATCTAATATATTAATCCATTAAATAAATTCACAACTTACCCTTTGTTTTCCTATATTCTCTTCTTAGCCTAGTATAACCATTTACATCATTTCAATTTATTCGTCACTTTATATCAACTATTAATACTTAGCTTAAATTTCTATGGTTTCACCTCTTTTTCAACATATGCTTCATTATAAATTATGAATCTTTACTTTTTTTTCTAAAGTTAAATTAT
This sequence comes from Allium cepa, assembly GCA_030765085.1. Classification (NCBI taxonomy): domain Eukaryota; kingdom Viridiplantae; phylum Streptophyta; class Magnoliopsida; order Asparagales; family Amaryllidaceae; genus Allium; species Allium cepa. The sequence continues at coordinate 598,321,008 of CM060928.1, forward strand.
CTAATCTTATTAAAAATGACAAAATTTAACTGACGGAAATTTTCGGGTCGTTACAAAACTCCATAAGTTTATGTAAAATTCATTAACTTGAAATTTTTAAAAGGTATAATTAATGTAACTTGATTTTTGGGTCTAGGTGAATTAAATGATTATTTCAAGTACAATGAATTGAAGGCAATATCTAGTTAGTTGAAATTTTGGAATATTTAAAGCCTTAAAATATATCGTAATTGAAATGTTTATAGAAATTGAAATGTTTTGAAGTTATGAATTTCAAAGCGTTATGTTTTAAAGGTGTTAAAATTTCAAATGTTTGGATTTGAAGTGTATAATTTGAAGGTGCTATGATTTTGGAAATGGGATATATTCGGAACAAAACGATATTATATTGATTTGAAATAAAAGGAATATCATATTGATTTGGTTTTTAAATGGAAATAATATCGTATTTATATGATTTTAAAATGGATATTATATTCTAGTTTTAAAAGTATGAACTATTTTGAAAAGACCACGGTGTTATAATAACGTTTGGTTGTTAAAGAGACAGGGATCGAAAGTTGTCATACTCTCTGCCAACTCCGAAAACCACTTTAACAACCGTGTACACGGTGGAGATTCTAGAATGAAATAGGATGGTGGCGGCATTTCTTTTGAGGTAAATACATGGACCCGACTCCCGTGAGTTGGCATAAGGTGGTTAAAACAGGAGCGATTCTCGGGCCAATGAGGTCATTCCTTTGATCGGACACACTCCTTCGATAATATATTCTGACTTTAAGATTTCTTTGGTGACCACTTTTCATTTTTTTGATTTTGGGGGTGTGGCTCGAGGTGGACGGTAGTAGTTGCTACGCGTTACCATCAGCCCGGATAGCAATTGGTATATCTACCCTGGCATTGCCTAGTTGTGCCGTGTCACCTATCCTAGCACGCCTTGTACGAGTTTGATTTGTGTCGCACCTATGGAGTATCCTCTGGTAGCCTTTCGATCAGGAGGTATTACGGTACTGTATAGATTATTGGCACTATTACGTGTGAAGGTGGAAAATGTAAAGCCTTAACGCTATTTAAAATTCAGTTTATTTTACTTATAGACATTATTTTAATAGCGAAATATTACTACATAGTAAATATTTTAACGGATCCTTAGGAGATGTGAATCCCGAGCATCTCTTGAGTTACTGCACTCACGTTAGACACTGGATAGGAGATGTCGAATCACGTAAACATCTCTGACACCGTTCGACTCAAATTGTTTATTGCTGATTTAACTTACATAAGATCTTTTAGTTCCGACTCGAGTGTTTTGTCTTTTCAATTCGCTTGGGTCAGCCTGAGCATTTCAGGATTTGGAAGGCCTTAATTCTGGGGGATGAAGACGAAGAATTATTATTACTATTTGTTATATATTCCACTACACCATTTTATTCCGCTGCATTGTTATCTATTATTCTCTGTTATGTGTAACTCTGATATGCATTATATAAGTAAAATCAAATGTTTTGTAAAATAGTTTCATGAACTGTATTTGATTATTATATTTTGTCGTTCCGCTGCAAGATTCTGTTTTGTTTTCTTTCTTCCTCTTCTTTTTCTTATTTACCACATAACAATCCACCCTTCTGTATGGTTTAAGTCTGACGTGTGTGGTTTATCGTCGATTTAAAGCATACAAAAAGCCGGGACGTTACATGATTGGTATTTGGATTGTCTGAGGTGATGATTATCGACTGTGGGAAGGTCGCGAAGATGATCAAAGGTAATCAGAGGCACCGTGCATGTGCACGGTGCACAGTTGATTTTCTGGTGAAGTTTGGTTTGTGGGTTTTGGTAGTCTCGAGTTTTACTCGAAGCTGTTGGGTGTTTTGCTTGAAGCAGTGTGGGTTTGGACTCGAAGTCATTTAGGATTGGCTCGAGTAAATATTCGTTACAGGTTTTTGAAAGAAAAACCTGTTCTATTTTTAAAATTTTAAAATAAAGTTTAAAATGAAAATCAAAGTTTTAAACTAAGTATTAAACCTAAGTTTGAATCTGAATTCAAGAAAGTTTGAACCTTAGTTTTGAAATGATTTAAGTTTTTGAAATTTAAATTGGTTTTAACAACTTTTAAGTATTTAAAGTATATTTGGCTTGAATTTAAAACTAAAATTTTAAATTGTAAAGTAGAATTTTAAAACAAGTTTTAAATCTACTTTTAAAATCTAGAATTTGAGTTTGAATCTCAGTGTTTAAAATAAAAAAGTTTTTGGATTTAAATTATTTTAACTACTTTAAAATGGTTAAATCGTTTGAATTTTAAAATGAAGTTTTAAAATATAAGTTAAGTTTTTTAAAATCTGGAATTCAAAATTTATTATGTATTTCTATTTTGAAATTAAAGGAAGTTTTTAAATTTAAATTGTTTTAAACAATTTTGATTTTAAAGTATATTTTTCAATTGATTTAAATTTAGAAAAAAATGAATTTGGTTTTTAAATTCTTTTAAACTTCTTTATAAGATAAATATTTCTTTAACTTGTGAAATAAAAAGGGTTTTAATTTTTTTTTTGAACTTTGTTAAAGTTAATTTGTATTCATTTTAAATCTTAAATTTGAAAGTAAATTTAAAAGTAAATTGTTTTTAAATGCTTTGTTAATGACAATTTGATCATTGATAAGAAAATGTTTTATCTTTAAATAAATAAAGTTTTGATGATTTGTAATTAAAATGGATAATTTATTTATTTAATTAATTAATGATTTGGATTAATTAAATAAATAATTAAAGGTTTTAATTAATTCATTAATGATTGAGATTAATTAATTAAGGATAATTAATTTGTAATTAAGGATTCTTAATTAGATTTTAATTAATGATTAAATATTAATTAATCAAGTAATTAATGATTAATTAAGTTATAGTTAAAACTTAAATTAATTAAATAATTAGAGATTAGTTAATTGGTAATTAAGATAAATTAATTTGTAATTAATAATGATTAATGTGAGTTTAATTACTTAAAAAAGTAAATAAAGAATTATTAATAGTTAATGAAGGTTGTTAACTTAGGATTATTTAATAATTAATTAATGTGATTAATTTTTGTAATTAATTAGATTAATTAATTAATGATAATCATTTATGAAATTGTTTAACAATTATTACTTAATTAAAGTAATTAAGAAATTAATTACTTAATGTAATTAATTGAGTTTAACGTGATTAGTTTAAATTAGTTAATTAAGTTTAATTTATTTAATCACTGAATGATTTGATAAATAATTACTTAATGTAATTAATGGAGTATAATTACTTGGTGAAGTAATTAACTGATAATTACTGGATGTATATAATGGAAGATGATTTAAGAATGGAAGTAATTTGAGTATAATTACTTTTTGTAATTAATCAAGGGATTAATTAAGATTATTAATTAAGGAGTAATTTATTTATTTAATGAAGTAATTAAGGACAGTTAATTACCGAATGAGGTTAATCAAGAGTGATTAATAATTATGGTTTAATTGAAGATTAATTACTTAATGTAATTAATTTAAATAAAGTAATTAATTAAAATTAGGGACCATTAATTAATATAATTAATGATGTCATTAAGAATTGATTAATTAAGATTAATTAATCAAAAAAATGAAGTGATTAAAAGGTAATTAATTAATGAAATTAACTAAGGAGTAATGTAATTAATTATAGTTAATTAATTAATGAAGTAATTAAAGGTTAATTACTGTAAGTGGTTAAGAATAATTAACTTGTGAATTAATTAAAGGATAATTACTGAATGTAATTAAAGAATAATTAATCAAGTGTGATTAATTAAGGTGATTAATTAGAGGATAATTAATTAATTAAATTATAATTAATAAATAGCTATGTAAGCAAGATTTATAATGATGAAATTAATTAATTTAATTTACTTTAAATTAATTGGAGATGCAAGTAATTAATTTAATTCATTTTAAATTAATTATAGACAGTGTGATTATTAGATCCTTGCTTATGTATGAATGGATGATGTTGATTGCCTTGAATGGTTTGAGATCTTAGATATGAGATAAGTAATGCTGTGTGATATGGATGCTTTGATTAAAGTATAATGATAATGTGGATTATCTATTTATGATGATAATATGGATTATCTATTTGTGATGATAATATGGATTATCTGTTGTGATGATAATGTTGATTATCTATTGTGATGATGTGAATTATCTATCTGTGTGTATATAGATAATAGAATTGAATTGTTTTAAACTTTAAAACAACTTGGCGTTAAAAGATGCGTTTTAGATTTCGATGAGACCCGGATCGGGTTTCCAGATTTGGAAATCCGAAAACCACATCGATCCAAATTAACGATAGGTCGTGAATCTCAAGAGAAGATGAAGATTCAGAGTGCAAGGGTTATCGTCGTTAACTCTGAGGGTGATTCCAAAATGAGTGTAACGAGATAATGCCATCGGTTTCATTCGAACCCGGAACGAACTTGTATGGATTGAATGCTTTCAACACATTGTCAGGTGGACGATGAGCGTTCCAAGATAGATGTGCTCTACAAAGTTAATGGTAGCCTCAAGCCTCATCAACCGGGAATTGATAAAACAAGGAGGTGAAGCAAGGTTAAGTGGGTAGCACCCAAGTAGGACGAGATTTACCCTTGTCTAAAAGTCCCTTATTATTTCGGCTGTGTGGGCAGTTGTTGGCCACAACTGCGGGGTTGTCTTGTTCGGGACTATCCAGTAAGGGATGTTTCTGGCCTTGTGTTGCAGGAGATTTAGGGTGGATCCTTGGTACGGTGATCTAGGCCCCGTACTGTGACGGGCAGTACCCCAGTAGCCCTGCCATTGTACTGAATCCAAACTCCATAAGCGCCCTCGGATTTGATTGTATTACCCACTTTGTGGCCAGTATGCTGGAATTTAATCATGTAATAATTTCAGCTATTTATTATTTATTTAAAAATCCTAGACCTATTATAATATCATCGGATTTCCTATCAAATGTTTTGGTTAGCGTAAGGTAAAAACTTACCCATGTTTACGTGTGGGGAGTCTTACGTGATACCTTTTGTTTTCAAAGAATTTTCAAAGTTAAGCAACCTTAACCTGTTACTCACACCAGACCCATGTCTGACCTGGAGTTTATTTCTGTTTTTCTTAAACTCTTGGATACCCAAATTTTTACGAGTAGCCAAGGGATTCAGGTTAGCTTTGACGAATTGTGGAGGAGCAATGGAGCAGGAGGCTTCAGCATTATAGATATATATAGTGTTCCGCTATTTGGTATCTCTGTAATGTATTGAGTTGTAATAATTAGACAGGTGTTTATAACTGTCTAGTATGTGTTGTATAAGTTGTATAAACTATGATTGATGTTTTATATTATGTAATACTTACGTTATTAATATAATTTATTCGTTCCGTTGTTGAGATTCTGATGTTGTTTCTTCTTTCTTCTCTATCTTTTCTCTTTTCTATCCCTTTCTTTCTTATTAACGATGTGTCATTCTGTGGAATGAATGGCGGGTCGTTACAACTTATAATTTGAAATTGAGAAAGGTAAGTAAGGAAAGTATAAATTTGGAATTTTGAAATTGAATTTTAACTTAAGTAAGTTAAATTGGATTGTATGGATTGAAATTTAGTTAGTTATATAAAAATCGAATTGGAATTAAAAGAATATCAAATTATATTTTATATAGATTTGAGTGGTAAAATAATTATATAACTATAGGTTATAATTTTGAATTGAATCAAGTCAAGTATAGAATTGATGAAAATGTGAAAATTAAGTTGTATGACTTATAAATTGGAAAAGTAGGATAGAAAAACCAAAATAGAAATAGTTTGATGTTTTGGTGAAGAAAAGAAAATCCAAATCTGAATTATAAAATGAGATAGAACTCAAGTCAAACCAAATAAGCCAGATTTTTGGAAACGAAACTTAACTTAAATAAGTAAATTTGAAGCAAACTAAATAGAGAATTCACTGGTGAATTGAATGTTGGAAATGGGAAGTGATTTATAAATGAAATTCGACAAAAATGTAAGTGAATTTAAATATATTGGAAATGTTGTCGAAGAAAATAGAAATGGATTGAAATGGTGATGATTTAAGTTATAAATAAATTCAATTTAAGTGTAAATTGAATATGGTCGAGAATATTATTTATAAGAATGAAATTCAACACAAGTAACTAATTTATGAAATATATCACAAAATAAATTGATATGGAATGAAATTCAATGTATGTTTGAATACATTGAATTCGAATTGTAATGAATTAATTAATGAATATGAATTGGGATTTGAAACAGGGTAATGGAATGAACTAATAAATTAAATTTGTTAATGGAATTGGATTTGCTTGGAGATGAATTAAAGGAGTGGGTATGAATATGTCGAATGCAAATATGAATTGAATACAAATAAATTGTTTGTGAATCACTTAGAATTGAATGAAATGGTATATGAATCGACTGAAAGTAACTAACTTAGTATTGGAATCTTGTGATTTCTTTTAAATACATGTTTAACGTGCTTAGTTATGCAAAGTATGTGTTTAAATATTTAAATGAATGATGGTTATTAAATTTCATATATTTGGTACTTAAGGGTTTTATTTAAGCAAGTACATGCACAAGAAGGATACTGGCTAGATTTGGTTGTGAAATTGCATATAAACTGAGAAAGCTTGCTTAATAACGCTAAATAAGGTACTCTTATGAATTTAGCGTACAGAAATAGAAATATTGATATATATATATATATATATATATATTATGTTTTCCGACCATAAGAACCTATGCATATTTTTTTTATCATATTATCATATTGAAAAAGGCTCTCCGTGTAAGGAGACTCTGCTAAAAAAATTTGAAAATTAGGGATTAGAAAAATTTGAAATTTTTTGGAACATTTTTATTAACCAAAATTGATTTCGAATTTGTAATTGAAATAAAGGGTTTTGAGTTAGAAATGGAAAATAAATGTTTTGTATGGAACTAAAGGATTTAGAAAAGTAAATATTGAGTTTTAACTAAGTGGGTTTTGAAAAGTTAATGGGTTTGTTGCATTTTTCCCATCTTAGCAATTTCGAGGATGAAATTCTTTTAGAGGGGAGGAATGTAACGATCTGGATTTTTTGTCATTTGATTTTGAATATTTAAATGGTTTTAAATATTGTATTTGGAATATAAATTGATTTTTTTGAATATGCAGATTTTGGTTGAAATTATAGAATGAATTTAAATTCCAAATGTAACGATTTATCGTAATACAGAAATGGTGGATAATTGAAATTGAGTTGTATATGAATCAAAATGATTTTTAATGTTGATATAAAATTTATTTTAAGTAGAATTGAGTTAGTAAGTTTTTAAAACTGGAATTTCAAGTGTTTTCGTCGATTTTTGAAATCGTCGATTTAATCGACGCGTTAAAATAGCGATCCGAGGCACAGTCTCGGAATTTGATGAAACTTGTTCCATTGGATTCGTAATAGTGTATTGTTACCAGATTTCAAATTTCGTAATGTTTGGAGTTAACGTTTGGTCATACAAGATAGAAACGGGTTGAAATTAATATTAGAAATTTAATATTATAATTGGATTCAAAAAGCTATCTTCTCCATATGATCAAATTTGAACTCGAGACTTGTTATATTGCGTTTGGAAATATAATATTAGGAACGCCAAACAGCATGCCCCGACAGGAGTTCAAGATTTTGAGTTACGGGAACGAGATATTTTGAAAATTAAATAATATTATACAATTTAAAGTCAAACCCTATATATCCTAAAACTTGTACATGGCCGCCCTACTTCTGAAATGCGCCGTCCACCTTTATTTTAAAACACGCTTTTCTTTTTCTTCTTCATCTTTTGACAGCACGAAAGGAGAAAAGAAAAACTAAAAATCGATATTTGTTCGTTAAAAGAAAGTGGGGGGGGGGGGGAGGGGGAGATCGGACGAAGGCTGCGAGGAAACCAAGGGGAGGAGTCATCGCGAGCGGAAAGCGCTCATGCATGCAGCAGCATGGGATGGCAGAAGAGGTGTTCGTCAATAGGCTCTGGTGGCGACATGATCAATTCATGTTCAAGGCGATGGTTTCGATGGAAGTTGTGGGGGAAGGCTTGACAGTTGAGCCACGACTTAGGCTAGGGTTTCTCGTTGTTCTCTAGGAGCGGCTGCAGGTGGTTGGTGCGCGGTAGGTAGTCGGCTATGGAGTCAATGATAAAGGTAGCAACTTTCTAATTAGGGCTAGCGTGCATGCCTGTAGCATGAATTGGAAGGAGGTTAATTTATTTAAAAATAATTTTAATTTTAAATTAATTATCAATTTATTTATTTAAAAATTCATTAATCCATATTAAATTCATGCAAGGTTGAAAGATTATGGAACAGGTGGCGTTGGATTCGTAATGACGTAGGCTACGAAATAATATTGGTTTAGAGATTTTTGGAGTCAGCTAGAATTTTAAACTAAATTGAACATCTATTCAATTTAATTTAGAATTGGAACAGGTTGCAAATTAAATCAAGGTGAGTTAATCTCACCTTTTTAGATAATCAAAAAATTTATATAGACGATAAATATCATTTATTGGATGTTTAGATTTTCTTTTTGATCACTATTGGTTGTTTGGATAATATACTGAATTATATTATTAGTTAAACATTATATTATATATAGTAGTTTATATTAGTAGTTGGATACATATCCCACCGACTGGAGCGGATGAGACACTACGTGCCCCGCATAACAGCGGACGACCCTATATTATCACGATATCTCGCCTCGAAGAAGGATTGGTATTTTATGTTATATAACATATGTGGTTGCAGGGAAACAGGTTGGAGGGATCCAACTGGATTCCTCAAACATATTGATTATTTTTCATATATAGTGATATATGATGAAATGGAATAATCTTTTATGGATTTTTGTGTGATTTGATTGTTTGGATGCTATAGTAGCACTGGCCAAATTTTGGTATTATAAATACCATAAATAATATTTTTGATTTTAAAAGGGGATTCATAAGCGATTTTGGAACTAAAAATATTTATATTTAATTTTGGAATTTTTTATAGAAAAGGAATTGGGTTGGATGAAATAAATAATTTGATTTTGGATAGCTATTAAGCTATTTCATAAAAATGGTTTCAAATGGAGGATTTTAAATTGAGAATTTTTAAACAATGGATTATAAACGAGATTTCTTAAAATATGAAAGGGAAAGCTAAAACGGGATTCTGAATTACTTTGCAGTATAGTTAGGATTTATTAAGGAATAGATTTCTAAATGGGTTTTAAATATAGATCGATTTATAAATAGTTTAGTAATACGAATCTATTTTTTACAATGGAAGAATGGAAAATGAGTTAACAGATTTATAAACGATGTTTATAAATAAAGAGAAGTGATTATCGTATGATAAATTGGGAATATAAATTCGTAGTGTGAATTTATAATGAGATATAGAATCAGTTCGGAAAGAAATAGTGGAATCTATTTTGGAATTTGAAAATAGTTGTGAAATAGGAAGTGTAAATCGATTTGTGATAAATCGAGAGAGATTTATATATATATAATTGGTTGTATTGGAATTTTGAAAAAATATTTTTTATCGAGAAGTTAAGTGGTTTTAAAAATGAATTGTTAGTTATTAAACTATGTAGTTTAAAACTATTTTAGTATTAAAATATTTCGAAAGTTGATTTTTCAAATATTTAATGTCAATTGAAATAAATTCTTATTTTATAGTAAGCTTTGTAAAATCGATTAGTATTATTTAAAAATGAATTGAAAATGAGTTATCGTTGATTATTTAAAAGTGTTTGATATTTTAAATAATTATCTAACCACGTGTTGAAAACAAATTATTATACTTTGAAAATTACTTATTATATATAGTGTTTTGGAAATGATTGAATTATGTTTATAAATACTCCTAAGATTGTAAACACAGTTATTTAATATAAATGATTTATAAGAGGAATCTTAAAATGAATTATTGGAAATTAAGAAAATTTCCCAAGTGTTTGATACATGAACTTCGAAAGATGAATTGGAATTCATAAAGAAGTTATAAATTGTAGGATGGGATTTTAAATAAGTAAAATCGATTTTGAAAATTGTAAAAGGGATTTATTAAAAAATTCCAGAGATTTGTAGGACGAGTTATAATGAGTTGAGAATTTACAAAAGTGGTTGTAATTTTTTTTAAGTTGGTAATAAGGGAATTTCCTTGTTTGGGAATATAACCATAAAATCGATATAAGATTATGAATATTTCCTAAGTGTTGAGAAGGAAGTGCTTTTGAAAAAAATATTTATAAATATTTTTATAACTATTGGAAAAAAAATGTTTTAGAAATGTTGTATATGGAATGGGTATGTGGAATATTTCCCTAAGGGTTGAAATAAGATAAGGTTTGAAAAATATCCTGTTATGGATATAAGTTTTGAAATGGTTTTCAAATATTGGATTACTGGAAGAGATTTGAATAGATATCTTTGTAAAGAAATTTTTGAAGTAGATGTTTTTGAAAGATTTGAATATGGGCCTAGTAACTGCTTGTGTGTAATTTGATAGTTAAAAACCGACTATCAAATATGATCAAATTTGTTGATCATTTCAAAGAGACCAGGATCAGATTTAATTATCCAAAAACTACTTCAATTTGATTTATGAATTACAAATTGTGATATCTCGAAGATAATGGAGGTGGTAATCTTGAAGGAGATTCGGTTTTGTTTAGACTCGGAATAACTTATACAGATGAATGCTATCATTGCATTGCTTGCTTGGAAGGCAGCGTTAGCATTCCAAGTATGAATGCTATTCTTAAGGTAAAATGTAGCCTCAAGCCTCATCAACCAAGAATGTCTAAAAATAGGGGAGATGCAGCAAGGCTAAGTGGGCCGCTCCCATTATGATATGATCATCATTCATCTAGAGCAGACATTTATCATCATCTCTATAAATCATTTGTTGCGTTCGGGGCCCATTAGTGGTGATCATATTCGGTACTATCCAGGTCAGGGGTAGATCGGTCTTGTGTTGGCAAGGGATCCAATCGAGGTCCTCAGTACATTTTTCTAGACATGTACTGTGGACGACGGTACCACAGTAGCCTAGTCATTGTATGGAATTCAATGTCCACTATGCGTCCCTACGGTTTTGGTTATGCCCAACTATGCTGAAATGTAAGATGCAAGCATTTCAGCTATTTTCTAGTTTACTTTCAGTAGAAACTATTATAATTGTAACGACCCGTAAATTTCGATAATTAAATTGGTTAATTTAATAAGATTTTTGTAATTAAATTTAGAAAGAAATAAAAAATTTAAGATTTATAGTGAAGTTAATTTTAAGAATGAAAAGTAGCAATTGTAATTGAAACTAATTATTCATAATTGAAGTGAAATCCCAGTAATGAAATAGTGTAAATTGTTGCACTTGGTTATAAAATAGAAAATAAGTAAATAAGGGAAAGTGTTGTATAAATAAATGAATTAGTATAATTAATGGTAATTGGATGAATTCAGTGTTATGCAAGTAATCATAATAATTAGTTGAAAATAATAAACTTATGTGTATTGTAAGTTAATTGTAACGATTGTTATATTTAATTGGTCTACTAAATTAAAATAGGAAATCTTTAATGTTTTTAATGAAAATTAATGCAGTAACGGAAGGTGTGAATGTAACGAAATAAATGGAATTGTAAATTTATTCATAATGTAGTAATTGATATAATAAAAAGTATGAACCCAAGTAAATGAATTAATTTAGAATGTTAATCGCAATTAACGTATATATTGGCAAAAATATAATAAAATGGAAATAGGATAGTTAATAAAAGGAAAGATGGAAATTTGAACATACTAATGTAATGAAGGGTAAAACAAATGTTAACCTTTTTTATTGAATAATAATTGATTAGATAAAAAGGATTGAAATTAAGTCAAGTGAATTTATTGGAATAAATTATAATTAATTGAATTTATTGAATTTGTGATTTAACATTTTTAATTTGTGGAAGATTCAATGTCAAATAGATATAGGAATTTGTTATAAAGGATTATATACTACCTAGTAATCCAAATTGATAGAAATTTGTCCATTATGGAATCAGAATTGAAAAAGTGGTTTAATTTATTAATAATTCGTATATTTAATTAACTGGAAAATAGTCATTTTGGCCACTGACTCGGATTTCGACAAAACCAGTTTCATCGGATCCGTAATGGTAAAGTATAATAGGATTTCAAGTTACGTAACGATTGGACTTGTCATTTGGTCGTACGGGCTCAAAATGCCTAGAAATCAATTTAATTGAAATCAATTGAAATTAATTTGAAATAACTTAATTTTTGCATAACTTCTTTATACAATGGAATTTGGACTTGAAACCTGTTCCATTATGTTTAAATATTTTAAAAAAAATTATTTTGATATATAGGTGACTCATTTTCGTTCCAGAGTCAGAACGGCCTTTTCGGGCCATTTATCATTCAACATTCGATCCAAATCAATCCGATCCACTCTAATTTCAGCTTTCCCTATATATACCCCATTATAAACCCTAGCCCATTTCTTATGTTCATTATTCTATACGTACAATCCCATTTGCTCCTCCTCATTTCAATGGCAGACAAATCAAAACCAAATTCCCAATTCAATTACAAATCAAATCTCAACTTCAAAATTCAAATACCTCAAACACCATCGAATTATATATTGTTGGAAAGGCCTCGATGAGTGGAACCTACATCTGGTGTTCATTTTTCAAGACAGTGAACAAATCAATTAGAAATCATGGTCAAAGCCACGAAATCGCGTAAACCTAATGCCAATTTCGAGGTCTTGATTTCGATGTAAATCGGCGAAATTGATTTATGGGTTTTGGAGAGATTTTCATGCGGAGTTGACTGGTGGTGGTATTGAGGGCTACCTCCACCTATGGCGGCCAGAAATCGGTTTCAAATGCCCACTTATTTCAATGGCGGCCGTGACCCTTGGAGGCACTAGAGGTCGGCTCAGGACGGAGGTGGCTCGTTCGAGCATGGTAGCGGAGGGGACTGCAGCCTACGGTGGCGGTGCATGTCTCAAACATGGGTGGTGATCACGCTTCTGTATCGGTCAGTCAAGATGTTGAGAGAGGGTGGGGTTTCTGTAGCGTACATGTCAGGGTAAATGAATTTAACTATTTTATTTATTTTAATATAAATTGTCGCGTGTTCTAATGCTAATATCTTTTGCGTATGAGGTCCTATTCACGCGTGGATTTCTCAGCTAGGATCGTAATAAAATTCCAGACATTTTGATGCTTATTTGGACGAATTCGAAGACTGTTCCTATTTTAAGTTTAAATTGGATTTAAATTCAATTTAAATTCAAAAGGTGAGCGTTTTAACCCACTCACAACTTCTAGAATTTCTTATGTTTGTTAAATTGATTTATGATGTGATTAGAAATTTATTTATGACTGTTTGGCATATTTTGAATCATCATCTCAGTTTATTTGAATTTATTTGGATAAAATAGTTATGTAATTTATTATTGAATGTAAACTGCCAGTACATACCTGTTATTTATTATATGTTCTATATTGATGTTGTTGATTAAATTGAATGGTGTTGTGATAAATGTTTGATGATTGATATTAGATGAATGGATGTTGTATTTTGTATTGTTATAAATTTCAAGTTGTTATGGATTTTTATTTCATTCGGGATTGCGGTTTGAAACGATATATAACCATATTTATATATTAAATTGCAGATTGAAATGATAAATATTCGTATACTTGGCCATATGGGAGAAAATTATATACAGACACCGTGGTCTTTATATAAAATATTTTGAAATGATTTCTATGGTTTTGCAAAGGAATATGTGGTTTTATATAAATATTGATTTTAGATATGATACAAATGTTAGTTTATCCTTGATTTTAAGCTATGTATAATTTGTTATTAGAATAAGCTTAATAATAAGTTTGATTTTTATTGAAGATAATACGGTTAAGTATTTAAATTTTATTTTAATATAAAGTTTATAATGGTTTAATAAATTAAGGTTGGTAGATAAATTTGAGATTTATTTGAAATTGAATTTATTTAAGAATTAAACTCAAATAAGTTTGATGTGAAATTTATTAAATTTGAAATTCTAAAAGGAATGATTTTTATAACTTGATTGTGGTTTAAGGTGAATTAAATGAATATTTCAAGTATAAATAAATTGAAGGAAATATTTAGTTATTTTTAATTTGAGTTTTATTTAAATGATAATGGATTTATTAAGTAAAATATTTCAAAACTAAATAATAGAAATTGAATTGTTGAATTGTAATTACCAAACTTAGTTTTGAAATCGTCGAATACTTAAAGATTGAAATATATTGAATTTGAAATGGTTTGTTCTGTGTATCAAATCTGTTTTGAAATCAATATAATTTGAAATGGTTTATTTGGAAACTGAATCGGATTGAAATTTATGATTTGAGATTTGGTTAAATCTAAAATTTTGGAATTTGAGTTGTTTTGGAATTGATTTGTGAAATTGAATAAGCTCTTTATTATATAAAGTATTTTAATATGTTAACCATTTAAGTGGTGGAAGTTATGTTTCAAAGTTACGAGTTTCAAAGTATTACGATTTGGAAGTATTATAATTTCGAGGGCTTTGGTTTCGAAGTGTGTAACTTGAAAGTGCTATGATTTTTGGAAAAGGATATATTTGAAATAAAAATGATATCGTATTGATTTAGTTTTGAAATGGAAATGATATCATATTTATATGGTTTTGAAATGGCAATGATATTTCAGTTAAAGTATAAATTATATTGAAATGACCGCGGTGTTATAATAACGTTTGGTTATTAAAGAGACCGAGATCGAAAGTTGTCATACTCTCTGCCAACTTCGAAAACCACTTTAACAACCGTGTATGCGGTGGAGATTCCAGAATGAAGTAGGATGGCGGCGGCGTTTCCTTGAGGTATATACGTGGACCCGACTCCCATGAATTGGCATAAGGTGGCTAAAACAAGAGCGATCGACGGGCTAATAAGGTAGCACCTTTTATTGGACACACTCCTTCGATACCATTCTATTACTTTGTGATTAATTGGGGACTTTGATTTGGGGGCGTGGCTCGAGGTGGGCGGTAGTAGTTGCTACGCGATACCATCGGTCCGAAAGTGTAATTGGTATATCTACCCTGGCATTGCCTAGTTGTGCCGTGTCACCTACTCTAGCGTGCCTTGTACGAGTTTGGTTTTCTCACATAGCCCATGGAGTATTTAGGGTAGTCTCCCGATCTGGAGATGCGCTGATACTGGATGTGCTACTAGGACTATTACGTGTTAAGGGCTATATGGGTAACCCCTTAATGCTATTTAAAAGTAAGTTTATTTTACTGTAGACATTATTATAATAGCGTATATTACTACCTAGTAGATAGTTTAACGGATCCTTAGGAGATGTGAATCCCAAGCATCTCTTAAGTTACTGCACTCACGTTAGACACTGGATAGGAGATGTCAAATCCCGTAAACATCTCTGACGCCATTCCACTCATATTATTTACCTTTGATTTAACTTGCATAAGATCTTTTAGTTCTGACTCGAATGCTTTGTCCTTTCAATTTTCTCGGGTCAGCCTGAGCATTTCAAGGTTTGAAGACCTTACTTTTGGAGGGCGAAGACGAAGATTGCATTACTATTATTTACTATATTGTTCCACTGCATCACATTGTTCCGCTGCATTGTTATTTTTTATTCTTTGGTATGTCTAACTCTGATTATGTGTTGTATAATTATAATCAAATGTTTTTGTAGAACAGCTTCATGAACTGTTATTTGATTATTATAATTTTGTCGTTCCGCTACAAGATTCTGTTTTGTTTTTCTTCTTTTCCTGCTTTTCTTATTCACCTCAATAACAATCCGCCTTTCTCTATGGTTTGAGTCTGACGTGTGTGGTTTATCGTCAATTTAAAGCGTACAAAAAGGCGGGATGTTACATTTGATATCAGAGCTTTGGTTTAGCGATAAACCTTAGCTTTGTGGGGTCTAACTCTTTATTAATAGGGTAGTAATACCCTATGACGAGTCGCTGAGCGTATATATATGAGAGAGCGTACTTGTTAGTGTTATAAAATGTTTTGATATTGTGTTAATTTGTCCGTTTTGTATTTATAAATATTGGTTGGTGTATATGACGCTATGACATCAATAGGGATTTCTGAACAGTTAATAGGACAGATCGACACAATATTTGTTTTGAAATACAGGTAAATGAAATAATTTTTTCTATTATATATTTTGTATATATATTAATAAATTTTATAAATGATATATTTGGTCGCAAAATACTGGTTGTTAGGCAGTGAAATTTATAAATACTGATTGGAAATATGACTTGAAGAAAATAAAATAAACGAAAATTGGAAATTTTAGAACTTAAGTTCCGAGATTTCGAAAATTTCTTTCAACGGATTATGGAATATAATAATATTGTTTATAAGTATTTTCTGATATAAATATTTCAATATAAATTGAAAGAATTGTTTTAAAGAAACTTTGGAAAGAAATAAGTTATGTACTTCCTTCTCTGTCGCTAGAAAATAATTTCGGTGATGAGTGCACGCATCATCGACATTCATTTTCGAGTTTCAAAGTGGGAAGGCCACTGTAGTAGTTTTACTGCAGATTTGTTTTGATAAACAAATATAAATTCAAATTGTTTTAAATACAATTAGATATATAAATTGTAAGTGTATACATCTATCTATTATTTTAAAATAATTTGAAATTAAACCCGGTATTTAGTTCTTAAGTTCTGTTAATTAATAGTTTCAATTATGGTAGTGAAGTGGAATGTAACTAATTAATAATTGGAACCTTTAAATGAAATAAGAGAATTAATGCTAGGTTATAAATGAAATTACAAGGAAATTGAAACTAGTAACCTATAAAACAAATGATATGATTATTGAACATTAAATTAATTAAAAGAAATGAGAAAAACTTGTATAACTTTCAACTGCATTCTTAAAGCATATATATAACTTACCAAATATTAGAAGTTATAATGTTTAATAAGAAAATGTAATGGAAATTGTACAAGTAAACCTATGAATGAAAGTGTTCAATGAATTTCTTTAATAAATAAGAATTTGATGTTATAGTGGTTATAAGCTTAAGTTATAATTGAAATATTACTATAATAAAATGTGACAGAAAGTAAATATTGTAAGTAGATGACCATAAACTTAAGTTAATGAAATGAAACTGTAAGAAATAAAATGTAAATTAAAAAGATAAATTATTATATGAATGAAAAGGAAGTGAAGAAATAAATGTTGTGAAATGAAATTAATAAGTATGAACTTGATTTATGCTTGGGGTCATTGTTTGTTTGGTTTATGGTTGTTTGGAAAAGATACTTTAAAATTGTTTGGATGTATGAATAATCTATTTAATTTCATCTAAGACTGTTGAGTAAATGGTGCACTTAGTAGTTTATATTTCATTCTGTACAATCTAAGGTTTTTGAACCCGAACAACTATTTGTTTTTGTTTGATATGAATGGATGATCTATTTATGTTGATTTTATATGATGATTGTATGTTGGTTGCAAGTGATTCTTGTTTATATTGATTGTTTGTGAGTGGTTGAAACAACTTTAAATGTTTCATTTTATATAATTATTAACCCTTTTAGATAATATACGTGAAATGCAGGTTATGAAAGCAATTGCTACTGCTTTTGGTTTCATAATTAAGCGTTAATTTCCCGACAGATAGGTATGTTCTCGGATTACGGTTTTATAGCGTTAATATATTGTTTTTCCGTTGTTGCGGTATATTATTTTGAGATATTGTGATATGAATTGTTATATTTGATATTATATTTTCTCCCGAGCCTCTCCGTACAAAAGAGACTCTGCCGAAATTTTTCTTAAATTTTAGACTTTGAAAATATTAGAAAAATATTTTCCAAACTTTATCAATTTGAGTATAAAACGATTTAATGGTTATAAATTGGTATAGTTTATTCAAATTAATTAATTTTGTAAATTTATTTGTTTGCAAAGTTAGTATTTTTGAATGAGATGTATTGGCTACTTAATTCGTTCCTTTCCCTTCTTATTCCTTTTCGGGGACGAAAAGTTTTGAGTGGGAGAGGGTGTAACGACCCATAAATTTCGATAATTTAATTGGTTGATTTAATAAGATTTTTGTAATTAAATTTAGAAAGAAATAAAAACTTTAAGATTTATAGTGAAGTGAATTTTAAGAATGAAAAGTAGCAATGGTAATTAAAACTAATTATTGATAATTGAAGTGAAATGCTAGTAATGAAATAGTGTAAATTGTTGCACTTGGTTATAAAATTGAAAATATGTAAATAAGGGCAAGTGTTGTATAAATAAATGAATTAGTATGATTAATGGTAATTGGATGAATTCAGTGTTATGCAAGTAATCATAATAATTAGTTGAAAATAATAAACTTAAATGTATTGTAAAGTTAATTGTATTGATTGTTATATTTAATTAGTCTACTAAATTAAAATAGGAAATCTTTAATGTTTTTAATGAAAATTAATGCAGTAATGGAAGGTGTGACTGTAATAAAATAAATGGAATTGTAAATTTATTCATAATGTAGTAATTGATATAATAAAAAGTATGAACCTAAGTAAATGATTTAATTTAGAATGTTAATCGCAATTATCGTATATATTGGCAAAAATATAATAAAATGGAAATAGGATAGTTAATAAAAGGAAAGACGGAAATTTGAACATACTAACGTAATTCTAACGATCCCGGATGTAAATCGAGTATGAGTTGATAATTAATTTCATTTCTGAATAAAAATTTGTAAAGTAATTGGTAATTAATATAAATTTTAATATAAATTTTGAATTAATCAAGAATTTAATTGATATTTGAAAATAAACAGTATATAAAATGGATTGACAATTGAATTTGAGATGAAATTGATTTGAAAATCTATGAATAAACCCATGAAACTTGAAAATCATGACAAAGCTAGTAAATGTAAGTATCTATAGTAAAACAAAGTATAAATAAGACAATGGAGATTTATAAAGTACAAATAAAACAAAGTATATAGGAAAACATCAACATACAAAAGGCTGCCAGGTAAGTAAGAAAATATATAAAGTCACAAGACAAAGAAATAGGCAGCCTGTAGAGTAAGTAAATAAACAAATGAAGACAAGCATCTAGGCTATAAACAAAAGCATACCAAATAAAATACTTGTACTTGATATTGTATAAACAAATTATAAGCCAACAAAAGATAAGATAAATTATGAAGACATGGGCTAAGTATGGAAACAAGGTACTAAAGCATTTAATGCTAGCTCAAAACAAAGTCAGTTCGAGTTTGCTTAGGATCCTTTCAGCCACCATATTGTATAAACAAATCTCTGGTATGGTTTGTACAAAATAAAATAATACATCTCTCAACCATGCTTATTAAACAAAATAGTATTACTTTGTACAAATAATATCACCCTGTATAAAGTTGTAACCCCCATACACATCTCCTTTATATCAGCCTTCCCTATCTCAGTCTCGTTCAACAAAGATAAGAAAAGAATCTGAAATGATATCGTCTTAAAACTAAAACACAATTCAACAAATTCAGCTTAAAGCCAGAGAATCAAGGAAGCAAAGTTTCAATGGGAAAAAAACCAAATCCTATTTCAATAAAAAGCTCTGTCACTTTGCTAAAAACTGTGAGTAACATCACATTTCAATTTTAAGTATCTATTATCTGTTGCATATTAATTTCTAGAAATTGAATATATTTTTGTGTGAGTAACAGTTAGTAATTTAAACTTAAGTATATATATGTCTTGAAAGTGTTCTGTATATATATACATATGCCAGTACTTCTTCTTCACTGTCTAGTTACAAGGTATGAAACAACAAAGAAAATTCAATTTCTTCTTTTCTAACCAATATTAGGCTTTGGTTTTAGAACAAATTTGTCGTATTTAAGAATGAACTATAAACTAAAAATGGTTTCATGAAGTACAAATGAATATAGAATGAAAAAAAAAATCAAGTTTTTACAGTGAAATTTTAAAATCTGGAATTTTCGAACCTCGCAAAATATTGATCCAAGTATACAACTCAAATCCCTACTGAAGACTGTGATTTTTAAGATGGGTGAAGTAATTTTTAGAGTGGGATTTTAAGGGCAGTTTGTAGGTGAACCGAAGTTGCATTTTTCCCATTTTCGAATCATTAAATCAATTATCAATGTTGAAAACCGTGTTGAAGCTAGTGTGAACATCATTGATCTTAGGAAAATTATAAAATAATTTTTCAATTGGGTATATTGTTGTATTGAAGAAACTTTAGGGTTCGAATTGGTTTTTTTGGGTCGCTGAGATTTGTGAAGCAACCGCGACCTCTCTAGGTGATCGAGTGGTACGAGTGTAACAACCCTAGTTTTTAGCTATTTATTTCTTTTAATTTTTTTGTTTTTAGAAATATAATTTATATAAATTGTGTTTACCAATATTGTTTAAATATTTAATTTAGAGAATTAAACTCGTTAATTTAATATGATTTTTGTAACTAAATTTAAGAAGAAGAAAAAAAAAGGGAAATTTTTATAATGTATAATGAAGTGAGTGGTAACTAAATGTTTTGGATATTATCATAATACCTGTTGTTATACCCATTCCCTAAAAATAATGAAAAGGAGAAAATTTGTAACATATTAAAGTAGTTAATTAATTATGTTAATTTGGTAGGTTATGACATGCAAATCATGTTGGTGGAATATTCTCAATTTTGACATATTAATTATGTTAGCAGTGAACATTGTTAAGCAATTTAAAACAATGAAACTTACAATCAATTTATTTGATAAATCTACCTTATTCCTAGTTAGCAATTCAAAACTTGAATAAAGGCACATACGGATATTTTAAAATGGAGTTAATGACAATTAATAGATATTTCAAAAAGAAATTTATGACAATTAATAGAGAAATTAATTGTAAAATTTCAGTAGTTGACCAGAATTAATTTATTGAATAATTAATGCAAATTAATAAAATTGATGAAAGATAAATAAGTTAATTCTTTTGGTTAATGGCATGAGGACACGAGGTTAATCCCCATTTTGTAGGAGAAATCTGCCCGTGTAACCAGTCCGGCTACCAGTGCCTACAAAGCGGACGGATTAATGTGAGACGTCGCAGGATTGATAATTAACAAAAAGGGTTAATTAACTAATTAAGTTAGTAACCAAATTTGAGTATGTAATTAAAGGAGGATAATTAATTGGTAATATGGTAATTAATTGAAATCAATTAAGGAGGGTAATTAAAAGGGATAAGGTAATCATTTGAAATCAATTAAAGGCAATTAAAGGGGAATTAATTGATTAGAAGAATATGGAAATCAAATTTGCCTTCCTTTGCGCGTGACACAAAATTTTATTCTTTTAACATTTTGACATTTGCCTCTTACCATTTGTTTCTTGAGCATGTCACTGTATTCATTTATTCACGCAGCCTTATCCACAAAAATATCAACTCTTCCAATTGCCATTTTTCCTCTCACCTAAATTAAATGCATTCAAAATTTAATCTTGCCTATCTTTGCAAATTTTCGCATACCCATTATATCTCTCTGTTTCCACTGCGTTTGTTTTGCAATAAATAAATTTTTCGAACCATTGATCAAGTAAATATTTATGTAAGCATTTATTACTTTTGCCTTTTCAGTTAAAAGCTTTTTCATTGCTTACCATAAATCACGCAAGAGCTCAAGTTTTGCTTCCTCAATCAAATCTGTTCAAATTTGCAGTAACGCATGCTTTAAATTTAGATTATAACTGGTATAAATTACGCAAGCTATCTAAAAAAAAAAAAAAAAATCCAAAAGAGTGATATCGTTCAAACATAAAACTGGAAAGAGAAATCAACGCATGCATTTATCACAATTTTCGTGTAGCGTTCAAACAAGAAGAACTGGAAATAAATCTCTTGCCTAAACGCATGCACTCAAAAATCAACGCTTGCATTTATTTCTTACGTTTTCAAACCTGCCTATTTATCTCCCCTTTTTATTTCGCAAGTTTATCTATAAATACTTTGCCTCATTCACATAAGTTTTCATATCTCCTTGTTTGTCCCTCTCTGGTACAAGCTTCTATCAGGTAAATAATTTGCATTGTTTATTTCTTTGCTTCTTCCAATTTTCCTTCCTCCTTCTTGTGTTCTCTGATTTCCTTGCTCGGCTACTTCCCCATCATGCCGTGCCATTTATAAATACATATAGAACTTTGTTAGTAGTAGGCTGGAAGAAATGATATAAATTGATTGTAGGAAGCTAGACTATGGAATTAGTGTAGTTATGATGTAGTTAGTGGTATTGTGGATTTGGATAAAGTGCAGTTTGAAGAGGAAGGCATAGAAAGAAAAAAAAAGAATTACAATTTAATAATGGAGAAGATAAATTGATAAGGAGAAAATGATATGAAATGTTGTTTAATTCAAATAAACAATATTGTATGAATAAATCTTGGGTGAATATAATAAAATGACATTTATTTCAATTTTTAATGGTTGAAATAAATTTAAGATGGTTAAAAATAAATTTAACTACTTATTTGAGAATTTGGGTGGATAAATATCAATGGATTGTATTTATTATGGTTAATAAAAGGATATTGGTGATGTATACCAATAATCACCTTTTAATGTTTAATAATAAAAGTAAAAGAAGAAATAATTATGAATGTGCCTAAACATGATGAACATGTATGTGAAATAAAGTATTATTTAATGAATTCGAATGTAGTTAGTGGCTACATTTGATTAAATCGAATAATTTGAACAGTATTGTGTTTGTTGCCAATATTGTCATTTTATTTAAATAAATATATATGAGAATGAAAATAATTGATCATGATAAATATGATTAAAAATGTGAGAAATAATTTAATAATGTCTAAACATGTATTTGTTTTGTTTGGGTGCATAACATCTTTTTATTCAATCAATTGTATTAAATTTGCAATTTATTTTGCAATTTATTCAATTTATTTTATGCATGCGTACGGTTGAAGTATGGGCCTAGGATATGTTGAGACGGTTAGCGGGTTGTAGTAGTCGAGCAAGTTGAACTAAATTTCTTTTATTCTATTCGTTCCAGTTGTTCTGAAATTTTGCTTTGACCGTAATTTTTAAATTCGCATACTTGGTATTTGGATCTTATAGATTTAAGTCAAGGCTTTGCATCCGCCGAAGTTTGATCGTGCTTTCCGTTTTTTTTTCCGAAGTAGATACCGTGTTTGATTTAGATCCACTGCAGCGTTTAAGGTGAGTATTTCTCACCAGACATATGTACATATATTTTGTGAATTATCGCAAGTGTATGTGTAAAAATTTTATTTAAATATTATCTGTCTGCAGTATAACGTAGAATGATGAATCCCATTTAAATTGACACCTCATCAGTTATTATCTGTTGTATTATTTCTGCAGTTATATTATATTATTGTTTATTTACTGCTTAAATCACCACTGCAAGTTCCCTGTTAAATTTAGATTGTTGTGGGCTGAAATGATAGGCCTAAATGATGATTACTGTGCTATTATTATGTTAACTGTTTAACTGTTAACTTGGGATTGCGGGTTTGAAATGATAGAACCCGGGGTTTGTAAATTACGGATTGAAATGATATAAATCCGTATCACTTGACCTAGGCTAGAAAACTATATACAGGCCCGTGGTCCTTATAATATTTTCTGAAATATTTAAAATTATTTTGGAAGTTAAATATTTGATTTAATATCTTTAAAGGATTTTATATTGATTTTGAATGAGTTATAAATGTTAATAAATAAATAAATAAATATTTGAATAAAATTTTGGAATATAACTTATTTTGGAAATTCTGGATTTTTGAAAGGATAAGATTTCAGTTAAGAAATATATATATAAGTTATATTTGGAAATATTTATTAAGTTAAACAATCTACTAAAGCATTTAAATGCTGTCTTTTGAAATTGGACTAGTTTTACCCGTAACTTTAGGTAGCATTTCCTAAGTGCTATAGAATCTGGAATTTGATTGTTTTGAAATTTAAGGAATTTGATAAATTATATTTATGTTTAAGTTTTGGAGACCTTTAAGATATGAGATTTATAACTGGATTTTTCTTAATAAATTTAAGATGAACATTCTAGTGTTAAGTAAATTTTGAAATTATTTAATGGCATAATTTTGGAGTTTTATCTATGGAATTTATGGGAATATTCAAGACGAAATAATAAACACTAATTTGTTGAAAGAAAAAATATCCAACCTTAGTTTTGAATATTAATACTCCAATTGGATATATATATAGGAATTGAAATGGTCTTGGGAACATGAAGTGATATTTAAATTATGGTTTAAAATAAAGAAATATATTTGTAAAGCTATGTAAATTATCTTCTTTACAAAGTAACCATAAAGTTAAACCATTTATTCTATATACCGTTGAATGTCCAAACCATTGTGTTTGGGAGTTATGGTTTTAAAGTAAAATTTCCAAAATATTATGTTTTGAAGATATAATTTAAATATTTGGTTTCCAGATATTATAAATTTTAAGCAGTATGGTTTTTGGAAAAGAATTATACTTGAATATAACGGTATCATATTGTTTTGGGTTTTGAATGATATCGTGTTTATAGTTTGAAATAGAAATGTTTATTTTGGTTTTAAAGTATAAACTGTTTTTAAAAGACCACGGTGTTATAATAACGATGGGTTGGCAAAGAGACCGGGATCGGATATGGACATACTCTCTGTCGATACCGAAAACCACTTTGACTAACCGTGTACGCGGTGGAGATTCCAGAATGAAGTAGGTTGGTGGCGACGTTTCCTGTAAGGTAAATACGTGGACCCGACCCCCGTGAGTTGGCATAAGGTGGCTAAAACAGGAGCGATCGACGGGTTAATGAGGTCATTCCTCTGATCGGACACTCCTCTTCGATATTATACTATGACTTTGGATTGATTCAGTGGCCACTTCTATTTTGATTTGGGGAGTTGTTTCGAGGTGGGCGGTTGCTGCGGCTTCGCGTTACCATCGGCCCGGATGCGTAATTGGTATATCTACCCTGGCATTGCCTAGTTGTGCCGTGTCACCTACCATACCGCGCCTTGTACGAGTTTAGATTTCTCCCGTAGCCCGTGTGGTATCCTCTAGTTGCTTCCCGATCAGGAGGAGCTATGATATTGGATGGACTACTGGGACTATTACGTGTTAAGGTGGAAAATGTAAAGCCTTAACGCTACTTAAAAGTAAGTTTATTTTATAAATAGACACTAGTATAATAGCGCAATATACTACATAGTAAATAGTTTGACGGATCCTTAGAGGATGGGCGGTCCCAAGCATCCTTTAAGTTACTTGCTCTATATTACAGTACACTTGAATTAGCTTACATTATATAAGTATGTATGTCCTGACTCGAGTG
This sequence comes from Allium cepa, assembly GCA_030765085.1. Lineage (NCBI taxonomy): Eukaryota > Viridiplantae > Streptophyta > Magnoliopsida > Asparagales > Amaryllidaceae > Allium > Allium cepa. The sequence goes on from CM060928.1 coordinate 598,346,573, forward strand.
TTATGTTTTATTTTTACGCTCGGGTCAGCCTGAGTTGCAGTTTCAGTTTCTCTCCGGAGTTATGTCATCCCGTAGATCATTCATACTGCCGGAAGCCTTTCAGTCTTTATCTTATTTGCAATCAATCAAATTGGAAGACTCTGTTTCTATTTATGTCTACAGCTGTATTGCAGATTCTAAACTATGTAAATTCTATTTGGTTAAAGTTTTATAGTGGCTTCATGAACCACTGTATATTTTATTTCCGCTGTGAGTTCTGATATATGTATGTGATTCTGTGATTTATTTACTACATATTCTGAGTTTTGCCAAATTTATTTTACAACGCAGTATTTTGAACAATTCAAGTCCGACATGTGCGGATGCGAAGGGTTGAAAATACTGGGTCGTTACAACGAGATTCAGGGGAGGGGAGCGTCGATGGTCAGGGAACACGTGGTCGGAGTCGCGTGACGTCAGGTGATTGGAGCTTCGAGGACGAGGCGTTTTCGTTCGGCGTGATCAAGTAACAGTTTCGAACGAGAGGCAAAATTTTGATTTCGAACCTTTGGCGATGAATCGAGCTTTGCAATCGAGTATAGCGTTAGTAGCGACTTGCTGGTGGTGGCAAAGATCGCCAGAACGGCCGTGACGTGTCGTGCACGTGCACGACAATGTTTGGGTATCTGGAAGGTTGGTTCGCGTGTTCTCTATGCTGGCTCGAATTATTGCATGCATTTGCCCGGGAAGTAATTCTCTTGATATTGAAATTTTAAAATTTAACTGGAAAGGAAAAAAAACTATAACGACTCGGTATTTTCAACCATTCGCATCCATTGTAAGTGTATGAGTGGACACTCATGCCAGAATTGAATTGCTCAAAATACCGCGTTGTAAATAAAAATTTGGCAAACCTCAGAATATACAGTAAATAAAAATCACAGATCACAGACACAGAGTATATGATAATGCAGCGGAAGTAAAAGAGGAGATAATAGTTCATGAAGCTACTATATAAAATATAAGATACATCAGGGTTAAATAGGATACAATAGAAGAGTAACAAGTTACATCAAGTACAAATCATATACATCACTGAAACACAAAATTGGAATTAAAATGGTTTTAAAACATTTTCAAGGTAAAATCATAATTTAATTTTTATTAAATAGAAAGTTAAATAAAGAAAAATGCAGTAAATACCAACTAGGCTTTATAAATTGAAATAATTTAAAATGAACTTTATAAAAATTATATTATCATTTTAAAAATACTTAAAAGTCAAAATATACATAATATAACATATTATCGCATATTAACATAAAATAAAACCAAGAAGAAGTAATTTATACAATTTAAAATAGTCATTGTTAAATAACCCTATATACGCACAATATTGTAAAGGGTATAACTTTCACAATTTACATCTGATTTCAACGAAACGAAAAGTGGTGTTCTTAGAATTTTATGTACTTTCATAATAAAAGAAAAAATTAAAATTTTAAACTTTTAAAATTTTAAGTTGAAAGTCACAGTTTGACTATTTTGACCAAAATCAGCATTTCAGGCAAATATTCAACTTACACAAGTTTGGAATTATAACTCATATAAAGATCAAGATTATATTTAAATAATAAATTTAATCATTCAAATAAGTAAAAATAAGTTTTTAAACCAAAATTTTATATTAAAATATACAATAAAATAATTACAAAATATAGGGTTGTTACACTCTCCCCCACTCAAAACTTTTCATCCCCGAAAAGGAATGAGGTATGGAAGGGCACAGAAAAGATAGAGTGAAATAGGATTAAGATAAGATGATAAGAAGATTGAAGTTATACCTGATAACTGTTGTTATAGGTAAGTTTAACAAGGTGGAGGCGATCTTTCCAAGATCCTCCAGAATCAAGAACACAAGCACGAAAAAGGTGGATTCAAAATGATTACCAAAGGTCTATCAAAGATTATAGAAAGATTTCTAAACAGAAATAATATAGAAAGATGCCTATACCGGTCTATAGCAAGATAAGGACGATAAGGACAACCAAAATATAGTTTGAAAAACAAAATAAGGAAATGAATTTGAAAGCATGGAGATTTCAACTTAAACAGAGAATAAATCTTTACACAAGTTAAATAAATCTTATCTATCTCAAATTTCATTATCTTATTATCCAATCATCTAAAATTAACCATTTTTAAAACCATGGGTTTGAAAAATAATTATTTATTACACTCACAATGTACTTAATAAATTTTATTCTTCTTTATTCCTAATCAAAATTAAATTTATTCCTCTTAATATATTTATCACTCATGTTAAATATATTTACACTTTTTTTATAACTACTCAAATTTTATTTATAAAATCTTTTTATATCGTATATTATCCAATTACATTTTTAACTTCTGAAATTTTGGTAAGTTATATTTGAATGCAATTGTATTATACAAATAAAACTCTCCAATTCAATTATCTCAAGTTTGAATCATTTATCCAAATTTTTGATTTTCCCTTTTTTTTATATAATTGAAATTATTCTTTAAAATAAAATTTAATAACTAAATTTCCGATTACATTCAAACCATTTAGAGATAAGTAATAATGTATACATAATATGTCAAATCAAATTTCAATCATATATCTATCTATCTATCTATCTATATATATATATATATATATATATTAAAAATCAAGTCATATTTTAGGAATTCAAATCAATTTAATTTCCCAAAACAAAGCTGTAGCAAGATTACAGAACAGTCTCTTAACTTCGAAACTCGAAAATGAACGTCGATGATGTCGCGATCATCACCGAAGTTATTTTCTAGCGACATAGAGAAGAGCACTAATTTTAAACCTTTAAAATTCTTTGAAAACAAATTCTATTCAAAATACTTTAAATAATATAACCTTTTAAAACTTTAAACCAAAGTTCGAAATAATCGGAATTTAAATCCTCAAATTCTTGTTTTAAATTCATTTCAGTTCCCAAATAAATTTATAAACAAATATTTATAGATCTATTTGTAGAACAATAAATGATAAATCAAGTATTATCATTTCAAATTATCAATTTAAATCATTTCATTAAGTTCCATAAATTTACTTATATATCAAAATTTATTTCATTAACCAATTTTTTTTTTAAATATATTGTGTCTGTTTGTTTTGTCAAAGTGTTTTGGAAATCTTATCGATAGCGCTGATCAGACGTATCGATCAGAAACCCAACTCAACATCAACAACTCAAACAACACAATATATAAAACATTTTAATTCTAAATACTAGTTTACAAATACACTATACATGAATAGATTTTCAAAGAAGGATAGAGATTCAAATTTTTGATTAACACAAATCAAAGGAGATTATGATTTAAAAATAAGTTGGAAACAAGGATGACATGATTAAATAACAGAATAGGAAGATGGATAAGCTTATATAAATCACGGGCAACCTTAACCGGGTCAATCGTGACATAAAGAATAAGATCAATGTTGATTTTTCTAGGGTAAATCTACATTCGATCTCAAGAGTTAGAGTTTGAAATAACAAAAGATATTAGCATCTACACCAAGGATAGATAAGAATCTCTGGTGAATCGATGCTAACTGCAAAGGAGTTTTCCCATTTTTTTCAATTAAATATGAAATTGGCGTGACCGCCGACTCACTAGAAAGATAATTCAAAGCGGAGTTATGGAATGCTCTAGAGGCAAAAGAAGATGAATAGTGAGGGATACGAGTGGATTTTGGAACCGTAGGGCATGTTCCAAAATTCAAAGGAATCGAGTCAAAAGAAAAAGATTCAACTCGAATGAAAGTGATTCCGTAAATACATTCACTCAATATGCTGAGTTTTGCCTAGAGCTACTAAAGCTCCGATACCAACTGTAACGACTCGGTATTTTCAACCATTCGCATCCATTGTAAGTGTATGAGTAGACACTCATGCCGGAATTGAATTGCTCAAAATAGCGCGTTGTAAATAAAAATTTGGCAAACCTCAGAATATACAGTAAATAAAAATCACATATCACAGACATAGAGTATATGATAATGCAGCGGAAGTAAAAGGGGAGATAGTAGTTCATGAAGCTACTATATAAAATATAAGATACATCAGGGTTAAATAGGATACAATACAAGAGTAACAAGTTACATCAAGTACAAATCATATACATCACTGAAACACTGGATACTGAAACGAAATAGATGGCTGGATCTTCAAGGAAAGCTCCAACTCCGAAGGTGAATCTTGAATGCTAACTCAATCAACCTGACCCGAGCGTAAAGCAAAACACAAAACCCTCGAGTAAGGACATAAATACTTATAAACTGTAAATCAACTCAAGTGAACAGTAACAAAATGCATCAGTAACTTAAAGGATGCTTGGGACCGCCCATCCTCTAAGGATCCGTTAAACTATTTACTATGTAGTAATATACGCTATATACGGTAGTGTCTAATCAGTAAAGTATAATCATATAGAAAATAGCGTTAAGGGATGGTGAACCTTAACGCGGTCGGATCTTTAAAACCAAAATCGTAGTGGGCTCGATATAAGGATATGACACGGCACACGAGGCAATGCCAGGGTGGATACACCGTTTGCACTCCTGGACCGGTGGTGACGGCAAGCCAGCAGCTTCCGCCCACCTCGAACAATGACCCCGAATCAAAAGTGGCGCCACCGAATCGAATCACAACAGTAATAGAATGGTTTCCGATGGAGCATGCTCGATGAAAGGGTGCGACCCTTTGTGTAGCCCGGTATAGCTCCTGTTTTAGTCATATATGCCAACTCACGGGAGTTGGGTCCACGTAATATATACCTCGAGAACGTCGCCACCATCCTACTTCATTCTGGAATCTCCACCGCGTACACAGTTGTTAAAGTAGTTTTCGGTATTGGCCGGCTATAAGACAATATCTGATCCCGGTCTCTTTAACAACCAATCGTTATTATAGCCCGTAGTTATAACTTTAAAACAATATTTTATACTTCAAAATAAAATATCCTTTTCAATCCAAATCTTTATCAAAATAAAGATTAAATCATTTCCAAAACCATTTCAATATATCATCGTAAAATATCTTTCAATTCAAATATTTATCAAAATAAATATCAAGTCATTTCTAACCATTTCAATATATTAAATTTTCATACCCTTTCAACACTGCCTTTCAAATCATTTTAATATATCAAAATATCATAACCTTTCAAAGTTTCAGTTCCAAAATATCATATCCTTCGTAACTTCTTTTTAAATCATGTTAATATCAAAATGTCCTATCTTTCAAACTCCGTTTTCAAATCATTTAATATCAAAAATATCATATCTTTCAAAACTTCGTTTCAAATCATTTTAATATATCAAAATATCATATTCTTTCAAAACTTCGTTTCAAATCATTATTCATTTTATTCAATCTAAAATACCATTTCAATTCATATTTCAAAACAGTTTATATTCCAAAAATTCTTTTTTATCATTTCAATGAAGTTATTATGTTTAATAATTAAATTATTAAATTTCCAAAAATTTCAACTTCCAAAGTTTAATTATTCACTTAAGTTTATCAAAACGGTGAAAATTCACTTTTCGCATTATTTAGAAAACTTATACGGAAAGTTACATTCAAAACAGTTCAATTTAACAAAAGACAGCATTTTAAAATGTTATAAGGTTTACTTAAATTCGAATAACTTAGTTAAATTCAAAAATTATAGCACTTATAAAGATTGCTATAATAGCTTTTAATTCAATTTAGCTTTTTAGTTCATTATCATCAACTACAGCGTTTACAAATGCTGTAATATCATTCACATTGTAATTAATAGAATTTCAAAAATGCATTCAATTAACTTCAAATATTCAATAAAATTTCTCAACCAATTATATTTTCATTAAAAAAAAATTTAACTTATAAAATCATACATTTTCACATTTATAAACATCATTTAATTTTCCTCAAGTTCATGATTTTATAAAGTTAAATTTCCATTCAAAAATCAAGATTTAATAATAATTCACTTATTAAAATGCAATGTTGAATTTTTAAAATCCATTACATTAAATTTCAACTTAACACTTAAGTTCAAATTCTCAAATATAACTTAGTTTTATTTTTATTTGCTTAACTAAAAGTTCACTTTACGTCAATTTCATAAATTTCCAATTCTAGTTATATTTCAAAGTTTCAACTTAAAATATTTATTCATTTCACATTTCAACGTTATTAAAAAAATCATAAATATGATAAAAATCATTTTAAATTCATTTAAATTCAAATTATCATAAATTTATCATAATTTCATACTCAATTAAATTTCCAATTAAAATTAAATCAAAATTTCCAAAATAACTTACGTTCAAAATTTCTAACTTTTTCATTAATTCATTTCACTTACAATTATTCAGAAAATCGATAATATTTTACAAAATTTTTATTTTTATTAAATTTCAAATCAGAATATTATAATAATTAAATTTCTAAAATATTTTAAAATTTCTAGAAAAGCATATTTTAACTACGGGCCTGTATAAAATTTTCTACGCTAGGTAAAGTGATATGGGTAATATATCATTTCAACCCATAATTTACAAAGAAAATCCGGGTTTTATCATTTCGAACCCGCAATCCCAAGTCAAAATGAAAAATTTAAAACCATTCAGGCCTATCATTTCAGCCCATAACATTTTTTTTCTAACAGGGAACTTGTAGTGTGATCATATGCAGAAATAATATAAACAAGGTCAATAACACAATATACAGTCATATATCAGATGTCAGGTGAAAATTAACAGTTTTAACATGGTAATAATATGGTAATAATATGGCATAGCATATCATATGATCATCATTAACTTGCATAAACATTTTTTATTACTAAACACTTGTCATCAATTCACTTTTAGAAGGTGGTGAAGTAATAGTGGTGGTGAAGATGATCATCATAAACATAGGAAGTATGAAGGTGGTGAAGTAATAGTGGTGGCTAGGGCATTGTTTTGGACATTATTTGCAATTTTGTGGAGTTTTGTCACCAAGGGAGGTGTGGCCATGGATGGATCTGAAATGATGGCTGAAGATGATGCCAAGGAAGAGTGGTAGGGGATGGTGGAGAGATGGTGGTGATGGTGGGTGGTAGAGGCCAAACAATACACATGAGAAAACAAGGCAAAATATAAGAAAACAATGGAAAAAGAAGAGCAAAAAGAAGAGGAAAATAGGAGCCATTACCAAACCTTTCTAGCCGTGAAAAGTGAAATGGAGAGGAATGTTTTCACGTGAAAATGAGGTAGTAAATGCACAGCTACAATAAAGAAAGGAACGGTCAAAGGAAATTAAATCTATTAATTGGAAAAGAAACGGAAGAAGAAACGTTAAAACGGTTTTACGTTTCTTTGCTTTCAAACCTTTTAAACTTCCTATATATATTCATATACATCTTAAATAACTGAAAACACTTATAAATTTCAGTTAGAATTCAAAAATATAACAAATAAACAAAATATTAATAATTAGTTATTAATTAGATATGATTAAAATAAGAAAAATGGCACAGAAAAATGAAAACTAGACTTAGGAATTAGAAATAACTTCAGTACACTTTGAAACAAATTTCTCAAATTTAAATACATGTAAAATGAATAAAATAAAGTAAAACACAGCAATAAAAGTGAATGTATAAAATAAATCAATAAATTGATGTATTAATTGCAAAAAGAAACGGATAAAACGCCTTTACGTTTCAGGCTTTTAAGATCTCTTAACTTTCTAAACCTTTTGCATTTCCTTTTCTTTTAATTTTATAAAAAAAAAATAAACTCAGAAATGTTATTTAAAACCAAAACTAAGTAAGAATAAAATAAAATAAATAATTTATTTTAAGTAAAATAGAAAAAGGAAATAAGAAATTGCTTAAAAATAGCAACCCTTACATAAAAATTACAAGAAAATCTCCAATGACTTTGGAAAATTTATTACTTCACAAAAAAAAAATTTAACATAAAATTTGAATTAAAAATGGTTTTAAAAAATTTTCAAGGTAAAATAATAATTTAATTTTTATTAAATAGAAAGTTAAATAAAGAAAAATGCAGTAAATACCAACTAGGCTTTATAAATTGAAATAATTTCAAATGAACTTTAGAAAAATTATATTATCATTTTAAAAATACTTAAAAGTCAAAATATACATAATATAACATATTATCGCATATTAACATAAAATAAAACCAAGAAGAAGTAATTTATACAATTTAAAATAGTTATTGTTAAATAACCCTATATACGCACAATATTGTAAAGGGTATAACTTTCACAATTTACATCTGATTTCAACGAAACGAAAAATGGTGTTCTTAGAATTTTATGTACTTTCATAATAAAAGGAAAAATTAAAATTTTAAACTTTTAAAATTTTAAGTTGAAAGTAACGGTTTGACTATTTTGACCAAAATCAACATTTCAGGCAAATATTCAACTTACACAAGTTTGGAATTATAACTCAAATAAAGATCAAGATTATATTTAAATAATAAATTTAATCATTCAAATAAGTAAAAATAAGTTTTTAAACCAAAATTTTACATTAAAATAATTAATATATACAATAAAATAATTACAAAATATAGGGTTGTTACAAAAACAGAGAAGAAGAGAGAAGTGCACGCGAGAGGAAGAGAGATGACTCGGGGGAGGATGGAGGAAAACTCGAGTAACACTCGAGTGATACCTGGGTAGATCTCGGCTGTTTTGTTGAATGGGTTTAATCCCAACAGATTTTAGAATTAATAAAGTCAAACAAGTTTAGTATTAACAAAGAACTTAATGAATGATAAATTAATTAAAGATAATGAATCAAAGGATTTATGTATAATTACTCGATGCAATTAAATTGTGATTCATTAAAATAAGTAATTAAAGATAATCACTTATTGTAAGTAATTAAGAATGTTCATAAAATGGTAATTGGAATCTACTAAGTAAATTGAGATTTATAAATTTGTTAATGAAGATGAATTAATTAATAATGACGAGTTTAATTAATTTGTAACTAAGAGTTTTTAAAGTAACTAATTTAAGTTAACTATTATCAATAGTTAACTTAGGTAAATTTAATAAGAATAAATAATCAATAAACAAAGTAATTAAAGGTTTTAATTAATTAATTAAGGTTTAAAGATTTATTTATTAAGGAATAATAAATTTGTGAATTAAGGATTTTTTAATAAAATATTAATCAATGATTAAAGTTGATGTATCAAGTGATTAAGCAATAATAAATTTAAGGATAATGTGATAAATCGATTTAATAATTAATTTGAGAATAATTAAATTATTAAAGTAATTAATTTATTTAAAGGTTAATCAAATTAATGTGATGAATTAAGAGTAACTTTACTTATTTATCTGTTTGATAAATAAATTTATATCAAATGATTCGTAATTAATTACTTAGAATTTGATAATTAATTAATAAGTATTAAATTTACTTGGGAATAAATTGAATCAATTAGGATTAAACGATTAATTAATCCTACTTATAAATGTGTATTGAATGCTTGACCTTACTTATAAATGATTGTATTATATGAGATGCCTTGAATTTACTGCCCTATCTGATCTGTGATATTTTGTTCTGTAGATTTAGCCGTGTATGATTATTCATTTATTTACATTTGTATATTATCTGTGAATCTGTGAATGAGCGATAAGCGTTATGTCTATATAGTTTATCAACTATATTTTTGTATTTTAATCTGTGATGATTGAATAATGTTGCACTATTGTGTTAAAACCCCTTGACCACACTTATACACACACCAATATGGATTTCACGAGGAAATCGATTAAGTCACAGATTTTTGAAAACGATTTTAAATAGACAATCTGAATTCAAATGTTTTGGAAATGGAATCGGGATAAATGTAAAAAGCTTTTGGAATGGAATTTCAAGATAAAATTTATTTTTAAATTACTTGATTTATTTTTGGAATTTAAACATTTTGATTTAAATTTGAATTTAATATTTGAAATTGAATTCTATGATTTGGAAACTAGGGACTAAAGATGATATACCAGTTTATATGGGTTAAACTATTTTAAAAGGTATTTGGTTTGGGGATTTGAATTTAAATTCAAAGGCTTTAACTCGTGTAAATAAAATTGGATCTTTCTGAAATGAAACTATTGTTTTTAAATAATAAAAGCTTTCATATAGGAAGTGAAATAATAAAAGCTTTCAATAGGAAGTGAACTTCCAAATTGTGTTACAAAGGATTTCAAGTTAAAAATGAAAATGATTTCCCAAGTCATGGAAGCTGTTTGAAAACTATATGATAAATCTTGATTTAACGATTTAAATGAATTGATCCAATTAAGATGAAATTGTTTTGAAATCCAGGAAAGAATCTTTGTGAAACTAAGTGAACTTTATGTGGTAAATCTTTTGTTTAAAAGATTTGAAATGGAAATTGATTTAAACCATTTGAAAGAAAGTTTGAATTATTAAGTTGTGAGTTAATTGAAATCCCATATCCATATGTTTTAAATATTGCGCTCACTATTCGGTTTAGCCGGGAAAGGACCTTTGTGTCATATAACCCATTCCGAATATGTGATTCGACGTTATGGATAGCAATTGAAGACCGGTGGTGAAGACCGGATATTTTCGAAAATGAAAGGACAACTCGTCGAATGTCTTTGCACCCCGATATAGAGACTCCATATGTGATGGGAAGTCCGGAAGTGATTAGGGATTATCCGGATTTGCAAGGGCTTCTTTGGAAGTGCCTTCGGTTCTGTTCGATCCCGGAACAGACTTGTATGGATTTTGTGTCTAACATTACAAATTGAGATATAAAGCTGATTTCTTTCAAATATATTTCTGTTGGTGGCGGAGAATTTATTCTCTTAGCTTAACACCCTTCTCTGAGACGTACGAGCTCAGAGGTTATGTAGTTGATGGTTATCAGCGATGTGTTCCCAATTTGGTAATGTGACATGCTGAGTGTTGGTGTGAAATGATCATTGTTTGATCATTTGTGATATGATCATTTGTTTGATCATTTATCTTTGTGATCATTACTTTGATCATTTGTTGACCCAAAGCATGGCTTTGTACCAAAGCGTGGCTTTGGGGACGAGACTTTGTCGGACCTCACAACCCGAAATGGTCGAAACATGAAAGATGCGGCAAGGTTATTGGGGGTGGCGCCCCTTAGGGTATGTGAATTTCCTTCTGGATAGACGTGGTATCATGGTATGGAGCCCAGATACTTAACCTATGTTGTTGCTGCAAATTTATTACTTTGTGGTTGTTGGTTACCAGGATCCCGGATAAAGGTTGGTTACGACCGGGGGATGGCATACTCGTGTCAATAGTTACCCAGTTAGGGGTAACCCGACCTTGTGTTGGAAGAGATCCGGTTAGGTTCTCAGGGACGTCCTTTCAGAGGCGTTCTCATATGGCAATGGGAAGTTCCTTGGCCTAACCATTTGTTGAAAATCCAAAGAAACAATATGAGACTTGTACGGTATTAGTTGTAGAACCTGCCATATAATATGGTAGCTATAGTAGGCTTAATATGATGGTACCTATGCTGGCTAAGATTTATATTCTACTTTCGAAATGTTTTCTACACTATGCACTAATAATAATAATCAAACGATTTGATTTTACGTAGTAAGCATCCTTGACTATCATAAGGAGAAATCTCCCCCAAGTCTGCGTTTGCATTGTGTGTGTGGCGGGAGGTCTTATGGTAATTTCATTTCTAAATGCATTGCGAATTTACTTTAAAATCTTTTGTTGATTGTTTTAAAAGACAACTGTTTTTGTTTACTCATACCAGTCCCATGACTGATCCGGAGTTTATTGTTTTTTTCTAAACTCTGGACGCTCAAATTTTTTTCTACACGAGCAGTTTAGAGTTGGTTTTTTCAGATAGTTAGGTTCAGTGAATTATCTGGAGCTACTTCAGTCTTTGGATATGGATTGTACTTGCTTAGCTTGGTGCATCTTTATTGGGAGTTCGAGCTATTGCTGGATTGGTTCTTGGAAATGGAGTTGCATTTATTTTTGGAGTTCTTCCATGAAGACTATCTTAGAGTTATTTGTTCCGCTGCTGGTGTTATCGTTTTCTTTTCCGCTTCTATTTCCCGTATCATATCTCTGATGTATATTGATATTCATTGTATCAATCTGTTGTATCAGATATTGTATCAAAGCTGTATATCAATGTATTATTTTTTTATTCCGCTGTGTTGTTTACTTAATGTTGTTATAAGCTCCTACGAATCGGATTTGAACGGTCGAATCTATGGCATTCTAATACGATATGAAGTATGGATGTCGATTTTCGAGCGCGAAAAATCCGTATCGTTACATTTGGTATCAGAGCTAAGGTGAAACTTTAGCTCAGGAGTATAACACATTTAGTAACTCATTAGAGATAGGGTGAAGTATCCCTAGATTGAGAAATCCCTAAGATATCTGTTCGAATGCCTCAGTAAATTCTCTTACTATCCAGTGATAGCGAGTATGAGTGCAAGAAGAGAACGAGATAGGGGACAGGGAAATATGACTATAATTGGTCAATACTCTGTAACAACAGTGGAAACAACTTTCTTCTTAATCTCTTTTTGATTCGTTTCCAAATTTCTTTTGATTGCTTCATGATATCTCCAGGAAGAAGTTTTCGGTGAGATGGTGGCCCTACAAATCATTGTAGAAATTTTTTACTTCGTTTCTTCATCAATTTTTCGTTTTAAACTTTAATAAATTTGAAATTTAGAATTGAAATTTTGAATAAATTAGAAATTTTAAATTGAGTTAAATTGATTAATGGAATATGAAGGATAATTTGAATTGAATCGATAAAGTGATTTTGTTTAAAACTAAATTTGAAATTCTATTGTAATTTCTCGTGAATACCAAAGTCCAAAGAGGTACAAATTGGTATGTATTCTAAGATATTCCGACTTGAGTTTGGAATTCATATCTTAAGTTTGAGGAATTATAGGAGATTAAATCTGTCTATCTCTGTGTTGTTTTTGTGCATGCGAATTTCGAGGACGAAATTCTTTTTAAGGGGGGAAATCTGTAACGATCCCGGATGTAAATTGAATATGAGTTGATAATTAATTTCATTTCTGAATAAAAATTTGTAAAGTAATTGGTAATTATATAAATTTTAATATAAATTTTGAATTAATCAAGAATTTAATTGATATTTGAAAATAAACAGAATTAAAATGGATTGACAATTGAATTTGAAATGAAATTGATTAGAAAATCTATGAATAAACCTATGAAACTTGAAAATCATGACAAAGAAAGTAAATGTAAGTATATATAGTAAAACAAAGTATAAATAAGACAATGGAGATTCATAAAGTACAAATAAAACAAAAATATAGGAAAACATCAATATACAAAAGGCTGCCAGGTAAGTAAGAAAATATATAAAGTCACAAGACAAAGAAAATAGGTAGCCTGTAGAGTAAGTAAATAAACAAATAAAGACAAGCATCTAGGCTATAAACAAAAGCACAGCAAATAAAATACTTGTACCTGATATTGTATAAAAAAATTATCAGCCAACAAAAGATAAGATAAAGTTTGAAGACATGGGCTAAGCATGGAAACAAGATACTAAAGCATTTAATGCTAGCTCAAAACAAAGTTAATTCGAGTTTGCTAAGGATCCTTTCAGCCACCATATTGTATAAACAAATCTCTGGTGTGGTTTGTACAAAATAAAATAATACATCTCAACCATGCTTATTAAACAAAATAGTATTACTTTGTACAAATAATATCACCCTGTATAAAGTTGTAACCCCCATACACATCTCCTTTATATCAGCCTTCCCTATCTCAGTCTCGTTCAACAAAGATAAGAAAAGAATCTGAAATGATATCATCTTAAAACTAAAACACAATTCAACAAATTCAGCTTAAAGCCAGAGAATCAAGGAAGCAAAGTTTCAATGGGAAAAAAACCAAATCCTATTTCAATAAAAAGCTCTGTCACTTTGCTAAAAACTGTGAGTAACATCACATTTCAATTTTAAGTATCTATTATCTGTTGCATATTAATTTCTAGAAATTGAATATATTTTTGTGTGAGTAACAGTTAGTAATTTAAACTTAAGTATATATATGTCTTGAAAGTGTTCTGTATATATATACATATGCCAGTACTTCTTCTTCACTGTCTAGTTACAAGGTATGAAACAACAAAGAAAATTCAATTTCTTCTTTTCTAACCAATATTAGGCTTTGGTTTTAGAACAAATTTGTCGTATTTAAGAATGAACTATAAACTAAAAATGGTTTCATGAAGTACAAATGAATATAGAATGAAAAAAAATCAAGTTTTTACAGTGAAATTTTAAAACTGGAAATTTCGAACCTCGCAAAATATTGATCCAAGTATACAACTCAAATCCTTACCGAAGACTGTGATTTTTAAGACGGGTGAAGTGACTTTTAGAGTGGGATTTTAAGGGCAGTTTGTAGGTGAACCGAAGTTGCATTTTTCCCATTTTTGAATCATTAAATCAATTATAAATGTTGAAAACCGTGTTGAAGCTAATGTGAACATCATTGATCTTAGGAAAATTATCAAATAATTTTTCAATTGGGTATATTGTTGTATTGAAGAAACTTTAGGGTTCGAATTGGTTTTTTGGGTCGCTGAGATTTGTGATGCCACCGCGACCTCTCTAGATGATCGAGTGGTACGAGATTCGGGGGAGGGGAGCGTCGATGGTCAGGGAACACGTGGCCGGAGTCGCGTGACGTCTGGTGATCGGAGCTTCGAGGACGAGGCGTTTTCGCTCGGCATGATCAAGTAACAGTTTCGAACGGGAGGCAAAATTTTGATTTCGAACCTTTGGCGATGAATCGAGCTTTGCAATCGAGTGTAGAGTTAGTATGCGACTTGCTGGTGGTGGAGAAGTTCGTCAGAACGGCGGTGACGTGTCGTGCACGTGCACGGCAATGTTTGGGTATCTGGAAGGTTGGTTCGCATTTTTTTTTATGCTGGCTCGAGTTATTGTATGCATTTGCCTGGGAAGTAATTCTCTTGATATTGAAATTTTAAAATTTAACCGGAAAGGAAAAAAACAGAGAAGAATAGAGAAGTGCACGCGCGAGGAAGAGAGATGACTCGGGGGAGGATGGCGGAAAACTCGAGTAACACTCGAGTGAGACCTGGGTAGATCTCGGGTGTTGTGTTGAATGGGTTTAAGCCCAACAGATTTTAGAATTAATAAAGTCAAACAAGTTTAGTATTAACAAAGAACCTAATGAATGATAAATTAATTAAAGATAATGAATCAAGGGGGATTTATGTATAATTACTCGATGCAATTAAATTGTGATTCATTAAAATAAGTAATTAAAGATAATCACTTATTGTAAGTAGTTATGAATGTTCATAAATTGATAATTGGAATCTACTAAGTTAATTGAGATTTATAAATTTGTTAATAAAGATGAATTAATTAATAATGAAGAGTTTAATTAATTTGTAACTAAGAGTTTTTAAAGTAACTAATTTATGTTAACTAATATCAATAGTTAACTTAGGTAATTTTAATAAGAATAAATAATCAATAAACAAAGTAATTAAAGGTTTAAATTAATTAATTAAGGGTTAAAGATTTATTTATTAAGGAATAATAAATTTGTGAATTAAGGATTTTTTTAATAAAATATTAATCAATGATTAAAGTTGATGTATCAAGTGATTAAGCAATAATAAATTTAAGGATAATATGATAAATCGATTTGATAATTAATTTGAGAATAATTAAATTCTTAAAGTAATTAGTTTATTTTAAAGTTTAATCAAATTAATGTGGTGAATTAAGAGTAACTTTACTTATTTATCTGTTTGATAAATAAATTTATATCAAATGATTTATAATTAATTACTTAAAATTTGATAATTAATTTATAAGTATTAAATTTACTTGGGAATAAATTGAATCAATTAGGATTAAACGATTAATTAATCCTACTTATAAATGTGTATTGAATTTTTGACCTTACTTATAAATGATTGTATTATATGAGATGCCTTGAATTTACTGCCCTATCTGATCTGTGATATTTTGTTCTGTAGATTTAGCCGTGTATGATTATTCATTTATTTACATTTGTATATTATCTGTGAATCTGTGAATAAGCGATAAGTGTTATGTTTATATCGCTTATCAAATATATTTCTGTATTTTAATCTGTGCTGATTGAATGATGTTGCACTATTGTATTAAAACCCCTTGACCACACTTGTACACACACCAATATGGATTTCACGAGGAAATCGATTAAGTCACAGATTTTTGAAAACGATTTTAAATAGACAATCTGAATTCAAATGTTTTGGAAATGGAATCGGGATAAATGTAAAAAGCTTTTGGAATGGAATTTCAAGAAAAAAATTATTTTTAAATTACTTGATTTATTTTTGGAATTTAAATATTTTGATTTAAATTTGAATTTAATATTTGAAATTGAATTCTATGATTTGGAAACTAGGGACTAAAGATGATATACCAGTTTATATAGGTTAAACTATTTTAAAAGGTATTTGGTTTGAGGATTTGAATTTAAATTCAAAGGCTTTAACTCCTGTAAATAAAATTGGATCTTTCTGAAATGAAACTATTGTTTTTAAATAATAAAAGCTTTCATATAGGAAGTGAAATAATAAAAGATTTCAATAGGAAGTGAACTTCCAAATTGTGTTAGAAAGGATTTCAAGTTAAAAATGAAAATGATTTCCCAAGTCATGGAAGCTGTTTGAAAACTATAAGATAAATATTGATTTAAAGATTTAAATGAATTGATCCAATTAAGATGAAATTGTTTTGGAATCCAGGAAAGAATCTTTGTGAAACTAGGTGAACTTTATGTGGTAAATCTTTTGTTTAAAAGATTTGAAATGGAAATTGATTTAAACCATTTGAAAGAAAGTTTGAATTATTAAGTTGTGACTTAATTGAAATCCCATATCCATATGTTTTAAATATTGCGCTCACTATTCGGTTTAGCCGGGAAAGGACTTTTGTGTCATATAACCCATTCCGAATTTGTGATTCGACGTTATGGATAGCAATTGAAGACTGGTGGTGAAGATCGGATATTTTCGAAAACGAAAGGACAACTCGTTGAATGTCTTTGCATCGACTGGTCCCCGATATAGAGACTCCATATGTGATGGGAAGTCCGGAAGTGATTAGGGATTATCCGGATTTGCAAGGGCTTCTTTGAAAGTGCCTTCGGTTCTGTTCGATCCCGGAACAGACTTGTATGGATTTTGTGTTTGACATTACAAATTGAGATATAAAGCTGATTTCTTTCAAATATATTTCTGTTGGTGGCGGAGAATTTATTCTCTTGGCTTAACACCCTTCTTTAAGACGTACGAGCTCAGAGGTTATGTAGTTGATGGTTATCAGCGATGTGTTCCCAATTTGGTAATGTGACATGCTGAGTGTTGCTGTGAAATGATCATTGTTTGATCATTTGTGATATAATCATTTGTTTGATCATTTATCTTTGTGATCATTACTTTGATCATTTGTTGACCCAAAGCATAGCTTTGTACCAAAGCGTGGCTTTGTGGACGAGACTTCGTCGGACCTCACACCCCGAAATGGTCGAAACAGGAAAGATGCGGCAAGGTTATTAGGGGTAGCGCCCCTTAGGGTATGTGCATTTCCTTCTGGATAGAGGTGGTGTCATGGTATGGAGCCCAGATACTTAACCTATGTTGTTGCTACATATTTATTACTTTGTGGTTGTTGGTTATCGGGATCCCGGATAATGGTTGGTTATGACCGGGGGATGGCATACTCGTGTCAGTAGTTACCCAGTTAGGGGCAACCCGGCCTTGTGTTGGAAGAGATCCGGTTAGGTTCTCGGGGACGTCCTTCCAAAGGCGTTCTTATGTGGCAATGGGAAGTTCCTTGGCCTGACAATTTGTTGGAAATCCAAAGAAACAATACGAGCCTTGTACAGTATTAGTTATAGAACTTGCCATCTAATATGGTAGCTATAGTAGGCATAATATAATGGTACCTATGCTGGCTAAGATTTATATTCTACTTTCGAAATGTTTTCTACACTATTCACTAATAATAATAATCAAACGATTTGATTTTATGTAGTAAGCATCCTTGACTATCATAAGGAGAAATCTCCTCCAAGTCTGTGTTTGCATTGTGTGTGTGGCGGGAGGTCTTATGGTAGTTTCATTTCTAAAAGCATTGCGAATTTACTTTAAAATCTTTTGTTGATTGTTTTAAAAGACAATTGTTTTTGTTTACTCATACCTGTCCCATGACTGATCCGGAGTTTATTGTTTTTTTCTAAACTCTGGATGCTCAAATTTTTTTCTACACGAGCAGTTTAGAGTTGGGTTTTTCAGATAGTTAGGTTCAGTGAATTATCTAGAGCTAGTTCAGTCTTTGGATATGGATTGTACTTTCTTAGCTTGGTGCATCTTTATTGGGAGTTTGAGCTATTGCTGGATTGGTTCTTGGAAATGAAGTTGCAGTTACTTTTGGAGTTCTTCCTTGAAGACTATCTTAGAGTTATTTGTTCCGCTGCTGGTGTTATCGTTTTCTTTTCCGCTGCTATTTCTCGTATCATATCTCTGATGTATATTGATATTCATTGTATCACTCTGTTGTATCAGATATTGTATCAAAGCTGTATATCAATGTATTATTCTTTTATTCCGCTGTGTTGTTTACTTAATGTTGTTATAAGCTCCGACGAATCGGATTTGAACGTTCAAATCTATGGAATTCGAACACGATATGAAGTATGGATGTCGATTTTCGAGCGCGAAAAATCTGTATCGTTACAGTAATGAAGGGTAAAACAAATGTTAACTTTTTTATTGAATAATAATTGATTAGATAAAAAGGATTGGAATTAAATCAAGTGAATTTATTGGAATAAATTATAATTAATTGAATTTATCGAATTTGTGATTTAACATTTTTAAGTGGAAGATTCAATGTCAAATAGATATAGGAATTTGTTATAAAGGATTATATACTACATAGTAATCCAAATTGATAGAAATTTGTCAATTATGGAATCAGAATTGAAAAAGTGGTTTAATTAATTAATAATTCATTTATTTAATTAATTGGAAAACTGTCATTTTGGCCAATGACTTGGATTTCGACGAAACCAATTTCATCGGATCCGTAAAGGTAAAGTATTATAGGATTTCAAGTTACGTAATGATCGGACTTGTCGTTTGATCGTACGGGCTCGAAACGTCTAAAAATCAATTTAATTGAAATCAATTTGAAATAACTTAATTTTTGCATAACTTCTTCATATGATGGAATTTGGACTTCAAACCTGTTCCATTGCATTTGAAATATTTAAAAAAAATCTATTTTGATATACGGGATGACTCATTTTCGTTCCCGAGTCAGAACGGGCTTTACGGGCCATTTATCGTTCAATTTTCAATTCAAATCAATCCTGTCCATTCTAATTTCAGCTTTGCCTATATATACCCCGTTATAAACCCTAGCCGATTTCTTATATTCATTATTCTATACGTACAATACCATTTGCTTCTCCTCATTTCTGGGTTTTGATTTCGATGTAAATCGACGAAATTGATTTGTGGGTTTTGGAGAGATTTTCGTGGAGTTGACTGGTGGTGGTATTGAGCGCTACCTCCACCTACGGCGGCCAGAAATCGTGGTTAGGGTTTCGGAAGTTCTACTTATTTCGGTGGCGGCCGTGACCCTTGGAGGCGTTGGAGGTCGGCTCAAGGCGGAGGTGGCTCGTTCGAGCATAGTGGTGGAGGGGACTGCAGCCCACGGTGGCGGCGCACGTGTCAAACATGGGCGGTGATCACGCGTTTGTATCGGTCGGTCACGATGTTGAGAGAGGGTGGAATTTCTGTAGCGTACACGTCAGGGTAAATGAATTTAACTATTTTATTTATTTTAATATAAATTGTCGAGTGTTCTAATGCTAATATCTTTTGCTTACGAGGTCCTATTCACGAGCGATTTTCTCCGCTAGGATCGTAATATAATTCCAGACATTTCGACGCTAGTTTGGACGAATTCTGAGACTGTTCAAATTTTGGGTTTAAATTGGATTAGATTCAATTTAAATTAAAAAGGTGAGCGTTTGAAGCCACTCTCAACTTCTAAAATTTCTTATGTTTGTAAATTGATTTATGACGTGATTAGAAATTTATTTATGACTGTTTGGCATATTATAAATCATCACCTTAGTTATTTGAATTTATTTGGATAAAATAGTTATTTAATTTATTATTGAATATAAACTGCCAATAAATACCTGTTATTTATTATCTGTTCTATATTGATGTTATTGATTGAATTGGATGGTTATTGTGATAAATGTTTGATGATTGATACTGGATGAATGGATGTTGTATTTTATATTGTTATAAACTGCAAGTTGTTATGGATTTTTATTTCATTCGGGATTGCGGCTTGAAACGATATATAACCGTATTTATATATTAAATTGCGGATTGGAATGATAAATATCCTATCACTTGGCCATAGGAGAGAAAATTATATATAGACACCGTGGTCTTTATATAAAAATATTTTGAAATGATTTCTATGGTTTTGCAAAGGAATATATGGTTTTATATAAATATTGATTTTAGATATGTTATACATGTTATTTTATCCTTGATTTTAAGCTATGTATAATTTGTTTTAATATAGAATAAGCTTAATAATAAGTTTGATTTTTACTGAAGATAATACGGTTAAGTATTTAAATTTTATTTTAATATAGAGTTTATAATGGTTTAAATAAATTAGGGTTGGGAGATAAATTTGATATTTATTTGAAATTCAATGTATTTTAGAATTAAACTCAAATAAGTTTGATGTGAAATTTATTAAACTTGAAACTTTAGAAGGTATGATTTTTATAACTTGATTTTGGTTTAAGGTGAATTAAATGAATATTTCAAGTATAAATAAATTGAAGGAAATATTTAGTTATTTGTAATTTGAGTTTTATTTAAATGATAATGGATTTATTAAGTAAAATATTTCAAAACAAAATAATGGGAAATTGAATTGTTGAATTGTAATTACCAAACTTAGTTTTGAAATCGTTGAATACTTAAAGCTTGAAATATGTTGAATTTGAAATGGTTTATTATGTGGATCAAATCTGTTTTGAAATCAATATAATTTGAAATGGTTTATTTGGAAACTCAATTGAATTGAAATTTATGATTCGAGATTTGGTTAAATCAAAATTTTTGGAATTTGAGTAGTTTTGAAATTGGTTTGTGAAATTGAAGAAGCTATTTATTATATAAAGTATAATAGTATGTAAACCATCTAAGTGGTGGAAGTTATGTTTCAAAGTTACGAGTTTCAACGTATTATGATTTGGTAGTATTATAATTTCAAGTGTTTTGATTTCGAAGTGTGTAACTTGAAAGTGCTATGATTTTTGGAAAAAGATATATTTGAAATGAAAATGATAACGTATTGATTTAGTTTTGAAATGGAAATGATATCTTATTTGTATGGTTTTGAAATGGCAATGATATTTCGGTTTAAAGTATAAATTATTTTGAAATGACCGCGGTATTAATGTTTGGTTGTTAAAGAGATCGGGATCGGAAGTTGTCATACTCTTACCAACTCCGAAAACCACTTTAACAACCGTGTGCGCGGCGGAGATTCCAGAATGAAGTAGGATGGAGGCGGCGTTTCCTTGAGGTATATACGTGGACCTGACTCCCGTGAGTTGGCATAAGGTGGCTAAAACAGGAGCGACCGATGGGCTAAGAAGGTAGCACCTTTTATCGGACACACTACTTTGATACCATTCTATTACTTTGTGATTGATTGAGGCCCTTTGATTTGAGGGTGTGGCTCCAGGTCGGCGGTAGCAGCTGCTACACGTTATTACCGGTCCGGACTACCCTGCCATTGCCTAGTTATGCCATGTCACCTACCCTAGCGCGCCTTGTACGAGTTTGGTTTTCTCCCGTAGCCCCTGGAGTATTTAGGGTAATCTTCCGATCTGGAGATGCGCTGATACTGGATGGACTACTGGGATTATTACGTGTTAAAGGCTATGTGGGTAACCCTTAACGCTATTCAAAAGTAAGTTTTTTTACTGTAGACATTATTACAATAGCGTATATTACTACATAGCAGATAGTTTAACGGATCCTTAGGAGATGTGAATCCCAAGCATCTCTTAAGTTACTGCACTCACGTTAGACACTTGATAGGAGATGTCAAATCCCGTAAACATCTCTAACGCCGTTCTACTCATATTATTTGCCGTTGATTTAACTTGCATAAGATCTTTTAGTTCTGACTTGAGTGTTTTGTCCTTTCAATTCGCTAGGGTCAGCCTGAGCATTTCAGGGTTTGAAGACCTTACTTCTGGAGGACGAAGACGAAGATTGTATTACTATTATATTCTATGTTGTTCCACTACATCACATTGTTCCGCTGCGTTGTTATTTATTATTCTTTGGTATATGTAATTCTGATTATGTGTTTTATAAGTATAATAAAATGTTTTTGTAAAACAGCTCATGAACTTTTATTTAATTATTATAATTTTGTCGTTCCGCTGCAAGATTCTGTTTTGTTTTTCTTCTTTCCCTGCGTTTTCTTATTCACCCCAATAACAATCCGCCCATCTGTATGGTTTGAGTCTGACGTATGTGGTTTATCGTCAGTTTAAAGCGTACAAATAAGCGGGATGTTACAATAATACCAAATGATCTTGATATAAATGTTTTGGTTATCGTCGGGTAAAAACCCGTCATATTTATGTGTGGCGTGGTATTATGAGATACCTTTGTTTCCAAAGGATTTGATAACAATAATAATTCAAATTGAGGGTATTTTCTCACGCTGGTTTGGAAAACTGTCTCGGGTGTTATTTATTTTATATTACTTGAGTCAGACCGAGCATTATAGATTTAGGTTAGGGTGCTATGGAGCTCAAGAGACGAGCTTGAGGATTCTCAAGCGTATTATACGTACATGGTTATTTTCCGCTATGTGGGTCATGCTACATATTCAGTATTTGTGAGGACAAGTTATTATAATTGTCCAAATTTATTTATCGATTGTTTTACTTTGATGATTGTATGTATATTACAGCTATAGTTTCTTGTATAAACATCTGTTATTATATATTAAATTTTGTTCCGCTGCGATTTGTGAGATTCTATGTTATTTTTCTATTTTTCTTTTATCCTCTTCTTTTTCTTAGTTATTCGCCCTTTTGTACAATTTGGGTTGGACAAGTGTGGTTTATCGACAACTCAAAGGGTATGGGACGACGAGCTACTACATTCGACGGCATTGATAAGCAAGGCGACTGTCTCCCACACAATGATTCCCTAATTGTTTCCCAAGGAATTGACCAGGCAACCTAGTACTCGGCATGGCAAGGACGCTCGGTCAGAGAGGAGCGCTCGGCATCAAGTATTGCTCGGCATCAGAAGAACGTTCGGCATTGAATGCCGTCCGGCCAAGACTAACGTTCGGCCTCCAAGGTGTACTCGGTGTAAAGTGTGTTCAGCAGTCAAAGGACACTCGGCATCCAGAGCATGTTCGGCCAAAGGAGCGTTCGGCCGAAGTAAACATTCAGCATAAGACCGTTCGGCTTAAGGATATCGTTCGGCATCTAGAGGTCGTCTGGCATCGAGAGATAGTTAGGCATTGAATGTCGCTCGACCAAATATATCGTTCGGCCACCAAAGTTTGTTCGGCTTTCTACGAACGTTTGGCGTAAGAACGCTCGGCATCCCCGAACGTTCGGCCAGCAAGATGTTTCAGCATCCTCCTCAGCGCAACTGTTCCAACTGTTGCTCGGCCTACTCGTTCGGCACGAAGGTTTCTGTTCGGCATTCCATCGTTCGGCCTCCCTGGTCGGCGCGTCGTGCCTACACTCTTTGGACCGAGTTATTCGACTACCAGGCCCACTAGGGAAGTCCAACCCACTGTCATCTATAAATAGGGAGGCAGGGGCACAGAAAACGGATCAGATTTCAGAGAACACAGGGGAGACTCTGCCTCATCCAAACCTCATCCAAGACTTCTACTTTTATTTCACAATTGAATTCGAATACTTAAAAGCGGATTGTATCTGTAATCAAGTTTAAAGTGAAGAAATAAAGGATCAACTTCAAAGTGGATGTAGGCTACAACGTCGAACCACTATAAATTCCGTGTTCTCGTCTCCTGCATTTTAATTTATATTATCTTCTCTATTTTAATTTATCTTCTTCATTAATCTCTCTACACAAACTCTCTATTGGTGTTAGTGACCAATTTTGGCGCTAACATTTTGGTGCTTTCATTGAAAACCGAATTCTCAGGTTGTGAGGATCTACTTTGTAGCTACTGGATTGCATAAATCCCCCGAAGAAGATCCGTAATTATTCATAAGGCATCTGTTGATCCTACTCAGAGTTACAACCAATGACTCTACCATGGGAAGACCACGAACAAGATCGACCTCCCAAAATGTAGATACCCGCGAAACCGCTAGTGTTCAACAACTTGGACCTAACGATCAACAAGCAATTCGAGGCACGGGGCCCTCCAGCCAAAACCAAGCAGAAGCTGTTTCACGAGCAGAATTGAATGACTTGATAAAAGAGCTTACAGAAAGCAGAAGGCAACTCGCTGAGCAAATGCAAGTTAATGCTGACCTCATGGCCCAACTTGCTCAATAGCAGCATCAGAATGCTAGAGGTAGCCCTGTCCCCTACTCCGAAGATGATAGCTCAACTTCAGCTGATGAACCTCCCAGGCGTAGACGCCGCAAGGATGAAGATGACCAAGTAGGCGCCACTGATCGCTCTACTAGAAATCAAGCCCGTGGAGCGGAACCCAACCTTCCTCCTACCATACAAACCCCGGATTTGACAGCTTTGGTCAGGTAGTTGATGAGAGAATCAAGGTCTGACTAATGAAGATTGGGGAATGTCTAAGAGTCATACTCCCTTCACAGATACCATTCTACAGGCTGAATACCCAAGGAAGTTTAACATGCCCACCATACCCTCCTATGAAGGAAAAACTGACCCTAGACAACATGTAATGAGGTATGGATGGATGATGGATTCAGCAAGGGCCAACGACGCAACTAAGTGCAGGTGCTTTCCAATAACTCTGTCCGGAATTGCCACCATGTGGTTCACTCGACTTCCTCCACGGTCAATCTCAAACTTCGACAAATTAGCAAGGAAATTCATAGAATAATTCAGGATACACGCCACTCGACCCAAGGATGTGATGTCCTTATCAAGCGTGACCCAAGCTCCTGGAGAATCACTGAAAGCATACTTGCAGAGATTTCATGTCGCCGCTACTGAAGTGAGCAATCCAAACGACCACGCGATTTTGATGGCAGTAATGCGTGGAGTGGATCCAGACTCTGAATTTGGAGATTGGTTGGCGGGAAAGCCACCAGCTACGTTGGAACGTTTCTATTCGAAAGCCCACCAGTTCATAAGGAGGGAAGAAGCTCGGTGGATAAGGAAGGACAAGGCACCAGGGTCCGTTCAGGAATCTGTAAAGGGCAACATCACCATGAAAGCAACCGATAATAACCCTGGAAAGACTCAGGCCAGCGTCCAAAATAAGCCCGGGCAGTCTAAGGGAACTGGAAGTGGAAATCCTGGAAAGAAGAAGGAAACGGGGAGATGGAAGTCAAGGATCCTAACCTACAACGAATACACTCCACTGAATGCGTCTCTTGAAAACATCTACTTATCGACCTGCAACACTTTTCAATAAAGAAAACCATGCCCTAAGGAATCAACAGAGGAGAAAAAGCGGACTGGAAAGTATTGCCGCTTTCACGAGTCTTATGGGCACAACACAGACGAATGCAGGTATCTCCATGACGCTATTGAGAAATTGATTAGGCAGAAGAAGCTGCAGGAATTCGTCAAAGATACGCCAGAAGGAAGACAACAGACTTCAGACCCCGGACGTGGCCCAGCTCTACACCAACCAGAGCAACCTACTCGAACTGTGGGAAGATTGATTATTAACACAATTGCTGGTGGACTTCATCCTGCGGATAAAAATTGGCAGGAAATGGAGCGATATGCTAATTCCTTGAGACATACAGAGCTTGAGTGCTGTTCAAATGTGGAGGATGGAACTCCCGCAAAGCAGCAGCGCACGATGCACGATGATATTGTATTCAGGAATAGAGACACGGATAAGGTGGAAGCTCCCACCATCGATCCATTGGTCATATCCGCAACCATCGGACCGGCATTCGTAAGGAGAATCCTAATTGATTGCGGAAGTTCCGTTAACATCATCTTCAAGAAAGCGTATGACCAAATGAAGCTGGAGACTAAGGATTTGAAGCCATCCAAAGCCCGAATCCATGGCTTTAACGACGCAGCCACAGACGCAGTAGGATGTGTGGAGTTACCAGTCGAACTGGGACAAGGTGAATGCAGGAGAGTACGAATCCTACCATTCATAGTGCTGGATGTTGATTCACCATACAAGTGTTTTTGGGACGACCAGCCCTCGCAGATTTCAGGGCAGCCTTGGCCCCATGGTGTCTCACATTGAAATTCCCGACGGACAAAGGAGTTGGCGTAGTGCATGGCGACCAAGCAACCGGACGTGCATGTTACGCGGCTGAGCTGAGAGAGGCGCAGCGCAGAGAAAAGGGGAAGACTGCGGACAGCATCGTCCGCATCCCGAATTCTGTTGATTGACAATTAGCGCCCGAGCCCTGGCTCGGGCGACATCCTCGGATCGTTGGAGACATATATCCGAGAGAGGACAAAGGGGAACCCAGGGAACCAGACGCAGCACCGGCCGAACTAACAATTGATATTCCAGTTAGCCACAGCGACCCGCACGAGTTCTTAAAATTGGGTCACAGCTCGATCCCCTAATGGCAGAGAATTTATCTGATTTCCTCCGAGCGAATCTTGATGTCTTCGCCTGGACACACTTGATATGCGTGGGATTTCCCCTGCAATTGCGAGCCATATGTTGAATATAGACCCGAAACACGTACCTGTGAAGCAAAAAAGGAAAGGCATGGACCCGGAGAGGTCTACAGCTCTCAAAGAGGAGGTGGATAAACTCAAAGCCAATGGGTTTGTCCGCGACGCCCTTTACCTGGAATGGGTGTCCAACCCTGTGTTGGTAAAGAAAGCAAACGGGAAATGGAGAACCTGCGTTGACTATTCTGCTTTAAACAAAGCATGCCCGAAGGATAGCTTCCCGCTACCACGAATTGATCAACTGGTCGATTCAACCACAGGGCATGAGTTATTGTCATTTATGGATGCATACTCTGGATACAACCAAATTCCGATGCACATCCCAGACCAAGAACACACCAGCTTTGTCACAAATGTTGGGTTATACTGCTATGTAGTGATGCCCTTCGGACTGAAGAACGCCGAAGCAACTTACCAGCGTCAGGTAAATCGAATGTTCAAAGATCGGATTGGGAAAACAATGGAAGTCTATGTGGATGACATGCTTGTGAAGTCACGGCAGTCAAACGACCACATTCGAGACTTGGCGGAAATGTTCGATATACTGAGGCTCTTCGAAATGAAAATCAATCCCCTGAAGTGTTCTTTCGACGTAGCGTCGGGAAAGTTCTTGGGTTTCATTGTGAATGCACGAGGAATTGAAGCTAACCCGGAAAAGATCCAGGCCATCCGAGATATACAGGCACCTAGAACCATAAAGCAGGTACAGAGCTTGAACGGAAAAGTAGCTGCGCTCAGTCGATTCATATCCAGAGCCACAGATAAGTGTGTTCCTTTCTTCGACATCATAAAGAAAGGAAAGAGAAACTTCGAATGGACGACTGACTGCGAGGAAGCATTCCGAGCCCTGGTAAGACACTTGGAAAGTCCTCCAGTGTCGTCAAAACCAGTAGACCACGAGACGTTGTACGTATATTTTGCTGTGTCTCAACACGCTATCAGTACAGCCCTAGTTCGCGAAGAAGACAAGGTTCAAAGGCCGGTGTACTATATTAGTAAATGACTGACGGGGGCAGAAAAGAATTATCCAAAGATCGAGAAACTTACCTATTGCCTGGTGATTGCATCACGCAAGCTTTGTCCCTACTTTCAGGCGCACTCAATCAGTGTTTACACTGACCAACCCTTGCGGCAGGTACTCCAACGACCGGAAACTTCCGGTAGGGTGCTAAAGTGGAAAATCGAGTTAAGCCTGTTTGATATCACCTACCTGCCGCGAAGGACCATCCAAGGGCAAGCATTAGCTGACTTCGTTGCTGAGTTCACTATTCCGGATGAACCGAGTGAAAATCACAAAGTAATCCCTCCTGTCCGATGGAAGATGTTCACTGGCGGGGCATCTAACGACCGTTGGTCGGGAGCTGGGATAGTTCTGGTAACTCCCGAAAACCGATCGATTTGCTACGCTTTGAAGATCGAATTTACAGCGACAAATAACGAAGCTGAATACGAAGCACTGATTGCTGGCTTAAGACTTGCCAATGAATTGAGGGTAAAGTCCATCGAAATCTTCAGCGACTCACAGCTGGTGGTATATCAGGTACAGGGAGACTACCAAGCAAAAGGACATAGACTGGCTCCTTACCTTGCTCGGGTCCGGGAGCTACTAGTAAACCTGGAATATTATGACATTTCGCATGTCCCGCGCGAACAGAACAGGGAGGCCGACTCGTTGGCTAAATTCGCGAGTACTGGCGATGCACAGCAGATGGGATTGTTCCCTGTCGAGACTCTGCTTGCTCCAAGTATAGACATGATGGAGATAGATCTCGTCTTGGAGACCAAACTCGAAAGGGGATCATGGCTGACCCCGATCAAACAATACTTGCTATACGGGGACTTACCTGAGAAAAGAAGCGAAAGACGCCAAGTCCTTCGTAAGGCTTCGCGTTATGTAATGCAAGACGGGATAATGTATCGAAGGGGATTCTCGACCCCCCTACTCCGGTGCGTGGCCCATGACGAGGTAAAACGGGTGTTGGAAGAAGTCCATGAGGGAGAATGTGGTGATCATACCGGGGGGCAAACTTTGGCGAGGAAAATCCTCCGCTATGGATATTATTGGCCGACTGTAAATCGGGATGCTGCAGACTATGCGAGAAGATGCGACAAATGCCAGATATATGCAAAGATTCCAAGAGCTCCGCGAACGGAACTCACACAAATGGTTAGTCCCTGGCCATTTGCAATGTGGGGAATCGACCTAATCGGATCTCTGCCCATAGCCAAAGGAGGCGCGAAATATGCAATAGTGGCAGTCGACTATTTCACCAAGTGGGCGGAAGCAGAGCCAATGGCCACAATCACCACCAAGAAAGTCATTAATTTCGTTGTACGAAATATCATATGTCGTTTTGGCCTCCCACGGACCATCATAACGGACAATGGAACTCAATTCGAAAGCTAGGAATTCAAAGAGTTCTGTCAGAGGTATGGCATTGAGAAAAGGTTCGCAGCAGTGGCTCACCCGAAGGCGAATGGGCAGGTAGAAGCCGTCAATAAAATCATCAAGTCCATATTGAAGAAGCGTTTGGAAAAGGCTAGAGGCAAGTGGGTGGATGAACTCCCAACAGCGCTTTGGGCCTATAGAACTACCCACAAGACCGCGACTGGCCACACACCACTCGCACTGGCGTGCGTACGGCACGGAAGCCGTCATACCCATAGAACTTGAAGTTCCGTCACACCGGGTAACCTATTACGATCCTGCGTCAAACCAGGATCTCCTATTGGAATCATTAGACTTCATTGATGAGAAACGCGAAGAAGCTGATTTGAGAGCAGCCTCATACAGACACCGAGTCGCTAAATATTATAATGGAAAAGTCCAGCCAAGAACCTTTAGTGTGGGAGATCTCGTTTTGAAACGAGTCTTTCCAACCCCCTTGCACATGAATCCCGCATGGGAAGGTCCATACGTCATCGAACGGAGGCTTGGAGAAGGAACTTTCAAGCTAACGATCGTCGATGGTGCGACACTCCCCCGAGCATGGAACAACGAGCATTTGCGGAGTTATTACACTTAGTCTATTTCCTTTATGCGGTAGTTGCATTTATTTCCAGTATGCTTTCTTCTTGGCATGTAATAAGATAATCTAGCTTGTTTTCATCAATAAAGGCTTGAAGCCATCTTTTCCATGAATGACCAATGTCGCTTCGTATGATATTCATATGACGCGCAATTAAAAATTATGATATCCTGGCTAGCGTACGAACTCTTATAATAAATGACAAAAAATCTCCAAGTCCCCAGAGTGCGGACTAGAGTACTCTAAGTCCCCAGAGTGCAGACTCTAGTATAAACGACAAAAAGTCTCCAAGTCCTCAGAGTGCGGACTCTAGTATAAACGACAAAAAATCTCCAAGTCCCCGGAGTGCGGACTGGAGTACTCTAAGTCCCCGAATGCGGACTCGAGTATAAACGACAAAAAATCTCCAAGTCCCCGGAGTGCGGACTGGAGTACTCTAAGTCCCCGGAGTGCGGACTCGAGTATAAACGACAAAAAATCTCCAAGTCCCAGGAGTGCGGACTGGAGTACTCTAAGTCCCCAGAGTGCGGACTCTAGTATAAACGACAAAAAATCTCCAAGTCCCTGGAGTGCGGACTGGAGTACTTTAAGTCCCCAGAGTGCGGACTCTAGTATAAACGACAAAAAGTCTCCAAGTCCCCAGAGTGCGGACTGGAGTACTCTAAGTCCCCAGAGTGCGGACTCTAGTATAAACGACAAAAAATCTCCAAGTCCCCGGAGTGCGGAATGGAGTACTCTAAGTCCCCGGAGTGCGGACTCGAGTATAAACGACAAAAAATCTCCAAGTCCCCGGCGTGCGGACTGGAGTACTCTAAGTCCCCGGAGTGCGGACTCCAGTATAAACGACAAAAAATCTCCAAGTCCCCGGAGTGCGGACTGGAGTACTCTAAGTCCCCGGAGTGCAGACTCGAGTATAAACGACAAAAAATCTCCAAGTCCCCGGAGTGCGGACTGGAGTACTCTAAATCCTCAGAGTGCGGACTCGAGTATAAACGATTCTAAACCTCCAAGTCCCCGGAGCGCGGATTGGAGTACTCTAAGTCCCCAGAGTGCGGACTCTAGTGTAAACGATTCAAAATCTCCAAGTCCCCGGAGCGTGGACTAGAGTACTCTAAGTCCCAGAATGCAGACTCGAGTATAAACGATCCGAAATCTCCAAGACCCCAGAGTGCGGACTCGAATACAAATGACTCGAAATCTCCAAGTCCCCGGAGCACGGACTGGAGTACTCGAAGTCCGGTGTATAGACTTAATTACAAGCAGTTCGGACCTCCGAGTTCCTTGAATAGGAACTACGACGCAAATGACTTGGATATGTCAAGTCCCCAACATACGGGCTATGAAATATTCTAAGTGCTTGAAGCACCAAGTGGAGATTGATCAAATCCAGGGAAGCTCCCAAGCCATGTAAAGACGAACCAAGAAGTCTAAGTTACCCATAACAATTCAGATTTCAATCACAACCATAAAAGAAACTGAATGATAAAAGTCTTTTGAGAAGACAAAAGTGAAGATCAAATTTTATTCATAAAAAGCTTCTCGTTACAAAAACGCTCCGAAGTCCGGAGCCAACAACCTATTTACACAGTCTACAAAAATTAGTACATGACTTAAACTAGTTCTCGTTGAACGGGGACGACGGTCATTTCTTGTGTTTCTTTGACTTCTTCCCGGATGGTTCCTTCCCAGAGCGCTTACTCTTGGAATCCTTCCCTGACGGAGGGGTGACGACCGAAGACGTAGGGGGAACATCCATGGGCTGGGACTTGCCAGGAAGAATGATCTTCAATGGTTTGTTCAGAGGATCGTCCAGGTCCACTTCACGCGGCTCGACCTTGACTGAGGTCATATCTCTTTCTCTTTCTCGAGCCGTTCCTTCATGCTCAAGTCGGATGTGTGCTCAGAGGCGCCTGTGATTTCTACTTCGAAACTCTCCGAGCAAGAGTCAGATTTGCCTTCATCCAGCGCCCCGATTACTTGAGCATCTGGACCAGGATCTCCGCCGACTTGAGTAACCTCACTCGCCTTTATCTCCACCTCCTTGGCGGCATCGCTCCTCGGAGTGGGCTCGGGGTCGGAACAGCCTGCACAGAAGACACGAAAATAAACAAGTGTTAGAACACAACAACTTCTGAGGGAACGAGAAAGATCTTTGTGAAGCCCAGAGGTTACTCACCAGATGCCGGTGGGTTCTCAGTCGCCAGGTGGGTCCCGCCCTCCGGGATGGGAGATAAAACATGAATGCCAAGCCCGGGGGCTTCCGGGTCATAACCAACGTGCTGCTCGAAGGGGTCAAGTGTTGACCAACTGGCCGATTGGGTAGGCACGTGAACTGGGGGCACAACGCCGGAAGGGTCCGTGGCCACCTCTTTCCCTTTCTTGGAGGGAGAACCTTTGCGGTAGAGGGCTTTAGCCGCCGATAAATTTGAAGGCTCCTTCCCCCTTAGGAATTCTTTTATCAATGCTTCTTCGTCGACCTCATCGGCGCCGCTCTCAACCTTCCTGATCTGAATCAGGGTCTCCCATGCCTCGGCCAATGTCTCAAGGTAGCCGTCACCCAGAAAAGTTAGATCTCGATGCATGAGAACTCGGGCATTGAACTCAGCGATAAGCGGGTCGAATTCGGTCTTTATCTCCTCCCTGCCTTCTTCCCTAGCCGCCTCGAGGCGAGAGTCGATGTCGACAGTTGCTGCCCTTTTACCTTCTTCACGGGCCTCGTTCCTCAGTGCCTCGACTTTGGAGAGATCGTCTTCAAGTTTCCCCTTTAGGAGTCGGGTGGCGACAATCTCATCACAATAATGTTGTGCCTCAACCTGGGCAGCCACTTTCTCTTTCCTCTCCTCGAAAAGTTGCTCTTCGAGTTCCTTAACCCGATAACTAAGTGTGTCCCGCTCCTTCTGAATGGAGTCTTTCTCCAAAGCTAATGCCCCACACCGTTGAACCGCTTCATCGAGCTCTTTCTTATGAGTCAATTCAAGGCGAGAAACAGCCTCGGCGGTGTCCTTAGCGCTCTGACGAGTAGATTCAAGCTCGGACTTATAGGCGGCAATTTCTTCATCCTGGGCCTTAATGATATCCCTGTCATGAATAGCTTCAAGCTTTAGGCGGTCAATTTTCGTGCTGGTGCTCCATAGAGACTTCAGAAAGTTTCTCAGCCAGATGGACGAACGCGTCATGTTGCACGTAGACGTCATTGGTACAGGCGATAGCGTTTTGTTTGACATCTCCGGGAATAGGATGAATCGCCGGGAGGAACTTAACCCATCAAAACAAATCTTTGGAAACTTAGCCTTAAGTTCGTTCAATCTCTCCGACACTGTCGGGTCTGTTACGGGAGCGGAAGGAGACGGCTTTGAAAGTTCGCCCTTCCTATGAGAATCTCGGGAGTGCCGGGTAGAAGAAGAGTCAGAGTGTTGGTCCCGGGGAGCATCAGAATGCGACCTCTTATGGCCGCGTTTGTCTTTGCTTCGCTCCTGATAAGAAGAGGTCTCCTGGCGGTGTTCGGGCTGATAATAAGTTTTCTTCCGGGATGACGAGTCCCGGGCATGAAAATCTTGGTCGCTGTCTCTGTCTCGGCGCTTCCCGAGGCCCAAGTCCCGACCAGACTGGCGTAAAGTCGACGAACCGCGAAGGTGGTCGTATCCGTGAGAGCGCCCCATGTCACCTGCAATCAAACAATAGCGAATTAGCGAGAGAGCAGAATGGTGAAAGAAAAGTAGGTGCAAAGCGAAATGCATGTATCTGTGTGTGTCCTAGTGCTACCCCCCGACGGACCAGTGGCTTTGCTAACGGGAGTTTTTTCCCCTTGGATCGGGGCCGGGACGCCCGCATCACCCCTGACGGGTGAGCGAAACTTAAACAGCTCCGGGTCATCGAAATCATAGTCGAGCAAGTCGTCGGGAATGGAGAGGTTCGATAAGCCTTTCAGAGAACTTCCAACACGCTGTGAAGAAGCCTCTTTCT
This sequence comes from Allium cepa, assembly GCA_030765085.1. NCBI lineage: Eukaryota > Viridiplantae > Streptophyta > Magnoliopsida > Asparagales > Amaryllidaceae > Allium > Allium cepa. Next base: position 598,380,659 of record CM060928.1, read on the forward strand.
TTGGCTGAACAGGCGTAGCTTTGGAAGTCCCACCAACCTTCTCTTTCCTCAACTTGCGCGCCAGCTCCTTTCTCCCCTTCCAAGGGGAAGATGACGTTTCGATATCATGAGCTTCAACTGCAGGACCTAAATCCTCACCTCGCTTTTTAGGTGGCTCGCCTAGAATTTCCCCTTCTTCCGGTACTTCAAGAGAAGGGCGAACAGATGATTCAGGCAATTTTTCCCCTCTGACGGGCATAGACTTGGGAAGCGATACGCCGTCTGGAAGGCTAACCCGGCGGCCAGGGGCTAGCAAGCCGAACTTCGATAGTGATTCATTGGAAATGAGGGCTCGGATATCTCGCTCTTCAGCAGGAAGAGCTCTAATGGCGTCGACAGCATCGGAGTACCCCCGGCCCTCGGGATGGGGGACGAGATATGAAAAAATAGAACAATGAGTTAGGAGAAGTTCAACCTCAATCGGGAACGGACATCAACTCAGAGAAAGGACTTACTTCCTTCAACCCACCGCCTCGCAAAGCCTTGGGGGCAGCGCACATAAAACCACTCCTGTTTGTACAGGGCGAATTTGCTACTCCACGCGCTAGTGAAAAGTTGGCACTTCCGATGTGGCTCAAGGAACATGTAAGAGGGGCTTTCCCCCCATTTCTTGGTCATATAGATGTACCTTATATCGCCGGGAGTTGGAGGCCTGGAGAAGACGGCCATGAAAAGCATGTACGCGCCATAAATGAAAGCGTGACCATTTGGATGAAGTTGAGACGGGGCAACGTCCAGATACCGCAGCACGTCGCGAAGGAATAGATTGAAAGGTGGCACGCTACCAACCCAGCACATGAACTAGCTGCACGCCGTATATCCCACTGGGGGCAGATGTGGGCGGTCATGCCCCGATGGAACGAGCACATCAGCAAACGGGATGCCATGGATAGAACATATCCGCTTAAGAGCGGCTTCAGTGACTCTCGAAGCCTGCGAGTCAGCTGGGTCATCCAGTAAAATCGACGATTCCAAAGTATAAGGAGCCTAGTCATGAGCGGGAGAAACTGACGGGTCAGATGTGTTGGGGGCCGTTCGCTTAGAAGACGGCCCAGGTTTGTCGGAAAGTGTAGCAGAACTGGATCTTTTGGACATCTTGAATAAATAGCAGACCCAACCAAGCACCTGTGTGAACTATACTCGAAAAATGATCGACGTTAGAATTAACAACGCAGATAACCCCCCCGTGTGGTGTGTGAACTAGTGCAATTAATCATGCATAAGCATTTAATATAACGTCAAGCCTAAAAACATCGCTTCCGAAAACCGTCATCGCTGACCGTCTCCGAAAGCCTTCTGAATAACGACTGCAGTAAGACACTAGAGGTAATTATCCGATTATGCCAAGTAAAGACCTGTTATGAAATTGGGCAAGGAGAGTACGTTCGGCATTTGTATATGTCCGGCATTTATGTGTGCTCGGCACCTAATTATGCTCGGCATGCTAACTATGTTCGGCATGAAGATAGGTCCGGTATTTATGTATGGTCAGCATGTTAAGTTTATTCGGCATTTGTATATGTCCGGCATTTATGTCTGCTTGGCACCTAGTTATGTTCGGCATGATAGTTTGTTCGGCATTCACTAGGGTTTGGCATTAAGGTCTGCTCGGCACTTAGTTTGTTCGGCAGGATAGTTTGTTCGGCACTTAAGTACGTCCGGTATGTTGGTTTGCTTGGCATAGAGGTAGGCTCGGCATTTATGTACGCTCGGCATAACAGTTCGTTCGGCTAAAGTAGTGGCTCGGCAAAACTACTATTCGGCCTACGACCATCGTTCGGCTCAACCTCAGTTCGTACTGAGTTAGTGTTGTTCGACCAAAACATGATTCGGCCGAAACAACGCCCGGCCTACCTACTGGCTCACACTTCCTCCCTAACCTTCTGACCCATCGTTTGGCCGACAATATGCCATGCCAAACCAAAGTTGAATCGTGTCCTAACATTCAACACGACCTCCATACTTTCCACTCTTCCACCCAACTCTTTCCCGCGGCCTCATCTAATACATAGAGGCCGTGCCGAACCACAACATCCCTCTCAAACAACGGAACGAACCCTATGAGGTGATCAACCCTCACCACACCTCCCTGCCTTAAGTCGCTCGGCCGTGGGGACGTCCAAATCAGGGTTTGGATCATCCACCCGCATAGCTCGTTCAGCCACCGTTCTAACCTATCCCAACCGATCGAAACTTATCAAGGAAAGGAATCAGATGAAGGGATTTTACCTAGTTCGTGGATCGAGTGTTAGGAAGGGTTGAGAAGTTTGAAAAGTCTGATGGCTGGGGTAGATCGAGAATGCAGAAGTGAAAGTAGAGAAAAAGGGGGAGGAAGAAGAAGTTGGGTTTTATAAGGGAGAAGAGGAAGTCGAAGGGGTTCTGACCGGCTCTACCGGACAAAAACGGTCATGTTCGGACACCTTGGTTCGTCCAGCTTGGGCCCACTTGGATCTACCGGCACTTGTATTGTTCGGCCCGAATACTCGGCATACAAACTCACTCGGGGTAACGTATGTCGTTCGGCTTTTCCTGCTAACGTCTGGCCTTCCCTACTGCGTTCGGCCAAGAGAGCCTTAAGACAAAGGTGGCGACCAAGGATCAAAGCGCATCACGTTCGGCCATGTAATGCACTTTAGGGGGCAAGTGTTTCCCAAGGAATTGACCAGGCAACCTAGTACTCGGCATGGCAAGGACGCTCGGTCAGAGAGGAGCGCTCGGCATCAAATATCGCTCGGCATCAGAAGAACGTTCGGCATTGAATGCCGTCCGGCCAAGACTAACGTTTGGCCTCCAAGGTGTACTCGGTGTAAAGTGTGTTCAGCAGTCAAAGGACACTCGGTATCCAGAGCATGTTCGGCCAAAGGAGCGTTCGGCCGAAGTAAACATTCAGCATAAGACCGTTCGGCATAAGGATATCGTTCGGCATCTAGAGGTCGTCTGGCATCGAGAGATAGTTAGGCATTGAATGCCGCTCGGCCAAATAATATCGTTCGGCCACCAAAGTTTGTTCGGCTTTCTACGAACGTTTGGTGTAAGAACGCTCGGCATCCCCGAACGTTCGGCCAGCAAGATGTTTCAGCATCCTCCTCAACACAACTGTTCCAACTGTTGCTCGACCTACTCTTTCGGCACGAAGGTTTCTGTTCGGCATTCCATCGTTCGGCCTCCCTGGTCGGCACGCCGTGCCTACACTCTTTGGACCGAGTTATTCGACTACCAGGCCCACTAGGGAAGTCCAACCCACTGTCATCTATAAATAGGGAGGCAGGGGCATAGAAAACGGGATCAGATTTCAGAGAATACAGGGGAGACACTGCCTAATCCAAACCTCATCCAAGACTTCTACTTTTATTTCACAATTGAATTCGAATACTTAAAAGCGGATTGTATCTGTAATCAAGTTTAAAGTGAAGAAATAAAGGATCAACTTCAAAGTGGACGTAGGCTACAACGCCGAACCACTATAAATTCTGTGTTCTCGTCTCCCGCATTTTAATTTATATTATCTTCTCTATTTTAATTTATCTTCTTCATTAATCTCTCTACACAAACTCTCTAAGGGTTTTAGTGACCATTTTTGACGCTAACACTAATCATTACTGTTTAATAGGCATCTTGAAAGTTTTTATGATCGTGATGGATACTGAAGTTTCCATGAATATAATCCATAAACATGCATTTGATAAAAATAACCTTCTCGAAAGTATTCACAAGCCGATTCCAAATCCCCATCTACTGTTTTAGTTACAAAGGAGTCATTCCTATCTAAGACCCAACCTTACTTTAAGATATTAAGAACCTGCCTTTTTTTTAATGGAAGCACCTTCCATTTATAATGCCTTTTTTGAAAAGCCATCTCTCGATGCCATTGATGGATACATTTCAACAAAACACTTGCTGTTAAATTTTCCCACCAAGACTGGTGAGGGGTATGTTAAAGGATACTAGTGGGTCTCAATTATACTATGCAAATTTAAACGTGGTTAGTATAGGTAAATAATAAACGTATGTGAGTGGTATTAAACTTAAAGAAATTGTAAGTTCCTTCGAATATAAGAGCAAAACTGAGAGGGGAAATTAGTTTAGCTTATGGACTCACATAGAAATGTGGCTCTAGCTAGAAACGAAGTCGAAAGATCTAGTAGTTGTACTAGCTTGGAAACAACTAAGTATAACCGAAAGTTTGTTGAATTCCATCGAGATATGAAAGCGTGACCGTAGGAAAGATTGTTCAAGCATCTTAGTACCAAATGTAGTTTGATGACATACAAGTTGGCCAAAGCATTGAATCTTTTGGTCGAAAGGGAAATGTGCCTATGTGATGAAAGGGGTCCCAGAAGGAAAAGACATTGAACTTGAATTAGATCCAAGAACTAAAACTGAAAAAGCTAATGTCATTGAGACTCTTGAGGAAGTTCATTAATCCGCAGGATCAAACTAGAGTGATTAAGAGTGGAACCTATCTTCATCCATCAGTCCAACAGGAGCTAATGGTGTTTATCCAAAATAGCTTAGATGTGTTTCTATGGTCCCATGATGATGTGATCGGAATAAATCCTCCGGTTATATGCTATTGCTTGAATATTGACCCTAAATATCCCTCATAAAGAAAAAGAGACGGCCTCTCGAAAATGTTTGATATACTGCACTTTAGGAAGAAGGTGGAAATTGGTGAGAAACAATTTTATAAGAGATGTCCGTACCTAAAGTGGATTAAAAATACAATATTAGTGAAGAAACCGAATGGCAAGTAGAGAACTTGCATAGATTTTTCCGACTTAAACAAAGTGTATCATCCTCTATTCGTAGGCCCGAAGCTAAGCACTACAGATGGTGTAGTCATCCGTAGTATTAACTTTAGACGACCAAATATGGTAATGCTAATGGTATCCATAATATTAGAAGCACATGAATATGAAACAAAATCACCGATTTCACAAAACAACTTTTTCCAATTACATTTCACAAAACATGTTTCAAATTCCATTACATAATCCCATAATCGTCTCCTAGGTAAAGCTTAAATATAATTATTACGAAATATACCAAGAGCAAGATATGATGATGCCCCCTTGGTTGACCAGAGTACTATATAGTCATAACTGACATAATGCAACATAGCGGAATCAAACAAAATAAAATGGCAACTCCTAAAATAGCAATCCTTTTGCCACCCGCTCGTCTTTGGAAGCTTTATTCGTCAACCTAGTTTTAACCTAAAAACCACAACCCTCAGCCTACTCAAATTAATTTTGAGCATCTGAGAGTTTAAGGGGAAAAATATAAACTTCGAGTGAGACATAAAGCCTGGTTTGAATAATACCATAAATCTCGGTGATTTGATATTAAGTACGACCACGCCACTTAGCGAATCGGTTTTCCCTCACTAATATCCATTTTAAAACATATCTTTTCAAAACATTATCCTGCAACCAAAACTGGTTAAAACTATAAAGCATTATTATGTAAACATAAATATCAGGTAATAAATGAACTATCTATCCGAATACTACATTTTTGTTTGGCTAACTACTAACCTTTTGGCTGACTCGGGCCTACCAGACAATATAAATAAAATAATCTAATACCTATTAGACACTCCTCTTTGTGAGAAATGCGGATTATGGATCTTAAGGCTAGGATTAACAATAGAGGGGGGTGAATAGTGTTAATAAAGAGTTACTAAATCTTTTTAAGTTTATGTTAATTTAGACACTGATGTATGCAATATACAGACATAGATATGATCACAGAAACAAACACAGATGCAGAAATAAAATAAAAGCAGTAAAGGAATGAACACACCGGATTTTATACTGGTTCGGAGTTACCCCACATCCAGTATCGCAACAAGTACGGATTTCCTTTCAAAAGCAATTGTACAATTACAACCACGGTTTCAAGGCTACGACGTACACCCTCCAGAATTTGTATCCTTTGGGTAGAGATACTTGATTTCTGGACCACAAGTTTACTCAATTGATTTACCAAGGCTACAATCACACCTTTTCTCTTTTGATTGATTTTCAAGGCTACAATCACACCTTTTTTCGCTTAATAGATTACAAAGAAGTCTATAACTTTGAATAGCACTGAGAACCTTATATAGATAGTGATAGAGAATCAAACTTAAAGTAATCGAGTTTGATTCAATGTTGATTTCGGCAGAGTAATGGTAAGAATATGTATTAAGAAATGTGGAAGAAGAAGAGGAGTGAAAAACAAGAAAATCTAATCAAAAATTCGTTGAAACTGACCCCTATTTATAGTAGAACAACAGTCATGTCTATTCATGAAGAGTTATGGCGAATGGACACTTCGTTTGAAATTTAAATTTTGAATTCAACTGAAACATTGTCGACATGGTTACCCTAGGCATGTCGTCATCCCAAAGCAATTTTTGATGATTTGATTTCCTTTGAAAATAACTTTATCTTATATTAAAACTATTTTAAACCGTACAAATATACTTGACTATAGTTAAAATTCATGAGTAAATATAGAGAATAATATATATAGATTTTAACTATAATTTTGTATTTATATCTAAGTATAAAAGTTAAATATATAATTCAAAAATATAGTTTAAAATCAGGAGTAATTTTGACTTTTGAAATTAAAGATAATTTTGAGGCTAAAATTATTTAAAATCAGGATAGAGGGTTTTGATGTTTCTAAAAGGAAAGTTTTGAAATCATTTTGAAAACAAGATAATTTTGAAAAATCGTTTTGAATAAAAGGTTAGCAGATACAAAACAATATTCCACTAGATTTTTCGTAGGTTCCATCCTACTTAGGGTTCCATTCCTTTAACAGGCTCGAAGTGGATTCCATTCCACGAATAAATTGGATTTTAAAATGCTAGTGCTTTTCTACGAGTTTTAACAAAAATTCCTAATAAAAATACTTATGCTTGAAATCTTGAACTCTTGATAATCTTGATACTCATGAGTCTTCTATCTCGATATCTTGAATCTCTATACTGTACAATCTTCATTCTTGGTACCTGCATGGTTAAATCCTGCATATACATATATATCTAAACTTATAATGTCAGTATTTATATTTTATAATCTATTCTAAGGTTGTTGTCATCAAAACCATCATCTCACGGACTAACAATCTCCCCCTTTTTGATGATGGAAACCTTCGTTTATAATATGTTGTTTCTACCCTAATAACTACCCTTAAAACTAATAACACCCCCTTATTTTATGCCTAACTACCCTATTTTATATTTCTACTCCTTTGTCATCAACAAAAAATTCACTCCTCCTCATTCTTGGATTTCAGTACCTGCATACAATGGAATATATAATATATATAGATTAAGAAATAATTATACTTATGATTATGATAACTAATCAAAGACTATATGTGATAACCCGGAATTTCGCGTATAAAATAATTGAATAATTATCTAAATTTAAATTGAAATACTGATTTATAGATTGGAAGAATAATGTGATAATCTCCGTTATAAATTATTTATATTTGACAAATTCTTGTCTTCAAACAATAATGATGATGGGTTGTTTTAAATATAGATAAATAAATTTTTAAGTGAATTTTTTTTAATTACCAATTGAATTTGGGTTTATTTAAAATATATATTAATTGTTTGAATTGATTCTTAAATTTGATTGAACTTAAATTTGAAATCAAATTTAAGATTTAAAAGAAGTATATCATCATATATATAGTTTGATTTAAATAGTGGAATAAATACCAAAGCTTTATAAAAACATTTTGAATAAGGGCAAGTGTTAAGATGTTAACACCCAAATTAACAAAGGTAAATCATTAAACATAAAAACATATAAGTGTAACCATTGAAATATAACTTTTAAACAAGAATTTATTAAGAGTTAATATTCTTCTTTCTTAATTACATATGTGCTAAGTAGAGTTTATATATATAATTTGAAAAATAAATAAAACAAATGCCTTTTATATTTGTAAGCTCTTTAATGCATAAAAGCAACACTTGTAGCCAAAGTGACATTTGAATAACAAGTGTCTTTCTTTTAAAATGAATTTTAGGTAAGAATTGAAACCAGATTTTTATTCAGAAAAAAAAATTGAAAATCAAAAAGGCTTTAACCTGGAAAATTAAGTCTGTAATCAAGAAAGATCAAGCAAACAAATGCAAATCTGAAGCAAATTAAATGATCAAGGCAGATGCTATATGAATTCAACTCAAAACATCAGCAAGTTGTAAGCAATCCAAGATTTAACTCAATAGCAGATCAAAATTTCAAAGTACAGTTTCAGTTTCAAGCATGCGCTTCTCTGCTTCATCATAAAGGTGAGTAAAACTTGACAAAAATTGTTATACCTTGAACTAGCATGCTATGATTTGAATTTAACTGTGCATGTTGCATAAAATGATTTTAAGTACATAAATGGGAGTGAATATTTATATTCATCACTGTGGTATAAAAGATAAGTTCCTGTTTTAACTGAGAAAATGAGTAACTTTTAAAATTTAAAATGAATTTGGTTGCATTCTAGCATAATTGAATATAAATGTGTAAATTGCATGTATATATAGCAAATGTCTAGTGTGAATATATAATTGAGTGCAAGCTGTAAATATTTACTCTGTTTGTTTGGGTTTCCCAGGCTTAAAATTTCTGTTTAAAATCCTTATCTCTTAATTAGTTTTAGATAAGATGTAATTTTTAAATCAAAAGCTGTTTGATTTATCCAGGTTGAGGTTTAAAAATTTAAGGAAGTAAAATTGAAGTTTGTTTGTCTCTGTAAAACATAAAACATCTGTGCATGTTTGATAAAATCAAAACCCAAACCTTGTAATTTGTAAATTCAGTTTGATGAATTAAATTCATGTTTTTTTTTAACACTAAAATCAAAAATTTTAAATTAAGAATAGTGGTGCAGTTCTGGTGTGAACTGGGAAATGAGAATTCTTAGTTTTCTGATGATCCAAATACTAGCATGGGTCGAGACTTTGGGGTAATGATGGAGGATGGATCGTAGTTGATGGGAAAATCCTGGATTCAAGCTTTGAGGCAGTGTGATTTGGAATTGAACTTCATAGCCCTAGCTTATCAATGACCAGGAAATTTGACTGTCGCGACTTATTTAGGGGACCGAGTTGTCCCAAACTCATGGAGAAGATAAAAGGGATATGGAAAAGATTGTGGCCGGAGGTGAAAGTTCTCAGGTGATCGGCGTGTGGTGATTGAGGCGTAGTTCTGGTTCGACATTGTTATAGTTTTTAAGCTCGAATGCTCGTTTTCGAGTTAGGGGTTCTGCAGTAGATTTGATGGTAGAAAACGTATTGGTTGATGATTGATGACTTGCGAGTAGGGTCGAGAACGGTCGGAAATGGCTGCCGTGGTGGTACAGGTGCACGAGTTCATCGTGTGCCAGCAGTTTATTTTGGGGAAGAAAAATACACGAGTGTTACGAGCAGTTTCATGCTTCTACTCGAAGTTTTGGGACAGTGGACTCGGAGTAGCCGTGTTGTGGTCTCGGGAGTGTCAGATGATACAGGTTTATGTGTAAACCTGACAGTATTATTTGAATGTTTTCAAAAATAGAATGTTACTCGAGTTTTTATTCGAGTTAGTTAGTGTTTTGCTCGAGTAAATTACGTGTTGCTCGAGTTGGTTGAGTTACAGGTTAGAAACTTGTTTTATTTTCAAACTTTAAACTGAATTTAAAATATTAAACAACAATTTAAAACAAGCTTTAAATCTAATTTTGAATTATGGATTCAAGTAATTTGAATCATAGTTGGAAATGAATTAGTTTTAAATTCAAATTGTTTGAAATGCTTTAAAAAAAAGTTTATTGTTAAAATTGTTTTTAAAAGAATTTGAATTTAAATTGGTAATTGAAATGTAAAGAAATGTTTTAAATAAATTTTAAATCTGATTCAAATCTAAATTCGAATCTTTGTTTTAAATTAAATTTAAAAGTTTTATAAATTTAAGTGTCTAAACAATTTTGAATGATGAAGAAAAATTTAAATGTTTGAATTTAAAAAGGAATTTGTTTTTAAATCTTGTAAAATTCCTTTTATAAGGAAAGTATTATTTATCGTTTAAAGGATTTAAATTGATGTTAAACTTGTTAAAGTTAATTTAGAAGTTAACGATTTGTTATTCATTTAATTATTAGGGTAATTAAATGAATAGTTAATTTATGTAAAAATATATTATGAAGTAGATAATTACTTAATTAAGTCTAAGGATTAAGATTTACTAATTAAGTAATTTGTGAGTAATTAATTAAGTAATTAAAGGTTACTTAACTAATGATTAAGAAGTGCTTAACTAAGTTTATTTAATTAATAATTAATGTTTTATTAATTAATAATTAAAGAATAATTAATCCGTAGATTAAGGATAAATTAAGAAATTTGTTAAGTGGTAATTAATAGATTAATCAATGGTGATTAAAGGATTAATCAAATGGTAACTGGAGATTGATTATCTGTTAATTAAGAATGGGTTAACAGTTAATTAAGGATTCTTAATTGATAAATAAAGGATAATTGATATGGGGTTAGGGATTAATAAATTGATTGATTGAGTTAATCAAGGATATGATTAATTAATTAAGTTTGGTAATTAATTGTATAAGCAAGATTTTGTGATTAATTCTTAAGGAATTAATTTAATTTAAGTAATTAAATTAATTGTGATATGAATTGTTAACGTTGCTTATGGATGATTGTTTGTTGAATGTCTGATTTGGATGATATCTGTTGAATTGGTATCTATTGATGAATAATCAAGATTGAATAATGAATGTAATTAAGTTAAAGGATTAATTATTATATGAATTTTAAGAATAACCCACTAACAAAAGCAATTAGAATATTATTGAATTTATGGTAATTAATGGAAGTGATCAATCTCGCTTATTAATGATTGAATTATGAGGAGTACTTTGAATTGTGGATATCTCTATTATGAATTGATTTGTGATATGATATGATGGATGGGCAATGATAAGGTGATTATTAATCAATTAGGAATTGCTGTGGAAAAAGTTATCCAATAATTAAAATTGAATTGTATTTAATTGGATAACTTGGTTTTAAATATCATTAGATTCGAAGAGACCGGAGTCGGGTATTAGAAATACCCGAAACCACTTTGATTCTATATAGATTTGATATGTGAAATCAATAGGTTGTTATAGAAGGATTTAAGTGAATTGGACCATTTAATAAGTTTTGGCGCTTAGAAATAAATGTGTGAAATAGTTGATGTCTATAATAATTTATGAAGTTGAAATTGATATAAGTTACCCCGGGTTTATATAAATTGTATGCTTTTGTATTCCATGTTAGATGGGTTTACTCACGCTGGTTTCCAGCCTGACCCGAGTGTTACTTTGATGTAATGCTCGGGTCAGACCTAGTATTATAGATTTTCAGGTAAGGACGTTCTGGAGCTCAGGAGGAGAGCTAGATGGCAGAAGCGTATGGAGTGGATTCTGATATAGTATTGTTGTTATCTGGACAAGTTGTAAAACTATCCTGTTTGTATGGGATATTGTAACTCTGATATATATAAATGTGAATTGACAGATACGGTTTTCTTTGTATAACTGATATTATTATTTGATATTATATTTTATCCACTGCGAATGTGAGTTTGTGTGTTTTTGTTCTGTCTTCTTCTTCTTTCTCTTTTCTTCTTTTCTTAACTATATGGAAATTTCGGGATAGAAATTTCTAGGTCGTTACATTTGGTATCATAGCTGAAGGTTAAGCGAGAACCTTGGCTCTGGTGGGATTACTCATTAAGCATAGGATAAGTGGTACCCTAGAATGAGTTGAGTGTATATAAATATGAGAGAGCGTACTTGTTATTTTCTTATATAAAGGTTTTTAAATGATTTCAAAAGTAAATGAATCTATTATCTATTATTTGGATGTAGTATTAATTAAATTAAAATTAATAGTAAGAATTAAATTAAGAAGTAATAGAATGCAACCAAATTGAAGTTGGAATTAAATAAAGATAAGTTTAAAATAGATTCAAACTAAAATTGAAATCTTGAATTGGAGAAGTATTTCAAAATAAGATGAATTAGAATTGGATTTAAACCAAAGAAATAGATGGTTATTGAGTTTAATAATGGAGTGATTGTTCTTCTATAAACAATAAAATGTTTAAGGAGGTAAACATTTAAAAGGAGAATAAACTTGTAAATTTGAAAAGATGTAAATTAAAGTGGGTTTCAAATTGTGAAGTTCAGAATTCTAAATTAAATTATTTAAAAGCTTCTAATAAAGGTTTCAGGATAAGAATAATCAATTAATTTATGTAATTAATTAAACTTGATGAGATTAATTTGTGGATAATAATTAGAAATGATAAATAAAGGGGGAGTTACTTAATGAAGTAACTAGAGATAAGCAATTTAAAGGACAAATAGCTAGTGAAGGTAATTAAGAAATAAGTTAATTACCGAATGTGATTAATTGGAATTAATTAGTGATGTAATTAATTTAAAGAAATAATAAATAACATTATTTAAGGAAATTGAATGAAATGGTCCTATTTCAAACAAGAGTTGTTTGAAAATTTAAAGAAATTTGTTTTGAATTAAAAACCAAAGGTAGTTTAAAATTTTAAAGTAAAATTTGGTATGTAAAAGAAGTTGATTTGTATATATGTGAATATACATAATATCAAAGATGTTTGAGATAAACTATAAATATTGAGTTTTAAATTTGGAATTTGATGGATGTTTTAAAATGGAATTTTGAAATTTGGACTCAGAATTGAATTGTTTAAAAAATTTAAGGGAAAATTGATTTAAAGGAATTAAATCAACATTTGAAGTATTAACTCGAATTTATATAATTCGAGATGATTTGGATTTGAAATTTGAATTAGTTCAAATTGAAATTGATTTGAATTAATTGAAAGGGTGATTGAAGATGTATGAGTATAAGATTCAAAGGGAAAATTGAATTGGATTAATTGGAAACGATTTGAAATTTAAGTGGGTTCAACTTGAAATTAGTCCAAGTTGATTTGAATAATTTGGAATTATAATTAAAATTTGATAATTTTAAATTCAAATGGAATTTGAATTGAATTTGGAAGGAAATCAAGAATAATTCAACTTGATTTGGAAATGGAGTTTGAAATTGAGATTAACTCAAATTGGAGATGAAGTAAATTGAAATTGAGATCAAGGTTGAATAAAGTTAAATTTGGAAAGAACTGAGGTTAATTCAACTTGAATTGAGGTTGAATCAATTTTCAATGGAATTAAAGTTATTCAAAATTGGAATTGGGTCAATTTAAATGAAGTGGAAATTTAAATTGAATTGATGAGAATGGAGATTGGGAAGTGAGCAGTTTTGACTCTGGACTATTTTTAATACAAATTGTTTTAATATAAACCTACTTTTCCAGGTTATTCATTATATATACAACCTTCCTTTTAAAAGCCAAACTATCTTATACTTGTTTTACGATTATTTTTGAAACTGTTTAACAATTTTCCAACTGTTTTATAAACTAATTACTATATTTCAACTATTTTACAAAACTAAATACTACCTTACTATTATTTTGCAATTATTTAAATTTTTTATAATTATCTTAACTATTTTACACCTATTTTACAAACTAGTAATTATTTTTCAACTACTTATTTATTTTTAAATTTTTCAAGCTATTTTCTAAATAAACTGGTGTGAGTTCAAACTGTTATTGGTTAAATACCCGATCAAGATAAGAATAGAGACGATAATCAAATGGATTGAAGCATTTGAGAGTACGTGAATGAAAATCAAAGTGAATGTGAATAGGAATGGAATTGCTTTGGTTAATAACCGATAAAGATAAATACATAGGGTGTACGTACGTTATTCTATTCGCATAGTAATTTGATCCAGGTTCGAGCATAGAATTTCGAGATAATTATATTGATCCGAGTGGGATTTTTCACTCGATTTTCGACGACGAACCTGGATATGGATTGTTGATTGGTTCTGGATATTCTCTATCATAGTTATGACTATGCAAGGAGAATGAAGGTTTCTGATCAAGAAACCAGATCTGTGTCCGCACTAGGAAGTCGGGTGGATGATACTAGTTCGGAAATGAAATTGTGTGATCGAGTGAGCGATCAGATTGGTATAGCGTACGGATGATATGTGTACATCGTACGAATTTGAATGAAAATGATATTGGAAGGAGTAATCAAATTTGAATATTTGATTTTGAGTAAAGAAAGTTAAATATCTTTGTTTTATAAAACAAAAGTTCCCTTATTGAATCTTTTGCCATAAGAAAAGGAGTTTTATACAAATTTGAGATGATCTAAGCTTTTAAAAATTATATATATCTGTATATATATAAAGGATCTTATGAGGATTTTGGAAAAAGGGTTTTGGGAACCTTTGATTTTGGAAAAGGCTTTTGATTTTTGGGTAAAATAAATATGAGAATTTGGAAAGCCTAGTTTGAGAAATATCGATTTTGGAATAGTCGATTTTATGTAAAGGAGCTTTGTATGAGATCATACTAGGTTATGATTTAAAGATACTATATATATAGTGTAAAATGTTTTGATGATGGATTTGGGGAAAAAGGCGCTCCCTTGGAATGGACTTCTCAGGAGTACCACCGGGTGGTGCTGCCTTGAGCCCCAAGGGGGGGTTTCTAAAGTTGATCCTATGAGGAGTCCGGACAAACTAGTTCCTGAGGATTGTTGGGTAGCGAAAGTCGAGGGCGCTGATGCCTACAGGGGCATTTGGGTTATGCTGTGACGACAGTGTAACTCGTTGTCACTGCGATCTATTGTGGGGACCATAGCAAAAATCGTGTGGAGGATGAGTGCCAATGGTCTACACTTGATTTTGCCGGGAAGGCAACGCAACATCGGTAGACTGCGATCTATGGTCAAGTGGAGTGGAGGAGTTTCATTCTTTTGGCAGCGAAATTCGAGGGCGCTGATGCCTACAGTTATATGGGTTTTTGCTGTGATAGCTACATAACCCCAGTTGTAGCTGCGATCTATAGCGGGTTTCATGGTGTAATCGAGGGGCGCGGAGGCCTACAGTTATCTATGGATTTTGTCGGGACGGCAACATAACCATCGGGTTAACTGCGACCATGGATGGGGGTGATGATTTGCAGAGCATTCTCACCAAAGATATTTACTCTATTTTCAAAATGTTTTCGATATTTTCAATAAAATTATTTTTGTAGTATTTTCACTGGGTGTTAAAAATGGGTATGCTAAGTACTTATAAATTTTCAGTCTTACGCCTGATCAACGTATGACCGAATTTCTGTAAGAACGAAGTTGGACTTGTGGAAACATCGAGTTATAAAAGTATTTTTATAAAACTATTTTGGTTATATTATATAGATTTTTTTAAAATATTTTAAAGATATCAAATAAAGACTTTTTTGATAATAATCATTTTAATAAATTCTGGTTTCGTTCCTTTTCGAGGACGAAAAGATTCTAAGGGGGGAGGAATGTGATAACCTGGATTTTCGGGTATAAAATAATTGAATAATTATCTAAATTTAAATTGAAATATTGATTTATAGATTGGAAGAATAATGTGATAATCTCCGTTATAAATTATTTATATTTGACAAATTGTTGTCTTCAAACAAAAATGATGATGGGTTGTTTTAAATATAGATAAATAAATTTTTAAGTGTATTTTTTTTTAATTACCAATTGAATTTGGGTTTGTTCAAAATATATATGAATTGTTTGAATTGATTCTTAAATTTGATTGAACTTAAATTTGAAATCAAATTTAAGATTTAAAAGAAGTATATCTTATATATAGTTTGATTTAAATAGTGGAATAAATACCAAAGCTTTATAAAAGACATTTTGAGTAAAGGCAAGTGTTAAGATGTTAACACCCAAATTAACAAAGGTAAATCATTTAACATAAAAACATATAAGTTTAACCATTGAAATATAACTTTTAAACAAGAATTTATTAAGAGTTAATATTCTTCTTTCTTAATTACATATGTGCTAAGTAGAGTTTATATATATAATTTGAAAAATAAATAAAACAAATGCCTTTTACATTTGTAAGCTCTTTAATGCATAAAAGCAACACTTGTAGCCAAAGTGACATTTGAATAACAAGTGTCTTTCTTTTAAAATGAATTTTAGGTAAGAATTGAAACCAGATTCTTATTCATAAAAAAAAATTGAAAATCAAAAAGGCTTTAACCTGGAAAATTAAGTCTGTAATCAAGAAAGATCAAGCAAACAAATGCAAATCTGAAGCAAATTAAATGATCAAAGCAGATGCTATATGAATTCAACTCAAAACATCAGCAAGTTGTAAGCAATCCAGGATTTAACTCAATAGCAGATCAAAATTTCAAACTACAGTTTCAGTTTCAAGCCTGCGCTTCTCTGCTTCATCATAAAGGTGAGTAAAACTTGACAAAAATTGTTATACCTTGAACTAGCGTGCTATGATCCTATAAGTATGATTTGAATTTAACTGTGCATGTTGCATAAAATGATTTTAAGTACATAAATGGGAGTGAATATTTATATTCATCACTGTGGTATAAAAGATAAGTTCCTGTTTTAACTGAGAAAATGAGTAACTTTTAAAATTTAAAATGAATTTGGTTGCATTCTAGCATGATTGAATATAAATGTGTAAATTGCATGTATTTATAGCAAATGTCTGGTGTGAATATATAATTGAGTGCAAGCTGTAAATATTTACTCTGTTTGTTTTGGTTTCCCAGGCTTAAAATTTCTGTTTAAAATCCTTATCTTTTAATTAGTTTTAGATAAGATGTAATTTTTAAATCAAAAGCTGTTTGATTTATCTAGGTTGAGGTTTAAAAATTTAAGGAAGTAATTTGAAGTTTGTTTGTCTCTGTAAAACATAAAACATCTGTGCATGTTTGATAAAATCAAAACCCAAACCTTGTAATTTGTAAATTCAGTTTGATGAATTAAATTCATTATTTTTTTTAACACTAAAATCAAAAAATTTAAATTAAGAATAGTGGTGCAGTTCTGGTGTGAATTGGGAAATGAGAATTCTAAGTTTTCTGATGATCCAAATACTAGCATGGGTCGAGACTTTGGGGTAATGATGGAGGATGGATCGTAGTTGATGGGAAAATCCTGGATTCAAGCTTTGAGGGAGTGTGATTTGGAATTGAACTTCATAGCCCTAGCTTATCAATGACCAGGAAATTTGACTGTCGCGACTTATTTAGGGGACCGAGTTGTCCCAAATTCAGGGAGAAGATAAAAGGGATATGGAAAAGATTGTGGCCGGAGGTGAAAGTTCTCAGGTGATCGGTGTGTGGTGATTGAGGCGTAGTTCTGGTTCGACATTGTTATAGTTTTTGAGCTCGAATGCTCGTTTTCGAGTTAGGGGTTCTGCAGTAGATTTGATGGTAGAAAACGTATCGGTTGATGATCGATGACTTGCGAGTAGGGTCGAGAACGGTCGGAAATGGCTGCCGTGATGGTACAGGTGCACGAGTTCATCGTGTGCCAGCAGTTTATTTTGGGGAAGAAAAATACACGAGTGTTACGAGTAGTTTCATGCTTCTGCTCGAAGTTTTGGGACAGTGGACTCGGAGTAGCCGTGTTGTGGTCTCGGGAGTGTCAGATGATACAGGTTTATGTGTAAACCTGACAGTATTATTTGAATGTTTTCAAAAATAGAATGTTACTCGAGTTTTTATTCGAGTTAGTTAGTGTTTTTCTCGAGTAAATTACGTGTTTCTCGAGTTGGTTGAGTTACAGGTTAGAAACCTGTTTTATTTTCAAACTTTAAAATGAATTTAAAATATTAAACAAGAATTTAAAACAAGCATTAAATCTAATTTTGAATTATGGATTCAAGTAATTTGAATCATAGATGGAAATGAATTGGTTTTAAATTCAAATTTTGTTTGAAATGCTTTAAAAAAAAGTTTATTGTTAAAATTGTTTTTAAAATAATTTGAATTTAAATTGGCAATTGAAATGTAAAGAAACGTTTTAAATAAATTTTAAATCTGATTCAAATCTAAATTCGAATCTTTCTTTTAAATTAAATTTAAAAGTTTTACAAATTTAAGTGTCTAAACAATTTTGAATGATAGAGAAAAAATAAAATGTTTGAATTTAAAAAGGAATTTTTTTTTTAAATCTTGTAAAATTCCTTTTATAAGGAAAGTATTATTTATCATTTAAAGGATTTAAATTGATGTTAAACTTGTTAAAGTTAATTTAGAAGTTAATGATTTGTTATTCATTTAATTATTAGGGTAATTAAATGAATAGTTAATTTATGTAAAAAAATATATTATGGAGTAGATAATTACTTAATTAAGTCTAAGGATTTAGATTTACTAATTAAGTAATCAGTGAGTAATTAATTAAGTAATTAAAGGTTACTTAACTAATGATTAAGAAGTGCTTAATTAAGTTTATTTAACTAATAATTAAGGTTTTATTAATTAATAATTAAAGAATAATTAATCTGTAGATTAAGGATAAATTAAGAAATTTGTTAAGTGGTAATTAATTGATTAATCAATGGTGATTAAAGGATTAATCAAATGGTAATTGGAGATTGATTATCTATTAATTAAGAATGGGTTAACAGTTAATTAAGGATTCTTAATTGATAAATAAAGGATAATTGATATGGGGTTAGGGATTAATAAATTGATTGATTGAGTTAATCAAGGATATGATTAATTAATTAAGGTTGGTAATTAATTGTATAAGCAAGATTTTGTGATTAATTCTTAAGGAATTAATTTAATTTAAGTAATTAAATTAATTGTGATATGAATTGTTAATGCTGCTTATGGATGGTTGGTTGTTGAATGTGTGATTTGGATGATATCTATTGAATTGATATCTATTGATGAATAATCAAGATTGATTAATGAATGTAATTAAGTTAAAGGATTAAATATTATATGAAATTTAAGAATAACTCACTAACAAAAGCAATTAGAAGATTATTGAATTTATGGTAATTAATGGAAGTGATCAATCTCGCTTATTAATGATTGAATTATGAGGAGCACTTTGAATTGGTGGATATCTCTATTATGAATTGATTTGTGATATGATATGATGGATGGGAAATGATAAGGTGATTATTAATCAATTAGGAATTGCTGTGGAAAAATTTATCCAATGATTAAAATTGAATTGTATTTAATTGGATAACTTGGTTTTAAATGTCATTAGATTCGAAGAGACCGGAGTCAGGTATTAGAAATTCCCGAAACCACTTTGATTCTATATAGATTTGATATGTGAAATCAATAGGCTGTTATGGAAGGATTTAAGTGAATTGGACCATTTAATAAGTTTTGGCGCTTAGAAATAAATGTGTGAAATAGTTGATGTCTATAATAATTTATGAAGTTGAAATTGATATAAGTTACCCCGGGTTTATATAAATTGTATGGTTTTGTATTCCAAGTTAGATGGGTTTACTCACGCTGGTTTCCAGCCTGACCCGGGTGTTACTTTGATGTAATGCTCGGGTCAGACCTAGTATTACAGATTTTCAGGTAAGAACGTTCTGGAGCTCAGGAGGAGAGCTAGATGGAAGAAGCGTATGGAGTGGATTCTGATATAGTATTGTTGTTATCTGGACAAGTTGTAAAACTATCCTGTTTGTATGGGATATTGTAACTCTGATATATATAAATGTGAATTGACAGATACAGTTTTCTTTGTATAACTGATATTATTATTTTCTATTATATTTTATCCGCTGCAAATGTGAGTTTGTGTGTTTTTGTTCTGTCTTCTTCTTCTTTCTCTTTTCTTCTTTTCTTAACTATTTGGAAATTTCGGGATAAAAATTTCCGGGTCGTTACACTATATACATTTCAATGTGCATATATATGTTTTATACAACAAACTTCAAACCAACATCAAGAAATCAATCCACACAGAGTATCAATCTAGACCAAATCAATCAAAGCAAACAAATAAAAATCAAATGTTACATGGAACTTCCACCCATCCTTCTTCTCCAAAGATTGGGTCTTCCTTAATAGCATCCCAATTATCATTGTCATTGGTGAGAGAGACAGGAGGATGTGATTCCTTATCATCCTTGTGTAGAGAGGAGATCATCCATCATATCGCATCGAAGTGCCTTTCTTGTTCCTTGATCATCTGCATTTGACTCAATTCTAAGTGACGCTGGTTACGTAGAATAAACGAAGGAATATTCTTGAACGAATTAAGGGTTTCTTCAAGATTTTCAGCTAGATTGTGAATATGATTGGCCATAGTTGAATGTGTGAAGGAAATAAAGGATATAGATGATAAGATATAAATTTCAGTGAAGAATTCTGGAAGAAACAGTTATTTATAAGTGTGCAAAAATTCGTTTGAAACGAATAGACATTTGAAAGTTATTCAAATTTCAAATTCAAAATCAATTGCCATTTCTGACCAGTACATGTCGACATGGTCATATACAGGGTGTCGACATGGGTTAGTGTAAAATTATGACTAATTTGATTTTGTGAATAATTGTGTATATATATATATTTATATAATATACTAATATTTATTCTGGAGATAAGATAAGGTAGATAATAGAAAGGAAATTTCATTTCATTGCATACTAAGATAATACAACTATTAAGCACACAACAAACTACATGAACATTCGAAATAAAGCAAACTAAAACAAATACAACAAGATACGAAAAGATAAAACTAGTTAGAGGATGATGATGATGAAGATAGTCCATGTTTCTTGCTGACTTTGGAAACGAACTTGTTCATCTTGGATGAAATTTTGTCCAACTTCTTACTAACGGATCTTTTAAAAATCCGTTGGTTCTCAACAATCGTCTTTTGGTTTTTGAGAAGGGTTTTGGTGGATGGATTAGGAGGATAGTCAATGCTTTCCAAAGAGGTTTCACCTTTTTCTTCTTCTTCAATTTCCTTTTCATCCCCTTCTTCTTCTTCCTCTTCCTCTTCTTCCACTTCCTCATGAGCCAATCGCTCTTCTTTTTCGGCAAGGGTCTCACAAGGTTGAAAATCAAAAGGAATTTTCATAAGCGAAATGTTGGAATGATTGAAAACATTTCTAGAAACAAATTATTCACCTTTGAAATCCACTCCAAAATAGTTAAAAATCCGAGTGAGATAAATTCGAGTGTAACAACCCGCAGATTTAACCGGTTTTAATATCGGTATTAATTGGAATTTTGTGGAAATTTTAAACGATAAAATTTTGAAATATAAATTTGATATTTGGAATGCGTCTAGTTAAATATAGCAACTGCTAAATTTTCATCCAAAAATACGAAAGTTATTTTATTGTGTAATTTATTTTAATTTAAATCAGTTAGTAATCGATGAAAATAAAATGTTTTCGAAACCTAAATATTTTTATATAGAAAAATTCTAAATCATCTACTGAGTAAGACGTCATTTTTCGTTTTTCAAAATTTGGACTTCTTTAGCTCCATCGATCTTATTTTTTGACGTTTTTACTGCATTTTCCTTCAGTAGAAATTTCGAATTTTTATAATTCAATCATACCGCGGATATCTGTATACCGTTTTGATCGTCTCATCGTGCTGATCTCTACGGTATATTTATTTCCGTATTTTGAGTCCGATACGCGACAAAACCATACAACGGTTCAGTACGTTTATTCTTTTAATTCCCGTGTCCATTCGAATTTTCCCAACGGGAGTTGCTTTTATTATTTTTGGATTCTCGTGTCTAACTTTCACTTTTTCCTATATTCTATTCACATTTATTTCATACGTTTTATTTACTTTCCTTCTGAGAAATATTGTATCATAAAAAGAAAATTGAAACGCTCCATTCATTTTCTCTGCTCTGTTCTTCTCTTCCCCACTAATTCTTCTACAAGTAACAGCAAATTATATTTTTCCTTGTTTCCAGATCTCCTTTCTTTCCATTTTCTTCTCCATCCACACATGCGTATCCCCCACCTTCACGCATGGCCTCTCAACACCTCACCGACGTCTCCCACCACCGTGACAGCCTTTCCACTCCACCATCGTTGACCGGCCCCTCCCCCTCGCCGAGTCACCACAGCTCATTATCCCCAAACTCCACGACCAGCCGTTGGCCTTTCTTCGCCACCCAAACCCCAAACTCTGGCCGAGCACGTCTAATCGCCCATCAAAGTACTTCGCCCACTAACCACCTGACATCAGCAACCACATCATTCCAAGCCGCCACCGAACCACCCTCCGCCATCACGTCACCGTCCATCTCCCTTCCTTTCATCTCGGCCACTAACCTGAAGCACGCGGCTACTCTCCTGCACCATTCCACCGTGCTCTCCACATCACTACTCAACCCGAACTCAAGCAATCTTACAACCGCGCAGCATCTCTCTTCCATAACCATACAACACGAACCGACTTCACCTCTCTGCTGTGTTTGCTTTGTCCTGTAAGTGACAGCTTGTTGTTATATATAGTATAATAATATATTTATTTATAATATGTTTGTATATTGGTTGCAATATTGGTTTATGAAGTGGGTTTATATTGGTGTTATATTATAATTTCTATAATTCTATTATATATATGGTTTACAGCTAGCCTATGTTGTATATATTGTTTGGTAAATTTTTAGTTTATAAACATACGTTAGTTATATATACATATTTTGTCATATTTTAGCTATGGAGGTTATAATATAAATAGTTAAAAAGATTGCCACTGTATAGAATCCAAGTTGCAGATTGGTTATGTCGTATATATAATTTATAATAAGTAACTTGTTTATTGTACATATAAAACTGTTGGTACGAAGGCATTTGCGAGTACAGGTCCTTCTTATGAGATGTTAGTATGTAATATATATACTATTTTTTTATACCCTATACTTTTATATATTGTACTTTATGTCAATAACTTCACAACAATTTATATATTTGCTGGAAAGTATAAGTGCAGCATTGCATATTTTATTACATATATGGGTGGATAATAAAGCGTGTGTATACATATGTGTTGATTTATGGGTTAGCTTTGAGTGAAAAGTGCAATGAGTGAAAAAGTAAGTATAAGGTGTTCTGTTTGGATTTTCGTACATATATAATAAGCTGTATATAATTTTATATGAGATTTATAGGAATTGTTTATATTAGGAAATATGTACTAGATGAAACACGCATCGCATACATTGTCAATATTGATACTTACAGCTTCTTTTATAATTAAGTTGCAGATGTGTAGCGTATTAGTTTTGTAAGTGCAGTATTGCTCAAGTATTGTTGAAAGAAATTTCCAAAGGTTTGTAGACAACAGTTGCGTGTGTATATATAGGATGTACTGTTATGATTGAGCTATTTGATAAGATATATATTTTGATATTTTAAGTGCTTTTGAGTCACTTTGACTGTATAAGTATTAAAATTATAGTGTAACTATGGTTATATATGAGTCACAGTATATAAGTATAAGTTGTTATACATATATAGTTGGAACAAGTTATAATAAAATGAGTTGTCTATGCATCAAGTTGTCAAACTATATAAAACAATGTATATAAGTATGACGGTGCCGTTATATGTTAGTTTCGAACATAAAAATTATATTTGATTAAAACAGTAATTTATATGTTAAATGTTTTTTTGATATGGATCTTAAAGTATAACCTGTTAGCCTATACAAGTTAAAAAATATCGACTTTAAGAATAATGATAATAATAGTTTATATATTTCTATTTTATTGAGCTATTTTGAGTTATTCTCATCGATTCGATTCTGATTTGTTTCGTCAATTTCGATTTATCATCTTTGATCATTAAATTTGTGCCGATCTTGCTTTGCTTGGATGCGCAATTCAATTTCAGTGTCCGTATCCATGTACGAATCTGTATCATCTTCTGTTTCTCTCTAGCCTCGAACGGTGAGTAATCACTCAAATTAACGTTCTTTTATTTATTAATTTTGATTTCAATTGAAACGACAAATTGAAATGTGCTGCTGTTAGTTATTTATACTGTGAAATATATCATATTACCTGTATCGGTTCACCTGTGATATCCGACATCATTATCTCTAAATTATAAGATGTTAATCCCGTTTGGTTGATGATTGATTGATTGATTGTTGTTTATATTGGATGTTAAATTGTAATGTATAAAGTGATAAATATTATGCAATTAAATTTGATGTAGGATAGTTAAAATTTTGAATCGACATATGAGTTGAATTTGATTAGTTAAATTTGTATAATATGACTCCTTTAAATGTTAAATTAATTGACACGTAGGATTTTATTACTTACACCTTGAACCATTGAATGTATGTTGTTTAAATCGATGAACTGAAATTGAAATTGAACGAAAAGTGAAAACCCGTAATATAATAATCTTTAGTCTACATGAAATGATAGTGTAGATTCTAGAAATAATTATATTAATTCGGACAAACAACAATGTGAATTAATACGATTATTTCGGAATTATTTGAATTAATTATTGGATTGTTATTGATTGTTGTTATTGCTTATTTATTTACTTTGACACCATCCCAGTTATCACACTGCAAGTTCCCTTTATTATGCTTGATCTTGAATTGAATTTGGAATCGGGTTGAAATGATATATACCCAAATGAATTTGACCTAGGATAGAGAATTAAATAAATCCTATTGGTCAAAAATTTGATTTAAAAATAAAATAATGATTTTATTCGAGTAAAGAATAAGTTTTGAAATGAAGTTGGAATTTGAATTTTGAAAGGAAAATGTAAAGATTGAAATATGAAGCAAATATTAACGTAGTAAATGATGAAAGAACGTTATTTGAAATTTAATTATTTAATAATTAAATTTGGAATTATTAGTAAATAATTTGGAATTAGTAATAATTGAGTTTGAAATTATTAAGTTTGAAATCATTTAATAATTAAATTTGAAATTATTATGTTTGGAATTATAATTAAGTTTGAAATTATTAAGTTGAATCTATAATTAAGTTGAAATGATTTGATAATTAAGTTTGAATTCATAATTAAGTGGAAATGATTTAATAGTTAAGTTTGAATTTGTAATCAAGTTTGTAATTATTAAGTTTTGAAATTATCAATAATTAAGATTGAAATTATTTAATAATTGAATAAGATTTAATTATTTGATAATTGAATAAAAATTGAATTCTTTGATAAGAGAAATTGAACTTTTGAATATGTGGATTTGAACTTCGTTAATAAATGAAATTGAGTTACTTTATTTATTAATTAAGCTTTGGAAAATTTAAGTAAGTTAATAAGTGAAATTAAACTTCTTGAATATATGAAATTTAGTTCTTTAGTAATTGAGTTTGAAATTTGTAACGAAGTCAATAAATAAATGAAAATTGAATTTCTTTAACAAGGAAAAAATGTGATTTATTGAAATGAATGTGATTTATTGAAATTAACATAAGACTTGTAATTTAAAAAACTTGATTTACGAATCTAATTTAGTTCAATTTGAAGTTTTGAGATAATTGAATTGAACGTAAGTAATTGATTTAAATGAATTGGAATTTAAATAGAAGTCGTTTTGAATGACAAATTTACTTAATGAATATTGAATGGAATCGATAAATGAATTTAAATTCATTAGAATGGAAATTAAACCATTTTAAATGATTTCAGAATGAAACGTATATACGAACTTGAATCAATACTTGAATTGTTTAAATAAAAGTTGAAATCGAATTTTAAGATTTTGAAATGGTAATTTGGAAGTTTGGAAACGTAAATTTTGGAAATTGATTTAGAAAGACAAGTGAAATGTTGATTTATGAATTGAAATTGAAATTGCATTTAATTTGGTTAAAAATATATTAAACGACCAATCGGTGTAATAATTACGGAAGTTATTAAAGAAATCGAAATCGGTTATGGATATACTCTCTATCTAAACCGAAAACCACTTTAATAGCTATACGTGGAGTGATGATCCAGAATGAAGTGGTTGGAATGATGTACGTGATGACTGAAGAAAGAGAACGATAATGGATAGCCTTGACGCTTGTGTCAAATTGGAAATGACTAAAACAGGAGCCGTGCCGGGCCAAATGGGGTTAGCTACCTCGAGCGAACACACTTCTTCGTAAACTACTCATTACTTGTTATTGATTGGTGCACCCTCGGAATTTCAGGAGTGTTGTTTCGCGGTGTTGCGATCGTTGCGGCGATACGTTTTCACCAGTCTGGATCAGGCAAACGGTAGTTTCACTGCCTTGGGTATTGCCTCATGTGTCTTGTCATACTCGTATCCTTATATACGCGACCACTACGAATTTGTTTTGTGTTATACCTATGTAGTACTCCCTGATATTCCACTAGTTTACGGTGGAGTTTACAGTGCTGTATAGATTATAATGCTTATATAATATGTGTTAAGGGGGATAATGGTAACGCCTTAACACTATCTTGATATTTTATATTACCGATAGACATTATCTATTTAGCGTATATTACTACAGAGTAGATAGTTTCACGGATCCTTAGAGGACGGTTATTCCAACGTCCTTTGAGTTACTTATATTTCAATTGTTATTTCACTTGAGTTAGATTTATTGATATAAGAATGTTAATCATGACTCGAGTGTTTTGTATTTTCTTTACGCTTGGGTCAGACTGAGTGGTTCAGCCTTTGAGACTCACCTTCGGAGTTGGAGCTTCGCTTGGGGATCCAGCCATCTATCCAGCTTTCAGATATCCAGTTGATTCCAGTGATGTATTCTGATATTGTATTTGACTATTGTATTCGAGACTTCTGTTGTAACTTATTTAACTCTGTTATATATATATATATATATATATATATAGTAGCTTCATGAACTACTATCTTTACTTCCGCTGCATATTATTACTCTGTGTCTGTGATTATGTGATTATTTATTTACTGTATGTGTTCAGTTTTGCCAAATTTTAAATTAACAATTCGGTATTTTGAATTATTCAAGTACGACATGTGCGGATGTGAATAGTCCAAAATAGTGGGTCGTTACAGTTGGTATCAGAGCTTTTGGTAGCTCTAGGCAGAACTTAGCACATAGGGCAAATGTATTTACAGAATCACTCTCATCCGAGTTTAAATCTCTTCCTTTTGACTCAATTCCTTTGAATTTTGGAACGTTCCCTACGGTTTCAAAATTCATTCGTGTCCCCCACTATTCGTCTTCTTTCGATTCTGGAGCATCCCATAACTCCACTTCGAATGACCCTTATAATGAATCGGCGGTCTCGCCAATCTTCGAATTATTTGTAAATGGGTGAAACTCTTTTACAATAGGCATCAGTTTACCGAAGATTTCTGTATCCTCGGTTTACGATGCTATCTATTCCCTGTTATACCTGAATTCTATCTCTTGAGATCGAATGTTGATTTACCTTGGAATTCAGCATCGGTCTTATTCTTTAAGTCACGGTCGACCCGATTAAGGTTGCCCGTGAATTAAATAAGTTTATCCGTCTCCCGATTCTGTTAATTGAATTATCTTATCTTCTGTTTCAAACTTATTAGCGAATCAAATTTCTCTTTGATTTGATTTCTATCAAATTTGAATCTCTATCCTCATTTGAAATCCATTCTTGTATAGTCGAGCGAGGAAGTGTATTTGTAAATTAATATTAAAAATGTTTTATATATTGTGTTGTTTGAGTTGTTGATGTTGATTTGGGTTTTCGATCGATTCGTTTGATCAACGCTATCGATAGGATTTCCAAAACACTTGAGCAGAGCAAACTGACACAATATTGTTTTCAAATTTGGTAAATAAAAAAATTATATGATTATATTATATAAGTAAAATTTTCTGGAATTAAATAGTTAACCGAATTGATTGGTTAAATGATTTTCATTTATTATTTTGTAAGCCATTGATTTTACCAACATAAATGATTGAAAATGTAAACATGGTTTATAAATTTATTTAGAGTTTAAATGAATTTAAATAAAGAATTTGAGAATTTAATTTCCGATAATTTCGAGTCATGGTTTTAAAGTTTTAATGTGCATATTATTTAAATTATTTTCAAATAGAAACCATTTCAAAGAATTTTAATTGGTTAAATATGCGCTCTCCTATTTTGTCGCTGGAAAATAATCTCGGTGATGACGGCCGCATCATCGACATTTATTTTCGAGTTTCGAAGTGGAGAGACTATTTGCTAGCTTTGCTACGGGTTGTTTTGAAAAATAAATCGATTTAAATTTCCTAAGTATGATTTGATTTATATATATAGGTATTTTTTTTCAAATTTAATTTGATATCTATATTTATCTCTAAATTGTTTGTAGTTAATCGGAAATTTAATTCTTAAAATTTGGGTAAAAGGGTAATTTCAATTATAATGAAATCGAAATTTTGAATAAAAATTTAAGCCTGAATAATTAAATTAAAAATTTATGTGGATAATACTCAGTTGCATTATATATAACTTACCTAAATTTTCAAAAGTAAATTATGTAATTGAACATTATACAATATAAATGATATCAAAGGAAATTTTAAATAAATTTGAGTAGTTATAATAAGTGTTAATATACTTAATATATATGTGTTAGGATATTAAGTGGAATAAATGTAACAATAATTTGGAATAAAGAAGAATAAAATTTGTCGAATAGAATATGATTATAATAAATGACTATTTAAATTTATGATCTTTGGAATTGTTAAATTTAGAAAATTGGATAATATACGATGTAAAATGATTTTATAATTGAAATGTGAGTGCGTATGTTATGCACTTAAATTTTAACTATAAAATGTTTATAGAGATAAATAGAATAATAAATTAAATAAGTAATAGGTGTGATTAATAGAAGAAAAAATTGTTTTGGAAGTTAATAAATTGAATTAAATCAACTTAAGTTAGTTTCTTAAATTAGTTGAATTTCATTTGAAAGGAACCTTTTGTACATAACATTAATAAATGCAAAATCAAATCAATTTAATGAAATTCCATGAATTTAAAAATAAATTATTGAATATGAATGCTTTAAAATTGGAATAATATGTTTAAATTAAATGTTTATTATGTAATTTAAGTCTATTTTCTTTTGGTTATTTCTATTCTCCTACTTCCTTCCTTTTCAAGGATGAAAAGTTTTAAGTGGGGGAGAGTGTAACAACCCATAGATTCAACCGGTTTTAATATCGGTATTAATTGGAATTTTGTGGAAATTTTAAACGATAAAATTTTGAAATATAAATTTGATATTTGGAATGCGTCTAGTTAAATATAGCAACTGGTAAATTTTCATCCAAAAATACGAAAGTTATTTTATTGTATAATTTATTTTAATTTAAATCAGTTAGTTATCGACGAAAATAAAATGTTTTCGAAACCTAAATATTTTTATATAGAAAAATTCTAAGTCGTCTTCTAAGTAAGACGACATTTTTCGTTTTTCAAAATTTGGACTTCTTTAGCTCCGTCGATCTTATTTTTCGACGTTTTTACTGCATTTTCCTTCAGTAGAAATTTCGAATTTTTATAATTAAATCATACCACGGATATCTATATACCGTTTTGATCGACTCGTCGTGCTGATCTCTGCGGTATATTTATTTCCGTATTTTGAGTCCGGTATGCGACAAAACCATACAACGGTTCAGTACGTTTATTCTTTTAATTCCAGTGTCCATTCGAATTTTCCCAACGGGAGTTGCTTTTATTATTTTTGGATTCTCGTGTCTAACTTTCACTTTTTTCTATATTCTATTCACATTTATTTCGTACGTTTTATTTACTTTCCTTCTGAGAAATATTGTATCATAAAAAAAAATTGAAACGCTGCATTCATCTGCTTTGTTCTAGTCTTCTCTTCCCACTAATTCTTCTACAAGCAATAGCAAATTATTTTTTTCCTTGTTTCCAGATCTCCTCTCTTTCCATTTTCTTCTCAATCCACAAATGCGTATCCCCTACCTTCACGCATGGCCTCTCAACACCCCACCGACGTCTCCCACCACTGTGACAGCCTTTCCACTCCACCATCGTTGACCGGCCCCTCCCCCTCATCGAGTCACCACAGCTCATCATCCCCAAACTCCACGACAGCCACCGGCCTTTCTTCACCACCCAAACCCCAAACTCTAGCCGAGCATGTCTAATCTCCCTTCAAAGTTCTTCGCCCACTACCCACCTGACCTCGGCAACCACCTCATTCCAAGCCGCCACCGAACCACCCTCCGCGTTCACGTCACCGTCCCATCTCCCCTCCTTTCATCTCGGCCACTAACCTGAAGCACGCGGCCACTCTCCTGCACCATTCCACCATGCTCTCCACATCACTACTCAACCCGAACTCAAGCAATCTTATAACCGCGCAGCAGCTCTCTTCCCTAACCGTACAACATGAACCGACTTCACCTCTCTGCTGCGTTTGCTCTGTCCTGTAAGTGATAGCTTGTTGTTATATATAGTATAATAATATATTTAGTTATAATATGTTTGTATATTGGTTACAGTATTGGTTTATGAAGTGGGTTTATATTGGTGTTGTATTATAATTTCTATAATTCTATTATATATATGGTTTACAGCTAGTTTATGTTGTATATATTGTTTGGTAAATTTTTAGTTTATAAACATACGTTAGTTATATATACATATTTTGTCATATTTTAGCTATGGAGGTTATAATATAAACAGTTAAAAGATTGCCACTGTATAGAATCCAAGTTGCAGATAAGTTATGTAGTATATATAATTTATAATAAGTAACTTGTTTATTGTACATATAAAACTGTTGGTACCAAGGCATTTGCGAGTACAGGTCCTTCTTATGAGATGTTAGTATGTAATATATATACTATTTTTTTATATCCCATACTTTTATATATTGTACTTTATGTTAATAGCTTCACAACAGTTTATATACTTGCTGGAAAGTATAAGTGCAGCATTGCATATTTTATTACATATATGGGTGGATAATAAAGCATGTGTATACATATGTGTTGATTTATGGGTTAGCTTTGAGTGAAAAGTACAATGAGTGAAAAAGTAAGTATAAGGTGTTCTGTTTGGATTTTCTTACATATATAATAAGCTGTATATAATTTTATATGAGATTTATAGGAATTGTTTATGTTAGGAAATATATACTAGATGAAACACACATCGCATACATTTTCAATATTGATACTTATTGCTTCTTTTATAATAAAGTTGCCGATGTGTAGCGTATTAGTTTTGTAAGTGTAGTATTGCTCAAGTACCGTTGAAAGAAATTTCCAAAGGTTTGTAGATAACAGTTGCGTGTGTATATATATAGGATGTACTGTTATGATTGAGTTATTTGATAAGATATATATTTTGATATTTTAAGTTCTTTTGAGTCACTTTGACTGTATAAATATCAAAATTATAGTGTAACTATGGTTATATATGAGTCACAGCATATAAGTATAAGTTGTTATACATATAAAGTTGGAACAAGTTATAATAAAATGAGTTGTCCATGCATCAAGTTGTCAAACTATATAAAACAATGTATATAAGTATGACCGTGCAGTTATATGTTAGTTTCGAATATAAAAGTTATATTTGATTAAAACAGTAATTATATGTTAAATGTTTTTTTTTATATGGATCTTAAAGTATAACCTGTTGCCTATACAAGTTAAAAATTATCGACTTTAAGAATAATAATAATAATAGTTTATATATTTCTATTTTATTGAGCTATTTTGAGTTATTATCATCGATTCGATTCTGATATGTTTCGTCAATTTTGATTTATCAGCTTTGATCATTAAATTTGTGCCGATCTTTCTTTGCTTGGATGCGCAATTCAATTTTAGTGTCGGTATCCGTGTGCGAATCCATATCATCTTCTGTCTCTCTCTAGCCTCGAACGGTGAGTAATCACTCAGATTAACGTTCTTTTATTTATTAATTTTGATTTCAATTGAAACAACAAATTGAAATGTGCTGCTGTTAGTTATTTATACTGAAATATATCCTATTACCTGTATCAGTTCACCTGTGATATGTGACATCATTATCTGTAAATTATAAGATGTTAATCCCGTTTGGTTGATGATTGATTGATTGATTGTTGTTTATATTGGATGTTAAATTGTAATGTATAAAGTGATAAATATTATGCAATTGAATTTGACGTAGGATAGTTAAAATTTTGAATCGACATATGATTTGATTTGATTAATTAAATTTGTATAATATGACCCCTTTAAATGTTAAATTAATTGACACGTAGGATTTGATTAATTACACCTTGAACCATTGAATGTATGTTTTTTAAATCGATGAACTGAAATTGAAATTGAACGACAAGTGAAAACCCGTAATGTAATAATCTTTAGTCTACATGAAATGATAGTGTAGATTCTAGAAATAATTATATTAATTCGCACAAACAACAATGTGAATTAATACGATTATTTCAGGATTATTTGAATTAATTATTGGATTGTTATTGATTGTTGTTATTGCTTATTTATTTACTTTGACACCATCCCAGTTATCACACTGCAAGTTCCCTTTATTATGCTTGATCTTGAATTGAATTTGGAATCGGGTTGAAATGATATATACCCAAATGAATTTGACCTAGGATAGAGAATTAAATAAATCCTATTGGTCAAAAATTTGATTTAAAAATAAAATAATGATTTTATTCGAGTGAAGAATAAGTTTTGAAATGAAGTTGGAATTTGAATTTTGAAAGGAAAATGTAAAGATTGAAATATGAAGCAAATATTAATGCAGTAATTGATGAAAGAACGTTATTTGAAATTTAATTATTTAATAATTAAATTTGGAATTATTAGTAAATAATTTGGAATTAGTAATAATTGAGTTTGAAATTATTAAGTTTGAAATCATTTAATAATTAAATTTGAAATTATTATTAAATTTGGAATTATAATTAAGTTTGAAATTATTAAGTTGAATCTATAATTAAGCTGAAATGATTTGATAATTAAGTTTGAATTCATAATTAAGTGGAAATGATTTAATAGTTAAGTTTGAATTTGTAATCAAGTTTGTAATTATTAAGTTTTGAAATTATCAATAATTAAGATTGAAATTATTTAATAATTGAATAAGATTTAATTATTTGATAATTGAATAAAAATTGAATTCTTTGATAAGAGAAATTGAACTTTTGAATCAGTGGATTTGAACTTCATTAATAAATGAAATTGAGTTACTTTATTTATTAATTAAGCTTTGGAATATTTCAGTAAGTTAATAAGTGAAATTAAACTTCTTGAATATATGAAATTTAGTTCTTTAGTAATTGAGTTTGAAATTTGTAACGAAGTCAATAAATAAATGAAAATTGAATTTCTTTAACAAGGAAAAAATGTGATTGATTGAAATGAATGGGATTTATTGAAATTACGTAAGACTTGTAATTTGAAAAACTTGATTCACGAATCTAATTTAGTTCAATTTGAAGTTTTGAGATAATGGAATTGAACGTAAGTAATTGATTTAAATGAATTGGAATTTAAATACAAGTCGTTTTGAATGACAAATTTACTTAATGAATATTGAACGGAATAGATAAATGAATTTAAATTGATTAGAATGGAAATTAAACCATTTTAAATGATTTCGGAATGAAACGTATATACGAACTTGAATCAATACTTGAATTGTTTAAATAAAAGTTGAAATTGAATTTTAAGATTTTGAAATGGTAATTTGGAAGTTTGGAAACGTAAATTTTGGAAATTGATTTAGAAAGACAAGCGAAATGTTGATTTACGAATTGAAATTGAAATTGAATTTGATTTGATTAAAATATATTAAACGACCAATCGGTGTAAATAATTACGAAAGTTATTAAAGAAACCAGAATCGGTTATGGATATATTCTCTATCTAAACCGAAAACCACTTTAATAACTATACGTGGAGTGATGATCCAGAATGAAGTGGTTGGAATGATGTACGTGATGACTGAAGAAAAAGAACGATAATGGATAGCCTTGACACTTGTGTCAAATTGGAAATGACTATAACAGGAGCCGTGCCGGGCCAAATGGGGTTAGCTACCTCGAGCGAACAAACTTCTTCGTAAACTACTCATTACTTGTTATTGATTGGTGCACCCTCGGAATTTCAGGAGTGTTGTTTCGCGGTGTTGCGATCGTTGCGGCGATGCGTTTTCACCAGTCCGGATCAGGCAAACGGTAGTTTCACTATCTTGGGTATTGCCTCATGTGCCTTGTCATACTTGTATCCCTATATACGCGACCACTACGAATTTGTTTTGTGTTTTACCTATGGAGTACTCCCTGATATCCCACTAGTTTACGGTGGAGTTTACAGTGCTGTATAGACTATAATGCTTATATAAAATGTGTTAAGGGGGATAATGGTAACGCCTTAACACTATCTTGATATTTTATATTACCGATAGACATTATATATTTAGCGTATATTACTACATAGTAGATAGTTTAACGGATCCTTAGAGGACGGTTATTCCAACGTCCTTTGAGTTACTTGTATTTCAATTGTTATTTCAATTGAGTTAGATTTATTGATATAAGAATGTTAATCCTGACTCGAGTGTTTTGTATTTTCTTTACGCTCGGGTCAGACTGAGTGGTTTAGCCTTTGAGACTCACCTTCGGAGTTGGAGCTTCGCTTGGGGATCCAGCCATCTATCCAGCTTTCAGATATCCAGTTGTTTCCAGTGATGTATTCTGATATTGTATTTGACTATTGTATTCGAGACTTCTGTTGTAACTTATTTAACTCTGTTATATATATGTGATAGCTTCATGAACTACTATCTTTTGCTTCCGCTGCATATTATTACTCTATGTCTGTGATTATGTGATTATTTATTTACTGTATGTGTTCAGTTTTGCCAAATTTTAAATTAACAATTCGATATTTTGAATTATTCAAGTCCGACATGTGCGGATGCGAATAGTCCAAAACAGCGGTTCGTTACATAAGATAAGGTAGATAATAGAAAGGAAATTTTATTTCATTGCATACTACGATAATACAACGATTAAGCACACAACAAACTACATGAACATTCGAAATAAAGCAAACTAAAACAAATACAACAAGATACGAAAAGATAAAACTAGTTAGAGGATGATGATGATGAAGATAGTCCAAGTTTTTTGCTGACTTTGGAAATGAACTTGTTCATCTTGGATGAAATTTTGTCCAACTTATTACTAACGGATCTTTTAAAAATCCGTTGGTTCTCAACAATCGTCTTTTGGTTTTTGAGAAGGATTTTGGTGGATGGATTAGGAGGATAGTCAATGCTTTCCAAAGAGGTTTCACCTTTTTCTTCTTCTTCAATTTCCATTTCATGCCCTTCTTCTTCTTCCTCTTCCTCTTCTTCCACTTCCTCATGAGCCAATCGCTCTTCTTTTTCGGTAAGGGTCTCATAGGGTTGAAAATCAAAAGGAATTTTCATAAGCGAAATATTGGAATGATTGAAAACTTTTCTAGAAACAAATTCTTCACCTTTGAAATCCACTCCAAAATAGTTAAAAATCCAAGTGAGATAAATTCCATGGTATAAAGTATTCTTACCCATTTCAAGATTTTTGGGACAAAGTTCATCCAAAATAACTTGTGCCCAATTTATGTCATAATTTCTAAAAATAGCAAAAAGAGCTTTGCAAATTTTTGAAGTAGGATTGTTAAAATTCCCCGATCTTCGGGTCAAAGTGTGTTGCAAAAGAAGATTGACAATTCTTGCCTTTGGACGAAAATTTTGATTTTTGAATTCAAAATTATCAATTCCTTCGAAAATGTGATGAAATGTCTCACGATCATTTTCATCGATTTTAAAATTAGAAAGATCCATTCCCGTACGCTTGCAATTGAGAATGGTACCCAAAAGATCACAATTCAAAACAATTCTAGTGCCTTTGACA
The DNA here is from genome assembly GCA_030765085.1 of Allium cepa. NCBI lineage: Eukaryota > Viridiplantae > Streptophyta > Magnoliopsida > Asparagales > Amaryllidaceae > Allium > Allium cepa. The sequence goes on from CM060928.1 coordinate 598,416,610, forward strand.
CTACTCCAAATTTCATCCTCATTTCCGTGATAAAATCCACAGTTTAAATTGGCATAGAAAATTTTGACAAGATTTGGATAGCAAACAAAATCATTTTGAGAAGCATCAATAAGACTAGGAACTCCATTGTTTGTAAAAAGAGAATCAAGTTCATAAGAAGAAAAATCTTAAAAAATAGCAATTTTTCCGGGATTGACTTTGGCATAGTTAGCATAATTGATGTATGCTTTTATTTCCTCCAGATCATTGAATAATTGTTCTTTGATTTTTCTGGAAATTCTCATGGTGAAGGGGTTGCTTGAAGAAGCCATTAAAGTAGAGAGTAGAGAGCTTGAAGTTATGTAGAGAGAGTTTGAATTTGAAAATGAGAGTGAAAAGATACGATAAAAGATAGTGAATAAATAGATTCTTAAAGGACATATTCTCTGGTCAAAATGTAGCTTTTCAGAGAATTGAATGAAGTGAAAAGGTGGGGGGAAATTCAAACATTTGAATTCAAATTTTGAAATTCAAATTCAGGTACCCATGTCGACATCATGGTAGGGACCATGTCGACATGTACCTTTGAATTTTCATGAATGGATTTTTTCCTAAGTTCTCTAATATATAAATATTATTATTATTTTTAATGCTTATATATATCTGCAATATTATTAAACTTCAAGTGTATTTCAGAAAATATTATTGTACTGTTAAAAAATAATAAAAATAATAAAATAATATTAAAATAATGAAACAATAATAAAAAATAGAAAGCAAATTTTAAAATTCTAACAACACACCAATTCAAAATCAATCAATCAAACAATCAAGCAACTAATTCTAAGAAAGCAATTTCAATCAGTTGTATTATAAACGTGTACCTTTTTCTGAGTCCGTTTCTTTGTATTCGTTGGAGTCATGAACAGCCGTGAAACACAAATTCGAATTATCTATCTTTTGATTATCATCACTTAAGGACGAGTCTGAGTCATCTACAGTAGCAGTAAATGCACGCTTCCGTTTAGGAGAATTTTGCCTATCTGGATATGGACAGTCTCTTTTGAAATGGCATGGTTTATCACAGTTGTAACATTTGTCATTATTTGGCACTACATTCTGATTTCTAGAATTCTTATAATTGTTTCTCTTGAGATTATTCATCTTCTGTATTTCAGGAATTTCCTGAAATTTCTGGTCATAAAGGCTATCTCTTCATCATTATCGCTGTTTGACTCTGACCATCGGTCAGTGCATTGAATGCCATTGATTTCTTTTCATATGCTTTACTTTCTCTTCTCCCTATCATTTGAACTTCATACGACAATAGATTTCCAATTAATTCTTCTATCTTTAGAGTACTGATGTCATTTGCCTCTTTGATCGCAAGTGTCTTTTGATCCCATTTGGAGTTAGAGAATTTAAAATCTTTTTGACTTGATCTTCTTCAGAAAATTCCTTTCCCAAAGATATAAGAGAATGCACAATATCCTGAAATCTACTATACATATCCGAAATAGACTTAGTAGGATTCATTTTAAATAATTGAAACTGATTTGTGAGCATGGAAATTTTGGTCTGTTTAACTTTGCTTGTTCCTTCGTGAGTAACTTGCAAAGTTTTCCAGATTTCATATGCAGACTTACAAACTGACACTCTATTGAATTCATTTCTATCTAGTGAACAAAACAGAATATTCATAGCCTTAGAATTATTTTGTGCAACAGTCTTTTGCTCAGCAGTCCACTTTGCAAAATTAGTCGTGGGTTCAGAATATTCAGTTTGTGTGATATTCCAAGTGTCTAATCCTATAGATTGTAAATATACTTTCATCCTACATGCCCAATATGCATAGTTACTGCCATTAAAAAGTGGTGGTCTGACTGTAGACTGATCCTCTACAAATGAACTAGTGATAGGGATACTAGTGTTAATAACAGTATCAGTGTTGGTAGCCATTTTTAAAGCTTTTCAAAAATCAGATTATGAAACTTTGAAAACCTTGCTCCGATACCAATTGTGAGAAATGCGGATTACGGATCATAAGGCTAGTATTAACACTAGAGGGGGGTGAATAGTGTTAACAAAGAATTACTAAATCTTTTTAAGTTTATGTTAATTTAGACACCAATGTATGCAATATACAGACACAAATATGATCACAGAAACAAACATAGATGCAGAAATAAAATAAAAGCAGTAAAGGAAAGAACACATAAGATTTTATATTGGTTCGGAGTTACCCTACATCTAGTCCCACAACACAAGTACGGATTTCCTTTCAAAAGCAATTGTACAATTACACCCTCGGTTTCAAGGCTACGAGGTACACCCTGTAGAATTTCTATCCTCTGGATAGAGATACTTAATTTTCGGGCCACAAGTTTACCCAATTGATTTACCAAGGCTACAATCACACCTTTTCTCTTTTGATTGATTTCCAAGGCTACAATTACACCTTTTCTCGCTTAATAGATTACAAAGAAGTCTATAACTCTGAATAGCACTGAGAACCTTGTAGAGATTGTGATAGAGAATCAAAGTAGAAGTAATCGAGCTCAATTCAATGTTGAAATCGGCAGAGTAATGGTAAGAATATGTATTAAGAAATGTGAAAGAAGAAGAGGAGTGAAAAACCAGAAAATCTAATCAAAAATTCATTGAAACTGACCCCTATTTATAGTAGAACAACAATCATGCACATTCATGAAGAGTTGTGGCGAATGGACACTTCTTTTGAAATTTAAATTTTAAATTCAGCCGACACCATGTCGACATGGTTACCCTAGGCATGTCGACATCCCAAAGCAATTTTTGGTGATTTGATTTTCTTTGAAAATAACCTTTATCTTATATTAAAACTATTTTAAACTTTACAAATGTACTTGACTATAGTTAAAATTCATGAGTAAATATAGAGAATAATATATGTAGATTTTTATTATAATTTTATATTTAAATCTAAGCATAAAAGTTAAATATATAATTCAAAAGGATAGTCTAAAATCGGGAGTAATTTTGACTTTTGAAATTAAAGATAATTTTGAGGCTAAAATTATTTAAAGTCAGGATAGAGGGTTTTGTTGCTTTTAAAAGGAAAGTTTTGAAATCATTTTGAAAACAAGATAATTTTGAAAAATCGTTTTGAATAAAATGTTAGCGGATGCAAAACAATATTCCACTAGATTTTTCGTAGGTCCCATCCTACTTAGGGTTCCATCCCTTTAACAGGCTCGAAGTGGATTCCATTCCACGAATAAATTGGATTTTAAGATGCCAGTGCTTTTCTATGAGTTTTAACAAAAATTCCTAATAAAAATACTTATGCTTGAAATCTTGAACTCTTGATAATCTTGATACTCATGAGTCTTCTATCTCGATATCTTGAATCTCTATACTGTACAGTCTTCATTCTTGGTACCTGTATGGTTTAATCCTGCATATACATATATATCTAACTTATAATGTCAGTATTTATATTTTATAATCTATTCTAAGGTTGTTGCCATCAAAAAAATCATCTCACGGACTAACACTCTTCTGGACAGTCTGTCCCTAACTATATGTTAAATAATCTTCTTCTAGACATTCTGTCTCTAACTAAACATCTTCTAGGGTCACCTGATCCTAATGGTTTTGCGGGTTCACCAATAACCTATCAGTATATAAATATATATCCCCTCTGTATGTAATCATAATTTTAGACTTACCTATAACAAAGCCCTACGCACTAGAATTTTGGATTAAGTTAGCCATGGCTAATAGCTAATGTACAGGGTGCAACCCTATACCAGTCCATCTAGTATTCTAATATCCGAGTCATTTTACTTAGGGATACCTTCCCTTAAATTTTCCTTGAAAACCTTTTCTTCTTAAAATGACTTAAAACCTTTAAATCAACTTAAACAAGAAAAATACATATACTATATGCTTTACTCAAAATCATCTCGCCATGCTATATATATGTATGTATATGTGTGTATATATATATGTATGTATATGTATGTACATATATGTATATGTATGTACATATATGTATATGTATGTACATATATGTATATATATGTGTGTGTGTGTGTATGTATATCTACTCAAATCTTTGTTGATGAAAACATTTAAACCTTTGAAAGTACCACTTTTGAAACCATTGAAAGTACCCTTTTCGAAACCAAGTTAGCCCCTTTATATAACCTAGGCTGAAAGGCTAAAACATCCCTTTCAAAACCATTCAAATAAGCCTTTACCTTGAAAAACATTCCCTTCGAAAGCTTTAAAACCTTAGACATCTTTATTTTAAACCACTTTAATTAAAACATCCCTTCGAAACCATTGGAGACCTTCCTTCAAAACCTTTCGAAACCATTGGGGAACCGCCCCTTCGAAACCTTATTCAAAACCTTTTGAAAGCATTAAAACATAAACCTTTTGAAAGCATTTGGGTTCAATTTAAAACATTTGGAAACCTTTCGAAACCATTTAAAAATTTCTCCTTCGAAACCTTTGAAAACTATCTCTTTTGAAACCATTTGAGTTCTACCTTCAATAGAGCAAAAGGGTCATTAAAACCATTTAAGTTGAAAGCATTCCTTTTGAAAGCGATCCCTAACTAAAGAAGTGATGGTATCGAAACCATCCTTTTGAAATCATGGGAGAAGTGGCCAAATTTAAAAAACAAAGTATACCTTCCGAAACCATTGACTTCGAAAGGTAAGAAAAGCGGCCGCTAGGGGTTTCGACCCCTTCGAATGCATTTATTTAAAACAAAAGGTGCAACCCATTCGAAACCATTCCTTTAAAGCAATCAGACCAGGTTGAAAACCAACTAAGTTGAAAGCAAACCCTTCGATAGCAAAGCAGGCGCGTTTTCATTTATAAAGTGTCATGACCCGAAATCCATCATCCGAAAATCGACATATATACTTCACCCGCATATGAATGTCGTAGATTAAAACGTCGAACTCTAGTTGGATGGAGCATATAACACATTAAGTATAACAACACAGCGAAAGAAAATGAATAATATCATTGATATACAACATTCGATACAACAATGATACAATCGAATATAAATACATATATCAGAGATAGACAAAAGCGGAAGACACAGTAGCAGCAACGGTAAAATATCTTCAATTGCCAAAGCTCCAAGGACTCCAATCCAAAAGTAGATATATCCAAACCACAAGCTCGGACCACCATCACGTTGAAATGTAACAAATCCGATAACTGTTGAAGTGAAACAAATGCTATCGCCAAATCCAAAGGCTCGAGGCTCCAAAGATATCGAATCTACGTCTACTATCTCACTATCTGTAAAATCTAACACTAGATTGCCCGTGTGGAAAATTTTGGGCACCTAGAGTTTAGAAAGGGAACACTAAACTCCAGGTCATCATGGGACTGGTGTGAGAAAACAAAAATAGTTTATCTTTAACAAATGCAAAACAAAAAAAATTGAAAGAAATCTACAATGCTTTTTGGAAAATGAAACTGCCATAAGGCCTCCCGCCACACACACATTGCAAGCGCACACTTGGAGGAGATTTCTCCTTATGAGAGCCAAAAATGCTTGATACGCGAAAACCATTTGATATTATTATTAGTGCATAGTGCAGAAAACCTTTCGAAAGTATAATATCAATCTTAGCCAGCATAGGTACCATTATATTATGCCCGCTATAGCTACCGTTTAAGAATGGCAGGTTATACAACTAAAACCGTACAAGGCTCATATTGGTGAATGGATTTCAAATGGTCAGGCAAAGGAACTTCCTGGGCCATATGGTTACGCATCTGGAGGAACGCCTTGAGAACCTAACCGGATCTCTTCCAACACAAGGCCGGGTTACCTCTGTAACTAGGTAACTACTGACACGAGTACGCCATCCCCCGGTCGTAACCAACCATTATCCCGGGATTCACCAACAACCACAAAGCAATAGATTTGTCGCAACCACATAAATTAAGTATCTGGGCTCCATACCATGATACCACTTCTATCCAGAAGGAAATGAACAGACCCTCAGGGGGCGCTACCACAAAATAACCTTGCTGCGTCCTTCCTGTTTCGACCATTTTCGGGCAGTGAGGTCCAATAAGGTCACATCCATAAAGCTACGCTTTTCACAAAAGCCATGTTTCGATCAACACATGATCAGCAGCACATCCTATGCCACATTACCAAATTGGGAATGTATCACCAGTAACCATCAACTACATAACCTCTGAGTCATACGTTTCAGAGAAGGGTGTTAAGCTAATAGAATAAATTCTCCGCCACCAAACAGAAATGCATTTGATAGAAACCAGCTTTACATCTCAAAGTGTAACGTCAGACACACATCCATAGAAGTCTATTCCGGGTTCGAACAGAACCAAAGGCACATCCAATGAAGCCCTTGCAATCCAGATAATTCCTAACCACGTCCAGACACCCTATCACAAAGGGTGATTAAATCACTATACCGGGGCCATTCGGTGCAGAGACATTCGACGGGTAATCCTTTCGCTTTCGAAAATACCCGGTCTTCACCACCGGTCTTCAAATGCTATCCATTATGTCGTATCATTATTCGAAATAGGTTTTATGACATAAAGTCCTCTCCCGGCTAAACCAAACAATGAGCGCTTAATTTAAAAAGCATATGGATATATTGGGATCTTAATTAAGTCACAACTTAAAGCCCAAAACCTTTCTTTCAAATGGTTTAAACAAACTCCCATTTTTAATCTTTTAAACAAAAAGATTCACTTCACAAAGTTCACTTATCTTTCACAAAGATTCATTTATAGTTTTCAAAACTATTTCCATTTCAAATCTTTTACACAAAAGATACACCTTTAAGATCCTCTTCAATTTGAAAACAAAGTTCACCAATCTTTAACAAAGATTTATTTATGGCTTTCGAAAAAATTCCATTTCAAACTTGAAATCCTTTCAACAAAAAAACTAGAAATCCTTTCTTTACTTGAAAGCTATTATCCTTTGAAAAGAAAGAGTTTTCGTTTTAAGAGAATCCGATTAAATATGCACAAGTTATAGCCTTTAAAGTAAAAACTTGGGTTAAATTTAAATTCCCAAAATGATACTTTTAAAATACTTAAAAGATGGTTTAGGAATCCATATACATATTATATAACTTGTATCACCACTTTTCAAACCATAGTTTCCAAAACAATTTCAAATTCTATATACATATAACTCAATTTCAAAATCTTGAATTCAAATTCAAATCAAATTATTCTAATTTCAAAACTTCTTTTCAAATGCTTTTCATATTCAATCCAATTCCGCTTCGAAAACAATTTGGATTCAAAATTCAACTTTTAAAACCATTTCATAATATTAAATTCAAATATCTATGACCTGACCTATTTCCTCGTGAAATCCATATTTTTTGTGTATGGTGTAGTCTAGGGGTTTTGTACAATAGTGCAACATCATCAATCATCACAAATTCAAACATATCAATATTGATAAGCGGTATAATCTATAACTCCTATCTTCCGTTCACAGATTCATAGATAAACAATATGCATTCATCATAGATATATAAATTACATTCATCATAGCTCGAATCAAAAATAATTCATATCACAAAGCATCACACAATTCAAAGCTTTCCATACAATCCAAACATCCAATACAATTCAAACATCCATAAGTAAGATCAATCAATCATCTGATTAATTTAAATCAGGTTAATTACTTATGAATAAATTACTAATCCCAATTATTTAACATTAATTAATTTCAAAATATTTTAATTAATTATCCTTTGATAATTTGTTAATTAACCTTAATTCGTTCCTTAATCATTAATTAATTAATCTTAATTATTAGTTAATTAAATTAATCACCTTGATTAATTATCCTTAAATTAATCACAAAAGTTAATTAACTCTTAATTAATTATCCTTTAATTAATTATCTTAATTAATTAATCACATTGATTAATTACCCTTTAATTAATTATTGTTTAATCACTTGATTAATCTACTTTAATTTTAAATCAATTACTTTTAATTAAGTAATTATCTTTAAGTAATTAATTACCCTTTAATTACTTTCACTAATTTAATGACCTTTATGTTTTACTAATAAGTCAACCTTCAGTTATTTAAATATTTTAAGTAATCACATTAATCAACCATTTATTAATTACATTAAGTAATTAACATCATCTTTTAAATTTCATTAAGAAATTACTCAAGACCTTAATTAATTTAAAAGATAAACTATTTATTTTTATTAATTACAAAATCATCATTTAAATCTTATTTTAAATATCCTTTGAGACAAATCATCATTATAACATAAATTAACTTAAAATCTTTAATAAAAACAAACATTTAATCTTTTTCATTAATTTCTAATTATACTATTATATTTATTTTTAGAAATAAATTTAAGAATTAATAAAGGATTAAAACACTTCAAGCTTGATTAAGAATATTTTAGAACCTTTAATTTATTCAAAACTAAAGATAAACATTTATTATCTTATAAAAATAAATCAAGAAAAAAAGGGTTTAAAATTTGATCTAAATGAAAAACTTGCTTATTTTAATTTTTTAAAACTATAACATTGCAAACCCGAGTCGAACACCGGTTTAACCCAAGCCTTACTTCGGGTTTCCTTCCTCTTTTCTTATCTTCGAGTCAAACACGATCCATTACGAACAAAAACCCGAGACATTTTCTTCTTCTTCCCTGATCCAACTACTCATGCATCACCTATACATGCGTGTAGGTGCACAGATGATTGGAGCTTCTCTGATCGTCGCTTTGACCACCTACATGCCATCTACGACCTTGCTTATCTGCACAACGACCAGGTTGACGAATTCGATTGAGAATATAAATCGAGCAATTTTGGCAACTATCTAGAACAGACAGTTCATCCAAGAACCCCTTCGTACGACTACCTCCGGTCATCAGATGACCCGACACTCCAACTAAAGCTTCTCCATGAAACCACGCGTCAACTCCAACACAAGCGATCGATTCAGATCCACCTAGTCAAGGAACTTACTTCGTCAACCACTTTGTCCAGACCAGAGCCTTAAACCCTAAATCAATGAATGCAAACCACCACGTCCAACTATAACAACTATGCTCATTTTTTCCATGATCATCGTCCTTCAAACTGTATTCGACAACAAACAGGACCTTCAATTCGTCATTGATTATCGAAAATTGACGAAAAATTGATTTCCGTTCATCTTAGGAATACCCAATACATATAGACTTAAAAATCCAGATTTATATATCAAAATTCATCATTTTCGAATATGATTCCAGGTATTTAATCAAACCGAGAAAACTTGATATTCGAATTTTTGGATGTGATTGAGTTTTCACTGTTATATATAAATTTTGAAATAAATATCCAATTTAAATACATAAAATTATTTTTAAATAAAATGTTACATTCTTACAATCATTTCTCATTTAGATATCAAGGCCTAAAAGAGATTGAAGGATAGATTTGAAATTTTTGAATGAATTCCTAAAACCCTGTAACCAGAATAGAACATGGTTTCTTATGTATAGGCATACTCATATATTTTCACAAACATGCAGGCACATTTTCTCAATCATACAACCAATTTCACACCACAGCTTCATAGATGATCACATGCAACTCAGATATAACAAGTTTAAGAGTTTATAAAGGTAGTTTGCTCATCTAGATGGGAAGAAGCAGAGAACAATTTTTCTTCTTCTTTGAATCTGGAAATTTTTGCTTTAAAACCTGGAAGTTTGATTTACTAGATTCCAATCTGAAAACTTGAATGTTGATCCTGAAAGTTTACGTGCAGTACTAAGGATCGTGTAATATGGTATATAAATGCGGAAACTGATAATAGCAGTAAAATAAATATTAAAGTAAGTACACCAGGAATTTTTATACTGGTTCGAACTTCCCGTTCTACGTCCAGTCCCAGAATATCCTCTAGATTTAGACTAAACCCCTCACTTAACCCGGAGGAATAGGTATACCACACCTGAGCAGCCGAACATGAAATTTTCCGCCTCAACAGCCGAAGAGGACTTCAACTTAACACAAATAATTTGTTGACGAGTGTGTTCTGAATAACACTTATTGTCTTTTGATAGTATAATTTTCCTATAATCAAATCCTCAAGAGTATATATGTGTGTGAAGATTTAGAAGGAAGATAATCACGTAGAATCTAAGTTTATGAATTAAATCAAGGATTCTAGTGATATTAAATAAGAATGAATGCTTTTATTTGCAGAAGTAAATAGAGAATAGATTTCAGAAATATAAACAAGAATTGGTGATTGTAGAAGTGATTTGAACATGTTTATATAGTTGTAGAATAGTTACAATCTTTCATGAAGAGTTTCAATCAAAAGTTGTGTCCGTACCTCTTGGATTGAGGGACATTCCTCTTCATGAAACAATCGCAACTCTTCAGAAAACTAGCCATTATGTTCAGGTCGGTCGACCGAAAAAACTGGTCGGTCAGCTGAGTTTAAAATCGTACACAAAACAGAGAGTATCTATGCACTTGACACAGGGTCGGTCGACCGAAGTTTCTGGTTGGTCAGCCGACCTGTTGTTAAACAAAAATAGTAGTAGCTCATTTGGTTAGAGTACTTGCCTTCCAAACTAGCGACCCGGGTTCGATCCCCGGTCCATGTATTTTTTGTAAACTTGATTTTGTTTAAAATATGCAAGCAAGTTTATTTGAATGTGAATGATGATTCTTGAGGAAAGATTTTAACAAAGCACTAAACTAGACTCTATATACATATTTGATGACTCTTCTTAAAATATATAACTATACAAACCATATATTGAGCCGATGAGTCTGGATGTTATCGTAATCGTAGAATCGTGAATTGTTGTGTTTTATCAGCAATCAAAACCTATGATCCAACATTCTCCCCCTTTTTGATGATGACAACTTCATTTGCTACGAAAGAATCTTTGATAAGCTTTTTTGATCTTATCTCCATCACTGAATATATTCCTGTAATTGTGCTTTAGATTTCTCACCCTGAATCTATGCTATATATTCCTGTAAATAATTAATCTTTTCTCTCCCTTAATGTGTGCTTGCATGGTTTATTCCTACAAATAGTGTTAGAGCAATATCTTTCTCCCCCTTTGTCATCGACAAAAAGTAGAGTTTATATGATGATATAAATTATATTTCACATAAGTGTTAACATAGAACAATATAAAACAAAATATCTATCCTCGGTCTCTAACCAATCTACGAGAGTCTTGTATTATCTTCCATACAAAGCTTTAAACGGTGCCATCCCAATACTAGTTTGATTACTATCGTTATATGAGAACTCGATTAGATGAAGATGTCCACTCATGATCCCTCAAAATCCAATACACAAGCTCTTAACAAATCCTCCAAGATTTTGTTAACTCTTTACGTTTGCCCATCAGTTTGCAGATGCTAAGTGGTACTCATGTTGAGCTTGGTCATAATGCTTCCTATAGACTTTTCCATAACTCACTAGTAAACAAAGAATCTCTATCGCTGACATTACTACTAGGAATCCTATGCAATCTAACTACATTCTTCATAAATAACTTCGCCAAAATAGGTGCCATCCTAGTTGACTTTACGGGAATGAAATGGACACTCTTAGCCAATATATCTACGATGATGCATATGCTCTCATTTCCACTAGTAGTCCTTGCCAACCGATCAATAAAATCCATAGAGATATAATCCCATTTCCACAACGGAACTTCCAATGGTTGAAGCAACCCACTAGGCTTCTGGTGTACAACCTTTGCCTGTTGGCAATTCAAGCACTTCTTAACACATACACCAATGTCCTATTTCATACCTTCCCAGAAGAAACTTCTCTTAATGTCCTGATGCGCATTCATTCCTCTTGGATGGACAGTAAACTTCAAATGATGGCACTCATCCAAAACATCCTTCCTCATGTTTTCTATATTTGAAACACACAACCTACCCTTCTTTCTCAACCACCCATTTTGGTCAAGACTAAAATCCTTTTGGTCATCGCTCTACGTTTCTTCTCTCAACCTTTTGATTCGTTCAGCCAAAATTGGATCCACCTCTTGCTTAGAAGCTCTCTTCTCAATCATTACCAGTCAAACTTCTGAACAACAAAATTCAATGCTTCTAGTACTAAAACCTACCTCAGATCTAAACTCCACACTACAAGCTGATAATGCTTCTAAACCTTTCCATTTAGCTATCATAGCCAATACCGTATTCTAATGTTTCCGGCTGAGTGCATCCGCCACCTTGTTTCCTTTTCCGAATGTGTGCTCAATTTCAAAATCATAAGTAGAAATAAACTCAAACCATCTCTGTTGTCGCATGTTCAGCTCCTTCAAAGTGAACAAGTAGTTCAATGACTTATGATCAATATAAAGCTCAAATTGCTCTCTCAAAAGATAATGCCACCACACCGTCAAAGAAAATATAACGGCACCTAACTCAAAGTCATGCGTTGGAACCTAACTTCATGTGGTCTGAGCTGTCTAGAAGCATAAGCAATTATTTTGCCTCTTTGCATCAACACAGCTCCCAATCCAGTTCCATACACATCAGTATAACAACCAACTCTTGATTGCCCTCCGGAACTACTAACACTGGTGCATGGTTCAATAAGTATTTCAAGCTCTAGAATGCTTCCTCACACTAATAAATCCATAGGAACTTCACAACTTTTCATGTAAGCTTGGTCAACGGTGCATCTATCTGTAAAAAATCCTTGATAAACCTTCGATAGTATCCAGCCAATCCAAGAAAACTCCTAATCTCAGCCACCGTCTCGGGTCTCTTCCAATTACTTACCGCCTTAATCTTAGTTAGATCCATAGACAGCCCTTTCTCTAAGATGACATGACCAAGGAACTTCACTTCCTTCTTCCAAAAATGATACTTTAGAAACTTAGCCTTCAACTGATGCTCTCTCAATGTCTCGAGCACAACTATATGATGAACTTCATGCTCCTTCTCATTCTTAGAGTATATCAAAATGTCATCTATGAAGACCAACACAAATCTACCTAAGTGCTCTTGAAAAATTCTATTTATCAGGTCCAAAAAGAATGCTGATGCATTAGTTAGTCCGAATGGTATAACTAACCATTCGTACGATCCATATCTTTTCCTAAACGCGGTCAAAGGAATGTTATCCTATGCTACTCCAAGCCGATGAAATTCCATCGCCAAATCTAGCTAAGAAATTATCTTCGCTCCACTCGGTTGGTTGAACAAATCGTCAATTCTTGGCAATGGATATCGATTCTTTATCGTCTTCTCGTTCAAATTATGACAATCGATACATAGCCTCAACGATTTGTCTGGCTTCTTAACAAACATTGGCAATGCACCCCAAGGTGAACTACTCAGTCGGATGAAATTCTTGCCTTATAAATCCACACTAACTACACCTTCAATTCTCTCATTTTGGTGGGAGTCATTCTACTTGACGGTCTACTCACTGGTTCTTCTCCAGGCACTAAATCAATCCGAAACTCAATGGTTCGTTTCGATTGCAACCTAATTACTGGCTCAAGCACATCTACGAATTCTCTTACCACAAAAACTCAACTTAACTCATCTACCATCTCCATAACACCCAATAAAGCATTCACTTCGCAACTAGGGTTCTTTACATTATAAACTATCCGATCACTACAATCTGGGTGACTAAGTAATATTTTCCTACAATGGAAATATATCCTAGCATCATATTTACTTAACCAATCCATCCCAGGGATAAACCCAAATTCCCCAAAGTCAAACACATGCAAACAGCACTTAAAAGTATAGCCTAACAAATCAATCTCTAAATGGTCACACCTCATCCCAACCGTTGCATACCCTCCTATCGGATTTGCAACCCTTAAGGAAGTAACTAGATATGAGGGTTCTAAGTTAAGCTTATCTACCAAACATCAAGAAATAAAAGAATGGGATGTTACAGTATCAAATAATACCCTAACTGGTATGCCAATGATCTAAAGCCTACCTTCCATCACAGGCTTTCCTTTCTCGGCAGCTGTTGGTTTTGAAGTTGATGGCTCCAAAGCAAAGACCTTTCCTTTTCCTGCCTTGACGGCTTCGGGACATTTGTTCTTATAATGCCCTATCTGGTTGCCATTATAGCATTGCACATTCTGCTTCGCCTTTCTTGGTTGCTCCTTCTCTCTGAGCGCCCTTCTTCTTGAAGAACTTTCTCATCTTCCCTGAGGAACATGGTATTTAACTGGCTTCTCCCTAGCCGAAATAGCAAGCATTTCCTCAGTGCAAATAGCTATTTCCACTACAACATTAGAAGGATATTGGATATGAGCTATTGTCATTCTGCCCAGCTTTGGCCTCAATCCTCTAATAAATCTCTCATTCCTTCTGACATCTGTATCAACCAAAGCATAACCATATCAAGATAGCTCATCAAACCTAGCAGCATACTCGATCACAAACATCTATCCCTGGACAAGATCCATAAAGTTTCTCATTAATGTCGACTTGGCCACTCTAGACGAGAACCTCTGCTTAAACCTCCTTCAGAAGTTTACCTAAGTCAACTGTACCTATGGCACTCCGTCCGTCACACTGTTACACCAATGAATCGCTAGCCCTTGCAACTATCTCGAGGCTAGCCTTCTCTTCTCCCCATCATTCAAGCCTAAATCTAAAGCTCTGCTTTAGTTGCACCTTCTGTTCCAACATTGTTTCTACTTAGTTTAGCATAATTATATCCAACTGAAACTATAAGATTTTCCCTCACCAACATTTCCAGCAGCTCCTACTTGCAAAAGCATTGCCAATAACTGATACAAGGCTTTTATATCCACTTGAGGAACCCCCAGCACCCGCATTTTTAGCTTGAGGCTTACCTAGAACTCTTCTACCATTTAGTTGGGCATTTCGATTAGTGGTGGTGCTCTGTCCTCCAAGATTAACCCTGCCTCTTCTTCCTTCCATATATGTACTCAAGCTTTGTGAGATACAGATGAATAACCTAACTAAGATAGGAGTCTATAGATATAGCGTATACTCATATATAAAGAAAATACAAGTACGTTACTATAGCATTATTCCATACCCCGATCTTACCTCTAATTTCTAAGGATAAGGTTTTCAAAAATCATTTTTAGTTAATGCATTTCATAAACCATGCTCTAATACCAAGGTGTAACATCCCCTATCTAGAGGCCCAAAAATAAGTGCTACAGATCTTGCAATCATCTATTGTATTAGCTTCCGACGACTAAATAAAGCTATGTTAATGGTGTCAAAAATATGAGAAGCACTTGAATATGAATTAAAACATAGATTTCAAAAACAACTTTTACTTCATTACATTTCAAAACCAATTGTTTCACATTCTCAACACATAATCCCAAATCGTTCCCATGCACAGATAAAATATAATTATTACAAATTACGCCAACAGCGGTACATGAGGATACCCCATTGGAGGATCAGAGTTAAAAAGTCATAATAGACTTAATACAAACACAGCGGAAACAGAACAAAGCATAAAACTACAGCTCCTAAATAGCTATCCATTTACCTCCTGCATATAGCCTTATTCGTCATCCTACTAACCTAAAAAGACCATAACCTCTCAGCCTACTCAAATCAATTTTGAGCACCCAAATGTTTAAGAGGAAACATAAACTCTAAGTCCGACATAAGCCTTGGTGCGAATAATACTATACATCCCGATTAAATATGTTAAGTGATACCACGTCGCTTAACGGAATGGGTTTCCCTTCACTTACATTCTTTTAAAACATATCTTTGCAAACCTTTTCCTACAACCAAAACTAGTTAAATACTATAAAGCATCATTATGTAAACATACATAAATATTAGGTAGTAAATGAACTATTTGATCAAACACAAAAGTTTTATTTGGCCAACTTTTAACCTTTGGGTGGCTCGGGCCTACCAGACAACATTTCAAAATAATCTAACATCTATTAGACATACCTCTTCTGGACTATCTGTCCTTAACTATCTCTTAAATACTTTGCTTCTGGACAGTATATCCCTAGCTTAATCATCTCCCAGGTCTTCCAAATCCAAATGGTTTTGCGGGCTCACCAATAACCTATATGTATACAAATATATATTCTTTTCTTTGTGTAATCATAATTTTTAGTCTATCTAACCAAGCCCTACACACCGAAATTTTGGACAATAATTAGCTGGGGCTAATAGCTAATGTATAGGGCACGACCCTGTACCTGTCCCATCTAGTATTCTATTATCCGAGTCATTTTTACTTAGGGATCCCCTTCCTTAATTTTCCTTGAGAACCTTTTCAATATCATTTAAAACCTTTAAATCCAACTTATACAAGGAAAATATAAAATCTTTATGCTTTGCACATAATCACCTTACCATGTTGTATATATATTTTACTCAAAATTTAGTTGATGAAAGCATTTAAGTATTTGAAAGCACCTATTTCTAAATCCTTTGAAAGCATCTCTTTCGAAAACAAGCAAAACCCTTTGATTATCTAGGCCAAGAGGACAAAATCTTACCTTTTGAAACCATACTTCGACCTTTTGAAACCATTGGAAACCTTCCTTTTGAAAGCATTAAAACTTTAGACATCTTAATTTGAAAACACTTCAAAACATTGCCTTAGGAAACCTTTGGAAAACCTTCCATTTTAAACCCTTCGAAATTCATCAGAACATAAAACCTTTTGACTCTATCAGAGGCTCCTTTCGACCCCTTCGAAAGCTTGGCTTTCGACCCCTTCGAAACCATTCAACAATCAAAACCTTTTGAAAGCATTCAACTCTTAGAATATAAAACTTTCAAAAACTTTTCTAGGTTCAATTTAAAACAGGTGGAAAACCTTCTTTTAAAAACTTTCGACTCCACTGGAAGCAACCTTTCGACTATTTTGAAAGCTCTGTTTCGAAAGCTTTAAAACATATTTTAAAACAACTCTTTTGTAAGCTTTGGGTTGTAGTTCAATTTATAAAAAAAGGGTAAATCACCTAAGTCGAAAGCTTCCTTTCGAAAGCTAGGAGAAGCAGCTAGTTTTTAAAACAAGTAAACCTTTCGAAATCAATCAAAGTAAACCCTTCGACTTTGCCGGAAGGTTCGAAACAGAACATTTATATAAAGTGGCAGTAACCTTTCGACTATGTCGGAAGGTTTCAAATCAAAGTAGCAACAGTAACCTTTCGACCATGTCAAAAGGTTTAAAACCTTTCTTTTAGACATTTTGACCTGGTCGAAAGCAACCAAGTTGAAAGCTCTAATTCGAAAGCAAAGTAGGTGAAAGCTTTTGGTTTATAAAACAAGCATACCTCAACCTCTTTGGCCATCAACTTTTCGACTAAGAATCCTTCGACTCTGTCCAATTCATTACGTACCTAGCAACTTGATACCATATGTATTGGTTTGACCTTGTCGAAAGCTTAGAACCTTTCGACCTTGTCGGAAGGTCTGGATCCGAAGGTTTACTTCTGTAATAGGCTGAAACATGCTAAAAGTATGATTTCTTTGTTTTTGACTTAAAATGGATAACTTTTCGACTAACCTACCATTGTTTGTCAAATTCTCATTGGTTAACAAATTCTTTTCAGAAATGTGCTCCACTATTTTCAAAATTAGTAATCATTTTATTTTACGAAATGCCCCTTCTCCTTAATTAAATATATAAAACTTTTAAGTTCCACACCTTAAATAATTTTATATATTCATCAAAACATTTAGAAAAAATCTTGAAAAATCCCAAAAAATCTATTTTAGCATATTGCCTAACATATAAAAGCTTCAACCCCAAATAATAATTATTTTAACCATAAATAATTTATAACTCAATAAACAATTTTCTTCACTAGAAAATTGATATAACATCCACCTTGATTTGGAAAATTATGAGAATTGAAATCCATCCCGAAATATCATTTCCAAACTATAGTTAAATTTTCAAAGCATTTGGAAGTCAACATCAAACATATCATTTAAAACAACTATGAACATGTTTAATTTACCAACAAACATACATATAAATTTTAATCCTCAAAACATGGCAATTACTTGCAAAAACATTTCGGATCATAGTTTTAAAGCCAAAAACCAAAAGAATATAGGATGTAGTTATTATTCACCTTAGCTTTGACATTATAGATGTGAGATTTGATTCTGATTTAGTTGATTGTTTCCCTTCTCTTGAATCCTAGCTTTAATCTTCTTCTTGAGAGTGAAAATGGTAGCCGGCCTTAGTATTTTTAGTTTGATAAAAATGAGAATGAACGCAAGCATTCTAGGTATAAGCTCCAACAATTTCCCATATTTTCCTTTTCATTTCCTAGTACTTTGTTTAGGTTATTTTATTTTAATAGACACTATCATGGTACAACTACCCTTAGCTAAAACAAATCTCAATCCATTAATCTCCACATTATTTTATTTAATTTTGGCTAATTAAATATGCTAAATAATGTTATAAAAATATGGGTTGTTACACAATATGAAATCTCTTGTATTCCTAGATCACCATTAAAGGACGAATATTGACTAAGTTTATTTTTAAATGTAAATGTTTCAATGTCGAGACCTCTAAAGATAGGAAAGCCAGACATTCATGGCAATATTACGTCGATGGAGCCTCCAATCAGCAAAGAGAAGGAGTTGGCTATATGCAAGTCACTCTGGATAACAATCAAATCTACTAAGCTATAAAACTTACTTTTTCAGCTACCAACAATATGGATAAATATTAATCTACGATTGCATGATTAAAGATGGTCATCTACATCTATGCTACGAAGATAACAATATACAGTGACACTCGACTCCATGTTCTCAACAATTATCAATCTTGAGAATGCAAGACTTTCTTTTGATGGAAAATTAGTAAAGCAATTACTAGAATTTTTTGAAACTAATAACATCGAAAGCAAACCCCGAGACTGAAATGTGAGAATTGATCCACTAGAAAAATATACATGCTCTCAAGATATTCATGAATATATTTTTATTGTAATAGAGGTTCTTAAGAAAACCAGCATATAAGTGCTAAGAAAGTTCTGGTCATAACCCAAGCTTAAACTGCCTGAACCGAAACCTACAGCCTACAATGAGTGAAGAAAGATAGATGACTCCATATATTCAATATTTAACTAACAATATTTTGCCTTTGAATTTTTCCAAAGTAAGTCGTATGAAGTATAACACTCCTAATTTTACTATCATAGATAAAGCACTTTATAAATAGGGTGTGCAACCCTTACTCCCATTGTGTAACTACCGCTGAAGGAAAAAGATTATTAGAAAAGGCCCATTTTGACAGATATGGAGACCATTGTGGAGACCATAATTGGCTAAGAAAATACCAAAAAAGGCATCTACTGGATTAAATGTACCAAGAAGCATTAGATTATGCAAAGAAGTGTGATAAATGTCAGTTATATGTTTATTTTGACATATGTAACATCTCCTTACTTAGAGGCCCAAAACTAACGGTTATGGATGCTTCAGTCATCCATTGTTATTAATCCTCGGCAACCAAATACGATGATATAAGATACATTGATACATAGAAACATAAGAATATGGAAAAAATTAAACAGTAAACAAATTCCAACATTCCATTTCAAAAATTCCAAATTGATTACATAATCCCAATTCACAGACCATGTTTAGATGACATATAATTATTACAAAATATGCCAAGAGAGACATATGAAGATGCCCCCTTGGTAGATTAGAGTATATAGATAGGCAAGAAAACAATTTGCCTTTACAGCAAAACACGAAGAGAAAATAAAAGAACTCTAATAATAAGCTTCCCTCATGCACGTCCTTGGAAGCTTTATCCGTCTAAAAGAACACCTAGGAACCTTCACTCTCAACCTACTCAAAATCAATTGAGTACCCGAGAGTATATGGAGGAAAAAAAAAACTTCTAGTCGGACATAAAGTCTGGTATGAATAATAATTTACCATCTCAATTTATTTAAATATCTAGTGAAACCACGCCGCTTAGCAGAACGTGTTTTCCCCTTACTAGTATCCTAAAGCATTTATAAAAATATATACCGTGCTCTTGCATCCACAATGGTTAAAACATAGTATTTCAAAAACTTTCTGATGATATACAAAACAAGAAAATCAAATCTGGATTACCCATCCTCATTCTTTCTCTCTATCTATCCCAATTATTGTTTTTAGGATTACTATTAACCTGTTAAATGTTTTAGGACTACTTGCCCAATATCAAAGTTTTCATAGGATCACTAAGAACCTATTAGTAACTCCAATATCTTATCTCTTATCCTAGTTTTCATTAGATAAGTAGGAACCTATTCACTGACTGTCAATATCTTAATCCAAATATAGTTTTCATGGGCTAAATACAAACCTACCATCCCCTGTTAGTATCAAATCATAGTTTTCACGGGCTGAATATGAACCTACTGGACCCTGCCAATATCATTGGTTAAGTTATATTCAATATTGGGTCATCCTAAATGGTTATTCTGCCATTTTCCCAAAATATAGTTATGGGTTAATAACAACGTGAATAATATTTTCAAAATCATTGCTTATGCCATGGTTTTTCCTTTAAAAATGGGAATGAGTTATTTGTTTTAAAACTTTAAAAACATCACTTGCGAAATCACTAGATGAACGCTTTCGAAAGCATAAAAACCTCTTTTCAAAACTCTAAGTATATACCTTTTGAAACTAATGATACCTTTCAATGGTATCAAGAAAACATTCTTTAAAACATAGCTTCGAAACAAATAAAGTACCCATTTGAAAGTATTGGATTTACTATTTAGAAACTTCATTTGGGTCAAAATGTTTATATATGAAAGTGTCTCTTTCAAAATCGACTAAAATTAATTTGGGAAAAAGTTGATGGTGTCGGAACCATCTAGTTGAAAGCAAAGACCTTTAAAAATTTAAACTTCAAAGGACAGAGTCGAAACCCCCTTTTGACTCCATCACTTTCGAAACCCTCACCCCCCTTCGAAAGCAATTAAGAAGCGTCTAAACATAGGTAAAATAAAAAATAGCCTTTCGAAGGCATTAATGACTTCAATACTTTGAAAGGAAAATAGCGGCTAGGTTTCTACTAAGTCGGAACCAACCCTTTTGAAGGCTCTTATTTAAAGGAAAAAGGCACCTCTTCAAAAGCTGATACTTTACATAATATGAAGATCTTCATCGAAAGCTATTTATAAAAATCTTTTGACAGCTTATGTTTCGACTATGTCAAAGGCTTTAAGTAATACAAGGCATGAATTTGACTTTTGAAAACAAAACATGGTTTCAACCCTATTGGAAGCTTACCTTTCGACACCAAGGCTTCCACCTTCCTTCTAATCCACTACGTACCACTAGGCGATACCTTCTGTATTGGTTTCGACTATATGGGTTTCGACTAAGTAGGTTTCGACTAGGATGGGGCGGAATCATTAGAGTTGAAAGGGGCTTTTAATCGAGGAGGAACACCTTTTACTGAATTAAAGGATGAAATGTTGCTTCTTTTAGTAATTACTTTATAAAAACTCGCCAATTTGTAAACCATTGAGTGGGTGCCATAAAACTTTTCCAAAATACTTTAAAATTAAAACTACTACAATCATACCAGATCTAAACCATAAAAATGTATCATTTTAAGTCCTTCCATATAATAAAAGTAATATTTGCAGCAAATTCCATCTTTTTAAAATAATTTATTTTCCCTAGTAAATCAATTGGGAAAAATCCCCAAAAATCACATAAATTCAATTTCTTCATGTAATCAAATATAATAAATTTTCAGACCCAATTTCTACTTGAAATTCCTGAAATAAAATTTTAAACCCAATTATATCATATTTTTCGTTAAAAATTCATACTAAAAATTCCATAACTTGAAAAATTCTGAAAATTAAAACCCATCTCCAAAATTATGTTTGACTTAATATAAAAAAATTCCATGGAATTTTAAAACAAATAAACCACGATTTTGACCTTAAAACCATAAGAATTTTGCATATAAATAAATTGTTGAAATTAGACTGTAATAACCCGGATTTCTAGGCATTGTAATTAATAAGATAATTGGGTTAATTAATAGAAATACTAAATTTATATATTGAACAAATGAATATGATCAGATAAACATTTATATTTGTAATTGTGTTGTATATATACATAGATTTTAAACTGAATTATTATATACAAGTTGGATTTGTATTTGTTTAAAAATATGTATATGTAGAATTGACTTGAAATTTTATTTGAATTTGGATATTTAAATTGAAGTTCAAAAGATATATATATATATATATATATATATATATCTTAGATTTTACTTTGTTTTAAAATGTATTTTTTTTTTTTTTTTTTTTTTTTAGCAAAGCTAGCCGGCTTTAGAGTGGGCCGTGCCACTGTATATAAAAAATGGGAGAACAGGTGCTCTGCACATGCACAGAGCAACTAAGAAGGATAGAAAAGAAAATAAATTAAAGAGCAGGAGTTAGACAAAAAAGCCTAAACTACTAATACAGCATAAACTAGTCTTCCTCGGGAGAGGAAGAATAATGTCGTCCATCAACCGCCGAAGGTCCAATAACATGCGAATACCTAGCGAAAAGAGTTGCCAACAAAGGATCATAACCAACTGAACCAGGCGAGTAAAGAAATTTCCTATCCCAAGTGACATCATAAAACTTACTTTTGTTCTCCTCCCCTAACTCACCATCCGTAATGAGGCACAAACCTTCACCCACAATATGATACAAAAGATATCTACTCTCGTCACCAGAATCACTAATAAAGGCATAGAAAACGTCCCTCTCAGGAGAATATCTCATATCAGAGGGAGAGTGAACCCAAGCACGCTCATCCGAGAACCAGGAAATGATATCAGAAGCGGAAGCAGAAGGATCCACCTCCAGGGAAGAAGGAGGGGAATCAGAGGCTGGAAGTGAAAACGTCACAGACCCGGAAGGAGCAACACAATCCAACAAGGCAGCAGGTGGATCCACAATAGGAGGGACAATATCAGGAGCTAGAGGCGCAACAGATAAATGATCAGGAGAAACAGCAATCTTCCTAACCCACATACGAACAGGAGGACGAGGAAGAGGCGTCCGGCCAGAAAAGGGGACAACAAGACCAGGACAGGATACAGCACAATGACCAAAGGACTGACAAGAATCACAAATCTCAGGTTTCCAACTATAGCGAACTCTGACTTCAGCAACATGGCTCTCATCAAGCTTGACCTTTAATACCATAGGCAAAGGTTTGTCAGGAGTGATCTCAATAAGAGCTTTGGCATAAACAAGCTTCTTTCTAGCCACAGTATTAGTATCATAACATATTACCTTACCAACCAGGCCAGCTAGCCAGTCAATCCCGATAAGAGGCTGGAGAACAGAAGGAATATGAGAAAAATGGGCCCAGACAGGAATAGACAAAACTTGTTCCTTCGCACGATCCACAGAAGGACTCCACGTTGTGATTATGAAAGGTTTACCATCAATAAGTAGAGGATCAGCTTCCAAAATTCGTTGCCTTTCATCACTACGCGCAAATTTAAAAAAGAACATTTCATTATCATAATGGACTGACAAACCACCTCTAGGCTTCCAAACCATATTGCACCTCGACTTGACTACATGATAGGGAGGATTTGAATCAAGAAAGAAACCAACCAAATGGTCTTTCCAAAAAGTCACTCCGGCCTCAATCACTTCCAACGGAGGAACCATCAATCCCTCATTCTCAACTACTTCAAAACGACGTGGTGAGTGAATACCAGCGTTACATGGTAGCTTGGTAAACAAAGAAGACCACCTAGTAGCAGGCCGAGACAGCGGAGGGACATGCAGTTCATGAGAAACCACAGGCTTGGGAACACTGACATTGTCAAAACATCGAACAGTTGATGTGCCACCGAATATAGCCCCAGTATTAGCATTACCTCCCGATCCAGTAACAATACTGTTACCAGCATCAACCACACAAACAGAAGACACCAACGTTTGGCATGATTCATTATCATTTACATCAGCCATTGCCACCACTTTATCCAATTTACAGTCAAGACCAACAGGTGACACAACACTTTCTTCCAACCCAGACAGTTCCGGAAGACGCACCTTCAAAGACGTCCAAGCCGATGAGGGAGAAGCAGCTAAGAACGCTGATAAGGAGGACTTACCCGTATAAGGAATTGGGCCGAGCAATGATGGTGTATTCGAGACCAAAGAAGGGTTGTCGGACAATAATCCAGTCGTTTGCATAGAGGAAACACACTCAGCAAGAGGCAAAGCATCTACGCAATTCGAAGGAGCAGCGCCCACAAACGCACAAGATCCACTAGGCAGATCTGAAGACATAATAGTTGAACGCGATAGCAGGAACAAAAAGCGAGAAAAGAAAGAAGGGCGAAGGGAAAGACAGAGGAGAGAGAAAGGGGAAAGGGGCGGCGAACTGCAAATGAAGGAAGGGGGGTTACGGAGGAGCAAACGCAAATTCCAAATCGCCAGTCGCCATTGAAATATGAAAAAAAAATTATCTTATATCATTCTCTTTTTAAAGAAATTTATGTATATAAATTAAAATATGCATTTATAAAGTAGAAAGTTAATTATAAAAGCATTATAAAACATTTAGAAATCTATTTATGCATGTAAATTTACATGTGTTAACAAATAAATTAAGATGAGACAAGTGTTAATTCTATAAACAAGAGTCACATTTGTCATTCTATTTTCTTTAAAATTTAGTAAATCCAACTTAAATCTATACAAAACATACTATCTTCATCTTTCTTATTTTTCCCTTGTTTCCTATTTCAAAAACAAGAATCTTGAAGGACAAAAGCTGTGAACAAACTTGAAAACCAGAAAATAGAAAAATCAAGACAAACTTGCCAAAATCTCAAATTTTTAACCAAAGGAAAACATAAGGAATTCAAATTCAACTGAAGCAGTCAAAGCATTCAAGTGCGATTAATTTTTTTTTTCAAGCTTCAGTTCTAAATTTAGTAACAGATCAGTTCCTTGCTTTCCATGTTCAAACTGAAGGTGAGTAAACAAATCATTTCATTTTGAAGTTTAATATGCCATTTTCCTGATGCTTGAGAAATTACTTGAGGTTTATCTATGAATGACGTTTGCATGGATGGAATTTGTTAAAGTGAAGTTAAATTCCTATTTATATACACATGCATGCCTGTATATGAATAAAATTGCCTTTTGTCTATTTCAAATCAGCTTAATCTAGTTTAAAAATTTATATCCCCTTATATAAATAAATTTATGTTATAATCTTTAAAAGGAAATTGTTTGTATTAGCCAGATTTAACTTCTCAATTTTCATTTAGAACAAAACTAACAGGATACTTTCTGGAAGAAAGATTACAGTAGGAATCATATAAAAATCTGGAAAATCAATCATCTCGATCTTGAGTTTTGGTTGTAGATCTAGTTTCATACTGGCAAACGGTGATTGTAGATAGTAATTTCATGATTTTTAGATTTGTATGTGTCGAGATATTGCAAGTTGGTCGAAAACGCTTCTTCGTCGACTATCGATGATCGGAGAAGGCTTGGTTGTCGAATTTTTGTCCGATGGTAGCTTAGAGGATGGGGTACCTAGGAAAAATGGTTATTGGATTTCTAGACCATCATTGTGAACAAATGGCATCAATGTAGGGTTCCAGGCGACATTTTTGGTCGAGTTCGGGTTTGATTTCATGGTGGCATCGATAATCAACCGGAGTCGTGTTCACGGAGTGGGATGGAGGCAGTAAGTTGCGACGGAGCTTTGGCCGAGGGTCCAGTGGTTAGCGGTGGTCGTATGAGGCCGGGAATGGCGATTATCAGAAAATGGTTTTGACCAGGTTCAGGAGAAAGGTTCGATTTCTTCGAAATGGGAGATTTGGTCAAAATGAGTGGGTAGCTGTGATGATCGGAATATATGTGACTGGTTGAGACATCGAGTTATAAAAAGTATTTCTATAAAACTGTTTTGTGATATTATACAGATTTTAAAGTGTTTTAAGAATAATAAAAAGGTGATTTAACCAATATTAAGTATTATATAAATTCTGGCTTCCTTCCTTTTCGAGGTCGAAAAGATTCTAAAGGGGGGAGGAATGTAATAACCCGGATTTCTGGGCATTGTAACTAATAACATAATTGCGTTAATTAATAGAAATACTAAATTTGTATATTGAACAAATGAATCTGATCGGATAAACATTTATATTTGTAATTGTGTTGTATATATATACATAGATTTTAAATAGAATTATTATATACAAGTTGGATTTGTATTTGTTTAAAATATGTATATGTAGAATTGACTTGAAACTTTATTTGAATTTGGATATTTAAATTGAAGTTCAAAAGATAGATATATATATCTTAGATTTTACTTTGGTTTTAAAATGTATTTTTATTTTATTTAGAACATAAATTGTTTTACATCATTCTCTTTTTAAAGAAATTTATGTATATAAATTAAAATATGTATTTATAAAGTATAAAGTTAATTATAAAAGCTTTATAAAACATTTAGAAATCTATTTATGCATGTAAATTTACATGTGTTAACAAATAAAATTAAGATGAGACAAGTGTTAATTCTATAAACAAGTGTCACATTTGTCATTCTATTTTCTTTAAAATTTCGTAAATCCAACTTAAATCTATACAAAACATACTATCTTCATCTTTCTTAATTTTCCCTTGTTTCCTATTTCAAAAACAAGAATCTTGGAGGACAAAAGCTGTAAACAAACTTGAAAACCAGAAAATAGAAAAATCAAGAAAAGCTTGCCAAAATCTCAAATTTTTAAGCAAAGGCAAACATAAGGAATTCAAATTCAACTGAAGCAGTCAAAGCATTCCAGTGCGATTCAATTTTTTTTTCAAGCTTCAGTTCTAAATCTAGTAACAGATCAGTTCCATGCTTTCCCTGTTCAAACCGAAGGTGAGTAAGCAATCATTTCATTTTGAAGTTTAATCTGCCATTTTCCTGATGCCTGAGAAATTACTTGAGGTTTATCTATGAATGATGTTTGCATGGATGGAATTTGTTAAAGTGAAGTTAAATTCCTATTTATATACACATGCATGCCTGTATATGAATAAACCTGCCTTCTGTCTATTTCAAATCAGCTTAATCTAGTTTAAAAATTTATATCCCCTTATATAAATAGATTTATGTTATAATCTTTAAAAGGAAATTGTTTGTATTAGCCAGATTTAACTTCTAAATTTTTGTTGAGAACAAAACTAATAGGATACTTTCTGGAAGAAAGATTACAGTATGAATCATATAAAATCTGGAAAATCAATCATCTTGATCTCGAGTTTTGGTTGTAGATCTAGTTCCGTACTAGGAAATGGTGATTTTTGATAGTAATTTTATGATTTTTAGATTTATATGTGTGAGATATTGCAAGTTGGTCGAAAATGCTTCTTCGTCGACTATTGACGATCAGAGGAGGTTTGGTTGTCGAATTTTTGTCTGATGGTAGCTTAGAGGATGGGGTACCTGGGAAAAATGGTTATTGGATTTCTTGACCATCACTGTGAACGAATGGCATCAATGTAGGGTTTTAGGCGACATTTTTGGTCGAGCTCGGGTTTGATTTCATGGCGCCATCGATAATCAATCGGAGTCGTGTTCACGGAGGGGGATGGATGCAGTAAGTTGTGACGGAGCTTTGGCCAAGGGTCCAGTGGTTAGCGGTCGTCGTATGAGGCCGGAATGGTGATTATCAGAAAATGGCTTTGACCAGGTTTAGGAGATAGGTTCGATTTCTTCGAAATTGGACAATTGGTCCAAATGAGTGGGTAGCTGTGATGGTCGGAATATATGTTACTTGGGGTAATGACGGCGGCAAGTCATCATCGACCGGAATTCATGTGCATGTGCACGCATGAGTGTACAGTTGGGTGAACATGAATATATGGAGGGAAGAACTGAAGAATGGAAGAAAGGCTTGCGTGATGGGCCGTAACGGTTTGGGCCAAAAATTTAAGAAAGAAATTTGTGAAGAGAGAAAAAAATAAGTAAACGATGATTAGGTTTTGGAAGTGAAATAAATTGTGTCGATCTGTTTTGGAAACAAGATTTTTATATCAGTTCAAGCAGATTTAAAAAAAAAACAAGTTTCCAAAATCAAATTTAAAATAAAATGTTTTGAATTTAATTGTTTGGTTTTGTCTAGGATAATCAATTAAAGTTAAAACACCTAAGTATTTTCAAATGTAATTTTATGATGGGATTAAGAAGTATTTAAGATCAGCGTATTTAACCTTGAATCGATTAAAAGCTCGTCGGTGATTGATTTCAAGCACTTAATTAAACAAGAGATTAGTGGTGAGTAAGTAATCAATTAAGGTTATTTTAAACACTTAGTTTTCAAAGAAAATCTTAAACAAGTTTAAAGTTTGAAATATTGAAAATAATCTAGTTTTTAAGAATGATTTGGTTTAAAGTTTATTCAAATGGATAAGTTTTGAAAATAAATGTTTTGCAACTATTTGTTAAAAAGGAAATTCCATAATAAATTTTAAATCAATAATAATTTAGTAAATATTGGAGATATATGGGTTATCTTAATAATGTTTTGACTTTTTTTCACTAAACGATGATTTCTTCCCAAAAGCCATTAACAAGATTTAAATGGTAAATGTTTTTCAAAGGTTGATTGACAAATGGAAAGTAATTAAAGATAATTAGTCACCTAAAATTAATTTCTAAATATAAATAATTACGGATGGATAGTTAATGGTTTTAAAGATAGATTAATCAAGGATAATTAAGGATTAAATCAAATAGTAATTAAGGATTGATTAATCAATAATTATGAATTAATTAATTTGTAATTAAGGTTGTTAATTAAAGAAAAAAGTTTGTTTTATTAATTAATAGTAAATGGATGGTTAATTAGTTAATTAAAGGTTAATTAATTGATTGAGGATTGATTACTTTGTATTGAAGGAGATTAATTGATAATTAAGGTTTATCAATTAAAAATTAAAGATTAATTAATTGGTTTATGGGCTAATTGAGGAATGAATTACCCATTTGTAATTAATAAAGAGAATGTGATTAATTAATTTGTTAATTAATTAAAGATAGTCGCTTGGTAATTGATTAAGTATAATCATTTAATGAGATTGATAAGTGTAATTACTTGGTGAAGTAATTGAAGGATAAATTACTAGATGTAATTAACATAAAAAGAAACTACTTGATGGGGAGTAATAAAAGGATAATTACTTTATGGAAGAAATTAAGTAATAATTACTCAGTGTAATTAAAGTATTAATTAATATAATTAATCAAGGAGTTAGTTTAATCCATGAGTAATTAAGGAAAGTTAATTTATGATTTTGATTAATCAAGATTAATTAATGAATATAATTAAGTTAAAAGTTAATTATTAAATGAAATTTAATAATAATTAACTAATGAAGTAATTTGAGGATCATTAATTAATATAACTAATGAAGTGATCAATCTAGCTTATTAATGATTGAATGATGGTGAGTGCTTTGTACCAGTTGATATCTTTGATATGAATTGCTTTGTGGCATGATATGTTGGATGGATGGTGATAATATTATTATCTATCAATTATGAGTTGATGTGTAAAAATGTTATCTGGTAATTAAAATTGAATTGTATTTAATTGGATAATTTTGGTTAAGATGACACTGGAATCGAAGAGACCGGTGTCGGGTATTAGTAAATTCCCGAAATCACTTCGGTTCTTTATAATTTGATATGTGAAATCAATAGGCTGAAGAGAAATGATTTAAGTGAATTGCACCATTTAATCTAAGTTAGGTACTTAGAAATTGATGTGAGAATTTAGCGATGACTATGATAATTTGTGAAATTGTATATTGAGGCAAGTTACCCGGGTGCATATAAGCTGTATATTTTTGTATTCCTTGTTAGATGAGTTTACTCATGCTGGTTTCCAGCCTGACCTGGGTGTTACTTGGATGTAATGCTCGGTTCAGACCGAGTATTACAGATTTCCAAGTAAGGATGTTCTGGAGCTCAGGAGGCGAGCTGGATAGCAGGAACATATGGAGCGTACCCGTTGTATATACATTATAGTTGTATATTTGGACATGTTGTTTTAAACTGTCTATTATTTATGTGATATTATATTTTATCCGCTGCGAAGGTGAGATTCTGAGTTGATTTTTCTGTTTCTTCTTCTTTCCCTTTCTTCTTTTCATTAACTATTTGGAAATTTCTGGGTCGTTACATTTGGTATCAGAGCTAAAGGTTAAGTGAGAACCTTGGCTCTGGTGGGATTACTCATTAAGGATAGGGTAAGTGGTACCCTAGAATGAGTTGAATGTATATATATATATGAGAGAGCGTAATTGTTATTTTCTTATATAAAGATTTTAAATGGTTTTATATAAGAATATATTTTTGATATGTAAAACAATATATCTTTCTAACAAATAGTAAAGGAATTGGTTGTTAAATTATTAAGTTAAATTAAGAAGTAATAGAAATACAACCAAACTAAAATTAAATCTTGAATTTGGGAAAGGTTTTAGGATAAGGATAATCATTTAATTTATGTAATTAATTAATCTTTATTTAATGAGATTAATTAATGGATAATAATTGGAAATGATAAATTAAGAGGAAGTTACTTAATGAAGTAACTAGAGGTAAGTAATTTAAAGGACAATTACATAATGAAGGTAATTAAGAAATACGTTAATTACCGAATGTGATTAATTGGAATTAATTAATGACGTAATTAATTTAAAGAAACAATACATAATATTATTTAATGAAATTGAATGAAATGGTCCTATTTCAAACAAGAGTTGTTTGAAAATTTGAAAGAAATTTGTTTGGAAATAAAAAAACGAAAAAAACCAAAGGGTGGTTTAAAATTTTAAAGTATAATTTGGTATGTAAAAGAAGTTAATATGTATACGTGTGGATATACATAATATCAAAGTTGGTTTGAAATAAACTCTAAATATTGAGTTTTAAATTTGGAATAAGATGTGATACCCAAAAGTGATGAACTTTTGAACTTAATAAGTGGGAAGATTATTTATAAGAAGTTTAAAATTTGAAATGGAAGTTCAAACTGGGTAAGGTTGACTGGATTAAGTGAATTGAGTTTAACTTGGGAAAGGTTAAATAACTTGGAATGATCAACCTGATTTTGAAAAATGAAATTAAGTTTTAACTTGGAAAGTTAAATGATTGATTATATTTGAGAGTTTGAGTGATCTCAAATTGGGTTTGAGATCCGAAAATTGGAAATGGATGGATGTTTTTAAAATAAAGGCTAATTAGATTTATGGTATAATATGTTAGGTCTGAACTGTGGATTGAACTGTTTAAAACTTTAAAGGTAAATTGATTTAAAGGAATTAGATCAATATTTGAAGTATTAACTCGAATTTATATAATTCGAGATAGTTTAAATTTGAAATTTGAATTAGTTCAAATTGAACTTGATTTGAATTAATTGAAATGGTGATTGAAGATGTATGAGTATAAGATTCAAATGGAAAATTTAAATTGGATGGATTTGAATAATTTGGAATTGTAATTAAAGTTAAATAGTTTTAAAATCAAATGGAATTTGAATTGAATTTGGAAAGAAATCAATAATAATTCAACTTGATTTGGAAATGGAATTTGAAATGGGGATTAATTCAAACTGGAATTGGGTCAATTTATATAAAGAGAAAATGTAAATTGAATTGATGGGAATGGAGATTGGGAATTGAACAGTTTTGACTTTGGACTATTTTTAATATAATTTTTTTTAATATAAACCTGTTTTTCCAAGCTATTCATTATATATAACCTTTCCTTTAAAAAGCCAAACTATCTCATACTTATTTTACAATTATTTTTGAAACTGTTTAACAATTTTTCAGCTGCTTATAAACTAATTAATATATTTCAACTATTTTACAAAACTAATTACTATCTTACTACTATTTTGCGATTATCTAAAATTTCTATAATTATTTTAACTATTTCCTAGCTATTTTACACCTATTTTACAAACTAATAATTATTTTCCAACTACTTATCTTAAATTTTTCAAGCTATTTTCTAAATAAACTGGTCGGGGTTCAAACTGTTATTGGTTAAATACCCAATCGAGATAAGAATAGAGGTGATAATCCAATGGATTTAAGCAATTGTGAGTAAGTGAATGAAAATCAAAGTTAATGTGAATAGAAATGGATTTGATTTGGCTAATAACCAATAAAGATAAATACGTATGGTGTACGTATGTTATTCTATTAGCATAGTGATTTGATCCAGATTCGAGCGTAGAATTTCGAGGTAGTTATATCGATATGAGTTGGAATTTTCCACTCGATTTTTGAAGGCGAACCTGGATATGGATTGTTGATTGGTTTTGGATATTCTCTATCATAGTTAGGGCTATGCAAGGAGAATGACGGTTTCTGATCAAGAAACCAGATCTGTGTCCGCACTAGGAAGACGGGTGGACGATACTAGTTCGGATATGAAATTGTATGGTCGAGTGAGCGATCAGATTGGTATAGCGTACGGATGATATGTGTACATCGTACGGATTTGAATAAAATTGATTCTAGGAATTTGTGGATTAGAAATGTGAAATGGTTTTGAAATGAAAGTTATATTTTGTGAAGTATATGATGAAGCAAAGTGGAAATTGGATATTTCTGTAATAGAAATTTACTTTTTGAAAGTAAATAATATGGTGAATTACTTTATCGAGCAATCAAATTTAAATATTTGATTTGGAATAAATAAAGTTATATCTTTGTCGTATAAAATGAAACTCCCCTTGTTGAATCTATTGCCAGAAGAAAAGGATTTTTGAAGGTGTTTTGAAGTATAAAAGGAGTTTTATACAAGTTTGAAATGATCCAAAGTTTTAAAGATTATATATATTTGTGTGTATATATATATATATATATATAATAAGATCTTATGTGGATTTTGGAAAAAGGTTTTGGGAACCTATGGATTTGGAAAGGCTTTTGATTTTTGGGTAAAATCAATATTGAATTTGGAAAGTCTTGTTTG